>CM057458.1:156022500-161022500 GCA_016271365.2 Neoceratodus forsteri | reverse complement strand
GCCTGGACATGGGTTCGAGCTGCATCCCGGTGGAGTCCGAGATGAGCCGAAGCAGACCCATGAACGATAATGGGCTCGCGTCCATTGACTGCTCCCTGGAAGACTCTAGGTCCAGGGGCCTGGAAAACAGGGAGGAGTCGTCGTCAGACTCCAAGGAGTCTGCGAAGAGCTGCCTGGGGCCTGAGCCACCCTCCACCCGCCGAGGACGGTCGGGAGTGAGGGTGACTGACAACTGGCGGGGCAGACCCTGACCCAACCGAGAGTCCTTGGTCTGCGCCCCCGATTTAGGTTGTGGAGGTGGAGGTTCCACCACAATCGGTGGGCAGTGGTTTCGCCGAACAACCGCCCAGGCTTGGGGACCTCACCACCGCAGGGGTTGTTTCGCCTTCGGGTGACAGCCACTTAATGGCTGGGGAAGGTGACGCGCCGGCTTGTTCCCCGGACAAAAGGAGCTGCTGCCACATTAAGTCCTCGAGCGCCGACGCAAATTGCGCAAAGCCTCTCTTCTGAGGAGGAAGACGAGGACGAAGCGCGAGCCGCTTATCTCGTGCCGACTCAAGACCGCCGCCGATGTCGGCGGGATCGGCTGGACCGAGAAGAGGTCCAGACCAAGACAGAGATCCTCGGTGTTTCTGAGGGTGGGTCTGGGATGGAGCGGGGAACCCACTCCTCCCTCGCTCGAACCTTGACCAGGACTCCAGCACAGGAGGTACAGGCAAGTCCTCAGTTTCCACCGGGGAACCGGGATGAAGGGTTGTCGGCTTCACCAGTCGACAGCCCATCCGACGGGTCAAGAAAATCTCGACTGCCTCGACGGGTGTCTCGGCCGCTGACCTGACGGGACACCATGAAGCCAGCAGCCTTAGCCGCAACCTCAACCGGGTAGAGTGTCGACTGTCCGGGAAGGGACCTCTCCGCCTCCCACGTAACGCCAACGGGACTTACCTTGAGTCCTTCTTTTGACCGAGAGGAGGTCCCGATGGCCCCTCTCCCTTCGTGGAAAGGGATTGGCAAAGCTCCTTAAAAGAAGCTGTGTAGGAGGATCCCAGAGAGAGCGGGATGAATGCCGTAACCGAGAAAGATGAGGATGCGGCCTGGGCTGCCTCCTCCTCGAGGGCGATCATCTGTTCGAGTTGCTCAGCTGAGCCAGCCACCGCGGACACCGCCCAATGGGCCTCCTTTGACTTCACCGGCGGGTAGCGCTTCTCAGGGCGCCCAAGCTGTAAGTGGGCAGCGCGGTCCTCTAGGATGTTGGCCAAAAATGATCGACATAACTCGCAGGCCTATGGGTCGTGGATCAGGGTCGTGGGCAGACGCACGCGTGGAGTGCGGGTCCGCCCTGGACATCTTCCCGCATGGGCACCGCCGAAATCCAGGAGTCGACGGTCCATCGTGAGCTGCAAGGAGTAATTAGACCAAGTCTTGAGAACTTTAGAATTATTTTCGGACGAACCGAAAAAATAGGATCTAGTCTATACGCAGAGCGTTAAGGAGGGAACCTGAGCTTCCAAGCGGTAAGGAAGATCTGGCGTCATGGGGCGGAGCCGAGAGTTTTACCACCCGGGTGGGTGGGAGGAGCCAGCTTGAAGACCTTCCGGCAACATTTAAAGCGGCAAGGTACCTGCCAAGAAGTGTAGATTGAACAACATATCCATGTCCCTAGAAATAAAGCTTCTTCAGATGGCGGAACAAAGCATTAACAAAGTTGACCAGTAAAATTAAAAAAACAGCTGATAAATGTCGGCATTGTTTCTTAGAGCGATTGATGAACGGTTGACGGCAGGATAAAGAAATGAAAGTCATACTTCCATAACTGGTGATCTTCCTGAATATCTTTCCTGTTGATTACCACTAATGCAATTTAACCGTAGGTGCCAGGACCTAGCAGAAGCCAGAACTTTCAGAGGGCTGGAGCCTTTGCAGGCACCACATGCTTGATATCGACATGACGCTGCACGCTAGCCTACAGCGGTGCCAGAACCCAACCACCTTAGTTCTTTTTTACAGAGGTGGCGAACAGCAAAACTAGGGAAACCTATGCACTAACCTAAGGGCACAGTTAGCCCTGATGGCCCATGTAAGAAGAGCCATCACCCAGCAAAACAGTGCCTTCACAGCCCAAAACAACCAAAGGTGGTGAAGACCAAGTATACTGGAGTGAGTCTAGGGCGTGGTGGGCAGGAGTACTAATCTATGGAGAAAATATTCAGGATGATCAACAGTTATGGTATGTAACTTTAATTATCTTCCCAGAATCAATCTTCTCCAGAGATTCCCACCTGTGGTCTGAGTACCAAGCTCAGAAGAAGTCCCCAGGACTAGGGAGGTAGGAGCTGAAGGCTCACGCCGGATGACATCCATAAAATTGTACTGCCTAAGAGGCAAGCTGCCTGGCATGTGCAGTGAGGGCATAATGCAAAGAAAATATACGCACTGTGCTCCAAGTTATATCTCTGCAGATATCCTAATGGACACAGAGCAAATCCCTACCAGGAAAGTAGCAGCTACCCAGGTGGAGCAGGCCACGGGCTATCCCTCCAATTTTGCCTGTGCCATAGAATAGCAGTGGTGAAGTTATTCCACACCGCTAGAAAACACTGAATTGTAACAGCCTAGTCTTTCCAGTGGGGCAAAAGACTTGAAAAATTGGCTAGACCTCTCAAATTCCTTAGTTCCAACATGCAGAATAGTACAGTTATGTAAGAACTTAACAAAACAGTAGATCTTCGAGAGGCTCACTTGCAGCAGGACATCACTAGTAAGATGCAGACGTCAGATGCTAGGATCACACACAATGTCTAGCTAGCAGTATATCAGAGGGGGCTGTCTACCTCCAACGTCAGTGTCTGATGTCAGCCTATCCTATATAAGGTAGGTGGCCCACAAGCCCTGCTCAGTTCTCCCGAAGGAGACCAGAAGCAGGATTTCGGAGGAGGGGAACAAAGGAGAACGCCAGTGTAACCCTGTAGTAGAGGAAAAAGTAGAAGGCGAGCCCTAATAGAAGGATACAGCAAAACACAGAGAAAGAAAAGCAGGAAAGAGGGAGGGAAGACGGGCTGTTGCAAGAGATCCTCAAGATCTACTGTTATGTTAAGTTCTTACATAACTGTACTATCTTACTTTGAGGATATCTCTGCAGCTGGCCATCACCAGTAGGACTGAGTCCCAAGCAGTTCTACGGCACAGGCAGGAGGACGGGAGGTTAGCAGGCAAAGATGACAGCCTATGAAAGAAGGAAGGCCTTGAACTGCACGCCAAAACTGACACCTCCTAGAAGCAATGTTCAGACTGTAGTGCTTGTAAAGGTGTGGACAGTACTTAGGTAGCTGCAGCACAAATGTCAGCAGCAGACACACTGCAAAGCAAGCTACTGAGGCAGCCATGCCTCTTGTGAAATGGCCTTGGACAACTGCAGGAAGTTCCTTACCATACTTCTGATAGCAGTAAACAATGCAATTTGCCAGCCACTTAGACAAACATTGTTTGGAAACTGGGGAGCCCTCTCTCCCAGGGGTAAATGAAACAAATAATGGACTGTACTTACCAGTCCTTAGTTTGGTGTGCACAGTATCTCAGAACTCTGTGTACATCTAGGGTATTGAGCAATGCCGCCTCCTGAGTGGAATGCTCTGGAAAATAAACAGCAAGTGGACAGACTGATTTAAAGTAAACTCTGACACCACCTTAGGAAGAAACTTAGGATTGGTATGCAAAGACACCCTGCCTTTGTGGAAAACAAAATAAGGCTCCTTACACAAGAGGGCCTGAAAAAGAAATCCTTCAAGCAGAAGTAATGGCAACCAAAAACAACGCTTTCCACAACAGAAAGCATAGCTCGTAAGACGTGGCAGGTTCAAAGGGAGGCAATGTAAGCTTTTTTTTTTTTTTTACTTTCTATTTATCCACCTTTCCCACCCTGGAGCTACACTTCTTCAGCAGACGCCAGATACCACCCCGCGACCTGCCTTATCTGATGCCCCAGGAGTTCCCCCACAGAGCCATGGCTATACTCCCCAAGTGGGTACGGGACAGGACCCCTACGTCCCGATGCTTCAATGTCTCAAGGTCCCCGGTGGTCAGACAGGCAGTCGCCATTAGGGCTGGTACTTTGCTGCTCCCTCTACCCACGCTCCGGCGGTGTTTTTTTCCCTCTTTCTGAAGAAGTGGCCGGCGCCCTGACATCAAGGCGTTACGTCAACGACCGCCACTCCCAGCCCTCTTGTACGTGCTCCTGCGCTTGCTGTTCCTCTGGCCTCTGCCACAGGTCAGCCAAGCACCGGGCGAATGCCCCCCTGCCTCCCAGGAGAGGAGAGCTGTCCCTCGGATGCTCAATCCTCTCCTTCCCCTGCTGACCCCCGATGACCCAGGCTCATTCCCGAACCCGGGTCGACGGTGTGATGCAAGATGTGGCGTCCAGCGCCTCAACCCTCAGCGCCACCGGGCCGGCTGCAATGTAAGCTTTTCTAAGACAAAATTAAGGTCCGTGGGACAGGATCCCAAACTGGGGCTTCACTGCAGAATTTCTGCAGAAAAGTGCGAGGGCACATCAAGCTGGGCCACTGTGCACCCACCCACAGGTACATAGTACGAGAGATGGCAGAAAGATGTACCTTAATAGAAGAATATCTTAAACCCAAGTCCGAGAGGGAAGGAGGTACTCCAGGACGGATCCATCAGCAGGTGAAGGGATCCAATCTGGTTCGAAATAGCCCATAGAGCAAAGCGCCCATTTCATGGAATAGTTGACCTGGGTGGAAGGCTTCCAGGCAGCACCAACACTGCCACTCTGGGGGAAATCCCATTTCTGGCTACGGTTACATCTTCAGGAGCTATGCATGGAGATGAAGTGACGTGAGGTCTGGATGGACTAGGGTGCCCTAGTCCTGGGACAGCAAGCTGCTGCAGAGGGGCAGGAGGAGCAGAGGTTCCACTGCCACTTGCTGCAGCAGGGGAAACCAGATCTGGTGAGGCCAGAAGGGGGTGATGAGAATCATCACTGCCACTTCCATCTGGAGTTTGATTAGAACCTGCTGAAGGAATGGGAAGGGAGGGAAGGGAATGCATACAGAAACCTTCCTATCCAGGATAGGGACAATGCGCCTCACCAGAAAACTGCAGGCCTGGGATCTAGCGAGCAGAAGTACAGCAGCTTTGTGCTGGAGTGGAGATGCAAAAGGTCCAACCTGAGCCAACCCCATCTGTCAAAGAGGTCTTCTGCCACAGAGGTCAGAAGTTCCCACCGTGAGCACTGACCATGAGTGGCTTTGAGTGTCTGCCAGGACATTTTCGATGCCGAACATGGACGGCTGAGAGCTGTAGGCCAAGCTCAATGACCCAATACCAGACCTCATTGCTTCCCTGCACAGGATAGGAATGAATTCCCTGCTTGTTTATATAATAAACAATGCACATATTGTCCGCCTAAACTAAGAGCGACCTGGGAGAGCCAAGTCTGAAGGCTTGAAGGCCATACAAGACCACCCACATCTCCAGAATATTGATGGGGAGATCCTGTTCTTACTCGGACCAAATCCCCTGGGTCTGGTGTGACCCCCATGTGGGCACTCCAACTGAGGCTCAAAGCGACAGTCATGAGAATCTGCTGAAGGGGCTGAGCAGTGAAAGTCCCCCCCCCCAGCCATCATGGAAGTACCTTCTTGACTGGGCCCCGACACCAGTACTAGCTGATCCAGGGGATCTACCCACTGGTCCTATTGCACCTGAAGGGTCCATTGAGGGATCCTCATATGTAGCCTGGCTAAGGGAACCTGTCGCAATGGCTGCGGCCACAAGCCACAGGAGCCTGAGGAGGTCCCTAGCCTGAACATGGCGACTGTGAAGCAGGAGGCGGGCCTGAGCCATGCATCACTCCACCCTGTCCGTAGGCAAACAGGCCTTACACAGAAACAAAGACTTTGACGGCAGATAAGGACTGCTTCGCCCACCCAGTTTGCCCATTTCCCTACCTAATGTATAAGCTGCAGATCCTAGCTAACCAACAGCCTATCTCTTCCTACCCCCACAAGAACTGCCTTATGTCTGTCTCATGCATTCTTGAATTCCCCACTGTTTTTGACCGCAAGACCTCCTCAGGAAGGCAGTTCCATGCGCCCACCACCTCTCTATGAAAAAATACTTTCTCACACTGCCCCTGAGCCGTCCCCCCTCTATCTTTAAATTGTGTTTCCTTGTCCTTGCACGTCTCTTTCTGAAAAATGCTACCCTCTTGGACTTTGTTGATTCCCTTGAGGTACTTGAAAGTTTCTATCATGTCCCCCCCTCCCTCCTTTTTTCAAGGGTACACATGTTAAGCTCCATTAGTCTCTCTTCGTATGGCTTCTGGTGCAGACCCTGCACCATTTTAGTTGCCCTCCTTTGGACTGCTTCCATCCTGTCTATATCCTTGTGGAGATGGGGTCTCCAAAACTGCATGCAGTACTCCAGCTGGGGTCTCACCAACTGTCGGTACAGAGGGATAACAACTTCCTGTTTTCTACTGGTGATGCTTATCCCTATACATCCCAGTATCTCATCCCCGTCATTTCTACTGCCTGCTCACATTGCTTGCTAACCTTTAGGCCATCTGATATGACTACCCCCAGGTCCCTTTCCATTTTTGTTACTACCACCCCACCCCCAATTGTGTACTCTTCCCTGGGTTTTGTTTCCCAGTGCATTACTTTGCACTTTTTTTGCACTGAATCTAAGCTGCTATACGTCTGACCATTCCTCCAACCTTGCCAAGTCCCTTCTCATCCTTTCCACCCCTCCTTGTGTATCAATCCTGTTACAGAACTTTGTGTCGTCTGCAAAGAGGCATACTTTTCCTTCCAGTCCCTCTGCAATGGCCTTGCCCAGGACAGACCCTATGTAAAGGAGGCACTAGAAGAGGGTAAGGAAGGACATGGGCAAATTCATGGTAATGCCCAGGGACTGGAACAGGCTGCAAGTACCTTCCAGAGTCTGCATGAGACAGTCCCTGGACAGGGCGCCAGGAGCTAGTTTTCCAGGTAGGGAAAAACGTAAAAGCCCTGTCTTCTCAAGGCTATAGCCACCACCGTAAGGAACTTGGTAAACACCCGGCCGGCCGAGGAAAGGCCAAAGAGTAGGACCTGAAACTGGTAGTGCTCCTCCATGAATTGGAAATGGAGGAAACACCTGTGGGCCGAAAATATTGATGTGCAGATAACATCCTGCATATCCAAACAGCAAAGCCAGTCCCCTGGTGGAGCAGAGGCAGTAATCCTGCAGAGGGCCATCCTGAAACGTTTGTACTCTATGTACAAGCTGAGACTATTCAGGTCAAGGATGGGGCAGAGGTCCCCTGTTTTCTTGGAAACCAAGAAGAAGTGGGAGTAGTACCCCCAACCCTGTTGGGAGGGAGGGACGGGCCCTGTGGCCTTCTTTTGCAGCAGGGCTTGAATTTCTGCCCGTATGAGAGAAATGTGGCTTGGTGGATATGCAGACACTCTTGGCGGATTTGTGGGGGGCCACTCCAGAAACTCTTGAGTGTGTCCATGCTCTGTGAGCTGAAGCATGCAGTTATCTGTCGTAATGATGCTCCACTGGTCTAGGTGGAGGGAGAAGGAACCCCTACTACCACCTCCTGAAGATCTATGGGGGGGCCAGCAAGGAATCAGGAGGTAGGGCAGCCCCAGATTGGGCTGTGGAGCACTCATGTGGCCCGGGGCAGGAGGGCACAGGTAGGACTGCCCCTGACTTCACGCTTGGCCTGGGCTCTTGACTGCCTGTTGGAGGAGCCGACAAAAGGGGCCCTATCCGATTTGGTGGGTGTGGTACATAGAGTGGACCAATTTTAGGGGCCTCCCTGATTTTTGGAGTTTAGAGATAATGTCCAGGACGTCATCCCTGAACAGCCGGGATCCGCAGAAGGGGCGTCCAGTATACTGGACTGAACATGGAGGGCAAAGCCCAACACCCTGGGCCAGGCATGACGCCACAGATCAGTGCCTGCTGCCTGTCCAGAGGCATCTACTGCATCGTACATAGGACGTGGGTATCGACGCTGGACCCCGTCTTCAGGGCCGGAAGAGTCTGCTGTTTGGAGGGGTCATCTGGCATCGCCGCAACCGCCTCCGTAGCCTGATCCCACAGAAAATTCTAGTATTGCACCATATGAGCCAGACAGTTAAGGACCTTGATGGCAAGAGTAGCTGAGGCAAAGGCACGCTTGCCCACCTGGTCCAGCTGCCTGGATTCCCTGTCTGGAGTGAGGGCACTGAGGTGCGATGGACACTTGATGCGGTCGTATGCCGCACTGATGACAACTGAATCAGCCTGTGGATGCTCTCCGAAAAAGGACTTACCAGCCAGAGGATGGTAAAGTCTGTGTGCCTTTTTAGGTACCGCAGGAATAGTGTGAGGGTGAAGTCATGTGGCCCTAGTAATGTAATTATATGATTCAACCATTGGGGGTGGGGACCACTAGAGGGGCGATCGTTACCATGTAAGGTAAATGGCCAGGGCGGGATGCTCAGGGTCCTGCTCCTCAGTCTCCCAACCCCACTGCAGACAGGATGTGTCTCATATCCATAAAGGTGGGGTCATCCAGTGGAGACTTGGGGACATTTGTATGTTCCCCTTCATCCCCCGAAGAGACCCCCTTCCAGGACTTGGAACTGGCTTCATCATCCAAGGTGGAATCCTCGACCTTACTATCACCAAGGTGAAAATCAGCCGGGCAAACAGAGGTACCAGCGTCCGTATGTGTAGGAGGAGCGCTGGGTGGTGGGTGAGCAGGGGCCGGAGAAGTAGTGCCCCTAAGAGGACCCTGGGGGTGGGATAGCTGGGGCAGGCCCGGTTGAGGGGTCTGTGACTGCATAAACATCCAAAGTGCCGATATCAGGTCATGGTAATTCACCGGTGCCAGAGCCAGCACCCAGGCACTGGGGAAGTTGTAAAGCAGCTGCGGTCTGACTGGCGCGGATACTGAGGGTTGGCACCAGACCCCTGGTATCACAGTGGGATATCCAGGCTGCGGTCTGGCAGGTGGGTAGAGGCGCACGCTGGCCAGTCTTCCAGGCTTGGGTCCCCCTGGCGTAGGCAGAGGGAGAGTAGACGAAGGCCCTGCCGGCTCCGGGGGCGGGGCCAGCACCAGACCCACAGTTTGCCGGGAGTGCAGGAGCTGGCGTCGGCCTGGAAGATGTCAGGGCAGAATGCACTGGCTTCTGGGGAGAAAGGACCAGTGCCAAAGAAGTGGGCTCCACCGGCGAAGGCTAGGGGGAACTGGGCTTGTGCAAGCACCAGTACCCAGCGACACCTGCATCTGTGACTGAGATGCAGGCCTGATGGAGGTCCCAGAGACCAAGACCAGTGTTGAGAGCACGGGTGACTGAGCAGCAGAATGAGAACTGGCGCCAGCAGCACCCATGTCGACTGCAGGAGCTCCAGTCAAGCCTCCTGCGGAAAAGCCCACTGAAAACAAGGGCTGGAAAAGCAGGACCTGTGGGGCAAGGACAGATGTACCCTGCCCCAAAGGGCTGCCGCTGGTCACAGAGATCCGGGCAGGCAGCGGGGCCACTGGCAGCCCTGAGGGAGAAAGAGTGTGCTGGGCCCCAGAAGTCAACTCCCCAAGGGAGGAAGACCCCGAAGTAGTCGACAGAGGACCCTTGTGCGGTGACTGTGAGTGGGCGGAAGATCGGGGATAGTCGTGTCTTTGTGCGGGTGTTTGTGCTTCCCTGAGGACTTATCCTTCGACTTGGCTGAGGGACAGCCCAATTACTGGGCTGGGGAAGCAGAGTCACCCGGGCCTGTAGCTCCTGTTCTATCTGGGTGACCTTCTGCTTGAGGATGTGGCCTCGAGGGTCCTCTGGTATGGCATCGCCTTCTGGTGGCCTGTTTAAACTTCTGGCAGGCCTCACAGGCCTGGAACGCCGTGGTCGGGGCCTAGAAAGAACAGGCAAGCAGAATGGCTGTCCTTACTGGATCTGTTTGCTACAGGTGCACTTAGTGGAGTGTTCGACATTGAAGAAGGCTGAGAAGATATAAAAGAAGGAGAGGACACCAAAAAAAGGTCGATGTTTATTTGATTAAAGAAAAAGAAAGCGCGTTATAAAACGTGGGTAAACTGATGATCGACTGTAGCTGTGGCGGAGTCCGTGGTCCAACATGCGCTGTTCGATGATGAGAAAGAACTGAGGAGGGCTTGGGGCCGCCTACTTTATACAGGATAGGCTGACATCAGATGCTGACGCCGGAGGTGGCAGCGCCCTCTGGCATACTGCTAGACAGAAAGGTTTCGTGGTCGCCCTAGCACCTGATGGCTGAGTCCTACCACTGAGGACCTGCTACAAGAGATACTGCTGAAGTAAGATCTAAGGACTCTTTGACATCCAGTGGGTGAAACAACTCTTCTCACTGTGGAGTTAAGACAGTAGGTAGGCAGCACTATGGGCCAATACCAGTGAAACTCTGACACCACTAGGAAGGAGCTTGAGGTGCATGCAGTCAGGAGCTTTAAATCTCATGTTGCAATATGTTTGAAGGGCTTGTGAGTGAGCAATTCCAACACAAGGTTTAATGCCAAGGAGCCATTAGCTCCATGATGGGAGGCCTTGTGGAAATGATGCCCTTGAGGAACTCTTGTATAATGGCAGTTCTGCCAGGTAAATGGTGCCAATGATCTGTGCAATGCAAGAATACCATATAGAGAGCTCTTACTGTGGATTTGCATCAGAAAGGTTCAGTAGGTAGTCCAAATGTTTGCCAGGGGACACAGAAAAATGTTTTGGAGTGCCAAATGGAAAAACCTTTTTTTTTTTAACTTGCATGTAAGTGTTCCCAGTGGAAGATTTGCCGAGAGTATTTCAGAGACTCTCTGAGCTATGCTGTACCTGTCCCTTCTATATCTTCAGGAGTCAAGTATGAAGGCAAGGGAGCACAGGTTCAGATGAACTAGCTGACTCTGTGTCAGGAGCTCCCTTTGAATTGGCAGAATCCACTGTTCGCTGACAGAAGTCCATTCAACAGAGGAAACTATACTGACGGGGCCAAAAGAGGACACTAGAACATCCTGTTCCCCAGTATAATCAATCTGAGAACACCTTCTGGATGAAAGGGACTAGAGGGGATGCATACAGAACAGAGGTGCCATGGCAGTCTGAATGCATCCTGGCAGGAAATATGCCATGTCCTAGATTCAAGAGCAGAATCGAGGCAGTCGGACATTGAGCGGGGACCTAAAGAGTCCATGTCTGAAGTGTCCAATTTGCTGAAAGACGATTGCACTACATCTGTACTCATAAGTATCAGCCTCTGACTGACTGAGTTGTCTGCTAGAGTGTAAGGACCCCTGGCAGATGATCGCTTTGGAACAGGATCCTATGCTCCAGGCACCGTTCCCACACTCTCACGGCTTCCCCTGCAGAGATGGTAAGAGTGAGCTCCTCCTTGTTAAACAATATACGACAGACAGTTGTATGTTTGGGGAGGACTATTTGTTCCTGACTAGGTCCACTAGGGACTACAGCCATAGAGAGCAGTTAGCATCTCCAACACAAGATGTGGAGAAGAGTCTGACGAGCCCCACACACCTTGTGTCTGGAGGCCCTGGCTCCCCAATGGGGGAGCATCTGCAACCAGAACCATGTCTGGCTCTGGTAAGGAGAGGGAAGGCCCTAGAGGAAAATACTCTCCACTGACCACCATGTCCAGGACCTCTGAGATGCCCGTGACCATGGTGTACTGAGCATCCATGGAAGGATACCCTACAGCCTGGGTTCTGGCAGGAAGGCCCAAGTCTGGGAGGCCAAAACAGCTCCTAAAATAGCAGCTCCTAGAGAGATCCAGCTGGGACTTGAAAGGTTCAGAAGAACCCCCATACCTGCAGTAGAACACTGGAACCAAGGACTTGACTTTTACCTGTAGCCCAAACAGGTAGATCTAAGAAGGGGCACATTCAGGCCTGCAGCTGGACATCTGGCTGCAGCAAGGTGTCCACAGAGGCCATAAGATGATGACTGTACAACTCTAAACCATTCTAAACAATAAAAGCAATTACGTCAGCCTTTGACTCTGGCAGGAACTTTGTCAGCGTCTTGAGCTTTCTCTAGAAGATACGTACAACTGAACATATTCCTGGAACTAGCTATCCTCATGCCAGAGCGGCAGAGGCAGTGGGCCACAACCCATGGTAGCAACTTATGCAATTCCCATAGAAGAGTGGCATCAGCTAAGATAGGGTGAAAACTGCTGGTCTATGCCACTGGCAGTGAATTGAGTCTTCTGGCACGGGACAGTTGCCACAGTAGTAGGCCTCTTCCAGCCCATGTCTGATAGTGTTTCAAATATGAATTGGTTAGAAGGAATAAAATCACCAGCAAACAGACACGCTTAAGAATTCCAGCTGAGGTGCCTAGCCTGGCCACTGGCTTCTAACTTGAAAACAATGCTGCCATATTCCGAGCAAAGCCTGAGAAGGGTCCTTCTGACGGACAGATGCAGAAACCGGGTCTAGAGCCTCAGGAGGACAAAAAGAGATCCCATTCATACCCCTCTAAAGATAAGGTCAGGATCAGACTCATACTCCCTGGCATCTCTCTTGTAAAGGAAACAATGGGGAGGGGCAGGCCTAGAGTCGACAGGACAATGCAGATCCGTGGCAATCTGGCAACACCGGACCCAGCCTATAGGTCCTAGAAATAGCACCGCTGGCAGTACCAAAGTCAGACCGTGACCATCACCAGGAAATCTGGCACCTTGAGCGGTGACGGGCCATCCTGGCACAACAGACAGCAACAGGCTACCTGGCACCACGGACGGCACTGAGCCACTTGACATCGTCACTCCTATCACTGCCACACACACCACACATGGCGCTGGTTCCGCCCTGAACTGCTCGAACCTGGCTCCATGTACAACGCAACACATGCGTCAACAACCCAACCGCATTGACACTGTGGCTGTCCCATCCCATGACATGATGGAGAAGACACCAGAAGCGAGACAGTCGTCTGTGGCCCCGCAAGTAGGCTTGCCGACAGGATATCTAACAGGCCCAGCAGTACCACTGATGGCATCAGCCCCATCAGCCCTGAAAGGATAGGGGCCTATGCCACCAGCGGTGCCTTGTGAACCAGACACTGCACCCACTGCTCCATAGAGCTGCCCACTGGTTGAACTGCGCACCAGAAACTCCCTGGATAGCGAGAGGCTCTGGGAGAGAGAGAGCGATGCCCTAAGCCCTGGAAATTTCCAGTCTCAGAGACGGCAATGGGGTTCCTGGGCTCAGCAATGTCGACTGCCTCACAGCAGAACCACAATAGGATGACCTCACCTGGTGCCATTTCTGCTTTCTCCAGAGGACAAAGACAAAGGATGAGGCCAAGTGATGTAGATCTCAAAGCCGAGCATATAACGGTTCTGGCCCGCTCATTCATGCATCTGAGAGAACGGTCTCCCCGCCTAAGCACCAGACTGCCCATAAGAGCTTCCACCCCAAGAAGGTATTGATCTGGACACAGCCCTGTGGCCAAGGCAACAACCATAGAAGAGTCCCTACCATTCCAGGTCACTGTGGTAGGCCTAAGAAGAATCCTAATATTAGCTAAGAAGAATATAAATTAAACTGACAGAGATCAGAGGGGAGAGATGTATAGACTTGGGGGGACGAGGAAACTTAAAGAGCAACTTTCTTGCTCTATTTCAAATCCCCTCAAGAAGCAAGATAAAAGACCTGGGGTAATCATATCAGATGACCTTAAGGTTAGCAAGCAATGTGAGAAGGCAGTAGGGAGGGCTGGGGTATACTGGGATGTATAGGAGAGGCATCAGCAGCAGAAAACAGGAAGTTGTTATCCTCTGTACAGACAGTTGGTGAGACCCCATCTGGAGTACTGTGTCCAGTTCTGGAGACCCCATCTCCGCAAGAACATAGACAGGATAGAGGCAGTCCAGAGGAGGGCAACTAAAATGGTGCAGGGTCTGCAAGAGAAGCCGTATGAGGAGAGACTAAAGGAGCTTAATATGTATACCCTTGAGAGAAAGAAGGAGAGGGGGACATGATAGAATCTTTAAGTACCTCAGTGGAATCAACAAAGTCCAAGAGGGTAGCATCTTTCAGAAAAGAGACTTGCAAGAACAAGGGGACACAATTTAAAGATAGAAGGAGGGCAGTTCAGGGGCAATGTGAGGAAGTATTATTTCACAGAGAGGTAGTAGATGCATGGAACAGCCTTCCAGAGGAGGTTGTGGGGTCTAAAACTGTGGGAGAATTCAAGAATGCATGGGACAGACATAAGGCAATTCTTGTGGGGGGTAGGAAGAAATAGGCCGTTGGTTAACTAGGATCTCTGGCCTATCCTGTAGGTAGGGAAATGGGCAGACTAGATGGGCCAAGCGGTCCTTATCTGCCGTCAAAGTCTATGTTTCTATGTTTAAAAGCCGGCCCGGTGGCGCCGAGGGTTGAGGCGCTGGACGCCACACTCGCTACCGGGCGACCCAGGTTTGGGAACCAGCCAGGCCGCCGGGGTTGGAGTAGGAGGGAAGAGATTGAGCGTCCAGAGGACTGCTCTCTTCCGGGGTGAAATACAGTGCGCTCACTCTTGGGCGACCTCCTGGCGGTGCTGGAGGATCGCCGACTGGGGCAGCACAGTGTATGCCATGCGGCGGAGCCACGGCAACTCGTTGCCTTGCTGGCCGGGCTCCGCAAGGAGAGGGGGAACTGAAAAAGTAGAAAATTCCCCGTCTTGCTGAGGAGATGACAAGGGCCCCAGGGATCTCCCTCTCATCCCTAATGCCAGGCCAGGCCACACCGGGGATCCACGGCCGACCTCCCAGAGGGATCAACCCTCTAATTTCAGAAAATGCCACTGAGGGCGGGTGGGCCCAGTTCCGAGGGGTGATCACGCCAGTTGGGGTGATCCGGAGGGCCCAGTTCCGAGGGGTGATCCGGAGCACTGGGAAGTCCCTCGGGGTGGAACCGTGATGGCTGGCCACGGTACTGAGTAGAAGGGCAGGATCGAAGTTGGGCACCTCTGAAGGATGCCAATGGAGAGCACGGATGGCAAAACACACTAACAAAAAAAAAGGCAGAGATAGCCTCATCTGGCACAGTCCGTTCTTACATATTTTTTTTGTCAGTAGCCCCTATTTTTAAGGAAGGGATCGTATTTGTCCATGGAGCCGACATGAAGATCCTTCCACTTTCTGAACTGTTTCAGTCTCGCAGTCCACCATCTCGGCTTCGAATAAGCACGTTGTTGACATCACTATTCATAGAGCCGTGGGATCATACCTGACTGGGAAGTTTGGTGGCTGGATTTTCAGATTGTTATTGAATTCAATCATGTTCCCAATCAACCAAGAAGGTCCCTTCTAGTTAATAAGCCGCCATGATTAGTTCCTAATGGCAGTCTGAAGTACTTAAATTTATTTTTAAAAACGCCCCATTCAGGTATATGGTGCACCGCGCCTCCTAATAGTGATGTCAAAAACGACGTAGCACAGGGGCAGACTGCAAACTGAAACAGTACCAGGAAGTGAAAGGGATCTTCGCGGCTTGGCTCCATGAAGCCAAATTACATCCCTTCCTCTGCCAAAATAGGGGCTACTAACAAAAAATATGTAAAGAATTGGACTGTGTGTCCAGATGAGGCTTTATCTTGCTTCTTCAAGCAGGGACCTCGTTAGCTGCTCTTTAAGAAACACAGGAGACGGGGTATACTGTGCAACAGCTGAGACAGGAGCCCAAGGGTAGAGAAAAGAGGGACTTGGGAAGACCAGGGAATAAAGAAAGGAGGTACAAACATTGGGAGGGTAACCTCCCATAAAAGATTAAATTGGGGAGCGGAACATATTAGAGCCCAGAGGCAGCTAGTGGGAAAGAGGGAAGGTGACGTTTAGGTGCAGGTGACAGACAAGTCACCAGGAAGGTTGGGGTGGGACTGCCTAAACTGACCTTATTTCCACAATAGTGGAGGCCACTAACAACAGGCCACAGCTTCATGGAAACAGGTACAAGCATGTATCTATGGAGGCAATGAACTACACCATTTGAAGTCATGGAAAACTGAAAGACTCAGGCAGATATCTGCTGTAAGTGTGCAGCAGGAAGACACAGTCATGAAGCTGGCTGACGGTCAAGTTTTGTGGCCCGGATAAGTTTATTAATGTATATAGTTACAAGCTGTGTTTAGATATAGTGTGCTTTGTGATTGGTGCAAGTGCAATTGCTAATGACAAGACAGAGGGGGGCAACAACAGAGGGTAAACATAAATGGTTGATTTATGAATAATTTCATATAATGTATATGGTGTCAGTTCTCCTGTCAAGAGAGCTCACACACCACAGGAAGTAAACAGGCTAAAGGCCATGGTAGTGTTTCTACAGGAGACGCACCTTACCCAAGCTGAACACAAACAGCTGAAACGCAGCTGGGTGGGGGCAGTGTATTCTTCAACATATGAAGCTCACCCACAAAGAGAAGGGGTGACTATACTGGTGGGGAAAGACGCACCATTAGAGGTGGAGCAAGTAGTACAGGATGTGGAAGGAAGATTTATTAAGGTGTCAGGAACATTTAGAGGAGTGCAATGTGTGCTACTAAATGTGTATGCCCCCAATGAGCCCTTGGAGAGGCTAGCCTTCTTGAAGAGACACCTCCTTAGGTTACCTTAAGAGCAGGGGCCACTGTTTACGGTGGGGTGATTTCAACTGTGTCCCTTCCCCCTCACTAGACAGAAGTGGAAACAACCACAGAGCCCGGGGCAATAGGAGAAGCAGGCCTCACAGACATATGGCGTACACCTGCACAAAATTATAGGTACTACACCTTTATTCTCACCCACACAATCATTACGTAAGCAATATTACCCGATAGGGTGGGCGGTGATTGTTATATCGGACCGCAGGGGGCGTAATGAGTCCCGACGCCGCAGGCGGAGGGCCTTATAGCCCCTGGAAGGTCCGATATAGCACAATACCGCCCACCCTGGAGGGTATTATTGCGCTTAGAAAATGGCACTGTAAAACCAAATACGTTTAATAAAAAAATATTAATGAAAGTCACTTAAAGTAAATTTTGTGATAAAATAGTTCCTCCGCCTAACACAACCTTTGAGGCCATCAATTGTATTTTTTTCTTGTCACCCCAACACCCTCCCCCAAGCTGTGCTACATTTTTTCTTTTTCCTCCTTGTTGATGGAGCTCCGTTTTTTAAACTGTGCTTGTCATCCCAAGCAAAGGACTGCAGTAGGCGTGCAGGAACGGGATTATGCTCTAACAAACACTGTTTTCAAATAAGTTTTATAATAAAATAATTCTCCGCCTGTATATGATGCATTTTAATGTATTTGTTTTATTTTTATTAGCTATGGACTTTACTTGCTTTGACTTCAGCATCCAGCCAGGCTACTCCAGGTCTGTATAGTACAACGCCTCAGCCCCTTCTCTCTCCTTCCTATCGCAATCTTCAACACAACAGATCCGCTTATAAATGTTACTTTCTGTGCCGCTTTTTAGCAGCTTCACATCTTGATCACTGCTCCAACATGCACATCCTTCTCCGGTCCCACACAAAGTTGCGCTAAATATTTATATAAAAAAAAGACCTTTCCTTATCCTTTTGTGCATGTCCTCTTCGGAGATGTGCTACTGTCTCTATTTTCATGCCGTGAATGGAGAGTCGCAGGCAGCATCTCGTACAGTGGGCAGGCAGCTGGACGACAGGAGACAATTTGGTAACCGGGCTCGATGAAAAGGTGAAAGGTTGGGCTGCCGTAGGGATGCTGATGCCTGAAGTACTTTTGTTTTTGAATTACGGGTGACAGCAAGATCAGGATTATTTCGAAATCGCAATCCTCCTGGTCTTGAATCCCCCGCCACTGTGGTTACAGTTTGTGGCTTGTGAGGAGGAGAACAGATCATCGCGCAGGAATACAGCATTGCCAGCGGTATGTGGATTGCAGGAGAGGGTGTAAATTGACGGGACTTCCTGCTTTTGTCGTGTTGGTAGGGGTACTGTATTCATTTGCTTGGTCCTCTGGCAAGTTCAGGACAGCAGGGTATCGCTCATTGCTTTTGTGTCTCGGTAGGCTAGACAAACATGGCTGCAGCTGCCTTGAAAATTCTACTGGCCCAAACATTTATAGAACTAGTATGAGGCAACAGACCGGTACCAGATTATTTCCCAGTCTCTGTTGTCTCATACCTGACCGCTGTTCACGCTGTTGTCCAATCAGGATTTGCCTTTTTCTTTGCCATTTTCTAATCCAGAATAGATCACTTTTTCCTTACAAAGAATAGGTACATACAGCAAGTGGTGTGAC
Organism: Neoceratodus forsteri; assembly: GCA_016271365.2. Classification (NCBI taxonomy): domain Eukaryota; kingdom Metazoa; phylum Chordata; order Ceratodontiformes; family Ceratodontidae; genus Neoceratodus; species Neoceratodus forsteri. Next base: position 161,004,214 of record CM057458.1, on the reverse strand, counting down.
ACTAAAAGTATAATGGTTCAGATCATGCACTGATCTTGCTAGACTTAAGAGGTGGAGGTAGTGTAAAAACCCTTCTGTAGACTGAACGACTCACATTAATGACTCGGATTTGCCAGAGGATAAAGACTGAAACTGAGGGCTACCTACAGGATAATAGGAAGGGACACATCAGCGGCAGATAGGTGGGATGGACTAAAGGTCACATTCAAGGGACTATGTATGCAATATGCCTCCAACAAGAAGAGGGAAAGGGAGCAAGCCAGAACTGAGTTAGAAAGGCAGATTTTTTGACATTGAAGCAGAACGTAAAATCACACTTAACGAAGACCTGAAAAGGCAATTGCAGGAACAAAGAGATAAACTCACAAGAATTATAGAGTCCAAGATAGAGGGAGGACTTGGGTATACAAACCAAAGGTTTTATGAAGTAGGGAATCGAGCAGGCAAACTACTAGCGCGACAGCTGAGACAGCAAGGCATTAACAGGGCAGTGCAAAAAATTAAAGGGGGACCACAGAGAAACAAAATATACACTAACCCAGTGACCATATCGAAGGAATCTGCAGAATTCTATAGAAAATTATGTGAGGACCATTGGAGGGGAACTGACGAAGAGGACCTGACCAAGTTCCTCTCATCAGTAAAGTTGAATGAGTTAAAGGAGGAAAACAGGGACAACCTGGAAACACGCATAACAAGAGTGGAAATTCTAACAGCAATTAAACAACTTAAAAATGGTAAGGCACCTGGGATAGATGGAATTCCTACGGAGTTTTATGAGAAATTTGGGGAACAGCTGGCACCCGTGTTACAGGCAGCCTTCAATAGAACTCTGGAGGGAGAAGCTCCCCGACTCCTGGAAGCATGCACAGGTCATGGTGCTACCAAAGGAGGGAAAGACCCACAGAAATGCGGTCCTATAGACTGATATCTCTGCTCCCAGTAGATATGAATATTTTTATCTCAATACTGGCAAAGATGCTGCAAACTCCACATATGGGGCCTGATCCATCCGGACCAGACGGGCTTCATTCAGGGACGGTACCAGGATAATATCAGAAGGCTCCTGAACATTTTTACATCACAGTCTGGGTCCCCAAAGGCCCATTAGCCATTTCACCAGACGAAAAGTGTTCGATAGGGTTAGGTGGGGGTTAGGTGGGGATTCCTGACAGGTGTACTGAAGGCAATGAACTCTGCCCTAAGTTCCAAGCATGCATAAAGGTATTATACAAGTCTACAGGCTGTGGTAAAGGTCAATGGGGTCAATCTAGAAAGATTCCCTCATGAGGGGTATAGGACAGGGTGCCCATTGTCCCACTGCTTTTGCTCTATGCATCGAACCGAATGGCATGAAAATTAGGGAACGTCAGGCAGTCAGGGGTGGACGTGGGAGAACAGCATAAAATATCCCTGTATGCAGATAATGCCTCAGATTCATTCAGAACCCTTCCACCTCAGTTCCTGAACTACAGAGGATTCTGCATGAGTATGGAGCAGTATCAGGATACAAGGTAAATGTGAATAAAACAGAAGTAATTCATATTAGTGGTACACTAACCCCAGGAGACAAGGCAGCCATCCCTATACTGCATGGCAAAGCATGACACAATTAGATACCTAGGGCATAAGGGTCACCCCCAAGATCTCAGAGTTATTTAAAGCCAATTATGGTAAACTAATGCAAGAATGCCTAGCGGACCTAGCCAGGTGGGGTCTCTTGCCATTCTCTATGTATGGACGGATTGACATACTTAAGTTGAATGTGCTACCAAGATACCCGTTTCTATTTCAGACCTTACCCGTTAGAATCCCAGGAAAATACTGGACCCGGCTGAATAAAGCTTTACAGAAGTTTATTTGGGGAGGGAAGAGACCGAGAATTAATAGGGCTATAATGACACTACCCAGGGACGGGAAGGGGGCAGGAGTGCCAGACTTGCCACTGTACTCCTGGTGGCCAGATGCCCCACCTCATCACTTGGAGCAATGACAGAAGAGAATCTAGATGGTACTCCATGGAGGAGGCGGGTGACCTCCCTGTGCCACTGCATGCTTTGCTCACGGCCAAAATGTCGGCAGAAATGGTTAAAAAGATTAAAAATCCATGGACAAGGCACTCCCCACAGGTCCTTTTACAGGTGTGGGCAAGAACTGGCACCCCAAATGAGATAGGGCCACTCACTCTAATCACGGGGACCTGGACTTCACTCCAGGGAGGGAGGATAGGTTTTAGAGAATGGAACAGGAAAAGACAAATTAGATATGAACAGCTACAAATCATAGAGGGCACATAGCAACCTACCAACAGCTAAAGGAGAGGCACACCTAGGTAGGCCTGAAATCTACTGTTTTTTTACAAGTAAGGAGTTATCTGCAGGGGCAGAGAGGACAGCCACATTACCAGGGACAGAACAGCATGGAAGCTTCCTATACGGGGCAACTATCATCGAGATAGGCTTAAATACATCTCTCATGTACAAGATATTCAAGTAGGATAGGGAACAACACTGGCAAAGGTAAGACAAAAATGGGAGGGGGGAGAGCCAATCTCCGACCAACTGTGGCTAGAAAGTAGAGGAGGGTGGAGAGTGTCAGCATCACAGAACTTGGGGGAATACAGATGGAAGGTGATACATAGGTTCTTTTACGTCCCAGTAACAACGAAACACTTTGGTACCACAAACACAGACCGATGCTGGCCAAACAGTGGGGGCAGAGAGACCCACTATCACATCCTGTGGGCGTGTCCAGAATTGCACCAATACTGGGGAGACATCAGGGAAGAACTACAAAAGATACGGGGAGTGGATATGCCTGACATGGGGTATATATATCTGCTGGGGGGGTTCCCACCAGGCATACCCAGTAGAAAACATAAGGAGACATTTAAATGCATGGTATTGGCATCAATCAAGACAATCACTGCTCACTGGCTGAACCCAGTCCCACCAGAGATAGGGGAATGGAGACAGAGAGTATCTCAAATTCATGACATGTAGTTCCTAACAGCCAAGCTCAGATTAACATTGAAAGAAGGAAGGCTCAGACACAGGGGATGGGGGTGGGGCCCCCCTCTCTCTCTTCCCAGATTTTAAAGCTGCTTTAATAACAAAGAATAAGAAGACACAGGCACACACAAAAAGCACGCAGTTTGGGTATTTGTTATTTTTAATTGTGTTTATAAAAACAGGTTTAATTTATACATGTAATTGTAATTTTGGGAACTATAATGGTATGATGGAAACAGCTCACTACACAGAAAGCAGACAGTAGAAATTTAAATTAAGAATACATAGGCAGTAATCCAGGAGGAAACTTGCTCTTCAAATTCATTGTCTGTTCTCCTATACTTATACTATGTTTTCTTACTTGAACATGCAAAGGGGGAAAGATAATTACACACTACAGAGACAGGAAGAGGTGGAAGGGTAAAACAATTTACGCATGAAATGCAAGGAAATGGCATAATGAAAAATGTAGGGGATTGAATAGCACAAAGAGAACATAGGAGCAAAACAAATGTATTGTAACCTGTATTGTATGATATCCTCTGCCCAGGAATGCTGACTGAACAGAGGAAGATGGAAAATATGTATGTGAATTGTTTCATCAATAAAATACTGAGTTTCAAAAAAAACTGACAGAAAAATAACAGACTAAGTTAAACGCTAAAACTTGAGAGAACTGAAAACAACTGTCGTAGAAATATTAAGGTGTGACCCCCCGGAAAGCAACTGACGAAGTCACTGAAGCATACTCGCCAACAACAAAAAAGGAACTGAAGTTACTGGGGTCTGACACTGCTGTAGGCTAGCATGTGCATGCAGCGTCACATCAGTGTCGTGCATGCGGTGCCAGCAGCGGCTCCAACGCTCTGCAAAGTTCTGACTCCCACTGGATCCTGGCACCTCCAGCTAAGATCCACAAGTGGGAATCCTTGAAGACTTATTCTGGGAAGATCTCAGGAGTGACAGTCCACCCGTATTATTCAGGCAGAAATAGCATATGTCATCGTGGGTGGTCTCCAGCTAGCTGTTTCCAAGTGGTCCTGACACCAACGTCTTACAGTTCCAAATATGTGGCTCAATAAAGGAGATGACCTCAATGAGGATATGAAAATTATGTACTCACCATAACTGTTGACCTTCCAGAATATCTTCACCATTTATACACATTTATGCGTAACTAAGATGGCAGCCGTGTTGGGCTGAGATCTGCAGGAACTGTAGAGAGCAGCGTTTTTGGTTTTCATTTTATTTTAGTTAATTTTAGTTTTATCTTAGTCATTTTCGTTTTGTTTTTTGTTTTAATGTGGTCTGTGTGTGAAATTGTTGATTGCACAGGACATATTTCGGCTTTGGTTCAGGGCAGATTGTTATCAAATAAGACATGTTAGCTGTGATCGGCGTCTGCTCTTTTAAATGCTGCTTCTGGAGTTATAGAGGCGAACAGCTGAACAACTGAAAGTTACTGACGTATTAGAACAGAAACAACAGAAACATCAAGTTTTCACTCTACGATACCTTGGAGTATTTTGGAGCGTTTTGGTCCTTGATACCTGGATTGGTGCAGTCTCTTTGCTGTGGAGAGAAGTGATGCGAGGAGTTTGGTGACTGGTCCCAAAAGGTACTGTGGTGTGGTTCTGGCCTGGCCTGTGATCCCAAGAAATGGTGTGGAGGGGAGTGCTGAAGTGACTTAGCGGTGGGTGTTTGCCTACTGTTGGGGAGCTTCATCCTGGTCCCAGTCCCCGACCTGGTGGTGTGTCGAGTGCCTTTGTCAGGGGCAGCTGTACCTGCGGCATTTCTAATCCCACAGTGGTGGCTGGAGAGCTGCTGGGATAGTGGTAGGTCCGGGAGAGGCAGATGGTCTGGGGAGCCCACAAACCTTTTAACATCCTGGTTTCAAAGTTGCACTATCCCTGATTTTGCTTGCCGTTGGGGGCTATGTCTGGAGTATGAACTGCAGCTGTGTTATCGTTGCTTCCCTTGGTCTGCAGCAAATGAAGTGAAAGCCGCGAGTTGTTACACAAGTCGTTTTTTCTTTGTTTGCCTCCCTGACTTAAATATTACATCTGGAAGCTGTTCTGGACTACATTTCTTGAGGAATTTGGTCAGTTTTTTGGTTACTGCATGGTGGTGGGAGCCATGGAGGACTGAATATTGGCTTTAGCACCTATAAACTGCAAGCCTGGTACTTCACAGAGACCAAGCCATACAAACTTTTTAGTTTTGCTCTGCTGGATCTTCAGGAGTGAGAGTTCTTCAGGTCTGTGAAATGGATAGAGTTGGGCCCCACAACGTGGGAGCTCCATGGACTAAAACCCCCTTTTCACATGAACTTCTGTGGACTGGGCTCTGCTTATGCCATCTATCTCTTAATACTTGTAGTATTAGTAGTGCAATCAAGTTTGTAATTTATGCTTATGTAGTTGGTGTATATTTCTGGATAGTGTCATTTATTTTAGTTTGTTAGTGTTTATAATTTAGTTGGGTGGTTGGGATTAAGTGAATTTAGTGCATTACTTATTATTTTAAGAATGTGTTGGAGAGGCCAAACGATGGTCAGGCAGTATTCCCCCACCAGGCTCAGGGAATTACGCCCCTTTGACTGCTCTTATTTGCCGGTACAGATCTATAGATGCTGTGAATCCTTGGGGATTGCCAGAAGGCGCAGGAAAGGGGTGAGAACTGGGCCTGGTGGGGGAATGAAAAGGGGGGGACTGATTGGGTTGGTAGGGACCAGGCGACGCCTTGGGGCGAAATGGTGCCAGGACAGGGGTAATCCCTGTCTTGTTCCCATATCCAAGGGCCCAGCAAATAATGCTGATCAGGAGTCAAGGTCTTCCCAGCATCTCATCTGACCCAGGCAGTGTTATGTATGCCAGGTCTCATCAAAAACAAGACAGCTATTGAGCTGATCTTGTTGATATGGTGGATCTGGCATGCATCACCAAGACCTGGCTGGATGAAAATGCAGGCCCAGTATTGGCTTCTGCTGTGCCAGCTGGCTTCTCAGTGATTCACCGCCCAAGGCTAGATTGAAGGGTGGGGGTGTAGCCAATTTTTTAAGACCAAGCTGGACCTTGTGGATGCTCCAGTGGTGACTACCAGATCCTTTAAGTGCATCATGGGAGAGGGTGTAGGTTGCAGGATACTCCTCATTTACCGTCCAGCAGGTGATGAGGCTTTATTCCTGCAGAAGACTGCAGACTTCATCATTAACATGGTATTGGAGTCTCCCAGATGGATAATTTTGGGGACTTCAACGCTGGTCTCGATGAAGAACTCTCGCCATTTGGTCAAAATCTCCTCCAGCTTATGACAATGCTGAGCCTCACACAGGTGATTACCTCCTTTACCTATATAGAGGGTCACTCATCGGATCTGCTGATCCTCCTGGGGATGGAGATCTCTGATTTGGGGGTGGAACCAGTCAGTTAGTCTGACCATCACACCATAGGGTTCATCTTGGGTCCCGACTGGACCTACCCTTCGAAATGGTCCAGTACCGCCTTTAAGGGAGTCACCAGATGGTCTATTGCGATTCTGGACCTATCAGGATTGCTGGGTGAAAGCACAAGCCTGGGGACCATGTACTAGCCTATAATAAGGCAGTTGAAGATGCCCTGGACTTGACTGCTCCAGTTCAAGTTCGACCACTCACTCTTCGCCCAAGGTCCCCTTGGTTTGATGGGTCCTTGAAGGAGCTGAGGCAAGTTGGTCGAAGGCTGGAGAGAGCATGGCGGAAGCTGACAGGCTTAGACTGGTAGAACATTATAAAGGCTTTTCAATCAGAAATCACCCGTAAGAAGGCAGAGTTCCTGTCCAGGGAGATTTCTGCTGCACAGAATCAACCGGCTCAACTCTTCTGAACCGTTGACAGATTGTGCAATCCAATCTGTCTCCAGTCTGGAAGAGCTTTTTCACAGAATAAGTGTGACGAGCTAGCTCGGTTCTTCGCAGAAAAGGTTGCCAGCATCAGGTCCGGAATCGGCCCAGCTCTCTCTCTCTATCAGGGGTTGCGGAGGTCAACGGGAGATGGTGAGCACCCGGTCTATCTGGATGGATTTCAGACAACCGGAATTCATGGACATTGTGAAGATTGCTCAGACTTTGTGCCCAACCTGTTGTAGTCTGGTTCAGGGCCCTACCCCTTAGTGGGATGTGTAGATGTCATCTGCCCAATCCAAGCTGAAACTGTATGGAGATCCTTGGAGGAGGGGGTCTTTCCAGACCCCTTAAAGGAGGCAGTCATTCGACCACTCCTTAAAAAACCTTCACTGGATCCCGACGATCCAGCTAACTACTGACTTGTCTCTAACCTTCCCTTTGTGGGAAGGTTACAGAGAAGGTGGTTGCGCTGCAGCTGGATGATCACCTTGTAAACTCACAATGTCTATGAAGCCCTTCAGTTTGGTTTTAGGAAAGGCATAGCATGGAGACTGCCCTTGTTCGGGCACTAAATGACCTCCTAATGGTGAGAGATCAAAAGCTCGTACCATCTTGGTCCTTCTCGATCTCTCAGCAGCTTTTGACACTGTGGACCATGGAGTGCTTTTGGAGACCCTGCGGTTCCTTTGTGGACTGTCGGGTACAGTTCTCAGTTGGTTTCAATCCTTCCTCGCAGGCAGATCTCAGAGTGTGTTCACTGGAATTTATTCCTCTGATGCCCTCCCTCTGTCCTGCGGAGGGCCGTAGGGCTCCATATTGGCACCCATGTTATTCGCAGTGTACATGCTACCATTGGGAGATATCATCAGACGATACGGCTTGAGTTTTCACTGCTATGCAGATGATTCTCAGCTGTATACGTCCTTTGTGCCCAAGCAGGTTGACGTGATCTCCGTGCTAAATAGCTGCCTTTCCGAGATCAATGACTGGATGGGCTCCAGTTGGCTGAGACTGAATCTGATAAGACTGAGGTGTTGGTTGTGGACCCAGGTCACCCGAGGGCAGGTCTGCGGGTTGGGCACATGTCTAGCCTGTGGCTTGACAGAGTCCAGCTCACACCTCAGATCGGTGCGGAACCAGGGCGTTATTTTGATGATGGCTTGACCCTGAAATCTAAGGTGTCAGCTGTGGTCAAACCTCATTTTACCATCTGAGGAATATCACCCAAGTGAAACACATGGTTCCGCCAGGTGACCTTCCAACATTAGTCCATGCTTCATCACTACCCGCCTTGACTACTGTAATGCCTTCTACCTAGGGCTGTCTGGAGTTGATATCCACCGCTTGCAGCTGGTGCAGAACGCTGCAACCAGACTTTTGACAGCTACCTCTAGGTCCAGTCATATAATGCCTGTACTGCGTGGACTGCATTGGCTGACGGTTCAGTGGCAAATCACCTACAAGGTAGGCTTGCTTACCTTTAAAGCCCTACATGAACAGGGACCCAACTACCTCTGAAAGATCTCCTGACTCCCTACACCCTAATCGCCCTCTCCGATCCATGACAAGGGATTGCTAGAGATTCCCAGGGTTTGTCTTAAAACAACTGGAGCTCGTGCATTTTCATTTGAAGCACCAACCCTGTGGAATTCTCTACCTCACTGGTTAAGAGAATGCCTGACCATCAGTAGTTTTAAATCCATGCTAAAAACGTATTTATTCTCACTGACCTTCCCAGACTGAATGATTTTTAGATAATTATATTGCTCTCTGTTTTTATATTTGCTGATGTAATTTGTGCAGCGCCTTGAAATTGAGAGGTGCTATATAAATAAAGAGTGATTTGATTTGTGTGTATGCTGGAAGCACAAGAACTCAGTGGGAGCAAATCCTTTTGCAACCTAGGGGACCAATGTTTGTGCCAGTGCTGCAGACGAAGTGGAAGCAGTGATGTCGCACTCATGGGTGGGCAAGTAATCAACACCAGCCCTCTACCTTCCTCCGTTCTGTTAAGCCAGTACAGAAAATAGTGAGAGGAAAATAGAGAGACAGGGCTATAGACTACTAGCCCTGAGGAATAGGAACAGGATATAAAATTATAAAATGATAAAACCCAACTATCAACTTAGAGAAACTAAGGGAGGTGGGCTAAATGGCATAGGAGTAGCAAATCTAAGAGCCACAGCTTACTAACAACCTGGACAAGAAGGTGGACAGAGAGGGCAGCAGCCCTAGCATATAGCACTGGTTAGTCTAAAGAAAGAGATCCAGAGGAATCTCTGAGGATAGAATGGCGGACGCCAGTTTAGGGAAGGGGTCTTGTGTTGACAGACAACAAGAACCTAGGATTAAGCAACAAAAGCTATAAAGACAGCAGAGTGATTGGAGAAGACTAAGAGCAATGCCATCATCCTCTTGCTATTCCACAGAGTGAACAGAAAGGAGAAAGAAAATAAAAAAAGACCCAGTACCTAGGTGTGGGGAGTAAGCAGCTGGAAAGGTTAAGAAAACAGAAAAAGAACACCCAACACTCCCTAGCATCTTCCATTTCCAACACACTGGAGGTAAAGGTTGTACCTAGTAGAGGGCTATACTACCAACCGGCCAAGGTAACACAGCTTGCTTGCATTATGTATTAAGTTAGTTAGTTTCTGTTAATCAAGTAACTGGACTACACAGGAAAAACAGGTTACTCACCTGTAACAGTAGTTCTAGGAGTGGTATAGGATGTTCATCTACACTTCTGGCAGTGTTCCTTTCCCTTTAAAGCTTGCCGGAATGTCTACAAGCTGGCTCATGCCACCCTCACAGGTGGTAACTCCTTGGCAACGCCTCATGATGTCAGATCTTGCCGCTGGAAGCAAAATCAATGTGCCACTTGTCAGGGGTGGTCGGGTGAGTCAGTATGGATGAACATCATATACCTCTCCTAGAAAGTACAGTTACATAAAATTTTACCATAACAGTAGATCTTTGAGGAGTGTCTCTTGCAGTAGGTAATACACTTGGGTCATCGCCAGAGGTTGCTGTGGCACACGCAGCTCTTCTAAGCAGTCTTTTCAGGGTCACCCAAACATGACATCAGCTTCCTGTTTCCTATATAAGTGTAGGCGGTCCCTGGTATCTTCCTTCATGAGCGGGACCAAGGAAACCCGAGGGGTGCCACTTAGGTATCCCAACCCACTTAAGTCACTGGATCAGAATTTGTTCTCCTAGAAAAGGAGTGGGATGGAGGTAGATGCACCTACTGCAAGAGACACTAAAGATCTACTGTTACGGTAAAATTTTACGTAACTGTACTATCTTCCATGGAGTGGCCTCTGCAGTAGGTACATTTGGGATGAATACCAAGCAGTAAACCCAGGAAGAGTGGTCATTATGACAGAAGGTCTTGTAGGACCGCTTGGCCAAAGGTCAGGTTGACGACATGAAGCAGTATCTAGGTTGTAATGCTTCATGAAAGTATGGATTGTGGACCAGGTAGCTGCAATGCAGATATCCCTTACAGAGGCCCCTTAAAGCAGGCTGCAGTAGTGGCCATAGCTCTGTGGAATGGGATTGGGACAGTTATGGCAATGTTTCAGAAGATGCCCTAGCTGTTGCATGAGAGCTGAAGACGGCGGAAAATGAACTAGGATACCACGGACCACCCACACTTTATAGGAAAAAGGAAGCTGATGTCATGGGCAGGTGGCCCCTGGAAAAGACTGCTAGAAGAGCTGCTGCAGTACCACAGTGACCTCTGGTGATGACCCAAGGTATTACCTACTGCAAGAGACCACCCTGAAGATCTATTGTTACAGGTGAGTAACCTGTTTTCCTAGGGACGTGGATATGATGTTCAATCCACACTTCTGGCAAGCTCCTAGCAGTTCTCCAGGAGGAGGGAGGCAAGGCACACACACCCTACTTAGGGAAGAGAAACTGGAGAACTAAGGCCCCAAAACCAGCATCACGGCATGAGTTGATGTGGCAGTGGGAAACGAAGGTGTGTGCTGACTTCCAGGTAGCAGCCCTTCAGATTTTCAGGATAGGGGCATCCCTGGAAGCAGACTCTGCGGCAGCGGTATAATAGGTGGAATGAGCCCTTAGCCCTACAGGAGGCTCCCTACCCACCAACCTATAGCAGAGGTCGATGCAGGATAAAATCCACCTGCCAATCATCTGCTTAGAAGAAGAAGAATCAGCATTTATATAGCGCTTTTTATACACAGCTTAGCTGCCAGTCTGCCAGGTGCAGCTTCAGTATAGGTGACAAATAGCTGGCAAACCTCACCCTGCTCCAGCTGTGCGCTCCTTACAATAGGCTAGTGCTTGATGCAAGTCCAGTGTATGGAGCCTGTGCTCAGCCTCCGAGGTGTGTTTGAAGTACACCGGGAGATTAACCACCTGGTTAAGGTGAAAATCAGACACAACCTTTGGGAGGAACTTTGGGTTGGGGTGAAGGACAACCTTGTCCTTGTGGAAGACCAGGTAAGGAGATTCCACCAAGAGCGCCTGGAGCTCGCTGATCCTTCTGGCTGACATGAAAGCCACCAGAAAGGTGATCTTCCATGACAGATGCGACATCTCACACCTGTCCACTGGTTCGAATGGCTTGCCCATGAGCTTTGCCAATACCAGCAACAGGTCCCATGGCGGCAGTGGTTCATGCACCGGAGAAGAAATGTGTCTGAGGCCTTTGAAAAAGCACCAGATCATCTTTTCTTATGCCACCGGCTGCGTACCGGCCCATGCCCCGTAAGCAGAGATGGCTGCCACGTGCACCTTAAGGGTCGTCAGCCAAAGGCTCCATTGAGTGAGGGACCAAAGGTAGTTGAGAATGCTAGCCACAGGGCTAGATAAGGGGTCCAATCCCTTGCCCTGACACAGATGGAAAACCTCTTCCATTTGAAAGCATAGCATTTCCTGGTCGACTCCTTCTGAGAAGCCTCGACCACGGTGAAGACATCTTCAGACAGACCCAAAGCCTGGAACTCTAGCTGCTCAGGAACCAGGTTGTCAGATGCAGGAACCAACGGTCCAGATGGAGTACCTTCCCCTGATGAATTGAAAGCAGATCCGGGCATAGAGGAAGACACCTCGGAAGCCTGCTGCTGAGGCTGAGGAGATCGGGGTACTAGAACTGGCGAGGCCAGTCCGAAGCCACCAGGATCATCCATGTCTTGTCCCTCCAGGCCTTGAGCAGCACCTTGTGGATCAAGGGGAATGGAGGGAAGGCACAGAGAAGGCCCTGAAAAGGCATCCCCCTGCAGCGTTCCCTGCTGAAGGTGGGCGGGCACAGTGCAGCTTCAGCTTTGCATTCTCCCTGGAGACAAACAGGTCCACCAGAGGATGCACCACTCACAGAACAGGCTGCATACTACCTCTGGGTGAAGAGATCACTGTTAGACACCCCTAGCCACACGGGTTGAGAGTGTCTGCCAGCTGGCTGGAGACACTGGCCACATGGATAGTCAGGAGATCAGCCTCAGGCTACGCACTAGAGTCCAAACACCTGAGATTCCCCTGCACATGAAGGGAGTACGCCCCACTCTGTTTGTTGAGGTAGTTCATGTTCGGTGGTGTTGTCTATCTGGACCTGAACTACCTGACCCGAACATGTCAAGCAAAGGCAGTCAGTGCCAGCTGCACTGCTCGCAATCCCAGCAGGTCAAATGGCTTCAGGACTCCTCGGGGTCCAGAGCCTGTGGGCCTTGTGTTCCCAGGTGGGCACCCTGCCCATGAGAGAGGCATCGGTCATCAGGATGACGTATTGGCTCTGGATGGACAACGGATATCTTTCGCAGATGTCCAGGACTAACCACCACTGTAGAGCGCCCTACATCAGCTGGGACACAGCGACTGGCTGGTCGAGGTGGCCCTGCGCTGAGACCACTGACGGGCCAACTCCCATTGCAGAGAGTGCAATCTCCAGCAGGCCCATGGACCACGCTGCTGCAAGTCGCCATGTATCCCGGGTAGTTGCAGGAAGGTCCGAAAGAGGCCCAACTGCCCAGCCCAAAATGATCAGACAAAGGAAAGAGAGCTTCCACCCTGTCCGGCCAGGAGTCAAACTGGCTCTGCAAGAGTTGAGCTCCATCCTGACAAAGTTGATCACCTGAGAGGGCACAAGTTCCGACCTGGCCTCGTTGACCAGGAGGCCAAGAGAGAGACACAGGTCTGGAGGGCCAGGTCCTACACCGCTCCACCTCCTGCCTGGAGGGATCTGCAATCAGCCAGTCATCCAGGTAGGGATAAACGAGACCTCGACACCTCAGGTAGGCTGCCACTACTGCAATGCATTTGGTAAAGACCCTGAGGCCGAGGACAGGCCGAATGGCATGGCCTGAATTCACAGAGGAGCCCCTCGACTCAGAACTGAAGGAACCGGCAGTGGGATGGATGGATTGGGACATGAAAGAATGTGTCCTGAAGATCCAGACAGCAAAACCATATGTTTTGCTGTACAGATGGTATGATCTGAGACAGGTGGCCATTCTTAAGGTGCAGCGGCCTGAGAAACTTGTTCAGGTGGTGCAGATCCAAGATGGGGTGCCAGCCTCCCATCCGTTTTGGCACCAGGAAGCACCTGAGACAAACCCTGGGTGTTCCAGAGGATCCAATAGGAGCCATAACCTCCTTGCAGAGGAGCTGGGTGACTTTCGTCCCAGTGGGCTAAACATGAAGTCTATGGACACATCCCAGACTGACCTCGCAAGCCGGGTACCCCTAATTCCATAGGCAGACCTCTTCGAGGACCCACCTGTCCGTGGTAACAGCAGACCAGGCGGAAAGGAAGTGACAGAGCCGCCCCACATGGGAGGACCCTGAGAGTCAGGATTGACATGAGGGAGGCAACTTCATCCTGTCATTACGAACATACGAATCCGGGATACATGGCAGCTTGCACCAGAATGGTCCATGGGGTCCGCTGGAGATTGCACTCTCTAGGGCAGGTACCTGGGATAATAACAATCTGTTTGCAAGGGATAGGCTGCACCTGAGTGGGGAGGGGAAGGAGGTATTAAAGCAAGGACTGGGGAGGTATATTGCGACAAAGGTGGATTTAAACTAGATGGGGAGGTGGCAAGTGGACAGCAGGTAGGCAGAGATCTGATAGAGTGGAGTTACAACCTACCCCCAAGCTGGCAGAGAAGGACTTGGGGCAGCCAAAAACGAGAGAGTAGAAGGGAGGAGATGGAGGCCAGTGATGGGAAAGGAATTATGGAGGGTGGTCTCATTGAATGCAAGAAGCCTAGGAAACAAATCCGCTGAGCTACAGGCACTCTTAGCAGTGTGGAGGGTGGATGTTGCAGCTGTCGGAGAAACGTGGGCAACTGAGCACCAGGACTGGGATCTGGCAATCCCAGGATACAAATTATACAGGAAGGACCGTAAGGAGAGGAGGGGGTGGGGTGGCAGTCTATGTGAGGGACGGGATCAAATGCACAAGGGAGAAGAAAGGAGAACAGAAGCAATCTGGCTGCAGCTCCTAGACTCAAGGGGTAGGAAACTGAGGTTAGGGGTGGTATACAGGCCGCCGACCCAGTCTGAAGAGCTTGACAGGAGGTTAGCGGGACAAATCAAAAGGTATGTAGAAAGGGAAGGTGGTCATTGTGAGAGTTTCAACTTGCCGGGGTTGACTGGAGCATTCGGTCACCTCCACTGCTAGGGAGCAAGTGCTCTGGGCGATCCAGGATGGTCTCCTGACACAGTTGGATACTGCACCTACTAGGCTAAAGAACACTTTAGATCTGGTATTGTCAAATGGGGAGGCAGCGAGGAAATAAAGGTAGAGGACCCACTAGCCAACAGCGATCACCAAACGGTGTGGTTTACTATCACGATGTGCAGGGAGCCAGAGAAATCAGTTACTCAGGTGGTGGGGGGCGGACGTCGGGAGGATGCAGGAAGTACTGAATGGGAAACTGAAGGGCATAAGGTAAGAGATGGACGTGGAGTAGAAGTGGGATATTATTAAACGGGGTTACAGAGGCAATAGAAGCCTGCACCAAGGCACACAGTAAGAGGAGCAGAGCAAGAAAACCATGCAGGTTGAACAGCGAGGTTGTAGAGGTGGTGAGGGCAAAACGAGTGGCGTACAAGAGGTTTAGGAGGACGGGGAAGGAAGAAGACAGGCAGGAATATGCTATATGGTCCAGGGAGGTGACCAGAAAAGTAAGAGAAGCCAAGGCCCAGAGAGAACTGAGATTAGCACAGGGAATTAATGGGGGGAAAAATACTTTTTCAGATACATCAGGGAGAAAAGGAAGTGCAAGGAGACAATAGTGAGGATAAAAAGGTGGGGAGTGGATGGAAAGGGGAGAAGCAGGCAGAAGCACTGAATGAATACTTTTGCTCAGTGTTCACGGAAGAAAGGGGACCGCTACCTGCATGGGCTGGGAGGTGGGGACAGGGGAGAGGAGGAGACAGATGGAAGAAGTGAGGCAAGTAGAGTCCTAGAGGGACTGAGGGCACTGAAGGTAGACAATAACAATAATATCCTTATTTAATAGAGCACCTTCACAGTATCGTGGTACTCTACGTTCAGACATCAATACAATATAGTTAAAATCATAGCAACTGGGAAAAGCCTTACCTATAAGAATGTTTCGGTGCCGCCAGCCCCACCGCCCCGCGCACTGGCCGCAGCGGACCGGCAGGGTTGGTCAGCAAACATGGGTGCGTGCCCCAGATGGAATTCAGACCAACCTCGAATTTCCAAACCTTCAGTCGGCAGAGCCGTTTGATAGGGTAGGGAGTCAGCTCTTCAAGTAGTCAGGACCAAGTTCATGGCTTTGTGGTGTTAATGCCTACCTTAAGGTGATCCGCCACTGAACCAGCAGCCAGTGCAGACCGCGCAACAGTGGAGTAATATGAAATCTCCTGGATACCCCAGTCAATAAACATGCGGCAGCGTTCTGCACTAGACAAGGCACCAGGGCCGGATGATATCCACCCCAGGGTGCTGAGGGAGATGGCGGAGGTGTTGGCGGAGCCGCCGGTAGATTTGTACAGCACCTCACTTGAAGTCGGGATGTGTGCCACTGGACTGGAGGATGGCACATGTAGTACCATTACACAAGGGCGGGCAAAGGGATGAACTGGGTAATTATCGTCCAGTAAGTCTCACCTCCATAGTGTGCAAACTCATGGAAAAGATACTAAAGGAAAGACTGGTGTCGTACCTGGAGGACAATGGCCTCCAGGATGTGACGCAGCATGGGTTTGTTTTGGGAAGTCTTGTCAAAACAACCTCATACAATATTATGACTGGGTGAAAGGTGAGCTGGATAAGGGTCATGCGGTGGATGTTCTTTACTTGAACATCAGCAAGGCCTTCAATTTGGTGCCTCATAGGCGGCTTGGGGAGAAGCCAACTGGTGTAGGGGTAGGGGCAAAAATGATGAACTGGATTACAAGCTGGCTGAGTGGGAGGCTGCAAAGGGTGGTGGTGAGAGGGGAGCTCTCAACTCCAAGGCCGGTGACGAGTGGGGTGCCACAGGGCTCTGTGTTGGGGCCGGTATTGTTTGGGCTCTTCATATCAGACACTGCACATGAGGTGGTGAGCAAGGTAACACAGAAACATAGACTTTGACGGCAGATAAGGACCACTTGGCCCACTTAGTCTGCCCATTTCCCTACCTACAGGATAAGCTGCAGATCCTATTTAACCAACAGCCTATTTCTTCCTACCCCCACAAAAATTGCTTTATGTCTGTCCCATGCATTCTTGAATTCTCCCACAGTTTTAGACCCCACAACCTCCTCAGGAAGGCTGTTCCATGTGTCCACCACCCTCTTTGTGAAAAAATACTTTCTTACATTGCCCCTGAGCCGTTCCCCCAACTTCAAATTGTGTCCTTGTTCTTGCACATCTCTTTTCTGAAAGATGCTACCCTCTTGGACTTTGTTGAGTCTACTGAGGTACTTAAATGTTTCTATCATGTCCCCCATCCTTTCCTCAAGGGTATACATATTAAGCTCCTTTAGCCTCTCCTCGTATGGCTTCTCTTGCAGACCCTGCACCATTTTAGTTACCCTCCTCTGAACTGCCTCCATCCTGTCTATGTCCTTGCGTTTGGTGTCTGTTTGCTGACAACACCAAAATCGGAGCAGTGGTGGATGGAGAGGAGGGATGGAAGCAGCTGCAGGGGGACCTACTCAAGCTACAGAAGTGGTCAGAGAGGTGGCAGCTGCGGTTCAATGCAAAGAAGTGTAAGGTTATGCACTTTGGGGTGAAGAACCCAAGGAGAGAATACTGGCTGGGGGGTTAAGCTGAGGATCACTGAGGAAGAGAAGGACCGAGGGGTAATGATAACATGGACCATGAACAACACTGCCCAGTGCAGGAGAGCGGCTGCAAAAGCGAACAAAATGCTGGGGTGCATAGCAAGGGGGTTTTCGTCCAAGTGAAGAGAGATGATCCTGCCCCCTACAGGTTGCTGGTAAGGCCACACTTAGAGTATTGTGTGCAGTTTTGAAGGCCATACCTAAAGCGTGATATCAGGCTACTGTAGGGGGTGCAGAGGAGGGCAACAAAAGTGATATGTGGAATGGAGGGGAGAGACTATGACAGCAGGCTGGGAGACCTGAATATGTACACTCTGGAGAACAGAAGGGACAGGGGGGACATGGTAGAGACATTCAAGTATCTAAGGGGAATCAATAAGGATGGGGCAGATGGGGTCTTTATGTTCAGCAGGGGGAGGGTCACCATGGGGCATGGGCTAAGAATAGAGGGAGGAAGATTTAGGAAGGAAATAAGGAGACACTATTTCACAGAGAGGGTGGTAGCAAAATGGAACGCCCTACCAGAATGGATGGTATCATGTAAATCTGTGAACAGCTTCAAAATGGCATTGGACAGGGAACAGGGGAGTGTGAAGGTGGGGGAGGGGGGCAGTGGGATGACTAAAGGGGGGGGCAGCTGCAAACTAGGGGTGTTGGCTGCACACTCGAGCAGACTTAGACAGACTGGGTGGTCTGTTTCTGCTGGCACATCCGTATGCTCGTATAAAGTTCGAGATCCTCAGCCAAGCTCTGTGGCGCCATAACCACTGTGGCCGCCACGGACAGAGTGCAAGAGTCACTTGATTACTTGGTGTTAAGGACAAAAGGGGGCCTTGGCCCATCATGATCGTCTCCCACATAGTGGGACACTGAACCCCAAGGGGATTAATTAAGGAGCCAGTTATCCAAATGTTTTTTGAAGGTATTCAAATGAGGATAATTCACTATTTCTTGTGGCAGTTTATTCCACAGTTGGAGGCCCTAATGGAGAAAAAATGTTGTCTCTTATTGGTCCTTGCTCTATAGACCTCCAGCTGCCTACTATGCAGCCTGGCTACAATTTTCCTTTTGAAGTATGCAATACCACACTGTTCCATTAGGGTGGGGGACTGGAGAATTTTAAATAACTGGAGGTGGTCTCCTTTAACCCTTCTGGCTTCAAGTGAGTGAAGGCCTTTTTTTCAGTCTATCATTATACTCGAGATGTGCCAGATGGGGGGACTATCTTTGTTGCCCTGTGTTGTATCTGTTCAATCCTCTTAATGTCAGTTGTCAGGTAGGGGCTCCAGAAGGGGGACCCATAGTCGGAGTAGTGTCGAACATGAGACCTATACAAAGTAACTATACACAGTTCTGACTTAGAGATGAAAGTATGGTTAATCCGTCTAAGGCATGCATTAGACAGGTTAACTACTTTATTACAGTAGTCTGATGATGAAAGCTTATTGTTAACTATTATTCCCAGATCTTTTTCGCTGTTAAGATGATCTAATAAATATTTTGTTTAGGGTGTATGATTGTTTGGGGTTGTTTTTGCCCACATGTAAGACTGCACATTTGGTTACATTAAACAGTCTTTTATTAATAAGTGCCCATTGTTCAATGTTGGCTAGGTCTAATATTAGTTCCCTTGTACTAGTGGCACGGACCACTCTTCCTCCCAATTTAGTGTTGTCGGCAAATCTGGTAATGATGTTGCTGGATCCAATTTTCATGTCACTAATAAAAATGTTAAAAAGTGTGGGTTAGAGAACAGAGCCCTGTGGAACTCCACTGGAAACCCTCCCCTCTTCATATAGTACCCCGTTTACCCCTAACCCTCTGCGTTCTGTCCCCCAGCCAGCAATGTACCCACCTGACGATGGTAGGTGAAAAGTCTAATCTGAGTAGTTTGTTTACCAGAATGACATGTGACACTTTGTTGAACACTTTGCTGTAGTCAAGTAGGATGACGTCGACAGGAATATTGGAGTCAAGATTCTGGCTAATATAATTATAGAAGGAAAGCAGATTGGTGGTGCAGGAATGACCTTGTTTAAACCCGTGTTGTGTCTGGTCTGTAATGTTTAGGGACTGCATTTCTAATTCAATGATGGATTTGATTATTTTTTCCATCAATTTACAGGGAATTGATGTGAGACTTATGGGTCGGTAGCTGAGCGTATACCTTGTTTGAATATTGGGGTAACAATAGCAGTCAGCCAGTCAGTTGGTACTTGGATTCTCTTAGGGATTTATTACAAATGATGGTTAAAGGTAAAGTAATAACGTCTATTGTTCCTATTAGGAATTCTGAGTTTTATCGTTGGGACTAGGACTAGTTGTTTTTTAAGAGTTCCACGTATTGTCATTGTGTCCTGTAAGGAAGTTGTATAACCAATAAGGTGGGAGTTGTGGATTAAGAGGTTGTTTCTGAAAGCGTCCTGGGAGAAGACTTGAGCAAAAGTAGCTGTTAAATACTGTCGCTGTTTCTATGTCTGAGGTGATGGTGGTATCGCTGGTGACTACTGGGCCCACAGATCTATTGTGCCCTTTTTTCCCATTGAGGTATGAATAGCGTGCCTTATGTGAGTCTTTGGAATGGGCTATTTTAAATTCAAGGTTGCGCTTTGCAAGGGTTATGAGTTTTTTTAAATCCCTAACCGATTTTCTATACTTAATTAATAAATCCTCTTTAAGATTAGGAGGGCATTTTTTTAAAGATTTAAATAATTTTTGTTTGAGTGCAATTTGTTTCTTAATGGAGCTGTTAAACCAAAGGGGGATTTTCCCTTGTCGTTATATTTGTTTTTTAACAGGTACATACAGTTCTTCTAGTTCATGGATTTTTTTTTAATTTAGGTAGGTCCAAGCATCTTCGATATTAAGTGAGGGGAGAATATGTACCTCTCCACAATTCATTCGCTCTTCTGGTGGATAGTGGTTCCTCTATGGAGGCACCTGCAGTGGAGACCAAGGAGGATACTGAAACCTTCCAAAAAACCCACGAAAGTAGCATGAACCCCACAGAAAAACAACTCCCTAGTAGAAACTCATCAGCAAAAGTAAAAAAGGCAGTAAGAACAGGGATGGGGCAAAAGGGGTAAGGCCATCAAAAATGGAGGTATAGAGTACCAATGCCCACAGTCTGGGTAATAAGTTCACTAAGCTGGTGGCCTTGATGGAAAGGGATGCCTGAATATCGTGGCAGTCACAGAAACACGGCAACAGAGAACCATGACTGGGATGTCAACATACCAGGATACACAATCTACAGGAGAAACAGGAGGGTAGAAGATGAGGAGGAGGAGGAGCTCTCTATGTAAGGAAGGGATCAAAGCAACAGAACTAAAGGGTAAACAGGGAGGAGAGGAGGCACTGTGGGTCAACCTGGAGACTGGCAATGGCACCACAATCCACACAGGGTTGTATACAGACCCCCATCTCAGGAGGAGGAAATGGACACTGAAATGATAGAAGGCATCCTTAGGATGCCAGAAAAAAGGAGATACTGTTGATGGGGGCGTAATATGCCAGATGTTAACTGGAGCACCTTTGCTGCAGCCACATCAAAAAGCAGGGCCATTCTCAATGCCCTACAGGGGAGTATGCCAAACAACTAGTGTTGGAACCCACTCGGGAGGGAGCAATTTTAGGCCTGGTACTCTCAAATGGGATGGCCGAGAGAGGATCTCAGATCTAAGTGGGTTGCTATCTGGGAACAAGTGACCACCAAACAGTGTGGTTCATGATGAACTCAGTTGCAGAGTCAAGCCATACAAAAGTGAGGGTACTGACCTTCAGGAGGGCTGACTTTGACAAAATGGGAGAGTGCCTCAGAAAAGCACTAGCAAACAGGCAAGAAGGAGGGGTGGAGCAGCAACGGGGAAACATCAAAACTGCCATCACAGAGGCAACAAGCCTTTGTGTGATGCAAATAAATCAAAATGAAAGAAAAAAACACTATGGTTCTCAAAAGAGGTGGCGGGGGAAGTTAGGGAGAAAAGATAGCATTTGGGAAGTATAAGGAAACACAGAAGGAGCAGAACAAAGAACTGTACCAATTAAAACAGAAGGAAGCGGGAAGGCAGTCAGAACAGCAAAGGCCCAAACCGAGGAAAAGACAGCCAACTCAGTTAGAAGGGAATAAAACCTTTATAGGTACATTAGGGAGCGTAGAAAGACAAAGGGAGGGCCAGTGAGGCTGAATAAAGTGGACGGTGGGTGGGCAGAGGGGGACAGTGAAAAAGCAGGGATACTGAACGAATACTTCTGCTCAGTAGTCACAAAAGAAGAGGAGGGGGAGGTACCTAATCCAGTCAATAGAAGCACTCTGGATAGCGGGGGTCGATACCAATCCTTTCACAGAAGAAAGGGTTCTGAAAGAACTCCTAAAACTGAAGGTTGACAAAGCAATGGGGCCTGACGGGATTCACCCTAGAATTCTAAAAGAATTAAGGGGAGAGCTAGTGACACCATTGACTAGCCTTTTCAACAAATCATGGGAAGATGGTGTGGTACCTGAGGACTGGAGCAGGGTGGATGTGATTCCCCTACACAAAAGTGGGGGCAAGACAGAGGCAGAAAACTACAGACCTGTCAGTTTGACCTCAGTGGTAGGGAAAATGATGGAATCTCTTCTAAAGGAAATAACTGTTGAGTACCTAGAGGCCAGTGGGACACATGACCCAAGGCAGCATGGATTCACAGCGGGAAGGTCATGTCAGACGAACCTAACTGATTTCTTTGACTGGGTGACCAAAGTAGTAGACCAGAGAGGGACTGTGGACATGGCCTACCTAGACTTTAGCAAGGCATTTCACACAGTCCCACACAAAAGATTAATAAACAAATGAGCCAGCCTGGGAGTGGGTCCCAGGGTGGTAGCCTGAGTAACACACTGACTGGACAACAGGACACAGAAGGTAATAGTAAACAGAGTCCACTCTGAAGAAAGATTACTAGTAGGGTACCGCAGGGTTCAGAACTGAGTCCAGTCCTTTTTAATATTTTTATAAGTGACATTGTAGAGGGACTGGAAAGAAAAGTGTGCCTCTTTGCAGATGACACAAAGATCTGCAACAGGGTTGATACACACGCAAGGGTGAAAAGGATGAGAAGGGGACTTGGCAAGGTTGGAGGAATGGTCAGAAGTATGGCAGCCTGGATTCAATGCAAAGAGGTGCAAGTAATGCACCTGGGAAACATTAACCCGGAAGAGTACACAATTGGGGGTAGTAACAACAACAAAATGGAAAGGGACCTGGGAGTAATCATATCAGATGGCCTAACGTTAGCAAACAATGTGAGAAGGCAGTAGGGATGGCTGGGGGGTACTGGGATGTATAGGGAGAGGCATCACCTGTAGAAAACAGGAAGTTGTTATCCCTCTGTACAGACAGTTGGTGAGACCCATCTGAGTACTGCATCCAGTTCTGGAGACCCCATCTCCTTAAGGACATAGGATGGAGACAGTCAGAGGAGGGCAACAAATGGTGCAGGGTCTGCAAAAGAAGCTATACGAGGAGAGACTAAAGGAGCTTACATAGAAACATAGATTTTGATGGCAGATAAGGACTGCTTGGCCCACCCAGTCTGGCCATTTCCTACCTAATGGATAAGCTGCAGATCCTAGTTAACCAGCAGCCTACTTCTTCCTACCCCACCCCTAGAATGGCCTTATGACTGTCCCATGCATGCTTGAATTCCACCACTGTTTTTGACTCCACAACCTCCTCCGGAAGGCCTCCATGCATCCACAACCCTCTCTGAGAAAAATACTTCCTAAATTACCTCTGAGCTGCCCCTTCTATCTTCAAATTGTGCCCCTTGTTCTTGCACACCTCTTTTTAAAAGATGCTACCTCTTGGACTTTGTTGATTCCTTGAGGTACTTGAAAGTTTCTATCATGTTCCCCTCTCCTCCTTTCCTCGAGGCTATACATATTTAGCTCCTTAAGTCTCTCTTCATATGTCTTGGGTGCAGACCCTGCACCATTTTAGTTCCCTCCTCTGGACAGTTTCCATCCTGTCTATGTCTTTGCGGAGATTAGGTCTCCAGAACTGCACGCAGTACTCCAGATGGGGTCTCACCAACTGTCTGTACAGAGGGATAACAACTTCCTGTTTTCTACTGGTGATGCCTCTCCTATGCATCCCAGTATCCCCAACAATCCTTGCTGCCCTCTCACATTGCTTGCCCACCTTTAGGTCATCTGATATGACTACCCCAGGTCCCTTTCCATTTTTGTTGTTGTTAGTATCTCACCCTCCATTATGATTCCTTCCCTGGGTTTTGTTTCCCAGGTGCATTACTTGCACTTCTTAGCATTGAATCTAAGATGCCATACATTTGACCATTCCTCTAACCTTGCCAAGTCCCTTCTCATCCTTTCCACCCCACCTTGTGCATCAACTCTGTTGCAGATCTTTGTGTCATCTGCAAAGAGACATACTTTTCCTTCCAGTCCCTCTGCAATGTCGCTTATAACGACATTGAAGAGGACCGGTCCTAATACTGAACCCTGCGGTACCCCAATAGTAACCCCTCTTTCTTCAGAGTGGACTCCATTTACTATTACTCTCTGTGTCCTATTCTCCAGCCAATTCTTTACCTAGGCTGTCATCTTGGTACCCACTCCCAGGCTGGCTAACTTGTATATTAATCTTTTGTGTGGGACTGTGTCAAATGCCTAGCTAAAGTCTAGGTAGGCCATGTCCACAGCCCCTCCCTGATCTACTACTTTGGTCACCCAGTCAAAGAAATCTATCAGATTTGACTGGCATGACCTTCCCGATGTGAATCCATGCTGCCTTGGGTCCTGTGCCCCTCTGGCCTCTAGATACTCAACAATTCTTTCCTTCAGAAGTGATTCCATCATTTTCCCTATCACTGAGGTTAAACTAACAGGTCTGTAGTTTCCTGCTTCTGCCTTGCTCCCACTTTTGTGAAGGGGAATCACAACTGCCCTCCTCCAGTCCTCGGGTACCACCCCATCCTCCATTGATTTGTTAAAGAGGGTAGTCAGTGGTGTCACTAGTTCTACCCTTAGTTCTTTTGGAATTCTGGGATGAATCCCATCAGGCCCCATTGCTTTGTCCACCTTCAGTTTTAAGAGTTCTTTCAGAACCCTTTCTTCTGTAAATGGGCTGGTATCAACTTCTGTATCCAGAGTGTTTCTACTGTTTGTTTTAGGTACCTCCCCCACTTCCTTTGTAAATACTGAGCAAAAATATTTGTTTAGTATCTCTGCCTTTTCACAGTCACCCTCTGCCCACCCTCCCTCCCTTTATTAAGCCTCACTAACCTCCCTTGGTCTTCCTTCGCTCCCAGATGTACCTATAAAAGGTTTTATCCCCCTTCTTAACTGAGTTGGCTATCTTTTCCTCGGTTTGGGCCTTTGCTGTTCTGACTGCCTTCCCAGCTTCCTTTTGCTTTAACTGATACAGTTCTCTGTCCTGCTCCTTCTGTGATTCCTTGTACTTCCTGAATGCTTTCTTTTTCTCTTGAACCTTCACTGCCACTTCCTTTGAGAACCATAGTGGTTTCTTACATCGTTTTGCTTTGTTTATTTGCTTCACACAAAGGCTTGTTACCTCTGTGATGGCAGTTTTTATTATTCCCCATTGTTCTTGACCCTCCTTCCTGCCCATTTGCTAGTGCATTCCTTAGGCACTCACCCATTTTGGCAAAGTCAGCCCTCCTAAAGTCGAGTACTTTTGTCTTTGTATGGCTTGACTCTGACTCTATTGCTGTGTTTATTGTGAACCATACTGTTCGATGGTCGCTAGTTCCCAGATGGCTACCCACTTCTACATCTGTGATCCTCTCTTCATCTCCATTTGAGAGAACCAGGTCTAAGATTGCTCCCTCTCGGTGGGCTCCAATACTAGTTGTCTAAGGCATGCCCCTGTAGGGCATCTAGAATAACCCCACTCTTGAAGTGGCTGCTGCAACTGCACTCCAGTTAACATCTGGCATATTCAGATCACCCATCAGCAATATCTCCCCTTTTTCTGCCATTCTAAGTATTCTTTCTATCATTTCCTTGTCCATTTCCTCCCCTGAAAGGGTCTGTATCTAACCCCTGTGCGGATTGTGGTGCCATTGCGGTCTCAAATTTACCCACAGTGCTTCTTCTCCTCCCTGTTTTCCCTTTTGTTCTGTTGCTTTGATTCCTTCCCTTATGTAAAGAGCTACTCCTCCTCCTCTTTTACCCTCACTGTCCCTCCTGTAGATAGTGTATCCTGGTATGTTTACGTCTCAGTCATGGTTTTGTGTGTACCATGTTTCTGTGACTGCCACGATATCCAGATGTTCCTCCTCAATCAAGGCCACTAATTCAGGAAGCTTGTTACTCAGACTATGGGCATTGGTACTCATTGCTCTCCATTTTTTGATGGCTTTACCTTCTTTTACAGCATCCCCCACTGACCTTTCTACCTCGGTCTTTTTCTCATTTAGTACCCTGTTTTGTAGGGAGAGGCTGGGATTTTCCTGCTGCTTATCAGTGCCTTCCCTTGACTAGTTTAAAAGCTTGCCAATGAAGCATTTAAACCGATTGCTCAAAAGACTTGTTCCCTTCCTGGACAGATTCAGACCATCCTGCCAGTATAGGCTGGTGTCCCTCCAGGTGGAACCCCAATCCCCAATGAAGCCAAACCCCTGTGCTCCACACCATTTTTTCAACCATTCATTAAACTGCATGGTGCAAAATACCCTCGCCTCACTCATGCCATTGACAGGCAGCACCTCAGAGAATGATACTGTGTGTGCTACTTGTCTTAGGCCCCTTCCCAATTCTACAAAGTCCTTCTGCACTGCTCTAATCTCATGATGAGCCAAGTCATTTGTCTCTAGGTGGACAATGACGTCCAGCTCAGACTCCCGTGTTCTGTTCTCGTGATCCTGAGGATGCGCTTAATATGTATACCCTTGAGGAAAGGAGGGAGAAGGTTGACATGAAGTCACACTTCACAGGGACAACGCTCTTTTGCTTATCGAGCGCCACTCTGGTTCAATGGCCTCAGCCCAACCATCTCCTCTGCCCCAACTATTGGTACGTTTAAAACTAGGCTCCGGGACTATCTCACTACCAACAGCTCCTGTGACTGCCCAACTTAACCTTGTTTCTCCACTTCCCTTTCTGCTCTAGTTGCCCCCCCCCCACTGGAGTCTACCCTCACATCTTGGTTACCCAATGCTGCACTTTTCACCTTCTCGACACCCTTCCTACATTCCTTCTCCCCCTTCCCTCTTCCCTCTCCCTATGACTCTGGCACTTCTTATCTGTTGTCTATTTTCTCTGACAAATGCCGCTGGCTGCCTTGTTACAATGCTACCGTTGAACTGTATTAATCTGTACTCTGTTTGCAATGTCCACATTGTTGTAATGTCTGTCTTGATGTTCCCCATAATTTGTATTTCTCTGACGTGGAACCTTTGTAAAAGAGCCATGGCTCAAAGGTATTTGTAATCCTAGACTTGATAAATAAATAAATGATAGAAACTTTTAAGTACCTCAAGGGAATCAACAAAGTCCAAAAGGGCAGCATCCTTCAGAAAAATAGATGTGCAAGAACAAGGGGACATAATTTGAAGACAATGGGGAGATGGCTCAGGGGTAATGTGAGGAAGTGTTTTTTCACAGAGAGGGTGGTGGACATATGGAATGGCCTTCCTGAGGAGGTTGTGGGGTCAAAAACAGTGGGGGACTTTAAGAATGCATGGGACAGACATAAGGCAATTCTTGTGGGGGGGGGTATGAAGAAATAGGCTGTTGGTTACCTAAGATCTGCAGGTTATCCAGTAGGTAGGGAAATGGGCAGACTAGGTGGGTCAAGCGGTCCTTATCTGCCATCAAAGTCTATATTTCTCCGTTTCCTTTCTCTCTCTCTCTCTCTCTCATCACAATGTCTTACCTTTCTGTTCTCCTCTTAGTTCCCAAATTTCACCTGTATATTATACTTTATCATTTTTTGTACCTTTTGACAACCATTACTATTGTTAGCTCGTACCTGCTTTCTGTATTGTTGTGTTTCCAAAATAAAATGTTTGTTTTACCCTGAAGTGTAACCTACGTAAATGAGCTCTTAGTTCATAGGTTGTAATCCGAGATTTTAATAAATAAATAAAAACATTTCCTTACTTTTATGGCATTAAGTTACCGTAACTGGTGCATTAACAAAGTTTTTTACAAAGAATATTTGATATAGTTGACTTCCTCTCCTACTTTATGATTTTTTAATCTAAAAATACTGGCCCAGATATTTAAACTGCACCAGTTTGTGGCGCAAGCTTGTGCGCTGCTCAAAATAGTTGCGCAGGGGTGCGGCCAGGGCGATATTCAACAGAGTTGCGCCTTTGAATATCACCCCTAGCCACCCCCACTGTGCATGGCGCGGTGAAACTGCGCCAGCACAAGTGGTCAGAGTGGAGCATTGAGATGCGGTGGCGCAAGTTCCATTGCGCCATGCACAGCACCTGTGATATTCAAAGGGTGACATGCAAATGGAGCCATAATTTATACAGGCGCATGGGGGCCATTTGCATCTGATTATGGCCCCATTTGCATGCCGATAACATGCAGATCGCCAATCCCTGGCGACTTGCGCTGGCCCCTGCCAGGTAACGTATCGAGGACCGACACCTCACCATTGTCAGCGGGCATAACTGTAACCCGGGTGGCCAGATAAATTTCATTCCACATATCTGGACTGACTAGTACGGTATGGGCTGCACGTCGATAGCTCAT
The DNA here is from genome assembly GCA_016271365.2 of Neoceratodus forsteri. NCBI lineage: Eukaryota > Metazoa > Chordata > Ceratodontiformes > Ceratodontidae > Neoceratodus > Neoceratodus forsteri. The sequence goes on along the minus strand of CM057458.1, from coordinate 160,976,314 downwards.
GCTCTGAACCAATGGGTGTGCAGCCTATCCAACTTCGTCGCGCAACGGTGGTACTGCCGCCCGCCAGCTGACGGGGAGAGCGCGGTGGGGCCTAGTGGGCGGTGGGGTGTGTCCACTAGATCACCAGGGATTTCGGACTGGGGTTGAGGAATGCCGCCACGATCGGGCTACTCACGGTCCACTGGACCACCAGGGATATTGGACTTGGGGTGGGGTGGGGAGTCTGATGCCCATGATCGAGCTACTCGGGGGTTACTGTTATGCCCGCGATCGGGCTACTCGGGGTGGGGTTACTGTTATGCCCGCGATCAGGCTACTCGGGGTGGGGTTACTGTTATGCCCACGGTCGGGCTACCCGGGGTGGGGTTACTGTTATGCCCGCAATCGGGCTAATCGGTGGGGACAGTTATGCCCGCGATCGGGCATGGGGGGCGCCATAGGTGGGAACAGCCGATGGCCACCCACAGGTGGCAACTGCTGTGTTGCACCCTGCAATGTGGCAGCTCATCTGTGGGTGGCCCTCGACTTGTTCCTTTTTTGGGGCTTAATTTTGAGCAGGCGCTAGAGGTTGCGCATGCATAACTCTGCACAGCCGGCTGAATATCGGGCTGTGCAGTTTTGCTCATGGGCACGCCCCACCCTTACCTGTGCCTGCATACATTCTGATGCGCCCGGCGTCGGGTTTTCTGCGCCACTTTTCCTTTTCAATATCGCGACCGGGCATCAGTGGGTTGTGCATGGCGCAATCAAGGCGCTTCATGCGAACTTTTGAATCTCTGGGCCACTGTGTAAAGAACATTGTGCTCAACCATTAAAGCAAAAATCTAAGTGTAATTTATTTTACAGTCTGTATGGATATTTATTAATTTATTTAGCTTTTGTTTACCAGGTAGGGTACACTAAGTATACATATGCCTATTCTCAGGTATGACCCGGGACAGCACAGTACAACAGATTGAAAATTACCTTTCATAGTTACAGTGCTGACATTTAATGGTTTTCAGTGCCCTAGTTTTTCTGCACTGATGTTCCACTTGGCAGGCAGGAGGCAGTATAGCGCAGTGGTTTAAGGCTCTGAGCTACAAATCTGGAGACCTGGGTTTGAATCCCACAGCCCCCACCTGCATACTGTGTGACCCTGAGCAAGTCACTTAACTTCCCTGTGCTCCCAGGTCGCACCTGTAAACAAGCTTTCAGCTTAGTGTGCTACTCCTGGTTAAACAATTGGGAAAAAAAAAAAAAACTTGTGTCTTTAGTTCTGTTTTCTGACTACCAGTTCATTCTTTTTCAGAATTCATGCTGTTTCCAAGAGGATTTTCTGTATATCTGGCAGCATTTTATGTAACCTTTTTTTAAATCTGCAATTGCTTCTCTCGCTTAGCAGGTGCCCTATCCAGACCTCCCAATCCTGTTGCCCTCATTCCTGCCGCATCTAACACAGCTTATCCCTTCTGTGGAGAGGCCGGTGGTGTAGAGGGCACGCTTACTAAAGTTGCATAACCAGTGGTGGCAGTGGAGTGCAATTTCTTCTCTCCTTGGTAGGGCTGCATCTGTCCAACCCCCCATCCTTCTACCCCCCATCCCTACTGCACTAATGCAGCTCATCCCCTATATTGGGTCATGTGATGTGAGGCATCTTTAATGGAGCTGCATAACTAGGTGGCAGCAGTGGAGTGCCACATGGCCCAAGTTCTGCAGTCTATCAACCTGCTTGCAATGACTTGCTTTGCCTCTCCATTTGTTTTCTCCCTTCCCCAAGGATGCCACCACTACTAATAGCTCCAAGGTGCACACACAAAGCATTCTCAGCATGTGGAGTTGGGCTAACATCCTCCTCCCATAGAGCAGGCATCAGGTTACACTGCCACCACTTGGTCTCCAGGTGGTGGTGGTGTTGCAGAAGGACTCTTACAGCCCCCCCCCCCACATTCCCCTGAGAAGAACGTCATCTGGAAAGCTCAATCCTCCCCCTCCCAAGACAGCCCTCAGGTGTACCGGGCTCACTGCTGGGTCACCAGTGTTGCAGTTGGCAATGATGCTGCTGTATTAATGGGCTGGTTGTCACCTGATCTCCCAGCTTTTGGCTGCAGTGACATCACAATCCTCTGCATCTGACATCACAACTGGCTGCCATAGAAATAACTACATGGCGTGTAACCCCACCCAGGTATGCTGTCTCCATCTTGTACCCCGTAGGTGTATAGCCCCCAAAACTTCGACAGCACTACCTGGTGGGCTGGGTTCGGGGAGAAATATGTCACTTGGTACACTGAATAGGTCTGGCTGCTCTGCAACAGGGGCACCCAAGTAATCCAGAGAATAGAAGCAATAACATAATGTCCAATACCAGGAGATGGGATTCTAAAATCTGGCTTTATTCAACAACACTGAATAAAAACATAGACGGACCCCCAAGGGGCTCCATTCCTTGTAATGCAGATAAGGTGCTGACACAGACACATATCCATTTTTGGATCCTAAAATTCCATATGTCATGGACTCTTTAACTAGTGGCACTCTACCACCCTCTGCTCCATCCCCACGTCTGGGCACCCTCTTCAGGCACTGGCCAATACCTGACAGAAAGGTGTCTGGTGTCTCAAAGCGAATCCGCAGAGGTGAGCCCTGTTACACCAGGTGGGGAGTCTCCCACCTTTTGTTCCATAGACCCATAACGGGCCACTCCTTTGTTTACACACACACATCCTTGGCTACCGTAGTGCAGACTGTAAATGGCTTTGTAATACAGTAACTGTCTTTCTCTGAAGACCCCCCCACATGCAACAGTCATTACATCTCACTGTTCCATAAGCCTCTTCCTTGGCTACTGTAGTGCAGACTGTACATGGCTTTGTAATGCAGAAACTGTCTTTTCCTTGAAGACCCTCCACATACATCAGTCATTACATCTTACTGTTCCATAAGCCCTGGACTTGGTATTGTGACTGACCCACAGCCCCAGAGACTTATTTACTCACTGTTTTGGTGAATGACACTGGCCTTTTGTCAAAGCTTCACCACCCTCCACGTTGCAGGCGTCCAAAACTCTGAATGAATCTCTATTCCACAAAACTGTAGTGCCCCAGCACTCTTCATCAGGCAGCTTCTTCCTTTTCCCAGGCTAGGGGGGTTGCCCCTGGGAGTTGGTTCCTTGTGCCTCTCTTATGGTGGAAGCACACACTCTAAGGTAGCTCTGAGTCAGAGCTGAGAGTGGGGGGGGGGGCCTGCCCCTGCAGGGCACCCCCTCCTTCCACTGTACTACAGGATCTACATCCTTCTCTCTCTTGAGCCTACTTCAGACTGCAAACAAAAACTAGACTGCTGACTTCAAGAATCAACTCTAGACTGACTTTGAAATTCCCCAATGTTCTAACTCCCAACTGCAACATTCCATTGTGGCTTATGCTGCTGCAGAATTCTAAATGATGTCACAGCCCCAGCTCAGCAGAGACTGAAAACAGAGCAAAACATAGTGAAATCCATTTAACTGGAGTTTCACTAGCTCTGTCCCTGCCTGCCACTAGATCTAACTAGGGTTCTAGTAACCCCGGTAACAGGGGGTTACAGCCGCAAGCAGAGGATTATGATGTCACCTGAAGACAAACCACCAAAGCAGATGAAGAGCAAATCTTAAATAATCCAGTTTCCTTGCAAATGTCCTTTACAGTAAAGAACAAGGGGGCGGTAAATCCAGGAAATATCTGAAATGTAAGTTGAATCTGTTTTAAAATATGTTTTAAATGTTTCTCTGTGATGTCAGAGGCTCTTAAACCAGGATTATAAACCTTTGAGATAGACATCTGATTTGCAAAGGTGTCCCGGGGTTGGGTTACTGAAGTAATGTTATTATTTTTAAAAAGCCTCTGATATCTCTATGATAACTTTGGAAATTATACATCATTTCAACTGTACTGCCTACATATCCTGTTTGTATCCTCCTCCTCCTCTTACTCTCTCAAGGGACTTTGTATAGAAACAGGCAGCTGATCCTTTGACTTCAGCTGCACCTGCTTATCTACACATGATGTTATAATACTGTACCTTCCCTTGACATCATAATCATTTCCATGGAAACCAGCAGTGATTTAAAAACAGAAGGTAATGCCATAACATGTAGACAAGCAGCAGGGAAAAATACAGTCTGAGGGACAAAAGTCCTATTTTCATGCAGCTGTCCTCAGTGATAACGAAATGTATGGAATATAAACAGAGGATACACAATGGCTTGACTCAAAATATGCTATCTCCATAAGTAAATGGGCAGGACCGTACCTCATGTGCAGTGCATCATGGGTGCATTATGAAGATCCTGTTGCCTCTCAGAAATGAAGATAAATGGAAACAGTCTGAGCGACACCATTGTATAGCTAAGCAATAAGACATAACAGGGTGTGTATTACGGTGATATAATAACTGGGGAGCATTTTCTCCATAGGGAACCCGGTTATAATTTGCCATTATAACCTGCAAGTTATAAGGTGAACATGCGCACTCAATTTCGTCCGCTCACACTACTTCAAGTCAACATTTCCACCACACTTGCTTCAACATTTTTACAATTTATAGGGCAGATTACCTCCAGCACCACAGACTCTACTTCACAAAGGCATAGCAATGTCAGGATTGCGATCTCCGGAGAGAAAAAGTAAAATGGCACAAAGGCCGATCACATCTCTGACCTAGGGCTACCACTACCTATACCGTCATTCTAAGATGGGGCAGGGTGGGGTGGGGAGACAGACAAACAGATATAGGGAGGCACAAAACACAAAGAGCAACCTCTTGAAGGGGGATTAACACCACGGCTGCTTTCATGCTTTAAATGGCAGCTTCATCTACTGGCCAAACTGTTACTTTTCTTTCCAGAATGATGAAAGTGTGAAACACTCCCAGCAATTCAATAAAATAACACATGGGTAAGTGTGGAAAAAAAAACTTCAATTTTATACACCTTGGTGTGTGATGCTATACAAACCCTTCGAGCCTCACTCTCAGGGTTTATGATGCATCACACACTTCAGGTGTGTATAAAATTCTCGTTCTGCACACCTACCCATGTATTATTCCATATATAATTACTGACGCGCGCTTTTTCCCATAGGGAAACCCAGTTATAACTTGCCGTTATAACCAGCTGCCCTGGTTATAACGGCAAACACGCGCTGGGTTTCCCTTGGAGCACGCATGCGCCACTTATCCGGTCCTCCTTCAGTGTGCGCGACGGTTGGAAAATCGCCCCATCGCACTCGCGCTGAATGTTTTTTTTTTTTTTTTAATTAGAAACAAAAATCTCTTCCTCTACTCACTGGCAGGGAAAACCAAACAGAAAATATTTAAACATACATCTGGTTTCCCTGCCAGCACGCGAGAGCCAGCAGATCTCTCCACCTCTTTGTACCGGAAGCATTCCACAGCTCAGCAACTCCTGTTCGCCGTAAGCTTAAAAAATTGCATACTTCTTGTGACTTAAAAATTAGCTATTCACTGTAAATTGTCAGACCATGGACCACAACAGCACAGACTCCTGAGTAGTCTGTCACTGCCTGACTGCCAGTCTCACTGCCTGATTTTTACAATTGCTGAGGCGAAAAGTGAGGCCAGCAATTATAAAAAATGAGGAACTTCGATTTACATTACCTCGCTGTGGGATGTATTTATAAACCCTCGGCTTCATTTCAGGGTTTGGGTAGCATCCCACAACCTCGGTGTGTAAACTGCAACACACCACCCCATATTATTCTCTATTTTATATATAGTTGAGGAGGAATGCCACATAAACCCCGAGCAAAGCTCGAGGGGTTTATAAAGGCATCCCACACCGAGGATGGATGTAAAATTCTTGTTTTATACTCATACCCAGCCTTTATTTTACATAATTGCTGGGGAGTGTTTTTTTGCCACAGAAATTATATAAAATAAAAATATCGCTGTTCAACCATGGCTGAGCGACTGTTGATACGCAAGGTGGGGTGAAAAGGATGAAAAGGGACTTGGCAAGGTTGGAGGAATGGTCAAATGTATGGCAGCTTACATTCAACACAAAGTGCAAAGTAATGCACCTAGGAAACAGAAACCCAGGGGAAGAGTACACAGTGGGGGGTGAGATACTGACAACAACAAAAATGGAAAAGGACCTGGGGTAGTCATATCAGATGACCTAAAGGTGGGCCAGCAATGTGAGAAGGCAGTAAGGAGGGCTGGGGGATACTGGGATGCATAGGGAGAGGCATCACCAGTAGAAAACAGGAAGTGTTGGCCCTCTGTACAGACAGTTGGTAAGACCCCATCTGGAGTACTGCGTGCAATTCTGGAGACCCCATCTCTGCAAAGACATATACAGAGTGGAGGCTGTTCAGAGGAGGGCAACCAAAATGGTACAGGGTCTGCACCAGAAGAGATGTGCAAGAACAAGGGGGCACAATTTGAAGATAGAGGGGGGACGGTTCAGAGGTAATGTGAGGAAGTATTTCTTCACAGAAAGGGTTGTAGATGCATGGAACAGCCTTCCCGAGGAGGTTGTTGAGTCAAAAACAGTAGAGGAATTCAAGAATGCAAGGGACAGACATAAGGCAGTTCTAGTGGTGGGTAGGAGGAAGTAGGCTGTTGGTTAATTAGGATCTGCAGCTTATCCGTTAGGTAGCGAAATGGGCAGACTAGGTGAGCCATGCGGTCCTTGTCTGCTGTCAAATTCTATGTTGCTATGTTTCCTTTTTTTTTTTTTTTTTAATGCCTAGGCTGGAGAGAGACACTTATCTCTTTTGTTTCTGTTGGCCAAGAAGATCTGTATGGTTTGCTGGTTTCTTTACAGCTATTCAGAGTTTTTACTGTACTTACTGCTGACTGCGAGTGGCGGTGAAGTGTCAGTGTCCAAGGCTGAGAAAGGAAAGAGTGGCGGCTGGACCATGAGTGGACCAAGGAAAACCCCAGCACACGCTCCTGTTATAACCTGCAGGTTATAATGGCTAATTATAACCAGGTTTCCTTAGGTAAAAACACTGCCAGTTATTTATCACCATAATGGCACACCCTGGAGTGTATTATTGCACTTATAAAGTAGCATGTAAATATCTGACTTCAAATTAAATCAAGTTATTTAAAACAAAACAGGACCTTTCACTGAAATATGCTTCCATTTTAACTCTGAAGGCAAAACATTGTCCACGCTCTGGTAATTGGGAGAAGCTAAAACATTAGTAGACCATGAAGATCATGTGGTCACACATTTTATAATACAAAATGTTACCTTTTGCACTTTAAACCAATACAGGTATTTTAATGGAAATGCATCCATAAATGTTGAACCTGCCAGTTTGTTTTTTTGGGGCGGCAGGGGTAGATTTCTCCTAAAAATACCCACATATCATCCAGATGTATGTGCTTTTATAAACTTCGAAAATGTATTTAAGCAGTTTGCATCTGCCTTAGCCTATATATGTGTTTTCCCCTTTCCTCTCTGTTTATACTACTGCCTCTTTTCCTCACTCTCTTACTGTCTTTCCTAACATTCAACATTTCAGATATTTACCATGAAATACAGGGATTCAAAATTCTGTACAATTCCACTGATATAATGTTTCTTTCTTTCCCAACATACTGAACACAGACAAGAAAAGGCCAAGTGTGGAGCCAGAGCTTCAATTTGATCTCTACCAAGGTAAGCAGCAGAGATTTCTTAGTAAGCAGCTAATATAGTAATAGTACATTTATTTCATTTTGGGCACCATTCCCAGAAGGCTACAGGAGGACTGCTCATTGTCAGCAAAGGAACACTAGAAATGAAAACTATAAACACAACTTCATTTTTCTAATGTGTTGATGTGTGTAAGGAAAGTGTGATTATCAGGAAAAACATTATGAATTTTTTTATTATTTTAGGTAGAATTTTAGGGCCTAGTTGAAGGCTTTTAGTGAGACATGAGTAAAGCTAGCAGCCATGTTTGAGGTGGAAGATCAGTTCTTGGTATAGGGATTGATCTCATTGTGTGAAGTGGCTAACAAATTCGGTCAGGGTTAGGAGCAGGATGACCATGGATTAGGCTGTAATAATGCAAGGTCACCTGAGTAGTTTACCCAATTAAGTTTCTTTGATTTTCAGACCCATTTTATAACAGATTAATGCCACATATTTTCAAATGTAAACTTTTCTAATGTGCGCCTTTTTGAAGCTGTAACTGTTTACTGCATGCAATATTTTATTTAATTTTATAAATGGAAATACAATAAAAATTGTAACATACAAAATGATAAAACTATACACATGGGTACATAGTAAATGCTCATATAAACAATACATATTTCATAAGGAAAGTAAACTATCTAGTAAAAAGAAGCATAGCTGTAACTGTGTACTTGACTTCACTGCACTGGTCAGAATGCTGCATAGCTCCACAGAGATGCTATCAAGCATTGTTTCAGCTACTCTCCCATTGGTCAAGTACAGCATATGGACATATCTGACCTCTGTCATCTTGTTTGTGACATACCTACTGTGACGCTCTGCCACCTTACTGTTATATGTATAAACACCACAGTACCTGCTCTGCCCTGGCAGTCTTCTCAAACCATGACCTCAGAAATATGGACATAGGTAAGGCCACAGGTGCAGTCTTTGTTGATTTATCAAAGGCGCTTGACCTTGTGGATCATCAACTTTCTCTACACTTCAATATCTTGTTGTGCCCCTGGACCTGCAGCTTGGTTTCACAGCTACCTCTCAAACAGCTCCCAGTCCGTGCTTGTAGGCAAAGTTGCCTCGGCCTCCTTCCCACCAGCACGGGAGTTCCTCAGGGTTCTATCCTTGGCCCCATCTTTTTCCTTGTTTATCAATGCCCCACCGAAGGCAGCCTAAACTGCAACACATTCCTCTATGCAGACGACCTAGTTCTATACCACAGCAATAAGTCCTTAGAAGCAATCTCCTCCACTCTCACTGACAGTTATGCAGCTGCTGTTCATTGGCTCTCATCCAGAAAACCCTTGTAAATGGGAAAGATGAAGGCCATGCTCCCTCGGATCAAGGCCTTCCGAAACAAGTCAGCCAAGTTAAACTCCTCCCCACTCATATACACCAGCAGGACTGCCACTTGAACAGGTCAACTCTTTCAAATATCTCAGCGTTACCCTAGACCCATCGCTCACCTTTAATGATCACACAACCCTGATGATAAATAGGATAAACCAGAAGCTAGGAGCAGCGTACCATGCAAGCCACCTGCTATCACCTGAAGCTCGTCTCACTATTGCACAGGGAAATCTCCTCCCTCTCCTTGACTGCTGCTCCCCCATCTACTCACACATGTCCACAAAGCAACTCTCCTGCCTCAACATGACTTACAATGCCATATGTCGCTTTGTTCTCAAAGTCCCCACCTTAACTCATCACTGTACACTCTACCAGTTCCTTGGATGGCTCCCTCTCCAGGCACACTTTAACTATACCGCAGGCTGCCTAGTTGATAATGCCCTCAGAAGTAACCAGCTGTCCCCTTATGCCCCCCCCACTCATGAATAGAGCATCCATGAGACCTCTTAGAGCATCTTCCTTTCAATCCCTAGAAGTCCCCAGTGTCTCTACAGCAATGTGCAGCAATTCTTTCGCTGTCTCTGCCCCCTCCCTCTGGAATAGTCTTCCCGCGTCTGTTCATATAACCACATCCCATGCATCTTTTAAGTCTAACCTAAAGGCCTGGCTTTTGAAAGGCTCCACCTGTACATGCACACAGGGCAGCACAGGAGACCAAAAGCCACCATAATCCTATCACTGTCTGATGCCTTTCTGCCCTCTCTCCCACCCACCCCCACATCCCTAAAGCACAAACCCACACATGTCTCTCATACTGCCTCATAAATCATTCCTGGGAGACCTCCTCCCACTCTACTGTACCAGGTTTCAGGCCGTGGCTCAAGGATGCACCAGGAATTGGTAGGGCACATCACTAAATATCCTGCTCTCCAGTTTTCTCAGCCTATGCTCCCTCACTGTCTAACTCAGTGCACTGGCTGGTAGCCATGCTCTATTTTACCTCAAGCTCCTCAGGTCGGCCTACCCTCTCTTCCCAGGTCATGCGTTTTACCTTGACTAGATATAGATAAGTTTGGTTGTTTTCAAACTGCTCCTTGTCAACCTGTGTAATATTCATAACTATCCCTCCATGTACTGCTGCCGGAATCCCTACGGTTCTTCACTCACCGTGTTTGTATACCTTAAGTATACATTGTCTGTTTGTTGCATATTGTTGCTTGTATTGTATAATTTCAAAGTATATATCATGTCTACCGCTTGTGTATGTAATGCCACCTTGTGGTCCAGGTCGTGACTGAAAATGGTCCTCTGGATAAGTGCACTTACCTGGTTGCCAAAAACATAAATAAATAAATAAATAAATGTGTCTGGGACTGCCTCGCACACAAGTCAGCCAGTGTGTAATAGGTTTGACCTTTGACCTCAGGTGACAGTATGTTGAAGCAGCTGGCTGTCATAAACTGGCCAGTGGGAACCACTAACTAAAGACTTCCTTCCAGAGGGACAGTTTGTTTATTTTTATTTTAGTCTTTTGTAACTGGGTAAGGCCCACTAGGCACAACTGCCTGTTTTCAGAGGCGACCTGGAAGCACTGGATGGTTAAGTGACTTGCTCAGAGTCACACAGTATGCAAGTGGAGGTTGTGAGAATCAAACTCAGGTCTGGTCTGTTGGATGTATCAAGCCTGCTTACACCTCGCTCCTCTAACCTCTAAGCTATACTGCCAGCCCCTTATATATTATCCCTTATAACCTGCTCCTGCTATTGAAGCTGGAAACTAAATATGAATTTTATGATCCAAGTAGGAAGGGAAGTTATTTGGCCGATCCTCTTGGTTTTCACATCTAGATGAGAACTGGTGACAGATTGTGGGTTATATGAAACATCAAAAGAAATGTTTGATCAAAGAGAATTGTATTTTAAAATCGCTAACTGTTGATTTCACAGCAGAAATTAGTTTTATTGCAGGATCTGACAGTGGCCCATGTGGGTTGTGACCTCATCAAGGGTGTGGGGAGATGAATTTTGAAATGATCAGGCATCTAGAGAAAAACACTGCTTTTATTCTGGATTCCAAAGGAGTGAGACTTTTGTCTCTGAACTCAAAGCAGGCATTTCTGGTAACATCTAGCTAAGCAAGAACTTTTAAGTATTTTGCATGCCTTTGTTTTGTTCTATAATTTCCCAATTATTTTACTGACTGTGAGATATTGATGTATATGTTCTGTGTTTGATAATTCTACCTATTTTACAATTTTAGTAAACAATATTTTCCTTGAAATTCTGCCTGTTTTCTCAGTTTTTGCATGTAAATGCTGAACCAGTGTTTAGTTCTGACATCTGTTAAGAGCTCAACCGGTGTGTTACTATCTGGTAAAAGGTAAGAATATACCTAGGTCTCATACTGAGTCGTAAGGGTAGATTCTGGGAACCTGGCTACGTGCCACTGGGCGAAGAATTGTACTGCATCCCCCCTAAGAGAATATATATCTGAGCCTGCAACTGGGTGTGCTAGCAAAAGGTTTACATTTGACCCCCAGGACTTGAGGCTGGTAGGTGATTCGGACCAAAAACAGACAGGAGGGTTACACTGTTTGTCTCCTGTTCACACTATTGCGCTTCGAGGTTGGTACTGTGGGAGCAGAGGGCCTGACCTGCAGAGTACATTGTGACACCTACTATCAAGACAAACTGTTATCTTGATAGTTGATGTCATCCACAAAACAGCACCATTTGTCTGGCAAAATGTATTCTCACTAGTATGGTATAAATAGGAGAATGCATGGGCAGTGTGAAAAATAAACATTTATTTTGTTTCAGGTTTGACCTCTACTGACCTCAGAGTGGCAAACCAACAAGTGAGGTCTACAGAGGTCAAACCCTGAAACAAAAAATAAATCATTTATTTTCACACAGGTGATTTTAACAGTGTGAATACAGCATCCTTCCGTCTCCCACTTGAGTCAGAAAAAAACAAAACTTGGTTTCAGTGTTGAGGAATCAGCATGACCTTGGAGCTATTGTAGATTTTAGTGACAAGAAGCGGAGCGGTTTTTAAGATATTTCTCTATATTTTCATCACTACAGGATTGACATGTTCCTTGTGGCATAGCTCACTGTGCGAGACTAAGACAAAGCTTGTGCATAGAAAAGAGACATTTCAAACTTGGGCTGGCTCTGTATGAACTTTGTCTTTGCTTCGTGCTGCCTCAGTGTTCTTAATGAGGCAGCTGCAATGGAAATAAATGCTGATGATATGCCTGGAGTGTAAACAAATGATTTATTTACACTCAGGCACGCTCATCACTGCAAATAAGTGCCTTCATTTCCCAATTTTATTCTCTTCCCACTGCATAAACAGAATTATGTGTAACTATTGAGTTTCAGTCTTTTCCCAGAGTTGTCAGAGGCTCTTAAAAACTTTATGCAAGGATTCATAATTAAAGAAAACACTACACGCCAAAATTATAAAAACATATTGTGCATTTTTTTCTGATGATCCAGTGCCATCATGTACCTTTCAAATACACTCGGTGAATCACGCTCACGTACAAAAAAAATTGAAAAAGTGTAAAAAGAAAACAAATCAGCTCATCACAAGAATTGTTAAATATGATCAAAACAGTCAGCCTCTATCTCTATTACTATACACAGGGGCTCATCCGTAACAACAGCAAACAGATGGCTTTGCACTCTAAAGTGAATGTTTCCTTAGTACTTGAAGAGAAGGCAATACTTTAAAAACATTTGAGGAACAAAAAAAAAAAAGAAAAGTTTTCACCTTTTTCTGAGTGCTTTTTCTTGAATAAATTTTAAAAAGAAGGTCCGAGTTCCACCAGTGTTCTATCATCAATCCACTGAAACGGAGAGGAAACACAAAACGCTGTGCAAACTTCACAACTGGAGAGAAAAACAAACAGTAGACAGTTCACTCATTAAGCCACAGCACAATTCAGACTTCAAACTAACATTATGATACATGTCTAGTAAAGGGGAACTGTATGGGTGTATTTCAGAAAGCCTCTAGAGAATAAATACAGGTTACTCACCTGTAACAGGAGTTCTAGGAATGGTATATGTTGTTCATCCACACTCATTGGCAGTATCCTTGCCGCTTTAAATCTTGCCGGAAGGTCTTCAAGCTTGCTCCTCCCACCCACCCGGGTGGTATAACTCTCGGCTCAACCCATGGCGCCAGATCTGGCCAGCTGGAGCTCAGGTTTGTGCGTCCAGGCCGGGAAGGTCGGTTGGTCGTGTGGATGAACATATCCATTCCTAGAACTCCTGTTACAGGTGAGTAACCTGTATTTCTAGGACATGGATATGTTGTTCATCCACACTCATTGGCAGACTCCTAGCAGTTCTCCGGGAGGAGGGAGGCAAGACGCACACCCCCCATATACTTACTTGGGAAAGAGAGACTGAGAACCGAGGCCCCAAAACCAGCATCCCGGGCGTGACTCAAGGTCGATGTGGTAGTGGGTAATGAAGGTGTTTGCTGACTTCCAGGTAGCAGCCTGCAGATTTCCTGGATAGGGCGTCCCTGGAAGCAGCCACCGTTGCAGCAGTATGGCGGTAGAATGAGCTCTTATCCCTCTGGGAGGCTCCATGCCCGCCAACTTATAGCAGATCTATGCAGGAGGTTACCCACCTGCTTATCGTCCGCTTGGCTGCAGGTCTGCCAGATGCGACTTCAGCGTGAGTGACAAACAGCTGGCGAACCTCTCCCAATTTCAGCCGTGCGCTCCTTATAATAAGCGGCGCCTTCTAGGAGTCCAGAGTATGGAGCCTATATTCGACCTCCGAGGTGTGATTGGGGTAGAACACCGGCAGAGTCAACACCTGGTTAAGGTGAAACTCCGACACCACCTCGGAAGGAATTTGGTGGGGCGCAGGACAACCTTGTCCCTGTGGAAGACCAGGTAAGGAGACTCGATGGAAAGCGCCTGAGCTCTCCCATCCTTCTGGCTGACGTGATAGCCACCAAGAAGGCGGTCTTCCACGACAGGTGAGAGAGAGCACACCTGTGCATAGGTTCGAATGGCTTGCCCATGAGCTTTGCCAGTACCAGCAGTAGATCCCACGGAGGTGGGGTTCCGACTGGAGGAAATGTGATCAAGGCCTTTGAAAAAGCGCCAGACCACCTCTCTCCTGCGCCACCGACTGCTTCCCAGCCCGCGCCTGCAAGCAGATGGCTGCCAGGTGCACCCTAGGGTCAGCCGACCTAAGCCTCCTGACTAGAAAGGGACCATAAATAGTCCAAGATGCTTGCCAAGGAACAGGAGAAAGGGTCCAAGCTCCTTGTTCTGACACCAAATGGAAAACCTTTCCATTTGAAGGCATAGCATTTTCTGGTCGACTCACGGGACGCCTCAACTACATTGAGGACCTCGCGAAAGACCCAAAGCCTGGAACTCTAGCGCCAGGAACCAGGCCGTCAGGTGCAGGGATTGAAGGTCCGGATGGAACACCTTCCCCTGATTGACTGAGAGCAGGTCCGGGCGAGCTGGAAGCTGCCGAGGAGTCCTGGAGCTGAGACTGAGGAGATCTGGGTACCAGAACTGGCGAGGCCAGTCTGGGGCTATCAGAATCACCTGCGCCTTGTCCCTCCTCGCCTTGAGAAGCACCTTGTGGATCAAGGGAAATGGGGGAAAGGCGTAAAAGAGGCCCGGGGTCCATTGCCTCGAGAAGGCATCCCCCTGCAGCGAGCCCTGCTGAGGGGGGCGGGCATGGAACAGACTCAGCTTCGCGTTCTCCATGGAGGCAAACAGGTCCACCTGAGGTGTGCCCCAAAGGGAGAACAGATACTGTACTACCTCCGGCAGGAGAGACCACTCGTGGGATGCAGCCCCTATCCGGCTCAGGGCATCGGCCAGGGTGTTGGAGGCCCTGCCACGTGAATGGCTAGGAGATCCGCCCCAGGCTGGCGCACGAGTGACCAAATGCGAGAGCTTCCTTGCATAGAAGCATGGAGCGCTCCCGCCTGACGGTTTAGATAGTACATGGTCGTGGTATTGTCCATCTGGACTCGGACCACTTGACCCCGGAGGAACGGAGCAAAGGCGGTGAGAGCTAGGCGGACCGCCGGAGCTCCAGCAGGTTGATGTGGCATCGACTCCTGGGGACCAGAGGCCATGAGCCCGTGTTCCCCAGATGGGCACCCCAACCCATCAGAGAGGCATCGGTCGACAGAGAGACCGTCGGCTCGGGCGGACGAACGGATGCCCTCCTGCAAATGATCTGGAACGGTCCACCACTGGAGAGCATTCCACATCCCCTGTGTCACCGACAAGCTGGTCCAAGGGATCGCAGCGCTGTGACCACTGGCTGGCCAGTCCCCACTGAAGGGGACGCATGTTCCAGCGGGCCCAACGGACCACGCTGGTACAGGCCGCCATGAGACCCAGGAGGCGCAGGAAGTCCCGGGCAGGGCGCAATTGCCCAACCAGAAATGATCGGGCAAAGGAGGAAAGAACCTCGGCCCTGTCCGCCGGGAGCCGCGCTCTGGCTCGAAGAGAGTCGAGCTGCGCCCCGATGAATAAAATCACCTGCTTCGGCTCGAGGTCCGACTTGGCCTCGTTGATAAGGAGGCCCAGTTGAGAGCAGACCTGGAGGGCCAGATCTCTGGACCACTCCGCCTCCTTCCTGGAGGGAGCTGCTATCAGCCAGTCGTCCAGGTAAGGGTACACCCGACCTCGGCGCCCAGGAATGCTGTCACCACTGCCATGCATTTGGTGAAGACCCGAGCTGGAGACAAGCCAAGGGCATGGCTTGGAACTCGAAGAGGATCCTTCCGCTCGAAGCGAAGGAATCTCTGGTGAGACGGACGGATAGGGACGTGAAAAACGCGTCCCTGCAAGTCCAGAGAGCAGAACCACACGCCGCTTCAAGGATGGTATAATCTGAGCCAGAGTGACCATCCTGAAGGTTCGAGACCTTAGGAACTTGTTTAGGTCGTAGGTCGAGAATGGGGCGCCAGCCCCCGTCTGCTTCGAACCAGGAAGTACCTGGACACAAACCCTGGGTCTGGAAGGAGGGTCCACCACCTTCTTACCACCTCCTTCTGGAGGAGGGAGTGATGTCGGCTCGACGAGCCGCCAGTGAGGCTGGGATCCCGGTTTCGAGGGCGACGGCTCTGAAGGGTGGTGCCTGCTCAATTCCAGAGGCAGGCCTCTTCCCACCACCTCCAAGACCCACCTGTCCGTGGTAACAGCGGACCAAGCGGAACGGAAGTGCCGGAGCCGTCCCCCCACGGGGGGACCCAGGGGTTAGGTGACGGGGATGGGGGCGACACCCCTCAGCCCGTCACTGGGCAGGCTTGGAGGAGGGACCGGCCGAGGGACCTCCTGGGCCCTTTCCTCCCTGCCTCCTGTTAGAGGAAGCCGGCGGCTTGGGTTTGGGATGCCAAGGCCGAGCCTGCTGGCCCTGACGTTGCTGGGCCGGGCGCGCCGGGGGCACAGAAGGACGAAAGGGCTTAGGCTGTGGTTTCTGCGCCTTGTCCTTCTGAGCGGAAGAGACCGAGTCCAAGGTGGCATTGGACTTCTCGATCCTCTGCAGGTGACCTTCCACCCCAGGGCCGAAGAGGTCAGTCCCCAAAAAGGGAACATCCGCCAACTTGTGCTGGGTATCCGAAGTAAAGGTGGATATCCTCAGCCAAGCCCGCCGACGCATAGCCACTGCGGCCGCCACCGATCTGGCACATGAGTCCCCTACATCCAAAGCAGTCTGGAGCTGCTGTTTGGCCACTGCCCTGCCCTGGTCCCGCACCTGCTTAACCGTAGTCTGCAGATCGGCGGGAAGATGAGGGATGACCTCATCCAGGGAGCCCAACAGGGCATGAGAAAATGTGCCATGAGGACGCCGAACTGGCCTGACGTATGGCCTAGAGAGGACGTGAGCGAGACTTTTCGCCCCGGCATAGTCCACCTCTTGGACCCTTGTCAGGAGGTTTGTCCACATCCTGGCGCTGCCGGCGCTGCCGAAAACGCTGTCGGTAACCAACCCCTCAGCAGAGGGTGTTCAAAACCGGACAAGGAACCGGTGGGACCGTGATACTTCCTGGCCATCCTGGCCAAGGCGCAGGGCAGGAAGCAGGGCGCTGCCAAAGTTCCAGTGCCGGACCCACTATGGCCTCGCCACCGGAAAGGCCTCCGGCCGGAGAACCGGTCCAGAATCTCCGTGAGGGATACTGGCCTGCTTGGAACG
This sequence comes from Neoceratodus forsteri, assembly GCA_016271365.2. Taxonomy (NCBI): domain Eukaryota; kingdom Metazoa; phylum Chordata; order Ceratodontiformes; family Ceratodontidae; genus Neoceratodus; species Neoceratodus forsteri. The sequence continues at coordinate 160,959,087 of CM057458.1, read as the reverse complement.
GGTTCGAGCTCCATCCCGTAGACTCCGAGATGAGCCAAGCAGTCCTAGGAAGGACGACGGCTATCGTCCATTGGCTGACCTCCTGAAGACTCCAAGTCCAGTCGCTTGGAGAAGAAGGAGGAATCGCTCGGACTCGGAAGAGTCCTCAAAGAGCTGCCTCTGGCCTGAGCCACCTTCACCTGCCGAGGTCGGTCGGGAGTGAGGGTAACTGACAGCCGATGGGGTAACCCTTAGCCGACCAAGAATCCTTGGTCGGAGCCCCAATTGGTGGCTGTGGAGGCGGAGGTTCCACCGGAATCGGTGGAGCAGCTGGTTTTGGCCGAACAACCGGCCTGGGTATAGGCTCCTCGGATAAGTCGAGGGTTGTGTCGGTTGCCTCGGTGACAGCCACTTAATGGTCGGGAAGGCGCCGAGTCGGCTTATTCCCCGCCAGGAGGAGCTGTTGCAACATAAGGTCTCGCACTGCCGACGAATTTACGCCGAAGCCCTCATCCGGAGGAGGAGGATTAGGACGAAGGGCACGCCGCTTACCGCGGTGTTGAGACCGAGACCGCCTGGACGGTGGGAACGGCTGGACCGCTGAGAGGTCCGAGACCGAGACCAGAGTCCCGGAATTTCCGGGTCGGGTGCGGGAGGTGTCGGCCGGAACCGCACTCCCTTCGCTCGAAGGTCCATCCGAGGGCTCCGAACCGGAGGCACAGGCGAGCCCACGGGATCCTCAACTCCTCCCGGGAACCGGGAGAGGGAATCCGCTGCTAAAGGCGACAGCCTTCTCAATGGGTCGAGAAAAATCTCGACTTCATCAGTGGGAGTCTCGGTCAACTGACCTGACGGGGACACCGTGAGGCCAGTGGCCGAAGCCGAGCGGTCGACCGAAGCCGACGGTCGACGGCCCGGGGAGAGGGACCTTTCCCGCTCCCAAGAGCGTCGACGGAGGGACTTACCCTTGTCCCTCTTTTTGGACCGAGAAAAGGTCCAGCAGACGCAGGCCCTTCTCCTTTAGTGGAGAGGGACAGACAAAGCTCCTTAAAGGAAGCCGTGTAGGAAGAACCCAGAGAGAGCGGGATAAATGCCGCGGCCGAGGAAGATACGGCCCGCGCCGCCTCCTCTTCGAGGGCGACCATCCGCTCGAGCTGATCCGCCGAGACCGCCGCCGCGGACACCGCCAACCGGGCCTCCTTGGACTTCACCGGAGGGAAACGCTTCTCGGGACGGCCCAGTTGCAATCGGGCAGCATGGTCTTCGAGGACGTAGGCCGAGAAAGATGAGCACAGGTCGCAAGCCTGCGGGTCGTGCTCAAGGCCTAAGCAGTAGACACACGTGAGTGTGGATCCGTCCGAGACATCTTCTGCCCGCATGGGCATCTCCGAACCGGGAGTCGATTGGTCCATCGCAGTCGCCGAGGGATCAAGACTGAAGTCTTTTGCAAAATATTATTTTAAACCTGCAAACGGAGAAATAGGAACCAGTCGCAAACGCAGAGCGTTAAGGAGGGAACCTGAGCTCAAGCGGTAAGGAAGATCTGGCGTCATGGGGCGGAGTCGAGAGTTATACCACCCGGGTGGGTGGGAGGAGCAAGCTTGAAGACCTTCCGGCAAGATTTAAAGCGGCAAGGATACTGCCAATGAGTGTGGATGAACAACATATCCATGTCCCTAGAACCTCTGGTTTCTGCAAGGTAGATTAGCTGTCAAAACATGATGCTAACCTGGAGGATAGCCAAAAACAAATCTGGTCTCCCAGCATGTTGCACACACTTTTTTCAATGATGTATAAGAAAAAATGCTTCCTACTTTAAGGCCTTGACAAACCCCTTGCTGTATTTCTATCACAAGATTTTGAGGGTCATGGGATCCAGGACTTCTTGTTGTACATATGAAGCAATCCATGGCACTGTAGTGTCTTTGTGACTGCCTGGCTTAAGCCCATTAGGCTTACTGGGGTCACAAAAGTATGAGTCTAATCAAAAGTGAATATAGGAAAGTAAAGCATTCCATCATGGCATACTTTTGTGTGCATCTACACCTCACTCTGCCTACCCATGTGTATTACTGACTGCAAGCGGTCTACAGGGTTCACATTTCAGAGCCCTGCCAACACAACAAAGCATCTAACAAACAAAGCAGCAGCGAGTCCTGGCCGCTGGAGTAGAGAATATTACAAACAGCACCGCCGGGTTTTGTTGGACTCCTTCATTCTGGAGCTTGTTTAATCATGTGAGCAGTGGCAGCTGGTCAATTGGACCATGCAACAAGGAGGCAGTCTTTTACTTGCAACAGCCCAGAAATGCACCGGGAAACTTCATACAATGGCAAAAGGTTTTAATTAGAAGAGCCAGGAGTTGAGGCGATAAACGTTTGTGTTTTCCACCAACTTCCACCTAAACTCTGTCCAACCCCATTGCCCGTTCCCAGTTATCTATCGGTAATCCCCTCAATCTGGCAGGCCACACGCTGTGTACAAGTACTCCCATTACCTGGGCCCACTGGCTGCTCCCTGGTACTTGCTGGAAGATGACAGACTACATGGTGAAGTGCAGCTCATTGCTGAATGAGGAATTTTCTCCTGCAGGCTCCAAACTGGCCTGCCTGTTGCTGCATAGCCCCGCTCCCAGATATGTGTATAATTTATTTAATATCCTTTCCTTCTGCCACACAGCCACAATGCTGCCCCATCCTGGCTGCCCATTCCCCTTATGCCCCCACAGAGATTTAATACAGTTGCAGGGCGTCACTTGCTATAATGGCATTTGAGGCTTTGATCCCACAACTGGGAATCTCAGAGCAACTTCCTGAAACTTTTTTTTAACAATTTACCCAAGCCGGCCCAGTGGCGCTGAGGGTTGAGGCACTGGGAGCCACACCGGCGACCAAGGCTTGGGAGCGAGTTCGGGTTGCTGGGGGTCACCAGGGGAGGGAGGGAATGTTGTCCCACTTCTTGGCTGTCTCCTGGTGGAGGCCGGGAGGCAGTATCGGAGTTAGAGATGAAAGCATATGGTGATGTGGAGTGCATATAGGCCGCAGAAGGGGAGAGAAGAAAACAGAAAATGGAGGGGTGCTGGTAGGCTGCAGGATGCCCAGCCACACTCCCGATCCATGGCTCAGCTCCTGGCAACCTGGACTGTGTACGGGGGAGGGGGGGTGAGGATGGCCCTTCCCACTATGGAGGGTAAATCCGTGAGGAATTCCCCAGGATCTGAGCTGGGGTTTGGGATCACACATGGTGTCAAGGTGGATGTGAGCTTGACAGAGAAAAATGGAGCCGCTTGCCAGCAGATTGGGGGGACAGAAGATGGCGAGAGGACAATTTACACAAGGATAGCCCGTTGAGATATAACATCTCATTTCCAGTGGGTCCTGTTTCTACCCTTTTTCGCAGCAGGGGGAACTAGTGCACTGGGAGCTTAAGTGACATGCTCAAGGTCACAAGTGAGTATTTTAGCTCTAGGGAAAGACAGAGATCAAGTAGGTCTGTGGTGACACTATAGGCAGGGAAAATGGCAGACTCAGTGGGCCAAGCAGTCCTCAGCAGCCATCAGACTCTGTTTCTATGGAGTGTGATTTCACTCTGTGATTGCCTGGTTTCCAAGCTGGTCCTCTTACCACTATACCACACGGTTTCCTTCTTCTTTAATTTAATCCTGTTATGGGCATTTAATTTAGGCCACAGAAGCGGCATCCTCTTCAGTAACTCCACCCAAGTCCCTTGTTGTTACCCCCTCCAAACACACACACACACAACCCTGAATAGGCTTCTTATACAAACTTTGCCTGCCTCAGGCCTAAAAACACTGCTGGGAGTGTGTTTCCCCTTAAGGTAGCTCCCTGTTGCTCGCTACTCCCTGCCCAGCTTCTCTACAAGCACATGCCACATCTTATTATTTCCCATCTGTGAAACATGTCCTGGGACAGGCTGATACTAGGAGACAGCATAAATGCATATTTGCATCTATCTAAATGAGTGTGACAACACTTGCCCCTGTGGCTCGCTTCTTTTTCAGTCAGAGAGAGGGCACCAAGGGCTGTCAGTCTGGGGAGAGGGGAAGTCATTCTTGGGTTCACTAGACACAAGGGATAAAAAAAAAATAAAAAACAATGGGTTCACTAGACCACGAGGGACGATTATTCATAGTCCACCAGGAAAACCAGGGTTAACCTACCCTAAAGCCCACTAAGCCTCACGGGGCCTCAATATTTATTCGCAGAATGACTGGGTGCTTAGGGGGTGGATTACTGAACCCCCCCCAGACATTGCATTTTATACTAAGGGATCATACTAAGGAGGAAAAGGTGCGATAAGGCTGGTGTGCCCATGTTGCTCTGAGTACTAGTAATAACTGAATGTTGGACCATTCAGTAAAAAATTATCTAGTTTGTGCCTGAATTCCAACTCGCTTTTGCTAGAAGTTACATTCTAGGGCAATGATTTGATGGATTAATCACATGTTGGGTAAAAAGTGCTTTCTTTCAGTTGTTCTGAAAGCTTGCCCTTTAACTGAAGATGACGTCCTCTAATATTTTTTATTTGATTAGAATTAAAATTCAGTTCTGTCAAGAGGTATGGACCTTACATAATGTGATACAGGGTAAACCTGTATTCCTGGGACCCCCCTCTCTACACATGCCTGCCTCGATAGAAGTAAATGTTGACTGCTGGGTGCGTTTTTCATGTCACATAGAATTACTATTAGGTGCATACAAGGAGGCTGTCTATCCTACTGGAACTACTAGTACGATGGCTTATGCTTCTTGTGTACGGTGACAGAGACCAACCCAGGCCTTCCCCATCCATATTGCTCTGGGATACATTGTGTATGAAAAGTGCTATATAAATGCTGATTATTCTTCTTTCCTCAAGCCTCCCCTTACTGGCCTCCTGGCAAGGGAATCAGAATTGCTCATATAAATGCGGGCAGCTTACTACCAAAAATACAGGAGCTGGAGGCCTGGATGTCACTTTCTAACCCAGACATATTAAGTATAAGTGAATCCTGGTTGAAGCCAACTTCTCCAGACTCACTGTGCCACATCAAGAGCTACACTAGTCTCATGAATGATTGGCCAGGAGCCAAAAGAGGAAGTGGGGTTATGATCTACTTGAAGGACCACCTCACTGATACAATCACTGCATCAAGTACTGCGCAGAAAGAGACTCCCAAATGGTTGTTCATTGAAATCGTAATAGGGTTTTGAAAGAAATTATATCTGGGTTGTATATACAATCCCCCAACTGGGGGACTCGTATGGTCTCAAGCAAGTCTTGTATGAGACTGCCAGCCTCTCCCCAGTCAGGGACATTATACTTATACAAGATTTCAACCTGAACTGGCTGGAAAGTAAGCAGATTAGTTATGCGGAGCTTCTTAAGGAAGTCAACCTTACCCAAATCATTCAATCTACCACTTGGCACAACTCCAGGTCAGGTGATCACACTCTACTAGAATGGATTTTGACAAACAGGGAAGATAGGGTTAGGACTGATGGAGTACTGTCAGACTCCATCAATGACCACTCCCCCGCCTTTTGCACATGATCCTTCAGTAGGTTGCGATCCCATCAAGACTTGTTTCTTTAGGAACTTTGCAAAGGTGGACATGAAGGCGCTAACTCGGATCTTCAGGGAATAAACTGGCCAAAGTTTTTCTCACTCAATAATGTTGATTCAGCTCTGGGACATCTCATAGCAGCCCTAGCCTCTGTTCAAGATAAACACTTACCTGTCACAACACTGAGAGTCAGAGGTGGTAATACCAAATGTGTCTCAAAGGAACTGGTCGCCCTCATGAAACTACATGTTGAAGCCTGGGCTAAACATAAATCGGCATCCACTATGGGCAACTGGTGTGCATACAGAAAACTCAGTAACACTTGTAAAAGGGAAATCAAGTCCTTAAAATCCTCATTTTTTAAATCCCAACAAGTACGTAACCTAGGTAATCCCCATAGCTTCTGGGCTGCAGTGAACTCAGTAATGAAACCAGATACAACAGCTAGTTCTATCGTCCTTAACACATGATAATGGCCTTCAGTTTGAACAGGTAACTGTGGCAAACATCCTCAATGACAAGTTCACAAATCTTGAAGCATATTTAGCCCAACTTCCCTCCACTACACAAGGTCCTGTAACTCTGTGTAAGATGGCCTGCTGCCCTCCTTTCCACCTTAGAGTTACTTAATGTCCCAAGCTGAAATACATCGACTACTGATGGCACTACCCAAAACAGGTAGTATGGGTAGTGATGGGCTCTCCCCCACATTTTTAAGACCAGCTGCTGCCTCTATTGTCAAGCCACTATCTTTTGTTATTAAACTATCCTTGACCACATCCACTGTCCCATCGTTATGGAAGGAAACTAGAACTGTCCCTATTTATAAGTCAGGAGACTCGCACCTCTCTGAAAGATATAGGCCAGTGTCTATATTATCCCACATGGGGAAAATCTTGGAGAAAGTGGTTCATAGGCAGTTGGCTACACAACTTGAGGAATATGGCCTGCACTCCACTGACCAGCACGGCTTCAGGAGGGGTTTTAGCACGACTACTGCTCTGGCAAAATTCAGGGACCATGTACTATGTGAAGCTGATAGGAATAATCTCACAGGAGCCATATTTGTGGATTTACCCAAAGCCTTTGATATGGTGGATCATGGGATTTTGCAGAACGAACTGAACATGTAAAAAGGGGGATGGGGGGCAGGAGCACACGAACAAGAAAACCAGGGTGGGGGAAACAGGCAAGGGAGAGAGAACAAGAACAGAGGGAGGGCAGGGTATAAAATATGGAAGATCATGCTCACAAATGCCCGCAGTCTGGGAAATAAGGTTCCAGACCTAGAAGCCTTGATGATGGATGCAGACCTTGACACAGCAGCAATAACAGAGACATGGTACTCTGCTAATCACTGCTGGGACGTCAATGTACCAGGCTATACACTGTTCAGAAGGGACAGGGAAGGTAAAAAGGGAGTGGGGGGGGTAGCCCTGTACATCAGAGAAGTCATAAAGGCTACAAAAGTACAGGGAAGACGGGGAGGCCGAGGCAATGTGGGTCACCCTTGAACCAGGGAATGGCACAGCAATACATACTGGGGTGATCTACAGACCTCCAGCACAGAGGGACAAGTGGACAGGGTACTAATGAAGGAAACTGACAACATGGCAGCTAAAGGTGAAATCCTGCTGATTAGGGATTTCAATATGCCAGATGTAGATTGGACCACCCAGGCAGCTGCTTCAGCCAGAAGCACGGCCATCCTGGAATCCCTGCAGGGGGTTGGACTCGGACAGCTGCTGCATGAGCCAACCAGAGACAAATCTATTCTGGACCTGGTATGGACCAATGGAAACAGAGTCAAAGGAGTCCAGGTGGAAAGGTGACCACCACATGGTGTGGTTTGGCATGGAGACAGGAACTCAATTACAACACAAGGGAAAAGTATTAGATTTCAGGAGGGCAGATTTCAGTGACATGGGTAGATGGTTAAGAGCAGCCCTGGAGAAGGTAATGGAGGAAGTGGAAGAACAGTGGGAAACTAAAAGGAGCCATAGTGGAGGTAACTAACCAATGCCTTAGGACAGTGGCCAAAGAGAAAAGAAGAAGGAAACCTCTATGGCTCTCTAAAGAGGCAGCAGACAAAGTAAGGGTTAAAAGAGTGAGTTTCAGGAAGTATACAGAAACCCAAAGGGAAGAGGACAGGGAGGTGCACACAGAATGTCTGAGGGAAGCAGGGGAGGCTGTTAGGAGAGCCACGGCACAGACAGAGGAGGGTTTATCACACACTGTGAAAAAAGGGGACAAGACATTCTACAGGTACATCAGTGATAGAAGAAAAACCAGGAGGGGGGATTGTGAGGCTCAAAGAGGAGGAGGGAGAGTGTAAGGAGGGGGATCTAGACAAAGCGGAAACACTGAACAAATACTTCTGTTCAGTATTCACTAAGGAGGGAGAGAGTCAAGGGCCACAGTTGGGAAAAAGAGGCAATGGGGGGGACTGGACACCAGTCCATTCACAGTGGAGAAAGTTCTGGAGGAACTCACAAAGCTAAAGGTGGATAAAGCCATGGGGCCAGACAACATACACCCAAGGATATTAAGGGATCTGAGAAGGGAACTAGCAGTGCCTCTGGCCGCCCTGTTCACACAGTCACTCAACACAGGCGTGGTTCCAGAAGACTAGAGAAGGACGCATGTGGTCGCACTGCACAAAAGTGGCAGTAGGGAGGAAGGAAACTACAGGCCAGTCATTCTCACCTCAGTGGTGGGGAAAATCATAGAGACACTGCTGAAAGAAAGGATAGTGTACACCTGGGATCCAATGGTGCCTGGGATCTGAAGCAACACGGATTTACAGTAGAAGATCCTGTCAAACAAATCTGATAGATTTATTTGATTGGGTGACTAGGGAAGTGAATCAGAGAGGAGCGGTAGACATCGCCTACCTAGATTTTAGCAAAGCCTTTGATACTGTCCCACACAGAAGACTGGTTAACAAGATGAGCAGTCTGGGCATGGGGCATAAGGTGATACACTGGGTTAGAAACTGGCTGACAGACAGAAGACAGAGGGTGGTGGTAAATGGGATCCAATCTAAGGAGAGAGAGGGGACCAGCTGAGTACCACAGGGATCACTACTGGGACCAGTCCTGTTCAATGTCTTCATTAGTGACACTGCAGAGGGGCTGGAAGGAATGGTCTGCCTATTTGCAGATGACACCAAGATCTGCAACGGAGCGGATACTGCAGAAGGGGTGCAGAAAATGAAGAGGGACCTGGAGAAGCTTGAAAGATGGTCAGAGGTGTAGCAACTGAGGTTCCATTCAAAAAAGTGCAAGATAATGCAACTAGGTAGGGGGAACCCTGGGGAGAGCTACAGAATGGGGGGAGGTGTTGACTCTCACCAAAGAGGAAAGGGACCTAGGGGTTATTATATCTAATAACCTTAAGGTATCAAAGCAGTGCGTAAAGGCTGCAGGGGGGGCCAGTGGCATGCTGGGGTGCATAGGCAGAGGCATTACTAGCAGGAGGCAGAAGGTGTTGATGCCATTGTATAAAACACTGGTAAGGCCTCACCTGGAGTACTGCGTGCAGTACTGGAGATCACACATGCATAAGGACATAGACAGGGTAGAGGCTATCCAGAGAAGGGTGACAAAGATGGTGCATGACTTGCATCTTAAAACATATGAGGAGAGACTAAGAGTCCTCAATATGTACTCACTGGAGGAGAGGAGAAAAAGGGTGGACATAATAAGAAACTTTCAAGTACCTCAAGGGCATAAACAATGTGTAGGTGGGGGATCTTTTCCAATGTAGAAATATCAGGATGAGGGGACACAATATGAAATTGGAGGGAGGTAGATTAAAAGGTAATGCGAGGAAGTTTTTCTACACAGAGAGGGTGGTGGACGCTTGGAACAGTCAGTCACAAGATGTGGTGGGGCAAGCTCAGTGAGGGGTTTAAACATGCCTGGGACAGGCAGAAGGGAACATCGGGTGGGAGGGAGTGATGAAAAGCCATTGATCACTTAAGGTCAGTGACTGCATACAAGTTTAGGGCTTATAGGCAGACTAGATGGGCGTAGCAGTCCTTTTTTTCTTCCGACAATTTCTATGCATCTATGCAATACCCTTGGTTTCCCTAATAAGACAGTAAGTAGGTTCAAAAGTGACCTAACAAATAGGACTCAAATGTTTTGCGTAGGGGATGTTCTGTCTAGTCCCCTTCAAGTTCGCTCTGGAGTATCCCAAGGGTCAATACCGAATCCACTTCTGTACTCAATTTTGTCAACCCTCTACTAAACGACCACTATACCTGTAAGAGTATCATGTATGCAGATGACTTGAAACTTTTTTACAGTGATAAAATCCCCTCTAACCTGTCTGATACGCTGAACAGGGACTTCTCTGCCACCCAGTGGTTTGCTCAACAAAGGCTCCTTGTTAATGCCAAAAAACTAAGAGTATGATGCTGGATCCAACACCAGGTATCTCAGTGCTCTTCCTCTAACTAGACTCTCTCAACATTCAGTCTCCAGAAGGATCCCTGCTAGAGTAAGTAAAGGACTTTAAATACCTGGGTGTCACTCTTGATCCCTCTTAACTTTCTCCACCCACATTGGCTTGGCAGTAAAAAGGTCAACCAGCGCCTAGGGGTGTGCTATTGTCTAAACCACTTCATGTCCCAGGAAGCCAGACTAGCAGTAGGGAGGGGTACCATCCTGCTCATTCTAGAATACTGCTCCTCATAGTATCCCTCACATCTCCTCAGCTCCTCAGCCAACTGAATACAACTTATAACAACATCTGCAGATTTGTTACCCAGGCCCCTTCTGCACACACCACTGCCAATAGGTTCATAAGTTCATAGGTTATACAAGTTCGAGGGACATGCCCATACAGAACTTGTCACCTAGTGGCGAAAGTGATATTTCTTATCTCCCATACAATAATCTGGTTTATGCTTAAAGTCAGTCAAACTGTCACTTATCACTATAATAGATGGCAATGTATTCCAAACAGACTGTAATCGCTGGTAAAAAGCTCCCTTTAGTGTTTTTATTAACTTTAGATTTTAATTGAAATTTATGTGATCTAGTGTTACAGCCTGATGCAGTTATTTCAAAACAGATGGCTTCACACAATGCAGGGTCATGTACTGCCCTGTAGGCCAAACACAAGTCACCCTCAATGCTCTATATTCCAGTGCGTATAACCCTAGAGTGTGTAGCCTATCAACGATTTCTAGGTTATTTAATCCAGTTACCTTCTTAGTAATTCTTCTCTGAATTTTTCAACGGATGCCTTACCATCCAGGGAAGTAGGTGTACAGAAGGGGGCACTATAATCATTATGTGACCTTACCAAGCCAATATATAAAGATATAAGAACCTCCACATTCCTGCTCTTTATGTGCTTCAGTTTACATGACAGTATACCATGGCATTTTTTGATTATATTGTTGTTAGGGGAGGTAAATTTTAAGTCATTAGTAATAGTAATACCGAGATCCCTTTCAGATGTAACGGTTTGCAATACAGAGTTGTTAATTTTATAGGTTGCCAGTTCGTTGCCTTTGCCCAGGTGCATGACCTTGCACTTAGTAGCATTAAAAGTAATTTTATTCACTACTGACCAGCTAGTCAAATTATCCAGATTAGTCTGTAAAGACCTCACAGATTCTAAATCACTGACAATACAGCCAAGTTTACTATCATCAGCATATTCGTGTAACCAGACTCCATCATTAGTCTGCATACTAGTCATTAAGATATTAAATAATAACGGAGCCAAAACGGAACCTTGAGGGACTCCACTACTAATGAGACCCCAATCTGACATTTGCCCCTTAATGCTGATATGCTGCTTCCTGCTACGTAACCAGGAATCAATCCATCTAATAATATTAGGATGGAAGTTGTATCTTGTAAGTTCCCCAAGTAATACACTATGAGAGACAGCATCAAAAGCATTTTCGAAGTCCAGGAAAACAACAATGACTGGGAAACCCAGATCTAGTGCCAGACTTACTGGCTGAAAAAAAGTTAATTAAATTATGTTGACAAGATCTTCCCTTGGTAAAACCATATTGAGAAATATCAATGATATTCTTGTTCTTAAGGTGTTTCAACATTTTATGTTGCAAGATGCATTCCATTAGTTTACCTAAGCAGCTAGTAAGGCTGATAGGCCTATAGTTAGTTACCAGCTGTTTATTACTACGCTTGTGTAGGGTTGCCACCTGTCAGGTTTTTTACCTGGTGATCAGGTTTTCAGGGTCCCTATCAGGTAATCCGGTTTTGCTCTGTGCTAGTCGGGTTTTTACATAGATACATAGATAGTGTAGGCAGATAAGGGCCTATGGCCCACCCAGTCTGCCCATTTGAGCTTGTAAGTTCAGTTTATGTTTTACAAGAAGTCTGTTGCCCCTTACCCCTGACCGCCAGAATTCCTTTATGTCTATCACATGCATTCTTAAATCCCGTGATTGTTTCAGCCCCCACCACTTCCTCTGGCAGGGTGTTCCACTTGTCCACCACCCGTTCTGTGAAGAAATTCTTCTTCACGTTTCCTCTGAATCATCCTCCCTCCAACTTCATCCCATGCTCTCTAGTTCTGGAAAGTACAGTTACGTAAGAACTTACCGTAACAGTAGATCATTGAGAGAGGCTCTTGCAGTAGGTAATAACATATAGGACTGACGCCGGCCGGCGGCAGGACCCCACGGAAAAATTCTCTAGCTAGCAGTCCCTGGCGTGGGACCACCCCCGTCAGGTGACCGGGCGCCATGCGACGCCGGTATAAAGGGCGGTGCCAGATGCCCGCTTTCCAGTTCTTTTCGCCACAGGCCCGAAGGCCCGGACGAGAAGAAGCAGATATTTCCTCAATGGAAAAGGAGCTGAAAAAGCCTAGGGGATGGCGGGAGGGATAGGTACTTACTGCAAGAGCCTCTCTCGAAGATCTACTGTTACGGTAAGTTCTTACGTAACTGTACTATCTTACTTCGAGAGGGCTCTTGCAGTAGGTAATAACATATAGGACAGAATCCCAAGCAGTCTGGAACCAATAAGAAAGGCACCGGGAGGAGGAACTACTCAGATAAGTAGGAAAGCTTGCAACCCTCAAGAAAGGAGGCCTTGCAAGACCGCTAACCCGAAGCCTGCTCTACAACGAGAGGCAATGTCCAAACTGTAATGTTTAGTGAAGGTATGGACGGAAGTCCAAGTGGCGGCAGCACAAATGTCTGCCCGCGACACATTCTTAAACAAGCCGCAGAGGCAGCAACTCCCACAAGTGAGTGACTCTCTGACTTGGACTCCAGAAGGGTCTTGTTATACTTGTCATAACAGAAAGTGATGCAATGAGCTAACCACTTTGACAGGCATCGCTTGAAACAGCACTGCCTTTCTTTGTGAGCGAAAGAGACAAACAACTGATCAGTCTTTCTGAGATCTTTCGTCCTATTGGTATAATATCTCAGAATCCTGTGAACATCCATGGTGTGAAGCAAGTATTCTCCATGATTGGAGTAACGCGTGAAAAAGGCAGGTAATTCAATAGACTGATTCAAAGTAGATGCAGCTACCACCTTCGGGAGAAACTTAGGGTTTGTGCGGAGAGCTACTCGTTCTTTGTGGAAGATCAAGTAAGGGATTTTGCACATAAAGGCCTGAAGCTCGGAAATTCTGCGAGCTGAGGTAATGGCCACTAAGAAAAGCGTCTTCCACGATAAAAACTTCAAGTCTGCAGAAGCCGCAGGCTCGAAGGGGGAAGAGTAAGTTTCTCAAGGACAAAATTTAAGTCCCAAGTGGAGCTGGAGTCCGGATCGGGGGTCTGAGATGAAGGACCCCTCTAAGGAAGGTTTTGATACCTCTAGCTGGGCAAAGGCCTTATCAGTGAAAGGTACGTGGTAGGCAGAGAGAGCTGCCATGTGAACCTTCAGAGAGGAGTGACTGAGACCCAGGTCAGAGATGACGATGTAATCCAGCAAAGTGGTTACGGGGCAGGAAAAGGGTTCCTCGTTCCTGGATGCGGCCCAGATGGAAAATCTCTTCCATTTCATGGCATAAGTGGACCTAGTGGAGGGCTTTCTAGCCTCTATCAAAATCTCGGCTACCTTAGGGGAAACTCCAAAGCGAGACTGAACTAGGTCTGAAGGAGCCATGCACGAAGTTGAAGGGACTTGAGTCCCGGATGGACCAGGGTCCCCTGATCCTGAGTCAGCAATCCTGGAGATAAGGGAAGAGGAAGAGGAGGAACCTCTGAGAATTGTTGTAGAAGAGAGAACCAAATTTACCTGGGCCAAAAAGGAGCAATTAGAATCATTTTTGCTCCTTCTAGAGCCAGTTTCTGTAACACACGGGGGACCAGTGGAATTGGGGGAAAAGCATAGACGAATCTGTCCTCCCAGCTTAGACACAGAGCATCTCTCCAGAAAGCTCCTCGCTCTGGAGCGAGCGAGCAAAAGACTGGAAGCTTTGCGCTTTGGGAGGAGGCGAATAGGTCTATTTGAGGAGTCCCCCAAGCCTGAAAAATGCTGTTTAGGACTATTCCATCTAATTCCCACTCGTGTGGAAGAGCTGACGAGCGACTTAGCCTGTCTGCTAGGACATTGACTACTCCTGGAACATGGAACGCCGTGAGGTGAAGGTTGTGGAGGGTGGCCCATTCCCAGACCCTCATCACTTCCCTGCACAGCGGGTAGGATCGAGTTCCTCCCTGCTTGTTTGATGTACCACACCATGCACATGTTGTCCGTCTGGACGGCTAGGTGACTGGGAAGGATGTATTGATGAAGGGCCTGGAGTGCATAAAGCACCACTCGGAGCTCGAGAACATTGATGTGGAGAGCTACCTCCAATTTCGACCAAAGTCCTTGAGTTCGACGAGGACCAAGATGGGCCCCCCAACCTTCGCTGGAGGCATCCGTAGTCAAGGTCTGATCGGGGGGAGGATGAAAGAAGGGGACCCCCCGGAAAAGGTTCCCTGATACCATCCACCACTTTAAATCTCTGACCATCGGCGAGGAGATCAGGATCGGAAGATCTAGGTTGTCTACTCGTTGGTCCCACTGGGATCGAAGAGTCCATTGAGATATTCTTAGGTGGAGGCGTGCTCGTGGGATCGTCGGGATGACGGCCGCCATGAGCCCCAGTAGACGGAGCACCGACCTCGCCGGGACCCTCCTGAAGTTCAGTAGGAGGGAAATCTGTGACTGGAGGGACACCCCCCGGTCCGGAGGCAGAAAAGCTTTGCACAAAGTTGTGTCGAGAATCGCCCCAATAAACTGGAGCCTCTGAGAAGGCTCCAGAAGAGACTTGGAGAGGTTGATGGTAATACCAAGGTTGGAAAAAACCTGCCGGGTGAGGGAGAGAAAATGCAGGAGTTCCTCCCTGGACGGAGCCGCCAGGAGCCAATCGTCCAGGTAGGGAAAAACCTGAGCTCCCAAAGAACACAGGTGGGCCACTACCACTGCCAGGCATTTGGTAAAGACTCGAGGAGCCGAGGAAAGGCCAAACGAAAGCGCCCGGAATTGGTAATGGACCCCCTGGAATGCAAATCTGAGGTACTTGCGGTGCGAAGGGTGAATGGGGATGTGCAGGTATGCATCCTGCATATCCAGTGCACAAAGCCATTGGCCCGGTTGAAGTAGGGGCAGAAGGGATTGAAGGGAGAGCATCCTGAACCTTTTGTATTCCACAAACAGGTTCAAGGAGCTGAGATCGAGAATCGGTCTGAGATCTCCCGTCTTCTTTGGTACAAGGAAGAAGTGGGAATAGTACTCCGTTCCGTAGAGGTGAGGAGGAACGGGTTCTATAGCCCGTTTTGTAAGAAGAGCTGAGATTTCTTCCCTGATCAGAAAAAGATGGTCCCTTGAATAAGCGGAATTCAGAGGGGGGTGACATGGAGGTTTCTGCAGAAACTCTATGGAATGTCCCTCTGCGATGATTTGAAGCACCCATGAATCCGATGTTATCCTCTCTCACTCCGGGAGGTGGAGGGAGAACCTCCCTCCTTCCGGTTACTCCGGAGTGTCCGGAGGCGGTGGGAGAGGGGAGGAGTCAGGTGGTGTGAGGCAGCGCCGCAGCTGGAGTGCCCGTCACTTTTTTGGGCAGAGGGGCCCTGGCAGCTGCGGGGGCCCGGCATTTAGTGGCCCGCCTTCCCTGGGGTTTCGCTTGAGGCTGGCTGCATCTCCGAAAGGGACGGTACAATGAATCCACGGACTTAAGGGCCGTTCCCTTCTCCTGCAAGTCAGTGATGATGTCCTTGACATCACCGCCGAAAAGCACGGAACCCCTGAAATGTGCCTCTTGAATGGCGGATTGCACCTCCGGGACCAGATCTGACATGCGAAGCCATGTGTGGTGCCGAAGGCTAACGGCAAACGCAGAGCTTCGTCCAGTGGAGTCCACTGCATCGTATGTCGTCCTTAGCATGTGACGACTGGCCGAATGAGCAGAGCGGACTAGATCGGCCAACTCCTGCTTGAGTTGGGAGCCCAGCAAGGAGTCGATCTTGGATTCCGCCTGAATAAGGACGGCCGTCTGGTAATTCCCCATGTGAGCTACATAGTTCAGGGCCCTTATACCCAGTGTGGAGGAAGTGTAAATCTTCTTTCCAAACTGATCCAGAAGGCGAGATTCCTTATCCGGGGGGAGACTAGCTCAAATGTTTAGGATGTGCGGACCGGCTGTGAGCGGCGCTGATCATGCTTGAGTCGGCACAGGGGTGAGAATCTAAGAAGTCTACACCCTCTGGAGCCTGGTATAGCCTGTTTGACTTCCTAGGAAGTGAGGCTAAAGCCGACGGTTGTTTCCAAATAGTGGAAACAAGGTGGGCGTGAGGCTCGATCCAGGGTGGCACTAAAGTAGGGGCCATAAGGGGCAAATCCAGATGTTTGGCGAGTTTCACCCGCTGAGGATCTGGATCTAAGGACTGCCACTGATGGACCTCCTGGATTTTAAGTAACTCCGTGAAAGAAGGATCCTCCAGAGGAGACCTCAGAGGAGTCCTCGGCCGGGGTTTGGACGGAGAACGCAGCTCGTCATCTTTATCGGAAACTCCTGCGGATGCTTCCGAGGAGTCCGAGAGGACCACAGAGGAAGAATCCGAGGGAGAAAAAGACTCCCTCACCCGTCTAGTGGGAGGAACGTGTTCCGTGGAAGAGACTCAGAACGCGTGTCCTGCCCCTCTCTGGAACCCGAGGGAGGCCCCGGGGAACTGGAGGAGGGGAGGGAGAGCACCGTCTAGGGCGTACGGGAACCGGTGGAGGCACCGTCGTCGTAAGACGGCTCTCAACTTCTCTGGTGAGCTGAGCCTTGGCCTCAGCCCACCAGGAGGCAAGAGTCTCCTGCAAATCCACCGGCGGCCTGGGGGGCGGTGGAGGAGGAGGAAGGGATAGTGAAATGGAGGATATCCGTAAGGAGAGTACCCAAGACCGTCTGCGGATAAGTCGGAGACGAGTAGTGAGGCTTCGGGTACTGCGGAGCCGGAGGATTCGGCACCGGGTACAGTGGCAGGGGGTACTGTGGGCCCGGGAAGACCGGCGTCGGGTATGACGGCGGGTACCAAGGCACTGGAGGAGCTGCTGGAGCAGACGGCCCAGCCGGGCACTCCAGGGATAGATCAGCCGGAAAAGGCCCCTGGGGTGGAGGGCCCAGAGGAGGGAGAAAACCTGCCAGCGCCGGAGAGGCCGTGTCCGCCCGCCGGGCCGGAGGGCCGGCGCCAGAGCCGCGTCGTGGGAACCGGCGTCAGATCCGGGTTCTCCATG
Source organism: Neoceratodus forsteri (assembly GCA_016271365.2). NCBI lineage: Eukaryota > Metazoa > Chordata > Ceratodontiformes > Ceratodontidae > Neoceratodus > Neoceratodus forsteri. The sequence continues at coordinate 160,941,820 of CM057458.1, read as the reverse complement.
GGGGGGATCTGATGGCAGCCCAGGATCCCTAGTCTCATCCGGGGAAGGTGGTGAAAAATTCCCTGAGTCAGGCAAGGGGGACTGGGGCTCCCCTGACAGCAGCGAAGGCTGCGGAGAGCCTGGGACGACGGAAGAGGGAGGTTCCGACGTAGGCTCTAGGAGCCGGTGCACGTCGGAGGAGCCGACGTGAGACTTATGGGTCGAAACCCGGTGGACGTCAGAGGAGCCGGCGTGCGACTTTGGGGCTCTCACGTCTGAGACAGGCCGAGGAAGAGGAGAGGCTCGGTTGGAGGGAGAGACAGCCCGGTGCCGGCCCGAAGGGTCGGGCGACCTAGGGCCTTCTCCAGCAGACATCGGAGGAGCCACCGTGCTTATGGTGGCGCCGCGCCAGTAGGCCGAGGATGGAGACTGCATTGGGGCAAGAGTCTCCTTTATCCCGGAGACACCCGACAGGCCCAAACTCGAGACTGAAGGGCGGGCCGACGCCTCCTCCAAACCCTTGGAGGCTGCCGTCGGAGGATCCCCTGGAAGGGAGGTTACCTTGCCCGCGACTCCGGCCGGAGTTGCGGAAGAGGAAGCCTTCTCCCGGTGCCTATCCTTGTCCTTCTTTTTATGCCCTTCCGGACAAGTCGACGCCTGCCTTAACTTTCTCAGCTCTTTCTCCATCGCAGACATCTTTTCTTCAGGAGATGGGCTTTGAGGGACTGCTGGCGTCATTATGGGTTGCCGCTGAACCGGAGTGGCGCGGACAGCCATCCCCCGTGGTCGGGCCCAGGCAGAAGAGGCAGAGGGAGTGACCATCCTTGTGTGGCAGTTGAGCGCCGCATTTAATCGCACTTGTTTTTAGAGGGGACGACATAAACGACGCTCACCTGACGATCGAACAGAAAACGATAACTTTCTCTCGAAAAACGTACGAAGAGACAGAACTGCAACGAACTTAACCACGAGGTGCTACTCGTAGCTAACGGCGGGAAAGAACTGGAAGGCGGGCATCTGGGACCACCCCTTTATACCGATGCTGCATGACGCCGGTCACCTGACGAGGGGGCGGTCCCACGCCAGGGACTGCTAGCTATAGAATTTTTCCGTGGGGTCCTGCCGCAGGCCTGCGTCAGTCCTATATGTTATTACCTACTGCAAGAGCCCTCTCAAAGTAAGATCATCTTTTCGCTAAAATAGTGTATTCCTGCACCCTGTTCCTCCCTGTAAGATACTTGTATGTCTCTATCATATCCCCTCCCTTCCTCCTCTCCTCCAGTTTTTGAGCCATTTTTAGTGCTTACATACTTTTGAAACCACTTTTGTCATATCATTCAGTGTTTCAGCTACATGTCCAGGTTACAAACAAGTTCTGTTGTCAAGTATAGCCTTTTGTTTGTGAAAGCAGTCAACCTGGGAGGTGTAAATTATGGCCATTAACACTTATTTAACCTAATCATTTCCAATGCATCTTAAACTGGCACAGCAGCAAAGCTCACCCCACCCTTTGTAACAGTAACAAAGCCAGTTGTCTTCCATTTTCATGTGATATTAAACATTTTCATCTCTAACAGAATTTAGGCATTTGTAAATGTTTTGAATTATTTTTTTCCTCAAGAAAAACATGTTCACTTATTTGGCTTTGAAATAGTACTGTAGACATAAAAAAGAAATGGAGCCAGAAAAAGATATAAAGTACACATTATAGGAAACAATTTATTATGTATTATATACCATCTATACTGTTGAATGCTATTTACAGTATTTCTCTTGTCTCCCCTCAGATCATATCTGTAAATGAGATTTCTTTTATCTCTGCCTATTTATCTGGTAAACCAATATCAATAAATAACTACATAAGTAAATAAAAAATAAATAGGACGAATCTAGGAAAGTAACTAACAGGTACAGTACAGTATCTTAACATTTTTGTTAAACTGATGCTTTAAGTGTTATATTTTATTGATATAACAAATGGATTTCTAGGAGGAGCACTGCATGACGAGTCATGAAAAGGGGTGGTGCTAGGAGCGGAGCACAAGATCCGTTTTTTGCCTCCTCCAAAGGTGGCAACCCTACTCTTGTGAATTGGTACAAGTGTTGCCAGATCCCACTCGGCAACAACTCTCCCCTCTCTGCGTGATGCATTAAACAATAAAGTAATTACCCCAGATAATTCTGTTGCCAATTCTTGAATAAATTTAGCTGGTATTCCATCTGGGCCGGGAGAGGAGTTTGTTTTAATGGCTTTAATGGCTGTCAAAACTTCCTCCTGTGTAATCTGTAGATTAATAAGATCATTTGGACGATTATCCAAGAGGACAACATTCTTTGGTTTATAAACACTGAGGAAGTACTGATTAAATTCATTAGCCATACGTAGTTCATTGACTGTTGGTATATTTTCTTTAACTAGTGGCCCAATATTTGGTTCATTTCCCTTTAGGGAACCAACATAATTATAAAATTGCTTTTTAGTTATAGTAGCAAGTTTTACTTCAAGTTTTTTTTTTTTTTTGCAGATCTTACTGCTTTCTTAAATTGATTAGATTTAATCTTGAGGCTTTGCCATTTACCCACAGATGGGTTTTTTCTTTTTTGTATTTATTAAAGGCTCTTTTTTTCCTTTTGATAAGTCTCAATTTTATTATTGAACCACGGTGGGAGTCTTTTGTTATTACTATTGTATTTTATACGAACAGGTATCCAGGTGTTAATACAGAAATCAATTTTTTCCTTTAAAACTTTCCATATCTGCTCACAGTCCAGATTATATAATTCTTGCATCCACTGCCAGCTGGATAAATACTTCTTAATTGTCACATAATGTTCCTTGAAGAAATCCCTAGCTCTAGTCACGCCCCATTTATAGATGTATAATATTTAATATTCCATAGTATCATGTTGTGATCACTATCCCCGAGCGGTGTAACTAATTGGGGTGGATTTCCTAGATCTGTAATATTTGTGAGGATAAAGTCCAAAATATGATCTTTTCTGGTAGGTTCCTGTACAGTCTGTGCTAGATCATGCTGCAACGTAACTTCAATAAATCTTTTGTACAAAGAATTTATCCCAGTTAGGGTTTCCAAACTAAAGTTTGGTAGGTTAAAATCCCCCATTAATATTAGATCCTCATAATTTTCTAGGTTTTCAATAGTTTCCATGAATGTGTCATTACTAATGGCGTCAAGGTTTGGAGCTCAGTAACACAGGCCTATTGTTAGTGGTCTTTCACTCTGGACCTTGGCCCAAACAATTTCAGCATCATAATCCATATTTATACTGTCTGGAATTTCAAAAATAGCCAATCGTTAACTAATATATAAAGCCACTCCTCCCCCTTTAGTTCTTTGGTGATTTTTAATTATAACTGAGTAGCCTGGGATTTCAGTACCCCAGCAGAAGTTAGGAAACCAGGTTTCTGTTACACCACATATATCTATAGTATTCACGATACAGAATGTATTTTAATTCATCTATTTCATTATTTAAACTTCTTGCATTGAGCAGAAGAATTTTTAAATCTGTATTATGTAATGAAGGAGTAGAGTGATTAGATACATCCATTTCACTAATAGAGGGAACTACAAGATCATTATTTGAATGGAGTACAAAAGAGTTTGATATCCCATCCCCCATTAATTAGTTTAAATTCTTGTTAATATAATTGTTTATATGTTGCCCTAGTAGAGAATAACCTTGTTTGCTGAGATGCAAGCCATCACTGCTTACTAGTTCCCTTTTGTAAATAAACTCCTCCCAATGGGTAATGCAATCTACATTTTGCTTAAAGCACCATGTACGTAACCAGTTATTTAAAATTTTAATTTTTTCATAAGTGTACTGGTCAGCCATTGGGACAGGAAGAATCTCAGAAAATGAGATTTGACAACCAGTTTCAGTCAGTAAGTTATGCATCAACACAAATTCCTCTTTCATGGTTTGCATATTCTGTTTAAAAACATTATTAACTCTAGCGTGAATAATTACCAAAGGCTTCACACCACTATTTTTAAAATTTCTTTAGTCATTTTAGTGATATCTACCAATTTGCACCTCTGAAACAAGAAACCGTCCTGTTTGTTTTGTCCTGGTCACAGATTAATCTTTCCAGGTTTTTGATAAATCGAGTCCCCCAAAACATATATTTGTCTAGGCTCATCTTCAGGGATTACTGTTAGATCCATAAGGTTTTCAGAAGCAACCTGGATGTTACTGCAAGGTGGACTAGGGTCATTAGTAACAGTATATTCAATACTCACAGGTTGTGTTATGGGAATAATACAAACAGGGATGACAGAATAGCATCCTCCAATAAATCGCTTAATGGGTCAAAGCTATTTTAAATTGGCACTTGGAATAAATCAGCTTTCCTTCCTTTTTTTCTAACTTTGTTGCTCTGAACCGGATACCAGAGGTTTTCACTTACGAAGTGATCCTCCTCAACTCTGGCACGCTTTCTATTAGGGGTTCTTGTATGTACAATTGGGCAGTCATTATTAGGCTTTTGCTGTTGGATCCTACAGTGTGGTGTTTGTGTAGAACTTTCACAGATTCCCAGTGTGGCTATGCCGCAAGAGGGATGATTTTTATTTATTCTCTCTAGTGTATCGGCAAAGCTCTTTTCCAGTTCATTGAGTCGAGTATTAAATAGACTAATTTCAAGTTCCATATCCTCATTCTGTTGACATTTAAAGCATTTATATGTATTGTTAGTAATAATACCAGGGTCAAGACAGTACATGACACAAATACTACATTATACAATTCCCTACCATCCTTAAGTATCAGTATCTCAGTCATTATCACCTAAACTTAAGAACAAGATAACACTATTTGCATCTATCAGTAGCTGAGTACCTTACATAAACTGTTATACAATCTCCCACCAGGCCTGCCAAACACGCAAAACATGCGGTGACGTGCATGTCTTTGCACTCGTCTTAGTGTGCACCGACACACACTCGCCCTGCTCCAGCTTGCTCTGCTCGCCGCAGCACAAATTAAATATACTGCAGAGACCCGGAAGTTGCTATCGGGTCAATAGCTCAGTCGGGTTCAGAAACTACTGCAAAAAGTGCTTAAAAGCACTAAATTGTAGTATTACCTTGAATAATTAGGCACAGAAATGCCCCAGGGAGTCACATATAACTAAATAAAAATAAACCAAGCTGCTTGTGGTTTCTGTTGTAAATATCGGGACTACAGCTCCTCCTCCTGTTACCAGATGTTGTCAGCAGGGCTGCACACATAGCGCTAAGCAATATAATATCACACGGGTACAGTTATATTTCATAGGCAGTACAACCAGTTTAAGGGAGCATGGGGACTACACCACCAACACTCTTACCCTTCACAGTGACAGCGCTCGCCGCAGCGCGAGTTAAATATGCTGCGGAGACCCAGAACTAGCTGTCGGGTCAACAGCTCAGTTGGGTTCAGAAACCACTGCAAAAAGTGCTTAAATGCACTAAATTGTAGTATTACCCTGAATAATAGACATAGAAATGCCCCAGGGAGTCTCATATAACTAAATAAAAACAAACCAAGCTGCTTGTGGTTCCCCTTGTAAATATCGAGACTACAGCTCCTCCTCCTGCTATCAGATGGTGTCAGCAGGGCTCCACACACAGCGCTAAGCAATATAAAATCACACAGGTACAGTTTTATTTCATAGGCAGTACAGCCAGTTTAAAGGAGCATGGGGAGTACACCACCAACACTCTTACCCTTCACAATTATACCAGGCTCTTGGTTGGCTCTTCCCCCAGGATCGCAGGGAGCTGCTGATGGGCTCTATCACCTTCAAAACTCTGCATGGGGAACCAGATCCCTGCTGCAAGGTACTGTATGCTAAACTCAAAAATAAATAGGAGTGAACTACGGTCCTCTACTAGCCTCCTATTAAAACATCCTAGGATATTCACTGACATGGGTAGGAGGGCCTTCTCAGATGCTGCACCTAAGCTTTGGAATTCCCTCCCGGACAATCTACATTCACTTGTCTGACCTCCCACATTTAAAAAGCACTTCTAGGAGGCACTATCATCAAGAGCACACTGTAAATGCCTACCCAACACCTTTATTCGATCATCTGATTCAACTGTCTAATTTCTAGATCCTTGACATTACCTGTATCTGCTGCTCGAGGTGAAATGGACCTAAATGTACTTAATGCTGTTTCTCTTATTATGTATGTGTTTTTAGCTACTCCAATGTTATTACATACCTTTGTGTACATGTTCTTACAATTCTATGCTATTTCCCTGCTGTAACTGCAATCTTGTGTACTAAGTGCCATCTAAATGGCCAGGGTCATGCCTGAAAATGGTCCCTGTGATCAGTGTACTTACCCAGTCATCAAATAAATAATATAAAATAAATAAACAACGCTGCTCTAAGTACATTACATTTAGATAATCAGCTCTGGGTTCATATGATAAATTATGTATAATGTAAATGGTTTTGGTGGCTTTTCTCTGAACCCGTTCAATCCAATTAATTTCTTTGTGTTTGAAAGGGCACAAAACCGGGGTAGCACAATCAAGATGTGGTCATATATATGCTCTATAAAGAGGGATAAATACAGCTGTGTCTCTTGATCATATATTTAATTGAAGTGTGCCCCCTAATTATTACACACTGATCTCTATCAATAAGCCAATCAGCTGTCCATTTTATAAGCCTATTATTAATTTTTTATTCAATCAACTTATGTATTATAGCAGTGTGGCACAAGGTCAAAGGCTTTGGAGAAATCAAGATATGATATCATAAGGTATGCCTTGATCTAAGGAGCTGCTTACTTTTTCATAAAAACTGCATATTCGTAACACAGGATTTCCCAGGAGTAAATCCATGTTGTTCCATACCAGTACTGGTAGAAGAGATGATGTGATTTTTGATGATACCTTCCAGAATTGTTCCTGGGATAGAGGAGAGGCTTACCAGCCTACCAAGCTCACAAGCTACCACTTCTCTTTTCCCTCCCCCCAGCTTGGTGTAAAAGGACTGAAAATCACCCAACTGAATACCAGATGTTTACTGCGTAATTTGGATGAACGTATCACTTGGACCTCCCATTATCAGCCAGACATTCTGCATCTATCTGAAACACGGCTCAAGCCCACTGTGCCCAACAATCTCTGCAGCATACTTGCTGGAGTTTTACTTCAAATAATGGGTGTCAGCTGCCTGCAACCCCTCCTTTATACACAGAAGCACTGCTAAGCAATCACAACAACACGTCAAACCTATGGACATACACTGACCACCTATTTCCAGACAAACTTTTATTTAACAAACTCTCATTTCTCTTGTATATTAAGAAAGAAGCAGAGAAACAGTAGGAGGCAGAGTAGTAGTGAAACACAAGCAGCAACAAGAAAGAAAAACAGCAATATAGAATTCAATTTATCTAACTACAGTTAAAGAAACAGTTCTGAATTAAGGTCTCTCATTTTGTCCCCCCCAAAAAACTCAATATAGTCCACTGAAGCTTGACATACAAAAATTCTAGCATAATTTACAGTTGACACATTTTTGGAGTGGAGGATCAAACAGATCTAATGGGGAAAAAAAATAAGACAGATTTTAGCAACAAATCTTGATTAAAAATCTAATTTCCTCCCACCAGGACTGATACCCACCATCATCACTATTTATATGGTGCTGGTAGACAGGGACTTAACAGGAACTAGATAGACCGAAGGAGAAAATTCAACCTCACCGCTGAAGAATTTTCAGCATTAACAGCTTCAGAAAATGATAGCAACACTGTTATCAAAAAAGCAGACAAGGGAGGTGGTAATTATGGTAATTGTCTCAACTGAAATAACACAAGGAGAACAAAAACTGTTTATAATCCTTACAGAGATGATCATGTACAAATAAGACAATTTATTACATGCCAAACAAAACAAGTAATTTATATAATGAAATGTCCTTGTGACCTATCCTATCATATACAGAGAAAACACTGCACCCATTAAGAGACAGGCTGAATGAGCATAGGTGTGACATTAGGAGGAGAGATGAGAATTCTACAGTGGCAAAACATTTTGAAAATGCAGGCCATAATCTGTCTACATTAAGATTTACAGGTTTAGAAAAAGTCGAGAATCCAATAAGAGGGGGCAACATAACAAAACAAAAACTCTTAGAAAGGGAAGCCTATTGGATTGACAGATTCCGCACATTAGATGCCAGATATGGTCTTAATGAAGAAATAGTATGGACAGAATTTATGTAACGTAGCTACTATTCTCTTCATAGACAGTGGAATTAATTAGAACTAAATGTATAGATTGTGGTTCCTTCTCCAATTATGTATCTTCTATTCCCAAGCTTAATATTCTATTTGAAAAAATTACTCACCATAGTAATATTGTTTCTTCCAGGGGATCCCTCAGTATGCTTGACTAATGCAGTACTGCCAGCTGGGTTCACCTGCCCCGGAGACAGGATTTTTGCAAATGATGGCAGGAATTAGCCAATCAGGTTGCAGTTAGAGCGTGCTGCGAGTAGGTGCTGCTGTTAGTCAGACACATTCATTTCAAAGCCTGAGGGGCAAAAGGCCCCAATCCCTAACCCTATTCCAAAACTATGGAAAAATGGAAAAAAGAAACAAGAGAAAAAACAAATGGCCTATAGGCAAACCACATACACCTTAATCAGCTGTGACCTGTCACACATGTTACGGCTCTCCAGTAAGAAATTTGGTCTGTGGCATGGACTGCAGAACTGTTTTTAACAAGGTTATGTGAGGGGAGGATGGGTGAGAGGTCAAGCATACTGAGGGATCCCATGGAAGAAACAATATTACTATGGTTAAGTAATTTTTTCTTCTCACCCCAGGAATCCCTCCGTATGCTTGACTAATGCAGATTACAAAGCAGTATAGTTGGGAGGAGGGAACAGAAACTACTTGTCCCATGAATTTTCACTGGCTACTCTTAATGCCGGTTACTGTGTGTATGGTGGGGGGATGGAGAGAAGATATGGATGCAAGAGAGAATTGGTATGTTTGAGGCAGTTTGAAAAAGTTTTACCATAGCTTTATAAAAAGCAAGTTATCTATAAGCTTTGTAACACTTTTAGGGCTGTAAGTACAGATTTCAGGTATTAACGGCAGCACTTTCCGATGGACACTGGTTTTTGACTGTATGTTTTATTTTATTTCTAAGCAATGGGACGGGTTAGAAGCCAGTAATTTCAGACAGCGTTGCTAGTAAGTATTATGTGAATGAAATTTGAGGTGACGGAAAGAATGTCGCATTAAAGTTGGTAATATAAATTTAGTCACAGAGGGTGCCCCCACCCCGATGCCTTTTTGTGTAATTGAGGGCTCTGTTTATAGATAGAAAACAAGAAAGACACTGAATGAAGTGAGTTTGCTACTTTATAATAATGCTCAGGTGAGAGTTTTGTTAATAATAAAATATTTCTCTATTCATTTTGGACAATAGAATTAAGAAGAAATGTAATCAGTTATAAATATCTTTATAATAATAGGTAATGAATGGGGTGCTGTATTCACAGTTAGAGCTGTGTACATTAGCAGGCACCAAAAGGTGGCTCTAGTTGATTTAAAAATGTAAAACTTAAAACTTAAATATTGTAAATTAAGAATGGTGTCTTCAGAAAGCTGCATAAAGGGATGAAAGGATTGTTATCTATATGCAGGAAAGTGATGTAGATGGTACGTATTATATAAATTTAATTCTCCACCATAAAAAGAAAATGCCTGTGTATATGGTAGGGATATTTTCTGGTTGTTGGAATGGTTATGTTTTCATTAATTGAAATGGATTATAGAATAGGCTATTAATATGTTTTAAATCCTAAAGAAGCAGTGAGTGACACTATGAAATGTCACTCTGAGTGTTGTGTTGTTTTTAGAAACAGTGTTTGAGTGGGTCTATCTGTCTCCGTCTGTTTTTTTTATGCTCATATCCTTCCCACTCCCACCCCCACCAGCCAACAAGAAAGCATTTTTACACCCACAATAGTAAATCTATGGAACAATCTCCCAAAGGACGTGGTAGAAATGGGAAATAAGGAATCTCAAACTCAGGCTGGCTTAGTTCCTCAAGGAGAACAGTGACGGATACAGCATTTAATTCACTGGGGAAAGGGGGGTCATATGAGCATACCTCATGCCAGAACTGGTAGGCTGGGGAGGGACAGGGAGGTCAGATGAACTGAAGTTCCCAAAAGATTCTGCCTCTGGTGGTTTTGCTCTCCATAATGTCAAAGCCCACTTCCCATGAACAATGAACACAATTATTTCTCATTATATTGAATAACAACAACACCACTGCTGACAACCCAATTGCTGATGTAGCTTCTACCCAGTTCTACAGCTGGAGGGGGTACTGAAGCATAAAGAGGTCAATTAACTTGCTCAAGGTCATAAGAGACAGTAGCTATGGTGGGATATGAACCAAAGCTTTCTCGGTTCACAGATCAGCACTCCAACCACTAGACCACGTGGCTTCTTCAGAGGGAATTGATGATAGAACATTTCTGTTTCACACAAGTGGACACAGAGGCAAAGTTAAACAGAGAATTAGATACAAACCTCCGCCTAGAATTTTGCTGGAAGCTACTCGCGTTATCTCGGTTGCCACGGAAACCTGCCCTGACCCTTCCTTTGAGGATGCCACTGGAAAATGAAATTCTATAAAGTAAGTGCTGCAACCAAAAAAAAACAGGCAGTTTCAACTTTAAGCAGATGATATACTATATTGTAAAAACATTTACAGCAACATTAAGTAACAGCCCTTGGCTCATGGACTTTCCAGAGTATAAATAAAAAAATAACAACAATACAGGTTTAAGAACAAGAAATAGGTTAGCTATAAATAAATCAGCTGGGGAAAGCCACAGGTTCCCAGGAAGAACCAAAACAATAGTGTATGAGGGATGGAGGACAGTGAAAATACACAGCTTCTGCTGATCTACAAGGAAGTTCAGTACAATAATGGTACACTGCACACAGGGTTCCCCACCCCCACCTTCCCCGTCCAAACAAACAACTTCTCCGCTGGCCCACCTGCTGTGCAATATGAATAAAGAATGTTGTCTTCACATTTAGGCATTCCCGGGACCCAAGCTGAACTAAACTGTGTGAGGGGCTTGCCAGTTGGGAAGTAGTACAGACTGAGCTATGCTAACCAAATATACACTCCTGGTAGAACCTGAGATTTACAGTTACCCAACAGTGAAAGATGAATATATTGTCTACTAGGCTATAGCTTCAAGTCCACTGCACTGTAGCGTTTTTATTATCATCAACAATAGTAGTATAAAAATAACAACAACAATGTTCAAGATAGCTTTATACAAAAGCAGCACAAACGGAGAAATCGTACAGTTACGTAAGAACTTACCGTAACAGTAAATCTTCGAGAACAGCTCTTGCAGCAGCTTACACCATTAAGACTGAAGCCGGCAGGCGTTAGGACCCCACGGAAATCTTCTAGCTAGCAGTCTTCAGCGGGGACCGCCTCTGACATCAGAAGTGGAGACCGAGGATCCGCCATCAGAAGAACAATGGAAAGTAAGCTCCTGCTGAAGCCTGGTTAGGCCTAACCTCCTCCAAGGGGGAATGGTGGGCGGGAAGGTACCTGCTGCAAGAGCTGTTCTCAAAGATCTACTGTTACAGTAAGTTCTTACGTAACTGTACTATCTTACTTCGAGATACAGCTCTTGCAGCAGGTTACACCATTAGGACGGATTCCCAAGCAATAGCGCCTCTCTAGACACTCTGAGAGGAGGCATAACGGAGAGATCTTGAAAATCCTGACTCTAGGACAGGAGACCCTGTAGAACGGCAAGGCCGAAACCTGCTCTCCGCTGAGAGGCGATGTCCAGGCTATAATGCCTGATGAAGGTGTGCACTGAGCTCCACGTAGCTGCGACACAAATGGCCGAGGTGGAGACGTCCCGCAGCACTGCAAAGGAAGTAGCCACCCCCCTAGTCGAGTGGCACTGGACTGTGCCCGGAAGGGGCTTCTGTTTGTTGTTGTAGCAAAAAGATATGCACTGGACAAGCCAGCAAGAAAGGGTCTGTTTTGAGACTGGTTGGCCCAACATCCTCTCAGTGAAGGAAATAAACGGCTGCTCGGAGTTGCGATGCTGTTTGGTCCTGGTCAAGTAGTATGTTAAGGAGCAGTGAACATCTAGGGTGTGAAGCAATGCCTCTCCTCTATTGGTGTACCTGGGGAAGTACACCGGCAGCTCGATGTCCTGATTAAGGGTAAGGGCTGAGACCACCTTAGGCAGAAATTTAGGGTTCGTCCTCAGAGACACTCTGTCTTGGTGGAAAATTAAATAAGGTTCCTTACACATGAGAGCGTGTAGCTCAGAAATTCTCCTTGCTGACGTAACAGCAACTAAAAATAACGTTTTCCATGACAGAAAACGCAGCTCACAATCTGCGGCAGGTTCAAAAGGGGGCAGCGTGAGCTGCTCTAGGACAAAGAGTAGGTCCCAAGGAGGGACGGGATCCTTGATGGGTGGCCTAAGGTGTAACATCCCCCTCAGGAAGTCACAAGAGGCATCGAGTTGTGCCACTGTGCGTTGACCTATCGGGTAGTGGTAGGCAGAAATCGCACAGAGGTGAACTTTAATCGAGGAGTAGGCAAGGCCTGAGTGAAAAAGGAAAGCAGGTATTCCAGAACTGATTTCTCTGGGCATTCTAAAGGGGAGAGGCCGCATGCCTGAGACCACAGGCAAAACCGGCGCCATTTCATGCGTGACGCGCGCATGGCTGCCGCTTTCTGGCGCAAAAGAACTCTCTGCCCTCTTGCGAGACCCCGCGTCGCATAATGGCTATGTCTTGAGGAGCCAGGCATGCAGGTTCAGAGAGCGTAAGTCCGGATGGACTAGCGAACCCTCCTCTTGAGACAGCAGGTGGGAGCTGATGGGCAACAAGAGTGGAGGTTCCCGGGACAATAGAGTCAGCATGGGGAACCAGATCTGTCTGGGCCAGAAAGGCACTACCAGGATCATTGTTGCGTGCTCCCTGCGGAGTTTGAGAAGGACTCTCTGGATCAACGGGAAGGGAGGGAAAGCATAGAGAAATCTGTCCGCCCAGGAGAGGGACAACGCGTCTCGCCAAAAAACACCAGGCCCTGGATCTAGCGAGCAAAAATTGGGCAGTTTTGCTTTGGATGGGGAAGCGAACAACTCCAATTCTGGAGCGCCCCATCGAAGAAACAGATCCTCTGCTACCTCCTGAAGAAGTTCCCACTCGTGGACTCTGGCCTGGGATCGACTCAGGCTGTCTGCGATTGTGTTGTCCACTCCAGGAACGTGCACTGCAATCAGGCTTGCGCCGTGTCGAATTACCCATTCCCACACTCTCATAGCTTCCCTGCAAAGGGGGTAAGAATGTGTGCCTCCTTGTTTGTTGAGGTAATACATCGCCGCCGTATTGTCTGTTTGAAGCAGAAGAGTACTCGGTGGGATTTCTGACTGGAGGCCTGCAGAGCATAAAGGACCGCCCTCATCTCCAGAATGTTGATATGGAGGTGAGCTTCCTGAGGGGTCCACGTTCCCTGGGATCTCACCTCGTTCAGGTGTGCTCCCCACCCCAGCCCTGAGATGTCTGTGGAGAGGATTATCTCCAGGGACGGCACGGCAAATGGAACACCCACAGAGTGTGTCCCTTGGTCTAGCCACCATTGCCAGTCCCGAATCACGGCCTTCGTGATTCTGACCGGCTGCTGCATGTGGTCTTGCCTTTGATCCCATTGCACTTTTAGCATCCACTGGATTACCCGCATGTGAAGCCTTGCCATCGGGACGGTTGGAATGGCCGCAGCCATGTGTCCGAGCAGGCGAAGGACCAGTCTGGCAGGGACAGTCTGCTTCGCTGAAAGGTCCCTGATGAGGGACCTGATGCGCTCCGCTCTGTCCTCGGGAAGAAAAGCTTTCCCTTGGACGGTGTCCAGAACTGCGCCGATGAACTGCAGCTTCTGGGACGGTACCAGGAGAGACTTCTCGTAGTTGATAAGAATACCCAGCGACTGAAAAAGAGCTTGAGTGATCTGGATGGCTACAATAAGCTTCTCTCTCCGGAGGCGGCTACTGAAGCCAGTCGTCCAGGTAATAGGAACACATAGTGGCCCTGTTCTCTTAGAGACTCTGCCACGACTGCTATACATTTGGTAAAGACCCTGGAAGCGGACAGTCCGAGAGGAAGTGCCCGGAACTGAAAGTGGTGGCTAAGGAACTCAAAGCGCAGGAACCTCCTGTGCGCTTTGAGCAATGGGGATGTGCAGGTAGGCGCCCCAGATGTCCAGTGACGCTAAAAGCTGCCCTTCTTCAGCATGGGAATAAGCCCTTGAGGGTCACCATGCAAAACTGCTTGTAGGCGACTCGACATATTGAGGTCGCTGAGTTCCAAAATTGGACGGAGGTCCCCTGTTTTCTTTGGAACCAGAAAGAAGTGGGAATAATAGCCTGCTCCTCTCTGGTTCTCCAGGACGTACTCCACCACTCCTTTTTGTAGAAGCGCGAGTACTTGTTGCCTGATAAGCAATCTGTGCTGACCCGAGTAATGGGAGAGCAGAGGAGGCCTTGTCCACGAATTCATAAAGTGGCCTTTTTTGACCAACTGAAGAACCCACCTGTCGGTGGTAATAGACTGCCACCCTGGCAGGTGGCCCGCAACACGACCCCCGACCCTGGTATCCCGTTGATCCTGAGGGGGCGGGGGCCGGGAAGGAGTCATGCTGTGGCGGCTGAGGGTCCTGCAGGCTGGGCCAACTTGGCGGGGCGTTGGCCTCTGCCTGCGGACGACTTCCCCTGGGCTTTTCGGGAGAAGGAGCCCCTCTGTTGCAAACCGAATGGGACTGTTGTCTCAGTGCCTGTCACAAACGGCTCTGGTTCCTATGAAAGGAACCGGCCTGGGTCTGTACATGGCTTGACAGACCTCACGGCCTTCCCGCCTCCTGAAGCAGGAGAACCTTCCTCAAGACTCACCAAGAGAACTCGCTGGGAACGGGCGTCCAGAATGTTCTTCTGGACGTCCGGTGAATCGGAGACACGGAGCCATGAGTGTCTCCGGAGGCATACGCCTGAGGCTGCCGCCTGGCCGAGGAGTCCGGAGTCATACGAAGCTCAAGCACCTGGGTTCCACGCCTGAACCCGCAAGGGAGGAGCTGAAGCAGTTCTTCCTTCTGCTCACCTTCCGCATCTTTTCTGCCAGCTCTAGTCCCTGCTCCCACAAGGCATTCTGAAACTGGACCATGTGGGTGAGATAGTTGAGGGACCTAATGGCGCAGGTTGCAGCTGTATACGCAGCGCTGCCCATCGCGCCCAATTGCTTGGACTCTGGGTCCGGTGGCAGGGTGCTTAGATGTTGCGGCCTCTGGGACCGGTCATGTGAGGCTGTAATGACCAGGGAATCGGCCAGAGGATGAGATGCCAAGTACTGGTCCTCCCTAGGGGCCTTGTACAGGCGGTCAGCCTTCTTCGGCATCGCCGGAGCGAATGTGACGCTTTCCATGCTGCCTTGGTGACGCCCACGGCGGCGTCCACCAAGGGTGGTACCACCACAGGCTTTGGATCCTTTTGCCGAAGATAGCATGCGAGGCGTAGCCTCTCGGGGTCAAGTTCCTCTGCGTCCCAGCCCATATTCTCTTGAATATGCCTCATAATCTCAGAGAATGATGGGTCATCCAGAGGAGATCTTGGGAGCTCATGTGGGTCCGGAGAGGGGATGCTGATGGGAGAAGGGGATCTGGATCCGTCTGAGAAGTCCGATCCCGAGTCCTCCGTCGAAGGCGAGTGGTGGCGTCTTCTGGGTCTCTTGGGACTGGTTGACCCTGAAGAAGATCTGGACGGAGGTCTCCTCTTGTCTGGTCTGCCCCTAGGAGATTCTGCAGGCTCCTGGGGGGAAGGTACTCGGCCTGCTGCCCCGGATGGGGTGGGGGGCGCTGGGGCCAGTGGAGTTACGGGTGGAGGAGGAGGAAGAGGAGGAGGTGTGGGAACCACATCCTTCTTTATGGTATCCCACCAAAAGGTAAATAGCTCCTTGACCTCAGAAATATTGAGGCCCGACGACGGACCGGGCGCCGGTGGTCGGTCATTGGGTTCCGGCGTCGGCCCCCCAGGGGTCTCTGGTTCGGGAGAGGGTTCCCTCGGGGGTTCGACAGGACCGGGTTCGCCCGCCTGGTCCTCGGGCTGAGTCAACTCCTCCTCGCCGATGTCGGTAGGTGGCGTAGGGGTTCCTCTCTCTGCTGGGACGGGCGTCAGTCCCCTGGCCGGCGTCCACGGTGGAGAAGGCCTAACCGGTGACGGGCGTCTGGCAGTCGTCAGGTCCCGGGACCGGTGGTGCTTTGCCGACATCGGGTGGGCAGACGTCGGGTCCGACGTCCTCTTGAGCGATGTCAGCTCCTTGGTTTTCTGCTGGGGTGGAGGAGGCAAGGAGACCGACCGGACGTCGGGAGCCGAGTGGAAGGAGCCGGACTTGTGATGATGACGGTCCCCTGACCTCGGCGAGGCCTTGGATGAAGGGGAAGAAGGCCTGGAGGTCAAAACAGGCTGCAGAGTGGAGGAACCGGAGGATGACTTGACCGCGACCAGGGGAGGCTGAGAGTGGGCCCGGGAAGGCGAGCGGTCGGACCAGGAGCCAGCGCTACGAGAGTCGGAAACCCTAGAAGGGGATTTAGACCTCACCCTCTCCCTGTGCTTTTCGAGGTGCTGGCGGGCTTTCTCAGACGATTCCCCCTTGGAGGCAGAATCCATGGCCTTCAATCTCTCTTCTAGAAGGTAAGCTTGGAGGGCCTTCTGGCGATGGATCCGGGTCCAACTGTTAAAGCCTTGACAGAGGGAACAGGCTCGGGTGTCGTGGTCGGGGCCTAGGCACCGCACACATGCCGAATGAGGGTCTTTAAAGGGAATTTGCTTCCCACAGGCGCACTTTGATGGATGGCCCTCCGCAGGTGTTGGAGAGGACATCAGATGGCAGACGATTCGATGAAAAAAGAGCTTCCACTTCGAGAAACGGGAAAAGAACTTTTCCAGGCGTCGCGCGCTAGGTACTGACCGAAGGGTCGAGACATGCAAGTTGACGGCGGGAAAGAACTGGGGATTCTGGAGGGACCGCCTCCTTATGTACTATGCCTGACGTCGGGGGTTGGACCGACGTCAGAGGGGGTCCCCGCTGAAGACTGCTAGCTAGAAGATTTCCGTGGGGTCCTGACGCCTGCCAGCTTCAGTCCTAATGGTGTAACCTGCTGCAAGAGCTGTTTCTCGAAGTAAGTTCAAAAGTCCTTCATCTGAGGGTTTTTTTTTTTTTTTGGAGTTTCAAATCTCAGTCTCTGACTCTCACTCTCTCTAGCTAAAGCATTGCTGCTCTTTTTATAAGTCTTTGCCTGGGAACATGTTAAGAGACACTCTGTTTTTCTCAAAATGTTGTCAGTTTCCTTGCAGAGCAGGTGCAACAAATAGAGCATGGTGACCCAGAACAGACCACTTGTTGACAACTCTGCAAAAGTTTGCAACAAGCCAAAGAGGAGCTCAAACTGCATCCCAGGTTAACCCCCTAAATTCCAAACACCTTTTTGCAATCATTTCAACAGGATAACTATACACATTTTCCAACCAAGGGATCCCAGTTTCACATAAAGATTGACATATATTTTTATAACCACAGATATGCAAGGGGGAAGAAAAGACAGAAACAGCAAGTGAAAGCAGAGTGATAGTGAGAAGCAAAGAATCGCGAGACCATCTGAGTGATCAGTTCCTAGGTATCACGAGAACACTTGGTTGCGCAACCAGACAGACAGACAGAAAAGAAGAGGACAGAACAGATTGTTGCGTTTAACTCTTTCTGCATAACAAATGGGACAGGGCCTTTATTCAAACGCATCACAAAGCCCATTGGTGCAGCGGAAGGGCCACCACTTTGGACATTGGCAACCTGGATATGAAAAAGAGGCTGGGTTGTCAAGTACCAGCAAGAGGGAGAAGGACTGAGGGTCCTAGAGGATGCTATCCTCCTTCAGCAGGAGATGTAAAGTGCCCCACAACACGACTGCCACCTGGAGACCCACAGGTGGAATCGTAGTGGATGCCTCTATCAGCAGATGGGGTGGTGCTAGGTGTAAATCCATACACAGTCTGCCTAATTTGTGATATCCAGAGGAAGGGATGGGGAGACAATGATGCAGAAAAATCTGTACTGCAGCAGATGAAGCTGGCCTCCATCACAGGCCCTACACCACTGACCAGGCCCCCCACCTCCATCTGTATCCAGCTCCAAAGGAGCTTGGGGACCTCCCTCTGCCCTGCCACAAGAGGTAAATCATGGGGGATGTGAATGGGTGAGCCCCGGAGATGATGGGTGACAGAGCTGGAGGGAGGTCAGTTGAATGGAGCAAGCTGGCAGAGAAAAAAAGATTTATTAAAAAAAAATCTGTTTTAAGAGTTTGTGGCCACTAAAAATGTCTAAAGAAACCAGAGTACCTCTGAGCAAAACCTGACGACAAGATAAGAACCCTGAATATCAGATGATCTGGTCCAAAATCTAACAAGTAACAACTTTTAACTTTTTACAGAGAAACATAGAAAGCATAGAATCAAACACAAGTACTGCTTGGCCCATCCAGTCTGCCCATTTACAATTCCCTCAGCTGCTGCTTGCTGTATCTATAGATTACTTCAAGGGGACAGACAGCTCTCAAATTTAATCCAATGTAATTTGTTTTTTCTAGGGGAAGGAAAATTGAAGGGAGAAGCATTTTACCACAGTACAACCCACCCACAACACTGGAGCCATTACTGGCATTTGTGTGTCACTGCTACAGAAACATTTGGTAAAGCATTCTTGCTAACACATTTTGAAACACTCAGCAGTACAAAAACCAATCACTGAAAGCCAGGGAAATAAAAAAAAAAAAAAAAAAAGGTTATTTTTTTTTCCAACAGCTGAGCCCCCACCCCACCCCCACCCAAGAATGCGACCATGACAGGGCCATGAGGGCTGCCAGGCCTCTCTGGAGCACAAAGTACAGTTATGTAAGAAGTTACTGCAACAGAAGATCTTCGAGAGACTCTTTCATCAGGCCACACCTATGAAACTATAGCCAACAGGTGCTAGAACCACATGGAAACTTTTTTGCTAGCAGTCTACTAGGGGACACCGACGTCCTCCACTATATAAGTGTGGGTGGCCCTGCGTCATCCTCAGTTCCCCACTGAAGATCATACTGACAGGACCCCCTCCTGCAGAACCAAGGGAGAGCTGTTCACACTACCCAGTGAGGCAGAACAGAAGGTAGACCATTTTGAAAGAGAGACCAGGACAGAGAAACTCTGAGTCCGGGGTGGGGGAATGGAGGGTGGGACAGGATGGCCTGATGAAAGTGGTCATCTCAAAGATCTACTGTTACAGTAAGTTCTTATGTAACTGTACTAGGATATCTCTTTTATCAGGCCACACCTATGGAACAAGTCCCAAGCAGAACTGTCAGAGAGGCAGTCTGGGTAGCTGAAGGCTATAGACCTAAGAAAGGAGGCCTTGGAGCACAGCCAGGCCAAACCTTGCCCTCCTTCCAGAGGCAATGTCCAGACTGAAGTGTTTCATAAAAGTATGGATGGTACTCAAGGTTGCAACAGCACAAATCTCTGCAGCTAACACATTCCTGAAACAGGAAACAGAGATGGCCATGCCTCTGGTTGAATGGCTACACACAACTGAAGGAAGTTCCTTACCTTACTTCTTATAACAAAAAGTAATACAGTTGGCCCAACATTTGGACAGGCACTGTTTTCAAACTGGTATGCCCTCTTTTCCAGTGGAGAAGGAAACAAACAGCTGTGAGGACTTCCTGCAGTCCTTTGTGCGATGAACATAATATCTGAGTACACTATGCACATCTAAAGTATGAGCAGTGCTTCCCCTGGATTGGCATGCTCCAGAAAATAAGCACGCAGGTGGATGGTTTGATTTAAGGTAAACTTAAGACACCATCTTTGGCAAAAACTTAAGGTTGGTACTCAAATACACCCTGTCTTTGTGGAAAATCAAATAATGAGGCTCACACGTCAGAGCTTGAAGCTTGGAAGTCCTTCGAGAAGTAACAGCAACTAACAATAATACTTTCCACAACAGAAAGCGTCACTCGCAAGAAGCAGCTGGTTGAAAAGGAGCCAAAGTAAGTTTATCTAAACCAAAATTCAAGTTCCAAGCTGGAACTTGATTGAAGAGGGGATGCTTTAAATGAAGAATGTTTCACAAGAACATACAGGATACCTCCAGTTGTGCCACAGTATGGCCATATACAGGCACATGGAAAGCGAAATGGCTGCCAGGTACACCTTAATGGAAGAGTATTGCAGTCCAGCATCAGAAAAGGACAGCAAGTACTCCAGAATCTGATTCACTGGACAAATGAAGGGATCCCAAGGGTGGGAAGCAGCCCACAGAGCGAAGCACTTCCACTTCATGGAATAAGTGGCTCTGGTGGAGGGTTTTCTTGCAGCCACCAGGACATCAGCCACCTTTTGAGACACCCCAGATCTAGCCATGGCTATGTCCTTAAGAGCCATGCATGAAGGTGGAGAGACTCGAGATCCAGACGGACCAGGGTTCCCTGTTCCTGTGATAGTAAGCCTTTACACAGGGGGAAGGGGTACTGGAGACTCCGCCGCCCCCTGCTGCAGTAAAGGGAACCAAATCTGATGAAGCCAGAAGGGAGCAACAAGTATCAGAGTTGCTCCTTCCACCTGGAGCTTGATCAGCACCCCCTGAATTAGAGGGAAGGAAGGACAGGCATAGAGGAACCTCCCTTTCCAAGAAAGGGAAAATGTGTTTCTCCAGAAAACTCCAGGCCCTGGAGACAGCGAGCAGAAAAGCAGCAGTTGTTCAGTGAGTGGGGATACAAAAAGGTCCAACTTTGGGCAACCCACACCTGTCAAACAGGTCTTCAACTACCAAGGTCAACAGCTCCCACTTGTGTATTCTGGACTGTGTCCTGCTTAGTTTGTCCCCCAGAACATTTTGGACACCTGGAACATAGATGGCCGATAATTCTAGACTATGTTCTAGAACCCAGTACCAAACCTTCATCGTTCCTCTGCACAGTGAGTATGAATGAGGTCCCCCCACTGGTTTGGTTATGTAGTGCACTACACTGATGTTGTCCGCCTGCACCAGCAGATGCCCCAGTGACAGGTGGTTCAGGAAGGCTTGCAGGCCACACAGAATGGCCCTCATGTCGAATACATTTATGTGGAAGGAACTCTCCACTGTGGTACAAATACCCTGTGTATGGTGAGAGTCCAGGTGTGCCCCCCAGCCCATCCCCAATGTGTCCCTGGTGAGAATCTGATGTGGGGTGTGGATTAGTAAAGGAACCCCTTTGAGCAAAATGCTGGGTTCCATCCACCGCTAAAACACCTTCTTTACCGGCGATGTGACAAAAACCTTCTGTTCTAGATCATCAGTGCATTGATCCCACTGAACTCTTAATGTCCACTGGGGGATCTGCATGTGCCGCCTTGCCTGGGGAAACTTGACAATGGCTGCTGCCATTAGGCCCAGTAGTCTGAGTAATGTCCTGGCTGCAACATACCTGCTGCTGTAAACACCTGAGCCTCAGCTATCAGGCACTCTGCCCTGGGGCAGGAAGGCTGATCCCTGAGCGGTGTCCAGTAAAGCTCTTATATACTGGAGATGTTGACAACAGGTCAAGACTGGCTTGGGCAGGTTGACCGTAATCCCTAGGGGAAGAAATAGTCATCTGGTACAAGCTAGGGTGTAAGACAGGTGCTCCATGGACTGAGCTTTGAGCAACCAGTCATCCAGATAAGGAAAGACATACAGTCATTCCCTCCGGAGGGCTGCCACCACCACTGATAAGCATTTGGTAAATATCCATGGCACAGATGAAAAGCCAAATGGCAGTACCCTGAATTGGTTGTGTTCCCCACGAAACAGGAACCTGAGATACCTGCTGTAGGGTTGACACACCCTGATATGCAGGTACGCATTCTGCATGTCCAGGGAACATATCCAGTCCCCTTTTTGCAGGAGGGGCAGCAGGCCTTGCAGAGTGACCGTTCTGAACTTCTTGTATTGAATACAGAAGTTCAGTTCCCTCAGATCCAGCATGGGCCTTAAGTCTCCTGTGGATGTGGGGACTAGGAATAAAAGAGTAGAACACCCTGTTTCTTTGTTTCCAGGGGACTGGTTCTATGGCCCTCTTATGCAGCAGAGTATGTACTTCCTCCAGTAACACTTGTATGTGATCTGAAGGATAAGTTGAGGGAATTGGTGGCAGTTCTGCTGGTAGTTCCAGACATTCTACAGCATAACCGTGCTCTATGAGCTGCAGGACCCAAGCTTCTGTTGTAATTTCCCTCCACCTCTCCAGGTGAAGGGCGAAGAGACTCACTATCACCACCTCCTGGAGTACTGGAGAGGGGGTCCAGTAAGGAGTTCGACTGAAGCTGAACCTGTGACTGGGGCCACACCTCCACCTCTGGAGGCTTTGGCAGCGATGGAGGTAGGGGCAGGCAAAGCTGCTCCTGCTCTGCGCTTGCCCTGTTGTCGGGTCCCTGTCTTGGGTCTGTGGGTGGCACAACAGAAGGACACCCAACGTCCACTTATTGGCTGTATGTGGTAAAGTGACTGGACTGACCTAACTGACCATCCTGAGGCTTGAAGGTCAGACAGGATATCCTGCACATCTGTCACAAAGAGCTTGCAACCTCTGAAAGGGGCATTCAAAATGGATTGCTGGACATCACTATAAAATCCTAACACCCTGAGCCAAGAATCCCTCGTGAGGCAGTTGCCAGCTACAGCTGCCCTGACTGAGGCATCAGAAATATCATATGCAGACCTCAAGAGGTGCTTACCTACATCAGCCCCAGTTTGGAGGGCCTTTATTTATTTATTTATTTATTCAGGATTTGGAAAGTACCTTTGAGTCAAAGACTCATTTACAAAGGTTTCACGTCACATATATTGGACAGTACAGTATTAAGGTAAACATACAGTGCAGGAAACAGAACAAGCTAAATACATGGTAAAAAATACAAAATAAGCTAGATACATGGTAAAAGTACAATGTGAGGCTCGCAATCAGAACCTGAGAAACTTAGGGTGACACAGATAAGTATATAGTAAGACAAGGAGGGGTAAGCCAGCCAGAGACCATTGTCAGTGTGGGGGTGGAGTGGGTGACAGGTTCAACAGCAGTCACAGCAGTTTGAGGACTGGAGATGTCTCTTAAGGTGGGTTTTGAAGAGGCCGATAGAATTTTCATTTGTGATCAAGCTGGGGAGGCCATTCATCCATCAGGGGGCCTTGAAGCTGAAGAACCTTTGAAATAGGGAGGTTTAAGCATCTCCTATTTCTGGGAACCCTCTGGAAGGGCCTGAACTGCCTTTTTAACATTTTTCCAGAGGGTATTCTGAAGTTTGACCCTATGCACCTGATAGTTCACTATTCTGAGGCCCAATGTGGCAGAGGAAAACGTTCTCTTTCCAGTAAGATCCAGCTTTTCTCAACTGCTTATGTGGTGGGAGAGAGCTGAGGTGTTTAGGTACCTTGGACCTATCATAGGCTGCCTTAATTACCACTGAATCTGCCTCAGGTTGCCCTGCAAACAAGGGCTTTCCTGACAGGGCCTGATATAGCTTGTCTACCTTCCTGGACATAGTAGGGATCAAGCTGGGCCTGTACCAGGCCACCAGGGTGGCCGCTTCAGGAGATCACAAAAATTGACAGTTCAAAAAAGAAGTACAGAAGTCACTCACATTTGGCCCATGCAGTTGTCGCTAATGTGACAGGGATGAATTGGATCCTGTCCCAGTTGTTACGGAGAGTTTGAATGCAGGGCTCTGTTCTGTTCTTTCCTTTCCTTTCCTGTCTCTTGTCTGTCTGGTTGTGCAACCAGATTTTCTTGTGAGACCTAGGACTTGATCACCCCGACAGTCTCATAATTCTCTGCCTCTCACTGTCTCTCCTTGCTGTTTCTGTCTTTTCCTCCCTTGCATATCTGCTGGTATAAAAATATATGTAAATCATTATATGGAAACATAACTAATATTGGGATCCCTTTGTTTAGAAATGATGTAGTGTTACTGTTGAAATGTATATAATTATAGTTTGAGATGACTGCAAAAAGCTACTGGGAACTCAAGAGGTTAACCTGAGAGCAGTCTTTAAGCCCTTTTTCTCAGAAGCTGTGGAGAAGGGTCCTCAGTTCTGAGACATTGTGTTCTTGCTGTACCTACCTGAAACTTACAAGAACATTTTAGAAAACGACAGGATGCTTGTTAAGGAGGGGGGTTGCAAGGACTTATAAGAGAGAGAGAGAGAGCTGCAATGTTTTGGGAGACAAGAGAGACCAAAGGAAAACTCAGATGGATCTTCTCTGTTTATTCTGCCTTTGTAAATAGTTATACTGAACAAGTTTATTTTTTTATGTTACTGCTAGCACTAATAAACACTTTTTGCGAATACTACAACTGCTCCTGTTTTTTCCTATGCTTCCTGACCTGTGCCTTGACGACAGATGGTGTCAGCCTAAGTGGGATTTATGCCACGCATACTCTAAGCCAGGAGTTTTGTGCGTGTGTACTGGACCTAGTACCAGGGAAGCATAGAGAAAGGTATGGATTCTGCAGCAGCAAGTCAAGGAGTGGTTACCAGGAGAATGGCAGCCAAACTAGGAGAGACAGAAGTCCAAGATGAGACTGTACAGCCAGCACCAGTTATGGAAAAAGAACAGGCAGTGACAAAACCTGAAAGCCTGACTGCCTTTTTCAAATGGTGGGCTATACAACAAAAAGAGACAGAGATGCAGAGAGAAAAAGAGCTTCAATGTTTAGAAGCACAGAGAAAAGAAGAGATGCAGCGACAGGAGCAGCAGAGGAGAGAAAAGATGCAGCAACAGGAGCAGCAGAGAGAAAAGATGCAGCAACAGGAGCAGCAGATGAGAGAAGAGGTGCAGTGACAGGAGCAGCGATGACTGGATGCCTTGCAAGCTATCAAAGGCAGAGGATCTGGCACAGATCCAGACAAGCAACTTAAAGGAAAACAGTCAATAACTTACATAGCCCACCCCACAACGCCTTATCCCCCCGATTATGCTTTTTACAATAGGAGACCGTTTTTTATGCAGCTTTACTTACTGAATGTTATTTTCAAAAACTCCGTGAAGAGGGAACATGGCGGATGCTGCGTGCCATCATTTCATGTAACTGAGCGGCGCCACACCGACCGCTTCCATTGAAAAGCATGGAAGCGATTGGTGCGGCACCACACTGTTACATGAAATGACGGCGTGCAGCATCCACCATGTTCCCTCTTCACTGAGTTTTTAAAAATAAAATTCAGTAAGTAAAGCTGCATAAAAAAACTGGCTCCTATTGTAAAACGTTTAATGGGGGGTAAGGCTTTGTGGGGTGAGCTATTTAAGATATTGACTGTTTTCCTTTAAAAGCCATTAAACTTACAGAGTTGTGTCCCTCAGATGATATTGAGGCATACAGTACCTGACAACTTTTGAGAGAGTTGCCACAGCCTGCCAGTGGCCAAAGCAGCAATGGGCAATCAGACTGATAGCTTACCTGACAGGTACAGCCCAACTTGCCTACAGCAATATGGACACTGCAGTCAGAAAACTATGACCTGGTGAAAAGCGAAATCCTGAAAAGGTATGATATCTCAGGAGAGACCTACAGACAGAGATTTCGATCTCTGAAGTACAACTCGGTCGACAACCCTCGAGAAGCCTTCACCCAACTCTAAAATGGCTCCAACCAGAGGGTAAAACAGTCCAACAGATCATCAACACATTTGCAAGTGAGAAATTCATCAACATCCTGCCTACAGATGTGCAGCTTTGGGTGAAAGAACATCGACCAGAAAGTGGGGAAAAGGTTGTTTCTTTGGCTGAGGACTACCAAATGGCCAGACAGACACCACAGCAGCGAGGTATCAGCCAAGCACCGGTAAGACATTCCTTTTCCCATTTAAACTCTAAGTCTGATAAGAACTATGGTGGGGGTAACAAATCTGCCCCAAAGACTTTGTTATAATTATAACAAACCAGGCCATATTGCAAGAAACTACCGTAGTAAGGAGAGTGGCACTGAAGCAGGTATGTCCTGGGCAAATATTTAACAGACCTGAAGGTGGGGGACAAGACTGTAAAGGGACTCATTGATTGTGGAAGCAGACAGATCCTAGTGCATGCTGAAGTGCTGGGAAAACACTGTGCAAAAGCACCAGGTACTGGTGTCATCTGCATCCATGGGGACACTCAATACTATCCCGACACCCAAGTAACTCTGACCATTAAGGGTGTGTCACACCAAATGAAAGTGGGGGTAGTACTTAAGTTACCTGTACCCGTGATTATTGGAAATGACTGTCCAGGATTTAATGAGTTAATCTCAGAGGAACTGAACCCTGCAGTTTCAGCAGCAGTGGTAACAAGAGCTCAGGCAAAGAAAATCTCAAACAGTGGGGACACTTTTCCTTTCAGTGACTTTGATTCAGACTTGTCTGAGAACAGCTCCAAGATCCGGAAGTCCAGGAAAGAACAAAGACGTCTGAAACAACAGTGGCAACAAAAGACTGATGGACATAAAGGGTTAAAATATGAAAATGCTGAAGCTAAACTGATAACTGATTGTGATTTTGTTTCAGAGCAAGCTAACGATGTTTCTCTCCAGGATTATTTTAAGCAGCTGGGGGTAAAACCAAAACAGGGTGAACCTATGTTTAAAAAATGTAATGGGCTACTATACAGAGTTTGGGTTAAACCTCAGACACGGAACAGATAGAAAAATCGGTTATACCACAGTAGTATAGAACAGAGTTGTTACAGATAGCACATGATAGTCCTATGGATTGTCACTCAGGGAGGGATCGCACCCTTGCTAGATTGCTGTACAGATTTTACTGGCCTGGAATTCATGAAGATGTTACTACCTACTGTAATTCCTGTGCTGAGTGTCAGACAGTAGCCCCAGTCACTAGAAAAGACAAGGTGCCCCTGCTGCCCCTACCCTTGATAGATCTACTGTTTGAGAGAATTGCAATGGATGTGGTTGCTCCTTTAGACAAAAGTAGAAAGGATAATAGATTTATCCTGGTAGTATGCGACTATGCTACTCGATAGCCAGAAGCAGTTCTAATGCGTACTGTCACAGCTTCAAAAGTGGCAGCAGAGCTTGCAGAAATTTTCAGCAGAGTGGGCATACCTAAAGAAATTATTTCTGATCAGGGTAGTAATTTTGGTGCTGCATTACTTAAGGAGCTGTACAGACTACTAGGTATCATTGCCATAAGAACCTCCCCTTATCACCCTCACACAGACGGTCTTATTAAGCATTTTAACCAAACCCTAAAATGCATGTTAAAAAGGTTTGTAAAAGGGGAAGGGAAAGACTGGGATCAATACTTGCCTTACCTACTTTTTGCTTACAGAGAAGTGCCACAGGCATCAACAGGGTTTTCACCATCTGAAATGCTGTATGGTAGGCAGCCAAGAGGGCCACTGGATGTGATAAAAGAAACGTGGGAAGATAACCCCACTCAGAAACAATATAGCATCTTATATGTGTGCCCTAAAAAAAGAAGCTGGCAAAATATGTTGAGATCACCCACAGTAATCAGGGAGAGGCCCAAAACCAGCAGGGCCTTATGGAGTACTTAGACGTACTGGCACCGTTAACTACAAGATTGAGACCCCGATAGCAAAAATCCTACTAAGATATACCATGCTAACCTCCTCAAGAAATGGGTTGAAAAAAAATGCCAAAAGCTGCTTTGCTAGTTTTACCAGAAATTGAGAAAGAAGATACTGATGTAGCTTATGATAGACTGGAACATACTGTAACTACTGATGCTGTAAAGGCGAATGTTTCTTTAACCTCAGAACCAACTGCAGAAATTTGTAACTTGCCAAAGACATTTAACAGTACTTTTACCACAGTACCAGGTCGAGCACGTAATGGTGCCAAGGAATGCTCGCCCTATTAGGCAAAAGACATACAGGTTACCAAAGCGGTTAAGAGCTGACGTGGTAAAGGAAATATAAAAAAATGAAAGAACTGGGTATCGTAGAAGAGTCGAGAAGTGCTTGGTCATCATCAATGGTGATTGTAAACAAAAAAGAAGGGGATGTAAGACTATGCCTTGATTTTAGGAAACTTAATCATGTGTCAGAATTTGACAATTATCTGATGCCCAGAATAGATGATTTGGTGGACAGACTGGAGAGTGCCAAGTATATCAGTACCCTTGATCTCACCAAGGGTTACTTGCAAATCCCCCTAGCTAAAGAATCCAGAGACAAAACTGTATTTGCCACCCTATAGGATTCTACCAGTTCACCACCATGTCCTTTGGTTTACATGGTGCTCCCGCTACATTCTAGCGTTACATGGATGTAATTTTAGCCTCTCACACTGGTTATTGTGCTGAGTACCTGAGTGATGTCATGGTGTATAGTCCAGACTGGAAAAGTCACCTGGAACACCTACAAGCAGTTATCCAATCAATAAAAAAGGCAGGTCTGACAATTAATCCTACCAAGTGTGCATTGGGCATGCAGGAAACCCGATATCTGGGCTATGTTTTGGGAAATGGAGAAGTCAAGCCTAATGTTTATAAGATAAAAGCTGTAGCTAACAGCACCGTACCTAAAACCAAGAAACATGTCAGGTCATTTTTAGGGCTGACTGGTTATTATTGGAGATTTGTTCCCAACTTTGCTGAGTTAGTTATTCCCCTCACTAAACTCATGGAAAAACGGTACCCAAATAATGTGAAATGGACCCCAGAGTGTGATGAATAATGTGAAATGGACCCCAGAGTGTGATGAAGCTTTTCAAGCCATTAAGGCTGCAGTATATTCAGCCTGTTTTGAGAAGTCCAGACTTTGAGAAACAATTTTTGTTACAAACAGATGCATCACAGGCAGGCCTAGGTGCAGTCCTGAGTCAAAATATATATGGGATGGAACATCCTATTCTGTACATAAGTAGGAAGTTGCATGACAGAGAGAAAAGGTGCTCCACCATTGAAAAGGAAAGTTTAGCAGTAAAGTGGGCCATGGAGTCCCTTAAGTTTTATTTGCTAGGAACAAACTTTGTCCTTATAACAGATCATAATCCTCTCTGTTGGATTCACCAAATGGAAGATAAAAAATTCCAGAATCACAAGGTGGTACCTGGCACTATAGCCATTTAAATTCAAGGTGATACACAAATCTGGTAAAGAGAATAGCAATGCTGATTTTCTGTCAAGATATGGATCAGGAATTGAGGGTTCTAAAGGCTGAAAAACAAATGTATGAGTTTAAACTTTACTGTTTGCTGTACTGTTATAGAAAAAAAGGATATTGCCCATGTGCTTAATTTCTGAAAGTTAGAAGCTAATGTTAGAGAATTAATAGAAAGTTTTGGAAACCTGTTTGATAAAACAGGTTCCCTCTTAAGGGGTGTATGTGATGGGGTTGAATAGGACCCTGTCCCAGTTGTTATGGAGAGTTTGAATGCAGGGATCGGTTCTGTTCTTTCCTTTCCTGTCTCTTGTCTGTCTGGTTGCACAACCAAATTTTCTCGTGAGACCCAGGACTTGATCACCCTGACCGCCTCGCAATTCTCTGCCTCTCACTGTCTCTCAGTCTTCCCTTGCTGTTTCTGCCTTTTCCTCTCGTGCATATCTGCTGGTATAAAAATATATGCAAATCGTTATGTGGAAATGTAACTGATATTGGGATCCCTTTGTTTAGAAATTATTTAGTGTTCCTGTTGAAATGTACTGTATAGCAGGAAATATTAGTGTTCAGTTTATTTTCACTATATTAGCTTAACTGACAAAAGCACTAAAATAAGCTGATCGCTAATATTATAGGGAGCATAGTGCTGTAACTGGACATGAAGCTGATGCGCTAATTCAGTCAGGTGCTAAATAGTACTGCACTCCTCTCAGCGCTAAATAAAGAGGGCACTAAAATAAGCTGCTATGCACTAATTATAGTTTGAGATGATTGCAAAAAGCTATTGGGAACTCAAGGGGTTAACCTGACAGCAGTCTTTAAGCCCTTTTTTCAGAAGCTGTGGAGAAGGGGCCTCAGTTCTAGGACATTGTGTTCTTGCTGCACCTGCCTGAAACTTACAAGAACATTTTAGGAAAAAACAGGATGCTTGTTAAGGAGGAGGGTTGCAAGAACTTAGAGAGAGCTGCAATGTTTTGGGAGACACAGAGATTGAAGGAAAACTCAGATGGATCTTCTATGTTTATTCTGCCTTTGTAAATAGTTATACTGAACACGTTTATTTTTTATGTTATTGCTAGTACTAATAAACTCTTTTTGCGAATTCTACAACTGCTCCTGGTTTTTCCTATGCTTCCTGACCTGTGCCTCAACGACAGCTAACAATTGCACAACCCCAACCTGCCAAACATTCTCAACCCTCCTGCTAGCTCCTGCTATCTCCACATTACTAACTGTGTAACCCACTCAGTACAGCGGGCTGCTATGTCTTGTTTTGTATGGGATGACAAAGCCACCATTTGGTTGCCTCTCATTTTACCTGTTTAACTACTGTAACTGGACACCAATTTGTGTCTGTATGTACTGATTTTGTTGTTCCACTTTGTTAATTGACATGGAACCTCTGTAAATGACTGCTTGTCTATTGTAACCTGACTCCAATATGTGCCTTGTTGTACTGATTTGCTGTAACATGTTGTTAATTTAAGTGGAGAATCTGGCAGTTTTAGAAACTTCTACAAGTTTCTCTGAGTGATGTCCTATTCCTGGGCATCAAACCCTATGGCAGTTTGGAGCGGTCTCATCATACCAATGAAGGTGGCATCCTCAGGAGGGGACCTAGGGGTATACAGTGTAGAATCCTCACTCCTGATGGAAATGGTGAAGCCAGATCGATTAGTGCTCCCATCTATGTCTTCCTCCTCCTCTAGTGGCATGAGATGAGGTATGTTTTCCTGATCCTCTGACAGACTTAGTAGGCTGCAAAGTGAGCAGTGAGGACGTCAACCCGCTGGAGTGAGCAGGGCACACTGACGAGGTAGGCGTCGACACAGTGGCTGGTCTAGTAGGCCCCGGTTTTGTCGGGCCCGGAGGAGGCACAAAGTGCTGTAAGATTTCCATGAAGGAGGAAAGCACCGTCTGAACGACGATGGTGGCCTGCATCGCAGGAGTGCCTTGGGGCATCGACAGGAAATGCTGGAGCCCTGACGTCGATGAAACACCTTGCAGTGACAACGGAGGCAGCCAGAGCCCCAACATCAACAAGCCATTGCCGGCTGTGGGGAGGCCCAGCAGAACCCACTGCCAGCCAACCTTGAGGTAGCAGAGGGCTGGGTGTAAGGGTTTGCAACGTCAAAGAGGGCATCAACAGCCTGGACATTGACGAGCCTTCGCTGGGCGTGCAAGGTCCGGCGGAACTTGCTGCCAAAGCTGACCCTATGGGAATGAGGGTTTAGGTGACAGGAGGCATCATTGCCTAAGCGGACGATGACACTACAATGGTTGGTGCCAAGGAAAGCGGTGACCGAGACCAGACCGGAAGGAATTTGTCCTTACTCCATTCCCTCTCCTGGTGTTTGTGCGTGCCTAAAGACTTGGACTGGGCCGGCAACGCAAAGGAGCTTCTTGCCTGAAGCTCCCTTTCCATTCTGGCTAGCTTCTGCTCTAGGAGGAAATCCTAGCACTTGGCGACTATAATTCCATAGGTGTGACGTGATGAAATAAATATCCTCGAAGAATATCCCAGATTCCAGAAAGGGAAATCAGTGGTGCAGGGTCTACGGGGGCCCAGAGTGTCATCCTGCCAGCTGAGATTCACCTCCGTGTTTTCTCCCCTGAAGGATGCCAGTCATGTACTGCACATGCACATGTCCCACGGCACAACTATCCCCTTCTGGGTGACCTGACTGTGCTGCCACCTGGTAGAAAGAGTGACTGACATTCCCCCACTCCTCCCAGAGAAGAGCAGTCCATGGGATGCTCATCCTTTCCTCATTGGCCAGCTCCCATGCGACACAAGCTCACTCCCAAACTTGAGTTGCCAGCATGGCACATGGTAGCCCCACCACCACCAACACCATCAGGTCGGCTAGTAAAAAAGTTTTTAATGATTGAATAAATAAGTACCACAGAGTTGGTGCATCCTAGCTGCATTGTAATTATATAGCCGAGTCAAGGGGAATTCTGTGGAGCACTCAACTCAATGGAGTACACCCCAGACGAATACCTGGGCGGTAGAGGATGAAGGAGAAAACAATACATAAAGATGAACACATTTATGCAAAAATGTCTCAAGCTTACCACTTTCTGGCCACAGTAGGTCTGGGTGGTTTCCCCTTGCTACCCTTTTTGCTGGGTGTAGTTTTGGTGCTGTTTGGTGGGATCTTTAAGGTCTCAATTATAACCCTAGCCAAGTGGATACGACCCAGCAATGTCAGTCTGTCAACACTCAGATCCACGGGGTGCCTTCTCTCTTTCTGTCCTTCTGGCATGCTATGCAACAGAGATGCGCTGTCTAGCTGCAAATGACTAAAACAAACACAGAAGATATTAGGTACTACACACAAACATGTCTATCCCACACAAGCTTGAAGCTCCCTCCTGTTTTTCCCTCCTCCACTTCTGCTGGCACTCTGTTCCAGGAGTCTACAACTCTTTCAGTGATGTAGTACTTCCTCACATCCCTCTTAACCCCCCCCCGCTTCATCGCATGCCCACTGGTCCTATTGCTCTTTCTCATTTGAAAGAGACTCCCCTCCTGCACCCTGTTTACCTCGGTGAGGTACTTGTTGGTCTCAGTCATGCCCCTTGTCCTCTCCTCTCTTTCAGGATGGTTATGCTGAGATTACTCAGTCTCTCCTCCTAGGGCTTTTGGCACAACCCCTGCACCACTTTAGTTGCCCTTCTAAGGACTGCTCACATCCTGTCTATGTTCCTTCTGACTTGTGGCCTCCAGAACTAGACACAATAATCAGATGGGGTCTCACCAGCGAGTGATAAAGTGGCAACACTGCCTCTCTCTCCTCCTACTAGAGATACCTCTCCCTATGCATCCCACTGGTCCTACCCACTGTTCTGTCATACTGCCCTGCCGCTTTGAGGTAATCAGATATGATAACCCAAGGTCTCCTTGCTACTTAGTGACTATCAGTACCTCCCCCACACCATCCTATACTCACAGCTCCTGGGTTCCTACGCCCAAGTTGCATGATTTTTGCACATTTGGGCACTGAACACCAACCACAAGCTCTTCTTAACCACTCCTCAAATTTCCAAAGATTCCTTAGTATTTTCTCCACCCCCACCCCCAAGTGTCTACCATATTACAGATTTTTGTGTCATCTGCAAAAAGGCATACAGTAAAGAAGACCAGTCCCAGTTCTGAGCCTTGCAGCAGCCCGCTGGTCACTGTTCCATCATTATAGTGACTGCAGTTAACCACCGCCCTCTGATACCTATTGGTTAACCAGTTTCTAAACCAATTCAGCATTCTGCATCCCACCCCTAGGCTACTCACTTTCTTAATCAGTCTCCTGTGTGGCACAGTGCTGAGGAACTCCCCAACATGGCACGAATTTAACTGGAAAGTATTACTTTGATTTTTGCAGCCACCATCCATCATGAAACATTTTGGAAGTAGTTTTAGTGACACATGTTGCAGACAATGGGGGAAGGGGCACCATCACATTTTCTGAGCCTGCCCTGTCTTATCAGTATTCTGGAAAGAAGTTAATGACATGCTGTATCTTGTTTTGGGGAAGAAATACCAGATATTTTCAGTGACATGGTCCTCAGACTCCCAACCCTGCTGGAGGGGTCAGAAACTGGGCCAGGTGCTGGGGCATGGCAGCCTTTAAGCGCATCACCATCTGTTGGCTCACCACAGACTCGCACGTGCTCCCTCTCTCTCTCTCTCTCTCTGGAACAGTGGTGTGTTAAGGTAGGGAAAATCGAGGGGACAGAACACCGTACTACCAGTGACTTACACCTTTGCAGATAGCAATTCCTCAACCTGTGGGCACCCTGGCATCGGTATAGACTAAATGTAGAGAAGGGAGGGGTCTCTGAGGGAGAAGAGATGGAGAAAACAGATGACAAAATTACTCACCATAGTAATGCATAATGTAGTATTCACAATGTGCAATTATTCCCCAGGAAAGAGCAGCCCCAGAGCTTGGAACTTTATACTAATTATGGAACATTAGAATCAAGCTCATCTGTGCTCTGTAGTCATGCTCCACTCTACTTCCTGACATAAGATTTCTTTCTAAATCTTAGGTGAGTTGTGACCAATAAACTAGCTAAATGGCTACTAACAATATTTTTAAAATTTGGAGGAAAACAAAGACATACTGAAAAAGATTTACAATCAGACCACTGAGCAACATTAGAAAAGACACAAGTAGTGCTCAAGCCAACAGAAAAGAAATGATTCTTGTGCGAACCTATTTCCTGGTTCTGGAAGGGAACGCAGGGCAAAGGATTGTGAATACTACTGATAGATCACTTAAGGAAAAACAACATTACTGCAGTGAGATATTTTTTCTTCTAAGCGCAGGAATCCATCAGTGTATTCACAATGTGCAGACTACACAGCAGTACCTTGGGAGACTGTGTCCAGAAACTATTTAGGGAAAAGGTTCTGTAAGACAGCAGTGCCAAAGCTGGCATCCCTTCTGGACGTTATGTCCAGAGAGTAATGTTTTGTGAAGGAGTGTTCTGTTTTCCAGATTGCTGCCTTGCACATTTCTTGCAGGCGATACCCCATGATGCTACCACAGAGGCAGAGATGTCTTGTGGAGTGAACCCTAAGGCCCCTAGGGGGCAATTTCCTAGCTTTTTCATAATAAAACTGTATACAGGAGACTATCCAGTGAGAAATGGCTCTCCTGAATGCTGGTTTGCCTTTCCCTCCTGCACCATAAATGACAAAAAGCTGAGTGCTAGTGAACCTAAAGTACAGTTACGTAAGAACTTACCATAACAGTAGATCTTCAAGAGGAGCTCTTGCAGTAGGCACCACCATTAGGACAAAGCCACTAGGCACTAGCACCACACAGAAAACTTCTAGCTAGAAGTCTACAGCGGGGGACCATCCCCAACACCAGCACACCAACCCCCCATATATAAAGGGGATGGGCCCCCAGCCCCACCTTAGTTCTCCCGTCGGAGACCTGTGAAAAGGAGTGACAGGAGAAGGAGGGGGCCCCTGGAGCCAGAGAAAAGATCAATA
This sequence comes from Neoceratodus forsteri, assembly GCA_016271365.2. Taxonomy (NCBI): domain Eukaryota; kingdom Metazoa; phylum Chordata; order Ceratodontiformes; family Ceratodontidae; genus Neoceratodus; species Neoceratodus forsteri. The sequence goes on along the minus strand of CM057458.1, from coordinate 160,906,555 downwards.
TGTATGAAAAAGAGAGCAGGGGGATGGAGGGAGGGCAAAACATGCCTACTGCAAGAGCTCATTTTGAAGATCTACTGTTACGCTAAGTTCTTATGTAACTGTACTATCTTACTTCAAGGGAGCTCTTGCAGTAGGCAATACCATTAGGATCGAGTCCCAAGCAGTGCTAAAAAACAAGCAGACACAACACTCGGGAGGAGGAGAGTGGTCTGCTCTAGGAAAAGTAGGACAGAAGGCCTTGAAGGAGTGCTAGTCTGAGGCCAGCCCTGTGCTGAAAAGTAAGGACCAGCCAGCACGGGTTGATAAAATGATGACAGAGCCGGCAGTGGGTGTCATGCAGTAGCCTGCGGCAGGCATGATTCAGAAACAGGCTGTGGACAGGGCCATCTTCCTAGTGGAGTAGCCTCGAACAACTCCAAGAAGAGACTTGATGTGGTGCCGATAGCCAGACGAGATGCGATATGCAACCCCCTGTGACTGGCATCAGATAAGCACTGAAGCAGCTGTAATCTAGGGAGTGAAGGAAATGAAGAAAGGACAGGACTGCCAAGCGAGCCTGAGCCAAAAGGAATGGGCTCTCGGAAAACAGCACGCAATCAGGATATGGAGAAATTATACCCCTCCTGATGAGAAAGTACAGAATAACGCATCTGAGGACGTGTAAGCCTGTGCAGGGGAGACCCAGACACTACCGATGGTAGGGACTGAGTTGATGACTGCAAAGCCACCTTCTATTGTGAACAGGTGAATAAAGCCCAATAGGATGTGGTGCTTGGAAATACATCAAAGAAAATGTAACGGTAACTCCAGATAGGAAGGAAGACATGAAGAATGTCCGGCAGAAAAGGTCAGGAGACCCTCCAAGGAGTCAAGGCCCCACTTCCCACCAGGAACTGATGGCAAAAAAGGATGGACCGGGAAGAACCAATGCGCAAGTTCAACAGGGATGGGTGGTTGCTGGTGGACTGGACATAAGAAAGGGTCCCATCCCTTGGAAGGCAGCTAGAATGATGAAGGCTTCCGCCTTGAAGTGTATAAGGGCCTGGGGGATGGCATTCTGGCCCTTATCGAAACCCGATAGACCCAGAGAGGCCTCTAAGCAGGAGATGGCTATGTCAAAAGGAGGGGGTACTTGAGAACCCCATGGAGCCAGTCGCTCCGGACCAATGAGAACAAGACGAAACAGAGGGGAAAAGGAAAGGGAGGGTCCACTGCCCAATAGGAAAGTAGAAGGGAGCAAGTCGGATGCAGCCAACATGGCACGGTGATGGTCATTCCTACCCCTTCCAACTGCAGCTGGAGGGGAACTCTCTGGGGCAGCGGGAAAAAGGGCGGGACAAAAAGAGGCCTCCCTTCCCAAGGAAGGGGAAAACACAGCTCGCCAAAAACATCAAGCCTTGGTATGGGCCAGCAGTAACTGGGCGGGTTGCCGTTGGGTGTGAACCAAACAGAGATAACGTTGGTCGCCTCCGCCTGAAGCACGGACATGTGCAGATGCCACCTGAAGTGTCAGTGGCTCAGTAGGTAGCACACTCGCCTCTGAGGCCGGGAGATCAGAGGGCTGTGGGTTCAGTTCCCACATCTGGCACTGGGGTTAATATCCCAGTACTGACACTGTAGTGCAGCATGAGAGGGGTGCTGCACTTCTGAGGTGCCGTCCTTCGGATAAGACATTAAACCGAGGTCCCATCTGCCTGGATTGGTGGTAGTTCAGGTGGATGTTAAAGATCCCATGGCACTTATCGAAAAGAGTAGGGGAATTTTTATAACACTTAAAGGTAAGACATATACAAAATAGTGTTACTGTACATAAAACACAAGGCAAACACGAAAAATAGACATAAATAAGTATTACATCATACATTCAACACATAAATCTTTGTCAGTAAAATCCTAAAACAGAATATTAAATACTGAGTGCCTCCCTCCACTAAAAAAGCAGGGGAATTTTTTTTTTTTTTTTAAATCAGAACAAAAAAAAATTATATACAAAGCTGTATAACATAATACAAAACTAGAACCTTGAGAAAAATTTAAAAACAATCACAGGTACTAATTCATACCATTAACCCAAACATAAAGAAAAACCATTATAGTCAAACCCCCTTCCCCTCTCTATGAAAGAGTAGGGGGATGTTTTATTCATAACCCAAAAAGGTCATATAAACAAAATCAGTATTAATTTATTTTATACTGTAAAGACCAGGAGTATACAAACATAAAAAGGAAGGATCATAAACATAGAGACATAGACATACTAAGTCCTACTTATATCGCAGACAGAAATTAAGTTTTACTAAGAAAATTGTCACCCTCCCCCATCCTATCAATAGAGTAGGGGATTTATTTTTTTTTTTAACTGGGAAGTAAAGCATCTATCTGAAGGTGTTACACCACTCCGAAATATAATGTAAACGGCCAGGCAGAATGTTGTAGCATAATCTGAGTAGGTTATACTAAATTTAACTCAAGAAGGTTCCAATCAATCTATAGAGTCCCATCTAGATTGACAAACAGATAGAGGAAATTCCTTGTAATCTTGTTTTTTTAGTCTGAAAATTGCCTTAACAACCATGTCAAATAAAGTGGCTTGTGAAAAATAGTGTTGTATAGTAAAACGACATCTCACATGCCAAATATAATACTTAAAACAAAGTAAAACCAGCCATAATGTGACTTTGTCATGTTGAAAGGTGGTGACTGGTAGGATCCCTATGCACAATATTTCCAATGTTAGGGGCCATAAAGGGAAAGTGGGCCATTTTTCCAAAACCAAGATCCCAAATTCTTTGATGCAGGGACAGTCCAAAAATAAATGTTCCATAGTCTCAACTACTTCCAAACAGGTTTCCCTAGCGCAATATCGGTCCGAAATTTGTTTATGTTTTAGATTAGCACGCACATTTAATTTACCATATAATGATAATCATAGTACATCCCACATACAGGGTGGTATGCAGGTGAGGTTAACATAATACCAATGGAAAGTTTTATTTGAGGTGAATAGCAATCAAAGGGGGCCATATCTTGAAAATATTTTTGTATTATATAAACATAAAGTTGTTTTCTACTAGAGTGCAGAAAAGTGTATCTTGAAATGCCCCATAATTTAATTTTTCCAAAACATATTTTGAGAGATTGAGGGAGATGATATATGGATCATTGTTTTGGGAATATCTCGTATTCAGGCCAAAAAGAGTTATATCACCTAAAGTATCCTAAGCCATATTTTCCATAATGTGTCTCTGTCTGCAAATATAGGTTGTAGATTTGTATACAAAACATGGTAAAAAGAAAACTATCGGATGCAACATTTTAGTCCCCATATTTTTCTCCGAAACAACAACACTCTTTTTATAGGGTTAAGTCCGCTGCCCCAAATTCAGGAAAAGAAACAGCCATATATCTGTGTCTCCAAACATGTAGGAAGGCTAAATACTGCACTAACATATAAAAATATGGGCAGTAAAAAGGTCTTTACCATTTGTATCCGTTTTAACTTTGACAATCTCCATGTATTCCATATATCAACCTTGGTTTTTGCTTCTTCTAATTTAAATTTCCAGTTTAAATATGCTAGGTCTCCTGGTCCAAAATAAAGGCCTAAGATTTTACACGTACCTTTAATCACCAGTATACCTATAACCTGTGTAAAATACACTAGTTCTATTCCTAATGGAATGCAATTACATTTGTCATAATTTACTTGAGCACCAGTATATAATAAAAAAACCTTGCAAAACCCTTTTTAACACCAGTGCTGAGGGGAGATCCCCTAACAAGAAGCATAAATCATCAGCATATGCGACACATTTAACTTCAGGATCTGTACTGGAAAAGGAGAGTCCACATATATTATCATAAGCATAAATCTTCCGTATTAAAGGATCAATAGTGAATAAGTATAAAAGAGCACTCAGGGGGGCAACCCTGACGTACACCCTGTAGTACGGGATATTTCTTCCCTATCCATCCATTACAAAATGCCTGAGCAGTAGCGTTAGTATAACAAATTTTTATACATTTTATAAAATTATGTGGTATACCATATCCAGCTAGACAGTCCCACAGATACTCATGTCTTACATTATCAAAGGCCTTCGCTTGATCCAAGCTTAAAATCAGACCTGAAATTTCCCCTGTAGATCCTTTTTGAAAAAGTTCCCATAAAAGTATAAGGCTATCAGTTATTTTCTTATGTGGAATGGAACAGGTTTGTGCAGAGTGTAAAAGGGAATGTACATTGGGTAACAATCTATTGTTTAGTATTTTGGAAAACAGTTTAAAATCCGTATTCAATAAGGTAATGGGTCTCCAGCTAACTAAATCCCCTCTATCTCCTTTTTTGTACATAAATACTAATAACCCCTCATTCATGTTGTGGGGCATTATTCCTGTTGTTAGTATTTCATTTAAAACTGCAGTGAACTCATCCAATAAATGTGGAAACATTATTTTATATAATTCATATGGTATACCATCATTCACTGGGGCTGTTCCTGTTCTTGTTTGTGCCAGAGCTGTAGTAACCTCTAGTGTTGTGAATGACGCCACTAATGTAGATATCTCTAAATCCGGTAGTTGAGGCAAATTAATGCGTCCCAACCAAGCCTCGTGTGCGTGACTCATGGGTTCAGTTACTCCAAAGAAAAAATTACTCACCTTAGTAATGTTGTTTCTTCTAATCTAATGGAGTCTTGCTATATTATGACATATGCAGTGAGTCCCAACCTTCGAACTGCTCCGGAGGTGAAAGAGTTAACTTTCCATGCCAGGCATGGAACGCTGAGCTCGAGCTCAGTTGAAATTTTTTCTGTTGTTCTTCAAACTCAAACCGTCAGATCTTTACAAGCTAAACTCACTCAGGTCCTGTGTGGAAGCTGTAAACCTACACTAGCCAACTGGCTACTAAACATAAGAACACATTTTTTGGTCCCAAAACAAAGACTCAAGTCAGGAGACCCAAAAAATGAAAAACACAACACCAAGTCACCCCAAGAAAGGAGGAGTGAAAAACCAAAAGGTGGGCGCCTACTAAGTGCAAACACTGCACTGCCCATCCACATCCCAAAAACAGAGGTTCTGAGAGGGGTGGGGGGGGGTCATAATATAGCAAGACTCCATTAGAAGAAACAACATTACTAAGGTGAGTAATTTTTTCTTCAAACAACATGAAGTCTTGCTATATTATGACATATGCAGACTACAAAGCAGTACCTCCATGGAGAGGGACAGAACCTACTTAGGAAATAGGCTCTGAAGCACAGCTGTGCCAAACCGAGCATCACTCCTAGCCTGGATGTCCAGGGAGTAATGCTTGGTAAAAGTGTGAATTGTTTTCCAGGTAGCTGCTTGACATATCTCTAGAATAGGGATGTCCCTGGCAGCAGCCAGGGAAGCAGCTGTACCTCTGGTAGAGTGAGCCCTCAGGCCTGAGGGAGGAATCTTACCCAGTTTTTCATAACAAAATTGGATACAAGAGACAATCCACCTGGCAATGGATCTTTTAGTGGCAGGTTTCCCTTTACCAACCTCACCATAAGTGAGGAACAGTTGGAGGGAGTCAAACCTGTGACCCTTGGTACGCTCTATGTAGTAACTAAGGGCTCTCTTCACATCTAAGCTGTGCAGCCTCGTCTCGCCAGAGGAGGAATGGTCAGTGAAGTACACTGGAAGAGATATAGATTGATTAAGGTGGAAATCTGAAACTACCTTAGGCAAGAACTTGCTGTTAGTCCTGAGGACCACCTTATCTCTATGAAAGGAGATAAAATCAGGCTCCACTGACAAAGCTTGTAATTCACTTATGCGTCTGGCAGAAGTGATGGCTACCAGAAACACAGTCTTCCAAGTCAAGTACTTAAGCTCTGCTGAAGACAAAGGCTCAAAGGGGGGTTGCATAAGCTGAGCAATGCAAACATTAAGATCCCAGGCAGGTGCAGGGTCCCTGAATGGAGGGTTGGTATGAAGCAATCCCTTGAAAAACTTGGAGAATACAGGATGAGCTGAAAGAGAAGGGGGTTTACCTGCTGAAATAAAAGCAGACACAGTTGCCAGATGCACTTTTAGGGTAGCTGGTCTCAGCCCCAAGGTATCTAAGTGGACCATATAATCCAGGACTGTGGGTAAATCAGCAGATTCTGGGGAAATATGCTTCCCAGAGCACCATATGGAAAATCTCTTCCATTTGGAATTATAAGTAGCCCTGGTGGAAGGCTTCCTAGAAGCCTTCAGGATATCCATTACACCTAGGGAGAGGTGTAGATCAGCAAACTCTAACTCTTCAAGAGCCAGGCCTTGAGATTGAGAGATTTGAGGTTCGGGTACCAAACCCTCCCCTGAGCACAGGTTAACAGGTTGTGATTCCTGGGAAGACACAGGGGAAGATGGACTGCTAAGGACAGCAGGAGTGGATACCACGGTTGTCTGGCCCAATCTGGAGCAATCAGGATCATCTTGCAGGGTTGAGATCTGATTTTGACTAGCACTTTGAACAGGAGAGGGAAGGGGGGAAAAGCATAGAGAAACTTCACTTCCCAATTGAGAACTAAGGCACCCAGAGGGACTGAGCCCAACACTGGGGGTCTGCAGCAAAAAAGGGGAAGTTGGTGGTTGTCTGGGGCTGCAAAAAGATCTATCTGGGGGCGCCCCATCTGGCAAATATCACCTCCAAGACCAGGGGGTCCAGTGACCATTTGTGATGGCCCTGGAAAATCCTGCTGAGAGCATCTGCCAGGACATTGTCCTTGCCTGGGAGGTGTTCAGGGAGTAAGCCAGAGACCGCAACTTCATTGCTTCTGTGCACAAGGCCGCAGACCGAGTGCCCCCTTGCTTGTTGATATACCACATTGTGGTGGTATTGTCTGTTCTGACCTGTACAACTTTGTTCTGAACAGATTTGGAAAAAACTTGAAGTGCTAGACAAACTGCTCTGAGTTCCAACATATTGATATGGAGCAGAGATTCCTGAGGGGACCACAATCCCTGGGTAGTGAGGTCGCCCATGCGAGCTCCCCACCCCAAGAGGGATGCATCTGTAGTAAGGATTAAGGAGTGAGACTGAGTGACAAAAGGAACCCCTTGTCTCAGATTGCTCTGATCCTGCCACCACTGTAGAGCCTGGATCAGGGTTTGAGTCACTGGGATCAATTTGGTTAGAGGGTCTTTCCTTTGAGACCAAAAGGCTCTCAAATGGAACTGGATGTCCCTCATCTGAAATCTTGCTCCCTGCACTACTGCTGTAGAAGCAGCCATGTGCCCCAGGAGCTGTAGAAAATGCCTTGCTGGTCAAGAGACCTGCAGGGTGAATGAGGAGGCCAGAGAGACCAGGGTCCTTGCCCTGTCCAAAGGAAGGAAGGCTCTGGCTTTTCTGTGTTCAGCTCTGCACCTATGAAGGTGAGGAGCTGGACAGGCTCTAGAACTGACTTTGAAAGATTCAGAAGGAAACCTAGAGAGGTGAGCAGTTGCTGAGTTATCTGTAAATGTAACTTGACTTGGTCTGGGGACTGGCCTACTATGAGCCAGTCGTCCAGGTAAGGGAAGATGGCAATTTTTTGCCTTCTTAGGGAGCAACTGCTACTGCCAGGCATTTTGTGAATACCCTTGGAGCAGAGGTGAGGCCAAAGGGCATTGCTCTGAACTGGTAATGGCCTGAGGGCAGCTCGAACCTGAGGTACTTTGGGAGCTTCTGATGAGAATATGGAAGTAGGCATCCTTGAGGTCCAGGGATGCTAGCCAGTCCCCTGGCATTACAGAGGGTAAAATAATTCCCAGAGTCACCATTTTGAATTTTGGTTTTAAAAGGTGCTTGTTTAAATATCTGAGATCCAGGATGGGCCGCCATTCTCCTGTCTTTTTTGGGGTAAGGAAGTACCTGGAGTACAACCCTTTGCCCTGGTGTAGGGGTGGAACCCTTTCCACAGCTCTGACAGCCAGGAGGGAAGAGACCTCTGCCTCTAGGGCAAGTGCCTCTGGTGGATTTGCAGGTGGAAAGAATCTGGTTCTCATCTTTGGAAACTTTCTGAAGCTGAGAACCAGTCCCTGGCTTACTACTTCCAGGACCCACTTGTCTGATGTCAGAGACTCCCAGTCCTGGACAAAGTAAGCCAGCCTGCCCCCTACAGGTAGCTGAGAATCGGCCCTGGCAACCCCATCAGGGTGCCTGCTTGGCAGGGGCTTTGGGCTGAGGGTGGAAGCAGGCCTGCTTATGCCCTCCTTCCTCTCCCCAAAGAACCCCTCTAGGCATAAGCAGAAGAGGAGGCCTGGGCTTGGTATAAAGGCCTATGAAAAGGCCTGCCCCTGCCCCTGGGAAGCTGCCTTTGAGGAGTGGCCTGCCTTTCCTTGGCCTGTGCACTCCTATACTCATCCATTTTCTTCATGTAATTCTCTGTCTGCTCCCCAAACAGAGAATTACCCACAACAGGAAAATCCATGGCCTTAGTCTGGGTATCCTGTGACAGGCTAGTACATCTGAGCCAAGCCATTCTGCGAAGTGCCACAGATGTAGCCATGACTCTTGATGACACATCATTAGAGTCCACTGCAGCATGGAATTGCACCTTGGATGCCTCAATACCATCAGCAGCCACCTGCTCCAGCTCCTTGGCAAGCTGGCCAGGGACCTGTTTTGCTAGACCCATAACAGTATCCCATCTGGATTTCTGATATCTAGCAACATAAGCCATATAATTTGCCTGTCTGAGTCCCAAAGATGCTGCCACGTACTGTTTCTTTGCCATGGCATCAATCCTCCTGGAGTCCGTGTCCGGGGGGTGTGAAGCCAAGGGAATATTTGCCTTGTCACAGGCTGCAGCCTGCACTACCCCAACATGGCTGCATTGTTGTGAGAGGAACTCCGTATCAGAGCCTGACAATGTGTACCTCTTGTCCATTCTCTTATCCACAGGAGGTATAGTGTGAGGAGTTTTTAAAATTTTAAATGTCTGTTTCCCAAAAGATTTATGCAAGGGAATAGACAGTCTCCTAGACTCTGGGATATCCATCATTTCCACATAGTCAGGCTCCTCTTGATCATCCACAGCTTCCTCCATAGAGAGCTGGAGGGTTTCAGCCACTTTTTTATAAAACATAAAATGAGAAGGGGACTCAGAAAGCCTAGGAGGAGACACTCCTGAAGGTCTGTCTGGGGAGATGTCCGGGTCAATGGGCACATCCAGACTTTCAAATCCACATTCACTCTCCTCATACTCCTCTTCCCCCTCCTCCGGTTCATAATATTCCTCTAAATCATACTCTTGAACCGGTGGAACCGGCCGAACTGGGCACTTACCTGATGGTGCCGGTTCGGTCGGAACCGAGGAAAGCGACTGGACAATTTTAATCGCTTTGGCTATTTCTTCAGCGGTTGGAGAGGAAAGTTTTGGCTCCACACCAGCTGATTTCCCAGTCCTTTTGCTGGAACCGACCTCAGAGTCGGATCTCCTTGCCCGAGGTGTTCGCCTGGTCAGAGGGCACCTCTGGTTCGGTTGGAACTGAACCGGGCTGGCCATCCGTTCAGCTGACTTTGGCCTCCCTTTCCTGAGCCTACCAACTCTCTTTTCTAGGGTAGCTGCAGGAAAATTTTACAAATCTGGCAGTCTGCATTGAGGTGGTCAAACCCCAGACAATAAACACAGGTGGTGTGGGGGTCAGCCTTGGTAAGACTTCCCCACACACACTGCAGTGTTGAAACCCAGTGGGCCCGGTTTTTCTTTTGGGTTTCTCATAGTGCCAGTCCTAACCAAACTTACCCGTTTATGGCAATCCACCAGGTAAGACCCTCTTATCGGTTCCCAATCATGTCACGGGTCGTGGAAAAAAACGTAATAAAATCAGTTTTTTTTTTTTAGAACCGATAAGAACCAGTAACCACACTCTAAATGACAATTAAGATATTTTAAACAACCTGATCGGTTCAAACCGAACCGATAAACCGTTTACAAGTTCCACACAGAATAGAATTAATGTAAAACCTATCTAGTACTCACAAATACCACAGACAGAGTCTGAACCGACCGGTTGCGGTTTAAATTCGGTCGAAAACCGAGAAAAACAATACTTTAACTGACAAAATGAACCGAGCAGAAGGAGAAATCTCCAGAGCAACTGTTCAGTGAGGCGGAGTAAAGAATCTGACAATTTGAGTTTGAAGAACAACAGACAGAGTTTCAACCGAGCTCGAGCTCAGCGTTCCATGCCTGGCATGGAAAGTTAACTCTTTCACCTCTGGAGCAGTTTGAAGGTTGGGACTCACTGCATATGTCATAATATAGCAAGACTTCATGTTGTTTGAAGAGGTTCAGCACATGTACATTAATCATGTTCATAAGTACTCTGGGGTCTGTACACCATACTCCTACTTTATTCTTAAGCCATGTCATATGTTTTTGCTATCTTTGAGAAGCACTAAATTGGAATGAATTCAAAAAGGCTTGTGAACCTTGGGTGCCAAACCGACGTTCATTATCCAATGATTTTGCACGGTCATATTGGAATTTATTCATACATTCTCTTATATCATGTAACCTAGGAAGAACTGAGGTTTCACCATTAGCTGCCCGGAAATGCAAGTCCAAAAATTATTTTCTATATTCCAAATACATATCGGTTTTATATTTCCCATGTAATCTCCCTATAGATTGAAAAAAGCGTTTTATATCATTTTTTGTGTCTAGCCACCACTCACAATAGATGTCATAAAGACACACAACTGATTTCCTAGCTTTTAAAATATTTAGAAATCCTTCTTCTGCTGTGGGGAGAAGTAATGAAGCTAAATTCAACCTCCAGTATCCTGGACCTCTATGCATAGGCATATGACTTGCCACTATAACTGTTATAATGGCATGGTCAGATACAGTAACAGGTACCGTCTTAGTGTCAATAGTCTGTAGAGAGTCTGAAAGAAACCAAAAATCTATCTGTGTAGATTTAGTGCCCTGAAAAAATGTTTTTGCTGGAGCCCCTTTGAGGGTCATAACATCAATAAGGCCCGTTTGAACCAATAAAGTGTTCAGGCATGTAGCATCACAAAATATTTTATTTGTTCGGCATCCTCTGTCTGTCCTATATCTACTGCAGTTAAAGTCACCTCCCAGAAAAACATACCTGGAGGTGATCAAATATGGTTGAAATAAGCGAAATATTTCAATCCTAGTCTGTGGTGCATAAACATTTATAAGACGGCACTGTAAGTCATTAATTACTACATCTACTAACAATACCCGACTGGGAAAAAGATCTATCAATTTTATTACCCACGTCGTAGGGTTATTAAGGGCAATACCAACACCACTACATTGGTCTTCACCTACTGACCAATGAGTAATTCCCCATTTCCAACCAGCAGTTGTTAATTCTACATCCAGTTTTGAATGTAATGTAGTATCTTGTAAAAACACATCATAATAGACGTTCTCAAAAAGTGACAAATTCAGCATCCGTTTTCTTTCCGATAATATACTATTCACATTCAAGGAGGCCACCGAAAGATTATAAACTGCTGACATCAAAAAAACAAAATGAAAAAAGAAGAAACCCATCCTATTCTTAGAACATGTTATTTTTTTCTTATTCCCTTTCCTCATTCCCAATCTGTTCTTTTTCTTTTTAACTGAATCACTTTGCTGTAAGTTTTGCTCTAGATCAGAAGTAACATCTTGTTGTGACGAATGTACAGATAATGAATCCGATTCAATACCTGTATCGTCCTGAAGTACGGTAAACGGATTATGGGTGGATGTTGTGGGGGGTCAGGAATCATTAATCGGGTATTACCAGATCTGAGGCTACGTCTTCTAGAAGTTACCAAGGTAAAATCTTCTTCAGGTGGGAGAGGTGGAGGCATTGAAGCCAAAGCATTACCTGGAACTTCTATTTGAGAGACAAGATTTGTGGATACTGGCCCGGGTTCGGGGGTATCAAGATTTATTTTAGGTTGAGGTTCCTTTTGGGTCACAGCATGTTCACAGCTAGTAGAAATATGTGAATGAGACCGTTCAGGAGGTGGGGAAATTGTTTGGTGTCGTAAGGCAGCTCTGACCGCAGTGTTAATGTAAAAATCTTGGGTACTGTAATCTCCAGATTTATTTTGAGCCGCTAAAGGGCAATCAGCAAAGGGATGTGCTTCTCCACAAAGAGAACATTTACTAGGCTGGTGACAGTCAAGAAGAACATGCCCCTGTTCTCCATGTCAGTACATTTAATAACTTCACACATCTCTACGTAAGTGTCTGGTCGATCCGCATTTGTAGTAATGCCTAGGTTGTCCAGGATAAAATATGAAACCTTTATCCCGCCCCAAATAAAAACAACTGGGTAGGTGCTGTAGGCCCTCGTCAGTTTGAAATAAATTCACCTTGTATCTCCACCCTCCATTCCAGAACCCCTCGTCATCCAGTATAGGTTCAGGATTCCCTTGAACTGAACTTTTCCTTTCTAACCAAGATGTAATATCTTCTACATTAACACCCTCATTTCTAAAAAGAACAGTTATTACCTTAAATGTTTGTTTGGTAAGAGGGATAGCTTGAAAGTGTAAGCAAGCTGGATTAGTTTTTAACAAAGCATATCTCATCCAAAATTTATTTAACAGGCCTGGTGTACGGAAACTAATATCATAATTATCCCCTGGGGTATGTATAAGAGCATATACCTCTCCTGGGGAAAATCCCAGCATTTGTTTAATTAAACCCTTTCGTATATAAAATCGATCAGGCATACCATCCATAGGGCTAAGAAACCGCGAATCGACAGCTGCTCCTATGCTTTGCTAAGGAAACTGTTTTTAAATAAACTAGCAAACGTAGCAGGGGTTGAAATACAAACAGGTGTATCCTGTATGGGATTAAGCTTAGCAGCAAGAACCTGTGTTTTGTTTAAAGTCTCAAGAGCACCAACATGCAATAAGTTATCTTCTGGTAACACTACATCATGCATTTGTGAATCAAATAACCCAGATTGTGAAGAACTACCTAAAGGAGAATCTGAAAGTCTTGCAGGAGAATGTGTAAAACAATCAGGTCCATAGCTAGATACTTTATCCTGTAAAAGAATGCCACCTGTTCTCTCAGATTCTATACTAGTTCCAGGGAGGGGAATTACCGGATCAGCTTTCCAGTTTCCCGTATCAGTTTGTGTCCAGCCTGCTTTGCGCAGCGCTTTTTGTGGGGACCAGGATTTATCAGGCAAAGGTTTAGAAACCTGTGGGAAAGTAACACCAGTAGGTAGAAAACTTTTCAATACTTTAGGTACAGTACCTTGTAGGCCAGAAGGGGAGTCCAAAACAGGCCGTTTCCATTTTCGTTCTTCTTCGGCTTGGATTTTTGAAAATTTGGCAATAGCAGATTCCATTATCTGCCGTTTATGCTCTAATAAATCAGAGGAAACTACAAACTCTTGCGATAGAATTTGGGATTCATGAGGCAATGTAGTTGCATCAGCAGCTTTTTCTCCCAGAACTGCGGGTTCCTCCGAAGCCGTCCAAACACTTCCTGTGTTCTTACTATCCACAACTTCCGTATTGTGCGTCTTCAATTTGGCTCGTGGGGATTCAGGTACACTAAGCTGGCCACCACACGGGTGCATCCCAGCTGTACCATTTTCCTCACATGAAAGAATAACACTGACATTTGAAACCTTTACACTTTTCGGCATTTCCATGGCATAGAGAGGGTTTAACTCCCCATTTTCGGCGGATCCACTGCCTAAGAGCTCTATCTCAGAGCGCGGGGGTTGAGGTACGAGATGCTGGCCACCCTGTAGGTGCAACCCAGCCGTACCATGTTCCCCGCCAATCGATTCGGGCTCAGCAGCCCCAGCACAACCTCCTCCACTGTCCTCCTCCTCTGCCATCTTGGTCCCACCAGAAAATGGGTCCCCCCTACTCACAGGAAACAGGAAATAGGGGAATTTCCCCGGTGCCCTGGCCAAATTTCCCTCATTCACTAAAAATACCAACAGTTTAAACTGGTTCAAGGTCAGTTGGCATTCATCTGTATCCCCCTCCCCCGGGTCGTGCCTGAAAATAGGCAGGATTTGTCTGGTGCACTTACCCGGTCAACAAAAATAAAAAACCTGAGAGTCTGAGCCCGTATATGGCTGAGAATGGCCCCAAAGAAGATCTGAATGCCAGGCACCTTCACCACCGAGAGTCGAAAGCCGTGCTGCATGGTTCACTCCCACACCCTCCTGGTAGCGCTGAAGGGCAAACAACACTGCCCTCATTCCAGGCACCTAGATGTGCAGTAAGACCTCCATCCAGGACCAAATACCCCAGAAGACCCTTCCCATGACCTGGTTCAGAATTAAATACCTAGGTATCGGAGTGTTCCCACCTCCAATATCCCTTGGACCTGCAGGGTCCACTGCGGAAACTCCTGGGAGCATAGCTAGGAGTACCGTAGGGGTTACCGTCTCCAAGAGGCTTGTCAGCCATGGGAAGGAGCGGGCTGGAAACCAGCAGTGGGTGACAACTCTTCAAGCTTGTCCCTCATGGGTCTCTGTCACATCAGGAATAAAAAAGGAGCTGGTCCCTGCTGGAACCCTGCACTGCCTCAGTATAGCAGAGCCAGTGGCATGAGGGTAGGAGGGACATAGGGTAGGCCATGACGATCCATGGAGGGAGGAGCAATTGCAGGATATAGCATAGGACTTGTACCAGACGTGTCATGGATGAGGCCATAAGGCACCAATCGGCAAGGCAGGGTGACACAAAGGATCCCTGCCATCTCCAGATCACGGCCACCACTGCTCCGCACCTGGCGAAGACGTTGGGGTACAAAGACAGGCCAAAGGGGAAGGGATTCAACTGGTAGAATCCCTCCTAAAAATAAAGGAGACATGAACAGCGAAAGAGGCAAGGATGTGTCCCACAGGGGAAGTGCAGAGAGCCAGAATCCTAGGAGGGATCCATAATGGGGACCCCAGGATAACCATGATGTGGAGGTGCATGCACCCCGGGGACTGGCTCAAAAGACCTAGGCCCAAAAATTGCTGAAGATCCCCTATGTCCCGCAGCCTCTGGAGGAAACGGGGGAAGAAACTGTGACTGATCTGTCTCACAGAAAGGGCTCTGTGGAACTTATTCTGGGGGGAGATGTGGGCCTCCGCCTAAAAAAAAGACCCCCGATTTTACCTGGGTGGCCACCCAAAAAAAGGGCTAGAGTGCGGCCCCGGGGTACAACTAAAGAATCCACTCAAGAGAAGAAACTATCCTCCAGCTGATCCCCTAACAACTCCACTAGCATCCTTGTTGGGCATCCATAATGGAGGACTGAACACCCAAGGTGAAATCCGACAGGCGAAGCCAGGTGTGGCGCCGGAGGCAAACGGCTGCCACCATGCTCTGCACCAATGCATCCACCATGTCATAGGTGGCACGGAGGACAGAGAAGCTCACCTCAGAGGCAGAGCAGAGTAGCTGCTCTAATTGAGCCTTACAAGAGGAGTCCTGGAGGGCATTTAAAATGCTGGTAGCCTGGCCCAGGAGGGACTGTTGATGGACCACCATGTGCGTCAAGTAATTTTGGGCATGCAGGGCTAGAGTGGAAGAAACGTAAACCCACCAACCGAAGTGGTCCAATTGCTTAGACTCCTTATCCAGAGGGAAGTCACCAAGGCACTTAGGTTTCGTAGCCCTGATGAGGGTTGCCATTAGAACAGCTGGGTCAGCCTTAGGGTGAGTCCCAAAATTGGGCCAACCATCTGGGACATGGCACAGCCAATCTGCCTTCTTAGACAATGGAGGGACCGACACCGGCCGCTGCCATATAGTGGTGGTAATATCATCGTGGGGCGTCACAAGAGGAGGGATCACCACCGGGGTGACCTCTGAGAGGCGCAGGTGCTCCGCCAAACTTTGCCAACTTTGTGATGTCTGAATGAGCCTCATAACCTCCAGAAAAGAAGGGTCTTCAAGGGGGGGATTTAGGAATCTCCCTGATCCACATCTCCTTGGGAGAGGAGTGAGAGGGGGGGCCTGGTATCTCGTCAGAGTCTTCCACGTAGTCAGAGCCCGGCGATGGGAAGAGCATGGTATGGTACCGGCGCCCGCCCTAATGTCAGATGTTGCCTCCAACAGAGGAGGAGAAGCCCTAGCAGCAGGTTGAGGAGGACCCCACATCGGTGCAAGGGCCAATGGGTGTGCCATCAGGGCTGGCGTCAGGCGCTGGGTGTACTCCCACCAGGAGTTAAATAAAGCACCATAATTGGCCGGCAACGGCTGAGAAGACGTTAGTAGGCAAAAGGGACCCGGCGTTGGGTAGGACAGTGAGTTGCGCGATGGGCAACCATGGGAAGGACCTGATGGCAGTCCCAAGGGACCAAACAATGGCCAAAAGGGCATCAACAGACAGCCCAGAATAGCACCAAATGGAGGCGGAGGGCCGGGGTTTGGATCCGAAGGGCGACCTGGGGACGGGTCCAACAGGAGCTAAGAGTCGGGCAGAGGACCCGGCAGGTTCGAGGGAGGTCCAGACGGTGACACCTGGAGACTCGAAGGGGGTCTAGTCTCGACTGAGTCGGAGGTGCCGGGTCCGCAGGAAGAGGACAGACGGATCACTGCATCAGGTGGTCTGGCACTGGGTCCGAGGGTGGAGGACCAGCAGGTGGCAGCCTTTCCAGCACCAGGTGGGAACTTCCCAGAACGGGGACCACTGGTAGTGACTTAGAGGCAGGAGGCGCCCAATGGGGGGACCCCCGGGCAAAGGCTGTGACCGCATAGGAGTGGGTGACAGCTGGCGCTGGTCCGAAGGACTGTCGACAAGGGGATCCGTCGAAGGCGCTGGGGCAAGCGGGGTATCAGTGGAGGTACAGACATCCTGAAAACTGGCTGAGCTCCCTGACTGAGGACCTGGAGGGGTGAAGGGACTGAGCAACAGGGGCGACAGGATGGAGGAAGAGTCCTCCGAACCCGCAGAGGCGCTGACCCACACACTAATCAGAGTAGGCAGTGGGGCCAGAGGCAGCCTGGAGGAAGAGAGGGCTGGTGTGGCCTGAGGGGCCACCCCTCCACCTGCATGAGGGGGAGAGCCCCATCAGCCGCAGGACCCAGAGGTGACCGCGGCCTAGAGGCGGACCGTTCCTGGTCCCGATGCTTGTCACACTTATGCTTCTTCTTAGAAGTAATGGAGGTGTCAGACGAGGTCCGCAGGGAGGAAGATGCACTCCAGGCCTGCAGCTCTTTTTCCTTGGTGGCCAGTTTCTGCTGAAGGAGATAGAGACTTCCATGACCCTCTGGTGTCGTCCCTGTGTGGCCTCGTTAAAATTCAGGCAGGCCGACTTCCGGTGCGACCTCCTAGCTGATGACTACGTAGCTCTCTCGCTCCGACCATTCCACTGCTAATTCTTTAAAAATAGCCCTTCAATTGCTATAAATACTGACAAAAACAAACAACTTCAGCATGGCTACAAGCAAACGAAAACGAGGTAACAAATTTCAAGTACTTACTCTGGAGCAAGACAACTCGGACCCTGAACCTTCCGATTCAGACACCTCTATTCAATTCGCACCAGACCTCATGCTCTGCAACCACCAAACCTCAGAAGAACAAATCGGGGAAGGCAAACAAAACTAACCTAAAATTAGACAGAATTCTGTCATAGTTGCAGGAATTTAAAACCGATTTTCAAGCATTCAAGCAAACATAAGAAAATTTTCAACAGGAACTAATTGAAACCCATTCTCGCCTGGACTCTCTCGAACAGACTTCCCAAAAACAATCCACCTCGCTAGAACAGATTCAGACCACAGTAGCTCAAATAATTCAACTCCGCCACCTCACACTGGATCGCCAAGAGGACGCTGAAAACAGGCAAAGAAGAAATAACCTACGAATATATGGTGTCCCGGAGGACAGCGAGGGGAGTGATATCCAGACATACATTGAGAATCTCCTAAAATCATCTCTATCACTAGATGTGGACTACTCCTTAGAAATTGAAAGGGTACACCATGCCCTGGGACCCAACCCATCACAACCACCAGCTAGGCCATGCTCTACCATTATAAAATTTCTCAAATACCAAACAAAAGAGCACCTTCTGCATACGGCCTGGTCCCAGGGCAAGGTAATGCATAGGATGGACAGACTATTTTTCGATAACGACTACGCACCTGCTACCACGCAGAAACGGAGAGCATATATTCCCCTCTTTCCCATTCTTCGAAAGGAGCAACTGAAGTTCCGAACCCCCTACCCGAGTAAATTGATAGTCCAATTCCCTTCAGGACAAAAGACTTACGAACCAGTCCCAGAGGCGATCGCAGACTTCAAGAAGAGAGGCCTCCCTCTGCCACCAAGAGGCTTACTCCCTCAGAAATACCCTGCATCACAGCTTGAGCAATTCATCATGATCCCGGGTCCCCAGAATCAACAGAAGACTCTAGACTCCATCAAAGCTTTTCTGGCACAGTTTGCTTGTTAAGAAACTCGAGGTCCATGTTCAAGAGGCGACTGTGGGTGGGGAGTGACGTCTGGGGTGCGACCTTAGCTCGATGTTTAAATCTGGTGCAATTGGGGGAAGACACTGAAACCTCTGACTGCCCTGACCCGGCGGTCCTTGCGGGTAGTGCGGATTTGTTACTGGCACCTAGCCCTGGGATCTTGGGGCGTCCTGATCTCTTCCTCTTGGCCGGGTGGGCTCCCCTGAGGCCTATTTCAAGGATTACTTTAAGTGTAGGAGTGGCAGGAGCTCCTGGGATTCACAGACTAGGGTCATCAGGCATAATTTTTCTCCTGCAATGTTAGGCAATCTCCAAATTCTTGTATGCTTGAAGTGAGTGGGGGGGTGCCCCGGGCCTGGTCACCTCTCGCCATAACAAACTCGCGAAATAAGTTTTACTCACTGGAGAGATGCTGGCGCTGTCCGCGAGTCCCAGGGCAAGATATTCCCCAACTGTTCCTGTTAAATAGAGACGGGTTTTCTGCTTATTGCTCCTGGGAGAGACAAAAAAGAGATCTGAGGGCCTTGGGGGTGCCAGCTACCGGCTGGCGGGGGGGGCGGACTCTTAGCCTCTGGGGATATGGATGCAGGGTGTCAGCCTACGCCCAACCTAGCCCCTTGCGTCAAGCTCTCACGCGGGGGTGCCTGCGGACTGGGAGCCAGAGGAAACATAATTGTCATTTTCTCTTCCCAAGTCATATCATACAGTGCCTTTTCCTTAACGAGAGGGCTTTTTCTACTGCTCTAGCTGTCTTATCTCCCCCAACTATAAACACATTACTTCCACTGGCTCATATTGGGCCTAGTGGATGCAGGCTGTGGATCCCCTGGGCACTGCTTCCCACCCGATTACCATTACTACAGGACAGGAATCTTTAGCCCTATTTCTCAAATGTTTATTGGACTTATATTATTCTAAGTAGCTGGGTTAACACGGGGATAATTACAAAGAAACAAGGACTATTCTTAACAGTTGCTGAATATTTGTTACAAAAGAAAAACTGATCATACTGACCAGACTTAATTCTTATATTAAGATGATTTACATTGCCAGTTTTACACAGTGGGATATCTTAGCCCTTGCTCCTGAGATACTAAACTGTAGATGGGAGATTCCCACACGAGTTTATTTTTAGGGTCCCTCATTTTATCCTATCCTTAGTGATAGCAGTTGCGTGCTCTTTAATACTCCCTCCCCTCTATAACTTCTCAAGCAGTGGGATGGGATGCCCCGAAAGTAGTTAGCTGGAGGAGAAACAGCACCATTTTTTCCCATTCCTCCACACCCTTGCTTAATTTTAGTTACACTGATTTTTTTAATAACCCCTTTCATTTTAGAAATTTGCTTTGCGATATATACCCTACAGTAAGGGGCAAGAATGGCACCATGGGACAAATCTCCCGGAAGGGACATATCCCTATTTGGCAGGTTCTTTTTCTGCCTAGACTGGAATACTATACATGGTATCCAGCCTTGGAAGTCCAAACACTACCACAGATGCCCAGCTGGCCTAAGTTTTCAGCAAGGTATGTTGAGACTTGCTTTTTTTTTTTTCAGGTGTTTGATAAAAATTACTCAAACACCACAGGGACAGAGAGTTTTATTATTTTTATTATCAGCTATACAACAGCTCTAGAAAATAGGATGTCTCTTTATACATGGTATACACTAACAGATGATGTGGGGGGGCACCCTTGTATAATTCTATTCTATTTACCAATTATGACCACCCCCCTTAAAATTGTTTCACATAATGTGAACGGACTGAGCGGACCTATCAAAAGGTATCGGAATATCCAGGCCTTAAAGAAACTGAAACCTGATATATTGTTACTACAAGAGACCCACCTCAATACAATAGAACACCAAAAACTACTGAAATTTGGTTTTAATACAGTTGCAGCTTCAACATATCAAAATGGTAGGAAACGAGGGACAGTAATATTACTATCTAAACATTCCCATTTTCAATTAACGGATCAGTATTCAGACAAAGATGGTAGGCTTGCCTTAGTAAACAGTACTTAAAATAACCAAGAAAAGACAATATGTAGCCTTTATATCCCACCAAAACAGTGATGCTTTCTCCATACAACAACTGTTAGATAATATAATCCTCCATAAAACGGGAATCCTAGTAGTAGTAGGAGATCTAAACTGCTTACTGAACCCCCATCTAGACACTTCGGCTATACGTACACCCCAATCATCCTCCAGCCAAAAACACCTTATACGATTAAAGACCTAGGTCTAGTAGACGTCTGGCATTTTATTCATCCTGCCCAAAGAAAATTCTCTTACTACTCCTATGCCTATAAACATTATTCAAGACTGGACCATTTCTGTATAAGCGGTGAGCATAGAGAACATGTACATAACTCTGAGACTATGACTATCTATTTATTAGATCATGCCCCTATATCCCTTGAGTTACAGATAGCCCAAGAATGGAAAAATTCCCTCTGGCGCTTCAACCCCTCTTTGCTGAGAGATACAGAATTTAAAGAATTGCTACAAAAACAAATTCCAGAGATAATTAAAGACAACACCTCCTCTGAAACTTCCCCACAGATGTTATGGGATACATCATCTCATATACTTCGAGAAGCATCAGAGAGAAACTAAATTACAAGAATTACAAATACTATTAAAAAAAAAATTGCAAGAGAGACATATGGAAGGAGACACTTCAATAACAGAACAATTAACACAAACTCAACAAGAGATCCAAAAGATTTTAACGCTCCGTACAGAACAAGCCCTCCTATGGCTGCGCCAAAAATATTACGAAGGAGGCGCTCGAGCCTCCAGAATCCTAGCATACCAATTACTCAGACAAACCCAACAGGTGACCATAACTAAAATACAAGACCCAACCTCTAGACAATATAAATACATAACCACCCAAATCCTAAATGTCTTTAAAACTAATACCAAAACTTATACTCCTCCCCAACCAATAACCAAATTAAAGGATTTCTAACCCCCTTAAACCTGCCGACCCTTTCTCACCCACAAAAACCAAAAATAATCGCCCCTATCACCTCACAAGAATTACATACTGCAATTAAAAGTCAAAAAAATGGAAAGAGTCCTGGCCCTGATGGCTATGGAGCCAAATTCTATAAAGGTACATGGAACTTAATCAAAGCACCACTCTTGGAAGCATTCCAGACAAGCCATTCTACTTCTGTATTTCCTACCTCTTGGAGTGAAGCTACTATCTCTGCAATTTTAAAGCCTCAGAAACCACCACATAAGTGTGACTCCTTCCGACCAATATCCGTATTAAACCAAGATTATAAAATTTATACCAATATTATCGCCCATCGGTTAGATGATGTCCTCCCTACCTTAATACACCCTGATCAATCAGGCTTCATAAAAACCCGTCAAACTACTGACAATATTAAGCGAACCCTGTACCTCATGAATCATGCTCAGCAAAACCAGAATCCATAATTAATATTAAGTTTACACGCACAAAAGGTGTTAGATCGCATATCCTGGGACTTCTTATGCACTTCCCTTGCTAAATTTGATTTTCCCCAACAGTTCCTAGACCTTATCTTTGGCATATACCGGGATACCCAAGCAACAGTTAAAATAAATGGCACACATTCTGACCGTTTTTATTTACAGAGATGTCCCATCAGGGTTGCCCCCTTTCTCCATATTTATTTGCCCTGTATGTAGAACCGATAGCACAGTATTTCAGACAAAACACCCAGATAACCGGTTACACTATAGGCCCCACTCAACATAAATTAGCTTATTGTGCTGATGATTTGCTACTATACATAACTCACCCAGAAACGTCCCTTCCCTCCCTTACTAATACACTTCAAACAATAGAAATCTTAACCGGACATAAAATCAAACAAGATAAAACAGAAGTGTTAACACAGAATTACTCCCCCTCTCACACCCTAGTAACAAACTACTAATACAAATGGCATCGTCCACACCTTACTTATTTAGGGATTAAAATTCCTTCTAATTTATCCAATCTAAAAGCACTAAACTATGACCCCCTCTTTAAAGGGGTCCAATTAGACCTTCAGCGTTGGTTACATCTACCCCTTCCCCTAATACATAGGACATATTCCATACAAATGAATGTACTACCCAAAATCCTTTACCTACTACAATATATTCCTTCACCATTAACTAAACTTGAGATCATGAAATGTAACATAGCAATTAATAGATATCTCTGGGCTAGAGGTAGACATCGAACTGCATTATCCAAATTACAACTTCCCAAAGACAGAGGAGGCCTGGCACTACCAGATTTATACAAATATTCCATAGCAACAACACTCATGCATATCACTAAATGGCTCCTTCCTCTGATCAGTGCTCCTCCCTGGCTTTCAGTTGAAAGAAGTCTTACAGACTTACCCCTGAATAACACTCAAGTGGCTCAACCCCTTATCCCCACCCATATAAAACGCATCTCCTTTTTTTCCGAGACCTTAATAACCCATTGAAGATGGCATCTTTGTCTGACTGAAAATCGGTATTTAGCAAAATGGTTAGGAGTCCCTGCCTATGACCCCTTTTTCACACCGACAATTTCAGACCCTACCTTTCATAGATGGCACAGTCCGGGCCTTGTCCAGACCCACTAATTCTATGCAAGCAGTATCTTTAAGTCTTTCAGTCAATTACAAATGGAATTCTCCCTTCCTTAAATGGATGTTTTTTAGATACCTACAAATAAGACACCATTTAGGACTATACCTCTGACAGGATGACTTAACTGACTCTCCACCTCAATTAGGAATACTCCTTAACCAACTAGACAGTGAATTTTCACACTTTCACCTAGTCTAGAATATATAGACTGTTATCTCAAAACGCCCCTACCAATATAGATAACATACACCTAGCCTGGGAGTCCGAGCTCACCCTAACTCTTTCCCCAAAACAATGGACCTGGATATAGCATAGACAGTATAAAACTACTATCTCTTACATTTAAGACACCACAAATCACAGCCAAATATTCTTTAACAAAAGACTCCTCTTGCTGGAGGGGATGTGGGGAGGAGGTGGCAACCCACTCCCACATTTTTTGGCTTTGCTCATCCTTAACGCCCTTTTGGACAGAAGCAGATAAACAGCTCCAGGCTCTTTTCCCTGAGTTAGGACATCTAACCCCTGGACTGGTGCTCCTTCTGCATCTGCCAGCAAATTTAAAAAAAATCTCAAGAGATATACCTCCTAAGCATACTCTTGGGAGCAGCAAAGAAGACCATAACTAGGTTGTGGTTGAGCCCAGAGACCCCAAGAGTAACTGATTGGGAAAACACAATCTATGACATTTATAATCTGGCAAGTATGACAGCCAAACTTCAAAATAAAACAGAAAAACAGAGATATTAATGAACAAATGGACCCTTTGGCTCCTATATATGTATATATATATATATATATATATATATATATATATATATATATATATATATATATATAAACACAGACAAGATATCTCCCCTAGGTGATCTCCGATGAGTCCGTCCACAGTAGGCCCCACTTGTTTTCTTACCTTTTTTTTTTCCTTGGCATGCTACTTTTTGGTCTCCTGATCACATTACTGTGGTCGGAAGCCAAGATTAACCCAGGGTGTATAATGGAATTATGGGCCTCTGGATACATTCCACAGGTTGCAGTGAGGAGAAGTTGTGCCCTCCCTCTCTCTTTTACCGTGAACACGATACTTATTTATACTACATTCTAGATCAGCTAGGACAAACTTAGATCCCAGCTTGACCAAATTAGATCATGTTGTCATCATGCAAGTCTGGAGACCGACGTCTTATGCTGAATGGAAACTGCATTATCCACAGATGAATATGTGGTTCCTTCCCCCTGTATAACACAAAACAAAATAAAGGTAAAGTTTAAAAAAAAAAAATTCAGGCAGGCCTGGCAGACTTTGGTGTCAAGATCCAGGCCTAGGCAGATAACACAGGAGGAACGGCCAACCTTGTCTAGAATCTGTTTACCGTAGGCACACTTGGATTTGTGGGACTCAGTTGAAGAAGTGAGCGAAGACATGCAGCCGAGGGTAAAAACAACGAAATACTGTTGAAAATGAAAGAAAATAATTAAAAAAAAAGTAAGTAGAAAAGGCAGTTGACGGAAGCAACGTTCCACTAGGTCCGATGAGCACAGGTTGATAGTGGGAAAAGAACTGAGGTGGAGCTGGGGACCACCCTCTTTATACCATGGGGGGGGGCATCAGTGTGCCGATATCGGGAGCAGTCCCCCACTGTAGATTGCTAGCTATAAGCTTTCCGTGTGGTCCTGGCGCCTGGCGGCTTAGTCCTAAGGGTGCTGCCTACTACAACAGCCCCCTCGAAGTAAGGTCATCTTTTGCCTGGTCTAAGTAGTAACTTGGTGCCCTTTTTGACAGCCAAACAGTGAAGCTTTTGTTCCCCTGAACTGAGTTGTTCAATGTAAAAAAAAAAAAAAAAGACAGAAAAACAAGAAGGGCAACTGGCTGATTCAGTTAGAATTCTGGTACTACCTTAGGAAGGAATTTCCTGCATTATGTAGTTTGGATCTGTGCAGAGGGCTTGGAGCTCACTCACCCTTCTAGCAGATGTCATTGCCACTTGGAATATTGCTTTCAAGAGACATATTTCAGTGCAGCAGCAGCACTGGCTTGAAAGGAGCCTCCATCAGCTGGGCAATACATACATTTACGTCCCAGGGAGGGACAGGGTCCCTTACAGGGGGGTACAGGTGAGTAAGGCCTTTAAAAAGGTCTTTGAAAATAGATTGGGAGGCCATATATCTGTCTTTGCTAGCTGATGTATAGGTTGATACTGCTGCCAAGTGCATCCTCAGGGTTATCCTCCTGTGCTTTATTAGCACTCTCAGTAGTAGTGGAAATGGAGGGAAACCAAATAGGAACTTCCCTGTCAAATCCAGGACCAGTGCATTCTCTGGGACAAACCACATTGTGGAGGGTCTGCAACAAATGAGTGGGAGCAGATTCTTTTCCCAGGAAGCAAACAGGTCTATTTCTGGTGTACTCCACAGTCTGAACAATGAAGCCAGCATCTGGTGGTTCAGGGTCCACTTGTGTTTTCCCTGGCTGATACTGCTTAGAGAGTCTGCCGGGACATTGTCTTTCCCTGGCAGGCGTACTGCACACAGATCTACTCCAGGGAGTAGGCTAGGTTCCAGATCTTCATGGCTTCGGTGCTTATTCTTGAGGATCTTGTTCCTCCCTATTTGTTTCTTTAATACATTGCTGTGGCATTGTCTGTTCGGACCTGGACGGACTGACCCTGGATTTGGGAGGAAAAGGCTTGCGCTTCTAGTAGCACTGCCCTGAGCTCCAGGAGGTTGATATGTTCCTGAATCCCCTGTGTGCTCTAGGTGGCATTTACAGTGAGATCCCCTAAGTGGGTACACCACCCTAGGAAGGAGGCATCTGTTGTGAGGATAGTTGTAAAAGATTGTTTGGAGGAAGGGAATTCCCTCTCCGAGGTAGTCTTCATCCTTCCCCAACTCCAGTGCTCTTGGCAAGGTTTCTGCGACAGGCACCAGTTTGGACAGATGATCTCACCTCTGGGAACAGTGATCCCTTAGATTATACTGGATATCTCTCATCTGGAACTTGGAACCACTGCAGTGGACAAGGCCATGTATCCCAACAGCTGTAGAAGTTCCCTTGCAGGCCTTGGCTGACCTGCTCTGAATGATTTTGCAGTTGAAACTGGGTTTACTACCCCTGCTTGTGTAAGAAATGCCTTCCCTTGCAAGGTATCCAGTTCTGCACTGATGACGTTCAAAACCTGGACTGGCTCTGTTTGTGACTTCTGAGGGCTTATTAGAAAGCCAAGGTCCTCTAAGGCATTTTCGCCAACTGTGTAGAGGACTTTGTTTCTTGCTGTGTTTTTCCTAAGACTAACCAGTCATCTAGCTAGGGGAAAAAACACCACACCTTGCCTTCTCAGATGTGCTTCCACCAAAGTTAGGCACTTTGTGAGCACCCTTGGTGCTCAGGTGGGGCCTAAGGTAAGGGATGTGAACTGGTATTGGCAGATCCCTAGCCTGAACCTGAGGTACTTTCTGTGAGTGGGTCTGACTGGTATGTGGAAGTAGGCATCTTTCAGATCCAGTGACCCAAAACAGTTCCCCACTTGTGAAGATGGTATCACTGAGCCCAGTGTGGCTGCCTTGAATCTCTCCTTTTTTATGTGTTTGTTCAGATATCTCATGTATAAAATGGGTTGCCCTAGCCCCATTTTTTGTTGTGTATAGGAAATACCTGGAGAAAAGATCCTTACCATATTGTGTGGCAGGTACTTTCTCCACTGCTTGTGCTTACAGTAATTTCTTCACTTCCAGTTCCACCAGGACTTTCTCTGTTGATATGTGGAAGTTGGAAAACTTTTGGATTATGAAGTTTGGGGACTTTCTGAACTGCAGGGACAAACCTTGGCATACTACTTCCAGGATCCACTTGACCGTGGTGATTTTTTTACCATTCCTGGGTATACTGAGTCAACCCCCCACCACCACCACCACACTGGCAATGGATGGGTGACCTGGGCAAAGTTATCAGGGGTTTTGCTTCTGCTGGGGCTTAGGGGTTGGGGTTGTAGCTGCACTTGTCTCTATACGAACATATGAAAAAGCCAGCAGAAGAAGGCCATTTGGTCCATCTAGTCTCCTCATACTGCAGGGTCTACAGCTTGAGCTACTGTTCCTACCCCCTTCCAGCCTCCCTACCCATGATTCTTACCTTCCCCATATGCCTATCCCAGCTTCTCTTGAAGTTGACCACTGTCTTCAAAAAGACAACCTCTTCTGGCAGCGCATTCCAAGTGTCCACCACCCTCTCCGTAAAGAAGTGCTTCCTGACCTCCCTCCTAATCCCCCCGCTTAAGACTGTGCCCCCTTATGTTATGGCTGCCACTCAGATTAAAGAGACCCTCCTTAGCCACCTTATTTATCCCTTTCAAGTACTTTACGGTCCCATTCACGTCCCCTCTCTCTCTCCTGTCCTCCACGGAGTACATGTTCAGTGCCCTCAATCTGCCTCGTATGCCTTATCCTGCTGACCTGTTATCATCTTTGTAGCCCTCCTCTGGACCTTCTCCAGCAGGTTAATGTCCTTTTTGAGGTGTGGGCACCAGTACTGAACTCCATTTTCTAGATATGGCCTCACCAATGACCTATACAAGGGCAGTATAACCTCATCTCTCCTACTACTGATTTCCCTAGCTATGTATCCCAACATCTCATTTGCCCTTGCAGCTGCTTTCTTGTTTGCCCTTGCTGCTGCTTTCTTGCACTGCGTGGAGTGCTTCAGGTCACTAGTGATCATCACTCCCAGGTCCTTTTCCTCTTCTGATGCAGATACCCGGACTCCACCATGATAGTACTCCGTCATGGGATTCTTGGCTCCAATATGCATAACTTTGCATTTCTTGGCATTGAAGCCAAGATGCCAGATCCCGGACCAACTTCCTAGTTTTTCAAGGTCATCCTGTAGGTCCTGTATCCCCTTCAGCTGTGTCCACTGTCCCACAGAGCTTGGTGTCATCCGTGAGTAGGCACATTCTGCCCTTAATGCCATCCTCAATGTCATTGATGAAGACAATGAATATCATCAACCCACGTACCAAGCCCTACAGGACCCCACTGGTGACCTCTCTGGTGCCAGATAACTCTTCTCCCCACAACCACCCTCTGAGATCTGTCCCTCAGCCAGTTTTCCACACATCTAGCCATCTTATCCCCTATCCTTCGATCCACCAACTTCCTGATCAACCTTTTGTGGGGCACCGAGTCAAAGGCCTTGCTGAAATCCAGACAGAGGATCTCTACCACTTGACCCCGGTCTACTGTCTTAGTGACCCAGTCAAAGAAGTCAGTCAGATTCGTCCAAATATTCTACCAACCTTTCCTTAGGTATGGTGAGCTTGCACATGATTGAAGTCAGACTGACTGGTCTGTAATAGTAGTAACAGTAATCTCTTTGTGGTGGGTACTCATAGAGAGCACAGGGTGAGGGATAGGAGTCCCTACCTCTACTTCCCGTTCCATAAGGCCTGTAGGAAGTGGAGGCCTTTTCTTTCTCAGTATTGCTTTTGTAATCTTAAGCCAGGCAAACCTCCATAAGGACACAGCATGGGCCAGAACCCTTGAAGCAACGTCATTTGTGTTCACTGCCATATGGAACTGGTACTTTGAAGCATCCAGGGCTGCTCTGAAAGGATTACTGTAAGTTACTGGTGGCTGCAATACTTAGAGATACAAAGCACATCTTCTTGACCTGGAAGGACACTACTTCTTTATTCAGCTGTGAGCTGTGTGAGAAATTCTATATTGCACTTGATATCTGCAACAATGTGCACTTTTGCTCAATTCTGTGGGAGGTGAAACTAACCACTCTTGGTAATTGCTTTTTATTTACATATTTATTTAGTGTTTAACCAAGAAGGGGCTTGCAAACTCTGTTTATCTTGTGAGTAATTTCAGAAGGATTTAAATACTGCATTTAAGGGTAGACCCTTGGAGGTAGCTACATTGTCTACTAGGATTTTCTGACAGTTAAACTATTTTTAAATTTACAGGTGGCTGAGGAGTTGAAAAAGGAGCTTGCAAACTCTGCTTATCTTGGAAGTAACTTCACAAGGGTTTGAATACTGCATTTTGGTTGTCCCTTGGGGTGTAGCTGGATTGACTACTAGGATTTTGGGACAGAAACTATTTTTAAATAATTTACTGGTGCGTAGGAGTTTGTGATAGTTAAACTATTTTTAAATAAGTTACTGAAGGTTAGTTGAATTATTATAAAGGGCAGTACTCACCAGGGTGGTGGAGCAGTGGTGTATTTGATTGTTTCTAACAGTCACCTGTAGTTGTGGACTACCCACCCCCCTTCCCCACACCCCACTCCCCCAGGCGTGGCATTTCCTTTATAGCCAAAGTTCTGACATCATTTCTTCAACAGGTCTTGGGGCAGAACTGTCATTCTTAATAACCCATCACAGTGCATAAAGGGTAAGTACACACTACAAAAAAAAAAAAATTTATACATTACATATTGTATATTATAAGGGAGAGGGACATGTGGGGAGTGGTGCAATGCACTGGCTGTGGGGCAGCAGTTTTCCGGGAGACACTGGAAACTGTGCTGCTGTCCTATTTGCAGGCAACTGTCAGCTCTGAGGGAGGAGATTGCCCACCTCTAGGCTGAACTGGCAAGGACTAAGGAGGCCTCCCCCACCCAAAGAGCACCACTGCCACAACCACTGCCTCAGAGGTTGCCAAGTATGAAGAGCAGTTGGACCACAGTGGGTTCTGGGAGGGTGCGGGTGGTGGAACAGAGGCGAAGCCCCCTAGTTGTACCTCTACACAAATCATACGCCAGTCTGGCAGAGCAAGGTTCCTCTATGATGGCACCCTCAGTGGAGACCAAGAAGAATGCTGAGGACATCCACAAGGGAGACCCACAAAAGGGTGGCAAGGGACACCACAGGGGAAAGAAACAGCTTCTGATAGGGGACTCAATTGTTAGGGGGTAGAACTGGGGAAGGGAGAGGATAGGGGAGTAAGGTGCCTGCCTGGTGCCATGGCTTGGAGGGACAAGAAGCGAATCCTCACAATTGCAGAAGCAGCATCACAGGAGAGGGAACTAGATATTAGTGTCCACCTTGGGACAAATGACCTAGCTAGGCATGGAATCAGTGCAGTGCAGGATGAATTTGTGGAGTTGGGGAGGGGCCTCAGACAGGTAACAAGCACGGTTACCTCCTCAGAGGTGCTGCCAGTCCATGGCAGGGGTGAGGCTAGGGTACTGCACACCATGCAGTTTAATGAATGGTTGCAAAACTGGTGCAGAGTACAGGGCTTTGGCTACATTGGGGACTGGGGGTACACCTGGAGAGATGAAGGTCTATACTGGCACGATGGTCTGCATCTGTCCACGAAGGGAACCAAGCTCCTAAGTGACAGGTTTAAATGCTTCCTTGGCAAGCTTTTAAACTAGCCAAGGGGGGAGGTGATAAGAGGCTGGAAATTTCAAGCCTCCCTCCACAAAACATGGCAGGTAGTAAGGTAAACACTGAGGTACAGAGCTCAACACAGGGCAGGACAGGGGTAAATGGAAAAATAGACAAGGGCAATAAGAGCAGGGATGGGGGAAAAAAGGATAAAGCCAACATTAAATGGAGGGCAATGAGTACCAATGCCCATAGTCTGGGAAACAAGCTTCCTGAGCTAGTAGCCCTGATGGAAGATGAAAAATTGGATATTGTGGCAGTCACGGAAACATGGTACACGGAGAACCATGACTGGGATGTCAACATACCAGGGTACACAGTCTACAGAAGGGACAGGGAGGGTAAAAGAGGAGGTGGAGTAGCTCTATATGTAAGGGAAGGGATCAAAGCTACAGAAATAAAAAGTAAAGGGGGAGGACAAGAGGCACTCTGGGTCACCTTGGAGACAGGGAATGGCATCACAATATGCACAGGGGTTGTATACAGACCCCCGTCTCAAGGGGAGGAAACGGACAAGAAAATGATAGAGGACATTCTCAAAATGGCTGAAAAAGGGGAGATACTGTTGATGGGGGACCTGAATATGCCAGATGTTAACTGGATGACATGTACTGCAGCCACATCCAAGAGCAGGGTCATTCTCGATGCCCTGCAGGGGGCAGGCCTTAGACAGCTAGTGTTGGAACCCACTCGGGAGGGAGCAATACTAGACCTGGTACCTCAAACGGAGAGAGGATCACAAATTTAGAAGTCAGTAGACATCTGGGAACAAGTGACCACTGCACAGTGTGCTTCACAATAAAGCACAACCATGGAGACAAGCCATACAAAAACAAGGATACTGGACTTTAGAAGGGCTGACTTTGGCAAAATGGGTGAATACCTGAGGAATGCACTAGCAGGTGGCCAAAAAGGAGGGGTGGAAGAACAATGGAGAAAAATCAAAACTGCTATCATAGAGGCAACAAGCCTTTGTGTGAAACAAATAAAGAAAACAAAGCGGAGTAAAAAACACTATGGTTCTCAAAAGAGGTGGCAGGGAAGGTTAAGGAGAAAAAGTCTGCATTCAAAAAGTATAAGGAATCACAGAAGGAGCATGACAGGGAACTGTATCAATTAAAGCAGAAAGAAGTGGGGAAGGCAGTCAGAATAGCAAAGGCCCAAACCGAGGAAAAAATAGCCAACTCAGTTAAGAAGGGGGATAAAACCTTCTATAGGTACATTAGGGAGCATAGAAAGGTTAAGGGAGGAATAGTGAAGATTAGTAAAGGAGAGGGGAGTTGGGCAGTGGGAGACAGTGAAAAGGCAGAGATACTGAATGAATACTTTTGCTCAGTATTCACAAAAGAAGATGAGGAGGAGTTACCTAAACCAGACAGTAGAACCACTCTGGGTAAGGGGGTTGACACCAGTCCATTTACAGAAGAAAGAGTCCTGAAAGAACTCCTAAAACTCAAGGTGGACAAAGCAATGGGGCCTGACGGGATTCACCCCAGAATCCTAAAAGAACTAAGGGAGGACCTAGTGACACCACTGACCACACTTTTTAACAAATCATGGGAGGATGGGGTGGTACCTGAGGACTGGAGGAGGGCAGATGTGATTCCCCTTCACAAAAGTGGGAGCAAGGCAGAAGCAGGAAACTACAGACCTGTAAGTTTGACCTCAGTGGTAGGGAAAATGATGGAATCACTTCTGAAAGAAAGACTTGTTGAGTACATAGAGGACAGCGGGGCACAGGACCCAAAGCAGCAGGAAGGTCATGTCAGACAACTCTAATTGATTTCTTTGACTGGGTGACCAAAGTAATAGACCAGGGAGGGGCTGTGGATATGGCCTACCTAGACTTTAGCAAGGCATTTGACACAGTCCCGCACAAAAGACTAATAATCAAGTTAGCCAGCCTGGGAGTGGGTTCCAGGGTGGTAGCCTGGGTAGCAAACTGGCTGCACAACAGGACTCAGAAGGTAATAGTGAATGGAACACATTCCAAGAAAGGGGAGTTACTAGTGGAGTACCTCAGGGCTCAGTACTGGGTCCAGTCCTCTTTAACATCTTTATAGGTGACATTGCAGAGGGTCTGGAAGGAAAGATATGCCTCTTTGCAGATGACACAAAGATCTGTAACAGAGTTGATCACAAGGGGGGGTAGAAAGGATGAGAAGGGACTTGGCAAGGTTGGAGGAATGGTCAGACATATGGCAACTTAGATTCAATGCAAAGAAGTGCAAAGTAATGCACCTGGGAAACAAAAACCCAGGAGAAGAGTACACAATAGCAGGGGAGGTACTAAAAACAACAAAAATGGAAAGGGACTTGGGGGTAGTCATATCAGATGACCTAAAGGTGGGCAAGCAATGTGAGAAGTCAGTAAGGAGAGCCAGGGGGATACTGGGATGCATAGGACGGGGTATCACAAGTAGAAAAAGGGAAGTGGTTATCCCTCTGTACAGACAGTTAGTGAGACCCCATCTGGAATACTGTGTGCAGTTTTGGAGACCCCATCTACACAAGGACATAGACAGGATGGAAGCAGTCCAGAGGAGGGCAACTAAAATTGTGCAGGGTCTGCATCAGAAACCATATGAAGAGAGACTGAGAGAGCTTAATATGTATACCCTTGATGAAAGGAGGGACGGGGGGACATGATAGAAACTTTTAAGTACCTCAAGGGAATCAACAAATTCCAGGAGGGTAACATCTTTCAAAAAAAGATGTGTAAGAACAAGAGGGCACAATTTAAAGATAGAGGGGGGACGGCTCAGGGGTAATGTGAGGAAATTTTTTTTCACAGAGAGAGTGGTGGATGCATGGAACCACCTTCCTGGGGAGGTTGTGGGGTCTAAAACAGTGGGGGAATTCAAACATGCATGGGACAGACATAAGGCAATTGTAGTGGGGGGTTGCAGGAAGTATGCTGTTGGTTAACTAGAATCTGCAGCTTATCCAATAGGAAGGGAAATGGTCAGACTGGGTGGGCCAAGTGGTCCTTATCTGCCATCAAAGTCTATGTTTCTGTGTTTCTCTAGCTGTGTCAGCCATGTATTGTGCTAAATTGCCAGTTACTTTCCCACTCAATGCCAGTGTGGAGGTCCAGAGTGTCTTCTGGTACTGAGATGTGTATGCCGAGTGAACTGCATGCCTGAGCAGCAAGGAAGCTGATGTGTATACTTTTATTTATTTTTTTTTAATACTTACTATGCTTTGCAACTTCCTCTGGCAATTCCCCGTCAGCCCACATGCCTCCACCGATGGACCTGGGATCGCCTATACACAGTGCCCCCTGGATTACCGACATGACCCTATCAGTGCTCGGCAACGGATGTGCCAGGGACCCAGATCCACCACATGGGAGGGGGGCTTCATTGGGCACAATGGAGGCACGTTTTCTAGTGTTTTTTCTTGTGGGGTGGGGGTGTCAATCGGGCATCGTGACAGAATCACGTCATGCGTCCAACTACCCCCCCCCCCCGTAGCGTTTGCTGGTGTTCTGGTAACGGCACATCCTGTCGTCACCCGGGAGCACCGGACCAGAGTTACTCTACACCCCCCCTTCAGAGGTGGACTGCGTGCTATGGCTGCTCAATCCACTCCCGCCCTCGGGAGTCCCAAGTCTGTTCCCGAACCCGGATCAGAAAAGAAACTCCTGGAGCCAACATAAAATGATAGAAAAATTGCAGCAGAAGCTGGGAAGGAAAAAGGTTACCTACTGCAACAGCCTCTCTTGAAGATCTACTGTTATGGTAAGTTATTACATAATTGTACTGTCATACTTCAAGAGGGCTCTTGCAGTAGGTAATAACCTTGAGGACTGAGTCTCAAGCAGTGTGAATCAGAAGGAACTGAAACATGGGAGGCAGAAAAGGTCTGCAGAAAGGCAGAAAGTTTTTAGGACAGAAGGCCTTGAAGGACAGCTAGGCCAAAGTCAGCCCTGCGCCTAGAGGCAATGTCCAGACTGTAATGCTTGGTGAAAGTGTGGACAGAGCTTCAAGTAGCCACGGTACATATGTCAGCGTCTGAAACATTCCTGAAGCAAGCAGTAAAAGCAGCCATGCCTCTGGTAGAATGCCCCTTAACCTCCCCGGGAGAGTTTTACCATACTTCTGGTAACATAAAACAATACAGTTTGCAAACCATTTGGATAGACACTGTTTGGAAACTGCTGCATCCTCTCTCCTGGGTGTGAAAGAAAGAAAAAGCTGGTCCATCTTCCAGACAGATTTGGTTCAGTTAGTATAATAATGCAAGATTCTGTGAACATCTAAAGTATGCAGAATAGCCTCCCCCTGATTGGAATACTCAGGGTAGTATACAGGGAGTTGAAAATACTGGTTCAACATGAACTCAGAAACCACCTTCAGTAAAAACTGAGGATTGGTACACAGAGCCACCCAGTCTCTGTGAAAAATTAAATAAGGCACCTTACACATCAGGGCCTCAAGCTAGGAAATCCTTCGAGCAGAACTAACAGCAACCAAAAAGAGCGCTTTCCATGATAAATAGCACATATCACAACTACCAGCCAGTTCAAAGGGAGGCAAGGTCAGTTTTTCCAAAATAAAATTCAGATCCCATGGTAGCACTGGACTGCGCACCAGGGTTTCAGGTGCAGGATCCCTTTTAGGAAGGTTTTGGAAACCTGCAGTTGAGCTACAGCTTTGCATTCCACTAAGGCGTGGTAGGCAGAAATAGCAGACAGGTGAACCTTCAGCAAAGAGTAACTCAGGCCCAGGTCAGAAAGGTGTAATAGATACTCCATGATCTCAGGAACGGGGCACAAAAAAGGGTCCAACCCTTCAAAGTGGTCCAAAGGGAGAAAGGCTTCCACTTCCGGGCATATGTAGTCCTTGTAGAAGGCTTTCTGGCCTCTACTAGGACCTGAGCCACTCTAAAGGAAACTCCAAAGCGTGAAGCAGCTATGTCGTGAGGTGCCACACGTGAAGGTGAAGGGACTTCAGCCCTGGATGGACCAGCGTGCCCCTTTCCTGAGTCAGGAGATCGTGGCAGAGAGGCAGGGGAACTGGAGGCTCTGCTGCGAGCTGTTGAAGGAGCGGAAACTATACCTGACGTGGCCAATATGGGGCAATTAGGATCATGCAAGCCCCTTCCACCTAGAGCTTGAGCAGCACTCTCTGCAGAACTGGAAAGGGAGGGAAGGCGTACAAAAACCTCCCTGTCCAGTAGAGAGATAGTGTGTCTCACCAGATAACACCATGCCTGAGAGCACGTGAGCAAAACCTGGGTAGTTTTGTATTGTATTGGGGGAGGTAAACAGATCCGGGTCTGGACATCCCCATAGGTCGAAAATGTGATAGACCACCACTTGCTTAAGCTCCCACTCGTGGGCTCTTACTCTGGTGCAGCTGAGAATGTCCGCTAGGATGTTTCACACACCTGGAACGTGAACTGCAGAGAGGTGTATTCGATGCCAAAACTGCCCAATTCCACACACGCATCACCTCCCTGCAGAGGGGATACGAGCAAGTGCCCCCTTGTTTGCTGAGGTACCAGACTACATACATATTGTCCAACTTGACTAACAGTGGGTCCTGGCAAAGCAAGTGCTGAAAGGCTTGGAGGGCATATAGCATTGCCCTCATCTCCAACACGTTTATGTGTAAGGACAGCTCCCACTGGGACCACAGCCCCTGAGTTTTGTGGGTCTCCAGATGAGCCCCCCCAGCCCATCCCTGATGCATCTGTAGTCAGGAACTGGATGGGGGGACGGGGTTGAAAAGGGACTCCAATGGTAACGTTGCTGATATTCTGCCACCATAGGAGATCCTGCTGCATCGAATTGGAGACCATGACCTTGTGGTCTACCTCGTCCGACCTCTGGTCCCACTGCACCCTGAGCGTCTACTGCGAGATACACATGTAGAGTCAGGCCAGTTGAACAGTGGGGATGGCTGCTGCCATAAAGCAAAGGAGGTGGAGAACCGACCTGGCCAAAACCCACCTGCTGGAGCCTATTAGACAATCCTGCTTCTGTAAGGTTTCCGCTTTGTCCAGAAGGAGGAAAGCCATGCCCTGGGTCGCATCCAGCAGTGCTCCAATGAACTGGAGATGCTGAGAAGGGGCAAGGTGGTACTTGGGGTAGTTGACCGTAATCTCCACCTGCGCAAAGAGGGCCAGGGTAGCCGAAACGGAGAGTTCTAGTTGTTTCCTCGACAGGGCTGAAAGAAACCAGTCATCGAGGTAGGGGAACACATAGTGGCCCTTGCATCTCAGGGCCGCTGCTACCACTGCCAAGCACTTGGTGAAAACCCGAGGCACCAAAGACAGTCCAAAGGGGAGGGCCCTGAAGTGGTAATGCTCCCTCTGGAAGGAAAACTTGAGGTAGTGGTGGTGGGCCAGAAACACCAGGATATGCAGGTAGGCATCCTGCATGTTCAGAGCACAGAGCCACTGTCTCCTGTGCAGGAGGGGCAGCAGACCTGGGAGAGTCAGCATTCAAAACCTCTGGTGCCGAATGCACTGGTTTACAGTGCTGAGGTCCAGAACTGGATGCAGATCTCCTGTTTTATTTGGGACCAGGAAGAAGTGACAATAATATCCCTTTCCCTACCTGGCTTGTGGGGATGAGCTCTATGGCTTGTTTTCGCAGAACAGCCTCGAATTCCTCCCTTATGGGGGGGATGTGCACCTTTGAGTAGTGGGACACTCCTGGAGGCCTGTTTGGATGTGCCTCCAGAAGTTCTAATGTGTGGCCTTGACTCACCAGCTGAAAGACCCATGCATCTGTGGTGACTACCTCCCGCTCCAGCAAGCGACAGGCAAACCTTCCACCCACCGGCTCTCGAAGTGGGGGGGGGGGCAGACCGCGACTCAAGAGACGGAAGGAGGGTTGGGGAGAGCCGTGCTGGAGGCCCTCTGAGCTTTGGCGGGAAGGGCAGCTGATGGGGCCCGATGATGTTTTGCCTGTCATCTGTCCATCTGCTGCTGTTTCGTCTGTCGCTTAGCCTGGCGACGAAATGGCTGCTTGGCCTTAAATCTAGGGTGGTACATGGTGTGGACCGACCTTAAGGGCTTGCCCTTGTCCTGAACGTTGGTGATAATGTCTTGGGCATCGCCTCCAAAGAGGACATAACTCCAAAAGGGAACATCAGGTGCCAAGCCAGACACCCTTAGCCAGGAATACCTCCTGAGGCAAACCACCGTGGCGCTGTCCCTGGCCGAGGAGTCCACAGTGTCATACACGGCCCTCAGCGAATGCCGACAGGCAACCTTGGCAGACCTAATGGTGTCAGCCAAGATAGATTTGAACTCTGAGTACAGCATAGTCTCAATGACCGGTTCCAGCTCACTGAAAAGAGACTTCTGGTAAACCAGCATGTGTGCCACATAGTTTAAGGCTCGCATGGCCAAAGTGGAGGAAGGACAGAATTTCCTCCCAAACTGATCCAGCTGCCTCAACTCCTTATCGGGAGGACAGGTGCTCACGTGTCTTGGCTTAATGGATCTGTCATGAGCTGCTGTAATGACTACAGAGTCTGCCTTGGGTGTGAACACTAAGGTGGTCCTTACCCTCTGGTGTTCTGTACGTCTGGTCAGCCTTTTTGGCTACCGCCGGTATTGAAGAAGGCATCATCCAGGTGGTAGAGGCCAGATCTTCATGCGGCTCTAACCATGGTGAAGAAGGCATCATCCAGATGGTAGAGGCCAGATCTTCATGCGGCTCTAACCATGGAAGTGTAATGACAGGTGCTGTCTGCTGGATGTCCAAGTGCTCAGCCAGTCTTTGGCACTTAGGATTCTGAGCATCGGACTTCCATTCGTAGAACTCCGCAATCTTTTTCAGGAGGTCTGCGAAAGAAGGGTCCCCGCGTGACTTAGGGGACTCTTTAGGTCTAGGCTCCTCTGTGAGAGGAGTTTCAAACCCCAATACAGCAGAGGAAGAGAAGTCGGAAGCAGAGCCCGGATCCGAGGACTCTGAAGACTGGACGTCAGGACGAGAAGCTTCTCGAGAACCATGATGGGCTTTGTCTGTCATCAGCCCAGCTAAAAGGTCTTTTGTCAGGCCCGACATCAACTGACGTGTGTCTGGCGTAGGGGCGGACCTGGGCGTCTGGTCTGATGAAACCCGGATAACAACCCTCGGGGGGTGATGGCTATCCAGCTCCAAAACGATTTGAGTCTTGGTGTTCGACCACCAGGACTGAAGGATAGCCCGGATGTCCGCCTGAGGCCGAGGTGTAGGTGGTGGGGGCAGAGGCGGCTGGTAAGCCGATGGATATCCCAGACAGAACCCCATTGTCGAGTAGCCTGGTGTAGGGAATGTATGCGCCGGGTAATCTGGTACAGAGTAACCGGGCAAATACCCCAGCGTCAGACAGCCTGATGGCAGGTAACCCGGAGGAATGTAGGCTGGTGGATAATGTGGCATCGGATGACCTGATGGAGGGTAACCAGACTGGGGGGGGGTGACAGCGGTGCCGTGGGACCTAAAGGAGCATCCTGAGGATCGGTCGGGTGGACCGACAACTGACTTATCGATCATGGCCAGATGGGCAGCGGACACTCTGGAGCCCGACTTCACAGCCTGAGCCAGGCACTCGTCGGAGGACCTGACGAGTGGCTTATCGGTCCCGCCAGGCTGCTTAGACCCTGCAGTTTTAAGGGGCTTAAGAGTGGCGGAAGCCTCAGACTCTCTGCCAAGGTGCCCGTGGCCACTGTAACTAGTGGCAGTGGGGGATCCAAGGGCCACTCCTGAGAAGGCGGGGCAGGCTTGGCGGCAGCAGCAGACTTCCCAGAGGAAGAGTGTTGCTGATCGCCCGAGGGTGGCCGCGAGTGAGAGGGAGACCTGTCCTCGTCCCGATGCTTCTTTTTATCCCTCTTTTTCTTGTGCTTATAGGAGTCCGTGGGAGAGGAGGAAGTGTTTCTGAGTTTCTGAAGCTCTTTTTCCATCATGGCCATTTTTTGCTTCAATAAATGGGCTTCGAGGGCCTGCTGGTGATGCTTCTGTGTGGTCTGGTTGAAGTTGGAACAGGCCTCACAATCTTCGACCTTGTGCTCCGGGCCTAAGCAGAAGAGACAGAGGGAGTGAGAGTCTTTGTGCAGTAGCTGTGTGCCGCACGAACCGCACTTATATTTATGCAACTCGACGGAAGACGGCGAAGACATGCACAAAATAAAAGTATAGCACTAAATACTAAATAAAGAAAAAACGGATACTCATCTGAAGAAAAGGTGGTTGAACTGCAGAGACGATCTCCGTGAGGTCCAACGTGCTCAGGTCAAAGGCGGGAAAGAACTGGAAGGTGGGCGTGGGGACCACCCACTATATAGTGTCACGCTGATGTCGGTCACATGGCATCGGTGGGTGGTCCCCCATCAGACACTGCTAGCTAAAGTTTCCGTGTGGTCCTGACGCCAGGGGGCGCAGTCCTCAAGTTTATTACCTACTGCAAGAGCCCTCTTGAAGTAAGATCAGATGCTCTGAAAGTAGCTAAACAATGTGAGAAGGCAGTGAGGAAAGCCAAGGGGATGCTGGGGTGCATAGGGAGAGGTATCACCAGTAGAAAACTGGAGGTGGTGATGGCGCTGTACAGGCAGTTGGTGAGGCCTCATCTGGAGTACTGTGTAGAGTTCTGGAGACCTCATCTTAGAAAGAATATTGACAGGGTGGAGGCAGTCCAGAGAAGGGCAATGAAAATGGTGCAGGGGGCTACACCAGAAACCATATGAGAAGAGATTGAGGGAACTCAATATGTATACACTGGAAGAAAGGAAGGAGAGGGGGGATATGAGAGAGACATTCAAATACCTCAAGGGGATCAACAGAGTTCAAGAGGGCAGCATCTTTCAGAAAAGAAGATGTGCAAGAACAAGGGGTCACAATATGACGCTGGAGGGGGGAAGACTCGGGACAACGAGAGGAAGTATTTTTTCACAAAAAGGGTGGTGGATGCATGGAACAGCCTACCTGAGGAGATTGTGGGGGCAACAACGGTAGGCAAATTTAAGAATGCATGGGACAGGCAGACGTCAACACTAGGGGCCGGAAGGAGGTAGGCTGCAGATCAAGTAGGATATGGAGTTTATTCAGTAGGTAGGGAAATGGGTAGACTAGGTGGGCCAGGCAGTCCTTATCTGCTGTCAAATTCTATGTTTCCATGTCCTGGGAAAGGAGGCCATGCCTTATGCCATTTCCAGGACCGTTCCAATATATTGGAAACGTTGACCTGGCATTA
Organism: Neoceratodus forsteri; assembly: GCA_016271365.2. Classification (NCBI taxonomy): domain Eukaryota; kingdom Metazoa; phylum Chordata; order Ceratodontiformes; family Ceratodontidae; genus Neoceratodus; species Neoceratodus forsteri. The sequence goes on along the minus strand of CM057458.1, from coordinate 160,865,882 downwards.
GAATAGACTTGGGCAAGCTGACCATGATGCCCAGGTCCTGGAACAGACAGGTGTGTTCAAGGGTGCGGACTAAATCATCCCTGGATGAAGCTTTAAGCAGCCAACCATCCAGGTAGGCAAAGACATAGAATGCCTGCCTCCTGAGGGAGGATGCGACTACTGCTAGGCACTTGGTAAACACCCGAGGAGTCGAGGACAACCCAAAGGGCAAGGCCCAGAACTGGAGCTGTGCCCCCCGGAACTGAAATCTGAGGTATTGCCTGTGTGGGGCACAACTCATGATGTGTAGATATGTGTCCTGCACGTCTAGGGAGCATATCCAATCCCCCCCTTGTTCAGGAGGAGCAGCAGTCCCTGAAGGGTAACCATCCAGAACATTTTGCACTGGATGAGTAGGTTTAACACTCTGAGATCCAGAATGGGCTGGAAGTTGCCCGTGCATTTTGGAACCAGAAAGAAGTGAAAGTAGAGCCCTCTGCCCTGCTGAGCTTCTGACACTGGTTCTATCACCCTTTTCTGTAGTGGGGAACTGAATTTCCTCCCAAAGAACAGGGACGTGAGCCAGGGGGTAAAACGAAGAGACTGTGGGCCTTTCTGGAAGCCACTCTATAAGCTCCAGAGTATGGCTGTGATTTAAGAGCTGTAGCACCCAACTGTCATTTGTGATCTCGACCCACCTGCCCCGGTGTTGGGAGAATCGACCCCCTACCGCCTCCGCCAGGTCCACTGGACAAAGGGGGTTGGGCAAGGAGGCAGGTTGAGGCTATGGCAGGGGCTAGTGTTGCCCTCCTCCTCGGAAGCCCTTGCTGGAGGAGGATGAGGGGTAGGCAGGGATAAGGAAGCCTTACATTTGGCAGGCTTAGGAGCGGGTTGGGGTCTGTGGATTGCCCGATGAAAGGGCACTCGTGAAGCACTCTTTTGCTTAGTATGGCACAGCAAGTGAACCAATTACAGAGTGCGTCCAGAGGCTTGAAGGTTGGACAAAATGTCCTGAACATCAGCTATGAACAGTGTATACCCCCCTAAAGGGGGCATTCAGGATGGACATCTGAACATCCTGAGCGAACCCCAACACCCGCAGCCAGGAGTGCCGATGAAGACATATGTCCACTGTCGCCATACGGGCCAAGTGTCTATATCATCGTAGGCTGAGTGCAGGAGGTGTCAGCTGACGTCCAACCCTGATTTAAGAGCCTGGAGGAGCTGTTCCATAGCTGGACCTTCAAGATATGATTTGATCATCTCCATGATCTGTTCCCACAGGACATCTTGGTATTAGATCATGTGGACCATATAGTTAAAGAGTCCTGATAGCCAAGGTGGTGGTGGCAAAAGCCCTTTTGCCAAAGAGATCCAGTCTCCAGGATTCCCTGTCGGGAGGAAGGGAACTCAGGTGCCTTGGTCTCTTAGTACGGTTGTGTGCCCCATTAATGACGACCGAGTCCACTTGCTTCGGTTTCCAAAAAAAAAAAGGCTTGCCCACGGGTGCCTTGTATAGTTTGTCTGCCTTTATAAGTATGGTCGGAATGAGGTTCGGGAGATGCCAGGTGGCCATGGTGGCATCCTCAAATGTATCTATCAATGGGGAACCATCAAAGGGGAAGAGTCCAGCAGCTTGACGCGGGTAGACAACCGACATCGGGAAGGGTTCAGCTCCTCAGTTTTGAATCCCATAGTTGACTGGATCTGACACATGACCCCACAAAAAGACTGGTTATCTGGAGGAGACCAAAGAATGCATTTAGAGGTCTCTTCGTCATCTGAAGACACTGTCGATGGGGAAGGGGAAGACCCCTCATCCTCGTCATCACCACCTGACTCCTTGAACTCGACCAGGTGTTGAAGGTCTGGGTGGTACTCTCCCTCATACACCAGGTGAAGGGGAGGGACACAGAGCACCAGCCAACGTGGGACAGGGGATAGGTCCCTTGGCAAGTCGGGCGTTGGCTCCGGATGCGCGGGCCTGCGTGAGTCAAATCCTGTGGCAGAATAAGTCATGCATTAATTCCCAGAGGGACGACAGCACTGACTGAAAGTCACTTTCACCAGCATCGGGTAACCTGGTGGCATCAGCTGAGGTACTGGTGCCGGCGTTGGTGGTGGAAGTATAAGTGCCGGCGTGGGCTGAGGAGCTGGCATCTGCATAGGTAGAAGTGTTGGCGTTGACTGTGGGCAAGCAGGCGTTGAAGGAAGGAGAGGCCTGGCTGGCACTGGTAGCGGATTAGGAGAAATCAACGTCGTTGTGGGAGTAGTATTGATGAAGGGCACCTCTAGAGCGGGAGATAGAGTGGGAGAAGAAGACCTAGGGACAACTGGAGGAGGCACCGGGGAAGGCATAGAATCCACAGCCATGGAGAAGGTCTCCTGTGCAGAAGAGGGTGGTGGATGAGTAGCCTGGGATGACCCAGAGCTCAACGAACCCACGCCAGCTTGAGAAGGATCAGCGGAGCCTCCTGACTGCAACCTTGCCACCAGAAGGGCCTGAACAAGAGGGGCTACAGGGACTGGGAGGATCCAGTCCCAAAAGGCCGACCGCCCGATAAAGAGGCTGGTGGGCGGTGCTGCCAATAGTAGCCCTTTTGAAGACAGGGTGTGTGAGTCAGAAAAGGCCACTCCCAAAGAGGTGGCCAACCTTGTCGCAGCCTCAGACTTAGGCGGGGACTGCGAGCAGGAAGAGGACCAGTGTTTTTCATGGCCCTTGTCCCAGTGTTTGTGCTTTCCACTGGATTTTCCTCCCAGAAGAAGAAGAAGGCTGCGGCTCCGAAGACAGGGCCAGAGAAGAGAAGAGAAGGAACTTCTGGCCTGCAGCTCCCGTTTCATGCTGGTGATCTTCTGCTGCAAGAAGAAATTCTTCCAGGACCTGCTGGCAACAAGTCAAGTGACCTGGTTGAAGGCTTTACAGATGTCACAGCCCTGGGTGTCATGGGTAGGCCCGAGGTAGGGGATGAAGGCAGAGGGGCCATCTTTCTCCGGGAGTTGCTCTCTAAAAGCACACTTTGTCCTGGAGGACTGCTCAGAAGAAGTGGATGGGTCCAACATACAAAAGTAATCAATGAAAAGTTGACAGACTAGAGTGAGAAATAAAAGAAAATTCAAGAGAAAACTGAAAGAAAAACAGTAGTCAACTGAAGCTTGAGGTGGTCTCTGGAGGTCTGGCGTGCGTTGGTCGACAGCGGGGAAAGAACTGAGGAGGGAGCGGGGACCACCCATTCTTATAGGGTTGGCCGACGTCAGAGGGTCACATAGGAGTGGGCAGCCCCCCCGAATATACTGCTAGCTAGAAAAGTTTCTGTCTGCTCCTGGTGCCTGATGGTGGTAGTTCTATAGGTGTGGCCTGCTGCAAGAGACAACCTCGACGTCAGATCTTTAGGTCCAGATTAAGGAAAAACACATTAGGAGGTAATTTTTCCATTTTCTTACTGTCTTGTAATTTAATTTTTTATCTGGTTGATACTGCAACCCTCTGCCTGCCATGTTAATGGACTATGCTTCCCAGTGTCCCTCACAGCCAGCCCTCTGATGACAAGACTGACGGACTGAGCCACAGGGAACATCTATATGTTGGCAAGTCACTTAGCTAGCATGAGTGTGAAGGAGCACATGATTGTGCTTATTCTACTGATACTGATTGTGCTAAGCTTAGAAAATCCTGTGCAGTCATCCTTCTCCCCAAGTGGAAGAAAGCTGCATACTGAATCAGTGTCTCGGCCCTTTCCAGTGGAAGAAAGGCCGTTCCTTGAACTGTGTCCAGTTCTGCTGCAATGAACTGTAGATTCTGGGTGGGTTCCAGTTTTTCCAATCCCCAGCTTTTCCATCATGAGCACTGTTTGCTTTACTTGATGACAGGGCCTCTTCTCTTGTTTTTCCACACACAAACGAAGTGTGGACAGACTGTCAATCCATTCCGTGAAAGTGCTGCTACTACAGCCATGCTCTTTCCAAACACTACTGAGGCTACATCAGACCAAGGGGCACTGCAACCATGAAGTTTACATATTTCCTGTGGCTTGCTCTTATTGGAATATGGATATGAGCATCCCTCAGATCCAGTGAGTAAAGTCAGTCCCCTTGCTGAAAAGATGGGATTACTGTTTGCAAGTGAACCTTTCCTGTTTGTGTATCTATTTAGGCTTAGGTTGCGTATCGGTCACCACTCTCCTGATTTTTCTTTGTGAGAAAATACCTTTTCCCACTCGTTTACAATGACCTTATCCACAGCATTCAGAATTTGCAGCTTTGAACTTCCAATTTTAATTGATGCATCTCAGCTGAACAATGTGGCTTGAAGTTTTTGAATTTCTTTTGTTTTGGACTGGAAACAAAAGATAGACAGAGGCCTTCTCTCACAATCTCCAGCACCCATTTGTCTGTTGTGACCAACTGCTAGTGCAAGAAGTGGTGAGAGAGGGCTCCCCAGAGTTGAGCTGTGGAGACCTGTGACTCATCAGGGGTTAGTTTGTTTGAAAAAGCTGATTAGAGTGAAACCAGAGCTGAACATTACTGAAGTCCTGCAGTAGTCTGGTCTCCACATCAGAGGAAGAGAGGCCAGATGTATACAGTACCGTGTCATCTGCATACATGTTATTGGATGTGTGTGGGCAGGCTGAAGGCAGGTCGTTTAGGAAGATGGAGAACAAGAGCGGGCCAAAGACCAAGCCTTGGGGGACACTAGCAGTTACAGGTAAGGGGGCAGAGGTGGAGTTGCCAACCCTGACTGACTGGGACCGACCCACCAGATAGGAGTGGAACCAGCTGGTAGCCTCACTAGAGAGACCAGCATGGGAGAGTTTGGTCAGGAGGAGGGAGTGTGAGACAGTCTCGAAAGCCTCTGCTAGGTCAACGAAAATGGCTGCGGTGATATGGCCTTTATCCATCCCAGTGAGGATGTGGTTGGTGAGTCTTAGAAGGGAGGCGGCAGTGGAGTGAGACTTCCTGAAACCAGACTGGTAAGATGAGAAGAAGGAGGAGGTGGAGTCGAGGAAGGAGGAGAGTTGCGTTAGGACTATGTGCTCTTGGAGTTTAGCTAGTATAGGTAGGAGGGAGATTGGGCGATAGATGCCAGGGGAGGAGGGATCGACACCTTTAGGGAGGGGGATGACCGTGGCGTGCTTCCAATTGGTGGGGATAGAAGTGAGCAAGAAGGATTTGCTTAACAGAGAAGCCAAAGGGGTGGCTATGGCAGGAGCCGACAGGTACAGCATTTCTGAGTCTAGCCCATTGGGCATTTACCTTTGGAAGGATTTAGGTCAAGTAAGGCCTTAAGAACTCCAGCAGGGGTAACCTGTCAAAAGGAGGAGGAGGAGGAAGGAGAAGGGGCATCCTGGGCAGGGGGCACAGTGGGATTGCATTGAGCAGGGGGGAGTGTGGACAAGAGTGAAAAGATACAGTTTGTGAAGGAGGTGTTGAATTCATCAGCCACTGCCAGGTGTTCCGAGATGGTGGAGCCGTTGGCACTGAGGACAGGGGTGGGGGGGGGCTGAGATGGCGGGGTGAAGAGTGATTTAACCACCCTCCAGAATTTGGCAGAATATTTATGTTTGTATTGAAGGAGGATTTAAAATAATTGGCTTTAGCCCGTCTGATTTGACTTGTACAGGCATTGCGAAGTAAGCAGTACCTTAGATGGTCCGCAGGGGAGCCAGAGATTTTACAGGCCTTCCAGGCCTGGTATCTAGCTCTGAGGTGGGCCAGTATATCAGCGGTGATCCACGGCAGGTGGGCACTCCTCACCCTGGTCTTTCTAAGTGGGGCGTGTTTGTCCCAAGCCGCGAGGAACCTGGACCTGAAGTACTCCAGGGCAAAGTCGGTAGATGTAGCCTGGGAGATGACTGACCAGTCGGTATACGCCAAGTCATTCAGGAGTGTATCTAGGTACAGGGATTTGTAGGATCTTGTCAAGAGGGTTTCAGTGGCAGTGGTTTGGGTCGAAATATTTTCCTTACCAAATAAATCATGTGTTGGTCACTTACAGAGTCAGGTAGGAGACCAGAGGCAAAAGTCCTGTGTGGGTGAGTTGTAAGGGGACCAGTCCAGCAGAATGTGGTTGTGGGATACATGATCGAAGCATGTGGGTTCCGTGATCTGTTGCGAGAGGTTTACTGAGGTGATTTTGTTATGAAATTTTGCAGTTGAACTTGACAGCCAGTTCAAATTAAAGTCCCCAAGGTCATAAAGCTCGCCTGCCGCTGCATGTGATTTGAGGGTACCAAGGTGACCTAGAATGTAGGGTTGGGGGGTGTCCGGGGAGCAACAGAAGCCTGCAATAAATATTGGTGCTGTGTTGTGGAGTGAGAGCTTTATCAACAGTCAGTCTATAGACTGCGTGGGCAGTGAAAGAGAGACAAGGATAAATCGGAGGGTAGATAAGATGTACATGGCTATGCCTCCCCCCCTCTCTTGTTACCAGGGTGGTCCTGGTGAATGAGCGAGTAGCCAGGGATACAGACTTCTGCATCCTGGTTGTGGGGCTTTAGCCATGTCTCCGCTATAATCAGGATGTCCGGTTTGAGTGATAGGGCAATTGATTGTAGAAGGGTAATTTTATGTAGAAGACTGCACATATTTAAGTGGACTATTTTTAAGCCCCGAGGGAGGAGTAGAGAATAGGTGGAGTTTCGACCTGCGGTGGTGGAGGGTTGCGCGAGGTGGCATGGGCCAGGGTTTGGTTCTATAACCCCAGCTAGTAGCAGCGTTAATAGAAGTTTAGTTTTTGATATGACCCACAGGAGTTTTTGCCGAGAAGTTAAGAGGTTGTAGTCGTGAGGTATGTGCTGAGGGGATCTGTGCGTTGCCTTTTAGGGGTAGTAAGTCGGCATGTATGGAGGGAGGAAGGATGGAGGGGCCAACCCAGCTATTGTGGGGTGGAAGCTCTGGAGGCATCCCTGGTGAAGAGGCAGCATGGGAGGGTAGCGGGCACCCTGAACTAAATTTATTCTACGAGGAGTCAGCATTTCCAGGTATGTGGATGGTGGGAGGGGCACTAGGGGCATCTGGATAGTAAAAAATTACTAAGTAAATCTGCAGCATGGTGAGGCAGTCCGAGAAGGAGAATTCTTTAGTGACAGCCTCTAATGTCCCTGATTGATAAGCTGCAAATGGAAAAGTTTCCCAATTAGTTTTTACAACCATGTGATCCCTCCTATAAAGTGCGAGGTACACCAAGGGGGATGGTGGTGGGGGCGGCGGAGCTATCCTCACTCAGCTTGAATTATCGGCTGTGCTGATTTTCGAGCTCTGTACCTGAGGTGACGCTGCATGGGTCATCCAGTAGCTTGGGGGAGGGCCGAGGCTTCCAATGTCCTCATGACCACCTAGCCGGAGGACGATCTCAGGTAATGCAGCGGGGGTCATTCAGTAGCTTGGGGGAGGGCCGAGGCTTCCGATGCCCTCACAAACACCTTGCAGGCGGACGATCTGAGGAGACAGCAAGACAAGAGGTGAGGGTTTTAAGGAGATAGTGTGGAGGAGGGGTTATGTCCGAGACCAGAATTGGCCCAGCCTGCAGCCGTCTACATGTAGTTCGCTTAGCTTTTTTTTTTTTTTTTTACATGCACTCGGTGAAGCAGCTTTACATTTAACTTTGTTACTGCGCTGGAATTAAACAGGCTATGGGTACATCTTAGAATTAACTTAGACTTCAGCTTTAACTTATACTTTGTTACTATGCGGGAATTAATTAAAACAGGCTGTGCGTACTTCTCAGAGTTAAATGAGACAGTAGCGATGCTGTCTGCACATTTATAGTACAGCTATTTCAATGCACACTCACATTTTATCACGAACTGTAGCTCCGTACTTAAAACAGAGCAGATATGTAGCTAACTGCTGTTTCACAGGAAGAAATTTAAAGTTCAGCCTGCTAAGGCACCCCCCCGAATTTAAAGTACACTCTTAAGGCTATATTCAGAAAATTACTGTAATAAGGCTAGGTGAGAGGATGCAAAAAACTATGTGCAGCACTGCGCCGATATTTATTGGTGGGCAGCCGTTACTCCACAGTTTGAAAATTGGTGCCAATAATTCTTCACTCAGCTTGAATTATCGGCTGTGCTGATTTTCGAGTTCCGTACTGAGGTGATGCAGCGGGCCCAAAGCTCGATGCCCTCACGACCACCTTTGCCGGGCGGACGATCTGAGGTGATTTAAGCGGGTCATCCAGTAGCTTGGGAGGGCCGAGGCCTCGATGCCCTCACAACCACCTTGCGGGACGACGATCTGAGTGTCATGGATAGAATACTGACTCTTTTTGTACAAGTCAGTCCCAACATGTCAGTGAGCGCACATACAGTATAAATGCATATGGCGGTCGGCTAAGGAGGTGAGGTGACAGGAGGGCTGTGCCAGTCACCATGTCAGGCATCGCTGGACATCTGCAGTCTACACATATATGAAACGGGGGATTGAGGGCGGTTGGCTGCAGTAGAACTGCCCTGCCTTTGTGACAGTGGAGGTGCCCCAGTATGAGGTGGTTTTCAGTGGTAATAAATAATACTGCTTTAGGGACTGTTTCCTGCCGCTGCAAACCTCTGAAGATACAGCTGCACCAATATGCAATGGGGGACCCTCTCATATGCATAGGCACAGCAATATTACAGCACTTTGGGGCTGCTGGAATTGCACTGAGGCTTCTGGGGCTCCTGAATATGGGACAGCCGGGGGCACCAGCGCAGTTCTGGATTAGCCCACCCACAATCCCTATGTGCAGGAGCACTAATCTTTGAATACTGCAGCCAAATGTTTCTATTTTCTTGTCTTTTTTCAAGTGTGAGGGACAACTCCTCTGCCTGCCTTTTCAAACGGGACCTTCTCTAAGTGCTCCTCAGCCAGAGATTTATGCTCTTTTATGGGCTTCCTTGCAGACTCTGCATTTCCCTGCAGACTGCTTTAGACTGGTCTCTAGGGGAAGCTGCATCAGCTGACATTAACATAAAGAAGTCCTCAGCCTTTTTAATAGGGGAACATTCTTTGAAGCAAGGCAGTGAGGTGAACTGATAGCAACTGCCTTTTTGTTCATCTCTTTTTCTGCCTTAGGACAAAACACTTTGCAGGGATCACAGTTTAGCCAATCGTGATCTAGGCCCAAACACCTGTGGCACTTTGTATGTCTATCTGCCTCAGGTGAACAATGGGTCCACTTGTGGCACTTTTTGAAATCTGTGAGCCCAGTACCTTTTTTTTTGATTTTGGTTTTAATTCTGATTTCGACATGAGGCCAGAAAAAGATACCACAATAAAATACCCAATCGCAGTCACAGAAAGCTGTTGTTTTAGGTTGACCACAGTCGATGTGAGCCAGATAATTTTTGTTCATTTGACCACAGTCATTGTGAGCCAAAAAACAATGAAAAATGCTGTAAAAATCTAGCAGAAGAACTCAACTGTCAACTACAATCGTTGTGAGATGACCAATTTCAAAGTATTTAACAAAGCCATCATGAGAAGAGAAAAGTGCTTTAAAAATATAAGAAAGGCACCTTAACATATTTTTTTTGTTGTTTACTTTAAGTGAAACTGTTGAAGCAGAACAGTCAGGCTGTTAATTCAAACACAGACTCCACCACAGTCATTGTAAGTAAAGCTTTTTTTTTTTCCTTTTTTGGTTTTGGACACAGTTCCCAGAACCATTTGGCAACCATGCAAAAAAGCAGAAAAACAACACAATTTTGTGCTAAAATACAATTCAGAAGAAAGAGAAAACATATTTCAAATAAATAAACTTTAAGCTTTAAAAGACAACAAATCTTTAGAACACAGCCATAAAATTAGCAGGGGAAAACTGTCTGGGGCGAATGAAATCTTTAACAGAAACTACAGATCCTCCATTGGAATACTGTGAGGCTGGAGACCAGCACAATAAGAGAGACGGAGCATCTCTGAAAAAAATTCTATGTTCTTGGGCACCATTCCTGACGCAGATGATGTATAAGTTAGACTAATTCTTCTAATACATGTAGTTAGAATTATAAAATAATATGAGTGATGTGGGACCACTCTAGAATGCTGACAACCTCAGTTTGCGACCCACACCTAGTTCATCAGGAATGGAGGCCAGCAGGGAGGACTAACAGCATGCATCTGAAGGTTCTTCTCTCGGGTGAAGAGAGTTCCTGGTGTCACTCACAGTGACACCTGGAGGAGGCCTGACGGTGTGCCACTGACGCTGTAGGTGACTATTCAGCGTCTGGCACACACATCCACAAAGACTGTCACAAACATGCACCCATCCACACAGAAGGGCGGACAAAAACGTGAAAAACACCACCCTCACTGGCCACATGATGGCATCAAACCAAGGGTCGCTTATATGCTAAAGACTCACGAACATGGTATCATATGTTTTTTGTTTTCAGACTGCCCTTCTAAGGACTAAAGCTGTGTTCACATGGCTGCAGTGCTATAATATCTGTGCTGCTCCATTCTTGCTGCAGTCTCATCAGCAGGGCCAATTCACCGTCCACAGAGCCCTCCCTTGCACTGATGCAGCTTGCACCAGAAAGGAACTGCACGGCTGGGTTGGGAGCAGTGGAGAAGTCTGGGAGCCGCTGCTTTTTATCGAAGGGAGCATCACAGAATATTTACACTGCCACATGATACACTCATTCCAATAAACATTCCCACTTCTGTGCCTGAACACAAACAGGATCCGAAGCACTCTGGAAATGGTCCCATAAGTGTCCACACTGCCGACTCTGTAGCGCATCAACCCATGCGCATGGGTTGATGCGCTGCAAAGGTGGCAGTGTAAACATGCCTTAAGAGCACTTAATAACAGTGCAAAATTCCTTAAGTAACGTATATGGCCTGTTGAGGAACAATATTCATACAGTGGAACACAGAAAAAAAAAAAACTATAATAACTTTCTATCAAAATGGCCCAGAGAGTTAGACATTATATAATTGATAACATACGAAGAAGCCAGCGGAAGAAGGCCATTTGGTCTAGCACGTCTGCTCGTATTACAGGGTTCAATAACATTACACCAAACCGGAATACATGCTAGAAATCTATTGATCTGGGTAGATTTGCTCAAAAAGATATTTAAAAAGCATTGCATTAAATATTGGAAAAGGCAGGCAATGTAGATATCACACAGCAGCAATTTCAGCTGTACAGGGGCTGCCAACCACAAAGGCCCATTCACTTGTGTCAATGGGAAAGTGGAAATGGCAACCGCTCCTGACCAATGCACCTAGGGCAATGATTTTCCATTTTCCAAAATGGCCACTTCTGTTTAAAAAATCTTAAAATCTTTTTTTTTTGTTTGTTTCCTACAATTGAGGGCAGAACAGTATGTTTTGTACAGAAATGTGGCTAAAAATTGGGGAGTTTGAACAAAAAGTTAAAGCAAAGTGGGGTTGTTTGCATGATAAAGTGATGCAAACAGTTTTTTCATGAACAATTGGCTGCAAGTACAGGTTTCAAAATGACAGATTCCACTGTTACTGGTGTTTTCCACTGGGAAATGGAAAATCAATTGGCCCTATGCACCCACTTGATGGGTATGTGGTGGGAGAAGGGGTCAGGAGATTATAGAGGTACTGTTTGTTTACAAAAAAAAGAATTAAGATACACACTGGCAACACTCATGTTGAGACGATTATTACAGTTGCATTAACCGCTGCATCAGTGTTAAACTCTCGGTAACGAAGGTCCACTTACACTGCATTCTTGTCCGTTAGGGCACGAGCATATGACTCAGATGGCCCAGGTGACTGCCTCTGGTGGTTACTGGGACCACCTCTTGGGCTGCTTTTTGTCCTCATGATTATTTTAGCAGATTTCATCTCCTCATCTTCACTGGTAGGAGCACTCACACTGGTGTCAGAGTTCTACATGTAAAGATGAACGTCAAACAAAGTAAACAAAAAATCCTGGACAGTTATTTTTGTTTTCTAAAAACTGTATAGTCTTTATTGAACTTTTCCACGTCTGCAATATCCACAATTAGAACAATAAAAGCAGTTGAATAAAAACATATGCATGGTCACGGGTCTTCATTGCTTTACATCATTCAAGGCAAATAAGATGGTTATAATAACTATTCCCTCCCCTACTGGGTCAATATGTCGTTTGCTTTACAGCGCATGACATAACCACATACCAGGAACAGCACGGTAGGGAAAAGTGAGAGGGTGCAAAACCGTAAAAGGATGTAAGTGTGGTAGTGCACCCTCTTCCCAAATACAGGATAAGAATCCTGCTGGAACAAGGGACGGTAGCAGCTGCCGTGGCTCGATGGGATGAGCCACGGGCAGCAAGTGGAGGCAGTGCCTGTGGATCAGGTTTGATTCCCGTCCCAGACGTATGGAATTTTTTTATTTTTTCACTGTGTGTGATTTTATGTTAACCTCCGAAGTTAGTTATTTTAGTTGGGGGTTCGGGGACGAGACTTCCCATAACAGGGTGTGCGGGGGTGCAGTCCCCTCAAAACAAAGACTTATGCCGCTGGCAATATATTGCACTGTACTGGCAGCATGGTATATTGCTGCGGCATAATATCTTGCAACATTATGACCCCATGCTATTCCCTCCACCCCCTAAGTTACAGTGCGGGGGAGGGGGCCCACATCAACAGTATAATTTAAACCACTTGCAGCCCAAAATGTCCCAGGAGTCAGGGATATTTATAATAACTCTGTTTGGAGAGTGGTGGAACAGAGGGGACCTAGTCCCCAGTCCCTGGGGGCATGAAAGGGGCAAACGGGATTGATTTACATAAATTAATAAAACTGTTAGTGCACCTATTCCCAATGTACTATATTAATAATAAAGGGCTCTGCGGTGTTAAGAGGGTGGTACCATGTGTTGTTTTAAAAGGGTCAAGGGACAAAATCTGGATCCTTAGTCATTACATGCAGGATCCATTTGTTCCCTCTAGATGGGCAAAGCTCCACTATATCATTTGCACAGTGTGCTACTCTCTCCATTCTGTATAGATGATTAACTAACAATCTCCAGGTAGTGAGAGTTGGACACTGGGGTGTAGGCCAAGCTCTGGTAATTGGCCTCTTTTGCTGCCGTGAGAAGGATACTCAATAGGTATCTAGAGTGAGAAATTTACAGGCCACGTGAGACTTGAATGATCAGAAAATGAAAATTATGTACCTACCGTAACTCTTGATCTTCCTGTCTGTCTTCACCATTCATTACTGTTGGGTGATTGCTGGAGACGCAGCACCACACAGGTGCTTTTTTCTTTGTTTTCCAAGGGAGAGGAGTCAGCGCCACCCATGAGGCTGACGCATTGCGTGGCGCTAATGAGTTGACCAATAACGGTCGTTGACTCCTCCTCCACCCCAGTTCTGCTAGCTAGCGAGATGGAAAAAAAATAGAGAAAGACAAAAGCGGGGCCCTAGGGACAGCAAAAGGAAAGGATATGAAATAAAAAAGGAAATATGCAGACTAGAGGAGAGAGGAGGAGGAGGAGGAGGACTTATGGGTGTGAACTTTGATCCCAATCCCTGGGCGGCCAAGAAAAGAAGGGGAAGAAAGAGAGAGAGAGAGACGGAGATGGAGAGGGGGGAGGGAGGGAGAGAGAGAGAGAAAGAGATGGACGGACCAATTCCACTCAATCCCACAGAAGAGCTGTGGAGAAGAAGGTGGCCAGACAGAAGGTCACCAGGCTCGAGAAATCAAGTTTAGGCCCCTGTCTCTCAGGGCCTCAGGACACCCAAACAAAGCAAGCAGGTTCGATCATTTTGTTTCTGAGAGCTGCCCACTCGGAGACACCCCAAAGCCAAGGGAGACTCCAGGTCTCCATTAAGCCCAACCAGCAGGAAATTCCGGAGCCCAGCCTAAGAACAGGAGTGGAGAAGTCCCCCTTCCCGCCTCTCTCCCTCCTAAGTACTAGGGCGAAAAGCCACCCCAGGGAGGTGCTCCTCCCCTGACATTGCTGACCCCTGAACCCTAGGGTCCAGGTTGGGGGGGAGGAAGGACCCATCCAGCAAAAATCTCCCCCCAAAAAAGCAGAGGGGAGAACAGCAAGTTAAACTAAAGAACAAGAGTCCCCGTGGGCCTTTTTGTTCTCCTCACAACACAGAGAGGACCCTCTAGAAGGGGAGTCGGCCCTGCCCACCGGACCGGGCTGAAGTCCCGATAGGACCTCCCCCCCAGACGGGGAAGGGGAGGGACCCATGGAGCATCCAATCGCAAAGGGCAAAGGGCCCTACCTGCCTTCCCAGACAGGACAAGCTCCCCGCTGTATAAAGACAACATGGGGCTCAGCGAAATCCGAGGAGATGCCAACCAATGGCTTCCAGAGGGAGGGCAGGCAGGGAGACAGCATCTCCCAGAGGCCAAGAGAGGAAGGCGGGTGGGTTTCAGTGATGAATGGTGAAGATACACAGGAAGATCAAGAATTACAGTAGGTACGTAATTTTCATATCTTCCCTATGTCAGTCTTCACCATTCATCACTGGTGGGTGAATACCAAGCCCCCTGAAGGGGGTCCAGGAGTGCCCTGAAGGATGTGAGTCCCTCAGCCTCCTGTAGGGGGGAACTATGGGAGGAGGAGACCCATACAGGCCAACTAGGCCTGTGACTGATCAGGGCAAGGCGGAGTCTCCTGTGACCCAGGAGACGGACGGCGCCCCTGCAGTTCCCGCCTTGCCCTGTGGGAGAACAGACGGGTCCCCCAGAAAGCGGAAGCAAGCACACTACACCGGGTCAAGGTTGACAACCATGAGAGTCGAAGCCATGCCGACCACCTAATGCAAATCATAGTCCTCGCTAGACTGGAAGCTACCTCACTGGCATCGTAAGATGCCTTTGCTTGGTGCCTTGCAAGTCCCAGGCCCTCTGCGGAGAGGGCAATGGCGTGTCTGGTTGCCTCCGAATCAGGCAGCAATGCTAGCGCCTGGCCAAGCATCGACCACAGATGCCTACTGTAGACAGCGTGGTGCACCTGATGGGATGCAATACTCAGCATCAAACGTGCCAAGGAGAACACTCTCCGTCCCCAGCGGTCGAACATCACAGAGTCTGCATCCGAGGGTCAGTCGCGTACCAGGCATCTATGCCCAGAAGGGGAGTCCAGCCACCCCACTCCCAAAGGGGGATGAGGCAAGTCACCTGGAGACCCCTAGGGTGCACAATATCTGAACCAACAGTCCATCCTGGCTGGCACTGGGGCAGACGGGTACTGCCAGGTATGGAACGACACCTTCCGGAAAAATGTGCGTCACAAAGAAACCAAGAGGTGGTCAGCGCTGTAATCACAGAGGAATACACGTGTCGTCCGCTCAGGATTGCGTCTTGCTATGTGGGAAAGATGGAGTTCATTGACCAACCTCACAAAGAAGCACTGATACTCTGTTTGTTCAGTGTCTGAGGACAGACGGACGGAGGTATCCTCTTCCTCAAAGGAGGAAGACAAGGAGGCCGACAAGCCCAAGTCCATCTGCTATGGGGGAGACAGGTGAAAGACCAGTTCATCCATTGCCCTGACATACCTAGGAACGGTGGCAGCAGTGGCTCTGAACTACTCCCAGGTCAACAGCCCTGAGAGGCTGGGAAATGGGGGGGGGGGTCTGCACAGGCAAGGGGAAAACGCACTTCACCTTGTGCGAACTACCTCTGTCAGGGCTAAGGGACCTCTCTAACGATCCAAGACCTCCCAAAGGCCAGGGGTCTGAGCAGTGACTGGCCGCTCAACCAGCCCCGAAGCAGTCAGGACTGAGCCCTGAAGAGGAAACACCCCTGTGAGGAGACCGAGGCCGCATGGATCCAGAAGGGCGGACCCCACCCAGAGAGGCCTTTTCCTGAAGGAGACGAGGGAGAGAAGGAGGGCTCAGTGCTCTGACTCCTCCCAGAACCTCGAAGGGTCCCCGGGGGGGGCACGTCGCACCCTTCCTTGTTCCCTTAATCCCAACAACTCAGAGGACCATGTCCTCCTCACTCCTGGCACCAGGGAGTGCTCCAATTACCCCAAGGGTGGACACAGAAGAGGAAGTCCCTGTCCCAGCACCGGCTGTACAAACGGCACCAGCACCAGGGCAGGAAGCCGCCCACACCACTGAGGCCAGAACCACCATCCCCTCAGACCAACGGTCGCTATCAACCGCCCCACCCCCAGTGTCGTGTGGAAGCCGGCGCCAACCACAACTGCCAGAACAGAGGGAGGGGGAACACGGGAAGGCACGGATGTACTGGGGCATTGGAGAGCCCTCTGACTACAAGGAGTCAGGCTGCCAGTCCAGATCAGCTTCTTGATCATCTGCCTCTGGAAAGGAGGAGATCCAAAAAACCTCCAGACTAGCAACCCCAGAGGTTCTCCTACCCTCAGCACTGCAAACGGTGCCAGGGGCAGGCCCAGTACTGCTCGCGGCGGCGTCTTAATCACCAGAGCTGCGAAACAGAGCCGATCCAAAACAGCACCAATGGGCGGCACCGATGAGCCACTCATGCTGGGCCCAGCAGGCGTGGGCTGCGACACCGGGGTAGCCTGCATCTCCGAGGAGGTGACTGCCTTTGCGGTGCTCCCAGCCTGTCACCCGAGAGGGTCAGACCAGTCCTCCGGCACCATGGTAGAGGACTCCTCCCTAGCAAGGCTAGAGGGGGAGGAGGCCCCTTCCCACCAGTCCATGTAGAACTGGGAGGGGACCCGGAGGAGGAGTGAAGGGACCTGCACTTGAGAGTTCTTCGTGCGACACCGGCCTCCAAAAGTCGGCACAGCTGACTTTAAACGTGCAGATTTCAAGAACACAGCAGTCCATGGAAAAGCAGGCATTGCAATTGTCCATGTTGGGAGTTGGACCCAGGCAGGAAAGACAACAGTCATGCCGGTTCATGATGTAAATCTGCCGGTCGCAGGGACACCAACGAATAGGAGGTTGGCCCGCCTTAGAAGAGCGCTTCTTTTTGTCCCCGGACAAACCCGACATGACTCACAGTAACAGAAAACCAAATCAGCAAAAGACTCGATGCTGTAAAATAAAAAGGAAAGGTCTTACCAGTAAGGCAGGAGAACGGCACCGAGCAGTTATCAAGCAGAACCGGAACGAGCAGAACTTTGGCAATTATACGGCATCGAAAATGGAGCCAACAAACTAGGCCACTGTGGCGCAGTAAAGAGAACACTGCATGAGGTGCCATTGTCTCGATGGTAGGAGAAGCAGAACTGGGGTGGAGGAAGACAAAAGCGGAGTCGACAACCGTCACTGGCCATCCCACGAGCGCCACGCAATGCGTTGGCCTCATGGGCATCGCTGCCCCCTGCGCTGACTCCTCCCCCTTGGGAAAAAAAAATGCTCTCGCGGGGTGCTGTGTCTCCAGCAATCACCCACCAGTGATGAATGGTGAAGATTTACACAGGGAAGATCGTGTCCACTGTAAGAGGTACTAGCTTACGATATAGCACTTCCAATTTCGCCTGAAGTGCCTGAAAGAAAGGGCATAGGGAAGGGCAAGCCAACATTATGCGAGTATGGTGAGCTTGACTTTCTCTGCATAACTTTCAGCAGGTGTCATCCAGGTAGTTGGTAGCGTGCCATGATGGAACAGTGCCCAAGAACTGGATTTGGTGCTTCCAGGCATATTCCCTCTAGTAGTGTGACCTGGAAACTTTGGAAGTTATTTGGCATGTTGTGTGCCACTGCTCCAAGGTAATAGGTATGTCCAACTCTTTCTGCCATCTCTGAAGTGCATAGCTTGTAGAGTCGGGCTCCAGAGTCAACCAATGCTTTGTATAAAAAGGATATCAAATGTTCGGTGCTCCCAGTCCACATTAAGAATATAAGGGAGGTAATAATGGCTGGGTGTGACCCCAGGTTACGTACTCCCAGCAGAAGGGTGGTATAGTAGTGTCTTAATTGAAGATATCTGTAAAAATCAATCTGTCTCAGGCCAAATTCCCTTTGGGCATCCGCTAAGGACTTAAAGAAGGCTCCAGAAGTGAGCTGATAGAGGTACTGCAAAGATAGGTGTTCCATCAGTGGACTGCTTGATCAATCCTAGCTGGGTAAAATCACTCCAATAGTGCAACTGGGCAGAGCAGGTTGAGAAAAGGAACCAAGTGGAAGGAGCGTGAGATAGAGAGCCAGACCTTGATCTGGTAACGGATTCAAAGATAGTGGTAGGCTAGGGCACCAGGCTACCTGTCATATAGTACACAACCTGCTGGTTAGGGAGGGCAAGACTGCCCTTCTCCTTGGGCAGGAACATGGTCCACGGCTCTACCCAGGGGTGTTTTCCGGCCCATATGAATCTCATGATTTCTTTATTCTACTGTCAGAATGTGACCAATGGAGCCAGCCCGGTGGTGCCGAGGGTTGAGGCGCTGGATGCCAGACCTCACGCCACACCGGCGACCCGGGTTCAGTGACGGATTCGAGTGGCCGGGGGTCGGCAGGGGAGGGAGAGGATTGATCGTCTGGAGGACTGCTCTCCTCTCCCTGGGGTGGGATCCAGGGATTCCTGGTATCCTGGCGGCCCCTGATGGAAATCAGGGGTACTGCAGGTTCACCAGTCAATGTCAGGGGTGGAGTGCAGCAGATGACAGCAGGGCAGCCATGTGCAAGCATCACTGCACACCGCACTCTTGGGAGGAAACAAGTAAAAATCCCCATCATTGGGGGGATAGGTGACAGCATCTCCGCACCGGACCACACTTCCAACACCGGGCACTCTCCTCTCCATGCCCTGCTCGCTTGGCCCGTCACGCTACACTTCAGATAGAGCAGCCCCTCCCCAAGGGGTTCAGAGCTGGGAGATCTGCCAGGTCGGAGTGATGGGGGGGTGGAGAGAGAGAGAGAGCCTCAGGTGGGAGGTAGAGACCGGGCATTGAGGATGCCGGAGAGAGTTCTCCCAGGGGTGGTGCAAAAATAGAATAAAAAAAAAAAAAAAAAAGAGAATGTGACCAGTGGGATAGAGATGGGAATACTATGAAATAGGTACAATGTTCTGGATAAAGTCACCATCCAGATAACCGCCACCCTTCTGGAGAGACACAAAGGTAGCATATTGCATCTCGCCAGATCCCATGTCATTTGCAAGAGGACTGCATCCGGGGGTTCTGGATAGGTGGACCTCTATGTATTTTAGCTGCACCAGGCCCCAGCAAAATGGGAACTACTGCATGGTCTCTTAGATGGGATGTAGTGAAAGGTCAGGGCTTCCTTCAGTCATGATGGTGCTTATCTTGTATCCTGATATCTCTCCAAAATGATCTAATTATTGTAAGGCTGCTGGGAGCGATCTTTCAGGGTCATTCATATACAGGAGCCCATCATTAGTATATAAGGCAATGCAGTGTTCCTCCTCCCCTAAATGTATCCCCTTTATGTTGTTGGACTCGCAGATAGCTTGAGACAGAGGCTCAATATAAAGTGCAAATAATAACAGTGAGAGGGGGCAGCCCAGTCTGGTCCCCCAAAACAGGCAAAAATACTTCAGAGTAGTAGCCCGAGACCTTAACACAAGCCTGCGGAGCCTTGTGTAGGTTTTGTATTCATTGTATCAGAGGGTCGGGAATGCCCATTTTACTGAAGACTACATACAAAAAGGAGCAGGAAACCCAATCAAATGTCTTCTCTGCATCTAAGCTGAGAAGGACAGAGGGAGTCCAGCAGCACTGCATTTTGCGTATAATATACAGGGCTCTTCTGGTGTTATCTGCAGTTGCCCCAGAATGGACAAACCCAGTCAGGTCCAGACCTATCAGTGTGGGGAGGATCCTATCCAGCCTATGGGGCATAACTGACATGAAGTACTTCTAGGCAGCGTTAAGGACCGAGATAGGTTGGTATGAGCTACATTGCTGCGAGTTTCTGTCTGGTTTTGGAACTACCGAGATGGTGGCATGGGCCCAGCTTGGGGGAGGGCATTTGCCCTCAAGTACTTCATTAAACACCTGTAAAGGGTGGGGGACGACTCGTCACTGGCTGTTTTATAAAACTCTGTTCCATATCAGTCGGCTTCAGGGTCTTAGAGCATCTACGGCTTCATCAATTGCTTCCACCAAATTGGGCCAATATGTTGGGATCTCTGTTCCTCCGACAGTGTAGAGAATGTAAGGGCATTCAAAAAACTACTGATACTTTAATAGGCCACTGACCTTTCTGGAATATACAGAGATGGGTAGTATATACCGAATGCCTGGGTAATACTGTGCAACCTCATTAACCCTAGACAGTTGTAATATCACTGAGGAATCTCATAAGGAGTCCCGTAGTTCAAGGATTCCAGTTTTTTTATGCAGCTTTTTGCTCCCTGCCACTCCCCATACCATCAAGCTGGTATGGATTCCTGGATTCCCTCCCTCCTCCCCCTCGGTGTCAAGCGAAATGGGTGCGTCCCTATTCACATAGCGATGCCCTGCGGGGGAGACAAGCTCCATCGGCCACTGCAGAGGTTGCTACGGTGGATGCGGACCTGGACACCTCCCTCCCCTGGCTGGGAGCACTGCCACAAGGAAATGCCATCCCAGTCCCCCAGCCATCCAAATCCCAAGTCCGCTCCCAAACCTACAACACCAGCCTGGAAGTGCAGAGAGCTTCCGTTGGGCCATAGGGTGGCCCCAATGAAACACAGATACATAGACGGTGACATCAGAAACAGATCAATGGTCCATTCATCCTGCCCATGGGTCTCTACAGAACCCCGTGACTTGGCGTCGATCTGGGTTTGTAACCCTCCCCAATGGTTATCCTACTCCTTCCCAATCCTTGTCCCTGCCAGTAATGACTATCCCCTTCTTTCTATCCCAAGCACGTTTGAAATGACCCACAGTTTCTGCTGCCACCACCTCAGCCGGCAGGCTGTTCCATGATTCCACCACCCTTTCCGTAAAGTAATACTTCCTCACATCCCCTTGAACTTTCCCTCTGTCAGTTTCCAGTCTTGCCCCCCATGTTGTTGAGCTGGTGTTCCTGTTAAACAGTTCCCCAGAGTCCATCTTGTTTATTCCTTTCAGGAACTTGAATGTGTCTATCATATCCCCCTCTCCCTTCTAGCCTCCAATGAATACATATTTAGCGCCCCAAGTCATTCCTCATAAGACTTTCCTTTCTGGCCCTGAATCATCTTCGTTACCTTGTGTTGTACCTCTAGCCTATCCTTGTCTTTTCTAAGGTGAGGGTTTCAAAACTGGACACAGTACTCTAGATGCGGTCTTATCAGGGATCTACAGAGGGGGAGTATCACCTCCTACTGTCGATATCCCTCCCCTATACATCCCAGCATCCTGTTTGCCGTACTGCAAGCCTTGTCACAGACATAAGGCAATTTTTGTGGGGGGGTAGGACGAAATAGGCTGTTGGTTAAATAGGATCTGCAGTTTATCCTCTAGGTAGGGAAATGGGCAGACTAGGTGGGCCAAGCGGTCCTTATCTGCCATCAAAGTCTATGTTTCTATCTATTCTGTCCAGAGAGTCCTTTTCCCTAGGTGCATTACCTTGCACTTTTTGGCGTTGAAATTCAACTGCCAGACCTTCGTCCATCTCTCTAGCCTCTGCAGGTCATCTTGTAGTTCTCCAGTTGCCTCAGCACGATCCACTCTTCTGAAGAGCTTTGTGTCATCTGCAAAGAGACCTAACGTACCTCGGATCCCTTCTCAAATGACACTGATTAGCATGTTGAAAAGGCCCGAACCCAGGACAGATCCCTGTGGTACCCCACTTGTGATCTCCCTCTCTTCTGATTTAACACCACGTACCAGTACCTGCTGCATTCTCCCTTTTAGCCAATTTTCTACCCATCTGACTATATATCCCTAGCCACCCAAAGGTCCATCCGCTTCTTCAGCAGGCATCCATGGGGCACAGAGCTGAAAGCCCTGCTGAAGTCAAAAAACTGCAGATCCATATCATGGCCTTTATCCAATTCCCCTGTCACTCAATCAAAAAAGACTATTAAGTTTGTCTGGCATGACTTCCCTGCCACAAAACCATGCTGTTTACTATCCTGGAGACCACTACCCTCCAGATAGTCCACAAGGTCTGCTTTGATAAGTCAGTCCATCAGCTTTCCAACAACAGAGGTGAGACTGATGGGCCTATAGTTGCCTGCTAGTTCCTTGTGCACCCCCTTATAAAGCAGAACCACGTCCGCCACCTTCCAGTCCCTCGGGACAACCCCCCGATTGAAGTGAGTTATTGAAAAGGCATGCCAGAGGTTCGGCCAGTTCATTTGCAGATTTTTAGAGCACCCTCGGACGGATCCCATCTGGACTCGGGGGGCCTTGTCTGTCTTGAGGTCTGCTAGACACTTTCATATTCCAATTTCATTGAATTAGATTGCAACACAACTAAAAAGAATAGGACTGTCAGAGCCTCCGAGTAGCTCTGCAAACATTTACAGTAAAAATATTACCAGGGACAAACTGGCATAATCTGTAAAGTGAGGGAGAGAGGAAGGGGGTTTCAACCAAATCAGTGACAGCTGGATGTAAGTAGTATGGGGAACTCATATAAGGAAGACTTAGACACGAAGGGATATTCATCACAGTATTTGCCATTCTTCTAAATAATTAAAACTGCCAGTACAACTTTTGTATGATCTCCACCTCTGGCAGGCTGCTCCAGAACTTAGAATGTGTTTTAAATGAAAACTTTCTCTGTGTTGGTCTCGCACTGACAGCCTTTGCCTAACATCTGGTTGTGGCCAAGACCTAAAAAAAAACTGGGACAATAGCAAGAATTAACCAATTAGGATCATATAAAATTGTAAAATATTAAGAGGTTTAAACAAATTTCAAGTAGAAATTTTAAATACATAAGTATAAAACTGGCAAAGGTTCACTGTAAAGCTCAAGCTGGAGTGGTCATGTAACACTTACCCTAACCTATCTACAATACTAAAAAAGGAGAGGTAGGGAAGGATGAGTTGTACTAGCAGTTCTAATTATTTAGAAGAAAGGCAGATACTACAGTGAGTATCCTTTCCTTCTACAATAGCTTACAAAAGTTAGTCCAACTCTTGCAGACTCCAAGCAGCACCCTTGGTTGGAGGCTTTACAATTACTTGGGGAAACAGATTCTGCAAGACTGAGGTGCCAAACCTGGCAAGGATATCTACTCTGTGGTGAGTAATGAATGTAAGGCAGAAGCCCAGGTTGCAACCCCATATATTTCATCCAAGGGTACATTCCTTCTGGCAGCAGCAGAGGCTGCTGTTCCCCTTGTGGAATGTGCCCCGATTCCCTCAGATGGCTCTCTACCTGCAGTAACATAACGGTACTGGATAGGGGCTACTATCTATCTTGACGTCGTCTGTTTGCTAGCAGGGTGACCCTGTGACACTTCACAATATCTCCGACCTATTGCCACTCAAAGAAGGGGTACCACAAGGGTCAATACTCGGCCCCCTTCTTTTCACACTTTTTATAAATGAGCTGCACACCCACTGTGGGAGCAGCAACGTTATCCAGTATGCAGATGATGTGGTCATTTACAGAACCTCCCACAACCTAAAAGATCTGGGGACAGCCCTCCAAAGGGACATCCTACAGATGGAGGACTGGCTCACTTTGAACAAAATGGTCCTAAACACTAACAAAACGAAGGTGATGCTGTTTGGACCCAGATCCCTAGGTCCTGAGAGGTCACCGCTCCTACAACTCAAGTCCAGGAGGGGTAAAAAACTTGAAGTGGTTGCCTCCACCAAATACCTTGGACTTACCTTGGACCAAGGTTTCACATTAAAAAATCACGTGGACCAAGTCACTAAGGTCATCCATGGTAAACTTCGGAACCCTCTACAGACTAAAGGATCAGCTGATCCCAGAAGCTAAAGCCATTGCGGCGAGCGATTCTCACATCACCTATGCGTTCGGTACTCCAGGGTGTGGCCAAGACGAGCTTAGCAAGCTACAGACCATGTACAACAAGATAGTCTGCTTTGCCTCACTGTCCCACCCTAGGAGTCACCACTGTGAGTCCCTAACAAGACTCAGGTGGCCGTCTTTTGAAGCTCGCCTCATGTATCCAACCCTCTGCCTTACTTTTAAGCTAATTGGTCCTTCACCTCCCCCTAGCCTCAATGGTCTCATAAGGGTAAAACTAAGCCCACGAAATCTACGGACCTGAGGCCAAACTCTCCTCGTGGTCCCTAAGGCAAGGACAATAGCCGGGTCCATGTCCTTCGCTCATGCTGCCCCTTCCAACTGGAACAACCTCCCCCTTGAGGTGCGGGAAGCGGAGTCGATCACCTGCTTCCGAACTAGGCTCAAGTCTCACTTGCAAAAGGAGCAAATGCCTCATGCTACAGCACCTGACCAATTAGCACTACTCCGGTAGGACAATGCACCTATCTTAAGGAATTAACATACGCCAGACGTGGAGCACTTACGCGTCAGCATGTCCTATCCCCTTTTGCCCATAGGGAATGAACTACATGACCCTAGCCAAATTCCTTGCCCCCAACCCTGCGCACACTTAACTAAAACTTGTAACTACTAAGCATAATGTTTTCTCGAAGTGTAACTATTATGTTCGCCCTGCTTGTATGTCTTCCACAACCCTACTGTTTAAACCTATGAGGACTGTTTCTAGCATATAACATGAAAATCACCTGTGTGTACCACATCTGTTACCTGTAATAATTGTAACTCCCAGGTCGCCCCTGAAAAAGGGACCTCCAGGGCCCAGTGGGCCTACCCGGTCATCAAAATTCAATAAATAAATAAATATGTGACAAACAAACTGCTTTCTGTCACCACTTATTGCCTCAGTTCTGCTCTTACAGAAATGTATGGCCCTTTCACCTTCACTTGTGTGTGACATTTTGAAACAGACAGGCAAACTGAGCCTGGTTTAAATGAAATCCAGACACCACTTTGATGAGAAAAGTGTTATTAGTCCTTAATGTTACCTTTTCTATGTGGAACAGCAACAATTCAGACTCTGTGCTTAGTGCCTGGAGATCACTGATCCTTCTTGCAGAAGTTACAGCCACTGCGAATATTGTTTTCCAAGTGACAAAGCGTAAAATCTGCTGTGGCCATGGGTTCCAAGGGTGGAAAGACCAGCCCTGAAATCACCATGCAGGGACTGCTGGGTCTTTTATTTTTTAAAACAATCATCATTGTCCAGTGCACTCCCTCCCCCAACTGCTCAAAACAGCCTGCAATGATTTAAAGTTTATACTTTCTTACACTCTTGTCACACCCCTAGAAAATGCAGGAATTTATAAGAAATGTGATTAAATCTGGTGAATGAGCTGGGGTAGAGCTTACTAACCCTCTGATGTGTCTATGTGGTTTAAAGGGGTACTGTCAGTTTTGCGCCTTCGTTTTATGAGTAAAGTGAGCAGTGTGCCTCTTGGCACCCATCTATCCTAGATGCACCCCACAATGCCCCCTACATGTACAAACTTACAGCCTTTTGGCCGGTTTTTGAGATTTGTGCAAAAATATTTGGACACTTGGGTCGACTAAAACTCACCCACATCCTGGAAGCACAATGAGGTCAAGAACACGCCTCTGGCACGAGCGCTGTCCCGGACAGTGATTTTTTCAGAAGGAAACTGAGACAGAATAATAAGCCTGCTCCTCGTGTTGAAATAAAACGTTGCCGGTATCTCCGTGGAAAAGCCGAGCGCTGTACACTGCACAATTTTGAATTTATCGTTGTTGATGAAATCTCGCACCTGTGCTTCAGAAGCACTCTCTTGCGCGTGCACGGGATCTCTGTTCGTGCCTCTGAAGCGCATGCATGTGATTTCGGCAACAACAAGAAATTCAAGATTGTGCAGTGTACAGCGCTCAATTTTTCCACGGAGATACCAGCAACATTTTATTCCTACACGAGGAGCAGGCTTATTATTCTATCTCAGTTTCGTTCTGAAAAAAATCACTGTTTGGGACAGCGCTCATGCCAGAGGTGTGTTCCTGACCTCACTGTGTTTCCGGGACAAGGGTGAGTTTTTGTCCAAGTGTGCGAATATTTCTGCACAAATCTCAAAAACCGGCCAAAAGGCTGTAAGTTTGTACTTGTAGGGGCATTGTGGAGTGCATCTAGGATAGATGTGTGCCAAGAGGCACACTGCTCACTTTACTCATAAAACGAAGGGGCAATGCTGACAGTACCCCTTTAACCCTTTAAAAGACCCTTTTAAACACTGTGTGTGACAGCAAGTGATTTTTGTTTGTTTTTAGAGTGATATGCTGCAATTGCAGGTATGTGCACTTTGACGGATACTGGCTGGCTTTAAGCCAAGTGATATTTTAAATGCATTAAATAGTCCATTACTGTATTAGTAAGATATCTGCCTGTAAGGCATTTTCCTGCATATATGTACACCACAGTGAAAATCTTTTCCACTTTACTATGTATGTCTTCCTTGTGGAAGGCTTTCTAACTACCTTAAGGACTCACAGCACCTGTTTTAACAAGTGTAGCTCTGAGAGTTCTACCGTTTTTAGGTACCAGACTGTCAAGTGTAGAGATGTCCGAGTCAGATATATCACGTGACCCTTGGATTGTGTGAGCAGATCCCTGCACACTGGCAAGGGGTAGTTTTTCTGGACATTTGGAGGAAGAGGGAGTGCCAGGGCTGTCTTGACCAGTCTGGTACTCCCAGGATCATTCAGTGGCGGATTCATGCTGTGGTGCGAGAGTGCGTGCCACCCCCTTTGAGGAGCCAGGCGCGTGCCATCCCCTGTGCTTAACTGGAAACAACTGAAGCTGGTAAGTGTCTTCCCCGCAAAATTCAAAGACTGCTACTTGCCTTTTAATTACATGGGGGAAGAAACAAGAGGACACATACCAGGCATATCTCTAGAAAGGAGTCCGTGCCAATGATAGTCGGGCTCAGCTCTGAACTGACAGAGCCAGAGATTTACTGCATTTAATTACTGTCCAGCACTCCACTCATGCATGTTTTGCTTGTTGCACAAAGTATGGGCAGTGGAGCTAGACCAATCAGTAGGGATCATCCTTGCCTTGAGAATGTTTTTTTGTTTTCTTTTTCTTTTTAATTCCCACCAACATGCTAGCAGTCCTGCAGTGTATATGAATGCCTCAGGGACTGCTTTGGTCCGTAACAGTGCTACCTTTCTAGCCTGCCTGTTCACCCCCGCCCCGTTCTGGTCCACTTTGGTACCAATAGTCTAGTGCTACCGTTGCCCCGTTTCTCCAACTTACTGCTGCCGTCCTGAGTGCTGCAGAGAATGTGCTCTGTGGTAAGATTATAAGCTCAGGTATCCACACTGTTCTGTATGTGTAATTTATTGCTCCTGGATTTTGTAGGCTTCCCCCCCCTTATGCACCAGGAATTCAATGCATGTTCCTCCAGCAAGCTAGTTGAAAAGATGAGGGAAAAAAAGTACTCGTAATGTTTTTTTTGTGACTCGATATTTGATGTGGAGGTGGAGGTGGGGCCTTTGTAAATGAGCACTAGTACTAAAGGTTATATCTCTGAAGTTTTCAACAAATAAATAAATCCAGCAGAATTTCTCTTTGTAGTAATTTTCTCTGCATTTCACATCTTCCTGATGGCTTAACTTTTTCAAGTCCTAGAAGTCTGGCTACTGATCTAGGATTTTTCTCCTGCTAGTGTCTCACCATGGCACATGATGTACTTTGTAACTCTGATGGCTGTGTTATGTTCACCTACATTAAGCTCTGTTTGAGCTGTTTTTTTGTTTGTCCCATATAAATCATGCTACAAGGGCAGGTGAGTGTATAAATCACAGATGCTGAGTTGCAGTGTATAAAATCTTGTATTTCATATTTTTTGCCTCTCCTAGGGTGCTTGAAGAAGTTAGTGTTATAAGCAGGGCCCCTGGTGTTCTGCGGCAGAATTTTCTGATTTCTGCGGCTGGGCTCCTTGACTTCTGCGGCAGCATTTTCTGATTTCTATGCATGATTTATTCATTTCTCTGGCAGAATGCAGTCCTGTCATTAGCTAAATATGTTATGATGTCATCAATGACATCATATGCTGAGCATAGAGGAGGGGCTTCAGGATAAACGAGGTGGGGAAGAAAGCCTGACACTATGAAAAACAGTATATTTATGTGAAAATTCACCAAAACAATGAATTCTATGCGCACTATATATATTCTGCGGCATGACAATACTCCTGTGCAAATTCCAAAACCGCAGAATTCCAGGGCCTTGGTTATAAGTATTGTTACAATGCACACAGTTGCCACACCTGAGATTGCCTGGGGGCATCCAGTCTGGTCTTACTGTTCTTACCTCTTCAAGAAGACTGTGCACTAGGATATCCTTAAGCTTGGTATTTTCATTGTAGGTAATTCTAGGACCTTTTTGTGCAGTTTGTTCAAGGCAAGATACAGTGGTAAGTACAGGCCAATTTGCCTGGTGCTTTTAACCACCTTTTCCACATTCTTTGTGTAGATGATACTGAAGGTAATAATAACCATTCCTTCCTTTATTTCTGTTTTTTTTCTCTAAGCATTCTTCTTGTGATTTCATTTCTATTCTCTTAATTGTATCTACTAGAATACCTGGTTCATAACCTCTGTTTAGGAACCTCTTTCACATCCTTATCTCTACCACCTCTAAAAAATGTAGTTTTACTTATAGTAATTGTCTATATGGAATGGTATTTTTAAGTAATGGTTGCTATTCCAATGCGCTATTGTATTTCTGTCAGTTCTTTTCTTGAACAAAGTGGTCTTACATCTACTGTTTTTCTTATAAATCTTTAGGTCTATGTAATTAAGGAAGGTTGGTAGTGATAGTGCGCACACTGTGCATTGTAAGTACAATAAGCAGTTTCAGTGGAAATGCAGTCAGGTCAGGCTCCAAGCACTTAAAGCAGCCCACTTACTATATTGGTTTCAGCTGTAAAGCGAGTAGAAACATTTACAGCAGAAAATCTCTGTAGAATACAGCGCTGCCGACCATAGTATGGAGTGTAAGGCAGCTACAGAAAACTGCGAGATTTTCTGTCCAGCCTGGACCTGGTCTGCTGAAAAGATTTTGAAACTAGGGCGATGTCAATTTTGGGCTACAGACCTGTGAATGACAGCCAGCCCAGTGTGTAAGTACACTGTTTAGAAAACTAGACTCTGGTTTTCTAAGCAATGTAGACATCAGTTGTGCATGTATTTGTAGAAAGAAATAATTGTAATATGCTAATTAATTTAAAAAAAAAAGACTGTAACATAGCAATGTCGAATAAGTGTACTGGGGGAATAACAGTTGAGCAACTCTGCTGCTTGGTAAGATCTATGTGCCCTGCATGCCTGTTCCCACTTTTTTTTTTTTTTAATACAAGAGAGTTTTTTTTTTTTGTTTGTTTGTTTTTAATGCAGAGCCAGCATAGTCCTGTCTCATGTCCTGGAAGGCAAGGTCTGAATTCTGAAAAAAGATGGCATTTAAACCCCAGGGCTATGAGTATCATGTTCGCATAGTCTTCACCTCAATGAGAATCTAACCCTATTACAGGATGAGGTGCCTCCCATAGGGGAAACAACTGAGCTGGTTGTATAAAAGCCAATACACTAGCACAGCTCAAGGAAAATATATCATGAACAGAGTCCAAGAACATCATACAAATCATTTATATAATGTTCTTGGACTCTCTATTTTTTATTTATTTATTTCAGATTACGATTAATACCTTTGAGCCATGGGTTCATTTACAAAGGCTCCAAGTCGGCGGAAAATACATAACAGGTCATACATGGGTAAATACAGGTGAAAACACAAATTAACATCAAGGTTACAAGCGGAGTTACTCTCTCTTCATGATATGCTTTTGTCTTGAGCTGTGCCAGTAATGTAAGCTTGTTACTTTCACTCACTGCTGGGTTTCAGCATTTGGGGCAAGCAGTCAGATTTGGAGCCATGGAAGCAGCCAGTGTGTACTCTCATAACCCACGTGTTGTTTATGAACCTGGAAACAAGACAGGGCTCAGATACGCCCCACAATGGTCAAAGGAAACAAACAGTTCTAATACAACATAGATGTAAATGATGTGATTTATATTAGCAATAAGACAAATGCTTTTCAGGGAAAGAGTGGCAAACAAAGTGGAACACGCTGCCCGAAGAGGTGGTATCCTGTAAGTCGGTGGGCAGTTTTAAGAGGGTTGGGACAAAGTGAGGGGGAAGGTCACCATTATGCGAGTGGGCAGAGGGGTAGATGCAGTGTAAAGGACTGCTAGCTGCACATCTGAGCGAACTTGATAGACCGTATGGTCTGCATCTGCTGGCAGTTTCGTATGTTCATAGAAACATAGACTTTGACGGCAGATAAGGACCACTTGGCCCACCCAGTCTGCCCATTTCCCTACCTACTGGATAAGCTGCAGATTCTAGTTAACCAACAGCATACTTCCTGCAACCCCCCCACTATAATTGCCTTATGTCTGTCCCATGCATGTTTGAACTCCCCCACTGTTTTAGACCCAACGACCTCCTCAGGAAGGCGGTTCCATGAATCCACCACTCTCCGTGAAAAAATTTCACATTATCCCTGAGCTGTCCCCTCTATCTTTAAATTGTGCCCCTTGTTCTTACGCATCTCTTTTCTGAAAGATGCTACCCTCCTGGACTTTGCTGATTCCCTTGAGGTACTTGAAAGTTTCTATCATGTCCCCCCTGTCCCTCCTTTCATCAAGAGTATACATATTAAGCTCTCTCTCAGTCTCTCTTCATATGGTTTCTGCTGCAAACCCCGAACCATTTTTGTTGCCCTCCTCTGGACTGCTTCCATCCTGTCTATGTCCTTGCGTAGAGGATATCTCCAAAACTGCACACAGTACTCCAGATGGGGTCTCATAAACTGTCTGTATAGAGGGATAACCACTTCCTTTTCTACTTGTGATGCCCTTCCTATGCGTCCCAGTATCTCCTGGCTCTCCTTACCGACTTTTCACATTGCTTACCCACCTTTAGGTCATCTGGTGTGACTACCCCCAGGTCCCTTTCCATTTTTGTTGTTGTTAGTACCTCCCCTGCTATTGTGTACTCTTCTCCTGGGTTTTTGTTTACCAGGTGCATTACTTTGCACTTCTTTGTACTGAATCTAAGTTGCCATATGTCTGACCATTCCTCCAACCTTGCCAAGTCCCTTCTCATCTTTTCTACCACCTCTTGTGCATCAACTCTGTTACAGATCTTTGTGTCATCTGCAAAGAGGCATACCTTTCCCTCCAGACCCTCTGCAATGTCACCTATAAAGATGTTAAAGAGGACTGGACCCAGTACTGAGCCCTGAGGTACTCCACTAGTAACCCCCCTTTCTTCGGAATGTGTTCCATTCACTATTACCTTCTGTGTCCTGTTGTGCAGCCAGTTTGCTACCTAGGCTACCACCCTGGGACCCATTCCAAGGCTGGCTAACTTGACTATTAATCTTTTGTGCGGGACTCTGTCAAATGCCTTGCTAAAGTCTAGGTAGGCCATATCCACAGCCCCTCCCTGGTCTATTACTTTGGTCACCCAGTCAAAGAAGTCAATTAGATTCGTCTGACATGACCTTCCTGCTGTAAATCCATGCTGCTTTGGGTCCTGCGCCCCGCTGGCTTCTAGGTACTCAACAATTCTTTTTTTCAGAAGTGATTCCATCATTTTCCTACCACTGAGGTCAAACTTACGGGTCTGTAGTTTCCTGCTTCTGCCTTGCTCCCACTTTTGTGAAGGGGAATCACATCTGCCCTCCTCCAGTCCTCAGGTACCACCCCATCCTCCCATGACTTGTTAAAAAGTGTGGTCAGTGGTGTCACTAGGTCCTCCCTTAGTTCTTTTAGGATTCTGGGGTGAATCCCGTCAGGCCCCATTGCTTTGTCCACCTTGAGTTTTAGGAGTTCTTTCAGAACTCTTTCTTCTGTGTTTATTTATTTATTTTGTTTATTTGTGAAATCAGTTTACAACCTTTGAGCCAGAGGCTCGTTTCCAAAGGTACCTCGTCACATTAAAGACATACATAGAGTTTTAGGTTACATAGCACAGGTTTGCTAAAAATAGGCGTTCATCAGAGGCGCCACGTCACACTGAGGTCAGACAAAATACATTTAGGTTACAGGGTACAAGTAATTGAGAACAGGTGTTACACAAGTTGGTATCAAAATTGAGCAATCTAATAGGCATACCATGAAACAGCTGGCACTGGCCAGGTTAGACATAGGTACGGTGTACCGGGAAGAGGTGGTGGGGAGGGCTAGGTGGAGAGCCACCCGGTGGGCGTTGTCATGAGAAGTCGAGGTGGAGGCTGCCTTCAGAGACAGAAGCAACTACAAGTGTTGAAGAGTTGGTTTCGAAGGGTAGTTTTGAACTTGGAGATGGTGGTGGCATTGGTGATGGGGGCAGGGAGAGAGTTAAACCAGGATGGGGCTCTGTAGCAGAAGGACCTCTGGCCATGGCTGGTTCTTGATCTGGGGACCATTAGAGTGGTCTTGTTGGATGACCGTGTTGCAATAGTGGGTGGGATCCGGTGGATGGATGCCGTCACCCCAGGAGGGGAGAGCCCGAGTAGGGTTTTTTTTGTGAGGAGGCAGGTTTGATATCGGAGCCGTTCATCCAGGGTAAGGAGTTTAGCCTCGTCATACAGCTGACAGGTGTGTGTGAGCCTGGGGGCACAAGTAATCAATCTGCAGGCTTTATTCAGGGTTAAGTGAATTTTTTTGAGTGCAGTCGTGTCGGCACTCAAAACTGTGAATGGACTGGTGTCAACCCCCCTACCCAGAGTGCTTCTATTGTCTGGTTTAGGTAACTCCTCCTCATCTTCTTTTGTGAATACTGAGCAAAAGTGTTCATTCAGTATCTCTGCCTTTTCACTGTCTCCCTCTGCCCACTTCCCCTCTCCTTTACTAATCTTCACTATCCCTCCCTTGACCTTTCTATGCTCCCTAATGTACCTATAAAGGTTTATCCCCTTCTTAACTGAGTTGGCTATTTTTCCCTCGGTTTGGGCCTTTGCTATTCTGACTGCCTTCCCACTTCTTTCTGCTTTAATTGATATAGTTCCCGTCGTGCTCCTTCTGTGATTCCTTATACTTTTGAATGCAGCTCTTTTTCTCCTTAACCTTCCTGCCACCTCTTTTGAGAACCATAGTGGTTTTTACTCCACTTTGTTTTCTTTATTTGTTTCACACAAGGCTTGTTGCCTCTATAATGGCAGTTTTGATTTTTCTCCATTGTTCTTTCACCCCTCCTTTTTGGC
The DNA here is from genome assembly GCA_016271365.2 of Neoceratodus forsteri. NCBI lineage: Eukaryota > Metazoa > Chordata > Ceratodontiformes > Ceratodontidae > Neoceratodus > Neoceratodus forsteri. The sequence goes on along the minus strand of CM057458.1, from coordinate 160,832,806 downwards.
CATTTGCTAGTGCATTCTTCAGGTATTCACCCATTTTGCCAAAGTCAGCCCTTCTAAAGTCCAGTATCCTTGTTTTTGTATGACTTATCTCCATGGTTGTGCTCATTGTGAAGCACACTGTGCAGTGGTCGCTTGTTCCCAGATGTCTACTGACTTCTAAATTTGTGCTCCTCTCTCTATTTGAGAGTACCAGGTCTAGTATTGCTCCCTCCCGAGTGGGTTGCAACACTAGCTGTCTAAGGCCTGCCCCCTGCAGGGCATCGAGAATAACCCTGCTCTTGGATGTGGCTGCAGTACATTCATCCAGTTAACATATGGCATATTCAGGTCCCCATCAACAGTATCTCCTTTTCAGCCATTTTGAGAATGTCCTCTATCATTTTCTTGTCCATTTCCTCCCTTGAGATGGGGGGGTCTGTATACAACCCCTGTGCGGACTGTGATGCCATTCCCTGTCTCCAAGGTGACCCAAAGTGCCTCTTGTCCTCCCCCTTTACTTTTTAGTTCTGTAGCTTTGATCCCTTCCCTTATGTATAGAGCTACTCCACCTCCTCTTTTACCTTCCCTGTCCCTTCTGTAGATTGTGTACCCTGGTATATTGACATCCCAGTCATGGTTCCGTGACTGCCACAATATCCAATTTTTCATCTTCCATCAGGGCTACTAGCTCAGGAAACTTGCTTCCCAGACTACAGGCATTGGTATTCATTGCCCTCCATTTAATGTTGGCTTTATCCTTTTTTCCCCATCCCTGCTCTTATAGCCCTTGTCTATTTTTCCATTTACCCCTGTTCTGCCCTGTGTTGAGCTCTGTACCTCAGTGTTTACCTTACTACCTGCCATGTTTTGTGGGGGGAGGCTTGAAATTTCCTGCCTCTTATCAGCACCTTCCCCCTTGGCTAGTTTAAAAGCTTGCCAAGGAAGCATTTAAACCTGTCACCTAGGAGCTTGGTTCCCTTCATGGACAGATGCAGACCATCGTGCCAGTATAGACCTTTATCTCTGCAGGTGGAACCCCAGTCCCCAATGAAGCCAAAGCCCTGTGCTCTGCACCAGTTTTGCAACCATTCATTAAACTGCATGGTGTGCAGTACCCTAGCCTCACCCCTGCCATGGACTGGCAGCACCTCTGAGAAGGTTACCGTGCTTGCTACCCGTCTGAGGCCCCTCCCCAACTCCACAAATTCATTCTGCACTACACTGATCCCATGCCTAGCTAGGTCATTTGTCCCAAGGTGGACAATGATATCTAGTTCCCTCTCCTGTGATGCTGCTTCTGCAATCCTGAGGATTCGCTTCCTGTCCCTCCAAGCCTTGGCACCAGGCAGACACCTTACTTCCTTCTCCTCTTCCTTCCCCAGTTTTAACCCTCTAACAATCGAGTCCCCTGTCAGAAGCTGTTAAACGAGAATATTGGTTGTGCTGAAATAAATCAATACCCAGAGGCATAGTGAGGCATGAGATCATAGGCTGAGTACACTGAGCCCCTGGAAATGCAGTCATCCCACTGCAACCAGTGCCCTACAGTATGTTATTGCACTTATAAAAAGAGCTTGGGGGGAGGGCGCTGTTGAGCCCAAGACAGAAAGCAGCTCTCAGACAGTGCTCTGCACAATATCTTGATTTGGGAGCAAAAAAAAAAGTGATTTTTGCACTATTTTGATTATTGCTAAGTGGCTATACCTCTGTTTGAATGTCCGATCAACCAGATGGGAAACCCACGTAAAGATCGGAATCAGCATGATGGAGTTAGATCCAAAAATGTTACTGCAACTGCAGCCACGCGGTCGGCCTTGCACCATCAGGCTACAGACACACAGATAAAGAGCGAGGAAACATTGCAATCCTTGGGTCTAAAAATGAATAGACTGATATCTTCCGCACAGGGCTTGCTGACAAAATCGATGGGATAGCCAACAGAGTAACAAATGTGGAAACCGCACTGAAATTGGTCACAGTGGAATCTATCGAGGCTAAGAAATGCTCAGATGCAGCAATGGGGGCAATCACCAATGTGCTCAAAGAGAATGGATACTTGAGAATGAGGTTGGAAACCCTGGAAAACCAAACCAGGGCAATGAATATTCGAATTCTAGGTCTCCCGGAGGGCTCTGAAGAGCACCATTTGGTACTATTCCTGCATGACTGACTACAACAGCAACTTGGGGATGAAGCTGCAACTCAGATAATGGGGATACAGAAGGCCTACAGAGTAGCAGCCAGAGGTAGGCCAGAGAATTCTGAAGCTCCACGGGTGGCCTTGGCGATAACGGATGGAGTGGCGACAAGAGACTACCTACTCACATTAGCCAGGCAGAAAAAGGCACTTTTATGCGATGGAGAGACAGTGTGATTGTATCCTGACATTAGTTTTGCCACCAGGCAGCGACAGAAACAATTCAATGGCACCAGGGCGCTTTTGCGAGAGGCGGGGATCCAACATAATATCATCTTCCCTGCCCATCTCGGTATAATTCACCAAGGCAAAATCTATATTTTTTCTGACCCGAAGGATGCAATGAAGTGGTCGCAGAGACAGGCTCCTAGAAGACGACGTCCAGAGGAACAGGAGGATAGCCCATCAGAGGACGACGAGGCATGAAAAATCACAAGGATTTGTTTTCTAGAAGAGAGAGGCAATATGGAATGGCCTTACATAAAAAGTACTGTACCTACTGATTAAGGTGTGAGTACCCTTTCAGATGCCTGTGGGGCCCGTAATTTCAGGACATTTTCCTGTTGCTATAAAAATCTTTTGGAACTTTAGTTGAGTTTTATAAGTCAGGCTGAAATGTTATTCACCTAGTTTAACAGAAGGACTGCTGTTCATCAGTCCTATATATTTGCTCCTGATACGGTGTATTTTATAACCGTTTAAGCACTGTCATTTTGGATTTTAGCACCTTCTGTGCTTACATGATTGTTGAAAGCATGGACTTATTCTTAGTCCGTCTTGGAGGAGACAGAACACTCGGGATTTATACAGTAGATCTGTTTGAATTTCACCATGCAGCTCCTGGGCTTTAATCTCAGCTTATTTGCAATGATTTTCTTGGGAAGTAAAGTTTTAGTAACCCTCCCAGACATATCTTAAAGCAGTAGAAGAATTATTTCTTGAATGTTAAGAGGAGTGGCGACCTCACTGTATTCAACGTATTTACATGTAACATTTCACTGCTTGAAATGTAATGTAATTGTTTAACAGAAACAATAAATACAAAGTTAAAAAAAATAAAAAGTTCAAAATAAAAAAATCAAAAAAAGTTAAAATAAAGAAGTATAATAGGATGGCTTTTTAATTAATGTAAAACAGTTATTCAGTGTGAGTGGTACCACTAACAGGCACTAATATAGCCTACTTACATGAGTGCAGGGTTTTATTTAACTCAAAAAACTGGTTAGTGTTTTGCTCGTAAAAGTGCATAGCTTTTGCCTCACTGTGTTTAACAAACACAGCACTTCTAGAAAATCTATATAAATACTTTCTGTACAGTTAGTATCGTCCCAAGAAAAAAACTGCTAATCAATTATTTAAAACCCTGGAGTGTGCCTGATGGCACTTATTAATAATGACTGATAAATGCTGATATATTTATTTATTAATTTAGCTTTTGTTGACCAGGTAGGTACACTAGACAAGCAGTATGCCTATTTTCAGGTATGACCTGGGAAAGTACAGAGAAAATACAGGTTCAAACAACGTACATAACGACAAAAGGGCAATGTACATAGTTACAGGAGAGCAAGATGAACATAGATAGTCTACAGTAAACAGCAATAGGTAAAATATCACTGTGAGGCTGCCATTACTGTTTGTACTGTAGCTGCTCTGGGATGAAAAGGGAACTAGGAGCATTTTTCGGAGGAGGTAATCAACATATTACTCCTGAAACTGGGCCTAAAATGCACCATTTCACATCTTACATTACTAGTGGGATAGTGCCGGAGGCAATAGGACCAAGCGGGATCAAAAAAAAAATTTTCAGAAGGGTCAGCGCCGAGACAGGACCATGCATGCATGGCACCACGAGACTAGCTTGCTCCTGTGTAGGCTATCTCAGCATCGACCCTCCAACCGCCTCAGTACCTTTTTGACCGAGGAGGTGCAGCGTAACTAATGAAATAACTTATCCTGTCTTTCTGGGCCTGAGAGGGCCCAGATGGCCTTTGCCAGAAAGGCCAAAGAACAATGTCTTCACAGCCTGAACCATAGGACCATGAAGACCAGGAAAGAAAATGAGTGAACCCAGGGGATGGTGGGTGGGCGTGTGAATGAGTGCTGGAGACTGTCCAAGAAGAACAACAGTAACGGTAAGTACGTAATTTCCATATCTTCCTGGACTAAGTCTCCATCACTCATTCACACTAGTGGGAGAGTACCAAGCTACAACAACCCTGAGTAGGGTGGTAGGGGATAGTGTTCACTCAGAAAGGACAGCCAGGGACTGTCCTGCTAATAAAAAGAGCTGTCTTGGAAAGAGCATCTAGACCATAGTGCTTACAAGATAAGCGGTTGAGTTGTAACTCACCACTTCGCAGATGACTGCAGTGGACGCAAAATGAAACTTTGCCAGAAAGCCGCAACCACTCTAGGAGAGCAGCGAGAACCCGGCCTCACAATTTGGTCTAGGACCAAAAATAATAGTGTCAAAGACATCTATTAATCTAATGTAAAAAGGCCTCAGGGACTGAAAAAGCCGGGGGTAAAGCCTACCGGTTCATGGCAGACCAAAAAGCGCAGATGGAAACCCCCCACTACCAAGTATGGCTGACCTGCGAAAACAGGTCCAGCAGCACTCAAACCCCTTACTTGGTGAACAAAAGAAGGTCCCAGAGGGGTAGCCCATAAAGGAGAATGGTTTTCACTTAGTCACTGAAACCTTCCTGATGGAAGGCCAAAGCACGATTTAGAAGCCTCTAATGGTGGTCTAGTAGAACTAGAGCCTACCCACTTTATGTTCCAAAAGGAATCATCCTGCCCCTGTGTGTACAACTGTAGTAGCAGTCTCTGAACTCAAGGAAGAGAGGAAAAGTGTACAGGAAGACGTGTCCACTGCGGAAAAACATTCCGAAAGAAAAAAATAGGGGCTGGATTTGTAAGGCAAATAGAGGCAGATGTGCGTCAAGGAGGGATGCAGCAGGATCAAGTTAGGGCTAACCATTCGTTGAAAGTGACTGAATAGCGGCAGAAGTGACTCAATGCAGTGAGGCACTACTCACTCCAGCCTCCCTGAAGGGAGTAGGAAAGGACTCTAGTTTGTTTGCTGAAAAACAAACCCCACAGCTCCGTCACACACTCGGAGAAGATAGTTTCGTGAGCAACTGGCATGGAACTAGTGTGCAGGAACCGAAGGTGTGAATACTTGAGAAGCCATCTCAGAAAAAAACACCTACTTGACCAACGGTCAAGAATGGAGTATGTCGTCTGTTAAGTGGAAGCAAGCAAGAAAGCAGGAATCTAAGTTCCAACTTGCTGGAGAGTTACTTCTGTTGCTGCGAGGCTCTGCTCAAGAGAAGAAGCCTGATAAAAAAAGGGGGATTAACAGACTGGTCAGTCGCCTAGGTCTAGGAAATGTCTCTGAATAAAAGAAATCTCTCTTGGAAAACAGATGACCCATACCGCCGCTGGATCAGACTCCCCTTAGGGGTAGAAGAAGTCAGGTACTCTTTACCGTATTCTAGAGACGAGTGCCTCAGGGGACTGAGGCAGAACCCGACAAGTTCCAAAAGGGTGGTATCGGGTAATTCTGGCTAGGCCCTGTGCTGTAATAAATTCTTTTTTTTTACCATTAGTCCGAGCCTAACAAGGCTTTCAGGCTGCTATTTCACAAGGACTGCCTGATACAAAAATGACAAAGATGTCCTCCATCTGAGGTGTTAACCGCCTGTGCCGAACAAGCCACCAAAGGGGCAATATCACAAGGGGGCTATATACCCCCTATCAAAGGAGTGGAAAAGCCTAATCGGCTCCCCACCATTAAATCAGAATGCTCCACACAGTGTAATTGTCTTGACGACTGAAAATGTCTAGACGCAGAAGTGTATGGTCCACGGATGCAGTCTGAAATACTATAGTGGACCCCATCACTGAGGAACTACTGAAAAGATCTTCCACCATAGACTCTGATAAGAGAGGATATGCCCTTCAGTATATAAAATGAGTCATCCGCTGTATTACTGACCAGAAGGGCAGGGAAAGACTCATCTAGATACACTTCTACCCCAGAAGGACCCCTAAGGGAGGTCTAGGTCAGAGCCACTAGAGACTTCGCCACCAGGAAGGATGTTGAGGAGCTTGGTACCACGTAGGGAGCTGTGAAAGTGCTGAGCAGAATGACAGATTCCGCTGGCAGAACAGTACAGCAAAGTTCCATCAGCAGAAAACCGCTGGATGTCACAAGATCCCACGTAGACTGCCACTCACTAAGATGTATGGAAAAATAATCCGCAGAACAGGACTTCATTCTGTGGAAAACATCCTGCCACACATTCTGCGGAGAAGAAGTCTGTAGAAGGAAAATGTTTCACTAGTTCTGCCAGACAGTACCCACAGCACCCCTGCGGTACCAGCATCACTCGTGGCACAGGAGGGCACCAAACAGTGCCTATGCCAACCTGGGCGACACCCAAGGGCACCCACAGCGGTACCTGCAGGCACCCCCCCGGCACCCATGCAGCAATGGCACCCTGGACACCCATGGCACCATGACACCCATGAAACCCATGGCAAGAATGGCACCCGAGGACACCAGTGGCATCCATGGGTGCCTGCGGTGGCACCTGTGGTGCCACCTGCGGGTGCTCGGGATCACCTGCGGCCCCGAGAGACACCCGCGGCACCACCAGTGGTGCTGGCAACCAACAGCAGCACCCGCGGCACCGCACAGAGCGATGGCGCTGACCCATGACGCCGACGATGGCGCTGACCCATGGCTCCGACCAAGGCACCGAGCCATGGTGCCGACCAAGGCACCAAGCTACGGCACCGAAGGAAAATGCCAATGGAAATCCTGAGAAGAGGGGGAGAAGGGAAAAGGTGGTGCCCATGCCGGCCACTGCATGGAAAAGGGAGAGGGGGGTAGGCACGAGGGGTCAACACGATGGCGAAGGCACCAAGAGGGCACCGCGCCATCCTGATACAAATCAACCCGGCTCAGAGGCCCCGAAATCAGGAACACAGCCAGGAAAACTGGAAGAAGTCAAACCCCCTGCTCCACAGGAGCGGCCCAGATGTGAAACTGCTCACCGGAGCTCCAACGAGGACAGAGATAGAGTCCGGAATCGAGAAAGTGGCCATTAGGAGCAGGGCCCAGGGGAACCCACCAAAGTCGGTTCAGGCCTATCGCCCCTCCCGATGAACAATCCTTGTGCAGACGTACCAAAGGGCAACCTCGAGCGGCACCAATTCTTCTTCCCCAAACGAGGAAGAACAGCTCGAGGTTAAGCGGAGCCGGATCCCCAGAACAGCTAGATTCGTGCTTCAATAGACTGTCCTCCCCCACTCCGAGCACAGGAGTGTCCATAGTCGGACCTCCTCTGTTTATCAAGGGTGGCGGACCAGACAGAGCCCCTCTGCCATAACAACTTTCGAACGAAGTCTTGCTACCGTCACCGCTACCATCTAAGGACAACTCTGTTGATGGCAGGAAAGAATTTCTTTTTCTTCATAATCTTCGTTTCTTTTTCGTAAAATAAGACATTACTACTAAAATGTTAAATTAAACGCTAAAAGCTGCTGCCGTATAGACGAAAACTTTGACTCTGGCACACAAGCAACGTTGATATCCAAGCACGCGATTGTGGGAGAAAAGGAAATGAGGCGTTGGAGGTCGACGCTTGAGATAGTTTGAACACAGGCGCGAAGCTAGTCTCATGTGCCATGCATGCGTGGTCCTGTCTCAGGGCTGACCCTTCTGAAAATGTTTGGCTCCCACTTGGTCCTAGCGCCTCTGGCACTATCCCACTAGTGTGAATGAGTGATGGAGACTTAGTCCACGAAGATCATTGCATAATTTGTTCCCATAGATGCTTTATGGCGTCAGAACCATCCATTGTTAGAACTGACCCAAAATGGCCACCGGGAGCAAATGATTAACAGGACAGATAAAACGGGAAACATAAGGTCAACAGAAATACATGAATTCATAACTGTGCAGTGGAAATGTCCATTACTACTGAACCAGGGTATGGTAGTGAACAATACACAGGCCAACATAGTTAATATGCAAATCAAGGGGGTTTGTAGTCAGACAGGGAAACAGACAGAGAGCAAGTGTAGTAAGAAGGAGAGAAAACCACCAGGAGGCCAATTAAATAGAGGGGGACGGGGGAATGGAGGAGAGCAGTGACACGGCATAACTGCCCTGGGGTTAGTGGGAGCTAAGGGGAGGTGAAAGGGGGGCAGGGGATGAGACAGTAGTGGGGAGGCAAAGTTGAGGGGAGGGCAGAAAAAACGGATTAGCAAAGAATCATGACGGTGGTGGGAGAAAGGGGAGGAGAAATGAGAGGAAGGAGGATGAGGAGGTAAGGAGAGGGGAGTGAGACGGTAGGACTGGAGGGGTGATGAGGTTGTAGTAAGGGGGGGGGTGCTTCCATTTGGGGGCCAAGAGTAAAGGGCACAAATATGAGAAGGTTGGGGGAAGGCAAGGCAGAAGGGAGGACAGAGGGAAAGGATTGAGCAGAGACAATACAGATCAGCCCAGGAGGCGCCGTCGAAGCAGGGGAAAGAGTTGGAGGAGAGGTGTGGAGAGGCAGTATGGAAAGTATTTGGGAGGTGTGAAGGAGTTGTGGGGTGTGGGAGGGGAAGTGCTGCAAGTCGGGGCCAGGCAAACAAGTAGACATCACTCATAGGTGCCAGGCATCATGAGAGATTAACAAAAACAGTCACAGCTGGCATCAGTCACTAACAGCTGCATGACCTTGCGTTTAAATGAGCCCAGTGTAGGTGCTGTGGAAATATCAGATCGGAGTGAGTTAAACCAGAGTGGGGCTCGCTAAGCAAAGGATCTCTGAGCTAGGGCAGTACGACCCTGGGGTGGGTTGAAGATAATGTTCCCGAAGCTTCTAGTGTGGCAAGGGTTTTCATAAGGGATGAAAAGCTTATGAACCCCAGGAGACAACATACCATGGTGTACTTTTCTTGCAATCAGGCAGGTTTGGTACGCAAACCTGGCATTGAGATTGAACCAGTTAGCCTGGGCGTAAAGGTCAAAAGTATGGGTTTGCCGAGAGGACCCACTGAGCGAACGACAGGCCTTATTGAGAGCTACTTTGATGCGATGCAGGGCTGTATCATAGAAACATAGACTTTGACGGCAGATAAGGACCACTTGGCCCACCCAGTCTGCCCATTTCCCTACCTACTGGATAAGCTGCAGATTCTAGTTAACCAACGGCCTACTTCCTGCAACCCCCCCCACTATAATTGCCTTGTGTCTGTCCCATGCATGTTTGAATTCCCCCACTGTTTTAGACCCAACGACCTCCTCAGGAAGGCTGTTCCATGTATCCACCACTCTCTCCGTGAAAAAAAATTTCCTCACATTACCACTGAGTCCCCTCTATCTTTAAATTGTGACCCTTGTTCTTACATCTCTTTTTCTGAAATATGCTACCTCCTGGACTTTGTTGATTCCCTTGAGGTACTTGAATGTTTCTATCATGTCCCCACTGTCCCTCCTTTCATCAAGAGTATACATATTAAGCTCTCTCAATCTCTCTTCATATGGTTTCTGCTGCAGACCCTGCACCATTTTAGTTGCCCTCCTCTGGACTGCTTCCATCCTGTCTATGTCCTTGCGTAGATGAGGTCTCCAAAACTGCACACAGTACTCCAGATGGGGTCTCACCAACTGTCTATACAGAGGGATAACCACTTCCCTTTTTCTACTTGTGATGCCCCCTCCTATGCATCCCAGTATCCCCCTGGCTCTCCATATCGACTTTTCACATTGCTTACCCACCTTTAGGTCATCTGATATGACTACCCCCAGGTCCCTTTCCATTTTTGTTGTTGTTAGTACCTCCCCTGCTATTGTGTACTCTTCTCCTGGGTTTTTGTTTCCCAGGTGCATTACTTTACACTTCTTTGCATTGAATCTAAGTTGCCATATGGCAGACCCATAGATTACTAAGCCGTAGTCGATGAGGGAGACAGCTGAGCTGTGAATTACAAGGTTAAGAGCATCCGGGGTCATGCAGTGCTTATGCCTACACAGCAGACCAATACAGGTGTTGATAGCCTTAGCAACAATATCAACGTGTTGGGAAAATGACAGAGTGCTGTCAACCGTTAGCCCCAGATATATGAAATGCTGGACTTGCTCCAAGGGAGATCCTATGTCATTTGTGATAGACAGCAAGTGGTATCTATGCCTGTTTAGAGGACTGGAGAAAATCATTACCTTCGTCTTTTTGTAATTCATTATGAAATTGTGCTCAATGAACCATCTTTCTATGTGCTTAAAGTTGAGCTGAAGATGAGTCTGAAGTACAACTGAGTCAGGATCACTGATAAGAAGGACCGCATCGTCTGCATACAGCAGGGTGCGACCCTGACAGGAGTTTGGGAGCTTGTTAAGGAAAACACTAAACAGAAGAGGGCCCAAAATGGATCCTTGCGGGACTCCTGGTAAGACAGGTTTGTCGTCAGCGAGCACGTTGCCAATCTTCACCTGCTGCGAGTGGCCATGCAGGTAGCTTTGAAACCAGCCAACAGTGTCTGAGAATAGACCTAAACCAGCAAGTTGGGTAACCAAAAGGACATGATTAACTGTGTCGAAGGCTTTAGTATGATCGATGAAGACCACCCCAACAAGGTTACTATGGTCTATGGAGTTTTGAATAAAGTCCATGAAATCAAGCAAGGCAGTAGTGGTGCTATGGCCTTTTCTGAAGCCATGCTGTTGTGGGCATTGAAGCTGATATTTTTGCAGGTAGTCTTATTAGCGGGTCAGCCATTATACATTCCAAGGCCTTAAAGAGAGGTGGTAGAATGAAGATTGGCCTGTAGTTCCCATACATAGTACGATCACCCCTTTTATGTATAGTGGTCACTATTGCAGATTTCCATCTTTGCGGGAATTGCGAGTACCTAAGGGAAAGATTCATTACATGGGTGAGAGGAGCCAGTATCTCGTCTAAAGCAAGTGCAACAAATTTAAGATCCGGGGTGTCACTGCTAGATCTTGATTTCCCCAGAACTCTGAGGATGTTATTTTCTAGCTTCAGCAGCTGTGATGATTCTGAAGTGGAAAGGAGGGTGAGAGCCTTCAGCTTTCTTTGCGCATGAGCTTGTGGTAGGGGGACTAAAAAAGTCCAAGGGGAGAACACCACTTAGGTCCGAGAAGCCAGTATTAAAAGTGTTGGCAATGGATAAGGGATCGAGCACATGATCACCATCAATGTTGAGCATGGTGGGGGCAGATTTGAGGCCCTTGCCTGTGACTTCATTAAGGTTATTCCAAAATTGTCTGCCATCATTCCAAGTTCAAGAGAGGGCTTCTTTGTAGTACTGTCCCCTTAGCCCTACATATAGCTCTGGTGCAGCTGTTTCAAGACTTTTTGTACAGCTGGATATCAGCTATGTTACCAGATGCACGAGCCCCAAGCCAAAGGTGGTCCCTGGAGTTAAGAAGTACAAGTAGGTCGGGACATGTAATCTAGGAGTCTGAGGCATTCCTGGGCACACTGTTTTATTCCTATTTTAAAACTGTCTGCAGACGCCACCAATCTTTGAACCCTTTCACAGGCTTTAGCCTGTACTGTATCCAGTTCTACACCTATGCATTTTAGGTTTTGTACTAGTTCTAGAGAATACTTTTTCCAGGTTCAGTAGGAACCCTAGGATTGAGCATCATGTCCATTACTTTTGAGAGAGATGCTTCTGCTTCCCTTTTTATTCTTCCACACAATAACCAGTCATCTAAGTACAGACAGACTGTGATGCCAGCTTTCCACAGTGCTGCAGCCACTGCAGTCATGCACTTACATAGAAACATAGAAACATAGAATTTGACGGCAGATAAGGACCGCTTGGCCCACCCAGTCTGCCCATTTCCCTACCTAATGGATAATCTGCAGATCCTAGTTAACCAGCAGCCTACTTCTTCCTACCCCCAACCCCCAGAACTGCCTTATGACTATCCCATGCATGCTTGAATTCCACCACTGATTTTGACTCCACAACCTCCTTCGGAAGGCCGTTCCATGCATCCACAACCCTCTCTGTAAAAAAATACTTCCTTAAATTACCTCTGAGCCGCCCCCCCTCTATTTTCAAATTGTGCCCTCTTGTTCTTGCACACCTCTTTTTTTGAAAGATGCTACCCTCTTGGACTTTGTTGATTCCCTTGAGGTACTTGAACGTTTCTATCATGTTCCCCCTCTCCCTTCTTTCCTCGAGGCTATACATATTAAGCTCCTTATAGTCTCTCTTCATATGTCTTCCGGTGCAGACCCTGCACCATTTTAGTTGCCCTCCTCTGGACAGCTTCCATCCTGTCTATGTCTTTTGGAGATTGGGTCTCCAGAACTGCACACAATACTCCAGATGGGGTCTCACCAGCTGTCTGTACAGAGGGATAATAACTTCCTGTTTTCTACTGGTGATGCCTCTCCCTATGCATCCCAGTATCCCCCCAGCCCTCCTTGCTGCCCTCTCACATTGCTTGCCCGTCTTTAGGTCATCTGATATGACTACCCCCAGGTCCCTTTCCATTTTTGTTGTTGTTAGTATCTCACCCCCCATTGTGTACTCTTCCCCTGGGTTTTGTTTCCCAGGTGCATTACCTTCAACTTTAGCACTGAATCTAAGCTGCCATACATTTGACCATTCCTCTAACCTTGCCAAGTCCCTTCTCATCCTTTCCACCCCACCCTGTGCTTCAACTCTGTTGCAGATCTTAGTGTCATCTGCAAAGAGACATATTTTCCTTCCAGTCCTTCTGCAATGTCGCTTATAAAGACATTGAAGAGGACCGGTCCTATACTGAACCTCATGTACCCCACTAGTAACCCTCCTTTCTTCTGAGTGGACTCCATTTACTATTACTCTCTGTGTCCTATTCTCCAGCGAATTCTTTACCCAGGCTGTCATCTTGGGACCCACTCCCAGGCTGGCTAACTTGTATATTAATCTTTTGTGTGGGACTGTGTCAAATGCCTTGCTAAAGTCTAGGTAGGCCATGTCCACAGCCCCTCCCTGATCTACTACTTTGGTCACCCAGTCAAAGAAATCTATCAGATTCGTCTGGCATGACCTTCCCGCTGGGAATCCATGCTGCCTAGGGTCCTGTGCCCCTCTGGCCTCTAGATACTCGACAATTCTTTCCTTTAGAAGTGATTCCATCATTTTCCCTATCACGGAGGTTAAACTAACAGGTCTATAGTTTCCTGCTTCTGCCTTGCTCCCACTTTTATGAAGGGGAATCACATCTGCCCTCCTCCAGTCCTTGGATACCACCCCATCCTCCCATGATTTGTTAAAAGGGTAGTCAGTGGTGTCACTAGTTCTACCTTAGTTCTTTTAGAATTCTGGGATGAATCCCATCAGGCCCCATTGCTTTGTCCACCTTCAGTTTTAAGAGTTCTTTCAGAACCCTTTGTTCTGTAAATGGGCGGTATCAACTTCTGTATCCAGAGTGTTACTACTGTTTGTTTTATGTACCTCCCTCTTCCTTTGTAAATACTGAGCAAAATATTTGTTTAGTATCACTGCCTTTTCACAGTCTCCCTCTGCCCACCCTCCCTCCCTTTATTAAGCCTTGCTATCCCTCCCTTGGTCTTCCTTCGCTCCCTGATGTACCTATAAAGGTTTTATCCCCCTTCTTAACTGAGTTGGCTATCTTTTCCTCGGTTTGGGCCTTTGCTGTTCTGACTGCCTTCCCAGCCTCCTTTGCTTTAACTGATACAGTTCTCTGTCCTGCTCCTTCTGCGATTCCTTGTACTTCCTGAATGCTTTCTTTTTCTCTTGAACCTTCACTGCCACTTCCTTTGAAAACCACAGTGGTTTCTTACATCGTTTTGTTTTGTTTATTTGCTTCACACAAAGGCTCGTTACCTCTGTGATGGCAGTTTTTATTATTCCCCATTGTTCTTCCACCCCTCCTTCCTGCCCATTTGCTAGTGCATTCCTTAGGCACTCACCCATTTTGGCAAAGTCAGCCCTCCTAAAGTCCAGTACTTTTGTCTTTGTATGGCTTGACTCTATTGCTGTGTTTATTGTGAACCATACTGTTCGATGGTCGCTAGTTCCCAGATGGCTACCCACTTCTACATCTGTAATCCTCTCACCATCTCCATTTGAGAGAATCAAGTCTAATATTGCTCCCTCTCGAGTGGGCTCCAGTACTAGTTGTCGGGCATGCCCACTGTAGGGCATCTAGAATAACTGCACTTCAAGTGGCAGCTGCAACTGCACTCCAGTTAACATCTGGCATATTCAGATCACCCATCAGCAATATCTCCCTTTTTCTGCCATTCTAAGTATACTTTCTATCATTTCCTGTCCATTTCTCTCCTGGAGAAGGGTCTGTATACAACCCCGGCGCTGCATTGTGGTGCCATTGCTCGTCTCCAAATTTACCCACAGTGCTTCTTCTCCTCCCTGTGTACTTTTTGTTCTGTTGCTTTTATTCTTCCCTTATGTAAAGAACTCTCCTCCTCCTTTACCCTCCCTGTCCCTCCTGTACACAGTGTATCCTGGTATGTTTATGCCCCAGTCATAGTTTTGTGTGTACCATGTTTCTGTGACTGCCACGATATCCAGATGTTCTTCCTCCATCAAGGCCACTAATTCAGGAAGCTTGTTACCCAGACTACGGGCATTAGTACTCATTGCTCTCCATTTCTTGATGGCTTTACCTTCCAGTGCAGCATCCCCCACTGACCATTCTACCTCTGTCTTTTTCTCATTTAGTACCCTGTTTTGTAGGGAGAGGCTGGGATTTTCCTGCTCCTTGTCAGTGCCTCCCCCTTTGACTAGTTTAAAGCTTGTCAATGTAAGCATTTAAACCGATTGCTCAAAGACTTGTTCCTTCCTGGACAGATGCAGACCATCCTGCCAGTATAGGCTGGTGTCCTCCAGGTGGAACCCCAGTCCCCAGTGAAGCTAAACCCCTGTGCTCCGACTATTTTTCAACCATTCATTAAACTGCATGGTGCCAATTACCTCGCCTCCCCATGCTTTTGACAGGCAGCACCTCTGAGAAGGAAACTGTGTGTGATACTGCCTTAGGGTCCCTCCCCAACTCTGCAATGTCCTCCTGCACTGCTCTAATCTCATGATGAGCCAAGTCATTTGTCCCTAGGTGGACAATTACGTCCAGCCGGAATCCCTTGCAGCTGTTCTCGTGATCCTGAGGATGCGCTTCCTGTCCCTCCAAGCCATGGCACCAGGCAGGCACCTTACTTCATTTTCTCATCTCCCCCAGTTCTATACCCTAATAATTGAGTCCCCACCAGGAGCTTCTTCCTTTCCTTTGGTGTCCTCTGCCTCCTTTCTGTGGGCCTCCCTTGTGACAGTTATCATCAGTCTTCTCTGCGGGTACACCCATAGGGGAGCTATGCTCCCCCAGAATGGTGTATGGATTGTGGAGTGGAACAATTGACTGGGTGTGCCTCTGTTCCACCCTCCTCACCCTCCCTGAGCCTACTGTGGTCCAACTGCTGTGCTTTCTTCGCAACCTCTGAGGTAGTGGTGGTGGCGCTAGTGCTCCCTGGATGGGGGAGGTAAACACTTTGTAAACACTTTCAGGGAAGATGCAAGACAAAGGGGCATTGCCCTGTATTGACACTGCTCTGTTCCCATACTGAATCTCAGATATCTCCTGTGTAATTCTCTCACTGGAATGTGGAAATAGGCATCTTTCAGATGTAGTGATACGAGCTAGTCTCCCTGTTGTAGTGACTAGATCACTGTTTGCAAGGTTACCATTCTGAATTTCTTCTTTCTTTATGTGCCTGTTGAGACACATCATGTCAAGTATAGGCTGACATTCCACTGCTGTTTTCTTTCTCAGAAAGTACCTGGAGAAGAATCCCTTCCCCTTTTACTGGTACTGTACTTCCTCTACTGCATTTTGAGACAGCAGTTTTTGAATGTACAAATGTAATTGCTGCTGCTCTTCTGATTTTGGTTTGACATTTTTTAGCTTTTTTGTTTTGGCTCTTTTAGGAAGGTCAGTGAGAGACCCCCCCCCCCCAATCACTACCTCCAGTGACCAGAGGTCTGTTGTTAGATTGCCAGTGTTGGACATGGTAGGAAAGGCATCTCCTTACAGGTTCTTGAGGATCGGTGACCCTTATCTCATCAGGGATTCGTTTTTGGGTGAGAAGAGCAAGTGGTAGTGGCTTGCCTCTTACCTCTGAAGCCTCTTGTTCTGCCTGAACCTCTTTGAGCCTGGTATGACCAAGGAGCGTATTGTCTCTGGTAGAACCCCCGTCCCATACCTCCCCTTCAAAAAGGTCTGTTGTAACCCCCGGTTTTCTTTTCCTTTTACATTGGATTTTTGAATGTTGTCTTATTTTTGTCAGCTTTGTCCATGTAACTCTCTGGGTGATCCCAAAGAAAAAATTACTCACCTTAGTAATGTTGTTTCTTCTAATGGAGTCTTGCTATATTCTGACATATGCAGTGAGTCCCAACCTTCGAACTGCCCCGGAGATGAAAGAGTTAACTTTCCATGCCAGGCATGGAATGCTGAGCTCAAGCTCGGTTGAGAAACTGTCTGTTGTTCTTCAAACTCAAACCGTCAGATCTTTACGAGCTAAACTTGCTAAGGTCCTGTGTGGAAGCTGTAAACCTACACTAGCCAACTGGCTACTAAACATAAAACACATTTTTTGGTCCCAAAACAAAGACTCAAGTCAGGAGACCCAAAAATGAAAAACACAACACCAACTCACCCCAAGAAAAGAAGGGGTGAAAACAAAAAGGTGGGCGCCTACTAAGTGACAACACTGCACTGCCCACATCCCAAAAAACAGAGGTTCTGAGAGGGGCAGGCAGGGGGTGAGGTCAGAATATAGCAAGACTCCATTAGAAGAAACAACATTACTAAGGTGAGTACTTTTTTCTTCAAACAACATGAAGTCTTGCTATATTCTGACATATGCAGACTACAAAGCAGTACCTCCATGGAGGAGGGACAGAACCTACTTAGGAAATAGGCTCTGAAGCACAGTTGTGTTGAACCCAGCATCACTCCTAGCCTGGATGTCCAGGGAGTAATGCTTGGTAAAAGTGTGAACTGTTTTCCAGGTAGCTGCCTGACATATCTCTAGAATAGGATGTCCCTGGCAGCAGCCAGGGAAGCAGCTGTACCTCTGGTAGAGTGAGCCCTCAGGCCTGAGGGAGGAGCCTTACCCAGTTTTTCATAGCAAAATTGGATACAAGAGACAATCCACCTGGCAATGGATCTTTTAGTGGCAGGTTTCCCTTTACGAACCTCACCATAAGTGAGGAACAGTTGGAAGGAGTCAAACCTGTGACCCTTGGTATGCTCTATGTAGTAGCTAAGGGCTCTTTCACATCTAACTGTGCAGCCTCCTCTCGCCAGAGGAGGAATGGTCAGTGAAGTACACTGGAAGAGACATAGATTGATTAAGGTGGAAATCTGAAACCACCTTAGGCAAGAACTTCCTGTTAGTCCTGAGGACCACCTTATCTCTATGAAAGGAGATAAAATCAGGCTCCACTGACAAAGCTTGTAATTCACTTATAGGCCTGGCAAAGTGATGGCTACCAGAAACACAGTCTTCCAAGTCAAGTACTTAAGCTCTGCTGAAGATAAAGGCTCAAAAGGGGGTTGCATAAGCTGAGTAATGCAAACATTGAGGTCCCAGGCAGGGGCAGGGTCCCTGAATGGAGGGTTGGTGTGAAGCAATCCCTTGAAAAACTTGGAGAATACAGGGTGAGCTGAAAGAGAAGAGGGCTTATCTGCTGAGAATAAAAGCAGACACAGCTGCCAGATGCACTTTCAGTGTAGCTGGTCTCAGCCCCAAGCTATTTAAGTGGACCATATAATCAAGGACTGTGGGCAGATCAGCAGATTCTGGGGAAATATGCTTCCCAGAGCACCATATGGAAAATCTTTTCCATTGTGAATTATAAGTAGCCCTGGTGGAAGGTTTTCTAGAAGCCTTCAGGATATCCATTACACATTGGGAGAGGTGTAAATTAGCAAACTCTAACTCTTCAAGAGCCAGGCCTTGAGATTGAGAGATTTGAGGTTCGGGTACCAAACCCTCCCCTGAGCACAGGTTAACAGGTTGTAATTCCTGGGAAGACACAGGGAAGATGGACTGCTAAGGACAGTAGGAGTGGATACCAGGGCTGACTGGCCCAGTCTGGAGCAATCAGGATCATCTTGCAGGGTTGAGATCTGATTTTGACTAGCACTTTGAACAGGAGAGGGAAGGGGGGAAAAGCATAGAGAAATTTCCCTTCCCAATTGAGAACTAAGGCATCCAGGGGGACTGAGCCCAACACTGGGGGCCTGCAGCAAAAAAGGGGAAGTTGGTGATTGTCTGGGGCTGCAAAAAGATCTATCTGCGGGGTGCCCCATCTGGAAAATATCACCTCCAAGACCAGGGGGTCCAGTGACCATTCGTGATGGCCCTGGGAAATCCTGCTGAGAGCATCTGCCAGGACATTGTCCTTGCCTGGGAGGTGAACTGCCATGAGGGAGGTGTTCAGGGAGTAAGCCAGAGACCACAACTTCATTGCTTCGGTGCACAAGGCCGTGGGCCGAGTGCCTCCTTGTGTTGATGTACCACATTGTGGTGGTGTTGTCTGTTCTGACCTGTACAACTTTGTTCTGAACAGATTTGGAAAAAGCTTGAAGTGCTAGAAATACTGCTCTGAGTTCCAACAGATTGATATGGAGCAGAGATTCCTGAGGGGACCACAACCCCTGGGTGGTCAGGTCGCCCATGTGAGCCCCCCACCCCAAGAGGGAGGCATCTGTAGAAAGGATTAAAGAGTGAGACTGAGTGACAAAGGGAACCCCTTGTCTCAGATTGTTCTGATCCTGCCACCACTGTAGGGCCTGGATCAGGGTTCGAGTTACTGGGATCAATTTGGTCAGAGGGTCCTTCCTTTGAGACCAAAAGGCTCTCAAATGGAACTGAATGTCCCTCATCTGAAATCTTGCTCCCTGCACTACTGCTGTAAGCAGCCATGTGCCCCAGGAGCTGTAGAAAATGCCTTGCTGGTCGAGACACCTGCAGGGTGAATGAGAAGGCCAGAGAGACCAGGGTCCTTGCCCTGTCCAGGGGAAGGAAGGCTCTGGCCTTTACTGTGTCTAGCTCTGCACCTATGAAGGTGAGGAGCTGGACAGGCTCTAGAACTGACTTTGGAAGATTTAGAAGGAAACCCAAAGAAGTGAGCAGTTGCTGAGTTATCTGTAAGTGTAACTTGACTTGGTCTGGGGACTGGCCTACTATGAGCCAGTCGTCCAGGTAAGGGAAGATGGCAATCTTCTGCCTTCTTAGAAAAGCAACTACTACTGCCAGGCATTTTGTGAATACCCTTGGAGCAGAAGTGAGGCCAAAGGGCATTGCTCTGAACTGATAATGGCCTGAGGGCAGCTCGAACCTGAGGTACTTTCGATGGGAGCTTCTAATGAGAATATGGAAGTAGGCATCCTTGAGGTCCAGGGATGCTAGCCAGTCCCCTGGCCTTAGAGAGGGTAGAATAATTCCCAGAGTCACCATTTTGAATTCTGGTTTTAAAAGGTGCTTGTTTAAGTATCTGAGATCCAGGATGGGCCGCCATTCTCCTGTCTTTTTTGGGGTAAGGAAGTACCTGGAGTACAACCCTTTGCCCTGGTGTAGGGGTGGAACCCTTTCCACAGCTCTGAGAGCTAGGAGAGAGGAGACCTCTGCCTCTAAGGCAAGTGCCTCTGATGGATTTGCAGGTGGAAAGGATCTGGTTCTCATCTTTGGAAACTTTTTGAAGCTGAGAACCAGTCCCTGGCTTACTACTTCCAGGACCCATTTGTCTGATGTCAGAGACTCCCAGTCCTGGACAAAGTAAGCCAGCCTGCCCCCCTACAGGTAGCTGAGAATCGGCCCTGGCAACCCCATCAGGGTGCCTGTTTGGCAGGGGCTTT
This sequence comes from Neoceratodus forsteri, assembly GCA_016271365.2. Classification (NCBI taxonomy): domain Eukaryota; kingdom Metazoa; phylum Chordata; order Ceratodontiformes; family Ceratodontidae; genus Neoceratodus; species Neoceratodus forsteri. Next base: position 160,812,692 of record CM057458.1, on the reverse strand, counting down.
GGGCTGAGGGGTGGAAGCAGGTCTGCTTGTACCCCGTCTGCCTCTCCCTCTAAAGAACTCCCTCTGGGCATTAGCAGAAGAGGAGGCCTGGGCTTGGTAAAAAGGCCTATGAAAATGCCTGCCCCTGCCTCTGGGAAGCTGCCTTTGAGGAGTGGCCTGCCTTTCCTTGGCCTGTGCACTCCTATAGGTGGTACTATACTCATCCATTTTCTTCATGTGATTCTCTGTTTGCTCCCCGAACAGAGAATTACCCACAACAGGAAAATCCATGGCCTTAGTCTGGGTATCCTGTGACAGGCTAGTACATCTGAGCCAAGCCATTCTTCGGAAGTGCCACAGATGTAGCCATGACTCTAGATGACACATCACTGGAGTCCACTGCAGCATGGAATTGCACCTTGGATGCCTCAATACCATCAGCAGCCACCTGCTCCAGCTCCTTGGCAAGCTGGCCAGGGACCTGTTTTGCTAGGGCCATAACAATGTCCCATCTGGATTTTTGACACCTAGCAGTATAGGCCATATAATTAGCCTGAGTCCCAAGGATGCTGCCATGTACTGTTTCTTTGCCATGGCATCAATCCTCCTGGAGTCTTTGTCCGGGGTGTGAAGCCAAGGGAATGTTTGCCTTATCACAGGCTGCAGCCTGCACTACCCCAACATGGCTGCATTGTTGTGAAAGGAACTCCGTGTCAGAGCCTGACAATGTATACCTCGTGTCCATTCTCTTATCCACAGGAGGTATAGTGTTAGGAGTCTTTAAAATCTTAAATGTCTGTTTCCCCAAAGATTTGTGCAAGGGAATAGACAGCCTCCTAGACTCTGGGATATCCATCATTTCCACATAGTCAGGCTCCTCCTGGTCATCCACAGCTTCTTCCATAGGAAGCTGGAGGGTTTCAGCCACTTTTTTTATAAAACATGAAATGGGAGGGGGACTCAGAAAGCCTAGGAGGAGGAACCCCTGAAGGTCTGTCTGGGGAGATGTCCGGGTCAATGGGCACATCCAGACTTTCAAATCCATATTCACTTTCCTCATACTCCTCTTCCTCCTCCTCCTCCGGTTCATAAAATTCCTCTAACTCATACTCTTGAACTGGTGGAACCGGCCGAACCGAGCACCTGCCTGATGGTGCCAGTTCGGTCGGAACCGGGGAAAGCGACTGGACAATTTTGATCGCTTTGGCTATCTCTTCAGCGGTTGGAGAGGATAGTTTTGGCCCCACACCAGCTGATTTTTCTTTTCTAGTTCTTTTAGCCGGAACCAATTCCTCAGAATCGGCTCTCCTTTTGCCCGAATAAGTCTCGCCCTGGTCAGAGGGCACTCCTTCTGGGCACTCCTTCTGGTTCGGTTTGAACCGAACCGGGCTGGCCATCCGGTTCAGCGGACTTTTTGGCCTCCTTTCCTGAGCCTACCAGCTCTCTTTTCTAGGGTAGCTGCAGGGAAATTTTTGCAAATCTGGCAGTCTGCATTGAGGTGGTCAAACCCCAGACAATAAACACAGGTGGTGTGGGGGTCAGCCTTGGCAAAGACTTCCCCACACACACTACAGTGTTGAAACCCAGTGGGTCCGGTTTTTCTTTGGGTTTCTCAGACATAGTGCCAGTCCCAACCAAACTTACCTTTATGGCAATCCATGCAGGCAAGACCCTCTTATCGGTTCCCAACCGTGTCACGGGCGGAAAAAACGTAATAAAACCGTGTTTTTCAGAACCGATAAGAACCGGTAACCACACTCTAAAAGCACAATTTAAGATTTTTAAACAACTTGATCGGTTCAAACCAAACCGATAAACCGTTTACAAGTTCCACACAGAATAGAATAAAATAAAACCTATCTAGTACTCACAAATACCACAGACAGAGACTGAACTGACAGGTTACAATTTAAATTGGGTCTAAAACCGAGAAAAGCGGTACTTTAACCGACAAATTGAACCGAGCAGAAGGAGAAATCTCCAGAGCGACTGTTCAGTGAGGCGGAGTAAAGAATCTGACAGTTTGAGTTTGAAGAACAACAGACAGAGTCTCAACTGAGCTCGAGCTCAGCATTCCATGCCTGGCATGGAAAGTTAACTCTTTCATCTCTGGGGCAGTTCGAAGGTTGGGACTCACTGCATATGTCAGAATATAGCAAGACTTCATGTTGTCTGAAACAGTGACTTTTCTTTAAATGGGTGTGGTCAAGGGATAGGCCAGTGGTTCTAAGCCAGGCACATCTCCTGGTGGCCACTGCATTAGCCAAACCTCTTGTGGCAGTGTCACTGATGTCCTGACATTTGTAGTTGGTACTGCGCAGCTTTCAGAGCACTTTTTACTACTTGCAGTGCCTGTGATCTGCCATTAGAGGGAAGACTATCACAGAATGTCAGCATTTCTTTCCACATGGCTTCCTGATAATGATGAGCAGTATAGCTCAGAAAGGCAACCTGTGTCATAATCAGGGAAGATGAGAAACAGGAATATTTTCCTAGCGAATCAGTTTTCCTGGAATATTTATCAGGGGGTGCTGCTGAAAAGGTAGCTTTTGCCTTTTCACATGTAGCAGCCTGGATAAGCCCCTCAGGACTAGGGTGACTGTAAAAGTAATCAGAGCCAAATTTAGTGACCGGACATCTTTTTTCCCTACCTTTTTGTCAACAGTCATACCAGAGGATGGCATTTCCAAAATGTTTATGCTCATTTTCATGAATATTGTGACAGTTTTCTCACAAGTCTTCGAATAAATAAGGGCAAAAATAAGAAAAAAGTATACATTTTAAATACCGGGGGCCCAAAAATGGGAACCAGAATGTTTTTAATATATTTTAAAACTAAACTCTGGCACTATTTTAGTGAACACAGTAATGTGGTTATTTTCTCGGTTCGTGAGAACCATGAGGGAAATGAAAAAACAGTAATTTTACAAAAAAATACTGTTACAACACAGACATGAGAGAGAAATAACCAAAAATAAGTAATTTTAACTCAAAACTATTATGATTACAGTAAGGAAAACAAATAAGACTTGGCTATAAAATAGTAGAAGCACCACCCAAGTGACCAGTGTCTTCAACTGAAACTTAAGGATTGTTAGGGAAAGGCTGTCAGAGCAGTACCAGCACAGAGAAAGAGTTTTCATTTAAAAAGCATTCTAAGTTTCGGGAACCCATTCCACAGATGGAAATGATGCAAGAGTTAGACAAGCTGTTCTAAGCTACTGTTGTTAAATCAGGTGGTAAAACTAACAAAAAAAAACACACATCAGAAACAGAATTTAAAAATCGTAACGGGCCATTAGGCCCTGAAAATACGAGTCAGATTTTCCAGAGTTGTCTAGTTTGCAGCAAAGTATCACATACTAGATGGCACATAAAAATCACAAATGTTTGTAAATGTCCCAGTTTTTAGAAACCACAAAATCGTGATGCTACAACTCTTCAAACGATCCTGGGTTCATAAATTGTACAAATAAACAAGGTTGCAGTGGCTCAAAATGTCAGCTACAATCATGGGCGTCACTTCTGTCTGCTGCAAGGGGTTAAAAAAAAAAAGGAACCACAATCAGGGCCCACAGTTCTCTGCAACACTTGTCCTAATTTCGACATTAAGTTTCGCAGACTTCAAGGGTGGGGTTTCGTCCATTTCTGCAGCATCATTTATTGGTCTCTATGGTATACGGCAGTTGTCATCTATGACATCATTGCCAAGCATGGACGAAAGGCTGCAGTGCAGGCTAAACAAAGAGTAAAAGGGAAACAGGCCCTATGAAAAACTAAACTTCATTTTTTGGGAGGATATCGGAATTTATCACAGCCGATCCATATCCCCCGATCTGACCTACAGCAGCCCATGTTGCTCCACGACTCATGTTCTCAATTCAAAAAGAGTTTAAGATCAATTTCTTCATTAATCCCTATGGCACATTTGTTCTTATAATCATTATATGATACGCTTACCCCTTCTTCTCAGCCAGTGCCTTTTTTCTCAATACATAATTCATTGCCATTTCTAACAATGTGAAACATTTAATGTGCTACTCAGAGTCCAAACCAAAATCTGGATCCATGGTGTGCTGGTATAGTGTACCATTAACCAGTGTCAGACTCTTTTATATCTTAATCTAGTGATGGACTTTTGAGAGCCAGCCCCACATCTGTGTACAGTACTACAGAAAGGATACTGTGGCTCTGTAGCAAATCATCGTAAAGGTAATGCTTAGCAGATTCAGCTGCCAGTTACTATCCACTTCATGTTTTATTCCTACAGAAGAAAATGTTTTAAATTAGCACACATTTGCACAGCATAATTATTTACACCTGCGTATAAGGCAAGGGACAGACATTGTGGACCTAAAGTCCCTTCTGACCTTAATAGGTTACTGTTTTACTAATATATATGTTTATTACAATGCTGGTGGCCTGAAACTCTATTTGTTTTTGGTAACCGGGCAAAGTGTACTAGACACAGAAATGCCTATTTTCAGACACGACCCAGGAGGATTACAACCAGGTGGTACATGACAAAATTACGGATATTCAGTACAAAAAACAAGGCTAAAGACAGGAACTCTACAAGCAGAGTCCTAGAATTTTAGTGGAGTCATTTCACTAACATGCATATGTGGGATGGTTGATTTCTGTGGCCACTGTCAATTTCCTAATTTGTTCATTTCCATCATCCTCTATGGCCCATTGATTTATTTATTCAGTGTTACTACTCAGGATTATTCCTTGGACATAACAGTACTACTGCAATCAACAGGTCTTCACATATGCATTGAGCATATGATAGCAATACAAGGGAAGTACATTTTAGGGGGTTAAAAAAATTACCTGACTTACAGTAGTCTTATAAAACAAGTTCTCCAGAAGACTCTGGTCATAGTGCGGGTCATTCAGCTCACTTTCATCATATGCACTTATTCCCGAGAGGGAGTCCGGAGGGGAGCCAGTTCCATCCCAGTAATGCAGTGGGGGGGAGTCAATGCTGTGGACAGACAGGGAAAATAGATCAATACTTTTCATACATGGATGCTTTCAGCAACATGCATACACAGTGCTTGAAGTGCATGAAAGGAAAGGGTCCCTCGTATGTTTAGAATTCTGAATTAAGAATGATGGTACACACAGAGGTTGCAGCATGTGAAGACCTCATTGCTGTATATGGGGTCTTCACATGCTGCAGGCTCTCCCATTCACTTCAGCAGACAGAAAAAAGAGCTGCTTTATAAAGTAAGTAAAGTTTATTTCTGAGCGCCCCATCCCAGAGGCTCTGGGCACCGTACAAGTAGATAGGCAACATACATCGAAAAATAAACAGGAAAACAAATAATAAATTACAACAATTTAAAAGATCAAAATTTAAATAGAATAAAATATTGCTGCAATTAACTAATTTAACTATAAACAATCTGGAAATGCTTTCTTAAAAGATGCGCCTTAGGCCCCGCTTAAACCACCCCCCACCCCCCCACCGCCACCATGGGGCCGCCAGCAAGGACCATAGCATTGAGTTCATTAATACCGGCCTCCGTCACCTCAAATGCATGATCTCCAGAGGACTAAAGGTGGTCCCTGGGAACTGCTAGGAGGCCCACGGTGGAGGAGCGAAGTGAGCGCACAGGACGGGCAGGAGTCAGGCGGTCAGTTAGGTAGCCAGAGCCTGATCCATGTAGGGCCTTATAGGTGAGCAAGCCCACCTTGAAGAGGATTCTCCACCTAACTGGCAGCCAATGCAGTTCACGCAGAACCAGGGTCACATAACAGGTCCTTGGAAGGCCCATCAGTGACCTGGCTGCTGCAGTCTGCATCAGCCCCCCCCCAAGTGACACAGAGGTGCAGAGTGTTACAGCAGTCAAGCCGCAATGTCACAAAAGCATATACCAGTGAAGACAAGTCATCCAGCGGAATCAAGGCTTTAATCCAGGTAACATTCCTCAAGTGGTAAAAACACTTTTTTTTTTTAAACTGTATGTTTATTGTTTTACCAAATTACACATAGCAAGGAAAAATGCAGACACAGCATTTATAGGAGATAAAGAAAAATACATTGAGGGCGCCACTCCTCTTAATACGACTACTGGTTGCATCATATGTCAAAAAGGTGTGTCATACTCAGGGGTTAAACCTAAATTATTGCATACTAAGTACTTTATAATCCAGAAAGAAGCTGTAGAAGGAGTTCAGGAGCTGAACGACAATATAGTCCTGAACAAAAAGCAGCAGGATTAGTGCTGAAGTCCATCTCCTCCTACCAGAGGAGGAAGGAAAGGAGCCATGCTATATCTATATTGTGCACTTGTGTGTAAATTCAATAAACAGTTTTAAACAACCCACCTACAAAGTATTATTGGTAAACAGGCACTTTAAAAATCTAGAGTAACAGAAAATGGTCTTAGAATTGTATTCCAATGCAGTTTTATTTTTTTTGTTGGGATGTTGCCATGGTCTTACATCAGTTTCCCTTAGACTATCCAAGGTTGATATGTAATTGGTTGTGTATATGGTTATTATTCTATTTTTACCTCAATGATAAATCAAGCCATTTTGGTTGTTGTCTATTTTTTCTTGTCACGTTTCATGTCCACCTTTGAGATGTTACTGTATTGACTTAATCATTATATTCTCTCCTGTATATTTCGATTGTTTACCATGCTTGATGGTTAAATTGAAACGTAATAAAAAATGTGTATACAAAAAATAAATAGAATGTATTTAACAGTTGCCAGAACCAACTGCAATAGCAGTGTACCGACTTTAAATGTGGAGAAATTGTTTAACAGAAATACTAGAAATGGTACTGCAAACAACTGTACCCATAAGGGGGGGGAAATGTATCCCACAGATCTAATAATAAAGAGTTCAACAAACACTGTGCCAGCTTTAAAGATTAAGGAGTACCTGACCCTCCTCGTACACCCTATAAGCACATAGGGATCAAAAATGAAGAGTTAGGTGAGTTCAAAATCAAGTCTCGTCATCTGAACTCTGTTCAGTTGGGTCAGAAGGATGGACTGTGTTCTTTTGCGCCCATTTCAGGGCATCGAAAGGGTCACTGAACAGAAGACCTGACCTCGATGGATGATCTACAGTCAGGCCAGAAACACCATTCCATGCGGTATATTAGCCTCCCGTAACATGGCCCGTACTCCATCAGATCTTTTCTTTAATCACGTGGCATAACTAATATCTGGAAAAAAAGCCAAATTTGGATCCCATCCTGTAGTAATATTTTCTCCAGGCTAGGGACAATACATGATCCTGCGTGCCAACACCGTTTGTGACCACTACTATGACTCGTGAGGCCTCCAGATTGTCTGGTCTCCCCCTGGGGGGTAACAAGATAGGCCTTTTGCATGTTCACCAGCCTTGTGAGGCCCTCCTCTCCAAACTGTTGCTGGAACCAACCACCAAGAAACAGAAGTAAATGATCCCCCTCGCACCCCTCAGGCATTCCAAAAATGCGCAAATTAGTCAATCTGGCGTGATTTTCCAAAGTTTCTATTCGGGGTACGTAGGTGTTGATTTTCCTTAACGATATTGGCTGTGACACCTACTGTATAGCAGAGTCTGATCTTTTCGTAGTTTCACAGGTCGCAGTTTGCATGGCTTCCACAGTTGTTTCCAGAGTGGACACACAATTGGTGAGTATGTCAAACTTATCAAAAAGTCCTGTTAAGGATGTTAACGGTATTCATTTTGGCACCCAAAGTTTGGAGAGTTTCCACCTCCAAAGCTTCCACGGCAGCTAACACATGACTTGGAGCTGACTGTATGGTTGGACCTGCTGGAACATTTTTACTATTTACTCCATCCCGAGTTTGTTTTTCTTTTTGAGATGTCCCCATGTTGAAGCTAAAAGATTTGTGTACCTGCTGAAACACTTTAGCTCTGGCAGATGGCAACTAAAATGGGCTTTTAAAGCACCTTTAAAACAAATTAGGCAGAGCTGTAAACCGATGTGGCCATTTTGTTCAGGCTCCACAGCCTCCCTAAAAAACACTCTTAATGACAGACGACATCTGAACTTCAAGTGTTTTTCACCTTGGTGGATGCTGCTAAGGGTGTGTGGCCAAGGAACAATCCTGTTCCCACCTCATCAGTGTCCACATCCACAGAAGACCAGGCTCAGTCACTAGCACCTCTGTCTTGTCAGGACTGAGTCATAGCCAGCTAGAGGCTATCCAGTTCTGGATCTCAGCCAGGCAGTCATTTAACATCTCCACAGCGCCATCAATCTCGGGTGCAAATGACATGTACAACTGGGTATCATCTGCACAAAAGTGGAAACCCAAGCATTACTGTTGAATAATAATAATCTTTATTTGTTTTAAGCGCAATTCAAACAAGTGCCAAAGTGCTTTTACAGAATAAAACCTTAAAAATTGTAACTATTTAAAACCAGCATGATAACAGATATCCATAAATTAATTCTCAGGATAGACAAGCAAGAATAAATGTGCTTTAAGTGCTGATTTGAATTTCTCCACAGTCAGGCACCCCCTTATCCGATGAGGTAGAGAAGTCCACAAGGTAGGAGCTACAAATAAAAAAGCTCAGGCTCCAGATGTCTTCAAGCAGACCCTGGGAATCTCCAACAATCCCTCATCGGTGGAGCGGAGTGGTCGGAGGGGGCAGTAGGGACGCAGGAGCTCTTGTAGGTAACTCGGTCCCTTTCCATGTAGGGCTTTGCACATCAGCAAACTAACCTTGATGGTGCTCTGCCACTGAACAGGCAGCCACTGCAGTCTGGGCAGCACAGGTGTGACATGGCTAGATCGAGAAAGCCCAGTCAACAACCTGGCCACAGCGTTCTTTACCAGCTGCAAGTGGCAGATATCAACCCCCCGATAGCCCTAGGTACAGGGTTTTGCAATAATCAAGGCAGGAGGTCACAAAGGCGTGAACCAATGTTGGAAGATCGCCGGGCGGAACCGGATGCTTAATCCGGGCGAAATTCCTTAGATGATAAAATGAGGTCTTGACAACAGATGACACTGAGACTTCAGGGTCAACCCCTCGTCAAAAATAACGCCCAGACTCCGTGCCCTTTCAGATGTCATCAGCTAGCGACTGCCGAGTAAAAGGCCAGAGGCCTGCTCAGTCAAAGACCCCTCTACCCGGCAACCTGGGTCCACCAACAAAACCTGAGTTTTGTCAGGATTCAGCCTCAAACAGTTGGCACTCATTCAGTACTAGATCTCGGGCGAGGCAGTTGTTAAACACCGAGCCCACATCATCCTGGTCAGGTATAAAGGACATGTATAGCTGATTATCATCTGCATAGCAATAGAAAACTTAAGCCATACTGCCTTACAATGTCTCCCAATGGCAGCATATACACCACGAACAACATAGGCGAAAGCACAGAGCCCTTGGGTACCCCACATGATAGAGAGAATGCGTCAGAGGAACAAATTCCCGACACAACTCTCGGAGACCTAACAGTGAGGAACGAATGGAACCATCTGAGGATTGTCCCTGACAGTTCATAGATTACCCGCAGGTGCTCCAGCAATACGCCATGATCCACGGTGTCAAATGCTGCAGAGAGATCAAGGAGGATTAAAATGGAATGACTCCTTTCAGTCTCTCGCTATCATATCATTAAGTACCCGAACCAGGGCAGTCTCGGTGCTGTGCCTCTTCCTAAGTCCTGACTGGAAAGGATCATTGATGTCATGGATGGTAAGGTGGTCATCCAGCTGCAGCGCAACCACCTTCTCAATAACCTTGCCCACAAAGGGCAGGTTAGAGACGGGTCTGTAGTTGGCCAGACAGTCTGGGTTGAGAGAAGATTTCTTAAGGAGGGGCATCACCACTGCTTCCTTCAGGAAGTCTGAAAACTCACCTGTCTCCAGCAAACACTGGACTATCTCTGCCAGGACTGGGCCGATGACTTCAACACACCCCACAAGGAGGCGAGTTGGGCCTGGGTCCAAGCTACAGCAGGTCGGCTCCATACTCTGAACAATCCTTATGACATTCATGACTGCCAGCTGATTAAAAGCTGACCAACCAAACCAGGGCTCTGCAACCTCCAACCGATCACCACCCTGCCCACTGGAGCAAGCTATGCAAATTTCTGATCCAATGCCGGCAACCTTATTGGCAAAGAAATGAGCAAACTCGTCACACTTATCCTGTGACAATGCCCTCCGAGCTTGCAGACATACTAGATTTCACAGTCTGTCCACAGTTCGGAAGAGCTGAGCTTGTCAGTTCCGTGCAGCGGTGATCTATCCAGACAGGAATCAGGCCTTTTTACGGGAGCTCACCAATTGATAGTCCGTATAATGGGCCATCAGTCTAAGCCTGACGGTATCAACAGGGACACTGGTTTACCGGGATTGAGAAAGGGTATATTCCATTTTGCACATTGTAAAAAATGGTATTGTTACTGGTGTCTGCTAAGCCAAAATCCGGTTTTACCGGTATTTGGTTCTGTGTACTTTATTTAACAATTTTTTAACTCTACTAACATGCATTTTAGCAATTTTGACCTCCACTGTTGCACATCCTTCCATCCTTGTACCAATTTAAAGTTATTTTAGGTACAAGATATGATGGCAGCAGCAGCACTACAGCCCCATCCCTATGGTGTGATGGAAGCAGCACTACGGCCCCATCCCTCAGGTGCGATGGCGGCACCAACAGCACTACAGCCCCCATCCTCAGGTGTGATGGCAGCAGCAACAGCACTATGGCTCCCATCCCTCTGGTGTGATGGCAGCAGCAACAGCACTACGACCTCCTTCCCTCATGTGTGACAGAAGCAGCAGCACTGTGGCCCCCATCCCTTAGATGTGATGACAGCAGTATTACATTCCCCATCCACCAGTGGCGATGGCAGAAACACTACAGCCCCTACCCCTTCGGTGTGATGGCAGTAGCAACAATGCAGTCCACATCCGTCTGGGGTGATGGCTGTAGTGACAGCATTATGATCCCCTTTCTTCAACACCCACACCCCACATGCACAAGTTACAAATAACTTGGTCTCTTTGCTTCTTAGAACTCAGATGTGAATTAATCTGAACCATCACCGCTAAGGTGGACTACCTTTGTTTTTTTCTATCTATAATTTAGCTGCATGAATTGGATTTCTGCCTGTGACACCGCTGACCAGGATTAGGGAACAGACTTGGGTGTTGGGGGGCCAGCTGGTGGGTGAAGGCTTGAGTGTCCAACAACCACTCACCTTCTCCTAGGAGGGAGGGTGGGTTCATGACTCAGCATTTTCTGTCCCCTGGTGGAGGCCAGAGGCACGACAACACATCGGCCCTCACTGTGGGAGGGAGCGTGACAAACGTCGGCTTGTGTCTTAACATCATGTGGCCTGTCACACTCCCAAGAAAATGGGAAAACACCCACTGGCCAACTGAAGGACAGCTGCTGGTCCCTCCATAGCCAGAAGCCCCAGACATGTGTCCGCTTCTGACCCCTGCCATGCCCAGGACACAGGAAGCTCTTGGGTACCTTCTCCCCTGTAGCCTCCACAGGGTAGGGGGCCCACCAATAAGGGGTTGCTTTGGGTTACCTGGTAGCACAGCGTAAGGACAGTGGATGGTGGTCGGGACTCAACAGCAGTGGTAGGGGCCTTGCAGGCCTGAAGGAGGATGGCCAGGGGGTAGTAGGAGCAAAAAAAAAAAATGCTTGAATTTGCTTCTTTGAAATAAAGTGTCTTCACCTAAAAAATCCACAAGTGTTTAGAGGAGGACCTTCAAATGGATTCATGCATCTCCCAGACATGTGGATGCTTTTTTTTTTACTTGGTGTCCATGAAAAGGGTGTCTCCCAGTTTTCATGTCTGACTTCAGATGTGAATTGAGCCCCACTCTGCCCACCAGCATCATACAGCCCCTGGGGTCCTACCTTCTGTATGTCATTGACCGTGCTTTCAAAATCCACTGGCCAAACATAAGTACACTTAAATACTTCACATTTGCTTTTTGTTGAAGCAGTCTCACAGAAAACATTTTGTTGTCACAGAGACTGAAGCAGCAGGTGGGAGAAAAATTGCAAATGATCTAATTCACCTAAATGAGTGCCACTGTGAAGTCTTTTCATAAGTAGTAAGGCAGCTTTTTCCTTGTGAACATACTTTCATTCAAACTAGTTTTCATTCAAACAACTGAGGATTTTGTTTGTCCCTGCTGATTATAAACTTCAATAAGCTAGTTGGTAACAGTGATCCTGCATTTAGCAGTCTTCAACCTAGATTCTCATATGCAAAGAATACAATAAAAACCTGACTAAAATATAAAAGCAAGCTTATAAAACACATAAAATGTAGTTAAACATTTATCTTTACCTATACAAAATCATTGCAGCCAAGTAAAACTCAAATAAATTACATGGCACCCTGACTACTATTCTATGATGTAGTACTAAACATATATTGGTGTTTTTTATATTCTTTGTAAACCAGGTAAGGCCCACTAGGCAGAACTGCCTGTTTTCAGGAGTGACCTAGAAGCACTGGAGAGGTTAAGTGACTTGTTTGGAGTCTCGAGTATGCAGGTGGAGGTTGGGAATCAAACCCAAGTCTGCTGGATGTACCCAATTCAATCACTGTTTATTATTCTAACCACTAGGCTATATGCCAGCCACAATAACACCCACATACAATGTTTTAATATTTAATTTTAATAATAGTGCACAGTACCTACAGTGCAAATTATGAACATTAAACACTTTACAGTATTTTACTAAAACTGAGTTATTCACCACTCCATCTGCTTATTTTTTCTTACACCAAAGTGGGTGAATAGTTGACAGAGCACTGTAAATAGCTTTTGATCAGGCTTCATTATTCTACATCCAGAAACAGATGACATTTAAAATCCTTTTTATGGAAACGGCTTTTGGAGATGATGTGACATCGACTGATGCTGTGCATTTTAATCTTGATTTTAATGTTTTATGATGTTTTAATATGATGTTATTTATTGTAATGTGCCATGATTTTAGAAAGACATAATATAAATAAAGATTATTATTATTTGTTTATTCAGGATGTATTTAATATTGATTTTCTGTGGCTCACTAAATAGAATCTAGCACTGTATGAGGCAGATGTTTTACATTTTGGAAGAGGAACACATCTTATCCGTTTAGGATTCATGTTAGAAACAGAAGTCTTTCTTCATATTTAAAACATATTCAAATGTCAGTGTATTCATTTAGTAGTTTATGCTGACTAACATATGCTATAGAAAACAGTAAAGGATTTATTGTGAAGCACTAAGGATCTATAGTAGAACTCCTGCAATTTTCCAGCAAGTTTTGCAAAAAAACTCTGCAATTTCAGGTTACTTTTCCTGCAATTTTCCAGTGGCCCTGCCCATGTGTGCTGATACTTGTAGACTCTTAGGCACATACTACAAGAAAACTGTGGTTTCAGGAAGGAAAGCAGTCCTCAGGTGATGGAGATGTAGGTGGGAAGCATGGGTGGTTAAACTGAATGGCTGATTACAACAAAGCAGTGCGGGTGATTTCCTTACTGATGCTATACGCAGCAAAGCAGAAAGAATGTGAAGCACAACAGCATTCATTTTAAGATGCTGAAATCTGGATCAGCATGCTGGCACTCGTGTAGCACTACTGTGTTAGAATGCCAGCAACCCAGGGTCGGAAGCAAACCTGGGTTGCTGGAGGTCTGGCCAGGGAGTAGGATAGAGCACCCGGGACTGCCTCCTCCTCTGGGCAGGGTGGGCTGCAGGTCCTGCTGCTTTACCACCACCTGTGTGACCATGGATGGTGGTGCAATGGTGCTGCAGAGTGATCAGGAGGGAGGACGCTAGCCAGGATCTGGAGCAGTGGCATGTCTCTATGTGACTTACCTCCTTGATTTCCTCTAGTGCCGTGTCCTCAGGGACAGAGACCAGAAAACCAGGAATAATCACCCCACATCGGCCACTGGCAGAAGGAACCCAGGTGCCCCAGACTTCATAACCAGGCTCCATGAGGGACCCACTGGGCTACCTGATACACACTAAGGGAGTGTGGAGGGGTGATCTGGGGTCCCCTTTCCTTTCCATCCTGGGGGGGGTACAACCCAGGCAGGATAGGGGCAGGCCCACAGGTGCTCCTGAGCATTACCTGGGGTGAAGCTAGGGGATACCCAGCCTAGGGATCTCTGAAAAGTGGAGACTGATGCTGTGAGAAGGGGACATAGAAAGAGAAAATAAAATTTTTTTAAAAAGATGCTGAAATCTTAGAGATTCTGTGCAGTGACATGCAATTTCCGTGAGGCACCGGTACAAGAATTCAAAATCCGCATACCAAGCAGGATTATGTGATTGCTACCGGTGTTACCGGTTAAAATGGAAAACCAGGGTCCCTGGGTATCAAGGCCAGATTTCAGCCAGCGACGCTCCATCCTTCGCCCCCTCTCCTCATCTCCCTCAAGGTCCCATCAAACCAGGGAGACCGAGGGCGAAGGGTGAGGGGGTGAACACAAACAGGAGCCATAGAGTCCAGAGCCGCCACCACAGCCTTGTTATAGGCCTGCAGTAGGTTGTCTGGACCCCTGTTAACAGTCAGGAATCCCAATAGGTCCCGCACCGCCATCAGGCCATCTGGGGTCACACCACTTAATGGGCGGTACCGGACCATCTCCAAAGGGTAAGGCCTATGGGGGGGCTGGAAATTGAACCTGATAGTGTAATGGTCAGACCAATTGACCGTCTCCACCGCCAAGTCGGAGGTCTCAATACCCAGTAGAAAGACCAGGTCCAGAGAATGACCAGAATTTCAGGTCACAGAGGAAACTACCTGTGTGAAGCCCAACAAAATCATTAGTTGGAGGAAGTCATTACCAAAATGCGAGAGTTCATCATCAACCCAGTGAAGCATGTCTACTGCGAACAATGCAAGAGATAGGCTTGGGCCCTGGGAAACTCTACAGAGCAGGGACTTCGGGCAGGATGAGAAATTTCCCATCACAACCCTCTGCATCCTGCTTGTAAGGAAAGACTCAAACCAGTTGATGACAGTACCAGTGGGTCCAAAGAGCTCCCTTAGGTGATCAAGCAACACTACATAGTCCACAGTGTCAAATGTTGAGAACAGACAAAGATCGAGAAATGACCGCTCCCCTCTATCCCTTGCCCTAAGGAGATCATTTTGCACTCCGACTAACGCCGATTCAATGTTATGCCTTGACCTAAATCTCAACTGGAAGGACTCATAGATGTCACAGGCTGTGAGGTGTGCCTCAAGTTGCAGAGCCATCACTTTCTCAATAAACTTCCCTAATAAGTTCAGCAGTTGATTTCATTTTCTTGCCAGAAATACCTTTTCTGGTTGTTAAAAGATTAGCAAAAGAGGACTCACAAATGTGTAAGCACTGCATGTATTATTGAAAAAACAGTGCGTTATCATTGCTGACTTCCAATATAGCAAATGAAAACATAGAGGTAAGGGTTTTTATTGCATAGAAAATACCCAATGGCCTGATTTAAAATATATAATTTATCTCCAAGTATGAGAGGGCAAGACCATAACTCACGTGTGGCGAAGCCAAAAGTGAGTTCTGAAAGTCTTGTCCCGACAGAAATGGTGATAAAATTTGAGTCAAACCATTCTGCATTGCATTTATACAACACCAGTTTAACAGTTATGACTTTTTAAATCAGCTTTTTGTGTGCAGATTTTTCTGTTTATGGCTTGACCTGCTGGCTTCAGTGATGCATAGGCCTATTATGTCATCAGCGTTGTGTTAGCTGCTCTCTGATTGGTTCTATTCTGTGCAAAGGTCAAAGAAAGTGATTGTGACATATCTTCCCTCTAGATAAATGTTCATCTGGAGGTTAGATAGTGTGATAAATTTATCATGAAAATGTTATCATCCCTGGTGTTGTATAAATTTAGAGAAATAACCAAAAAGAGGAACCGTAACTGGGGCCTGTATCATTTATACTACCTGAATGATGAGAACACACTGTACAAGTGGATGTTAGATGCAACCTTTTTGTGATAAACCTTTTGTCACGCAGCCTTCATGTGAAACAGCAGATGACTAAGTTGCTCACCATTTCGAACTTTCATCTAGTATGAGAACATTGTAGTGGAGTACAGTTTGCAACTTTCTGTTATTACTTGTGTAAACTGATATTAAAAAATGGGTCTCAAACTTTACAATTTGTTCTTGACCTTCGTACTGAATCGAATTACAATTGGTGATCCCAAATATCAACCAATTTTTGAGACCTGTAAATAGTCATAGCAACCTGCAAGTTGATACAGCTTTTACTGTTTGACCTTTGACAGAGTTTGAACGACAAATGCAGGTGATACGTAGAAACTATTGCATATGTAGGTGTGTGATCTGCAGTTATTTTTACACACCCAAAGTGTGTGATGATATATAAACCTTGAGAGCAAAGCTCGAGAGGTTTATATATTGTCACACACAGAGGAAGTGTAAAAAAAAACTGCAGATCACGCACCTACATATGCATTATTCTCTATGTATCACCTGCATTCTTTGCTCAAACTCCGTCAAAGGTTGTCTGCAAACTGGTCCTAACTGACAGGGAATCCGAGCTATCTACATAGACAATGGTATTATCTGCATAAAGGTGGAGGCTACACTGTCTTGCAAGATCCTAATTATTTTTTTTTCTATATAGCTTTTTACTCCCAGTCCCTAAAGGATCTCCCCATTTCAAGGCTGGAGAGAGGCGGGCCTCCCCCACCCCAAGTCCAAATCCAAATGCTTCTAAGCTGTCCAGGTGATGGTGTGGGTCAGGAGAAGCATTGGGCTGCAGTCAGTCCTTGGGTCCTTTTTTTCCTGTTTTCTACCCTGAGCCACGGCAACACGGGATTGTGCATGCCTGTAGAGGCGCATGTGTGTCCCCGAAACCACGGCTCCCCCTCCCCTGCCTACTATCTGCCTCTCATAAATCATCGCTACTACCAGGACTCCACCTAGTGGCAGCCAAGAGCCAAGTCAGCAAGCCATCGCTATATCCAGGATAGGAGATCTGCTTGACATCTGCTCAATCCACTTCTGCCCCCCCATCCCCGACACTCTCAGCAACACAAGCTCATTCCCAAACTCAAATCGCCAGCCTGGTGATAGGTGAGGTGCATTAGTACCTTAGCCCACTGCACCACCAGGCTAGCCCTGGACCCAAATCATTAATAAATAAAGAGAAGAGGTGCGGCCCCAGGACAGAACCCTGGGGCACACCACACTTCACATCAATTCTTCTGGAATTCACACTGCCAACTGAGACCAGATGGCATCTGTTTGTTAAGTACCTTGCTGAAAACCTAAGCCCTCCAGTTTTCCAAGTAGTACACCATGGTCTATTATGTCGAAGGCCTTGGAGAGGTCGATGAAAATAGCTTCAGCAACCATGCCACTGTCCACCAAATGAATGTTCTGTTTTGGGAAATAACACTATCTGCAGTAAAATGTTGATTAAAGAGAACATCCTTTTAACTTCATTTTACAATTGAGCCTACTTTCTCAAAGCAAATATTCCTTCTTCCATCTTTCAAAACATAGTATTGTGCTGATGGAAAGGACTTAAGCCCCCATAATCGAAGCAAGCCATATACACCGCACACCCATCAGGGCTGCACGTGAAATAGTGTACGGCCAGAATAGCAGCAATATTCAGGCAGGTAGCACACTCAGACTGGAGCATGTTAACTGTCTGAATAAGGGACTGTGTTGGAAAAGCACATAGTGACTATGCACTGTGCTGATAGAGCCCCTTACTGGAATATGGCCCAAAGAGAGAGAATGAAGATAGTGCATCCCAAACAGGGTAGCACCAGTGCTCCTGCGAGCCATATTCAGCCCTGGAATACTAATACCCATAGGGCATGCAACACATTAAGGAGCTATCATGGGCTTATTAGCATGCGGCACATTGCCACTGTATATGACTTGGCACTGGTATTTTGCCAAGCTCTGCTGCCCCCCACCTAATCACCGATCCAGCCATGACAAAACCCCAATCATTGTTGTCTAGCAGTTCCCCACCACCCAATCACAGATTCGGCCATAACAAAATCACAATCACTGGTGTCCAGCGCCCCCCCCCCGCTAATTGATTATCTGACCTCTCTTCTATCCTGACCACTCATGACATTCCACCTCCACCATGCCTGGCCCCCACTCACTCAAGCAACACCTGGCACCGGAGACTGCGACCTCCATACCTCCTCCACTCACCACCTCAGTCAGCCGCCATCTGAATGACAGGGAACATCTGTGCAACTATGCACTCACATTCCCTGTCATTCAGACAGCTGCCAGCTAAGGTAGTGAGCAGAGGGGCTGTGCCAGTCACCGCCTCTGGTGCCAGGTGTCCCTTGGATGAGTGGTGCTCAGGACAGGGGAGGATCACCAATGACTGGGAGTTTGTTATTGCTGGATCTGCAATCGGGGGGTTGAATGAACCACTGTACACCAACTATTCAGGCTATATTATGGCTACATCTGTGATCAGGGTGTGGGGACCTTTGTTATGGCTGGATCTGCGACTGGAGGGTGGTGGGGGACTGCTGGATACCAGTGACTGGCATTTTGCTATAGCTAAATCTGCAATGGTGGGGGCAGCACTGGACACCAGTAACTGGATTTTTGTTAAGGCTGAATCCACAATCAGGGGGCAAGGATGATGGCAGGGATAGACAGCTCCTGCTGTCAGTCCCCTACCTGGCACTTGACCTGGGAGCAGGTCCATGCACCAGTGTGCACAGGGATAAGGGTAGGGTTTTGGCAGACAGAGACTGTTTAATGCTGTTAATACCTTTGAATATACTGTTGCCATGTATGCAAGAGGGATCCTTCATTTGCACAAGTCCAGCAGTATATTCTGCGCAATCACCTTGACAAGTCAGCACTGCACACTGGGGGGCCTTTGAATATGGCCCCTGCTCTATTCAATCATGCCATTCCCGGTTAGAATGGTAATAACATGGTACCATGTAACGCATAACCATAGGGAGAGAAAAGTAACTAAACCTGCACAAACAGAAACAGTAACAACAGATACTCTCTCCTAAAGAATTTAACATCAGATCAATGCGTTGCCTGTACAGATAACACACACTTCTAACCAAGCGACAACTACCCCAAAACAAAAGCTCATAATAGGAGACTCGATGAGTAGATATTCTGACACATAAATAACCAAAAATGATAAAGAAAATACTAGAGTCACATGTCTTCCAGGAGCAACAGCTAAAGATATAAAATCAAAAGTACTGAGCCTCGTGAGCAGACTAGGACACTCATCATCTGTAATGCTACATGCTGGCACAAACAACATAGGGAAAGTACATGAAAAAGCCATCTGTCATGAATTAATAGAAACTGGTAAAACACTACTGGCCTGGAGTTATAAAAAGTACAGCTACGTACAAACTTACTGTAACAGTAGATCTTCACAGGGATCTCAACCATCAGGTCACACCGTAGGAACTTCACCATCGGTGAAGGCGAATCCACAATGAAGATTTTCAGCAGTACAACTGGGGCCGCCCACAACATCAACGTCACCAACCCTATAAATGCATGAGCGGCCCCGCTCCCTCCTCAGTTATTTCCCCCAGGGACAAAGGGAACCTAGCCCTCGCCATAGGGGACCGAGGAGAGAGAGAGAGAGAGGTGCCCAGACCTACATAAAAGGCTGGATACACCAGACAGTCAGTTCCTGGACAGGAGCACCAAGAAGGGGGATGATGAGAGGGAAAGCAGACCTGATGACTGAGATCCCTTCGAAGATCTACTGTCACGGTAACTTCTTACATAACTGTTCTATCTTCTTCGGGGGTATCTCAGTCATCAGGTCACACCGTAGGAACGGGTCCCAAGCAGTTACAGGCGTAGACAGACAGTCTGAGAGGAGGGCTTACCATAAACGTAAGACAGGATTATTTAGATAAATATAGTTTGTTAACTTCAAAACAATCTGGTTTTCGAAAAAAACTATTCCACTACAACAGCCATTTTAGAATTTAGCAACCTGTTAAACAGGTCTTTAGGAAATAATATGGAGACAGCGGTAATCTTTGTAGATCTTTCAAAGGCTTTTGACCAGGTGGACCACCCCTTATTGATCGAGAGATTGCAAGAGAGAGGTATCAGAGATGGCCCCTTAGATTGGCTAAAATCTTATTTGAGTAATCGCTCTCAAAGGGTGGAGGTACAGGGTTATTCATCAGAGAGTAGAAGTGTTATTAGAGGTGTTCCTCAGGGATCGATCCTGGGACCTCTTATGTTTCTTATTTTTATAAATGATCTTCCACTGGTGGCTGAGCATACAGAGATTCGGTTATATGCCGACGATACGGTAATTATTGCATCTGGTAAATCAGAAGATGTATTGCAACTGAATCTGCAATCTGATTTTTCAAAGATTGAGGGGTGGTTCACCAGGTCAAAATTGATCATGAATACAAAGAAAACGAAATGTATGAAATTTTCTTTAAAAAAAAGTGGTGATACTATTCATAAACTTCATAATCATACTGAAAATTTAACTAAATTAGAACAGGTTAAGGATTATAGTTATATGGGAGTGATATTTGATGAGCAAATGTCCTTTTCATGTCATATTACGGATTTGGTAAACAAAAGTGAATAAAAAGGTGGGGGCTTTAAGGAGAAGTACAGAATGTTTAACAATAACAGATAGGAAAAAGTTGGCTGATCAGTTAATTATTACAGTGTTAAGATATGGTGAATTGATATACAGAAGAACTAATAAAACACTTTTGACCAAGTTGGATAAAACTTATTTCCGTGTGGCCAGATATGTTTTAAAGGGGAACTATCGTACTCATCATTGTTTATTTTTGAATAAATTAAATTGGCCGTCTTTGGATACAAATTATACTGTATATGTCATTGGTTAACTTTAATTCATAAAATGAAATATTTTTGTTTAAATCATCCAATTTCATTACTGCTGTTTCCAGAGAAACAACATTCTAAAAGGTTATTAACTAGATCAGTTCATTTAAATAAGATTATCGTAGAAAAATCACGAAATAAATATGGGGATAGGACTTTAATTCGTCAAGCTGCTAGTTTTTGGAATTTTCTTCCTGCAAATGTAAGGGAAATTACAAATCATTCTACATTTGTTCATATTTTAAAGGAATTGAATATTTATGTCTAAGTGCTGATTATTCCTCTTAATGTATTGTAGAATTAGATAAGATTTCTGCCTTTATACAATGATAAAAGAGGTATTTTTTTTGTATATTTTGTTACATTGGAAATATTTATATTGATGTGTTTCTCTATGTGTTAATATGGAACTTTATTGTATGTACTTAGATAGGGATTGCACAGGTCTGTCTTGTAAACTGGACTGTTGTCCAAATGACATGCATTACCTGTATAAAAATAAAATGTTACCTACAGGAGGCCCTGCCGCAGAGCCCTGCCAAAACCTGCATGGGCTCTTGAGGCAATGTCCAGACTGTAGTGCTTGGCAAAAGTATGGACGGTACTCCAGGTAGCAGCCGTACATATGTCAACAGCTGAGACCCCTTGGAAACAAGAAACTGACGTAGCCATGCCTCTGATGGAATGGGCTCAGACAGCACTAGGCAAATCTTTGCCATACTTGTTTTAGCAAGACAGAATGCAATTTGCCAGCCACATGGATAAATATTGCTTAGAAATCAAAGCGCCCTCTCTACCTGGGGCGAAGGAAATAAACAACTGCTTCTACTTTCTAGACTCCTTGGTGTGAAGCAGGTAATATTTCAAAGTACTGCGCCATCTAATGTATGGAGCAGTGCTTCACCTGGGCTGCCACGCTCAGGAGGTGAATAGATTGTTTGAGTGTAAACAAACTCAGAAACCACCTTGGGGAGGAACTTAGGATTTGTGCAGAAATACACCCTATCTTTGTGAAAAATCAAATAAGGCTCCTTGCACCAGAAGGCCTGAAGCTCTGAAATTATTCCAGCAGAAGTAATGGCAACTAAAAATAACACTTTCCAAGAGATAAAGTGAAGATCAAAGTTACGAATGGCTCAAAAGTAGACAGGGTCAACTTCTCCAGAACAAAATCCACATCCCAAGCCAGGACAAGACAGCGGACTGGGGGTTCAGATACAGGATGCCCATTAGAAACGTACGGGAGATATCCAGTTGAGCAATCATGTGGTCACCCATGGGCTCATGAAAGGCAGAAATAGCCAAAAGGTGCAGACTGAGGGAGGAGTACTGGAGACCCGAGTCAGAGAGATCAGAATAGTCCAGGATGTGGTTCACTGGACAGGTGAATGTGTCCAAACTATGTTTGGCAGCCCAGATGGAAAACCGCTTCCACTTTATGGCACATGTGGCTTGAGTGGAAGGCTTCTGGGCAGCCACAAGGACATCCGCCACAAACCTGACAATGGCTATGTCCTCAGGAGCCAAACATGCAGATGGAGGGGCCTGAGGTTGGGATGGACCAGGGTCCCCTGATCCTGGGTCAGCAAGTTCCTGCAGAGGGGGAGAGGCACCGGAGGCTCCTCCGCCAGCTGCTGAAGCAGGGGAAACCAAATCTGCTGAGACCAGAATGGAGCTACTAGAACTGCGCTGGCCACCTCCATCTGCAACTTGATGAGCATCCTCTCAATTAGAGGAGGGAAGGGAGGGAAGGCGTAAAGAAACCTCCTGCTCCAGGTGATGGACAACACATCTCGCAAGAAAACTCCAGGCCCTGGATCTAGCGAGCAGAAAGAAAATATTACTCACCTTAGTAATTGTGTTTCTTCTAATATATTGCAGTTAGCCCCAGCTGTTGAACTTCTCCGGAGAGGAAAGAGTTAAATTCTATGCAGAGCACAGAACGTTGAGCTTGAGCTCGGTTCAAACTTCTGTCTGCTGCACTTTGAAGTATAACCGTCAGATTCTTATGAGCTAATACTAACTAACTAACACACTATGTGGAAATTATAAAAATTTTTACTAGCCAAATGGCAACCAAATATTTTGGATACCCCAAAAGTCTCAAGTCGAGAAATCCAAAACCAAAAACCAGGTAGTGAACAACTTATGACTACTGAAATAAAGAAACATAACCAGCTCCCTCTCTCTAAAAAGAAGGAGAGTCCAAATGCACCTCTGGGGTGCAATACTGCACCTGCCAGCCCACTTCCTAAAACCCAGGTTCCGAGAGGGGAGGCAGGGAGGGAGGCCAGAACACAGCAAGACTCCATTAGAAGAAACACAATTACTAAAGTGAGTAATTTTTTTCTTCAAACAACATGAAGTCTTGCTGTATTCTGACATATTGCAGACTACCAAGCATTACCTCCATGGAGGAGGGATTCGAACCTATTTTGGGAACAGGTCTGCAGTACTGCTGCACCAAACCTAGCATCACTCCTCACTCCTAGCCTGGATATCCAGAGAGTAATGCTTGGTGAATGTATGGACTGTTTTCCAGGTGGCTGCTTTGCATATCTCTAGCAACGGAATATCCCTGGCAGTAGCCAGGGAAGCAGCTGCACCTCTAATCGAATGAGCTCTTAGACCTGAGAGTGGTATTTTGCCTAGCTTCTCATAGCAGAATTGTATACAAGAGACAATCTATCTGGCAATAGTTCAGGTAATCAGGTTAATAATCAGGTTTGCCCTTACCCACTTCCCCATAAGTGAGGAACAACTTAAGGGAGTCAAACCTGAGTGCCTTAGTACATTCAATATAGTAACTAAGGGCCCTTTTAACATCCAAACTGTGTAATCTTCTCTCTTCTGAAGAAGAATGATCAGTGAAGAATACAGGACGAGACATGGATTGGTTCAAATGAAAATCTGAAACCACTTTAGGTAAGAACCTCCCATTGGTTCTAAGGACCACCTTATCCCTATGGAATGAGATAAAATCAGGCTCCACTGACAGAGCTTGTAATTCACTGATACATCTGGCAGAGGTAATAGCTACCAGAAACACAGTCTTCCAAGTCAAGTACTTCAGTTCTGCTGAAGACAAAGGTTCAAAAGGGGGTTGTATAAGCTGAGCAATGCAAACATTAAGGTCCCAGGCAGGAGTAGGATCCCTAAAGGGGGGGATTGGTATGAAGCAATCCCTTGAAAAATGTTACAGAATATAGGGTGAGATGACAGTGAGGAAGGCTTTCCCACTAGCAGGAAAGCAGAAACAGCTGACAAATGTACTTTGAGAGTAGCTGGTCTGAGGCCTAGGCCATTAAGATGAACCATATAATCCAGAACTATAGACAATTCAGCAGTGTCTGGGGATATATGCTTCTTGGAACACCAAATGCTGAATCTTTTCCATTTGGAGTTAGAAGTTTTTCTGGTGGCAGGCTTTCGAGAGGCTTTGAGAATATCCAGAACCCCTTGGGACAGATGCAAATCTGCATACTCTAACTCTTCAAGAGCCACGCCTTGAGATTGAGGGAACGAAGATTGGAGTACCAAATCCTCCCCTGAGAGGAGGTTAACAGGTTGTAATTCCTGGGAAGAGACAGGGGAAGATGGACTGCTAGGGACACTAACAGGGGGTACCAAGGCTGCCTGGCCCAGTCTGAAGCAATCAGAATCACTTTGCAGGGTTGTGACCTTATCTTGACTAGACCTTTGAACAGTAGAGGAAAAGGAGGGAAGGCATACAGAAATTTCCCTTCCCAGTCCAGAATCAGAGCATCCAGAGGGGCTGGGCCCAAGACTGGGGGTCTGCAACAGAAGAGAGGAAAGTTGGTGGTTGTCTGGGGCTGCAAAGAGATCTATCTCTGGAGTACCCCACCTTGAAAAAATTTGTTTTAGTACTAGGGGATCCAGAGACCATTCGTGATGGCCCTGGGAGATCCTGCTCAATGCATCTGCTAGCACATTGTCCTTCCCTGGAAGGTGGACTGCTACCAGAGAAGTCTGTAGGGAATAGGCCAGGGACCATAATTTCATGACTTCCGTGCACAAGGCTGTAGAATGAGTGCCTCCCTGCTTGTTGATATACCACATGGTGGTGGTGTTGTCTGTCCTGACCTGCACCACCTTGTTCTGTACTGATTGTGAGAATGCTTGCAGGGCCAGGAAAACTGCCCTGAGTTCCAGAAGACTGGTGTGGAGAAGAGACTCCCGAGTGGACCACACTCCCTGGGCTGTCAGGTGAGCTCCCCACCCCAGGAGAGAAGCATCTGTGGTTAGAACCACAGAATGAGACTGAGGGATGAAGGGGCCCCTTGCCTGAAATTGTCCTGATCCAGCCACCATTGAAGAGCCTGGATCAGGGTCTGAGTCACTGGAATCAGTTTGGTTAGAGGATCTTTTTTCTGAGACCAAAAGGCTCTCAGGTGAAACTGAATGTCCCTCATCTGAAATCTGGCCCTTTGGACCACTGCAGTGGAAGCTGCCATGTGGCCCAGAAGCTGAAGGAAGTGCCTTGCTGGCCGAGAAACCAGAAGATGAAAGGAAGAGGCCAGCTCTATGATGGCCTTTACCCTTAGCAAGGGGGAGAAAGGCTCTTGCTTTGACAGTGTCCAGTTCCATCCCTATGAAGATCAACAGGTGCACTGGCTCGAGAACTGACTTGGGAAGATTGAAAAGGAATCCTAGAGAAGTGAGCACTTGCTGGGTCGAGACTGACCCGCTATGAGCCAGTCGTCCAGGTATGGGAATATGTAGATATTTTTTCTCCTTAGGAACACCACTACAACTGCTAGGCATTTTGTGAACACCCTTGGAGCTGATGTTAGACTGAAGAGCATTGCTTTGAACTGATAATGGCCTGAAGGCAGTTCGAACCTGAGGTACTTTCTGCGGAGCACCTGATGGGAATATGAAAGTAGGCATCCTTTAGGTCCAGGGGAGGCTAGCCAGTCTCCTGGCCCTAGAGAGGGAAGAATTATTCCCAGAGTCACCATTTTGAACTTTGGTTTTAATAAATGTTTGTTCAGGTATCTTAAATCTAGGATGGGCCGCCACTCCCCTGTTTTCTTGGGGGGTAAGGAAGTACCTGGAGTACAGACCTTTGCCCCTGTGGATTGTAGGAGCTCTCTCTATGGCCCTTAAGGCCAGAAGAGATGAAACCTCTGCCTCTAGGGCAATGGTTTCGGAGATATTTGCAGGTGGAAAAGATCTGGCTCTCAACTTTGGAAACGTTTTGAAGCTTACAGCCAGCCCCTGGCTTACCACCTCCAGGACCCACTTGTCTGAGGTAACAGACTTCCAGTCCTGGAAGTAGTAAGCCAGCCTGCTTCTTACCGGAATGGGGGAGTCGACCCGGGCTGACACATCAGGGTGTCTGCTTGGCAGGAGCCTTAGGCTGAGAGGTGGATGCAGCCCTGCTCATCCCCCTTCTGCCTCTCCCTCTCAAGAACCCCCTCTGAGAAAAAGGAAAGGAGGCCTGTGCTTGGTAGAAAGGCTTGTGAAAGGGCCTGCCCCTGTCCCTAGCTTGCTGCCTCTGAGGAGTTGACTGCCTTTCCTTGGCCTGTGCACTCCTGTAGGTGGTCCTGTACTCATCCACCTTCTTCATATAATTCTCTGTCTGCTCCCCAAACAGAGAATTATTAACCACAGAGAAATCCATAGCCTTAGCCTGGGTATCCTGTAATAGGCTAGTACAGCTGAGCCAAGCTAGTCTCCAAAGAGCCACAGATGTAGCCATGACTCTTGATGAAACATCATTGGAGTCCACAGCAGCATGAAATTGGATTTTTGATGCCTCAATCCCATCAGCAACCACCTCCTCCAGCTCCTTGGCAAGCTGGGGGGAGGCCTGTTTAGCCAGTGCCAGTACAGTGTCCCACCTGGACTTCTGGTACCTGGCTGTACAGACCATGTAATTAGCCTGCCCGAGTCCCAAGGAGGATGCCATGTACTGTTTCTTTGCCATGGCATCCAGCTTCCTGGAGTCTTTCTCTGGGGGGTGTGAAGCCAAGGGTATATTAGCCTTATCACAGGCTACAGTCTGCACGACCCCAACATGGCTGCATTGCTGGTACAAGTACTCCGTACCTGAACCTGACAGCATGTACCTCTTGTCCATCCGTCTGTCCACAGGAGGTAATGAATTTGGAGTTTTTAACAGCTTTTATCTCTGTTTCCCAAAGGATTTGTGAAGGGGAATAGACAACCTCTTGGACTCTGGGATGTCCATCATTTCCACAAAGTCAGGCTCCTCTTGCTCCTTAACAGCTTCCTCCATAGGGAGCTGGAGGGTTTCTGCCACTTTCCTGTAAAACATAAAGTGGGAAGGGGACTCAGAAAGCCTAGGAGGGGAAACACCAGAAGGCCTGTCTGGGGAGAGGTCCGGTTCTACGGGCTCATCCAGACCTTCTATTCCATCATCATCATCATCATAGTCATCGTCCCCCTCCAGATCCGGTTTGTAAAAATCTTCCGGGGCATAATATTGAACCGGAGGAACTGACCGAACTGAATGCCTGTCAGAATCGCGCCGGATCGATCAGAACCGAACGAAGCGATTCCACTATGCGAATCACTCGGGCAATTTCCTCAGCGGTCGGATGGTGTGATTCTGGATCCAAACCGGCTGATTTGTCTTTTCTTTTTCTCTTAGACAGAACCGACCCCTCGGAATCGGCTCTCCTTTTTCCCTAAGGAGTCTCGCCCTGGTCAGAGGGCACTTCCTCTGGTTCAGACGGAACCGAACCAGGCTGGCCATCCGGGTCAGCGGACTTCTCGGCCTCCCTTTCCCTAAGCCTGCCCAATCTTTTGTCCAGGGTGGCTTTAGGGAAATTTCTGCAAATTTGGCAGTCTGAATCGAGGTGGTCAAACCCCCAGACAATAAACACAAGTGGTGTTGGGATCAGCCTTAGCAAAGGCCTCCACACACTCACTGCAGTGTTGAAACCCAGTGGGCCCGGTTTTCTTTCTGGGTTTCTTAGACGTGGCCATCCTAAATCAAAACTTATCCTTTACTCGGCTTAAGCCAGGCAAGACATCCTTATCGGTTTCTAACCATGTCACTGGTATTTGAAAAAACTGCAAAACACGTTTTTTTTTGTTTTTTTTTTAACCGATAAGGACCAGTACCACAATAAACTTCTAGGAAGAAAATCACCACAAATACACTCTACAAAGCAACCGGTTCAGCCAAACCTGTTGAAATATCAAATTACAATTTCCACAAGTTGTCTTACTAAAGTCCACTACCTACGTATTTACTGTACCACAGACAGGGATTTGAACCAAAAAACACAAAGTACTTATCGGTAAACCGACGATTTAACTGACCGAGAGCAGAGGAGAAATCTCCGGAGCAACTGTTAAGTTAGGCGGGGTAAAGAATCTGACGGTTACACTTCAAAGTGCAGCAGACAGAGGTCTGAACCGAGCTCAAGCTCAATGTTCTATGCTCTGCATAGAATTTAACTCTTTCCTCTCCGGAGCAGTTCAAGAGCTGGGGCTACCTGCAATATGTCAGAATACTGCAAGACTTCATGTGGTTTGAATTGGGCAGTTTTGCATTGAGTGGGGACACAAAAAGGTCCAACTCTGGGCGACCCCATCTGTCGAACAAGTCTTCTGCAATGGATGAGAGGAGCTCCCATTCGTGCATGCTATACTAAGTCCGGCTGAGACTGCCTGCCACAGCGTTTAACACGCCTGGCACATGGACCGCCAAGAGTGTCAGACTGTGATCCAGCGCCCAGTACCACACTCTCATGGCCTCCCTGCATAAGGGGTACTAATGAGCCCCCCTTGCATGTTGATGTAGTATACTACACTTAAATTGTCAGACTGCACCAGCAGATGACCTGGAGCAAGGCGTTCCAGAAAGGCATGCATGGCGTAGAGCACCGCTCTCATCTCCAGGACACTGATATGCAGGGAGATTTTGAACTGGGACCAACAGTCCTGGGTCTGAAAGGGACCTAGGTGTGCTCCCCAGCCTAGGCTTGAGGCATCCTTGATGAGGATCTGCTGTGGGGAGGCAATCTGGAATGGGATGCCTTGAAGTAGATTCAAGGGGTCCATCCACTACTGCAGTACCTTGTGGACTAAGAAGGAGACCAGGACTGGACAGTCCAACTTGTTTGTGTGCTGGTCCCACTGCACTCTGAGGGTCCACTGGAGAATGCGCATATGAAGTCTGGCCAATGGAACAGCCATCAGGCCCAACAATCTCAGATACACCCTGGCAGGAATCTGGCAGCTCTGTGCAACTTCCTGAGCTTGGGCTATAAGGCACTCTGTCCTGTTTTGGGGCAGGAAGGCCTTCCCTTGGGTCAAGTCCAGAACCACCCCTATATACTGCAACCTTTGGGATGGTATCAGAACCGACTTGGGCAAACTGACGGTAATGCCCAGGGAGTAAAAAATCTGAAAAGTTCACTCCAGAGTCACCAAAAGCTGTTCCCTGAATGGAGCCTTTAGGAGCCAATCGTCAAGATAAGGGTAAACATACAGTCCCTTCCTTCTGAGAGCTGCTGCTACGCACTTGGTAAAGACTCACAGTGCAGAGGACAAGGAAAGGGCAGCACCTTGAACTGATGATGCTCGCTCTGAAAGGCAAAACAAAGAAACGTCCTGTGAGGAGGAAAGACCGAAGTGTGCAGGTAAGCATCCTGCATGTCCAGTGAACAGAGCCAATCCCATGTTTTGAGGTGGGGCATTAGGCCTGGCAAAGTTACCATCCAGAAAATTTTGTACTGGACGTACAGATTGAGGTCTTTTAGGTCTAGAATCGGCTTCAGATCAATGGTCCTTTTGGGTACAAGGAAAAACCTGGAATAGAACCCGTTTCTCTGGTGTCTGGGAACTGGCTTGAGGGCCCATTTGTGTAGAAGGGACTGTACCTCCTAACAGAACAGGAAGGTAAGCCAGGGGGTAACTGGAGGGTGGATATTGGGTTTCTGGAGGCTGCTTGATGAGCTACAGGGTGTGATCTCTCTCTATGATCTACAGAATCCATGCATCCGAGGTTATGGTTCTCCATTGACTCAGATGGAGGGAAAACCGACCTTCAACCATCGCCTCCGGGTCCAGGACTAGAAAAGGGGGGTATGGCAAGGAGTCAAGCAGAGGCAGAGCCAGCCACTGGGGCTAGTCCCTCACTTCTGGGGCACTTGGCCACGATTCCAGCACTGGAGGGGGCAGGCAAGGCAGCCGAGGCTCTGCGTTTCCCTTGGAGTCAGGAGGTCGGACTGGGCCTATTTGGCACTTTGCGAAAGGGAGGGCATTCTCTCCCTCTCGGCTGGGTACGGCAGAGGGAGTGAACAGACTTGAGGGCTCTGCCCGAGGCTTGCAGATCATTAATAATATCCTCAACATCAGGGCCAAACAGCTTAGTGCCATTAAAAGGGTCATTAAGCACCTTTTGCCGAACATCTGCAGCAAACTTGGATACTCTTAGCCAGGAGTGCCTACATAGGTATATGCCCATGGCGGCAGCCCTGGCAATGGTGTCAGCCATATCATAAAGGGCTCCAAGGAGGTGCTTGCTAACATCCTCAGCTGCCTGGAAGCACTGAAGAAGCTCCTACTTTTTTGTGCCATCAGGAAGGGCCTGTACAGCAGCCTAGCCCTTTTTCCAATTGGCATTTTGGTACATAACCATGTGAGACACGTAGTTTGCAATCCTCAAGTCCAAAGTGCAGGAGGTATACAACCTCTTGTTCCAGAGGTCGATTCTGCAAGACTCTTTATCTGGGGGAAGGGAACTAACGTGCCTAGGTGCCTTAGACCTGTCAAGAGCCACCTTGATGACCACGGAGTCTGTCTCGGGCTGGGAAGCATAGCAGGGGAGCCCTTGGAGGGCATGATGAAGTTTATCTGCCCTGCGAGGCATAGCTGGCACCATGTCTGGTTTGTGCCAGGCTGCTGTGGCTAGATTCCTCAGAGCAGGTAAAATTGAAAGAATGATTTTTGGGGGAGATTCTAGGATTTTCAGGAAGTCCACCAGCTCCTTTCTGGTAGCATTCTCTTCCTCGGTGTGGATGCCCATGGCTGAGGACAGCTGCTTCCTCACATTGAAAAATGTGGGGTCCTCAGGAGGAGGCCTGGAAGTATGCTTCACTGAATATGAATATACAAATTTACCAGAAGATAAAGGCCTTATGGTCTAGCGAGTCTGCTCGAGTGTGCAGCTAGCAACCCTTATACTGCAGCTGCCCCTCCCTTCCCTTCCCTGACCCTCCCTCTTACCCCATCCCCTTTTGAAGGAGTCCACTGTTCTACAGGATGCCACTTCCAAAGGCAATGTGTTCCACCTAGACACCACTCTCTGTAATAAAGTGTCTTCTCATTTCCCTCCTGAACCTTCCCCCCTCCAATCTGAGATTGTGACAGTGAGTGTCCCTACCCCTTTAACTTGAATAGTCCCTCTGTGCCTCTCTTGTTTATACCCTTCATGTACTTGAAGGTTTCAATCATGTTTCCCGTTCTCTCCTCTCCTCCAGTGAGTACATGTTCAGCTCCCTCAACCTACTCACGTAAAGTATGTCCCTTAGTCCCTGGATCATCTTTGTTGCCCTGCGCTGCACCCCCTCCAGTAAGTTAATGTCCCTTTTTAGGTATGGGCACTGGTACTGCACGCAGTACTCCAGGTGTGGCCTAACCAGTGACCTATACAACGGCAGCATCACCTCCCCTCTCCTTGAAGATATACAGCTAGCAACACAACCCAGCATTTTGTTGGCCTTTACATCTGCCTTCCTGCATTGTGCTGCGTTGTTCGTTGAGCCTATTATAATCACCCCAGATCCTTCTCCTCCTCTGTCATAGCTAGCTGAACCCTCCCAGCTGGTAGCTCCTTCTTTAGTTTTTTTTTTTTTTTTTACACCAAAATGTAGCACCTTGCACTTTTTGGCACTGAACCCCAACCACCAGGTGTCCGACCAGGTCTCCAATTTTGACAGATCATCCTGCAACCCATGTCACCCTCCTAGGTCATCCACTACTGCTTCCATCTTGGTGTCATCTGCAAACAAACTGATCTTGCTCTTGATGCCCATTGAGATGTCTGATATGAACAACCCAAGCAACACTGACATCCTCACTCATTGAGGAGGTAGTAGATCTGTCCAAGACCCGGATCTCTGTCTCTTCTTCCTCTTCATCATCAGGAAAAATTGGGTCTGGCTGGTACTGCTTCTCGACGTCGACCTCTTCCAAATCTAAGACTGGTGTTGGATGCGCCAATGGCAGCCCACAGGGAGCTTCCAGCAGCTGATGAGTAGGTGTCGACGTCGAAGCTGAGATCAACGGCGCCAGCAAGGAGCGCCTAAGCACCCCCAACTGCTGTACAATCACATTAGTGAACTTGACTGGGACTTCGTTCAAGTCAACGGAGTGGGGTGTGACGGCACAGGTGTCAATGACCTGCCTGCTAGATCCTGAGAACCTGAAGAGCCTGTAGCCCTGGAGGAAGAAGGGGCAGGCCTTGACAGGAGTCATCAACAACAAGCCTGTCATCAACAAAGAAGGAGCCGACGACTCGGAGGTCGATGGCTGGCCGTCCAGAGAATCTGGCGGAGGTGCTGTCAGCGTTGGTATGGTGAGCAAAGAGACCTGGGCAGCAGTTTTCCACGTCAGCGCAGCCAAGGAGGATCCACCAGAAGATAAAAAAGAAGCCATTGGGGAACGACATCTATGTCGGGGGGAGCTGTCGCAATATCTGTCTTTTTTGTGACTTTTCTCCAAGGATCTGTCTTGGGCCTTGGCGGCCTGGGAGCTTGATGATCTGGTCGGCGACTGAGAGGCTAGGCCCCCGGAGGACCCCTGCCCTGAACTGGCTACCTGTTGATCCATAAGGAAATTTTTAAGAACCTTTCTGGGCACTTGAGGGTTGTTTGGTTAAACTTCTGGCAGAGCTCACAGTCAGAAACTTCCTGTTCAGGCCCAAGACAGCAGACATAGAGAGAATGTTCATCTGTGGAGGCAATCTTCTTTCCACAGTTGCAGTGACAGAAGACAGAGGTTGAAGGATTAACTCTCAATATAAACAAGTCAGAAGAATCCCTTTAATAAAAAAAATTCAGAAAATTAACTGAAGAAAAAGCAATAGGCGAAAAAAGGCAGGAATACTGCGGCGGAGCTTCTGCAGAGATTCATGTGAGCGAGGCAATGGCGGGATAGAACTAAGGAGGGAGCGGGAGTGGGACCACTCACAGCTTTATGATGTTGGCAATGTCGATGGATGTCAACGACGTTGGTGGCCCCAGTTGTACAGCTGAAACTCTTCCGTGTGGATTCTCCTTCACTGATGGTGAAGTTCCTATGGTGTGACCTGATGACTGAGATACCCCCGAAGATCAGCCACTTCAGAGGAATCACACCATTTTGAAGGGCTTCAAAAGAAAAAAATAACATTATCGAAAGGATAAATATCAGATTAGCACATTGGTATGCAAACTAAAACATTACCTTTATAGATACCTGGGGTAAGTTTTTTTTAAACAAACATCACCTATTTTCTAGCTTGCATTTAAACAACAAAGAAATTAGGACCTTAGAGGAGGTACTAAACAACACCCTATCAGCTTTAATTTTAAACTAAAAAGCACAGGGGTACCAGAGACTGGTAAGTCCACAATAAATAATAATAACAGACAGGACAATACAGTAATAAACAATAATAATACCCATTGGAGGGGAGCATTATTAAATGCTACAAGCACTAGCAACAAAATGGATAAACTATCACTACTAGCAAATAACGATAACCTTGCAATCATGGTTATAACAGAAGAAAAAATGACCATAGTAATCTTGTTTCTTCCAAGGTATTCTTCTATATCCATAACTCTCTGCAGTCAGCCTCCTAAGCAGAGCTGCCTGGAGAAAATTGAACTATATGCTAATGATGATAGAACCTAAGGACAGCGAAAAAGCGGGGATACTGAACGAATACTTCTGCTCAGTATTCACAAAAGAGGAGGGGGAGGTACCTAATCCAATCAATAGAAGCACTCTGGATAGGGGGTCGATAGCAGTCCTTTCATAGAAGAAAGGGTTCTGAAAGAACTCCTAAAACTGAAGGTGGACAAAGCAATGGGGCCTGACTGGACTCACTCCAGAATTCTAAAAGAACTAAGGGGAGAGCTAGTGACACCACTGACTACCCTTTTTAACAAATCATGGGAGGATGGTGTAGTACCTAAAGACTGGAGGAGGGTGGATGCGATTCCCCTTCCCAAAAGTGGGAGCAAAGCAGAGGCAGGAAACTACACACCTGTTAGCTTGACCTCAGTGGTAGGGAAAACTTCCGAAAGAAAGAATTGTTGAGTACCTAGAGGCCAGCGGGGAACAGGACTCAAGGCAGCACAGAGTCACAGTGGGAAGGTCATGTCAGACAAATCTAATCGATTTATTTGACTGGGTGACCAAAATGGTAGGCGGGGGTTACTAGTGGGATACCACAGGGTTCAGTATTGGGTCCGGTCCATTTCAATGTCTTTAAAAGTGACATTGCAGAGCGACTGGAAGGAAAAGTATGCCTCTTTGCAGACGACACAAAGATCTGCAACAGGGCTGATACACAAGAGGGGTAGAAAGGATGAGAAGGGACTTGGCAAGGTTGGAGGAATGGTCAAAAGTATGGCAGCTTAGATTCAATGCAAAGAAGTGTGAAGTAATGCACCTGGAAACAAAACTCAGGGAAGAGTACACAATGGGGGTTAGTAACAACAACAAAATGGAAAGGGACCTGGTGGTAGTCATATCAGATGACCTAAACTTAAGCAAGCAATGTGAGAAGGCATTAGCGATGGCTGGGACGATACTGGGATATATAGGGAGAGGTATCACCAGTAGAAAACAGGAAGTTATTATCCCTCTGTACTCACAGTTGGTGAGACCCCATCTGGAGTACTGTGTGCAGTTCTGGAGACCCCATCTCTGCAAGGGTACAGACAGGATGGAGTCAGTCCAGAGGAGGGCATCTAAAATTGTGCCAGGTCTGCAACAGAAGTCATACAAAGAGAGACTAAATGAGCTTAATATGTATACCCTTGAAAGGAGGGAGAGGGGGGACATGACAAAAACCTTTAAGTATCTCAAGGGAATCAACAAAGTCCAAGAGGGTAGCATCTTTCAGAAAACGAGACGCGCAAGGACAAGGGGACACGATCTGAAGATAGAGGGGGGACCGCTCAGGGGCAACGTGAGGAAGTATTTTTCCACAGAGAGGGTGGTGGAGGCATGGAATGGCCTTCCTGAGGAGGTTGTGGGGTAAAAAACAGTGGATGAATTCAAGAATACATGGAGGGGTAAGAAGAAGTAGGCTGTTGGTTAACTAGGATCTGCAGCTTATCCAATAGGTAGGGAAATGGGCAGACTAGGTGGGCCAAGCGGTCCTTATCTGTATCAAAGTCTGTGTTTCTATGTTTCTATCATTGGCTCGTGCCACTTATTCAAACTGCTGCCCCTTATCAGCTGCAACGTTCTACCAATGTATCAGATTTCTAAGGAGCATACAAGGCAACCTTAACTATGACTATATCTATTTATAACAAAGCTAAGCTGTCCTGATCTTTCTGTGTATCTTCGCCATTCATCACCTTTGGGTTCTGGCCAGAGGTCACGACCCCACGGGAGCTTTTTTATTTATTTTTTGGATGGGCGGAGTCAACGCACCGACAGTGCTGCCCTCAAGGCCGACGCACTGCGTGGTGCTAGCAGGTTGGCCGTTAGGTGTCATCGACCCCACCCTCCCACCAGTTCTGAGTCACCGTAGAGTGAGAAAAGGTTAGGAGGGAGGGACAAGGAAGTCCAAGGGACAGACAAAGGAAAAGATATACAAACTAAAAGGAGAAATAAACGATGGAGAGGACAGAAGGAGAGTTAGAAAATCTAAGGGAATTGGCAAGGGGCCCCAATCTCTGGAAGCAGAAAGAAGACGGAAGGAGGGAGGGAGGGACGGAAAAAACTAGAAATAGGGATGGGGAGAACATACCCTGAACCTTTGACCTGTCTCCAGACTGTATAGGAACTGTGAAGGAGTAGCCAGAAGGCTGACTTGCCAGAATTCAAGGCACAGAATCACTGGCAATAAACTCCGACATGAGCAGAAGTGGCTATTCTGGAAGGAAAGACAGGATACAGGGCTATCCTCCCCCTGAAACCACATATCTGGAGGTGAAAAACAAAAAATTACTTAAACGAATTTGAGGGATGAGTCTCTAAGGACAAGAACAGAGGAGAATAGAGGAAGAGGAAGACAGAGAGAGAAAGAAGAGAAGGCAACTACCAACTCCCACCCCAAATGGGTGGAGCCGAGGCATTGAGGACAGAAGTGCCCTCTCCCCTGATCCCTCTCCCCTCCTGTCAGAACGTAAAAATCCCCGTGTGTCCAAGGTCAACCCGCTTCTGACCAGCGGAAAGAAAAAATTACTCACCATAGTAATGTTGTTTCTTCTAGTGGAGTCTTGCTGTATTCTGACATAATGCAGTTAGCCCCAGCACTTTAACTGCCCCGGAGAGGAAAGAATTAACTCTATGCAGAAGCACAGAATGTTGAGCTCGAGCTCAGTTTTCAAACCTCTGTCTGTGGTACTTCCCAGTGTAACCGTCAGATTCTTACGAGCAAACTAACTAAGTACTATAGTGTGGAAATTGTTCAAAACATAGCCAAAGGGCAAAGATTTTTGCGGTCCAAAAAGACTTAAGTCAAGAACCCAAGAAGGAAAGGTAGTGACAATATTTAACTATAACAACACAAGAAAAGTAACAATAACAGCTACCCCACAAAAGAGGGAGGGTACAATGTACACCCCTGAGGTGCAACACTGTACCTGCCAGCCCACTTCCCAAAAATTAGGTTCTGAGAGGGGAGGCGGGGGGGAGGTCAGAATACAGCAAGACTCCATTAGAAGAAACAACATTACTATAGTGAGTATTTTTTTCTTCAAACAACATGAAGTCTTGCTGAATTCTGACATAATGCAGACTACCAAGCAGTTCCCTATGGAGGAGGGAATGCAGAACCTACTTTGGGAACAGGCTCTGCAGTACTGCTGTGCCAAACCTAGCATTACTCCTAGCCTGGATGTCCAGGGAGTAATGGTTGGTGAATGTATGTACGGTTTTCTAGGTGGCTGCTTTACAGATCTCTAACAAGGGTATATCTCTGGCCGCAGCTAGAGTAGCAGCTGTACCCCTAGTCGAGTGAGCCCTCAGGCCTGAAGGGGGTGTTTTACCCAATTTGTCATAGCAGAATTGTATACAAGAAACAATCCACCTGGCAATAGTTCTTTTAGTGGCAGGCTTACCTTTCTCCACTTCACCATAAGTGAGAAACAACTGAAGACAGTCATTTCTGTGTGCCTTAGTATGCTCTATGTAGTAGCTAAGAGCCCTTTTAACATCCAAACTGTATAATCTTCTTTCTCCTGAAAAAGAATGGTCACTGAAAAACACAGGGAGCGATATAGACTGGTTCAAAAAATCCGATACCACTTTGGGCAAGAACCTTCTATTGGTTCTTAGGACCACTTTATCCCTATGGAAGGAGATGGAAGTCAGGTTCAACTGATAGGGCCTGTAATTCACTAATCCGCCTGGCAGAAGTAATAGCAACGAGGAATACAGTTTTCCAGGTCAGGCACTTCTACTCAGCCGAAGCCAGAGGTTCAAAGGGTGGCTGCATAAGCTGAGCAATGCAGACATTAAGATCCCAGGGCGGAGTAGGCTCCCTAAAGGGAGGGTTCATGTGAACCAGACCTTTGAAAAATTTCCTAAAAACACAATGAGATGCCAGGGAAGAGCCCTTTCCTGCAGAAAGGAATGCAGAGACAGCTGCTAGATGAACCTTCAGAGTGGCAGGCCTAAGGCCTAGGCTATTCAGATGAACTAGATAATCTAAGGTTGTGGAAATGTCTGCCGAATCAGGCACAAAGCCTTTCTAAGAACACCAAATACTGAACCTTTTCCATTTGAAATTGTAAGTTTTCCTAGTGGAAGGTTTCTTGGAGACCTTCAGAATATCCAGAACTCCCTGAGAGAGATGTAATGCTGCATATTCTAACTCTTCAAGAGTCAGGCCTTGAGATTGAGAGACTGGAGATCGGAGTACCAGATTCGCCCCTGGGAGGAGGACAGGAGATTGTATTTCCTGGGAAGAGACAAGGGACATGACACTGTCAAGGCCAGCAGTAGGGGGATACCAAGGCTGTCTGGCCCAATCTGGAGCCACTAGTATCACTGTGCAGGGTTGAGTTCGGATCTTGATCAGAACTCTGAACAGCAGTGGAAAGGGACGAAAAGCAGGGTTTTAAATAATGAATTAGTTTTTTTCTTGGGACAATACTAACTGTACAGAAAGAATTTATATAGGTTTTCTAGAAGTGTTATGTTTGTTAAACACAGTGAGGCAAGTGCTATGCATTTTCACAATGTTTTAGAACTTTTATGAGCAAAACACTAATCAATTTATGGAATTAAATAAAACCCTGAAAGGCATAGAGAAACCTGCCCTTCCAGTCCAAAATGAGAGCATCCAGGGGTACCATCCCCAGGATTGGAGGTCTGCAACAAAATAGAGGAAGTTGATGATTGTCCGGTGCTGCAAAGAGATCTCTGGAGTGCCCCACCTGGAGAAGATGACCTTCAGGATGTGAGGATCCAGGGACCATTCGTGATGTCCCTGTGAAATTCTGCTCAGAGCATCTGCTAGTACATTGTCCTTTCCTGAAAGGTGAACTGCCACCAGGGAAGTCTGAAGAGAATAGGCCAGAGACCACAGCTTCATGGCTTCTGTGCACAAGGCCATAGACAGAGTGCCTCCCTGCTTGTTGATGTACCACATTGTGGTGGTGGTGTCTGTTCTGACTTGGACCACCTTGCCCTTGACTGCATCTGAGAAGCTCTGAAGAGCTAGGAAAACTGCCTTGAGTTCCAGGAGGTTGATATGAAGGAGAAACTCCTGTGGAGACCAGAGCCCTTGAGCTGTCAGGGCTCCCAGGTGGGCTCCCCAACCTAGGAGAAAAGCATCCGTAGTTAGAACTACTGATGGAACCTGAGGGAGAAATGGAGGTGGTCCTGGTCCAGCCACCACTGGAGAGCTTGGACCACAGTCTGGGTCACTGGAATCAGTTTGATGAGAGAGCCCTTTCTCTGTGACCAAAAGGACCTGAGGTGGAACTGAATGTCCCTCATCTGAAATTTGGCTCCCTGTACCACTGCAGTGGACGCTGCCATGTGGCCCAGGAGTTGGAAGAACTGTCTCGCTGGACCAGAAACATGAGGTCGAAAAGAGGAAGCAAGATCTACTAGGGCCTTCACCCTTGCCAGAGAAAGGAAAGCTTTTGCTTGGATAGTATCCAATTCTATCCCTATGAAGGTGAGAAGTTGTACTGATTCGAGGACAGATTTTGGCAGATTAAGAAAAACCCCCAGACAACTGAGCAAGTCTTGTGTGGTTTGCAGAGCTGACCTGACCTGGTCTGATGACTGACCTACGATTAGCCAATTGTCCAGATATGAAAAAATGGTGATACCCTGTCTCCTGAGGTAAGCCACCACTACTGCAAGGCACTTTGTGAACACCCTTGGAGCCGATGTTAGGCCGAATGGCATGGCCCTGAACTGATAATGGCCTGAAGGCAACCCGAACCTGAGGTATTTTCTGTGGAAGCACCTGATAGGGATATGGAAGTAGGCATCCTTGAGGTCCAGGGATGCAAACCAATCCCCTAGCCTTAAAGAGGGAGGGATTATTCCCAGAGTTACCATTTTGAATTTGGGTTTTGACATGTGTTTGTTCAAGTACCTTAGGTTCAGGATGGGTCGCCACTCCCCTGTTTTCTTTGGGGTAAGGAAGTACCTGGAGTACAGACCTTTTCCCCTGTGTTGATTAGGAACCTGCTCTACAGCTCTGAGAGCCAAGAAGGAGGAAACCTCTGCCTCTAGGGCAAGGGTTTCTGAGATTGATGTAGGTGGAAAAGACCTGGCCCTCTTTTTTGGGAACCTTTTGAAGCTGAGGGCCAGTCCCTGGCTTACTACTTCCAGGACCCACTTGTCTGAGGTCACAGACTTCCAGGCCTGAAAGTAGTAAGCCAGCCTGCCTCCTACTGGGATTGGGGAGTCGACCCAGGCTGACACCTCAGGGTGTCTGCTTGGCAGGAGCCTTAGACTGGGAGGAGGAAGCAGTCCTGTTTATCCCCCTCTGTGGGAAAGAGGAGGAGGAGGCCTGGGCTTGGTGAAAAGGCCTGTGAAAGGGCCTGCCCCTGACTACTGCTTCTGTGGAGTGGCCGGCCTTTCCTTGGTCTGTGCACTCCTGTAAGTGGTACTGTATTCATCCATTTTCTTCATGTAAGACTCTGTCTGCTCCCCAAATAGAGAGTTACCAACTACAAGAAAATCCATAGCCTTAGTCTGGGTATCCTATGATAGGCTAGTACATCTGAGCCAAGCATGTCTTCTGAGAGACACAGATGTAGCCATGACTCTTGATGTCACATCACTGGAGTCCACAGCAGCATGAAATTGTACTTTAGATGCCTCAATTCCATCTGCAGCCACCTCCTCCAGCTCCTTGGCTAGCTGGGGGGAGGCCTGTTTAGCCAGTTCCAAAACAGTATCCCACCTGGACTTCTGGTACCTGACTGTGTAGGCCATATAGTTTGCCTGCCTGAGTCCCAAAGAGGATGCCAAATATTGTTTTTTGGCCACGGCATCAACTTTCCCGGAGTCCTTGTCAGGGGGTGTGTGAAGCCAAAGGAATGTTAACCTTATCACAGGCTGCAGCCTGCACTACCCCAACATGGCTGCTATGAGTATAAAGAAACTCTGTACCCGAGCCTGATAACATATACCTCCTGTCCATTCTCTTATCCACAGGAGGTAATGAGTTAGGAGTTTGTAAAATCTTTTGTGTCTATTTCCCCAAGGACTTACGAAGTGGGATAGACAATCTTTTGGACTCTGGGATGTCCATCATTTCCAAAAAATCAGGCTCTTCTTCCTCCTCAGCAGCTTCAACCATAGGGAGCTGGAGAGTTTCGGCCACCTTCTTGTAAAACAAGGAGTGTGAAGGGGACTCAGAAAGCCTGGGAGGGGAGACATTAGAGGGCCTGTCTGGGGAGATGTCCGGTTCAATGGGCACATCCAGACCCTTCAGGTCATCATCTTCATCGGGATAGTCTTCTTCTCCCTCCCACTCCTCATAAAAAGCATCTGGATCATAATCTGAAGGAGACAGATCCGACCGAACCGACCACTTAACTGGCAGTACCGGTTCGGACGGAACCGGACGAAGCAATTGAACAATGCTAATTGCTTGGGCTATCTTGTCCACGGTTGGATTATGCGGTACTGGATCCGAACCGGCAGACTTTCGTTTCTTTTTTGATGGAACCGGCCCCTCAGAGTCGGCTCTCCTTTTGCCCGAGGAGGTATCACCTAGGTCAGTAAGCACCTCCTCAGGTTCGTCCGCAACCGAACCAGGCTGGCCATCCAGATCTACGGACTTCTTCCTTCAGCCTACTCAGTCTCTTTTCTAGAGTGGTTTTGGGAAAGTTTTTGCAAATTTGGCAGTCTGACTTGAGGTGGTCAAACCCCAGACAATAAACACAGAAGAGGTGGGGTTCGATCTTGGCAAAGGCCTCCCCACACTCAGTACAGTGTTGAAACCCAGTGGGACCGGTTTTCTCCTTGGGTTTCTCAGACACGGCCAACCTACTAAATTACCCTATAGCAGCTTTCAAGCCAGGTACTAAGTAATCGATCGGTTACAAAGTGTGTCATGGGTTTTGAAAAAGAACCAGAAAAGGCCTGGTTCTTTTGAAACCGATTGGTACCGGAACACCACTCTAACCCAAGAAAAATTCAAATTTTAAACAAAGTTGAAATAAGGTCGGTTCCTAACCGGACCAACCGATAAGAAACCGAAGAAGGAACAATTTCCACACTCTTACCACAATAAAACAGAGTCATTACCTATCTACTACACTACCTGTACCATACACAGAGGCTGGAATCCGAAAAATGACAAATAGAATTGGCTTAAAACCGACCGCTTTACTTTTTACAGAGGAAATCTCCGGAGCGACTTCACTGTTAGGTGGAGTAAAGAATCTGATGGTTACACTGGGAAGTACCACAGACAGAGGTTTGAAAACCAAGCTTGAGCTCAATGTTCTATGCTTCTGCATAGAGTTAACTCTTTCCTCTCCGGGGCAGTTAAAGTGCTGGGGCTAACTGCATTATGTCAGAATACAGCAAGACTTCATGTTGTTTGAAGGAAGGGGGGGGGAAGGGGGAACACATAGAGAGGGGGACCCAGAGACTGAGGCCCCAGGGGGATGGAGGGTGGGATTGTGATGAATGGTGAAGATACACAGAAAGATCAGGAATTACGGTAGGTATGAAATTTTCATATCTTATCTGTGTCAGTCTTCACCATTCTTCACCTTTGGGTGAGTACTGAGCTCCCCTGAAGGGGGCCCTAGACCCTAAAGAACCAAGTCCCTTAGCTCTGAATGGGTGAGACACTGGGAGGAGAACCTTTATGGGTCTGGTGAGGCCCGAGACTGGGGAGAGTGAGACGGGGCCACCCCCGGAGGGGGCAGGAGGCTGCCCCAACAGACGCCGCCTCACCCTACGGGAGAAAAGATGGGTTCTCCGGTACGCAGAGGAAATCACCCAATGCTGGGCCAAGGGTGACAACCAGGAAAGATGCAGCCATGCCGTCCGCTTAGTGCAGATCGCTGTCCCTATGACCCTGGAAGCTACCTCGTTGGTGTCGTAAGATGCCCTCACTTGGTGCCTTGCTAGCTCCAGGCCATGTGCAAAGAGTACAATGGCTTGTCTGGTTACCTCCAAATGAGGCATAGAGTCTAGGAGTTGACCTAGCCAGAACCACAGAAACCTATCATAGGTAGCATAGTGGGCCTGATGTGCAGAAATTGAAAGAAGCAACCATGCCGAGTAGAAGGTCCTCCTCCCCAGAAGTCAAAATCCATGGAATCTTGATCTGGGGGCCAGTCACGGTGGAGGGCGCAAAGCCCATCAGGAGTATCCAGTTGCATCAGTCCTGACTGAGGATGAGGCATACGACCTGGAGACTCTGGGGGGGGCCCCCTCCCCCGGGTCGTGCCTGAAACTAGGCAGAATCTGCCTAGTGCACTAACCCGGTCAACAAAAACTAAATAAATAAATAAAATAAAATAAAAAACAATACCTCTGGCTCAGATCCCTAAGGGCTGGGACTCCAGAAAAGGGTCTTTGCCAGAATCGCAACGATGCCTCCAGGAAAGGAGCAGACCCGACAGGCACCACAAGGGTGACTGCATTGAAATCGCCTAGGAAGGCACGCGTCAAATGCTCTGGATTGTGCTGAGTGGGTGGGGGTGACATGCAGGTCCTCCATCATCCTCACAAGGAAACGTTGATACTCTGCGAGAGCAGCAGCAGGGGAGATATGGACAGAGGGCTCCTCTCCTCCCAAAGAGGAGGATAAGGAAGCGGAGGACCTCAGAGATCAGCTGCTCAGGGGAAGGTTGGACCACCCGCTTGTCCATGGCCCTGACGTACACAGGGAAATGAGCAACCGCACCCCTGAATTGCTCCCAGGAGAGAGGTCCCCTAGGACCAAAAATGCCTGGGAAAGCAGGAGATGATGACAGAGGAGTGGAGGCTAAGCCAACAACAGAAGGTGACTGTCCTCTGTCTGGGCAAGAGAGTGCACCAGGAGCCCCAAGGGAAGGAGAGCTCCAGAAAACCCAACAGCCGACAGCTGATCAACCATGCTGGAACTGCCTAGGCTGTGCCCTGAAGATTCCCCTCTGTGAGGTGACCGGGACCATGGAATTCCAAAAGGACGGTCCCTACCCTCCAAAGACCAGGGCCCTCTCAAGGAGACCGAGAAGGAAGGACGGGGGTCTGCGCTACGACTCCTTCCCGAATCTGGGTGGGTCTCGGAAAAGGGTCGCCGCATCGAACTGACCCCTCAACCCCTTGGAATCCAAAAGAGCCCTCCTCCTCAACAACACCAGCCTAGGCAGCTGACAGCCCTGGTCAGTCCCCGAGGGAACCACCCAGGGAGTATCACCCTCCACTCCCATGGGTGCTCTGGTTGGCCCTAAATTTGGGCGATCCAGGCACACCACCTGAGGGGGTACCCCAACTGAGGGGGCAGAAAACCCTCTGAGCCCAGGCTGCAGGGCAACAGTGGCCTGCACTACTGTCTGCTGGTCAGCACCCCTGACCCTAGACTCGGGGACTACCGCCCGTTCCTCAGAGGGAGGCTGGCTCCGGTCAGCCGAGGAAAGTACCAGGGTGTCCACATGGGCCACCAGCTCCAAAGAGTCAAAAAGCCAGTCCGAACCAGACTCTGAGTCCGTCTCCGAAGAGGTAGAGACCAAAGTCTGGTGCCAGACCGTACGCATACCCCTTCTCCTGTACAGACCGAAGGAGGCACCAGTCCAGGTGTCCACACCAGAGCCAGCGCCGGACTCCCCAACAGCACCGAGAACGGTGCCCGAAATAGAGGCAGTGCTG
Organism: Neoceratodus forsteri; assembly: GCA_016271365.2. Taxonomy (NCBI): domain Eukaryota; kingdom Metazoa; phylum Chordata; order Ceratodontiformes; family Ceratodontidae; genus Neoceratodus; species Neoceratodus forsteri. The sequence goes on along the minus strand of CM057458.1, from coordinate 160,768,303 downwards.
AGAGCGGTAGCAAAAGTGGAGTCAATGCCTGCCATGGCGCCATCCTGACCCACAGCGCCGCGAGCAACACGGAGTCAGGACGGCACCGACAGCTCCGCAACACTTCTCCCATGGTGCCGGAAGCGGCACCAACGCTAGACACGGCGCTGTCCCTAGCCTCGGCGCCGGAGGCGAGAAACGGTCGAAGATGGTACTGTAGAACCTCCCATGGCACCATCAGCACCATGAACAGCATCGATAGCGGAGATGGCACCAAGTGGCGGGATGGCACTGACCACGGCTCTCCCCTGCCTCCAGGCCAATCATCCACAAGGTCGAGTCCCTTAACTTTATTTGGATTATCACCGAACCTATCCGGCTCAACCCTCACTCCCAAAACCACACTCTTCTGGACTGGGTTCTCTCCTCCCATCACCATCATATTGTTGCAGCAGGTGTTTTGCCTGACACTTTCAGTGACCACTGCATGACGTTTCGTGTCAGGAAGATCAGTTTTGCCCACCCTCCTCTCCAAAATACCTCTGGTCTAAGTCCCTCAGGTTACTCAATATTCAGGCTCTCCTGAGTGACTTTGCTGCATCTGACTGGACAGCCTTTTACACCACCTCAGATACTGGCGTTGCCTTCTCCATGTTTTATTCCAAATTCTATTCTGTCTGGGACAAGCATGCCCCGCTCAAAAAAAAAATCCATGGTTAAAACTCACCATCATCCCTGGGTTACCTCAGAAATAATTTATCAATGCAAGTCCTTTGATCTCACACGGACATGCTGTAAATTATCTCGCTCTCTTCCTGACCTCTTCTGGTTTAGGTCTCAGGAACTCCTGCACGAAAACTGGCAGGACTGCGAAATTGCAATATTTCAAGGCCAACTTTCAGAATGACCTTAAAAACCCTCAAAGTTCTGGAAGGGAATTCGGAAAAATTACTCACCGCAGTAATCTTCTTTCTTCCAAGGGGTCCTTTAGCATCAATAATTTTTTTGCCCTTAGCTGGCTAGGTGCAACTACCCCGTAGGTGTGCCTTTAAGAGATATTTAAATGAGCTTAGGGCCAAGCCAATCAAAAGACAGGAGGTGTGAGCTGAGTGAGAGCTGTTGAAGGCTCCAGAATTTTTTGAGGAAAAACAAGGGCAAATGTCCTGAAAAAGAACCAACAGGATTCAAAAAAGATGTAAATGTCCACAAAAGTGGAAATAGAAACAACAGCAACACGAGCTAAAAACTCATCAATAAGAAACTCCAAACTTGGTAAAAGGTGACATGAAGAGCCCTGCTCCGACAGGTGAACCAGGGAGGAAGGGTGGGAGCTTACTGATGCTAAAGGACCCCTTGGAAGAAAGATTACTGCGGGGAGTAATTTTTTCTTCTTACTCCTAGAGTCTTTTAGCATCAGTAACTTTTTTGCAGACTACCGAGCAGTACCAAGTGGGAGGTGGGCAGAGAACCAGCTTAGAAAAGAGGCTCTGCAGAACCGCCCTGCCAAATCTGGCATCAGATCTGGTCTGCACATCCAAACTGTAGTGTTTCACAAAGGTGTGCACAGATTTCCAGGTAGCTGCTTTGCAGACATCCAGTAGGGGAATGTTCTTTGCTGCTGCAAGCGAGGCTGCAGTGCCCCTGGTGGAGTGGGCCCTGAGCCCCACTGGAGGTTGTTGACCAGCCTTCTCATAGCAGAATCTAATGCAAGAGACCAATTAACAAGAATTAGTTCTCTTGGTAGCTGGTCTTCCTCTGCCTACAACCCCGTAGGTGAGGAACAATTGAGTGGAAGAGCCTCTGGACTGTCTACTATGCCCTAGATAGTGAAAGATGGCTCTTTTGACATCCAAGCTGTGGAGCTTTTGCTCGCCAGGAGTGGATGGCTCGGTAAAGAAGACAGGCAGAGTAATGGACTGGTTCAAGTGAAACTCTGAAACTACCTTTGGCAGAAATTTCCTATTTGTCTTGAGCTCAGCTTTATCGTTGTGAGGGATGATGTAATTCAGATGAGTGCACAGTGCCTGTAGCCCTGAAATCCTCCTGGCAGACGTAATGGCTACCAGGAAGACGGTCTTCCAAGTTACAAAACTTGATGTGGGCCGTGGACACAGGCTCAAAGGGTGGATTCATGAGCCCATCTACGCAAAGGTTCAGGCTCCAAGGAGGAACAGGCTCCTTGGTTGGAGGCTGGAGGTGCAAGAGGTCTTTGAAAAACTGTTTAAAAATGTAATGGGGAAAAAACTGATTTCTTTCCCACTGAAAGGTAGGCCGAAATTGCCGCCAGGTGTAGCTTGAGTGAAGACGGTTTCAAGCCTGACGCCTGTAGGTGTACCAGGTAGTCTAGCAGCTGAGGGTCTGAAGCTGATAGGGGTTCGACCTTTTTGCTCTTGCACCAGAGGGAAAACCTTTTCCATCTGGCTGCATAAGTCTTCTTAGTGTTAGTTTTTTTAGCCATCCTCAGTATCTTAAGGACCTGTTCAGAGTACTGTGAGGATGGAAACTCTAACTCCTCAAGAACCAGGCCTTGAGGGGAACAGAGTATATGTCTGGGTACTGCACTCCCGTCTGAGGAAGGGTCAGCAAGGAGTGAGTTGGGGCAGGCAAATGGGCCTGTTGCAGGACATTGAGAGGAGAAGAAGAGGGTACCAGGCTTGCACGGGCCAGTCCAAAGCCACTAGGATAATCGATGCAGGCTGCTGTCTGAGTTTCAGCAAAATCCTGAATATCAGGGGAAAGGGAGGAAATGCATATAGGAACCTCCCTGACCAGTCCAGGACCAGGGCATCCAGATGAAGTGTTCCCAGAACTAGGGGCCTGCAACAGTACTGAGGAAACTGAAAATTAAGAGGAGAGGCAAACAGATCCATGTCTGGTGTGCCCCACTGCATGAACACTGTGGCTAGTACTTGCTTGTTCAGTTTACATTCGCTCTGGCCTTGACTGATGTGGCTTAGAGCATCCGCCAGAGTATTGATTATGCCTGAGAGATGAATAGCCGAGAGGCTGACTCCCAGGGAGAATGCTAGAGACCAGGGCTCCAGAGCTTCCAAACAGAGTATTCCTGATCTGGTACCACCCTGCTTGTTTTTTGTAGAACATTGCAGTGGTGTTGTCCGTTCGAATTTGAACCGCCTGCTCTTCTACGCTGGGAGCGAAAGCATTGAGAGCTAGTAAGACTGCTCTGAGTTCCAAAAGATTTATGTCCAACTGTGACTCTTAGGGAGTCCAGTTGCCACTTACTGAGGCATTGTCCAAATGAGCTCCCCAGCCCAGAAGGGAGGCATCTGTGATGATCATCTTTGTGGGAAGAGGAGCTTGAAAGGGAACCCCTGCCTGCAAATTTGCAGGGTTCTTCAGCAAGTTTTGGAGGAACTGCTCCGACACAGGCATCAACTCTGAAAATTTGTTGCTTCTCTGAGACCAGCAAGCTCTGACGTAGGCTTGCAGGAGTCTCATCCTATATCTGACCTCTGGAACTACTGCAGTCATAGAGGCCATATGTCCCAGAAGTTTGAGGAAATGTCTGGCTCGTCTTGACTGTCCCTGGGCGAAAGAATCTGCCACTGAAAGGAAACTCTGAATTCTTTCCTGCAGGAGGAAAGCACATCCCTTCTGTGTGTCCAGCTGGGCACCTATGAAGGTGAGCAGCTGGATAGGTTCCAGGTGAGATTTCTTTAGATTTACCAGGAAACCCAGAGACTCCAGAGTGCATTCTGTGAGGGAAAGAGATTCCTTGACATGGCAAGGAGACTTTGCTACTATGAGCCAGTCATCCAGATAGCGGTAGAGAGCGACACCCAGTCTCCTGAGATGTGCTGCTACCACTGCGAGACACTTGGTAAAGACTCTTGGGACAGAGGACAGACCGAAGGGCATTGCGGTGAACTGATAGTGACAGGAAGGAAGTTTGAACCTGAGAAACTTCCTGTGAGATCTCCTTATGGGTATGTGGAAGTAGGAGTCCTTTAAGTCTAGGGAGGCTACCCAGTCTCCCTGCTGTAAGGACTGTATGACCAGTGACAGAGTGACCATTTTGAATTTGTTTTTTTTTCAGATGTTTGTTTAAATATCTGAAATCTAAGATAGGTCGCCACTCCCCAGTTTTCTTTTGTGTCAGAAAATACCTGGAGTAGAGGCCCTTGCCCTTCTCATGGGCGGGGGACCCTCTCCACTGCTCGTAAACCAGATGGTTTTGTATCTCCATTTCCAACAACAGTATCTGTATTGGGGGCAGAGGTCTTGACACCTGGGTATGCTTGAGGTCGGGCAGCTGCTTGAACTGTAATGACAGACCCTTCTCCACTATCTCCAGCACCCACTTGTCCGACATGATGAGGGACCAGTGCTGAAAATAATGGGAGAGTCTGCTTCCAACCGGAAGCAGGGAGGCGACCTGGACACTCACATCAGGTCTTAGACTGAGAGGCAAATGGCTGGGTAGAGGTGGCTCTTGTCTGGCCCCTTCTGCCCCACCTCTGAAAGACCTTCGCATTGGCTGAAGTCAGACTGGGGATAGGGACTGTAAGTCCTGGGAATAAAACGTCTGCCCCTGGGACGGGATCTCTGAGGGGTGGCGGGCTTTGTCTTGGATGAGTGGCTCTGCCAGGAGGCCGTGTACTCATCTACTTTTTTCATGTAGTCAGTGGTTCTGTAATCAAACAACATATTTTGACCACAGGGAAAATTCATGGCCTTGTTCTGAGTGTCTGTGGTCAGACTGGTTGTTCTAAGCCAGATGAAGCGTCTCAGAGAGATGGCATGGGCCATCGCCCTAGAGGCTGCATCATTGTCGTCGTCTGCCATGTGGAATTGGTACATAGTAGTTTCCAGGGCAGTTTTTTGATGTATCCACCAGCTCCTGCACCATAGAAGCTGATCTGTTGCAGGCGATAGCCTGGACAGATTTCCAAAGGGCTTTCTGACATTTGGCTGTGAATGCCATGTAAGAAGAAAGTCTGAGCAGAAGGGAAGCTGTGGCACACAATGTCTTTGCTATAAAGTCAATTTTCTTGGAATCCTTGTCAGGGGGAGAGGGGGACAAGGAGACTTCAGCTCAACCTGCCTGCTGCACTATACTCTCATGGCTAAGGTATGCAGACAGGAACTCGGTACCATTTTTAGACAATTTATATTTTCTCTCAAGCCACTTAACCCCTGATACTCAAGTGGGGTGTTGAAGCACCTTCATGGTATTTTTTCTAAATGCATTATAGATAGGGACAACCAGGGTCTTTGAGGATGAAAGACCCTTCATCTCCCTATAATCTTTGTCTTCATCGACATCCTGGTTGGGCTCTTGCGTAGGGAGGTCCAGGGTGTCCAGCATATTTTGTATAAATGTAAACACAGAGGAAATATCCTCGTGGTCACCCAGGGGATCCCCAAGATGAGGGTCCAGGCACTCCTGTGGCTCAAGGCCCTCAAAATCCATGTCAGGGGCATCATAAAATTGATCATCATCTGCATCACCCTCACAGTCTTCAGAAGAGAACTGTGGAAGAGGCTTGCAAGCCCCAGTAAATCGAGGACCCATCTTTTGAAGGGTCAAACAGTTGCCACGCTTTTTCCATATCTAGCACTGATGGAAGAACCTGCACAGTTTGTGTTTTTTTTTTCTGTATACTTTAAGCTGCATGTTGTCTCGCTATTGGCTTTCCCAGGAGCAATGGGAGCATATTTGTCTTGACAAAGTTTCTTTTTAGCCACTTCATCAGAGGCTTCATCAAGCTTCCTTTTTTCGTCACTCCTATTATTTTTCAATTTGTGAGAAACTTCATCTTTGGGAGCTTTATGTTTTGGCTGGGATCTGGAGGGTTCCTCAGCACCTCTGCTTTTGGTATTAGTACTTTTGAATGGCCCCTTGTCGGAAGCCTTTGATTTATCCTCAGCCATAATAATCTAAGGTCTGTCTGCTAAGTTTGCCAATTTAAGCAAAGCAAACCAGTCCTGGTCCTACGAACTGAGTGCAGGTTGCTGTGAAAATGCCACTGGCCAGTCCTGCCCCAGTTAATAAACTCTCTCTATTACTAGTGCCTTTTTTGGGGGGGGGGGGTTGTAGAACTGGGATCTATACCAGTGCCAATCTTAACAGAAACCCAGTAATACTCAACTGTGCACAGGTGGCTGCTAGACCCTTACAGACAGTCCTGACACAGATGATACCAAGGTCCAGTAAGATAACAAAAAAGGTTTCCTCGTAATCGCCAATCTAGAGAGCAAACCCCCAGGCACCGTTTAAATTTGAAACCACTGTAGGTGCCTTGCGGTAAACCCTGCGAGGTCTTAGGTAAAAAAACAAGGCAACTGTCCCTAATTCAACACTTCCCAAAGGAATTTGCCCAAAAATGAAGGAAGCCATTGAAAATAAGCACCCGCAATAAAATCAGGCTTTAAACTAAATAGTCGCAGTAAAAATGAAGTCAAAAAAGCACGGTCGCGCTAAAAATAACTAATTTGTGTGGTGCTAATGAAAAAGTAAAACTTTCACTCAGCACACTAAAGGAAACAATTTATGAGGAAAACTTTACCCAGATAAGCACTAGGAGTCTGTCAACAAGGAAAGTTGGGAGACACCTCAGAGGCAATATTGCTAGACCAGCGGAGAAAGAATTCTGAAGCCTTCAACAGCTCTCACTCAGCTCACACACCCTCCTGTCTTTTGACTGGCTGGGCCCTAAGCATATTTAAATATCTCTTAAGGGCACACCTCCGGGGCAGTTGCACCTAGCCAGCTAAGTGCAAAAAAGTTACTAATGCTAAAGGACTCCCGGTGTAAGAAACTTCGTTTTTGACCTGCCCACCCAGTCTGGCCCCTCTGTTGTTTTTTAACACCTATTTTATTGATATTTTGCAATAGTGATATATATTTGCATATATAACACCGCTCCTTTCAGAAAATATATCAATTTGTAGGATTGTGTTAACACATACATACACACTGCAAAGCAGGGAGGAAAGAATTGTTAGAAAATGGGCTTTTTATTTCCTGGGCTCTGACTGGCTGCCTCCCATGCCAAGGTGGTACATTAACTTTCATTAGGTTCCCAGGAAAAAAGTACCAGCCCAAGTGCCCCTCCACCCACTGATGTATCCTTGTGCCACGTTCCATTTGAAAACTAAGTGGCAGCCATTTCTTTCCCCTACCTTAGCGAGCAAGGCCCCGCAATCAGCAACCATTGCTAAAAAACTTATTTTGTGGTTAAAGGGACACTGTCAAGCAGTTTTTCATCATATTATTTCTAGTTGAAACCCCACATTTTATGATTGCTTATCTTCTATGACATTCAGCAATATTGCTGGTTGTTTTGTCTGTCTGCTTGTTTAGTAGAACTGAAATGCATGGCAATGGTATATTTATAAACAACCTTGTTCTGTTTACAGTCCTGGCTCTGTTCTTACTGCATAGCTCCTAAGCATTAGAAAACACACCCAAATAGAGCAGTCAACTCATGAAGCAGTAGCCTCTAAACTCCCATTGCATCACGAGGGGCTAGATTGTGTTGCGGGTGTTTCCAAGTCCAGGAAAGATGCAGTTGGAGCTAATCAAGGAATGTAAACAAACTTGTGTTTGTGTGGTAACACCAGTATGGTGGGCAGTCTGTTTTTCACTTTTTTAAAGAAAAAAAAAAGAGTCAGAATCAAACTACCAGCTACATCATCAATCTTTACAGAATGTTGGCAATCATAAAATGTGTTTTTTAAACTAGGGACACAGACCTTAGGGGGTTGACAGTGTCCCTTTAACATGCCATGCTGCCAACAGAAATCCATTTAACAACTAAAATGGACACAACGAATAAAGAAATATTTTCTTTTTCTTCAAGGCATAGTTGCAGTTGTTCATGACAACCAGCAGTCTGGTGCTTCTTCCCATTTGCAGTGCCCTTTCCCCTCCTCAGAAACCGCCAAAAAACAAACCGGATTCATCATATAAAGAAATTATTTTCTTTGTTTTGTTTTGTTTGCTTTTAAGAAAGCCGCAAGCATCTCACTACATAAGATTTGTTCCGATGGGCTCAGAGTGTCCCCTCACTTAGCGAGAGCCCCCCCACCAAAAGCAATCTTTTTATTTTTTTTATGCTCACGCCCCCTTCTCTACGCAGCTGTGCCTCTCCTCGGGGACTCACGTGGCAGGGGCCAGCCTAAGCCCCAGAGCTTTATCCTCTCAGCCCCATCCTGCCACAGATCACCCCCTCCATGGGTAAATGGGAGGTCCAGCTTCCTCCGTACTTGCTCCATATGTGTCGGGCCTCCGACCAACGCTCTGGGACCATACCGCACCCCCCCACACCGGGGTCCATCACCAGACAGAGCTATGGGGCCATTTTCCGTCTTTCTCCTATTTCCCCTTGAGGATGTCGGCGGCCAAGGAGGTCTGAGGAGACATATGCACATTAAGATGTGACGCTGCTCCAAACCCCATCCGACGTCCTCCCCTTCCACGTGGCGCCCTACGCTGCACCTCTATCCGTGTGTACCTAGATGGCGCTGTTGCAGAGGAAGCAACATCTCTCCTTCCTCAGAGGAGGAGAGCACCCCTCGGGCGCTCAATCCTCCTCCCCCAGGCCGATCCTCCAGCGACCCGGGCTCGTTCCCTAACCCCAGTCACCAGCACATCAAGCGGTAGTCCAACCACTGCACACCAAAAGCAATCTTTACGAAGTGCACGTGTCAACTAAGTGCCAGACAAAAACGGCAGTCTTACCAGTAATTCATCATACAGAGACTTTCTTTCATTTTTGCCCTTTGCATCTATAAATGAAAGTAGTAGCAGCGATAGCAAACCGCGTGCTCAGCACTGCTCTGAAACAGCCCAGCATGTATTGACCGCACCCCCGCTCAACCACAACACACAAACAAGACAGAATAATTTTTGTTTTCAACACAAAATCATTTTCCTTGACTGGTTATGCTCCGTCTGTGCACTGCCATATCCACTGCAGTCCGCGTCGGTGTGTTCCCGTTTCTTCCTCCATCGTGAAGTCGCAACCCCCCCCCAAAAAAAAAAGTACAGTTACGTAAGAACTTACCGTAACAGTAGATCTTCGAGAGAGGCTCTTGCAGTAAGTATTCACATACAGGACTGACCCGCCAGGTATCAGGACCCCACAGAAAAATTTCTAGCTAGCAGTCTTTGGCGGGGGACCACCCCATCAGATGACCGGCATCATATGACGTCAGTATAAAGGGGTGGTCCCCCATGCCCACCTTCCAGTTCTTTCCCAAGGTACAAAAGAGGCAAGGTGAGAGGAAAGAGGATATTTTCCCCTATGGAAATGGAGCCAAAAAAGCTTAGGGGGGATGGAGGGTGGGAAGGCAATACCTACTGCAAGGGCCTCTCTCAAAGATCTACTGTTACGGTAAGTTCTTACGTAACTGTACTATCTTACTTCGAGGGGGCTCTTGCAGTAGGTATTCACATACAGGACTAAGTCCCATGCAGTCTGGAACAAAGAAAAGCACTCGGGAGGAGGACTGTTATCCATAGCATGAAACCTCAGGCTGAATGAGTCTCATGAAAGGAGACCTTGTAGCACAGCCAACCCGAAGCCTGCTCTATGGCGAGAGACAATGTCCAAACTGTAATGTTTTGTAAAGGTATGGACAGAAGTCCAAGTTGAGGCTGCACAGATGTCTGCCATGGACACATTCTTGAAACAAGCCGCAGAAGCAGCTACTCCTCTGGTGGAGTGACCTCTGACTTGACCCGGCAGGGTCTTCTTGTACTTGTCGTAACAGAAAGTGATACAACGAGCCAACTATTTTGATAGGCATTGCTTAGAAACAGCATTGCCTTCTCTTTTGTAAGCAAAAGAGACACAAAGCTGATCAGTTTTCCTGAGATCCTTAGTCCGAGTGGTGTAGTATCTCAGTATTCTGTGACCATCCCAAAGTATGCAAGAGGTACTCCCCATGATTGGAGTGTTGCATAAAGAAAGCGGGTAGCTCAATGGATTGATTCAACGTAGATTCTGCCACCACCTTAGGGAGAAACTTAGGGTTGGTGCGTAGAGCCACACGTTCTTTGTGGAAAATCAAGTATGGGATTTTGCACATCAAGGCCTGAAGCTCGGAAATGCGCCAAGCAGAAGTAATGGCCACTAGGAAAAGTGTCTTCCAAGAAAGGAACTTTAAATCTGCTGCAGCTGCCGGCTCGAAGGAAGGCAAGGTAAGCTTCTCCAAAATGAAATTCAAGTCCCAAGGAGGGGCAGGAATGCAGATGGGGGGTCTCAAATGGAAAACCCCTCTGAGGAAGATCTTGGAGACTTCCAACTGAGTAAAAGTCTTGTCCCCGAAGGGGATATGGTAGGCTGAAATAGCGGCCATGTAGACCTTTAATGAGGAATGGCCGAGACCCAGATCGAAGAGGTGATGCATGTAGTCCAGGACTCTATTGGATGGGTATGAGAAAGGTTCAAAGTCTTTCCAAGTAGCCCAAATAGAAAACCATTTCCACTTCATGGCACAGGTGGACCTGATGGAAGGCTTTCTGGCCTCTACCAAGATGTCTGCTACGAGTGGAGAAACTCCGAAGTGGGCATTTTCTATGTCTGCAGGAGCCACGCATGTAAATGAAAGGATCTGAGACCTGTATGAACAAGGGTCCCCTGATCCTGGGTCAACAATTGTTGCGACAGAGGATGAAGAAGTGGAGGTTCCTCAGAAAACTGCTGCAGAAGACAGAACCAAACTTGCCTGGGCCAGAAGGGAGCGATGTGAATCATTCGAGCTTCCTCTGATCAAAGTTTGTTCAGGACCCTTGGAATTAAGGGAATAGGAGGGAAGGCATAAACGAATCTGTCCCTCCAAGCGAGAGACAGTGTCCCCCGACAAAAAATGTCTCGCCCTGGAGCGAGCAAGCAGAAGGCGGGAAGTTTTGCATTATGGGGAGACGCCAAGAGGTCTCTCTGAGGCGTTCCCCATCGCTGAAAGATGTCGTCTACAACTTTTTGGTCCAATTCCCATTCGTGGGATCTGGCTGAAGACCGGCTGAGTTGGTCCGCCACTCCCGAAACGTGGATTGCAGTCAAGCGAAGGTGATGCTGAGTTGCCCAAATCAAGACTCATCGCTTCCCGGCACAGAGGATAGGAACATGTTCCTCCCTGCTTGTTGAGATACCAGACTATGTACATGTTGTTTGATTGTATGAGGAGATGACCGGGGAGGATAAGGGAGTGTAGAGCCTGAAGGGCATAAAGGACTGCTCTTAGTTCGAGCACATTTATGTGCAGGTTTGGTTCGAACTTGGACCAGCTGCCGTGAGTCCTGTGAGACGCGAGATGGGCTCCCCAGCCTTCTCCTGACGCATCTGTCATCAACGTCTGGGAGGGGGGTTCGGTACTGAAGTGAACTCCCAGGTATAGGTTCTCCTGCACCATCCACCATTGTAAGTCCCTGATCATGGGATCGGAAACTAGCACCTCTTGGTCTAGATTGTCCCGGGTTTGTTCCCATTATGACCGAAGCATCCACTGAGAGATTCACATATGGAGCCGAGCGCGTGGGACTGTCGGAATGGCAGCCGCTATTAGCCCGAGAAGGTGAAGGACTGACCTGGCTCCGACCCTCCTGTGACTGGACAGAAGACGAGCTTGAGTCTGAAGGGTACCCACCCTGTCCGGAGGCAAAAAGGCTTTGCCGATGATCGTGTCCAGAATTGCCCCTATAAATTAGAGGCGTTGGCAAGAGACCAAATGGGATTTTGCCCGTTTGATGGTGATACCCAGGCTGGTGAAACCCTGCAGGGTAAGGGAAAGGGAGTGCAGGAGTTCCTCCCTGGATGGGGCCGCCAGGAGCCAATCATCCAGGTACAGGAAAACCTGAACTCCCTGGGTATGCAAGTGGGCCGCTGCCACTGACAGGCATTTGGTAAAAATGTGGGGGGCCGAGGAAAGACCAAATGGGAGGGCCTTGAATTGGTAGTGGTCCCCCTGAAAGCAAAAATGAAGGAATCTGCGGTGGGGTGGGCAAATGGGGATATGCAGGTAGGCATCCTGCATGTCCAGAGCGCATAGCCACTGTCCCTGCCGAAGAAGCGGTAGAAGGCTCTGCAAAGAGAGCATTCTGAAGTGCTTGTACTCCACAAACATGTTCAGGGAGCTGAGGTCTAGGATAGGCCTCACGGCTCCGGTCTTCTTTGGAACTAGGAAGAAATGGGAATAGTAACATGTCCCCCAAAGATGGGAGGGAACTGGTTCTAACGCCGCCTTCAAGAGAAGGGAGGTGATTTCTTCTAGGACCAGAGGAAGATGTTGCGGGGGAGTAAAACGACTTGGGGGTTCTTCGGGGTGGTTTCTGAAGAAACTCAATTGAGTATCCTGCTGATACCAACTGGAGCAGCCAAGCATCTGATGTTATCCTCTCCCAACCCGGCAAATGGAAGGAAAATCTCCCCATACCGGTTCCTCTAGATCCTCCAGAGGCAATGGGAGAGGGAGGGAGTCAGGAGGTGTGGGGCAGCGCAGCAGCCAAGGCTCCTGCGGCTTTTTTGCTTGGGGGAGTTTTTGTTGCTGTAGGGGCCCGACGTTTGTTGGTCCGTTTGCCCTGTGGTTTTTGTCTTTGTCGGTTTTCCTATGAAAAGGACGCCACTGCCCTTGAGGGGGCCTGTACATAGAGTTAACAGACTTGAGTGCAGTGCCCTTCTCTTGCAGTTCGGTAATGATGTCCTTGACATCACCCATGAACTGCACCAAACCCCTGAAGGGGGCATCCTGGATAGCGGATTGCATGTCAGGGACCAAACCTGACACACGGAGCTAGGCATGACACAGTAGGCCTATGGCGAACGCTGAGCTCCTTCCAGCTGTGTCCACTGCGCCGTACGTGTGTCGCGAATCATGTGCTGACTGGCCGAATGAGCAGAATGGACAAGATTCGCCACTTCCTGCTTAGTCTGAGAATCAGGAAGGGAGTCCAATTTGGATTACACCTGACTAAGGATGGTCTTCTGGTAATTCCCATATGTGCCACATAATTCAGGGCCCTAACACCCAGGGTAGAAGAGGAATAGATCTTCTTCACATATTGGTCCAGAAGCTGGGATTCCTAATCAGGTGGAGATGAGCTGAGGTGTTTGGGATTTCCGGAGCAGCCGTGAGCGGCGCTAATGACGACAGAGTCCGCCTTGAGGTGTAGGTTAACAAAATCTAGCCTGATTTAGCCTGTCTGCCTTCCTCGGAAGGGGGGTTAACGCAGAAGATTGTTTCCAAATGGTGGAAACAAGATCCGCGTGAGACTCTGTCTAGGGTGGAATCAGCGTAGAAGCGGTCTCGGGCAGACCCAGATGAGCAGCGAGTTTCTTACGCTGAGGGTCTGGCTCCAGTGATTGCCACTGATGAACTTTTTGGATTTTCCTCAGTAACTCCAGAAAGGAGGGATCCTCCGGAGGGAACTTCAGAGGGGTCCTTGGCCTGAGGCGATCTGAGTACATGGCTCGCCTTCGAATGAGAGCCTGCCTTGAAGTCCCGAGTCAGACGATTCGATGATGATGAGGAAGACTCTCCCTCTCCTCGGGTGCAAGAGGGCTCTCCTCTGGTGTCAGGACGGGGGGGGAGGGAGTCTCCTGTCTCCGACATAGGGGATCCTGTGCAGGGTCCGGCGTCGGCAGATGACTCTCGACCTCCCTAGTGATCTGAGCCTTGGCCTCAGCCCACCAGGAGGCCAGTATCTCCTTCAGATCCGCGTGCGGCTGGGGAGTGGGTAGCAGAGGTGGAGGAGGAGAGGGATATGGATATTGAGGATATCCGTAGAAGGAGTATCCATAACCTGATGGCGGGTAGCCCGGCATTGGGTATTGCGGCGTCGGATACTGCGGCACTGGGTACTGAGGCGCCGGATACTGCAGAGTCAGGTACTGTGGCACCGGATATTGTGGTGTCGGATACCTGGGTGCCAGGGGCTCTGATGGAGCACAGGGACCTGGCAGAGGCCCAGCTAGCAGGCCAGGCGATGGTAATGCTGGCCCCATGGGCGTTGGGCCCGGCATGGGTACGCCTTCGGCAGGGTCCGAAGAACCCGACGGCAGGGGGACACCAGATGGTGTCGGGTATGCCGGCGTTGGGACTGGCGTCTGAGGGTCCGTCGTCAGGGTATCTGGCTCCGAAGGAGATGGCACCATCTCGGTATCCCCCCTCGATGACCAGGGAAGGAGGATTAAAATCCCCGGGGGTCAGCTGAGGAGATGTGGGGACCTCAGAAGGCAACGTAGCATGTTGCGGAGAGCCTGGGGCGTCGGACTGATCCTTAGGGTCTGGCACTGGCTTTTTGGCCGGGCGGGTGTCGGTGGGACTGGCGTCCGATTTATCAGCCAAATCCGGGTGGGCGTCGAAGGAGCCGACATCTGACTTATTGGATTCCCTGCATGAGGAAGGCCACACTGGGGATGCGGCCTTGTCGGGCGGAGAGTGGGCCGGGGGCACCCCCCCCAACCCGAAAGGGTAAGCGGTTTAGCAGCCTTGTCCGGGCAGGCATCGGTGGGACCGCCATCCGACTTACAGGACCCACACTGACATGAAGGCTGCGTGGTTGAAGCGGCCTTCCCGGGAGCGGAGGCCTCCTTTGCCCCGGAGGCTCCCGAGGGGCCCAAGCGTGAGCCAGACAGGAAGGGCGACGCCTTCTTGGTCACCACCAAGACGGCCATCATAGAGAGATCCTCCGAGGGGGCATTACCTTAAGTGCCACGACTCCTGCCGGAGTCGCGGCTGCTGTGGAAGCCATTTCCCGCTCCCAGTGCTTCTCCTTGTCACGCTTCTTCTTGTGACCTTCAGGGGAAGTGGACGCCTGCCTTAGTTTCTTTAGCTCTTTTTCCATGGAGGCCATTCTTTTCTTTCGGGTATGGGCTTCCAGGGACTGCTGCCTTCTTTTGCAGGTAGCGGAGTTAAATTTCTGGCAGTGCTGGCACTTCTCCATGGGGTGATCTGGGCCCAGACAGAAGAGGCACAAGGAGTGGCCGTCCTTGTGTGGAAGTTGGGAACCACACAAGTTGCACTTATTTTTGTGCAATTTGGAGGGCATCAGGGACGACATACACAGCGAATCGTTGAGGAGAACTCGAAAAACACAGAAATTAGGTTGAAAAGTTCGAAAACTAATGGACCGATGAAAGACTGACGAGGGTTGATTCTACCGCGAGGAACTTTCACAAGCCAACGGCGGGAAAGAACTGGAAGGCGGGCATGGGGGACCGCCCCTTGGTATACAGTCAAAATAGTGCGACCATAATAGCACCAGTCATTATAGTGCATACTTTTAGCGTGTTGAAATAATAGCATGTTACATTAACGAGCAAAAATGAAATAGTGCTGCGAGCTCTGCCATCTAGTGATAGGTGCAAATTGAAATAGCGCTGCGAGCTTTGCCATCTAGTGACAGACAGCATCCATAACACGAAGCAGGTGAACTTTATATAAGAGAAAATGGCCAGCACAACGGACAGTGGGTATGTACTGAGATGTGAAATGCATGAAGAACTGAATGCATGATTGAGGTGGGTGCCTACTGAGATGCACAAGGACAGTGAGTAGTGGTGTACCAAAGGACCCGATACTGGGCACGGTGTGGGTTTGGTCATTCAGAGCGGGCAACAGGAATAGCACAAGTTTGTTCAATGATGAAACAAACATATGGCTAGTAGTTGATCACATGTGATGCAAAATTAAATGCGTGGTGCTGTTGCTGTGCTACATGGCGATACCACAATGAAGTACAGCAACAAATTACTAGCACAGCACTCAATTATTAAGAACTTTAAATAACATGAAAAATCTAAAATATACGTTTGTTGATAAAATAATGTGTTTGCATTACCTTTAGCTTCCTTGATTCATTTGAGCTGCAATCAGGACTACAACGGGGCCGGAACTGAGAACTAACAGTTGGGTTGGCGTTTCTAGGGGAAGAATTAGGTAGTAGGACAACATGTGCACAACATCATTAGATGCCACTAAAACACCTAGGAAACCTTAATCAGCAGACCCAGATTTAAAGACGACAGTAAAGTAAGTGTTTCAAAGCGCGGTTATGGGTAATGCCATCATGATAGCATGCTATTTTAGCAAGCGCTAATATGTATGCGCTTAAATTATTAGCGCGATTATTGTTGTGCGATATTAACAGCAACCCCTGCCCCTTTATACTGACGTCCTATGACACCGGTCACCTGACATGGGGGCAGTCCTCCACCAGAGACTGCTAGGTAGAAATTTTTCCGTGGGGTCCTGACGCCTGGCGTGTCAGTCCTATATGTGAATACCTACTTCAAGAGCCCTCTTGAAGTAAGATCTAAACTGATCTCGGGTGAGGATCACCAGTGAGGTAGAAGAGATGCCAGTCACTTGAGGAGAAGTAAATAAACATGCTTAAAACTTGGGAGTCTGATCTCTGGTACTTCAGCTGCCTCTAACTTATAGTATGTTTTTCATACATCACAATTAATTTTTTAAAATTCATCATTTATTTGAATTAGGTAAGGCTTATTCCATCATGCATTAGAAAAACATACTGACTAAAAGTGTAAATTATGAACATGCTCTACCTTGGCCCAGAAAATAAAACAACATAAATGCATACATAGTCGATAGAGAGCTGCCCAGTGTAATTATTGCCAATGCATCTTGTTTTGATGCAGAAAACTGTGAAACAGTACAGTGCCTCTACTGGCAAGTATACCAGTAGAGGGACTACTTTACCAGTAAAATAACTTTCTATTCATTTTAATAATTTCCTATACATTTTTATTATTTTATAAATACTACATAAACCTGTCATGTGTCCCCCATTTCCTAAGCACAATAATACCCTTCAGGATGGGCGGTATTTGGTAATACCAAACCTTCCAGGGAATATAAGGCCACCCGCATGCAGCATCAGGCCTCACTGTGTCCCTGGACAGTCCGGTACTGCCTAATCCTAATACCGCCCACCCTGGAGGGTATTATTGCTTGCATATCCTTGGGTAATTCTAAAAGTCTCGATCAAAGATGGTGGAACAACCTGTAAAGGGAAACAGCAGTATCATAGAAATAGTAACAATAAGCTATACTGTCCCCTCTTGCAGGTTCTCCAAGAGAGTCTGGGGTTGTGGAATTTGCAAGATACGTGTCCAATTATTGCATTAAAATATTAAGGTTGTCGCCATCATATTTTAAGTGCAATTCCATATACATTTCTTCCATAACTTGAATTTCTTTCACTACATTTATCCAATCACTAACCGTAGGGACAGCCAGGACAAGCCATCTTCTGACGATGGCTTTCACTGCTGTCACTACAAACATATGATGTAAATAACTGTTCTGGGAAGAGCTTGCCTCTTTAAGGAGTACACACAGAAAGAAAATGTCAAAGGTGTGGGGGAGTGGAACTTCCAGAATTTCTGATATGAGGCTGACAATATTGCCCAAAATTATGTACTTTGGGGCAGGACCAAAATATGTGAAAATGGTCTCCTCTGGCCCCACAGTGTCTCCAACATCTTTTTTATTCCCCCCTCTAACTGCTATCAGAACCCACGGGAATATACTGCCAGGTTACAGTAGTGATTTTAAAGTAGTTGACTATTACCTTCCACCAAAACTCCCTCCATTGATAAAAGCAAGTTGTCTTATATATTATTGTCCAAGTTTCAGTTTTTATCTGGGGATTCTACATCAACTCTTCTCTCCTTTCTCTCAATTGTACAACTCAAAAATATTCTGTGTTGGGCAAATGAAAATTAAGTAGAAGATGTTCAAAACAAAGAGCCCCGATCTGGCAGGTCGCCCACTTTATGAATGCTTCGAAGGGCCCACAGATGAAAGCCCGGGTCCATAATCCCTGGTCCCCTCCATTCTTCTGATAAATGGTTCAGCTGTGCCTGACCCCTCCTCTATTGGTTCAAACTTTAATAAGTTCTTCATCATTTGAGCTCTCCTTTCCTCTCCCCCCACCAGCCACCACTTCTTCACATCACATACCCTCTTCCCTCCCCTCCCAGGGTTTCCACTTCTCCTCATTATCACCCAGTAGAACCTGACTGCCCTTTTCTCCCTGAATTAGAGTAAGTCTAGCCCTGATCCCAAACTCCTCCATAACTCTGCTCCTGCCATTGCAACTCCTTTGACTAACCTATTCAACCTCCCTCCCCCCACCCCCCAGTTGCAGTCCCAAAGTCCTGGAGGTAGGCCAAAATTATACCACTCCACAAAGGGGGAGAACCCTTCCTCCTCCTCTGGTAACTATCTGCCTAACTCCCTCCTCTCTCTCTCTTGCCAAGCTGCAAGACAAGTTTTTCCACAACAGACTCTCTGATTTTCTCTCATCTGACTTCCTCTCCTTGTTCCAGACTAGCTTTAAGTACTATCACTCCACTGTCTTCTTCGTGCTGCAAAGAACTGATAATATCCTCTTAGGAATGGATCGGGGTCACATCATGACAGCCAACTTCATTGATCTAGCCAAGGCCTTTGACTCAGTGTCTCACCCTCTCCTCCTGAATAAGTTGGGTTCCGCTGGCCTCTAAGTTCCCACTGCTGAATGGTTCTGTTCTTACCTCATGAGGCCATCTTTAATCACTACAGGTTGATAGCACCCTGTCACCGCCTCCTCTTCCTACCCACACAGGGGTCCCATAAGGCTCCAGCCTCGGCCACAAACTCTTCGTCATCTTCCTCAATTACCTTCCTTCAGCCTGTGCCAACTAGCATATTCACATGACTGCAGATGACAGTCATCTAGATTTCTGGTCCTTCCACCACAGCCATGGAAGGTCTGCTACAGCAAGATTTCAACAACATCCTATGATAGTTCCAATCAAGCCAGCACCAGATCAACACTAAAAAACTAAGTCCATGACCTTGGCACCAGCCAGAAACTAGCCAAATTCTCATCTGCGCCCATCTTTCCCGCTTTGGATGGCTCCCCAATTGAAGTGATTCCTTCCTTCAAGCACCTTGGTGTGTGGCTTGACAGCAAGCTTGACTTCACTGCCACGTCAACCCCATCTGTGCCAAACTCCGACTGAAACTTGGTGCTTTGTACCACAAAAATGTCTTTCTCTGCAGGTTCGCCAAGAACCTCTCACCAAAATCGTGCTCCCAGTCTAACTACGCAGACATGGTCTATGGCTGTTCCCCCTTCCCCACCCTGCCAGACTGGATACCCTCTGTAACTCCTTCTGTCACTTTGCAATGAACTCCCCTTTTCAAACCCACCACTGCTCACTTTACTCATCATCATCATCATCATCATCATCATCATCATCATCAATCATTCATTCATTCTCCTGCTGCCCTCCCATTACCAAATGCACTGTGCCTCCTTTTTGCCTAAAGAAAAAATTACTCACCTTAGTAATGTTGTTTCTTCTAATGGACTCTTGCTATATTATGACAATTGCAGTCTGTCCCACCATTAGAACTGCCCCTTCCATGCCAGGCATGGAACTTGGAGCGTGAGCTCGGTTAGAGAAGCTCTGTCTGTGTAATTTCAAACTGAAACTGTCAGATCTTTACGAGCAAAACTCACTAAGGTTCTGTGTGGAAGCTGTAACCTACACTAGCCAACTGGCTACCTAAATATTAACACATATTCCTGGTCCCAACACAAAGACTCAAGTCAGGGGCCAGAAAATAAGATAAGATAAGAAAAGATAAAACAAAACACAACACCCCAAAACCCCCAAGAAAAAGGTGGAAAAACATAAAATGGGCATAAAACAAGTGCCCACATGGGACTGCCCACCCCATACACAAGTAGAGTTCTGAAAGGGGCAGGCTGGGGGGGAGGTCATAATATAGCAAGACTCCATTAGAAGAAACAACATTACTAAGGTGAGTAATTTTTTCTTCAAACAACATGAAGTCTTGCTATATTATGACAATTGCAGACTACACAGCAGTACCTCCATGGAGGAGGGACAGAACCTACTTAGGGAATAGGCTCTGAAGCACGGTTGTGCCAAACAGAGCATCCCTCCTGGCCTGGACATCCAGGGAGTAAAGCTTGGTGAAAGTGTGTACCGTTTTCCAAGTAGCTGCTTGACATATCTCTAAGATAGGGATGTCTCTGGCAGCAGCTAGAGACGCAGCTGTACCTCTGGTAGAGTGAGCCCTCAGGCCTGAAGGGGGGACTTTCCCCAGTTTTTGATAACAAAATTGGATACAAGAGACAATCCACCTGGCAATGGATCTCTTAGTGGCAGGTTTCCCTTTCCCAACCTCACCATAAGTGAGAAAAAGTTGGAGGGATTCGAACATGTGACCCTTGGTACGCTCTATATAGTAACTTAGGGCCCTCTTAACATCTAAACTGTGCAACCTCCTCTCACCACAGGAGGAATGGTCAGTGAAGAACACTGGAAGGGCGATAGATTGGTTAAGATGGAAATCTGAAACCACCTTAGGCAAAAACTTCCTGTTAGTCCTAAGGACTACCTTATCCCTGTGGAAGGAAATAAAGTCAGTCTCTACTGACAAAGCTTGTAACTCACTTATGCGCCTGGCAGAAGTGATAGCTACTAGGAAAACAGTTTTCCAAGTCAAGTACTTAAGCTCTGCAGAAGACAGAGGTTCAAAGGGGGGTTGCATCAACTGAACAATGCAAACATTAAGATCCCAGACAGGGGCCGGGTCCCTGAAAGGTGGATTAGTATGAAGTAATCCTTTAAAAAACTTGGAAAATACAGGGTGAGCGGAAAGAGAGGAGGGCTTTCCTGCTGAAATAAAGGCAGAGACAGCTGCCAAATGTACTTTCAGGGTAGCTGGTCTCAGACCCAAAGAATTAAGATGGACGTATAGTCCAAAACAATGGGCAAGTCAGCAGATTCCGGGAAATATGTTCCCAGAACACCAGATGGAAAACCTTTTCCATTTAGGGTTATAAGTAGCCCTAGTGAAGGCTTCCTAGAAGCCTTCAGGATTTCAAGAACACCTTGAGAAAGGTGTAGGTCAGCAAATTCTAACTCCTCAAGAGCCAGGCCTTGAGGTTGAGGGATTTGAGATTCGGATACCAAACTCTCCCCTGGGCACAGGTTAACAGGTTGTGATTCCTGGGGAGACACAGGGGAAGATGGACTGCTAAAGACAGAAGGAGTGGGTACCAGGGCTGCCTGGCCCAATCTGGAGCAATCAGAATCATCCTGCAAGGCTGGGATCTGATTTTGACTAGCACCTTGAATAGGAGAGGGAAGGGGGGAAAGGCGTAAAGAAACTTCCTTCCCAATCTAGGAGAAAGGCATCCAGGGAACTGAGCCCATCACTGGGGCCTGCAACAAAACAGTGGAAGTTGGTGATTGTCTGGGGCTGCGAAAAGATCTATCTGAGGGGTGCCCCATCTGGCAAAACTATCCCCAGTACTTGGGGATCCAGAGACCATTCGTGATGGCCCTGGGAAATCCTGCTGAGAGCATCTGCCAGGACATTGTCCTTTCCTGGGAGGTGAACTGCTATGAGGGAAGTGTTCAGGGAATAAGCCAGAGACCACAACTTCATTGCCTCGGTGCACAAGGCCGAAGACCGAGTGCCCCCTTGTTTGTTGATGTACCACATTGTAGTGGTGTTGTCTGTTCTGACTTGTACCACTTTGTTCTGAACAGATGCAGAAAACACCTGAAGTGCTAGAAAACAGCTCTGAGTTCCAGCAAATTGATGTGGAGCAGAGATTCCTGAGGGGACCACACTCCTGGGTGGAGAGGTCGCCCATGTGAGCTCCCCAACCCAGAAGGGACGATCTGTAGTAAGGGTCAAGGAGTGAGACAGGGATGAAGGGACCCTAGTCTCAAATTGCTCTGATCCTGCCACCACTGAAGGGCCTGGATCAGGGTTCAGTCACTGGGATCAACTTGGAAAAGGGATCTTTCCTTTGGGACCAGAAGGCTCTCAAATGAAACTGAATGTCCCTCATCTGAAACCTTGCTCCTTGCACTACAGCTGTGGAAGCAGCCATGTGTCCTAGTAGCTGTAAGAAGTGCCTTGCTGGTCGAGAGACCTGCAGAGTGAAGGAGGAGGCCAGGGCCACTAGGTTCCTTACCCTTTCTAGGGGCAGGAAGGCTCTGGCCTGCTTTGTGTCCAATTCTGCACCTATAAAGGTGAGTACCTGGACAGGTTCCAGAACTGACTTTGGAAGGTTGAGAAGAAAACCCAGAGAGGTGAGCAGCTGCTGGGTAACTTGCAGGTGTGATTTGACCTGGTCTGGAGACTGACCTACAATGAGCCAGTCGTCTAGGTAGGGAAAGATGGCAATCTTTTGCCTTCTTAAATGAGCAACTGCTACTGCTAGACATTTTGTGAATACCCTTGAGGCAGAGGTAAGGCCGAAGGGCATTGCTCTGAACTGGTAATGGCCTGAGGGCAGTTCGAATCTGAGGTACTTTCAGTGGGAGCTTCTGAAGAGAACATGGAAATAGGCATCCTTGAGGTCCAGGGAAGCTAGCCAGTCCCCTGGCCTTAGAGAAGGTAAAATCATTGCCAGAGTCACCATTTTGAATTTTGGTTTCAAAAGGTGCTTGTTTAGATATCTTAGGTCCAAGATGGGCCGCCATTCTCCTGTCTTTTTTGGGGTAAGGAAGTACCTGGAGTACAGACCCTTGCCCTGGTGTAGGGGAGAAACCCTTTCTACAGCTCTGAGAGCCAGGAGGGTTAAGACTTCTGTTTCTAAGGCAAAGGTCTCTAGAGGGTTTGCAGGTGGAAAAGATCTGATTCTCATCTTTGGAAATTTTTTGAAGCTGAGAACCAGACCCCGGCTTACTACTTCCAGGACCCACTTGTCTGATGTTAGAGACTCCCAGTTCTGAACGAAGTAAGCCAACCTGCCCCCTACAGGTAATGGAGAATCGGCCCTGGGCACCCCATCAAGGTGCCTGTTTGGCAGGGGCTTTAGGCTGAGGGGTGGGAGCAGGCCTGCCTGCACCCCGTCTGCCTCTCCCTCTGAAGAACCCCCTCTGAGCATAAGCAGAGGAGGCCTGGGTTTGGTAAAAAGGCCTGTGAAAAGGCCTACCTCTACCCCTGGGGTCTGCCTCTGAGGAGTGGCTTGCCGCCTTGGCCTGAGCACTTTATCGGTTGTCCTATATTCATCCATTTTTCATATAATTCTCTGTCTGCTCCCCAAACAGAGAATTTCCTACCACAGGAAAATCCATAGCCTTAGTCTGGGTATCCTGTGACAAGCTAGTACACCTGAGCCAAGCCAACCTACTGAAGCCACAGAGATGTAGCCATGAATCTAGAGGATACATCATTAAAATCCACAGCAGCATGGAACTGCACCTTGGATGCCTCAATACTATCAGCAGCCACCTGTTCCAGCTCCTTAGCAAGCTGGCCAGGGCCTGTTTGACCAAAGCCATGACAGTGTCCCATCTAGATTTTTGGTGTCTTGCCACATAAGCCATGTAATTTGTGCCTGAGTCCCAAAAGGCAGCTGCCATGTATTGTTTTTAGCCATGGCATCAATCTTCCTGGAGTCCTTGTCAGGATGATGTGAAGCCAAGGGAATATTAGCCTTATCACAGGCTGCAGCCTGAACTACTCCAACATGACTGCACTGCTGTGAAAGGAATTCTGTATCAGGACCCGACAAAGTGTACCTCCTGTCCATCTTCTTGTCCACAGGAGGCACAGAATTAGGAGCTTTTAAAATTTTTATTGTTTGTTTCCTAAATGACTTATGTAAGGGGATAAACAAACTCCTAGACTCTGGGATATCCATCATTTCTACAAAATCAGGTTCCTCTTGCTCATCCACCGCTTCCTCCAATGGGAGCTGGAGGGTTTCAGCAACCTTTTTATAAAACATAAAGTGAGAAGGGGACTCAGAAAGCATAGGGGGAGATTCTAAAGGTCTGTCTGGGGAGATGTCCGGTTCAATGGGCACACCCAGACTCTCAAAGTCACATTCATACTGTTCATAATCATCCTCCCCCTCCTCTGGTTCATAAAACTCTTCTAAATCATGTTCTTGAACCGGTGGAACCAGCCGAACCGACCTTTTACCAGACAGTGGCGGTTCGGACAGAACCAGAGAAAGTGACTGGACAATTTGTATAGCTCTTGCTATCTCTGCAGCAGTTGGAGATGGAATTTTAGACTCCACACCTGCTGATTTTCTAGTTTTCTTTGCTGTAACTGGTTCCTCAGAGTCAGCTTTACGTTTGGCCGAGGAAGTCTCGCCCTGGTCAGAGGGCACTCCCTCCGGTTCGGTTGGCACCGAACCAGGCTGGCCATCCGGGTCAGCGGACTTTTTGGCCTCTCGGTCCCTGAGCCTGCCAACTCTCTTATCCAGGGTGGCTGCAGGGAAATTCTTACAAATCTGGCAGTCTGAATTGGGGTGGTCAAACCCCAGACAATATACCCACATGTGGTGTGTGGGGCCAGCCTTGGCAAAGGCTTCCCACAGACACCACAGTGTTGAGAACTCAGTGGGCCCGGTTTTTCTTTTGGGTTTCTCAGACATAATGCCAGCCTAACCAAAAATCTCTGCCTTTAACGGCGGTGCTAGGTAAGACACCTTATCGGTTCCCCAATCGTGTCACGGGTCGGAAAAACGTAATGAAATCCGGTTTTTAGAACCGATAAGAACCGGGAGCCGCACTCTAAAAGCTTTTAAATGCTTGATTTTTAAAGTTTTAAAACAACCTGATCGGTTCAAACCAAACCGATAAACATTTACAAGTTCCACACAGAAATAAACCTGTGCATTACTTACAATACCACAGACAGAGCTTGAACCGATCGGTTTGCGGTTAAAATAATAATACTCGCGGTTGAATTTAACCGAGAAAACACTGTTTAAACCGAGAAATGAACCGAGCAGTAGAAGAAATCTCCGGAGCGACTGTTCAGTGAGGCGGAGTAAAGAATCTGACAGTTTCAGTTTGAAATTACACAGACAGAGCTTCTCTAACCGAGCTCGCACTCCAAGTTCCATGCCTGGCATGGAAGGGGCAGTTCTAATGGTGGGACAAACTGCAATTGTCATAATATAGCAAGACTTCATGTTGTCTGACTACTAGTTTGGGTCCCTTCCCTCCTACCACTCATCATGCCTCTCCATTGTTCCCTCTTCCTCCTACTCTCTCCACTCCATGAACTCTCGCTCATGTGTTTTACCACATTCCTGTACCTCAGCTGGCCAATCTGCCTTCACTTGTCATCTTCCCTCACTTTGGAACCAGCTCTCCTCTTTCCTTCACTACCTCCCCTGCCTCCCTCAGATATCAGCTGAGACTCCTTCCCTCCCCCCCTTGTTCTGTTTTTCCTCTGCCTTAACAGTCCCCCATATACCTGCTGAAATGTTCAACTTGCAGCATATGCCTTGTTCATTCATTGTGCACTTTTCTGCAGTCTTTGTGTGTTCTGACTTTGCACTTTAATATAACACTGAATTTGTCTGTGCTATGTATTTTTATCCATTGCTCCCTTCCCATGGGTTGCACTTGGAAATGAGCCTCAGCTCAGTGTGCCTCTCCTGGTCACCAGTTTTCAAAATTAAAAAAATAAACAAATAAAAACAGCTGCAAAAAAGTGCTTTCCATAGCAGGAAATGTATGTCACAAGCTGCAGCTGGCTCAAATGGAGCCCTAATCAATTTTTCAAGAACAAAATTAAGGTCACAAAGCAGAACCGGTTTACAAATCGTGGGATGCATGTGAAAAATCCCTTTAAGAAACGTTATGTGAGGTCAGCCCAGAGGCCCGAAGGTCTGAGGTGCTTTAGGTGCCTTACTTCTCCCACACCAGCGACCTGAGTTCAGGAACAAACTTGGGCCACCGAGGTCAGCTGGGGGCTGGGAGAGGATCGAGTAGCTGCTATGACTCTTCTCTCCCAGACTGGGAAGTAAGTCTTCCTGGCCCTTGGTGATAATGTCAGGCAAATGGGGGGGCTGATGCTAGGTCGGGTGGGTGGCACAAGGCCCCTGGTTTCAGAGCACATGTGCGTCTCCACGAGCATGTGTAACCGGTCTGTCATGACACTGGGGTATAATGGGAGAAACACAATGTCCCCCCCGTCGCTGTGTATTACAGCCCCTCAGCACACGTGTCCCGCACTGTATAGTTCCCCATCAGACAAGATGGCAGGGGAGCAGCAGACGGGGCCTGGGGTCTTGAGGAATGGGCCCGACAAAAGGCACAAGGGGGCGTTAGAGAGCAAAAAGCTATATAAAAAAGTTATGTGACACTTCAAATTGTGTCACCATACACCCATCAATAGGGGCATAAAAAGAAGAAATAGCAGCTAAATGCACCTTAACAGATGAGTACTGGAGACCAGAGTCAGACAAGGATAGGAGGTATTCCAGTACAGTATTCATGGGACACATAAATGGGTTCACAGAATGGGAAGCACACCATATGAAGAAATGCTTCCACTTCAGTAGCTATGTCTGATAGAAATCTTTCCGGACACAAGCGGGATATCAGTCACCCTGGGGGAAACCCAAAAGCAAGCAGCGGTTACGTCTTCGGGGACCATGCATGCAGATGTAGAAACAGCAGATCTGGGTGGACCATGTGACAGGGTTAGGTAAGACACTATACCATTTGTTAAGCAGAGTTAAAAAGCAAGGATCTGGGGGGCGCCAGCTTCCAGGCAAGATGTTTTTCCTAACAGCTCTGTGTCAACAGCTCTTAGAAAGTATAATTTTTCATTTATCAAAGTCACTGAGCAAATTACTTATTTTATCTGCTGAATGATACCTAATTGGCCATGGGTCACAATAAGAATGTCCAACAACAAGCACTGGGAACTCCAAAGTCTATTATGTCACAAGCACGTCAGTTGGCGGTGTCTCCGCAAAGACATAGACAGGATGGAAGCTGTCCAGAGGAGGGCAACTAAAATGGTGCAGGGTCTGCACCGGAAGACATATCAAGAGAGACAAAAGGAGCTTAATATGTATAGCCTTGAGGAAAGGAGGGAGAGGGGGGACATGATAGAAACGTTCAAGTACCTCAAGGGAATCAACAAAGTCCAAGAGGTAGCATCTTTCAAAAAAAGGGTGTGCAAGAACAAGAGGGCACAATTTGAAGATAGAGAATGGCGGCTCAGAGGTAATTTAAGTTAGTATTTTTTCACAGAGAGGTTGTGGATGCATGGAGCGGCCTTCCGGAGGAGGTTGTGGAGTCAAAATCAGTGGTGGAATTCAAGCATGCATGGGACAGTCATAAGGCCATTCTAGGGGGTTGGGGTAGGAAGAAGTAGGCTGCTGGTTAACTAGGATCTGCAGCTTATCCATTAGGTAGGGAAATGGGCAGACTGGGTGGGCCAAGCAGTCCTTATCTGCCATCAAATTCTATGTTTCTATGGTCTATTGGTGGAATCGACAGGGCCCGCTCTTACAATTTCTTCAAAAGAACCTCCTTGGCAAGCTATTTTGGAATCTGTTCGAGCTATGGACACTAAAATAGGGAGGACTTTGACTAAACTGGAGACACATGGCGCAGCCATCACCACTTTGAAAGATAATGTGACTGATGTGGATAAACGATCGACGGCAACACAGGCTATAGTGGCTACCCTCACTGCATAAAATGTGCAGTTAAGAGGGAGGCAGGAGGCTATCGAAAATGATGTTCAATCGGGTAACATTTGCTTGGTTGGACTGCCAGAGAGTGCGGAGGGTTCACTTTTGCTTAACTTTTTGAAAACGTGGCTTGCTGAGATCCTTACCCTCTCTGAGGATTTTGAGGGGTCAGCTCTTTGTCAGGCCTATCAGGTGAACCAAGAGTGCGACCTGCTACTTCTAATCGGTTTTATGTGATAAGAGCGAGTCCCTTATCGTGCCGCTCATTAGAGTAATGAAAGAATCGCTCGAGACAAAAGGGCGATCTCCCATTAGAGAGACCGTCGCAAACAGTGACAGTCCTCTAAAAATACACGCTAATTCTTTGTGTATGCAGGGGGCTTCGCCCCCTCCCCCACACCCCCCAAAATAAGGATTCTCAACTCCAGGGGGAGCGGACTTAGAAAGTAATAGAAACTCACTCCGGAAGCAAAAAAGTATCCGCACCAGGATCTGAACCTGGCACCTCAGGCTCCAGGGGCAGTGGCTCAACCACTACACCACACGACCAGCTCGGCAGGGCTTGGCAAAATAACTCTTTTAACCTCTTGTCTCATGAGTGTAGTGCACATCCCTGAATGCTACACCTACTTTCAGTATTACTAGCTGTTTTACACTACTCGTTCTACATGAGAGCAGTATTACTGAGTCGCTTATATTGATGTGTTCAGTAATACACACTCTTATGTGGTGCTACCCTTCTAATCAGCCTCGGACTGTACTGTTGCGAACCATAGGAGCCAAGGTGCAGGATGTCCTCCTGGCGGCTGCCTGAGCAACTTATCCTATTACCCTTCAAGGGCAGGATATCAAGCGGTTTCCTGATTTATAATTTCAAACCGGAGCTAGAAGGAAACAATTTGGTGCAGTATGACAAAAATTGAGAGCTTTGGGTGCATTCTTTTCTACCTCCAGCCATTACTTATGGTGGGAAAAGTTGGCAGTTCTCTGATCTGAAGAACGCTGGCCAATGGCTAACGAAAATAAGAGTCTGAGTTTAAAGCTCAGGCAGCAAAAGGGAATGCAGCCGAGGACTTATCGGATGAAGGCGGAGTACTGTGCAATGCTGTTTTATATTGTTTTCTGGTTTTGCACCTTAGAGACGGAACTGGGACATTAAACACAGAATAATATATGGGGTGATGTGTGTAACAAGAATTTTACACACACCCGAGGTGGTGGATGCCACATAAACCCCGCGAGCAAAGCTCAATCTAGGCATCCAACACAAAGGGTGGGTGTAAAATTCGGGTTTACACACCACCCCATGTTTTATTTTATATAATTGCTGGTGTGTGCTTTTTCACCAGAGAAATTAGATACAATAAGCAAAGAGTGATGTTTGGAAGCCGCAGACTGGTAGGGATTCAGCATGGTCCTGTCTCCCAGATTCACATATCCCGTTAGTGTGTGCCCCAAAAGATGACTGCTGTTTGTTTCGTTTAAAAATATATTTTTGTCAAACGTTTTACTTACCGCCGACTGGCGGTTTCAGCGTCTCTCAGTGTTTGCAGTGTCTGTCCAGCACCGAGGAGGAAGAGAGAGCATCTGATGCATGTGCACACACTGGGAAACCTGGCGCGTGTTTGTGGTTATAACGGCAAATTATAACAGGGTTTCCCTGTGGGGAAAAAGCACTGGCCAGTAATTATATATTTGTTATAGCTTTTTAAATTTGGGTTCACAAGGACTGGGGATATGAGACTCATTTGTTTGGCCCGTAAGAGAAGGCATATTTTGTGGGGTTGCCAACTTTGTAAGCAAATACAGGTTATTCACCTGTAACAGGAGTTCTAGGAATGGTATATGTTGTTTATCCACACTGTCTGGCAGGTTCCTTGCCGCTTTAAACCTTGTCGGAAGGTCTTCAAGCTGGCTCCTTCCTCCCAACCACCCAGGTAGTAAAACTCTCGGCTCCGCCCCATGACGCCAGATCTAGCCCGCTGGAAGCCAGGTTGTTACCGAGAAATGAGGTTGTAACATGGGATGAACAACATATACCATTCCTAGAACTCCTGTTACAGGTGAGTAACCTGTATTTCTAGGGACATGGATATGTTGTTCATCCACAATGTCTGGCAGACTCTAGCAGTTCTCCGGGAGGAGGAGGCAAGGTGCACACCGACATTTACTTGGGAAATAAGGACTGGAGAACCAAGGCCCCAAAACCAGCATCCTGGCGTGACTCAAGGTCGATGTGGTACTGGGTGATGAAGGTGTGTGCTGACTTCCAGGTAGCAGCCCTGCAGATTTCCTGGATAGGGACATCCCTGGAAGCAGCCACCGATGCAGCGGTATGGTGGGTAGAATGAGCTCTTATCCCTCTGGGAGGCTCCATGCCCGCCAACCTATAGCAGAGATCTATGCAGGAGGTGACTCACCTGCCTATCGTCTGCTTGGCTGCAGGTCTGCCAGGTGTGGCTTCAGCGTAGGTGACAAACAGCTCCCCGAACTGGCCCGTCCGCTCCTTGTAGTAGCGCTCTTCTAGGGTCAAGTATGGAGCTATATTTCAGCCTCAAAGTGTGATTGGAGTAGAACACGGCAAGTCAACACCTAGTTAAGGTGAAACTCAGACACCACCGCCGGAAGGAATTTTGGGGCGCAGGACAACATTGTCCCTGTGAAGACCAGATAAGGAGACTCGGCGCCTGGTGCTCTCCCATCCTTCTGGCTGACATGATAGCCACCAAGAAGGCGGTCTTCCACGACAGGTGAGAGATGTCACACCTGTGCATCGGTTGAATGGCTTGCCCATGAGCTTAGCCAATACCAGCAGTAGATCCTATGGAGGTGGAGGTTCTACTCGCATCGGAGGATATGTGATCAAGGCCTTTGAAAAGCGCCCGACTCACCTTCTCCTGCGCCACACGACTGCTTCCCGACCAGCGCCTGGTAGGCAGAGATGGCTGCCAGGTGCACCTATGGGGTAGTCGACCGAAGCCCTAGCTGAGAAAGGGACCACAGGTAGTCCAGAATGCTTGCTGAGGAACAGGAGGAAGGGTCCAGGCCCTTGCCCTGACACCAAATGGAGAATCTCTTCCATTTGAAGGCGTAGCGTTTTCTGGTCGACTCCTTACGGGACGCATCAACGATGTTGAGGACCTCATCGGAAAGACCCAAGGCCTGGAACTCTAGCCGCTCAGGAACCAGGCCATCAGGTGCAGGGATTTCAGGTCAGAATGGAATACCTTCCCCTGGTTGACTGAGATCAGGCCCGGGCGGGCTGAAAGCCGCCTCGGGAGCCTGGAGCTGAGACTGAGGAGATCTGGATACCAGAACTGGCGGGGCCAGTCTGGGGCTACCAGAATCACCTGCGCCTTGTCCCTCCTCACCTTGAGAAGCACCTTGTGGAGCAAGGGAAATGGGGGAAAGGCGTAGAAGAGACCCAGGGTCCTGGCCCGAGAGGCATCCCCCAGCAGCGAGCCCTGCTGAGGGGGGCGGGCATGAAACAGTCTCAGCTTCGCATTCTCCCTGGAGGCAAACAGGTCCGCCTGAGGCGTGCCCCAATGGGAGAAGAGATCTTGTACTACCTCCGGCAGGAGAGACCACTCGTGAGATGCAGCCCCTATCCGGCTTAGGGCATCGGCCAGGGTGTTGGAGGCTCCTGCCACATGAATGGCGAGGAGATCCACCTTCAGGCTGCGCACGAGTGACCAAATGCGGAGAGCTTCCCTGCACAGAGGCATGGAGCGCGTCCCGCCCTGGCAGTTTAGGTAGTACATGGTCGTGGTATTGTCCGTCTGGACCTGAACCACTTGACCCCGTAGAAACATAGCGAAGGCGGTGAGAGCTAGACGAACCGCAGGCTCCAACAGGTGATGTGGCATCCGGGACTCCTGAGGGGACCAGAGGCCGTGCGCTCTGTGCTTCCCAGATGGGCACCCCAACCCATCAGAGAGGCATCGGTCGATAGAGAGACCATCGGCTCGGGGCGGACAAATGGGATGCCCTCCTGCAGATGTACTGGAATGGTCCACCACTGGAGAGCGTTCCACATCCCCTGGGTCACTGTCACTAGCTGATCCAGTGGATCGAAGTGCTGTGACCACTGGCTGGCCAGCCCCCATTGAAAGGACGCATGTACCAGCGGGCCCAATGGACCACACTGGTGCAGGCCGCCATGAGGCCCAGGAGGCGCAGGAAGTCCCTGGCAGGGCGCGATTGCCCAACCTGAAATGATTGGGCAAAGGAGGAAAGAACCTCGGCCCTGTCCGCCAGGAGCCTTGCTCTGGCTCGTAGAGAGTCGAGCTCTGCCCCGATGAATAGTATCACCTGCTTTGGAACGAGTTCCGACTCGGCCTCACTGATCAGGAGGCCAGTCTGAGAGCAAATCTGGAGGGCCAGATCTCTGGACCGCTCCACCTCCACTCTGGAGGGGGCTGCAGTCAGCCAGTCATCCAGGTAGGGGTACACCCAGACCCTTCGGCACCGCAGGAATGCTGTCACCACTGCCATGCATTTGGTGAAGACCCTGGGAGCTAGGGAAAGGCCGAAGGGCATGGCCCGGAACTCGTAAAGGGATCCCTCCGCTCTGAAGGAGGAATCTCTGGTGGGATGGATGGATTGGGACGTGAAAGAATGCGTCCTGAAAGTCCAGAGAACAGAACCACACACCTCGTTCCAAGGATGGGATTATCTGAGCCAGAGTGACCATCCTGAAGGTCCGAGACCTTAGGAACTTGTTCAGGTCGTGCAGGTAGAATGGGCGCCAGCCCCCATCCCTTTGGGACCAGGAAGTACCTGGACACAAACCCGGGTCTGGAGGAGGATCCGCCACCTTCCTGATCACCTCTTTTTCGAGGAGCAGGGCGATGTCGGCTCGGCGAGCCGACAGAGAGGTTGTGGACCCCTTAGCCCCCCGAGGGGTGACGGCTCGGAAGGGTGGAGCCTGCCCCTTCCTACCACCTCCAACACCCAATGGTCCGTGGCGATAGCGGACCAGGCGGAAAGAAGTGGCGGAGCCATCCCCCCACGGGGGGGACCCAGGGGGGACTGGCGAGGCTGGGGGCGACATCCCTCAACCCGTCACTGGGCAGGCTTAGAGGAGGGACCGGCCGAGGGACCTCTTGGGCCTTCACTTCCCTGCTTCCTGTTGGAGGAAGCCGCGGGCTTGGGTTTGGGATGCCAAGCGCGAGCCTGCTGGCCCTGGTGCTGGTGGGCCGGATGTGCCACAGGCGCAGAAGGACGAAAGGACTTGTGCTGCTGCTGCTGTCGGCGGCCTTTGTCCTTCTGGGCGGAGGTGACCGAGTCCAGAGTGGCATTGGACTTTTTGATCTGCTGGAGGTGACCTTCCACTTCAGGGCCAAAGAGGTCAGTCCCCAAGAAGGGGACATCCGTCAATTTGTGCTGGGTATCTGCCGTGAACGTGGATATCCTCAGCCATGCTCTGCGGCGCATGGCCACCGCGGCTGCAACCGATCTGGCACAGGAGTCTCCAATGTCCAGAGCCGTTTCGAGCTGCTGTTTCGTGTCCGCCCTTCCCTGATCCCGCACCTGCTTGACCGTGGTCTGCAGGTCGGCTGGGAGATGAGGGATCATCTCATCTAGGGAGCCCATGAGGGCGTGGGAGAAGTGTGCCATTAGCATGGCTGAGCTGGCCTGGCGGAGGCCTAGGGAGAACGCAGCATACACCTTGCGCCCGGCATAGTCCAGCTTTTTGGACTCCTTGTCGGGGGGCTTATCCACATCCCTAACGTTCCCGGAACACCGGAAATTGCTATCGGTGACCAACCCCTCCGCAGAGGGGTGCTCCGAAAAACCAGACAAAGAGCCAGTTGGGACCATATACTTCCTGGCCATCCTGGCCGAAGGCGCAGGACAGGAAGCGGGCCGCTGCCAGAGCTCCAAGGCTGAGCCAACAAAAGTAACCACTGCTACATCAGGTCCTCCCATGTGTCGGCGCAACTGCGAAGCCTCTCTCTTCCAAGGAGGAAAGGCGAGGACAAGCCAGTGGTGAGCTACTCGGTGCGAGTCGAGACCGCCCGGTGTCGGGCGGGATCAGCTGGACCGAGACGATGTCCGAGACCGAGACCCTCGGCGTTTCCAAGGACGGGTGTGGGAAGGGGCAGGGGACACCCGCTCTCCCCTCGGCTCGGAAGCCTTAACCAGGGAATGCGGCACTGGAGGCGCAGGCAAGTCCTCGGTCTCCACTGGGGGAACCGGTGAAGAAGGGTTGTCGGCTTCACCAGTCGACAGCCCGTCCAACGGGTCAAGAAAAATCTCGACCGCGTCGACAGGTGTCTCGGCCGGCTGACCTGACGAGGACACCGTGAAGCCAGTGACCTTAGCCACAACCTCGACCGAAGCAGAGTGTCGACTGTTCGGGGAGAGGGACCTCTCCCGCTCCCACGAATGCCGACGATGGGACTTACCCTTTGAATCCTTCTTTTTGGACCGAGAGGAATGTCCCGATGGCCCCTCTCCCTTCGTGGAAAGGGATTGGCAAAGCTCCTTAAAAGAAGCTGAATACGAGGTACCCAGAGAGAGCGGGATAAATGCCGCGACCGAGGAGGAGGAGGATGATGCGGCCTGTGCTGCCTCCTCCTCGAGGGCAATCATCTGCTCGAGTTGCTCAGCCGAGCCAGCCGTTGCGGTAACTGCCCAATGGACCTCCTTGACTCCAACCAGCGGTAGCACTATGGGCGCCCAAGCTGTAACCGGGCAGCCTGTTAGGTCAGGGCGTGGCGAAAAATGAACGGCAACTCGTAGCCCGCGGGTCAGTGTTCTAGGCCGAGGCAGTAGACGACATGGAGTGCGGTCCGGCCCTGGACATCTTCTGCCCACAGAGCACCGCCGAACTGGGAGTCGATTTGTCCATCGTAGCCCTGAGGGAGAAACTTGACCAAGTCTTGAAAATTTTAAAATAAGTTGGGTGAACCAAGAATTAGGATCCAGTCTACACGCAGAGCGTTAAGGAGGGAACCTGAGCTTCCAAGCGATAAGGAAGACCTGGCATCATGGGGCGGAGCCAAGAGTTTTTCCACTCGGGTGGGTGGGAGGAGCCAGCTTGAAGACCTTCCGGCAAGATTTAAAGCGGTAAGGAACCTGCCAGACAGTGTGGATGAACAACATATCCATGTCCCTAGAAATAATGTTTTATGTAATGTCTCGTCCTCAGACTGTAGTCTCTGGTTTATCGTAGCTCTCTAGAGGGTGTGAAGTTTAAATGCGAGTACTCTTATGTTTTGATATGTTGCTCTATGCTTAATGTACTTCTAGTTTTCTTTGTTCCTTGATTATACAGCTAGGAGATGGGGTTTTGGGAAAAACTTATTTTTTCCTTCTTACTGATTATAGTTGAACCGGTTAAATAGCACTACTGGTTTAGTGCGGTTCTTGCCCTGTGAACACTCCCTATGGATAATAACCTTGGCCACTGAAGCCGCTGGCATTGTGTGGACATTATAGGACTGATGATTTAAAAGATTTTATCCCCCCCCCACTCCTATTGTATCAGATTGTAAGATCAGTTGTGTGCTATTCTACGTTGCTTTATATCAGCAAGTTAATTGCTGACTGTTGTTTTGATATCTTACACGAGCTTGTTTGCTGTATAGTTTTATTTTAAAACAATAAACAGGAAGTACAAAAAAAAAGCAAGGATCTGTTTTGTTCTCTGCTATTCTTCCACTTGTATGTCTCTTGTCTGTCTGATTGCACAATCAAATCTTTCTTGTGGCACCTAGGAACTGGCCACTCCAAAGGTCCCGCACTTTTCCTGTTACCTTCCTTCCTTCATTTGCTGTTTCTATTCTTTCTTTCTCCCTTTGCTTCTCTGTCATTAAATATATGCGAATCTTTATGTGAAACTGGGATCCCTTGTTTTGCTAATGTATATAATTATATAGTTGAAATGATTGCAGAAAGCTGTTCGGGTTTCTTAAAAAGATAGTCTGTAATACAGGGACTTGACCTTGAAATGTGTTTTGACCTTTACAACCTTGTTTACAGAATTACCAACAAGAGACCAACTCTGGGACAGAATGTTTTATTTTATTGCACCTGTTAAGACTAGATGTGCTCTCCAAGCTAGCCTCAGGAAAGAAACAAAGTTCTGGTACATGTTCTGAGAAGCAGGAGATGCAACTTACAACAATCAGGATAAAAAAGTTTAAACTGCCAGGAAAATAGATCTTATAAATAGAGAGCAATGTTTTGTTTAGGGGGAGAGAGACAAAGACTGAGATTTAAACTGAAAGAAAGAGAGAGAGAGAGAGAGAGACTCTCAGATGTAGGACTTTGTTTGCACTGCCTATATGAAGAGATATCTTGTAAAAATTTATTTTTTTAAGGAGAACTGCACTGCGCCTGTATGTGATTTTCCCCTGCAAAAAGACAATTTTTAAATACTGGCTTCAATTCTGTTACTGTTCCATCTCTACGGGCTTTTTAGTAATCCCATTGGGTGTTTCGGATTCACACACAAGCAGCAAGTACCATTTTAGAACTATATGATGTAGTTTATGTCCTTGTTCGGTTCTTCTATCGTTGGTACAATGCATACATGTTCTATTATAGAACTATGTGACTGAAAGGGACAAAGTACATTATACAGTTTCAAAATGGTACTTAACATCAGAGCATAAATCAGAAACACCCAAAGTATTTACTGAAAGGGCCATACAGAAAGAACAATAGCAGAATTGGAACCAGTACTTTAGAACATTTTGTACTGGGAAAATGGCTTCTAGGTTCAGCACAGTTCTCCTTTAATTTTATTGTTATAAGAACATAAGAATCTGACGGCAGATGAGGACCGAGGGGCCCATCTAGCCTGCCTATGAACCTAACCCCCTCCCCTATATTTTACTGTTTTTGTTCATACCTCAGTGCCAGTCCCATGCGTGTTTAAATGCATTCACCGCCTTTGTTGCAACCACCTCTGGGTGCAGGTTACTCCATGTGTCTATTACCCTCTCCTTTAAAAAAAGTACTTCATGGGGGGCACTGCTGAGCAGCCTAGAGGAAGCAGCAAGAAGCTTGAGCTCCTGGAAAAGTTTTTATTAAACTAAATAAAATTAAGAAATTTTCAAGTGGCAGATAGTACAACTTACTTTATGGAACGCTTGGATTCCTGTGATCGACACTATGGGCAAGTCAAAGGGCTCTGCGGCTGCTGCGGGAGATTTTTTTACTCCCAAAAGACCAACTAGAGAAGAGCGGCCTATGTAACATGGTGGGACCATGACGTCTGGTGCTGAACAACCAGAAGAGGTTTCGTTAAGCTCCATCCAGACAACCCTATACCAGCTTGTAAAGACAGTACAGGGTCTCGATAAAAAATTTGACTCCCTTACTCCACGGGTGTCCGTTCTTGAATCTCAGATGGATCAATGCGAATCTGTTATGCAGCAATCCGAAGCCTCCACTCTAAAGACCACCGAAGTCACCACTAAAGTTATAAAAGAAAATGCCCACCTACAACGACGACTTGAGACAGTCGAAAATCAGACACGGGACAGAAACTTCTGGGTTATTGGGTTCTCTGAAGCTGCTTAGGGGGAGGACAGTCTAGAATTTGTTAAAACATTCCCACCACAGATCTTGGGGTTAGACGACTCGGACCCTCCATTTTCCTTTGTAAAAGCCTACCGCATTACTCCGAGGTGAGCAGCACAAGGCCACGAGATTCCAAGAACATTCCTGATTGCACAGGAATTGGTGATCGGGACAGAGCACTCGGAATTGCTAGGCGCTGAAGAAATTTAAAGTATGGGGAAGATACCCTCTCTCTGTTCCCAGACCTTTCCTACAGTACATGCCAGCGAGGAAAAGCATTTGATGGCCTAAGGGGAAGGTTTCGGCAGCTGAAAATTCAACACCAACTCTTGCTGCCGGCAAAGTTATGGGTTACTTGGAACAACTTGCAGTACCTCTTTAATGAGGTGAAGGATGCGGAGAAACTTCTGCATCGTATAGAACAGGAGATGTGGGTGTGCGACGAACAGGGTTCATCGGATGAAGATTGAACGTTACTGTCGAGATGGTATTGTACAGTAACTCTTCTGGGACTTAGATGAGAGGCCATTGTTTATGTTCTTCAGTCTTGAAATCTTTTAGCGTTTACAAATGCCTCTTGTAATCAAACAACTGTTGCATGGCAATAAATCTGCTCGAGTTGACTGTATACTACTGGGATATTTGATGTATGGACACTTGCTTTGTGCCAATGTTATAAATAGTGGACAAGCAGTGTCTAAACCAGTATTCCCTCAATTTCATATTTCAGAGATATGTGCCAGATTAAGATTAATACTTGACTGTATGTCGTTTTGGGTTATGTCTCCTGGGAGCTTAGGATGATATCTGTTATATGTAACACTTTTTTCCTTCTTCATTACAGGGAATCTAATGGACTACTAGATAAATTAGTCATGAGATCGTTTTGGAAAACTAAATCTAAACTTGATTCCCTATTGGCCTTCCTGGCTGCATGCATATGGTAGTTTATTTCTTTTATATAAAATATTATGGTAGTTCCCCCCTTGCTGTACCAAATAAGGAGGTGTTTTAACACTGTCCTTTGTAAGAGAACAATCTGTATCTGGATTTAATCTGTTATCCTCTTATGGTAATGTGAGTAATGTTTGCTTGCAAAATCAATAAATAAATAAATGGGAAAAAGAAAAGTACTTCCTGATATTGCCTCTGAGCTTCCCCCTCTCAGGCGTAGGTAGTGCCCCCTTGTATACGTGTAACCCCTAGGTGGCGCTATTCCAAGGGCTACTACCCCTGCCTGTATGGCTATGCGCAGGTTGAGGGACCTGGATTCGCTAATAAGGTGCCTCCACCCAGAGTAGTGGCATTGGGGATGTTCATCTGTTCCGCTATAGCCCTCTGGGAAGCTACAACCACCCACCAACCCTCCTAGTGACCCAGTACCTGATGCAGTAGTAAATTTACAGTCAGTATGAAACAGTAATAATATGCACACACCCTTCACACTTACCACCAGGGTTGGACTTGCAGCAACTTCCCTGGAGTCCCCCTGTAAAGTAAGGTTAGCAATCCTATTGTACACTTTTAACACTGTGACCCAACTAATAATATGCACACTAGCCAGGTTAAACGTGAAAAAAGACAATCAGGTTTATTTAGGGGCAGTGAACAAGGAAGGGGCGTGAATTCAGTCAAATGATTAGAAATCTGATTCAGTTCAGTTTTGGCAAGCACTTTTAGTCCCCAATTTACAGTCACACAACACTAGGTACCCAGGATGGAAAGTCTGGCTAGCCAGAGGCGCTGCCCAGGAGTGGCCGGTGTTGCAGCTGATGTTGGGGCCCTTGGTGGAAAGAAAGGCAGTCAACATGAAAGACAACCAGATTATTTGTAATCCAAGCCGGTTGACTCAGTCCCTTGAAAACCCAATGAAATGAAACAATTAGATGGTACCACAGATGATTCAACACTTGTTGCAGGGAGCTACCCTAATCTGTACTCATGCTACCAGGATTCTGCTGAGAGGCAGGCAATATAGAGACCTTGTGTTGTTCATTGATGAGCATGGGGAAGCAGGGCCAACACGACGCACCTCCTCTTCACAGCCTTTCCTCCAGGTAGCTGCAACCTGTGAGTTGTTGTTGCGCAGGAGCTGGATCCCCAAGCCTGTCTCTCGCTGAAACAGTCGCTGGTGCAGGAGTTGCAGTCTGGGCCAAATTGGCAAGGCCCAGGGAGGATGAGCAGTCTGGCAAAGTTCAAAATCTTCTGCTGGTGAAGCCTCCAGCTGGCGTGACCCACATAACACATTCAAAATAAACAGCTGTCTCTTGGAACAGTTCGGATATAGTCCGGTTGCAATTCAGCAGCTTTACTGAGCAAACCTTTCGATCCAAGAACGTCTCGCACACAAGCCGGGCCGATCGCTTCCAAAGAGCAAGTCTTCAGTTCAAAGCACAAGTAGCACTAATAACACTTCTTTCTTTCTTCTGCCGCAGTTCCAGGCTGGAATCAGACAATTCCAACTTCTGCAATCAGGCAGTTCAATGCAGGAGAAAGGTGGCAGGGAGGCAAGGTAGGCCTCTTCCTGAAGATTCCCCTACGCTCCTTCTGGGAGCAGCTGCTCAAAAGCTTGAGCTGTTCGCACTTCAACCTCCAACTCAAACTTATCCACTGTCTCTTGGCACACTGAGGATTTCCCTTGTAAATCCAGCATTTCGGTTGGCTGAGGGAGCTGTCAGTCACAATTAGGGCTCCCCCTCCAGGTTAATTTAGCGCCAACCTAAAAACTACAAAACTACAGATTTTCCTTCCCACTAGACACAGGGGTTCGGATCCATTTTAGGTCCCCAGTGTCCTATTGGTCCATTTACTGGACGTCCCGGACCTAACATGGTGGCTCCCATCCAAATAAACAAGATCAAGACAAACTCCTCTACTTCAAATATAACACTGCACAAACAGTAAATAAGCACAGTTCCTACACAGGTTCCGTCTGCGCGAGTAGCGACTGGAGAATGGAGCAAACTGGAGCAGTGTCTGGCTGGTTGTAAGCCCTAAATCACTTGGACCCAGCACATATTATCCACTTAACTCAAATTAGCTAGTCTCTTAAAGGGACAGGCACGGAGGGTCAATTTGGCACTCTCACAAAAATAAACAGAACCACTTAGAGACAGAACACCAGCCTGACAGCGGGCATTTAAGAAGCCCAGGAAGGCATTAAGGTAAACCCCCAAATTGGTGGTGGGGGGTTACACACGTCTCTCCGTTTCCATGGAAGAGCTTGTCTACCTGAACAGTGTTTATACCACTGATGAATGTGAACATTTCTATTATATCCCCTCTGTCCCTTATCTGTTCCAGGGAGGACAAGTTTAGGTCTTGGAGTCTAGAGTCATATGGCTTGTGAGGGAGGCCCTGCACCATATTTGTGACCCTTCTCTGAATTGTTTCAAAGCGCTCTATGTCCTTCTTCAGGTGGGGCCTCCAGAACTGGACGCAGTGCTCCAGGTGTGGCCTCACCAGGGATCTATAGAGTGGAATGAATACTTCTTGTTTCCTGCTAGTTATTCCCCTGTCTATGCATCCGAGAATGCTGCTTGCTTTTCATGCCTCTTTTTCGCACTGATTCCCTGCTTTAAGGTCGTCCAATATGATTACACCTAAATCCTGTTCAGTCCTGGTTTCTTCAAGTCGATGCCCATCTAGGAAGTATTGAGTTCTTGAGTTCCATTTTCCCAGGTGCATCACTTTGCATTTTTTAGCATTAAATCTAAGTTGCCAGTCGTTGGATTACTGTTCAAGTTTCTTGAGATCCTCCTTCATACTGGAGGCTCCCTCCTGATTGTCCACCCTATTACATAGTTTTGTATCATCTGCGAACAGGCAGACGTTACCCTCAAGATCATCAGCAATGACACTGATTAATATGTTGAATAGGATTGGACCCAGTACCGATCCCTGAGGGACACCACTGGTCACAAAACCCTCTTTGAACATGGCGCCGTTTACTGTGACTTTCGGAGTTCTATCCTGCAGCCAGTGCGCTACCTAGCTTACTATCTTATGACCGACACCTGTGCGTTCAAGTTTATTGATCCTCCTCCTGTGTGGGATGGTGTCAAAGGTCTTGCTGAAGTCTGGGTACAACATGTCCACTGCCCCCCCACACCGGTCCACTGCTTTGGTTGCTGGTTAGTCTGACAATGATCTACCTGCGGTAAATCCATGTTGTTTGGGGTCGAGTTTTCCTGCCTCTTTTAGGAAGTCTTCTATCCTTTCTTTAAGGTGTGGCTCCATGATTTTACCCACCACCGAGGTCAAGCTGTCTGGGTGGTAATTTCCTGCCTCCTCCCTGCTGCCACTTTTACGTAAGGGTACCACGGTAGCCCTCTTCCAGTCAAGTGGCACCTTGCCGCTTTCCAGAGATTCATTGTATAGCTCAGCTAATGATGCAACTATTTCTTCTCAAAGCTCTTTCAGTATTCTTGGGTGAAATCCATCCGGTCCCATGGCTTTGTCTGTCCTCAATTTTTCTATTTCTTTCAGCACCCTTTCCCTTTTAAAGGGGCTTATGTCTGCCTCCCACGCAGGGTGCCCCGTTCTGTTTAGTGCATGACCGCTACCGTTCTGCTAATTTGTGAAGACTGAGCAAAAGAATGCATTGAGTGCTTCATCTTTGTCTTCATCTTTTTCCACTATCTGACCGTTGCTTGTTGACATTCTAACTATCCCCCTTTGCTCCTCCTTTTTTCGCTGATGCATCTAAAAAAAGGTTTTGTCTCCCTTCTTGATTCCCAGCACTGTTTTTTCCTCCATTTAGGCTTTTGCTAACCTGATAGCCTTTCCAGCCTCCTTGAGCTTCTCCTTGTACAGCTCCCTATCCCCTTACCTCTGTGATTCTTTGAACTGCCTAAAGGCTTGTTTCTTTTCTCTAATCTTTAGTGCTTTCTCTCTGGTAAACCGGATGGGGTTTCTCTTCCTTTTAGATTTAGTTACTAGCTTTGTGCAGTCTGCTGTCACCACGTTCAGTGAGTCTTAAGTTTTTCCAGCGAGCCTCTACATCCCCTGTGGATCTCTCTCTCTCTCTCTCTCTCTCTCTCTCTCTCTCTCAGCAGTGCTTTAATGCTGGATCTCATTTTCTGGAAGTCAGCTTTTTTGAAGTCGATAACCTTTAGTCTGGTGTGTCCTGGAACCACCATATTATTGATTAGTAGCCAAACAGACTCATGATCACTGGCTCCCAGATTGATGACGACATGGACGTTGGATGTTCTGGGGCTATTATGAGAACCAGGTCCAGGATTGCTTTATCCCTGGTGGGTGAGTCCACTAGCTGGTTCAATCCAACTTCCTTAAGAGTGATGAGAAATTCTCTGCTCTTTTGTGTGGAAGCTGTGCACATGGACCAGTCTACATCTGGTAGATTAAAGTCCCTGTCAAAAGTTGCTCCCCTTTGTCAGCTGTTGAGTGAGTGGTCTCATAGAGCTCCTTGTTAACTTCAGAGTCCTGGGCTGGGGCCAATCCACGATGCCCAGGCAGACAGGAGACCTGCCCCAGCTCCCATAGTGACCCAAAGGGTTTTTTCATTACTGTGTTCCTGTTGAATATCTATTGCCTTTATTCCTTCCTTGACATATACCGCAACCCCCCCCTCTTATTTTTCTGGTCTTTGTGGAAAAGTACGTAGCCAGTATGCTAATATCCCAGGTGTGGTTATCAGAGAACCATGTTTCAGTGACTGCTACCCAATCCAGTTGTTCCTCTACTATAAAGGCAGAAAGCTGAGAGATTTTGTTTAAAAGGCTGCATGCGTTGATGCACACTGCCTTCCACTCCTGAACTACTTAACCACATGGGTGGTTTTTTGCCTATGTTAAGGAAGTTCTCTGGGAGCTTTCTTTTTTGTAGGTTTTGTGTGGCTTTGCGGTCTGAGATGCTGCCGGATGGAAATATGATCCCTGGTGTTTCTGTTGGAACCCTGACCTGTTCCTCCACCCGACTGCTTGACATGGACTGTTGTTGGTGTAGGTACCTGCTGGACAGAAATATGATGATTGTTGCTCCTGACAGTATGTTTATATTGCTTTACTGATGGACTGTTGTAAGGAATTGATGGGGAGGGGCAGATGGCGACCCGTGTGTTGTGCTGGGTGCCTATGCCTCCTCCCCGCCCTCTAGTTTAACTGACCGAGATGGACGTCAAACTTCGGGCCTAGTGCCCTAGTACCTTGTCTTGTAAGGTGTAGCCCATCAAATTTGAAGAACTCCTTGTCTCAGAAGTTCTGCCAGTTGCCAATGTAGCGGTGTCCTTTCTCCTGGCACCACTGTTTCAGCCAGCTGTTCAGTTTCATTATATCTCTTTCCCTAATCCTCTAATTTTCTAAGAAAGAGATGCCGGATGAAATGGATGATAGTTTATCATCCAGCTTGGACAGGTTTAGCTTTGTCTGTTCTAGAGTTCGACTGGCCAGGTCATTTGTTCCCACGTGGATGAGAACGTGTGTGTTCTGTGGTGTCATGCATACAAGCTTTTCTATATGGTTTGTGTCCCTCCATGCTCAGACACAAAGGTGATAATAAAGCGCTACTTGTAAATGTTATAACTTCTCCTGGTTTGCCTATGCTTCCTGACCTATGCTCCTACGACAGACCAGAACCCCGTTCTGAGACAGCAAATCCTGAAATAGAGGAAGCCGAACAGGAGGGTTCACTGCCAGATGCTGCAGAAGTGGAAACCAGATTTGGCATGGCCAGAAGGGCACCACCAGTATCAGGGTGGTATGTTCTACCCACATCTTGGGCCGTACCCTCCGTAAGAGAGGTATCGGAGGAAAGGCATAAAGAAATCTCCCTCCAGGAAAGGAACAAAGAGTCTGACAAGAAAACTT
The DNA here is from genome assembly GCA_016271365.2 of Neoceratodus forsteri. Classification (NCBI taxonomy): domain Eukaryota; kingdom Metazoa; phylum Chordata; order Ceratodontiformes; family Ceratodontidae; genus Neoceratodus; species Neoceratodus forsteri. The sequence goes on along the minus strand of CM057458.1, from coordinate 160,724,461 downwards.
CACACCATGAAGCAAGCAAGCAGAAACGCATCAGTTCTGTGTCATGTGAGGATGCAGAAAGGTCCAACTCTGGATGAGCCCACCTTGCAAAGAGGTGTTTACCACAGAGGTCAAGAGTTCCTATTTGTACGTCAGGGACAGGGACCTGCTTAGACACCTGTCTGCTAAGACATTTTGGACACTTGGGAGAAGCATGGCAACACCTGAAAGTTGTGAAACATGGCACAGTACCACATTCTTATCGCTTTCCTGCACAGTGAGTAAGAATAAGTGCCCCCCCACCCCTTGCTTGTCTATGTAGTGCATGACACTGACACTACAAGAGACCAGGGCTGACATAGGCCTGAAATGCCTGTAGGCCAAGTAGAACAACCCTCATCTTCAGGATATTTATATGGAGAGCCAACTCCAGACTGGACCACATGCCCCAAGTCTGGAATTACCCTAGACTGGTACCCCTGCAAAACCCTGAGGTCTCCGTTAGTATCCACAAGAGAGTTGGGTGAAAGAAGGGTACGCCCTGTAACAAATTCCAGCATTCCATCCACCACAGTAGAGCATGGTGGAGAGGTGATGTTACAAGAACCCTTTGCTCCAGGTTGTCCATAAGCTGGTCCCACTAAACCCAAAGTGTCCATTGCAGAATGCGCATAGGCAGGCAGGCAAAAGGGACTGTTATGAGGGCCAAAGCCATCAGACCCAGCAAATGTAACACTATCCTGGCTGATACATGATGGCTTCTTTGTATCAAGTGGGCCTCCCCCACCTGCAGGCAGAAAGGCACTGCCCACCACCGTCTCCAGCATCAGTCCAATGTAGTGGAGGTGCCAACAAGGAACAAGGCCTGATTTCACTTTGCTCACCATAATACCCAGTTCTTCGAAAACTGTCTCATTTGGAACAGTGTGTTCAAAATCACTTCACTGGATAAGGCCTCGAGAAGACAATCGTCCACATAAGGGAAGACATATAGCCCTTCCCTCCAGAGGGTTGCTGCCACTACTACGTAGCTCTTGTTAATACCTGAACTGCTGAGGATAACCCAAAAGGCAATAGTCGAAACAGATAATGACTACCTTCCAGCATGAAGGAGAGGTACTGTCTCTGGAATCCGGATATGAAGATATGCATCCGTTCAGACTTTTTAGGTCCAATACAGGAAGTAGATCCCCAGTCCACTTGGTGACCAGGAAGTATTGGGAATATAACCCTGTCTTTTTCTTGAGGGGGGACATGTTCAATAGTATGCTTTTGTATCAGCGTCTGAACCTCTGTCAGCAGAAGGGACAAGTGTCCAGGATATAAAGGTCAAGGAGCCCCTGGATAGGAATGACCATCCAACAGTGTAGTTCCACTAGGATATGGGTGGGGAAAAGGCTCCCACTAACATTAAAATCCTGGATTTTAGAATGGTCGGACTTCACAAAGATGGGCAATAAGGAGTCACCTGGCAAGCATCTGAGTGGATAAGGGTGGGCCAAAGGTGGTTCTTCATTAAGGAGAGAAAAATGGTAGCCATAATGGAGTGCATTAGGCTCAAAGGAAAAAAAAAAACTCAAGGGCCAAAGCACCCAGCTGGTTTAGCAAAGAGGTCACCCAGGCAGCAGGGGATAAGAGGTCAGCCTACAAGAGGTTCAGGAGGACTCAGAGGGAGGAAGACAGGGAGAACTACCTGAAGATGGCAAGTGTGGCAGGTAGGGTAGTCCGGTGGGCTAAAGCTCAGAAGGAACTGCAGCTAGTTAAGAAAATCATAAAGGGGGAGAAGGCCTGTTTTCATTATATTAGCAAAAAAAAGACAAGAAATATGGGATTGTTAAGCCCCAGAAAGGTAACAGGTGGGTTGAGGAGAACGGGGTCACAGACCAAACAAGTACTTCTGTTTGGTCTTCAGCAAGCAGAGAGACGGACTGGGGCCATTGTAGGAAGGAGAGGAGATTGGGGGGAAGGCGCACAGATGTTTTGATAGAGGTGGATATGGTGAGGAAAGGGTTGATAGCATTAAGGGTAGATAAATCACCAGGCCTGGATGGTACACATCCAAGAGTGCTGAGGGAGGTAGCAGAGGAGCCTGCAGGTCCCTTGGCTGGCATGTTTAGTAGTTCACTGGAGTTGGGTGCGTACCACAGGACTGGAAAATGGCACATGGAGTGTCGCTCCCTAAGAGCGATCCAGAGAATGACTCTGGGAACTACAGACTGGTCAGTCTGACCTCATAGAAACATAGACTTTGACGGCAGATAAGAAAAAATTACTCACCTTAGTAATGTTGTTTCTTCTAATGGAGTCTTGCTATATTATAGACATTAGCAGTTTGATCCAGCTCTAGAACTGCTCCGGAGTGAAATGGTTAAAACCATTCCAAAATAGAATTTTGGCACGAGAGCAGCTCTATCAATGTCATTTCAAACTTGAACTGACAGATCTTTACGAGCCAAACTCACTAAGGTCTGTGTGGAAGCTGTAACCTACACTAGCCAAATGGCTACCTAAATAATAACAACCATTGATGGTCCCAACACCCAAGACTCAAGTCAGGGGACCAGAAATGCTAACACCATTCTAATAATATGAAAATGGAACATAAGTATAATAAAGCACACACTGCTGTACACATACACACCCTCAAAGTCCCAAAGGGGACAAAATGCTAACAGGACATAAGTAGTGCCCACACAAGTTGCCGCACCCACCAAGTAGAGGTTCTGAGAGGGGCAGGTTGGGGGAGGTCTATAATATGCAAGACTCCATTAGAAGAAACAACATTACTAAGGTGAGTAATTTTCTGCAAACAACATGAAGTCTTGCTATATTATAGACTTAGCAGAATACACAGCAGTACCTCCATGGAGGAGGGGCAGAACCTACTTAGGAATAGGCTCTGAAGAACAGCTGTGCCAAACCGAGCATCTCCCTGGCCTGGACATCTAGGAGTAATGCTTGGTAAAAGTGTGTACCGTTTTCCAAGTAGCAGCCTGGCAAATCTCTAATAAAGGGATATCTCTGGCAGCAGCTAGAGACGCAGCTGTACTCCTGGTAGAATGAGCCCTCAAACCGGGGAGGGCTCTGCCCACTTTCTGATAACAAAATTGGATACAAGAGACAATCCACCTGGCTATTGATCTCTTAGTGGCAGGTTTGCCTTTCCCAACTTCACCATAGGTAAGGAAAAGTTGGAGGGATTCGAACCTGTGACCTTTAGTGCATCTATATAATAACTAAGAGCTCTCTTAACATCAGGCTGTGCCAACCTCCTCTCACCGAAGAGGGTGGATCAGTGAAAAATACTGGAAGGGAGATAGATCGAATAAGATGGAAATCTGAAACCACCTTAGCAAAAACTTCCTAATAGTCCTAAGGACTACCTTATCCCTGTGGAAAGAAATAAAGTCAGTCTCCACTGACAAGGCTTGCAATTCACTTATCGTCTGGCAGAAGTGATAGCCACTAGAAAAAAGTTTTCCAAGTTAGGTACTTAAGCTCTGCAGAAGACAGAGGTTCAAAAGGCGGCTCCATTAACTGGGCAATGCAAACATTAAGGTCCCAAGCAGGGGCGGTTCCAGGGAGGATTAGTATGGGTAATCCTTAAAAACTTGGAAAACAGAGGATGAGGCGAAAAGGGGATGACTTTCCTGCTGACACAAAAGCAGACACAGCTGCCAAATGAACTCTCAGGGTAGCTGGTCTGAGACCAAGGAATTAAGATGTACCATGTAATCTAACAAAATGGGCAATTCAGCAGATTCTGGGAAATATTTTTCCACACACCAAATGGAAAACCTTTTCCATTTAGAACTATAAGTAGCCTAGTGGAAGGCTTTCTGGAAGCCTTTAGGATCTCAAGAACACCCTGAGAGAGGTGTAAATCAGCAAACTCTAACTCCTCAAGAGCCAGGCCTTGAGGTTGAGATTGAGGTCCGGATACCAAACCCTTCCTGGGCACAAGTCAACAGATTGTGATTCCTGGGAGGCACAGGGAAGATGGACTGTCAGAGACAGAAGGAGTGGTACCAGGGCTGCCTGGCCCAATCCGGGGCAATCAGAATCACCCTGCAAGGCTGAGATCTGATTTTGACTAGTACTCTGAATAGGAGAGGAAGGGAAGCATGAGAGGAACTTCCCTCCCAATCCAGAAGAAGGGCATCCAGGGGAACTGAGGCCCAGCACTGGAGGCCTGCAACAGAACAGAGGAAGTTTGTGATTGTCTGGGGCTGCAAAAGATCTATCTGAGGAATGCCCCACCTGGCAAAAACTATCCCCAGCACTTGAGGATCCAGGGACCATTAGTGATGGCCTGGGAAATCCTGCTGAGGGCATCCGCTGGGACATTGTCCTTCCCTGGAAGATGAACTGCTATGAGGGAAGTGTTCAGGAATAGGCCAGAGACCACAACTTCATTGCCTCGGTGCACAAGGCCAAGACCGAGTGCCCCCTGTTTGTTGATGTACCACATTGTTGTGGTGTTGTCTGTTCTGACTTGTATCACCTTGTCGTGGACAGATGCAGAAAAGCTTGAAGAGCTAAAAGACAGCTCTGAGTTCCAGCAAATTGATGTGGAGCAGAGATTCCTGGGGGACCAGACTCCTGAGTGGAAAGGTCGCCCATGTGGGCTACCCACCCAGAAGGAAGCATCTGTAGTGAGAGTCAAGTCGTGAGAAGGGAAATGAAGGGACCCCCGCTCTTACATTGCTCTGATCCTGCCACCACTGGAAGCTAGGATCAAGGTTCGAGTCACTGGGACCAACTTGGAAAGGGGTCTCTTCTCTGAGACCAAAGGTTCTCAAGTGAAACTGAATGTCTCTCATCTGAAATCTGGCCCCTGCACAACAGCTGTGGATGCAGCCATGTGTCCCAGGAGCTGCAGAAAGTGTCTTGTGGTCGAGAGACCTGCAGAGTGAAGAAGAGGCCAGAGCCACTAATTCCTTACCCTTTCTGGGGAAGAAAGGCTCTGGCTAGCTTTGTGTCCAATTCTGCCCTATAAAGGTGAGTACCTGGACTGGTTCCAGAACCGACTTTGGCAGGTTTAGCAGAAAACCCAGGGAGGTGAGAAGCTGCTGGGTGACCTGCAGGTGAGATTTACCTGTTCGGGACTGGCCTACAATGAGCCAGTCATCTAGATAGGGAAAACAGCAATCCTCTGCCTCCTTAAGTGGGCCACTGCCACTGCTAGACACTTTGTGAATACCCTTGGAGCAGAGGTAAGGCCGAAGGGCATTGCTCTGAACTGTAATGACCTGAGGGCAGTTTGAATCTGAGGTACTTTTGATGGGATCTTCTGATTAAGACATGGAAATAGGCATCCTTGAGGTCCAGGGAGGCTAGCCAGTCCCCTGGCCTTAGGGAAGGTAAAATCATTGCCAGAGTTACCATTTTGAACTTTGGTTTCAAAAGATGCTTGTTCAGATATCTGAGATCTAAAATGGGCCCATTCTCCTGTCTTTTTGGGGTAAGGAAGTATCTGAATACAGACCCCTGCCCTGATGCAGGGAGGAACCCTTTCTACTGCTCTGAGAGCTAACAGGGATGAGACCTCTGTTTCCACAGCGGAGGTCTCTGAAGCACTTACAGGTAGAAAAGTCTGCTTCTCAACTTGGGAAACTTTTTGAAGCTGAGAACCAGACCCTGACTCTACTTCCAGAACCCACTTGTCTGAGGTTAAAGAAGCCCAATTCTGACTGAAGTAAGCCAGCCTGCCCCCACTGGTACAGGAGAATACCCTGGGCACCCCATCAGGGTGCCTGTTCCATAGGAGCTTTGAGGCTGGGGGTGGGAGCAGGTCTGCCCACCCCGTCTGCCCTGCCTCTGAAGAAGTCCCTCTCAGCATGGGCAGAGGAGGCCTGAGTCTGGTAGAAAGGCCTGTGAAAGGCCTACCCTCACCCCTGGGAGATGCGCTTGACCACTCCTTAGCCTGGGCACTCTTGTAAGTAGTCCTATATTCATCCATCTTCTTCATGTAATTCTCTGTCTGCTCTCCAAACAGAGAATTTCCACCAGGAAAATCCATAGCCTTAGTCTGGGTATCCTGTGACAAACTAGTACACCTGAGCCAGGCCAACCTTGAAAGCTACAGATGTGGCCATGACCCTAGAGGAAACATCATTAACATCCACAGCAGCATGAAACTGAACCTTAGAGGCTTCAATGCCATCAGCAGCCACCTGTTCTAGTTCACTAGCCAGCTGGCCATGGGCCTGCTTGGCCAATGCATAACAGTATCCCATCTAGATTTCTGATACCTAGCTACATAGCCATATAATTTGCTTGCCTGAGTCCCAGAGGCTGCCATATACTGTTTTTTTGCCATGGCATCAATCTTCCTGGAATCCTTGTCAGGAGGATGTGAAGCCAAGGAATATTAGCTTTATCACAGGCAGCAGCCTGAACTACTAACATGACTGTATTGCTGAGAAAGGAATTCTGTATCAGGGCCTGACAATGTATACCTTCTGTCCATCTTTTTATCTACAGGAGGCACAGAATTAGAGCTTTTAAAATTTTAATTGTTTGTTTCCTAAAAGACTTATGTAAAGGAATAGACAATCTCCTAGACTCTGGAATATCCATCATTTCTACAAAATCAGGCTCCTCTTGCTCATCCACAGCCTCTTCTAAAGGAAGCTGGAGGGTTTCAGCAACTTTTTATAAAACATAAAATGAGATGGGGACTCAGACAGCATAGGGGAGATTCTAAAGGTCTGTCTGGGGAGATGTCCGTTCAATGGGCACACCAGACCTTCCAGCCACATTCATACTGTTCATAATCCTCCTCCCCTCCTCTGGTTCATAAAATTCCTCAATATCATAATCCTGAACCACTGGGACCGGACGAACCGACCTTTTACCAGACAGTGGTGGTTCGGACGGACCCTGAGACAGTGACTGGACAATTTGTATGGCTTTGCTGTCTCTGCAGCAGTTGGAGAAGAATTTTGGACTCCAGACCTGCTGATTTTCTTGTTTCTTTACTGGAATTGGTTCCTCAGAACCAGCTTTTCTTTGCCGAGGAAGTCTGGCCCTGGTCAGGCACTCCTCTGGTTGGTTGGCACCGAACCAGGCTGGCCATCTGAGTCAGCGGACTTTTGGCCTCTCGTTCCCTGAGCCTGCCCAATCTTTTTCCAGGGTGGCTGCAGGAAATTCTTATACCTGGCAGTCTGACTGGAGGTGGTCAAACCCCAGACAATAAACACATGTGGTGTGTGGGTCAGCCTTGGCAAAGACTTCCCACAAACATCACAGTGTTGAAACCCAGTGGGCCAGTTTTTCTTTTGGGTTTCTCAGACATAATGCCAGCCTAACCAAAAACTTGCCTTTTAACGGCAGTGCCAGGCAAGACACCCTTATCGGTTCCTAACCGTGTCACGGGTATTGGAAAAAAACGTAATAAATCCGTTTTTTTTAGAACCGATAAGAACCAGGAACCGCACTCTAAAATAGGAAGTTTTAAACCCACTGATCGGTTCAAAACCGAACCGATAACTTACAAGTTCCACACAGACAAAACCTTCATTTACTTACGGTTACCACAGATAGAGCTTGAATCGAACGGTTTTGCGGTTAAAAAAAAACTATTCTCGGTTAAATCCAACCGAGAAAACACTTAAACACTTTTTAAACCGAGAAATGAACCGAGCAGAAGGAGAAATCTCCGGAGCGACTGTTCACTGAGGCGGAGTAAAGAATCTGACAGTTCAAGTTTGAAATGACACAGATAGAGCTGCTCTCGTGCCAAAATTCTATTTTGGAATGGTTTTAACCATTTCACTCCGGAGCAGTTCTAGAGCTGGATCAAACTGCTAATGTCTATAATATAGCAAGACTGTTTGAAGGACCGCTTAGCCCACCTAGTCTGCCCATTTCCCTACCTAGAGGATAAGCTGCAGATCCTATTTAACCAACAGCCTATTTCTTCCTACCCCCCACAAAAATTGCCTTATGTCTGTCCCATGCATTCTTGAATTCTCCCACAGTTTTAGACCCCACAACTTCCTCAGGAAGGCTGTTCCATGCGTCCACCTACCTCTCCATGAAAAAATACTTCCTCACATTGCCCCTGAGCCGTCCCCCCTCTATCTTCAAATTGTGTCCCCTTGTTCTTGCACATCTCTTTTTCTGAAAGATGCTACCCTCTTGGACTTTGTTGATTCCACTGAGGTACTTAAACATTTCTATCATGTCCCCCCTCTCCCTCCTTTCCTCAGAGGTATACATAAGCCCCTTTAGTCTCTCCTCGTATGGCTTCTCTTGCAGACCCTGCACCATTTTAGTTTCCCTCCTCTGAACTGCCTCCACCCTGTCTATGTCTTTGTGGACATGGGGTCTCCACAACTGGACGCAGTACTCCAGATGGGGTCTCACCAACTGTCTGTACAGGGGGATAACAACATCCTGTTTTCTGCTGGTGATGTCTCTCCCTATACATCCCAGTATCCTCCCAGCCCTCCCTACAGCCTTCTCACATTGCTTGCCAGCCTTAAGGTCATCTGATATGATTAACCCCAGATCCCTTTCCATTTTGTTGTTGTTACTACCTCGTCCCCCGCCCCCAATTGTGTAATCTTCCCTGGGTTTTGTTTCCCAGGTGCATTATTTGCACTTCTTTGCATTGAATCAAGCTGCCATACTTCTGACCATTCCTCCAACCTTGCCAAGTCCCTTCTCATCCTTTCAATGCCTCCTTGTGTATCAACCCCGTTGCAGATCTTTGTGTCATCTGCAAAGAGGCATACTTTTCCTTCCAGTCCCTCTGCAATGTCACTTATAAAGACATTAAAAAGGACTGGACCCAGTACTGAACCTCGGTACCCCACTAGTAACCCCTCTTTCTTCAGAGTGGACTCCATTTACAATTACTTTGTGTCCTATTGTCCAGCCAATGTTTTACCCCGGCTACCACCCTGGGACCCACTCCAAGGCTGGCTAACTTGTATATTAATCTTTTGTGTGGGACTGTGTCAAATGCCTTCCTAAAGTCTAGGTAGGCCATGTCCACAGCTCCTCCCTGGTCTACTACTTTGGTCACCCAGTCAAAGAAATCAATTAGATTAAGTCTGACATGACCTTCCCGCTGTGAACCCATGCTGCCTTGGGTCCTGTGCCCACTGGCCTCTAGGTACTCAACAATTCTTTCCTTCAGAAGTGATTAAATCACTTTCCCTACCACAGAGGTCAAACTGACAGGTCTGTAGTTTCCTGCCTCTGTCTTGGTCCCACTTTTTGTGAAGGGGAATCACATCTGCCTTCCTCCAGCCCTCAGGTACCACACCATCCTCCCATGATTTGTTAAAAAGGGTAGTCAGTGGTGTCACTAGTTCTCTGCTTAATTCTTTTAGAATTCTGGGGTGAATTCCATCTGGCCCCATCGCTTTGTCCACCTTCAGTTTTAGGAGTTCTTTCAGAACCCTTTCTTCTGTGAAAAGACTGGGATCGACCCCCCCTATCCAGAGTGCTTCTGTTAACTGGATTAGACACCTCCTCTTTTGTGAATACTGAACAGAAGTATTCATTTCGTATCCCTGCTTTTTCACTGTCCCTTTCTGCCCACCCACCGTCCATTCTATTCAGCCTCACTATCCCTCCCTTTGTCTTTCTACGCTCACTGATATACCTATAAAAGGTTTTATCCCCCTTCTTAACCGAGTTTTCTATCTTTTCCTCAGTTTGGGCCTTTGCTATTCTGACTACCCTCCCTGCTTCCTTCTGCCTTAACTGGTACACTTTTGTCCTGCTCCTTCTGTGTTTCCTTATACTTCCTAAATGCTATCTTTTTCTCCCTAACCTTCACCGCCACCTCTTTTGAGAACCATAGTGGCTTTTTCTTTCATTTTGATTTGTTTATTTGCTTCACACAAAAGCTTGTTGCCTCTGTGATGGCAGTTTTGATATTTCCCCATTGTTGCTCCACCCCTCCTTCTAGCCTGTTTGGTAGTGCTTTTCTAAGGCACTCTCCCATCTTGCCAAAGTCAGCCCTCCTGAAGTCCAGAACCCTCACTTTTGTATGGCTTGACTCTTTAGCTGAGTTTATCGTGAACCACACTGTTTGGTGGTCACTTGTTCCCAAATGGCTATCCACTTCTAAATCTGAGGTCCTCTCACTGTCCCCATTTGAGAGTACGTGGTCTAAGATTGCTCCCTCACGAGTAGGTTCTAAAGCTAGCTGTCTGAGGCATGCCACCTGAGGGGCATTGAGAATGGCCCTGCTTTTGGATGTGGCTGCAGCAAAGGTGCTCCAGTTAACATCTGGCATATTAAGGTCCCCCATCAACATTATCTCCCCCTTCTCTGCCATCCTAAGTATGCCCTCTATCATATCCTTGTCCATTCCTTCCCCCTTACATGGGGGTCTGTAAACAACCCAGTGCGAACTGTGGTGCCATTTCCAGTCTCTAAGGTGACCCATAGTGCCTCCTCTCCTCCCTGTTTACTCTTTTGTTCAGTTGCTTTTATCCCTTCCCTTACATAGAGAGCTACTCCGCCCCCTCTTCTCCCCTCCCTGCCTCTCCTGTAGGTTGTGTACCCTGGTATGCTGACATCCCAGTCATGGTTCTCTGTGTACCATGTTTCTGTGACTGCTACGATATCCATCTTCCATCAAGGCCATCAGTTCGGGGAGCTTGTTGCCCAGACTACGGGCGTTGGTACTCATTACCCTCCATTGCTTGATGGCCTTAACCCTTTTTGCCCCATCCCTGTCCTTATCGCGTTTGTCACTTTCTCCATTTACCCCTTCGCTTCTCCCTATCGACATCTCTATGTTGGTGTCTACCTCACTTAGTACACTGATTTTTTTTTGGGGGGGGGGGCTAGGATTTCCTCAATCGTGTTCAAGCTCCAGGAGACCATACATAAGGACAGGTTACTAGAGCATCTGGAAGAGAATGGCCTCCAGCATGAGTGGCAATAATGGTTTATGGGAGGGAGATTGTGTCAAACAAATCTGATTCACTTCTTCGACTGAGTCACTAAAACATTGAGCGGGGCCAAGCGGTGGACAAACATCCTTTACGTGAACTTCAGTAAGGCCTTTGACCCTGTACCCCACAAGAGGTTGACAGGAAGTTGGCAGATGTATGGGTTGGTGAGAAGTTCATAGGGTGGGTAAAAAACTGACTGGGGGCAGGACCCAGAGGGTGGTATGGGAGGGGAGCTCTCCAGCACTAGGTAAGTCACCAGCGGGGTTCCAAAGGACTCAGTGCTCAAACCAGTACTTTTCAGTATCTTCATTAATGATATTGGGGATGGCATTATGGGCACAATTTGCCTATTCGAGGATGACAACAAGATCTGTTGTAGGGTGGACATAGCAGAAGGGGTACAACACCTAAGGGAAGATCTGGAAAAGCTAGAGGTGGTCCGGGATATGGCAACACGGCTTCAATGCAAAGAAATGCAAGGTTATGGACACTGGAGCCAGGAACACGAGAACTGAGCACAACCCAGGTGGGGTCCGGGTAACTGCATCAGAGAAGGACCTAGGCTTGATGATCACTAGTGACCTGAAGCAATCCACGCAATGTAGGAAAGCAGCAGAAAAGGCAAATAAAATGTTAAGCTGCACTGCCAGGGGGATCAGCAGTAGGTGGGAGGAATAATACTGTCCTTGTATAGGTCACTGGTAGGCATCATCTGGAGTACAGCATACAGTACTGGTGCCCATATATTAAAAAGGATATAAACCTGCTGGAGAGAGTCCAAAGGAGGGCAAACTAAGATGATCATGGGCCAGCAGGGTAGGACATACACGGAGCGGCTGGAGGCCCCAAATATGTACTCCTGGGAGGTCAGGAGAGAGGATATGACAGGCCTCCAAGGATTTGAAAGGAATAAATAGGGCGGACAAGGAAACATAGAAACTGACCATTGCCTCAGTGCTTGCGCACTGAGGTTCTCTGTCTTTTAGCTTGTTTTTTGTTTTTATTGGGTTCACTACAACATAACCCAGATAGACCACCTTAGGGTAGCTGGTTCATTCCACTGGGGTGTCATACAGAAGAGGTACACTTATAAGTTCTGCTAGGACAAAACACGTGTATGTGTCTTCTGTTAGCACCCTTTGCAGACTGTGTGAGACACCTTTCGGTACCATGCATTTCTGCTTAAAGTTGAACCAGCATAATATTCTGTGGTGATTTGCATATACAGAACATGGTGCTTTGCATTATGGGGGTATGTGTGATTTTGTATTTCTTTGAAACTTGGCTTCCCGGCCAGTGCCCTTTGGGGTAACCATTGCCTCAGTGCTTGCGTGCTGAGGTTCTTTGTCTAGAAACTGATGGCAGATAAGAACCACTTGGCCCACCTAGTCTGCCCATTTTCTCCTACCTACTACAATACCGCAGATCCTACTTGATATCCGGCTTTTACCCTCTCTTTCCTATTGCTAGGGTTCCCTTGTACTATCCCATGAATTTATGAATTCTCCTACAGTTTTTGCAATCTCTTCAAGCTCAGTGGGTATCAAAACACAAAGAGACACAGTCTCAAGTTCGAGGGGAGGTTTAGGAGAGGGGCTAGGAGGCATTTCTTCATGGAGAAGGTGGTGGCATGTTGAAATGGGCTTCCTTTGCTTTTTTTTTAATTTTATTTTTATTAGCTTTCAAATATACAAGGTACATCAGAAAATCATTCTTGGTTCCAAGTACAGGAATTCATAAAACATACAGTCAGAATATTGCTACTTTTTAACCTGAGTTACAGCACTGAGGGACTTTTAGACAAGAAATCAAGTCCATAAATAAAATATGTCCGTAAATTAGCATCAGTAGCAGTGAGCACAGTTCAAAAGCAAGCAATAATACCCAACAGGGTGGGTGGTATTGGGCAATACCGCACTGCCAAGGGGCGCAATAAAGCCCAATGCCACAGGCGGAGGGCCTCACGGGCCCTGGAAGGTCTGGTATTGCCCAATACCACCCATCCTGGAGGGTATTATTGCTCTTATAAAATAGTCTTGGGGTGATTTTAAAAAAAGTGTTTTGAAAAAACTAAACAGTACGAGAAAAAATTATAAAAAATCAATGAAAAAGCAGGTTTGTGTAAAGTAGTCCCTGTACTACACAATGATGATACTGGCAGTAGAGGGCACTGTAGCTAGTAACCTGGGTCAGTGGCAGTATTTGCCTCCTCTTTAACCATCGCCCCTCCATTCTGTGTAGGGCTATCTCTTCTCCTCCAGTCCCGTTACACCCGTGCTCCATTTGAAATGTAAAATGAGGAGACACTCGCTAAAGGGACTGTTTTGGGATCAAGCAGGCAGCTGCGTGGGAAGTTGCAGAGGAGGAATGGTTTGTGTAGTGCCATCTCCTCTCTCCCGGCCCTATTACACCCGTGCTCCATTTGAGATGTAAAATAAGGAGACTATCGCTAAAAGGACTGTTTCGGGATCGGGCAAGGTGGCTGCGTGGGAAGCTACTGAGAAAGGACAGTTTATGTAGAGCTGTCTCCTCTCCCCCAGCCCCGCTGCACCCATGCTCCATTTAAAATCTAGAATGGGGATATGATCACTAAAAGGTTTGTTTCTGGATTGGCAAGGTGGCTGCATGGGAAGCCGCTAAAGAAGGATGGAACAAGATCGGGAGCTGAAAAGCGAGGGAAATGTAGCGAGGTGGCAGGAAACAGAGAAATTACCCTGTATAGAAAGGTACATTGCTCTGGGTTTTTTTTCTGCTATTTTTGGTTTTGCCATGCAGCATTAAAGGGGTTAGTTAGCAGGGATGTGCTTTTTTAACTAAGGAGATTGACTAAGAAAATACATAGAATCAGGCCGAGGAACCACGAGTTCCACTCCCCGTTGATGCAGACGAGCTGCTGGCTTGGAGCAGCTACATATCGGCCAGCATTTGAGGGAGCATGGGGCTTGGGAACTTTAGTAGTATTTAAGATTTTGTTGTGAGTGAAAAAAGTTTCATGTTAAACTAAATGCGTTTCAGCTGTGTACCGATGACTTTGTGATGGGGGGGCATTGTTAGACTGCCTGATGTTTCTCGGTAAATGCTGGTTAGCAAGACAAAAAAAAATGTCGGGTTTAACATTTCAGAATTACCAGTGCCCATTGATACTAGTGATGAGGTTGGCTGGGACTGGCACTTTTAATAACTGGGCTCTGTTGTCGAACAGACACCCACCTTGCCATGGCTATCAGCAAATCAGAGCCCGGGAATTTCTTAGACCATTTTCTAAAGGAAAGTACCAGTAAGTTCAGAAAGTGCACCATGCATCTGTAACGCCATCTTGTATGGTGGTAGAAACTGTGTCAGTTCAAAAAAGAACAGCTTATGCTTTAGCCCAGACATTGCGAGTGCCTTTTGCAGAGCCCCACATAACAGATAAATTCTCTATATAATATGCCCCTTAATATCATTCAAATTTCACCAATCATTTAAAAAAGTAAGAACTTGATAACATAAGAACCGGAACATCTAGATTTAACTTTGTGAAATCTACAGCAAACAACAACCGTAATTCAAAATAAGTCCACATAAGAACAGTAATTTTTGTCTGACTACTTAACTGTGAACACTGATAACTAATTTGAAATAACTGTAGAAATACAATTAACCCTTGCAGGGCCGCAAACTGATATATCAGTCCAAACTTCCTATACATTCTAATTCTGTCACCAGCTTAAGGGTTAATATCAGAGACAAACTGTGAACGTATTAAGCCTATACCTATCTACATGTGAGAGATGCTGCTTGGTGTGCCTTTAACTCTACCCTCCATGTCACGAGGTGGAAGTCATCTTGAGACCCTTAGTGTCTCAATCAGCTTCATGCAGCCGCCAAATTCGTTTTTATTACATTTTTCAGACAGGTCCCTGCATCCATACCTACAGTATCACTCTAACAAAAAGCAAAGCACTGGCTCTTAATCATGAGATTGGTTAAACAACATAAACAGGTGCAGAAAATAAGGGAAACGCAGTTTATACCCTATCCATTAGCAAGTTATAGAACAGCAAGCAGTTCATTTTACACTTCTCCCGGAGAGTCTAACTGTTGTTCCTTCCTGAGAAAGTCCTGCTTTATCAAGTCCACTCTCTTACTGTCCCCAAGGAGTCTGAGTACATATACACTTTCCCTGTGTAGCTGATCCGTAGTCAGGTGGGAAATTGGAGAGCACGGGAAACTTTGAGGGTTCTTAAATAGGCTCAAACGGCATCAAAGCAATTTATCCTTTGCATTTGGTAAAGTTTACATCTGTGTGCAGACTTGGAATAGAATTTGCCCTTTTTGTTGAGCTTCCGCCAGGACTGTGTCCTTGATGTGGGGACCCATGGCAACCATCAGAACTGTTTGTGGTTGACCTGGATTTTTTGGCCTGAATCAAGTCATAATTCTATAAGCTTTGCTAATCTCTGATGTAAGTGATATTCCTGACCTTGGTGTCTCCTGGATGGTCAGAGGGGAGCATTGAGAGTTGTGGTCGCTGGAGCAGACAATGATGAGGACTTACCATCTGCTCAGAGCAGGAAACTCTACCTCAGTGGCGAAGCAGGAGCTTATCCTTATGCTTGTGGTGCTGGCCAAATGACGAGGACTTAGAAGATTTGAAGATTTGTCCTTGTCCCTGAACTTCCACAACAGCGTCAACATCACCAAACGCTAGGGAGATTTCCCAGCAGTAGTAAACAAACACAGTGGAAAAGCTGGTGTAGAGCCTGCAGCCTTGTTAGCAGCATCCATGGTCCTTTTAGTGATGAATGTCTCAAGGGTCTTCTGTTGGCATCTCCTCGTGGCCTGGCTGATCACTGACAGATCTCAAAGGCTCTCACGTTATGCGACAAACCCAAACAACAAACACAGATGGAAGGAGTGTCATCTTTGTACATCTTCTGGCCACAGGGACAAAACCCAAATAAAGGTTCTTTTGATGGTGCCAAAAAATGATAATAAAAGTTAAAAAGTGAGTAAATGCTGGCATTCTCTGCAGATCCAATGAGCGGATGATGGCAGGAGAAATAACTACTTAGTGACGGGGCCACCAACGTTACATAGGCGTTGATATCGTACGTCACTGTGGGTGACCCCCAACTAGCAAAGGTTTCTGAGTGGGCCTGAAGCTGGTGGCTTATAGAAACATAACATAGAATTTGACGGCAGATAAGGACCGCTTGGCCCACCTAGTCTGCCCATTTCCCTACATAACGGATAAGCTGCAGATCCTAGTTAACCAACAGCCTACTTCCTCCTACCCCCCCACTAGAATTGCCTTATGTCTGTCCCATGCATTCTTGAATTCCCCCACTGTTTTTGACTCTACGACCTCCTCAGGAAGGCTGTTCCATGTATTCACGACCCTCTCTGTAAAGAAATACTTCCTCACATTACCTCTGAGCCGTCCCCCCTCTATCTTCAAATTGTGCCCCCTTGTTTTTGTACATCTCTTTTTCTGAAAGATGCTACCCTCTTGTACTTTGTTGATTCCCTTGAGTTATTTGAAAGTTTCTATCATGTCCCCCCTCTCCCTCCTTTCCTCGAGGCTATACATCTTTAGTTCCTTTAGTCTTTCTTCATATGTCTTCTGATGCAGACCCTGCATCATTTTGGTTGCCCTCCTCTGGACAGCCTCCACCCTGTCTATGTCTTTGCGGAGATGGGGTCTCCAGAACTGTACACAGTACTCCAGATGTGGTCTTACCAACTGTCTGTACAGAGGACCAACAACTTCCTGTACAGTAGTTCCAAAGGTGTGGCCCAATATAGGAGATATCCTCAGTGAAGATCTGGAGGTTACCTGGAAGAAACCACTGTGAAAAGCCTGCGGAGATACAGGATGCGAGAACAGCATCAGGACTTTGGGGGGATGGGGGGTACCGAGAGATACAGACAGATGTACAGTAGATACACATATCACAACAAACATGGGGATACACAAATGTTTTTATACAAAGTGTAGACAAACACACTACCATGGACATACAGATACACACCACACATTCACGTACAGATATATACTCCATGGACACATACAGTACAAAGAGTCTAGGGCTGCCTGAGTCCAATATACCTGCTGTGTGATGTAACCTTTAGATTACCTGTCATAATGGGTGTAACAGCATGCAAGAAAACATGTTCAGCATTAACCAATGGCTGTTTTTAACTGCAAACAGCCATTTTACTAGATACCAAATGAAAGCATTCACCTGCCCAGGAGTAACTGTATTGCTTTGGCCTCAGTATCTGGAGTAAAGTCAGAAACTAAGTATTCGGGTGAAGGCAGGAGGGGATCTGTAACAGGAACCCTGGCATCGGAGTCCAGCAAGTTCTGAAGAAGTCTTCCTGAAGAAGGCACTGATATCCTAGGAAAGTGAAAACAAAAAAAAAAGTTTTCTTTAAAGGCTGCCATTTTTTTCTTACTTAACTAGATCTGGACTAACATCTGAAAAGATGTACGGATTCTGGAAGAATTATTCACCTGTAACTGTGCTTCTTCTAGTTATTCATCTACAGCCACACACAGTGCGACATTCCCACCTCCAGGAGTCAGCAAAAGGAACCATCCAATCAGATTCAACCAGAACCACAACCACATCTCCTCTATAAAGGCCGTTTTCCAGAGCCTGAGTCCAATGGTTCAAAAGGTGGACTCATCAACATGGATAAAACCAATTACCAAACAAAAACTGTGGCTCTTATAAATACAACATGTACAAGGTGCACATACCGTGGCTTTGTCAGTATACTTGTCAAACTGTTCCGCCATGGCGGGAAGGTCAGCACATCTTTTTTTTTTTTTTTTTTTGGGAGATTGTCTCCTACACTGGCAGCCCCCCTCAGCCCCCCCAGCCCCAACATCACGGAATTACTGGGGCTTACCTTAAGCCTGGCCCGGGAGCAGAGCCTACAGAGGGTCGGGAGTCATCCTGCTGCCGGCGCCATGATTTTCCATTTTCTGAGGTCACATTTTACCCCAGGGCCCCAGGAGTAGAGGCGCCATCGTCAAGCTTGTCGTGCTACTGCCCGGTGACAGCCTCATCCACCCACCCGTTGGCCTAGTGCCTGGTGCTCCTCCCCCGGCCTCAACCACAGGGCAGTCAAGAGCCGAGAGATACCATCTACTCTCCCCGAAGAGGAGAGCTGCCTTTCGGCAGCTCCATCCAGCTCCACGCGACACCCCCCCCCCAACCTCCGATGGTTTGTGCGAATTCCTGAATACGGGTCATCTGCGTGGCTTGAGGTAAGGCATCCAGCGCCTTAGCCCTCAGTGCCACCGGGCCAGCCTGTGGTCAGCACATCTTTAGTTGTATTTTAAATGTTGTAAACAGCATACCATATTGACATTTTCACAAAGATGCACGCAGGTAAAAATCCATTCATTTATTAAATTCCAAAACAGCAGCAGTAAGAGCAAACTTATAAAGAACAAATCTAAGTGTCAATTTTTGAGGCTAAAGCACACATGTACTAACGATGCAGACTTTGAAGAATTTGGGGTTGATATGAAAAACAGACTCAAGAACCATAAATATAGTGAAGTAGTAACTGAGAAAGCATAAGAAAACGATGAAAATAAAATTTATTTTAATAAAAGTACAAGCACAAGCCACTGCTTATCAATAAAATCAACTAAACCTTTCAAAAGTGCACAAAATTTCAGCAATCGTCATAAAACACTGGAACATTTTAAGAGGAGACCAAAAACTTGACAATATTACACAAAATCCTCTCAGGATCACTTACAGACAAGGTAGACATGAGACATGCTTGTGAAAACTATTTTACTAACAGAATTAAATGAGAATAATTGGCTACCAAAACCTCCATGAGGCAACTATGAAGGTGGCCATTGTGTCCACTGTAGCAATACAACAAACACACATTCGTTTCTACATGCAATGAGTGGAAAGCGTTATTCTATAAAACAGTTAATCAACTGTAACACAGAAGGGAGTCATCTATACATGCACTTGCCCCCGTGGTGTGTTCTACGTTGGACAGACAAAGTAAGCATTAAAATGTAGGATTGTAGAGCATAGACACATAGAAAAAGACAGCAGAAAGAGACCAAGGGTCCATCAAGTCTGCCCAATAGGTTCCGAGACTTCTAGTGGTGACAGGTCCTAATCGCGCCCCCTCCCCCCGCTGAGTTTAATACTCTTTCCAGCTCCCACGGAGTCTAAGGCAGCCCTTGCTCTGTCCCACCCATGTTTGAATGCCACCACGGACATAAAACAGCCATCCACAATAGCAATGAAACTTATACACTGGAAAGACATTTTAAAGCTGCAGGACATGGATACGCAGCCACTCTGAGATTTATGGGCATAGACAGAGTTGAACTGGACATCAGAGGTGGTGAGCTGGTCAAATTAAACTTTAATGCCATATGGACCAAACAATAATGTGCCTCAATGTTTTCTGAGCGTTTATATGCAATATACAGTATACTGTGCTGATGTGTTTTGACAAATGTCTTTTTGTGTGTAATTTATAGTAACTATTTATATAGTAGTTTCAAAAAGAGCATTTCTGTGTCTCTTTTCTATTCACTCTTGGTTTTTGCACTTTTTGAGGTGGATTGGCATGCCCCCTGAGGAAGACCCATATGGTCAAAGCACCGTGGCTTAGTCTGTCAGCGTCCACCTTGGTCGTGATTCAATAAACTCATTATTTGTAGTATTTGTAACCAGGTCAGTTAAAAACAAGACTGCAATCATTGCTGATCTTGTTGAAATGGTAAACCTGGCTTGCATCACCGAGACCTGGCTGGATGACAATTCTGGCCCCATTTTGGAGGCTTTAATTCCAGATGGTTACTTGTTGATACACCACCCGAGATTGGACCATGGGTGGGGGGGGTTGCTGTCTGTTTCAAGACCGAACTTAACCTCACGAGTGTACTGGTTGAGGAGACTGCGTCATTCGAATGTGCCGTTGTAGCAGGTGTAGGTTGTCGGATCGTTCTCGTCTATCGTCCACCCAGTGACGAGAAACGATTCCTTCAGGAAGTGGCGGACTTCATCGTCAACATGGCATTCGAGTCTCCCAGACCAATGGTTCTGGGTAACTTTAATGCCTGGGTCGACGACTAACTCTCGCAATTTGGTCAGCATTTTCTCCAGTTGATGTCATCTCTGGGCCTGACACAGGTGGTTACCACTGCTACTCACGAACCCAGTCATTCCCTTGACTTAGTCTTTCTAATAAGGGATCAAGACATCTGACTTAGAGGTGGAACCAGTCAGGTGGTCCGATCACTGCACCGTGGGGTTTAATTTTTATACTCACCTTGGTAGGCCTACCCCTACTGAGATGGTTAAATACCGCCCCTTACGAGATATAAGTTCTCAGAGCCTAATGGCGGTGCTTGACCTATCGTCCCCCTCATTCACCGGCAATGATTCAGAGACTCTCGTGATGGCCTATAACCTGGCCGTCTCGACAGCTATGGATTCCATTGCCCCCGTCCGAGTTTGCCCTCTCTCCCTTCGCCCTCTATCTCCCTGGTTTGACGGGACTTAGAGGGAGATGTGGAGATTAGGTCGAAGGTTAGAGCGTTGCTGGCGTAAGTCCACCCTTGACGCTAACCGCCTTAGACTGATGGACCATTATCAAGTCTATCAAACTACAATTTCCCGTAAGGAGGCAGAGTTCCTGTCCAGGGAGATTGTAGCTGCTCAGAATCGACCAGTTCAGTTTTTTCGTACTGTGGACGGACTGTGCAACCCAGCCTGTCTACAGGTACGGAAAGCTTTTTCGCAATTAGAATGCAATGAAATTGCTCAATTCTTTGCTAATAAGGTGACCGACATCAGGGCAGGACGCCAGCCGGCACACTCTATGGGCATTGCTATTGATCAGTGCAAGGTCACTACACCTCGATTGTCTTAGAGTACCTTTAGCCGTCCGGAGTTCATGGATGTAATGCGGATTATCCAGTGTGTGCGCCCTACGTGCTGTAGTTTGGATCCTGGACCAACTTCCCTAATTTTGGGATGTACTGATGTTATCGGTCCGGTCCTAGCATGGATAGTCTGGTGCTCCCTGGAGTCTGGAGAGTTTCCTAGCTCTCTGAAAGAGGCGGTGGTGACACCTCTCTTGAAGAAAGCTTCCCTGGACCCAGACTGCCATGCAAACTACACACCTATCTCTAACCTTCCTTTTATAGGGAAGGTGATTGAGAAAGTAGTGG
Organism: Neoceratodus forsteri; assembly: GCA_016271365.2. Taxonomy (NCBI): domain Eukaryota; kingdom Metazoa; phylum Chordata; order Ceratodontiformes; family Ceratodontidae; genus Neoceratodus; species Neoceratodus forsteri. Next base: position 160,703,335 of record CM057458.1, on the reverse strand, counting down.
CGGCACAACTGGAAGACCATTTGACCATCCATGACATATATGAACTGCTCCAATCTGGTTTTCATAAGAGTCACAGTACCGAGACAGCGCTGGTTCGGGTGCTCAATGATCTCCTGATGGCTAGAGATTGGAAGAACTGTTCCATCTTGGTTCTTTTAGATCTCTCTTCAGCATTTGACACCGTGGACCATGAGGTGTTGTTGGGCCATCTGAGGTTCATCTGTGGACTGTCGGGAACAGTCCTCAGGTGGTTTACATCGTTCCTCATGGGTAGAGCACAGAGAGTGGTGTCTGGGGTTTGTTCCTCCGGTCCTACTTCTCTGTCGTGTGTGGTACCTCAGGGCTCTGTTCTTTCACCCAGGTTTGCGGTGTACATGCTGCCCCTTGGAGACACTGTAAGATGGTATGGGCTGAGGTTCCACTGCTATGCTGATGATACCCAGCTCTACCTTTCTTTCGCGCCGACCAGAATGGAGCTGTCTCTGCTTTTAATAATTGTCTGAAAGAACTCCAGGTTTGGATAGATTCCAGTTGGCTAAAGTTGAACTCGGATAAAACTGAGGTGTTGGTTGTGGATCCGGGTCATCGGATGGGGGGTCAGGGGAAGGTTCGCCCTCGGGAATTTTTCTCGGTGGCATTTCCCTCCCGACCTCTGAACAGGTGCGTAACCTGGGGGTAATTTCTGACGAAGGGCTGACCTCGCATTCGCAGGTGTCGGCTGTCATCAAAACTTCCTTTTACCATCTGAGGAATATCGCCAGGATGGGTATCTGGCTCTGTCCGATGACCTTCCTACACTGATCCACGCCTTTGTCTCCTCACGCTTAGATTATAGCAACTCCCTTTACCTAGGGCTTCCTGGGGAAGAAATCTGCCGCTTGCAGCTGGTGCAGAACGAAGCGGCCCGGCTCTTGGCGGGATCTTCGCGATCCTGTCATATTTCACCGGTGCTGCGTGAACTGCACTGGCTGCCAGTACAGTGGCGGATCACCTTTAAAGTCGGTCTGCTAACTTTTAAAGCCCTACATGGACGGGGCGCGGACTACCTGAAAAACCACGGTTTCCCTACTGCCCCGGGCGATCACTCCGCTCAGCCGGCGAGGGTTGCTAGAATTCCAGGGTATGTTTAAAATCTTCGGAGGCGAGAGCTTTTGAGTTTGCAGCCCCATCCCTTTGGAATCCCCTACCCTGTTGGATTCGGGAGTGCACAACTGTGGAGGGATTCAAGCAATCATTAAAAACATATTTATGGCATCAAGCTTTTAACAACTGAGCCTCTTGTCTTAGTTTATGGATAGGTGTATGATTTTATTGATGTTTGTTTATATTTTATATCGTCATTGTTGTTTTAAAATGTGAGGTGCCTTGGCTTTGGATAAGGCGCCATACAAATAAATTTTATTATTATTATTATTGATACTACAATCTGATAGCCAATCAAGAGGCAGAAGGGTGGCGATTTATGGCAGGGACAAATTCTCTGTATCATGTCTAGAATCATCATCCTCACCTAATGAATTTGAGTGCTTGAACCCTAAAGGTTGAACTTTCTCCTTCCTGCATACTCCGTGTAATAGGCTGCTACAGGCCCCGTCTGCGGGGTCTCTTCTCTTGTCACATCTAAAGCTCTGCCCTGGGGCTTAGTACACTGGAAACCATTATTCTCGGCGATCTGAACTACGACTGATTATCAAAAGCCTCGGCTCCCTTGAAATCCTTTTGTGACACCTTGGGGTTGGTGCAACTCATTGGCAAACCCACTCACCCAAATAAAAAGAACTTTAGTAACAGCACCCTTTTAGATGTAATTTTGGTTAACAAACCACACCTTTTCTCCCATGCCAGAACATTTTTTTCGGACATAAGCAATCACTGTTTCATCACCAGTATTAGATTTGTGCACAATCCACAGTTTGTAGCAAAGTTCTCAATCAAGAGGTGTAAACGCAACTTCGACTTGTTTGCCTACGTTGACGAATTGAAACATTCCCCGCAATGGCAGGATTTCTACTTAGCCAAAACGGTTAATGATGCATATGCTGTCTTTCACGTTATACTAACTGAGGCCTTAAACAGGCATGCCCCCATGGTAAAGGTACATGTAAGGAGCAACACTTGCCACTGGTTTTCACCAGAACTCAAAGCTTCCATGCTAGAAAAGGAATACGCTTTAATAAAAAGCACGCAGAAGCAAGAATGACATGGATTGATGTCACTTTAGAAGGGCACGCAACAAGTGCACCCAGCTGGTCAGAGCAGCCAAGGCCGCTTTCTATCGCACTGAGCTAGACTCTGCTTCAAGGAATCCTTCAAAATTCTGGAAAACAATAAAGGACATGCCTGGTCATTCACCTGGTAATTCCCTCCCATCAAAAATTATATTCGGTAGTAACACCATCTCAGGCCGTTCGGAGATACTGGAAGACCTCAATAATCATTTCACAACTGCTGGGCTAGCATTTGACACATCCCCTGCTAATGCCGTCCGCATTCAGCAGGGATTATTGATTCACGAGTCCCCTACTACCAAGGAAGACTTCTCCTTTCTGCCTGTCTCTCTAAAAGAGGTAGAAGATCTTTTGCTACAGCTGGATATCAAGAAGGGTGCAGGCTCAGATTCCATAGAGCCTTACTTTCTGAAATGTGCATACCATGTGTTGGCTGTGCCAATCACGCACCTCTTCAACTTGTCACTATCCCAAGGGAGCCTCCCCTCACAATGGAAAGTAGCCCATGTCATCCCTCTGCTCAAATCAGGTGACCCTTGTGACCTTAATAATTATAGACCGATCTCCCTCCTCCCCATTCTGCCTAAATTATTAGAAAAGATAGTGACTGGTCGGCTAAGGGCGTACCTTGAATCCAGAGGCTTGTTAAACCCATTGCAGTCTGGATTCAGAGCAAAGCTGAGCTGTCCTGTTAGCCTAAATAATTTCAACTCACTCTATGACCGCTCCGTGAAACAATCCTGCAAATGTTTCCCATATCGCTAGCTCACCTATTCTACAGTTTCTCCACTGCCCATCCTGCCTCTGCCCCTGCCCCTGCCTCTCTCTCCCTATCAAAATACCTGCTTCTCTCCCTCTTCTCTGTCTGTCTTTAGCCATGGCCAAGTTCCACCCCCTTCCCTGAAGTATGCCAGTTAACAAGTCCTTTCCCATCTTCATCTTCCTAATCTGGTATCCCTCATCTTGCCTTCTCACTCTTTTTAAGTGAATATTCCGGCTGTACCAATTTATGAGCCAATCTGTTGTAAAGACCCTTATGCTCAAATGTTGATGTACATATGTATATTTTCTTCTTTGTATAATATTGCATTATGTTCTACCATGTTACTGTACTGTATATACTGTATATTTTTTTTCTTTGTATAATAGTGCACTATGTTATACCATGTTACTGTACATTTTTCTTCTTTGTATAATAGTGCACTATGTTATACCATGTTACTGTACTGTATATTTTTCTTTGTATAATAGTGCACTATGTTATACCATGTTACTGTACTATGATTTTTATGACCAGGTCCATCTTGCAAATGAGCATTGCTCAATGGTGCCCGCCTGGATAAAGAAAGATTCTGATTGATTGATTTCAGCATCGTTTGACTTCTTGACCAGAGTGCCACTTCTTTTGTTAAATTTTTATTAGCGCTGTCACTTTAAACTTCTGTGGGACTATCACGGGTGCTTGGTACGTCTGAAGAAGATGTCATCTCTGATGTCAAAATGTCACGTGGTGTACCTGTCCAGGTGCAACAACGGTCTGTGCGAGTAACTGCTATGGTTTTGCTGTTTAGCTTTGTTTGTAATTTTGAATCACAACTTTTGACTATGCTAGCAACCTTTACTGGTCATTTTCCTGGACTGTGTGGATATGTTTGCTCTTACTGCTCCTGTTTTGGAATTTAATAAATGAATGGAATTTTACCAGCTTGCATCTTTATGAAAATGCCAATATGGTAAGCTGTTTAGAACATTTACAATATAACCAAAGATGTGCTGACTTTCCCGCCATGGTGGAACTGTCTGACATGGATAAAGCCAAATTTAAGGTCCCAGGCAGGAACAGGGTCCTGACAAGAAGGGTACAGAAAAACATCAATTTTGGGACGCATGACCAAATAAGGAGCCTGTGGATTTGCAGGGGCAGAGCCCCACTCAAATGCAGCAAAACATAAGCAGTTCACTCAAATAAAAGTACGAGTACAGATGGAAAAATCACAGAAATTGAGTCAAATAAAAAACTGCCACTATGCCATGAAGATCTGGGGTGGCTGGTGTCTCAGCTGTCTGTATTTGTGATTTGATTAAATTTCTGCAATTTTCCACCTGCAGTTTTTATTTGAATTCTCCTCTTTTGTTTTAATAAAAATGATTTAATTCTTTCAGGAACCTGTGAACACACGTGCAGAGGCCACAGAAGAAGCACCTTCTCTAGTCCTATACACCAAAATATTAAACAGTTAACTTCAGGAAGGTAGGTTTTAGATCTGAAGATGGCAATGGCAGTAGGAGTCAGACACTGTGGCAACCAGGCAAGTGGCTAGGGAGATTGCAGGCTCACTGAACAAAATGGAAAACCTTTATCACTTACAGATATAGGCCTTCCTGGTGACTGGTTTCCTTAAATTAACCAGGATGTCCAGAACTCATAAGAGAGACCTAGGACTTGGAATTTTAACCATTCATGAGCCAAGCCTTCAGGTGCAGTGAGTGGATATCAAGATGGGCTACTCTCCCCTTGGATTGTTGAAAAGGTCTTGCCTGAGAGGAAGGGGGTGTGCAGAGGTTTGCAGATGCTGAGGTGAAGGAGGTCCAAGTACCAGACCTGCCAGGCCCAGTACTGAGCTATCAGGATTATCAAAGGTCACTTTTGGCAAACCTTGAGGATGACCCTCTGAATCAGAGGGAATGGAGGAAAGGCGTACGGTAACCTTCCTTCCCACTTTAGGGTAAGACCTTCCTCTCATATATAGTTTCTCTTTCTGTTTGTCATGTGCACAACTAAGAACGTTTTCCCATTTTCCCAGGATGTGAACAGATCTATCTGGTGAGCTCCCCACTCCTTAAAGATGCTGTCCAGGACTTTCTGGTTCAGAGACTACTCAGGAGCTGTGTTAAGTGGCCGAGACAGTTTAGCAGATAGTTCAACTCGCCCGCTAGAAGCACTGCAAGAAGGCAAGTGTGAGTGGAGAAAGCTAATCTCTACAAGTGCAGGACTTCCTGACATAATTTGGGTGACCTGGCACCTCCTTGTTTGTTCAGGTAAAATTCTGCAGTAGTGTTTGCTCATCCAAACTGCTTGGACTACAATAATCGGGCCAAATGCAGAAGCTCCAGCACTTTGCATCATTACAGTGACACTTCCTCAGGGGACATGATGCGAAGCCCCGGGGCTTAGTGCCATCTTTTGTTGTGGTACAATAAACTTTGTGGTTTGGTACAAGCTCTTCAAGTGCTATGAGTATATATTTTTTGTAACATGCTTGAAACAAGAGTACTTTGTGCTTTGCTTGGCCTATAGTCAGACAGGAGACCTGTAAGGAACAGCAAATGCTGCAGGATGTGGTGTTGGTTGTTTTGCATGGGGCCCTCTCCCCCTAGATACAGGTAACCACACTGCTGCCCCAGCACAGGGTTAGGGGTAACTGTACTATTGTGAGGTGCCATCTTACAGATGAGATGTTAAACCGAGGTCCCCTCTACCTGTTCTGGTGGTTGTTCAGGTGGACATTTAAGATTCCATGGCTCTTCTTGAAAACAGTAGGGGAATAACCCTGGTGTCCAGGCCACATTTCTCCCCACACACTAATCCATCAACAGATTAACCTGGCTTAATGTCAATCTGTACTTCCTGAATCTCTCCACCCCCCCACACCTGGGACAAGGATGAAAAAAGGAAATATTTCCTAGCCCTCCTTTCCCAGTCAACAAATACAGAATAATACATGAGGAGGGGTGTATAATGAGAATTTTATGCACACCCAAGGCGTGGGATGCTTAATAAATCCCAAGGGCGAAGCCTGAGGGGTTTACCAAAGAATTTCACACCAAGCATGTGCATAAAATTTGAGATCTGCACTCCTCCCTAGGTGGTGTTTTATGTAATTACTGGGTACTGCTATTTGACAGCTACTGTGTTAGAAATAAAAGCATTCAAACATCTACGTGCCTGTGTTTTTTTAACATTTCTCTGTGACTGGTAAACACTGAAAACACTTGAATGGAACAAACAAGTACTGTGAATCAAAGTTTAAATGTCCAGAAAAAGTAGAAAATAATCAGTTTACTAAGCTGAGCAGTACTGCTCCAAAATTTGGTTGTCCAGGAGATAGTGAAATGAGGAGTAGAGCTCAGAGGTCACCACCGTTTCTAATGTGTGAGAGAGGGCTTTTAATTTTTCTTTTTTTTTTTTTTTTTAGAGCACAGTAGAATTTTTTTTTCCAGTTTTGAGATCTCTGAGTAGCTGGTAGACTGCAAAGGTTGAGTTTGCAAATAGAAAAAAAGACACCGACACACTGTGGTTTCAGTTTATTTTGATTAGCGAGTCTGTTCATTCCTGGGGTTTACCATATGGCTGAGTGAGCACGAGCTGTGCAATGGAAAAGCTGGTGCATGTTCGCCATTATAACCCACCGGTTATAACAGCGAACTATAACCAGCTCTTCCAATAGAAAAAAAGAGTACCCAGTTATTACAAGCAAATAAAACACAGTATTCACAACATTGGAAAAGAAACATAATAACAGCACCACCAGTAAAAATGATTGTGAAAAACAGTCCTGTGACATCCCTAGTGGTAACACACAGAACAACTTGCCTAGGTTTGAGCATGTTATTTGTACAGAATAACACATGGTGGAGTTTGTGGTCATACTCCAATATGTGCTCACCTTCTGCGTGTTGTGAGGCACAAGGCACAGCAGAGTGCCTTCTACCATCCAAGTCCACATTTCGCAGCGTGACTGCACACCCATACTTGTGGTATCCCACGTATTATAAAATGGCACATGTTACAAATAAATATTAAAAAATACAAAAACAGTTAATAGTGTGGTCATAAGAGATTATATCATTGCTGTTTAGGGAACTAAATTTAAAAAAAGATCCACATTAAGATCCTTTTCTGTCCTGTCTAGAGATTCTTCTGTGCATGAAACTCTAGACATATACACACACGCAGACACACACACAAAAGAAATCCCAAATTACTAACTTTGATGTTGGGTTGCTGATGTCTGCCTTTGGAGCGTGACCAGAAATGTCATTTGATCCATGTTTCGTGTCTAGATCCGATTTCATTGCTGATACCACCATAGCGTTCCTAAGCTTGTTGCCTCGATCCAGTAAAACTGCAAAATGTACAAGATAGTTTGTTTTTTTCTCTAGAATGCCAATTCCAAAGCTATCTACCTGATTGACCAGAGTCTCTTTTAGCCTATCCACAAACCCTAGATCCCACGTTTGCTGGAGTGATCACCACTGGCTACCAAATACCCACTGCTCGTTTCCTCGTACACCGTCCTAGACTTGCTCCTCCAGGTAGAGTCATCCATCCAGCATCTTCCTGGTCAGGGCTGTGGAAAGCTGGGAATTGGGAATCCAGAAGTCTGTGCACCGCAACTTTTCAGGGAAAGCAAAGCTGAGTACTCCATTTGTGTGCCACCACTGTTTTCTACCTACTATTCATCCCCTATTATGCCATGGTCATCCCACCCCACTGGGGCTAAAACAGAGATGGAAGACCTTTCAAGTTGGTCAGCACCAGTCTTAGACCAGGCCTTACCACAACACTCTCAGTGATATTCATTGGTACAGGACTGGATGAGACACAACTGTGTCCTACATTAGCATCCTGCATGACGCTGGATTTGGATTTTACCCCTTCTGGGGCTGTGTATTCCTGCCCACCCAACCCCCACCCCTTGGCCACGAAAGCCAGTTACGTAGAGGAAGCCATGACGGACGCTCAGCACAGACTCTGCTGTCCAGTGTGCGAAAGATGGGCGCGGGACTTAAATGTGGATCATCAGCATGGTAATCTGCAGCACTCACCATGAGGCCAACAGGCAACCCCTTTTAATTTATTTCTGTCTAAATTTGTACAGGCACAGGACATATGACATGCCTACACTTAATTATTTTAACAGTCGCAAATGAGTAGGGCATTGCTGGAGGATGAGGAATCACCGTAAGTAGCATGGCCAGTACACTACACTAGTTATGCGATGTATTGAGGCAGTATAGCGCAGTGGTCTAAGGCTCTGAGCTGCAAATCTGGTGACATCCAGCAGACCAGACCTGGGTTTGAATCCCACAGCTTCCACTTGCATACTGTGTGACCCTGAGCAAGTCACTTAACCTCCTTGTGCTCCCAGGTCGCTCCTGTAAAAAAGCTTTCAGCTTAGTGTGCCATACCTGGTTAAACAACTAAATAAAAAATTAATAAATAAATAATGCAATAAGACACGCCAGGGTGTGTAAATATGCTTTCATAATTGCACGGCTCGAGGGTGTTGTTCGGCACGAGGCGCTTGCGCCAAGTGCCATTAAACACCCGAGAGCTAAGTGCAATTATGAAATCATATTTACACATCCCTGAAGTGTCTTATCGCACTTATAACACTGAGAAAAAAACAAGTCATTCTGGTCAACAAACAACTTGAAAACAAATCATTTAGAGCTGAAAAGAAGCAGAAGTCATCATTTATGATTAAATAGTCCTATAAGCAGACTCCACGAGCCACTACAAGTAGGTAGGGACTTACTGAAGAGTACAACCGAGCCCTTACACTTTGCAACAGAGGCAATAAAAGTTGAAGACAACATCACTAGTGAAGGTACAGTTCTGCACAGTTGTGCTGCTCTTCGAATGATGGATTATGTTGTCAGGCGTGATCTCTGCTATTTCTGCAGTTGCGCTCACAGCGGGAGGGTTTGCTAAGTTGATGACTGGAGCTGCTAACTGTGAATAGACAAAGTATTCAGTCATTTCCTACATTTTCCTTCCAGCGTTAACAGCTACTGTCAGGTTCGGAAGTAGAATGCAGTGTATGGATTTTCCGCTGTTGCTTGTGCTTAGGCTTTTGGCTATGAAAGAAGCACCGGAGTGTAATTATGCTTTCCTAATTATACTCCTGTACTTCTCTCACAGCCAATCAAATTGCTCAGTTTTTTTTCACTGTGTTATAATTAGAGTTAAGGTATGGTAAGTGTGATTTTTGCTTTTTTTTGTATCGCTTTGCTTAAGCTGGGGAGCTCCACCCCAATACCTCCCATGTTTTTTTTTTTTATTTGAAACAGCGGGTATTGGGGGGCAAAGCCCCCAATAACCCTAAGTAGTCCAGCTACTGTAGCTTACCACTGTGCAATGCAACGCTACGCTAGTTTTTCTGCTGGTTCATAGTCCTTCACAATTGCCACAAGTGGTATGTTAATTATACGTACTGTTTTACAAGCACAGAACTACAAAAATATTAATACAAAATTGTTTACTGAGCACCTATCCTGCCAGTCGAATGAATCAAAACACACTTCCCCTAACTGCATCTTGTCATGGAATCTATACTGATTCATACAGCTATGTATGTTGCATAGTAACATAATGTGTCTTCTTCAATTGCATACATATTACAAAAAAAGAAGTTTCCATAATGTTACGGGTAGAAGAGATTAAAGATCCTTCTAATGCCTTGCAAAGTATCTTCTTGCAGTTAACAGAACCATTCAAGACGGAGATGAGGAGACATTTTTTCACGGAAAGAGTGGCGGGCAAATGGAACACCTTACCAGATGAGACAGTGTCCTGTAGTACGACGGGCAGTTTCAAGAGGGGTTGGGATAGGGATATGGGGAAGGGGTGGGCAAGAGGGGCAGCTGCAAGATTAGGGGCTAGCTGCACACTCCAGCAGACTCGATAGACCATGAGGCCTGTTTCTGCTGGCAATTTCATACATTCATATACTGCTTACTTTGTTTTTAGGACCTACAGGAATTTTCTAGTAGGGTGAGATGCCCAGTGTGCCCAGTATAGAACAACTTTGTTTCACAAACGATATGAATATTTGAAAATATTGATTGCCCCAGTACCCTGATCAGAATTCACCTGATTTAGTACATGTTGCCAGCATCTATGCAACTATCCCACTACCCCATCACATCTTGAACAGACTAGAGCCAAACTGTGTTTTATCTTTTCATCATTTTGCAAGGCACCCAACTTGCACACTAAGCAGTAAGAGTGTTAGACCTGGTTAACCCAATGGCACAGAGGCAAGACCATGGCACTGCCACCGGGAATCGCACTGAAAACGACTGGGATCTAGACTCATCACAGAGGTAAGATGCCCGGCTCCCAGAGAGGGAGGGCGTGAGCTTCTATGCATCTGCACACCCCTTCTAGCCAACTAAGAAATGACACAGGCATCAGCTGTGAAGGCAACTGCTCACCTGCCCATCCACTTACCCAAAGAAATGGCAAAACCCATGGCAACTTCAAACATCAGGGGACTAGAGGATGAACAGAAACCATGCAGGGGAACGGGACAAAAATAAACCAAGAAAACTGGGATCATGGGAAGAAACAAAAGACTGCCACTGAAGAGTCCTGAAGCCCCCTTCTTAGATGATGATATAGCCAACTTTACTTATGGTCATGATGCTAATATCATGTACCAGTACTTCCCAGCACAAACATAGAAGTTGCCGGCCTGTCGGCGCAGCAGCTGGATTTCCACTTGCGACACCAGCGTCCCGGGTTTGGGAGTGGACCCGGGTCGCTAGAAAGCCAGCTGGGGAAGAAGGTTTGAGCATCCGACGGCAGCTCACCTTCTCCAGGGGGAGGGTGGGGATGCGGGCCGGCATCTGTTGACTCCCGGTGGAGACCAAGGCTATAGCAGCATGCCAAGCGACTAAGTGGGAGGGGGGGACCGTGGCGGACATCAGTGTATGCCTAGACATCACGGCATGCTGCGCCCATAGACAGAAAAGGGACAAATTCTCCACCGCTCGACCGGATAACGGACATCGTGAGTGCCCTGGTCGGGCCCCAGAGACCAGCTCAGCAGTACCAGAGGGGCCAAGTAGTTGTGCTGGCCGGCTCCTACCGGCGCCTTTCTCCTCAGAGGAGGAGAACCCATCCAGTAAAGGGTTACACCGGATTACTCTGAGGGTGGCTGCCATCTGAAGTGATGGATGGCGGCAATAGGCGAGGGGCGCAAGTGAGCAAAGAACAAAGACAACTGATGGCCTGAAGGAGAGGCCGACGGGGGAGACATGGGAGCAGGATAAAGAAATAATACATAAAAAAAAAAGAAGTTGATGTCAGATAAGGACTGCAAGGCCCATATAGTCTGCCCATTTTTTCTACCTTATCAATGTGTCATAGGACTTTAATCTGTCAATGGCTTATCTATTCATACTCATCTGTATTATTCCCTTATGCCTATCCCATGCCTGTCGGAAGCCCTGTACTGTACTCATTCCACCACTTCCTAAGGTAGGCCGTTCCATGCATCCACCACCCTTTCTGTGAAAAAGAATTTCCTCACATTATCCATTAATCAGCCTCCCTCTAATCTCATGCTGCGTCCTCTTGTCCTGCTATTTTTTTTATACTGAAACATGTTAGACTCTTTTACCTTATTAATGCCCTTAAGATGTTTGAATGTTTTGATCATATCACCTCACTCCCTCCTTTGCTCTAGGGTATACATATTGAGCTCCATTAATCTGTCCTCATATGTTTTCTGATGCAGTCCCTGCACCATTTTGGTTGCCCTTCTCTGCACTGCCTCAATTTTGTTAATGTCCTTGTGCAGGTGCACCCTCCAGTACTGTCTGCAGTACTCCAGATGGGGCCTGACCCATGGTCATGTAAAGAGGGATTATTACCTCCCTCTTCCGACTTGTGATATCCCTGATAATACACCCCAACATCCCTCTAGCCTTACCTAACAAATGCTCACTGCTCCTTTAAGGCTTTTTAAAACTTCAGCAAACAAAATATTATTCTGGTCAGGCTCCGTGATTTCACACATCACAGATTCAAACTGTAACTAATTCAGTCTGCTGCTGGCACTACTATAACGTTACTTAGAATTGCACCGTTAGTACAAAGAGAGTAGCAGAAGTCCATATTACAACAGATACTGCTGCTTCACCTACTGCACTAGCAAAATCAAGTCACTGAGTGCAGGTGCTGCAGTGTGCCAAAGCAAAACTCCTAATATCCCAACCACCTCTTACTGTCCAAAATGTGGTCTTCCAGGTTTCTGCAACAAAAATTACTGTTGGCGCTGGCAGGACGCAAATCTCAAGATTTAAAAAAAATGATTTTCAGAACATTCCATTCTTTATCAGTGAAGATTTCTGTAGGAAAGTAGGCTTGTTGCCCCTCAGAATTCATCTGTTCCCGATGCTTGTCCTGCTTTGAAGTTGTAATCCTCTGCTTGCGACACCAGAATTATGTCCATGGCAACAGGTGGTGATGTCACATTAGAGGGATAGGATTTCACAACAGGCCTAGGCAATGAGAACATGTGAAGCCTTCAGAAAAAAAAAAATGTTTTAATGAAAATAGAAAATTTCTACAAGAATGGAAGACTCTAAAATTCCAGTTCTGGATGGAATTTTGTGTATGCGAGTTCTGCTGATGCCCACAGTGATTTTTTTTCTTCTTTATTTCAAGCAGAACATTTACATCTGGTACTGATTTCCCCATTATACCCCCCCCCCCCATGCAAGCATACTCACCAGGCGTGCCCAAATCGAGAAGAAAAACATTACTCACCTTAGTAATGTTGTTTCTTCTAATGGAGTCTTGCTGTATTCTGACTATTGCAGTTAGGTCCTGCCTTTCAACTGCCCCAGAGAACAAAGAGTTAACTTTCCATGGCCAGCATGGAACATTCAGTGCGAGCTCAGTTGAAGCCTCTGTCTGATGTTGTTTAAACTCCAACAGTCAGATCTTTACGAGCAATACTCACTAGAAGTTCTGTGTGGAAACTGTAAGACTCACACTAGCCAAATGGCAACTAAATTTATTTAAAAAGTTTTTTTTGGTTTAAAAGCAAAGACTCAAGTCAGGCAACCCAAAAAACAACACACACCACACACCCAAAATAAAGGAGGGTGAAAAAAAGGGGCACCTCTAGGGTGCCAACACTGCTCCTGCCCACCCACATCCCAAAAACCAGGTTCTGAGAGAGAAGGCAGGGGAGGTCAGAATACAGCAAGACTCCATTAGAAGAAACAACATTACTAAGGTGAGTAATTTTTTCTTCAAACAACATAAAGTCTTGCTGTATTCTGACTATTGCAGACTACCAAGCAGTACCTCCATGGAGGAGGGACAGAACCTACTTTGGGAATAGGCTCTGAAGTACTGCTATGCCAAACCGAGCATCACTCCTAGCCTGGATATCCAGAGTGTAATGCTTGGTGAATGTATGGACTGTTTTCCAGGTGGCTGCTTGACAAATTTCTAAGATAGAAATATCCCTGGCAGCAGCCAGGGAAGCAGCTGTACCTCTAGTAGAGTGAGCCCTCAGGCCTGAGGGTGGTGTTCTACCCAGTTTTTCATAGCAGAATTGTATACAAGAGACAATCCACCTGGCAACAGATCTTTCAGTGGCAGGTTTTCCCTTACCGACCTCTCCATATGTGAGGAACAACTGGAGGGACTCAAACCTGTGACCCTTGGTGCGCTCTATGTAGTAGCTGAGGGCCCTTTTAACATACAAACTGTGCAACCTCCTCTCTCCAGAGGAGGAATGGTCAGTGAAGAAAACAGGGAGAGACATAGATTGATTCAGGTGGAAATCTGAAACCACCTTAGGCAAAAACTTCCTGTTGGTTCTTAGGACCACTTCATCTCAATGGAAAGAGATGAAATCAGGATCCACTGACAGGGCTTGCAATTCACTGATACGCCTGGCACAGGTAATGGCTACCAAAAACACAGTTTTCCAAATCAAGTACTTAAGCTCTGCAGAAAACAAAGGCTCAAAGGGTGGTTGCATAAGCTGAGCAATGCAAACATTAAGGTCCCAAGCAGGAGCAGGGTCCCTAAAGGGGGGGATTGGTGTGCAGCAATCCCTTGAAGAACTTACAAAACACAGGATGGGCTGACAGAGGAGAGGGCTTGCCTACTGACAAGAAGGCAGAAACAGCTGCCAGATGCACTTTAAGTGTAGCTGGCCTAAGTCCTAAGCCATTAAGATGAACCACATAGTCCAGGACTGTAGGCAACCCAGCAGATTCTGGAGAAATATGCTTATTAGAGCACCAAATAGTGAACCTTTTCCATTTGGAGTTGTAAGTCTTTCTGGTGGAAGGCTTTCGAGAAGCCTTAAGGATATCCAGAACCCCTTGAGAAAGGTGTAGATCAGCAAACTCTAACTCTTCAAGAGCCATGCCTTGAGATTGAGAGATTTGAGGTTCGGATACCAAATCCTCCCCTGAGAGGATGTCAACAGGTTGTAATTCCTGGGAAGAGACAGAGGTAGGTGGACTGTTAAGGACAACAACAGTGGGTACCAGGGCTGTCTGGCCCAGTCTGGAGCAATCACAATCACTTTGCATGGTTGAGACCTGATCTTGACTAGCACTTTGAACAGGAGAGTGAAGGGGGGAAAAGCATACAGGAACTTCCCCTCCCAATTCAGAATCAGAGCATCCAGGGGGACTAAGCCCAAGACTGGGGGTCTGCAACAAAAGAGAGGAAGTTGGTGATTGTCTGGGGCTGCAAAAAGATCCATCTGTGGAGTGCCCCATCTCAAGAAAATCACTTCCAAAACTAGGGGATCTAGGGTCCATTTGTGATGGCCCTGGGATATCCTGCTGAGAGCATCTGCTAGAACATTGTCCTTCCCTGGGAGGTGAACTGCTATCAGAGAGGTTTGCAGGGAATAGGCCAGAGACCACAACTTCATTGCTTCTGTGCACAGGGCCATAGACAGAGTGCCTCCTTGCTTGTTGAGGTACCACATTGTGGTGGTATTGTCTGTTCTGATCTGGACCACCTTGTTCCGTACAGATTTGAAAAAGGCTTGCAGTGCCAGAAACACTGCTCCGAGTTCCAAGAGATTGATGTGAAGCAGAGATTCTTGAGGTGACCACAGCCCTTGGGTGGTAAGATCCCCCAAGTGGGCTCCCCAGCCCAGCAGGGAGGCATCTGTGGTGAGTATCACTGAATGAGACTGAGTGACAAAAGGAACTCCCTGTCTCAAATTGTCCTGATCCTGCCACCACTGCAAAGCCTGGATCAGGGTTCAAGTCACTGGGACTAGTTTGGTAAGGGAATCTTTTCTTTGGGACCAGAAGGCTCTTAAGTGGAACTGAATGTCCTTCATCTGGAATCTTGCCCCCTGGACCACTGCTGTAGAGGCTGCCATGTGGCCCAGGAGCTGCAAGAAATGCCTTGCTGGTCAAGACACCTGAAGGGTGAATGAAGATGCCAGTTCTAGAAGGGTTCTTTCCCTGTCCAGGGGAAGGAAGGCTTTTGCTCTTATTGTATCCAGCTCTGCCCCTATAAAGGTGAGGAGCTGTACTGGCTTGAGAACTGACTTTGGAAGGTTAAGGAGGAATCCTAAGGAAGTGAGCACTTGCTGAGTTATTTGCAGATGTGACTTGACTTGGTCTGGAGACTGACCCACTATGAGCCAGTCGTCCAAGTATGGAAAGATGGAGATCTTTTTTCTCCTTAGGAAAGCAACCACTAGTGCCAGGCACTTTGTGAACACCCTTGGGGCTGATGTTAGGCCAAAGGGCATTGCTCTGAACTGATAGTGGCCTGAGGGCAACTCGAACCTGAGGTACTTTCTGTGGTAGCGCCTGATGGGAATGTGAAAATAGGCATCTTTGAGGTCCAGGGAGGCTAGCCAGTCCCCTGGCCTTAGAGAGGGCAGAATTATTCCCAGAGTCACCATTTCGAATTTTGGTTTTAAAAGGTGCTTGTTCAGATATCTTAGATCCAGGATGGCCGCCATTCTCCTGTCTTCTTTTGGGGTTAGAAGTACCTGGAGCACAATCCTTTGCCCTGTGTAGGGTAGAAACCCTTTCTATGGCTCTGAGAGCCAGGAGGGAAGAAACCTCTGCCTCTAGAGCAAGGGTCTCTGATGGATTTGCAGGTGGAAAGGAGCTGGTTCTCATCTTGGGAAATTTTTTGAAGCTGAGAACCAGTCCCTGGCTTACTACTTCCAGGACCCACTTGTCTGATGTCAAAGACTTCCAGTCCTGGACAAAGTAAGCCAGCCTGCCCCCTACAGGTATTGGAGAATCAGCCCAGGCAGACCCATCAGGGTGTCTGCTTGGCAAGGGCTTTAGGCTGACGAGTGGAAGCAGGCCTGCTCATTCCCCGTCTGCCTCTCCCTCTGAAGAATCCCCTCTGAGCATAAGCAGAAGAGGAGGACTTGGCTTGGTAAAAAGGCCTTTGAAAGGGCCTGCCCCTGCCCCTGGAATGCTGTCTCTGAGGACTGGCTTGCCTTTCTTTGGCCTGAGCACTCCTGTAGGTGGTCCTGTACTTGTCCATCTACATCATGTAGTTCTCTGTCTGCTCCCCAAACAGAGAATTACCAATGACAGGGAAATCCATGGCCTTAGCCTGGGCATCCTGTGTTAGACTAGTACATCTGAGCCAAGCCATCCTCCGAAGGGCCACAGATGTAGCCATGACTCTAGATGAAACATCACTGGAGTCCACAGCAGCATGAAATTGCACCTTGGATGCCTCAATCCCATCCGCAGCCACCTGCTCCAGCTCCTTGGCAAGCTGGTCAGGGGCATGTTTAGCCACAGCCAGCACAGTGTCCCACCTGGACTTCTGGTATCTAGCTGTGTACACCATATAATTAGCCTGCCTGAGTCCCAAAGAAGCTGCCATGTACTGCTTTTTTGCCATGGCATCAATCCTCCTGGAGTCCTTATCTCGGGGGTGTGAAGCCAAGGGAATATTTGCCTTATCACAGGCAGCAGCCTGCACTACCCCAACATGACTGCATTGCTGAGAAAGGAACTCCGTGTCCGAGCCTGTAAGGGTATACCTCTTGTCCATTCTTGTGTCCACAGGAGGTATGGAATTAACGGTCTTTAGAATTTTAAATGTCTGTTTCCCAAAAGATTTATGGAGGGGAATAGACAATCTCCTGGACTCTGGGATGTCCATCATCTCAACAAAATCAGGCTCCTCCTGATCCTCTACTGCTTCTTCCATTGGAAGCTGGAGGGTTTCAGACACTTTCTTGTAAAACATAAAGTGGGAAGGGGACTCGGAAAGCCTAGGAGGAGAAACACCTGAAGGTCTGTCTGGGGAGATGTCCGGGTCAATAGGCACATCCAGACTTTCATAATCACCATCATCATCATTATCCTCATACTCTCCCTCCTCCTCCGGTTCATAAAATTCCTCTAAAGTATAATCCGGAACCAGGGGAACCGACTAAACCGAGCCCCTGACTGATGGTGCCGGTTCGTCCGGAACCGAAGTTAGCGACTGAACTATACTTATCGCTTTGGCTATTTCATCAGCAGTCGGAGAAAGAATTTGTGGATCCGAACCGGATGATTTTGCCCTTCTCTTTCTTTTAACCGGAACCAACTCCTCAGAATCGTCTCTCCTTTTGCCCGAAGAAGTTTCGCCCTGCTCAGAGGGCACTCCTTTTGGTTCAGTCAGAACCGAACCGGGCTGGCCATCCGGGTCAGCGGACTTCTCGGCCTCCCTTTCCCTCAGTCTACCTACTCTCTTATCCAGGGTAGCTTTGGGAAAACTTTTACAAATTTGGCAGTCTGAATCGAGGTGGTCAAACCCCAGACAATAAACACAGGTGGTGTGGGGATCAGCCTTAGCAAAGGCTTCCCCACACACACTACAGTGTTGAAACCCAGTGGGCCGGTTTTTTCTTGGGTTTCTCAGACATGGCCAATCCTATCCAAAACTTACCCTTTTTTAGGCAATCCGCCAGGCAGGCACCCCTACTCCGGTTTCACGGCCGTGTTCAGCGGTCTTGGAAAAACATAATTAAATCCGGGTTTTTTAGAACCAATCACGGACCGGTTACCACACTCTAATAAATTCAGAAGTTTTTTTAAAACCAATCTGATCGGTTCAAACCGAACCAATCCAAAGTTTACAAGTTCCACAAAGAAACTAAATGCAAAACCTATCTAGTAAGCACGGTACCACAGACAGAGACTTAAACAGACAGGTTCAGTAGCAGAAATTCGGTAGAAACCGAGCGAAAAAACGACACTTTAACCGACTTTTTTGAACCGAGCAAAGGAGAAATCTCCAGAGCAACTGTTCAGTGAGGCAGAGTAAAGAATCTGACGGTTGGAGTTTAAACAACAGCAGACAGGGGCTTCAACCGAGCTCGCGTTGAACGTTCCATGCTGGCCATGGAAAGTTAACTCTTTGTTCGCCTGGGCAGTTGAAAGGCAGGACCTAACTGCAATAGTCAGAATACAGCAAGACTTCATGTTGTTTGAAACTCTCCTTCCACATGGTTCCCCCTTTGGCAGGGCAACCTGATGACGGGGCATCAAAGACCGTTTGCACACTTCCTTCCATAGTGAAACATTTATAGCCAGCTACACAAACATACAAAATTTGCCAGCAGGTAAAGGCCTAGAGGTCTATCAAGTCTGCTCAAATGTGCAGCTAGCACCCCTTATTCTGCAGCTGCCCCTTCCTTCCACCCTTCCCCCTCATTGACCCTCCCCCTTGTCCTGTCCCATCCCCTTTTGAAGCACTCCACTGTTCTACTGGATACCACTTCTGCAGGTAACGCATTCCTCCCAGCCACCACCCTCCCTGATAGGACTATGGAGGAGTGGAGGTTGCCGTGCTTTAAGCAGCATCTGGGGTGGACAGATGTTAATGCCATCAATCTGCTGCCATGATGATTTTTGCCTCTGTTGTGGCCCTTCAATCCCCCTGACACTCACAATGGGTGCCATGTGTCTCCATCCAGCAGCAGGAGACTGTACAGAAGAGCACCCTGTGCACCCCCCCCCCCCCGTTACAGCATGATGCCTCTGTATCACGCTTCAAGCCCCACCATCCAGGGCATGGGACAGGACACCACGGCTCAATTCCGTGTCTCCTGCTTAGTGAAGTGATGCTCCACCAGCCAGCAACAATGGGTCGGGACAACTGTGATTTTTTTTTTTTTACTGGAAACCAGAAAATCTCTTACTTACAGGATGACTGCCTCCACATGCAACTACCAGATAACTTGATGCAGAATTATTTTCAATCTATAACCAGTGGCTGAGAACCTCACAAAGTTCCAGCCAGGAGAAAAAAAAATACTGCTAGCACTAGCTGCATAATCCTGTGAGAAAATTCTTTAAAATGCTTTACATTAGTTAGAATTAAAAAAAAATATATATATATCAATGGACCAAGGAAAATCAAAAGATAATAAAGCGCTATCAATCTTAAGAGCCCAATTCTACTAACCTGAAATGATGTCTTTGGTAGCTTGACTCTCTACTGACAATACACGTGTTTCACTTCTGTTCTCCAAACCAGTACGAGACTGGGGCTCAGAACAGGCTTGTTGGCCAATGGGACTTGTGTCTTTACTTGGCTTGGGTCATTGGCAGTTGCTGAAGAGGTCTCTCTTAAAAACGGATCAGAACTAATGGGGTGGTGTGGTGCAGAGTGGCTGTCCTTTGGAAATGTAGAGGTGTCCTGGAAATACAAGTGGTCTTTACCCCTGGTAAAAAAATAAAGAACAAAGAGAAAAAAGGTTTCCACTTCTCAACAGTTCCCAAATATACTCTTTTTAACAGGTACATAAAGCAGTAATACCTAAAAAAGGTTTAATGGTCCGGCCGACTAGCACAGTGACAGCACTACCACTCACCATCCAGACGAATCAGGTTTGGCTACCAAAATCTGGGACACCTGGTACCAACTGGCAAGGCAGAGTTATAGGATAGTCTTGGATACTTCCAGCCACAGATTTCAGGAGAGGTTCAGGATGAGAGTGGGGCATATGTTCAGGAGGAATGCACGTCCAAGTTTCATGAGGGGGAAGACTGCAAATTTTCAGGAGAGTGTAAATTTCACGAGGGGAATAGGGTGCAAATTTTGGGAGGGGGCGGGGGCAAATCTTGCTGTAAATTTCAGGAGGGGTATAAGACCCAATATTTGGGAACTGGGTAAGTGAAACTTTGAGAAGGGTATGTGGCAAAACCACCAGAAGGGGTGCAGGGTGACAATTTTGCGATGGGTGCAACTTTTAAGAGGGATGAGGAGCCAAAGTTGTGGGAGAAATGTGGTTGTAGATTTCAGGAGTGATGTGGGCCACAAATACCAGCAGGTGTGTGTGCGAATTTTGGAAACTGTATGTGTCGCTGTGTTCAGAAGGGTTATGTGGCAAATTGGAGAAGGGTAGAAGCACAAATTTCAGAAGGAAGGTGGGCATTAATTTTGAGAATAGTACATGGATCAAATTTCAGGGAGGGTTGGGCACCAATTGTGGGAGGGGGTGTGAGCTGCACAGTGTAACAGTCAAAAGAAGTGCAGTGTACAAAATTCTGAAAGGATGTGTTCACAAATTTTAGAGAGGGGTGTGGGTTGTGACTTTTGATAGAAGTGCAGGGAGCAAAGCTTTGGAGGGATTCAGGGGGATAAGGGGCACAAATTTCCTTAGGCTAATAGAGAACAAATTTTAGAAGGACTGGGGGGGAAAACATTTTGGAAGCGATGTGAGATGCCAAAATAGGGAGGGGTGTGGGGTTCAAAATGTGAAAAAAAACCACAAGGTGGGGGTGGAGCCAGATGTCATCAAGGCAATACATGTTTCTCTCAGGCTCCTGCAAGGACATTACTAAAAAATCTTTTTTTTTTCAGCAAAATTGGTAAAAACTTAAAAAAAAAAAAAAAACCTACCTTACTACAAGTGATATCAGGATACAGTGACTGACGGTCATCCAAGAAACTGACTGACATCATGGGAATTCTGAAGAAAGGAACCAGAGATAGCAGTGGAAAGAGAGGGCAGCAGGCCATGTCCTCCGACGGCTCAAAAGCAACAACTACAGCAGAGCCAGCGGAGCCTGAGACCACCTTTTGTGATGTGCTGCTGGCGATAAAAGCCCTTGACTTAAGCACTGGACCAAAAATAGGGGACTTCTAGACCAGTCTCACAGACTGTGGCACACAATCCTCTGCTGCTGCTGGAGAGGGCAAAGAAGCTGCATGAGTGACTCTGTGGGTGTCAACAGCCACAGCAATACTTGTCAAAGAAAACTGGGCTCTCCACAGTCGATTGGAAACACTGGAGAACTTTAAATTCTCAAGGATAATGGGGCTCCCGGAATCTGCAGAGAGAGACTCACTAATGGAGTTTGCAGGTGCTTGGCTGAAGGGCATATTGCACAAGGACTGGGACCCAATGATTTACAGAGCCTATCATATTACCCCCCCCCCCGACAACCTTGATTCCCCACACACCTTTCTTATAGTATTAGCAGGGATGCAAGAAAGGGAAAAGATCCTGGAGACAGTGTGACAAGTAATCCCTCTGTCCCTGGGCAACAACTCATGGATCCGATCTATACAGACTTGAGTTTTGCTACTCAGACTCGCTATAAATCTTTCAAAGCCATATGAGCCACTTTCAAAACTCTTGGTGTCACGCATGCACTCCAATACCCAGCACAGCTCAAAGGGACAGTGCTAACATGCACCAAAAGGGCAAAAGTTGCATCTTTTCCAAAATTGACCCCTCTTTCCTTTGCCAGTGGGTCAAAATTGATGCACCTACTCTATAACAATATTTAAAGGAAGAAAATGTGAACTATTCAAAATCTGCCACTGATTATGTTTTGACACAATAGGTTCCTCTTTAGACCCACATTTTTTATACCAGTAGGTTAAATTCGACCCATGTTTTAACCCCCCCCCCCGAGCTGTTGTCTATTCCAGTAATGTGTACCTCCTTAGCGACCCACAAGAAGCCAGAAACTAACTGAAAAAATTAGAAGGGACTTTGGCAGCCTAGATCGGACAGTGAAGAGTGATTCCAATTGTGTTCCTTGAATCGCCACATCTCTTAAAAAGTTAGTGGATTGGGTTTTCTGTTTTGGGCTGAAAGATGTTTTTTACGGATCAAAACTAACATGCTTGTCATACCACACTGCCCATTTTTGAGTCTGCTCAGTGATTTTGTGCTTTCTTTTTGCTGATCGCCATCGGACTGCCGAAACCGGGTGTGACATGCTGAGGGGAGAGAAACGGTGCTGTATTACTATGCTTGTATGGTCTCTCACTTGCAAAGCCCAATTTTATATGTGACATTTAGCATTCCCTGTCAGTTATTGTATATCTGTAGTAAGAAAGTCAGAATCTGAATGGGTATAAACTGATGTTTTCCAAAAATGAAACCACATAAACTATTATATTAGCAACCCCTTGCCAAAAATACAGATAAGCATATGAACAGGCACAAAAATCGGCATCAGGGCTGTTTGAGTATTTATTTTCCAGCATCAGGGTGTGCTGCCCCCGCCCCACACCTAATAAAAGCATTTTTAACAACAAAATGTGACTGCAACGTTATGTTCCTTAACTTAGTAAGGGGTTTAACAGTATGCAGAAAGCATCTGTGTAATGTAGGATACCCCCCCCCGTTACAATCATATGGTTACAATCAGACATAGAAGAGCTCACATACACACACAGCTTGTTTTTGCACTCTCTTTGAATGACACACACTGCCTAGGTGAAGAATATGTAAGGCAAGTGAGCTTTCTATCTCATTAAGAAATAAAGCAGTACATGATTTCTGAAGCCTGTTGGCTCAGTGCTGGATTTTCTTTGTTCTGTACACAGCGTTTATCAGATGCTTGTCGAACCTCCCTCCCCCAGCTCACACCGCTCATAGACACAAGCAGCCAAACTTCGAGCACATGCATTCAGCTTTATTTTACTAAATAATGTAATCCGGTTTAGTCAGTATATACATTGCAAGACTGAATAGGTACGGAACGCATGGCATGTGAACCATTAAAAAAAAACATGCTAGCAATCCTTCATCTAAGAGCATTGAAGCAGCTCACGGTACGATGTGGGACGGATGTTACATTGCCATTCTATAGCAAATGTGTAATCTCTGTCAAAGTAAAATAAATCCGACGAGAGGAAACAACAAAATAATGCGAGCCTCACAGACAACTCACTTGTTGTTACTGTGAGCATAACAAAAGTCCATTGACAAGCACCTGTCAGACCACCCATCACCCACATCAGTGCAGCTCTCCTCTCAATGTGTCACTTTCAGTCGCGGTTCAAGCCTGCACACACTCACAGAAACATAGAATTTGATGCCAGATAAGAACCGCTTGGCCCACCTAGTCTGCCCATTTCCCTACCTAATGGATAAGCTGCAGATCCTAGTTAACCAACAGCCTACTTCCTCCTACCCCCCAATAAAATTGCCTTATGTCTGTCCCATGCATTCTTGAATTCCCTTTGAAGACTGAGTCTGGCGAACGAAGTGATACGACTGATTTTAAAAAACACACACTAATGGAAAATTACATTCTGAAACAGAAAACACATGTGAGACATAGCACAAGCCCATTACTCCAGTTCTACAAACAAACAAAAACAGAGCTCAATACACTAACTCTTTAATTTATCAGTAATGGCCGTCTTGTAGCAGGCTGATGGGGAAGATGTGATATTGTGACAGGTTGCTCAACAAGCTACACGATTGCAAGCACTAATAACGTATGTTAAAAGTAGTAAAAATGCTGTTTTTATGTTAGAGCTGTTGAGGAATGTAACTGAGCAATTACTATGTGCTATCCCAGTTAAGATGGTGCTGACCGCATGGTCACCCCTCGCACAACCACTCATCCCTGCAAGACCTTGGCTCTCTTATTGATTCGATAATTTGAAATCAAACCACTAGGTGTCTTGCAGCTATGCTTGTTCCTCAGGACACACTCCACGGTCTACGATCAGCTGATAAATCCTTTCTGAATTTGCCGAGGTGCCGCACTAGGAAAGGAACTGTTGCATTTGAGCATGCGGCTCCACAGCTGTGGAATTCCCTTCCCCTCGACATTAGACTTTCTAGCTCCCACACATGCTTTAAGACAAAACTGCGCTCAAATCTGCTGATTGCAGATACCTGTTCCTGCTTTCACCCTACCTATTGACTGATGTCTCTTGCCATACAATAGTATTTCCTCGCCTCTATATAACCCTCTTACTGCCTCAGCCTGTCCCGGCTCCCTTTCCCTGCCCATATACAGTCTTGCACTGCAGGCATCTCCCTTACACTTACATATACTCATATAATCTAATTTCATGGCTTGCTCCCCTTTTCCTCACTTACCAACCCTTTCCTTAATGACACCCCCTGCTCTCAATGGTTATTTCTTCCTGTTGTATTACCTGTTTTTGTGTACCTTGTTCTGTTTATATGATATGTCACCTGATAATTTATTGTCCAAGGTCCTCTTAGGCACCTATGAACTTATGAATGGTCTACTCTGTATGTCTCTGATATATTGTATCCACTTTAACTCATTATATGTAAAGTGCTTTACTTTGTATGTTCTGATATATTGTATCCTCTTTAACTCATTGCATGTAAAGCACTTATAATTTGTTATCCTGTTAAGTTTCTGCATGTCTGTACTCTCCCGGGTCGTGCCTGAAAATAGTCATTTTATGACTAGTGCACTTACCCGGTTAACCAAAACTAAATAAATAAATATGTGGCATTGAACATTTTGGTTAGCACAATAGAAATGCAATGTGAATTTTATCGCATGGACTGTTCAAGAATGCTGGTTCTGGTAGGGAAGGCAAGTTTCATTGCTGTTTAATACCTCACAAAATAGTTTTTTTTGTAATTTCAAAGTTAAAAGGTTTACAAACTTTGAACTGGATAACCAACTTAGCGGTTAACATGGACTGAATACTGCTGCATATATAAATGTTTTTCACTACATAGATACATAGACAGTGTCGGCAGATAAGGGCTTATGGCCCACCCAGTCTGCCCATTTCAGCTTGTAAGTTCAGTTTATGTTTTCCAAGAAGTCTGTTCTACCTAGTTCTTTGCATAAGTGAATAGACTTGCAGAAAAAAGAAAGAATTGTCTGTAATGATGATTATTTACACCTGACATATACAGACCACAACAGCTCAAGTGAAGTTGGTTAACCCTAAGTGTTTATCATTAATTTTGAAATAGTTCCCTGTCCATTATGGCTTTATGCTAACTTACAGTAGTAATAAAGATTGAATGTGTAAATATGAGGTACTGTAGCCCCCATATGACGGTAAAACCTAGGCTACATATTCACTTTACCTCCCATAAGGTGGCAAGATGGGCACAGTGCTGCTGCTCCACTCCACACCGTTCTGTGTTCTCTGGGCACTTGAAAAGTTTTAGTTAAAAACTTTAATTTACTTTACAAGCTGTAAGTTACTTGAATGAAACTTATGATATTTTAACTCCTTGTTACAGAATTTAGTTTCTTCCCCCAACCCCAACTCTGTTTCTCTCTCTCTCTCCAGTTCCCAGGCATCCTTCGGGAGTACCCTCTCAGCGGTGCCTCTCACTCCCTGCCTGAACCCCCACGAGCAACTCGGCAGGTCCAGCCCCCCCCCGGCTCACCCTCCAGGACAGGACCTGCCCTCCCTTGGCCGCACTATCTGGAATTAGAGGAACCTTAACTCATCACCGGGGCGGCCGTGGGGAGTCCTGGGTGCGCTGGGCCGATGTTGGGATGTGGGTGTGCCACTGGGGTCTCCGTCATCTCACCGGGCACCAGAGGGGTTTTCTGTGCTTGGTTAGACCCCCTTGAGGAGCTTGGATGTGCAATGGCAGCTGGGCACTACGTGCCACCATCCGACAAGCTCCTCCCCCGCTGAGCATAGCACCACAAAGTCTGTGCTGCATCTGACAGCCATCAGATGCCGCTACAGGCGCATCCAGGAACCCTCCCTAGGGAAGGGAGGCTGTCTCAGGACGGCTCGATTCCTTCCCTCCCCTGCCGACCCCGTCTCGCTGCCGGTGTTGCGCGAGGTGTAGCATCCAGCGCCTCAACCCTCAGCGCCACTGGGCAGGCCCGAATTTAGTTTCATTGGTTGATAAGGAGCCACCGCTTGTCTGGGGCACATGTTGTTGGCAGAGTTCTTTAAGTTAGTTATTCTCCACTCATGATCTGCCAGCAGGGCTGTTTCTGGGGTTTTGAGCAGCGGACTTTCTGGATCTAAGGCATGGAGATTGCAGTCAGTGGAAGACCAGGGCAATTTGTGGCTGCAGTTTTGAGAGATCGGCTTTATGGACGAGCAGAACCCCTGTTATGCAGAAATGCACACATACTCTAACAAAAGGTGTGATATTGTTGCCTTGGGCTGGAAGGCCTTGTAACATATCAGAAATGTAATGGAGTTACTGCGCTCAGTGGAGCATTGCTTCCTTTTTTCTTCTTTCCTAGGTGAATTGAAGTTGCCAGAGACTATTATCTAGGAGGATGATTGCATTGTGAAAGTTAATAAAGACAATCCCTGGAGACCTGTGGGAGATTAGCAAAGTTTGTGCACTATAAGAATCCCGCAGCCTTCAGCTGAATTCATGAACTTGTCAAGTGGAATAGCTAAGTCTGGCAATTCTTTGTACTCGTTCTTCTCCTGAAGATTGCTATTCTGGTGTTCATTTAAAGTTAAAGGTGGGGTAATCTCCCCCTTTAAAGGTATCCCTGATACAAATGTTTATGATTATTATTTTCACCACAATTTTAGGCTTGGACTCCAGCCGACTATGGCCGGTGATGATTAAATTATGAGAGATTATTCTCCATCGAGGACCTGTTCTTTTTATATCTGCTCCATTCTGGTGATTTCAGTGACTATGTTGAGGATGCTGACCCTCAGTGCAATGGTGTTTTTTTTTTTTTTTTTTTTTTATTTCTGTCTACTATTTGATGGACTCCAGAACATGAACTGAGCCTTCTAGCTCCATATATTAAGTTATGGACTCCCAAGCTTTTGGAGTCATGAACACCCAATTTAAAAGTGGGACCATGGGAGTTAAGGGATCCCAAGGAAGTTGGAAGGCTGTTCCACAGGTGAGGAGCTGCAGAGGAGTAGGCACTTTGGTCCATACGAGTGAAGACCTGGAGGCATTCCAACAGTAAGCTAAAAGAGTGGCGGAGGTCACAAAGGCATGTTTTGGGATACAGGAGAGAGGGGATCCAACTTTATCCCAGATGGCTTTATCAATGGTACAGCCTAGCAAGTAGTTGCGGCAGGCCTGAGGGGGAAGCCATCCAAGTGCCTGGTAGAGGGAGCAGTGATGGGTAAGGGAGGGAGGGAGCTAGAAGGGCAAACTACAGATATTATTAAAAACAGAGTTTAGTATAGCAAGTCAGGAGGAAGAAGCAAGTGTATAGACAGTAGCGCCATAGTTCAATTGTGGGAGGAGGGGGCCCTTGGCAATGACAAGCCGGGCTTCGGGGTGAGGTATTAGATTATCCAGTACACAGCTCCCAATTTCTTGTTAATACGTTGGGTAGTGACCTTGGTGTGGTCAGTGAAGCTCAGCACCAGGTCAAGCATAATGCCAAGGTACTTAAAAGAGGGGCGAACCATCAGGGGAGAGGACCTTTAAAGGACCATTTGTGTTTGCTAGCTTGGATAGCCTGGGTTTAGAGCCGAATAGCATAGCTTTGGTCTTCTTGGCATTGACTATTAGCCTAATTTTCAGGAACCACTCACAGGAGGCACAGTAATTTTCTGAAAGTGTAGTGGAGAGGCTGGCCAGGGATTGGTCACTGTGGAACAGTATGAGGTCATCTGCATAAAGTAACTACTTACATGAAAGACTATCTTTGGGGAGGGAGTTTACAGAGAGGGAGAATAAAAGGGGTCCAAGGATTGAATCCTCGGGAACCCCAGTGGTGATGGGTTTGGCGGAGGAGGTGGCCCTCCAAGGCAGACTGTTTGAGCATGGCCGGAGAGGTAATCTTGGAACCAGGCAATAGATGTGGGGGGAAAAAAGTCAATGTTTTGCAGATTATCGAGGAGAATGCTATGGTTTACCAAGTCGCTCGCCTCTTGAGAGGTCCACAAAGATGGCACTTGTGATTTTTTCAACATCCATATTTCGGAGCACATGGTCCGTGAAACAGGCCAGGGCTGTGGTGGTGCTGTGACCTTTTCTGAAGCCATGCTGTTGGGGGCAGAGGAGGTTATATTTTGACACATGGTCCAAGATCTGGTGGTGGACAACTTTCTCAAGGAGCTTACTTAGGTGCAAAAAGGATGGAGACAGGGCAGTAGTGGTCCATTTGTTGGGAATCGCCAAATTTAAAAACAGGAATGACCCAAGGCTGTTTCCATAAGGGGGGTACAGACAATGTGGTGAGGGAGAGGTTAAAGATCGTCGTCAGCGGTGTAACGATGGCGTGGGCAATGATTTTCAAGAAGTGAGGGGAAGAGGACTTCCGGTGACGTCATGAAACAAGCCGTAGCTTAAGACGAGATGCTCCCTCTGAGATCCTTCAAACTACCTCCTAAAAACAACTTTCAATCTAAAAATACCTTCTAGAACTGCCATAGGAGGTAGCAATATGCCAAAAAAGAGAGGAGATGCAAAGTATAGACTCCCGGATCGCCTGGATGGGGAGTGATCTCAGGATGAAGATTCGGGGAGAGAGGGGACTCCCAGGCCTCATCGGCCTCCCGCTACAGCACTACTACAGCTGACCAGGTACCATATACACTGCTGCAGAAACAAATGACACAAATGCTGGCTGAAATCCGCGATTTCACAAAAGAAATGAGATCTACTGTGACTGCTCTCCACACCAACATGGGTAAGCTTGAAAAGTGCCAGGATGCTAGCGAGAGCCAGGTGACTGAAACTGATAGATGGGTGGAGGAAGTGGACGGGCCATCGTGCAGCTACACAGCAATGTAAAAGCCCTACAGGATCGTGCGGAGGATGCCGAAAGCATGAACTGCTGAAATAACATTAGGTTATCCGGCATTCCTGAGGGAGTTGAGGGTACAGAAATGATCCTGTTTATCCAGAAAACACTAAGAGAGCTGCTTCACTTACCAGAAATGGTATCCCTCGAGATAGAGCGAGCACACCATACCTTGAGTCCGAAACCTGCACCAGGAGCCCGACCCCGAACAATATTGATAAAATTCCTGAGACACCAAGACAAGGAGACCATACTGCATACTGCCTGGAGGCTCGGTGTGGTCCATTTTAACTCCCAAAGGCTATACTTCGACAACGATTACACGCCCGAGGTAATGGCGCGCGTAGGAGAGTGTACATTCCAATCATGAGAGCTCTTAAAGCAGCAGGCCTTCGCTTCAGAACTCCCTACCCTTCCAAAATTGTGATCTACTTCAAAGAGGACCCCCTCACCTTTGATAAAGTGGCAGCAGTGACCACCGAGCTGAAAGCGAGGAAGATAGAGGTGATCCAGCAGCGCCCCAGCCCCGAAGCATCGATTGCTGCCAAACTCGCACAAA
Organism: Neoceratodus forsteri; assembly: GCA_016271365.2. Classification (NCBI taxonomy): domain Eukaryota; kingdom Metazoa; phylum Chordata; order Ceratodontiformes; family Ceratodontidae; genus Neoceratodus; species Neoceratodus forsteri. Next base: position 160,673,806 of record CM057458.1, on the reverse strand, counting down.
AGGTCTGGAGCAACAATCAGAAAGACTCTAGACATCGACAGGGCTTAGAAGCAATACAGAAAATAGTAGGTACACTGAAGGCCAGACAGCTGCCTATGAAGAACACAGAGGAAGAAATGCAAGCGCCTGAAACCTGAAAAACAGCAAGTATACAATATGGACACAACCTAAGACTGCCTACCTGACAAGCTAAAACTTAGCAGTTAAGTCGGGGGGTGTTTCAATTAAAAGATACCGGGGCATGTGGAGGGGGGAGGGTAGGGGGTAGAGGGTGGCAGGGAGGGAGGGTGGTCGGGGGACTCGACTGATTACATTACTATTGCTGCTGCCCAAATGGTACACTGTTCGAGTTAGGCCAGACACTGTGTGACTACCGACTAAGCTCTGTGAAAATTGAGACAAGGATGCAGATACTAATTGAGAAGCTGGACTGAGAGTCCGCTGATTAGATGGGCCTCGAGGGAATCGTCGCTCCTGGGGAGGGAAGGAGATATTTCCGGGTTGCCCGGTGAGCTCGGGGGAGCAGGAATATTGCTGTAGTCGTTAGTGCCAGGTTTGAGAGACTTATTGAAGGATGGGGGTGACTAGGCAGGTTTGAAGAAGGTGGTCGAGGTGAAGGAGGATGGGGGGAAGGGGCTGGACTCATCTGATTACACCCTTCTTGCTGCTCCTCAAACGGTGGGATATACATGTGGGACCAGGTACTGTGTGACTCCTGGCATAGCCCAGGGATTAGACAGATAAGGGAATAAACAATGTTTGAGTGGCTAAACCGAGCCTTGGCGCGTACTTTAGGTCCCACAGGTATCACTGCACGAGTGGAGGGGGGAGATATTCCTGGGTAGCTTAGGAAGCCCAGAGAATATAATCATGACTAATATTGCTCAGTCTGCAGGGCTCATGGAGAGGCAGAAGTATTTGAGAGATGCCTTGCCTCGTGGCCCCGTAGGCCCACTTCCAGCTTTGGGAGGGAGGACTGGGGGAGGGGGAGGCCTGCTATACGACCCAGCCGTCTGCAGGAGTACTAGCCCAATGGGCTAACTCTGTTGGAGCCGTGGGAAAAGGTGGGGAGCACTACGGGGTTATACGGAAAGTTGGACAGATTGGGAGGTCTGACATGGAGCGGTCCTGCGCTGCTTCAGCCGAGATGGGCCGCGATGCCGGGTTCCCGATCTTGTGGTGGCGTGCACTTGGTTCTTGATGTCTTCCTTGCTTAGCTTCAATCAGTGACACCACCCCTGGATTAGAGCCTGGACTGGTGGGGGGGGTGAAAAGGAGGGGGATGGTGGGGGCCTGGGGGGATATCATAAACAATTACTACCTATTCCATGAACCTGGGTTGCCGAGGGCCCCAACTGAGATACACCCTTGTGAGACCTGAGACAGATTTGATATCGTGGCTAATGAAAGAGAGCCACCTCCTGGCCATCCTCCTGACCGCTCACTCACCCCTTCATCCACAGGAAGGTCGGTGAACTTGAGGGAAAGAACTCCCTGAGGCCGACTGAGGAACCCTTTGGAGTGGGGGATTTAGAGCTGGACAGATAGTGCAGACCCCGCAGAACCACTGAGATGAGGATACTTTTGAACAGATGCCAATATTACGGGGTCCCGGGTCGTTTCACCCTAGTCAGGTGGGGAGAAGGATGGGAGAAGAAAGGAGAAGTGCCACGGAGACTCTTGGGACCGTCTGCCACCCAGGCTGGCCTTGAGGAGGGTATTGCACAGGGGGAGGGAGGGGAGCACACTCAAGACCTGTTGTGATACCGGGTAGCTCTGGATTTTGAGGCTGAGCAACTCCAGAGGTATCATGGCTGGCGTGGACCTTGAATCCAGGTTCGCTAAATACTGGAGTGCACAGGGGGGTGGGGCAGGCTGCCTTCTCCCTCCTGATCCTTAACAGTAGTTTGGCTAAAAATAGCTCCGCATATATAAGTTGGGAAAGCCAGGAGACTGCTGTGGGGACGCAGCCCTGCTATGGCGGCGCTGCGGGGAGGGGCAGGCCTAGTGCCTAAACCACTGAACATATAAAAAGTAACATAACCTGCTTGAAGACTGGACCTGTGTGGTGGTGGGGGGTCACTGGAGCCTCACTTTACTCTTGGGGTGCTGGCCCGTCCCCCCTAGCCCTCCCACTCGCACCTCTCCTAGGTGGGGGGGGGTGCTAGACCTCGGAACAGATGTACTCCCCATCCAGGTGGAGGTCCGCTTTTCTCCAGAGCCCAGGCACCTCCTCTAGCTTTCCTGTGATCTCAGGGGCATCTGCAGCTCGGCCGTATTCACCACCTATCCCACTTACCTTTCCCCTAATAAGCACTTTAAGTGCCAAAAGCCCAAGATTTTCTAGGGCTCCTGAGGTAAGGACATATCCTTACCGTAGGATCAGGGATCAACCCTGATCAGTGGAAGTACCAGTTTATCTAGGTTACTGTTACATAGACCATGTTGGTCACCTCGCTGATTCCAGTATGTTTGTTAGTGAAAGTTTTTGATTATCAATTTATATTGTCATGTTGTTGTATTTGTCCTAAAAAAGTCATCAGGTCCTCTCAAGACTACCTACAAAGGCTTAATCTAAATCAGATAAGAGGAAAACCCCACAAATAGGTTGGAAAGTTGGGAAACAACTGGTTGAATGAACCTCAATAATGTACATGCCCAAACTGAAATTATTGTCCCTGAACATTAATGGCCTCGCTTCGCCTATTAAATGGTCCAGGACACTAGCCTTTATTAGAAGGTCTAAAGCAGACCTAGTATACCTTCAAGAAACCCATATGAACTCTGCCGAACACAAAAAAATAGCCAAGCTAAGCAGAGGACAGGTTTATTATTCCTCCAGTAAAGAAGGCAGAAGAAGAGGTGTGGCTATAATAATACCACCACATACCCCATTCAAGGCGGAATGCACCTGGTCGGACCCAGAGGGTAGGTTGGTTATGGTACAGGGAAAACTTAATGATCAACAGGTGACTCTGGCGACCAGAAATGCCTCGGGCTACTGAGGCTGCTGGTCTGGAGGTTCCAAAAGTACACAGCTTTACATGAGTTTATCCTCTTTTTCACAGATGTTTCTCAGGGATCTGTACTCATTACAGAGAGGCAGGGAGACTTCAGTCTGTTTCGCAGGTTTACCCCCTCCCACCTTCTTTGCCCACACTATCAGTCCTTGTATCTGTCTCCCACCACCTTAAATCCTCTCACCGACTGAACTATTATAAATAATTATTTCCTTTTCATAGTAACACAGAATTTGTCAGCAGAAAAGGACCATCTGGCCCACCCAATCTGCCCTGATGTCTCTGCCTAATCTGTCTCCACTGACCCTAACTGGTCTCTGGTGACCCTCCCCGCCTATTTACTAATATTTCTCTATGTCTGCCCCATGCATGCTTGAAGCCCCCAACTGTTTTTGTCTCCCACACTTCTGTTGGCACTCTGTTCCAGGAGTCTACCACCCTTTCAGTGAAGCAGAACATCCTCACGTCCCTCTTATACTCTCTCCCCACCACCAGCTACACTGTATGCCCCTTGGTCCTGGTACTCTTTCTCATTTGAAAGAGGCTCATCTCCTGTACCCTGTTCACCCCTGTGCTCTACTTGCAGGTCTCTATTGTGTCTCCTCTCTTACAGTGTGTACATGTTGAGATCCCGCAGTCTATCCACAAACAGCTTCTAGTGCAACCCCTGCACCATTTTAGCTGCCCGCCCCTGGACTGCTTTGACCGTACACCAGCTGGGGTCTTCCAGCAAGCGATACAGTGGCAACTCTACCTCCCTCCCTCCTCCTGCTGCTGGAGATAACTCTCCCTGTGCACCCCAGCATCCCCACTAGCTCTACCTACTGCTTTGTCACTCTGCCCTGCCACTTTGAGGTCATTAGATATGATAATCCCAACATCTCTTTCCTGATTAGTGACTGTCAGTATCTCTCCCCCCACCCCCATCCTATTCTCCGCGCCTGGGTTCGTATGCCCTAGGCGTATGATTTTGCACTTTTTAGCAATAACCCCCAACTGCCCTGCTCTTGCATTCTCTCTACCCCTCCTGAATTATGAAGAAGCTGAAGAGGACCAGACCCAGTACTGAGGCCTGCGGCACCCGCTGGTCACTCTACCATCATTAGAGTGAGTGTTGTTTATCACCACCCTCTGTCTTTTATCCGTTAAACAGTTGTTAACTCAAGTGACCACTTTGGATCCCACCCCTACACTGCTCAATTTCTTCATCAGTCTCCTGTGTGGCCCAGTGTCAAAGGCCTTGCTAAAGTCCAGATAGACCATGTCCACTGCCCTCCCCTGATCTATTTCCCTGGTCACCCAGTCCAAGATATTAATCAAATTTGTGTGGCATGCGGAATTCATGCTGCCTGTGGTCTTGCAGCCACTTGGATTCAAGATACTCTACCAGCTTTTCCTTACGAAGGGTTTCCATTAATTTCCACACCACTGATGTGTGACTGACTGGATCTTATGTAGAGGGACCAAGTCTGCTCTTCCACAGTCCTCCGGAACCATGCCTGTTTACAGTGAGTCTACCGTTGAATAAGGCCATCACTGGAGCAGCTAACACCTCCTTGAGTTCCTTTAGTACCTATGGGTGTATCCTCTCCAGTCCCACAGCTTTGTTCACCTCCAGAGCTTGAAGTTCCTTCAGGACTCTTTCCTCTGAAAATGATCTTGTGTACAGCTGCCCCCTTCCCCATTCCTGCTACTCCCTGGAGGTCCACCCCTCCACTGTGAAGACTGAACATAAGTACCTGCTCAGGACGGCAGCTTTTTCTTGGTTCTCTTCTGCCCTACTTATCCTCATCCCTCCCGTTGCTTTCCTATTCTCACTTATGTATCTGAAAATAGTCTTGTCCCCTTTAGCTACCACTTTGGCTATCCTTTCCTCTATCTGTGCTTTGCTCCCTTCACTACCTTACCTGCTTCCCTCTGTTTTACTTGATGCACCTTCCTGTCCTCCACCCTCTGTGTTTCTTTATACCTCCTGAATGCAACACTTTTTTCTTCACTGCCTTGTCCACTTCCTTAGAGAACCATAACTTTTTCTTCTTTCTGCTTTTACTCACTTCACTGACTCAGAAGCTGGCTGCCATAATTATGCCCTTGCTTATTGTTCCCCACTGTGCCGCTACACCACTCAGGCATTTGCCCCCATGAGGCAGTTTCTGAGGCAGTCTCCAACTTCTTTAAAATTTGCCCTCCTAAAGTCCAAGAACCTCATTATGCTGTGGTTTGCCTCTGCTCCAGTCTTCATGTTAAACCACACTGTACAGTGATCACTGGTACCTAGGGGACTACCCACTGTGACATCTGCAATGTAGTCCTTGTTTGTAAGCACCAGGTCCAGTACTGCCACGTCCCTACTTGGTTCTTTGACTACCTGCCAAAGAAAAGCCCCTTGTGCACAGTTAAGGATGGCCCTGCTATTTGCCGAAGCCACCGATGGATGACTCCATGCCATGTCTGACAGATTGAAGTCACCAATTAGCAGTAGCTCCCACTTACTTGGCATCCTGATGATGGCTTCCCAAAGTGCCTCATCCAACTCCTCTCCCTGTGCTGGAGGTCTGTATGCTACCCCAGTACAGACAGCAGCCCCAGAGCCTGTCTCCGTGATGACCCACAGCACCTCCAGGTGACCCTCAGCCTCCATGGCCTTGATTCCCTCTCTCACATACAGTGCAACCCCTCCTCCCCTCCCTGTCTCAACGAAACAGAGTAGTCAGGTATGGCCATGTCCCAGTCATTAGCCTCTATCATGATGGCCTCCCTGCCCAGAATTTTATTACTCAGACACTCTGCATTGGCACACATTGCTCTCCATACCTTACTCCCCCACCCCCCCCTTTTCCAGCCTGTGCTATCTCCTGACGCTTCACCTGACCCACTCCTTCCACTTTTTACCTTGTCCATTCCCTGTCTCCGGTACTTCTTTATTCTCGCTTGCCTGATTTATACCCCTTTCCTCTGCCTTGTCACCCCCTCCCTTTTCATGCTCCTGCCCTAGGGGAGTATACCCCTTAGGCCCTCCCTCTCTAAGGCACAATCATCAGGGTGAGGGTTTACTGTTGCCTCCCTTGATTTTAACCCCCCCCCAAGCTAGTTGAAATACTCATCTAAGTAGTATTTAAACCTCCCACTTAGAAATGTGGTCTGGAAGGATGCAGGCCATCTCCCCTATAGAGGCCCATATTCTCCCAGGTTTGCCACCAGCCCCCAGTGTTGACGAAGCCCTCCTCCATGCACCATGCCTTCAGTCTTGCCTGGTGCAAAGCACCATTTCCTCTCCTCGGCTGTACACAGGTAACATCTCAGCAAAAGTCACCTTGGGCACCACCTGTTTTAGGCCCCTCCCGAATTCCCTGAAATTATCCTGCACTGCCCCTACCCTGTTTCTAGCCAGGTTATTTGTCCCCAGGTGGACCATGATATCTAGATCCTTCCACTCTCTTGTTGCCCTAGCGATCCTCTGGATACACTCTCCATCCCTCCAAGCCGAAGCACCTCTCAGGCACTTCTTCCTCCCCCTACTGCCCAGTTCATCCCCCAGCAATAGAGTCCTCCACTACCAGCTCCCCACCCCGTCTTCCCCTCTCTGTAATATACAGAGTGAGACTTTTTTTTTTTTTTACTCCGTTTCTCTCCTCGGGTCCCAGGTCGGCATCCATCCCAGCCACCTGTCCAGCCCCGTACCCCAGCATCAGGCTGCAACCCATCTTCCCCCAAAGCTTACCCCCATGGTAGGGTGGCAAGGAGCCCCCAAGCTCTACTCACCTCGACTAGGATCCAGTTCAGGGAGTGCCATTCACGGTCGGGGCCTGCGGCAGGTGGCTGCCTCATCTAGCTGACCAGGGACCATTTTTCTCATTTTTCTTTCCCTCGAGAGTGGAGCATGCAGTGCCGTCAGGGGAGGGAGCATGCACTCGTTCTTCCCAGTGCCTGCCCCACTCGGTTCCTTTTCTGGCAGCATTGGTGCTCTGTTCCCAAGCCGCCACCAGGGGTCAGAAGCACACCAACCACTGAGATCCCCCCTTCCCGGAGAGGGAGAGCAGTCCCTCGGAGGCTCATCCCTTTCCACCCTCGACTACCCCGTGGCCCATGCTCATTCCCAAACATGGGTCGCCATGAGTGCGAGGTAAGGCAACCAGCGCCTCAGCCCTCAGCACCACCGGGCCCTATAAAGTGAGAGTTTCCTTTCTGAAGTTACTACACTATGAGATTTATGTCACTCAGATGAAATATGGCAGTGATAAGTAATGCATTGTACTGTCTAATGAAATGCAGTGAATATTTACTGTTTTCCTTACCTTCCATTAGTGTTGACACTCCCCCTGTGCACTGAAATGGAGTATCACATTTTTTTATGAATGAGTCGAATGCAGCCCTATCAAAACAGACACTTACAAGACAAAAACCTGAAGAACAACAACTGCAAGCAGCCACGTGGAGCTACTGTACTGTCTACATACATACACTATCTTGGAATGATTATACTTTTGTGGGCAATACATGGACCAGAATCTATTTCAATATAATTTTGTGTAGTTGACATAAATGTATTTAAATGTGATACGTATTTAGATTAAATAGAACTCACTATTTTCATTTGTATGAGATGGGATGACATGTTTAGGACGTCATTTTAATGGGACTGTAAGTAGGGTCCTTTGATTGTATGCTTCACCCTTGAAAAAGTATCTGCATGGATGCAAAATGGCATTGGGAGGCATTTGTGGTCACTAGTCAGGGTCGGTGCCTGTATACACCTATTTTGCCCTTTACTGATATGTGTTTTATCCATGTAAGTTACAAATAAATATATTTATCTTTTTTTACATTTCACGGAAGAATTCTTGAGTTTGTCTAGCCAGCACAGGATGTAGGTGAGGGGTCTTTTTGCCTCTTGTAATTACCTGGGAGTGTTAGCTCTGCTGCTGCCCACAGATTCCTTGCCACTAGCGCTGGTACCAGACAATCTTCGAGACACAGAGGGAACAATAAGCAGATTCTCACTTGAGCCCCCTTTTATTCTGTGCTCCTGACCAGATAGAGCGGTGTCTAGACTTGCATCTGTAGTTGGAATGGAGCTGCTGCTGTCATACGTCTCAGACAGAGGCTCTAAGCTTAGAGAGACCTGGAAAAGAGTTAGGATTTTTTCATCAGTGCCTTAATTGGAAGGAAATCTGCTTAGAAAAATGTATTTATTTTATTTAGTTTTTGTTGACTGGGTAAGTGCACTAAACAACAACATTGTCTATTTTCGGGCATGACCAAGGAGAGCTACAGACAAAACCAACATTACTGAACTATCATCAAAAGCTGTTTCTATACAGCACTTTATCTATCACATTGCTCAATACTACAATGCTATATAGATACATACATTCTGTCAGCAGTGTCACAGGCTGTGGGTATTGATGAACTGATAGGCAGTGAGGCAACGTACGTTTCAAATAAAACTAGGTTTTATTCTTCAACAGCAGAACAAAAGATACCATAAAGCGAACTTAGGCAACTAAATAAAAGGAAAATATCAGCTTTCAATAAAACAGCAACAGAACTGAAACATAATGCAACAACTAGAAATTGCTAGCTGTACTAGGTATTCTCCATCCAACACCTCACTCCTATCTGCCTGAACCTAGAACCGGTATACCTTTATACAGGTAGGTGTATCATGTGACAACTTAGCTTCACCCACATTGGGGGCAGACAGAAAGAAATAGTTTATTTCAGACATTTTATACTGCTATTTATCGTTTTCCTTAACATCTGTTAACACTTTCATTCTTTACCAATATATACATGTTGTTTCCATGTTAAAATACCAAATTCCAAGCGTTTTGGGCACCTGCTGACCTCTGAAACACCGCCCACAACAGTACCTCTCTATAAAATAGATGGTGAAACGGATGGCCGGATGTAAAGGAGCATACTGTTTGGGAAAGAATCACAAGCGTCTTATTGTAGGCTCAATACGCGAGGAACTGTCCCATCTCCGCATTCTAGATGAGAAGGTAAATAAACCCTTCTTTTTCCTTATTATGTTCCCTTTTTCTGGAGAAAATATCCACTTGCCAGAATGACACTTTACACTACACACATCAATGGTACTGCATTCATGTCTGTAATGTTGCTATCCAGCTGCATGAATGTGAGAATGCCCGAGGCAGAAGAGTGCAGAGAACAGGACGGGAAACAGAGAACGCAGCCCGAGAAACCACACCGCCAAGGAGCAAAACTGCACCATGTCCTTGCGGTCTCTGGGCAGCAGCTTCAGCTGCTCCTGACTCTGTGCTCTTCCACTCCTACCAGCTTCCTAGTGCCCTTCATTGGTTTACATACCGTCTGGTTGCTTTTTAATGCAAAACCTCATTTCCCCTAGGAACACTGTAAGGCAATTCACCCCATTTTTGTTTCTTTACAGAAAGCCATGTTTCTGTGAGTTAGAAAAACAAACGGAAAGGGGAATTCTCTATCTGCATACATGCTGCATGCATAAGCAGATTGAGTAAACAGTCTAAGACACTTGTCTTGATCCTTTTCTGACCAAATTATTCAGTGAGCTTTTCCCAATTAAGTGTATTTCTGGATGTGGGAAATAATTAAGGAGTGTGACATATGTGGTTCCTCCAGGCAGCGAAGCAGATAAAAAAAAAAACGGACAAACAACAAACCACAAAATGGTTGGCCAGCCCAACAAACTATAACATATAGAAGACATTACACCAAACATGACACATCCTTCGCTACTTCAGAGATAGCACCACTTGTCACAGGGAAGCAAGCCCAGAAACACATGGGAGAGGTGTCCCTTTCACATTCTCCTCCCCACCCAAGACAAAACCTATAGGTTTTTTTTCCAGAAACACCTGTTAGCAGATCCTTTCTGAGGAGAGAGAGAGCCTAAGACCACCCTTCTCCTAAGGCTCCACCTCAGGGATCCTATTATTAACATTTCACAAAGGAGAGCTCGTCTTCTCTCCTACATCCTATGTCTCTTTCCCCGAGGTCTGATAACTAGTGCTGCTCCTCACTTGTTCCATATCTGGACATAAAGTCTGCATTGCCATGAGCAGTACCTTTTCTATGCTGAATAGTGAACTTGTACGGTTGCACCGAAAGGTACCATCTCATAATGCAAGGATTTCGGTCTTTCATAACATGCATCCAACATAACAGGTTAGGATCCGTCCACAATTCAAATTCAACCCCCCACAGGTAGAAACGGAGGGCTTCAATGGCCCATCTTATGGCCAGGCACTCCTTTTCAATCATGGAGTAATGGGTTTCTCTCATGGAGCTTCCTACTTATGTAAATGATCGGGTGTTCCTTCCCTTCGATTATTTGGGTAAGCGCAGCTCCTATGCCACAATTAGAGGCATCCATTTGTACAATAAACTGTTTTGTAAAATCAGGTGACCATAGAACAGGTGACGAACACAATGCTGCTTTTAAGCTTATAAATGCATCTTCACATTCTGGTGACCACAGTACCTTATCTGGCTTGTTTTTACAGGTTAAATCTGTTAAAGGCCCAGCTAATGTCACAAAATTCTGGATGAATCACCAGTAATAGCCAGCCAGACCTAAAAAGGAACGGACATCTTTTTTCGTTTTTGGTCTGGGGCTATTAGCCACAACGGAACCTTCCCAATATCTGGTTTTAGACACCCCCTTCCAATTTGAAATCTTAAATATTTTGTTTCTTCCATCCCTAGGGAACATTTTGAAGGGTTCATGGTTAACCCTGTGTCAGCAATGGCTGATACTACTGCCGACAGGTGTCTTTTATGATCCTCCCATGTAGGGCAGAACACCACCACAACGTCAAGATATGAGACACTGTATTTACTTTGAGGGGTCCGTATATGGTCCATGACGCTCTGAAATGTGGCAGGAGCTCCATGGCATCCCAAAGGCATTACAGTAAACTGGAAAAGCCCAAGGGGTGTACTAAACACAATCTTTTCTCTAGCATTGGAATCTAAAGGGATTTGCCAATATCCCTTGGTTAAATCAAGGGTACTGAGATAATGGCTATTTCCTAGATAGTCAAGAATATCGTCTGTATGGGGTATTGGGTAACTGTCATATTTCGATATGTTGTTCAAGCATCTAAAATCAAGGCATATACGTACGCCCCCTTCATTCTTTCCTACCACCACCTTTGGAAAGCTCCATTCACTACATGATGGCTCTATAATGCCCAGAGTCTGCATTTTCTATATCTCTTGGATCACATCTTCCCGGATCCTTTCAGGAAGCCTACAGGGCTTTTGCCTAATGGGTTGGCTTTGTATAACTGTAATATGATGTTCTGCCCCTTGTGCCCTCCCAGGAGTACCTGTAAAAGTAATTTTAAATGTGTCCAGAATCTCCTGTAGATCAGCCTTCTGGGTGGGTGATAGCTCAGATTTAATTCTTATATCAGCTATCTCCCCTACACTTTCCAGGTGTTGATAAGCCATATGGAGTTCGCTGTCAGGAAGTTCTGGATGTACATAGGTACAAAGGGGTGTGGCCCTTTCTACCCATGGTTTCAACAGATTGGCGTGATAGATCCGCCTCTTTTGGGTTTTGTCAGGTAGGAATACTTCATACGTAACTGAATCCACTCACTTAGTAACCATGTATGGACCTTGCCACTTCACTCAATAATGCTGAGGGAAACTGCTCCCTCAGCAAACTCATTCTGTATGTGGATGACACTGTCATATACTGCAGTGACCCCCAACTTAGTGTAATCTCCACAAAACTGCAGGACAGTCTCTCAACTCTTGAGGCCTGGTTCTCCGCAAACTCCCTGAAGCTCAACAAAGAAAAAACCAAAGCCGTACTGTTTGGTTCTAGACGCTTGGGCTCTGACAGAAGTCAGCTGCTCCTGATCAGCACTAACCAAGGAAAAAGAGTTGAGGTCATGACCAGTTTCAAATACCTTGGGATCTATCTTGACCAAGAGATGACCTACAGACCCCATATCGACTACATAACCCGGTCCATCCACCAAAAGCTTGGCCTCCTCTACCGTCTGGGGAACTCCCTATCCTGTGTTGCACGTCGAGCAATTGCCTGCTGCAGTCTTCTCCCCTCCATCCTATATGGGACTCCTCTATTGCAGTTCCTCCATGAGATGGAATTCAATAAACTTACGTACTCTATAACCTTGAGGTGGCTAAACCCACCACAAACTCCTCTCCTAAGGAGGCATCATTGTGAGGCACTTAAGGAACTGACCTGGCCCACTCTTCGGCATAAACTAGCCTACCCCGCTGCCTGCCTTGCCTTCAAGTTCTCTATCCTTGGTCCCCCTCCCCATCTTAGTGGACTACTCTTCCCCCAAAGTACAATGCCGAACCCTGCGATCCTCTGCAAATCACCACCTGGACATCCCTCAGATACGCTCCAACCAAGGCAAACGCTCCTTCAGATTTGCTGCCTCCTACCTATGGAACTCCTTACCAGCTAGCTTGATTGACTTACCCACCCTTAACCAGTTCAAGTCTGGACTCAAACTATATCTTCTCAATCTCAGCCTCTGTGGCTGCAATCGTTAGCTCCCTAGTCCAGGTCTCATTTCCGTCGCACTGCCTTGAACCTCCCTTCATCCTGGATGTATCTCCAAAACTATGATGCCAATTTTCTGTTGTTGTCTCAATTCCCTACTAATTGGTGTGTAACTTGACGTCATGTATTGCTAATAAGAGCCTGAATGTGAACCTGATTCTACCCCTGTATACTGTTGCTAATGTATATTTGTGAACTATTGTAACTACTGTAAATAATGCTATTATGTGTCTTTTTCTGTAACTAATTCCGGGTCGCCCCTGAAAAAGGGATCTCTGGTCTCAGTGGGTTACCCGGTTACCAAAATCCAAATAAATAAATGTATGGTTTATTATCAGAGGAGGGTAACAACAGCAACACCTTATCCCCTACTTCAAATTCTTTAAACTGGGTGCTTTTATCATAATGCATCTTTCTGTATGCTTTGTTTGGTCTGACTGACCTGATGGGCCATTTGAACATACAGTATATGGGTAGTCTTTTTCTTAACTGCAGCCAATAATCTACTGGGTCACAATTTTCTACCTTCCCTTCCTCCCATTCCTCTTTAACTGCACCCAGGGGACCTTTAGGATTTCACCCATAGAGTAGTTCGAAAGGCAAAAAACCTGGGGAGGCTTGGGGCACCTCCCTACAGGCAAACATAAGATAGGGCAAATAGGTATCCCACTTAACTCCTTCCTCTTATACAAACTTTTGAAGCATCTTTTTCATAGTCTGATTGAATTGTTCAACCAATCCGCCTGTTTGTGGATGGTAAAGGGTGGTATAGATGGCTTCAATACCCAGGATTTGGTACAAACGCTTCAAAAGGATTGAGCAAAACATACTACCCCTGTATGTTAGGATTTCTCGAGGAATGCCCATCCTGCTGAAAATTTTCCCCAATTCTTCAGCGATTCTGGGAGCTGTTACACTTCTGAGTGGAACTGCTACTGGGTATTTCGTTGCGTAGACACAGACTACTAAAACAAAACAGTTACCCTTGGAGCTTTTTGGTAAGGGCTCAATAATATCCATAGCTACCCTCTCAAAAGGTACAGTAAATAAGGGCATAGTCTGCAAGGGTACCACATCTTGCGCCAAATTTTGGCCACTTTCTGGCATTCATAACAATTGCTACAATAGTTAGACAATCCTAATGGATGCCAGGCCAAAAAAAAGTCTGAGCAATCGACTAGTGGTACAATCCCTCCCTAGATGTCCAGACAGGAGAATATCATGAGCTAATTCTAAGAATTTCTACCTGTACTGTCGGGGTACCATTAATTGTTCCACTTTTTCTCCTGTTCAGGGGTTAACAGAAACCCTATACAGTACATCATTGATTATCTTAAATTCAGCTGCCCTGTAGTTACTCCAACCTGTGAAAAGAAAGACGTTTAAGTTACATCACTTCATTGCAATGTCTTAAATTCCCCAGGTCCTTCAAGTAACACATTCTCTACAGTTACAGGTAAAGCATCAGTTTTACTGTGCTTAAGATTAGTCCCATGCTTTTGTATCCAGGATCTCTTGTCTCTTCTGGGCCCGTGACTTCTTTTCTTTCCCTGTAGGACCAATACTGTCTGGTTCAAATGGATGTAATAGTTCCCACTCCTTCTCTTTAGCTGCTTGTGCCCTTGTGGTAACCGCACAAATATTAGCTGTTAGTAGATGTTCAAACTGGGGGTGATCATGGCCAATAATAACTGGTACTGGGAGCTGTGGTACTACCCCAACCTTCATGGTTTGGACCTGTCCATTTATTGCCAGTTCAGTGTCGTGGATGGGGTAATGGTGGGTGTCACCATGTATACACCTGACACCTGTGGTGGAACGTTTTGTTGCTGGTTTGATGTCCGTCATACTACCATGCACCAATGTTTGTTTACTCCCAGAGTCCAAAAATCCAAAAACTATTCTCTCCCCGATCTGTACTGGTGTCAAATAATGCCCCCTGTTGGCCAAGGCTAGATGTGCCTGTTCAGGTTTTCTTTTGGGACAGAATCTGGCAATATGGCCCTTTTCATTGCACCCTCTGCAAACAATCTCAGGATTATATCCTCTGTTAAATCTATTATTTCTAGTCCCACTCCCAGAGTTAGTGTTAGGCTGCCCAGAAGTAGTAGAAACTGATCTTACCGGAACAAGAGGCACTAGGTATGTCCTTTTCTGTCGATGTGGTCTGGCGGTTAAATAATCCTCTGCTAATCTTATTGCCACGTCAGAGGTCTGTGGGCAGTGTTCTTTAACCCATATTTGTACGTCTTGAGGCAGTACTCTGATAAATTGTTCCAGGATAACTAACTCTAACTTCTGCTCTGTAGTTCTTGTTGCAGGTTGTAGCCATTTAACACAGAGATCTTTGAGCAGCGTATAGTCATCCTGGGGAGAGTCTGATGTCTGAAATCGAAAGGACCGAAACCTCTGGCGATATGTTTCTGTGCTTATATCGTATCTCTTAAGAATAGCAGCTTTGACCACATCGAAATTATTAGCTTGGGCTACTTCTACATGGCTGTAAGCAAGTTGCGCCTTCCCAGTTAATTAAGGGGCTAATCAAACCACCCACTGCTCCCTGGGCCAGGTACAGGCTGCTGCAACTCGTTCAAAAGTCATAAGGTAAGCTTCTGCATAATTGGTGTCAGAAAGCTTTACCAGTTTAATGTCTTTCTGTCCCCCTCCAGAAGGTGCTGGAGGTCTGGCAGCACCAAGAGCTTATATAGCTCGAAGCGTGTCCGTCCATCTGGCGTCACTATCTCTCTTATCCATCTCTTTTTGGTTTTCCATTTTGAGCTGTTTAAGACATAACCACCTTAACAGCTATTGGAGTCCACAGCTGGCTATTCTTCAGGCTCACCTCCAACAGCTTGAGCCTGCTCCTCCTTCCTGTCGCCTTCCATCTTTACTCCTGACACCTTTGGCTTCACCTCTCTCTTTCTTACCACCGGGTCAAGACCTGGAACCAGAGGTATCTGGAATTTTTTGGACATGTACCTTGTGACAACACCATGCGCCGAAATGCCCTCTGTCTTGTCATGCTGCATCCAGTCCACCAGGGCCTAGGACAGACCCCTCCAGTCACAATCCCACCTCTGCCACCATGTTTCACAGGCTGTGGGTACTGATGAACTGATAGGCAGTGAGGCAACGTAAGGTTCAAATAAAACTAGGTTTTATTCTTCAACAGCAGAACAAAAGATATAATAAAGTGAACTTAGGCAACTAAATAAAAGGAGAATATCAGCTTTCAATGAAACAGCAACATAACTGAAACATAATGAAACAACTAGAAATCACTAGGTGTTCTCCATCCAACACCTTGCTCCTATGTGCCTGAACCTAGAACTGGTACACCTTTATACAGGTAGATGTATCATGTGACAACTTAGCTCCACCCACATTGGGGACAGACAGAAAAAATAGTTTATTTCAGACATTTTATACTGTTATTTATCATTTTCCTTAACATCTGTTAACACTTTCATTCTTTACTAATTTATACATGTTGTTTCCATGTTAAAATACCAAATTCCAAGCGTTTTGGGCACCTGCTGACCTCTGAAACACCGCCCACAACAGTAGTTCTCTATAAAATAGATGGTGAAATGGCCGGCCAGCTCTAAAGGAGCATACCTGTTTGGGGAAGAATCAGAAGCGTCTTACTGCAGGCTCAGTATGCGAGGAATTGTCCCATCTCCTTATTCTAGACGAGAAGGTAAACAACCCCTTTTTTTTTTTTTTCTTTATAATAGTCCCCCTTTCTGGAGAAAATATCCGCTTGCCAGAATGACACTTTACACTACACACATCAATGGCACTGCATTTCTGTGTGTAATGTTACTATCTAGCTGCATGAATGTGAGAATGCCCGAGGCAGAAGAGTGCAGAGAACAGGACGGGAAACAGAGAACACAGCCCAAGAAACCGCACCGCCAAGGAGCAAAACTGCACCATGTCCTTGCGATCTCTGGGCAGCAGCTTCAGCTGCTCCTGACTCTGCACTCTTCCACTCCCACTCCTACCAGCTTCCTAGTGCCCTTCATTGGTTTACATACTGGCTGGTTGCTTTTTAATGCAAAACCTCATTTCCCCTAGGAACACTGTAAGGCAATTCATCCGTTTTTGTTTCTTTACAGAAAGCCATGTTTTCTGAGTTACAAAACAAGTGGAAAGGAAATTCTCTATCTGCATACATGCTGCATGCACATAGTGATTGGGAAAGCAGTCTAAGACGCTCGTCTTGATCCTTTTCTGACCAAATTATTCAGTAAGCTTTTCCCAATTAAGTATATTTCTGGATGAGGGAAATAATTAAGGAGTGTGACATGTGTGGTTCCTCCAGGCAGCGAAGCAGATAAAAAAAAAACAGACACTAACAAACCACAAAATGGGTGGCCAGCCCAACAAACTAGAACATATAGAAGACACTACACCAGACATGACACATCCTTCGCTACTTCAAAGATAGCACCACTTGTCACAGGGGAGGAAGCCCAGGAAAACATGGGGGGGGGGGCCTAGACTCATTAGTCTTGCCAGTCTGCCCATTTCCTACCTAACTCTGTGTCCTACCTGACACTGGACGGAGTTACTGGCCTCTTGCCCTTTTGGTGTCCCAGTGTCCCCTTCCCCAACAGTCCACCCCTCCCACCACCACCATAGGTTTTACTATATCCATGTGCCTATCCAATCCCAAAATTACAATATAGCCTTTTAGTAGTAGTCTGATTGTGTTGGGCTCACTTATTTGTTGCTTTAAATGAAGATCGTTAGCTGTAGTGGCTGTGGGGCACTGATCTTCATGGGTGTGCTCTGGAGAAGGGAGCATTGCCCCATTTGCAGAATCCACTTTCTCAGAGGCCCACTGGCCCAGGTGATAGAGAGTGGTGGAGAGGGCACAGGAAGGCAGGGGTAGCCACAAGGGGGGTTGTTCTGTCAAATTCCTTCCTGAAAGCAAACTGCTTTGTACCTCTGGAGACAGTTCAAGAACCAGACCCCACTGTGGGGGGGGGGAGAACTCTGTCAATCGGGTGGCTCAAGAAAGAACACCACAATGGCTCCCAGAAGTAAGAAAGACAAGAGTCTTGGTGGTCAGGGGAGTGGAAAAGGTGGTGGGTGAGGGATCACTAGAGAAGGGGATGGTTAGGTACCTTGGCCATCTGTGCTCTAGATCGAATAGGGAGGATGGTGGAGTGGGAACGGAAAGAGCTGAGGGTGGTGGTACACCTAGCCACCAATGATCCGGCAAACCAGTCAGTGGACACAGTAAAGCAAATTTCCAGAGAAAGCAACATTTCCAGAGACTGGCAAACAGACTGGTAGCTCACTCAGCCCCCCCGGCCTTCTCTGAGATCCTTCCTGTGTGGGGCAAGGGGGAGGACAGAATTAGAGAAAAGGAGACACACAAGTTTAATGGGTGGCTGAAAGAATGGTGTCAGGGGAAGGGATACCACACCACAGGTGACTGGGGGAACTTTTGGGATAGGAGGCTTTTTAAGGGGGACGGTCTCCACCTGATGAGAGAGGGGACCAGTGCACTGGGGCAGAAGTTTGACAGCTATATCAGATGTTTAAACTGACTATAGAGAAGACTGGGACTAGGAGAACCGAACAAATAGGCGAAAGGAAGGGGATCCTTGCTAGTCCTCCCCTACAGCTGGGGCTTGTAGCAGCACAATGAGTAAAAACTGGAGTCACACCTAAAATGAGGTAGGGGATGGATTAACAGCAAGTGGGCACAAAAAGGGTACTACAAAAGAGGCCAGGGAAGAAAACAAGTGAATTTCTGACAAATAACAAAAGGCATTTTGGTTGGAAAGGAGTCTGCCTCAACGCCAGGAGTCTGGGCAGTAAAATCAGCGAGTTCCAGGCAATGATGACAGATACTTAGATGGACCTCGTAGCCATCACAGAAACACGGGCCATGACTAAAAATAACTGGGACCTCACAGTACCCGAGTACTTACTGCTAAGAAGGGACAGAGGAAAAGACAGAGGTGGTGGCATAGTCTTCTATGTCAGGGAAGGCACTTTAACTTACCTGACACAGACTGGGATGGCTCCAGTGGCTATGAACACTAGAAGCCAGGCTACGCTGGATACCTTTTTGGACTACCTACTGGTGCAGCTGGTAAGGGAACCAGCCAGGCAGGGATCCATCCTGGATATGGTGTTCACCAATTCTGAAGCAGTAAAAGCCGAAAGAGTTGTGAAGCCACTCGCAACTCAGTTTGGCTCAAATTAGCCCTTGGGACCACAAAACGCACACAAAAACAGAGTTCTTGGACTTTAGAAGGGCAGACTTCAGCAAACCTGAAGGGGTGATTCTGGATAAGATAGACGGGGTAGGCAGTATAGAAGGTGTGGAAGAGAGGTGGGGGGGGCAATATAAGAAGTCAGCCTTGAAGATTTGTGGCTATGCAAATGCAAAATAAATACATTTAGGAGACCACTACGGCTCTCAGGGAAGGTCAGGGAAGCAGTAAGAGCCAAAAAGAAAGCATTCTACAAGTTTGAGGATAAGCAGGTGGAAGAAGAACAGGAGGAATACTTTCAGAGAAATAGGGAAGTGAAGAAGGTGATTAGAGAGGCAAAAGCAGACACAGAGCTGTGAATAGCCGAAGGGGCCAAGCGCAGAGAGAAAAAATTACCATAGTAATATTGTTTCTTCCAGGGGATCCCTCAATATACTTGACTTAGGAGGCAGTATATAGCACAGTGGTTTAGGGCTCTGAGCTGCCAACCTGGAGACCTGGGTTTGAATCCCACAGCCCCCACTTGCAAACTACGTGACCCTAAGCAAGTAACTTAACTTCCTTGTGCTACCAGGTCGCACCTGGAAACAAGCTTTGGCTTTGTGTGCCTTTCCTGGTTAAACAATTTCCCCTTTCCCTAGTGCAGTTATGCCAGCTGGGTTCAGCTGCCCCAGAGATGGAGTTAAGGTAATGATGCCAGGGAATTATCCAGTAAGGTTGCAGTAAGTGACTGCTGCCAGTAGGTGCTACTGTACTTCCAGTCAGATTCATTTCGAAGCCTGAGGGGCAAAAGGCCCTAAACCCTCAAATTATGCTAATACTATAGAAAAAAATGGAAAAACAAAGAAAAATGGAACTCGCCTCTAGGTAAACTATATACATCATGATTCACTGAAGAAACATTACACGTTTTATTGCTGTACAGTAAGAAACTTGGCTTAAGGCAAGTACTGCAGAACTAATCTCAGCCAGGCTACATGAGAGGAGGCTGAGAGGGAGGTCAAGCATACCGAGGGACCCCCTGGAAGAAACAGTATCACTTTGGTAAGTAATTTTTTCTTCTCACCCCAGGAATCCCTCAGTATGCTTGACTAGTGCAAACTACAAAGCAGTGTAGCTGGGAGGAGGGAACAGAACCTACATTGAAAACAGGTTCTGCAGGACTCCAGTGTCAAATCTGGCATCTGATCTGGACTATACATCCAAGCAGTAGTGCTTTGTGAAGGTGCGCACAGTCTTCAGGTAGCTGCTTTGCAGATGTCAAGCAACGGTATGTCTCTTGCTACTGCCACTGAGGCTGCAGTGCCCTGGTGGAGTGGACCCTGATGCAGCAGCCTGCAAGCCTTACTGTAACAGAACTGGATGCAAGAGACTATCGAAGGTGAGACAGTTCTCTTAGAGGCTGGCCTGAACTGCTTAGTGTGCTCAAGGTAGTAGGTCAGTACCATTTTGACATCCAGGCTGTGAAGCCTGTGCTCACCAGAAAGGGACTTGTTTGTGAAAAAGACAGGGAGCATTATAGACTGGTTAAGGTGAAATTCAGACACTACCTTGGGAAGAAATTTCCTGTTGGTCCTGAGAACTACTTCATCCCTGTGGGAAATGATGTAGTTTGGTTCAGCACAAAGAGCTTGCAGCTCTGGAATCCTTATGGCTGAAGTGATAGCCACTAGGAAGACAGTTTTCCAGGTGAAATATTTTAAGTCTGCAGTAGCCACGGACTCAGATGAGGACTCCATCAACTTAGCTATACAAAGGTTCAAATCCGGGGGGGGTGGGGAGAGACAGGTTCCCTACGTAGTAGGGGTTGAAGGTGCAGCAGGTCTTTCAAGAATTTCTTTAAGTTGGAATGAGAAATGACAGCTTTATCCTTATCAACAGACAAATACGGGTAGGCAGAAATGGCTGCCAAGTGAACCTTCAGAGACGAGGCTCCAAGGCCTGATGCTTGCAAGTGTACCGAACAGTCTAGTACGGAGGACAGGCTAGCCTGCAGAGGGTTAATCTGCCTGTCTTTACACCAGGGGGAAAATCTCTTCCATTTGGAAGCATAAGTCATTTTGGTACTTGGTTTCTTGGCCAGACGAAGGATTCTCAGGACTTGCTCCGAATACTGAGTCAGTAAATTCTAGCTCTTCAAGTATCAAGCTTTGAGGTGAAGAGACTCTATGCTGGGGTACGCTATCCTCATATGAGGCAGGGTCAGAAGACTGAGTGGGAGGCACAGAGAGTAATAGTAAATGGAGTCCACTCTGAAGAAAGGGGTACCGCAGGGTTCAGTATTAGGACCGGTCCTCTTCAATGTCTTTATAAGCGACATTGCTGAGGGACTGGAAGGAAAAGTATGTCTCTTTGCAGATGACACAAAGATCTGCAACAGAGTTGATGCACAAGGTGGGGTGGAAAGGATGAGAAGGGACTTGGCAAGGTTAGAGGAATGGTCAAATGTATGGCAGCTTAGATTCAGTGCTAAGAAGTGCAAGGTAATGCACCTGGGAAACAAAACCCAGGGAAGAGTACACAATGGGGGTGAGATACTAACAACAAAATGGAAAGGGACCTGGGGTAGTCATATCAGATGACCTAAAGGTGGGCAAGCAATGTGAGAGGGCAGCAAGGAGGGCTGGGGGATACTGGGATGCATAGGAGAGGCATCACCAGTAGAAAACAGGAAGTTATTATCCCTCTGTACAGACAGCTGGTGAGACCCCATCTGAGTATCATGTGGCAGTTCTGGGAGACCCAATCTCCGCAAAGACATAGACAGAATGGAAGCTGTCCAGAGGAGGGCAACTAAAATGGTGCAGGGTCTGCACCGGAAGACATATGAAGAGAGACTTAAGGAGCTCAATATTTATAGCCTCGAGGAAAAGAGGGAGAGGGGGGTCATGATAGAAACTTTCAAGTACCTCAAGGGAATCAACAAAGTCCAAGAGGGTAGCATCTTTCAAAAAAAGTAGTGTGCAAGAACAAGGGGGCACAATTTGAAGATAGAGGGGGGCTTACCCAGGTAATTTATGGAAGTATTTTTCACAGAGGGTTGTGGATGCATGGAACGGCCTTCCGAGGAGGTCGGGAGTCAAAACAGTGGTGGAATTTAAGCATGCATGGGACAGTCATAAGGCAATTCTAGGGGGTTGGGGTAGGAAGAAGTAGGCTGCTGGTTAACTAGGATCTGCAGCTTATCCATTAGGTAGGGAAATGGGCAGACTGGGTGGGCCAAGCGGTCCATATCTGCCATCATATTCTATGTTTCTATAAGGCAGGCGAATGGGCCATTTGAGAGAGTGAGAAGCAGGGTGTACCGAGGCTGCCTCATCCAGTCTGGAACCACCAGGTCCATGGTTGCTGGCTGGCTTCTGAGTTTCAGCAGGACCCTAAGAATCAGGGGAAATGGAGGGAAAGCATACAGTAACCTCCGTGGTATTGAGCCCAGAGCCAGAGGTCTGCAACAGTACAGGGGAATCTGGTAGAGTTGTGTTTGGAGGCGAAGAGATCTATCTCTAGAGTGCCCCACCTCCTGAAGACTGTGGCCAGCACCAGCCTGTTTAGGGTCCACTAATGGTGGCCCTAACTGATGCAGCTCAGGGAGTCTGCCAGCACATTGTCCTTGTCTGGCAGGTGAATGGCAGTGAGCTGCATGTCCAAGGAGTAGGCCAGAGACCAGAACTTCATGGTATCTGTGCAGAGCCTTGTGGATCTTGTGCTCCCCTGCTTGTTGATTAAAAACACAGCAGTGGTGTTGTCTGTCCTGATTTGGACAGATTGACCTTTGAGCTGGGAAGCAAAGGCTTTGATAGCCAGGTACACGGCTCGGAGTTCAAGGAGATTTATGTGATACCGGGACTCTCTGGGAGACCACACCTCGCTTATGGACTGGTCTCCTTGGTGTGCACCATACCCTAAGAGGGAAGCATCTGTAGTGTGCACTCTGGAGGATTCCCTCTGCTGGAAAGGAACTCCTTCCCTGAGGTTGTCCTTGTCCTTCCACCATTCTAAGGCTTCTAAGAGTGACCTTGTGACTGGAACCAGTTTTGAAAGGAGGTCCCTCTTTGAGACCAATGGGCTCTGAGATGGTGCTGAATATCCCTCATCTGAAACCTGACCCCTGGCAACACAGCTGTAGTACATGTCATGTGGCCTAGAAGTCTGAATAAGTGCCTGGCTGTCTTGATTGGCACAAGATAAACGAGTGTGCCAGGGTCTGGAGGTTTTTCACCCTGCCCAGAGGGAGCAGGGGTTTGCCTTGCTGTGTGTCCAGCTCTGCTCTGATAAAGTCCAGGAGTTGAACTGGCTTGAACTGGGACCTCTCTGTGTTAATCAGGGACTCCAGGGTGTACTGTGTGAAGCTGAGTGAGTCCCTGACCTTTTGGGGAGACCTGCCCACTATCAGACAGTCATCCAAGTAAGGGAAGGCAGAGACCTCCTGTCTTCTGAGATAGACGGCCACTACTGCCAGGCACTTTGTGAAAACTCTGGGGGCTGAGGAAAGGTCGAAAGACAGAGCTGCAAACTGGTAGTGGCCAGACAGCAGCCTGAATCTGAGATACTTTCAGTGAGAGCGCCTGATTGGAATGTGAAAATAGGCATCTCTTAGGTCTAGGGAGGCTAGCCAGACTCCCTGCTGTAAATAAGGAAATCACCACCGACAGGGTGACCATCTTGAATTTGGGACTGACCAAGTGCTTGTTTAGGTACCCGAGATCTAGAATGGGTTGCCAGACCCCATTTTTCTTTTGGGTTAGAAAGTATCTGGAATAGAAGCCTTGTCCCCATTGGGAGAAAGGGACTCTTTCCACTGCATTTGCTGCCAGGCGAGACTTTACCTCCAATTCTAGCAGAATTTTCTCTGTGGGGGTTAGAGGTTTTACACTGCTGTGGCCCTGCTGAGGAGGACATTTTTTTAACTACAGGGTAAGTCCTTGACTCACCACCTCCAGCACCCACTTGTCTGTGGTGCCATTGGTAGAGGTAGTAGGTCAGCCTTCCTCCTACTGGCAGAGGGGAGGCAACCTTGGCGTTCCAGTCAGAATTTTGTTTTGGTTGAATTTTTGTTGAAGGAGAGGGATCAGTACATTTCTGAGCCCTTCTTCTTCTTCCCCTAAAGAACTCTCTCATTTAAGAGTAATCCAAAGGCATGGGCATTGGGATAGTAACCTTTACCTCTGCCCCCTCTTTGAGATCTATAGGAGGTAGAGGGTTTCTCTTTAGCTGCATTGCTCCGATAGGTGGTTCTATATTCCTCCACCTTTTTCATGTAAGTCTCTGCTTTGTCCCCAAAAAGAGAATCGTTCACGCAAGGGAAATCCATAGCTTTAGTCTGGGTGTCCTGCAAGAGATTAGTAGTCCTCAGCCAGGCAAACCTCCTGAGAGAAATGGCCTGAGCCACAGCCCTGGGGGCAGTGTCACTGGCATCAACAGCTATACGGAACTGGCATTTTGAGGCTTCTAAGACAGTTTTAACAGTTTCTGCCAGATCCTGAGCAACTCGATCTGGAAGCTGCTGACTGATAGCCGGGACAGAGCTCCATAAAGCCTCTCAGTACTGAGCTGTGTACGTCATGTGAGAACAGAGGTAAAACAACAGTGAGGCTGTGGTATAAGATTTCTTACCTATACAATCCATTTTTCTGGATTCTCTTTCAGGAAACTGGGAAGAAAGAGGCACCTTTGCTTTATCACAAGCTGCAGCTTGCACTACTCCTTCATGGTCTGGATGTATGTAAAGGTACTCTGCATCAGACTTATCTAGCTGGTATTTTTTCTGTAATTTCTTATCCTCCCCTGGTATGAAGGTGGGATATTGAAGTAACTTGAAAGTAGCCCAACAAAAGGACTTATGAACTGGAAGGGGTAACTTTTTAGGAAGAGGGAGACTCAATTTCTAAAAAATCCTCCTCATCTTCCTCAGTGGACTCTTGTATAGAGAGCAAGTGTGTCCACCATGTGCTGAACAAAGGAAAAATGTGACACAAATTCTTGATTAGGAATTTCATCAGGTTCTAAAGGCTCACCCTCCTCTTCATCATCACCCCCTCACAACAATGCCTTGGCTGAGACCAGGGTCAGAGTGGACAGGTGTAGAAGGACCGGCTGGGGCACCCAGAAGAGAGCCCACAGCCTGAAAAGTTTGACATAGTTGCCAAGCTTTTGCCATTTCCTCTGTAAAGGGACTATCGAGTTGCAACACTGGCATTTCCCTTTGCTTTTCAGCGGGAAGGGAAGTGATATATTTTTCTTTCCATTTTTTTTTTAGCAGGCTCTGAATCAGAGATCTACTGTGTATATCTTTTTTTTGTTTGGCTTGGTCATGATTATTTTTATCAAACTTATTTTCTATGGGGTCCTGGAGAACCTGTCTTTACACTTTTGATGAGAAGAGGACAAACTGAGAAGCCATGATTTCCAGCCTTGATGCTGCTTTCTTAATGTTCTGAGCAATAAAAAGTAAAGATCAGAGAGAGGAAAACAGTGACTGGCCCAAAATGTAAAATGAGAATTGTGGTGGTCTGCCTTGTCCACAAATTAAAAAATCTTGTTAATTGGTCTGTCTGACCTTCCAATTTATCAGAAGACCCAGACGTTTGTTCCCAAAAAGGAAAAACAGAAGGCTCCCAGCACAGTGGAACCGCTGAATAACAGTTCCTAGTTGAGGCAAATTAAAGAAAATGTGGTTAAAACACGTAGAACCACTTAAAATTAAATATCTGTGGAAAAGTTCAAGTTAAAATAAATAAAAAGCTGAATTTTTACCTCAGAAGCAATATTTTTCAGTCAGAAAAAAAGCACAGGAATGAGGGGAGAAAAGGCCATTTTCCACAGATTCCAGGAACTGACTAACCATGGAAAAACACACAGAAAACACTGAAAAGTACAGTTACATAGGAACTTACCATAACAGTAGATCTTCGAGAGAGGTTCCTTCAGTAGGTCATTACATAAAGGACTGGCGCCACCTGACAGTGGGCCGCACAGCAGACTTTTCTAGCAATCCCTGACGGGGGATGGCCCATGTGACAGACATCAGCGTGGCCGTATACAGTGGGCGTCCCCACGCCCACCCTCCAGTTCTCCCGCCGGAGCCAAGAAGAGGCCTGACAGCAGAAGCAAACATGATTTGGAGTCCCTGTAAGAAATAAAATGAGGGGAAGGAGGGAAGGAAAAATATGACCTACTAGGACCCAGCCTAGGACAGAAGGCCCTGCAAGACAGCTAGGCCAAAGCCAGCCCTCCACCTAGAAGCAATGTCCAGACTGTAGTGTTTCGTAAAGGTGTGGACAGAACTTCCAAGTGGCCGCGGCACAAATATCAGCCACAGAGACATACCACAAAAGGCAGCGGAAGCAGCCATACCCCTAGTAGAATGACCTCTGATGGGACCCGGCAGAGGTTTTTCGTACTTTTGATAACAATACCGAATACAGTTGCCTAACCATTTGGAAAGGCACTGCTTTACCCTTGGACCTGGGGGCAAAAGAAATGAAAAGCTGATCGCAGCTACAGAATTCCTTGGTTCGGTGTGTATAACACCGAATGATCCGATGGACGTCCATGGTGTGCAAGAGTGCCTCACCTCTGTTCGAAGGGGATGGAAAGTAAACTGGAAGCTCTACTGGTTGGTTCAGTGTGGCTTCTGACACCACCTTGGGTAAAAACTTAGGATTAGTCCTGAGCACCACCGATCCTTGTAGAAAATAAGATGAGTCTCTTTACAAACCAGAGTATGAAGCTCCGAAATCCTTCGAGCTGACATAACGACCACCAAAAATAAAGCCTTCCAGGAAAGGAAGCGCAAGACACAGCTCATGGCCCGTTCAAACAGGGGAAGAGTGAGCTTCTCCAATACAAAATTCAAGTCCCAATGTGAAGTTGGGCTGCGGTTGGGGGGTTTCAGATGGAGGATCCCTTTCAGAAAGGTTTTTGAGACCTCCAACTGAGCCACGGATTTACCATCCACCAGCTCGTGGTACGCTGAAATTGCTGAAAGGTGGAACTTCAGGCAAGAATATGACAGACCTGAGTCTGACAGATGAAGGAGGTATTCCATGACTTGTGGGCAGAACAAGAAAAGGGGTTCCAACTCTTGGTAGTTGCCCAGGTGGAAAAACGTTTCCACTTCATGGCATAAGTGGAATGAGTAGAGGGTTTTCTAGCCTCTAAAATAACCTGAGCTACTTGAGAGGAGACCCCAAAGCGAGAAATTGCGATGTCTGCAGCAGCCACGCATGAAGTTGCAGGGACCTGAGCCCCAGATGAACAAGGTGACCTTGATCCTGAGTCAAGAGGTCGTGGGTCATTGGAAGTGGAACCAGTGGTTCCCTCAACAGCTGTAGCAGTGGGAACCAAATTTGTCTCAGCCAGAGAGGGGAGATGAGAATCATCCTTGCCTTCTCTGCCTGTAGCTTGAGAAGGACTCTCTGGAGAATGGGTTACGGAGGGAAGGCGTACAAAAATTTCCCTGTCCGAGACAGAGACAGCACGTCGTGCCAAAAAGCACTATGCCCTGGAATGAGCGTGCAAAAACTGGGAAGTTTTGTGTTGTACTGGAAGGCGAAAAGGTCGATTTCCGGACGCCCCTATTTTAGGAAGAGAGATTCTGCCACTTCCTGATTTAATTCCCATTCGTGAGTTACGGTCCGAGACCTGCTTAGACTGTCCGCCAGAACATTTTGGATGCCTGGAACATGCACGGCCATTAGGGCCAGATCGTGCTGGACTGCCCAATTCCACACTCGCATCGCCTCCCTGCAAAGGGGGTACGAGCCAGTTCCTCCTTTTTTGCTGAGGTACCAAACTACAGACATATTGTTCATTTAGACCAGCAGTGATCCCTTGGGGAGGAGGGTCTGGAAGGCCTGCAAGGCATACAAGACCGCCCTCATCTTCAGAACATTGATATGTAATGATGCCTCCAAGTTGGACCACAGTCCTTGTGCTTGGTGTTCCCCTAGATGTGCTCCCCATCCCATGTTCGATGCATCTATAGTTAAGATGCCCCAGGAGCTGGGCTCCTGAAAGGAAGGCCCACGGAGAAGTAGCAGTGGTCCCTCCACCACAGCAATTCTTTCTGAACTGCAGACGACACCCAGACTGGAAGGTCCAGGTCCTCCAGGGGTTGATCCCACTGCAGCCGCAAGGACCACTGAGTAACCCTCATGTGGAGCCTCGCCAAGGAAACAGTAGTGATGGAGGCTGCCATCAGGCCAAGAAGGTGTAGGATCTCCCAGGCCGGGATGATCCTGGATGAAGCCACTCACGAAGCCTGATGGACCAGGGTCTCCACCCTGTCTGGAGGAAGGAAGGCTCTGCATTGGACCATAACCAGAACCGCCCAAATGAACTGCAGTTTCTGGGACGAAGACATGGATGACTCGGGAATACTGACAGTAATCCCCAGTCTGCCAAAGAGGTTCAGGGTAAAGGAGAGAGCCTCCAGAAGAGAATCCATGGATGGGGCTGAGATCAGCCAATCGTCCAGGTAAGGGAAGACCGCAATACCCTGGCAGCATAAAGACGCCACCGCCACCACCGCTAGGAACTTGGTAAACACCTGAGGTGCCGAGGACAGACCAAAGGGGAGTGCCCGAAACTGGAAGTGCTCCCCTTGGAATTGGAACCGCAGGAAACGGTGGTGGCTGGGGAAGATTGGGATGTGCAGGTAAGCATCCTGCATGCCCAGAGCGCACAACAAATGATTCTCCAGAATGAGTGGAAGGAGGCTCTGGAGCATCAGCATCCTGAACTTTTTGTACTCGACAAAGCGATTGAGGGGTCTGAAGTCTCCCGTCTTTTCTGGAACCAGGAAAATATGGGAGTGGAACCCCCTTCCCCTTTGCCAGAGGGGAATGCGCTTTATCGCTTCCTTGAGCAAGAGGCTTTGAACTTCTTCTCGGACGAGAAGAGCCTGATCCCTGGAGTAGGAAGACATATTTGGCAGAGATTCAGGAGGAAATTCCAGAAATTCTATGGTGTGTCCAATGGACACCAACTGCTGGACCCATGCGTCAGAGGTTATCACCTTCCATTCCTGCGCATGGCGGGCGAACCTCCCCCCCACCTGCTCCTCGTTGTGAGACTGAGGAGTCAGTGGGGACAGGGAGTCAGGAAGTGGCAGGACATTCAGGGGGAGAACAACCTGAACGCCTCTGGTTCTTGGAGGCCGGAGTGGTGGCTGAACCCGTGGCCTTGCGTTTGCCCTGGCACCAAGCCGGAGCCTGCTTTCTCTGTCTTCAGGTCCTTTTCTGAAAGGGCTGTTGCTGCTGTTGAGTGCCCGACTGCGATTAGTACATGGACCCAAATGATCTTAGGGCAAGACCTCTGTCCTGGAGATCAGTAATGATGTAGTTAGTGTCTCCACCAAAAAGCACCGAGCCTCAGAAGGGGGCATCCTGAATTGCAGACTGAACCTCGTTGTTGAGGCCAGAGATGCAGAGCCAGGAACGCTGCCTTAAGGTGACGGCAGTTGCCAAGGCGTGAGCCACTGAATCCATAGAGTCATATGTGGCTCACAAAGCATGCCTACAGGAGAAGCAAAAGAGGCAAAGATCCTTGGCAAGCTCCTCATGGAGACTCAAGGATTCCATAGACTGGATTCGGGCCTCTAACCTGGCTAAGGTAGCCTTTTGGTGTGACACCATGTGGGCCACATAGTTGAGGGACCTAAGCGTGCATGTAGTTGACGCATAAACTTTTCTGCCGGATTGTTACATCTGCCTCAACTCTGTCTGGAGGCGAGGTGCTCATGTGCTTGGGTGCAGTGGAGCGGTCATGAGCAGCTGAAATGACGATAGAGTCCACCTTAGGATGCGTCTTAAGAAACGGAGCTTCCTTCGGCACCCAGTATATCCTGTCCGCCCTCTTGGGGACAGCTGGGAGAGAATGAGGCATCTGCCAGACCGTAGAGGTGAGGTCCTGGTGAGGCCCAATCCAGGGAGGAATGGGGACTGGAGACAGATACTCTAAGTCCAGGTGTTCAGCTAGTCTCTGTCTCATGGGGTCCTGATCCTCTGACTCCCAGTTGAAGAAATCTTTCAAGGACCTCAGAAGATCCGAAAAGCAGGGTCTTCTGGAGGACTTAGGGGAAACCTTGCCTCGGACCCTGGGTTCCTCCAAGGCATCCACTGCCAACTCGTCGGCATCCTCATCTTCATCATCATCATCGTCGTCTGCCCCTCATCAGGAATATTACAGATGTCCGAAAGGGTGATGTTCTGACGTGCCGCCCCAGAGACATATACTATGGATGGAGAAAAGCTTCTTGGGGATGCAGACCTTGGAGAACGTGTAAGTAGGAGTCTTGTATCCATGTCTGACACCAACTCCGAGTGTGCCGCCTACCACCAAGACCAGATTAAGGTCTTGAAGTCCGGTGTAGTCGGCAGAGGTGGAGGGGGTGAAGAAGGAGGTTGCGGCTGAGGAGGAGGAGGAGGAGGTATTACCGGTTGGGGTGGGTAACAACAACCCTGTTATCCCTGAAAATGGTGGTCGGGGTTATAACCAGAGTAGTACTGTCCAAAGGAACTCCATTCAGGAGGAGGACCAGCCAGGAAATGGTCCCCAAGATACCCGAAGGGGTAATGTGGGACAGTCCGGGGTCTAGTATAAATCCCCATCGCCAGATCTGACGGAGGGAGTACCCACGTCAGACCCACTATAGTGTAAATCGGCAGGGGTCCGGCGTCGGGATAGCCAATCTCAGGGGGACCGAGGTCAGGACAGGCACCAGCCGAGCCAGCGCAGGAAGGGGATCCAGCGTCAGAGGGGCTAGCGTCAGGGCCGGACGAGGGGGGCCCAATGGCGGGACCAGGTCTGGTGCCAGAGCCAAAAGCTGAGACAGACCACAGGGCCCTGGTTGTGGAAGAGTCATCGGAGTATCCGGTGTCAGGATTGGATTCTCCAGATCCAACGGTGGGATCAGGGCCAGGATATTCTTCGGCTCTGAAGGGATCACACCTGGAGGAGGAGAAGGGGCCTATATTGGAAGGCCAGACAGCCGAGAAGCCTCCTTCCCCGCAACCCCATCAGGAGAGCATGGGACTGACCCTGAGGAATCCACTACTTCGAGGCATTCCGTGCTGTCTTCGCCTAAGGTACCCGCCTGAGAAGGGGAAGGGAAGAGCAAAGGAAGAGGGGGGAGATGGGCGTTTTCCCCATTTCTGTCGGGCGTCAGGTGAGGCGCCGATAGGCCCCAATAGGAGAACCACACCTGAGCGGCCGTCGGAGATGGGCATCTTTATCAGATAGAGCCGAGTGGGCTGGGGAGGAGCCCCTGGTCAACTTATCGGCTGGTGCCGGGCGGGTCCCCGAAGGCTGGGGAGCCACCTTACCGGTGTCTGTGCAGTCCCCGGAGGAGCCAGAGGCTGACTTAGCATCCGTGACAGTGCAGTCGTCGTCGGAGCTGACGGTCGACTGACCCGACGAAGATTTTCCAGACCTACCGACCCGGGTCTTCTTAGGCGGCGGCTGAGAGGCGGCCTTGCTCATCGAGGGCAGTGAGGTCTCAGGTTGGTCCGTGGAGCGCTCCCGCTCTCGAGATTTTTCCTTGTGGTGCTTCTCGGGGAGAGAAGACTTCTCGGAAGAGGAGACTCTAATGCGGTCCATTTGCTTCTCTAATGAACCTAAGCAGACTTTTAGAAGATGAGCCTCCAAAGCCTGCTGTCTCTGCTTTTTGGTGGCCTGATTAAATGTTTGGCACTCCAATCAGGATGAAACAGGGTGGTCTGGGCACAAACAAATCACGCACTTCAAATGACTGCCCTTATGAGGAATCTGCATGCCACAGGATGAGCACTTCTTCTTGGGTGAAGACATTAAGTAAATATGGAATCGAGAGGAAGGGTTTAGCAAAGGAAAAAATAATCCGACGCAGGAAATAACACAATGATCGCCGTATGGAAGTCTGCAATGTGACTGAGATGAGGCGACGGCGGGAAAGAACTGGACAGCGGGCATGGGGACTGCCCACTATATACGGCCATGCTAACATCGGTCACATGACATCGAGTGGGTGGTCCCCCATCAGGGACTGCTAGAAAAGTCTGCAGTGTGACCCGACGCCAGGGGGTGCCAGTCCTATATGTAATGATCTACTGAAGGAACCCACTCAAAGTAAGATCTAACTAGAACACTCTAAAAGCAGCACAGAGTAAAAGAAATGACCGATAAATTAAAAATAAACAACTTCTAGTGAAGGTCTGAAGAGAGAGAGCTCCGGGCCAGACTTGTCCAGTCAATGGAGAAATTAATGTGATTGGAAGAATAGCAGCACCTAAAGGTAAGCACCCTTCTACTGGAAACTAACTGGCTAATTTCCTGGCATCATTAGCATAATTCCACCTCCAGGGCAGCTGAACCCAGCTGGCATAACTACACTAGTCAAGCAACTGGTGAGAAAAAACAGGTTACTCACCTGTAATAATAGTTCTAGGAGTGGTATATGATGATCAGCCACACTTTCTGGCAGTTGCCTTTCCCTTTATGGATTGCCAGAAATGCCTTCAAGCTGGCTCCTCCCACTCACCCGGGTGGTATATCCCTTGGCTCCGCCCCATGACGCCAGATCTTGCTCGCTGGAAGCAGAGGTTGTGAGCCTGAGCCTGGGGAGGTTGGGTGGGTCCGTGTGGACATACCTCTCAACCTTTCTTCACCAAAATGTGTGACACGATGTGTGACAAATGAGCAAAATGTGTGACACATCGTCTAACATGGCACTGCAAGCTCAGAACACTACAGCTATCAGTGCAGTAATGTTCATAATGTTTTTTGATAATTGAGCATAATAGATTATTATGAATTTCTGCTTTAAAGTCTCAGTGGGGAATGTGGAATATCACCTTCCTCATGATGAACAAAGGGTTTCTGAGAGGTAAAATGAGTGACATACCACATAATGTGTGACAGCTGAGAGGTATGCGTGTGGATGAACATCATATACCACTCCTAGACCTACTGTTACAGGTGAGTAACCTGTTTTTCTAGGGATGTGGATATGATGTTCTGTCCACACTATCTGGCAGACTCCTAGCAGTTCTCTGGGAGAAGGGAGGCAAGGCACACACCCCCTACTTAGGGAACAGAGAATGCAGAACTGAGACCCTAAAACCAGCACCCCAGCGTGGCTCAAGGTCAATGTGGTAATGGGAAATGAAGGTGTCTGCTAACTTCCAGGTAGCAGCCCTGCAGATTTCCTGGATAGGGACATCCCTAGAAGCAGCCACTGATGTAGTGGTATGGTGGGTGGAATGAGCCCTTAGCCCTCCAGGATGCTCCCTACTCGCCAACCTATAGGAGAGATCAATGCAGGATGTGATCCACCTGCCAATCGTCCACTTGGTTGCAGGTCTGCCAGGTGCGGCTTCTGCGTAGGTGACAAACAGCTGGCAAACCTCACCCCGAACTTCAGCCGAGCCCTCTTTGTAATATGCGAGCGCTCACCTCAGGTCCAAAGTATGGAGCCTGTGTTCGGCTTCTGAGGTGTGACCAGTAGAGTCATCCCCTGGTTCAGGTGAAACTCTGACACAACCTTCGGGAGGAACTTCAGGTTGGGGCGCAGGACAACCTTGTCCCCGTGGAAGACCAGATAAGAAGACTCCACCAAGGGTGCCTGGAGCTCACTAATCCTTCTGGCTGACGTGACAGCCACCAGGAAGGCGGTCTTCCACAACAGGTGAGACGTGTCACACCTGTGCACAGGTTTGAATAGCTTGCCCGTGAGCTTTGCCAAAACCAGCAAACAAATCCCATGGTGGCGGTGCTGGTTCATGCACCAGAAGGGAAATGTGGTCAAGGCCCTTAAAGAATTGCCAGACAACCTTCTCCTGTGCCACCAACTGCTGACAGGCCAACGCCTGGTATACAGCGATGGCTGCCAGGTGCACCTTAAGGGTTGTCGACCAAACTCCCCCTTGGGAGAGAGACCACAGGTACTCTAAAATGCTAGCCACCTGACAGGTTGAAGGATCCAACCCTTTGCCCTGACACCAAATGGAGAATCTCTTCCATTTGAAGGCATAACATTTTCTGGTCGATTCCTTGCGAGGTGCCTCAACTATGGTGAGGATATCTTCAGAGAGACCCAAAGCCTGGAACTCTAGCCACTCAGGAACCAGGCAGTCAGGTGCAGGGATTGAAGGTCCGGGTGGAGTACCTTCCCCTGATTGATAGAAAGCAGGTCCGGGTGGGCTGGACAATGCCTCGGGAGCCTGTGGCTGAGGAGAACGGGGTACCAAAACTGGTGGGGTCAGTCTGAAGCCGCCAGGATCACCTGTGCCTTGCCACTCCTGACCTTGACTAGCACCTTGTGGATCAAGGGAAGTGCAGGGAAGGCATAAAAGAAGCCTGGGGTCCAAGGCCTCGAGAAGGCATCCCCATGCAGCGAGCCCTCCTGATGGGGCAGGCACAAAACAGCCTCAGTTTTGTGTTCACCCTGGAGGCACACAGGTCCACCTGAGGGGTGCCCCACTGAGAGAACAGACTTTGAAACACCTCCGGATGGAGGGACCAGTCATGGGATGTCTCACCCACCCGGCTGCGGGCATCCGCCAGCTGACTGGAGGCTCCTGTCACATGGATGGCTAGGAGAGCTGCCTCCAGGCTGCGCACAAGGGTCCAGATGCAGAGAGCTTCCTAGCAGACAGGTAAGAAATGCGTCCCGCCCTGCCTGTTGAGGTAGTACATGGTTGTGGTATTGTCCGTCTGGACCTGGACCACTTGACCCCGGACAAACTGAGCAAATATGGTCAGGGCTAGCCGAACCACTCGGAGCTCCAGCAGGTTGATATGGCATTGGGGACTCCTCAGGGGTCCAGAGCCCGTGGACTTTGTGTTCCCCCAGGTAGGCACCCCAGCCTGTTAAGAGGCGCGTCGGTCATCAAGATGACCATCGGCACGGGGCGGACAAATAGGATCCCTTCCAGCAGATGTTCTGGGATGAGCCACCACTGGAGGGCGTCCCACATCTTCTGGGTCACCGTGACCAGCTGGCGAAGTGACCTTTGCACGGAGACCACTGGCTAGCCAGCTGCCATTGGAGGCAGCGCATATGCCAATTGGCCCATCAGACCACACTGGTGCAGGCCGCCATGTAACCCAGAAGGCACAAGAAGTCCCGGGCAGCCCGCAAGTGCCCAACCAGAAATGATTGGGCAAAGGAGGAGAGAACCTCCTCCCTGTCCACCAGGGTGCTGGGCTCTGGCTCCACAAGAGTCAAGCTCTGCCCTGATGAAACTGATCACCTACGAAGGCATGAGTTCTGACTTGGCCTTGTTGATCAGGAGGCCAAGATCGATACAAGTCTGGAGGGCCAGGTCCCTGGACTGCTCCACTTCCATCCTGGAGGAACCTGCAATCAGCCAGTCGAGGGAGGGATACACTCGGACCCCCCAGGCACATCAGGTAAGCTGCCACCATTGCTATGCATTTGGTGAAGATCCTGGGGGCCAAGAAGAGGCCGAAAGGCATGGCTTAGAACTTGTAGAGAGTTCCCTCTGCTTGGAAGCAGAGGAACCTTCAATGGGATGAACAGACTGGGACGTGAAAGAACGCATCCTGAAGATCCAGGGAGCAAAACCACATGTTCTGCTCCAGAGATGGTATGATCTGGGAGAGTTACCATCCTGAAGGTGCAAGACCTGAGGAATTTGTTCAGGTCATGCAGATCTAGAATGGGGCGCCAGCCCCCCATCCGCTTTGGCACCAGAAAGTACCTGGAGACAAACCCTGGGTGTTCCAGAGGATCCACAACTCTGACCATTACCTCCCTGTAGAGGTGCTGGGCTATGACATCTCAAAGAGCTGACCGAGTGTCAGCAGATACCAAGTCCTCCCGTGGGGCACAGGCTTGGCTTGGAGGGTACTGCTCGAATTCCAGAGGCAGACCCTGACCAACCACTTTCAGAACCTACCTGTCTGTGGTAACAGCAGACCAGGCGGAAAGGAATTGGTGGAGCCGGCCCCCCACAGGAGGACCCAGGGAAGGCATGATGAGCATGAGGGTGGCAAACCCCATCCCATCACTGAGCAGGTTTGGAGGAGGAGGGTCCAGCCAAGGAGCCACTTGGCACCTTCTCTCAGGCTTTCGGACAGCCGAGGCCATGGACTTGGCCCGAGGTCATCAGAATTGAGCCTGCTGGCCAGACTGATTCTGGGCTGGTTTGGCCGCAAGGGTGGATGACCGAAAGAGCTTGCGCTTCTGATGCTTAGAGTCCCTGTTGTCCTTCTGGGCAGATGTCACAGAGTCCAGGGTGGCACTGGACTTTTCAATGCTCTGGAGGTGACCCTCCACACCAAGACCAAATAGGTAGGAACCCAAAAAGGGGACATCCACCAGCTTGTGCTGGGTATCTGCCATGAAGGTTGAGATATGCAGTCAAGTCCTACGGCACATGGTAACCACAGATGCTACTGAGAGGGCACAAGAGTCACAAACATCCACAGCCATCTGGAGTTGCTGTTTCACCACTGCCCTACCCTGGTCTTGAAGCTGTTTGACCGTGATCTGAAGGTCCGCAGGTAGGTGAGGGATCACCTCATCCAGGGAGACCAACAGGGCATGAGAGAAGTGTGCCATCAGGATGGCTGAGCGAGGAGGCAGCATAGACCTTTTTGGCTGAATGATCCAGTTTCTTGGACTCTTTGTCCGGCGATGTATCAATGTCCCTGGTATTGCCCAGGTGCTGAAACATGAAGTCAGCCACCAACCCCTCAGCCGAGGGATGCTCTGTGAACCCCGAAACGGTACCAGTGGGCACTGAATATGTGCAAACCATCCGGGCCAAGGGCACAGGTCAAGAGGCAGGGCACTGCCAAAGCTCCATGGCAGGATCAACAATAGCCTAGGCCACAGGAAAGGCATCCATTGGAGAATCCCCTTTATCCAGGATTTCTGTGAAGGGATGACGAGCCTGCTTTTGAACGGGCTCCAGCTTCGTCCCCATAGATTCGTAAATGAGCCGCAGAATGCCCATGAAAGAAGTAGGGCCTTCATCCATGGAAAGGTCCCCAATCAACTCCATATCCAGTGGACGGGAGTGCAGAGAGGAATCCTCGGACTCCGAGAAGTCCATGTAAAGTGGGCATCCACCTGTGTCACCCTTGACACACCACGGATGGTCGGTAGTAAGAGTAACCGACAGCCAATGGAAGTCCCTTGGTGGGCCGAGACTCCTTGGTCAGAGCCCCAGCCGGCGGCTGTTTGGGTGGCGGCTCCACCACAATAGGCAGAGAAGTCTGCTTTGGCCTTGCCGACTGGGTCTGAACCGGCTCCGCTGGGGGAGGAACGGCGTCGACCGGCCCCGCTGGGGCAGTCGGCATCATGCCTTTCAGGCGACAACCATGTAATGACCAGGGTGGTAGCCAGTGTCGGCTTCGGCCCGGACAGAACCAACTGTTGCCACATTAGGTCTTCGTAGTGTCAACGCAATTTGTGCCAAAGCCTCTCTTCACTCAAGGAGGATGAAAACAAGTAGAGGTGGCACCGCCTACTATGGAGTAGAGAGGGAGACCGCCGATGTCAATGGGACCTGCTGGACTCCAAAGTCGAAGATGACCAAGACCTCGACCATCAGTGGTGCCAATGGGGGTCCTTGGAGGAAGTCCGGGAGTACTGCAGCTCCTCCTGGTCTGGGTCGATGACCAGCGGGTTCGGCTCAGCGGGCTGGGCCAACCCATCAATGGTCACTGGTAGGACCAGAGTCCTAAAAAAGAGAGTTGTCGGCCTCTTCAGACAACAACAGGTCAACTTGCTCGAGGAAAAATCTCAGCCACGTCGTCGACCGGAGTCTCGGCCAACTGGTCCAACAGGGTTACCATGAAACCAGGGCGCGGTTTCGACCATAGTCGAAACCAGAGTTTCCTGAGAGCATCGATGATGAGTCTTCTCTTTGTCCTTCTTGGCTTCCTTCTTGCATGAGCGGGAACTGTGTGACAGTTCTTTGAAGGAGGCCGAATAGATGAAGCCCAACTGGAGTGGAAAAAAAGGCAGAGGCAGAAGAGGATTGAGCAGCAGCCTGGGCCACCTCCTCCTCGAAAGCCTTAAGCTGTTCCAACTGCTTGGCGGAACAAGCAGTCGCGGAGACCATCCAACGTGCATCCTTGGATTTGACAGACAGGTATCTTTTCTCTGGTCTGCCCAACTGCAGGCGGGCAGTTCAGTCATCGCGAACGCTAGTGTGGAACAACGACAAAAGTCAGAGGCCTGTGGATCGTGATAGTGGCCCAGACAGTAGACGCATAAGGTGTACAGGTCCATTTGGGACATCATCTGCTCGCAAGGGCAGGGGCAAAACCGAGACGGTCTTATCCTCCATCGCCAGTAGCAATCAAAATCGAGGCAAAGGCAGACTGAGCAGAGTTTTAAGCTAAGTTTGGAAGAAAATCCAAGATTTGGCGCCAAGGCCTACTCAACGCGGAAGTGTAAGGAGGAACCTGAACCTTCCAGCAGAAAGGAAGATCTGGCATCATGGGGCGGAGCCGAGGGATATACCACTTGGGTGGGTGGAAGGAGCCAGCTTGAAGACGTTTCCAGCAATCCTTAAAGCAAAGACAACTGCCAGAAAGTGTGGATAGAAAGTACAGTTACATAAGAACTTACTGTAACAGTAGATCTTCGAAAGAGGCTCTTGCAGTAGGTAATTACATATAGGACTGATGCCGTCCGGCGTCAGGACCCAGCAAAAATTTCTAGCTAGCAGCCTCTGGCGAGGACCGCCCATGTCAAGTGACCGGCGTCATGCGGCATCAGTATAAAGGGGTGGTCCCCCACGCCCGCCTTCCAGTTCTTTCCCGCCAAAGGCCAAAAGGCAAGACGAGAGAGAAGCGGATATTTCCCTTCCTGGAAAAGGAGCTGAAAAAGCTTAGGGGGATGGAGGGCGGGAAGGTATTTCTTACTGCAAGAGCCTCTCTCGAAGATCTACTGTTACGGTAAGTTCTTACGTAACCGTGCTATCTTACTTCGAGAGGGCTCTTGCAGTAAGTAATATAGGACTGAGTCCCAAGCAGTCTGGAACAAGGAGAAGCAAATGGGAGGAGGAAAGCTACTCAGAAGTAGATCCTCCTCTGGCCGAGCCCAATTAATTTACAGCCAACTGAGTGGGGCTGATAGTTCCAATTATGACAGAGTGAAAGAGGAAATTCTATGTAGGTATAATATCAACACAGAAACCTACAGGCAAAGATTCCGTTACCAGAAGATGTCCAGCATAGATACACCAAGGGAAACCTATGCTCGTTTAAAGCACTATTGTGGAAAATGGTTACAGCCCACCACCAAAACAGTAGATCAAATTATGGAACTCATAATAACTGAACAATTCATACAGATATTACCTATGGATGTGCAATTGTGGGTGAAAGAACATAAACCCGAAACAGCTGAAGATACTATCAAGCTGGCAGAAGATTATCTGGCTGCACGGAGCACTAGAGCCATAAATAACCCGGGCAATCCAGGACCATCTGATACACTGGTAAGACCACCTTTTAATACTTCCTCTAATCAGAGACAGTTCTATCGCAGGGAGAGAGGTGGGAGAGTTCCATATACTGAGATAATATGCCACGGTAGTCTTGGAAAAGGGCATATTGTCAGAAATTGCCCCAATAAAAGGTCTGACTTAGCACATCTTGCCCTAGCCAATTTTGGTTATGTGACCTCTGTGGGTACTGGGGAACAACAAACTTTGGGCTTACTGGACTCTGGCAGTATACAAACTCTGATTAGAGCTGATCTAGCAATGAATCTGCCCCATAGTGACTCAGATACAACTGTTTGGTGTGTACATGGGGATATGCACCGTTACCCTACCACATGTCTTAATATAACTGTAAATAATGAATGTCGTGACATGTTGGTAGGCCTTGTTCCACAACTCCCTGTACCTGTCATTGTTGAACAAGACTTTCCTCATTTTGATCTTTTACTGCAACAGCAGAAAACCACTTCAGGAACTGTTAATGTGGTGACTAAGTCTCAGATGAAAACTCAGGAGTTACAAGACATTTTTCCTTTTGAAACTAACATAGAAACATAGATTTTGATGGCAGATAAGGACCACTTGGCCCACCCAGTCTTCCCATTTCCCTACCTAATGGATAAACTGCAGATCCTAGTTAACCAGCAGCTTACTTCTTTCTACCCTCACCCCCTAGAATTGCCTTATGACTGTCCCATGCATGCTTGAATTCCACCACTGTTTTTGACTCCACAACCTCCTCCTCCGGAAGGCCGTTCCATGCATCCACAACCCTCTCTGTGAAAAAATACTTCCTTAAATTACCTCTGAGCTGCCCCCCTTCTATCTTCAAATT
Organism: Neoceratodus forsteri; assembly: GCA_016271365.2. Classification (NCBI taxonomy): domain Eukaryota; kingdom Metazoa; phylum Chordata; order Ceratodontiformes; family Ceratodontidae; genus Neoceratodus; species Neoceratodus forsteri. The sequence goes on along the minus strand of CM057458.1, from coordinate 160,633,688 downwards.
GTGCCCCTTGTTCTTTTTCTCTTTTTTTTGAAAGATGCTACCCTCTTGGACTTTGATGATTCCCTTGAGGTACTTGAAAGTTTCTATCATGTCCCCCCTCTCCCTCCTTTCCTCGAGGCTATACATATTAAGCTCCTTAAGTCTCTCTTCATATGTCTTCCTGGTGCAGACCCTGCACCATTTTAGTTGCCCTCCTCTGGACAGCTTCCATCCTGTCTATGTCTTTGCGGAGATTAGGTCTCCAGAATTGCACACAGTACTCCAGATGGGATCTCACCAGCTGTCTGTACAGAGGGATAATAACTTCCTGTTTTCTACTGGTGATGCCTCTCCCTATGCATCCCAGTATCCCCCAGCCTCCTTGCTGCCCTCTCACATTGCTTGCCCACCTTGGTCATCTGATATGACTACCCCAGGTCCCTTTCCATTTTGTTGTTGTTAGTATCTCATCCCCATTGTGTACTCTCCCTGGGTTTCTGTTTCCCAGGTGCATTACCTTGCACTTCTTAGCATTGAATCTAAGCTGCCATACATTTGACCATTCCTCTAACCTTGCCAAGTCCCTCTCATCCTTTCCACCCCACCTTGTGCATCAACTCTGTTGCAGATCTTTGTGTCATCTGCAAAGAGACATACTCCTTCAGTCCCTCTGCAATGTAAACATAAAGACATTGAAGGACCGGTCTAATATTGAACCTGCGGTGTTCCCCACTAGTAACCCCCTTTCTTCAGAGTGGACTCCATTTACTATTACTCTCTGTGTCCTATTCTCCAGCCAATTCTTTACCCAGGCTGTCATCTTGGGACCCACTCCCAGGCTGGCTAACTTGTATATTAATCTTCTGTGTGGGACTGTGTCAAATGCCTTAAATCTCAGGTGAGGCCATGTCCACAGCCCCTCCCTGATCTACTATTTTGGTCACCCAGTCAAAGAAATCTATCAGATTTGTTTGGCATGACCTTCCGCTAGAATCCATGCTGCCTTGGGTCCTGTGCCCTCTAGCCTCTAGATACTCAACAATTCTTTCCTTCAAAGTGATTTCATCATTTTCCTATCACTGAGGTTAAACTAACAGGTCTGTAGTTTCCTGCTTCTGCCTTGCTCCCACTTTTGTGAAGGGAATCACATCTGCCCTTCTCCAGTCCTCGGGTACCACATCATCCTCCATGATTTGTTAAAGAGGGTAGTCAGTAGTGTCACTAGTTCTACCCTTAGTTCTTTTAGAATTCTGGGATGAATCCCATCAGGCCCCATTGCTTTGTCCACCTTCAGTTTTAAGAGTTCTTTCAGAACCCTTTCTTCTGTAAGTGGGGTTGGTATCAACTTCTGTATCCAGAGTGTTTCTACTGTTTGTTTTAGGTACCTCCCACTTCCTTTGTAAATACCGAGCAAAATATTTGTTTAGTATCTCTGCCTTTTTCACAGTCACCCTCTGCCCACCCTCCCTCCCTTTATTAAGCCTCACTATCCCTCCCTTGGTCTTCCTTCGCTCCCTGATGTACCTATAAACGGTTTTATCGCCTTCTTAACTGAGTTGGCTATCTTTTCCTCGGTTTGGGCCTTTGCTGTTCTGACTGCCTTCCCAGCTTCCTTTTGCTTTAACTGATACAGTTCTCTGTCCTGCTCCTTCTGTGATTGCTTGTACTTCCTGAATGCTTTCTTTTTCTCTTGAACCTTCACTGCCACTTCCTTTGAGAACCATAGTGCTTTCTTACATCGTTTCGTTTTATTTGCTTCACACAAAGGCTTATTACCTCTGTGATGGCAGTTTTTATTATTCCCCATTGTACTTCCACCCCTCCTTCCTGCCCATTTGCTAGTGCATTCCTTAGGCACTCACCCATTTTGACAAAGTCAGCCCTCCTAAAGTCCAGTACTTTTGCCTTTGTATGGCTTGACTCTATTGCTGTGTTTATTGTGAACCATACTGTTCGATGGTCGCTAGTTCCCAGATGGCTACCCACTTCACATCTGTGATCCTCTTCATCTCCATTTGAGAGAACCAGGTCTAAGATTGCTCCCTTCGAGTTGGCTCCAATACTAGTTGTCTAGGCATGCCCCTGTAGGGCATCTAGAATAACCCCACTCTTCGAAGTGGCTGCTGCAACTACACTCCAGTTAACATCTGGCATATTCAGATCACCCATCAGCAATATCTCCCCTTTTTTTGCCATTCTAAGTATTCTTTCTATCATTTCCTTGTCCATTTCCTCCCCCTGAGAAGGGGGTCTGTATACAACCCCTGTGCAGATTGTGGTGCCATTGCCAATCTCCAAATTTACCCACAGTGCTTCTTCTCCTCCGTTTTCCTTTTTGTTCTGTTGCTTTGATTCCTTCCCTTATGTAAAGAGCTACTCCTCCTCCACTTTTACCCTCCCTGTCCCTTCTGTACATAGCGTATCCTGGTATGTTTATGTGCCAGTCATGGTTTTGTGTGAACCATGTTTCTGTGACTGCCACGATATCCAGATGTTCCTCCTCCATCAAGGCCACTAATCCAGGAAGCTTGTTACTCAGACTACAGGCATTGGTACTCATTGCTCTCCATTTTTTTATGGCTTTACCTTCTTTTGCAGCATCCCCCACTGACCTTTCGACCTCTGTCTTTTTCTCATTTAGTACCCTGTTTTGTAGGGAAAGGCTGGGATATTCCTGCTGCTTATCAGTGCCTCCCCCCTTGACTAGTTTAAAAGCTTGCCAATGAAGCATTTAAACCGATTGCTCAAAAGACTTGTTCCCTTCCTGGACAGATGCAGACCATCCTGCCAGTATAGGTGGAACCCCAGTCCCCAATTAAGCCAACCCTCTGTGCTCCACACCATTTTTTCAACCATTCATTAAACTGCATGGTGCAAAGTACCCTCGCCTCACTCATGCCACTGACAGGCAGCACCTCAGAGAAGGATATTGTGTGTGCTACTTGTCTTAGGCCCCTCCCCAATTCTACAAAGTCCTTCTGCACTGCTCTAATTTCATGATTAACGAAGTCATTTGTCCCTAGGTGGACAATGACGTCCAGCTCAGACTCCCGTGCAGCTGTTCTTGTGATCCTGAGGATGCGCTTCCTGTCTCTCCAAGCCATGGCACCAGGCAAGCACCTTACTTCAGTTTTCCCTGCTCCCCCCAGTTCTATGTTGAGACTGTTAGTAAGATCAAAAAGTCTAAAGGAACTAGAAGAGAAGAAAAGAAGAACTGGAATAATAAGCATCAGGCTATGGGCCCACTTCATATTCCAGAGACTTTAGTAAAAGATATTGGGCAAGAGCAAAAATGTGATGAGTCACTAACCCCTTTATACTTACAGGTCAACACAGTTGGACCCCCGGGTCAATCACGATTCATTGAAAGAATTATATTTTATATAGAGTTACTGTTGAACCTGGTACTAATGAAGAGCTTGAACAGTTAGTTGTGCCTATAAAGTATAGAGAACAAATCATGCATTTGGCTCATGATATCCCCATGGCTGGTCATGAAGGGAGAGACCGGACAGCCCAAAGACTTCTATCTTGTTTTAGTTGGTCAGGGGTCCATCAGGATATGGCGGCCTATTGTAGGTCCTGTCCACAATGCCAGCTAGTTGCCAAGGGAGGGAAAAAAGATATAGTGCCCCTGTAACCTATACCGTATGTAACTACCCCATTCGATAGGGTTGCAATGGATGTGGTGGGACCCTTGTTAAAGAGTTCTAAGGGAAATCAGTATATCCTAGTCATTTGCGATTATACCACCAGGTACCCGGAGGCAATACCAATGAGGACGGTTACTGCCCCTCGTGTTGTTGAGGAACTGGTAAAGGTCTTTAACAGGATGGGAATACCTAAGGTTATCCTGACTGACCGTGGGAGTAATTTTACATCCATCATGTTACAAAAACTTTACAAATTACTAGGGGTATCTGCTGTTCGAACATCAACATACCATCCCCAAACTGATAGGTTAGTAGAATGTTTTAATAAGACCATGAAATGAATGCTGCAGAAGTATGTGCAGGAGGAAGGTCGGGATTGGGACAAGTACTTACCTTACTTGCTATTTGCCTATAGAGAGGTACCCCAGGCTACTACAAGGCTATCACCCTTTGCCATGCTATATGGGCGTAACCCTAGGGGGTTCTTAAATGTGGTAAAGGAGCATTGGGAACAGGGGTCTAATGTAGCATGTAAAAATATTTTGGAATATATGACTGCTCTGAGAAAAAGGTTGGTAAAGTATGTGACTATCACCCACCAAAATGCTGACCAGAAACAACTTAAACAAAAAGAACACTACGACCTAGGTCTGAAACATATATCATTTGATCCAGGAGAAAAAGTGTTACTATTGTAACTACTTCCACAGAAAATAAATTGCTTATGTGGTGGCAAGGGCCATACGTAGTTTTACACCAGGCAGGCACAGTAAACTATGCCACTGAGATACCAGGGCATAGACCAGTGAAGAAAGTATATCGTGCCAACCTGAGAAAATGGGTAGAAAAACCAGAGACATCAATACTGTTTGTCCAAACAGATACTGATACAGAACTAGACATACCTTATAAAAGAATTGATAAATCTATTGTTGACACAGAGGTACATAGCAATCCTGAGTTGACCCCTGAACAGAGATTAGAAATTGATCATCTTTTGAAGCATTTCTCAGGCACATTCACAAAGGAACCTGGGAGAGCCAAGGGTGTGGTTCATGAAATTAGGGTTACCCAAAATAAGTCCATTCACCAGAAGCCATACAGACTACCTGAAAAAAAATCAGTCCAGGAGTAGTGGCTGAAATAAAACGCGTGGAACAGGCTGGAGTGATAGTTCCTTCATGCAGTCCTTGGTCCTCTCCATTGGTAGTTGTGCATAAGAAAGAAGGGGGCATCAGGTTATGTTTAGATTTTAGAAAAATAAACAAAGTGTCTGAGTTTGATGGGTATCCAATGCCACATATAGATCTCCTGGACCAAACTGGGTCTGCAAAATACATTAGTACCCTGGATTTAACGAAAGGCTATTGGCAGATTCCCTTGGCCCCTAAAACTCAGGAATTAACTGCTTTTTGTATCCCATTTGGCCTATACCAGTTCACCACAATGCCATTTGGCCTGCATGAAGCTCCAGCTACCTTACAACAGTATATGGATTTTGTGTTAAGACCCCACAAAATTACAGTGCTGCTTATTTGGATGACGTTGTTATCTATAGCCCTGACTGGGAAACTCATTTGGTCCATCTCAGTGCTGTAATACAAAGCATCCAAGATGCAGGTATGACCATAAACCCTTCGAAGTGTGCTATGCTAAAACAGAAACATGATATCTGGGTTTTATTATTGGACATGGGAGAATCAAGGCCGGAGTAGACAAGATTAAAGCAGTGGCTAACAGTCCAATACCTATGACAAAGCGCCCTGTCAGGTCTTTCATTGGTTTGGCAAGCTACTATAGACGCTTCATCCCAGAGTTTTCTGCCATAGCTGCCCCCCTTACAGATTTAACAAAAAAACAGTTTCCAAATAAAGTCAAGTGGACTCAAGCCTGTGATGAGGCATTTCATAAAATCAAAGCCATCTTATGTTCAGCCCCAGTGTTATGTAGCCCTGATTTTTCTAAGCCATTTGAATTACAGACAAATGCCTCTGACACAGGCATTGGGGCAGTACTGACCCAACATAGTCAGGGAGAAGAACACCCCATCTTATATCTTAGTAGGAAATTACTCGACAGAGAGAGAGAAGGTACTCAACGGTTGAGAAGGCATGTCTGGCTATCAAATGGACAGTAGAGACCCTAAAATATTATCTTTGGGGAAACCAATTCACGGTTGTGACAGATCATAACCCTTTATGTTGGCTGAATTTAATGAAGGACAAGAATGCTCGTATATTACAATGGTATCTAGCCTTACAGCCATATACATTTACTGTGCACCATAGAGCTGGTTCTCAGCATCAGAATGCAGATTTTTTAATCATGCTTTGGTGCTGATCCAGCCAGTGACTCTGCTGTACAGTTGGATGATGGCATTCCAAAGTGCCTAGACGGCACAACCCCAGGGAAACAGAATGGTATATAAACAGTATTGTCTGTTTTTGAATTGTATGTTTTGAATACTGTTTATCTTAAGGGTCCCTGGGGGGAACTTCTGGAGTGGGTGGGCGGAAGTTCCGACCCTTCCAAGGGTGAAGGGTCTCAGCCAACAAATAAAACTTATTAGGTTGCCTTCTTGTGGTCGGAGGAGTGTAACAGGAGGTCCAGTTTCGAAGAACAGAGCTGACACTCAGATGCAACAGAACCCCACCCCCTTTATTTTTCTTTTCACTGTATTCTATCTCCTATTATATTTTCACATCTATCCTATATTTTCTTGTCAGGGTGGCCACCCTGGCAATCTTCTTTCTTGTCTTTACTGTCACTTTTGCCCTGTTATTAAATTTGGCATCTGGTTGTAAAGATATTCAAAAAGCCATATTCAGTGGCTACTAATCCAAGGAATTAGGCTGAAGTTTAAATTTAGGAGAAAATGAAAGCAACTGTGTTTGGTTGCTATGGTGCTGATTCTAATAAGCCCCAAAGCAATGAAAAATGTACCCTTGTTTTTAAAACACTTGAAAATGGACTAAAGTAAGAAGATTATAATTAAAAACACTACAGGCAGATTATTTGGAGTTCTGTAAGTATCATAAATTCATTCAAAAGGGAGCTGTAATTACTGAAGTTAAGCCTTCTGATTTTTAGAAGGCTGAGTTCCTCAGCAAGGCGTCGGCTGAAAGTGCAGCAGCCAGATAAGCTGTTTGAGAAAAATAATAAAAGGTTCTGGAAATATAAACCAAGGAAATTGGGAAGAAAATAATGTATGTCCAAAGATTAGAGTGCCATATTATGTGAAATAAAATATAGATACTACAGTGGTTCACTTATGTAAGGTTTTCCTTATATGAACAAAAAGACAAATAAAAAGCTATAACCTTATATGGAGGCAGATAGGGAGCGTGCCCCTCATCTCTTTTTTCCATGCAAAGGTTATGGACTGTTATTTGTTCTTAAACAGGTTTGGTTTATCCTTATACTTTTCACATTTGTAAAGAAAAGTTGTTTTACCTAGAGGTCTGTCTCATGCTGTAAGGTCCTACTATAGGGCAAGCTGCCCCTGAAATGGCAGGTTTTATAGATACAAGGGAAGGTGATGTCACTAGTGGGAGAAGCTAAACTAATGCTCTGACATCACAACTATATAGTTAAGCCTGTAGCAGTATTCTCAGGCAGTATTGTGAGACAGGAATAAATGTGGGTGACCCCTAATAATGCTAGCATTCGGCTAGATTGTTTAAATTATATGTATATCTTTCTTTATGCTTGTTATTTCCGTTGTTCACCTTAATTAGTGTGTTACATGATTGATGAGGTCACCATTTAGCATTATAAAAGGTTTCTAAAGGAGAACCAAGATAGACAGGTTGGTCAGTAGGGTTCTGACCAAGGTGAGAGAAGGATCTCAGCAAGGAGGTAATGTGCAGGCTTTCACATTAACTGAAAAAGGAGAGAACACAGGAATTTCTTTATAGCATCTGAAGCAAGAAATATTTCCTGACGTTTGAACTGATGTGAAGAAATAGCATCATATTTTCCTTTCTGTAAATATTGGATTTTTTTTTTTTTTGGTTTTGTGTTTTTCTAAAATAAAATGAAAAAAGCAGAAGTATGCATTATTTATGCATCATAATCAGGTTGTACGATCTGTTTATTGAGATCCACACGTTTACAAGTGACGCTTGGTTCGGTTACAGATATTATTTGGACTGTATCATAGATCCTGATAAAAGGCATGCTTTTATGTGCTATAAATTCAAAACATTTCCCAGTAATATTCTATATGAAAGATCTGCACACATTTCTGCTGACTCCCTGCTCTTGTTCGACTGGAGGTGCAGAACATTTAGAACATTTGTTGCATGTTCTCTTGTTCTGTCCATGGTATAACACAATGAAATTGACCTGGATTAATCAATTTTGGCAGGGCTTTCCTATATACTTGATGATCCTGTAACTCTTCTACTTACAGTCCAGGACGCTTTCATACTTAAGCAGCTTGCTGGCTGTTTTTATATTAAGCATATCAGCAAAAGTAAACCCTTTTTTTGTTCGCCGAGCACGCTAGCGCAGTTCATATGACAGTTGCTAGAGAGAGGTGTGAGGGGTGCCAGCCCAATGGCCAGCGGTGCTGCAGGGGTCAGTCTGTGGCTGGCAAATCAGCAGGCAGTGTCCTGATGACACTGGTTTGCTGAGGGGACTCGTCTCGGCAAACATTTCAAAGAGAGAGCCTATGCTGCACGCAGCTCTTCCCTCTGAAATGCGAGCCCTTCAGCTGCAGCTTAGTGTGTCTTTCCTTGTTAAACAATGTCCCCTTTCCCTGCTGCTGCTTAGTGTGTCTTTCCTTGTTAAACAATGTCCCCTTTCCCTGCTGCTGCTTAGTGTGTCTTTCCTGGTTAAACAATTTCCCCTTTCCAACAGCGGGATGCCCACTCCCAGTGTCGGATACGCCCCCCCCAACCCGTCTATATCCCTAGCCAACATCGGGGTGCCCAATCCCCATGTCGGCATCCCCCCACCACCACTACTGTGGCACACTGGAAGCCCACCCGTGTGTCTAAATTTATTTTTTTTTTTACTTGTACATGAAGAAAACCTTCCCTCGCAGTCTTTTTTTTACCTGTAAAACCCAAAAACATCCCTCGTTGTCTCCCCTATCCCAACCCTTCCTCTTCGCATCCCGCACCCCTCCCTTACTCAATACTTACCCTTCGAGGTTGGCAGACGTGATCTTCTGGGGAGCGGGACACATCTGCACTCTTCAAAGCTGACGGCAAACGGAAAGAATGAAAGGTAAGCCGTATAATGGGAGTCAAAGGGGGTTTCAACTTACTGTATGTTGATATCTCAGCCATTTTTAGGAATTTTGGCACCAGATTTTCAACTTGGGGTTCTTGGGACCCCACCTCATGAACATGTCACTGTCATTTCGTTCCTCGGTCCCGAAAGGTGATTTCACGGTTGCAGCGCGGAATCACCTTTTGGGACTGAGTTACGAAACGACAGTGCCACTGTCCATGAGGTAGGGTCCCAAAAAGCCCATGTTGCAACTTTGGTGAAAAAATTCCAAACAAAATCACTGCATTACGAGCGTGCATTGCGCAGTCCCTACGCACGCTTGTAACTTCCCAATTTTTAATATTTTCACTCCAGATTTTCAACATTGACATTTTTTCACACCTCCTGATGAACAGTACAGCTGTCATTTTTCATATCCTGCCTGAAATGTGTATTCGCACCAGTTGCACAGAATGGCACAGTTGCTGTGCGAAATCAACTTTCAGGATGGAGTAACAAAATCACAGTGCAACTGTTCATGAGGGGAGGTCTCAAAAAGCCCATGTTGAAAATTTGGTGAAAAAATTCCACAAAATGACCATGTTATGGGCATGCATTGCACAGTTTCTATGCATGCTCGGAACTTTGCCAATTTCCCATATTTTCACTCCAGATTTTCAACATGGCCATTTTTTCATACCTCCTCATGAACAATACAACTGTCATTTTTCGAATCCTGCCCAAAGTGTGTTTTAACACCTGTGGCGCTGAATGGCGCAGTCGCTGTGCAAAATCACCTTTTGGAATCGAGTAACGAAATGATAGTGCCACTGTTCATGAGATGGTGTCCCAAAAAGCCCATGTTGAAAATTTGGAGAGAACATACTAAACAACATCTGGGGCGTTACAGTTTCCAACTGTAACACCCCACCCCCACCCTATAGAGACCGACAGGCATCGGGCGTGTGCCTTGGGGTCATCGTCCGTAATGCTCACACCAATCCACCCCAACCCCCACCCTGCAGCCAGTGACAGGCATCGGGGTGTGCCTTGGAGCCTTTGGCCCAAACATTCACTCCATTCTCCTATACTGCACCCATCTCAACTTATTTCATTATGGAATGGGGTGAGCGTTAGTGCCGAAGACCTCAAGGCACACCTCAACACCGGTCAGTCTCTGCAGGGTAGGGGTGGGGTGTTAGTTTTTGTTTGTTTTTTTTTTTTAACCAGGAGAGACACACTAAGCCGACGCTTGTTTACAGGCGCGACCTGGGAGCACAAGAAAGTTAAGTGACTTGCTCAGGGTCACACAGTACGCAAGTGGGGGCTGTGGGATTCAAACCCAGGTCTCCAGGTTTGCAGCGCAGAGCCTTAAACCACTGCACTATACTGCCTGGTTGGAAACCCTAATGCCTCATTAAGGGAGTAAATCAGGGAGGGACGTTTAATGTCACCTACCTGGATTTCAGCAAAGCCTTCAACAACATCCAACACAGAAGACTGATTGACAAGATGAGTAGTCTGGCAATGGGACACAAGCTGATAAACTGGGTCGGAAATGGGCTGACTGACAGGAGGCAGAGGGTGGTGGTAATGGGATCCAGTCCAGGGAGAGGGGGTGAACAGCAGGGTACCTCAGGGATAAGTCCTGGGACCAGTTTTATTCAATGTCTTCATTACAGACATTGCAGAAGGGCTAGAAGGAAAGGTCTGTCTGCCTGTTTGCAGATGACACCAATATGTGTAACAGAGTAAATACTCCAGAAGGGGCGGAGAAAATGAGCAGGGACAAGGAGATGCATGAAAAATGGTCTGAGGAGTGGCAAGTGAGGTTCAATGCAAAGAAGCCCAAATAATGCACCTGAGAAGAGGGAAACCTGTGGCGAGTTACAGGATGGGGTGGAGGTGCTGATGATCACCAAGGAAGAAAGGGACCGAGGAGTTATCAATTCTGATGACCAACAGGTGTCAAAGCAGAGCACAAATGTTGCAAGGATGGCCAGTGCCATGCTGGGGTGCACAGGCAGAGATATCACTAGTAAAAAGCATGAGGTGGTGATGCCATTGTATAATGCACTAGTGAGGCCTCACCTACAGTACTATGTGCAAATCTGGAGGCCGCAAATGCACAAGGACATTGACAGGGTGGAGGCAGTCCACAGAAAGGCAAACAAGATGGTACATGGCTTGCAACATAGAACATATCAGGAGAGATTAAAAGGCCCTCAATATGTACTTATTGGAGTAAAGGAGGGAGTGCAGGAACATGATAGATACGTTCAAGTACCTCAAGGGCATAAACAGGGTGCAGAGGTGGACATCTTTCAATACATCAAACATTCGGCATTGACAAATGCTTGTTTTTAATCCTGAAAAAAAAAAAGCCCATCATTGTCCGCTGTGTAACCCCCTTCCCCTAAACAGTATGCAGACACTGGGGGTGCCCAATCTCTGTGTACTCACCTGTCCGTCCACTGTTGTGTGCTGTGTAACCTCCCCCAAACAGTATGCAGACACACGGGTGTGCCCAATCCCCCAGAGTCATCTGTCCGTTCACTGTTGTCCACTGTGTAGCTCTCCCCCTCCCCCCAAACAGTATACAGACACTGGGGGTACCCAATCCCCAGTGTCATCTGTTCAGCAAACTCCCTGAAATCAAGAAAACTGTCCCTCGTCATTTTTTTCCCTGTAAAAAAGAAAACAGTTCATCGGTGTCCGTTCCGCTGTTACCCAACCCCCTACCCTCCCTCAAAAGACCCACCCCCACCCTCCCATTATACTTACCACACTGGAGTCCATTAACATAATCTACCTTGGACTGCAGGCACGTCGTCTTCTTCAAAGCCCAACCACAAACTGAGGTAAGCGCTTCAATGTATTTCAATGGGGTTTTCGGCATCAATGTATTTCAATAAGGTTTTCAACTTGGTGGCATAACTTGGCCATTTTTAAATATTTTTGCCTCAAATTTTCAATATAGGTTTTTTGGGACCCCACCTCACAAACAACTTCATTGAAGCAATTTTCAAACGTCCCCTTCCCCCATGATACTAGTGCACACAATGAACATTCGGCATTGACAAATGCTTGCTGAATACTGATTACCCGATTATTTAGGGTTTACACCTGTCCTCATTTTTTTGTATGGTTGGTCTTTTGATATGAGATCATTTATTCTTATTAATGCTTTGTAATATGACTGGTTGAGTCAGATTAGGATCTCACTTATTTCAGGGATTTCTGGCTAGTCAGGATTACATGCAGTTTCTTCTGCACCTGCTAATGAGCAGTCTTTTGATGGCAATGACTTTCACGTTATCTCGTTGTATGATGCATCTAAAGTCATGCTCATTTTATGTCCACAGTGACTCTTAATTCATTATAATTTGTGATTCCCATAATTGATTTCTCCAGTTTGCATGCTCTCTGTGGAGCATTTTCCCCAGACTACTGCATATCTATTGTACTGTACATGACTTAGGGTATCACAGTGGAGTTTGGTAGGCATGTACTGGTTCCCTAACTGGGGTACTGCAAAATAAAAGTATTGTACTAACTGTAGCACCTTGAAGTTAGAGTATTATAGTTGGGTATATGTCCACAGTAAATCCCTATCTGGGGTATCTAGAGTAATCCAGTGCCAAAGGTAGGGCAGTTGGACATAAACGATCATGTACAGTGGGCAGGTACAGGGAACATGGGGGTGATTTAAAGAACTACAGTCATATTGAGGCAGGAATGCATATCGCAGCACTTGTAATTGATACAAGAAGGGAGGATATTATAGAGCTGATTTTACATATAGTAATTGTCTGACTCTAAGCTAAGTCATGAGCTCCTGGGTGGAAAAACACAGATACAGGAATTTAAATTTTCTAACTGGTTTAACCTGTAAACCTGATAATACCCATTTAACTACATCTATACTCCTGCTTCTTAATGAAACTCAAGCTCCTGCATTAACTGGAGCACATTAAACTACAGAACTTGACAAGCAGGCTGTTTTCACTGAACAAAACAAGTCAAGGATTTTAAGTCCACATTTAAAGTAATAGTGAGGCATTACAGTTTTTTTTAAATAAAGGCAGAGTTCATAGTATGTATTATAAAGCGAAAATGAGTGGTAAAGTGCACCTACTGAGTTCACCTCGACAACAAAGCCGCTAGAGGAAGGGTGTAAAATCAAACTTGCCCCAGTGCCATTTTCCCTCACTAAACACTAAATTGCATCTTTTTCAAGTAATTGTTTAGGTCCAACTTATTCTCTCCCCTCCAATGTTTAACATAGTTTGCAGATAACCATTTAAATCTCAATATTAATATTAGACCCCTCGAATCCCTGGCACTTACAGAAAACAGCTCCCGACGTTCAACAGTAGACAACATATTGTGGACAATCCTAGTTTGGAACACTAAGGGATACAGCTACGCTAGAGATAAACTAATTACAGCAAAACACTATAATACAGTCCAAATTTTAAGTGTCTTCAGCTGAGGAATATTCCCCGTTCACCGCCATAGCCGCAGCTCAGTCAGTCTCCACTGCTTCCGTCTCACATTCCCATTCCGTTTCTACAAATTTCATTACATCTTTGGGACTGGAAAAAGAATAAGATTTATTCCATATAGTGAAGCGCAGTCTGGCTAGAGGTAAAAATGCAAATGAGATATGTTTGAGTTTTAGCTCCTTGTGACTTCGTCAAAGGGTTTTCACCGCTGTCTTGTGGCATAGGACTTGTCCTGAAAGAAGAGCACGTTTCTATATCCACCATGACTGTAGTTCTTTAAGCTTCTAAGAAAATTGTCTCCTTCTCTCTTGTAGTTAAAAACAGGAGCAGCACGGCTCACAGATGCTCCTGGCAGGTGATGACCCATCTCAATGTGATCCGGTAGGCTTCGTCTAGTGCTGGGGTTTCAGAGGTCCAGTTCCTTGTCGAGCCGTTGCTCCATAAATTCTAGAAGAATGTTCCCCTCAGTGACATCCAGTAGGCAAAATACTTGAACATTCTTTGCTCTGAGCAGGTTTTCAGATGCTTCTAACCAGATATGTAGATGCTTGTTTTCCTTCATGAGGGTATCAGTCAACTGCATAGCACAATCTGCTGATTTATTTCCATCTGCCACTGACCCTTTTAGTCCGTCCATACTCTGCTCCACTGCGGTCAGCCTAGATATGAAAGTGTCCATTTTTTTTTGTACATCATAATGATGGATGAGCACAACAGAGCTACTGACTTTTCCAGAGTTCTAAGGCAGCTCACGCCCGATCGTCATCTCCACCACAGGCCATGGCTTTGACATCATCTGGGAGGTCGACATATGGCTGAAAGAAGTTCTAAGCATTCTGTCTCTGTGCTGTTGCTTTTCAAGGACTACCCATGTGAACTGCCCTGCAAGTTTAGTATTAAAATGTTCCTCAGTGCTGGTTCTAGTCAGTGCTGTCAAAAAATTCTACGTTTTCTGCAGTCTGAAGCTTTAAAATGGTGTTTTTGAGTCCTTTCTGCAGGAGCACTTCAAAAGATGCTGCCACATAGCCGGATGGCAAGCTCTGCTCCAACCTGAAGGGTGTTCCAAACAACACTAAACGTTTAGATCACGTGAGGAAGGAGTTTGTTATGAGACAACCAACTGTGCACAGACTGGAGGTCAGTGGTTAGGCACTGATTAATACTGTTAAAATTCTCTGAGCTAGTGTAAAGGACCAGGTCGTCTGCATAAAGGATGTCAGGGCAGTGGGGCACACATAGGTAAACGGAATTTAACTGGAAGGCAACTAGAAGGGGCTTAGAATAGATCCTTGTGGAACTCCAACTACTGTAGGTACCGGCTCTAACAGAGAGGATACATATTTAACTCTCTAAGAGCTGTTTGTTAAAGAAGTGCTGAACCAAAAGACTGCAGAGGAGGAGGTATCCAGACTAGCAAGTTTGCAACATAGTTGTGAGTGATCAACAAGGACAAATGTATTTGTCAAGTCTAAAAATACCATACCTCTATGACAGCCCATGTCCACTCCTGAGGCAACATGATTATGGAGTGCGAGCAGGGCAGCAGTAGTGCTATGCCCCTTACAAAAGACCTACTGCATGGAAGAGAGGAGCTCATGGGTAGTGATATAGTTGGTGAGCTGAAAGGAGACAATTTTCTCAAGGATTTTGTTTAATGTTGAAAATACAGTGATGAGCCTATAGTAATCAATCAGTCTGTGGTTTTCTTTCATAAATAATGGCACTACATTGAAAGTTTTCCACAGATCAGGCACCATACCATGTGACAGGGCCAGATTAATTAGTCAAGCAACCGGAGGGGAGTGCTACTAGCTTATAAACTGCAATCTTGAGTAATTTAGGCTTGATTCCATTAAAGCCAGCAGTTTTCGAGTCAGGAACCTGCACAGAAATCCCTTGTCACAAGTGCGAGCACAAAAGGGTGACTACAAAAAGGCGACAGCAAAACAGCGCTGACAAAGAGCAACTGGGAAATAACAGCGGTCGCCAAAATGGCGACAACATTGCCGCAGTGAGTTTCTCCCTCCGCACTCCCCTTACTATATATATAAGCAACTCTGGGGGGGGGGGGAGAAAGCCGTAGGTCGCAGTTTTGGATCCATGTGATAACAACGCAGACAAAATCACAGCAGTACAAAACATCAGAGGCAAAACATCGCCGCCTGTAATGTCGGCAAACAAAAACATCGCAGGACAGAATAGCACAGGCAGGTGCAGGTAGTACAAAACGGAAGGTGTCATTCCCGACACACACCGTCCCAATACAAGACTTTAGCACAGTGGCAATACCGGCGCAGGCTCAGAGGCTCCAACATGCCCGCCTACAAGCGGTAAGTAGCTCAATTTTGCCTCCCTGATTCTGACTGCTGAATGTCGCACACCTGCACGAGGTGCAGGGGTGCCTATATTCGCATGGCATTTTCGATCGGCTGCTGACTATCCACATTTACAAACAGATCTCACCTTTAAATGATGGCAGCAACTGGACCTCTATTACGTGTTATTGAACACAAAGGTTGTGCTCCCTTTTGAACATTTGCAAAGCAAATACAGTTTCACGGGTAGCGGATGCTTCCAGTACCTGCAGATACACACTTATATCTCTGCACAAACTAAAACATATACACAGACTCCCAGACCCCTGCCCCTGACAGGGAGATGTGTGGACTCATCTAATTGATCATTTGTATAGGGGCCTATAAGAAAATGGCTACATACTGCGGGATATGTGTTACAGAAATGGAATTAAGAACTAAACACCTCTTATCAATATGATAAATGGACCAGGTATTCTCTTCTCTCCCTCTTCCCTGCAGCCACAATATCAGTGGGTTGGCGGCAGTTTGGCTGGAAATGTCGTATGAAGCACTTCAGAATGCCTAAAATCTAGACTAAACATATGGGGAAGAATTATGGTCAGTGCTGGCAAAAATGTGGGGCAACATTAACATTGCAGGGGAGCTACCCTGTACACATTGGGGAGGAGGACCAGACTTAGTCCCATGTTCCCATTCGCCCACAATCACACTGTACAGCGGTCCCACCAGATCGCATCTGCCCCATTGTTTTCAGATTTCCATCGCAGTCATTCCCACGCAAATGACAGGATACCGTATTCTTCTTGGCTGCCAAGAAAGTCATAGCCAGATTATGGCTGAAACCTACACGCATTGAACACTGGCAACTGACTGTATTATATAATTACTTTTGAAAAATTGACAATATCAAAGACGTTCCCTGGTGTTTCAAATTCCCATTTTTCTGATGCTCTTAAAAAGTTTTCAAGGTACATTCTTAAATATATAGAAGCATTATTAGAATAATGAAGTATTCTATTATGTCATTTCCAGCTAAAAATATATACAGGATGGCAGCAAGGAAATTAGCTCCCACAACTGCAGCAGTTGGTATCATTCAAGGCGCTTTACCTAAATATCAGTCTGTCTTTGGTTACACTGTTTATTTTATGTTAAAGTCCCTGCCATTCTTAAAGTACTTTTGAATTGTCTGAATAGCATTCTTGCAAGTTTTATTTTTTTAATGGGATATTTCAATTATTTTTGTCCTGATCCGACCACCTCTGAAACTGCAACTTTGAAAACAGGTAACCAAAAGAAGCATGGCAATACCTATGCTTCTTTCTTTTTCTATATTCATAACCATATTCTACACCTATCAATAAAGTTTTACGAAAATGACATGGGTTTGAAATGGTTTCAGGTATAAAAACATCGAAATATTTCCCCCTTTTGGAGGGAATATCAGTTCAAGAGGGTGCTACAGTGTTGGTAATTTACTCTTTATTTTTGTGTTTGTGGAAAAAATGAAGCAAGCATTATAACAAATGATGTTTTCTTTTTCACATTTTTTTTCATACTCATGTTGACATCTAAAATACTTATGTTATAACCACATAAAATAATCTAACCCCTTCCGGATTTTTTCCATAAACAGAGAGTGAGTCTCACCAATGTAACTTAATAACAAGCATGGCAACCCATGTTTTTTGTTGTGGATTTTTAACGTTCAGATCATCATGTACTGAGCAAAAAATTGTGACTTTGTCATGGGGTTGCTGAAACACCAGGGAATGTCCTTAAAGCAGCAGTGCAATGAAAATGGGCTAAAATTTGGCCCCACCTTTTTTTCTTCCAAATCGATGCCAGATGTCTTCCAGTTTACTCTGGTGGTGAAATGTTCGGTTTCCAATATCATTTAATAACTTTATCAAAGTTTTAAAATAATTATTTCTCAAGAAAAAAAGATGGCTGCCTCATTTTTGCAAATAAATAATACTGAAGACCTAAAGAAGGCAGTATAATGCAGTGGTTTAAGGCTCTGAGCTGCAAATCTGGAGACCTGGGTTTGAATCCCACAGCCCCCGCTTACATACTGTTTGACCCTGAGCAAGTCTCTTAACTTCCCTGTGCTCCCAGGTCGCAAATGTAAACAAGCTTTCAGCGGAGTGTACCACTCCTAGTTAAACAACTGAAAAACTTAGTGTGCCATTCCTGGTTAAACAATTGAAGAAAAAAAAAAAAGAGGATAACAATCCAGACAAAAATGCAAATGTACAGTACGCAGTATGGGAAGCATCCAGAAAACCCAAATCAACAGTTCTGCCAATATTTTTCATAACCATAGCAGTAAATTAGCTTATTAGAATTACTTTTTTTGTTGCACAGCTTTTTTTTTTTATTTAGATTTTTATGTGCTTTTTTCCCTGGTTTTTGCCCAAACCCGGGATCCCAGCAGACACACGTGTACATGTGCATGGAGGGGCACATGCATGCCGGGTACCAGCTCAGCCTTTTCCACCCCATCCCTGGCAATTACCACCACCCCCTTCTGCCTATATATCCTACTGGACCTCCACCCGATGGAGTGGAACTATGGGAAGGGCAGACAACCACCCCAGGAGGGGAGAGCTGCCTTCGGCTGCTCAATCACGCTCCCTCCCTCCCTGTGCTGACTCCCAGATGACCCGAGGTCATTCCCGAACCTGGGTCGCCGGCATGGCACAAGGTAAGGCACCCAGCGCCTCAGCCCTCTGCGCCAGCTTTGCACTACTGCTTTAAGAGGAAGACTGTTTCAATATCATGAAAGATAGAAATTCTGGGTGCTGTACTACACGGAACAAAATTTACAGTTTATGCCATAACATTTATCATTTTGACCCGTGGCTTGACGGATTCTTGGTCATATTACTTGAATCAGGGTATATCTGGAGACTCGATCTGTGCCTCATGTTGCTGAATATGAGTTAATACTGAGGTACAGATAACTTTCTATATTATATTTCCTTCAGCTACCTTATGCTGTAACTAGAAATGCTACTTTTCCTGTATCTATTTTTTATTTGTACAACTGTATTTTTTGAAACTTTTTAAGAAGAATTAAAAAAGAGATCATACGCCAAAACATCCTCGAATGCTGTATGCCAATATTATCCCTAGTTCCTGAGAAGATATATTTTAAATCCTGGAATATCCTTATTTCTGGATTCATATGGGGTGGCCACTGACCAAGAGTTTGTTTTTCTCTCTCACATCTACCAAGGGAAATGGGAGGTTAATCTACTGCACCTCCAGTTATATTCACAAGCAGCCCAAATCAGGTTTAGTTGCCTGTGGTCATCTAACAAATTCCAAGCACATTGGCAGTCTACTTAATTCGCACTAAATGGTCTGTACGAAGTTGATTAAATTATTTATTTATTGAAATGTTTCACCAGGAAGGCACACTGAGCGACAAGTCGCTCATCTCTCGGTGAGACCTCGGGGGAAGGGGTACCACAGGAATGAGACATTAAATATTCAAGTTACAAGATTAACATTATTATACAGTTGTGAGGCAGGTGTTACAAACAGTGTTACGACAGTGTTGCACATAATAGGTAGAAAGAGTAAACAATAATAAGTGCAAGGTTAATAAGTGAAAAAGTACTTATGTGAAAGAAAAGGGGGACAGGAGTGGGAAGAGTCATGTCCCTGGAGACCCCTTCAGGATGCAAGGAACCCTGCATGGGGACTGGAGGGACCAGCGAGAAGGGGATAAGGCAGTGTCCCAGAGAGATCCCTTCAGGGTGTGGGGAACCCTGAAAGGGGGGCTGTGGAGCTAGACAGAAAGGGGGATAAGGCTGTAGGGATTTAAAGAGGGAGGAGATGTGACTTAATGCTAGGAGGGGGAATAGGACCTAACCCTAGGGAGGACCCTTCGGGATGTGGGTTACTCTGCAAGGGGGTCCAGAGGACCCTTCAGGATGCAGGGTACCCTGCAAGGGCAAATCCTTTATGCCACTCCAAAGGATACCTTCCCCTCTCATGGTTCTCTAGGAAGCAGCTCCTGGTGGGGGTCTCAATTATTAGGGGGATAGAACTGAGGGAAGCAGGGAAAACTGAAGTAAGGTGCCTGCCTGGTACCATGGCTTGGAGGGACAGGATGCGCATCCTCAGGATCACGAGAAGAGCTGCACGGGAGTCTGAGCTGGACATCATTGTCCACCTAGGGACAAATGACTTGGCTCAACATGAGATTAGAGCAGTGCAGAAGGACTTGTAGAACTAACTTGTAGCCCAAATCAAGTAGCACACAGCATCCTTTCCTCAGAGGTGCTGCCTGTCAATGGCATGAGGAGGCGAGGGTACTTTGCACCATGCAGTTTAATGAATGGTTGAAAAATGGTGTGGAACACAGGGTTTGGCTTCATTGGCGACTGGGGTTCCACCTGAGGACACCAGCCTATACTGGCAGGATGGTCTGCATCTGTCCAGGAAGGAACAAGTCTTTGAGCAATCGGTTTAAATGCTTCATTGCCAAGCTTTTAAACTAGTCAAGGGGGGAGGCACTGATAAGCAGCAGAAAAATCCCAGCCTCTCCCTACAAAACAGGGTACTAAATGAGAAAAAGACCAAGGTAGAAAGGTCAGTGGGGGATGCTGCAACTGAAGGTAAAGCCATCAAAAAATGGAAAGCAATGAGTACCAATGCCCATAGTCTGAGTAACAAGCTTCCTGAATTAGTGACCTTGATGGAGGAGGAACATCGGGATATCGTGGCAGTCACAGAAACATGGTTCACACAAAACCATGACTGGGACGTAAACATACCAGGATACACTATCTACAGGAGGGACAGAGAGGGTAATAGAGGAGGAGGAGGAGGAGTAGCTTTTACATAAGGGAAGGAATCAAAGCAGCAGAACAAAAGGGAAAACAGGGAGGAGAAGAAGCACTGTGGGTAAATTTGGAGACCGCAATGGCACCACAATCCGCACAGGGTTAGACACAGATCCCTTCTCAGGGGAGGAAATGGACAAGGAAATGATAGAAAGTATACTTAGTAAGGCAGAAAAGAGGAGATATTGCTGATGGGCGATCTGAATATGCCAGATGTTAACTGGAGCAGTTGCAGCAGCCACTTCAAGAGTGGGTTATTCTAGATGCCCTACAGGGACATGCCTTAGACAACTAGTATTGGAGCCCACTCGAGGGAGCAATCTTAGACCTGGTTCTCTCAAATGGAGATGAAGAGAGGATCACAGATGTAGAAGTGGGTAGCCATCTGGGAACTAGCGACCATCGAACAGTATGGTTCACAATAAACACAGCAATAGAGTCAAGCCATACAAAGGCAAAGGTACTGGACTTTAGGAGGGCTGACTTTGCCAAAATAGGTGAGTGCCTAAGGAATGCCCTAGCAAATGGGCAGGAAGGAGGGGTGGAAGAACAATGGGGAATAATAAAAACTGCCATCACAGAGGAAAATAGCCTTTGTGTGAAGCAAATAAACAAAACTAAACGATGTAAGAAACCACTATGGTTCTCAAAGGAAGTGGCAGTGAAGGTTCAAGAGAAAAAGAAAGCTTTCAGGAAGTACAAGGAATCACAGAAGGAGCAGGACAGAGAACTGTATCAGTTAAAGCAAAAGAAAGCTGGGAAGGCAGTCAGAACAGCAAAGGCCCAAACTGAGGAAAAGATAGCCAACTCAATTAAGAAGGGGGATAAAACCTTTTATAGGTACATCAGGGAGCGAAGGAAGACCAAGGGAGGGATAGTGAGGCTTAATAAGGGGGGGGGAGAGGGTGACTGTGAAAAGGCAGAGATACTAAACAAATATTGTTGCTCTGTATTTACAAAGGAAGAGGGGGAGGTACCTAAAACAAACAGTAGAAACACTCTGGATACAGAAGTTGAAACCAGCCCATTTACAGAAGAAAGGGTTCTGAAAGAACTCTTAAAACTGAAGGTGGACAAAGCAATGGGGCCTGATGGAATTCATCCCAGAATTCTAAAAGAACTAAGGGTGGAATTAGTGACACCATTGACTACCCTGTTTAACAAATCATGGGAGGATGGGGTGGTACCCGAGGACTGGAGGAGGGCAGATGTGATTCCCCTTCACAAAAGTGGGAGCAAGGCAGAAGCAGGAAACTACAGACCTGTTAATTTAACCTCAGTGGTAGGGAAAATAATGGAATCACTTCTGAAGGAAAGAATTGTCGAGCATCTAGAGGCCAGAGGCACAGGACCCAAGGCAGCATGGATTCACAGCGGGAAGGTCATGCCAGACAAATCTGATAGATTTCTTTGACTGGGTGACCAAAGTAGTAGATCAGGGAGGGGCTGTGGACATAGCCTACCTAGACTTCAGCAAGGCATTTGACACAGTCCCACACAAAAGATTAATATACAAGTTAGCCAGCCTGGGAGTGGGTCCCAAGATGACAGCCTGGGTAAAGAATTGGCTGGAGAATAGGACACAGAGAGTAATAGTAAATGGAGTCCCACTCTGAAGAAAGCGGGGTTACTAGTGGGGTACCAGGGTTCAGTATTAGGACCGGTCCTCTTCAATGTCTTTATAAGCGACATTGCAGAGGGACTGGAAGGAAAAGTATGTCTCTTTGCAGATGACACAAAGATCTGCAACAGAGTTGATGCACAAGGTGGGGTGGAAAGGATGAAAAGGGACTTGGCAAGGTTAGAGGAATGGTCAAATGTATGGCAGCTTAGATTCAATGCTAAGAAGTGCAAGGTAATGCACCTGGGAAACAAAAACCCAGGGGAAGAGTATACAATGGGGGGTGAGATACTAACAACAACAAAAATGGAAAGGGACCTGGGGGTAGTCATATCAGATGACCTAAAGGTGGGCAAGCAATGTGAGAGGGCAGCAAGGAGGGCTGGGGGGATACTGGGATGCATAGGGAGAGGCATCACCAGTAGAAAACAGAAAGTTATTATCCCTCTGTACAGACAGCTGGTGAGACCCCATCTGGAGTACTGTGTGCAGTTCTGGAGACCCAATCTCCCAAAGACATAGACAGGACGGAAGCTGTCCAGAGGAGGGCAACTAAAATGGTGCAGGGTCTGCACCGGAAGACATATGAAGAGAGACTTAAGGAGCTGAATATGTATAGCCTTGAGGAAAGGAGGGAGAGGGGGGACATGATAGAAACTTTCAAGTACCTCAAGGGAATCAACAAAGTCCAAGAGGGTAGCATCTTTCAAAAAAAGAGGTGTGCAAGAACTAGGGGCACAATTTGAAGATAGAGGCGGGCAGAGCCAGAGGTAATTTAAGAGTATTTTTCACAGAGGGTTGTGGATGCATGGAGCGGCCTTCCGGAGGAGGTCGTGGAGTCAAAACAGTGGTGGAATTCAAGCATGCATGGGACAGTCATAAGGCAATTCTAGGGGGTTGGGGTAGAAAGAAGTTGGCTGCTGGTTAACTAGGATCTGCAGCTTATCCAGTAGGCAGGGAAATGGGCAGACTGGGTGGGCCAAGCGGTCCTTATCTGCTGTCAAATTCTATGTTTCTATGTTACACAGCAATTCACCATTTGGTAAGGCACCATCTCACTAAAATAGCAGGTGTACAAAATCTACTAATATGGACTACAGCCCTGTCACCGGATTCTGGCTGTATTTAAATAAAACAGCCCCTTTCCTGAAAATCTTATGGAAGCTGAGACTAATTTACTTATATCAGGTTCCTGGATATATCTGGGAATATACTTTCTTGGACTTGCAGCAGCAATCCCAGTCGCCCCAAACCATCTATTTCAGATATTTATAGGTCCAATCATACATTGGGACACAGAGTCCAATGGTTACACAACTCCCTAAAAAATGGAACGCCTACAGACTTTGCTTATAGGACACCAATGTAGGGAACTCCATCATCATTCAATAGGTGACCTCTACAGAGGACTATAAGCCTTGTCAGCAGATGCCTCCGCTGCGACTGTCCATACATGAAACGATGAACTATGGACTAACTGCTCTAATGACACTTAGCTAAAATCTGCCTTATCAGCATACAAAATCACAGTGGCCCCTTACCTGAGGCGGTTCTCTTGGAAATGCCGTAAGCTGTACTTCAGAACACCCGCAGTAAAATCGCACTACATGGTATACCTGCATGTTGCTGATGGAAAAGGTGTGGGGATAAAGAGTCTGACCAATACCATGTATTTTGGGACTGTCCGAACATTAGAGGCCATTGGCAGGAGGTGGGGAAAGTGAAAGAGAAGATTTCTGATTACCCGCCTGGCTTGATGTTACCATCATTGGCTATACTGAGTATCTCACCATCTGACTGAAGAGTAACACATCAGGGTTCAAATTACAGTTGATTCTCCTTACCTGTGCAAAAAAAAAAAAGGAATTACTAAATTATGGCTAACAACAAAATGACCCATTAAGCCACTGTGAACTGCAAACAGTCAACATAATTTATAAACTGGAGAAAGTGCCCTTCCGATTCATGGGGGGAAAAAAGTCGTTTTTTTGAGAAAACATGGACTAAATGGACTAGATATAAGCTAGACTCTGATCCACTGTTCATCCCATGACAGGACCTTCAGGACATTATTCCCTCAAACAACAGGGAGTTAGTAAATTTCAGTGGAGCAACTGTATGAGTACAGTATTACTTATTTCAGTATTATTAAATGGACAGGGACAATCCTGCATCATAATTGGTTGTTAGTCGTGCATTAGAAATGTCTAACGCACGGCTAAAAACAAGTACTGGCAACCTGGACACAGTACAACTTAAATCAATGCGTCTTTAGAGTATTCATTTCTAAAAACGCTGCTTTGTTTCCATCTTAGTGAGGAAATCTTCATGTGAAATTTTTATTACAAATGCCCACCAGTAAGCATACTCATCAATTTATAAAGTAAATTTCAGTCTGACGGACATGTACAATGCAAAATAAAAAAATAGCTCATGTTGCATTGCTATTGAAGGTCTCCCTAGTCCCCAGTAGTTTCTGCAGTGTTAGCTGCCGATCGCGCTACTGCCCAACGCCTGTGAGTCCACGGCCACTCCAGTAATCATTAAAAACACTGTCACATGGTAACAGTATTCTGTTGTAATTCAGTTTAATGTTTCAACCCCCCCCCCCCTTCCAAACAGAGCTTGCTCCGAATAGCTGTTGCTCTAATGTACAGAAGTGTCATTATTTTAGTTTAGCTGCTGGTCCATCCTCTACCCCCGCAACACTTAAATCACCAAAACCACAGAGCGAGTCGAGAGATGTTCACAGTGAAAGACAATCGCACAGCATACAGCAGGTAAAAACAAACAAATTACAGTCAGTGATAATGCTGCTGCTGATTTTTTTTTAAATTTATTTACATAATTTTCACAATATACTGAATGCTGACTGCTGTCTTGTCAGCGCTGACAGTGTTGTGACGCTGACCGGCCAATCGCGTCTTTCCTCCCGCCTGATTCTCAGAACACTAAACACTCAACACGAGGCTGTCCACAGGGCTGTTTTATTTAAATTAATAATAAAGCAAAATACAGTTACACATATTAGACAAAATGCACTATACTCCTGAATGCGGGACACCCATTCACGCCTAGCGCTGACAGACTTCCCACAAGCATCTGCCGACTAGTCATCATTTTTACCACCGGTGTACTTCACTGAAGTTAGGAAAGTTGTCTACGTTAGATAGGTTTTTTCTTCTACCACTTGCTCACTAATTTACTCAGTATGGCTATGTGTGTGTGTGTGTGTGTGTGTTGAGGGAACTATGACAACCACATAGAGTTACAGTGTCCACATTAGGACAAAACTACAAAGGGAAAAAAAAAAACATTTACACACAGGCAAATGAACTATTTTACATCAAAATACAATAAAGACATTATTAGTTTAGTATCTAAACCTATACATATTAATTTTTCAAAACATTTATAATACAGTAGCCCATTTAATAAGTGGCCTGCGGCCCCGTGCCTCACTACACCACCTAGCCATGTGTTAGAACTGTTTAATGTACACCAAGTCCTGTCTGATTGCTTACTTGTCAAGTCCTAAGCTGTAACATAACTTTTGTATGTACTGTTCTTTGCTTTACCTCTCTACTGTTATTTATTTAATTTCTTTGTTAGTTCCTTTCTCTCCCGACCGGCCCCCTTCCACCAGCCTCCCCAGCCCCATCACCACGGCATCCACCAGACTAACCTTGGCCTCACAAGGTGCTGACTGGCCCGGTGTGGCGCCTGTGGGAGGTCAGCATCATCCCGCTGGTCGGGATTCCTTTTTCCCCAGTTTCCCGTCCCCGAGCATGGAGAGAAGGCGTGCAATGACGCCAATGGCTGAGCCACGCACGCTTCCGGGCACGGCACGCTGGATGTCTGCCCCACATCTGCCCCCTACATAGTGGGCCCCCAGCCACTGCCAGGGGTCAGTCAAGCAGCAGATACCATCCCACCCCCAGGAGAGGACAGCAGTCCTCCAGACACTCAATCCTCTCCCTGTCCGGCCATCCCCCAGCGGCCAGCATGGCAGGAGGTAAAGCACCGATGCCTCAGCGCTCCTGTTATTTCTGAAAATTTCTTTAATAAAAAAACATATTACAAAAACAGAAGAAAAAAGATCTTTCGTTCTGATCCTTAAGCAAACTCCTTGACTGGTGTTTGTAGTTCTCCTCTGCAGCGTGATAGTCAGTAAAATAACATGAATCCGCAATGCCAAAAGCCAAAGGTAAACAGATAAGAGCAAAAATTTCAAGGAGGGTCCTAAATTGCAACTATTTTCCACCCACTGCCATAAGGACAGCTTCACAATTACAAGTATTTACATGTGTTCTGTACCTATAAAACCAAGACGGCTGGATACTCTAGTTAATTTGGATATATTTTTTGTTTTTTTTATTTTGTTAGGTAACAGATTCTAAATACAAAATGACACAGAATTTTTTATTTTATTTATTTATTTTGCAGTTAGTGCTTTTTATGCCACCCCAGGCTGGCCCCATAACCAGAGACCGACCCCCTCAGCCCTGTCATCTCGACCCCATGTGGAGTTACTGTTCAGCTCCAGTCTTCTCCATGGCTTCCCCCTCCCTCCCCAGCTGTGAAATGGATCTTCATACGGGAGGCATGCCATACAGCCAGGTGCGGAGTATACAAAAGGTCAGTCCAGTCATGCTGGCCAGCCATATTTTTTCCTCCTGGTACTTTCCCCGGGAGGGCAGACATGCAATGCCACCATGACATGCCCACATGCGCTCTCACATGCAGGACAGTGGCAACTGCCACTCCTCCCACCCCCAGATTGCCGTTGTTGGGTGCCCCGCCCCCCCCAGCCACCACTAGGGGTCAGTAAAACACTGATTGCAGCACCTCTCCCTCCCCAGAGGAAAGCAGTTCCACGGATACTCGAGCCTCCTCTCCCAGCCGACCCTCCGACAACCTGCGTTCACTCCTGCACCCAGGTCATCAGCGCCACAAACACTAGCTCTACCGCTGCGCTGAGAGGCTGACTAAAGTAATACAATATTGTGATGACAGAAGGGAATAAAGAATCCATCTTGACAGGCTGACCCAGTGGCGTGGATGGCTGAGGCAGCCATGCCTTATCTCCTGCCACTCCGACGACCCGTGTTTGCGGTGCAAGCAGGTCACTGGGAGTAGGCTGGGGAGGGCAAGGATTGAGCATCCAAGGACAGCTCTCCTCTCCCGGGGAGAGAGGCATGGCGTACCTGCCAAATGACTGCCTCTGGTGGAGGCCTATAGCCGGTACAGGTCTGAGGGCACTGATGAAGGGAGGAGCTGCAGGATGTCCGCGGATGTGCGCATGCCTCCACACACGCACATCTGGCATGTGTGCCCCAGTGACAGGGGAAGTGAGGAAATGGTGGAAAAACACCCCAGGCTGCGGATGATGACCGACTCCTCGCAGGCTCCACACCTGGTGACTGGGCACAACCGTAGCCTTCCGGCCGAGGGCGCAGGTTAAGGCAAGTCCCAGAGATGTCAGGGTGATGGGGCTGGGGAGCCGGTCTGATCAGGGCAGCCTGGGGAGGAAGGAGAAAAATACCTATATGGTAAAAAAATAATCCATCTTGTCATTCTCTCCTGCCATGCTGCAGTGACTACACTCAGTTTTGAGAATGGACACACTTCCGAGCTTAACAGCCAGAACTCTACTAACTCATACTGTTCATTAATGCTGCTGTCAGCTGATTTCTACTACACACACGCGCTTCATTCATCAAACAGCAGCTGGACAAGGTGGTGAGGGAGGGTTTGTGCCAGTCGCCGACCACCTCACCTCATATCCTTTCCTCTTGGGTGACATAAGAAGGTGGAACAATGGGGGATTCTGTGCTTTGAGGGTAAGGGTATGGGGGAAACCGTTATACTGGTCAGGGATGGGGGTGGAGGATGCAACAGTAAAATTTGCTCAAGGGTGTGTGGATGGGTAATATATGTTTTATTTTCACTCACTTCTCTGGGTTGAGAAGGGAGAAGGGTAGGACTGAGTGCTTCCAGGGTAGGGAGAAGGGTGGTTATGTTTTTACTGGTTGGGGCTGGAGGAGGAGGGTGAGACAGAGTTCTAAAAGGATGGCGGATCTTTTTTGTTTGTTTAAACAATGTTTTGTGACGTGGCACTCCACTGGCAAAGTGCTAACTGCTAAGTTGGCCCGGCCAAGCACTTCTTGTAGTGGATATTTTGCCAGTGGATTGTTGTGAAGTCTTCCACTGGCATAGTGCCCATTCTGGTATACAGAGCTAGGCGAAGAAGTGGCACAAGCAAAGTTTGCACACCACTAGAAGGAGGTCTTGTCCAGGTTGCTCACAGTGAAAGAGAGGAAAACAGTAAGTAAGATATAAACAAACCATGAACTAACGTAAAAATGTTTCATTATCTATCTATTTTTGCCTTGATTTTCGCAAGCCGACTGCATGTACGATTAAAACTTCAGAGACAGAGAGGACACCATTTAGGCCGTTTTGGTCCTGGTACAATAGAGAACACATTTAAAAAAAATCACCTGCAGTTCACCCAGTTTCTCTGAGACTGGTGAGACAACTGTAAAAAATCCACTGATGGAATGCGTTGGAGACAGCTGTGATATCCCATTTACTTGGGCACGACCCACTGGGAGATGGTCAGTTCTGGTCATTACTTCCAGCACCAGCGTACCCATATCTGCAAGAAAAACAAAAAACATATATGCTTTGTTTATTTAAAATGTAAGTCCATGGGCCAAGAACCATTATCAAGGGCGACTAGAACATATAACAATATAAAATGGATAAAAAAATTAAACAAGCAGAATAAATATACAAACACACAGACAACGGATTCTTGCCAAGCAAACATTTACATTGACAATTAGCAAAGAGATCATTTTTTACTGCATATTTTGAAGCAAGTTACGAACTTCTTGATACTGGAATTGGATATAGGTAAACCAATGAAGACAGCTTATAAAAAATATTACATAGAAACATAGACTTTGACGGCAGACAAGGACCGCTTGGCCCATCTAGTCTGACCATTTCCCTACCTACTGTATAAACTCCAGATCCTAGTTGATCTGCAGCCTACCTCCTCCTTCCTACCACTAGTGTTGCCTTCTGTCTGCACCACGCATTCTTGAATTTGCCTACCATTTTTTTTTTTTAACTAGTAGAAGTCTTCATTCTGGGGACAGAAAATTGCAAGCCCAATGATTACCATGTGAATGTAGTGTTGTGATGTTTTTTTAAACACAGAATGGAATGAAATGGAACAAAACCCATGATCACTTTTTTTTTTTTTTTTGCAAGAATCCCATCTGTAGTAAGTACCCGTGGTCTAATGGGAACCATCCCATTTGATTATAAAGTACACAAGAAAAAATTACTCACCTTAGTAATGTTGTTTCTTCTAATGGAGTCTTGCTGTATTCTGACTATTGCAGTGATTGCCAACCTTTGAACTGCCCCAGAGAACAAAGAGTTAACTTTCCATGCAGGGCGTGGAACGCTGAGCTCGAGCTTGATTGAAGCCTCTGTCTGCTGCTGTTTAAATTCCAACTGTCAGATCTTTACAAGCAATACTCACTAGAAGTTCTGTATGGAAACTGTAAGACTCACACTAGCCAAATGCAACTACATTTATTTAAAAAAGTTGTTTTTGGGTTTCAAAGCAAAGACTCAAGTCAGGAAACCCAAAACCCAAAACACAACACACACCCAAAATAAAGAAGGGTGAGAAAGGGGCACCTCTAGGGTGCCAACACTGCTCCTGCCCACCCACATCCCAAAACCAGGTTCTGAGAGGGGAGGCGGGGGGGGGGGGATCAGAATACAGCAAGACTCCAATAGAAGAAACAACATTACTAATGTGAGTAATTTTTTCTTCAAACAACATGAAATCTTGCTGTATTCTAACTATTCTGAGACTACCAAGCAGTACCTCCATGGAGGAGGGACAGAACCTACTTTGGGAATAGGCTCTGAAGTACTGCTGTGCCAAACAGAGCATCACTCCTAGCCTGGATATCCAGAGAGTAATGCTTGGTGAATGTATAGACTGTTTTCCAGGTGGCTGCTTGACAAATTTCTAAGGTAGGAATATCCCTGGCAGCAGCCAGGAAAGCAGCTGTACCTCTAGTAGAGTGAGCCCTCAGGCCTGAGGGTGGGATTCTACCCAGTTTTTCATATCAGAATTGTATACAAGAGACAATCCACCTGGCAATAGATCTTTTAGTGGCAGGTTTGCCCTTACCGACCTCTCCATAAGTGAGGAACAACTGGAGGGACTCAAACCTGTGACCCTTGGTGCGCTCTATGTAGTAGCTAAGGGCCCTTTTTACATCCAGGCTGTGCAACCTCCTCTCTCCAGAGGAGGAATGGTCAGTGAAGAAAACAGGGAGAGACAGACTGATTAAGGTGGAAATCTGAAACCACCTTAGGCAAAAACTTTCTGTTAGTTCTTAGGACCACTTTATCTCTATGGAAACAGATGAAATCAGGCTCCACTGACAGGGCTTGCAATTCACTGATAAGCCTGGCAGAGGTAATGGCTACCAAAAAACACAGTTTTCCAAGTCAAGTACTTAAGCTCTGCAGAGGACAGAGGCTCAAAGGGTGGTTGCATAAGCTGAGCAATGCAAACATTAAGGTCCCAAGCAGGAGCAGGGTCCTAAAGGGGGAATCGGTGTGCAGCAATCCCTTGAAGAACTTACAAAACACAGAATGAGCTGACAGAGGAGAGGGCTTGCCTACTGACAAGAAGGCAGAAACAGCTGCCAGATGCACTTTAAGTGTAGCTGCTCTAAGTCCCAAGCCATTAAGATGAACCTTATAGTCCAGGACTGAAGGCAACCCAGCAGATTCTGGAGAAATATGCCTATTAGAGCACCAAATAGTGAACCTTTTTCCATTTGGAGTTGTAAGTCTTTCTGGTGGAAGGCTTTCGAGAAGCCTTAAGGATATCCAGAACCCCTTGAGAGAGGTGCAGATCAGTAAACTCTAACTCTTCAAGAGCCAGGCCTTGAGATTGAGAGATTTGAGGTTCGGATACCAAATCCTTCCCTGAGAGGATGTCAACAGGCTGTAATTCCTGGGAAAAGACAGGGGAAGGTGGACTGCTAAGGACAGCAACAGCGGGTACCAGGGCTGTCTGGCCCAGCCTGGAGCAATCAGAATCACTTTGCATGGTTGAGACCTGATCGTGACTAGCGCTTTGAACAGGAGAGGGAAGGTGGGAAAGCATACAGGAACTTCCCTTCCCAATCCAGAATCAGAGCATCCAAGGGGACTGAGCTCAAGACTGGGGGTCTGCAACAAAAGAGAGGAAGTTGGTGATTGTCTGGGGCTGCAAAAAAATCTATCTGTGGAATGCCCCTACTGGAGAAAATCACTTCCAAAACTAAGGGATCTAGGGTCCATTCGTGATGGCCCTGAGATATCCTGCTGAGAGCATCTGCTAGGACATTGTCCTTCCCTGGGAGGTGAACTGTTATCAGAGAGGTTTGCAGGGAATAGGCCAGAGACCACAACTTCATTGCTTCTGTGCACATGGCCGTAGACAGAGTGCCTCCTTGTTTGTTGATGTACCACGCTGTGGTGGTATTGTCTGTTCTGATCTGGACCACCTTGTTCTGTACAGATTTGGAGAAGGCTTGCAGTGCCAGAAACACTGCTCTGAGTTCCAAGAGACCGATGTGAAGCAGAGATTCTTGAGGTGACCACAGCCCTTGGGTGGTAAGATCCCCCAAGTGGGCTCCCCAGCCCAGCAGGGAGGCATCTGTGGTGAGTATTACTGAATGAGACTGAGTGTCAAAAGGAACTCCCTGTCTTAAATTGTCCTGATCCCGCCACCATTGCAAAGCCTGGATCAAGGTTCAAGTCACTGGAACTAGTTTAGTAAGGGAATCCTTTCTTTGGGACCAGAAGGCTCTTAAATGGAACTGAATGTCCCTCATCTGGAATCTTGCCCCCTGGACCACTGCTTTAGTGGCTGCCATGTGGCCCAGGAGCTGCAAGAAGTGCCTTGCTGGTCGAGACACCTGAAGGGTGAATGAAGAGGCCAGTTCTATAAGGGTCCTTGCCCTGTTCAGGGGGAAGGAAGGTTTTTGTTCTTATTGTATCCAGCTCTGCCCCTATAAAGGTGAGGAGCTGTACTGGCTCAAGAACTGACTTTGGAAGGTTGAGGAGGAATCCTAAGAATCCTAAGGAAGTGAGCACTTACTGAGTTATTTGAAGATGTGACTTGACTTGGTCTGGAGACTGACCCACTATGAGCCAGTCGTCCAAGTATGGAAAGATGGAGATCTTTTTTCTCCTTAGGAAAGCAACCACTACTGCCAGGCACTTTGTGAACACCCTTGGGGCTGATGTTAAGCCAAAGGGCATTGCTCTGAATTGATAGTGGCCTGAGGGCAACTCGAACCCGAGGTACTTTCTGTAGGAGCACCTGAAGGGAATGTGAAAATAGGCATCTTTTGAGGTCCAGGGAGGCTAGCCAGTCCCCTGGCCTTAGAGAGGGCAGAATTCTTCGCAGAGTCACCATTTCGAATTTTGGTTTTAAAAGGTGCTTGTTCAGATATCTTAGCTCCAGGATGGGCCACCATTCTCCTGTCTTTTTGGGGGTTAGAAAGTACCTGGAGTACAATCCTTTGCCCCTGTGTAGGGTAGGAACCCTTTCTATGGCACTGAGAGCCAGGAGGGAAGAAACCTCTGCCTCTAGGGCAAGGGTCTCTGATGGATTTGCAGGTGAAAAGGATCTGGCTCTCATCTTGGGAAATTTTTTGAAGCTGAGAACCAGTCCCTGGCTTACTACTTCCAGGACCCACTTGTCTGATGTTAAAGACTTCCAGTCCTGGACAAAGTAAGTCAGCCTGCCCCCTATAGGTATTGGAGAATCGGCCCGGGCAGATCCATCAGGGTGTCTGCTTGGCAGGGACTTTAGGCTGAGGGGTGGAAGCAGGCCTGCTCATTCCCCATCTGCCTCTCCCTCTGAAGAACCCCCTCTGAGCACAAGCAGAAGAGGAGGCCTGGGCTTGGTTAAAGGGCCTTTGAAAGGGACTGCCCCTGCCCCTGGAATGCTGTCTCTGAAGAGTGGCTTGCCTTTCTTTGGCCTGAGCACTCCAGTAGGTGGTCCTGTACTCGTCCATCTTCTTCATGTAGTTCTCTGTCTGCTCCCCAAACAGAGAATTACCAATAACAGGGAAATCCATGGCCTTAGCCTTGGTATCCTGCGATAGGCTAGTACATCTGAGCCAAGCCATCCTCCAAAGGGCCACAGATGTAGCCATGACTCTAGATGAAACATCACTGGAGTCCACAGCAGCATGAAATTGCACCTTTGATGCCTCAATCCCATCCGCAGCCACCTGCTCCAGCTCCTTGGCAAGCTGGTCAGGGGCCTGTTTAACCAGAGCCAGCACAGTATCCCACCTGGACTTCTGGTATCTAGCTGTGTAGGCCATATAGTTAGCCTGCCTGAGTCCCAAAGATGCTGCCATGTACTGCTTCTTTGCCATGGCATCAATCCTCCTGGAGTCCTTATCTGGGGGGTGTGAAGCCAAGGGAATATTTGCCTTATCACAAGCAGCAGCCTGAACTACCCCAACATGGCTGCATTGCTGGGAAAGGAACTCCGTGTACGAGCCTGAAAGGGTATACCTCTTGTTCATTCTTCTGTCCACAGGAGGTATGGAATTAGGAGTTTTTTAAATTTTAAATGACTGTTTCCCAAAAGATTTATGGAGGGGAAGAGACAATCTCCTGGACTCTGGGATGTCCATCATCTCAACAAAATCAGGCTCCTCCTGATCCTCTACTGCTTCTTCCATTGGAAGCTGGAGGATTTCAGCCACTTTCTTGTAAAACATAAAGTGGGAAGGGGACTCAGAAAGCCTAGGAGGAGAAACACCTGAAGGTCTGTCTAGGGAGATGTCCGGGTCAATAGGCACATCCAGACTTTCATAATCACCAGCATCATCATTATTCTCATACTTTCCCTCCTCCTCCTCCTCCTCCGGTTCATAAAATTCCTCTAAAGTATAATCCAGAACGGGGGGAACCGACCGAACTGAGCCCCTGACAGATGGTGCCAGTTCAGCCGGAACTGAAGTTAGCGACTGAACTATCCTTATCGCTTTGACTATTTCATCAGTGGTCGGGGAAAGAACTTGTGGATCCGAACCGGATGATTTTTCCCTTCTATTTCTTTTAACCAGAACTGACTCCTCAGAATCGGTTCTCCTTTTGCCCGTAGAAGTTTCGCCCTGGTCAGAGGGCACTCCTTCTGGTTCGGTCGGAACCGAACCGGGCTGGTCATCCAGGTCAGCAGACTTCTCAGCCTCCCTTTCCCGCAGTCTACCTACTCTCTTATCCAGGGTAGCTTTGGGAAAACTTTTACAAATTTGGCAGTCTGAATCGAGGCGGTCAAACCCCAGACAATAAACACAGGTGGTGTGGGGATCAGCCTTAGCAAAGGCTTCCCCACACACACTACAGTGTTGAAACCCAGTGGGCCCGGTTTTTTTCTTGGGTTTCTCAGACATGGCCAATCCTATCCACAACTTACCCTTTTTTCGGCAATCCGCCAGGCAAGACACCCCTATCGGTTCCTGACCGTGTTACGGGTCTTGGAAAAAAACATAATTAAATCATTTTTTTTTAGAACCGATACGGACCGGTTACCACATTCTAATAAATTCAGAAGGTTTTTTAAAACCAAACTGATTGGTTCAAACTGAACCGATCCAATGTTTACAAGTTCCACACAGAAACTAAATGCAAAACCTATCTAGTACTCACGGTACCACAGACAGAGACTTAAAACGACAGGTTCAGTAGCAGAAATTCGGTAGAAACCGAGTGAAAAAAATGACACTTTAACAGACTTTTTTGAACCGAGCAAAGGAGAAATCTCCAGAGTGACTGTTCAGTGAGGCAGAGTAAAGAATCTGACGGATGGAGTTTAAACAACAGCAGACGGAGGCTTCAACTGAGCTCGAGCTCAACGTTCCATGCCCTGCATGGAAAGTTAACTCTTTGTTCTCTGGTACAGTTCAAAGGTAGGCAATCACTGCTATAGTCAGAATACAGCAAGACTTCATGTTGTTTGAATGATGGGTATGCAGAGCTAGAAATTAGTTCTAAAAAGTGGTGATCCACATGGAATATCATTTCCCAAGATTTGGTATTCCGTCTCAAAAAGTGGTATACCAATCCTATTTTTTGTATACCACTATATACTGAGAAATTTCACATTTCATCTTGTACTTACATTTTTCGTAAATTAATAGCACAACAAGAAGTTTTAAGTGTGCTATGGCAAAGTACAATAATACACCCACATTTTAAGTATGTATTCCCCAAAAAAAAACTCATGGTACAACACATTAACAAGCACATTAATGTGTCTTTCAGTACACACAGGGCAGTCAAATCAACAGTGCTACTATGAACTTCTATACTACAGATGCAGCAGGCAAATCAATACAGCAGCAGTACACATAAGTTGATTATGTTCCCCCCATTTCATAGCACAGGAACTCATTTCTCTAAGCCTAAAAGCTACTTCAATTCAAACAGGCTACGGCAGTTTAAATTTCTCTTAACTTTGCCATTCATGATTAATTGACCCAAAATGTTCAGTTGTATCTCATAGGGCACTTCTTAACATTACATAAACAAGTTCACTTAAACTGCAGACTAAAAAAAAATCATAAAGATATGGAATATCAGTAGTTAAGCAGAAGCAGTTTCCCTACCCTGCCACCAAAGTGTACAAAATCCAAATGGCAGCCTTGCTGGCCCGAGAGGCAGAAAGGTGAACACCAAAATAAACGTCACACATTGAAAAGTTCTTAAATGCGGACATTCCATATCTTTATATTGTGCATTGCGAGGTGGTGCATTTTATTGTGTTTACTTGCCTGGAGTGGAGGAGCAGAGGAGGAGGCGGACGTGGCTGCTGGCAGGCCTGCTGTCTTCTGACTGCCCTGGACTGCAATGGTGGGACAGGAGCATGCTGCCAGGCCACAGCCTGTGGAGATGAGGAGCAGAGGGCGTGGAAGTCAAGACCGGCACTGTCCGGGACCCGAGTGACTCAGCGAGGGGTCGGGAGTATTTTTTTATTTTCAGTCTCTGGCAAGGGCAAATTGGAGTGGAGCAGAGTGGAGACTATAAGGAGAGCAGAGATTCAGGAGAGGTTGATAAGACACGCGGCATTCCAGTTGGCTAGAGTATCTTACAAGGTGCCAAATCATCTCTGGAGCTGCAGAATGAATGAAAAAAAATAAATAAATTAAACCGCAACGGGGGGGAAAAAAAAACTGTTCAAAAAAACAAATATGGCGGCTGCTCGAACTTGGCTCCCTTAAAGCGGTATACACCACAGATTACCAGGGGGCCAATTTTGGTGTTTCGTGCTGGTTTTTTGGTGTGCACAAACACCGAATTACAGGGAATTTCGAGCCCTGGTGTAGCATGGAAGCTGTGTTGCGAATCTTGCTATCTGATTAAAAAGGCACCTCGCCTACTTGATCAGCAATATATTACAGTGGTGTGGTACTGCCACTATAGTTGCAGCTCAGTAACCTGTTTACTGCTAATCCCCTAACTTTGCACTTAATAGTTTCACCACTGTTCAACAGATTTGCACGAAATTATGCAGGTGCGGTCTCAGGGACAATATCTCTTGCTGTCCCAACTTTCATTCTGGTTAGATGAGCAGATTCCAAGATCCGGATAGCGAAAAAAGTAGAAAACCTTTTTTTTCCTTTTTTTTGTCATCGCCCAGCGCCCAGGCAATTTACAATTTTTGTTTAAAATTCTCAGCGTAAAAAGGGCTTGGCCCAGAGTGGTACCTTTCATTGGTTTGGTGATAAAATATTAATTTGTTCCAGAGTTGTAAGGCTCTGAAATTTCAGTTCTGAGCATGCTCAGTACACTCTCTTGGATAGCAGTTTCAAACGAAAAAAGTATTTGGGCCATACAAAAAAAAAGATTCTGTTTCATATTGGGGTAATCTTGTTTCATGAGAAAATATTCTTTTTTCATATGGCCACCATCTTGTTTTCATTTTTCTCAAAAAAATACAATTTTGAAAACCCATAAAAATCATATCATGGAAACACACCAACGACTTGTATCTTGCTAATCGGGAATCCATTAGGTGGATTCTGCGGTTACTTTCTGGAAATATGACAAAGAAATGGGTCTTTAACACATCTGAAAATTATTTTTTCATGAGACGATTGTCTTTTCTCATATGACTACACAAAACAAGAATAGAGCCATACCGAACAAGATTGCCTCCATACAAAAAAAATAATGTGGGCTTAGTTTTTTTTTATATATTTTTTTTGTATGAAGGAATATTTTCTTTTTTTTTCAGATTTTATTATCTTTATTAACTTTCTAACAAGAAACAGAATAGAACATCCAAAAGTACAAAATCAAGCCTAAAGTTGAAAAAAAAAAAATACAGAACATCAATACCATAAAACCCCAAATAACTACCCACCCACCCAAGTGGCATATCTAAACAAAAATATATAACAATGAGAGAAAGAACCCAATACCCTTACCATTATATTCAATTAATAGTGTACCCAACATGTTAAAGTTAAGAATGATAAATACATAATAAAATATCATAATAAACAATAAAGTTAATAAATAGCATAATAAACATAACTGTAGAAAGAAACTCAGTGTGCTAGATCATTTTAAGATTAAAAATTACATCAAATAAACTCCCCCACTTCTTAGTAAAGCCTGCTAAATTTTGCTTCATACTGGCTATCAACTTTTCCCATCTTAGATTCATTACTATTTCATTTCTCCACTCTATTAATGCAGGGATTTGGTGATCAGTCCAATGTTGTCAGATCTTTTTTTTTTGTGGATAAAGCTATCATATAATTTTGATCTTTTGCCTCTACTTGGGGAATTGCAGTCAGATCTCCAATAATACAAATCTCAGGTAGAAAGAAATAATCCAATATCCATAATCCATATGGGGCAAGGGAGCCATCTGCTAATCCACACCTAAAACAAGCCCAAGAGGACAATATGAAAGAACCTTTTTCATGAGAACGACACACTCTCACGAAAACAGATTCCTTCATATAAAAACTGAATTTGGGCTTAGTTTTTTCGTATGAAAGAATCTTTTTTCATGAGAAAAATACAATCTCACAAAAAAAGATTACTTCATGCTACGGTTAAAGATGCTTCCTCCTTTAAGTAGCTCAGGGTCTGCCTTGACTGGCATCTTGATTTCTCTGAACATACTGATGCAATTCACCATAAGCTTCACCCTACCCTTGGTGCTTTGGACAGGAATAAAGTGAGTATTCTGCTCCCTGCCCACCAAGAAATTTATTAAAAATTATCCATCCTACTGTATATTTGACTACAGTGACTTAGTCTATAGTAGTGCCCCTAAATCTTCCCTTACCAGACTGGACTCCCTTTTTCATTCTTTCTGTTGTTCTGCTCTAGATTGCTTACCTCGTACACATCACTGCTCTTTACTCATCCCTTTCCCTCCCCTCTCTTGATGCTAGGCGCCTTTCTCATTGAGTCTCTTTTTTAATCCAAATTCTGGTTCGGCTCCCTTCCCTCAGTCCCTCTTCCTCCTACCCTCTTCACAACACTTCTTCCCATCTTCTCTCTCTTCCTTTTAGAAAATCTGCTGTTGGTCAATCTGCTTTAGAAAATCTGCTGTTGGTCAATCTGCTTTTCCTTGCTGCTTTCCTAAACGTTGGTCCTCACTTCCCCTTTATATTCATTCTGCCGCTTCTCCTTCCTTCCTAAAGTCTCTTCTTTATGACTTTTGTTACCCTTCCTCCATCATCACTTGCAACTGGTTGTACTATTCTTACTCCCCTCATCTAGTTTTTGCCCAGTTCATGCTGTTTCACTACTTTTTCTCTTCTTTGCATATATGTTATATTTCTTTCTTTTTTTTTTCCATACAGCTGTTTGTACCCCATGGCCAACTACTCCCTTATCGGACCCCCCCTTGGGGAGCCATCACAAACGGCCACAGAGAGACATACATTTTTTTAGTTTTTCTTCCCTCTCCCCTGAAGAACCAGCGCTCGGCTACAGCGCACGCGTGGAGGCACGCGCACACTCCCAGAAGCAAGTACTTCCTCCACCCTCCCTACGTCAGCCCTCAACTCTGCTCGGACAGCAGGCTTCCACCAGGTATCAGTCAAGAGCAAGGGACTTATCTTCCCTGATCCAGGAGTTGAGAGCAGCCCATCGGCAGCTACAATCACTTCCTGGACCTCCCCCTAGCCAACCCCCAGTGACCCAAGCTCACTCCCAAACTTGGGTCACCGGTATAGTATGAGGTGTGTCATCCAGTGCCTCCACCCTCAGCGCCACAGGGCTGGCATTAGATTTCTTTTTTTTAATTGCATTTCATTACTAATTTGCCTACAAATTTATAATTCTCCTTGTAATTCTATATCTTTGTGTTTTACCTATTGTATTCTAAGCATATTATTGCTATCTCCTTCTCCCCCTCTCCCCCAGGACACATCTGGAAACGAGCTGTTATAAGCTTAGTATGTATTTCCTGGTTAAACTTTTAAATAAACAAATAAATAAGAAAAAAGCATTTGGGCCTAGTTTTTTTTTCCAAATTCTTTTTCGTATGAAGGAATCTTTTTTCGTGAAATTGTGTTATTCTTTTTTTTTTTTTTTACTATTTCTTTTTGCGCCCCAACACCATGGTCAATCCCTCTCTCCAGGCATCCCAATGTACCCTCAATGTGCCATGTGGACTGGGAGGAAGTTTCCATAGGTGCCCCACTCCTGTACATACCTCTAGAGACCCGGTTGACCCCCCCCAGGTGGGGTGGAAGAGTCCCTCCTCTCCTCTGAATCCTCAAGAGAGCATGCAACCGAAGCTCCGCCTCAGTTTCTCCATGGTCGCTTTCGGCGTAGGAGCCCTTCTCCTGGATCAGTCTCGGAGTATTTTCCTTTTTCTGGTCTACCCCCTCAGACTTCGACACACGAGGAGGACCAATGAGACGGATGGGCACAGAGACGTGCCTCCACTCTGGTCCTCAGCCGATGTCAGCCCCTCCCTGCTTGTCTGTTTCCCTGTCCGCACCAGCACTGCCCGTGGTCACCCAGGCGGCGGCAGTATAGCAGCAGGGCAAGCAAGCCATCACTCCCCGGAGAAGAAGAGCAAGCCATTGAGCGCTCAATCCTTCTCCCCTCCCCCCCAGCCGACCCCCAGCGACCCGAATCCGTCACTGAACCCAGGTCGCGGGCATGGTGTGAGGTGTGGCGTCCAGTGCCTCAACCCTCAGCGCCACTGGGCTGGAAAGTATGTTATTCTTCATATGAAAAAAGAATTTGGAATTAGTTTTTTTTCCCCATATCTCAACTTTAACAAGCCATAAATCTGTCAATATTTACAGTAAAGGGATAATCTATACATTGAAAGAAAAGTCTTATTAAGTACTACAATACATAACACCCCCCACAAAGTTAGGGACCTTAAAAAAAAAGCATTAAAATGACAGCCCAGTGACACTGAGGGTTGAGGCTGGGCGTCACCTGGCCGCCAGCGACCGGTTTGGGAATGACCTCAGGTTGTCAGGGTGCTGGAACGGGGGGGGGGGGAAAGAATCGGAGCAGGATCAAGTACCTAATGGCAGCTCTCCTCTCCTTGGGTGGTTGTCGACCCCTGTAGTTCTGCTGCCACCAGGTGGTGGTCCGGTGGCAGCACAGACGGGAGGGGGCAAGTCAGGAAGGCATCTCGGAATGCAGCATGCGTGTGCCTCCACATATCTAAAAGATAGAAGACTGTCTTGTACTGAATTATATGGGGAAGTGTCACAGGATGGAGGTCCCGGAATACATGAAGAATTGCAAGTTAGAGAAATTAGAACTGGATTACGTTCTGCGGAGGGTATTGAATACACTCAACCAAAAATGAGGACAGGACTTGGCCGAACACATTTGTTTTATAGGGGTCACCAAACTTGGAACACTTTTCCATCCTATTTTAGATCTTTAAAAATCAATGTACACCCAGTTAAGATTAAATCTTGGTTTCAACGAGAGGCCACTAGGAAGACTGGTGAGGGAATGTCTTGATATAGACAAATTAATATTATTCTCTAGGTATCTATTTTGGGTTTCTAAAATTGAATGGTTTAAAATGTTTGTACATCTCATTAGCACTGTATGATATTGTGATATGTGTTATTATGTATGTTGTATGGTATTGTCATTGATGTTTGATGTAGTTGATGTATTTGATACTGCAATTATATTGAATGTGACTTGGATGTAACTTAGGGCCTCGCTGGAAATGAGTTTGCCTCAGTCAAGTTGTACCTAATTCACTGTTTTTTCTCAGCTGAATAAACATTTTTACTACTACGTGCGCGTCTGGGACTGGGAGTGGGTGAAAATGGGAAAACACACATAAAACACATAATGAAAAAAAAACAAAACTTAAAAATGAAAACTCCCATAGGATAACACTGCAACTTTAACAACCCATAAGTCCATCAATAATTGGAGTTAAGGGACAATGCATAAGTACAAAAAAGGTGTCTAGTGAGTAGTACAACACTGACACATAATCCCTCTTTAAACATTCATGCAGTATGCACTGCACCCCAAAATTACCTCTAATTTTCACCATGGTGCCAAATCCACAATGAAAGTCCAATCAGCATCAAAAATGCACCAAAGATGTATCTAGTCTTTGAACAAACCAACAAAAATTTACTGACTTATGGGTAAAAAAACAAAACAAAACAAAAAAACATTTGTACCCATACACAATCAAGAGCTGGCAGTTAACATGTTTTTCCCTATGAAGGGAGCCCCACAAAAAAACAATTATAACCATGCACATAAATTGTTTTTCTGGAGACATGGAAGTGCAGGGCCCAGAAGCCCTGTGCTTCAACAACCAGATGGATCTGTGCATCTATAGAAAGATAGAAGCACAGGGCCCAGAAGACCATGGGCTTCCCTAGGCAGAGTGAATGAGGATACAATTATACTATCTCAAAAAGCAAGAATTTTTTTTTTTTAACATTATTTATTCATCAGTTAGGGTTCAGATT
Source organism: Neoceratodus forsteri (assembly GCA_016271365.2). Taxonomy (NCBI): domain Eukaryota; kingdom Metazoa; phylum Chordata; order Ceratodontiformes; family Ceratodontidae; genus Neoceratodus; species Neoceratodus forsteri. The sequence continues at coordinate 160,591,452 of CM057458.1, read as the reverse complement.
AACGAGATAAAAAGTATGAAAATGTGGTGTTAGAGTTTCCAACCCTAACACCCGACCCCCACCCTCCAAGCAGCAAAAGGAAACGATATTACAGTTTTGGCTGCTTGAGTCTTAGGCCTTGTCCACACTACACCAGATCCACCCCTCTGTAATGTTACAGGGGGCCCAAACCATTACCGCAACGGTTTGCATTTACACCTGTAATGTTACAGGAGGCATTTCCGCAACCGCTGTCGAAAATACTCGTGAGGTGGTTTCAACAACAGTTACAGAACTGGATCAACTGCTGTACCATTACTGGCTGTAGTGCGGACGTGTGGAACGGTCCCCTGCAATGCCCATAGCACAGAGCGAGCTGCACTGTGAGATCAGGTGCCGCCCGTAAAGGTCGCCCGGCTCCCGCAGTGTGGACCGGCAGTACCGGTCCCATACCGGATGCCGCAGTAACGGTGTGTATCCATTACTGGGTCTGAGCGGTGTAGTGTGGACAGGGCCTTAGAGAATCAGGGCTGGGGTCTCCCTTGGGGTTATCAACCCTAATGCTCACTCCAGTCCCATATAGTCTGCACATCTGAGCCTATTTGCTGATGGAATAGGGGAAGCATTAGGGCTGATAACCCCAGGGAAGACCCCAACCCTGATTCACCAAGTCTCAGGACAGCCAAAAACATAATGTTTTTTTTTCTTTTCCTGCTTGGAGGGTGGGGGTCAGGTGTTAGGGTTGGAAATCCTAACACTACATTTCCCTATTTTTGACACGTTAATCTGAACTTTAACTGGTGCATTAACACTGTTTTTTTGCAAAGAATATATATATACATAAAAGAGAAAGAAAGGGAGATAACTAGTCTGTTTAGATAGCAGCGTGACAAACAGGTGGTTGTAATATTATAACAACTGAAAACATCTCCTTCCCCCACTCCCTTTTTATTTTCATCAGTGGGGTTTACTGCTGTCCTGGAATTCCTCTAAATTCACATTTTTGAGATTATAAGCACTTTGGTCTCCTTGAATGAACTCCTCAACAAGGGTAACAAGATCACTAAGTGGCTGTGTCCCTCCTCCAGAACAATAAACACTCTACATCCAGGCCCTTTATCTCACACAGCACACCTCTGAGCAAACCTGTATCAACTCAGGTTCCCCCTCCGCCACCATACTGTGTGGCTAGACTCCACCATGGTCTCTCTAGCAATCAATGGCTGCAAGTTCCATAGACCAAAAGCATTCTCAGGACAATACTTACAATTCTTCCAAACCTGGATCTTCCCTCTATCCAATCTGACATTTCAATACAGACTGGCTCCCCCCCATCAATCTCGCAAAGGACAGTGTTGTGGCGCAAAACTACTGTCACAAAATTTCTTTAAAGCCTGGGGTAGACATGCTTCACTCTTATTTATTTATTTAAATTATTCAGAATTACAATCCTTTGAGTCATAGACTTCTTTTCAAAGGCTCCACGTCAAAAGTAAACAGATTTTGCACATAGAGTTGCAAAGATTAGGTGGACAATTTATACGGGCTAGCATGCCCTGAGTAGAAATACAAAACAACCCGAGTAAGGATACAAAACAACAAAATGGTGCAGTATAGACAGGTTGATAAAACAATCATTTACAGAGTTACAGGTATTCAAGCCATAACAGCAGGAACATTACCACACTTGTAGGCAGGATATAGTCCATTGCCAGGCAGCTAAGGACGATTAGCGGTACCGGCAGGTGCAAGTGGCAGTCAGGTGGGTATGGAGAAGGGACTTGAACTGGCCAATTTTAGCAGCAGCGGCAATACTGGTAGGAAGGGAGTTTAACCAAGTTGGTGCTCTGTACGAGAAGGAGCATTGGCCAAGAGATGTATTTTGTCTGGGAACCGAATATGGGGTTTTGAGGGAGCTCCTAGTTGTCCTGGAAAGTGGGGCGGACTGCACGAGCAGGGAGAGGCTCAGTGCAGCAAGGCCGGTGGCGAACTTTTTTGCTAGGATGCAGCTGTGGAACAGTAATCTGTCATTGAAATCCAGCCAGTCTAATTGACTGTATAGGGAACTGGTGTGGGTGGAGGTGGGGCAACCCAGTATGAGTTGACATGCTTTGTTTAATGACATTTTTAGGCAGTGTAGGGCTGTATCAGCCGCTCCATGAATGGTGATCCCATAGCCGACTAAGGACAATATGGAAGAGGATATGGCGAGTTTGAGAGCTTAGGAGGCAGTTCGGTGTCTGTACAATGGTCAATACAACAGTTTACTGTGGTGCAGAGGTGCCGAATAAGGTTGGGATATGTTGGCGCTGGGTCAAGTGTAATTCCAAGATATTTAAAGACGCTAACTTGTTCGAGGGGTTGTGAGTATGGGGTTTTTATGTGAAGGGGGAATTACCTGAATATATTTTAAAGGTGAGCGAAAAACCATAACTTGGACTTTTTCTAATTTAGGACGAGTCTGTGTTTGATGAACCAGCCCTCCGTCTCGGTGAAAGCAGTTTGGAGGGAGCACTCAAGTCCCTCTGGGATGGCATGAGACGCATAAAGGACTGCGTCATCCACATAGAGCAAGATTTTGTCTAAGCAGGCCTTGGGGAGAGAGTTTAGGTAGAGGCAAAATAGTAGTGGTCCCAAAGTGGAGCCTTGTAGGACCCCTGAGTGAACAGGAAAAGGTTTTGAGTACGTGGAGTTTATTGTCACTTGCTGGAAGCGATTAGACAGGTAGTCAGTGAACCAGACATTGGCGTCCTGGGAGAGGCCAATCTGGGAAAGAGAAGAGATGAGTAAGAGGGGGCGATTTACGGTATCGAAGGCCTTGGACAGGTCAAGAAATACTGCACCCGTCAACTGACCTGCGTCTAGGGCAGAGTGAGTAAAGCTTGTGAATTCTAAGAGGGCTGTGGTGGTGCTTTGACTTTCCTGAAACCACGTTGTTCTGGTGAGAGTAGGTCATATCTGGAGAGATACTCTAAGACTTGGTCGGCGACAATGTGCTCCAGAGCTTGGGGGAGGGATGGATAGGGGGTGGTAGTTATCGGGGTTGAGACAGTGGAGGTGGTACAGGTGGAACCAGTCAGCGAGTGTCAGGTATTCTTTTAGCGCCTCACGTTTTCCAAGTTTTAGGAGTCTAGTGAGGATAGTCTTGGTGGTGGTTTGCTGGCATGAAAGGACCAGATGAAGAGGATGGGAGAGTGATCACTGAGTGCACTGGCTAGCATGGAGATGTCAGAAATTTTGCGTGGGGTAGTTTGAGAGAATGACATCAAGGAGAGTGGCCGTGCCACTTTTTGGAATGAGTTGCGTGGGTCAGGGTACAGGCTGGGAGATGTCAAGGGCAGAGACAGCATCTTTGTAGTAGGCGGCTGCCACAGAGTTCCAGTTTATATTAAGATCTCCAAGGATTAGAAGTTCAGTCTTATGGAGGAGGGAGGGAGGTAAGATAGTCAACAAGGGTCTGGAAGGCAGGTTTCTGGCCCTGTGGGGGGATGTATACAACTGTGAGGATTACTGATGCCCTGGAGGAGACCGGAGAGATTTTAGGGACAGAGCTTGGAACCTGTTGGCTAGCACTGGGGGCAGTGGGTGTGCTTGAGCAACTCAGATTCAGTGCAAAGAACTGCAAGGTAATGTACCTGGGAAACAAAACCCAGGGAAGAGTACACAATGGGAGGTCAGATACTGACAACAGTAAAATTGGAAAGGGACCTGGGAGTAATTATATCAGATGACCTAAAGGTGGGCAAGCAATGTGAGAAGGCAGTAAGGAAGGCTGGGGGGATACTGGAATGCACAGGGTGAGGCATCAATAGTAGAAAACAGGAAGTTGTCATCCCTCTGTACAGACAGTTGGTGAGACCCCATCTGGAGTACTGTGTGCAGTTCTGGAGACCCCATCTCCGCAAAGACATAAGCAGAGTGGAGGCTGTCCAGAGGAGGGCAACCAAAATGGTGCAGGGTTACAAAGAAAGACTAAAGGAGCTTAATATGCATACCCTTGAAGAAAGAAGGGAGAGAGGGGACATGATAGAAATTTTCAAATTCCTCAAAGGAATCAACAAAGTTCAAGAGGGTAGCATCTTTCAGAAAAAGATGTGCAAAAACAAGGGGGCACAATTTGAAGATTGGGGGGGGACAGCTCAGAGGTAATGTGAGGAAGTATTGTTTCACAGAGAGGATTGTGGATGCATGGAATAGCCTCCCTGAGGAGGTCGTTGAATCAAGAACAGTGGGGGAATTCAAGAATGCATGGGACAGACATAAGGCAGTCCTAGTGGGGGGTAGGAGGAAGTAAGCTATTAGTTAACTAGGATCTGCATTTTATCTGTTAGGTAAGAAAATGGGCAGACTACGTGGGCCAAGCTGTCCTTATCTGCCATCAGTCTATGTTTCTATGGTCACGTATGTCAAAGATGCAGCCGCCACAGTGCTTTCCTACCCTATCAAGCCTGTGAAGTGTAAAACCAGGCAGCATTACTGATGAGTCGGGGGTATTTTTAGATAACCAGGTTTCAGCTAGTGCCAGGACATCCAGCTGGTGCTGTGCCACCCATAACTGGGGGTCAACAAATTTCTTAGGGAGACTACATATATTAATAGACGCAATGCGTAGTCCTGTTTCTACTATCTGGGGTGCGTAGGGTTGACATGGAGGGGGGCCAGAGTTTGGATGTATATTCCCTGACAGTAACAGGAAAAGGGATAAGGTTCGGAGAAGTTTCTGTATGAGTTTTTTTTTGTAAGGCGGTACTGGCTTGCAAGGAGGGTTTGTACCAACAGGAGGTGGGGATGAGAAGTTCTAGAAGGGTGGGGAGGCAAGCAGGAGTAGTAGCTGTAAGGGGTTGCCCGGGTGGGCAAGTGGGAGGGTGGGGGACTGTGCCTGGGGAGCATCTAGTGTGCAGACCACTGAGTGGGAGTAGCTTTGTTGGTTGTGCATGAGGTTATAATCATTCGGGATGTGTATGTGGGGGGTAGTACTGTGTGGTATGGCAAAATAGAGGAACACGAGGTGGACGACAGCCATACTTGTGAGGGAAACACAAAGGGGTGAGCAACAAGGGGGAACAACTGATACTTAAGAGTAGGACAGCTGCTGTGGCGAAGAGGAAGGGTGTCTGACTCTGGTGCAGAGTTCGAATCTCGGGGCCAGAATGTCGGGGGGGTGGGATTAAAGTGGCGAAGTGCAAGAGGAAAAGTAGCTGATGGTGGAAAAAGTGAAGCAGCAGAGGAGGTAAAACTTGAGGGAGAAGAGCTAAACAGGGTGTACAATACCGCCTCCTAGAGGACAGATGGCGCAATAGCAAGCTGTACATAGTAGTAAGGTGAGAGAGTAGTGAGGGAGCAGGTTAGAAAGGAGGGTGCAGGGAGAGAAACAGGGGACCTCTAGTGGTGGGAGTGTATAAGCTGCTAATGGAGAAATGGACACTTAGTCATGTGATGTGGATGACCTATAAGTTAAGGGACGTCCCTGGGTGGGGCAGTGAATGCCAAGCGTCGACAGACTAGCACCCCACACAAACAGTGCAGCAAGAGGAGAGTCTCAATTACCTTTAACAGCCCAAACGGAACGCTGGAAGTTCCTGGTGAGCTCCTCTGGAGCTTTCAAAGCCTAACGGCAGCTCTCCTCTCCTGGGGTGGTTGTCAGGCACCCACCTTCCTTGGGTTTTGGCAGAGATAATGGCCCTCAGCAAAGCCTCCAATGCCACCTCATCAGCACAATGGGTTTTTCACCACACACACACACACACACACACACACACACACACACACACACACACGGAACTTCTTTTGATACAAACATTTCTCAAGTGCCTGTCTCAAAGGCTCCTAGGCTTCTAAGGCTAACTGTTTTTCTGCCAACTTTCACAGGATATGAAAAATTCAGACAAATGCTACCCAGTGGTCCATAACTCGTTTGATCCTCCTTCCCACTCTGCAATTCCTACTTTAACTCATTTGCTCCCGGTGGCCATTTTGATTCGGATCTAACAATGGATGGTTCTGATGCCATATGGCATCTAGAGGAATTAAATGTGTTAAAAGTTCCATCACTTTCATACTCTCCAAAACAACCGCACTTTGCAATAGCTTCTTTGTTAAGTTCACATGCAATGCATGTGAACATACTGGTATCCGTCTGAGCTGTGAGAGGGTTTGGGGAGCCCAATCTGAGCTGTGAGAGGGTTTTAAGGGTCACATACCCCCTCACACCCATCACAGCTTCAGAATACTGAATCTTCTCCTTAATTTCACCCACCTTTCTCCTCCTTTTCCCTTTGAAGTCCTTATCCATTCACAAGGCTGGAAAATACAAGATAAAGGGTTTTCTTGTGCAACTCCTAATTCCTGCTTGAAATCTTGCCTTACCTTGAAATCCCTGCATTTGGTTCCACATATTCTACTGTTTACTACTTTCAATTGTGCTACTCTGAAGAGCTTTGTTTCTCAGGGAATGGCAGAGATGTTGCACAACCCGTTAAAATCTGCATACCTATAAAGCACTGCTTGCAATTCATGGATTTAGGGTGGTCTACAGTGGTAAAAAGCAAATGAAACAGATGTTCTAACGTTTTATACGCATTCATCACTTTAGGTAAGGAGCTGTGTTACTCTCCTGACCTATGTTTTACACTAAAATAAAAGTATTTTTGGTTATTACAGCATAAACGAACAAGGCTCAACAGATATACTAGGATTCCTATAAAAAAAATCAAGCTGGTATTTGTTCACCTATAAAGCATGAGAATAAATTGGTATCAGTCTGAACCGTAAGATAACTATTGGGGACAAAGCCTCTCTTCACCTATCACAGCATCAGAATACTGAATTTCCTTCCTAATTCTGCCCGCTCTCTGCCTTTCCCCTCCTTTTCTTTTTGAAGTCTTTGCCCAATGACAAGACAAACAAGTCACAGTCTAAGAAAATAATGTTATGTGTAAACATCTTCATTTACCAATTATAACAATTTCACTATTATGACTCATAAGGTCCTTTCTCACTGATCTCCTCCCCTTCTACAGACCCCAACCCCTCTTATCCTTTCTCCAACTCCACATCTTTGAATCTCCTTGTTGTCTCTCCAGTGTCACCCACAGCTACCCTCAAGGCTCTTCAGGCTGTCGACTCCTCCAAATACGCTCTGGTCAGGCACACAGCCTTGTCACAGCGTATTAGAACGTGAGACATTGCTGTAGTGGAGCTGCTCTGAGGGGTGATCTTTTTCACCAATAAAACAATTCATTTATTATTTAACTGATCTTCAGTGTTCTTTATGCCTATCTGTGAGCCTAGCTATTGACACAAACTCTGGTCAGAATCAATATGGCTGCTAACACATTAGCTTGATAAGTGACAGAAAATACTGTGCGGTTTAGTTATAATTTATTTGCTGTAATATTGTGACCTAAAATCCCACATTTATTGAAAAACAGACGAAACGTTTATGGGACATGGATTCAGCTACCCTCCATGAACTACCTGAAATTGGGGGTTGTCAATCGGCTAGTATGCAATAGTAAAGACTCCTGTGCCATCTATAGCACTGCATTACAGCTGTGCCGTGGTCGTGTACCCTCTATTTCACACCCGACTCATATTCTTAATCTGCCTCTCCCACGCTCCATCCCTGTGAGACCTCCTATTGCTGAAATGCTTCCACTATCCTTAAGTAAATGATTTATTTTGTAAATATCATGCACTTTGATCTCTACACTTTTACTTGAATTTAATGAGATTGTATATATCTGTCACAGTGTGGTTCTGTGATTATGGTCATGATAATAATATATGAGGCTTTGGGTGTTGGAAAGAAAGAAAAAAAATCATATTTTAAGAGTAATCCCCGACACGTTTGGAGCTGGCAGAATTGTTTCCTCTTATTCATAGAATAAGATCTTTTGGTGTGGATCTTGGGAGCTGTTAGTGAAAGATTTCATGTTGTTTGGACCCTGTGAGTAGATGCTCGGGTTCGCTGTTTAAATGATTGGTAAAGCGGCGCAATTGTGCGATCGTGCGCACGTTCGTGCAGTTTTAAATGTTCCGTTTTTTGTGTTCAGGGGCAGTGGCTTTCCTTTTATGTCCTAGAAGTAAATGTCCTCCTATAGTTGATTCCCCTTTTAAGGAAAAGTGTGGTTGCCTTTTGAAATTAGCCCCATTTCAGTGGTGAGGGCGTTTAGCCGACAGGCTAGTTTTATTTAATTTATCTACAGTTACCCTAGAATTAATGTATGGGTAGAGCTGGGCTGTAATGATTAATTTTTGGGTTTGTTCAAGTGGAGGAATTTTCCCTTGAAAAGGCTACAGATAGTAGGGAGAGTTGAAAATTGTAATAAATTATTAGCAGGTGTAACATTCTCAGGGTGCGTCAGTCTCCCTAGAAGAAAATGGCAAACTGAAATATTTACCGACGGGCTGAAATGTCAGCCGACGGGAAATGGGTTGGCTTGTGCTTTGCAAGCTTCGTAATAGAGAACCTGCTGGTTTTCCTTTGTGCCCCATCTCCTGTTAAGAGTCTCTTTCAGGGCACTATTTAATATTGTTTTAGTTTCTTTAGTAAATACAGGAATTAAGTTGCTGCACTTTCAAGGGCAATGTAGAAAAAGCTCAGGGTGCTGTGTTTAGGATTCAGATGATTTAATATCACACCCGTAAAAGAAAGTACCTTTTTAGAGACTCTGAAAATATGAAAACAATTTCCCAATCCTTTAGTTTTTTCCATTAAATACTATTAGTAAGGGTATAGAGGAATGTAGTTGTTTGTACATAGAAACGCTGTTGAGGTTCAGTACGGTAATATAAGTGCCGGTGAAATTACTGTGCGAGTTTGCCCACAGTTGAGAAGTTATTCTAAAAGTTATTCTTTTTCCTCGTTCCCTTATAATCATATTCATATGATTACAAGACCCCCTATATGAGCAGCACATACCTTTGAGAAGTGAGGTGATGGAGTTTTGGGTTGTATTTGGGGTGTTTATTGTAGACGAGGGTTTTTCTATTTTGTTCGGCATCTGGGATTGCCTTCAGAGGTCTCTCTGTGTTATCTTGCTCTTAAGAGCTGGCCGGCCATCCTGTGCACACTAAATACTGTGGGAAAAGGGGTGGTACTTCCCTAATGACAGAGTTAAAGCTTAAAAAGCTAAAAAGGGGTTTAAAGTATATGAATGTTGGAAGATATTAAATCCTATGAATTTAAAGGGGTATTTCTTCTTTAAATCAAATAAATATGTAGAGTATAAAGAAATATAGTTAAAAACTGCAGGTAGGGGTGGAGTTTTAAGGTCACCTGACCCCATTTTGGAATATATAGAGCTGAATAGCTAGATGATAGTTTAGATTGCTTTTGGGTCTGGAGGTGAACTCCGGGGAATGCTGTTAAAGTGCCTATGTGAAGTGCTCTGAGGAGTGAGACTGTATGCATACTTTGTACCAGATGGAAGACTAAAGGTGCAGGTCTAATTTCTATGAGTTAAAATGTGTCTGAAGTTTGGAAAAGTACTGTTAATGGAAGATGAAGCCTGATGTATAATGACTTTCTTTAGACAATCTGAAGCACTACTGATGATTATTGAAAGTAAAAACCCTCTGCCAAAATGAAGAACTTTTCTGTTAATGAATAAATATTTGAAACGTATATCATATTGCTATGGTGTTACGTTGCTTGATTGCCCACCTACACCTGCGCCCTACCACACTGGTGTCAGCGGTGGGATTGTTTGTGATCTGCATAACGTCTGGTGGGCGGCGGGCCTAGCAAGATGATGCTTTAGATTAACTCTTCTCTATTGGTTATTGGTGAGAGTACTTTGTTCCAAAGATGAAGCTAACAGAGTGATGGTCCTGGGATGGTGGTGAGGCCTTGTTTGGACAAGCTAAATGAAAATGAGGAGCCACTGTGAAATTTTGTTTGACCAGAAGAGTGACCAGAGTGATCAGATGGAGGTGATACAATGGTTAGTTAATCGCTGGATGGAGGCGGAGAGTCGGTGTAAAGAAGCAGAACAAAGGTACCAGGAGGTGTTAAGCCAATTGATGGTAATGAGGGACAATTTGGTTTATCAAAGGCCTATGAAGAGGGCTGAAAAGATGTCCTGTGTGGATTGTGTGGACTGTGTTGAGGACCAGCTTCCTGTTCTACCCGTGTTCCAGGGAATGTATTGGGTTGGAGATGATGGAGATGATGGAAGTTCGACGTCAGACAAGCCCCCAGGTGAGACTGTTCTGGTATCTGGGGTGAAGGATGCAAGCAAAACAGAAGTGGCAGTAGTTGCGAAGGGACTTGTTTATTGACATGTGATAATGTTAAAAACAAAAATGCTATTAATTTTTCTGCTGCTCGCTGGAAATCTGTACAGGCAGAAGATCCTGAAATTCAGCAGATAAGTAGCCATGTTACCCTGAATAAAGATAGAACAGGTATGGATGGGGGAAAAGGGCAGTTATGGTGGTACGAAATGAAAGATGAGGTATTATATCACATGAGACCAAACCCCCGTACAAAGCAGATAGATTCTAGGGTGGTGGTACCTGGTAGATATAGAAAGGATGTCTTAGATGCATTATGTATAAACACTAAATACATGAATCAAGAGGAAATGTTGGGGCGTCTCATTCCTTCTTTTCATTGGCCTGGGATGTACAGTCAAGTGGCTCTTTATTTAAGGAGGTTGGCAGCCACTCAAGGGAAGGGAAAAGAACGTAATAATTGGCTCCCTTGGAAAAAGGGGAGGGTGATTCATAGGGATATGAGTAGTAGATGGTAGAAGTTTATAGTTCTAGACAGGTTATGTAGTGAGTGAGGGGATTAGAGGAATAGCCCTATGTAGGTAGTGTACCCAAGTGGCTTTCTGTCAAGTGCTCCAATCCCAGTATATTTTAGGTACTGAGAGTAATGAAAGGGTTACTAGATAAAAGGAGTACTAGATAGAAGGCGCTAAAATAAAATATTTAGATAAATTGTTTGAGAATTAGGAATGTTTACATGTTCACATCATGAAATAACTGTCTGAAGAAAAAGTAAAGATTTGAGTTCGAGTCAGTAAAGGAATATATCTAAAAGTCATATTTGGGTCTAGGTTTGTTAACCTCTTAAAGCTAAGTGCTATCTCTTTTATTTTCCACCTGCAGTTGACTTTATTCTGTTCTATTACATTTCTAGTCCTATTTTTGTGTTAATTGTTCTAGTTTTCTGTCTTTTGTTTTGAGATAGACAAAGTCATAGCTGTTTGTTTAAGGGAAAGTATTCAGTGAATGTTATCTGAACTGCTGTCTTATTTCAGTCAGTAATGAAATTGAAGTTAAGATGTGAGATAAGATAAATCATGTATTCCAGAAAATGAATGAGGTATAGGCCATAATAACCATTCAGAGAATGGAACTGTTGACTTGTTATATGTATGAAGAAAATATTTTTCAAACAAGATATTAACATTATATTTGTGCTTAGAATATAGAGTTTAGTGGATAAGGCCATGTGGGTAAAGAAATCAAATTCATGTAAAATGATTTAGACATGGTATCTTATAATGTTACAGATTATCTAAACACTGGCCAAGTTAGACAATATTTAGAAATTATATATGGTTCATAGTCCAGGATACAGAATATGGGGTATTTTATGCAAGACGTGGTGCGAAATAATTGAGGTAGTATAATTGATATGCTAAGGGACTCTAGGGATAGAGTTCTAAGATGTGGGTGGATCAGGACTCTGGTAGGTTAACCCCCCCCCCCTTTTCGTTTTTCTTTTGAGCAAATGATCCTTAATAAAGTAGGACAACCAAAGATTTGGTTGCCCTCTTGGGTGGGGAGGAATGTCACAGTGTGGTTCTGTGATTATGGTCATGATAATATATGAGGCTTTGGGTGTTGGAAAGAAGAAAAATCATATTTTAAGGGTATTTCCCCGATACGTTTGGAGCTGGCAGAATTGTTTCCTCTTATTCATAGAATAAGATCTTTTGGTGTGTATCTTGGGAGCTGTTAGTGAAAGATTTCATGTTGTTTGGACCCTGTGAGTAGATGCTCGGGTTCGCTGTTTAAATGATTGGTAAAGCGGCACGATTGTGCGATCGTGCGCACGTTCGTGCAGTTTTAAATGTTCCGTTTTTTGTGTTCAGGGGCAGTGGCTTTCCTTTTATCTCCTAGAAGTAAATGTCCTCCTATAGTTGTGGATATTCCCTTAAGGAAAAGTGTGGTTGCCTTTTGAAATTAGCCCCATTTCAGTGGTGAGGGCATTTAGCCGACAGCCTAGTTTTATTTGATTTATCTACAGTTACCCTAGAATTAATGTATGGGTAGAGTTGGGCTGTAATAATGATTAATTTTTGGGTTTGTTCAAGTGGAGGAATTTTCCCTTGAAAAGGCTACAGATAGTAGGGAGAGTTGAAAATTGTAATAAATTGTTAGTAGGTGTAACATTCTCAGGGTGCGTCAGTCTCCCTAGAAGAAAATGGCAAATTAAAATATTTACTGACGGGCTGAAATGTCAGCCGACGGGAAATGGGTTGGCTTGTGCTTTGCAAGCTTCGTAATACAGAACCTGCTGGTTTTCCTTTGTGCCCTCATCTCCTGTTAAGAGTCTCTTTTCAGGGCACTATTTAATATTGTTTAAGTTTCTTTAGTAAATACAGGAATTAAGTTGCTGCACTTTCGAGGGCAATGTAGAAAAAGCTCAGGGTGCTGTGTTTAGGATTCAGATGATTTAATATCACACCCGTAAAAGAAAGTACCTTTTTAGAGACTCTGAAAATATGAAAACAATTTCCCAATCCTTTAGTTTTTCCCATTAAATACTATTAGTAAGGGTATGAGGAATGTAGTTGTTTGTACATAGAAAGCAGCTGTTGAGGTTCAATGCGGTAATATAAGTGCGGTGAAATTACTGTAAGTTTCGCTGCAGTTGAGAAGTTATTCTAAAGTTATTCTTTTTCCTCGTTCCTTATAATCGTATTCATATGATTACAAGACCCTGTATGAGCAGCACATACCTTTGAGATGAGGTGATGGAGTTTTGGGTTGTATTTGGGGTGTTTATTGTGAGCGAGGTTTTTCTATTTTGTTCACGTCTGGGATTGCCTTTAGAGGTCTCTCTGTGTTGTCTTGCTCTTAAGAGCTGGCCGGCATCCTGTGCATACTAAATACTGTGGGAAAAGGGGTGGTGCTTCCCTAATGACAGAGTTAAAGCTTAAAATGCTAAAAAGGGGTTTAAAGTATATGAAAGTTGGAAAATATTAAATCCTATGAATTTAAGGGGGTATTTCTTCTTTAAATCAAATAAATATGTAGAGTATAAAGAAATATAGCTAAAAACTGCAGGTAGGGGTGGAGTTTTAAGGTCACCTGACCCCCTTTTGGAATATATAGAGCTGAATAGCTAGGTGATAGTTTAGATTGCTTTTGGGTCTGGAGGTGAACTCCGGGGAATGCTGTTAAAGTGCCTATGTGAAGTGCTCTGAGGAGTGAGACTGTATGCATACTTTGTACCAGATGGAAGACTAAAGGTGCAGGTCTAATTTCTATGAGTTAAAATGTGTCTGAAGTTTGGAAAAGTACTGTTAATGGAAGAAGAAGCCTGATGTATAATGACTTTCTTTAGACAATCTGAAGCACTACTGATGATTATTGAAAGTAAAAACCCTCTGCCAAAATGAAGAACTTTTCTGTTAATGAATAAATATTTGAAACATACATCATGTTGCTATGGTGTTACGTTGCTTGATTGCCCACCTATACCTGCGCCCTACCACAATATCATACAATTGTTGCACAGTTTTGGGCCCTTATTGTACCTTTTGACCTGTTGCCCCTCAACCACTGTATTATATGCACCATATATGCCTCTTTTTTTTTTTTTTTTTTTTTTTGATTACTATTTATTCCTCCTCCCCAGCCTGCCACCTCTGACCCTTCAGGCGGGACAACTGGACATCCCACTGCCCGGAACCCTACCCAAGCAGACCCCTAGGCCCCATGGAGCCACGGATTACCCCCCCCGGGCGGGGACCAGTGAGGGGGCTCAGACCTCACACTTACATTTCGTCAGTCTGAAGTCTGCTGGGCAGGCACAGGCAAATCGTGGGCACGGCCATGGTCCTCCCATCTTCCCAGCTGAGGCAGGCTTGTTTCCGCGTTTCTCCCTCCCGAGCAGCAAGTAACCTTCCCGGCGTCATGACCTGCGCGCCGGGCGTCCATGCTGCTCAATGGCCACCCATCCCCAAATGGAGCTTGCAGTTCTCCCGAGCCTCGCAGCGGGGTCATGCAGTGTCGGGCATCGGCGAATCCCTCCACAGAAGGCGAGCTGTCGTTGGACGCCCAGCCTATCTCCTCCGCCGACCCACCGAGTCCGCTCCCGAACCCGGGTCGCCGGCGTGGTGCGAGGTGTAGCGTCCAGCGCCTCAACCCTCAGCGCCACCGGGCCGGCTATATATGCCTCTTTTGATGGTTTACAGTTCTTATCCACCTTTGCACTGTATTGTTCACCCTGTTTGTCATTGTACCAATGTATACCTAATACTGTATGTACCTTCAGTGTCCCTCTCAGGACCTCCTTGTAAATGAGCTTGCTCAGCTGAGTTTTTCCTGCTCAATAAACTTGAACTTGTGGTCGGCACATTATTGACATTTTCCCTCAGAGGGGTTTAAACAGCAAAGTTCATCTTTTCTGGTTTTGGCCACATCCAGCAGATTACTAAAAAGAAGCTTGATTTCAGTGCTGGAAATGGAAAGAATTCACTGAGAGAACCCATCACCTTTGACCTAGGTCAAGCACATATCTGGGAGGTCTGGGGATATGTTTCTTCATTATGAAGTATATTGCATTTTTACACTTTTAGTCAGTTTTATGTCTTTAGGGTTGTGCACCCAGTGGTCAACTGGCTTTACACAGAAGCAGTCCTTCCTCATTTTATTCCTGGAACCAAATAAGACTTTTCAATTTCACTGCCAGAACTGAGTTCCCCCTGGGTTCCCTCCCATTTCCACTACTGTCTGCTTTAAGCTTCACTAAGCAGCCTTAAAAACGTGACAGAAGGATGGTAAGGTAACTGGGGTCTAATGGCTAAATCACAGGCTCGGGAACCAGCAAATTTGAGTTCCAGTCCCACCAGAGCCATTTTATCACCATTACTCCGAGCAACCTGCAGTAGCTCTATGTGTAAGAGCAAGGTTAATGAGAAATCATGAATAACTATGATGACAATGTTTCGTAACAGATTAAACTGGATTTTATTCTGCTTCTATTGCTTTTTTACATCCATTCTGATGCAAAGCAGTGTCATTACTTGCATTATGGTCTTGAATTGGTACAGTTCCATGACAGGTATCTGACATGCTGCAACCACAGTTGTAGATGACCAAACTTAGATGTAAAGTTAGTAGTAAAGTGCCTTCGTGATCAGGCCTAATCCGTGCTGCATCACGGCTTTAACCAGCCAAACTAAGTAGTGCATTTTTTGCTATGAATGACAGCTAGAGGCAGCAGTGAAACAGTCCAAACTGGAACTGAGGTTTCAGTTTACATTGCCACTCTCTACACACCTATGTAAAATGGAGCCATTATCGGCATAATGACTCTCTGTGCTTGTCTCATTCTCTCAGTACATACTATGAGGTAAAAAAAAATTTCTGCTACGTTAGATCTACATTAGTTTGTGAAAAAATTGTTCTTCATTCTCTGACACTTGGTTGCCCTCGCTATGTTAAGTACTGCGTGTAGTCAGCAGCATTCTTCCTGCTGCAGCGGTGGCACACAAAACAGAAAACTGACACAACCACAGCTTCATGAATAAAGTAGATCTGGTAACAGGAAGAGGAAGGGATGGGTAAATAGATACAGAAAAACAGGGATCTCATGCACACTAATGATGTACTAAGATTCCACTGTGGAAGCAGAAGGTAATATGCATCAGTTCCTGTTCCTGTCTGCCCTGCTCCTTCTCCACTTGTTAGCAATATGTTGCATAGCTGTCACTACAGAAAAACAGAAGAGCTTGGTACTTGTGGAGTCAAGTAATCCAGGTATAGGTTGATTGAAAGGGTATTTATTCCAGCACCTCGGAGGTCTGGACTAGCACCCAAATGCCCTGGTACTTCAACCCAACAGGGCCTTTGTCAGGAGGGCAGAAAGTCCTCTTGGGTTGAAGTGCCGGGGCATTTGGGTGCTAGTCCGGACCTCCAAGGTGCTGGAACACATATTTTCTTTTTTTTAACTTTGTTTTTATTATAGGTAAAAATACAACAGGACACAACTTCTCATCAACTATATACTGATTAAGACCATTCTTATATAGATGTGCTTTTACAAAGCTCTTAAACTATCACATATATTCTGTGGTTAACAAGCTTCTGGTACAAAACAAGAAGTAACATTATACATGACAGTGGTACACTGCATTAAGCCTTATGCTTGAAACTGATGGACACAGTTCTTTACAGTGGTAACCAAATCTCTGTCACAATGTCTAGACACATCTGTTTTTGTTCCACATTCACAGACTTGAACATTAATGTCTTAACAACTAGAGAAAGCCATTAAATATAAAAAAAAGGAGTAGGTTAAGTAGGTGAGAAAGTAAAATAAAAATATAAACAAAATAGTGAATATGGACAGTGACCACATTACAATCAGGGTTTATTCGCTGATTTGATTTCCCTCAGTGAAGGCTCCTCCCGGATCAACACCCCCCCCCCCAACTCTCTAAATGTGTGAATCTCGAAAGGGGAGACAAAAGCATGTATAGAGGGGACCCTGAAGTAAGGTCAAGATCATCCCCCTCTAGTCTGCATTCTTCATGTACACGTTTAACTCATTTGGTTAGGCACCACGTCCCTCTCTACTCTCTCCTCGAGCTCCTCCTCCCCCCTCCAATTTGTTCTCCAGATCCACCAAGGTTGCCAGAGCTCCAGAAATCTCTCTTTTCGTAGGTGCAGTGTATAAGTAATATTTTCTAGGCGCCCTATTTCTTCTGCTTTCAGAACCCGTTGTGTCAAAGACGGTGAGTCTGGAGCTAACCACTTGATCGTGATGCATTTCAAAGCTGCCACTCTTAATATCTGACATAGCTCTACTTTATTCCTCTTCTGTGAAGAGAGGGTTGGGAGACCTAGTACCAAGTCTTGGAAAGTAAAGCGAATGGAAAAGCCCACTACTTGTTCCATTACCCTATGGATCTGGTGGCAGAATGGCCTCAACTTAGTGCATCCCCAGAATACATGGTAGTGTGTGCCACGTGGTGTTCCACACAGGCGGCAACAGGCTGCAGAAGCCTGTGGATTGAACTATGCAGTTACCGTTGGGGTCCCAAAGAAACGTACGAGTATTTTCCAATTAAATTCTCTCCATATTGTGGCTGAAGTTACTTGCCACCCTCTTTTAAGTCTGCAAGACCAGTCCCTTCTCAGGATAGGCTCACTGAGTCCATTTCCCACTTTGCCCGGATTGCCTCCAGTCCCAGCCCCTCACCATGGTTATTAAGGACCAAATACATTACCGACAAATACCTTAGTTTATCCCTGATCTTAATCATGTCCCACCAGTAGGCCTCCAGGGAAGTTAATTCTCTACCTAGTTTGTGGAGGTCATTTCCTGTGGTAATAAAGTGTCTTGTTTGGAGGTACCTAAAAAAGTCCTCTCTGTGGAGTAAAAAACGTTCTTTAAGTGTCGCAAAAGGGAGACAACCTGTGCTGTCCATTAACGGTCGAAATGTAGTAAGGCCTCTGGATTCCCAGTAGGCATAACCTAGGTCTAATTTAGGTGGGATAAAACTATCCACATGTCGAATTAGGAACAGGGGGCCCATTGTATTTGGAGTTCTGGCGATCTTCCGAAGTCGCAAAAGGATATGCCAAGATTGTATAATCCAGGGATTCGAGATGGGTGGTCCAGCTCGAATATCAATGGGGTTTGTGGGCAGAGTCCACAACTTAAGGTGTGGCACTATGTTTATTTCGGTTAAGTACCAGCCAGAATCCATCCTTTGCTTGGCCCAAGTGACCAGTTGTGACCCCTGGGCTGCCAAATAGTAATTGTACATAGGGGGAAGACCCAGGCCCCCCACCTCCCTTGACCTAACCAGGGTGTAAAAGGATATCCTGGGTGGTTTACCCGTCCAGACAAATTTAGAAATATCTTGTGTCAACTGCTTCCAGAACCAGGAAGGGACAGGAATCAGGAGTGTCTAAAAGAGAAACAGCCATCTAGGAAGCACACTCATCTTTATTACTTGGCTTCTAATATACAATGTGAGAGGTAGAAGCTTCCAATGTGCAAAATCTGATTGCATGGTTTGGTTTAATTTGGTGAAACTGTTCCAAAATAGTCTAGTCATGTCTACTGATACCAAAATCCCCAGATATCTAAAAATATTTTTCCTAGCCCATGTATTTTTTTTTTTTTATTCTGTTTTTTCCTCCAGCCATTGGAACCCTCTCAGGCATCCTGTAGTAACCCCCGACTCTACCTAAGTGCCTAAGAGGCCTCCTGAAACCTGGCACCAGTCCGGATATCCCCAGATCTGAGCCCCTGAGGTAGGGCCGCCCTATCCACTCAGGGCGCCTATCTGCAAATTCGGGCCTGGCCTGCTCGCCCAGGTAAGGAGTGCCTCAAGGAGGTGGTACTGGTGGACACAGGTCCCATCGCTATCCACTTAGCTGGGTATTTTTGCTTTATCCCCACCCCTCCCTCGTTACTCCCTCCTTCTCCCTGACGGAGTCCAGCGTGCAATGACGCCAGGGAACGTCTTGCCATAACTCCGCAACCCTCTATTTCTGGCCCTGAGTGTTACGGTACCTCCAGTCTCCACCAGAGGTCGCTGCGGTGCCGGAGAATCCTTGTCCCCCCGAAGAAGGAGAGCTGTCCTCCGGATGCTCAATCCTTCCTCCCCCCGCCGACCCCTGGTGACCTAGGCTCGCTTCCTAACCCGGGTCACCGGCGTGGCACGAAGTGTGGCATCCAGCGCCTCAAGCCTCAGTGCCACCGGGCCAGCTTTCCTAGCTCATGTAAAAGGGAAATTTTCCTTAAATCTTTTCGGGGGGAGCCACTTAGTACCACTGCCTCAGATTTAGATAACTTTATTTTGTATCCAGCTAGGGATCCGAATTTCCTCGGTGTCTCTAGGAGGTGGGGTAGAGAATTCTGGAGATCTTTTAGAAAAAACAAAGAATTGTCTGCATAAAGGCCTATTTTCTCCTCCATTCCCCCTGCCCATACACCTGTAATATTGGGGTTATTGCATATTGATATGGCCATTGGCTCTAATGTTAATGCAAAAAGCAGAGGGAAGAGGGGGCAACCCTGTCTGGTACCCCTTCTCAACTGTAGGCGATCTGAAAGAAGGCCATTTAACCTGATTCTTGCTTCCAGTTGTTGGTAAAGGGCCATTATGGCCGAAACAAAATGATCCCCCAGTCCAAACTTTGACAGGGCGGAGGACATAAAGCGCCAGTCCACCCTATCAAAGGCCTTCTCAGCATCTATACTAATTGCCAGCTGAAAGGATGTCAATCCCCTCTGAGCTGATATAATGTTTAAAAGTCGGCAAATGTTGTCTTGAAGAAATCTGCCTGAAATAAATCCCGTTTGATTATGGTAGATGAGGGAAGAAATCCCTTTCTGCAGTTTGTCTGCAAGGATCCCCGTAAAAATTTTTAAAACTACTAATAATAGGGAAATCGGGCGGTATGAGCCACAAAGCTCTGGATCTTTGTCAGGTTTAGGAATCACTGAAATCTGGGCTAAATTCCAAGAAGGTGGCACGGGTTTGTGGTGCTGTAGTATCTCGTTACATGTTACCACCAGGGTAAATGCCTTGTAGAACTCGGCCGGAAAGCCATCCATCACCAGTGCTTTACCATTTTTCAGGTGTTTAATTCTGGCCTGTATCTCCTGGGTTGTTATCAGGGAGTTTAAAGTTACTTTGACCGATTCGGGCAGGGTAGAAATTGGAAGAAAAGCCAAAAAAGACTGTACCTCCTCCATGTGTCCTGTTGGGGTCTCTGCCTTATACAAAGCAGCGTAAAATTTCTCAAATCTTTGCAATATCTCTGTCGGAGCAGTGGTAGTTGAATTCCCTTCCTTATCCCGTAATCTTACCACTGCTCTACTGGCTGCTTCTTGACGAAGCTGCCAGGCCAGCAATCTCTCGGCCTTGTTGCCCTGTTCAAAGTACTTCTGCCTGGCATATCTTAATTGTCCCTCAATTTGAGTGTCTAGCAGGAGGCTGAGATCCTGTCTGGTTTTGTTTAGCTCTTGTTTAAGGTGGGCTTCCTGATTAACTTGATGCCTAGTCTCCAGCTGGGCTATTTTCTGCTCTAGATTTACCCTAGTTTGTATCCTTTCCTGTTTAATTCTGGCCGAGTATTGGATTATTGCTCCTCTGAGGCAACATTTTAAAGTGTCCCAGCGTATGCCTTCCCCTGTCTCACCTCTAGGGTTATCTAGCTCAAAGTTTGGAATAGTATCTGAGACTACATCCTTAAATTCTTCTCTATTGAGAAGACTCACATTTAGCCTCCAACAGGACTGTGGGGTTGTGCGCTTGGTTAACAACCCTAGGGTGACCGGGGCATGATCTGAAATAGTGATGTGGCCTATGTCACACCTCTCAATCTTCTGAAGCCAGTTGGAGGATATCAGGAAATAATCTATTCTCGAATATCCACTATGTCGGAGGGAATAATTGGTATAATCCCTCTCTCTGGGATGCAGAAAGCGCCAACTATCTGTGAGTCCAAGCTCTTGATTTAATCTCAGAAGTAGTTTCCCGTTCGTGCGATACCTCCCGTCGTGTTCCCAGACCTGTCCAATCCCAGATATAGTACCTCGTTAAAGTCTCCTCCAATCACCACTAGAGTTTGGGCATCTGTAACTGCCCCCTTTATTACTCTTACTAAAAAAGATAATCTGGATATCTCTTCACTTGGGGCATAGATGTTCAATAGGGTACAGTCTTGACCCCTATATGTGCCCTTAATTTGAACAAATCTGCCCTCCGGGTCTGTCGTTACATTCTGGACCACAAGAGGGGCATCTCGTTTCACTAAAATCGCTACCCCCTCTATGGTGCGGGGTTGCCTCAAAGTGTGAGGCATATACCCCTCCAACCCATGACCTCTTTAACTTAAGGTGCTCCGCCTCTGTTGAATACATATATTTTCAATCTACCTTTACCTGGATTACTTGACTCCACAAGTGCCGAGCTCTTCTGTTTTTTGGTGCTGTATAGGCTGGCTGCCTTGCACTGCACCACCTCCTGCTATTCCCCAGACTGCACTGCTCTTTTAGTTTATAGCTGTCGCTACACAGCCGTAAAAGGCAGTCCTGATGGCCTGGATCTGGTGCTCTTCTCTTTTGCTGCCCCCATCACTGCTCTCCTAAATTTCTCTTCCACTCTTGTGGGAGGTAAGATTTTTTTAATTTACTTTGCAATTTCTAATTTTCAGTGGGGTCCTGCTTCTACCCATTCCCACAGCTGAGTGGACAGGAGCACTGAAATGTTAAGTGACTTACTCAAAATTGCACAGTGAGTATTCGGCTCTGTTGGGGTATGAATCTGTCATCTTCTGGTTCCCAAGTCAGTGCTCTAACCGCCAGATGACGGGAGTCTCATTGGACACCACATTTACTCTGTACAGAATTTACCTCTGATGTAGTTTCATTTTATCAACTTTTATGTGTACCTTTGTAGGTCCTGACAGTTAGAAATTTGGTTAGCTTTCCCACAGATTCTAGGTGCTGTGTTGAGTTTATTTTGAACAAAATCTGCATCTGATGATCTTTACTTATTATCAGAATTGTACCAATTAAAGTGGATTACATCAAATCTCCTTAGAACCTTTTCTGATTCAAATGTTCTTTTATCCCCGATATGCTGCTGTGCAGAGGTCTGGTACAACAGATCAATCTGGACTACTGGATGTTGGTACTGTACTGACATGGCCCCACGGTTTGGGTTACACCTTGACCTATTACTGCTATGTTTACTAATTAATGCTTATAGTGCCGGATAATGGTTGCAGCTGCTTTGTGTAGTAGGAGTGGATGAGTGGCACTCTGCAGCACGGTAAGCAGAGTGTGGGAAGAAGAAACTGCTTGTTTACCATTAGGGTGGCAGACTCGTAGTGTGGGAAGAAGGCAGTGTGAGTATACTGCTAAGGGTGGCAGATTCAGTGTGTGGGAAGAACAGAGTGCTGCTCCCAAACTGAAATCTTGTAACTGACAGCCTGAACTGTGTTGCCATCCAATTGCTTTTTCTCCCACGCTGTGCCAGAGGAAGGTGGAGCCAGTCAGCCACAACATCGACCATTCGGCAACTCTCCCACATGCACGGGCAGCCAGAATCCACTCTGCTTGGTCATTAAATAGCCACCTGGGCCCTGGTGGTGGGAAGAGGAACGTAAGAAGAGTGTGAGAGTTTACACAAGTCAACATGATCAACTGATCTCGGGCTAGTCACTTCCCAATTTTTTTTTTTTCCTTCATTTTACTCAGGGCCCAGGGCTCATCCCACTGAACGATGAACATCCTACAACTACAGTAACTTTTTTGACTATACCCTGCAAAAAAGCACAATGTTTTCAAATGACTAGATTTTTTTGAGTATACTATATCTGGAATTTGATTTAATCAAATGTGATGGTTATTAAATGACTTCATATTCTATGTTGTAGATTAGAACAGTCAAGTGAAATCTTAATGTATAAGCGGATATTGTTTAAATCAGAGGCTTTTTAGTGCTGCAACAAGCATTTCAAATGTTCCATAAATTAAGCAAATTTGTACCTTAAACATTAATTAAGCTTATTTTTGAAGCAGAAAATTTTACTTGCAAAATGGCTATTTTTAACATTGTGGGATTGGTCCTGCTAGATGTTGTTCTGTTAGTTACAAATGATTCTAGTAAAGATCACCAACAAAAACAAAAGTGATAAGTTATTATTATCTCACTTATAGATAGGCCAAATTCACGGAGTATGAAAGGGTTTCAAAACTGAAGAAACCATTTTAGATGTACCTGGAACACTTAATGAAACTATTAAAAACTGAATATTTCAGCTTTCAAAAATGGAAATAGATCAAGTGTACAAAATAAAAGCATGTTAATTTTTCTTTTAATTTTCTTGAGTGGGGACACTTAAAGCAACCCAGGCCCCAGGAATCCAGAAGTTAAGGAACTGGTTTTAGCATATAATGCAAGACACACTGTCCGAAATATCAGCACTTCGAGAGCTTGGGTGCAAAACACAAAAATGAAAATTACGTACCTACCATAATTCTTGATCTTCTCTTGTATCTTCACCATTCATTACTGCTTGGGTGTAAGCAGGAGGCATGCACCACTTGTGGCAGTTCCCCAAGAGGAGTTCACCCGACGCGCCACCCCAGAGAGTGACGCATCAAATAATATGCAAGGGGCGGCCGTTAGGCACCACAGACTCCTCCTTGAGCTCCATCCCAGTTCTGTTAGCCGGAGAGGTGAAATAAGGACAAGAAAAAGAGAATGAGGCAAGAGAGCCGAGGGATGGAAAAAGGAAAGGATATAAACTGAAAAAGGAATAAGCTGGTAGAGGACAGAAAAAGGAATGCCTACCCTAAGGGACCGCAGGGCCTCACTACTGGGGCGGCTCCAAGGGAGGAACTGACAAAGGAGAGAAAGAAGAAGGAAGAAGAAGAGAGGAAAAGAGAAAGAGGGATGGTGGGAGGAGGAGGAAACTCTATGAATTGAGAGATTGGTTTAAAGGCTTATAAGCTCAGAACCAAAAACAAGGGAGCAAGGATCCCACTCGATAAAACTGAAGAGAAGGTTCAACCGAACCGCTTGCACAGCTTGGACTCAAAAGGCAGATTCTCTACACCTCCCACCATCCTCAACCCCTTAAACTCTAGGTGAGAGCTCACAGACTGCCAAGGCAGAAAATCTGTTCCAAAAGGAAAGCGCCCAACTAGGAAGGGGAAGGAAGCCCACTAGCACCTTGTTAAGTGCTAACACAGATGTGTGTGGGGAGGGGGGGATATTTGAAGCCCTACAGAGGGCACCCCTTTACAAGAAGGACAGAGTGAGAACTCAAATCGGACTCCCTGAAGGTAAGGCAAAAGATCACCAGCTCAAGATAATTGTAGTGTCAGGACAGCGTTAAATCAGTGGAAGCTGACACAATAGGAGATTGAGAATGCCATAGGGGACCTAGAAAGAAGGAACCGAGCCATTTAAGGGACAGTCTCTAACTGTGAATTGAACAACATGACTAAGAATGAGCCAGGAGGTTACCCCTAGGGGCAATCAGAAAGAGTTCCCTCAGGATAGAGATAAATCCTACTCATTCCCCTTTTTCCCCTCAAGAAATTGGATCCGTCCAAAGAACGGAAAAAATCAAGAATTTTTTTTTTGGCTTAAAGGCCAAAGAAAAAGAGGGGAGAAACAAACAGGGAGTGGGAGGTGCCGAAGTAGGAAGCCCTCGAGGGGAAGGTGGGTGGGTATCAGTAATTAATGGTGAAGATACAAGAGAAGATCAAGAATTATGGTAGGTACGTAATTTTCATATCTTCCCTTGTCAATCTTCACCATTCATTACTGCTTGGGTGAGTGCCAAGCCCCCGAAGGGAGGGACAGAGAAACCCTGAGGGAACAAGACCCTCAGCCTCCTGCTGGTGGAAAACAGAAGGGAAAGACCCTGAGCTAATTAGACGAGAAGCCTAAGGCCGAGGAGAGCTAGGAGGTGTCCCCCGGAGACGAGGAGACGAAAGAAACACCTGCAGAAGCCTCCTAGCCCTGGTAGAAAAAAGAGGGGTCCCTTGGAAGGCGGAGTGAATCACCCTACGCCAATCCAGGGGTGACAATCTTGACAGACGAAGTCATGCCGTCCGCCTAATGCAGATCGCTGTCCCTGCAAGCCTGGAAGCCACCTCACTGGCGTCGTAAGATGCCCTTACCTGGTGCCTTGCCAGCTCCAGGCCTATAGCAGAGAGAGCAATGACCTGTCTAGATTGCTCCATGTCAGGCATTGATGCTAGAAGCTGAGATAGCATCGACCATAGATGCCTGTTGTAGGCAGCATGATGTGCCTGATGTGATGCGATACACAACATCACACGAGAGGAAGAGAACACTCTTCGGCCCAACCAGCGGTCAGTCGTGCGACCAGGCGGCGGCACCCGGAAGGAGTCTCTAGTGACACCAATCTCGAAGGCGGGTTGGGAAGAGAACTTAGGACCTCGAATGGGGTACAATACCTCCTCCTGCAGTCTGCCGGGGCTGGGATAGGGTCAGCTGGAGACTGCCAGGAACGGATAGACACCTCCTGAAAAGGAATAGGCCAGGATGGCACCACCAGATGTTGACCACTGAATTCACTGAGGAATTCACGCATCTCCCACTCAGTACTCTCTCACCTAACATAGAAGATACGGAGGTCCCCAACCATCCTAAAAAGGAAGCGCTGATATGCTGTGAAATCAGTGTCGAAAGAGAGGTGAGCAGGGGGTTCCTCTCCCTCCGAGGAAGGAAACGAGGAGGATTGGGAACCCGAATGCCCAGAGGACTCCTGCGGCAGTGGGGATAGGCAAAACAACCGCTCATGCATATATCTAACATACGAGGGGCAGGCCGCCACAGTGCCTCTGAACGTCTCCCAGGATAACGGACCAGTAGGACCAACGTGGCCCGGGAGAGAGGGGGTGGCTGCAGAGGAATGGGAGAAGGGCACCTACAAGTAGGTAACTGACCTCTGCTAAGGCTCTGGAATCCGGAGAACGGAGCTCGAGCTGGCGGGGCCCCAGATAACAAACCAGGTCGCAGAACAGAACCCTGGGGATGTGAACCTTGTAAGAGCCTGGAAGGGGATCCTTCCCTGTGACGTACCTGGGGCTGCATGGATCCAGAAGGGCAGCCCACAGCAACACCACCGGAGGGGTCCCTCGAGCCTAAAAGGGAGAGGCAGGGCTCGGCAATACAGCTCCTACCTGCACCCCGAGGGGTAGCAGGTGGAACTCGGTGTGCCTCACACCAGCCCCTCAACCCCTCAGACTCAAGGGACGCCCTTCCTCGATGCCAGCGACAGAGCCCGGCCGATCCGGGTCTCTCTCAGGGAGCTCCCCAAGACAGGGCCCCATTCCCTGGAGAAGGCGCAGAGCAACATAGAGGACAGCAGCTGCCACAGCTCCTCTGGGAGAACAGACCCCCACATTCCCATGCCGGTCCCCCTCCCGGGACCCCAGGTCACCCCCAGCCTGGGAGTCCTCAGAGAAAGACTGCTGTGGAGACGGAGGAATGGGTGCGCTGGGCCACCTGGCACCGTGTCCCACAGAAGACTCCGATTCCGAGGAATCAGGGAGCCAGGACAGGTCCATGTCTGAGTCGTCCGCTTTCGAGAAAGAGCTGACCAGAAGGACCTCGATACTGGCCACCCCAGGAGTCCCCTGAGAAACGGCACTGCAAACAGTGCCGGTGTCACCCACGGCGCTGTTCGGTGTCGATGCACTGCAGACAACACGGGAACCCAGCCCTGACCCGCCTGCAGCTCCAGCCGAGTCCCTGGGACTTCCCTCAGCGCCAGGGTCCGACACGGCACCGCCAACGGAGTCGACCGGGCCCACAACACCGCCAATGGCAACGAGAGCAAAAACGGCACCGGCAAGCGGTGCCGAGATCCAAAACGGTGCTGAAAAGCGGCATTGAGGGTCCGCCCACACCGGGCCCGGCACAACTGGCCACGACACTGGGGGAGCCTGCACCTCTGAAGAGGTGACTGCCGAGGCAGTGTCCCCACCACAGCCCCGGAAGGGACCATGGCATTCCCCCGACACCACGAAAGAAGCCTCCTCCTTGGCAAGACTTGAAGATGAGGAGGCCTCCTCCTCTCCAGACCGTATAGGCCAGGGAGGGGACCCAGAGGAAGGGTCTAAAGATCTGGCCTGGGACGCCCGAGAACAACGCCGTCCTCCAAAAGTCGGCGGAGCCTTGCCGGTTTTGATTGCGCGGACTTCGAGAACACAGTAATCCATCAAGAAACAGGCATCGCATCTATCCATATCATGGCTGGGTCCCAGGCACCAAAGGCAGACATCATGCTGGTCCAAAACAGAAAAATGCCGGTCACAGGAGCACCGATGCATAGGGGCACTGCCCGCTTTCAACTTATGTTCCCGAACCAGACATGATGCGAAAATAACTCTTTAAAACAGAAAAGCTCCCGGTGTCGTATGAAAAATAATAAATGAAACAGTCTTACCGGATAGACGACGTCGGGAAATGAACCAGGATGCAGGAGATAACAAGGCATCGAACTTCAATAAAACGACCGAGTGGCGCAATACACTTTCCGATTCCGCACAGCAGGTGCAGCCTCGACGGTGGGAGAAACAGAACTGGGATGGAGCAGGAGTCTGCGGCACCTAACGGCCGCCCCTCACACATCACACGATGCGTCACTCTCGGGGGTGGCACCGTCGGCGCAGACTCCTCTGAGAAATAAAAACCTCCCGTGGCAGGTGCGCGCCTCCAGCTTACACCCAAGCAGTAATGAATGGCGAAGACTGACAAGGGAAGATCTAGATATAGAGGGCTGTCAGAACCATGGCTAACCCAAAAGACAGAGGCCAAGGAGGTACAGCTGTACGAAATAAAGAGGGGAGATGAAGTTATGCTATATGAAAAATCCTGCCTAGAACATGTGGAAACCCTGCTAGCCCAAAGCACTGAAGGTATGAATAGTCTTGTGGTACTTTTGAGTAAAACCACAGGACAGGTGAGGAAACTAAAAGATAGTTTCAGGATCCTAGGTCTACAGCAAAATGTTAAAAATGCAACTTGTTGCTGTAAAGCCATTAACAAGGGTACCATACTGTTCACTTCTCAAACTCGGAAACCAATTGAGACAATAGTGATGATGTATGCAATAAGACATGATGGGGTGTGCGATGTGCTGACACAATGCATGATCAGTGGCGTAGAAAGGCATGACGCTGTGGCGCAGTGCCTTCACCCCTGGAAGGGCACTGTGCCAGCACAACGTTCATCTCAAAGTCTCTTACTGCACTTATAAAATAGGTAAACAGAGAAAATAAAAAAGGCAACTTTTGAAAATTAAAAATTGTTTTTTCTTTTGTTAAAAGTAACTAGTAAAAAGCAGTCCCTCCCCCAGTTGTCAAGAATCCGTCTAGCCACACATTCAGTAGAAGGAATGCTTGTTTATCATGAAATGCAGGAATTTAAACTTCTGCAGAATCCTACTGAATGAATACTCACCTCTCCATACACACAAACACACAACCGAAGTCCTCAGTAACTCCAGGGATTCAACTCTGTCCGGGGTACGGCAAGCAGTCAAGACTTCCCTACTGTCTAAAGTAAGTGGACTCATTTGCAACTCAGACTCTTGCTCTCTCGCAACACCCCCCCAAACGAAATCCTCGACTGGTTAAGCCGCTTTCTCCTTCCGCTTCTCCCACGGCTAGACAAATTTTAAAATTAGGTACTTGTCCATGGACAAATGGCTTGTCAAAAAGTAGTTGTCCCAGTGCTTGAGCTGGTAGTCCAGGTGAAAAATTGCATATTTTTAACAAAGTATAGAAATACAGAAAACCTAAACAGATTTATTGTAGTAACAGTTTTTATGGTTGTAATAGACAATAAGGAAAATAATATGATTTTTTTTCCCAGGATGGAGAGGATTGTGACAGAATTAGCATCTCTACCCTTTCAAGACAGGCTCCTCTGGTCACACACACACACACACACACTTCCACCACTGTAGCAAGCTAGGTTAGCTGGTTAGGACAGTAGTAGGCAAGCTGGCAAGGCACAATCACAATGCACTAAATGCAGTACACAACACCAGTTTACTATTTATTTTTATTTTACCCACTTCTTTTTACTTTCTTCCTTTATTTTTCTGGGCTGACCAAAATAAAACCCCGACCCTTGCTCTGTCTCCTTCTCCTCTCTCTCTCTAAGTAATGTTACTACTTACTGTATTTTTAGTACTACAGTCAGCTAGTACTAGTAGCTAGAGCTAGGTATTGTTTTTCCTAATTTTGGCAAAAAAAACAAACTGCTGGGACTGCTTTATGCTTTTCAACAAATTAGCTTAGCAGTGCTGCAGGTATGAGAGATATCTGGCACTGTAATGTCTTAGTTAAGTACCCTGGGCACAGTCCAGTGACAAAAATAAATCCTCACAATACTGGAATTGGCAACAAAAATTATTACAAAGTCACAGGGCAATAATAAATATTATGTACAACCAACAGTACCACCAAGTTCTGGTCACTCTGACTGCCCACTCTGCTCCCTGCAATGACAACCCTGTGATCTGGCAGCTGTATGACTCAGTTATGTAGCACAAACACCATACAGCTGAAGAACAAAAACATAGAGCATGCAGTGAATAACGGAAGCAGCAAGCCACAGACTCTGTCACTACTCAGCCTGATCCACTGACCAACCATCTCCTCTGGGACTCTTCCATGCTGCTTACCTGAGAGAGGGACTCACAGCAAAGCATGAGGAAAATCTGAGGACAGCAGAAGCATCAATAATTTCTGATGAAGCAAGACTTCCAATGAAGGGAACAAGCAGACTGGGTGACTCATGGTGACCAGTAAGCCAGTTTGTGTTGCAGCTCTTCATAAAACATGGCCATTATACAGCTATCAGGTGACTGTGTGAGGAAGAGGCATGACAGGGAACAGCCAGCTGTCTGATAAGCAAGTGACAGACCAGCAAGGCAAGGTAATATTTGCTGCTAACTGAGAGATGTTGCTAGCAACGTCTCTGAGTTAACATAGCAAATAAAATACCCTGCCTATACTGGTCTGTCACATGCTTATCAGAACCGGCTGTTCCCTACCATGCCTCTCAGCATCCTCACACAATCATCTAATAGCTATATAGACCTTATGCAGAGCTGCAACACAACCTGGCTTACTGGTCACTGAGGCACCCAGAGTAGTGACAGAGTCCGCTTGTTCCCTCCCTCTCTCTCTCTCAGGACAGCAGCATGGAAGAGTCCCTGAGGAGATTTACACATCTCCCACACGTTAGTCTCAGGGTCAGGCAGGAGGAAAACTTGTAAATGCAGCACATCTGAACGTTTATTTAATTTCCCTGCTGTGTTTGCTTGCTGCTTAATAGCACCCCCGGTATGTGCTTTTCCCACCCACCACCCACTCCCTGCAGTTAGTGGCACCACTTCAGATTTTTAGCAATATATGACTTACAGGACCAGATGAAAAAATTACACTCCCAATCGGCGATCCGGCCTGCCAGTTCTTGAGTTCTGCTGTGAACAGCAGTAGCATATTCCCCCAAGGCCCTTTCAGTATTTATCTGTCAGTTGTTCAGTCTCAGACACTGGGGTTTTCTGGGCTCGCTGCTCCTCTCCAGATCACAGACACTGGGCACTCCCTCTTGATTCCTGGATTCTCAAGACGCTGGCAGCTACATGGATGGGCTCGCAGAACCGAACAGTCACGGCACTCCACGGCATGGACAAACTCCCGACTTTACTGATGACACCGGCAAGAAATGGAGTTCCCACGCGAAGGGCTGGTTTCTTCTCAGCAAAAGCTCCTCTTCTCGTGCAGTTTCATCCTCAGGAGCTCACTTCAGTGGCATTTCAGCAATCTCTGGCAGCACTCCACAGCGACCACTAGTGGCAGTCAGGGAAAACAGCAGCGAGATTTTGTAAAATAGCAAGGCGCCCAGCAAGTGCTAAACTGGGTGCCAATTTCGAACCCTGCCTGCAGATTACTAGTCCATGGGACAAGCAGAACTTTGGTATCTGCTTGTCCCCAGGCAAAAACTGGTTGTCCAGGATGTCGGGCTGTAGGATTTGTCAAGCCCTGGCTTCTCAAAACTTTCAGCCTCTCTCGCCACCCCCCCACCACCACCACCATCATCCACTCTACTACCTTGTTCCACTCACTCAAATCTCTCCTCTGTGACTTCACTATTCACTTCTGCACCTATACTGGGCCCTGGGTTTTGTTGCCATCTTCCCTTCAAACCTTGCTCCCTGCTCGCCCTGCACTTCTACGAGTTCAGCTCCCCCTACACCCTCCCCAATTTCCAACCACTGTCCACACAGACGTGGGCTTCACAACGCATCAGAGCAGTCAGTACTTCTTTTGAAAATAAGACTTCCACATATATGACCGCATGGCGCTACAGTGAGAGGATACCGGAATGAAAGACAACAGCCAATAGGTAACAAGCCAGAGTTTATTAATCAGAGACGAGAACTGTATTTAAAATTAAAACCAATAAGTAACTACCTGCTCTTTATGAGCAGTGTAAAAGCAGAGGTTTCAAGACGGAAGAATTAGGAGTTACACAAGAAAACCTTGCCGCTTGTATTTTCCAGCCTTGTGACTGGACAAGGACTTCAAAGACAAAAGGAGGAGCAAGACGGAGAGTGGGCAGAATTAGAGAAACTTGGTATTCTGGAGCTGTGATAGGTGGAGGAGGGACACACTTCCAAAGACCCTCTCACAGTTCAGACTGATACTAACATGTTCACATGCTTTACTTGCGAACATAAAAAAAGATATGATAACTGATCATTTACAAAATATTAACATGTAAACCAATCCAGCCTCTGAAACATATGCTGGTCTCAAATAATTGTATACTGTGAAAGCAACAAGATCCAGGGAGCTGGAACACTCAAAATCTGTTCAAGATCTGGCGCCATGATGCAGAGGTCTAGAGCTGCAGCATCATGGAATCAAGTCTGGACAGACGTTAGAGCAAAATCATCATTACAAAAAATTAGGTGAAAGAGGTGTAAAGGCACATCACCCTTGCAATTGTTTTTTTTTTTTTTTAATTCATGTTTATTTAAAAGCATGGGTACTGCATATACATTCCACTAAAGGAATTGACAATCTAAATATTAAACAATAAATCAACATCACAATTACAGTATAGGTTACATATAATCGCAATTAATCTGTTTCACTGACTTCTTCAGCCGTATTATATTATTATACTGAATATGTGATTAAGTTTCGATACCCCTAAGTTCTCGTCCCCGGCCATGCTGCACAATTACCGTCTTATAAGAGATGGCATAAGTCCTACTGGGGCCAGCACTGCCAAAGGTGCACCTGGACAACTGCCCAGTTCTATACAAGGTACAGGTGGGGCAACCTTTCAGGTGGGGTCTGGCGGAAGGGCCCCCTTCCATAATTCCCAGCGAGTCCACCTCCAGGTGAATATATGGAGTTTCAAGTTAACTTTATAGGTTAGCTCTTCCATCTGCTGTATATCTTGCACAATATTTAACCAATGCAGGATGAGTCGGGGGTCTGCCCCTAACCATTTAAGGGTGATGGCTTTGTGGGCGGCTGCCAGCAAAATATTCCAAAGGTATAAGTGGTCTGTCCCTTTGGTTCCAGGGGGCGGGAGGCCTAGGATCATGTGCAGCATGCTCGGGGGTACCACATCGAAGAGGTCATACTGTGCTGTCATTATGTGTTGCCAAAAAGGCTGGTGATATTGCCAAAATATATGAGAATGGTGGGTTTTAGACTCTGAACATTTTCTCCAGCAGGCTTGAGAGTGGTCTGCATTCCACTTACCCTGTATTACTGGCGTGTAAAAATATCTAATACTAACTTTCCATGCAAACTCTTGCCACAAGGGTGAATGAGTAGTAGTGTGCGCTGACTTAAAAATCTTGCTCCACTCTTCATCAGAGAGCTGAACATCAACCTCCTGCATCCATTTTTGTTTAACAGAGTCAGTGCAGTCTTTATACTTCATTTCATTTGTTCAGAAAAAACCTTTGAGCAACAGCTCCACGTCAGGAGACCATATACAAGAAATACAGGAATAAGAGCTACTAAAATTTTACAACATCAGTAACAGGTTTCACAGAGAAAAAAAAAAAACACATGGAGGTACCAACAGTGGATAAATAATAAGGTACATGAGCAAGCTATTTATAAGGAAATTGATGATTCAGAACAGCTTTATACATCCACTGAAAGGAAAGGGTACAGGAAGGGCAGTGCAGTAATGGAGCAGCAGCCTGGAGGACAGGCTTATTCAAAACATACAAAGTGAGGAGGAGGAAGACGGGGTGGCATAACCAGACTAGGGAAAGTGTAGGCAAGTGCAGGGGAGCTGGAGGAGATGAGGGAGAGGGGCCAAGTTGGGCCACCTGATAAAAGGGAGAGTAAGGTGGCGGGCAAGAGGTGCAGGAATAAGGGAAACTGGAGAAACAGGGAGGAGGAGATGAGGAAGAGGGGCCAAAGTTGGAGCCAACTGATGAAGGGGAGAGAAACGGTGCAGGAAAGAGGTGCAAGGAGTAAGATTGCGATTATACAAATCTCTAAGTGCCTCATATAAACTTGATATTAAGCCCTTCTCTAGTGAACCATTCCATTTGGCTTTAATTGTTTCAACTATCTTTCTATGGCCCTCTTTAGCCGTACTACTTCCCTGTTTATTAATAATGTATGTTCTAAGCTGAAGATAGCAGAAATGGTCAGAGTTAAGTGGAACGACTCCTGTATTGTATGAAAATCAGAGACCACTCCTCCTGTCATCATCTGGTCTGGGTAATGCAACCCCAGTCTCATCCACCTTATGAAGGTGTGGTCCATCCATGCCGGTACAAAGGAGTCACTCCAAGCAAACCACTGAAGCTGCCAGAGCGAGGTTCCTAGGCCATTTTTCTGCCAGGACTGACAGACTGACCTCAAAGTATCTCGCACCACCAGTAAGGAGACAACATTATTTTTTTTATATGGAATTTTGGGTCCATGACCCTGGCCCGAAAGTGTGTTATTGGGATATGTATAGGTAAACACTGAAAAAAGAATCTAGGTAGCACGTCCATGGTTACTGATTGTATACTTGATTTATTTTATTTATTTATTAGCTTTTGTTTACCAGGTAAGCACACTAGACAAGGAATGCCTATTTTCAGGTATGATCCGGGAGATTGCAAGAGCATGGTTTACAGAAGAGTGCAAGGGAATTACAACAATGTGAAACACAAGCAATGAGCAGGGTGATACAAATAAACAGGTACCGGATGAACAGATAAGCATATACAACAAGGGTAAGAACAAACAAACAATAGTTACATTTCGTGGAAATAATACAAGCGCAATTTGTCCCATTTTGAGGATGGTAAGTGCTGAGGTGAAGGGCATGCAGGGTAGATAATTCCCCTTACTAGAGTTCAGAGGAGGTAGGGGAACCAGGAAAGTAGAGGGTGCACAACAGGGTCCAAGCAGGGGTAGGGGATATCAAGTAGCCTTGGAACAGTTAAAGGCTGAGGCAGACTTCAGGTACAACCAGAGGGAGCTCCTAAAGATGGGATGAGTGGAGGTACATCTAATGGTTGCAAGTAGGGTATTCCAGGATCTAGGGGCACAAACAGCAAAGGCATGATCACCTCACAGTGTACAAGTTTTTGGGACAAGGAGGGGTTGCAAGTCAGCTGGCCTTAGCCGGTATAATGGTAGAGTCGGCCGAAGGAGTTTGGACAGGGCGGATGGCGTGGCATTGCAACGATTTTGTCTGTGAAGCAGCCCAAGACAAATGAGCGATAATTATCCGGGGACAGCCAGTGTAGTCGATTGTATAAATCACAGTGATGGGTAAGTCGAAGGACAGCAAGGGCAAAGCGCTTGGAAAACCAAGGGGGAATTAAAGAGTCCACTTAGCTATGTCCCGTTTAAGTTGAGCAATAAGAGGGTCGAAATTAGCAGAAAATAGCTTATTCAGACTTTTGGGGATTTGCGCTCCTAGGCATTTGATTTGGGTGCCATTCCAATTTAGTGGAAAAAGTTGCAATATGTCTGATTATGTGTTATAGAAGAATCTAAGGACGTCTGTCTTAATCATCTTATTTAAGGTGTAGCTGGCATGAGTGCCCGAATTCCTCTAGTAGGGCCCATACTCGGGGGATGGATGTTTCTGGATGCGAAAGACAGAGAAGCACATCGTCCATGTACAATGAAATTGTATGAGTTGCCCCACCTACCTCTACACCCCTTATAAAAGAGTGTCTTCCCTTATAGCTGCCGCCAGGGGTTAAATGTACAGGGCGAAGAGGAGGGTGGACAGGGACAGCCCTGTCGGGTGCCTCTACCTAGGTTAAATCTGTTCGAGATGCATCCGTTAATTCAGACACAGGCCTGTGGGGCGGAGTACAGTGCTTTCACACCATCCAGGAAGAGCTGCGGAAAGCCGAGATGTTCCAGAACTAAGAAGAGAAAGCTCCAGGATACCTTATCGAAGGCTTTCTCTCTGCATCTAATCCCATTATGCAAGCTGGTGTACGAGTATGCTGTATTGTATCTATGATATTAATTGTATGGCGGACATCATCCGGGACTTGTCTGTCTGGCACAAAACAGGTCTGGTCTAGGTGGATGAGTTGTGGGAGCAGAGAGTTGAGACAGGCTGCTATAATGGAAGTGAACACCTTGTAGTCTGCATTCAAGAGCGAAACTGGACGGTAAGAACTGCAGTCACTGGGGTCGTTACCAGCTTTATGTAAGACTGTTATGGTGGCATAGTTCCAGGAGGGAGGCAGAGCACTTCCCTCCTCCCAGATTTCATGATACACATCTTGTAGTAATGGGACTGTTTCTTCTGTAAAGGTCTTGTAAAACTCCCCCCAAAACCGTCTGGGCCCGGACACTTGCCCGATTTCAAAGTTTTAATTGTAGAAAGAATCTCAGTCTGGGAGATTGGGAGGGTAAGAGCCTGTCCTTGTTCTGGGGTTGGCTTGAGCAGGTTTAGTGCGTGGAGAAAATGTTTGTTTTCCTGGAGGGGGACTCCTTCTGTGGGTTGTACAGGGTCTGATAGTAGGAGACAAATGCCTTCATGGTCTGATCTCCCCTGTAAGTCATCTCGCCCACGGCAGGGTGCCAAATCTTAATAATAGCAGCCCTAGCTGTCTGTTTGAGACGGAATGCCAGCAGCTTGGTGGCTCTGGCCCCGCCTCCATGATATTTTTATTTTAGGTACCAGAGAGCTCTCTCTGTCTTTATCTTCTGGATATTCTGGAGTTTAGCTTTTAGCCATTTTATTTCCTCATCGTTCTGTTTAGTCCACTTTTGTTTCTGCTTAGTTAAGGGTCCCTATTAATGCTTCTAGTTGTTTTTGTCTACTTCTTTTTATGAGCTGCTACTGATATGAGCTTTCCCCAGACTATAGTTTTAGTAGTGTCCCAGAGTATCTGAGAGGTAATGCCAGGTATAGCATTCTTTTCAACCGTCCTTTTAATTACAGTTTTAAGTTCGGTTACCAGTTCTCAATCTTGGAGCAAGGAGACATTCAGTCTCCAATAAGTGGTTTTCTGGAATAGCATGAATTGGGCTTCTAAGAAAACAGGCTGGTGGTTGGAAAGGGTGGAGGTCCCCTAACCACACTGAAGGGAAGGAGGTCAAGTCCCTCATATATGTAAAAAAATGTACCTAATCTAGAGTATATTTTAAATCTGGGGTAGTAGTAGGTGTATTCCTTGGGTTGCGGGTATTTTACCTGGCAGACATCAGACAGTCCCAAATCCTTCAAAAGTTGCATTAGAAGTTTTGCCATTCTAATATTTGTTTTAGGGATTCGTGAGGCAGTGTCCAAAACCCAACTAAAAATCAAGTTCCAATCCCCCCCCAAAATCAAGATCTCTTGTGATTTCTCTACTACCTTTTGCATCAAAGTTGAATAAAAACTAAGCTGAGAGCCTGTAGGTGCGTATACATTGGCTAATGTCACCAGGGAATCTTGTACTTTACCTAAGACTATGATGTATCAGGCCTCCGGGTCTACAATCACCTCCTGCTCTTCAAAAGGAAAGGTCACCGAAAGCATAATGGCAACTCCCCGTGTTTTGCTCGTCTAATGAGGCATGATACAGAGTAGGGAATGCCTTGCTTTTCAGCTTTGGAGCCTCCTGAGGGGCGAGGGGCGTTTCTTGCAGAAAATTAATATCACATCACTGTTTTTTGATAAATTTAAAAATCTGTTTCCTTTTTATCGAGTTGTTGATGTCATTGATGTTATATGACATTACCATTTTGTTAGAGTACACCATCATTATAAAAGTAAAAGTAATATGCTGCTGCTTTAAGTTGGCTATCTATGATTAACCTAAAGTCACCTTGCTTGGTCGCCATCTGTGTACATTTATTTAGCTTTGTTTACCGGGTAAGTACACTAGACAAGTATTATGCCTATTTTCAGGAACAAACCGGGAGAATACAACATGAGGAACAACAGTCAAGGAGACATGGCAAAGAGAGTACAGTTTTCTGTCACAGTAAACAAACATGTGGGAAATACATCATTTGACGCTAGGGGAAACATATAGTAGTAAGCACATTTCAGATTATACACTCTAGACTAGCTAGTTCAACTGACAGATATACACAGGTCATCATACATAGGAGTGGAGCACAGCTCAAGGACTGGATTGGTCATAATATAACTTATAACACTGTCGTATACACCCCCTAGGCTAGTTGGATCGCGGACAGGTATATACAGCTCATCACATTTTCTAAATATACACATGTTAGACAGAACAGAAACACTTGGTAGTACAAGTTTCTACCAAGTGACCAAGGTGCAATATGTCATGGTTAGCCTATGACGTGGAGCAATAATGGGTGTAAAAATGCAAAAGGCTTTTTAGGCAGGAGTAGTCAGAAGTTATTGATACAGTGGGGAAAATATCTCCAGGAATTCAATGGAGACACCCTGGGGAGGTTCAGACAAAACAATTTGACACTTTACTCTAGGGAGGTTTGGGGCAGTCACACTCTGATGCTAGTTTTAGGAAACCCCACAGGGAATTTCAAAAACTCAGATAGGAGGGGGCAGCTCGGATATCCACAGGCAGTGAATTCCAGAGTCTGGGCGCACTTATGGCAAAGTCTCGATCCCCCATGAGGGTCCGGGTAGGAGGGACTTTGAGCATCCCTGATGTGAGACACCTAAGTTGGTAGGGGGTGGGATTCAGTTTAGGCAGAAGCCGGGCCAGCCCCTGGGGGGGCTAGTTCTGATCACTTTCCCAGAGAGGCATCCCAAACCAAAATCAAGGTATCTAGCTGGTGAGAGCCAGCAGAGTTTCTCATATAGCTCACAATGGTGGGTGAGTCGGGGGGCAGCCAAGGCAAAACGACAAATGTTATTGTAAGCAGTGTACCACAGGGTGAGATGTGTCTTTGGAGAGCGAGCAAATAGGTGCAGCCCATAGCTGAGGGAGGGAAGGAGCACACCCTTCACTAGGGCAAGCCTGGCTGCCGATGTAAGGTTATACTTGTCCCTATAGGCCAGACCTAGTTTGCAGTTTGCCACCCTGCAGATGTTAAGGATATGATTACCCATGTCAAGTTGGGGGTCAAGTGTTACTCCCAGATATTTGATGGAGCTCACTATGGGTAGTGAGGATCCATCTGCGCTGGTGACATGTAAGCAGGCCGATGAGGCTTTGATTTTAGCCATTGAGCCAAACAGCATAGCCTGTGTCTTTTTCAGGTTCAGGACCAGCTTGTGACTAGTAACCCATGACAATACCCAGTTAAAGTCATCGGTCAGGTTCTGGTTTAGGGTAGTGGCATTCTGGGAGTGAGCCAGGATTACCAGATCATCTGCATACATGGTGGCATTACAGCTGGTAGGAACCATGGGTAGTTGATTGATGAAGAGGGAGAAGAGGAGGGGACCCAGTACAGAGCCTTGAGGCACTCCAGAGGTCACCGGTAGGGGCTCGGAGAGGACTTTATTGAAGCAGGTACACTGCTTTCAGCCATGTAGATAACCCAGTAGCCATTTCATGGCATGGGGGGAAAGGCCAAGTGACCACAACTGTGCACCAAGCAGTTTGTGGTCAACGAGGTCAAAGGCGTTGGACAGGTCGATAAATATTGCACCAAAGAGTTTGCCCTGGTCCATGGCTGTCCAGATACTTGATGTAACCAAGATTAAGGCTGTGGAGGTGCTGTGTCCCTTACGAAAGCCGTGCTGGGCTGGGGACAGAAGTTCATGAGAGTGGATATATTCCG
Organism: Neoceratodus forsteri; assembly: GCA_016271365.2. Taxonomy (NCBI): domain Eukaryota; kingdom Metazoa; phylum Chordata; order Ceratodontiformes; family Ceratodontidae; genus Neoceratodus; species Neoceratodus forsteri. The sequence goes on along the minus strand of CM057458.1, from coordinate 160,552,454 downwards.
AAAGCTTCTCAGCCACTACCTTTTCAAGGAGCTTGCTAAGGGTTGGGAGAATGGCAATCAGTCGATAATTGTCAGGCAGTTTGGGATTTCCTTGCTTCAGTACAGGGATAATCCTCGCCTCTTTCCAGATGTCTGGGATGGTCCCCAGACCAAGAGATAGGTTGAAGATAAAGGCTACTAGTGAGGCAATGTGTGCAACACCAAGCTTAAGGAGTTTAGGCTCCAGGTTGTCTAGGCCAGGACTGGAGTACTGGGAGAGGCCAGCTAGACGTTTTTGCAAGTCCTGAACTGATACAGCCCTAAGGTGGAACATTTGACGAGGAGGGTGACCCTCCAGCAGAGTGGAGGGAAGGGGGTTGGACAGAGCCTCATCAGGTGAGAAGAGGGTTGTGAAGGCAGAGAGGTCAGAGCAGTGATTATTTAGGGAGTTGGCAATAGTATGGGGATTATTGCAGGAGACTCCATTTATGACCATGTCCGTAACCCCCGGATGGGAAGATCCGCTGACAAGGGATTTAATATCTCTCCAGAATCTCCTGGGATTACTGGCAGAGCTTAGTAGGGCAGACTTGCAAAAGTCACTCTTTGCTGCCCTGATGGCTTTTTTTCCCCTTCTTGTTCCTGAGGTGTCTGTACCTTTGAATAATCATGGGATCACTGGTACCTTTGGAACGAGCCCAACACTTATCTCTCTCTCCCGCATCTGGGCTAGGAGATTCCCATTTAACCAGAGGTGGAGGACCCCTCACCTCTACGGGTGACCTTGGGAAGCATGCTTGTCTTGCAAAGCCCCAAAGGTGGAGAGGAAGTAAGAGGTTGCTGCCGAGGGGTCAGTGGCACCATACACCCCAGACCAGTCAGTAACTCTTAGGTCTTCCAGGAACTCCTCAGTATCGAATCTAGAGTAGTTTCTGACATGCATAATTTTGTGTGGAATTTTGGGGGTGGGAATTTTCCATACACAGAAAGCCGGTGAGTGGTCAGAGATGGAGTCAGATAATGTACCCGCTGATGAGATCCTGTCAGGACGGTTAGACATGATCCAGTCCAGTAAGGTGCTGGAGGATCCATTTGCTGTCCGCCTAGTTGGTTCCTGGATGAGCTGGGTCAGGGCAAGGTTAGCAAGCAGAGGCTCAAACTGCTTAACATTACCACCATCCCAGTTAAGGTTAACATCCCCCAGGATTATGAGTTTGTTATCCCCGACTCTGGGACCAAGTTTGTCCATGAGGTGAGTTAATCCAGGTAGCCCACCTCTTGGAGGATTATAGGTGCACACCAGGTGCAGTTTCTTTGCATCCCCAAGTAGCAGTAGCACACGTAGCAACTCACAGGGGGACACGTTTGAATCCTGGTGGGCAATTTGGGAGATTTTTAAGTGGCTCTTATGGTAGATTAGTATGCCACCCCCCTCTTGCCCCCAGCTCTGTCCAGTCGGGTGAATTCATACCCAGTGAGTTCACAGGCAGAGTCAGGGACAGAGGGTTTCAGCCAGGTCTCCGACACTCCTAGGATGTCGGGTTTGTAGACTGCAACCCATGCTAATAGCTCATCATGATTAGGTAGCAGGCTCCTAATGTTAAGATGAGCTATTGTTAGCCCCTTACCCATGCCCCATATGGGAGGGATTTTGTGGGTCAGATTTAATGGGCCAGGGTTGGTTTCAATATCACCGGCCAGTAGTAGTGCAAGTAGGAGGAGCCAGGGAGATACCACCTCCTATGCGCTTGACAACCTGGGAGTTTTTAGCATGGTACGCTACCCTGCTTGTATACATAAGGCACCAAAGATCTAGACAGCAAGAACACTGCAGTGCGCTCGGAGATCACAAGGATATTGGAGAAGGTGTAGTCGGGGACCTCGTAGGTGGACGACCATCCCCAGTTGTCACCCAGTGTTATTGGGGGGGGGGAGGTGACCATATGCAACAAGGAGAGTCCCATTATAAGACCTACATCCCTGCAGATGACAGCCGGCACTCTCTCTACCTTTAATATTTGAGTATCCCTATCCTCACTAGGTGGATGGGAGGGGAACCACGTCCACATCTTGGCTGGAGGCATAGCACTAGCCTGTGAGATAATTATCAGTCAGCTAACAAGAACTGCTGTGAAGGAAGGAGAGATGGATGTACTATGACTGGAAGAAAGTTAGTGAGATTTGTTATTGGTATGTGCCAAGTAAATAAAATAAGGCCTGCACAGTGCAATTCAAGGCTACCAGCTATGGACGCAGGGGCTGAAGTTTATTTCTGGGAAGGAGTTCCTGCCCTCGTCCTTTGTAAGCACACTTACCACCTGTCGACAGTCATACAAGGACAGAGTTTAGACAGCCAACAACCAAGCAGTGCAAGTGGGGTTAGGACTGGTATAATAGTAAATACTAGCAAAGTTGTTTTGAGCAGATAGTGTAGCAGGACTGGGATAGTTAGGCCTTACACCTTTTGTCAGCAGTCTGGTATAGTGAGGCCCTACTCCTTTTGTTAAGGTCTCTGTTAACAGGGGCTGAGATAGGACAACCAGCAGGATGAACAACACCTGTACAAGACTTAGGTTCTGACACAAGACAGAGCAGGGCAGTTTAGAAGACAGTGGTCGCAGAGAAGTAGGCCATCAGGATAAAGTTGACAGGCAGTAGACAGTAGTGCGGTCAGTAGGCATATACCAGCATAAAAAATTTCTTTGACTCTATTTAGCATATACCAACACGTAAAAAAAAATTTCATTGACTCTATTTAGTATCAGAGAGTAGGAAGGGCAATTAACCAGGGTAGGAGAAATGAACTAATTACCACGGATAATTAAGCAGATACTTCCCCTGTTGGCCGTTTGGGTGATACTGGCTTCCACAAAATAGAAATTAAGCTAGTTACCACTAACAATGAAACAGATACCTCCCCTATTAGCCAACTGGGTAAGACAGTACATTAGGGGCGGAGCCAGTGAGCATTTAATGGGAGGAGGGAACGTGGGCGGGTGGGCCGAGGAACCTGTTCAGCTTTCTCCTGCACCGAGGCAGGGGCTGGGAGCTTGTGCTAGGCAAAGTCGCCAGCCGAGGAGGCCCGCCGGAACAGCAGTAGCCCACGGCACCTCCACTCGGCAATTCTGCAGTCCTCTGGGTGGCGCGAAGGGGGGACCTTTTGGAGCAGGTCAACCCTCGCCTTCCCTCCACGTGGCGTCAGCTGTGTTGCCGGTCGGTGGGACAGTTCTCCTTTTCAGGAGCAAAGCGAGAGTGTCACAGTCGATCAGCAGCCAATGGGGGATTGAGCATAGCGTAGGTAAGAATAGGGTGCTCAGAGTCTATCTGACTTGAGTCTGAAGGGTGGATGGCAGACACTGAGGGCTTCCTGTTTTCAGCTGCAGACCTGTCGCACAGGCAGTTTTAAGGAAGTTGTCGGCCTGTTAAGTGAAGCTTAGGGGAACCTCAAACTACAACCTCCCATTGTAGCAGCACTGAGAAAGAAGTAGAATGATAATGCAGGCCATATTGTGCACGATTCAGTACAGTGATCTGTGTAGAAAGACCAAGAATCCCTCTAGTGGCAGGTCTGTATAACCTGCTAATGGAAAACTAGCCTCTTCTATTACACAGTTGAAATGTGCTTAGTTCTATCGAAAATCTACTTGTAAAAAGTGCCAGATGGCTGAAGCAGGGGAAAAGTCCTGGCCAATCAGAGCGGGTTTGCTGGAAGCACCCATGTTCCAATTGGCTGCGCTGTCCCGTACCTTCCAAGGAGCTGCAGGCGGGCGTCCTGGTCTCGGTCGGTGGCTGGCTGGGTGCCAGCCGACCGTGGGGGAGCTGAAGCAGCATTGTTCAAGGGCAGGCAGCTTCCAAGGAGCTGCAGGCGGGCGTCCTGGTCTCGGTCGGTGGCTGGCTGGGTGCCGGCCGACCGTGGGGGAGCTGAAGCAGCCCTGTTCAAAGGCAGGCAGCTTCCAAGGAGCTGCAGGCGGGCGTCCTGGTCTTGGTCGGTGGCTGGCTGGATGCCGGCCGACCGTGGGGGAGCTGAAGCAGCCCTATTCAAGGGCAGGCAGCTTCCAAGGAGCTGCAGGCAGGCATCCTGGTCTTGGTCGGTGACTGGCTGGATGCCGGCCGACCGTGGGGAAGCTGAAGCAGCCCTGTTCAAGGGCAGGCAGTATCCTGTGACAATAACTGCATAACTATAAGAAATAGCAGCACTAAACACAATAACCCAAGTCAACAATGCAAACTTAAACAGATTACTGGAGATCAACATAAAGTTTTCTCCAATAGGTGGCAATCTAACCTGGAAGAATTTAAGGAATAGCAATCCTTAATAACAGAGTAACAATCCTAACACAGAGTTGGTTCTTACAACAGTGGAGGGGACAAAAGAGTTACTTGTCCCAAAGTTTTTGTGCAAATGGCTTCCTAGGTTCAGCTGAGGTGTAAGACTGAGGGGTAGCACTCCTGTGGTATAATTGTCCCATTCTAACCAGGAGAAGGGCCAGAGGAGCAGGCTGGAAGTCATGCGGTACAGCCATAGCCCCACTGGTGTTCCCCACCTTGACAACATCATCTGTGGTGGACACAATTCCATACAACGGTTGCGTCCCTGGCTGCTCTAACCCCTTCCCCAATCCAAAAATGCATTTAATATGTGAAGCCTTTGATTAGGTTTTGGCTAACTGTTCCGGCCAAATAAGGCAGAGCCATGTCACACTAGTGTGGGAGACACAACGAGGGGCTCACATTTCTCTGGGTAGGTCAGGCTATTTATGTACGCCTGGTACATCATTTTTGGGTGGGGCCAGGATATGAAAAGACCCCAAGCAAGGTTTCTCTTGCCCCCCGACCCCACACCATCCCGAAGCCAAGCTTCCCGGGGGTTGTGACAGTAAAATCTGCCTCCCCATAGCCACTGCAGAGAGAAAATGGACCAAGTGTTCTCCTTTAGATACGCTGTTGCCCAAGGGGTAGGGCATTTTGTGAGACCAAGGTCATTCTGATAATTCAGGCTCCCAAACCGAGCAGGGGGGAGCAATACACTGATCCCAAGATACTATGAGATCATTTCATTAACGGGGTGTCCCTCCCTTCTTAATAACCTCAGGATAGCTCAGGATGGCCTAGGTGTATAAACTTGTAGGAAGCCTCCCTTTCCTGGAGAAAAACACTGCTGTCCCTCCATTCTTCTACAACCCCCCCCCCAAAGCCTTCAAAATTATGTCTCTGAGCCTAAGCAGGGAGTACACAAAAAGTATTTACATGTATTAAGTAGTAGATAAAGCACAGTTTCCCCTTTCCAAGTCTCCAAGTTGTTTCTGACTGTAACATTTAAACATGTCCTTTGGGCCATCTTGAAACTGCCCCGCAATCGTTTATGACCATCTTCTGTAGGGTTGGGGTAACCAAGATTTTCATATCAGTCACTAAATCCAGCGTGTGTGTGTGTGGGGGGGGGGGGGTGATTAAATTATCTAATATAGGCAAGGAACCAGTGCCATTTTATACTATAATTTGTCTACTTCCCACCTGCTGGGCTCCGTTCCTTCCAGTTCTCAGGGAAGTGTGTCATACATAGGCAGTTCAAGGGCCATTTACCCGCTCCCTCGGTTGTATGTCAGTGAGGGGTGAAATACTCACAGTCTGATCCGGGGTGGTGTAGAACATCCCCTGCCCGAATGCCGATAACCAGGGTGGCCCGGGCCATGGGGACTGGTTCAGCTGCGATCAATAGTCCAAAACCACAGTGGTGTGCAAGAATGCGTCCATAGCAAGGCAGTCATGAACGAGGTTCCATTCAAGTGTCCATTACTTGTTCCTAGTCAGCCGAAATCGAGGGGGTAGCTGAGGGGTCCAGGTAGAAAGCTTGGGCTCTGTCCCTGTTCCGTGTAAATCCATATTGTTTCAGCATAGATCCTAAGTCTGCGAGGAGGTTGGTATATTTATTTGGCTACATGCCAGTTGCAGCAGTGAGGCCTTTTCGTGCCACTGTCCACGCCATCTGTAGCAGATCCTTTTCTAGTTTTTCTTTAGCCAAATTCAAGACTGCAATTCCCTGCTCTTTCAGGAATCTAGAGGTCTCCAGCAGGTCTGCAAGATTCGAGTGCCCTTTTCTGTCTCCACCTTTAGTCTGGCTGGGTATAGCATTTGGGCTCAGAGATGTTTGGCCCTCAATTGTTTTAAAATCGACCAAAGGGTCCTATGGCACTCCTGCACTGCGGTGGTGTAATCATTATTGATGGAGATTTGGTGATTCTTGTAGCTGAGATCTCAGTGCTGCCGGGCCCTCTGCTGTAATTCCTCCTTCACCGCATAGGATGTGAGCTTGTTAGTCGACCAGTGCCCACGTTTCATCACCCAAGTGGCCATTATAACATTAAAAAAGTTTGAAAGTCACGACCATAGACTATCAATATGGAGCACATCCCGCACTCTCCTATAGCATCGCGCCATAACTTAGCAGAGTGCGGCGGATATGGGCAGCACTCAACAACCGGAAGTCCTTGGGACCTGGTTTACCTAATTTTATGAGTGATTCTACTTTTTAAGAAAGCAATTATGTTGGGCCATCCACACATTAAAAGCTTTCTGATGAGGTAAGGCACCTATATACCAGGTGTAGGGTCTGTTCAATTTACCTTGGTGGATCTCTTTAAGAAGAATCACTAGCAATAGGGAAAATCTTTGAAGCATGTCAGTGTTGATGTGTCATGGTGGGTGGTGACAGAAATGTAATCAATAGAAAAGAGTGACAGTGTAATCTTAAACTCTCATAAGTAACAGCACCCTCTACTGGCAATTCAACCAGTACAAGGACTATTTTAGGGCAGGAGCCATTTCTATTCATTTTTATTAATGTTTTACCTTCTTTTTCCTTGTAAAATCACTATTAAAAAAAAAAATTAAATATCATTTTCTATGGGCAATAATACCATCCAGGGTGGGTGGTATGGTCTATACTGCACCTTCCAGGGGCTACAAGGCCCGACGCTGCAGGCAGTCCGGTATAGCCTAATACCAAACACCCTGTCGGGTGTTACTGCTTGCTTAATTATCTTTTTTATCTATACATTGGTCTCTTTCTCTGAAGCACAAGTGGCACTAGCAAGAAGCCCATTCCTTATGGCACAGTGCGTGACACACTCTTCTAGAAATAAGAGTATCTCACACACAGCTGAAAAAAATCACTGTGATTGGTCATAACACTCCCACAATCCATAAGTTGTTAAAACATTTCTTAGAGCAACTGCAGAGGTCTGCATTTCAGTAAGCAATAAGGTTAACTCAAAGGGGATCTAAGGCAACTGATTCTGAACACAAAGGTCTATAACCTCTGGAAAGAGACAGGTTGCCTCCAGGCCTCCATTGTCAGACCAGAATAAGGCAAGGCAAGGTGGGAAGTCACATGTGCACCTGGTTCAAGATGACTGCTTAAGCCTTGCGCTCTGAGTCACCGTAGCATCATTCTACACCCATCATACCTCTCAAGTGTCCCTGATTTTCAGGGATGTCCCTGATTTTGCCTCAAAATTTTACTCTGTCCCTCCTAAAATTTTTGTTTTTGTGGCTAAACAGTGGGGACTGTAAGCACAAAACAATGTCAAGCATTAACGTTACAGACTTGTTCTTCTTCAGAAAATGCATTTTGCACTAAGCCTCATATTCTACCAGCTTTCTGGGTGGATATCTCTAATTTTGAAGATGTGTCCCTGATTTTGGTCCTTTGACCCTGATGTTTTTAAGTCTTGTCCCTGATTTATGAAGCAGGAGGTTGAGAAGTATGACACCCATCCGCATACTAATACTTATCATCGCGGCTTTAAACAACTGCAACTTCAGCAAGAGAGGTATGCCTCCAAAACCTGAGACTTTTGAAACTCCAAGTGCCTCTCAAAATAAGGAAAAAGAACCTTAAAGTTTCCCCACCAGAGGACAGCCAACCACTTTCCAAGATGTCCTCCCTCCATGTGGTGCAGAAAGCCCAAGATCTCACAGAGGGGCATCAAGTGTGACTACTTGAACAAACTACTCTCTCAGTGGAAACAATCAAGCAAATGGTAACGGAGAAACAAGCTGGTATTCGCTCACCGGAGAGTGGCAGTAAATGAAGCCCATCTGATGTCCCTGACAGCGGGACAGCAACAGCAGGACGAGCCTATGCAGGTGGCAGAGCAAAAGACATAGAGGGCCGAGGGAGGCAGAAAAACCTATGAATCTTGGGCCTGCTTGAAGTACCAGAAGGCAAAAATGCCATGGACTTCCTCCTTTCCCAACTCCCGATATGGCTCAAACTTGACCCAGTGACTTCTGACTTCAAACTGGACAGAGCACATCAGATTAGGAGAGGGAAACAAGCTGCACAAAATACCCAGCCATGGCCCCTGATATTTGTTTCCATATTTTATTCTCCCCTAGCAGGCTGGGCGGCTGTATCAGCCCACCCCGTTCCAGCTCCGTGGCCATCTCAAGTCACACCAGCCCCAATCTCGGGTGGACCGTCGGTGCTAGCTGAGAGGAAGCTTCATCAAGACCCAGTTTTTCCACCTATTTTCTCCCTGCTTACACCAGAGCCGCAGACAAGGTCAGGCGTGCACATGGAGGTGTCCACGCATGCTTTGACCCGAGTAACTCTGCTCCTCCCACCCCTGGCCTAGCACCTGGCTCCCCTCCAATGCATGCACCATCATGCCTCTACGTGGTGGCGGTCAAAGGCTGGGAGAGCTTCCCCTATCAGGGACAGGAGAGCTGCCAAGCAGTCGCTCAGTCCTCACCCAGCCCTCCCTACTACCCTGGCTGATCACTAGCAATCTATGCTCATCACCGAACACAGGTCGCTGGTGTGGCAGGAGGTAAGGCATTAGCACCTCAGCCCTCCACGCCACTTGGCCGGCCCTCGGCCCCTGATACTTAAACTGTTACACTTCCAAGGCAAACTCATTATTAAGTGGGCCCAAGAATTATGGAACATTGTGGTAGCGGGCTCACAAATTTCTTTTTACCCAGCCTACCCCAAAAGTGTTCTTAATAAATGCCAAGCATGTGATAAGATCAAAATGTGACTCAGAAACAAAGCAATCCAATATGTCTTGCTCTACCCTGCAATTTTATCAGTAACCTTATTGGGCAAAACGCATCAATTTAATTCCCCAGAAGCAGCCAACACCATTCTGCAACAGGCCCTGGGCTCTTCAGGAACAATCAGCTCTACCTCCACTTCCCTGAGTGGTCAGAAGGCACCAGCTACCAACACACGTTCAGATAGCAATAGTCATACATCTGACACTGTGGAATCTTAACTGATTGATGCTCCTTGTGCTCTCGAAATGCCTGGGTCTGCTGGGGAGACTCAGGTGCCTTTGGTTTCACAGATGTTCTTCCTGGGAACAACCTGCTGGGCTTCCCCAATGGTCAGGACCCTTTCCAGCATGTGCAGAGCCATGGAGTGACAATGGACAGTCTCCTCCTAACTACTACTGTGGCATGGCAAGAGATGCAATGAGAGACACAGAAACAGGGCTTAGCTCCAGGCTGGTGAGAGCCCCACCTCCAGGGGGCAGCTGTTTAAAATATCCTTTCAGTTAATGTTTACATCTCAGACTAGACAGTTCCCTGTTTTAGTGTTCCTGTTACATAGGGACTCTCTTGGTTAATGTAGATATAGCCTCGTGGGATGAAACATTCCCAGTTCTCTAGTCACAGCCTTGTATTGAATTTACTGGTATAGATGTAAGCGGGGATTACAGTTATCTCAATAGAGGCGCAATATAAAGGGGACACCCCTCTTATACATAGTAGTGGGATGGGGCCTGGATCATGCAAAACATATATATGTAATTGTCCCATCAGGAGACAAAAGGAAGGTGACTAAAACAGCAAGTACTGGAGCCAAACACAATACTGCACAAGTGAGAAGACTGGAGTTCGGCTTCACAGTAACCATGAAAAAGAAAAGTATAAGCTGCTTTTGAGTTAAAAAACAGTTTTATTCAAAAAACTTTAAAAACCAGCAAGTGCTAGATGCTAAGAATGCACAGGATCTACAGTCAAACGTTTTCGCCCTTACCTTCTCAAAGGGAGGCGGCGTTGTGCTGAATCTATGCATTCTCATCTAACACTGAATGAAAGGCACAGAGCTCAAACATCTACTCAAAAGCAACCTCTGCCTACTTTGGTGGTTACTGTGAAGCCAAACTCAATCTTCTCACATGTAATTGTCCCATACTGGCTCCCCATGAGATGCTTTCCAACTCTCATAGCCTATCATAGCAGCCGCAACCTGTATGCCACGTAGATGGGGGTAGTGAGCGTGTAGTGGCTCAGATGCTGCCCACTTGTTGAGACAGGTCCCATGGGAGCGTGGGCGTTACAGCCATAACTGTCCAGAGTAGCCATTACAACTGGTGTGCTTCCATCAGAATTAAACGCTCAGGGGTTTACCCTACTTTAAATTAATTTCCTTTCACACTTCCTTAGTTTAAGGCTTCGTGTCCTGTCAGGTAGCTCTGACAGATTAGATACAGTACATTTATTATTCATTATGCAACTGCATTGTTCTGTATTTCTTGTTGTGGGATATTAGTTAGGGGGAGTCCTTACACCCTGAATATGGCACCACCGGACACATTGAAAATTATTTCATAGAATGTCCAGGGACTCAACAGCCCAATTAAGCACTGCAAAGCGTTACTAAAGTTAAAACAAATGGCATGCAATGTGGCACTTTACAAGACTAATTTAGTAGAGAGAGACGCCCGTCTCCATGGCACCCGGGTGGGTGGGCTCTATCCATACTAGTGCTCATACCTTGAAAAGCAAGAGAGTGGCCATGCTTTGTAAAAAAGGCTTACAGTCGGGGGGTCCAGAACGTACGGAAAGATAAGGAAGGCCGCTGGATTATACTAGAGGGCACGTACCAGGGTACTTCTTTGATCCTTAGTAGTAGCTATGCACCCAATAACCCAGACACTGTCTTCTTTGATAACATACAGGCAGAGCTGCCTAATATGCCCACAGCCACGATATTGAGGGGGGCATCAACCTGACTTTGAACCTGGATCTTGATAGGACCAACTCAGGAACCCTCTTCTAAACATGTTACAAGTACCTATGTGCAAGCAGGGTTTATTGACAGCTAGAGGGCCCTGCATACTCATGAGCAAGACTTCACATACTTCTCTCCTGTTCACAACTCATACAGCCGCACTGACCTAATTTTTGCATCACCACACCTACTTTCCTCAGTGTGGGGAGCAGAACTGGGCAACATACTTATCTCCGATCATGTCCCAGTGACTCTTTCGTTGGTGTGTGTGGGAGGAGGGGGGTTGTGCACAGGGTAGTAGAAATAAATGGCGGCTGAATACTATACTCCTGCAAGAACCCTCCTCGAAAGAGTGGCTGCAAGGAGAGATACAGGAATTTCTTCAGTCAAATGACACATGTGAAGTTTCCCGCCATACCCAATGGGATGCCCTTAAGGCGGTAATCAGGGAAAAATGAATTGGGTATACCTCCAAATGTAAAAACAAAAAGGGCAGGAACTCCAAATCAGAGAGGGGCTACTCAAGTCACTCGAGCTAGAGCTCCTCTCACACCCAGAACAAAGAGAGGTATTGGTCCCTCAAGTGACACTGTTGAGGAACGAACTAGAGTCCACAGAATACACTCTATATAAGTTGCAGCAAAAATACTGGGAGGCTGGAGAACAGCCAGGAAGACTGTTAGCCCAGCATCTTAAAGCCCAAGAAATGGAGAATTATATCCCATCCATCACAAGTGACAGCAATACGGTGTTTACCACCAGAGAGGCCATTAACAGGGAATTCCAGAAATGTTATCATAATCTCTATGCATCTGAGATGTCTCCTCCCCAGAAGGCCTTAGATGACTTTTACAGGGATATTTCCCTACCCAGACTCCCACAGGAGGTAGCAGTAACCCTCCAGCAAATCATCACTGTCCAGGAAGTAAGGGAGGCCACTGCCGGTATACCACTGGGTAAATTACCATATCTATATGGTTTCCCCAGTGACTTTTATACAACATACAGAGACCTACTTGCACCCATCCTGACAGATGCCTTTAATGAGGTGTGGGAGGAGGGTGACCTCCCTCTGTCCTTCAAGCAGGCCCTGATAACCCTAATCCCCAAAAAAGGGAGGGAAAGTAAGACATTTTTTTGTTTCAGCCTATATCCCTCATAAATGTGGACGCAAAGATTTATGCTAAGCTTACTGTGAAGCCATTAGAGTCTTTGATGGGAGATTTAATCCACACAGACCAAGTCGGCTTTGTGCTGGGCTGGCACGGCACGGACAATTTTGGACAGATACTGCATCTTTTCTGGACAGTGAGAAATGGAGGGATGCCCACAGCCATCCTGTCCCTTAATGCAGAAAAAGTGTCTGATAGGGTGGAATGGAAGTACCTCTTTGACGTGATGGACAGGTTTGGCTTTCCCCCATGCTTTATCCAGCTCCTCAAGTGCCTATACAAAAATTCCTCAGCGTCCCTTCTCACCAACTCAGTAATTTCCCTTCCATTCTCCCTACACTGTGGGACTCATCTGGGATGCCTTCTATCGTCATATCAGCTTTCACTGGCAATAGAACCACTCGCCCAGAAGATATGATCAAACCCGGCATTCCCAGGTATTACAGTCAGAGATTCCACTCAAAAATTGCCATTGTTTCCAGAAGACATTACTTTGTTCTTCACAGATATCTCAAGCTCCCTGACAGCCTTGACTGACCTAATAACGCAATACTCAGCACTGCCGGAATATAAGCTTAATAGTGCCAAGTCGCAGATATTTCCCCTTACTAGTACATGTACTCTGAGCCTTTTTCAGAACTGCCCTTTCCAGTGGTCACCAGCAGGAAACACCTGCTTGGGTGTGCAGCTACTCTCCTCTATATAGACAAGAGTAAGGGTAAATTTATTTATTTATGACTTTGACAACCGGGTAAGTACACTGATCCTAGGGACCGTTTTCAGGCATGACCCGGGCCATAACAATGGCATAGGAGCCAACTAAAGCAAAGTACAATAGAACATAGGAAAAAAGCTAACACAATGGTGCTAAAGCAATACCACAGAATACAAGCAATGGACCACGACAATATTAGGTACAAAAATCTAAAATACAAGGCAGGTATCAGGTAACAGTAAGGCAGCTAAAAATAAAAGTGCTCAGAGGACGCTGGACACTCTGACCAAAGATATATCCAGTTGGGGGGACATAATGCTGTCTACCCCGGGTAAGGAAAGGTAAACACACTAAAAACGGTACCGCTCCCAGCCGGCCCAGTGGCACTGAGGGTTGGCGCTGGACACCACACCACGTGCCACGCCAGTATTCCAGTTCGAAACGAGCCGGGTCGTCAGGGTGGCAGGGAGGAAGAGAGGCGTCCGATGGACTGCTCTCTCTTCCCGGGGAGGGTTCAGGGGCACACCCGCTCGTGGAGCAGCCTCTGGTGGTGGGGGTACTAGCATGGTGGTGCAGCTGCGACACGACATTGCCATGCAAAGTCACACTCTGCAGGGGAGGGAGGGAGTAACGAAGGAGAAAATCCCCGCTGATGGGGATAGGCGATGCCACCATTGACCCCAGGCAGCCACATTCCAATGCCAGGCACCTCTCCTCGAGCCCCCCCCAACCACCTGGCAAATAAGATTATAGATAGAGCGCCCTGGGAGGATAGGGCGGCCCTGCCTCAGAGGGTGGAGAGCGGGGGTCTGCCAGGGTGGTTGGTGACGAGAGAAGGGTGCTTCAGGCAGGAGGTAGAGCTCTGGTGGTCAGCGGATGCCAGAGAGAGTTTCCACCGTGGAACTACAAATAAGAGTTTAAAAAAAAACCAGTACCGCTCCAAAGATCCAATATATATTCCTTAACCTACCCCTACAAATCCAAGCATCCTTTTTAAACACTGAACACTAAGATTGCTTCTTTTTATATGGGGGCAAAAGCCATAAATTGAAGTTGCAGACACTACAGACTCAATGCCGGCAAGGTGGCTTCAGCTTACCCGACCTCAGGGCCTTACATGAGCACTGGCTACTAAGACAGGTGGTAACCTGCTATAAACTGGAACTTCACTCACAAGACCCAACGTGGATCCCCCTCAAGCAAACATTGAGCAAGGCTCCTTACGCCCAGGCAATGATTTCCCAGGACTGGGGCTTTCCTGGGAATGCTACTCCGTATACTAGAATGTCAAAGCATATTTGGTTGTAATATGCACCAAAACTAGGCTGGTGTGCAACCACAGCTCATAGCAGACACATACGGTGGAACCCCCGTCTCACAATTGAACACAGACCTACAGACTGGACAGACTGGTGTGCTAAGGGAATTCTGACCCTGGAAGACTTCTATTACCCCAGACAAGTATTATATACTCATTCAAAGCATTAACAACGAAAGACCAAATCCCTCGTACCCAATGTTGGAAATACTTGTAGCTGAGGGATCTACTGTATGCAAGTGTCTCCAGGACAACAGTGCTCCAGATAAGGGGTGTACCAACCTATTTTACTTACCTCATTTTAGGAAATACTCCTCAGAAATTTTTTTTAATCAGTACCAGTACTCACCTAACATTTGTAAATGCTCCACACTCCAAAGAATAGTGCTTTATAACATAACTGGTAATTCAAAAGGAGCAGTTTTTTCCAGATTTACAGCGCTCGTAGGCATCCCAATTTTGTTTTACTCACAATATTTTAAAAGTGGTGAGTAAATTACTCCTACCTGTCAACGTTGTCTGGAGCATTACCTACGTATTGACCACTCAATCTCATATGGAGGCCTGGATATACCGCTTCGATTCCCTCCAACACTTTACTACGAAATTTAAAAAAAACTGACATACGTGGCATCCCCACCTTCCCTGGTGACTACCAGTAAACAAGGGTGGGAGTAGGAACTAGGCTTCGGGATTGTGATCTCAGATAAAGACTGGAAAGATATCTGGATCACTAACTACAAGGCTTCAAGGGAGTTACAAGCCAAGACCCTACAATTTAAAGTCCTTCACAAGCATACAGTACCCACCCCTTGGCTATACAAAACTGACCTCACAAACACCAGTGACTGTTGGGGATGCTCATCTCCCCAGGCCTCACTCACACATTCTTTGGGCATGCCCTGATCTTGAAGAGTACTGGATGAAGGTATGGGACACTTACAGAACAATAGTACCATTATTGACATGTAAAAACCCATCCCTGATTCTCCTGAGAATTCCTCCAATAGAGCTGCTCCTTACACCCTCCAAGTTGCTTTGGCTAACTGGAGCCTTCACAGCAGCTGTCTATGCCCACAAGGACATAGACAGGATGGAGGCAGTCCAGAAGAGGGCAACTAAAATGGTACAGGGTCTGCACCAGAAGCCATATGAAGAGAGAGACTAAAGGAGTTTAATATGTAAACCCTCGAGGAAAGAAGGGAGAGGGGGGGACATAATAGAAACTTTGAAGTACCTCAAGGAAAGGGAATCAACAAAGTCCAAGAGGGTAGCATCTCTCAGAAAAAGAGATGTGCAAGAACAAGGGGGTACAATTTGAAGATAGAGGAGGAATGGCTCAGGGGCAACATAAGGAAGAATTTTTTCACAGAAAGGGTGGTGGACGTATGGAACGGCCTTCCTGAGGAGGCCATGGGGTCAAAAACAGTGGGGGAATTCAAGAATGCATGGGACAGACACAAGGCAATTCTAGTAGGGGCTAGGAGAAAGTAGGCTGTTGGTTAACTAGATCTGCAGCTTATCCAATATCTAGGGAAATGGGCAGACTGGGTGGGCCAAGCGGTCCTTATCTGCCGTCAAAGTCTACGTTTCTATGTAAGAGAGTGATCCTCTGGCACTGGAGAGACCTGGCATCTCCTGTTTTTCAGGAATGGGAAAATCTACTTCTTTTTGACTTGCAAATTATGAAAGGACATCACATGTGGCAAGGGGCACCTTGACAGAGTATTACCAACTCTGGGAACCACATCTATTACACAGTCGAGTGTCTCATGGGATCTGCCTTCCTCCAGCCAGGTGAACAGTACATAGAGAGAACTACCTTCCTCTTAACCATTCATCTTAATGTGGCCTTCCATTTGACAAGACCCCTACTGGGTTTATACCCCAATAATCCCAAACGAACTTCGTGGAGTCCCTCCCCTCTCCTGTACTTCCCCTCCCCCTTAAATAGCAGTCATGCAAGAACTTACCATAACAGTAGATCTTCCGAGAGAGGTTCCTGCAGTAGGTCTTCACATATAGGACTGCACCCCTAACGTCAGGACCACATGGCAAACTTGTAGCTAGCAATCATCAGCAGGGACCACCCCGTCATCAGGTGACACGAGGTCAGCGTGACTATAAAAGGGGCGGTCCCGCACCCGCCCTCCAGTTCTTTTCCACCGCAGACCTATAGAAAGAGAGCAGATAAGAGGAGTAATAGACTCCTGTTACCCTGAGCCCTGGAAGAGAGAGAGTCCTGGGCATGGAAAGGTGGGTGGGAAACTACACCTACTGCAGGAACCTCTCTCTAAGATCTACTGTTATGGTAGTTCTTATGTAACTGCTATATCTTACTTTGAGAGGGTTCCTGCAGTAGGTCTTCACATACAGGACTGAATACCAAGCAGTCTAACATAAAGAAAGGAGTTGGAGACGAGGTTCCAGGAGGAGGAAGATATCTGCCAACTAAGGGTCTGTTCAAGACAGAAGACCTTGCAGAACTGCAAGGCCGAAGCCAGCTCAACGCCTAGAAGCAATGTCCAGATTGTAATGCTTAGTGAAGGTGTGGACGGAAGACCAAGTGGCTGCTGCACAGATGTCCACAGTGGACACATTCCTGAAAAAGGTGGTAGAGGTAGCCACACTCCTGGTGGAGTGGCCTTTGACCGCCTCTGGAAGGCGTTTTTCGTACTTCTGGTAAGTGTAATGAATACAGTTAGCCAGCCACCTAGACAGAGTCTGTTTCGTAATTGCCTTGCCCTGACACTGGGAGGCAAAGGCAACAAAAAGCTGGCTTGATTTTCAAACCTCTTTAGTCCGAAAGGTATAGTACCTCAAAATCCTGTGCACATTAAGGGTGTGCAGGAGATGTTCCCCCCTGTTGGAGTGCTCTGGGAAAAACACCATCAATTCAACACTCTGGTTTACAGTAATTTCCGAAACCACCTTCGGAAGGAACAAAGTTTTAGTCCGCAGGACCACCCGGTCCCTGTGGAAAATTAAATAAGCTCTTTACAAACCAGAGCCTGAAGCTCTGAAACTCCATGCTGAAGTGATAGCAACTAAAAAGAGCGTTTTCCACTCTAAAAAAACGCATATCACAGCTTGCTGCCGGTTCAAAAGGGGGCAAAGTAAGCTTTTCCACCATAAAATTGAGATCCCAGGGAGGAACAGGATTCTGGACTGGAGGTTTAATATGAAGGAACCCCTTCAGGAAAGTCTTGGAAACCTCTAGCTGAGCTAGGGTTTTGCCCTCCACCGGAAGGTGGTAGGTCGACACCGCAGAGAGGCAGACCTTCAGCGAGGAATAACTGAGGCCCAACTCTGACAAATGTAAGAGATACTCTAACACCTGGGAGGCCAAGCAAGAAAAATAGGTTACTCACCTGTAACAGTAGTTCTAGGAGTGGTATATGTTGTTCATCCACACTCTTTGGCATGTCCCCTGCCACTTTAAATCTTACCAGAAGTCTTCAAGCTGGCTCCTCCCACCCACCCGGGTAGTATAACCCTCGGCTCCGACCCATGACGCCAGATCTTAGCCCACTGGAAGCCAGGTTTGTGCGCCCACAGCCAGGGAGGTCAGGTGGGTCCGTGTGGATGAACAACATATGCCACTCCTAGAAATACTGTTACAGGTGAGTAACCTGTTTTTCTAGGATCGTGGATGTGTTGTTCATCAACACTCTTTGGCAGACTCCTAGCAGTTCTCTGGGAGAGGGAGGCAAGGCACACACCCCCTACTTAGGAAACAGAGATTGGAGAACTGAGACCCCAAAACCAGCATCCCAGCGTGACTCAGGCTCGATGTGGTAGTAGGTGATAAAGGTGTTTGCTGACTTCCAGCTAGCAGCCCGGCAGATTTCCTGGATAGGGATGTCCCTGGAAGCAGCCACTGATGCAGTGGTATGGTGGGTAGAATGAGCTCTTATCCCTCTGGGAGGCTCCTTGCCCACCAACTCATAGCATAGACTAATGCATGATATGATCCATCTTGCAATCGTCTGCTTTGCTGCAGGTCTGCCAGAAGCAGCTTCAGTGTAGGTGACAAACAGCTGGCAAACCTCTCCCTGAATTTCCGCCATCCTCTCCTTGTAATAGGAGAGAGCTTGTCTCAGGTCCAAAGTATGAAGCCTGTACTCAGCCTCTGAGGTGTAGTTGGGGTAGTAAACAGGCAGAGTTAACACCTGGTTAAGGTGAAACTCTGACACCACCTTCAGAAGGAATTTTGTGTGGAGGCGTAGGACAACCTTGTCCCTGTGGAAGACCAGATAAGGGGAGTCCACCGAAAGCACCTGGAGCTCCCCGTCCTTCTGGCAGACATGATGGCCACCAGGAAGGCTGTCTTCCACGACAAGTGTGACAAGACACACTTGTGCATTGGTTCAAATGGCTTGCCCATCAGCTTTGCCAGTACCAGCAGAAGATCCCACAGAGGTGGAGGTTCACGCACCGGAGGGGATAGTGATCCAGGACTTTGAAAAAGCGCCCAACCACCGTCTCCTGCGCCAATGTCAGCTGATCAGCCAGTGCCCGGTAAGCAGAGATGGCTGCCAGGTGCACCCTAAGGGTCGATGACTACAGACCCCCTTTGCAGAGAGAACAAAGGTAGTCAAGAATGTTAGCCACAGGACAGGATAAAGGGTCCAGATAAAGGGTCCAGGCCCTTGCCCTGACACCAAATAGAAAATTGCTTCCATTTGAAGGCGTAACATTTCCTGGTCAATTCCTTTCTGGATACCTCCACCACAGTGAAGACGTCCTCAGAGAGACCCAAAGCTCTAGCCGCTCTGGTACCAGGCTGTGAGGTGCAGGGATTGAAGGTCCAGATGGAATACCTTCCCCTGATTGAGAGATATCAGGTCCAGGCATGCTGGAAGCCACTCCGGGGGCCTGCAGCTGAGGCTGAGGCGATCTGGATACCAGAACTGGCGCGGTCAGTCTGGGGCTACCATGATCACCTTCGCCTTGTCCCTCCTCACCTTGAGAAGCACCCTGTGGATCGAGGGAAGGCGTTGAGGAGGCCTGGGATCCACGGCCTCAAAAAGGCATCCCCTACAGCAAGCCCTGCTAAGGAGGGGGGCATGGAACAGCCTCTGGTTGATGTTGTCCCTGGAAGCAAAACAGGTCCACCATCGGTTTGCCCCAGTGGGAGAACAAGATGTAAGCTACCTCTGGATGGAGAGACCACTCGAGGGATGTCTTGCCTAAGCAGCTGAGAGCATCCGCTAGATGGTTTGAGGCTCCTGCAACATGGATGGCTAGGAGATCTGCCTCCAGACGGCTCAAGAGGATCCAGATGCAGAGCGCCTCCCTGCACAGCAGATGGGAGTGCGTGCCACCCCATTTGTTGAGGTAGTACACGGTTGTGGTTTTGTCTGTCTGGACTTGAACCACTTGACCCCAGAGCTGAAGAGTGAAAGCCGACAGTGCCAGTCTGACTGCTCTGAGCTCCAACAGGTTGATGTGGCATCGGAACTCCTCAGGGGTCCAGAGCCTGTGGGCCCTTTTGTCCCCCATGTGGGCTCCCCAGCCCATAAGAGAGGCATCAGTAGTAAGGACGACTATCAGCTTGGGGCGGACAAATGGAATCCCTTCCTGCAACCGGTCTGGGGCGGTCCACCAGTGGAAAGCGTCCCACATCTTCTGGATTACAGTGATCGGCTGGTCGAAATGACCATGGCACTAAGTCCACTGAGCAGCCAGCTCCCAATGGAGGGGGCGCATGTGTAACCAGGCCCAACAGACCACTGAGGTGCACACCGCCATGTAACCCAGAAGGTGCAGAAAGTCCCGGGCAGGGTGTAATTGCCCAACCAGAAATGATTGGGCAGAGAAGGACAGAACCTCCACCCTGTCCGCCGGGAGCCAAGCTCTGGCTTGACAAGAGTCGAGCTCGCCCCTATGAAGCCATCATCAGAGAAGGCACCAGTTCCAACTTGGCCTCGTTGATCAGGTGGCCGAGATGGGAGCAGGTCTGGAGGGCCAGATCCCTGGACCTCTCCACCTCCTATTGGGTGGAACCTGCTAGGAACCAATCGTCGAGGTAAGGATAAATCCTGACCCCCGGATGCCTGAGATGGGCTGCCACCACTGCAATGCATTTGGTGAAGAACCGTGGGGCCGATGACAGGCCGAACGGCATGGCTTGGAACTCGCACAGGGTCCCTTCGACCCTGAAGCAGAGGAACCACTGATGGGACGGACGAATTGGGACGTGAAAGAACACGTCCTGCAGATCCAGTGAACAGAACCACATGTTTCGCTCCAAGGAAGGTATGATCTGGGACAGAGTGACCATCCAAATGGTGAGTGACTTGAGATATTGATTCAGGTCGTGCAGATCTAGAATGGGGCACCAGCCCCCCATCCACTTGGGCACCAGGAAGCACCTGGAGACAAAGCTTGGGTCTGCTGAAGGATCCGCCACTGGAGCTACAGCCTCCTTGAGGAGGAGCTGAGCAATGTTGCCTCAGAGAGCCAACTGAGTCTGAGCGGATACTCTTTCCTCCCGAGGGGCGCAGGCTTGGCTTGGAGGGTACTGCTCGAATCCAGAGGCAGTCCCTGACCGACCACTTCGAGAACCCACCTGTCCGAAGTGCCAGCGAACCAGGCATAAAAGAAGTGGTGGAGACGGCCCCCCATGGGAGGACCCAGAGCTGGCGTGACGGAAGACAGGTTGGCAGCCCCCACCCCATCATTGAGCAGGCTTGGAGGAGGAGAAGGAGCCAAGACCGGAACCTCGGCCTCCTTTACGGGCTAGGGAGGGCCCGGGGCTTGGGCTGGGAGCGCTAAACTTGAGCCTGCTGCTGTTGCTGATGCTGCTGTCCTCCTTGAAAGGAGGACTGCTGAGCCGCAGGAGAAGAATGCCGAAAAGGCTTCTTCTTATTCTTCTGCTGGTTCTTGCCCGAAGAACCCTTGGCAGAAGTAGCGTCCAAGGTGGCATTGGACTGCTCAATGCGCTGAAGATGACCAGCCACTCCTGGGCCAAACAGGTCAGTCCCTAGGAAAGCCACATCAGCTAGTTTGTGCTGAGTATCCACTGGGAAGGAGGAGAGTCTCAGCCAAGCCCTGCGACGAGAGGCAACTGCAGATGCCATCGAACAGGCACAAGAATCCCCAATGTCCAGGGCTGTCTGAAGCTGTTGTTTGGCAACGGATCGGCCCTAATCCCGGACCTGCTTGACTATGGTCTGCATGTCCACAGGGAGATGTGGGAGGACTTCATCCAAAGACCCTAGGAGGGCATGGGAGAATTGTGCCATGATGACAGCTGAACTTGTCTGATGAAGGCCCAAGGAAGAAGTCGCATAGACCTTCCTGGCTGAATGGTCCAAGAGCTTGGACTCTTTCTCAGGAGGTCATTCAGTATCGGCAGAACTGCCAGTATGCCTGAACACAGAGGTGTTCACCAGGCTCTTGGCCAAAGGGTGCTCAGTGAACCCCGAAAGGGACCGCATGGGCACAGCATACTTGCGAGCCATGCGGGCAGACATACAGTAGTTGGACAAGAGGCAGGGCGCTGCCAAAGTTGAAGAGCCGGGCCCACTATGGCCTTGGCCACTGCAAAGGCCTCCACTGGGGTATCCCCCCCCTCTCTCGAGGATGTCCGTGAGAGGGTACTCCGCCTTTTTCTGGACTGGCTCCAAGGGCATCCCTGTGGACTCAGAGATGAGGCAGAGAATGCCCTGGAAAGACAAGGGACCTTCCTCCATCTCTAACCCACCGGCTGATTCATCATCCCCGGGATGAGAATGCAGGTTGGTCACATCCGAATCCAAGGAATCTGGATATAACGGTCGACCGCCCAGATCACCTTCGACCCACCAAGGGTGGTCCGGGGTGACAGTGACCGACAGACACTGGGGGAGCCCAGTGTCTGGCCTATCTTCTTTGGAAGGAGCCCCTCCCACAGGCTGCTTGGGCGGTGGTTTCACCACGATCGGTGGAGAGACTGGTTTAGGCCAAACCGGAGGTTTTTCCGGCTCCATGGGCGGGGGAACCAACTTGATTGGCTCCGAAGGAGTCGGCTTCGGCCTAGGAGGTGAAAGCCAAGTAATGGCAGGGGTGAAAGCCAGGGTCGGCTTCTGCCCGGTCAAAATCAGCTGCTGCCACATGAGGTCCTCATAGCGCCAGAGTTTCCGCCGGAGCCTCTCCTCATCCGAGGAGGACGAGGACGACCGATGGCATCACCTCTTTTTAGAGTGTTAATGGCACTTCCTCTGCCTTTCGGTCGAGGGGGTCAGAGACCTCGATCGAGATCAAACAGGTCGATTCGGTCGCTCGGGAGACACCAGCGGGACCAGTGATTTCCCGGGGTCGGGGACCACTTCCTAGATGGGAGTCCCAGCAGGCTGGGTCTCCTTGTTGGGAAAAGACAGAATTGGAGTTCGATCGAGAGAATCATCGACTGGAGTCAGGGATAAAGGATCAATCGGATTGATGACAATTTCTACATCGTCGCTCGACTGTTTGGTCGACTGACCAGATGGCAAAGCCGAGAAGCCAGCAGCCATAGAAGCAATCTCGACCGAAGTCGAGACCGCATGTTCCTGTGACTGAGATCTATCCCGCTCCCAAGAGTGTCTCAGTCAGGACGAAGATGATCCCAGATCCTTCTCCCGCTTACAGGATCGAGAGGAGTGCGTGCCCGCAGGACCCTCTCCCTTGGTACGGAGAGACTGGCACAACTCTCGGAAGGAACCAGAGAAGATGGAGCCCAGATTGAGCAGAATGAAGAAGCTCCGAGTAGTTTCTGCAGCCCAAGTCGCTTCCTCTTCGAATGCTTGCATCCGTTCCAATTGCTCGGCAGATCCCGCAGCCGCAGAAACTGCCCACCGAGCCTCCTTGGATTTCACTGGAGGGTTCCGCTTCTCAGACCTCCCCAATTTCAGATGTGTGAGACGGTCATCGAGGACATTAGGATGGAAAGTGACACACAAATTGAATTTCGAGGTGTCATGCTCGACACAGAGACAATAAACACACGTGGTGTGGGGATCCGTGCACGTCATCTTCTGGCCGCAAGAGCACCAACTAAATCCAGGGGAAGACTTTTCTTCCATAAATCGAAAGTATGGAGTCGCGATCGCTAATGCGAAGTAAACAGATTTTCGGAATAACCGAAGGTTTTAGGGCCAGGGCCTACAAAATGCGTGAGCACAAGGGAAGCAACCTGAATCTTCCAGCAGAAAGTAAGCTCTGTCGTCATGGGGCGGAGCTGAGGGTTATACCACCCGGGTGGGTGGGAGAAGCCAGCTTGAAGACTTCCGGCAAGATTTAAAGTGGAAGGGGACATGCCAAAGACTGTGGATGAACAACATATCCACGGTCCTAGAAAAGAGGCCTAGGCCTTTTGGGGAGACCCAGATCAAAAATCTCTTCCATTTCATGGCATAGGTGGATCTAGTAGAGAGCTTCCGAGCTTCCACTAAGACCTGAGCTACCCCTGTAGAGACTCCATAGCGAGAAATCGCTATGTCCACAGGTGCCATGCATGAAGATGGAGAGACTTGAGGCTCGAATATACCAGAGTGCCCTGCTCCTGGGACAGAAGGTTGTGAGAGAGAGAGGAAGAGGTACTGGGGGTTCCAGTGCAAGTTGCTGTAACAACAGGAACCATATCTACCGAGGCCGCAGAGGGGCGATGAGGATCATGTGAGCCCCCTCTGTTTGGAGCTTCAGCAGAACCTCCTGCAAGAGAGGAAAGGGAGGGAAAGCATATAGAAGCCTTCTTGTCCAAGATAGAGACAGTGCATCTCACCAAAAAGCACCATGCCCGGGAACAAGCGAGCAAAAGCTGGGTAGTTTTGCATTGGATGGGGGGAGGCAAATAGATCTAGGTCTGGTCGACCCCATTGAAGAAACAGGTCTTCTGCTACCTCCTGCTTTAGTTCCCACTCGTAAGCACTGCGACAAATCGGCTGAGACTGTCTGCCAGAATGTTGTGAACACCTGGCACGTGGACTGCTGTCAAAGATAGGCCGTGCTGAATTGCCCAGTGTAGTAGCATTATGTTTTCCTGCAGACATTTCTTGTTCCCTCACCCTCTGCTGTCGTCTTACTTTTCTGACTATACTTTTTCTTCGTGTCAGGGTAGCTAACCTGACATACTTCTTGAAAAATCTGTTGTGTCCCTCTCTCTTAAACAAATGGAATGCCTGTCTCCCCCCAATTTCTTTGTTCAATACCACATAACCTTCTGGATCTCTTTTGCTATAAACTAAGCTGGTGAACCCAGGTATAGTACCCTGTAATACTGTGTTTCAGATGATTAGAACCATGAAGAAAGTACTCTGTGAAATGGTAAGCTGTTTAGAGTTGAAGCCCCATTGCAATGTATGCGCACGATTGTACAGTCGTGTGCACACGTTCGTGCAGGCATGCGTGCACACCATCACGCAGGAACGTATTTTCCTGAGATAAGTTTTGAAACCGCAGGTCACGGTTCCTTTCTGTGCAGAGCAGCTGTTTCGGCTGGAAAAAGAGCCGAACAAAAAGACTGGAGAACGGAGATGTGCTCCATAATGTCGTGCCTCTGGCTTGCCTCCCAATATGAATAGGAAACAGCTCCTTCTGTCCACTCTGCCGCAAGCACACAAAAAGGGAGAAATTAAGAGTATAAAGAACCCTGAGATGGGCATTTAGAAAACAAAGCCCAGTGTTGCCCAAATAAGGGTATAAAGTTGTGTTGGTGCAACCCAGAGGTGTGTAACTGCGCTGTCACGCTAAGCTAAGGCCAGAATGAAATGTTTAGCTGACAGCTAAACTTTCAGCCATTACGCTTAAGGACGGCTAGATTAAATAGTGAAAAAGGAGCATTATAAAATGTTAAGTAGCCCTATTAACTTGCAGGAAGTTGTTTTAAGAATACTGCAGGTCCTCTATGCCCAGAAGGAGTTATTTGTTTTATATTTTATGTTTGGGAATATTTACGTCTTAAAACAAAACAGGTTCCTAAGCTTGCAAGGAGAAATAGATAGGGAGCGCACCCCTCATCTGCTTCTTCCTTTCAAAATTAGAGATCCATTCAAGGAAATGAAAACAGATTAAATAACCATTATGTATTGTAAATAAAATATAATTACCAGGAATTGCATGAAGTTCTAAGGAAGTCCTACTATAGGGCTGGCAGCCCCTGAAATGACTGTTTATATGGGACTCTAATGGAGTGATGTCACAACAGAGGGAGGGGCTAATATCTGTTGTGATGTAATATCCTCATAATTAAGGGATTTATTCCCTTTACAGTTCAGTTCACATTCTTTGATCTAGCCTAGGAGTTTGATGTAGGATAGAACTGTATGAGGTATATCAGAACCCTTTTAAGATATCAGAGAACATAAAAGAAGCTTATTTTAGCTTAACTGAAGTGTCACATGTTCTCTGATGTCACCCTATAGGTCTATAAAAGTTCTCCACCAAGGGTCTGAAGACAGATAGGAGGTCACTAGCCTTCTGACCATGCAGTAAGAAGGAGCTAAGTGCGCAGGTTTTCACACTGTTTTTGAGAAAGGAAGGTTCAGGAATTCTTTAATAGCTTTTGAAGAAGAATGATATCCTGACTGTTTTTCGTTGGTGTGAAGGACTAACACCCATTTTTCCTTTCTGTACATATTGCAGTTTTTTTTATTTTTGGACTTTTTTCTGAATAAAATGATGAATGTAGTCTTTGCATTTTTATGCACTGTATTTCTGTCTGTCGGTCTGTCATTTAATCCCACGCTATTACACCCAGTACCACACCCGCATTGCCTCCCTGCAGAGGGGGTACGATCAGGTGCCTCTCTGTTTGTTTAGATAACAGACAGTGGCCACGTTGTCTGTCTGTCTGGATGAGGAGTGTTTCCAGAGTTAGAAGTGACTGAAAGGCCTGGAGAGTGTAGAGCACCGCTCTCATCTCCAGAACACTGATGTGCAGGTTCTCCTCCATGGGAGACCAGGAGCCTTGGGTTCTGTAGTCTCCCATATACGCTCCCCATCCCAGGTTTGAAGCATCCGAAGTGAGGATTTGAGAGGGAGACGGAGGGTGAAATGAGACCCCCACCGACAGGTTGGCAGAGTCTTTCCTCCAGAGGAGATCCTTTTGAAGGCTGATGGAGACAAGTACTGGTCCCACTGGACTCAGAGACTACTGGGTGACCCTCATGTGCAGTCTGGCTAAAGGGACTGTGGAGATGGCAGCTGCCATCAGACCCAGGAGTCATAGGACCAAATGAGCTGTGATCCACCGGGGGGAAGCCACGAGTGTGGCTTGTGAGATCAAAGTCTCCACTCTGTCAACTGGAAGGAAGGCCTTGCTCTGGACCATGTCCAGCACTGCTCCAATGAACTGAAGGTGCTGGGAGGGTACAAGCTGGGATTTGGGGAGACTGATGGAGATTCCCAGATTGGAAAAGAGGTCCAGAGTGAAAGAGAGAGTCTTTCATACTGTCCAGCAAGGGGGCTGAAAAGAGCCAGTCGTCCAGGTACAGGAACACATAAATGCCCCTGTGGCAAAAAAACACCGCAACCAGCGGTAAGCACTTGGTGAAAACCCAAAGTGTTTTCTTCCGGTGACGTCACGGAGCCAGCAGCGGGTCCTTGAGAAGAGCTCCCATCCCTAGGGGCCTTTAAAATAGTTTAATTACTAAAAATTGCGCTCAGAAGAAGAAATGTGGCAAATACGGGCCGTGTAAAAGACAGGCAAAGCAGAATAAAAGCAAAGGCAGCCTCCAGAAGCCGAGATGCAGCCGGATTACAACCGGACAGGAGAAACAGTCAGAGTCCATCCCCCACGAGTATGGCTGACATGGAGGAAGAACAGGAGCACCTCTCACATTCAAGATTTGAACACTTATTCAAAGAACTTAAAGAGATGTGGGCCGAGAACAAGGCAGAATTCCAAAAATTGAATCAAAAACTGACTGGACTGGAAAAAAAGAGTGGAGAGTGTGGAAAGCAAGATGTCTGCGACTTGAGGATGGGGCAATACAAACAGGCCTCATTCTATAAGCCCTGATCAGCCACACTGAGAAGTTGCAAGAAAAATGCACCGACTTGGAGGGTCGATCAAGGAGAGAAAATATTCGTATATATGGCCTGTCAGAGGGGTCGGAGACTGGTTGGACGACAGAATTTATGGCGGATTTACTCGTGGATGTTCTTCAGCTTCCCGCTGGCTATCAGCTGGGGACAGAATGAGCACATAAAGCCCTCCAACCAAGGCCGCCTTCCTCTAGTTCAAGACCTCACTCTATAATAATAAAATTTTATAACTATAAGGTGAAGGACGAGGTCTTAAAAGCTTGGAAACAAAAAGTAGTATTGTACCTCTCCAGTAGGCTCTTTTTTGATAATGACTTCCTCCCGAGGTACAAAGGCAGAGAATGAAATATGCGGAGATTCTGAGACAGCTCAAAGCCCGAGACATCCGCTTCCATACACCATACCCCGCTCGCCTCAGAGTTGTTTGGTTGAAAGGAGTGAAGGTGTATGAAACTCACGAAGATGCCAGGAAGGCCTTGGTTGAAAGGGGCCTGATAGAGACCCAGGAATCTGCTTCCCAGAACTCAATTTCAAAGCAGGACCTGAAGGACCTCGATGATTAGTCCGTGGCATTGAGCAGGAAGAAGAGAAGAGAAGACGCGGAGCACTCACGGCATCATTGGCTCCTCTACAGGCAATCCGAGTGATCCTGCAGAAAGTTAATGAAGAAAGGAGAAATCAAGACACAAACTCTCAGGGCTGAGACTGATGGTAATTTCCTTTCTCTTTTGCTTAGGCTAATCGGAGGCCTTACAAAGTGGATAGCTACCTCTCACTTGCAAGTTTTGGAGGTACTCGGCTGCCTGCTTGTGATCTGAGTGGAGACCCATCCTCGAACCTGTAAATACAAGAAGAGCTAGAGATTTCTGGGGTAGAAGTATCCTATTAAAGACTGGGAGCTGAACGACAATTTATTATATGTATCATATCTCTGTGAGACAGTAGTTCTTCATTTTGGAAATTTAATGGGGGCTGAACATGTTACATTGTGGATGCAATAATGCCTTTTTGGACTGGCTTGTTTTTTTTGACCGCCATCAGCACTCTAGGTTTATTTCAGACAATCATTTAAGACTATTATTTTTTATAAAACAAGGCAAATTCTGATATATTCTGATTTATTCGAACAGAGACTGGTCATATAATAGGTCAAAAGCACACAAAATTAATAATTATTTTAGCACTAAATGGGCTCGGGGGGGAAGGGGGAGATTCTGAGTCTCGCCTTACTTGGTGCATACATAGCACGTTGCAAGCGATCCGTGGGGCTTGGTGACGCCAGCAATAGCTGCCTTGCAGTCGAAGAGCCTAAAGACATCACTTAGGGCTCTGGAGGAGAGCCACTTTCAAGTGGCAGGGAAGGGCTTTGCTCCTTATCTCCTCATTCTGGCCTTTTTGCTCGGATTTCGGGGGAAGGGGTCAGATACAGGGATCCTCTTTCTGTTTTGGGGATCTAAACATTTGGAAGTCAGTATGACATATTACAGGGATTTAAAGTTGTTACCTGTTGTTAGTGGTTCTCATTTGTTTTGTGTTATCTTTAAGGGAGATCATTTTTATTACCGTGCAAGGTTTTGAATGGAGAGGTGGAGGGGGAGGAATTTTGGATACATGGAAACCAGCATGGCTAGTTAATTTTGGTATAAGCTTTCATAGATAAAATGGGTAAAACGGATACCACAGTTTTATCTTATAATGTGAATGGCCTAACCCATTCTATTAAGAGAAGTAGAGGTAGCTTTCATAATGTTACAAGAGACCCATATGAATAAGGAAGAACACAAAAAATTATTAAAATTTGGGTATCAGGAGGTGGTGTTCTCCTCATATCGGAAGGGACACAGGAGAGGAACAGCGGTTTTGATCCCTGTTAAAACTCATTTTGATATAAAAGATACCATTGTGGATAAGGAGGGTAGGTTTGCTGGTGTTAAAGGCACATACAATGGTTCACTTGTCTCACTGGTTTCCATTTATGCCCCTCCAGGGGTGGAGTTTTCTTTTTTTCAGGAGTTCTTGTTTAAAATAGTAGGCTGGGCATAGGGCCATTTAATCATTGGAGGAGATCTTAATTTAAAATTAAATTCTAGTTTGGATACATCCTCACAGACAACAAGGAAAGAAAGTGGGGTTGCCAAAAAAGTAGCAAAACTACTTGGAGAATTGCATTTAGTGGATATATGGCGCCAAATGAATAAGGGCTCCAGACAGTACACCCTCATCAGTCATATTCCAGACTAGATTACTTTTAACTCCCAGGGAATCATTGAGCATATGTCGTTCGTCCTGGATAGGAGACATGACTTTATCAGACCACTCTCCCATTTTTTTTTAAAGCTCGCATTAGGTTCCAGCTCGCGCTCTATTTTCTGGAGGCTGAATGTTTCTCTCCTCCAGAGTGAAGACATGCAAACAATAATCAAAGAAACTATACAGCAGGCAATTCAGGACAATGACCATCCAGACATTTCTCCAGGGATCTTGTGGGACACCATTAAAGCAATTATCAGGGGAAGGTTTACTGCAATATCTTACAGGCTTAAGAAACAGAGGGAGTCACATAAAGTGGTCCTGCAACACCTGATTAGGGAATCAGAACTAAAACAGCAGCAGAAGCTGGACAGAGATAGGGGCAAACGGTTTGCGAAGTTGAACACTGAATTTCTTGTGCTAATGGATTATCAGGTGGAGCAATGGCTACTTTATCTTAGGCAGAGATTTCAAGAGGGAGCGCCTAGGGCTCTCAAGCTTCTGACCTGCAGATTACGCTAGTATAAAGCTAGTATTCTTAAAATTAGAGACCCTGCTACTCGGAAATGGCAGTATACATTTGAGGGAACGACAGATGCTTTTAAATCTTACTATGAAAACTTACATAGTGAAGGCCTCTCGCCTACTACGGATGAAATCCAGAATTTTTCAGTCCCTCTACCATTACCCAGATTGTCACAGCATCATGAGTCCCTGATAGCCCCTTTACAACAGGGGATATAGATGCAGAAATAAAAATTTAAAGTCTGAAAGTGTCCCACATGGATGGGCTCCCGGGTGAATTTTTTTTAAACAGTTTAGGGAAGAGGTTACCCCAGGCATACAACCATATACGTACTGAGAAGGGAGCTATGCCCCCTTCTTGGGCACAGGCAATTATTTTGGTTCTTCCGAAGCCAGCCAGGGACCTAACTAACTGTTCATCCTATCGCCTGATCTCGATTTTAAATACGGACTATAAGATTCTGGCAGATATTATAGCTAGAAGAGTGGAGCGGGTTCTCCCGGGACTTATCCATCTGAATCACACTGGATTTGTCCCGGGAAGACAGACTGTGGACCATATAAAAAGATCAGTAAATATTATAGAACACCTAGAGAAAATATCTCAACCAGCATACATAATGAGCTTAGATGCTGAAAAAGTGTTTGATCAAGTTTCTTGGGCATTTTTGCAGGGCCAGCTTTGGATTCCCTACCTTATTTTGCCAAACTATAGCTAAAATGTATACCAACCCAATGGCATATGTAAGGACCAATGGTTTTATTTCTCAGGCTTTTAGACTCGCCAGAGGGACGAGGCAGGGCTGCATCCTGCCCCCCTCATATTCGCTCTTTATATTGAGCCCTTAGCTCAGGCCATCAGGCAGAATTCAAAAATAAAGGGAGTGATACAGGGAAATATACAGCATAAAATAGCCCTATATGCAGACAACGTCCTTTTATATTTGACAGACCCAGAAACCTCTCTGGTCTAAGTCTTTAAGTTAACATTAGTATTTTCAAGTCTTTCAGGCTATAAATTAAATTGGTCAAAGACAAAAGTGTCGGCACTGGTCCCTCACATTCCTACAGAAATACTAGCACGATATCCAATGAAATGGAACTGCGACAATATTAAATATCTAGGGGTAATGCTTGGTAAGACCCCGGCAGACCTTTTTAAGGATGATTACCCCTATCTGCTGTGGCAGATACAGAATGATTTACAGAGGTGGAATCTCTTGCCTTTGCCATTCTACTCTAGACTTCAAACACTTAAAACAAATATATTGCCAAGGCTCCTTTATTTCAGGCAGTTCCCTGCTTGATTCCACAGAAAGAGATGGCAGACTGGCAGAGAAGAATGATGGCATTTCTATGGGCACATACCCACCCAAGAATCTCCAAGAAATTTTATACCTCCCTAGGCAGGAAGGGGGGAAGGCACGTCCAAGTATACAAGACTACTGGCTGGCAGCACACATGATAGTGGCCCTCTTGTGGGCGCACGCTCACTACAAGGCCCATTGGAAACAGATGGAACTTACACAAAGCTGTACAAAACCCTTGCAGGCTATTTTATTTAACCCTCCCTCTCAGATAGACTTGGAGGCATTTTCTTATACATCAGTCCACACCACACTAAGGGGATGGATAATGGGCACTAGAAAGGGCTTAATGGCCAAAAATATGTGGAAGTTTAGATGGTGGTGTCTAAATGAAAATTTTGTACCGGCTGCTCAACACCCTTGATTTCGAAGGCAGAGTGGGTTGTGTGCCTCCTGGCAATCGCTGAGAGGGAATGATGTTATCCCATTTGAGGTAGCTAAAACTAAAGCTGCGTGGTCTCCCACGGATTGCCGAGACTATTACCCAATTAGAGATTACATACATGGTAAACTATGCCAGATGGTGAGCTGGGAGGATAATAGATATGGGCAGGAACACATGGGAAGGGAGCCATTACTATGTTGTACTGGATTTTTTTTTTTTTTTTTTTTTAAACTTTATTTGTAAATTTTATGATGTTACAGCATTCCGTGATGCACATAAAAATACAGGATAAGGTATGCGAACCTCAACCAGGCAAGTACATTCTGAATGCAGCTAATTTAAGAAGGAGAGAAAAAGAGTCCAAGCCTAGCTGGGTGTACCCAAACTAGGAGTAGGAGAAAAAAGTCCAGACTGTTTCACCTGTAGGGCAATGATCCTCTCACCATGAACGTTTACACCTAGGATCAACACCAGGAGGTCAGCTTGCTTGTAGGATTCAAGTAGAGGAGGCAAAGAATACAAGGAAGAGCACTGTATAAACTGTAAGTCAGATAGTCTGGCCCCAACAGAGCTGAATAACAAAACCCACAGCCTTATGCAAGCATGGCACCCTGCACTGTGGGGACAGGATATAATAAGGAGATAACAGCAGTTCACAGATTGGGAGGTGTCTTATATACCCACATTATAACCAGCACAGTACCTGCCTTAGAACTATTTGAAAAGGTAATAAATCTGGAGCTACAAACATGGCTATGCAAGTATTATTGATTACTGATCACAAACATATCCCCAATCAAATACCTTAGGGAAACAGGGCAAAATCTTAAAACTGTATGAACAAAGATAACCACAGTTCTCTCTCAGTAGAGAATCCATATTGTTCAGAAGCCCAGAGGTTATTAATAGCTTAGAGTCCCAAGGTTCCTATAAACAACAATGTTCAGCCTTCGTCTTCCGAGGAGCTATTAGTAGGGTGCAATGTGGAAATCAGCTTTTCTGCAAACAGGGAAGCTGCTTCAGGGTCGACAAAGACATGCAACTTAGCTGCACGTCTAACAAGAAGTCTGGCAGGGAAGTTCAGTCTTGCCCCGATGCCGTTCTGAAGAAGTTGCTTTTTAATAATTTGAAGCTCCTTCTTCCTAGCCTGTGTCTGAGTGGCTAGATCAGGAAAGATGGAGAGCCGGTTCCTTTCCCAGATACTCTCCCCTCTAGCACGAGCTGCCTGAAGGAGCGTGATTCGTGCTTCTGACAATGATAGAGTTGCGATCACTGCGTGGGGTTGACAGGGAGAGTCAGCACGTGTTTTAGGCCGCTGGGGAATAGTGAAGGCTATTATCACTTGAATGTTAGAGTCGGAAGGTAGGAGCTGAAGATCTTGAAAGATCAGTTGATTTATTGCAGCTTGTAATTCCGCAGCACTCGAGTACTTAGCAGGAAACCCCACTATCCTAATATTAGCCTGACGCTGTAGATTTTCTCATGTTTCAATTTTAGATTTGACGAAGTTGAGATCTTTTACCATAGCCGCATTGCATTCTCTTTGCCGATCCGACTCCCCCTTAACCTCTTTAATCTCAGCCGCGTTGTCCTGAATAGATTGATCATTTTCCAACAACTTGGCTTCCACCGATGCCAGACGTTTGTTAGTGTCGTCTCCTGTTGCCTGTATTTTCATTAACAGAGACAGTATTTGAGACATGGGAAGCTCTGGTGCTACCATGTCTTTACAGACACCTGAAGCCACACTGGAAGTTGGTGTCTGCGCTGCAAAATAAGTGTCCATGCTCTGAGAGGGCTTTTTGAGGTTCCGTTTTGGACTCATCCTGCTCAGGATATGTTCCGACTGCTGATAGTTAACAATTTCCCTATGTCCAACTGTTTAAAGCAGGAACATAAGTTTGTAATCAGAAGAGCTGTTCCTTCAGACTACCGCCATGTTGGAGCTCCACAGCTACCCCAAATGTTGTACTGGAATTTAATAACAGACAAACCCCATAATATACAAATTATACATAAAAACTGGGAGCAGGAATTTAATGTGGTATTGAATTCGCTTTCTTGGATGAAGGTGTTTAGAAACTGTTGGAAAACCACATCGTCTCCAAGCTGGCAGGAATACACCTGGAAGGTTAGAATTAGATATTTTTATACACCTAAGAGGTTAGTGAAGATGGGCACACTCTCTGAGGCAGCCTGCTGGAGACATTATGACACCTTGTACGCTGGCCAAGCACATATATTTTGGCACTGCCAAATAATTAGGAGTTTATGTGATCAGGTATGACAGCACCTTGAAGAGTTATTTGGAATAACCTCAGCAGTGGGCCCAGAACACCTGATATTAGGGCTATACCCGAAAGAAATTAAGGGGAAGGAGAGTCAATATCTGTGGGCAGTACTTAGTATAGCTGCCTTGAAGACAATCA
This sequence comes from Neoceratodus forsteri, assembly GCA_016271365.2. Classification (NCBI taxonomy): domain Eukaryota; kingdom Metazoa; phylum Chordata; order Ceratodontiformes; family Ceratodontidae; genus Neoceratodus; species Neoceratodus forsteri. The sequence continues at coordinate 160,518,277 of CM057458.1, read as the reverse complement.
CTAAAAGATGGCTCCTGCAGGCCCCTCCAACGACAGAGGGCTGGCAGAGGTAATAGCTCAGATTTATACTATGGAACGAATAACATTTGCAGTGAATCACAGGAAAGAACGGTTTATAAACAGTTGGACTAAATGGGAATTTTATAAAGATAAAATACAGTAATTAGTTAGTTCTGTTCTCCTCCACCACCACCACCCTTTTATAGTAATTTTCAGTGGATAGGTTTAAAGTAATGAGGACCTTTATCTGCACGGGTGATGTTATATTTATTACTTGTCTCCCTATTGTTATTAACTTGTTCTTGGTTTTAGTTTTAAATTTTTTATGTTTAATAGCCACGTTGAATTTAATCTGTTGCCTTCTTAGTAGGAGGCTCCAGTGGAGGTTGTAGTTTAACATTTTAATGAGCTGTATGTGAATATCTCATTGGATATGTGTACTGCTGAAACTTTACAATGTTCAGTAATATTTAATAACTGTTTTAAGATAAATGAATAAATAAACAAGTATAAAAAAATAAAAAAAAAAGAAAATCAGAGGTGCTGAGGAGAGGCCAAACAGGAGAGCTCTGAACTGGAAATGGTCCTCCAGGAAGGAGAATCTCAGGAAGCGGCAGTGGCCGGAAGAATGGGGATATGGCGGTAAGCATCCTGCATATCCAGGGAGCACAGCCAAGAGTTTGGTAGAAGCAGGGGTAACAGTCCCTGAAGAGTTAACATGCGAAATCTCTTGTACTCCACGAAGAGGCTGAGCATGCTGAGATCTAAGATAGGTCTTAGATCCCCCATCTTCTTTGGAATCAGGAAGAAGTGGGAGTAGAATCCCCTTCCTGTCTGTTCCGGAGGAACAAGCTCTACAGCTGCCTTTTGTAGCAGAGCCTGTATCTCCTGCCTGACTAGTTGAAGTTGGCCTGACGAGTAAAAGGACCTTCCCCGGTGGGCTGGGAGGAGGCCTCTCCAGGAACTCTACTGAGTGACCTCTGTCTATGAGTTGAAGAACCCACGCATCTGCGATGACGGCCTTCCACCCATCCAGGTGGAGGCCCAACCTTCCCCCTACCGGTTCAGAGGCCGAACCTTCCCCCAACCAGTTCCTCCGAGAGAGTTGGAGGGAGCGGAAGGAGGAGCAGGGAGTCAGGACGCAGAGGGGAGTGGCGCTTTTCCTCCGGAGGCAGGTTTCGAGAACTTGGTCTCAGAAGTTCAGGCACCGGAACCTGGGGCATGACGTTTATTTTGTCATTTGCCCTGGTTCTGCCTGTTCCACTTCCGTTGGCGGTTAAATGGCTGCTGCCATTGTTTCTGACTGGAACAGTACATGGAGCGGACGTCCTGGAGGGATTGCTGCTCTCCTGCAGCTCAGTAATAATGTCTTTGGCATCGCTGCCAAACAGAACTGGACCCCTAAAAGAAGCGTCCAGAAGTCAAGGCTGAAATCTTGTGCCAACTCTGCCAGTCGAAGCCAGGCTAGGCGTCTGAGACAAATCCCTGTGGCGTACTCCAAGCCACTGAGTCGACCGAGTCGTATGTGGTGCGGAGGGCATGGCGGTAGGATGACTTATTCATCCTGACTTTTTCCAGGAGTTTATTCCGGAGCTGTTCATCAGGAATCTCCTGAAGGTCTTTTCTCCAACTCTGCTAAGGAGGACTTTTGGAAGGCCACCATGTGGGCGACATAGTTCAGGGATCTGATGGCACAGGTAGATAAGGAGTAGATTTTTCTACCGTACTGGTCCTGCTGCTCCTTATCTGGTGGAGAGGCACTAAGGTGTTTAGTTGGGCCGTCATGGGCAGCAGTAATGATCATGGAGTCGGCCTTAAGTTGGACGGTCAAATGAGACCACTTCCGGGGGAAAGTAAGTTCGATCCGCTTTACGTGACACAGCCGGAATTGAAGAGGGCTGTTGCCAAATAGTGGATGCAAGGTCCTCATGTGGTCCCATCCAGGAGGTGGGAATGGGAAGGGGATCCATACTGACAAGGTCCAGGTTCTCTGCAAGTCTCTTGCATTGGGGGTCCAGCTCCTTGGAGGCCCATCCACAAGATTTTTGTATTGTCCTAAGTAGCTCCCCAAAGGAGGGGTCCTCAGGGAGAGACTTCGGGGACTCCTTTGGTTGAGGCTCAACCAAGGAGTGCAGCTCGGACTGGTTCCCTAGGTCAGAGTCCGAATATTCCGGTCTGCTGGAGAAGAAAGGTTTAAGCCTGGTCCTGGGGTCTAAAATCCCTAGGGGGCAGAGTATTCAAGTCTCTGTCAGAGACCTGGCTAGAGGATACAGGACTAGGAGGGGGCACCCTGGAAGGAGGGGCAGCCCTGACCATGACCTGAGGCCGACCCAACTCCAAAAGAAGCTGAGATTTGGCATCCTTCCACCACGCAGGAATGGATCTGTAATCGGGCAGCAGTGGAGAGGGAGGAGGTGGAGGTGGGTAACCTGGGTACCCCATTAACGGGGGGTGGGGTAGCTGGGAGCTTTGTACCAATAAGGGTATTGGTAGAAGGTCTGACCCTGGTAGTCTAGTGTAGGGTATCCTGGTGTCTGATATCCCGGCATTGGGTAGCCTGGTGTTGGGTATCCCGGTGTCAGATACCCTGGCATCGGCAGGCTGTAGCCCAGAGGCGGGTATTAGGGGACATGAGGATTCCCCGAAAAGTCACCCACAGGGCCGAAGGAGGAGCAGAACAGCCACGGAGAGGGGCGCTGAAGGCCACTAGAAGCGGGTCCGGCAAACGGGTAGGCAGGAGGCCCAAGGTCCCTCCGGGAGGAGGTCCATGCCTGGCCTGTGTGGAGGTCGGCGAGGATCCACTGAAAGGAGGGATCTGCTGGCTGGAATAATCCTGGTGAGGGGAGGGTCAGGCAAGTCCCCAGTGACAGGTTAGGTAAGGTATCCAACTGGTTAAGAGAAGTGTTGGGTACAGGTAGCAAATCCCTGGGGGAAGAAACCCGAGGGGATAAAGGTGTACCTTCGACTCGTCCCAGCGTTGAGGGCCTGAGTGAACAAAAGGCCCTGCACATGGGGTACTCACAGAGGTGGAAGGCCCACCCTGATCAGCATCGGTTGTTTGACTGGTCTTCCCCTGAGGAGAACGGCTTCTTCTTCTTCTCCTCCTCCTCCTCCTCCTCCTCCTCCTCCTTCTCCTTCTTCATCCTCCTCCTCCTCCTCCTCCTCCTTCTTCTTCTTACCATAGAAACACAGAATCTGACAGCAGATAAGGACCACTTGGCCCACCCAGTCTGCCCATTTCCCTACCTATTGGATAAGCTGCAGATCCTAGTTAACCAGCAGCCTACTTCTTCCTACCCCCACCCCCTAAATTGCCTTATGACTGTCCCATGCATGTTTGAATTCCACCACTGTTTTGACTCACAACCTCCTCCGGAATGCCGTTCCGTGCATCCACAACCCTCTCTGTGAAAAAATACTTCCTTAAATTACCTCTGAGCCACCCCTCTATCTTCAAATTGTGCCCTCTTGTTCTTGCACACCTCTTTTTTTGAAAGATGCTACCCTCTTGGACTTTGTTGATTCCCTTGAGGTACTTGAACGTTTCTAACATGTCCCCCTCTCCCTCCTTTCCTCAAGGCTATACATATTAAGCTCCTTAAGTCTCTCTTCATATGTCTTCCGGGCAGACCCTGCACCATTTTAGTTGCCCTCCTCTGGACAGCTTCCATCCTGTCTATGTCTTTGCGGAGACTGGGTCTCCAGAACTGCACACAGTACTCCAGATGGGGTCTCACCAGCTGTCTGTACAGAGGGATAATAACTTCCTGTTTTCTACTGGTGATGCCTCTCCCTGTGCATGCCAGCATCCCCCCAGCCCTCCTTGCTGCCCTCTCACATTGCTTGCCCACCTTTAGGTTATCTGATATGACTACCCCAAGTCCCTTTCCATTTTGTTGTTGTTAGTATCTCACCCCCATTGTGTACTCTTCCCTGGGTTTTGTTTCCCAGGTGCATTACCTGCACTTCTTAGCACTGAATCTAAGCTGCCATACATTTGACCATTCCTCTAACCTTGCCAAGTCCCTTCTCATCCTTTCCACCCCACCCTGTGCATCAACTCTGTTGCAGATCTTTGTGTCATCTGCAAAGAGACATACTTTCCTTCCAGTCCTTCTGCAATGTACGCTATAAAGACACTGAAGAGGACTGGTCTATACTGAACCCTGGGTACCCCACTAGTAACCCTCCTTTCTTCTGAGTGGACTCCATTTACTATTACTCTCTGTGTCCTATTCTCCTGCCAATTCTTTACCCAGGCTGTCATCTTGGGACCCACTCCCAGGCTGGCTAACTTGTATATTAACCTTTTGTGTGGGACTGTGTCAAATGCCTTGCTAAAGTCTAGGTAGGCCATGTCCACAGCCCTCCTGATCTACTACTTTGGTCACCCAGTCAAAGAAATCTATCAGATTCGTCTGGCATGACCTTCCGCTGTGAATCCATGCTGCCTAGGGTCCTGTGCCCCTCTGGCCTCTAGATACTCAACAATTCTTTCCTTCAAAGTGATTCCATCATTTTCCCTATCACTGAGGTTAAACTAACAGGTCTGTAGTTTCCTGCTTCTGCCCGCTCCCACTTTTTGAGAGGAAATCACATCTGCCCTCCTCCAGTCCTCGGGTACCACCCCATCCTCCCATGATTTGTTAAAAGGGTAGTCAGTGGTGTCACTAGTTCTACCTTAGCTCTTTTAGAATTCTGGGATGAATCCCATCAGCCCCATTGCTTTGTCCACCTTCAGTTTTAAGAGTTCTTTCAGAACTCTTTCTTCTATAAATGGGCTGGTATCAACTTCTGTATCCAGAGTGTTTCTACTGTTTGTTTTATGTACCTCCCCTCTTCATTTGTAAATACTGAGCAAAATATTTGTTTAGTATCTCTGCCTTTTACAGTCTCCCTCTGCCCACCCTCCCTCTCCTTTTTTAAGCCTCACTATCCGTCCCTTGGTCTTCCTTCGCTCCCTGATGTATCTATAAAAGGTTTTATCCCCCTTCTTAACTGAGTTGGCTATCTTTTCCTCGGTTTGGGCCTTTGCTGTTCTGACTGCCTTCCCAGCCTCCTTTTGCTTTAACTGATACAGTTCTCTGTCCTGCTCCTTCTGCGATTCCTTGTACTTCCTGAATGCTTTCTTTTTCGCTTGAACCTTCACTGCCACTTCCTTTGAGAACCATAGTGGTTTCTTACATAGTTTTGTTTATTTGCTTCACACAAAGGCTTGTTACCTCTGTGATGGCAGTTTTTACTATTCCCCATTGTTCTTCCACCCCTCCTTCCTGCCCATTTGCTAGTGCATTCCTTAGGCACTCACCCATTTTGGCAAAGTCAGCCCTCCTAAAGTCCAGTACTTTTGTTTTGTATGGCTTGACTCTATTGCTGTGTTTATTGTGAACCATACTGTTCGATGGTCGCTAGTTCCCAGATGGCTACCGCGTCTACATCTGTATCCTCTCTCCATCTCCATTTGAGAGAATCAAGTCTAATATTGCTCCTCTCGAGTGGGCTCCAGTACTAGTTGTCTAAGGCATGCCCCTGTGGGGCATCTAGAATAACTGCACTCTTAGTGGCGCTGCAACTGCACTCCAGTTAACATCTGGCATATTCAGATCACCCATCAGCAATATCGCCCCTTTTTCTGCCATTCTAAGTATACTTTCTATCATTTCCTTGTCCATTTCCACCCCTGAGAAAGGGGTCTGTATACAACCCCTGTGCGGATTGTGGTGCCATTGCCTGTCTCCAAATTTACCCACAGTGCTTCTTCTCCTCCCTGTTTACCCTTTTGTTCTGTTGCTTTGATTCCTTCCCTTATGTAAAGAACTACTCCTCCTCCTGTTTTACCCTCCTGTCCTCCTGTAGATAGTGTATCCTGGTATGTTTATGTCACAGTCATGGTTTGTGTGTACCCATGTTTCTGTGACTGCCACGATATCCAGTTGTTCCTCCTCCATCAAGGCCACTAATTCAGGAAGCTTGTTACCCAGACTACGGGCATTGGTACTCATTGCTCTCCATTTTTTGATGGCTTTACCTTCTGTTGCAGCATCCCCCACTGACCGTTCTACCTCAGTCTTTTTCTCATTTAGTACCCTGTTTTGTAGGGAGAGGCTGGGATTTTCCTGCTGCTTGTCAGTGCCTCCCCCTTTGACTAGTTTAAAAGCTTGCAAATGAAGCATTTAAACCGATTGCTCAAAATACTTGTTCCCTTCCTGGACAGATGCAGACCATCCTACCTGTATAGGCTGGTGTCCCTCCAGGTGGAACCCCAGTCCCCGATGAAGCCAAACCCCTGTGCTCCGCACCAATTTTTCAACCATTCATTAAACTGCATGGTGCTAATTACCCTCGCCTCCCCCATGCCTTTGACAGGCAGCACCTCTGAGAAGGATACTGTGTGTGCTACTTGTCTTAGGCCCCTTCCCAACTCTGCAATGTCCTCCTGCACTGCTCTAATCTCATGATGAGCCAAGTCATTTGTCCCTAGGTGCTCAGACTCCCTTGCAGCTGTTCTCGTGATCCTAAGGATGCGCTTCCTGTCCCTCCAAGCCATGGCACCAGGCAGGCACCTTACTTCAGTTTTCCCAGCTCCCCCCAGTTCTATACCCTAATAATGAGTCCCCACCAGGAGCTGCTACCTTTCCCTGTGGTGTCCTCTGCCTCCTTCCTGTGGGCCTCCCTTGTGACAGTTGTCATCAGTCTTCTCTGCGGGTGCATCCATAGGGGAGCTATGCTCCCCCAGAATGGTGTTTGGATTGTGGAGTGGAACAACTGACTGGGTGTGCCTCTGTTCCACCATCCTCACCCTCCCTGAGCCCACTGTGGTCCAACTGCTGTGCTTTCTTCGCAACCTCTGAGGTAGTGGTGGTGGCGCTAGTGCTCCCTGGATGGGGGAGGTTCCCTTCCTACTGTCCAGTGTGGCCTGGGGAAGGTTTCCTACTACTGTCCAGTGCGGCCTGAGGCGGGCAACTTCCTCCCTCAGGGCAGATAGTTGTTTGCAAATAGGGCAGCATCTCAGCCTCCAGAAAGACTCCAGAAGACTGCTGCCCCACAGCCATTACATTGGACTACTCCCCACATGTTTATCTACTTTTTTATGTGTGTGTGTGTGTGTGTGTGTGTGTGTGTGTGTGTGTACACGTGTGTGATTGGTTATATAGAAATATATATATTATATAATGTGTATGCTTATATTGTCAGTGCAGTGTGCTAGAGAGGATATGACAGTGATATGCACCTTGCACTCTTGAGGAAATGATGTCAGAACCTCAGGTATAAAGGAACTATTTCCAGGGGTGGGTAGGGTGAGGGTGGGAAGGGTTGGGCCTAAACTGTGCCCTCACAAAACAATCAGCTAAAAGCTCTCACCCACCGCTGCAATGAGTGCCTTCCTGTCAGCAAGATACCCTACACAACAATTTGACAGAGAAAGTACACTGCTAATCAAACAGAGAAAAATCCAGACATCCAAGTCAGACACAGGTAAACCTCTCCAGCCCCAAAACAGCCTGGTGGTTTGTTAGCCACAAAGGAAAATCAAATATGCAGTTATTTCAGCCCTTCTAAAGATGCTGACAAGATAAGCAGTTTTGAAAACCCCCTTCCTGAATTAAAAACTAAAATAATTAAACACAAAGCAATACCACTTTAAAAGTAAGGAAAACTTCTCTCAGATGTAAGCAAGAGAGAGAGATTGGTTACAGATATTTAGTCCAATATAGTATATCCCACGCAGCTTCTCAGTTGTTTCAACGCACACCTAGTACACAACTTGGAAGAAGATGGACTTCTGCCTCAAACAGGATCCTACCAGTAGTTTATAGTAATAGAACAATGCTGAAATAGTCAAGCTAGACAATTGGCTGTGATGCAGGCCTCTAGACTTGTGAAGACAATTTCCCCCACCTCAGGCTATGTCTGGCATCCAATTACAAACTGCAGCCTCTGCTATTTTAAAATCACAACCCCACCAAAAGTTGCAAAATATATTGATGCAGATTGTCACAGAATTCTAGTAATCAGTCCAGTTAGCCACAAAGGAAAATTAAATATGCAGTTATTTCAGCCCTTCTGAAGATGCTGACAAGATAAGCAGTTTTGAAAACCCCTTCCTGAATTAAAAACTAAAATAATTAAACACAAAGCAATACCACTTTAAAAGTGAGGAAAACTTCTCTCAGATGTAAGCAAGAGAGAGAGATTAGTTACAGATATTTAGTCCAATATAGTATATCCCACGCAGCTTCTCAGTTGTTTCAACGCACACCCAGTACACAACTTGGAAGAAGATGGACTTCTTCTCCAGGGCCGGCGGCGATGATCTTTCTCTCAGCTCCTGAAGCTCCTTTTCCATGGAAGCCAGCCTCTGAGTCAGCAGATGGGCTTCGAGGATCCTCTTATGACGGGTGTGCATGACCTGGTTAAAGCCCTGGCACATGATACACTCAGCCGAGTTGTGCTTGGGCCCCAGGCAGAGGTCTCACCAGGAGTGATCGTCCCCGTGCGGAATCTGCGTGCCGCACTTGGAGCACTTCATTTTAGAACAACTAGATAACATACAACATAATGGGCGATATTTAGAAAACAGAGAACTTTGGAACGAAATCGCTAAATAATCCGAAAAATGGCAGGCAACTGAATGCTGTTCTACTGCATTTGTTGACCAATTGTGAGCAGTGGGAAAGAACTGGAGGGCGGGCACAGGACCACCCCTTTTATAGTCACACTGATGTCGCGTCACCTGACGACAGGGGGCAGTCCCCGCTAATGACTGCTAGCTACAAGTCTGCCATGCGGTCCTGATGCCAGGGGCGCAGTCCTGTATGTAAAGACCTACTGCAGGAACCCTCTCGAAGAAAGATCACGTAATACTTTAATCTCTAAATAGAGCCCCTGCATTTGGGCCTCATCTCCCCCCCCCTTCATACCAACTCATATACTTATCATTCAAATTTTACTGTTACTCATATCAAAAGTAGGCAGGAATCTGGCAGGGATACAGTGATCTACATATTCATAAAAGTAGCATGTTTTCTCATCCAAATTCCCTTATTTAAGCTCCCAACAACTGGTAAGAGGTCATCACAGTATCGCACACTGGGGTCAGAACTCGCACTTGCAGTGGAATGGCGAACGGGTGGATGCTCAGGCGCAGCCCAAAGTGGACCAGGTGCAGTGCATAGATAAGTATAGTTTTTCCAGTAAGGTAATTGGGAGGCTGTTAGATCCTTCATTATATATGTGGGATTTGGCACCAGTAAGATATATTTTAACATGAGAATAATAAACTCTAGAGCGTTAAGGTAATTAACATGTATTTACAGTAGTCAATATTATCATTATAGCCAACAAACTGTAGTGTAATATGTATAACAAGACCAGATACTGTACTACTGTGACATGAAAATGTGACTTTCTGTACCCTGAAAAAATCAAAATAAAAACTTTTATGGCAAAAAGGAAGAAAGGCAAGGCGGACAGTTTCATGGCCCCAAGTGATCAGGGATGGCTCGGGCACTCTGGCAACCCGGGTCTGCTACCCAAGCCACTGACGTCAGGAGCAGAGGTCGACAGGGAGGGTTCCTATGGACGCACTGCTCCCGAGGTGGGTGGGTCGACACTGCTGCGCTCAGCAACAGCACTTGGCGGTACTTGGTTGAGGCAGTATGACTTTGTCACAGGCAGATCTTGCCAAACAAACCTTTTCACCTTCTTTAAGGGGTGACCATGAAGATGGACAGATAAAAGGACACAGATACAGTCTATCTTAACTTCCACGGGGCATTTGACACTGTGGCACATGGCAGTTTCTGGGTTAAGTACAGCAGTGCAATATACTTTACATGAGGCATACACAAGGTGAACTGCTAACTGGCTTAAGAGCAGGAAACAAACAGTCTTAATGGATGGGCACTACTGCAAGTGGAAAGGGGTACTCGGCGGCATCCATCAGGGATCAGAGCGGCCGCCATTGCTCTTCAACATTTTCATATACCTTTTTTCTCCCCAGCCGTGTTCGTGAGAGATATACCCTGTTCACAGGGATATACAGTACCACAGTCAACCAGTATTCACCAGGATGTTATCCGCACTTCCAGCAGAGGTAGGGAGGTGCAGGTTCCCCGGGCAGCCAGCCCCTGCTTTTATACAGAAAACCACACAAGAATTGCACTTGAACTCTGAGGATGCTGCTAAACAATGCAGCAAAATGCCAAATGGTAACAGAAGCACACAGAGGGCCCTCTACGTGTTTGTATTACCACATATATTCTGTTGCATTGTTTAGCACTGGGTGGTGTTAATAAGAATTAAAAGATTTTTCTGCAGCATCCTCAGAGTTCAAGTGTGGTTCTTGTGTGTGTTTTTTATGCCACAGTCAAGCCTGTTGGCACCAGTCTACCCCAAGACCATGTCCAGTCCCACATTCCTCACAGTTCTGCCGTCTGTGGCAGTAACTCCAGAAGAAGGGCCATCCTCCCCTCCGAGGCAGTGTTCTGTGTGGACTACGATATGGTACCAGTACGGAGCCCTTGGAGCTCAGGCTATCATATAGATGGTCATGGGGGGTTTGTACCGCAGTTTCCTACTTGGTGCCTCCCTCCTCCCCTGGCGTGGGTGTAGCCCATCCGGTGTCTCGGCTGTACACAATGGCATCCTGCAGAGGGAACTATGGGCCACAACACCACAGATGTCACTTGGGCACTGGTGCCCCAACACCATCCCACCCTGACCACAGCACACTGTCAAGCGGCAGCTGCTGCAGTCAGGCCTTGCTCCCCACACGGAGACCCGCGTTTGATATCGAACTCAGGTTGCCAGCATGGCACTGCGTCATGTTACTGAGGGGTCAGCGGAGCAGCTACTGTTCAACATTTTTATCAATGTTATGGAGCAGAGGTCTCCAGCAGGCTGCTTGAGTTCACTAATGACCCTAAGCAGGCCAGGGTAGTCTTGAGGATGTCGAGAAACTTCAGGAGAACATGAACAAGTTGGCAGAGTGGTCAGACTTCTGGAGTCTTAGATTTAATGTAGCCAAATGCTAGGTGCTACACTAGGGTAATAAAATCATAGACAGAACCTACATATTATGTAAGGCTCTAGTGACAGCACTAACGTGCACCAAAAAGGCAAAGTTGCATCCTTTCCAAAATTGACCCCTCTTTCCTTTGCCAGTGGGTCCAAACTGATGCACCTACTCTATAACAATATCTAAAGGAAGGGAACGTGAACTGTTTAAAATCTGCCACAGATTATGTTTTGACCCAGTAGGCTCCTCTTTAGACCCACATTTCTTACACCAGTGAGTCCAATTCGACCCACGTTTTAAATCCCCGAGTGCTGTCACTGTAAGGCTCCATTTGCTGCAGTGCAGGAGGAAAAAGACCTCAGGTCATACCAGACAAGGGATAGCAACATTACAAGCAGTGGGTTGCCCTGTCTAGAAGGCTAGCAGAGAGGTTACCTTATGGTGACCCAGGTTCAGGAGTGGACCTGGGTGCTGGCAGTTGGGTGGTGGACTAGGAAGAGCACTGCACTGGCAGACCGCCTCAGGCGGTGGGGGGGGGGCAGCACATCCTATTACACCAGCGGCCCTCAATGGTGGGTCAGGGAGCTTGCTCTTCTGCTGGAGGACTGGCTGCATGCATGCAAATCTCCTGTGCACATTCAATTCAATTTATTGGAGAGCAAAACTGAGTGTTAACAATTGCATCTTTTACATCACACCAGGGTCAGAATGTTACGTAGAGAAGAAACTGGGTCATCAAAATGACAACCGCCAGCACTCTCAGGCCCAGCACCTTGACGCCTGCAAGCTGGATCCCAAAGGGGTGCAGCTGAAGAAATTGTGAGGAGCCGTGCACACTGCCCAAGGTCTGAGCAGACTGTCATCAGTGGAAAAAAAGCATGAAGGGAAAAAAAAAAAAAAAGAATGCTGGAAGAATACTGGGGTGTATCAAAGGAGGCGGGGGACAGAAGAGCAAGGGATATTATCCTGGCACTTTACCAAGCCCTGGTCAGGCCCCATCTGAAGTACTGCATGCAGTACTATCCTCAAAACAAAAAGGACACTGAGGCAGTCCAAAGGGTGAAACATGGGGCTACCAAAATGATCAGTGGTACAGAGGGCAACAGCTATGAGGAGAGGCTGGTGCCCTTGACATGTTCACACTGGAGAAAAACAGACTCAGATAGGACATTATCTCACTCTTCATCATACTCAAAGTGAATCAAAAAGATGGAACTGAGATGTTTCATCTGGTGTACTTCAGCAAGGACACACTCTGAAGCTCAGACGTTCTAAATTCAAGGGTAACATGAGAAGACATTTCTCCCATAGGGTGATGAACATATGGAACAGCCTAACAATGGAGACCATGACTACGAAGACAGTACAGGCCTTAAAGATAATCCTGAACATATTTCTACTTACCAATGGAATCAAGAGGGCAACCTGGATGATGAGTGGAGAACAAATACCCATAAATTACACAATAGCAGAAAGGGTTTCTAGGCTCCTGATTAGTCAGTGATCATCTTGGACAGTGATGTTATCCCAGCGCAACATCACTCTACGAAGGTCCAGTACACAACTGACCTATCTGCATGACAAATCATGCAGCCTCCTACTGTGAATGGGTTCAAGTTTCACTCTCACTCTCCAACAGTCTCAGGGCATGCGTTCAGCCATCTGGTTTTTCAGAAATTAGGAAAAATACCCACTCAACAGTAGTTTCAAAAACAGTGAATAAAGACAGAGCCTTTGTCAGCCCACCGGTGCAGCAGCACAGTGTCTGCTTACATTGCCGACATCCCAGGTTCAGAGGCGGACTCAGGAGTTTAGGGCCAGCCAGGGGGAGAGAGAGAGAGAGAGAGAGAGAAGGACTGGGCATCCCAGAGACTGCTCTCCCTTCTCGGGCAAGGGGCGGGGAGTGTCCGGAGCTCTGCAGAGATCTGATGGAGCTGGGGGTACCGCAGCTGCCGGTGCCTCATGTAAGGGGAGCTAAGCGGGTGCTAGCCATCATTGCATATCCTCACCCCCAGGAATCTCTACAGCATCAAAAATCCATCCCCATCCATGACACCCTGCCTGCCACTACTCCCGCTGCAATCAGTGTACGCTCAAAAGCACTTACGGTCTCTGCCCCCAGGGCAAGCCAGAGCTTGAGACAATTGTCCAATGGCCTGGGCATGGGGGACATACGGGACAGGCGCCAGTACACAAAAAAAAAAAGACAGAGCCTTCATACTCTCAGATATAGTCTTATTTCATTTGGTTACATTCCCTCACTGTGCTTTCATTCTCTCCCAAACCGACTCTGAAACAGAAGCACAGTGTGTGCGACTTTAGAATCTACCGGCTCTGGTCCTGATGACAGGTACTGCAGCTGAAACTATAATAATCCAAATGGGAAATACCAAAACAAAAACAAAAAAGCATTCTTTGTCATATTGTTTTCAGGGGAAGGAGGTTCAGAAGCAGACAGTTGCTCATCAAGAGTGGTGGTGGGGGGGGGAGGGGCAGCTTCACAACACTGCATCAATAATCAGCAGCTCCACCTACTACAGAAAACAGTGAAACCAATTTTTTTTTCATAGGTATACCTACCCCTCTAAAATTAACTGAAAAGATATATTTTAAAATGTATGTTTTAATCTTTTTCTTCTTTTTCTTTACCACTGAGCAGTTGTATAATAGCAATACTGCACTCCAGGGTGTGCGTCATACTGGGATAATGCCACTTCTCGGGTGTTGGACACACTCGGCCTGTGGCCTTATGCCCAACACCCGAGGCGTGACATTATCCCAGCACGACACACACCCTGTTGTGCATTATTGCTTAATTATTACATGTTGCATACATAGCATACTAATTCATCCTTGCTTATGAAGGGAAGGAGTTTAGAGTTCCTTCCTCCTGACCTTAAATTACTATTTTACTTCTTCCAGAACAGAAAAGCATTTTCTTGCAACATTTTATTCCATTAGTATAAAATGAAACAACAGTGAACGTACCAGCCAAGTAGGAAGTGAACTGTTTTGGCCCACAGCGGACTGCATAGCGTGCTGTTGTTTTCACAGCTTTCTGTTCTACCTGTGAGGTGTCTCTCGGGCGAAAGAACGTTCCATCCGAGGTCTCACCCCACCATCGAAGTCTGATGAGAGGGGAAGCTGGAGGTTTTGGGATGGTCCATAATAGTTTGCTGACTGCCACTCTCAAAAAACAGCGCAACTGACCTTCGACAAGGGGTGGCAGACTTGTAGAAGGGGAGACATCGCTGATACCTGCAAACAATAAATGATATCTGTTGGTTTAGATACACAGCCAAAGATGGTATTTTATCTAAAGAAGGGATTTCATTACCTCATAAATGTACTTCCGGCATTTAAATACAGAAATTCATAAAATATTGTACCAAATGCAGAAACTGACAAATCACTCCTAAAAAAAATACTGAACTGCTACACAACCCAGAAAAAATATCAGCATTTCCTCCTGAACAAAATGAAAGGATGGGAGCATTTGTCAAGCCCCACTGATATGGTACATACCGTTTCCCCTTTCTCTATTACTTGGTTCTACTCCCTATTTCTTTCTCAGAGTCCTTAGACAGTACTTTTCTCTGTCTGCACTTTTGATTTCCACAGTCTCCTTTCCTTTATTGTTTTTCTCACCTGTGGTTCCAAAACAGCTGTAACTAAGGCCCCGTCAACACTAGCATCTGTTAAAAACATTTTCATTTCCATTATTCAGCACGGTTATTGGAGCATCCAGACTGAGCTCTGACACTGTGCTTGCCTGAGTGAGTTCCCAGGCATGAATGTGGCAGCACCGTAAAGCACTGTGGGTGCCGCAATCCATGTTGGGATTCTTTGCAACTGGGCGCGGAACCAGATTTGGAGGGAAAATGACAGCATTCAGTTCGGCAGCTTAGTGAGAGCTTAGAAAAGTTTCTGTTTTTCCCTTTAGTTCCAGCCAAAAAAACAAAGGTCTTTGCAGCGGTAGTTGCCTTAAACCGTGTTACAGCACGGTTTGCATCCACACTGCAAACATGGATTAAAGCAACCGTGCTAGTCTAAAACTGTGCTAAATCCCTACTCCGAACAGGGTTTTAGCACGGATTGTAGTATGATTTTACCATGCTACAATCCGGACACAAAACTTTCAAACCGTTTTCACAGAGTTAAAACAGTTTATCCAAAGAATTCCTAGTGTGGGAAGGGCTTACCAATATTGGGAGCCAAGCCTCTGACCGAAACATGGGGGGTTACAAAAACATGGCGGCACTCCGTGCATAGATGTTTTAGGGGAAAACAGTGAAATTTGTATCTGTTAAGATGTTTTTGTTGTTCTTAGCACCTGGATGGTACCAGACCAGCTACTTCAAGCATTTTTTCTTTTAAAATTTGCAACAGCTAGCTGGCCCAGCTGGGCAGTGACTGGCGAGCCACTTACCACACCTACACTCTGGGCTTGCGTTCCAAGCCAAGAAAAAAAGAAAAGAAAATCACTGCATGCCAGCAGGAAAAGGGAATAAGCACCCTAGTGGGGTGGGTGGGATCCCCTGCTGCAGCACTGCAACCTGGTGTTCCAGAGAGCTCAGTGCTAGGTAAAGCAAAGGCAATTGGGGGGGGTGAGTGATACTACAGGCACTTACATATAAATACCTGGGTGTAGAGTTTGACCAGGGCCTTAACTTTGATCAGCACATAGATAAATTAATAATTAAAAAAAACATACATGAAACTGGGGGCCTTGAGAAGGGTGTCCTTCTGCATGACTAAGAAAGACCAGCTGTTGGTTCAAATCAACTCATCGTCCCAGCATTACATTATGGATGTCACATTTATAATTTTGCTACGAAAAAAACAAATAAATCACTGCATAAATTGGATGTCTAATAAAATAGCCATATTTGTCTTAAGATGTGAATTCACTGTCCACTAGTGCACTCTATATCAATCTTTGCCCTGGAATTCACTAGAGCAAAATAGACACAGAGCATGGGAAATATTGCTGTATAAAATTTTTGGAAACTAATAAGCCTATAAGGTTTATAAATTCCCTAGAATGGTCTGATCATAAATTTTGTTTGCAAAGCAATGATAGAAATTTACTAGTCCCTAGGGTACGAAATATAATATAAATATAGAGCTGCAGTTACCTGGAACAACCTGCCTAATAGTGTAAGAGCACTGGATTTATCCGTTAAATGTTTTTAGAAGCAGGGCTAAACAGGATTCTGTACACATTTGCACTTGATATTTAGACTATCTTATGTTTTTGTCCTGTTTATGAAATTGTCTGTTCTCAACTGCGTTTATATAGTGTGTATGTGTATTTTTAGCAACATGTACTTTAGAAACAACTACAGGACCACCTTGAAAACAAAGCTTTATTGTCCTACGGTGAAATGTGATTGTCAAATTAACGCCTGTATAAATAAAGATGTTTTACTACTACTACACCTGGGGAAGGAGAAAATAAAAAATTTGAAAATGGGAATAAAGCCTCTGGCAGATGAAACCATGTCTCCATTAGCCCTGATAAGCCAGTCTGGCCCTGGCTTAGAGTCCCACATCCACCCACTGGAACCTTGGATCCATCAGTCCAAAAGCGGGTACAGGGGAGGCTTTGAAGCATGGAGTACAGTGCAACTACTAGGACTAAAAGCAGGGCCAAGGTCTCAAGTAGAGAATAATATAGAGCCTTGTTTTCTCCAACTGAGGGCCTGATGCCACAGCGTAAGAAGCATCAGAAGAATATGAAAAAGAAAAACTTTCAGAAGCTGTTTTGTGGTTTGTTTTTTTAATATAGGCGAAATTCCTTCATACTTACCCAGAAGCAAATTATTTGATACCTTTTAATGGACCAATATAGGTGTAACAACAAGAACAGAGTGCCCTAGCTTTCAGACCAAGTCCTTCATCAGAAGCGTAACGACAGTTATTTAGAAAAAACAATACTTTTAACAACTAGATCATGCAGAAAAAAAAAAACAGAAAAAATCCCCATTGGTTTAAAATACTCATTTAAAAAAACAGAAGATTATGTCAGAGAAGCTACACAGTACCATGTTACCTTAAGCTGGGAGGGTCCCAGGGTCAAAGGTGCTTGGTGCAAAGCACATACAAAGAATTCCACTGCATAAAAATTCAATAGACATGAGATGACATTACTTAGGCAGATGGCTCATAAATCAAGCTACGAGTGTCACAATGTGTATAAGAATGCAATTACTGAAAAACAACCCCCACCCGGATTAAAGACATACTAAGATAGTCTTAGGACTCCAAGAAGTTTCAATGTATGTGTTACAGACAAGAAATTACTAGTAAAGCTGTCTTAAAAAGATCAGTACACACTGTATGATGTGTAAAACTAAGCTGGACCCATTAACCAGCTATACTCTCCAGCTAGATAGTATGCCCCATAAACTTCAAAAGCCTGTAGTGTAGTAATAGAACTTTATAAATAATAATATAACTATAAATTGACAGTATTAGTGTCAAACAAAAAACTCTTGTCAAGGACCACCAAGGAATTAAGACCATGCAGCCAGATATGTACTGATGTCAATACATTCTCAGTGTATAACAACTTTCCTCCTCTACACACACACACAAAAAAAACACACCCTACCCCGCCCCACATCCCCATAATGCGTGGGAGGGAGAGAACAACTAGTTTTAAGGAGAAACACACACACTCACTCACTCCTAATGCACCTTCATTCACATCAGTCACTGCAATTGTTCCCCAAAGGAATTCAACTTGTCATGAAATCCCAAGTAAAAGGGATCAGGTATCATAATATCTACAAAGCAAAAATGTGACACTATTTAACCTTACTCCTATCTGCGTAGTAACATCTCCAAGAATTCTGGATAGAACCACAATGAAATAAAAATGCCACCCTCCCCAGGGTAAGATAACTAGAAGTAAATACTGTATAAAGTATGTGTGCAAGACAAGCGCCCCAACATACCTATATTTCCACAAATCACTACAATATTAGCCTAATGTAAATAGATATGTCAAAGACCCCCATGCGAATGAGATCTCGCACCCCAATATGTTCAGAGTGAAAAAAAAATGTGAGTCTGTAACAAACCTGCTGTATGTACAGTAACAGGCTAGGGAATCTGAATATGACGTAATGGAATCCACCCCACTCCCTGGTGAAGGTAAACAGTAAGGAGGAATTAATATTCATTATCAGTGCTTAATCTGTAAAGAAAGAGTTGCCAGGGCTCTGAGTCCAAACACTAAAAGCCCGGGGTCTGGGGGCTGCCAGGCCCCCAGAAGCTATGGGTTTTTAGATGCTCTGTGGTGAGTTTTGGGGGTTATATTGCAGATAAAACACATTTCTATATCAGGCTCCCTGCCCCTGAATGCAGGGGAAGAAATTTTTTTTTTTGGGGGGGAGTCAGGTTGGAGAGCCTGGCTGACCGGGCACTGATCATGGCTGGGCATGTAGTATAATGCAATGGCAAGATGCTGTGAATTGGCTCCAATGCCAGGGGTCTGGGAGCCGGTAAGCCCCCAGAAGCTCTTTGGTTTTAGATGCTCTGTAATGAATTTGGGGGTTATATTTATATTCCAGATAAAACACATTTCTGTGTCTGGTTCCCTACCCCTGAATCTGGGTAAGAATTGTTTTGGGGGGTAGAGTCAATTATTGTAGAGTCTGGCTGACCACTGGTAAAGGACTGTGGGCTTGTATAAAGGGCAAGATGCTGTGAACTGAACCAACGGCCAGGAATCTTTGGTTTTAGATGCTCTGTGGTGAGTTTTGGATGGGTTATATTGCAGATAAAACACATTTCTATTCTGTGCCAGGTTCCCTATCCCTGAATCCAAGGGAAGAATTTTTTGGGGGACAAAGAATAGAAATGTGTTTTATGTGCAATATATAACCCTGGCCAACACTCACCACAGAGCATCTGAAACGAAACCCAAGAGCTTCTGGGTGCCTACTGGTCTCCAGACCCCTGGCCTTTGGCTTTGGGTCAATTCACAGCATCTTGCCCTTTATACTCGGAGTTATGGTATTGGAGACTGTGGCTGACCTTACTAAGCAACAAAATGTACCACATAACATATAGCATAGTACAAGTAATAGAAGAACCAATTAAAACTGAAGCATGAAAAGGTTTTTATAGCTAAAGGATCATGGGCATGTAGAAGCTATGGCAAGGTACTGTGATCCAAAGGCCAGGGTGTGGGGAGTGCGAATGCCCAGAAGCTCTTGGGCTTTAGAAGTGCTGTGGTGAGCTTTGGGGCTTTAATTGAAGATAAAACACACTTCTGTTACATGTTCCTGATTGAAGATAAGCACATTTCTGTTACAGGTTCCTATTGAGGGAAACTGTAACAGAAGTGTGCTTTATCTTCAATAAAAGCCCTAAACTCACCACAGAGCATCCAAAACCCAAGGGCTTCTGGCCTACCTATAACATTAATTATGCTCCTGCAGCAATTAATTTGTTAGAATGGGAGGTTAGCTGCTGAAGTAAGAACATTTTATAATATCACACTGACATGGTCTAATACTTATCGAACCCCAGGCCGTGCACACCATACAATACCTGGCATTGGGCAAAGTTGCTTGCCCTGCTAGATGCCATGTGGTATATGTTATTGCTTAATAAGGTAGTCTGCAGTCTCAATATCCGGACTCTGTCCAGATGAAAAAAATGTTCCCCTATAAGTCAAGGGATGCCCTTGACCCTAGGGAACATTTTTTATCATCTGGATGGAGTCAGGATATTGAGACTCTCGCTCACCTTATTAAGCAACAGCATGGAGGTACTAGGAACCTGTAACAGAAGTGTGTTCTATCTTCAATAAAAGCCACAATACTCAAAACAGACCATCTAAAACCCAGGAGTTTCTGGGGCCCTCATCAGAACAGGATATTAAAATGTCTAGCATTGTACCATCTGTCTTTTAAAAAAATATATTTTCTAGAAGATTTTATTTAGTTACCTCTCTTTTATTTTACAGGTCTTGACATGTTTTAATTGCCTTATCAGATAAGTATAAAAACTTTTTAATTTGATGATTTACAAGTGGTTTAAATCAACCCTTGTTTCTTTGTGTCCTGTTTAAATTTCTTGTTTTCCTTTGCAGGAATTCCTCAGGGACAGACTCAGTTTTGATGAATAGCTAATCCCCAGCTTGGATTGACCAGGTAAGAGACACTAATGTTCCTTAACAAAGTTACTATAATATTTTGTGCAAGTATCCATCATGATGTAATGGATGGTGGTGGTAGCTAGGCCACCATTACTTTATGATGGATGCCGTACAAAATACTGCGGTAATTTGATGTGTGTGTGGTAATGCATGGTGGAAGTGTAGCACAAAGAAAAAGAGTATATAACGCACTGTTTCAGCTGCTGCCTGCTAGCCAAAAAACTGTTTCTGTATTAAGCTACAAATACCATTAAGTAACCATCCATGTTGCTACACCAGTTTTGTAGGTTGCAGAAAGAAATTTTGAGTTTGGTTTGGTTTGTTCTCTACATATCGAGAAAAGACCATAGAATTTCCATATTTCTCTGGCTATCCTCATGTTTTCTTTCCTTACTTTGTGTATCACTGGCTGATCTGTGCCCTTTGGCAAGCCATGAGCGAACATAAGGGATGGGACTGAATTTCTTTAATGGTGGGCCGACTAGATTCAGGAATAGTAATGATGAAATAGTTTCAATAAGCATTGATGCTCGTGTTGATGTGCATATGAGGTTCATCTGGGAAAAGCCTCGCTCACACTCGGCACTGGAGATAGCAATAGTGCTCACGGCTGTCAAGAGGTACTTATACTGCTCCTGAATTTCTTTACCACCTGACTCCTTGTACACCCTGTATGCCCGAATGGTTTCACGAGTAGTACCTATAGCAAATCTTCTGCAAAGAGATTCAATCTCACTTTCTCCATACAGTGTAGGTAGCTCATCGGGCCAGTACTGCTTATAGCACTTTCATTTCGGTGATCAGATTCTCATATCCAGTCTTGTCACCAGTTGTGCCTCCTGTAGACAGCATACATTTTAAGTAAGTTGTCTGCTAAGCTGGAAAAATTGTCCTGGGTGAATCTTCTTGTCACAAACATTTCCTTCATGCAATAGGACACCCTGAAACATCCTTTCTTCTATGGCTTTCTCACACTGTGACAAAAATGTGCCTTGTTTTTCTACCATTCGTCGAATACGCTATTTGGCGGCAGATAGCTCGTGTGCATCAACAATTGTACAATCACGATGTTGCAATTCAAGAGATAACTTGACAACTCCTGTAGGGCATCATACATAATTCCAAGGTTGCTGACAAACTGAATAGATGACAACCGCTTGCTTAGACCAGAGTAGGTTTTATGGTTGTGCTGTCACGAGAAATGTCATTAGCCGCAGATGTGAAGTGCTTATAGAGAGCAGGGTAAGCATTCCTAACAGCCTCTACTGTTCTAAAGCTTGGCGCAACCCACGGGTGTCTAACACTCTACCTATCTTGCAAAGCTGAATGTCAAGTGCTTCAGCGCATTCCTTCAGCTCTAACCTATTTTTCCCAGATGTGCTATAAAGAGAATGTAGCTTGTCTAACAAACTTTTAAAGTGATTAGTAGCTCCAACATCTTTCATGACATCATTGACTGCAAGCTCTAGGGCGATGAGCAGAGCAGTGCCATGCTATGATATTTGGAAACATGTCTTGCAACCGCTTCATGACACCTGTATTGCATCCAAACATCACTGAAGCTCCATCGCAAGCAACTGCTACCAGGCACTTGGCAAGAAAGTTTTCATTTATGTTAATTTTTTTCAGCACAGACAATAAACTGTTCACTATTCCTCGGCAGTCAGATCCTACAGCTCCACAAGGTCCACAAATAAATTAGCAGGAGACTCCATGCCAGGTAACATCAGTCGCATGTACACAATTAAAGCTCTTCTTGTTTAAAGCAGTAGCTTCATCAAGTAAAGGCTCACTTTAGGAGCAATCGCTGTGATTTGGGCAAACAACTTTTCTTCATCTCAGACGAAATGTGATGTTGAATGTTAGAACATGCCACATTGGAATGCAAAATCCTCCCATGTCTAGTCCATTCAACTGCTGACAGTCTATTTCTACTTCAAAACCATATGACGGTGGTTACGCTTTGCTTCTTTATAAGCAGTTCTGAAGATTCTGGCCGTAGTTGCAATTTGGGCAGACTGTGCATTTGCAACTAATTGCAGCAATGTGTCTTTTTTGACTGCTCAAGAATGCGAAGCAGCGATATGTGACTTAGTTGTGCATGTTCTCCTATCTTTTCCGTAGTGATTTCTGTTGCTTTGCTTTATTGGTACCGTATGAAGTAACACAGGTTTCGATCCATTCTTTAGCCAGCTTCATTCCAGCAGATTTTTCAGGACCCAAGTTACTGACTTGCTGACACACACTGCAACGAGATTTGATCCGTTGATGACTAACCACCGTATTGCTCTGAAAAAATGTTTTTGTTCACACGTCCATCGGCAGGAAGTAAATGTTTGCTGTGAGCCACAACTTGTTCAGGTAATTCATCTTCACTACCAGAGCTCTGTGATTCAGAGTCACTATTGGCACAACTGTTTTCGACAACACTATTCCTTCAAAATCATGAACTTGCTTTTTTTGTAGCACTGCTGACACATGTAACAGTGGCACCTGATACAGCTTCAGATTCATTTCTGTAGTTTTATCACTCTCCTTTTTCTTCCTCTTAGTCACTGGCTCACCCTCATTCATACTACCTCCTGGCTTAAAAAATTACGACCATATTTTCTTTTGACCATGAGACATTTTTGGGGGATTTATGTGTCAGCTGTCTGCCTGTCTCCAAAATGAACAGAGATCTAACCTGCTCCTCTGCCTATCTCACTTAGCTTTTTTTTATTCAAGCCCCAGCCCCTTGAAAGAGACAAAGACAGTTACTGTCACCGTGTCACGCACAGTAATGTGCTATATGTAAGTGGAACTTGTGAGAATTAAACCCAGCTCGCAGTCCGCACAAGTGCTCCTCTGCCTGTATTAGCCTTTTTTTTCTATTATTTATTCCTATTATCCTGTCAATTTCTCTGGAACAGTGTCCCTGCTCAATAAAGGTGTTTTTCAACATAGCCAAATGTGTATCTCTGTCATCCTCATTTGAACAAATATGGCGACATCGGAGTGCTTGACTATACATGACAGATTTTTGTGTGTGGTTTGGATGATTACTTTTCTTGTGATGGTATCTCTGTCTGTCAGTTGGCTTCCTATAAATACAGCATGTAAGGTTCCATCCTTAATGGTGACTGTGGTATCCAGAAAATTAACATTGGTGGTAGAATACTCTCCTCTCTCTACCTAGGGCATAGCAAGTGCCCTGGTAGAGTGACCCCTGATTAGGTCAGAAGCTTTCTTCCGATTTGCCACGTACGCTTTGGCGATGCAAGTTCTCACCCACCAGGTTAAGGTGGTCTTAGAGGCCTTCTGACCTTTTCTTGTTGCTCCAAACAGAATGTATAGACTCAGACTTTCTGAACTCCTCTGTTTTTTTTTTCCAGATAAGTCTTAACTGCCCTGAGCAAGTTTATGAAATTCCTTTTCTTTCAGATTTGTCCGCTTTGGACACAAAGACAGCCAGCAAACTTCCTTGTCTATATGGGAGGCTATAGGAACCTTAAGTATAAAGAATGAGACTGTTTTCATCACCACCTTTTGTTTATGCATTATAAGGAATTATTCTTTGTGCGCAAGGGTCTGAAGCTTGACCATCCTTTTTGCCAAGCAGATGGCGATGAGGAAATACACCTTGAAGGACAAGATGTCCAAAGGGCCAATGAAAGTGGCTTGAAAGGTGAGCATTGAGCACCAAGTTCAGAACCCATGGTGGAACTAGAGAAAGGAAGTTAGTTGACTCCTATCTGCCATGAGGAAACAGATAACATCAGAGTTTGTTCCCAGAGGCACACCTACTGATGTTCCCAATGTCGCACAGAGTACGGGCACATTCCGCCACAGGGTGCTCAATACCAGACTCCTGTCTACTCCTGCCTGCAAAAAAATTCAATATCTGTGGAATCATAGCCTTCAAAGGTCTCATACCTCGAGCTCTGACACAATTGGAAAAGGTTCTCCACACTCGAAAGAGGTCGCTCAAGCAGAAACTTTCCTGGAAGCCATGAGGGTGTCCACATCTCTCTCTCGAAGAAACCCTGCTTAAAGAGTCTCCTCCACTCAGGAGCCAGGCTACCAAATTCATTACCTCTGGCCTTGGATGCAGAATGGGGCTCTGAACAAGGAGATCCCTGTGAAGCAGAAACTGAAACAGTGGTTGCTATGCTAGGTTCAACAGGACAGAGAACCACGGTCTTCTTGGACACTCTGGAGCTATCAGATGGAAATCTCCTCCTGACTGCCTGATTTTTTGCAGCACCTTGGGCACCAACAGAAATGAAAAAAAAACAGGTAAGCTCTGTGGAACTCCCATTGCTGAGACACAACACCCATTGCCTCTGCCTGAGGGCACTGATATCAATTGAAGAACCTTTGGACCCGAGCGTTTTCCTTTGATGTACAGAGGTTGGTCTGCAGTTGGCCAAATCTTCTGCACAGGAGATCAAACACACAGAAACTTAGAATCTGATGGCAGATAAGAGCCAGTGGGCCCACCCAGTATTCATTTTTTTCTTTTTACCTTCTTTTTGGGGGGGGGGGGTTCAGAAAGTACACCATTAGGGGGCGGTTCCAACATGGCAAAAGGCAGCTGCTAGTGTTCAGAGCTCAGATTGAGTAGATCAGAAAGTGTATTTAAATGGCAGACAAATGTAAAGTTCTATCGTCCTCTTGATTGGAAGACTACACCTCATCACGAATCAAGCCACTCGAGAAATACTTTAGGCTTGAACTCAGCAACAACAGCATCGGCAGGTGGAGAGAAATCTCTCGCTCTCAGGAGATGCCAGGTGCAGACCAGCGCAGAACCGCCGGGCAGAGATCCAAGGTTAAACTGCTTGATAGCACCAGGGTGTGCGACACCATTCCCCCAGCCCCAGATACAGAACAAAACCTGCCGACTGATACCTCTGTTTTTTCAGTGGACCAAAATCTTCCAGTTTCGGAAACAGTGACTGCTGACTTTAACTCATTGCAGGAAAGATGAGATCAAGATCAAGGAAAGCAATTTATGACTATTCCATTGGCTCCATCGGCTCCATCTGATTCACCAGAGAAAGACACAACTATGGCAGTTTCAGGCAGGACACCAACTGGACATACTATTGATTCCTTAGGGGATAGCCTGGGTAAATTATTGAAATGGTCACAGCTTTGACAGGACATTCCAAGCATTGTCCGATAAAGTGGACTTTTTACAAGCAGATGCAAAACAGAATAGGGAGAAAATAGAGATTCTGACAAAAGATGTGGAGTCAAATTAGGGATAAATAAATAAAAATACAAATAAAATTACTGGACTAGAAGCCACAACAGCAAACCTGATTAGAGATAACTACACTATGTTGAGAAAGATTGAAATTTTAGAGAACCAACAGCGGTACAGAAATTTGAGAATTGTGGGATTGCCCCAGAGCTTAGATGAACCTTTTGAATTAGTCCGAGACATGTTAAAAGATATTTTCGTACCGGCCCAGTGGCGCTGAGGGCTGAGGCACTGGACGACTTACCTCTTGCTACGCCGGCAACCCGTGTTCAGGAATGAGCATGGGCCGCAGGGGGTCAGCAGGGGAAGAGAAGGATCAAATAATCCGATGGACTGCTCTCCTTTTCCGGAGAGGGGGGTCCTCAGTATGTCGGCGCTTGCCTGCTCCCTAGCAGAGGCTGGGGACAGGGCACCATGCTGCAGAAGGGGGAGGAACTGGGGCAGATGCTTGGAGGGAGCATGTGCGGACGTGTGCGTGCTCCTCTCCACAGGCATCATTGCACGCCTTAACTCCTGGGTTGAAAACCAGGAAAAAAACGCCGCAGCACAATGGTGGAGGGTGCCTCACAGGCTCCGCTCCCAGTCAGCCATGGTGCTTTCCCACTGAATCCAGTCTCCGGGGGTGGGTTGGGGAACCCCGCCCGGGGAGGGTAAGCTCTGGGAGTACAGGTCAGCGCTGGATGGTGGATGCCGGGGGACAGGGCTGGAGGCTCCCTCCAGATGACAAGCTGGCTCCAGAAACAGTAAGCTAAAAAAAGATATTTTCGTTTGAGTTACCAGAGGACACGCTACCATTTATCACAAAGGCATACTGCATTATACCAAAACTGCAGGATAAAAGTTCAAACTCCCAAGTAAAATCTGAAGTCTCCACCTAGAAGAAATCAACCATATTTATTTTGCGTTCGACTCTGATAGAGACCTAATAATGAGACTTTCCAGGATTAAAGCACCATTAATTTATCAAACTTTTAAGTTTTTGATTTTCCACGATTATGCCTACGCAACTCGGCAGAGAAGACAACGTTTTCTGGGATATCGCCAGGAACTTTTGGAAATGGGTGCTGATTTTCAGTTATTGGCCCCAGCAATAGTCAGAACATACAGAGGAGTACAGCATTTGTTTTATGAAACAGACCAGCTAGTCTCATTTATCCACAGTCAGTACAATCGAAATAATGATACAGAATCACCCACACTTTCCAAAGAGGAAATGACAAATATGTCAGAAAATATTTGATAATGCTTGATTTATTCATTTTTTTTAACTATCAATTGGCTTTGAAATTGTCATTTCTTATATAAAAGCTGGGGTTGATAGGGGAGTGGAGGTACAATACGTATTACTTCTATTAAATGTGTATTAAAGTAAAATAAGGGGAAGTGCTGTTGTATAAAACAATGTTAAAAATTACCTATACGCCTGATAAAAATTAATAAGTGCAGCTAGTGTACTGTTGAAAAGAAAGAAAAAATGTTTAGACCCCCCACCACCACCACCTTTTATGTTCTGGTCTAGACATGCCGACATCAAGGTATGACAAATATTATGTTGTTAGAGAAAGTATGATTTTTTATGTTTTTTTTTTTTTTACTGTTCTATTTATCCTCCTTTCGACAGGCCACCTTCTTCATCTGCCAACTCTACTGGTCTCGGGATCTTATGGCGTCATGTGCACCCCGGCAGATCTCCTGAGCCAGTCCGGAGGCTTCATCCTAGGTGCCCCACAATGTTTCCTCTGTTTTTGCCCCCAGTGAATCGGTCTACTCCTCAACAGGGTGAGACAAATCAGTCTGTGAACTGGTGGTCAATCTGGCCACTAGCTTTCAAAATCTGATAGCTAAACCAATATTTGTAGTGGCCATCATTTTTAAGGGCTCAAAAATCAATCTGTAGGCAGGCTGCCAAGTTGGCAAATAACTTTCTAAATCTGGTAGCCAAAACTATTTTTAGGAGCCACTGGCCACCTGGCTATCCGATTTGTCCCACCCTGCTCCCAAGGCCCCAGAACTGGTGATGCATATGCATGGAGGCACACATGCGCACCACAGCTCCAGTACCAGTCTCATCAACCCGCACTCGGCCTAGCGCCGGTAGTCCTCGGAGCGACACAGCCACTCTGGCCTCCACCAGGGGCAACCAAGCGCTGAGGAAACCTGTTCCTCCCTCCCGAGGCAGAGGGCCACCAGCCAGCAGCCGCTCGCATCCTCTCTCCCCGCCGACCTCCAATGACCCAGGCTTGCCGGCATGGCGTGAGGTGTGGCATCCAGCGCCTCAACCATCTGCACCACCGGGCCAGCCTAGAGAATATAGGATTATGGTTTTAATGTTTAATGTTGTTTTCTTTCCTGATGTAAAATACATAAAATCTAATAAAATGTAAGTATAAAAAAAAAAAGAAAGTATACCATTACATCATATTGGGTTATCAAGAATCCCATATCACGCCGGCCCGCCAGCGCAGCGGTAGGGTTACTGCTTGTGATGCTAGCGACCCGGGTTCAGGAATGGACTCGGGTTGCTGGAGGACGAGCCGGGGGAGGAGGATTGAGTGCCCACAGGTAGCTCTCCTCCTGCGGGGAGGGTGGGGATGCCCGTCCGGCTGCAGTACCACCACCTGGGTGATCACAGGTGGAGGTGCAGTGAGATGGCACGAGGAAGGGAGGAAGGATGTCAACCGGGAGTCAGAGCAGTAGCGCATCACTATGTGCCCCACCCTTAGGCTTCCCTAGCGAGCCAACGTCCTGTGGGAGGCACCAGAACACAGGAAATACCCCCCCATTGCGGTCGAGGAAGGGACCCAGCTGCTCCAGATTCCATAACCGGGCTGCCACCAGGACCTCCTGATGCACACTCTAATGGACAGGGAGGGGGAAAGGGGGTTCCCCTCTCCCTCCCACCCAGAGGGGCAGGCCAAGGCAGAATGGAGGTAGGTCCGATGGTTCCGAGGGAGGTACCTGAGGAGGACTAGGATCTCCAGCCTAGGGTACCCGGAAGGGAACCACTGCGGAGGCGAGACGGGGGGGGGGAGAATCCCATATCCAACTTTCCACAGGACAGAAGAAAAGCAAGGGAACCCCCCCTCCAGTTCGTATCATGGTATAGAGAACATCACAACCCCCCTATTTCACCCACCTAACCTATTCCTTTCTATATTTAACGTCTAAATATCTAAACCTATTAAGGGATGACTATAAGATGCTCTATTACTTTAAATCCAGTTCAAGTCAATTAGTCTCTGTACTGGGTCCCATAGTTTATTATAGGTGTTTATTTTATAACATAATGAAGGCGCTCCATAGCCATACAGCCTAAAAATAAGCTCCTCCACACAGCATACATTGGATGTTCCTTATTTTTCCAACATCATGCTATGCATCGTCATACATTTAATAAGGCTGTATTCATTAGTGTTTTAAGATGTTCTGATGTCAGAGTCTGTCTAGAACTAGTACCAAACATACAGAGTTCTGTCTCTATTCTAATATTTATTCCAGGTATTCTATTCATTGTATCAAACACTTTACTCCAAAGTGGGACAATATCCTTACAAGTGCTATAACAGATTCCGAAGTCCCTTTACACAATCCACATCTGTTGCACCCTGAAGCATTTTAATTATTAATTTCATTAAGTAGATGCGGAGTATAGTGAAGCCTATGGAAAATATTAAACTGGATTTAATTTAATTTATGTTTACTGTTAATTTTACTTCCTTTATCATCTTCCATTTTTTTTTATGTGTAACCTCTAGATGGCGCTATCCCAGGGGCTACTACCCCTGCCTGATTTGCCACTAACAGGTTGAGGGGCCTGGATCCAATGGCGGGTGCCTCCACCCAGAGGTCAGGGTTTGCAATAGTTAAACTTACTTGGTCACAGCCCTCTGGGACACTGCAACCCCTTTCTTCCCACTAGTGGCCCACACAATATATCAGAATTACCTTCACAGCATACACTTACCCCCAGGACTATTTCCGCACTGGGACCCCTGTAAAATAAGATACAGTGCAACAATCACAGTACAATATTTTAACATAGACAAATACCTCAGGCAGTATAACTTTGCTGAAACAAGCAGCTCTGATTTATTTAGGGGAATATAACAAGGACAGGGAAATCAGGTTAATTAGCTTATCACCTAATTATCTACCTATGGCTCTGTGCACAGGCCTATCCCTATCAGTTACT
Organism: Neoceratodus forsteri; assembly: GCA_016271365.2. Classification (NCBI taxonomy): domain Eukaryota; kingdom Metazoa; phylum Chordata; order Ceratodontiformes; family Ceratodontidae; genus Neoceratodus; species Neoceratodus forsteri. The sequence continues at coordinate 160,488,639 of CM057458.1, read as the reverse complement.
GTCCCTGGGTACCCAAGCCCTAGTGGCTAGTCCAAACCGTGGCAGCTGGTAGGGGCCCTTTCACACAGAGAGAAGGAAAATTAAACAGTCAGCAGTACAGTAATTCCATTTGGATTTAATGTGGCAATTCAACGAGGGCGACCCTGAATTAGTACTCCACGACCTCCAAATAGATAGGGTCCTTCAATATCAGCAGGGCTACTCTTGAGCTCCAAGAGACTCTTCACACATTTATATGGTAAAAAAGGAAGTACTATACCAGGCAGGCTGCTCTCTATCCCGATCGCAATTACTGCACAATACCGGGAGAACACACAGCAGATTCAGTTCCTGACAGACAGAGTGCAATTCAACAATTTCTCCAGTCTTCTACAGGGTGAGCCTGGTTTCTACTCTTCAGAGATCCTTTGATTCTTTTCACAGGACGGATTCAGTCCTAACAAGCAGTTACACAAGCTGCAGACCGGAACTCTGGGCCTTGCACACGTTTTTTGACTGAAACTGTGCACTGAAGGAGCACAGGGTTTCTTCCTTCTTCACTGCCAAAGCTCAACTGAAACTCCAACCGACAAAACCGGGCACTTCCTTTGAGTTCCTCCCAGTTCTTGACTGGATTGGCTGTCACTCACAATAGACTGCTGCTGTTGGTCCAAAAAGGCACTGAAGTCTAAACTACATCTCCCAGAGTCACTGCCCATACAATCCTCTTGTGGCTGGCTCAGATTATGAGTCCAAGTTCTGATTCGTCCAAGGCACCATTTTAGAGCTAGCTTACCCCACACTGATTGGTCCAGTTCAGCAGTTCAAAACCAGAATGGGGAACTAGGCAGACACTGTTCTGACTGCAAAGAAAGTAGGTTAGACAAACTGTAATTTCATTATCACTCTAAATGGTTTCTGGCAAACAGTTACATCTTTCAGATAGGTTCCCTTTGTACTCCTAGTGACTGCAAAAATGAAGTGAATTGGCAGCAGCTTGAGTGGTACTCAATCAAAGAAACACACAGTCCCCCATACAAACTAATTATGTCTGCAAGCAGACAGCTCTTAAAGAGACAGTACCAGAGGTTCTAAAAACACTCACCGACAAATGGCCCAAAGGCCAAACACCATTCAGGCCCGGAGCACCCAAGCAAGCTCCTGGAAGTCCCCTGGGAACCCCCATTCGCAGGGGGGTCACATATGTTATTCTAATCCTTGGTTCTTTTTCCCCATTTACAGTATTTCTAATTTTTTAATTGGTGTGTGTTCTATTGCCATTCTTCTCCCTAAAATGTTGTATTTCCTGTGCTAGCTCCCTCTCCTGATTCCTGATTCTACTGGGTGTTCTTTAGACCAGCTTGTTCGAGCCTTCCTTTCAGAAGGGCACAAACCTCGGTTGTCTTGTTGAAGCAGATTGCCTCCCGTTTCAAGGGTGGTCTGCGGACCCCCTGGTTCAAGGGGTATTACCCGGCGATAGGGCTTAGATACTGGATGCAGTGGCTGCACTCTAATAACGGTCAGGATGAATCCCATTGGGTAGTCTTGGAGGAAGCCTTGATCGATGGAGTTCCACCCGAGATGATGTTGTGGGACCCGGCTAGGCTCAACAAAGAATATCATATTCATCATTATATGATGAATATTGAGAGAACAGTGGGAAAGATTATTCCTATATTGGGGCAACTACCGCTTCAGTACTGGCCAATCTGTGTAACCCTAAGCTAGCTATAGGGGGTAAACCTATTTATTGGCATGACTGGGCCGATGGAGGTATTACAAACATACGAAATTTGCCAGCAGATAAAGGCCTAGAGGTCTATCAAGTCTGCTCGAATGTGCAGCTAGCACCCCTTGTTCTGCAGCTGCCCCTCTCTTCCACCCTTCCCCTTCATTAACCCTCCTCCTTGTCCTGTCCCATCCTCGTTTGAAGCAGTCCACTGTTCTACTGCATACCACTTCAGCAGGTAACGCATTCCACCCAGCCACCACCCTCTCTGTAAAAAAGTGTCTCCTCATCTCCCTCCTGAACCTTCCTCGCTCCAGTCTCATATCATGGCCCCTGATGGCCCTCCCCTCCCTTACTTTGAACAGCCCCTCTGTACCCGTCTTGTTTATTCCTTTCATGTATTTAAAGGTTTCAATCATGTCACCCCTGTGTCTCCTCTCCTCCAGTGAGTACATGTTCAACTCCTTCAACCTCCTCTCGTATGATAAGTCCCCCAGCCCCTTGATCATCTTTTGTCGCTTCTGCGCTGCACCCTCCAGTAACTTAATGTCCCTCCTCAGATACAGACACCAGTACTGCACGCAGTACTCCAGGTGTGGTCTAACTAATGACCTATACAGTGGCAGAATCACCTCCTCCCTCCTCGAGGATATACCCCTCGCAATACAACCCAGCATTTTGTTGGCCTTTGCAGCTGCCTTCCTACATTGTGCCGAGTTGTTCATTGACCCTATAATGAGCACACCCAGATCCTTCTCCTCCTCTGTCTGGGCTAGCTGCACTCCCCCTAGCTGGTAACTTCTCCTTGGGTTCTTCATCCCAAAATGCAGCACCTTGCACTTTTTGGCATTAAAGCCCAGTTTTCAGGTGTCTGACCAGGTTTCAAGCTTTGCCAGATCATTCTGCAACCCCTGCCATCCCCCTAGGTCATCCACCACCGCGCCTACCTTGGTATCATCAGCAAACAGACTGATCTTGCTCTTGATGTCCCAAGATATGTCTGCAATGAATATACCAAACAACACTGGTCCCAACACTGAGCCCTGTGCAACACCGCTCGTCACTGCCCTTGGGTGTGAGAGCTCCCCACCCACCACCACCCTCTGTTGCCTTCTCCTACCCATCTCACCAGCTTTGCACCCGTCCCTGTGCCTACTGACTTCCTTCCCAGCCTTCCATGTGGCACTGAGTCGAATGCCTTACTGAAGTCAGATACAGGAAATCCACTGCATGGCCCTGTCCAGTTGCCTAGTTACCCAGTCATAGAACTCGACCAGGTTGGTTTGGCAGGATCTGCCACGATGAAGCCATGCTGTCTGCTGTCCTGTAGTCCTTTGGCCTCTAGGAGGGCCACCAGCCTCCTTCAGGACAGTCTCCATTAGCTTACCCATGATGGATGTGAGGCTCACTGGTCTATAGTTTCCGGTTCATCCTTGGGGCCACTCTTGTGAAGGGGCACCACTGAGCCATCCTCCAGTCCTGAGGTACACACCCGAATGTAGTGAGGCATTAAATAGGTTCACCAAGGTCCTGCAAGGACCTCTGCCAGCTCCTTCAGTACCCTGGGGTGGGAGCCATCTGGGCCTGGCGCCTTGTCCACCCTCAGTGCCTTCAAACCCTCTCAAACTCTGCTCTCCATGATTTCCCCATCTGTCACCACTTGCCCCTGCTTCTGCCATTTATCCCACCTTGGGTGTCACCCTCTTCTCTTTAGTAAATACTGAGCAGAAGTACTCATTTAGTGCTTCCGCCTTTATCGTCCCAGTCCCACCCAACCCCTCCTTCCTAATCCTACTATGTGGTCCTTACAGCTCCTTTCTCCTGATGTACTTAAAGAAGTCCTTCTCCCCTTCTTAATGCCTTGTGCCGCCTGAGTTCCGAGATGCTTTGGCTTCCTTACTGCCCTTGTCACCTCCTTCGATTCTGTCAAGTACCCTCCCTGTCCTCCCCTCCCTGTTTTCTTGTACTTCCTAAAGGCAGCTCTTTTCCTCCTTACCTTTTCCATGACCTCCTTGCTCAACCAGATCGGTTCTTAGCCCTAGCCTTCTTGCTCTGGGCTTTGCAGCAGGTTTTGGTTGCCTCCACTATCCCCAGCTTTATGAGCTCCCACCTCTGGTTAGTGTCCATACTAGATTGAATTCTGGCCAGGTACCCTTTTACCACTTCCCCCCATCCTCCCAAAGTCGGCCCTCCTGAAGTCCAGCACTATTGTGCCAGATTCCACTCCTTCCTTGCCCATATCCAATGTGAGCCATACTGAGCGGTGGTCACTCCCTGACAGCAGTTCCTCCACTGTAAGTTCTCTCACAAAGTCCCCATTTGCCAGCACAAGGTCAAGGGTATTTCCTAACCTGGTTGGTTCACTGACCATTTGCAGCAGGAAGCTGTCCTGGAAGGCATCCAGCAGTACCTGCTCCCTTCTGTTCCTGGTTGTTGGGGTGCTCCAGTCCACTCCTGGCATGATGAAGTCCACCACACTACCCTTGTCGCAGGTCCTCCTGATCTGTCCCGCTAGTTCCCTGTCTAACTCTTCCGTCTGAGATGGTGGCCTGTACACCACTCCCATTCTAAGGTATTGTAAGGTTGGCAGATCTCTTTTTGCCTGACTCTGGCCTATTTAAGGATTTCAAAGTTCTAAAAGACCAAGATGCCCTCCCCTCATATCACCTGTGGCGATACCTTCAGATCCACCATCTGGTCTCCTCTTACATGGGGATGCAGTTGAGACTACTTGATAAGAGACATTTGGGAGGATCTCATGGGTTTAGCTGGGGGAGGCTCTCATTCCCTCTTTCCCTATAGTTTCTCGAAAACCCTCAAATTGGGCAAATTTATAAATATCTTTTTGATGAATATGTTTCCCACCTCACTAAGGTATAACTTAGGTGGGAGAATCTATTGGATTACCATCTCCCAAGGAGGACTGGGCCTCTTACTGAGCTAACATTTATGGGATTGGTAAGGATCTAGGGGGTCGACTTATACAACTTAAGACTCTCCACTTTTGGTACAGGACTCCGATCCTCTTAAAAAATATGAATTTGGTTGACAGTGATATTTGTTGGAGGCATCTCAAGGAAGAGGATACGTTGCTGCATATTCTGTGGGACTGTCTCATGCTAGCCAATTGGCGGGAGGTGCTCAGAGTTAAACTGCAGTGAGTGGTGCAGCAATCTATTCACTAGAACCCAACTCTCCTTATCCTGGGCACCACTAATAAGCTCCCACTGTTGTCCAAGCCCCAGTGACTGTGGTTGATGGCAGAGATTACTGAAGCAAAACGTCTGATATATCGAAAATGGAGGTCGACTGATCTTCCATCTCTGGAAGAATGGGAAGATGGGTTGCACAGATTAGTGGGACTAGAAAGGCTGTCTTACTTGGACATAGGCAACTGGGTGCTTTATGATAAGGTGTGGGGTCCCTATCTATCCTTTGAGGGTGGGCCCTAGTTAGGGTCAGTGGCGTGGTGCTTCTTCTTCCTTATAACATTGGTGGACAGTTGGGTTCTTGGGGGGGGGGATTCGTATAGGGGTGTCACCCCTTAGGCCCTTCCATTCAGACTAGAATTGGTGGTTGGTTAATTATTGTGACATAAAAGTTCAGATCTATTTTTCTATTTATATTGCCAGTTCTCCACTGCTTTCTTTTCGGTTTGCTTGTTCTTATATTTGTTTGTCTTGTTATATAATTTTTTTCATTCGGTCAGATCCACTGCTAGTTTTAGTTATTGTTCTTAAGGTGGATGTTGTCTCTAGTAAGCACATTTGCCTGGGTGGCTAATGCAGAATTGTTCAGGCATGTTACTTCTGGAGGGTGTCACCATAGGTAGGGGTACGTCTATCTGTAGGTTCTGTTTTCTCTTTATCTTCTGCTGACAATTTCTATTTGTGTATAGGACTATGGGGCATCGGATTGGATTTTGTGGTTATTGATGCTGTTTTTGTAATATGTATTAAACGATTAGAATTTCAATAAAATATTAATACAAAAAATACATATTTTTGTTCTTTGATTGTAACCTACTAAGACTGAACAGAAGTCAAGGGTGTTTTTTTTTTTTTTTAATCTAGGTCCCAGCTCTTTATTATAAAATGTTCTTATCTGCAAAAAAAAGAAAGAAATCATTCTGATTTAATATTATATTTGCCCATGATCTGTTTAAAGGACATGAAATTATCTTCCTAATCATACAAGTCTTTTAAATGTCTAATTCCTTTCTCCGACCACCTCTTGTGCTCCATCCCCAGTGATGGCAGATGATTGCAATTCAGATATAGCAAGTTTCTATATTTATTCTCGGATTTTCTTTGTTTCTTTATGGTAGTTTAACCAAGTTTCTAGAGTGTCTCTGGTAAATTTGTTTTTTATCTCCATCCTTTCCTTTTTATTTACATTTGCATACAAAATTTGACTTGGAACAGTATATTTTGTGAGACTTGTTTCGTAGCACACCCACCATGGTGTCTCGGTTGCATAATATTCTCCGATTTGATTCAACACGGTTGCTTGGTGGTATTTCCAGAAATCTGAAAGTTTTAGTCCTGCTTCTGTATATGGGACTTTAAGTTGATTTATGTCGATTCCTGCTTTTTTATTTTTCCATAAACATAATTTTTGGATAATTTTTTCAAGTTTCTTAAACCAATTTTTAGTTACAGAAAAGGGAAGTGACTGTAATGTACATAACATTTTTGGAAGTACATTCATTTTAATTACATGTACTCTTCCAGTTAAAGTTAATGGTAAATCTACCCACTTTTCCAACATAATTTCAATTTTTATTAATAGTGGGGTGATGTTCCAGCCTAATGGCTCCTTTTTTTGTTCAGGTCCAGAAGCAAATGGTTTGATACCTTTTAATGGACCAACATAGATGCTACAAAAAGAAAACGGTGTCTAAGCTTTCGGACCAACCAAGTCCTTCCTCAGAGTCTTATGACTATTGTTCAGAGTCACAATCTATTAAACCCAGATGATACATTAAAAAAAAGGAAAAATCTCATTGGTTAAAAGTACCTTTTTCAAAAAAATCACAAATTTCAATGGAATGAATAGCATCCCTTTTAGTTTGCCATTACTGAGGATCCTTTCGAGGACAAATCCATAGATAAGCTGAACACTCAAGCAGGCAAAGCCTGTAACTGACAATATTAATGAATGTGTGTGTTAGCAGAGTACATTCAAAATTAAAAGCGCGTCCTTTAGATTAATACCACAAATGTTCAAGTTAAAACTTGATAGTAATGTATGATCAAACACTGTACAACGGAAATATATGTGAAAATAAGAGGGAATAAGAAAAATGTACCTTGTATGAATGACTGTTTAAAACATTCATACAGAATTCAACTAATCTGGAGATATTTTCTAAATTACACTCTTAACCAGATAACACACTCCATAAACATTAAAACCTACAGTATTGTAACAATATTATAATAAGGTAATATTGTCAGTATTATTGCCAAATAAAAAATCTCTCAAGGACTGCCTAGAAAATGAGTTCCTGAAACTTAAAATGTTCAGTATATAATCAATTAACATGAGCAGAAACAGTCTTAAGAATCTGTTTAAAACCCTCATGAAATTACCCCCCCCCCACCAGGGTAAAGATAACAAGAAAAGAAGTGTACAGCATTATTATGACATGTACCAGACTATAAACCTACCTAAAAATGTAAGCACAACCCCAACCCCTTCCCCTACAGCACCCTCCCCACAAAAAACAAACAAAAAAACCCTCCTTAACCCTGCCAAAAAAATAAATTCCCCCCCACACAGCAAACTCCCCCAATACACACTCACCCAAGACAACCCAAACTCCACCAACCCCCTCCACACACACGTATGTCAGGTGAGAAACCAACACACTGATAACCAGTAAAAAGGACTCAATGAAAATATAAACAAAACAACAACACACTGAAGTCCTGTTAAATGTCCATTCTATCAAGTAAAAGTCTGAATAAGTTTACGTGGGGTAGTGTGTCATGAAACCCAAATCCACATTCATGCCATCTGCTACCATATTGAGAAGTAAAATAAGCTTAATCTCAAAAGGCCGTCTCTGTTGTGTATTTTTTTTTAAATCCTTTTAAGAGCATTACTGACATATCTGAGATTGAGTGGTCATTCTGAAAGAAGTGTCACCCCACTGGTTTGTCAGTCATCTTCATGTTAATGGTATGTCTGTGTGCGTTCATGCTAGTGCGGAGAGCTTGGCTTGTCTCTCCAACATACCCTGTTTGTGGACATCTCCTGCATTGAATGAACTAAACAACATTATGTGATGTACAGGTTTAATTCCCCTGTATCCTGAATAGTCTGTTTTGTGACGTAACCACACAATTTGAAGCGGAAATAAGCTCACAAGTCTTACATCTGGGTTGATTACAGGGTCATGTACCATTTAGTCTCATGGTACCCTGTTCTGGTGCAAGTTTACTCCCAACAATCAGGTTTTTAGTTCGGGCTAATATAATTCCTAAGTATTTCTTTTTTTTCTTTTTCAAATCTGAAAGGATATTGTTGAAATTGCAAGAGATTAGTTTTAGGATTAACAAACAATGCCACTGATTTCATATCCAGAAACTAATCCAGATTCACTTACAACATTCATAATGATATTTATTGCTTTACTTGGCTCTTTTAAATATAGGAGATCATCATCTGCATATAAGGAAATTTTTACTTGGCTGTCAACTACACCAAACCCACCTATATCTTTGCGCTCCCTTATTAATATAGCCAGTGGTTCTAAAGCTAGGGCCAACAATAGGAGAGAAAAAGGACATCCCTGTCTAGTGCCCCTTTCAAACTGAAAACTCTGTGAAATGTCTTGATTTGTTAAGACTTTTGCCATCGAAGATTTATGGATTAATTGAACCAAATTTATAAACTTTGATTCCAAATTTGGATCAGATATGCCCATCCTATCAAAGGCCTTTTCTACATCGAGTGATGCGACCTCTGCATCGTTCTGGTTTTCCATAGGCAATATTTCTATAGCATTTCTAATATTATTAAAACTTTTTCTCCCTTTAATGAACCCTGCTTGATCGCTGTGTACAACTGAAGGTAATACCTTCTCTAACCTATTAGCCAAAATTGTTGTGTATATTTTATAGCTCGAATTTAGCAAAGTGATCGGACGATATGATGCACATAACCTTGGATCCTTTCTGGCCCACCAGCACAGTGGTAGCACTATTGCTTGCAACACATATGACCCGGGATTGGACATGATCTCAGGAGTCAGAGGGCCGGGGGGGGGTAGGAGAATTGGGAAGTCGCCACCACAGTACTGACCTTTTGCACAGGCTGGGGATCTGACCGCCAGGGCTGTACCTAGCTGGGAGGCATGCCAGAGGTCGGACAAGAGTGCGTATACGTCACTGCATGCCATGCCACCCTGGGGGAAAAAAACTGAAGAAAATCGATTAGATGAGCAATGGAGGATGACCGCTCCACCGTGCCCCACACAGCTGTCTGAGGCACTCAACCCCCGATCAAGGTCAGGCATTCCACGAGGAGTTGGAGTCCCTCCCCAGAGGCCCTGCCCTGGGGGTAAGTCAGTGGGTGGTTTGAGGGTAAGAGGCAAGTCCTGGGGGATGGGGGGTGGCTGGCTGGAGCGGACCAATGGGTGGCCAGCTAGAGAGATGAGGCATACTAAATTTAAAAAAAAAAAAAAAAAAAAAAAACTTGGGTCCTTTCTTTCTTTTGGCAGAACTACTATTAGTGCCTCTTGAAAACTTTTCAGAAGGTCTTCCGGTGCAGCTCTGGAACTAATGGCAGCCTAAGATCGAAGCTCATTCCCACTCCTTCCCAAATTTGTTAAAAAAGCCCTAAATCTTATTAAAAAAGACAGTCGACAGAGAAATTTATACTGATTGCTTCAAATACACATAAGGGAACTACAAATAGATTTGCAGTGCTACCGATCGAAGAGGAGAAATCGGAAGGAGAAAAATCAGACTCGGATACCTCGGAGTTGTCGCAGGCCCAGACAGTATCCTCAGGCAAGAAATCAGCTTGAGAGAAACAAAAAAACAAAGATATCATCCTAAATGATAAACTGGACAGAATAATAACAGACCTGCAAGATATTAAAAAAGATTTCCAAGACTTTCGATCGGACCATGACCTTTTCCGTGCAGATATGCTGACTTTACAATCCCAGGTAGCAACGCTGGAGCAGGCTAACTTGGAGCAGGCCACAGAGACTTCCCAGATTCAATCTACACTTACTCAACTTCTTGATTATTATCAAAGCCCTAGGGCAGCGGCAGGAAGATGCAGAGAACAGACAGAGACACCAGAATATTTGAATTTATGGAACACTGGAGAACAGTGAGGGGAGAGGCATGAGGGGATTTACTGAGAACACGTTGAGAGAACTGCTGGACTTAGAACAAGAACTCCCCATGGAGATAGAGCAGGCTCACCGTGCACTTGGCCCCAAGCCATTGGGACTGGAGACATGGCCCCACTCTATAATCATTAGATTCCAGAGTTACCACACAAAAGAAACAATACATCAGAAGGCATGGACTATGGGGAAAGTATTTCTGGGCAAGCATAGACTCCTTTTTCATAATGATTATGCGATAGTAACAATGAAGAGAAAATGAGTATATGTACCCCTATTCCCAATCCTTAGTCACCTTAAGTTAAAATTCCACACATCCTACCCCTCGAGACTGACGATACAATATCCAAATGGCCAAGTCACCTATGATACAGTGATGAGTGCGATGGAGGATTTGAGACAGACAGGATTTGAATTACCATCCAAACTACCGGGGAGGCCGAATAATATGGATTTGGGACTGACTAAGGACAAGCGACCAGGCAAGGACTCACAGCAAGCAGTTCTCGATGAGATAAGAAACTCTGGGTCAATTTGCCATGAATATAAAATGACTGTTCCCTTTGGTGAGTAGGTCTATGGGTTAGAGGCAGTGCCCTGGTGAGGAAGCCAGCATGAGGGAAATGGGTTCCCGCCTGTGTAACACTGCAGCTCAGGGTGGGGGAGCTTTATCCGGGTTCGGGGGTACATACCACACGAGAAGTACACGGATGGCTCTATTTTAAATGTAGGCCTGATAAGGGCCGAGTGGATGAAAGGAGGCCTCCTTGTGTGTTACCACCGAGTGGTGCCAAAACAGATCTAAGGGTCAGATCATTCACGGGAATAGTGCTTATGTGCCCTAATTTGGACACCAGGAAGGGACTACTGTGTGGAGGGGGGGTCGGGTAGCTGACCTTCAGCCCTCACTTAAGAATCGGATTAAAATGATTTCGGTGTCTGAGAGGGTGGGCACACTCTGCGGTGACTGGACACATCAGATTGTTAAATACATTAGCAATAATGGGGTGCCTTCGAGGGCGATGGCATGGAGGTTCTAAATAAGGAAGGCTTACCTAGGGCCTTGATGTGGAATCCGGGGGCCCTGATTGATCCGGAGCACCTCACACGAGCTGCAGAGATGGGAGGGGGACCTGTGACCTTGGGAAGCATGCGAAAATGAATTCTTGCTCCCAGTGCAAGGGAAGGTAATGGTCATAGGCCATACCCACCAGAAGGCATGCACTCCCTGGGGCTGAGAGCCAGGGGACTTTATGAGAAGGGGTCACTCTGGATTATTCTCTAGAAAGAAAGAGACTGCTTGAACTCTGAATTTATTATAATCAATCAATAGGACTTTGAATAAATACATTGAAGGGGGATCCAAGTCCCATGACATGTCTGCAAATAATAAGGACCGAATGTTTTATTCTTACATGGTTCCTGCAAGCATAGCTCTGGGGCAGGAGAGAGAGAGATGAAGGGACCAAAGTTATGCACCTGTACTAACTACCTCGGTTTGGAAATATTTTATGTTTAATATACTAACATACTAAAATGCCAGCAGAATAGGCCTAATGGTCTCTCGAGTCTGCTCAATTTTCAGCACCCGCACCAAGGGCCAATTTTGGTGTCCCCCACCCTGGGTTATACTGTCCCCAGTCCCAGATGTTCCACCTGTATTGAACCTGGTCAGATTTACCCTCCCCCTGTACCTGTCCCTGTCCCTGTCCCATCCCCTCTTAAACCCATCCACAGTTTCCACCTCTACCAGCTCCCTGGGCAGTGCATTCCATGGCTCCACCACCCTTTCAGTGAAATAACATCCTCCCCCTCTCCCTCTGAGCCTGCCCTTCCAGCTTACACTTGACCTCTTGTTGCAGCACCTCCTTCCCTTTGGAGCACCTTGACTGGGCCTCCTTTATTGATCTCTTTCTTTATGTACTTAAAGACCTCTATCATGTCCCCCCATCCTTCCTCTCCTCCAGGGTGTACATGTCGAGCTCCTTGAGCCGCTCCTCATAAGGTCCTCTCCCCCAGGCCCCAGATCATTTTGGCTGCCCTCCTTTGGACCCTCTCTAGGAGTGTAATGTACCTCTTTAAATGTGGTCCCCAAAACTGTACACAATAATCAAGGTGTGGCCTAACCAAGCAGTTGTACAGTGGAAGGATCACTTCCGCCTTTCTGGAGGTAATCCCCCTGGCAATGCATCCCAGCATCCTATTTGCCCTTGCCGCTGCCCTCCTACAGGTCTCCGAGTTGTTCATTTTGACATCTACCACTACCCCAGGTCCCTCTCATCCTCCGTGATTTGAATCATGTCTCCTCCCAGGGTTTACCTCTCTGCCTGGATTTCAGCCTCAGGTGACAACCTTGCACTTCCCCGCACTGGAATTTTTAGTTTCCATTTTCCCAACCACTTTTCCAGCCCAGGCCTCCTGCAAGGCCACCTCCCTCCTCCCCATCCACCACTGCACCCAGCTTTGAGCCATCTGCAAGAGATTTCACCCCTGATCCTCCCTGATGTCTGAGACATAGGCATTGAATTAGGAGTGGCCCCAGCACTGACCCCTGGGGAACCCTCACTAGTAACCCACCTTGGGGACCTAGCTCCAACCCTCCAACCACCACCTTCTGAGTATATTCCAGAAAGCCAATTTCCTATCCATCTTAACAACTGTCTCCTCACTCCCCATTTCCTTCAGCTTAGCCAGCAGGCCACTGCGGGCACCGAATCAAACACCTCGCTAAAGTCCAGAAAGAGGATGTTCACTGGCCTACCCAGGTCCAGGGCCCTGGTCACCCAGTCACAGAACTCAACAAGGTTTGTCTGGCACGATCTTCCCGTGACAAAGCCATGCTGTCCATCGTCCAAGTACCCAGTTTGCTCCAGTAACTCCCCAAGCCTTTCCTTGACAATACCCTCCAACACTTTGCCGACCACAGATATCAGGCTAATGGGTCTGTAATTTCCCACCTCCTCTCTTGATCCCCCCTTCTGGATCGGCAAGACATGGGCTACCCTCCAGTCTTGGGGCACCCACCCAGTCCTCAGAGAGATGTTGAAAAGCTCCGCTAGAGAGACTGCCAGGACATCCGCCAGTTCCCTCAGCACCCTGGGATGTATCTCATCTCGCCCAGGTTCTTTTTCTGTCCAAAGGGACCTGAGGGCTTCCTTACTCACTCTACTTGATTTCAGCCCACGCCCCTCCCCTGCTATTCACCCTAGTACTGCTGGGCCCCCACCTGTCTGTGGTGGCTACTCCTTCCCCAGACCCATCAGGGCCCTGGTCTCTACAGGTCCCACCTCTTGCTCCGGTTTATCCCCGCTCCCCTCGCAAGACATAGCCCCTCCATCCCCCCTGGTAAAAACATAGGCAAAGTACTCATTTAGGACTTCTGCCTGTTTCCCCGCCTCCTGTGCCCAAGCATCCCCTATCCTTATCTTGCTGATCTGCCCCCGTACTTTCCTTTTTCCCCATGTATCTAAAGAACCCCTTTTCCCCCCTTTGGATCCCACTGGCCAAGGACTGCTACTTTTTCGCCTTAGCTGCTCTCACCACCCTGATGACTCTCTTTGGCTGTCAGCTTATATTCCTCCTGATCCCTTTACTACCTTTGAGCACTTAAGGCACCCATAGGCTGCCTTCTTTCCCTCACCACCTCCAGTACCTCCCAGGTCCACAAGCAGGGTTTTCTGGCCTCACCGAACTTACGCTTTTCCCTTGTGCAGGATCTGGTAACCTCCTGTATTCCCCTCCTATTGATCCCCCAACTGCTGTCAGCATCCATATCTGGCCTTAACTTGTCCAGATGATCTTTAAGGATCCTTCCCATCTTCCTGAAGTCTGCACCCCTAAAGTTGGTTACTGCCGTCCTTGTTCAGCTTTCCTCACTCCAGGTTCAGGAAGTACCAGACTGTGGCATGATCACTTCCCACCAACGGGTCCCTCACCTCTAGGCCCCTAATCTGATCACTGTCCGCCAGAACCAAGTCCAGTGTCTAGGCCTCCCTAGTTGGCTCACCCACCTGTTGTGTCAGAAATGCATCCTGGAAGACATCCAGCAGCCTCTGCTCTCTGGCCACTGGCGACATCATAGTCCCCCAGTCTGTTCCTGGCATGCTGAGGTCCCCCATCACCACTACCCTTCCCTTTCCCAATCTACAGTGTCCCTCAAGATTTGCCACCAAACTTTCTTCTAGGATCTCTGCTGAGCTGGTGGTCTATATACCACGCCTGACCTTTACTTCTTATTTCTGCATCAGCAAGGTGACCCAAATAGCCTCCATGTTCCCTCTGCCTCCTCAACCCTCCTCCAATACCCATGCTATTTCTGACTAACAGTGCTACACCACCCCTTCCCTCCCCTATCTTTTTCTGAACATAATGTAGCCTCCAGAGTTAGGTCCCACTGATGTTCTTGAGTGGCCCAGGTCTCAGTGACTGCTGCCATATCTACCTCCCTCTCATCTAGCATCGCCTGGCGCCAGGCATTTTATTTCCTAAGCTCCTGGCATTTATCAGGACCACTCTCCACCCCTTTTCCTTCCTCTCCTTTCTTCCCTTTGAGCTCCCATTTCTCAGCTCCTGCACCCCACCTGGTGACCCATTTCCATCTCTCCCTAGCCCCCTAGAGGACTGGAGACCCTGTCCCTCAATTATTGTACCTGCTGGCACTGACCCTTTTTTGATCCCTCACCCTTCACAAGTTTAAACCCTACCTCTCGCTGATGAACCCAGTTAGTTTGAGCTTAAGGATTTCCTTCCCCTCCAAATTAAGGTGGAGCCTGTCCCTAGTGTACAGCCCCTTATCCTCCCAGGTCTCCCCCCAGTCCCCCACCAGGTCATAGCCCAATTCCCCACACCAGTCCCTAAGCCACTGATTCATCTCCCTAATTTTCATCTTGTTTTCCCCACTAGCCCTTGGCACCGGGCAGGATTTCCAAAAGGAGGATTCTACAGCCTATGGAAAGGCATACCCTGGCCAACTCCCTGAACTCTTTGCCTGAATTTCTAGTTCACTATTACCATTTATGTCATTTGTCCCATGCACTAGAATGTCTGGGTCTCCCCAAGATTCCTCATGCCAGTGAATACAACTCATGATTGGCCTTAGCACCGCTGTGCCTGGGTGGCATTTGGTTCTGTTCAGACTAGTTTTACCCTCCTCCTGCCCCTCCCACTGGATGCCTCTAATCATAGATACATACACAGTGTCGGCAGATAAGGGCCTATGGCCCACCCAGTCTGCCTATTTGAGCCTGTAAGTTCAGTTTGTTTTCCTAGAAGTCTGTTTCCCCTTACCCCTGATCTCTAGAATTCCTTTATGTCTATCCCATGCATTCTTAAATCCCGTGATTGTTTCAGCCCCACCACTTCCTCTGGCAGGGTGTTCCACTTGTCCACCACATTCGCTCTGTGAAGAAATTCTTCTCATGTTTCCTCTGAATCGCCCCTCCCTCCAACTTCATCCCATGCCCTCTAGTCCTGGAACATCTTTTTCACTTAAAATAGTGTATTTCTGCACCCTGTTCCTCCCTGTAAGATACTTGTATGTCTCTATCATATCCCTCTCTCCTCCTCTCCTCCAGGGAGTACATGTTCAGTTCCTTCAACCTGTCTTCTTATAGGACTTGTGATGCAATCCATGCACCATCTTTGTTGCCCTCCTCTGAACCTTCTCTACCCTGTCTATGTCCTCACGTAGGGTATGGTCTCCAGAACTGTACACATGTACTCCAGGTGGGCCTCACTAGTGTCTTGTATAGCGGAATTATGACCTCCCTTTTCCTGCTGGTGATGCCCCTGCCTATACATCCCAGCATCCTATTTGCTTTACCTGCTGCCTTGTCACACTGTTTCCTACCTTGAGGTCATCAGAGATGATAACCCCAAGATCCCTTTCCTGCTTGGTGCATGCTATATTCTCACCCCCACCTGATATATTGTGCCAAGGTTTTGTGCCCCATATGCATTATCTTGCACTTCTTTTGCAATTGAATTTCAACTGCCAAACCCCTGACCATTCTTCAAGTTTCTCATGGTCACTTCTCATTCTGTCTACACCCTCTGGTGTGTCTACTCTGTTACAGAGCTTTGTGTCATCAGCCAACAGTGAAATTCTGCCTTCTAGATCCTGTGCAATGTCACTGATGAAGATGTTGAGTAGGACCAGTCCCAGCACTGATCCCTGTGGTACCCCACTGGTCACTCTTCCTCTGTGGAGTGACAGCCATTTACCACCACCCTCTGTGTCCTGCCACCCAGCCAGTTACCTACCCACCACACTACTGTCCTGCCCACACCCATATTCCCCAGTTTGTGTAATAGTTTCTATGAGGCACAGTGTCAAAGGCCTTGCTGAAGTCCAGATAGGCCATGTCCACTGCCCTCCCCTGATCCACCTCCCTAGTCACCCAGTCAAAAAATTCAACGAGGTTGGTCTGACATGACCTCCCCCTGGTGAAACCATGCTGCCTTGGGTCCTGTAGTCCATTGACATCCAGATGTTCCACCAATCTCTCCTTCAGTAGTGCTTCCATGATCTTCCCCACTACCGAGGTGAGGCTGACTGGTCTGTAGTCTCCCTGCTTTACATACTAACATACTAAAATGCTCCAGCAGAATAGGTCTAACGAGTCTTCGTGTCTGCTCGTTTGGTCAGTCCCCAGCCTGGGTGCTGACCTTGCTGTCCCTCGCCTCTCTGGCTTCTCCCTTCCAGTTCCGGATATTCTTGCTGCATTGGATTTTGCTTCCAGAACCTCTTCCCTGTACCTGTCCCACCCCTCCTGAACCCTCCACTGTCTCTGTCTCCACTAGCCCCCAGGCAGTGCATTCCATGGCTCCACCACCCTCTCAGTGAAGTAGCACCCTCCTTTCTCCCCTGAATCTTCCCCTCCAGCTTCCACCCATGCCCTCTAGTGGCCCCTCCTTCCTTCCTCTCAGCACCGACTGTTCCTCCCTATTTATCCTCTTCATGTACCTAAAGACCCCATCATGTCCCCCCGGTCCCTTCTCTCTTCCAATGTGTACATATTTAGCTCTTTGAGCCTCCCTCATAGGTCCTGTCCCTCAACTCCCAAGCTACTTTGGTTGCCCTCCTCTGACCCTTCCAGGAGGTTACTGTCCCGCTTAAGTGTGGCTCCAAACTGCACGTTAGTACTCAAGGTGTGGCCTCACCAAGCAGTTATACAGAGGGAGTATCACTTCCTCCTTCTGAGGTGATCCCTCAGCGATGCATCCCAGCATCCTGTTGGCCTTGGTTGCTGCCCTCCAACAAGTCTCAGAGTTGTTCATCTTGACATCCACCACCACCCCCAGGTCCCTCTCAGCCATCCGAGACTTTGCTAGCATTTCCCCTTGGTGTACACTTGGCCTGGGTTTCTGGCCCCAGGTGGAGTACCTTGCATTTCCCTGCATTGAACCCTCAGCTTCCACTTCTAGACCATCTTTCCAGAGCCTCCAGGTCCCCTGTAGGGCCACACCCCTCCTCCCCATCCACCACCCTCCCAGTTTTGAGTCATCTGCAAAGAGACTCATCTCACTCCTGATTCCTGTCCTTATGTCAGATAATGAGCGTTGAACAGAAGGGGCCCAAGGACTGATCCCTGTGGGACCCCTACTAATGACCCTCCTTGGGGATGAGACTATCCCACTAACTACGCACCTCTGGGTCCGGTCCTGAGCCAATTGCTCTATCCATCTGATCATCTGGTTCCCCACCCCCATTTCTCCCAGCTTATCCAACAGACCCACGTGAGGAACAGAGTCAAATGCCTTGCTGAAGTCTAGAAAGAGGACATCCACTGGTCTACCCAGGTCCAAGGCACTTGTCACCCAGTCATAGAACTCCACCAGGTTTGTCTGACATGATTTCCCCGGGATGAATCCATGCTGTCTATCGTCCAGGCACCCTGACTTATCCAGGTCCCCCCCAGCCTCTCCTTGACAATGCCCTCCATCACCTTGCCCACCACCGATGTCAGGCTGACAGGCCTGTAGTTCCCTGCCACCTCCCTTGATCCCCCCTTGTGGATAGGCACTATATGCGCCACCTTCCAGTCTTGGGGCACCCACCCTGTCCTCAGAGAGATGGTGAAAAGCTCTGCCAGGGGTTTTGCCAGGACATCTGCAAGTTCCTTCAGCACTCTGGGATGTAATTTATCCGGCCCGTGCTTTCTCCGTCTTAAGGGAGCTGAGGGCTTCTTCACTCTCTCTGCTGTGATTTCACTCCTGCTTCCTCTTTGTTCCCACTTTGTATAAGGGGATTACATCTTGTCCTCCAGTCTTTGGGTACCTCCTGTTTCCAGTGATCGGCTAAACAGGATAGCCAGAGGTTCAGCCACCACCTCTTAGTTCTTAAGGACCCTGGGGTGCACCCCACTGGCCCCATTGCTTTATCAACTCTTATTACTTCCAGTTCCTTCAGGACCTTTCCGTAAAGGGACTTGTGTCCATTTCTGCACCATTCTCACCCCTTGTACCCCTTCAGACCCATTACCTCCTCTTCCTCAGTAAAGACTTGAGCAGAAATACCTGTTCAATATGTCACTTACTGTTGTCATCCTCCATGCGCCCCCATCCTCCCTTCAGTCTCACTATCCTCCCTTTGTCTTTCTTTTTCACTTATGTTCCTGTAAAAGGTTTTGTCCCCTTTACCACTGATTTTGCAATGTGTTCTGTCTGAGCTTTGGCTCCTTACTGACCTCCCTGCCTCCCTTGCTTCTCCTGGTACTTCTCCCTATCCCTTCTGCCTGTGTCTTTTGTATTGCCTGAATGCAATCTTTTGGCTTTCACTTTCTTTGATACCTCTTTGGAAAACCATAATGGTCTCCTCTTCCTTTTCCTCTTGCTAACCTGCTTAATGCATAATTCTGTTGTTCTTGTAATCCCATTTTAAATACTGCCCACTGTTCCTCAACCCCTGATTCCTGTCCCATCTCCTAATGCCTCTTCCAAGTATCTCCCATTTTCCCAAAGTCTGCCCCTAAAATCCAGGATACGTGTTTTTGTGTGGTTTGGTTCTGCTCTTTCTGTGATTTCAAACCACAATGACTGGTGGTCACTGTTACCCAGGTGCTCCCCACTGTTACTCCCATCACACTGTCCCTGTTTGTGAGCACAAGGTCCAGTATTGCCTTCTGCCGAGTTGGTTCCATGACCAGTTGCTTGAGGAAAGCACCTGAAGGGAGTCCAGAATAAATCTGCTCTAGTTGATGCTGCTGCTGGGATGCTCCAGTCCATGTCTGGAATATTGAAGTCTCAACCAGTACTACCCCTCACCTTGTCTGCCATCCTTTGGATGGCTAGCATCAGCTCCCTATCTGTTTCTTCCTCCTGGGCTGGTGGTCTATAGACCACACCTGTGCGGATGGCTTGCCCCATTTTCCTTTCCAGCTTAACCCACAGTATCTCTCCCCCATTTTGTTCCTCCTGGATCTCTGTGGCCCTTATGTCATTTTTCACATACAGTGCCACTCCTCCTCCCTTCCTGCCTGCTCTGTCTCTTCTGAATATGTTGTAGCCAGGTATGGCCATCTCCCAGTCATGGTTATCATTACACCAGGTTTCAGTGATGGCCACAATGTCCAGGTCTCACTGTACCATGACAGCCTCCAGATCTTCCATCTTGTTGCTAAGGCTCCTGGCATTTGCACACATGGCTTCCATGATTTGACCTCCCTAGACTGTTTCACTGTTCTACTCCAGCCCCTTCCTTGGTTGTCATTTATCCCTGGTTCTCCTTGCTGTCTGCCCTTCTGCTGAATTTTGCCCTTTCTGCTTATCCACCTCTTGGGCACTAATCTCCATCTTTGCACACTGCTTTGCAGAGATAGCCACTCCTCTGGTTCACTGGTTCCACTGCTGGCTGTGGGGGTGAGCAAGTAGGGTCCCTCCTTGCTGGCCTGCCACCCCTTTGCTAGTTTAAATGCTTGTCAATGTAGCATTTAAACTTATCATTGAGTGCTTGATTCCCTCCAGGATGGATGCAGGCGTCAGGCTTGAACAAACCTCCATCCTCCAGGTGGGTCCCCAGTCACCAATGAATCCAAACCCTTCCTCACAGCACCAGTTCTTCAACCATGAGTTAAAGTTCCTGGTGCATGCACTCTATGCTCTCCCTTGCCTCTCACAGGTAGTACTTCTGAGAAAGTGACAGAAGTAGCTACTTGCTTGAGACCCCTCCCCAGTTTCCTAAACTCTTCCTGAACTTCCTTTGGCTCCCCATTTGCCAGGTCATTAGTACTTAGGTGGATAATGACACCCAGCTCACCCTCCCGTCTTGCCTTCCCAGTGATCCCCAAGATCTTCCTTCCATCCCTCCATGCCGTGGCACCTGGTAGGCACCTCACCTCCCTGTCCTCCCTCCTGTGTTCCTAGCTGGATCCCTCTTACGATGGAGTCCCCACCAGGATTCGCTTCCTCCTCCTCTGGGGTCCACTGCTTTCCCGCTGAGGTCACCTCCTTGGCTAACCTCCATCCTTTCCTTCCACTTCTGGGTACCTCTATTTGGTTGTCCTCGTTTGCCAGTGTGGCATATGAGTTCTTGAGTGGAATAGGATCCTGGATGTGCCTCTGCCTGACTGCTCTAACCCTCCCTGAGCCCACTGTCATCCAAGTGCTCCTCGCTCGGCATCCTTTGAGGCAGCTGCATTGGACTGGGTGGTCCCTGGATAGGGTGATGCGTACCCTGACCCAGTTTACTTCCACTCTGAGTCTGGCTACTCATCCGCAGTCCAGAGAGATGCATGCAGATAGGGCAGCACCTCAGTGTCCAGAAGGTCTGCCTGAATATGGCTGCCCCACAGCCACTGCATTGCACCACTCCCCACATTATACTGCAATTCCACTACTTGTCTGCTACTGAAGCTCTCCTAGTTCTCTTTTTATTAATTTACTGTACTAAAAATCCTGTCACTGATCCTCAGATAATTTTTTTTTTTTAAGGAAAAAGAAACCAATAAATAAATAAATGAGTCAAAACACTTGTCGTGCTGAGGGTGGGCTTCCTCCCCCTTATGCCCCTCCTACTTCACACCCCTTACTATAACCTGTGTTTAGCTCCTGTCAATCAGATTTATCAGGGCATATAATTAAGAGTTGGGGGAAGGGGGTAAAATTTGCAGCAATTAAAGACAGCACAGAATTATACCATCACTATGTTTTAAATTTTCAACAGCCCAAAAACAATTATAAGTAAAGACAACAAAGAAAGTATAGTGTCACTACAAGCCCACAATCTAAGTTTAAAAGGAAAATAGCAATTACCAGTTACTCTAATCATGGAGTCCTCCAATAGCAGTACACTAACCTCCCCCTTGCCTCCCTGTTCACCCCTCAGGTCCCCCCTCCTTCCATGCCCCTCCGCATCCCTTCGTCCAGATTCTCCCCTCAACTGGCTCCTCGCACCTCCCACAATCTGGCTGTTGAAGGTAGGCCCTACACTATTGTCCCTGGTCACCTTCTCTACCCATGTCTTGACCATCTTTACCCCCCCGCCCGAGTATCTTTCTCTGTATTTCTTTCCCCACTCCTTACTAATCCATCCGTCCTATCTGCTTGTCTACTTGGCTTTCTGCTCGCTATCATCCCATTTATATCCTGCGCCTTCCTGCCTGCCGTGCTCCCCTGTTCCATACCATCAGCCTCCTCCTTGTTCCCCTGATCCTTTTTCTTCTCCCCTACCCCTCTTCCCCATCCTGTCCAAGACCCCCTCTATTGTGCCCCTGCCTCTTGCCCCTTCACCCTTTCTATCCATCCCTGCCCCAGCTTCACCAGCAGCAGCATCATCATCGTCCTCCGCCTCCTCCCCAACATACACCCCTCTTCTACCAATGGGCGTAGAAGGTTAAAACAATTTGCGAGCCTTAGCCCATCCCCCAGTGCCCCACTGTCCCTACTGCCCTCTCGGTTTCCTTTGGACACCCCCAGACTCTTGCCTACTGCTGTGGAAATTTCCAACCTTTGGGTTCCCCACCTGCCAGGGTCCCCTAGAGCCCCTGTGCACCCCTCCCTCCTCTCCTAGTGTGAGCACCTCTCTTCACTCCTCCCCCAGCTTGGGAGGCCCCAGCACCTACTGCATCCATGCAGGTGACCGCTTGCCTCCTACCTCTCCAATCCTCCCCCCCCAGCACCCCCAGCTGCCTTCAGATTCCCTCTACCTCCTCCTCCTTAAGCTGCGCCAGCTGGTAGCACACTGGGCATCCTCCAAACTTCCAAGCCCAGTCCAGTATCATGGCCACAACACACCCTGTGCACCCAACCACCCTCCCAAAGATACCTGCTCTAGTGATATGCGGTCCTTCCCCATCATCACAGCAGTCTTTCAAGGCCAAATAACCAACTAATCCTAGCCCAGCCTCTAACAGAAAGTTTACCTGACATATTCCAGTTGAAGGCCCTCCACAATATCCAAATATCACACTACTCAGCAATTCATTGTGGATGCTGCCGTCCTATTTGGACCTACCTATGCTTTTTCTCTGCCCTGTGTCTGCATTACTGGATAGAACTACATGAGCTGCACCTGAAGCCTCTTCTTCCAATTGCAGGGCAGGTGTTCCCCTATAAATGAGCTGTGCTCTGGGAGGGAGGTGGGGGAGTGGGATCAGGCCCACACCAGACTCTCACAAGGGTGTATCAGCCACTTACTGCACCTCCAAGCACTGCAACCTCCTCCAGAGGAAGGTCCCACACAAACACTGTACTGAACAAGTCAGCACTCCTGCCCGAAAGTCCACAGATCGATAAGAATTTAAAGCTTATCCAGCAACTAAAATTCTTTCCCCATCTGCTTTGCAAAAGCAGGTTCACACATCCTCTGCTAGACCCCAACTGTTTCTGCAGTACTGCTATGTGAGAAGCCCTAGTATTTAAGCACCAATTAGCTGTGCCTGGCTGAGAAAGACAGAAACTTCCAGAAAGCTGTTCACAATACCAGTAGAAAAGATAAATGAATATCCAGCTTCCACTATGGATCCCCCACACCAAACAACACTTATTAAACAAATCAGCACTCCTGCCCGAAAGTCCACAGACTGATAAGAATTTAAAGCTTATCCAGCAACTAAAATCCTTTCCCCATCTGCTCAGCAAAAGCAAAAGCAGGTTCACACAATCTCTGCCAGACCCCAACTGTGCTCTTATTTTTTATTTAAGTTTTTTTTTTTTTTTTTTAAATGGGCCAGTTTACCAAACAGGAGCTCTGGCTATGGTCCAGTTTCGATTTTGGTTGTATTATGGGGGATATGTGCAACCCCCAAGGCAGGCCTACAGAATAAGGCAAGTAGCTCACTTTCGACGGAATAGTCCGTCCTTGTCAGAGACATTTCTAACACTGGAAGTCACTTTGTACATAGTTATTAGGGGGGGTATTACTTGGGGGGTAAAGAGAAAGGAGAGATACCGAGACATTGAGAAGAATAAACAGACAGATAAGACACGAAAAAAAAGGGTAACATGGAGAAAGACAAATCAGAGGAAGTTAGGGGAAAAAGTAGTGGAAAAGAAAAGTATAATAAAGGTGAAAGAATGGGAGAAGAAAATTATCAAGTATATGTAGATGTCCAAGAATGAGAAGCTCTTCAGAGTGATATCCCAGAATGTCAATGGGCTGAGTAACCCTATAAAACAATCCAAAATAATTTCCCATCTTAAGAAAATGCACCCCCACATAATACTCCTCCAGAAGACACATCTGTCCAATGATGAGCATCAGAAACTGTTTAAGTATGGGATGTTGGATATAGTGGCTAGTGCACATGCGAGGGAATGAAGAAGGGGGTCAGCAATTCTTATTCCATGGTCCTCAGCATTTCAAATTCAGGAATCATACCAGGATGGTAAAGGCAGGTTGGCTTTGATTAGAGGGGACTGGGAGGGACAGATGTACACAATGGGAAGTGTGTATTTTCCTCCAGGTTCAGAGAGCACAGTCTATCAGACCATCTTTGATCAAATCATGGCATTTAAACAGGAGATACTGGTGTTGGGGGGAGATTTGAACCTCTTTATGAATCCTTTGCGGGATAGCTCTAATCCTAACCCATCCAGGGCTACAAGAGGCCAAAAACATGGCAGAAGGCTAATAAAGGACTTAGCGCTAATAGATACGTGGTGACATTGTTATCCAACATCTTGTAGCTATACACATTTCTTGGGGGTTCATAATACTTATTCACGTATTGACCATCTCTTAGTAGATGTGGAATCTTTGGATATAATACATAATGCAGCCATTTTTCCAATTCATTTATCAGACCATGCTATAATTACTTTGGAACTAGAATCAGGACAGGAAGTTACACTGACACAGAGGAGGTTTAATAATATGCGTATTAACTCATTCTATCCTATTGTCACTTAGAATGTTCAGATACCCTCTGCCTGCTGCTAGAACACCTGTGTGCCTGAAGGGATTTTAGATCTGCAGCATTCATACAAACGCATTGTGCTTAAACCTACATATCTTAAAAACCATACTTCCAATTTTAAAACTGTAAAAAGAAAAATTTTTCAGGACAAAAAGTTTTGTAAAATGAGCGAGGTTTGGTAATGTCTATTTAACTGGCTTTATTGTTGTGTGAGGTTGTTTTCATATTTTAATACAGTCTGATGATTTTATCTAAATATAATTATGCTGTTTAGTCAGTCATGCAAAAATATTAAATTTCTGTAAAATTGTTAAATATATACAATAAACATCTTTAACTGTCTAAATATAAATTTTGCAAGTTTTTTACAATTTTTTTTAGTCAGAAATCAATATCTGAATCTCTTGTTATTACAGTTTGAGTTTTTTTGTTCCACTCCACTGGTTGGAATTTTTGCAGTGTTTAATTCTTCTTACCCACTGATTTTAGTTTATGAATCTGATTATCAATTTTTTTGTTTTCCCCCCAGTTTAGTAAGAACATATTTACACATTACCTTAGAAGGACATATCAGAAAGTGATGCAGGAAGGAAGTGCTTTGTGAGGTCAAGTGATGTAAATAGGAAGAACACTTCCAGTGTAGGTCAGTGAGCTGACACAGGAAATGGAGACATTTGTTAGTGCTGGAGGTCTCTCTATGATTAATTGCATATTTGCTGTAGTTAAAATGTATAATTTAATTGAAATAAAACTATTTTATTTTATTTTTGTAATAAAATCCCATAATAAGAATAGGAAACTGTATTTTATTTGTGCTGTTTGCTTTATCATACTGTAAATGAAGCATGATACTGTTCATGTAAAGGTTCGCAGTCTTTCAGTAAACATCATGCTACATAAATCTGGGTATTTAATTTCCTGGTATAGTTTATTTTTGGGGGTTGTATTATGGGATGGTTTAAGGTGAGGGAATGACTGTATGATGTAGCACTGTGTGTTAGTGGCGGGGGGGCTGCATTCATAATACAGGCTCAGATGCACTTCATATGCTCTGGGGAAATGAGAGGGGCTGTATGCCTGTAATAATGGTGCTAATATACACTGTAGATACATTATGGGTATACGTACAGGATGATGAAATTGCTGAAAAGGCACTGGTAATTTGGGGTATACTGTATCATGGGAAGGGGTGGCGTGCCTGTACCAGGAATGATGCTCATAGGCACTGCAGTCATTTTGCGTCATGAGTGGCACCTGCCCTTGGGGTATACTCAATTGTAGGGAAGCAGGTGGGGCTGCCTGCACCTGGTAAGGGTGTTCATATGCCATGCAGAAACATTGTGGGTACATACAGGGTGATGACATGGCATCTATAAAGTTTGTACTATGTGCTGTGTCACATGGTTTGCCTGCATACACATGTGATATGTTGCAACATTCAGTAAGGCGTACTGTGTTGGTGGAAGGAGTGTGGTATGCCTGCACCATGGAATAATACTCATTGGTGCACATGTGTACTGTGTGCTATGTTTCATTTGAATGGACTGTATGTCATACACTGGCACTGATCACATCACAGTGCATCAGAGGTAAGGGCTGGTCTGAAGCATTATGAGCACAAGGGACTAAAGTGGTTGTGGAGTGATTCAAACTTGGATAGAAAATTACAGTGCATCTGAGGGTAGTGTTGGAATGAATCTTGATGTGCACAATGGACTACTCCATGGTGACTGAGGAGGGATCCATATCAGTAATGTACATCACAGAGTGTCAGAGATAAAGGTTGGACTGAAGATTGATGAACAGATGGACTAAATCAGTGACTCTGGTGGGATTTGAACCTGGACAGCACTTTACAGTACAGTAGAGGTTGAGGCTGGATTGACACCAGATCAGTCAATGGACAACACCATTGGCTCTGGAGGGATCTGAACCTGAAATACACTTCGCTGTTCACTACAGTTTGGGGCTCGATTAATGCATGATAAGGAGATAGATTTTACAAGTGGCTGTGGAGGATTTGAGCCTGAAGAATACTTTACAGTGCATCAGAGATTGGGGCTGGACTTATGTCATATGAAATTGATGGGCTACACCAGTGGATGTGGAGGGTTTTGAACATCAAATGCATTTCACAGTGCATTATGGGATTGATCTGGACTGATACATGGTAAGTCGATGACAACACCATCAGCTGTGGAAGGATCTGAACCTGAAATGCACTTCACTGTTCACTACAGTTTGGGGCTCGACTGACACATGATAAGGAGACAGATCTTACAAGTGGCTGTGGAGGGATTTGAATCTGAAGAATACTTTATAGTACATCACAGATTGGGGCTGAACTGGTGTCATATGACTTGATGGACTACACCAGTGGATGTGGAGGGTTCTGAACATGAAATGCACTTCACAGTGCATTATGGGATTGGTCTGGACTAATGCATGGTAAGTCAATGGACAACACCATCTGTTGAGGAGGGATCTGAACCTGAAATGCACTTCACTGTTCACTACAGTTTGGGGCTCGACTGATGCATGATAAGGAGCTAGAACTTACAAGTGGTTGTGGAGGTATTTTAACCTGAAGAACACTTTACAGTGCATCAGAGGTTGAGTCTGGACTGATGTCATACGAGTCGATGGACAACACCAGTGACTGTGGAGGGATTCAAAACTGATTTGGCCTTTACAATGCATCAGAGATTGGGGCTGGACTGATGCCTGATAAGCTGAAGGCAACACCATTATTTTTTCATTTTAAAGAATCAGCAACTGCATATTAGGGAGAAAACTCAAGTACAGAACATGAACAAACATGCTACTGACCCTAACCCACTTATCATCCATAACGAGGGAGCAACATGCCATAGATTTTAACATAGCCATAATCCAAACATAAACTCTTTAAAAGTAACAAAAGGCGCTGAATTCATGTGACCTCATCTAGTACATGCATAAGAAACACTCTCTCCCATCAGGAATGCCAGCGAATCCATATAAGATGTGATCACACAGGATGACCAGAAATTATCCCAAAATGAACAAAGTAACAACTATGAAAACTTATAAATAAAAATAAAAACAAATAAAGTAAATACAGATTACAAATCGAGGTTTTGGTACCAAAATGAAGTGAGTATTTTAGGGTAAGAGCAACACCTCCATCTTGAAACTAAGTTTCCAGTCACCATGCTCTTCCTGCCCCAGTGTGCACTCTGACTGGTTAGTGGAAATAGTGACATGTACAATAAGCATAGAGCAAGCATGGCAACAGTGAGGATCAATATGACCAAATGATGCCGCACTACAGAGCTAGGGCAGGTGCAGGTGAGGGCTGTGACCCCTAAATGAAACATCAAAAAAAAAATAAAAAATCACTGTACACTCCAGAGCCCAGAGCGCCACTTTCCCTCCAGTGACAGTTGTAAAAAAAATATGAGTCCTTGCTTGAATGCTAAACAAGGATTTAGTCTAACGTTTCAGGCTCACACATTGATAGAATAGTGGAAGGCACAACAAAAGATCTGCATGCAGGTTCCCTGGTGCTTTGACAACTAAGGCTTCATCAGGGGGATGGTGCATGCATCTAAGACAATCCCTTTATACCAATTAAATTCAGAATTGGTGATGTCAGAAAATCTGACCAATCACAGAGCTCGATTTTTAAATACAGAAATATTCAGCTCACTTAGTGGTATAAATGGACTAATAGTTATAACAATCATGATATCAGTTACAACACGTTATTGTAGAAAAATACCCCAAAAGACAAAAAAAATACACCAAAGTGGTGACGGCCAATCGGATTGCTCGAATAAAAAAAAATATAAGTTATGAAATTATAGTGTCAACCTAATCAGCTTAACATGTTACACTAAAATAAGATGATTTGTTGTTACAATACAAGCTAATGGCAGAATGAACATAATACATCTTACACAGCACATGCAAAAAATAGTAAATTTAATTTTTTATGTATTAAGGCTTGTTTTCTCAAAAATAGCCAATGGGAATGCATATTATATTAGGTAAAATCAGTAAGGGTACGATGTCCCCTAATAGCTGGTACAACTCAATTCATCAAATGTAAACAAATGCTTGAGCTGCACCAAGAGAAAGATATGGACACCAATCGGCGTCATCAGGCACTACAGCACATGATTTAGGACGCCATATGGCGTCATCAGGAAAAAGAGGTATTTTTTTTATGACGCCATATGGCGTCATCAGGAAGGAATGAGTTAAGGATAAACAGTTTAAAGAAAAAGTCCAGCAATGGATTCCTCGAATTTTACAAGAGAACAGAACAGCAGAAGTACCTGAAGGAACACTATGGGACACTTTAAAATCGGTATTGCAGGGGGGAGATTATTGCATATGCAACCTATCAAAAGAAACAGCGTTAAGAAGCAGCAAGAATTAAAACAAGAGCTAGAGAGATTACAACAATTACCTGGATAGAGCAGTAGTGTTATGTCTACTCAGATAAACCAGGTTAAGATCCAGTTACAAGATCTATGAAATCAAAAAACAAAACAGGCTCTGAAGTATGTGAAACAAAGAAATTATGTGGGGGAAGTAGTAAGGCAGCTAAGGTCCTGGCATTTAGATTATGAAAACAACAAGCATCCTCAACAATAACTAAAATTAAACACACTACACAAGCCAAAATATTGAGTAAAACTAAAGACATACTCGAAGGATTTAGGGAATTTTATTTAAAATTGTATAATCAACCTCAGGAACTAGACGAAGAAAGGTATCTGGATTTTTTTTTTTTTTTTTAACAAATATACAGTTGCCCCAAATTACAGAGGAACAACGTAATTGCCTAACTAGACTAATTACTTCTCAGGAGATAGACCTTGCCCTTCGTAATTCCAAACCAAACAAAAGCCCCGGCCCAGACTGATATACTGCAGAATTTTATAAACATAAAAACATTACTTCCACCGTTAATTAAATTGTTTAATGAAATACAGGAGAATACCTCTCCCACCCCGAATAGCTGGCAATATGCTAATATATCCACAATACTCAAACCAGATAAAGATCCATTAAACTGTGAATTCTATCACCCCATATCAGTCCTTAATCAGGATTATAAATATTTTACAGCAATATTAGCTAAACGATTAGAGAAAATATTGCCACACATCATTAACAAAGATCAAGCAGGCTTTATAATAAAGTGCCAAACAGCTGATAATATTAAATGGACAGTGTTTCTTTTGGAAATAGTGCAAAAGGAACAAACCCCTTCTATCCTTCTTAGCATGGACGCCCAGAAGGCGTTCAACAGGGTCTTGTGGAGATTTCTGAGATGCACTATGGAGAAATTTAACTTGCCTGCCCCCTTTTTGAATATAATTCAACGACTATACACGTCCTCACAGGCCATGATAAAAGTGAATGGTTCACACTCAACCCATTTCACCTTAAACACAGGTACCCATCAGGGTTGCCCCCTAACCCCCTCCCTTTTTGCTTTGTACGCAGAATACTTGGCCCAAGCCATACGGGAAAACACATAAATTACAGGAGTACGTTACTTTGACACTGCACACAAAACGGCCTTTTTTGCCGATGACCTGTTAATATATTTAACGAAACTGGAGACTTCTTTGCCGAAGTTGTTCTCTCTCAAGAGATTTAGAATCTCTTTCAGGATATAAATTAAATACAAGCACAACAGACGTACTGACTTTTAATTATCAACCTAGTACAGAAATTCAGACTAGATTTCCAATGAGATGGGAAAGTAATACATTTAGATACTTAGGGATAAATCTTATAAATGAAACTCAAAATATTTATGATGCTAACTATATTCCACTAGTTCAGTCTATTAGAGAGGACTTCCAGGGATGGGACACTTTACCCCTTTCTTTGAACCAAAGAAGTGATGTTATAAGAATGAATATACTTCTACGGTTTCAGTACCTTTTCCAGACTCTCCCTGTCTTCCCATCAAAAAAAGACTTTAAAAAATGGAACAGTATGATTTCTAGGTTCTTATGGCAGGGTAAAAAGCCAAGGATCATGTACAAGACCCTACAATTATCCAAGATCAAGGGGGGGGCTTGCCTTACCAAATCTAGAACAACATGCGCAGGCGGCTGTAGTATCACATATACTACATTGGTTAGATGAAGGGGCAGACCCACACTGGAAAGAGATAGAACAGGAGAACCAGACA
This sequence comes from Neoceratodus forsteri, assembly GCA_016271365.2. NCBI lineage: Eukaryota > Metazoa > Chordata > Ceratodontiformes > Ceratodontidae > Neoceratodus > Neoceratodus forsteri. The sequence continues at coordinate 160,458,004 of CM057458.1, read as the reverse complement.
GCGGAGAAGGAGAAATTCTTGTTTGGATAGTCTATACCAAAAGCAATATTAGAAAGAGAGATCAGATTCAAACAAACTAGACAGATTTTGCGAATCTGGAAAACAATAATTAAAAAAACTAAAGACCCTATAGTAAACCTCTTACAAAGAATCACCAAAGACCCCAGTGTTGACCCAGCCAGACTAGACTGCACCTTTAAAAGGTGGCAATGCCTGGGACTTACCAGATTTTACCAACTGTATGAACAGGGAACTTTTGTCAATTCCAGACACTGGAAAAAAATACCATTTGAGGAAACAAGATTTTTATAGATTTCTTCAGGTAAGAAATTATTGCAGGAATCTGATAGGCATATCCTGGGATCCAGGGTGGATATACCCATTGACGGGAATTATAATTAAAGCAATAGAGACAGCAATCCCTAATCAAGTAATTTCTGGGACTTACCAAGCCCTAAATAAAGAGCAGAAAGAGATTACATTATGTTCACAACAGCGGTGGGAGAAAGAGTTGGGTATTAACTTGGAGGAAGGGAGGTGGGAACAGATATATTCAACAATCCATAAAACCACAAGGTCCTTGATATGGAGAGAGTTTGGCTGGAAGTGTCTAGTAAGCGTCTTTAAAACACCACAAATAGTGGGAAAGTTTGATGCTCGGGTTGGATCAGAATGTTGGAGAGGATGTAGAGAACCTTCTGCTAATCATACACGTTTTTTGGAGTTCTGCAATCCTGGAGACATTCTGGAGAGAGGTAGGAAGAGCTCTGATGGAGCTGTTCCCAAAAATAGTGACTTAGACACCTGAACGTGCGCTTATTTTTTATTTTCCTGTTAGGATTGGGAAGGGTAACCCCAGGTTCTTCCTGGCTATATTGCTCCTTGCAGCACATACAGTTGTGACAAGGAAATGGCTCCAAAGAGACCCACCAACCATTTGTGAATGGGAAGACATTACATACCAAATATATAGAATGGAGCTCTTGACAGCTCATATTACCTTAAAGGTTCAGAGATGTACAGCTTTTTGGGCCAAATGGTAGTTGTGGGTGTCCGGACATAGACCAGATCTGTTCCCGTAGGGGAGAAATAATAAATTTACCTAGACCTGGGATTATCACTGGGAAGAATATAAGTGATTTAGCAACTATATACTTTTAATATTCAGGATATGTAACCCCTGACTAATACCTGAAAAGTGACAAGTGTCTTTTCTGTCTCTTACTTATTGTAATGAGAAACATAAGCTGTCATCGGATCTCACTCTCTGTAAAACTTCTGAATAAAAATATATTTTAAAAAGAAAACTTTCCAGAATGCTATTTCCTTTTAACAAATAATTAAAGAGTTCTGTTAGTACTGGAGCCAGAAATACATATATTATAGAACTTCACTGGTATGCCATCTAATCCTGGAGTCTCTCTCCCTTTTTAGTTGTCTGATTGCCCATTTTACTTTCTCTTCAGTTATTGTTCCATTAAGTCTTTGCTTGTCTTGCATATTTATCTGCAGAATATTTAATTTACTCCTAATGTTTTGATCTATTTGATTTATTTCTGATGTATATATTTTTTTCTAATAGTTTCTAAACTCCTCATTTATACTATCTCAGTTAGTTAACAATTTACCCTGGCTACTAATCTCTTTTATAGCCCTTTCTGTTTTCTCTTTCTGAAGTAAATAAGCTAATATGTTCCCATATTTATCAGACTGTTCATAATATTTAGCCCTAGTCTGAAGTATTAGACCCTCTGTTTTTTTTTTTTGCTTTTCTGATTTAATTCTTTCCAGTTTTTAAGATCCAGTTCCTTCCTTTTATGTACACAGCACATTTCAGCTCTTTTAATTTCCTTCTCTAATGTTACCATTTTACCTCTGCGTATTCTTTCTGCTTGTATATCTTATTGTTTGCCCTCTCACAAATGCTTTTAATGTATCCCATATCATATTAAGGGGCGAGTCCCCTACTCTGTTATAATGTATAAAACATGTGTTTGTCTTCCTTTATAACCTCAAAAAATTCAGTATCCTTAATGAGTAATGGATCTCTACAACCCAGCACTTATTTACTTTGCTGTTCTCCACTTGTAATACTGTTATAATAACTGGTTTCCCTTTTTTCCCCATAGGTAAAACGTGGTGTAATCTGCTGTAATGAAGGAGTGTTCATTACGGCAAAGACACGCACTGTTTCCCTCACTGTGCACATGCGCCCACCACACTTCCTCGCTTCACCACCAGTGTCTGCTCGCCGAACCACTACGGGACAACAAACCGCCACCTGGACTAGGCGGTAGGTAGTAAAAAAATGAAAATATGAAAATCTGCAAAAAGTTTTTAAATTAACCTTCAGGGCTGCCCACAAGATAAAAAAAAAAAAAAAACATTTAAATAAGTAAACTGGCGACTGCGGACGCGCACTTCAACTTAACCGGACCGCGACCGCACAGCAGCATTTTATTTTATACAACTGCTGAGATGAAAAAAAGGAAAACCCAGCAATTATATAAAATAAAATATGGGTTAGGGAGTGTAGACTCAAAGTTTACACACACCCTCGGGGTTAGACGCTAGTCATAAACCCCTCGAGCTTCGCTCTCGGGGTCTACGTAGCATCTATCCCCTTGGGTACGTGTAAAGTTCTCGTTACACACCCCGATCCACACTTTATTCTCTATACAAGGTTCAGGTATTTTAGCTAGTTGAAGAAAAATCTCCGTAAAAAACTCAGGATGAACTTTGTTCAGAACATATAGACTAAAGTGACTGCAGCTGATTTAACAATCGCATGGCATATTAAAAATATGCCCCCTTGATCTTTATACATCTCTTTGGTCTCAGTTTCCCCTTTTATGGAGAACAGCATCGCTACCCCTCTAGCTTTACTATTATAGCTTTATGTGTAAATCCTACCCCTCCCTGCAATTTCCTAAATTTTTCAAATTCTGTCTCCCTAAGATGAGTTTTCTGAAGCAGCAATCAACATTCCTTTTCCTTATGTACTTTATTATGCTCTTCCTTTTAACTGGATTTTAATCACATTTATATTCCAAGACCTAATCTTCATTTCTTCCATTATATTTTTGGGTCTAATTGGATAGGTCCAAGAAAGAAAAACAAGAAGCCCCATCACTTAATACAACCACATTGTTAATCCAAATTAAAGAGATCCAGACACTTGGTGGTGCCATCCAACTGACTGATTCCCATCTCTGAGCATGGAGCCCTTTTCTGCTCTTAAAATAAGCTAAAACAATAGTATCCTTACAGTTAATCCTATAACACATCTTTATTAGGAAAAACCCAGTACACTTGCCCCTTTTTTGTTATTCCCCTTTTCTTACTATATAGGTGTTCCTTCTAACCCGCCCATTCCCTTCCCTCCCTCTTCCAACATCTTCACAGTCATCCCCCAGTTGACCCCGTACCCAATTTAATTTGCAAAATGGTGCCTACTCCGCCACTGAGCTCTCCACTCCTTTTTTCAATTTCTTATTTATATTCTATCTATTCTAGTTCCTTGTGCTTCTACATGTATGTTAATCCCTTAGATTACTTACTAGCCATCTTTTCCATCTTTCATGCTTTCCTATGTTTCATTGTTCCCTATTCTAAAAAGAAGTAAACACAATCACTTCCCCTTTCTAGATCTTTCTTTCTTTCTTTTCCTGTGTCTTGCTATTTTGGTTGTGGTGGCCCTTTCTACAATTCTGGGCTACTTCTGAAGGCCCCTAATTTCAAATCTCTGTATTCTTCCACCTCTCATGGGGGTGCCAAATATCTTTCCTATACTCACACAGGTTATCTTCAAAGAGGTTGGAGTTGGATGGGAGAACATAATGTGTCTTTCCCACAGAAACCTTTTTATCTCCATATATGCATTCCTCTTTTTCTGGACCTCACAACCTAGATCTGGAAATATTAACATCTGGTTGTTCATGTACATCAGAGGTTTCCTTTTCTTAGCCGCCAGTAAAACCCTTTCCCTCTCTTGATATTTGAGAAATTTCACAAAGATAATCCCGGGGTACTTGTACTGTAAATTCAGTTTTGCAAGAGACAAGCTCTGGTAAGAACTTCTCACAAAATGTTAGTATGTCATTCTCTTCTGCACCTTCAGGGATGCATACTATTTTTAAATTGTCCCTCCTAGATCTTAACTCTAAGTCCAGAACCTTATCCTCCAGGATCTTCAACTCAGCAGTCTGTGTCTCTGTTCTTTGTTTAACTTCAGGTAATTCATCTTCTAGTGTTGAAACTCTCTCTTCAAACTGTAGCATTCTATTATTTAGCTCCTCAGTTTCAGCTTTCACTTTCATTTCATCCTGTATGCTGTCCAGTTTATCATCCAAAAGGTTACCCCTCCTTTATTTGTTCCACAATAACTCTCAAACTCTCTTGCTTGGGTATTTTCACTCTTCTCCCCTCCGCCCCCTTCCCCTCTCTTTCATATTGTCTTTCGTCCACTTGATCTTTCCTTACTCTTCCTTTATTATTTACTGTGTCTGTATTGACCTTCATTACTAAGATTTTTCCTCTCAAGATTTACCTGGCTTCCTCTGAATCAGGTTCACACTTGTTTGCTATCTTCAGTATTACCTGTGGTTGTGGGTCTCTCCTTATGGATTCACCGATATCTGTTTTTTCCACTTCCTTTTTTTTTTTTTAAATTTACAGATCATCCTCCTCCTCAGAGCTGGCAGGCTGCTCCAGCTCCTCCCTCTCGAGCCCCAGCATCCTGCACCAGTCCCTCGGTAGAGCCCCCACAGGTTGCCCCCCTGTGACAGGGCCAGGGGCGAGGAGCGTTGACTTCGGTGCAGGTGCAGCCCGGACATCATTGAGCCTGCCAGCCCCATTTTTCCAACTGTTTTTCCCCAGGGAGCACCAACGTGCAATGGGAGAATGGCTGTGCTCCTTCTCCATGGAGGCAGCTTTGCACCCTGGACATGGGCCCCACCCCATTCTGGTGGTGCACTAGTGCCAATACCTAGCCACCACTGAGTGTCAGTCTACAGTGCGCAGCACTGTCCCCCCTCCCCCAGAAAGGAGAGCTGTCTATGGATGATTGATCCTTCCTCACCCCTGCTGACCCCCAAGCAACTCAAGTCCATTCCTGAACGCGGGTCGCTGCCGTGGTGCGAGGTGTGGCATCCAGTGCCTCAACCCTTAGTGCCACCGGGCCGGCCTCCACTTCCCTTTTTTATATTCCTATCACAGTATTTTCATTTGTACCCGTCTTCCTCAACAGATATGGCTGACTTGCTGTCTTTTTTTTACCCACAATAGTTCTTTTTTTTTGTTTATTTCTTTTTATTATAATATTGTTTTCTTAAAAACAAAAACAAAATGACACAGTTAATACATAGACAAGTATCATGGTTACAAGTGTGTACAGAGTCCATATTCCGTATGAATGGGTATATACAGCCAAGTAAGTTGTGCATAAATCTCTAACCTCTACTATTACCCCTACTCCCACCCCCACCCCACCCCAATCTCCTAGTTTCCCAAATCTAGGGACAAAAGTCCTGATCTACTGTCATCTGATAAGTAATTAATCTCTGCTAACTTAGCTGAAATGGTTGTTCTTTTTCCTTCATTTTAGCTATTAAACTTTCCATTCTGTAAATGTTTACCAGGATGTCTCTTTATTCTTGTGTAGTGGGGACCCTCTGAGTCATCTACCCTCTTGTGATAGCTTTTTTTGCAGCTAAAAGGTAGATCGGAAGGAGTGTTTTGGTCCAAGAGGGAGTATGTTCCAGATATATATGCAACAAAAACACTTCTACTGTAAGAGCAACTGGTTCCCCCAAACAATCTAAAATGGCATAAGAATGGGTCAATTCCACATCATGTGACCCAAATCAGCTAAAGGGCCCCACAACCCCGCCAGCATTTCCCATAGCTTTCTGGTAAGGATTTAATAAGTCTTGCAGGTGGTCTGAAATATCTATAACAACACTTTCACGAGAATTCCCTCCATATATTTGCAGAGGTAATTTTAACTGCTGGTAATGCAGACACCTCCCACAGTTCCCTTGAAATCTCCAAACCCAGGTCTCCATTCCAACTCAGCCGAACTGAGTCCGTAGATTCCGAGGTTAAGTCTCTCATAATCTTATACAGAGATCCTATCAAATGGTCCCAGTGATTCCCCTGGATGTGATCCATATACAATTTAAGTAGGGGAAGGGTCAGATATACAATCCTGGCCTGGATCACCCTACTTCGCAAGATATAATTTCTGACTTGGAAATATCTAAATAAATTAGAGCGTGGAATGTTGTATTTGAGAGTTAATTTGTCAAATGGCAGAACACCAGTTTGCCCCAAGAACTGGAATATGTGTTCCCGTCCCAGACGGTGCCACTTTGTAAAAGTCAGATCAGATTTAGAGGGCAGAAATAAATTGTCCCCTGAAAGAATTTTACAATACTTACACATGGTACGGAAAGTTCTTGATTTCCGAACTCTAAACCAGATTTTCAGAACCTGTGCAGCCATTATATCTGAGACGTCTTTTAATGACAGGGACTGTTCTTGTGAAGAAAACAATATTTTTTAATATAATGAAGATCATTAATATGAAACTCGAATGTTTCCCACTGTGTAACATAACTTCGGGATAGCCATAACAAGTGAAGGCGCAAAAAAGTAACCTCTGCATACAAGTGCAGATTTGGCAAGTTTGTTCCCCCTTGTTTTAAGGACAGTCTTAGTAGACTCATTCGTATTCGGGACGGCTATGTCCCAAAATAAAGCCTGAAATCATGTTGTCCCATGACTTAAACAGAAAGGATGATGGAAAGAATGGAACATTTAGAAACATGTATAATAGACGGGGAAGAATATTTATACGAATTGCTTCTATTCTTTGAAAAAAAAGTAAGGGGTAATTTCCCCCATCTCTTTAAGTCTTTCTGGATCACCTTTGTTACCGGTTCATAATTCAAAATGTCTAAAACTCCTAGGTCCAAAGAAATATGGATTCCCAGATATTTAGCTTTGGTGGATCTCCATTTTAGGGGGAGAGCTTGTTTTAGTGTATTAGGAGGAGTATAATTGTACAAAAGCACAGCAGTTTTTGTAATGTTTAATTTAAATCCTGCCACCTGTTCAAACTGTTGTAATATCTTCCACGCTGAGGGAACTGATCTGGTTGGTGAAAGGAGTGACAAAAGGAGGTCATCAGCAAAAAGACTAAGCCTATATTCACTTTGATGAAATGGGACACCTTCAGGGTCCAAGGATGACCGTAAACCAACTGCCAGGGGCTCTATATAGATTGCAAAAAGAAGTGGGGATAGTGGGCAACCTTGTTTGGTGCCCTGGAAGAGTGGAAATGGGGAGGAAACACCCCCGTTAATGTGAACATAGGCTTTGGGCGTGTTATAGATAAGCCTGCGACTCCTGATCAGGACTTCCGGGAAGTGGAATGCCTGTAACGTATCCCAAAGAAAATTCCAAGACATCCTGTCAAACGCCTTGTCAGCGTCTGAACTGAGAAAGGCTGCAGGGATTTGTCATTGTAGTATATATTCTTTTTCCTTATATTATCCATCGTGCTTCGTTTTTTTATAAAACCCGCCTGGTCTGAATGAATTATTGTCAGTAAAATTTGGTCCTTTCTCCTTGCCCAGGTAGCCATATCAATTTTATAATCATTATCTAATAAAGAAATGGGGCGATAGGAGGATGGTTCAACCTTATTTTTATCTGGTTTAGGTATGGCCACGATCATGGCAAAATTTCATGATGGCGATGGAGAGGCTCCTCCAGCTAATGCTTGAAACAACGGATGGAGTCTAGGAAGTAGCTCTGTTTGAAAGTATTTGTACCACTCGCTGGAAAAGCTGTCTGGTCCAGGACAGCGGTTAGTGGCTTGATTTTTAAGGGCTGCAGCAACTTCATCTGATGTGATTGGGGCTATCAGTTTCTGGGTTTCTATGTCTGACAAGGCCGAAAGTTTCAACTGCCCCAAAAACCTTTGCCTCTGCTCAGAGGTGCCACAACAGTTCCTTTTGTTCCTTTATTATCTTCCTTCTCTCCCCTGATTCATTAAATTATCCTTGCCTTTGTTACCATGGTCGCTCTCTTTCCAATGCCTCCTCCACCAGTTCTGTTTCTTCCACGTCCCTACCTGACTTTTCTCTATCAATGTTAAGTGTCTCTGTTAATTCTGAATCATTTTCATTTGACTCACCTCCCTGTTCTAGTGAGGTGTTTTTTTTAATTATTTATTTATTTACTATACTTTCTGTTGGTTCCTGGCCATGGTATTATCCGCCCTGGACCTCCACCCCCGATTATAGCCACCAATCCCCCAGTCACTCTGGCCTACCTCCAGAGGGAGATTACGGCGCCCTTATGCGCCACAAGACCAGTATCTGTTTGGGGGGCAGGCATCGGAGGTAATGAGAGGTCCGGGGACAGGACATCGAGGAGACAAGCCAGGCCCCAGTGTTTGTCCTGTAGGCCGGGGGGCGGGCGTCTGTGTGACCAGCGTCTCGCAGCCCCTGAGAGATAGGCGTCAGTGTATGTGCAGCAACCCAGCCTCCGCTGACACATACACCCACCTTACCCCTGGAGAAGGAGAGCTGTCTAAGGATGCTCGATCCTTCTCCCCCCAGCCGGCCCTCCGACGACCCGGGTCCATTCCCGAACCCAGGTTGCCGGTGTCACGAGTAGAAATCCAACCGCTGCACTGGCAGGCCAGCTTCCAGTGAGGTTTCTAATACTGCTGAAGACTGACTAGGCATGCTCATGCCTGGCTGCTGTGTCACTGCAAACCTCAAAAACCTTTGAGGTTGCAGATCAGTCACCATCCCTGGCATTCCCATGAGATTCGATACAACTGCTTCAGCAAACAAAAGCTGCCAGAGTGCTCTCATACCTCCTCCTGCAGCGGCTTCTCTACCGGCAGAATTTCTTTTCCTCTGGGCTGATGTAGTTCCCTTTCTAGGCTCCCTTCTTAACCCTTGGCTTTAAATCCAACTTTGGAAAAAAGGCACATATCTCCCTTAGATTTTTCGGTCAGGTAGCCATCAGGTTTTCCAGTACCACCGCCAAAACCGTACAGGTGCTTTAAACCTGCTATTCTGAGGTACTCAGACTCCAGGAAAGCACTTTAAATTTAATCTGTTAAACCTAAAAGCACAAGCATTACTGCATAGCCTGCAAATCAGTTGACTTCCTTTTCAAATCCTGGGGTTTTACAAAGAACTCAGCACAGCTCCCTCCTCACGGCACCATCCTGTCTGCCCGCCCTGCTTCATCCATCTCACCATTTTATAAATTTTTTTTTCTTTAGAAACTTTCATTTTCGCTGTAAACCCACTTGATCTACAGTACTATCTCATTCCACCCTTACTTACCCCACAATTCTCCTGTGCTTATCCCCTGCATTTTTTTTTTTTTTGGACCTCCTCCGCGCCAGGTTTCCGCTCCGGTCACGGATCCCCCCTGCTGCGGCATTTCTCCCTCATGAGCCGTGCTCCCAGTACCCCTTGGCTTGCCTCCCAAGGCGGGGCCGTGGCACCCTCGGCCCTTAGGGTGCCACGGACGTCGTAATAGGCTGGGAGCCGTGCTCTTTATTTATGGAGGAGCCCATTGCAGCCCGAGGGACGGGCATCATAGAGGCGTCGGAGGTAGGCGGTGTTTTCCCCCTTAAGGGCGGAAGACGACGCCAGCGCCTGGCTCCCGCCTCCCCCATCTGACGTTAGGTCCAGTGCTTGGGGTTCTCGGTCTCCACCAGGAGTCCCCCGTGCACCGGCGACTCACCACACCCTCCCCCCGGATCAGGAGAGCAGTCGTGAGACGCTCGATCCTTCTCCCCCCGGCCGGGCCTCCGGCAACCCGAGTCCGTTCCCGAACTCGGGTCGCCGGCGTCGCAAGCGAAATCCAATCATTGCCGGGCCGCCGTTTTTGTTTTTTAACCCCCAGCTGTTTTCGCCCCAACCACCTTAGCTGGAAGGTTGTTATATGAATTCACCACTCTTTCTGTGAAGAAGTATTTTCTCACATCTCTCCTGGCCCCCACAGCTTCATATTCTATCCCCTTATTCTAGAGTACCTCTTTCTGAAAAATACACTCCTGCTGTACATTATAAACCCTGGCGAGGTATTTAAAGGTCCATCATCTCCCCTCTCCACGACCTTTCCTCCAGGGTATACACAGCCTCTCTTTATGGGGCTTATGATGCAGACCTTGCACCACTTTAGTAGCCTTTCTTTGGAATGCTCCCACGTTGCCCCTGAAAACAGGCATTGTGCCTAGTGGGCCTTACATGCTTACCAAAGACTAAAATAAATAAATAAATAAATAAATAATAAACACCATTCTCTCGGATTAACCCTTTTGCAACTCAACCAGTCTGCTTGCACATTCAGTTCTCTCTGTAGCGGAAATCCCACGAACCAGGGATTTCCAGCTCACTGCCACCACAAGATTTTTACAGGAACCAAGAAACCTGTTTTTTCACCTCCTCCTTGCTCAAGGTCAGGAAGGTCAACGCAATAACTGTGGGTAGAGTGCCCCTTTGGAGACAGACTGCACACAGAGTCCAGCAGAAATAGTAAAATTACCCTTTTAAATAAAACAAGCAGTCACCGATTCTATAAAAATAGAATCTTTACTAAAATACTACAAGTATTTACAACAGGGTGTATTCACAAAAAGACAAAAGGGTTGCACATTTACGAAGAAACAGAAAATAAAGCAAGTTAACAGATAGATGGCGTACAGCAAAATTTTGAGCTATCCTTATCTAAAATCCTTCACCTGCCCGAGCTATAGAATTACTATCCCTCACTGTGCTATCCTACCAGTCAGCTAGTCTTTGTATGGCAGGGGCTCTGGCATGGTCTGATGTTCCAGCCTAAGAGAAAGAGCCTGCCTGTAGCACCACAAATATATTTCTCCTCTCTGTGGGGAGGGGTCTCACTCACTTTGAGTGACAGTTCCATGTTGTCCCAGCCCTCTTTGAGAAAGAGAGAGAGAGAGAGAGAGAGAGTGTGTGTGTGTGTGTGTGTGTGTGTGTGTGTGTGTGTGTGTGTGCCCACCCTTCAGCACCTCCTTGCTACCATAATGACGTCCACCTGGATCCTTTGTTCAACATGGGAACATCTCCAGGAAGACACCCCCACTGGGTTTATTGCTTTATTGCCTCCTCCCTGGATTTCCTGTTAACTTTCCCATAAGAACATCAGACCTCTTAATATAAACTGTCAAATACTACTTGATCATGTGATCTGGTAGCCATCTTGTACCTGAAGCAGATGCATATTTAGAAAAGAATAAATGAATCAAAAGAATACATGGTTCTGGTCCCCTTTCCCGTCACATTCCCCCACCAGGTGCACCACACAGTGCGCCAAAAAGGCTGATATCTGCAGAACCCTGGTCATTCCTGCTAGCATGCTTGCGCTTCTTGTGTCCCCATTTATGTACTCCATGGTTAATGCATTGTCCGAACTCATTTTCTCACCTCTGGCCTGAACCCAGTTCTGAAAGTGAATTTGAGTGGAGTACAATGCCCTCATTTCCAGCACATTTATCTGGAGCATCTGGCTCCTGGGAGCTCCAGACCCCTTGAAGTTGGGTTTGGTCCAGAACAGCACACCACCCCGACATACTGTCATCAGTCATGAGAATAATTTCTAGCAGTTCCTCCAGGAGAGTCCCCTTGCTGACATTTTCAGGGTTCTCCCACCACGAAAGGGTTTTCCGTGCTGACCATGATACTGGCATCATGGCCTGGTAGTCCGTCGATACCATATCTCCAGAATCCTGTTCTTCAGAAGCCACATGAGGAAATGGCCTGCAGCAATGGCTCTATCGCTGCTGTCATCAGGCATGGAATCTGTAGTAATCTGTGAGTAGAGACCTCTGAATGGGCCTTCACCCATTGGGTCTCTCAAATTAAGGTCTTCTTCCTGGATGTGGAGAGGAAAACTCTCTTCTTGTTTGTCTGGAACACAGCCCCCAGGTGCTCTAAGCTTTGGGATGGCATCAAGGAGCTTTGCTCCCCATTGATGATCCAACCATGTGTCTCCAGGATCTCCAAAGTTCTTGCCACTGATCTTGCTGCCATCCTTGCAGTCCGAGCCTGGATGAGCAGATCATCCATGTAGGGGTATATGTGATGTTCTTCCTATCGCAGCTGCACCACTAGCACAATGAGGATCTTCAAACACACCCCATGGGCTGTTGCCAGACCAAAGGGGAGAGCCCTGTACTGGAAATGTCCCTGAATCACAAACTTAAGGAATTTCTAGTGTAACTGGCTGACAGGGATGTGGAGAAGGGCATCCTTCAGATCCACAGACGTTAGAAAATCCCCTGGTTGGATCACCAGAATGATGAACCGCAAGGGTTCCATCTTAAACATTGTGTTTCAGATCCAGAATGGGTTGAAATCCTTCCCCGCCCCCACACGTCTTGGGGACTACAAAGTAAACCGAGTAGAACCCCAGATCCTTCTCGTTCGGGGAACTGGCACACCTGCCTCTATTCATCTCAAGTGATCAAAGATCTGCTTCACTGCCTGCCTCTTGTCTTGATTTTGTGGCACTAGGAACTGTAAGAAATAACCTCATATGGGGATGAAAGGAAACTCTATGGCATAGCCCACAGTTATAATCTCCAACACCCACACATTTAATGTTAACTGGGCCCATCATTGGCATCATTTTGCAGTCTTCCAACAAAGGAAGGGGGGCAGGGATGAGCCTGCCTACCTTTATTGAGAGGAATAACCTCTCTGTCCAGTACCTCCATTACATCTGCGGGCAAAGGAACCTCTGTTGTTGTTGCCTTTGAAGTCAGAACAGGCTCATCTATTACTGTAGTTTCCAAAGTTCCTAAAGGGATGAAAAACCTACTCTGGTCCGTCACTGTTGGATGAAATCTCATCCTCTCTGGCTGGGTTTCCCTTCTGTGGTTTTCCTGGACACTGGAAACTGTCCTTTTTTGTCTTGGTACTTCAGAATGTCATCCAGTTCTGGTCTGAATAACAACTCCTCTGCAAACAACATGCTGAATAACTCTGTCTTGGATGCATGGTCCACAGTCCAGTTGCGAAGCCACACACTCTGCACAGTTGCAGTAATACGAGAAGCTGAGCAGGCAGACATCTGCAAGACAGCCGCCACTGTGTCCTCTAAAAAAGGCAGAAACCACGGAAACTAGTTGCAAAATATGCGACCCCTCTAAATCCTCAGGAGCAAAACTGCCTAAGGCAGTTACTCAGGAGTTTAAAGCCTGATATGCAATAAAAGACACATACGCTATCGGAAGGTTGACCCCGTTTGAGGAAAAGGCCCATCTGCAAGAGGTATCCACCCTCTTGTCATTAGCACTGGACAGTGCCACCACACCTGCTAGAGGTATGGTTGTGTGTCTAACCACACTGCATGCAGTCTTGTCAGCTACTGGTGGAATTTACCACTTCTTGAAACTCTCCTCCAGGAACAGGTAACATCTCACCCTCGGCCTCTGGAGACGTTTCCTCTTATCTGCCCCGGACCATCCCTGCTCAATAATCTCATCACAGTGCTGGACGAATGGAAAGCACTTTGGTGCTGAGACAGATAGAATGTCTGTATCCTGGACCTCCTTCAACTGTAATGTCCCACATGCTTCTACTATGAGACAGGACAGCTCCTTGACATCAAACAAATGGTAGAATGGAATCTTTTGATTTGGCTCTGTCCACTCCCCCTCCTCCTCAGAGGGATACTCCTCCTCGTCTGGCAGATCCTGATCCGTCGGGTCAGGATTCTTTCCAGACCCCTTTACATCCACCTTTTCACCTTCCAAGCCATCAAGATCAGCGGTCACCTGCAGATCTGGGTGAGCAGGCTCACTCTGCTTTGTCACACCTGGATGTGCCTGTACGACCCTCCCCTGACCCAAAGGGCCTGGTGTATTAGTGGGGATGACCTGTGGATCATCTACATTTAACATCTCATTCAAAAGTAGTAAAAAGGATTTTCACAACTCAGCCTTACACTGCCAGCTGGTACCAAAGTGGGCCACCCTCCCCAGCTCAGAAGTGTAGCTGGGAGGGACTGATATAGACATGTTAGATTGTGTTACACACAGTAGGGACAATACGTCCCCAAGAGAGAGGGCCTCATCATCCTCCTGCAGGTCTTGCATCTTTTAAAATCTACTGGTCTCCCATAAGCCATGGTGTCACTCTGAAAGAAACCAATCTGCTTAGAACAGCAGTCAGGCATGGAAGAAACACTCCAATTTCTCCATAACAGCCTGTGCAGTAAGTTATCCCCCTACAACTGGCTCTTCCACTCACTAATTAGACAAAAAGTGCAGCGCTGTTATTTACAGCTTACAGATGCAGATCACAGCCTGTAATCACTCCCTTTATGTCAAGTACAAAAAACAATCTAGCCAGCATCCTGCTGGAAAGAAATGCGGAAGTATCTCCCCATTATTGGGACTGGGTGAAAACTCTGACGTGAGGCAGGTACTCCTTAGAAAATCCCAACTCCTTAAGGGCCACACAAGCTGACCAGGAGTACAACTAAACGGGCAGCACTAGAGGGAGCAGGGTTTGGATCTTCCTCCTGCTCCCCAGCCGAGAAAGCACTGTTAATACTCACGCTAAGACGCAAGAGAGTTAGCATGTCAGGGCATCAGCACAAGTTGGTGCTGTTAAAGGGGAAGGCACTCTGAGAAAATGTATTTAGTTAGATTTTGTTGACCAGGTAAGTGCGTGATGCAATAAAATGTCCATTTTCAGGCATGACCCAAGAGATTATAAAGACAATAGAAAATGCTAAATGCAGCAGGGTCACAACATAATATATGAATAGGAAAACAGAAAATCATTTGATGGAAATGAGCGTGAAAGGCTCGCCAGCACATGTGGCGGTGAGGAAATGGCACTAAGAAAAACTTCAATCACTGCCTACAAGCCTGCAGAGACACACAATGGTCCAGAGAAGTCACACTGGACCCCAATTAAGAGGATATGAGATGGCTGGCCTGGTGGCACTGAGGGTTGAGGCGCTGGAAGCCACACCTCATGCCACGCCAGCCACCCAGGTCTAGGAGCGGACTCGGGCCACAGGGGGTCAGCAGGGGAGGGAAGGGATTGAGCATCCGGAGGACTGCTCTCCCTTCCTGGAGTGGACTACGGGTCCTGCACCACTCCTTAGTGGCCCCTGATGGAGATCGGGGGTCTCGCACGGAAGCAGCACCATAACTATGGGGGTGGAGCATTGGTGGACGTCGGCATATCAGTGCCCAGACGTCATTGCATGTCCGCGCTCCAGGGAGAAACCATACTTGGAAAATACTCCAGGGGACCAGGGAGGTGACAAAAGCTCCAGAAGCCTAGCCCACATCCCCAACGCCGGACCGTCCCTCCACCGGCTTTCCCGAGCCCTCCGGCCAGGACCGACCCTCTAATTGCAGAAAGGCTGCCAGGTAGGTAGGGCAGGCCCTCCCCCGGGGGGGGGGGATGATCCAGGGGGCTGGGAGGTCCTTGGACGGGGGTGCTCAGTAATCTCATTCCCGGAGGAGGGTGGTCTCAGGCAGAGAGTGGAGGTGATGGCTGAGTGGGCACTTCTAAGAGATGCCCTGGTACACCAGAGCAAGTAAAAAGAATCTACAAACAAAAAAAAAAGAGAAGGGAGTATATTGTTAGCTTCCCAACAACAAACAAATGACTAAGAAAAAGGAAACCAAGCTGATGGCTGGAAAATCCAGGGAACTTGCTACAGGTTACTAACTAGCAGATTTATCAGCTTCCCAAACATACACAAGCCAACCAGAAAGAGACCACACCAGAAAGAACAGTAGGGAGAAAAAAATAATTCACACACAGCACACAGTCTCACCCCCTTCCCGTCTGATCTGATGGACTGAGCCCCTCCCCCCAAAAAACTAAAAATTACTTACCTGAGGCACCAGACTAAGGAACTGCAGCAGAGACCCAGTTAACGCCCTCGAAAGAAGGCATGTGGTCCTCAATTTTAGGCACTGTGGACACTAAATAAGAGTTTTGCTAACAGGTTAGTCAGTTTGAAAGCCATAACTTAGCAGGCATAATTTCTAAATGTGAGGGTGCTCCATCCAGCTGAAAAATAAAACAACAAACAGTAGCAGCCATAAAAAAACAAACAAAAAAAAACAAACCTTTTCTTCAGAGAGCTCTATAAATGCTGTCTACCCTCCAGTGGTACAGCAAAGACTGAGTAGCTATGGTCTTTGCAATCCTCATGACTCCAGGGTTCTATGCCCGATTGACAGCCTTGGGCTGCATCACTACCCCCAATGGGAGCTCATTACACATATGTATTAGCTCCCCATTGACAACATGCAGCGATACAGAAAAAGTGTATTTTTAACTTGTGCACCCTGAGCAACACCTCCTCTCCCCCAAAGTCGAGAAAGTTACAACCTGCTCAATTCACGGCTAGACAGTCCTGCCCAGAGCGAAGGGTCAGTCATAGAAAGTATACAGGGGAAAAGGCAATGGGCATCGGAGGGCAGTGGTAATCACACGTTAAGTACAGTATCCAGGGTAAGTGGATGGAAAAAATGAGAACCCACCCCAAAGGGTTAAGCATGAACAACAGAAACTAAAAAAAAAAAAAAATACTATTTACATTTTTTTTAAATGTGTGTATCCTATTCTAGGGTAGAAACTAGTAAAACAATCTGTAGTGGGAAGCGAAATACCAAAACAAATTTGATATTCTACCACATAATCCAGTATTAACAGCAAAACTGAGGAAATCTATCAGGAGCTTAGAACTCAAGAACCAAGGGAAACAGAAGGTTTTCATAGGGATCATAGCAGAATACGAGCCAAGCTGTGCAAGAACCCATGAGCAGCTCACCTTTAGCTCAAAGGGAATAGCCATCAATATCGTTTAATCAGCCAGCCCAGTGGCGCTGAGGGTTGGCGCTGGATGCCACATCCGCCCACGCCGGCAAAATTCAGGAGGCGAGCCTGGGCCGCCAGGGTCGGCAGGGAGAGATTGAGCATCCGGAGGACTGCTCTCCTCTCTCGGGGATCTAGGCAACTGCCCGGCACTGCAGCAGCCCCCAGTGGTTACTGGAGGCACCGCAATTCTTAAGGGCACAGCTTAGAGGGACACAGAGCTGCGGCGGACGTGCCTGACGTCATTGCACGCCCAAGCTCTGCCAGGGGGGAGGAGGGAAGGGATGTAACTAAGAAAAATCCCTGCTCCCGGGGATAGGCGACGGCTCAGCCACACTCCACTGGCCGGACTCATTCAACTCCTGGGCAGAGCCCAGCCCGGCCTGAATTCTACATAGAGCGCCCTGGGCAGATAGGGTGGCCCCACCTCGGGGGGCTCAGAGCGGAGGGGATAGCCGGGCTGGTGCCAGGAGGAAGAGGAGTTTCAGGCCCCAATGTAGAGCTGAGGGTAAGTGAATGCCAGAGAGAATTCCCTAGGATCAAAGCGGAGTCATAAAAAAAAAACTGAAAAAAATTACATATATCTCATTTGAATCACAGTAAGCATCTAGTCGCTTCTTGAATGTATCCACAGAAGTACATCCTACAACTTCTGATGGTAATCTGTTCCAAACACTGACCACCCTTTGAATAAAAACATGCTCTCTTCCTAGTTCTACAACTCTGTCCATTGAGCTGGAGTACATGTTTCCGAGTGCAGTAGATGGTATCTTTATAATGCAGTCCTAAACAGTACCAAAGATTTTTTGTAAATGCCCTAAACACAAGGAATATGTCGCCTCTGAGGCGACTATAGTCTAAAGTATACATATTCAGTGCCTGAAGTCTATCTTGATAACTAAGTTGATTTAAAGACCTAAACATTTTGGTAGACCTTCTCTGGACACTTTCCAAAAGATTGATATCATTTCAGAACACTGGAGGTGGACAATATTCCAGATGGGGTCTGACCAGTGAGGTACAGTATATAGTGGCAGAATGACCCTCCTGTCCCTGCTTGTTCTACGTCTAGCAATGCACCCCAATATAGCCCTTGCCTTAGTTTTGAGGTGGGATTTGCAGACAGCAGTGGCAAAAATGCTGAAGCTCTATCTTCAACAGCTGCAAGGGAGATAGAAGGTGCAGAATGATGAGATGCATACATGGGACTGCATAGAAACATAGAATTTGACGGCAGATAAGGACCGCTTGGCCCACCTAGTCTGCCCATTTTCCTACCTAACAGATAAGCTGCAGCTCCTAGTTAACCAACAGCTTACTTCCTCCTACCCCCCACTAGGACTGCCTTATGCCTGTCCCATGCATTCTTGAAGTTCCCCACTGTTCTTGACTCCACGACCTCCTCAGGGAGGCTGTTCCATGCATCCACAACCCTCTCAGTGAAAAAATACTTCCTCACATTACCTCTGAGCCGTCCCCCCTCTATCTTCAAATTGTGCCCCCTTGTTCTTGCACATGTCTTTTTCCGGAAGATGCTACCCTCTTGGACTTTGTTAATTCCCTTGAGGTACTTGAAAGTTTCTATCATGTCCCCTCTCTCCTCTTTCTCTCTCTCTCTCAGAAATCTGCCACTGAGAAGTGTGTGGGGGGGGGGTAGTTTAAATGTGCTGCATGGCCTAATACTGCCCCAAAGAACAACAGTATGAAAAATCGAAGGGGAGGAGAGTAAAGAATGTATAGTAGGCAATGATGAGGGTAGAATTCTAAAAACAAGGGAGGGCAATTTATAGCCAATGTGATACTAGATAGGGAGCCAGTGGAGAAAGGAGAAATATTGTCAAACTTTCTAGAGCCAGTAAACAGGTGAGCGACTGCATTTTGAACAGTTTGAAGTGTAGATTCTGGAGACCACATAAAAGGAATAACAGCTGATGAGACAGAAGGAGTTGAAGACGTGAATAAAGCTTTCAGCAGAGTAGAGGTATAGGAAGTGACGGAAGCAAGCAATATTGTGAACATGATGATAGACAGGTTTGCAGACCATAAAAATGTGGGAGCCGGCTCGGTGGCCCTGAGGGTTGAGGCACTGGACGCCTTACCTCATGCTACGCCGGTGACCCGGGTTAGGGAACGACCTCGGGTCATCAGGGTGCCGGCACGGGAGGGAGGGAGGAGCAGGGTTGAGTAGCCGGCAGGCTGCTCTCCTCTCCAAGGGGGGTGGGTTGTCACTCCCCCCCCCCCGTAGTTCCGCACCCACCAGGTGGAGGTCCGCTGGGTTGCATAGGCGGGAGGGGGCGGCAGCGTGGGTGGATGGGTGGATGGAAGGGGCTGAGCTGGCACCACAGTGTGCGTGCATACCTCCACACGCAAGCACAGCCATGTGCCGGGGCCTTGGGTGGGAGAGGGAGAAAAAACAACCACAAAAATACAATAAAATGTATATAGACAAAAAAATGCGGGGAAACAGTGACTTCTGTATCAAGGAAGACCAATAATTTAGACAAAACAGTCAAAGGGAAGGGAAGAGTAAAGGAGAATGATGGAAGACATTGAATTAAGGGAGAGGATTCCTTTTTCTGAAGTGAAGGATCTCTGCCTCTGGATGTGGAATATGGTGTCCCCATTGGTGGCAAGGAGAAGAGACTTGCACAGAAATAAGCATTACTGCCACAGTCCTGCCTCTATAGCGATTGGTCTGGCATGGGTACTCACTATTGTCCAGCTGGAAATATCAGCAGAATTGGACACCAAGGATCATAATGTCATGTTCAGAGACCTGTGGTTCATTGATGGGAGCATCAGGACCATTTTAGGATGATTCCACTTGTAACTGTCCAACAAACTGCCAAGTGAGAACTGTGGTGATTTTGAATTTCAACCAAGAGTTGTCACCTACAGCAAACTACAGGGGTTGGAGACTGGCTCAGATTTTTTTTTCCTGGTGTCTGTATGCTGCCAGTAGGAGATGATATTACATGATGCATGGGTTGGGTTACCACAGCTATGCTGATAATACTAAGCTGTATTTGCCTTTTTCAACAGACCCCGGTAGTGCAGTCAAGGCCTTGTCCAGTGGTCTTATCAAGAATAGACACCGAACAGCAGATCGCTGACTGAAACAAAACCCAGGCAAATCAGAAATGATGCTGATGGACTCGGGGAAGAAAGTGGGGGAGCATGGTCAGTCTGTAAGGCTCCTATGTACAGACAGGGTGTCCCAGCACAGGGCTGATGTTACAAGGCATAAAATAAGCGGGTTGGCATCGCAATTTGCGACCCGAGATCAGAGAAATGTGAGACAACTTTTGGAATGATTAGCAGTCATTGCTAATCATTCTGAACTGGCCCTGGGTCCTTTAAAAATTCCCTTTTTGGCATTTGGGGCCAGGTTTCTTTACATTTTTTTTTGTTTTTTGGTTTTTCTGTCCTCCTCCCCCATGCCCCTCCTGACTGGCCAGTAACCCCCGCTCTCTGCGCAGGAGAAACATTACAGCGGCCCTTTTCAGCGTGACCCGAGATGAAGAGCAAGCAAGACCAGAAGCTCCAGCCGGAGGAAAAATTTAAGCAAGGTAAGTTCCAGTTTCTTTTTTTTTTTTTTTTTTTTATTGTTTTTAGCTCGTTGGTGGTGTCCGGTAATGAATTTCTTTCTCTGTTTACAGGAGGAGCCGCGACTAAGAAGCAGGTGAGTCAAGGCCGAGATGGCACAAGAGAGGACCAGGACCAGAGGAGAGCCACACAAAGCATCGTGGTGGGGAGAGCAGGATGCGTGATGCAGATTCAACTGAGCAACTCGCAGAGGAGCAGTGCGCAGCTGAGCAGATAATCGGGGGAGTCTCTACAAAAAAAAAAAAAAAAAAAAGTACAAACTTTGCAATTTATTGTCCGGGAGGAGTGAACTCAATGGGAGGGCAGTGGCATGACTGGGGGTAGGTCAGAGCAAGGCGGGCACCTTGTGGGATCGGCCTGAACTGTGGGCAAAACGGAGAGGAATCAGGAAGAGGAAACAAGAAGACAGTAAATGTGAACTATTACCCTGCTTGGCAGAGATGAACAGAGTGGTGTAAACAGTCTTTATTTTGTGCCCAGCCCAATCAAATGCCAGTGACTGATCTGATGGGGAAAAATATCAAACTTTACTGTGCTCTTGCAAACTGTTTGGGAACAGAAAACAAATAAGAATTGTGCCCTGGTTTTTCCAGAGAGTTCTGAGGGGAGATGAAACAAAAAGAGAAAAGTAACTTGTGTGTTTAAATGTGCCCTGCTTTTGGCAGAGATGAAGGGACAACAGTGGTTAAACAGTCATGCCCAGCTTTAAAATGCACCCAGTCCTTATTGCAGCAATGATGATGATGGGGGATTAAGCAAACAGACTGTACTGACTTGCAAGTAGCAGAACATTTTTGGGAACAGAACAGACTATGAATTGTGCCCTGGTTTACTCCAGAGAGTTCTATGAAGGGGAGGAAACAAAAGAAAAACTTCTGTGACATTTAAGTAAATGTACCCTGCTTTTGGCAGAAATGAAGGGGACAATGAGTGGTCATGCCAACCTTGCCTTCTTTATTTTGTGCCCAGCCAGCCCTTTTCTGCAGCAGTGATAAGAATTGTGCCCTGGTTTTTCCAGAGTTGCCAGGGGAGAGGAAACAAAGAAGTAATAAAACTGTATCGGTGCCCTGCTTTGGCAGAGATGAAGGGGACAAAAACCAAAATACATCTTCTTGCTCTGTTGCACTGGGGAAGTTGTAACTCTTGTGTGCCACGCCCATCGGACCCGAGGGGACATTACAAATGAAGACACTAGCCCTGCTGCCAAGCTAGAGCTTTGCTGCAGCAGTGAACTTTGGGGAACTTGGTGTTCTGGAAACTTTCAAGTGTGTGCCCTGCCTATGGCAGAGATGGGGACAAGTAAACAATTTAACTTGGGGGGGGTGGGGCTCAGGCAAATCTGCAGCTGCCATTATCTTTTTTGTTTCAGTACACAGTTAGTCAGATTACAGTAATTTGATGTGTTGATTTTTAAGTGCACAGCTTTACAGAGTCTTGTTTTGCTAACTTCAGACTTTTAATAACTGCAGTCCAACATGGCTGGCGGAGTAAAATTAGCAACTGCAGAAGGATGGCGCAAAAAATATGTTCCAGACAAAAACTGGCTACAGATAAGCAGTGAGAGAGACTGTGCAGTGCGTGCTAGTTGCAAATTGTGCTGTTAGTATAAAGATGAGCTACGCGGGTTGAGGAACTTCAGTGAGGCATTAACTGCAGGGATAACAGGCCCCCAGCTAAAAGATGACAGCATCCGGAAACCTCTTCAGACAGAGGAGCACAAGAAAGCTCTTAATATTTTGAAATTTGGTAAAAATATGGTCACCACCTGAACTATATCGCCATACCACAACTGGTAAGTTTAAAGTAATCGGTTGGGGGGGGGGGTAGGAGGATTGGACCCAGAGCTAAATAATTTTAATTTACTTGCAGGGAGAGCTTTCAGTAATGCAGAGGAACAGCACAGAATGGTTCCAGGCAGGCTGATGGAGATCCTGTATATGATGGCCAAAGAGGACATTCCTACTAAAAAGTTTGAAGTGATAGCAGAACAAGAAAAGCGCTATGGAGTTCATTTGGGCAATAAATACATTAACGTTGTTAGTGGAAAAGAACTGACAATGTGTATAGGCAAGAACCTAGAGGAAAACCTGCTGGCAAATGTGAAAAATGCTAATAATTTTTCAGTTCTTATAAGTGGTAATACTGATAGTGGTGTAACTGAAAAGGAACTGGTTTACGTAATTTATGTTAATCCCAGCAATGGTCACGTGGAGGCTAAATTTTTACGAATGAAAGCAGTATCAGATGTCACAAGTGAGGGACTCAAAAATCTCCTCTTAGACATTTTTGCAGAGAGTGGCCTTAATGTAAATATGGTTGGGTTTGGGGCTGATGGGGCAGCTGTCAACACGGGTGTAAGACGGGGTCTTGCTGCACTTTTAAGGGAAAACCTACAGTGGTTGGTTGCTGTTCATTGTTTCTCACACAGATTAGAACTGGCCATGAAAGATGCTTTGGATAATACCTATTGTCACAAACCCACTCAGCAGGTCAGCCCTCTACTCCCAAAGTGCCAACCTCCGAGCACAGTCTTGCAAACAGTTTACAGAAACAGGGTAACCCTCCTGTCTGTTTTGTGGGATCAAATCAACCTTTGGTCTCAAGTCTTGGAGGGATTCAAACTGTGAACCTCTTGCTAGCGTACCCAATGCATAGGCTCAGATAATTCTGTCTTAGGGGGGCCAGATATCTTTGCCTACAGGCACCTAACCACGTGTACAGAAATGAACCCTTAAAAACTGTAATAAAAGACCTCAGATTAAAAACGCTTACCCTTTTCCAGTTTGGTATCGCCATTCAAGCTTATATACACCACTTGCAAAAGGAAAGAAATCAAAGACAGACCAAGTAGGCTCTAAAAATAGAGTTTTACTAAAATAGAAGCAAAATATGTAAAACATAAAATACAGAACCAATATCACAAGAACCATACAAATCTTTTAAAAGAACAAGGTTTAAACAGTGCAATTCCTACCACAGTACTTAGATTTGTCTCTCTTTCTCTAAATACCTGCTTAAAGTGCTCATAGATGTTTCTCTGTCAGAGTCTAGATAGTAGTGTCTCTGAAGTATAACAGAATATTCCTTAAAGAAAACTGTATTTGCCAACCCCTTTGTGTGAGGTCACCTAGCTCCTCCTCTGTCAGAATATATAAAAAAATATATATACAAAAACAGGATGTATTTTTAAAGTATTAAATTCTGTAATCCTCAGCACAACTCATTTTCTCTTTCAAATGACATTTCTTTGATCTGTGAGTAGTATTCCCTCTCACACAGACACCAAAGCATTTATGATTTTGCACCAGTGTACTAAACCTGGTTTTCTTCTTCTAAGCATTATAAAAGTTTATGATTTTTCCCTCTTAGCAACTACAGCTATAATTAACTTAAAAAAAAGTCTGTAATTAGCTTCTGGCCTTCCATGTAACACCTTGTATCTAAAACCTGTGTGTGTGAGTGAGTGAGATCTCACATGCTGTTTCAGCATTTCTCAAGACAGA
Source organism: Neoceratodus forsteri (assembly GCA_016271365.2). Lineage (NCBI taxonomy): Eukaryota > Metazoa > Chordata > Ceratodontiformes > Ceratodontidae > Neoceratodus > Neoceratodus forsteri. Next base: position 160,433,979 of record CM057458.1, on the reverse strand, counting down.
CAATCCATCATACATTTTTATATTACAAAAAATGATACAGTGATCAGAACCAGCTGTCAAAGTGTCACACCTATTTCAATGAAATTTCAAACTTTCTGACCCAGCTGTTTTATCTCTATCAGAAAAGTCCTAAGTGACTTGAAGAGTTGCAGCCCCTTGCCCAGGTCATGGAGATGTCAGTTGAAAAGCCCAAGAAGGCCCATGGCACTCGTTGGGTGCAGCATAAACTTCTTGCCACCTGGGCTACCAAATCATTCCTCGTAATCACTGCCCATTTAGAATCTATGGCCGCAGACCCAACTCATGATAAGGCCAAAGCCAAGGGAGTGTTGCAAATTTTGACAATTCCAAATGGTTGCACACCTTTTGTATTTTGAACAGTTGCTTCAGCCACTTGCCAGGTTCTCACTAGTACTTCAAAAAGAAGTTGTTGAAATACCAGAGCTACTTAGCTCTGTTGAAACTTTGAGAAACACTCCTGACCATGCTAAGCAGAGTGGTCCCACAGGTGGCAGTGAACTTGATATTCTCTTAAAAAATGGGTCTGACATGCTTTCAGGAGCATGTCCTGAAATCACTTACAAGGGTATAAAATTAACACATCTAAGTGCTCAATCTATTAAAACTTTTAAACAGCAATGTAAGAAATACATTACAAATATTGAGAACTGTTGTGAGCAAAGGTTCGGTTTGAATGATAAAAGTACTATTTATAACCATATAAAAGTGTTAGATATCAGACTTTGGCCAACAGACCGAAAGGAACTGGAGCTGTATGGTAACAATGACATCACTGAAGTAGCTGATCATTTTTCAGCTCTTCTGCAGCCCGATTGTGACACCAATCAAGTGCTTGCAGAATGGCAAGAGTTTAAGATATTTGCTCACACCAATGTCATTAATAATATGTCTGCCTCTGCTATCTGGTCAAAGCTGGCATGTGATTTCCAAAATTCTTATCCAAATCTGTTGAAGCTTGTCAATGTGTTGACAGTATTTCCTGTGTCTAATATAATAGTAGAAAGGTGTTTTTTCAGCTATGACCAAGGTAAAAACTGACTGGAGAGCAAGTCTGGCAGAGGATACTGTAGAAACGTTGATTCACAATAAAAAGCAGGGCCCCCCCCTCCAGATGAATTCAACCCAGACAGGGCTGTAGACATATTTTTTTAGTGCTATATCAAGACGTCCTCATGATTTGGCAGCTGCAGATGGTGGACCATCCCCTGGTCCGTCCCCCCCCCCCCCAAAACAGGCAAGAATAACTGGCTACATGCCTGGTGGAGAAGAATAGCAAAACAGTCCTATGTTGCAGTTTATGGTCAATTACTGTCCCAGGTGGAGTAGTAGTTTTTATGGGGCAGGGGGGCAGTTCATTTTAATTGTCACGACTCACGATCACGTCACGATAATTCACAAATTCACGGTCTGCTTTGACAGACATCATCCTTCACGACTCTTAAAATGTATTTGCTGCTGCACAATTGCTGTATTCCAGCTCTGATGGCTAAGTAAAACTATCAGTCTCAGAAACATGTGTGCAATGTGTATTTTATCAATATAGAGCAAGATAAGTAGATTTTATTGGGTTTTGAGCAAAAATATCAATTTTTGTAATTGCAAATCAACTTCGGTCAATTGCTAATCATTTTTTACTTTGATTAGCGAAGGCCACTAATCAAGTCTCCAACACTAACTTATGCCTTGTGTTGTCAGCAGTTTAGGGTTGCTTATGGATGAAGGCCAGAATTTGGAACTCCAATCTCAGCATTTGTCAAAAGTGCATAATTTACAATATCTTAAATGCAGCCAGAAGGCAGCCATTCCTTCTCGTTTTAGTCTCTGGGATGCTAATCCTTGACTCCATGGTCTCACAACTTAACTACTGTAATGATGTCTACACTGGCATGCCCACTGGACTCATCCAGCCGCAGCTGGATAAGAATGCTGCAGCAGGATTATTACCTGGGTTGGCCAGTTTAACCACATTAGAGTATTACTATGTGAACTGATCCGGACGCCTGTCGATATACATCAAGGCATGAATGAAATGGGGCCAGTGCACATCCTGACACTTTGTCCCCACCAGAAACTAGGCATTCCTTTTTTAAATGTTATTTTTATTAGTTTTAAAAGACAATTTCTCATACACTTGATCTGTGACTTGAGAACATACAGCATAAAATAACATATTATCACAGTAGGATCTTTACTTACTCAGTCCAGTTATATACCTAGAGGGAGGGTTCTATCTATATGTGCTCCAAAATTAACTTACACAGATGCCACTATTGCCATCAGCGTAAAAAAAGTTTCCAAAAAGGATAGTACACAAAGAATATGTTATGAGAGAGACAGCATATTAATAAATATCAATGTAAAAACAGCCGAGTGTTGAGTCTGTTTTAATTATTTCCCACAAAACAATTAAAGTAAGTGGTAAAAACATGGAAGAGTAACAGCCCACTACCTACATAGTAAAACTTGCTGTAGCAGTGTGCTATCTACTTATAGCACTGTGATCCTAAATAACCAAACATTGTAATAACAACTTTTAGGCTGTTCAGTATTTACTTAGTCTTGTTTTTAAAAGACAAAAAGAGAAATCGAACTTCTTGAACTAAGGACCAAGACAACTGTCCTTAGCCCTTGTGTAACCCCCCTGCAAATGGGGGTTCCCAAAAGACTTCCAGGAGCTTGCTTGAATGCTCCAAGCCTGAATGGTGTTTGGCATTTAAGCCATTTATCAGTGAGTGTTTTTAGAGCCTCTGGTACTGTCTCTTTAAGAGCTGTCTGCTTGCAGACATAATTAGTTGTATGGGGGACTGTGTGCTTCTCTGAGTACCACTTGAGCTGCTGCCAATTCACTTCATTTTGCAGTCACTAGGGTGCAAAGAACCTATCTGAAAGATGTAACTGTTTGCCAGAAATTATTTAGAGTAATAATGAAATTACAGTTTGTCTAACCTGCTTTCTTTGCAGTCAGAACTGTGTCTGCTAGTTCCCATTCTAGTTTTGAACTGCTGAACTGGACCAATCAGTGTGGGTAAGCTAGCTCTAAAATGGTGCCTTGGACCGAATCAGAACTTGGACTCTAATCTGAGCCAGCCACAAGAGGATTGTATGGGCAGTGACTCTGGGAGATGTAGTTTAGACTTCAGTGCCTTTTTGGACCAACAGCAGCAGTCTATTGTGAGTGACAGCCAATCCAGTCAAGAACTGGGAGGAACTCAAAGGAAGTGCCCAGTTTTGTCGGTTGGAGCTTCAGTTGAGCTTTGGCAGTGAAGAAGGAAGGAGCCCTGTGCTTTTTCAGTGTGCAGTTTTAGTCAAAAAATGTGTAAGGCCCAGAGTTCCGGTCTGCAGCTTGTGTAACAGCTTGTTAGGACTGAATCGTCCTGTGAAAAGAATCAAGGATCTCTGAAGAGAAACCAGGCTCACCCTGTAGAAGACTGGAAGAATTGCTGAAAATTGCACTCGGTCTGTCAGGAACTGAATCTGCTGTGTGTTCTCCGGGTATTGTGCAGTAATTGCGATCGATACAGATGCAGCCTGCCTGGTATAGTACTTTCTTTTATATGGATGTGTGAAGAGGTTTGTGTACCTCAAGTGAGCCCTGCTGACATTGAAGGACCCTATCTTATTTGGAGGTCGTGAGTACTAATTCAGGGTTGCTCCCTGTTGAATTGCCACATTAAATCCAAATGGAATTACTGTACTGCTGACTGTTTAATTCTCCTTTTCTCTGTGAAAGGGCCCCTACCAACTGCCAGGTTTGGACTAGCCACTAGGGCTTGGGTGCCCAGGACAGTAACTGATAGGATAGGCCTGCACAGAGCCATAGGTAGATTATTAGAGTGATAAGCTAATTAACCTGATTTCCCCTGTCCTTGTTATATCCCCTAAATAAATCAGAGCTGCTTGTTTCAGCAAAGTTATACTGCCTGAGGTATTTGTCTATGTTAAAGCACTGTACTGTGATTGTTGCACTGTATCTCATTTCACAGGAGGTCCCAGTGCGGAACCAGACCTGGAGGTAAGTGTATACTGTGAAGGTAATTCTGATATATTGTGTGGGCCACTAGTGGGAAGAAGGGGGTTGCAGTGTCCCAGAGGGCTGTGACCAAGTTAGTTTAACTATTGCAAACCCTGACCTCTGGGTGGAGGCACCCGCCATTGGATCCAGGCCCCTCAACCTGTTAGTGGCAAATCAGGCAGGGTAGTAGCCCCTGGGATAAGCCATCTAGGGTTACATCTTGGAGGCTCACCGCTGGGATTGTGTGTCCTCTAGTGGCCATATTTACAACCACTGTTAAGAAAAAATGGGTACCCGACAGAAGTGGCTGTGCACGCTGGTGGAGTGGTGTACTGGGAGGAGATCGACCCCAAATGCTATGCTTATCCTGGACATCCCCTGGGTATCATCACGGACACTGTGCAGGAGTACTTTCCAAGGTGGAAGGTTTACAAAACCCTGTGGTGGTGGGTCGGCATGCTAATCTGCTCACCCACACTTTCCTGGCCTAGTAGAGTTTAAGGATCCATAGATAGCTCCAAAGTGCCACAGACCATTACCCAGAGGGGCCCTCACTGCTTGGAGAGTGATAACTAAGGACAGTAAAGACCCGGGGGGGAATCAGCCCCCACCACTATCTGAAACTTTTGAGGAGAAATTTGCTGAATGGTTGCTGGGAGAGGGGAAAACTGTGGAGGACTTGAAGAAACTATTCTTGCCACCTGGGGGTGTTCCTCCCCCAACACCCTCTCCTGCTCCAGTGCCCGTAATGGTGTCTGAACCAATGCAGACTCCTATTTCTGCACCTGCCATTAGTCACGACTCTTACCGAAGGTTGAAGATCTTCTCTGGCACCTCCCACCCCAAGGGAGGATGACTGGGAGACCTGGATAGACTATGTTGCCCCCAAGTGCTAGAATGGCAATGCTCGGAAGGTGAAGCGAAAGAGGGTTAGTGAGAGCCTCCGAGGTCCTGCCCTGGCTACCATCTGTAGCAACGCGGCCAGTAACCCTGAAGCGACTGCACAGGCCTATCTTGAGGCCTTGGAGAATGTGTGTGGGAGCCCAGATTCTGATGAGGACCTATGGTGGAGGTAAGAGATGCACACAGTACCAAGGGTTGTTGTCTGTGTATGTATCTCGGCTGGAAAAATTGTTGCAAGAATGCCTCAGAAAAGGTAGTTTGCCAGCGATTGAACTGGACGAACCAGGCTGGACAGGGATCCTTAAGTCTGCCCCTTCTCAGAACTGCTGTTGCTTCAGTTACACCTGGCAGATGCATTGGAATCCCACCCTCCTGCCAGTGAGTTAATGAGAGAGTGAGGGTTGAGAAAAGGCGACCTCGGAGGGACCTGCACCAATAGCTGCGGCTAACGACCGAGTGACTGAGGGTGACCCATCAAGTGAAGTTCAGGGGCAGAGGTTGGCAGTCAATGAGTGCTCTGACAAGGAAAAAGATATGTCACAATGGGGGCGAACTGTTGAGGAGATCCGGAATTCAAAAACAGTCCCTTTATGAAGGCCACACGCCTGCAAGTACGGGCCCTGACCTATATCCGACTGCATCTGCTAGGGGTGGGGGTACCCACCCATGTATCTCCTGCTGATAACAGCTCGAACTCGATTCCTTGACCATGAAGTGGAGAAACTGGCCGAGATGTCTCCAAATGCTTATCACGCCCGCAGACAGAGATGGCACCAAGGTTTCCAGTTAGTAATACCCCGCCCTGGCTCCCAGTGTGGCGCCTCGGCCAGCTCAAACTCCAGAAAGTATGTTTTGCTATAATTGTGGGAAAGATGGGCACATGAAAAGGGATGCCAGTCCCAAAAGACACTGACAAAGTTGCATATAGGCTACAAGGAGAGCTTGGAGAAGAAATCAGTGGTTAAGAGGTGCACGACATGATCCCAGTGAGGGCACCAAAAATGCTAATCACGTCCTTTTGTGGCAAGGTCAGTTGCCCAGGCCCCACTACCGCCTCTCCAGACTGGTCCAGAATAGTGGTCCCTCCATGGAGACCACTGTAAAGGTGAACAGATGTCTACAAGACTATATTAGACAGTGGCTCCCAAGTGACAATTATGTTCCAAGATTGGTATCAGAAGCATTTGTCAGGCGTACCCTTACAACCATTAGAAGGACTGCATGTATGGGGTTAAGTGAAAGGCCTACCTATTCCGGGTATATCCGAATTTGGCTGTCTTTCCCACCTCCGTGGCTGGAGTGGCGAACAAGTAGAGACCCTAGCCTTAGTGTGTCCCCCCACTGGACTGTATGATGGTGTCCCTTTGTTGATTGGAACAAATGCTCATATGTTCGGAAGGCTGGCACAGTTGTGTTATGAAAAACAGGGGTCAAAGACTAGTAGAGCTTTAAGAGTTCCGGCTTTAATTAAGAAGGCCTATGAGGCACAGAGAGATGCTGAAAAAACAGAACCAGAGGAACCCGGTCGGAATTGTATGGAAGAAGGATCCTGAGTCTCTGATCCTGGCGCCAAATGCCCAGTGTACCTTAGGGAGAGGTCCGTATCAGAAAGGATGTTAAGAATAAAATATTAATGTTGGATGCACCAGGCGATGGAAAATTGCCAGAGGACTGCTGGTCAAGCCTTAGTATTTTGCCCGCTAGAGCCCATGCTTATGCCAGAAGGTAATGGTCCAAGTTCATAATGTGTCTGAAAGAGACATTCGAGTAAACAGAGGTTGCATCCTGGCTAATGTGCATTGTGCAGACACTGCAGTGCTACCCAGCAGCAAGAGTTCAGGAAGAATGACAGAGTAACGCCTGACTTGTTTGATTTGAGCGACTCCCGCTGCCAGCTGGCTGAATGGAAAGTGAAGATCAGGTGAGAAGCTGCCCAGAGAGACCAGGTGTTTTCTTTAAAGGAATGGGATGTAGGATGCGGTAAGGAGCTGAGCACAATATCCGCTGCATGACGAAGACCATTTCATGAAGAGGTCTCGACGCTTGGCACCTGCTGACATAGATGATGTGAGATCGCATCTGCAAGAGATGTTAGCTGCTGGTGTAATACAAAGTCCAGAAGCCCTTATGCTTCCCCATTGTGGTAGTGAGGAAAAAGAATGGAACAGTAAGGATGTGTGTGGATTATCGCACCTCTAAACTCGCGGACTATCTCTGATCAGTACACAATGCCCGCATTCAGGATGCTTTGACTGCCTAAGCGTGAGCAAGTGGTTCTCTGTGCTGGATCTCCTGCATGGGTACTATCAGATCCCGATGGCTCCAGAGGACCGTGAAAAGACAGCCTTTATCTGTCCGCTTGGCTTCTATGAATTCATGGAGGATGCCTCAAGGGATTTCAGGTGCCCCAGCCACTTTTCAGCGATTGATGGGGCGTGCAGTGGGGACATGAACTTACTAGATGCCTGGGTATACCTAGATGATGTTAGTGTGTTTGGCAGCTCACTGGAGGAACATGAGAGCAGATTATTTAAGGTATTGGACCGACTGAGGACTTTGGCCTTAAACTGTCCATTGATAAGTGTCAATTTTTCAAACATCAGTAAAGTATGTGGGACACATAGTATCCACCGAGGAATAGAGACCGACCCAAGTAAAGTTGAGGCCTTGACCACCTGCCAGCCCAAAATCTAAAAGAACTGCAAAGATTCCTGGGATTCTGTGGTTATATCGGCTTCATCAAGGACTATTCAAGAGTGATCCGCCCTTTACTTAACCTTACTCAAGGGTATCCCCAACCCACAAAAATACCAAAGTCAGCATCCCTCAAGACTGAAAGAGTGTATTTTCATCCGGTGAAGTATTTGGGGCCGCTGGACTCCTGATTGTGAGACTGCTTTTCATGAGATCATATATCAACACCCATGCTCGGTGCTGGCCTATGCCGATCCAAGAAACCTTCGTCCTGCACACTGATGCTAGCTTGCAGGGGTTGGGGCTGTGTTGTACCAAGAGCACGAGAATGGCCTGAGACCAGTGGCCTTTGCCAGTGAAGCCTGACCCCATCCGAAAAGAACTATCCTGTACATAAGTTAGAGTTCCTAGCTTTGAAGTGGGCTATTGTTGACCAATTCCATGAGTACTTGTATGGGGCTAAAATACTAGTAAAACTGACAATAATCCTTTGACCTATGTGCAGACCTCAGCTAAGTTGGATGCCACTGGCCATAGATTGGCTTTCTGCTTATCTACATATGACTATGCTCTAGAATACCGAACAGGTCTGAACCACATAGATGTCTGATGCTCTCTCCGGAGGCCTGTTCCCCAGAATGATTAGGTCCATTGGCAGAACCTGACATTCGGGCACTCTGCCGGAAGTTTGACAGGGGAACAAATGTCCGCGGACATGAGTGGACTGCATGGTGGATTGCTTGGGAGCCTCTGAGAATTGCATACCTGCTGCTTGTGCCACTTTTCTGCAATAGACATTGGTGCACTGCCTCAGCTGGACAATGACGGTATTGGGGGCTCGAATCCCGCATCCCATGATCAAAGCAGCTTTAGAAGCCCTCTATGCAGGAAAAGATGTGTCCAAATTACGCTCCACTGATTTGAGAACTGCACTGTTATACAAAAGAAGGTCCTAAGTTGAAACTGATCAATAAACTGTTATACAGAGAAACAGTAGACAGAGGGGACAAGTAGACAAACAACAACTAGTGCTGCCCACTGCCTTTGAGACTCAGTACTGAGGTCCTTGCACAACCACATGGGGCACCTTGGTATAGACAGAACACTTGACTTGGTGAGATCCAGATTCTATTGGCCTAAGATGGGGCTGATGTGGAGCAACACATCTGAACTTGTAGTCGCTGCTTACAGAGGAAAGCTTTGCCCCAGAGGCTGCCCCTTGTTAACATCACCACCAGTGCACCCATGGAGCTGGTCTGTATTGATTTTCTAAGTTTGGAGTCAGATCAAAGAAATATCAGTAATGTGCTGGTGGTCACTGACCATTTCACGAGATATGCCCAAGCTTTCCCCACCAAAGACCAGAAAGCATCCACTGTGGCCAAAGTACTTGTAGAAAACTTTTTTGTTCACTATGGGGCTCCACAAAGAATCCATTCTGATCAAGGGAGAGACTTTGAGAGTCGTCTGATCAAAGAGATGCTTTCTCTGTGGGAGTGCGAAAGTCCAGAACCTCCTCACTACCTCCCAGGGGACCCAGCCTGAATGCTTCAACCGCACTTTGCTAGATATGCTAGGCACCTGCACCCAAAGGACAAGCTCAGATGGAGCCAACAAATTAGCACCCTGGTACATGCTTATAACTGCACCAAAAGTGATGCCACTGGATTCTCCCCTACCGCCTGATGTTTGGAAGAGAAGTCGACTACCAGTAGATGTGTGTTTTGGGGTCTCTCCTGATGGGGTTCAGGCTGACAACTATTTACAGTATGTGCAAAAGTTAAAGGCCCAGCTAACTCATGTACTAACTGGCTCAAACCATGGCTGCCAAAAGAAATCTGGCCAACAAAGAAAGGTATGATAAAAGGTGAAAGCACAGGAACTCCAGGAGGGAGATCAGTACTAAGAAATCTGGGATTGCATGGCAAGCACAAGATTGCTGACTAGATGGCACCATCTCCTCACATTGTAGTGGGCAAACTAGATGATCTGCCAGTGTAAAAAGTAAGGCCTGAGAATAATTCAAAAGATGTAAAAACAATGCATAGAAATCATTTACTGCCCATTGGACAAATCTTAATTGAGTCTGAGCCCCTAGAAGATCCCCTCTGGACCAGTGACTAGAGCTGCTGCTAAGAAAAGATCAAGAAAGTCTGCACCTACAGAAGCAAAGTTAAGTGTTCCCTCCACAAGTCCCAGTGTGAGCATGACTGTCAGTCCATATCGGAAGAAAGTGAGGTGACTTTGAATACTATCCTTCTTACGAACTGAGTCAATTGTTTCGGGGCAATCCCTCAGTCAATACTGGAGACAAAGCTGGGCCTTCTGGACTGTTTAAGCCTCAGCTTCATCCCTGGAGCCAATGTTCCAGAAAGTGAAGTGCAAAGCATCAGATCAGATGAAATGGAATCATTGTGCATGGTTGAACTGTTTGAGCTTTCAGGGAGGAAAATGATAGATTGGGGCAGACTGGTGATACACCCAACAAGAAGAGTATTTTGAGTGCCCTGACAGTCCACTGCCAGTGTCCCAAAGCTCTCCATGCGAGCCAAGTGTTGTGGACTCAGAAACTGTAACTCCTGGAGCTGAAAGTGCCCAGTTCTAGCTCTCTACCCCCATGGAGACTCCTGACAAGTGTGGACAATGCTGAAATGAGGCTCAGAGTGCAGAGACTGTAACAGTTCCCCTAGAAAGACTGGTCGAGCTGTAAAGCCTGTGGTGCACCTCAGTTATGATTCCCTTGGAGGCCTGTGGATTTGCCTCTCAATGTTGTCCATAAAGGAGTGTATGTGTCCCGAGCTCATTGCCCAAACTGAGGTCAGTGCTAACTCCAAGTTACTTGTATTGCTCTTCAGTATGGTGCCTTGCCCCGTCCAGCCCCAAGGTAATTGATAGGAAGGGCCCCCTCTTCAGGTTTCATGTACAAGAGGTAATAACTTGAGTTATGGTACAATGTATGTAATACTGTGTAAAGAGTGACATACTGCAATGTTTCAGAAATGTGTTCTTGGTAAAATGATATATTGACTGATGATTACATGTGCGAGCCTAATACAAATGTATATGGTTGCAGTTGAAACTTATAGATTCTTGCTGACGCGGACGCCAAGCTTTCCCAGGCTGTGAGCGGGTGTAACCCCTGCAAAATGGGGGTTCCCAAAGACTTCAGGAGCTTGCTTGAATGCTCCAAGCCTGAATGGTGTTTGGCATTTAAGCCATTTATCAGTGAGTGTTTTAGAGCCTCTGGACTGTCTCTTTAAGAGCTGCGCTTGGAACATAATTAGTTTATTAATGAGTTTGTGTGCTTCTCTGAGTACCACTTGAGCTGCTGCTAATTCACTTCATTTTTGCAGTCACTAGGAGTGCAAAGAACCTATCTGAAAGATGTAACTGTTTGCCAGAAATTATTTAGAAGTAATGAAATTACAGTTTGTCTAACCTGCTTTCTTTGCAGTCAGAACTGTGTCTGCTAGTTCCCCATTCTAGTTTTGAACTGCTGAACTGGACCTAATCAGTGGGTAAGCTAGCTCTAAAATGGTGCCTTGGACTAATCAGAACTTGGACTCATAATCTGAGCCAGCCACAAGAGGATTGTATGGGCAGTGACTCTGGGAGATGTAGTTTAGACTTCAGTGCCTTTTTGACCAACAGCAGCAGTCTATTGTGAGTGACAGCCAATCCAGTCAAGAACTGGGAGGAACTCAAAGGAAGTGCCCAGTTTTGTCGGTTGGAGCTTCAGTTGAGCTTTGGCAGTGAAGAAGAAGGAGCCTGTGCTTTTTCAGTGTGCAGTTTAGTCAAAACGTGTGTAAGGCCCAGAGTTCCGGGTCTGCAGCTTGTGTAACAGCTTGTTAGGACTGAATCATGCCTGTGAAAAGAATCAAAGGATCTCTGAAGAGTAGAAACCAGGCTCACCCTGTAGAAGACTGGAAGAATTGCTGAAAATTGCACTCGGTCTGTCAGGAACTGAATCTGCTGTGTGTTCTCCAGGTATTGTGCAGTAATTGCGATCGGATGATACAGATGCAGCCTGCCTGGTATAGTACTTTCTTTTATATGGATGTGTGAAGAGGTTTGTGTACCTCAAGTGAGCCCTGCTGACATTGAAGGACCCTATCTTATTTGGAGGTCGTGAGTACTAATTCAGGGTTGCTCCTGTTGAATTGCCACATTAAATCCAAATGGAATTACTGTACTGCTGACTGTTTAATTCTCCTTTTCTTGTGTGAAAGGGCCCCTACCAGCTACCCGAGTTTGGACTAGCCACCTAGGGCTTGGTACCCAGGGACAGTAACTGATAGGGATAGGCCTTGCAGCAGAGCCAAGGTAGATTATTAGAGTGATAAGCTAATTAACCTGATTTCCCTGTCCTTGTTATATCCCCCAATAAATCAGAGCTGCTTGTTTCAGCAAAGTTATACTGCCTGAGGTATTTGTCTATGTTAAAGTACTGTACTGTGATTGTTGCACTGTATCTCATTTCACAGGAGGTCCCAGTGCGGAACCAGACCTGGAGGTAAGTGTATACTGTGAAGGTAATTCTGATATATTGTGTGGGCCACTAGTGGGAAGAAAGGGGGGTTGCAGTGTCCCAGAGGGCTGTGACCAAGTTAGTTTAACTATTGCAAACCCTGACCTCTGGGTGGAGGCACCCGCCATTGGATCCAGGCCCCTCAACCTGTTAGTGGCAAATCAGGCAGGGGTAGTAGCCCCTGGGATAGCGCCATCTAGGGGTTACACTTGGTATAAATGTCAGCAGGGCTGAATGAAGTTGTGAAGGAAAAGGAGCTGGAGAATGCCTTCTAATCAGGCAGAGCCCACGAGGCGGGCACCATTTTACTTTGCAGCACGTTGATGGAAACTGAGGCAAGCCTAGATCCCTTTAGGCAAAGTACATATAAACTGTATAATGTTCTATTTCAGCCTCACACTGTGTCCCTTGCCATCCTGCCTTGTTAGTCCACTGGTTCTCCACTCCTTCATGAAATACTCACAGTACTGAGGAAAAAGTTCACTTAGGGCCAGCATAGTCAGCAACGACTGGATCCTTTAAATACAGACTGCGCCAGCACCTCTTTGACTCAAGAGACTGTATGTGTCCCTGCTAAAGCCACTGCACACAGCAGTAAACTGCTACTAGCACTTAATCCCCACCATGGTCTTTCCTGGATTGCCCAACCACTGCACTTCTACTATCACCCTACCTCCTCCCAGGCACAGCCCTCCATGCCCCCATGCCCTATCCTTTCCCGCTTCGCACCCTGTCCTATATGCACTACCCCTGCATCCCTCCCTCTCCCTATGTTTCCACTCCCTACTTTGTCTGTTTTTCATCTTGACGCAGGCAAACATTGTACAATGCCTCAGTATATCTTACCCACTGCCTTACGTCTGGAATTTTTGTACCTACTATGTATACTGTCCCCAGTATTTGTATCTTGCTGTCTTATGCAACTGACGTGGAACTTTTTTTTTTTAATATTATTTATTTATTGTGTGTTTTCATAAAAAGATATATACATCAATTCAAGACTATATAGAGATACATCAATCAAATAATCTGGTTTACAAATTCCATAATGCATTCAGGACAAATAAGATTACATCCTATACCAGCAGTGGTAATACACAAATGTAGTACATTGTTGAACTTAATTTATTGGGGCTTTAAATAAAAAAGAAGAAAGGGACATCCCCTGCCCTATAATCTAAGCAGAAACCAGGGAGTATAAGGAGATCCCCGAAAGGGACATTATACTTCATTTGTCCTTCTGTTCAAAAGCTTTAATCTTATAATCAAAACAAAGGGCCAAAGTCAGAGTATGAAATCAGGGTCTAAAGGTGAAATATAAAGAATCCATTTCCGCCATCTAAATTCAAACAATGGCCATCTGTCTGAGCATCTAGCTATAAGCCTTGCCAATGTATAAATCTCTCCTATAATTGCATACCAAGCCTGAATAGTAGGGGGAGCTCGCTGGCCCCAATGTCTAGTAACAGTTTTTTTAGCCGCCAAAATATAAGTTTGTAAAAATATAAGTCCAAATCATATATGGCATATTCCTTTCAGACAGACACCCCCATCTTATGGCACCCAATAATACCTTCACCATCCTAGTATTCATTATGTTGTGTGTCTGCCATGGCCCCCATTGGGATATGTATGTACTGTACTAACTGTAAATATTAGCTTAACCTTTCTGTAACCGAGTTTTATCCTGTGAATTTACTGTACATCATTGTGTTGTAAACGTTATTTTTCTCTGTATGTATATCTGTCTTATAAAGTGTATGATGTATCTGTTGTGTATCAACTATTGAACCTTGACCTTATCAGGTCCATCTTGTAAATGAGCCTTGCTCAATGATGTTCGCCTGAATAAAGATTTGATGATGATGATGATGATGATGATGATGATGATGATAAGTAGTTAATAAAGATCCTCTCGATAAGTTAAGATCTTCTGGTGGGACTGACACAAGGACTACTTCAAGTGTCAGTACTGCCTCCGTCCCTATCAGTTCTATTACGGCCCCACAGATATCCCTCCAGAACCCACCCAATCGGGGGCATGCCAAGAAAATATGAGCATGGTCAGCCAAGGGCTCCTCACAGTCTCTCCAACAGCACCCCAATGCTCTAGGTGAGAACTTGGCCAATTTCACTGGGGTATGGAAGAATCTACTCCTCATCTTCCATGCAAATTCCCGCCAATAGGGGGCGCCCAGGATTCCCATCGAGAATTTAGTATATTTTTCCCAATTCTCCTCTGAAATTGGGATCGGGAGCACCCTATTCCAGGCTGCAAAAATTCCTTTAGTCGAATGTCTAGATAACTCTTGTAGACTCTTATATAGTAATCCAATAAAGTGAGGCCACACTTGTCCTTTCCTAATAGTCATAGCTAAATTCATCAATAGAGATGGGGGGGTTAGGCAACAAACTACTGCTCTCTCCCTTCTGCTCTATACATTCCCTAAGTTGTGAGTACACTGGGAAATCATGCTGTGGGATGTTAAAGATCTCCTGGAATTTATGAAAAGAGAGGACTCCTGTAGCAACTATTATATTAAAAATAAAGGATAAGCCTCTTTGCCTCTGGCTAGCCAAGATTTGTTCCATCTTTGGAGATGGGTATGGGGAAACCAAGCTTAACAAGGTAAGATAAAAACAAATTGGTTCCAGCTCAGCAGAGTGGCTAAGTATGCACCAAACCTCTAAATTAGATTGAGTGCTTTGAGAGTAAACAGGTTTCCTCTTGATGGGTAGGTAAGTTGAGTATAAGAGGTCTGGGCCATCCTTTACCATATTCAAAGCAAACTCCAAGATCTTCCATGGTATAGTAAAGGCTGGATTACTCCAATTAAAGACTGTGGTTAAGACAGTAGCATACGCATATTTCTGAAGGACTAGCAAACTCAGACCTACCTTATCCTTAGGGAGCATCAATGTGGACCATTTAATTTGAGTTTTTTTGCCAGCCCAAACAAACTCTAGCTACAGATTTATTCAAGGATGGGAAATATTTCGGATCTAGAAGAATTGGTATTGTTTGAAATAGATATAACAGGTGAGGGAGGATTGGCTCAACATGAGATTAAAGCAGTACAGGAGGAGTTTGTGGAGTTGGGGAGGGACCTAAGGTAAGTAGCACACACGGTATCCTTCTCAGAGGTGATGCCTGACTATGGCAAGGGTGAGGCAAGAGTACTTCGAACCATGCGATTCAATGAATAGTTGAAAAATTGGTGCAGAGCACAGGGGTTTGGCTTCTCTGGGGACTGGGGTTCCACCTGGAGGAATACCAGCCTATACTGGCAGGATGGTCTGCATCTGTCCAGGAAGGGAACAAGTCTTCTGGGCGATTGGTTTAAATGCTTCATTGGAAAGCTTTTAAACTAGTCAAGGGGGGAGGCAATGATAAGCAGCAGGGAATTCCCAGCCTTCCCCTACAAAACAGGGTACTAAATGAGGTAAAGACCAAGGTAGAAAGGTCAGTAGGGAGCAGGACAGGGGTAAATGGAGAAAGCAAAGTCAATGAGGACAGGGATGGTGCTGAAAGAGGTAAAGCCATCAAAAATGGAAAGCAATGAATACCAATGCCCATAGTTTGGGCAAAGGTATTGGACTTCAGGAGGGCTGACTTTGCCAAAATGGGTGAGTGCCTAAGGAATGCACTAGCAAATGGGCAGGAAGGAGGGGTGGAAGAACAATGGGGAATAATCACAACTGCCATCACAGAGGCAACAAGCCTTTGTGTGAAGCAAAAAAAGAAAACAAAACAATGTAAGAAACCACTATGGTTCTCAAAGGAGGTGGCAAGGAAGGTTAGGGAGAAAAAGAGAGCATTCGGGAAGTACAAGGACTCACAGAAGTAGTAATAGTAGTAGTAATAAAATTTATTTATACAGAATATGAAAGCAACTTCAAACACCATTAGGGTTAAAATAACCCTCTTTACAAGGTGCACCTGTTTAGATGTCAGAATACAAGTTACAATAAAAACAAACAATAAGAAACTACGCATTTGACAATATAAATGTGTTACTTAAATACAAAGCAGCAATTTTGTGTCATGGCGCATAAATATCTACGGACAATTCAATTCATCTATTACATAAACAGCAAAAACATATTTCTTGCTTTATAGCAAGGTTAAATTTAGCTATAGTCAAGGCTACTGTTTTTCGGTTTTTACCGGAAAATCCGGTAAAATTCCGGAATTAGGGCTGCCTGAAGACCAGTAAAAACAATGATTTCATAGAATCTGGCATTTTATATCAGATCAGTAAATCTACAAAACTTATGTTTTTCTTTTAATTCTTTCCTGTACTATTTTCAATTTGCTTTATTTAATGCTCTGTATATCAAGTCTTCTTTAATTCTGATTATTTATGCACATACTAAAAGAATGATGGCAGAATTCCGGTAAAATCTGGAATTCAGAGTAACAATCACCGGTGCAATTCCAGAATCTGAAGTCTTGAAAACTGAATTTCATTGTTTTAATCACCGTAAATCAGTGGCCTTGGCTATAGTCAAATCCTGAATTTTAAATGGCAATGAAAGTCCATTCCAGGAGGTAGCAGCTCTATACTGGAAAGTCAGGATTACAAATCTGTTTTTATATTTAGGGACTATCAGGTCTCTTGCGCCACTCCTTCGTAAATTAAACTGATGGGTGGGGCTGATTAATCTCTCTGCCAGACCAATAGGATGTCTGGTCTTATAGATTTTATAGACAAGATTTGACCAAATTCACTGTCTCCTAATCTCTAGGGAGACCCACTTTAGCTTAATATACATATGACAATGATGGGTATCTATTTTACATCTTAATACAAACCTTGCTAATCTATTATAACATTTATAAAGCATTGTTTTATTAGCACTTGAATAAACATGACTTCCATAATCAATTAGTGGAATAATTAACTGATTTGCTATAACCTGTCTATCCTTACTACCCAAGCAATTTACTATTCTTCTGAGCATACCTACCCTGGAATGGACTGTTTTTATTAACATATTTAAATGTTGTTCAAAAGATAGCTTATGGTCTACAAGCACCCCCTAGGTACTTGCAGGCCAAAACCTGTGTCAAACAGATACCATTTACAGTTTGTATACATAGTTTGTCATTTTGTAAACCATGCTTAAATGCATATGGGCCAATTAACATAGTTTGGGTCTTCTTTTCATTTAGGACAAGACCTGAGGAGGCAAAGCAGGCCTGCAGCATGTTAAAAGCTGACTACAGGTTGGCCTCCACCTCCACCAGATCTTTTCCATCACAAACCAAGACAGTATCATTGGCATAAAGCCTAATATGAGTAGACTTTATATGGCAGGGAAGACTATTTATATATAGGATAAATAACAGGGGTCACTGGTAAAAATCTTGAACCAATTTCCTCCACCATTAATGTTTGAGATCGACCTTCCAAATAAGATCAAAACCAATTTAATGGTTCAGTTGCTATACCTATTTGTTTCAGCCTTTGTACAAGCAAAGAATGATCGACCAGATCAAAAGTCTTGGATAGGTCGACGAACACAGCACCCACAGACCTTGACTCCCCAAGTGGGGTTGCCACTAAGTCAATAAAATCCGTGAGTGCCGTGGTCGTCAACCTACCCCTTCTAAAACCAGACTGGAAATTATTTAACTTATTAGATTTTTCCAGGTGATCCATAAATTGTGTATGTAACAACCTTTCCAACAGCTTAGATAGGACAGATAATAGGGAAATTGGTCTTTAATTTGTAGGCCTAACCATCCAAGCCCCCCTTATGAATTGGCACTATTTTAGCCTGTTTCCAAGATCGAGGAAAGTTCCCTTCAATCAAACTCCTGTTGAAGAGATCAGTTAAGGGATGGACCACCTCACATGCAGAATCTTTCAAAAACCTAATTTCTACATCATCTAATCCTTTGGCCTTATTTTTTTGCAATTTATTTATTTATTTTATTATTACATATTACATACCCCTCCTGGTACCCCATCTGCCATTAGTTGGTGGTACTCCAAGCCATTTTCATGGCTAGTACTAGTGACTGCCCCTGGTAAATGAACTAACTGGTACTTCTATACAGAGAACATGGTTTATATACAGTTGCATGGTTTAATGGTGGACCTGCCCCCTTGTATTTGAATCCTCCTCTGTTATGGCTTGCCTTGTCTTCCTTTTATCATTTGACTCCTCTATTATTGCACCATTGTGTTTGTGTTTATATACTTATTTATATGTATTTATATGTTTTTATGACGAATGTTACCCGACCCTGTGCTAACCAGGTCCATCTTGTAAAAGAGCTCTGCTCGATGATGTTTGCCTGGATAAATAAAGATTTTGACTGATTGACTTATTTTCTTGTTATTTGTTTAAACCTAAATAATGGTACTGAATTTTGATCAGTTTGATCATCACTTCCCTCATTCCCACAATTCCCCTTTTCCTGTAATCCACTTGGAATGATTATATCAGGAAGTTCAATAAAATATTTATCTAGAGTATTAGCAGCATTATCTGGATTTAGAAGAATGCCATTTTCAATAACTTTTGCGCCACATAAATTATTTTGTGATTTAACAAGTGATTTCATTAAAGTCCAATATTTGTTTGGGTCATTAGTTTCATTTATTTTATGTCTATAATAAAGTGCTTTTGTTTTCTTTACCTCCTGAGTGATTTTATTACGTATCTTTTTTAAAATGCTCCCAGACAACCTTATCCAAAGTTTTGTTAGCTTTTTTCCATAATTGCTTTTTAAATATTATCAATTTTCTTAAGACATCATTTATCCATAGTAAGTGTTTTTGTTTTTTTTGTTCTTTTTTTATATGGAGCACACCTCTAAAAACATTTTTGTAAATTCCTCTACTGCCAAATCCAGATCCGGAATTAGGGAAATCCTATACCACTTTTGTTGTGACATTTTAAATTGAAAAGATTGTTTATTATATTTTTTATAACATCTCTTTACTACAAAGTTATCTCTTAAAGGGTGAACTTTAAGTTGATTTACAAAGATGAGGCAAAAAAACACATTATGATCACCCAAATTTGGAGGACAGACCTTTGTTTCTAAAACTGTAATATTTGGAGACAAAAAATAAGATCTAATATATTACCAGGGCTATTTATCTTACCTTTCCCTTGTTGGTATATGCATTAACTGAATCAGATTTAAGATCTGAAGTGATTCTTTTAACTTCTGACCTCTTCCTTCCCCCCATGCAGCATTAAAATCTAAAAAGGCAGCGGCCACTACATTGTGATAAGATTACCGCTCATGGCACCAGCAACCCGGGTTCAGGAGCGGACTCAGGCAGCTGGAGGCAGCTGGGGGGAGGAGGATCGAGTGCCCGAGGCTGCTCTCTCCTCCGGGTGGGGTGGGATGTGGGTCCGCTGCGATACCGCCACCTGGATGACCACGGGTGGAGGTGCAGCAAGACTGCAAGTAGCAGGGGTGGGAGGACGTCTGCCGGGAGCCGGAGCATTAGCACGTTGTGACGTGCGTCGTTCCTAGGCTCTCCTTACGTGCAGAAGTCCTATGGGGATGGGTGAAAACAGAAGGAAAATACCCTCCAGTGCTCCCTGTAGACGGAGCTTCAGGCCCCGATCCCAGGGCCCCTGCCAGCACGGGCGACGGATCCCCGACGAAATCACAGATGCTCGGTGGAAGGGGAGCCTTGCCTCCTGCCACATACAGGGGTCAAACCAAGGCAGCGTGGGGATGACTGCACCCGAAGCTGACAGATGAGCAGGGATGTACAAGGCCGTAGGAGACTCCTGAAGGTGAGGAAGTACCGGGGTGAGAAGGGGGGAGTATAAAGAGAATATAAAAAAAATAAATAAATCTAAAAAGGAGCAGGACAGAGAATTGTATCACTTAAAGCAAAAGGAAGCAGGAAAGGCAGTCAGAACAGCAAAGGCCCAAACCGAGGAAAAGACAGACAACTCAGTTAAGAAGGGGGTAAAACCTTTTATAGGTACATCAGGGAGCGAAGGAAGACCAAGGGAGGGATAGTGAGGCTTAATAAAGGGGAGGGGGTGGGCAGAGGGTGACTGTGAAAAAGCAGAGATACTAAACAAATATTTTTGCTCAGTATTGACAAATGAAGAGGGGCAGGTACCTAAACCAAACAATAGAAACACGCTGGATACGGGGATTGATACCAGCCCTTTCACAGAAGAAAGGCTTCTGAAGGAAACCTTAAAACTGAAGGTGGACAGATGTTATTCCACTTCACAAACGTGGGAGCAGGGCAGAAGCAGGAAACTACAGACCTGTTAGTTTAACCTCAGTGATTGGGAAAATGATGGAATCACTTCTGAAGGAAAGAAATGTCGAGTACCTAGAGGCCAGAGGGGCACAGGACCCAAGGCAGCATAGATTCACAGCGGGAAGGTCATGTCAGATGAATCTAATAGATTTCTTTGACTGGGTGACCAAAGTAGTAGATCAGGGAGGGGCTGTGGACATGGCCTACCTAGATTTTTAGCAAGGCATTTGACACAGTCCCACACAAAAGATTACTATACAAGTTGGCCAGCCTGTGAGTGGATCCCAAGATGGTAGCCTGGGTAAAGAATTTGCTGGAGAACAGGACACAGAGGATAATAGTAAACTGAGTCCACTCTGAAGAAAGGGGGGTTAACAGTGGGGCACCACAGGGTTCAGTACTAGGACCAGTCCTCTTTAATGTCTTTATAAGTGACATTGCAGAGGAACTGGAAGGAAAAGTATGCCTCTTTGCAGATGACACAAAGATCTGCAACAGAGTTGATACACAAGGTGGGGTGGAAAGGATCAGAAGGGACTTGACAAGGTTGGAGGAATGGTCAAATGTATGGCAGCTTAGATTCAATACTAAGAAATGCAAAGTAATACACCTGGGAAACAAAAATCCA
Organism: Neoceratodus forsteri; assembly: GCA_016271365.2. Classification (NCBI taxonomy): domain Eukaryota; kingdom Metazoa; phylum Chordata; order Ceratodontiformes; family Ceratodontidae; genus Neoceratodus; species Neoceratodus forsteri. The sequence goes on along the minus strand of CM057458.1, from coordinate 160,412,932 downwards.
GGGGAAGAGTACACAATGGGGGGTTGAGATACTAACAACAAAAATGGAAAGGGACCTGGGATAGTCATATCAGATGACCTAAAGGTGAGCAAGCAATGTAAGAGGGCAGTAAGGAGGGATGGGGGGATACTAGGATGCATAGGGAGAGGCATCACCAGTAGAAAACAGGAAGTTGTTATCCCTCTGAACAGACAGCTGGTGAGACCCCATCTGAAGTACTGCGTGCAGTTCTGGAGACCCAATCTCCGCAAAGACATAGACAGGATGGAGGCAGTCCAGAGGAGGGCAACTAAAATGGTGCAGGGTCTGCACCAGAAGACATATCAAGAGAGAGAGACCAAAGGAACTTAATATGTATAGCCTCGAGGAGAGGAGGGAAAGGGGGGACATGATAGAAACTTTCAAGTACCTCAAGAGAATCAGCAAAGTCCAAGAGGGTAGCATCTTTCAGAAAAAGAGGTGTGCAAGAACAAAGGGGCAAAATCTGAAGCTAGAGGGGGATGGCTCAGAGATAATATGGGAAAGTATATTTTCACGGAGAGGGTTGGTGGATGCATGGAACAGCCTTCCTGAGGAGGTTGTGGAGTCAAAAACAGTAGTGGAATTCAAGAATGCATGGGACAGCATGAGGCAAATCTAGGGGGTGGAGGTAGGAAGAAGTAGTCTGTTGGTTAGCTAGGATCTGCAGCTTATCCATTAGGTAGGGAAATGGGCAGACTGGGTGGGCCAAGCAGTCCTTATCTGCCGTCAAATTCTGTTTTTCTATGTTATTCATCCACATAAGGTCAACCCTGGAGTATAATGGTAAGTGCAGCTGGGACCACTGATGCAGATCTGTTTCTGTTTTTTGTGTAAGAGGTTCGTAGTTTACCAAGGTAAGGTTTAATAATTGCCATGGTAGATTATACCTAAATATTTCACTTTGGTACTATTCCAGCGCAGAGGCAACCTTTTCTTTAAGGCCTATGAGGTGGTAAAATTAAATTTTAGGATCTCCGTTTTAGAAGAGTTTATTTTGTATCCCGAAATTTGGGCAAATTGTTCCAAGACCTCCCAGACTGCCGGTATGGAAGATTCAGGGTCTGTTACCGACAGTAGTATATCGTTGGCACATAAAGCTAATTTCCAAACCTGGTTACCCACTTGAATTCCTGATACTCTAATAGAGTTCCTTAGCATCATAGTCAAGGGCTCAATATAAACGGCAAATAGCAACGGATATAGGGGACATCCCTGCCTGGTGCCTCTCTCCAATATAATGAGGGGGATGTAATACCACTGTTAATTTTAATACATGCCTTCAGGGAGGAGTAAAGCTGCTCCAACCATTTAACAAACTCTCCAGGGAAGCCAAAGGAGGCCAGAACCTCCCATAAAAATCTCCAAGAGACCCTATCAAAGGCCTTGTACGCATCCAAACTTCAGAGGGCTGAGGGAGTGGCTGATTTAATCATATAATCCATTAAGTGAATTGTCCACTGGACATTGTCAGCAGTCCGTCGCATCCAAAGAAAGCTGGCCTGATCTGGATGGATCAGGTTTGGCAGCAAATTTTCCAGTCGACACGCCCAGACTGCCATATAAAACATATAATCACTATTTAGTACCAAGATAGGTCTCTAGAAGTCAAGTAAGAGTGGATCTTTTCCCGGCTTCAAAATGGCAGATATTGCCACATAGGACCATGAGGCAGTGGGGGGCTCCCCTCTGTACTTCCAAGAAGGCCCGTCTCATAGGTTGGAGCAGCTTAGGGAGGAATGTTTTGTACCATTCAGCCCCAAAACCATCTGGACCTAGACTTTTTAAAGTTTTAGAATGACTAATAACTATCTGAATTTCTTTAGAGGAGATGGGGCTCAATAGGGATGTCTGTTGTGACCTGGCCAGCTGAGGGAAGTTAAGAGGTGACAGAAATCTATGAACAGATTCTGGAGATGGAGAGGTAGGATCCAAATATAGTGTTGTGTAATACTGCTGAAATGTTCTCATAATATTAGGTGCCTAATTAAGGATAGCCCACAACTGGGGGTCTCAGATTCATGTGATTGCTGCTGACTGCTTAAAACCTCTAGTTCTTTTAGCTAAATTTCTAGTGCCTTTGGGACCGCCCTCATTGTAAATTTTTTTAAGGTATAGGAGGGACAGCTGTATCGTATGGTCTAAGATGCATTGTATTTCTGATTGAACCTGTCTAAACTCGGCTTGAGAGAACCGCTCCCCTCGGGCCCCTCTTTCCTGTAATTCCTGTAGAGCAGTCTGAAGCAATTTGTATCTGGACCCAGACATGGAAACCTTTAACGAGCATCCGCTCACAGATGTTACCCAAGATCACAATAAATAAAATAAAATAAAATAAATAAAACAGCGGTAGCGCTACCACTCTCAAGGCCGACAACCTGGGTTTGGGAACAAACATGGAAGATGTTGGACTAGTCTCCTGACCTGTAACCCGTTTTCTACTTATCATGCATATGTGAACGGTCCTGATACATGTTGTGAATGTTTTTCGTTGTTTTTGTTGGAAACCAATAAAAATTATCACAAAAAAAGAAGCTGTTGGGCCAGTCAGGTGGGAGGAGGATCGAGCGTCCTATAGACTGCTCTCCTCCGGGGGAGTCACCTGTGCCTAAGTGACCCTTTGCAGCACCCAGGGGTTACTGTCTATGTTAGGAGGCATGTCACATGTTCAGCGTTTCTGCCCCAATATCGTCGCACGGCATGCCTCCCAGGGAGAAAAACAGGAAAAAGCAGGAGGTTCATTAGTAGCCTGTGACATCCGCCTCCAAAAAGCAGACCCCTTGCCGCCAACCAGGCTCTGACTCTCGTTCTACCTTTCAGTCTCCATCACTGGGGGGGGGTGAGTGGAGGGTGTTCAGGAGTAAGGCAAGTCTCAGGGTGTGTGGCAGGGCTGTGTGTGTAGTTGGACTGATGGGGGCCGGCTGGACAAGGAGAGGAGAGATAAAAGCATAATAAATAAAAAAAAAAAAAAACATCTGTGCACAAATTCTTTCATGCTGATGGAAAAAAATATTTGTCTTTTAAAGTAGATAGTGAAGTATTTTAGTTAGGTGTATCAGAGCTCCAGCCAAGCATGTCTACACAGAATGGCTGCTGGCCACATCCCACATTCTACTAACAAGGGTTTGTATTTATTTATTTACTTACTTACTGTTTGTTGACCGGGTACGTGCACTACACAAATTCTTGCCTATTTTGAGGCACGAGCTGGGGGGAGGGGGAACCAGATGAATGCCAACTGACCTTGAACCAGATTAAGCTGTTGGGAGTATTTTTAGTGAATGGGGGGAAATTTGGCCAGGGCAACGGGGAAATTCCCCTACTCTTTTTTTGAGAACTGCTTTGGTATCTTTAACATCCACCTGAACTACCACTTCTTAGTGGTACCTTGGACAATAGGCCTTTTGTTTTTTTGTAATTTATTGTTTCTTTAAAAAACAATAAAAAAAATAATATTCTTGTGCAAGAGATACAAAATAATACTGGTCAGCCACATGCAGACCTGAATCCTGTAAATATGGGGTTACAGATCATTTCTCTCACAATCTGATACAATAGGAGCTGAGGGAATTACTAGAGGCAATCAGACAACCTCAAGTCCCAGAATAAATTGTCCAGTCTTGCCAGCCGCTTCAATAGCATAGGTTAAAGTCCATAGGAAGATATAGAATGAAGCATGCACTAATCCAGTAGTGCTAATAACCCAGCATATATTTAATAGTCAGCAATATGTAATTTTCCCCTTTTCAAACCCACACAGCTCTAAAAACCAACAATCACAGTTTCCAATAACACGAAAGGCTCTGGAAAATAATAATAGTGGAAATACAGGACTGTTTAAGACAGAAACTAATTGTATATTTCCCCCAGAGATAAATGTGTGTTAGGAAACCAATGCACATATGTGGGACAAAACAGTAATTTTTAACAATAACTTTCCCAATCATACCCCACGTAAACCACACAAATGCCTCGATAAATAAATGTCCAAACACAGTCTCTGATGATGCAGTTATGATAGAACACTATTTATAGCAATGTCAGTATACTCAGCCTTCATCAGAGTCCGATTCTCCCGATGCAGTCCCTGGAGGTTCTTTCCATTGAAATTCCGCCTCTACTTTTTCTATCCATCAACCGGCATGTTTTGGATCTGAAAATTGCCAGCTCTTCTCCCCGTAAGTAACACGATGACGGGCCGGGAGAAGAAATGAGTACACTATACCCAGTGTGCGCAGCTTTTGCCTCGTGGCATCAAACTGTTTTCTGCGGGCTCTTACTTGGAACGAGAAATCTGGAAAAAGTTTGACATCGCGCCCCAGAATCTCCAAGGGAAAGACCAATCGAGCTGCTAAATTCAAGATCTCTCTCACCTCTGCCCCCACAGTGCACAGTAAAACAGTCCGAGGCAGGGTAGGGTCCGTATTCGTAGGCTGAACCCTTAAGTTCACTCTATAAGCCTGGCGAAGGGTTGCCCAGTCGAAGTTATCAGGCACCTGGAAAGTTTCTGCCATCCAAGTTTTCAAATATTGTAGCAAACTGTCCCCTCCACTCCTTCTGGCAGTCTCACCAAACGAACATTCCCTGCACGAAGACCATTCTCAACCACTTCTAATCTGCCACGCAACTGCTGGTTTTCTTTGGTCAAAAGGGTTGTAGTGGCTTGCGCAACTATAGTTCTTTTATCAGTGTCTGCCACGGTGCCTTTGAGGGAGTTAAGGGCAGCGTAATGGACCTCCAGTTTCTCCAGAGTTCTTTCGATTTTAGTATCCATTGGTTTAACAGAATTCAAAATAGTCTGCCACGGAGGTTCCGATGATGCGCTCATCAGGAAAGGCCCAGGTACTTCCACTGCTGATGCTAACGGCGCCTTGAAACTCCAGCCGTCTGAGCAGGGTATTTTTTGTGCGACCCATTACAATCTAGGTATCGACTGAAAGCTGGGAACTTGCAGAATTCCCTAGTCGCCCCTACCCCACTTGCTCTCTCCAAACTGAGACCCTCTGTGGTCCCTCCCTGTCCTCCAGTATGTTGTTCACACTGCACTTAACACTGGGTCAGGCTACCTCACCCTAAACACTTTGCTGTTTTGTTGTTTCTTTAACCCTGGGACGCTGGACATGTGTCACCCTATACTGTGTTTTTAGTTGACTAACTACTATGTACTTATATTATCCTCTGTATCTCTGACATGGAACCTTTGCAAAGGAGTCTGACTCAAAGGTGTATTTCCGATGAAAGAAAGAAAGAAAGAGAGAAAGAGAGAAAGAGAGAAGGAGAGAAGGAGAGAAGGAATTTGATGGTAGTCGAAACTCTTCTACCCACAGACTTTCAAAGGGGAAATTTTTGATTTTTAAGCGCTGCAATGCGGAGCTGTAGGGAAAAGCATCCTGCCTGGAAGCTGGCTCTCTGGCGTCCCTCCCCCCATGGGCCTTTTCAGTCCTGGTCCCTAATGCTCTGGGAATGCACTACCACCCAAGATTAGCTCAGCCTCATCAGAGGGAAATTTCAAGTTCAAAATTAAAAGATCTGTCAGCCGGCCCGGTGGGGCTGAGGGTTGAGGCGCTGGACACCACACCTCGGAAGCGACCTCTGGTGCTGGGGGTCAGCTGGGAGAGAGGAGGATTGAGCATCCCAGGGACTGCTCTCCTCCTCCGGGGTGAGTGGGAAGGGATGACCATGGATGTGCTGGTTCCTGGCGGTGGCTGTGGGTTGGTGCAGGTCGCGGTCCGCTGGGGGGGGGGGTCGACACGGGCTGATGCCAGACATGCTGTGCGTGCACACACACATGGAACATCCTTGGCGTCATTGCACACCCACGCCATGGGGGGGGGGACACAAGAAGGAGAAAACATCCTCCCCGTGCACGTGAAGGTGGTCCGCTGGCATCACGGCAGACGCACCCAAGTCAGCTCCCCTGGTGCTGATCTGGCCTTCCACGGTGAGCAGGATAAGTCCCCATGATGTGGCCGGGAGGGGAGGGGCATAGGGGTCGAGCTCTGGCTTGGGTGGGGCCAAGAGAGACAGCTGGAAAGGGGGGAACCATAGCTACAACCCCCCAGCCAAGGAGAATTAAATAATGCAACAAAAAAAAAAAAAATCATCTGTCACCATGTCTTAGTACAGAAGCTCATAACAGACTGTTTTAGTTTTTTGTGTTCTGTGTTGTCATGTATTGTTCAGGCATCCTCAGTAAAAGAGCACCTCATATCATGAACCAGTGATGTGTAGTAAAGCTTCACTTTCAAGACACTCCTGAGCGGGAACGGACAAGGGCTTTGGAACTTCTACCTGCATTGGCCAATTAGGCCTGGGTAAGACAAACCTGGATGGTCCAAAGAAGAGAGGATGCTGCATCAGGGCCATGAATAAAGAGGGTATGAGAAGAGTATGCATGGAGAATGGTGGTCCTACTAAATCAGGACAGCAGTAACCAGACTCTCATGTATGGCAGGGTCACAGACCAAACACAGCAATGTTAACACTAGATCTGAGCACACAGTGCCTCACCACTCACAAACAGTAAGCAAACACATACAGTGTATTAAAGTGCTTTTTTTATTGCATACAGCAAACAAAATGCCTTGATATTTACAAGCAGTAGTGGAACCAACAACGTGCTAACATTTCACGCAGACCCCTTTGTCATGGCCTTGACAAAGTACCCTGTGCAAAATGTTGGCATGTTGCCGATTCCACTCTGTGTGAAATGTTAGAACGTTGTTGGTTCTGCTACTGTTTGTAAGTATCAGTGCACTTTACATGCTATATACTATTAAAAAAAAAAAAAACACTTTAATACACTATATGTATTCACTCAATATTTGCGAGTGGTAAGGCACCAAGTACTCAGATCCTGGTGTTGGCATGGTCCTACTAGATGACAGACAAAAATAAAGTTTTATAATGTATTTATTTTTGTTGACCAGGAAAGGAGGACTAGACAATTCTTCCTATTTTCAGCCCTCGTCCGGGTGGGGGGATACAGATGGATGACAACTGACATTGAACCAGATTAAGCGCTTAGTGATTTTTTTAGTGAATAGGGGAAATTTGGCCACGACACTGGGGAAATTCTCCTACTCTAATTGAGAAATGCAATGGGATCTTTAACATCCACCTGAACTACCACCAGAACAGGCAGGTGGGACCTCGGTTTAACATCTCATCTGAAAGACGGCAGCTCAGGAGAGCAGCACCCCCCTCATGCTGCACCACAGAGTCAGTATTGGCATTTAACCCAAGTGCCTGGTGACACTTAAAATGCCATAACCACAGAAATAAACTAAATATTTAAAAGCTGTTTTTTTCGTTTGTCTGTTTTTCACTGTTGCTTAAGAACATACATTAGGTTTCAGTCATAACCAAGGGTGACCTGCTGATTCAGGATCCACTGCTGCTAAGCCAGAAAGATAAGTGCAAGGGTACAGCATACATTTAGAATGCAGTTAATGCTGGTCTCATTCCTCTCATTCTTTTGTCAATGAAATGTGGGATTCTGATCCTCATAACGTGGGAAACATCATGGAACATAGCTGTATAAGCTCAGAACACTGTGGAAACAAATGCCTTTGTGCCATGTTTAAGTTTGTTTTATCATGAATGTATTATGAAATTTGGCTATAAAGTCTGTTTACAACAACATATCTGTGTGTGCAGGCAATTTCTCATGTGTGACAGAGCAACTGAGGCATAAAATGATGGATGTCCTTCATAATGTGGGACAGTCGAGAGGTGTGACTAGCTGTCAAGTGCATGGAGGGGCAGATGCACGCATTTTCTGTCCATGTAGTTTTAGTGAACAGTGTAGGCATTTTCTCTTTTTCCTTTCCATTTAGTTCTGAACAGACAGGGCTCCAGGGATACAAAGTCATTTGTCTTTCTTTCTGGTTCCCAAACTAGGGACATGATTAACCACACCCAGGGGGTGACCAAGGAAGACAAATCAGCAGGATGGAGCCCAACATAAGTTCCAAAGAGAAGTTGTTCAGAATAGCCTCTAGCTAACATTTAGAGTGGCACCTTTGCTGGCACAAAGGATCATAAAGACAGAGGGTCAGAGAGAGGATTAGACACGCTCATTTTAAGGCTGAGTTATTAGCTAAGAAACAGGACCCTGCGCATCTATCTGAACCAAACACTGTAAATAATCAAATTCCAATACAGAGATATAATAACTGGGTTGCATTTTTCCCCCACAGGAAAAGCTGGTTGTAATTTGCCATATAACCAGCTGGTTATAATGGCAAGCATGCACTGCTTGTCCTATGAGAAAACTGCGAGCCAGATTGTGGCTCGCACCACACTATCTTCTAACAGCCAATTTTTTACATACTTGCTATAGTGAAAAAACACAACTCCAGCAATTATATAAAATAAAACTTGGCGTGGTGTGTGAAACTTGAATTTTACACACACTTTCGGTGTTGGATGCTTAGTGGCATCCAACACCTCAGGTGTGTGTAAAATTCTCGTGAAACACACAACACCGTGTATTCTTCTATATATTATGAATAGAATGTATGGACGTCAATGTTATAAGGTTTTTTTCTTTGGTTTGTTTTTTAACACCCAAGAAGTGTTAAACTACATAAATCAGAGCAAAGCTCAAGTGGTTTATAAAAGTATCATACACAAAGGAGGCGTTAAAAAAAAAAACCCAGCAACACTGATACCCATTACCTTATTTTTTCATAATTACTGGTTTGAGAAAAAGAGACATTCTGCATAAGTGTGAGAGAGCAGGGCTGAGCTCTGTGATACAGGTTTGTGATGTCAAACACGTGTTACAGCATTTTGACAGCAACTGGTTTTAGACTGATATCAATTTTAACTAGTAATTATTTTCCTATAATATTGAATATGTGTGTGTGTGTGTACTGAATTCCATTCTTCAGGTAATGATACCGTTCACCAGACACACAACTACAGAAGGTAGGCTGGTTACATCCATAAGAAAAAAATGATTGCACTCAGTGAAAAAACTAGAGGAGGAGTGCTCTCCTACAGAAGCCCTGGCAAGGGTTCAATAATTAACATATCTTCCTATTGTATATCATACAAATGAAAGGGAGCACACCCAGGGTGCAGACAGATAGCAAGCTTCCTTCAAGCTTAGAGGAAATATAGATTTTTCATATCCTTTGCTTGATTTTTTGCACATATCAGTATAACAAAAGACAGACACCTCCTAAGGAAGCACTATTTTTTTTTTTTGCTGGCTGGCTGTGTCGGAATGGGACAGGGCTGTATGTTTTTTATACTAATATGTGCAATAAATCAAGCAACAGGTTTGAAAAATCTTGAAAATATTTATTTCCTCTGAGCTGAATAGAAGCTTGCTATCTGACAGCCCCTCCACTGTGTATGCTCCCTACTGTGTGATAGGAAAAAGGCAGGCTGGGGCACCCAGGCGTTCTGGGACAGTGTAGGCCAACCTTCATGCAGGTGAGCCATTCCCCAGAGAGTGTGCATGTAAGGTGGCATACGAGCAACAGGCCAGAGAGGAAAGTCTGTTCAGCTGGTCCCCTGGTAAAATGTCCCATGTTGGCAACATAACACTTTTGTGCAAAAGTAAGCACGTTTTATTTCTAAAGTGCCCTTTCCCTAAGACTCAGGGCACTGTACAAAAATACAGGCCATAGAGAAAATAATTAGCACGGACTTAACAACATACTAACACATCAGGAATAAAACAAGAGTACTAAGCCCTGAAGGCTTCTCTAAAAAGGTGCACCTTTAGACCCCCATTTGAAAGCGTTCACTGAGTGGGCCTCCCTCAGAGACATGGGAAGTACGTTCCACTGGACTGGTGCCACCATCCCAGAGACACGATCTCAGGAAGTTTTTAACCAGGCCCTGGGAACCGCTAGGAGGCCCTCCTCGGCAGAACGGAGAGAGCGTACGGGGAGGACAGAAGTCAGGAGGTCAAGCAGATATCCTGGACCCGAACTGTACAGTGCACTGTAGGTGAGTAAGCCCACCTTAAAGGAGGTCCACCTCCAAAGTCTCAAAAGACTTTAAAGTGAGCACAACATCAGCAGAGTAAGATGGTCCTAGGCAGCCTGAAGGAGTGGCCGACCGAGGGGCCAGGGAGTATAAACAGGTAATACAAAAAAAAGTGAGCATGACCATGACAAAAGGTATGATTGGTCTGCTTTTATACAGACTTTGACAAGTTTGAAAATACATGTCAACTGCAAGCAGTAGCAGACTCTACAAAAATTATTCTCCACACAGATGCTTCCAGTCTTGAATCCCAGGATGTACAATTCCTGATCTGGTGTCCCCAAAAGACAAACAACTTCAAACTTGATATCAACAAGACAAATTCTCTTTCATAAACCATATATTTAGCACAAGGTTCTGGATGCCATACCGCTCGACCTTTTCTTAATGAAATGATTGACATATACTGAAATATGGAGGTACAAGATCAGAACACTGTGGAAACCACTGTGTTTATTTGTGCAAAGTTTATTTTTTTATTTAGCATCTTAGAATATTTTGAACTTCTGTTTTAAAGTCTGAATTTAGAGGACATTCTCTGTGTGGACAGCACCGTTTCCATGAGAGACAGATGGGAAGTGTAATTTTGAGGGGTAATATAAGGGATGTCCCTCGTAACCAGGGACCATTGGATATGCTTGATAGTACCTCTCCCTGTGCACTGTAAGCTCCTTGTAATAAGATTGCACTGCAAGCTGGGCAGTGCCAGCGAAAGTCAATCCCAGAGAAATAATGAATGCCACTTGGTGGAAAGGCTTACATTACTGCATGCATTGATTTCGCACTGTGGCTGCAGCGCTGGCAGGCACCACCGTTCATAAATGCAATTAACCAGCAGCAGACCATCCAACTGTACCGGTTTTGCCGGTACAATACCGTTTTTTAAACAATGGTACCATATCCTGATTCACTGGTACCATGTACCAAATTTGCAGCAAAAGCCTCCAAGTTCCCCCTTATTTGATACTGATTGACGTTTTTATGCCTGAGCCAAGCGCTGACTGCCACTAGTCAGCAGCACGGTCAATCCCAGTCATGGAGCGTCCTTGCTCGACCCCATGGTAACCACCAGACAGATGATTTTGCTGGTACGTTACTAGGGTGTACCCTGCAGAGGGTGCCTTACATGAATCCCCAGGACAGTTCGAGCACCTCAGGTGTTTCCCTTGATTGACTGGGACCAAGTCCGCTGTTGTGTTCTCAACTGCTGAGACCTGACCGCTGCTGACAGACACTGGCAGGAGAAATGAGCGCAGCCGTGAGTTTACTTGCATGAAGCTGCAGCCCTGAGGTCAGTGACTGACTGTGTGGCAGATCAGCGGGCAGACAAGTAAGACGCCCAAGTCCTGCAGATAGATCTGGTTGGGAAAATTATTTAGCAGGCTGGTGTTTGAGTCGGATGCGGCGCAGAGTCTTTGGATGAATTACCGTGTTCTCCCTTCACTCATTGTTGCTCTGTCCTGTCTCCTGTCCTGTGTTGTGGTGCCGATAGTGTGTGGTGTGTCTCTGTGACTGGTTGCGCCCCCACCCCACCCCCAGTCTGGGCCTGATCAGCTGTCATCAGGAGCGGGCCTGTCAGCTCAGCTGTCACTGAGCAGCAAAACTAGTGGAGTATCACCAGCTGACTGTTTAATTCAGTCAGGAGTGGGGACAGAAAGCATTTTAAAGTAGCAGCTCACTACAGGCCACAACTGTGCTCGGAGGGACAACAGAGAGAGGAGTTCAGGAACGGAAAACTGATGTCTGGTAGAGCTAAAGAAACTACAGTCTACTCCTCTAAAAATAAGCAAAATAAAATCTGAACCGCTGTGTGCCCTGACTCATCCCAGCACACATTCACGGCACACAACAACATTCTTGGGAGGGGGGTGACCAGAGATGATCACAGCACTGCTGGTCACAGCTGCTTGCAAGTGGTGGGGGCAGTCAGGACAGGCACTCCTCCTGCAGAATGCTGGATGCGGCTAGTGGTGCTTGCAGGTGGGGGGGAGGTGGGGGCAGGCCAGGACAGGCACCCCTCTTGCAGAATGATGTATGGGACTTCCTGGACCATGTGTAGCCCTTCCCCCCTTATAAAATTAAATCCTTGGGGCCCTAACATCATCTGTGGTACTATGACCCCTTGGGAGACAACTAATACCCCCTCCCTGTTACTTACTGCCTGCCTCCTGCAGGTTTTATATTTATGCATTTATATTTCTCTTGTCTTTTCTTAATATGTATATTGAGCTCAATCAGTCTCTCCTCATATGATCTGTTCCCCATCCCCAAGATCATTTCTGTTGCCTTACACTGTGCCCCCTCCAGTAGCCTGATGTCCCTTTTCAAGTAGGGGCACCAGAATTGCACACAGTAATCTAGGTGCTGTCTCACCAGGGACCTGTACAGGGGCAAGATGACTTCCCATCTCCTAGAAGTAATCCCCCTTGCTTCGCACCCTAGCATCATGTTTGCCTTCGCTACTGCCTTCCTGCACTGATCACAGTAGTTCATCTCCCCTGATACCAGCACTCACAGATCCTTCTTCTCCTTGGATTTTGTTAACAGGACACCCTCCAGCCAGCAATTCTGTCCTGGGTTTTTGCCTCCTAAATGCATCATTTTGCACTTCTTGGCATTGAAACCAAGCTGCCATGTATGAGACCACTCCTCTAGTTTTACCAAATCATCCTGAAGTACTTTTGCTCCCTTCCCCATCTACCTCGGCACAAATCTTTGTCTCACCTGCAAAGAGACTGATCTTGCTCTTAATCCCCACCGCAATGTCGGCTATGAAATGTTAAACAGAACCGGTCCCAGCACTGAGCCCTGTGGCATAGCACTTGTTACTGCCTTGGGTTGAGATGTCTCCCCCACACCCCCATTACTACCTTCTGCTGTCTACCCTACAGCCAGTTCTCGACCCACCTGACCAGTTTCATCTCTGCTCCCAGACTCTTCAACTTGCAGGTCAGCCTGCTGTGTGGCACAGAGTCAAAGCAAGTCCTCTGCCCAGTGCCCTCATAACCCAGTCGTAAAAATCAACCAAGTTCATCTGGCAGGATCTGCCTGAGACAAACCCATGCTGCCTGCTGTTCTGGAGATTTTTTATCCTGTTAAACAGGGACATTGCTCTTCTGGAGATGGTCCAGAGGAGGGCGACTAGGATGATACTGGGATCATATAATTCCATGGTTGCAAAAAACAAAACAAAAAAAAGCCGTAAAACTCACCACAGATCAGACCCCTATCTTAATATAAGAATATTTCACAGTTCATTACATACAACAATGCATAGGGTGGGTGGAAGTCATTGTTGGCAAGCCAGCTGCTCTAAAGCCACTGAGACTCCTGCAGAGACACCCCTAACTCGAGGAGGAAAAATAATTGGTTACCTCAAGTCAGGGATGGGAAAGATGCATCAAAAGCGTGTTTTACCTTCAATAAAAGCCCCAAAACTCACCACAGAGCACCTAAACCCCCAGAGCTTCTGGGGGCCGCCCCCGGCTTTAAATGTCCTCCACTCACTGAAACACAGAAGTGTACCTATTTTGACTAATGAAATGTTGGAGGGTCTGCAGCAGTGTACCTGCTGTCAATCAAAAACTGCATAACCCCAGGATAACACACTTTCACTCTTCATAACTTTGTTACCTTTCTTTTTCCGGGGTCCCTGCTTGGTGAGTTTACTCTTCCTGTTCTTCATCGCAGGACCTTGCAATGCAACCCTCACCCAGTCTTAAACCAGATTCAAACGGCAGAAAGTAGAAAGTTGCCACCGTTCTTCCCCTTGCACTCCTCCATGGCTGCGTCATTCTGTTTCCCGGCAACAGCCTGCAGCAGCGGGAGAAGCACAACACTTCCGGTCCGTCCGTTTCAATCCCGCCGCCAATAGCTGCTGTGCCGCTGCGCGCATCGCGAGGGGTTCTGGGATATTAGAGTGACGTTACTTTTTTAGCAAATCCGCACTCTACGGTTCTCACGGGGGCTGGGGTGGTAACACATCTGTCTCTATGCCTAGGTCAGCCAGATTGAGACTGTTGTGAATACCCCGCAGAATCACAGGCAGAGGGTAAATTATACAGGAGCCCACAAGAACACAGTTCCACCACTCCGTACAAAACTGTATGAGAGTTTCTGCACATCTGTCTCCGTTGAACCATTGGATATTGTAGAAGAGTTCCACCACCAAGAGATCACAGTCACAGTTCCCCACCTAAAGTAATAAATGAGAGAGTTCCCCCACCTAAATATTTCTAGTTGAACCACTGTCTTCAAATGAGGAGGCTAGTAAAATCAGCGCGAAATCTATGGAAGCAGGACCCTATTATTTTCTAAATGCAATCATACCCTCCGGGCTGGGCAGTGGTATGGGGCATACCGGCCATTGCAAGGGCCATAAGGCCCTCCGCCTGCAACATTGCGTCTTATTCCCCTACGCGGGCTGGCATAGCCAAATACTGCCCACCCTGTTGGGTATTATTGCTTGTGTGTGGTATGTTAACATCCTGGTTAAAGAACATGGTGAAAACTGGAACTTCAAACCGGACTAAACTACACTAGTAAAAGCTGGACCAGGTGCAGGTTGTGCAAATGTTTATGGGACCAGAATCAAAGTCTTTATTAAGCTAAAGAGCCTTTACAATTAAAATACATTTGCAGAACAAATAAACAACATATTACATTAATGTAATTGATAAAAAAGGACAACTATATTCCTCCTGTTTTCTACAAATGCTGAAACAAAAACCTGTCATTACACTTAACTGCACATCACATATCAAGCAGCCATTACATTGTCCATTGGTCTTCTGTATGGATCAAAATATTGGTCAATTAATTTTTGTCAATTGTGTAGATAGTACTTAAGAATGGACCAAGCCTGGGCTGGCCTGGTGGCGCTGAGGAATGAGGCGCTGGACGCCACACCTCATGCCACACTGTCGAACCGGGTTTGGGAACAGATTCGGGCCACCGGGGGTCAGCAGGGAAGAGCAGAGATTAAGCATCTGGAGGACTCCTCTCCCTTCCCGGGGTAGGTAGCAGGGGTCACATCGCTCCTCAGCGGCCCCCAATGGAGATCAGGGGTCCTGCAGGTAGCGATGCCGAAACAAGGGTGTGCAGCGGCAGTGGACGTCAGCATGCTAGGTGCACAGGTGTCATTGCATGTCCACACTCCGAGAGAAATGTAAGTAAAAATTCCTGGTGTACTTAGGGAGGTGACAGAGGTACATCCTGACACCAGATCAGCCTTTCACTGGCTCTCCCAAGCCCCTTGACCCAGCCCAGGATTGTCCTAATTCCAGAAAGGCTGCCAGGTAGGTGAGGTGGGCCCCTCCCGGGGCGTGATCCAGGGGGCTGGACAGGTCCCTGTGTCCAGGGAGGGGGTGCTTAGCAATGTGTCTACCAGGAAAGGTGGTTTCAGGCTGGGAACAGAGGCAGCGGCTGTATGGGCACTCCCGAGAGATGCCCTAGTCCCCCAGTGCATAAAATGGACTGTACAAAAAAAAAAAAAGAATGGACCAAGCCATGGAAACACAGACTTTGTCAGCAGATTAGGACCGCCTGGCCCATCTCCCTGCCCACTGGATAAGCTGCAGATCCTTGTTAACCAACAGCCTACTTCCTCCTACCCTCACAAGAATTGCTTTATGTCTGTCCCATGCATTCTTGAATTACCCCACTGTTTTTGTCCCCACAACCTCCTCAGGAAGGCTGTTCCATGCATCCATTACCCTCTCTGTGAAAAAAATACTTCCTTACATTGCCCCTGAGCCATCCATCCTCTATCTTCAAATTGTGCCCCCTTGTTCTTATACATCTCTTTTTCCGAAATATGCTACCCTCTTGGACTTTATTGATTCCCTTGAGGTACTTAAATGTTTCTATCATGTCCCCCTCCTGTCTATGTCCTTTCAGAGATGAGGTCTCCAGAACTGCACGCAGTATTCCAGATGGAGTCTCACCTAACTGTCAGTAAAGAGGGATAACAACTTCTTGTTTTCTGCTGGTGATGCCTCTCCCTATGCATTCCAGTATACCCCCAGCCCTCCTTACTGCCTTCTCACATTGCTTGCCTACCTTTAAGTCATCTGATATGACTACCCCAGGTCCCTTTCCATTTTTGTTGTTGTTAGTACCTCCCCCACATTGTGTACTCTTCCCCTGGTTTTTTGGTTCCCAGGTGCATAGCTTTGCACTTCTTTGCATTGAATCTAAGCTGCCATACATTTGACCATTCCTCCAACCTTGCCAAGTCCCTTCTCATTCTTTCCACACCCTCTTGTGTATCAACCCTGTTGCAGATCTTTGTGTCATCTGCAAAGAGGCATACTTTCCCTTCCAGTCCCACTGCAATGTCACTTATAAACACATTAAAGAGGACTGGTCCCAGTACTGAACTCTGTGGTAACCCACTAGTCACACCCCTTTCTTCAGAGTGGACTCCATTTACTATTACCCTCTGTGTCCTATTGTCCAGCCAATGTTTTACCCAGTCTACAACCCTGGGACCCACCCCATGGTTGGCTAGCTTGTTTATTAATCTTTTGTGTGGGACTGAGTCAAATGCTTTGTTAAAGTCTAGGTAGGCCATGTCCACAGCCCCTACATGGTCTACTACTTTGGTCACCCAGTCAAAGAAATTAATTAGATTTCATCTGGCATGTCCTTCCAGCCGTGAATCCATGCTGCCTTAGGTCCTATGCCCCACTGGCCTGTAGGAACTCAACATATTTTTCCTTCACAAGTGAGTCCATCATTTTCCCTACCTCTGAGGTCAACCTAATAGGTCTGTAGTTTCCTGCCTCTGTCTTGCTCCCACTTTTGTGAAGGGGAATCACATCTGCCCTCCTCCAGTCCTCAGGTACCACGCCATCCTCCCATGATTTGTTAAAAAGGGTAGTCAGTGGTGTCACTAGTTCTCTCCTTAGTTATTTTAGAATTCCAGGGTGAATCCCGTCAGGCCCCATTGCTTTGTCCACCTTCAGTTTAAGGAGTTCTTTCAGGACCTTTCTTCTGTGAATGGACTGGTATCAACCCCCCCCAATCCAGAGTGCTTCTATTCTTTGGTTTAGGTACCGCCCCTCCTCTTCTTTTGTGAATACTGGGCAGAAGTATTGATTCAGTAATCCTGCTTTTTCACTGTCACTTTCTGCCCACCCCCTTCCCTTTATTAAGCATCACTATCCCTCCATTGGTCTTTCTTCGCTCCCTAATGTACCTATAAAAATTTATATCCCCCCTTCTTAACCAAGTTGACTATCTTTTCCTCAGTTTAGGACTTTGCTATTTGGACTGCCTTCCCCAATTCTTTCTGCTTTAACTGGTACAGTTCTCTGTCCTGCTCCTTCTGTGTTTCCTTATACTTTCTGAGTGCTACCTTTTTCTCCTTAACCTTCCCTGCCACCTCTTTTGAGAACCATAGTGGTTAGCCAACACACTCTTTCCTTCAAATACCAAGTACAGGTCCACATATCATGCATCAAATCCTCTCGTCCTCCAGCTGAGCATGTACAATTATCTAAGTGCACAGAAGATTTATTATATCGGAATTGTAGGACATTACTAGAAAAGTCTTCAAATTTGTATCCGTTAAAATATCCAGATAGGAGCTGGTCCAGTGGTGTAGAGGGGCTGAGGCGTCCGTGCCTTACCTCCTGCCATGCCGGCGATCCATGTTCACGATGCGAGTGGGCCACCGGGAGTCAGCTGGGGAGGAAGAGGATCGAGCATCAAAAGGACTGCTCTCCTGTCACGGGGAGGGAGGATTAGCACTCCCGCTGAATGACTGCCCGCGGGTGGAGGCCCGAAGGTAGTGTGGGATTGTTGGGTGCCAAGGAAGGGAGGGTGCTGCGGGACTTCCATGGACGTGTGTGTGCCTCCACGTACACAAGTCCTGCGTGTGCGCCCCAGCAATGGGGATGGGGGGAGAAAACAAAGGAAAAAACCCTCTGGCCATGGATGACAAGTGACCCTTTGCACCTGGCGACTGGGGAGAAGGTAAGTCCCAGCGAGACCGGGGTAAAGGGGCTGGAGGGTTGTTCAGAAGGAAACAGCCAGAGGGCGGCAAAAGCAATAAAATGTATATATAAAAAAAAAAAAGATATCCAGATAGGCCTTGAACCCAAAATAGAAATAATTTTTCACAAACCACACCAAATAATGTGACATTTTATGGGACCAGTCAATCTGCCTGGATAGTATGTTTTGGGTTTTACCAGTCTAGTCCTGTCTGGTTCTGGTTGTCTGATTTTCATCAAGTCCCAGGCAAGGGTGAAACGGAACTTACAAAAATCAGACCAGACCAGATTGATAAATGCCGGATGAGCAAAATTCGCACAACTTGTGGCTGGTCCAGTGGGATGGGCTAGTCTGGCTTTTCACCATTCCTGGGCAGAGTGATGAAAACAAGACCGGGGCCCAATATTCAGAAGTTGTGCAGGCGCAAACAGATGTTTGACTGGGCAAACCAGGTTTTACACTAGAGCGCAATATTGAAAAAGGCGGTTCTGCAGGCAAACAGGGTTAGCGCCAGCTAAAAAGAATGTGTGGGTGACAAAGGGATGGTCTGGGACAAGAATATCTGTGCAACCCCATATTCAGCACATTCACTCTGCGCAAAAAGGGTTAGTGCTGTCTTTTTGCGCAGTACAGATACTGCCAATCAAAACCCTGACTTACTCTGGGTAACCCTGGTGGCTTCCAGAGTTACTGCAGTCAACAACCATGTTAGCCAGTGGGGGAGCACACCAGCCCCCCCGGTGGTCCGTGCCCCCCGCTGAGTGCTGAGTGCTTTCCCAGTATCAATGTAGGTAAGCCCCAGTGCCCAGTGGTCCCCCCTCTGACTGATCACCAGCCTGTATAGTACTGTACCACTCCCTGGTGCCTAGTGGCCCCCACTTCCGCTCACCATCCCGTATAGTACTGTTCTATCCCCTATTGCCTAGTGATCCCCCCTTCCGATTGCCAGTCCATATAGTACGGTAATGGTCCCTGGTGCCTAGAGGTCCCCACCACCCTCCGATTTCTGGCAAGAAAAGTTTACAAGATGCCTCTGGTATCCAGTGATCCCCCACTTCCAGTCACTGACCAGTATAGTTTACAAGATGTCCCTGGTGTCCAGCGGTCCCCTCACCCTCCAATCACTGCTTGGTACAGTTCACAAGTTGTCCCTGGTGCCTACTGGTCCCCCCCACCCTCCAACTGCCATCCCGGACATTCAAAAATATTTCCCTGGTGTGCAGTGATCCCTCCCCAGTCCTGATCCTCAGCTTGGTACACATCAACAGTTTCCCTGGTGTCCAGTGGTCCCTTCCCAGTCCCAGTCCTCAGCTTGGTACACATCAACAGTTTTCCTGGTGTCCAGTGGTCCTTCCCCAGTCCCGATCCTCAGCTTGCTACACATCAACAGGTTCCCTGGTGTCCAGTGGTCCTTCCCCAGTCCCGATCCTCAGCTTGCTACACATCAACAGGTTCCCTGGTGTCCAGTGGTCCTTCCCCAGTCCCGATCCTCAGCTTGCTACACATCAACAGGTTCCCTGGTGTCCAGTGGTCCTTCCCCAGTCCCGATCCTCAGCTTGCTACACATCAACAGGTTCCCTGGTGTCCAGTGGTCCCTCCCCAGTCCCGATCCTCAGCTTGGTACACATCAATAGTTTCTCTGGTGTCCAGTAGTCCCTCCCCAGTCCTGATCCCCAGCCCAGTATGCATAACGAGTTTTCTTGGTCTCTGGTGATCCCTCCCTGGTCCCAATTCCCAGCCCGGTCCACATAAACAGTTTCCCTGGTATCCAGTGGTCCCTCACCAATCCCCAGTCCCTGGCCCCATAAACCGAAGTAAGGTCCCTGACATCCAGTGGTCCCCCATTTATAATCCCCAGCTCCACTGTAATAACAATATTCCCTAGTGCCTAGTGGCACCTCCCCACCCACCGATCCCTGTTCCTGTAACAGTGTACCCATCCCTGGCATTTAGCACCCCCCCTTCCACCATGGGTACTGACAAACCAACCCTGAGAGACCCCCCTTACCTGAAGTGCTGATGCTGCATTTGTCCTATGTATTGTACAGGGTGTGCGTCCACTGTATAATACAGAATATACATCAGTAGGTATGCCTAATGTTTGTCACTGAGGGGCAGACCCCCCCCCATATCATCTCCCCATGGGGTGGGCCCCTGCTGGGCATCAGCTTCCCAAGGTGTTGATGGAGGTTAGAAGTTGAGGAACCACAGTGAAGCCACTGCCACCTCCAGTGGGGATCAAATCTCTCTGTAAGTTTCCAGTTTATGAAGGGTCATGTTTTGGGCCCTCTATGGTTAGTGGGGATTCCTAACTCCAACACTGATATTGCTTTTTTTTCCCCCATTATGATGCTCTACTTCATCCATCAGTACATCTTCTGCTTCTGGTTGCAAAGGACAGCTCAGGATATTTTATAGGCTACTGGTTATCCTACCTCAAAAAACATTTAAGTACAATCAAGCACACAGCATGTGACAGAAAGTTCCCACCTGGACTTTACATTTGGGGCACAGATCCGAGTTAACTGGGTTTATACGGTGGGATAACAGGCAGGTAAAATAAGTTCTATGCATGGAATTACGAGCAACCTGTCTCAGTCTGTTATTGACTGAGCACTGTAGTTGCTCTTTAGGATTAGCCCCCATTCCCCCTCAGTCCAAAAGGTGTATACCTAAGTCACATTTCCAACTAATTTTTATCCTCTGGAGAGGGTCAGGAAGGGAGCCTACCAAAAGGCCATAAAACTGTTCATAGGCCTGGCAGTGCCTCTGGCATCTCTGAGGATGTCCTCCCCCAAAGATCTACATGGCGGGTTGGAGAAGGTGCCCAAGATTTTTTCCAGCCTTGTTCGCACCTACGAGTAGGCAAAAAAACACACCCCGAGAGAGAGGGCATATCTCAAGGTCAGGTCCCTAAAGGATATCAAGTTGCAGCCCTCAAATAGGTCTCCCACCAGGTCTCTCCTTTGCCAGCTAGTAAGAACCCTTTTAGTTGGGGCTGCAGTGTTGCCCCACGCTCACAGGGTCATGTGAAGCCCTGCATCTGGTGATAATATGGTGTGATGGCCAATCAGATTGTGGTCTGTTTTCCAGATCTAAACAGCGTTTTTTGTATAGGGTTTTGTAGGGCCTGGGGACCACTTCCATTCATGCCAGTAAATGGAAATTACATACCTACCATAATTCTTGATCTTCTTGGACGAAGTCGCCACCGCTCATTCACACTAATGGGACTACACTGGAGGTGCTAGGACCCCGCAGGAGCCAAAAATCTTCAGGAGGGTCTTTGCTGGGATAGGATCGTGCATGCACGGCACCATGAGACTAGCTTGCACTGTATAGGCTATCTCAGCATCAACCCTCCAACCACCTCAGTACCTTTTTGACCGAGAAGTGCAGCGTAAACTAACTTAAGAAAACCTAAGCCTAACTTCCGGGCATAAGATGGCCCGGATGACCCATGTAAGAAGGGTCAATTTAACAATGTCTTCATAGCCCAAACAACAAGGAAGTGCAGACCAAAAATAGAATGAGTGAGCTTGGGGGATGGTGGGTGGGCATGTGAATGAGTGGTGGAGACTTCATCCAAGAAGATCAAGAATTATGGTATGTACGTAATTTCCATGTCTTCCTGGACTAAAAGTCTCTACCACTCATTTACACTAATGGGAGAGTACCGAGCTAAAAATCAACTCCCCCTCCCCCTGAGTAGGGCGGCAGGAGACCAAGCTCACTCAGGACAGTAGTCCATAAGGACTGTCCTGCCGAAGAAAGTGAGCTGTCTGGCATGTGTAACCCCCCCCCCACAAATGGGGGTTCCCAAAGAGTCTTCTTTAAGCTTGCCTAAATGCTCACTGCTAGGCTGGTGTCCTGCGTTTTAGCAGTTTAAATGTGATTACCAGAGCTTGTATAGCCTCTGTGTACTGTCTCTTTAAGAGCTGCCAAATTGCAGTTTAAGTAATCTGATAGGGAGCTCTGTTGAACGATGTAACTATTTACTGAAAATCATTTAGAAGCGATAATGATAATGTAGTTTGTCTAACCTGCTTTCTTTGTAGCAAGGACTGTTTTGTTTGTCTCCACTATCTTGGTCCTGGACTGCAAATTGGACCAAACAGTACTGGTGGGACCTAAAATGTAGCAGGACTACAGGAGCTGTCTGAATTCAAAATCTGTAGGAACTTTAGTTTCAATACATACAAATAAACACCCACACAGCTTAAAGAACAAAGGCCAAACGCTATAAAAAATGCTAGCGTTTAATATCAAAAGTGCAGCAAATACAAAACGGAGAAAAAACGGACAGATTAACGTTTCACCTAGACTCTGATATCAACAAGAAAATAGGCCAGAGAGAAAGTTTTTGGATTTTTTCATTAGGAGCTTGTACTGGTAAGGGACTCAATAATAATATAGATCTCTCAGCATTTTTGTGAAAATATAAAAGCTAAAAGTTAATGGTTTTCCTTTTATTCACTTCTTGTTGTCTTTTGTCCACATAAAATGTTGGTTCCCTTTATCATTAGTATTAGTGTTATTCCCCGTCCTGGTATTAAGTAGGCAATTATTATAGCCACTTAATGCTGTGAATTTTTAAACTGAGTGCCTGTAAATTCATTTTCTGTGCCTATGGCCATTTTGGCAAATTTGTTTAAAGAATAATATGGGGTAAATCTCCGGCCAAATAAATATAAAAATAAAAAGTATTTACTTTGGATCATGACATATATACAAGATTGCTGATATGGCCATTTGGGCCAATAAGAGATTGGCTATTTATAAATAGAACAATATCTTCATTTAGAAAATAAAATAAAATATCAAGTGTATATAAGAACAGTGATATGGTAATAACAGCCATGGGGTAGACATTTTGAACTTACTGAAACAGCTTATTTATATTTATATATGTTGTTTAAATGTATTTTAAAACATGTATTGTTTGCACATATAAGTTGAAAGGCCAATCATGAATGGGTTAATGAATTTAACATTATGTATGATGGTGATTGGCTTATTCTTGTCACAGGGTAGCACATGAAATAGTATTTAAATGGTTTAGAATTTTGGCACTATTTTATTCTGATGAAGACTAGCAGAGTCTAGGTGAAACGTTAATCTGTCCGTTTTTTCTCTGTTTTGTATTTGCTGCACTTTTGATATTAAACGCTAGCATTTTTTATAGCGTTTGGCCTTTGTTCTTTAAGCTGTGTGGGTGCTTATTTGTATGTATTGATTGTCTGGAATATACAGCACCACACAATTCCTGGTGCTCCTGCTCTCTTTTGTTCTTCAGGAACTTTAGTTTGAAGCTTTTTTGTGCCTTTTTTGCAACCGAAGGGGGAGCACTTTCTTTGACTGACAGCCAAATCAGACAACCAGATCTTTTGGATCTTGGGGAAGTCCCAGGCTGCTTGCAGTTTCCAGTTAGAACTAAAATGGAAGCTGAGCAAGAAGGAGCTGAAGTGTTTCTGAGCAGCAATCCTTAGTGGATTCACATGGGAGAACTCAGAAAAGGCTAAGTTTTTGGCCTGCATGCTGGTGTTCTGCTCCTGAGAGGGAGAGAAGAGAATTATTTTGGACTAAATCCAAGTTTGTGTGACTAAAGTAAGCTACTGAAGTGGGCCAGGCTCAACCTGAAGAAGACCGAATATTTTTGCTGAATGCGATCGGCCTGTCAGGAGTTCCAGCTACCCCTAAGCTCCCAGTGTGTGCAGAGACTTTGTGATTGTGCCTGGGGAGCACTTTGCCTGGTGCAGTAGAATTCCCGTACGTGTAAATGTGCTATGAGCTGTTAGTGGGTTGTGAGTTAGTTCCCCACTGTGTGAACTGTGTTCTGCTTGCTGGAAGCTGTATCCAGCCCAAAACGGACTGCTTCCAAACTTGTCTCCATGTGGTCTGGGTTTTGCCAGACTGGCCCAGCCAGACTACCCACTGCACAGAGAAGCCATTGACGAGAGACCTGCCTGGGGATCAGCCCCCTGCTCCACACTTGAACAAGAACGATGCCTCTGTGACTTGTGTGGGCCCTGCTTCTCCTGGCATTCCAGATCAACCACCTGCAGTCTCGATTTTCGTCCAGCCTGTGTCCAGTCTTGGGTATCGTGAGTAAATACCAGGGTAGCTCCCTACAACAACAGCTTAATCTGAGTGTGTCATCTGATTGTCTTGTTGTTTCATTTCCTTTACAAACTGAGCCCTCTGGCTCCGGATTACAAAGATTGTGTACTGTGCATGTTGTGTTTTCCATCACAGGGCCCCAACCAGCTGTAACCCCGGGCAACTGTCCTGGCTAGCCCATCTCTTCTCTACCTGGGTACCCAGAGGTGGACTGTGTGGGGGGACCTAAAGCACGTACATAACTACTCTAGACTTTAGCAAGGCATTTGACACAGTCCCCACAAAAGATTATTAATCAGTTAGCCAGCCTGGGAGTGGGTCCCAGGGTGGTAGCCTGGGTAGCAAACTGGCTGCACAACAGGACACAGAAGGTAATAGTGAATGGAACACATTTCAAGAAAGGGGGTTACTAGTGGAGTACCTCAGGGCTCAGTACTGGGTCCAGTCCTCTTTAGCATCTTTATAGGTGACATTGCAGAGGGTCTGAGGAAAGGTATGCCTATTTGCAGATGACACAAAGATCTGTAACAGAGTTGACACACAAGGGGGTAGAAAGATGAGAAGGGACTTGGCAAGGTTGGAGGAATGGTCAGACATATGGCAACTTAGATTCAATACAAAGAAGTGCAAAATAATGCACCTGGGAAACAAAAACCCAGGAGAAGAGTACACAATAGCAGGGGAGGTACTAACAACAACAAAAATGGAAAGGGACCTGGGGGTAGTCATATCAGATGACCTAAAGGTGGGTAAGCAATGTGAAAAGTCGGTAAGGAGAGCCAGGGGGATACTGGGATGCATAGGAAGGGGCATCACAAGTAGAAAAAGGGAAGTTGTTATCCCTCTGTACAGACAGTTGGTGAGACCCCATCTGGAGTACTGCGTGCAGTTTTGGAGACCTCATCTACGCAAGGACATAGACAGGATGGAAGCAGTCCAGAGGAGGGCAACTAAAATGGTGCAGGGTCTGCAGCAGAAGCCATATGAAGAGAGACTGAGAGAGCTTAATAGGTATACTCTTGATGAAAGGAGGGACGGGGACATGATAGAAACGTTCAAGTACCTCAAGGGAATCAACAAAGTCCAGAAGGGTAGCATCTTTCAGAAAAAGAGATGTTTAAGAACAAGGGCACAATTTAAAGATAGAGGAGGGATGGCTCAGGGGTAATGTGAGGAAATTTTTTTCACGGAGAGAGTGGAGAATTCAAACATGCATGGGACAGACACAAGGCAATTATAGTTGGGGGTTGCAGGAAGTAGGCTGTTGGTTAACTAGAATCTGCAGCTTAACCAGTAGGTAGGGAAATGAGCAGACTGGGTGGGCCAAGTGGTCCTTATCTGCCATCAAAGTCTATGTTTCTATGTAACTGCTTGATTGATATAACCTTTAAGCTAATTAACCTGATTTTGCCCCTCCCTTGTTCAAGTCCCCTGAATAAATCAGATCTAACTTTTTCTGCTTGTAATCTGACTGTGGTTCCAGTTTGTGCTCAAAGTACTGTACTGTTGCTATTTGCTGTGCTTAACCTTGTTTTACAGGGGGTCCCCAGGGTCAAGCCAGAGGAACCAGCCCTGGTGGTAAGTGCAAACAGTGTGGGTACTTGTGTGGTGTACCAGGGGTATTGTGAAAGTGATTATTGTACAGTGTTCAGGCCACTAGAGGGGAAAGATGGGGGTTACAGTGTCCTGGAGGGCTGTGCCCAGGTTAGCTTGACCACTACCAACCCTGACCTCCGGGTGGAGGCACCCGTTTCAGAACTCAGGCCCCTTAACCTGCTACTAGCCAAGCAGGCAGGGGTAGTAGCCCTTGCGATAGCACCACCTAGGGGTTACACATGGACATCCAGAACGTAGTGCTTCACAAGGTATGCACTGAGCTTCAAGTCGCCATCTTGTAGATGTCTGCAATGGGTACATTATGAATCTCCGCCAGGGAAGCTATGACCACTCTGGCAGAGCGGGTGTGAACCCAGCCTTCCAACTTGTCCTCCACCATGGATTAGCAGTGTCGAAGACATGTTACTAACCATGCAGAAATACATCTAATGGCCACAGGCTGACCTGGCCGAGGCATGCTGAAAGATACAAGAGTTGCTTAAATTGCGTATCTCTTTCATTCTGTCAGTGTAGAATCACAGAACCCTCTTAATGTCCAGAGAATGAAGGGAGTGCTCCCCTCCATTCTGGAAGTTAGCGAAGTAAGTAGGGAGATGCAAAGGCTGGTTGAGGTGAATATCCCAAACCACTCTGGGTAGGAATTTAGGGTGAGAACGGAGTACCACCCTGTCCTCGTGAAAGACAGTGCAAGGGGGTCTGAGCCTGAAGCATGGATTTCTGGGACCTCGAAAGTGAAAGTGACAACCACTAAGAAGGCTGTCTTCCAGGTCATAAATTTCAGTTTACAGGTAGCTAGCAGCTCAAAGGGTTTACGGGTGAGCAATCTAACACCAGGTTAATATCCATATGGCCGCCCATCTACTGACTGGGGGGTTTAGTGTGTAGGATACCTTTTAGGAATCTCTTGACTAATGGTAACTGAGCCAGTGACTTGTTCTGTATTGGCTCCAGATAGGTTGAAAATGCATAGAGGTGTACCATCATTGCCGAGTATTGCAACTGACCGGGCATGGAGATAAAAGGAGCGCACGTTGGGATGAACCAAAGGTCCCTATGTCAGAAGGTCCTTTCACAGAGGGAGTTGTCTCGGGGGAACTTCTGACAGTCTGCTGATCAAATGAAATTATATCTGTTGAGGCCAGTATGGGGCAAAGAGAATCATTGTGCCCCCCTGTGCCTCCAACTTGAGCAGCATCCTCTGAACTGGGGAAGAAGAGGAAAGCGTACAGGAAGCATCTGTCCACTGCAGTCTGAATGCATCCTGACAACACTAGGTTCTGCATTTTTGAAGCAGGATAGAGGCAGTTTTGTGTTGAGAGGGGACGCAAAGGACCAGCTCTGGACTGCCCCACAAATTGAGTAGTGACTGTACGATATCAGACTGACACATTGTGCTCAAGGCACCACTCTCACATCCCCACGGCCTTCCTGCACAGAGGGTAGGAAGGCGCACCACCTTGCTTGTTGATGTAATATATCATCTGAGGTTTCAGAGAATAAGGGTAGACCTTGCAGAAGCTTGTCCAACTGCATCTACCATGCTAGTGATTTTGTCCAAGGTTCTGTCATTTATGCGGAGGATTGCGGATGCGTGGTCAAAGACCACTGCTTGCTGTGGACGTTGCCATGAGTCCCAGCATCCACTGCATTGAAAAGGGCCTGAACAAAGTCATTTTCCCATGATGTAATGAGACATCTGAAGATGTCATTTCTCCCATTCTCCGGAAGGAAAAACCCTCACCCTGGAGGTATCCCAGAGGGTTCCTATGAAGGGAAGCTGCTGGGAAGGTGAATCTGGTGCCTTCCTCAAATCAGAAAGCCCCTACTGGAAGTGAGCCACTGAGAAGCTGTAGCAACTGCTTTGTGTGCCTCCAGCCCAGATGGACTGGCTAGGAGCCAAACGTCCAGGAAGTGAAGACTTGAACACCGAGATTTTAGGGGACTCCTCCCTGAACTGGTACTTGTTTAACCTTCCAAGGTCAAGAATTGGGTGCATGCTGCCTGTTATCTTGGAACCAAGCAATGGAAATAGAAATCTGTGTTCTGAACTACTGTGGAATAACTTCTACTGCCCTGTTCCCACAGAGGTCCCATATCTCAGAAGCAAGAGTGTCTAACTGAGAGGTGGATGGACCGGGGCTACCACCTGAGTCTGGGGAAATCTTTGTGAAACTGAGAGAGTATCCCTCTCGGACAATCCAGATGACCCATACGTCTTCTGAAATGGACTTCCACTGGTTATAAAACCGAATCAGATTCCCCCCTCTGCTGCTGAGAGGTGCCCACCTCAGACAGCTGAGGAGGGACATGGGCTGAATCCACAGGGGTTGGTACAGGGCACATTCGGGCCCTGTGCCCTCTGCTGTGATTTCTTTGTGACTGAGGAGTTGGTTCCTGACAAAGGCTTCTTAGGCCTCTACCTTGAAAGGACTGTCTGTTACTAGAATGTCGATAGTTCCTGTCCCTCTGAGGGGGGAAGCAGGAGCCGGCCTGCTGTCTAAATGGCAGCTCTGATGATCTAAGCAGCCTCCAGAGCTTAGCCTGAGGGCTGAACAGGTAAGCACCATCAAGGAGACATTAATCACCTGCTGCCAATGTCGCCCACCCTTGAGGCAGTGTCACAGGTGTCCATAAGAGCTTTTAGCAGATTATTGGGCTATATGCCCTAGCAATGGAGCGTTAGATTCCAGGAGGTTCTCAACCATTGAACTGAGTGTGTTCCACAGGGTGCACGCATACTGAGGAATGTAGGAACTCAAGACATAGAAGTCTGCTTTGGTCCACAGATGAAGTCTGAAATGTTAAGGTGGACCCCATATCCCAGAGGAAAAACTGGAAAGAGATCTTCCATCACAGGCTCTGCTGATACAGAAGGCTTGCATTCCAGCCTCTAAAATGAGTCATTCACTGCATCTTTGACAAAGCAGGACAGGGAGAGATTCATACAAATCCACTTCTACCCTAGAAGACCTCCAAAAGGCAAGTCTAGGCCAAGACCACGGAAGATGCCACCACTCGGATCAGCGTCAAGGAGTTCAGTGCCATCTGTGGCACGAGCACCACAAGTGGCACTAGCACCACATGCAGCACCAGCACCACTGCTGACCCTAGACCTGAAGAAAGGAGGAAAGGAAAGTGGTACCCATGCCGGGGTAATCCGTAATAATAGCGAATCCTAAATAGCGAGTCAAAAATAACGAATCAATAATAGCAAAAAACCATAATAGTGAACAACCAATAATAGTTACAAAAATGGCTCCTTATGTAGAGTCATAATAGCTAAACAGCAAAAATAGTGAAAAATTATTGTTTTGCACCACCTTTCACTCGAGCAGCTGTTAAAATAGTGTTGACTCTAAAGCAAGACATTAAGCATTTTAATTTGTGGCTTTACTTAAGCTAGGTAGTTCAGGCAGTTTTTAAACGACTTGCTGTTCAGTCATTAAACACAATTTAACAGGCGTTTGCACTCAGTTACCTCAGGTTAATGGAGGAGCCGTTTTAATAGAATGGTTTTAACACAGTCTGAAGTTAATGGCAATATGTTAAGTCTGAGGAGAATTAAAAAATATGAATGAGTTCACCGGAGTAATTCTTTTAACTGGATCATAATTAGAGTTAAATTAAATGAAATAGGTAAAACGCACATTAAATACAAAAAAAAGACCACGTAGTCATTCATTGATGATTGGGCAAGGAAAAGCAAACAACTCGACAGAGATCACACTCCCAAGCATGCACTCTAACCACTGCGCTACCGAGAACTGTTTCAATTCATCTTTTTTTTTATAAACTTGAATTCTTGAGTGCTTGAATACCTTAGAAGTATGTTTTTTCCCCAATGCATTTTGAGATTGATTTACTGTTCAAAACTACTGATAAAAAAAAGTATTATTTACAAATATTTGTTGTGACATAAGCTGACACTTTGAAGTTTTTCCAGACAGGATGTGGCAGTGTTACAAAGATGTAGAATTTCTATGCAAAAGCATTGAATGGTAACATTCCATTTATAAGAGTTATGACTCCCTGCCCATATAACTTAATTCTGCTTCTGCTCAAAGATGCTTTGTTTGACAGATAAAGTAGCCCAGTTTTCATTAAGTCTTTCTGAGTCGTTAGCCACAGAGGCACTGGTCTATTTGCATTATTGTCAGCATGTCAGAGTAAGTACGCTCCGAGGTGGGAGTTAAACAACAACATCATCCCACCAAAGATACAACAGCCAGAGCATAGTATCAGGTAGAGCACATACTTGTATCAGTGCTGTATCAGGTTTTAGCACATTTACTATCCTCAGAAATTGGGGCTTTCATATCCTCTCTGGCACAATTTGGGGGTTTACTACGGCAACTTGAATTCAGGCTACCACATCTATTTTTTTCCATTTGCTCCCCTAGATAGCTTTTTTCTTCTTTTTCGTGCCACATGATCCCCTCCTGCAGCAAAGAGCCTGCATACATCTACCTGCTGCATGTGGTCCAAGTACAGCGCTATATTTACAGGCTATCTGTTCTTAAAGAGGTGCTTTTGTGCAGTTGCTATATTGGGACTCGCTGTAATGCACTCACTATTAATTTAGTCATGATTACGTTTTTGCAACTATTACATGGAACCCGTACCGGCCCCTTCAGGGAAAAAGGTGAGTGGGGTAGGCACGTTGAGTCAGCGTCTATGGCATTGGCACCGAGAGGGCACTGCACACACATCCTGGCCCTACCAACCTATCCGCGGCCCAGCGATTCCGAGGCCTGAAGGTCCCAGAACTGGGTCCACTGACCACGACAGCCAGGCGGAAGCCCTACACACTGCTCTAAAAGAGCAGCTCAGATGTGAAACTGATCACCAGAGCCCCATCGAGGACAGAGATGGGATCCAGTGACGAAGATCGCGGCTGTTAAGAATGGAGCCATAGAGGACTCCACCGGAGTCGGGTCAGGCCTATCGCTCTACGCCACCTACGATCCCCACGCAGGACATACTCAGAGGGTAACCCTTGCCGCACCGCTTTCTTCACTGAGAGGAGGAAAAGAGCTCGAGGCTGAGCGGAGCTGGGTCCCCGATCGAGGTTGGGAGCGGGCCTGCTACTTTTGTGGTTCAGGCGGACTGTCCTCCCCGCCCCCCCAAGCACTGGACTGCCCGTGGTCAGACCCCCTCCATAAAGGACGGTGGACCGGACAAAAATGAAAAAATGGTGCGGAGCACAGGGGTTTGGCTTCATTGGGGACTGGGCTTCCACCTGGAGGGACACCAGCCTATACTGGCAGGATGGTCTGCATCTGTCCAGGAAGGGAACAAGTCTTTTGAGCAATCGGTTTAAATGCTTCATTTGCAAGCTTTTAAACTAGTCAAAGGGTGAGGCACTGACAAGCAGCAGGAAAATCCCAGCCTCCCTACAAAACAGGGTACTAAATGAGAAAAGACTGAGGTAGAACAGTCAGTGGGGATGCTGCAACAGAAGGTAAAGCCATCAAAAATGGAGAGCAATGAGTACCAATGCCTGTAGTCTGGTAACAAGCTTCCTGAATTAGTGGCCTTGATGGAGGAGGAACATCTGGATATCGTGGCAGTCACAGAAACATGGTACAACAAACCATGACTGGGACATAAACATACCAGGATACACTGTCTACAGGAGGGATAGGAGGGTAAAAGAGGAGGAGGAGTAGTTCTTACATAAGGGAAGGAAAAAAGCAACAGAACAAAAGGGTAAACAGGGAGGAGAAGAAGCACTGTGGGTAAATTTGGAGACAGGCAATGGCACCACAATAAGCACAGGGTTAGATCACAGACTTCTTCAGGGGGAGGAAATGGACAGGAAATGATAGAAAGTATACTTAGAATGGCAGAAAGGGAGATATTGCTGATGGGTGATCTGAATATGCCAGATGTTAACTGGAGTGCAGTTGCAGCTGCCACTCAAGAGTGCAGTTATTCTAGATGCCCCACAGGGGCATGCCTTAGACAACTAGTACTGGAGCCCACTCGAGAGGGAGCAATATTAGACTTGATTCTCTCAAATGGAGATGGAGGAGGATCACAAATGTAGAAGTGGGTAGCCATCTGGGAACTAGCGACTATCGAACAGTATGGTTCACAATAAACACAGCAATAGAGTCAAGCCACAAAGACAAAAGTACTGGACTTTAGAGGGCTGACTTTGCCAAAATGGGTGAGTGCCTAAGGAATGCACTAGCAAATGGGCAGGAAGGAGGGGTGGAAGAACAATGGGGAATAATAAAAACTGCCATCACAGAGGTAACGAGCCTTTGTGTGAAGCAAATAGACAAAACGATGTAAGAAACCACTATGGTTCTCAAAGGAAATGGCAGTGATGGTTCAAGAGAAAAAGAAAGCATTCAGGAAGTACAAGGAATCACAGAAGGAGCAGGACAGAGAATTGTTTCAGTTAAAGCAAAAGGAAGCTGGGAAGGCAGTCAGAACAGCAAAGGCCTGAACCGAGGAAAAGATAGCCAACTCAGTTAAGAAGGAGGATAAAACCGTTTAAAAGTACATCAGGGAGCGAAGGAAGACCAAGGGAGGGTTAGTGAGGCTTAATAAAGGGAGGGAGGAGGCGGGCAGAGGAGACTGTGAAAAGGCAGAGATACTAAACAAATATTTTTGCTCAGTATTTACAAATGAAGAGGGGGAGGTTCATAAAACAAACAGTAGTAACACACTGGATACAGAAGTTGATACCAGCCCATTTACAGAAGAAAGGGTTCTGAAAGAACTCTTAGAACTGAAGGTGGACAAAGCAATGGGGCCTGATGGGATTCATCCCAGAATTCTAAAAGAGCTAAGGGTAGAACTAGTGACACCACTGACTACCCTTTTTAACAAATCATGGGAGGATGGGGTGGTACCCGAGGACTGGAGGAGGGCAGATGTGATTCCCCTTCACAAAAGTGGGAGCAAGGCAGAAGCAGGAAACTACAGACCTGTTAATTTAACCTCAGTGATAGGGAAAATGATGGAATCACTTCTGAAGGAAAGAATTGTCGAGTATCTAGTGGCCAGAGGGGCACAGGACCCTAGGCAGCATGGATTCACAGCAGAAAGGTCATGCCAGTCAAATCTGATAGATTTCTTTGACTGGGTGACCAAAGTAGTAGATCAGGGAGGGGCTGTGGACATGGCCTACCTAGACTTTAGCAAGGCATTTGACACAGTCCCACACAAAAGATTAATATACAAGTTAGCCAGCCTGGGAATGGGTCCCTAGATGACAGCCTGGGTAAAGAATTGGCTGGAGAATAGGACACAGAGAGTAATAGTAAATGGAGTCCACTCAGAAGAAAGGAGGGTTGCTAGTGGGTACCGCAGGGTTCAGTATTAGGACCGGTCCTCTTCAATGTCTTTATAAGCAACATTGCGAAAGGACTGGAAGGAAAAGTATGTCTCTTTGCAGATGACACTAAGATCTGCAACAGAGTTGATGCACAGTGTGGGGTGGAAAGGATGAGAAGGGACTTGGCAAGGTTAGAGGAATGGTCAAATGTATGGCAGCTTAGATTCAATGCTAAGAAGTGCAAGGTAATGCACCTGGGAAACAAAAACCCAGGGAAGAGTACACAATGGGGGGTGAGATACTAACAACAACAAAAATGGAAAGGGACCTGGGGGTAGTCATATCAGATGACCTAAAGGTGGGCAAGCAATGTGAGAGGGCAGCAAGGAGGGCTGGAGGGATACTGGGATGCTTAGGGAGAGGCAACACCAGTAGAAAACAGGAAGTTATTATCCCTCTGTACAGACAGCTGGTGAGACCCCATCTGGAGTACTGTGTGCAGTTCTGGAGACCCAATCTCTGCAAAGACATAGACAGGATGGAAGCTGTCCAGAGGAGGGCAACTAAAATGGTGCAGGGTCTGCACCGGAAGACATATGAAGAGAGACTTAAGGAGCTTAATATGTATAGCCTCGAGGAAAGGAGGGAGAGGGGGACATGATAGAAACTTTCAAGTACCTCAAGGGAATCAACAAAGTCCAAGAGGGTAGCATCTTTCAAAAAAAGAGGTGTGCAAGAACAAGAGGGCACAATTTGAAGACAGAGGGGGGCGGCTCAGAAGTAATTTAAGGAAGTATTTTTTCACAGAGAGGGTTGTGGATGCATGGAACGGCCTTCCAGAGGAGGTTGTGGAGTCAAAATCAGTGGTGGAATTCAAGCATGCATGGGACAGTCATAAGGCAATTCTGGGGGTGGGGGTAAGAAGAAGTAGGCTGCTGGTTAACTAGGATCTGCAGCTTATCCAGTAGGTAGGGAAATGGGCAGACTGGGTGGGCCAAGCTGTCCTTATCTGCCGTCAAATTCTATGTTTCTATGTTTCACAGGCCAA
Organism: Neoceratodus forsteri; assembly: GCA_016271365.2. Taxonomy (NCBI): domain Eukaryota; kingdom Metazoa; phylum Chordata; order Ceratodontiformes; family Ceratodontidae; genus Neoceratodus; species Neoceratodus forsteri. Next base: position 160,378,829 of record CM057458.1, on the reverse strand, counting down.
ATGCCACCAGAGCTTTCAAACAAAGTCTTCCTACCATCACCACCACCATCTAAGATCGACTACGTTGATGGCAGCCTGAGAATTTCTTTCTGTTCTCCTCCTCTTCTTCTTCTTTTTTTTTTAAATAAGAAAAGCACACTAAAAGTAATAAGTTAAATGAAAATGGAACGTCTAAAGCTGCTGCTGCATTGACGAAGACTTGACTCACGGTAGGTGAGCGACATCATCACCAAAGCGCACACGACAGCAGGAAAAAAGGAACTGAGGTGGTTGGAGGGTCCATGCTGAGACAGCCTATATGGCATGAGCTAGTCTTGTGGTGCCAGGCATGTGCGGTCCTGTCCCGGTGCTGACCCTCCTGAAGATGTTTGGCTCCTGCGGGGTCCTAGCACCTCCAGCATAGTCCCATTAATGTGAGTGAGTGGTGGAGACTTTTAGTCCAGGAAGATCTCCTGAAGCATGTCTCCCTCAGAGGACCGCAGTTGCAGAGTCACCCTTGCCAGCCTGTCTTGTGCCTGGCATACGGCATCTTTTGGGAACGTAAGCTGAGCTGCGAGGTAGTAAAAGTGAAAGTTAGACCCAGGTTCCCCTTTGTCAAGGGGCGCCAAAGGGTTGCCTGTTTGATCTTAGACTGTCTGCCATGCCATAGGAAGTAATTCAGATAACCTTTTATTGATTTAAAGAACTTCAGTGGCAGGTGTATTGGAATGGTCTGAAATAGGTACAACAGGGGAAAGATGCTCCTTTTTACCATACTGACTCTGCTGATAAGCATTAGTGGGAGGAACTTCCACCTCTCACAGTCCTCCTTGAGGTACCCAAGCAAGGGTTTGAAATTCAGGGACTGTATTTTGGAGAGTTTTCAAAGGAGCTGAATTCCCAGATATTTAAGGCTAGTAACAGAGTACCTGCTACCAGGAGGGACCGCACCCCTCCTTTCCCCAGGGAGAGTCACTCACACTTGGCCCAGTTTACTTTTGTGTCCTGATATAGGGCCATATGTACGAAAGATGTTCATGAGTGCTACAGAAGCACTCTGTGGGGTAGACTAGGAACAAGAGGACATCATCTGTAAAAAGGGGCACCTTGTGGTGCATTCCTTTATGCTAGAGACCTAGAATTCCTTTATGTTCACCATCATGGGCTCAATGATGAGTAAGCAGAAGAGGGGGGAGAGGGGGAGCCCTGGCTGCTTCCTCTTGTGAGAGGGAAGGGATCAGACAGGTAGCCATTAGTCAGCAGTACATGTGCCCTCAGGGCTCGATTAAAGGGTGGTGATCCAGGGCATGAAGCTCTGTCCAAAAGCAAAACTCTCCAGGACTGCAAACATGAAGGGCCACTGGAACCAGTCAAAGGCCTTCTCTGCATCTAGTGCCAGAACATCAGGATGAGCCCCACCCCGGACCATTTCCACATGATGTTAATGGTCCACTTCATGTTCTGGTTAACTTTTTTTTTATTAGCTACCACCAAGGCTCAGCCCCAGCCCATCCCAGACCCCATCGTGCCCTGGGACTTACCTCTTGGGCAGAGGATACCCCCTGGATTGTCCCCCAGGGTGGAGCCAATGTATCCAGCACAAACCCACACAAAATGGAGAAAGGATTCTGGCAGGGGAGGCTACCAGTATTGCCTCCCTGGCTTCCCCCCCCAGGGCAGGGCATGGAGTTGGCCGGCCACACCAGAGGCCATAGTGGGTCAACGGTACAGAGTGTCATGGTGGCACAAATGGAGCTGTGAGAGTGGGGTCTCATAGAGGTGGCAGCTGTGTTTTTCAGTGTTGCTTCCCTGGGGGTGGGAACATGCAATGACATCCCAAGTCCACCCTGCCCCCCTCAAGTGACAGCACCTGCACGGTGGTGCCCCCAGGCTCCGCCAGGGGTCCATGGTGTGCCAGATACTCTACCCCACACCCACCAGAGAAGGACAGCAGTCCCTAGGATGCTCATTCCCTCTCCCCCTGGCTGGCCCGCCAATGTCCCGAGTCCATTCCCGAACCCAGGTCATCAGCATTGCAGACGGGCACCTTGCTCCTATGCCGGAGGGCTGGCTATGTTCTTTTTAGCTTGTAGTCCCTTGATAAAGCCCCCCGGTTAGGGTGGATAAGTCCCGGCAGGACCCACTCCAGGCAGCATGCCAGAAATTTTGCAAAAATCTTGTAGTCTGTATTTAGGAGTGACAGCGGGCAGTATAAGCCATACTGGGTAGGATCCTTGCCAGGCTTTGGGAGGACAGTTACTGTCGCCATGCATTGTGATGGAGATAGCACACCAGTCTCCAGTGCCTCCTGGATCATATTCTCTATTGGGTCCTGCATTTCCACCCACAGTTTTTTGTAGAACTCAATGGATAGGCCATCAGGCCCTGGCCCTTTCCCAAAGGAGTTTTCAGTACCTTGTAAATCTCATCTCCTATAACGGGTTGCTGAGTCCCCATTTTTTTCAACAAGCCTAAGAACCATTTCAACTGGGGGGTGATAGAGAGCCAGAGACCTGACAGGATGTGCTTCCCATGGGTTCCTGCTGATCTGATTTCATTTTAACCAAAACACTAAGCAAATCCTATTTCTGCCTTTCTTAAGTTGCAGAACTGCATAGCCTGTTGCCTTTTACCTTTTAAGTTGAAATTTGATATGGGAAAACCAAAAGGAGTGTCAGGAAAGGGTCCGAAAAAACAGTTGCAGGGAGGGCCCTCCACCAGCTCGAGTATTGAAAAGCCAGAGGACACCGGAATGGAGCCACCATAGACTACTGTTCTGGCAGTAATTAGGGCAATGGACTTAAAAACATAGAAAACTTTACAATGATTGGAAAGCTGAGATGCACAACTGAAAGCTCTTACCTCCATAGTGGCCAAAGCTGACCCCCATTCTACCAAAACTTTAACAGTGGTAGCGAAACTCATGGTGGAAAATACGCAGCTACGCACCAGGATGGAGGCTCTGGAAAATGCAGCAAGGACCCCCATATCTGGCCAGTGAGCATTCTGGAGGGGCAGAAAGTGATAACTTCCTGCGATTTGTTTTGGACTGGTTGAAAAGTAAGGTGCAGCTCCAGGAGGACATATGCCCTTTTACAAAGGCATACTGGATAAATATGCGCGGGGTACAGCGCATCTCAAATACCCCTCGAACTGTATTACTTAAAACTGTTCGTGAGGATGGGAAAGAGAGGGTCTTGTCAGTGGCCAGAAATGAATATCCACTTACCATAGAGGGACAGGACACTAAGCTATACCCCAGTTTCTCTTTTGCCACTCAAAATAAATAGAAGCAGTTTGATGCAGTATGAGCAAAGTTGAGGTCCTTGGGAATTGTCAACTTGCTTTTGTTTCCAGCAAGGCTCCAAATCGATAATGGAGGTAAACAATTTCAATTTTCAGATTCTCAGGATGCAGGTCGTTGGACCGATAAGACAGCCACAGAATTCTGATCTTGTTCAGAGGCTTCGGCTGTAACACAGGAAGATGAAAACTGAAGGATTCTATCCTGTATCAACATTATTACTACTAGCTTGTAATGTGCAGTGCAGAACAAGAATGTGATGTACTTTGCCACATTTATGGACTTCCATAGTGAACATTACTGAAACTTTTATTTTTTCCCTGTTCTAAAGTTGTGAATTTGTCAGGAGGGGGTTATGCTTAACCTCTCAACCCCAGTATGCTCACTTCTGGGGCTGTAAGCTGGCGGTAGCCTAGTGGTGTGTTTAGAATAAAGGCATCACGGATTGTTAATGCTGCTGCAACAATACATCTGGTGTCCTATTCTTTTCCTCCAAGGCAATTCCATTTTTAGGGGCAGCTATAATAGCTCGGAGTGACATCTTATATTGCTTAGTTGTTTATTGTTAAAAAATGGACAAACTCTTATTTACAGTAGAGCTGGTTTCCTGAATAATTTTCTCAGTCGGAGTATTAGCAGGACTCAGTTGTGGGCACCTGTAATTCTTATTTTTAATAATGTGCCATGACATAGTTTAATAGCAACTAATTAGTTATGGTTATCTTTACCTTAGTAATAAATATCTACGCCACCATAGTCGTCCTAGCTGGCATTCATTTCTTTATTTCTTACTGTAAAATGGTATATCCCCAACTACTTGGTGTAAAGATTAGGGACAACGTTTTCTGACTATAATGTGTAATTGTGAGATGAATATCTCTGTGCCTTGATATTATGCCGCTTATGACTATGTACCGTTGTTTATGCTGGTTCATTTGAAAATAATAAACATAAAATAAAAAAATAACGATTTCAGACCAGATTAACTGTTGCCAGTTTCCATGCTAATTAGGGGTTCATGTTGGAAAAACAAGACCATTACTTTAATTACCAGTCATTGAAAGATATGGAATAAACACAGTAGGTCTTCTTTGTGAGCTGGCTGGTGGTGAGACAACAGTCTCTGTGCTGTTCCAGTGCTAAATTCTTCCTTCCGGCCACTTAAGCTGACTTAAATAAGTACACTTGAACAATGTCTGCCTACACCCAAGGTGACGCTGATGTCTATATGCAGTCAGACACAGAGAGAAATACCAAAAAAAAAAACATTTTCTTGTTACCTCTTGTTACAGCACCTGATATGTGATCAGAATCCAAGGGGTAGCAGAGGGCAAGGAACGTGCTTGTGATGGGGGATTCTATCATAAGAGGGATATAAGGGATGTTGGGGCAGTGGAGTAGAGGGTAAGGATGGTTAGATGCCATCAAACATGGTAGACAGAATTGTTAGGGAAGTGGGAAGGGTATGGACTCAGTGTCATTGTCCACCTAGGGACCAGTTACCTGGTTTACATAGGCCTGGAGTAGGTTAAGATAACGTTAGAAAGTTTTGGGGGAGTATCAAGCTGGTAACAGCCTCACCAGTTTTTTTTCCTGAGATCCTGCCAGATTGGGCAGGGGGTGGGTAGAATACTTTTTTTTCTTGATCTATTTATCCCCCATGTGCTCCAGTGCCCACCACTCCTTCAGGCCGCCATGGCCCCTGACTTACCCCTAATTATCCTCACTCGAGCCCTTCCATCCTCACATTGCAGCCAACCCCGAGGTATTAGGCCTTGGGGTGCTCTTGAGGTGAACAAGGCTCCCTTGGAGGGCTTCGGTGGTGTCAGATACCGACAGCCATCATCCGGCGGATCCTGGAGCTGATTTTCCAGTTTCCTGAGTTCCCCATCGCGCTGCTCATGCAATGTCCCCAGTCTCCACTGGGAGCCACTGCTGAGCTATGCTTCCCTGCTTCCCACCCCAGGAGAGGAGAGCAGTCCTCTGGACACTTAATCCTCTCCTTCCCCGCCGACCCCTGGCGCCCAAGTCTGTTCCCGAACTCGGGTCGCTGGTGCCGCGTGAGGTAAGGCATCCAGCGCCTCAGCCCTCAGTGCCACTGGGCTGGCAGAATACTTTTGATTACTTCCTTCAACACATGGCTGAAGGTGTGGTGCAGGCTGGAGGAAGGGGGTAATTTTGAGATTGAGGCCACTCTTAGAGGGATAGAAGGTTATTCACATGGGATGGCCGTAACCCCTCTGAAGAAGGTAGCATAATGCTAGGTTGCAAGTTTAAAGAGTGCATTAATAGCCAGTCAGCCCATCTGCGGAGCAGTAGGGTTACCACTTGCAACACTGGTGACCTGGAGTCAGGAACAAGCCAGGGATGCAGGGGGCTGGCTGGAAGGAGGAGGCTCAAGCAACCCAATCGACAATCCCCTCATCAGGGGTGGGAGGGAAATAACATCATATTCTGCTACTACCACCAGTAGGACCACAGGTGGTGAAGCAGCAGTGATGATGTGGGAAGTGGAGGAAGTCATTAAGACACTTGGCTGGGTGTGCTCATGCATGTGGTAGCCTGGACTCCAGCCCACATGCCAACACCCTCACAGGGATAGGGATGGGAAAACTAAGGGGTAAATTCCCTCCATTGCAGTAGCATGGTGCCTGCAAATGACTAGAAAGCGATCAGATCCACCCGCCGGAGGAGGAGCAAAAACAGATGGGAAAAAAAAGAGTGCATTGAAGTACCTTTAAACCAGCAAACAGGAAGACAGATCAGATGCAGATAGTTGCAACTACTCAAGTGAGAGAGGGTTTGAAAGCATCTCCCCAGTGCTAAAAAACACAGAAGGCAGCCGGCCCGGTGGTGCTGAAGGTTGAGGCGCTGGACACCACACCTCACGTCACGATTGGGACCTGGGTTCAGGAATGAGCCTGGGCCACTGGGGATCAGCAGGGGGGAGAGAGAGAGGACTGAGCATCCAGAGGTCTGTTCTCCTCTCTCAGGGAGGGAGGGATAGCTGTTCTGCTCATTGATCGCCCTCTAGCGATGGCTTGGGAAAGATATGGGTCGGGTAGCTTGAGCCGATGTACAAGTCGGTGAGGGGAGGAAAAAACAGGAAAATGGAGCTGGCTGGCTCCATGATGGTTAACAAGCTCCCGTCCTGACACCGGAATCTGGTTGTGTTCTGGGGTGGGGAAGCCAGCACCTCACCACGCCCTGTCACATGAGGGCAACCGGCGGGGATCACTGGGATAATGGGGAAAAGGTGGGCCTGAGACTGAGTCTCCAAGGAAGGGACTGGAGCTACCTGTCAGACTCCCTGGAGGATAAAACGTAAATAAAAAAAAAACACGGGGGGGGGGGCCGGCCCACCAGCACAGAGGCAAGGCATCCACCTGCAACGCTAATGTCCCGAGTTCAGGAACAGACCTGGGAATCGGAGGGCTGGCTGTTGAGGAGGAGGAGGACTGAGTGTCCTAGGGACTGCTTTCATCCTCCTGGGGGGAGTTAGAGGATCACTGCCAGCGCTTGCTTGAATCCTAGTGGAAAAGCAATTGGAGACCCGCATATCAGTTAGCCTAAAGGTGCTCCAGTAAACCAATACAAGTATCCAGCATAGAAAAAAATGGGCACACACCAAGGCTAAGTTGTCCAAACAAGATGCTGTTATGATTTTATTATTTTAATATTCTTTAACACAGCTTGTCAGAAAACAGTGCTAACAGCCCGTAAGTAGTGACCCAAAATCCTGGGTCTTCATCAGGGGGTGGAGTCAGCTAGTACCCAGAACAATTGTATATCCCTTTCAATTAACCTTAATCATAATTATTCTGCACTCTGGCAGATTTCATTATTTAATAATTTAAGTGAAAGTACAGAGGAAAATATTTAAAAGTACAGCTTCAGATATCTAGCATTTCAATAACTAAAATAAAACAGATACAAAATATTCTAATATGCAGGATATCATAAAACATTTCCAAGAGGTCAGAAAATCATTAGAGACGCAGAAATAGAGGCATGATTCAAACTGAATTTTAACAATCTAAACACCAACTACAATCAAATCAATTCATTTATTTATAATAAATGAAAACCCCCACTTTCAAATAACGGCATTTTTATCTAAATGGAGGTCAAACCTCCTGCAAAAAGTCAGGAATACACTATGCACCAAAACTGCACAGAAAAATGGACTTGAAAATGCATTTTTGGTGACTTCGAGCCTTATGGCATTAATGATTTATCTTTGGGGGACAATGAACGAGAAAGAGAAATAATATAGGTGATCAAAGTGAGTCATTTCTGGGCAGCAGTTTGGTTTATAGCGAGGTGGAGGGGGGAAGCAGGGGAAGATGTTGATTATATCATGTCTGTAATTGTTGAATTTGATTATGTACAAACAGATACAGGCCAGGATATTTCAAGCAGTTAGCATGGTGCAGCTGGGTTGCACAGCGCCAAGTGCGGACTTGCGCCAAAGGCGATATTCAGCGGGGAGTCATTGCAAGCGCCGTCCATTAGCTAATGCGCCAACTATAATGAATGAGGACGAAGTGCAGGGGCATGCCGATGAATATCCAGTGCAGTGCGATATTCAACCATGGAACCAGGGCACAAGCGCAGAACAAAACTGAGATGCGCCGAGCAGACTTGAGCCTATAAATACAGGGCGCAAGCACACAGACAGCACTTGCACCAGGCGAGAGGGAGAGTAAGAGAGTGACCGAACAAACAAAGAAGGAAGGACAGAAAGACAGACTGAGAGAGACAGAGCGAGTAAGAGACAGACAGACAGAGGCAGCCACAGAGGGACAGAGGTGGCAGTAGAGAGGGAGATGGGGCAGAGAGAGTGAGAGGGACAGGCAGATTCAGTGCCAGGCAGTGCACCAGGGTGGCACACAGTCTGCAGCAGCCAACCGCCCAGAGAGATACAGGACATCAGGGGTCATGGATAGTGCGCCCTTCCTGATGGAGGTCGTAATGAGAGGTGTGAGGGGGTAGGAGGAACAGCGACATGGCCGAGGAAGGGCCTGTCGGCAGTATGCTCGGAACAGGTGGTACCATGCCTGCACCACCTTTGAGAACTACTCTGGCTTGGAGATTGTGTGATTGTACCACCTGAACAGAGCCATTCTGAGGCAGCTCTCTAAGCTGTGCAATAAGGAGATGCAGGCACCCACAAGACGGAGCCATGCAATGTCTGTGGAGACCAAAGTGACAGCTGTTATGTGCCTGCTCACCACAGGCACCTTCTAGAGACCAAGAGGGGACACCACAGGCATAACCCAGTCGGCCACATCATGCCTCCTCCCACAGTTTCTCAATGCTCTGCTGCCACGTGCTTTGGAATGCATCCATTTCCCCCGCACACAGGTGGAGTGTACAGCAATCATGCAGGACTTCCACAGGGTAGCACGTATGCCTGGCATGCTTGGGGCCATTGACTGCACCCATGTGGGCATCCGCACACCATCTGGCCCTGAGGGTGTGGTCTATATCAATAGGAAGGGGTTCCCGAGTGTCAACTGCCAGATGGTGTGCAGTGCCACGGGGTGCATTACCAATGTCTGTGCCACATACCCTGGGAGTGCACATGATGCGTTCATCTGGCACAGCACTGCGCTGAGCCACAGGTTTGAGTGTGAGGACATCCCCATGGGCCACCTAGTGGGTGAGTATGGAACGGGCAAGGGGTGATGGGCAGAGCAGGCCATGGGATGGGGACGGCAGGGTGGGCATGCCGGTGAGGGCGCCAGAGACAGGCAAGGGGCACAGCAAACAATGTCAGAGGGCTAACCATGTCATTATCCACACAGGAGACAGTGCCTATCCACTGAGGCCTTGGCTGCTCACTCCCTATCGGCGCTCATCATCCCCAGCAGAGGAACGCTACAACGAGGCACACGCCAGCACGTGCAACATCATTGAGTGTGTACTCAGCATGCTGAAGGCGCATTTCCATTGCCTAGACAGGTCTGGCGGTGCCCTACAGTACAGCCCCATGAAAGCCTGTGGCCTATTCCTGGACTGCTGCATACTGCACAACATGGCCATTGACCATGGGATAGCTGTCGAGGCTGATGAGGGCAACAGTAGTGGGGACAACGGAGGCACTGGGCTGGAGGGTGGTGGACAGCCCCCCCCCGGACGGAGGGATCCTCAGCTGCAATGGACAGCGCGCCAGCATCATGACACTATCGAACAGGAGCACTATGGTGCACACAGGCAGGTGGCATGAAACCCATGCAAGAGCTACACACACAGGTACAGCACACAGGCAGGGGCGTGCATGGCAATGGGCATGCACACACAGAGGCGTGGTGCAGGGGTAGGGGAGTCAGTGGCACACAACCACACTTAACTGCACACAGCATCACACAGCACACACACATGCACCCACACACCCAGCCGCTGGCATGTTGTGGGGTTCAGATGCATTGCACCGGTGCACAGGTGCAACTGGTGCTGAACTGCCCTCATCACACCCATGCCACATGGTCCAGTGGCTGGGCAGGCATGCACACAGGCAGCGGGCGGTGTGACACACAGATGCCACACCAGTGGTATGCACACAAACTTCCCATGTGCGAACAGGGCAGCAGCTGCAGACGGCGGTCATGGTGGCATGCACATAAGGGCCGCCGCGCAGAACCATGGCCACCACAGCCACGGGGGCGGCCACGCCGGGGTCGATCAGCAGTGACAGGCTGCTCATCAGCCACAGGGGGTGTTTGCATCAGCCCCCCAGGGGTCGTACTGTGGGAACGTGACCTGGTCCACGAAATGGTGCATAGGTGCCCAAACAGGCCTGCCCCAGGCGTGCCTGGGATGCCAGCATCAGAGCCCGGTGTTGACAGTGAGGGTGTTGCCCAATGCCAGGATCATGGGGTGGACAGTGCACTGCATGGAGTCCGTGGTGGCTGGCCATGCCCTGTGGCAGCCAGCAGTTCAAGGCCATCCATGATCGCATTGGCAATGTGATCCTGGGATGCAGTCGTGGCCTCCTGCATGTGCTGTATCATCGCTAGGAGCTGCGCAGTGCCCCTCTTGCACTGCTTGGCTGCCTGGTGCACCTCTGTGCACAGTGCACACACCCCAGCAGCAAGCAGCACCTGTTGCTTCACGGAGGCCCACAGTAAACAGGTGTGCTGTACCAGTGGGTCGGCGTCCTGGGGCTCCTGGATGGGATGCCGACCCTCCTGTGGTGAACGGCCATGCTGCACAGCCTCCCTCTCAGGTGGACACTGCACAGTGGTGTCCTCATGGGGCATGTCCCTAGTTGGCACCCTGGTGGTGGACCCTGCGTCCAGCTGCCCTGTGGCACCTGCAGCCCACTGCTGTTGCCAGTCCGGCCGCTGAACACTGCCTAGCGCCTGCACGGCCACACCACCACCAGCACAACCATACAACACAGCTGTGGCAGTGCACACAGCTGCACCCACAGTGGCGGCAGGCAGTTGTTCCTCCACTGTCAAGTCACTGGGTGTGCTGCCTGTGTTGGTGTCTGGTATGGGCGTTTCCCCCACAACACCGCCCATGCTGTCCAGGATTAAGGTGAGGTCATCATCCATGTTGGACCCCACCCGATCTGTGTCTCCATGCATAGGACGCCAAGACTAGCATCCTGTAGAAACACATCCAGGGCCTAGTCCGACCCCATGCCCAGGACATCCGGCTGGACAGTGGTGGTGTGCTACAGCCTGTCAGGCTCCCAGATGCCTGTGGAGGTGGATGGCTGGTCCTCTGGGGCTGGTCCTGCCTTCATGGCCGCTGCCAGCGCCCCATCCTCCGCATGCAGGCATGCCGGTGCTGAAAGAGACAACAGGTGTGTCAGTGATGCAATGCCCACAAGTGCCCCCCCAAACACAGCCACAGCATGCTGTGCATGGCCAACATACATACCATGCAGTGATGGGCTGCCATCAGTCTGGAATCCTCCTCCAGACACACCCTCCATGGTGCTGCGGTGCATGGTGGCTGCCACTAACTCCTCCTGCGCCGTGAGCTGTGGCGCATCTGCAGGTCTCCCTCTGGTGGCATTCCGGGCAGCATGGATGGCCACCACCTTCTACTTAATGCGCCTCTTGTCCGTGCCCACTTTCTTGCGGCACTCCTGCACTGACCGCTGGTGGCTGCCCTGCTGGTTCACGCACACCACCACCTCCTCCCAGGCCCCAGCCCTGGCCTGTGGTGTGTCCATGGTACCACTCAACAGTGGCTCCCTGTCAAGGTAGGCCTCAAACAGGGCCTCTGATTCTGCCTTCGTGAAGTTGGGCCTGCGTTTGCGAGCAGGCCCACGCTCCGCGCCCTCCTCACGTCCCAACATGTCGCTTCCTGTGGACATGGACAGCACAGTGTCAGTGGCAGAAGCACCCTGTTCCATCCCCCACCCCCGCTGTGCTGGCTGGGTTCAGTGTGCTCCAGCAGCACGTGCAACTTACCTCAAAAGGATGCAATACCGGTTCATGGCCTATGCCGATCCGTAGCACTTTTATAGTGCATCGCATGCAACTGAGCTGTGGTGCAACAGTAATGACATGCTAATTCCCCCAGTGTACCACGCATTGGCTGATGAGCTCATTTGTACGTGGTGGCTGAATATCATGTATTTGCTCTGTGCACAATGAGATTGCTCCAGAGCAAGTAGCAGCTCAATGCGCACACATGCGTGGTGCGCAGGACCACAGTGCAAATGTGCTGGATGGTGTACTGTCACCTATTGTGCACTGTGCGCCCACTGCACAATAGGGGCCATGGTGCACAGTGCGCCATGCCTGCTATTGCACATGTGCGCACTGTGTGGCGGCTGACCTCTGACCCCTGCTGTGACTGCTGTCCCTGGGTGACCCCCACACCTCTGACCCCACCTAGCCATGCTCATGCCTCACATCTTCATGACTGCGTGATGGGCAGACACAGCACATGTCCCCTCAGCCCACGCATCTGGTGCATGCAGTGGCCACATGCACCTGCCGCCACCGTTTTGCTTTGTGGCTCGCACCTGAGACATGGCGCAGCAGTGAACTGGATGAGCGGCCAACTGGATGCAGGGTGAGCTTGTCAACCTCATAGCCTGTGTCCAGTCCCACGCACCCCAGCTGTTTGGGCAGGTGCCACTGCAGCAGCACCGGGTGGCTGTGTGGCAGGCAATTGCTGCCTCATTGAGGCAGTGCACATGGATGGCCAGGATGGGGGATCAGTGTCGCCACCGCTATGAGGACCTGGTGCTGAGAGACCCAGAGCACCTCAGGAGGCTGGAGGCGTGCGTCAGGCGTGAGGCTGTGCCACAGCCAGGTGAGTAGGCCCATCATGCATGTGTGCCCTGGTGCTGTCCTGTGGTGTTGGCTAGGCTGCCTGGCATGTCCTGCAGGTCAGTGCGCTATCATTGTGCGCATTGCGGGGTGGCATAACCCTCCGCCCCTTGCGTTGCGATGCCACTGTGTGGGACGTGTCGGGCAGGGGCTCACCCTGTGCACAGGGGTGGGCAGCTGCTGTGGTTGGTTACTGATCTGTACCTGTTTCTGTTTCATTCCCAGGACCTGAAGACTGAAGGCGGGCAGTGCTGGCAGGATGCAGGCCGCAGTGGCCCAGGGTGGAGAGTGGCTCCGGCACCAGTGGGGCCACAGAGAGCAGATAGGCACTGACATTGTCCTGTGCACCATCTTTGGGGGGTGCTGGGGGCATGGGTGCAGGCATGGCCACCTGTGCCATGTGCCATGGCAGCTGTGTGTGTCACACTGTGAGTGGTGCCCACCACTGTGGCGCATCCATTGGACACGTGTGTCGGCTGCTGGTGGGGTGGGTGTGCACCTGGCTACCACTGATGTTGCTGTGGTGCTGTCAGAGCACTGTACCATGTGTTTGCCATGGCGTAGTTGGATGGCCACTTTGTGGTGGAGACCACCACTGTACACTGATGTGGTGTGCCGCATTGCTGGCGGGCATTGGCCCACACCCCTGTGGGTGGCCTGTACAGGCCCTCTGGAGGTGTGTGTTCCCGCTGCCCAGGGTGCGCTGTGTTTGGGCATGGTACCTTGGGACATTGCACTGATCACCTGTCCTGTCCCTTGTCCTAAGTGTCCGGCGGTGGTGAAGGAGGCCCATTTACTGCCGGCTCCTGAGGCAGTTAATACTGATTACATGATTGCGGACTCTTTGTGGACTGTCTGGTACAGTTTTACATTGGTTTCGATCTTTCCTCATGGGCAGGACACAGAGGATCGTCACTGGAATTTATTCCTCTGATACCCTCTCCCTGTCCTGTGGGGTGCCGCAGGGCTCCATACTGGCACCCATGTTGTTCGCAGTATATATGCTGCCATTAGGAGATATCATCAGGTGATACAGTTTGGGTTTTCACTGCTATGCAGATGATACCCAACTGTATATGTCCTTTACTCCCAGACAGGATGATGTGATCTCTATGCTTAACAAATGTCTAGCTGAAATCAGAGATTGGATGAGCACTAGCTGGCTGAGGTTAAATCTGGATAAGACTGAGGTGTTGCTTGTGGACCCGCGTTGCCATGAGGCGGGTCCTAGGGTTGTGCTTCCCTCAGGCCTATGGCTTGATGGTGTCCAGCTCTTGACCTCAGACCGGGTGCATAACCTGGGCATTATTTTTGATGACAGCTTGGCCCTGAAATTGCAGGTGTCTGCCATTGTCAAATCTTCCTTTTACCATCTTAGGAATATCGCCTGGGTGAAACACCGGGTTCCTCCGGCTGACCTTCCTACGTTGGTCCACGCCTTCGTAACCACCCGCCTTGATTACTGCAATGCCCTTTACCTAGGGCTTCTGGGGGTTGATATCCATTACTTGCAGCTAGTGCAGAATGCGGCAGCCTGGCTTTTGATTCGGACATCTAGGACTAGTCATATTACGTCTGTGCTGCTTGAACTGCACTGACTGCCAGTACAGTGGCGGATCACCTTTTTTTTTTTTTTGCACTTTCTTTTTATCCCACCTTACTACCCACTCCCCCCACTCCTTCAGACTTGATCACCCCCGGTGATTCTACCACAGAGTCTGACCCTAGAGTGTCGGCCTTCCTCCTCCTTACCTTCCTCCTGCTGAAACGCCTGCACACATTGGGGTCTGCCCGTGGTAGTCAGTCTGGGATTAGGTCAGTCACCATCTTGGGGTAGAGCAGGGTTTTTCTGCATTTTCTCCCTCTTAGATCCCACTACCCCGAGGATGTCGGCACACAGGACTGACATCCAGGCAGATGATGTGCTGACGCGTGTCATTGCCAAGTGCCCACAATGTCCTCCCCTTCCCGGTTCTGAAGAACCACCAGTGCCCCGATACCCATGCTTCCACAGGCACCGGTGCATTGGGTGCTCAAGGCACCCCAGGAACCCACCCCTTGAGGAGGACAGCATCCGTTGGGACGCTTGTTCCTCCACCCCTCCACCCCCCTATGGCCCGAGTCCATTCCCAAGCCCGGGTCACCGACGTGGTGCGAGGTGTGGCGCCCAGCGCCTCAACCCTCAGCACCATCGGGTCGGCATGGATCACTTTTAAGGTTGGGTTACTGACCTATAAAGCCCTACATGAACAGGGACCCCAGTATCTATAAGATCTCCTTACTCCCTACTGCCCCTCCCGCTCACTCCGATCCGCCGATGAGGGATTGCTGGAGATTCCCAGTATTCAGTTAAAAACATCTGGGGCACGTGCTTTTTCCTACACTGCCCCTACCCTGTGGAATTCTCTACCTCATCGGATAAGAGAGTGCCTGACCATCTCGAGTTTTAAATCAGAGCTCAAGACTTATTTTATAAGGCTTTTTCAGAAGGTTTTTAAAAAATTGAACTGTATTTTTATCTGATTGTTTATTTGATTTATTTTATTTTATTTTTTTGTGCCCCTCCACCCATGATTTTCAGCCGGTCATGGATCCCCCTGCTGCAGCATCCCCCTCTTGAGCCACGCTCCCAGTACCCCCTGGCTTGCCCCCAAGGCGGGATGTGGCACCCTCGCCCTCAGGGTGCCACTTAACGACATAATAGGGTGCCGGGGAGCCGCTCAATGGGGGAGCCCATTGCAGCCCGAGGGATGGGCATCATAGAGGCATCGGAGGTGAGCGGAGTTTTTCCCCTTTAAGGGGGGCAGGAGCGTGAAATGACACCAGCGTCTGCCCCGGCCCCATCTGACATCAGGTCCCGAGTGCTTGCGGTTCTCCCGGTCTCCACCAGGAGTCCACCGTGCACTGGCGACTCACCACACCCTCCCCCCGGATAAGGACAGCAGTCGTGAGACGCTCGATCCTTCTCCCCCCGGCCGGCCCTCCGGCGACCAAGTCCCGTTCTGACCCGGGTGGCCGGCCATGGCGGAAGTCAACGCTGCGCGGGCGGGCTGTTATTTTGATTTATTTTATTGTACAGTGCTTTGATATTTGAAAGGCGCTTAAAAAATAAAGTTTACTTACTTACTTACATCGACCACGATGGAGGAAGCGATGCAGGTCCATCGAATGATCTTGGCGGACAGATGGCAGTGACGTGTGCAGGGGGTGGCAGGCCATGGCCGCCGCTAGTTAGGCCCTGAATTCCCCTGTTTCCCCAGCCATACCTCCCCCTTCAGTCCATCTTCCCACTGTACAGTCCCTGTTCTCTACCCCCTCCCCTCGCATTCCTACCCTTCCCCACACCCTTCTCATGTATATAGTTGTGTTGCACAATATATTACTTTTGACTTACCTACCTGTGTCTGTGTCTGCTTTGCAGGTGGCGTGAGGAGCCATGCTGCAGTGGTCCAGTGCCTGTCTGAGTGGTGTGCATGTGTTGGGGCGTGTGTTGTGCTTCTGTGGCTCAACGCTGTGTGCTGCAGTATGTTCCACTGTGGTGGTGTCCCTCCCCTCAGTTGATGGCTGTGCCTTAGGGTGCCCTTGGGGTGGCTGTCATGGTTCTGTGGTGGGTGTGTATGCTTGGCTGCATGGTCCTGTGGCCTGCCCTGGTCTGGATGTTCGGGGGGGGCACAGCCTGCAGCCTGTGGGGGCCCCCTTGGTGGCCTTCCATCCACCATTGGTACCCCCTGTTACCTACTGTCTGTGCCACTGTTGTGTTTTGGGGTGGGGGTCTGGATGCCTGTGTGCACCTTGCTGTGCCCAGCTGGTTGTGGCCTCCTGTGGCCTGTCACTATGCTTCCCTGGCTCTGTTCCTGGGTCCCCTCTATGTGCTGTGGCCCCCTCTGTTGCTCTGTTGCTCTGCTCCCATGGTTGCCCTGGTGCTTCTCTGTCTGCCCATGGTGCACCGGTGGTTGCGCCACGGCGCATCCACGGTTGTGCCATGGTGCAACTGTGCTATATTCAGCCGGGTTGTGCTGGTGCAGTGCGGCCAGCGCAACCTCTGAATATAGCTCCTGTTGTGCCACAGTGCATCAGATTTGCACTGTGCCAGACTTGTGCTGGCCTTTGGCACATTTCTGAATATCTGGGCCACAGAGTTTAAAAAGAGGAGCAAATTTTGTTGTGCTGGACCACAAAACGGCACAATTAAGCTGTTTGAATCTTAGTAAAGAATGATACTGAGACCATTTTGCAGCATCCGGGACAACAAAAGTTTAATAATCTTAGTAAAGATGAGTGGCAAGCCCTCTGTAAATTAAAGGTGAAACACGAAGTGACAATAAAACAAGCGGACAAAGGGGGTCTAGTTGTCCAAGATACTGCAAAATATGTTGCAGAAATCAAGAATCAATTAGCCAATTCCCAGTATTATAGGCCTTTAACTTTTAATAGTTAATTAAAACTTTACTTTTAGACAGGATGTAACTTTAGATCCAAGGACCTATTTTCAAAGTTGTCCTGTTACATAAAAAACATACATTGTTACAATAACAATAACAATACATTTCATACTTGTTACACTATAACGCAATTTTGCTGCTTGAAATTGTAGTGTCATACTACCATACCTTGTGTTGATTTTTGGTATGTTTATGCCCCTATAAACTACCTCCCTCAACTCATATCATTAAATTACCCTTAATCAACCTTTTATTAATCTTAAAAATTAACTCTGAGTATTGTTTTTATAGCCATACCCCCACAGTATCCTATTTCAATTCTTTGTACATTAAACAGTGATGAGTCTTAAATGGGCACCTTAGGACAAATCTTGCAAATTGGTTGTATGATTTATTAATTTTGTCTAGATATTTCTGTTCAGCAAAGTTGTAAACCAGGCTACCATACTCCAATACTTGCAGTGTTAACTGTGTAGCAGTTGTTTTCCGCATTTGGTAAGTCACAATTGAAGAAGATCTTTGCAGTGCCCCTATTCTGGTATTAACTGATATTAATCCTACTGCCTGCTTTAAAAATTAGCTTTATGATATAATTGATTGAAAAAATCAAGACAATTGATGATAGAGGCTGGACTGACAAAGATGAAAAAGATTAAGGTGATGATTAAGGTTAATTGAAAGAGGTATAAAATTGTGTAGGTACTAGCTGACTCCACCCCCCGATGAAGACCCAGGGTTTTGGGTCACTACGTAGGGGCTGCTAGCACTGTTTTCTGACATGCTGTGTTAAAGAATATTAAAATAATAAAATCATGGCCGGCCTGGTGGTGCTGAGGGCTGAGGTGCTGGACGCCTTACCTCGCACCACGCCAGCGACCCGTGTTCGGGAACGAGCATGGGCCACTGGGGGTCGGCCAGGCAGGAGAAGGATTGAGCACCCAATGGCTGCTCTCCTTCTCTGAAGGTTGCCTGCATGCTCCCGCCACAATACCGCCACCTAGAGGAGTCCAGGTGGAAGGTGCGGTTGGAGGGAGTAGCAGCAAGGGATAGGGCAGACGTCGGCAGAGGGGTGGAACAGAGGGCACGTCTCAGCATGCCCCCATGTTCCTTAGCCCTCATTGCACACCGACGTCGGGGAACAAACAAGGAAAAACACCCTTGTCTCTCCTAGGTGACTACTCCTCACTGTGAGTGTGGGTCCTCAGGCTCGTCAGGCAGACTCCGTTGTACCGGTCCACATCACAGCATGCATGGTTCAGAGGAGGTAAAAAGTGGGGGGAATGCCTCCTCACCCTACCCAGGGTTATCCGGGTACCTAGGTTAGTGAGCCGTGTACTCTAGGGGCAGACTCTGGTGGAAGAGGATCGCACACAAGTTGAGGTAGTCTGAGAGAGTGGAGTGAAAGGGGTAGTTAGGAGGAGCATAAATACAGAGTAAAAAAAAAATAATAAAATCATAAGAGCAACTTTTTGCACAACTCAGCCTTGGTGTGTGCCCATTTTTTTCTATGCTGGATACTTGAATCCTAGTGGAGGCTGGGGGTGGAGCGTGGAGCTCACATGGGGGAGGGGTGGCTGATGCCAATGTACCTGTCCTTGTGTCACTGCATGCCCAGTGCTCTGCTGTGGGGGGGGGGTCAAAAAGCAGAAATGGCCGGGAACAGCATGGATGACACTGACCTCCCCTGTAGCTCTGCACCACACCACAGAACCCCTCTTCTGCATTGGATCCATGTATCTGAGGGTGGCACCTGCTGTTGGACCCCCGCTACAGGGAGGGGGGACCAAGCCATGGAGGATGTAGGGTTGAGAGCCCTCACCGGATCTGTGTTGCCGGCAGTGTGGCACCCTTAATGACCCCCACCATGGAGGGGGGGTAAGCCGTGGGAACATTTAGATGAGGTAGGTCCCAGGGTGTTGTAGTAGCAGGGCTGAGGGAGGTCAGTAGAAGGTAGGATACACCGCGGCAGGGGGGAAAATGTCTAACAAAAAAATATAAAAAACACAAAGGAGCAATAAGACATAACGAGTGTGAGGACAGGGGAAGGTTGGGACAAGATGCAGGAGAGGTGCTACAGGGGATCTGAGAAGGAGTTGTGTGAAAAGAGGCAAGGACAAGCTGGAGAAGAGGACAAGGGGAAAGTTGAAGGGGTCAGGACCAAAATGGAGGGGTGAAGCAGATAACCTGGAGGTTTATGGCATGAATGCCAGGAGCTTGGGAACAAGACCAGTGATCTGAGCACAGTGGTAGCGTGACTCTGATGGTGAATTGATGATGAATGGTGAATCTGAGATAAGATCCAAAGTGGTGAGTTGGGTTAGAAACTGGTTAACGAACAGGCATCAGAGGGCGGTACTTAATGGCACTCCTCACTTTATACATAGATACATAGACACTGTCGGCAGATAAGGGCCTGTGTCCCAACCAGTCTGCCCATTTGAGTTTGTAAGTTCCCTTTATGTTTAGTGATAGGAGGCTGACCAGCAGGATGCTGCAGGGCTCAGAACTGGGACTGGTGCTCTTTAGTGTCTTCATAAGTGACATTGCAAAAGAATTGTAAGGGAATGTATGCCTTTTTGCAGATGATACCAAAATCTGTAGAAGGATGGACACTCAGAAGGGGCTGGACAGAATGTGCAGGGAGCCTGAGAAACTTGAGAAGTGGTCAAGAGCATGGCAGTTAGAGTTCAATGCCAAAAAGTGGAACAACATGCACCTAGGGTGTAGAAACCCAGGAGCTGAGTATAGGATGGGGGAGATACTGACAGTCACTAAGCAAGAAAGGGACCATGGAGTTGTCGTAGTTGATGACCTCAAAGTGGCAGGGCAGTGTGACAAAACAGTAGGTAGGGCTAGTGGGATGCTGGGGTGTATAGGGAGGGTTATCTCCCACAGGAGCAGGGAGATGATGTTACTACTGTATTGCTCACTAGTGAGACCCCACCTGGAGTATTGTGTCCTGTTCTAGAGGCCACACCTCAAAAATGACATAGACAGGGTGGAAGGAGTCCAGAGGAGGTTAACTAAAATGGTGCAGGGGTTGCACCAAAAGCCCTACAAGGAGAGACTGAGGGATCTCAAAACGTATGCCCTGGAAAAGTGGAGCGTGAGAAGGGATATCATAGATACTTACAAGTACCTCACAGGGGTGAACAGGGTGCAGGAGGGGAGTCTCTTTCAAATAAGAAAGACCACCAGGACCAGAGAGTATGAGATGAAGCTGAAAGGGTGAATTTAAGAGGGATGTGAGGAAATACTAATTCACTGAAAGGGTGGTAGACACCTGGAACAGACTGCCAGCACAATTGATGGAGGCAAAAACAGTGGGTGGCTTCAAGCATGCATGGGTTAGACACAGGGGAATATTCATAAAGAGGCAGCGAGGAAGGAGGGTCGCCAGAGATCAGTTAGGGTCTGCAGAAACAGGCTAGGTAGGAAACATCTGGTCAGACTGTGTGGGCCAAATGATCCATTTCTGCTGACAAATTCTAGGTTTCTATATTTCCCTGTTGCAGAAGCACACTGGGACTTGCTGGTGATCACAGAGGTGTGGGAAACTCAGTACTTCAACTGGGACGTGACCATACCAGGGTAGGCAGTATTAAGGAGGGATGCAGAGGAAGGGAAGCGGGGTAGTATTATATGTAAGGGGGAGTTTAAAGGCTATGGAAATTGAGTCTATGAGGAAAAGCAAGCACACAGAGACAGTGGGCCCTATACAGTATGCCAACGCGCTGCGTAAACCGTGCGCATTGGCATAGCTAAGTCGGAATGTCATGGAGCGGTGGTCGCATGGCACTCATGACTGTGGCACACAGCTGGCACACGCCTGATCCCCCAGCTACGTGGATAGCAATGCACTGGGGGCAGGCAGGGGGCATGCCAGCAGAATGCACCGTGCACCATGGCGAGTAGTGCTGCACACCGGGGCGTGTAGGGGGCCGACAGGTGCACCAGGGAAAACCCTACCGTAAGTGTCCCTATGTGCCCAGTCCTCACGCACACCGAACAGCAGAATGGGCCCACAAGGAGCAGGTAGTACCCCCACACACACTGTGGGCCGGCCCCAAGCCCGTACCCCGCTGGGAGACACCCCTGCACACAACAGAGCTCCCCCACCCCCCCATGCTGAACACCTCCCATACCACAGCTGCGCTGCCGTGCCGAAGCGGCCAATCACCAGAAAGTGCTGGCATGGCACCCAGTGGGGAACAGCCAGTACCCCCCACACCGATGACCCCCAACCTGTACCTGCGGTTAAGGTACCTAGAGCCAGACAGCCAGCGGCACAGCCCTCCGCACACCTCCATGGCCACCGGCCATCTGACCTACACAGGGGCACACAGTCGATGCGCGTCCAGTTATGGCAGACAGCCGGTGGTCGTGGAGGTGTGTGGAGGGCTGTGCCTCTGGCTCTCTGGCTCATGGTACCTTTACTGAAGGTACGAGTTGGGGGTTGTCAGGGGGGCACCACGGAACACCTCCATAGGGTCAGGGGTATGGGGTTCGGGGGTCACCTCCATGGGGCAGCAGGTGCACCGGTGTGTGGTGTGTGCATGGTGGGGGTGTCTGGCTGCACAGGTGCTAGGGTTGCCTTGGGCCGGGGAGGGTGGCGGGGGGGTGGTCCCTGTCCTCTGGGGGCTTTGCCTGGGTTCCATGATGGGGCATTGTTGTATGGGTCCAGGTGTCCACAGGTGCAATTCATGCACCCAGACTCATGCCCTGCTGTACAAGTGATCCACTGGGGACCCAGGGTGGGCCTCTGATTAGATGCCCATCTGGGTCCACTACACCTCCTCCGGCCACCCTGTGTGGACCTGCATGCTGGGGGTGGGGCTATGGAAAGGTGGCCATCAGTAGTGAATACCGGCTGGTGCACACCTGTCCGTGGGTGCAGAGCAACGTGGGTGGGTTATGCGCCTCTGGCGAGTATTACCCACCCATTAGTGCACAGGGCCCATTGTGTGTGCAGGTAGTGAAGGAAAGGGGTAAAACATCAGAAAGAGGTGGTATACAGGATACAATTTCAAACAGAAGAAGATGTTAGGGAGCTGGGGGATGAGATGAAAAGGCAGCAAGGGAGGGAGAGGTGCTGCTACTGGGTGACTTCAACATGCCTGACATGGACCGAAGGATCCCAGCACATACGAACATACGAAATTTGCCAGCAGATAAAGGCCTAGAGGTCTATCAAGTCTGCTTGAATGTGCAGCTGGCACCCCTTATTCTGCAGCTGCCCTTCTCTTCCACCCTTCCCCTTTATTAACCCTCCCTCTTGTCCTGTCCCATCCTCGTTTGAAGCAGTCCACTGTTCTACTGCATACCACTTCAGCAGGTAACGCATTCCAACCAGCCACCACCCTTTCTGTAAAAAAGTGTCTCCTCATCTCCCTCCTGAACCTTCCTCGCTCCAGTCTCATATCATGGCCCCTGGTGTCCCTCCCCTCCCTTACTTTGAACAGCCCCTCTGTACCTGTCTTGTTTATTCCTTTCATGTATTTAAAGGTTTCAATCATGTCACCCTGTCTCTCCTCTCCTCCAGTGAGTACATGTTCAACTCCTTCAACCTCCTCTCGTATGATAAGTCCCCCGGTCCCTTGATCATCTATGTCATCTAGCTGCACCCCCTCCAGTAGCCAATGTCCCTCTTCAGATACGGGCGCCAGTACTCGCAGTACTCCAGGTGTGGTCTAACTAATGACCTATACAGTGGCAGAATGACCTCCTCCCTCCTCGAGGATATACCCTTGCAATACAACCCAGCATTTTGTTGGCCTTTGCAGCTGCCTTCCTCATTGTGCCGAGTTGTTCATTGACCCTGTAATGAGCACACCCAGATCCTTCTCCTCCTCCTCTGTCTGGGCTAGCTGCACTCCCCTAGCTGGTAACTCCTCCTTGGGTTCTTCATCCCAAAATGCAGCACCTTGCACTTTTGGCATTAAAGCCCAGTTGCCAGGTGTCTGACCAGGTTTCAAGCTTTGCCAGATCATCCTGCAACCCCTGCCATCCCCTAGGTCATCCACCACCACGCCTACCTTTGGTATCATCAGCAGCAAACAGACTGATCTTGCTCTTGATGTCCCATGATATGTCTGCAATGAATATCCCAAACAACACTGGTCCCAACACCGAGCCCTGGAACACCGCTCGTCACTGCCCTTGGTGTGAGAGCTCCCCACCACCACCACCCTCTGTTGCCTTCCTGCAGCCAGTTTCCTACCCATCTCACCAGCTTTGCACCCGCCCCTGTGCCTACTAACTTCCTTCCCAGCCTTCCATGTGGCACTGAGTCAAATGCCTTACTGAAGTCCAGATACAGGACATCCACTGCATGGCCCCTGTCCAGTTGCCTAGTTACCCAGTCATAGAACTCGATCAGGTTGGTTTGGCAGGATCTGCCACGTATGAAGCCATGCTGTCTGCTGTCCTGTAGTCCTTTGGCCTCTAGGAGGGCCACCAGCCTCTCCTTCAGGATAGTCTCCATTAGCTTACCCACGATGGATGTGAGGCTCACTGGTCTGTAGTTTCTGGTTCATCCTGGGGCCACCCTGGAGGGGCACCACATGAGGTCATCCTCCAGTCCTGAGGTACACACCCCGAATGTAGTGAGGCATTAAATAGGTCTGCCAAAGGTCCTGCAAGGACCTCTGCCAGCTCTTTCAGTACTCTGGGGTGGATGCCATCTGGGTCTGGTGCCTTGTCCACCCTCAGTGCCTTCAAACCCTCTCGAACTCTGCTCTCTATGATTCCCCCATCTGTCACCACTTCCCCCCCTGCTTCTGCCATTTCACCCACCTTGAGTGTCACCCCCCATTCTCTTTAGTAAATACTGAGCAGAAGTACTCATTTAGTGCTTCTGCCTTATCGCACCCTGCTTCCACCCAACCCCCCTCCTTCCTAATCCTTACTATGTGGTCCTTACAGCTCCTTTTCTCCCTGATGTACTTAAAGAAGTCCTTCTCCCCCTTCTTAATGCCTTGTGCCAGCCTGAGTTCCGTAGATGCTTTGGCTGCCCTTACTGCCCTTGTCACCTCCTTCGATTCTGTCAAGTACTCCTCCCTGTCCTCCCCCCTCCCTGTTTTCTTGTACTTCCTAAAGGCAGCTCTTTTCCTCCTTACCTTTTCCATGACCTCCTTGCTCAACCAGATCGGTTTCTTAGCCCTAGACTTCTTGCTCTGGGCTTTGCAGCAGGTTTTGGTTGCCTCCACTATCCCCAGCTTTATGAGCTCCCACCTCTGGTTAGTGTCCATACTAGGTTGAATTCTGGCAAGGTACCCTTTTACCACTTCCCCCATCCTCCCAAAGTTGGCCCTCCTGAAGTCCAGCACTATTGTGCCAGATTCCACTCCTTCCTTGCCCATATCCAATGTGAGCCATACTGAGTGGTGGTCACTCCCTGACAGCGGTTCCTCCACTGTAAGTTCTCTCACAAAGTCCCCATTTGCCAGCACAAGGTCAAGGGTATTCCCTAACCTGGTTGGTTCACTGACCATTTGTAGCAGAAAGCTGTCCTGGAAGGCATCCAGCAGTACCTGCTCCCTTCTGTTCCTGGTTGTTGGGGCTCCAGTCCACTCCTGGCATGTTGAAGTCCCCCACAATCACCACACTACCCTTCTTGCAGGTCCTCCTGATCTGTCCCGCTAGTTCCCTGTCTAACTCCTCCGTCTGAGATGGTGGCCTGTACACCACTCCCATTCTAAGAATCCTATTCTTGGAATCCTGGATTTGCATCCAAAGTGACTCGGTACTACCCTCCTCCCCTTCCTCCCTTACACACTTTAGTCCATCCTTCACATATAGTGCCACCCCCCCTCCTTTCCCAATCACCCTGTCCCTAAGAAATAACCTGTACCCTGGTACAGACAGGTCCCAGTCATTGTATTGGGTGGCCCATGTTTCCGTGATGGCTGCAATGTCCACCTCTCCCTCTGCCATGAGAACCTGTAACTCTGCAGTTTTCCTCCCAAGGCTCCTAGCATTAAGGATAACCACCTTCTACCCTTTCTCCCCTCCCATCCTGTCCTCCTTTCCTAGCATCACCAACAGTACTTGCCATTTGTCCTTTGTCACTGTTATGGGGGTAAGCTCATATGGTTTCCCAACCTGTGGTCTCTGCATATCTCTTCCCCAACTGCCACCCCCCACTCCTAGTTTAAATTCCCAACTTCCTCTATGTACTGCTCCATCTCTGTTTCAACACTTTCTTTCCTTCCTCACTCAAGTGTAGTCTGTCCTTGCATAGAGACTACTGTCCTCCCAGGTCCCTCCCACCCCCCAACAGCCCATATCCTTTAGCACAACACCAGGTTCTTAGCCATCCGTTAAATTCCTCTATTGTCAGCTTTCTTGTTGTGCTTGCCTTTGGCACCAGAAGTATCTCTGAAAAAGTTACTGATCTTCCCGCCCCCTCACATAATTGTGCTAGTTCCTCAAACCTCCTCTGGACTGTATCTACTGTCTTGTCAGCCATGTCGTTTGTCCCAAGATGTATAATTAAATGAGGCTTGTCCCTACCCCTTCTAGCACATTTCAGTATATATTGCAGTAGCAACAAGTGCAAGAAGTCAACAGCTGGTAGAGTTTTTTCCGAAAACATTGCTAATATTTATTTATTTATTTATTGAAATGTTTCACCAGGAAGACATACTGAGCATATTGCTCATTTCCAGATCTTGATTGAAGGATTACAGAGAATGAACAATTTGTTTTAATGGGCAAAGCATAGCAAGTGCTACAATATTGAATACAGAGTACATCGTAAGTGCAAAAAACATAGTTAATACAGTCATATACATATCTGACTGGGTAAAATAGTTATACGGTAAGGAGAGAGTGAGCGAGGGGTACTAAAAGGGAAGGGAGGGAAGAAGACATTTAGGTGCAGGGGTAGGGAGCAGCGTAAGAGATTAGGTGCAGTTGCATGTGGGGGTAATGTGTGAGTGCAGGACCAAGGACAGGACGAAGGAGCATTCCGAATGTTGGTGGGAAGTGAGTTCTAAAGCTTGGGCAAGTGGTAGGAGAAGGATGCTTGGCCTGCAGCTGTAGACCTGGCAGGGATGGTGAGGGTGTGTGCAGAGCTACTCCTTAGAGCACTAGTGGCAGGCAGGAGGGAGAGTCAGGCTGCTAGATAAGAAGGGAGTGCTTCGAGACAGAACTTGCCAGTAAAATTTGTGCAGTGAGACACTCAACGATCTGTAAGGGAGGGAAGTACCAAAGATTGGCATAAGAAACAGTGGTAAGTGTGAGGTGGGCACTCAAGGGGAAAGTGGCAGAAGAAGTGGAAGAGGGTGTCCAGTCTGGCTAAGGTGGTTTTGAGGGTAGCACTGTAGACTACATCACCATAGTCGAACGTTGGAAGTATCATTCTCAGTAGAATTTCTCTCCGGGCTGATAGGGAGGCACATTCATGATTCTGGTATAAGGCATCCCCAGTTTGGGGAGCAGTTTCTTGTGAACTGTGTCTATGTGACTAGAAAAGTCTAGGTGTTTATCAAGCCAGACCCCAAGGTATCTGAAGGAGGCAGTGTCTTCCAACATGGATCCATCAAGAGTGTGGAAGGAGGGGGTAGAGGGGAGCCTACAGAGTCTCTGCCCAGTGCCGAAGCTCATGGAGACTGTCTTCTAGTGTTTACAAACAGTTGGTTAGTACATAGCCACTGCTGGACATTATCAAAGTCCAGCTG
Source organism: Neoceratodus forsteri (assembly GCA_016271365.2). Classification (NCBI taxonomy): domain Eukaryota; kingdom Metazoa; phylum Chordata; order Ceratodontiformes; family Ceratodontidae; genus Neoceratodus; species Neoceratodus forsteri. The sequence goes on along the minus strand of CM057458.1, from coordinate 160,352,116 downwards.
GAGTGTGGATGCCACCATGTAAGCAGAGGGACCGGATGTGTTCAGAAGAATGTCATCAGCATAGACACATAGAAACATAACAGTTGACAGCAGAAGGAGACCGCTAGATCCATGTAGTCTGTCCATTTGTTTTAGACCTAGTTTGACACTCTAGTTGACCTTTGTAGTCAGGGCTTCTTTGTGTCTATCCCATGCATTCTTGAATCACCCCCAGTGTTGACCCCCATGACCTCTTGAGGCAGGCTGTTTTGCATGCATCCACCACTCTTTCTGTGAAGAAAAACTTCCTGGTGTTGGTAAAAAACCTCCCTCATTGCAGCCTGAGGTCATGTCCCCTGGTTCTGGAGCTCTTCTTGAAGTGAAAAAGTTCCTGTGCCTGTACCTTGTTAATGCCTTTTACGTACTTGAATGTTTCAATGATGTTCCCTATCTCTCTCTCTTCTCTGCTCCAGGGAGTACATATTCAGTTCCCTAAGTCTTTCCTCATAGTGCATGTACTGCAGACCCTGAATCATTTTTGTCACCTTTCTCTGTACTGTTTCCATCCGGTCAATGTCCTTCCTGAGGTGAGGCCTCCAGAATTGGACTCTGTATTCCAGGTGAGGCCTGACCAGCGATCTATACAGTAGTAGTAACACCTCTCTCTTCCTGCACGTGATTCCCCTCCCAATGCAGCCCAGAATTCTGTTGGCCTTCATTGTTGCCTTCTCACACTGCTTACTAACCTTCAGGTCATCTGAGATTATGATTCCCATATCTCGTTCCCGGTTTGAGGATGCCAGTCTTTTGCCTCTTAGGTAATACTCCTTTCTTGGATTTTTCTTTCCTGTGTGCATGATCTTGCACTTTTTGGCATTAAATCTCAGCTGCCACAATCCAGACCATTCTTCTAGTTTCTTGAGGTCAGCTTCCATCTTGCTCACTCCATCTGGGGTGTCCACCCTGCTACATATCTTGGTGTCATCTGCGAACAGACACACCTTCCCTTCCAGTCCATCAGTGATATCTGCTATAAAAACATTGAAGAGCACAGGCTCTAGCACTGAGCCCTGGGGCACCCCGATGGTCACCCTGCCTTCCATCGATTGCACTCCATTAACCTGTACCCGCTGGGTTCTGCCTTGTAACCAGTTTTGTACCCATCTGACTACTTCTGTACCAACCCCTGTGTAGTCAAGCTTCTTTACCAGCCTTCTGTGTGGAACTGAGTCAAAGGCCTTACTAAAATCTAGGTAGACCACATCCACTGCTCCACTGTCGTCCACTATTTTTGTAGCGTAGTCAAAAAATTCAAGCAGATTTGTCTGGCATGATCTACCTGCTGTGAAACTGTGCTATTTAGGGCCTTGTCAGCTGCTAGGTTCGAGGAATGCTATGATCCTCTGTTTGAGTAGTGTTTCCATTAGTTTCCCTCCTATTGACGTGAGGCTCACCGGTCTGTAATTACTAGTCTCTTTGCAACTGCCTGATTTGTGAAGTGGAACCACTATTGCCTTTTTCCAGTCTTCGGTTACCACACCGCTCTTCAAGGATTTCATGAATAGAAGTGCCAGAGGAGCTGCTAATTCTGCCCCCAGTTCCTTAAGGATTCTAGAGTGCATCTCGTCTGATCCCATGGCTTTGTCTGCTTTTAATTTATTTAGCACCTCCCATACTTCATTTTCTGTAAAGGGACTCATGTCTACCCCTGGTCCTGGGGTGTCATTTTTTTCAGGGCTGGGCCATCCCCTGGGTCCTCTTTGGTAAACACCGAGCAGAAGTATTTGTTGAGGATTTCAGCTTTCTCTGGGTCATGTTTGGTGCATTTCCCTTCTTCAGTAGCAATTTTTACTTTTCCCCCTTTTCCCCCTTTTGCCTTCCTACATTCCCTAATGTATTTAAAAAACAATTTGTCGGGGGTCACGTGACCGCTTAATGGCGTAGAGACATGTCTCCTTCGAGCTCCGACTCCAGATCCTACTTTAAAAGTAATTTTTTCGGGTAATTCGGCCGTTAAAAAGACACTGTAAGGGTTAGTAAGGCGGTGGAAGAATGGACGAGTATATTTTGGCATCCAGTGGCAAATCACAGAGGATGGGTGCGAAAAGCAATAAGAAGCAGTCGGTAATACCCCCGAGTAGTGCAGCGGGGACTATCTCACTTTCGGCCGCCGAGATGTCTGCCATTGGAAGGGAATTGAGAGAGCAGCTGACGGAGGTCCTCACCCCACAGTTAACCAGGGTAGAGGAGAAGATTGATCAAAGGCTGGAAAGTATTGATGCCCAAATCACCCAGCAGCAGGAAAGAATTGAGGAAGCGGAGGGCTGTATTTTGGCTGCTGAGGACCTTGTGGCCCCGCTCCCTAGGCGCATTGAGAAGCTGGAAAATGAGGTAGTGGAGCTGCGGGAGGCCCTCGACTACCAAGAAAACTATCATAGAAGGTCGAATCTTTGTTTAAGGGGCCTCCCAGAGAGAAGAGAAGGAGCCAATATACTGGATTTCTGTGCAAGTACTCTGCCTGCCATCATGGGTTTGAAACCCAAGGGGGGAAGGTATAAGCTAGAACGAGCCCACTGAGCAGTGCTGCCACGCCCACCGCCAGGCCAGCCACCATGATAGATTATCTTCCGATTTCACAATTTTCAGGATCGCCAGGAAGTTTGGAACAAGTTTCGGGCAAAGCAGGACTTGCAATATAAAGGCTGTAAGCTACAACTGGCCCAGGATTGGGATGAAGAGAGGGGCCTTTAATGACGTGATTACGGAATGCCAGCAACTAAAATTGGAGTGGTTCATGGTCTTTCCAGCCACGCTGTGGATCAAGCATGAAGGAGCTTCCTACAGTTTCTGGGAGGCAGACAAGGTGGCTGGATTTGTGGCTGAGCTCAAAAAGAAGCTGGGTTGAGAAGCAAGAGCTGCCCCAAAATGTGGAAATATGTGGGGAATACCTAAATGGAACTGTTTCTCTTGGTTGCAGATTTGGGCCAGGGTAGAGACCTGCTGATGACTGATTCGTTTGCATATGCGGTGGGAATTGTATGAGGCAACTGATGAGGACTTGGTGTGGAGGCCTGCTGGAGCTTTGACTTCCCCTTTTCCCCCTCGTCTGCTTCTTTTGGATGCTGAGAGTCCCACAAGGGTAGACTGAGAACTGAGACTTTTGTACTGAAGCGGGCCTTATGAGAATGATCTGGAAGGAGTAAAGAGTCACAACGGGAATCTCCACAGCGAAATGGAGCCATGAGTAGCGGCCTACGAGAGGCCCGGGTGTTGGATTTGAATCGCGGGGCCTCTCGTGGAGCTGTGATGATGGGGGAGGGAGGGGGGCCTCAGTGGTGTGCCTTATTGTTCAATTTTTCCTCACTATGAGCTGGTACTGGCTGAGTAATAACTACGGTACTGGATGAAGTCATTCCAGGAGAGGGATATCATTGAAGAATCAGGCATTGGAATGCCAAGTTAGGGGTATTGGAAAGTTTGCTTAGGGATCCCGATTGGTATATTACACCTGCCTACAAATCCCAAAAGATTTGGGCTTAAAAGAAACGATGGCCAGAAGGAAATAAGGTGTTGGACTGGGGGGGGAATTGGATTTAATTCCAAGCCAATAAATCGCAGTGTTTGCTTAGTTGGGGATAGCACACTAATTCAATTTTAAGAATGTTGTGTGTGATGTGGGGGGGGGGACTGGGGGAAAACAATTGTAAATAAGTTATGTAGCTGTTGCTGGGTTATTTGTTATAGTTATTATAGTTATAATTATAATTACCAAGGTCTAAATACATGTGATTTGTTGGAGGAGGAGGGATGGAAGACCGGAGGGGACTGGAGAATGATGGAGGAGGATGGATGGAGGCTGTTAAAGGGGAAAACAGAATGCCGGAATGAGTAGGGCAAAAGTGAATATTATATCCTGGAACATAAGGGGGATCGCCACTCCTGCCAAAAGGACAGCTGTTCTGACTGCGTTACGGAGAGCTGGAGCACAGGTTGCGCTGGTTCAAGAAACACACCTGACGCAGTCTGAGCACCAAAAGCTGGTTCAGGGCTGGGTAGGGACCTGCTACGCTGCCTCCTTTACATCCCATAAAAGAGGGGTTGCTGTCTTGGTGCACAAGGGGCTGTCATTTAAGGTCAATAGGGTGATTAGGGATGGAGGGGAAGGGAGATATATTTTTGTGGAAGGGACGTTATTTGAGGAACCTATAACATTTGGGAGTGTGTATGCTCCCGCTGTGTTTGATCCAGCGCTCTACCAGAAAGTTCTGGACTTATTGATCCGGGAGCAGTTTCAAGGATTAGTGATGGGGGGGATTTTAATTGCACTCCAGACAGGAACCTTGACCACTCGGAAGGCAAAGGGGGGTGGGCACTGCATGCGTAAATGACGTGAGGGATTGAATGAGCTGGATATGCTAGATGCATGGAGGGCGGCGAACCCTAGGGAAAAGGAGTTCACCTTTTATTCCCCCCGCATAAAACATGGTCACGGATAGACCATATATACATTACTGGGGAATGGTACTCTAGGTTGGCGGTCATTAGGCATGGCCCCATATATGTTTCCGACCACGCAATGGCTATTGCCTCTCTGGAGTTGGCTTTGCAAAAGGTGAGAACCAATAAATGGCATTTCCCATCCTACCTCCTTAGCTCTCAGGACTTTCGGGAATATTTGAAGGCACAATGGGAACTATATACCTCTATGAATTTGGCATCTGCAGAGACACTGGTTTACTGGGATTGAGAAAGGGTATATTCCATTTTGCACATTGTAAAAAATGGTATTGTTACTGGTGTCTGCTAAGCCAAAATCCAGTTTTACCGGTATTTGGTTCTGTGTACTTTATTTAACAATTTTTAACTCTACTAACATGCATTTTAGCAATTTTGACCTCCACTGTTGCACATCCTTCCATCCTTGTACCAATTTAAAGTTATTTTAGGTACAAGATATGATGGCAGCAGCAGCACTACAGCCCCATCCCTATGGTGTGATGGAAGCAGCACTACGGCCCCATCCCTCAGGTGCGATGGCGGCACCAACAGCACTACAGCCCCCATCCTTCAGGTGTGATGGCAGCAGCAACAGCACTATGGCTCCCATCCCTCTGGTGTGATGGCAGCAGCAACAGCACTACGACCTCCTTCCCTCATGTGTGACAGAAGCAGCAGTACTGTGGCCCCCATCCCTTAGATGTGATGACAGCAGTATTACATTCCCCATCCACCAGTGGTGATGGCAGAAACACTACAGCCCCTACCCCTTCGGTGTGATGGCAGTAGCAACAATGCAGTCCACATCCGTCTGGGGTGATGGCTGTAGTGACAGCATTATGATCCCCTTTCTTCAACACCCACACCCCACATGCACAAGTTACAAATAACTTGGTCTCTTTGCTTCTTAGAACTCAGATGTGAATTAATCTGAACCATCACCGCTAAGGTGGACTACCTTTGTTTTTTTCTATCTATAATTTAGCTGCATGAATTGGATTTCTGCCTGTGACACCGCTGACCAGGATTAGGGAACAGACTTGGGTGTTGGGGGGCCAGCTGGTGGGTGAAGGCTTGGGTGTCCAACAACCACTCACCTTCTCCGAGGAGGGGGGTGGGTTCATGACTCAGCATTTTCTGTCCCCTGGTGGAGGCCAGAGGCACGACAACACATCGGCCCTCACTGTGGGAGGGAGCGTGACGAACGTCGGCTTGTGTCTTAACATCATGTGGCCTGTCACACTCCCAAGAAAATGGGAAAACACCCACTGGCCAACTGAAGGACGGCTGCTGGTCCCTCCATAAGCCAGAAGCCCCAGACATGTGTCCGTTCTGACCCCTGCCATGCCCAGGATACACAGGAAGCTCTTTGGGGCAATTCTCCTCCCCTGGTAGCCTCCCACAGGGGTAGGGGCCCACTCAATAAGGGGTTGCTTTGGGTTACCTGGTAGCACAGCGGTAAGGGACAGTGGATGGTGGTCGGGACTCAACAGCAGTGGTAGGGGGCCTTTGCAGGCCTGAAGGAGTGGATGGCCAGGGGGTAGTAGGAGCAAAAAAAAATGCTTGAATTTGCTTCTTTGAAATAAAGTGTCTTCACCTAAAAAATCCACAAGTGTTTAGAGGAGGACCTTCAAATGGATTCATGCATCTCCCAGACATGTGGATGCTTTTTTTTTTACTTGGTGTCCATGAAAAGGGTGTCTCCCAGTTTTCATGTCTGACTTCAGATGTGAATTGAGCCCCACTCTGCCCACCAGCATCATACAGCCCCTGGGGTCCTACCTTCTGTATGTCATTGACCGTGCTTTCAAAATCCACTGGCCAAACATAAGTACACTTAAATACTTCACATTTGCTTTTTGTTGAAGCAGTCTCACAGAAAACATTTTGTTGTCACAGAGACTGAAGCAGCAGGTGGGAGAAAAATTGAAAATGATCTAATTCACCTAAATGGAGTGCCGACTGTGAAGTCTTTTCATAAGTAGTAAGGCAGCTTTTTCCTTGAGAACATACTTTCATTCAAACTAGTTTTCATTCAAACAACTGAGGATTTTGTTTGTCCCTGCTGATTATAAACTTCAATAAGCTAGTTGGTAACAGTGATCCTGCATTTAGCAGTCTTCAACCTAGATTCTCATATGCAAAGAATACAATAAAAACCTGACTAAAATGTAAAAGCAAGCTTATAAAACACATAAAATGTAGTTAAACATTTATCTTTACCTATACAAAATCATTGCAGCCCAAGTAAAACTCAAATAAATTACATGGCACCCTGACTACTATTCTATGACGTAGTACTAAACATATATTGGTGTGTTTTTTTTTTATATTCTTTGTAAACCAGGTAAGGCCCACTAGGCAGAACTGCCTGTTTTCAGGAGTGACCTAGAAGCACTGGAGAGGTTAAGTGACTTGTTTGGAGTCTCGTAGTATGTAGGTGGAGGTTGTGGGAATCAAACCCAAGTCTGCTGGATGTACCCAATTCAATCACTGTTTATTATTCTAACCACTAGGCTATACTGCCAGCCACAATAACACCACATACAATGTTTTAATATTTAATTTTTAATAATAGTGCCAGTACCTACAGTGCAAATTATGAACATTAAACACTTTACAGTATTTTACTAAAACTGAGTTATTCACCACCCATCTGCTTATTTTTTCTTACACCAAAGTGGGTGAATAGTTGACAGAGCACTGTAAATAGCTTTTGATCAGGCTTCATTATTCTACATCCAGAAACAGATGACATTTAAAATCCTTTTATGGAAAACGGCTTTTGGAGATGATGGACATCGACTGATGCTGTGCATTTTAATCTTGATTTTAATGTTTTATGATGTTTTAATATGATGTTATTTTATTGTAATGTGCCATGATTTTAGAAAGGCGCAATATAAATAAAGATTATTATTATTTGTTTATTCTGGATGTATTTAATATTGATTTTCTGTGGCTCACTAAATAGAATCTAGCACTGAATGAGGCAGATGTTTTTACATTTTGGAAGAGGCAACACATCTTATCCGTTTAGGATTCATGTTAGAAACAGAAGTCTTTCTTCATATTTAAAACATATTCAAGTGTCAGTGTATTCATTTAGTAGTTTATGCTGACTAACATATGCTATAGAAAACAGTAAAGGATTTATTGTGAAGCACTAAGGATCTATAGTAGAACTACTGCAATTTTCCAGCAAGTTTTGCAAAAAAACTCTGCAATTTCAGGTTACTTTTCCTGCAATCTTCCAGTGGCCCTGCCCATGTGTGCTGATACTTGTAGACTCTTAGGCACATACTACAAGAAAACTGTGGTTTCAGGAAGGAAAGCAGTCCTCAGGTGATGGAGATGTAGGTGGGAAGCATGGGTGGTTAAACTGAATGGCTGATTACAACAAAGCAGTGCGGGTGATTTCCTTACTGACGCTATATGCAGCAAAGCAGAAAGAATGTGAAGCACAACAGCATTCATTTTAAGATGCTGAAATCTGGATCAGCATGCTGGCACTGCGGTAGCACTACTGCTTGCAATGCCAGCAACCCAGGGTCGGAAGCAAACCTGGGTTGCTGGAGGTCTGGCCAGGGGAGTAGGATAGAGCACCCGGGGGACTGCTCTCCTCCTCTGGGCAGGGTGGGCTGCAGGTCCTGCTGCTTTACCACCACCTGTGTGACCATGGATGGTGGTGCAATGGTGCTGCAGAGTGATCAGGAGGGGAGGACGCTAGCCAGGATCTGGAGCAGTGGCATGTCTCTATGTGACTTACCTCCTTGGATTTCCTCTAGTGCCGGTGTCCTCAGGGACAGAGACCAGAAAACCAGGAATAATCACCCCACATCGGCCACTGGCAGAAGGAACCCAGGTGCCCCAGACTTCATAACCAGGCTCCATGAGGGACCCACTGGGCTACCTGATACACACTAAGGGAGTGTGGAGGGGTGATCTGGGGTCCCCTTTCCTTTCCATCCTGGGGGGGGTACAACCCAGGCAGGATAGGGGCAGGCCCACAGGTGCTCCTGAGCATTACCTGGGGTGAAGCTAGGGGATACCCAGCCTAGGGATCTCTGAAAAGTGGAGACTGATGCTGTGAGAAGGGGACATAGAAAGAGAAAATAAAATTTTTTTAAAAAGATGCTGAAATCTTAGAGATTCTGTGCAGTGACATGCAATTTCCGTGAGGCACCGGTACAAGAATTCAAAATCCGCATACCAAGCAGGATTATGTGATTGCTACCAGTGTTACCGGTAAAAATGGAAAACCAGGGTCCCTGGGCATCTGCCCCATCCATTCAGGTGTTTTGGGATGCTGGGAAGGCATTTATAAGGGGAGCTGTCACTGGGTATGTCAACGGGTATAAAAAAAGCAAGCTTCAGAAGCAGACAGAGCTGCGAAACTGGGTTAGGGAGCTGGAGCACCAGATGGTGAGAAAGGGGGGAGAGGAGGTTTCCCAGCAGTTGGCAGCCAGCAGAGAAGCCCTGAATAATCATTAATGGACGAAGTACATACGTAATTGTTTTTGTGGAAACATAAATTCTATGAATGGGGCAATAAGCCGGGACCCCTGCTGGTTAACTTGATTAAAGGGAGGAGAGGTTGTAAAAGAATTAATGAGGTCAAGGATGGGAAAGGGGGGCTGCATAAAGACACCCCAGGTATCTTGCATAGTTTTGCCTGCTTTTACCAAGAGTTGTATAGGTCAGATGGGGGGGGAAAGGGAGGGACAAGATGAGGCAGTTTTTACATAGAATAGTGATGCCTAAGATCTCCGAAACCTGGAGAGATCGGATGGACAAGGAGATTTCGAGGGAAGAAATTTTTAGGGCCCTAGCCTGTTTGAAATCGGGTAAAGCATGTGGGCCGGATGGTTTACCTGCTGAACTTTATAAGATAATGGGGAAGGAGATCGTGGAGTACCTCTGGGCCCTTTTCAGGGAGATTAGGGAGGGGGGAACCCTGCCTTGTTCTATGAGTGAGGCGACCATTTGTGTCATCCCAAAGCCGGGTAGAGACCCAAAGGACTGTGCCTCTTACAGACCCATATCTCTTCTCAATGCCGATGCAAAAATTTATGCTAAGATATTGGCCTCTAGATTAGATGAGCTTCTCCAAAATGTAATACATGTGGACCAGACAGGATTTATTCGAGGTAGACACTCGTGCCATAATGTGAGAAAGGTTTTGAATGTGATATAGAATGCCTCAAAAACACCAGGGTCCACGGCAATTATTTGTTTAGATGCCAAGAAGGCCTTTGATCGTATTGAGTGGGATTACCTATTTGAGGTGCTGGAGAGATATGGGTTTGGAGTGGAATTTAGAGGAATGGTGCGAGCCCTGTATGCCTCTCCTTGGACTTCGATCTTAGTGAACGGGGGTCTGTCGGAATGGGTCTCTCTCCACAGGGAGTACACAGTGAAGAAAGGAGGGTTACTAGCGGGGTACTGCAGGGTTCAGTACTGGGACCGGTCCTTTTTAATGTCTTTATAAGTGACATTGCAGAGGAACTGGAAGGAAAAGTATGTCTCTTTGCAGATGACACAAAGGTCTGCAACAGGGCTGATACACAAGATGGAGTGGAAAGGATGAGAAGGGACTTGGCAAGGTTGGAGGATTGGTCAAATGTATGGCAGCTCAGATTCACGCATAGAAGTGCAAGGTAATGCACATGGGAAAACAAAACCCAGGGGAAGTGTACACAATGGGGGTGAGATACTGACAACAGTAAAAATAGAAAGGGACCTGGGGTAATTATATCAGATGACCTAAAGGTGGGCAAGCAATGTGAGAAGGCAGTAAGGAAGGCTGGGGATACTGGGATGCATAGGAAGAGGCATCAATAGTAGAAAACAGGAAGTTGTTATCCCTCTGTACAGACAGCTGGTGAGACCCCATCTGGAGTACTGTGTGCAGTTCTGGAGACCCCATCTCTGCAAAGACATAGACAGAGTGGAGGCTGTCCAGAGGAGGGCAACCAAAATGGTGCCGGGTCTGCACCAGAAGACATATGAAGAAAGACTAAAGGAGCTTAATATGTATACCCTTGAGGAAAGAAGGGAGAGAGGGGACATGATAGAAACTTTCAAGTACCTCAAGGGAATTAACAAAGTCCAAGAGGGTAGCATCTTCCAGAAAAAGAGATGTGCAAGAACAAGGGGGCACAATTTGAAGATAGAGGGGGGACGGCTCAGAGGTAATGTGAGGAAGTATTTTTTCACTGAGAGGGTTGTGGATGCATGGAACAGCCTCCCTGAGGAGGTCGTGGAGTCAAGAACAGTGGGGACTTCAAGAATGCATTGGACAGGCATAAGGCAGTCCTAGTGGGGGGTAGGAGGAAGTAAGCTGTTGGTTAACTAGGATCTGCAGCTTATCTGTTAGGTAGGAAAATGGGCAGACTAGGTGGGCCAAACAGTCCTTATCTGCTGTCAAATTCTATGTTCTGTGTTTCAGGGGAACGAGGCAGGGGTGCCCGCTGTCACCCCTCCTCTTTGCTTTGGCAATAGAACCCCTTTCTATAGCAATTAGACAGAGCCCTGAGGTTAGGGGAGTAGAGGAGAGTGGGGAGAGACAGCATAAGCTGTCTCTGTACGCAGATGATATGATCCTTTACCTGAGAGACCCAGGGAACTCTGTGCCAGCCTTGCTGAGGACTGTAGCTGACTTTGCAGAGTTTTCTGGATACAGGATCAATATAGATAAATCAGAGCTGTTGTTGGTGGGGAGCTCTGGAACACAGGTGAGAGGGGAAGAATGGGGCCTGCGAGTGGTGGCTTCCTCTTTTAAATATTTGGGAGTCGTGATAGGGAAGCGACTGGAGGACCTGTACCATCTGAACTATACCCCTATGATTAAGGGGATGCTGGAGGAGCTGAGAAGGTGGCGTGCCTTACCCCTCTCTTGGTGAGGGCACATCAACTTAATTAAAATGAATATCCTACCCCGTGTTCTGTATCTGTTGCAGATGCTCCCAGTGGGCCTCAACAATAAGGACATGAAGATCCTGGAAAGAGGGTTCGGTGAGTTTCTGTGGAGGGGAAAGCGGGCGAGGATGTCCCTGAGGAGGTTGAAGGCGACCACCGAGGGGGGAGGTTTGAACTTCCCAGACCTAAAGCACTATTTTATGGCGGCGCAGGTCAGGATTATTAAGGATTGACTCAGTGATGCGGAGACAGCCAGTTGGCTGGAAATGGAGGAGAGAGGGACTGGAGGTCGGCTAACCGCCTATTTATCAGAGCAAGGGAGGAGGGGCTATGCAGCCCTGAGAAACCCTAGTCCCTTGGTTTTGTCGGTACTAGATAGTTGGGCCAGAATAAAGACTGTCCTGGGTTGTAAGGAACAGGAGATGTTACTACTACCTATTGTGAGGAACCCCTTTTTCAGACCCAGTATAGAGGATGGGAGCTTCCAGGAGTGGGAGAGAAAAGGGGCGCATTGCCTAGGAGACTTGTGTAGGAAGGGCACCATGCTGTCCTTTCAGGAGCTACAGGAGAGGCTAAAGATACCGTCCACTCACCTCTATAGATTCTTTCAGGTTAGGAATCTAATAAAGGAGGTGGAAAAGCAATGAGAAGGTGGCCTGGGGATGGAGCAGCTGGAAGGGCTAATAGGAGTAGCAAGGAGGGACTCTTCTGGGGTTCTAAGGCAGGCAGTATGCCTCTTAAGGCAGAGTGTCAAGGATCTATCAGATTAGACAAAACAGCTGTGGGAAAAGGACATGGGCTTGGCCATATCCCGGGATAATTGGGGATTAATACTGGGATCACATGTAGGGCTACTGGCTTGTAATAAATATAAAGAAAGTGCATACAAATTTGTGCACAGACTTTACTGCCCCCCAGTGGTGAATCATAGGCTGCACCCAGAAGTATCCAAAATATGTGGAAGATGCAAGATACACAGGGGTACCTATTTCCACTGTTTCTGGGATTGTCCCTCTCTGAAGGACTATTGGAGGGCTGTGGGGCAGCAGCTGAGTACCATGCGAGGCAGGGAGGTTCCAGCTGCCCCTCTTAGTCTATTGTTTAGCATAGAGGAGGGAGATGGAGAAAACTGGACGCCATATCAGAGATGGATCAGAATATTATTGGCACAAGCTAGGCAGGTGATCCTCAACACCTGGGTGTCAGGAGATCCCCCTACTGTGGCACAGTGGCGCCTTTTATCCATCCGGGCATTGGCACTGGAGCAGAGGTCATATCAACTACAGGATAAGATAGATAAATTTATGAATCAATGGATGCACTTTATGGGTACACTCTCAGTGGATGAGCTCATGATCTTGAATGCTGGATAGGATAAGAAGCAGTTGCAGGAGGGAGGTTTGGAGGTTTGAATGATAGGTCCCATCTATTAATAGTTTTGATTGAAGGGAAGTGACAAATGCAATAAGGACAGGGATGGGGCAAAAAAGGTAAGGCCATCAAGAAATGAAGAGTAATGAGTACCAATGCCCGTAGTCTGGGCAACAAGCTCCCTGAACTGGTGGCCTTGATGGAAGAGAGATGCTTGGATATTGTAGCAGTCACAGAAACATGGTACACAGAGAACCATGTCTGGGATGTTAACATACCAGGGTACACAACCTACAGGAGAGACAGGAAGGGCAGAAGAGGAGGGGGAGTAGCTCCCTATGTAAGGGAAGGGATAAAAGCAACCAAACAAAAGAGTAAACAGAGAAGAGAGGAGAGGAGGCAGTGTGGGTCACCTTAGAGACTGGAAATGGCACCACAATCCGCACAGGGGTTGTATATAGACCCCCATGTCAGGGGGAAGGAATGGACAAAGATATGATAGAAGGCATACTTAAGATGGTAGAGAAAGGGGAGATACTGTTGATGGGGGACCTTAATATGCCAGATGTTAACTGGAGCACCTTTGCGGCAGCCACATCCAAAAGCAGGGCCATTCTTGATGCCCTTCAGGTGGCATGTCTCAGGCAATAATGTTTTGGAACCTACTCGTGAGGGAGCAATCTTAGACCTCATACTCTCAAATGGGGACAGTGAGAGGATCTCAGATCTAGAAGTGGGTAGCCATTTGGGAACAAGTGACCACCAAACAGGGTGGTTCACGATAAACTCAGCTACAGAGTCAAGCCATACAAAAGTGAGGGTTCTGGACTTCAGGAGGGCTGACTTTGGCAAGATGGGAGAGTGCCTTAGAAAAGCATTAGCAAACAGGCTAGAAGGAGGGGTGGAGCAACAATGGGGAAATATCAAAACTGCCATCACAGAGGCAACAAGCCTTTGTGTGAAGCAAACAAATCAAAATGAAAGAAAAAGCCACTATGGTTCTCAAAAGAGGTCGCGATGAAGGTTAGGGAGAAAAAGATAGCATTTAGGAAGTATAAGAAAACACAGAAGGAGCAGGACAGAGAACTATATCAATTAAGGCAGAAGGAAGCAGTCAGAGTAGTCAGAATAGCAAAGGCACAAACTGAGGAAAAGATAGCTAACTCAGTTAAGAAGGGGGATAAAACCTTTTATAGGGATATCAGGGAGCGTAGAAAGACAAAGGGAGGGATAGTAGGCTGAATAGAATGGATGGTGGGTGGGCAGAGAGTGACAGTGAAAAAGCAGGGATACTGAATGAATACTTCTGTTCAGTATTCACAAAAGAGGAAGTGGGGGAGGTGCCAAATCCAATTAACAGAAGCACTCTGGATAGGGGGGTTGATCCCAGTCCTTTCACAGAAGAAAGGGTTCTGAAAGAACTCCTAAAACTGAAGGTGGACAAAGCAATGGGGCCAGATGGAATTCACCCCAGAATTCTAAAAGAATTAAGCAGAGAACTAGTGACACCACTGACTACCCTTTTTTTTTTTTTTTGCTTCTATTTTTGTCCCCCCAGGGCCACTGATCTGCTTACCTGCCATGTCCTGGCATCCCCCGCAGGTCTGTCCGGCCACCGTCCCCTTGGACTACCCCCCGGCCACCTAATTTAAGGCCATGCGGCTACCCCCGTGGCTTACCCCCTGCGGCGGGAGGGTGGGGAGCACTCCCTCCGGAGCTCAACCCACCCATTCCGGATCCAGTAATGCCGCACACCCAGGTACCGGGAGAGTCCGGCGAGAGGCAGCCATCATGCCACTGCAACCAGTGCCCTCCTTTTCCTCCCACTTCACCCTCTAAGCCGGGCAGGCATGTACTCGACGCCAATGGCCATGAGCTGCACGCTGTCCGCCACGTTCTGGCCAGGCATCTGTCTCCGGCTGAGCTTGTGCTCCCAGCAGTGGAAGTACCTCTGGTCTCCACTGGGGGTCTCTCCCACACCAGGATGCCCCTGGATCCCCCCCCAAGGAGAGGAGAGCTGTCCTACGGACACTCGATCCTACTCCCTCCCGGACGACCCACAGCACCCGGGCCTGCTCCCCAACCCAGGTCCGCTGGCGTGACGCGTGTGTGGTGTCCAGCGCCCAACCCTCAGTGCTACTGGGCTGGCACTGACTACTCTTTTAACAAATCATGGGAGGATGCTGTGGTACCTGAGGACTGGAAGAAGGCTGATGTGATTCCCTTCACAAAGTGGGAGTGGGACCAAGACAGAGGCAGGAAAGTACAGACCTGTCAGTTTGACCTCTGTGGTAGGGAAAGTGATGGAATCACTTCTGAAGGAAAGAATTGTTGAGTACCTAGAGGTCAGTGGGGCACAGGACCCAAGGCAGCATGGGTTCACAGCAGGAAGGTCACATCAGATGAATCTAATTGATTTCTTTGACTGGGTGACCAAAGTAGTAGACCAGGGAGGGGCTGTGGACATGGCCTACCTAGACTTTAGCAAGGCATTTGACACAGTCCCACACAAAAAATTAGTAGTCAAATTAACCAGCCTGGGAGTGGGTCCCAGGGTGGTAGCCTGGGTAAAACATTGGCTGAACAACAGGACACAGAAAGGTAGTGTAAATGGAGTCCTCTGAAGAAAGGGTTACTAGTGGGGTACGCGGGGTTCAGTACTGGGTCCAGTCCTTTTTAATGTCTTTATAAGTGACATTGCAGAGGGATTGGAAGGAAAAGTATGCCTCTTGCAGATGACACAAAGATCTGCAACAGGGTTGATACACAAGGAGGCGTGGAAAGGATGAGAAGGGACTTGGCAAGGTTGGAGGAATTCGAAGAAGTATGGCAGCTTGGATTCAATGCAAAGAAGTGCAAAGTAATGCACCTGGGAAACAAAACCCAGGGAAGATTACACAATGGGGGTGAGATACTGACAACAAAAAATGGAAAGGGACCTGGGGGTAATCATATCAGATGACCTTAAGGTTGGCAAGCAATGTGAGAAGGTGAGGAAGGGCTGGGGATACTGGGATGTATAGGAGAGGTATCACCAGAGAAAACAGGAAGCTGTTATCCCTGTACAGACAGGTGAGACCCCATCTGGAGTACTGCGTCCAGTTCTGGAGACCCCATCTCCCAAGGACATAGACAGGATGGAGGCAGTTCAGAGGAGGGCAACTAAAATGGTGCAGGGTCTGCAAGAGAAGCCATACAAGGAGAGACTAAAGGAGCTCAATATGTATACCCTTGAGGAAAGGAGGGAGAGGGGGGACATGATAGAAATGTTTAAGTACCTCAGTGGAATCAACAAAGTCCAAGAGGGTAGCATCTTTCAGAAAAAGAGATGTGCAAGAACAAGGGGACACAATCTTAAGATAGAGGGGGACGGCTCAGGGGCAATGTGAGGAAGTATTTTTTCACAGAGAGGGTGGTGGACTCATGGAACAGCCTTCCTGAGGAGGTTGTGGGGTCTAAAACTGTGGGAGAATTCAAGAATGCATGGGACAGACATAAGGCAATTTTTGTGGGGGGTAGGAAGAAATAGGCTGTTTAAATAGGATCTGCAGCTTATCCTCTAGGTAGGGTAATGGGCAGACTAGGTGGGCCAAGCGGTCCTTATCTGCCATCAAAGTCTATGTTAAAAGACCTTGGTATACATGTATATAGGTTAACTTATTCGTAGAGAATAGAATGTTTCTCTCATTATCGTGTTTTTCTTTTTTTCCCTTCTTAACTCTTGAATATTGTTTTGGTATGTTTTTTTTTTCTTTTCTTTCTCCTCCTCTTTCATATATGATCTTCTTTTTAAAATGAGATGGAAGCCTGAGATAGGCCATAGATTTATTTGCATTAATGGACTCTATGGAGCTATGACCTGTGATGCCTTTATTCTGTGACTGTATTCTGTTTTTTATTATGCTGGAAAATTTAACAAAAAAGAGTTAAACAAAAAAAAAACAATTTGTATCCTCTCTTTGCCCCTTCTGCTATCTTTTCCTCTGCCTGGGCTTTTGTCTTTCTAATTTGTTTGTTTGACTCTCATTTTTTTCCTTGTACGACTCCCTGTCTTTCTCAGTTTTGGTTTCCTGGTATATGCTGTACGCCTTCTTTTTTTCTTTGACTGTGGTAGCTACTTCCTTGGAAAACCATAGAAGATTTATTTTTCTTTTTGCTTTGCTGATACATCTGGCACATTGATCTGTGGCAGTCTTTATTGCTCTCTTGAGTCTCCCCCATATGACCTCCACCTCCTCAACCTCTATTTCCATTAACTGGCTACTTATGTTGTTCCTCATATTTTGGAAGTCAGCCTTTCTGATATCTAGCACCTTTATCTTTGAGTGGCTGGTATCCTGTGTTATGTTTACCATAAAGCTTACCATGCAATGGTCGCTGTTGACCATATGACATCCCACTTCGATGTCCTTGATCCTTTCCAAGTTTGTGAGGACAAGATCGAGAATGGCATCACCCCTTGTTAGGTTTTTCACAAGTTGGCACAGTCCTGCGCCTTGTAGTGACAATAAGAAGTCCCTACTTCTATGTTGTTGCTTCTGTTAGTGTGCTCCAGTTACTATCTGGTAGGTTGAAGTTCCCCACCAGTATTACTCCACCTTTATCAGACATTTTGTGGATTTCCTCTATTAGGTCTTTGTCTCCTTTATCTCCTTGATTTGGGGACCTGTACATGATGCCAATTCTGAAAGGTTTTCCCTTGGCCGTGTCTACTGTTAGCCACAGTGACTCGAAGTCCCCAGGTTGCCCTTTTACTTCTGTGACTTTTATTTCCTCCCAAATGTAAGTGGCCACACCCCCCCCCCCTTTCTTTGCCCTGCCTATCTTTCCTGAACAGATTGTAACTGGGAATGGCCATATCCCATCCATAGAAACATAGAAACATAGAATTTGACGGCAGATAAGGACTGTTTGGCCCACCTAGTCTGCCCATTTTCCTACCTAACAGATATGCTGCAGATCCTAGTTAACCAACATCTTACTTCCTCCTACCCCCCACTAGGACTGCCTTATGTCTGTCCCATGCATTCTTGAATTCCCCCACTGTTCTTGACTCCACAACCTCCTCAGGGAGGCTGTTCCATGCATCCACAACCCTCTCAGTGAAAAATACTTCCTCACATTACGCCTGAGCCATCCCCCTCTATCTTCAAATTGTGCCCTTTGTTCTTGCACATCTCTTTTCTGAAAGATGCTACCTTCTTGGACTTTGTTGATTCCCTTGAGGTACTTGAAAGTTTCTATCATGTCCCCTCTCTATCTTCTTTCCTCAAGGGTATACATATTAAGCTCCTTTAGTCTTTCTTCGTATGTCTTGTGGTGCAGACCCTGCACCATTTTGGTTGCCCTCCTCTGGACAGCCTCCACTCTGTCTATGTCTTTGTGGAGATGGGGTCTCCAGAACTGCACACAGTACTCCAGATGGGGTCTCACCAAGTGTCTGTACAGAGGGATAACAACTTCCTGTTTTCTACTATTGATGCCTCTTCCTATGCATCCCAGTATCCCCCCAGCCTTCCTTACTGCCTTCTCACATTGCTTGCCCACCTTTAGGTCATCTGATATGACTACCCCCAGGTCCCTTTCCGTTTTTACTATTGTCAATATCTCACCCCCCATTGTGTACTCTTCCCCTGGGTTTTTGTTTCCCATGTGCATTACCTTGCACTTCTTTGCATTGAATCTGAGCTGCCATGCATTTGACCATTCCTCCAACCTTGCCAAGTCCCTTCTCATCCTTTCCACTCCATCTTGTGTATCAACCCTTTGCAGATCTTTGTGTGCCTGCAAAGAGACATGCTTTTCCTTCCAGTTCCTCTGCAATGTCACTTATAAAGACATTAAAAGGACCGGTCCCAGTACTGAACCCTCTGCGGTGCCCACTAGTAACCCTCCTTTCTTCACTGTGTACTCCATTTACTACTACCCTTGCGTCCTGTTGTCAGCCAATTTTTATCCAGGCTACCACATTGGGGCCCACCCAAGGCTGGCTAACTTGTGTATTAATCTTTTTGTGGGACTGTATCAAATGCCTTGCTAAAATCTAGGTAGGCCATGTCCACAGCCCCTCCCTGGTCTACTACTTTGGTCACCCAGTCAAAGAAATCTATTAGATCTGTCTGACACGACCTTCCCATCATGAATCCATGCTGCCTTGGGTCCTGCAGCCCCACTGGCCTCTAGGTACTCAACAATTCTTTCCTTCAGAAGTGATTCCATCATTTTCCCTACCACTGAGGTCAAACTAACTGGTCTGTAGTTTCCTGCCTCTGTCCTGCTCCCACTTTTGTGAAGAGGAATCACATCTGCCCTCCTCCAGTCCCCAGGTAGCACCCCATCCTGCCATGATTTGTTAAAGAGAGTAGTCAGCGGTGTCACTAGTTCTACCCTTAGTTCTTTTAGAATTCTTGGGTGAATCCCATCAGACCCCATTGCTTTGTCCACCTTCAATTTTATTAGTTCTTTCAGAACCCTTTCTTCTGTAAATGGACTGGTATCGACTCCCGTCTTCAGAGTGTTTCTCTTGTTTGGTTTAGGTACCTCCCCCTCCTCTTCCTTTGTGAATACTGAGCAGAAATATTCATTCAGTATCCCTGCTTTTTCACTGTCCCCCTCTCTTTTCCCTCCCCTTATTAAGCCTCAGTATCCCTCCTTTGGTCTTTCTTCGCTTCCTAATGTAACTTATAAAGGTCTTATCCTCTCTTAACAGAATTGGCTATCCTTTCCTCGGTTTGGGCTTTTGCTATTCTGACTGCCTTCCCAGCCTCTTTCTGCTTTAACTGTTAAAGTTCTCTGTCCTGCTCCTTTGTGTTTCCTGGATTCTGAATACTATCCTTTTCTCCTTAACCTTCCCTGCCACCTCTTTTGAGAACCATAGCGTTTTTTTCCTTTGTTGTGTTTTATTGATTTGCTTTACACAAAGGCTTGTTGCCTCTGTGATGGCTGTTTTGATTACTCCTCATTGTTCCTCCACCCCTCCTTCTTGCCTGTTTGCTAGTGCTTTTCTAAGGCACTCTCTCATTTTCCCAAAGTCAGCCCTCCTAAAGTCCAATACTCTTGCTTTTGTATGGCTGTGTTTCTCATGAACCCCACTGTTTGGTGGTCGCTTGTTCCCAGATGGCCACCCACCTCTAAATCTGAGATTCTTTCTCCATCCCCATTTGAGAGTACCAGGTCTAATATTGCTCCCTCCCGAGTGGGTTCCCATACTAGCTGTCTGAGGCATGCCCCCTGTAGGGCATCAAGAATGACCCTGCTCTTGCATGTGCCTGCAGCAAAGGTGCTCCAGTTAACATCTGGCATATTCAGGTCCCCCGTCAACAATATCTCCCCTTTTTCTGCCATTCTAAGGAAGCCTTCTATCATTTCCTTGTCCATTCCCTCCCCCTGAGATGAGGGTCTGTATACAATCCCCATGCGGATTGTGGTGCCATTTCCTGTCTCCAGGGTGACCCAGAGTGCCTCATCTGCTCCCTGTTTACTCTTTAGTTCTGTTGCTTTGATCCCTTCCTTTACATAGAGAGCTACTCCTCCTCCTCTTTTACCCTCCCTGTCCCTCCTGTAGATTGTGTATCCTGGTATGTTGCCATCCCAGTCATGGTTCTCTGTGTACCATGTTTCTGTGACTGCCACAATATCCAGGAAACCCTCTTCCATCAAGGCTACTAGTTCAGGGAGCTTGTTACACAGACTACGGGCGTAGGTACTCATCACTCTCCACTTTTTGATAGCCTTACCCCTTTTAGCCCCATTCCTGTCCTTACTGCCTTTGTCTTTTTTTACATTTACCTCTGTCCTGCTCCCTAATAACTTCTCTACCTTGGTGTTTACCTCACTAATTACCATGTTTTGTGGGGGAGGCTGGGATTTCCCTGCTCCTTTTCAGTGCCTCTCCCCTTGGCTAGTTTAAATGCTTGCCAATGAAGCATTTAAACCTCTCACCTAGGATCCTGGTTCCCCCCCTGGGCAGATGCAGACCATCGCACCAGTGTAGGTCTGCATCCCTGCAGGTGGCTCCCCATTCCCCAATGAAGCCAAAACCCTGATCTCCACACCAGTCTTTCAACCACTCATTGAATTCCCTGGTGAGGAGTGCCCTAGCATCACCCTTTCCATAGACAGGTAGCACCTCCAAGAAGGTTACCGTATGCACTACTTGTCTAAGGCCCCTCCCCAACTCTACAAACTCCTCTTGCACTGCTCTGATCCCATTCCTAGCCAGGTCATTTGTCCCTAGGTGGACAATGGCATCCAGCTCCCTCCCTCGTGCAGCTCCTCCCACGATCCTGAGGATTCGCCTGTCCCTCCAAGCCGTGGCGCCCAGGAAGGCACCTTACCTCCTCTCCCTTCCTCCCATTTCTATCCCCTAATGATTGAGTCCCCACCAGAGTTGTTTCCCCTGTGGGGTCCCAAGCCACCCTCCTGTGGGTCTCCTTTGAGGTTCCCAGCATCGCCCTGGTCTCCACTGCATGTGCCTCCATAGAGGAACCACTATCCACCAGAAGAGCGAATGAATTGTGGAGAGGTACAGCTGGAGGGATGCAGCTCTGTTCCACCACCCTCCCCCTCCCTGAGCCCACCCTGATCCAGCCTCTCTTCTTTCTTGGCAACTTCTGAGGTAGTGGCATTGGCACTGGTGGTCCCTGGGTGGGAGAGGAGGTTTCACAAATCCTAGCCAGGTCAGCCTGGAGATGGGCAACCTCCTCTCTCAGACCAGAGAGGTGCCTGCAAATAGGGCAGCATCACAGCCTCCAGAATGTCTCCCAGAACACTGCTGCCTCACAGCCATTGCATTGCACCACTCCTATCATGTCTTATTTTGTGTCCCCTTTCCTGTTTCTCTGTATGCTTACTCTCTCCTCTCCTTACAACTCTCACCCTTCCTGTTCTGGGACAGCAACTTCCTATCTTCTTTAGTAGCCTCCTTCTTCCTTGCTCAATGTCAGACCACCAGCAGCTGGGGGAAGGGGAGAGGAGCTACTTTTTCCTTTAGGGTTGACAAAACCAATGTTTCTCTATGATCCTTCCCTCCCTACTGCCAAACAGGAAGTTCCTGTTGACAGTCAGATCTAGTGGCTATAAAAGTAGAACTGGCTTAGGGTGGGATGGAGGGCAATTAGTAAGAAAAAAGGCTAGCAACAGGAAGTTGTAATTTGAGTCACCTGCTTTTATAGTGTCTAAGCCACACCCCCAATTAAGCTCTCTCCTCCTACTGGTTTAGCAAAGTAGGCTGATACAATACCCTTCCCAGCACAGAACACACACTGACTTTCTTTTTCTTTCTTTTTTTTAACCCTAAATAAGACCCCTTCTACTTCTAATAAAGTATCTGTCTACTTAATCTCAACAGACACTGACTCCTGCTGAGATATAAGTTTTAAATTAATAAGAAAATGTAGCTTTTTTAGTTAGCTGCTTTCTGCTCTACAAGCAAGGCTAGCAACAGGTAGTTGTAATTTGAGTCACCTGCTTCTATAGTGTCTAAGCCACACCCCCAATTAAGCTCATGCTCCTCCTACTGGTTTAGCAAAGTCAGCTGATACAATACCCTTCCCAGC
The DNA here is from genome assembly GCA_016271365.2 of Neoceratodus forsteri. NCBI lineage: Eukaryota > Metazoa > Chordata > Ceratodontiformes > Ceratodontidae > Neoceratodus > Neoceratodus forsteri. The sequence goes on along the minus strand of CM057458.1, from coordinate 160,329,791 downwards.
ACAGAACACACACTGACTTTCTTTCCTTTCTTTTTTTAACCCTAAATAAGACCCCTTCTACTTCTAATAAAGTATCTGTCTACTTAATCTCAACAGACACTGACTTCTGCTGAGATATAAGTTTTAAATTAATAAGAAAATGTAGCTTTTTTAGTTAGCTGCTTTCTGTTCTACAAGCAAGGCTAGCAACAGGAAGTTGTAATTTGAGTCACCTGCTTTTATAGTGTCTAAGCCACACCCCCAATTAAGCTCACTCTCCTCCTACTGGTTTAGCAAAGTCAGCTGATACAATATCCTTCCCAGCACAGAACACACACACTGACTTTCTTTCTTTTCTTTCTTTTTTTAACCCTAAATAAGACCCCTTCTACTTCTAATAAAGTATCTGTCTACTTAATCTCAACAGACACTGACCCTGCTGAGATATAAGTTTTAAATTAATAAGAAAATGTAGCTTTTTTAGTTAGCTGCTTTCTGCTCTACATGCAAGGCTAGCAACAGAAAGTTGTAATTTGAGTCGGTCACCTGCTTTTATAGTGTCTAAGCCACACCCCCAATTTAGCTTGCTCTCCTCCTACTGGTTTAGCAAAGTCAGCTGATACAATACCCTTCCCAGCACAGAATACACATTGACTTTCTTTCTTTTCTTTCTTTTTTTAACCATAAGTAAGACCCCTTCTACTTCTAATAAAGTATCTGTCTACTTAATCTTAACAGACACTGACTCCTGCTGAGATATAAGTTTTAAATTAATAAGAAAATGTAGCTTTTTTAGTTAGCTGCTTTCTGCTTTACAAGCAAGGCTAGCAACAGGAAGTTTTAATTTGAGTCACCTGCTTTTATAGTGTCTAAGCCACACCCCCAATTAAACTCACTCTCCTCCTACTGGTTTAGCAAAGTCCGCTAATACAATACCCTTCCCAGCACAGAACACACACTGACTTTCTTTCTTTTCTTTCTTTTTTAACCATAAATAAGACCCCTTCTACTTCTAACAAAGTATCTGTCTACTTAATCTCAACAGACTCTGACTCCTGCTGAGATATAAGTTTTAAATTAATACGAAAATGTAGCTTTTTAGTTAGCTGCTTTCTGCTCTACAAGCAAGGCTAGCAACAGGAAGTTTTAATTTGAGTCACCTGCTTTTATAGTGTCTAAGCCACACCCCCAATTTAGTTCACTCTCCTCCTACTGGTTTAGCAAAGTCAGCTGATACAATACCCTTCCCAGCACAGAACACACACTGACTTTCTTACTTTTCTTTCTTTTTTTAACCCTAAATAAGACCCTTCTACTTCTAATAAAGTATCTGTCTACTTAATCTCAACAGACACTGACTCCTGCTGAGATAAAAGTTTCATCCATGGTTTTCTGTGACCCATGTTTCTGTTATAGCCACCCAGTATAACCTTTCTTTTTCCAAGATGGCTGTTAGTTTGGGAAGTTTGTTGGTTGGGCTTCTATTATTTACAACCATTGCCTTCCAGGAATGTACATCCTCTTTGGCACGAGGTTGTACCCTCTTCCTGGACTGCTCCAGTTTGCTCTTTCCAGCCAAGAGATTATGGAGTTTGCTGGTTCGGGTGGATGTTGGCTCTGATTTGTTTTCTGAGGATGTATGCACGCATTTGGCATTTCGGGGAGTGATGACCAGCCCACCGACAGCAGGGGTGTGAGCTGCATCATACTCCCCTTTGTTTAGTTTAAACTACCTGTAGAGACATCACATTTTTGTCCAAGGCTTGCATGCCTTCTTTGTTTAGGTGCAATCTGTCATATTTAAAAAAACTCTTTCCCAAAAGTTGTGCCAGTTCCCTATGTAGTGGTATCTCTTGTCTTAGCACCAATCATGCAGCCATGAGTTGAATTTGCCTAGTTCAATCTCTCTGACTCGCCTGGTGCTTTTTCCTTTTTCCCACACTGGCAGCACTTCTGAGAAGGCTAATTTGGACGGAAGGGAAGAAAGTTTGTCAGCCAGGTCCTCAAAGTGTTTCCTGGCCTCTTGAACTGTGTGATTTGCCAAGTCATTGGTACCAAGGTGTATTGTTATATGTGTAACATCCCCTGATTCTTGCACAATGGTCTTTATGCCAGGGGCATAGCTACAAGGGTGCAGAGGGTGCAGTGGCACCCAGGCCCATGAGGTATGAGGGTCCCAAATCACAATTTTGATGTTTATTCAAAACTGGGGAGGGGCCCTGTAACATCACCTTGCACCCAGGCCCTTTGGGAATTTGCTATGCTACTGCTTTATGCAGTTAGTGTCTCTGCGTGCAGAGGCTCCTGGTAGACACTTTGCCACAATGTTGCTTTTAACATTTCGTGTTAGGTGGTGTTCCACTCTTCGGATCATAGAATCCCTGATTATGAGAATTTTGCTTTTGTTTATATTTGTGTCATTATTATGTTGAGTTTTAGTATTTTTGTTGTTATTGCATTTGGTTTTGGTATTGTTGGTTATATTTTGAGTATTAGTGTTTTTGTTTTTATCGTAGTTTGTATTGGTTTTAATTGGCGTGTTAGCCTTTTTGGGTGGTTTGATTTCTTTACCTTGTATTACTTTGTCTGTGGTTGGTAATAGTGGAGCAAACCTGTTTTTTGTTTGGATGGCCAGGAAATGCTCCTGGTTTTTAACTTCCTTCCTGGGCCTCCTATGATGCCTCTCTTTTCTTGCCACCTGCCAGTCTCTGGGCCCTGCCTCAAGTCCTGTCCCCTGGCTGACATGCTGGTAGTGGTGGAGGTGGGGGGGTTGAGGAGGTGTGTTATAGCGTTCCCTGTATTGGAGGTCATATATTATAGTCCAAGCATCCTGTAGTTGGGCTGCAAGAACTGCTATGGTGCAGCACGCACAGCAGGGTCCTGGTTGCCATTTTTAGATCCTATTATACAGTGCACTGCAGTTTTCGCAACTGACAAGGTCCATGTTTTGTTTTGTTTTAGTTGAGAGATAGTGCTGATTCCCGTTTTTTGTCAGGAAGTGTGGACGAAAAAGAGAACAGAACAGTGAGTTTTTTGGGGTTTTTTGTACCTTACTACCTCCTATCAGGTGTTGTGGGTGGCGCAACATGCCTATAAAGCAAGAGCACTCTGGAGAGGGTGGGTGGGCATCTAGAATTGTACCTTGTATGCTGTAGAACACAATGAGGTAGCTGTTGAAAAGACAAGGTCTAGCTTATACTCCTGTAAGGTAAGAAGGAAGCTGGTTACCAGCTCAGTTGTTCTGCCCTTTGGCTCAGAACAGCTCCATGGAGTCCCTGCTGCTTGCAGTAAAAACCTACCTGTGCTCCTTGCGTCCCAGCTCCCTGCTGCTGTGAAGGAGAGGAGACTGATCCACTGGCTGCAGGACAATATCTGCCCTTCTCAAAAGCTGGAGTGCCCAGGGAACTGCTGCAGCAGAAGACACCAATGAGAGTAGAAGCCGCAGATGAGAGGGAACCTGGATGAGGCTATGCTGCTACTGCAAGTTCCGTTTGTTGCGCTTCAGTCGGCAGACCTGCAGGTAAGAGTGTGGGAGAATTTAAATCTCCTACTTGAGCTTCCCTCAGGTGAAGATCAGTGAAGCTCAGCAGATATTAAGGCTAGGGGTATGAACGCACTTGACATATGCCTCCTAGGGTTTCCCTTTGTGTCCGAGCTGTTCTGCTGGAGAGAACTGAAAGTAGGAAAAAAAATTTCAGGTTGTTTTTTTTTTTTGCCTTCTAGTCAGGTCAAGTAGGAAATGGGCGGTGACATGTCGAACCTATATAGGAAGAGGACCAAGGAGTTGGTGGGATTAAGGGGTATGGTGGGAGGACAGAACCTTTGTTACTCCTTCCTGCTGAAAAAAACAATCATTTTGTTATAGTCTGCCACTTAGTAGCACAACTAGAGACTGGAGGAGAGAAGATCTCTTTCCCAGTCGGTGAAGATCAGTGAAGCTCAACAGACAGTAAGGCTAGGGGCTTGACCGCACTTTGCGTATGCCTCCTATGGTTGCCCTTTGTGTCTGAGCATACATGTGAATGGATGCAGATCGGCAAACTGAAGGGAGATTTTTAATGAAAATGGAGAAGAGGATCATGCCAAAGATCGAACCTTGTGGGACTCCAGTATGGATGGGGAGTGGTAGAGAGAGGGAGTCCCCGATCCTGACTGATTGCATTCTACCTACTAGATAGGACTTGAACCAGTTTGTGGCTGAGGGAGACAGCCCAGCATTAGAGAGTTTATCCAGTAGGTGGGAATAGGAGACAGTGTCAAAGGCCTTTGCAAGGTCGACAAAGATGGCAGAGGTGACTAGTCTCTGATCCATGCCAGTATAGATGGAGTCAGTGAGTTGGAGGAGGGAGGTAGATGTGGAGTGGTTCTTCTGGAAGCCAGACTGGAAAGGGGTGAAAAAAGAGGAGGAATCATGGAAAGGGGAGAGCTGAGCGAGCACTACATGTTCTTGCAGTTTGACAAGAATAGGGAGAAGGGAGATGGGATGATATTTGCCAGTTGCTGAAGGATCACCCCCCTTTGTGGTGGGTGATGATGGTAGCATGCTTCCAGGAGGCTGGGACAGAGGCTAATGTGAAGGAGCAGTTTAGGAGATCAGCAATGGGCTGAGCAATGGCAGAGCAGACAGGTATAATAGCTTTGCATCAAGATCATCAGGGCTTTTGCCTTTAGATGGGTTTAGTGCCATGAGAGCCCTTAGCACATTGAAGGGAAAGATGGGAGAAGAGGAAGGTAGATTCGGTGGGGCACAGAGGGCTGGGGTGTTGGAGGAGGCCCTGGGGAAGTATAGAGAGAAGGGAGGAGGTGCAGGAGGTGCAGTATGAGTTAAATGCTTCTGCTACTGAGGAAGGATCAGATAGGGTAGCGTCAGCCGATATAATGGTGGGGGCAAGGGGGTTGGTTGAGGGAGAGAAAAAGAGCATGCACTACCTTCCAGAATTTTGACAGGTGGTTTACATTAGTCTGGAAGATACTAGAGAAGTAAACAGCTTTAGCTTGATGCACTAATCTGGTGGATGTGTTATGGAGTTGGCGGTACTTCTGGTAAGCATCAGAGGAAGATGACTATTTATGGGCCCTCCATGCTAGGTCCTGAGTCCTTAGACAATACAGGAGGTCGGTTGTGATCCAAGGGAGGTGTGATCCATGGACTCTGATGTGTCTGAGGAGAGCATTGCGATTCCAGATGTTTAGGAAGGTAGTTTTGAAGTAATCGAGAGCCATGTCAATTGAGTTGGCCGTATTAATGGGTGACCAGTCTACCTTGGTGAGGTCATCAAGTGGGGCGAGAGCTCAAGGGATTTGAAGGAGCAAATGTGTAGGAACTTAGGGGGGTCTCGAGGAGACCGGATTTTACCTACACAATAGATGATGTGATGGTCGCTGAGTGCGTCTGGTTAGAAACCAGCATTTATAATTTGGTGGGGGTGCTAGGCTAGGACCTAATCAATGAAGGAGTGTTTGAGTGACCTGGTATTTAGGTGTGTTGGTTCTATAATGAGCTGTATTAAATTTAGGGTGGAGATTTCAGAGCAGGCGGAGGAGTGAGTAGAGGCAAGCCAGTTCAGGTTGAAGTCACACAAGGCTAACAGTTCGCCTGAAGATTTGAGGGCTGATAGAGATGACAATAGGTCAATAACGGAGTTGGGGGGGGCAGCAGTAGACACCAGCTATAAAGATTGGAAAGGGGGGAGAGATCAATGTAAGTAATTGGTCTTACTGGGAAGGGGTGGAGGAGGCCAGGATTGTCGTGAAGTGTAGAGAGGATTTAAGGTAGATAACTACCTCACCACCTCACTTGGCTTTGTCTTGTCAAACGAGGGTATAGCTGGGGATGGAGACAGCTTCATTTGGAATTTTTGGGCTTAACCAGGACTCAGTCAGAATAAGAATGTCAGGTTGGAGCGACACAACTAGAGGTTGGATCTGATCGATCTTAGGCAGTAGGCTTCTAATATTTAGGTGGATGATTCTCAGACCATGAGGGAGTTGGGGGGGAGTGGGGGAAGGCCAGGGTTTAATTCAATGTCACCTGCAAGCAGCAGTAGAAGAGTTAGTAGATGCTGTGTAAGCAAGAGGATGTGCTTTTTGAGGGCACTATGGGGTTGGCAGCCGGAATTACAGGGTGGGTGGGTAAGCAGTAGTGAAGGCCTGGCTAAGGCTAGTAAAGGACAGTGAGGGGGCAAGATGGAGGTGCCAGGAGTACAGGGGTAGGGAGGGTCAGCAGGGGAGAAGCTAAGGAAGGTATGGGTTGGGGACTGAGGAGGGGGGGACAAGGGATGGGAGAGATGGGTGTAGAGAGGAGGGCAGTAGGCGATGATAGCAAAGAGAGGTAAGAGATAGATGTAGCAGGGTGGCATGGTAGGGCTGTAGAAAGTATATAAGGTGGACCCAGAATAGCTAGGGAACCTCCTAGCCGAGGTTAGGAGGGAGGGACCAATATCCACAGATGTGGAGGGTGTAGTGGCTATATCGAGTGCCTTGGTTGAATGGGGGGAAAAGTGGGCTGAACTGTTTCAACAGCCAATAAGGTAAACACTAACTAGAGTGGGTGGAATGTATCAAAGACTGGGGGGTGGGGGTGCACCAAGAGAGATAGGAGGGGTTGGAGGAAGGATACTAGTAACTGGCTCCTACTTGGAACCCAAACAGGCGGTATAGCCTAATGGTTAAGGTGGCAGATCATGGATAACTGACTGCTGTAGAACAGGGTTTGAGACTCACCTCCAACCAGAAGGGCCATAGAGCACCAGTCAGTCACCTGGTATGCAGAGTAGTGGATAATACAATTTGTAAAGACAAAAGCAAAATTAGGAAGGAGGGGCAGCTAGTTAATGTATGTGTAAGCTGTGTGGGTTGGGAATGTTAAATGCCCAGCAGTTGGAAAATGGCTGGGGAGTGATGGGTGTAACTATTTAACAATCAGGAGGGAGAGTGGGAGATACCAAGCCTGCTTAGTATAGGGGAGTAGTGGGGTAATGGAGGAGAGTAAGGGAGAGACCACAGTTGCTGAGTGGGAGGGGTGTAAAAGTGGGATGATGGGATTTATAACAAGCACCACCTCTGGATGGAAGGATGGCTGGGGCGGGTTAGGTGGGTATTATGTAACCATGGCACTGTCTATCTGTGTGGAGCCGAATTCCAAGATGGCGCTGTGTCCCACCTGAAAGCCTGCTGTCCCAAGTAGAGGGGGAGCCCCATTCGTGGTTCCCAACCTTGCTGTGCTGCTGACGATTCTACGAGGGTCTGAGGCTGATGAAGGAAGGGAGAGCACGTTAATAGAGGTAATTGGGGGGGAGGGGAATAATGTGAGCCAGGAGATGGGGCAGATGTCCCGTGCAAGGCAGGTCATGCCATGGGGGATGGGGACTAGGAAGGGCAAAACAAGTGACTTTGGAGCCCTGTCCTGGAGACTGTGAGGCTACACCAGCAGCCTGTGGGTAATGGGACAGTGAGCGGCCACTGGAATTGGTACCTCCCTGGGGCTTGGTAACAGAGAGAGCCCCAATTCAGTCACTGAGTACCAGCAGGGACTCAGCTAATATAGAGTAGGGAGGAGCCTACAAGGGAGTCATCCTTGACTTAGTTCTTAAAAACAGGGCCAGCATAGAGGAGGTCACAGTGCCGGATGTAAGCCCGCCCAGTTTGGGAGCTTACCTTTGGACTTATGGGCCCCAGCACCAGTCCTACCTCAGCCACCAGACTGGGCCTTCTTCACCCCTGATCCTCTGTGAAGCAGCAACTCCAGGACCAGAAAGGTGCTGTAGAATCAGCCAGGGTCCCCGGGAGGGAGTCGAGCCTTGGCTCCTTCGGAACATTTTGGCTGCTGCCCTGAGTGCTCCCAAGTCACAGGCCCATGGACTGTGCTGTGGGGCTGGGACTGGGAGAGAAAAGCCCCACTGGGTGCAGGACAAAGGCCTCAGACCCCACGAGGGGCAGTGGGGTCAAGAGCAAAGAAAATGGCCAGTACTGCTCTGCAGCATATGCACAGCAGCACTGGCAGGACCTGGAGCTTCATTTTCTTGAATTAGGCTGGGCACCCACAGCCCCAGTGGGTTCCAACTTCCAGGGCAGGCAGCAGAGTCAGGACTAAAGATCTGTAATGCCATGGGTTGCCTACATGGTGTTTCTCAGCCTCAGTGTAGGCTGCATGGCTGTAGAAAAAAAGACTTGGCAGCCAGTGCCATTAGGTAAGCTGTGCATGTACGGCCAAACTAACAGTGGAGCTGGTGTTCAAATGATCCGTCTGGAGGTGCGACTGCCTAACCTACCCCACTCCAGGCCCCAGGCCAGGCAACTGGGTCTGGACATGATACAAGAAAGGCCTGAGGGGCATCAGTGACACAGCAAGAGGCTGCACAGAAGAAAAAAAAAACAGTGTTTTAAAAAAGTACACAAACAGAGCTGCCCCATGAGCCACAATTCCCTGACTCAGCAAGGATTACTGTAAAGGGGACAGAGTGCACTGCAGCAATCAACAGTATGCAGCAGCCAATCACTCGACAGCAGAAGGATCCTATCAGTCAATCAGGTGTCAAGTTTTACATCCTATAAAAAAGGACTGCTGAAGACAAATCTGGACTCAGTCCAAGACTGTCTGACAGCCAGGAGGCTGTGTGAGTGAAAGACTCATGGAGACTAAAGCAACATAGGTGTGGTGGCCTGTTAGTTTCCAGAGGTGCACCTGATGTGTGAACTTTAAAGTGCATTTAACAACTAAGAGTTTGCCTTCAGAGAAGCAACAAAAAGAGGTGTTTGCTGAAAAAAAAGTAAGAAGCGCTTCAGAGGTTTACCAGCCAGAGACCATTCAACCCAGCAGCCCAGAGACTGTGGAGTCACTGCCTGATTAATGAATGGGTTTCATCCAGAGCCATAGAGAAGCAGGAGTAAAAAGAGTCTGTAGTCCAACCCCTGCCTGTAGCCAGTATGGTAAGAGGGTGCCAGCCAGTCCTCACAGCCAGAGGTCAGGTGTCTGACTCTCCTCAGATTGAGGACTTGCCACAAAGAAAGGTTGAGGACCATTGCCCCCACAGTGCAGCTGTATACATCAGCAGAGAGTGGAAAAAGGCCTGAGAAGTGAAGTGAAGTGATCCAGACTAGTGAGATGGACAGAGAAGCAGCCTAGCTAAGAGGAGCCACATGTCTTCAGTGCAGTCACAGTGGAACTGATCAGAGGGAAGCCATCCTTCACAGGTCATCAGGACTCTGAACAACCTCAGGGCGTCAGCCCTGTAACACCATCAATAGCTAGATAGCTGGTGTCTTAGGTTAAAGTATGGGGCAGGATCATGCCAGATATTTGATGGACCTAGGCAGAAGACCTACTATGGCCATCAGGCTCATTCCCATGGGATTACATATAGGTACCCAATTGTTGTCTGAAAGTGTTTACCTTTCATTGTGTGATCATTATTCTGAATGGGTGCTGAGGGCCCCTACTCCATGCTAGCCACCACTTTCACAGTAAGTTAGCTGTCAGTGGAGAGCTCTCCAACAAGTCCTTGGGGGGAGAGCCAGGTACATCCACTTGTAAGGCAGTTGCAGAACTGACATGGGGAGGGGATGTGGGCTTGTTATTGGGGTATGGCTTGCATAGAGTATAAATCCCCTTGATGCCATTCTCCTCTGCTATCCTTTGTTGTTTCCCTCCTTTACCCTGGTTCACCCACGTTGTGGCAAAAAACATGCTGGTGACACCAATTACGGCATCGACAACATGCCACCCAGCATTACAGTGTCAGTCATTATGTTTCCAGGGAGTTACAGTGCCCAAGTGCCCACCTGGGAAACAGTCAGTTTTTGCAGGGACTTTGCTTCCCGCACCCCTGAAAACTAAATGTAACCTCCTTTGGGGTGGCCATGCCCTGGAGAGGGTAGAAAATATGTGGGGTGGCAAAGGGCAACAGGAGTGAGGGGCGATCTAAAATTAAGATAGTCCCTTTCACTGTCTCCCTTGTTGTGGCACTGTAGTTGTGGCAACAAAAATCAGTCACTGTCCTAATGGTATACCCTTTACCCTTCCCTGTAAATAAAATTCTAGTTTATTGCATTTTGAATTACGCATATTCGCAATTTTTTTTCAGACTCAAATACAGTGTTTGGGGATTGTATTATTGCTTGGGAGAAGGACCTGTATTACTTCCTGGGGGGTATTCAGTATATTATCCAGGTACAACTGTGTATGCCCCAAGTGGAGATATCACATAATTTTTACAGGCATCTCTAGGTTGCCCACAACTATCAGAACCCAGGCCAGCCCCCTCAGAGAGGTGTAAGTAAAGGATTGGTGGGATCCCTGAGGGTCCCAGATTTACATAGACCCACTGTTAACCAGGGACCACCAGATAGTAGTGTTGATATCAGATTTGAAGTGTAGAGAAATCAGTCCAAGACAAAAGTCATGGATTTTAGGAAGGTAGCTGTTGGTAGGATGGGAGAGCTGTTGCAGAAGAAACTGGAAGAGATAGGAGAAGCAGCGGTGGGGGTGGGGTGAAGTGGGGCGTGATAATAAATCAGATAGCAGAAGTCATAAATCTATGTCTAGCCGGCCCACCGGCACAGCGGTAGGGCTTCCGCTCATGCCAGCGACCCGGATTCGGGAATGGACTCGGGCAGCTGGAGGGCCAACCGGGGGGAGGAGGATTAAGGGCCCAAGGCTGCTCTCCTCCTCCGGGTGGGTGGGTTGCATGTTGCCGCCGTTCTACCACCACCTGGGTGACCACAGGTGGAGGTGCAGCAGGACAGCAAGTAGAAGGGAGGGAGGACGTCAGCTGGGAGCTGGAGCGCTTGCACGCCCAGACGTGCATTACTCCATGGCTCCCCTAGCATGCTGACATCCTGTGGGAGGGCCCAGAGAAAGCAGGAAAAACCCCGCAGTGTTCCCTGTAGATGGAGCTTCAGGCCCCGATCCCACGGCCCCTGCCAGTACTGGTGACAGATCCCCAACAAAATCACAGATGCTCAGGGCGGAGGAAAGGGGGGCCCTGCCTCATACCTGCCTGGGGCTTAAACCAAGGCTTCATGGGGGAACAGACTGCACCGGCAAATGGACAGACGAGTAGGGACGTACAAGGCCATGGGAGTCTCCCGAAGTAAGGAGGCACCGTGGTGAGATGGGGGCATAAAGAGAGAATAAAATAAATAAATAAATAAATCTATGTCTAAGGGCAATAGTGAAGAATAGGAGGGGTAAGAACCCACTGTGGTTCATGAGGGAGGTGAGTTAGCTGTGAGGGAGACGAGAAAGTAATTAAGAAAATACAAAACCAGCCATGTGGAGGGAGATGACACTTTTTTCACTGAACTGGACAGGTTTAAATATTCCCCCAGTGGTCTACTTCCTCATCCCCCTTCCCCCCAAAAGGGAACAGGGAGGCTACCTCCCCAAATTTCACTTCCGTTTGATCATGCAGAAGAAGGTGTTAACCCAGCTATATGAACACAGCATCTAGTGTCTACACTCGGACTAGTATGATAATGTATGCAGATGATGCTGTGTTGTATGGAATAAGCCCAAGTCTAAATGATGCTTTACAGAGGAATATTATAGAGTTAGTTGATAATTTTAAGTACCTAGGATTGACTTTGGATTCTAAATTGTCTTTTGATTTACACATAAATAATGTTAAGAAAACCATTCACCAAAGGTTAAGGAGCCTTTACCAAGTTAAATCTTGTTTAACAACAGAGGCTAGGAATCTATCTATGCATAGTTTTGTATTTAGGCCCGGATATTCAGACTGTGCCTGGCAGTGGCGCAATGCAACTGGGATGCGCGCCAGGGCCAGGACCAGGTGATATTCAATGGTGATGCGCCATGGTGCAGCACCGTTGAATATGGCATGGACTGCGCATGGTGCAGTGGCACTGTGCTGGTGCAAGCCACAGATAGGGAGCCTGGGGATGTGCCAATGCAAACGCAGTTGCGCTGGGCGCATCACCAGCGATATTCAGCAGAGGGTATGCAAATGAGGCCATAATATATGCAAGGTGCAAATGGGGCCATTTGCATGTCATTATGGCCCCATTTGCATGCCTTGCGCAGGGCAGCCCCGCGAATTGTGCCTGCACAGAATGATGTGTGCACGGTGGGGGTCCTGGGGCATCCCCCGCTCCATAGCCGCGATCACGGTAAAACACCATAACACATCCCTGGTAGTCTAGTGGTACCCCCCTCCTTCCCATGTCCCCAATCGCTGGTACATGACTGTAAATGAACTCTCTGGTAGTCTAGTGGTACCCCCCTCCCTCCCGTGCCCCGACTGCTGGTAAATAACTGTGATTAAATCCCTGGTAGTCTAGTGGAACCCCCTAGCCCATTGCCGCGATCATGTTAAAGCACGTAACATAATTCCTGTGATCCAGTGGCACCCCCACCCCTCCCACCCACCCACACTATTCAGCACTGGGATCGGATATCAGGGAGGGGAGGGAAAACTAGACTACCAGGTATGTTTTTCTTTATTACAGGGACGGCAATCAGATATCGGGGGGGGGAGGGGGGAGGGACCACTAGACTACCAGGGAAATGTATTTCTTTTTAAGGGACACCTATGGGATATTGGGGTCAGGGAGAGATCTTTATACTACCAGGGATATTGATTGCCACGATATAGGGTCCTGTTTCACAAAAGGATCCTTTATCATGATTCCCCCTTTCACTACAATGGGAGCTGTGTGATACATTGTCCTGTTTCGTAAAACGATCCAGGTTATAAACCCAGCAACTTATCTGGGATGGATATCATTAACTGCAGGTACTGCAGGACACTTTTCAGAAGGGCAGTTTTAGAGGATTTAGCACACTGTTGTACATGCTGGGCCATTGGAGATCTAAGGGCTCAGCTCCTGGCAGTATGGGCAGAGATTGCGCACCTCAAATTGCATATTCAAGAGGAAATATATTATAAGAACTGCCCGCCATTTCCCCAGCATCCAACAGAAGCACCTCGACCGCAGAGGGTAGTTGGTCCGGGACGTTGGCAGGTGGTTAGGAGGGGCAAATTGGGTGCCCCATCACTCGGTGCTCTCCAACATATCACCTCCACAAACCATATAAAAACTACAAACAGGTATCTGCCTCTATCTCCGAAATCAAACAAACGGGCAGAGGACACTACAGAGCCAGACACTGCAGCACAGCAGCTTAGAGGGAGCATGAGATTAGATGGAGGCCGATTAAGGGGTAATGTGAGGAAGTTCTTTTTCACAGAAAGGGTGGTGGATGCATAGAACGGCCTACCTCAGGAAGTGGTGGATATGAATACAGTGCAGGGCTTCAATCAGGCATGGGATAGGCATAAGGGAACAATACAGATGAGTATGAATAGATAGGTCATTGACAGAGCAAAGGTCAGTGGCACATTCATAAGGTAGAAAAAGAAATGGGCAGACTGGATGGGCCTTGTGGTCCTTATCCGCCATCAGCTTCTGTTCCACAGAACCCTTGCCCCCACTCCCGCCTGTCCTGGCGGACGGCCAGCGCGCATGCAAGATATCGCTCGCTCATTAATGACAGTAGAGTGGCTTGCAGGACATACTGTACTAGATAGTTCCAAATATGTGAATGAAGTAATTCACATATTTGGGATTGTCTAGTACGGTATGCCCCTGCAAGCCCATGCTGTACCTGTCATTCAGCGTAGCAGCGATATGCGGGTGGGGTTCAACCGCCCACTGATGGGGAGCGGGGTGTACAAGAGAGTTCTGTGTGGGTGGGAAGAGGTGGGGTGCCACTGGATCACCAGGAATTATGTTATGGCGCTTTACCGCGATCGTGGAAATGGGCGAGCGGGGGTTCCACTAGACTACCAGGGATTTAAATTACAGTCATTTACCAGCGATTGGGGACACGGAGGAGGGGGTACCACTAGACTACCAGGGTACTATGTGTGCTTGTGGACGGTGTTCTGGGTGGAGGTGGCCACCCACAGCTGGCGGCTGCTGTGTTGCACCCTGCAATACAGCAGCCTCACCTGTGGTGACCAGGATTTGTTCCCACTCTTCACGCGGCTCAACTTTGAGCCTTCCATGCGCAATGCAGGGTTGCGCCAGCATATGCGCCGCACATCCTGGGCTGAATATCGGGATGTGCTGCCTATGCATGGACATGCCCCCTGCATTTGCGCTGCATACACTTTCATTGCACCCTGGCACATCCGGATTTGCGCTGCACCTGGCAGCCTGTTCAATATCCTACCGAGGCACAACTCTGTTGCACCATGCGCAACCCCTTTGAATATCTGGGCCTTAGTGTTTTAGACTACGGTCTCATTGTTTATTCTGCTGCCAGTATTAGACCGTTAGATAGACTCCAGGATAATATAACTCTGTACTAAGGTTTATGTTGCATGTTCCTTTTCGCACTCATCATTGCTTCCTTCTCACGCAATCCAATAGTTTATCACTGGATAATAGAATTTTACTGAAAATTGGTATTTTCTTATTCAAAGGAACCATAGGCTCCCTCCCAAATTCAGTTTCAACATTATTTCCCAGACTTTCTAATGTTTGTGGTACTGTATCACAGAACAGATTTACCTTCAAGCTTCCCTTGTTTAAGAAGTCTATAGGTCAGAGATCCATTCTGTATAGAGCCCCATTATTTTTTAACTCATTACCTAATGAATTTATTTATTTATTTTTTACTTTCTGTGCCTCTACTGTCTCCTAACCTCCACCCCTTCAGGCCTCCAAGGTGCTCTGCTCCCCGACCCTTCCGACTGCCCCGGAGTCTGCTCCTAGAGTGCCACACTCGCTAATCCTCAGGGCCCTTTGATGGCCCGGATTCCCCCCCGGGCAGGGTGAGGAGAGAACCCCCTTACCCTTCCTCTATCCCCAAGTGATCGAGCTACACAGCGGAGTCTGCCCCTTCCCAGTCAGCGGGTGGCGAAGCAGGCATCAGTGGTCGTCATCTAGGAGGATTTGGAGATGTTTTTTCCTCCTTTCCACTAGACAGCCCAAAGTGCAATGATGTCAACGCACTGACCTGCAGACATCCACCGTCTCTCCCCCCCATGTAGATGCCTGCACCTGCCAAACACCCAGCCTCCGCTGGGTGTCACTGCAGTGCGGCGCATATCCCTAACCCACCCCGAAGGAAGGAGAGCTGTCACAGGACGCTCAATCCCTCCTTCCCCTGCCAGCCCCCGGTGACCCAAGTCCGTTCTCGAACCTGGGTCACCAGCATGGCGTGAGGTGTGGTGTCCAGTGCCTCAGCCCTCAGTGCCACCGGGCTGGCCTCTTACCTATTGAATTTTTGAACTGTAGAACAGTTTTGAATTTTAAAAGGAGACATTTACCATTTTTAAAAGACAAACAGGAATATATATGTAGTATGTAGAAATTGTGCAATTGGTGTATTGTTATCATATTGTATGTTATTATGTTTTTTTTATGTTATTTGTTACCACTTGTCACCTGTGAAAATGGACATTTTGCTCATCAGGCCTACAAGTATAAACAAGCATTTGTCAATGCCGAATGTTGATTGCGTTGGTCCGTTGAGCTCGCTCACTGCCCATGTGTCACACGCTCGTTCTGTTTCTCCCAGTGCTGCAGGCTGCTCTTTTGTACTGGACTCCTGCCTGCGTTGGCAGATTTTTCTGTCCACAAAGAAATCTGCAGCTGTCCCGACAGAGCTCCGTTGAGGTGGGTCACTCCCCCTCTCTCACTCGTTCATTCTGTTTCTGCTGACGCTGCAGGCTGCCCTTTTGTACTGGGCTCCTGCCTCTGTTGGCAGCTTTTTCTGCTCACAAAGAAATCAGCAGCAGTCCTGACATAGCTTGCTCACTCCCCCTCTCTCACTCACTCATTGTGTTTCTCCCGGTGCTGCAGGCTGCTCTTTTGTACTGGGCTTCTGCCTGTGTTGGCACCTTTTTCCGCCCACAAAAAAATCCACAGTTGTCCCAACAGAGCTCTGTTGAGGTTGCTCACTCCACCTGTCTCACTTGCTCATTCTGCTTCTCCTGGCACTGCAGGCTGCCATTTTGTAGTGGGCTCCTGCCTCTGTTGTCACCTTTTTCTGCCCACAAAGAAATCTGCAGCAGTCCCAATAGAGCTCCGTTGAGTTCGCTCACTCCCCCTCTCTCACTCACTCGTTCCGTTTCTGTCGGTGCTGCAGG
The DNA here is from genome assembly GCA_016271365.2 of Neoceratodus forsteri. Taxonomy (NCBI): domain Eukaryota; kingdom Metazoa; phylum Chordata; order Ceratodontiformes; family Ceratodontidae; genus Neoceratodus; species Neoceratodus forsteri. Next base: position 160,313,691 of record CM057458.1, on the reverse strand, counting down.
CTGCCCTTTTGTACTGGGCTCCTGCCTGCATTGCCGCTTTCTTCTGGCCACAAAGAAATCTGCAGCAGTCACGAAAGAGCTCCATTGAGCTCGCTCACTCACTCCCCCCCCACTCGTTCGTTCTGTTTTTCCCACCGCTGCAGGCTGCCCTTTTGTACTGGGCCCCTGCATGCATTGCTGCCTTTTTTCTGCCCACAAAGAAATCCACAGCAGTCCCAACAGAGCTCCATTGAGCTCACTCACTCCCCTCCCTCACTCCCTCACTCGCTCATTCTGTGTCTCCCGCTGCTGCAGGCTGCCCTTTTGTGCTGGGATCCAGCCTGCATTGGTGGCTTTTTCTGCCCACAAAGACATCTGCAGCAGTCCCGACACAGCTCCGTTGAGGTCGCTCACTCCCCCTCTCTCACTCACTCATTCTGTTTCTGCCGGTGCTGCAGGCTGGCCTTTTGTACTGGGCTCCTGCCTGCGTTGCCACCTTTTCCTGCCCACAAAGAAATCCGCAGCAGTCACGATAGACCTCCGTTAAGCTCGCTCACACCCCATCTCTCACTAGCTTGTTCTGTTTCTCCCGGTCCTGCAGGCTGCCCTTTTGTACTGGTCTCCTGTCTGCGTTGGCACCTTTTCCTGCCCACAAAGAACTCTGCAGCTGTCCTGACAGAGCTCAGTTGAGGTCGCTCACTCCCCCGTCTCACTTGCTCATTCTGTTTCTCCTGGCACTGCAGGCTGCCCTTTTGTACTGGGCTCCTGCCTCTGTTGGCATCTTTTTCTGCCCACAAAGAAATCTGCAGCAGTCCTGACAGAGCTCCGTTGGCCTCACTCATTCCCACTGTCTCACTTGCTCATTCCATTTCTGCCAGCGCTGCAGGCTGCCCTTCTGTACTGGATTCCTGCCTGCGTTGCCGCCCTTTTCTGCCCACAAAGAAATCCACAGCAGTCATGATAGAGCTCCGTTGAGCTCGTTCATTCCCCCTCTCTCACTCGCTCATTCTGTTTCTCCCACTGCTGCAGGCTGCCCTTTTGTACTGGGCCCCTGCGTGCATTGCTGTCTTTTCCTGCCCACAAAGAAATCTGCAGCAGTCCCAACAGAACTCCGTTGAGCTCACTCACTCCCCCTCCCTCACTCGCTCGTTCTGTGTCTCCCAGTGCTGCAAGCTGCTCTTTTGTACTGGGCTTCTGCCTGCATTGGTGCTTTTTCCTGCCCACAAAGAAATCCTCAGCAGTCCCGACAGAGCTCAGCTGAGCTTGGTCACCCCCCAGTCGCTCGATCCTAATCTGTCCCAAACACTGATTTCCGACAGCAACTGTGGCATTCTGCGCTGGAAGTGCAGAAACACATTTCGGCCAGGATGTAAAAATGACAGCTGTACTGTTCATAAGGAGGAGTGAACAAATGCCAGTGTTGAAAATCTGGCGTGAAAATATTACTCATTTGCGAACTTACAAGGGTGCGTGGAAACTGCACAACACATGTTCGTAACACAGTCATTTTATGGAGTTTCATCACAACATTTTCAACATAGGCATTTTAGGACCTCTGCTCATGAACAGTGTCAGTGTGATTTTCTTAATGTGTCCCAAACACTAATTTCCCACAGTGACCACGCTATTGTGCACCAGAAGAGCGAAAACACATTTCAGCCAGGATGTGAAAAATGACAGCTGCACTGTTCATAAGGAGGTGTGGAAAATGGCATGTTGAAAATCCACAGTGAAAAATATTATAAAGTTATAAGGCACGAAGGCAGATGGAAACTGTGCAATGCACTATTCATAACACACTCATTTTAAGGAGTTTGTCATCAAATTTTCAACATAGGCATATTAGGACCTCTGCTAATGAACAGTGTCAGTGTCATTTTCATAATGTGTCCTGAACATGGATTTCCCACACCAACGCAGCTATTCTGCGTCGGAACTGTGAAAACACATTTCGGCCAGGATGTGAAAAATGACAGCTGTACTGTTCATAAGGAGGTGCAGAAGAATGGCAATGTTGAAAATCTGGAGTGAAAATATTATTAATTCGCAAAGTTATGAGCGTGCGTGCAAACTGCGCAATGCACACTCGTAAAACAGTGCCAGAATTCACGAGGAGGGGTTCCAAAAACCCCATGTTGAAAATTTGGTGCCAAAATTCCAAAAAATGCCTGAGATATGCATCAAAGTTGAAAAACCCCTATTTATTCCATTATTCAGCTTACCAGCATTTCCTCAGTTTGCGGACAGCTTTGAAGAGTGCAGACGTGTTCCCGGTCCACCGAAGATGGTCGCACCGGACTCCGGAGTTAAGTATGCAGTGAGGGGGGGTCTGGGGAGGCAGGATGCGCAGTGGGTGGGTGCAGGTTGTGGGAGGGGGGCAGGGAGATGCAGAGAGACCGTTTCCTTTTTTCACAGGAAAAAAAATTGCTGGACCGTTTTTGTTTTTATAGGGGCATGTGGCATGCTGGGGTGGGCTTCCAGCATGCCAACAGAGTCTTTTTTTGGGGGGGCAGCTGTAGCTGATGGGGAATTGGGCACCCCGTCGGCACACAACAAAAGGGGGTTAATTTTGCCGACGGGGATTGGGCACCCCATTGGCACACAACAAAAGAGGGGTGACATTATGCCAACTGGGATTGGGCACCCGCCATTGCTCCCCAACAAAAGTGGGGGTGCTCCCCATCGGCAACATCAACCTTGGGGCACTGGGCGATGGGGATTGAGACTCCGTCGGCCAAACAAACACGGTGGGGGGCACATGCTGCCGAGGGAGTATGAGCTTATGGCAGGAGGGCTAATATTGTTTGTGAACATGGCGGCAAGCCGCCACCATGTTCACAAATAGTATCATTGTAACAAGGTTCCGCCCAGCTATGACGGATCACTTCCTCATTGCAGCGAATGGCTTATGCTGCAATAACAAGGCGGCCCCTGATTGCAGCGGCTGAAACCTTACAGGGTTGTGGTGCGCTGGCTGAACTAGTGTCAGCAGCAGCATGCCACAGCATTGAGGAAAGCGGTCAAAGCCTTTAAAGACTGTGGGGGCATTGGCCACAACAGTGCTGCATCTCCACAACCTGTTTCTGGAAAGCTGCCGCAATATGTTTCTTGTGCATGTGCGCAATCAACATAAAAATGAAATGAAATGAAATGCTACAACTGGGGCAGCTAAAATTAGCTGCCCCAATCATTACCTTCCCTCTCCAAATACTCTTTTTTCTGTTTATTGCTTTTAAATAAAAACAATACATCCAGTAATCTCATGCAAGAGATAAACAACAGATACAGGTACAATTGGAATATCACAATTATACTCTCACAATCTGGTACAATAGGAATAGAGGGGAAAATTGAACCAAATGGCACTTCCCAAATGCTCTTTAATAAATCCTTAATGGAGGAGGCCATCCCTGAAAGATGGAAAGTGGCCCTGGTGGTACCCTTCTAAAAGAGTGTTTCCAAAGAGCTAGTAGTGAACACTATTGCCCCATCTCTCTACTTAGTCCCCTTGCAAAAGTTCAGGAGAGACTGGTCTACAACCAACTCCATGAGTTCATCGAGCAACATCTCTCATTCTCTGAAATGCAGTATGGATTTAGGAAGCACCATGGCACTGATACAGCCCTGGTATGGCTGTCCTCTGACATGCACGGTGCAGTGGAGTCTGGACTCATAACTGGTGCACCTCTATAGACCTCACAAAGGCCTTTGCCCTGGTCAGGCATAGCCTCCTGATGACTAAGCTGCAGCAGCTGGGTCTTGATGGTCCCTCCTGCTGCTGGTTAAAGCACTGTCTGACTGGTAGAAACAGCAGGTGAAGTGGAGGGATGGCTTGTCAATGCTGAGATTTATTACTGATCGTATCCCCAAAGATTCATTACTTGAGTCCCCTGCCTTTCTCCCCATTCGTCAATGTTATGCCAAGCAACGGCAGTGGAGCTAAACCACAATTAAATGCAGATGATGCTGTATTGTATTTAAGTTTCAATGATTCCAGTCAAATCAGCAGTGAGCTTGAAAATGACTTCAGGCAATTACAAGGATGGCTCCTTGCCAATAAGTTGGTTCTGAATGTAAAAAGCTAAAGCTGTATTGTTTGACTCTAGACTTCTGGAAAAGGAAATACATTACTTTTAAAGCTGACTACCTCCACAGGCTCCTGAATAGAAGTTGCTGAGTCCAGGAGGTATCTAGGATTGTACTTAGATAAGGAATGCTTTCTCAGAATTCATGTAGATAATTTGATGATAGCTGTTCACCAAGAACTTGGTCAATCGTATCATTATATTTCATTATTTGGTTTATTGTATCATTGTTAATAGCACTCTGCTTTCCATCCTAATGTTTAGTGCCCTGGTCCTCCATTTTCTTAGAGACTCTGAAATAAATTGACTCAAAAGTCTGTTTAATGGTCTGGCCCGGTGGCGCTGAGGGTTGAGGCGCTGGACGTCACACCTCGCGTCACGCTAGCGACCGGTGTTCAGGAGCGAACTTGGGCCATCAGAGGTCAGCAGGGGCAGGAGAGGATTGAGCATCCTAGGACTACTCTCCTCTCCTGGGGGTGGGTGGGTGCACATGCCACAGTGACAGCGGCTCCTGGTGGTGGCTGGGGCAATGCGACTTGCGGCACGCTCTTCCAGGGTTGGAGGTGTGGCGGACGCCTTACATATGTGTGTGGGAGCATGCCCATCACATGCAGGGCATCATTGCATGTCCGCACCCCCAGGGCAACCATAAACAGGAAAAGCCCTGGTACCTGGACAAGCGAAGGTGGAGCCAAGGATGTCTACCACGCCCACAGCAGGGTCCTGCCTGGCCGGTCACTGTGTCACTCCTCCACTCCCTGGCTGCCCTTCTGGATTATAGATAGAGCGCCAGAGGAGTTAATGGTGGTCCCACCCTGGGGGGCTCAGTGCCGGGGGGGCGGGGGTGGTCGACGGAGTTGGGGGAGAGCTCCCAGGAGCAGCAAACCAGGCTCAGGGGGACTTCAGGTGGGGTTGGAAACAGGTGTCCCCACACCCCACTGGAGAGAGGTCTATGGGGCCAGAGAGGAGGAGGAGTAAAAAGAGTTAAAAAAAAATTCTGTATAATAAAATTGGGTGCCATGCTGGGGGTGTTTTGCCCAGGGAACATCATTGCAATATATTCTCTGCATTACACTGGCTCTTCCTGGAAGGAGGATGAGCCTACCCCCTTCTTTGTCTGGTTTTAAAATGATTAAATTTTACATCCCCCCCAGCCTGCAAGGTATCCTTGTGCACAAACCCCATAGGCAAGTGCTGCGGTCCTCCACCTACACTCTACTTGGTGTGCCTAGGTTTAAATCAGGCTAGGGTAACAGTGTTGTGTCACTGCCACCCCATCCCTTTGAAATAATCTCCCTCCTGAGATACAGAACTATTCCTTTCTGGGTGGATTTAAGAAAGGACCAAATATCTATCTTTTAGCCTACCCACTAGTGTAATCCCACCCCCACATATATGGTCCCATACGAGTAACCCTTGGATTAAGCACCCCCTGAATATTCTCTTATGCCTCCAGAAACTAACTCATACCCCTAACACAGTAGGTCCTTTATTCCTCATTCCACATGAGGGCTCCATCCTTCCTCTTCAGCTGGACCATGGATATGCATTCTGGGAGAAACATAAGTTGACCACATTCCTGCAATGTACAAATGGTCAGGGCTGTCTTTCCTTTGCCCAATTACAAGCCAAATACTCTCTCAGAAGGGAAGACCATTGCAAAAAACCTGCAGGTCCGTCATTATATAATCTCTTCAGACATCTGACTGTAGATTAGAAGAGAATGCACAGAGCTAGAGTCCGTTTTTTCCATACTATTACCCTCAAAGGGAATTTCCATTATCTTTCAGAGCTTTACCCTTTACTGACACACTTTGATGACACCCCTATGTTGGAGGCCCAATGGATGAAATAGGAGCAGGACGATGGCACCCAAATTGACCCAGAACAATGGTCACGGCGGTTGAATTGGGGCTGGCAGGTTACTGCATCTCCATCCTGGTGTGAATTTAACTGGAAAATATTAGTTAGATTTTTCCAAACACAGATAATAACCAAGCATTTCAACCCTAGCCATATGGACCTCTGCTGGTGCAACTATGGTGCCTGGAGGACCCATCACCATATATTTTGGGCCTGCCCTAAGATCCCAGGGTTTTGACAAGTGGTACATTCCGAGCTCCAATAACGTATGGGACGTATCTTCCCCCAAACATTTATTGAATTGATCCTAGGCTTCCCAGCCTTACTGTCTTGCCCTAATAATATCCACAGACTGGGCCAGATTTTAAGAGTGGCAGCAGTCAAATGCATCACCTCTAATTGGCTATCCCCATTACCACCTTCCCTAGACCAATCAAAGTCCAGGGTGGCTGAGTTGGAGAGAATGGAATGAATAACTAGCTTAGTCAGACTACAATATAAGAAATTTCTGGAAATATGGCACCTGTGGCATCAGTCGCAGATAACAATCTAAGCTGACTTTCAACATAGAGTATTTAACTGTCACTTAATCTTGTGAGTTGGGAGGAGTTCATAGTTCAGTTCAATTCACATTTTTTTTTCAATTCATTTTTTATTTTAACAGGAAATACATCACTGATGAAACTCATTTACAAGGTGGTTCTGAAGGACACAGTCAAAGGTCAAGAACGATATAGTTGCAAAACAGTTAAACAGTTTGATGTTGATACCTCGCTGAGTTCTTGCATATAATGTTTTCTGATTGCTGTAATCCTTTGAATGCCTTTTGCATACAGTTGGTTATCATCCCAGCTTTGACCCCTTCAAACAATAAATCTGGGGCCTAGTTTAAACTGATTAAGGCTGAGAGAGACCTCACAGACTGAGAACTCACTTTTCAGCTATGTTTAAATTGGATCACATTAGGATCTAGCCAACAACAGCTTGTTGAGATACTACCTCAGAGACATTTAATAACACATTTGTTTTACTAGCAGAAGCTGTATATTGTTAAAGCATGGGGACCCTCTGTGTATTTTTGTAACAAATGCTGAGATGTTGCAACAATTTTACAATAAAAGCACAAAGTAAAAAAAAAAAAAAAGATCTATCTCTTAGGGTGCAGCCAGTGCACCTATAATCGTTGAATCTGACCCTCCATTTATGTCCTTGTCCTTAGCCAGATCTCTTGATCCATACTTTTTTTGTGGTGTCAGTCATTGTGCCCTGAAGCCTCTGGTCTTTGAAGTGTAACCCCCACCTCCCTTCTGATGTCTAGGGGTCCCGATGTTAAAATGCAGGTGGAGGGGACACAGAACAGAAACCTTCCAGAACATTGCACGGCAGCTTAAAAAGAATGCAAGGCCTTACCTCGCGAGCAGACTCTCAAGCACAAACAGGCTTTCTCTTACCAGGTATTTGACAACCAGACCGCCACTGTGCTTTCTGCACAGGCTCGAGTGGAAGGAGGAGATACATAGCCTTCTTCAAAGGGAGCAATTAAGGTAGTTCATTTAAATAATCCAGCACACGCAGCGTAAAAGAAAAGATACGGACATTTAATTCAATAGAATTTAAAACTTATAACAGAAGCACCGGGCAGCCAGAATATCAAACAGGCCTAGATGTTATAGACCAGGACAGGCTCCACGCATAGTTTCATGAGCCGGAAACTAGGCTTGCCCCTACACAAAAGGTACAGACCGGACTACAACCATACCTGGGGAGCACCTTACTCCCTACCCCAGAACCCAACCAAGCAACCGGGGAATTTTGTGGCCTATTTGCCTTACCGCGGCCACACTGTACACTTTTCCAAAAACCCAAACCAACATAGAGCCCTTCATCTGAACTGGGGCTGAGCAGCGATCTACCAGAAACGGAATAAGCAAACGGCTCCCTCCTTCTGTTGCATCTTTCCCCTGCATTCCTTTAGGGCCTAACACTGGACCTGCCCCAGACACGGGTACAGCAGGTCCAATTAAAATGAATCCCAGAATGCAGACCACCCAACCTATCCCAGCAGTGTGCCACACCGGGAAAATGATCCCCTTGGAGCTGCCACCTCCAAGGAGCCCTGTCACATCTCTGCCACTACGGTGACAGCCCCACTGCCATACCTCCCCCCCAAAAAAAAAAAAATTGGTACCAGGAATCTCAAGCCTCCAGATATCAGCAGGTTTTCTTCCACCTCCTGCACTTCTTTAAACTTTAGGCCACCAGTACCCTGATCCCAACTATCGCAAACTCCTGCCACCCTCCCCAGTGGAGAGACCAACTCATAGCCTCAACGCTGCCCAGGCTGGCACCTCCTGAGCTGGGGGGTCTGAGGCCCGGGCCACACTTGCCCTCACCAACCTACCAGATCTTTCACCCTTTTTTCCCCAGAATCCTCTTCTTAAATATGGGCAGAAAAACACCACCCCCAAGGGGCAGAACAAGGGAATGCCCAAAGATAAACTAAGCTAAAAGGGAAAAAGGATGGGATAGTAAGCCTGCCCTGAGAGGGGTGGCTTACAGGAACTTATCAGCACTTGCATTGTTGTACAACTATTGGGCCCTATGCACTATGCCACACGCCACCTAAACTGGAGCGTTGGCATAGCTAAGTTGGAATGCCATGGAGCAGTGGTAGCATGGCATTCATGAAGTGCTTGATCCCCTGGGCATGTGAACAGCAGTGCGCCGGGAACAGGCAGGGGCATGCTGGGGGCATGCCAGTGGTATGTGCCATGCACCATGGTGAGTAGCGCTGGGTACCAGGGTGCATAGGGGCAGGCATGTGTGCCAGGGAAAGCCCTGCCATAAATGCCCCTACATATCCAGCCCCCGTGCACAATGAACAGGTGAATGGGCTCAGGAAAGGCAGCCATTGCCCTCCCGCACAGCTGTGGCTGGCACCAACCCCAAACCCACTGGCCCCCCCCCGGCACCGACAACCCTCTACCCATACCTGCAGGAGTGAAACTGTTTGCCCAACAGCCAGCGGCACAGCCCTCCATAAACATCCTTGGCTGGTTGCCATGGAGGTGTGTGGAGGGCTGTGCCACTGGCTGTCGGGCACCTGGTACCACTCCTGCAGGTGCGGGTAGGGGGTTGGAGGCACCACAGACCACAGGTGGAAGGTTGGGGTACTGTGTTTGGGGGTCACCTGCATGGGGCAGCATGCGCACTGGTGTGCAGTGTGTGCATGGGGGGGCACCTTGCTGCACAAGCATCAGGGTGACTTGGGCTGGGGAGGGTGGTGCAGGTGGCCCCCATGCACCGGGAGCTTTGCCATTGCACAGGAGCTTGACGGGGCATTGCCACATGGGTCCAGGTGTCGGCGGGTGCAATTCACGCACCTAGACCCATGCCAAGCTGCACAGGTGATTCACTGTGGACCCAAGGTGGGCATCCAATTGGATGCCCGGCTGAGTCCGCTAAGCCTCCCCAGCTGCGCTGTGTGGACCTGCATGCAGGGGGCGGGTCACGGACAGGTGGTGGCTGGTAGTGAATCTGGCCAGTGCTCACCTGTCCACAGGTGTGGAGCTCTGCGGGTGGGTTGTGTGCCTCTGGCACATATAACCCACCCATTCATGCATAGGGCCCAATGTCTCTAACCTATGTACCAAGAGCTACTTGAAATTTGTACTGATTTGTATGTAATTTTAGACTCATGTCAATTGCTTATTTTGGCATTCTCAATGTAATTAATTCTGGGTTGTCCCTAAAAAAAGGACTATCAGTCTCGGTGGACCTACCCAGTTAACAAAATTCAGAAACTAAGTAAGATAGGGTAGAATTTCTAAACAACATGAAAGAGTGTAACAGGGTCGTGAGGAAGGCAAAGGCTGACACAGAGTTGAAGATAGCTAAGGAAATGAAGAAGGGAGACAAGACCTTAAACAACATAAGGAATAATCAGACAGAAGAAGGGGGGATAAGTAAGAGGAAGGGGTTTAAAGAAAAGATGGACCTCCTGAACAAATATTTCTGTTCAGTGTTCACAGTAGAGGAAAAGGGACTGTCATCTGGCTGTGACATCAGGGCAAAGGTAGAGGGGGTCAGCGAGAATCCAATTTCAGTGAAAAGTGTACTAGAGGTCTTAAGTACACTAAAGGTGAATATGTATATGGGTCTGGGAGGGTTACACCCCTGGGTGCCTAAGGAGATGGGGCAAGTCCTAGCTGAGCCACTGGTTGAGCTCTTTAACAGCTCACTGGAGACAGGGATAGTATCTAGGGACTGGAGGACAGAGAATGTAGTTCCCCTGTACAAGAGTAAAAGTATGGATGAACCTGAGAACTACATACCTCTCTTTCTAATGTCTATACTGGGTAAGTTACTGTCTATCATCTATGGTGTGTAAGCTACTGTCTAACATTTATAGTGGATAAGCTACTATATAACGTCTACAGTGAGTAAGCTACTGTCTAACGCCTATAGTGGATAAGCTACTGTGTAACGGCTATAGTGGGTAAACTAAGTCTAATGCCTATAGTAAATAAGCTACTGTCTTTTTTTTTCTTTAAGCACCTTACCTCCTCAGCTGGGGTGGTCCTACAGTTCCCCATTCAGGTCTTGTCACTGGTGGCTCCTGCATTGCATACTGTGCCTGAGCTTCAACCTCCTCACCCCCACCCTCTCTTAGGCCACATCGTAGACAACATCGCAGAAGACCAAGGGGTCAGGATCAGAGGGAGTGCCTGGGAGCATCCAGTGTAGCTCCACAGTGGACCCTCACAAGCGCTATAGGACTGGGCTGTTTTGTCCCCTGATTCCCCACACAGCATGGGCGTGCAAGGATGCCAGTGACGCTGTGGTATGTGCTCCCACACACCGCATGTTGGACGTCTGCCCGTGCTAACTCTTCCATTGCACCGCAACTCATTCTAACCCCTAGCCACCGCCAGGAGCCAGCACATTCACGGATGACCCTTCCCGGAGGAGGAGAGCAGTCCCTGTGATGCTCAATCCTCCTCCGAGTAAACTACTGTCTGATGTATATAGTGGGCAAGCAACTGTCTAACACCTACAGTGGGTAAGCTACTGTCTAACACCTACAGTGGGTAAGCTACTGTCTAACACCTACAGTGGGTAAGCTACTGTCTAACACCTACAGTGGGTAAGGTACTGTCTAACACCTACAGTGGGTAAGCTACTGTCTAACACCTACAGTGGGTAAGCTACTGTCTAACATCTATAGTGGGTAAGCTACTGTCTAACACCTACAGTAGGTAACCTACTGTCTAACACCTACTGTGGGTAAGCTACTGTCTAACATCTATAGTGGGTAAGCCACTGTCTAACACCTACAGTGGGAAAACTACTGTCTAATGCCTATACTGAGTAAGCTACTGTCTAACATCTGTAGTGGGTAAGCTACTGTCTAATGTCTGCAGTGGGTAAGTCACTGTCTACTGCATATAGTTGGTAAGCCACTGTCAAATGTTGATAGTGAGCAAGTCACTGTCTAACGCCTATAGTGAGTAAGCTACTGTCTAACGTAACAGAAGGAGGCAGTATAGTGTAGTGGTTAAGGGCATCGAGCTGCAAACCTGGAGACCCGGGTTTGAATCTCATCTGTCCCACTTGCATACTGTGTGACACTGAGCAAGTCACTTAACTTCCTTGGGCTTCCAGGTCGCACCTGGAAACAAGCTCCGACTTAGGGTACCTTTCCTGGTTAAACAATTTCTCCTTTCCCTTTTCCCAAATATCTATAGTGGGTAAGCCACTGTCTAATGTCTATAGTAGGAAAGCTATATTGTCTAATGCCTTTAGTGGGCAAGCTGCTGTCTAGCGTCTATAGTGGGTAAGCTGCTGTCTAATGCCTTTAGTGGGTAAGCTGCTGTCTAGTGTCTATAGTGGGTAAGCTGCTGTTTAATGCCTATGGTGGGTTAGCTACTGTCTTATGTCTTCAGTGGGTAAGCCACTGTCTAATGCCTATAGTGAGTAAGCCACTGTCTAATGCCTATAGTGAGTAAGCTACTGTCTAACATCTATAGTGGGTAAGTCACTGTCTAACTCCTATGGTGACTAAGCCACTGTCTAACATCTATAGTGGGTAAACTTCTGTCTAACACCTATAGAGCATAAGCTACTGTCTAACATCTACAGTCGGTAAACTACTATCTAACGTCTATAGTGGGTAAGCTGCTGTCTAATATCTATAGTGATTAAGCCACTGTCTAATGTCTATAGTGGGCAAACTACTGTCTAACACCTATAGTGGGTAAGCTACTGTCTAACACCTACAGTGGGTAAGCACCTGTCTAATGTCTATAGTGGGTTAGCCACTATCTAACTTCTATAGTAGGTAACCTACTGTCTATCATCTATAGTAGATAAGCTATATTGTCTAATGCCTTTAGTGGGTAAGCTGCTTTCTAATGTCTATAGTGGGCAAGCCACTGTCTAACATCTATAGTGGGTAAGCTTTACTGTCTAATGTCTATAGTGGTTAAGCTACTGTGTAATGTGTGCCTATATTGGGTAAGCTACAAGTGACCATAACAAGGGAGCAGCTAGCAAGTTTTCTGGATGCAAACAGACTTCAGGACAAAAGACAACATGGGTTCACAATAGGGTGGGGAAGCAGTTGTGTCAGATAAACCTGATCGATTTCTTCAGTTCTCTGATGAAGGTAGCGGACAAGGGGCAAGTAAGTGGCAGACATATTGTATCTTGACTTCAATAATGCCTTCGACTCTGTCCCACATGGATGGTTGGTGAAAAAAAATCACAAGATGGGTTAAAAGTTGGTTGAGAGGCAGAGCCAAGAGGCTGGTAACTAATGGGGAATTCTCAATAGTCAGAGGGTCGTTAGTGGTATGCCACAGAGATTGGTCTTGGGAGCCATCATCTTCAACATCTTTATCTGCGATATTGGGGTAGGGATACAGAGCAGAATATGATACTAAGATCCACTGCCAGGTGGATAGTGAGGATGAGATCAGAAGTATGAAGGAGGACCTGGTTCAGAGAAGTGGTCAAATGTATGGCGGTTAAAATTTAACAGCAGGGGGGCGCTGTTGAGCAATCTTGCTCATAAAATGCACTTCATCTCTGCTCCACAAGACAGACCACTTCTAACTTCTTTTTTGCCCCTCCCCCGCTCCTAGCCATCCTCTCCTTCGGGCCACCTATGCCCTTGGCTGCCACCCTGCCCCTGATTGCAGTCCCTGCCACCCCACATCGCAGCCCCCAGGTAACCAGGCATAACCCTTCGCCAGATGGGTCCCTCTCCTCCAGGGGAGAAGGCACTGGTGGGGACAGGCTAGTGCACTCTCTATTTGACCCAGGTGCTGCTGAGGTGGTCTTTGGACTGCCCAGGGCTCCATGGCAGCGGAAGCTGGCAACCGTCATCCAGTCGGCCATGGAGCTCTTTTTCCCATTTTCTCCTCCAGGGGTGTGGTGTGCCACCAACATCAATGTGTACGCCAGTGTTTAGCATGCCCCTTTAATCATCAGGACCCAGTGCATTGCCATACCCCCGGCCTCTGCCAGGAGTCAGCAAGCGCCAGGTCACCTCCCCTCCCCCCCGAGAGAAGGTGAGCAGTCATCAGATGCTCAAGCCTTCTCTCCACGGCCGGCCCTCCAGCACCCTGGGTCCATTCCTGAACCCGGTCACTGGCATCACAAGCAGAAATCCAACCACTTTGCCCATGGGCTGGCACTACTTCTAACTTTAAATTCTGATATTTTTACTCATTTATCCAGCTAAAGACTGATATCACTGAATAGAGCTTCTTGCCAGGATCATTTTCATATCAAAAAAGGTGAAGGGACAACAAAATAAAAGTGGAGGAGTCAGAGGGAAAAACCCGCAACTGCATGGAGATCAGGAGGGGGCCTCTGTACCGGAGACGTCTACATCAATGGCTCCCCTGTGGCAAGCATTGGAGAGATCAATGAAGGCCATAGACTCAGATGTGGAAACCATTCTTCACTTACACTCTAGGGAGGAGGAAATAAAATAAACAAAGCAGGAGAGGAATCTGGGGATTATAATATCAAGCAACCTTAAGGTAGGTGGCCAATGCAGCAAAGCTGTGGGGAAGGCTAATGTAATGTTGGCATGCATTATGAGGGGCATAACTAGCAGAAGGTGGGAGGTATTGATGCCTCTTTACAAAGCCATGGTGTAGCCGCACCTGGAGTGTGGGGTCCAGTTCTGGAGACTGCACCTATGCAAGGATTTAAATGAGATAGAGAGGGTTCCGAGAACGGCAACCAAGATGGTGCACGATACGCAGGGGAAGCCATATAAGCAGAGGTGTAGAGAATTGGATCTGTACCCATTGGAGACCAGAAGAAAGAGGGGGACATGACTGAAACTTTTAAGTACGTGAAGGGGATCAATAAATTGAAGGAGAGGAGCTTATTTAAAAGGAAGGAGGGGGCTAAAACTAGAGGGCATAGCCTAAGATTGGAGGGAGGAGGAGGATATAGAGGCAATGTGAGGGGGTGATTCTTCATGGAGAGGGTGGTGGAGACATGGAACAAACTACCAGAGGAGGCAGTGGGGGCTGAAATGATGGAGGGATTCAAGAGGGCATGGGACAGACATATGGGTTAGTAAGTGGGGAGAAGGGGAGGGCCCGTGGAAAAGGAGATGAGTAGGGAGAGGAAGGGGCAGACTAGACAGTCCGTTGGGGTCCTTTTCTGCCATCAGATTTCTATGATTCTATGATCCTTAAAAGGGTGGGGAAACAAGACGTCAAAATCAAAGCCGCTAGAAAAATGGCAGCTACAGCGGAGGGCCATGCCATGAAGACCCTATTCACTGCCAGCAAACTGGTGCAAAAAAACATGCAGATCTGATATCGGCTCGAGGCCATAGAAAATGCACACTGAGCAATGAATGTATGATTGATTGGATTACTGGAAGGAAGCGAAGGAGATGATTATAGGAATTTCTAAAGAACTGGTTACCTGATGGCTTATGTATGAAAAAGGAAGCCACAGCTATGGAGATTGTGAAAGCCTACTGTAGTTCATCCAGATCAGCAGTTGGACAACAGGAGTTACCAAGGACTGTGATTTGCATTACATCAGGAGTAGTGACAAGAGACACAATGCAGCAAACAGCACAAAACTCCCTGGGCCTTAACTATGAAGGAAACACTTTGCATCTCTTCCCCAACCTTTCCTTTGCTACTAGGTCGAGGTGGAAAACGTTTGATGCCACCAGGGACTGTTTGAAAAATGTGGGAGTAGTGCGCTCATTGTTAATGGCAGCCCGACTTAGGATCCAGCACTGGTGTCACACACACCAATTCACCAACCCTGTGGAAGCAGGAAAGAGAATCAAGCAGATCGAAAAGTAGTTCAAGGTAACGGAGCTAACTGCCCAGGAGAACGAAGAATCGGATGACAGTACTTCAGTCTGGTCACCCAGAAATGAGGTTTTGCTTCTATGTGGGAGCATTGAGCACGACTTTGAGTGGGAGGGCTGCCTAACACAGATGAGGCTGTTCTTTTTACTATCAGTTTATATAGTATAGGCGGATTAAATTATTTGCTCCTAAGTTTGTTCCTTATATTTATTGGATCGGGACTAAATGGTGAAAAATAACTGTTAGAAACATGTTGCTTATGCTCTTTTTTTCTACTCGTATTCTAATCAATTTGTAAAATAGTGGACTACATGTGGGACATCGGTGTTCTGCACCACAATCTAAGCAGAGTTTGGGGAACTTTCGCTGTGGACTAACGCCTAACCTGAAGTGTGAGTGATCCACCCAGAGTCTGCCTTTCATGCTCTAAATCAGTTTGTTAGTTGGAATTGCAATGTCTGTATTTTCTACAATGGTTTAATAGCAGAGTTTAGAAGTCAGTGTGTTAAATAACAGTATCCTTAGTTAACTTATACAGTGTTTAACTATTAGTCTTATAGGAAGAGTCTGTTTTGGGAGGGGGGAGTAGTACTTCACACATTAGGAGAGTTAAAAATGTTATGGAGGGGTGATTACATCAGCTGTGTTTGGTCGAACGTAAACGTTTTGGAATCCTTTTTAGTTCATAGGTAAGATCACCATATTCTTCCAAACTGCAGCATATTTAGAGTGTAATGTAATGTAAGCTTAGCCTTATGTACCCTTTGGAGTTATACACCCACCTCCTTAATCCTAACTGTTCAGACTGATGTATGTAACTGTAGTGTCTGGTAGGAGTATAAACTGTATTTTCTTTATTGAAAACAATAAAATATAAGTTAAAAAAAATAACAGCAAAAAGTGTAAAATCATGCACGAGGTAAAAAAATCAAAAAACTGAATACAGAATGGGGAGATAGTGGTAGCACAACAAAGGAGAGGGACTTTGGGGTAATAAATTCTGATTGTCTGACAATATCAGCACAGTGTAATAGGGCAGTAGGAAGGGCAAATATGATGTTGGGGTGCACAGGAAGGGATTAGCAGCTGAAGGAGAGAGGAGCAGCTACCACTGTGTAGGTCATTGGGTTGCCAACACCTGGAAAACTGTGTGCAGTCTTGAAGACCACATTTAAAGAAAGACAGGAACAGAGTGGAGGCACTGCAAAGTGAGTGACTGCTGGAAAAAAATCATTCCCAGGGTCGGAAATTTCTGTTATTGATAAGTAAGCCAGAATCAGTAAATGGCAAGATTTACTGGTAGGAATCTGGAGATACGTTTATTTGTTCACCCTGAAAATTGAGCTATATGAAGGTCAGAACTTCAATATGAGCGAGATGAGGGAATTAAAAAAAAAAAAGTATGATTTTATTATCAGAGATCATTTCTGGGCATCCTCCTAGTGGCAGCAGGAAAAACAATCACAAAGAGATGGCTTACGCAACCCTCTCTCTGATACTACATGATGGGTCACCCATGCCGCAGCGACAAACATGTTGCCGACGCCGATTACAGTGCAGGCAACATGCCACCTGGCATTACGGTGCCAGGCATTTAGTCTCCTGGTAGTTACAGCGCCAACGTGCCCTACCAGAAAACAGTTGGCTTTTGTGGGGGGCTTCCCCCCACACCCAACAAAACTAAATATAACCTCCTCCTCCTCCTCCTCCTTGGCAGGCATGCAACAGAGAGGGCAGAAATTGTGTGAGTGCAGAGGCGACATGACTGAGGGGCAATCTAAAATCAAGATTCCCCTGTCTCTGTTGCCCTTGTTGAGGCACCCTAATTGCAGCTCAAAAAAAAATCAGTCAACGACTTGATGGTATACGCTACATGGCTGGGTATGAATAATCTTAAGTATATACCAAATGGAAAAAAATCACTGCTGACCTCCAACTACAAATGGACAAAATGATGGAGGTCTGGCTGCCATTCATGGGTTTAACTGGAGAGCTAGAGGGCAGAATGGTCCTGTCCCAGCAGGCAGAGGGGTACTAACTTGTTCTGGGGGGCACCAAATGGACATAAAGACACAAAAAGAGACACCATGAATGATGCTGTTGGTGACATCCGGTGCAATGGTGAGAGATTGTATTCTTACAGGAACTGCAGGGCCTTTCCTAACATGGAGTACTGGTGTACATATTCCCTGATCTCTCTTTTGCCACCAGATCCTGTCATACAAAGTTTGATGCAGTCTGGACCTGTCTGCAGAGTCTGGGGGTAGTTAACTCCATCCCAATGTATGCCTGACTCCACATCCCATACTGGGGCCATAATGTTTTAATTTACTGATGTCAACTAGGTGGGCAAGTGGCTGGAGAAAACCAGCAAAGAATTTGAGCACACAGATGAAGGTAACGGAGAATTGGTCAGTGAGGACTGAACCAATTAGATAGGTGCCAGCCCACCAGCACAGCAGTAATGCTACTGCTCATGATGCCGATGACCTGGGTTCTGGAACGAGCCTGAGTCATCAGACAGCAGGCCAGAGGAGGTGAAACAAGCATCCCAGAGGACTCTCTCCACCTCGAGGAGGGAGGGAGTTCTGTCTTCATGGCATTATCATCACCTGGGTGACCACTGGTAGCAATACAGTGAGGATCAATGTGGAAGGATGCTGACGTGCTCTGGTATGCAATGGATGCAATATTGTGCACATGCATTAGAGGCTCATCTCAGTGTCTTAGGTGAACTCATGCTCACTGCAGGAGGACATCCACCCCTCACCACCAACTGTGGTGCTCTTTTCAGCGTACCATTGACCAAGTCTCCGTTGGGGGCAAGGGTCCACCGTCAGTGGCCCCGCCCTGAAGCGCAAGCCAGGATGGAAAATGGAGAGAGAGGTAAGTTCCGCAAGGGGGGGGATGGGGCTGGGTGGCATGGGGTCAAAATGTCACATGGCAGAATGCCGTGCGACTTAATCGCGTTGAGCAATTACTGGTAATCTTTGTTCTGTGGGGGCTCCTCCCCACCCCCCATTATGGGGTCTGTGCCTCCAGGACCCCCCACTAAGGATTCCTAACTCGGAGGGGTTCAACCCGAGAGTGCATAGGTCCAGGATATTTATAATGCCATACTAGTTAAGCTGCATTTACATTATGACCCGTAGTAGGGGGCTGGGTGAGAGGGTTAGAAATAATGGAGATCTGGTTGGGAGATGGGGGTGGGATGAAGCATATTTAAAAAAAGGATAATCAGATAGGGTTTACTCTTTTGCAGTGAATTGTTGAGGGAACTGGACTTTGACCTCAGAGAAAGAGCTCAGGGCAGTCTAGTATCACATGAACAAGGTGATCAAAATTGGGTGCCTACAAAAAGAGTGACTCAATTATGGTGCCTATGTTCATGGCTACCTAGCAAGGGGGTGACTAGATACTGGGGTGGGTGAATAGAGTGACAGGAAGTACGTGCATACATGCGCCTCACTCACACACATGGGGGGAGGGGAGGGATGGCAAGTGGGAGGGGATGTGGCAGGCAGCTGCCGAGCTGGTCTGCTAGCATGGTGGGGAAGGTGGTCTGCTGGGAGGTGCAGGGGTTTGGTCTGGCATGGCGTGGTTTTTTTTTTCCGCAGGTTGGCTTTCCATTTTTTTAAGTTTTTGACCCCCCCCCGACATGCACCCCCCTGGAGCTGAGAATCTATAAGTAGGGGAGTGCAGGGGGTGAAACTCCCCATGGGGGTGCAGGGGGCACAGCCCCCCACATTAAAAAGTAAACCTGTAGGTCTCGGGTGCCCCTTTTGTCCTCGTCACAAGTGTGCATCGCCAAAATTCATTTTCGGCGATGTACACTCACCCTAACAGCGATTGTTATTTTTCAATCACCCTTATGACATGGAACCGGCAGTCTAACAGTCAAGGACACTTGCATTTTTGGTTTTTAATAGTCCTGTTTACACTGACTAAGCTGCTATGTGCTGGTGTGGCTCACACCGGCGTGAGTCTGGTGCTGGTAGTTTATGAACCCAGTAGTGTACATCACTTAAGGACATTGGCTTCCACATGGTGTCACACCAGTGTCTTGGGAGCTGTATTGTGGGACCCAACCTGCAAGGAGTGTCTTTTGTGTTGTGATACTGAATTACCCTCAGGCAGTGAGGTAAAATGTGGCCACCGGTCACACAGCACTTGAAACCTCTTACACCAGTCTAGCTCCTCTGTCTGAGGGAGGAGCAGAAGAGCCACACCGATTTTGATGCCTGCACAGTTTACACACACAAATGTGTACCAGTGTGACTCTCCAAACCATCTGCACCAGAGTAGAAATGACCAGTGTAAACAGGGTTAATATCAGTTCAATGTACATAATCTGTAAGCCATTACTTTGAGGGACTACAGTAATGGGGCCAAACATGTGCATGTCTTCTCTGAGGAACGTTTTGATAGAACTTTCCAACAACGTACATATAATATCCTGCTAGTGGATTCTGTTTCAAGTTTTGTAAGAATGATTTCCGATCTCCCCACAACAGACTGTTAATGATGGTTAGGGTAATTAGCCAGAGAATACGAAGTTTCATGGCTCACATAATCGATGTTATTAAACTTTTATCTTCAGTGAAGTTAAAGATCAGACTATATATAAGTATAGTATAATGTTGCTGCATAAAGTGCTTGCTACAATTATTTTCTATTCTAAATGGAGGGAAAAGAGTGTACGCTTAATGGTGGGAAGAGGATATATCACTGTTTTCCATTGCGCTTGTATCTCATGTTGGGTTAGCTGCCTATAACCAGGTTTTTGACCCTCTATATTCTTGCTGCATGTAGGGTATTAGTAGTTTACTGTATGTAGTTTAGTGAGATATCTAGAAATACCACTGTGCTTAATAAAGTATGTTTTGTGGGTCTTTACTCTGTATCCATTGTGTGACTCCTATACAAACACATTTTATGTCAGGCGCTTCTAACAATCTATTGATCTTTTTTGCATTGAAACAATAACATGTAATTAAAAGAAAAAAATAAATTATTTTACTTGGTACCGATCTTTAAGAAAGACACTCCCCATAAAAAAACACACCACAAATGTATTTCTTTACATGATTTACCAGGAAGGTGGACTGGATCAAAGACCTGTTTTCAGCCATGCCGGGGTAACAATAGATATATATTACAAAGCTACAGTTTACATAACATTAAATCGAAATAAAACAAAGATGAAATATACGTTATACACATAAGTACAACTGTAAGTGGATGAGCTGATGAACGCATAAAAAACTGATCTAGTATTGTCAAAACAACCACATACTGACAATGTATTTAAGTAACTTTTTACACTTCTTTTGAACAAGTGCATGTTAGAATGAACATCTATCCTCGGTTTAGTTACACAGAAACATAGAAACATAGAATTTGATGGCAGATAAGGACCGCTTGGCCCACCTAGTTAAGCCATTTAGTACTTTGGGACCACAGAAAGTTAGTGACCATTCACCATCTTGATCTTAATCCGACTTTCTTGATAGTGTTTTTTTTTTTTTTGAGGATGTTTGCAATGTTTTGTTAGCCTATACTCAAATTAACCTGTCACTTAAACCTCTGGGAATTTCTGATTTCAACACTTTATGTAGAAACGTTAGTGTTGAAAAATGAATTCTCTGTTCAGGTGACATCATTCCAAATTTTTGATATAAATCATAGTCGATCGTATGTCAAATCATAGACTTATTCCCATACTACCAGTACTAAAAAACATTCTGGAAAACAATAGTCTTGATCCAATTGTTTGCATTCTTACATAATCAGAATATTCTCTCACCTGCCCAACCTGGCATCTGGCAAGGGTGTAGTACTGCCACTGGCCTTATTAAGCTTACCAATGATATTGCTTCCTACTGAGTACATCCCAGTGCAACTGTGCAGCGTAAGATACTAACTACTGTCTTGTTGGTTGATATGTGCTTATGTTTGCATCACCTAGTCTCACTGTGCTCTTTTAGCACAAGTACTGCATTCTTGCAAAACTAATTGGGTTACTGTGGATGTACAAACAGAAGGAGACTAATTACGGTCCATCAAGTTGGCAAGATCTAAGTGTAGTACTTAATTTCCCACCATCAAGAATTAAACCGTCAATTTTGGTTTTGAAGATATTTTTATTTTTACTGTCTATAACATCCTGTGAGTGATTATTCCAAATATTAATAATATGATTTGTAAAAAAAAGTAAAGTATTTTCTTGCCTTGGATTTATATTTTTCATTATTTCTGGTCTATTTGTTGTGCCTTCCAGAGGCTCAAAAGTTATGTTTATGGACGTCAACGCAGTAATGGCTGCCTAGCCCTGTAGCTCCATTCCCCAGCCAATAATTAACATTTATAATCACCACTTACCAGGATGTCTTCGCCAGCCAAAATGAAAAAAAAAACAAACCAGGAAGGCCCCAGCTCACCCAGTCGCAGAAAATACAAGCTTTGATGCAGGAAGAGTGTGGGGATGCATCGGATCCCTCGGATGCAGTGCTTGATCTACTGCTGGCTGGCCTGCATGGGGAAGGCCCTCACTCTGAACTTGTGGGAACAATTAAACAAACGGCACGCACGGTCACCAAGATAGATCAGTCTCTGGCCGAACTGAAAGCAGACATCAATAATATCAGCCACAAAACCAACCAACTGGAGCTTTGTGCCTTCCAAATATTGGAACAGTCTGACCACCATGATCGTCTGATCCTATACCTTCTGGACAGAAACCACGAGCTCACCCACCGCCTTGACGACCTTGAGGGCAGAAGCCAAAAGCAGAACCTAAGAATTTACGGGTCCCTGAGGGCTCAGAAGACAAGCATTCAACAATGATTACCTTCCTACAAGGCTTTTTTTGAGATCTGCTTGACCTGCCAGCGGACTTTGAAATGGAGATGGACCGAGCGCATAGATCCCTCGCTCCTCGGCCCAGTAGCCCAGATGCAAAGCCCCGATCGATCGTAGTTAAGCTAACCTCTTACAAAGTCAAGGAAGAACTACTGCAAAAAGCATGGCAGAAGGGCTCGTTAAACTATGCTGGTTCCCGAATATCTATCGACAATGACCACACTGCAGCAGTTCAGGAGGCCAGAAGAACCCTATAACCAGTGCTAAAGCAACTCTGGGCTAGAAATATCAAAGCCCAAATCTTATACCCGGCAAGATTAAAAGTTATAACAGAAGCAGGCCCGAAAATTTTCCAGGATTTGTTGGCTGCCTCCTCTTTCCTGGACACTCTGGGGATTGCCTTGCCCCCCTCATAAAGGAAAAGCTTGAAAGGGATTTATTTGCCTCAGCCTGGTCGGTTCCATAAAAGGGGGCCTCCAGCCCCGGATCATCGCAGAGGTCCCCACACACGAACCTGCGAGCTGATGTCTCTACCCTGCTAAGAAGATATGGCAACCCCCTCCATGATCAACAAGAAAGCTACGCACCTGTTAGAAGATGCTCAGGGTCCTGCTCCAAATGATGATCAACTAGCAACACAGAACACCTGACTACCTCAGAGATGTTTTGACTGCCTCGGTAGGGGATGGTCCTTTTGAGACGCTCCCTCCCCGTTCTTCCTGTTCCCTCCCATCGAAGTCTTACTTGCTCCCTGATCGGTGCTCCTGGGACACACAGGGCAGTTAAAATGCCTTTCTTTTGTATAATAGAGACTCTCCTTATGTCTGCAAGGGGCCCTGTGAGTACTCACTTCAAGTGCTGCCTTTTATTTTGCCCAGAATTAATGGGCACTATGCCAGGAGGCACTTTCGGGGGGGTGGGGAGGATTTTGGGGGGGGTGGTGGGATGCCTGGGTGAGATACTGCCTTTTATATGGCTGGTTATTATTTAGAGGCCTGGGGGACCACATAGGGGTGTCGCTACGATGGGATCCATTTACTTCTGACTTCCCCTCTAAAACAACAACCTGTGGGCCTGCCAAATAGAGATGGAGGCCGCTCGATGATCCCTCGTGTGTGGAATTCCTCTGCGGCCCCTGGGATATAAATGCTCGGGCCCCCGCCCATCACCATTCCCACCCTAGAAGTTACTGCAACTGTGGCTTCCCTGCTGAGAGGCTCAGGTCCGCCTGAGGTGAGAGATCAGGGCTCCTCATGGGAGACTGGTGTCCTGCATTGAGAGGGCATGGTATTCATGTGTGCCCCTTGACTGACAAGGGAAGAGGGGGACTGTGTCGATGGCCTCTGGGAGGCGCCCATATAAGGTGACTCTCGGAGGCAATATTTTATTTTCTCATATTTTCTCATAACTCGACGCTCCCCCGGCTCTCCTCTACTCTACTAGAGTGCACACAGGTCCACACCGGTACACCTGTTGTCTTCCCTGAACACAGGGGGCCTGGGGTCTTTTGCCCTGGGTGGGAGTTCCTTGGGGGGGCACCTGTCATGGGTGCTCTGCTTGGTCCCGCTGGGCCACCCCGAGGACTTACTGAACATTCTAGGGGACTAATGATCTTGAGGCTAGATGACTTGAGGGGATGAGGGAAGGGGGGCAGATTAACCCCCCCCTTTTTTCGCCTCTCCCCTTGCCCTGAGGACAGGACACGACTACTGCAAATGGGTTTCCACTCTTAGATTGAAATTGAGTTACTTAAGCATGCTTGATAGTCCTAATAAGGTTTGCACACGGGAGGGGGTCGAGACTCACAACTCTCCTGCTACGGATATTGTGGTGGAGCTTAGGACCTCTCCGGGGATCTCTGGGTGGGCCCCCCTCCTGACATGCTACCTGGCACTGAAAACTTTAGTTGGACCCCTTGGGTGGCATTTCATTAACTTTTGCTAAATAGGTGATCTCACTCTCTATTAAGCATAGTTGACTCAGCTGGGGTTCCCTCAGGGAAGGGCAGCCTGGATATTTTATCGCTGAGTTTAAGGCAGGCTCTATAAGGGATTATATCCTAGAGCTGGTGGGTTTGCCCCTCTATTGTAGGGGTGCCCTTCTTTCTGCACTGTGGCCATTGCCTCACTGCTGAACAACAACCACCACCAGCCCCTTGGAAATCATTTAAAACTTGTTTTGGGAGGGGAGCACCAGGATCTAATAATTCTGTATCCTCCCTTCTCATTGTTTCAGCATGCCCTAGCACTGCTTTGGGCACTGTACATAGTTAGCGACCTTCTCTGAGTTTTACAGGTGCATGCACAACACCTTACCTGCAAGTATCTCCCCCTGAGACTGTACAGGCAGAGAGATACATAACCCCTGGGCTCCACCTTCGCCCTGGAGTCACTAAGAGGCCCCGGTGGTCCAGGCTGAGTTTGAGGCCCCCTTCGACCCAGAAGTGCTCCATGGGCGGGGGGAGTTTAAAGGGTAGCCTAGCCCCGATATTTTGTATTGTGTTACAGTTATCTAAAGTTCATGTTGATAAAATTAAGTGGTTAAGCCCGCAGGTTTATTTTTTGGGCTTCTGTTTTGGAAATGTATGTTTATTACTTATCTTAAAGAGGAGTCACCCTCAGAAGGAAGTAAACAGTCACATACTAGTAGAACGACAGGCAGTGGTTACAGCACATACCCAGGAGCATAGATGGCTTTGTACAGATGAAGTGTTTATTTGGAAAGATAAACGGCTCATAAGCACTTAAAAGTATACTCATTGAATGTGAATGGTCTGAGCAGCCCGGTAAAGAGAACTAGGATGACAGCACTAGCCAGGAAGTCAAATTCTGAGATAGTTTATATGCAAGAAACCCACTTGACTTCAGTGTAGCATGGGAAGCTCTGGGGAAGAGGTTATACGCAGGTCTTTTCCTTGGCCATGCCTTGAGGTAGAAGGAGAGGAGTTGCTATACTGGTCTCATCACTTCTCCCCTTCCGGAAAGTTAAGGAATGGGCAGACCCGGCTGGCAGACTAATTATAGTACAAGGAACCCTGTATGAACAGGAATTAACCTTAGCTAATATCTACCTCCCCCCCCCAGCCTCAACTACCCTACGATCTGCTCCCTGCTGGATAAAGTGATTGAGCTGACAAGGGGAACTTTGATACTGGTGGGGATTTTAATATTACCCCAAATCCAGCTTTGGATACAACCAGGACCTGGCCTAGCATGCAGCCGGCCTCACATAAATTTTTCAAACAGTTTGTGGGAGAAGTTGGGTGGCTGGATGCGTGGCGGACCCTACACCCTAGAGATAGGGGGTACTCTTTTTATTCTGCAGTCCACAGGACCTATACAAGAATAGACCACTGTTATACCCAGAGGGAACACCTTGACTCTCTGGCTGAGGCCACGCTGGACCCCATAGCTCACTCTGACCATGCTCCACTTATCACTCTGTGGAGCTTGGGCCTAGAGAGGCGCGACACTAGCTGGAGATTTAATCCCATTCACTTGAAAAGCGAATAACTCAGAGAGTTTCTTAGTGATAAGATCTCGGAAATCATTCAGGATAACTCAGCTCAAGAGATATCATCAACTATATGGTGGGATACCCTAAAAGCGGTCCTGAGAGGCCATTTGATAAAGTACTCTGCCGGGCTAGCGAAGGCATGAAAAGAAAGACACTTACAACTCGAACAGACACTTCAGTTCCTTCAACTGGCCCACCAGCAAGGTGATGATTCGGTTCTAGCCCAGATAAAGCAGACTAAGGGTAAGTTGGATTCTTTATGCCTGCAGCAAACGGAGGTGGCCCTGGCATATCTCCGCCAGAGATATGGTGAGTTTGGCCCTCAGGCCTCCCACCTGCTGGCATACCGACTCTGTCAACAGCGTAAACGGTCCACAATTACAGCAATAAAAGACCCTAATATAGGGAAATGTCATACCAAATTTAAAAACATATCTCAAGTTTTTTGTCAATACTTTAAAGCCCTGTATACCCTGGATCATGAGACAGACCTTGTATGCACCAACTCCTTCTTATCAGCCCTAAAGCTACCCACACTTAGCCCCGATCAACAAAATAATTTGGTGAGACCCATTTAGCTCGAGGAGCTAATGTTGGCCATCTCCAAATCCAAAACCCAAAAAGCTCTGGGGCTGGATGGTTAAGGGGTAGAGTTTTATAAAGGCTCAACTCAGTCCATCAGTAGACTACTCCTAGAGGCTTTTAATGAGGTCCTCTCAGGGGAGGCCCCCCCAGTTGGGCATATGCAACAATTTCAGTCATTCCCAAACCGGGCAAAGACCCCTTACAGTGTGGCTCGTATAAACCGATATCGGTCCTTAATACGGACTATAAATACTTCAAGTCTATCATGGCCCGAAGATTAGATATCGTTCTGCTGGCATTGATAGGTCTCGACCAAACAGGATTCGTAAGCTCCAGATCAACCTTGGACAACACACGAAGAGCCCTGAATCTGGTCCACAAGATGCAATTCTGTGAGGACTCATCGCTCCTTCTCAGCCTAGATGCTGAGAAGGCCTTTGTCTGGTATCGTGGCCATTTCTGTTTGCTACGATGGCAGCGACGCATTTCCCACGTCCCTTTATAGCCATCCTGTGGAAAATCTATGCATCCCCAAAGGCATGTGTTAAAACTTCCAGCCATCACTCCGAATACTTTCCCCTTTTCAGGGCACACGTCAGGGCTGTCCGTTGTCTCCGGGCCTTTTTGCCATTTTTATTGAGCCTTTGGCCCAGGCAATTAGAATATCACCTGGGATTTCGGGAGTGAATATAGATGGGACAGAACACCATGTAGCTCTCTACGTGGACGACGTCCTGCTATTCTTCACTAAACCTGAACAATCCATACCCTCCATCTTTCAACTCTTGGAGGAATTTGGAACATACTCTGGTTATAGGCTGAACACTAGCAAGACAGATGCTCTTACCTTTCATTTTGTCCCCTCTGAATCACTAAGGGAAAGTTATTCTTTCTGCTGGGGACTCACTAAGTTAAAATATTTAGGAATATATCTTTCCCACCAAGCTAATGAGGCCCTGAATAATAATTACCGCCTTTACGTCTCAGATGAAACAGGACCGTGAAAGGTGGAATATTCTTCCGCTGATTATGCTTCAACGCATTGAAGTGGTCCAGATGGTAACTCTTCCGAGAGCCCTCTATTTGTTTCAAAATGTTCCCCTTAAATTACCGAATAATCTCTTTAGGGTCTGAAATAAGGCCGTTATAAAGTTTATCTGGGCGGGAAGACGCCCAAGAATTAGGAGGGGGGTCCTTTATCTCCCTAAATTACAAAGCAGTCTGGCTCTCCCCGATCTAAAACTTTACTACTGGGCGTCCCACCTCTCCTTTATAATACAATGCTTGATTGGAGTGACCCCGGCCCGGTGGAGGGAAATCGAGGAAAGTGTTCTCCCTTATCAGGAATACCAAAAAGTAATCCTTCACAAAAATCCACCTCCACTCGACCAACTAACCTGGAACCCATGGGTCATATATTAAACACAGGTTTGGTACTTGATATGTAGGGCCTTAGGGATTACTCCCTTTCTGGTCATGCTCTGCCCAATAGATTTACTGGAGGATTTTCCCTTGGCTCTTTCAGACCATACTTTTCATAACTGGAGGCACACCCATCTCTCACAACTTTCGCAACTGCAGACGGGACCCTTTTTTAAAGAATTTGGTGAGATCAGCCGAGAATTTCACCTCCGCCAATCGGATTTTTTTTCAGTATCTGCAGCTTCAACATTACTTTGAATCTCTACCCCTTAATGTCTGCTCTCCTGATGGGTGTCCCCAGGTGATCCAATTGATTCAACAAACATTAAAATCCCAGGGAATACCGCACGCAGTTTCTGCACTATATAAGTCACTGACGGAAACAGCTGGGGGAAATACATCGAGGTTAAGGGAAAAATGGAACGAGGAATTGGGATCCCAAATTACACCACAACAGTGGGAAATTCTTTGGCGCATGACGTTGAAATTCACTTACTCTCACTCTTGGAGGTTATTTTCTTAGCAACTACTAATAAGATTTTTCCAAACCCCAGTAATAACGTCACATTATAGCGCTACACGCTCTGCAGCATATTGACGCTTATGTGGTGAGGCTGTTGCCCACCACTCTCACGTCCTATGGTCCTATCCAAAATTACAGCCCTTTTTACAGACTTTATTTGAGGAGTTAGAAGATCTCTTTGGGGTTAGACTACCGTATAGTGGTGATTTCTTTATTTTACACTGCTTCCCTTGTAACTATGTGAGCCCCACTTCCAGTACTTGTTAAATATCCTCCTCCTAGCAGCAAAGAAAGCCATCACCAAACACTGGCTTACAGTGCAGATACCTACCCTTTTGGGTTGGAGAGATAGTGCATCTTATATACAGATCTGAAAGAATAACTTATAATCTAAATAATAAGGCAGAGCTTGGCTCTCTAAAGTGGGGAAGATGGATCTTACATATTATGGCGAAGGATCCACACTTTGTGCCTTAGCGCAATACAACACCTTGCCTGCCTGCTCAGACCAGTTATGTTGGGCTTTTGGTTCAAGCCTTAATCTAGGAAGGCATAATCACAATGTGCCAATCAAGGGTATAACAGTAGGTGGAGACGTGTGGAGGGAATAGGGCATAAAGAGACGCCGAATGATATCAGCTTGTGGCTATCTGGAGATTGATATCAAGGTGTATACTGTAGGCGTAAGAAGGCTGCCATGTTAACTCAATGGAATTATTACCTACTGACCTGTACTTCTGGATAATTATTGTTTTTAAAACCTGATGTATTGTGACTGTCAAATTATAATGGAAATTTTTTTTTAATCAAATTTACATTTGAAAAAAAAAGTTATGTTTAAGTTAAAATCCTGGGTTACTTTTCAATGTTTACTGTTCATCATGTCATAAGCTAAAAATCTAACAACCTCACATATGCAGTCACAAACAGGCAATGTGTGAGGCTATCCAATTTTTAGCTCGCTTACCATTGCCTCTAACACTGCACTAGCTTATGTTGGTTCCTTCTTACATACTAACATATTAAAATGCCAGCAGAATAGGCCTAACGGTCTTTCGAGTCTGCTCGATTCTTTGAAATTTGGTTTTCATTATACTGTACATTTTCTACTATTTTTGAGTGACAAAAAAAAGTCTGTCATAGTCCATATTAATTTAGTCACTCTTTGTTATACTTCTTCTAGCATAATTCTATCTCTCTTTAGATAGGGGTTCCAGACAGGTGAGCTATAATCCAGGTGTGGCCTTGTTAGGTTGCAGTATAGTGGCAAAGTAACTTTTTCATTCTCAGAGGTGACATAATGCTTGTTGCATCCTATTATTCTATTAGTTTTTGCTGCAATATTTTTAAATGGGCAGATGCTCTGAGGTTACCTTTCGAGACTGTGAGACTCGGGTCTCTTTCATCAGTTGTTGTAATTATTTCTGTACCACTAATATAACATTTGTATCCTGCGTTATTCTTACCTAGGTGCATAACCTTGCACTTTGATACGTTCAGTTTCATATCTCAAGTTTTGTCCACACTTCAGTACTATCCACGCCAGTTTGGACTTTGATTTGATCAGAAGCAGAGCATACTATAAATCCCATTGTTGTGTCACTGAAGATTTGTTGTACCAGAAATATATTCCTTTCCCCATACCCATGGCATAGACATTAAATGGAATAGGCTCAATATAGATCCCTGGGGGATACCACTCAGCACTGGGTCTTCTGATGATAGCTGCCCACATATTTTAACTCTCTGAGCTCTAGCATGCAGCCACTCTTCAATCCATGTCATTATCCCAATGTTTACACCTAGCCTTTTTAATCTGTATGTGATTGCTTGATGTGGGACCTTATTAGAGGCCTTTACATAGTCGAGGAAAATAATATCCACACGTTTACCCATGTCTGTATTTTTACTCACTGTGCCATAAAAAGTGATAAGATGTGTGGTACAGGAGGGACCAGTTGTGAACCCATGCTGTGATTCGTCAGTGTAGCTATTCAATTTTAGGTGTTCCATTACTGCCTCTGTAATAAATCCCTCAAAGATATTTCCTACAATTGAAGTTAGATGTATTGGTTTATAATTAGAACAGTAAGACTTTGCTCTTTTTTAAAATATTGCGACTACAGGTGCTGAGCCCCAGTGAGGGGAATTTGGTCTCTGTCAAGTGACTGCTTTGCTTCCAGAATTCGTATCGTAGGAGCTGCTACGTAATCTGGACCTGCAGCAGCAATATTTTTAACTTGTCTTATTCCTGCCAACATCACTTCTTCAGTGATGACAAGCTCATTAAGGGTATTTATAGGACAACACTGCTCACACTTATCCTTGCCAATTTCAGTTTTGTTATTCAAGATGCTACAGAAATAACTATTTAGTGCTTCTGCTGTTCCTTTTTCTGTATTTAAGGTTTTATTGTTCTCAGTTATGGCACCATTTTTTTTATCAAATTCTCACATCTGTAGCATTGGTGAACATCAGATTTTTAGATGCTAGCTTGAGTTCTTTTTTTTTAGAACTCAGCTTTATTAACCTTCCGTTCCTTATAAAATACATAACACTGACTCTCCAGCTGAATACAGTTTTCTGAATATATGAGACAAGGATGCTTCTATACAGCATAAGTGCCATGACATGCTTTCTTATTCCTTTGCAGGTATGGTTTCCTCCTATTACTGTATCTGTCTACCCTCCCTTATCCAGGTCCTCAAATGCTGAACCTGCTAACACTTAGTATTCTTTATTGGACAAGTTACATTTGCTGTTTTCAGTGTTTTGAAGAATTCTCACAGTAGTCAGTTACTAAAGCCTATCATTAAATAACATTGTAACTAACCTATCATTAAATAACATTGTAACTTTGTAAAAAGCAACCAAAACTGGGTTACGCATTTGGTTCCATTATGATGAATGCAATTTGTACCCGTGACCTACATTCCCCCTTCTATAGGACCAATCTCTGCTACTAACTTTGTCAATTCTAGTTAAGTCTTAGTGTGTATCAGGCTAATACTTAGTCAATGTACATGGCTGATTAGAGTATTTAACATCTGTTGGTCTAGGTTAGGGCTCCTCCAGAATCTCTCCATTAGTTGTGTCCATTTAGATGATCAACTAGCTAACCCAACCCTTTCCACTCTTCCATTACCTTATTCCAAGTCCTCCTCTTCTCCCCCATGCTTCACCCCTGCTACTTTCTCTGTTTAGGTTCCAGTGTGTCCAACCCTGCCATCTTTGCAGATGTTTGTCCTCTGCTTAATTGTATTTGGCCGTCATCAGCTCCATATCTTGTATTTTGCTTATTCGACTGCTCCATTCTTCCTTGGTGGGGATAATTGTCTGCAACCAGTGGGATGTGATGCATTTAAGTCCAGATGCCACCAGAATGAGCATTATTTTCCATTTATCTGCCCTCGATTTGACCATGCGGAGGAACCCAAGCACCCACTCTGAAATAAACAGGGCTATCTATATCCCTGTAATCTGCTGTGCATGTGTAGCCTCCTAAATTCATTTCCAGAACTGCTGGATCTTGGCACAGCCTCAGAATATGTGCCAGTGACACACAAAGTCCCCGAAACCCTGGGCTGCACCCCCTCCAAAAATCAGCCATATTGGTAGGATCATAATGCTGAGTGACTATTGGAGTTTTGAAAAATCTAGTCAATACTTTCCAGAGGAAATCCCGCCACAGTGGGTTGGATGTGGCCTCCCATCCTTTTTGTAATGGCCTCTCCAGTCTGTGTCTGGGTAACTCTCCCCTGCTTCCTTCTCCCAAG
Organism: Neoceratodus forsteri; assembly: GCA_016271365.2. Lineage (NCBI taxonomy): Eukaryota > Metazoa > Chordata > Ceratodontiformes > Ceratodontidae > Neoceratodus > Neoceratodus forsteri. The sequence goes on along the minus strand of CM057458.1, from coordinate 160,281,719 downwards.
CCTCCTGAACTTTAGTGCGCTAAAAGGCCAAATTCCTTCTGCAATAACTGATACTGTATAGTCCAGAAATGTATCTTTGGGCCCCAGCCAGCATGAGCACTCCGTGCATGTAATCCTCCCAGGATAATATGGGACTAGCTAGTTTCTCTGTGTTCCCTGGTAAGTTGATAAAATGCCTCTCCTGTATATATCTGTGGAATTCCACATTTTCTCGACCAAGCTTCTCTTTTGCCTTACTAAAGGTGATGCAGGTCCCCTGTTCCAAAGGTTGGGTAAATCTTGTTACCCCTGTTCGTTCCCAGTAGGCATACCCTGTGTCTCATCTGGGGGGGGGCAAAAAATTGGATTCATATCTAATTAAGGACATTGGCCCATCTCCAGGCTTGTGCCTGTAAGTTTTCTCATCCACTGCAGTAACCCAGACTGTTTTACCCATCTGTTCTGGAAAGTCTTTCTGTAATATGCTGAAACAGGAACAAGTGCCACTGTGAACAACGGGTATCCACCTGCCCCATCATTCTCTCTATATCATACCAGCCTGATTCCCTCCTTTGATTTGGGCTGCTAGGTAAGATTTTATTTAAGTCTGGTAGGGCTAATTCTTATCCTCCCTTGTCCCTAGAAAGGTGTAGTATAGGTTTAACTACTCATGGTATTTTATCCCCCTAAACAAACTGTTGTAGCCCTTTAGATACCCAGTTCCAGAAATTAAAAGGAATACTAATTAGTAGAGTTTGGAATAAACAAGCATTTGTCAATGCTGAATGTTTGCTTGCTGGCATTGGCAGTGGTAGTGTAGAAGTTACAGAGCTGCGTAATAGGAATGGCAGTGAAGTATTGAACTGAAGCCAACCCCACCACCACCCTGCAGAGAGTGACAGGCATTGGGGTGTGCCTTTGGGTCGTCAGGCATAACGGCCATGCCATTTCAGTACACCCCACTCTGCAGACACTGGCAAGTGTCACGGTGTTCCTTGGGGTCTTTGGTCCTTATGCACACCCCATTCCATTAGGAAATACAGTGAGATGGGTGCGATAGGAGAATGGGGTGAACTTTGGGGCTGAAGAGTCCAAGGCATACCTCGATGCCTCTCACTGGCTGCAGGGTGTGGAATGGTATGAGCATTACAGGCAAGAATCCCAAGTCACACCCCTGATGCCTGTCATTCTCTACAGGGTTGGGCATTATGGTTGAAAACCCTAATATCTCAGGCATTCGTTGGTATTTTCACTCCAAATGTTCAACATGGTTTTTTTGTGACCCCACCTCATGAACAGGGGGAATATCAGTTTCTTAGCCGAAAGCTTCTTATGCACAGCGACTACGGCATTTAGCACCACAGGTGCAAAAACATTCCGAACAGGATGTAAAAAATGACAGCTGTACTGTTCATGGGGAGGTGTAAAAAATGGCAATGTTGCAAATCTGCAGTAAAAATATTTAAAAAATGGTGAAGTCACTGAAGACATAGAAACTGTGCAACGACACTAGAATATAATTAGGTTGGGGATTTTTTTACAGCAGATTGTCAACTCAGGCATTTTGGTGCCTCCGATCATGAACAGTGTCATTGTGATTTTCTTTATCTGTCCCAAACAATGATTTCCCACAGTGACCACGCATCTCTGCGCTGAAAGTGTGAAAACACACTTCGGCCATGTTGTGAAAAATGACAACTATACTGTAAATAAGGCAGTGTGGAAAAATGCCACTGGTGAAAATCTGGACTTAAAATATTAGAAAGTCCAATCCATACACCATTCTGGGGGAGCATAGTTCCCCTATGGATGCACCTGCAGAGAAGACTAAGGAGGGTGCAGACAACTGTCACAAGGGAGGCCCTCAGGAAGGAGGCAGAGGGCACCACAGGGAAAGAAAGCAGCTCCTGGTGGGGGACTCAATTATTAGGGGGATAGAACTGGGGGGAGCAGGGAAAACTGAAGTAAGGTGCCTGCCTGGTGCCATGGCTTGGAGGGACAGGAAGTGCATCCTTAGGATCACGAGAACAGTTGCACGGGAGTCTGAGCTGGACGTCATTGTCCACCTAGGGACAAATGACTTAGCTCATCGCGAGATTAGAGCAGTGCAGAAGGACTTTGTAGAGTTGGGGAGGGGCTTCAGACAAGTAGCACACAGAGCATCCTTTCAGAGGTGCTGCCTGTCAGTGGCATGGGTGAGGCGAGGGTACTTTGCACCATGCAGTTTAACAAATGGTTGAAAAATGGTGTGGAGCACAGGGTTTGGCTTCATTGGGGACTGGGGTTCCACCTGAGGACACCAGCCTATACTGGCAGGATGGTCTGCATCTGTCCAGGAAGGGAACAAGTCTTTTAGCAATCGTTTAAATGCTTCATTGGCAAGCCTTTAAACTAGTCAAGGGGAGGCACTGATAAGCAGCAGGAAAATCCCAGCCTCCCCTACAAAACAGGGTACTAAATGAGAAAAAGACCAAGGTAGAAAGGTCAGTGGGGATGCTGCTACAGAAGGTAAAGCCATCAAAAATGGAAAGCAATGAGTACCAATGCCTGAGTCTGGGTAACAAGCTTCCTGAATTAGTGGCCTTGATGGAGGAGGAAGATCTGGATATCGTGGCAGTCACAGAAACATGGTACACACAGAACCATGACTGGACGAAACATACCAGGATACACTATCTACAGGAGGGACAGGGAGGGTAAAAGGAGGAGGAGTAGCTCTCACATAAGAGAAGGAATCAAAGCAACAGAACAAAAGGTAAACAGGGAGGAGAAGAAGCACTGTGGGTTAATTTGGAGGCAGGCAATGGCACCACAATCCGCACAGGGGTTGTATGAGACCTCCTCAGGGGAGGAAATGGACAAGGAAATGATAGAAAGTATACTTAGAATGGCAGATATAGGGAGATATTGCTGATGGGTGATCTGAATATGCCAGATGTTAACTGGAGTGCAGTTGCAGCAGCCACTTCTAAGAGTGGGGTTATTCTAGATGCCCTACAGGGGGCATGCCTTAGACAACTAGTATTGGAACCCACTCGAGAGGGAGCAATCTTAGACCTGGTCCTCTCAAATGGAGATGGAGAGAGGATCACAGATGTAGAAGTGGGTAGCCATCTGGGAACTAGCACCACCGAACAGTATGGTTCACAATAAACACAGCAATAGAGTCAAGCCATACAAAGGCAAAAGTACTGGACTTCAGGAGGCTGACTTTGCCAAAATGGGCGCGTGCCTAAGGAATGCACTAGCAAATGGGCAGGAAGGAGGGGTGGAAGAACAATGGAGAATAATAAAAACTGCCATCACAGAGGTAACAAGCCTTTGTGTGAAGCAAATAAACAAAACAAAATGATGTAAGAAACCACTATGGTTCTCAAAGGAGGTGGCAGTGAAGGTTCAAGAGAAAAAGAAAGCATTCAGAAAGTACAAGGAATCACAGAAGGAACAGGACAGAGAAGTGTATCAGTTAAAGCAAAAGGAAGCTGGGAAGGTAGTCAGAACAGCAAAGGCCCAAACTGAGGAAAAGATAGCCAACTCAGTTAAGAAGGGGGATAAAACCTTTTTTAGGTACATCAGGGAGCGAAGGAAGACTAAGGGAGGGATAGTGAGGCTTAATAAAGGGAGGGGGTGGGCAGAGGGTGACTGTGAAAAGGCAGAGATACTAAACAAATATTTTTGCTCAGTATTTACAAACGAAGAGGGGGAGGTACCTAAAACAAACAATAGAAACACTCTGGATACAGAAGTTGATACCAGCCCATTTACAGAAGAAAGGGTCTTGAAAGAACTCTTAAAACTGAAGGTGGACAAAGCCATGGGGCCTGATGGGATTCATCCCAGAATTCTAAAAGAACTAAGGGTAGAACTAGTGACACCACTGACTACCCTCTTTAACAAATCATGGGAGGATGGGGTGGTACCTGAGGACTGGAGGAGGGCCGATGTGATTCCCCTTCACAAAAGTGGGAGCAGGGCAGAAGCGGGAAACTACAGACCAGTTAGTTTAACCTCAGTGATAGGGAAAATGATGGAATCACTTCTGAAGGAAAGAATTGTCAGTACCTAGAGGCCAGAGGGGCACAGGACCCAAGGCAGCATGGATTCACAGTGGAAGGTCATGCCAGATAAATCTAATAGATTTCTTTGACTGGGTGACCAAAGTAGTAGATCAGGGAGGGGCTGTGGACATGGCCTACCTAGACTTTAGCAAGGCATTTGACTCAGTCCCACACAAAAGATTAATATACAAGTTAGCCAGCCTGGGAGTGGGTCCCAAGATGATAGCCTGGGTAAAGAATTGGCTGGAGAATAGGACACAGAGGGTAATAGTAAATGGAGTCCACTCTGAAGAAAGGGGGGTTACTAGTAAGTGCCGTGAGGGTTCAGTATTAGACTGGTCCTCTTCAATGTCTTTGTGTTTACATTGCAGACGGACTGGAAGGAAAGTATGTCTCTTTGCAGATGACACAAAGATCTGCAACAGAGTTGATGCACAAGGTGGGGTGGAAAGGATGAGAAGGACTTGGCAAGGTTAGAGGAATGGTCAAATGTATGGCAGCTTAGATTTAATGCTAAGAAGTGCAAGGTAATGCACTTGGGAAACAAAAACCCAGGGGAAGAATACACAATGGGGGTGAGATACTAACAACAACAAAAATGGAAAGGGACCCAGGGTAGTCATATCAGATGACTTAAAGGTGGGCAAGCAATGTGAGATGGCAGTAAGGAGGGCTGGGGGGATACTGGGATGCATAGGGAGAGGCATCACCAGTAGAAAACAGGAAGTTGTTATCCTCTGTACAGACAACTGGTGAGACCCCATCTGGAGTACTGTGTGCAGTTCTAGAGACCCAATCTCCGCAAGGACATAGACAAGATGGAAGCTGTCCAGAGGAGGGCAACTAAAATGGTGCAGGGTCTGCACCAGAAGACATATGAAGAGAGACTAAAGGAGCTTAATATGTATAGCCTCGAGGAAAGGAGGGAGAGGGGGGACATGATAGAAACTTTCAAGTACCTCAAGGGAATCAACAAAGTCCAAGAGGGTAGCATCTTTCAAAAAGAGAGGTGTGCAAGAACAAGGGGCACAATTTGAAGATAGGGGCGGCTCAGAGGTAATGTAAGGAAGTATTTTTTCACAGAGAGGGTTGTGGATGCATGGAACGGCCTTCCGGAGGAGGTTCTGGACTCAAAAACAGTGACTGAATTCAAGCATGCATGGGACAGCCATAAGGCAATTCTAGGGGGGTAGAGAAGTAGGCTGCGTTGGTTAACTAGGATCTGCAGCTTATCCATTAGGTAGGGAAATGGGCAGACTGCGGGCTTGTTGTCCTATCTGTCGTCAAATTCTATGTTTCTATGTTTCTATTGTGCGCTACATGGGCGGAAACACATTTTGGGCAAGATGTGAAAAATGACAGCTGTACTGCTCATAAGGAGGTGTGGTAAAATGGCAATGTTGAAAATCTGGAGTGAAAATATTGAAAATTCGAACTTCGAAATGCATGGGAACTGCACAACGCACGCCGTAAACAGTTATTGTTTGAATTTTTTCACCAAATTTTCAACATAGCCATTTTAAGACCTCTGCTCATGAACAGTGTCAGTGTGATTTTCTTAATTTGTCCCGTACATTGATTTCGCACACCGACTGCGCCATTGTGAGCTACATGGATGGAAACGCATTTTGGGTAAGACATGAAAAATGACAGCTGTACTACTCATAAGAAGGTGTGGTAAAATGGTAATGTTGAAAATCTGGAGTGAAAATATTGAAAATTCACGAACTTACGAGCATGCGTAGGAACTGTACAACGCAGGCTCATAAAACAGTCTTTTTTTGCAATTTTTTCACCAAATTTTCAACATAGCCATTTTAAGACCTCTGCTCATGATCAGTGTCACTGTGATTTTCTTAATTTGTCCTGTACATTGATTTCGCACACCGACTGCGCCATTGTGCGCTACATGGGTGGAAACACATTTTGGGTGAGATATGAAAAATGACAGCTATACTGCTCATAAGAAGGTGTGATAAAATGGCTATGTTGAAAATCTGGAGCAAAAATATTGAAAGTTCGTGAACTTACGAGCGTGCGTAGGAACTGCGTAACGCACTCTCCTAAAACAGTCATTGTTAGAATTTTTTCACCAAATTTTCAAATAAGCCATTTCAAGACGCCTGCTCATGAACAGTGTCACTGTGGTTTTCTTAATTTGTCCAGTACATTGGTTTCGCACACCGACTGCACCATTGCGCGCTACATGGGCGGAAACACGTTTTGGGTGAGATGTGAAAAATGACAGCTGTACTACTCATAAGAAGGTGTGGTAAAATGGCAATGTTGAAAATCTGGAGTGAAAATATTGAAAATTCGCGAACTTACGAGTGCATAAGAACTGCGTATCCACGTCAGAACGAAACAGTTAGTGGAATTTTTTTTCCACTAAATTTCAAAATAGGCTTGGAGAACCCACCTTATGAAACGCTTGGGCAGTGTCATTTTGTTAATTGTCCCGAAGGTGATTTTGCACAGTGACTGTGAAATCACCTTTAGGCCTGAATAACGCCATGACAGTGACATCATTCATGAGAAGGGGTCCCAAAAACCCCATGTTGAAAATGTAGTGCAAAAATTCCAAAAAATGCCTGAGATATGCAACAAAGTTGAAAAAACCCGATCTAGCCCATTATACAGCTTACTGGCATTTCCTCAGTTCAAGGGTCGGCTTTGAAGAGTGCAGACGTGTTCTCGTCCACCGGCTGATCGCCGCGCGCTGACTCGGAGGTAAATATGGGGTGAGGGGGTGGGGAGGCAGGGTGCGAGTGGTGGGTGCAGGTTGGGAGGGGGGCCAGGGAGACTATGTGGGACCGTTTTTCTTTACGGGTTTTTTTTTCCAAAGACGACGCTGGATGTTTGCCATGCTGGGGTGAGCTCCCAGCGTGGCACAAGGATGGTTGGGGGTGTTCAGCCGGCGAGAGATTGGGCACCCCGTCAGCCAAAGCATCTATTGCCATGCTGGGGACCAGCGTGGTACCCAGTACCGGGGTGAGTGACAGTGGAGCCGACGGGATTGGGCACCTCCGGCTATACATGAGTTGCCACTCTGGGGTGGGCACCCAGTGTGGCATTTGGGAAGCTTTGGGGGTGGGGGCGCGGCACAGCAGACGGGGATTGGGGCGCCTTGTCGGCTATACAGTGTGTGCTGCAGGGAGGGCGCACGCCTGTGTGCATGTGTGTGTGTGTGTGTGGTGTGTGTGTAGGGGAGCTACGCATGAGCAGGCGATATCTGATTGTTGCTCACTGAAGCATAGTCTCCCTTTTCAACTGTATCAATATGCATTTTGGAGCTTGCTGCCAGCTCCAGCATGCATTGGTGACAGGCCCGCCAACACAACACACTGACTGAATTGGAAGAGGGGGTGACACACCTCCAAAATCTCGGATGATGGCACTATGTTTCTTGCACATGCGTGCAAGCAAACATAAAAATGGAACTTTGTCAACACATTCATTTTGACAGTGTCCAGTCTGCCTACTAATGATATTTTTTTTTATAGTTTAAGGCAAATAACTTTTGCAAGTCTACAGAGATCTGTATATCTAAATATCTAAATTTATTATGCTGGTCCCAACTAAATGGAAATGTCTCCTTAAAACCCAGGGGGCACTGTCCACTGATCGTAATAGCCTTAGATTTTGTAAAGTTTAACTTGTACCCTTATCTAGCTTGAGTTCTGTTTTTTCCCCCTGTGTATTGCCTTTTTACATTCCTTTTATTTACTGCTACATTTGTTGACATTACTAACTGAATTGTCTTGTTTTAAATGCTTGGCATACAAAATATAGCAAGCAGATGCTCCCCCAAGTCTTGCGAACCTAATAAGCCTCAAAATGAGTAGCAGAAACCTCAGATTCTCCAACTGCAAACTTCTTCAGATTCCCAGGGCCAGGTCCTCCCATAGTCTGAAACCTGCTAGGTCAGTTCTCCCCAGACTCTGGAATAATCTCCCTAAAGAACTGCAGAACTACAAATCCCTTGCTGGTTTCAAATCAGGATGCAAGTCTCACCTGATTAATCGGACTACCTGTTCTTGTTACCAATGACCCAATGCTTGACTCCATGGAGGTGTTCCCCACACAGCCTTATGCTTGGATGGTTCCCCCATATTGAACTCAGTTAGGGAACCTATAAACTTAAACATGGCTTAGAACCGTGTGCCTATGGCTATATGTTGTATCCGCTAACACACTTTGTCCTTTACTTGTCAACTTTGTATAACTGCTCAGTCATTTATATATTGAACCATTGTCATGTATTTGTCGAGTTGTAAGCCTCTCAATCGTATGTGCTAAACCCCCCTTTTTTTCCCTTTAGCTACTTGTAACTAATCTCGGGTCACCCCTGAAAAAGGGACTGTCATGGTCTCAGTGGGCCTACCTGGTCACCAAAATTTAAATAAATAAGTACATTTTAGTATAAGTTTTTTTTTGGCTGCATTTGGCTGTAAACCTTTATTTTGCCACCGTGGCTTTTCCCCTTTTTGTTGTATGTCTTTAATCTTGGTATAAAAATGTCCATCAACTTAATTTGTTTTTTGTTAAGACCAGTTTGTATCTACATCATTGCAACTTACATCTGTTTTCAATCCAATTTAGTAGATTGATGTGTTTTTGTGCCACTTTATTGAAACCGTATCCCAATGTTTTCACATTGTTTTTATTTGTACTGACAGTTACTCTTGAAAATGTCTTTTCTGGAGGCTAGCCCAGGAGAGCAGAGGGCTAAGGTGCTGGCAACTCACCTACCACCACACTGGCGACCCAAATTCAGGAAGACTTGGGTCGCTGGGGGTTATCCGGTTTGGGGGAGAGAATCGAGAGTCCCAGCGGCTACTCTCCTCTCTCAGGGAGGGGTGGGCAGGGGACAGGATGAAAGTCTGGGGGTAGTGCAGGATGCAAGTGACTTAATGCAGAGAGGGACCTTGGTTCCTATAGTGCATGCGTGCCTCCACACGCACATGCTTATGTGCTGCCACAGCCCAGGGGATTGCATAGAGAATGGAAAAGGGGCTCGGGTGGGCTTCATGAAGCCATGCCTGCTCTCTTATGGCCTGCACTGTCACTCAGCTGCCGGCATCTGGATATGTTATACTGGGGGGGGGGGATAGCTATCCCCCACTCGACCACCATGGGGCAATCCACAAGGTGGACTCACCAGTAGCCAGGAAAGATGAGTGATGGTTGGGTGGAGTGAAGAAAAGACTGATAGCTGCCCATCTGCAGCCCAGGGACAAAATAACTACATAAAAATATATTTTCCAGCTTGTTTACAACCATGTGCTTGCGGTATAGCCTAGAGGTTAGAGTAACAAGCTGTGAATAAGCTTGGCGTATTCAGCAGACCTGGGTTTGATTCTCACAACCTCCACTTGCAGGTCACTTAACCTTTTTAGTGTGTCAGAGTCAGTGACTTAGTAGGTAGCACACTAGCCTTTGGGACTAGAAGATCGGAGGGGTGTGGGTCCTAGCTTCACAGCAGGCACATGGGGTAGTACCCACATACTGCAGTACAAGGGGGTTGTGGCATTGTTAAGGTGCTGTCCTTCAGATGTGATATTAAAGCAATGTCCCTTCAGCCCATCTCTGGTCACTGTCCAGGTACTACCATAAAGGTTGAGTGCTCATACTGCAGACAGTGCCACCACAAAAGTGGCAAACAAGCAGACATACACACTAGAAAAGCAGCTCACATGAGCTGGATGTAAAACTAATGCAAACTTACAGGGCTGGAAGTATAGCCTTGAGGTTAGATAGAGTAATGAGCTGTGAATGATCTTGGTACATCCAGCAGATCTGGGTTTGATTCCCACAACCCTCACCTGCATACTGTGTGATTCTGAGCAAGTCACTTAACCACCCCAATGCTCCCAGGTTGCCCCTGAAAAAAAGTGCTTGTGCCGAGTGAGCCTTACCTGGTTACCAAAAAGAATAAAAAAAGGTTCGCAGCTTGGTGCTTTAGCACATTTAGCAACTGTGTATTAGGCCCCTGTTTTCATGCAAACTTCTAAAGTAATAAATAAGAAGCAGGAGAAATCTACAGAAGATAAATGGAATACAAGCTGAACTGTGTCTATGTTACATTTTACCTGGTATAAGATGGCGATGGCCATGCTGGGCTGATCGTTAAGAGAGCAGAGAGTTGTGGCATTTTGTTTATTTTAGTTTATTTTAAAATTTTAGTAAGTCTTTTTGAGTGTTTATGTAATTTTAGCAGTAGTAGCAGTGATAGATTCTATTCACGTTTTTTTATTCCACTGTTTCCCTTTTGTGTCTGGAAGTACTATGGAATGGAATGGACTGAACCCAGTATAAGCTGCTAAATTTAGAACAAGTAACATTGAAGCCAGTTGCTTGTCTGCCCATTTGCCTGTTGCAGCAATTTAATATTCCCTTAATTTTGTGAACCATTACCTGTGTTTTTGGTAACCCGGGAAGGAGTCCTGCTAGTGGAGTTCAGTGGAGACTGAGGACTGAAGCTGAGTCTGAAGTGGCTGTGAATGGAGGACTGGCCCCTGAGACTGGCCAGAGGTCTTACTAAGAGCAGTGCAGAGATTTACATCCTGGTTCTGGTGTGAATGGAGGACTGGCCCCAGAGACTGGCCAAAGGTCTTGTTGAGAGCGGTGCAGAGATTTATGTCCTGGTCCCAGCCCCGAATTCAGTGTTGCATAGTGGTGCAGTGGCCGAAGGATTGCTGCAACTGCGTTGCTTTGGTTCTGCTGCGTGGCGGCTGGGGGCAGCTGCGTGAGTGGTCCTGTCTGAGTTTGAGGCTGAATACTGGGAGGTGTTCTCTGCTAGAAGGCTGATCACCGGTCCTGCGGGGGACAAGTGGAGGTTTCTCCTCAGTGCCCTTAGCTCTGGCTGAGGTGGCTGAAGATTGCAAGTTCTTTCAGTTGTTGGGCTGAAGAAAGACCTAGCCAAAAATGTTCAGACGGAGCATCTCAGAGGGGTGAACTCACTGTGAACTGTGGACTTCCTAATTCAGTAAAATCTTTGATTTTTTCATATCTGCTGTTGGCTTGTGGGACAAACTTGGGACAAATTTAAGGAACTATGTACTTAATTAAACTTGTTAGGGGGCAGTAGAATATCTGTCCTTGGCCTTGATGGAGTGAGAGTCCTTCAAGATCTGGACATTAACATCTGTTGGTCCTAGGAGGTGGGAGCACCTAGGCAGGGACTGCCAAGACTTCTGTTTTCATAAATACTGAATTGCTGAACTTTCTAGGGGTGAGAGTCCTGAAAGCCTGGTTGTGGACTTTTAGTAGTCTTAGGCGGTGGGAGCTCTGAGGATTTTTGAATCAAGAACATTATTGGACTGAGTTCTATCCTAATATGTAACCAAATACATTTTACTTAAATTTAATTTTAGACTGATTTCAATTATATTTGATTTGTTTGTTTTTGGAAGTGTTGGATAATTAGCGGGAATTTGAATTTGTTGAGGGGGAGAGGATTTTGGTGGGTTTGTTGTATAGTGTTGTGTGGGTGACTGTGTGAGTGGAGTGTGCGTGGCTGAGGTGTGTGGGATATAATTGGATAGTACTGCTACTGTTTTGGGCATTGTAGTGATGTGTAGGCTGCTTTCTTTGGTGGACAGGTGCTACTCCCCCTCTATGCTTAGGGACCTGTGCCCCTTCGACTGTCCTCCACTATCCACTGAGGTGTATTGGTGCTATCGGGCCTTGGGGATAGTTCAGAGGGGTCAGGGGGTGCAGGCCCCTGGCCAGGGCAGGGCCAGAGCAGGGAGAGCAGATTGGGGTCATGGACACCACGAGGTGCCCTGGGGCAAAATGGGTCCAGGAAAGGGGTCCTCCCTGCCTGGTTCCCATACCCAAGGGCTCCACCTTGAGTGGGCAAATGACACACTGTCCCATGGCCACTCACCTGACTCAGGTGGTGTTGTGCAATGCCAGGTCAATTAAGAACAAGACAGCAGTTATTGCTGATCTCTTTGGAACATCTGACCTGGCTTGCATCACCGAGACCTGGATGGACAAGAATGCTGGTCCTGTTTTGGACGCAAGTGGTCCTGTATTGGAAGCAGTAGTGCCGGCCAGGTACTCGGTGATACACTACCCAATATTGGATCGCAGGGGTGGGGGTGTAGCCATCTGTTTTAAAATGGAACTGAACCTTATAGATGTGCCTGTGGGGATCACCAGATCCTTCGAGTGTATCATGGTGCAGGTGTGGGTTGCAGAATTCTTCTCATCTTTTGTCTACCTGGAGATGGGAAAGAGGTTATGCAGGAAGTCACAGACTTTGTCATCGACATGGTGTCGGAGTCCTCCAGGTGGTTGGTCCTGGGAGACGTCAATGCCTGGGTCGACGACGAACTCTTGCAGTTTGGTCAAGACTTCCTCCTACTGATGATCTCATTGGGCTTCACACAGGTTGTTACCTCTGCTAACCATAATTGCAGTCATTCGTTGGATCTGGTGTTCCTCCTGGGGATGGTGATCTCCAATTTGGTGGTGGAACCAGTCGGTTGGTCTGAGCATTACACTATAGAGTTTAGTTTTGCAGCCCCCCCCAATAGACCTGCCCCTGTGGAGATGGTTCAGTACCGCCCATTAAGGGGTGTGTCCCCCGCTGGTCTAATGACGGTGCTGGACATTTTGAGTAGGCCGATGGGATGCATGGAGCCAGGTGATCTGCTGCTGCTGCACTATAGTGGTGCGTTCTCAGGGGCCCTGGACTCCATTGCTCCTGTCTGAGTTTGCCCATTCACTCTTTGTCCTCGGTCCCCTTGATTTGAGGGGACCTTGAAGGAATTGAGGCAAGCAGAGCAAAGGCTGGAGCATTGCTGGTGGAAATCAGGCCTACAGGTTGACAGACTTAGATTGATGGACCATTATAGGGACTATCAATCGACCATCTCCCATAAGTAGGCAGAGTTCCTGTCCAGGGAGATGGCTGCTGCAAGGAATTGACCCACTCAGCTCTTCCAAACCATCAACAGGTTGTGCAATCCAACCTGCCTTCAGAATTGGAGAGCTTTTTCGCAACTTAAGTGTGAGGAGCTTGCTCAGTTCTTTGCAGATAAGGTTGCCACCATCAGGTCAGAGATCCATTCTATACACTCCAGTGAGCAGTGCGGCGGCCAGTGGGAGGTTGCTGGTGCCCAGTTTGTCTGGTCTAACTTTGACAAGATGGCAATCACTGATATCGTGAAGGTTGTCCAAGGTTTGTGATCAATTTGCTGTAGTTTGGATTATGGTCCAACCCGCCTCCTGGTGGAGTGTGTGGAAGTCATCAGACCAGTCCTTGCTGAGATAGTCTGGAGTTCATTGGAAAAGGGGGTGCTTCCTGACCCCTTGAAAGAGGCGGTCATGACCCCCCTTTTGAAGACACCTTCCCTTGACCCAGATTGTCTCGCAAACTACAGACCTGTCTCTAACCTGCCCTTTGTAGGTAAGGTTATCGAGAAGGTAGTCACGTTGCAGCTTGAGGACCATCTTACTACCCACGAGGTCTATGATCCTCTCCAGTCTGGATTTAGGAAAAGGCATAGTACTGAGACGATGCTTGTTCGGGCACTTAATGATCTCCTGACGGCGAGAGATTGGAAGAGCCATTTGATCTTGGTTCTCCTTGATCTCTCTCTGCAGCATTTGACACCGTGGACCATAGGTTGTTGTTGGAGCACCTGCGGTTGATCTACAGACTGTCTGGTACAGTCCTCAGATGGTTCCATTCTTTTCCCATGGGCAGGATGTAGAGAGTGGTTTTGGGATGTTTTCCTTGTCCCCTTTCCCCCTTATCTGTGGGGAGACACAGGGCTCCATAGTATCTCCCATGTTGTTTGCGGTGTATATGCTGCTGTTGGGAGATATTATAAGGCAGTATCAGCTGAGTTTTCACTGCTATGCAGATGATACTCAGCTATACAAGTCCTTTGTGCCCAAGCAGGATGATGCTGTATCGGTCGTTAACAACTGCCTGGCTGAGATTCAGGACTGGATGAGTGCCAGCTGGTTGAGGTTGAACCCTGATAAGACTGAGGTGTTGATTGTGGACCCTGGTCATCTGGTAGAGAGGTTCTCAGCTGCTCAGCCCTCTGGGCTTGTTCTGGGGAGCAGGCAGCTGAGGTCCTCTGAATGGGTGCAGAATCTGGGCATTATTTTTGATGGTGAGCTGACACTTAAATCTCAGGTGTCAGCCATCATTAAGTCCTCATTTTACCATCTGAGGAATATCGCTCAGATAAAACACCTCGTTCTGCCTGATGATCTGCCTACATTGGTCCATGCCTTTGTGACCTCCTGCCTTGACTACTGCAATGCTCTTTACCTAGGGCTTCCGGGGGTGGACATCCGCTGCCTGCAGCTGGTGTAGAATGCAGCAGCCATGTTGTTGACTGGCTTATCTCGATCTAGCCACATCATGGATGTGCTCTGTGAACTGCATTGGCTGCCAGTGTGGTGGAGGATCACTTTCAAGGTTGGTTTGCTGACCTTTAAGGCCCTACATGGACAGGGACCGCGATATTTGCAAGACCTCCTGCATCCCTACTGCCCCCTCCGCCCCCTTCGTTCCACTTACAAGAAATTGCTAGAGGTTCCCAGGGTCCGTTTAAAGACTTCAGGGGTGAGATCATTTGATTTATGGCCCCGCCCCCTACCCTGTGGAACTCTCTACCCTGTCAGATTAGAGCGGCCTGTCCATCAAGTCCTTTGAGGCTGCCTTAAAAACTTATTTATTTGAATTTACTTTCTCAGATTTTTTTTTTTATATATTTCTTATTATTCCCCTCCTACTGTCCCATTGGAGTCATACCATTGGGAGTCACCTATGAAGTCTGACTCTGCCGGTGCCTTACCTGACAGTCTCCGGTCCCTCCATCCGGCCTCGGAAACCCCCCGGGCAGGGTCAGGGTGGGGGCAGACCCCTGAATCTTGCATATCTCATCAGGGTCTGGGGCTGTAGGCAGGCACCGGCACATCGGGACCCAACTCGGCACTCCGTCTTCCCGGCTCCAATATTTTTTTTTTCCCTGTTCTGTTGGACGTTGCGGATCCTTACATCATGGCGCATATGCCAACGTTGGCAATGTCTCTCCCCCTCCTTCCTTGAAGGAGAAGCCCCTGTGACTGATTGGTTGCCAGCCTACGCCCGTGATCAGTCATGCCCCAGTGACTCCAGCTTGCCGTCGTTCCTCCAGCCTCCACCAGGGGTCGCCGCTCGCCGGGTTGAAAGACCCTCCCTCCCCCGGAGAAGGCAGGCCATCATCAGATGCTCCAGCCTGTCTCCCCCTGGTCAACCCCTGGCAGCCCGACCTTACTCCCGAACCTGGGTCGCCAGCGTGGCGCTCAGATGTTTTTTCATTAGAATGTGCTGATTTTATCTGATTATTGTTTTATCACTATTTTAGTCTGTTTTATGGTTGTGTACAAGCACTTTGATGTTTTGAAAAGTGCTTTTCATAAATAAAAGTGACTTGACTTGACTATATCTTAGGGAGGAAGACCAGACTTTGCTAACAGAGTGGAGTGAAAGCACCTAGCTTTACCTTAAAGGTATATTAATATTTATCTATATTTCTCTTTCTTTTGAAAGTAGCAGGGTAAGTGGGGAGAAAAGGAGAGATCTGTAAGCAGCGCTTGGGGCACTTGGTAGGCAGTGTTTGGGGTACCTTGAAACTTGGGTTTTTAAATTGTAACAGGTGGTGTGGGGGAAACTAGCTCAGGAGCTAAATCTTGGGGTGAGTAGATTCAGGAAGCCTTGTGAATCAGGTGTGTAACTGGGGGATGGAGCTGACAGAGGTTTAGTGCCTTCTAACAAGTGCTCTACAAAAGTATGTCCACTCTAATGAGTCCAGCACGTTCATGTCCCAATGACTGAGTGGAACAGCGAAGGAGTGGAAGAGGTGACTGGTGTCGCAGGCATTGGCAGGCATCAGCAGAAGGATGCAGAGAAGTGGAAGACTCTGCCAGTCCACTACAGCAAGGAACCTATTCACTACTGTGTAACAGTCACTGAAGGGTTGAAGATCAAGGTTAGGCCAAAACTGGGAATAGATGTGTAACCCCCCCATAGGGAGTTACTATGGTGTGTTACTTTAAGAGGGCATGTGCTCTCTAGGTTTATGCCAACCTCTGTGCCCTAGGAGGACTGGGGCAGCTTTGCTGCCCTAGGCATTCCAAAGGGGAGAGGCCAGAACATTCTGTTTTTGAGAAAAAAAAGAGAATTCTAGTCAGTTTGTGGGGGACCAGAGGTTGGCACACACTGCCATCTCCCACTGAGTGAAAACCCTTTTTCTCAGAGTTGGTGTCGGAAAAACAGTTTGTTTGTGGCGACGGCAAGTGAAACAAGATCCCTAAAGGGGGCAGCCTCTCTCCAAAGGAGAAAATAGAAACATAGAAACATAGATTTTGACAGCAGATAAGGACCACTTGGCCCACCCAGTCTGCCCATTTCCCTTCCTATTGGATAAGATGCAGATTCTAGTTAACCAACAGCCTACTTCCTGCAACCCCCCACTATAATTGCCTTAAGTCTGTCCCATGCATGTTTGAATTCCCCCACTGTTTTAGACCCAACAACCTCCCCAGGAAGGCGGTTCCATGCAGCCACCACTTTCTCTGTGAAAAAAAAATTTCCTTACATTACCCCTGAGCCGTCCCTCTCTATCTTTAAATTGTGCCCTTGTTCTACACATCTCTTTTTCTGAAAGATGCTACCCTCCTGGACTTTGTTGATTCCCTTGAGGTACTTAAAAGTTTCTATCATGTCCCCCCTCTCCCTCCTTTCATCAAGGGTATACATATTAAGCTCTCTCAGTCTCTCGTCATATGGTTTCTGATGCAGACCCTGCACCATTTTAGTTGCCCTCCTCTGGACTGCTTCCATCCTGTCTATATCCTTGCGTAGATGGGGTCTCCTTGAAATACCCATTTTCAGTGGGTTTTCAGAGAAGCTCTTCAGGGAAAAAGACTGCCAGCTATAGAATTCTATGGAAACACAAGGTGACATTTAATCTTTATTCAAAATGTAGTTCCAGTGGCACACTGTTGTGCTTCATTGCTCAGTGGGGTTTATTTGGTATTAAAAGGAAGATTTCCAGTCAAGAGTTGTGATCACCTCTGAAGGCCGGCAGCCAAGCTGCTGTTCGATGCCTTTGAGTTAAGGTGCCAGTAAGGGCACTTTTCTATGGCCCTTTGGGCTCCAAGGCTGTGGTAAGCCGCACAGTGAAGATAGTCAAGGCGAAAAGAAAATTTGTGCTCTGTCAGCAACAGAGTGTAATTTGTGACAGGTTCACAGAAAGTATGTGGCACCGCCTGTTGCCATGTGGTAACAGACATACTTACTAGCCTGGTGGCTAGTAACTGAACTCTTCCTCTATGTATCAGTGAAAGTTCTGCCTGCTGTATTTGGAAGGCTGGGACCCTCTCTTCAAGGGGTCAGCACTTGAGTGAAGGTGGGGACATTCATGGCATTGGACCCCCAAGGGATGTTCTGCCCTCCTTGCCTCTAAATTTGGATCCTTTTGGGATGCTCCTCAGAATTTGGAAGCTAGTGGATTCTCTCCTCACGCTGTTCAGGTCTTGAGGGAGAGTGGGAGGCACGGTCCATGGCACCTTGGACCTTCAGGGGACTGTTGCCTCTCCTTGCCAGCAAATTTGGGATTGGGAAGAAAGAATTAAAGCAAGAACCTGTGTCGTATTTTCCCCCATATGGCATAAAGTGCAAAGTGTAGTTAAGAGACCCCCCCCCCGAGTCTTGAACCTACAGTCCTGAAATGTTTCAAGATTATATTCTGTGCTAAACAAATGAAATGTTCCCCCTGTGAGACTATGAACTGTGACCACCTCTTGGGCCTTGGCTAGCCAAATGAACTGTGAGACCAACCACCATGGTGATTTTCATTTTTAAATAAAGGATCCTGTTTCATTTTTAAAACTTTACAAATCCATTTGGACATTGATTTTATTGTTTGCCAGGTGCATAACCCCTTTTAAACCTGCAGCTTAGCCAGCCCTGCACCAAGGGATGCCTAGAGGTCAACTTCAGCTCCGGAGGTCAAGTAAGTGTTTCTTGATCGTTTTTGTATACCCCCCCTCCGTTAATACCATCTCATACCCCCTAGACATGGGAGGGGGGTAACAGCTGCAATACCCTATATAGTATAGAAGTACAAAGAAATGTAATCAAGGCACAGGGAAACACAAATAGAAACAAACAAATAAAGGGGAAAACTAGAAACACGCTATCAGAGGTAAGGGTACAAAAGTATTTACAGGTAGCACAGGAAGAACAGAAGCTAAGAATGCTGGGAGTGGTGCAGTGCAGTAGCTGTGGGTGGCAGTTTTCAGAGAGACCTTCTGGAGATTGTGTTGGTGCCACCATCTGCACACACCTCTCTGGGTTGAGGGAGGAGGTTGCTAGACTCCAGGCTAAGTTGGCTAGGATTCTGGGGACCTTCTCCTCCCCCACCCAGGGGCCACTAAGTCTGCCACTGTTCCCTCAGAGGATTCCACGGAGCAGGAACAGCTGAACTGTGGGCTCTGGAAGGGTGGGGGTGGTGGGACAGAGGCACATTCCTCAACTGGTACCACTATGTAATTCTTACTCTGCTCTGATGGGGCAGGACTGTTGGAAGGAGGCACCCACAGTAGTGACCAGGGATGAAGTGGAGGTCTTCCATAGTGGAGATTCCAAGAAGGGTGGTAGAGGACCACAACGGAGGAGGACGCGACTTCTGGTGGGGGACTCGACTGGGGGATAGATTTGGGAATAAGAAAGGGGGGGCAGGTTAGGTGCCTACCAGGTACCATAGCCTGAAGGGATAGGAAGTGGATCCTGAGGATTGCTAGGGCAGCAGAACAGAAGGGAGAGCTGGATGTCACTGTCCACCTGGGGACTAATGATCTGGGTGTGGACAGGGCTGGGATAGTGCAGGGGGAGTTTAGGGCGTTGGGGAGGTGATTTAGACAGGTAACTTGCTCAGTGGCTTTTGCTTAGGTGCTGCCTGTCTATGATAGGGGTGAAGAGAGGGAACTCTGCACCAGGAGCTTCAACTCATGGCTGAAAGAATGGTGCAGAGCGGAGGGGTTCAGCTGCATTGGTGAGTGGGGTCCCACCTGGGAGGATAAAGGCCTATACAGGGGTGATGGCCTGCATCTATTCAAGAGGAGAACTGCAGTCTTCAGTGGATGAGTTAAATATTACTTCAATAAACATTTAAACTAGCCAAGAGGGGTGGCGGAAAGAATCAGGGAGGCAGAAACTGCCCCACCCCACCACAGGCTAAAGTAGAGAGTAAGGAGAACCCGATGGGAGTGGAATCCTCCAGGCTACAAATTAATACATGAAGCAGGGTGCTAGAGGTAGAGGGGGAAGGGAACAGGAGCATTAAAAAGAGAGGGGGAATGAGGGAGGGCAAAAAGGGAAAAACGAGGGCAACAAGTAGAGTTGATACAAAATCTGGAAGGCCATGCGTGGGAATGCTGGAAGTCTAGGAAATAAGATTCTGGACCCTGAGGCCAATGTAGATATTGTGGCCATTACCGAGTTATGGTGCACTGAAAACCATGACTGGGACATGGCCTTACCAGGCTATACTCTGTTCAGGAAGGAATGGGTGTGAAGGAAAGGAGGGGATATGGTGCTTTATGGGAGGGAAAGCATAAAAGCAACTGAGATACAAGGAATGCAGGGGTAGGCAGAGGTACTGTGGATTGCCCTGGAGATGGGAAATGGAGCCACTATTTGCACTGGAGTGATCTACAGACCTCCAGCACAGCAGGAGGAATTAGATAAGGTACTGGTGGAAGCCACTGGCAAGATGGCAGAAAAGGGGGAGGTGCTGCTGTTGGGGGACTTTAACCTGTCAGATGTAGATTGGAGCCTTCGAGCAGCAGCTTCAGTTAGATGCAGGAACATTCTGGACTCTCTGCAGGGGGCATTCCTCAAGCAACTAGTCAGTGAACCCATTCGTGAGAGAGCAGTACTGGACCTGGTACTCAATAACAAGGACAGTATTGCGGACTTCAAGGTGGAAGGTCACCTAGGGACCAGTGATCACCATGCAGTGTGGTTCAATGTAAGGAAGGCTGCAGAATTCAGCTACACAAGGGCAAGGGTCCTGTACTTCAGGAGGGCAGATTTTATAAAGATGAGTGATTGCCTCAGGGATGACCTGGAAGGGGGACATGGCCTGGGAGAGTTAGAGGAACAGTGGGTTTTGCTAAAAGGGAGCATAATAAGGCAACAAACCTCTGCGTCAAACAAGTGAGCAAAGGCAAGAGGAAAAAGAGATTGCTATGGTTCTCAAAAGAGGTTGCTGAAAAGGTAAAGGCAAAACAGGTAGCATTCAGAAGATATAAGGAGATGCAGAGGGAGGAGGAAAGGGAGGTGCATCACGGGAAACAGAGAGAAGCAAGAAAAGCAGTAAGGAGCGCAAAGGTGCAAACTGAAGAGAGAATAGCAAAGGAGGTAACGAAAGGGGACAAGGCATTTTTAGGTACATAAGTGAAAAGAGGAAGACCATGGGTGAGATTGTAAGGTTAAAAAGGGAAGAGGGGCACTGTGCAGAGTGGGACCATAAAAAGGCAGACATCCTAAACAAATACTTTTGTTCAGTGTTCACAGAGGAGGAGGAGGAGGGGAAGGGCCACAAAAAAGTAATAGAAGCTTGGGAGGGAGGGAGGCCCGGGAGGGAGGTAGACACTAGTCCTTTTTTGGAGGAGTGAGTCCTGAAGGGACTCTCTCATTGGAAGGTAGACAAAGCAATGGGACTAAATGGATGCATCCAAGGGTATTGAGAGAGCTCAGGGAAATACTAGCTGCACCTCTGGCAGTCCTGTTTATCAGCTTATGGAAACAGGAGTGGTTCCGGAGAACTGAAGGAGGGGGAAGTTACTCCCACTACACGAAAGTGGTAGCAGGGAGGAGGCTAGCAATTATAGGCCAGTCAACCTAACATCAGTGGTGGGAAAACTAATGATGGAATCACTGCTGAAGGAAAGGATTGTGGAATATCTTTAATCCAGTGGGTTACAACACCCGAGGCAGCATGGTTTCACAGGGGGGGGAGGTCATTTCAAATGAATCTGATAAATTTGTTTTGACTGGGTGACAAAGGAGTTAGATCAGGGTGGAGCAGTGGTGAACATAGCCTACTTAGATTTCAGTAAGGCTTTCAACACCGTTCCACATAGGAGACTAGTAAGCAAGCTGGGTAGTTTAGGAGTGGATCCAAAGGTGGTAAACTGTGTAAGAAATTGGTTAGGGGATAAGCGACAGAGGGTGGTGGTAAATAGAGGTTGCTCTGAGGAAGGAAGAGTGATCAGCAAGGTGCCTTAGGAATCAGTGCTGGGACCGGTTCTCTTTAACGTATTTATAAGTGACATTACAGGGGAGCTAGAAGGGAAGGTCTACCTTTTTGTGAATGACACCAAAATCTGCAATGGGGTGGACACTCCAGGGTGAGTGGAAAGGATGAGCAAAGACCTGAGAAATCTACAGGAGTGGTCAGGGGTATGGCAGCTGGGTTTTAATGTGACAAAGTGCAAAACAATGCACTTAGGGCACAGGCACAGAGGAGTAGAGTACAAAATGGGTGGAGTGGTATTGACAACCACCAGGCGGGAAAGAGACCTGGTGATAATCATATCAGATGACCTAAAGGTGGCCAGGCAGTGTGACAAGGCAGTTGGGAAAGCTAGTGGGGATTCTGGGGTGCACAGGGAGGGATATTACCAGCAAAAAGAGAAAGGTGGTGTTACCTCTGTATAGATCTCTGGTGAGACCTCACCTAGAGTACTGTGTGCAGTTCTGGTGACCACATCTCCGGAGGGACACAGATAGAGTGGAGGCTGTCCATAAGAGGGCAACTAAAATGTTGCAGGGTCTGCATCAAAAGTCCTACAAAGAGAGACTAAAGGACCTCAATATGTACACCCCGGAAGAGAGGAGGGAGAGGGGGGGCTATGATAGAGACCGTTAAATACTTCACAGGAGTAAATAAGGTACAAGAGGGAAGCATTTTTCAGAAAAAAAGGTTCTCAAGAACAAGAGGACATGCTATGAAGCTGGAGGGGGATAGATTCAGGACAGATGTTAAGATGTACTTCTTCACAGAAAGAGTGGTGAATTCCTGGAACAATCATCCAGCAGAGGTGGTGGGGATGAAGACAGTGGCGGGGTTCAAGAATGAATGGGAATCATAGTGGAAGTGGGGGAGGGAGAAAGAGTGGTAGATCAAGTATGGTCTGTGGCAACAATGTAGGTAGGGAATAAGGGCAGACTAGGTGGGCCAAGCGTTCCTTATCTGCTATCAAATTCTAAGTTTCTATATGTTTATAGCTGTCTCTTATCTCCACCCTTTTCTTTGCCTACCTTGGCCCCAGTTGTTCCTGAACAAGATTCCTTGGACCAGTGTACCTAATTGAGCAACAAATAAATGGCTATGGGCAAGCCGGCCCTTTGGTGCAGCAGTTGGATTTCCGCTCATGATGCCAGTGACCCGGGTTCGGGAACGAGCCTGAGAGCTGGAGTGCTGGCCGGGTGAGAAGGCTCAAGCATCCCAGGGACAGCTCGCTTTCTCCAGGGAGGGAGGGGGGTAGAGACTCGACACTTGACTGGCCCCAGGCAGAGGTCTGAGGCACGAGAAGCCCGAGCTCTCACAAGAGGGGGTGGACATCACAATGTTGGCGCTAGATGCCTTGATGTCAGGGTTCAGTGACGGCCAAAGAAAATGAGAAAAACACCCTCCGAAGCCGGGGAGATGGAGTGCCAAGTCTTGCCCCAATGTGCTACCGCCTTCCCAGCTGTCCCGGACCTGACGAGACAAGGAATGGTTCAGGGTGTTTCCACCCCACCCGGGTGGTAATCTGCGGCAGGATGGGGGACCTGAGCAGTCAGGTAAGGCAGATAGCAGGGGCAGACTTCACTGGTGCATCCTGATGATGCGGCGTTGGTAAAGACGTAAGGGGAAAAATAGAAAGTGAAAAAAAATAAATGGCTATGGGCAGTGGTAAAATATCTGAAGCTGCTTTTATTGATGTAACAAAGGCATGTGATTTTGTGGACCACTAACTTATCTGTATCAATCTAGGCACACCCTCTTCTGCCCTTCCTTGTTTTATTTATATTTTATTGCATATTGAACATGAAATACAAGTTATAACATCAGGGATCATCTGACAATAAAATGGACATAATGCATCATATAATGTAAGGATTTGATTTTACCCCAGATTCTGTTGCTCCGTTTGGGGTATATTCAATATTTTGCTACAAGAGATAAACAATAAATTACAATTTCTGCCATGAACAAGAGTAAATGCAATTTGCTAGGTGACAAGCCAGTCAAAGTAAAATTTCCCACTGAACGCTGCAATATTGCTCTTATACTAGAATCTCGTAAGAAAAATTAGGACTGTGGTGTAAGGCATCTGAGTCAGAGCTAGCCAAACCCAATTTCAAAGCCACAAGTAGGTACAGTAGACTCCCAATTATCCAAACAACCTGGGTGA
The DNA here is from genome assembly GCA_016271365.2 of Neoceratodus forsteri. NCBI lineage: Eukaryota > Metazoa > Chordata > Ceratodontiformes > Ceratodontidae > Neoceratodus > Neoceratodus forsteri. Next base: position 160,258,194 of record CM057458.1, on the reverse strand, counting down.
CATCCAGTTGTTTGGATAATCATGACGGTGTTCATTAGATTGAGACCACAAATGAAATCTATGGAAAGAGGTAAGACAAGACATAGGTAACACCCCACTTTAAACATATGGTACTAAAATCCTAGTTTAGTGAATGCTGTGTGTTCATTTGTTTAAAATGTTCTGCATTTTGCTGGCCCATCGATGCAGTGGTAGCGCTAATTCTTGTGATGCCGGCAACCTGGGTTTGGAAGCAAACTCAGGGCATCAGCAGATGGCTGGGGTAGAAGGGTTGAGTATCTGGAAGACTGCACTCCTCCTCTGGGGGAAGAAGAGTTTGCAGAGCTCGGCATTTGCCTGGCTCCTAACAAAAGCTACGAGAAAGGTGCCCGGGACTGCCTAGAAAGGTGGGAGGGGTTGAGCAGACCCTGATGTGTGGTGTGTGGGAGCACATGGCACATGTCATGGCATCATTGCACACAACGCCACTCAGGGGAGAAAAGGGAAAAAGCTACCAATGGCAGGACAGTGTGTGGATACCCACAGGCTGCACACTCAACCAGCTGGGCTCGCCAGATCAGAGGACTTGATCTGGTTCCCAACAGGGGATCGGGGGACCCTGTTGATCCTGCTGGGGGGGGCCTGCGGGTACTGACTGGCATCTAAGTCTTGGTGGACATCAGGGTGACGGGGCTGGAGTGTCTGGGCAGATGGGGCTGTACAGTGGGGTGGGGGGTGGGAACATTCTTATGTTTTAAAGTGTTTACAGTGATTATTCTCAATAAAAAAATTAAAAATAGTCCCCATTGTCTTACTCCTCTTGCACATGTTCACTTTGGCGTCTTTGCTATAAAAAAGTCAGTAAGTGTGCTTTGTTTCTGGGATGCCACATGCTCTTTGCGGTATTTGTTCTATGATTTTGCAGCAGCATTAGGTGCAGGAGGCCTGTGTTTTGTTGGTTTTCTAACCAAGCAAGGCATTTCTCGAAACATGCCACAGCCTCTGAGTAGGTAGGGACTGGCTGGATTTCGCCCTCACTCAAGAGGTATTTTCTGTCTCAGTGACATCCTTCACAGAGGCAATAACACCATCCTTAGTCATGTGCTCATGACCAGCCTTCTCACTGCCACAGTTCACCCATTCACTGATCTCACCAGGACTGATCTATACTGACAGCTTGCCAGTCAGGGCCAACAGTTCAATGTCAATGTCAGTTTCTGGCTTGTTTGCAGTCTCAGCTGATTCTGCAGCTTCTGCCTAAGTGACAGGTTATGTTTTGGATTCTGTTTCAAATCCCAACTCCTCGGCTGGTGCCTCAACCCCTAGTTTTATCCCTGCTCATGCTTATGCTTTTCTGATGTTTTTGGAGCACACGCTGTCCCATGCCTCTCCACTCATATAGATAATGTCCTTCAGATTGACTGCCTTAATAATCTTCTGTAGTGACAACTGTTCATTGCTGTCTGCCAGCACAGTCTGTAGCAACTTTTTTCTGTAATTGCACTTATAAATCTTTAATATGCCCTAGTCCCACGGTTGAAATTTTAAAGTTGTGTTTGGTAGAAGAAAAACATGGTCAGATGGATTGAAAACTGGATAGCTGGACGCACCCAGAGAGTAGTGGTCGGTGGGGAGCTCTCGAACCCTAGAGAGGTCAGTAGTGGGGTACCACAGGGCTTGGTCCTGGGTCTGATCCTGTTTAATGCATATAGGGTGTGAAATGAGTCTCTTCACTGATGACTCCAAGATGGGAGCAGTAGTTGAGGGGGAAGAGGGGAGGTTGGCACTGCAAGGGGACCTGGACACCCTGGAAAAACAGGGCTCACACATGGAAATTAATATTATCACCAAGTGCAAGGTGTTGCATCTTGGGTGGGGAAACCCTAAACACAGGTACACCCTGGGAGGGGAGGGGAAGGGAGGCACTGGAGGCCTCAACAGGGGAAAAAGACCTAGGGGTCATGGTGGATGCATGTATGAATAACTCTGAGCAGTGCAGGAGAGCGGTTAGCAAGGCAAACAGGATGTTGGGATGCATTGTAAGCCTCCCAGTGGAAGTGGTAGGGCCTACAATGGTAACAGGATTTAAAAAGCATGGGATAGACACCTGGGTGTCATAAAAACTGGTAGGGAAGGTAACCCAGAGTCTGAACAGGAGCTGGACACACCACTGGAGGAGGAAGGAGAAAGGAGCGTAGAGGTGGGAGACCTTGTAGGGTCTGCATCTTTATATTAGCCAGGGAAAAATGGGCAGACTGGATGGGCCAGGTGGTCCTTTCTGCCGTCAACTTCCATGTTCCTATGTTCCTATTTAAACTTTGCTGAACACTCCTACATAGACTTGGTCTGAAGTGGCAATACAGGTAAATTAACTTTTTTCTTTTAACACTACCCTAGTGGAAGTTGGCCCATTTGTTTAGAGTCTCTCCATTTCAGATTGTTAGTCCAAGTCTTGATTCAAATTTTAGTACCAGTGCAAAATAAGTCCATGTGGGAAAGAGACAACACAGACCTTTGGCGTGAAAAAGGTTACTGAGGCTGGGGAAGGGGATGGGCCACGTAAAAGCAACAGGGGCAATGGGGGGGGGTAGATAGAAGTCCTTTTACAGAGAAGAGAATCCTGAAGGGACTCACAAATCTGAAAGTGGACGAAGCTATAGGACTAGACAGAGTACACCCTAAGGTATTAAGAGAGCTCAGGGAGGTACTGGCTGTACCTCTGATAGTGCTTTTTAACAACACACTGGAAACAGGAGTGGGTCCAGAGGGCTGGATAAAAACAGCTGTAGTCCGACTTCCCAAAAGTGGTAGCAAGGAGGAGGCTGGCAACTGTAGGCCAGCTAGCCTCACATTAGTGGTGGGGAAGTCAATAGAGTCATTGCGAAAGAAAAAGACTATGGAGTATCTTGAATCCAGAGGGTTACAAGACCTGAGGCAGCACAGATGCATAGGGGTGCAGGTCATGTCAGACAAATCTGATAGATTCCTTTGACTGAGTGACCAGGGAAATAGATCAGGGTGGGGCGATGGATGTGGCCTACTTAGATTTCAGCAGGGCTTTCAACACCGTTCCACATAGGAGGCTCATAAGGAAACTGGACAGCCTAGAGGTGGGTCCAAAGGTGGTAAACTGGGTAAGAAATTGATTAAGGGATAGGCGACAGAGGGTGGTGGTAAACAGAGTTCACTCCAGGAAAGGGAGGGTGACCAGTGAGGTGGCACAGGGCTCAATAGTGGGACCAGTTCTCTTAAATGTCTTTATAAGTGATTTGCAGATGAGCTGGAAGGAAAGGTCTGCCTCTTTGAGGATGACACCAAAATCTGCAGTAGGGTGGACACTTCAGAGGGGGTGGAAATAATGTGCAGAGACCTGAGAAAACTCAAGGAGTGGTCAAGGCATGGCAGCTGGGTTTCAATGCAAAAAAGTGCCAGGAAGAGGAAAGGGAATTGAGCTTGCAAATACTGAATACTGCAGGGAAGGGAGAAGTGGTAATAGTGGGAGATTTCAGCCTGCCCAAGGTAGACTGGCGTGAATCAGCCATGACATGTGCCAGGAGTCAGGTGATTCTGGAAGCGTTGCAGAATGGGTTCCTGACTCTGGAAGTCACAGAACCCACCCAGGAGGGGGCAATCCTTGATCTGGTGCTCACAAATGGGGAGCACATGCAAGATATAACAGTCGAGTAGCTCCTGGGTGGAAGTGATCATTGAACATTGTGGTTCAGGTTGCATATGGGCAGGGACAGCATCCACACTAAGATCAAAATCCTGGACTTTAGGAGAGATGGACTTTTGGAAGATGGGCAAATTATTAAAGATATGCCTTGCAGGCATCAGGGCAGATATAGGGATGGACCAAAGATGGTCCATCATTAAGTAAAGAATAATGGCTGTAACAGAGGAGTGCATTAAGCTCACGGGAAGACTTCAAGGGCCAAAGTACCCAGCTGGTTTAGCACTGAGGTTGCCCAGGCAGTGAGGGACAAGAGGTTAGTCTACTACAGGAAATTCAGGAAAACCAAGAGAGAGGACATGAAGAATTAGCTACAGATAACTGGTGAGGCAAGCAAGGTAGTCTAGCAGGCTCAGGCTCAGAAGAAAGTGCAATTAGCAGAGGGAATTAAGAAGGGGGAAATGCCTTTTTTTGATATATAAGCAAGAAAAGGGACAAGACAGACAAGATTTTTAGGCTTTGGAAAGGGGACGGGTGGGTGGAGGAGAATGGGTGAAAATGAGAGGTACTGAATGAATACTTCTGTTTCATCTTCACCAGGGAGAAAGATAGACTGGTGTCAGCAGGGGTGATAAGAGGAGGGGGGGCAGGGATGTGGTGATAGAGGAGGACAGAGTGAGGAAAGGGCTGCTAGCATTGAAGGTATACAAATCACCAGGCCCAGATGGGTGCTGAGGGAACTCGCAGAGGAGCTTGCGGGCCACTGGTGGGCCTGTTCAACAGTTCACTGGAGTCAGTCATGGTACCACAGGACTAAAGAATGGCACATGTAGTGCCCCTCCATAACAGCGGTCCCAAAAATGACCCAGGGCATTATAGACTGGTCACTCTGACTTCAATTGTGTGCAAGCTCATGGAGACCATACCTAAGGAAAGGTTTATTTATTTATTGATTTAAGTCTTTAGTAACCGGGTAAGTGCACTGATCCAGGGGACCGTTTTCAGGCACGACCCAGGCCACACAGGCGGCAGTTACAGAGGTAGTGACAAGTAATACAATGAGTACAAGCCATGTGGATAGACAGACATCATTGGTGAACAAAGAAAGCAACACAGGAAAAAAAATAATAAGAGCCAGAAAAAAAACAATCAGTACATCATGATAAGCATCAATTATTATACAATTATTCACAAAGGATAAGTGCAAATTAATGCATGATGTAAAAAAAGAAGAAAAAAAACATACACGGCAATAGCCAAGTGGGATAGCCTGAGAAGCAGGTAGTGAGGGATGTAAGAAAGGAGTCCAAAGGAATGAAAGCGGGCAGGGGAGGCCAAAGCTGCCCAAGAGGAAAAAGTCCAAAAGGTGGGGGTTGGGTTATCCAAGTTAGCAATGGCGTGTGGCCTCATCAAGCAGCCAGGATTTGAGATGTGTCTTGAAAGTGACACGGGAGTCCAGAGAGTTTGGTAGAGTAACTAGAGGAGCATGGTCCTCAGGATGCAAAGCAGCACTGGTTTATGGGAGGGAGGTTGTGTTGAACGAATCTGATTAACTTCTTTGACTGGGTAACCAAAACAGTAGACAGGGGCCAAGCAGTAGAAACCCTCTATCTGGATTTCAGCAAGGCCTTTGACACTGTACTCCACAAGAGGTTGATCAGGAACTTAGCAGATCTCAGGGTTGGGGAGAAGATGACCAGATAGGTAGAAAACTGACTGGGGAACGGGACCCAGCAGGTGAGGGGACAGTTATCTAGTACCAGGGAGGTCACCGGTAGGGTCATGCATTGCTCGGTGCTAGGGCCAGTGTTGTTCAATGTGTTCAATGTCTTCATTAATGACATTGGGGATGGCATTAAGGGCAAAAATGTGCCTTTTCATGGATGAAACCAAGCTCAATGGGAGTGTGAACATGGCTGGAAGGATACAGCATCAAAAGGAGGATCTGGAAAAACTTGAGAGGTGGTCCAGGATTTGGCAGCTTGGTTTTAATGCCAACAAATGCAAATTTATGCACACTGGAGCCAAGAATCCCAGGACAGAGTACTACCTGGACAGGGTCCAGGTAGCTGCAACAGAGGAGGAGAAAGATCTGGAACTGATGATCACTAGCAACCTGAAGCACTCCACATAGTGCAGGAAAGCAGCAGCAAGTGCAAAACAGATGTTGGGGTTCATAGCCAGGGGGATCAACAGTAGGCAAGAGAAAGTTATATTGCCCCTGTACAGGTCACTGGTGAGGCCACAATTGGAGTATGGAGTACAGTACTGGTGCCAACACCTTAAAAAGGACAATGTACTCCATGAAGAAGAGGAGGGAGAAAGGGGACATGATTGAGACCTTCAAGCACTTGAAAAGGATAAATAGGGTGGAAAAGGTGGGTCTCTTTAAGCTAAGTAGATACTGAAAGATGAGGGACACAGTCTTGAGTTGGAGGGGGAGGTTTAGGAGGGACATCAGGAAGCACTTCTTCATGGTGAAGGTGGTGGCCAGTTGGAATGTGCTGACAGAAGAGGTGGTATCATTGAACATGGTGGGCAGCTTCAAGAAAGAGGCTGGGATAGCCATAAGAGGAAAGTCAGGGTCATGGGAGGGGTGGATGGGAAGATTGGAGGGGTAGGGTCAGTAGCTTAAGCTGTTAACCCTGCAATACAAGTAGACTAGATAGACCAAATGGCCTTATTCTGCTGGCTGGCTTCTCCATATGTTCATAAAATCATGTACTTATGGCACAGAAACCCAAAGGTGGAGTACAAAATGGGAGAAGAGGTACTGACAGTCATAAAACAAGAAAGAGACCTGGGAGTAATCATATCTGACGACTGCAAGGTAGCAAGGCAGTGCAGCAAGGCAATTCATAAGGCCACTGGGATGTGTGGGTGTATAGAGAGTGGTATCATCAGGAGAAGGAGAGAGTTGGTGGAGCTACTGTACAGATAGTTGCTGAGACCTCATCTGGAATACTGTATCTAGTTCTGGAGACCACATCTCAGAAAGGACATAGACGGTGTGGAGGCAGTCCAGAGAAAGGCAATTAAAATGGTGCAGGGTCTACATCAGAAGCACTATGAAGAGAGACTGAAGGACCTCAATATGTACACCCTGGAAGAGAGGACAGAGAGGGATATGATAGAGACCAATTAATACTTCATGAGCATAAATAAGGTACAAGAGGGGGGTATTTTTCATTGGAAAAGATGCATGAGAACAAGGGTACGTGCAATGATACTGAAGGGGTAAAATCAAGAGAGATGTGAGATAGTACTGCACTGAAAGAGTGCTGGATGTCTGGAACAGTCTTCCAGTGGAGGTAGTGGGGGCACAAACAGTGGTGGACTTCAAGAATGCATGTGATTGCTGGCTCAGTGGCACTGAGGGCTGAGACGCTGGATGCCTTAACTCACACCACGCCGGTGACCCATGTTCGGAAAATCAGCACAGGTCACTGGGGGTTGGCGGGGCAGAAAAGGATCGTGCATCCTCTGGGCTGCTCTCCTTCTCCGGGGAAGGGGACACCAGCAATCGGTGCACTACTGGCTCATAGCAGAGGCTGGGGGCTAGTGCACCGAGGCTACAACAGGGGAAGGTGAGGCAGACACTCAGAAGAATGCATACAGGAGCGTGAGCGTTCACTCCTTGTGGCGTCATTGCACATCCTTGCCTTGGGGGAAAAACATCAGAGGAAAAGTGTCCTGACGTGCTCCATGGCAGCCGATCCCCACAGGCGCCACCCCCGTGACTAGCAGCAAAACCCCTACAGCACTGAATCCATGAGAGAGGCAGATTGAGGGATCCCCGCCACCCCATCATGGGGGCAAGCCGTGGGGCAGCTGGAGGAAGAGCTGTGAGCGTGGGACGAGGCTGGGATATCTGGCAAGAAGTACTGCCATCAGGGACCAGGAGGATAAACAAATTAACTAAAAAAAAAATAAATAAATAATGCATGGGATAGGCACAAGGGAATCTTACTGGAAAGTAAAGAGGGGAGCCAGAGATCAGGTAGGGTCTGCAGTAAGAGTATAGGCAGGGAAAAATGGGCAGACTGGGTGGGCCAAGTGGTCCTTATCTGCCGACAAATTATATGTTTCTATGCCATATACAGATGCCATATTAGCTGAAAGTAAAAACCCTCCCTGGGATCCAACTCACATAACAAATGAAAACATTAACTAGAGTTAGGATCCCAGACATAATGTGGCAAAATGCATTACTAGTGTCTGTTGTTTTACCATTCCACTGGACTCACACGCTGTATCTTAAAACAGTTTATCAGAGTACCATAATTGTTGTCTGATTCAGACTCCTCATTCCCACTCTGAGTGGAAAATTCCTTTTTTATTTTTGCCACCAAATTTCCAGCTGCTTGGGGATCAGCTTGTAGGAACATCTTGCCCCCATAACTGATTTTGATCATGGCTGGTAGCATTAAGATGTGATGGATTCCTAGGGCTCATGTTGCATGCAAACTCCATTGAAATATTTTCTCCACATTCTAATGAAGTAACTGAGGTCAAGAAAGATTCTGACCTGATCACAGTGGTGCTCAAGGCTCTCCACCTGTCTGGTGGCTTGCAGTACATTATCTCACTCACAGGTAATGGTTAATACTGCCATAATGATGCGAGCTGGGGATCCTCACCCATGGTGCAGCAGGGGTTATCTGATATGCTTTTTTCTCCTTGATGAAGTTTAAGTGCTTAAGTATAATTATAAGTCTAATTAATTATTTGTGAGTGTTCCTGTGCTTCTCACTGGCTGCTTCTTTGGTCTGAAACCCCTTAGAAATGAACAGCGAGGCACCCATTTGCATCTTCGCACTACTGAGGCTGTTCATCTACGGCACCCGCTCTGATCTTTGTGGTACTGTGGCTCTTAGTGTACAGCACTCGCTTCTGAAGCTCGTCATCTACTACTACACGGAAGAGCTGTCAGCCGTTCATGGCGACACAAAAGAGCTTCTGTCACTGCTATGAATATTAATGAGCCGCCACACAGACAACGGCTCCACCGCACACTGTCAGCCAAACCCCTGCTCGTGTCAGGACAAAGAAATAAGTGAGTAAATCAAAAACTAAGCACATCATTATTGTGATTAGACTTATAATCACAATAATGACCTCAGAGCTAGTCATTTCCTTTTGATTAACGACTGGCTGGATGCAGGTGGCCCTCGGCTGCACCTTGGGCCACCGTGCTCCCCAGTGGGTTGTTAATCTCTTGGAAATTACCAGTTCCTCAGTCCTTATTGCTTAAATGTTCCTCCAGCCAGCTCTGCACAAAGAATTTTATCACCCCTGCATCTTCTGCACCCTCCAACATACCCATGATCACTTGGCATTACTTGGTATTTGTGGGGCATAAGTTGGCATGAGCCCATCGGGAATGCCCCCCGGAAATTTGTGGAACATTGTCACATTTGATTATGTTTTAACCATGTGTCTAATCCCTTTTTGTAGGCTTCAAGTGTTTTGCTATCCACCAAGTTTTGTGGAAGTTTGTTCCACAGTTTTGTAGGCCCAAACTGAGAAGTAGTTTAACCTTCGATTTGTTTTACTTTTTGAACTTTGAGTTGTCTTGAATGTAGTCTTGGAACCAATTTTCTTTTGGAATAATATAAGCCACACTGCTCCATTAGAGATGGTGTCTGTAGTAATTTGTAAAGAAATAACAGATCTCCTCTACTACGCCTTAATTGTGAGGATTGCAGAATGAGCTTCTGGAGTCTGCTTTGGTAGTCTATGTGTGATAGGTGGGGGCTCATTTTGGTAGCTCTTCTCTGTATTTTTTCCACCCTATCTATGTTTTTTCTTAAAAGAGGGCTCCAAAAAGGTGATCCAAAGTCAGAGTATGGTCTAACATAAGTTCTGTACAGAGGAATTATACATTCTTCAGTTTTTGTAATGAATGTACGGTTTATTTGTCTTAATAATGCATTTAAGTTTTTTGCTAGCACACTACAGTGGTCAGTAGAATTAAGTTTGTTATTTATTATGACACCAATATCTTTCTCATTGTTTGAAACTTTTAGTGTGGTACCTTTAAGTTTGTAAGCTTGCATGGGTTATTTCTACCAAAGTGAAGTACAGGACTGTGCATTTGTCAATATTAAACTCCATTTCATTTGTAATGGCCCATTTGTCGATCTCAGCTAGGTTGTTTTTCAATTGACAGATATAATAAGCCGAGTCCACCCTGCCACCTAGTTTTGTGTCATCGGCAAATTTGGAAAGTGTATTAATGGAGTTTATTTGCATGTCAGAGATATACAGGTTGAATAAGGTTGGCCCAAGAACCGAGCCTTGAGGGACCCTACTGGATACTTCCACCCTGTTTGACAGTACACCATTAATTCTGACCTGCTACATTCTGTTGGTCAGCCAACATAGATGCATGGATCTAACTTGATTCTCGAAGCACCCAGGACAGTGTCACAGCACTGTATTCTCTTTTAGCAAACCTGTGGTCACTGTGAAGGCCTTTACAGCTACTGTATGTAATATGCTTCTTTAGCCTCCACCCAGACACGGCCACTTTTGCATATAATAGCATCACTTTATTCACGAGTGATTCGAGTTTCCACTCTATGGCCTGTATCACTTTCAATAAGGTCACACATTGCATATGGAGGACAAAAGAATTAGCATATAAATCATCCGTGCATACTGAGTAAACTCAGAGTGCATAGTGCCAGGGTGAAGGGAGGTTGAGCTGGTACTGAAAGTAGGAGTTAAAACAGGTGATTAAACTTCAACAGGGTTGCTGGAACTATGAGGTAAGGGCGGAGGGGGAGCTAAGGAGTGGTGAAAAGCCAGGTAGGGGTAAGAATGGGTTCAGGAAGAGGGTTGGTAGGAGCAGGGGGTATGGAGGAGGAGTTTTATCTGGTGTCTAATGGAGGGAAGGGAGGGAGAACATGAGTGGGTCTCCTGAGCACAGGGAGGAGGAAGAGGTGATGGGGAGAGGAGATAGGATAGGTATGAGGGGAGGGACCCAAACCAAAATTTAGAGATGAGGGAAGCACAGTGGAACTAGCGATGTGAAGGGAGAGGGAGAATGGATAGGGAGGAGTAAAGGGAGCAGTGGTGAGAGGGTGTCCAGTCTGGCAAGGGTAGTAGAGGGGGTTGTGCCATATACCACATCCACATTGTCAAAAACTGGGAGAACCATTTTGGTGACCAACTTCTAGTGGACCGGGGAGAAAGGCAATCCGCACTGCGGTACAGGGCACAGTGTTTCGGGCAAAGTTTGACATGGATGGCATCAATGTGGGCAGAGAAGACAAGCTTGCTATCTAACCACACACCAAGGTACTTAAAAGCTGGGACTACCTCAAGTAGTGTGCCATCCAGCATGGGAAGATGGGGGTGGGGGGGGAGTGGCAAGCCAGGCCAGCTTCTGGCTGGTACCAAAGGTCACAGACATTGCTTTGTTTTGTGCTGATTGAAGATGGTTGGATTGGAACCAGCGCAGGACATTGTGAAAGTCTTGCTGAAATGAGACTTTTGAGGGACCAGAGATATAGAGAACTGTGTCATCTGCATACATGTGAATGAGCAAACTGACGCAGGCAGAGGGAAGGTTGTTTAGGAAGCTGGAGAAGAGAACTGGACCCATAATGGAGCCTTGTGGGACCCCGGCATGATAGGAAGGGGTGGGGAGGTGGCATCTCATGCACCCCAGGTCTACATGACAACTCGTGCTTGATCATGTTGCCACTTGATGCCTCCCCCCAGACTCTTCACTCCAGCAAGAATCAGCACCCTGCACAAATCATCCCTGGAAAATTTGCCCCCAGTGTAAATATTAGAAAACAAACTCATCTGGGGACAAATGGTGCAGGGTGGTGATTCACACCAGAGCGAAGAGTCCAGAGCAAGGTGCTGCATGGCGACATGACCTGCCTGACTTGTTCTGTCCCTGCATCCCAACATCCTGCTGGCCCTACCTACTACATTGTTGCCCTGCTTCGCTGCCTTGAGGTTTTCTGATATAATTACTTCAAGGTGCCTTTCCATTTTTGTGGTTGTAAATACATCTTTGTCCATTTTATACTCCATCTCTAGGTTTCTGTGCCCTAGGTGCATGACTTTGCTTTTTTTTTGCATTGAAACCAAGTTGCCATACCTTAGACCATTCCTCAAGTTTTCTCAGGTCTCTGGTCATTTTCTCCACCTTCTCAGGAGTCTTATTTATTTATGTCTTTTTTTTTTAGTCTTTGGTAACCAGGCAAGGCCCACTAGGCACAAGTGCCTGTTTTCAGAGGTAACCAGGGAGCACTAGGCAGTTAAGTGACTTGCTCAGAGTCACACAGTATGCAAGTGAAGGTTGTGAGAATCAAACCAAGGTCTGGTCTGCTGGAGGTACCAAACTCATGCACAGCTCATTACTCTAACCTCTAGGCTATACTGCCAGCCATTTGGTAACCGGGTGGATGCACTGGTCCAGTGAACCATTTTCAGGCATGACCCAGGCCACAATGTGGCAACAAATATGGTTTGTACATTCAGAGCATTGGTACACACCCGTGACAACATGGGTGGTAAGGAAAAAAAGAAAATGTACAGCAGATAGGTCATTATATATAATAATACTTAGGGTTTGAAACAAGACAAGTAGTTTATAAACATACTGTGCAGGTTGAAAAGAACAAGTTATATACAGTATATACACATACAGTGCTGGTTATATAGCCAAATGGCAGGACTAACTAGGAATCGAGGTATGAGGCAAGAAGGGGTTTGTAGATAGAGGGAGGGTGATGGGGGGAAGCTGGAGAGGTAAGAGAATAGGAGCAGTGAGGCTTGTGAAGTAGGCTACAAGGCTCTAGGGTGGTTTTTGGGTGCAATGACAGCTTGCTGTAGTCCAGAGCCAGGTTTTTAGGCTCTGTTTGAGAGCCAGATGGGAGGAGGACAAGCGGACTGATGGTGGGAGCTTGTTCCGAAGGGAGGGAGCTGAGATGGAGAAGGCTTTTGTGCCCATGGCAGTGGAGGCTTGGGGCACTTTTGGGGGGCAGAGAATGCCCTAGGCGAGCTCAGAACCCCTCTTTCCCTCAGGAGTTGTGCATAGGGGGACTGGTCAAAGCTCCTGAATGAGTTGTCCACTAGGCAGCCCATACTATAGTTGAAACGCTCTTGTAGTGGAAGCCACCCTAGGGACTGGTAGAGACAGCAATGGTGTGTCTGGTAGGGGGCTTGGAGGATGAAACAGCAGTTAGAGTTGTATGCTGAAGTAAGTCATGTACGCAGGGAAGCGGATACAAGGGAGTAGACAGGGGAGCAGTTGTCCAAGAGAGGCAGTAAGTTGCCACACACAATGGCAAGGTGCACCTCAAAGGACAGGAGATTTTTTTAGATGGAACACAGTGCCTAATTTTTGGTGTATTCTCAGCACAGTATTGTTGACATGTTCTGTGAAGGAGAGGGATGAGTCAAGAGTGACTCCCAGGTATCTGAAAGATTGAACATTCTCAAGGAGAGGCCCTGTGGTAGTGAGCACTTGAATGGTGGAGCTGCTTCTGGTGGCTTTGGCAAGAAAAGGTTTAGAGCCAAATAGCATGGACTTGGTCTTTTTTTTCATTTACCAGGAGTCTATGTGAGAGGAACCATTGGTGGGCCTGGTCATAGTTTTGTGTGAGGGTGGAGGAGATGGACTCAACTGATCTATCACTATGATAGAGGACCAAGTCATCCGCATAGAGGAGCACTTTACAACTGAGGGTGTCCCCTGGGAGAGCATTGATGAATATTGGGAAAAGCAGGGGTCTGAGTATGAATCCCTTGGGGACCCCAGTGTGACCAGGGAGGGCAGCTGAGGATTTTTTGCCAATGGTAATGGACTGTGACCTGTTGGATAAATAGCTGCAAAACTATGCAGAAGCGCCTGCAGAGCAGCCAAAAGAGAGCAGGGTTGAGTGGAGGAGGTGATGGTCCACAAGGTCGGATACCTTGGATAGGTCCACAAAGACAGCACCTGTGGCTCTGCCCTGGTCCATATTCCTCAGAACATGATTGGAAAAGATGGCCAGGGCAGAGGAGGTGCTGTGGCACTTGTGGAAACCGTGCTGGAGTGGGCATAGGAGATTGTATTTTTCTAAGTGTTTTCAAAACTGGTGGTGGATGATATTTTCAAGCAGTTTACTTAGATGGGAGGAGGGAGATGGGCTGATATTTGTCAGGGTTGTGGGGGTCACCAGCTTTGAAAATGGGAACCATGGACCTCCTGACACACACTAATGGACTGGAGGGTAAAGGGTCTCCTCCTCCTCCATCCGGGGGGGGGGGCAGGCTGAGTCAGCATGGAGGTAGGTCCAAGCGTCACCACGGGAGGTAACCAGGGAGGGACTAGGGGACCACAGTCTAGGGATCCCTGAGGAAGTTCCACCGTAGCAGAGAGAGGGGGCAAAAAAAAAATTGGGACCATGTTTGCATGTTTCCACAAGTCATGAACAGTGGATGTGATAAGGTTAAGACTGAAAATAAAAGTGAGGGGTTTAACGATTGCAGGGGAGATAAGTTTTAGGAGAGCAGGGTATAGGCCATCGCTGCCAGGACTTCCAGTGGTCAGTACAGACCTCAAGAGTTTGGTGGTGACTTTATGCCTGATGACCCTGAAGTAGAATGGTGAGGGCAGGGTGGTGGTAGAGGAGGAGATGGGGGCAATTTACTGGAGGCAGTATAGTGCAGTGGTCTAAGGCTCTGAGCTGCAAATTTGGTGACATCCAGCAGGCCAGACCTGGGTTTGAATCCCACAGCTTCCACTTGCATACTGTGTGACCCTGAGCAAGTCACTTAACCTCCTTGTGCTCCCAGGTCACTCCTGTAAAAAAGCTTTCAGCTTAGTGTGCTATACCTGGTTAAACAACTAAATAAAAAAAAAAAAAAATTTGCTGGGGTTTTAGGGCAGGAGAGGCCGATGGGGGGGATTTTGCACAGATAAGGGGATAAATCAGTGAACTTTGCATTGAATGTATTGGCAATCTCTGCAGGGTCAGAAATTGTGCTGGAGGGCGATGAGAGTTGACAGATCTGCCTGTTGGTTTTGGGATTGAGGAGAGACCCAACAGATGCCCAGAACTTGCGTGGATTGCTGAGATTGTTATATTGCTGGTTAAGGTAGTATTTTCCCTTGAGCATTTTCATGGTCTGTTTGCAGCTATTGCATATTTGTCGATAGGCATTCCAAAGCTGGGGAGAGGGTGAGGCCTTATAAGCCTTCCATTTCTTGTCTCTGTCTTTCATTAGTGCCAGCAGGTTCCTGGACAACCAGCAGGTGCAGCCCCCTCTCACCCTCCTGGTTTTGATGGGGAAATGGATGTCCTGGGGTTGGGAAATGGTGGAGGTAAAGAGAGTGACTGCGTCAGAGATGTTAGTGAGACAGTAGAGGGTGGACCAATTTATTGCCCAAGCATCTTTGAGAACGGGCTTGGGATCAGTGTGATTGAAGTTTCTAAAAGACAGGATCCTGTGAGGGGGTAGCGAGATTTGGTGAACAGTATGGCATAGGTTGGAGAGTGATCGCTGATTGCATCAGACATAGTGCCTGCTTGGAGGATCAGGTCAGCCTGGTTTGTGGCAACCCAGTCTATTAGGGAGTGGTTGTGTGAGCATGCATTGTGTCTTGTGGTGGTGGAGATAATTTGTTCCAGGTTATGCTCTTTCAAGGTGTTAGCATAGTCAGGTGCAGAGGCATCCAGCCAGTTGAGATTGAAGTCACCTGACCGAGCATGATTGTATCCCGCGGGGGTGTAGTGCTCGCTAAGCCATCTAAGAAGTTCGATAGGCCTGTGACACCTCCCATTGGGGGGTTGTAGCAGCAACCCAGGTAGAGCTTCTTGGATCTGCCCAAGGTAAGTTCAACAAGAAGCTATTCACTCAAGGAGGTGAGAGAGGAGCATTTGATGGTGGTGGAAGTGATCTGCTCTTGCACATAGAGGACCACGCCCCCACCCTTTTTTCTTCCTGGTCGGTCCTGGTGTATAGGTGAGTAGCTGTGTAACTGCAGGGAGGAATCTGGGTGGTAGGACTTTAGCCAGGTCTCAGAGAGACCCAACACCTGGTTCTTATATAGGGATACCCAAGCCTCAAGTTCAAGGAACTTTGATGGTAAACTGCAGATGTTCATGTGGGCAATAGTTAGCCCGTGGCGGTTTGCCCAGGTGGGATCAGAATGGTTGATATGGGTGTTTATGGGTCCAGGGTTTCTTTCAACATCACCAGCAAGGAGAATGAGGGTGAGTAGAGGGGAGATTGGGGGAGCCAGCGTAGTGACTGCAGGGTGAGGGAGCGTACTGATAAGCCGAGCAGTTGGTGTTCGTATTTAGATAGTAGGCTAGGAGGATGTTACTCACAAGAGAGATTTGATGAACCATCACTGAGACCTGGGTGACAGAGCTATTAAGCAGTGTTGTGGAGGAGTTCAGATTTTGTTGGTCAGCAGCGAGTAGAATAGAACAGGCATCTGTAGCCAGTAGTAGGGAGGTCATAAGGGCCATCATAAGGAGTGCCACCTATGGGTTCATTGTAGTAGAAACCGAGGTCACTGTTGGATAACATGCAACAGGGAGCAAGGTAGAAAATGACAGAGAGGAACCAGTAGATTATGGTTTGAGTTGTTGCTGAGGGGGCCACCTTGGCTGGGTCTGGTCACTTAGAATGTGTCAGATCCAGCAAGCAAGGAGGGTGATACCAGTTTTGCAGTTCCTGGACAGTGTTCAAAGAAGCTGGACTGCAGACAGGTCTATTTTCTTTACGCTAGATACTTGGAAAGGTAGGCTGGGGTAGTGAACCCGGTGTAGAGACCAATTAGAGAGAAGGAGACAGACTAGGATGGAGCTATAGCATATTTAATAGAGGTTGGTGGCCGGGGAATATTACTGTGCAAAATGCACACAGAGAAATTTGAAAAGCGCTGGTCCCGCTCCGAGGAATGCAGCAGGGACCAAGCTAGAGTTCGGGCTGGCAGGCTTGGGGTCTCGGCCAATCACAGCCAGGTGCCCCACGAGGATTGTCACAGTTTTGCAGATTTTGGTGTCATTTGCAAAGAGACAAACCTTCCCTTCCAGCTCTTCTGCAATGTCACTTATAAAGACATTAAAGAGGACTGGTCCCAGTACTGCGCCCTGAGGTACCCTGCTGGTCTCCCTTCCCTTCCCCAAGTGAGTGCCATTTACCACCACCCTCTGTCACCTATCCATCAACCGATTTTGTACCCAGTTTACCACCTTAGGACCCACCCCCAATCTGCCCAGTTTATTTATGAATCTCTTGTGTGTTATGGTGTCAAAGGCCTTGTTAAGGGTCACTCAGTCAAAGAAATTGATCAGATTCACCTGACATGACCTCCCCTGTGAATCCATGCAGCCTTGGGTCTTGCAACCTGCCAAATTCAAGATACTCCACAAACATTTCCTTTAAAAGTGTCTCCATTAACTTCCCCACCACTGACATCAGAACGACTGGTCTATAATTGCCAGTCTCCTCCCTGCTGCCACTTTTACATCTGCCCTCCTCAAGTCCCCTGGAATCACTCCTGTTTCCAGTGAATTGTTGAATATGGCTGCCAGAGATGCAGCCAGTACTTCCCTGAGCTCCCTCAGCAACCTTGGGTGTACCCCGTCTGGCCCCATAGCTCTGTCCACTTTCGGATTCGTAAGTCCCTTCAGGACTCTCTCCTCTGTAAATGGACTTGTGTCTACCTCCCTCCCCACAGTCTTCATGCAGCATTTATGTAGTCCATCCCCCTCCCTTTCCACTTTGAAGACCAATTAGAAGTATCTGTTCAGGATATCTGCTTTTTCCTGATCCTCCTCTGCACAGTCTCCCCCTGCCCTTCTTAACTTCACAATCTCTCCCCTTGCCTTCCTCTTTTCACTAATATACCTAAAAAACAGTTTTGTCCCCCTTAGTTACTCCTTTGGTTATGCTTTCCTCAGTTTGCAGCTTTGTGGCCCTCACTATTATCTCTGCTTCCCTCTGATTCTCCTGGTACACCTCCCTATCCTCTTCCCTCTGCGTCTCTTTATACCTACTGAATGTTACCCTTTTAGCCCTTACCTTTTCAGCCACTTCCCTGTGAAACCATAGCTGTCTCTTTTTACATAGAAACATAGAGAATGACGTCAGAAAAAGACCAATGGTCCATCCAGTCTGTTTGTGGCATCCTATCAAACCCCAGGACCTATAGTCCATCCAGGGTTCTATTCCTCCACATCCTCCCCCCTTTCCCCTCCCAGTTTCTGTCATTCCAAGCAACCATTATATCCCACACTCTATCCCAGCTATGTCTTAAACCATTAATGGTTTTGGCACCTACCACCTCAGCTAGTAAATTGTTCCACAGTTCCACCATTCTTCCTGTAAAATAATATCTCCTCTTGTCCCTCCTAAACTTCCCTCCTGTCAGTTTCCATTTGTGCCCTTGTGACTTTGAACCGTTACTAATGCTAAATAATTCCCTGCAGTCCACCTTGTTTATTCCTTTTAGGAACCTGAAGGTCTCTTTCATATCCTCTTCTCCCTTCTAAGTGCCAGTGACTACATGTTCAGTGTCTGGGAAAATTCATGTAGGCTCAACAAGAGGCCCGATGTTGCCTCTTTGGCTCTCTTTGGGAATTGCCACATTAATATGTATGTGAAGAAATAAATATTTGTTTTTCCCGTAAGGACAATTTTTGTTAAATATTTACGCCCATTATTCTTCTTTTTAATTTTTTTTTTCTTCCTACACCCCTCATCAGCCTCTTTTTTCGGGCTGCCAATGGGCCCCACGACTCACACCCACCTCTGTTTCTAGCCACCTTCACCACCACCACACATTGCAGCCACCCCTGGGGGTAACCCATTGTAACCCTTCACTGGGTGATCCCCCTCCTCTGAGGGGAAAGGTGCCAGTGGGGGCCAGCTAGTGTGCTCTTTCATTGGACCCCTGGGTGCTGCTGCGTGGTGTCTGGGGCTAGCCAGTGCTTCTGTGGCAGCGGGAGACTGGGCAGCTATCATCCAGTCAAGCAGGGAGCTTTTTCCTGGTCTTTCTCCCCAGGGGCATGGCTTACCCTGACGTCAAGGCGTCTGCTGACGTGTGCCACACCCCCCAGTCAGCAGGGCCCAACACACTGCTGTTTTCCCAGCCTCTGCCAGGAGTCACCAGGTGCCGAACCACATCCCCTCCCTCCTCCCCCCGGGAGAAGGTGAGACATCACCAACCAGATGCTCAAGCCTTCTCCCCATGGCTGGCCCTCTGGTGTTCCGGGTCCGTTCCCGAACCTGGGTTGCCAGCATCACAAGTGGAAATCCAACCACTGCTCTGATGGGCCGGCACTTCCTTTGAATTTTGATTGTAGTTGTTACTTGTGTGCTTTTGTTGTGTTACTTAACTGTCCTCCCCTAACCCTTTTTTTTTAAATTGAATTGGTATTAGTATTGCAGGGTTTTAAATAATTGATTAGCAGTTTTTTTCTTGGGACTATACTAACTGTACAGCAAGTATTTATATAGATTTTCTAGAAGTACTGTGTTTGTTAAACACAGTGAGGCAAGAGCTATGCATTTTCACAAAGATTTAGCACTTTTATGAGCAAAACGCTAAACAATTTTTAGAGTTAAATAAATCCCTGTATTGTGTTTTCTTTTTTTTTTATTTTCAACAATGGACCTCTTGTTGAGCCTACATGAATCTTTGGTGGTTTTCATTTTTGGGAGGCATCTCAGTAAATGAGTTTGTGACACACATTCTGCTTGTCTGTAAAGTTTTTTTGTAAGTTGTTTTGAATCAATATGTGTATTACCATGTGTTTGTACTATCTATTCTGCACTTTTCATTGGTTTATGGATTAAGTAACCAACTATATTTTTGTCAATGGTGTGGGGTGTCACAAACTCGCTCAGCTGGTCAGCCCTTTACTCCCAAAGTACCAACCTCTGAGTATATTTTTTGTGGACAGTGAACAGAACAAGGTAACCCTCTTATCTGTTTTGTGGGTTCAAGTCACCTTAGTCTCAAGTTCTGGAGGGAATCAAACTGATAACCTCTTGTTAGCGTACTCAATTATCAGGCTCAGATAATTCTGTCTTTGGGGGGCCAGATATCTTTGCCTACAAGCACCCAACCAGGTCTTTCAAATTAACTCTTAGAATTCTATGCAAGACTTTAGAGAACTCTATCCGTTTCCCAGTTTGGTATATCAGTAAGCCCATACACAGTGTTAACTGTAACCTTTAAAAGCTCCACTTAAATAAAAAGAAATGTCAAGGCACTCCAGGCAGTTTCCGTTGTAAAATATATCTTTACTTTAAAATATCAAAACAGAACAATAAATAAAGAACAAATACCCCAAACACATACAATCTTAAAAACAAAACATTTTTTTAAAGTACAAACTAAGCTCTCTTATCCACATAATACTTATCTCCTACAGTGCTGATGTTGTCCTTCTTCTCTCAGTCAGAAGTAAAATAAAATGTGTCTCTCTAAGGCTTGCTCAGTTGGATAAAAGCAGTCCTGAGCCGGCCTCCTCTCTGAGGTCATTAAACTCCACCTTGGAGTATCAAAAGTTATATTTTACAGCACAGGATGTCCCAACAAGATTTAAAAAATTGATAAGTGACACACTCAATTTCCTCTCCTCAGGTTAACTGGTCAGAACTGTTTTTTGTTCTGCCACGCACACACACACACACACACACACACACACACACATAAACAGTTTCTGTGATGTCCTTCCAAAGCATCCTGGGAATGTTTATTGGACCTTCCAAATTCGTCTGGTTCCTGTTATCTACACATCAAAGGTCTTCCTGATGTAATTCAAGGGCTCCCTGTGACACCCCTCCCAACACAGGTTCTTCCTGGCAACTATTGCAAGTCAAAGGATCTCCATGAGGTCATTATAAAGTGGATACTTTGGTTCCTGCCATCAAAGAAAATTTTAACAAAGGAATTGCATTTTAAATAGCTGCAGATTTAGCTACGTCCTGTTCTTTGAACTTATCCCTGTTTTTTTTTTTTTGGATGTGTCAATTCAGCAAGACTGTGGGTCTTCTGACTGCCCTTCCCTTACATAAATTATATGTAATACACAAAAAATTTGATAAATGGATCAGAATCAGTGGTCCAAGTGTGACATGGGGTATTTAAGAAGTGCAGAATGAGCTAACTCCACCCCCCGATGAAGCCTCCTTGTAGAGGTGATATGAAGGGGTGTTAGCCCGTCTCTCTCATGCTTTTTTCTTTTCAAGAAAACATTTTGATGCAGTACCTGTCTGGTGTGCGCACAGCCTTTTTCACATTTTTGTATCTCACTGATCCTCTGGCCTGTGGGGAATATTTTCAGCTCCCTCTCAGTGTACCTGATTTTTTTCCAAGCACCCCTTGGTGCACTCTCCTCCCACACTGGGTGGGCTCCTCCCACCCATAGGAGACCTGCCCCCCCCACACAGGGGGTCACCTAGTCTCCTACTCGAGGAGTTTTTCAGTACCTTCCAGACAACCCTGGAATGTATAGTGAACCTAAGTAGTGGTTCTTTTTTTATTATTATTATTTAGTATGCTTTTCCCTTCTTGTCAGCCTGCCCCCAATGGTTTTGCCCACTCACCCAGCTCCCTCACCTGCCTTCCCTGTGATTTACCTTACCTCCTACTGACACCCTGGTTTACCCCCACAGGGTGGGGCTATTGGGAGGGGGCTGTACCCCTGATGGTGACTCGGTTGGTGCTTCAGAGGAGAGTGCCTCAGTTGGAGGTGGGGGGCCTGCAGTGAAGGGCAGATGTCTTCCTGCATCATCTGGCATTGTCATGTTTTCTATCTCAGCCCCTGTCAGACATTGAGAAGAGCCCTCGATGTACATGTCTGCATGCATGAGCATTGCAAATCAGAGCACGTCAGCATCCCCCCTAACTCCATGGCTCTGCTTGCACTGCCATCTGTGGTCACTAAGGTGGCAACAGCACAGCAGAGTCCATCTTCCCTCCCTCCCTGGCAAGGGTGTAGACAGGCATACTTACTGTACACATTTGTGTACAGTTTTGTTGAGTGCCTGTCACAAACCATAAGCTACTTTGTTAATATTATCATTCTAATCTGTAGTATTTGGGTTAGTGTAGGCCACTGAGGAGGGTCTGATACATGTATAACCTCTTTACAGAGTAGAGAAATCATCTGACTTGTTTGGAAGGGGGTGCCATTTGGAAGGGATGTGTACATTTTTAATTTGGGGTGTAACTGTTGGAGATTGTGTACAAAATGAAAATTTCTGGCTACACTCCTGGGATGGAGAGCATCATCTAGGGCGTTCCGCTCACCTCCCCCTGCTGGCCCTCCAACAACTTGGGCTACTTCCCAAACCTTGGTCTTCGGCATCACGAGCAGCAGCACTAAGGCTGCACCGATGGGCCAGCTCCTAAGCAGTGATTCTCCTACCTTGGAACCACCCCCATATCCAACTGGGGTTCATGGTTTCCTGTTTGATTCGTTTTGCTGCTGCATCATTGCTGTTATTCCCTTTGAAGGTAGATCTTTTCACACTGTTTTTGCAAAGGATTATACACAGAGCCACTGGTATTTCTGAACAGTGTGCCTCTTGGGGTGTTGGTGGACAGCTGGGACTAACCGCTGGAATGTTTATGGTCCCGCTCCATTTGCAGTGCAATGTGACCTCCCTGTTTTCTTATTATTTCTTTATTAACTCTTATAGGCATAGGTACCACTGTTCTTACTAAGATCTACTCCCACAGTGCTAATGGGTTTAATAACCCCATAAAACTAAACAAGGTACTTAGTGCAAGCAGAAAGACACATCCATCTTTCATATTGCTACAAGAAACTCACCTGTGTACTGCAGAACACCAAAAACTGGAGAAATCTGGCTACTCACGTATTATGGCTTCCAGTTATAAAAAGGTAAACAAGGGAGTAGTGAGGCAAGTCCCCAGATTCACCCAATTTCAAGCAGTGGGCTCCTATTCTGACCCCCAAGGAAGGCTGGCTATCATGACAGGGTTGGATAAAACCATGCCCCATTTGTTATGTAGAGAGAGATTTAGATTTAGAGACAACCTCAGAGGAAGCGCTTTGTTTTGTTTGAACCACCTATATAAGAGCTATCCTGCACCACTTTTTTTTATTTTATTGTTATTGATAATAATAAAAGGCTACTTGCATATACTATAATTTCTGGTTTGCCTCTACTTCCTGGCCTATGTCTCGATAACAGCTGGTGTCAGAAGGGGTATTTACACCGTGCATACTCTAAGCCAGGAATTTTGTGCGTGCGTACTAGACCTGGTACCAGGGAAGCATAGAAGAAAGGTATGGATGCTGCAACAGCAAACTCAGGAGTGATTACCAGTCTGTTCCAGTGACTGGAATGTCAAAATACTGTCAATAATCTGCTTCATTGCCTGGATCTCTTCCAGGGAAGTAGAAGGGCCCATTTTGGCTGCAGATACATTGCATAGTTAGATTAACAAATTATTGTCAACAGTTCCTTCCAATGACTGGAGTGTCACAATATAGTCAATAATTTACTCCAATGACTGGATCTCTTTCAGGGAAAGGGAAGGCCCCATTTGGGCTACAGATATATTGCAGGTAGTGCACATGGAGGTCCTATGGCTGGTCACTTGGGGAGGGACCACACCCTTGCCAGACTGCCATACAGAATTTACTGGCCTGGGATTCATGAGAATGTTGCTACCTATTTTTATTTAGTTTTTCACTGACTGGGTAGGTGCACTAGACAAACAGTTGCCTATTTTCAGGCACATCCTGGGAGGATTACAGACAGTAAAATTTGAGGTACAGATAATTCAACAGAGGGATTTAAGCAATAAGCCACAAGAGGGTGTGGATTATTGGGGGATATACCATGGTTGGCATGGTTTGGGCCGAGTGGCTAAATCCTCGCCAGCCGTGGTAAATTCCCTGATAACCCACATCCCTGAGTGGCTTATTGTGATTATACTATGTTAATTTTTATTAGGTTTATGTAATTATTTACATTCTTTGTTTGTTTTATTAAAAAAATGAGAGTTTTAGAGGAGATATTCATCTACAAGAGAAACTAGTCCATTAGTTGCAATTGAAATATGCATTTATTAGGAGTAAGCAATAGATAGGTGCAAAGTTAAACATACTTAGTGCATTCTTGAACATTTTTAGACATTTGTAGAGATTTCTTATATATTTTTTGATTTTTTAAGTGATACCATTTATTTTAGAACAGTTTGAAGTTTTAAGAACATTGGTGACACAGAAACTGTTGTAAGTGCAATATTTATTTTAGTCAGAGTTCATAACGTGTGTAGAGAATTGCTATTCTTTTGTTTTTCATCCAGTGGCCCAGATATTCAAACTGCGCTCAAAAGTAGCGCAACAGCAGGAGCAAGCACAAACCAGTTGCGCAAATGCGCAACAGGTGCGATATTCAAACATGGAGCAGAGCAAATTGCGCAAGCAACCAACGTCTGAATATCGCACATACTGCGCCATCGCGCAACCAGGAAGGAGAAGCTGAGCCAAAATGTTGCGCTATGGAGCAACCAGGAAGCTCAGCTGAGCATTCCAGAGCTGCCATAGCACAGCACAGCCCCACCAGAGCAATGGAACTGCACATCAGGAGGCAGGCTGGGGCCCACCGCCAGCCATGCCACACATGGGCACAGGAACACACTGCAGAACCCACACCACACCTGCACACCCCAGCACAGCATCACTGGGGTGGGACGATGATCCACGTGCCCATGGGGACAAGCCAACAAAGCATAGCAGAGCCATGACACCCCAGCACAACCACTGGCAGGCGGAGAGTGCCACACACAGGGTTGACAACCACAGTGCACATCAGCCCCGTCACGCACAGCACACCCTGCACTGTGACCCCAAGACACCACCCATGTGCAGTGACTGGCACTGCAGGAAACCATGCAGTCCCCCAGCACTCGTCAGCCCCTGGCAACACAGAAGCCTACAAGCCAGACACACCCTGTGCACCCAGCAGTGGGTGGCAGCAGATGGCAAGACCAACCGAAAGTCACTGCCATGCTGGAGATACCTCCCCATGCACACACATGCACACACACACACACACACATACCCAGGACCATACCAGCCCAGATGGCATGTACACACCTGCAACTGAGCACCCATAGCCAGCTGCAAATCAGAGACCGACACAGTATTCATATATCAAAATAGAAATGTATATTGAACATATTATAACAACAACAATAGAAACTATTCACAAGGGGATGGGTACAAGGAAGGGGTGTTCAAGGGGGAGGGATTAAAAACTTGGAGAGGGAAGGCAGGGTGGTAGGGATGGGAGAAGTGGGAAGGGTAATGTCGGCTATGGCCCAGCCGGCTCCTGTGCCGCCCCTGCTGACGTCCATGTCGCCGGATGGCTTGCAGAATCTCCTGGTTCTCAATGCTGACTTGTGTGAGGCGCCTGACATCACACGCCAACCTCCTGAAAACCTCAAGGCCTAGGAAAATGGGAACACAGTCAATGGCTGTGACTGACCACAACCCTGAACACCACCCAACCTGCAAGCCATATAGCCCAATGTCCGCACCTGTGATGGCATACACCCACCCACAGTGAACATGCACATGGCCATCACAAACAGGCGGCACCAGCTATCTGCACCACCGCCCACACACACTGCCCACGTCAATCACAGTACAAACTAGGGCTGGCAAGTGACGTGGCAACGCAGCGATGCCAGTTACACAGCTATGTGCCCAGTGCATGCCTGACCACCAGTGACGATACACAGACGGCTGTGATACTGCACAGTGATGCATGTCACCTGTGTCGTGCCTACATACATGGATACATAGACAGTGTCGGCAGATAAGGGCTACTGGCCCACCCAGTCTGCCCATTTGAGCTTGTAAGTTCACTCTGTTTTCCTATAAGTCTGTTGCCCCTCACCCTGACCTCCAGATTTCTTTATGTCTATCCTGCATTCTAAATCCCGTGACCAAGTCAGCCCCCACCACTTCCTCTGGCAGGGTGTTCCACTTGTCCACCACCCGTTCTGTGAAGAAATTCTTTCTCATGTTTCCTCTGAATTGTCCCCTCCAACTTCATCCCATGCCCTCTAGTCCTGGAACATCTTTTACGCTTAAAAATAGTGTTTTCCTGCACCTGTTCCCCTGTAAGATACTTGTATGTCCCCATCATATCCCCCTCCTCCTCTCCTCCAGGGAGTACATGTTCAGTTCCTTCAACCTGTTGTCATAGGACTTGTGATGCAATCCATGCACCATCCGTGTTGCCCTCCTCTGAACCCTCTCTACCCAGTCCATGTCCATACGTAGGTATGGTCTCCAGAACTGTACACTGTACTCCAGGTGGGGCCTCATCAGTGTCTTGTATAGTGGAAGTATGACCTCCCTTTCCTGCATGGTTGTGTGTGCATGGCTGGTGGTCTTGCCCCACCCCAGCATGCAATAGCATCCATGAAGTAATGATATCACATTCTCCAGCAGCTGGCTCTGCCGCTGCTGCTGCTGATGCTGCTGCTGCTGCTGGGCACAACACCCCCGCACCGGGCCCTGGCACGCCCATGTCACCGCCGCCCGCGCCCTCAGATTCGGCCTGTGGGAGACATATGTTGAGACAAACATCAGTGTGACTCAAAGCAGAGTGCCCCTGCCCCAGTGAGAGTGCCTGCCCACACAGCCATAACCATCCATCGCACAGCTGCACACACTGACACAGCCAACCGTGTCCGAGCCGGCACCTATGCACAGCCACCCAAGCACACACACACCCTACAGAGATATAGGTGCATAGATGGTACACTCACCTGGCCTAGCACTACGCCCGCCTGGCACACCACCGCAGTCACGATTAAAGTTCTGGCTCCCTCCGCGGAGGTCACTGACCGTGCCGGACTGCTCAGCAGACCGCCCCATCCAGTGATCTCCACCAGGTCAGTGGCCACTTGCTGCCACAGCTGAGTCCTGGCACTGGTGAGGGGCATGTCACCATACAGGCCATCATAGTGTGGTTCAACTAGGGCCACCAGGTTGGCCACTTCAATCTGGCTCCAGGACACCGCCTCCCAGCCATATGGCACCAACTTTACAGCAGGTAATTTGGCCCCGCTGTGCCGTAACCCCACATGGAGTTGTTGCGCAATAGACCACCAATAGGTTCCAATCGCGCTGTTCAACAGCGCCACATTACATACGGCGCTGTCACCAGACAGCGCAATAGGACGCATACATGGCATGCCAACGGCACCAGGGGTCAGAGGCATACAGGGTCACGGCACGACGCAGGCTACGCAACAGCACCATCGACGTATAGGCATCCCGCGCGACTGCCAAGCTGCACACCAGTGCCACAGTGGACTATCGCGCAGTAGTGCCACAGCGCCATATAGTGCCCAGTGCTGTAGCGCCACTGGCACAATGGTGGCTATGGCTTGAATCGTCATCGCGCCAGCAGGTCTGCAGCGCTGATAGACGCATGCGAAGCTGTCTTGGCATGCACAATGCAGTGTGGCACACAGCCACAAACCTGCGCCATTGGCTCAGCCGGATTTTCCAGATGCGCAAGCGCAAATACGCTATATTCAGCCGACATATGCAAAATCAGGCGTATCAGTCATTCAAAGGCGAATGGCGCGATTAGCATGTCATTAAGTTGCGCCACACCTCATTTGCATGTGTTGCACTAATAAAATGCGACAGTGGGTTGTGCTGGCCAGATTTGGTTACTGCAGGTGAGAGGTGAGTTACATGCTGTGTGATGCTCAGGACAATGGTCATGGGCGGAGGATGATAAAGGCTGAGGGGGCTGAGCATGAATACGGCACTTAGAAAGGGACAAAGGGCACCCTTTCTATCAGTATCTGCCATGCGGAGAGGAAACGTGGGGGGCTTCTGCCCCCCCGGGCCGGCAGCTATGCTCATGGGGAAATGCTGTCGACTGCACAGTGACAGGTGTCCACTTCCACCCATACAGGTCACCATGACTGACCAGAGCCAAGCTGAGGGTGTGGACGGCGGGTAGGAGGAGGCCGAACTTCACACGGCGAGGCGGAGGCCCTCTTCCAGGCCTACCTGGAGGATGAGCCACTAGTGAGTGGACGGAGGCACCCTCAGGGCGTGCAGCTGCATGGGAGGGGTAGCTGGGCCGTCAACCTGCACGGAAGCCACCAGCTCCGTGCAGGAATGCAAGAAGAAGATGGACTGACCACAGAGGTTGAAGGAGAAGGTGGCAGCCTTCAGGCGGCACGTGCTGGCACTGGTGGGGCCCACCAGTGGTGTTGCAGCTGACCCCTACAGAGGAGACACTGGTCGGGCCATGCAGCCGAAAGTGCCATTGCGGCATACCAGGCGGAGGATTCCAGACAGGTGGAAGCCCATCACTGCACGGTATGACATGGTGGTGTTGTTGGGGGGGGCTGTTGTTCACATGCACTCACATGTACTCTCTTTCTGTTACAGATCCTGTTCGTCTTCAGGAGACGGTGGTGGTGGTGGGTCCAGACAGTGATGCAGACCTGCTGGACATGGAGGAGGGACCATCCACCTCCGCCACCAGCCTGCAGGCACTGCAGCAGCATGCACGCTGGGCCAACAACTCCGGTGTCAGTGATACGGGTGCAGGGGGTGCACAGCCTGTGTCACAGCAGTCTGGCATGCAGGTATGCCAGCATGCTGTGCCTACGGCAGTGGCACGCACCTGCACCATTGATGATAGCAGGCCTGCAATGGGCAGCGATAGGTGTGTGTCCCATGACGGACACATGGCAGGCCAGCATGTGCCCTGGGCCTTCCTGGTTCACACCTGTGTACCAGCATGCTGGCACAGTCCCAGGCTGGCCTGTCAGCACCAGTGGGGCAGCACCGTGGCTGTGCAGGTGTCTGGCACTGTTGTCAGCACGGAGGTGGAACAGGTGGACCTGGGGCTCAGCAGTTGGAGGGGCGGCAGCAGCAGTCGCACACCAGGTCTGGGGGTACAGTGTCAAGCAGTGGCACATGTCCACCGCCCTTTGATCCGCCCATACCTGGTCCTGGCGAACAGCGCCCACCCTCAAGGGGTGCTGTGCACCAGGACCGTCCACACCCTGGGGGTCACGATGCCATTGGGGCACAGTACCCATTGGACGTGCACACCCACCTGCTGCAGGACTCAGTACAGCTGCAGGGGCGGGTTGCAAGGTCCGTGGAGGCACTGTCTGTGTCCGTGGAGCAGCATAGCAGGGAATGTGCTCGGGACTGAGCCGAGCTGGTCCTTATGCGAACAGATGTGACCGCTGCCATTGACAGGCTGACCCAGGCAGTGGTCTCTGTCGCGGACGCAGTGGCCACACTGTCAGGTGCCCCTGTACCACACACCCCACACAGTCGCTCTCCACTCCCGTTCCGGCGATGCGAGCACCAGGCCTGTCGATGCGGGTTGTGCTTGGGCATCCCGAGCACCCTGGTGCAAGTTTATTTGGCAGGATGCAGACCCTGTGCGGGCAAGGTCGCGTTGCGCAGTGGGACCCCTGGTGGTGCACCAGCACCACCCGATTGGCCCCTGCTCAGCCTGCCAGTGCTGCTGGGCCACGGCAGGGCCACCACGCATCCGTGGTGGCCGTGGGACAGTGCTACCTGACTGAGCTGTCTCCCAGTGCAGGCCCTGTCTGGTGCTGCCCTGTGCAATGTGTGTCATGGTGGGCAGTGCACTGCTGGGTGCTCTGCTCACCACGCTGACACACGGACCACCTGCACACTCTCCCAACTGCTGTCCACAGGTGCGTGTGCATGATGATGCCTGCATTGCACTGTGCACCAAGGTGCAAGGGTGCCCAGGTCCGACACACGTCGTGGACAGTCCAGGTGGTGGGGTGGTTGGTGGTGCTGTGTGTTGGCAATGTCGTTTCCGCAGTGCTGTGCTGCTGCCCATGTCACGCTGCCTGTGTGTGTGTGTGTGTCCATATGAGTGCTCACCCCTCTCTGATGGTGTGTTGGTATGCCTGGAACCTTCAACTCCCTGACCTTCATGCGGTGTGTTCCCTGTGTGCCTGTGGTTTGTGCATGGACAGTGTTGCCTGCACATGTCCCCTTGACTTACCTGTGTTGGGCGTAGTGCTCTTCTGCAATGGTGTCCCAGTGCAGCTGGGCCTGCCGGGTCAGTCAGGGTCCCTCCGTCCTAGGGGGGGCTGCTCATCACCAACATCACCGGTGCCACTGGCGTCCCCATCGCTGTCCCCCTCTTGGACCTGTACGGCTATCCCATGGTCTTTGGCCATGTTGTGCAGGATGCAACAGGCCAGGAATATCCCACAGGCCTTTTGGGGGCTGTACTGTAGGGCTCCGCCGGAGGTGTCCAGGCATCGGAAGCGTGCCTTGAGCATCCCAAACACCCGCTCTATGATGTTACGTGTTGCGGCATGTGCCTCATTGAAGCATTGCTGCGCTGGGGTCGTGGGGCGCCGGCACGGTGAGCAGCCAGGGACGGAGGGTATCCGCAGTCACCTGTGTGGAGATAGTGATCAGTGTCATGTCAGGTCCATATTGCCATATCCTTGTGTGCCACTACCATGGCACCTGTGTCATCCCACCCTTGCCCAGAGTTTGCATTCCATACATGTGTACTCACCCACTAGATGACCCGTGGGGATGTCCCCACTCTCGAATCAATGGCACAGTGCAGACTGGTGCCATATGAAGGCATCATGTGCTCGCCAGGGTGTGCACTGACATTGATAATCGCCCAGTGGCATCACACCACCTGGCAGTTGACACTGGAAAACCCCTTTCGGTTCCGATATGCCTGGCCGTCGGGGCCAGGTGGCGGCGAATGGCCACATGGGTGCAGTCTATGGCCCTAGCACGCCAGGCATACGATACCCTGTGGAACTCCTGCATGTTTGTTGTACGCCTGCATGTGCTGGGGAAATGGATGTACTCCGCAGCATGAGGCAGCAGTGCGCTGAGGAATTGGGTGAGGATCGCGGACGTGGCCGACTGTGTAATGCCTGTGGTGTCCCCTGTTGGCCTCTGGAAGGTGCCCGTGGCGAGCAGGCACATGCAGGCTGTCACCTTGGTCTCCACGGACAGAGGTGACTCCCGTCAGTGAGGTGCCTGCATCACATCACTGCACAGCTCGCAGAGCCGTCTCAGTATTGCCCTGTTCAGGCGGTACCGCCCACAATCTCGACGCCTGTGTACAGCCAAGCTGATGCAGGCATGATACCGCCTGTCGGGGCACGCGCCGACGGGCCCTCCGCTGCCACGTGCCCCTGCAGCATGGTGTCTCACCCTCATTACAGCTTCCATGTGAAGCTGGCACTGTCCATCTCCTGGCTTCTGCCCCCGACTGCTGTTCCTGTTACCCCACTGCCCCCACTGCTGCTTCCACTGCACCGGGCACCCCACTGGCCTCTCTCTCCTCCTGGACCCACTGTCCCTCTCTGCCCTTCCAGCTCCTGTCTCTCTCTCTCTCTCTCTCTCTCTCTCTCCCCCAGTTTGCGGCCTGCTAGGGTTCTTGCGCCGCTTTCTTGAGCCTTTTTATTTTGGCTCAATTCTGCTACTGCGCAACTTCCGGCTGAGCCACTCTTGCGCATTGCGCAAGTGTTCGATTATCGCATCAACGCACTTTATGCATGGACCTTCGTCATGCATGCCTTCATTTCCATTGGCGCTGCCTTTTTTAGACGGTCGATTTTTAAGTACTGCTGAATAACCAGGTATATCTGTAGCCCAATCTCCATTGGCAAACCAAGTCTCGATAACTGCACATACGTTGATATCATTTTTATTTAACCTATATCTTAGTTCCCCTAGTTTGTTATTTAGACTCCTTGCATTCACTAGCAGAGTCTTAATAACATTATTTGGATTAAGGTTCTTGGTGGGTTTACATCCAGATACAGTCTCACTTGGTGTTAGGGTTTTAGGAAAACTAGTATCATTATGGCTGGTAATAACCCCATGGTTCCTGCATGATGTTAAACTCTGGTGAACGTTCCCCCCTCCCACCGTACCTAGTATAAATTTTTAGAAATAAAGTTGTTGAGTTTGTTTCCTAATAAGACTGTTCCTTTCCTACTCAGGTGTAATCCATCCCAACAGATTAGGTCTCTGTTTTCTACAAATTCCTCCCAATAGGTGATACATTTGAAATTTTTTTTGAGGCTCCACTTTCTTATCAAATTACTAACATCTTTGATTTTCTTGTTTAGGTATTGGTTGGCTCCAAACACAGGGATTATTTCTGCAAAAGCAAAGTCACAGTCCCTATCCATTAAGGTGTTTGCTAGTCCTACAAATTTTTCCTTGATAGTCTGTATACTTTGTTGGTGGATATTATTTATCCCAGCATGAACTATAACAATTGGTTTATGGCCTCTGTCTCTCAATATGTGTTTGGACATCCTAGTGAATGTCCCTGATCTTGGCACCACGGAAGATGGACACAGTTCTACTAGCTTTATCTTGGTCGCATATTTTCCGATCTAAATGCTTTGTCATTGAGTCACCTAAAAAGGTAAATTTGTTTAGGCTCCAGTCCTATTACAGTTTCTATGTCCATAAGATTAACACCTATTTGGTTTGTGAGTTCCTGGGGGATTACTGTATGTGGGACCTCTAGCGAGCTTGAGGATACTGTCTGAGAAACTATAGAGGGGGATATAGGTTGGTCTAGTTGGTCACTTAGCAGGTCAAAGCAATTTCTCACTATGAGGTTAAATTTGTTAGCTCTGCTTCCTTTCCTAGGTATCTTAAAGCTTCTCACCTTGTACCATTCCTCATCCACTTGGTCAGAGTCACCTATGTCCCTAGTTCGCTTTCTATTTAGTTGCACACTTTCATATGTGGCTAAATTGGCATGGGGAGGGCCTTGCTCAGACCAAGCAGCATAGAAACATAGAAACATAGACTTTGACGGCAGATAAGGACCGCTAGGCCTATCTAGTCATTATTAGCCATTATTATCAAAGGATTATGAGATTCTTGGTTAGTTGCTAAAGTACAATCACTAGCAATACAATTCCTATTACTTGACTCAATAGCTTCAGTTTGACTAGAGTAAATTCATTCTTGTAGTCATTAATCGTTGGCTTTCTTCAAGATGAACAAGTCTAGCATTGAAAAGGTTTACTTCCTGTTTCATGTCTTTATTTTCAGTGCATTTTGTACAAACAAACATTATGTCCTGTAATACATTTGTATTAACACTAAACATATGACATGAATCACATTTGACTCCTACTAGTCCCTCTTTTGTTGTAATTATGTCATTCATTATGGGAGCTATGTGTTTAACCTTTAGTATAGCAGGATAATCTCACTTAAATTCACAGCAGGTGACTTTATTGCTTCAGCAGCTGAGTTCAGTACTCCCACCCTGTTACTCATGCAACTAGATTTAGTACAGTAAGTTCCAGACTCTTACCTTGTCACACCGCAAGATTGCAATACTCAGGCCACACCTTTCAACCTGCTAAACATGCAAAACATGCACTACGACACGCATGTCTTTGCGCATGTCTTCGCGCATGACAACGCATGCTCACCTTGCTCTTTCTCGCCCTGCTCACAGAGGGCAGAAAGATACAGCATTCTTGTGACCTGGAAGGAACTCCCAAGGGTCACGAGTTAAAGCACTCCTAGTAAAGCCCCAAAAGTGTTTAAAAAAGCCTGAGGTGTCCTAAAAACACCCAAGTAGCCCTGCAAATGTTGCCGCAATGAAAATAAAGAGGACCCCTCTGAGCAGTAGTTTGTGCTGTAACCCTCATGAACTACTAGCTCCTCTACCTGTTTCCTGTGTTACCAGGGAAACAGGGCTCCAATATAAAATTTGCTCAAGCAACAGTACAAAGTTTCATATGTGCACAGAACACAATTAGAAAGGTCCACAGATAT
Source organism: Neoceratodus forsteri (assembly GCA_016271365.2). Classification (NCBI taxonomy): domain Eukaryota; kingdom Metazoa; phylum Chordata; order Ceratodontiformes; family Ceratodontidae; genus Neoceratodus; species Neoceratodus forsteri. The sequence continues at coordinate 160,224,678 of CM057458.1, read as the reverse complement.
AGTGCTGCAACATAAGCAGCAAAAGGCAGCTGTTACCGGGGACAAATGACCAGACCTTCAATCATGCCCCAGTCTTCAGAATTCTCACTGCTGCCCATTTGTTCTGCCCTTCCTGAACTGAAATCCTCAGAGATTGAACTGGTGGACGCTCTCTGCACCAGGAACATCCTAGATCTCCATGACTGTGAGTAACCAGGGTTTGCCCTGGCAATCATGGGGAGTAACTGCTTAAGTGTTAAAGAGACCTAACAAGTGAACTACATTTGCAGTTGCATCTGCCTGATCGGTGCCTTACCCCTTCCATATGTTCCTGGTGTTGCTATTTCCAAAATTCATTTAACAGCTTTTAAATAATTTCACTCGTAAAATTACTCCTACCGGGTCTCTCCTACTCCCTGTTTTTTTTTAGCTACTGATGCTCCGCCTCTGCGCCGCACAGAAAAGTTATGATGTGACGCCAGGGAGAGCGCAGGTCTTTTTAGTTGACTGGTGCCCACATTTCATCACCAACTGCCCATTACAATATAGGAACACTACCCAAAAGGTACCCCCATACACTAAAATGGAGCTCGTCCCCACGCTCTCCCTGGCGTCATGTCATAACTTAGCTGTGCGCAGGGGAAGAGCATCAGTAGCTAAAAAAAAATAGGAAGTAGGAGAGACCCAGTGAGGGTAATTTTATGAGTAAAATGATTTAAAAGCTGTTAAATGAATTTTGGAAATAGCAACACCAGGAACATACGGAAGGGGTAAGGCACCAATCAGGCAGGTTCAACTGCTGAGATCAGTAAGTCCCTTAAACATTCAGCTTCATTGTTCCTAGTGCCCCAACACTGGCCAATCTGTGGCACCGAGCAGGCCTGTGACCTCCTGGGTACCCAGAGAGGACAGAGGGAAGTCACTGGTTCCAGTGGCAGTGGGCGGGCATCTAGGGTGGTCTGGTCTGTGGACCCTGTTGTTAATAATTGTTCCTAACCATTTCTAACCATTTTTACCTTGAAAGCTATCCTTTTTTTTTTGTACTTCATTTTTATTAGTTTGCAAAGTAGTATATTGTAAACGAATATTCCTTGGTTACAAATATAGGAATAAGCATCTTAGACATCATGTAATGATGGGATACATTATTTGACATCCTGTGTTACCTCATGGGGGGCAACCGTATATCGTACTGGGTCATAATGTCGAACGCATAATAGCGTACAACATTATGGCGAACCTGGACCTGTGCGCTCTTCAAGTTGGACCCCCGGACTTGAGAATCCTTAGTGGAAAGGATCCGGGCGCAATGAACAGACAGAGCCCCCACAGAACAAAAACAGGCAGAAATCGTGCAACGCACTTGTGCCTTGCGGGATTCTGCCATGCGACATAATGACCCTGTGCCACCGTGTATTTAAACAATATACATTTTAATTAGAAATACATTCAACATGTAGCCATTGCAGCATACTAATGGTCTAGTGTGAAAAGCATATAAAAGAAATGTTATCCCAGGTGAAGAACTCACCATATACCGCCAAAAGGCAGTTTATAGACCATTAAACAAACATTCGATAATAATAAATTTTGAAGTAGAATGAGTCAGATCAGATAATCCATTGATATAAAACTCTTTAACTCCAACTACTGCAATTATTAAAGCTTTCTTCAATATTTTGAACAGAACATTTCACTATATTCTACAATTGGGCTAGACATAGCTTCTCCGTTACTAGGTGTTAAACACTACCCAGTTATAGGGCTATATTATGTCATTGTGGAACACCAAAATCAAATGGCACCTGAGAACAGTGCCAATATATAGCAAATTAAACATACTTCGTAAGTGAAGACAACTGGTACAGTTCAGTCCCAATACTGCAGTTCGTTTAGTTTTCTGAAGCTATATCCTATCCCATACAAAAATGCTAGAACACTTCAGAGTCACTGCCATATAGCCATGCCAGTCTTCTTCATCTGAAGAGTGCTCAGATCTTGTAAGGTGGAAGTACCATTTTATTAAATCCAGCTTCTTTTCCAGCCTCCAAAGTGTCAGAGAAAACAAAAGTTTTGCCCGCGTAGTAAATCCACAGTCGTGCCAGTTGCTGCAACTTGTGGGTGATTCCTAGTACTCTGAGGCCTGCTCGAACACCATCAAAAGCCTTTCTGTGCTGTCGGCTTGAATAGCTCAGGTCAGGAAAGAGATGTATCGAGGTTCCATCCAACAATTTTAGCGGAGCTTTCACTTCAGCTGCCTCTAGGATCTGGTCCCGGATATGTGAACCGTCTGTGATAATCATTACAGTTCGGAGGAGATTCTCCGGTTGTGCTCTCCAAGGAGTAATGCGGTAGGTTTTAGCCAACTGTAATTGAATGTCCAAGTTGAGATATTTAGAGAGAAGTAAGACAACATACCAGAAGAGGTCTAGGCCCTCCGAGTCTTCCAGGATTCCCAGTAAGCGAATATTGTCTGTCTTTGCACCATTCTCTAAGTTTTCCAGTCACAGCCTCAGCAGTTTGTTTTCAGTAAGAATACCGGCGACTGCTGCTGCCAATTTATTCACTGAATCTGTAGCCATTTTCACCTCTGTGGTCAGTCCATCCATTCTGGTTTCCATACTTGTGAACCGATTCCCCAGTGTCTCAACTTTTTTATCAACAGCACTGATTGCTTGTAGCAGAGCACTGTTTGTGGGCTCGGGGGCTCCTCCTGCTGTGGTTTTGGTGTTAACGCTAGTTGCAGAATCTCCAGGCCACTGATCTTTGCTCCTTCCCAACTCACCCGTGGCCACATGCTTCATTCTCCCCATTGCTCTGCTCAGCGTTAAAATATATCTTGACAGCAGCAAATGATACCTCTTGAAGAAAGCTTCTTTGGACCCAGACTGCCATGCAAACTACAGACCAATCTCTAACCTTCTCTTGTTAGGGAAGGTGATTGAGAAAGTAGTGGCCATACAGCTGGAGGACCACTGGACCATCCATGACATCTATGAACCCCTCCAGTCTGGAGTTTGAAAGAGACATAGTACTGAGACAGCGCTGGTTTGGGTGCTCAATGATCTCTTGATGGCTAGAGATTGGAAGAGCCATTCCATCTTGGTTCTTCTGGACCTCTCATCAGCATTTTAAAATGTGGACTATGGGGTGCTACTTGGCCATCTGAGGTTCATCTGCAGACTATCAGGTACAGTCCTTGGGTGGCTTACATCGTTCCTCATGGGAAGAACTCAGAGAGTGGTGTCCAGGGTTTATTCCTTGGATCCAGTTTCTCTGTCTCGTGGGGTACCTCAGGGCTCAGTGTTGTCCCCCATGTTGTTCGCGGTGTATATGCTGCCCCTTGGAGACATTATAAGAAGGTATGGAATGATGTTTCACTACTATGCTGATGATGCCCAGCTCTACCTTTTTTTTTGCACCTGACAAGGATGGAGCTCTCTCGGTCTTTAATAGCTGTCTTGCAGAAATCCAGGAGTGGATGGATTCCAGTTGGTTGAAGTTGAACTCGGAAAAGACTGAGGTGCTGGTTGTGGACCCCGGTCACCGGATAGAGGGGTTGGGGCTGGTTTGCCCTCTGGACTTTTTCTTGGGGGCCTATTACTCCTGACCTCTGAATGGGTGTGAAACTTGGGTGTAATTTTTGATGAAGAGCTGACCCTGCATTCGAAGGTGTCGGCTGTCATCAAATCCTTCTTTTACCATCTAAGGAATATCTCCAGGATTAAGCATCTGGTTCCGTCTGGTGGTCTTCCTACTGTGGTCCACACCTTTGTGTCCTTGTGCTTAGATTATTACAACTCCCTTTACCTAGGGCTACCTGGGGTGGAAATCCATTGCCTGCAGCTGGTGCAGAATGTGGCGGCCTGGCTTTTGACAGGATTGTCTTGGTCCTGTCATAATTCGCCAGTGCTACGCGGACTGCACTGGCTGCCAGTACAGTGGCGGATTACCTTTAAAGTCAGTCTTCTGACTTTTAAAGCCCTACACAGACTGGGCCCAGACTACCTGAAAGAGCTCCTGGTTCCTTACTGCCCTTGGCGATCACTCCGCTCAGCTGACGAGGGGTTGCTAGAGATTCCAAGGGTGTGTTTGAAATCTTCTGGGGCCAGAGCTTTCATGTATGCAGTCCTAACCCTTTGGAATTATCTACCTCATCGGGTACAAGAGTGCATGACCATGGAGGGATTTAAGCAAGCCCTGAAAACTTTCTGGTGGCACCAGGCATTCGGTGATTGATGGTATGATGATACTACTGATTTTATATGATTTATGTTGTTGATGTTTGATTTGTGATTTTAACTTGTTAGGCGCCTTGGTATTTGAAAGGCTCCACAAAAATAAAGTTTATTATTATATTATTATTATTGCTGAGGTTACAACTCGTAGTTTAGTAGTTCTGTGATATTTTTAATAGTTTTGTATTTACAGATAGACGGAGCTCTCTGAAGACATGTCTTCTGTAGCTGGCTGCTGGCCATGCCCCCCAAAGCTATCCTTTTTCCAGCTACCCAGACCCTAGTCCTTCCCCATAATAAAGCTGTGTTTTGTTGTTTGAAATTGCTGTGTGAAGGGGGCTTTGTAGAAACTAACTGTAAAGTGTATATGGTACTGTAATGGTATTGGGAAACTGTTTGGCTTCCAGTACGTGGGGTGGTTGGAAGGGGAGGTGGGTGGGTACAGCATCCCAGGGGGTTGTACCAGTCATCCACCTGGCCCACAGCAATTTACTCTGGGTGGTGGCACCATGCTATTTTATTTATTTCTTTGGGTAGAACTCCTGAATACCACCATAGCAGAACCCAGGACCCTTAACCTGTGTGAAGGTCAACAGGCAGGGGTGGTAGCCCACTGGCACATGGTACCTGGGCTACATTTCCAAAACAGAAGCTGTAGCTAACAGTCCTGTCCTTAAAACAAAGAAACATGTCAGGTCATTTTTAGGGCTGGCCGGTTACTACAGGAGATTTTTTCCCAACTTTGCTCAGTTACTGCATCTACTCCACTCACTGAACTCATGAAGAAACAGTACCTGAATAATGTGAAATGGTCCCCCAGGGTGTGATGAATCTTGTCAGGCCATCAAGGCTGCATTATGTTCAGCTCCTGTTTTAAGAAGTCTAGACTTTGAAAAACAATTTTTGTTACAGATAGATGCATCAGGGGTAGACTTAGGTGCAGTCCTGAGACAGATTATAGGTGTGAAGGAACATCCCATTCTGTATATCAATAGGAAGTTGCACGACAGGGGGACAAAGTACTCCACTATTGGAAAAAGAATGCCTCACTGCAAAATGGGCAATGGAGTCCCTTAAGTTTTAATTGCTAGGAGATGAGTTTATACTTACAACATATCACAATCCTCTCTGTTGTCTTAATCAAATGAAGGGTAAAAATCCCAGAATCACAAGGTGGTACCTGGCACTGCAGCTGTTTAATTTCAAAGTGATGTACAAAGAGAATGCCAATGCTAATTTTCTGTCAAGATTTGGTTCAGGTCTAAAGAATTCGGAAGGTTGAAAAAATGTTTGTGCATAACTGAATTGTTTGCTGAAGAACATGTTAGGAAAAGGGGATGTTACATATGCAAAGAACTGTTAATGTTATACGGTAGTGTTAAAAGGGAAATAAAACAAGTTTTTGGAAACCTGTTTTGGGAAAGAGAAAAACAGGTTCCCTCTTACAGAGGGGGTTTGTGATAGGGATGGCTAAGACCCTGTCCCATTTGTTATATAGAGAGAGATTTAGATTTAAAGATAACCTCAGATGAAGGACTTTGTTTTATTTGAACTGCTTGTATAGGAGCTATCTTGCACCAGTTTATTTGTTTTTTAATTGTATTGTTGCTGATAATAAAATGCTACTTGGGAATTTTATAACTTCTGGTTTGCCTCTGCTTCTTGACCTATGCCTCAATGACAGCTATTTATTTGGCCATTATTTGGGTAAAGATATAACCCTGGCCAGTGTGTACCTGCTTTCAGGCTTGGCACTCCTACAGTGAATACACTCCTCAGTAAAATTTTACATTACCAGCAAGGGATATATTGATTTTGGGAGGAGACCATAATATGATTTATGATAATTTAGACACCACTTATCCTTCATTTCATATTTATGTTTTTATTGAGACAGAACCAAACATGATACAGTTACAGCCGGCAGATATAGAAGACAGTGGTTAATGTTACAGATTAAGATACAAAGCAGTCAATTTTTTTACCAAAAGCCACAACCATAATTAGACATCTAGTGAAATATGTAGTGCTGTACTGCTTCTTTCAAAATGAAATCGTCCCTTGAATGACTAGGAATCAATGAGATTGGTTCTCCTGGAATTATATTTCCCCAGGATTGTTATGGAATAAATGAATCATCTACTGAGGACATATAAAATACCCAAGTATGCCATTTAATCTCAAATTGAGTAGTGCAACCTTGAAAAGTGGCCATAATAGGATCCATGGTATATATTTCCTTCCAGATAGACACCACTTATCCTAACCCTCCCAGAGATACATGACATAAAAAGGGAATAGAATTACGAACATACTAATGTGCCAGCAGAAACAGAATTACTTAAATTGTATGCCTGCCTTGGTACTTGGCATGCCCTGACACCATCCATGTGTAACTATACGTGTTTCTCAACTCAACACCAAATATATACAGTGCTAGGATAGACCTGGTTCACCTTTTCAAGGAGCATATTAGCTTACTAACCAACTGTGAGATATTACTGATTTGGTTCTCTGACCATGCTCCAATTTTTGAATTGGGGCACACTTAGAAGTATGGCACTTTAATAACTCTCTAATTCCAAAGCTTTTCAAGATGTGGTCAGAGACAAAATAACACAAATCATAGCTGATAATTTCCACCTGGATATATTTTATTTATTTTAGTTTTTGTTGACCGGGTAAGTGCACTAGACAAATCCTGCCTATTTTCAGGCACGACCCGGGGGAGGAGGATACAGATGAATGCCAACTGACCTTGAACCAGATTAAGCTGTTGGTGGTATTTTTAGTGAATGAGGGAAATTTGGCCAGGACACCGGGGAAATTCCCCTACTCTGGGGGTGGGCGGCTCTTGGTCTGTCCACTCTACAGAATGGAGGAGTCCATTCAGGATCGTGACTCTGTTGGTGCAGGTGTTTCTTGAGGAGACATGGAGTTTTTGGCTGCCTTGGAGAGCCAGGCATTACCTGCAATTGCCACAGAACCCAACACAATGACCTCAGAGCACACTGAGGTAGAATTAGTTCGCCTATCAGCTACACCTGAAATGATCTTTTCGTCAGTTTCGGAAACAGACCGTCAGTTTTCCACTATGCTTTCTACACAGGACTTAGTAGAAAAATGTCCTTCTACAGCAACAACTTCTACTTCTGGAAGAGAATTACTTTGAAACAATCAGAGCGGACTTTGAAAAGAAGCGTCGCAGTCCGAACACGACAGTGCAAGTTTACAACTAAGGTGTTTGCAAAAGACTCAGCGTAGCTGAGTGTACACTCCGGTTGCTAAGGAAGACTTAGACGCCTGGAGGTCCCGGATGGTCACCGGAGCGAGCTCTGCAGAAGCTGGCTGGAATCGCCGGAATCGGGTGACTGGGTCTCTGAATCTTCCCCAAACATGGCTTTGTCAAACTCTCTTACATAACCATCCCAGGCAGCAGGACCGCAGTCACCACAGAAAATCCCTGTGTTGGGCAGATGCAATACCGGAGGAACAGTTGCGAGGTAATATTCCCTATCCTCAGAACGAAACCATAGAACTTCTGAATATTTCTGTTTCTAAAACTGCATTACATGGGGCTTCTACCAATGTTTCTGAGTCTACATTATTTTCATCATCCGCCAAAAAAACACAGGACTTGCCTTCTGACCCAAAGACTTCCTACGCTGACCTTTTTAAAAAACCTGTGGAACTAGCTAAACGTAGAAATGCAGTCCGCTTACGTTATATGGGAGGGTTAGATTTTACTCCAGATAGGTATTATGTGGGGCGTACCTTAATTAAGCAATCTCTAGGGTTTACTCCCTCAGAAGTTTATGCCCTCATTCATGCCCCTGGAGAAGTGACTTTTGATATCAGCTTTCGGTCTCCAGAACTATTAGAATGTTTCTGGGTGAAACATATGACTGTCAAGACTAATCCTTTATGGACACCTTTTCAAGTTATTCCCCTGACAAAACAGCCTTTTCGTGTGATTACTGTGTTATTCCGAAATGAAGGTGTTAACATTTCAGACATTCTATTTTGGTTAGAAAAACATTGTGATTTACAGGGAACCCCAGATCCTATTTTGGATGCTGAGGGATTTTGGAATGGGGGATGGAAAATAAAAAGTAAAGTTACGTCAGACCCTGATGGTTTTACAACACCTACCAAATTGCTTTTATATTGGTGGGACAAAGGTTTCATTTCTACCCAGGACAAACTAGCGTTGTTTTAAATGTGGGTCCTTACGTCACCTTAGTTCTGCATGTGATAAGATGAAATGTACTTATTGTGGAGATGAGGGACATTTGGGTAGTCAGTGTGTTAACACACCGAAATGTAACCTTTGTGAAGATGCAGGTCATTGTTTTTTAGATTGCCCATGGGCTGCACATAATACTGGGGAAGCAAACTATACTGTACAGGATTTTTATGTACACAAAGCTACTAAATCTGTAGTTGATAATTCTTCAGCTACGCACCCTTTAAGGCCTCCGACTCAAAATGACAGTCACCCTCCTCTTCAAATGCACAAACTTCTACCATAACAAAGGTGTGACCCAACAGGTACATAACAAACCTTTACCAAACTCCACTGTGCCTTCATTGGACACTACATTGTCCGATATTATCCTTGGTGGAACCAGGACCTTGATACAAAGTATCACTTCTTCAGTGTTAGGTGTACCAACATCAGACAATAGATACTCAGTCTTAGCAGAGGAACGTATGGATCATGATTCCGATTCTACCTCTTTGTCTTCCTCACAACCAGGTATTCAGTCTGACCCTGAATTAGTTAGCACTGTCAGAAAGAAAAATACAGTAACGTTTAAAAAAAAGGGTATAAGAAAAAGTACAAGATTGACTAAACCAGTGTCATGACCTTAATGTTACCCTTTTCTTCCTTCTGTCTAGTCTTGAATACACTATAAAAATAGCTAGTTTGAATACTAACAGCATAAGATCAAGATTCAAACTACTTGCTACTTTTGATTTGTTTTCCACCTTAAAGTATGATATAATATTTTACAAGACACTAGACTATATTCCATGCAGGACTTTAAAACAGCTTCAAGCATGGATTTGGGGTCTAGTTTTTGGTCGGAGGGTTGACCTTTGCTCAGGGTTAGCATTTGTTTCACTACCTCTGAGGTTACTGTTACACATATTGTGGACATTGTACCAGGCCGTGCTTTTTGCTTGATGTCATTTTAGCTTTGATAGATTTTAGGTTAATAAACATCTATGGCCCACAATCTAAAGCAAACAGGATAGCTTTACTCAAACAGATACGGCCATATTTGTTTTCAAGTAAAAATATCTTGTTTGGTGGGGATTTTAACATCCCTCTATCAGGGGGTAAACAGTCCTCTTCCAAAATCTACTGTGACACTCATTTCCTAAGTTCTTTAATCATACAAACAGGTTTAAGAGATATATTTCCGGAACACTCTCTTGCCCCTCATACTTTTTTTCAAGGAAAAAAATCCTCACGGATTGACTATTGGTTTGTGTCACCTTCAATACAAACTAGTAATCCATCAGTTCATATAGTGGCTACATCTGACCACACTCTTATAAGTGTTACTCTTTCTAATTGTCACATTACAATAGGCATGGGTTACTGGAAATTAAATATGTCTTTGTTAGATATCCCTATAGTTAGAGAGGGTTTCCAAGCAATTCTAGTAGCAAGAAAATCAGTGTTTTTTCTTTATGAAAACAAGCATACATGGTGGGAAGATACGAAAACTGATTTTCAGTCCTACTTCAAAAAAATAGGTAGATTGTTAGGAAAACAGAACTGTACACTATTTGTCAGCAAGGCATTCTTTATTACTTTTTCAAGATTGTATGCTAAAAGGTAAGCATTATAACGAACAGGAATTCCGTACCTTAAAAATTATTTAACTCAGTTACAATACAATCGTATGTCCTCCTTGCAACATGAACAGCGGTTTGGCCTTAGTGGCTCTAGAGCATATACCAACCCTTTTGATTTTTGTACTGCATCTAGGAAAACAAGGACCTACTATCTTTAAAACAACCCTCAGGAAATTATATATATGGAAAAGATGATATCTTAAAAGAAGTTCACAAACAACTTTATGATCTATTTACACCACGTCCACACCCATCTGTAATTGATATAGAAAAATGGTTATCCTCTTGTTCTCTTAAGAAAATTCCAAGCTTCCTATTTTCTACTTTATTACAACCCATTTCAAACAAAGAGGTGGAAGGTGTTATTGTTAATTCCCCTTTAAATAAAACTCCAGGATCTGATGGTCTTCCTTATGAATTTTATAAACTTTTGCTGCCATTTCTTTTATCAGAAATAACAGAGCTTTTCAATTTTAGTTTAAACCAAGGCCTTTTGCCTCCCAGTATGTATGAAGGTTTGGTTGTTCTATTACATAAAAAGGGAGACAAGACTAATCTAAACAATTGGAGACCTATCACTTTGCTAAATAATGATTATAAGTTAATCTCAAAGATTCTCAGTAACCGTCTTTCACTTTGTTTGGAATCAGTAATTCACCCTACACAGTTCTGTTCAGTCCCAGGAAGATCAATACAGGATGGTCTTATTCTATTGAGGGAAATTTTTTCCAAAAGTTTTCAGGTGATATTACGGGTTTTTATCAGTCTGGACCAAAAGCAAGCTTTTGACAGTATCTCTCATACTTATCTATGGTATTGTTTAGAATACATGCATTTTCCAAAGACCTTTATTATGTGGTTACAAGCCTGTTATAAGAAGGCCTTGGCCACCCCTGGTAAATGGTTGGTTGGGTGCTTCCATATCAATAACTAGAGGTGTTAGACAGGGCTGTCCTCTAAGTCCTTTATTGTATATTTGCCTTAGAACCACTTATCCATGATTAATACAAATGACATGATTCAGGGTTTATCCTTTAGTAGTACTAGTTTAGAAGTTAAGACTATTCGCATATGCTGATGATCTCTGTCTCACTTTGCAGATCTCCCATCTTGCCAAGCCACAGCAGCCTTGTTATTGGCATATGCAGAGGGTTCCAACTCTCAAATTAATCTCTCTAAGAGTAAGTATTTTCTTTTAAATTTAGATGCAAAAATTGTTATGTGTACTCCTGATATTCCGGTTTGTACTGGTCCAGGAAAGTTTAGGTGTATACTGGGGCATGGATGACCCTGCTTTCTATAATTGGAATTGTACTTTAAATTTGGCTAAAACTAAGGTGAATATGTGAATAATTGGAAAATGTCCAAAAAGACAGTTTATATGGTGAAAACTTACTTGTTAAGTATGTTTTTATATCTGAGTCTTTATTTCCGACTCCACCCTCTCTTGAAACTGCACTTTATGGGGTATTTTTTCTGCTATTTGGGAGAGTAGACTAAACCCCATAAAGAGGTATTTATACCAAGACTTTAAATCAGGTGGGATTAAGATGGTGAACCCATTGTTTTCTTTTTTTCTCTATTTGCATCAAAAAATGTATGCCCTATATTGAGAGGTGATAAGAGAATATGGTATAGTTGGGTTTGGGAAACAGTATCCACTTGGCTTCTTAAGTGGAGCTCTAGTGGTAGTTTTGGTAAACAAGTATCACTATCAGGTCTCCCTGACCATTTCAAATTTTGTTTTTCTAAAATTAAAACATGGGGCCTTTGTAAGATACAATTAGAATCTTACAACAGAAAAACATTATATGGAAAAATTATGGAATCCTTCTTAATTCCACCACATTATTCAGTACTTTTTGACCCAAATCTATTACAACAAATCAGAGATATGCTTACTTCTAAGAGGATTCCTACTTACATGTGGGACGTAGTTTGGCTTACAGCTCACTTAAAACTTAATGTGAAAGGTAATTTAAAGCATAAAGGTTTGGCGGTTAGAGGTTGTCCGAGAACTAATATTTGTCATACTCAAATTGAAACTGTTCCTCATCTTTTTTTTGAATGTTCTTATATTCTTGATTTCTGGGCACATGTTTCTACACAATGGAAACGTTTTCCTGTTCAGGACATTTCTGCAGATATGTTATTTTATGGTATATTACCTGTATCATGGAGTGAATACTTTCCTGATACTATCCATGTGATTCTAGCCTGTTTTAAATATCATATTTGGCAATCCAGAAGCATTTGGTCTTTAACAACATCTTATTTCCTCAAACCTTTTATTTTGGAACATTCAATCTACTATACAAAAATCTATCTCGAAGAAAAAGGCGTCTTCCAACAACCACTTTCAAAGTACTGGAAATTATTACACTGGCTCGATACAGGATAATTATATGGAAATTTCACAGTTTTTTTTGTTTTTAAGTTCATTACAATTTTGTTCATGGTACACTATTGACTCTACTATTTTTTTTGTTTTGATTCTGTAATCTGTAAATACTCTCCTTATCTCTTTACTGTAAATAATAAATATGCGGGTTTGGGATAGGGGTTTTTGTATAATTATGACTTATTTAAGTTTAATTTTCAGGTATGCTGTAATACTTATTTCTGTTTTCATTTCTTTTATGTTTTGTATGCTGCAAATTTATTTTGTTTCTGAAGTTTTCAATAAAAAATTCCCCTACTCTGTCGGTAGGGGGACCTTTGGTCGTCTGAGCAAGATGGCCAGTGTTGCTGCTTCCTCGGAGGAGATGGAGGTCGTGGGTGCAGGAGAGCTTGCCTCCTCTCCTGTTCCTATTCTACTAGAGGCTACAGACGACTTGCTTGTTGCTGAGGGGTACAAGTCTGCTACTTCGGGGCCTGACCTGCTTGCTATGGATTCTGTTACTCGTTTTGTTTCTGAGCTTTCCCCTAGGGATTCATCAGGGAACAGCCCTGTGATGCTGGTAAGCAACGGCGCCGCGTCTTTGCAGCAGCAGAAATCGCAGCTGTTACTACGCATTCAACAGTTGGACCGCGACTTGTATACCCTTACTTCTGCTACGCCTGAATCAACTTTTTCTACTGCTGTACCTGTGACAGAACCAGCTGCTTCTCCTACTGAGCTAGATGTTGTGCCATTTTCTGCTAACCCCTCGACTTCAGTTTTGGCTGGCAGTTCTTCCGGTAACCCTACCGTGTGCCTACAGACAGTGGATCCGCAGGTTTTCAAACCTCCTCTCCACTCCCCTACGATTCCTACCTGTTCTGTTGCACCTGCCTGCATGGTTTCACAGTGTGTACCTCGACCAGATAGGACTCCGGTTTGTGCTGCTCCTTCTGTACTTCCGGCTTCCCTTCAGGTTTCATCTGACCGCCTGCATGAACTACCTGGCGGTCCTTCTTGGTCTCCTCAGCGGGCGCTTCGGGAGGCTGGCTGGGAACAGGCTTCCAATGGCTCTTGGTCCCTGGACTCTAAGGACCCTGTTTTTGTAAAGATGCTGGACTCTGTTGCTTGTGCTGTGGCCACCGACTCTGCGGATCTGAGCTCCAACGTTCCACCCTGGGGTATGCTTTCTTCTCCAGCTACTAAAGACATTCCTGTTGTTACTTCTCATGTGTCTGTTTCTGGGGGGTCTTCTACCAACTCTAATGCTGTTGTTGTTCCTCAGGATGTACAGGGGTCTGATTTAGGGGTTGGGGTCTTGACTTCTGGGGTTGGGGGCGGTGGCAATCAGGTGGGTCCTCTTCCTGAGGCGTTTTCTTCTCGGGCTGACACTCAGCAGCGTTCCCCTTTTAAACTTTCTGATCTTTTTCAGAATAAGAAGGAGCCTGCCCCCGTAGGAATGCTGTCCATTTTTTGTATAAAGGGGGTTTACAGGAATCCCCAGATAGACTTTATATTGCTCGAATATTGTTGAAAAACTCCATGAAATTTTTTTCTTCTGAGATTTTTGCTCTCATTAATATTGGTAATTCTAATTTTGATGTTAGTTTTAAAACTAGGTCTAGCTTGGATAGGTTTTGGGCCCGTTATAATACCCTTAGGAATTCCCCCCTTTGGGTTCCGTTTTTAGTGATTCCTCTTACAAAGCCTGCTGTTAGGGTGATTACTGTTATGTTTAAAAATGAAGATGTTAATATAGAGGACATTTTATTTTGGCTTCGTAAACGCTGTGAGGTGCTGGATACCCCTACCCCTATTTTAGATAGTGAACAAATATGGGATGGGGTTGGAGGATTCGGTGAAACTGTTTATTCAGAACTCTGGTACTATGCATTTACCTAGTTCTTTCTATCTCGGTAGAGATAGGGGTGTTATTTTTTATGTTGGCCAGCCCAAGTCCTGTTTTAAGTGTGGTTCCTGGAAACATATTAGTTCAGCCTGTGATACTCTTCGTTGTAGTCATTGTTTTGATTTTGGGCATAGCTCTTCCAAATGTTTGAATCTTTTTCATTGTAACCTATGTGGACATACTGGCCATGCTTATGGTTCTTGCCCTTGGGCTTCTCATAATAGAGATGATTGTCCTTCTCAGGAAGACATTATTTCTAAAGCTCAACATCAGACAGCTGTACGCTCTAATACTCTCCCAGAACAAGCTCCAGAGGCTGTTCCTAAGATTTCTGGCAGTGTTCCGTTGGATGTTGGGGTAGTTGCACCTGTAGTGGAGCAACCTGTTGATATCCAGGTTGACCCTGTAGCTCAGGCTGACTCTAACCCTGTGGTACTCTCTGCTATGCCTCCTCCTCCTCCCCCAACCCCCTCCCCTCAGGAAGATGTGGGTTTTTTATGTGTCTAAAAAATGACCTCGTTTGGGGAGATGTGTGAAACTATCCTTTATTGACGAACCAGACACTGAAGGTAACTCAAAAGATTGGGCACAAGGTAATAAGTTTGCGGTGTTACATTCAGATCCCACTGATAGGGAAACGGATGATGAGGGCACTGACACTTCCTCATTATTGTCTAATACTGATAATGAGGATAGAGGGGGAACAGACTCTATAGCTAAACGGACATGGCAATATAGGAAGGCTAGGCTTAAATAGGTCTCTCTTTTTGTTTTCTACTCCTTCTATGGATTCCCTCTCTATAGCTACTATTAATGTTAATAGTAATAAAGGGGGTAGAAAAATGACCAGTACGTTATTTTCTCTTCAAGACACTAATTGTGATATTGTTTGCCTACTGGATACCAGATTGAAGTCCCATGCTGACTTACAAGCTGCTTCGAGGGCCTGGCCTCTGGGTGCTTCCTTTTGGTCTATTGGTACTGATACCTGTGATGGGATTGGCATTCTTTTTGCTACCTCTGCTTTTCAAGTAACTAGGTTGGTTGAGATATCCCCTTGGAGGGCTCTGTTACTTGATTTTTCTTTTTCAGGGGAAAGGTTTCGTTTAATTGCTGTTTATGCCCCCCAAACTAAAGTCTCTCGGGTTGATTTGTTTGAAGCCGTACATCCATATTTACATACTTCCAGGATGGTATTTTGGGTTGGTGATTTCAGTTGTTGTCTCCAGCATTCAGATAGGGGTTTAAAGACTTCTAAACTTTTTTGTGATACTATTGCTCTTAATAGGATAGTGCAAACTGCTGGTCTTCAAAACACTTATCGCAGTAGACATTCTACAGGGGGTTACACTTTTTTTAAGGGTACGCTTAAGACCCATATTGATTTTATTTTTGTCTCTAATGTGTTAAGGGTCCTTGATTCTTGTACTAGGGTCATGGAATTTTCAGATCATGTTTTATTACAGTCTAAAATATCTTGGAAAGACACTCCTAGATGTTGTAAAACTAGGTGGCGTTTAAATAATACCTTATTGCGAAATGTTAAAGTACAGAAGGCTTGGCGTCGTAATTGGACTGCCAGATTGTCGGTTAGTGATTGTTATGAAGATATTTCGGATTGGTGGGAGGATTCAAAAAAAGGCTGGAAAGTTTTGTTTCAATCCACAGCTGCATCTCGAAGTAAGCAAGAGTACTTACAATATTTAGAACTCCGTCATCATTTACAACATTTAATATCTTTATCAGTTACTACTGGACAGGATCATGGTACCCAGATTCACCATGTGAAGCAGAAAATGATATCTCTTCAATACTCTCATGCTCAATCGTTGATACAAGAGGCTAGATTTGGTACTCAGCTAAGAAATCTTCTTTAGATCCATATACTAGTTGCCAGGATAGGGTCAAACGTGAGGTTTCTTTCAGAACTACTTTCTTCTACAGGTCATAGTGTTTCTACCCTGAGAATTCTATCCATAGTGGAGGATAAGTTTAGCTCTATGTTTCAACCTCCAGCACCAGTGATGCTCTGTCAGGTCTTCTGACAGATTTACAGTTACCACAGGTACCTACCCAGAGTGTTTCTCAGTTGACAGCTCCTGTTACTGAATCTGAAGTTCAGACAGCTGTTACTCACATGAATTCGGATGCTGCTCCCGGTTTGGATGGGTTGGGGGCGGGATTTTATCAGTTTTTTCTTGATGACCTGGCTCCTGCTTTGGTTTTTCTTTTTAATCACATGTTGCATTCTGCTCATTTTTCTGCCTCTATGCAGGAGGTTGTTTTAGTATTATTATATAAAAAGGGTGACCATGCTGACCTGGGGAACTGGAGACCATTGAGTCTTCTGAATGTTGATAGGAAGATTGTGGCCAGAATTTTATTGAATAGATTAAATACAGTTTCTGATAGTCTCATTAGTCCTGCGCAGACATGTGCCATTCCTGGTAGGCAGATTAGGGATAACCAGTTGTACTTGAGAGCTGTTTCAGCAAGCAGATTCTTACATCTCTGCATGAGTGGTGAGTGTGGATCAAGAAAAGGCCTTTGATATGATTTAACTTGACTTTCTATTTTCTGTCCTGGCAGCATTTGGTATCCGGTTGTATTTATTTCTTGTTAAGGCTCTTTATACGGATGTTACTTTGTGTCCTAATATGAATGGGTGGTATGGTAATAAAGTCCTGGTCAGGAGAGGGGTAAGGCAGGGTTGCCCTCTTAGTCCCCTTTTATATGCATTTTGTATGGATGTTCTTCTTAGGCTTATCCAGTTTGCTCTGGATATTAAGGGTATACGAGTTCCTGGTTCTGGTCTTTTGGTTAAGGCTTTAGCATTTGCTGAAGATGTGGTGCTTACCTTGGGGATTGACACAACGGATATGGCCCTTTCTTGCAACGGTATGCAGCAGTCTCTGGTTCCAAGATTAATTGGAACAAGAGTTTGGGTATTCCCCTTGGTAGTACTCCACTTCAAGCTTCTGGATCTATTGGGGGCTTTAGTATTACGGATGGTGTATTGCCAATTCTTGGGGTACAATTTGGAGGTCAGGACATGGCTACTAGGAATTGGACGTTGTGCTTCGGAAAGGCGGAACGACTGATTCAGGGTTGGCAGAATAAATTGATTTGTAAGAAGAAATGGGTTCTTTTGATTAAAACGTTGCTTCTGCCTATCTTTTTGTATATTAGTTATGTTTTTCCACCTCCACAGGGTTTATTTACCAGATTGTTGGGTATTTTTTTTCATGCCTTTTGGGGCTCTAGGTTGAATCCGATAAAGCGTGATATTGTTTATAAGCCTATTTCAGAAGGGGGTGTTGGTATGGTTCATCCTATTGCTTTCTATTACAGTATATTTTTTGTTCTAATTTCAGTTTAGCTCTTTGTCCGGTACAGCCTTATGGTCCTTTGATTTAGCATGGATTCGCCACATCTCAAGCTTTGGGACTTAGGTAATGTTAGATTGTTTGGGAAAAAATCATTATTGCCTGACTATGGGGTGGATAGTTTCAAATTGGCTATCAAATGGAAACTACGTTCACAGGATCTTATAGTTTTACATAGGAAGGCTGTCTATCATAAAATTGTGGATGCCGAGTGTCTTTCTTCTGTGGAATTTCACATGTGTAGTCCTGTGCAACATTCTTCTGTTCTGCGGCATTTATGTAATCCAAGAATACCTGCCAAAATGTGGGATTGTTTGTGGTTGGGGAATTTTGGTAGGCTTAGTGTCCTGGGCAACCATAAACACAAACAATTGGCTGAAAGGTTTTGTCCCCATATCTCCTGTTCTCAGATTGTTGAGACTCAAATTCATCTATTCCGGGATTGTATATTTGTGGCAGGTTTTTGGGATTATTTAAGTGCCAGCTGGGGTGAACCTGAATTTTCTTTATTGACTTACTCTGACATAATGTGGTAATCAGGTTTTGTGTTCTAAATACAATGCAGACAATATGTATGTGATTTTAGTTGCTATTTGATATCATTTATGGGAAGCAAGATGTTTAGGGGTTTTACAGCAAAAATGGATTTCATATATGGACATCCTGGCAGGCATTAAAAGATCCTTAGGAGAAATTTTGCACAATGATGTTTTACGTTTTCCTACTGAAAAAGTTGATTATTTATGGCTTCATTGTACCTCCTGGTATTGATTTTTCTGCACTACAGTGTCAGTACTGGGATATTAACCCAAGTGCCAGATGTGGAAACTGAACCCACAGCCCTCTGATCTCCCGGCCTCAGAAGTGAGTGTGCTACCTACTGAGCCACTGACACTGCCATATAATCCAGGGTATATTTTAAGACACCATTAAGGTGGTGCTACAGGACAAACTAATTAGCTATTCTGCCAGGCTGAAGAAGCAAATGGAAGAAAAATGAACTAGACTGCAACAATAACTGGCAGATACACAGATCCTGCATATGTAGGGAGATGCTATGATTGTCCCTGTGCTCATCAAATTAAAACATGAAATACAGGAGATTTTGAATGCCAAAACTGGAATGTCACTGCGCTACCTGTGCCCGAAATATTTTGGTGGAGATGCATTAGCTATAGAGGTCCTTTCCTTCAGATTAAGATTAAGGTGACAGACCATACATGATGTGGTCACTCCAGTTAAGGCCCCTGCTAATTCAGGGATATTTCTGGACCAAGATATTATCATCTGTCTGCACTAATTATGAACAACTTTGTAATGAAGAGCACCCTCGGCATCAAGCAAGTGAGTAAAAGCAAGAGGAAAAAGAGACCACTATGGTTCTTTTTTTTTTTTAGTTTCTTTATTTAGGTGCCTACCTCCTCAGCTGGGGTGGTCCTATGGTCCTCCATTAAGGTCCACTGGTAACTCCCGCAATGGGTGCCATGCCCGAGCTTCAACCTCCTTCCTTCTCCCTCTCTAAGGCCATGTCATGGACCCCATCGCGGAAGACCAAGGGGTCAGGACTAGAGGGAGCTCCTGGAGTGTCTGATGCAGCGCCGCAGGCAGACCCTCATGAGCGCTGGAGGATTCAGCTAGTTTTGTCCTCGAGTTCCCCTCCTACAGCGCAGGTGTGCAAGGATGCCAAGGATACTGTGGCCTGTGCTCCAGCATATTTGGCGTCTGCTCATGCCAACCATTCTACTGCTCCATGAGTAGCACTACCCATCCAGCCACTGCCAGGAGCCAGCACCCTCATGGGAGTCCCTTCCCACCCTCCCCTGAGGAGGAGAGCAGTCTCAGGGATGCTTAATCCTCCTCCCCCCTGCCGACCCCCGATGACCCGAATCCGCATCCAAACCTGAGTTGCCGACCACCTCAACCCTCAGCGCCACCGGGCTGGCTGGTTCTTTTTTTTTTTATTTTATGTTTATTGTTTTGCAACAAAACTCATACAAGCAGTGCTTCAAACATCAAGCATTCAGAGTATTGTTATCAATGAGGATGCCACTCCTCTTAATATATGCAGTAAAAACAGATTGATGCAATATAGATTCGACTTACTGGAGGGAACCAAAAATGTATGTATTCGACATGAATAAACAATTTCTAATGCTGTACTATAGAATCTATGAGCGGCATGTGATTAATTTCAGTAACATAGTTACTTCATAAGTTCCCAAAAGGTTCTCCACCTCCATATCAGAGGTAAGGCAAGACAAATTTTATTTGTACAGCGCCCAATCCCAGAGGCTCTGGGAGCTTCACATTAAAATAAAAGATAAAAAGCCAGCCTTGTGGCATGGAGGGCTGAGGCATCACTGCCTTACCTCCTGCCACGCCGGTGACCCGTGTTCACAATGTGAGCAGGTCTCTGTGGGTCAGCCAGGGAGGGAGAGGATCAAGCATCTGGAGGACAGCTCTCCTCTCCAAGGGAGGGGTGCAACCAAAAACCGGTGCATGCCTGACCCCTAGCGGCAGCTACAGGCTGGCACACTAGCTCCTAAGATAGAGGGCGGAGACAGAGCAGATGCCCAGCGTGCCACATACGGAAGTGTGTGTGGCTCAGCCATTGGCGTCATTGCACGCATACAGCTCCGCACTCGGGGACGAGAGACAAAACAAAATAGAGGCTGAAAATTCACCAACCGGTGGGATGATACTGTCCCTTTACAGGCAGCACACCCGGCCAGCTGGCACCTCAAATATACTAAGAGGTAAGTCCCAGTGGACACCGGGGTGACGGGGCTGGGGGGCCAGTGGAAGAGGACCAGCCAGTGGTGGCAAGAAAGAGAGGTAAAACAACAAACAAACACAAAAGATAAAACAAGTAAATAAGACAGGTAGGATAACATTTTACAATAAATCTATAAACACCATAAAATTAGATCAGCAGCATACTAAAACAGCACTGGTCAGACTACTTCACTTGGGAAGGAGAGGGCAAACAGATGAGCCTTGAGACCTCTTTTGAAAACGTCGACTGATGGAACCTCCCTAAGAGATGGAGGTAGCCATGGCCTAGCTTGTGTAGGTCCTTATAGGTGAGAAGATTCACCTTGAAGATAAAACTCCACCTGACATGCAACCAGTGCAAAGAACAGAGCACCGGGGTCACATGACTAGACCTCGAGCGGCCACTCAGCAACCTGGTAGCAGTGTTCTGAACTAGTTGTAGTCGGCGGAGGGTACTTCCAGAGACCCCGAAGTAAAGAGCATTACAGTAGTCAAGCCTGGAGGTCACAAAGGCATGTACCAGGGTGGGCAGGTCATCAAGCGGTACCAGGGGTTTGATCCTAGTGCTATTCCTCAAGTGGTAAAAAACACTTTGGATGACAACCGACACCTGAGCTTCAAGTGTTAGTCTGTCATCAAGGATCATGCCAAGATCCCGTACCCTAGTGGTGGCCAACAACGGCGCTGGACCCAGATGAAGACCCAGCATCCAAGTATCAATGGCACTTCCACGACCCGGCTCAATCACTAGTACCTCCATCTTGTCTGTTTTCAGTCACAACCAGCTGGAGGACATCCAGACAATGATCTCTGCCAAGCAGTTGTTAAGCACTTCCACAGTGTCTGATGTTCCGGGGCCAAGGACATATACAGTTATGTTTCACTGCATAGCAGTGAAAACCCACACTGTAACACCTAATGAGCTCCCCCATGGGCAGCATGTACACTGCAAATAACATGGGCGACAAGCTCGACCCCTGAGGCACTTCATAAGGCAGGGGCTTTGGGGTGGAGGAGAAATTCCCCATAACCACCTGTTGCTTCCTGCCCGAGAGAAAAGACTCAAACCAGCGGATAACGGTGCTGGCGAGTCTACAATCCTCCCTGAGGTGATCGAGCAGCACCATGTGATCTACAACGTCAAAGGCTGAGGAGAGATCCAGGAGAACAAGAACTGACCATTCTCCTCTGTCTCTCACCCTGAGGAGATCATTAACTAATGCTGTTTCAGTATATTACTTACGAGACTTACTCCATGCATTGGTCATGTCTACTGTACTATGATTAGTACTTAGCCACTTTTTATTAGCCTAAGCAGCATACAAGCTCTAAACAGACTGAGATTAAGCAATTAAAAGTACTGTATGTTTAAAGAATGACTGTATCCAACAGATACATGAATAAGAAAACATTCAAGAACAGTAGTGTACAGGCCGCCCCAGAGAAAAGATTAACTTTAAGTGACTATTACTATATGTCAGTTAGTTTGCAGGATCTTACCTGGTGACAGGCCATTTACCCACCTTACTAACCCATTAACTGCCAAACTGGTTTCTGCGTGATGCCATTTCAAATATTATCTTCCTCTTATGAAGATTCCCATTGTGCTTCCGATCTTGATGGTGGTGCAGCATTCTTTTGCGCCCATTTTAACGTGTTGGCTGGATCAGAAAATATGAAAACCTTCCCTTTGTGCACTATTCTCATGCATGCTGGAAACACCACCCCATGGGGTATCTCTGCAGCATATAGCATGGCTTTGACCCCATCAAACCTCTTTTTCTTCTGCCTGGTGGTATACCTCCGATCCGGATACTTCCGTGTGGCCTGACCTGCAACAAAGGCCCCTTCTGATGTGTTAAGGCCAGGAGGAAATCCCTACTGCATACTCTGTCCATTACCATGACTATGGCACGAGGTTCTTCAGGGTTATCTGGTCAACCTCTTGAAGTTACCCATTAGGCTTTTTGAATCTGCATTGGGCGACTGGTCACTGGCTCCCCCAATTGTTGTTGCATCCATTCCAGCAGAAAGAGGGAAAGGTGGTCTCCTTCACACCCTTCAGGCATGCCAAACAGGTGGACATTGGCCAAGCGTGCTTGATTCTTTAGAGATTCAATGCATGCCCAGAGATGTGAGTTCTCCTTTGTTAAAGTTGCTGCTGTCCCCCAGCTCAGCATCAGCTCTTTTGCTTGCCTCTGCTGATGTATGTTTAACAGTGTCCATGGATGTTTCAAGGATGACCACTCTGTTGGTTAGGGTGTCAGCGAGACCGGTGACCATCTGGATGAGGTGGTTAATTTTCATCCCCAGTGTTTGCAGCATTTCCTCCGCTATCTCTTCCCTTAGTTCTGTGGCTTTCCCATTTTGTCTTTTTGTGCCCTCCTGCGCCGATTTATCTTTTTTAGGATTGCCCTTCCTGTCCTGGAAGGATTCCACTATTGGGTAATCCAAGACTGATATGCTGGATGCACTGAAATAGGGGGCGCTGTAGCGCCCAAGCCTGAAGGAAGCCTGAGTTTCATGCTCCGTAAACTTTATTATTTTTACCACTGTGGTTCTTGAAAGAGGTGGCAGAAAAGTTAAAAGCTAAAAGGGTTGTATTTTATTTTTTTAATTTGCTCTTTCTACACCCCCTTCGCGCCGCATCAGTCACCACTCTTCTGGGATCCCTAGGGTGTGCAACTCCTAGCTTTGCCCCAGGCAACTCCCCGGGATCACTGCTGGACCTGCCCCCATCCTGCCTTGGTTTACCCCCGGGCGGGGAAGGAGGTGACTCCGAGTCATCCCCTCCTCAGTCCATGAGTGTGCTTCCGGCAGTCCAGTCTTTCCCCCAAGGAGCCTGGTTTTGAAGTCTGGGACAGTCGAGTCCCATCTACCAGTGGCCGATGTGTTTTTTTTTTCCAGCTTTCTGATCCCTGCCCTTAGGGTGCCAACACTAGAGAGGATCCAAGGAGGCAGGGCACATAGAGACATACCATCACTCGAGATGCCAGCCAGTGACCTCCCCTTCTAATCTTCTGCAACTCTGCTGCACCACACCACCTGTGTTCACCCAGGTGATGGTAAAACAGTGGGACCTGCAGCCACCCCTCTCCGGAGGAGGAGAGCAGCTCCTCAGGTGCTCGATCCTCTACCCATAAAAAAAGAGGGTTGTATTCTGAAGCTTCAAGGAGACACAGAAGGAGGAGGATAGGGAGCTGTATCAAGGGAAACACTGGGAAGCAGGGAAAGCAGAAAAAGGCACAAAGGTGCTAACTGAAGACAGACTAACCCAGGTGGTATCAATAGGGAAGAGACATTTTTTAGGTATGTAAGAGAAGAGAGGAAGACCAAGGGAGGGATTGTAAGGTTAAAAGGCAGAGGGGCACAGAGAGGGACTAGGAAAAGGCAGACATCAATACTTCTACTCAGTGTTCGCAGAGGAAGAGGAAGGGGAAGGACCACACAAAAGTAACAGAAGCTCTAAAGGTGGGGAGATGAACACTAGTCCTTTTTCAGAGGAGAGTCCTGAAAGGTGCTTGCTAATTTGAAAATGGGCAAAGCAATGGGGTCAAATGGGGGTGCATCCAAGGATGTTGAGGGAGCTCAGGGAGGCACTGGCTGCACCTCTAACAGTGTCATTTAGCAGATCCCTGGAAAAACAGAGTGGTTTGGAAGACTGGTGGAGGACAGATGCAGTCCCGCTTCACAAAAGTGGTAGCAGGGAGGAGGCTGCCAATTACAGGCCAATCAGTCTGACATTAATGGCTGAAAAGTTAATGGAAACACTGCTGCAAGTTACAGAACCAAAGTAGCATGGATTCCCGGGGGTCATGTGAAACAGATCTGATAGATTTCTCTGACTGGGTGACCAAGGAATTAGATCAGGGAGGAGTGGTGGACAAGGCCTACTTAGATTTCTGTAAGGCTTTTAGCACCATTCCACATAGGAGACTAGTAAGCAAGCTGGTTAGCTTAGGGGGTGGATAAAAAAAGTGGTAAATTGGGTAAGAAACTGGTTAGGGGATAGGTGACAGAGGGTGGTGGTAAACGGAGTTTGCCCCAAGGAAGGGAAGGTGACTAGCAGGGCACCTCAGGGATCAGTGCTGGGACTGGTCCTCTTTAATGTCTTTATAAGTGACACTGTAAAGGAGCTGGAAGGGAAGGTCTCCCTCTTTGAGGATGACAGCAAAATCTGCAATAGGGTGGACACTCCGGTGGGGGAAGGGGTGGAAAGGATGACCAGAGATCTGAGAAAACCCAAGGGGTGGTCAATGGTATGGCAGCTGGGTTTCAATGCAAAATAATGCACTCAGGGCACAGAAACCCAGGCACGGAGTACAACATGGGTGTAGTACTGGCAACAACTAACCAGGAAAGAGCCTAAGTGTAATCATATTGGAAGACCTAAAGGTGGCCAGACAGTGTGACAAGGCAGTTGGGAGGGCTAGTGAGATGCTGGGGTGCATAGGAAGGGTTATCACCAGCAGAAAGAGGGAGGTGGTGTAGTCCCTATATATATATATGTATATATCATTGGTAAGTCCTCTCTTTGGGTATTGTGTCCAAATCTAGAGACCATGGGCTCAGTTCTTGAAGGGTTTAGACTGCTGCAAGCCCTTGGTGTGCCAAACACACAGTGCATGCAGCTTACAGCTGTCTGTGGCCAGAAAGTCGGCATTCTCAGTCCTGGAGCCTCCTGTGTACCACATGCCGCGAGTTAGACCAGCTTTTGCCAGTGTAACTTTACGGACCTTTTTACGGGGTTTGCCCCAAATAGTTGGCACAAGCCACTGTAAAAAGGTAAATTGTCAGAAATGCACACAACCTTTAAGAATCGGGTGCAAGGTGTGTCAATGCAGTCTGCGCAGAGTAGGGTTTGTGCAAGCCCTGTGTTAACCTCTGAAAATCAAGCCCCACATCTCTGGAAAGATATACGCAGAGTGGAGGTGATCCAGAGGAGGGCAACAAAAATGGTGCAGGGTCTGCATCTAACGTCCTATGGGGAGAGACTAAAGGACCTCGATATGTACACCCTCGGAGAGAGGAGAGAGGAGAGAGAGAGGGGGGATATAACAGAGACCTTTAAATACCTCACAGGGGTAAATAAAGTACAAGAGGGAAATATTTTTCAGAAAAAAGGTGCTCAAGAACAAGGGGAGATGCTATGAAAGTGGAAGGGGTAGATTCAGAAAAGATGTGAGGAAGTACTTTTTCATAGAAAGAGTAGTGGATTCCTGGAACAGCCTTCCAGCGGAGGTGATGGGACGAAAACAGTGGTGAGGTTCAAGAATGCATGGGATAGGCACAAGGGAATTATAGTGGAAAGGAAAGGGGGAGGGAGAAAGAGCTATAGATGCGGTGAGAATATAGGTAGGGAAGATGAGCCGAATGGGTGGGTCAAGTAGTTCTTATCTGCAATCAGATTCTATGTTACTATCACTCCCCAATCAGCAGATGCTTTTTTTGGCTTCTGTCACTCTCCCTTCTCTGACATCAGTACAGCTCACTCACTTAACCGCTCCGATTCCTACTGTGGAACTGAAAGACATCATAAGGTACAATACCTTAAGAATACTAAGAGCCCAGGGCCAGATGGCTATACAAGTGTATTTTATAAGTAGCTTGAAGACGCCCTGGTACCTGCAGTTTGTAAGCAAGTGTCGAGGGGACAACCAATACCGCCCTCCTGGAAACATGCCTCAACATCGGCAATCTTGAAACCAAATGACGGCAGAACCATCTGTTCCTCCTACAGGCCAATATTGGTCCTAAACATTGGTGATGACATTTTTAATTATGTATTTGGTTTGTGATTACTGGGTAGGTGCACTATACAATAAGATGCCTATTTTCAGGCATGGCCCGGGAGAGTACAGATTACACACAGTCGTGAACACAATACAGTACAGAAGATAAACACACTAATAATGTTATGGGTACCTACAGTAGTTACAATGCACGAGCAGTTGAACTGTTCAAAACAGTGCATGGATCCTTGTAGCAGGGAGAAATCAGTATAACAGTGAGAGACATAGAAACAAAAATGAATCTAACAGAAGGTGCAGTATCATAAAACAATATAAAACGGATGGTACATAGTCCAATAAGTGCAAAAGATAATTAAGCAGCTACAGCAAACGCTAAACAGACATCATTTGTATTGGTCCATAGACTTGATAAGCTTCTGCCATCCCTCGTCAAACAGGATCAGACTGGATTTGTTAGATCCACACAAACACAGGATAATATTAAGTGCACACTGCACATTCACCATGTCAGCCGGTGAAACACACCCTTTTTATTATGCCAGAGGACTTAGAATGTATAGGTTTTTAGGATGTGTATACACGCCCACGGCACAGCAAAGGTTAAGTCCTGATGCAGAGAAGCCTTTTGACAAGGTGGTGTGGTTGTTTTTGTTTGCCAGCCTTCAGAAGATGCATTTTACCAAACCCTTGATGGATGATACCCTGACAGCCCTATATGATACCCCCCCCAACAAGCATATGTTAAAGTAAATTGTCTCAGACATTCCAGCTGCACTGAGGTACGTGGCAGGGTTGCCCCCTTTCACCCCTTCTATTTGCCCTTCATCAGGAACCGTGGGCTCAAGCTATCTGTCAATCTCCTGACATACAGGGCATTCACCTAGGAGGCAGGCATCGACAACTTGCCGTATATGCAAATGACCTGCTAATTTACATGACGTCTCCAGACACCTCCTTGTAGAATATTCTTTTTTTTAACTCTTTATTTTAAATTGTTTTAACAAAGAGGGTAATGATACAATATGACAGATAACATGCCTAATTCCATTCATAGATCACACAAAGAGAGTAAATTAATTCCGGCATTTAAATAAACAGATATATTGGTGATATCAAACTGTACATACATCCTTGCCCCATATTTCCTGGGGTTTATTATTCCATGTTTATATAAGTGAATAAAAAATAAAAAAAATAAAAATTATATGAGGGTATTCTCTAGAGGGAGGCACATAGCGGGGGGGTCCTGGTTAAAGTAGTAACCCCCAAATTATTCAAATGGTCTATTTAGGCTTCCCCCAACTAATAGGATGCACTAAATACTTTGTTAAATTGTTTTATGACCACTCAGAAGAGCAGTCCATATATGGAGGGGGGGGGAAGAGGACCGGTTGGCCTCATCTGATCCAACTAGACTCAAAACTCTGTGTCTTATTTCCCCATTAAGGGACTACATTTGGTCTCGACTGAGATATACTAAGAAACCAGGGGGTCCATCGATTCATCAGCTCTGGGATTTTATTCTGCAATCTAGCTGTCAGGTTTTCCATCCTGTAGATATCGTAGATTGCATTTTCCCATGAAGCAATGATGGGAGGGTCTGGATTAAGCCAGAGTTTAGTAATACATTTTTGGCTGCTCCCAGTAGTATACTGAGCAAGTAAATTCAATGGGTTCCCAGATCTGGGAATACCTCTGTTATTCATTTATTTATTCACCTCCTCCCAAAACGAGGACAACACTGGGCAGAACCAGAAAACATGTGAGTGTGTAGCCACCTCGAAGCCGCATTGTCTCCAACACGTGGAGTCTCTTGACTTGGAGTATTTGGCCATGGTCTGTGGTGTACGAAAATATCTTATTACCACTTCACACTCAAATTCTCCTTGTGGAATATTCTTAACACCTTTGGGGAATATTAAGGGTACAAACTGAATACTTCAAGAACGTAAATGTTGCAATTTAGTGATATCCCTACCGCTACAAGTAGACAGCAGTTTGGTTTCAGATGGGGACTTCATGCACTAAAATATCTGAATACAGCATATATTCCTAACTGAAGACCTAACACAATTATTGTCAGTTAACTACCACCCTCTCCTGCAGGCTTTCAGAGGTGACTTGGCAACCTGGCCATGCTTTCCTCTCGCACTAATGCAGAGGGTGGACAGCATCTGTATGAGTAGTCTACCCTGCCTTCTCTGTTTGGCACATACCCTCCCAGTTATGCCAATGAAATTGCAATTCAGATAGTGGGACAGGCTGATATCTCTGTTTTTATAGGGAGGTAGTAGACCCCATATTAGGCATGCCACATTACAACTGTCAAAGAGAGGAGGTGGTGGGTTGGCCCTGCTGAACCCAGAGAGGTAGCATACAGCATCCCAGCTCCACACTGCCTTGTACTGGAGTTCTCCAGTTTATTCAATACTTTGGAAAAAGATTGAATTAATAGAGGAGAACCTCCTATTTATCACTAAAATGATTTTACTGTCACTTACAATGACTCCATCCCCACCCCAGGATAATCCATTTACAGAAAATACACTTCAGCTGTGGCATAAACAACTTTAACACAGAATCAGTTGCAACCTTTTAGATTTTTGCTGATATCCTTCTCTCATAACTCTTCCTTCACTCCAGCCAAACAGGACCATGCATATAGGCAGTGGGAGATGAACGGTATCTACCTACCAGTACTCTGTATGAGGGGGGATCGCTTAGACTTTACAGAACTTAGAGAAATATAACTTACGACCAGCTGATGCACTTTGCTATCTGCAGGTTAAGGGGTGCATTCAGGCAAAGCTGTGTGCCCACGATGCACACCATGATACTCTCCGGCTATAATTCTCATCATATTACAAACAGGAGGCGGTCCCTTGAATTCAATGATATCTTGTTTGAACGTTGTACTTTCTAATTTAGCTAAGCACTCCACTGACTACGTAAGAGTGCAGTGCAAAGAAGACATACTGTGGGTATTGACTTACCCAGAGCACAGTTGGGCCATTACACGTTATATGCACATAAATTGAAATCTTTGCATATCTGGAAAGACTTTTCCTGGAAATGCATAGTAAGATTTGCCTGTACTTCCTCCAAACAGGTTAAATAAGCCCCCCATTTTGGAGCACAGTGTTGGCGTAAATGTGGGGAGGTTAAAGCCATGCACACGCACATTTTTTGGTCATGCCTGCATTGCAAGACTACTAGATACAACTTCAAGCTGAGCTCCGGGAGATCGCTGACCCAACTTTCGCTCTGAATTCCACCACTATACTATTTTCAGATGTCCCAGAGGGCTTCTGTAATCTTCCAGTCCACAAATTGTTGGAGATCTGCATTTTTTTTATAGACATTTTATTTATTTATTTATTTACGACTTTGTTAACCAGGTAGGTGCACTGATCCCAGGGACTGTTTTCAGGCATGACCCGGGCCACATAAGGCGGCACAGAGTAGAAACATCAGAATAACAAGAACATAACAAGAGCAGGTAATACATAGTGAAAGGTTACAGTTGTTACATTTGGCATTACATGGTGGCAGTAGTTGAGGGACAACAAATAACAAAGCAAAGTAAGGCTCATGGTGGTACAGTTTCAGTAAATCAGAGAACTTATTTTATCATCCTGCTCTGGGCCCGGTAGGGACCTCCTGATGTCTCCTGCCATGCACCCTGTTCCTGTCTTGCTGAGATCCTGCTGCCTGTCCATCTGGGGCCACCAGCCCACCCGCGACACACCACTGTGCTGCACCCCCTGGCTTACCCCCCAGGGCTGGGTGCTCCTTCAGCATCTCTTCCCCACAGACATCTGACCACCCACAGCAGAGGTGAAGACTGGCAATATCCCCGACAGAAGGCGGCGCAGATCCAGTGGCGGAGGTGGTGGGCAGGCAGAGGCTTCATCCTCCCAGTCCTGCACCTCAGTTTTCCTGGTTTTCTGTCCCGTCCACCCTCTAGAAGTGTGCAATGGACTGGCTGCTGGCAGGGCCCAATGCAGCCAACCCGCTGGCTGGGTCCATGGGTCCCTCCCTCATAAGGCGCGACATTTCTGCACCACCATCTGTGGTCACCCAGGTAGCAGTAACGCAGCGGGATGCGACACCCTCCCTTTCTGGAGGAGGAAAGTGTCCTTTGGGATGCTGAATCCTCCTCCCTCTGGCCAACCCTCCGATGGCCCAGGCTCATTCCTGAACCCAGGTCGACATCACCATGAACGGTAGCTCTACTGCTGCACCGGTGGGCCAGCAGGAGATCTGTATTTTTTTTTATGCTCCTCCCCAGTGCTACCTCATCCTCCCATTCCTTCGGAGCTCCTAGGCACACTCAACGCCCCTGCCACCATCCACCAACCCCTATAGCAGCCTTACCTGGGTAGTCCGGCATATCCCTATGCTGGGTGGGTCTCTCTACTTTGAAGGGGAAGTGCCTTACAGCAGATGGCACATCCCAGGGCTGTGAGGTTGGTCCGGGCTGACTCCAGGGCTTTGTGGTGGCAGGTAGCCGGAGCTCGTCATCTGGCAGGACGGGGAGCCATTTTCTCATTTTCTGCCCTGCCCAATGCTGTTCTCGGCCTTGCATGAGCTAAGGTAATCCTGGGGCAGGGATGTGCAGGG
This sequence comes from Neoceratodus forsteri, assembly GCA_016271365.2. Lineage (NCBI taxonomy): Eukaryota > Metazoa > Chordata > Ceratodontiformes > Ceratodontidae > Neoceratodus > Neoceratodus forsteri. The sequence continues at coordinate 160,193,764 of CM057458.1, read as the reverse complement.
GGCATGTCGAGGCTCAAGTCCCCACAAGCATGTTGCCAATCCACGTGAAAATGCCCAGGTGAGTCCCACCCCCCCCCAGGAGAGAAGCGTCCAATGGATGCTTGTGAGCCCCCTCCCTGACGGTCTCCGCTCCTGGTAGCCGGGCACGGGGCGCGAACCTGAGTCACCAGCATGCCGAGCGAACCCCTTCATGCGGCGCCACAGAGCCAGCTGAGATCTGTATTTTAATAGCAAAGAAGGCAATCACTAAGAATTGACTGACAGAGTCCCTTCTATAACCCTATGGAAAGATTTAGTGAGGGACATATACACAGTAGTAGTAGTAGCAAAAACTTTATTTTTCAACAGGATATAAACGTTACATCCCAAAGAGACCTATTTACAAAGTTGTCCTGCATTGATCACAGTTTCACAGATAAACAACAAAAAAATTTTTTTTTTTGTGAATTCTATTTCTTCACTCGGTTGGCTTGGGCATCTCTCGGAGGTGCCCACTCGGCTAAGGCCTCTGCTCCCCAGCTGAGATCTCCCAAGGGACCCCCACCCAGGACCTTCCAGCCCCCCCGGATCACTCCCCCAAGGGAGGGCCCAGGCCTGCCCCACTTACCTGGTGGCCTCTTCTGGGATTAGAGGGTCAGTCCTGCATGGGAGCCAAGAGAGCCTGGAGGAGAGATGATCCGGCACTGGGGATGTGGGCCTGGGTCGCCTCCCTAGTCCACCGAGGGTTTTTCCTGTAATGGTTGCCTCCTGGTGTGCGGACATGCAATGACATCTATGGTGCTGACTCGCCGACATCCGCCGGTACTCTACCCCCATGACTTCCAGCTCCGCATGTTCCAGGCACTGCTCCTGGTTACCACCAGGAGCCACCAAGGAGTGGCACTAACCCCAGATCCCTCCCCAGGAAGGGAGAGCAGTCCTCTCGACACTCAATCCCTTCCCTCCGTTGCTGATCCCTGGTGGCCTGGTCCGTTCCCGAACCCAGGTTGCAGGTGTAGCGCAAGGTGTGGAGTCTAGCGCCTCAACCCTCAGCGTCACTGGGCCGGCTAACAAAAACATTTTTAAAGACAGTTAAACAACTGATCTTAATAATAAACAAAGCAAGCATAAAGGAATTATCCAAAGAAAGCAGGTTATTATCTGCTCATACTGTTATCACAAATAAAACATCCACACATAATTTACATCACAAAACAAAAATATCATGTTTCACAAACCCACCTCAAACATCCAGGAATACATCAACCCAAGAAAAGGACCCAATGAACATGTAGGATTATTTTACACATGTACAAGTCTCAGCCAAATGTGTGCTAATAGCATGGATGAAAGTTCTCAGTTTTGGTTGGAACATCAATGACCAGAACAGAGCAGTCAAGAACCATGCAGCAAAAATACCGTCTCTTTTGTTTTTGAAGGGGGCTCTGCCCCCCCACCCTCTGACGTGGGGGGAAGGGCTCTACCTCCCACCCCGGACTAAAGATTCTCACTCTGGGGAGGCGGATCATGGGACAAGATGAAATTTGTGGGGCCATGGAATATTGTTTCCATGGCCCCTTGTAAAAAATAAAAAAAAGTCCCGATCGCCAAAATCTAAGGAAATCAGAATTAGAAGCCTGGTCTCCACTGCTGCCTAGCCGAGCTGCTCTATGCCTCAGCCCTCCACATCACGGAAGGAGATCAACCAACCTCCTGGATTCTGGTGTCCTTGTCCACTGTCAGCGCCATGGACAGCAACCTGGGGAGCGCTTACTCCAAGAGCTTTAAATCTCCTCTCGCTGTCCATAGTAGCGCTATCCAGACTAGCGCTCAGTTGACTGGCATTATTCTGGTAGTGCAATTCTAGGGGGTTACCCAGTTTTTGCATATTTTTTATGGTTGGAGAGACTTCGTTCCACAGTTTTGTTATATTATAAGACAGTGTCATTTGACCATATCTATCCGAATTTTTGGAATCCTCACCCCTCTGTGAATCACATCCCTTAAAGGGAATCTGTGTTCACTTTTTTCACTGTCAAACTGTAGGGGAGCATTAATTAAATCATTTTTTATCTTAAAGATCAAGGCAAGCCATTGTTGTTTTCGGTGCACTGCCATACTGTTCCATTTTAGTTTTTAGCACATTATACAATGATGGGCATCATAACATGGTGTCACGCTGTCCAGTCCTGCCTGCTAGGGAAGAAGGCCTTCCTTGGATTTGTTCCCCTGTCCATACAGGCACTATTCCAACCTGCTCCAGCTGAACATGCCACGAGAAGTGTAATAAAACACGCCCTTGCAATGCCTGTCAGAAGAACTGCCCAGGTGTGGTGAGCCTTCACAGTAAGGGCCCCAACCTGACTAAATGAACTCCCCCACACCACAAGCCTCACATGCCTTGGTCACTTCAAATCCGAACTTTGGAATTCCATCTTCCCTCCTGAACGCTGCTTCTGCCACACTTAATCCCAGCTGAAACTATTCTTTCTTCTGCCCCGGACCACGTTCTCACTCACCTGGGACAGTTTTGATGCTCCGTAGATGCTCCCACTTCACCCACCCTCCACTACATCTCACCCTTGCACCTTTACCCCCACTTCCCCACCTTCCCCTGTTGTGTTCCACTCCTATCTTTATATCCTCACCCCCCACCTCCCCTGATCATGTTCCCCCCGCTTATTCCCTCTAGACCCTCTCTTCTGCCACCTGCTGCTGTTTCTTCCTTCGCACCCCCTTAGCCTGTAGCCTACTACCATTGATGACTTAACTGGCTTTAATGGATGTATCTGCATGTTTTTACCCTTAAGGAATAGACAATGCTATATATGAGTAGCGACTACCTTGTACATTAATGCACTTTTTGCATTTTAACTATCTCTCCCTGCCCCAGGGACTGTTCCCCCTGAGTCTGTTGTACCTACGATATGGACTACTCAGTGTCCTCTGCCTGTCCTACTGTGATGTGGAACATCCTGTGTCTGTTTTTCTAGATGGATTTCAGACAATGCCTGTTAGCTGCTAATGTCTCCTCTTACTCGTGTATTTGATGTTTTTCATGCTTGACGATGAGCCTTTGTAAACAAGCTTTTAGTTCAAAGGTTATAATTCTGATTTCTCGATACATAAATAAATAAATCATAGGGGCACTGTAGAACAAATCTAGATAACCTGTTATATGTAATATTTAGTAGGGCAAGTAGATTTTGATTTGCATTACTATAGACCATGATTCCGTACTCAAGTACCGGCAGGATCGGTTGCATTGCAATAGTGCATCGCATTTTATGTGAGACCAAGGATGCTGATCTTCTTAGAGCCCCAATTCGTGAGTTTACCTTTTTGTTATTTCATTTATATGGATTTCAAAGGATAATGAGTTATCTAGGGTAACTACCAAATACATATAGGCCCGGATATTCAGACTGCGCCAGGCTGTGGCGCAAGCCTGGGCACAGCGCAACTTAGCTGCGCAGGGGCGTTGACAGAGTGATATTCAGCGGGCTGCGCCATGGCACAGCAACATTTAATATCACACCTGGTCACCGCGGTGCGCATGGCGAGTGGCACTGCCAGAGTGGAGCAGGGGATGCGCTAAGCGTAAAGTTCCGTTAGCGCTAGGCGTAGCGTGATATTCAAAGTGCACGCATGCAAATGGGGCCATAATGCATACAAGGTGCAAATGGGGCTTTGCATGTCATATACTATTTGCATGCAGGTGTGCCGATCTGTGGGTGGCCAGCCGTTGTTCCTTTTTTTGAGCTCACCTGTGTGCAAGCAGCGCAGAAGCAGGGGTTCGCGCGTACGCAGTTCAGCACATCCCGGCTGAATATCGGGATGTGCGGAGTATGCATGGGCATGCCCCCTCCACCTGCGCCACATACATTACTGATGCGCTCTGGCGCATCGGGATTTGTGCCAGGCTCAATCCCCATTTGAATATCGCCTCGGGGCGCATCAGTGGGTTGCACATGGTGCAACACTGTTGCACTATGCGCAACCCTTCTGAATATCCGGGCCCCATTGTTTTGTTACCACTAGTATTTACCCCTTCCAAGGTCAGAATCTCAGAGTCATAAACATCGGTTGGACAAGTTCTTATCAGTTTATTTTGGAATATCGTTATGTGGGTCTTTTTTAAGCTCAAAACCAATTTTGAATTGTGAAACCAGCTCACCAGGATATGTAAATCTGTTTGTAGCTTATCTACCATAAACTTATGATCTTGGGCCAGTATTAAGGTGTCATCAGTGTAGAGTCTAATTTGTGTATTTTTGATACAGTTTGATCATTTGTTCATATAAATCAAACTGAGCAGTGATCCCAGTATTGAGCCCTGGGGTACTTCTCTTTGTAAGTATTCTGTTTCTGAAACCTGCCCGTCTACTACAATGTGTTGCTTCCTATGATTGAAGTAAGAAGAGAACCATTTTATGGGATGGGGAACCAGCCCAATCGATCTTAGCCTTGCGATCAGAATGTTATCATCTACAAGATCAAAGGCTTTGAACAGGTTGAGGAACACCACACCCGTATATATCACATGGAAAAACGAACTGCTAAAGTCAACCAGTCAGTACCCCTTGTTCGAACTGCAATGGCACAGATGGGTTTTCTAAGTTATGTCGAAAACAAGTGATTTTGTATCTTAGTACTGATGTGGAGATACACATTTACGTTGGTAATACTCTCACTCTATGTGTACCTCATCTTTTGTATTGAAATGGATCTGTATAGTTCTCATTTATATATCAATTTGCAGCATGTTTGTTGTTCTATGTTTCAGTATAAATACTGAATAAACTTCAATAAACAAACAGTTGCTTAAATATGGGGCAGTCTACTCTGAAGTGACCCTCACCACAGCTGGTGTTCCACAGGGGTCCGTACGAGGTAGAAGCACCTTTCAGCACAGCGGAAGCAATAGTGCTGAGGGTGCTGGTGAGCCTGGTTTGTGAGTGAGCCTGGGACACTGGGAACCAGCCAGGGGAGGAGGACTGAGCATTGCAGTGTGCTGTGCTCTGGGGAGGGAGGGCTGCAATGCCGCACTCTGCCACCACCGGGTGGCCCCCTTTTGCGCAACACCCCAACAGCGAAACACCAAAAGGCCACTACAGCAGACAGTTGCTGTAATGGTCCGTTCTGTGTCTCGCTTTCCCCAGTGTTCTGCCCTCCCGGACCAACTCTGACCAGGAGTTGAGAATCCTAAAAGTCCGGGGTGGTGCTGAGGCACAGCCCCCACAGAAAAACATTGAGAAATTGGCGTACAATACCTGCATCGGTATTGTTGCCATCGTGTTAGAGGTCGGCATTTTACTGTCGACCTCCTCGGTGCTTCCCCACCACCGCCTGTAGGTGTATGGTGGGGGGGTAGTGAAGCAGGGGTGTCACTAGGGGTAGGCATTAGGGTCCGGAGCTCAGAATCTGTATTAGTTGGCCCTGAAGAAAAGATTCCCAGTTCCTAAAATGAGTCTTGTCCTAATTGTTTATTTTATTCACTGTCTGAGAGGAGTGGGGGCTCTAGCACCTTATCTTTTCAGACCTTAGAAGCACCCCTGTAGTACAGTAACTGGGGTGTAGGGTAAGGGGGGATTTTGTGGAGCATGTGGCAGCCGTCCTCCTTGCACTGATGCCCTCTTGGGGAGGGGAAAAATGGAGAAAGCTAAAAATTAAGTCATCTCTGTATGTAGTGGTAGAAAAGATGAACCAGGGAACTACAGGCTGCTGTCACTAGATGTCAAACTTCTGAAAACCATAGTCAAAGAAAGTCTGATAGTATTTCCGGGGGAATATGGGTTACAAAATGATCAGAACATAGTTTTGTGGCAGGAAGGCCTTACCAAACAAATATTATAGACTTTTGACTAGGTAATGAGGGTGGTAGAAAAAGGACATGACCCACAGTCAAAATACCGTACCTTAATTTTAGCAAGGCGTTCAACTTGGTACCGAATTTTGTGAGCAGTCTAGAAATTACCTAATTTCTCCATAAGGTGTGACAACCTGTTCAGATTTTTTACTAGTTTGTACAAATATAAGTTACAGGGATTTTGCCTTTGTCCAGAAGTCCATGGGACTGCTAAGAAATATTTCTGGATGCCATACTTCCAGAATTTTTGATGATCTATTTTGAGAAGGCCTGAAGCAATGGATTTTCACATTTAAACATATAGACACAGAGACAATGTTAGCAGAAAAAGACCATTGGTCCATCCAGTCTGCCCAGTTTTACCCTATTTTATCCTGTGACCTACTGTCCAGATGGGGTTTTGCCATCTGTTACCCCCTTGCTGACTGCCTTACTGTTACCCCCCATGAGTAACTATTAAGTGCTTTACTTTGTTGCAGCTGTGCTTGAATCCATTAATGGTTTTGTGCCCCGCAGCTCTGTTGGTAGGCTGTTCCATGACTCAAACACTCTCTCGGTAAAGTAAAACTTTGTTGCATCTCTCCAGAGTCCCCCCAACCAACCTACAACAACTTAAAGGTCTGTATCATGTACGCCCTGTTGGTCCTGAATCATTTTGGCTACTCTGCACTGCACTGTCTCCAGCCTATATCTGTCATTCGTCTGGCTAGGACTCCAGAACTGGTCACAGTACTCCAGACACAGTCTCACCAGTAATCTGTAGAGAGGTAGTGTCACCTCGCTCCTCCTGGTCTCACCAGTGATCTTAGAGTGATAGTATTACCTCTTTGTTCCTGCTATCGAAATCCCTTCCAGTACACCCCAACATTCTGATTGCCTTGCTTTTGGTCTTGTTACATTGGCTAGTTTATTTTAGGGAGACACTTATGATGACCTCTTGGGTCCCTTCCCTCTGAAGTAGTGGCCTTTCTGTGGTTCTTGTTCCCTGTGTGCATCACCTTACACTTTTTGGAGTTGAATTTCAATAGCCGGACCCTGGACCACCTCGCAAACATTTGCAGCTCCCTTACCCCCTCCTTGCTGTCTACTCTGCCACAGAGCTTAGTGTCATCTGTGAAAAGAAATATCTTGCCCTGTATTCTCCTCCTATGTCACTGTTGAACATATTGAAAAGGACTGGTCCTCTCCATTACTGAACATTGTTCATATTACCACATTTATCACTTTTTGCAATTTTTTGAATGCCTTGCCATAGCCTGCCCTAACATGTATTTCGTACATGGTTGCTATTTCTGATCCTATAATACCCTATTGATTGTAACCCTTCTGCTCTCCACTTACATCCTGTCTAGGTTTGTGTTTTATTATCAATACGTGTATATAAGGCTTCTCCAATATGTTTACCCTAAATACTGTGTTTTGTTAAGTGATATTTTATACCTTACATGGAGAATAGTCTTCTATTGTGCCCCGATCGGTGCCCACTGATCCCGGTGGCATCAGCGCTGCCACCGCCGAACACATCAATGCTTTCCTCCACCCTCCTGGTCCTGCCTCCCGGAGCCCACCTAAGGTAACCACCGCTAAACTCCCGCAGCTGCCCAGCTTCTAGCGCCTCCCTGATTGGTGCGCCTACCATTTTGGTGGCCCCTGATTGGACCGGCACTCAGCCGTCAGCATCTGATAGGGGTGCCTTTCCTGCCGAGCCAGCCAAGTTGCTACCCTACCCGTGAAGCCCTCCAACCGGATTGCCGGAGCGGCCGCTAGCCTGGGACTAATCTCTGCCTTCCTTACTACATAGCTATTTTGTCCCACCCCCACAACCCCCTCCCAGGCCACCTATTAAATACGCTACTTGCCCCACCCCTTTCTACCTGCTCCAATCCCTTTCCAAACAAGTACTACCCCTCCCCTCTTCTTCCCCAGCTATCTTCCTAGCGTTTCTCGAGACCACTTCTCTTCTCCCTCTCCCTGCACTGCCTCACTGTAGTGTGTACCTCGCTACACTCCCTATCTGCACCTCCAGTACACTTGGCAATAATGGAACAATCAATTAGATACTTATTTTTTATCTTCTCCATCCTATTTTTCATACCCCTTCTAACACCCCCTTTAAGTTGCTACCCTGCATCCCCCCCCCCCGCTGAACTGACTCATCCTACAAATGCCCCCCAAATGTCCAAAGCATCTCTCCCAGATACTATCTGGTCCTGTTTCCCTATGGGCCCCACCACCTCGCTCTATTCCTATGGCTGCCTCCTGGTCTCCCTCTACCAAAGCAGATCCCACTTTCTCCACACCACCTGCCCTACTGCCTCCCCTAAGCGGCGCTTGCCCAAATCCTGGTGCCTTCACGTACTTTGTCACGACTTAATCCTTGCCCTACTACTGCTGGCTGCAGGGGATATACACCCTAATCCTGGCGCAACACCAACCCCTAGCCACAGCTATCCCAGGCCTAACCCCTCAGCCAAGGCCACCACCGACACTCGCTCTGGCTCCCTTCCCTGGGGTCTATGCCTACTCCATCTAAACATTTGTAGTCTAGCCCCCAAGCTCGATCAGCTCCAGGTTCTAGGCACCCACCATGCCCCTGACATAATCATCTTATCCGAGACCTGGCTAAACCCAAACCTCCCTGACCCAGCCATCGCTATTCCAGGGTTCACTATCACATGGCAAGATCGACCCACCAGAGGTGGAGGGGTGGCTATCTACACCAGCTCAGCCCTACATTTTTCTGTCACTCTCTGAAAAGCTGAACCCATGGCCTACGTGCTGCTTATGCTGAAACTGTACCCTCCTTCCTCACTCCCCATCTTTGTGGCTGGTATTTATTGCTGCCCTGGCACCCCAGCCACAACAGTCACTGACCTTCTGAGCCAACTGACGTCTCTTGCCCAGTCGGGTGAACTATATGTCATGGGTGACTTTAACCACAACTGGCCAGCACCCACTTTTAACAAAACCCGAACTGAGATATCTGCTCTCAACCTTACCCAAACCATGCTGGAACCTACACGGTCAAACCATAAGACTGGAAACCACTCCCTTCTTGACCGGGCGCTTACCTCCCATCCACACCGCGTCATCAGCTCTGACCTCCTTCCAGACTCCATTAGCGACCACCACCTAACCTACTTGGTCCGCAAAATCCACCAAGTTAAATCCCCTCCCAAATTTATATTCCAATGGTCATATAAATCCCTAAACCTCTCCCCTGTCCTGGAAGAGCTAGCTCACTCTAACTGGGACCCAGTCCTAAGATGCTGTAACATGGATGCTGCCCTTATGCACTTCTGGAACACCTTCCTTAGCGCCTGGGACAAACATGACCCCCTGCGCCGTGCTAGGGTCTGAGGGTCTCACCTTCCCTGGATATCATCCAAGCTGATAGCCTGCCAACAAGCCCGTGACAAGGCGTGGCGTATTTACAAATCCACGCTCCTCCCAGGCGACAATACCACCTACCGCATGCTCCGAAACAAGCGCACAAAGGCCATCCGCTTAGCAAAGGCCGAATATTTTAACAACATCCTAAACACAAATCTTGGAGGTCTTCTAAATTCTGGAAAGTCATCAACTCCCTTCCCCCCCCCCACAACAAATCCTCCCCCTCTCCTTCTCGCCCAAGGGACTCTACTCTCCGACCCCCTGATGGTAGCCTCCGAGTTCAATTTCTGCTTCACTACTTGTGCTATGACCCTCCTGGACTCCCTTCCTCCTGTAACCCCACCCACTCCCCTGACAGCTACCCTCCTACTGCCTGGCCAGAACCCTTTCTCTTTCAGACACATCTCCCCCATTGAAACCTTAGATGCCCTTTGCTCCCTGAATCCCACCAAAGGTAAATCTCCTGACGGTCTCGATAATAAACTCCTCTTCCTATCTGCCCCGGCCATCGCTACTCCCCTCGCTGCCCTGCTAAATCTTTCATTCACCACTGAGTCACTCCCCACAGAGTGGAAACATGCCACTGTCCTACCACTACCAAAAGGAGGTGATCCTACCTCCGCTGCTAACTGCCGCCCCATCTCCCTCCTCCCCACTCTCGCCAAACTCCAGGAACACCTAGTACTATCACAACTCTCCCACTTTCTCTCTGAAACTAACTTCTTCACTCCATTCCAGACTGGTTTTAGAAAAAAACACTCTACCACCACTTTCCTACTAAGACTCATGGACTCCATCCTCTCTGGGATGGACAAAGGATAAATTACTGCCGCTATTTTCATCGACCTAGCCAAAGCTTTTGATAAGGTATCCCACTCCCTCCTACTATCCTGCCTATCAGGTGCTGGGCTATCGGCATCGGCCACAAATTGGTTCAGTGCCTACCTACAAAATAGAACCCGATCTACAAAAATAACTGACTGCTCCCCCACCCGCTCCCTATTACCACCGGAGTTCCCCAGGGCTCAGTCCTTGGCCCCATTCTCTTCTCCATCCCACTAAATGACCTGCCAAAGGCTTGCTCCACTTCCTCAATACACATGTACGCTGATGACACGGCCCTCTTTACTTCCGGCAGTACCTATGAAGAAGTCACCTCTAATCTTCAGACCGACTTCAACAAAGTACAATACTGGTTCAACTCCAACCAACTCTCCCCAAATGCCAAGAAAACAGTCTCTATGTCTTTCGGCACTAGACAGAGACTATCCAGACTTACATCCCCTCTGATCTTCCGTACCCTAAATAACACCATCTTTGAAGACGTGCCCTCCTTTAGGTACCTGGGGGTTTGGCTTGATCGCCACCTCTCCTTTTCCACACATGTGGATGCCATCCTATCAAAACTGCACCCTAAGCTCGGCGCCCTCTATAGAAATCGCACTAGTCTCCCGCTTCCTGTGAGACGCGAAATAATCCAGAAAATGATTCTACCTTCCTTCGACTACTGTGATGTTGTCTACAGCTCTGCCTTCAAGTCCACCTTATTCAGACTGGACCCCCTCTTCAATACTTTCTGCTGCTTCTCCCTCGATGCCCCCCCGCACCCATAACTGCGAGCTCTTCCATTCGTTGGCCCTTCCATACCTGAACAACTGGCGCCTACTTCACAGTGCTAAATTTGTTTCTAACTTCTGGCTTGGTTCCCTTCCACCCTACCTCATCTCCTCCCTATCTTCTCCGCCAACCCCAACACATGCCCTCAGGTCTACTGACTCCAGGCTATTAGCAATCCCTCACCGAAGGACCTCCACAGGCCAATCGGCTTTCTCTTACCTCCTCCCTAAGCTCTGGAATGACCTGCCGGCCCAAATCTGCCATTCTTCTTCCAAACACTCTCTATCCTCTGCCCTCACTAACTTCCTCGCACCCAATTGTACCTGCCCCTGACCTCCCCCTGACTCTCTTCCCCCCCTTTGATCCCCTCCCCCTTATGCGCCTGACCAGCGGCTTGGCCTTGCCCAAATGACTGGCTTATATATTGCCCTAACTACCCATGCACTTACCCTCTCATGACACTTCTGCTCCTCCCTTCTTACTCCCATCAACGTCTTCCCTAAGTCAACCCTCTCATCTTTCCCTGTGTTTACTACCCAGACCTGTCACCTCTCCCTGGCCCCAAGCTCAGGCTTCCATTTCTCTCTGCCAACTTGGTGCATCATACTTCAAATCAATCTCTAAATATAGGCACTTATATAATCATGTATAGTTCTAGATGTGTATCAAATATGTTATGCCACCCTCCTTGTGGCACATGTATGTAGTGTCTTCTCATGTAACAAGTTTGTATAGCCACACTTAACTATGTAACAACTGTTTGAATTGCTTGACTCTAAGTTCAACCTATTGATTGTTTTTTGTATACTCCTCCCATAACCTCCCCCCAGGTTGCACCGTGAGACGAGCATCTTTTTGCTCAGTGTGCCTCTCCTGGTGAAACATTTTCAATAAATAAATAAAATAAATATTGTATTAGATGTGTCCTTTCTTATATACTCGAATTTCAATAAAAAGATAAAGTGAAAAAAGAGAAAAGGACTGGTCCCAGGACTGACCCCTGCAGTACCCCACTTGTGACCTGTCTTCCCCCTGATTTGATTCCATTTACCATCCTCTGCTGTCTCCCCATAACCAACTTCCTGCCCATTTAACTAGGTCCTGTACTGCTCCCAGATCCTCTTAATTTCTTCAACAACCTTCTGTGTGGCACTGAGTAAAATGCCTTGCTGAAGTCGAAATATTGTTACCCAGTGAAAGAATACAATCAGGTTGGTCTAGCAAGACCTCCCTTTCACAAACTCATGCTGCTTACTATCCTGGAGCTCATTTTGTTCCAGGTAGTCCACTAGGTCCTCGTTGTAACAGGGCTATGGACAATGTCAGGTGCTGAATGGCCAAGACAGATCACCTGACCATGCATTAATTCCCAAGTAATCCATGCTTGGGAGAATTAATCCATGATTGACATTGGGAATGAGAACTGTGTGCTGGGGGCAGGGCTATCGGCACCACGCTTTAGCGAGTGCTGTGTGCTGGGGCGATTGTCAGTTCCAGAGTACATAGGAGTTGTGTTCTGCTTTGGTCATAAGTACAGTTAGGGCAGAACAAGTCAGTGGAATGTAGCCCTTACAGAGAGCTGCAGATCGCTGATGGACGCTGTACCTCTGTACAGCTATCGGGAGCACCAAGGAAGGTAGCAGTTACAGACAGCTGCAGGTCACAGGAAGTACACAGGCAGCACAGCTATCGGAAGGGCACAGATCGATGAGCGGCTGTGGTAAATCTCGCTGAGAAACACTCTCGGGACAGAACAAGTCGGTGGAATGGAGCCCTTACAAAGAGCTGCAGATCGCAGGGAGGAATGATGTACCTGTGTTACACAGGCGGCACAGCTATCGAAAGCACAGAGGAAGGCAGCCATTACAGACAGCCAAAGGTTGCATGCAGGGATGCAAGACGTACACAGCTATCAGGAGCGTGCTGGGGAGCGCACAGATCGATGAGCTGCAGCGGTAAATCCCGCTGTAAACCATGTTACAAGTGAATTAACCTACTCTAGAGCATGAGTTAACTTGAGAATTAATCCATGCCTGGAGGCACTCAGCCTGCCCCCCAACCCCCAAACAAATTAACAAGTAAACCCATGCTGTGTTGTGAGTTAATCCTTACTTAACTAATGTCTCCATCAGTTTATCTACAGTGGAGGTAAGACTGAGGGAGTCTGCAATTTCCAGCTATGTTAATTACATTGTGCATTTAGATACTGTACAGCCTACTACATTACATCAGGCCAAGGTCTTTTTTTACTGTCTCATGAGAACTGTTGAGATTAACCCTGGGATCAACCCAGCTGAGATTTTTTACTTGTGGGTTTTTCCAGAAAAGGTGACGGCCACATTAACTTCTGTAGCAGTATCTCAAATCACCCTTACAAAGAAGATGATACTTTCAGTGAGTCCCTCTACCTGGATAAATAAAGGTTATTCTTATCATGCCTTATTATTTTCGGCTGCAACCAGCATCACTAACCCCCTGAGTCAACACAGCTTGTAAGCATAACGTCACTCTAATACTACGTCACAATGGTTCGTGTTATCATAGGGCCGGGCGTTTTGTCGCGCGGTGGATTCTGGGAGTTGTAGTCGTTGTGAAACGAGTTTTCTCTATACCTGCACCGCTACGTGGTGCGAGAAAGACTACAACTCCCTAGGACGCCCCCGTGGCGCACTAACGCTGTGGGAGTACGAGGAGGAGGGGGGTTGTTCCACAGTCAAGAGCTGTTCCCGTTGCTACAGACTGTTCAGTAGGGTCTGTTAGTCATTGAACAGGGCTGGGTTAGGAACATTAAGAGCACCGAGGACGCCAGGGCTCGTATTTGAATTACTGTACAACTTGAGCAGATAATAATGTCGGGCTCGGCCTTGGAGAAGCAGATGCACCTCGGCCGGTTACCTTCCAGACCTCCGGTGCCAGGAGGACCTCAGTCGGGCTCCAAAATGAGAATGGGGTTAGGCATCTTCTTTTAATTTCCAACTCATATTTGCATACATTTATTCGGTTTATACACGTTTTAGTTCAGTTCATCCCAGTTCATCCGTCGGCTGACTTTATTTTCTGATAAAGTTGTTCCAAGCCTTAAGTCTTTGTTGTTCATGGGAATTTGTACAATCTAGCATAGGGGACCGACTTTGGTTAGGACCAGAAATGTGACAGAAAATTCATAACTATTATGTTCCAGGTCCTTTTCCTCATATAGGTCAGCTGGTGTGAAAATTAGCATTAAAAGAAATTCGGTAAATTGGTACTGTGTTGCCTTATTATAAGACCCGGGAAAGTCATCTTTTAGTTTAAGTAGTTTTAATTGTTTTGATTTAACTTAGCTCGACAGGTGCAGTTAAAAAATGATCCTAATAATTTGCTGCTTTTCTTTCTACCAAGCCAGCACGTTGGTGACGTTCTAATACACACATTTTGGTATAGCTGTCATGAGCAGAAGTTCTAGATTATAGAATTCCGGTGCCTCAGATCAGACTCTGAAGTCATTATGAATACTGTCTTGGAAATGAATCAGCATGTATAGTAATGCTGCCATTCAGTCTGTATTTCAGCGAATACAAATGTGCCAGTTGGTCATTTGAAGTTTAGATTTTTGTTTTGAGTTGTAAAATGCTTGACTTGTACAAGTATTCACATCCTGTGGTGCTAAAGAAGGAGTAAAACTGGCATTTTATTTTTTGTAGGCAGCAGTGGGAAACGTCACAGGGGATCTTTGCAGGGTTTGACTCATCATCTGTTAATCTGTTCCGGCATATGACTGCAGAAAAAACCCTTTCTTTGTCACAGACAAGCCAGATTTTTTAACCAGCAGCCATTCGCATGTGGAGGAGGCGTGAGGTCTTATTAGAGAACAAGTCTGTGCACCAGGTTCAAATGCGAGCACAGAAATTGACTTGCTACATGCAAGTCGCTTGACCCTCCTGAGCAGCTGTAACATTGGGCAGAAGCAGGCAGACAGGAGTGTACTGTAAATGGAAACACTGCACCTCAGTGGAGCTATCCAATGTAAATAAGCTTTAAATACAGTGTAGCTTAGAAGGCAACTACTGTCTGGGTTCAGGGCATGACACTGCACTGTTACGAAACAAGTAGTACTAGATGCTAAAGGCATTGAAGGCAATAAATAGCAACTGCACTCTTAACCAGTGCTAGAATGGAAGTTCTGACCTCAAGTCTAAAGGACAGTTGTTACAAGACTTGATATGGATTTAATCCAGAACTACTCCTGGGTTTTCCATAGTAATCATAATCATAATCGTAGTTGTAAGGTGGCAGGCATTTATGCAGTGCCTTGCATGCCACAGCCTGATATAGTATGATTAATTGGAGCTTAGTTTAACCCCACAGCAAGGGTTCCAGAACTCATGAAATTTCCCTGAGACGCCTGTTCAGTTGAGCCTGGGGGGTGGGGTCTGGTGGTGCACCAGGAAAGCTTGGGTTTGAATCCCACTACCGCCTCTGGTGGCTCACTATGTGACCCTTTTTATTTATCCTCCCTGTGCTGCAGCCTTCCCAGTGGTATCAGTAAGACACTGCTGAAACAAGATGTTAGATCTGTATTTGGCTTTCTTGCTCCCCTCATAGAGTTTTTCTCCCACAGCCATGTGTATCAGGGATATACCCTGTTCTGTCCTGTTTACCCCTTTTCCCCCAGGTCCTGGTCCCACCAACATCTCCCTGGAGTCTACCCTCCTTGGCATGTGCTGCAGGGGGAGAGGGCTGTCCTCCCGCTGAAGTAGTTGACTGTGTGCACTAGGATCCAGCATTGGCAGGCACGAGGACATGGGGGGAGCCCAGGCTGTCATATAGACAGATTTGCTTCCCTGACCCCTTCCCCTGCTTTTTCTCACTTGGTTCCTCCCTCTTCGCCTGGCGTGGATATAGACCATCAAGCAGCCTCTGTTGCACGTCGCGATGTCCTGCAGAGAGAGCAAGTTTCCTTAACTCACCACAGTGATCACAGCGCCATCCCTCAATGACCGTAGCGCACAGCTGTCCAGCAGCTGTTGCAGTCTTACCTACCTCCTGATGTGACATTCCAGCTTCCCTCCCAAACTTGGTTCACCTGCATGAACCCAAGCAATAGATGGCAGCAACAAAAAAAATTCAGAGACAAAAATAATTCTAGTTATTTTACTTAAGTGCTACTTTTCATATTGCGCATAGTACAAATTAGACACTGCAAAAGGCAGAATTCAAGTATACCCCCCGACGCTTCAACCACCTGTGTGGTCCTCTTCAGGGAGTTGTAGCCGGCCAATGGGGCGCCCGCTGTTTGGCTTTCTAAAGTATATGTGTACAGTGCTCGCTCTGACTTTTTAGTGTATTTTTTTTGGTCTTTGCCAAAATAAAATTTTTACGTCAAATAGACAGGTGGCTTATTTGGCCTTTACTCCTTCATACCAGAAAGCACTGTGGAATGCATTGCTGGCTTTGAGTGATAAGGTGGATGGTGAAGTGGCACAAGACCTAAATGCCCCAGCAAACTCAGCCCTGGATGCCACTAAATACCAGTTTCACATGGCTGTAGACATCAGTGACTCTGTTTCATGTGTCTTGGCTCATGCATTGGCACTGAGGAGGTTTGCCTGGCTGAGGGCTGCCATCGTGCCCCAGGACACTCAGACTAAAGCCATGGATTACCCTTTTGACTGAAATTCTCCTGTTGGTGCCAAAACAGAGGCATATGTGAAAAAAGTTGGATACAAACCCACGTTTAAAAATTCCGCTAAGAAAAGGCCTCCACTTCCTATAGGCCTTATGGAAAGGGGGGGGTTTATAGTATAGAATACAGGGTACGGGTAGGACCTACACTATTGGCGTAGAGCTCAAGTTATGCTATTTGGTACAGCTGCCCATTCCTTTACTTTTTATTAGTTTATTTGGGTTGGGGCTCACTCCACACCACCCTCTGTGTGTGTGTGTGTGTGTGTGTGTGTGTGTGTGTGTGTGTGTGTGTGTGGTTTAAAAAAAAAAAGGGGGAAAGCCTCTCAACTTAAATAAATTGATAACCTAGTATGGTGCATGACCAAAGCAGTAGTGTATTCAGGAAGCTTTTACGGCAAGCTTCCGAGGTAAAACTGCATTCTACACTGTCCTTGGGGAGAGAGGGGTTACTATCCAAGACCCTGCAGTACCTACGAATACCAGCCTTTGAGAGGGTACTGCAGAGGTAGGGGCAAAAGGGGCTCCTGGCATGCTGCAACACCAGCTCTTAAAGAGCAACTGACACCTCAGAGAAAACGTTAAAAAAACATTATAATTAGATACAATTGTACTTGCATTCCAATTATAGTTCATATATTTTTCCTCCCCATAATTTATTGCTAAAGAAATGTGTATGAATATATATGATCGTTGTCCATTAGAGTTTATTTTGAGTTCATCTGCCTCTATAGCTTACTCCCTACTTCAAGTCATAATCCTCTGTTGTGACATCACAATCTGTTGCCATGGGAGTAACTGTGAGGGTCACAAGCAATCCTCTATGACTTCAGGTAGGGAGAGAGCAACAGGAATAGATTAACTCTTGAGGAGCAAAGATCCTGTTTTAATGCAGATGACCTCACTACTAAATAATGGGGAGGAGGAATACAGAACTAATGGGAAATACAAGCTCGACTGTGTCTAAATAAGATGTTTTGTTAAAGTTCTTCTGAACATGTCCCCAGCTCTTTAAGCCACAACGAAAACAAAACTCCTGACAATTTTGTTCACATTGCCAGTGGGAGGACGACTGACCTACTGCTTCTAGGAATAGTAAAGAATTATCACAGACAAGTGGATCTTGGAGGTTGTGGGTCAAGGAATGTCGCAGAGGTTCCAAAGATTTTCCAAACTGCAGAGGCCGGAAAGTGACCCAGCTCACTCACCAACAGGAAGAATTTTGCTGAACGTAAAGAAACTACTGCAAGCAAAAGCAGTAGAAAAGGTCCCTGCTGCACAGTGGGGGCAAGGATCTCTTTTCGAGATACTTCCTGACCCACAAGAAAAATGGGGAACGGTCACCCATGTAGATTAAAGATATCTGAACAAACATATCAAGAAGAACTGGGCACAGTGATCTCATCCCTGCAGTCGGGAGACAGTACGCAGATGATAGTGTGGTCTGCACCTCCGATACTTCAGTGAAAGTGGTACAGTCATGTCTGCAGTTCACCTTTGCTGTCATCAGACCTTTTGCATATAGTCCTCCTTGAAACCAAATGAAAAATCGTGGACCTAATGGGATTGGGGAAACCAGCATGTAACCAAAGTTAGGTAAGGGAAGAAAGAGACTTGGGCATCATCATCACAGATGACCTGAAATCATCCAAGCAGACCACTAAAGCAGTAAGTAAGACTAGGGGGAAGTTGGGGTGTATTAGTAGGGGTATCACAAGTCGGAAGAGGGAGGTAATAATCCCTCTTTACAAGACACTGGTTAGGCCCCATCTGGAGTACTTTGTGCAGTACTGGAGGCCACACCTTCTCAAGGACATTAACCAAATTGAGGCAGTCCAGAGAAGGGCAACCAAAATGGTGCAGGGACTGAATCAGAAAACCTGTGAGGACAGATTGACAGAACTCTATGTATACCCTAGAGCAAAGGAGGGAGAGAGGTGATATATGATCGAAACATTCAGACACCTTAAGGGCATTGACCAGGTGAAAGTCATGTTTCAATATGAGAAAAATAGCATGACAAGAGTACACAGCATGAGATTGGAGGGAGGCCGATTAAGGGGCAATGTGAGGAAGTTCTTTTTCACAGAAGGTGTGGTGGATGCATGGAACGGCCTACCTCAGGAAGTGGTGGATATGAATACAGTGCAAGGCTTCAAACAGGCATGGGATAGGCACAAGGGAGCAATACAGATCAGTATGAGTAGATGGGTCATTGACAGAGTAAAGGCCAATGGCACATTCATAAGGTAGAAAAAAAAATGGACAGACTGGTTGGGCCTTACAGTCTTTATCTGCTGTCAACTTCTATGTTTCTGTGTTTCATGCTTGTATAATGTAGCATTTTCTTTTTACTGTGGGAAGTACTGTACATAGAATGACTGTGTGTAGGGGCGTCATTGTAAATGAGCTTTGCACAATGAGTTTTCCCTAATAACCTAGACTTGAAACCTGAACTTGAGACTGGTGGGGTTACTGGCTCTGAAGAGTGTTTCCTTTCAGACCCAGTCAGACATAACCATAGAAGCTAATCTCTGGTTTAGGCTGGGAAACTCACTGTACCAGTTTGCAGCCGTACCTTTGGCCCTCACCTCGGCACCATTGGTGTTCACAAACTGCCTTACCTGTGGTGTCAGTTCGCATAAGAAAACAAGCTGAAGTGTTTTCTTCCTTATTTGAATGACTGGCTAAAACAGGAGGCAGTGTGCTCCATAACACCATGTAAGAAGCTCCTTGGAGGATCTGGGATTCCTAAAAAAAATCTGCAGAAGTCCCAGACAGAACCGGTACAGTTAGAAACATAGAAACATAGAAAATGATGTCAGAAAAAGACCCATGGTCCATTCTGTCTGCCAGAGTTCCTTCTTTAGCCCTGAGACCTACAGTCCTTTTTATATTATTTATTTATTTATTTCCAGGATCCTAGCCCCCCACCCCCGCATTTCTCCTCCTGGTTTCTGCCACCCTGAGCAAGCACTGTACCCTTCGTTCTGTCGCAGCCATGAAACCACCAATGGTTCCTCAAGTCACGTTCCTAGATTTCCTCAAGTCACGTTCCTAGATTTCATGGGAGAGAAAGACCTTCCTTCCACAGGAAAGGGTATCAGGTCTGATTGCCAATGCAGAGTCTTTCACTCTGGGCCATCCAAGGCATGCAAGTGATTTTCTGCATCTGCTAGGCCACATGGTTTCATCCACAGACCTTTTGTCATGGGCCAGATTTCAAATGAGGTACATTTATTTTATTTTTTTATTGATGTCTTGGAGAACACCTGTGAGCGGATGCTCATTTGTAGGTTCCACGTCAGTTACAAGTAAAAAATTGAACAGGTATATAGCATTACTGTGTTTTCCTGGTGAAACATTTCCGTAAATAAATACTAACATATTAACATACTAAGAAGCCAGCAGAATAGGCCAAATGGTCTATCTTGTCTGCTCGAAAGCCAGCAACCTAATGGCTGCCCGCCTCACCCCCCCAGCCCTCAAGAGTGTCTTCTCTAGATTCAGTTTCCCTTTATACCTGTCCCACCCCTTCTTGAAGCCCTCCACTGTGCCCTCCTCCACCAACCTCCCGGGAAGCGCATTCCACAGCTCTACCACCCTTTCAGTGAAAAAATGCTTCCTACGTTCCCCCCTGTAGTTCCCTCCAACTTCCACTCATGGCCCCTGGTCACTCCCCCCTTCTTCAGCCTAAACAACTCTCTGGTTCCACTTCTAATTATTCCCTTTACATACTTGAAAACCTCTACCATGTCTCCCCTATCTCTCCTCTCCTCCAGTGAGTAAAGCCCAAGTTCTTCCAGTCTCTCCTCATAAGGCCTCCCCTCCATGCCCTGAATCATCCTGGTCACTCTCCTCTGGACCCTTTCCAGCAGTGCTATGTCCTTCTTCAGGTGAGGTCTCCAGAACTGCACACAGTACTCAAGCTGCGGCCTGACCAAGGCATTATATAGAGGGAGGATCACCTCCCTACTTCTGGACGTAATTCCCCTGGCTATGCAATCCAATATCCTGTTTGGCTGTAATTCTTCTACAGTTTTCAGAGTTATTCATTTTGACATCTACCACCACTCCTAAATCCCTTTCTCCCAGTGTGGCATGCAGTGGGACACCCCCCCCCAAGGGTATATACATGGCCCGGGGTTTTGACCCCCAAATGAAGTACCTTACATTTCCCTGCATTAAATTTCAGTCCTCACCTCCTTGATCACCCCTCCAGGGTATCCAGATCTCCCTGGACTGTCTCTCTCGCTTCCTCACTATCCACCAGTGCTCCCAATTTTGAATCATCTGCAGAAAGACTCAACCTATTCCTAACCCCCCTCCCTATATCCGAGATGTAGGCATTGAACAAGAGTGGCCCCAATACTGAACCTTGAGGGACTCCACTGATTACCTTCCTGGGGGAGGATATTATTCCACCCACCATTACCCTCTGTAAACGCCCCGAAAGCCAATTTTCAACCCAGTTTAGCTCCTGCCCTCCTGGCCCCATCTCCCCCAATTTTGCCATCAGTCCACTATGAGGTACTGAATCAAACGCCTTGCTGAAATCTAGGTATAGGACATCCACTGGCCTATGTCTATCCAAGGCCCCCGTCACCCAATCATGAAACTCTACAAGGTTGGTCTGACACGATCTCTCTGGGACAAAGCCATACTGTTTATTATCCTGGTGTCCTAACCTCTCCAACTGCCTCCCAGGCCTCTCCTTGATAAAGCTCTCCATTACTTTGCCCACTACAGTCGTCAGACTGACCGGCCTATAATTCCCCATCTCCTCCCTGGAACCCCCTCTTTATGTATAGGTACCACATAAGCCACCCTCCAGTCCTGTGGCACCCATCCCGTCCGCAGAGAGATGTTAAAGAGTGCAACCAGTGGGGCTGCCAGCACATCCACCAGTTCCTTCATAACCTTCGGATGTATTCCATCCGGTTCCGGCGCCTTATCAGTTTTCAGATTCCGAAGAGCCTCCCTCACCCTATCCACTGTGATCCCTCCCCCCCCCAACCACTCTCTCATGTAACCTACTCCTCCTTGGTCTGGTCTATCCTGTGCCCCAGTCTCTTGCCATCCTATGGACTCGGACTGACCTTTCGCTTTTACTGGCTCCTCGTCTCTCCCATCAGGCTGTAAGGATCCCTTATCACCCTCTGCAAATATTGAGGCAAATAAAAAAAATTACATTACAAGGCATTACATTACAAGCAAGTACAAAATTGCACTGGTACAAAACAATACATTTCAGGCTAGGTAGACAATAAATTGGTGTGAGTTACAAGGTTGGGATAGCATTTAGCTTAATGTATAGCATTTAGACACCGCTACGGCATTGGTGAGAAGGTGCCTGAGTCGGAGAATACTTGTGGGGGGAGAAACAGGGCAGAGAACAGGCACAACTGTGGCATAGTGAAGTGTATGCCTGAGTAAGGGGTTAAGAACAGACTTAAGGAAGGTTGGAGACAGTGGGGCTAGGAGAGCATCAGACAGGGGGGCATTAGGAAGGGGAAAGAGAGGAAAAGGGGTGCCCAGAAGGGATGGGGTAGATGGGGGGGGGTGGAACAATGAAGTGCTGTGAAGGTAGGTGCCCCTAGGATTAGGTGGAACACCAAGTGCTGCTGCTTTATGTTGGTCCAGATGTTGGAAAGTTGTTTTGGTCATCATGAATGGCCAACGCAGTCACAGTTGTCTTCCGCGGCAAGGTGCTGTCTGAGCTTACACTTGAAAGCACCAGTGGTTGTGATATCAGAGATGGCTGAAGGAAGAGCGCTGGTCCAGTGTGGTGCATGGTAGTAGAATGCACATTGACCCTGTGCAGTGCGGGATCTAGGTTCACTGAAAATGTGGCTGTGGGTGCTTCTGGTCAGCCTGGCACTTACGTGGTTTGTGAGCAGATTCTGGACTCCTGGTGGCATCAGATTTAGTGGGATTTTTTTTTGGGCCACTAGACAAGTATGGTACTTAACTCTGCTCTTCTGCTGGAGCCACCCTGCCCATGAATAAAGCTCACAGGTGTGTGTAAGCCTTGCAGCACCTGTGAGGAGTCGGCAGGTCTTAAGGGCCAGGGAGATACAATGGAATGCTAAGTCTGAGTCTGGTGCAGAACCATAAAAGGCCAGGCCATAGTCAACGAGAGTAACAATTGAGCTGGTGATGGCCATATTAAGTGCTTCATATGTAAGGCCGTGCTTGTGGTGGTGGAGTATCCTAATTCTGGAATTGATGGCCTTGGCTGTGTTGTCTATACGCTGTGCATTGGACAGGGTGGAGTTCAGTGTGATACCCAGGTACTTAAAGTACTACACGAGGTCCAGCACGTCACCACTGTTGTTCAGAATGGATAGTGGGAAGGTCTTGTGTTTGCTGTGGGTGCTGGAGTAGATCATAGTCTTAGTTTTCTTGTAGTTAAGGATTAGTCTGTGCTCCTTAAATCATGTTTCAGCAGCAGTAAATCCTAGTTGGAGGTTATTTTTGAAGTAGTTCGGGGTTGGGGTTGTAGGTGAAAATTACAATGATATTCAGCATACAACAGCATGCGAATGGTGCAAGAACCTGGAAGTTTATTTTTTTATTTATTTGCTTTTGTTAACTGGGTGGGTGCACTAGGCATGGGAATGCCTATTTTCAGGCACGACCCGGGAGAATACAGGAAGACGATACACGAGCACACCATGTGACGCAGCTATGAAATAGGTAATACAGTAGGGGGTCAGAACAAATGAAAGAGGTTGAGCGAAATACAGTTTAGAACAAGATCAGGGTACAGGCAGTATAACATTAGACAAGGTAATAAAATATGAACAAGTTTAGAAGATACTGAAGAGGAGGGGCCCCAGTATTGATCCCTGGGGGAACCCCGAGTGGTCAGGTTTGCTATCTGAGATGATGTCCCCAATCTTGACCTGCTGTGAGCGATTGCTGAGATAGCTGTTAAACTATAGAAGTGTATCAGAAGAGAGACCGGTGTTGGCTAGCTGTTCAAGGAGTGTGTGGTGAACCGTGCCAACAACTTTTGATAGGTTGATGAAGGCAGCCCCCACTAGCTGTCCTTGATTCAGGGCTTGGTGGATATAACCAGTGAATTCCAACAGGGCCGCGATAGTGCTGTGCCCCGATCAGAATCCATGTTGTTCCTGGCATTGGAGTTTGTGCATGTTCAGGTATTCCACAAGCTGATCCACCACTGTCCATTCAAGTGCTTTGGAGAGTGGCAGGAGTATGGAGATCAATCTGTAGTTCTGTAGTGCCCGGTCTACACTTTTGTGAAGTGGTTTTACAGAAGCAGACTTCCAGAGCTGGGGGAACTGAGAGTGGTGGAGGGATAGGTTGATGATGGTGGTCGGGGGCTTAGTACTTCTTTAAGTGCCATTACGATTAACTTAAGGTCCAGGGTGTCTTCCACTGTGCATTGATTTGCCCAGCACCTTCTCATGGTACTTTCTAGCCTTGGTAGTGTTGACTTCTTTAAGGTAAAAAAGTGGACGGTTCCCCATAGGGGATTGATCACCTGCTTGGTACTTCTGGATTGGAGGGTTGAAGTAGTCCACCGGGAGCACTCCACTTAGGTCCGTGAAGGCAGTAATATTTAGGGCATTTGCTATTTGGAGTGGATCCACTGTGGGTACATCGTTGACCAGGAGCACGGAGGAGGCTGTTTTGGGATCCTTGCCAGTAATATCACTGAGGTTGGCCCAGAAGGATTTGCTGCAGTTGCAGGAGTTGGAGAGGGCTTCCTTCTAGTAGGAGCATTTGTACCACCTAAGAGGCTACTGGTCCCAAATTTGGAGATGCTGCCCAATCCAGTTCCAGTTACAAAAAGCTCTGTATAGGCACTGGAGTGGTGGAAGGAGGAAAACAACCTCAGAGAGGGCATTCCTTTCCTCCAGCAATCTCCAACCAAGGTCCTCACAACAGATGCTTCTCTCCTTGGCTGGGGTGCCCACCTGGAGGACCTCACAGTAGGCGGCATCTGGACCCCTCAGGAGACCAAGGAGCACATATACCACCTAGAGCTCAGGGCAGTATTGCTGGCGATGCAGTCTTTTTCATTCCAGCTACAGGATCAGTTTGGACAATACCGAAACAGTGTACTGCGTAAACAAACAGGGTGGAACAAGAGCCTCAAAACTGCCCCTGAAGCTACGAGGGTCTGGGACCGCGCTTACTCCTTGGACATAAAATTTTTTGCAGTGCATCTGCCAGGCAAAGACATTGTGTTGGCAGACTCCTTAAGCAGAATCAGCCAGGAGAACCATGAATGGACTTTGAACCAGCAAGTGCTGGCATAAGTCTTTAGAAGACGGGGAACCCCAGAAAGATATCAGTTTGCTTCTTGGAAGAGCAACCAGCTCAAAAAGTTTTGTTGCAGGCCGCTGGCCAAGGGCACAGTCCCTGAGGACACCCTAGCCCTGGTTTGGACAGGGAAGTTTCTGTATGCCTTCCCACTATTCCCACTCATACAGAGAGTGCTCATAAAGCTCATGAGAACCAGCAACAGTGATCCTGGTAGTTCCAAACTGGGCCAGGCAGGCATGGTGCTCAGTACTGATGACCCTGTCCAGCAGGAGTTCCAACCAGCCTGCCACTGAGATAAAATTTGTTGACTCTTATGGCCGGATAACATTCCCAGATCTCAGAATATTATATCCGAGGGCATGGTTCTCGAAGAGCTAGAATTCTCTAGTTTGAAAGTGTCGGAGGAAGAGCTGAGGGATTTGAACTTTTCCAGTAAACCAGTAACTAGAAAAGCATATTCCTGAAAGTGGAAGAGCTCTTATACTGGTGTGCACCCAGAAAGATAATCTCAGTGCAGGCAGGGCTGTCTGCAGTTCTGGAATACCTGGTACACCTAAGTCCCTGGGTCTGAGGCCTTCAGCTCCAAAGTACCCCTGGCAGCTGTGTTGGCCTACACATCAGCAGGCAGACAAGTCATTGGCCTCACAAACTTTTAATTTTTTTTTTTAAACTTTGTTTTTATTCAGTTTATAATGTGACAATACATTATCAGACATTCTTGGTTCAGAATATAGAAGCACATTAACAGCATGAGCATACTGCAGGATTAAGCACACCTCCTTTATTACAGCACAGGAAGGACTTCCTCAGAATTATGATCTCAGGATGCTATGAAAATGGCAGCCACATTACAGTATAACAATAGACAGTACTATTAACAAATGTCCGAAAAGTCTTGAGTGGTGCAATTGCATCCAGTGACATCATTCTGTGATGACGCAATGTCCATGGTAAAATCTAGAGAGAGAGAGATATTAGTTATGTAGTATAAAACAAGTTCAAGTACAGACTCCAGAAAGTTTACTGACAAAACCTAGCCACTAATGAGTTTGATCCAGCAACCTTGCATTAACTCTTCTTTGACAGTTTGTGCAACCTGAAGAATCTACAAAACACTTGCATGTCTTATATCAGCATGTAACACAGTTATTACCAGCTACCCCCATTCAATAAAAATGCAACGAGGTTGTTGACAGCCACTCTGCCCCAAACGAAAACCTTTGAGCATTTGGGCTTTGTATCAGGTCGGGGACCAGCGTGTGCATGTAGCGCACTATACCAGTGTCTTCCACGTGGTAGTGGCCATTTTCGGACAGCAGCTCCTTATCGCACCCCCGGCCACACTCTCCACATTAGGATTGCAAATTTGATCCCCATACACCAGTATCTGCCTAAATAGGGCCATCATATTTAATAAACATTTTATTTACGTAGAACAGATGGGCAGAGGCTGCTATAAAATGTTTTTATTTTTTTGTTTAACCAGGAGTAGCACCCTAAGCTGAAAGCCTTTTTTACAGGTGCGACCTGAGAGCACAGGGAAGTTAAGTGACTTGCTCAGGGTCACACAGTATGCAAGTGGAATCTGTGGGATTCAGACACAGGTCTGGTCTGCTGGATGTCACCAGATTTGCAGCTCAGAGCCTTAAACCACTGCGCTATACTGCCTCCTACTAAATAATGATTGTGCTGTAACAAGATGCTGTGGTATATGACAATTTAGTATAACAAAGTCAGTCCTCATCTTCCGCAGCCTGGGGGAGTCTGGTTAAAGTCTTTTTTTCCTTTTTATTAATTTAAGACATTTCCCCACTTCTGTGGGGTCTGAAAAAATTGAAATCTTACCCGCGTACTGGTCTTTGAGCTTGGCGGGAAACTGAAGAATGTGGGAGGTCTCCAGTACTCAAGCCTGATCGAAGAACTTCAGAGCTTGGCGGTGCTGCTGGGTTGCGAAACTCAGTTCAGGAAAACAGTGCAGCATTGTCTCATCCTTTAAATGAATAAGGGCCTTTTGCCCCCCCCCCCCAAAAAAAAACATTCTGTCTTTAACATGTGGGTCTCCTGTAATAATCAACATGGTCCTGGGCTGATCAGTTTTGGAGCGCTTATGAAGACTGATCCCGTATACTTCCAAGATTTGCCACTGTCGAGGTTCAAATTCAAAAGATGCCCCAGTAAGTCCTGAGTATAGTCTGTAGGATTGGGGTTTTCTATCCATTCTGGCAGTCCCAGGAACCTGACGGTGGAAAGTCTGGTCCATTTTCCAGATGCTCCAGATTCATCTGGAGTACTTCATTCTCTGCAGGCACCCCTGAAACAGCTGCCACTGCTGTCTTTGCCATTTCGGTCACTGCCTTTGCATCCGCTGAGGCCATTTCAATTTTTGAGTCATACAGAGTGAGTTTTGAGCTGAGGCCATCTACTCTTTTCCTAAATCCAATAGCTTTTGGTAGGGCCTTGTTACTTGGTTCCAACTCTCTGCTTTCTTCCAACTGCTGTTCGCTCAGCCCCTATAGTTCTGGCAGCTTCTGCTGTTCCCCTTGCTGGATTCAGAGGCAAATGCTTGTTTGGGTTTTCCTATTCTGTAGCTGCTCCAAAATTGCCCAGATTGTAGAACTGGCCCAGTCTGTTCAAGTAGGGTAGAAATTGCTTTGTAGACCAAAAAAATGAATTTCATTAGTTAAATGCTGTATGATCTAGAGCTGTACTGAAATGCATCTTATCCAGTTGACTGCTGGGGCTGCCTCCCAAAACCTGTTTTTTAAGTGTTTTTTTTTTTCCCCCAAAGGCCTCAACTATCTGCATTCTCCTGTAAGGGAACTGGCTCCTCCATTGGACCTAAACATCTGTCTTACCAAGCTGATTGAGGCTTCTTTTGAACCTATGGGTTCAGCTGACTTAAAAATTTCATGTGGAAGGCTGGCCAGGTGGTGCTGGAGGTTGAGGCACTGGTCGCTACACCTCCTGCCACACCAGCGACCCGGGTTCGGGAACAAGCTCAGGCCGCCGGGGGTTGGCGGGGGGAGCAGATCGAGTGTTTGGAGGACTGCTCTCCTGTCTCGGGGGGAGGGAGACTTGTCCCCTCGTTGATTGCCCTCTGGTGGCGGCTGGAGGGCAGTATGGGTCGGGAGGCACGTGCCAACGTCCTTACATCAGTAGAGGAAGGAGGGATGGGAGAAAGAGGAAAAAGGAGCGTGGCAGGTTCCATGATGGAAATCCAAAGCAATACCGCGAGCTACACAGCCCGGAGCAAGTATGCAGCACTCCAAGAAAGGCGGTTAACCTTCACAAGCACCAAGTCCATGGAGAAATGAAGTGCGCAAAAATGACTACCACCACAGCATGAGTTCATTAAAGTTTAGGTTTGTGGAAATGAAGAACACAGTCCAAGAATACGTTCCCAACAGTGCAGGGGACTGCGATTTATTCAAACACCTTTTCCACAAATAACATATAAGGTTACCCCCTTTGAAGACTCGTGAGAGTCGAGGCGCTAGGGGTGGTTTGTTTGTTGCAGAGGTTCCCTATCACTCACTTTTGTAACCTTATATGTTGTTTGTGGAAATGGTGTTTGAATAAATCGCAGTCCCCTGCACTGTTGGGAACCTATTCTTGGACTGTGTTCTTCATTTCCACAAACCTAAACTTTAATGAACTCATGCTGTGGTGGTAATCATTTTTGCGCACTTCATTTCTCCATTGACCAGGTTCCATGATGGCCTCACGTCCCCGAGGACCACCCCGGTGTCTGGATTGGGTCTCGGGAGGGGGGGTAGCGCCCTCCTCCCCGTGCCCGCCGCGCTGGGCAATCTGCAGGGAATTTCCAGGGGTTGGCAGAGCAGGGCTGTGCGGGACAGGAGAGTGAGTTCCTCCATGAGGAGGATCACAGCCAGGTGGCCAGGGCTCACAGAGGATAAAAAAACAAACAAACAAAAAAAAACTATATGGAAGAAGAAAAATTTCACGTGGAAGGCAGTTTTCCTCATGGCCATGACATCTGCCAGGAGGGTAATGGAACTGCAAGCCCTTTGTACAGATCCAAAGTACATAATATTTCACAGAGCCAAGGTGGTCATTAGAACCAGTAGGAAATTCCTATTTAAAGTGGTGTCTGAGTTCCACTTAAACCACTCAGTTACCCTTCATGTTCTCTACCCTGAACGTTTCCAGTACAGATGAGCAGTAACTGCACTGCCTGAATGTTCAGAGATTAGTAAATGACTGCATGGACTGGACAAGTGATGTCCGGTCCCAGAGTACACAGCTTTTTGTTACCTATGGAGAGGTTGGCAAAGGTAAGCTAGCAGCTAGGAAGACTGTCTCTTATTGGATAGTTCCCCATATACAGTTCTTTTATGAAAAAGCTGGCAAATTATCCTCCCAGAGGCTTATAAGCACATTCCATGAGGGGCACATCTGCCTCTGTGACAGCTAGAAGTGGCATCCGCCTCCAGGAAATCTGTAAAGCAGCTACCTGGAAAACAGTACACACTTTACAAAGCTCCACTGTCTGGACATACAGTCCAGGAGGGATACCAGTTTTGGAACTGTTGTCTTGCAGAACCTTTTTCCTAAACAGGTTGTAGACCTATCCTCGCAAGATACTGCAAGTGAGTCTGCTATTTTGTAAGGCATCATTGATGGATTTCAGTTGTTTGTAGAAAGAAAATGACTCACCGTAGTAATCTTATTTCTTCTTGGGGATCCATCATTCAGCCTTATAAACCCTGACTCTGCCTCCCCTTCTAGAACCTGAAAATAGATTCACACAAGAATCTGTTCTTATCTTATGGTTGTTTGAGCATTACCTATTGCAATTTCTCAGCAGTTTTAAAATTGAGATTGTTTCACTCACATGTTGTTTTTGTCTGCTGTAATTTATCCGGATTTTTCAAAAATTTAGGAACATTTTTGAAATATTTTAGTCACTTAGATAGTTTAGTGGTCACTGCTGCCCTATCTGTAGAAACAAATCTAACGTTAGCAGGGGGAGCTTGACCACAGTGCAGAGTTCTAACTTGTATCCCACATTCTAAAATTTGCATGAAGTTCTATCTCCGGGGCAGCACACTCCTGTGGACTGATCCTATTTGTAAGGCTTATTGATGGATCCCTGAGAAGAAACAACATTATTGCGGTGAGTGTTTTTTTTTCCTTTTCACCTGACTTTATAGTTCCTTAGTTTTATGTTTTGTGCTTTAACCCTAATAGATGCATTAATGTAGAGTTATTACTAATGATTTTTGACTGGTTATACTTTTGTATCCTGCAGAACCCAAACCACAGAAATCACCACCTAACCCTCAAACATAGACAAATTTGAGAGACAAAATACATTCTTAATCCAGAGAACATTGAGTAGAGTTTCTGGCAGATAATTAGTCCTTCAAACAAGGGCCCATAATCACTCAATTATTCATTTGCGTCATAGAAAAGGAAAGACTATTGAGTTGACACTCATTGAAGTGCTGTTCCATTCATACTTACTACACAGTTAGTACGTAGTGTAGATCTAATTGACAATAACTATACTGAGGTAATAGTCGGGAGGCGATATTACAACCAGTTTAGTAGAATATAAAGATTAGCACAGATAGACTCCAGAGATTTGCACACTGTACAAAACTATCAGGTGTCTGTGCACAGGATATGGGTTCGTTCTCTGTCTTCATGAAAAGATTGACTGTGATGGCATGGGGTCAGGACCTCAGGTCAATGACTAACTCATTCCAACATTTTCCGAGTTCCATTCTGGGAACAGTACCTTATAAATAGTTATGAAAGTAAAAGTTCCAGCCGGGTTTAAAAAGAGTGGTGTCTCTTTTAGAAACCCTGCTTCTCTGATTTAAGATGAGAAACATTCAAGGGTCCTGAGACCCATACCATGTGGTTAATGGAAGATCTGAATGAGTGACCTAACAAAAAATACTTCCTTTCCTAATATGACCCAAAAGGGAAATGTATCTCCTTATAATATAAAATTAACGCTTTTCTGCCCTGGGGTTACTCTGAAACTACATACTATAGGTCGGGCCAGGCATACTAGCTGGGCTAGTGAGCTTTTTTTCCTGTTGCCATTTTCTGTGTAACACTGCATATAATTAAAACACAGATTTTGTCTCCTTATTTCTGTTACAAACAAAACTGAAAAGAGATTTTGCAAAGCATTACATAAGGATTAACACACAATGGAATGTGGCTTAGGTGGGTAATAACACGATAACAGCGTGAGCAGTGATCTGATAATAGCACGCTATAAGTGGGCTGGGCAACATGGCACCTCAAGTCTTACAGGAGCAGTATTGGGTAATAACCATATAGTGTTTTCAGCAATAAGGTTGTCTTGCAAAAATATCAAGATACGCATTTTCTGTTTTGTTTTCTTTCATTCCTGCACTAAGATACGGGATATTGAAGTTTTTAAAAGTTTCCACACCTGTGCCATACCCGCCATGAAAAATTAAATATCTTTGTGCAGTGTTGTGCTGGTTACCATCAGAAACGTGTGGTCGCAGCATCCTAATAACATCCATAGTACGAATCTAGCATCTCCATTCAAGAGGCTATATCAGCGTTAGAAATTTTTTTAAAAATTGTGACAGAGGCTGTCTTTAATGAGGTGAGCCATTAATTACAAAATTAGCTGTAAAATCTTTTTTATGAAAATCTGAGATCTTAAAAATACACTGAGCATGAATCTTAGCATGTCAGAAATACGTTTTTGCTAGAAAACTATATGATGATGTTTTTTGCCGACTAACAAATACTGCTGCATTAAAGTGGGGTTATGACATTATACCAAACATAGATGCACTGATATGTACAGACATCCCAAATGTCTTACAATGCACAGCCTAGAGCATGCTTTCCCATTATTATTACATGGCGTAGGCCAGTAACTCACAAGCAAGGCATCGTTTCAAACCTTAAAATTTACAGAAAATCTTATAATTCACAGCCAGCCATGAATTGAGGATTTACCTGTCAAGCAAAACTTAAAACCCTTGTGCCTTTTGTTGCTATCCTTGTGCTCTAGAATCGCCCAGACGTGCCGTTTCAAATCTGAGCCTCGATGCCTACCCTAAGGACGAGAACATGTCCCCTCCCACTGTCTTCTGTTCTACTTATGCCCCTTATTGGTGGCTTCTAAACCGTGGACTGGTCGTGTGCCAAGTCGGTGCGAACATCAGAGTTCACTGACTCTGTGCGAATCAGCATTGCCTGCTGTGGTACCAGGTCCCACTTTATTTTGGTCAATGCTGCAGCCCAAATCAGGGGAGAAAACGGGGATCTGCGATGAGACTGCATCCTGTTGCTGAGGGACCCAACATAAATAAGTAGAATTGGCTGCGCTTCGGCTGTTCTCACAGTGCTTAAGGTCCCAGCATAAACCGTGTTTTTCCAACACACTGGTTGGATCAGCAATATAATATATTGTTTACAAAAAACAGTGTTAATGCCCCAGTTAAGGTTCAGATTAAAGTGACAAAAGTAGGGAAATGTGGTAGGACACATTGGCTGGATTAGCCATATAATATATAAAGTAAAAGATGATCAGATTGTGAGTTTCAAGGTACAGATTCAGTCTTTTGGGGTTTATGGCGCAAGTGAACCACTTCAGCTTTGCTCTTGTGGTTTATCAAGTTCCAGAAACCCCCCAATTGAATCATCACCTCTTAACTCACAGTTGGCGATAATGTAGTCTGTATGTAAGCAGTGACTTGCCCAAAGTTTTACACCCTTGGGTAATCATGCCTTTTAAGAAACAAAACAGTTTAATTACCTAGGATAGTCCAGTTAAGGTACAAGATCGAGGTTTTTTGTTGTATGTACCACCTCAAAGGGCAGACTGGATAGACCGTCAGGCCTTCTGCCCGCAGTTGTGTGTGTTTCTGGCAGGGACTTGCTATCGTGCATTTTTTCTGCTGGTAGACTGAAGCACTGAAGTTGAGTGAGTTTCTCGGGGTCACTGTGAATAAGGGCCAAATGCACTAAACATTTTTGCCATAGGCACTGAATAGGAGAAAGTGTTTTGTGGATCAGGCCCTATGAGGTTTCTGTTGGACTGGGTCTCCTGTGTACCAAGCCAGTTCTCTAATCACATGATCACGTTGTTTCTGTCTAACTGACTAGTTTCCCAGGACATACTTCCAGATTATTCTATTATAAAGGCCAGGAAGTGAGCACCATTTTTTGGCTCTGTATAATTCATTTTTTATCTTTCAGTGCACTGTTAGCTCTTACAACAACTCTGTTGAAATTGCAGAATCTCTTTGTCTGGAATAATCTTATTTGTCTGTTTTTGCAGTCCCGGCAGGAAACGTGACTTTTCGCCAGTGCCTTGGAGCCAGTACTTTGAATCCATGGAGGATGTTGTTGTTGACAATGAAACAAGCAAAGATATATCCTTTTAGTAGGCCATGTGCATCCAGTGAGAATGCCAAAGTTAGCTGTATTAAGAGTTTATAGATGGTGATATTTATATTTGGGGGGCACCCTGGATCTCATTACTCTCTGATTTTGATTTCAGAAGCCGGAATTATGCATCAGGGTGTTTTGTAGCAAGTGCTTTTTATTTTATATTTTAAACTTGAGTTGCAAGCAATGCTTCATTGTTCCCAATCATATTTAAAGCATTCAGCATTTTGCCTGCATTGACCTTCGTGTCATGCTGAGACTTCACAGTCAGTGCGCCGATGCTGAAAGTCAATAAAGGATCGTAATTGTGTAATTACGATCCTGTGTATTATTGTGGAGCACAGTCAGAAGGTGCATTTGGGAGCTGTGCACAGTGGCTGCTCTGTTGCAGAGTAGTTTGGATGCATCTGGAGCCTATCTACTGTAAATGTGCTGAGCTGGTCTGGTAATTGTGAGCCAAAGCGTTGCTGCAGGAATTTAGGAATTTTCCGCTCTTGTGTGGACACTCCCCTCCGCCTGCAGCGGCACCTGGTTGCATTTCTGAGATAATTGTTTCCGCAACATATCCCCCCCTCCCATGCTGTATTGCAAATTTTCCATGTATGGACATACTTAAACCTTTGCATCACCACAGACTGGAACTGCAACAGCTATAAAGCGCTGGATTAATGTAAATGTGGCTTTAGACTCTTTGGAAGAATGACTGGAGATATTAAACAACCCAATAAATAAAAGCTGGACTACCAGAATCTCACTGTAGCACTTACAGAGCTGGTGACGTGTGCAGAAACTATGAAAAACCATATTTACACACCGACTTACTTATAGTTCACATATTTTCTGTATTTATCTTCCCTTCTTTATTACTAATGACAAAACGCTTGTGGAAAAATAGATCCTTGCTCCTCAGACTTCATCTGCTCCTGTTGCCTATCTACACACGATGTCATAATAAGTCTGTGTTTTACTTAAAGAGCTAGTGTACTGCCTAGAACTAATATTAATTTTAAAAGCAGCCAAATATTATTTTTTAATCTTGGGTACTTTTTATTTTCCCCTTTTTTCAATTAGAAGTTTTTTTTTTTTTTACCTGATATTAGGAATGATTTGTGGAACAACACTCTGTCTGGCAGCTGACATATCCAGCTCCGTTCCTCCCGTTACATCATCAGCATTCTGACCTTGTTGACTGTGACATCACAGCTGCTCTGGAAGAACCACTCAGTAGCTGCCATGTTGGTTACCTGTGATGTCACTGTGAGGTCATAGGCCTGCTTATATAGTGGGAGAAGTAAAACTAACTGTTAGTTGCCAGGTAGAGTGGTACTCCACACATCTAGTGTAATATTATCACACAGAAAACTTTTTAGTGAGCAAGAGGAAAAAGAAAAATATTTCAGAAATTTCATTTCATTATACTATGAAGACCAGGGCCCTTTTTCATAAGTGCCCAGTGAGTATCAACAGTGGAAACAGAATAAATAACAATAAATACATACAGAGGATGAGTTAATAAATGATAGCTGCAAATTGACTATGATGTATGGAAGAGGCTTATTATTAACTAAATTCACTCACACTTTACAGTGTTGTTATACCATCGATATGACATCAGATTGTTATAGCCTCTTCACTATGTCATAACAATGGTTTAACAAAACAGAACATTCACTCTGTGTAACATTCTGTACTGTCAATTCAATACAAACTGGTACCCATACTCTCTAAAAGTTAATTGATGGTCTTCGGGTAACAACCACGATGCAATCACTTCTCGAGGTTGCCATGACAACAGTAAACCTCTCGAGCTTCGCTCTCGAGGTTTACAATGTCATGACAACCTCTCAAAGTGATTATAGCATGGTTATTACCCGAAGACCATCCATTATCCTCTATGTGATAATACTGTGCACAGGCCGTCTTAAAACTGTGAATATATTTCTGAGCAGTTATAGATATATTGAACTTGTTGTACCACCTCATGAACACATGCACTGTCATCTTGTTATTCCGTCCCGAAAGGTCATTTTGTGGTCACTGCGCGGAATCTCCTTTCAGGACCGATTAACGAAACAACAGTGTCACTGTTCATGAAGTGGGGTCACAGAAAGCCCATGTTGAAAATTTGGAGTGAAAATACCAACAAACGCCTGGGGCGTTCGGGTTTCCAACCATTACGCCCCACCCTGTAAAGACTGACAGGTGGCAGGGGTGTGAATTGGAATTGTTGGCTGTAATGCTCGTGTCATTCCACCCCCACCCCACCCTGCAGCCAGTGACAGGCATTGAGGTGTGCCTTGGACACAGGGATCAGTCCTTGGGCCCCTCCTATTCAACGCCTACGTCTCTGACATAAGGACAGGTATTAGGAGTGAGATGAGTCTCTTTGTGGATGACTTAAAACTGGGGGCGGCGGTGGATGGGGAGGAGGGGAGGGTGGCCCTACAGGGGGACCTGGAGGCTCTGGAAAGATGGTCTAGAAAGTGGAAGCTGAGGTTCAGTGCAGGGAAATGCAAGGTACTGCACCTGGGGGCCAGAAACTCGGGCCAAGTGTACACCGGGGGATGCTACAAGTCTCGATGGCTGAGAGGGACCTGGGGGTGGTGGTGGATGTCAAGATGAAGAACTCGGAGACTTGTAGGAGGGCAGCAGCCAAGGCCAACAGGATGCTGGGATGCATCGCTAGGGGGATCACCTCCAGAAGGAGGGAAGTGATGCTCCCTCTGTATAACTGCTTGGTGAGGCCACACCTCGAGTACTGCCTGCAGTTTTGGAGGCCGCATTTAAAGAGGGACATTAAACTCCTGGAGAGGGTCCAGAGGAGGGCAGCCAAAATGATTTGGGGCTTGGGGGACAGGACCTATGGGGAGAGGCTCGAAGAGCTAAATATGTACACATAGGAAGAGAGAAGGTACCGTGGGGACATGATAGAGGTCTTCAGGTACATGAAGGGGGTAAATAGGGGAGGAGCAGTCAGGGTGCTTCGAAGGAAGGAGGGGGCAACTAGAGGGATGGGTGGAAGCTGGAGGGGGGAAGATTCAGGGGAGAAAGGAGGAGGTGCTACTTCACTGAAAGGGTGGTGGAGCCATGGAATGCGCTGCCCACTGGGCTAGTGGAGGCAGAGACGGTGGAGGGGTTCAAGAGAGGGTGGGACAGGTACAGGGGAAGGGTTCTGGAAGCAAAATCCAGTGCAGTGAGAATATCCGGAACTGGGAAGGGAGAAGCCAGAGAAGGTGAGGGGGGCAGCAAGGTCCGCTCCCAGGGTGGGGGCTGAGCAAACGAGCAGACACGAAAGACCGTTAGGCCTATTCTGCTGCCATTTTAGTATGTTAGGCTCCAAAGTTCACACCATTCTCCTATACTGCACCCATTTCTGCATATTTCCTTATGGAATGGGGTGAGCGTAAGGGCCGAATACCCCAAGGCACAGTGTAACACTTGTTTGTGTCTGCACGGTAGCGTGAGGTGAAATGGCGTGAGCGTTATGGCCGACAACCCAAAGGCACACCCCAGTGTCCATCAGTCTCTACAGGGTGGGAGTGGGGTTGGTGTCAGTTCCATACTTCACTGCCATTTCAATTATGCATTTCTCTAACTCCTGCACTATGAATGCCAGTGCCAGCAAGACAACATTCGGCATTGACAAATGCTTGCTTTTTTTTTTTGTTGTTGTCATGTGGAACACAATGTAGTGTAAAATGGTGCCAGCCATGAAGTCCTTGGTAGGGAAGGACGACTTTTGGCGCAAAATGGTGAAGGGGTTGCTGTTGTAATTCAAGTCACGTGCAGTCATATAGCCCTATAGGTGTGACCTGTCTAGCACAGTTGTAATTAGTTACGTGAGTACAGTTCTTGACACCCCCTTCGGTATTTCCTACTACTTAAAGTCATGAATGATCTCAGGCAATGTTAGTGTTTTGTAGTTCACTTTGGGTTTAATTGTTAGCATCTGACACCTTCAGGAGAACTTTACCAAAACATAATATTTAAACACGATTCAGCTTGTATTTCACATTAGTTCTGTATTCCACCTTCCCGTTATTTATTACTGAGGTCATCTGCGTGAATAAAGGAATAATGCCTGACAGGGTGGGTGTTATGCTGGAATAACATCCCGCCTTGGGTGGTTGGACCTGAGGCCATAGGCTGAGGGCGTCCAGCACCCGAGAAGGGATGTTATCCCAGCGTAACACCCACCCTGGGGAGCATTAATCCTATTATACAATGGCTCCTGAGTTTAACAAAATGGAAAAAGTATATTTAAAGTACTTTTTTTTTTTTTTGGTAGGATTTTTTCAATGAGTACTGTTACTTTCTAACAAAATAGTGCATATTTATCATTTTGGCCAGCACATGGAGCTGCTGCATTGTAACTGTTGGTCTGCACTCCAGAGTCTCCCACCAAGCTGTGCCACGTTTTTCCTGGTATTGCCTTTGTGCAATGGTGTTTGTGTGTTTTTTTTTCTTTTTTCTTCTTCTTCTGGTGTTCAATTCTGTCTGAGGTGATTATTTATTTGCCCCTGGTAAATGTGCGCTCCCAGTGTTGCTGCTGCTATTGCTGCACCTCCACCCCCCCTTCTCATATGGGCCGTTGGAGGAAATTCATTCTCCCGCTTCCCCATTGATTCATCTGGTGTTAGTGGTTGCCCTGGGACCGGGCAAAATATTTGTTTTCCCCAACTGCCAGAAACACAGTTTGAATCAAGGATGTCAAGGGAGCCGGGAAAGATTTCCCGTTTCTGTTCGCATGCACAAGTCGCTGTGTTTGAGGGGTACACTGCTGTTTTTGGGAAATATAAAAAGAAAAATTTAAACTTTGGGTGTTGGAAAGGGGAGATTCTACTTTTTTTTTTTTTTTTTTTTTTCTGTGGGTTGTTTGACAGGGAACGCTGATGTCGAGCGGCGCGGGGAGCGCTGGTCCCGAGCAGAGTGGATACTGCTGAAGCTG
Organism: Neoceratodus forsteri; assembly: GCA_016271365.2. Taxonomy (NCBI): domain Eukaryota; kingdom Metazoa; phylum Chordata; order Ceratodontiformes; family Ceratodontidae; genus Neoceratodus; species Neoceratodus forsteri. Next base: position 160,155,575 of record CM057458.1, on the reverse strand, counting down.
GTGCTGGGGAAGGCTGTGGAGCGATCTTTTTTTTGTTTTTTAATTTAATTTATTTTGGTCATCAGTGTGGTGGGACTAGATCTGGCATGTTATGCTGGGATAACATCCTGGGTCCTGTCTCACTCTGACCAATCGGAGAAAAAGATTCTTTCTTGCCATTTTATAAAATAGGATCTTTGCTCCTGAAGAGTTTATCTATTCCTGTTGCTGTCGCCTACCTGAGATCATGATGCACTGCTTGTTAACATCACAGTTGCTCCCATGGTAACAGACTGTGATGTCACAACAGAAGAATTATGACTTGAAGTAGGGAGTCTGCTATAGAGGCAGATGAACCCTGAGGGGTAAAGAGCATATAGTCTTGCAAATGTTCTTAGTAATAAATACTGGGGAGGAGGAATCTTTAGAATATATATAGAATGGAAGCTGAATTGTACCCAGTTATGTTTTTTCAAAGTCTTTCTTTAAGGCATCAGCAGCTCTTTAAGAAAAGGGACAACAATAAAATGAAGTAGAGCCGGTCATACCTTTAAATTGTGTAGGTATAGTGGGAACAGTAACTACAGAGAGTCACATTACTCATCCTGCATGTGGTTTATCTATATAGTATACATGTTTTGTAGTGCCACAAGCTATAGCTTGATCAGCTATTCTTGGACTTTCTGTTTGGACAAATCCACTGTGAAAAGTTTTTAGGTGGTACCCCATCAGCTGTATCAGTTGCTGATGGGCATATGAACTCCTGACACTTATATGAGAAATGTTGTGACACTAATTTGTACCCCTTTACAGTAACTTATACTCTCAATATGCTTGCTGTATGGCATGTTCGTTTGATATAAAATGAATAGACCAAAAAAAAAAAAAAGGGCAAGTCCTGGCAATGAGGATGGTGGGGGGGGGGTGCTTTATTGTGATGCCATCACTAAGATGTTCTGGGAACAGGGGCATGCTTTATGACTGGTGGAGCTTGGGGTTTGGAACCCAACACAGAGCAGTGCTGCTAAAGTTCTACTAGATACAGATAAGGGCCTATAGCCCACCCAGTCTGCCCATTTGAGCTTGTAAGTTCACTTTGTTTTCCTAGAAGTCTGTTGCCCTTTACCCTGACCTCCTGAATTCCCTTATGTCTATCCCATGCATTCTTAAATGGTGAACTTTTTCAGCCCCCACCACTTCCTCTGGCAGGGTGTTCCACTTGTCCACCACCCGTTCTCTGAAGAAATTCTTCCTCACGTTTCCTCTGAATCGCTCTCCCTCCAACTTTATCCCATGCCCTCTAGTCCTGGAACATCTTTTTCGTTGGAAAATAGTGTGTTCCTGCACCCTGTTTCTCCCTGTAAGGTACTTGTATGTCCCTATCATATTCCCTCTCCCTTCTCTCTTTCAGGGACTACATATTCAAGTCCTTCAACCTGTTCTGATAGGACTTGTGATGCAATCCCTGTACCATCTTTGTTGCCCTCCTCTGAACCTTCTCTACCCTGTCTATGTCCTTGTGTAGGTAAGGTCTCCAGAACTGTACACTGTACTCCAGGTGGGGCCTCACTAATGTCTTGTATAGTGGAATTATGACCGCCCTTTTCCTGCTGGTGATGCCCCTGCCTATGCATCCCAGCATCCTATTTGCTTTACCTGCTGCCTCGTCGCACTGTTTCACTACCTTGTGGTCATCGAGAGATAACCCAGATGTCCTTTCAGCTTGGTAGGCATGTTATATACCTTTCACCCCAACCGATAAGTTGTTCGGGGGTTATTGTGCCCCATATGCCTGGAACAACATGTCAGTTGGGGGGTGAAGATATAGCATGCACCAAGCAGGAAAGGGACCTTGGGGTTATCATCTTTGATGACCGCAAGGTAGGGAAACAGTGCGACTGCTGTGTTTGTAACCACAGCTCTTGACAATGAAAGTCCGAGTGGAAGTCGAAAGAAATTGTAACTTCTGTTCAGGAACATTTTTTTATTGAGGAAGAGTTTCGTTAGCATCTTCTGTGATACAAACCCTAATCCATGTGATAGTAGGAAATGTGTATAGTTGTTTCAGATCTCCTTGCATGAAGAAACTGTACAACCAGTCTGTGGTGAAAACAGATATGTAACAAATGACTGTTGTACATAAGCAGTTTTGTGTGACTGATGACAGTTGAACTCTCTTACTACAAGAAATCGGGTAACATTTCCCCTGTTTCTGTTCCCACTTATTGGTTCTGTTCTACTGCCCTGTGTGTGCCCACCTCTTGTTTTCCCATAGCAAAAATAGGTAGGCACACTAGTGCAGGATCGAAATACATAGATTCACATTTTTAAAGGGGAAGTAAACATTGCCAGGGCCTCTCAAATTGTGAAAGTGCATAAAAAGATATTTTAAATGAAGTATGGAACTTCCTTGTAGGTGTCACGAGTCCTGAGATATGAACTTCTAAATACTCTGTAAATCAAAACAAGGCAGCAGCCATTTCATGGGATCCTGAGACAGGAAGTGATGTCACTGAGGGACAAGTTGTAATTAACAACATAGAGTTGGCCCTCAGTGACATCACTTCCTGTTTTAAGATTACATGAAATGGCTGCTGCTTTGTTTTCATTTACAGATAATTTGACATTCATATCTCTGGACTCTTGACACCTACAGCTAAGCCTAGTACCTCATTTGAATGGTCTTGTCTTGCACTTTCACAATTTGAGTGACCCCTGCAATATTTACTTCCCCTTTAAGCAAAACAAACAAAATAGCATTTATGTTGTTAGTGGCTATTCAGACATCTGTTTTAAACTAACAAATGCCTTCTTAGGCCCCTAAGGGGTTGACATTGTCCATTTTTAAAAATGAGACCTGCTGTTAAGAATCCTCCCAAAATAGCAGTCAGCTCCAGTTTAGATCAGTTTAAATATGTTCCATGTTACCTTAACAGTTCACACAGTTTTCGAATCTACAGAAGTGGATCTGATGGACCTGTCCTCTTTCTCTTGCATGGCGGAGGACATTCTGCCCTCTCCTGGGCAGTGTTGACAGTAAGTACAGCAACCGAGGGAAAGAGTGAAAAATTTTGTAGTGTGACATTTCATTCCCCCACACGACCTTAATATGTTGTTTTGGAAATGTGAGATGCAAACTTGACAGGGCATAGGGACATAGGATTTACGGACAAGAGGGAGAGTATGCTTATGTAGCTTGTTGTAACCATTGATCCCGCCCTCCTGGAGATACCTATCTAATCTACGTTTAAAGATGTTTACAGTTTCTTTCCTTTTTTTAAATTTATTTACAATTTTCGGCTCCTATGCGGAGCCGACAGGTGGCTCCAGCCCTCCCTTGGAGGGCTTCTTCTTCCGGCTCTGGTCGTTGTCTGCTCTGCCGACCCCCTGTGATTCTCTCATGGATAGCCCCCCGTGGCAGGGCCAGGGTGAGGAGTGCCGGCTTACCCCCCCCCCCGAGCACAAATCCAGAAGTCAGGGGTGGCATCGCGAAGGGACGCACCGGGCCATCATGGGTCCTGTTGGCTGCTGGCTATTTACCTCCTGTTTTTGCCCCAAGCTTACATACGTGCAGTGGGCGGAGTGACTCTCCCAGCCTTCGTGGAGGCAGCCTAACACGTTGAATGTGGACCCTCCCCATGTGTGGCTGCGCACCTGTGCTGACATCCAGCCACCGCTGTGCACATCACTAATCCTCTTCCCCGAGGAAGGAGAGCTGTCTACGGGCACTTGGTCCTTCCTCACCCCAGCTGACCTCCGGGCAACCAGAGTTCGTTCCCGAACTCGGGTTGCTGGCGTGGTGCGAAGTGTGGTGTCCAGCGCCTCAACTCTCCATGCCATTGGGCTGAATAGTACAGTTTCTAACAATCTCTTCCAGAATTGAGCCACCCTCTGCATAAACCACCATCCCCTCATGTTCTATGGTTTTTCCCTTTCAGCTGAAATTAATATCCTCTTCCTTAATGAGTTGTCTGAATTCAAGATGTGAACAATTTTATATGTCTTCTTGGAAAAATTGCTTTGTAAACGGCTGTTAAGTTCCCTCATAGTCATCTCATTTCTAAGCTATGCTAACAAAGACTGTTTGATCACGTCTATTGCAGACCATCCATGCCTTTAATTGTTAGTTGTTCTTGTCTCAACCCTTTCTAATCTATTTTTCACTTGTATTCTGTGGTGACCAGATTTGGCTGCAGTATTCCAAGTGTTGTCTCACCAGTGCCCAGTACTTGGGAAGTATCGCTTCTTTGTTTCTGCTGGTGATATTTCTCTTGATACACACTGGAATTCTATTACATTTAATGGCCACTTCGTCACACTGCTTTGTATGTTTGACTGTTGACCACAGAAATGGCGGAGTTTGTTTTGCAACTTTGATGCCTTTAGTTTGTACCCCCAAAGTTTATATTCCGCTTACTGGTTTCTATGTCCAAAGTGCAGAACAACACATTTCTCCAGATTGAAGTTAATTTTGCTGTGCTCTGTCCCACTAAACTATTCATCCAGCCCAGATCGAAATAATGCTTCTGGTTTAGAAGTTTCCACTGTATGTCCTATTTTAGTGTCATCAAATTTTGTTATACATCCCCTCACTGAATGTTGACATAGTCGTTATATAGATATTAAATAGGCTGGGTCCAGTAACGATCCCTGAGGCACACCAGTAGTCACACTCAGTCCATTAGAATCTTGTCCATTCACGCTTACTGTTTGAGCTCTGTCATGGAACCAGGACTTTATCCACATAATGATTTTACCATTTAACTTGATTTTAATAAGACATTTGATTAGTTTGGCACATGGTGCAATGTCAGATGCCTTGCTTAAATCTAAATACACCACATCTACCTGTTTTCTTTCATCCAAAGCCTGGCTAACCCTCTCGAAGTCCATCAAGTTTGTTAGGCGAGATCTACCTTTCCTTAAAGGGACACTGTCAGCCTTTTAGCGTCATAGTATTTCTAGATAAAATATCACATTTTATGATTGCTTACGTTCTCTAAAATTCATTGATGTTTCTGGTTGTTTGAGCTACCGCCTTGCTTATTAGAACTGAAATGCATGGGAATGTATAGTTTTATACACAGCCTTGTTTTGCTCCAAATTGTTTACCTAAGTTTACTGCATAGTTCCTGAACATTAGAAACACACTCAAACAGTGCAGCCACTCATGATACAATAATATCTACTCCCACTGCATAATGACTAGCTAGATAGTGTTGGGGGTGTTCCTCAGTCCAGGAAAGATGCAGTTGTAGTTGGTCAAGAAATGTAAACAAACATGTTTTGGTGTGGTAACACCAGTATGGCTGCCACTCAATTTTTTACTTTTTAAAAGGAAAAAGGAGTCTGATACAAATAACCAGCTACATTACCACTCTCTATAGAATGAGAACAGTCATAACATTCTCAAAGAGTAGCGGAATTTTTTTTTTTATTTAAAACTGAAAACTGAAAACAAACTATACAAACTACTGTTACTTCATACAAAATCGTAGAAAAAAAATCTAAAACTTAAATATGAATTCATGTAAAACGTAAAGGAAAATCAAATACATAATTAAGTATTACATCATACCATAAGACCACATATAAATCAATCATACTATACCAAACACCCCTCCCCCACCCCACTAAAGAGTAGAGGATTTGTCATTTGTATCACAGAAAAGAAAACCACATAATTCATACAAGATACTATATCGTACAAAAGAAAAAGAAAATGAGAAGATAAATAGGTATTTCATCATACTTTTAACACCAGAAAACATGAAGACCTATTGTATTCCAAATAGTACTGTCAAAAAAAATACAAATCCTTCAATACTCATTCCATCGTATACTGACCCCAAATATAAATTAGTAGTAATGTAACACCGCCCCCCATCCTTGTAAGAATAAGGAAAGTTACAATTTTAATTTTGAAAACAAATTATATGCAATATAATACTGTAACCTCACAAACATAAAAAAGTAACATCATACAGTGTTTCCAGAACAAAAATAAAATACTGCGAACCAACCCCCTCCCCCCTCCACTAACAATAAATTAATTGTAACACTAACCCCCACCCTCCTCCACTAGGTGAGGAAATATACTACATTCCACCACCATAAAGCACTTGAATCAGTGTTCCTTGCCCTATGTTCTCACTCCTCAAATTTTCACAACCAGTGAAAATGTTGCAAATAATGAGCCCGTATTTGTGAGCTGTATGTACTTCTTTCTGATCTACGTAACCCATGTATATCCTGTACAATTGTATTAAAAAGATCACCTACCGGAATTGTTTGTTGCTAAAGAACCAACCTACACCTGCTAATCCATATCCGATACAGGCAATGTACCATTATAATACGAACTGCGATGGTAACATAAGATGATGCTAACTGGGGAACAGTCCCCAAATATAATAATTCCGGTTTGGGGGGACTGTCATATCCCATTTCCATTTATTTTTTTATCACGTCCCAAAACTGAGTATAGTGACAGTATAAATACATGTGAGCCATAGTTTCGATTTGTGCCATGCAGCTCTCCCTAGGACAGTACCTCTCCTGTAACTGTTTGTTTCTGAGTACCTCGAACATTTACCCTCACATGAATCCCCAACCGTGCCGTATCCCACATTCTTTCTGGGATTCTGAGATCCAAAATATATGCTGAAATACAGTTTTGGTGAACCTTTGAAAACCCCGAAAAAGGATGTTCCATAAAACACTCTAATAAAACATCCACATATAATATTTTCCTAGGCAGATTCAAAACTGTCACAAAATCAATTTTCCATTTCTTAATGTAATCAAAAAAAAAAATCCCACAGACATGTCAGCCTCGGTTTTCTTTTGTTTTTATGCAAAAATTCTGCCGCTCTCCATTCTACTATAACCCCCTTTACTGTCATAAGACTTATCGTGATCCAACGCTGGTCCGATCCTTTTATCAGTGGGACTATATTAGCATATAAGAACGTCGTGAAAAAAAATAAAATTGGATTAGGCATACCTACTTGTCCTCTCTATACAAGATACTCCGCCTAATTGGGTTAAGCCTGCTCCCCCAAAAACAAGAAAAGAAACAACCCAGTATACTAGTTTCCATTTTCTTCAGTAGGGAAAAAACATTTTTTTTTTTTTTTTTTTTTGAGGTTTTCCGAGCATTCCACTGGGTCACTTTTTCCTTCCCCATAATCAAGCATTGTTTCCAGTTAAACTGGGCAATATCCCTCCCCCTATAATATATCCCCAAAATGTTACACTGAGCCGTGGACACACGTATGCCTGCGACCTCCTCCTGTACTGTAGGAAACCCAAGTACACTAAGACATTTAGTTTTCTGTAAATTTCGTGCAGCTCCTGTCACGCTACCCAGGGCCTGTATTTAAACCACATGCTTTCTGAATTGACTCCCCATCCTTCACCGCTAGACATAAGTAGTCAGCATAAGCGATCACTTTGACGACTGGTAAAACCTCTGTCCCAAGTCCAGCGATCAACGGGGCTCTATGGAGAATTCTGACCACTGGTCCAAGGTAAAAACATATAATAATGGGCTCAATGGGCAGCCCTTTCTGACTCCCCTTCGAACCCATCCCCTTTCCCCCATCCTCCCGTTGTCATATGGTCTCACAAATGCCAGGGCATAGCACATCTGGAGCCATTGTATGAATTGTCTCGGGATCCCATACGCTCGCAGGTACTGCCATAAGAAATGATGGGAGACCCTGTTGAATGCCTTGGCCTGATCCAAACTCAACACAAAGTCTTGTTCGTGATGAGCCTCAGGGTCTTTCCCCTCCAGGTCGGTCCATTCTCTTAACAGTATGAGCGCATCTGAGATCCGCCTTCTAGGGATCGCGCTAAACTGGTTGGGATGAATCAGATCCCCCATAACTGCCCCTAACCTATTTCCCAAAAGTTTAGCAAAGATTTAGAATCATTATTTAGTACGTAATGGGTCTCCAGTTAGAAATATCTGCTTGCTCCCCAGATTTAAACAAAAAGATCATAAGTCCCTCATACATCTGAGAAGGGTATACAGTCATCTGTAAGAAGTGAATTATATACAGTTAGCAATTCTCTCAGCATTAATTCCCACAAGATTTTATATAATTCCCCGGGCAGGCCATCCGATCTTGGTGCGACATCTTTTTGTAATGCCTGTATTACTACCTTCAACTCCTCTGTCTTAAAGGGGGTTGTAAAACTATCAGTTTTGTCTGGGTCTAATTGTGGCAACTCGACTGCCTATAACACTTGTCTCACAAATGGAGAGTGTGGGGCTGGTGCCCCAAAGGCCTGAGAAATATGATCCTCTGTCTCATAATGTCCTCGTTATCTTTTGCTAAAATTCCCTGTTGAGATACCAACTACACCATCATTTTCTTATCCCTTCTGGTTTTACAGTCTAAAAAGGGATTTGTTTGTTTTTTCCCACGTGTCCCAAATGCCTGTTCCTTTTCTAACGTTTGTAGCCTGTTATACTGATATTTAGCCATTTCCTCTTTTAAGAAGTTTATTTTCTCAGTTAAGCACACCCGGTGTACATTTTGCCTAGAGATCAGGTATTGTAGGTCACCCCTCAACTCCAGATACCTATTTTGCACCGATTTTAGCGCATTCAGAAGCCTTCTGCTGGAAAAACTCGTTAGGCATAATTTCAGCTCTTCCCACCACTGGCTCATACTGTCACAAATAGTGGTGATTTTGTCCTGTATAAATTGTGTTAGTTCCTGGCGTATATCAGGGTCTAGTAGCAATGTGGAATTCATCCTCCAGTAACCCCTCCCTGCTTCCCTAGGTGGTACTATGGCTACTGAAACCCCAGCCATTTTATGGTCTGAGGTTTCTATAGGCAGGACTACTGTCGATATAACTGGTACGGATTTTTTCAAGAAAATAAAATCACTGCACGAAGAAAGTGTCCACTTATAAAATGTTGGGGTCTTTCTCTTCTCATTAATAGCCTGCTGCTTCCTGTAAGTCCGCTTGACTCACCATTTTAGTTAAAAATGATCTATGACAGTATACCTTGTTAGTTGCACTATCAGTACTTCACTGTAAATTGATATTAAAATCACCTCCAAAAAACAGTTGCCTACTAGTATAAAGAAAAGGTTCTACTGCTTTCAGATCAGTTCTACTAGCTTTGGTTTGTGGCCCATAAATATTAATCTACAATGTAAATTATTAATGTAAACATCTAACAGTGCTTGACCAGGGTCTATCTCCACAGTTATTGATACCTGTACCTCTATGGTTGTAAAACAAAATCCCACCCCACAACATGCATCCAAACCTGTGGACCAGTAAGATGCCACCCAGTGCCACTCCATGGTGGCTACCTCCATCTCTGCCACTGAATGAAGCCTGGTGTCCTGTGTGTGTTTTAAAAAAAAAAAAAAAAAAAAAAAAAATACATCGAAACATAACTGTTGTAATATAGCATACATGGTGGTGCTTTTTAATCCCTATTTTGTGCTATTCACATTTAGGCATGCTAGCCTCAAGTGTTCAAGCTCAGGGAGGTTGGTGTTGCTTTGTGCTTCCTCTCGTTCTACATTTCTGAATGCTAACCATAACAGTTGGAGCATTCACTAGCACAACCTCTGGTCCTTGTCCTGCAGGTTGGGACGCCTGTAAGATCTCCACCGGGTCTTCAGAGTCCATCCTCTCACCCAAAGTCTGAAAATTTTTGAATCTGTTCCTGAGGGGCAGGGGGGATAAAGCTTTACCAGATCTGGCATCTCTGGCTGCTGTCACTTGGGGGAGGGGGGCGGCGGGCTCTCCATTAGTCTCAACAACCATCTCCAGTGGTAGGTGGTCTTCTGAGTCTGCTATAAGTATCTCAGTCATGCTGTTGGTAGGGAGTGAGGGGAATGGGCTCTGATCTGACCAAATCTATAGGCAGGCAGTCCACCTGGGGGTGGGGAGTATCCTCCTGTTGTAAGGTCACACACTGCTGCCTGGCTATGGGAGCTCTCGTTGTAGCAATATTTTCTGTGGGTGGCCACATTTCTGTCTCCTTACAGCTCTGGGGTTGTGGTATAAGCTTATCCTTAGCAGGTGCAGGTTGGGACTCGGGGTGTTCTGGTCTAGTCCATGTCCCTATGTTTCCTCCCCCACCCCTGCCTCTCCATTTTGGATAAGCTTCATGTCTCAGGTCTTCCCTCTCTGACTGTCGGAAAGGTTTTTTTAGCCTGATAGAGGTAGTAGTCTTGATCTGAGCTCTCCTCCGAATTATGGGCTGCCCGTGGCCAGTCTTTAAAAGTATGCTCGTCATCCCCACATAAGCTGCAGACTGGGGGAGCTGTACATTGTGCCGCTGTGTGACCAATCACCCCACATTGGTAGCACTTGATTTTATCACAGTCCGTATTAAGGTGTTCTAAAGACCCACATCGGTAGCAACTTTTGGGTTGACCAGCATAGAAAAGTATGCCTCTATCTCTCCCCAAGAAGGAGGAGCTTGGTAGATGTTGAATGCCTTGCTCTGACTGTTTCAGCTGAATTCGGAATGTTCACCCCCCCAGTCCAAAACCCATTATCATCTATGATGGGGTTCGGCCTGCTAAAAATGGTGCACCGTTTTTCCAACCAGAAGACAGGTATCATTGATATTCACCCCTTCATTTAGAAAAAGAAGAGTCACAGTTTTTGTTGTGGGTTTGTTACTGGAATGACCAAGAAGTCCTTCCACACCTCAGTATTTTTTATTTCGTAGTATACCTTCCAGAATTTATCCAATGCCGTAGCCGTACAAAAGCTATCATAGCAGTGGTCCCCAGGAGAATGAATAAATGCATAAACCTCCGCAGGGGAGAAACCTAAGGATTCCTTATGTTTTACCAACCCAGTGCCTATCTGGGGATAGGGGAGCCAACCCTTTATAACGAAGGCGTACCACAAACCGTTGTTTTGCAGCCTCCAAAGGTTTGTGGAAGAGGCCCACATATGATCTTATGCTAGTTGGGTCCTGGGCCACCCTCTCTCTGGCCCCGTCTTTCATCACTAAATGTCCCTCCAACAATGTACCTGATTGAGGGGGTGCGAACACAGCCTCCTCTCCTCCACCATCCACTGAATGATAGGAAATGGATGAGGCCAGCGAGGATCTTCTAGAGATGTCACAACCAGTCGTCCTACCCGTTGTAGGAGTAGTGTCTGGCGTGGTACCATTCTCCTGCGCCTCTCCTTCATTCTGCGCAGCTGCAGCAGGGACTACTACATCAGCTGTAATCTCCACAACTTCTTGCTGCTTGTCCAACCCATCCTCAGTGTCAGAACCTTGTATCACTTCCTGGTGGTGTTCTGGGGAGCCCGGGAGAGGGATAGCTGGGTCTGGGACCCACCGCTTAGTTTTGAACAACCAGCCTGCTTGTTGCGAAGCGCCTCCTGGTGTCCAGTCCGTTGAAGGCCTACTTATAATCACACTGTCCTCTGGTGACCCTGGGACTTCTGAAGCAACCACATCCTCTTGAGTATCTGTCTCTATTCCTACAGGTAAACGTTTACTAGTTTCCTGCATCGGACTTACCATGGAACATTTTTTTTTTTTTTTTGCTCTTCTTTCAATTTTGTTTTATTTTGTAAATATTCCTGCTCTGCAGCGAACATCCTGTCCAATAACTGTAGTTTTTTATTTTCCAATTCCACTCTCAAATGATCCTCTTCCACCATAATTTCCATATCTTCTGGTAGTATAGGTTGTGCAGGACCTCCCTGTTTTCTACTCACAGTTGCAATATTATGCTGCTCCAAACCATTTGCTGATATAGCAATAGTTAAAACACCTCTAGCTCCTGCAACACAACCTTCCCCTTCCAGTGTCCGATCCTGATTGAGGTCCTCCATTCCGCCCACAGGAAGTCAAGCCCCCTGCTGGCAGAGTAGGGGAATTTCCCCGGTGTCCTGACCAAATTTCCCCTATTAACTAAAAATACCACCAACAGCTTAATCTGGTTTAGTTTCAGTTGGTTACCATCTGTATTCCCTCCACCCCACCCCAGTCATCCCTAAAAATGGGACTTCTAGTCTCAGTGGGCCTACTGGGTCAACAAAAGTCAGTAAATAAATAACATGTTTTTTTTTTTTTTTAAACTAGGGACACTTTGAGGCCAAATGGGGTTGACAGTGTCCCTTTAAGCCATGTTGAGTGTCATCCTACAGGGTATTCTCACTAAGAAACTTTTATTTATTATATCCCTTAGTATAGTTTTCCATTACTTTTCCCATGATTGGTGTTCATCTCACTGGCAGTAGTTACCCTTATCTGCCTGCTGGCCTTGGGACCACTATATCCGATCTCCGGTGTCACTGGTCCTGTTGATGGTGATGCCATCTACTTCAAAATTCTGGGGTGCAACCCGTCCGACCCCTGTGATTGATTAATGTTTATATTCTCCATTAATTTGTATACCTCTTTCTGAGATATTGTTGGAGGAATATCCTAGTCTTTTAACTGAACAAAACCAAGTCAGTTTTTTAGTACTGAACCCAAAAACTTGTCTGTCAAATTAGCAGTGCCCACCTCATTGGCAGTCACTGTATTGTTTTATTTTAGGGGTCCTGCTGTTCTACCACTGCCCTTCTTGGTTTTGACATGCCCAAAAAACGTTTGCACTATATTTAGTGTTTTGTGCTATTTGTATTTCCTTGTCACTCTTTGCTTTTCTGATTAATAACGTACCCTCTTTATTGCTTTATATAGCTTTCTTACCAGTACATTTTCCATGTTAAATAGCCTTCTTTTTGCCCTCACCTTTTTCACTGAAGTCTTGTTCATCCATACTGACACGTCACAATTTTTATTACACCTGTTGATCGAAGGCACAAACTGATTTTTCAATATTACTTATTTTGCCTTTAGATGTATTCCACATTTTATTGACATCCTTATTCTCCATTTCTTTTTTTCCAGTTCCACTCCCCAAATTCTTGTCTCATTGCCTCAAAATTTGCTTTTCTGCAGTATCTATACTTGGTCTTCCCCTTGTCCATCATAATTGTTCTTTCTACTTCAAATGTTATCATTTGGTGACCACTGTCACTCAGAGATTCTCTAGTTCTCCAGGAACAAGTGCTTATCCCACTTGGGGGGGTGCACCATTTTTCTTCAGTCTGTGCAAAGTCTCTTAGAAAAGAAGGTGCAATTTAATGGGTGAAAAACATTGTGTTTTGTACCAAGTGGAGATGGAGACCCCAGGTTGGATCTGCCTGGAAGCCTTGGATTAGCTCAGACCACCTGAGTTGAGTTCTTGGTGATTTCAGCTGCTCCCGATCTGAACTGAAGCGGGGCCACCAACGGTAACCTAAAATGTAGCCCAGCTCAGATTCAAATCCGGACTCCCTCTGATGCAAGTTGATTTGTGGGCCTGAACCACAGCACAGCTGAATCACCCATCCCAAGTGCCAAGGCAGATAGCCGTCACTTAAAACTGATTAGCTGTTAAACCTGGAGACCCTTTCATGGTTGCCTTTCCAAAGCTTTAAGAGAAAGGTACATGTAGGATGGTTAGACATCGCTCACTCTTATTCTGTAAGTGGTTTTGTCCTTACAGTAATTACACTCTAGGAAAAAGAAGCACAGTGGAGAGGAAGTTGTGATTTTATTGACTTTATTAACTATATCTGGTGGTTTACATGATTTCCTTTAACCAGTGTTTTGGTAGTTATAAACGTTCTGTTGTCGAGGAGTTAAATCTACAGATGAGTACTTTACATTTATGATTATTTATCAGTAAAACAGTGTTGGAAAAAAACGGATTCGCTTTCCTTGGAAATCTTATGGTAAACTGCAATCCATATGGTCTAATCCAACAGTTCTCAAACTTTGTCATAGTGAGCCTCCCCTAAGCCATGGAAAAGATCTTGAGCCTCCCCCAAAATATTGAAATATTTTTGGGCCTCCCCATAGTAAAATAGTTTACTTTTTACAGTACATCGGGAATAAATTGAAACCTCATTGCATAGTTGGCTCTCATGTTATAAAGCTTATTGTAACACCCCCCCCCCCCAAACAGGACATTCTACTTGCTCCAATATTTTGACTCTCAAACCATTGTTACCCTTACTGTCATACCTTCATGGGTCAGACTGCTTTTTCTGTTGCCCATCTAACTGGAATAACCTTCCTGCCAACCTCTGCCTCTCCCCCTCATCCTGCTCTTAAGCAACTTCTCAGGGATCATTTTGCTCCCTCCTGTACTTATTCCTATTACCTGTATGGTTAACTCTTGTATTTGGACAGTTCTGCCAGTCTAACTGATCAATTGTTCCTCGCATTGTTAGTTTATAGTTCTTAATTCGTTTGCACTTTTATTCATTTTGTATTGCTTGAGTGTTTTGCAGTTACATTTTGAATTGTATTCTCTCACTACCCTTCCCTGGGTACACCTGAAATAAGCCATGGCTCAGTGTACAGTACCTTCCCTGGTCACAGACTTGTGAATAAATACATATATTCATTTACTATTATCCTCTTTCAGTTTGCCTTTTCCCTTCACACAAAATCTATAAAGTTCAAAATTGAAATATAATACTTTTTCAAGACTTGCTTGAGCCTCCCCTTGAACAGGTTGGGGCCTCCCCAAGGAGGCTGGCCTCACCATTTGAGAACCCCTGGTCTAATCTGATTGTAACTGGGGCTTTGGAATTGCGGTATGTATGGGGGTGGGCACCTGTCTGGCAAGTTCTGAAATGGAATTTAGTTTCTGAGGGGGTGGTGTGGCCTGCTATAACGTTTAGACCGGGAATTGTGGCAAATGTATTTATTTGCCTATTCACATTTATACCTGTGAGCACAAGTGCTCATTTACAAAGGTTCCTTGTCGTGAGACTATACATCAGTTACAAATGTGACATTTTGGTTAGTCAGAATGCACAGTAACATGTAACTAAAATGGTTATTAAATCCTTAGCATTACATAAAGCAGCAATTTAGGAGAGACATTGAAGAGGAAAGGTGGCTAAGGAGAACTGCCGAGAGCTTCTATAGGTGTACAAGATCAGCAGTTTGCCAGTTACTAACAAACAAAGCTCCTAGGCAAGTTGCAGCTTTTTGTATTTTCTGTGCATTAAACGTATGCGAGCCAGCCTGATGGTGTTGTGGTCAGGAGAGCTGCTTAACATGCTGGCATTTTGAGTTCCTGCCCCAGGCCCAGAGCACTTCAGCAGGCCAGCAGGAGAAGGACAGAGGGTCCCACAGTCACTCTCCTCCTTCAGGGAGTGTGGATGGCAGCAACCACTGTAGTCAGAAGTGCTGCCTCTGTCTCATCAGGTTAGTATGTTTAATTCTAACAATTGCCCGAAGTGTAGGTAAAATTAACCTCATTATTTTAAATTACTTTTTTTTTCTCTCTGTATGTGCTCAAGACTGTGTTAACTCTTGCCATTAGTGTTGCTATTCTTGATGCTCAGTGCTGACAGCATCTAGACGGTAGCTTTTGGCTGCAGTTTTAATGTCACTCTGCAGCTCAGAAGCTGTTTGGGTAAATCTGCCCACTGGAAATTAAAGTTTGACCAAGAACCTGTTAAGCATTGAAGGCTGTAGTTGGTTAACTTTGAAGGAGGCAAGCTGTTGCTGCCTGGCCACTGGTAACCCAGGTTCGAGAGTGAGACTGCGCTGCCAGGGGACCAGTGGAGAGAGGAAGCTTTTGAGCTTCCCAGTGGACACACTGCTTCACTGGGGATTGGGGGGGGGTTGCCTGTGGCTTGCTGTGCAAGCACATCCTAGCAGCCCTAGTGGGCCAGGCTTGATGTGGCATGGCGTGAGAGGGGGGATGAGCGGTGTGTCTCTGCGAGTTGGAGACACGCTGTGCTTCCATATCTGGGGAGGGAGGAAAATGGGAGGAAAAAATGCCAGTGCCTCACAGGGTGATGTGTGGCAATATGTGGCCCCATTCCACTGACTGGACTCTTCACTGGATTCAGTCTCCAGATGGGGCCTGTCTCACATCCAGACAGCTCCACCATTTGGAGCAAGCCATGAGAGGCAAGAGGTAGGTCTGAGAGAAGGTGGGGGTGGAGCTGAGGAAGCTGGCTAATTGGGGGTGTGTGTGTAAATGATGGGGAAGAAAAATAATAAAAACTTTGAAATGGAAGAAAGGGAGTGCAAGAAGCAGCAACTGTGGGGGAGACCTGACATATAACAATACTGTAATTGCATTTATAAAATGGGATCTGGCCAATGCCATGTGGTGGTGGTGGTAGTGGTGGTGGTAGTAGTAGTAGTAGTCTTTATTTATGATGCTTTTCCCCGGAGCCTCAGGGCACCATTGAAGTAACATAGTGCAA
The DNA here is from genome assembly GCA_016271365.2 of Neoceratodus forsteri. Classification (NCBI taxonomy): domain Eukaryota; kingdom Metazoa; phylum Chordata; order Ceratodontiformes; family Ceratodontidae; genus Neoceratodus; species Neoceratodus forsteri. The sequence continues at coordinate 160,139,303 of CM057458.1, read as the reverse complement.
TAATCGATGTACACAACCCATTATACAATGGCAAGAAAGAATCCTGGGCTCTGATTGGTCAGTCTGGGGCTGGGACCCGTAATGTTATCCTAGTACAAAATCTCGGCTCTAGTTTCACCACACACACGACCGAATAACATGAAAAAAGAATATCACTGCACATGTCATGTTCAAGTTGCCCACACTTGACGTGGCCCCTGTCAGTTTTGCCAGTAACTCCCTCCTGCTCTTCAGACATTACTCCGGTTTTACATGTAAAAGCCATCATTACAATTGGCTTTGTGGAAGTCTCTTAGTCCCCGCTAGTATAGTGAGTGAGCGCATGAGCACCTCTGTAATTTCACACTTACCCAATCGCTGTTTCAAACCCCAGGAAGTCTTACTGTATTCTGACTAATGCAGTTAGCCCTTCTAGTTGAACTGTCCTGAAGATCAGAGTTAAAGCCTATATGGTAATATTTATTTTTATTATTTTATTTGTCTTTGGTAACTGGGTAGGTGCACTGATCCAAAAGATCGTTTTCAGGCACAACCCGGGCCACAGGGTGGCGGCAACAGGAAAATGGATAAAAAAACAAACAATACATGCAGAGTCAGGGAAATACGCACCCTGAGCATGAGGTGGTGTGGAAAACAAAATTATGCAAATGTATACAACTATATAATTGATGACATTCTTTACAAACAACAGTATACAAGTGTGTAACAGTCTCTACAATCAAAAACAAATGTACAAGTGTACAAATATACAGTTGTTGACATAGTAGAGTTAGACTAGAGGAAGATGTGGTGGGTGAGATGTGGGGTGGGCAGGAGGTGAGCCAGCCAGGGGGTTAAGGCCCTGGCTAATTGTTGAGGATCAGTTGTAGTTGCATGTGGTCTCGGACAGGAGCCAGGCTCGGTGGGTGGATTTAAAGGACAGGTGAGGGGGGATAGCCTGACTGACTGAGGGAGACGGTTCCAGAGAGTAGGGGTGGAGACCGAGAACGCTTTGCTGCCCATGGCTGTAAAGGTGTGAGAAATTTCCAGGTGAGGGATGGGGGAGTCCCTAAGGAGTCGGGGAACCACCCTATGAGCCAGGAGGGTGGAGTAGGATGACTTCTGAGAGTTCCTAAGTGAGCAATCTACTAAATTACACATGGCGAGGTCAAGGCGACCTTGAAGAGGGAGTCAGCCTAGGGACTGATACAGCGAGCAGTGGTGAGTGGAGAACGGGGCTAGGAGGACAGAGCGACATATGGCATTGTAAGTAGGGACTAGTTGGCCGAATAAAGACGAGGATATGGAGGTGTAAACGGGTGAGCAGTAGTCGAGTAGAGGCAGCAGGTTGCCTCTAGTGATGGCTAGGTGGGCTTCCGTGGTCAGGAATTGAGACAGTAGGCTGCTCCCAGTTTTTGGTGGATTTTCTTCATAATGGTGGTAGTGTACTCACTGAAAGTAAGGGATGGGTCAAGCGTCACACCTAGATATTTAAAGGTAGGTACTGTTTCAAGGGGAGGGCCAGCAGGGGTAGAAATCAATAGTGAGGTTTCTGATTTTGAGACTTTAGCTAGGAATGGCTTGGAACCAAAGAGCATTGCTTTAGTTTTTTTCTCATTTTCGAGAAGTTCCTTTGAGAGGAACCAACTCTGGACAGCTCCATAGTTAGTTGTGATGGCGGCAGATAAGTATATAAGGGATTTGTCGCTATGGTAGATGATGAGGTCATCAGCATAGAGGAGTGCCTTGCAGTTTATGCTATCAGCAGGGAGGTCATTTATAAACATAGAAAATAGCAGAAGCTCAACTATTGAGCACTGGGGTACACCTGTGCGGATGGGCAAGGCAGCAGAGAAGCTATTATCTATCAGTACAGACTGGGACTGGTTAGTGAGGTAGCTGCAGAACCATGCAACAGTATCCGATGAGCAGCCAAAATCTAGTATGGTTGAGTAGAGGAGATGGTGATTGAGGTTGAAGGCATTCGATAGGTCCACAAACACTGCGCCCGTGGTGTTGCCCCGTCGATGTTTCTGAGGACGTGATTGGTGAAAAGGGCAAAGGCAGAGGATGTACTGTGGAATTTATGAAAGCCGTGCTGGTGAGGGCTGAGTAGATGGTATTTTTCTAGGCGATTGAATAACTGATGCTGAACTATTTTCTCAAGTAGTTTACTCAAGTGAGGGAGGAGTGAGATGGGTCTGTAGTTCTCAGGGGCATGGGGGTCTCCAGCCTTATAAATGGGTACAATGTTGGCGTGCTTCCTGGAGTCGGGTACCGCTGACGTTGAAAGGGCAAGGTTGAAGATGTAAGGTTAGGGGTTGAACAGTGGTCGGCGAGAGCAGTCTCCGGAAGACAGGATAAAGCCCATCATTGCCTGAGCTACCTCTAGCTGGTAGCGTCTTCAGCAGTTTTGAGGTGACTTTTAGGCCAACTGTCCTGAAGTAAAAAGTGGGGAGTCGAAGATGCATTGGGGGACTGCAGGGAGCAATGAGGTAAGCTGTTCTGGCCTGAGGGAGGCTGAGCAGGAAGTTTACTAGTGTATGGAGAAAGATCTGTGAGCATTTTGATAAAGGTGTCCGTGATTTCACCTTGGTTGGTGATGGGGCTAGTGGGAGAGTTTAGCCAAGTTATCTGCTTGTTGGACTATGGGTTTAGGAGGGATGCTAGGGAGACCCAGAAAGTGCATGGATTGCCAAGCGAGTCTGATTGCAGGTTAGTGTAGTATTTGCGCTTAAATGATTTTATGGCATGTTTGCATGAGTTATGCAAATGCCTGTAAGCATTCCATAGCTGGTTAGATGGGATGCCTTATAGGCTTTCCATGCCTTATCCTGGAATTTCATTTGGGTCAGTAACTCCTTAGATATCCAGCGGGTATTTCCTCCCTGACCCTTCTTGTGGTGACGGGGAAGTGATTGTCCTGGAATGTGAGAAGCAAATCAGTAAAGAGGGTTGACCGCAGTGGAGACAAATGTGCAAGAGAAAAGCTCTGATCAATTTAAGTTGCAGACTTCCTCAAGGATGGGTGTAGGGTCCTGACAGTTAAATTTCCTGAAGGACAGAAGCTTAGGCGGAGGGTGGATAGATTTGGAGGAGAGGATGATGTAGGTCAGGGAGTGGTCGCTGATGAAGTCAGACATTGTACCTGCCTGAAGGACCAGGTCTGACCGATTGGTGAGAATCCAGTCAAGGGTGGAATGATTGTGAGTGTAGGTGTTGAATCTAGTGTGGGAGGAGATAACTTGTTCTAGGTGGTATGATTTTAGGAGATGCACATGGTCAGGTGCTGTGGATTCCGTCCATTTGAGGTTGAAATCCCCAAGTAGAATGGTGTCCTTTGAGCGGGAGGTACACGCAAGACCATCTACGAAGTTGGATAGGCCTTGGACCCCACCTGTGGAGGGGGTTATAACAACAGCCTATGTATATAATAGTGGAACGTTCAGTAGGCTCGAGCTTGGTTTTCAAATCACTGTCCCTGTTACATTCTATGTAACTGCCAGATTCTTTACTCCGCCTGCCTGTGAATTCAGCTCAGAGATCTCTCCTCGGCTGCTGTGGTTGAGGTACAAGTTTCGTCTGTTTTTATAACCACAGTTTATTTTAGTTTAATTTTCAAACCTCTGTCCTTCGGTCACAGGTTAGACTAGACTAGGGGTTTCTACTTTCCAGTAGGTTTTTCGGTTTCTGATTGTTTTTTCGCAACTGGGAGGAAACTGGATATTTTCTTATTGTTTTTTAAGGTAAATTCTAGTCTCTATTGTAAAATTTACTGTTTGAAGGACCGGTAGACTTTTGGTAAGAAAACATAGTTTTTCTTCTCAGTTTTCCCCCTCAGCTGCTAAACCTGCTCTTTACCAAATATTTGTAGGAAAGGCTTCGAGCACATACAACTCATAAGAGAAACACGTGGTATAAAAAGCTTTATTTTACAAAACTCCTAACATGTTTCGGACTGCTCCCCCAGTCCTTTATCAAAGGAAATAAAAAACCAAGTGTCAGAGAACACCATATATAACACACAATTGATTCAGGTGTATTCCATCAGAACAATGAATACTTAGCTAAACCATCAAACTAATTGTAATCCTCCAGAGAGACCTTCATTCAATTAAATTAAATATTTTAAACATCTTCATGTCTAATACAATAAAACAAAAGTGCATACAACAATGTAGTCTTATACTACTTCTTCCAGAACTAAATTGTGAAAATGTAAAGATAAGGGTAATTTTAAATGCAAACGATGTATCTATTGCAGCCATATGTTACAGGGTAATATTTTTTCAAGTCACAACAGTGATAGAAGTTTTGAAATTCGACAATTCATGAACTGTGACACAGTGGGAGTTATTTATTTGGCAATATGTAACTGTGAGGCTTTTATGTGGGAAACGATTAGAGTTTTAAAATCAGAGTAGGAGAACATATGAGAGCCATTCAGAGGGGGACATGACTTATGCTACTGCAGCACATGTTGCTAATACTAGAGAACCTGAACAACATTCCTTTAAGTTTATGGCAATCGATAAGGTAAATAGGAACCCGAGAGGTGGAGATTATAATAATCTAGTATTAAGAAGAGAAAATTACTGGATTTTAACCTTAAAAGCTAACAAAAGTCCAGGGCTAAATGGCCCCTTAGAGCTCTATCCATATTTAAAGGATCGTAGTTAATTTTGGTCATATCTGATCAGCATGAACCATATGGTCTGACTATCTTGTTAAACCTACCCCTTGTTTAGTGTCCCCTTTTAGTTTTTGAGTTTTAGTGTTTTTATCTTTACATTTTCACAATTTAGTTCTGGAAGAAGTATAAGACTACATTGTTGTATGCACTTTGTTTTATTGTATTAGACATGAAGATGTTTAAAATATTTAATTTAATTGAATGAAGGTCTCTCTGGAGGATTACAATTAGTTTGATGGTTTAGCTAAGTATTCATTGTTCTGATGGAATACACCTGAATCAATTGTGTGTTATATATGGTGTTCTCTGACACTTGGTTTTTTATTTCCTTTGATAAAGGACTGGGGGAGCAGTCCGAAACATGTTAGGAGTTTTGTAAAATAAAGCTTTTTATACCACGTGTTTCTCTTATGAGTTGTATGTGCTCGAAGCCTTTCCTACAAGTATTCCATTGTTGGTTTCTGGAGCACTACGTCCCAGTGCGCACTCAGTTGGTTTGTAATCTTTACCAAATATTTTTGCTTATCCGGGTCTAAACCGCCCATTGTGGATAAGTGTTAAAGAACATTTTTCTCTGTGGTTATGTCATAGAAACCCCCCCCAAAAAATGGTCAGACGGCCTGGTGGCGTTGAGGGTTGAGGCGCTGGATGCCACACCTCATACCATGCTGGCGACCCGGGTTTGGGAATGAGCCCAGGTTGTCGGGGGTAAGCAGGGGATGGAGAGGATTGAGCGTCTGGAGGATAGCTCTCCTCTCCTGGGAGGGGGGGGGTCCACGCTCGGCATTTAACTGACCTCTGGCGGAAGCTAGTGGCACGGCAAGTGTAGAGCCGATGTCGAGGGAAGCAGGAGTGGCGACGCCGGCAGTGATGGCTTGGCGTAGAGGTGTGTGCCACTCCTCCACAAGAAAATGCGAAAACGCCTGCCGACGCCGGGAAGGAGCGCTTGGAGCATGCCTCCTATTTGCTCTCGCCTGCCCGACTGCCTCTGGTCAGACAAAACTTTCAGTATCTGGGTGCTTGCTTGCCCCACGTCAGCCCTGCTTGGGGGAGGGGGGAGCCACAACTCCATGGGGACAGAGAAGTAAGTCCAGGTAGGGTAAGTGAGGCAGGAGGATGACTCCTTGGCGGTCCTGAAGGGTCGGGGTCTGCCGGACGTAGGGGAATAAAAAGAAATTTAAACAAAAAAAAAAAAAAAAAAAGTCCCACTGGGTTTCAGCATAGTACTGAGTGTGGTGAACCATTTGCTAAAGCTGATCTGCATCTCGTCTGTGTTTTCTGCCTAGGGTTTGACCACCTTCAGGCAGATTGTGAAATCTGTAAAAAAAAAAAAAAAAAAAAAAAAAAAAAAAAAATTCCCTCGGTAGTACGCTTGATAGGCGTTTTGAATAGACTGCAGGAGAGAATGGCTGATAAAGCAGCTGACACCTAAGGTTGGTCTGGTTCCACACTAAAGATAAACTGGTGGAATTCGAGGGGTGCCCTCTGACCAGGGCAAAACCTCCGCAAGTAAAAGAGCCACTGACTCAGGCCTTGAAATGCCTGCAGCAAAAAAAGAGAAAAACAGCCAGTTTGGAACCACAAAAACATACAGTTGCGGCTCCAGCCGTCGAAGATGATGAAAGCCATTCAAATTATCCAGTCTCTGCAGACCGATTCAGGTGAATCGGGTCAGTGCTCAATGACCCAGACTCCGGTTCAAACACCGGGTACTGCTTTTTCTTCCGCTTCATTTGGGTCAGAACCTTTTTGTGAACAGGAGTGGGAAGAAGAGGGTGAAGAGGAGGATGATTTTGGTGAACCCATCGAGCCTGGGGTTTCACCAGAACATCTGGATCCTGAGTCCCCTCCTCGTCCCTTTGCAGACCTTGCCTCCCATTATGCCTTTATAAAAAAGGTAGCAGAAGCTTTGGAGCTCCCTGCTCAGGAAGCTTCTGAGGAAGAGTAAGAGCCTGACTATACATAAATACATAGACGGTGTCGGCAGATAAGGGCCTATGGCCCACCCAGTCTGCCCATTTGAGCTTGTAAGTTCAGTTTGTTTTCCTAGAAGTCTGTTGCACCTTACCCCTGACCTCCAGAATTCCTTTATGTCTATCCCATGCATTCTTAAATCCCGTGATTGTTTCAGCCCCCACCACTTCCTCTGGCAGGGTGTTCCACTTGTCCACCACCCGTTCTGTGAAGAAATTCTTTCTCATGTTTCCTCTGAATCGTCCTCCCTCCAACTTCATCCCATGCCCTCTAGTCCTAGAACATCTTTTTCGCTTAAAAATTGTGTTTTCCTGCACCCTGTTCCTCCCTGTAAGATACTTGTATGTCTCTATCATATCCCCTCTCTCCCTTCTCTCCTCCAGGGAGTACATGTTCAGTTCCTTCAACCTGTCTTCATAGGACTTGTGATGCAATCCATGCACCATCTTTGTTGCCCTCCTCTGAACCTTCTCTACCCTGTCTATGTCCTTACGTAGGTATGGTGTCCAGAACTGTACACTGTACTCCAGGTGGGCCTCACTAGTGTCTTGTATAACGAATTATGACCTCCCTTTTCCTGCTGGTGATGCCCCTGCCTATACATCCCAGCATCCTATTTGCTTTACCTGCTGCCTTGTCACACTGTTTCCCTACCTTGAGGTCATCAGAGATGATAACCCCAAGATCCCTTTCCTTGGTGCATGCTATATCCTCACCTCCCAACTGATATATTGTGCCAGGGTTTTTGTGCCCCATATGCATTATCTTGCACTTCTTTGCATTGAATTTCAGTTGCCAAACCCTGACCATTCTTCAAAGTTTCTGTGGTCGCTTCTCATTCTGTCTACACCCTCTGGTGTGTCTACTCTGTTACAAAGTTTTGTGTCATCAGCGAACAGTGAAATTCTGCCTTCTAGGTCCTGCGCCATGTCACTGATGAAGATGTTGAATAGGACCGGTCCCAGCACTGATCCCTGTGGTACCCCACTGGTCACTCTTCCCTCTGTGGAGTGACAGCCATTTACCACCACCCTCTGTGTCCTGCCACCCAGCCAGTTACCTACCCACCACACTACTGTCCTGCCCACACTCATATTCCCCAGTTTGTGTAATAGTCTTCTATGTGGCACAGTGTCAAAGGCCTTGCTGAAGTCCAGATAGGCCATGTCCACTGCCCTCCCCTGATCCACCTCCCTAGTCACCCAGTCAAAAAAATTCAATGAGGTTGGTGTATGTAGAGATGATGGATGTGCCTGCTTCCAAGAGACTTTTGGTCCCCATCCACAAGTCTCTAAAAAGACAGACCATAAAAATCCTACACACCCCAACATCTATACCACCTGCGGATAAAAAAAATTGGACAGGAGGTATTCCTTGGCTGGCAATGGCACTGAATTCCTGTTTAGTCACTGCAGTCCTGAAGGGGTGGTCCAGGCTGCTGCTTGTGAGAAAGCAGGCATTCCCTTGGCTTCACATCCTCCTGAGAAGGACTCCAGTAAAATGGATTCTCTGGCTAAAAAGGGGTACCTGGGAGCGTCGTCCTGCATAAGGCAAGCGTCTTACGTGGCCTATGTTTCCAGGTATCAAAAGTCCTGGTTGGAATCTGCCCAAGAATTGGCTAGCAAAGCTCCTCCTCATCTGACATCTGACCTAGAGGAGTTCGCTAAGAATTTATTTATTTTATTTATAAAGCTTTTGTTAGCCAGGTAGGTACACTAGACAAGACAATTGCCTATTTTCAGGTACGACTCGGGAGAGTACAGGAATAATAGATTTAGGTATATACGACATTGTACAAATTAGACATGTTACAGTTCATGTGAGGATACAGATTCAACACAGCATACGAAACATGGTAAGGCATGGATTATACAGTATTAACATAAAAATAAACACCTTGTGGGAGGTAAGAGCAGTAATGTTACAGATTCAACACAGTGTACGAGTGTGGTAAGGCATAGATTGTACAGTATTAACATAACATAAACACCTTATGGAAGCCAAGAGCAGTTCCAGGGGCACAGTATCGAAATCCTTCAGAAGTGACACTATATACAGCTTAGCAACCTCTTGGAGTCTGGTCTTTTGTCCAGGGGTAGCTCCAGAGCAGAGGAATGCTGTGATGGATCAATTCACGGGGGTTTGGGGCAGCCATAGGCTGAGACAAGTTTGAGATGGTTCCATAGGGAGGAACGGAGACACATCTGTGAGTGCGCGGCATGGACCTGGGCAGGAAAGGAGTTCCACAGTCTGGGAGCGAATGCAGCAAAGTCCCGCCCACCCATTTGAGTCCGTGTAGCCGGTGTCTTGAGGAGGGCCTGTCCCTGGGACCTGAGGGAGTAGGAGGAGGAGATGGACGGGACAAGAAATTTTGCAAGCCCTAGAGGGATGCCAGTGCCAAGGACCTTTCCGGTGAAGCACCCTAAGACAAAGTCTTTGTGGTTAGCGGTGAAACCAATTTAGGCCTGCTATAGAGTCGTAATGGTGAGTGAGCCGGGGCAGCCAGCGAAGCAGCAGAACATTATTGTAGGCAGTGGACCACCTAGTGAGGTGGACTTTGGATGAGTGGGCAAACAAGATTGGAGTGGAAGCAGCTAAATATCAGTTCCACATGGCTGTTGATACTAATGATAGTGCTTCCAGGATCATGGCCACTGCTGTATCTTTTTTTTTTCTGTAATTTTCTTTTATTGCTTTTGACAATAAAAAAATTGCATATTGTACAAACATCTGCCAGGTATCAAGCATTTGCTGTAACATAGACATCCAATGTACATTAGGGTACCCAGAGCCTTGACAGAATGGATTCAGGATGGGGGGGAGGAGTTATATATGCAGATATTATACCTAAATAGGCTACAGCAAATTAAGGCTTTGGGGTCAAGTCCAAAATGTTCCAAGTCCAGAGATTTAACTTAACATCCAGTGCTGATATGAACCCCAGTCCTATTATAAGAAGTATCCCAACAAATTATAGCACTACCACTGCAGCTCCAAACATCTCAATATGAACATTTTGTCTTGCTGCTAGTGGGAAAACCAAAAGCTCATCTCGACATATCTTTGAAAAGAATAAGCATTAGAGCTCAAGCTCATATACAGAAAGTATTTTTTAAACAAGAATAAATTTGTTTAAATAAGAACGGTCAAGTTTCCTGATCAGAGTCCAGATCACTAGGAATGCCGCCCTCAGATGCCTGAAATTTCCAAGCAATTAATTCCATCTTCCTCCCTGCTTCCACTGGGTCAGAAAATTGAAATGTCTTACCACCATAGTGAATTCGGAGTCCGGCTGGCATCAGGAGCGAGTGTGACACTCCTAGGCCACGGAGTTGGGCTCTTACTTCATCGAATTTCTTTCTTCTGGTGCGAGTTGTGAATGAGAGATCTGAGAACAGGTGGATGGTCACTCTGTTAAATAACCCCCCCCCCCGAAGATCGTGCTGCCTGAAGAAGCTGGTCTCGTACATTTGAGCTGGTAGTGACCATTAGGATCGCTCTTGGGGCCTCACCACGTGGGCCTGCAGATCGAGGAGTAAGCTGGAAGGCCTTCAGGAGTCTACCCATTAGGGATTCTGCTGGGAGCTTAAGAGCTTTGGGTAGCCAGGAGAGAAAAAAAGTAGGTAACATCCTCTTTGCATCCCTCCGGGAGACCAATAATAAGGATGTGTGAGGCCCTGTTAGAATTCTCCAGTGCCTCTAAGCGATACCGGAGTTGAGCATTTTCCTGTATGAATTTTGTTGTAGCAGATAGGGCTTGTATTGCTGTTTTTCTCAGCAGTTGCTGCAGTTTGAGTAACCGTCTCCAGTTTGACATCCTGTTCAGCAAATTGCTGGATGATCGATTCGATTTTAATATCGATTGCATGCATTGAGGCTTGTAGTGCTCTCCACGGGGGTTCTCCACCGGCTATGGTCATTGTGGAGATTGCGGCCTGTTCAGTTGTTATTGCCGCCTGCTTGGGTCCACTGCTAACATTCTTCTGGGTACGACCCATGGCGAATTAGATATCCTTCGACACTGGGTGATCTGTAGAGTTCACTGATCCAGTTAGTTTTATATTTTCTGCACTGCAAAACGTAATATTTAAGAAAATTGAGCAATAGATGTGCAGAGCTGGATTTAGGTGCGTCTTGCCAGTTTGCTGCTCAACAGCGCCCCCGGCCACTGCTGTATCTTAAAGGAGGTTTGCATGGTTAGGATGCGCTAACCTCTCTCAAGACACCCAAACTAAGGCTTTGGATTTTCCTCTAGTGCAAAATTCTCTTTTTGGGGAACAAACTGAGACATACATGAAAATGATGGATGAATACAGAGTGGTGTACAAGAGTGCTGCAGCCAAACAGAAGGCTGCCACTCCTCAACGACAGCAAAGTAGAGGAGGCAGGGGCAGACCTTATCAGAGGCCTTTTTATCAGGCCCTGGCCTTCCCTGCCTACCAGCAGCAAAGAGGCTACTTCAGGGGTAGAGGTAGAAGAGGTGCTGTCCGTGGTGGACCTAGCCCTCAGCCCAAGACCCCTGCCAAGCAGTCTCCATGAGATGATTGTTCGGGTTGCCTCCCCGTCCCCAGAAGGGGGCAGGCTGGCTTATTGCTTCCAGGCATGGAAAACCATTAACACAGACAAGTGGGTCCTGGAAGTAGTTAGCCAGTGTCTTGCTCTAAGTTTCAAGTAATTTCCAAAATTAAGAGCAAAACTATTCAAACCTGCCACCAAATCAGAAACAGCCCCCTTGGAGGCAGAAGTGTTCACTCTGTTGCAAAACAGAACAGTGGAACCTGTTCCATTCCTTTGCAGGGGAAAAGGGTTGTATTCAAGATACTTTCTAACCTTGAAGAATAATGGGGAGTAGCGACCCATTCTGGATCTAAGATACCTAAACAATCATCTTATAAAACCAAAACTGAAAATGGTCACCCTGGCTCTGATCCTTCCCACTGTAAGACAAGGGGATTGGCTCGCATCCCTGGACCTCAAGGATGCCTGTTTTCGTATCCCCATCAGGCAGTCTCACAGAAAATGCGTCAGGTCATTATCAGTTCAGGGCCTTGCCCTTCGGCCTGTCCTCCACACCAGGAACCTTCACAAAGTGCTTGGCAGTGCACGTGGTACATCTGAGAAGGTTAGGAGTCTGTCTTCCCTTACCTAGATGGTTGGCTAGTCGTGGGGCATTCTCCTTAACAGGTAGAGGAATCTCTGGTCACAACACAGGACACCTTGCAGTTTCTAGTGTTCCTGGTAAATCTCAAGAAGTCTATTCTAAAGCCAGTTCTGCTCCTGGAGTTTATAGGGGCAGAGCTGGACACTATTCAGGCAAAGGCTATCCTACCACAGTCAAGGGTGGACAGCATTATCCAGTTAGCAGCCTTCTTCCGGCTGTACATCCTTCGACCAGCAAGGCATTTTCTCCAGCTCCTGTGCCATATGGCTGCAGCCACTGCTGTAGTCCCAGGAGCCAGGTTTCAGGTGAGAGAGCTCCAGTTCCACCTCGGGTCCTTTTGGTCCTAGAGGACGGATTCTCTTTCCAAGGTAGTACCAGTGACCTCCACACTGATACAAACTCTGAAGTGGTGGCAGAACAAGGACAGCCTCAGGATGGGGGTCCCTTTCCTGCAACAGTCTCAGACCATGGTGCTGACCACAGATGCCTCCCTCCTAGGGTGGGGGGCTCACCTAGGGGACTACACTGCACATGGCACATGGACCAAACAGGAATCTCTGCTGCACATAAACCTGCTGGAACTCGGAGCAGTGCTACCATCACTACAATCATTTGCCACATTGATGCAGGGGAAGGCGGTTCAGGTCAGAACAGACGACACAATCACCATGTATTACATAAACAGAGAGGGACCAGGTCCTCTGTCCTTTGCACAGAAGCCAAGAAGATCTGGAGCCTGGCCTACTCCTTTAAGGTCTCCCTGTCAGCAGTCCACCTGCCAGGCAAAGACAATGTTTTGGCAGATGCACTCAGCAGGATCAATCGGAGCCATCATGAATGGACTCTGAATAGGCAAGTCGTACTGACAGTGTTCAGGAGATGGGGCACCCCAGAGGTGGACCTCTTTGCAGCCCCAGACAATCATCCGTTGCCTCAGTACTGCTGCAGACCACCAGTTTGGGGCTCAATACCCCTGAATGCCTTGATCCTGGATTGGACGGGCAGGTTATTGTATGCCTTCCCACCATTTCCTCTGATATTCAGGGTGCTGACCAAGCTCAGGGAACAGCCTGTGACAGTGATTCTGTTTGCCCCAGACTGGGCCAGACAGCCATGGTACTTAAGGTTGCTGTCAGTCAGTCACTATTCCAATCTGCCTTCCCAGGAGGCACAACCTTCTGACTACCTCCAAGGGAGGATCCTATACCCCAACCTCAGGTCTCTCAGACTCAGGGCCTGGCTCTTGAGGACTTGGAGTATGCAGGCTTGCATCTCTCAGAAGGGGTTATGGACATCCTAAGGGTCTCCAGAAAGCCTTCCATCAGGAAGACTTGCGTGTCAAAGTGGAAAAGGTTCTCCATCTGGTGTTCCCAATGGGATATAGATCCACAGGAAGCTGGCTTGGCAGTCCTGCTGGACTATCTGGCTCACCTTTGTTCCCTAGGCCTCCGGCCTTCTACCCTCAAGGTGCATCTGGCAGCTGTTTCTGCCTATCTCTCAGCAGGGAAGGGCCCTTCCCTGGCTTCTAATGCCATTTTCAAGAAATTCTTTAAGTGGTTGCTCCATTTGCATCCTCCTCAGAGAGAGCCCACCCCTTCTTGGGACCTGAACATCTGCATAGCACAGCTCATGCAGCCCCCTTTTGAACCCATGTCTTCAGCAGAGCTTAAATACCTGACATGGAAAACTGTGTTTTTAGTGGCTGTCACTTCAGTAAGAAAAATCAGTGAGCTGCAGGCCTTGTCTGTGGAATCAAGTTACATTGCCTTCCACAGATATAAGGTTGTACTCAGAACAAATAGGAAATTCCTTCCCAGAGTGATTTGAGTTTCACTTGAACCAGTCCATTACATTGCCTTTCTTCTTTACTGACCATTCCAGCTCAGATGAACGTAGGCTGCATAGCCTGGATGTAAAAAGGGCTATCGGCTACTATCTGGATCAGACAAAGGGCCATAGCAACGAGTGTACTCTGCTGTTCTCACCTATAGAGAATTGGGAAAGGGCAAGTCAGCCACAAAAAGGACCATCACATGATGGATTGTGGCCTGAATTCAGTTCTTATATGGCAAACTTGGTAAGGATCCACCAGTGGGCCTGAGGGCTTACTCTACCAGGGGGACAGCTGCCTCCATAGCAGCTGCAAGGGCTGTTCCCCTGCTTGAAATCTGCAAAGCAGCTACCTGGAAAACTGTTAATAGATTCACCAAGCATTACTGCCTGGATACCCAGGCTAGGAGTGATGCCAGGTTTGGCACAGCAGTATTGTAGAGCTTATTCCTAAAGTAGGTTCTGTGCCTACCTCCAAGGTGCACTGCTTGGTAGTCTGCATTAGTCAGAATACAGTAAGACTTCCTCGGGTTTGCAGAAAAACTTTCTTACCATAGTAATCTTGTTTCTTCCAAGGGAATCTTACTGTATTGTGACCTCACACCCTGCCTCCCCTACTAGAACCTGGGGGCACTGCACTCCAGCTGTCACTTGGACCACTGGGGTGTTTTTTTTTTTTTCATGAGCATCTGTAACTTGTCTTTTTATGCCCTTATTGGGTTTGTAGTCATTTGACTACATAAGTTAGATATTATTCTTGGTTTAATATATATTTTAATTAGCATAGCTTCGTTTATGTCATTATTGCTATTATCACTATAGTTTGCTCATAAGAATCTGGCCGTTACATAGAGTATACCAGGGACAGTGGTTTGAAAACCGAGCTTGAGTCTAGTGAACGTTCCACTATTAGCATATAGGCTTTAACTCTTTCATCTCCGGGGCAGTTCAACTTGAAGGGCTAACTGCATTAGTCAGAATACAGTAAGACACCCTTGGAAGAAACAGGATTACTGTGGTAAGTAATGTTTTCTTCCTGCCTTCAGTCTGTATTCCCGGTAAAAGCTCTACTTGAAGGAAACTAGGATAGTGGCCCGAGGGGTGCCGTTTCTCCAACTTGCAGCCCACACAGCACAATAAGACACAAGGGGAAGACACTGATGTAATGGGGGAGAAAATACAGACACAAATGTTTGTGGGGGTGCAGAGCAGCTCCACCTACTGGCCAAAATACTAAATCGCTACCATTTTTTGTTTTAAGTACACCTGCAACCAAAAAAACCCTACTTTTAAATGTATTTTGTCCATTTTTTTTGTTAAATAAGTGATTGTACAGTCCAGGGTATGTGTTCTGGGATAACATTACTTTGTGGGTGTTGGCCGCACTCAGCCTGTGGCCTTGTGCCCAACAACCCGAGGTATGATGTTATCACTGCACAACACACGCCCTGTCGTGCATTATTACATAAACACTCTAAAATTAAAACCTATCAAATAAATGAATAAATTAATAGGATGTACAATACTATAAGGGTGCAAGATATTACATTACATATTTACCCCAAATGCTTGTTTTAAAACCCCATTTACATGCCTCCACTGAGAGGGCCTCCCTTAAAGCTCTGGTAGAGAATTCCAGAGGACTGGGCCAGCAACCTCGAAAACCCTATCCGGCAAAGTCTTCAGCCTTGCCCTCATAACCACCAGGAGACCCTCCTCGGTGTAACAGAGAGGGCGATCGAGTATATGAGGATGCAAGAGCTCAGCCAAGTTGCCTGGACCCAGCCCCTGTAGGGCCTTGTAAGTTAATAGCACCACTTTAAAGGAGATATGCCACATTACTGGCAGCCAATGCAGATCACGCAGCGCCAGGGAAATGTGGCACGATCTTGGAAGGCCTGTTACTAACCAAGCTGCTGCGTTCTACAGCAGCTGCAGGCACCACAGCGTACCTCCACTGACCCCAAGGTAGAGAGTGTTGCAGTAGTCAGGCCTGGAGGTCACGAACACATGAACCAGTGTGGTCAGGTCGCCTGGAGGGATAAGGGACTTAATCTGGCTGATATTTTGCAGATGAAAAAAGCCATTCCGAAGTACTGCCAACACATGAGCCTCCACTGTCAGCCCCTCATCCGGAATGACTCCTAGATTTTTGACCTTGGCGGCATCTGAAAGCCCAGAAGGATCAAGCCAAAGCCTGGTCTCCCTCATGGCAGTTGTCTCTCTATCTCCCCAAAATGGCACGGCACAATCACTGGGACTTCAGTTTTCTCTGCGTTTAGTCTTAGCCAGCTTGATGACATCCAGTCTTGGATCTCGGCTAGGCACTTATTAAGCACGTCAGCCACACCCGATGTCCCTGGTGCAAAAGACTTATAGAGCTGGGTATCATGAGCATAGCAATGAAACCTGAGCCCATATTGCCTACTGACCTTACCCAGGCGCAGTGTAGAAACTGCGAACAACATGGGCGGCAGAGCCGAGCCCTGGGATATGCCACAGGATAGAACCACCGGGCGCAAGGCAAAACTTCCCAACAGTATCCTCTGGGTTCTGCCTTGAGATAGGACTTGAACCAGCAGATGACCTTGCTGGTAAGACTTGCAGTACTCCATGCGCTAGTCCCTTAGCGGCCCATGGTTCACGATGTCAAACACCGGTGAGCGATCATGGAGAAGAATTGACTGTTCTCTTCTATCCCTCGCACAGAGCAGGTCATTATGCACTCTGACTAGTGCAGTTTCTGTGCTGTGCCTGGACCTAACTTCAGACTGGTGGGGCTCAGAGATGTTAATTGGTAGTCTCATTAGCATACCCCACGTGCCAGAAGCTGCCTGGTGTGCGCAAGATGGCTGCGGGTAGCTCAGAGACATAATGGTTGGCGTAAGCCTTTCAAAAGGAAATAAAGTATGTCCGAGGCACTTAAAAATTATACTTTCATGGCAGAAGCCCCAAGTGAGCATTTCTGAACCAACCACTGCCCTTTTCTAGTATACAGTGTTTCCCTTGAACAGCTGGTCCAGTGGAGCTGCATTATCCTATTTATAACATGCAGCTAAAGGATTATAAATTGTCTGTTTAAAACACTCAGTGAGAATACTAGAAAGGCAGTTTGCAGTAACAGCCATGCATGGAGTCTGTAAAAGGAGGCCATGAGATAAGAAGTAGCCAGATTTTTGGTTTTTCTACACCTCTCCAAACCATACTGAAGACTGCCTCCGTAGTTTCTAAACTCAGTGCAATGTGGTCATTTTAAAATATAGCCCATGGCCTGCACTGTGGAAACGGTCATAATATTGAACCTTATCTCCTGAACATAGCTGACCTCCAGTTAAAACTGAGTATCAGGAAATTCAGGTTTCAGACATACGAGTTTAACCTTTTTAAAGCACAACACGATGGTAAATCGCACATATATGAAGCCACTTTATGAGGCTGCAGACTGCTCTGCCTTGAAGACACATATGTCATCCTCGTTTTATCCTGGGTATGAGAAGTTCAGGAGACAGTGGTCAGCTTATTTCTAGATCCCCCGACAAAAACTACATTATGGACTGTTGTTTGGTTTGGATATGGACTTAGTATTGAAATGTGCATTTTTTTTGAGTGGTACATCTTGTATGGGAAAAAAATTTGAATTGATATGCATGTGTTTCACTTTTTAAATATGTTGACTTATGCTTATGATGATCATCTTATCAAATAATGTACCTACCTGCCTCTCTAGTATGTTCACTTCAAGTGTTCTAAACTGATAGTGCATAGTGGTCTGCTAAGGTGCAAGGGTGCCATTTGTCACAGATTCACTCAGCAGGTCAGGCACTCTACTCCCAAAGTGCCAACCTCTGAGCGCAGTCTTGTGAACAGTGTAACAGACAAGGTTAACAACCCTCTTGTCTGTTTTTGTGAGTTCGGATCAACCTTTGGTCTCAGTTCTGGAGGGATTTAAACTGTAACCTCTTGCTAGCATACCCAATGCACAGGCTCAGATATATCTGTCTTCGGGGTGCCCAACATCTTTGCCTATGGGCACCTAACCAGGTATTCAGAGATGAACCCTCAAAACTTAATAAAGACTTCAGATTTAAAATGCTTCTGTTTCCAGTTTGGTACCACCATACAAGCTTATGTCTGCTGAACCATAAATATTTCTTAGCAAAAGAAAGCAATTAAAAGACAGACCAGGTTTGCTCCAAAATTAGAGTTTTTACTAAAATATATAACAATACGTCAAACATACAATACAGAACTCTTGTATCACAAGACATACATATCTTTAAACAAAACAAGGTTTAAAACAGTGCAATTCCTACAACTGTATTTAGATTTTGTCTAGCTTTCTAAATACCTGTTTTCAGTGCTCAGATGTTTCCTTGGTCAGTGTGAGATAAAAAGTGTGTATCTGTAGTGAAGGAGAATAATCTTTTCAAGTAGTATTGGCCAACCCCTTTTGGATGAAGTCATCCAGCCCCTCCTCTGGTCAAATATCTAACAAAAATATATTTTTATACAACCACAGGATGTAATTTTATTAATCTATACTATACAGCTATACAGGATGCATTAATTCTGCAACCTTAGCAAAACTGAAGTTTCAATGACACCTCTTTTGATCTCATGCATACCCTCTTCACACAGGCTTCATAGGGTCATTTACAACCTTACATCTCTATGTAACATCCTAGCTTCCCTTATTTTAACGTCATAAACCTAGTTTATGATTTGTTTCTTAGCAAAATTAACTTAACTCTGTAATTAGCTCAGAGAAACAGGATCCTTAATAAAAGTCTTCCAGTAACACATTGTCTCTAAAAAGACTGAGTATGTGATACAATGCTGTCAGCAGTTCTCTTGGCCTGCATCTGTCAGCTAAAATCTGGGGGGGGGGGGATGAGATAGGTCATTCCTAGAGCATTTGAATTTTCAGCAGAGACAATACATTGTATATTAAAAAAATATAATACAGCACTCAGAACTGGCTGTCTACGTCACACCATTATGTCTGCAGTATGCTGGGGAATCCATTTATAGATTCCAGACAATGTGTTCACTGCAGACTGTCCCTAGTATGCTCCCTGCAAGAGTTCTAAGCTGACAATTAGTAAGGCATGACCGAGGGAGATTATGCTTCCTCAGTGTGTACCGAGGGGTGAGATGGAGTCCTGACCCCAAAGGGTGAGGGACTTTAACCACCATGAGATACATTGACAAGCATAATCCCCTTGACGGAATTGCTTTATTCTACTTATAAAATGCTTAGTAATGTTAGTTTTAGGTAGTGTAGTAGTGTTGTAATGTGGGGCTGTATCTTTAAATGGGTGACTTTACGTCATTGGTATACATTACATATGTGGAAAGGGATTAGGTTGTAGCTGGACTGCATCAATAGTTGAGTGCAGCTGCTCTGCATGGGTTGAGTTATGGTTGCATGGTTGGTAGCTGGTCCTGTTGCAGTAAATCTTATTTCTGAGATCTTATCTGTGTCAGTCTTCACTATTCATCACCTTTGGGTACTGGCCCAGCAGGAGTTTTTTTTTTTTTTGGGATGGGCGGAGCCAACGCACCATCGGCGCTGCCCTCGAGGCTGATGTACTGCGTGGCGCTCACGGGTTGGCCATTAGGTGGTGTTGAGTCCACCCTCCCGCCAGTTCTTCGTCTCCCGCCGTCGAGGTCACCTCGTGGAGGCTGTGCTGTGTGAGAGGCCTGTTGTATATTCTGAAGCCTTCAGCTCCGTTATGAGTACATTGACTTCCATTCTCAAATTCTTCCTGCTGGTTCAGTTTCGCTCCACTCGACGTTGGCTGAGGTTAATGTAAGACTGTTCCTTCTTTATTTTGTGACGTCAGGTCTTGTTTTTTCCGTAGGTCATGTCTCGGACAGGGGCAAGAAAACAATGAAGACGGGATGGCCCCTTATGTGTCGGTGCCCATGTGGCTGTACATATTCAGTCACTGACCAACATGGCCGATTTGGCCCGCTATACGACATGGATTCGTACGACGCCTGCTTCTCCATGGACCGTCGTGTCATCTAACAACGCGCATGGAAAGTTGGACGAGCTCCGCCGACTTTCTGGGGATGGGTGCGCACTCGTCGGGCCAAGCCACGTTCTCTTGTCCTTTCCTCCCGGTTCCCTCCTGGTTCTGTATGGACCAAGGAGGAGGGGGCTTCTGCTTCTTGTAGCCTAGCCATGGCAGAAGCCCCTTCTGCAGTGCAGGAAGCCCAGTCTGTTCCCCCTTGGGACGGGCGGGAGGCACCGCCTTGGCAATCACCTATCAGTGGTGAAGGCTCCCTCTGTGTCGTACCTTTGGCTCGGAAGGCCGGAGTCAGCGCCGTCCTTGACGTAGTCTGTCGGTGCAGTCTTGGGCCTCAGCGCTGTGGGACCTGATGGCGCCGTCGTTGGTGCGAAGTCTGTCATGGTGCCATTGCTGCCATTGGCTCTGTTTGTGGTGCCGATGGTGCTCACGGTGCCGTAGGAGGCCCTACGGCACTGTCCTTGACTGTCTCTCGCCCTGATGCCATGGTTGAGCATGGCGCCGTGTCCAGATCTGGAGCCACATGCATCTCGGAAGAAGACAGAGTGCCTTGAGGTTTTGATCTCAGCGCGCTATGCAGTCGGGCCGTCGGTGCCGTTTCTGGGATCTGCACCGTGGGTCGGGATGGTGCCATGACAGGTTCCGGCTGCGATGCTGCTGCTGTCGTTGGAGCTGTGTGTTCTTCCCGCACCGTTTGCGGTGCAGCTGGGGACATCGGCGCCAACTCTGGTGCAGTCTCTGGATCTGGTGCCCTTTTCAGTCGGGATGGCAGCTGGCGTCCACGCACTGTTTGGCACAGAACTTCGATCTCCACTTCTTCGGAGGGGGAATCGGACTCTGAGTCAGATAGGCAGTCTGACTCTTTGGAGTTGGCTGCTCACGTGGACACCTTGGTAGTGTCCACGATAGTCGGAACCAGCCCACTCTGAGGAGCGGACAGCGGCTTCCGGGACTAGGGTCAGGGGTGCTGACCAGCAGGCAGTGGTGCAGGCCACCATTGCTCTGCAGCCTGGACTCGGAGTGTTTTCTGACCCCTCAGTGGTGGTTCCCTCTCAGGTGGTGTGCCTGGATCGCCCAACTTTGGGGCCGATCAGAGCACTCACAAGAAGGGAGGGTGCTGCTCCCTGGATAGCCCCTTCGGTGGCTGACCAGGGTTGCCAGCTGCCTAGGCTGGCTCTTTCGAGGAGGAGGGCACTTTCGGATTCTGAGGAGACGAGGGGTATGGGTTCCATGCGGCGACCTTTTTCTGGAGCCCACCTGGGCTCTGGGAGAAATCATACTGCGGACCCCCGCCCTTTCCTTTCAGTTTCCTCGAGAGGGCCCCGCTCTTTTGAGGTAGGGGACCGTCCTTCTGGACTTTCACGGCCCAGGTCACCTCACAGGGGGGATTCTTCAGGGCGCAGCCTAGGCAGTTCCATTATGGTTGACCAGCTGTCGGCTGTGGAGTTTTCCAGAGCTACCTCTTCTCTTGTGGCTCCTGGTGCGCGCTCTAACCCAGGCGGAGGATAGCCGATCCCTGTTGTCGGCTCTGCCCTTTCTCCTCTGCCACATTCTCCTGCTCTCCCAGGTATCCTTGGTCCTAGCAGTCCTCTCTCCTGGGAGCAACTCAGAGCTGTGGCTGCTCAATTTCCCTCTTATGTTAGGGCCATGGACAGACAGGTTTTTCAACCCCCCCGAGCAGCCAACCTCTGAGGTCCTCTAACTCCTCATCCTCCTTTTCAGGAGGTGAGGAACCATCTGTCCACATCTCCCCAGCTGCTGATCTCGCTGTGTTTCGGCGTTTTCTCGTGAGGATGTTGGAGGACCTACATGTCACCCTTCCCACTTGGCACAATCCGGAGCATTCGGTGTGCACCTTTTTGGGCGATTTCAGCGCGGACACTCTTGTGGTGCACCTGGCCTGCTCCCTTTAGGGAGGCGTCGATGCGCTTCTGTCAGAGACCCTTTTCCGGAATCCCAGCCCCTAGGGATCTCCACCAGAGGTATTGTGCCCCCCTGGAGTCTCCAGGTAACCTGCCTCATCCTAGCTCAGGATTGACGCAATTGGATACTTCCGATGGGCTTTGCGCCCTGCACTGTGACCGGCCCCCAGATCAAGATTCCTTGGATTTTGACTTCTGGGGTAGGAGGACCTTTTACTTGGCATGGTTGCTTCTCTCAATATCTGCTCATCAGGCCCACTATGCTACCTATGATAGGTTCCTGTGGTCCAGGCTAGGTCAACTCCTAGCCTCGATGCCAGACATGGAGGAAACCAGACAAGCCACTGCACTCTCGGCACATGGCCTGGAGCTAGCAAGGCACCAAGCAAGGGCATCGTATGACGCCAGCGAGGTAGCTACCAGGGTTGTAGGGACAGCGATCTGCACCAGGCGGATGGCATGGCTTTGTCTCTCCCGGTTGTCACCCTTGGCCCGGCGTAGGATGATTAACTCTGCTCACCAAAGAACCTATCTTTTTCTCCCATAGGGTGAGATGGCGTCTGCCGGGGCAACTTCCTACCCCTTCTGGGGGTCCCCATCTCACTCTCCCCACTCGGCCTCTCAGAACCGAAGGTTCTCCTCTTATGTGTTAACCCTGGACAGATTGAAGTCGGGGCTCGGCACTTACTTCAGTAGTGATGAATGGTGAGATTGACAAGATAAGATAGGAAAATTACATACCTAACGTAATTCTGATCTTTCTGTGTATCTTCACCATTCATCAAAATCTCACCCTCCATTCCCCTAGGGCCTGAGTCTCTGGGTCCCCCTTCCTCTCTGTGCCCTCTCCCTCACCCCCTCCTTTCTGTTAGTTAGGAGTGGGGTTACTTGGGGCACAATTCTCTCTGGGGGTAGAGTGGTCAGGATGGGGGGCACTCCTTCTTCAGTGCCTCGGCTCCACTCCTGTGGGGGTTGGGGTTGGTAGTTGCCGTCTTTTCTTTCCCTCGCCCCTTCTCCCCGTCAGCTTGCTTTAATTTTCTTGTCCTTTGGACACAACCTCGATTTAAGTTAACTAGGTTTCTTGCACCAAAAATTTCCTTTTTGGGGGGGGGGGGTGGAGATTATCCCTGTATCCTGTCTTTTCTTCCAGAATAGCCGATTCAGCCTTGTTGGAGTTATTGCTAGTGATTCTGTGCCTTGAATTCAGGCAGTTAACTTTTGGCTACTTCTTCGCAGTTCCTATACAGTCTGGAGACAGGTCAAGGTTCCAGGGTGTGTTCCCTTTCTCCCCGGCCCCTCACATCCTTGTCTCTAAATTCCTCTCCCTCCCTCTTCCTTTTCTACTTCCAGAGATTGGGGCCCTACCCAAACCCTTAGTTTTTCAAACGTATTCTGTCCTCTGTCATTTATTTCTCCTTTTAGTTTATATATCTTTTCCTTTTTCTGTCCCTTGACTTCCTTGTCCCTCCCTCCCTACTTCTTTCACTTCACGGAGACTCAGAACTGGCGGGAGGGCGAGTCGACAACACCTAATGGCCAACCACGAGCGCCACGCAGTGTAAGTCGGTCTGGAGGGCGTGCGCGTGGCACGCTGATTCCGCCCATCCAAAAAAAAAAAAAGCTCCCGCGGGGTCATGACCTCTGCCCAGTACCCAAAGGTGATGAATGGTGAAGATACACAGAAAGATCAGCATTACGGTAGGTACGTAATTTTCATTTTTTTACTTCCTGCACTACTTATATGATCTGTGAGGCTGAGCTGGAAGCCTAGGCTGCGCTTCTTGCACTTTCGATGTGATCGGAGTCGGACCTGGAAGACTCTGCTGTTGATTACATGCCATGTGATGTAACCCAGGTGCACTGAAGTGTAGTTAAATGGAGTGGAAGCAGAGCTAGAGTCTATCCTGTGTTTGTTTCCACATTCCAGATAGGGTAAGTGGATGTTGATTTTTAGCTTTTTGTGATTCTTGAGCAGTTTTGCAGTGTGTGTGAGTATTTATGGTGTTGCTGGGTTGATTGGCATTGTGAACTTTTTGACCCTGATGATATGTAATTAGCATATTGACCGTTTGACTCAGACAGGTTTTGCTGTCGATTAATGCACCTCTATCATGTCATCTGAACAGGGCTGTGTGCTAGATTAATGAAGTACCATGTGATGGGGTCCTTACTAATGAGGAGCCAGAATTGACCAGACCTCATTTTATAAAGGACTGTAACTTGCTGTTAGAGGTATGTTATTTTCGGTATACCCAATCAGTATCGAAAAGTCATCATGCAGACAAGACACAGTTGAATGACAAACCTCTATATAATCAGTCCTGCTGCCTACAAAACATGCAAGGAAACACAGCCTACAAACTACAAAGCAGTTCCAGCAAAAAGACTGAAAACTAACCTCGGGGTCCAAATGAATCGAAACCTTCAGAAACTGAGCCAGAACCGGCTATAGTGAAAAAGATCCAAATCCCCAAAAAACAAAATTACCCTTGAAAGAAAACTTAGTAAAACCACACACCCAGAAATGCAACTGAAAAAATACAGAAAATAAGTAAAATGACCAAAAATCGCCATATAGAAGCAATCCCACCCACCACACTAATCTAAACGCGAAAGAAAGCTATCTAGAAGCTATCTTTCTAGCGAAGAAGAACTCACAAAACTGAAGGTGGACATAGCAATGGAACCAGATGGTATGCACCCTAGGATATTAAAGGAACTACGGATTGTGCTAGCGGCACCACTGGCAGCCCTGTTTAGTGAGTCACTCAGTAAAGGAGTGGTTCCAGAGGACTGGAAGAGGGCACGTGTAGTCCCTCTTCACAAGAGTGGGAACAGGGAGGAGGCAGGAAACTGTAGGCCGGTCAGCCTCACCTCAGTAGTGGGCAAGATTATGGAGGGCGCTGCTTAAGGAAAGGATTGTGGAATACTTGGAATCCAGCAGAGCACAGGATCCAAGGCAGCATGAATTCACAGCAGGAAGGTCATGTTGGACAAATCTGATAGACTTTTTTGACACAGTGACGAAGGAGGTAGATCAGGGGTAGCAGTGGATATCGCCTACCTTGATTTCAGCAAGGCCTTTGACACCATTCCACACAGATGACTAGTTAACAGGTTGGATAGCGCGGGGGTGGTCCATAAAGTGGAGAACTTGGTTAGAAATAGGTTGGGGAACAGAAAGCAGATGTAGGTTAAAGGGATACAGTCTGAGGAAAGGGGGTGACCAGTGGGGTTGGGTGCCTCAAGGATCAGTCCTGGGGCCAGTCCTTTTTAACGTCTACATTAGTGACATTGCTGAAGGGGAAGGTTTGCCTGTTTGCAGATGATACCAAGATCTGCAACAGGGTAGACACTCCGGGGGGGGGGGCAAAATGAGGAGGGACCTAGGAAAGCTGAAAAATTGGTCCAGTCATTTGTATGGTGATTTAAAATTTAATGCAAAGAAGTGCAAGATCATGCACCTGGGGATCAGAAACCCTGCGGAGAGTTAGAGGATGAAGAGGGAAGTTGCTGATGTTACCAGGGAATAAGGGGATTTACTGTAGGAATAATCATCTCAGATGACCTAAAGGTGTCCAAACAGTGTACCAAGGCTATGGGGAGGGCCAGTAGCATGTTGGGGTGCATAGGAAGGGGTATCACTAGCAAAAGAAGGGAGGTGGAGATGCCACTGTACAAAACACTGATGAGGCCTCATCTGGAGTACGGTGTACAGTTCTGGAGGCTGCATCTTTGTAAGGACATAGACAGGGTGGAGGCAGTTCAGAGAAGGGCAACAAAGATGTTGCAGGGCTTGCACAAGAAGACATACGAGGAGAGATTAAAACACCTCAATATGTATACACACTGGAAGAGAGGCGGGAACAGGGAGATATGATGCAAACCTTCAAGTATCTTAAGGCATAAACAGAGTGCAAGTGGGCAGCATCTTTCAGTATAGGAGGTGTACAAGGATGAGGGGGCATGATAAGATATTGGAGGGAGGCAGGATAAAGGGGAATGTGAGGAAGTTTTTCTTCACAGAAAGGGTGGTAGATGCATGGAATAGCCTACCCCAGGAAGTAGTGGGAGCTAGCACCATGGGGAGATTCAAACATGCATGGGATAGACACAAGGGAACCCTAGAGGTGGGTAGGAAAGGCTAAAGCCAGTGACCAAGTAGGGTCAGCGACCGCTGATGCAGGCAGAGAATACGGGCAGACTGGGTGGGCCTAGCGATCCTTATTTGCTGTCAAATACTGTGTCACTATGTATCTAGCAGCTACAGGCAAAAGTTAAATATACATGCAAACACATCATAACAGCGAAGAACATTGACCATCACTGTGACTTAAACAGAACATATTGCAGAAAAAGCCCACCCCCCCCAAAAAAAAACAAAACAACATTCACAGACAAGCATCCTTATTTAAAGAGCTGCCGACACCTTCAGGAGAACTATAACAAAACATAATATATAGACACAGTTTAGCTTGTTTTTCACATTAGGTTTGTATTTTTGTTCTCCATTATTTATTACTGAGGTCACTGCAGGAAAGCAGGATCTTTGCTCCTGAAGAGTTTATCTATTCCTATTGCTTTCTCCCTACCTGAGGTCATAATGCACTGCTTGTGACATCACAGTTACTCATGATGACTGACTGTGATGTCACAACAGAGGATTATGACTTGAAGTAGGGAGTCGGCTATAGAGGCAGATGGACTTTAAAAGAACTCTAAGAGAGAAAGATTACAAATTCAAGCAAATTTTCACAGTAATGTGGAGGAGAAATGTAAGGAATATAAATGGATTGCAAGTAGAACTACCTATTATGTTAAAGTTTTCATTGTGGCATCAGTAATTCTTTATTTAACATATATTTTATTGCAGTTTTGATATACCATGTCACATAAGTCACCATGAAGGCAAGTCTAATCAAATACTGTACATCATGAAACGGCATGTTATACGAACATATGAATTTGCCAGCAGGAGGAGGACATATGGTCTATCTAGACTATTTGCTGCAGGCCCTTCCTGTGTGTTGGATTATAGTGAGTTCTGGCATGCCCTTTAACTATGGCCCTCCCCTTTGCCTTGTCCCATTTCTTGAACTTCCTCTCACCATTTTGTAGCTGTGCCCCCTTGCGTTTCTGTTCCCTTTCAAGATAAAGCTGCTCCCGTGATCCACCTTATGAATACTCTTGAAGTACTCGAATATTTCAGTCATGTTTCTCCCCCCCCCAAGCTTTCTTTCAACGAGTACATATTTAGGTTCTTTAGCTTAGAGGAAAAAGAGACTGCTATGGTTCTCCAAATAGGTGGCTCGGAAGGTAAGGGCAAGAAAGTTATTCTGGAAGTATAAGGAGAACACAGAGGGAGGAGAATAGGGAGGTGTATCATGAGATGCAGAGGGAGGCAGGGAAAGAAATCAGGAGTGCAAAGGCGCAAACAGAGGGGAAAATAGCACAGGCAGTAAAGAAAGAGGATAAGACATTTTTCAGACATGTAAGCGAAAGGAGAAAAACCAGGGGAGGACTTGTAAGGCAAAGGTGGGGAAGGGGAGGTGCGCATGTGTGTGTGTGTGTGTGTGTGTGTGTGTGTGTGTAGGGGGGCCAGAGAAAAATGGGCATCCTGAACAAATACTTTTTTCAGTGTTCACGGAGGAAGGGGAAGGTGAGGGACCACAGTTAAATGACAGGAGCATCGAAGGAAGGGAGTGGACACTAGTTCATTTACAGAGGAGAGAGTCCTGAAGGAGCTCGCAAATCTGAAAGTGGACAAGGCGATGGGGCCAGACAGGATACATCAAAGGGTATTGAAGGAGCTCTTAGAGGTGCTGGCTACAGCTCTGACAGTCCTGTTCAGCCACGCACTGGAGAAGGGAGTGGTCCCAAAGGACTGGAGAAGGGCAGATGTAGTCCCACTTCACAAAAGTGGTAGCAGGGAAGAAACTGGAAATTTCAGGCCAGTCAGCCTGACCTCAGTGGTGGGGAAATTAATGGAATCACTGCTGAAGGAAAGGATTATGGATTATCTTGATACCAGCAGCTTACAAGATCTGAGGGAGCATGGATTCACCAGGGGGAAGTAATGTCAAACAAATCGGATGGATTTCTTTGACTGGGTGACCAGGGAAGTTGATCAGGGTGGAGCGGTGGATGTGGCCTACCTAGATTTTAATAAGGCCTTCACCACCGTTCCATATAGGAGACTAATAAACAAGTTGGGCAGTCCGGGAGTGAGGCCAGAAGTGGTAAACTGGGTAAGGGATAGGTGTCATAGGGTAGTGGTAAACAGAGTTCACTCTGAGGAAGGGAGGGTGACCAGCGGGATGCCACAAGGATCAGTTCTGGGACTGGTCCTCTTCACTCTCCCGGGTCGTACCTGAAAACAGGCAGTTTCTGTCTAGTGGACCTACCCGGTTAACAAAAACTGAATAAATAATGTATTTATTAGTGACATTGTAGAGGGACTAGAAGGGAAGGTGTCCCTTTTTGCAGATGACACTAAAATCTGCAGTAGGGTAGACACTCCGGGTGTGTGTGGGGGGGAAAAATGAATAGGGCTCTAGGAAAGGTTGAGGAGTGGTCAAGAATATGGCAACTAAGTTTCAGTGCGAAGAAGTGCAAAATCATGCGTTTAGGGCATAGAAACCGATTTGGGGGGGGGTGTGGTAATCACTACCACTAAACAGGAAAGAGACCTGGGGGTATCATATCTGATGACCTAAAGGTGGCTAAGCAGTTTGACAAGGCTGTAGGAAGAGCCAGTGGGATGCTAGGGTGCATAGAGAAAGGGTATCACTAACAGAAAGAGGGAGGTGGTGACACCACTGTATAAATGATTGGTGAGACCTCACCTGGAGTACTATGTCCAGTTCTGGAGACCACATCTTCGGAAGGACATAGAGTAGAGGCAGTCCAGAGGAGGACAGCAAAAATGGTGCAGGGTCTGCACCAGAGACCATGTAAGGAGCGGCTAAAGGACCTCAATATGTACACCCTGGAGGAAAGAGAAAAGGGGGATAAGATAGGGACTTTCAGATATCTCATAGGTATAAATAAGGTGCAAGAGGGAAACATTTTTCAGAAAAAAAAGATGCGCAAGAACAAGGGGACATGCTATGAAGCTGGAGAGAGGTAGACTCCGGGGAAACATAAGGAAGTACTTCTTTAGAAAGAGAATAGTGGATGCCTGGAACAGCCTTCCAGCAGAGGTGGTGGGGGCGAAAGCTGTAGCAGGCTTGAAGAACGCATGAGATTGGCATAAAGGAACCTTAGTCATTAGGGAAGGGAGGACTGAGCCAGAGATCACGCAGGATCTATGGTATTACAGTAGGTAGGGAAGATGGGCAGACTGGGTGGGCCAAGCAGTCCTTATCTGCTGTCAAATTCTATGTTTCTATCCTTGTATGCGCTGCCCTGCTGACCCGGAATCATCTTCGTTGCCCTTCTTTGTACCTCCTCCAAATGATTTACATCTTTTCCAGATGGAGGCTCCAGTACTGTCAGAGTTGTCCAGCTACAGTCCCACCATGGATCTGTAAAGTGGCAGGGTCACTGCCTTCATTTTGCTCGAGAACCCTCTAGCTATGTACCCCAACATAATATATATATATATATATTTTTTCAAATCTTGGGTCAGCGCTACTCACAATGGGGGTTGGTGCTCTCTCTTGGGCTGGCTAAACCCCTAGCTTACTTACACAAAGATTCCAGAAATGAGATGGCACTCTGAATTTAATTCAGGTAGAAACATAAACATAGACTTTGACGGCAGATAAGGACCGCTTGGGCCACCCAGTCTGCCCATTTCCCTACCTTTCAGATAAGCTGCAGATCCTAGTTAACCAACAGCCTACTTCTTCTTAACCCCCCGCTAGAATTGCCTTCTGTCTGTCCCATGCACTCTTGAATTCCCCCACTGTTTTTTGACTCCACTACCTCCTCTGGAAGACTGTTCCATGTGTCCAGCACCCTCTCTGTGAAAAAATACTTCCTCACATTGCCCCTGAGCTGTCCCCCCCTCTATCTTCAGATTGTGCCCCCCTATTCTTGCACATCTCTGTTTCTGAAAGATGCTACCCTCTTGGACTTTGTTGATTCCCTTAAGGTACTTGAATGTTTCTGTCATGTCCCCCTCTCCTCCTTTTCTCTAGGGTATACATATTAAGCTCCTTTAGTCTCTCTTCATATGGCTTCTGGTGCAGACCCGCACCATTTTGTGCCCTCCTCTGGACTGCCTCCATCCTGTCCATGTCTTTATGGAGATGGGATCTCCAGAACTGCATGCAGTACTCCAGATGGGGTCTCACCAACTGTCTGTACAGAGGGATAACAACTTCCTGTTTTCTACTGGTGATGCCACTCCCTATGCATCCCAGTATCCCTTCAGCCCTCCTTACTGCCTTCTCACATTGTTTGCCTACCTTTAGGTAGTCTGATATGACTACCCCAGGTCCCTTTCCATTTTTGTTGTTAGTACCTCTCCCCCCCCATTGTGTACTCTTCCCCTGGGTGTTTGTTTCCCAGGTGCATTACTTTGCACTTCTTTGCATTGAATCTAAGCTGCCTTACTTTGGACTATTCCTCCAACCTTGCCATTCCCTTCTCATCCTTTCCACCCACCTTGTGTATCAACCCTGTTGCAGATCTTTGTGTCCTCTGCAAAGAGGCGTATTTTCCTTTCAGCCCCTCCGCAATGGGTCACCTGTAAAGACGTTAAAGAGGACCGGTCCCAGTACGGAACCCTGCGGTACCCGCTAGTAACCCCCCTTTCCTCCGAGTGGACTCTGTTTACTATCACCCATTGCATCCTGTTGTCCAGCTAATATTTTACTCTGGCTAACACCCTGAAAGGCTTTTCAGAGCATTCACTTGTAATATGCAAAAGGGGTTAATGGCCAGCATGCTGAAGAAAACGCCACTGAACCAGGACATTGGTACGAGAAGTCAGTACCATTACTGCTGCATTTGCCTCCTATTACATGAGACTGTACTCATAGGAGGACGCAGGCTCCCCTGAGGCCATCAGAAACTTCCTGGATGCCCTCTGTCTTCCCAGCCAGACCCCAGAATCTCTCACCTCCCTACAGGCTCCCATCACATCAGAGGAGGTTCAGGGTGCTTTAAAATGCCTTAAGCCAGACAGATGCCTGGGACCAGCTGGTTATCCATCTAAATTCCTGAAAGCCTTCTTTCCTGAGTGCTCCTCCTTGTTTCTGAAGATGTCCAACTCACTGTTAGAGGGTGCCACTCCCACCCTCCCCCATGGAGCTTTGACTTATTTTCGGTGATACCAAAGCCTAGGGAATCCCCCCCAATCTCTGTGAATCCTACCAACCAACTTTGGTGCTTAACACCGACTATAAATTATTTGTATCCATATTGGCCTGCAGTCTTCCCTCAGTTGTACGAATGGACCAGATGGGCTTCATACAGTCCCAGCAAACAGTGCTTAGCATCTGGTGAACATTGTCTCTCCTGCATCACGCCTCCCGTACTGGATTACCTCGTCTTTTTTTTTTTTCTTTTCTTTCCCCTCTCTCTCTCTCCTTATTGCTTTTCCTTCCTTTGGAGGTCTGGGGTGGCTTCTCAACCCTTTTTCTGCCCCCAAGGACTGGTGCCTGGCTCCTCCAGTGTGGTCAGGTATGCTTATGCATTCCTCCTCCCATGGTGGGGACGAGGAGAACCATCCCCCCCCCCCCAAACACATAATTCATGCGGACCATTTCCAGGCAGCAGCACGAGTCTGCAGACAGGGCTTCATGGAACTCCAGACCTCCTTTTTCCATTTTCTGCCCCTCTCACTGTAACCGTCGTGAGCGTGCGTGTGGAGGCACGTGCAACTCACCAGGCTGCAGCCCTCCCTTACTGTGCTGCCCATAGCCTGCTCTACCACCAGGCCTTCTCCTGGTGGCAGCCAAAGGCCGGGCAAACCAAAATACTCTCACTGGAACAGGAGAGCAGTCCTCTACACACTCAATTCTCTCCCTCCCCGGTCAGCCCCCAAAGACACTAGTCCGTCACTGAACTCAGGTCACCGGTGTGACATGAGGTGTGGCGTCCAGCACCTCAACCCCCTCAGTGCCACTGGGGCGGAGCTTACTGTGAGTTTTGACGTGGAGAAAGTATTCAGCAGACTTTCATGGGCCTTCCTCTGCACCACACTTTTGAAATTCAGTTCCCCTCCCTTTTGTAGACCTTATCTTTTCAATCTGTTCCGGACTGCAGGCTTAGGTCAGGGCGAATGACTACCTCTTCGAATTCTTTCCACTGGAGAGGGGCATCCGCTGATGACGATGCCCACCCTCACCCCTTCGGTTCATGGTTTATATAGAGCCGGTGGCTCAAGCCATATATCAGGACCCACAAATAGTCTGGTGCAGGGTGGATGATGGTAGTGAACACTGCATCACCCTGTAAGCAGGTGATATTCTCCTCTGTCAGACCCAGCAGTAGGCCTGCCAGTGGTGTGGAGCCTTCTGACAAAGTTTAGACGGGTTACAAATTAAATGACACCAAGACACCAGTCGTAACTATCAAAGTCACTCCCTTTGCTCACCTCTGACTGCAGTACCCCTTCTGGTGGGACCTGAGCTACATGACATTCCTAGGCATCCATCTTACTAGCTCAGCTTCTTGTTTGTTTGTGGCCATTTTTTTCCCCCATTAGTAACACAGGTCCAGTAGGAGTTGGTTAGATTTATTTATTTTATTTATTTATGTCTTTGATAACCGGGTGAATGGACTGATCCAAAAGGACCGATTTCAGCCACGACATGGGCCAAACAAGATGCAATACAGCACATTACAGGGTAACAAACAAGAGGATCTAACTATACAGAGCAACAGTATGTACAGATACACAGCTATCAGATTTTATGCTATACAGCGCAGCAGTATGTATAGATACACGTTAATGGATTTTATGCCATACAGAGCAGCAGTATGTACAAGAGCAAAGGGGATTATATACAAGATCAGAGTTGTAACATCAAGCTATTGATTAGAAACTGTGGACTTACTGCTGTATATGATCACATCAGAAAGTGCTAACTATGTACAAAGGTACATCAGTTGCACAGTCACAGACAGTCTTGATCAGCCAGGAGAAATGAAAGTGTGAGCAAGTGAGGACTAAAAAGTAAGAGATGGAGGCTGGCAAGGTAAGGGTCAGGGATAAAGGCAGGCAGAAAAATAGAAGACAACGGAGGCTAGGGTGGATCATGGTCTATAACATGGCCTGGGGAACAGTTGCAGGAAGATTCAGTCAGGAGCCAGGCTTGTAGGTTATTTTTGAGGGCCATGTGGGAGGGGGAGGAGCGGATCGATGATGGGAGCCTGTTCCAGTGGGAGGTGGCAGACACAGAGAAGGCCTTACTACCCATGACAGATGGAACCTACTCCTGATCTCATTGAAGTGCAGGGTAGCCTCAGTTAAAATGATGCTGCTGCCCAAATTCCTATATCTCTTCCAATCTCTATCACTCCCAGTTCCCACAGCCACCTGGATGGCATGATGCAGCCTCCAGAACTGGACACGGTACTCCAGGTGGGGGCCTCACCAGTGAGCGATATAATGGCAGCACCACCTCCCTTCTCCTGCTAGAAATTCCTCTCGCAGTGCACCTCAGCATCCTGCTAGCCTTTCTCACTGCTTTGCCCCTCTGCCCTGCTACATTGAGGTCATCATCCGACATGATGACTCCTAGGTCTCTTTCTTGCTTGTTGACTGTAAACTTCACTCCCCCCAGCTTATACACAGACCGTGGGTTCTCAGCCCTAAGTACACAATCATGCACTTTTTGGCATTGAAAACCCCCAGACATTCCAGTAGCTTTCTCAGATCCTTTGCATGCCCTGCACCCCTTCCTGATTGTCAATCCTGTTGCAGATTTTTGTGTCCTCCGCAAAGAGATGCACCTTTCCCTTAAGTTCCTCTGCAGTGTCGCTTATGAAGACATTGAAGAGGACCAGTCCCAGCACCGAACCCCATGGTACCCCACTAACCCTCCTGCTGTCTGGGTGGCTACATTTTACCACCACCCTTTGTCTCCTGTCTGTAACCAGTTTGATACCCATCTTGTCACTTTCTCCCCCACCCCCAGCTTGCTTAGTTTCTTAATTAGCCTCCTGTGTGGCACAGTGTTGAAAGCCTTACTGAAATCCAGATAGGCCACATCCACTGCTCTCCCTGAATCCACCTCCCTGTTAACCCAGTCAAAGAAATCTGAGTTTAGTTTGATGTGACCTCCCCCCTGTGAAACCGTGCTGCCGGTGGTCCTGCAGCCCTTTTGCCTCTAGGTGCTCCATGAGCCTCTCCTTTAGTAGTTTCTTCATTAACTTCCCCATCACCGATGTAAGACTGGTGGGCCTGTAGTTGCTAGCATCCTCTCTACTGCCACTTTTTGTGCAGAGGGACCACATCGACACTCCTTCAGTTCTCTGGAATTTCCCCCATCTCCACTGAGGTGCTAATAAATCCTGCCAGAAGGGTGGCCAGCACCATGCTCAGTGCCTCTAGGACCCTTGGATGAATCCCATCTGGCCCCGTTGCCGCCTTCTCCTTTAAGGTTCTAGTCTCTTCCAGACCCTCCCCACCAAGAATAGACTTCTGTCCTGTGCCCCCCTCTCCCTGGTCCTTACTGCAGCATTCTGGTCCATCCCTACGAACATACAAAATTGCCAGCAGAAACAGGCCTCATGATCTATCGAATCTGCTAGAGTGTGCAGCTAGCCCCTCTTGAAACTGACCACTGTCTTATAGGACACTGTCTTGTCTGGCAAGGTGTTCCTTTTGTCCACCACTCTTTCCATGAAAAAATGTCTTCTCATCTCCCTCTTGAATGTTCCCTCCCCTTCAGTCTCAGTCCATGCATGCCCTCTCATGTCCCTCCCCCTTCTCATCTGAAAAACCCTTCTGTGTTGGTCTTATTTATCCCCTTCAGATACTTACAGGTCTCTATCAAGGCTAGTTTCTGTTACTTTAATTTCGTGTGTGTAACCCGTAATTCCATCATGTTGTACCTATGTACTCTGTATGTTCTGTTCTTTGTACTCTGATGTGGAGCCTTTGTAAATGAGTCCCTGACTCAAAGGTTGTAATCCTGAAGTATGTTAAATAAATAAATAAATATCCCCCCATTCCTCCTCTTCTCCAGTGAATACATATTCAGCTCTCCCAGCCTGTCCTCGTAGGGCTTGCTTTCCAATCCCTTGATCATCTTTGTGGCTCTTCGCTGCACCCCCTCCAACAATCTGATGTCCTTCTTCAGGAATGGGCACCAGTACTGCATGCAGTACTCCAGGTGGGGCCTGACCGATGACCTATACATGGGCAGGATAACCTCCCTCCTTCTGGAAGAGATCCCTCTCGTAATACACCCGAGCATTTTGTTGGCTTTTGCTGCCGCCTTCCTGCACTGAGCAGAGTTGTTCATACTTCCCATAATGATCACTCCTAGGTTTTTCTCCTCTGTGGAGCTCCCCAACTGTACCCCATTCGAGTGATAACCCCTTACCTTGAAGACCGAGCAGAAGTAATCATTTTCCTCTGTGCAGTCCCCCCCGACCACCTGATTCTCACTATCCCTTCCCTTGTCTTCCTCTTTTCCCCCACATACCGGAAGAATGTCTTGTCCCCTTTTTTGACCTCCTTAGCTGTCCTCTCCTCTTAGTGCTTTAGCTGCCCTTACCTTCCTTCCTGCCTCTCTCTCTTTGTTATGCCAGATATAATAAAGCACAGATGTTAAAGTAATTGGTTATGGCCACCTCCAGATACTTTTCCTCCTCTGACACCATGACTTTCACCTCCACCCCAGCCAGTGTTCAGCTCCCGGGTTCTTGCAACCAATGTGCATGACCTTGCACATTTTCATACTAAACCTCAGCTGCCAGATACCAGACCACCTTTCAAGCTTTGCAGAGGTCCTTGACACCTTCTTTGGTGTCCACCCAAGTTTGGTATTGTCTGCAAAGAGGCAGATTTTGCCTTTTACGCCCTTCCCTATGTTAATGAACAACACCCAGATCCAAGCACTAAACCCTGTGAGACCCTGCTGGTGACCTCTCTTGGTCCTGATGGCTTCCCTCCCTACATTAGCTTTTGATCCTCCAGAACCAGTACGCCACCCACCTCATCAGTTTGCTACCCACTCCTGAATCTTACAAATTTGTGATTAGACTCTTGTGAGGAATTGAGTTGAAGGCTTTATTGAAGTCCTGGTATACTACATCAGCTGCCTAACCCTTGTCCATAGCTTCTGTTACCCAGTCAGAGAAATCTATTAAGTCAGTCTGCTGCATCCTCCCCGCCTTGAACCCGTGCTGCCTCTAATTTTGGAGTCCACTTGCCTCGAGGAATTCAACCAACCATTTTTTCAGGATGGTCTCCATCAGCCTGCCCACTATAGATGTCAAGCTGACAGGGCTGTAGTTCCCTGGGCTGTCCCTAGTTCCGCTGTTATGCAGTGACACCATATGTGCAGTTCTCCATTCCGCTGACACCTCTCCTGTCTCTATCATATCCCTTCTTTCCCCCACGGTATACATATTGAAGTTCTCCAGTCTCTCATGTGATGTTTGGTGCAGGCCCTGCACCATTTGTGTTGCCCTTCTCTGAACTGCCTTTACCCTATGTCCTTACGGAGATGCAGCCTCCAGAACTGGACACAGTACTCCAGATGAGGTCTCACCAGTGATTTGTACAGTGGTATCACCACCTCCTTTCTTTTGTTGGTGATGCCTCTCCTTATGCACCCCAGTACCCCACTGGCTCTCTCCACAGCTCTGGCATATTGTTTGGCCACCTTTTAGGACATCTCATATAATTACTCCAGATCCCTTTCCTGTTTGGTGGCAGTCAGTATCTCTTCACCCCACCCCCCAAAATCTTGTAAGCCTCCCCTGGATTCCTGTGCACTAAATGCATGATTGTGCATTGAATCTTAGTTGCCACACTTTTGACCATTCCTCTAGTTTACCTAGGTCCCTCCTCATTGTTTCCACCCCTCCCAGAGTGTCTATCCTGTTGCAGGTCTTAGTGTCATTTAGAAAGAGGCATATGTTTCCTTCCAGCCCCTTCGCAATGTCACTTATGAAGACATTAAATAGGACTGGCCCCAGAACTGATCCCTGTGGATCCCCGCTGGTTACCCTCCTTTCCTCAGATTGAGCGCCATTTACCACCACCTTCCATGTTCTATCCCTCAACCAATTTCTAATGCAGTTTACCTTCTTGTGACCCATTCCCAGGCTGCCTAGCTTGTTTAGAAGCCTCTTATGTGGAACAGTGTCGAAGGCCTTGCTGAAGTCCAGGTAGGCCACAGCCACCGCTCCCCCATCCACTTCCCTGGTCACCCAGTCAAAGAAATCTCAGATTTGTTTGACATGACCTTCCTGCTGTGACTCCATGCTGCCTCAGATCCTGTGCTCTACTGTATTCAAGATGTTTCACAATCCTTTCTTTTAGCAGTGACCTATAATTTTCCGCACCACCGGAGTCAGGCTGACTGGTCTGTAGTTTTCAACCTCCTCCCTGCTACCTCTTTTGTGTAGAGGGACTACATCTGCTGTCCTCCACTCCTCTGGAACCACTCCCATTTCTAGTGATTCATTGAGCAGGGCTGCCTGTGGTGCTGCCAGCACCTGCCTGAGCTCCTTTAATATTCTCGGATGCATCCCATCTTGGTCCCATTGCCTTGTCCCCTTTCAGTTTTGTGAATTCCTTTAGAACTCTCCTCCGTAAATGGACTGATGTCCATCTCCCTCGCCTTATTGCTCCTGTCGCTTAATAGTGGTCCCTCACCTTCCCCCTCTTCTGTGAATACTGAACAAAAATATTTGTTCAGGATTTTTTTTTAAGTAGCAATTTTATTGGTTTTTCAGGTACACCAAGATACACAGACAAAATGCATAACCATCAAATAATATAGACAGAGATATACACATCTACTTTAAGGAAAAATCAAAAGAACAAGACACTGGGCCCGCCCCATCCCACCAATCACTTATAAATATTCGATTATAGACATGAGGAGTCCCCTCTCATCCAATTTTAAATTCCAGGGGAGGGACAAGTCAGGCTGTTAAACACATAATATAACAGTTATGCACATATAAAAATGAAAGAGAAAAAGGTAAATCAAAGGACCTACAGATAAAACGATAAACACAATCCCCCCCCCAAGTAATAGAAGTTAAGAATGAAAAATAAAACCCATCTGGAGCTGGTGGATCCCCCCCTTGTTTGTACATATAGATTGTTCATAACTTTCTGTTCCCATGGAGGTGAGGGTGTGGGGAGAGAAGGGGGAGGCACAGAATCATCTCAGCAGCCCACAGGGCTCCTGCTAGGACACAGAATCTATCCCAATCCAGGGCTGCCCGTAGGGAGACCCCCCATGCATGCCTTTCATTCAAGTAGGGAGATAAAAACTCTCACAGCAATCCAACATGAAGAGAGATGTCACCACCTTGTACAAGCATGGCCCTCCTAGTATTAAGGGCATTCAGCCAAGAGCTCCAGTACGGTTTTATTCTCCTTCTCTGCTTGGTAGTGAAAAAATGGTAACCATGTTGCTTTAAATGTATCTATCTTTAGTTGTAAATGAGCCGTTAGCGTTTCCATTTCCTGTATCTGTATACATATGGAGTACCAAGTTTCCAGAGATGGGGGAGCCTCATCTAGCCGGTTTTTTGTGATGGATTTCTGAGCAGCAGCTAAGAGAATAAAGAACAAATATCTCTGAGCCTTAGAGGGCATCTGCGCGCAGAGAGACCCAAGAGCCAGTACTTTGGGTCCCCAGGGAGCTGTACTTGGAATATCTTTTCCATCTCATAGACTATCCCATCCCAATATCCCTGTCATATTTGGCAGCTCCAAAAAATGTGGACGTGGGTTCCTCTCTCCCCACAACTCCTCCTGCATAAATATGAGGCACTAGCCCCAAAATGTCTAGTGATGACCAAGGTGCGAAAATATCTAATGTTCACTTTCCATCTAAACTCGCAGTACGAAGGAGAGGCTGAGTTTGAGTGAACCCCAGCCCAAATCTGCTGCCAATCCTTGTCTTCTAGCTGTGAATCCAGCTCTTTGGACCATTTATCTTCTAAACCCTCTATAGTAACAGACTCTCTCGAGGAGAACAATGAAACCATCTGGGAAATTATTCGTCCCTTGTCCCCTCCAGAGAGCAATGGGAGTAGAAACTCCAGAAGGGGATTTAAATCATTTAACTCTGTCATACTCATTCTTACAGGCTAGGAAGTGCCGAATTTGCAAAAATCTATAATGATCTCTGGGGGAGAGACCAAATTCCCTGGCTAACTGTTGAAAATCCTTAAAATTCTCGCCTTCATACAACTGGCCAATGCATTGGAGACCCACCCTCTCCCATCTGCGGAAACCCAAATCCATTTGGCTGGGAAGGAAATCTGCACAAGCCCTGATAGGGGTCTAGGAGGTCAGCCACAGCCGGATACCAAATTTTTTGGTTACCCAAGACCAGACCGGTTTCAGTACTTGAGCCCAGGGGTTAGTCACCAAGAATTTCGACAGACCTTCCTGATCTACCAACATTATATCAGCCAGGCGAACCCCAGGGACCCACGGCTTCTCCAGCTCTGTCCACAAGGGTTGATCTTCCCAAGACCACAGAGGTCCCAACACCTGAAGTTGAGCTGCCCAGTAATATTTAATGAAGTTGGGGAGCCCTAACCTGCCCCCACCTTTAGCCCTGTGTAGTATTTGCCATTTAACCCTTGGCGGTTTATGATTCCAAATAAATTTAGAAGTAGATGACTTCAAACTTTTCCAGAATGAGGATGGAGGGTTCAGTGGCAAGGCTGAGAAGAGAAAGAGCAAATGGGGTAGTGCATTCATATGTATGGTTTCTGTCTGGCCAGAGATAGAGAATGGGAGCTCTTTCCATCTGTTGTAGGCTACTTGAATGACTTGGAGCAATTTAAGATAATTGGAGCTGTATGGCTTTTCAAGTTTATCATGTATCCAAAGTCCCAAATAGCAGAATTTCCTCAGTTGCCCACTTAAAAAGTCCCACTTGGGGAAGGGTGTTATGTCTGATTGGGGCTATGGGGAGCATTTCCGTCTTAGAATCATTGACTTTAAACCCTGAGATTATGCCGAATTCTTGTATGAGACCTCAGAAGGGGAGCCAAGGTCACCGGATTGTCAACATACAGCAATGTATTATCTGCATAGAGAGGGGGGTGCGGACTTCAGCCCCTTCCACCCGAATCCCCCTATAGCTGTCTGATTGTCTGATCCGGCCTGCAAAGGGCTCCATACTTAAAGCAAACAATAGCGGTGAGAGGGGACACCCCTATCTGGTCCCCCTCTCTATACCGAACATCACACCATCCACCTTCGCCCTGGGACTCTTATATAAACTAGATATCCAATTTCGGAATTTACTCCCAAACCCAAATTTAGCTAGAGTCTCTTATTCAAAAACAACCAAGGCGATCAAAAGCCTTTTCGGCATCTAACGAGACCACCGCCCTAAGACTCTGGGAGGGAAGGGAGGGACCAACCGCTATCACATTCAGTAAGAGACTGATATTGTTTTGTATGTGGTGTCCAGGGACAAACCCTGTCTGATCAGAATGAACCAATTCTGGGATAAGCTCCTTTAATCTCTCTCCGATTAATTTAGCAAAGATTTTTGCATCTACATTTAACAGGGAGATAGGGCGGTAGCTTGCACATTCCAGGGGATCTTTCTCAGGCTTGGGGAGCACTGTGATGATGGCCCCCCCCCCCCCCAAGTATCCGGAGTGGTCCCCATCACATGCACCTCATCATTACAGATTTTTAAGAGAGTTGTGGTCAGTTCATTCGCAAAGGTTTTATAAAATTCAACTATAAAACCATCCGGTCCCGGGGCTTTCCTAGAACTAAGGGATTTAATTGCTGATTCAAGTTCCCCTTCTTTGAAGGGTCTTTCCAGATGTTTAGCCTGTGCTTCTGTCAGAGCTGGGAGTTCAACTGTATCTAAAAATATCCTTATTTTTAACTCATGGTAAGGCTGCCTCTCCTTGGCATATAGTCAGGAATAAAATCCACAAATTCTTCCACTATTTCTGATGGTTGCACCATGACCTTTCCTGGGTTTTTGATGCTATTAAGTTTAGAAATACATCTGTCCATCTCTTGTTTTCTAAGGTGCAGGGCCAATAATTTGCCTGCCCATTCCCCTCCCTCATAGTAACTCTGGTTAGTGCACCGTAGGGAATTAAGAGTATGGCATACCATTACTTTATTGTAAACCTCTTTGGCTTCTTGCACCTTCTGGAATGTGACCGGCTCTCTAGTAATTTTGTGTTCCAGTTCTAAGGAGGTAATAGTCCCTATAGCTTGGGGAAATCTTGGCTTTGTACAGTTTATTCCGGTAAGCCGCGTAACTAATAAAGTTACCTTGTAATACCGCTTTTAGGCCATACGAAATAAATCTCAACAATGTGTCAGTCTCTCTGTTGTCCTCCAAATAGCATTCAGTCTCCTTCTTCACAGAAGTAATTAGGGCTTTATCTGCTAGGAAACCCGCATCTAACCTCCAGGCCCCCCTCACATGTACTGGTTCCCAGATGGCCACGACCTGCACCAGAACATGATCAGAGAAGGAGACCGGATGGATCAGGACCTTCCCAAAAACGTGTTCCTCTGACTGCCAGGTATAGATCCTGTCCAGTCTAGAATAAGCATTCGAGGCTGGAGCATAAAAGGTGAAGTTTTTCCCTGTGGGGTTTTGCAATTGACACAGGTCCACTAGGCCCAGTTCTGAAGTTAGGGTTCTCAGGAGTTTGGAGCAGCTCCCCCATCCCCCGACGACTAGGTGGATTTCTATCCAGACTACAATTTTCGACACAGTTCCAGTCATCAGCTACTGTAAGCTGGACTGGAGCGAGGTTGGTGATTTTATTAAATAGCTCTCTGAAAAAATTCCCAGATGGGGGGTTGGGGCATACACAGATACTGTGTGTAAGCTCCCCAGAAAGAACAATCCATCTGCCGTTGCCCTCTCTTAAGACTGACTGGGTTCTGAAAGGCAGCCCCCTTTAATTAAGATGACTGTGCCAGCTTTGGCCGCAGCAGGGTATGAGTCAGAGAAGACCGTGCCCACCCACGATCTTCTTAACTTGCTATGTTCCCCCTTCGACAATTTGGTTTCCTGGAGGCATGCAATATCGCAGTTTAGCCCTTTCAGTTCTTTCAAAATTTGAACCCTTTTAATTACATTATTGATCCCCTTCACATTCACAGTGCACAAAGTAAGTGATCCCATCATCTAACCCAGGTAAAGCCCTTTCCGCCTCTGACCACACCCAGAATGGGTAAACAAAAAAAGAACACCACATAAAATCCACAGTACATACAAATACACACACAATGCTACAGACCAGTCTCAACTGGAGACTATGAACTGGAAATATTGGATTTGTAATTTAAACTGGAATTGGGTGGAGATTGATGGAATAAACGCCCACGGGTAGCCAGCAAAAGCTCCACCTGTATTCCCCACTTCAGCCGAAGAGGGGTCAGTGAGGACGCAACAGGTCCTGTAAAGTTGCAAAAGAAGAGTACAGCACACACTGTGCAAAGGGAACCCCACCCTTCGCCACAAGTGGAGGTACACCTTCCCTTCTGTTTGAATTTCCAGTAATGCCAGGCCCAGACATCTCCACCATGAACCCCAGGTCAGGCGACTCAAAATTAAGCTGCCCCTGCCAACCCTAAGAACATGTAAAACCTAGAATGTTTTGTTGTCCTGGGAATGGCAGAATAAAATTACTACTAACAACTCGGTAAAGATTTAAATGTTTATAACCAGCAACACTAGGATAAGTAAAAGTACTGCAGTTTAAACCTGAAAAGATAGCTGCCCTGCATAAATCACTGTGGCAGTAAACCAGAATGCAAACTGGTGAGGATAACATGTAAGGAGAGCAAACTGCTACCCCTGGAACTGAATCCAACATGGTCTTTGGGATCCATATATCCGTCCAGCAATTTTTATTTAAAAGGCAAACAAAAACACAGTCCTGGCTAAATTTGCGATGAGTAGTTCTAATATAAAAAGAAAAAAACAATTTAGCTGAAACAATTAAGGCAGTCATTACTTGCGAGTGAGTCCTTAGGTGCAGCACGGTCGTGCGAGTGTATTAAATGTGTTGCAAGGGGGAACATATGAAGGACCCACCCCAGAAACAGTTACATTGTTAAACTGAGCTTAGGGAAATGAGAGCCTTAACACCACAGTTCCGCCTTGTATTGCTGATCCAGGGACACCTCAAGGTTGTAAAACAAACAGGCAATAATGCCTCGCTTCCAGTACTCCGCACCTCCCAAACATGGATCAGAGAATCCTCAGGATAGCAGAAACACCACCTCACACCGCCAAGGCCAAATGCTCACGGAGGGGGATGGTGTGGAAGAGCCCATCGGGCCACATCAGCATGTAGAGGTAAGATGGAGTCCGCTCTCCGTTTCTGTGGGCAGCGGCCACCTGGGGCAATGCCCCACAGCAAGCTTTCAGTTTCATGCTCCGTTTGCTCCTCACTGGTGTCTGGTACTTGAATGCCCAGCCTTTCAAGCACAGGGGTGGCTTGCAATAAGTTGTTGAATACCTGCACACCTTCCTTGTCCTGTAGCCACAGCCTTGCTGGATATTGAAGAAAGGCTTTCAGCCCCTTCTCCCGCAACATCTTTACCACTTGCAGCACTTTTTTCCGTTTCTCCATCATGCTCGGAGGAAAGTCCTGGTCAAAGTATACTTTTTGACCGCCAAGATTTAAATCTTTCTTACTCCAGGCCAACCAGATAATTTTCTCCTTGGTGGGGAATTTTTAAGAATTTCACTAACATGGACCTGGGGGGAGCCCTTTGTTTTGGGGCAACTGCCC
This sequence comes from Neoceratodus forsteri, assembly GCA_016271365.2. NCBI lineage: Eukaryota > Metazoa > Chordata > Ceratodontiformes > Ceratodontidae > Neoceratodus > Neoceratodus forsteri. The sequence continues at coordinate 160,095,800 of CM057458.1, read as the reverse complement.
AATGGGCCCGCTCTGTGGCAGATTCACAATTTTTGGGGAGCAAGAGCTCCTGCTGTAACCAAGACTCCAGATAAGCTACCATGTCCTCTTGCTCACTGCCTTCGGGGATCCCGAAAATGTGGACATTGTTCCTCCTGGCTCTGGCTTCTGAGTCCTCCGCCCTATATGTATGTTCTCACTCCCTCCGGTGTGGGAAAGCCAGGGAACGACTGAACGCCATGTGCTCATTTTGCAAAGAGTCTAAATGAGTTTCCACAGCGGTAGTCTGGGATTCAAGCTTCTTACAGTCTGTTTGGAGACTAGAAATTTTGGAGTCAATCTGATGCAATATATAGGCAGCATGTGTTGCCCATCGGCCTTCATGAAAGTAGAGATGGTTTCCGATTCAGAATCGTCCTCCCTGGAGGCCGTTAGTACAGAGGACGGGGAAGGGCCAGCAGGTAGGGTGTCAGTTTATTGCACAGATTGCTGAAAAAAGCCAGAAAAATCCTTCTCCCCAACCATGATGACTGGCTGGATACAGTTTTTAAATAGTCCAGTGAATTGCAAGTTAGTGCATGGATGGCTACCGATAAAACTGATGGTAAGACCTGGGGCTCTGGAGCGGTAGAGTTAAGCCACCATTATCGTTGCATCACCGGAAGTTATTTGTTCAAGATTGTTGCTTTTTCCAAGTCCCCTGCTGCACACTCCCTTTTTTCCCCCTTTAAGCCTTACAATCCTACCCCTTGTCTTTCTCCTTTCACTAACATACCTATAAAAAGTCTTGTCCCCTTTCTTTACGGCTGGGACTATTTTTTCTTCCGTTTGTGCCTTTGCACTCCTGATTGCCTTCCTTGCCTCCCTCTGCTTATCCAGATACACTACCCTGCCTCCCTCCTTCTGTGTTTCCTTTTACTTCCTGAAAGTCAACTTTTTTCGCTCTTACCTTCCCGGCTACTTCCTTTGAGAACCATAGTGGTTTTCTTTTTCTCTTGCCTTTGTTTATTTGCCTAACACAAAGGTTTGTTGCTTCTACTGTGGCTTCTTTTAGATGGGTCCACTGTTCCTCGATTTCCCCTCCCCACCCTCCGCTAGGGCTTTCCTGAGACCCCCCACCAACTTTGCAAAGTCTGCCCTCCTGAAGTCCAGAACCTTTGCTTTTGTGTGGCTTGACTCTGCCACTGTACTCATTGAACCACACCGTGCGATGATCACTGGACCCCAGGTGTCCACCGACCATGACATCTGCAATTCTGTCCCCGTTGGTAGGTACCAGGTCCAAAATCGCACCCTCATGGGTGGGCTGTAGCACTAGCTGCCTGAGACATGCCCCCTGCAGGGAGTCCTGTATGTTCCCGCTCCTGGTTGAGGCTGTGGCTAGGATGCTTGGGAGGGGGAAGGACCGTCCTCCCCCTGGGAGAGGATTAAGAGTGACCTGCTGGCAGCTTTCATCTCCCAGATTGGTGTGTTAGCTGTCTTGGATCTTGGCTGCCACCAGGTGGAGACTTGGTGGCTGTCTATGGGATCTCCGCGCATCAGACAGCAGTCAGGGAAGGGGGAGGTGTTTGTTGAAGCTCAGGCCAGGAAGCATAGGTAAACCAGGAGCAGTTGTAAAATTTGCAGATAACATTTTATTATTAACAGCAAAATAAAAATAGTTTAGTAAAACTGTTTTACAGTGGCAGTACAAACATAGAAAGCAGAGTCCTTCTTCTGAGTTTTTTTTTCTCAATTTCCTCTGTCTCTGTCTCTCTCGAAAAACATTGCAGCTCTTTTTAGAGCAAGTCTTTGCAGGGAGCTCGTTAAGAAAATGTTCTACCTCTCACAGAGTGTTCTTGTCAGTTTCAGCAGGTGCAACAAAAAGTACCTAATGACCCAGAACTGGCCTCTTGTTTACAGCATCTTGGAGAGTTTGCAAACCAGCTTCTCAGGTTAACCCCTTGAGTTCCAAATAGTTTTTTGCAATCTTTTTAACAGTATAACTATATACAGTTTTAAACAAAGGGATCCCAGTATCACATACATTTTTATACAGAGATTCATATATTTTTTAACCTGCAGATATGCAAGGGGGAGGAAAAGGCAAATAGCAAGGGAAGGGAGAGAGTGAGAATTGCAAAACCATCGGAGTTATCAGTTCCTAGGTCTCACAAGAAAATTTGGTTTCGCAGACAAGAGACTAGCACAGACCCTTGCGTTTAAACAATTTGTGCATAACAAGTGGGGCAGGGCTTTATTCAACCCTGTCAAAGGAGGGAGCTGCGGTCCCGGGATGTATGCACACGTCCACGAGTATGCGCCATCCATGTATACTGTGGCTAAGAGTAGGAGGGGGAGAAAAACGAGGCAAATGGAAGGCGCAACAGGAATGCATGATGCCTGCACACCTCACCTCCACCCGCCGCATCACCTGATTGACCTGTTGGCAGCACTGGATTAGGATTTGGGAAAAGGATGACCCTTCTCCCTCCCAACTCCGCCACAAGGAAAAATCTGTGGGGTACCAGTCATACAGGTCATCCTGGGGAGAAAACTGATGGTGGAGGGTGGTGGAGTCAGGGTGGATAAGAGCCAAGCCCGGCTGTGGCCACAGGAGTGTAACAGTTTATTTGAAAAAAAAAAAAAAAGTCATCAGTCTCACTAACTCTGCTGCCAGTTTGTTCAGTGCCTTGGGGTTTGTGCTGTCTGGTCCCGGGGACTTGTCCACCTTCAGGGCTCTGAGCCCCTTTAAGACCCGGTCTGCCTGGTATACACACACCCTTCCCCCTTGTGGCAGTACCCATCCTTTTTTTTCAGTAAAAACTGAGCAGAATTATTTGTTTAAAACCTCTGCTTTATCCTTACTTTCTTTACCTGCCCTTCCCCTTTTTAAGTTCAACAGTGTCCTCCTTTGTGGCCCTTTTTTCCCTTATATGGTTATCCTGTCCTTCCCCTTCCGGGTCATCCAGTTCTTTTATATGATAGCCCCCCCCCCCTTTTTTCCCCTTAACAGCCCTATCCACTTTCCTGGTGAACCAAAGTGACTGTCTGGATTCCCTTTCTTACCCCTCTGCTTAAGGAAGGGCTCCATGGCTGCTGTGATCTTGTCCTTGATCATGGTCTTTTTCTGGTCCATGTTTTACAGCATTCCTGAGGTTATCCAGTCTTTCCTTTAGTATCCTGCCCATCCTGTTCAAATCATCCTTCCTAAAATTCAGTACACATGTTTTCATATTTAGGATTCCCTTCCCCAAATTTGTGTGGAACCACACTATCTAGTGGTTACTGCTTCCCAGTGACTGCCTCACTGTAATCTCTCTGACATGATCCCTATTCATTAGTACCAGGTCCTGGATGGCTCCTTCCTTAGTGGGTTCATTTACTGTCTGGATCAGGAACTCGACCTGGACTGTAACAAGGAACAACTGGCTTCTGTTGAAGGTGGCAATAAGGACATCCCACTTAATCTTGGGCATGTTGAAGTCCCCCAGTGTCATCACCTCTCCCATCCCTGCTGCCTGCCTGATCATGTCACACATCTATTCAACTTTTTGTCCTGACATATTGCTGCGGCGGTCAGTAGACCACTCCCAGCCTCAGATTTCTTTCTGCCTCCATGTGCACCTGGACCCACAGTGCCTCACCTCCCTCAATGTCTTTCTCTTGTCACTGTTATGTCTACCCTAATGTAAAGTGCCACCCCACCCTTCCCTTTCACCCTGTCTGTTTTGAAGAGGGTGAACCCTGGAATGGAGAGATCCACAGTTGTGCTTTGGGGTGGCCTAGATTTTGGTGACTGGTGCCTAATCAATTTTCCTTCAGCTGACAAGGCCTGCTGGTTATCCATTTTGTTTCAGAGACTTGTAGCGTTGAAGGACTCCACGTTTCCCATTTGATCTTCTGCTTCCCAGGACCTGATTCTTTTTTTTTCCTCCTCACCTTCATAGCTCTCCCGTGCCCCCTCTTTCCCTCCTGCCCAACTTCCAAATCCCCCCTTTTGTTGTCCCACTTCCTGCTCCCCTCACTAACCCACTCTATTTCTGTCTCTGTGCTGTTTTCTTGGGGGGCCTGACTTCCCCCTTGATGCTGCTCAGCAGGTACCCCATGCTTCTAGTTTGAATTCAGTTTACTGCTAATGAGGTCTCCAGTTTGGTCACTGTGTTGCGTAGTTCTCCTACTTAATTGTAATCTGCCTGCTGAGTAGAAAGTCCTATCTTCCCTATCCCACCCCCAGTTCCCAATTACCCCAAAACCTTTCTCCTGCACCTGTCCTGTAACCAGGAGTTGAATTCCTCTTTCCCACCCTTTTTGCTGTCCTGACCTTGAGAACTGGTAGCACTTCAGAGAAGGCTTCTGCTTTGTCTTCTCACCAGCAAATCTGCTTTACCTCCCTATATCTCTCCCGAGCCACCCTACTTCGCATCTAGGCAGGTCATTTATTTCCAGGTGGATGGTCAAATATGGCTTCCTTGCCACCCCCTGCATGAGCCAGTGTACCTTCAGGCAAATCCTTTCCATCACCAGATACAAGAGGCACACCACTCTCCTCCTGTGCTGCTCCCTCTTCCCCTAGTCCAGCACTCTCCTCTCACTATTGAATCCCCTATGAACACCACCCTACCATTTAGCCCCTCCCTTACCCTCCCTTCTGGGGCTCCTATCTTTTGTGGATCCCTCTACCTAACTGGCCCTCCTTCCAGTCCTGGGCACTCCCACCCCCCAGCCCAGCCTGCCTGTTCTCTGTGGTTCTTCCCTACTTTCTTGCCATCCCCACTTCCATTCTACACATCCTTTTGTTTCTTTTATGTCCCCATTCCTTTCCCTTTCCACCCCTCAACCGATGCTTCCATTTTCCTTCGCTTCCCCTGACCCTCTTGCAACTCTTCCCAAACCCATTCTAGGGTTTTGCCTCTTCTCTAGCTGGCTATCCTGGAAGCATCTGTCTCTCTGCCATCAGTGACTGGAAATGATTGCTAGTTGTCACCCCCACTTGCAGTCCCACACCTGTTGAGTCTTTCCTCCTCCCCTAGCTGTTTCCCATTCTGTCCCCTGGTGCCTCCCCCCCACTTTGGGATTGAGGAACCCACGGTATCCTGTTCCTCACACCTCCTGCCTCACTACCCTTCCCTGCTGTTACTCTTTCCTAGCCCTGTCTCTCCCCCAGTCTTCTCAGTGCAACCCTATTCCCCTGTGTCCCCCAACCTCCCATCTTCATCCCCTGCTCAGTCCTCACTATCTGCCACCCTGCTAGTGTTTCCATGTCTACCTTAAAGAGCATCTTATGCCTTTATGAGAACTGTACCAAAACATATTTGGTTGCAGTCCAGCTTGCATTTCACATTAGTTCTGTGTCCCTCCTCCCTATTATTTTATTACTGTGGTAATGGGGAGCACCTGAAATTCCAGGGAGGGGCAACAAGGCCCTGGTTAATAATATGAACCTCTGAGCTCCCTAATGAGTGGAGGTAAATGCTGTTATTTCATGTCTGCAGTCCCACCAGTCTTTCTCCTGGTTTCAGCTCTTGATTGCTCCTATTTTCCTGCAACTGGGAAGTGATTTATTTTCCCTTCTTATTTACCTCCTGCAGCCCTACCCCAGATGCGGAGTAGTGGCAGCTGTCTTCCTTTCTCTGCAGACCCACCCCCGATGGGGAGTAAGTAACTCGCTTGTTAACCTCCCTGTGCAGGCCTTCCTGGATAGGGAGTAGTTTTAATCCGCCGTTTTAACCTGTCAGCCCAGGCCTGCTCTTAACAAATTCCTTCTTCCACCCCTTACCCATTCCTTCTGGGCACACTTCCCTTCGGCGGGACCTGTGGATGCTCTGCTGAGAACCCTGGGTAAGACACTACACTCCTGCTTCGTGGCACTTGCGCTTCTTGGTCACTTATGGGAGGGGTTGCTTAAAATTAATATGTATCTGCTGTAGCCACACTATTGGCTGGCTGCAGACACATGGTTTCATCTGTCTGTCCCCCCCCCCATCAAGGCTGCCCTCATAGTTGCCTACCTTTTAGATCCCTTCCCTAATCCTGTTTCCCTGCTCAAGCTCAAATAAAGTGCAAGTGAGAGCTAATTTCAGGTACTTCCCTGTTCCCGAACAGTGCAGCGCCGTGCTGCTTGAATACCTGTTGTGTTAGGATTCATTTCATTCCTTCACCTATGGTACGTAGTCATGGGTTATTAGGGAAGTATATAGTCTAGAGGTAAGAGCAAGGAGCTATGAGTGAGCTTACGTCCAGCAGGCCTGGGATTTATTCCCGCAACCTCCACTTGCATAATGTGTGACACTGAGCAAGTCATTTACTCACCCAGTGTTCTCGGGTTGCCGCTGTACATGGGCTGAGTACCTAGTGAGCCTTTACCTGGTTACCAAAGAATAAAAATAAAATAAATTCAGTTTCTGTAAAACCACGTAATAAGCATGAGCCCTTGCTGCCAGAGCTATAGGACTGGTCCAGATGAGTCCATAATCATGTGTTACCAACCTGGCAGTGAGAAGTCCGGTAAACAGCAATAGCATGTTCAGTAAGACATTAATTGCACATGTATTACAGGTACCCTGGATGCCATCCTTTGTGTTTTACATCTAAACTTTGTGAAGGGTATGCATTCTTTAATGACTGCAAAAGCAGTACAGCATTTTAAACTAAGCTGTATTTTACAATTTATAAGCATGTGTTCCTCAGTGAATGGTGCTGTGAGCCCTCTAGTGAAGCTGCCAGTAGAACAGCAACATATTACCTCTGAACATAACCCACGGCGGGAACAGGCCAACTTAGGGATTCAAACAACATGAAGTCTTGCTGTATTCTGTCTTATTGCAGTTAGCCCCAGCACTTGAACTGCCCCGGAGAGGAAAGAGTTAATTCTGTGCAGGAGCATGGAACGTTGAGCTCGAGCTCTGTTTTCAAACATTTGTCACTGGTACACTCTGGTGTAACCGTCAGATTCTTTACTTCGCCTAACTGTGAAGACGCTCCGGAGATTTCTCCTTGCTACTTTGGTTCGGTTTAGTAAATTCGTTCGGTTTATTCAACCATTTATTTTTTTTGTATCAAATCTCTGTCTATGGTACAGGTAGTGCAGTTAGGTAGATAGCGATAGAAATTGTTTTTTCTTCAGTTCCTTATCGGTCGGTCCGGTGTGAAACCGAACCAATTCTGGTATTCCTGTAGTTTTCTGGAGTGCAGGCTGCAGCCTGTGACGAGGCTAATATTCCCTTGGCTTCACACCCCCCAGAGAAAGATTCCAGGAAGGTGGATGCTATGGCTAAGAAACAGTACTTAACAGCTTCCTTGGGATTCACGCAGGCCTCTTATATGGCCTATGCTGCTAGGTACCAGAAGTTGAGGTGGGATACAGTTCTGGAACTAACTAAGAATGCCCCTCCCCAGCTTGCCAAGGAGCTGGAACAGGTGGCTGCGGATGGCATTGAGGCATCCAAGGTTCAGTTTCATGCTGCTGTGGACTCCAATGATGTGGCATCAAGAGTCATGGCTACATCTGTCTCCTTGCGGAGGTTTGCTTGGCTCAAATGTACTAGTCTGTCACAGGCTAAGGCTATGGACTTTCTTGTTACCCAGAACTCTCTTTTTGGGGAGCAAACAGAGGTGTACATGAAGAAGATGGATGAATACAGGACCACCTACAGGAGTGCAGTGGCCAAGGAAAGGCAAGCTACTCCTCAAAAGCAGCAGTCTAGGGCTGGCAGGGGCAGGCCTTTTTACCAAGCCCAGGCCTCCTCTACTTTTCAGCAGGTTTTATTTTTTTCAGAGGGAGAGGCAGAAGAGGATGAGCAGGGCTGCATCCACTTCTCAGCCTAGGGCTCCTGCCAAACAGTGTCAGACTGGGTTGCAGCCTCTGTTTCAGGGGGGCAGGCTGGCTTACTTCTTCCAGGCATGGAAGTCTGTTACTCAGACCAATGGGTCCTGGAAGAAGTAAGCCAGGGACTGGCTCTCGGCTTCAAAAGATTTCCCAAACTGAGAGCAAAGTCCTTCAAGCCTGCCACACCTCTGGAAACAGCAACTCTGAAAGCAGAGGTGTCTTCTTTGTTGCTCCTAGAAGCTGTGGAACAGGTACCTCTGTTACACAAGGGGAAAGGGTTGTATTCAAGATACTTCCTTACCCCAAAAAAGACAGGAAAGTGGCGACCCATTCTACACCTGAGGTATCTGAACAAACATCTTACAAAGCCAAAGTTCAGAATGGTGACTCTGGGAATTATTCTTCCCTCTCTGAGACCAGGAGACTGGCTAGCCTCCCTGGATCTCAAGGATGTCTATTTTCACATTCTCATCAGATGCTCCCACAGAAAGTACCTTAGGTCATTACCAGTTCAGAGCAATGCCCTTCGGCCTGTCATCTGCTCCAAGGGTGTTTACAAAATGCCTAGCAGTAGTAGTGGCCTTCCTCAGAAGTCAAGGCATTTGTGTATTCCCTTACCTGAACGACTGGCTCACAGTAGGCCAGTCTTCAGGCCAAGTCAGGTTGGCTCTGGCTGTTACCCAGAGGCTTCTGGAGTCCCTGGGTTTTATTCTCAATATCTCTGTCAGTTTGGGAACCAGTTCAGCTACTTACCTTCATTGGGGCAGAGCTGGATACCGTGCAGGCAAAAGCTTTTCTCCCTCTGTCAAGGGTGCAGGCTCTCATTTTCCTGGCAGCTTCCTTCAAGCCTCTGGTGCCTCGTCCAGCTAGGCATTTTCTTCGACTTCTAGGACACATGGCAGCTTCCACTGCAGTGGTTCAGGGGGCCAGGTTCCAAATGAGGGACATTCAGTTTTACCTCAGGGCCTTCTGGTCTCAAAAGAAGGACCCACTAACCAAGCTGATTCCAGTGTCTCAGACCCTTGTTCAGGCTCTCCAGTGGTGGTTGGAGGAGGACAATCTCAGACAGCGAGTCCCCTTTCTTTGCCAGACTCCTTCAGTTATTCTCACGACAGATGCATCTCTTCTGGGTTGGGGAGCCCATATGGGGAACCTCACTGCACAGGGCACATGGTCACAGCAGGGGTCTCTCCTTCATATCAGTCTCCTGGAACTCAGGGCTGTGTTTCTAGCCCTTCAGGCATTCTCAGAATCAATTCAGGAGAAAGTGTTGCAAGTCAGGACAGACACCACCACCACCACCATGTGGTACACCAACAGAGGGGCACTCAGTCCACGGCCTTGTGCACAGAAGCCATGAAGGTATGGTCATTGGCTTACTCTCTTCAGACCTCTCTGATAGCAGTGCATCCTCCAGGGAAGGACAGTGTGCTGGCAGATGCACTCAGCAGAATTTCTGAGGGTCACCACGAGTGGTCCCTGAACTACCAAGTTCTTCAGATCATTTTCAAGAGATAGGGCACTCCAGAGATGGATCCCTTTGCAGCCCCAGTCAGTCATCAGCTTCCTCTGTTCTGTTGCAGACCTCCCTTGCTGGGGTCTCTTCCCCAGGATGCTCTCCTGTTGGATTGGACAAACAGGTTCCTGTATTCCTTTCCTCCCTTTCCTCTGATTTTCAGAGTTCTGATAAAAATCAGGTCTCAGCCCTGCAAAGTGATTCTGGTGGCCCCGGACTGAGCCAGGCAACCTTGGTATCCTCTGTTGCTCTTCCTAGCAGTGACGTTTCCTCTTTGCCTGCCCAGGAGGCTCGACCTCCTGCCTTCCTCTCAAGGGAGGATTTGGTACCCCAATCTTCAGTCTCTCAGACTCGAAGCCTGGCTCTTGAAGAGTTAGAGTATGGAGGACTGCATCTCCCTCAAGGAGTGCTGGATATCCTGAAAGTCTCCAGAAAACATTCCAGTTGAAAAATTTATAATTCCAAATGGAAAAAATTTAGCATCTGGTGTTCACAGAAAGATATACAACCAGATTCTGCTGACATTTCTTCAGTGTTGGACTATTTAATCCATTTGAATGGCTTGGGCCTTCAGCCTACTACTCTTAAAGTTCGCATTGCAGCTGTCTCTGCTTTCCTTTCTGCAGGGAAGGGATTTTCCCTGGCCTCTCACCCTGTGTTCAGTAAGTTTTTTTCAAAGGCCTGGTTCATCTCAAGCCTCCCTTTAGGGAGCCTACTCCTGCATGGGACTTGAATGTCTGTATTGCACAGCTCATGCAGCCCCCTTTTGAAGCTTTATCCTCAGCTGAGCTTAAATACTTGACTTGGAAGACTGTATTACTGGTAGTCATGATTTCTGCCAGGAGAATCTGTGAATTACAGGCCCTGTCAGTAGAGCCTGACTTTATTGCCTTTCATAAGAATAAGATGGTCCTGAAGACAAATAGAAAATCTCTTCCCAAGGTGGTTTCAGATTTTCATCTTAACCAGTCCATGTCCCTACCTGTGTGTTTTTCACTGATCATTCATCTTCAGGTGAGCAAAAATTGCACGGTCTGAATGTAAAGAGGGCATTAAGCTACTATATAGACCATACAAAAGTCTATAGAGACGGCTGTTCTCGGTTGTTTCTCACTTGTGGGAAAGTGGGGAAAGGTAAGCCTGCCACTAAAAGAACTATTGCCAGGTGGATTGTCTCATGTATTCAGTTCTGTTAGGGGTACAGCTGCCTCTGTAGCAGCAGCTAGGGATATTCCCCTTCTGGAAATCTGTAAAGCAGCCACCTGGAAAACTATTCATACATGCACCAAGCATTGCTCTTTGGACATTCAAGCAAGAAGTGATGCTAACTTTGGCACAGCAGTGCTGCAGAGCCTATTCCCAAAGTAGGTTTTGTGTTTTCCTCCTCCAAGGGGGTACTGCTTGGTAGTCTGCAATAAGTCAGAATACAGCAAGACTTCATGTTGTTTGAAGAAAAAATTACTCACCATAGTAATGTTGTTTCTTCTAATGGAGTCTTGCTGTGTTCTGACCTCCCTGCCTCCCCTCTCAGAATCTGCTTTTGGGATGTGGGTGGGCAGGTGTACAGTGTTGTACCCCAGAGGTGTACCTTATGACCCATCCTGACTAGGCTGGGCGTTTTGATTATTTTACTATGGTTGTTATCACTATCTACATAGACTTCTTTTTGGGTACTCGACTTGAGTCTTTCAGGACCCAGTTATGGTTGTTGCCTTTGGCTTAAAAATGTTAAGAAAACAATTTCTGTACTTGTTAGTATAGTGCTTGTAAGAATCTGATGGTTACACAGAGTGTACCAGTGACAGAGGTTTGAAAAACGAACTCGAGCTCAACGATCTGTGCTCCTGCATAGAGTGAACTCTTTCCTCTCCGGGGCAGTTCAGGTGCTGGGGCTAACTGCAATAAGTCCGAATACAGCAAGACTCCATTAGAAGAAACATTACTATGGTGAATAATTTTTTTTTCTGGGATGATGAAGTTAAGTTTTGTGGTTGATGAGCATGAAGAGACGTCATCTTGGCAAAGGCCTCTGCCTCAAACTAGCCCCTTATAATAATAATAATAATAAAAAAAAAAAATTTTATCCATGCCAGTTAGCCCAGAACCCATGCCTACTAGTCATTTTAATTGCTCAACTAGTGTAGTCGTTGTTTTTACAGGCAGGTGCAAAGTGCCTTATTCAGAGTCCTGCTCCTACTTTTGTGTAGCAAATTTTGTTTTGATTTTTTATTAGAAGCTTTCCTGCATCTCCTGTGCCACAGAACAAATAGTCTAGGGACGTGGATATGGTTCACTTATCCACTTCTTTCAGTCTCCTTTTAAGAGCTGATTTGCCGGACTGTCTTTCAGAGAAACTCCTCCCACCACCCGGGTGGTACATCCCTTGACTCCATCACATGACATCGGGACTTCCTTTCCATTGGAAGAGGCAGGTTTCCTCCTTTGCTGCTCTGTGCACGGTGTAGGCCCAAAAACTGTTAGTGCACCATTTGGCAAACTTCTCCTTTGGATATTTATTTTTTTTGGTTCCATTCTCGTCTACTGATGTAAACATGGAATGTGGGGATTCCAAGTCTGCTTCCAGCTTCAAGTGCTGCATCCAGTGCAATAAAAAAAAAATGTCACCGGACGGATCCCCACAGGTTGTTCATTTACTGTTTGTGCGAACAACACATCATCACTGCCTCAGCCTGTGTCAGGCGGATCTTCCAACTTCCCTCAAAGACTTCTATGCTCGCCTTCTCTGCTGGTCGACCAAATGGAATCCACTGGTGAAATCGAAACCATGCGATTCCCCAGTTTAAAACCGTCTGGACCCATTGGGTTCACTATATGTGAAATCGTAGGACTTTGTACCTTGAAGTTATGAAACTACTTTATGCTCTATAGAGTCAATTGTTAGGATATCAGTGGGTTGTGCAGCTCTTTGATGTACTGTTTTTTTGAAGCTCAAGGTCTGTTTATTTTGTTTAGTTATTTTGTCCTGTGTAAAATTGCAAACTCTTTAATAAACAGAAATTAAAAAAAAAAAAAAAAAGGAAGCTCACAACACAGCTGTGGGTTCTGGAGGTGATTGCCAAGGCTGCTGCAGGCAGCTTGTTTGTCTCGGTGCTGCTCCCATTAGGGGTCAGTGTTGGTACTCCCTTTGCAGGAAATGTGCAGGACCTTCTAGACCTTAGGGGAGAGTCCTGCCTGCCACAGTAAGTCAAATAAAAAGTCAAAGTCCCGCTGTCCGGCGTGGGAATGGGAAAGGGCACACACTTTCTGCTCACTTGACTCCCCCGGCCATTCGATGGCTGAGTGTTTGGCTTCAGCCGAGCTCACTTTGGTTGAGGGACAGGCTGCTAGCTCCATGGTGACCCCATCAGGCTTGTCCGCCTCGACACAGGTTGACCAGGCAGCCAAGATTTTTCTCTACCCTGTTCATGCGTTGTTGGAGGAGATTGAAGATGATTTGATCTCCGGGATGCCAGTCCTGTCGAGCCTCACTCAAGAGGGTCAGGAGCAGTCAGCGAACCAGACTGTCTCCTTTCAGGAGTTGCCTCCTTCTGGGATGAACAGCCGAACCCCGTACTGGTGGTATACACTGCCCTCTGGCCATATCTCCTTGTTGTTGGCCATGTTGACATTGGTGGTCCAGGTCGAGAGATTCCTTGCACTCTGTCTCGTATAACTGGGAGGCATTGTTGTCTGTGCTTTTCTTCCTCCTCTGACGATGAGGGGCGCCAGTGTATATGGTGGTGCTATGAAGAGCTCCTTTGGCAGCAGTGGGCCTTGACTGGGCTGGGTAGGGCTCTTCCCACGACCCTGTGGTCACCTGGTTGTCATCAGTCCAACCCATACCAGTCCTGCTGAGACAGCTGTCCCCGACACAAGTCTCATCAGTGATTTAAGTGGAACCACCTCCATGACAGCCTTTGCAGGGAGTCCCTTCTAAGGACTACCGTTCAGCCACCGGCTTGACAGGCTGGTGGTCTGTGGAAATTGTGCACTCAGATGAGTCCTGAGTGGTGCATGGTGGTATATGGCCAAGGGCCGTTTCTGAAGATTCCTTGGATGACTCTGATGGGTCCTTGATGCAGTCTTCGGACTCATGCATTGAACTGTGATTCGGCCAAAGAACTGACTATCAGCCACGGGCCAGTGTCTTTTGGGGCTGCTCTCAGGCTCATTTTTTAGAGTCCATCAAGGTTCCCTTGGAGCCAGTCCAGAAACGGGCTAAATACCCTTTCACTGAGATCCTGGATAGGGACAAATCCCCAGGGATTGCCTTTCTGGTGGCCAAGGCCATCCTGGGACCACTGCTGTTGCATTGGCAGCACCCAGTTTACTGCCCGGTGGCACACTCTGCTCGTATGGTCCTCAAGTATGCAGTCCCTACCAGCACCTTGTCTGGATTTTTGGATCACCCCTCAGACTAGGGTCTGGTCACCAACTCTATCTTTGCAAGTCCGGCAATACTGGGGATGTGAACAACCCCCCCCCCCAGCAAGGAGTCCGAAAAAGCTTGACCACTCAGCGAAGGCCTTCACTGCATCCTCACTAGGTCTCTGTCAGGCGAGCAACGCACTGGTGTGGCGCACTTTGGTCACTCCCTGATGGGAGTACTGGCTCATGTCCCCTGTACTTCCTTGCTAACAAGCAGCTGGCGGTGAAAATGGTATAAGACCAGGGTCAAGCTCTGGCAAAACACCAGCTTCAGATGGCCTTGGACATTGGTGATTCTTGTCCTTGTGCCATGGCAGCGGCTGTCGTGATGCATTGCTGGGCCTGGCTGCAGATTTCTACCTTTACGGTGGACATCCAGCACAAGTTGGCCGATGTCTCCTCCTTGGGCAGTGACCTCTTTGGCCCTGGCGTGGAAGGACCCCTCACTAGGATCAGGAAGTCCATTACCACCCTGGATTCTGTGACTTCCTCTCCGAAGAACCTGAAAGGGCAGAAACAGGAGTCTTTTCAGTTTCGGCTCTTTCCATTACAGCATGCTAGGCAGCAGTAGCCCAGCAGGATTGGTCTCAGGCTTGGCACCCCAAGACCAAGTTCCCTGGTCAGGGCCCCAAAAAGGGTGGGAGTAAAGGTAATGGTGCCCCTCCAGCAGCAGACTCTAATGCCCCCTCCAAATCTGCCCAGTGTTGGGTTGGGGATGTTTTCCTCCCTCCCAGTCCCTGCCTCAGTTTCCCTTTGGGGGCACGGCTTTGTCACTTCTAACACCAGTGGTCCATAATTACCTCGGACAAGTGGGTCCTAGAAGTGGTGGGCAGAGGGTTGTCTCTTCTCTTCAAGGCTCCCCCACCTTGCCGGCCCCATGCGCCAGGGGAGTCTGTGGTATTGCAGAACTCACTGTCCACCCTCAGGAGTGATAGCCGTGTCCCAGACTCCATGGTAGGCCAAGGCTTGGGGGGGGAGGTTGCTGCCCCAGATGGAGTTGTCACGATCTGAACCAGTTTCATCAGGAAGCACAAGTTCAGGATGGTCATGCTGAACCAGATAAAACCATCTCTGGAGCAGGGCATTTGGTTCTCCCTGGACCTCCAGAATGCATTCTACCACAATCCAGTCCATCCCTCCCTCTGATGGTACCTCTAGTTCTGCACAGAAGGGGTTCTTTACCAGTTCCAGGTCATGCCATTCGGCCTCTCATCAGTGCCCAGGGTCTTCACCAAGTACAGGGCAGTGGTGGCAGCATTCCTAAGGGCCAGGGGGTCAGGGTATACCCCTATCTGGATGACTGGATGATTGTCTGGCCATTCAAGTAGGCAGTGGAGTGGTCCAGGGACATGGCCCTCCAGACCAGCAGAGACTTGGGCCTTCTTGTCAGTCCAGCTAAGTCCGAACTGAACCTGTGGCAGATGATTCACTTCATCAGGCCAAAGCTAGACTCCTTTGGGACAAGGTCCGACTCCCTGCAGACCAGGCACTGGATCTTACCTCCTTTGCCCGATTATTTCAGGTTGTGCACTCATGCCATGCCAGGGCTTCGCTGGCTGCTGGGGTACCTGGCATCTTGCACCACCATGGTCCAGTGCCCCTTTAAAAAACATTCTAAGTTCTGGGGCATCATTCCACAGGTGGAGATGATGCAAGAGTTGTACTAGCTGTTCTAATTAGTTAGAAGAAAGGCAAACGCTATGGTGAGTAGCATTTCCTTGCTCTTGTCCTGGCCCCACATCACTAGGTCAGGCCACGCTCTACCTGCTGACACTTTTGTCTCGTTCCTTCCAGGGTTCAAACCCCACAGGTGTTATCCCCCTCCCATTTTTTTGGGAGCTGGATCCCAATCTCCCACTTCTTTCTGATCCTGTAAGGAGGAGTTCCCGGGTCCCTGGGAAGTGAGCAGATCATGTACAAAATCCAAATGATTTCTTGGACTGTTCATGGAGGAGGAATATTATAGACAGATTTCCTCCTCTAGTGATGTGCTGAAAGATTATATCTTGCCTCCCCTTCCCACAGCATTGTCTTTTGGTAAACTGTCCAAAACTTTAAGTTTACCTCCATAAAATGTCTAAAATGTGGTTTGTTTGTTTTTTTTGGTTTGTGTGTGGTTCACTGAGACATGTAAAGCAAATAATGTACTTTTCCTTTTTTTAAGGTATAATTAAGTGTCCTGTTTGATTATGACTACTTGGATAGTTAGATTTAAACCTGTTCAAGAAATTTTCAGTGGTGTTTCTTTGTGAATTTTTGATGATTTAGGAGTAGTTATGATTAACTCTATGTATGATGAAGCCTATATCGGATTTTAGTGTGGGGTGAAATTTCACAAACACGTTTAGAAATTTCTGGTATTGTTTACTTGATCATAACTCGGTCTGTATTATAGCTAGAAATCTGCAATTTGACATGCTTATTGTTTGGAGAGGACCTAGAAGCAGGCCAAGTTGCTGACCTGGTGGCACTGAGGTTGGGCGCTGAAGCGTTACACCTGGGTGCCAGCTGCGCTCGGGTTCGGGGAATGACCTCGGGTCACCAGGGAGCTGGCTGAGGGGAGAGGTGGAGCGGGATTCCCCCTCCAAGGATGGACGTCCGCTCCACTGTAGTCTCGTACCCATCGGGTGGTGGTCCAGTGGGTGCGTAGGTGGCAGGAGCGGCGATACAAGTCTGGGGTGGGTTGGAAGGGGTCACCGGATCCTGGTGTGCACCTCCACACACACATACGCAAGTGTACGCCGTGACCCCGGGAAGGGGAGAAAAAGGTAAAAATACAAAAAATTGAATATGGGGGGAAAAAAAAATAGGCCAAGTTTCATGACATTTGGATGTGGGGCGGGGAAGTTATAGGGCTCAAAGTATAGCAATTTATTATTCATGTGAACATTTCAGAAAATGCTTCTATGTTTACCACTTGGCCACCTTTGGAGCTAGATAATTGAAAATATATACGCATTATTTTCTTGGAAGAGTCATAGAAACTGCTAAATAGGGAGGTAATTTGTTGTATAAATTGTGAGTCACAGGAGTTAAAAATTTCACTATTTAATTATTTGTTAAATTGCGTGAACATTGTCAAAATATTTGGTTGTTTGTACACCTGCAATAGCAGTGAAGCTATAATCAAGATACCAAAGAAAATATGTCCTGGAATCTAATTAACCTGGATAAATGTGGTTTAGTAGGGTTAGATTTATTGTGGACACTTTAGAAGTTACTAATTGGGAAAATGTGCTCAAAAATTCATGGACTTAGTGGGTAACGCCACTAAAATTCCACTTGTAGAATTTAACTTTCACAAAGTACTTATGACCACTGAATCGCCTTACCTGCTCTTGCATCATGGCCCTGCAATACCCCTCCAACACTTTTGCAACAGTGATGCCCAGCATCATGCTTCAACACGACTAAAGATATCCAGATACTTCAGTCACAGTGGCCTAAGTCGCAACTAGTTGTAAGGCTTGGCGTCACTTGGTGCCACTTTTTTTAAATAGTAAAAATATACATTAAGAAGCAGGCCCGATGGCACTGAGGGTTGAGGTGCTGGATGCCACACCTCTCACCACGGCGACTACCCGTGGTTGGGAGCGACCTCTGGTGTCAGAGGGTCGGCCGTGGGGATTAGGTTGGAGTGTCCCAGGGACTGCTCTCCTCCTTCGAGGGTGGGTTGGGGGAACCACGGCTGTGCTGGTTCATGGTGGTGGCTGGGGGTCGGTGCATGCGGCGTTTCTTTAGGGGGAACAGCACGGACGATGTCAGATGTGCAGTGTGTGGAAGTGCACAAGGAGGGGTCTTTGAGCTTATTGTATGCCTGTGCCATGGAGGGAAACAGAATTCTCAAGGCTTAGGTCTGCCCCAACGGCACTGCCACGGACATATCTGTTGGTTCTCAAGTCCAGCCAAAGTCGCTGCAGTGGTGGTATAAGTACCCGCCTGTGACATGACCTGTGGGGCTGGGGGTTCGATCTCTGGCTGGGGGGCAGGGACCGTGAGGGCTGGCTGGAAGGGGAACCATAGGTAGAAAAACAACAACTGAGGAGGTAGAAAATACCAGAAAGGAATAAAGAAAAAAAAAAAATAAAATATATATATATATATATATATATATACACACACGCACACACATATACATACATACATTAAGTACAGGGTTGTTAGTCTGCAGGTGGCATTCTACAGAAACAGTGCTGCATGTGCTTCCACAAGTCCTTATGTCAGTGAGCTCTAGTGATTATCTGGCGTGTTGGAAGAATTCAGGCTGGTGCACAATAATGTCCATACGAACGTACAAAGAAGCCAGCAGAAGAAGGCCATTTGATCTATCATGTCTGCTCATATTGCAGGGAATCAGCAAAGCCTTCGACTCGGTCCCACACAGAAGGCTACTCAACAAACTGGACAGAATGGGAGTAGGACAGCAAGTAGTGAAATGGGTAAGGAACTGGCTCGCTGGAAGGACAAAGAGGGTACTTTTAAATGGCTCTTTTTCAGAAGAAAGAGGAGTAGATAGTGGGGTGCCACAAGGATCAATACTCTCTCCGATCCTATTCAATATTTTTATTAGTGATATTACTGAGGGACTAGAGGGGAAGGTGAGCTTATTCTCAGACTAAACAAAAATAAGCAATAGGGTAGACACAGGTGGGGTAGAAAAGATGAAGACCAGCCTTAAGGCTCTGGAAAAATGGTTGGAAACATGGCAACTAAAGTTTAACGCAAAAAAATACATGGTCACGCACCTAGGAAGGGCCAACCCAGGAGAGGACTACTATTTGGGAGGAGTACAACTGGAATCTTCCAAACAGGAAAGGGATCTGGGAATAATTATAATGGTTGACCTAAAGATATCCAAACAGTGCGAGAGAGCGTCACTACAGGCGAATGGCATATTGGGCTGCATAGGCAGGGGGATCACCAGCAGAAAAAAAGGTCATCCTGCCTCTTTATAGATCTTTGAAGAGGCCACACCATGGAGTACAGCGTACAGTTTTTGAGATCACACCTAAAAAAGGATATCGACAGACGGGGGATAGTGCAGAGGAGAGCTACAAAAATGATACATGGCCTACAGAACAAAAACTATGAAGAACGTCTGCAAAACCTGAACATGTACTCCCTGGAGTAGCCGAGGGAGAGGAGAGACATGATTGAGACCTACAAGTTCCTAAATGGAATAAACAAGGTGCAGGTTCAGGAACTGTTCCAGGTCAGAAAGCACACAAGAACTAGGGGGCACAACATGAAGCTGGAGGGGGGCAAATTCAGAGGTAACACACGTAAGTTTTTCTTTACCGAGAGGGTGGTGGATGCATGAAACAGCCTTCCTCAGGTAGTGGTGGGGGCCAAAACAATGGTAGGTTTCAAGAACGCTTGGGACAGGTACAAAGGCACCACCACACTGACTAGCAGTTAAAGGAGGTGGGGGTAGGCCTATGGGCAGACTAGATGGACCGCATGGT
The DNA here is from genome assembly GCA_016271365.2 of Neoceratodus forsteri. NCBI lineage: Eukaryota > Metazoa > Chordata > Ceratodontiformes > Ceratodontidae > Neoceratodus > Neoceratodus forsteri. The sequence goes on along the minus strand of CM057458.1, from coordinate 160,076,605 downwards.
CTCCTTCTGCTGTCACTTTCTATGTTTCCACAGTAAATGCATACGTCCAACGTGTACATGACTGTTGTTCATGGTTCATCACTCAAGATAGTGACCTGACACCACTTCCACTTATACTTTTTCTGTGGAGACTGCTGTGACTGCTGTCTTGTTGCCATTTTACCCAGCCCTTACCTTCTTCTACAGTGGCAACTCAAGTGTATGACTGGACAAAATGTATGGACATGGCTTCGACAAAAGTATCACAACATTGCACAATTTCACAAAGGCTTATGAAATTTAACTTTCATTACTGATGTTATTGTGGAATTTTTGGCTGCTTGTAACAGGGTGAGCCTTTGAGCAAGAGATTAGAGAGTTGGTATACACAGCTGGCCGGCAGCTTGTTTCTCAGTAATATACCCTGTTCATAGGGATATACCCTGGTCAGGCTGAACCCAGCCATCATTCAGCTGTCTACTGTGTTTTCTCCCAATATTTTTGTCCCTCAACATTTTTCACCCCTCCCATCTCCCCTGGTGGGGGCACCGATGGCTCTGTCAGCCTCGCACAGCCACAGCTTCCTCAGCTCCCTGGCCCAGCTGCAGGAGCCCCTGTGTTTATGTTTATGTTGGTGGAACTGCTGCTAACCTTCCCCAGCCGAGATGTGCTGCTGAGTGGCAGCTGTTACAGGCCATGGCCTGCATCCTGACGTGACTTCCCGGGCTTGCTTCCAAACCCGGGTTGCCAGTATGGCAGCACGACGTTCTGCTGGTAGGCCTTTGGTGGGGGTGGCCTCAGAGCTTAATATTTAGGGTCAAGGAACCTAACAAAATTGGTGATGGTCTATTCTCTGACTAGTTATAAAGTTATAGGGGCTTAAAATTCTGCAGTTCACGTAATTGTGAAATGTAATTTTAAAATTTCCGAAAGTTTGGAGTCTTATAACTCCGTCTCCTTTACAGATAAAGATCTGAAACACCTCTTTATGGAGCTATGTAAAGTCATCATACCAAATTTGGTGCAGTTTGGACAAAATACTTCTTAAGTTAAATGGAAATAACTGAAATCATAATTTTGGTGGAATTTTGTCAGAATTTCTCTTGACTGAAGATGCGTTTCGCTCTGCTCTAGGTTTAACTGAGAATATTGTACAGTACACAGTATTATGACGTACTAATTAGTTTTTTTTCTATGTATAAGATTTACTTTTCTTTTTTGAATTTTGTTTTCTTTGGCGTTGTATAAATGTCTTTGTATCCAAAGTTCTGAAAATTCAATAAAAATTTGAGATAAACACAGGTTTCATAGGTTTGATATAAGCTAAGCAGGCAGTTTGCCCTTGATGACTTGCCTTTTCTCAAAGGTTGTATCCTATTGCTTTCTTATCAAAGCAGTATCTGTCAAACTGACTTTTGAAAGACTCTGTGCTGTTGCATCCTACCACGACCATTGGCAGGCTGTTCCAGATAGATACCACCCTTTGAGTGATCCACGACTCTCCTTTTGGTATTACACAGGTTCCTCTTTTAGTGGAGACCGTGTGATCTTGTGTCATGCTGAGTATACCTCATTTCAAACATCAAACAGTCCCATAGGTCACTGTTATTAAAAACTCTACAGATAAGTCAGAGATCCCCTTTCAGCCTCCTGTACTCCACTGTAAACACCATCAGTTCTTCTAATCTTTCTGTGTACGTTAATTTATTCTTACCAGCTGGCATTCTGGTGGCTCTGCGATGGACCCTCTCAAGGTAGTAATCCTCTTTTGGTATACAGCGTCCAGAATTGGCTGCAGTAATCCATGTGGGGCTGGCAGTATAGCCTAGAGGTTAGAGTAATGAGCTGTGAATGAGCTTGCTACATCCAGCAGGTAGAACTGGGTTTGATTTCTCACAACCTCCACTTGCATAGTATGTGACTCTGAGCAAGTCACTTAACCTCCCCAGTGCTCCCAGGTCACCCCTGAAAACAGGCACCTGTGCCTAGTGGGCCTTACCCGGTTATCAAAAAATGAAAAATGTGCAGCCTCACCAGTGAGGTATACAGTGGTAGCAGTACCATTTTATCTCTGCTGTTGATATTTTACATATACAACCCAAAATTCTGTAGCACTGTTGGAAATTAGTAAGCAATGATCAAATAAATTTAGGTCTTTAGTTACAGTGATTCCTAAATCCCATTCCTCCGTCTCAATAACCGACCACTTAATACACATTCTGCTCTATTGTTGTTTTTCAAGGTGCATTACTGAGCACTTTCCCACATTAAAGTCAAGCTTGTGACTGATCACCCAGTCAGTCAGATTCCATTATATTCTTCTGAAGTTTGTATAGTGCTGTATCAGAATTTACTACTGGTCCAGCTTTTTTGAGTCATCAGCAAATTTTTTTTTTAATCTAGATTTTGTGCTCCTGGTATTTGGCAGAGCTGACAGGCAGGCTCTGGACCCGCCTCCCAGGTGGCTCACATCCATTCTCTGCTGGCGTCCCCATCACCGGGATCACCGCCAGGACCTTCATGAAGCCTGCCAGCTGTGACTTTCTCCCTTCCCCTTGCGGTCGTGCACGTGTGTAGAGGCACGTGCATGCCACGATCTGCAGCGTCCTTCCTATTCATGCTGCTCCCTGCCTACACTACGCCTAGGCCTCCACCGGGGGTAGCCGTGCTGCGGGAATGACCATATCCCTCCCCGGGAGAGGAGAGCTGCCTCATAGCGGCTAATCTAGCTCCCGCCCCCCCCAGCCGACCCCTGATGACCCAGGTTTATTCCCAAACCTGGGTCGTCGGAGTAGCGTTCAGTGCCTCAACCTTCCGCGCCATCGGGCTGGCTGTCATCAGCAAATTTTGAGAGCCAGACACCATCCCCACTAGTTAAAGGTGACAGAAAGATATTAGACAGGCAGGAACCTACCACTGACCCCTGCGGCACCCCACTCGTAACTGCTGTCCATTTTGAATTCTCCCCTCTTAATTGTGATCTGTTGTTCTCTGTCACTTAACCATGATTCTATCCAGTTTACTAATCTTGCATTTATTCCCAAACTGTACAATTTCTGGATTGGTTCAGGGTGAGGCGCTGTATCAGAGGCTCTGCTATAATCCAGGAAGATTACATCCACAGCTGTCATTGATCAGGAGCCAGATTAACATTGTCGGAGAAATATGTTGGGCATGAATGGCCTTTTGTAAAACCACGCTCTGTTTTGTCAGCCAGATTATTCTGTTTTATAAAGCTATCTGTTTCCTCCTTGATAATGTCCCGTATTATTACATAGCACTGGTGTCAGGCTGACTGGTCTGTAATTCCTGTGATCTGTTTTGTCCCCCTTTTTGAATAATAGAATAGCCATTGCTTTCATCCAAACAGTTTACTACTTCTCCATTGTCCAGAGAACATTATAAGATTTTAGTTACTGGACCAGCCAGTTCATCTGCCAGTTCTTTTATTATTCTTGGATGCGATCCAGCCGGGCCTGGTGCCTTTGTTGGATTTATCCAAGTTTTCACCGTTTGTTAATTTATCGTGTGTTTGGGACTGTTTGCTGCAGTTTGTCTAAAGAAAAAGCCACTATGGTTCTCAAAAGAGGTGGCGGGGAAGTTTAGGGAGAAAAAGATATCATTTAGGAAGTATAAGGAAACACAGAAGGAGCAGGACAGAGAACTGTACCAGTTAAGACAGAAGGAAGCAGGGAAGGAAGTCAGAATAGCAAAGGCCCAAACTGAGGAAAAGATAGCCAACTCGGTTAGTAAGGGGGATAAAACCTTTAATAGGTACATCGGGGAGCGTAGAAAGACAAAGGGAGGGATAGTGAGACTGAATAGAATGGACGGTGGGTGGGCAGAGAGGGACAGTGAAAAAGCAGGGATACTGAACAAATACTTCTGCTCAGTATTCACAAAAGAGCAGGAGGGGGAGGTGCCTAATCCAATTAACAGAAGCACTCTAGAGAGGGGGGGGGTCGATCCCAGTCCTTTCACAGAAGAAAGGGTTCTGAAAGAACGCCTAAAACTGAAGGTGGATAAAGTAATGGGGCCTGACAGGATTCACCCCAGAATTCTAAAAGAATTAAGGGGAGAACTAGTGACACCACTGACTACACTTTTTAACAAATCATGAGAGGATGTTGTGGTACCTGAGGACTGGAGAAAGGCGGATGTGATTTCCCTTCCCAAAAGTGGGCGCAAGACAGGGGCAGGAAACTACAGACCTGTCAGTTTGACCACTGTGGTAGGGAAAGTGATGGAATTGCTTCTCAAGGAAAGAATGTTGAGTACCTAGAGGCCAGTGGGGCATAGAACCATAGACTTTGACGGCAGATAAGGACCGCTTGGCACACCTAGTCTGCCCATTTCCCTACTTACAGGATAAGCTGCAGATCCTGGTTAACCGACAGCCTATTTCTTCTTACCCCCCACAAGAATTGCCTTATGTCTGTCCCATGTATTCTTGAATCCTCCCACAGTTTTAGACCCCACAACCTCCTCTGGAAGGATGTTCCATGCGTCCACCACCTCTCTGTGAAAAAAATACTCTCACATTGCCCCCCGAACCCCCATATCTTTAAATTGTGTCCCCATGTTCCTGCATATCTTTTCTGAAAGATGCTACCCTCTTGGACTTTGTTGATTCCACTGAGGTACTTAAAGTTTCTATCATGTCCCCTCTCCTCCTTTCCTCAAGGTATATTAAGCTCCTTTAGTCTCTCCTCAGATGGCTTCTGTTGCAGACCCTGCACCATTTTAGTTGCCGTCCTTTGAACTGCCGCTATCCTGTCTATGTCCTTGTGGAGATGGGGTTTCCAGAACTGGATGCAGTAATCCAGATGGGGTCTCACCAACTGTCTGTACAGAGGGATAACAACTTCCTTTTTTCTGCTGGTGATGCCTCTCCCTGTACATCCCAGTATACCCCCAGCCCTCCCTACTGCCTTCTCACATTGCTTGCTAACCTTAACGTCATCTGATATGATTACCCCGGGTCCCTTTCCATTTTTGTTGTTGTTACTACCCCCCCCCCCATTGTGTAATCTTCCCCTGGGTTTTTGTTTCCCAGGTGCATTATTTTGCACTTCTTTGCACTGAATTCAAGCTGCCAGGCAGCATGGGTTCACAGTGGGAAGGTTATGTCAGACGAATCTATTTGATTTCTTTGACTGGGTGACCAAAGTAGTAGACCAGGGAGGGGCTGTGGACATGGGCTACGTAGACTTTGGCAAGGCATTTGACACAGTCCCACACAAAAGATTAATAAACAAATTAATCAGCCTGGGAGTGGGTCCCAGGGTGGTAGACTGGGTACAACATTGGCTGGACAACAGGACACAGAAGGTAATTGTAAACGGAGTCCACTCTGAAGAAAGGGGGGTTACTAGTGGGGGTACCGTAGGGTTCAGTACTAGGTCCAGTCCTTTTTAATGTCTTTATAAGTGACATTGCAGAGGGACTGGAAGGAAAAGTATACCTCTTTGCAGATGACACAAAGATCTGCAGCAGGGTTGATGCACAAGGAGGCGTGGAAAGGATGAGAAGGGACTTGGCAAGGTTGGAGGAATGGTCAGAAGTATGGCAGCTTGGATTTAATGCAAATAAGTGCAAAATAATTCACCTGGGAAACAAAAACCCAGGGGAAGATTACACAATTGGGGGGGGGAGAGGTAGTACCAACAACAAAAATGGAAAGGGACCTGGGGGTAATCAGATTACTTTAAGGTTGGCAAGCAATGTGAAAAGGCAGTAGAGAGGGCTTGGGGGATCCTGGGATGTATAGGGAGAGGCATCACCAGCAGAAAACAGGAAGTTATCATCTCTCTGTATAGACAGTTACTGAGATCCCGTCTGGAGTACTGCGTCCAGTTCCGGAGACCCCATCTCCGCAAGGACATAGACAGGATGGAGGCAGTTCAGAGGAGGGCAACTAAAATGGTGCAGGGTCTGCAAGAGAAGCTATATGAGGAGAGACTAAAGGAGCTTAATATGTATACCCTTGAGGAAAGGAGGGAGAGGGGGGACTTGATAGAAACTTTTAAGTACCTCAGTGGAGTCAACAAATTCCAAGAAGGTAGCATCTTACAGAGAAAGATGTGCAAGAACAAGGGGACACAATTTGAAGATAGAGGGGGGATGGCTCGGGGGCAATGTGAGGAAGTATTTTTTCACAGAAAGGGTGGTGGAAGCATGGAACCGCCTTCCCAAGGAGGTTATGTGGTCTAAAACTGTGGGAGAATTCAAGGATGCATGGGGCAAACATAAGGCAATTCTTGTGGGAGGTAGGAAGAAATAGGCTGTTGGTTAACTAGGATCTGCAGCTTATCCTCTATTTAGGGAAATGGGCAGACTAGGTGGGCCACGCGGTGCTTATCTGCCGTTAGTATATGTTTCTGTGTATTCCACCATCTCTTTCTGCTCGTTTATTGAAATTCCCTTTTCGTCCACCAGTGTACCCATGTGCGACACGTTGTTCTTCAGCAGTTTATGTGGTTATAAAAGAATTTACAGTTATCTTTTACTTTACAGGCTAACTATAACTCTTGCTCCCTTTAACTCTCCTAACCTGTCTCTTGCATTCAATAATTTTTATATATGCATCCCATGCTGCTCGTGAGTTTAGTTGCTTAGTCCTTTTAATATGCCTTTTCCCTTTTCTTCATTTTCTTTTTTTTACCACCTCCTTTAGCCAAACTGAGATTCTACCATGTTGACTGTATTTTGTTATTTCCTGTCCATATGCCGCTGTAAGTTCTGGCAATTTCAACATTAGGATTTCACACATTTCATTATGGTTCTTTCTCTCCAGCTGTTTTCCCCAATTCCATGAGGCCACATTCTCTCTCATTTGGTCGAAGTCTGCTGTGTTAAAGCATTTTGTTTTGGTAGTCCTGTCCCACTGATTTTGCATTTTGTTCCTTTTGTTTCCTGCATGTACCGTAACCCTCAATTGATACAACTGAGGTAGTATTTTTATGCTTGGCACATTAGATTGGCTTGACTGCAAATGCTAGCCAGACTGAGTCTCTGATGGGGAAAGAAGTTTCCCATACTGCATATTTGTAAGTTCATAAAAAAGTTGAGGGGTGTTGAGGATTGTAAGCTTAAATACCTGTGCTTCCGGACCCCTGCATACTGCAGTCTGTCTCTTCTGGTTTGAAGTTGTAATGATGTGTAATTAAAAACCAAAAACTAACAAAACAAAAAAAATCCAAGGTCTGAAAACAAAAAAAATGGTAAAATTAAATGCATGCTGAAAATAGTTAGAACTGATGTTTTGACCATAGGTCTTCAGGAATTATCTAAAAGAGAAAAAAGTGGAAATGTAGGGGGAAGTAAGGGATATACATGTGAGGAAAGAAAATAGGGGGAGGGTCTCAGAAAAAAATGGATAATAAGCCAGCTTAAAAGCTGGAAAATAAAATGGTGATGGGCATGAAAAGGCATAGTAAGAGTGAATGAGCTGAGGTGTCCTCAAGTAGGGACTAAGTATCAGGGGGGACCAAGTATCTGGGCCTAGTACGATGGCTAAAAGGTGACAAATGTGGAGGAAGGAGACCGACATCTGTAAAAAATGAAAATAGATGTGCACATGTAACTGGAATAACCGTGTGTGTGTGTGTGTGTGTGTGTGTGTGCGTGTGTGCGTACACACACATATGATGGAAATGTGGGCAGGCATGCCCACACAATAATTTGCTGAGATCCCCTTTAGTCTGCACTCTGTTGCACCTCTGCCCCAACATGGCATCAAGTGCAAAACTGCAGTTATTTCTAGTCTTTAATGTGGAATCCCAGAGCCTATCTCCCCCCTCTCTCCCTTCACTACTACCTCCAGTCTGTTCACACACTCATCCTATCCCTCCATTTTTCTCCTCCTTTCCTATCTTGTTTAGCAGTTTGCCACTTACGTTACTATATCTACTGTACATAGCGGTGCTTTTTGCTTATCAGATTACTGCGCTTTGCTTATACTAGGTGTTCATTCCCACCCCCGTTCCCCAGGATACATCTGGAAAGGAGATTTATGGCTCAGTATGTATTTCCTGGTAAATCTTTCAATAAATAAGTAAAACAGAATTCTTCCCTACATCGGGGCATTACGAATTAATGTTATGATGGCTAATCGTGCATTTTAGGTCAAGGCCCCTTAACTTTTCTGTGAAGTATTTTGCAGCAGCTCATTCAGAATGTTTATCCACTCAGTCTGCATAGGAAACATTCAGTCTTGGTTGCCAGTGCTTTCCTAGCCTGGTGTTTCAGCAGTAGCAGGTTGGGAGTGACCTCAGGACTCCCATTCCCATGGCAAGTGGAGAGAAGACAAATCAGAGGTGTAATGCTTTTCTTCTTCTGTGGTGGTATCATGTGTGTTCTTATTTAGTATGCTGTACTCTACACCCTTTAGTTGCTGTCTCAGATAGGATTCTGTTGCTCGCCTGGGTTGGGGGTGGGTGACATGACAAAACCAGGGGCAAAGGACTGGGGTTAGAGTGAGGAAATGGAAGGATCCTGACTCAGAATGAATAATCCCGCATGTTCAGGCCAGATGCTTGGGGTGTGGGGTGGCCACGGAAAGAGAACACACAAAGCAGCCAGTGTATTTACCATTGTGGCACTGAGTTATTACACCTTGTTAACCATTTAGTCACAAAGTGCAGTTCCTAATAGCTGATGCTATAAGTTAAGAAGTTTATACTTTGAGTCGTCCATGAACTTTTAATGGTGTGATTTACATGACTATGTACTTAATAATTTTTTTTTCCATTCTCGTAGTCTGTAATCATCAACAGGATTCACTGCAGAGTGGTGGCTCTTGACTTGAGAGGCCATGGTAAGAATCTTGTCTCTGGATATACTAAAATCTTCCCTGTATGTTGCTTTTACACTATTGCACCATTTAAATATGTATCTTTCATTTGTTTTTGCTATAGTATAGAGTACAAAGGGAAAGCCTGATTTGGGAACTGTCAGCATCTAAAATAGACTTCTGTGAAGTTATGGTGACAGATATTTTTTCTTGTGAGAGGTCGGATTTTATACAGTAGGTGTCGCACAGCGTGATGTCCTACCGAATAGGATATAGTGGCCTGAAATGGAGACAGTGGTAGTCGAAGTGTTTTTGTCCTTCTCAAAAATGGCCATTTTAAAGACTGACCACACTAGGTAGTTGAAACTGGCCACATTGAATTTATTTTATTTGAAATTTGTTGACCGGGTAAACCCACTGGGCCTCGGGAGGTCCTTTTTCAGGGGCGACCCGGGATTAATTACAGAGGTAAGCTACAAACTGGCTAAATATAATAAGCACTGGATAGAACTGGTAGTCGTACAATGCGTAGGATTACTTACAACGATAACATTATAGTACAAATACATTCAATACTAGACATTTGATAAATTCAGTCCTGTAAGGCGTGGTAGTTATTTGCCTCCAGGGATTCCACGTGACACACTCATTCAATTACCTGGTGTAGTATTGTATAACACTAGTATTTCTGGGCTGTCAACTGCAAGAAATGTTATTAAAATGAGCACTGGCCTACTGGTCAAATGCTGGTTGATTTGGGATTGGACAGGTAACATTTTCTTTTAATTAGCCCTGTTTGAAAGTAACATTTCGGTTACTGTATCAGTTGAGCCAGTAAATGTTTGTGGCGGTCTGTAGAGTTTCCAGTTTATCTTGTGTGTGTGCATTTTCAGTTATGTCCCTTTTTTTTCTGGCTCAGCCCCCAGACAACCATGCAGCCCCTTCCCCCCGCCTACATCACTCCCTTACTGACATTTCTGTTGCAGAAAGATGGGTTACCCTTTTATTTTACCCCAGGATGGGGATGTTGGAGTCTGACAGGCTTCCTTTCCATATACAATCGACAGGAGGATGTGAAGAGCACAGATGTATTGGGCTGATCATTCTGCTGCGCCAGAGTGTATTTTCTGCTCCTTTCCCCCTGGCCCAGAACATCTGCACTTTGAAGAATCGGGGATGAGAGCACATGGACAGTGGCATACCATAACCGATTCCAGCCAGTGTTCTCTCCCCACCCCCCTCCTCACCCCATGCTTCTGCTGCACTACAACCTATGGACACTGAGATGGTAGTATTGCAGCTTAAGCAGGGACCCTCCCTCACAAAAAGAGGACTGTTCTCTGGGATGCTCAGTCCTCCGCTAGTGCTGTGTGGAATGCGGAATTCTGCTGGCAAAATTAGCATGGAATGACCATTCTGCTGGCAGAATTTCCACCTGAATTTCGCTGATTCTTCTGTGGAATTCTAACTGCTGCAAACAGCATTTTTTCTGTGGAAAATTAGTCGCAACCAGTATCGCAGAAAATATTGAGATCCGCAGAATAAAATTCCACAGAAATTTTGTGGAAAAACTCATTCCACATGTTTCCACCACAGAATTCTGTCATTCCATTTTTCTGGTGAATTTTGTTCTGCTGGAATTTGAAAACTTTGCACAGCACTCTCCTCCTCCCACTGCTGGGCCTCTGACTTGGGCTTGTTCCCAAACCTGAGCTTACCAGCCGCCCTGACAGGCTGACCACAAAACAGAATTTTACCCACTATTTATTGTAAGCCAGAAAAAACCTGGGACCTCTCCTCAGTGCTGTCACTATGGTGACTGTAGTCGGGGCTCTAGATAGATGCATGCATGCCCTTTTGTTATGCTCACATCCAACTACAGCCTGTGCTTGCAGTTCTGCTAGATCTTACTTCGAGAGGGCTCTTGCAGTAGGTAATCACCTTGAGGACTATGCCCCCTGGCGTTGGGACTACACAGGAACTTTAGCCAGCAGTGTTTAACGGGGGACCGCCCACCTGACGTCTTGCGGCCAACTTCACAGTGACCCTATATAATGGGTGGTCCCCACGCCCGCTTTCCTGTTCTTTCCCACCCTTGACCTGATCAGTCAGACCTTGCAGAGATCGTACGCTGCAGTTCGATCGCTTATTCGGATGAGTATCCATTTATTTTCTTTAATTAGAATCTGTATTTTAGTCTTTTGTGCATGTTGTTGTCGTCTCCTGTCGAGCACAAAAATAAGTGCGCTTGCTCGTGTAGGTTTGCAGACAAGGATTCTGGGTGACTCTTCTGCCCTTCTTCTGCCCAGGCCCCGGATCACAAGGTTGAGGACTGTGAGGTCTAGCTAGCTGTAACCTGGCCACACAGAAGCGCCGCCAACAGACCCTCTAAGCCCATCTTTTAAAGAAAAGGATGGCCTCCATGGAGAAGGAGCTTCAAAAGTTGAGAAGCGCTTCGACGTCTCCCACTGAGTCCAGGCACAAGAAGAAGAAAAGAAGCATCGGAACCAGGAGATGTTCCCCTCTCGTCTGAGGCAGCCTGCGGGCCCCTCAGACAACAGGTGGCAGTTCTCCGGGAAGTTGTGTGCTGCGACCCAGTCTGCCCCTTCTCAGGAGCAGCCCTTGGGTCCCCCACCGCCACTGGTCTTAGTGGCCACTGGGCCCTCAGCTCTGGCTGAGGCCTTGGCTTTATTCAGACCCATCTCTGCGGGGGGGGGGGCTATCGAGTTGAAAGGAGCCGCTAAGTCATCCGTCGGGTTGTCCGAGCGCCCGACTCAGGCCATTGCGTCGGGCTCCAGAGTCTCCGGAGCTTGCCTGACTTCATCTGATAAGACTGACGTCTGCAAGCCCGAGGTCCACTCGGGCAAGCAGGCCGATAAGTCGGACGTCGATTCTGCAGATGCCCGCCCAGCTGACCTGACGGGCACCGTCAATAGGCCAGACGCTGGCCAGTCAGTTGTCGCACAGCCTCTCCAAGAGGTGGACCAGCCCCAGTCGCCCATTTTGGGGGGCGTCAGGGCAGAGGGGTTTCCCACTGGTGGCCATTCTCCACACTCACCTCTGGATTTGGGGATAGAGACTGGTGCAACTACTGCTGACGCCCAGCCATCCTTTCCTCCGTTGGAGGTCCCTCCTCCTCCTCCTGTGAAACCCCCACCAGATCTGACCCTACCGGTTCCTTCAGGCTCTAGTGCCCTGCAGGGTTTTCCATCAGGGCCCTGAGCACCATCGGGCTGGCCTCCATCAGGCCCTTCTTCAGGTCCGCTGTCAGGCCCTTCGGGTTACCCCCTGTCAGGCCCACAGTTGGGGTATTCCCTGTTGGACCCGACGTCCGGGTACTGGCAGCCTGCCTATCCACAGGCACTAGCCTATAACCCTACGGGTTACCCCCAGTGAGGGTTCAATGCACTGGGGTATGTATCTGCTTACCCTCTGGTGTGTTTCCCCACACCGAACTACCATGCACTGGGGTTCCCGTCCCCGGGGCTTTGCTGTGGGTTACCCATCAGTGTGCCATCCCACTCCGCAACCCCAGCCCCAGGCATCTTTGGATTGTAGGGGAATCCTGCAGTCCTGGTGGTTGGAGACCAAGGCTCAGCTGGTCTCAGAGCTGGGAGGTCATCAGTCTCCCAGGGAGTCCCCGAGGAGTTCGGACGTGTTTCCTGAGAGGCCAGTTCTGGTGCCTCCTCCCCAGCCGGCATTGGTCCCAGCAAAGAACCCGGCGTTGTCTCGTTTCCCTCAAAAGCCAATGTCCGGCCCTAATGACGTGCTGCATTTGGACTCCGGTTCTTCGGTTTCAGACGAGGGCTCTGATTCAGACTCTTCTTCCTCAGTGGAGTCGGGGTTCTTGACTCCTCCAATGGAGGACCCACAACCCAAACAGTCCCCGAAGTCTCCCCCAGAAGATCCTTCCTTTGCAGACCTCTTGCGAAAAATCGCCGAGGTCTGTGATTAGAAATCAGACGAGCAGGACCCTAAGAGGTGACTCCTCACGGAACACCTGGATATATAGCCGTCGGCACCAGTCCTGACCCCACCTTGGTTGGAGCCTCACGAGGACTTGGCTTCAGTCATTTGGATGATGCCATCCTCAATACCTACGGTAGCCAAGAAAGCGGACCATACCTACCGCACCCCTGAAGGAAAAGACCACTTCAGCATGCACCCTAAAGCAGACTTTGTCATCATAGTAGCTGCTCACAACAGGTCATCTAAGCCCCGCCATATGAGTACTTCCCCTCTGGACAGAGATTCCCGTCAGTTGGACCAGTTTGGGAAGAAGTTTTATTCTTCATCCACCCTGGCTATGAGGGCCCGGAATTACAAAGGCCATATGTTGGTATATTAAAAATCCCTTTTTGCCCAGCTGGAACTGGCTATTGAAGCCCTACTGGATTCCAAATCCAAATCCATCTTAGCGGATTCGATTCACTCTAAGGTGGGTTGCAGGCATTCCCTTCAAGCCACCTATGACGCTGTGGATTCCTCGGCCCAGGGGGATGCCACAACAGTTAGCCTCAGGCGCTAATCATGGTTGGGGGTGTCCGGCCTAGCCTAGGACATAGATTCATAGATTCATAGAAATGTGAAGGCAGAAAAGGACCACACTAGGCCCACCAAGTCTGCCCATTTGCCCAGCTATCTGCTTGGACCTGTGCCTCCCCCCTTAACACTCCCATGTGGTTGTTCCATGCTCATATGACACCCCTGGGGTACCTCTCCCTCCCTCTCTTATGCTCCATTTCTGTTTCTCCCTCGATCTCACACACTGCCGCTTCTATTCCCAATGTGCCTTGCTTTGTAAATATCCCATCCTCCTCCCTAGTGAACACCGAGGCAAAGTACTCATTTAATACCACCGCCTGGTCCCTCACCTCTTCCATCCACCCATCTTCTGATCTCAATCTGCCGAGTTGGCTCTTAGTTTTTCTCCTCTCCCCAATGTACCGGAAGAATCCCTTTTCTCCTCCCCATATCCCCTGTGCCAGCCACTGCTCTTTACTGGAATTTGCCCCCCGGACCAACCAGGTGACTTTTCAAGATGCAAGACTGAACGTTTCCATTTCCCTATCCCCTCTCGTTGTTTTGTATCTTTTGTAGGCAGCCTTCCTTTCTCTGACCACTACCTGAACTTCACTGGACCACCAGCACGGTTTATGTGACCTTTCTCCCTCACGTTTAGTCAGCCATGGGAATCCGTGCTGTTCAGAGGTGATGCGCAGGATTTCATAACATCCCTGCAGGATTAAGGGCAAGGCCCTTCAGTTAGTACAAATTATGTACCGCCCAAAATTTCAAGCAAAAAGAGACTTTCCACTGCCAAGTGGAAAAGTCAGCAGAAGCAGCAACAAATGGCCCGACGTCAAATCAACCGTCTGGCACAGTAAACCTCAGTTGCCCCTCTGGCTAAGTCCCAGAGAGCCTCAGGCGCAGCTCTCCCCACCCCATCCCTCCCTCGCATGACTCACAATTCACCCCATCTCTTCTAGACTTGTCAGGGGAGCCAGTGGGTGGCAGATTTGCTTATCACCTGCAAGGGTGGTGGGCACTGGCAGTGACAACCAATTCTTGGGTCCTTCAGCTCCTAGAGCAAGGCCACACTCTGGAGTTTGTGGAGAAACCTCCAGACAGGCCTCCAGCCAAATCACACTTCCAAAGGCGCTCATTCCTTCTCTTTGCGAGGAAATTCAGGCTCCATTACAAAAGAACGCTATAGAGCTTGTTCTCGTGCAGCAGGAAGGAAACTTCTTCATGGTCCCCAGAAAGACTGGGGATCTGAGTCTCATTTTGGACCTCAGCACTCTGAACCTGTACATAGAGTACAAAAGGTTTCGGATGCTGACCATCCCGGGTCTGCTCCCTCTCCTGAGCAGGGGCCAGTGGCTCTGTGACCTGGACATGCAGGATGCTTGCATGCATATCTCGGTCTTCTGGGCCCACAGTCGCTACCTTCTGTTCTCCTTTCAGGGGGAACACTACCAGTTCAAGGCCCTACGTTTCGGCCTGTCCTCTGCACCTCAAGTCTTCACAAAGTGCCTGGCGGTAGTGGTGGCGGCCCTGAGGTGTCAGGGTCACTGTGTGTTCCCTTATCTTGAAGACTGGCTTTTGTCAGTCCCATCGAGGGAACAGTTGGAGCTTTGCCTTTCTGCAACCCTGGACCTTTTTCGTCAAGTGGGTATCACGGTAAATTTTCCGAAGTCCCAGCTGGTCCCTTCGTAACAGATACAATTCATTGTGGCGGTGTTGGGCACAGCTCGGGGTATGGCTTTCCTCCCCGCGGTGGAAACCTTGCAGAAACAGGCACATATAGTGGCCTCCAGCAGGAGAGTCTCAGCAAGGTCGATTTTTCGACTGTTAGGCCTCATGGCAGCGGCCATCCCCATGGTGCCTTTAGCCAAGCTCCACGTGCTTATTTCTCAGAGACCAGAGGTTGGACAACCTGGACCAGATGGTTATGGTCTCTAGTTCCATGCAGAGGGATATCTCGTGGTGGCAGGATCTTTCCAGTCTCACCAGGGGGTCCTCTTTCAGTCACCTCCTGCCACCCAGACTCTGACTATGGATGCTTCTGGGTCGGGCTGGGGCACACATGTAGGGGACCACAAAACTCAGGGCAGCTGGTCCCAGATGGAGCTTTCTCTACACATCAGCATGTTAGAGATGAGAGCGATGTTGTACACTCTTCAAGCCTTTCAGCATCTGCTTCCCCACGGCACCCTGTTAGTCCAGTCGGACAACATGTGTGTGGTTTGGTATTTCAACAAACAAGGAGGCACCCGGTCATACCCCCTATGCTGGGAGGCGATGCGGGTGTGGAATTGGACTGTTCTGCATTGAATTCACCTCACATCTGTGCATGTGCCGGGTGTGCAAAACGTCCTAGCGGACAGTCTCAGCCGCACCACTGTAAGAGCCCTTGAATGGGAGCTAAAGTAAGAAGTGGTCAACTGCATATTCGACCTATGGGGCAGGCGGAACTGGATCTGTTCAACTCCCCCCTACGCATAAAACTACCCAAGTTTTGCTCAGCTCTCTCAGGCGTGATTTCTGGTGAGATGCACTATCTCTTCAGCTGAGACAGGGAGGTCTGTCGCTTTCTGTCCCTTTCCAGTCCTGCAGAGGGTGCTGCTCAAGTCACTGGCCTAGGGAGCCCACATGGTCCTGATTGCTCCCTTCTGGCCTCGTCCGGTTTGGTTTCCGCTTCTGCAGCAGCTAGCAGTGGAACCTCCTGTTCCCTTGCCCCTCTGCAACGACCTCCTGACTCAGGAGGATATCACCCTAGTCCATTCAGGGCTGACGTTGCATCATCTTCATGCATGGCACCTCAAGACATATCAGCTTCACGCTTTGGAGTATCCTCTAGAGTGGCACAAGTCCTCATTAAGGCCAGAAAGCTGTCTTTGAGTCATGAAGTGGAAACGCTTTTCTGTTTGGACCACTGCGAAGGGTGGGAACCCATTCTAGTGCCCTGTCTCATCGATTATGAGAAGTACCTTCTGCACCCCTATGATTTGGGCCTGGGGTACTCCTCACTGAAGGTACATTTATCGGCTATCTCTGCCTACCATACTTTTATGGGAGGCAGTATAGAGCAGTGGTTTAAGGCTCTGAGCTGCAAATCTGGTGACATCCAGCAGACCAGGCCGGAGTTTGAATCCCACAGCTTCCACTTGCATACTGTGTGACCCTGAGCAAGTCACATAACTTCCCTGTGCTCCCAGGTTGCGCCTGTAAAAAAAGCTTTCAGCTTAGTGTGTCTCACCTGGTTAAATAACTAAAACAAAAAAATAAAACAAAAACCATACTCTTGTGGATGGTAGAACAGTAGCACAGTTGGAAGTCTCAGACTTTTTTGACGAGGATTCTGCATCTTAAACCACCAGTGCGCAGCCCTGCGCCATGTGGGATTTGAATTTCGTCTTGGAGAAATTGACTTTGACCCCCCTTTGAACTGGCTGGTTCTTGCGACATGTGCTATTTGTCTTGGAAAGCACTGTTTTAGTTGCTGTTACTTCAGCTGAAAGGATTTCTGAGCTTCAGGCCCTGATGTGTAAGGAGCCTTATTTAATTTTTCATAGGTGGCGCTTCGTACTAGCTCCAAGTTCTTACCCAGGGTTGTCTCTGAGTGTATGTTGAACCAGTCAATTTGAACTTCCTGTGTACTACCCTGAGCATTCTAATCAGGGAGAAGCAATATTTTATACTTTGGTTGTTCATAGGATTTTGTGTTATTACACTAATAGGACAAAGTCTGTCCAAAAGTCGGACCAGCTTTTTGTTTCATTTGCACCCAAAAGAGAGGGTGGGGCAGTTTCCAAATGGCTGGCAAACTGCATCATTTGTGTTACCAGAAGTATGGTAAGGTCCTCCTGGGGAGGTTGAGGCATTCCTCCAGGAATATGGCTGCCTCTGTGGCTTGTTTCAGGAATGTGTCAGCCACCGACAACTATACCACGGCTACCTGGAGTTCAGTTCACACTTTCACAAAACATTGCAGTCTGGACATTGCTTCTAGACTCAGGGCAGGGTTTGGCCTAGCAGTACTTCAGGGTCTCCTGTCCTGATTGCTCTGCTCTCAGTAGACTTTTTCCTGCCTCCCGTGTTTCAGTTTTCTTCTGATTCACACTGCTTGGGACTCAGTCCTCAAGGTGATTACCTACTGCAAGAGCCTTCTCGAAGTACGAAAGTACAGTTACGCAAGAACTTACCATAACAGTAGATCTTACTTCGAGATAGAGCTCTTGCAGCAGGCTATAACAATTAGGACTATGCCGCAGGCACTAGGACCACACGGAAAAACTTCTGCCAGCAATACCAGCAGGGGACCGCCCCTGACGCCGGCCCTGACGTCGGTCAGGGTACAAGAGGGGGCGGACCCAGCTCCACCTCAGTTCTTTCCCGCCGCATACCACGCACGTGATTAGTTGCCGCCTGCGATTCACCAGCGAGAAAAGGATCTACAAGCAAGTTTTTTCGACGGTTTACCGTCTTTTTCTTCACCGCGACAGACACCTGTACGGTTTCCGCTAGTGGGCTCGGTTTTTTCAGTGTCCGTCGTACTTTGCCTCGGTGTTTACTGCTGTGGGTACCGATGTCAGTACCGAAATTCCTTCCCGCGGGTTCGATGTCTTCCCGGGCGTCTGTTTCCCCAGACCATCTAAACAAGTGCGAGTGCGGCCGGCAAATTCCCGCCAAAGACGGTCATCGGCGGTGCGTTTTCTGCCTGGGCCCGGACCACGACACCGCTAACTGCGCCGACTGCCAAGCTTTTACAAGCCGGACTCGCATCCGACGCCTGAAGGCCCTGAAGGCCTACCTTTTAGAGAAGAAGATGGACCTGCACTCGTCCGAGGGGAAGAAGAAGGAGAAAAAGCGTCATAGTAAAGAGCGAGTCGGTCCGCACCGTCCCGGTCTCGGGTCCCGGGCCATGGGTCATGACCTTCCCTGAAGAAGCGTCACGCCGGGTGAGTTGTCGCTTGTCTCAGGCTAAGGCTGGCCTGCTGGGGAGCAGTCGGCTGTCAAGGTGACTCGCTTAGAGTCATCACCAAGTCCGTGGCGGTACCTGCTTCGCCCTACCGACCATGGCACCGGCGCCGCCTGCTAAAGGTGTGCCTCCGGAGCTTAGGACTCTCCTGCGCCTCCTGTCGTCACCCCGTCATCTGTCGCGGTACCGACGCCGGTTGAAAGGGCCAAGGACCCGGGGTTGGTCGTTGTCCTGCCGACGCCCCTGTCGCCCAAGTCCTCCTCCCCTGGGCCATCAGGAGAGCTCGCCGTCAACCGCCGCTCAGAGACTTCTTTCCGCAGCGGCGGCTGAAATATTCTCCCGGACGAGCTTAAACAGCTTTTTTCGCTTTGGTGGGGCAGGTTCATGCCGACCACCCTGTCGCCGCCCAGACACCGTACCGATCCTGTGGTGAACCATAACCAGAGGGCGGACCTCTCCGCTGAGGTCCCCGGAGCTGCTTTTTCTCCCCGGCTCAGGGCTCATTCCCCGCCCGACACAAGGACCACCGACGCCGCTTATGGTTTCGACTGACCGACGCCGGTCCCGGGTCTCGTTTCGCTCCCGAGCCCTTCTCCTGCTCAGCGGACGGTTCCTGACGTCGGTCTCCTGACTGATGTCGGTCATCGCTCCATCATCAGTCCAGGGACTGGAGTCGGTCTTCGGATCGTCGTTGGTCCCCTGCATACCGACGTCGGCGTAGGCATGGACATGAGGCAGAACCAGACTACTCTAAGTCGGATAGTTGGTCCTCCTCTTCCTCGTCATCCTCTTCGTCCTCCCTCTGCCTCAAGCGCTCCCCTGAGGAGAAGGACATGCCTCGCTCGCCTCCGGACGATCCCACGTTCATGGATGTCATGAGGCATATCCAGGCTTTCAATGAGTGGGACACGGAAGACCTGACCCGAACGGAGATTGGCCAAATACCTGAGGTGAAGGAGCCAAAGTCTTTGGTCATTCCTTCTGGCAGATACTTTTCAGGACCTAACTAGATCCACCTGGCTGCGCCCAGCCTCCATCCCGGCGGTTCCCAAAAAGTCGGACAGGCTTTACAAGGCTCCGGGGGCTGAACCCTTCTTGGCGGAACACCCTCAGGCAAATTCCACTGTTATCACGGCTGCTCATGACAAGTCTTGACAGCCGCGGCACCTCAGCTCCCAGCCTCCCGACTTGGAGTCCCGTTACCTGGATCAGGTGGGCAAGAAAGTTTACGCTGCTTCCACCTGCTCCATTCGATCCCTGAACTTCGTCACGCATATGGTGCAGTTCCAGAATGCGTTGTGGGAACGGGGTCTTGAGCTGGCAAAGGCCATGCCAGACTCCGACAAGAAGACTGAGCTCCTGGCCCTCTTACAGTTGGGCTCAGAAGTAGGCACTCATGTTCTGAGGGCCTCGTATGATACTGCAGATACGGCAGCCAGAGCGGCCTCCTCTGGGGTTTGTCTCAGGCGCCATGCCTGGTTGAGGCTTTCAGGCTTTCACCAGGATCTGCAGTCCGGTATCCGGGACCTGCCGTCTCAGGGTACTGTTTTGTTTGGGCAGGAGACGGAGGCCTTGATCTCCCGTCTCCAGGAATCAGGTAAGTGGATCTGGTCGGTCTGCCAGATGTACCGCGGCGACCAGCGACGCCCCCATCGCCGTTGGCTTTTTCGCAAGTCCTCAGGCAATCAGACTTCAGCCCGAGGTTCCAGCAGGGCAGAGGTGGCTTCCGCCGGAGATCCGAAACCAGCAGTCTGGTGGACCTTCCGCCCATGAGCCCAAGTCCTCCCAGGCCCTCTCCCCACCCCGGGTTCTGCCCACGACTTCTTCCGCGCCCCGTGGTCAGACGTCCCAGGGGAACCGGGCTAGCTCTCCCTTCATCTCGAAGGGTGGAGCTCTATTACCACAGATCAATGGGTCTTGGACGTTATTCGGAGAGGACACACGTTGGAGTTCAGAGTTCCCTCCACGTACTCCGCCAAAGCTCTCCCGTTATCTTCCTTCTCACATTCCACTCTTGGAAGGAGAAATTCAGGCCCTCCTGCAAAAGAGAGCAATAGAAAGAGTTCCCATGGAGCAGTGGGGTCAGGGGTTCTACTCCCACTTTTTTCTGATCCCCAAAGACAGGGGACCTTCGTCCCATTCTGGATCTCCGTCCTTTAAATCTCTTTATGGAGTACAAAAAGTTAAGGATGGTCACTCTTCAGGGTCTCCTCCCTCTGCTGCACCAAGGGGATTGGCTCTGTTCTCTTGACATGCAGGATGCGTACATGCATATCGGGGTCTTTCCTCCCCACAGGAAGTTTTTGAGGTTCCACTTCCTAGGGAGCATTATCAATTCCGGTGCTCCCTGCTCGCTCTCTTCGCTCCACGAGTCTTCACCAAATGCCTAGCAGTGGTGGCTGCGGCTCTAAGGCTTATCAGGCCATTATGTTTTCTCACCAAGACGACACTGGCTTCTCACAGCCCCGTCAAGGGACGGCCTCTGCACTCTCTTGGAGATGCCTACTTCTATTCCGAGAGCTGGGGATCACCCTGAACTTGAAAAGTCATCCCCAGAGCCCAACCAAACCCTCGCCTTCATTGGAGTGACTCTGGACTCTGTCCAGGGCATGGCTTTTCTCCCACAGGACAGTGGAATTCGCCTGCGAAGCTTGGCCGAACGGATCTCCATAGTGCCTCGAGTTCCGGCTCGGAACTTCCTCAGTCTATTGGGGCATATGGCGGCGGCCATCCCAGTAACACCCTTGGCCCGCCTCCACATGAGAATCCCACAGTGGATGCTCAGGGTGCAGTGGGATCAATGCTACGACGACCTGGATGCCTTAGTCAGGATCTCGGAGCCAGTCAGGAGAACGTTGCTTTGGTCGTTGGACCCCAGCAATCTGGAGAAAGGGGTCAGCTTTCGTCTGGAGCCTCCAGGTCAGACTCTAACGACGGATGCATCAGACCTGGGTTGGGGGGCTCATCTCGGTGTTCACCGAATGGAAGGGGCCTGGTCACCCGAGGAACAGTCCCTCCACATCAATGTCCAGGAAATGCGAGCGGTCCTCTACGCTCTTCAGGCGTTTCAAGAGGACCTGGTACCGGCTCTCTTCTGGTTCAGATGGACAACATGGTGGTTGTCTTTTACATCAACAAGCAAGGAGGCACCCATTCATATCCTCTTTGCCGGGAGGCGATGAGAGTCTGGTACTGGGCGCTGGAACGGGGCATTCATCTGTCGGCTGTGCACTCCAGGAGTCTCTAAACACGCTGGCCGACGACCTCAGCAGGTCGTGGGCCTGAGAGCCACCCAGTGGGAATTGCTTCAATCAGAAGCGGATCAGCTCTTCGAAGGTGGGGCCTTCCAAGCTAGATCTCTTTGCCACCACGCAACGCCAAACTGCCACTATTTTGCTCACAGAGCACCGCCTGGCGCTTTGGCCAGACGCATTATCCCTTTGTTGGGCAGGGAGGTTTCTTTATGCCTTTCCGCCCTTCCCTCTCATCCAGAGGGTTCTGCTCAAACTACAGGCAGAGGGGGCACGCATGATTCTTGTGGCCCCCAATTGGCCCCGACAGATTTGGTTCCCACTCCTGCAGCGGTTGTCCCAGGAACCTCCAATCTCACTGCCCATTTGCTCGCAACTGCTGTCCCAGGACCAGGGTTCTCTGGTTCACCCGGATCTCAGATTCCTGCACCTTCATGCTTGGCTCCTCCAGGCGTAGCTAGGAACAGATACGGGGTTTCCCCGGAAGTAGCTGAGGTCTTAGCGTCCGCAAGAAAGCCCTCTACTCGCTCCGCTTACGGTATGAAGTGGAAGCGTTTCTGTCTTTGGGCCTTGCTACAGCATTTAGACCCGGTCACCTGCTCTGCGAACTCCGCTTTGCAGTATCTCCTCTCCTTGTACGAGAAAGGCCTGAGCTATTCCTCTATCAAGGTGCACATATGGGCGATCTCGGCCTACCATGCTCTCGTGGGGAGAGAGAGCATTGGCCCAGTTGGAAGTGGCCCGCGCCTTCCTTAGGGGGATTCTTCACATGAGACCTTCCATCAGGGACCCTGTCCCACCCTGGGACCTCCTTTTTGTGTTGGAGAAACTCACCCTTCCCCCTTTTGAACCCGCAGCGAGTTGTGAGCTGCGATACCTGTCTTGGAAAGTTTGTTTTCTGGTTGCTGTTACTTCCGTCAAGAGTTCTCAAGCTGCAGGTTCTGATGTGTAAAGAGCCTATTTGGTTTTTCATAGGGAAAGGGTTTCCTCAGAACTAATCCTAAGTTTCTTCCCAAAGTGGTCTCGAATTGACACTCAACCAGTCGGTTGATCTTCCAGTTTATTTTCCTTCCCTTCCAGTAGAGGGGAGGTCTCTCCACACATTGGATGTCCACAGGTCCCTGAGGTATTACCTCAATAGAACGGTTCAACACCGAGAATCGGAGCAACTCTTTGTGGCTTTTGCGCCACAACGCTTGGGTCAACCAGTGTCCAAGCAGACTATCTCTAAATGGATAGTCCATTGCGTCTCGTTTTGCTATGAACATCACAAGAAACCCCTGCCAGGTCCGGTTAGGGGTCACTCCACCAGGGGAGTGTCAGCTTCTGTTGCCGCAATGTGGAATGTTGCCATTCAGGACATCTGTGCGGCCGCGACCTGGAATTCGATGCATACCTTTGTCAAGCATTACAGCTTGGATATCGTCTCCAGACGCCGTGCTGGCTTCGGCCTAACGGTTTTGCAAGGACTCTTGTCCTGAAGGCCTCTGGAGTCAGCATATTCCTCCTCCCGGGTCGGCTACCTTCTTGCTATTGGACTGCTTGGGACGCAGTCCCATCACAGGTTCGCCGCAAGAGCTCTATCTCAAGTAAGATATACAGTTACGAAGAACTTACTGTAATAGCAGCAGATCTTCGAGAGGAGCTCTTGCAGCAGGCGCCAGGTTCCTCCCGCCTTCCCCCGGAGTGTGCAGGTCTATTTTCTTTTCTTATCGATGGTAGGCTTCGCCTCCTTCTCTTGTCAGGCCTTCTGCTGGGTACTGGCGGAGAACTGAGGTGGAGCTGGGTCTGCTCCCCTCTGTACCCCTGACCGACGTCAAGCGGGCCGGGCGCGCCGGGGCGTGTCCCCGCCAGGCTGCTGGTAGAAGTTTTTCTGTGTGGTCCTAGTGCCTGCTGCATAGTCCTAATTGTTACAGCCTGCTGCAAGAGCTCCTCTCGAAGATCTACTGTTACGGTAAGTTCTTACGTAACTGTACTTTCTTCGAGAGAGGCTCTTGCAGTAGGTAACCTTTTTCCCACCCTCCATCCCCCAAATGTCTGTCTTTTTCTGCTTTTTCTTCATGGGCTCATTCTGGACTGCAGGAGCCTCTTGTTCATTCTCCTGTTGCACCTCTTCTGAGGTCTCTGGTGGGAGAACTGGAAGGTGGGTGTGGGGACCGCCCACTATATAAAGTCACGCTGATGGCCTCGTGACATCGGGTGGGTGGTCCCCCACTAGATACTGCTGGCTAAAGCTTCCATGTGGTCCCAATGCCAGGGAGTGCAGTCCTCAAGATGATTGCCTAGTGCAAGAGCCTCTCTCAAAGATCTGCTGTTACGGTAAGTTCTTACATAACTATACTTTCCCCCAACCCCCATGAAGGTACCATGCTGTACACTGATTTGGACAGTAGGTGCTGCCCTGCCAGGGTGGGATAAATCAATCTGTGAGATGGTGGTCAATTTGGCCACTAGCTTTCAAAATGTGATGGCCATGATAATATTTTAATGGCATTCCTTTATAAGGGCTCAAAATCACTTTGTAGGCAGGTAGCAAAGTTGGCCAATAACTTTCAAAATGTGATAGCCAAACTAATTTATTTTAGTAGCTATTGGCCAGTTGACTGCTTAATTTGTCCCATCCTGTGCTGTGCCCACCTGCTAGCAGCCTTTCTTGTCCATTTTCATCATGATAGTGCTCGTTTCTGGAGTGATGTATGTGTGCGTTGGCTGTTTTGAGTGGGAGCAAGTAGCACGGCAAACAGATTAGTGAGGGTGGGCATGTGGGTCAGAAATATTAATGAAGGGTGGGCATGCATTCACTGTGGTGAGCTGCAGTGGAAAACAGCCAGGACCAGGAGGGCAGTACATCAGAAATTTAGGTTGGACTGGGACATCAAGGCAGGGGAGTAGAGCTTTGTGAAACTGGAGTTCGGGCAGGTAGTCCTATGTGACAGTACACATTGCAGAAACAAGTAGGGGGGCTAGGGACAGATATCACACTCAGCTTTTGTGCTGTGAACTGGAATGGCAAAATAGCCTGCCAGCCCCACCACTGCAAAATTCGAAGTGCATTTTATGTCAATAACTAGATATCTCAATCTGTTTGACAGATTTAAAACACTGTTACCAGATTCTAAAGGAGTCATGACAGACACCTGACAGACTGTTCTGTTGGGTGTCTGTTAGGGCTGCTTTGGAATTTGGTGATGGAAACATAGAAATATAGAATGTGTCGGCAGAAAAGGACCACCAGGCCCACCCAGTCTGCCTAGCAACTGCTAGGTCTTTGCTGTTATCTATCACCCCCAAGATCCAAGAGACCCTTGTGTGTATCCTATGATCGCTTGAATCCCTCCACAGTGATGGTGTTTTAAATATGTTTGTCTAAGACGGAGTGAGATATCTAGTTATTCAAATGCAAGGTACTTTAAATTTTGTAGTGTTGGGGCTGGTGCACTATTTTTATTGCAGTCCTGTATGGTCTGTAGTCCAAGAGCTGGAGCAGAGAGTATGTTACCTACTGCCTTTGTGCTAAATACTGATCTTCATAAGAGACATTGCAGATGGACTGGAGGGTAAGGTTTGTCTGTTTGCAGATGACACCAAGATCTGCAACAGAGTAGATGAACTAGATGGGGTGGGCAGAATGAGAAGAGATCTGGATAAACTGGCAAAATGGTCGGAAGAGTGGCAACTGGGGTTTAGTGCAAAGAAGTGCAAGATCATGCACATAGGGAAGAGAAACTCTGAAGCCACCTAAAGGCTGGGAGGGGAGTTGCTGGCAGTCACAAGGGAAGAAAGAGACTTGGACATCATCATCACAGATGACCTGAAATCATCCAAGCAGACCACTAAAGCACTAAAGTAGGTAAGGCTAGGGGGATGTAGGGGTGTATTAGTAGGGGTATCACAAGTCGTAAGAGGAAGGTAATAGTCCCTCTTTACAAGACACTAGTTAGGCCCCATCTGGAGGATTGTGTGCGGTACTGGAGGCCACACCTTCACAAGGACATTAACCAAATTGATGCAGTCCAGAGAAGGGCAACTAAAATGGTGCAGGGACTGCATCAGAAAACATATGAGGACAGATTAACAGAGCTCAATATGTATACCCTCGAGCAAAGGAGGGAGAGAGGTGATATGATCGAAACATTCAAACACCTTAAGGGCATTAACAAGGTGAAAGAGTCTTAACATGTTTCAATATAAGAAAAACAGCCGGACAAGAGGACACAGCATGAGATTAAAGGGAGGCCGATTAAGAGGTAATGTGAGGAAGTTCTTCACAGAAAGGGTGGTGGATGCATTGAACAGCCTACCTCAGGAAGTGGTGGATATGAATACAGAGCAGGGTTTCGGATAGGCATAAGGAAGCAATACAGATGAGTGTGAATAGATAGGCCATTGACAGAGCAAAGGCTGATGGCACATTCATAAGGTAGAAAAAGAAATGTGCAGACTGGATGGGCCTTGTGGTCCTTATCTGACGTCAACTTGTATGCGTCTGTGTTTCTAAGGGAAGATAGAAAAAAAAGCAAAAGATAAATCTCACACTAACACACTGTTTGCAGTTATAACATTTGTTTAAGAAGAAAATATGTGTACTCCAGCAGCAGTTGTGTTTTTATTTTATTACAAAAACAAAATAGTACTCTTCATGCCCAAAGAATCCCTTCTTATGATTAACAACTACACCAGCACCCAAAACCCAGGCAAAATAACACCCCTGAGAAGTCTGTCCAGGTTGCCCAACCAGGGCAAAAATGTAAAGAAAAATGCATACAATGCCAGAGGAAAATACATCAGGTTTATTCATTTATTTATTTGAATTTTGTTGACTGGGTTAACCCACTGGGCCTTGGGAGGCCCTTTTTCAGGGGTGGCTTGGGATTAATTACAGAGAAAGTTCACAGACTGGAATATCACAATACACAATGGATAAGGAGCAGGCAGGTTATACAACACGTAAGATTAGTGACAAGGATACTTTGTAGTTCACATACAGTCTATTCTAAACATTTAATATATACTTTCATAAGGTGTGATACCTGTTTTGTTCCCGAACAGGCTGAGAACAGTTTTATTTTGGTGACATATTGACTGTATAGCATTTATTTGGGTTTTACTGGTTACTACCAAGGAGGGGTATTTCTGGGGCATGCTTTCCATGTGAGTCAAGGGTTAAGGGACTGACTCTGCCAGTTCACAGCCCCCGCTGTTTGACCTCACCTTAGGTCCATGGGTATTCGCAAAGGGCCTAGCATTTCTCTTTAGGGATAGGAAGTATCTCAAGTAATGTCCCTTGTGCTGTTGTGCGGTCAATACTTTTTCACCTGCATGTGTATACAGCAATTTCCTCACCCCCAGTTCCAGCAGGATTTTTTTTGCTGATATGTGAGGTTAAAAGACTTTCAGGTCCTGCAGTTTTGGAAATTGTCTGAATTGCAGACACAAACCTGGCTTACTGCTCCTAGGATGGGAGGAGTGCACCAGTCTTCCTTCCACTGGCAATGATTGGGCAGTCTGGACAGACTTATCAGGGGTTCTGCTTTGCCTGGGGTTTGGGTGATGGTGCAGTTTTAAGAATAGTGAGGGATCCCTTGGAAGAAACATTACTATGGTGAGTAGTTTTTTCTTCCAGTTAAAGAATTTTTTCATTTGTACACTTGCAGATTTGGTTTTACTCACTTCACTTTGAAAATGAGAAAGTACAGTACTCACTCAGAGAAATCTTATCTGAAGCACAGACTGTAGTGATAGAGTAATTTTGTAACATACTGTTGCCTCAACGAGTTGTGGATTCTTTGAAGATTGTGTGTCCATTTATTAGACCAACATGTATATAGAGGTTTTATTTTCTTTTTTCAAACACTTTCTGCACCGACCCACTGTGGCATCTCTTGGAGGTGACCACTCGACTCTCTGGCCCTTCTGCTCTCCACTGTGACACACCAGCACCTACTGCCCCCCCCAAGAGACTTCCCAGCACCCCAGATCACCCCCCCAGGGCAGAGCCTGCCACTCCTACCTTGGCGGTGTCTTTCTGGGAATAGAGGGTCCATCTCTCTCCGGAGGTTGGCCGTGGGTTGTTGATGTGGGCGTCCGGTGTTGGGGATGTGAGGGAGGTCCCTGAGGCCTTCATCACCTCTTCGGCGTGCTTTGGTGTTTCTGCTTTAGTCCCCAGATGTGGGATGTGCAGTGCCACCTTGCCCATGACGTGGATGCTCCCACCCATGTCCAGAAGGCAGCCGCCTGACGTTTTCCCCTGCATGCTAGCCCTAGGTGTTGCAGTGCCTCCGGTCTCCACCAGGGACCACTGTGATGCTGGGCTGACCCTGGATCCCACCCCGAGAGAGGAGAGCAGTCCTCCGGACGCTCAGTCCTCTCTCTTCTCTGGTGACGGCCCAGGCTCGTTCCCGAACCCGGGTCGCCGGCATGGCGCATATAGAGGTTAATAATCCAGAAGCTTTTGGGCCACACTGGTCCTTTTGCCAGGTGATTGCAAGGGACTTAAGTGGCTCTGAAAGTTTGTGTACTGTTAACATCGACGTACAGTATTTATGTTGGTTCAATTGAAGAGCACCTTTCCCAGTTTAAAAAATCATTAAACAAGGAGCTCCTCCATGCTGTTTTCACTTTTGCTTTTTCAGCCCCCAAAGGAAGGGAAGAGATTGTAATTTGCTCCCAAGGGGCTGGCCGCATGATCCCTTTCCACTTCCTGACTCTCCGATCCGCCCCCGTGCTCCGATGTTTTTGATGCAATTCTTACCCCAGGGGTCCTTTAGCATCAGTAAATTTAAGCAGCTAACTGACCAGGTAGTACTGCCCCAGAGGTGTGGTTTATGCTAATTAGCATCAGCCAATCAGGAGAGACTTTGGGGGTGTGCTGAGGTAAGACTGCTTGAGAAGGCACCAGAATATTTTCTCTGCTGACTGAACAACACTGCTTCTGAGGTGTTCCACTCAACTGGCCGAGAAAACAAGTTTTCTTGAACATTTGTGATAAAATATTTTCATTTTACTTTTATTTTACTGTGCTGAGTATTATTTAGCTGTTTTATCGCGGTTCCTCTCAGTTCCTGGGAACCACGTTTAATGGTTGGTTCCGTGGTTCCTCTGCGGTTCCCTCCTATGTTTCTTTTCATTTATTTTAACCGTGTTTGTGTATTTTGATGGTTCCTTTTAAACCTTTTATCGCGTTTCCCTTTTTTTCAGGAACTGCGATCTTGAGGGTTTTTTTACTTCAGAGATAGTGGTTCTTTACTGCGAGGGAACCGATCACATTCCATTACTAACAGTAGTGGAATCTTTCAACTTAAAATGGTTTCTGTCAGTCGGCATGTCAGAAATCCCCCAAAAAGAGGACTGGACCCACAGGTTTTAAAAAATTGCCTAAATTGTCACAGGATTGTGGCTAAAGCTGACACCCATGATCTGTGCTTAAAGTGTTTGGGTCCAGACCATTACTATTCACTTTGCTCAGAATTTTGCTCCAAAACCTTGAGAAACAGAGCAAAAAGGCTTCGAAAGATGGCTGAGGAAGGGTCCTCTTCAGTCCCAAAAAGACCCAGGCTTACTGATGAGGGGCCTTCAAAAAATAACAAGGGTGCTGATGAAGCATCCACTAGCTCCAAGCCCAAAAGAGGCACTGATGAAGTGTCTTCAAGAGAAAAAATAATAAATCGGGTGCTGATGAAGTGCATTCGAAACCAAGAGCTTCCAAGGGAGCTGATGAAATCCCTTCAAAAGGGGCACTGATGAAGTGCCTGGATCCAGACCAGATTCTGCCACTGATAAAGTTGCACCGAAAAAAGTGTGTAAAGAAAAATTGCCTCCTGTTCCTCCTGGTAATGGCAAGGGTGATCAAGCAGGAGGCAAGAAACATAAAGAGAAGTCTAAGCATACACAGCCTGACCATCTCCCTGATTTTCAGAAGGAGCTGCCCTCGGCTGAAGATATGGCAAAAGCTTGGCATGTTTTCCAGACCTTAGAAGGTATGTGGTATTTTCTGCTCTGTCAACAAACCCCTCTGCAGCCCCTCAGATGCAGGGGCCTATGGGGTGAGGATTATACAGACATTAGACTTGACGCAGAAAAGGACCAGGCTGGCCCATCTTGTCTGCCCTTTATACCCTCCCTGCCCCCTCCTCCTTTTACCGGCTCTGGACTTTCTCCCCTCCTCCCAACCCCATATGTGTGTCCCGTGCTCTCTTGAATCCCCCCACCGGTTTGGAACCCACCACCTCCTCCTCTAGCAGCCTGTTCCAGGCCTCCCCATCCTCTCCTGAAGAACTGCCACCTGACATTCCCTCTGTATTTCTCACCTTCTAATTTGAGGCTATGCCCCCTCATGTTTGCTCCCCTCCTCCTTTTTGAACAAGCTCCCCTCCTTCACCTTATTTATCCCCTTCAAGTACTTAAAAGTCTCGATCATGTCCCCCCCTCTCCCTTCTAGTCTCTAGTGGGTACAGATTCAGCTACTTCCGTCTCTGCTAATATGGTTTTCCTTGTATCCCACGCACCATCTTTGTTGCTCTTCTCTAAACCCTCTCCATCATCTCAATATCGCTGTGTAGGTGCGGTCTCCAGAACTGCACCCCGTACTCCAGATCTGGCCTCACCATAGTTCTGTACAGCGGCATGAGCACCTCTCTCCTTCTACTAGTAAAGCCCCTCACAGTGCAGGCCAGCATACTATTTGCTTTACCCACTGCCTTACTACACCGATTCCCCACCTTAAGATTCCTCGATATAATAATCCACAGATCCCTTTCCTGTTCAGTTTCCTTGATTTCCTCCCCGGAAGAAAGTTGCTTGGGTGCATCACTGCACACTTTTTCACATTAAAATTATTTGCCAGATTTCCAACCGTTTCTCCAGGTCTTGCCTCATGGCCTCCACTCCTCTTTGTGAGTCTGCCCTATTACAGACCTTTGTATCGTCCACAAATAGGCACACCCTACCCTCCAGTCCCTCTACTAGATCCCTAATATAGATGATAAAAAGCAGGTGTCCCAGTACTGACCCCTGAGACACCCTGCTGATCACTACCTGTTCCTGAGAATGTACCCCATTTACCATCACTGTTTGACACCTTCCCGTCAGCCTGTTTTCTACCCACTTAGTAACTCTTTGGCCCACCCCAGGCTCTCCAGCTTGTTTATCAGCCTCCTGTGTGGGACGGTGTTGAAGGTCTTGCTGAAGTCCAGATGGGCCATGTCCACCGCCCCTCTCTGGTCCACTACCTACGTCACCCAGTCGAAAAACTCTATCAGGTTAGTCTGACATGACCTTCCATTTGTGAAGCCATGCTGCCTTTCATTCTGCATACCATTGGCCACCAGGTATTCCACCACCCTTTCCTTCAGCAACATCTCCATTACCTTCCCCACCACCGAGGTGAGACTGACAGGGCGGTAGTTTTTGACCTGTTCCTTGCGTCCCCTCTTCCAGTCCCCAGGCACCACCCCTGTGTCTATAGGCAAGTTAAACAGTCTTGTCAGAGGTGGTGCCAGCTCCTTCCACAGCTCCCTGAGTACCCTTGGGTGCAAGCCGTCTGGCCTCATTGCCTTATTCACCCTTAGTCTGACCAGTTCTTCATTTACTCTTATCTACTGTGAACTTCGTAGAATCCATTTGCTTGCAGTTTTCTCCCTTCCCGTCCTGCACTAACCCTCTACCCTCGCCCTCTTTTGTGAAGATTGAATAGAAGTAGTTGTTTAATGCCTCCACTTTATCGAAGTCCCCCTCCAGTTTTGTTCCAGCCTCCCCTCTCAACCTCCCTGTTCCCTGCTGTGCCTTCCTTCTCTCTCCCACATACCTAAAAAAAGGTTTTATCTCCCCTCCTGGCCTGGTTTGCTATCCT
The DNA here is from genome assembly GCA_016271365.2 of Neoceratodus forsteri. Classification (NCBI taxonomy): domain Eukaryota; kingdom Metazoa; phylum Chordata; order Ceratodontiformes; family Ceratodontidae; genus Neoceratodus; species Neoceratodus forsteri. The sequence goes on along the minus strand of CM057458.1, from coordinate 160,045,250 downwards.
CTCCTCAGTGATCTCTTTAGCCCTCCTTATCTTTTGCCCTGCCTCCCCTCCTCTTTTCCCTATATGCCTCCCTATCCTCGTCCCTTTGTGTTGTCCTGTACCTCCTAAATGCCCTGGTTTTCTCCCTGACCACCCCCGCCACCTGTCTTGTAAACCAAAGAGGTCTCCTCCTCCCATTTTTCTGACTCTCCTGGTGCATATGTCAGTGGCTTTTAGCACCCCTCCCTTAATAGCTGCCCATAATTCCTCCACGTCTTCCATATTCCCCAACTTTACATTTCTTCCCGAGTTACCCTCCTTATCCTGTTAAAGTCTGCCTTTGTGAAGTCCATTACCCTAGTTCTCATCCTGTTTCCTTCCCTGCCTGTTCTTACTCTGAACCTAACAGCTCTATGATCTCTTGTGCCTATTTCTTCCCCCACCTCCTCCACACTGTCCCTGTTTTGTGAGGACTACATCCAGCAGGTTCCCTAACCCGTTGTTGCAGGAATACACCCTGTAGTGACTCTAAGATCCCCCTGTTCCTAGTTGATACTGCTGTTGGGATCTCCCAGTCGATGGGGAGGTTCAGGTCCCCCACTAGTAGAATTTCCCCTTTTTTTTGCCATTTTTGTTGCTGATTGTATTAGCTGTTTATCTCCCTCTTCTCCCTGCATAGGGGGTCTGTAAACTACCCCGACTCTCAGTTGCTCCCCATTTCTTTTGTCTAAAGTGACCTACATTATCTCTGTTTCCCCTTCCTCTTCCAGCCCCTCTGTGGCCCCAATTTCTTCTTTGATGTATAATGCTACCGCTTTTCCCCCGCCCTGTCTTTCCTAAACAGTCGGTAACCAGGTATGACTGTCTCCCAAGCATGTTGCTCCTTCCACCAAGTCTCACACACTGCTACTATGTCGAGACCCTTGTCTGCCATGTTGGCCTCCAGTTCCTCTAGTTTATTCCCCAAGCTCCTGGCCTTGGCTACCAAACCCCTCCACCTTGTAGTTCCCTCTTCCGTATCCTCCCCTTTCAGTCCTTCCTTGTTGACGCCTGTTTCCCTCTTTTCTACTTTGTCCGGGGGGGACTGATAGCCTCTCAATTCTTTTACTGTTTGAGTGACCCTGACATTAACTCCCCATTTAGTTTAAATTTAACTTCCTTACTATAAAGTTGTCCATTTTACTCTTAAGTACAGCTGCCCCTGCTCAGCTCAGGTGCAGCCTATCAGGGGTATACAGCCCCTCTTCTTCCCATGTTGAACCCCAGTTGCCTATCAAACCGAACCACATCTGCCCACACCATCCTTTCAGCCATTTATTGAATTCCACTATCTTTTCCTTCCTCGGTATGCTTACTCTTGGTACAGGCAACACCACTGAGAAGGAAATGGAAGGAAAAACCGTAATACTGTGGAAACTAGCAAGCTCTTACATAGATACATAGATACATAGACAGTGTCGGCAGATAAGGGCCTATGGCCCACCTAGTCTGCCCATTTGAGCTTGTAAGTTCAGTTTGTTTTCCTAGAAGTCTATTTCCCCTTACCCCTGACCTCTAGAATTCCTTTATGTCTATCCCATGCATTCTTAAATCCCGTGATTGTCTCAGCCCCCACCACTTCCTCTGGCAGGGTGTTCCACTTGTCCACCACCCGTCTGTGAAGAAATTCTTCTCATGTTTCCTCTGGAATCGTCCTCCCTCCAACTTCATCCCATGCTCTCTAGTCCTGAAACATCTTTTCGCTTAAAAAGTGTGTTTTCCTGCACCCTGTTCCTCCCTGTAAGATACTTGTATGTCTCTATCATATCCCTCTCCTCCTCTCCTCCAGGGAGTACATGTTCAGTTCCTTCAACCTGTCTTCATAGGACTTGTGATGCAACCCATGCACCATCTTTGTTGCCTCCTCTGAACCTTCTCTACCCTGTCTATGTCCTTACGTGAGGTATGGTGTCCAGAACTGTACACTGTACTCCAGGTGGGGCCTCACTAGTGTCTTGTATAAGCTGAATTGTGACCTCCTTTTTCCTGCTGGTGATGCCCCTGCCTATACATCCCAGCATCCTATTTGCTTTACCTGATGCCTTGTCACACGGTTTCCTACCTTGAGGTCATCAGAGATGACAACCCCAAGATCCCTTTCCTGTTTGGTCATGCTATATCCTCACCCCCCAACTGATATATTGTGCCAGGTTTTGTGCCCCATATGCATTATCTTGCACTTCTTTGCATTGAATTTCAACTGCCAAACCCTTGACCATTCTTCAAGTTTCTGCAGGTCCTTCTCATTCTGTCTACACCCTCTGGTGTGTCTACTCTGTTACAGAGCTTTGTGTCATCAGTGAACAGTGAAATTCTGCCTTCTAGATCCTGTGCAATGTCACTGATGAAGATGTTGAATAGGACCGGTCCCAGCACTGATCCCTGTGGCACCCACTGGTCACTCTTCCCTCTGTGGAGTGACAGCCATTTACCACCACCCTCTGTGTCCTGCCACCCAGCCAGTTACCTACCCACCACACTACTGTCCTGCCCACACCCATATTCCCCAGTTTGTGTAATAGTCTTCTATGTGGCACAGTGTCAAAGGCCTTGCTGAAGTCCAGATAGGCCATGTCCACTGCCTCCCGATCCACCTCCCTAGTCACCCAGTCAAAAATTCAATGAGGTTGGTCTGACATGACTCCCCCTGGTGAAACCGTGTATGCCTTGGGTCCTGTAGTCCTTGACAACCAGATGTTTCACCAATCTCTCCTTCAGTAGTGCTTCCATGATCTTTCCCACTACTGAGGTGAGGCTGACTGGTCTGTAGTTCCCTGCTTCCTCTTTGTTCCCACTTTTGTATAAGGGGACTACATCTGCTGTCCTCTAGTCTTTGGGTACCTCCCTGTTTCCAGTGATTGGCTGAAGAGGATAGCCAGAGGTTCAGCCACCACCTCTCTTAGTTCTTTAAGGACCCTAGGTGCACCCCATCTGGCCCCATTGCTTTATCAGCTCTTATTACTTCCAGTTCCTTCAGGACCCTTTTCTGTAAAGGGACTTGTGTCCATTTCTGCACCATTCTCACCCTTGTACTCCCTTCAGACCCATTACCCCTCTTCCTTAGTAAAGACTGAGCAGAAATACCTGTTCAATATGTCAGCTTTACTGTTGTCATCCTCCACACGGCTCCCATCCTCCCCTTCAGTCTCACTATTCCTCCCTTTGTCTTTCCTTTTCACTTATGTACCTGTAAAAGGTTTTGTCCCTTTACCCACTGATTTTGCAATGCGTCTTCTGTCTGAGCTTTGGCTTCCTTACTGACTTCCTGCCTCCCTTTGTTTCTCCTGGTACTTCTCCCTATCCCCTTCTGCCTGTGTCTTTTGTATTGCCTGAATGCAATCTTTGGCTTTCATTCTTTTGCTACCTCTTGAAAACCATAATGGTCTCCTCTTCCTTTTCCTCTTGCTAACCTGCTTAATGCATAATTCTGTTGTTCTTATAATCCCCATTTTAAATACTGCCCACTGTTCCTCAACCCCTGATTCCTGTCCCATTCCCCTTAATGCCTCTTTCAAGTATCTCCCCATTTTCCCAAAGTCTGCCCCCCTAAAATCCAGGATACGTGTTTTTGTGTGGTTTGGTTCTGCTCTTTCTGTGATTTCAAACCACAATGACTGGTGGTCACTGTTACCCAGGTGCTCCCCCACTGTTACCTCTTGAACCAAGCCTGTACCTCCATCAGAGTGTTCCCCTTCAGGTCATTGGTACCTAGGTGAAACACCAGCTACGTCCTGTCATCTTGATGCTTGCCCCAAGATTGAATTTTGTGCCTCACCTTGAGTGCTGTCATTCCTGGTATACACTGAACCCATATTGCACTGTTTCTTGCTCCCTTCCTTCCCCATCTGATTCCCTTGATAAGAGTCCCCCATGAGTGCTACCTTTGTGCACACTTCTTCCCGAGTGCTCTTTTGGTATTCAAGTTTATGCCCTAGGTCTTGCCTCCCTGTTTCCCTTGTCCATCTTGTACTTGTTCAGATTTTTGCCCTCTCCCAATACGACTTCATCTCCTCCTACCCCCTTGGACTTACCCTCAGGCCCCTCCTCATATCTATGCTCTTCCCTTGCTCTGCCTCTTTCTTGTTCTCTGTGGGCAAACATCCACTGCCTGCATCTCCTTTGGAGCATGCACTACCCCCTTTTATCTCTCCACTGGCTCTTACCGTGCCTGCTATTGATATACTTGCTATTTCTGAATTTTCTGTGCACTGTGTCCCCTTGAGGGAATTCTCTTCCTCACCACTTGCTCTACTTGCATAGTTCCCTCTTTGTGTGCCCCCCCCAGTGCATTTCCCATTACATTCCCTACCCTTTCACCCTGCCATATGCACTCTTTCCCATTGATGGCCCCCAAAGGCCCCATCTCTAGGATGAGGATGATTATTTTGATGCTTCAGATAACCTATCAGGAATTAGCCCCCTTGAGCCTGACATTTCCCCTAATCCTCATTTTGGTGCTTCCCCTTTGGATCAGGAGGAATGTTCCTTTATGCTAATCTTTCTCCAGCACCTGGTAGATACTCTGGACATACTGCCAGGAGTCCAACCAGGAAGATGAGGAGGATGACGACTACAGAGAAATGAAAGGTATCCCACCTCCTAAAAAGATGGTTCTCCTGATTTATAAAGCTTTCAGAAGAAACACCATGAAGCTTTTAAAGACCCCATCTTCTTTACCTGGGGTTGATAAAAGAATTGATAAAAAAAAAAAAATAGCAACTCTCCAGAGCAGACATGGACTTTTTGTCTGTCCACCCTGGGCATGAGGGAGTAGTGCAGCAGGCTGCCTATGATAAAGCTGTAGTGCCTTTGCTTTCTTTACCTCCGGACAAAGACTCTAGAAAGATAGATTACATTGCAAAAAAACCTTACACCTCTATTTCTTTGCTTCTTCACCTCTCTTACTATTTGGCCTATACAGCTAAGTACCAAAAGGCCTTGTGAAGCTCTGTACTGGCCGTCGCTCAATTAGAGTCTGAGTCTATGGTCCAGGACTTAAGTGAAACTGCTAAGACTGCCCTGGAAGCAACTAAGTACCAGTTCCATATGGCAGACGATAACAGTGATGCTGCATGCACAGTTATGGCCCAGGCCATTTCTCTCAGAAGGTTTGCTTGGCTGAGGACCACCAACTTGACATAGGATGCCCAGTCTAAAGCTCTGGATTCCCCCCTGTGATAAAAATCTTCGGTTTGATTCAGGGCAGAAGAGTACATGAAAAAGGTGGATAAGTACAAGTCCACTTGCCAGAGCAATACGGCTAAACAAAGGGCTTCCACCTAAAAGTCTTAGCGTAAGGTAGGCAGAGGAAGGGGTTATGTTCCCAAGCCCTTCTACCTCTATCCTCCCCCTCAGTATGACTACTCTCAGACAAGAGGGTACTATAGGGGAAGGGGGCAGGCGAGGCTGGAGAAAACCGGTCACTTCCCAGGCCCCTGCATCTCAGTCTAAGCCCTGACTTAAAGATCAATGGCAACCATTTTACACATTATTAAAAAAAAAGCCTGAATTCAAGTACCTGTGTCTTGAGTAGTGTTTCCTGAAAATGTCATGCTATTTGGTTTTGCGGTTTACTTTAGATCAGCATTTGTTAACTTGTTCTGCACTAACTGGAAACAGGCTGTTTCTGTCCCTCTGACTCAGCCTTGGAGAGTAATGTCATCAATACTGGACTAAGCTACAGCTGCAGCAGTGTAAGCCCCTGCTTGACTGAGGAAATGAAGAGCTGTTAACTTCCCATTAAGGCCCCGTCCACACTGCACCGCTCAGACCCCGTAACGGATAGAAACCGTTGTAATCGGGGAGCGGTGCAGTGTGTCCACACTGCCACAGTGTCCGTTACGGGACCGGCACCACCAGTCCACACTTCGGGAGCCGGGCGACCGTTACCGTGGCACCCGATCCCACAATGCAGCTCACACTGCGCTAGGGGACCGGTGCCACACGTCCACACTATGCCTGGTAATGTTACCGAGGCGTAACCGGTTTCATAACCATTGTTGAAACCACCTCATATGTGGTTTCAACAACGGCTATGAAAACGTCTTCTGTATCGTTACAGGTGTAAACGCAAACTGTTGTGGTAACTGGGCACTCTGTAACGTTACAGAGGGGTAGTGTGGACAGGGCCTTAGAGCAATCTTTGAGTTGTTTGTTTGCTGTCCATTAACTCTGTCTCTGGTATTTGTTCAGATGAATTAGCTGAAAATCCATGTGGTGTTGTTCTAAAAAGCAGATCATTTAAATGTCAATGTTGAACTGAATTGAATTGGTATGCATTTGAGAAATCAGCTAGTCTGTATCACAGCTGCTGCCAGTTCTTTCTCATCAAAACTCTGTTTTTTTTCTAGCTATATAACACTGGGTTGTTGATTTAATGGATATAAAATACATCTAAAGTTTAATTCATACAGGTAATTTGTCTTTGATGTAGCCTCAATAAATAGGTTCATGTAAAAACATTTCTCCCTCTCAGATTGACAAACAGGTGCCTGCCACACACTGATATTTCAGGCACATGTATTATATGAACTCACAAATGTCAGTTCTTTGTCTGTGTGAAAATACATAATGTGTAACTAGGAACAGTATAGCATCCTGATGCCCCCTGTTTCCTGTGCCATAGTTGAGGCAGCTGCACCGTCCCCTGCCCCACAAGCCCCCTGTCTCTTGCCCCACATTTGAGGCTGCTGCACCCTGCTGCCCACTGTCTTCTCCCACACAGTTGGGGTTGCTGCACCCTGTTGCCTCTGTCATCTTTCTGAACAGTCTAGGCTGCTGCACCATGCTGCCCCATGCCCGAACAGTTTTGTTGCACCTTGCTCCCCTCTGTCCCCCAACCCCATAGTTGGGGACATTGCGCCCTGTTGCCCCTTGTTTCCCTCTCCACAGTCAGGGCTGCTGTGCTCTGCTACACCATAGGGTCCCATGTCTCCTGCCTCTACAGATGGGGCTGCTGCGCCATGCAGTCCCATGCCACCAGAAGTGGGGCGTTTTCTGCACCCTGCTAACCCTATGCATTTTACCATCCATGAGCTTTATGATCCTCTCCAGTCAGGATTTCGGAAGAGGCATAGCATGGAGACTGCCCTTGTTTAGGTGCTCAATGATCTCATGATAGTGAGGGATCAGAACAGCCATTCTGTATTGGTGGTTCTTGATCTCTCTGCAGCATTTGATACCGAGGACCATGTTGTGCTGCTAGAGCGCCTGCAGATGATATGTGGCCTGTCTGATACAGTCCTCCGATAGTTCCATTCAGTTCTCACCGGCAGATCTCAGAGGGTGGTATCAGGGATTTATTCCTCCGACTCATTCTGTCTGCCGTGTGGGGTTCCACAGGGCTCTGTGTTGTCACCCATGTTGATCGTGGAGTACATGCTGCCGTTGGGAGACATTGTAAGGTGGTATGGGTTGGATTTTCACTGCTATGCAGATGATACCCAACTTTACCTGTCGTTTATGCCTGAGCAGGGTAGTGTGGTCTCGGTGTTTAATAACTGCCTCGCTGAGATCCAGGACTGGATGAATGCCAGCTGGTTGAGGTTGAATCCGGACAAGACCGAGGTTCTGGTGGTGGATCCGGGCCGTAGGGGAGAGGGGTTGACGGCTGGCTCTGCCTCCGGGCTTTGGCTTGGTGGTAGCCAGCTGTTTACCTCTGAATGGGTGCAGAATCTGGGTGTTATTTTTGATGATGGGCTGATGCTGTGTTCTTAGGTGTCGGCCGTTGTCAAGTCCTCTTTTTACCATCTGAGGAGTATCACCCGAATTAAGCACCTTGTTCCACCTGGCGACCTACCTACTTTGGTCCACCCCTTTGTGACCTCCCGGCTTGACTACTGTAACTCCCTGTACCTAGGGCTACCTGGGGTTGATATCCGCCGCTTGCAGCTGGTGCAGAATGTGGCAGCCAGGCTGTTGACAGGGCTGCCTTGGTCATGTCATGCCTGTGCTATGCGGACTGCACTGGCTGCCAGTTCTGTGGCGAATCACCTTTAAGGTCGGTTTGCTTACCTTTAAGGCCCTAGACGGACACGGGCCAAGTTACCTGCAAGAGCTCTTGTGCCCCTACTGCCCCCACTGACCACTCCGCTTTGCCAGCAAGGGATTGCTAGAGGTTCCCAGGGTTCCGTTGAAGACATCTGGGGCCTGGGTTTTTGCATTTGTGGCCCCTACCCTATGGAACTCTCTACCTCGTCAGATACGGGAGTGCCTGACAGTGGAGAGCTTTAAAACCGCTCTAAAAACGCACCTGTTTGACCTTGCTTTTCCAGATTATTGATTCTTGCTGTAGGATTGTTGGATTAGTTTTATGCTTTTAGTGATATTTTTTGTGTGTTTACTGTACGTGCGCTGTGATTAGTGTGAATAGCTCTATATAAATAAAGTAGAATTGAATTGTCCTAAATGAGCAGGGCTGCTGCACCATGTGCACCCCATCCCACAGTCGGTCAGGGCTGCTGTACCTTGATGCCCCCCTGTGTCCTACCTCACAGTCAAGGCTTTTGCACCATGCTGTCCACAGTCCCCTGCCACCACAACCAGGGCTGCTGCACCCTAGAGCCCCTTGCCTCCACAGTTAGGGCTGGTGCACCATGCTGCCAGCTGCCAAAAGAGTTAGAGCATTTGCTGCACCCTGTCCTCTGCCTCCTTAGTTGTGTCAGTTCCACCCAGGTGTGGCTGCTGCATCCTGTCCCAAAGTTTGGGCTGCTGTACCCTAAAGCCTCCCTTGACTCCTGGCTGAACAGTCAGGACTTCTGCACCCTACTGCCCTCTGTTCTTCATCCCCATAACACAAGATAAAAGTAGTTTTTTGGTTTTTCTTTTGAGCAGTGTAACACAAAATCTGACTTTGGTGGCAGCATGGTACACCAACCCTAGCTGTGAAGTCATGAGGCTGTGGAGGCATGGAGCTAAAGGGTGCAGCAGGGCACAGCAGCCCTGACTGGGTAGACAGGAATAGGGTGAAGCAGCTCTGGCTGTGGTGGCAGGGCAATAGACTGCAGCATGGTGCAGAAACCTTGATTGTGGGGAAGGTTATGGGGGAGCATCACGGTACAGCACCCGACTCTGGGATGGGCTGCGCATGGTGCAGCAGACCTGCCCATTTGGGAAAATGGAATATAGGTAACAGGATACAATGAAAGCCCCACCTCTGGTGGCATGAGCAGCAGGCTTAAATCCTCAGTCCCTCACTTGGCCTGTATACTTCCAGGTTACGAGTTCATATGGCAGGACAGACCTGGGAATAAGAGGGGGGGTGACATCCTGATCTATTTCAGGAACCATCTCTAGGTCTCCCCAGTAACCCACCAGCTATCTCACTCATCGCCCTGCGAGCTACTGCATGTACTGCTCTTACTTGCACACACCAAGAAACTACATGTGGTATGCACATATAATCCCCCAAAGGGTGGGCTCCCAGGACTGACCCACCTCCTGGACTCTGTAGGTCCCAGCATTGGGGACAACAAACTCATTATCTTGGGGGATGTTAACCTTAACTGGACCAGTGGTAATGTGAAGCAGATTGAGCCTCTGCTTGCCAATCTTGCCCTGACTCAACTTGTTCAGGAGCCAACCAGACGGTCGGCAAATGGAACCACCAGCTCCCTGCTGGACTAGATCCTCTCAAACCGTCCAGACAGGATCTCCTCAGCCGGAATCCTATCAGATTCTATCTCCGACCATTCCCCGGTCTTCTGTGTGTGGAAAATTCCCTTCCCCAAAATCCCTCACAAAATCATACATATCAGAAACTTCTCCAGGTTCGATCCTGCGGCGTTTTGGGAGGACCTAAGCCTTACTGACTGGTCTGTGGTGCTCGGAGCCACTGACCCATCAGTGGCCGCTACCCACTTTCTTGCCACCTTCGGTGCCCTGCAAGACAAGCACACCTCGAAGGTCACCCGGAGGGTGAGGGGTCCACCACCCTCTGGTTGCACGGGAATCTCCTAGCCGTAATGCGGGCCAGAGACAAGTGCTGGTCCCACTTTAAAAGTTCCCTTGATGTCACAATTTTCCAGCAATACAGGCACCTTAGAAACAAGTGCAAAAAGGCCATCAGAGTTGCAAAAAGTGACTTCTGCAAGTCCGCCCTGCTCAGCTCCACCAGTGACCCCAGACGGTTCTGGAGAAACATAAAAACTCTTGTCTGCGGGACCTCTCATCCGGGGGTATCTGACATGATAATTGGAGGGGTCTCCTGTAACAATCCCCACACCATCGCCAACTCCCTAAATTTACACTTTTCAGACCTATCAGCTTTCTCCGCACTCTTTCCGCCTGACGAGGGTACATCCTTCCCCCCTTCCTCCACTCGGCAGGAGGATCACCCCCCCGCCCGACAAATGTTCTGTCTCAGGGCTGTGTCAGTCAAGGACATGATGAGACTTCTCTCTGGCCTCTCCTAGTACTCCAGCCCTGGCCTAGACAACCTGGAGCCAAAGCTTCTCAAACTAGATGCCTCCCATATTGCTCCCCCAGTAGCCCACATCTTTAACCTATCACTTGCGAAGGGTGCCATTCTCAATATCTGGAAGGAGGCCAGGATAGTCCCTGTCCTGAAGCAGGGCAGTCCCAAAATACCGGACAACTATTGTCCGATTGCTATCATATCATCTCTCAGTAAGCTCCTTGAAAAGGTTGTGGCTGAGCAGCTTTCGCAGTATATACAGTTTCATGAGCTCCTGTCCCCGGCCCAGCACAGGTTTCCTAAGGGGCACAGCACCACCACAGCCTGGTCTCTGTCACCTCAAGCATCAGACCAGCCATAGACCAGGGCAAACTCTCTGGAGACATATTTATTGACCTGTCCAAAGCCTTCGACCCTGTTGATCATGCGTTACTTTGTTCACAGTTGAGGACACTTGGCCTCTCCCCCCTTGCTATGACATGGCTCAGGGACTACCTGCATGGAAGAATGCAGAGGACTAGTTTCAACAAAGTCCTATCCGAGCCCTTACTGGTAACCTCTGGCGTCCCCCAGGGTTCGGTCTGGGCCCCCTTCTCTTCTCCCTCTTTATTAACCAACTCCCAGTGGCAGCAACTGACTGCAATGCCACCATTACGCAGATGACCTGGTTATTATGTCTCACTCCCAGGACATCGCTACTCTCAACCAGCACTTGTCTGCAGTGTCGTGGCCTGGGTAACAAAACATAAACTGGTCTCGAACCTGAAAAAAAAACACAGGCTATGCTATTTGGTTCAGCAGCCAAAATCAAAGCCCTACCAGCCTCGCTGGATATTACCAGTCCGGACGGAACTTCCCTCCCAACTGTGCACTCAGTCAAGTACCTTGGGGTGACCCTTGACCCACAACTTGACCTGGGGAGTCACATCCTAAATGTCTGCAGAGCAGTGAACTGCAAACGAGGCCTGGCCTACAGGGCCAAATATAACCTTACACCCACGGCTCGACTGGCCCTTGCGAGAGGTGTTCTTCTTCCCTCTCTTAGTTATGGAATGCACCTATTCGCTTGCTCCTCCAAAACCCACCTCACGCAGTGGCACACAACGTATAACAACATCTGCTGCTTTGCCCTGGCCGCCCCTCGTCTCACCCACCATTGTGAGCTATATGAAAAGCTCTGCTGGCTCTCCCCAGACAAGTACTTGGACTTTGGGGTAGAATGCCTCGCGGGCAAAGTGATTAGAACTGGCACCCCCCCACCAGGTCTGGCACAGCTTCTACCCCCAGCAGACCTCTTCCCCCTATCAGCCCAGGTCCCAGGCTCCGGGGATGCTAAAAGTTCCCCTCCACCCGGACCCTCATGGGAGATAGGGACTTCGCTGTGTGTGCTCCCAGACTCTGGAACTCCTTTCCTGAGTATGTTTGCTCGGCCCCCTCACATCAATGCTTCCGCAAATCCCTGTGGGGCTTCCTGAAACTTGCCTCGACGTGTGATTGCCTCAAGCCCCCTTAGTGCAACGTCTCCTATCAACTGGACCCTAGTTGCTCTCACAGGAACTGCCTGCCAAACCTTGCTTGTCCCCTAGATTCTATCACATATCTGTACACTTGACTGTGTTTATTATTGTCTACGACCACATATACTGGTTGTGCCAAAAATGAAATATGTTTTTATTGTTTATGACCTGTTACTCTTTGATGTTACTCATTGTACTTCCACATGTTGTTGTGCTGTCATGATGTACCTGTATCGCCTATATCTTTTCTGTACCTCTCTGTACTCCTTTGTTGTAATCTCCCGGGTCGTTCCTGAAAATAGGCATATTACTTGTCTAGTGTACCTACCTGGTCAACAAAAGCTAAATAAATGATGCAGCATGGTGCAGCAGCCCCAAATGTGGAGGCAGGGGACATGGGATTATATGGCATAGCAGAGTACAGCACTGTGGTGACAGGAACAGGAGGCAACAGCAGTGGGTGGGGGGAAGGGGCAGCAGGGTGCAGCAACTCCAAGTGTTCAGGCAGGAGGCAGCAGGGTATAGAAGCCCTGATTGTTCAGGCAGGAGATGGGGTAACAGGTGCAGCAACCCTGACTCTATGAGAAAAGAGAGTGGGCAGCAGGGTGCAGCAGCCTTGAATGTGGGGCAGGAGACGGGGGGGGGGGCTTGTGGGGCTGGTGACAGGGGGCATCAGAGTTCAGCTGCCTCAACTGTAGGCAGGAGATGAGGGGCATCAGGATGCCATATAGTGTTTCTAGTTATACATGATGTATTTTCACACAGAAACCAACAAAGAACTGAAGTTTGTGAGTTCATATAACACATGTGCCTGAAATAGCAGAGTGTGGCAGGCACCTGTTTGTTAATCCGAGAGGAAAAAAATGTTTTTTTTTTGTAAACTTTAATACTTCCAAGATTCAGATACGCTGCCCCCCCTAGAGTGGGAGAGTAAGTCAATACAAGCAGCAATGCACAGGGTGTCCAGGTGAGACCGATAATAAACACTTACACATACTGTAAATATGTCTGTTAAAAGACTGGGAACCAGGGGAACTGCACCGCCCTTTCAACTGGGTCCCATATCTCCTGGAATTTACCTTCTTGGTTTCTTATTCTGTACTGGGTTCTCTCTAATTTCATACAGTCTACAAGATCCTTTACCCAAGCAGCGACTGGAGGAGTGCCCGAGAGCCTCCAGTAGAAGGCTAGCTGACGCATTCCCAACACCAGTCCCAATGTCAGGAGTGAATAACTCCCAGCCCGTCCACTCTGCTCCCAGGGGCATCCAATCACATTTACCCCAGTTTATTTTATGACTAGAAACTGGGCCAAAAGTGTCAAAAAATATTAGTCCAAGCAGGCAAAGCGGCCACAGGGTCCTTCAAAAATAAAAGTATATCATCTGCAAATAGAGAGATGACATGGGTTTTGCCAACCCCCTCATACCGCTGAATTGCCTCATGGGATCGAATTGTTTCAGCCAGGGCCTGTATAGTGAGAACATATAGAAGCGGGGAAAGTGGGCAGCCCTGTCTTGTACCACGCATAAGGTGGAAGGGGGATGATAAGGTGGAGTTAGTTAGGATTCAGGCTTGAGGAGAGGTGTAAAGTGTTTGGATCCTCTTCAGCATTGTATCTCCCAACCCATATTTTTTAAGAACGGCAAACATAAAAGGCCAGTCCATCCGATCAAATGCCTTTTTGGTATCTAAGGCTAAAAGTCCTCCCCTGCCCCCAGTCCACCCGTGAATAATAACTGTCGTCCTTATGTTTTGTTTAGCCTCTCTACCCTTGACAAAGCCTCCCTGGTCTGAACTGATCACCTTAGGAAGGAGTCTTTCCATTCTTAAAGCTAGAAGCTTGGTCAAAATTTTATAGTCTGAGTTCAGGAGTGATATGGGCCTATAAGACCCACATTTAAGAGGGTCCTTTCTAGGCTTAGGAAGCACAACTGTAGTGGCCATGCGCATTGAGGGAGGTAGTGATCCTCTTTGGAAAGCCGAGTGCACCATCTGAAGCATGAAGGGACTGATCTCCTCCCAAACTGTTCTGTAAAACTCCAGGGGTATCCCATCTGGGCCCGGTGCCTTGCATCTCCTCCCCTTCCAAGCCACCCGTCTCAGTTCCTCATAGGAAACAGGGGAGTTCAGGACCTCCCAGTCTTCCTCACCTGCTGTTGGCAGCACAATTTTTTGGAGAAAGCCCTCTGGATCTCCATCCACTGGAAATTCCGAGGCATACAGTTTTGAGTAAAACTCGTTAAATGTGGCATTATCTGGATTTGATCATAGGTGATAACCCCCACCTCTCCTTCCAACTCTAAAACAGTGTTCTCAACCCTTTTACTCTTCACCAAGCCCGCTAGCCATTTACCTGCCTTATCCCTGTCAAAATGGGCTCCCGCCTTAGACAGTGTCAGTGGCTCAGCAGGTTGCATACTCGCCTCTGAGGCTGGAAGATCAGAAGGCTGTGAGTTCTATCCCCACACCAGACACTAGGGTTAAATCCCAATACTGACACTGTAGTGCAGCATAAGGGGGGTGCTGCACTCCTGAGGTGCCGTCTTTCGGATGAGACATTAAACTGAGGTCCAATCTGCCTGTTCTGGTGGTATTTCAGGTGGATGTTAAAGATCCTATGGCACTTCTCAAAAAGAGTAGGGGGAATTTTTTATTGATATCACATCATCACAAATCATAACACATTGTACAAAACATAAAGTGTTATGTTAAAGACCACAAAATAATCACTCCTTAACCCCAAAGAAACTCCCCCCCCCCCCCCTTATCTTTCCCCATACCATTGTGGCAGGGGAATTTTGCTAGTTGTAGCTCTGAAACCTAATTACTTCTGAGTGTGTTAAGTCACACGAAAGAATACAATTTTAATCCCAAATAAACAAGTATTTCATTCATACTCTGGTAAAAGTGATTGTTCAAAAATAATTTTCCAACTACTGAGTAACCAATAAACTGTTAGGGCAAAAATCAGTAGTACTTTTTAAACACATCTTGTTTTGAAATAGGTTTTTAGTCTACCTCCTTACCTGTATTTGATAAATCCAAACAACCCTTTCCATTTCCTTAGAACATAGCTTTTAGGATTAGCCTGCAGATCTTTCTTAAACACTGCCTCCATAGCTTTTCTGCCAGTGTCTTATAGGTGGTATATGACATCAGTCTCTGTTGGAGTGCCCATTGACAGCGAGCCTGCCAAAGGTAAAACTTTAAACAACAAAACAACACCATTAAAGTGTCATAATCATACATTATCTTGAGGTTGGGACAATGCCCAAGGACCAAAGACTCGTAGGTTAAACTGTCTAACCACCTTAGATTCCATTCTGTCTTTAAATATCCCCATAGGGATTTTGCATAGGAACAGGATTTGACTCACCATGTGCGAGTACAATTGTCGTCCTGAGAGTCTGGAGATATCCGCTTTAGTGATCTCCCATTTGCAAAGCTTTTTGAGTGTTGGTTTAATGTATTCTGGTATTTTGATATGGGTGGGCAATTTTGGGGGAAGGTTTCCATTCCAGATTTCCAAATATGCACTACAAGTTTAACAGAACAAATGGTATGCCACACCGGTTGGTTCTCCTAGCACAATTTTAAGATTGTGAGACAGGAAAAGTCTATGGAAAAAGATTATAGGGTCCACCATACCCAGACACCCTTGTTGTTTAGACAAGTATGTAAACCACCTTTTTTATTGGGTTCAATCTGGATCCCCAAACCATCTGAAAAAAGCATGCATATAACCTGGTTTCTAAGATCACTGGGGGTGGGAAAATCATGGCTGTATACAACAAAGTGGGTATAATGAACCTTTTAATCATGTGTACCCTTTTTATTTTAGACAACCTCCATGATTTCCATCTCTGGACTTTATTTTCAGCCCCCTGAAGAGCCCTTTCCCAGTTCTCAAGTGGGAGATTATGTTGTCCAAACGTTATTCCCAAGACTTTTTGTGGCTCTGAGGAGAAATAAATATGGTTTACTGTTACTGGTGCCCTCTCTGTATTTCCTAAGTACAACTCTTTGCATTTACTTAGATTGAGAGTGGCATTAGATACTGTAGAGTATTCCTGCAGTTCAGTTGTTTTATTACTGTTGGTAATTGCCCCAGGTTTGCTATAAACAGGCATATATCGTCCGGATAGGTTTGGATTTTCAGCTCCATTTGGCCTGGGATCCTCCCCAAAATAAAACCTTCCCATTCCTGAGTATTGCTCAGAACTCTAAATCAGAGGGTCCAGGGAAGAGTTATAAAGTAGTGGGCTGAGGGGCAGCCCTGTCGAACCCCTGTATTTATGGTGATACCTTTCATTACCAACCTTCTAATAATAGGTTACACATGGACTGTAGAATATAGAAGTTGGATTTTATGCACAAATTCATTTGGAATACCATAATGTAATAAGGTCTGAGAGAGGAAAGGCAGGCATACTCTATAAAAAGCCTTGCTTTGATCTAAAGTAATGATACAACCGGATGTTTGTGCAGTACCACACATCTGTATATCTCTGATAATCATTAAGGCATGTTGTAGCTTCCTTTCAGGGATCCCACAAAACTGGGCTGGATGTATTAATAAAGGAGCTATTTTCCTTAGCCTATTGTTAAGAACCTGAGACAATATTTTAAAATCAGCATTCAGGAGAGTTATAGGTCTCCAGTTTAAGATGTCTACCTTTCGCCCTCCCTTATATATAAAAATTAAAGAGCTAGTGCACTGCCTGGAAGCTGCCTGCAATTAGTTGTAATTTTCAGATGTAGTCAGCTATTACTTCTTATATCTCAAGTATTTTTTCTTTTCTGTTTGCTGACTAGAAGATTTTCTACCCGGCAGTACTGGGGTGATGTGTGGAGGAAAAAAGTCAGTTCTGTTCCTCCCTCTACATGAACACTGAGACCACACTGACTGTGACATTACTAGTAACCAATGAGAACCATTTCTCACTGCTGGGTTTTACTTTCACATGAAGCAGCAGGGACTGGCTCTCCCCGGTTACTACATCCCAGGCCAAGATTACCTGGGTTTTCTCCAAATAAGACTTAATCAAATTTGTAGAAGGAGGAGAGGAACTCTCATGTGATGCCAAAAGCCCACAGATTATTTCATGGATCCCCATCTCATCTTCCACTGTGTTTCCTCTATCATCTACTAATTGAAACATATCTAAAGTCTCCTTCTTTTTACAGGCTTCAAAGGGGTCTCCAATTGAGTTTTTTTGTGTTCCAAATTGCAATTCTGTATTTATAGTTTTTGCCCTGCCATATTGACATTTTCTCATTTCATCCTGGATCTGTTCAATGTCAGCGCCATAATCTTGTCTAGACATAGCAGACTGTGAAAGCATGTTCTGAAGTTTTGATCTTAGTTTTAAATGGCTAAAAAAATTGTTCTAGGGACATGGATATGTTGTTTATCCACACTTATTGGCAGGTTCCTTGCCGCTTTAAATCTTGCCGGAAGGTCTTCAAGCTGGCTCCTCCCACCCACCCGGGTGGTAAAACTCTCGGCTCCGCCCCATGACGCCAGATCTTCCTTACCGCTTGGAAGCTCAGGTTCCCTCCTTAACGAGTTGTGCTTAACACTGGTTCCTAATTCTTCGAAAAGTTCGAAATTGAAAAGTTTTTGCAAAAAGACTTCGGTCTTCTTCTCCTCGCGGCTGCGATGGACAAATCGACTCCCGGTTTTCGGAGGTGCCCTTGCGGGCAGAAGATGTCTAGAACGGATCCGCACTCCACGTGCGTCTACTGCCTGGGCCTTGAGCACGACCCGCAGGCCTGCGACTTGTGCTCTTCCTTTTCGGCCTACGTCCTTGAAGACCGTGCTGCCCGATTACAACTGGGGCACCCCGAGAAAAGAATTCCACCGGTGAAATCTAAAGAGGCCCGATTGGCGGTGTCCGCGGCGGCGGTCTGGGCGGATCAGCTTGAGCAGATGATCGCCTCGAAGAGGAGGTGGCGCGGTACGCTTCACCTCGGCTGCAGCATTTGTCCCGCCTCTCTGTGCCTCTTACTTGGCTTCTTTAAGGAGCTTTGTCTGACCCTCTCGACCAAAGGTGAGGGTCCAACTCTCGGGACCTTCTTCCAGGTCCAAAAGAGCAAAAGTAAGTCTCTCCGTCGACGCTCTTGGGAGCGGGAAAGATCCCCCTTCCCTTGTCGACAGTCGACTTCGGTCGACCCCTCAGCTTTGGCCACTGGCTTCACGGTGTCCCCGTCAGGCCAGTTGGCCGAGACTCCCGTCGACACGGTCGAGATTTTTCTCGACCCGTTGGACGGGTCGTCGGCTGGAGAAGCTGAGAATCCCCTCTCCCCGGTGGGAGTTGAGGAACCTGTTGGCTTGTCTGTGCCTCCGGTTCCGGAGCCTTCGGTGGGATCGTCCGAGCCGAGGGGAGTGCCGATTTCCGACACTTCTCCTCGCCTTCCTCGGCCTAGTCGAGACTCTCGGTCTCAGACATCCTCGCGGTCCAACCGATCCTGCCGTCATAGGCGGTCTCGGTCTCGGCACCACGGCAAGCGGTGCCGGCGCTCTTCCTCTTCCTCCGGACGAGGCTTGGCGCAAGTTAAATCCAGTCACGAGAACTTATGTGGCAACAGCTCCTTTGACCGGGAATAAGCCACCCAGTCGCCTTTCCCGCCATTAAGTGGTTGTCACCGAGCAGCTAAACAACCCTCATTGTAGTTGAGGAGCCTGTTCTCAGGCCGGTTGTTCGACAATTCCAGCTGCCCCACCAATTCTGGTGGAACCTCCGCCCCCACAGCCATTAGTTGGGGTTCCGACCAAAATTCTCGGTCGGCTTTGGGTTTGCCCCATAGGCTGTCGGTCACCCTCACTCCCGATAAACCTCGGCAGGTGGAAGGTGGCTCAGGCCGAGGCAGCTCTTTGAGGACTCTTCTGAGTCCGATGATGGTTCCTCCTCTTCTCCAAGCGATAGACTTGGAGTCCTCGGAGGACAGTCAATGGACTATAGCCCTTATCCTTCTTAGGGTTGCTTCCGACTCATCCCGGAGTCCACGGGATGAAGCTCGAACCTGCTTTCTAAATGGGCCAGGTATCCCTCACGGAGATTCTGGACCAAGGGATTCTCCTATGGAGGCCTTCCGGTGGCGGCCATAGTGGGTCCGGCCTTGGAACTTTGGCAGCTGCCCTGCTCCTGCCCTGCGCGCCGGCCGGGTTGGCCAGGAAGTATCGGTCCTACGGGTTCCCTGTCGGTTTTTGAACACCCGTTGGCCAGGGGTTGGTTACCGACAGCGTTTTCCGGCGTGCGGGAACACCAGGGATGTGGACAAACCTCACGACAGGAATCCAGAAATTGGATTATGCCGGTAGAAAAGTCTATGCGTCCTCTCGGCCTTCAGTCGAAGCCATTCGGCCTTCCTCATGGCACATTTTCTCACGCCTGTTGGGCTCCCTGGATGAGGTTGTCCTCATCTTCCGCGAGATCTGCAGACTACCGTCAGGCAGGTGCGGGACCAGGGCAGGGCAGTGGCTAAACAGCAGCTCAGACTGCGTTAGACAATGGGGACTCATGTGCCAGGTCTGTGGCGGCCGCAGTGGCCATGCGTCGTCGGGCTTGGCTGAGGATATCCACCTTTACTTCGGATACCCAGCACAAGTTGGCGGATGTTCCCTTTTTGGGGACTGACCCCTTCGGCTCTGGGGTGGAAGGTCACCTGCAGAGGATCGAGAAGTCCAATGCTACCTTGGACTCGGTCTCTTCTGCTCAGAAGGACAAAGGCTGCAAGCCACAGCCTAAGCCCTTTCGTCCTTCTGCGCCAGCGGCACGCCCGGCCCAGCAACGTCAGGGCCAGCAGGCTCGACCTTGGTATCCCAAGCCCAAGCCGTCGGCTTCCTCCAACAGGAAGCAGGGAGGTAAAGGCTCAGGAGGTTCCTCGGCCGGTCTCTCCTCCAAGCCTGCCCGGTGACGGGCTGAGGTGTGTCGCCCCCATCCCTGTCACCTCACCCCTGGTTCCCCCCGTGGAGGGACGGCTCAGACACTTCCTTTCCGCCTGGTCCACTGTTACCATGGACAGGTGGGTACTGGAGCTGGTGGGAAAAGGCCTACCTCTGAATTCGAGCAGGCCCCGCCTTCAGAGCCGGGCCGCACCTGGAGGCCCTCGGGGTCCGCAGATTCACTGGCGGCTCGCCCGAGCCGACATCGCCTCCTCCTCCAAAAGGAGGTGATCACGAGGTGGAGGACCCCCTTCAGACCCGGGGTTCGTGTCCAGGTATTTCCTGGTTCCGAACGGACGGGGCTGGCGCCCATTCTGACTCCACACGACCTGAACAAGTTCCTAAGGTCTCGAACCTTCAGAATGGTCACTCTGGCGCAGATAATACCATCTCTGGAACACGGCATGTGGTTCTGCTTTCTGGACCTACAGGACGCGTTCTTTCACGTCCCTATCCGTCCGTCACATCAGAGATTCCTCCGCTTGAGCGGAGGATCCCTCAGTTCGAGCCATGCCCTTCGCTTAACTCCAGCTCCCAGGGTCTTCACCAAATGCATGGCAGTGGTGACAGCATTCTCTGGCGCGAGGGGTCCGTGTACCTTACCTGGACGATTGGCTGATAGCAGCCTCCTCCAGACAGGAGGTGGAGCGGTCCAGATCTCGCCCTCCAGGTTTGCTCTCGAGTTGGCCTTCTCATCAACGAGGCCAAGTCGGAACTCGAGCCAAAGCAGGTGATCCTGTTCATCGGGGCAGAGCTCGGTCTCTTGAGCAGAGCATGACTCCCGGTGGACAGGGCGAGGTTCTTACCTCCTTTGCCAATCATTTCTGGTTGGGCAATCAGCTGCCGGGACTTCCTCGCCTTCTGGGTCTCATGGCGGCCTGTACCAGCGTGGTCCGTTGGGCCCGCTGGCACATGCGCGCCCTTCAGTGGGGACTGGCCAGCCAGTGGTCACAACGCTGCGATCCTTTGGACCAGCTAGTGATAGTGACCCAGGAGATGTGGAACGCTCTCCAGTGGTGGACCGTTCCATTCCATTTGCAGGAGGGCATCCCATTTGTCCGCCCCGAGCCGACGGTCTCTCTATCGACCGATGCCTCTCTGATGGGTTGTGGTACCCATCTGGGCGAACACCGAGTGCACGGCCTCTGGTCCCCGCTGGAGTCCCGATGCCACATCAACCTGCTGGAGCTCCGAGCGGTCCGCCTAGCTCTCACCGCCTTTGCTCCGTTTCTCCGGGGTCAAGTGGTCCGAGTCCAGACGGACAATACCACGACCATGTACTACCTGAACCACCAGGGCGGGACGCGCTCCATGCTTCGATGCAAGGAAGCTCTCCGCATTTGGTCACTCGTGCGCAGCCTGGAGGCGGATCTCCTAGCCATTCATGTGGCAGGAGCCTCCAACACCCTGGCCAATGCCCTGAGCCGGATAGGGGCTGCATCTCACGAATGGTCTCTCCTGCCGGAGGTAGTACAAGATCTGTTCTCCCACTGGGCACACCTCAGGTGGACCTGTTTGCCTCCAGGGAGAACGCGAAGCTGAGGCTGTTTCATGCCCGCCTCAGCAGGGCTCTCGCTGCAGGGGATGCCTTCTCGAGGCTGTGGACCCCGGGCCTCTTCTACGCCTTTCCCCCATTTCCCTTGATTCACAAGGTGCTTCTCAAAGCAAGGAGGGACAAGGCGCAGGTGATCCTGATAGCCCCAGACTGGCCCCGCCAGTTCTGGTACCCAGATCTCCTCAGCCTCAGCTCCAGGCTCCCGAGGCAGCTTCCAGCTGGCCCGGACCTGCTTTCAGTCAATCAGGGGAAGGTGTTCCATCCGGACCTTCAATCCCTGCACCTGACGACCTGGTTCCTGAGCGGCTAGAGTTCCAGGCCTTGGGTCTTTCCGACGAGGTCCTCAATGTTGTTGAGGCGTCCTGAAGGAGTCGACCAGAAATGCTACGCCTCAAATGGAAGAGATTCTCCATTTGGTGTCAGGCAAGGGCTTGGACCCTTCCTCTTGTTCTGTGGCAAGCATTTTGGACTATTTATGGTCCCTTTCTAGTCAAGGGCTTAGGTCGACGACCTAAAGGTGCACCTGGCAGCCATCTCTGCTATCGGGCGATGCCGGAAGCAGTCGGTATGCAGGAAAGGTGGTCGGGCGCTTCAAAGGCCTTGATCACATTTCCTCTGTGCGAGAACCCACCTCCGTGATTTACTGCTGGTATTGGCAAAGCTGCGGGCGCTTATTCGAACCAATGCACAGGTGTGATCTCTCACCTGTCGTGGAAGACCGCTTCTTGGTGGCTGTCATGTCAGCCAGAAGGATGGGAGAGCTCCAGGCGCTTTGCATCGAGTCTCCTTACCTGGTCTTCCACAGGGACAAGGTTGTCCTGAGCCCCCACCGAATTCCTTCTGAAGGTGATGTCGGAGTTTCACCTTAACCAGGTGCTGACTCTGCCGTGTTCTACCCCAATCACACTCGGAGGTCGAATATAGGCTCATACTGACCCTAGAAGGCGCCTTATTATAAGGAGCGCACGGCTGAAATTCGGGAGAGGTTCGCCAGCTGTTTGTCACCCACGCTGAAGCCGCACCTGGCAGACCTGCAGCCAAGCGGACGATAGGCAGGTGGGTCACCTCCTGCATAGATCGCTGCTATAAGTTGGCGGCATGGAGCCTCCAGAGGATAAGAGCTCATTCTACCTGTCATACTGCTGCATCGGTGGCTGCTTCCAGGACGTCCCTATCCAGGAAATCTGCAGGCTGCTACCTGGAAGTCAGCACACACCTTTATTACCCATTACCACATCGACCTTGAATCACGCCGGGATGCTGGTTTTGGGGCCTCGGTTCTCCAGTCCTTATTTTCCAAGTAAGTATTGGGGGTGTGCGCCTTGCCTCCCTCCTCCCAGAGAACTGCTAGGAGTCTGCCAATAAGTTTGGATGAACAACATATCCATGTCCCTAGAAATACAGGTTACTCACCTGTAACAGGAGTTCTAGGAATGGTATATGTTGTTCATCCACACGACCCACCCGACCTCCCCGGCTTCGCGACGACAACCTGAGCTTCCAGCGGCCAGATTCACGCGCCGTATGGAGTCAGAGTTTTACCACCCGGGTGGGTGGTAGGAGCCAGCTTGAAGACCTTCCGGCAAGATTTAAAGCGGCAAGGAACCTGCCAATAAGTGTGGATGAACAACATATACCATTCCTAGAACTCCTGTTACAGGTGAGTAACCTGTATTTTTGTGCCCTATGCGTGCCATAGTTTTGGAACTATATTGGTACTTTTTTTTTTTGTGTCCATCCACCATGCCCCCAAATCTTCGTAGAGATCACTCACCGAGGTTCTAGCCCAGAGTAATGATGAAATTTTCTCTTTAACAAAAGGGTCTGTGAGCACTGAAACATTTAATCTCCATCGTTTCCCCCTCCTTATTTTCGGGGAGGGGGGGCTGTTAACATTATTTAAAAGAGAAGGTGGTCTGAAAATTCTATAGGGATAGTATGAAAGTTTGGGTCAGGGAGATTCCTAGAAACAAAAATATAGTCTATATTTGATGTTAAGTGTCCCCTTTTGTATGTGTATTTGGGCTCTTGGGATTGGTAGTGCGCACAATTCTTCAGTTCGCCAATATCGACACATTTTTGAAAGGCATTTGAATCGAAGTATGTTTTCCCTCTTTCCCCCCTCAGTCCCCCTTTGGGTAAGTCGCAATTAAAATCCGCCCCAGGATTAAATAAGTGGACGTATGTAATTAAGCTTGAAGTTTGGAAATTAGAGCCACTATCTGCTTTTGTTTGAGGGCTGTATACATTTATTAATCTATATGGGATCGTATCCCAATATCCATCTAGGATGAACAGCCTCCCTGGAATCAAATCCACCATCTTGGTCATTTGGAAGGAAAAGTTACTAAATAAGATACCTATTCCATCAGCCCTGTCTGGCCCAAAGGACCAGTAGGATGGCCCCCATCTCCATTCGGCCTGGAACAGCCTAAGTTGGTCTGATGTGAGCATCCATGTTTCTTGCAAAAAAAAAGATATCCAGTTTTAGATCTATCAATAGGTGAAACAACGCCGTTCTTCTAAGGGAATGTAAGAGGCTATGACAGTTACATGATCCCAGGGATAACTTAACCATTCAATTTAAGAGTTCAAGGCCCTTTTTTCCTCTTTTTCTTCCCTTTGTACTCAATCGTATCATCCTTCCCTCCTTCAGCTTGTGTGGGTGTAAGAGCTACATCCATCTGTTCTGTGTCTGACTCTACCTCAGTGGGAGCCAAAACTTCAAGGGGATTAGGTCCCGCTAGGCCTGCTTGCTTACTTGTGGGGGTGGGGGGCGGGTTTGGTTTTGTATTCCTAGTTGTCCTTCTTGGAGGGAGGGTTTTTTTGGGGGGTGGAAGAAGGATCACCTGCACATCAGTGGATTGCTTATCTGTGTAGCAAACCGGTAGTAAGTCCCCCCCACTGGATGGGCTTATCAGGATTGGGACAGAGTGGATGATTCTCCTCATCTCTTCAGTCTTGACTTCCTCCTTTCTGCCTGGAATAGGGTCTGGAGCCTTATCTGGGGGGTTGTGTTCTGCAGGTGGGGCTTCAGCCTCTACCACCTTTTTGGCTGCTTCCTCTTGAGCTTGTTGGATAAGAAGCTCCGGGCTAATGACTGTTGCCTTATTTCTTGCAGCCCATGGACATTCCGGAAATGTGTGACCTGTGTCCTCACATAACTCGTACCGTGTTAGGTTTGCGCATTGCATACTTATGTGCTCCACCTCCCCGCAGTTGTCACAGCGGGGGCGATCACATACGCTAGAGAGGTGGGTCCTAGCCCCACACTTGTAGCATTCTCGTGGCTGCCCTGAATAAAAACACACTCCTCTATCTCTGCCCAGCATGAAGGAGTTTGGTATATGCTCAGTGTCACTCTCCAGTTACCTCAATTTAACCTTATATTTCCATCCCCCAGTCCAAAACATCTCAGAATCCAGTTGTGCTTCTGGTGCTCAAGTACTTCACATTTTTGTTGAAGCCAGTATGTAATGTCATCAACGTGTACCCCTTCATTCCGAAACATCACTGTCACATTTAATGAGGGGTTTTGTCAAGCGGATCACCATAAAGGAGGACCACAGAGGTGAAAATTTTACTTGATTGAAACGTTGCCAGAACAAATCCAGGGTGTATGCAGATCTGAAACTAATGTCATAGTTGTCCTTTCCTGAGATGTTTATAAAAGCATAAACATCTTTTGGTGGAAAGTGTAGTGAGTCTTTCAGGAGCTTTCTCCCCACATATTGCTGATCTGGCTTGATTTCCAGACCCCCCTTTGTACTGAATCCTAACTTCGTTCCTTCTAGGAGCAGCCTCTTTTTTTGATTTAGCAAAGAGTTCTGACAATGGGGCGCAATTGTTTTTCTTCACCTTCAGGTGCTGCTACTCTTCTGAGATCTGGGGTCCCTGCAAAGGTTGTTTCATTCTTCCTGTCCTGTGCCAGATCTCCCCCGGGGTTCCCGTATGTTTTTCTCTAAAGGCTCTTTTTCCAGTATAATCAGTTCAGTTATATTCTTCTTTCCCAGATTTTCATCCCCCATATCTTGGGCAGCATCTGGATTTGTACTCCCCTTTTCCCCAGCAGAGATTTGAGGCAAACCCCTGGGACACCATTCTGGGGTGTTTGCAGGCCACGGTGGGTCTGGCAACCACTGGCCTAAAGGCAATTTCTTCCATCCTGCCTCCTGTAGGGCTTTTCCCGGTGACCAACTGCAGAAGGGTTTGAGTCCCTGATTTAGATTAGTTTGCAAGGAAGGTGCTTTGCCAATTGCCTCTGTTGTTGTTGGACAGGACTGCATAGATATATTTTGTCCCTTGTGTTCTACAGGCCCTTTATGAGTATTAGGCCCATCTAGATTGTGTTTTGCCAACATAATAGCCTCTCTTCTGTTTTTCCCTTACTTTGATCCTGGTTTAGCAGATCGTGCTGGGAAAGAAAAGATGGTAGCATCAGTCTGTTCAAAGGGGTTATTTTGGAAAATTACTTCCTCAGTTTTCTTTTCCTCTGTATGTGGGCCTTTTTGAACCTCCGTGTTGAACCAGGGGACTGTATTATCAGAATTAGAATTGTTTTCCAGTCATGAAACTACATTAGGCATTTCTTTATCTTGTACAGCAGTTTTGAAACCTTTGTTCCCCTTCTCGCACCTTTTCTCAGTTTTAGAGCTAGTTTCAGTAGGAACGTCTGCCTTAATATCACTGCCCTCTACCTCTTGCAGGTTATTCAAAACATTCACCCCTTGGGGCTCTAGGCTCCCGAATCCCTCGGTTTTCCTGCCAGCCCTATTCATATTTACATCAGTGGTTGAAATAATAGGCTGAAGAATTACCTGTGGGAGCGCCTGTGGGCTCGCTCCTTCCCCGTCCTTTGATGTTGATGCATCATATTTGGAGCTGTCAGCTGGGCCACACCTGTTGTCAATTTCTTCACTATGATCCATCGACTTCAGTTCAGCTTGTTTTCTTGCCATAAAAGCTGCATATTTCTCCTTGGCTTTCTGTAATTCCTGCAGAAGTTCTTCTTTACTTTTGCCCTTAATTCCTCCCATTGGAGTTCTCTCAGTCCTTATTTCCATCAATATTACTCAAGTCCTCAAACGAGAAAAACATCTCTTCTTGTTTATTTTGAACTAATTCTTGGTTTATTTCCAGTAAAGCAGCCTCTTGCAATATGAGGTCAGGGGAGGAGGCCATCCCCCCTGCCACATCAGCACTTCCTCCTCCTTGGTCCAGCTCCCAACTAGGCTGCTCCATCCCTGCTGGCAGTAGGGGAATTTCCCCGGTGTCCTGGCCAAATTTGCCCCATTCATTAAAAATACTACCAACAGCTTAATCTGGTTCGTCAGTTGACATCCATCTGTAACCCCTCCCCTCGGCGAGGCTGAAAATAGGCAGAATTGTGTAGTCCTCCTTTCCCAGTCAACAAAAACTAAAATAAAAAACAGAAAAAAAAAAGTTTTCTCTCTATCCTACATTTGGTATATAGATTGATGGAGCATTTCATGGCCTTGAGTTTTTGTACTTTCTGGGGACATATGTTTCTCATCAGTTTCCCCCCCTAATTCCTTGATCTGTTTCTTCAACTCCTTCTCCTCCCTGTCCAGTTTCTTTTTTTAATAAAAGACAAGTAGGAGATTGCCTCCCCACGGATATGTGCCTTTAGGGCATCCCATGTGCTGTGAACACTGGTATCTTCTGGATTATTATGCTTTAGGTATTCCCGGATGCTCTCTTTAACTTGGGAGATGAATCCCTCATCAGAAAGCAGAGAAGGGTCCATTCTCCAACTGGGCCTTGGTCCCCCCCTCGGGAACTGTAATCTGGCCTGCAGAGGGGCATGGTCTGACACTACTATTGGCCCATAGCTGGCTTCGTCCAGATGCCCGGCCCACATCTTCGGATGAGGATATAGTCGAGCCTGGTGTATACCTGGTGTGCTGAGGAGAAAAAGGAGTACTCTCTAATATGCGGGTGACGCTGTCTGCATGCCTCCATTAGGGCTATTCCCTCAGTAAATTCAGAAGGGCGGCAGTACTCCATGGTGGAGGTCTGGATCTCTGTCCTGAATGGTCTAGTGCAGGGTCCCAATAAGTGCGAAATCCCCTCAGATTATCAAGTTATCTGGCAGCGGGGCCAAAGCTACACCTAGGTGTGTTTATTTATTTATTTTTTAATCAGGAGAGTCAAAATTCGTGCCATAAACCGATACCAAGGTGTATTTGGTGCCTCCCATATCCACTTCCACTATGAGGTATCTCCTTTGGGGGTCTGCATGGACCAGCAGAACTTTGTGGGGTATCCCCTGTCTTATCCATATCGCTAACCCCCGGGCCCTTGAAGTGAAGGGAGCTGCCAAGAAGGTGCCACCCCAGGATGATGCCAGTTTTGTGGCTTCCTCTGCTGTAGTAGAGTGCATTTCCTGGAGGAAAACAGTGGCAAACCCCCCCACACATTTTTTTGATGTTGACCCAGACCTTTTTCCTCTTTACTACATTTCTAAGACCATTACATTCCAGGTTACCAGCTTGAGCGTGTTCATGATATTTTGCCAAAGTAAAATAATAGCATAGTCTCAAACCCCAGAAACTTTCCACCTACATATACACATGTTCTCTGAAGTAGATTTTTCAACTGTTTAAATTCCCCAACGTAACCCCCCTCCCAAAGATAGATCCCTGAACTATTGAACAAACATCCCAACATGTATAGAAAAAAACTTTCACAGAAAAGTGCACAAAATGTAACTCCTATGTCCACCCCTTCTCTCCCCCAAGCAAAACCCACAACAGCCCAACAGTCCCCTGCCCTAACCCCCCATCATTTAGGTTATCCACCCGCTACTTTGCGTGGATCGAGCGGGCTATCCAGCATTATACCCAGACATTATCCCTCTTATCTAGTATCCACATCATCCCTTCGTTGTACTTCCACTAATGGGTGCCCCAACCAAGGGGCTGGGCCTCAGGAGCACCCCCCCCCCGGCAAAGCCTACCATATTTGAAAGAAAATAAAGAAATAATAAAGGAGGCCATATAGATGCAGGTCCTGCTCCATTCTGATTGCGGCCTGTTCCTAAATGTACTGAGACCCTCGTCATGCCCCCCAGAGTGGTACTCCACTCCTAACAGAAAACAACCAGAGAGTGCCGATCTCCGTTAAATGCTAAATTCAGTTTAATCTGCACTGCTCAGATGGCCACATTGTAAAGCCTGGGGGCGTCCGAGACTCCGGTCCACAAAAGGAACAAAGTCCCTCCCAGAACTCTGGGGGAAAAAAAAGAAATAGGAAACATGCTTCCATCAAATCAAATTTCTAAATTGCAACATTTCAGTCCTAAACATCACAGTTCGATCCATCCAGACCATCTCGCTAGCTAAAAACAAGATGCTGGATCTCTGCTGAGTCCACTCAAAAATCTCGGATGCCAGTTCCATGTCCTCCAGCCCTTATCTAGTTGGATTCAGGACTCCACAGAAATAAGCATTGGTTGTGCATACTGGATCGCGCTTTTGTAGAGCACACTACGTGGAGTCTATAGGAGTGAGCGGGAAGGGGAGCCCTTGCCAAACCAGCCTTGATATGCCCCGAGTAGGAGTTACTGTCTAGCCCACAATGCGTGCGCCCGCTGTACATCCCAATCAGTCCCCAGCCCAGCCACAGTGCCTTTTTTCCTGTTTAGTTAGATCATACCATGTGTAGCTTAGTTTCTTCTAGATCTGGTTTTGCTGTCCACGAGCTCTCTAAAGTTCCGACACACACTCCATGGTCGCATCTGGACTTGTAAAGGATCTAGGCTTTCCTCCTTGTGGTCTGATAATCAGCTGAGCTGTGCCAGATATATCAGGGCAAATTGGCATCCCAGGTCGTGTAGCCTTTTCTTTACTTCTGCAAACGCCCTGCGTTGGTTCTGGAGCTACCACTAATAGTCAGGGAAGAGGCTGATCCGTGAGTGTTGCATGTTGGGGGGAATCTCCAGGGTGTCTTGTAGCCACTTTTTAAGAAAGGAGGAGCAGTCTCACCTTCTAGCCCCTCTGGGAGTCCGACCACTCGCACATTACAGCGGCGGTCCCTGTTCTCGTGGTCATCTATGCTTTGTTTTAAGAATTCAGTCTTCTGGAGAGCTTTTTGTAAGTTGGATTGGGAGCTTTGCATGCTGTCTTCATGAACGCTCACCCGTGCCTCTAATTCACCCAGCCTGGTCTCATGCCCTTCAACTGTCTCAGATAAAGAATTTACTGTTTGTTGGAGGTGCTGGATTTGTGTGGTAACGTTTTCGAAACCAGTCTCTATCCTTGTTCCCAAATCATATTTTAGCTCCTTAATAAGTGTCATCAGAGCACGATAGCCTTCAGCGTTCGTGGAGGAAGTCGCCTGGTCCATCTCGGAGGTATGAATCTGGTTCTCCTCAGCCTGTGGCATTCCCGGGCTGCTGGCGCTGGAGGTGCCTCTCGTGGAGTTTTTTAGTAGGCCTCTATGAGTTTTGGTCAAGTTGGTAGCTCTGAAGGGCAGTTTCATCTGTTTTTCGTCGATTTCGTTGGCGCTGGCTTCTAGCTAGTAAATGGATGACTAATTGGATCAAACTGCAAAGAAGGTGGTTTGGATGGCGGAAAAATGTGGTGGATAGCCGTGGACCTCTTACATGAACCTATTTATTGAGGCTACATCAAAGATGAATTAACATACTGTAGATTTATTTTTGTATCTATTAAACAACCCAGTGCTATAGCTAGAAAAAAAAAATGTTTTGATGAGAAAGAACTGGCATTAGCTGTGATACAGACTAGCTGATTTCTCAAATACATACCAATTCAGTTCAGCACTGACATTCAAATGATCAGCTTTTTAGAAGAACAAAATGTGGATTTTCAGCCAATTCACCTAAACAAATACCAAAGACTGAGTTAGTAAAACCCCTGGACAGCAAACCATTAACTCACATATTGCTCTAAATGGGACATTAACAGCTCTTTAGTTCTTCAGTCAAGCAGGGACTTACACTGGGAGAGATTAAAACACCTCAGTATGTATACACATCGGAAGAGAGGCGGGAACAGGGAGATATGATGCAAACCGTCAAGTATCTTAAGGGCATAAACAAAGTGCAAGTGGGCAACATCTTTCAGTATAGGAGGTGTACAAGGATGGGGGGGTATAAGAGATCGGAGGGAGGCAGGATAAAGGGAAATGTGAGGAAGGGTGGTAGATGCATGGAATAGCCTACTCCAGGAAGTAGTGGGAGCTAGCACAGTGGGGAAATTCAAACATGCATGGGTTAGGCACAGTGGTGGGTAGGAAAGGCTAAAGCCAGTGACCAAGTAGGGTCAGCAACCACTGATGCAAGCAGAGAATACGGGCAGACTGGGTGGACCTAGCGGTCCTTATCTGCCGTCAGATACTATGTCACTATGTCACTGCCGCAGCTGTAGCTTAGTCCAGTATGATGTCATCACTCTCCAAGGCTCAGTCAGAGGGACAGAAACAGCCTGACTGTTTCCAGTTAGTGCAGAACAAGTTAAATGCTAATTTAAAGAAAAACCACAAACCCAAATAGCATGACATTTTCAGGATATACTACTCATGACACAGGGACTTGAAGTCAGGCTTTTTTCAACAATGTGTAAAATGGCTGCCATTCATCTTTAAATGCCTTGGTCGCCTCCCCTCCACCAGTATGGGGCAGACTGTCCCACTACCTCCATGCTTGGACCCACATAACTTCAGACAAGTGGGTCCTGGAGGTAGTAGAAAAGGGCCTGCCTCTTCATTTCAAAATGATGGCAGCCTTAAGGAATTCTCTGTTTTCAAAACCCCTAACCCCATCAGAAATACTCCTGCTGGAGCTGGATGTCAACAACCTAACAGCATCAAAGGTGGTGGAAGTGTACCAACCTTACAGAAAAACAAAGGCCTTTACTCCAGGCACTTCCTCACTCAAAGGAAAACCGGGCAATGGCAACCTATCCTAGACCTCGGGTATCTCAACAGACACCTCCTGAAACCTAAATTCAGGATGGTGATACTAAAAAATGGTCATTCAGTCTCTGCAACAGGGAGACTGACTAGCCTCTCTGGATCTCAAGGATGACTATTTTCACATCCCTATAAGGCAGTCCCACAGAAAATTCCTGAGGTTCAGGCTTCCTTCAGGGCATTACCAATTCTCACCCCAGGAATACTCCAATATTTCTAACTCTTATGCAGTATGCCTTTAAGCCTGATCTGCCTGGAGATGGAACGTTATGCTCATGATGGAATCATTGGCACATGCCACTTTTTCAAATGCTGCCACTATCAACTGCCTAGATTCCACTACCCTCAGATTTCTCTCTCCGCCTGTCAAGACTAGACGCTCTGAGATCATCTCATCTCGTCATGAAACTTTAAAAAAATACATAAGTATTTTATTTTCATTTGCTGCTCTTATCTTTTGTTTATAGTAAGGCCGTTAGCCTATTTTAGTTAAATTACTGATTTTCTCAGTTTCTCACAGTTCGGTATAACCGGTAGGAAACCGGGGCTTTTTTTAGCCGTAGCAGAGTTTTTTCACTTTAAAACTCTCTTATTTGAGGTAATTATTTGTTTAAATTTCTTTTTTCATAACCGCTAATACAGGTTACTGAATTGCTAGTCCCGGTTCTTTTTTCTTCTGGTTCACGGTTCCAGTCAGTTCTTGAACCAACCGCAGCCGATAAATTTGTTCCTGAAAGTCTAAATTAATTGCAGTTGCAAGTTTTGGTGAAATATCTGAAAAAAGCTGTGAAAACTAAACACACTGAACCCCCTGCTGGTCAGTTTATGGGGACTTCTGCTGTGTCTGTAACCATGCCATCTCCTCTGGAAATTGCACAGGCATTTAAAGTTTTACAAGCCTTGCAGGGTCTGCTGCCTGCTGGACAGCAGTCTACAGTCCAGACCCTGGCAGAATTTACCCAGTCCTCTCTGCATGAGGCATATGATGACTATGGGGAATATGAGGAGGAAAATGAAGGTGAGCTTATAGAGCCTGAAGTCTATCTTGAGCAGGAGTTTGGCTCTCCTCCCAAATCATCAGAGGATTACTCATCTCATTTTTCTTTCGTCAGAAAAAGGGTAGATACACTGGATATCTCTACCACTGAGGTGATAGAGGATGATGAGGAGGCAGAGTACTTAGAAATGATGAGGTTAACACCCACCAGAAAGCTATTGCTCCCAATAAATAAATTATTTAAAAAGGATGCAATAAAACTCCTCCAAACACCTGGGTCTGTCCCACCTTTGGATAAAAGGTTGGACAAAAAGTACCAGCTTGACAGGGATGGGGCTGAATTTTTATTTTTCCACCCTGACCATCAGGGTGGTACAGGCTGCAGCCTGTGATAAGGCAGAGTTGCTCTTGCTTCTCACCCCCCCCCCAGAGAAGGATTCAAGGAAAATAGACAGTATGGCCAAAAAGGGGCTACTTATCAGCTTCTTTGGCCATAAGACAGGCTAACTTCCAGGCCTGTGTGGCCCAGTACCAAAAATCCCTTTGGCAGTCTGTCATGGCTATGGCAGACAAGGCTCCTTCTAACCTTTCAGAAGACCTTACTGAAACTGCCAGATTTGGCTTGAAAGCTGCCAAATATCAGTTCCAGATGGCAGCAGACAACAGTGACACTGCTGCTAGGTGGATGGCAAATACTGTTGCTCAGAGATTTGCCTGGTTAAGAGCCACAAACCTTACCCAAGACACTCAGAATAAGGCTCTGGAATTCCCAGTTGAGGGTAACTCCCTCTTTGGAACTCGCACAGAGGCCTATATGAAAAAAGTGGACGACTACAAGGCCACTTATAGAAGGAACTCTGCCAAAGAGAAAGCTTCCCTGTCCACAAGACCATATGGAAGTGGAGGCGGGGGCAGACAATTCCATTCCAGGCCTTTTTATCAGGCCATGGCCCTACCCCAAGTACAACAGTACCCTCAGCAAGGGTTCTTCAGAAGCAGGGGCAGAAGGGGTTCCAGGCGTGGTTCCCAGTCTCAGCCCCAGGCAAAGCAGGACCCCTGACTTGTCCTCCAAGGCCGCCTCCCCACTTCCAGTAGGGGGTAGACTAACTCACTATTTCCAGGCTTGGAAACAGATCACCACAGACAAGAGGGTCCTGGAAGTAGTGAGTCAGGGATTGTCCCTAAGCTTCACATCCTTTCCCTTCCTAGAAACCAGAGTGTTCAAACCGCTTCCATTTCGGAAAGAAGGTTGCTGGAAAAGGAGGTACAGACTCTGTTGCTGTCAAAAGCAGTGGAGCCTATGCCCCCACAGCAAAAGGGAAAGGGGTTTTATTCATGATACTTCCTAACAAAGAAAAATGGGGAGTGGTGGCCTATCCTAGACCTAAGGGTGCTAAACAGGCACCTAACAAAGCCAAGGTTCAAAATGGTAACCTTGTTACGGATTCTGCCACCCACAAAGGAGATTGGCTGGCATCACTGGACCTAAAAGATGCTTATTTCCACATCCGTATAAGGGAGCCTCACAGAAAATACCTCGGGTTCAGACTCCCTTCAGGCCATTACCAGTTTTCAACCCTGCCATTTGGTCTTTCTTCAGCTCCAAGAGTGTTCACAAAGTACCTGGCAGTGGTTGTGGCACACATGTGAAGGCAAGATGTCAGTGTTCTCCTATCTAGATGATTGGTTGGTGGTGGGAAAGTCACCACAACAGGTAAAGGAACATCTACAGCTCACCCAACGACTTGTGGAGTTTCTGGGTTTTCTGGTAAATCTCAAAAAGTCAGTCCTACTCCCCTCACAAGTACTGCGGTTCATAGGAGCAGAATTAAATTCCAGGAGGGCAGCGCTTACCTAGGGGAAGGGGGAAATTATTTAACCAGGAAAGGCATACTAAGCCAAAGCTTGTTTTCAGGTGTGACATGGGAGCACAAGGAAGTCAAGTGACTTGATCAGGGTCACACAGCATGCAAGTGGGGCTGTGGGAGTCAAACCCAGGTCTCCAGGTTTGCAGCTCAGAGCCCTAAACCACAGCGCTATACTGCCTACCTCCGGACAAAGTAAAAAGTATCCTGCAGTTGGCAGACTCCTTCAGCCTCAACAGACCAAAAACTGCAAGACAGTTTCTGCAGTTACTGGGCCACATGGCAGCCGCCATTGACACAGTTCTAGGTTCCAGGTTCCAGATGAGACATTCAGTTCCACTTAAGAGCTCATTGGTGTCAAAAGGAATTCTTTATCAAAGTTGGTCCCAGTAACAAAAATGTTACTCCTGGCCCTTCAGTGGTGGAAAGAAGAAGCCAACCTCAGAGAGGGGGTTCCCTTCCAAAAAGGGCCTCCATCAGTGATTCTAACAACAGATGCATCACCTATAGGGTGGGGTGCTCATCTAGGGGATCACACTACCCATGGCACTTGATCAAGTTCAGAGTCGCTTCAGCACATAAACCTGCTGGAGCTCAGGGCGGTGTTCCTGGCACTGCAAGCCTTCACACCACTAATTCAGGGAAAGGTGGTACAGGTCAGAACAGACAATACCACCACCATGTATTACATAAACAAACTGAGAGGAACAAGGTTGGAGCGCCTCTGCACAGAAGCCATGCGAATCTGGACTTTGGCCTACTCCCTGGGAGTCTCTTCAGGCCATTCATCTGCCAGGCAAGAACAGATGTCTTGAACCGAATCAATCAGGCTCATTATAGATGGACCTTAAACAGACAGGTGGTGGAAGTGATTTTCAGAAGGTGGGGTACCCCAGAGATGGAGCTCTTTGCATCCCACGAAAGTCGCCACCTGCCACAGTATTGTTGCAGACCTCCAGCTATGGAAACAGTACCTCTGGATGCTCTGGTTCTGGACTGGTCAGGGAGGTACCTGTATGCATTCCCTCTGGTGTACAGGGTGCTAATTAAGTTCAGGACCCAGTCAGCCACAATAATCCTGATAGCCCCAAACTGTGCCAGACAGCCATGGTACTCTCTGCTGCTCTCTGTGTCTGTGGCTGAAGCAATACACCTTCCCAGGAGGCATAACCTGTTAACCTTCAGTCAGGGGAGATCCCTGTACCCGAACCTCAAGTCACTCAGACTCAAAGCATGGCTCTTGAGGACTTGGAGTATGCGAATCTGCATCTCTCTGAAAGTGTCCTGGATATTTTAAGGGGTACAGGAAACCTTCCACCAAGAAAACCTTTTCTATTTAGAGGTGTGGGTTTTCTATCTGGTGCTCCACCAGGAATATAGTACCAGCCCAGGCAAGGGTTCCAGCTGTGCTGGATTACCTTACTTATCTGCATTCATTGGGCCTGCGTATCTTTACTTTGAGTTCATTTGGCTTCATTGTCTGCTTACACTTCAGCTGGGAAGAGTGTCTCTTTGGCATCAAATTCTAGCTTTAAAAGGTTCTTTAAAGGTGTGGCCCACCTGCACCCACCCCCATTAGGGAACTGGTGCCAGTCTGGGATCTAAATATCTGTATTGCCAAACTTATGGGCCCCACTTTTGAATCCGTGTCTTCAGCTCCTCTGAAATATGTTGCATGGAAAAAAGTTTTCCTAGTGGCAATCACTTCTGCCAGAAGGATCAGTGAGCTCCAGGCTCTCTGTATTGAGCAGGACTACATTTCATTCCACAGGGACAAAGTGGTCCTGTGAACTAACAGAACATTTCTTCTAGAGGTGGTCTCTAACTATCATTTGAACCAGTCCATCACCTTACCTGTTTTCTTTACTGAGCATTCATGCTCTGGTGGGCGTAGGCTGCACAATCTTGATGTCAAGAGAGCTCTTAGCTGCTACATGACAGCCACTAAGTCCCATAGGCAAGAAAGGAAGCAACTGTTCTTGACCTATGGGGATGTAAGAAAAGGAACTCCAGCATCTAAGATGTCCATTTCTCGCTGGATAGTACAGTGTATCCAGTTTTGCCATTCAAAAGCTGGGAAGGAGGCTCCAGCAGTGCTTAGAGCCCATTCCACAAGGGGTACAGCTCCTACTATAGCAGCTATCAGGGATGTTCCTTTGGTGGACATCTGTAAAGCAGCTACCTGGAGAATAGTGCATACCTTTACCAAGCATTATAGCCTGGATATGCAGGCAAGGGGTGATGCCAGGTGTGGCACAGTTGTCCTGCAGAGCCTGTTTCCAAAATAAGTCCTGTGCCCTACTCCAAAGGTACTGCTTCTAAGTCTGCATAAGAGTTAGGAATATTGGAGTATCCCTGGGGTGAGAAAAAAAATTACTACAGTAGTTTTGTTCCTTCCAGGGGATACTCCAGTATTCCTAACTCTCCCACCCTGCCTCCCCTGCTAGAACCAGTGGCTTCTGCACTCCATGCTGTAATATCAGGGGTACAGTATGTGTGCCAGACTCTGGCTTTTATTTCTAGGGACGTGGATATGTTGTTCAATCAACACTTACTGGCAGGTTCCTTGCTGCTTTAAATCTTGCCGGAAGGTCTTCAAGCTGGCTCCTCCCACCCACCCAGGTGGTAAAACTCTCGGCTCAGCCCCATGACGCCCGATCTTCCTTACTGCTTGGAAGCTCAGGTTCCCTGCTCAGCGCTCTGCATTTTAGGCCTGGATCCACACTCTTCCGTTAAACTGAAACTCATTCTCAAGTTTAAGACTTCGGTCTTCTTTTTCCCTCGCGGCTGCGATGGACAAGTCGACTCCTGGATTTCGTCGGTGCCCCTGTGGGCAGAAGACGTCCCGGACCGATCCGCACTCCACGTGCGTTTATTGCCTTGAACTCTGCCATGACTCACAGGCTTGTGAGTTATGCAAATCCTTTTCAGCTTCGGTCTTGGAGGACCGCGCTGCCCAATTGCTCTTGGGGTGACCTGAAAAATGTTATTCTCTGGTCAAGTCGAAGGAGGCCCATTGGTAGGTGTCTGTGGCGGCGGGCTCGGCAGAACAGCTAGAGCAGATGACCGCCCTTGAAGAGGAGGCGGCCCAGGCAGCATCATCATCATCCTCCTCGGTCGCGGCATTTATCCCACTCTCCTTGGGCTCTTCCTATACAGCTTCTTTTAAGGAGCTTTGCCAATCCCTCTCCACCAAGGGAGAAGGACCATCGGGACATTTCTCTTGGTCCAAAAAGGATTCCAAAGGTAAGTTCCACCGTCAACGTTCGTGGGAGCGGGAGAGGTCCCATTCCCTGGATAGTTGATACTCGACTTCGGTCGAGGTTGTGGCCAAGGCCGCTGGCTTCACGGTGTCCCTGTCAGGTCAGCCGGCTGAGACAACCGTCTACACGGTCGAGATTTTTCTCGACCCGTTGGATGGTTTGTCGACTGGAGAAGCTGACAACTTTTCTTCACTGGTTCCCCCGGTGGAAACCGCGGACTTGCCTGTGCCTCCTGTGCCGGAGTGCCCGGTTAAGGTTCCTAAGCCGAGGGAGGAGCGGGTTTCCCCCGCCCTCTCTCTGACCCACCCTCGGAATCCCTGAAGGTCTCAGTCTCGGACCTCTTCCTGGTCCAGCCGACGTCGGCGGTCTCTGTCTCGGCACCATGGAAAGCGGCAGCGCCGCTCATCCTCGTCGTCCTCTTCGGAGGATAGGCTCCGGCGCAAGTTGCATCGGCGCTACGAGGATCTAATGCGGCAGCAGCTCTTGTTGTCTGGGAATAAGCTGACTCCGTCACCTTCCCCGGCCATTAAGTGGCTGTCACCGGAGCGGCCGAAACTACCCCTTGTAGTGGTTGAGGAGCCGAAGCCGGCACCAGTTGTTCGGCCGGAACTGGCTGTGCCGCCCATTGTTGTGGAACCTCCGCCTCCACAACCAAAGACTGGGGCCCCGACCAAGGATTCTCGGTCGGGTCAGGGTTTGCCCAATAGGTTGTCTGTCACCCCCACTCCTAATCGACCTCTGCAGGTGGAGGGTGGCTTAGGCGCTCGGCAGCTGTTCGCAGACTCCTCGGAGTCTGACGATGATGACTCCTTGTTCTCCAGGCCGCTTGACTTGGAGTCCACTGGGGGTCAGTTGGTGGACGAGAGCCCATCCTCGTTCCTTGGAATGCTTCGACTCATCTCAGAGTCCACTGGGATGAAGCTCGAACCCATTTCAAAACCGCCAAGTATCCCCTCACGGAGATACTGGACCGAGGGGATTCCCCTACGGAGGCCTTCCCGGTGGCCGGAGCCATTGTTGGCCCAGCCCTGGAGCTGTGGCAGCGGCCAGCTTCTTGTCCAGCACCTTTGGCCAGGATTGCTCAGAAGTATGCTGTCCCTACCGGTTCACTCTCCGGTTTCTCGGAGCACCCCTCTGCGGGAGGGGGGGTTAGTGACCGACAGCGTTTCCGGCGTTCCGGGAACGCTCAGGATGTGGACAAGCCACCCGATAAGGAGTCCAAGAAATTGGACTACTCTGGGCAGAAAGTCTATGCTGCTTCCTCCCTAGGCCTTTGTCAGGCTAGCTCGGCCATCCTGATGGCACACTTTTCACACGCCCTTTTGGGCTCTCTGGATGAGGTGATTCCTTATCTCCCGGCTGACCTTCAAACGACAGCCAAGCAGGTGCAGGATCAGGGAAGGGCGGTGGCCAAACAGCAGCTCCAAACTTCCTTGCACATCACTGACTCATGTGCCTGGTCAGTAGCAGCCTCAGTGGCCATGCACCGCAGAGCTTGGCTGCGGATCTCCACCTTTACCGCGGATACCCAGCACAAGCTGGCAGACGTTCCCTTCTTGGGTACCGACTTGTTCGGTCCCGGGGTGGAGGGTCATCTTCAAAGGATCGAGAAGTTAAACGCCACCTTGGACTCTTGTCACGTCTGCCCAGAAGGACAAAGGCCGCCAGTAGCAGCGTAAGCCCTTTCGTCCTTCAGCCCCTGCAGCATGTCCGGCCCAGCAACACCAGCATCAGGGCCAGCAGGCTTGCACTTGGCTCCCCAAAGCCAATCCTGCTGCTTCCTCCAACAGGAAGCCGGGAGGGAAAGGTCCAGGCAGCTCTTCGGCTGGCCCTTCCTCCAAGCCTGCCCAGTGACTGGTTGAGGGGTGTCGCCCCCAACCTCGTCACTCCTCCCCGGGTTCCCCCCGTGGGGGGACGGCTCCGCTACTTCCTTTCTGCCTGGTCCATTATCACCACAGATCGCTGGGTGTTGGAAGTGGTAGGCAGGGGTCTGCCTCTGGAATTCGAGCAGTCCCCACCTTATAGAGCCGTCGCCCCACGGGGGGCTACGGGTTCCACAGCCTCTCTGTAGGCTCATCGAGCTGACATTGCCCTGCTCCTCCAGAAGGAGGTGATCAGGGAGGTGGCGGACCCTCCTCCAGACCCAGGGTTTGTGTCCAGGTACTTCTTGGTCCCAAAACGGATGGGGGGCTGGTGCCCCATTCTTGACCTACACGACCTAAACAAGTTCCTAAGGTCTCGCACCTTCAGGATGGTCACTGTGGCTCAGATCATTCCATCCTTGGAACGAGGTATGTGGTTCTGTTCTCTGGACCTTCAGGACGCGTTCTTTCACATCCCAATCCATCCGTCTCACCAGCGATTCCTCCGTTTCAGGGCAGAGGGATCCCTTTACGAGTTCCAGACCATGCCCTTCGGCCTCTCTCCAGCTCCCAGGGTCTTCCCCAAATGTATGGCAGTGGTGACAGCATTCCTGCGGCACCAAAGCGTCCGGGTGTACCCATACCTGGATGACTGGCTGATTGCAGCCCCCTCTAGGTTGGAGGTGGAGCGGTCCAAGGATCTGGCCCTCCAGGTCTGGTCTCAGATTGGCCTCCTCGTCAGCGAGGCCAAATTGGAACTCGTGCCATCGCAGGTGATTCAGTTCAGTGGGGCAGAACTCGACTCTTTTCGAGCCAGAGCACGGTTCCTGGCGGACAGGGCCGAGGTCCTTTCCTCCTTTGCCCAATCATTTCTGGTTGGGCAGTTGCGTCCTGCCCGGGACTTCCTGTGCCTTCTGGTCCTCATGGCGGCCTGCACCAGCGTGGTCCGTTTGGCCCGCTGGCATATGCGTCCCCTGCAATGGGGGCTGGCCCGCCAATGGTCACAGTGCTCCAGTCCTCTGGAGCAGCCAGTGACAGTGACCCAGGAGATGTGGAACAGCCTCCAGTGGTGGCTCGTTCCAGCTCATTTGCAGGAGGGTATCTCATTTGTCAGCCCCGAGCTGACGCTCACTCTGACGACCGCCTCTCTGATGGGTTGGGGTGCCCATCTGGGGGATTTCAAAGCTCACGGTCTCTGGCCCCCTCAGGAGTCTCGATGCCACATCAACCTGCTGGAGCTTCGAGTGGTCCGACTAGCCCTCACTGCCTTCGCTCCATTTGTATAGGGTCAAGTGGTCTAGGTCCAGACTGACAACACCACGACCATGTACTACCTAAACCGTCAGGGTGGGACACACTCCTTGCCTCTGTGCAAGGAGGCTCTCCACACTTAGTCTCTCGTGATCAGCCTGGAGGCGGATCTCCTGGCCATACATGTGGCAGGAGCCTCCAACAATCTGGCTGATGCCCTAAGCCAGATAGGCGCTGCATCTCACGAGTGGTCTCTCCTGCCGGAGGTAGTACAAGATCTGTTCTCCCACTGGGGCACCCCTCAGAGGGACCTGTTTGCCTCCAAGGAGAATACAAAGCTGAGGCTGTTCCATGCCTGCCCTCCTCAGCAGGGCTCGCTGCAGGGGGATGCCTTCTCGAGGCTGTGGACCCCGGGCCTCTTCTGCGCCTTCCCTCCATTTCCCTTAATCCACAAGGTGCTTCTCAAGGCAAAGAGGGACAAGGCGCAGGTGATTCTGGTAGCCCCAGACTGGCCCCGCCAGTTCTGGTACCCAGATCTCCTCAGCCTCAGCTCCAGGCTCCCAAGGTGGCTTCCAGCCCGCCCGGACCTGATCTCAGTCAGCAAGGGGAAGGTGCTCCATCTGGACCTCCAATCCCTGCACTTGACGGCCTGGTTCCTGAGCGGCTAGAGTTCCAGGCCTTGGGTCTTTCCGACGAGGTCCTCAGCGTCATTGAGGCATCCCGTAAGGAGTCAACCAGAAAATGCTATGCCTTCAAATGGAACAGATTCTCCATTTGGTGTCAGGGCAAGGGGTTGGATCATTCCTTCTGTTCTTTGGCTAGCATTCTGGACTACCTGTGGTCCCTTTCTCAGCTAGGGCTTCGGTCAACGACCCTTAAGGTGCACCTGGCAGCCATCTCTGCTTACCGGGCATGGGCCGGAAAGCAGTCGGTGGCGCAGGAGAAGGTGGTCAGATGCTTTTTCAAAGGCCTTGATCACATATCCCCTCCGGTGTGAGAACCTCCACCTCCGTGGGATCTACTGCTGGTAATGGCTAAGCTCATGGGCAAGCCATTCGAACCAATGCACAGGTGTGACATCTCTCACCTGTCATGGAAGACCGCCTTCTCGGTGGCTGTCATGTCAGCCAGAAGGATGGGAGAACTCTAGGCGCTTTCCATTGAGTCTCCTTATCTGGTCTTCCACAGGGGCAAGGTTGTCCTGTGCCCCCAACCGAAATTCCTTCCGAAGGTGGTGTCGGAGTTTCACCTTAACCAGGTGTTGGCTTTGGCGGTGTTCTACCCCAATCACACCTCGGAGGCTGAAATATAGGCTTAATACTCTGGACCCTAGAAGAGCACTCTCTTATTATAAGGAGGGGACGGCTGAAGTTCAGGGAGAGGTTTGCCAGCTGTTTGTCACCTACGCTGAAGCCGCACCTGGCAGACCTGCAGCCAACCAGACGATAGGCAGGTGGGTCACCTCCTGCATAGATCTCTGCTATAGGTTGGTGGGCATGGAGCCTCCCAAAGGGATAAGAGCTCATTCTACCCGCCATACTGCTGCATCGGTGGCTGCTTCCAGGGATGTCCCTATCCAGGAAATCTGCAGGGCTGCTACCTGGAAGTCAGCACACACCTTCATTACCCACTACCACATTCACCTTGAGTCACGCCGGGATGCTGGTTTTGGGACCTCTGTTCTCCAGTCCTTATTTCCCAAGTAGGGGGTGCGCGCCTTGCCTCCCTCCTCCAGGAGAACTGCTAGGAGTCTGCCAGTAAGTGTGGATTGGACAGCATATCCACATCCCTAGAAATGCAGGTTACGCACCTGTAACAGGAGTTCTAGGAGCGGTATATTATGTTCATCCACACAACCCACCCGACCTCGCTGGCTTCGACGCACAACCTGGCTTCCGGCGGGCTAGATCTGGCGTCATGGGTCGGAGCCGAGAGTTTTACCACGTGGGTGGGGTGGGTGGGAGGAGCCAGCTTGAAAACCTTATGGCAAGATTTAAAGCAGCAAGGAACCTGCCAGTAAGTGTGGATGAACAACATATACTACTCCTAGAACTCCTGTTACAGGTGAGTAACCTGTATATTTGGAACTGTGCTCAAGGGTTTTTCCCCTCTTCAGGTGTTTCTGACATTAGGGGTGTTTTGTTAATGTTTTCCCCTCCAGTTGGAGGTTCTTTTCTGGGTATTTTATTAACATTATTATTACAGCTGATTATTAAGCTCCTCTCGGGCCCTGTCTTGTCAGGTGTCCACGAAATCTGAGAGTAGAATGTAGACAGTTGATAGGTGGCAGCATCTGAAAATGTGGCACATGCCAGTGATTCCATCATTAGCATAATGTTCCATCTCCAAGCAGATCTGGCTTAAAGGCATACTGCATAAGAGTTAGGAATATTGGAGTATCCTCTGGAAGAAACAAGATTACTGTGGTAATTTTTTCTTTGCAGCCATACCCTTTGGCCTAATATCTGTGCCAAAGATATTTACCAAATGTCTGACTGTCGTGGCAGCACATCTCAGAAAACAAGGGGTTTCAGTGTATCCCTATCTGGACAACTGGCTGATAGTAGGGAAATTCCCAGGTCAGGTCCAGGATTTCCTGTCGATCACAAAAAGCACTCTGCTCTCCTTGGGTTTCCACATAAGCCTAAAAAAATCTCATTTAGAGCCAACCCAGTGCCTAACATTCATAGGGGCATAGTTGGGCACAAAGCAGAGCAGGGCTGCCTTGCCACCAGAAAGAATTCAGAATTTCTTAGCAGTGGCAATTTCTTTTGCCCTCGGCCGACCAGACACTTCCTAAAACTCCTGGGATACATGGCATCCATGATTGCTGTAGTCCCAGGAGTCAGGTACAGGATAAAGGATATACAGTATCACTTACTCTCCCACTGGTCCCAAAAGAGCAATACTCTGTCCAGACTTATCCCAGTAACACAATCTTCTTCAAACTCTGTGCTGGTGAAAGGACAGTGCCAACCTGTTTGTCGGTGTTCCCTTCCAGATGTCCCCTCCTACAAAAAAAATCACTACAGATGCTTCCCTGCTAGGATGGTGAGCACATCTGGACAATTCCTCTGTCAGTGGCACTTGGCCCCAAAGGAGTCAAGGTCACACATCAATATCCTGGAACTCAGAGCCATTTATCTGGCACTGAAATCCTTTGCTCCTCACATCAAAGGCCACTTGGTGCAGGTCTGGATGGACAGCATCACTGCC
Source organism: Neoceratodus forsteri (assembly GCA_016271365.2). Lineage (NCBI taxonomy): Eukaryota > Metazoa > Chordata > Ceratodontiformes > Ceratodontidae > Neoceratodus > Neoceratodus forsteri. The sequence goes on along the minus strand of CM057458.1, from coordinate 160,001,385 downwards.
ATGTTCTACATAAACAAACAGGGTGGCACAAGGTTGGGGGTCCTTTGTACAGAAGCCATGAAGATCTGGGCCTTTGGCATATTCCCTTGAGGTGACTCTTATCAGCTGTTCACCATGCAGGCAAAGACAACACCCTGGTGGATGCCCTCAGCCGCACAAGTCAGGGATACAGCGAGTGGTGCCTCAACAAGCAGGTGCTAGCCACAGTGTTCAGGAGAATGGGGACCCCAGAAATAGATGTTTGCCTCCTCCCTCAGTCACCAGCTTCCTCTCTTCTGCTGCAGGCCACCAATCCTGGGAACTCTCCCAACAGATGCCCTGGTGTTGGATTAGTTAGGGAAGTTCATTTATGCCTTCCCTCCATTTCCTCTCATTTTCAAGGTACTGCTGTAACTCAGGGCCCCAATCAGCACTAATGATTCTGATGGCTCCAGATTAGCCAAGGCCAGTTTGGTATCCCCTGCTGCTAACATTTTTGCACAGCAGGCCCATTCGCCTTCCCCTGAGCCCTCACTCCTGACCCTTCGCCACTCAGGGGTGACTTACTCAGACCTGCAATCTCTTCACCTCAAAGCTTGGATCTTGAGGAGTTAGTTTCCTGCTTCTCAGGACTCAGAACAGGTCCTTAAGATCCTGAGGATGGCAAAAAAGTCTAACACAAAGAAGATCTATGCAACCAAATGGAAGAGATTCTCCATCTGGTGTAAGGGCAAGAAGATTAGTCCTTTCTCAGCCTCTGACACCACTCTGTTGGACTATCTGGTTCACCCTTAGCCTTGCTGCAGAAGCTGGCATATAACCCCAACCTTTCACTTACTTCCTGGGCCTATTTTGCCCTATGTACTGTGTATAACTGTATTACTGTGATATACGTCCTCTGTTGTTTACAGCTGTTACTACTGTGCTAATTTACCTTGTCTGCTGCTGCTTGTCACAAAAATTATTTGATACTGTAATATCCTAAATATTCAATGTGTGCTGCTTGTATATTCATGCAATCATGTATCCTTATGCTACTTTTTATTTGCTTCTGTTAACTGTTCACTTGTTTACCTGCGTGTTATAATATCCATGTGTACCCCCCCGCACCCCGGGTCGCACCGGGAGACTATCTTGTTGCTCAGTGTGCCTTTCCTGGTGAAACAATTGCGATAAATAAATAAATCTCCAGGCCTCAGGCTTGAGGCCCTCTTCACTCAAAGTACATTTAGCTGCTATTTTGGCCTATCTCTCAGTAGGAAAGCCTAAATCTGTTTACTCCCGGCTGGTGTTCAAACAGTTTTTTAAAGGCTCCTTGCACATTCAGCCTCCTGTTAGGGAACCTGTTCCCCTTTGGAGCCTCAGTCTGTGTATAGCCAAGCTCATGGAGTCTCCCTTTGAGCCCATGGCTACGGCCCACCTCAAGTATATTACCTGGAAGACTGTCTTTCTGGTAGCCATTACTTTTGTTAGGAGGATTTCAGAGTTGCAAACTCTCTGTACTGAGCCCAACTATATTATCCCCCATAGGGATAAGGTTGAGCTCAGGACAAACAGGAAGTTTTTGCCCAAGGTGGTCTCGGAGTTCCACCTTAACCAGTCCATTACCCTGTCAGTGTTCTTTACTGAAAAGTCCACTCCTGGGGAACAGAAACTCAATAGCCTGGATGTCAAGAGAGCCCTGTTTCACTATTTGGAACACACCAAGCAGGTTAGGGTTTCCTCCATCCCAACTATTCCTTACCTACGGTGAAGTGGGTAGAGGTAGACCAGCCACCAAGAGAACTATTTCTCGTTGGATAGTCTCTTGCATTCGTTTCTGCTATGACAAAGCTAGCAAACAGCTTCCCGAGGACCTCGGAGCCCACTCCACCAGGGGCATGGCTGCCTTCGTGGCAGCTACTAGGAATATCCCTTTGCTGGATGTCTACAAAGCAGCCACTTGGAAGACCATACACAAATTCAGTAAGCACTACTGCCTAGATGTACAGTCTAGCTATGATGCCAAATTTGGAAGGGTGGTGCTGCAGAGCCTCTTTCCTAAATAGGTTTTCTGCGCTCCTCCCAACTATACTATTTGTAGTCTGCTTAAAGTTATTGATGCTAAAGGACCCCTTGGGTAAGAAGAAAAGATTACTAACCATAGTAATCTTCTTTCTTCTGAGGTGTCCTTTAGCATCAGTAAGCTCTCGCCCTTCATCCCCTGACAACCTGACTACAGAGGTCTCTGCTTTTGTCTTCTCCCAGATTTACTATGTTTTCACTTGGAACTTCATTTTAAGCGAAGTTTCTCTGGTTTATTGTTAAACATGCTTTTTGCATGATTTTTAACTCCTGTTGGTTCATGATTTCGGGCATGTGCCCATTTATCTTCGAAAAATTCTGGTGACTTCTCAGGCAATCTCTCCTCAGCAAACCCCCAAAGTCCCTCCTGATTGGCTGATGCTAATTAATTAGCATAAACCACACCTCCGGGGCAGTACTACCTGGTCAGCTAGCTGCTTAAAGTTACTGATGCTAAAGGACACCTTGGAAGAAAGAAGATCACTATGGTGAGCAATTTTTTATTATAGGTAGAGTGCAGGGGTGCACTCCATTCACTCGAATGGAGCATCTTTTTCACATCTGATTTCCCAATTTTTAAATTGGGTTTTGGTACCTGTTGATGCCAGGGTTCAACTAACAAGGGCCTTGTTATTGAACCCTTGCATGAATAGGCACCAAAACCTGATTTAAAATCGGAAACTACATTTGAAAAAGACTATCCATTCAAGTGAATGGCGTGTCTCTGCTACTGACCTATAATTACATCACAACATGTTGGAGCATGGGGGTGGATCGTAGAGGTAGGAAATGGAATGATATTGTGCTGATCCTTTCCATTGGGGCTGAAAAACCAAAAGTGAAAATAGCATGAGGAGCTCCCAATGTGGTAAGTGAGCTCCCTGTTTAATAGTTTTTAAATGTACAAATGTAGAGAGAGGTGCTCTTTAAAGGTATCACAATCTTCAATGAATCCAGTTTTCCAAGGACTCACTTGACTACAGACATTCTGTTCTTCTCAATGATGGAAAATAATTACTTTTTATGCATCTCCATTGGACGCACAAAACAAGATCTGCTTCAGAAAAAATCATGCATAGATCAGATAGGTTAAGTGCAGGTTAGTATAAAAAGTATATTTCACTGTACCAGTCTTACTGCTAACATGCAAGCACTTGTGATTTTTTTTTTTTTACTATGTGTAATGAAAAAGATAGAAAACCAGTACAAAGCATGTCATCGAGTCAAGTTTCTTTGTGTTCAGCAACATGATGATCAGACTAGTGGGGCTTCCTGTAGCTAGTGCATTTTGTATTGTGCTGAAGGCCAAATAATTTGAGGTTATTTTAATTTGTCTTTATTGACAAACTGTACAGGCAACAAAGAGCAACTGTTGTCCAGCTCGCTATCTGACATGCAGGGAAATTGATTAGCGGTTTCAGACGTTTCCTCAGGCATACATTCAACTGAAAGATAACCCTTTTTTTACCTTCTTATTACATATGTGAGAGACAGAGTTTCCCACATTATAGCCAGAATGCCCCCCCCCCCCGGTCCCCACACAACACAAGAACCTCTTACACTTCTGTTATGTGCCCTTGGTACGCAACAGTTTGGAGGTTTCCATGAATCTAATTTGCGCTTTGTCTTTGTTATTAATCAAAACATTTATGGCAAGGTGCGTCATTCTTTGAAGCAATTTTTCTGTTTTCCACCAAAAAACATCTACAGATGTCATTAGCAGAACTCTGTTACACTTTTCCCCAGACATTTGAATTTCAAGACCTCCTCTTGTTTTATTACAAAAGGTATGTTCATAAAAAAAGGACCTGTTCCACCTAGCCTTCATCTGTTCATAGTGCATGTTTTTTCTGTAGTATCAATTGTCTGTTTGACATCACAGTGAGTTGCCATAGAAGTGATTGTCATGTCACGCGGAGGATGATGACATCACAACAAGAAAAGCAGCAGGACAGAAGGAATCTGTTGGGCAACGAGCCTGTTTGTCACCATAACATGCACTGCTGCATTATGTTTTTTGTTGGGGTCACCATAACATGCACTGCTGCATTACAATTTTTGTTGGGGTCACCATAACATGCACTGCTGCATTATGTTTTTTGTTGGGGTCACCATAACATGCACTGCTGCATTATGTTTTTTGTTGGGGTCACCATAACATGCACTGCTGCATTACAATTTTTGTTGGGGTCACCATAACATGCACTGCCGCATTACATTTTTTTTTGCAGTCGTCATAACATGTACTACTGCATTACGCTTTTTGTTGGGGTCACCATAACATGCAGCGCTGCATTACGTATTTTGTTGTGGTCACCATAACATGCACTGCTGCATTAAGTTCTTTGTTGGGGTGGTGGGCAGTGTTGAAATGATATTTTAGGATCTGGGGGACCCCGTCTTTAAAATGACCTGCCCACCCAGAACCACCATAAAGAGGATCATACAGTATTGCTATTTATGAAATTTCAAGCCTCCCCCCACAAAACATGGAAGGTAGTAAGGTAAACACTGAGGTACAGAGCTCAACAGAGGGTAGGACAGGGGTAAATGGAAAAATAGACAAAGGCAGTAAGAGAAGGGATGGAGGAAAGAAGGATAAAGCCAACATTAAATGGAGGGCAATGAGTACCAATGCCCGTAGTCTGGGAAACAAGCTTCCTGAGCTAGTAGCCCTGATGGAAGATGAACAGTTGGATATTGTGGCAGTCACAGAAACATGGTACACAGAGAACCATGACTGGGATGTCAGCATACTGGGGTACACAGTCTACAGAAGGGACAGGGAGGGGAAAAGAAGAGGTGGAGTAGCTCTATACATAAGGGAAGGGATCAAAGCAACAGAACTAAAAAGTAAAGGGAGAGGACAAGAGGCACTTTGAGTCACCTTGGAGACAGGGAATGGCATCACAATCCGCACGGGGGTTGTATACAGACCCCCATCTCAAGGGGAGGAAATGGACAAGAAAATGATGGAGGACATTCTCAAAATGGCGGAAAAAGGGGAGATACTGTTGATGGGGGACCTGAATATGCCAGATGTTAACTGGATGACATGTACTGCAGCCACATCCAAGAGTAGGGTCATTCTCGATGCCCTGCAGGGGGCAGGCCTTAGACAGCTAGTGTTGGAACCCACTCTGGAGGGAGCAATACTAGACCTAGTACTCTCAAATGGAGAGAGGATCACCAATTTAGGAGTCAGTAGACATCTGGTAACAAGCGACCACTGCACAGTGTGGTTCACAATAAGCACAACCATGGAGACAAGCCATACAAAAACAGGGATACTGGACTTTAGAAGGGCTGACTTTGGCAAAATGGGCGAATACCTGAGGAATGCACTAGCAAATGGCCAAAAAGGAGGGGTGGAAGAACAATGGAGAAAAATCAAAACTACTATCATAGAGGCAACAAGCCTTTGTTTGAAACAAAGAAAACAAAGCGGAGTAAAAAAAAACTATGGTTCTCAAAAGAGGTGGCAGGAAGGTTAAGGAGAAAAAGGCTGCATTCAAAAAGTATAAGGAATCACAGAAGGAGCATGACTGGGAACTGTATCAATTAAAGCAGAAAGAAGTGGGGAAGGCAGTCAGAATAGCAAAGGCTCAAACCGAGGAAAAAATAGCCAACTCAGTTAAGGGGATAAAACTTTTTATAGGTACATTAGGGAGCATAGAAAGGTTAAGGGAGGGATAGTGAAGATTAATAATGGAGAGGGAGGTGGGCAGAGGGAGACGGTGAAAAGGCAGAGATACTGAATGAATACTTTTCCTCAGTATTCACAAAAGAAGATGAGGAGGAGTTACCTAAACCAGACAATAGAAGCACTCTGGGTAGGGGGGTTGACACCAGTCCATTTACAGAAGAAAGAGTCCTGAAAGAACTCCTAAAACTCAAGGTGGACAAAGCAATGGGGCCTGACTGGATTCACCCCACAATACTAAAAGAACTTAGGGAGGACCTAGTAACACCATTGACCACACTTTTTAACAAATTATGGGAGAATGGGATGGTACCTGAGGACTGGAGGAGGGCAGATGTGATTCCCCTTCACAAAAGTGGGAGCAAGGCAGAAGCAGGAAACTACAGACCTGTAAGTTTGACCTCAGTGGTAGGGAAAATTATGGAATCACTTCTGAAAGAAAGAATTGTTGAGTACCTAGAGGTCAGCGGGGCACAGGACCCAAAGCAGCATGGATTTACAGCAGGAAGGTCATGTCAGACAAATTTAATTGATTTCTTTGACTGGGTGACCAAAGTAATAGACCAGGGAGGGGCTGTGGATATGGCCTACCTTGACTTTAGCAAAGCATTTGACACAGTCCCGCACAAAAGACTAATCAAGTTAGCCAGCCTGGGAGTGGGTTCCATCATGGTAGCCTGGGTAGCAAACTGGCTGCACGACAGGACACAGAAGGTAATAGTGAATGGAACACATTCTGAAGAAAGGGGGGTTACTAGTGGAGTACCTCAGGGCTCAGTACTGGGTCCAGTCCTCTTGAACATCTTTATAGATGACATTGCAGAGGGTCTGGAAGGAAAGGTATGCCCCTTTGCAGATGACACAAAGATCTGTAACAGAGTTGATACACAAGGGGGTTAGAAAGGATGAGAAGGGACTTGGCAAGGTTGGAGGAATGGTCAGACATATGGCAACTTAGATTCAGTGCAAAGTAATGCACCTGGGAAACAAAAACCCAGGAGAAGAGTACACAATAGCAGGGGAGGTAGTAACAACAACAAAATGGAAACGGACTTAGGGTTAGTCATATCAGATGACCTAAAGGTGGGTAAGCAAATGAGAAGTCAGTAAGGAGAGCTAGGGGATACTGGGATGCATACTAAGGGCATCACAAGTAGAATAAGCATTTGTCAATGCCGAATGTTTGCTTATTGGCATTGGTAGTGTAGAAGTTACAGAGCTGCATAACAGAAATGGCAGTGAAGTATTGAACTGAAGCCAACCCCACCACCACCACCCTGCAGAAGTGACAGGCATTGGGGCATGCCTTTGGAGTGCGTGGGCATAGCGGCCACGCCATTTCACCACACCCTACCCCTGCAGACACTGACAAGTGTCACGGTGTGCCTGGGGTTTTGGCTCCTTGCGCGCACCCCATTCCATCAGGAAATACGTGAGATGGGTGCGTATAGAGAATGGGGTGAACTTTGGGGCCGAAGAGTCCAAGGCATACCTCGATACCTCTCACTGGCTGCAGGGTGTGGAATGGTATGAGCATTACAGGCAAGAATCCCAAGTCACACCCCTGATGCCTGTCATTCTCTACAGTGAGGGGTGTTATGGTTGGAAATCCTAACACCTCAGGCATTCGTTGGCATTTTCACTCCAATTTTTCAACATGTTTTTTTTGTGACCCCCCGCCTCATGAACAGTGGCAATATCAGTTTGTTAGCCGAAAGCTGCTTATGCACAGCGACTACGGCATTTAGCACCACGGGTGCAAAAACATAGTCCGAACAGGATGTGAAAAATGACAGCTGTACTGTTCGTGAGGAGGTGTAAAAAATGGCAGTGTTTCAAATCTGCAGTAAAAATATAAAAAAAACTGGTGAAGTCACGAGCGTGCATAGAAACTGTGCAATGCACACCCGTAATGTAATAAGTTTGGGGATTTTTTACAGCAGATTGTCAACATGAGCATTTGGGACCTCCGATCATGAACAGTGTCACTGTGATTTTCTTTGTGTCCAACAATGATTTCCACAGCGACCACGCATCTCTGCGCTGAAAGTGTAAAACACACTTCTCGCCATGTTGTGAAAAATGACAGCTGTACTATTCACATAAGGAAGGTGGAAAATGCCACTGGTGAAAATCTGGACTGAAAAATATTACAAAGTCATGACCTTATGAGGGTGCGTGGAAACTGCCAATGCTCACTGTAACAGTCATTTTATGGACTTTGTCACCAAATTTTCAACATAGCCATTTTAAGACCTCTGCTCATGAACAGTGTAACTGTGATTTTCTTAATCTGTCCCAAACATTGCTTTCAAGACAATCGACTGCACCATTGTGCGCACATGTGCAGAAACACATTTTGGGCGATATGGATAAATGGCAGCTGTACTGTTCATAAGGAAGTGTAATAAAATGGCAGTGTTGAAAATCTGGAGTGAAATATTGAAAATTCGCAAACTTACAGCTGATGCATAGGAACTGCATAGCAGCACTCGTAAAATCATTTTTAGAATTTTTTCCACCAAATTTTCAACATAGGCTTTTTGAGAGCTCACCTTATGAACAGTGGCAGTGTCGTTTCATTACTCGGTCCCGAAGGTGATTTCGCGCAGTGACTGCGAAATCACCCTTCGGGCCCGATTAACGCCATGACAGTGAGATCATTCATGAGAAGGGGTCCCAAAAACCCCATGTTGAAAATTTGGTGCAAAAATTCCAAAAAATGCCTGAGATATGCAGCAAAGTTGAAAAAACCCTATCTATCCCATTATACAGCTTACCGGCATTTCCTCAGTTCGCGGTCGGCTTTGAAGAGTGCAGACATGTGTGCCCGGTCCACGAAGATCGCATCGCGAGTCTGGAGGTAAGTGTGGGGAGGCAGGGTGCGCAGTGGTGGGTGCGGGTGGGGGCAGAGACAGCGAGGACCACTTTTGAGTTTCAGGTGTTTTTTACTTTAAAATGACGATGCGGGGACGTTTGCCACGCTGGGTGGGCTCCCAGCGTGATGGCTGAAACGACTGGTCGGAGAAGCGTGGAGCTGACGGGATTGGGCACCCCGTCGGCGTAGCATCTGTTGCCGCGTGGCACCCTGTACCACCGGGGAGCCAACGGGGATTGGGCACCCCATCGGGTTATACGAGTTAGCCACGCTTGGGGTGGGCACCAGCGTGGCATACAGAATTCTGTTTTGGGGGGTACAGCTGAGGAGGATTAGGCACCCCTTCGCTACACAGTGTGGTGGGAGCGCGAGCATGCAGCGCGGCGTAGGTGTGGTGTGTGTAGGGGATATGAGTACATGAGCACATATTATCGCTGCTCACTGAAGCATAGCTCCCCTTTCAACTGTACGCCACTGCATTTTGGACGCTGTCATAGACAGCCCGAGCAGGCATTGGAGAACCGCGCCGTGCCTGCAAACACACTGCCTGAATTGGAAGAGGGCTGCCACACCTCCGAAAACTCGGATGATGGCACTATGTTTCTTGCACATGCGTGCAAGCAAACATAAAAAGGGAAGTGGTTATCCCTCTGTACAGACAGTTGGTGAGACCCCATCTGGAATACTGTGTGCAGTTTTGGAGACCCCGTCTACGCAAGGACATAGACAGGATGGAAGCAGTCCAGAGAAGGGCAACTAAAATGGTGCAGGGTCTGCATCAGAAACCATATGAAGAGAGACAGAGAGCTTATTATGTATACCCTTGATGAAAGGAGGGACAGAGGGGACATGATGGAAACTTTAAAGTACCTCAAGGGAATCAACACAGTCCAAGAGGGTAGCATCTTTCAGAAAAAGAGATGTGTAAGAACAAGAGGGCACAATTTAAAGATAGAGGGGGGACGGCTCAGGAGTAATGTGAGGAAATTTTTTTTCACAGAGTGGTGGATGCATGGAACAGACTTCCTGGGGAGGTTGTTGGGTCTAAAACAGTGGGGGAATTCAAACATGCATGGGACAGACATAAGGCAATTATAGTGGGGGGTTGCAGGAAGTAGGATGTTGGTTAACTAGAATCTGCAGCTTATCCAGTAGGAAGGGAAATGGGCAGACTGGGTGGGCCAAGTGGTCCTTATCTGCCGTCAAAGTCTATGTTTCTGTGTTGGTGGCTGATTTTAAAGACGGTCTCTCCTAGAGCCTAAAATATTATTCCAAGACTGCCCGCCACAGCAAGAGTAAACGTAAAGCTTCAGTGCATGCTTTGGTGACACTCGCACCTTTTTTCCTTTTTAGAGTGCCCTTGTTCTGTTTTTTGTAAGATGCCCCTTTTCAGCGTTTTATGTCTTCAGTACTTTTTTTTTTTTTTTTTTTTAAACATTTGTAATAATAAGTAGGGCACTACTTTAAATACTGTATAGCTGTCCCCAGGGTTTCATCATTATTCTCAGCTGTTTCTGTGCACTCCTTGTCTCATAAGGTCATGGGGCGGTGTCTTTTGCATCCCTGTTCACCCTAATCACAAGGAAATTGAAGGTATAACAGCAGTGCAACAACACTTTTTTTTTTTCCAAAAAAGCTAGTTTCAGCAACAATAAAAATATTAGCATGCTTGTCTAGGTACCTCCTATGCTGTGCACCATGAGTTTATTTTATTTTCTCAGTCTTAGCCCTTGCCAGGTCTACAGTATTTTTTTTTTTTGAAATCGTAATTTGTACTCCCCATGTCCTGCCAGCCCAGACCCTTCGGGGCTGCCAATGAGTCATCCTCCTGCCTCCCGCTCTACCCACATCCACCGCCAGGCCCCATGGAGCTTCGGCTTACCCCCGAGCGGGGATGAGGTGGGGCAGCGACACCTGAGCTACTTACATCTCGTCGGTCTGGAGGTTGCTGGGTGAGCGAGGGCACATCGGAGGCAAGCTCCAGGCAGCCTGTCTTCCCGGCACTGGCAGGCGTTTCCTCTTTTCCTCCCTCCCCTACAGTATGCAGCCCCTCCTGACATCAAGGTGACAAGCGCCGATGTCCACACTGTAAAGCAGCCGTCCATTCCCCTGCAGTCAGGGCTTGCAGTACTCCGAGCCTCCGCTCGGAGTCTGACAAGTGCTTAGGCGTGCTTGCCCTCCCAGAGAAGGCAAGCTGTCATTGGAGCGCTCAAGGCTGTCTTCCCCAGCCAACCCACCAGCGACCCAAGTCCGCTCCCGAACCCGGGTTGCCGGCGTGGAGCGAGGTGTGGCATCCAGCGCCTCAACCCTCAGCGCCACCGGGCCGGCAGGTCTACAATATTATTCCTAAACCAAATGTGGTGGCCATCCTTTTTTTATGAGAAAAAAATAAAAAAAAATTTATAAAATATTCATACCTTAGTGGAACTAGAAAATGTTACCAGCAGATAAAACTGAAAGATGCTTGAAATTTTATATAGTGAAAGAAGTTAGGATAAAATTTTTTGCCCAGTTTCATTGCACTGCAGCTTTAAACAATTAATGTTCAAAAATAGTGGAAAATTAAGGTGCAAACCTGGTGGATAGTCTCATTAAAAGGATGGCTCCTGTCCGGCCCGTCGGCACAGCTGTGGCGCAGCAGTAGCACTACTGCCCTTGACACTGGTGACCCAGGTTCGGGAACGAGCTCGGGCTGCCGGGGTCCAGACAGGAGGAGGATTGAGCTTCCCAGAGGTTGCTCTCCTCTGGGGAGGAATGGTCACCTCCCCCACTGCAATACTGCCACTTTGGTGACCACAGGTGGTGGTGCAGCTGGGGGGGGGGTTGCTGTGGGAGGAGAGGATACCAGCTGAAATCTGGAGCAGTAACATGCCTTGTGTGCATACACTCCTTGGACTTCCATGCGTATCGACATTGTCGGATGGGAGAAACAATGGTAAAGACCCTGCAGCTGGCTCTGTGACTGCCTTCAATACTGCAACAAAGGACCGAACCTGGAAATCCATGGCCACCACCTGACGAAAGTTTGTGCAGGTAGGGAGAGTAGAATGGGGGTGTTCTCTCCTTCCCCACCCGGAGGGCAATCTGAAACAGCATGGAGGCAGAGCAACAGGGGTAGTAAGGTAGTACGCCTAGCCAGAGGTACCGTGGAGGACCATCAGAGAGTGACTCAGCTGCGGCGTAGAAGGGGGCATAAACAGAGAGTTTTTAGCATGACTTAAAATGTGTGTGTGGAGGGGAGGAGGGCAAGACAGGAGAACAAGGGCACTCTAAAATAGAATAAAAGGTGTATCTCAAAGTGCTTCACTGTAGCATGCACTGCTGCATTAGAAACTGAGAGACTTAGGGTCTGCCCAGTAGCACAACAACTGGGGAGCTGCTTGCCATGTGGGTGCTCTGGGTTCGAGATTCAACTCTGGTCATCGCTTCTGGTTACCATGGGGATAGAGAGGTATGGTCACCAACAGCCCTGGTGAGGGAGGCAGGTTAGCCCAGTGCTCTTTCTCTTCCTGGTGACACAGGGCAAACACACTGGGTGCACTCTACTGTTAGAAGGGTGGTCATCAGTTGGATCCTGGTTGGCACGCTGAGAGAGGGTGTGTGTGTGTGTTCGTTCGTGTGAGTGCACACAGCAAATGCTGGTGGAAGCTGCACCAGCTGTGAGTATGATGGCTTTGAGCACTCTTGAGGCTCTGTGCATTGCTGTAACTCACTGTAGCCTGCATGGGGATGGGGTGGGGAGGTGGATACTTTTTATATAGTCCATAATTATTTGTGGAATCGGTGGATTGAACCACAGTTTCTACTGCTGTCGAAAGGTAATGCTTCTAGTGCTCATAAAATTCATCACCAGGAAGCAGTCAGTGCTCTCTTGCATACCTATATAGCTTACTAATGTACAGTTGTGTATTACATGAGTTGTTGATTTGTTAAACCAGCACTACTGCTGCACCGGAGGACATATGAAGAGAGACTTAAGGAGCTTAATATGTATAGCCTCGAGGAATGGAGGGAGAGGGGGGACATGATAGAAACTTTCAAGTACCTCAAGGGAATCAACAAAGTCCAAGAGGGTAGCATCTTTCAAAAAAAGAGGTGTGCAAGAACAAGAGGGCACAATTTGAAGATAGAGGGGGGCGGCTCAGAGGTAATTTAAGGAAGTATTTTTTCACAGAGAGGGTTGTGGATGCATGGAATGGCCTTCCGGAGGAGGTTGTGGAGTCAAAATCAGTGGTGGAATTCAAGCATGCATGGGATAGTCATAAGGTAATTCTGGGGGTGGGGTAGGAAGAAGTAGGCTGCTGGTTAACTAGGATCTGCAGCTTATCCAGTAGGTAGGAAATGGGCAGACTGGGTGGCCAAGCGGTCCCTTATCTGCCGTCACATTCTATGTTTCTATGTAAAAAAAAAAAAAATCTGATCTTATGCAGCAGTTTTCCTGTGCTCTGTTGAGCACTTAACTGGTAATCTTTCTTGTTTTCGCTGTACTATCACCTTGTAATTTGCTCCATTTTTCTTTGTTTTTGTTTACATTTCTCACACCCATCATGTTGAATTGGAACCCTCTGCTGCCAACTGCACATGCTCATAACTCGCAGTACTACACAGGGACATCAGGAATGTGCAGCACAGGCTCCCACGGAAGTAAACAAAAGATGGGATGCGACACGTGAGGGGGGAGTTTGGCTGCAAATTAGGCAGAAACTATATTTACTGTGGATCCATAACAGTAGAAATAAATTTTAAATATCTAAAACTAAAGATCACTAGAAAAATATTTACAGATATGGAAACCAGAACTATGGCTCCATGCTTCCAGCCAAAAAAGAGAGTTTGATAATCACTTCCTGATTATTACTGCTGCTTTCAGCACTGCATGTATGTAATGGTTTTCCACTTTAATGTATTTATTTAAAATTTGATAACCAGGAAAAGCACCATGAGGCTCGTTTCCAGGTGCGACCCGGGGACAGAGGTACAAAATATCAAAAGATAAAACATATTGCAAGTTACAGGTGAATACAGAGTAAAGGTAGTTCATAGGATAGCAATGTTATATACATGTATTGTACATGAAGTACTTACATTAGTATACAGTATATACAGTGATTGGGATGCCTGAATAAGACAAGAAATAAACTATAAAATAAACAGCTGTAGGGGCAGAATCATAAAGGGAGCCTGCAGATGCAGGGATGGAGTAAAGCCTGCTAATGCAGAGGTGGAGCAAGGTAAGTGCAAGCCAGAGGCAAAGGGAGAATAGGCATTAGGGAGGGAGACAGGTGCAGGATGTGGAAAGGCTGATCTTACTTCAAGAGGGCTCTTGCAGTAAGTATTCACAAATAGGACTAAGCCGCCAGTCGTCGGGACACCACGGAAAAATCTCCAGCTAGCAGTCTCTGGCCGGGGACTGCCCCCACACCAGGTGACCGGTGTCAGTATAAAGGGATGGTCCCCCACGCCCGGCCCAGTTCCTTCCCACGTTGGCTTATGAAAGTACCTTGCGGAAGAACAGTGCTCATTTGTCTCACCATTTTGGATGAGTATTACCTTTTTTTCGACATCTGTTTCATTTCTCTCAAAGTTTGTTAAATTACCTTGCTGTGCATGTCGCCCCCGAAATCACATAAGAACAAGTGCAACTCGTGTGGATCCCAGCTTCCTCACAAGGACGGCCATTCTCTGTCTTGTTTGCTTAGGCCTGGCCGAGTACGAGCACTGCCGAAAATTCAGTTCTGACACCCGAAAACTGAGATGACAGTCTCTGGAGTCCCATTTGTTAAAGAAAATGGCATCCATGGAGAAAGATTAAGGCAGGCGTCCGCGTCTCCTGAGGGCCATCACAAAAAGAAGAGGGACAAGGAGAAATGCCAAGAGCGGGACTTGTCGTCCACAGCAGCCGCGACTTTGGCTGGAGTATCGGCCCTTCAGGTAACTTCCCCTCCAGGGGGATTGTCCTTTGACGACCGCTTTGGTGGTAACTAAGCCGGTGTTGACCCCACTCCCCCAGTGGGCTTTGCTGGGCCGCCCGGGAGCCTCGGGGAAAAGAGGCCTCCACTCCCGCTACGGCCCCTAAACCTCGGACTACCGGTAAGAGTGGGTCCGATAAGTTGGGTGTCGGCTCTGACATCCGCCTGGACACGGCTGATAAGTTGGCCATTGGCCCCTCCGATGACTGCCCAGCCCGCATCCCCACGTCAGGCTCTTGACACCACACCTGACATCCGGGAGTCACTGCAGCGCACTACAGTTGCGTTGCCTTCTGAGGTCCCAGTGTCTCCTCTGACTCCCCCCGGGGAACCTGCTCCTCCTCCCGGCTGGGGTCGAGGATGCTGGAACGCTGCCGGCGGGGGTGCTCCCCCACGCTGGACCCTCAGACTTCGGACCTGATGCCAGATAACCTGTCATCTCCCTCTGATATTCCACTCCCCGACGGCAGACCTGCTCCGCCGTCAGGGCTGGCTGGGCTCCCGGCCCTCCTGTGGGTCCACCCACTCTGGGCCCCATGTTCTCCGGGCGGATGCCTGATCCATCCGGTCTGCCTGCAAGGCCAACGCCAGGACCTTTCGCACCATTGGAGCGCCTGGATACCCAATGCTGCAGCATCTGGTTCCTCAGTACCCGACGCCACAGTATCCGACGCCGCAGTACCTGGCCCCTCACTACCCGACACTGGGCCTCCAGTCATCTGGTTATGGGTACCCTTATTATGGGTTTCCAGGTTACCTGTATCCAAGCCCCCTCCTTCTCCACCTCCTCCGCAGCCTCAGGTGGACTTGAGGGAGGTTTTGGCCTCCTGGTGGGCAGAGGCTAAGACCCAGCTCACCAGGGAGGTTGAAAGCTGGTTGCCGACATTGGACCACTTACATCAGTGAGAAGAGACTCCTCCACCTTTACCCGACTGCAGGGTAGAACCATCTGGATCTCGGGCTAGGGAGGATATGCTTCCCTGGGGAACTCCCAGAGAGGATGATCCACCCCTACATAGGGAGGACTCTTCATCTTCATTGGAGCCATCAGATTCTGATTCGGATTCTGACCAGTTTGATCCTGGGGACGGGCCTCATACTCCAGAAAACCCCAGGCCGCAGGGCTCTCCGAAGTCTTCTCTGGAGGACCCGCCCTTTCTGGAGCTGCTGAAGAAGATCCAGGCCGCTTCTGAGTGGCAATCAGTGGAGCCAGATCCCCAGCATAAAAAAACTTGCTGTTCATCTGGACCTCCCGGAGACCTCTTCCACCCTGATTCCACCGTGGATCGAGCCTCACGCGTATCTTGTCTCTGCTATTTGGAAACAACCTTCCTCATTAGTCCCTCTCCCTAGAAAGGCAGATAGGCTATACCAGGCTCCAGAGGGTAAAGACTTCCTTAGTCTTCACCCCAAGGTGGATTCGGTGGTGATTAGTGCTGCTCACTACCGATCCACCAACCCGAAGCACCTCAGCTCGTCCCCTCCTGACAAGGAATGACGACTTCTGGACCAGTATGGGAAGATGATATACGCTTCTTCCACTCTGGTTATGAGGGCCCTAAATTACATCGGTCATATGGAGGACTACCAGAAGTCCATCCCCAGTCAGGTAGAAGCAAAACTGGATTCCCTTCCAGATTCCCAGACTAAACAAGAACTGGGAGTCCTGGTCCGTTCCACTCGTTCAGGCTGTAGACACATGCTTCATGCTACCTACGATGCGGTGGACATGGCAGGTAGGAGCTCAGTTTTTGCTGTAGGCTTATGGTGCCATGCCTGGCTCCGCATGTCAAGCTTGGCCCCTGAAGCGCAGACTGCATTCATGATGCACCCTTAAAGGGATCATGTTCTTCTGGCAGCGTCAAGGACATCGTCACAGAGTTGCAGGAGAAGGGTTTGACATTAAAATCTGTCCAGACAATGTACAAATTCTCCCAAGGGCAGAAACGTCCCTTTCGGTGGCAAAAACAAACACAAGCAAGACGCCTGAATAAGTGTAAAGCCGCGTCAGCAGCCAAAGCTCCCCCCAGCAAAAAAAAAAACTGGTCTGCCCTCTGCCTCCTGACTCCTGCCTCTCCCACTGCCTCTGTCAGTATCAGAGGAACCAGTAGGGGGGAGATTTTCTTACCATCTGCCTGGTTGGGAGAGGATAATGGCTGATGCATGGTTGCTTCAGCTGGTATCAGCAGGGCACTCAATAGAATTCATTGAAAAACCTCATAGACACCCCCCCACCCCCATGCCTCGTACTCCTATCTGCACCTTCAGTTGGTACTAGAGGAAATCTGCTCTCTTCCTTGGAAAGAGGCACTAGAACCCGTTCCCTTCCCACCACCACCTGCAGGGGATGGGTTACTACTCCCATTTCTTTTTAGTACCAAAGAAGACCGGAGATCTGAGACCCATATTGGATCTCAGCTCCCTCAATCAGTTTGTGGAATACAAACTGTTTCGAATGCTCTCTCGTTATCGAGTCTTATTCCCATGCTTCGGCTGGGACTGTGGCTATGTGCCTTCGATATGCAGGATGCATACCTCTATATCCCCATATGCCATTCCCACTGCAAGTACCTCCATTTTTGTTTTCAAGGGTCACACTACCAGTTCAAGGCCCTCCCATTTGGCCTTTTCTTGGCTCCCCAGCATTTACCAAATGGCTGGTGGTAGTGGCGGCCTTCCTGCTTACCCAGGGAGTTCACGTCTTCCCCTGCCTGGACAACTGGCTTCTAGCAGCTCCGTCCTGGGAGGAACTCTTACACTCCCTTTCTCTCACCCTTCAATTTTTCTCCAGCCTGGGTATCGCAGTCAACCAAGCCAAGTCTCGCCTGGTCCCTTGCCAGTGGCTGCAATTCATAGGGGCAGTGTTGGACACAACACTAGGCAAAGCTTTTTTGGCCCCGGACAGAGTCGAGATGCTTTCAAGTCAAACTCTCCTTTTGTTGGGTCTCAGGTCGGAGCCAGGAAGGTCCTTCACCTTGTCTGGTTAATGGCGGATGCCATCCCCACTGTCCTGCTAGCACAACTTCACATGAGAATCTCCCAGTGGACTGTTAGGTCCCAGTGGGACCATTCTCGAGTCAACATGGACTGCGAGGTCCTAGTGTTGGACCCGATGATCAGGGACTTGCAGTGGTGGATGGTTCAGGCACACCTCAACCAAGGAGTCCTGTTTTGTACTGATTCCCCCCCCCCACCCAGACTCTGACAACCGACGCATCGGGGCAGGCTGGGGTCCCACAGGGCTCAGGGCAGCTGGTCTTAGTTCGAGCAGAAGCGTCGCATAAATGTCCTCGAGCTGAGGGCAGTTCTCTATGCCCTTCAGGCTCTCCTTCCTGTCATTCTTCCCGGTTATCTCCTGATCCAGTCAGACGTGTGTAGTCTGGTACCTCAACAGACAGGGAGGAACTTGTTCCTATCCCCTCTGCCGGGAAGCAATGAGGGTTTGGTACTGGGCGTCTCAGCACAACCTGCACCTGACAGCTGTCCATGTTCCGGGAGTGGGTAATACTCTGGCAAACGCCCTCAGTCGCTCGTCGGCCAGGTCTCACGAGTGGGAACTCTATCAGAACGTCGTAAATGACATCTTCCAGCAGTGGGGGACTCCTCAAGTGGACCTCTTCACCTCCCCCATAAACGCCAAGCTTCCTGCCTATTGCTCGCTCTCTCCAGGGTGAGACATTTTTTGGCGGGAAGCGCTGTCTCTCTGTTGGAAGGGCAGATTTGTTTACCCTTCCCTCCCATTCCTTTGATTCCGAGAGTGCTTAGCAAACTTCGGGCGGATGGGGTGCGAATAATTCTCTTCGCTCCCTTCTGGCCAAAGCAAGTTTGGTTCTCTCTTCTGCAACAGTTTTCCGAGGAACCTCCTCTTCCTCTACCTCTGTCGCAGCATTTGCTGACTCAGGATCAGGGGACCCTGGTCCATCCTGGCTTCAAATCATTTCACCTTCATGCATAGCTCCTACAGACGTAGTCAAGGCACACTTTGGCGTTTCCCCCTTAGTAGCGGATATTCTGTTGGAGGCCACAATGCCTTCCAGCAGGTCTACCTAAGCTATGAAGTGGAAGCATTTCGCTATTTGGGCCGGCTCCAAGGATTTGGAACCTTTTTCTTGCCCAGCGAACAAAGTCCTGGATTACCTGGGGCATCTGTATGACCTGGGCCTTGGCTATTCCTCGGTGAAGGTACATATGGCAGCAGTCTCAGCCTACCACGTTCCCTTTGGAGACAGGGCTTTTGCTCAGTTGGAAATCTCTAAGACTTTCTTGAGAGGGGTTCTCCATTTAAGGCCCCCGATCCGTAATCCTGCTCCTCCTTGGGACTTAAACTTTATCCTAGAGAAGCTCACTCTGCCTCCTTTGAAACCGGCAGCTGAGGCAGATTTAAAGTTTCTTTCTTGGAAGACACTTTCTAGTGGCCATTATCTCTGCTTGGAGGTTTTCCGAGCTGCAAGCCCTAATGTGCAAAATCCCATAGTTGATTTTTCACAAGGAAAGGGTGGCCATGCACACTAATCCCAAGCTTCTTCCAAAGGTGGTGGCTGAAATGACATTAAATCAATCCATTGAACTACCTGCATTCTTCACAGAACTCTCCAGTCATGGAGAATATCTTCTGCACACCCTGGTTGTACATAGAATACTGAGATACTATACCAATAGGACTAAGGATCTCAGAAGGATGGATCAACTCTTCGTTTCTTTCGCTAACAAAAGAGAAGGCAATGCTGTTTCCAAGCAATGCCTTTCTAAGTGGTTAGCAACTTGTATCATCTTCTGTTATGAAAAGTATAACAAGACCCTGCCGGGTCAAGTCAGAGGCCACTCCACCAGGGGGGTAGCTGCCGCTGCTGTTTGTTTCAGGAATGTGTCTATGGCAGAAATCTGTGCAGCTGCAACTTGGACTTCCGTCCATACTTTCACGAAACATTACAGTTTGGACATTGCCTCCCGGCACAGAGCAGGCTTTGGGTTGGCTGTTCTGTAGGGACTCCTTTCATGATCCCTGATCAGACTTTCAGTCATTTGTGGATGACGAGGATGACTCCCGTTTTTTCTCTTTGTTCCAGACTGCTTGGGACTCTGTCCTTTATGTGAATACCTACTGCAAGAGCCCTCTCGAAGTAAGATAGTACAGTTACATAAGAACTTCCCGTAACAGTAGATGTTCGAGAGAGGTTTTTGCAGTAGGTATTACCTTCCCTCTCTCCGTCCCCCTCAATTTCTTCTTTTCGTCTATGGAGGCATATCCTCTTCTCTCCTGTCATGCCTCTCTGTTTTTTTGGCGGGAAAGAACTGGATGGCAGGTGTGGGGGACTGCCCCTTTATACTGACGTTGGCTGACGCTGGTCACCTGACATGGGGGATGTCCCCTGCCAGAGACTGCTAGCTAGAGATTTTTCTGTGGAGTCCTGACGCCTGGTGGCTTAGTCCTGTTTGTGAATACCTACTGCAAGAGCCTCTCTCAAAGATCTACTGTTAATGTAAGTTCTTACGTAACTGTACTTTCCAGAGGGACAGAAGCCTATAGGAGAAAGCCAGTTTGCCAGCAAGGGAGTGAACATGTGGGAGGGCAAAGGAGCAGGCACCGATTGTGCACGAATTATGGAGGGGAGGGGTGTGGCAGGTTTGAGGAGAGAAGTAAGTATGTAGGAAGAGTCACAATCCATAAATTAGAGATGAGTGTGACACCGTGGGAATAATGTCTCTGGGAGAGGGATTGGAGGGATGGGAGTAGAGGTCACAGTGGTGGGTCAAGCGGGGAGAGTTGGAGGCGAACCTACAGAAAGCATGATAGAGCGCATCAAGTTTGGATAGGGAGGTTTTGCTCAAATTAAGGTGTTGAAAAAATTAGCGCACAACCAAAACAAGTTTTCCTGCTGCATACAAAATGGAGTTGTTGGCTCTGTGCTGTTTGCTGAGAAGTGGCTCAGGTTCACCTTCCGGGGTCTGAATGCCATGCATTTGTAGATTTTGTATTTGTCCAGTAAAATGTTCCTTTAACTAGTTTTGCTGGCTTCAACTGGAAGAAGTAATCTGTTGATAAGTACACCAGTTGGGTCAGTAGAATGTGAGGAAAATGGATTTTCCAATTTACTAATATTACTGTTTGCTGTCTGCCAAGCTTATAGCAACCCCCTAGCTACAGACTATGGTTTCCTGACCTGGGACCTTCATGGGATGTGGTTTGTCATGAGAGTGAAATACTCTGCTGTCCATCATTTGCACATCCTCTGGTTGTCAGTAGCTCAATGGGTTGCACACCTGCCTCTAAGGCCAGAAGATCTGGAGGTTGTGAGTTCTTGCCCCACAGCTGTTGGGCAATAAATTGCTTGAAGCAAGATGATCTGCTTCAGGCACCATTCCCACACTCTTACAGCCTCTCTGCTGCTTCTTGTTTGTTGAAGAAGCCGGAAGGAGAAGGAAGGAAACATATTCAATTCAGTGCTTTAGAGTAACTGGTAATTGCTATTTTTCTTTTAAACTCAGATTGTGGGCTTTTAGTGACACTGTACTTTCTTTGTTGTCTTTACTTAGAATTGTTTTTGGGCTGTTGAAAATTTAAAACATAGTGGTGGTGTAATACTGTGTTGTCTTTAATTGCTGCAAATTTTCGCCCCCCCTTCCCCCAACTCTTAATTATATGCCCTGTTAAATCTGATTGACAGGAGCTGAACACAGGGTATAGTAAGGGGTGTGAAGTAGGAGGGGCATAAGGGGGAAGAAGCTCACCCTCGGCACGAGAAATGTTTTGACTCATTTATTTATTTATTGGTTTCTTTTCTTTTTTTCTTTTAAAGAAAATTATCTGAGGACCAGTAGCAGGATTTTTAGGACAGTAAATTAATAAAAAGGGAACTAGGAGAGCTTCAGTAGCAGACAAGTAGTGGAATAGCAGTATAAATGCAGTATAATGTGGGGAGTGGTGCAATGCAGTGTTTGTGGGGCAGCCATATTCAGGCAGAGTTTCTGGACTCTGAGGTGCTGCCCTGTCTGCATACATCTCTCTGGACTGCGGGATGAGGTAGCCAGACTCAGAGCGGAAGTAAACTGGGTCAGGAGTACCATCACCCCTATCCAGAGACCACACAGTCCAATACAACTGCCTCAAGGATGCCGAGCGAGGAGCACTTGGATGACAGTGGGCTCAGGGAGGTTAGAGCAGTCAGGCAGGGACACATCAGATCCTATTCCACTCCAGAACTCGTATGCCTACACTGACAAGCGAGACAACCAAATAGAGGTACCCAGAGAAGTGGAAGGAAAGGATGTGGAGGCTAGCCAAGGAGGTGACCTCAGCGGGGAAAGCAGTGGACCCCAGAGGAGGAGGCAATCCTGGTGGGGACTCCATCATAAGAGGGATCCAGCTAGGAACACAGGAGTGGGAGGACAGGGAGGTGAGGTGCCTACCAGGTGCCATGGCATGGAGGGATGGAAGGAAGATCCTGGGGATCACTGGGAAGGCAAGACGGGAGGGTGAGCTGGATGTCATTATCCACCTAGGTACTAATGACCTGGCCAATGGGGAGCCAAAGTTCAGGAAGAGTTTAGGAAATTGGGGAGGGGTCTCAAGCAAGTAGCTACTTCTGTCACTTTCTCAGAAGTACTTCCTGCAGAGGCAGAGGAGACATAGGAGTGCATGCACCAGGAACTTTAACTCATGGTTGAAGAACTGGTGCTGTGAGGAAGGGTTTGGATTCATTGGTGACTGGGGACCCACCTGGAGGATGGAGGTTTGTTAGGCCTGACGGCCTGCATCCATCCTGGAGGGAATCAACACTCAATGATAAGTTTAAATGCTACATTGACAAGCATTTAAACTAGCAAAGGGGTCAGGCCAGCAAGGAGGGTACCTACTTGCTTACCCCCACAGCTAGCAGCAGTGGAACCAGTGAACCAGAGGAGTGGCTATCTCTGCAAAGCAGTGTGCAAAAGGTGGAGATTAGTGCCCAAGAGGTGGATAGGCAGAAAAGGGGCAAAATTCAGCAGAAAGGCAGACAGCAAGGAGAACCAGGGATAAAGGACAACCAAGGAAGGGGCTGGAGTAGAACAGTGAAACAGTCTAGGGAGGTCAGATCATGGAAAGCCATGTGTGCAAATGCCAGGAGCCTTAGCAACAAGATGGAAGATCTGGAGGCTGTCATGGTGCAGTCAGACCTGGACATTTGTGGCCATCACTGAAAGCTGGTGTAATGATAACCACGACTGGGAGATGGCCATACCTGGCTACAACATATTCAGAAGAGACAGAGCAGGCAGTGAAGGGAGGAGGAGTGGCACTGTATGTGAAAATGGCATAAGGGCCACAGAGATCCAGGAGGAACAAAATGGGGAGAGATACTGTGGTTAAGCTGGAAAGGAAATGGGGACAGCCATCCACACAGGTGTGGTCTATAGACCACCAGCCCAGGAGGAAGAAACAGATAGGGAGTTGATGCTAGCCATCCAAAGGATGGCAGACAAGGGTGAGGTAGTACTGGTTGGAGACTTCAATATTCAGACGTGGACTGGAGCATCCCAGCAGCAGCATCAACTAGGAGCAGATTTATCCTGGACTCCCTTCAGGGTGCTGCTCCTGAAGCAACTGGTCATGGAAACCAACCTGCAGAAGGCAATACTGGACCTTGTGCTCACAAACAGGGACAGTGTGATGGAGTAACAGTGGGGGAGCACCTGGGAACAGTGACCACCAGTCATTGTGGTTTGAAACAGAAAGAGCAGAACCAAACCACACAAAACACATATCCTGGATTTTAGGAGGGCAGACTTTGGGAAAATGGGAGATACTTGAGAGGCATTAAGGGGAATGGGACAGGAATCAGGGTTGAGGAACAGTGGGCAGTATTTAAAATGGGGATTACAAGAACAACAGAATTATGCATTAAGCAGGTTAGCAAGAGGAAAAGGGAGGAGACCATTATGGTTTTCAAAGAGGTAGCAAAGAAAGTAAAGCCAAAAGATTGCATTCAGGCAATACAAAAGACACAGGCAGAAGGGATAGGGAGAAGTACAGGAGAAGCAAAGGGAGGCAGGGAGGTCAGTAAGGGAAGCCAAAGCTCAGACAGAAGAACACATTGCAAAATCAGTGGGTAGAGGGTCAAACCTTTGTACAGGTACATAAGTGAAAAAGAAAGACAAAGGGAGGATAGTGAGACTGAAGCTAGAGGATGAGGGCAGTGGAGGATGACACATACAGTAAAGCTGACATATTGAACAGGTATTTCTGCTCAGTCTTTACTGAGGAAGAGGAGGGAATGGGTCTGAAGGAGGCACAGGGTGAGAATGGTGCAGAATGGACACAAGTCCCTTTCCACGAAAGGTCCTGAAGGAACTGGAAATAAGAGTTGATAAAGCAATGGGACCAGATGGGAAAATTCCCCAGGTCCTTAAAGAACTAAGAGAGGTCGTGTCTGAACCTCTGGCTATCCTGTTTAGCCGATCACTGGAAACAGGGGAGGTACCCAAAGACTGGAGGACAGCAGATGTAGTCCTCTTATACGAAAGTGGGAACAAAGAGGAAGCAGGAAACTACAGACCAGTCGGCCTCACCTCGGTAGTGGGGAAGATCATGGAAACACTACTGAAGGAGAGATTGGTGGAACATCTGGTTGTCAATGGACTACAGGACCCAAGGCCGCATGGTTTCACTAAGGGAGGTCATGTCAGGCCAACCTCGTTGAATTTTTGACTGGGTGACTAGGGAGGTGGATCGGGAGGGCAGTGGACATGGCCTATCTGGACTTCAGCAAGGCTTTGACACTGTGCCACATAGAAGACTATTACACAAACTGGGGAATATGGGTGTGGGCAGGACAGTAGTGTGGTGGGTAGGTAACTGGCTGGGTGGCAGGACACAGAGGGTGGTGGTAAATGGCTGTCACTCCACAGAGGGAAGAGTGACCAGTGGGGTACCACAGGGATCAGTGCTGGACCGGTCCTATTCAACATCATCATCAGTGACATTATGGGACCTAGAAGGCAGAATTTCACTGTTCACTGATGACACAAAGCTCTGTAACAGAGTAGACACACCAGAGGGTGTAGACAGAATGAGAAGGGACCTGCAGAAACTTGAAGAATGGTCAGGGGTTTGGCAGTTGAAATTCAATGCAATGAAGTGCAAGATAATGCATATGGGGCACAGAAGCCCTGGCACAATATATCAGTTGGGGGGTGAGGATATAGCATGCACCAAGCTGGAAAGGGATCTTGAGGTTATCATCTCTGATGACCTCAAGGTAGGGAAACAGTGTGACAAGGCAGCAGGTAAAGCAAATAGGATGCTGGGATGTATAGGCTGGGGCATCACCAGCAGGAAAAGGGAGGTCATAATTCCGCTGTACAAGACACTAGTGAGGTCCCACCTGGAGTACAGTGTACAGTTCTGGAGACCATACCTACGTAAGGACATAGACAGGGTAGAGAAGGTTCAGAGGAGGTCAACAAAGATGGTGCATGGATTGCATCACAAGTCCTATGAAGACAGGTTGAAGGAACTGAACATGTACTCCCTGGAGAGAGGAGGAGAGAAGGATATGATAGAGACATACAGGTATCTTATAGGGAGGAACAAGGTGCAGGAATGCACTATTTTAAGCAAAAGATGTTCCAGGGCTAGAGGCATGGGATGAAGTTGGAGGGAGGAGCGATCTGAGGAAACATGAGGAAGAATTTCTTCACAGAGCGGGTGGTGGACAAGTGGAACACCCTGCCAGAGGAAGTGGTGGGGCTGAAACAATCATGGGATTTAAGAATCGTGGGATAGACATAAAGGAATTCTGGAGGTCAGGGGTAAGGGGCAACAGACTTCTAGGAAAACATAAACTAAACTTACGAGCTCAAATGGGCAGACTGGGTGGGCCATAGGCCCTTATCTGCCGAAACGGTCTATGTATCTATGTGTAACACATGACAGACTTGTCTGTCTGGAAGAGGACTGTTTTGTGGCTGATTAGGTCCACTAGTGCTCTCAGGCCATACAATAGCTCACGTCTCTGACACACTGATGTGGAGATATGAGTCTCTGACGGGTTCCAGACACCTTGTGTTTGGAGGCCCTGACAGTGGGCTTCCCATCCCAATCAGGAGGCGTTAGTGGTAAGAGTCACCTGAGGCTCTGGTTGGGAGAAGGGGAAGCCCTGGAGGGGCTTGTCCTCCACTGACCACCATATGAGTGACCAAACCAGGGGCTTGGTCACCTGAATGGGGTACGTCTGAGGGTGTGATGCCTGTGACCACTATGCAGTGAGCATCTACTTAGTTGCCCTCGTGTAGTCATGTAGTTGCTTGGAGCCAGGGGCACTGTGAACATTGAGGAGGCTATTGGCACCAGTATGCGCTGCATGGAGTGGATTTTACACAGTCTTGCACTCCATGATGTAGCATGTCATCTGCAGAATTGCTTGTAGCCTGCTCTCCGGAAGAGAGGCCCAGGCCTTGGTTATATCCAGAAGAGCTCCTATGAACAGCAGCTGCTGAGAGGGTTGTAGCTCAGACTTCTCGAAGGTCAGCAAGATCCCATTGAGGTGAGGAATTTGGAGACAGTAGGCATTGCCTGTTCTGTCTGCTGCCTGCACAGGCTGGCCAGCAACCAGTTGTCCAGGTATGGAAAGACCTGGAGTCCTAACTTTTACAGGTGTTCCGTGAGTATTGCAAAGCAGTTTGTGAAAACTCTTTGTGCACGGAAAGCCCAAAAGGAAGGACTCTGAACTGGTAGTGCTGGACCATCACAATGAAATGGAGGTATCTATGGTGGCTGGGGTGCACCAGTATGTGCTGGTATGCACTGTGCATATCTTGAATACTAACTAGTCCTGAGGTTTCAGGAAGGGTAGCAGGGAATCCAGAGAAATAATTTTGAATTTTTCTTGATCTATGAATTTGTTTGGATTTCTGAGGTTGAGAATGGGGGCGCATGCCCCCTGATTTCTTTGGAACCAGGAACTGGTGGGAATAAAACCCTGTGCTGTGTTCTGACTCTGGCACCACTTCCATTGCCATGTTACGCAGAAGGCTCACAATCCCCTGTGCCAGAAATGCTGACATATGAGCTGATAAGAGGGGCTTATTTCTATAAAATCGAGGGAGTGTCCTCTCTGTTGATCCTGCGGGCCCACTTGTCCGTCATAATGGCAAAACTGGGTCACCACCTTCACTTACACTGGGGAGGCGAGGTCTGAATCGAGCAGCTGAGGCAGGACTGAGACTGGAGATTCAGAGGGTGGCACTGGATGCTTTTGGCACCTATGCCTTTGGCTGCACCTTCTTCTGAGGCAGATGAGGCTGAGATTTGTTTTGGGCTCCCCTGCCCTTGCCACGTAAGGATGACTTATTTTGAAAGGAGTCTCATTCTTTGCCCTTCTGAAGGTTAAAAGGAGCTGGCCTGGAAGTCTTAAGGGTCTTTCTAGTTTCATTAGACATGTTAAGAGGTTGCTCCACCCATTGTCCAAACAGGTAAGTTCCATCAAAGAGAACATTGATAACCTGTTGTTGACCATCCGAGGAGAAGCCAGATGTCTGCAGCCAGGAATGCCACCTGATGCAGATGCCCGCAGCAAAACGAGATGCAGCATCAAAGGCATCCACTGAGGCTTTAAGGTGGTGACTGTTGCACTCAATGCCTTGCTTGACAGTTAACAGAATATCCTGTTTAGCCTTGGAGTCTGCCAGAGACTTTAGTTTGCTTCAAAGGCTATACTCGTACTTAGACTATCTCACTACCAACAACTCCTGTGACTGCCCAACTTAACCTTGTTTCTCCACTTCCCTTTCTGCTCTAGTTGTCCCCCCCTCCCCATCTCACTGGATTCTACCCTCACATCTTGGTATACCCAATGCTGCACTTTTCACCCTCTTGCCACCCTTCCTACATTCCTTCTCCCCCCCCTACCCCCTTCCTCTCCCTATGACTCTGGCACTTCTTATCTGTTGTCTATTTTCTCTGACAAATGCCGCTGGCTGCCTTGTTACAATGCTACCCTTGAACTGTATTAATCTGTACTCGTTTGCAATGTCCACATTGTTGTAATGCCTGTCTTGATGTTCCCCATAATTTGTATTTTTCTGACGTGGAACCTTTGTAAAAGAGCCATGGCTCAAAGGTATTTGTAATCCTAGACTTGATAAATAAATAAAATAGAAAAATGTCCTTGATAGCTGGCAGTTCTCATGCCCAGGGTGGCTGAAGCGTAGGCACACTTGCCCATAGTGTCAGTCTTGTGCAAGTCTCTTGACAGGGTGTGCAGAGACCTCTTGGGGAATAACGACCTTGCCATTCTCTGCAAGGATAACAATGGCATCAGCAGTGGGTTGAAAAACATACACTGGCTTATTTTTTAAGGGCATTGTATTTCTTATAGCCTGCTTGCAGACAGCTGCAGCAGTAGCAGGCTCACTCCAAACTGCATCACATTGAGTTTCAAATGTGGGAGGAATAGGAGGAGCTGAATTGACTGAAATATCGGAAACGTTAAGCCACTCCAGTTGGAGACGTTTACTTTGGTAAGTGGCTGTAGGCTCAAAACTAAGAGCTGTGTGCATATTTCTGAGCAACGTTTTAAAAGTAATATCCTTCTGAGGTACAGACCCATGAACTGTATCAGAGGTGTCAAGGCTAAAGAAAGTCATTGTCGCTACCATTAGAGATGATGAGATCGCGGCTTGTCGGTATAATGATTAGTTTCCGGCTTGCGGCCTTGGCGACCTGGGCTCGGGGAATGGACTCGAATTGCTGGAGAGTCAGGCTGGGTGGAGAAGAGCGCCCCACGCACTGCTCACCTACTCCAGGGGAGGGTGGGTGACCAGGAAGGCCAGATGGTACCCCTGGCGGAGGCCAGGGGTCCAGTCGCAAGCGAGCCTGGACGTTGGGGCGGTGAACGCCGTGGCTACGCTTGACGTCGCAGGCACACCACGCCCAGAAAGCGGAAATACCAGCCTCCGGTTCGCGGATGATGGCTGCCTGCTCGCTGGTCCAGGGTCCTGTGCCTCAATCCCACCAGCAGCACCCAGGGTCTGGCCTAGTACGCTGGGGCCCGCCTCCCACCCCGGTGTCTTTCCCCTCGGAGGAAGGGGACCCACCCGGCAAAGGGATATGCCGGGCCACCCCTGGGTCGGCTGCGATGTGAGGTGAGGGGAGGGGGGACAGGACGAGGAGGCCACGAGGGGCAATGTGCAGCCGGAAGGAGTGGCAAACCCGGAGGCACGACCGGAGGGGAAAAAAAAAAAAAGAAATGATGAGGTCGTGGTCAGACTGTCTTATGTGTAATAGTACTTCTACTCCTGTTGATATTGATTGTAATTAACCTGTCACTGTATCCTTGACTGGGTCAGTGTGTCTATATTGACTGTTAATTGTGAAATGACATGTATGTATTTTGTTATGTTTGTAGATGTATTTAATTCCGGGTTACCCCTGAAAAAGGGACTGTTTTGGTCTCAGTGGGCCTACACAGTCACCAACATTTAAATAAAATAAAAAAATAAAATAAGACTCATCCCCTTCTAAACCCCCCCCTCAGAAGGGGAGTCATGGGGTGTGGGTTGCAGGCCCTCAGTCCAAAATGCGGCTGTGGCAGCAGCAGAGACACTGGCCCTGAAGGATGAGGGAGCAGTGCCAAGGGTGGCAGCAAAACCAGAACAGAATCCCGCATCTTGGCACTGCGCTAGGCCCTAAAGGGCCTGAACCTGGTGCTGGGTCCGATGTTGACAACTCAACTGGCACCCACGTGACCAACAATGGCATCATGGCTGGCCCCACCCTTATGTGGGATGGGGGAGTGGTCAGCAGGAAAGATGGTGGTGTGGTCACCAGCAAGGACCCTAGGACTGTTGCCGAAGCCAAATGCTCTACCTGGCCTAATGGCCCTGCCTGCGGTTCCAGTTCCACAGACCCTGAAGTGCCAGGTACCGGATCCACCAGCATAGGCATATGAGCCCAACACTGCACCCACTGCTCCATAGGAGATGCCCACTGGTGGAAGTACCCACCAGAGTCCCCACTTACAGATGGAGAGGGACTCTGATCCAGAGACTCTGGTCTCCTGGAACCAGAAGCCCTCGATGCTGAAGGTGACTGCGAATGCCTCCAGTTCCTAGAGACCAGAGATCTCGTAGCAGACCTTGCAGAGTGTGTCCTGGACCGGTACTGTTTCTTCCTAGAGGGAAGAGGAAGAAGTCTAGGCTGAGCAGTGCTGAGACCCAACTGGGATCGGACCCTGTTTTGTTTGTGCTTCAGGAGAACTGCCCTTCCTCCAGGGCACTGAAATGACCATAATCAAAACCCTTCCCTGACAGGTACAGTGAACTGGACATGGCCTTGCTGCCAGAGCAGCTCACCTCTACAGGCTTCCTACCCTCCTTCATGGCCTTTTAACTGTTGATGCTTGGTAGGACTGAGAAAGCTGACAGAAATTTTTTTTGTGTGAAAATACACTAACACAAAAATAACACTGTTTCATATAGATGTGAAGTTCTGACTCCCAGTGGGCGAGCAACGTCATCACTGATTCGCACTTTTTTTCCCCCCAGCTTTGTTTATGCCCCCTTCTCACTGGTATCCGTACTTTCTCTGGGGTGGTCACTCAGTTCTGACCTTCTCCCGCCCGCCTGAAACCTCCCGTCTCTACTGTGCTGCACCTGACCCCCCCGTGGCAGGACTGCTTTCTGCTTGACGCTTTGTCTAGTATCTAGTGGTGCGGACAGGACAGGGAGAGGGGGTACTGGAGCAGGCTGGAAGGCTCAGCATTGGGCGTCGGGGCCGACCCCAGGACCCTTCTTTGCCTGCCGTACAGCAGGGTTTTTCCATTTTCTGGATACCCTCCTGCGGGATGTGCAATGCTGTCCATCACATGACATGAGCATTCCTGCGCGTGTCCGTAGGACAGCCGCCCGACATTCCCCTCTGTGCTGGTTCCCCGACCGTAGTACACCCCAGTCTACACTGGGTGTCACTAATGGTGCCAGACAGAAACCCCACCCCTCCCAGGAGAGGAAAGCAGTCCACTGGACGCTCAATCCTCTCCTTCCTGGCTGACTCCTGGTGCCCCAGTGTCGTTCCCAAACCCAGGTTGCCGGTGTGGCCTGAGGTAAGGCAGATGCCTCAACCATCAGCGCCATCAGACAAGAGACTGAAGGCACACTTCATGGGGAGAAAAGGAACTGAGGCAGTTGGGGGGGACTGGCACCGAGGTAAGCCTGTGTCTGCGAGCTCAATCTCGCAGAGTCATGCTTGCGCGTAGCTTATCTTTATGCCAGCCCTCTGAAAAGTTCTAGCACCTCCGACTGACCCACTAGTGGGAATCAGTTGTGGAGACTGATTTCTGGAAGGTCCAAAGACTGCAGAAGAGGTGAGGGGGAAAATCATACGGCCTTTTTTAAATATGTCTGGGAAAGGAGAAAGAACAAGGGGGGAATGGAGATATTGAGAGAGGGTGAGGCATGGGTGGAGAGGGATGTGCAGAAAGCTAATACTCTGATCGAATACTTCCATTTGGTTTTCACAGTTGAGTAGTGGGAGCCACTACCAGAGTGCAGCATTCATGTAGTTCGGGGAACAAATGTGGAAATGTGTAGCTAGGAGAGGAAAGGGTGCTTAGGAGCTGAAGGTGTTGCAGGTGGGTTAAGTCTCTTAGGCCAGGCGGTTTGCACCCATGGGTACTCAGAGCTATGGCAGGCTGTGGCAGCACCCTGGGGAGACCTCTTCAACTGCTGAAATGAGATGGGCGGGCATTGCATTCAGGGACTGGAGGGTAGTAGATGTCCCTCTGCACAAGAGTGGGAATGGAGGGGGAAAAAAGGAAATATTAGCCTGACTTTCTTTGTCAGGAAGCTCCTTGAACCATAATCAGGATATAGCTAGTCTGCTTCCAAGAGCCCCATGGACTCCAGGATAGCAAGCAGAATGGCTTTGTGAATGGGAGGCCAGTCAGACTAGTTGTGGCTTTCTTCATCACCATGTCACAAGCACTGGATAAGGACAAGAGCTGGAAGTCCTTTTCCTGGACTTTAGCAAGGCCTTTGACTCTGTATCCCTCTAGAGGCTGGTAAAGAAATTAGAGGACTTTGGTTTTGAAAAGAGTCACTAGATGGGTGGTGACTTGGCTTGGGGGAGAACCCAAAGGGGTGGTACTGGATGGTGCATACTCGGAGGTCAGGAGTCATAAGCATAGGGGTTGGTCCTGGCCCAGTGCTCTTCAGTGTGTTTATTTGTGACATTGGAGAAGGGATTCAGGGCAAGATAGGTCTATTTGTGAATGACACAAAGATGTGTGGCAGTGTGGATAGTGAATGGGGAGGAGGGAATTGAAAAGAGACTTGTTCAAACTGGAAAGGTGATCCAAGCTTTGGCAACTGAAAGTCCGTGCCAAAAAGTGCAGGGTTATGTGATGTTTGCCTGGTGTTAGGGGGAGGGGAAATTAACAAGCATCATTTTGTCTTTCATTGTTCACTTGGGAACATAAGCAGGAGGCTGGTAAGGACAGAGGTTTGGGTTTATCTTCTGTTTTAACTGAAATATTTGAATAGTTTTGTATGTGAAATTAGTTCTGTGTGTTAAAAATGACTACTTTGAGTTAGAACTGTTACTTGGGCTGTGATATTGTAACTTTTGGGTCTAATTAGAGTGAAATTTAAATGTGATGTTTGCCTGGTGTTGGTAAGAGCCCTCCCACCCACCCTGTTTTCTTAAATACTGAAAAGCCACTGGTGGTTGGGATTGAAGGGCTGTGTAATTCTGTTTGTGACTGAAATTTGAAGCAACAGGAACTGGTGGGCCTGTGACATCATCACGGTACCCTGATGTCTGCATACACACACTGGACTGTGTGTGTTTGTGAGACTAGGAACTTTATTGGTGGGGTTGAAATGGGTTTGTAAATAACTGCAGTCAGTATAGAGAGACTGTATTCAGGGAAGGGACTGAGAAAAGGGTGTGTGCCATTATAAACAGAGGGGACAAACAGGATGGCCATATTCCACCATGGCAGGCATCTTGGAAGGGTTGTAGGCTGCACAGGCTGTGGGATGGCAATAATTCTCAATTGGACCTGGAGAGAGGGAGGCTGCCCACTCTGTAGACAGCTATCTTGTATCAGGAGTGAAGTATATTGGTTAAGGAGTAAGCTGGGGGGGGGTGTCCAAGGGTAAGGGGTGTGGATATGGACAGTAGAAGGGTGGGGCTGAGGGAAGGCTGGGGCAACGCTCAGAAATTACAGGACATTATGTTACAGCAAGCAGGAGGGGGGATATTAGGGACAGAGGACCCTTAGATAGGGATGTTGATGCCAAGGGGAAAGCGTACGGGGTAAACATTCAGACTACAAAGAGAGTGGAGGGGGAAGAGTCAGGAGGGGCTGTTGTGGGGAAGCCTAGTAGAGCAGACATTGAGAAGGGAAGGGCTGTTGTGGGGAAGCCTAAAAGAGTAGACTGTGGGAAGGGAGCTCCTAAGGAGAACAGAGCAAGAGGGGCAGTTTAGAGAGGCAGTCAGGGGAAACTTGGGTTACTTGGTGGAGGCTGGCATAGTGTCTCACAATAAACTTGAGCTACTAAGCAACCTAAAGGGGGAGGAAGGGGTTGGTGGAAATGAGGAAACTGATACAGAGGCTGGGGGGAGTCGGATATCCATGGGGCATCACAGACCGGCAATGGAAAGGATAGAAATAGTCCCAGAGGGAGAAGGGGAAACATAAATGTTAAGCAGATGGGGGAGATGCAACATATTGCAGACATGAGGGAGGAGAGCATGACTGAAGAGAAACTGGGAGACAAGGAGGTGGGGGAGGGGCCTCCCTTCAGCAGGGGGGGTCTGTCCCAATGATGGGGCCCTGGGTAAAGGGGACCCACAGAGAGCCTCTGGAGGTAGGGGTACTATTACAAGGGGGGAGGATGGCGGTGTGGGGGAAGGGGAAACCATCAAGGCCAGGATAAATGGTTCGGATAAGAGAGGGTTAAAGGGGACACCTATTCAGAGGGGGTCTGAGTTAAGTGGGCAAAATAACAAGGGAGGCAGAAAGGGGAGGGTGACAAGGGGGTCTCTAATAAGACAGGAAGACTCCCATGGAATTGAGATCACGAATAAAGGGGAGGATGGCGGACTGAGAGTGCATAGTGGAGGTAACCATAAGGATGATGGCTGTGTTAAGGTTCTGTTATTGGGAGACTCGATGATTGGGTATCCAGTGGGAGAGACGGGGGTGGATGCCATAGCCAGGTGAAGGTAGTGAGTATCTCTGGGCTGATAGTGCACAGAGCAAAGTTCATGGTGTATAAACTGGTTAGGGATTGTGGAGGGAAACCGGATTTCCTGGTGCATTTGGGAACTAACGATCTAGAGGGAAATAGCATTTTGGAAATCCAAGCAAGGTTCCAAGAACTTGCCAGAGTTTGTCGGGATAATGGATGCAACATTTCCTTTTCGGAGATATTGCCAGTACCAAAGGCCTCAGTGGAGAAAAAAATGAAGATCATGGAGGTTAATAACTGGCTTAGGAAGTGGGGTGAAGAGAGTGGGTTTGGGGGTGTTAGGGAACTGGAAAGGAGTTTGGGAGGATAAGGGACTGTATGCCAAGGACAGGCTTCATCTTGCCCCATTAGGGAAGGAAGTCCTTAAACAGGGGATGGCTGACTACATTCAAGAAAGGTGGGAGCTTAAACTTGTGAGGGAGGGATAAGGGAGGGCTGACCAGAAGCCCTCTCTTTCAGATGAGGAGTAGCCTTCAAACCCAAGGGGGGGAGGGGGGAAACAGATGGCGGGGTGGAGGTTTCAGGAGGAGCAGAGGGAGGATGGAAGTATAAGGAACCTGGGTGGGGTTCGACAAAGGGGATCAGGGATAAGGGGTGGGGGGTGGTGTTAGTGAATGCCAGGAGCTTGGGAAACAAGTTGCCAGAGTTCCAGGCCATGCTCTTCGAGCGGGAGGTGGATGTGGCTGTGGTCACGGAGACATGAGCCAACAAAAACCATGACTGGGACCTAAACGTGCTGGGGTACACTATGCTTAGGAAGGATAGAAAGGAGGGCAGAGGGGGTGGAGTGGCTATGTTCATTAGAGATGACATAGAAATTGCTAGGGTAGAAGAGGCAGAGGGAAACGTGGAGGCCTTGTGGGTCACCTTACGATCCCCAGCAGGAGATAAGGTCAAGCTGGGTGTAGTATATAGGCCTCCTGGGATGGGTGATGTTCTGGAGGATGGTTTGCTGGACAACATCATTGCCCATTGTGGACCAAAAGGGGAAGGAGTGGTGTTGATGGGGGACCTTAGTATGCCAGGTACAAACTGGGGAACCATGTTCTCTGAGGTGGCCAAGGAACAGAGGCTGCTGGACGGCTTCCAGGATGTGTTCTTAACACAACATGTGACGGAGCCCACAAGGGAGGGGCATGTCCTGGACATGGTTCTGGCAGATGGGATCTGGTAAGGGACCTGGTTGTAGAGGATCCCCTGACTGGGAGCGACCACAATACTGTCTGGTTTCAAATAAGCATGGGGTGAGGGGGGGTGAGATCTAGGACACTGGCAGTGGACTTCAGGGGGCAGACTTTGTGGGCATGGGAAATATTCTCAAGGATCACTTGAAGGGGATTACATCAATGACAAATGTGGAAAGGAGATGGGAGGTCATAAAATGGGGACTTCATGAGGCAGTCAGGACCTGTGGTAAGGTGAAACGTAAGGGGGCAAGGTCACATAAACCATGCTGGTGGTCCAGTGAGGTTCAGGTAGCGGTCAGAGAAAAGAAGGCGGATTACAAAAAATATAAAACAACAAGAGGGGATAGGGATAAGGAAATGTACCTTCTTGCATCTAGAAAAGTCACTCTGATGGTGAGGGGGGCAAAGTCCAGTAAAGAGCAGCGGCTGGCACAGGGGATACATAGAGGAGAAAAGGTGTTCTTCCGGTACATTGGGGAGTGGAGAAAAACTAAGGACCATCTCAGCAGATTAAGATCAGAAGGAGGGTGGGTGGAAGAGGCGAGGGACCAGGCAGAGGTATTTAACGAGTACTTCGCTTCTGTGTTCACTAGGGAGGGGGATGGGATATCTACAAAGCAAGGCATGATGAGGATAGAAGCGGCAGTGAGTGGGATCAGG
Source organism: Neoceratodus forsteri (assembly GCA_016271365.2). NCBI lineage: Eukaryota > Metazoa > Chordata > Ceratodontiformes > Ceratodontidae > Neoceratodus > Neoceratodus forsteri. The sequence goes on along the minus strand of CM057458.1, from coordinate 159,965,712 downwards.
GGAGCAACAGAAATGGAGCAAGAGGGAGGGAGGGAGAGGTACCCCAGGGGTGTCACATCAGGATAAGGATAAAAAGACCAGTAAGGTGGAGGGGACGGATGATGCTGTCTCTGCCGAAAGGGTGTGGTTAGCCCTCAAGGCCCTAAAGAAAGACAAATCTCCTGGGCCGGATGGCATTCATCCGAGAGTACTATGGGAATTGGCGGACATACTGGCTGCACCCCTAGCGAAGCTCTTCTACAGGTCGCTTGAGACAGGGAGGGTACCTAGGGATTGACGAGAGGCACATGTGCCAATCCACAAAGGGGGGTCAAGGGAAGTACCAGGTAACTATAGACCCATCAGTTTGACCTCGGTGGTGGGAAAATTAATGGAGAGTATACTAAAGGAACGATTGGGGGTGTACTTGGAGGAGGTGGGAGGTCTGGATAGTTGGCAACATGGGTTTGTGCCAGGTAGATCATGTCAAACCAGTCTTATGGAGTTCTACGAATGGGTAACATCAGAACTGGACAGGGGAAAGCCTGTGGATATATTATTCTTGGACTTCAGCAAGGCATTTGACTCTGTCCCCCACAATGGTCTGGTGGAGAACCTGCTGGGGGTTGGGAGTAGGCCCTTTGATGGTCAGATGGATTGAAAACTGGCTAGCTGGACGCACCCAGAGAGTAGTGGTCGGTAGGGAGCTCTCGAACCCTAGAGAGGTTGGTAGTGGGGTACCACAGGGTTCGGTCCTGGGTCCGATCCTGTTTAATGCATACATATCGGATATCAGGGAGGGTATAGGGTGTGAAATGAGTCTCTTTGCTGATGGCTCCAAGATGGGAGCAGTAGTTGAGGGAGAAGAGGGGAGGTTGGCCCTGCAAGGACCTGGACACCCTGGAAGCTGGGCTCACACATGGAAATTAAATTCAATATCACCAAGTGCAAGGTGTTACATCTTGGGCGGGGAAACCCTAAACACAGGTACACCCTGGGAGGGGAGGCGCTGGAGGCCTCAATAGGTGAAAAAGACCTAGGGGTCATGGTGGATGCATGTATGAATAACTCTGAGCAGTGCAGGAGAGCGGCTAGCAAGGCAAAGAGGATGTTGGGATGCATCGTAAGGGGGATCACCTCTAGGAGCTGAGAAGTGATTCTGCCGCTGTACAATGGACTGGTTAGACCATACCTTGAGTACTGTGTACAGTACCGGAGACCACACTTGAAGAGGGACATACAGCTCCTGGAGAGGGTACAGAGGAGGGCAACTAAGATGATACGAGGACTAGGAGATTTGACGTATGAGGACAGACTTGAGGAGCTCTGCCTGTTTTCATTGGAAGAGAGGAGAGACGGGGGACATGATTGAGGTCTTCAAGTACCTCAAGGGAGTTAAACAGGAGGTAAACATGGAGGATCTTTAGACTAAAGCAGGGAGGTATCACCAGAGGCATGGTTTGAAGTTGGAAGGTGGAAGGGTGAGGGGGAAAAGGAGGAGGTTTTTCACTGAGAGGGTGGTGGACCCTTGGAATGCACTGCCTGGCGAACTGGTTCAGAGATCCACAGTGGAGGGCTTCAAGAGAGGGTGGGACAGACACAGAAAGTGGATGTATCAGATGATGGCCTGTCCCAGCGGGGTGGGGATGGATGATAGGGGTTTCTGGAACACTGGGGGGACTCGGCACCCAACTAGGGATCTGAGGTTTGAGCAGACTCGATAGACTGTAAGGCCTAATCTGCTGGCAATTAGAATGTTAGAATGCACTTTTATAGAGGAAAGCTAAGGATTGAATATTGGATGGTGGGCTTAAGACTGGAGCAGACTTCCGAAGAGAAGGGTCTGGAGGATCTTGTTTCGAGATACAGCTCTTGCAACAGGTTACACCATAAGGACTGAAGCCAGCAGGCGGCAGGACCCCACGGAAAACGTCTAGCTAGCTATACCCAGCGGGGGACCGCCCCTGATGTCGGCCCCGGCCCCGGTGTCAGATGCGGTCCCCCAGCATACCCCAGTTCTTTTGCCGCTATCTACTCGCAGGCATCTGCTCCATGGACGTCTTCAGCCTATGAACGACTCCAGAACTTTGCCATTTCAAGATATCTTCAAAAATATCCTTGCATGTCTTTGTCCCAGACTCCTTCAACTGAAGGACACCCCTCGAAGTGTGCTTGTGACAAGCAGATCCCTTTTAAGGACAGGCATTCGGCCTGCGTGTGGTGCTTAGGCCCAGACTACGATACCAAGGCCTGCACCATCTGCTAACAGTTTAATAGTCCCATGACGATCTGCCGACAGAAGGCCCTTCAAAATTTCCTTCTTGAGGAAAAACTTAAACAAATGGAGAGAGAGCCATCCTCCTGAGGGGAATCATCCCATAGGTTGGGGAAATATAAGGAGAAGAGATGGAACAGGGATAGGGAGAGATCCCCCAGCTGCACCTCGGACTCCTGAGTCAGTACCAGATCCAACCGCTCGGACAGGGCCCCCTCACGGGCCAAGTCCTAGCTCCCACCGGTCAAGGTTTGGACCTCGGGTGGGTCAGGTACCTCCGTCTCTCTGCAGTCTTTGAAAATTAGACCCAAGGACAGATGACTATCTGGTTCGGCTGCACGGTCTGAGGCTTCAGAGCAGCACAAACAGCTGTCCAAGTCTGCCACCAAAGCAGGCCCCGACTTCCAGGACCGGCGTCCGCACACCGACCTCATACCGGACTCCCAACCTCTGAGGGGCTCAGAAGCTCCCCCTAGATGTACCATGGAGCTGACATCCGTGAAGTGGATGTTTGATAGCAAGCAGATGTCAGACCCGACAACCGCCAAACGTCTGAAAGATCCAATGCCACCCCCGCCTTCCGCACCAGATACCGGACACCGGGGCATGTCAGAGGAAGAAGTAACAGACATCAGTACACAACCAGCCACCGACGACCAGACGTTGGGCAAAATGGAGGACCCCGGGTTGCCCCAAGACAGGTCAAAACTCTTCTCAAGCACCGTTGCCCGATCCCAAGGATGGAAAGGCACCGATGCCGGGGCCGTTCTCCGGTTTAAATACAGAAGAGGTGAAGGAGCTATTCACCTTCTAGTGGGACACCATCAGGAAGGATGTTGTCCCCCCAACCCCCAAAAGAGGTTCCCCCTCCTAGGGCACTGTCTCTCGAGCTGCCCCCTAAGGAGACTGTACCATCACCCAGGGGTAGGTCTCGCAACAACAAACCTGGGAACCGGAAGTGGCAGCACTTCAGGACCCCTTCACTATCTCCTAGTGTACATGGGCGAAAGAGACCCAGGAAAAGATCTGCTCTTCTTCTGGTGCGGACTCCCGCCCGGAATCTTCAGAATTATCCAGGTCCCCCTCACCATTCAGTATCCTGTTGCCTGACTCCAGTGACCTGCCCAGGTCACCACCAGATGACCCCTCATTCATGGACATAATGAGGCACATTCAGGAAAACATGGGGTGGGATACCGAGGAATTGGACCCCGAAAAGCAACGCCTCGCTAGGTACCTCCTGCAAAACGACTCGAAGCCAGTGGTGGTTCCACCTTCCAAGACGCCAATAAGGTGGCCTCGAAGTGACCTTACTCCACACCGGTGGTTCCTCAAAAGGCAGATCGCCTCTTTAGGGCCCCGTCGGACGATCCATACTTGGGCCAGCAACCAATGGTAGACTTGCTTGTGATAACAGCCACCCATGATGGATCCCAACACCCGCAACGTCTGAACACCCAACCACCAGACCAGGAATCTAAGCAATTAGACTTCATTGGGAGGCGTATGTATTCAGCTGTTACATACGATCACTGAATTACCTTACCCACATGGTGCAATTCCAAAATGCATTGTGGGATCAAGGACAGGACCTCCTTAAGGATTTCCCGGACTTTGCTGAACCTCCTTAAAACGGTTCAGATGTTGGGACGCAGGTCCTCAGGACAGCTTACGATTCTGTGGATTCTGCAACCCGAGGTGCCACAACAGGTGTTTGCCTATGGAGGCACTCTTGGTTGAGGGTGTCTGGCTTTACGCCAGATGTTCAAAAGGGTATTTTGGATGTTCCTTACAATAGCTTTGCTCTTATCGGAGAAAAGTCTGAAAAAGTCATCACCAGACTACAAGACGGTGGGAAGGCCATCAGAAGGGTACAGGTTATGTACAAGCCAAAGCCGGCCCCTTTTGGAAGGGCCAAAATAGTTTTTGTGGCTGACAGGGCAGACAGCAACCCCGTTCAGGCCAGCAACCCAGGGGCAGTTTCGACCATAAAAATCAGCTGAGATTTTCCGGAGGCCAAGGTCAGTGCAATCAGAAAGCCAACCAGCCTACCAGACAAAACGACACCACAGTATGATTCATTCCAGACCCTGCCTCTGGATAAAAGGGAAGAAAGGGTTGGGGTTTGCTTTGCTTACCACCTTCCAGGGTGGCGGAGGATAACCTGCGACCGGTGGGTTCTGCAACTCATCAGTCGAGGACACACTTTTTTGAGTTCCTCGACCGCCCATAGACAAGCCCTCCTTTGCGCTCCCGTTATTCGGGGTAGCACATCTTGCTCATCCAGCAGGAGATCTCTGCACTCCTGGAAAAGGACGCCATAGAGATCGTCCAGTGGAACCTGAGAAAAAGGGGATACTACTCCCACTTCTTCCTGGTTCTGAAGAAAACAGGGGATCTACGTCCGATCCTGGATCTCAGCAATCTCAACACCTCGGTGGCATACAAGCACTTCCGCATGGTCACCCTTCCGGGCCTCATCCCCAGGCTCAGTCAGTACTAACAAGGTGGCAAGCTTTAAGGGCTGGGATGGACACATGGAATAGACGAGGTTGACGGGGTGTATTTGGAACAAATAGGGGAGGGGGGTTAGTTCAAGTGGAACACTAAGATGATTGATCCACTGGAGGCCAAGCCGGTGCTAGAGTGTTGGAGCAGCACCATCCCTTCGGCTTTCACCAGGGGGCAGTCAAGCTCAGAGAAAACTGAGAGTTCCCTCCCAAGGCGGAGAGCCGCCAGCCGGCAGCTTGTCTCGCATCCCCCCCCGCTGACCCCCAATGACACTGGCTCGCTCCAGAACCCGGGTCGCCGGCGTGGTGTGGCATCCAGCGCCTCAACCCTCTGCGCCACCGGGCCGGCTGCTGGTGCTAGACTGGTGAGGCCTACAGTAGGTAGGAACCAGAACAACTGGAAGGACCGTGAGTCTTTTTCTGTCTGTACAGTAAACATCTGTGTGTATATGTATGTATGTATGTATGTATGTATTTTCCTAGTGTTCTGTTCTCATCTGTTTTTTATTTAACTGAATTAGTCTGCAGTAAATAGTTTTGTTCTCCTTTTATTTTTCTCAGGGACACCAAAGTGAAGAACTCTGAAGACCTTTCCGCTGAAACCATGTCAAAGTAAGAGAACTGTCAAGCTTCTAACATTCTTGTCAGGAGAGTACTGTGCTTGTGTGGGGGATATCTACCGTTACCAGTATCTGAAATTGTTTTTATCTTAAGGGATGTCAATTTCCATGGGCTTGTGATCAGGGTGGGGAAGTTGGTATACACTGAATATGTTCTAGCTGAACAGATCATAGTGACATGGGCATGCTTATGTTGGTTCTGGGCATAGCTTTTCAGGACCATTCCCCAACATTCTTTATGACCAAGATAGCATCATTGCATGTGTTCTTACTCCTTGTTTAGTGCCATTTGTAAAATGCAAACTACTGTTGGGGTCATGATATTGAAACTGTTCCTGGTTTGGTCACCCATCTTTACATGGTTGAGGTTCCGTTAATGATAGCGTTTTCATCTGCTTCACACTTGAGCAGATATCCTGCTTATTCCCTGTGTGCTGGAATGTCTAAATGTTCTCTGACCCTCACTCTCTGGCGGCTGCTTACAGTGATCACTATTTACAGTGGTATTTTTTTTGCATAATTTTATTAATCTTTTTCCAATTAAAACAATACAGGACAAACAAAACATAGACATACAAAATCAAACAGCAACTCATCAGAACTATGTACAGAAGGGTCCAGTTCATTCCATTATAAGTGTCAAGATACCAAGCTATGCCTCAGTAGAGGCTTTGGCACAGCAGCAATTCATGCTGACATCTGGCAAATAAACGCAAAAAAGGAGGACAGTACACCGTATATATTTCAGTATTTACACAATGGGTTTTCCTGTGCATCAGCAGTCAGGATGTCAGGAAGCCCTGATAGTATTTTGCCTAGAATCCTCTACCACTCTTGACAGGGGAGCACTCAGTCCTCATCAACACTCCATCCTCATCAACACTCCACCCCTATGTAATCCACCCCCCAAGAGGTGCACAAACCTTAAACGAGCCCCACTCGCAGGATCTGACTTTCAAATGGATTCAGGATGGAGATAAATGGATCCCACGCCCTAAAAAAATTGCTCCCCTCTGCCTTTAACTATAAAAGAAAGCCTTTCCATGGCCAGAGTCTGGATGGCAAGGCTATGCCACTGTTGGATTGTGAGTGTAGCTCTGGATACCCATGTGTTTAAAATACAGTGCCTCGCCAGTGCCAGAAGTTCCTGGGCCTACCTTGGCAAGAAGTCCCATCCCTCCATGCCTAAGTCCCTTAGTCCAAAAAGCAGCAGAAGGGATGTAACAGGCATTGTGTGCTTCATCAGGACTGAAAGCTCATTTGAGACCTCCGACCTAAAGGCCTGTAAGACTGACCAGTCCCAGAAATAGAGATAGTAGGAGCACAACTCGCTGTTGCACCACCCACACATCTGGGACACCCCGGGGTTGAATTTATGAACTATCAAAGGTGGACAGTATAACCTATGGATAGATTTATAGAAAGATTCTTTAAATTTATTACAAACTAAAATCCGATTGTGCAGATTCAAGATCATTTGCTAATTTTCCACCCATATAGAAGCCCCCAAGTCCCTCTCTCACAAAACTCTGGTTTTGGACATCCGGTCCAGGAGAAATTTCCTCCCTTGGTGAGCTGCCTTCCGAATAAGGCCTCTAACATCCCCTCTGGCGTCATAAATCAACTGTTCAACCGAAGCCAAAGGCGACTGAGCGACACAGTCGCAGCCCAGACCTTTGCTGAACGTGTGGAGTTGCAGATATCTAAAGAAATGTGTGCGGGTTAAGCACATATGTTCCTGCTTCTCCGCATACAGTCTCAATCCCTCATTGGTGTATAGGTCTCCCATACACTTAACCCCATTCTCTTCCCATTTCCTAAATCCAGCATCTGACAACCCCGGTAAAAAGAAGGGGTTCCTAGCTACTGGGATCAGCATCATCTTCTCTTACACTACCCCCATAAGGCGTCTTATTTATGCCCACCCCTCCAGCACTGATAAGACCAGTGGGTTAACCAGCCCCTTGCTGTGGTATGCTCTACGACCCTGCTTCATTAAGTAGGAGGACAAGAGACCTGGAGAGTCTCACTCCTCTAAATCAACCCAACCTGCCTCGACCGGTCTGTTCACACAGTCCTGGATATAGCGGTACCGAATGGCTAAATAGTAGTTATTGATGTCTTGGAAATTAAGGCCACCTTTGCTAACATCAGCTTTAAGCCGCTATAAGCATGTGTGTGGGTGTTGACCTTGCCAGATGAAAGCAGAGAACACATTCTCCAGTCTTTCAATGTCTGCTTTGGCGCAGCCCACATGAAGCATTTGCATTTGAATAAAATGTGGGGCAGAAGATTCATTTTTATCAGATTAATTCTACCAAGCCACGATATGGGCAAGGCTCCCCACCTCAACTCTTTTTTTCTATAGTCTTTGTTGGGGGGAGTAGTTGAGTTGGTACAACGAACCCAGATCTCTACCAACCTGGATGCCTAAATATTTAAAGGAGCCCGTGACTTCAAGTCTCCAGAGGCTGCACCGCACGTTCCCACCCATGTCCCCAAAATCATAATTTCAAACTTCCCAAAATTAATTTTGTAGCCAGAAAACAAAAGCAGCAGTCATTTTGAGGAGCCTTGGCATGGAAACCAGTGGGTTGCTAATATAGAGAGGAGGATGTCGTCTGCGTACAAAATGACCGTATGCATACAGCCTGACGTCCCCTGGACCCCCTTTATATCTGGATGTCCCCTGATAGCGATCACCAAGGGTTCGATGTTGAGGGTGAACAGTAGGGGAGAGAGAGGGGTGCCCCTGCCTTGTACCTCTGTGCAAGGGGAACCTGTCCGATAAGGCGCCATTAACCAGGAGACGTACCTTCGGGATCTAGTAGAGTGCCCGGACCAGCCCTATGAAGTTATTCCCCAGACCAAACCGTTTTTATACATCAAAAAGATATTCCCATTCAGTGCAGTTGAATGCCTTCTCTGCATCCATGGACAGCACACACATGACACCGTGAAGCTTCCCACACCACATTCAGCAGTTTCCACATATTGTGATAGGAGAGGCGACCCCACATGAAGCCGGTTTGGTCCTGGATCAACTCTGGGAGCAGCCAGTCCAGGTGTACATATTGAGATGAAATTGCATGTCCTGGGAACAAAGTTCGTTAGGGCAGTTTGTAAAACAAATTAACTTTATGTATAAAAAAGCACCTTTCAGAAACCAAGGTGCTTGTACAAAGTTCATTAAAAATCAATTAATAAAACCATAATAAACATATTAAAACCCATGGCTGCAGCATTAAAAATCGGCATATGCCATACTAAAAAACAAAGTCTTTAATGCTGTTTTAAAACTTTGGATCGTCGGGCAATTTCGAACCTGACGAGGTAGAGAATTCCACAGGGTTGGGGCCGCAAAACTAAAAGACCTGACCCCAGATGTCTTCAAACAAACCCTGGGAATCTCTAGCAATCCCTTGTCAGTGGATCGGAGAGAGTGGGAGGGACAGTAGGGAGGAAGGAGATCTTGCAGGTAACCAGGTCCCTGATCGTGTAGGGCGTTATAGGTCAGCAAACTGACCGTGAAGGTGATCCGCCACCGTACTGGCAGCCAGTGCAGTCCGCGAAGCACAGGTGTTATATGACTGGTCCTAGATGAACCAGTCAATAGCCTGGCTGCTGCATTCTGCACAAGCTGCAGGCGGCAAATGTCAACCCCCAGTAACCGAAGGTAAAGGGAGTTGCGGGAGGTAACGAAGGCGTGGACCAAAGTTGGAAGATCGTCTGAAGGAACCAGGTGTTTTACCTGGACGATATTCCTCAGATGGTAAAAAGAGGTTTTGACAACTGCTGACACCTGTGATTTAAGTGTTAAACAGTCATCGAACATAACGACCAGGTTCCGCACCCAGTCTGAGGTAGTTATCTGTACACCCAAGCCCACCATAAACCGAGGGTGATCCAGCCAACAAACCCGCCTCCCAACGACCTGGGTCCACAACCAGCACCTCAGTTTTTTCTGGGTTTAACCGCAGCCAACTTCCACTCATCCAGTCCTGGATTTCGGTGAGACAGCTGTTAAAAACCGAAACGGCAGCATCCTGGCCGGGCACAAAGAACATGTATAGCTGAGTATCATCTGCATAGCAGCGAAAACTCAAGCCATACCACCTAATAATCGCTCCCAATGGCAGCATATACACCACAAACAACATGGGCGCCAAAATGGAACCCTGCTGCACCCCACAGGATAGGGGGAGTGATGCCGAGGAAAAAATCCCATACACCACCCTCTGAGTCCTACCCTCTAGGAAAGATCAAAACCATCTGAGGACTGTACCAGATAGTCCACAGATGAACCGGAGACACCCCAATAGCACCTCATGGTCTACGGTGTCAAATGCTGCAGAGAAATCAAGAAGGACCAAGATCGAACGGGTCATTTGATATTTCACTATTAGGAGATCATTAAGTACCTGGACAAGAGCTGTCTCGGTACTATGTCTCTTCCTAAATCCGAACTGGAGAGAATCATAGACATTGTGGCTGGTCAGATGACCATCCAGCTGTGATGCAACCACGTTCTCAATAACCTTACCCACAAATAGCAGGTTAGAGACCGGCCTGTAGTTAGCCAGACAGTCTGGGTCCAAGGAGGATTTTTTAAGAAGGGGCCGAACCACGGCCTCCTTTAGAGGATCAGGAAAGATCCCCTTCTCCAAGGACATCCAGACTGTCTCAGCAAGGATCGGACCGATTTTATCCACACCCCCCACTAGGAGATGTGTGGAGCCCGGGTCCAAACTACAGTTGGTCGGACGCAATGACTGAATGATCATCACAGTGTCACTGATTATGGGGAGGCTGAAGTCACACCACAAAAACGGGGCATCCGACATCTCCTGCCGACCATAGCAGCCCCCATTAGGGAGGGTCAAGCGGATACTCGACCAGATTGCGGCAACCTTATCTGAAAAGAATCAAGCAAACTCCTCACACCATTCTTGAGAAAAGGCACTTCCAGACTGAAGACAGGTTGGATTGCACAATCTGTCCACGGTCCGGAAGAGCTGAGCTTGGCCGATTCTGTGCAGCAGCAATCTTCCTGGACAGGAATACTGCCTTCTTACGGGTAATTGCTGATTGATAGACCACATAAAGGTCCATCAAACTAAGTCTCTTGCCCTCCAGGCCGAATTTCCGCTAGCGCCTCTCTAGCCTTTGTCCCACTCTCCTCAACTCCCTCAAAGTCTCATCGAACTAAGGAGACTTGGGGTGAAGAGTGAGGGGACGAACACGAGCAGGAGCAATGGAACCCAGGGCCTCTACCACTGCCTTGTTATAGGCAAGTACCAGGTCCCCTGGATCCGTGCATTCACTCGGTAAACCCGATAGGTCTGGTACCGCCATCAGGCTATCTGGTGAAACGCCCCACCCCTCAAAGGGCGGTACCGGACCATCTCTGTAGCGGCTGGCCTCGAAACTGAACCCAATAGTATTATGGTCAGACCATCCGACTGGTTCTACCACCAAATCGGATTTCATCATCATCATCATCAAATCTTTATTTATTCAGGCGAGCATCATTGAGCAAGGGTCATTTACAAGATGGACCTGATAAGGTCAAGGTTCAACAATTGATACACAACAGATACATCATATACTTATATAAAACAGTTATACATACGGGGAAAAAAACATTTATAAACACAGTGATGTACAGTAAAATTCACATGATAAAGTGGGTTATAGGAAAGTTGAGCTAATATTTACAGTATATACAGTGTATACATATCCCAGTGGAGGGGCCATGGCAAACACACAGCATAATGTAATACTAGGATGGCAGAAGGTATTACTGGTGCCATAAGATGGGGTGTCTGCCTGGGAGGGAGAATGGAAGAACAAAGATTATGCCATATATGGTGAATTTTTGGGAGGAGATTGTGAGATGACAAAGCTAGCTCTAGCGATAGCAACTGCATTTCTCTGTGAAGAAAACTGTACAACGCTGTTTAAAGGATGCAATTGGAATAATATTGGACAGTTTTAGGATTTTTGTAGGTGTTCCATGCTATAGCTAGAGAATAGCTGATTGCTGCCCTCCCTAGCGGGTGTTGAATTTGGGCAATTTGAACAGGATGATGATGTTGCTTCTTAGGCATAGGAGCTAGGAATGGTCTGAGTGAAGCAGTCCAGAATATAGTTTGGAAGTTTTTTGATAACGCCTGTAAATCCGTGAGAGCTGCATTTCTGTTCCTTCTGAGGTGTAGGAAACCCATCCAACTGCAGCATAAAGGCAAATGATGGGTATTAGATGGCAGATCTGTTATGAATCTTATTGCTCTATGGTATAAGGTATCCAACTTGTGTAGGTAGGAGATGGGGCAGTGACTATAAAGGAAGTCTGCATAGTCAACAACTGAGAGAAAAATGGCCTGGACTAACCTCATCTTTGAATCTCTGTTTAGGAAGGGTTTTAATCTATAGAAAAGGCCAAGCCTTTGGCGAAGCTTTTTTAGCAGTTCTTCTAAATGATGAGTGAAGTAGAGTCTGCTGTCAATCCACACACCTAAATATTTGAATTTTTCTACATACTCCAGATTTTCTCCAAGTATAGTGCATAGCTGGGGGAGAATGATTGAAGAGGAGGTGCTGGTGGAGCTTTGATTTGTGAACATCATTGCTTTAGTTTTCTTTGCATTTAATAGAAGCTTTTTCTCAAGTAGCTGACATTGTAACAAGGAGAATTCTGTTTGTAGGATTTCACGGGCAGCTGCAGAAGAAGGGTTGCTGACATACAAAACTGTCATCAGCAAAGAGGTGTACAGTGGATTTGGTGAGGGTTGAATCAATATTATTTATATAGATGGCAAAAAGGATATCTCCATCCCCAGGAGAAACACCAAGTCCAATGAATGGCCACCAGTATGGGTCAGGGAGGAAATGACCTGTGTGAAGCCCAGCGTAATCATTAGCTGGAGGAAGTCCTGACCAAACCACGAGTGTTCGTTGACCCAGGCATTGAAATTCCCAAAATCAACCATCTGGGGGATCCCAGGGTCGGGTCGACAAATGGAGTCCGCAACTTCCCACAGGAAAATATTCTCGTCTCCTGGTGGACGGTAGACGAGAAGTATCCTGCACCCCACACCCTTGCCCATGATACATTCAAAGGAGTTGGTAGTCCCCACTGGTACTTCCATTAGGCCCAGATCGTATCTAAAACAGATGGCAACACCCCTGCCCCTACGATCCATCCTCGGGCGGTGTATCACAGAGTACCCGTCCAGAATTGCTGATGCCAAAACTGGACCAGCATTTTCATCCAGCCAGGTCTTGGTGATGCAAGCCAGTTCAGATGACTCAACAAGATCGGCTATTACAGTAATCTTGTTCTTAATAGATCTGGCATTGCTTAACACCACCCGAATAGGATGAGAACATGAGGAAGTCAGAGTTACCTGCCTGCTACAAGCAGAGCCCTTGGGTATGGGAAACAGACAGGGAGAACCCCTTTCCTGGACCCATTTCGTCCCAGGGCGTCTCCTTGTCCCCACTATTCCTAACCGCCCCCTCCTTTCCATTCCCTCTCCAGGCCAGGCCCTCGCCCTCCTCCCTCTAACAATCCCCAAGGCTCTACACCTTCTATATACCTCTGGGGCTAGTGGAGGACAGGAAAAAGGGTGAAGAACCCTGAGCCCGGAGGAGGAATAATACCCGACCGTCCTTATACCTTCCCAACACATCTTCGTAAATCCAACAGATAACAAACCTAACAAAAATAAAATAACAGTATTAAATTATAAAATGATAAACTAAAAATATTCAGTCACATTCAGTCAGGTCATTACAAACCCACTGCTAGTACATCCACAACTTTAGATATACCTCTTAGTAAAAGAGGGCAGATTGTAATATAAATCAAACCAGGGTCAATCTCAGTGAGCAATCCCAACTTGGTCAAATTAAATTGACACAGGGACAAAGTCTTAGTGGCAGTGACAGCGCTAGGGGTTTTAAAACATGGGTCAAATTAGACCCATAGGTGTAAAAAATGTGGGTCAAAATTAGAAACAACTGGGTCCAAACCTAATCATAAGTAGAAATTTCACTAGTACAGAAGCTTAAATTTGTTGAGTGAAAATACTTTTCTGTTGTTTAGTTTTCCATCTTTCAGCTATTGTTAGAGACAGGTACACCACTTTGGACCCACTGTCCTGTGGAAAGTGGGTCATTTCTGGGCAAGCTGCAACTTTTTCCCTTTTTGCCCTATCTAGCGCTGTCTCTGCTTAGTGGCCAAGAAAAAAAACAAGCCGCAGGCCAAATTTCAGTCATATAAACCTTTGGGATACAGTCCAGGAAATCCACAACATATTAGAGGGCTGGAGCGTGCAAACCAGATCTCAAGGGAGCCTCCTCTTCAGATGTACCAAACTTACTGGTCCCAACACCCTGCCACCTGTGACCTGCAGCTACAGTCCTCCATGGGGCATGCCACAAGGAATGACCCACAAGGGATCTAGAAGATGCCCAACCAGCACTCCGACTCCCCAGAGATACAGAGGGCAACTTCCGCTCGGTTGCAGGAAGCCGGTCGACCGCTACCCCGGATGCACGTAGGAGACCCCCACCCAGCACAACACCCAGACCGCGCCGCTCCTTCAATCCCAAAAGCCCGCAGACGACTAATATCCAAGGCAATGTCCACACTCTTCTTGGGCAATCTATTTATCTTACTCACAGATTCAGGGCCACAGTCCTGTGAGAATCCAATTGATCCAAAAAACTCCCAGCCTCTGATCTTAGGCCGTTAAGCTTTTCCAGGCAGCAGTCTAATCATTGTGGTATTTTCCCCCAAAATCTCTCATTTAAGGAGGGAGATACTACCACACCAGCAACTAGACCCACTAATTCCAGATTTAAAATACTTTTTCATAAAGAAAAATGCGATCGACTCAGGAATTATTCAATGTCCTGCTTGAACAAACAGAAGACAGGCAGGCGATTGACACCCATGAAACAAATCACGGGAGGCTCTCACCACTCCCGATAGTACCAGGGGAGTTATTCGGTTTCAGCTGAGCAAACAGCAGACAGACAGGTGATCGACTGACTACCCGTGGAACAAGCTACAGGAGGCTCTCACCACTTCCGAAAACAGCAAAATAGATCAGTCTCCAGCTGGGTAGATCACAAACAGGCAGGTTCCCTTATCCAGATCACACTCGGACTTTCAGCTCCTCACGGCTTATCCACCAAAGAGACGTTCGGTTCGCCATACAATCCTTCAACAGTCGCCAGAGAATCGACCGACACTAGTTGGCATTTGTTCTCATCTACCTCTTCAGATTATAACTCTCTGGGCCGCAACCATCTCACAAAACACAAGTGCCCACAAAGTCCTTCTCCAAATTGCAGGAAACAGAGCAACAAACTCTTCAGTGCTAATACCTCCAGGTACGAACACCACCTCAAAAGGATGTTTAACATTTAAATAAAATAAAATGCTATTCTCCTGTCGCTTACTCACTGCTTAAACCCTGACCATCTCGCCCACCCCTGCGCCTAAATGTGAGGTTTGTTAGTTTGAAGTTATGCAGTATTTCTTCCCCAGGAGTCTGTTGTTCACCAATTGACATATTTTGCATAATGCCTTTTATTAGACTGATACATTTCTATGCACGTCTTTAAAATACATAAGGTCACTTCAGCAGGTGTACAGTGTTTTACTTTAACCAAGAAAGGGGCAGTCTATATTTTCACGCTTGTCAGTTCTTTGTAGTTTTGCACTTTGAGATTCTGGTAGTAGACTTTGCTGAGTAAGGGAACTGGCTGAAATTGCTGCTGTTGAGATGGAGGCCAAGTAAAAAGCCCTTACATAGCCTTCTTTTTGTACTAGTTGGTTTTAAACAGGCAGTGACAGACAGCACACATGGTAAATGCAAGCTTTTGCCTAGAGGTGGAGTAGTTTACCATTTCCCTTTTGTAGCTGCGACCTTTTAACTCTGTGTGCTAGTGATGTACATTCAGAGCTCCTCTCAACTAATGTACTGATGTATTCAGCTCGGTTACCTCTCCCCCTCATTCCACTGCTGACATGAACTTGGAATAATCACTTTGCTATCAGTAATTTGCGTCTCAAGATTCTACTTTTTTTTATTATGGCCCTCCAAATCATTGAAGGTTACAGGGTCCGTCAAGCACTGCTAGCATTCAGAACTGTCACCATCTGCTAAGGATTTGCCTGTTTGTGCTGTACACTTCATTATTGCACTATTGCCTGAGTTCTAATGTATGGTGCTGCAGTCCTAAGTAGATAACCATATGTTGTGATCACTGTTAGCTGTGTGATGCAGTCCATTTGCACTCGTACTTTGTAAAGTGTCTTTGTGCAGTAGCTAGCTCCTCATATTTCATTTTCAGCAGATTCCAACTATTTTCAAGACCTCTGTTTATTATAGTCCATCTGGTCGTGTATCAAGACCAGTGTAGTTCCGCAACCTGGGAGACCCTGAGATAACAAGCCCCGCTTTGTGGTGGTGTTTGGAAGCATTGTGTACATGTCCTGTTCATTTGTCTTGGTGGTGAGCTAGTCTTGTTGCTCTTTTGCACACCCCAACCAATTAATGGAGCTGCATTTGAAACTTGTATGCACAAGATATCATAAGCATATACAAATACATAAGTTAAGCCAGTTGCCACTAATGAGCAGTTATCACTTTGACATCTACAGCATACAGTATATTATTCAAATAGTACTGTTCAGATTTATGTACTTGTATACTTAAAATGAACAAAAAAAAGGAAAATCACAACAACTTAGCAATGTTGTTATTTCGTCCCTGGTTTTCTTTCATACACTGTAACCCAAGGTGTGCACAGTAACTTGGTATCCTGCCCATAGGTCTGGGTCAGAACTCCCCAGTAGACCCTCCATTATCTAATTTCAAAGTGTGTCTAGTTGGCATCTCTAGTCGTTATTGGCAGCATGATGAACTTCATTCATATCTGTCACATATGTGTCCCTGTCTACCATCACTTCTCTTTCTTCTACTGGTGAACTCATCTTGCTTAGGGGATTTCGGTGCCAATTGGCTTTCTCTGGCCACCAGGCCGACCATCCACAAGGTTGGTCCCTAACCATTCTCTCCTGGACTGGGTTCTCTCCTCCCACCCCCACCTTATTGTTGAAGCAGGAATCCTGTCTGACACTTTGTGACCTCTGCATGACGTTCTGAGTCAGGAAGATCCGGTGTCCACCTTCCTCCCCTAAATATAACTGGACCAGGCCCCTGTGTTCACTGAACACCTCTGCTTCCTTGTGTGGTCTTGCTACTGCAGATTGGACAGCATTACCCTCTGCCACTGATATTGACTTTGCCCTTTCCCTGTTTCACTCCAAATTCTCAGCCTGGGACAAGCATGCCCTGCTCAGAAAATCCAGGGTCAAAACTCACCATCACCCCTGTATTACCCCAGAAATCATTGATCAGTGAAAATCCTGTGATCTTGCCTGGGCATGCTTCAAATTGTCTCACTCACTTCCTGATCTTATTTCAAACAGAACTATCAAGAACTCCTGTACCAAGGCCATCCAGGCTGCAAAAGTGCAGTTTTTCAAGGACAACCTTTAGAACAACCTTAAAGCCTCTCGTAGGTCTGGAAGATAATTCACTCCCTTTTTGACACCCCCACTCCCCCCTACCCACTCCACCCCCTCTAGTCATTCTAGTAAATGTTTCACCAGTGTCTGACCGATCCTTTGTTGCTGCTCATTTCAGTGAGCTCCTCACCACTTGAGGTCCCTGAGTCCTGGAAGTTGGCCAAAGTTCTTTCATGCCCTTCCCCCTGTAGCTTCCAAACAATTTTCCCTCTCCTTTCCCTTGCTAAGCTGAAAAATAATCTAGTCTGCACTAAATTGCCTGATTTTTCTATCCTCCACTGCTTTCCTCTCCCTATTCCAATTTGGCTTTCTGAAGCATCATTCCACTGTCTTCTCCCTGCTGCGTGTAACTGATTTCTTTTCTCTCAGAGTTGGATGCCATTTTCATCTATCTGGCCAAGGCTTTGACTCCATGTCCCACCCACTCCTCCTGGATAAGCTGAGATCTTCTTTGAGACAGTCTCTTGCAGCAGGTCATAACACATGGGATATCAGCTGCTAGCATCATTTCCTTTGGATGACTTCTCAGCAGTCAACCCTGGGACCTCCCTCTAATGTTACCACGTAGTGTCAGTCTAGCACATATAAAAGGGGGAGGTCCCAGCTACTCTTCAGGTCTTTTCAACCATGACCTACATGCAACAAGTCCTTTATCGGAACTCTGCTTACCAGTCATCGGTGAAGAATTCTACTGACTGAACGTTCATTCTAAACGGGTTCTTCTACCAGTGTATTCGTATACCTTATTCCAAAAGTGTTGCTGTGATGAATCGCTGCAGAGGACCTCCAGGTCATCTGTTCCATGTCTTAACCTTGTAAGGCACCTGGGATTGTACCTCTGAAAATGGTTCAACACAGGATCTCCTTGGGGGTCTTGCCACTCTCCTGGTGAACCCTCGTCGTAGATGACCCTGGGTCCAGGTGAGAACCCTGCTAGCAGAACTTCGCACGTTTCTCCCAAGCCTTTGTCATAGACGAAGAATGCCCTGAGCTCTACCAAAAAGTTAAGTACCTGAGACAGTAGCCACTGATCATGTCATCTTCTGCATTGTTGACGACTGCTGGCTGCTCTCTTACCTCCATCAACTGGAGTTCAGGGGTTCTCCTACGACTTCCACTGCTGCCTATCCCTTCTCAGACTGCCATCGTCCATCAGTGATGGCTTCTGGCCCATCGACGATTCTCTCGTTGATGACCAGCCTGGTCTCAGCTCCCTGTTGCCTACCCCATCAACGATGTGGGGTCATACAGTGGTACTCATACTAATATATGCTACATTACCGCGCACCACATGTAATTGTGCAGTAATGCTACACCTGTTTTTCAATTGGTTGTTTATTTCCGCAATGGGTAGCGCATTTGCACAGTGGTGATATACTGCGCTAGTCATGTGTGCCAATGCTAGGAGCCTTAGCAACAAGATGGAGGATCTGGAGGCTGTCATGGTGCAGTCGGACCCGGACATTGTGGCCATCACAGAAACCTGGTGTAGTGAGAACCACGACTGGGAGATGGCCGTACCTGGCTACAACATTTTCAGAAGAGACAGGGCAGGTAAGAAGGGAGGAGGGAGTGACACTTTATGTGAAAAATGACATAAAGGCCACAGAGATCCAGGAGGAACAAAATGGGGAGAGCTACTGTAGGTTAAGCTGGAAAGGAAAATGGGGCCAGCCATCCGCACAGGTGTGGTCTGTAGACCACCAGCCCAGGAGGAAGAAACAGATGGGGAGCTGATGCTAGCCATCCAGAGGATGGCAGACAAAGGTGAGGTAATGCTGGTTGGAGACCTCAGTATTCCAGACGTGGACTGGAGCATCCCAGCAGCAGCATCAACTAAGAGCAGATTTATCCTGGACTCCCCTCAAGGTGCCTTCTTCAAGCAACTGGTCATGGAACCAGTTCGGCAGAAGGCAGTACTGAACCTTGTGCTCACAAACCGGGACAGTGTGATCGGGGTAATAGTGGGGGAGCACCTGGGGAACAGTGACCACCAATCATTGGTGGTTTGAAATAACAGGAGCAGCAGAACCAAAGCATACAAAAACACGTATCCTGGATTTTAGAGGGGCAGACTTTGGGGAAAATGGGGAGATGCTTGAAAGAAGCATTAAGGGGAATGGGACAGGAATCGGGGGTTGAGGAACAGTGGGCAGTATTTAAAATGGGGATTACAAGAGCAACAGAATTATGCATTAAGCAGGTTAACAAGGGGAAAATGAAGAAGAGGCCATTATGGTTTTCCAAGGAGGTAGCGGAGAAAGTGAAAGCCAAAAAGATTGCATTCAGGCAATACAAAAAGTCACAGGCAGAAGGGGATAGGGAGAAGTACCAGGAGAAGCAAAGGGAGGCAGGGAGGTAAGTAAGGGAAGCCAAAGCTCAGACAGAAGAGCACATTGCAAAATCAGTGGGTAGAGGGGACAAAACCTTTTACAGGTACATAAGTGAAAAAAGAAAGGCAAAAGGAGGGATAGTGAGACTGAAGGGGAGTATGGGGGCCACGTGGAGGATGACAACAGTAAAGCTGACATTGAACAGGTATTTCTGCTCAGTCTTTACTGAGGAAGAGGAGGGTAATGGGCCTGAAGGGAGTACAAGGGGTGGGAATGGTGCAGAAATAGACACAAGTCCCTTTACCTGAGAAAGGGTCCTGAAGGAACTGGAAGGAATAAGAGTTGATAAAGCAATGGGGCCAGATGGGGTGCACCCCGGGGTCCTTAAAGAACTAAGAGAGGTGGTGGCTGAACCTCTGGCAATCCTGTTTAGCCAAACATTGGAAACTGAGGAGGTACCCAGAGACTGGAGGACAGCAGAAGTAGTCCCCTTATACAAAAGTGGGAACAGAGAGGAAGCCGGAAACTACAGACCAGTCAGCCTCACCTTGGCAGTGGGGAAGATCATGGAAGCATTACTGAAGGAGAGATTGGTGGACATCTGGTGGCCAGTGGACTACAGGACCCAAGGCAGCATGGTTTCACCAGGGGTAGGTCATGTCAGACCAGCCTCGTTGAATTTTCGACTGGGTGACTAGGGAGGGGGATCAGGGGAGGGCAGTGGACATGGCCTATCTGAATTTCAGCAAGGCCTTTGACGCTGTGCCACATAGAAGGCTATTACACAAACTGGGGAGTATGGGTGTGGGCAGGACAGTAATGTGGTGAGTAGGTAACTGGCTGAGCAGCAGGACACAGAAGGCGGTGGTAAATGGCTGTCACTCCACAGAGGGAAGAGTGACCAGTGGGGTACCACAGGGATCAGTGCTGGGACCGGTCCTATTCAGCATCTTCATCAATGACATTGCACAGTACCTAGAAGGCAGATTTCCTGTTCGCTGATGACACAAAGCTCTGTAACAGAGTAGACACCAGAGGGTGTAGACAGAATGAGAGGGGACCTGCAGAAACTTGAAGAATGGTCAGGGGTTTGACATTTGAAATTCAATGCAAAGAAGTGCAAGGTACTGCATATGGGGCACAAAAACCCTGGCACAATATATTAGTTGGGGGGTGAGTATATAGCATGCACCAAGCAGGAAAGGGATCTTGGGGTTATTTCTGATGACCTCAAGGTAGGGAAAGAGTGCGACAAGGCAGCAGCTAATGCAAATAGGATGCTGGGATGCATAGGTAGGGGCATCACCAGCAGGAAAAGGGAGGTCATAATTCCACTATACAAGACACTGGTGAGGCCCCACCTGGAGTACAGTGTACAGTTCTGGAGATCTTGCCTACATAAGGACATAGACAGGGTAGAGAAGCTACAGAGGAGGGCAACAAAGATGGCATCACAAGTCCTATGAGGACAGGTTGAAGGACCTGAATATGTACTCCCTGGAGGAGAGGAGGGAGAGAGGGTATATGATAGCGAGACATATGGGTATCTTACAGGGAGGAATAGGGTACAGGAATACACTATTTTTAAGCAAAAAAGATGTTCCAGGACTAGAGGGCATGGGATGACGTTGGAGGGAGGACAATTCAGAGGAAACGTGAGGAAGAATTTCTTCACAGAACGGGTGGTGGACAAGTGGAACATCCTGCCAGAGGAAGTGGTGAGGGTTGAAACAATCATGGGATTTAAGAATGCATGGGATAGACATAAAGGAATTCTGGAGGTCAGGGTAAAGGACAACAGACTTCTAGGAAAACATAAAGTGAACTTACAGGTTCAAATGGGCAGACTGGGGTGGGCCGTAGGCCCTTATCTGCCGACACTATGTATCTGTGTACCGCTATATTTCTGGCCCATCTACAGTCCTCTCGTTGATGCCCAGCCAAGTTTCTCAGAGGTCAGTGTTGCCTCTCTAGTCAACCGTGCAACGCGAGTCTTTGCGAGGTAGAGGTACAGTTATTCAACACCACTGTATGCTCACTCCTCATCAGGGTCCTTCAGGTTGGGCACCACTGCCTTCCTCTATTCTTTCAGTGGTTTCCATTCGCTCTGTTCATGCTTTTCCCACTGTGTTCGCAGGGCAGCTGGCCATGGTTGATGTCCAGGCTCAAGTGCACACTATGCTGGACCTTTCTGAAGTCCACTCCTCGCCATAACTGGTGGGGTGTAGGTCCCTGCCTCTGCTCCCTCTGGGCCTTCCTCAGCCTCGAGGACAGCCTGCTCTTCCCCTGTTTTTCCCCAGTTTACACCAAGGGATAGGAACTTAGCAGACCCCTTCTAAGGGTAAGGGCTCTTGCTGACCTGGAGGGTGATGTCGACATGGATCAAGACCCTTGAGTCTCATCAGTCCTCGTCTGCAGCATCTTCCATAACAGGATGAGCCAGCCCCTGACATGGTAGGTCTGCTGGATCTCAACAGTCCCTGGATAAAGACTTCAAGAAATTGGATGTCATGGGGATGGGAGTTTATGCACCTCTTAAATACATGGGTCACGTACTGATGGCCTCTTAAGCCTCGGCTCAGACCCGTCCTGCTGGTTCTTCTCAGGAAGATCGTAGGAAAAAGTTGTGTACTGCAGCAGCGGTATGCCACCATCTGCTTAGGGCCACATATGATGCTGTCTATACATCTGCTCAGGCTTCCTCTGCAGGTGTTTGTCTCAGATTCCACACAAAATGGCTGAGAGTTTCAGGTTTCTCACAGGATGTACAGCATTCTCTCCTTACCGCACCATTTAAGGATGATAGGCTTTTTGGGCCACAGTCCCAAGACATTTTAAAGGTCATACGAGACTCCGGTCATACTCTTCGGTCAGTCTGTCCTTATATCGGATACTAGCGACATCCTACAGGGGGTCCTTTAAAGAAGCCACCCTCATAGGTCTAGACCTGATGTTTGGCGGCAGCCTGCTTTTATGCGTACGGCTCTGTTAACCCTGCCCGGTCCTAGAAATGCTCCAAACATGTGCCGTTGTATCCCTGCTGCCCCCCAGCATGCACAGCTTTTGGACTGCGGGTCCTTTTCCGGTTATGGGACCAGAGACCGTTAACACTCACGACGTGGGTTTCTGCCCTCGCGAGGGATGGGAGGATTACTTTAGATTTATGAGTACTCCACTCTCTTAACCCCTGGTTCAAACATTGATCTTACAAGATGAAACCCATGCAGTGCTCAAAACACATGCCATCAAACCAGTTCCTCTTCTTCAGAAAGGTGCGGGATTTTATTCCCATTTCTTCCTGGTTCCAAAATGAACAGGGGAATTACCCCCATTTCGAATCTCAGGGGTCTCGAACTCTGTATCAAATACCAAAAATTCAGGATGGGGTCTCTTCCGACACTTCTTCCCTTACCGAACACAGGAGATTGGCTCTGCTAAGCTGTTGCTATGATGGATGCATACCTCCATATCCAGATGCACCCTGCTCATAGACGGTTTCTCCATTTTTTGTTCCAGGGTTATCACTACCAATTTGGAGCCCTCCTATTTGGCCTTTCCTTGGTCCCGAGGGTGTTCACAAAATGCCAAGTGGTGGTCGCAGTGACCCTTCACAGGGAAGGCATCTATGTCTTCTCTTACCTGGACAACTGGCTTCTTACAGCGTCTTCTTGCCAAAGGCTGCTGTTCACGCGTTCTTGAACCCTTCAGTTTTTTGACTGGGTGGTGAATAGCTGTAAACTATCCCAAATCCAAGATAGACCCCGCGCAATGCCTCCTCTACATCGGAGCCTCATTGGACACCTCATTGGGAATGGTGTTTCTGCCCAAGGCACTGGCGGATGCCCTGATTGCTTTGACATGCAGACTAGAGTCCAGCAGAATTGTCCTGGCACAAGTCTGCCTGCACCTCCTAGGTCATTTGGCGGCCACAATTCCAACTGTCCCTCATGCCAGGCTGAATATGGGTTTTTTTCAGTGGTCACTGAGAGTCCAGTGGGACCACATTTTCGATGCCCTGGTCCTGATATCTTCCCTGACGCTTCGAGCTCTCCAATGGTGGAAGTCTACGGACCACTTGATGCGAGGTATACCATTTCATTCTCCTGTCCTGTGACTCGTTTTGACCACAGACATCTCCTTGACAGGGTGGGGAGCTCATCTCCTGCATGTCCGATCCCAAGGATTCTGGATGCAGGTTGAGACCCGTCTCCACATCAGTGTCTTAGTGATGAGGGTGGTCTTCTATGCCTTACAGGCTTTCGAGACTCTTCTTCCCCCAGGTTGCCTTCAGGTGCAGTCAGATGATTCTGTGGTAGTTCACTACCTAAACAAGTAAGGAGGCACCCATTCATGCCCTCTCTAGAGAATTGATGGGGGTTTGGTACTGGGTGAGCCAGAGACGTATCCATCTTCTGGTGGTCCACGTCCCTGGAGTGGCCAACACCCTGGCGGATGCCCTAAGCAGATCCACTGCCCTGGCCCATGCGTGGTAAATTCTACCGAACATCCAAAATGACATCTTCCACCTATGGGGCCACCTGGAATTGGACCTTTTGCCTCTCCACATGATGCAAAATTGCCTCTTTCCTGCTTTCTCAAGTGAGGTCCTGGAACTGTGAAGGTTTCTTTACACCTTCTTGCCCTTTCTTCTAGTTGAGAGGGTACTACTCAAACTGATCCAGGACGGGGTGTCTGTGATTCTAATAGCACTGTTCGGGCCAAGACAGATTTGGTTCCCACTGATTCTACAGCTCTCCGAATTGAATCCCTCTACCTTTGCCAGTTTGCCGGGCTCTGTTGTCCCTGGCGCAAGGCTCCTTGCTATACCCGGACCGTCACTCCCTACACCTACATGCCTGGCTCCTGAGGACATAGTCCTTGTGCGCTTCAGGGTGTCCCCCGTAGGTGGCGGAAGTCCTAAGGGCTGCTAGGCAGCCATCCACGCGGTCTTCCTATTATATAAAGGGGAAATGCTTCTCCATTTGGGCATCTACACAGGACTTAGATCCTTATGAGTGTTCCCCTCAGAGCTTCTTAGACTATTTGCTTTCCTTGTTGGAGGGTGAACTTACATATTCCTCTGTGACAGTCCATGTTTTGGCCATTGCCTCATTTCATGTACCTGTGGGCAACAACCATTGTCCCAGTTACCTCTGATTCAAACATTTTTAAAAGAGATTCTGCACCCTTATCCCCTGATCCGGGATCCAGTCCCTGGGTGGGATTTGAATTTTGTGCTTGAACAATTGACTGAGTCATATTGAGCCCGCTGACTCCAGCGAACACAGTTATCTTTCTTGGGAAACTATATTTTTAGTTGCCATTACGTCATGCAGACATATCTCAGATTTATAGGCACTAATGTGCTAACCTCCCTACCTACACTTCCATAACATTAGGGTGTCTTTACGCAAAAACCCACCGTTTTTGCCAAAGATTGTTTCTGATTTTTTTTTAAACTTTAGTTAAAAGTTTTGTACCATTTTTTGTACATTACAATTAGACAAACATACAACAATAATAGCATGCCACTGTTACAATTAATTCTTGTAGGTAATA
This sequence comes from Neoceratodus forsteri, assembly GCA_016271365.2. Lineage (NCBI taxonomy): Eukaryota > Metazoa > Chordata > Ceratodontiformes > Ceratodontidae > Neoceratodus > Neoceratodus forsteri. The sequence goes on along the minus strand of CM057458.1, from coordinate 159,940,825 downwards.
AAGTAGAAAAAGAAATGGGCAGACTGGATGAGCCTTGTGGTCCTTATCTGCTGTCAAAGTCTGTGTTTCTATGTTTGTATCATAAAACCAAGAAATGAATGAATTAGCTGGTTAAGTCAATTTATACACACATGAGTCACATCATCATGAAGAGAGAGGGAAATAAAGGGAAACAGGAAAGAAGGCAACTGGAAAAACAGAGACATGTAAAAAAACATGTAAAGAACCAGGAGGAGGGTAATTCAGTTGTTTACTATACATATCACAAATAAATGTTAATGTGAGGCTCAAGGGCTGTGTTCAAAATCAGAATTAGGAGAACATGGGTGTGTGGGGGTCATTATTGTTCCCTCTAGGCAGAGGTCTAGGGGAGAAAGTCAGGCCTCTGCTCAGTTAGATATAAGACCCATCTCCTCCATAGCAATTCGAATTGTGGTTGTCTCTTGTTAAGGACTGCTGTCAGACTCTTCATTCTATAGATTGCAATCATTATCTCATGCCATTAATCTAAGTTGATTTTTTTCATGGAAAGCCATTTTTTTGTAATTGCTTTCTGGCCTGCTAGTATGGCAATCTTAAGCAGTTTACTCAAGAGAGAGCCTCTACACTTCTCAGGGAGTTCTAAGAAGAAATAAAGTGTGGGAGTCAAAAATAAAGAGGATGCAAAAATCGTTAGGAGGGCTGACTGCATTTCCTGAAAATAGTGTCAGGACTGGGCATTCCCATGTTATATATACTAAGGCTGCTGGAGAGTAACCACATCCTCGCCAGCAATTCCGGGTCTGCCCCTCTGAAATTTTGCCTGTATGGCTGAAGTTCTAAAGTAATGTACAGGCAATTTCCAGGAGTATTCCTTCCAACCTGCTGCCGATACTCCCCAGTGTATCCTGCCCAGGTCTCATCTGATATCTGCTCCCCAACGTCACGGGACCAGGACAGTCTGATTGGGAGGGGGTATCCCCATTCCAGGTGAGCAAGGCTTTGTAAAGATATGAAATTATATGTGCTAGGGGTGTTCTGCCCTCAATGGCAGCCCTCAGCAGGATAGCGATCTGGGGTGGGGGTCCATCTCTACATGTATTCAGAGGGAGGAACTAAATGTAGTCTCTCTGACTTGGAAATATCTAAATCTGTCCTGCCAAGGAATTCCAGATTTGCTCACCAGATCTAGGAAAGAAAGTAAGTCATCATTATTAAAACATTTCCATACCAGGTGCAGTCCCATCCTCTCCCATATCCCAAATCCATACTGGCAGGGGAGAACGAATCAAAATATGGGATCGAGGAAAGAAGGGGATGCCAGTACCTAATCCCCTTATTGTCTAAGATCCCGTACCAGGCTCCCAACGTGGAGTCTGTATATGGTTTTCTCCTCCCATGAGGAAATAAGTGTCTTTCTTCGTTAGGAGAATTTTATTTTTATAGAAACATAGAATTTGACAGCAGATAAGGACCGCTTGGCCCCCCCCAGTCTGCCCATTTCCCTACCTACTGGTTAAGCTGCAGATCCTAGTTAACCAGCAGCCTACTTCTTCCTACCCCCACCCCCTAGAATGGCCTTATGACTGTCCAATGCATGCTTGAATTCCACCACTGTTTTTGACTCCACAAATGGGTGAGGTCTGCCTCTCTAGTCTCTAGGGTTTTCCATTTCACTATATAGTCCTTGCTCATCCAGTAAAAGGCGGTCCTTGACTGTGCTGCTTGGTGGTACAGCTTCAAATTGGGACGTGCCACACCCTTCTCCCGTTTTAGGCATCTGAAGAACAGACTGTCTCACCTGAGGTCTCTGGGACCCTCACAAGAATCTTGTTGTTCTCCTGTTTAGGCCATTAAAAATAAGACTGCGGGAAGGGGGACAGGGATGGTCTGGGTTAGGTACAAACATCTGGGGAGTAATACCATTCTGACCACCTCCACCCTTTGTAGGAGAGGGAGAGGGCTCAGAGCCCACCTCTCGAGGTCCATTTTTAACTTCTCCAGGACTGGTAGATAATTAAGGGAAAACATTTGGTTACTGTCCAGGCCCAGCTGAACCCCTAGGTAGTTTAGGTGCTTTAAGTTCCATCTAAAGGGAAAGTCTTTCTTTCTGATGGGTCATATTGCAATTGCAATACCTCTGTCTTGGCCATATTTATTTTATATCCTGCAGGGGAACCAAATTCCGCAAGGCATCTTCACAGGGGGCCCAGAGATCACTCGGGTCCTCAAGATAGATGAGAAGATCGGCGTACAGCACCAATTTGTGGCTCTCTCCACCTAGGAATAAGCCCCGCACCTCTCTCTGCTGTTGGAGGGTCTGCGCTAATGGCTATAGGTATAGAGCAAAAAGGAGGGGAGACGAGACAACCCTGTCTAGTGCCCTGAAATAGTTATTCGAGGAGAGACCCTGCCATTTATTTTAACATAGGCGTTAGGCTCAGTGTAAACGTTATTTATTATTTTTATGAAGGCCTCCGAGAAGCCGAATTTCCTCAGTGCAGAACTCAAGAAATGCCATGCCACCTGGTCGAAGGCCTTCTCCGTATCTAGACTCAAGAGTGGGAAGGGGGGACCCCGACCGGGTGGCATGGTGCAACAGGTGTAGTGTTCTTTTGATGTTATCCTGGGTTTGTCGTCCCAGGACAAAGCCCGTCTGATCAAATTCAATTAATCTAGGCAGGATTGCCTCCAGCCATCTGGCTAGAATTGTTGTATAAAGTTTGTAGTCAATATTAAGCACCGATATGGGACAGTATGCTGCACATTGACTGGTGTCCCTACCTGGTTTTGGGATGCTAGAGATGACAACTTAGTTCCAGGTATCCAGTACTGTTCTCCCCCACCCCCGCGCTTCCCTTCATACCTCCAGGAGAGGTCCACTCACCTCCTTTTTGAAGGATTCAAAAAAGTCTGAGGTGTAACCATCCGGCCCAGGGCTTCTGTTAGTTTTGAGGTTCGAAATAGCTAGGTCTAATTGGCTTGGGGAAATGGGAGCATCTAAAATCTGTTCTTTTAGGCAAAAATACATGGTAGTAAGTAAAGCTTGGCAAAGGAGGTTAAATTGTAGATTATGCACTAGGGCAAAGTATAGTACTGTATAGGCAATTCTCTTACTAAATTTTTTGATTATTTTCATAAAAGTTTTTATATTTAATTTGTAATATTTTTGTGTAGATAATAGTATAAACAGCTGAGGAAAATAAGCATATAAAAAACTTTTGTATAAAATGTCGTCATAAAATTCAAATTTCAATGTATGGGAGAACCATATATGGCTAGGCATGCACTTAAAAATATTTTACACGTCTTAACAGTCCCCCAGAAAAAGCTGCACTGGCGAAACGTTGGGGCACAGATGAAATATTGAAAATAATAATGAAAAGTGATTTCAAATCTTTGGCGTTTGGCTTAGTCCTGAGTTGGCGCCCTGGATTTTTTTGTTGGAACTCTCGCACTTTGCACCTTCTCCACACCTTATAAATCTACAGATTGAACATTACGCAGATTTCCCCTGGAACTTTTTGTGTTTTGAAACTCCTGGGTAAGCTTCGGTAGTTTTAGTTTGGCCAGGTAGGTATCCGTTTTTGCTGTCTCATGCATCTGTTCCGGAGTATATAATTCCTGGTAGAAATCCTGGAAGATTTCCATAATTTGTTTGGGGGTTCCTACCATCTGTCCTGTTTTTGGGTTCTTGATTTGGGTGATATTAGATTGGGCAGTACTGTCTGAGCCTATGGGCTAGTAAACGGGTGGCCCTCGGGCCACTTTCATAGTGCCGGAACTGGAGGTACAGTAGGGTCTGCTCTGTTTTTATATCTATAAGCTTCTGAATTTGCTGTTTAGTGACCTGCAGCAAGCTATAAACCGCCCTATCCCCATTTGAATGCTGTGATTGGAGCTTCCCGAGTTGCTGCTGCAGTCTGTCTAGTCGGAGATTCTGCTGTTTTTTATAATTGGCTGCAAAGTTAATAATGTCCCCTCTTAACACGACTTTTAGGGTGTCCCATAGGGTTGTCTTGGACACCTCTGGGGAGTCATTCTCTCACAAAATGTTTGATATTCTGGACTGAATCATATCCTTGAAATCCCCCAGATTTAATAAAAAATTATTAAATTTCCATAGTGACTGGCTCTTTTCAGATCCCCAGCTCATCCACAACAGAAGTTGGGAATGGTCAGAGAGAACCGAATGTAAATGGCAACAGTCCACTACCTAATGCTAGAGTAATCAGGGAACCCTACAACAGATCTACCACTAATGCCAGTCTACCTTCTGGGTCTATGTAGGTGGTGGATGTTTGAAACGGGGTGTCGCGTGGAATCAGAATTGCAGTTTCTCTTCTCTCCTCTCTCCCCCACCGATGAGAGGAGGCTATGACCTGAGCGTATCCAAATTTAAGTAACTTCGAATGCTCTGCCGTGTTGAGGTGAGTCTCCTGCAGTAAAACAAAAGAGGCATCTGCTTTTTAATAGAGGAGAGCACTCTATACCTTTTAATGGGGTTGTTCAACCTATTAACATATGCGATATAATCTTAAGATTCTGTTAGTCATCTCGAACTACATAAAAGGTCTCAAAATGATCATCTCATGTTTCCCTTTGTTTTTTTGCCTCCCCTTCAGCTAAGCCTCCTACTCGTGGGAGAGAATTTATTGCGCCCTATTTATCTATGGTGAGTCCCCTCCTCCCAGTCTTGCGCCCCCCCCCCCCAAATACTGAAGAGCATAACCAGCATAATCTCTCAGATCTGAAGTGGCAGTAAACATGACAACAAATAAAAAAAAAAATATGACAACAAACCGTTAACTCTAGAGAACTTGGCATCTTCCATGAGGGAACTAGGAACAGGTAACCCCATACAGAAGATGGAACTATATACAATGTGACCCCCAAGGTAGGGGAACACTCCAGTGTGTTCTCTTAATGCCCGAGGGAATTGATAGATGGAACTTTCCACTCGGGTAGGAGGAGATGGGGTCATCGCACTGACCCGGTCCTCCTGAACTCCAAAGAAAACAAGCCCTAGCCAGGTGTTTTGCCTTACAGTCGTCATCTGCGTTGTTTTAACTACCATTCGAAGCCTGCAGCAACGTTCTGCATCCCTGCCTCCAGGGTTGGAGAAGGGTACCCATCTCCTGCTATCCTGATATAGCAGCTGGATGACCAACTCAACCCATAGTGGTAAAAAAGGCCACAGTAGATACAGAGTTAGAGAATACTCTCAACCCGCCCCCTCCCCCAACACCTAGATAAAATATCAGAACTTAAATTGTCAGTTCCATCATTTTTCAACTGTAGAGTGATTTCCTTTTGCATGCCATGTGGGTATAGAAATATTAGAAATAACCATTCAAATGAGCTCACATTCCACAATACTAACACGTAGAGAGCGCCTTTAAAATAATGCATGAGCAATAGTACTTGCTCGAAATTACTCAAACATGAAAGACAGAAGCATCAGTCACTATATATTCATAAAGTCTCATCTGATTGCAGATCAGTTTTCTCATTTATGCAGACTCTTTTTCTGTAAATCAGAATGCTTAACTGGGAGAGAGTCATTAGGCAAGGGAGATTCTTTGTTTGCCTACCTCATGTCTGAGGGGCCTAGGGTGTTCGTGGAGGAGCCTGTTCTCCCACAGGGTTTTCATCTTAAGTAGATGGGCGGGCTGCCCCTGGGAACAAAACCCAGAAGAAGGGGGGGAAAAAAGTACGTATTACTCACTGTCCCCTTGTTTGCTTCAGGTGTCTACTGCCCCAGATAACCCCCGATTTCCTGTTTCCTTGGTGTGCGCAAGCTTTTTCAGCATATTTTTAATATCTTGCAATGTTGATGGGGCTGAATGCTTCCCCGCCAACCTGGGATTGTGTTGGTCTGCTGATTGCCATTGAGATCGTGGCTTAAGGGCCTGTGAGTTTTTCAGCTCACTAGAAGGAATGTTTATTTATTTATTTATTTATTATAATTTCAGATAAATACCTTTGAGCCAATGGCTCTTTTACAAAGGTTCCACATCAGTATACAAAGAATAGAAGTACAATTTGAGTGAGATTAGCAGGCAAGCAGTTGGAATACAAATTTCAGTACAGGGTATACATGGTCTAAAAGCTACAGGTAATATAATTAACAGAACAACACAACCAAGCGTACATTTAAGAAAGATGAGTCACAGCAAACAATAGTTACATGAATTAAAGCTGCCAGAAGGGCACTGTCAAAGGGAAAGGTGGAGTAGAAAAACTGAGTTGCTGCCAGTTATGCCAGGTAGCATAGGAAAGTTGGAAGAGAGAGAGTGGGCATAGAGGGGTAACTGGGAGGGAGGTAGAAGGAGAGGTGGGTGGGAGGCAAGTATTGGGGAACATGTGCAGTAGTGGGTGGGGTGAGCAGATTAGAAAAGGGAGAGGGGAAGGGAGTTAAAGGAGGGTAAGAGAGGAAGGTGGTGGACCAGGGCTAGGGAGAGATGTTCTGTTCTTTCTTCTCAAAGGCCCTAACTGCTTCTTTCACCATCGAGTGTAGCTCTGTTCCTGTGCTCCAGAAACCCTCAGACGCGAGGGGTATGGGGTCTGAAATTTCACTCCTACTGCCCACAGGACACGAAGAAGAGGGGCATAGGCCATGCGCTGTTGCTGTATAATTGGAGGGTAATCTTGGTCAAATAGGAGCCTTGCTCCATTGTAGTCTACTTTTCTCTGCTGCCAAGCTGTCCTCAAAATTTGCTCCTTATCTCTAAAACTAGAAAATTTCGCAACCACTGATCTGGGCCTTGACTTTGCTCCTGATGGCTTAGGCATGAGGGCATGATGCACGCTCTCAATTTTGAACATGAAGGCCAGTGGGAGATCCAAGACATGCCTGAGTAGGTCAGATAGGAATTCCGACATATTCCCAATCTCCACATCCTTGGGCAATCCATAAATTCTTAAGTTCTCCCGTTGGGAGTGGGCCTACCGATCGATCGAGACACTTTGCTGCTGTATGCTCCTGCTGCTGCACCAGGAAATCAACCACATCGGAAAGACGCTGGAAATCATCTTTGGCGGTTGAGATTCTCTCCTCTGTCACACTGACCCTTTTCCCCGCATTGTAAGGTCAGTATGCAACCTTCTAAACTCCTGTTTAGTTCCCGACCTGAATTGCTTCATTTTGGTCAGAAGTGTTTTGAAGGGTGAGCGAGACAGAGATTCCACCTCTATTTCTGTGTGTCTGTCCACCCTGCTCACTGAAGACTGTGCTGCTGGTTATGGCCCTCGAGGGGATCAGTCCTCACTGATCTTGCTTGTTCCTGTTCTGTTTGGACCAGGATCTCTTCGCAGAACCTCCTCCACTGCTCTTCGATGCCATTTTTTCTGATAATTTGTAGACTTTATACTGTGTGGAGGAGAATTATGGTGTTGGTAGGGAAGGAGCTCCATGACCAAGCTGCCATTCAGTGACGTCACGGGAAGTCTGTTGTTTCTGATTTTACTTTAAATCATGCTATCCACTTACCAGTGTACTATGCGGAGCCTATGAATCCAGAGGAGTCCCGCTTCATACTCTCGATGTGCATAAAACACTGAGAAATTATCTACTCCACACCTCACATTTGCGACAAACTGAGCGAGTTTTCGTTTTTTTCGCCCCTGAAAACTAGGGCATTCAGGTTTCACAGCAGTGCTTGTCCACATGGTTGTCCAACTGCACTTCATTTATCTACACAAAAATACGAAAATCTTCTCACAAGGGTCGTGAAACCCCATTCAATCAGAAGCCTGACTGCCTCTCTGGCGTGTTTCTGGGGCATCTCTGCCTTAGAAATTTGCGATGCCGCCGTGTGGTCTACTGTATATACATTTACGAAACATTACAATCTAGACATCGCTTCCAAGAAGCGGACTGACTTTGGACAGGCCATTCTACAAGGCCTCCTGTCCCAAGTTCTAATGGTTCGCTTTCTCCTTCCCTGGCAAAACTGCTTAGGAATCTTCCCATGTGTTTTGGCCTGATGCAAGAGATTGTCTCAAAGAAGATAGTACAGTTGTAAGAACTTACCGTAACAGTAGATCTTCGAGAGTATCTCTTGCAGCAGATCATGCAGCCCCACCCACCGTTCCCCTTGCTGTTACTTCAGAAGGGTTTCTTGCTCATGTCCTTTCACGACTCCATGAGCTGCTGCCTTATTTCCCTCCTGTGTTCCCATTGGAGGCTTGAGAAATGTTTTCTAATTCAGTCACTATGATGGGGAAAAACTGAGGAATAGCTGGGACCTCCCCCTTTATACGTGCCAGACTGACACCACATGGTAGCAGTCAGGGAAGTCCTAAGGTAGACTGCTGAGAAGTCATCTAGAGGAAATGACGCCTGCGACTGATATCCCATGTGGTATGACCTGCTGCAAGAGATACTCTCGAAGATCGACTGTTACAGTAAGTTCTTACGCAGTTGTGCTTTCTACGGTCTCTGAGCTCCTGCTGTGGACTGATTCTGTTCTTAACTCTCGGGCTATCTGCAGTCAGTACACGTTGGCAGCACCCTGTCTCCTTCACTTCCCATCCAGACCAGGGTCCCTTTAGGGCTCCATCCTGGGACCCAGTCTGTTCTCTGTCTTCCTTAACAACTTCCCCGTGGCTTGTGCCAACCTGCATATACACATGTATGCAGATGAGTCATTTAAACATCTGGTCCTTCCACTACATCCGTAGAAGGTCTGCTTCAACAAAAGTTCCACATTGTCATGCACTGGTTCCGATCTAACTTAACTCCGGGTCAAAACAAACAGACAAAAAAACTTAGTCCATGACCTTGGCACCACCCAAAAATTGACCAGACTTCCAACTCTGCCTGTCATCTTCACCTTGGATGGCGCCCCTCCTGAAGTGGTTCAGTCATTCAGATAACTTGGTGTGTGGCTTGACAGCAGACTTGACTTCTCTGTCCACATTGATGCCATCTGCATCAAGCTCCACCCTAATCTTGGTGCCTGGTACTGCAGTAGAGATTTTCTGTCTCCGCATGTACACCATGAGCTTGTCACCAGAATGGCACTCCCAGTCTGACTATACAGATGTGATCTGTGGGCAGCAGTCCCACCACCTCCCTGGCCAGACTGGACACCCTCTACAACGCCTTTTAACGTTTTACTGCCAACTCCCCCTCTCTTACCCACCATTGCTCACTCTACTTCTCCTTATTCATTCTTCCTTTACCCTCACATCTCCAGAACCACTGTGCCACATTCGCATTTAAATACTGGTTTGGGTCCTTTCCCCTCTTACCTCTTCTCACTACTGTCCTCCATCCTCTCTGCCTCCTGCTCACTCTGCTCCAGGGATCCTTGCACTTTCACCATTCCTCATCCCTCATCCCCTACTCCTCTGCTGGGCATTAGGCTTTTTTTCCTGTTGCCTTCCTTCACTCTGGAACCTTTTTCCATAATTTTTTCACTTCAGTACTTCCACTGCCTCCCTCAGGTACCAGCTGAAACTCCTTTCTTCCCACGCCTGCTCCTGTTTCCTCCCCTTCCTGACTGCTCTCCCTTATGTTTGCCTTCTAACCTGGAGTAAGTGTGGCTGAAATGTCTGATTTTGCTGCTTGCTCATATTTCACTTATTTCGTGTATTCCTTTGCACTTTATTGTAACTGTGAACTGTCTGTGCTGTTGTATTATGCATTGTTAACTGTGTACATTGTCAGTAATATTTGTCTGCATTCACCTGAAAATGAGCATTGGTTCAGTGTGCCTGTGCCGGTCACCACTTTTCAAATAAGTACTCACCCCACCTCCTCCATTCTTTTACAAATTTCTTCTTGGTCAGTTGCAGTTCTGCAGTGATTTCTTTCCATTTGATGCATTCTTTCTCTTCCCATTCCTTTAAATTTGGTGGTGTGGATGATGGTCAGTGTGTGGTGAGCACTTTATAACCAACAAACCCATAATGCAAAACTGTTCTTTTTCCTGTTGGTTTTGAGGCCAGGAAATGGAGAAATACAGAACTAGGAATTGAAATTCCCTGGGACACTGACTTTTTTTAAAATTTTCCAATCTCTGTAACCAAGTTTTCCCCATCTTTGTATTAATTTTTCCCGTTCTACATCAGTACTCTAACTCTTGCATTATCTTCACGTGTGGAATGATGCCCCAGAAGTAAGAATGTTTTTAAATGAGAACATGCTGACAACCTTTCCCTGATAGAACTTTAGTTTCCCTTGAAGAGATTGGTTGACCCGGCCGGTACTACTCCTATTTGATGGCTAAGTCTGTCTATTTTACTTATCATAATAGTTTTGAGTGAGAATGATTTATATCTGAATGTCCTTCTCTCATTTGTGTGTTTGCAGTATTTTTCTATCAAAATTGCAATTTTCTTAGTTCCTTTCAGTTCTTGGGAAATGTGAAAATGACCGCATTTTGCTCTGTTCCCAGTTTAAAAAAAAAATGTGTATTTTTTTCCCCCTATTTTTGGCCTTTTTTACTTCAGGCTTTGTGTGGGACAGTGACCAGCTCACATCATCTGAGGTTGGTTTCCGAGTGCTCTGCCAATACTTAAAGCATTCAGATTTCACCTTTGAAGTGAAATTTACAAGTCTGCTCACAACTGTGGTTGACATTAAAACTGGCTGTCAGGGACTGAAGTTGGACTGTTTACAATGGTGCCCTTCCTGATCTCATGTCTGAGTCGGGAAGGCCCAAGAAAAAGACTGTGCCCACTGGTTTTAAAATGTGTACACAGTGTGGCACCAGTTTGCTTAAGGTAGATAGGCACAGAGACTGTTACGGGTGTTTGGGCACAGCTTACTATAAGGTAACACCAAGCCCTCCTAAGATTCTAGATGGTAATAAACCAGCAGAAGAAACGACAGACAAGTGGCAAGAGCAGTAATAACTTGTTATTACTACAGTAGTCAGACTTACACCCTAAACAGTATCTTACCTGAGTAGACACTGGGAGCCGAAGATTCCCCACAAAGACCATCTCAGTAAGAATACGTAATGCAATAGTTCTTACAGTAAGATAGTAGCTATAGCAACAGCTAGCCCGTACATATATTAGAATTACTGATAGAGTTACAGACAAGCCCTATTGGCCGAAATGGCTGGGTGGCTCCCAGTGTAGATAACATTATACAGAAAATGTAAAGTCAGCTAAAATACAGAACAAAGGATTCATACAAGGTACAGGATGTAGTGCAGTGTTGTATGATTCCACACAGTGGCAGTGTAGACTGTATAATGACTTCTTAGAAGATAAGACACAAGAGTGCCTTGGCACATTTCATGCTGCATGTAACTAAGTAAAATAAATCCTAATGTTTCCCAGGCTACTTACACTTGTACCATATGGTGCCTTATAGGTTAGTAATGATTATAGCTCATAACATAAAATATGCTGTTAGCGATGTATAGTGGGCTGTCAATATGGGTGTGGGGGCAGAGTGTAACATTATGATTGGGAGAACTCAGTTTTGCAAAGATTTTGGCCAAAAACACAAAAGAGGAGACCAGCAAAAAGAATTTCTCTGTCAGCTCCTACCTCTTTGTCCAGCTCCAAAGAGTGTTCCCCAATAAAGGTTGCAAACCCTTTGAAGAAAATGGCAGCTGATTCCACTTCCCCTTAGGAGTATAGCCTGTAGGGCAGAATCCCCAAGGAAGCATTTTAAAGACTTAAAATCCACTTCTGATGCTCATGTAGAGAAGGATAAAAAAAAGACAAAAAAAAGACGTGGATGACTCCAGTGTCGTCTACCAGTGTAAACAAAGTCAGGATGGAGGAGCACACTGAACCAGAACCACAGAAAATGGTGCCTTCTGTCCAGACTCCCGTACTTTCTATGGAAATGTTCAAACAAATGTGGGAATTTTTCTAAAATGTGAAGCTCAGGCAGAAAGATTGCCTCCCTCTGTCCTTCCCAGCCTGGCAGTATACACTGTAGATGGGGAAGAGGAGGCACCTATATACTCTAATGTAACACGCGATGAGGACATTGGTTCCCCACCAAGAATTCTAGATGATTTAACATCCTATTCTGCTTTTCTCAGAGGCATGGCTGAGACAATAGACATCCCACTGAAGAAACCAGGAGGATGATGCTGAAGCAGCATTTCTCAGTATGCTTGGTCTAACCTCCACCAAGAGGAGGATTACTATACCATACATAACAATATTCACAAAAATGAGCACAAGCGTTTTTGAAATGGTATCCTCTGGTATGGCCATTGACAGAAAAGGTGGGGGAGATATCCGGTCACTAAAACTGATTCTGATTACCTTTACAGACACCCAAGCTCTGAGGGGCTTATCCAGCAGCAGGGAAATCACTGTTTGGGGATTAGCCAGAGAGTTACATGGACAGAGCTGACAAAAATAAGATAATTAAAAAAAAAAAAAATCTAATGGAAAAGGAAAAGAAATATAGGGGTTACAACAGACTCTTCTAAAGGGAAGTATGGGAAGGGGTTTCTTCCAAGGACAATACGCCCTTGGTCATACCAGGCTCCAAGAGTTTCAGACAGAGTAAGAGGCTATGAAAGTAAGAGGCAGGTCACTGCCAGTAGCTCCTCTCAGCCAAAAACTAGTCACTGACAAGGTAAAGGTCACCAATCTTCAGGAAGCTGTAGAGGCATGCGTTTCTTACCATTTCTAGCACTGGCATGTACCACAGACCAGTGGATGCTGGAGGTGTTGTGGGAGGGTTTCTCTTTGGCCTTCCTAAAACAGTCAAAACAGAAAAAGCTAAATTTCAAACCAGAATCAGAAGAACAGCAGCAATTACATTTGGGCATTCAAAAACTGATATCTCAAAATGCAGTAGAGGAAGTACAGCACCAATAAAAGAAAAGGGGAAGGAATTCTTCTCCATGTACTTTCTGACACTGAGAAGAATCAATGGAATGGTGGCCTGTACATGACCTGAGGTGTCTCAGCAGGCACATAAAAGAAAGAAAAATTCAGAAGAGTAACCTTGCTAACAGTGATCCAGTCACTACAACAGGGAGACTAGCTCGCATCGCTACATCTGAAAGATGCCTATTTCCACATTCCAGTGAGAGAATTACGAAAGAGATATCTGAGATTCAGTGTGAGAACAGAGCGGTTTCAGGGTATACCGTTGCCGCAGCAACTCCCAGATCGTTAAGACCACCACAGTGACAGGAATTGGGCAAAATCCGCTTGTTGCTGTGGTGGTCTGTTTGGCGATCAGGACTGCCTCGCTGAGTGTCTCTCTCCCCCCCCCCCACCGGTCCAACTGCGACTCGAAGTTAGAATCCTAGAGACTTGGGGGTTCAGGGGATGCAGCCCCCCTGATGCACGGAGGCATCTCCGACACGGCAATGCCGACAGTCGGCACTGCGGCTGTCTGGGATGTCTCCATGCCAACTGTCGCTGTGGCATGGGTAAACCCAGTTTCAGTACAGGGCTATGCCTTATGTCTCACATCTGCCCTGAGAGCGTTTACAGAGTGCATGACTGCAGTGGCAGCAGCACTGTGGAAAGCTGGCATCACAGTCTGTCCGTACTTAGACGACTGGTTATTATGTGGAAAAACAAGAAGGGAAACAGAAGCATCAGACGAAAACGTAATGGATGTGAAACTTAATCTGGGGTTCCTACAGAACCTGGAAAAAGTCTCGTCTAGAACTAGTACAAAACCTAAAATTCATAGGTGCAGAACTGGACACAGTACAGGCCAAAGCATTTCTGCCCTGGGAAGGGTTTCAAATACTGGTGGCCTTTGCAGACAGTTTCAAAATAGGAACAAAAAAGTCTGCTCAGGAATTCCTCAGACTCCTTGGTTACATGTCCGCAAGCACATCAGTAGTCCTATGGGCAAAACCGTACATGAAGCACTCCGTGGTACCTAAAGAAGTACTGGTCTCAGCTGAGACAGCATCTGACCACCATGATCACAGTACAGGAAGATCACGACAGTGGTGGAAAAGTGTGAACCATTTGAGAAGGGGAATACCTTTTCAACAAAGGTCTCTCACAAAGTTGCTGACAACAGATGCCTTCCTCCAAGGATGGGGAGGTCACATCTCAGATCTGCCAGTACAGAGTACCTGGTATAGAGCATAATCACAGGAACACATATAAACCTATTAGAAATCAGAGCAATGTACCTGTCAATCAGACATTTTTAGGAAATCCTAAGGGGTCGGGTCCAGCAGATCGGGATAGACAATACCACAACAGTGTACTACATAAACAGACAGGCGCCAGATCATCAAAACTGTGCATGGAAGCACAAATGATTTGGAATCTGGCTTACAGTCTGCAAACGGAGATATCTGCAGTTCACTTTGCAGGTAAGGACAATGTCCTGGCAGAGTCACTCAGCAGAATAGGGACGGTGCCCCATGAATGGTCACTGAAGCAATCAGTGGTTCAGACAATATTTAAAACACTGGGGACTCCTCGAAGGGATCTGTTTTCTTCATGGCAGAGCAAGAAGCTGCCACAGTTATGCTTTTCCTCCTTTCCCTTTATTGCAGAGTACACTACTAAACATAAGGTCGGACAGAGCAACAGTGCTCTGACAGCACCATACTGGCCTTGGTATGCCCTCCTCCTGTAAATGTCCAAGAAAAGCTACCCCTTGTTAATGTGCATGGATCTGCTTACACAGTCCGAAGATCAGATGATACATCCGAGTCTGGCATCTCTTCTCTTGAGAGCTTGGTACCTGAAACCTTAGAATTATTGGAGCTAAACCTATCAACACAGATACATGAACTCCTCTAGGTTGCCAGAAAGTCTTCCACAAGGGGAGACATGCACAGCAAAGTGGGAAATGTTTTCACTTTGTTGCACAAATAAGCATGAAAATGCTTTCCATGGAGATATCCCACTAATACTGGACTATTTAGTGCACTTAAAATCATAGGTTAAAGCCAGAAAATTTCTGCAGTTGCAGCATATCGGACTAAAACAAAGATCACTTTTACACAGTGTTTAAAAGGTTATTTTAAAGGGGTTAAACCTCATAGACACTCCAGTCCCTGCATGGGCTCTAACTTGAATGACTTCAGGTCTGATGTTTCCACCCTTTGAACCCATGGCCACAGCAGATTTAAACTTTGTCACTTGGAAAACAATATCCGTAGTGGCCATAACCTCTGCAAGAAGGATCGGTGAGCTCCAGGCACTAAGCACAGAGTCTGAATTTTTGCTGTTCCACAAAGAAGAGATAACATTAAGGACTAATAACACTTTTCTCTCCCAAGTGGTGTCTGGATTTCATTAAAACCGGTCTATCAGTTTGACTGTGTTTTCTCAAAAAGCCTCATTGACACAAGTGAAGGTGAGTGTTTTACTTTCTCTGGATGTTACGAGGGCCGTAAGTTTCTGTAAGAGTAGAACTGAGGCAATTAAGGGATGACAATAAGCAGTTGTTTGTCACGTATGGAGAAATGTCACAAGGTCACTCTACTAGCAAACAGACATCGTCAAGATGGATAGTATCCCCTGTCCAATACCGTTATGTTACTGCAGGTAAAGAACCACCTGAGGGAATCGGGGCACATTCCACAAGGGGAACATCAGCCTGTGCTGGCTGCCAGAAGGAAAATACCCTTGGATGAAATCTGTGGGGCTGCAACTTGGGCTTCTGCCCACACATTCAGTACTCGCTACAGAGTAGATACCCGTGCCAGAGAGGATGCCAGGTTTGGCACCTCAGTGTTGCCAAATCTATTTCCCAGGTAATTGTAAGGCTTCCAATTCGGGGTACCATTAGAACAGCTAGTACAACTCATCCTTCCCTACCTCTCCTTTTTTAGTATTGTAGATACTGTAGGTTTGGGTAAGTGTTACATGGTCACTCCAGCTTGAGCTTTATAGTGAACCTTTGCCAGTTTTATACTTGTGTATTTAACATTTCTACTTAAAATTTGTTTAAACCTCTTAACATTTTACAATTTTATTTTATCCTAATTGGTTAATTATTGCTATTGACGTTTTTTAAATTAGGTCTGGGCTACAGCAGGACTTTTCAGCAAAGCATCAGTCAGGGAAAGGCTATCTGCGTGAGATCAGCACAGAGTTTTCATTTAAAACATATTGTAACATGGCAAAACAAAGAGTAGCTAAAACTAGGAAAACAATTGGTGAGAATGTATCAGGTGGTACAACAGCAACACGGCATTATGACACGACAATGCCGTGTTGCTTGTGAAGTACTAGAAGTAGCCAAAAAGGAGCAGTGTTAAAAAAAAAAAAAAAAAAAAAAAGGCAAAGAAGGAGAGAAATCAAGTTTAATAACAGCAGGTAGGTAGGCTGGACGAGCAGGAGGACAAGTATAACAGACGCACACCAGAGTCACAGGGGACGCAACCCAAGGGAACAGACAGGCACACAGCGAGAAACCGGAAGTATAATTAATGTTGAGACTGGTAAAGTATATCGGACAGTAAACTTCAACTATCCAGCAGAATCCATAGAGAGAGGAAAGAGAAAACACACTAGGGACCTATGACTAGAGTAATGGAGTGACTAGTGCAAAGAGAAGCATGTTGTAATATACATGTACAAAGCGCTAAAACCTATATGCAAATGAGACACAGAGGTTCACAGCAAAGCAGTGAAAGCAGGAGATTGCGGTCCTCCTAACAAGGATAGCAAATGAACAGCCGTCAGAAATGGGAAAAAATCTATAGTAATCGTCGAGGAATACGGTAATGTACCAATGAGCAAAAGTAGAAAAAAAAACATACTGTATATATATGTAAGAGAGGTTAGCAATAAGTAGTGAAAGTAACATTAAACTGAATTTTATAACTTGAATACTGTGATGTTCTAATTTATAACAGCACCACAAACACATCTGTGACATCGAAACCCATGTGCAGACCATGTTACAAGCGCATTAATCCCCTCTGAAGGTAGCATCTAATGGGGAATTAATGCATGGTTGGACCGTTGCCCGCACTTAGCCTCCGGCCTCGAGCCACAACGGTCCCAACCATGCATTAACTCCCCATTAGATGCCACCTTCAGTGGGGATTAATGCTTACTTCTAAGTTCAGGGGCACCATTCCACAGGTGGAGATGAAGCAAGAGTTGTACTAGCTGTTCTAATTATTTAGAAGAAAGGCAGATACTACAGTTAGTTTCCTTTCCATATGTCTATATCCTGTCACACTATCAAAAGATACAGAAGTGAGTCTATTGTAGGGCATCCCTCCTTCAACAGAGCCCAGACCCTGCAGGACTGAAATGCTGGGTTCTAGGTGCATTGATATAGTTCACATCTACACATTGGCAGTTCCACTGGAAGTGCTGATTCATTGGAATGTCTTTAAACTAGGCTCCTCACACAACCCAGGCAGTATATCCTTGGTTCTGCCCGTGATGTCAGATCTTCTTTCTGCTGGAAGAGCTCTGTCTTCTCCTTTGCAGCTCTGCACATTGAAGGGTACCTGTTGCGCCACTGGTGATTTCTAAGTTTTCTTTTCTCCGTTTCTTCAATATTTTCAAACTCCTCGGTTCTGTTTTAGCCTCATTGAACAGAGGATGGAACGCGAGAAAAATGAAGCGTGTTCCTGCCTTCAAATTCTGCATCAGGTGCCACCAGAAGATGTCGCAAATGGACCTACCTGTGTCTTGCCTCTACACTTTGGGAGCTGCACGTAGTGTTTTTGGCTTTGGCCAGTGCACATGATGCTCCCTTTTTTGAAGGATCGTGTGGCCTGGCTTCTTGGCCAGCCAGCTGCTTGAGAGACCCAAAACTTTGGCCGAAGGGTTTCAGGAAGGTCTCTGCTGCGGCAGGGTCCGCGGTCCAGCTTGCGGCCATGAAAGATGCAGTGGTACTGGTGTTGCAGTGGGCACCTTTTCGGCCTTGGCGGTGCTCCAGATTGGGACCAGTATCAGTGTATCCTTCACTGGTGAATTTTGGGAAATGTGTCTGGCCCTCCAGGCCTTTGGGGAGAGCCCTGCCTGCCACAGTATGAAACACCAGTGCCACCAGCACCAGCTGTGGGACCAGGAGGGATCACGGTCCTCTCGCCTCCTTGACTCCCCTGGGCCACTCAACTCTGGTTACGCCGCTTTTGGTCGAGGGCCAGGTTGCAAGCTCTGCAGTGCCATCATCGGGCCTGTCGAACTCGACAGTGGCTGATCAGGTGACTGGAATTTTCCTTCACCACGTTGACTGGTTGTCGGAGGAGATTAAAGTGACAAGTCTCCAATATCATGGTTTTCCCGATCCTCTCTCAGGAGGATGTGGACTGGTCATTTTCTCTGACTCACTCCACTCAGGAACAGCCTCCACCAGCTATCATTCCACTAAAGCCGGTGCTTGTGGTCTATACTGGACCACCCGATGGCTTCTCCTCAGCATCTGCCCTCTGGTTGACAGTTGAGCTCTAGGTTGAAGCGCTGCTCATGCTCTCGCTCGTCCAGGAGGTGTCACAGTTGATGTTCTTTGACCTCCTTGTCCTTGGGTGAGGAGAAGTTCTGCCACTGGATGTGATGTCAGTGAGAGGAACTCTTCTGAGAGTAGTGGACCATTGAGGGGCAGGATATTGCTCTACCTCTAACAGCTGTGGTCGACTGGCATGCGCCAGTCATGCCCACGTCAGTCCATCCTTAACAGGTGTCCTCAGCACATGTCTCACAACCCTTGCGAGTGGTGTTGCCTCCACCATAGTCCTTGGTGAGAGCCCCAAGGAAGGACTCCTGTTCCTTGGCTGGCTTGCCAGGCTTGCTGTTGATGGAAATCACCCAGTCAGACGAGTCTCTGGTGGTCCACACTGGCAAATGGTCAAGGGCTGTTTTTGAGGAGTGCTGGGACAACTCGTATATGGCTCATCCCATGCAGTCGAGGATGCATACCTTTGACCTCATGTTGGTCAGGGAACTGACATACCGGTCATGGGCTGGTGTTATTCGGGGCTGTATTCTGATTCATTTCAGAGTCCATGTCTGTCCCTGTGGAGCCTGTTCAGAAAAGGGCCAAGTATGCTTTCAGACATCCTTGATGGGGACAGATGCTCGGGGGGGGTGGTTGCCTTTCCCATGGCTGAGGCCATTTGGGGGCTGATTCTGGAGCTTAGGCAGGATCTGTCATCTTGCCTGTCACCCTCTGCTTGTATGGTGCACAAATACACACTCCCTGCTAGGTCCCCTTTCCAGGTTCTCGACCATCCCTTGGCCAAGGGTCTGGTCTCAGACTCAGCTTTTCCGAAGCCCGGAAACCAAGGGGATGTAGACAAGCCACCAGACAGAGAGTTGAAGCTTGACCATGTGGCCGAGAAGATCAACGCCGCCTCCTGTCTCGGTCTCCGTTAGGTGAGCTGCGCCATGATGATGGCTGACTTTGTTCACTCCCTGCTGGGACTGCTAGATGATGATCTTCCTCACCTGTCTGCTGACAAGTAGTGCTGGTGAAGTTGATCAGAGAGCAGGATCAAGCGCTGGCTAAACACCAGCTCCAGACCTCAGACATGTGTGACTCCTGCACCCTTGACATGGCAGAAGTCATTGCAATGCATCGTGAAGTCTGGCTAGGGCTCTTCACTTTCATGGTAGACATGGAGATGTCAGTTTCTTGGGCACTGACCTCTGACCCAGGGGTGGAAGGTCATCTCCTGAGGATTGAGAAGTCTAGCACCACCCTGGACTCTATGGTTTTGTTGCAGAAGGACCTGAAGGTCCAGAAACCAGAAAAGAAGGCCTTTCAGTTTCGATCCTTTCAGCCACAGCATCTTTTGTCAGTGGCAGCCCCAACAGGGCAGTACCAAACCTGGCATCCAGAGGCCAAGTTCTCTGGCCAGGGGCCCAAAAGAGGCGGGAGTGGGTTAAGTGGTGCCTCTCCGGCTCTAACAGCCAGTGCCCCCTGCAATGCTTCCCAGTGATGGGTCAGGGGGTGTCTAGGTTATCCAGTAACATAAATAAAACTGGATCCTTTTTTCTCCATCTTTTTCCCTTCCCCCATCCCAATATTTGTTGCAATTTGCTTTATTATAATTGAAGAAATTTATTTTCCCTTATTTTGAAATCCCCCCCCATTCCTTTTAACATCCACTAAAGAGGTTTTAAATATATGCTCTAATTTGAGCAGTAATGTTATAAACAGAAGAGGTGTGTAGTTCTACTGTGGTGTCTTTTTCTAAAGCAATAGCACTTTGAGGTTATGTGCAAGTTGTATATGTATTCATATGAATTGTTTATGATGGTATTTAATTACAATATAGAACTAGTTTTAGTCCAAAAATGTGCTTTCTATTGTAAAAATGATGGTGGTAGCACTTTAAGATGACTCTGTTCGAATTTCAAACTTGAATCAGTTGAAAGTAATTGTGATGTGATAACATTATTACTACCTAAGTGCTTCACAAGCTTCCAGAGCCTGCCCACTGATGAAGACGTAATGGTTGAAGCGCAGGGGCTACTGGTTTCAAGGTTTTGCCTGTTACCTCTATTTGTGCTACACTATTAAAATTCTGCTTTTTCAGCTGTGGAACAACATCCAGAAATCCATGGTTTTGTGGATTTCAAGTCACTCTATTCAAGATACTTCTCTGAGTCTTGTCAATGCCCTCCCTGACGTTACACTGTAGCCATACATTGCTGTTCTTAGTTAGTCCTCTACACTTTATATCGTCTTGTTAGAATTACCCTAAGCCATGTTCCTGGATTCATCCTTGCTTTCTACTTGCTGCTGAGCCCCCAGCTTGCACTGTCGCTAGCATTACCTCTGCTCTACTAGAGTTATCAGTGTCTAAAATCACTGGTTCGGCACATTGGTGCTGACTTCCACCTCTCTGCTGTACTGTTTACTGGGTTGAGGCTTCACCTTACGACTGGGCCTCATTGATTATCCTTGTACCTTGTTTTTATTGCTATGTATTGTATTACTATGCCAGTTTGTGCTATATATTCTATTGTGCTACTGTATTATTTATTCTGTACCTACCAGGTCCTCCTTGAAAATGAGCTTGTTCAATGGAGCTTCATCTGGCTAAATAAAGATTGATTGATTAATAATTTTTTTGCTTGGACTACCTGTGTTTGGTGTACAGATGCCTCTTTTTTGTCTACATTAGCAGGTTGGCTACCTGATCTGTACCCCACCTTCTTATTGGAGGAGCGCAGCTCTATTTTTCCTTCATTGTCTACCTCTCTGTCTCCCCCTCCCTCCTGTCCCGGTCCCAGCTCCCTGTGAGGGGTTGACTTCGCCACTTCTGGCCACACTTGTCCATCATTACTATGGACAAGTGGGCTCTTGAGGTGGTAGGCAGGGGGCTGCCTCTGAATGTAGAGGCTGTCCTGCCTTACAGATCCCATGCTCCGCGGAAGTCCTTGGTGTCGCAGGACAACACTCAGCTTCTTGGGAAAGGGGCTGTAGCCCATGTCCCAGACACTTTGGAAAGTCAGGGGTATGTGTCCTACTTCCTAGTCCTGAAACGGTCGGGCGGAGGGGGGTTGCTGACGCCCCTTACTAGAGCTACACAGTCTCAATCAGTACATGAGGAAGTGCAAGTTCTCCGATGGTAACCCTGAACCAGATCATGCTATCCCTAGAGCAGGGCATGAAGCTCTCAGCCAGGTGGGAGAGATGTCGCATGAGTGGTCCCTGCATCAGGAGATTGTGAACTACCTGTTCTCCCTGTGGGGCACACCTCTAGTAGACCTGTTTGACTCCTGGGAGAATGCAAAACTGAGTCTGTTTTGTGCCTGTCCCCCACAGTCTGGGGAACTGATGGGAGATTCCTTTGTAAAGCCCTGGACCCCAGGCTTGGTGTACGCCTTTCCTCCCTTCCCCTTGATCCACAAAGTGTTGGTCAAGGGCTGGAAGGACAAGACATGGATGATCTTTATAGCTACAGACTAGTTACAGCAGTTCTGGTACATGGACCTCCTCAGCCTCTGCAGCAGGCTTCCGTGGCAGTTGCCTTTTCACCCAGAACTGCTGACCAGACAACAGGATAAGGTCTTGCATGTCAGTCCCTAAACCTCACAGCCTGGTTTCTGAGCGGCCAGAGTTCCAGGCTTTGGGTCTTGGAAGATATGCTTCATATTGTGGAGACCTCCCAAAAAGGGTTGACTCACCAGTAGTAAGCCTTTAAATGGAAATGCTTTGCCATTTGGTGTAAGGGCATGGAGCTTGTTCTCCTTGCCTGCTCTGTGGCTAGTATCCTGGAGTACCTTTGGTCCCTCTCCCAGCGGAGGCTGTGAGCAACAACTCTCAAGATGCACTTAGCAGCCATCTCTGCATGCTGGTTGTGGGCTGGTATGCCGACGGTGACTCAGGAGAAGGTGGTCAGGCACTTTTTCAGGGGCCTGGACCACCTGTCTTCTTTGATGCATGAACCACTACCACTGTCAGGGTCTAAGCCCTTCTCAGGTTCTTGGTGGTAATAAAGCAGCAGAAGAAACAACAGACAAGTGGCATTTGTGGTAATAAACTTATTACACAAAATCAGACATGTGCCCTAATCAGTCTTTCCAAAGTAGACACTTGGAGCCAGAGTTTCCCTAATACCCCAGGGTATGAAGACTGGCTCAGAGAGAAAATGTAATGCAGTAACTTACATAATGTGATAATCACTATGGAAACTATTACTTCGTACGTGAGTTAGATACATAAAACGGGCCCTATTAGCCAAAAGTTACGTGGCTCCACAGTGTATCTACAGATGCACTAAAAGTGTAAAATCAGCTTAAATAAGAACTTATACAAAATACAGAAAAACAAGGAAATAAATGCGGTGTTGCATCAATCTGCATGATGGCAGTGTAGGCTATACAGTGACTTCTCAGAAGATTATAGCATAAAAGACAAAGAACACAGATGTATTCTTGGTGCATAATTGTGTTTACAATAATAAGCATAGTAATAGTATTGGTAATAACCACAGTTATATCCCTGGTAACTTACACTTATATGGTAAGTATTGACTCCCTAAATGTTAGTACTGTTTATGAATAATATAGCATATTACATAATAGATATTATCAGCAGTGCACAGTGGGTTTGCCAGTAAGGGTGTGGGGACCAGGCTAACACCACCATAGGATGTACTGCTGATGCAGACTGTGATCATGGGCAAGCCATGTGAGCCTTTGCAGAAGTGTGAGATGTCGCACTTGGCATGAAAGACTGCCTTCTTGGTGGCCATCATGTCAGTGAGCTGCAGGTGCTTTTGGTGGAGTCTCTATTATCTTGTCTTCTACAGCAACAAGGTCATGCTTTGCTCCCATCCAAAGTTCCTCATGAAGGTGGTACAGTATCAGAGTTCCACCTTAACCAGGTGAAAACCTGTCTGTATATTTTACCAACCCATCTTCAGAAGCTGACCGCAGGCTGCGTACTGTGGACCTGCAGAGGTTACTTGCTTATTAGGAGCGCATGGCCGGAGTTCAGGGTGAGGCTTGCCAGCTGGCTGTAACATATGCTGAAGGCCTGCCTGACAGACTGGCAGCAAAGCAGATGATTGGGTTGGTGGATTACATCATGCATCAACCTCTGCTATAGTTTGGCTGGTAGGGAGCCTCCCGTAGGGCTTAGGGCTCATTTCACCAGACATACTGCTGCCTCAGTGTCTGCTTCTAGGAAGATTCCTATACAGGAAATCTGCAGTGGTGCTAACTGAAAGTGAATACACCTTCATCTCCCATTACAGCATCGATCTAGAGTCTCGTTGGGAGGCTGCATTTGGGACCTCGGTTCTCCAATCTCTGTTTGCCAAATAAGGGTGTGTGTGTTTCCCCCTCCTCCTGGAGAACTGCTGGAAGTCTGCCAGTGTGTGGATAGTGAAATATATCCACGCCCCTAGAAAATAGGTTATTCACCTGTAACCGTAATTCTAGAAGTAGTATATAGTTCACATCCACACCACCCACCTGGCCTCCCCTGGCAAGTGGCACATAGATCCCTGCTTCTAGCATGCAAGATCTGGCATCAGGGCGGAGCCAGAGGATATACCTCCTGGGTAGTTGGAGGAGCTTAGCTTAGACATTCCTGTTAGTACTGTTTATGAATAATGTAGCAGGAGAAAATCCCAAGTAAGGCATCTGCCACTTTGTCCTCAGTGAGGATAGGGCGACTGCCTCTGGGTACTGGGTGGCATACTTCCGCCACAGTCAGGATGAATCTCTTCCCTGAGGAGATGGGAGTATTTAAAGGCCCCACAATATCCATTCCCACCCTGTGGAATGGCTCTTCCACTATGGGCAGTGGAATCAGGGCGGCTTGGGTTTTCTTGCCCACCTTCCCTATTACTTGGCACTGGGGAAAAGACCTGCAATACTCCTTCGCCTGCTGGGTGAAGTTAGGCCAATAGAAATTCTGGGCCAACGCTATGTAGTGTACGCAATCCCCAGATGACCAGACAAGGGAATATCATGTGCAGTCGTGAGCAACTGCTCATGATACCCCTGGGGAATGACAAGCTGTCTGCCTAGCACCCCTCCCTCTGTCTACACAGCCTGAGTATACATAAGTCCATTTTCCCAATAAACCTTATGTCTGCCGTCACCTCCGTGTGCCCCGTCAGAGTCTGCCCAAGCCCTCAGCTTCTCTAGACTAGGGTCACTTCTCTGAGCAGCTGCAAACTCCTCACACATTCCCAAGGCATGGCACAGGTCCCCTTCAGTCACTAAACTAGGGTCCCTAGCACTAGCGTCAGGGCACTCAGGATCACTCAGAATCACTGTCAATCCCAACCCTCTGACAATGGGTCACCCCTCCCTATTTGGAGTAACCCTCTAGCTGTGTGGTTAACTGCTGCTGGGGAAATTTCTGCCCCCTTTTCATTAGTCTCCGTATCAGGAGACACAGGCTGGGGAACCCGCCTCCCAGTAGTTTCCACAATGGCTCCTTTGGGGTCCATCGAACTACAGTGTTCCCTTGCTGCTTGACTACGGGTAACTGCACACACCATCCCTTGTTTGATTGTTGCCCAGGATCACATCCACTGCTAAGGTTTTGGCTACAGCCACCTGTTGCACAGTTCCCCTGTTCTTCACCCCAGTCTAGGAGAACACTAGCAAGGGGCAATGTTTTCTCCTCACCAGTAAAGTCCTGTACAGTGACGTATTTATTGGGTATAAGCTGACTAGGCTCTATGTAGGAGGGTGAGGGGCACTGTCACTAAATGGCTCCATGGTGGCCTGTTTTCCTCATGAAACAAAGGGGCAAATGCTGGGTGAGATATAAGAACTCCCTCTCCAATACAGACCTTTGTGAATATAGGCGGCTGAGGAACTCGTGCAAAAGTGCCATCCGCTCTGCAAAAAGCGAGTACTGCCAATCTGCCTTATTCTCCACAGCCAGGAACCCGAGGAGTTTCTGGCAGAACATCAAGAACGCGGTTGGAGGATCTGCCAGAGCCCAGATCACTGTCATGCACATTGGTGTGGTAAACTGCAACAACTCCCACACAATTGCAAATGCCCTTAACTCACTGTTCACTAACCTGCCAGCTCTCCCCAGCCAGCCATCTGATCCCATGGATCAGGCCCACCTGCCCAGTGGGATAAATCCCCAGCCGCCCTTTTATCTCATGGTCGTCTCTGTCAAGGAGACCCAGAAGCTCCTTGCTGGCCTCTCCCCTCATACCGGTGCTGGGCACGACTGCCTTGAGCCCAAACTACTCAGGTTAGGGGCATCTCTTCCTAGCCGACCCGTTGCCCACATATTCAGCGCATTTACTAACCACGGGCATTTTCCCGGACGTCTGGAAGATGGCCAAAGTCATCCCTGTCCCCAAACAAGGTGACCCCAAAGACCCAAGGAACTACCATCCGATAGCGATCCTGCCAGCGGTCAGCATACTTCTTAAGAAAATAGTCGCCTCACAGCTCTCGCACTACCTGCAGACCCACAACCTGCTCTCTCCAGCTCAGCACGGTTTCAGAAAAGGACACAGCACCTCTACAGCCCTAGCTGTTGTCACCCCTGCGATCAGGGCTGCTGCTGACCAAGGCAACCTGACCGGGGCCATCTTGATGGACCTCTCGAAAGCCTTCAACCGGGTTAACCACGCACTGCTGTGCTCCTCTCTCCAGTCCCTTGGTCTGTCTCTCCCCCTTTGCATGGGTCAACAACTACCTTTCAGACAGGCAGCAATACACCAGGTTCAACGAGGCCCAGTCTGAGCCTGCCCAAGTAAACTGCGGGGTCCCTCAGGGCTCTGTCCTGGGGCCTCTCCTGTTCTCCCTCTTCGTGAATGGGCTACCCTCAGCACTGACACATGGGCACCCTACGCTGTATGCAGATGATCTAGTCATCATGACCAGCTCCAGGGACCTCTCCACCATTTATGCCAAGCTAAACACCGACTTTGAGCAAATCTAAACCTGGCTAAGGGACCACAAGCTTGCGATTAACCTGCAAAAGACGCAGGCACTGCTCTTTGGCTTGGCAGCTAAGACAAAAGCTGTCTCGGGCTCGCTAATGATCTCATGTGCTGATGGGTCCTCACTACAAACTGCAGATGTGGTCAGATATCTGGGGGTGACACTGGACCCGCAATTGGATCTAAATCTGCACATACGAAATACATGTGAGGTCACTAATTGCAAGTTGGGCCTTGCATACAGAGCAAAAAAACTGCCTCACCTTGGGTGCCTGGGTGGCTCTAGCCAGGGGAATTGTTCTACCCTCGCTTTGCTGTGGTCTTGTCACATTTGCCCACATTGCAAAAACTAGTCTTGCAAAATGGGACTCTGCGTACAACAACATATGTCGCTTTGCACTTTCAGCACCCCGCCTCACTCACCGATGTGAACTCTACTCTCAGCTTGAATGACTCCCACCGGAAAGGCACCGCTCCTATGACTTGGGTAACTTCATTGGCAACGTAGTCAGATCTGCCACCCCCTCAGTCCTCACTGAATTCCTCGTTCCAGCCACTCCCTCCTACTATCTGAGATCCAGCGACCCTCTTGCCCTTATTGTTCCCAAAACCCACACCCATATGGGTGACCGGGCCTTCTCTGCTTATGCACCAAAGTTGTGGAACTCCCTTCCATCTAAAACCCATGCCTCCTCCCACCATGGCTTCAAAACCTCCCTCTGGTGCTTTCTCAAGTCGACATCCACCTGCCTCTGTTCAAAGAAAAACCTCCTTGACATAGGCCGTTCCAACGACTGACTGAGTTGCCACCTAGGCTCACCTGCTCAAAGACGATAGGGCCTCTACACCTTATCCACTCCTGAGCTCACAGTCTACTAGTAGGAGAGGTCCACGTAGTCCTAACTGTTCAATCAATGTTGTGCAAAGTTCTGTTCTGTCTACTGTTGTCTTGCTCTGGGCTCCCTATATCCCAATCCTCTGTTCCACCCTCAAGCTCCACAGCCTTGATGCCCGGTGTGCTGATCTAAGACAAAAAAAAACGAAAATACCATACTGTAATACTACCTGCTGCCGGCTTTATAAATCACCTTTTGTTTCTTGTATGACCTCATTATCTGATGCATTTAAATGTAACACTACTTGTGATTGTCTGATGTTCATTGAATATAATGTACCTTGTAATCTCCCGGGTTGCACCTGAAAATAGGCACCCATTGTCTAGCGTGCTCACCCGGTTAACCAAAGTAAATAAATAAATACTAGATCCCCTTTTCCCAATGTCAGGGATGCCCCTGTCTCCCTTAACCCTTGTGTCTGTACACCATTCACCATGATTGGGTACCTGTGTTCCCTCATGTTCACAGGCATGCTTCCAGGGACACACAAACAACCCACTTCCTTCCTAGCACCACCTTGCGTATTGTTGCTCGTCCGTTTGGGACACTGTCTGGCAATATGCCCAGTTTTCTTACACAACCAACATTCATTTCTTTTCTCAGAGAAATCTTTTCTCTGAAACCTGGAGCTAACTGGTTTCGGTGGAGGCAGTGCGGGTTTTAGCTGCCCTTTCTGCGCTGCTATGCCTGCCCCATTCGCTCTCAGAGCAGGTCTGCTCTTGGCATAGCAGTCCGAGTTCAGCAGCCTCTTGCACTGTTTTGGGATCTCAGTCCTCCAGCCAGGTTTTCAGCTCTGCTGGGCATGCCCAGAAAAACTGTTCTAACAAAATCACATTTTCAATTTTATCAACAGTTTGCTTCAATTCCTTCCCACCAACGTTTTAAAAACTGACGTCGTTTCATGGCTAGCTCCTCGTAGCTCATGTTGGGGCTTCTATTGAGCTTACGGAATTTAGCTCTGTGTGATTCAGCAGTTCAAATTTCTATAACAGTGCAACTTTAAGTTTGCTGTAATCATCACTGTCCTCATTGTCCATTTGACCCAATGCATCCCGAGCTTTCCCAGTAAGTAGCGGGGATAGCTGGAAGCTCCAGGACTCCCTAGGAATTTTAGCCTGAATACAAATTTTTTCAAAAGAATTTAAAAAGGCATCCATATCCTCCCCCCCTTTAAATTCGGCTAACAACTTGGAATTCAATTTGTAACCCAGTCCTGTAGTGCTTGTTAAACCCAAACTACTTACCTGCTCTGGTGCAGCTGGTTGGAGTCGTAGCTTCTGCAGTTCATGTTGCCTCTGTGGCGGTCACACTCCTCACGGGCAGCGTCTCACTGTTCTCGCTTTGCCTCTCGGCGTTCTCGCTCTGTCTCCCTCTGTTCTTGTTCCCTCTTCTCCTCTGTAGCTCGCTGGCGATCACGCTCCTCAGGGTCTGTCTCCCGCTGTTCACGGTCCCTCTCCCTCTGGAACTCCAGCTCCATTCTGTGCAACTCAATTTGCAGCCTGAGAACTTCTGGATCCAGGATACTGGTGACTTTCCCCTGCTGCTGTGGCCCGCTGGCACTGACCCTGTTGCCCTCCTCATCGGATCTGGACACTGCACTGGCTGCCAGCCCTTCCACACTCAAGGTTTGGTCCTTTGCAGTCACTGTCTGTGACTTGATGCTCTGGGTATGTGCTACCATCAGGGCATCCATTAGATTCTGCTTGGTGGCTTTCACCTCGAACGGGACTCCTCTGTCCCTGCAGAACTGCTTTAAGTAGTTTACAGTGTGCCCGCTGTAGTTGGAAGCCATCTTCTTCCCTAAATACGGCTATTCTGACTTGCACTTTAGGAAAAAAAAAAACAACAAAAAAACAGGTAGGAACTCTACTGTAAGTCAAGTGATATGGTTCTCTTTCCTTTTAAAAATAAATTGCTGCCTTTTTCTTTTTTTGCAAGTGAGCTGACGTTATCAAGCCGACACACTGAACAATAGAAGCTTGTAATACCAAACTTATGCACACCGCTGCCAACCAATCTGTCACAAACCCACTCAGCAGGTCAGGCCCTCTGCTCCCACAGCGCCAACCTCCGAGCGCAGTCTTCTGAACAGGAAACAGAAACAGGGTAACCCTCCTGTTTATTTTGTGGGTTCGAATCAACCTTTGGTCTCAAGCTCTGGAGGGATTCAGACTGCGGACCTCTTGTTAGCATACCTAACGTACAGGCTTAGATAATTCTGCTCTTCAGGGGGACCAGATATTTTTTGCCTACGGGCACCTAACCAGGTGTACAAAATGAACCCTTAAGAACTCTATGAAAGACCTCAGAATAAACTCTTACCTTTTTCCAGTTTGGTAAAACCAGTAAGCTTTGCACAATGTCAGCTTTAACCATATGCTTCACTTGTCAAAGAAAAGAATTTCAGAGGTACACCAAGTAGTCTCTTAAAATTAGATGTTTACTTAAAAAATTGATAAAAATGTAAAATGTAAATGCAGAACAATGTATCACAAAACGTACACTCACTTTAAAATAATAAGGTTGAAAAGCGTAATTTCCTACCAACCATACACTTAGACTTATCTAATGTATTCTTCTAATCTTACAGTGCTGAAAGATGTTGTAGCTTCAGAGTCCAAACGTGTGTGTATAAAGGACAGTCACAGCATAATTAAAACTGTCTTGAGCCTGCCTTCTCCATGATGTCACCCAGCTCCTCCTCTGTTTATTAACAATTATACAGTCAGGAGGTAAATTAATAGGTGACAGCAGCAAAAAAAGTGTTTCCCCATATGACTTCCCAAGTAAGTCTGTCATTTTCCAAGTTCTCTCTTTCATCCATGAGCAGCATCCTGTTCTTCAGACATCAAAGAGCATTTATGACGTCACCTGAGTGACATAACCTGTATTCTTCCTCTGAATGTCATAAAAGTTTGATTTCCAGCCTAGCAGCTGGCAACTGCAATTAAGCCAGATAAACAGGAGATCCTTAATTTAGGTCTCTTCTAGCCTTTAATTGTCTTGTGGCTTTTATCTTTTAGCTGAAACATAGATACATAGATACATAGACAGTGTCGGCAGATAAGGGCCTATGGCCCACCCAGTCTGCCCATTTAAGTTTGTAAGTTCAGTTTATGTTTTCCAGGAAGTCTGTTGCCCCTTACCCCTGACCTCCAGAATTCCTTTATGTCTATCCCATGCATTCTTAAATCCCGTGATTGTTTCAGCCCCCACCACTTCCTCTGGCAGGGTGTTCCACTTGTCCACCACCGTTCTGTGAAGAAATTCTTCCTAACGTTTCCTCTGAATGTCCTCCTCCAACTTCATCCCATGCCCTCTAGTCCTGGAACATCTTTTCGCTTAAAATGAGTGCATTCCTGCACCCTGTTCCTCCTGTAAGATACTTGTATGTCTCTATCATATCCCTCTCTCCTCCTCTCCTCCAGGAGTACATGTTCAGTTCCTTCAACCTGTCCTCATAGGACTTGTGATGCAATCCATGCACCATCTTTGTTGCCCTCCTCTGAACCTTCTCTACCCCTGTCTATGTCCTTACATAGGTAAGGTCTCCAGAACTGCACAGTGTACTCCAGGTGCGGCCTCACTAGTGTCTTGTATAGTGGAATTATGACCTCCCTTTTCCTGCTGGTGATGCCCTGCCTATGCATCCCAGCATCTTATTTCGTTAACTGCTGCCTTGTCACACTGTTTCCCTGCCTTGAGGTCATCAGAGATGATAACTCCAAGATCCTTTCCTGCTTGTGCATGCTATATCCTCACCCCCAACTGATATATTGTGCCAGGGTTTTTGTGCCCCATATGCATTATCTTGCACTTCCTTGCATTGAATTTCAACTGCCAAACCCCTGACCATTCTTCAAGTTTCTGCAGGTCCCTTCTCTTCTGTCTACACCCTCTGGTGTGTCTACTCTGTTACAGAGCTTTGTGTCATCAGCGAACAGTGAAATTCTGCCTTCTAGGTCCTGCGCAATGTCACTGATGAAGATATTGAATAGTACCGGTCCCAGCACTGATCCCTGTGGTACCCCACTGGTCACTCTTCCCTCTGTGGAGTGACAGCCATTTACCACCACCCTCTGTGTCCTGCTGCCCAGCCAGTTACCTACCCACTGCACTACTGTCCTGCCCACACCCATATTCCCCAGTTTGTGCAATAGTCTTCTATGTGGCACAGTGTCAAAGGCCTTGCTGAAGTCCAGATAGGCCATGTCCACTGCCCTCCCTGATCCCCTCCCTAGTCACCCAGTCAAAATTCAATGAGGTTGGTCTGACATGACCTTCCCTGGTGAAACCATGCTGCCTTGGGTCCCGTAGTCCATTGACAACCAGATGTTCCACCATCTCTCCTTCAGTAGTGCTTCCATGATCTTCCCCCTACCGAGGTGAGGCTAACTGGTCTGTAGTTCCCCGCTTCTCTTTGTTCCCACTTTTGTATAAGGGGACTACATCTGCTATCCTCCAGTCTTTGGGTACCTCCTGTTTCTAGTGATCGGCTAAACAGGATAGCAAGAGGTTCAGCCACCACCTCTCTTAGTTCTTTAAGGATCCTGGGTGCACCCCATCTGGCCCCATTGCTTTATCAACTCTTATTACTTCCAGTTCCTTCAGGACCCTTTCTCGTGTAAAGGGATTTGTGTCCATTTCTGCACCATTCTCACCCCTTGTACTCCATTCAGACCCATTATCCTCCTCTTCCTCAGTAAAGACTGAGCAGAAATACCTGTTCAATATGTCAGCTTTACTGTTGTCATCCTCCACACAGCCCCCATCCTCCCCCTTCAGTCTCACTATCCCTCCCTTTGCCTTTCTTTTTTCACTTATGTACCTGTAAAAGGTTTTGTCCCCTCTACCCACTGATTTTGCAATGTGTTCTTCTGTCTGAGCTTTGGCTTCCCTTACTGACCTCCCTGCCTCCCTTTGCTTCTCCTGGTACTTCTCCCTATCCCCTTCAGCATGTCTTATGAGAGAGACTCATTAACACATTTGTATATTACAAAAAGCATAGATTAATCAGAACCAGCTGTCCAAGTGTCACAATCTTTACTGCAGCTAAAGTTGCTGCTGACCATTGTTCGTCTGGAACCACCTGGTCTGAGTCTTCGTTCCAACTTTGCAGTATAGTATTTGTCGATTCTGGAGTTAGATCTCTCAGTATTTTATAAAGGGACCCTATAAGATGACCCCAGTGGCTCCCTTGAATGTGGTTGATATATAGTTTAAGAAGAGGAGGAATCAGGTGTGGGATTTCAGCCAGAACTTCCCAGCTTTTGATGATCTAAGAACCCTAATGAAAACCCTGACTGACTCATTAATGCACTTTTTTGCAGTGTGATCTGCTGGTTATACTATAGCAACAAGCAATGTGGTTTCATTCATTTAGAAGCCAGCGCTCTGCAATGGAGGATAGAGGGTTGTGCTGTGCTGGACTGGCTGGTGGTGTGGTGCCTTCTCCTAATAAGGAGAATTGGGCACGGGGGAGAGCGATGGATGGAGTGGTCAGGTCCCAGCTTGCTATTGCTGGGGGGTGGAATTTTCTGTATTCTTGGTGCTGCTGCATCTCACTTACATTTGGGGGATTACTCTGTATTCTTGGCACTGCTGCCTCTCGCTTAAATTTGGGTGATTACTCTACATACTTGGCGCTGCTGCCACTCACTTAAATTAGTTTATAAGATGGGGGCTGGCTGTGGAGGCGGGTGAGTTCTGCCGGCCCCCGTTAAAAAAAAAAAAAAAAAATTTTCAGCAGAAAAAACAAAATGTGGGTGCTGGGTGCATAGGAGGGTGGAATTTAAATAGGTGCTACTGAAAGAAGTTGCTGCCTTGAAAGTACATGAGGCTGTGGGACCAGATGAGGTACACTGCAGGGTATAAAGGGAGCTCAGGGAAGTGCCAGTGTTAAACAAGCAACCAATGTTCAGCATTGACAAATGCTTGTTATTTTGTTTTTCGGGTTAAGTACACTGGAATACAATTCTGTTGACTTCTGGTGACGTCACAGTTTTAATGGCCTCTTAAACTGAGAGCTCTGGGGGTTGCTGATCAATTAAATGGTAAGTCGGTGAATTTAAGGCAATTATTTAGCAAAAAAACACACCGATAGGATTAGTGGGATGGCTTCCGATAAAACAAAGGGACGGCAGTCTCAGTCAGCAAAGCTCAAGGCCTTGATGGAGATTGATAAAGTTTTGGGCCTACCTCGTGACTTGCGCTCGGCATCCCCAGTGAGTAGTATTGCAGACTCAGAAGAAAATATGGAGCTCGGAGGGCAACAAGTTATTCTCACAAAACTGGATGGCATCATAAAAGCCCTTCACAGTGTGGAATCATCGGTGGCTGATCTCAAATCAGTAGATGAATGGACCACAGCAATCGAGCACTCAGTGGGCACATTAGTCGACTCATCCGGCCAGCATGATTGCGCCATCCTCTATTTACTAGGGAGAGAAAAGGAACTTCAGGCTAAAATAGACCAAGAGAATCGTGCAAGGCGTAATAATTTTAGAATGTATGGTATTCCGAATGACGGTGAACAATATTTTGCATTGGTGGAGGAGTTTTTGATGCACATCTTTAGAAGTGTATTAAAACGTCCTGAACATATTCCTTTACCAATCGAGAGAGCTAATCGCTCATTGGGGCTGAAGCCGAAGGATCAGTCAGTGAGGCCAAGATCTGTCATCACTCGTATGTTGAATTACCAGGACCGACAACTGATACTCCAAACAGCTTGGAAATCTCGGGACCTAAATATAGATGGGCAGAAGATCTTTTCTGACCAGGACATTTCAGTTGTATTACCCAGCCAAAGTCAGAATCCACACGGAGAAGGGGCATGTGGTGTTTGATTCTCTCTGGGAGGCTGCGCCCATGCTGAAACAGCTAGGCCTGGCATGTTCTGACCTTCACGTGGATAGGCTGGAACAGGAGATACAGAAGACGGCATGGCGCAGGGCAGGCAAGCCCAAAAGATCCCAACCCTCATCAGTGGTATGGCCATCTCATCTCAGCATGAACATGCAGGAAATCTTGGGTCGAGAAACCAAGGAGTGCTTGAAAGTGGACCATAGCAAAGAGGGACTGACTAATTGGGATTCCACTTGAGTGATGAAACTTAAGGTACAAGGTGGAGTAATTTTACAGGAGTGTGGAACTTTTTTCCTTTTTCCTGAAACTCCTGAATGGGGCTGGGAAGGAGAATAAACTAGGTTTTCATCTTATTTTTCTCATAGCAGAAATAGATTTTTGCCCTCCTGATGGCCCAAGGGTAGCTCGAGGTTTTTTTTGGGGGGGGTCGGAGAGTGAACCGTGGCACATTTTGAGCTATCAGATATGTTTGGACTTGCAGACTCCTTCAGCAGTAGAAGCTAACGATGAGACTGCTTAGTTTTGTTTTCTTCATGTTTTAATGTGTTTTGCAAGGGTAATAATATTACGGAAGGAGATTAGTGAGCAGGGGACCTGGGGGAGGACTGGGGAGATGACCCGGAGAAGAATCCTGGCTTTTGGGGCTGAATGTATGCTGCCTAATTTTTCTGGGTCCCTTCATCCTGGTTTGTACTTCTGGTTTCCTCGCTGAATGCCTTGGGTTGATGGCCTGTGGTAGTGAAGGGAATAGTACTCGGGAGAAGACACATCCCCCAGCTGTCTACTGGATTTTAGTAAAGCTTTCCATCGCTGCAGATCTTACATTTATAATACAGGAACATGGGCTTTGTCAGTGATACTCAATACAAGCGGTGCATTTATATTTATTTTAATTTGACTTTATTCAGCGACCCCTGGGGGTGGCAGTCACATAGCAGAAAGTACCTTAGGGGACCGCACATTCCGTCTCGACGGACAGTGATGTCAGTGAATCAACTGAGACTCTGGGTCAGACTTACAGATAGTAGGTGCTATAGCCTAGGCAAATACCCCCTGCTTCACGCAGGACATCACCACCGAGAACCTAGGAAGTGACAAAAGTATTTGATTTGATTAAGAAAAGGGACAGACACAGAAGGAGAAGACAGGAAAGTTATGTTTGTGTTACTGGTTATAATTATTGTTCATGTTTTAACTGCTGTTACAAGGGTCAAATTGCTGGTTGGTTGGAACAAATGTATGTGAGTGGGTGGGGGGGGGGCATAGGAGAACGCTCTGCACTGGTGATCAGGGGGCCCAACAAGAAAGAAATAATATGGGGACTTTGACAATAACCTCCCTGAATGTTCAGGGAGTTAACTCGCCGGTAAAGCAAACTCGAATTTTGTATTACCTAAAGCGCCTAAAACCAGATATCTGTTTTTTTTTGCAGGAAACGAAACTGAGCGAGGCAGAGTATGCCAAATTAAAGTGCACTTGGGTGGGCGGGGTCCTGAGTACATCCCATCCCTTGGGTAAAAGAGCGGGGACAGCAATTTTCTTGAGATGGGATTAACCATTGGAAATCACACAGGAGGACAAGTTACCAGAGGGGAGAGGAGTGATTGTTTCGGGGAAGTTATTCTCACAACCAATACACTTGATTAATATATACGTGCCCAACAAGGATGACACCACTTTTTATACACAGTTATTTCAAAAGGTGGCATCCTTGGGAGAGGGAACAGTAATCGCGGGGTGAGATTTTAATTGTGTTGTGAACCCACAAAAGGACAGGTCCTCTAGGGTAGCCACCACTAAGAGAAAAATGAGCAAAGTAGTCGGAGGAGGGATGCAGGAGTTGGCCCTGCTAGATGTCTGGAGGGAGCTGAAT
This sequence comes from Neoceratodus forsteri, assembly GCA_016271365.2. Taxonomy (NCBI): domain Eukaryota; kingdom Metazoa; phylum Chordata; order Ceratodontiformes; family Ceratodontidae; genus Neoceratodus; species Neoceratodus forsteri. The sequence continues at coordinate 159,904,928 of CM057458.1, read as the reverse complement.
GGGACAGAGTGGGACTATACTTTTTACTTCTACACTAATGATTCTTATTCAAGAATAGATTATTTTCTGTGTAATGTGACAGATTGATACAAAATGGAAAAATGTGTCATTCAGCCTCAAGTGATATCGGATCACTCCACTGTAATCTTGGGTTTACGCATAGGGGACTGAAGCAAGCAAATGTTTTGGAGAATGAACTCCTCTCTGCTAGGGAAGGAGGACTTTTGCTCCCAGATAACGGATGTCACTCAAGGGCCAAGTCTGGTTGCTTCTGGGATGGACTAAAGGCAGTATTGCGAGGGGTGGTAATATCATATGCTTCATATCTTGCGAAGGCCCGCAGACAAAGGCAGGAAGCATTAGAAAAAAACTGAAGCAATTGGAGACAGAACTTACACAGGATAAGACTCAAAAAAGATGCTTAAGGACTGAAGTTGATAAAAGTAGTAAAGTGTTACTGGATTTGTTAGACAAGCAAACTGAAGGGAAACTTCAATATGGAAACCAGAGATGCTATGAGCAAGGGAATAGAGCAGGCCGTCTGCTGGCCTTCCATTTAAGGAAGGCCCAGGCAGAGAGATACGTGTACAAAAAAAAAAAAAAAAAAAATTAAGACAACAGCGGGAGGAGGGTCTAATATGGCATATACACCCAAGGAAATGGCGGGAGCCTTCCGGAGTATTATGCAGCATTATATAAGGGTGAAGAGGAATTGGAGGATGTCCCCGATCTAATGGATAGATTTTTAGACAGGATTACCATCCCAAGGCTTCTGGAGAAGGTGAAGACTCGACTGGATGCTCCGATTACACCAGGAGAAGTAAAGCAGACCATCCATGATCTGAAAGGGGTAAATCCCCAGGACCAGACTGGTTCAGTGTGGAGTTTTCTCAAAAATTCTGTGACCTTTTAACTCTAATTCTGGTTAAGAATTTTAACCGGGGGAAGGAAGAAGGTGCATTTCCCACTTCCTGGAGAGAAGCCTTTATTACAGTCCTCCTTAAGGAGGGGAAGGTCCCAGATATATGTGGGTCTTACAGACCGATTTCGCTTCTTAACTTTGACTCAAAGATCTTTACTAAGATTCTGGCAAACAGGGTGGGGGTAGTGGTTCCTGAACTGCTCCATCCAGACCAAGTCGAGTTTGTTATGCATAGGCACCTGCGGGATAATATTAGGCAGTATCTCAATGTTCTGCACACCGGGGGTAGGGGGAGGGAACAACAGATTGCAATAGCAATAGACGCGGAAAAAGCCTTTGATAGGCTAAAGTGGGAGTTTTTGATAAAGGTTTTAGAGAAGTTTGGATTTGAGGCACCATTTATAACTTGTATTAAGGGGATTTATAACAGACCAATAGCCAGAATTAAGGTTAATGGAACCATTTCTGAATAGGTAGAAATACGCAGGGGGACAAGGCAGGGGTGTCCCCTCTCGCCAATCCTGTTTGCCCTTAGCAGGGAACACCTCACAGAATTGATTAGAACACATAAGGACTTAAAAGGCATTGGGGTGGGAGGAGGGAGAGAAAATAGGATATCCCTTTATGCGAACGACACTGATATTTTTGAGGGACCCACTCAGAACCTTTCCCATATTATACCAAATATTAGGGGAGTACGGAAAGATATCTGGGTTTAAAATAAATGACAAAACGGAGGTCATAATGGTTAGTGGAATGTGATCACCTTAACTGGTCCACCTTATTCCATTTAAAAGGGTTACGTCACAGTTTAGATACTTGGGGATACTGATTCCTCTGGATTTGCGGAAGCTATATCAAACAAATTATGGCAAACTGATCAATGAGGTGTCAGCGGACCTAAACAGATGGGCGCTTCTTCCCCATTGAATTGAATCGATTAAAATGAGTATACGCCCATGCGTTCTGTTTCTTTTCAGTTCCCTTCCATTGCATATTCCAGGGAAGGAATGGAAGAAAATTAACCATGCTTTATACCATTTTGTATGGGAAGGCCGGAGGGCCAGGATAGGATGGGAAGTGCTGCAGAGACCTAGGGAAAGTGGTGGACTGGGGATGCCTAGCTTTAAATTGTACTACTAAAAGGCACAATTGAGTTCATGGGTTGTTGGGTTGCTTATTTGAAAAATGACGGGCATAATAGCTGGGTCCAGCAGGAAATACAAAGTGCTCCAGGTCTTTTCCCACAAACTGACTTTTCAGGTTCGCCACAATTCCTAAGGAAAAAAGAAATGGCTAATCCTTGGGTTAGACAGACATATAGGGTTTGGGGAGAAATTAAACAGGATTTAAGTTTGGGCCATTCTATGTCGGATATAACAGAGATAATATACTGCTCCCAGTTTGACCCCCCCTGCACCGAGGATGGACCATGTGTTCACAACATGGATGAGGCAGGGTTTAAAGTTTTTTGTTCAGTTTAAGCAGCAGGGCTGGATTAAAACCTTTCCTGAAATGCAAAGGGAGTTCTTCAGTCTCAAGGCCTCTTGTGGTAGGCAGTCCCTATGACGGTATAACAGTCCAATCCTGACATTGGTGGCAGCAGAAAGGGCATCGATATGGGAATGGAAGGAGAGTGCCGAGTCAAAGGTAATGCCCAGATACTTGTAGGAGGAAACCTGCTCAATGGGGTTTAGTGTGCTAGGCAGTAACACAAGGGGGGGCACTACTGGCTTTGTTTTGGCGATGCACGAATAGCATAGCTTTGGTCTTTTTTAGGTTCAGGACTAGCCTTCGTAATGTGAACCAGTGCTCAGCTCTATGAAAAGCTTGTTGGAGGCTGGTCTGGAGTGTGTTGGGGTTGGGGTCAGAGGCGAAGAGCACAGCGTTATCTGTGTAGAGGAGGATCTGACTTGGGCAGGCCGAGGGGAGAGAGCTGAGGTAGAGACTAAAGAAGAGGGCTTAAAATGGAGCCCTGAGGAACCCCAGAGTGGACAGGTCGTGTGTCAGATAGGGTGCTATTGATTTTTATGCATTGAGTTCTGGCAGAGAGGTAGCTGGTGAACCATGCAAGGGGGCTGGGGGAGAAACCAAGGCATCTGAGGGAGTCAAGCAGGAGGGGATGGCAAACCGTGTCAAAGGCCTTGGAGAGGTCAGTGAACACTGCACCGGCGGGACTTCTGGCGTCAAGAGCAGAGTGCAGGAAGTTGGAGAATTCTAGTACAGTGGTTGTAGTGCTGTGACCTGCACGAAAGCCATGCTGTTCAGGGCACAGGATATTGTGCATGGCCAGGTATTTGGTAAGCTGGTTGGCAACTGTTTTTTCAAGGGGCCTTGGAGAGTTGGGGGAGAATGGAGATAGGACGATAGTTACCCTGGGTAGACCGATCGCCGCTCTTTAAGATGGGAGTGATGGTGGTTTTCCATGTACTGGGGAACTGCCCCAGGCACAGAGAGCAGTTGAGCAGCTCGCTAAGTCTCTGGTCAGCTGGGACCAGGATAGCATCAAACATCAGATGAAGTAGCCTAGTGTCCAGGAGGTTGGTGCCGGGGTTGTTACTACTGATAGCTTTTTGCAGAAAGGGTCTAGCCTCCAGCGGGGAGATGGTATGCAGATAGAAAGGAGGTCGCTGGAGAGTATGCAGGGGCATTACTGGGATAGGGTCAAAGAATTTACTGGGCAGGACTGAACTCTGGTCCGAGAAAGTGTGGTTTAGGCAGTCTGCAATGCCAAGGGGTCAGAACAGCCAGTTCCATTAATGGGAGTTGAGGGGGGGGGGTGGGATTTGCCATTCAGCTTTTACATTATCCCAAAGTTCTTGCTTGACCCCAGGAGAGACGAGAGCGGAATGGTAGTACTGGGCTTTGGCCTGTCGAATGGCCCAAGTACACTTATTGTGCTCAGCGTTGTACGCTTGCTTATTAGCTGGCTTGCCAGATTCCATGGCAGTGTGCCATAGATTGTCTCTCATTTTAAGTTTGTGAAGGAAGGAGGGGGTAACTCAGGGCGTGCCTTGCTTTTTGGTGCGATTTCTAGCGAAGGGGGCATAGAGGTCACAGGCAGTGTTAAAAGTACGAGTGAAAGAAATCCAGTGCCTCGTCTGTGGATGGTGCAAGCCTGATGGGGGACCAATCCAGTTGTGAGGGGTACAGTTTAAGGCGACGCAGAAAACCTGAGAGTAGACAACGTCGCTGGGTGGTTTGCGGTTCAGGTTTGCTGTTGGTAGCGGACCATGAAAATATGACCGGGGAGTGGTCACTAAGTGAGTTGGGAAGTACACGGATATCTAGCACCCTCTGGGGGCGGTTGGTAATAGTGATGTCCAGGAGGGTGCTGGTGCCAGTAGAGGGGTTGAATCTAGTTGGGGTGGTGACAAGCTGAGACATGTCAAGGGCGGCAAAGATATCTCTGGTTTGAGAAGCCGTGGCAGAGAGCCAGTTGATGTTCAGGTCACCAACAATTATATGGGCCACTTTGGGTGGTAGGCCAAAGAGGTAGTTAGCAAGCGCCTGAATGGCGAGGTTTTGCTTTCTGGGGGGAATATAGGCAATGTTGAGAAAGAGTGGGCCCTTTCCAGGGCTGGGGGAAATTTTTAGGGTTTGAGCTTACAATACCGTTATCAAGCTTTGGGTGGTGGAAGTGAATGTCCAATGAGGGTGTCACGCATGTAGAGAGCACAACCACCTCCATGCTTACCCACCCAATCTTCCCTGAAAAGGGTGTAACCGGGAGGAGGGAGACTGAGTAGGGTGGATTTGGATAGCCAGGTTTCAACGAGTGCAACAGTGTCCAGTTGGTGCTGAGTAACCCAGCATTGGAATGCAGCAGCCTTCTTATGGAGGCTGCAAATATTCATGGAAGCTATGTGGAGTCCTTGAGCCTGGGCTGGCTTGTTCATAAGGTTGGGCACTGGGCCAGGATTTGGATGAATGTTACTTGATAGAAGCAACAGGAGGGTGATTAGACGCATCAAGGTGTGGTAGTGATTGTGGCACCTCCCCTTGCGTTTGGGCACAGGGCAGTATGCTGGGGTGCAAGGGGTGGGTAGAGTATGACGGATGGGAAAGGCATAGGAGAAGAGTCCAGGGTATGAGTGGAAGTAAGAGGTAGCAGGGTGGAAGTGGGGGTGGTACAAAGGGGGGGGGGTGGTCGAGCATGGGGGGGTTGGTAGAGATGTTGTAGATAAGGGGGGGTACTATGGGTAGAGGGTGATGGTCCCAAGTGAGGTGGGGCTGGTAGGAAGTAGGAGGACCATGGTCAGTATCATTGCACTTGATCCCGGATGCATTGAGGATGATAAGTGTTGCAACATACAAGTCATGAGCGAGACTGCCACTATGGAGTAATGGTAGGGCGCTGGACTTTGATGTCAAAGGTACCAGGTTCAAATCCTGATGCTGGAAGGCAGCAAAAATGTAGGCCTGACGGGGGCATGGTGCATGGGAGTTGGCCCAGGTAGGGTGATGTAGGGAGTTGGAGCAGGGGTATAGTAGCGACTCCTAGTGGTCAGTTGAGGATGGTGCAGGCTATGGGGAGGAAGGAGTTAAACTAAATGTGGAAGGGGAGGAAGCATCCAGGGTGGAGGAGGGTAAACTAAATAGGTGTAAGAGGTAGGAAAAAGAGAGATGGGTAGTGGAGTTGCAGTGTAGGTGGGAGTGTTGGAGTGCAGAGGAGTGTAGTGAGGTTAAGGTCAGGCAGACACTTCCCTCTAGTGGGCACCCGGTAAAAGCTGAAAATGGCGAAGTGGGGTGTTAGGAAAACTAACAGCAGGAAGTCATGTGAAGGGGGCTATAAGTTGAGGTCAGGGCTTGGGTGGGAGGTGGCTGGGGTGGGCGGGGGCAGTCGACACAAAAATTCGATGGGCTAACACCCCCAACAAACAAGCTTGAGGGGAGGCAGGTAATTACCTCTTGGCGCCCCCCTGCTTCCAGGAGTGAAGCGTCTTTGTGGGCTGATGGGGAAGGGGGGGGGTGTTCCGGAGGCCTATAAGTAGGGAAGAGACACAGGATAGTTTTAGTATGCAGTGGGAAGGTTACAGTTTGCTATACGGCTGCTACTGCGCATGTGTCAAGTGTTGGGCTTTGAATCAGGACAGAGACCCTAATGCACATGCGCGGGTTCACAGGCAAGATGGCGAGGGAATGCCAGAAACAACGCTGGATCCAAGGCAGGTAAGTATCACAGAACCCTCCCAAATAACGCTGTCTAGCAAACCCCACAGTAACAGGCTAAAGGCTAGCTTAGAAACACTTGAAATGCTATGCAAACACTGTATAAACACATGCTACAAAGTCCCTTAAAGTACCAGAGTGAGACTCCAGTATAAGCTGCAGAAATAGTCCAGATAAGCAGTGGAGAGAAACGGTCGATATCGGAGGTCAGAAAAAGCGGTGTCCATGACCCCCAGCAAGCGAGCTTCAGGGAGGCAGGTAATTACCCACTTGACGCCTCTCGAGCTCTCTGCTCCCAGGGTGAGCGTCCTGTGTGGACTGCTGGCTAATGGGGGGGTGTGTTCCGGAGGCCTCTTGGCGCCTAGAGTAGCTCTCCTTCTCCCAGGAGTGAAGCATCTGTGGGCTGCTGGATAATTTGGGGGGTGGGGTGTTCCGGAGACCTCTTTGCGACTCTCGGAGCTCTCCTGCTGCCAGGAGTGAAGCGTCTGTATGGGCTGCTGGCTACTGTACTTGTTCTTGTATAGTGTCTGTGTACACTTCCGTTTTGCTCCACTTGTTACCCCTTCCCTGGTTTGCCCCTGAAAATGGAACCTTGTCTCAGTGGGCCCACCCGGTTACCAGAATTCAAATAAATAAAAATAAATAAGCTGGGGTAGAACCACAGCGAAGGGCGGTCTCACTGAGTGCAAGAAGCCTTTGCAATAAGATAGAACTGCAGGCTTTGGTGGTGGAAGAGGAGGTGGACAGAGTTGCCATAATTGAAACATGGGCTAGCCAGTACCAGGACTGGGATCTAGCGATCCCTGGGTGCAATCTATACCGTAGGGACAGGGACAAAGGGAAAGGGGGATGGGTAGCTATATATGTTAGGGATGGGATCGTTTGCAGGAGGGAGGAAGACGAGGGCAAGGCTGAAGCCTTATGGATTCACCTACAGCATTCAAAGGGGAGGAAGGTGAGATTGAGGGTGGTGTATAGGCCTCCCTCCCAGAGCGTGGAAATGGACAAGGAACTGGGACAACAAATTAAGGTGCTTGGTGGTAAGGGCAACACAGTGGTGGTCAGGGACTTCAGTCTGCTGCTGGTGGATTGGAACACCCCAGTCACCTCAAGTGCCAGGGAACAGGTCCTCCTGGAGGCCTTACAAGCTAGGTTCCTCACACAGAAAGTGTTGGAGCCCACCAGGGAGGGGAATATTTTGGATCTGGTACTTAATGATGGAGAGCTAGTCAAAGACATTGAGGTGGAGGACTCACTAGCAGGGAGTGACCACCGCACAGTGTGATTCTCCCTCAACCTGGGGAAGGAAGTAGCCAATACCGGAACAAGAGTGTGGATTTTAAGAGGGTGGACTTTGGCAGGTTGGGAAACATCTTGAAAGGGCACCTAGATTGCATCAGCTCAGACATGGATGCAGCGCAGAAATGGAACATTGTAAAGAAGGGTCTGGCAGAGGCCACTAGCTTTTGCACCAAGTGCCAAAGCAAGATGTCCAGGAACAAGACATAGCTGGGTGAATGGAGATGTAGTGGATAGGGTGATGGAAAAGAGAGCAGCCTTCGAAAGTAAAAGAGATCCTGCCAGGATGAGGATAGGTAGGCGTATGTGAAGAAATCCAGAGAGGTGAGCAAAGTTGTGAGGGCAGCCAAGGCTTCGAAAGAACTAGGCTGGCGCAAGGGATCAGGGAAGGGGAGAAGGATTTCTTTAGGTACATAGGAGAGAGGAGAAAATGCAAGGACGAGATTGTGAGGATTAGGAAGGAGTGCAAGTGGGTGGGTAGAGCAAGTGGAAGTATTAAATGAGTACTTTTGCTCAGTGTTTACCAGGGAGAGGAATGTCCTTATACCTCAAAGGAGTGGCGGATAGGGGGAGGAGGTGATGGATGTAAATATCCTAGTTGAAAGGGTGTTGGAGGGTCTAAGGTCCCTAAGGGTAGACAAGGTGCCTGGTCCAGATGGAGTGCATCCTAGGGTACTTGGGGAATTGGCAAGGGTCCTGGCGGGACCACTGGCAGATTTATTAAACACCTCCCTGAGGAAAGGATGTGTGCCCAGGAATTGGAAGATGGCACATGTGGTGTCAATCCATAAGAGTGGACCCATGGATGAACTTGGGAACCACAGACCAGTGAGTCTTACAGCCATTTTGTGGAAGCTAATAGAGACTATACTTTAGGAAAGTCTGGTGAGGTTCCTGGAAGAAAATGGCTTGCAGGATGACAGGCAACATGGGTTTGTGTCTAGGAGATCATGCCAGACTAACCTTGTTGACTTTTTTGACTGGGTGACAAGGTCACTGCAGAGGGGCCATGCATTGGATGTACTATACCTGGATTTCAGTAAGGCATTTGACTCCGTGTCCCACGGAAGGCTGATCAGCAAGTTAGTCTGGGAGCAGGGAGGAAGCTGGTTGGGTGGATCAAGAACCGATTACAGGGCAGGCAGCTGAGGGTGGTAGTTGGTGGGGAACTTTCCACACCCAGGGAAGTAACCAGTGGGGTTCCACAGGTGTCGGTGCTAGGACTGGTTCTATTCAACATATTCACAGCAGACATACAGTCGTGGCCAAAAATATTGGCGCCCTTGCAGTTTTTTCTAATAATGCACCATTCCTTCCAGAAAATTGTTGAAATTAAAAAATATTTTGGTATCCACATATGTATTTCTTTGGTTTGCAGTGGAATAAAACACAAAAAGCAGAAAAATTTACTAAGTCTTAGCTTATTCCACACAGAAATCCTTAAATGGCCCGGACAAAATTATTGGCACCTTTTAGAAGTAGTTAGAAATAATTAGATTTCAAGCAGGTAATTCTCCTTCACTTTGGAATTGAACTCACCTGTGGTGAGTTGCAGGTGCCTGCAATATAAAAATCACTCATTCAACCAGTTTGAATAGAGAAAATTACTCATTCTCCTGTTTTGTATCACTGTGTGTACCACAGTGAGCGTGGCGAAAAGAAAGACAGCCAGAGAGCTGTCTGAGGAGGTCAGACAGAAGATTGTACTCAAGCATGGACAATCTCAAGGCTACAAATCAATCTCCAGAGACCTTTATGTTCCTGTTTCCACCGTACGTAATGTTATCAGGATGTTTAAGGCCCATGGCACTGTAGACAACCTCCCTGGACGTGGCCGCAAGAGAAAACTTAATCGAAAATTGCAGCGCAGGATTGTTCGAATGGTGGAGAAAGCACCTCGATCAACTGCCAAACAGGTTCAAGTTGACCTTCAGACACAAGGTATGACAGTTTCAATCGCGCCATCCGTTGCCAACTCAATGAAAGGGGTTATATGGGTAGGAGGCCCAGGAGGACCCACTGCTGAGAGAGGAGAGACATAAGAAAGCCCAACTGGGGTTTGCAAAACACACCTGAACAAGCCAAAATCCTTCTGGGAGAATCCTGCGGACAGATGAGACCAAATTAGAGCTTTTTGGTAAAGCACATCATCTCTGTGTTTACAGAAAACAAAATGAAGCCTTCAAAGAAAAGAACACCTTCCCTACAGTCAAACATGGAGGAGGTTCAGTGATGTCTTGGGGTTGTTGTGCTGCCTCTGGCACTGGGTGCCTTGAACGTGTGCATGGCATCATGAAATCTGGAGATTACCAGGCCATTTTGGAGCGCAATGTTGAACCCAGTGTCAGAAAGCTGGGTCTCCGTCGAAGGTCATGGGTCTTCCAGCAGGACAATGACCCCAAACACACTTCAGAAAGCACCCAGGAATGGTTCAGGGCAAGACGCTGGACTGTTGTGAAGTGGCCAGCAATGAGTCCAGATCTAAATCCCATTGAAAACTTGTGGAGAGATCTGAAAACAGCAGTTGGGAGAAGGCACCCTTCAAATCTGGGAGAACTGGAGCAGTTTGCACAAGAAGAGTGGGCCAACCTGCCAGTAGAGAGGTGCAGGAAGCTCATCCATGGCTATAGGAAGCGGTTGATTGCAGTTATTTTGACCAAAGGCTGTGCTACCAAATATTAAGTCTAGGGTGTCAGTACTTTTGTGAATGCCATTTCTTTTTATTTTCTGATTTAAAAGGATATATTAAATTCTGGACAAAAACAAAGGTTCTGTAATATTAACAGAGAAATAAAGAATTGTGGAGACCAAATACTGTACTGTTGTTAATTTAAACTTATGTTTAGAGGAAATTGTGAGTTATTTGAAAAAGTGCAAGGGCGCCAATATTTGTGGCCACGACTGTATCAAACGGGATAAGGAGCAAGGTCAACCTCTTTGCAGATGATACCAAGATCGGTGCTGCGGTAGATAGTGAGGAAGGGGGCAAGATTTTGAAAGAGGATTTGGTGACCCTTGAGTGCTGGTCAGCCACATGACAGCTGGGGTTCAATGCCAAAAAATGCAATGGCTTACATTTGGGGGCAAAAAACCCAAGGTACAGCTACTGGTTGGGAGGAGTGTAGTTAGCCACTTTGGCAGAGGAGGAAGATCTGGGAGTGCTGATGACAGGAGACATGAAACACTCTGTACAGGACAGGAAGGCAGCAGTAGAGGTGAACAGAATGCTGGGATGCATAGCCAAGGGAATCACCTCTAGGAGGGAGGAAGTCATTTTGTCCCTGTACAGGTCCCTGGTGAGGCTGCACTTGGAGTACTGTGTGCAGTTTTGGTGCCCCTATTTGAAAAAGGACATCAGACTGCTGAAGAGATCTAGCGTAGGGTTACGAACATTATCCAGGGGATGGGAGACAGGGCATATGAGGAGAGATTGAGGGAGCTCAACATGTATACCCTTGAAGATAGAAGGGAGAGTGGGGACATGATTGAGACCTTCAAGTACCTAAAGGGCATAAACAAAGTTAATTCAGTGGACTTGTTTAAGTTAAAAGGAGGGAGGGACGAAAGGGGTCATAGTCTGAAGTTAGAGGGAGAAACATAGAATTTGATGGCAGATAAGGACCGCTTGGCCCACCTAGTCTGCCCATTTCCCTAACTAATGGATAAGCTGCAGATCCTAGTTAACCAACAGCCTACTTCCTCCTACCCCCCACTAGGATTGCCTTATGTCTGTCCCATGCATTCTTGAATTGCCCCACTGTTTTTGACTCTACGACCTCCTCAGGAAGGCTGTTCCTTGCATCCACAACCCTCTCTGTGAAGAACTACTTCCTCACGTTACCTCTGAGCCGTCCCCCCTCTGTCTTCAAATTGTGCCGCCTTGTTCTTGCACATCTTTCTGAAAGATGCTACCCTCTTGGACTTTGTTGATTCCCTTGAGGTACAGTAGTTGAAAGTTTCTATCATGTCTCTCCCCCCTTTCCTCTAGGCTATATATCTTAAGCTCCTTTAGTCTTTCTTCATATGTCTTTTGGTGCAGACCCTGCACCATTTTGGTTGCCCTCCTCTGAACAGCCTCCACCCTGTCTATGTCTTTGCAGAGATGGGGTCTTCAGAACTGTACACAGTACTCCAGATGTGGTCGTACCAACTGTCTGTACAGAGGGCCAAATCTTCCTGTTTTCTACTGGTGATGCCTCTCCCTATGCATCCCAGTATCCCCCAGCCCTCCTTACTGCCTTCTCACATTGCTGGCCCACCTTTAGGTTGTCTGATATGACCACCCCCCAGGTCCCTTTCCATTTTTGTTGTCAGTATCTCACCTGCCATTGTGTACTCTTCCCCTGGGTTTTTGTTTCCCAGGTGAGGAGGAAGGTTCGAGAGAGGTGAGGAGGCATTATTTCATGGAGAGGATTGTGGCTGGCTGGAATGCGCTACCAGATGAAGTGGTGGCAGCAGTGCAAATGGTGGGTAGATTCAAGAGAGGTCGGGATAGGGTCAAAGGGAGGGTCAAACCTGGGGGGAGGGTGAAGTCAGAAGTGGAGGGCACTAAGCTGGAAGGGGGTGCAAGGGGAATGGGGCAGCTGCAGTCTAATAGTGTGCTGCACACTCGAGCAGACTAGATAGACCGAATGGCCTGTATCTGCTGGCAGCTTCGTATGTTTGTATGAATTTTATTTTTCTTGTGGATTTTCATTGTTGTTTGTTCCAGTAAATCGTCTCTATTCAGAGCCTCAGCTTTATTGTTAGCATTTCTCAGTAAGTTTATAACTCCTATTGAGAAATCTCATCTCTAGTTCATTAGCCTGTCAGTCATATGGTTCAAATGAACTACATTTTCTTTTTTTATCTTAAAAATTGGCTATAAGAGATATAATTTTTTAAAAGGTATCCGATGCACACTATCTTCCCTCAGGACCACATTTGTAGCAGTATTTTTCTGAAGCACTGAGTTTCAAATATTTCTTCTTTGCCATGTTTCTCTCATGTCTCCTCTCAGTAGAAATATCACTTAGGAGTATTACAAGCAGCTGCCTTGGAAATACCTGTGCCTTGAATTATGACACAAATCAGTGCTGCTGTGGTAGTCACAAAAATTCATAATGATATTCGGAGTTATAGCAAGCCATGGTCTTTTCAATATACTGGGTGAAGGCCATGACTCGAGATTATGAACCCCACCCCATTTCCCCCTTCCCACTGCTGCACCTTTTAAAATACTCTGCTTATCAGTATCTTGTTTAGTTCTCAAGTTTGCTACACTTGTTTTTTTTTTTTTTTATTTCCATAGTAGCGAGCATGATGGGTTAATAAGAACATTTATAAGTACTGCAGTAGAAAGGGCTTTAATTGCCTTTGAACTGCACTGTTCCCTGCAGTGTCCTGCAGCATTTTATGATATACCACAGCATTACTGTATTGCATCCTAGCTGGTGCTGCTATTCGTTTTTTTAGGTCCCAGCTGATGACCTTAATGAAATCAGCCTGTCATCCTACCAGGTCCCCCCCCCACCCTTTTTTTTTTTTTTTTTGGGCTGACTGTATTGGCCTGGAAGGGGTTTTGCAGGCTTTTGCTAGCAACTGGGTGGCCAGCTGTTATCAGTAGTGCATTATGTCATAACGTTCTGTGTAATGGCATGGCACAAGTAGAGATGCGGTGATGCCTGGTGTGTCATTTGTTCACTTGGCATGGTAGGGGTGGGTACCGCATTTGAAAAGGAGGCAGTGAGGATGGCCTGGAGCACATGTAGTATCACCCACAGCCAATGGTGACCCTGTGTAGCTGAATAGCATTGCTACAGTATAAAGGTGTTTTTTTATCATCTTTACTGCTTTGAGTGCAGCAGTCTTACAGATGTGATGTTCATATAGGCTAATGAGGATATTTGATTTTTACTTTAGGGGAAGTATACTAGCAACACTGAACCACAAATATTAAAGCTGTCATACAGTGACAGAATACTAATGGTGCGCTAGTTACTAACTGAATCATTTATATTGTTGTTTTTTTTAAATTCAAGTTTAACAGCATCTCTCAGGTACATCCTTTTTTACACAATGAGTTAATATACATTCATATCATTTGATAAAAAGGGTTTCTTACCTTATTTTATACAGTATGTCTCAGTCAGTTCAGTACAATATTAAGTACTATGTTGTTATTATCTATAGCAGGAAGGACGACTTTATTTTTCAGGCCCTCCCTATATTCATCAGAGTCTCCTTCAAACATTGGTTGGATCACAGGCCGCCCCCCCCAAAACCATCCGCAGTCCCCCGGCCACTCTTAACATTTCCCTCTTCAGTAAAGGTTCTCTTCTTCTCTGTTCTTTAGCTGAGTGTCAGTCACCCGTCTCCTGTTTCCCTGGTGGATCGCCACATCTCCCACCTAGTCCACCTTCTCAGGCATATGGAAGTTCTGTTATTAATTTTATAAGTAAGCTCTTCAAGTTCTGCTATGGTGATTACTATTTTTATCCACTCTCGAGTAGTGGGGGGACTGGGAGACAGCCACTTCTTCGTGATGGCGTTGTGTGCTGCTGTTATTAATACAGACCAAAGGTACAATGAATCCGTACCCTGTATCTCTACGAGCGGGAGTCCCAAAATCATTGTGGGCCACTCTAGAGGCCTCTGCACTAAAAATATTTCTGTAAGTGCTCTAGTGATATCACCCCAAAAGTTCATCAAGGTGTCACGGGACCAAAAGATGTGTAGATGGTCCGCTTCCAATGAGCCACACTCCCTCCAACATTGAGTAGAAACATCTAGGTTTCTTTTACTGATTATTTGAGGGGTTAAAAAATAACGGACCTTAACTCGCCAAGAGAATTCCTGCCAGTACAGTGATTGAGTCATTTTTTTAGTAAGGGAAAATATTCAGTCCCACTCAGGCACCCCTAACCCTTGGGGGGCCTCTTTGCCCCATTTATTTTTATTTTAGCAAATGGGTCCCCCTTCAGTGTCGGTAAAGCCTTATAAAGGAAGGAAATCATCCCTTTCTGGCTCCCAGCCATAGTTCTTTCCTGTGTGGCGCCCAGGAACTGCTGGGCCCTACCTGAATCTGTCTTTTTTTCTTTAGTGTGAGAATATAATTTCTGGCCTGTAGGTATCTGAAGTGGTCTGAATTTTGCAAGCCATATTTGTTTTTAAGGGAACCAAAGTCTAGAAAAAGTCTCTCCCTGCCAGAATTGAGAAAGATATCTCAGGCCCTTCCCATCCCGTATGTGAAACCTATTATCTAGGCGTCCCGGTTGAAAATCTGCGTCCCACGCCAGCCTCCTCAGTGGCCATACAGAATTTTTGAGTTTATATTTCTGACATATTCTGTGGACAGATCTAATTGTGTCCCTAATTGAGGTTAGTTTCGGGTGTGAACCTCTATTTATATTGGGGACCAGTAGTCCGACTTCCAGGGATTGTGACTCCATCCCCCTCTCCTCCCCACCCTCCATGAGCTTCCATCCCGTAGAGGCGTTGGGATTGGACCAGATCATGGCATTTTTTAATTGGGCCGCCAAAAAATAGTCCTCAAGATCCGGAAGGGACTGACCACCTCTTTCTCGGTGGGGTTGGAGGATTCTTAAATGTATTCTGGGTTTCTTGGAGCTCCAGATAAATTTAGTTAGCATTTTATTCCAGGTTTGAAAGATCGATTTGTGTATATAAAGGGGGGATGCACTGAAACAAATATAAAAACCTAGGAAGTACATTCATTCTCAGGGTGTGTATCTTGGAATACATTGGGAAGTTTAACAGGGACCATCTTTCAAAGTCTTTCTGTAAGTTATTTATTAAGGGAAGGTAGTGTGCGCAAAAAGTTGGGAGTATTGTTTTGTGATGTATGCCCCTAGGTATATCATCTTATAGGCCTTCCAGTTTAGCGGAAAGAGGCTACACAACTCTACACTAGGTTTATAGAAGAAGGCAAGTACCTCTGTCTTTTTATTGACGGAATAGCCTGCATGCCTACCAAATTCCGTCAATATTGTCCATACTTGTTTTATGGACCGGTGAGGTTGTGTAAGGCTCAAAAGGACATCATCTGCGTACAATGAGATTTTCTTTTGGAGGTCACCCACTATCACACCTGTTACCTCCTCTGCTCTCCTCACTGCCTCTGCCAATGGCTCGATATACAGAGCAAATAGTAGCAGGGACAGGGGACATCCCTGGCGTGTGCCTCTGCCCAGACCGAACCTTTCTGAAATGCCACCATTCACTCTGACATAGGCCTGTGGGTTAGAGTAAATCGCTCGGATAACATTTATAAATGGGGGGGTGCCCTCTATGTTCTAAAACGGCAAATAGGAAGCTCCAGGAGACTCTATCAAAGGCTTTTTCAGCATCCAAGCTCATTAGACATGCTGGCACACCAGATCTCTGAATAGTGTCTATTAAGTTTATCGCTGATCTAACACTGTCAGGGGCTTGGCGGCCTGAGATGAAGCCTGTTTGGTCTATATGTATTAATTTAGGCAGTATAAGATTTAGTCTGGAAGCTGTTATCGCCGTGAAGATCTTGTAGTCAGTGTTTAATAGGGATATGGAGTGGTAAGATTCACAGTATGTTGGATCCTTCCCTTCCTTATGGATGACCAAAATGGTGGCGTATTGCCATGAGGGGGGAATAGGTTAGTCTCCAGTCCATACAGCTGCAAACACCTGCAGGAGGACAGGGGAAATCTCCGCTGCGAAGGTTTTATAGAATTCTGCACCAAATCCATCTGGTCCTGGGCATTTAGCTGTTTTTAAGTTTTTTATTG
This sequence comes from Neoceratodus forsteri, assembly GCA_016271365.2. Classification (NCBI taxonomy): domain Eukaryota; kingdom Metazoa; phylum Chordata; order Ceratodontiformes; family Ceratodontidae; genus Neoceratodus; species Neoceratodus forsteri. The sequence continues at coordinate 159,888,770 of CM057458.1, read as the reverse complement.
TGTACTTGAGTTCTTGTATCGTAATGGGGTTGATAAGAGTCTTTGCAGCAGGTTGGGGCAGGGGAGGGAGGGGGACGGAATCCAGGTATTTCTTTTTCTCTTGAGGGGAAGTTATTTCCTGAGGTGAATATAATTTAGTATAGTAAGCCACAAAGGCCTTCGTTATTTGTGAGGCCTGGGTGGTCTTCTGGTTATTACCAGGAGAGACTATTTTAGCAATAGTCGCCTTCGCTATATTTTGCCTGAGTCTATAGGCTAATATTTTAGTCCCCCTAGGATCCCCTTCATAGTATTTTTGTTTCGAATAAAATAGGGCTTTCTCTACTTCTAGTTTCTGTATTTTTTGCAATTGTTGCTTGCTTTCTGTTAAGTTTTTCTCTCTTTCAGGGTCCCACTTAGTTTTCTGACTTCTTTCCAATTCTTTAATCTGGGAAGTTAGCTCTTGTTGTTTTGGGTTAACATCTTTTTCCTATGGGTGGCTATCTGGATCAGTTTACCTCTGACCATCGCCTTAAGAGAGTCCCATAGTGTCTGGGGGGAGATTCCGACTGTGCTATTTTCTTCTAATGATCTTTTGAGAAATTGTTTTAGCTCTTTAACAGTCTCTTTATCCTGAAGAAGGGAGGTGTTCAACCTCCAGAGGGTTTTTTTTTTTGGGGGTAGGCCCAGATTGATTTCCAAAAAGAGCGGGCTGTGATTTGACAAAACCGTGGTTCCCACCCACATCGAGGAGAAGGAAGGGAGGTCCCTTGTAAAAGTAAAGAACATGTCTAGCCTCGAGTAAATATGAAACCTCAGGGAGTAGCATGTGAACTCTTTACTGCTGGGATATCTTTCCCTCCATATACCCACCATACCCAGTTGTTGGATCAGTAATTTAAATGCTTTGGCTTTATTAAGTTCCGGTCTGGGTATTTGAGATGTGGTATCCATCTCTCTGAGAATTATGTTCCAGTCTCCACCCATTACCGTTATACTTTCGCTTTCTCTGCAACTAATTGTAGCAGAGCTGAATAAGAGGAGACCGGAGACCCAGGCGGGACATATACATTAACCAGAGTAATCAACTGTTCTTGTACTGTTCCTGTTACTGTAAGATATCTTGCACCTGGGTCCTCGATCACCTCCTGCACCTGGAAAGGGAACGTGGCTGAAAGGACGGCTGCCCCTCTCCTCCTACCCCTCGCAAGGGAGGAATGAAACAGATGGGGGAACGCTGTACACTTCAGTTTTTGAACTTCCACAGGGGTTAGGTGTGTTTCTTGCAAGAAAACTATATCACATTTTTGCGCATTTGGATATCTTTGCAGCCTTTTCCTCTTAATAGGCTTGAACATCCATTCATGTTGAGGGAGACTATCTTTGAATAGTGGTTAATCATTTGTGTGTATTTTTATCTTATCTGCTAACCTCAGAGACACTGTATTTTTGGAAAAACAATGTTGATCATTGTGAGTACCTTGCCATAATTTAAACCAAATAACTTCATAACATAACAACTTTTCTATTAACTTCAACATGAATTGCATAAAACAATTAAACCATTGCTTTGGCCTGATCCAATATCTAGCCTTAAGCAATATAAGTGAATTAATGCCCGTGGCTACCAGACTTCGGAGCCACAAGTCTTTGCTTTCCCCTGTAGGGCTTCCTAGGTGTGACTTGAGTGCTGGTCCTCAATGGAGGAGGAAATGTCCTTACTGGACCTATAAGGGAGCTCGGCAGTGCAATGAGACCTCTCTTTGGCCTTGTCAGAAGCTCTCTGGAATGGCCATCCTCCTGCAGATCACCTCTCTGCATAGCACCATACCAAGCATTCCCCCCCCCCAGATTGTTCCTGTCCTCCCCCGTCCCGGTAGGACCAGGGAAGGAGGAAGAGGACAAAGAAATAATGGATCATTCTCAGATTATGCAGTAAAATATTTTAAGGTCTAATAAAAGCTGTTATAGCATCTCCAGTTCCTTCGGAGAGTCATTAGATTACCCCTTGCCCCCATGTTCCCCCGGTCCCTGGCATCCCCTCGGACTCCCCTATTTTAGGTAAATTTCTCTGGTCTCTCACATAGAGGGAGTCTCTGCCATTCCTCAGAATCTCCCTGGTTTCCCAGCTAATGATCTATCTGTTCATGGCCAGCGCAGGTCCCTGCCTCCCCTCCTTCCCCTTAATCTATCAATTGTTTTTAGTTCAACTTTAATATGGGTGAGGAAGATGGCCAGAGCAACTCGTATAGGGTCCCTCTCATCCCTGTCTCATTTGAATCATTTATATTGTTATGAATAGTTATATTAGAACATTACTAATTTGAGGAACATTGTTTTACTGTTTTAGCCAGGGGTTCAGTAAATTTATTTTTAGCTGAAGTCTAAAACTTCCAGGAGTCTAAATCTGGAAGTCATCCAGATATTTTGGAAGTCAAAATACTTCCAGAATCCCACCTTGGGAAGTCAGTATTCTAGGAAGGACAAATTTTATGGATGTTAATATATTCGTGGTAAAATGCAGTTTCTTTCAGAAAAATCCATCATTTCTGACTTCCAAGCCTGCAATTTTGGAAATCATCTTAAGTTTTGGTTTTACATCTAGAAATCAATGACTTCCTCTCTCTTCATTTTGTAAGTTTTTGCCTTATTTTTGGAAGTCAAAATACTTCCAAAATGGAGTTAACTGAAGCCGTGCTGCTAGGGCTGCAAGAGCTGTGATGCATCAGTGTGTTTGGTCACATTTCTGATGATGATGTAGGAGGAACAGAACAGACTTTTTTTTAGCCTCCAGAGTGCTGCCCCACACATCAGCCCAGTACTGCCAGGTGGAAAATCTACTAATCGGCAAAAAAAAAAAAAATCTTCAGCTATAAGACGTGACAGCTGACTGCATCTGAAAATTACTATTAATTCCAGGTAGTACACTAGCTCTTTAAAGCTCTAACACCACATTCAACATTTTCACCATTTCCAAATGCTTGTTAAACTAGCTGAAGTTAATGCAAATTGTGGCTTGTTTTATCATAGATTTTCAAGGAGAGTCATGTTGAATATGGCCATATCAATGTTTTAGGTTACCAGCTGGCTACTGGGAATTCTGATGCCTGCTTGTATTTCTTCCTCCCTCCATGCCAAGCCTACCAGTAATTTCATAGTTTGTGGCTTCTCTCCTACAGTTGTCCTGTCAGTATCACTGCTGAGCTGTCTTGTTGTACGAATGGGTACAGAGTGTCCACCGTGAGCCTACTAAGCAAAGGAGATGATGCTACATCTGTCTGCCCATCTTCCTCCACTTACTACTCAGTTCTGCTTGTGATAGTTGCATGACCCGGAAGGAGCTTGCTCAGCTTGCAGCACTGAGGCAGCTGGTGCGAGGCTGTCAGCCTTAGAAAGAATTTGATTTCAAACCTGCTGACTTTGAGACACAAGTAGACTCCACTCTACCCCAAGGAACTGCTGATTCCGTGTCATTTACTTCAGCTTTTCTACGGCACTTTATTAACTGAGTCGGCTAAATTGTGCTCTTTTCAACTTTTCATTGATTGCTATATGCCTTGTGTACAGGCTCTGTCAAAGAGATTTACTCGACGATTCTTGCCCAAACGTTTGTGGCCTTCAAGCTGTATTTTTGAAAATTCTTTTCTAGACTGAATGCAGTGCCTTACCCTGTCTTAGGGAAGAAACTGTATCTGTTGCTACCACAGCAAGAGGGAGAGAGGGATCTTTAAGTGTCTGCCTAATGTAGGCATATTTCAATGAGAAGTCTTTAGTGTTATCTTTTTAAAATAATTTCTCCTTACTTTTGTTCATTTTAACTAAGTTTGATATATTTAAAAGCCATTTTTTAAGTGCAATAACACAATCCCAGGAAGTGCAATTATGGTGAGATAATCGTACATCTCTGGTGCGTTTAACAGCACAATGCACCTGAGCTGTGCAATTATATCACCATAATGCACACCCTGGGATGTCTTTTTGTTTACTTATGAGATTGTTACAGTGAAGCATTACACAACAGCGAAGGAGTGTCTTTGTTCATTAGCTATCCCAAGTGGATCATTCAAGGGTTGGCTGGGGAGAGGATGCAGGTGATGGGGCCAGTGTGGGTCCTTTTGAGGAGCTCCTTGATAGCACTACTGAAGTTTCTGTGTGGTTGTTCCATAACCTCTAAATAGAAATAGACCTTGGAATCAAGGGTCCTTACATGGAGCCAGGTCGCCGTGATTGTTGCGCTATCCAGTGAATGAAAATGGACCCAGATTCTAAGCTGAGTCATCTTTGGGAGGGGCCTGCAGACATTTATATGGGCCTAGCTCATAAAGCTCTCAGCACTGGGCTGCTGTGCCTTCTTTCTAATCTTATAGAAGGACCTCATTATAACTAGGACATTTCACCTCGTGTTGGCTATCCTGGGTCAGTAAGGTCCAAATAAACAAAGCAGTCAGTAGTGTGTTCCATCTTTTAGATCATGGGTCGGGGAACTCGGAGATCAAAGGGTCAAATCTCTTTATAGCTACTAACTCCCTGTTAAATTTGAGCTAGCCATCAGGGAATTGAAGTGATATGGAACCAAGAGGAAACCATGCATTTTACCATGTTTTATAGTAGTGATTAAGCTGGCGGGGAGTGTTACCTTTAAGTAATCATAGGTATTATAAGAACCTGCTTTGCTTTGTTCCTCAATATGCGGGCAGTGTGATTACGTGATGTTAACTGCACCCAACCCCGTTGAGGGGAAGAGGAAAAGGAGATAAAAATGGTTTAACCAGGAAAGAGACGATAAGCTGAAGATTGTTTCCAGGTGAACCTGGGAGCACAAGGAAATTAAGCGACTTGCTCAGGGTCACATGTTATGCAAGTGGGGGCTGTGGGATTCAAATCTAACTTTCCAGGTTTGCAGCTCAGTGTCCTAAACCACAGCGCTATACTGCTTCTTCTTGTGTTTTACCACTTAAATGTTTTTCAGATCTGTTAAAAGAATTGAGCGGTTGTAAGAATGTATTTGTTGTGCACCCATTTCTTCTTCTGCAGTAACTTGAGCAAAGACTTCATAAAGGAGTAACTGCTAAATGAATAATCCTGTTAAAAGGGGGGGGGGAGGCTACAGCCACAGGTGCAGGACACATTTACCTCAGCTCCTTCTAGACTCTCACTTTCTGGCTCAACGTGTATTTAAAGAGCTGCTGACACCTCAAGGAAAACTTAAAAAAAAAAAAACTTTCATAGGGACAGAGTGATTGGGAAAGAAGGGGAGGGGTGGCACTATATGTGAAGGAAGGACTGAAGTGTGTAAGGGAGGAAGGGGAGGAGGGTAGTACGGAGTCACTTTGGATGCAAATCCAGGATTCCAAGAATGGGATTCTTAGAATGGGAGTGGTGTACAGGCCACCATCTCAGACGGAGGAGTTAGACAGGAACTAGCGGGACAGATCAGGAGGACCTGCAGAGAAGGGTAGTGTGGTGATTGTGGGGACTTCAACATGCCAGGAGTGAACTGGAGCACCCCAACAACCAGGAACAGAAGGGAGCAGGTACTGCTGGATGCCTTCCTGGACAGCTTCCTGCTGCAAATGGTCAGTGAACCAACCAGGTTAGGAAATACCCTTGACCTTGTCCTGGCAAATGGGGACTTTGTGAGAGAACTTACAGTGGAGGAACCGCTGTCAGGGAGTGACCACTGCTCAGTATGGCTCACATTGGATATGGGCACAGTAGTGCTGGACTTCAGGAGGGCCGACTTTGGGAGGATAGGGGAAGTGGTAAAAGGGTACCTGGCAAAAATTCAGTCTAGTATGGACACTAACCAGAGGTGGGAGCTCATAAAGCTGGGGATAGTGGAGGCAACCAAAACCTGCTGCAAAGCCCAGAGCAGGAAGGCTAGGGCTAAGAAACCAATCTGGTTGAGCAAGGAGGTCATGGAAAGGTAAGGAGGAAAGAGCTGCCTTTAGAAGTACAAGAAAACAGGAGGGGAGGGAGGACAGGAGAGTACTTGACAGAATCGAAGGAGGTGACAAGGGCAGTAAGGGGAGCCAAAGCATCTACGGAACTCAGGCTGGCACAAGGCATTAAGAAGGGGGAGAAGGACTTCTTTAAGTACATCAGGGAGAAAAGGAGCTGTAAGGGCCACATAGTAAGGGTTAGGAAGGAGGGGGATTGGGTGGAAGCAGGATCCGATAAGGCGGAAGCACTAAATGAGTACTTCTGCTAGTATTTACTAAAGAGAAGAGGAGGGTGACACCCAAGGTGGGAGAAATGGCAGAAGGAGTGGGGGGAAGTGGTGACAGATGGGGAAATCATGGAGAGCAGAGTTCGAGAGGGTTTGAAGGCACTGAGGGTGGACAAGGCGCCAGGCCCAGATGGCATCCACCCCAGGGTACTGAAGGAGCCGGCAGAGGTCCTTGCAGGACCTTTGGCAGACCTATTTAATGCGCCTCTACATTCGGGGTGTGTACCTCAGGACTGGAGGATGACTCATGTGGTGCCCCTCCACAAGAGTGGCCCCAAGGATGAACCGGGAAACTACAGACCAGTGAGCCTCACAGCCATTGTGGGTAAGCTAATGGAGACTATCCTGAAGGAGGCTGGTGGCCCTCCTAGAGGCCAAAGGACTACAGGACAGCAGACAGCATGGCTTCATACGTGGAAGATCCTGCCAAACCAACCTGGTCGAGTTCTATGACTGGGTAACTAGGCAACTGGACAGGGGCCATGCAGTTGATGTCCTGTATCTGGACTTTAGTAAGGCATTCGACTAGTGCCACATGGAAGGCTGGGAAGGAAGTTAGTAGGCACAGGGCGGTGAAAAGCTGGTGAGATGGGTAGGAAACTGGCTGCAGGAAAGGCAACAGAGGGTGGTGGTGGGTGGGAGCTCTCACACCCAAGGACAGTGACAGCGGTGTTCACAGGGCTCAGTGTTGGGACCAGTGTTGTTTGGAATATTCATTGCAGACATATCATGGGACATCAAAGCAAGATCAGTCTGTTTGCTGATGATACCAAGGTAGGCGTGGTGGTGGATGACCTAGGGTGATGGCAGGGGTTGCAGGATGATCTGGCAAAGCTTGAAACCTGGTTAGACACCTGGCAACTGGGATTTAATGCCAAAAAGTGCAAGGTGCTGCATTTTGGGATGAAGAACCCAAGGAGGAGTTACCAGCTAGGGGGAGTGCAGCTAGCCCAGACAGAGGAGGAGAAAGATCTGGGTGTGCTCATTACAGGGTCAATGAACAACTCGGCACAGTGTAGGAAGGCAGCTGCAAAGGCCAACAAAATGCTGGGTTGTATTGCAAGGGGTATATTCTCGAGGAGGTTATTCTGCCACTGTAAGGGTCATTAGTTAGACCACACCTGGAGTACTGCATGCAGTACTGGCGTCCGTATCTGAAGAGGGACATTAAGTTACTGGAAGGGGTGCAGCGCAGAGCGACAAAGATGATCAAGGGGCTGGGGGACTTGTCATACGAGAGGAGGTTGAAGGAGTTGAACATGTACTCACTGGAGGAGAGGAGAGACAGGGGTGACATGATTGAAACCTTTAAATACATGAAAGGAATAAACAAGACGGGTACAGAGGGGCTGTTCAAAGTAAGGGAGGGGAGGTCTACTAGGGGCCATGATATGAGACTGGAGCGAGGAAGGTTCAGGAGGAAAATGAGGAGACACTTTTTTACAGAGAGGGTGGTGGCTGGGTGGAATGCGTTACCTCCTGAAGTGGTATGCAGTAGAACAGTGGACTGCTTCAAACGAGGATGGGACAGGACAAGGGGGAGGGTTAATGAAGGGGAAGGGTGGAAGGGAGGGGCAGCTGCAGAATAAGGGGTGCTAGCTGCACATTCGAGCAGACTTGATAGACCTCTAGGCCTTTATCTGCTGGCAAATTTCATATGTTCATATGTTCGTATAATATTTAGGTGCACTTCAGCTTGCATTCAGTATACATTCTATAGATTTCTCCTCCCCATTATTTATTACTGAGAAAATGTGCATGAATACATTATCTGTATCCTTTTTTTTTTTAACTTTGTTTATTGTTTCAATATAAACAGAGAGTTATACATTTCCAGCAGAGACATTTCAAATGATAATAAAATAAAAAACGCACTGAGGTCGCCACTCCCCATATAATACAGTATATGAACTTGGTCTACTGCAAAAAGATACGTCTATGGGGGTTACTTAATAAAGAAATTCCTTTTATGTCCTGTAATCCTTTTTAGGCTGTATTGAAAAGCCCAAGAGCTGCATGGAAAGTACCAAATCGTTTTATAATATATTCTGCTCAGGTATATTCTCTCCTCTAAAAGAGGGGATACTAATGTCCATGCTTTAACACTTTTAAGTGCATCGTATGATGCTGAATGCAAAGAAAATAATGCTACAACTCCTGTACCTTTTCTGCTATGTCACCCAGTTCATAATGCTATAAAAAACTTCATAACAAGTTTAAACGGCCATTGTTATAGTAAGAGAGAAGTACAAAATTAAAGTTCCTCGTTGCATTAGAAATGCTTACTCAGGCCCTCTTTCAAAACGGTACAGATTAAATATATGATTTAATGTGTCTAATATAGTCCTGTCTCAGGTTTAGTAATCCCGATTTATTTTCATGACTCGTCGTCATCAGATAAGGGCTCTTCCTGATCCCTCGATCGTCTCCTCCTTGGTATCGGCTTCTGAGGCCAGCGTCTAGCCTCCTTCGGGTCTGAGAAAATGAAGATTTTACCCTGGTGGATAATCCTTAGACGAGCCGGAAAAATTACACTGTGCTGGATCCCAGCCTCTTGTAGAAGTGCTGTAGGGCCATCGAACAGTTTGTGCCTTTGTCTGGTGGCGTAACTAACGTCTGGATAGATTCGAATTGTCTCTCCTTCACACAACAGCATTTTATTCTGCCTAGCCAAGGCCAAGAGATAATCCCGTGTTGCCACTCCATCTGTCACTGCCAAGATTGCTCGTGGAGCTTCCGAATTGTCTGAGGATCTCCGCCTGGTAATTCGATATGCTTTCTATATATTTTTAACACGCTCCCTGGCTTCATCCCCAAACTGTTGAATTAGCCATTCTTGCAGAAATAAAACCAGGTGGTCCCCTTCACATCCTTCTGGAATGCCCAATATTCGAATATTGGAAGCCCGAATTTGATTTTCCAAAGTCTCGAGCCTCATTCGAAGATGCCCATTTTCTTTCAGCACTGTAGTAGTAACCCCCATTGCAGCTTCAGAGGATTCGGCTGTTAACTAAATCCATGCAGGTTTCTAAGTTAGACACCCTGTTAGCAATACCATCCATTTTATCTGCCAAACTCGCAACAGAGGCTATTAGACGATTTATTTTTAGTCCAAGAGATTGTAGAGTTTCCTGTCCTGTATTTTCCGAGTCCGAGGCCTGCAAGGTAGAGTCAGACCGCATGGCAGAAGTGGCTGGAACATTTTTGGCTTTTGCTCCGGCAGGGTGATTGCGATCTTTTTGAAGATTTCCCATGTTACAGCGGAGAGCTTCCGATTTCTGTAACTGTTCAGAGATCTTTAAACTATGACCAAAAAACTCGGTTTATAAGCTTTATAGCCGAGTGAATTAGAGGAGCATTATTAGAAAGCGGCCGTCTTGCTCGGGCTCAACAGCGCCACCCCCATCTGTATCCCTTAGAGTTCGTCTGCCTCTATACTTGACTCCCTACGTGAGATCATAATCCTCTGTTGTGACGGCCAGCCCGGTGGCGCTGAGGGTTGAGGCAATGGATGCCACACCTTGCACTACGCCAGTGGCCTGGGTTCAGGAACGAGCCCGGGTTGTCGGGGGTCGGGGGGGGTAGCCTGAGTGTCTGATGGACTGCTTGGCTCCTTCAGGGGGAGGGGGGTTTCCCGGCCCGGGGGTGGCCTGATCTCAGGTGGAGGCCAGAAGGTACAGCAGCCCCGGTCCCCAAATCAGTAGGGGAGTGCAAAAGGACGCCGGCGCAAGCCTTGGCATCATGTGGTATGTCGTCACACTCAAGGGGGGTGTACTACAGAAATACGCCTTTCAAAGCAACACCGGCGCAAGGGCCTGATAGTGGGCCCTCCTCCAGCCGGCCTGCCGCCGATGGAGGCCCCCGACGAAGACTTGATTCCTTGGGATGGGGGGTATGGGGGGGCCCCCCTCCCACCACCACCTCACCTGGGAGGTAAGCCAAGGCTGTATGGGGGGAGACCTTGAGCAGACGAGAAGCTGGGCAGGGGAGTTGGGTATAGATTGGGGAAGGAAAAAAAAAAGCATACATATCTATATATATCTCTATATATATATTTATATATAGAGGCAAAAACTCTGTTTAATGCATTAGTTGGGTTGTTCCACAGTACAAAAGTGAGGAATTGGTGTTAGGTTGACAGCTCTTGTACCCTCAGTTTCACTTTCAACCGCATCGCGCGAGATTGTCGCCGGCCCTAACTCTCACCCAATCACATGTGAAGAAGCAGAGGTAGAAGAATGGGGTGAGAGTTAACGATGACTCAACGCTACACCCCAATGCCGCTTGGGGTGGGCTGAGGGGGTCCAAGGCGCTTTCAACCCTAACACCGAATTTCCTCACTTTTGTCTCTGTGGAACAACCCTAACTAATGCATTAAACTGAGTTTTTTGCCTCTAATTTCCCTTTTCTTTGAGAATAATAAGAAATAGTGAATGTAATGTGGCTGCGGAAGGGCCCCGCGTTCCTGCCACGTGATGTCTTGTGACATAGTAACAGGAACAGCAACGCAAACAGAAGTGCGAACAGTGGTGCACATGGTAATGCAAACATAAATGGTAAAGGAAACGTTAATAGAAATGCAAGCACAAAGTGACGCAAACGAACATTGAAGCGCATACGAAAACGCAACTGGTAACGCGAATAGTGATGGCAGCGGTATTTTAAATGGAAATGTTAAGTGTCACAGCAAAAAGAACATGAAAGGGAACAAACGGAAACGCGAACTCAAGCACACACGTAAACGCAAACCATAATGCGCACAGGCACGGCACCGCAATTGTAAATGCAAATGGTAAAGTTAACATGAAGAATAATGCCAAAGGAAAGAGAAATGGAAATTGGAACAGAAGTGCGTACGGAAACGCAAACCGAAACGTGCACGGGCACAGTACCGCAATTGAGAACGCAAATGGTAATGGTAACAGCAACAATAACAGCAAAGGAAACAGAAGCGCAAAGGCAAATGCAAGCGCATATGGAAACGCAAACCATAATGTGCATGGGCACAGTAATGCAATTGTAAACGCAAATGGTAACAGTAACAGCAAGGAAGACGCGAAACGAAAGAGAAACGGAAATGCAAACGAAAGGGCTGCCGGAAACGCAAATGGCAATGCGCACGGTGATGCAAACAAAAATGCCAACAGAAATAGTAGTGGAAACGCAAATTGTAACAGTAACGAAAACGCAAGTGCAAATGACACGCAAAGGGTAACTCACATGGTGGTGTACACGGGAACGGTAACGCAAACTGGGACATAAACGCAAGTGGAAACAGTAACTGTAACAGTAACGGAAGCGCATACCCTGTTTTTGTCAAACAGGCACATACAGAAACACAGTGTGTACAAAGTATGTGTGCATTGTAATGGGGATCGAAGCTTAAAACGAGCATTGGAAGTACTTAATTGTTAATATCTCAGCAACCGCACGACGTAGAAAAAAAATTAAAATTGCACAAAAATCTTGATTTTTCTGGCTAGGTTTTTATTATTACATAGCCTACAAGGCTATGTAACTTGCAACAAAAAATCTGTATCTCACATCGTTTTCGAGATACGAGCCCCAAAAGGCGTGGCGTACACCACCATGTTAGTCTATGGGAAAAAAATGCCAACTTCGGAGTACCATAACTTTGTAGCCGTGCAATATTTTTTCACCAAACCACCAAAAGGCACATCTGTGAGATGTTGGCTGCATTCCCTCCAAATTTCAGTCCAAAAGACCAAACCGTTTGTTTGGAGCAGGGAGGCAAAGAATTCCTGTCATTTTGGCCGTAGCCTGAAAAGTAGTGTCGCAATTTGCGACACTTTTCGCAAAAATTTACGAAAGTGTTGTGCTTGCAACGCCACTGTGCGACACTGCTGTTTCCAGAAATTTGAAAAACATATTTCTGGGGTGTTTAACCCCAAATTAGACATCCTCAGGGTCCGACTAGCTGAACACAAAAAGAATTGTGTCCCTAGAGAGTCCCAAATTTAAATGCGAAGCATTTTTCTGATCACCAACTGAAAACAAAATGGCGGATTTGCAACACTACTAAGGCCATTTGCGAAAGTGTTGAATATTTTGTTAACTTTTCCCATTGACTTATAATGGGAACTTGTTTTTGAATAACTTTTGAACCATTCAATATTTTTTCATAAAATCTTCAAAAGGCACATCGGGTACCCCGACTGCACGTTCCCTGAAGTTTTTGGACTGGTCGCACAAACTGTGAGACCTGTAGGTGAGAGCAAAGAAATTGCAAAAAAAGCGTAATTGCGCAATTGGTTATCGCTTAATAACTCAGCAGCCGTATATCCAACCAGCACAAAACTTGGCAGATCCCACGATCTACCATGCCCAATCGTGCATACCAAATGTTGGGCAAATCCGTTGAACGTTGGCAAAGTTATTAAGGTGCAAAATTTGACCCTTTAACCTTAAAAGTGCTACTCAACCCTAACTGTGGTAGCACTACCGTGCTACCATAATTAGAGGCAAAAAACTCCATTTAATGCATCAGTTAGGGTTGTTCCTCAGTGACAAAAGTGAGGAAATTTGGTGTTAGGGTTGTAAACCCTAACTCCGCATTCACCCCCCCCAGCACCACACACACACATGCAAGTAGGGGGAGGACCAAGGCAACATGACCAATCACAGACAACCAGCAGCAGGCGTGCAGTCGTGCGCTGATATACGCACAGCCATGTGTGGCTGTCCACTCAGGATGCAGTACCTGGTCAGGGGGCATTGCCTGTCTGAGGCCATGCAAATCCTAACTGTGCTAATTTGAGTGTCCTTGCAATCAGTGAGGTGTACCATTGGTGTCCATACCCTCAGGTTTGCTGTGGGTCTCCACTCAGGATGCAGTACCTGGTCTTGGGGTTTGGGGGGACATTGCCTGGCTGAGGCCATGCAACTCACAACTGTGCTAACTGGAGTGTACCTGTAGTCAGCGAGGGGTACTATTGATGTTGATGGCCTTTATTTTCCTGTGGCTGTCCACTCAGGATGCAGTAAGTGCTCTCCAGGGTGCAGTGCCTGCCTGAGACTGTGCAACTCCTAAGTGTAATAACTTCTGTACAGTTGCAATGAGGGAGTTGCACTTTTGATGCCCATTGGCTTATTTTTGCTGTGGCTCTCAGTCACTATGCAGTACCTGCTCTGAGGGGTGGGGCATTGCCTGGTGGAGGTCCTTCAATTCCTAGGTGTGCTAACTTATGTGTACCTGCAATCAAGGAGATGTACCATAAATGTCCATGGCCTTAGTGTTGCTTTGGTCTCCACTCAGTATGCAGTACCTGGTCTGGGGGGGTGGGGCATTGCGTGGCGGAGGTCCTCCAATTCCTAACTGTGTCAACTTGTGTGTACCTTCAGTGAGGAAGATATACCATAGATGTCCATGGCATTACTGTTGCTGTGGCTCTCCACTCAGGGTGCAGTACGTGGTGTGCTGGGGCATGGGCATTGCTAGCAAAGGCCATGCAAGTCCTAAGTGTGGTAACTTGTGTGCACCTGCAATCAGGGATATCTACCATTGGTGTACATGGCCCCAGTTTTGCTGTGGATCTCCAGTGAGCATGCAGTACCTGGTGTGGGGTGATGGGGATGTCTTGTAGTACATTTAGACAGTTGTATTTTATTTATGTCAGCTGCTGCTGGTTGTCCTTGATTGGTCGTGTTGCCTTTGACCTCTCCCCTACTTGCATATGTGTGTGTGTGTGTGGTGGTGCTGGGGGTGGGGGTGGATGGAGTTTGGCTTTTCAACCCTAACACCGAATTTCCTCACTTTTGTCACTGTGGAACAAGCCTAACTGATGCACTAAACGGAGTTTTTTGCCTCTAATTTCCCCTTTTTTTTTTTTGAGAATGATGATGACAAATAGTGAAAATAATGCAGCGGCGGGAAGCTCCTGCCACGTGATGTCTTGTGACATAGTAACAGGAACAGCAACGCAAACAGAAGTGCCAACAGTGGTGCACATGGTAATGGAAACGTAAATGGTAAAGGAAAAGTTAATAGAAACGCAAGCGCAAAGTGACGCCAAAGCAAACAGTGACGCAAGCGGACATTGAAGCACGTACGAAAACGCAACTGGTAACACGAACAGTGATGGCAGCTGTATTTTAAATGGAAATGTTAAGTGTCACAGCAAAAAGAACACAAAGGGAACAAACGGAAACGTGAACGCAAGCACACATGTAAATGCAAACCGTAACGCGCACAGGCACGGTACCACAATTGTAAACGCAAATGGTAAAGTGAACATGAAGAATAATGGCAAAGGAAACAGAAATGGTAACGGAGGCGCGTACGGAAATGCAAACCATAACATGCATGGTCACAGAACCGCAGTTGTTAACGCAAATGGTAACAGTAACAGCAACAATAACGCCCAAGGAAAGAGAAATGCAAATGCAAGCGAGTACAGAAACGCAAACCATTACGCGTACAGTCATGGTACCGCAATTGTAAATGCAAATGGTAACAGTGACAGCAACAATAACTCCAAATGACACAGAAACGCAAGCGAAAATGCAAACCGTAACCCACACGGTGGTGTAGATGGTAACAGTGGCACAAATGTAACAGAAATGCAACTGGAAACACTAACTGGCACAGTTACGTAAGGGCACACCCTTCTTTTCCCCAAAAAATACATTGGAAAACAGTGAAAACAAAGATTGTATACATAACAGTGGGCCTCGGAGCAGAAAATGAGGACTTGGAATATTAAATTGCTTATATCTCAGGAACCATACGACATAGAAAAAAAATGAAAATTTCATATGAATTATGACTTTCCTGGCTAGTTTTGTACTTGGCTTCCATTTGGGGGAGCTAAGCATTTTTGCGACGAAAAGTCTGTATCTCGCACCGTATCCGAGATATGGGCCCCAAAAGGCGCGAGGGATGCCGTAATGTTATCCAGTGGGAAAAAGCATCAACTTCGGAGTGCCTTCACTGTGCCGGCTTGTAATAATTTTTCACCAAACCACCAAAAGGCCCATCAGTGGGATGTTGGCTTTCTTCCCTCCAAATTTCAGCCCAAAAGACCAAATCGTTATTTTGCAGCAGGGCGGCAAAGGATTCCTGTAATGTGATGCTATGGAGAAAAAGTGTCAACTTTGGAGTGCTGTAACTTTGCCACCCTGTAATATTTTTTCACCAAAACACTGAAAGGCACATCTGTGAGATGTTGGCTGCGTTTCCTCCAAATTTCAGCCCAAATGACCAAACCGTTCTTTTGCAGCAGGGTGGCAAAGAATTGCTGCCATTTTGCCATAGCCTGGAAAAGTAGTGTCGTGATTTGTAAAAGCTTTCACAAAAATTTGCGACACTTTTGTGAGTGAGACACTACTTTGCGACACTACTTTTTCCAGAAATTTGAAAAATGTATTTCTAGGGTGTTCGACCTCAAAATAAAGACATGCCTAGCATCCTCAGGGTCCGACTAGGTTAACACAAAAAGAATTGTGTTGCTGGAGGGTCCCAAATTTAAATGCCAAGCATTTTTCTGATCACCAACTGAAAACGAAATGGCGGATGTGCGAAAGTAAAAGGGCTATTTGCGAAAGTAAAAACCGCATTTGCGACACTTTCAGACTTTTTGTTAACTTTTCCCATTGACTTATGGTGGGAACTTGTTTTTTGAATAACGTTTGAACCGTTTAATATTTTTTTCACGAAATCTTCGAAAGGCACATCGGGGACTCCGGCCGCATGTTCCCTGAAGTTGTCGGACCGGTTGCGCAAACCATGCAACCTGTAGGCACGAGCAAAGAATTCACCAGAAAGCGTAAACGCATGTGCAGATCATGCTTAATAACTCCGCGGCCGTATATCCGACTGGTATGAAAGTTGGCAGATCCCAAGATGTATGGTTCTTGATCAAGCTTTCCAAATTTCAGGCAAATCCGTTGAACGGTGGCAAAGTTATTAAGGTGCAAAGTTTGACCCTTTAACCTTATAAGGGCTCCTCAACCCTAACTATGGTTGCACTACCGTGCTACCATAATATATATAAATCCTTAGTTGTGACATCAGAATTTGTTGCCATGGGAATAACTGATGCCATAAGCCATGCATTATGACCTCAGGTAGGGAATGAGCAACAGGACTAGATGAACTCTTCAGGAGCAGAGATCCTGTTTTCAAGCAAATGACCTGAATAATAAGTAATGGTGAGGGGAAATACAGAATTAATGTGAAATACAAGCTAAACTGTGTCATATGAACATACAAAAATGCCAGCAGAAACCGTCTTCACGGTCTGTCGAGTCTGCTCGATTGTGCAGCTAGCCCCTCAACTTGCAGCTGCCCCACCCTTCCCTGCCCTCCTCACAGTCATCCCCCCCTCACTCTGTCCCATCCCCTCTTGAAACTGCCCACCGTCCTACAGGAAACCACCTCCTCAGGTAGTGTTCCATTTGTCTACCATCCGTTCAGTGAAAAAATGTCTCCTGACTTCCCTCCTGAATTTCCCCCCCTCCAACCTCAGTTGATGCCCTCTTGTATCCCTCCCTCTTCAGATCCGGAATATCTCTCCTGTATTAGTCTTGTTTATCCCCTTCAGGTACTTAAAGGTCTCAATCATATCCCCCATCCCTCCTTTCCTCCAGGGAATACATGTTAAGCATGTTCAACCTTTCTTCATAGGATTTCCCCTCCAAACCCTGGATCATCCTTCTACAGCAACGGGCACCAGTATTGCCCGCAGTATTCCAGGTAATTATTATATTTTCAGCTACTCTTTGAAAGTGGTCTTTTTCAAGAAATACTATTGATTTGGACTGACCTTACACCTTTTTTTCCTTTTTAACATTCTAAGAAAGTTTGGTGAATTATTGAGGTGGAACTGCTTAAAAAACAGAACCAGGTTAGTAGTGGTCGGCAAGGACAGCAGGCTGTAGTCCAAGACCTTAAGGCTGGATCGGCATCAGGAACTAAACTACTTTGGGCAACATTCTGCAAGCAGTAAAGGCCCTTGATAAAAGTGTCAAACATTTGGATAAGAAAGTAAACGATTTTCAGGCTCGTATAGCTACTTGTGAGGTACAATCCATGATGACGATCACTGAAGCCAGGAGTGTCAGAGAGCTGCAGCGGGGGCGACTGCTGCTACCATGGGACTGGTGGTGGTGAACTGTCTGCTAATATACCAGCTTTGAAAACGTGGAGCATTAAATCCGATCTTCAAATGCAAGACTGTTGGGGTCACTTGAGAATATGGAGGGGGACATCTGTTCGTTTCATGGCACAGTAGCTGAGGGACAAACTTAATTTGGAGCTGACTCCAGAAATTTATAAAATTTACAGGGTTATTCACTACCGCAGAACTGAACTAATGGAGTTTCCTCAGACGCTGTGGTTCAGGTGAGGGGGTACAGGCAAAGTGGGCAAGCATTAAGGATGCAATACTTGAAGCAACATCCCAGTGTGTTAGGAAAAGCGAGAGCAAAAGAAGGAGGAAACCACTCTGGTTCTCAAAAACAGTAGCAGAAAAGGCCAGAGCCAAAAGTCTGGCTTTCAGGAAATATAAGGGAACGCAGCGGGACGAAGATAGGGAGGCATACCAAACTTCCCTAAGAGAAGCAGGGAAGGCAGTAACGCATGCAAAGGCCCAAACCGAGGAAACACTAGCATAAACGGTAAAAGAAGTGGACAAGACTTTCTATAGATACATTAGTGAAAGGAGAAAGTCCAAAAGGGGTATTGCTGTGGTCAAAGGAGATAGTGGGGAGTGTGTGGAGGAGGACCAAGGAAAAGCATGTATCCTAAATAGATACTTCTGCTCAGTATTTACTGAGGAGAAGGTAGGGCTGGGCCCACAGCTCAGCACCATGGACACCGGGGGGAGGGAGGTGTGCACTAGTCCCTTCACAAAAGAAAGGGTCCTACAAGAGCTCGCTAAGCTCAGGATGGACAAGGCAATGGGACCTGATGGCATACATCCCACGGTACTAAAGGAGCTAAGGGTGGAACTAGCAGAGCCATTATCAGAACTGTTTAGTGAGTCTCTGAGCACAGGAGAGGTCCCAGAAGACTGGAGAAGGGCTCATGTGATCCCACTCCACAAGAGTGGTAGCAGGGAGGAGGCAGGGAACTACAGACCAGTCAGTCTTACCTCAGTAGTGGGCAAGTTTGAGGCATTCCTTAAGGAACGGATAGTGTAACACCTGGAATCCATAGGAGCACAGGATCCAAGACGGCATGGATTTAAAACAGGAAGGTCCTGCCAAACTAATCTCATAGATTTCTTTGACTTGGTAACCAGAGTGGTGGACCAAGGGGGAGCAGTTGATGTTGCCTACCTTGACTTCAGCAAAGCTTTTGATACTGTTCCACATAGAAGATTGATTAATAAGCTGGGTAGGCTGGGGTGGGTCAGAAGTTGGTCAACTGGGTGGCAAAGTGGTTGGCGGGCAGAAAACAGTGTGTGGTGGTAAATGGTATACAGTCAGAAGAGATGCAAGTAACAAGTGGGGTACCTCAGGGATCAGTCCTGGGGCCAGTCCTCTTAAATATCTTCATTAGTGACATTGCATATGGACTGGAGGGTAAGGTTTGTCTGTTTGCAGATGACACCAAGATCTGCAACAGAGTAGATGATCCAGATGGGGTGGGCAGGATGAGAAGAGATCTGGATAAACTGGCAAAATGGTCAGCAGAGTGGCAACTGGGGTTTAACGCAGAGAAGTGCAAGATCATGCACATAGGGAAGAGAAACCGTGACGCCACCTATAGGCTGGGAGGGAAGTTGCTGGCAATCACAAGGGAAGAAAAAGACTTGGGCATCATCGTCATCATCACAGATGACCTGATATCATACAAGCAGACCACTAAAGCAATAGGTAAGGCTAGAGGGATGTTGGGGTGTATTAGTAGGGGCATCGCAAGTCGTAAGAGAGAGGTAATAATCCCTCTTTACAAGACACTGATTAGGCCCCATCTGGAGTACTGCGTGCAGTACTGTATGCCGCACCTGCACAAGGACATTAACAAAATGGAGGCAGTCCAGAGAAGGGCAACCAAAATGGTGTGGGGACTGCATCAGAAAACATATGAGGACAGATTAACAGAGCTCAATATGTATACCCTAGAGCAAAGGAGGGAGAGAGGTGGTATGATCAAAACATTCAGACATCTTAAGGACATAAACAAGGTGAAAGAGTCTAACATGTTTCAATATAAGAAAAATAGCAGGACAAGAGGACACAGCATGAGATTAGAGGGTGGCTGATGAAGGTGTAATGTGAGGAAGTTCTTTTTACAGAAAGGGTGGTGGATGCACGCAACGGCCTACCTCAGGAAGTGGTGAATATGACTACAGTGCAGGGCTTCAAACAGGCATGGGATAGGCATAAGGGAGCAATACAGAGGAGTATGAATAGATAGACCATTGACAGAGTAAAGGCCTATTGCACATTCATAAGGTAGAAAAAAATGGGCAGACTGCATGGGCCTTGCAGTCCTTATCTGCTGTCAACTTCTATGTTTGTGTTCAGGACTGGGTTTTGGAGGTGTCTAGGTCTGTGGGGCCAGTTTTGCTTTCAGAAGGATAGTTTCTGCCTATTAACAGACCTTAGCTGTGCTACTCAGGAGTGCCAAAAGTTTTTCAGTTCTCTGCAGGTGACTCTCTGGGAGCTGGGAGTCTCCCTTTTACTCCAGTATCCATCTGCACTAAAAAAATCACATACACTGGAAATGACCACATCTTTGGAGAGCTGGCTGAAGCCAATAACCTGGTCACATGTATCAAGAGGCTGTAACAGGAGAAGATACAGAGGACTAATTTGTTACCTCTACTTGTGTCCCGTTCTTCTTTTTTCTTTTTTTTTTATTAATTGTTTCTGCACTCTTTCTCTCTAGCATGGTGGATATACTGCCTCGGGCTGATTTACCAGCCTTCAAGGAGCTATTGGCAGAGGGAATTTATCATTATTAATTTCTCTTTTGTACCCCAGGGTGCTTTAGCATCAGTAACTATTGCAGTGTTGCAGTGAGCTGACTAGATAGCACTGCCCCGGAGGTTGAATGTATGGTAATGAGTTTATGAATTAGCCAATCAGATTGAAGCTTGAGGGTGTGCTGAGCAGGCAGAGTGATGAAGGCTCCAGAATTTTTTTCTCCACTGATTGAGCAACACTGCCTCTGAGGTGCGCTCTGCAGAACTACAAGGAAGTGGAAGGGATCCGCGCCGCAGGGTTCCTCGGAGCAAAAATATGATTCCTTCCATTCCTAAACTGGGGCACCAAAAAAATTGATTTCTACATGATTTGGATTTGGGGGCAGGTAAGGGTTCTTTGTGCTTCTCGGGGGAGGGGGGGCAACATAACAGTTGCACTTTAAGTTTAAGCCTTTTACAGATTCTTGCAATTCTAGTCTTGACAATGTAAAACGGAGGGCCGCTGTTGCATATTGAAATTTCTTTTAAGTTACTTGTGGCTTTATGATATATTTTTTATTCTTAGCCAGTATCCTGGTTGTGGTAGTTTGAGCTGCAGTTTTTCAAAGCTACGTATAGTTTTTGTTTTGTTTAATTTGTGTGGGCTTCCAGTATGCCCTATGTCATATACATTTGCCGGGAAGTGGGGGTAGGGTGGGATTGGGGGTCTTAGTTTCTGAAACTCTGGATTATTCTCTCACCATAACTTGCTTTACTTTAGATACACTGGACTATATGTGCCTAAAGAAGCGCTATACAAACTGCCTTTTTGTAAAAATGTTTCTAGGGACATGGATATGTTGTTCATCCACACTGTCTGGCAGGTTCCTTGCCGCTTTAAATCTTGCCGGAAGGTCTTCAAGCTGGCTCCTCCCACCCACCTGGGTGGTAAAACTCTCGGCTCCGCCCCATGACGCCAGATCTTCCTTACCGCTTGGAAGCTCTGCGTTTAAGACTGGTTCCTAATTCTTCGAAAGTTCGAATTCGAAAAGTTTTTGCTAAAAAGACTTCGGTCTTCTTCTCCTCGCGGCTGTGATAGACAGATCGACTCCCGGTTTCCGGAGGTGCCCTTGCGGGTAGAAGATGTCTCGGACGGATCCGCACTCCACATGCGTCTACTGCTTGGGCCTTGAGCACGACCCGCAGGCCTGCGACTTGTGCTCTTCTTTTTCGGCCTACGTCCTTGAAGACCGTGCTGCCCGATTACAACTGGGGCGCCCCGAGAGAAGAATTCCACCAGTGAAATCTAAAGAGGCCCGGTTGGTGGTGTCTGCGGTGGCGGGCTCGGCGGATCAGCTCGAGCAGATGATCGCCCTCGAAGAGGAGGCGGCGCGGGCCGCTTCTACCTCGGCTGCGGCATTTGTCCCGCTCTCTCTCGGTGCCTCGTACTCGGCTTCTTTTAAGGAGCTTTGTCTGACCCTCTCGACGAAAGGTGAGGGTCCAACTTCTTCGGGACCTTTTTCCAGGTCCAAAAAGAGCAAAAGTAAGTCTCCATCGACGCTCTTGGGAGCGGAAAGATCCCTCCCTTCTTGTCAACAGCCCACTTCGGTCGACCAGCTTCGCCACTGGCTTCCACGGTGTCCCCGCCAGGCCAGTTGATCGAGACTCCTGGCCGACGCGGGTCGAGATTTTTCTCGACCTGCTAGACGGGTTGTCGGCCAGAGAAGCTGAGAATCCCCTCCCCGTTCCCCGGTGGGGAGTTGAGGATCCCATTGGCCTGCCTGTGCCTCTGGTTCCGGAGCCTTGGGTGGGAATTGTCTGAGCCGAGGGAGTGCGATTTCCGACACTTCTCTCGCCTCGGCCTAGTCGAGACTCTCGGTCTCGGTCTTGGACATCCTCAGCAGTCCAGCCGATCCCGCCACACCATAAGGCGGTCTGGCCCGCACCGCGGCAGCGGGCGCTCTTCCTCTTCCTCGATGAGGGAGGCTTCGCCAAGTTGCATTGGAGGTACGAGGAACTCATGTGGCAACAGCTCCTTTTGACCGGGAATAGGCCGACCCAGTCGTCTTCCCCGGCCATTAAGTGGCTGTCACCGGAGTGGCCGAAACAACCCCTCGTTGTAGCCGAGGAGCCTGTTCCCAGGCCGGTTGTTCGGCCAATTCCAGCTGCCCCATCGATTCTGGTGGAACCTCCGCCTCCACAGCCGTTAGTTGGGGCTCTGACCAACAATTCTCGGTCGGCCTTGGGTTTGCCCCATAGGCTGTCTGTCACCCTCACTCCCGATAAACCTCGGCAGGTGGAGGGTGGCTCAGGCCCGAGGCAGCTCTTTGAGGACTCTTCTGAGTCCGAGGATGGTTCCTCCCTCTTCTCCAAGCGCATAGACTTGGAGTCCTCGGGAGGGCAGTCAGTGGACGATAGCCCTTCGTCCTTCCTAGGGTTGCTTCGGCTCATCTCGGAGTCCACCGGGATGAAGCTCGAACCCGTTTCTAAACAGGCCAGGTATCCCCTCACGGAGATTCTGGACCGAGGGTAATCTCCTACGGAGGCCTTTCCTATGGCCGAAGCCATAGTAGTCCGACCTTGGAACTTTGGCAGCGTCCTGCTTCCTGCCCTCGCCGCCAGAATGGCCAGGAAGTATCACGGTCCCCTACCGTTCCCTGTCCGGTTTTGGAACACCCCTCGGCCGAGGAGTTGGTTACCGACAGCGTTTTCCGGCGTGCCGGGAACGCCAGGGATGTGGACAAACCTCCCGACAAGGAATCCAAGAAATTGGATTATGCCGGGCGAAAAGTCTATGCTGCATCCTCTCTCGGCCTTCGTCAGGCCAGTTCGGCCGTCCTCATGGCACATTTTTCTCACGCCCTGTTGGGCTCCCTGGATGAGGTTGTCCCTCATCTTCCCGCGGATCTGCAGACTACGGTCAGGCAGGTGCGGGACCAGGGCAGGGCAGTGGCCAAACAGCAGCTCCAGACTGCTTTAGACATCGGGGACTCATGTGCCAGGTCTGTGGCTGCCGCAGTGGCCATGCGTCGTCGGGCTTGGCTGAGGATATCCACCTTTACCTCGGATACCCAGCACAAGTTGGCGGATGTTCCCTTTTTGGGGACTGACCTCTTCGGCCCTGGGGTGGAAGGTCACCTGCAGAGGATCGAGAAGTCCAATGCTACCTTGGACTCGGTCTCTTCCGCTCAGAAGGACAAAGGCCGCAAGCCACAGCCTAAGCCCTTTCGTCCTTCTGCACCCGCGGCGCGCCCGGCCCAGCAACGTCAGGGCCAGCAGGCTCGAGCTGGGCATCCCAAACCCAAGCCGTCGGCTTCCTCCAACAGGAAGCAGGGAGGTAAAGGCCCAGGAGGTCCCTCGGCTGGTCCCTCCTCCAAGCCTGCCCAGTGACGGGCTGAGGGGTGTCGCCCCCATCCCTGTCACTCACCCTGGTTTCTCCCCGTGTGGGGACAGCTCAGACACTTCCTTTCCGCCTGGTCCGCTGTTACCATGGACAGGTGGGTACTGGAGGTGGTGGGAAAAGGCCTACCTCTAGAATTCGAGCAGGCCCGCCCTTCAGAGCCGTCGCACCTTGGGGGCCTTGGGGTCCGCGAGTCCACTGGCGGCTCGTTGAGCCGACATCGCCTCCTCCTCCAAAGGAGGTGATCACGAGGTAGAGGACCCCTTTAGACCCGGATTCATGTCCAGGTATTTCCTGGTTCGAACGACGGGGCTGGCGCCTCATTTCACTACACGACCTGAACAAGTTCCTAAGGTCTCGACCTTCAGGATGGTCACTCTCGCAGATAATACCATCTCTGGAACACGGCGGTGGTTCTGCTCTGGACCTACAGGACGCGTTTTTCACGCCCCTATCCGTCCGTCACATCGAGATCTCCGCTTTCAAACGGAGGGATCCTCTTTGAGTTCCAAGCCATGCCCTTCGCTTATCTCCAGCTCCCAGGGTCTTCACCAAATGCATGGCAGTGGTGACAGCGTTCTGCATGCGCCGAGGGTCCGGTGTACCCTTACCTGGACGATTGGCTGATAGCAGCCCTCCAGACGGGAGGTGGAGCTGTCCAGAGATTTGGCCTCAAGTTGGTCTCAAGTCGGCCTTCATCATCAACGAGGCCAAGTCGAACTCGAGCCAAGCAGGTGATCCTGTTCATCGGGGCAGAGCTCGACTGTCTTCGAGCCAGAGCACGGCTCCCGGCGGACAGGGCCGAGGTTCTTACCTCCTTTGCCCAATCATTTCTGGTTGGGCAATCGCGCCCTGCCCGGGCCTTCCTGCGCCTCCTGGGTCTCATGGCGGCCTGTACCAGCGTGGTCCGTTGGGCCCGCTGGCACATGCGCCCCCTTCAGTGGGGACTGGCCAGCCAGTGGTCACAACGCTGCGATCCATTGGACCAGCTAGTGATAGTGACCCAGGAGATGGGGAACGCTCTCCAGTGGTGGACCGTTGCATCCCATCTGCAGGAGGGCATTCCGTTTGTCCGCCCCGAGCCGACAGTCTCTCTATCGACCGATGCCTCTCTGATGGGTTGGGGTGCCCATCTGGGGAACACGAGTGACGGCCTCTGGTCCCTGCGGGAGTCCCGATGCCACATCAACCTGCTGGAGCTCGAGCGGTCCGCCTAGCTCTCACCGCCTTTGCTCCGCTTTCTCCGGGTCAGTGGTCCGAGTCCAGACAGACAATACACGACCATGTACTACCTGAACCAGCCAGGGTGGGACGCGCTCCATGCTTCTATGCAAGGAAGCTCTCCGCATTTGGTCTCTCATGCGCAGCCTGGAGGCGGATCTCCTAGCCATTCATGTGGCAGGAGCCTCCAACACCTTGGCCGATGCCCTGAGCCGGATAGGGGCTGCATCTCACGAGTGGTCTCTCCTGCCGGAGGTAGTACAAGATCTGTTCTCCCACTGGGGCTCACCTCAGGTGGACCTGTTTGCCTCCAGGGAGAACGCAAAGCTGAGGCTGTTTCATGCCCGCCCCCCTCAGCAGGGCTCGCTGCAGGGGGATGCCTTCTCGAGGCTGTGGACCCCGGGCCTCTTTTCGCCTTTCCCCCATTTCCCTTGATTCACAAGGTGCTTCTCAAGCGAGGAGGGACAAGGCGCAGGTGATTCTGATAGCCCCAGACTGGCCCCGCCAGTTCTGGTACCCAGATCTCCTCAGCCTCAGCTCCAGGCTCCCGAGGCAGCTTCCAGCTCGCCCGGACCTGCTCTCAGTCAATCAGGGGAAGGTGTTCCATCCGGACCTTCAATCCCTGCACCTGACGGCCTGGTTTCTGAGCGGCTAGAGTTCCAGGCCTTGGGTCTTTCCGACAAGGTCCTCAATGTTGTTGAGGCGTTCCGTAAGGAGTCGACCAGAAAATGCTACGCCTTCAAATGGAAGAGATTCTCCATCTGGTGTCAGGGCAAGGGCTTGGACCCTTCCTCCTGTTCTGTGGCAAGCATTTTGGACTATTTATGGTGCCTTTCTAGTCAAGGGCTTAGGTCGTCACGACTAAAGGTGCACCTGGCAGCCATCTCTGCTTACAGGCGCGGGCAGGGAGGCAGTCGGTGGCGCAGGAAGGTGGTCAGGCGCTTTTCAAAGGCCTTGATCACATTTCCCCTCGGTCACGAGAACCTCCACCTCCATGGGATTTACTGCTGGTACTGGCAAAGCTCGTGGGCAAGCCATTGAACCAATGCACAGGTGTGATCTCACCTGTCGTGGAAGATTGCCTTCTGGTGGCTATCACGCCAGCCAGAAGGATGAGAGCTCCAGGCGCCTGCATCGAGTCTCCTTACCTGGTCTTCCACAGGGACAAGGTTGTCCTGTGCCCCCACCCGAAATTCCTTCCGAAGGTGGTGTCGGAGTTTCACCTTAACCAGGTGCTGACTCTGCCGGTGTTCTACCCCAATCACACCTCGGAGGCCGAATACAGGCTCCATACACTGGACCCTAGAAGGGCGCTCGCTTATTATAAGGAGCGCACGGCTGAAATTCGGGGAGAGGTTCGCCAGCTGTTTGTCACCCACGCTGAAGCCGCACCTGGCAGACCTGCAGCCAAGCGGACGATAGGCAGGTGGGTCACCTCCTGCATAGATCTCTCTAAAGTTGGCAGGCATGGAGCCTCCAGAGGATAAGAGCTCATTCTACCCGCATACTGCTGCATCGGTGGCTGCTTCCAGGGAGTCCTATCCAGGAAATCTGCAGGGCTGCTACTTGAAGTCAGCACACACCTTTATTACCCATTACCACATCGACCTTGAGTCACGCCCGGGATGCTGGTTTTGGGGCCTCGTTCTCCAGTCTTTATTCCCTAAGTAGGGGCGTGGCGCTTTGCCTCCCTCCTCCCGGAGAACTGCTAGAGTCTGCCAGACAGTGTGGATGAACAACATATCCATGTCCCTAGAAATACAGGTTACTACCTGTAACAGGAGTTCTAGGAATGGTATATGTTGTTCATCCACACGACTCCACCCGACCTCCCGGCTTCGATGCACAACCTGAGCTTCCAGCGGGCCAGATCTGGCGTCATGGGGCGGAGCCGAGAGTTTTACCACCCGGGTGGGTGGGAGGAGCCAGCTTGAAGACCTTCTGGCAAGATTTAAAGCGGCAAGGAACCTGCCAGACAGTGTGGATGAACAACATATACCATTCCTAGAACTCCTGTTACAGGTGAGTAACCTGTATTTACTGGTCCAGGCCATATGGCACTCATGACATTGCTAGTAATAGTTATTTCTGTAGTTTTGTGTTGGATACACTGTTCTCTTGTGTTGTAACAACCTAGGTGCATTTTACTGTGAATCCTCCTGTGAGGTGTGAAGTATGATATTACTGGCGTATTTGCACTGCAGATCCTGTTTAGTTCAGTTTTTCTTAAAAACTGCTTAAGAGATGGTATAAAAAAAAATGTGCCATTTAGTGAGGTGATTTGGTACACAGGCACAACAATAGTGAGATGCAAAAACTGCTGTATTTGGGTGCCATATTTTAAGGTAAGAGGAAACTGGTTGGAGAAGGGAGAAGTGAATTTTGTTTTTGTTTGCTAACAATAACCTGTTCTGTGAACACCGTTGTGTAAGGTCCAGGTTGCCTGTGGACAGGTTAATTTAAAAAACGTTTTTTTCTTTTCCACAGCTTTTAATCCGATGTGTAGATAATGTAGCAGAAATTGAAGTTCTTTGTAGATAACCAGCGTGGGGTCTGTCAGGAAGATCTGGGTGAAGGCAGGTGTCTCTGCTAGTGGAACATCACCAGGACTTAGTGTAATTGATCTGAAAAGTTGTTTTGAAAGGATGGGACAGTACTTGAGAAGCTTGTGAAGCATGGCCCTGTTAAATCAACCTGTCAGGTTTTATAAAGCCAACTGATGATAGCCCTGCGATACTGCCCAGAACAAACACTGTGGACTCCTTTATCTCAAGTGTCCAAACACATTAATCTGGAATTCCCTTGGATCCTGAACATGGCAGATAGGAAGCCATTGTGATGACAAACGACTCTTCGTAAGACAGCTTGCTGCCAGTGGGAGACTAGCAAAGCTCCCTGTATGAGTCCAGGGCAGCAGGATTTTTAAAGAGCTGCTGATGCTTCAAAGAAAACATTGAAAAACGTTAATTAGTTACGGTTCAGATCGCATTCCATATGTAGTGTGTAGATCTGTCTCCCCCTTATTTATCACTGAGGAAATTTACATGAATAAATATCTTTAGTTTATCCCTTACACTTGATCTACCTCTATAATTTACTCCCTAAGTCATATTCCTCTGTTGTGACATCACAAACTGTTGCCATAGGAGTAACTAAGCTGTGCATTATGACTCCAGGTAGGGAGAAAGCAAGAGGAACTCTTCAAGAGCTAAGATTCTGTTTTCATTCATATAACCTCAGTAATACATAATGGGGAGGAAAATACAGAAATAATATGAAATACAAGCTAGACTGTCTAAATGTTACTTGCTGTTGAAGTTCTCTGAAGGTGTCTGCTGCTCTTTAAAGGTTGGGGTGGGGGGGAAGAGGGCATTTTGGAGTCCGGCAAGTGAGTTATATTAATGACTTTTTAAAGAATTATGTTGCCCTTCATAGTAAAACATAAAAGAAGAAAAATTTTGAAAAGTGTCACAGCCACACCAGTGGGTATCTCCGGATTCTGTCAAGGAAAAGAACGCAGTTCTTTTTATTTTCAATTGCTTTTCCAGAACCCTCCAATGCCGCTGGACCTGCCAGCCACCTCCTGACGTCTCAAGTCTCTCCAGCCACGGTCCCTTACCTCCATAGAGCCTTGGATATACCCCCCAGGTGGGGTCGGGGGGATCTACCCCTAATTTGTTGCATTTCGTCAGGAGGTGACATGCGCTTGTGGAGGCAGAGACCTGGGATGTACCGTGGCAGTCATTGTGGAGGTTATGGGGCCAGTTTTTTTCTTTTTCTTCCCATGTCCTATGGGGACGTTGCCTGTGTGGACATTAATGTAGGCCCGTACACGTCTGTGTGTGTGTCCGTTCGCCAACATCAGCGATGTCCCTGCACTCCAGCCGCACTACTGCCTAGTCACCCAAATGGCAGTATTGCGGTGGAGGACGGAACCCTCCCTCCCCAGAGGAGGCGAGTGTCCCCCTGGGATGCTCAATCTTCCTACCCCCCTGATCGGCCCCTGACGATCCAGATTTATTTGTGAACTTGGGTTGCCAGCATCATGAGCAATAATGCTACTGCTGCACTGACGGTTTGGCCAATGCAGTTTTATTTTACAAGTGTTTTTCTTGGAAACTATCTCACCCCACAGGGATTCATATGGCACTGAGATGGGATGGGAGAGAGAGAGAATTTGCTGGCAGTCAGAGATTCTATTAGTAGGTGTTGGTTATGGGATTCAAACCTTGGCTTATAGATTGAGAGAGATCTGTGTTCTAACTACTAGCACAAACTGGCTACCCCTGACTGAAGAACCAGTTGGGTCCCCCAGGGCTTGGTGCTGGGCCTTGTGTTAGTCAGTGTCTTCAGTGACATTGGTGATGGCATTAAGGGCATAATGTGCCTATTTGCTTATGACACCAAGCTCTGAAGGAGAGTGGACACAGCTGAAGGGATACAGGAAGTTCTGGAAAAACTGGGGAGTTGTTTCAGGGTCTGGCAGCTTGGCTTCAATGCCAAGAAATACAAAGTTATGCATATTGGAGCCAAGAATCCCAGGACAGAGTGCTACCTGGATGGAGTCTGTGTATCTGCATCACAGGAGGAGAATAACCTGGGAGTGATGCTCACTAGTGACCTGAAGCACTCAATGCAGTGCAAGAAAGCAGCAGCAGAGGCAAGCAAGATGCTGGGATGCATATCTAGGGCGATCAGTAGTCGGAGAGTAGGTTATACTGCTCTTGTACAGGTCACTGGTAAGGCCGCAACTAGAGTATGGAGCTCAGTATTGGTGCCCACACCTCAAAAAAGACATTAACCTGCTGGAGAAGGTCCAGAGGAGGGCTACAAAGATGACAGCGGATCAGCAGGGTAAGGGCTACGAGGAGACAGAGAGTGAGGGTACTGAACATGTACTCCCTGGAAGACAGGAGAGAGAGAGGGGGACATGATTGGGACCTTCAAGTACGTGAAAGGGATAAATAAGGTTGATAAGGAGAGTCTCTTTAAGCAGAGTGGCAACCATAACATGAGGGGACACAGTCTTAAGCTGAAGGGTGGGAGGTTTAGGAGGGAGGTCAGGAAGCACTTCTTTACAGAGAGGGTGGTGGACACTTAGAATGCGCTGCCAGAAGAGGTCATCTCATTGAAGACAATGGGCAGCTTTAAGAGAGGATGGGATAGGCATGGGGGATGGTAAGGATCATGGGTAGGGAGGATGGAAGGAGTGGGGAGAGAGGGCAGGGACATTAGCTCAAGCTGTGGACCCTGCAATATGAGCAGACTTGATGGACCAAATGACCTCCTTCTGTTGGCTTCTTTGTATCTTCGTATGAAATTATGTGTGACCTTTGTGTCCAGCTCCTGTTTGCTTCCCCTTTGGCATCAGAGAAGCAGTTAAATCTTTAAATAAACTACAAATTTAAAAAATTATATATAAACTGATGTTGTATGAATCCGAATATGCGGTGGTTTGACTCAAAATACCCAGATAAACTTGATCATCACTTGTGAGGCGGCAGGTCACAGCCAACTCATTTTTGGCTCTGCCTTATGGTCAAGGCTGTAGTGGAGATCATATTGCAGTACCGAGCAATACATTTCCCAACACCAGGAATCCCTCACTGATGCTTTACAGCAAGCATCATCGTCTGGCCCGAGAGTGATGCCTCAGAGTTGTAACTTCATGCTAATCATCAAACTTGGACTACTTCTGAGTTCAGACTCTGCTGTGTGATCATGTGCCCCAGGCGGAAGGGACAAAACTGGACTTACTGCTGCTTATTGCCATGTACTCTAGGGCTACAGTTAGACAACACTGTTTTGAATTTACTGTTGAATGTTTAACTATAGGCATGCCTCCTGATATTGGGTGTAAACCTAGGAGTATAAGATAAGCTGAATAGCAATATAATTTGTATTCTGTAAGTGAATGTAATGATGCACTGTTCCTAAGATGGAAGGATTTGTAATATACTAATTTTATAATTAATAAAATAAAAGTTGCAAAAAGATTTTTTTTTCCGCTGAAGTGAGCAGTTGCCCCAAAGTCAGCTACGGTCTCCAGTCAGGTTTTAATTGATCATATTTACTGTTTAACTCGTGTTTAGTTACTTTTTCGATAACTATGCATTAGGGTGCTAGTCACAATTACATATATATAATATATGCATAAACTTTGTTTATTGCATTTAAAAAAAAAATACAGAACAAGCACATGCAGGCATATGCATGCAAAGCCAGACATAGCAAACAGTAGAACAGATAACCACAAGTAATCAAGCTAGGAAGTACAGTGTCTGTGATCCGAGTGTTACAACATGGAGGGAGGCTAACAGTAAATTTCTCAAATTTTAAACACAGAAGGGGCTATCATACAACGATGCTTTTGGAATAAAGAAGGATAATAAGCACCCTAGAATTATTCCTGCTCACATAGAACTGTTCATAAAGAATTCCATAATTTATTTATTTAGTTTTTGTTGACCGGGTAAGTGCACTAAACAAATCCTGCCTATTTTCAGGCACGACTGGGATACACATGAATGCCAACTGACCTTGAACCAAATTAAGCTGTTACAGTGATAATTATGGCAATCAAACAGTCTATGGAGATGTCCCATTGTGACTTAGATATAAATGAGAATATAAAAATCCCTGTCCCCCGCAGTTCCAAAACAATAAAAAAAGAAGGGGGGGGGGGCGGCAGAGCCAGCAGCCTAGCTGGACAGACTTGTCTCTTAATGGCTCCGTCAGATCTGCAAAGTTTTTGATTAAAACTCCTGTTTGCCTGCAGCAAATGATATAAAATCAGGTTGGACTTGTTAAACTATTTGTACCATCTCTGGTGCTTATCGTCTCTTTAAAATGGGATGTACCCAAGGAGCTGGGAAACCAGATAATGTTGGAGTGGGGCCTTCCATCCCACCTGCCATACCGAAATCTGAGGACACCAGTGGAGAGCAGCCTACAACGCTTGAATCCTTGCAACGAGTGGTGAACCTTCTGACCCAAATGATCCAACGAGTAGACAAAAAAAATAGATCAACAATCTGAACGTTTGGTCCTGGTTGAATAAAAAACAGACACAATAGCTAACTCGGTAGCAGAAGCAAGTCAAGTGCTGAGAAGAGCGATGGCCGCATCCACCTCTATGATAAAAGACCAAGCGGCTGTACGTACTAGGTTGGAACAACTTGAACATTTAGCCAGGGCTACCCATGTGCACCTTTTGGAGGTCCCAGAAGAAGGGGATTTGATCATTTACCTGGAACGCTGGCTACGAGAGGTGATTGGTCTCTGGTACGCCATACCAGTCTTGAAGTCTTATAGAATCACTGTACGCAGAGTTACTACATTGGGCAGTGGTCTGAGAATGATCCTTTTTTCTGTGGCCACTTCAGATCCATGGAATCAGATCCTCCGTGCAGCGGGACAGCAAGCTCCGATTCAAATTGGGGAATCTAGAGTGCTTTTCTTCCCCAGTTTTTCCTGTGCCACGTGCTCCCAGAGGAAAGCATTTTGATGGGGTTATGGCAAAACTGAGAGCAGCTGGCATCCAGTACTATCAGGTTTCTCCTGCATACTTACTATTCACCGTCCAGGATTAAACATATATTTTTATGGACCTTAAAGTTGCAGGACTCTTTGCCGCAAAGCTCCCATCAATGAACAGAAACTCATAGGCTGAGACGACCTATTCAGAAGACGGGGCTACTTAAAGTGACTGTTCAATATGGTTTGGACTTTGCCGTATTGCCACCCATTTTTTTGCTGTAGCTGTTTGGACTCAGGTCGGCCTTAACTGCTGTTTGAACTATTGAGGTTTGCAGTGTAATGCACCACTGCATACTTCCATTCAATAGCTTGTATGACTTTTTAATATTTTTTGGTGAAATTGCTGTGTGCGGGTGGAAGGGATGTATGGTGGTCTGTGATTATATGTCTAAGGCCTTAGAGGGCTGTTAAGCTCGGGTGCTGTGTGGTTTCCCGGGTGATGCTTTGTCGGCACCTTAGTGCTGCGTTTTACATTTTGTGAGCTTACCTTTCTCCATTACTTGCTGCGTCATATGCTAAAGCCAAGATGGCAGAGTGTCTTCCCTCGCGGGGACTTGTACTTTTGAGCCGACCTCGGTGACGCCTTGGCTTCCGTTAGTGCACTTTTCCATCTCAAGCCTTATGTAGCTGGGTCCGCCTGTGCTGATGCAGATTGATTACCTGGGTAAACTGGGTTAGGAACTGGATAGCGGACAGGAGGCAGAGGATGGTTATAAATAGGATATAATCTGGGGAGAGGGGCGTGACCAACGAAGTACCTCCGGGATCAGTCCTTGGGCCAGTCCTGTTCAGTGTCTTCATTAGAGAAGGGCTGGAGGGAAAAGTCTGCCTGTTTGCAGATGACACCAAGTTCTGCAACAAGGTGGATACTCCAGACTGGGTTGCGACAATGAGAAGGGACCTGGGGAAGCTTGAAAAATGGTCTGAAGTATGGCAACTGAGATTTAACTAAAAGAAGTGTAAGATTATGCACTTGGGACAGAGAAACCCTGGGGAGAGCTACATGATGGGAGAGGGGGAATGCTGACAATCACCAAGGAAGAAAAAGACCTACGGGTTATTATTTCAGATGACCTGAAAATGTCAGAGTATCAAGGCTACAGGGAGGGCCAGCGGCATGCTGAGGTGTATAGGCATAGGTATCACTAGCAGAAGGCAGGAGGTGGTAATGCCTTTGTATAAAACACTAGTCTGGCCTCACCTAGAGTACTGTGTACAGCATCTTCGTAAGGGCATTGACAGGTTGGAGGCGGTCCAGAGAAGGGCGACTAAGATGGTATAGGGCTTGCACCACAAAACTTATGAGGAGAGATTGAAGGACCTCAATATGTACTCGCTGGAGGAGAGGAGTGAGAAGGGGGAGGGACATGATAGAAACATTCAGGTACCTTAAGGACATTAACAAGGTACAGGGGGAGACATTTTCCAGTACAGGAGAAGTACAAGAATGACGGGGCATGCCATGAAATTGTAGAGTGGCAGGTTAAGAGAGAATATGACAACGTTTTTCTTCACGGTCAGGGTGGTGGACACATGGAATAGTCTGCCACAGGAGGTGGTGGGAGTGAGCACTGTGGAGGGATTTAAGCATGCCTGGGACAGGCATAAGGGAAGCTAAGAGGTGGGGCAGAGGGAGGAGAAGCCACTTGCCAGATAGGGTCAGAGGCCAAAATAGAGTATAGGCTTACGGGCAGACTGGGTGGGCCTGGTGGTCCTTATCTGTCAACAAATTTTGTCTCTATGGGTGCCATATGTTTTATTCCCCAGTTGCACTGATAGAGGTGTTTAAGTTTCAAGTTGAAAAGTTTTTTCTGTTCCGCATTTTTTACAATTTTATTTAATTTTTCTTTTAACGTGTTTTGTTTTCAGTGAAAACTCAGTATTACAAGCACAGAACATACAACAGTGCATAAACCATTGAGGGCGCCACTCCTCTTTGTACCAACATTTGATCTGTCATGTGCTTTTAAGATATGACTGAGGGGAGAAAAAAATGAAAAACTAACCATAATACAGCTAGTTTTTGCTGCAAACTAAATCCCATGAGCTCCATGGAAAAAGTCCTAGTACTTGAGTCTTTAATTGAGTCCAGATATTTCTCCTTCTTCCTACGGAGATGGAGAATTTCTCCATGCTGTTTCTTTTCTTCTAGCACTTAAACGTACAGTAAACGCATATGGGCATGGCATCAGACTAGAAACAAATTAAGTTGCAGAAGTATAGAATATCAACAATCGTACAGCCTTAAAAGAGAACTGTGCTGAATCTGTAAGCTATTTTCCCAATCTAAGCTATTTTTTTAAATACTGGTTAAATTTATGTTATTGCGCCGTCTGTGCAAGCCTTTTAGTAACCTTAGTGGGTGTTTCTACTTTACACTCTAGTGTTGAGAGCAATTTTTAGAACAGTATGATTTTTATGTCCCTCTCAGCCATAGAGTTCTGTAATAGAACGTGATTACATTGTGCCAACAATAGAAGAGTAGAACAGGGACATAAACTACATCGTACACTTCTAAAATGGTCCTCACCAGCAGCATGTAAATCAGAAACACTTACTAGGACAGCTAAAAAGCCTGGATAGTTAGAACAATAACACATAATACCCACAATTCAAATAACATTGAAATACCTGATTGAAACAATAAGCAGTCCAAACCTCTAACCAGCACGGTGGTGGGCTACCCCAGGCCAACTTATAATAGTCCAGTCCCTGAAGAGACATATGCCTCGTACCCACCATGCTGTTCTGATCAGAAAACGAAGAAGGGGAAAGGACTAGAAAACAGTTCAAGTACCCTTTTCATCAGAGTGGGATTGCTCCTTCATCCCATCATCGTCTAGAAGGTGCATGCTTCTGGGTCCATTTAAATGCATCAGATATGGGATCAGAAAAAGAAACACCTTGCACTGATGCACAATCTAGAGTGTGGCTAGAAACAGCAGGCTGTGGTTGATTTCTGCATCCCTCAGCATGGCCAGCACTCGTGTCAAATCTCTTATTCTTTTGACAGGTGGTGTAGCTTGTTTCAGGATAAATCATGATGTTATGGCCATCGGGGAGCAGGGTCCCCTTATGTTGAGCCAGAGCCAGAAGGAAAACACGAGGCCCCATGCCGTCCATCACCCTAACTATGGTGCAGGGAGCCTCCAGATTGTCAGGCCTTCCTCAGGGAGTCACTCAAAAGGTTTTCTATATGTGGCGTGGATGATTAGCACTAGCATTCCCCAGTTGCTGAGTTAGCCAGTCAGTTAGAAATTTTTATTTCATTTTCATCTCATTTTTTTTTTTACACTTTCTTTTTATCCCACCGTACTGTCCCCTTGACCCACTCCTTCAGACCATTGATCAGTCATACAAGTCCCCTCCCATAGAATCTGCCCCTAGAGTCCCAGGCATACTCTGTTATCCCTCCTACCTACTCTTCCTCCTTGGAGTGCCTGCACAGCGGGGTCTGTCCTGAAGGTTTGCAATCCCTGAGGTGGATCGGTCATCGTCTTGGCCCGAAGGGGGATTTTCTGTTTTTCTCCCCTTAGTCCCTCTACCCTCTGAGGACGTTGGCATGTAGGACTGACATCCAGTCGTACAGCATGCTGAAGCACACTGCCGACAAATGCCCACAACGTCCTCCCCTCTCTGACTCTTGAAGAGCTGCCTGTGCACCGGTGTCCATGCTTCCACCGCCACAGGTGCGTCGGGTGTGCGAGACATCCCAGGATCCTACCCCTGGAGGAGGAGGGCATCCGTTGGGACGCTCAATCCTTCCTCCTCCCTCCGACCCCGATGACCAGAGCCTGTTCCCGAACCCAGGACGCTGGCGTGGTGCGAGGTGTGGCGTCCAGTGCCTCAACCCTCTGCTCCAATGGACCGGCTCTCATTTTTTCTTTGTAACCATTAAACAGTGAACTAGGCACAGCCTTTTTCTCAATTTTGCCTGTCATAAAACAATCAAGCAACAAGAAGAAGAAATGACAATACTTAATACAGTTATAAATTGGGCTGCCCAGTGGCGCTGAGGGTTGAGGTGCTGGACACCACACCGGTGACCTGGGTTCGGGAATGAGCTCAAGGAGCGGGGGTTGGCCGGGGTTGGAGAGGATTGAACGTCCGGAGGACTGCTCTCCTCTTTCTGGGGAGGGTTCCAGGGGCAGCTCGGTGTCCTAGTGACTCCCGATGGAGATCGGGGGTACTACAAGCGTACCAGCTTGAGTAAGAGGGTGGGGAGTGTGGCAGACTTCAGCAGGGCAGCTGTGCACAGACGTCATGGCATGTTGCCTCCTGGGGGGGCAACAAAAGCTAGAAAATCCCTGTCCATGGGGATAGGTGACAGCACCACCGTTCGTCACCACACTCCACCTGATAGACTTCTTCCACCCTTGGGCCGAGCCCAGCCCACCAAAATGTAGGTAGAGTGCACTGGGCGGAAAGGGTGGCCCTACGCTGGGGGGATCGCTGAGCTGGTGAGTTTCAGGCACGGAGGTAGAGCGACGAGAGAGGTTGATGCCTGAGAGAGTTCCCCGTGAGTATGGGGTATAAACAGAGTTAAAAAAAAAAAAAAAAGACAGTTATAAATTTCAACATGATAATTTACATTTGAGAAATCCATATTAATAGTTGTTTGAAGTGCATAACTTTACTTGTAGATTTAACCAAATCAGGCAAATCGTTCGGAATGCTTGGAGCAAACCATGATGATGGTTTTTTGCCATGGTTAATTTAGTTGATTTAACTGAAAAAAGTAGAGCTGAACTGCCCTTGATATTTTAGGCTCTTGAGTTTGGACAAAAGGCTGAAGAAAAGATGCTTGATCCAGAACTTTTATAGACACAAAAAGTAAAAACTGCCACATTGTAGTCTGTCCTCTAATTGAGGTGGCAAAATTCCCATACCTAAATGTAAATTACAGTAGTGAGATCTTATTTCGAGGGTATCTCTTGCAGCAGGCCACACTTATGGAACCAAAACCACCAGGTGCCAGGACCACACTGAAACATTTCTAGCGAGCAGTCTACCAGGGGGTCGCCCTCTCTGCCGTCGTGTGCTGATGTTGCACTATCCTATAAGAGTGGACAGCCACCATGCCCCCCTTGGTTCTTTTCCTGCTGTCAACCGTCTCACATCGGACCGCGGAGATTCTGCCAGCTTCAGTCGACCTCCATTTCTTTGGCCTGTTGTTGGTTATACAGTGGTACAGCTGGAAGTGTCCCATACATTTTGAGAGGCATTCTTTTTTTTTATTTAGTTTTTTTTATTTAATTTATAAATCAACAATTTTACAGGCAGCAGTACATCCCTTATATTAATACCAGTTGATGACATCACAATACATTACATGTATACTTGTAGCAGTCATATTAGGGGAAAATAAACTAACATCTTGTTGCTTCAGTATCCAGAGAATCATAATTACTCATTTTAGGTTCAATATGTGATCCAATCAAATCGGGCGTAGCACGGTGAGCCCTCCCCTATCCCTACCAGATTTTATTCCCATTAAAATTCAAGGAGCATCACAGATCATATCCCGAGTATCTTTTCAGTGCAAAAGAAGAGCAAAATTACATGTTCAGTACATAACTTAAGGTACAAAATCATCATAATGATTTAGTTGGTATGATATCCACTTTTGTCAAAGTGCATCAAATGTTTGAATTTTGTCCATCATCTTGGCCGAGAGTCGCTCAAGGGCATATATCTCCCTGGACAAAACAATCCAGGCTTTTTTAGTGGGTATTTTATTTGTAAACCACAGTCTAGTATAATTTTGTGGGCTGCTGTTATAAATTTTAAAATTTGTTTCAGCAAGTTTTTGTCAGTTTGCAGACCTTTTGCTTTAATAAAATTCAATATAAATGTGGGAGTAAATAAATCAGTGGTGTCATAAATTGCACTCAGCTCCTCGAGGATCTCCTTCCAAAACTTGGATAGCTTAGGACATGACCTAAGCACATGGCTGTGATTTGCTCAATCATCCCCACATTCTCTCCTACACTCTCCCTTCCCTAAATCTCCCATACTAGCCAGCAAGGCTGGTGTGTGGAAGAAACGAGAATGGAGTTTCTACGTGTATTCACGCCAGTATGGTGAGAAAAAGATTTTTGTAGTTGGTAAAGCAAAGTCATTCCAGTCCTGCTCACTGATTGATACCTGCAGTTCTTGTTCCCATCTAAACATGATTGAGTTGGTCTAGTCTGCCTTTCATTTAGGATCTTATATATTTTACTAAACAGGTGATCCGAGGTCATTCCTCTGATATGAGCTTGTAACTGTTGTATTATTTGGGTAGGGTTTTCACTTAGGGCCACGAGGGACCGTTCATGTGGCTGAAGGTATGATTTAAGATGTAAGTAAGAAATACAATATTTATGGGGCAAATGATATTCCTTCTGAAGGGAGACAAAGGGAAGGAGACCTGTTCTGCCCACTAACTGGAAAATGAATAAAATGTCATATCTCTGCCATTGAACTACATAGGGGCCTGAAAGACCTGCTGTCAAATTTGCATTATACTTCATTGTTCCCAAGAACAATTATTCAGCGAATGTAAAATAATCATTACTGACCTTAAGCCAGATTTTAAGGGTTCCCTAGTGAACTTCAGATAATTCATTATCCTTTGGCACTTCAGGGGCATCCCAAAAAGGAGCTCCTGAGTGTTGTATAGGTCTCCTCAGGTTACTTCCAATTGTTTCCAGTGTGCATCATGCCGTTTATTTAGCCAGTGTAGGACTACCCTTAACTGTGCTGCCATCGTTTATTTTTTGAGGTCAGGGAGGTTAAGGCCACCTCTCTCTGGCCAGTTGCAGAATAGAATATCTAATTCTGGGACGCTTTCCGCTCCAAATAAAGTGGGATATCATTCTGTCCCAAGCCTGGAAATATGTTTTAACCAGGGTGAAGGGCAGTGTCTGAAGAAAGAACAATATGCAGGGAAATACATTCTGCTTAATTGTATCTATCCTACTTAAAAAGCTTTGACGAAGACGTGACCAACGAGGTAGATCTTGTGTCAATTTTAGGGTTAAAGGTTCAAAATTTGAAAGCTCTGCATGAATGGGGTTTCTTGTGAGCTTTATTCCCAAGTATCTCATCTCTTGTCGGCACCACTTAAAGGGGGTCTTTTTGAAGTGGGAGGGAGGGAGGTAATTGTACGTCAGTACCTCGGTTTTTGATTTGTTAATTTTATA
Source organism: Neoceratodus forsteri (assembly GCA_016271365.2). Lineage (NCBI taxonomy): Eukaryota > Metazoa > Chordata > Ceratodontiformes > Ceratodontidae > Neoceratodus > Neoceratodus forsteri. Next base: position 159,849,341 of record CM057458.1, on the reverse strand, counting down.
TCCTGTTAGCTTACCAAATGTTTGTAGCTGTTTCCATACCTCTGGAACTGATTGTTCAGGCTCGGTAAGAGCCAGCAGAATATCGTCCGCAAACAGTGATATCTTGTGTGGGCGACCTCCCAATGGAAGGCCCTCTGTCCCGAGAAGATCTGATGGCAATGGTCAGGGGTTCAAAATATAGATCAAACAACATTGGGGACATTGGGCATCCCTTGCGGGTGCCCCTAGACAATTGGAATGTATCTGAAAGTGACCCATCCACCTTAACATTTGCTTTAGGGGAGGCATAAATATTTTGTGATTGTTTTATAAGTTGTTCCGGGAATCCAAAGTGTTCCAGAGTCTGCCATAAAAAAGACCAGCTGACCCGGTCGAATGTCTCTTTTGAGCATCTAACCCCAGTAACACTAAAGGGATTTGTCTTTCTATGGCATAATTTGCTAAGACATGTGCATACCTTATGGCATTGTGGTCCTGTGTGCCCTTAATAAAGCCCACTTGATCAGGGTCCATAATAGCTGGTAGTAAATGGTCTATTCTAGAGGCCATGGCTGACATGAACATTTTGTAATCATGATTTAGCATTGAAATAGGGCGAAATGAGGAGGGGTGTATAACGGCTTTGTGGTTTAAGTATGGCTGATATGGTGGCCTATTGCCATGTGGGTTGGGGGGGTCTTCCTCCTGGACCGCATGTAGGGCCGGGAGTAATATGGGTAGTAGCAGCTTTTTGAATTTGTTATAAAAATCAGAGGGATACCCATCTTGACCTGGTGCCTTCAGGGTCTGAGCTTTTTTTTTTTTTTTTTAAGAACTTGGAGTAGTTCTCACTCTTTGACTGGCGCCAGCAAGGCTTCAGCCTGTAGTGGGCTGATTTGTGGTACTGGTAAACTCTGTAAATATGATTTGATGTTGTCTAGAGGAATTTCCTCTTCTTTAGTGTACAACTTGTGGTAAAACTCTGTAAAATGTTTAATTTCCTGGGGTCTTTTTGCTAATCTCTTTGTTCTAGGATCTACCATGCTGATTATGTTCGCTCTGGTTCTCTGTTCTCTCAATTTTCTTTTCTAAATTTCTGGAGGCCTTATGTCCCCCCTCATGATGTCTTAACTTTAGATAAAATATTTTTTGTTGTACCGATTGGTCTACTGTTTTTTTAAGCTTTTGTTCTACAATTCTTTATCGTTGTCGTATTGTGGGGTCCTTTTGATCTGGCAAATGCTGTAAATGTAATGGCTTCTTCTGCAGGTCTTTGTGTTTTTTCTCTGTCATTTGTTAATGACAGAAAATCGTATGATCTCTCCTCTTAATACTACTTTTAAAGTATCCCACAGAATTGTGGGGGCAACTGCATGTTGCATGTTTTCTTGTTTAATTCTAGGTATAGCCTCCTGGGCCAGTTCAAGGAACTCTGGGTCCCTAAGATGGGCAAGGTTCAGGCACCAATTGGTTTGCTTATATTGCGCCCCCAAGTCCACCCTGAGATATAAGGGAGTATGATCCGATGAGAAGGTGATCCCATGCCATACATAACAAATGGAGTCTAAATGCTCGACTGTGGTTATAAAGTAGTCCAGTCGAGCCCCACTTCCACGTGCAGGGCCCAGTGGGTGTATTCTTTTGTCTTAGGAAAAAAATGTCTCCAGGTGTCCACCAAGCCCAGAGAAGTGATGGTTTGTTCTGTTTATTTTTGGAGAGTGTTGGATCTATGGGCCAGAAGGGTATCAGCATCCAAAGAGGGGTTTAAAGTGGTATTCAAGTCTTCCCCCAGCAGCAATTGTCCCTCCATGAGGGACATTAAATCCGCAAAGAATTTTACTGCCAAGGGCTTCCCTGACCCAGGAGGAAAATAGACAGATGCCAGGGTAACGGGTCTTGAGTACAGCTTGCCCATCACTATGGCATAGCAGCCCTCCGGGTCACTAATCTCACTTTGTTTTTTTTTTTTTATGATTTCATCTTTATTATACTTTTAGTATACACAGTCGACATATCAATCAGTTTACAACATCCATCTTTACAAATGGCAATGGGATCAAGTCCTTAGAGCATTAATAGTTTCAAATAGTAAATTTATGTTTATAGCTTACAGTTAGTGTCTTAGCTTAATTAGTTAAATAAAATATATAAAGAGTAAAGGTTCAAATATGCATTGAGTAGATGTCACTTCTCAACTTAGACATGTAGTTGCTACCACTTAATGGACAAGCGGGTAAACAGAGCTACTAAGTAAGTTTTTAATTCTTGTAATTTAATTATGCATTTTACATGCTCACACCTAAGCTTAAGTTAGAACGGAGCAGAGTAATCCTCTGAATAGGTATAATAGGTAACGGGGGAGGAGGGACATCCAATATATGGTCCAGCAGTGTCCGAGCCCAGCACAAAGGGGAGAGAAAAAGGAGGAGGGTGAGAGCGCGGGAAGGGAGATTGTAATGGGGGGGGGGGGGATGGTTTGCAGTCTGCGGTTCCTGGGATCTCAGAGTGGTTCCAAGAAATTCCAACCAACAGGAGGGCCTTCCAGTTCAGCAGCACAACTTAGGGGACGAAGGTGTCATCCTGTAGCATATAATATAGCTGCCATCGGGACCACCTGGAGTTGAATTGGTCTCCCCGGTCATTCAGTTTATGGGTTATTCGTTCCATATAGTAAATCTGCTTAGTAATCTGCCACCAGTCTTGTATGGTTGGGATTTTTGTAGTTAGCCATAGTTTTGTGGTGGCCTTCTTGGATGCCGTGAGAAGAAGAAAGAGGAGGTATCTAATCTTGGATGCCATAGTTCCCTTGGGATTAGTAGTAAGAGGTATAGCTTACTGGTTAGTTGAAACTGTGGGCCAAAGAGTTCCTGTAGGTTAGTTTGGAGGGCTAATATAAAGGGCTGAAGTCTGGGGCATGTCCACATTATGTGTGAATGGGTGGCTCTGACCTCTCCGCACTGGCACCAGCAGGCTGCAGACCTGGTTTGAGCATAGTGGCTGGTAATTATAGGTGTCCTGAAGTATCGAATAAGGACCTTCCATGCGTATTCACGCCACTGGTGGGAGCTTGTTACTTTAGTAACATATTGGCACACTATCTGCCATTCTTCAGGGGAGACGGGGTGCTCCAGCTCCATTTGCCATTGAAGCCTAATGTTGTCCGTAATGGTTAGCTCATGTGATTTCTGGGAGTGATAATATTCTGAAATTAAGTGCTTTTGTTTATGGGAATTATTTAGCCGAATATGTTGGTTTATCAGAGGGGGTATCTGTGCGGGAGTCCGTGCGGAGGTTGGCAGGGATTCATAGTAATGATGAAGCTGTAGAAATCTATAGAAGTCCCTACGTGGTAAGCCACATAGGGATTGGATTTCAGTGAAGGATCGCAGGCTCCCTAGAGCTATAATCTGCGGAAGGTATGTGAGCCCCAGCGTTTCCCAGGTACGAAACCCGTGGTCCATTCTATTAGGAGTGAATTGGTCTAAGTTTGCTATTGGGCATATAAGAGACAAAAAGGGCTCTAAGTGCTGCGAGCTCCTAATGTATCTCCATGAATTTAGGTAGTGAGTTATCCACGGGTTTGTAAGATCTGGGGGAGGCACCACTTCACGCTGTCCGTATATAATTCTAAAGAAATCCTTATTGCTAATAAGTGACCTTTCGATTTCTGCCCAGTGTGGAGTAGTTATACCATTTTGCCTTGCCATCAGGTGTGATAACATTGCGGTGTTATGATATATCCGGAGGTCTGGTAGTGCAAGTCCCCCTCCGGATCTTGGAAGAGTAAGCAACTTTAAGTGAACTCTGGGCCTCTGCCCCGTCCAGATGAACCTCGAGATGAAGCGGTTCCATATCTGGAATGTTTTATCTGTGAGAGGGATGGGAATGTTTTGAAATAAATAAAGGGCTCTGGGAAGGACTACCATTCTAATTAATTCTATTCTTCTAGTGAGGCTCAAGGGTAGAACGTTCCAAGAGGCCAGGTCTGTTTTAAGTTGGGAAGTGAAGGGTATATAATTATTTTTATAATACTCTGTGGAGGATCGAGAAAGTTGGACTCCCAGGTATTTTAATTTAGGCAGGGCCGAGTTGCAGGGGAATAACCGTTGCACAGGAGGGGACGAGAGTAATGAAATGTAAGAATCTCAGTTTTGGAGAGGTTAAGCTTATAGCCAGATACCTGTCCGAATTCATCTAGAAGCTGTCCTATAACTGGGAGGGATTTCTCCGGGTTCTGGAGATACAGCAGTACATCGTCCACGTATAGGGCTACACGGTGTTCTACCCCCCCAGCATTATTCCCGCAAGACTCTACGACTTTCGAATATACTGTGCAAGAGGTTCTATGAATAGAGCATATAAGAGCGGGGAGAGAGGGCAGCCCTGCCTTGTTCCCCTTCCTAGCTGAAAGTACTCAGAGTGGTGCCCATTGACTTTAACACAAGCTTGGGGGGTAGCATAGATGTTTTGTATAACCATAATCAAGGTTGGAGGAATCCCAACTTTATATAGGACTTGGTATAGAAAAGGCCATGCCACCCTATCAAACGCCTTTTCGGCGTCAAGGCTGACTAATACTGAGGGGGCGTTGGAGGATTGCATCTCATGAGTTAGGTGTAGGGTGCGCTTGATATTATCCGTGGTAGTGCGGGCCCTTACAAAACCAGTCTGGTCCCTGTCTAAACGATGGGCCAGAATAGACATAAATAGCTTGCAGTCAGCATTTAACACCGAGATTGGTCTGTAGGAATTGCAGAGTTGGGGGGTTTCCCCGGTTTAGGGATAACTGAAATGGTTGCGTATGACCAAGAGGGCGGGGGGGAATCACCCTCCAGGAGTCAGTTGAATAGTCCCAAAAGTTTGTAGTGAACCTGGGGTTTAAGCATTTTGTAAAACTCTATTCCGTAGCAGTCTGGACCTGGGACCTTTAAAGTTTTAGCTCTGGCTAAGGCAGCGGACAGTTCCATATCTATGATTGGACTAGTGAGTCTCTTTTTGCTGGTCTGCAAGTGTGGGCATTATGATAGCGTGGAGATATTGTTTTATTTGTTGATCTTTTGGGTGGTTTTCGGGGGTGTATAGTGTGGAGTAGTAGGAGGTGAATGCCCCAATGATATCATGCAGCTTGGTTAGCAGCTGACCATGCAAGGGATGTTTGGTGGTGGATATAGCCGAAGATTTCTTCTGGCATCGAATTTGGTAGGCCAGTAATCGTGTTGCTCTAGGCCCTACTTCATAATATCTCTGTCTCAGAAACGTCAGAGCGATCTCTGTTTGTTGTAAAACTAAGTGGTCAAGATCTGACTTAGTTTGTTGCAATTGGGGAAGAACTGAAGCATCTCCTTGTTTGTGGGCCATTTGCAGAAAGTGTAATGTGTCCTCCAGGGTAGCCCTTTGCTCTCTTCTTTGCTTATTTAGTTTCGCTGTGTACTGGATTATGTGCCCTCGAAGGACAGATTTCACTGTATCCCAGTGAATTGCAGGGTCGACCTCTGGGGGTTGTTCCTAACTATTTCTTCAATCTTATCTACAAGGTATTCTTGGAACTGCTTAGAGCGTAAATAATAGGGGTTAAGCTTCCACCTAGTATTTTTAATCTGTAGCCCCATGTCCCAGGTAGTGACTGGGGGCATGATCGGATAGGACTATATCACCTATTCTTGCGTCTTGGAGAGTATTTAGGTGTTCGATTTGGGTACAAGTTTGGTCTATATGGGAGTAGGTACGGTGTACCGATGAGTAGTGAGTATAGTTACGGGTTTGAGGATATGTGCGGCGCCAGACATCGCACCAGCCCACTTCTCATACAGACCTCCTAAAAAACTTCTGATTAGGTGTTTGCCTGGGGGGGATGCGGGTTGGATGAGTCCAGGACCACGTCAGGGAGAAGATTAAAGTCCCCTGCTAGAAGGAGTGTCCCTTTGGTCATCTGAACTATCCTATCTAAGAGCGTCTTTAAATGGGGGGGTTGGTAGTCCAGGGGGGAAATACGCATTCACCAGGGTTACCTGGACGGCACCCATCGTCCAACAGGGCCCCTCTATTGGGATAACAGTAACTGGTGCTTCCATGGATTAGGGTCATTTCCAGACCCTTAAGCTCCTCCAGGAAGGAATCTTCCCGCGATGGGGGTCCTCCTGACACCGATAGTGTCAATTAAAGAATAGAGTGAGGGGAATCAAAGGGAAGACAAGGAAGAAAAAAATAAAAGGAAGAAGGATAGGGAGAAGGATTGATATATAAGACGTCGTAGGTCAAGGCCGTGGTCCACCTTTAGAAAGGGAGTTATGTAGAAGAAAGGAAGTTGGCCTCGGGCAAGGGTCAATGTAGGGGTTACTATCCAATGTAGGGGAGGCCGGGGTCGCCAGCACCGCCCAGGTCTCGGTTTAGTATTTTGATCAGTGAGGGAGCTTAGCCCCTCTGCATTCGGGGCTTTGCTAAGTCTGGTCTAGTCTCTCCACTCCAGCCAGGAGGGGGGGGGCCGGCACTCCGGGACGGCCCCCGTCAATATTAAGGCGAGACAGTCCCGCTAAGCAAGGGAGGAGACAGAAGGCGGGGGGGGGTGACCCAGAGGTCGAGCTGGGAAACCCGCCACCGCCCGGCATATCAAAATCAACCTCGGGGGGGCCTAGACTGCCCAGGGTCCAATGGGGGGAGTATGTTCATCGGACACCATTGTTACTATCCTTATGTGGGTCCGTAGTTCACACGAGTGAGCCTATCATGCGACAGGATCACTTGCTGTAAGGTAAGCTCAGCAGCTAGGTCGTTGTGATATAGACATCAGTGCTTCTCCCCCCCCCATCCCCAAACATGGCCCCGCAACCTTGCAGACACCTGACCGGCATCCATCACGACTAACCGGCCATGTGTATCCGTCAGGAGGTCACAAACAAAAAAAAGGGGGGGGGCAAGCAGAGTGTGTGGGACGCGTCACATCTAAAAATATGCTGAGCCCACACTCCATCCCCTAAGACCTCCCGCCAGAGTACCAGTAGTCTGGGGTCGGGAGAGCACATGGGGGGGGGCCCCACAAAAGGGCCAAGTACCTCACAGACCTCTGTTGTAGTCAGTTGCAGCCTCACACCCACCTCCCATAAGTCTGCCAGGTCAAAGGGGGATGTGATACCATCATACCATCTTCGGTGGGTTCGGGATCAGGTCCAAATACCAGGACTCCCGTAGCTGTGTTGCACATTACCCAGTCTCCACTGGGCCTACAATCCAGATTCGCACTCTCGGCCACGTACTCCCAGAACCCAAAACCCGATCCCCCTCCCCCCCTTCACAGGGCCGGAGCATCGCAGCCTAGGTAAAAACAAAGGCAGGGCCGAATGCCGGGAAACCAATGTATAGTGTGATCTCTTGTTCCCCTGGACTAGGACGGAAGGCCCATGTCTCCCAGTTTGACCTAGCCAGCACAGGGTGGTCATCAGGGAACGGGCCAAGACAACTCAGCACGGTCCGGCCCGAAGCGTGGGGGAACACCGGTTTCTTTAGCCGCCTCCCTTAACAGAAACAGTAACCTCATGAAGGAGATGGAGGGACTCCCGGAAAGCAGGGAGAAGGTCTAACGGGGAGTACCCCCGGGTCCGGGGCAGTCCAGGACTGCAAGGGGAGGTGAAGGTCGGTGGGAGCACTGCTCCACCTGAGATTTTAACCCACCGTTGCTCACCAGGCCAAGTCTCCGTACGGCCAGTGACCTCAATGTGGGCCTCTACTTACATCACGCCCCCAAACCGCCCGGGACCCAGAATGTAGGCAGTTCAAACATTAGCATATTTATAAGCGAGTCATAATGCACATAGTAAATACTTGCTATTCTGGACAGTCCAAATTAGTTCATGGGGGAGCCCCCGTGTGGTCCACATGTTCACGGCCAGAGTGTTTTGCCTTCAGACTGTTAAGCTCATCCTGTACGGCCCCTGAGTCCTGTCTGCAACCCCCGCCACCACCATGCTGGCCCTCTTTCTTCCAGGCAGCGTGTAGTACGGATTCTTTCTCTTGGAAGCAAAGAAACTTAGCCAGGATCACTCTTGGTCGGGCTCCCGGGGCTGGCTTTGGACCCAGAGTGCGAGGAACTCGCTCGAACTCCAAGGTGCATTGAGGGGGGAGTGTGAGCAACTTGAGGAGGGTAACTTGGAGAAACTGGATGGCATCTGAGCCCTGCTCCTCTGGAATGCCTGCAATCCCGGATATTATTGACGGTTTCTGCTCTCCGCATCCTCCGCCCTGTCTTGTAGTTGCTTAAGGCTTTGGTGTAGTTGTACTATGGCCCGTTCGGCAGTATCAACCCTGCGGTCTGTTTCGGTAACCTGCGTGTCAGTAGCCTTCTGGTGCTTCTCCAGCTTATTGATGTCAGTGCGCAGACCTGTAATTGTGGACCTCATTTCTTTTCTGAAATCCCGAATTTCAGCTAGCATCTGTGACATTTGCCATTGCAGGATGTCAGTGGTGGGATGGCTACAGGTAGGTGCACTTTGGCGCGAGGCCGACGAGGCCCGGGAGCCCTCGCTATCGGAGCCGACGCACAACAATCCCTCTTCATCTGGTGCAGGGCCGGTTTTATTCTTCAAGCGATCCCTTGCCCGCTGCATATTGTATCCTCCGTAGTGTTTAGAGTTGTTAGTTTTATATTTAAAGGTAGTAATTTGGAGGTTTTTCGGCGGTCACCACGGGAGCTACCGTATTAGGGTGCAGCGAGGACCATGACGTCACCGGAAGTCCCTCACTTTGTTTTTCAAAGGAACCTCCTGGGAGAGTAGAATCATCACCACTCTCCTTTTCCCACCTCAATAGGACGATTCGGTTACTACAGAATTCCCACACCTCTGAAATTTTTTATGTTCGTCCAAGGACATGTTGGTTTCCTGCAGCATAATAAGCCCTGGTCTCTCTTTTCTGAATAATTTAAATAATTGAGAGCGTTTATCGGATTACCAATCCCATTCCCATTTAAAGATAAAATCAAAGTTGACTTAGCCATATCTACTTCTGATCAGTTCTTGTATGCATATTTCCTGCGTGTTAAAAGTACAATATATCCACTTCCTACCGTACTTATGCCTTTTCATCCCTATGCTCAATAATATTGTATTATTTATTGCTTTATGTACTGTCACTGATATGAGCGAATTATAATGTCTGCTGTTGTTCTATTCAAGCACCGTAACACTGTCCGAGTGTTTAAAACTACACAAGGATCTAAAAAATCCGGCACTAGGCCTATAACAACTAAGCATGTGCAGGCCTGTTGCATTTTAACATTATACATGACGCTCAGTACTTTTAGGCCTGCCAAAATAACCAGATGCCAACAGGGCATCAACTTTTTTGTGCCAGCAAATTGTACCTGCTGTAACAGGTCTCTAAACCTGACAAAAAATTTAAGTGGCTCCCAAGGTAGGGAGAGGACAGATGCCTCTCTTTTGAAGGGGCAGATGTATGCGCCCTGAGGGGGAGTGTCAAGGCAATGCCAAGGGCCCCCAGCACCACTGTTTCCCTGGTACCTAGTGGTGCAGCAGGCCACACTGGAAATAAAAATGAGGAACAGGAACCCCCAGGAAATGGCCTCTGCGTGCCTCATCTCCAGTATGGCTTTATGGATACGTCGACCATTTAGGGATGGATTTCTGACCCTATAATGGTCAGGTGGGCATGTAGAGCTGCAAAAAAATGCATTAAGTCATGCCGTCTTTCCTGGGCTATGGTATAATTAAACAATAACTACGGGAGGACTATCAGCAAGCTACGGGGAGGGGGGCGGGAGATAATCCAAGGGAAATTCAGAAACATCCTTCTGATTCACTAACATTTTTCCCATCAATAAGCTTGGGAATATAAACAGGATTTCCATTTCCCAATGTCCCCACCCCAAACAGACTTCTCCTAGTTGCATTGTGTAGTCCCTGTATGCAGAGTCACCTCCGCATCAAGTTACCAGTTTTAAGTCTCCGCAGAACCTCTCTCGCCACTCACTCCATTGCAGGTCGCTGAAATCTTTGTAGAAGTCTTTTCACATCCTCTAGGGTTGCTTGGCTCTCTTTCTGGAACCTGGATCCCTAGCAGTGGCCCAAACAGCATCGCAAAAGTTTTGTTGAGTTTTCCTGACTGAGGAATATTCCTGGGTGGGTTGAATCAGGCCCCTGAGTTGAAGAGCTTTCGTTGCTTCATCTGGTGTCTCAAAGGTTTGGGGGCCATCTGGAAACATGAGGACTAGTCAAACAGGGTATGGAGTAGCAAGTTTTAGTTGTTGCTTTAAAAGATGGAGTATTGGAACGTAGGCCCTGCGCTTGACTGAAATATATGGGGAGTAATCGTTGTCAAAATAAATGCACTTTCCTTTATACTTAGTATCCCTCATTCTCCAGGCACTGGTAAGGATAGTTTGTTTAGTAGTATAGTTTAAAAATTTCATTATGTTGGAGCGAGGTAGTCTGTCTGGCTGAGTTGGTTTCGACGATAGAGCCCGATGGATTCGCTCTATGTCAAATTTAAAAGCTGGGTCTAATTGCAGAGTCTCGCGGAGAAGCTCCTCCACAAATTTTAAAATATCTCTCCCTTCTTCGTTCTCCGGAATCCCATGTATTCTCAAATTATTCCTGTGTGATCTGTTTTCCAGATCCTCACATTTCTCTCTTAAAGCATGCTGTTTATCTAGCAAGTGCACTACCATGCATTCCAGTCTCAGTCCGATCATCTAATTCAGTATGTTGTGCTTCAACCTCAGTACAAGAGATGAAAGTTTACTGATTTCTGTAGTTAATTCTGACTGGAAAGTACGAACCTCAGTCCTGAATTCCTGCAACTCTGCTAGAATGGTGGCATTGCTGGGTTGTTGAGAGGAGGCCCCATTTGGAGCCATCATGTCTGGTTGAATCTCTGCAGAGCTTAATGAAGGGTGAGAGAATCCTGCCTAATCCTTGCTTCTGGGGGTGCATGCAGTCCTTTTTTTGCTTCCCATTCAATGCTGTGGCTCTTCCTGATATTCTTTTTTTGATTATTTTTGCGTTTTATCTGTGAGAGAGTCTGTTTTTAGCCCAGGATCAGCAGAACTAGGTTTTACCCTTGCATCCCGGTCAGTGACATCACAGGAAGTATTGAGAGGCATTCTTCACGTGAAGCCTTCTATCCAAAATCCAGTCCCACCTTGGGATTTGAATTTCGTATAAGAGAAACTTACTTTGGCATCTTTTGAGCTGGACGCAACATGTGAGCTACATTTTATGTCATATGAAGCGTTATTTTTAATTGCTGTTACTTCTGCTTGAAGGATTTCAGAGCTTCAGGCTGTTGTGTGTGAGTCTTCTTCTTTAGTTTTCCACAAAGACAGGGTGTCTTTGTGGACAAATCCTAAGTTCCTTCCCAAGGTGGTGTCAGAGTTTACTTTACATCAATCCATCCACCTGCCTGTTTATTACCCAGGGCATACCAGCCCATGGGAAGCATTGCTCCATACTTCAGATGTGCATAGAGTTCCACGTTGCTACACTCACCATATGAGGGAAACTACCGCCCAGTAAGTCTGACCTCAATGGTGGGTAAAATAATGGAGGCATTGCTTAAGGAAAGGGTAATGAACTACCTGTAAACAAGTGGGCAACTTGACCCAAAGCAGCATGGCTTCACATTAGGACGCTCATGCCAAACAAATCTGACAGAATTCTTTGACTGCGTTACAGGAGAGGTAGACCGGGGGCAGCAAATGATGTGGTGTAGCTGGATTTTAGTAAAGTCTTTGATGTAGTCCCACACGGAAGGCTAGCCAACAAACTGGAGTAAGCTGGCATCAGTCACAAAGTAGTTAAATGGATCACAAGCTGGCTGCAAGGCAGGACACAGAGGGTTATGATAAATGGCACCTTGTCTCAAGAGGGGAAGGTGTCAAGTGGCATGTCACAGGGGTCAGTACTAGGCCCCATCCTTTTCAACATATTCATCAGCGACATCCCTGAAGAACTGAAAGGAAAAGTCTGCCTCTTTGCAGATGACATGAAGTTCTGCAACAGGGTGGACACACAGGAAGGGATCATAGAAATGGAGGATGCTAGAGGAATGGTCCAGGAACTGGCAGTTGAGATTCAGTGCCAAAAATTTAAAGTCATGCACTTGGGTAGAAGGAACCCATGCATGAAGTATGTCTTGGAGGGGCAGCTACTAGAAGAAACAAAACTGGAACGGGATCTTGGTGTCATGATCTCAAACAATTTAAAGGTAGGGAAACAATGCAAAAAAGCGGCACTAAAGGCAAGCGGCATCCTTGGATGTACTGATAGGGGTATTTATTAACAGTAGAAAGAGTGATGTAACCGTCCTGCTGTACAGGTCCCTGGTGAGACCTCACTTGGAGTACTGTGTGCAGTTTTGGAGACTTCACCTAAAAAAGGATATAGACCGTTTGGAAACCATGCAGAGATGTGCCACCAGAATGGTGTAGGGTCTGCACCATGAAATGTACGAAGCTAGGCTCAGTCCACTAAATTTATTTTCCCTCGAGCAGATGAGGCATGGTTGAGACATTTAAATTTGTTAAAGGGATCAACACAGTACAAGCCAGGAACCTCTTTCAGGAAAACAGGGCTGCACATAATAGAGGATGCAACATGTACCAGATGGGAGGCAAATTCAAAACAAATGTTAGGAAGCACTTTTTCACAGAGATGGTGGTGGACCCTTGGATCAGCCTGCCACCGGAGGTAGTGGCAGCCAAGACGGTTAGTGAATTCAAACAGGCATGGAATAGACAGTATAGTCACCTTTGCAAGACAAATTGATAGTGGGGGGTAGAAAACCTGGGCAGACTAGATGGACCACATGGTCGCCTTCTGCCAGCAAATTATGTTCTTGTGTAGGAAGTCCTCTTAGTTTGTTTCTTTCGTCCCTGGGAAAGAGTGCATTCCTGTTTCTAAACTGTGCTTGTCCAGATGGTTGGCCAACTGTATTACCTTTTGCTAAAGGAAGTATGGCAAGAACCTTCCTGGCATTGTTTGTGGTCATTCCGCCAGAGGCAAGGCCACTTCTGTTGTCTGTTTGTGGAATGTTTCAGCTGCAGAGATCTGTGCTGCTGTCACCTGGAGTTCTGTCCACACCTTTGCTAAGCACTATAGTCTGGACATTGCTTCTGGGCGCAGGGCCAGTTTTGGCCTAGCTGTTTTACAGGGCCTACTTTCTTAGGCTTTGGGTTTCCCACCACCCAGGGTGCTGCTTCTGATGTCAGAACTGCTTGGGACTCATTCCATAGGTGTGGCCTGCTGCAAGAGATACCCTTGAAGTAAGATAGAATAGTTAAATAAGAACTTACCGTAACAGTAGATCTTTGAGAGGATCTCTTGCAGCAGGCCATGCTGTCCCACCCTCCTTCCCTCTGGACCTGTAGGACTCCTATATCTGTTTGTCTTTCTCCTTAGCAGAGAACAGTCTGCCTTTCTGTTATTGCTTCTAGCTTGAGAGAAACCTTTGACTTTCTTGGTTCCTCAGCGGGAGACGGGCTGCTTATGGACTCCAGTGGGAGAACTAAGGAGGGTGTGGGAGCCGCCCACTTTCATAGGATAGGGTGACGTCAGCATGTGACGTCTGCTTGGGCAGTCATCTGATAGACTGCGAGCTAGAAAAGTTTTTGTGTGGTCCTGGCGCCTTGCGGCTTTGGTTCCATAGGTGTAGCCTGCTGCAAGAGATCCTCTTGAAGATGTACTGTTATGGTAAGTTCTTATGTAACTGTACTTTCTGTATGGTTTCTTGAGGGCAATATGACAAGAGTTTATTTAAAATATGTTGGCACTTCAAGCAAAACCTTATTCTGATTAACAGATCACACAGTCCCATAATCAAGTGTTGGAATCAAAATTTGCATTGCTATTAAGATTCGTGCTTCTCCAGTCAGTGAATTAATATTTCTGTAAAAATATCCTAACTTTTGATTGATCTTTTTCCCCAACAATGCTGATATGTAATATCATACTAAAGTTGGAGCCCAAATGGACTCCCTGGTACTTAAAAGCAGGAATCACCGAAAGCTGTTGACCATTACTGCCCAATATTTATAGGTCATCCTCGACTTGTGCCAGCCTCTAAGCTGAACCAAAAAATATTACTTATGTTTTGCTTTAATTCAGTTTTTTTGTTCAATGTCAACCATGCAACCAGATAATCATAGTTTGCCTGCAAAGAAATTTGCAGCTTGGACAGGGAAGGGCCTGAGTCAAGCACGACAATATCGGTATACAATACGCTTTTTTCACTTGACAAAATTCCAGGCCAATCATTTTATGAAAATAGAAAATAATAAGGTACCGAGTACTGAGCCCTGGGGGACTCCCACCCTCACCCCACCAGGCTCAGACAGGGAATCTTGGTCTCTAGCCCTCTGTACTCGATTTCCCAAATAGTTGACAAACCATGCCAAGTCCTTACCCTGTATACCAGTACCCTCCAGTTTTACTAATAACTGTTTATGAACCACCATACTGAAGGCCCTGGTCAGGTTGACGGACACTGCACAGAAATAAAGGAAGGTGGTCCCCTCACGCCCTTCTGGCATGCCTGTGATCCGAAGATTTGAAACTGTAGGATGTTACTACGAGTGTTCTTGTTTGCCCTAAGGCTGAAGAGGCCCACAGTGCTCACCTTGTTTATACCTTTAAAGGTATTTGAAGGTCTTAATCCTGTCCTCTCTTTCCCTTCTGTCCTCTGGGGAGTACATGTTGAGCCCCCTGAGCCTCACCTCGTAGGTGTTACCTTGGTGGTCCAGGATCATCTTGGTTGCTCTTCTCTGGACTGTTTCCAGCAAGTTGAGATCCTTCTTAAGATAAGGGCACCAGTACTGTACACTGTACTTCAGGTGTGGATACAGCAGCAGAATGACCTCCATCTTCCTGCTGGTAGTTACCCGGGCTATGCAGCCCAGCATCCAGTTTGCTTTGGCTGCAGCTTTCCTGCAGTATGCCGCGTGTTTCAGGTCACTTGTGATAATTACACCCAAGTCCTTTTCTTCTTCTGACTTGGTTACCTGCACACCACCTAGTTAGTATTTGGTCTCTGTGTTTTTTGACCCTAAGTGCATAACATTACACTATTTAGCATTGAACCCCAGTTGCCAAATGCCAGACCACTTCTCTAGTCTAGCCAGATCTTCCATGAGTTCCTTTCTTCCCTCCTCCATGTCCACCCTTCCATGAACTTTGTGTCATCCGTGAACAGGCAGATCTTACCCATGATCCCATCTGTGATGTCACTTATGACTATGTTAAACACCACCAAACCAAGTACAGAGCCCTGTGGGACCCCACTGGTCACAAGTCTAGCTTCTGATAATTCCTCCTGACTGCCACCTTTTGGCTTCTGTCCTCCAGCCAACTTCTGACCCACCCAACAAGCTTAGTCCCCACCCCAGGTCTTCTAGCTTTCTGTCCAGTCTCCTGTGTGGTACAGAGTTGAAGGCCTTACTGATGTCCAGGTGTACAGCATCAACTGCTTGGCCCTTTTCCATTATCTGGTGACCCAGTCGAAATAGATTAGGTTAGACTGGGAGGACCTCCCCGATACAAACCCATGCTGCCTCACATCCTGAAGCCCACTATCCTTCAGAAAGCTGACCAGTCTTTCTGGGTAGTCTCCATCAACTTGCCCACTATTGAGGTCAGGCTGACTGGCCTGTAGTTCCTTGGTTCATCCATTGGCCCACTTTTATGGAGAGGCACCACATGTGCAGTTCTCCAGTCCTTGAGCATGTTCCCTGACTCCAGAGAGGTGTTAAGCAGGTATACCAGGGGATCAGCCAGAGCTTCCGCCAGTTCCCTTAGGACCCTTAGGTGCATACCATCTGGCCTTGGGATTTATCCACCTTCAGGGCCCATAGTCTCTTAAATACCCAGTCAGAGTGAATGACGTCCTCTCTGACTTCCTCACTCCCTGTCCCCTACGCCCTGTTCTGTTGTGGTACTGGTCCCTCCTTCTCTTTAGTGAAGACTGAACAGAAGTACTTGTTTAGTATCTCTGCTTTCTCTACTACTACCCTCTGCCAAACCGTCCTCCTTTTTCAATCTGTCTCATCCTTTGTTCTTTTTCTCCCTTATGTATCAGAAAAAGGCCTCCACCTCCATTTTTAACCCCTGTGCTAGCTGCACTTCCATTGTAGCCTTTGCCACTCTATCCGCTGTGCTCACCTTCCTTAATTTAGCAGAGTAATCCACCCTCTCCTTCTCTTTCTAAGTACATTTGTACTTCCTAACCACCTTGCCAAACCAGTGAGGCTTTTTGGCCATGGTTTTCTTACTTTTGATTCTGGCATACTCGCTAGCTGCCTTCATCAGTCCCTCCTTTATTATTGCCCATTTCTGTTCCAAAGTCATCTCACTTCTGATCCCAGCAAGTTGTCCTGCTAAACTTTCTCCCATCTTACCAAAGTCTGCCCTCTTAAAGTCCAAAACCCTTGTCCTAGTCCTGGCCATCCCCCTACCCACGTCCAGGTGGGAACTATACCACATGATGGTCACTACCTGCAAGTGGCACTTCCATGTAACACCCTGAACATGCTAATCGTTGAGCAGGACCAGTACAGCCTCTTCCTAGTGGGTTCCATGACACCCTGGGCCAAGAAACCACCCTGAAGTGCATCCAACAGTACTTGCTCCATAGTTCAGGAGGTAGTCAGGATCTTTTGGCCCACCTTGGGTAGATTGAAATCCACCTATCTCCCCCTTCCTAGCCATTTCTGTTATTTGAGACCCTAGTGCCCTTTTCAGCTCCTCTTCCTGGGAAGATGGCCTGTAGAACACCCCTATCCTTTGTTTCCTCCCCATAGTGGATTGTACCTGTACCTATAATGCTTCAGTCTTCCTTTCTACCTCTTTCTGTCTGATACAGATTATCCCTTCTTTCATGTACACAGTCACCCCCCTTCCCATCCCCCTATTCTTTCTACACTGTAATTTTTTTGCTGTCTTTACTTAGAATTGTTTTGGGGCTGTTGAAAATTTAAAACATAGTGGTGGTGTATTTCTTTGCTGTCTTTAATTGCTGCTAATTTTGCCCCCAACTCTTAATTTTATGCCCTGTTAAATCTGATTGACAGGAGCTAAACATGGATAGTAAGGGTGTGGAGTAGGAGGGCATAAGAGGAAGAAGCCCACTCTCAGCACGACAGATGTTTTGACTCATTTATTTATTTATTGGTTTATTTTCTTTTTTTAAAAAGAAAAGTATCTGAGGATCAGTGGCAGGTTTTTTAGGACACTTAATAAAAAGGGAACTAGGAGAGCTTCAGTAACAGACAAGTGGTGGAATAGCAGTATAATTGCAGTATAATGTGGGGAGTGGTGCAATGCAGTGGCTGTAGGGCAGCCATATTCAGGCAGACCTTCTGGACACTGAGTTGCTACCCTATCTGCATGCATCTCTCTGGACTGCTGGATAAGGTAGCCAGACTCAGAGCGGAAGTAAATTGGGTCAGGAGTACCATCACCCCTGTCCAGAGACCACCCAGTCCAATGCAGCTGTCTCTAAGGATGCTGAGAATGAGGAGCACTTGGATGACAGTGGGCTCAGGGAGGGTTAGAGCGGTCAGGCAGAGGCACATACCAGATCCTATTCCACTCAAGAACTCATATGCCACACTGGCAAACGGGGACAACCAAATAGAGGTACCCAGAGAAGTGGAAGGAAAGGATGTGGAGGTTAGCCAAGGAGGTGACCTCAGCGGGGCGAGCAGTGGACCCCAGAGGAGGAGGAAGCGAATCCTGGTGGGGGACTCCATCATAAGAGGGATCCAGCTAGGAACACAGGAGGGGGAGGACAGGGAGGTGAGGTGCCTACCAGGTGCCACGGCATGGAGGGATGGAAGGAAGATCCTGGGGATCACTGGAAAGGCAAGACGGGAGGGTGAGCTGGATGTCATTATCCACCTGGGTACTAATGACCTGGCAAATGGGGAGCCAAAGGAAGTTCAGGAAGAGTTTAGGAAATTGGGGAGGGGTCTCAAGCAAGTAGCTAGTTCTGTCACTTCTCAGAAGTACTACCTCAGAGAGGCAAGGGAGAGCTGGGCATGCACCAGGAACTTTAACTCATGGTTGAAGAACTGGTGCTGTGAGGAAGGGTTTGGATTCATTGGTGACTGGGGACCCACTTGGAGGGATGGAGGTTTGTTCAAGCCTGACAGTCTGCATCCATCCTGGAGGGGAATCCAAGCACTCAATGATAAATTTAAATGCTACACTGACAAGCATTTAAACTAGCAAAGAGGGGTGGCAGGCCAGCAAGGAAGATACCTACTTGCTCACCCCTCACAGCTAGCAGTGTGACCGGAGGAGTGGCTATCTCTACAAAGCAGTGTGCAAAAGATGGAGATTAGCGCCCAAGAGGTGGATAAGCAGAAAAGGGGCAAAATTCAGCAGAAAGGCAGACAGCAAGGAGAACCAGGGATAAAGGACAATCAAGGAAGGGGCTGAAGTAGAACAGCGAAACAGTCTAGGGAGGTCAAATCATGGAAATCCATGTGTGCCAATGCCAGGAGCCTTAGCAACAAGATGGAAGATCTGGAGGCTGTCATGGTGCAGTCAGACCTGGACATTGTGGCCATCACTGAAACCTGGTGCAATGATAACCACGGCTGGGAGATGGCCATACCTGGCTACAACATATTCAGAAGAGATAGGGAAGGTAGGAAGGGAGGAGGAGTGGCACTGTATGTGAAAAATGACATAAGGGCCACAGAGATCCAGGAGGAACAAAATGGGGGAGAGATACTGTGGGTTAAGCTGGAAAGGAAAATGGGGCCAGCCATCTGCACAGGTGTGGTCTATAGACCACCAGCCCAGGAGGAAGAAACAGACAGGGAGCTGATGCTAGCCATCCAAAGGATGGCAGACAGGGTGAGGTGGTACTGGTTGGAGACTTCAATATTCTAGACGTGGACTGGAGCATCCCAGCAGCAGCATCAACTAGGAGCAGATTTATCCTGGACTCCCTTCAGGGTGC
Source organism: Neoceratodus forsteri (assembly GCA_016271365.2). NCBI lineage: Eukaryota > Metazoa > Chordata > Ceratodontiformes > Ceratodontidae > Neoceratodus > Neoceratodus forsteri. The sequence continues at coordinate 159,830,393 of CM057458.1, read as the reverse complement.
CTTCCTCAAGCAACTGGTCATGGAACCAACTCGGCAGAAGGCAATACTGGACCTTGTGCTCACAAACAGGGACAGTGTGATGGGGGTAACAGTTGGGGAGCACCTGGGGAACAGTGACCACCAGTCATTGTGGTTTGAAATCACAGAAAGAGCAGAACCAAACCACACAAAAAAATGTATCCTGGATTTTAGGGGGGCAGACTTTGGGGAAAATGGGGAGATACAGTACTTGAAAGAGGCATTAAGGGGAATGGGGCAGGAATCAGGGGTTGAGGAACAGTGGGCAGTATTTAAAATGGGGATGACAAGAGCAACAGAATTATGCATTAAGCAGGTTAGCAAGAGGAAAAGGAAGAGGAGACCATTATGGTTTTCCAAAGAGGTAGCAAAGAAAGTGAAAGCCAAAAAGATTACATTCAGGCAATACGAAAGACACGGCAGAAGGGGATAGGGAGAAGTATCAGGAGAAGCAAAGGAGGCAGGGAGGTCAGTAAGAGAAGCCAAAGCTCAGACAGAACAACACATTGCAAAATCAGTGGGTAGAGGAACAAAACCTTTAAGGTACATAAGGGAAAAAAGAAAGGCAAAGGGAGGGATAGTGAGACTGAAGGGGGGAGGATGGGGGGCCGTGTGGAGGATGACAACAGTAAAGCTGACGTATTGAACAGGCATTTCTGCTCAGTCTTACTGAGGAAGAGGAGGGTAATGGGTCTGAAGGGAGTACAAGGGGTGAGAATGGTGCAGAAATGGACACAAGTCCCTTTACCCGAGAAAGGGTCCTGAAGGAACTGGAAGCAGTAAGAGTTGATAAAGCAATGGGGCCAGATGGGGTGCACCCCAGGGTCCTTAAAGAACTAAGAGAGGTGGTGGCTAAACCTCTGGCTATCCTGTTTAGCCGATCACTGGAAACAGGGGAGGTACCCAAAGACTGGAGGACAGCAGATGTAGTCCCCTTATACAAAAGTGGGAACAAAGAGGAAGTGGGGAACTACAGACCAGTCAGCCTCACCTTGGTAGTGGGGAAGATCATGGAAGCACTACTGAAGGAGAAATTGGTGGAACATCTGGTTGTCAATGGACTACAGGACCCAAGGCAGCATGGTTTCACCAGGGGTAGGTCATGTCAGACCAAACTCATTGAATTTTTTGACTGGGTGACTAGGGAGGGGGATCAGGGGAGGGCAGTGGACATGGCCTATCTGGACTTCAGCAAGGCCTTTGACACTGTGCCACATAGAAGACTATTACGCAAACTGGGGAATATGGGTGTAGGCAGGACAGTAGTGTGGTGGGTAGGTAACTGGCTGGGCAGCAGGACATAGAGAGTGGTGGTAAATGGCTGTCACTCCAAAGAGGGAAGAGTGACCAGTGGGGTACCACAGTGATCAGTGCTGGGACCGGTCCTATTCAGCATCTTCATCCGTGACATTGCGCAGGACCTAGAAGGCAGAATTTCACTGTTCGCTGATGACACAAAGCTCTGTAACAGAGTAGATACACCAGAGGGTATAGACAGAATGAAAAGGGACCTGCAGAAACTTGAAGAATGGTCAGGGGTTTGGCAGTTGAAATTCAATGCAAAGAAGTGCAAGATAATGCATGTGGGGCACAAAAACTCTGGCACAATATATCAGTTGGGGGGTGAGGATATAGCATGCACCAAGCAGGAAAGGGATCTTGAGGTTATCATCTCTGATGACCTCAAGGTAGGGAACCAGTGTGACAAGGCGGCAGGTAAAGCAAATAGGATGCTGGGATGCATAGGCAGGGGCATCACCAGCTGGAGAAGGGAGGTCATAATTCCACTATACAAGACACTAGTGAGGCCCCACCTGGAGTACAGTGTACAGCTCTGGAGACCTTAGCTACGTAAGGACATAGACAGGGTAGAGATGGTTCAGAGGAGGGCAACAAAGATGGTACATGGATTGCATCACAAGTCCTATGAGGACAGGTTGAAGGAACTAAATATGTACTCCCTGGAGGAGAGGAGGGAGAGAGGGGATATGATAGAGACATACAAGTATCTTACAGGGAGGAACAGGGTGCAGGAATGCACTATTTTTAAGCGAAAAAGATGTTCTAGGACTAAAGGGCATGGGATAAAGTTGGATGGAGGACAATTTAGAGGAAACATGAGGAAGAATTTCTTTACAGAACGGGTGGTGGACAAGTGAAACACCCTGCCAGAGGAAGTAGTGGGGGCTGAAACAATCACGGGATTTAAGAATGCATGGGATAGACATAAAGGAATTCTGAAGGTATGGGGTAATGGGCAACAGACTTCTAGGAAAACATAAACTGAACTTACAAGCTCAAATGGGCAGACTAGGTGGGCCATAGGCCCTTATCTGCTGACACTGTGTATGTATGTATACAGTTTATACCCAGGGACTGTGGGGTCCCAGTTGTGGTTTTGTGTTGTCCACATCTCTGTGATGACCACTATGTCACCTTCTCACTTGGCCATCAGTGACTGCAATTCTGCCACCTTGTTTCCCAGACTGCTGGCATTCAGAGACACCACCCTCCAATGCAGTTGGTGACCTCCCGTTTCCCTGACCTGCCCTCACGCTACCTCCTCCCTCATTCACCCCTTCCTACCTCCACCCATCTCATCTAGTGCCTCACCATGCTGTCCTGTTTGGGGGAGGGGGGAGGAGACCCATCTGCCATCTCTACCTGGTAACTAAGGGTGCTTTGCACCCCTCTGCCTCCCCCATCAGTTTAAGTTGAGGTTTCTCCCACGAAGTTCTCCAGCTTGCACTTCAGGACCTTTGTACCCTTCCTACTTGGATGCAACCTGTCCATTAGAGTGATAGAAGGATAAAGGCAACCTCAGAGAGGGCATTCCCTTCCTCTAGCAATCCCTCACAAGTATCCTCACAACAGATGCTTCACTCCTAGGGTGGGGTGCCCATCTCGAGGACCTCATAGTAAGTGGCATCCGGAGCCTACAGGAGACTCAGGAGTGCATCAATCTCCTAGAACTCTGAGCAGATCTTCTTTGGGGGTATCTCAGTCATCAGGTCACATCGTAGGAACTTCACTGGTGAAGGTGAATCGACACGGAAGCAATACAGCTTGGGCCGCCCATGCTGTCATCCTGTGATGACGTCACCTACGTTATAAAGGTGTGAGTGGCCCCGCTCCCTCCTCGGTTCTTTCCTGCTGTTGACTTTGTCTACACGGTCTCCATGGAAGCTCTGATTCAGTTTCATACCTTTTTCACCTACGATTTTTCAAATTTTACTTACTTTGGAATCTTTTTATTAGAGATTCCTTTCCTTTGTTTATGTCGAACTACTTCTGCATCTCTTTTCCATCACTGCCTCTGCGGAAAGAAGATTGCCTCCACAGACTAACATTCCCTATGTGTCTGCTGCCTTGGGCCTGACCATGAAGTTTCTGACTATGCGCTCTGCCAGAGGTTTAATCAAACAACCCTTGAGCGATGCAAGAAGGCTCTTGAAAATTTGTTGATGGAACATCAGGTAGCCAGTTCTGAGCAGGGGTCCCAGTCTCTGTCGCCAGCAGGGTCGTCTAGCTCCCAGGCCTCAGGGAAAAGTCATAAGAGACAGAGATCGAGAGCACTTCCCCTGGCAGTGGTCCTGCTCTCTGATGGCTTCCTCATCCTCTTTCCTGGGGGGAACTTGGTTGACAGCACACAAATCTGCTGTCCAGGCCTCTTTGTCTACCAGACCCATACCGACAGCTCCGTTGTCTGATTCCCAGGGCGTCTGGCATGTGGATCTCAGGGCCATCTGAGCCTTCCTTTCGGTGCCGTCAACGCTTCACCATCGGCCGGGCGGGGAGGGCTCGGCCTCGTCGATCTTAATGAGATCTTCAACAAGTTTCACTTCACATTAGAACCAGTTTACCAAGCCAGGCCTACCTCACCTGGGCGCCATTGACTACCGTGGGATACCCCCTGCACTTCGACATCGGCGCACCACATTTTGGACCTAGATTTAGAGGAGGTTAACGTTGAGGAGGAGTATCACCCAGATCTCATTTTGCCAGATGAGAAAGAGGGGGAGGAAGAGCTCCTCTCTTCAGATAAGTCTACTGCTTCCTCAGTCAGTGAGGACTCAGTGAAGCACACCCCTAGGTCTTCTCCACAGGACCCCACCTTCTAAAAGATATTGAAGCAGTTCTCTGCCATGGGGTTTCACACAGAGGAGGAGGAGGAGGAGGATGTCACCCAGAAAGATTAAGTAGACTTCCTGGAGCTCTCAGAGTCTCCTCCAAAGATCATTCTTACCATCTTGCCTGCTTGAGGAATGCTGCCACTGCTGCCTGCCAGCCATGCCCAGAAGGGCAGATAAGCTTTACAGTGCCCCTCAATGGTTCCTCTACTGTATAGCCCAGCCTGAGATGGATTCAGTGGTCATTAAGGCTGCTCATGACAGTTCTAAGGCGCCCAAGCACCTTAGTTCCCTCCCCAGACAAGGAGTCTCATAGAATCAACCTTTTGGGGTAAGAGGGTTTACACTTCCTTCACCTTGGGGTTGAGGATTGCAAACTACCTGTCCCACATGGTGAAGTAGCAGAACACCAACTGGAAGAATGGCAAAGCTTCTTCCCAGGCTCTTCCAGAGGGCTCTCAGAAGCAGGAACTCCAATACTTACAGACCGCGCGGAAGATGTCAGTAAGCATCTTCTGAGGGCTCTTCATGACTTGGCAGATACTGTAGCCAGGGCTGCTGCCACAGGCATATGCCTATGTAGGCACTCCTGGTTGCAGGTTTCTGGCTTTTCCATGGAAATTCAGCAAAAGGTGCTAAATGTCCCCTTTATTTGACCAAACATTTTGGCCCAGATGTCCAGGACGTCCAGGACATAATTAATGATCTCCAGGCCTCAGGTAGAGCCATTAAGTCTTATCCACTCACTGAATCACACCCAGCTACAGCAGAAAGGCAGACAGCGCCCTCCTTTTCATCAGGCACCCAACAGAAAGGGACCGGCTTTAACGCAAAAGAGCCTCTGCTACCCTTCCTGCCCCCTCCAGTGCCGGAGCCACCACAGACAAGCATCCCAGAGGTGACTGATCAGCCACCATGTCTGGATCTGCCTCAGCTTGACTCCTTGCTAGACCCCCCCGAGGTGGTGGTCGAGGTCAATTCTCCGTCCATCTGAATCAATAGAGAACTATAACTTCAGATGCTTGAATTCTACAGATTATAAAACAGGGTCACACCCTGGAGCTTTGGAGTTTCCTCCAGAGATCCCTCCAGCAGCATCCCAGTATTCCCCAGCCCACTTGCCAGTGCTCGGGGGAGGAGGCATAGTCTCTCTCTTGCACAAACAGACCATAGAACCAGTACCCAGGTGTCAGAGGAACAATGGGTTTTATTCCAGGCTCTTTCTGGTTCCCAGAAAGACTGGAGATTTGAGGCATATTCTGGATCTAAAGGACCTCAATCTATATGTCCAGTACAAAATGTTCCACATGCTAACTTTGCTGGGTCTGATGCTCCTGCTCAAACAGGGTGACTGGCTGTGCTCTCTGGACAAGCAGGATGCCTGCCTGCCTGCACATCTTGGTCTTCCCTCCTCACAACAGGTTCCTTTTCCAGGACGAGCACTACAAGTTCAAAGAGCTGCTCTTTGGCTCGTCTTCTGCGCAGTGGGTCTTTGCCAAGTGCATAGCAGCTGAGGCCACATCCCTCAGATGGGAGGAAATGTATGTCTTCCCTTATCTGGATGATTGGCTCTTAAAAGCTCCATCTTGTGACCAGCTTCTGGACACCCTGAACAGGACTCTTTAGCTGTTCCCTTCGCATCACTGTCAATCTGCCTAAGTCTGTCCATTTTCCATCCCAGAGGCTGCAATACATAGAACAGTTCTGGACTCGGCACAGGGAAAAGCTTTCCTGCCCTTGAACAGAGCAGTGTGCCTCATGGCCCAGGCTCAGGAAGTGGCCCAGAGTCGGTATATTCTTGCCAGGCTGTATCTGAGACTTCTGGGGTTCATGGTGGCCACCATTCCCACCGTTCCTCTGGCAAGGCTCCACATGCGTACTCTTTAATGGATGCTCGGGGTACAGTGGAACCAAAGGACAGACGACTTGGACAAGCTAGTCCTTGTCTCCTCTCATGTACGAAGGGTGCTCCAGTTGTGGATGGATCCCCATAACCTTTTGCAGGGGGCCCCATTCCAGATTTCTTCCTCACGGCAAATTCTTACCACGGATGCTTCTGGGTTGGGCTGGAGAGCCCATTTGGGTTCCTTTCAAACCCAGGGTTCTTGGTCCTAGTTAGAGGCCTCCCTGCACATCAATATCGTGGAGATGTGAGCAGTTCTGTTTGCAATGCAGGCATTCCAGAACCTCATCCTTCCAGGTCATTTGCTGATTCAGCCAGACAACCTCTGTGTAGTGTACTATATCAACAAGTGGGGGGGGGTCTCAGTTGTACCCTCTGTGCAAGTAGCCCATGAGAGTGTGGGTATTGAGTTCTGGACCACGGCCTGACTCTTTCAGCTGTCTACGTCCCAGGAGTGCGAAACCCTCTGGCTGACAGCCTCAGCAAGACGCAGTACAGAATGCGTGAGTGGGAGCTTCTCTCATCCGTCGCAGAAGATCTGTTTGACAGATGGGATCACCCAGAGTTGGACCTTTTTGCGTCCCCACACAACGCAAAACTGTCCAATTTCTGCTTGCTCGATCCAGGGCCTGGAGTTTTCTGGCACGACATGTCCATGTCCAGCAGTGGAAGGTTTTTTTTTACACCTTCCCTCTGTTTCCTCTGATCCATAGGGTGCTCATCAAGCTTCAGATGGAGGGGGCCTCCATGATCTTGGTGGCTCCTTTCTGGCACTGCTTCAGCAGCTGGCAGAGTAACCTCTGGTTCCTCTTCCCATCTGCGGGAATCTGTTGACCCAGGATCAGGGGACCCTGGTTCATCCCAACCTCAAGTTCCTCCATCTGCACGCTTGGTCCTGAGGACATAGTTATCGCCTGTTTCGGAGTCTCTAATAGGATTGTGGAGGTCCTAGTCGCCTCCCGGAAGCCTTCCACCCATGCCACTTATGCTATGAAGTGGAAACAGTTTGCCATATGGACTGCCAAGCATAATCTGGACACCTTCACCTGTCTGGTGAACCAGATTCTGGACTACCTGATCTCTTTGTCTAATTCAGGAATCCAGGACTCATCCCTATAAGTGCACCTTTCAGCTATTTCTGCTTTGCACGAGCCTGTGGGTGACTGCAGTATTGCTCTGCTGGATGTCTCCATCACCTTTTTGAGGGGCATTCTGTATCTGAAACTCCCAATCTGTTCTCCTGTTCCAGCTTGGGATTTGATTTTGTTTTGGAGAAGTTGACCCTGTCTCCTTTTGAGCCTGTCACAACCTGCGACTTGTGCTTTCTTTCTTGGAAAGCGCTGTTTTTAGTTGCTGTTACTTTTGCTCAAAGAATTTCAGAGCTTCAGGCCCCCTAGTGCAAGGAGCCCTATTTGATTTTTCACAAAGACAGGGTGTCTTTGTGCACAAACCTTAAGTTCCGTCCTAAGGAGGAGGGAGTTTAGAAGGAGTTTACATTAAACCAATCCGTACACCTCCCTGTTTATTTTTCAGTGTGCGCCAATCCAGGGGATGCACTGCTCCATATGTTAGATGTGCACAGAACTTTGAAATATTACCTGCTCCGAACTAAGGAAAGCAAGAAGTCGAAGCAGTTGTTTGTTTCCCTCACCCCTGTCATCAAGGCACAAGTCAGGAAGCATAGGAAAACCAGGAGCAGTTACAGAATTCACCAAAAAGATTTATTTACACTAGCAGCAACATAAAAAAATAAACTTGTTCAGTACAACTGTTTACAAAGGCAAAATAAAATGGAGAACATCCATCAGAGTTTTCCTTCAATCTGTGTCCCTTTTTTCTCTTTTTTGCAATTGCAGCTCAGCTTTCTTATAAGTCCTTCCAACCCTCATTCTTAACAAGCATCCTGTTCTTGTAAGTATCAGGCATGTGTAGCTAGAACACACTGTCCCTGAGCCGAGACACCTTTTCCACAGCTCTTCAGTAAAAGGCTTAAAAATTTGCACTCGGATAACCTCGAGTTTCAAACAGCTTTTTGCAGTCATCTCAAACCACAATTATATACATTTCAAAAATTAACATTATATAATGTCTAAACAAAGGGATCCCAATATCAGTTACATTTCCACATAATGGTTTACATATATTTTTATATCAGCAGATATGCAAGTGGGGAAAACCAGACAGCAAGGGAAGGCTGAGAGACAGTGAGAGGCAAAGAACTGTGAGACTGTCTGGGTGATCAAATCCTAGGTCTCATAAGAAAATTTGGTTGTGCAACCAGACAGACAAATAGACAGCAAAGGACAGATCCTTGCATTTAAACACTTTCTGTAACGACTCGGACAAGGTACTATTCTACCCTGTCACAGTCCCAGGTAGAGGAGAGGACGCCTCAGTTTTTAAGCAGTGTTTATCCAAATGATTTTCTAATTGCATAGTGTTCTGCTACAACCAGTATGGCAAAGGATTGCCTGGAGCTGTCAAAGCTCATTTCACCAGAGGTATGGCCATTTCTGTGGCTTGTTGCTGAGGGGTGTCAGCCACTGACATTTGTGCAGCTGCCACCTGGAGTACTGTCCACACCTTTACCAAGCACTGCAGTTTGGACATTGCCTCTAGAGCCTGTGCAGGATTTAGCAGGGCTGGGCTGCAGGGCCTCCTGTCTTAAGTTTAAGGTTGGTGTTCCTCCCAGACTATTTGCACCTGTATGTGCTTGGGACTCATTCCCACAGTGTGACCTGATGACTGAGATACCCCCAAAGAAGATAGAATAGTTATGTAAAAACTTACCATGACAGTAGATCTTCATGGGGATCTCAGTCATCAGGTCTTTTTCCTTCCCACCATCCCTCTTTTGGGGCTTCATACTGGAACTGGCTGCTTGGTGTATCCAGCCTTCTTTATAGGCCTGGGCATCTCTCTCTCTCTCTCCTTGGTCTCTTATGGCATAGGCTTTACTCCCAAAGTCTCTGGGGAAAGAAGTGAGCGGGGAGCAGGGCTGCTCACTCTTTTTATTGAGTAGGTGACGTCATCCCATGGTGTGGGCGGCCCCAGTTGTATTACTGAAAGTCTTCTGTGTGGATTCCACTTTGCCGACTGTGAAGTTCCTATGGTGTGACCTGATGACCAAGATCCCCTTGAAGATCTACTGTTATGGTAAGTTCTTACTTAACTGTTCTTTTTACTGGCAATGCAGTCCTCCTCCTCCCAGCTATAAGGTCGGTCTGTTCAGATTTGAATGGACAACACCACAACAGGGCCCCTATTAGTTGAGCGATGGCTTTATTTTCCCTCTAAGATTGCTTACAGTTACGAAAAACGGCATTGAAAAACTGTCCCATAGACTTCTATGGTGCATGCTCCCGTGCTCGCCCAGCTGAAACATCACAGAACAACTGGGTGGAGTAGGCAAACCAGGCCATTAGGAGGGATCGGCTGGCTGTGAGTTTGGCAGCAGGTACGATGCCTTCCCAAACTAGGACGTAGTTAGAAATGTTACTTTTAGCAGCAATCCGCTAGTGCTGCTGTGAGGTATTGGGCTACGAAGCTCCGTACCTTACATTGGAAAATTCCTTTAAATCTCCCTGAAGTTCTCAAGTTTTCATGCAGTATAACTGGAGGGTTTGCTGTTTTCTCATTCTGTGCATCTCATTCCATGTTTGGTTATTATCACCATATTTGTTGGTCTCATGGACTACAGTTAAAGCCACAGGAGGGCTTTAACAGAGTGTTTACACTCAGGAACTTTACTGGACTGTTGTTTTCTAGTGCATGTCTATGGTATGCTGTAAAGTGCCATTTCATTATTTCTTTTAATTACTTTGTTCGCTTCAGCTGTCACACAATATGAGTTTATTTCAGATTCAGATTAATACCGTTGAGCCAGGGGCTCGTTTACAAAGGTTCCAAGTCCGAGAAAGACAGTACAATACATAGGTAACAAATCAAGTAGGCAGATAACTATCAGATAATTTAAGATTGCAGGGATACAGTTGTTGACAAAGAAAATATTCCACAATTTCAAAGGATACGGAGTTACAACTTGTAGGATGCAGCAATAAAGCAACACTTAAATAGTGTGGTACAGCCCTTGTGTAAGTGCCAGGTATTAAAGGTAAGAGGAAGCCTCAGGGTGCAGTGGAAGAGGTGCAGGAGCAGCCAGACAAGGCTTTGTCATGGTCTAGTCAGATGGGGGGGGCAGGGCAGTGAAGTGGGGGTGGGAAGGATAGGGGATTGGGTATGGATAGGGGAGGAGGGTGGGGTGAGAGGGGGGAGATGTAGGACAGGTATGGGAGGGATGCTACAGGTAGAGTGGGAGTTGGCCAAAAGCAGCTGAGTGTGTGTTGTTAGCATTCTTTAGACTAGCTTGAGTTGCGTATAGCAAGAACAGACATTTTCAAGCGCAAGGTGTGAGCAGAGACCAGATTTGAATTGACTGGGTTTTCCACAGTCGTAGACTGCATGGGGCAGGTCTTTGAACCATTTGTGTCCTCTACATGAGATGGATCTCTGAGCCAGTGTTGTGTGCTTGAAAGGCACTAGGAGCCCACCTTTAGCTGCACTTCTAGTGTTGACACTGGAATGCCCGTATTTGAATAGGGAGGAGGTTGTCAGGGGTTTGGCTAAGTAATGATTTTTTGACCAGTAGACAGGTCTGGTACTGGGCCCTTATTTTGAGAAGGAGCCATTCAGTATGAGGTCGGCATGCCTTATTGAGTAGTGTCTTGACCCTCTTTAAGGTGTGTAAGGGCCAGCGCCATAGATGACAAGGCCATAATCTATGGTGGATAATACTGCGCAGCGTGTAACTAGCTTTAAAGCATCCAGGGTCATGGACTGTCTGTTGCGATACAGGACGCCCAGTTTTGTGTTGGCAGATTTGACCATATAATCAATGTGCTTAGAGAAGGTGAGGGTGTCGACGAGGTGTACACCTAGATATTTGAAGGTGGGTGCTTGTTCCATAGTGTCCCCCTTGGAGCTATGAATCAAGAGAGGGCCGAACGATTTTTTTTTTTTTTTTTGGGGGAGATACAGAGAAGAGCATGTCTGTTTTTTTTTTTTTTTTTTATATAATTGAGCAACAGTTTATTCATAGCGAACCATTGCTTCAGCCCATGGAAGTTATCTTGCAGCTCAGTGGTGATTGTGGCCTGCTGTGTGCCAGATACAGATATGACTGCATCATCGGCATATAGTACTGTGTGTGCTGGGCAGATAAAGGGTAAGGTGTTGATGAATAAACTAACAAGCATTTGTCAATGCCGAATGTTTGCTTGCTGGCATTGGCATTGGTAGTGTAGAAGTCACAGAGCTGCGTAATAGGAATGGCAGTGAAGTATTGAACTGAAGCCAACCCCATCACCACCCTGCAGAGAGTGACAGGCATTGGGGTGTGCCTTTGGGTCGTCGGGCATAACGGCCACGCCATTTCACCACACCCTACCCTGCAGACACCGACAAGTGTCACTGTGTGCCTTGGGGTCTTTGGCCCTTATGTTCACCCCATTCCATCAGGAAACACAGTGAGATGGGTGCTGTATAGGAGAATGGGGTGAACTTTGGGGCTGAAGAGTCCAAGGCACACCTCGATGCCTCTCACTGGATGCAGGGTGTGGGTGGGGATGGAATGGTATGAGCATTACAGGTGACAGTCCCAAGTGACACCCCTGATGCCTGTTATCCTCTACAGGGTGGGGCGTTAAGGTCGGAAACCCCAACACCTCAGGTGTTCGTTGGTATTTTCACTCCAAATTTTCAACGTGATTTTTTTTGTGACCCCCACCTCAAGAACAGTGGCAATATCAGTTCGTTAGCCAAAAGCTGATTTTGCACAGCGAGTATGCCATTTGGCACCACACGTGCGAAAACACATTTCGAATAGGATGTGAAAAATGACAGCTGTATTGTTCATGGGGAGGTTAAAAAAAATGGCAAAGTTGAAAATCTGCAGTGAAAATATTAAAAAAACTGGTGAAATCATGAGCGTGCATAGAAACTGTGCAATGTACACCCGTAATGTAATTAGTTTGGGGATATTTTACAGCAGATTGTCAACACAGGCATTTTGGGACCTCCGCTCATGAATAGTGTCACTGTGATTTTCTTAATCTGTCCCGAACAGTGATTTCCCACAGCGACCATGCATTTCTGCGCTGGAAGTGCGAAAACACATTTTGGCCATGGTGTGAAACATGACAGCTGTACTGTTCATAAGGAAGTGTGGAAAAATGCCAGTGGTGAAAATCTGGACTGAAAATATTACAAATTCATGAACTTACGGGGGTGCATGGATACTGCGCAGTGCTTGCTCGTAACAGTCATTTTATGGACTTTTGTCACCAAATTTTTAACACAGCCATTTTATGACCTCTGCTCTTGGAACAGTGTCACTGTGATTTTCATAATCTGTCCTGAACTTTGATTTCGCACACCGACTGCGCCGTTGTGCGCTACAGGCGCGGAAACACATTTTGGCAAGATGTGAAAAATTACAGCTGTACTGCTCATAAGGAGGTGTGGTAAAATGGCAATGTTGAAAATCTGGAGTGAAAACATTACAAATTCACAAACTTACGAGCGTGCGTAAGAACTGCTCAACACACGCTCGTAAATCAGTCATTGTTGGGAATTTTTTCACCAAATTTTCAACATAGGGTTTTTGCGGGCCTGCCTCATGAACTGTGTGACTGTTGTTTCGTAAATCGGTTCCGAAAGGTGGTTCTGTGCAGTGACCGCGAAATCACCTTTCAGGGCGGAATAACGCCATGACAGTGCCAGAATTCATGAGGAGGGGTCCCAAAAAACCCATGTTGAAAATTTGGTGCCAGAATTCCAAAAAATGCCTGAGATGTGCATCAAAGTTGAAAAAACCCTATTTATTCCATTATACAGTTTATCGGCATTTCTTCAGTTACGTGGTCGGCTTTGAAGACTGCAGATGTATTCCGGTCCACCGAAGATCGTCACATTGTCCTCGGGGTATGTATGGGGTGAAGTGGGGTGTGGGGAGGTGGATGCGCAGAGGGTGGGCGCGGGTTGGGAGGCAAGACAATCAACGAGGCACCATTTTTTCTTTTCAGGTGTTTTTTTCTTTTAGGAAGACAGCGCAGGACTTGTGCCATGCTGGGTGGGCTCCCTGCGTGGCAGCTGGGACTTTTTTTGGGGGGTCAGTGGAGCTGGGTATTAGGCACCCCGTCGGCCACTGGGCGTGTGCCGTGCTAGGGGTGGGCTCCCAGTGTGGCAACTGGAGGTCTGTTTCTTTTGGGGGGTTTGATTGGCAGCGGGTGATTGGGCACCCGTCGCCATTCTCACTTATGCCACGCTGGGGCGGGCTCCCAGCGTGGCACCTAGAAGCCTCTGTGGGGATGGTGCGGAGCTGACGGGGGATTGGGCACCCCCATCAGCCATACTGTGTGCGGTGGGCGGGGGGAGCACTGTTCAGAGACACTCAGAGGGTTGGGGAATATTATTACAATACTGATCAGGTGTGTCAACAGACGACAACTGCGTCTAGTTTTTCAGTCTCTTTGGGCTTCTGTTTTCTTGCTGTTGTCAATGCTGCTCCTACCCTGAACTCTGACCCAACATTCCAAGGATGGCAATTAGATCTTTTTTGGAAACATTCCAAGGATGTCATTTTAGTCACTTGCCTCCTCCCAGAAAGATAGTCCTTGTCTCCTCTCATGTTCGCAGGGTGCTCCAGTTGTGGATGGATCCCCATAACCTTTTGCAAGAAGAGAAAGCAGAGACGTATACAAGCAGGATTGCCAGCAATATGCTAATCAACACTATCTTACTGCTGCTCAATGAAGCGGTCTCTCCCTTTCAACTGTTCGCCACTGCATTTTCAACTGCTGTCATAGACAGCTGCAGCATTCATTGGTGAACTGTGGCCGGGCCTGCAAACACACTGACTGAATTGGGAGACAGGATGCCACACCTACAAAAACTCGGATGATGGCACTATGTTTCATGACATGCGTGCAAGCAAACATAAAAAGGAGTGGCCCAAGGATAGCCCCTTGGGGTACTCCAAGGTTCACTTCACTATGTTCTGAGATGTGGCCGCTAATTGTCAAACATTGTGTTCTATGTGAAAGATAACTATGAAACCGGGCCACAGTGTCTGTGGACAGGCCAGTAGATAAAAGGCAGCTTAGTAGCAGGTGCTGATTAACTGTATCAAATGTCTTTGTGAGGTTTTTAAAGATAGATCCCACAGTGTGACCATTGTCAAGGGCAGTGTGACAGAAATGGGAAGGAAGGAGTTCATGGTAGATTCTGTAGCTGGCATTGTTTAGCAGTCTGGAAAAAAAAAAAACACACACAAGCTGGAATTCTCACTGACCACTAGCTGCTAGGTGGGTCATAAATCTCAAGGTGGTCATGTACACACACAGACTCACAGTTTAAATGGATTGGGTCATTCAAATATAAATCCAAGATTAAGGATGAATATTAGTGGACACTGATAGGTGTGCAATCCGATCGGGACAATTAAATGCTTATGTGGTAGTTGGTTGGTGCATTCAAAGGGGAAATGGGAATCACCTGCTCGCGAGAGAATATACAAGATGCTGAATGACAGTGAGTAGGGTGATTGTTGGTTACTCTTTGGGAGCTGAAGGAAGAACTAAGCTTGGGGGCCTACACTTCTACAGTAGCTGTGTCCGTGGGAGCTGGCAGTTAGCATAGGGTCCAGTGTTCTCTTGAAAGGATAGAAGGGTAAGTTTAATACTAGCATATTGCAGTAATAGCCTTTTTCTTTTGCCATCTGGATGCTAAACAGTTTACCTCAGCCAGTGGAAACCATGTATTACCTCAGAAAAATTACATCACAATCACAACTGCTGAGTAAATAAATAGCTTTTTACTTAACAGAAAGTGAACAGAGAAGTACAGGATATCTATTTACAACACGAGTATAACACTGATACAGGAAAAGTAAACAAATGTTTTTAAATAACAAATGGCAAAAGAAAAAGGCTATTACTGCAAGATGCTGGTATTAAACTTACCCTTCTACTATCCTTTCAAGAGAACACTGGACCGGGGGGGGGGGATTGTTTAGCCAGGAAAGGAAAGTTAAGTGACTTGCTCAGGGTCACATAGTATTCAAGTGGAAGCTCTGGGATCCAAACCCAGGTCTGGTCTGGATGTCACCAGATTTGCAGCTCAGAGCCTTAGACCACTGCGCTATACTGCCTCCTATGCTAACTTAATCCTGTAGTTTAGTGTGCGAGCAGGAAATACAGGAGACCGGTGCTTGTATGGTGGGCCAGCCAGACCCAATGAAGTACAAAACAAGAAAAATATACAGCACACAGGAACAAGGTATAATGTATTTTATTTATTATGGCAAACGTGCCAAATAGTTCAAACCTCGTCCCCAAAAGCCAGCAAATACACGGTCAAACAGATGAACCCGGCGCTTCGACTCTAAACTTGAGTCTTGATCAGGGGGACATAGAAACATAGAAGTTGACGGCAGATAAGGACCGCAAGGCCCATCCAGTCTGCCCATTTCTTTTTCTACCTTATGAATGTGCCATCAGCCTTTTCTCTGTCAATGGCCTATCTATTCATACTCATCTGTATTGCTCCCTTATGCCTGCCCCATGCCTGTTTGAAGCCCTGCACTATATTCATATCCACCACTTCCTGAGGTAGGCCGTTCCATGCATCCACCACCCTTTCTGTGAAAAAGAACCTCACATTCCCCCTTAATCGGCCTCTGTCTAATCTCATGCTGTGTCTTCTTGTCCTGCTATTTTTCTTATATTGAAACATGTTACTGTTTCACCTTGTTAATACTCTTAAGGTGTTTGAATGTTTCGATCCTATCACCTCTCTCCCTCCTTTGCTCTAGGATATACACATTGAGCTCCGTTATTCTGTCCTCATATGTTTTCTGATGCAGTCCCTGCACCATTTTGGTTGCCCTTCTCTGCACTGCCTCAATTTTTTTATGTCCTTGTGAAGGTGTGGCCTCCAGTACTGCACGCAGTACTACAGAATGGGCCTAACCAATGTCTTGTAAAGAGGGATTATTACCTCCCTCTTACGACTTGTGATACCCCTACTAATACACCCCAACTTCCCCCTAGCCTTGCCTACTGCTTTAGTGATCTGCTTGGATGATTTCAGGTCATTGGTGGTGATGATGATGATGCCCAAGTCTCTTTCTTCCCTTGTGATTTCAGCAACTCCCCTCCCAGCTTATAGGTGGCTTCAGGGTTTCTGTTCCCTATGTGCACGATCTTGCACTTTTTGCGTTAAACCCCAGTTGCCACTCTTCTGACCATTTTGGTAGTTTATTCAGGTCTCTTCTCATTCTGCCCACCCCATCTGGATCATCTACTCTATTGCAGATCTTGGTGTCATCTGCAAACCGACAAACCTTACCCTCCAGTCCATCTGCAATGTCACTGATGAAGATATTGAAGAGGACTGGTCCCAGGACTGATCCCTGAGGTACCCCCTTGTGACTTGCGTCTCTTATGACTGTATACCGGTTACCACCACATTCTGTTTTCTGCCCGCCACCCAGTCTGCCACCCAGTCGACCAACTTCTGACCCCCCCAACCTGCCCAGCTTATTAATCAATCTTCTGTGTGGAACAGTATCGAAAGCTTTGCTGAAGTAAAGGTGGGCGACATTAACTGCTCCCCCTTGGTCCACCACTCTTGTTACCCAGTCAAAGAAATCTGAGATTAGTTTGACAGGACCTTCCTTCTGTAAACCCATGCTGTCTTGGATCCAGTGCGCCTATGGATTCCAGGTGTTGAACTATCCTTTTCTTAAGGAGTGCCTCCATAATCTTGCCCACTACTGAGGTAAGACTGACTGGTCTGTAGTTCCCTGCCTTCCTCCCTGCTACCACTATTGTGGAGCAGGATCACATGAGCCCTTCTTCAGTCTTCTGGGACCTCTCCTGTGCTCAGAGACTCACTAAACAGTTCTGATAATGGCTCCTCTAGTTCCTCCCTTAGCTCTTTTAGTACCCTGGGATGTATGCTATCGGGTCCCATTGCCTTGTCCACCCTGAGCTTATCGAGCTCTTTTAGGACCCTTTCTTTTGTGAAGGGACTAGTGCACACCTCCTCCCCCCCGGTGTCCATGGTGCTGAGCTGTGGGCCCTGCCCTACCTTCTCTTCAGTAAATACTGAGCAGAAGTATCTATTTAGGATAGATGCTTTTACATGATGGTCCTCACATGCCCACTTATCCACTTTGATCTTAGCAATACCCCCTCTGGACTTTCTCCTTTCGGTAATGTATCTATAGAAAGTCTTGTCACCTTCTTTTACTATTTGTGCTTGTGTTTCCTCGGTTTGTACATTTGCCTACCATACTGCATTCCCTGCTTCCCTTAGGGAAGTTTGGTATGCCTCCCAATCTTTATCCTGCTGCGTTTCCTTACATTTCCTGAAGGCCAGCCTTTTGGCTCTGACCTTTTCTGCTACTGTTTTTGAGAACCAAAGTGGTTTAAGGCCAGCCTTTTGGCTTTGACCTTTTCTGCTACTGTTTTTGAGAACCAAAGTGGTTTCCTCCTTCTTTTGCACTTCCTTTTCTCTGACAGTTTTTTCTGGAACCTGTGCTGCTGGTTACAGAGAATGTTATTTTTGTGTAGGTATTCAGTGAGTTGATCTGCGACCCCTCACTCCAGGGCTTTGGAGAGGGGGGATAGAATGGAGATAATTCTTTAGAGAGGTTTGTTCTGTCCCCTGATTTAAAAACTGGGGTAACAAGTGCTGCCGTCCACTTGTCTGGTAACGCAGGAAGACAAGAATGTGCTCCTTGTGAAACATATCTTTATTAGTTGCTATGCCTTTGGGACCATGTGACGCATTCAATATGTATTTCATATCATTAAATAAAAATAAATTAAGAAAACAAATACAGTTCGGAGCCCAGATTAAAGACTCACTGGTCCTCCCGAGGGGGAAGAGGGTCAAAACCCTCTGTGGTTTCTTGCCACATACCAGCAAGACCTGTTGCAACTGTTGAACTTCATTTGCATTTGAAGGGGCTACAGGATCACACCATGGAGACCACCGAGTGATGAAGCGACACCACTTACTATATTAATGGTGACGGAGGGAGTACATGATAGAGACCATATTCTGCAGTTCACAAGGACAGCATGGTGCCTAGCTACTCCATCTGAGGACCCACTCTACACCTTTCTCGACTTAATGAACTACTATGCCTCCTAAAACTAATTAGTTTTTGAAAGCAGTCAACCATTACCTTTTATATCTGAGACACTTTTTCTTTTCCCTTTGGGTAATTAGAAGATTGCCTACCTGATGTTAGTAGGTGTGATATGTGGAACAGCACTCTGCCTGACAACTGACATGTCTAGTTCTGTCCCCCCCACTACATAATCACACTATTCTGTGACCTCACTGACTGTGACATCACAGGTGCTCAGGAAGAGCCACTCTGGCAGCTACTGAGTGGCATTTCCTAAGCACCTGTGATGTCACAGTCAGTGAAGTCACAATGCTGAGGATGTAGTGTGGTTGGGGGGGGGGACAGAGACAGATATGTCAGCTGCCAGGCTGGGAGCTGTTCCACACATCCATCACAATGTTATAGCGTAGAAAACTTTCTAATAAGCCAAAGAAAAATACTTCAGAAATAAAAAGTTACAACTGTCTACAACTGAGGGTTGATGCGCTTTAAAGTTGGCGGTGTAAACAGGGCTTTAGACTGCTAATAGAATGTAACATGGGACGTTTAAGTAAATTAATGGTCACTTGGCCACTAGGGTTAGTAACTCTAGTAAATAAGTGACCAGTTCGCATTAATTTAGGGTAGATCACACAATGAAATAAACAGTGGCTAGCATTGTTTTTTAAATATTGGTTACCTTTAAAACTGGAGTTTAGTTTACCTCTTCAGAATGCAGCAACTTGCAAGTTAAACACTTGGCATTTAAAACATTTTCTTGGGGAGGACTCTCATATTATCTGTTTAAAGAAAAGAAAAAAAAAAAAACAGATCCCCTGGTAAAATCATGGACATGGTCCTGCTCTCAGCCAGCCCCAACTGCAGTCTCTAGGTACCCGAGGCCAGCTATAGAATTATATTTTTCTTTGGAGTCATAGGTGGGGGAGACTTAACAGAACTTTGCTTTATCTTTCACGTAAGCCTTAAAATGCACCACAGAGCATCTAAAACCCCACAGCTTCTGGGGGCCACTCATAACATTGACATGGGAGGGGGTGTGCCTAGTCCTCCAGCGTATCCACCTAAAATATAAAGTAAACCCTCCCTCATAGTTTTTTTACATTTTATTTTAATTAATACTGTAAAAAAGGAAAACGTTCATTGATGCCTGTTGCTGCCCGGCCATAACAGCCACCCCACCCAAGCCACATTAGTCTTCCGGCACTGGGATCTGCACCTAGACCCTGTACAACAGTAATACCAATGGTGAACATCCGGCATTGACAAATGCTTGTTTAGTTTAGAGATAATAATGCTTTATAATGTTGAACTACAAGCCTGCTGTGTTATCATAAGGGCTTGCAGACTGTTAATGGAAGTGTAGGGAGCACTATGACTGGGTACTGAAATGTTTAATGGTTTCTGAAATGTTATCATTGCCTACAATTTAAACTATTCAGTTAGCGATATTAAGGCTGGTTCTGGGACTTTAGTGATGGGCTGGAGATTTAATCACCATCTTTAATTTGAGCACCTGTACTTGAGTGGTATATTAAGCGTTCCAGCATTCTTTTCAGAATGGCAGCTACTGCGTTGTCTGAGATGGTGTGTCTGTTAACGGAGAGAGAACATGACGGCATCTGAACACGGGGCCAGCAACCACCTTACTGTGAGATCGATCTTCATAGGCCCTTATGCTGGTTTTATTTATTTATTTGTTTTTGATATCAATCAATCAATCAATCAAAATCTTTATTTAATCAGGCGAACATCATTGAGCATAGCTCATTTACAAGATGGACCTGAGTGGTCAAGAAGTGCAAGTGTTATTACATTGAAGGGTATCATATACAGTAATACAATGACATGGGTAACAAAAAACAGAAATACAATGACATAAGTGCTAGTATATAACAATATACATATGTACAAGGCATTAACACTTTTAATCTGTCAGACAATAGGCAGTTGGCACATCAGAGTTAATATGTAGATTATAGGACCTAGCAGGCATTTTGAGGGTGAATCTGGGACTGGGAACTGGAGTTTTCAGCATATAGAAACACGAGCAGAAAAAGAGGGGTAGATAGGGTAGTGAATTAGGCCTTGTGGAAGCAGTTGCAGAGTTCTGGGAATAGGGTGGTGAATAATCTTTGAAGGATATTAAGGGTGGGAGGTTATTTAGCTTCATGGTTTTTGGAGTGAGTTCCAAACAATTGCTAGTGAGTGGCTGATAGCAGCCCTCCCAAGCTGGGTGCAGGCAAAGGGGACCTTAAGAATGATAATTTTGCTGATCCTTAGGTTGTATGGCCTAGAAGTGATTTGAGTGAAACAGTCCGAGATGTAGGTAGGTAGCTTGCCTGATAAGGCTTTGAAAATCCAAATTGCAGCATTCCTGTTTCTTCTGTGTTGTAATGATGACCAGTTAACTGCCTTATAAAGGGAACAATGGTGGGTGCTGAAGGGAAGGTCAGTAATGAATCTGATGGACCTGTGGTATAGGGTGTCCAGTTTATTTAAGAGGGGGAGTGAACAGTGTCCATACAGAAAGTCAGCATAGTCAATGAGGGATAGGAATGAAGCCTGGATTAATCTTTTTTTGGAGTCTCTGTTGAGGTAGTGCTTTATTCTAAAAAATAAACCAAGCCTTTGTCTCAGTTTCTTTAGTAGCTCCTCAATATGTACGGAAAAGTCAAGTTTGTTATCAATCAATCAATATGATATGGGTAAGATAAACTAGGCATACGTATGCCTATTTTATATGCCAGGAACCGAGGTATATTCTTGCATACTTTGTCTACTTTTTGATGGTCCCCTTGTAAGACCCAGCGTACATATACTTTCAGTCTTAAAATATAGACTGGATACCTAAGATGGGGTGTATTGAATGAGTAGGGTAATGTAAAGTTAAACATGTCATACTAAGATTTTACAAATAGTTTAGTCATGCTGATTACATTGACAATTTGTTATGAGTCAAATGTGTTAATGCCACATTTAAATGGCTATTTTTGAAGAATTGTGGACTATACAACCACTAAGAGTGGCTTTCATTTGTGATTATGGATATTGGGCCTTCTACTGCTTGGTTAATTATTCACACTTTTGCTACTCTGCAGCTGTTTGAGTGAACATTCTGTGGGACCTTATGTTTTCTAAGGGCTGCCTCTGAGGTTAGTAACAAATGGACTCCAGAGTGAAACTTCTTCCTGTTATCAGATTGTTTAATGTATGATCCCACGTTTTGGGGTCAGGTGCATCAAATGTAGTGTTTACTTTGAAACATAATAAAAATAAATTTTAAAACAAAAAAAAATGAGTTACTTCATTCTCTTTGACACAGTAATTTGTCAGGAGGAGTATCATGCTACATGCGCACTGACCACATGTCCCGCACGGAGTCTCCTGTTATATCCTGCTGCTTGAATTGAATATCTGCTGTGGGATTTTAGGGGTTAGGGGATTGTAATTCACAGAATATACACTGTTCCTGCTCTGAACCAGTTAGTTTGAAAATAAACCACAAAGCATTATCTAAAATATGATCAATGTGTTTCGTGTAAATTGAGTAATCTGATGGACCGAATATGAACACTTCCTGGATGGACCTCAGTTTTGTACATAATCTTTATTATTTTTCTTTTACCAGGGATGTTGGTAATGTGGTTGAAATCCTCTATGGGGACAGTCCTCCTCCAATCATGTTGATTGGTCACAGTATGGGTGGAGCTATCGCAGTGCATACAGCAGCATCTAACCTGGTACCAAGTTTGCTGGGTCTCTGTGTGATTGATGTTGTTGAAGGTAAGCTATATTATAATGCAGATGAGAGACTGACTTTTTTTGAAGGAGTTGTGTAGCCTGTGGTTTGAGCACAGAACTGCAAACTAGGAGATTCCAGGTTCATATCCTGCCAAAACCTCTTTCTCAGTGTGCGACCTTGGACATAGTTCGACCAGCTGTAAAGTTGGGTAGGAGCTCTGCCAGTGAGATGTTCTGACTAAGCTGGGCTATTCAGGGTACATAGATTGTAATAAATCAAACATAAAAGCACAATAATTCTTCTCAACATATCAAAGTGTACAAAAAATACACCCAAATCTCAGAAGTAATCTGCAAGAGCTAAAGTCTCAATTTCTGTTCATCATTGCGGCTGGCTTGCTTCCGTGGCATGTGTTTTCCCCACCAGTAGAGAGATTTTACAGATTTTAGATGGGCAGTATTTGTTCCTACCCAGCAGAGGATCAGTTTCAGGGAAACTACAGCAGTTGCATTTAGGGGTGTACGAAAAAAAAAATCCGCCAGCGGAATTTGTGCAAAAGTGCGGAAATCATTTTGGCCACTGTTGTGGAAATTCCGCCTAAAAACGTCGGAATGAATATATGACCTGTGGGTTAATGTATTAAATTGTGGCCAAAAAAATCCGCAGAACGGATCGTATTGGTGGTCAATTCTAATGACCCCCCTCCTTAGTTTAATACCTTAATCCCCCCACCTGCAAATAACGGGTCCCATTAAGTTAAAAAAAAAAAAAAAAACTGCTCCCTGGTGGCTAGTGGTCCCACTTCCACCTGCAGATCTCTGGTCACATGAAGTGAAAAAATCCACTCCTGGTGGCTGTTGACCCCTCCTCCACCTGCTGATCACAGGTCTCATTAAGCTAAAATAAACACACCCGCTCACCTGGTGGCTAGTGGTCCCACCCCCACCCACCAATCGCGGATCACATCAAGTAAAAAAGAAAAACAAAAAAAACTCCTCCTGGAGGCTAGTGGTCCCACCCCCACCCGCTGATTGCAGGTCCCATTACGATAAAGAAACCCGCCTGGTGGCTAGTGGTCTCACTCCCACCTGCCAATTATGGTCCCCAATAAAAGGTAAAATTCCCTGGTGTCTAGTGGACTCCCCCTTCCTATGATTCCTCCCCTTCATAAAACAAATGCAGTCCATCGCCTTAATTTAAATTATTCCCTAGTGTCTAGTGAACCCCCCCCCATCCTCGATCCCCAGTGGGGGGGGGATAATCCCTATCTCCATTCCCTGGTGTCTAGTGGATCTCCAGCCCTCCAAGCTGACAGTTCACCACCACCCCAGTCCCCAATCATGATCCTGAGTGGGCCAGCCTGCATAGCCCTCCTGTCTCCTCCATGGCCGATGGCCCACTGAACTGTCCATGAACGCGCATGTGCTTGTACAAGCATGTGCTCATTCATTAACAGTTGGGGATTACTACTTTTTTTTTTTTTTTTTATCGGGGATAGGGAGAGAGGTCCTCTAGAGACCAGGGAATAATCTAAATTAAGGCAATGGACTGCATTTGTTTTATGAAGGAGAGGGATCATAGGGAGGAAGGGTCTGCTAGACACCAGGGAAAGGGGATTATTTTTTTTTTTTAATTTACCGGGGATAGGGAAGGGGGTCCACTAGACACCAGGGAATAATCTGAATTGATGTGATGGACTGCATTTGTTTTATGACGGGGAGGGATTATAGTTAGGGGGGGTCTGCTAGACACCAGGGACTTTTACATTTTATTGGGGGCCATGATCGGTGGGTGGGGGTAGAATCACTAGCCACCAGGGAGTGGGCGGGTTTCTTTATTTTATCTTAATGGGACCCGCGATCGACAGTTGGGGTTTTTATTTGATGTGACCCGCGATTGGTGGGTAGGGATGGGACCACTAGCCACCAGGGAGTGGGTGTGTTTCTTTATTTTATGTTAATGGGACCTGCGATTGGTGGGTGGTGTGGGGCCACTAGCCACAACGAGTGTTAGTGTTTTTTTACATGTTGTGACCCACGATCAGCGGGTGGCATGGGACCATTAGCCACCAGGGGGAAGGGCAATAGACATTAGGGTTAATTTAAATTTTCCATATCAAATAACTCATCTAAACTGCGGATGGACTACATTTCGCAGTTCGTTTATTTTTTTTGCAGTTAATGTCTTTCTCTCTTCCCGGATGGCACAACTTCAAGCCTTATCCCCCAGCCCCTTCTTACACTCACGACTTACCTTCTGCTGTCCTCCACGGCTTGCCCCTGTGATGGGGCGGTGGAGATCCCTC
Organism: Neoceratodus forsteri; assembly: GCA_016271365.2. Classification (NCBI taxonomy): domain Eukaryota; kingdom Metazoa; phylum Chordata; order Ceratodontiformes; family Ceratodontidae; genus Neoceratodus; species Neoceratodus forsteri. The sequence goes on along the minus strand of CM057458.1, from coordinate 159,806,093 downwards.
AACCTACCTGAACAGATCCCATGTGGAAGTTATTACTGTTTGCGGGAGCGGGGCCTGCAGGGATCGGCTGTCATCGTGCCGCACCCAGGACTATTTTCACTTTTTTCTCCCCTTAGGAGAGGAGGCGTGCAATGACGCCCTAAGGAGAGAGCGTGCATGCGTTCGCATGTGCTCTTCTAAGCATCTGCCTCCTCCCCTTTCAAGCATCTGTTTGCTGTCCCCCAGCCACTGCTAGGGGCCAGTCGACACCAACTGCTGGTTGCCCCCAGGAGAGCAGTCCCTCGGACACTCAGTCCTTCTCCTCTGCTGACCCCCAGTGGCACGTGCTCGTTCCTGAACACGGGTCACCAGCATAGCGTGAGGTAAGGCGTCCAGCGCCTCAGCGCTCTGCGCCACTGGGCCGGCACATTTTGCAGTTTAGATATATTATTCCGCAGTTCAATGAAAAAGTCCACAGTAATGGGTGAAAATCTGCGGAAAATCCCAATTTTGCAGATGGCGAACGTTCGAAACAAATTTCATGAAATTTTGCAGAAGTTCCGAAAAAGTGGAATTTACAACTTTCGCCCACCACTAGTTGCATTAGATTAGTTTTAACAGGCAAAAGCTTGTTTTCATGTTAATGTCTTGCTGCAATAAAGTCAATCTTGAAACTCTGGATGGAGGAAAAAGCACCTACAGTCAGTGACTGGAAAAGTAAATTAATAGTCTATCAGGTTAGAAAGATTTTTCATCATATGGCTTATGCAACAGGATGCAAAGCTTCAACTCTAATTGGAAAGGCTTCTATGATTTGCTTATAGTTCCCCGTAGAGAACTGATGGCTGAGTCAGTTTAAGCCCACATTTTCTGCTCCTTTCTCTCTTTCCATCCCCAGTCTGCTTTGGTGACAGTCTTGTTTTTTCCATTCTTACTGTTTGCTGCCTTCTCTTTTTTTTCTTCCTCTTATATTTTGTGCTTGCTTTCTTCTCATGTTTTCCTGGTGGATACATGTGAATGGTTTCTAATCTGATATGGAATTTTGTCAGTTTTTAACCATTTTTTTAAGTGGGGAAAATATGTATAAAGGTTTCAGACTGATTTTGACTGTTAAATGACCATTTTAAACGTTGCTGTCTAGTAAGTTTTGCTAAAGGAAAACACTCATAATCTCAATCTCCCCCACCCCCCGAAGCCTTACCCACCTATTAGGATTTTCGCGAAGAAAACACGTTCATTTATGTGTTGTAACTTTTTTATTGTTGTAAAGTATGGAATTCTGCAACTTGGCATACACTCTGCAGTTCCATTTCATGTGAAAGTGCGGCGCTGCACCACTAGCTTCAGTACACTTTTTGGTGAAGCAAGTGGTGCGGGACCGCACTTTTAAATGAAATAGAGTGGTGCAGCGTCCGTCATATTGTGGAATCCTGTGCTTCACCACAATAAAAGTAAGTTACAACTTGTAAAAAAAAAAAAAATGTTTTCTTTTGCAGAAAGCCTAATCGGAAGGCTTTAGGAGGTGGGGAGATTGAGATTGACTGTTTTCCTTTAAGCTGTAGTGATCCAGTTTGTTAATCTTTTGTTGATTTCAATATGCCATGTGGGTTCTGTTACTTTATTACTATTTTGATGTGTTTAATAAATATAATAAAAACTGATTGACAAAAAAGTCCAGAAATTCAGGTCTTGAGCCTGCCTCCATTCACTGGGCTTTTGGAGAGTAGTGAGCACCACAAAAGCAATGCACTCTGACACTAGGGGGAGGATGGAATATACCCTGCTGTTTCTGGGAAATCTGTTAGATTGAGAGAAGTTTTGGGCATCATGACTGATCTCTCAACATATTCTTGTACCCCCCCCCCCCCCAAAAATGGTACGGCCTGGTGAAGGCACCCTCATGCAACGAGGTAGGTGGACAGGCTAGATCCCCATGCTGAATCCTGGGAGACTGTAGTGGTGGCTCACTGCAGGAGCAGAAAAACAGGATTGTTGGTGGATATGTTGGGAGAGTTCTCTGAGGATGCCGATGGTGTCAAGACACAACGTGTAATACTGGCTGATGTAAGGGCAGCTTCTTTTGGAGGATGAAAGTTAATTTAAAAAAAAAAAAAAGATTTTTGAGTATGAAGACTAAATTCCCAGCCACAAGAGGTGGCGTCCCCACTCCTGTGGCGTATTATTATAGTGAAGGTAACGTGTACTGTGCCTATGTGCATTTCACCTGTTTTTATTTTGGGGGGGGGGGGACCGAGAGCTTCAATTTTCACTCTAAGCAGCCCCTTAAGCACTTCATTCATCATCCTGTTTTTAAAATAAAACCTAAATCTGTTTTGTTTTCCTTCCATCTTTAGGCACAGCTATGGATGCCTTAAACAGTATGCAAAATTTCTTACGCAGTCGCCCCAAAATATTCAAATCTCTTGAGAATGCCATAGAATGGAGGTAAGAGGGAAATTTATTGCTTTTATGCATGCCATTTGTGTGTGTCGCTCTGGTAGAAAGGGGGATGACATACATAGTAACATACTCATTTAAGGTCCAAAGGGACTCTAGGCCCATAATGTCTGCCCTGTGCTTCGTACTGAGGTACAAATTTGTATTGCATGCAAACATTTACTAATTTCAAGGGGTTCCCTACCCTCTACAACCCAGGGTATCCAGTGTTTTCCCCGTGGTAAGCAGGTATCTGTCCAGTCCTTACCTCGAAGACCTGTACCACCATGTTAATTTTTGCCACTGGCAGGCTGTTTCATAGACTCACCACCCTCTGGAAGAATGTGCTTCCTAGTTTTACCTCTAATTTACCCCCGCTGAGCTTCGTGGTCTGTCCCCATGTCCTGCAGGAGTACACCAGACCGAATATCACTGTCTGTTTAATCCTGTCGATACCCTTGAGTACGTGGAAAACTGAGATCATATTCCCGCTCATCCTCCTTTTCACTCTAGTGTGGGCATGCTTCACCTCTTGTGCCCCCCCCCCCCGGTGTGGGCATGCTAAGGGCCACCAGCATCTCCTACTAGCTTCTGTCTTCCATTCCTTTTGGCCCTGAATTGCACTCTCAACTGTCTTAATGTCTTTTTTGTATTAATGAGCCCAGAACTTAAGTGGTGCCTGACCAGGGACTTGTAAGGAAGCAGAATAACCTCCCCTGCTGGTTCTCTCCCCCCCCACCCCGATGTACCCTAGCGTTCTTGACAGTGGCTGCGCGCTGCTTGTCACTTTTTATCCTCTTGTCTGTTATGACCTTCATATCCTTTTCCCGTTTCCACTACAGCAAGAAGAGCCCCACACAGTGTGTAGATCCTACCTCTGTTCTTCCTCCTCAAGTGTAGCACCTTGCATTTGGCAACATTTAGTCTGGGGCGCCAGTAGTCCAACCAATCGCCCATCTTGTTCAGGTCCTCCTGAAATTTGTACTCATCCTCAGCGGAGTTCACTTCCATGGCCAGCATAGTGCCATCCGCAAACTTAAGCAGCCCGCTAGAGACTTTAGCTTCCTGATTGTTGTTGATTGTGAATGTTGAGCAGCATTGACCCTAGCACCGATCCCTGAGGGACACTGCTGAGGGACCTTCTCTACTCATCATGCCTGTGCTATCCACCACAACTCTCTGCTTCCTTCCCCCAAGCCAGGTAGTAATCAGCCTTGTGTATACTGCACTGGTGTACTTTACCCAGAAGCTGCCATGTGCCACAATGTCAAAGGCCTTGCATAAGTCCATACTATGCCTACAGTCCGGCCCCTGTCCACTAACCTGATCTTCCTAAGAAGTTGGACTGGTTGTTTTGCCACAGCTGGCCCCTCATCAAGCCATGCTGCTGGTGGCAAAAACCCTGGTCTCAGCCAAGTGCTCCATTATTCTGTTCAGTGATAGTTTGAAGGGTTAACCCAACACTTTACTGGCGCTGTTTTGTTTTGGGCTGCCACATTTCTTCTGGTAAGGATGCTCATTGATGGCATCAACAGGTGTCAATGTGGGTCTTCACCGCCACCAATTCCAGTGACTTGCACAGATCAGCAGTAAGTTACAGGCCCTAGAAACACGCCTGGTTTTCCATTCCGTGAGATCACAGTAGTCGAGAGGCAGTGTTGTGCTTCTGAAAATGTATCCTGAAATCCATAGTTGGCAGAACCAAAAGAAAATAACCGGAAACCAGAACTTTTTTTGTTTTATTTGGTATTTCTGGCTAGAAACTAGTAACATACAGCAAAAGCTTGAGGCTTTACTTGCTAGTACATGTCCCAGTCTTTTTTTTTTTTTGGTTACTTATACTTTCAGTGTCAGATCATTGGCGTCCTTTTAAGTCTGGGACCCTCCACTCCCCCTCTGCTCAACTGCAGCACTGTCACTTGCCCTACCCATTATTGTTTTCTACTGTGTGTCCATGGTTGGATATGTTATCGCTGTATATATTCTTCAGTATTTATATTTTTGTATATACTATTTTTTGTACCTCCTTCATGTGACTGCCCAGATCCACCTTGTAAATGAGTGTACCTCAGTGGTGCTTCGTCTGGTAAAATAAAAATTGATTGGTTGACAGGAAAATTGAAATTCACTGAGGGCCTGAGCTTCATCCATGGGCTTGTGTCTCCCATACACACCCCCCACACAGACACACACACACACACACACACACACACACGCACACGTATGTCAGTGCCGTGAGACCCCACCTCCCATGTCATGGTATACTATTTAAGCAGTAAGGTCTGACAAGTCGGTCATTTCTGAGGGATTAATGACCAGTTGAAGGGTATGTGTGACCCGAGGCGCAGTCGAGGGCTCCTGCCAACTAGAAGTTAATCCCTTCAAAATGCTTGACTTTGAGGCTGTTATTTCAGTTATAAGTCTAACTGCAATAACAACTTAAATTTTTACTGTTTATTAATTTTTTTTTTTTTACTGACTTTAGATTTTGAGAGGAGTGGCGTGAGCTGCGCATGCCGCACAGCGTCTGTTGACAGCTAGATCGGTCATTTCTAAGATGTTAATTACCAATCCAGTAGCCAGTCAGAAACCTTGCTAGGCGTATGAATATTTAATTAGACTTATAATGCCCCTCCCAGACCATGAGGAGGCAGCCTTGAGCCAACCCTGGGCAATCACTTACATAGAGGAAGAGAGCATCTAATGAGACTGGCAGGAGAAGCATCCTGTGTGATGTTCTGGGCTTGGGACATGAACCATTGACTGTAGTAGCATAGTAAACTGCTTCCCAGCAACTGGATTATTGGGCTGGCCCAGTCCACGTTGATTGTTTGGGGGGGAAGGGGAGACCCAACGGTTAAATATGCCAATCAGTCAGGCTTAGTCCTCCTGAACTGGCTTCTGCCATATCTTAAAAAGAGCTAATTCTGGGACTGGAACCTGCTTAAGGGAAAAGCATGAATGGCTAGGCTGCATAAACTCCAGGACTCGTACGGTGGATTTCAAAAAAGTTTAATTCATGCAAAGTATAAAACTCACAGTTATCAGTTTGCTTTATTGCTTAGATTCAGCAGTCCAGCGTACAGATTTCAAAAAGACCCGCTTCCTTGATCTGACATCACCTGACGTGTTTCACTACTACTAAGAGCTTTCTCAAAGGCATCTTAAAACCCATTTTTAGAGTCTGTTGATTTGTGCATATCTGTATTCTGTTTAGCATTGGACTGTGTATTCCTGCAGTGTATCTATGTAATTAATTCTGGGTCACCCCTGAAAAAAGGACTTGTCTCAGTGGGCCCACCTGCTGAACAAAAATCAATAGGTGAATTAATAAGTGGGTCCTGAAATGTATTTATTTGAAAATTGGTGAGCAGGAAAGGCACACTGAGTCAAGGCAGAAGCAACACATTAGGCATTAAAGCCACACCTACACAGGGGTAGTAAGTAGTTGTAAGGGGAACAGTCCGGGAGAGGGAAAACGGTGGTTGGGGTGGGGGTGGGGGTGGGGATTTTCAGCTGATAGTTGAGGGAGCCAGGCGAGGGAGTAAAGAGGGGAGTTGGTTGCAAACTAATGGGAGCGCTGGAAGTTGTGGGTTAGGGATTGTCTCTGCAGTTACAAAGGTTTCCCAAGCCTACAGGCTCCAAGGCAGCATGTATACATGGGGGAAGGTCATGCCAAACGAATCTGATAGATTTCTTTGACTGGGTGTCCAAGGAGCGGTATCAGGGAGGAGCAGTGGATGTGGCTTACCCGGATTTCAGCAAGGCTTTCGACACTGTTCCACATTGGAGACTGATAAGCAAATTGAGTAGCTTGGGAGTTGGCAGTAAGGCATCTATTACCTTTTATATCTGAGGTGCTTTTTCTTTTCCATTTGGGCAATTAGAAGACTTTTTACCTGATGGTAGTGGGTGTGGTCTGTGGAACAGCGCTCTGCCTGGCACCTGACATATTTAGTTCCAGCCCCCACTATGTCATCAGCACTGTGGCCTCACTGACTGTGACATCACTGTGGGCTAATAAGAAACAGTCTTCTTCTGCCAGATTGGTTATTTGATGTTGCAGTGATGATGAGGTATGAGGGGTAATGGAACTAGGTATGCCCACTATCACTGTAATGTACTGCGGTTCACATTACACCCAATACTATTAAATAGAAAATCTTCTAATGAACATATGGAAGAAGGCAGTACTTCAAAAATAAAAAGTAGCATCTGATTACTTCCTAAAAGTTAATAACATTTAGGTTAGCTCAGTGGCATGGAGGGCTGATGCGCTTAACGCCTTACCTCCTGCCACATCAGCAACCCATATATGGGAGCAAGCATGAGTTGTCAGGGGTCAGCTGTGTGGGAGAGGATTGAGTGTCCCAGGGACTGTTCTCTCTTGGGTAGGTGTGGCCAGCCGTCTCGGCCTCTGACCGCTACCAAGTGGAGACCTGGTGGCAGTGATGGTCTGCGAGCGACTTAAAGAGCCGGCCATAATTCTGAAGGATGTGCATGCCTCCATGCGCATGTACTGATGTGTGGCTGTGGTAGTGGTACATGGAAGAACATGGAAAATTGGGGAAGGCGGGATTCATGAAGCCCTGCCCACGGCCAGCACCACTCAACTACCAGTGGGAATCTGGATTATTGACTGGGAAGGGGCAGAGGACAGCCATTGCTCTGCCACGGAGGGAAATCCGTGGGAACTTGGCCCCTGGTAAGTTGAGAGAGGTGAGCGTTGGTTGCGGTGGGGCTGGGACAGGGCTGAGAGCCTGCCCCGGAGGAAGAAAAGCGCTATGGAAAAAAACTACGTTACTAATATTTTCTGCCTCTGTTTTAGAAACTAGTAGCTCATTAAATGCAAAATAGTTTCATGGAGTCAGTGGCTGAGTGAGGATTTGCAGTAGAGCTCATGACCATTTACTTGTATGCTTAAACGACACTGTCTCTTCAGAAATTAATGTTGTGTTCACCATCAAATTTTACATACTATTGTTCTGCCTGTTGTGTTGCAGATAACACATACACAGAAAGGACTGGTGTAGATGACACATGGCCATGGGAATGCTTTTGTGCGTGAATCTCCATGTATTTCTGTCTGTGTGCATTTCTGTGTGTCTGCTCGCTTGTGTCAACATATTGTGTATACAGAACTTAAGCCCAAATATTGTTTACCTTGGATTTTGTTCATTTAAAATTTATTTTCTGTAGCAGTCTTAGACAGAAACTAGTAAATTCTCTTTTTGATACCACGCCAGTGAAATTTTAAGCCCTGGTTTTTATCTTGTCTGACATTCTTTACATATTCACAGAACTGAAACGGGGCTGTACTAGATAGGGCAAAAAGGGAAAAGTTGCAGCCTGCCGAGAAATGACCTCCTTTCAACATGACCGTGGGTACAGAGTGATGTACCCGTCTGTAACAATAGCTGAAAAATGGAAAAGTTAACTGTAGGAAAGTATTTTTACCTGACACGTTTTAGATTCTGTATTGGTGAAATTTGTACTTTTCATTGGGGCTTGACTCGGTTGTCTCATTTTGACCCACCATTTTTTTTTTTTTATACCAGTGGGTCTAATTTACACATTTTAAACACCGCCCCAACCCACTGTGCCATCACTGCACTGAGATCGCATTGACAATGTTAGTATTGCCAGATTTGTTTCATTAGGATTAAGGATTTATTTCTACGTGATCTGTTCCATTACTTACACAAAAAACATTTTTCACAATTTCAGTGTAAAAAGTGGACAGATAAGAAACCTTGAATCTGCGAAAGTTTCCATGGCTGGTCAAGTCAGAAAGTAAGTGCCCCTCCCAATACACATTATTTTCACTGCATGATGTGATGTCTCTTGTATGTGTAAAAACAAGACAAATAACATTTGTTATTACTTACATGGAAATGTTTAGCTGCATGCTTTTTTTTTTTTTTTTTCAATTTAAATACAATGGAATGCTATTAACACAACCTATTTTGTTGAAGAGCAATCACTATAACTGTGTTTACACCCCCTGCACAAAGTGGGGAAGGGTATCATGTTGTCTGTCTGCTGTTTGTCAGCAGCACTGATCTTTGCTAGTAAAATTTGCTGATCTTCAGCCAGATTAAAAAAAGGTCACTGAAAATTCAGAGTGCGTATTAGTGTGATCTCATGCAGCGCATCTTAAACAAGCATTTGTCAATGCCGAATGTTGCTTGCTTCTATGTGCTGTTTGGGTATTTGGAAGTCATTGGAGTGTAAATATTGAAAATTTGCGAACTTACTACAGCGTCGCGTAGGAACTGTAACAAGCCTAAATAAACTCATTAATTTTAAATTTTTTCACCAAATTTTCAACATTGCCATTTTAAGATCTCTGCTCATGAACAGTGACACTGTGATTTTTTAATGTGTCCCATACACTGAGTTCGCGACAACGACGCGCCATTCTGCGCTACATGGGCGGAAACGCATTTTGGGTGAGATGTGAAAATGACAGCTGTACTGCTGATGAAAGTGTGGAAAAATGGCAGTGTTGAAAATCTGGAGTGAAAATGGCCAATTTCGCGAACTTACGAGCCTGCGTAGGGAACTGCGCATTTCGTAAAACAGTCATTTTTGAATTTTGGCACCAATTCGAAATCACCCTTGGCCGAATAACGCCATGACAGTGACATCATTCAGGAGAAGAGGTCCCAAAACCCCATGTTGAAAATTTGGTGCAAAAATTCCCAAAATGGCTGAGATATGCAATAAAGTTGAACCCCCTATCTAGCCCATTATACAGCTTACCGGCATTTCCTCAGTTCGCGGTCGGCTTTGAAGAGTGCAGACGTGTTTCCGTCCACGAAGATCGCTGCTACCGGAGTCCGAGGTAAGTATGGGGTGGGGGGGTGTGGGAGGCTGGAGTGCGAGGGTGGGTGCGGTTGTGGAGGGGGTCGAGACACACCAGGGACCGCTTTTTGTCTTACAGGTAAAACAAAAAAAAGACGCTAGGATCGCTTGCCACGCTGGGGTGGGCTTCCAGCGTGGCACAGGGACTTTGGGGAACGCTCAGCCAACGGGGATTGGGCACCCCTGCCGGCAAAGACTGGATTGCCACACTGGGGTGGGCTCCAGCGTGGCACCAACTACTGGGGAGACGATGCAGCCAGCCGACGGGATTGACACCCCGTCGGCTATACAGTACGTGCAAGGGGCGCCGCACGCCAGGGAGGAGGGGAGCTGCGAGCAGCTCTTATCGCTGCTCACCAAGCGTAGCTCCCCCTTCAATCAGAGAACATTGCATTTTGGAGCGTGTCATAGACAGCTCCAAAATGCATTGGCTTACAGGGGCCGCGCCTGCCAGGACACTGCCTGAATTGGAGGAGGAGGTGACTCACCTCCGAAATCTCCGATGATGGCACTATGTTTCTTGCACATGCGTGCAAGCAACATAAAAATGTACCAACATTTATTTGTTTTTCTGAATTACCATGAAAACTCTGCAGTGTTGGTCTCTCCCAAGACTAGCTTGTGATCTTGTTTCATTTTTATTACAGAAATCTTGATTTTTGAAAATTGTTGTGACAAATGTTCTAGAAAAGTCAAGATTACGCAAAAAAGACATAGACTGAAAAAGAACCCTCAAGAAATAAAAATGTTTTTGCTGATTTTCAGCTTCTTTGATTGGTTTCCCATACCCCCAGATTTTCTAGTTTGAAATTTCCCACTGAGATTGTGCATATTGCATTAAAATGGAAGGCAAGCGTGCCGAGTCCCTTAAACTCTGAAAGCCCATGAAAAAGATCTTTCAAATGAACTATCAGGCTTACTTGCAAGTGTCAGCAGTCAAGAGATATAAATATCCAAAGCATCCGAAAATTCAATGAAGGGAGCAGTCATTTCATGGAACCTCAAGACAGAAAGTGACATCACTGAGGAGGAACACGTGCTGCTTAAGAAATTACATCTTTCCCTGTGTGACATCACTTCCTGTCTTAAGGTGCCATGAAATGAACGCCCTATTCATTTAAAGCAGCAATGTGTGTTACCATGAAAATTTTGACCTATATATTTTTATTTTGTTTGATTGCCCCTTATCCTCCGGTCTTCTATGCTACCTTTCTTTTCCCATTTTGAATCTACTTCAGCACTGTTTTTATATTTGAAATAATAAAAGGGATGCTTCTTTTAGTGTGCCTCAGATCAGGTTTTTATCCGCATTCTCTGCTGTTTTTGTACAACTTTGGTCTCATACGGTCAGGAAGCAGTGTCTGGAGCATGTTAGTTTGTTTTAGTCACAAGGAAAGTGATGTTGGACAATGGGTGTTCACGAGCGACACAGATTACTGATGAAAACCTGGACTGAGCCATATAATAATGGGAGTGCTCCTTTTATTATCATTGCATCCAGTAGCTTCGTATGAAGTCTGAACTATCCATTGCTTAACCTGACACAAAATGGCCGACCAGGAGATAATGTGTTAAAATAAAGCAATTGCTAAGACAGACATAAAATGGGGGAAAGAAGGTGTCATACAAGACAGGGAACAAGGGCCATGTAAAATAGAATAATAAAGTACCACTAACATGCACTGTTACTTTAATTTATGGATGATTAAGATATTTATATCTAGGGACTGCTGACACTCGGAGGTAAGCATAGTATCTTGTTTGAAAGATCTCTTCATGGGCTGTTGGAATTTAAAGGACCCAGCACACTTAATCTGTTTTCGAGGGTGGTGCTCTTGCAGCAGGTAATACCATTGTACTGAAGCCACCAGGCGTCAGGACCCCACGGAAAAGTTGTAGCTAGCAGTCTGAGGCAGGGGACCGACTGCCCCCGTCAGACATATAAAGGGGGCAGTCCCCTGGTGCCATCTCAGTTCTTTTCCCATTGACCCGTGTAGTTCGGCACCTCAGACGCCTCTTTCAGCAGTTGACAGCCTCGAACGTCAGATAAGTAGTTTCTTCTTTAACCTAATTATTAACCTTCACCTTGTTTATGTCGTCACCCTCACCACCATGACGAAAGTCTTAAGTGTGCATGCGGGAAGCAGATTCCGGCCAAAGACGGCCACGCAGCCTGCCTCATCTGCCTAGGCCCAGAACACCAGCCTGACTCCTGCACCCACTGTCAGAAGTTTAACCAAAAGACGCGAGCCAGAAGAGCTCATGCCCTCAAAACTTTCCTTTTGGAGAAAAAGCTTGCGGCCATGCAGCGAGGTTCGGGGGCCAGCTCATCCTCTCCCGCTAGAGAATCCCCACCTAAAGATAGGCCCTCCCGGGGAAGCATCACCACAAGGAGAAGGATCGGGCCAGGTGTGAATCCTGCCCTTGGTCGCCAGCCAAACAGGCATCGTCTTCTTCGTCCAGCAAGAGGTCTGGTTCGGTTCCGGCCCTGCCACCCGAACCTTCCCACTCCTCCAAGTCCACTCCTGCCCCTTCCCAGGGACACCACTCGGAGACGGCCTCACCGGGACACTGGTCTACCTCCCTGGCTCATCAACCTTCAAAAACGACAGGGTCGACCCAGGAAAGCCTGCCCAGGGCTCAGGACAGGCCCAGTTCTTGGAGAAGAGGAAGGCCCAAAGAACCTTCGGTAGGGCAGGAGTCACCCGGCTGACGCCCACCACAGGCTAAGGTGCGCCCTCCGACAGACAAGCACCCACCTAGCCGGTCGCCTACCCAGATGACTCGCTCCCCGACGCCAGACACGGGGCGGTCGCCAGATGACGATCAGTCGTCTGACTCTTCCCCCGAAGGACCAGACGCCTGCTAACTGCATGCCGGATACCGGTCTACTGATGCTGGGGTTCCGGACCTGGCGCCTGCCACCCCAATAGGGGTTCCAGACACCCACCCCTCAGACCTGGCTCTGGCACCCGTGGTCGTCCCAGTGGCAGATATAGGTAACCTTTTTACCACCTGCTAGAACACTGTAAAAGGGGACCTTTTATACTGACCCCCAGACAATATCCCTCCTCCGCCACCCATGGATCCCCCTCCCACCCCAGAGCCTCGGGAACCAGGATGAGCACCCAAGTCCACATCCGAAAGGGAAACAAAGGAAGCGGCCTTAATCCCCACCCATCATATCCTCCTCGGATGAGGCAGGTGGAGACTCAGATGCATCGGATGGAGGCTTCTATCCTCCCTTGCCAGAACCTAAGGATTCTCCATGGTCCTTTCCAGATAATCTCTCATTCCTCGACATCATGAGGCACATCCAGACCATATATGAGTGGGATACCGAGGACCTAGACCTGGAGCATAAACGCCTAGCCAAGATCCTTCGAGAAAGGGAACTCAAGCCCTTTGTGATCCCACCGTTTGTGGAGCCCTTCCAGGATGTTACTTGCCTCACTTGGCACACACCATCCTCTATCCCGGCAGTTCCCAGGAAGGCAGACACACTCTAAGCCTCCCAAATCGGAGCCTTTCCTGGTGGAACAGCCAAAGGCTAACTCGCTAGTCCTTACGGCTGCCCATGGGAGAGGAGTGCAACCGAAACACTTAAGCTCCCAACCTCTCGACCCCGTTTCCAAGAAACTAGATAGCTGGGGCTGTAAGGTCGTCTTCTGTGCTGCTGGGACCATCAGGTCACTGAACTTTATGGCCCGTATGATCATCTACCAGCAGTCCCAGTGGAGAAAGACCATGGACTTAGTAGAGACCCTCCCTGACTCTGACTCCAAACAGGAGATCTTAGCATATGCCCAGTCGGGCCTGGATGTGGACAAGCATGCCCTCTGATGTTCTTATGACGCCGTAGATATAGCTTCCAGGGCTGCCGCCTTGGGAATCTGTATGAGACTGTAGTCCTGGCTCAGACTTACAGGTTTCCAACCGGACCTTCAGGAATCCATTCTAGACTCTCCTTTTCAGGGCCCTGTTTTGTTTGGCCCTGAAGTTGAACAGGTGGTGAAACAGCTTCAAGAGTCAGGGAGAGCGGTGGTGGATGTACACTGAATGTACAAGTCCCAGCGCCAAGAACTCCGCCGACGCCCATTTCGTCGAGGTCAAGGACAGGGACAAGGTGGCAAACAGTCCCAGGGTAAGGGATTCAAGAGGCGGGGTCACCCTGCCCCTCAAGGTTCGCAGGGCCCAAAGCAACCTAAAGCTTCCAGGGCCCAGGCCCCCACCACCCCCTCTGCCTGACTCCCTCTGCCACCCCCCTCCCCTTGGGGACAGGCTGACCGAGCAGGTAGGAGGGCGGTTTGCACTTTACCTGCTCGAATGGTCCAGTATCACTGCAGACCAATGGGTACTGGATACCATTTGGAAAGGGTATTAGAGTTCACCTCTATCCCGCCAAACAACTCACCCCCCCATGTCCCATTGTCCATGGATCACAGCCTTCTCCTAGAAGCGGATATCCAACAGCTCCTAGAGAAAAGAGCCATTCAGAGGGTCCCACAGGCCCAGAAAGGGAGAGGTTTCTACTCCCGTTACTTCCTCGTCCCAAAGAAAATGGGAGACCTTCATCCCATTCTGGACCTGAGCGAGCTTAACTTCTCAGTGAAGTACCAGAGGTTTCGAATGGTCACCCTGGCTTGCCTCTTCCCCCTGCTTCAGCAAGGGTACTGGCTGTGCTCACTAGATATGCAGGACGCCTACATGCATATCAAGGTCCTGAAGTCCCACAGAAAGTTTCTGTGATTAAGCTTCAGAGACGAGCACTAGCAATTCAGGGTTCTACCCTTCAGCCTTTCCTCAGCTCCCAGGGTCTTCACTAAATGCCTAGTGGTGGTAGCAGCGGCTCTCCGCAGGAGAGGCCTCTTTGTCTACCCCTACCTGGATGATTGGCTCCTCTCTGCTCAGTTGGAGGAAGAGCTCCTAATTGCCCTAAGAGAGATGCAGGCTCTGTTTTCTTCCCTGGGCATTACTGTAAACTGGCTGAAGTTGCACCCCTGGCCGACACAGCGGCTGCAATTCTTTGGAGCTATCCTGGACACTGGACAGAGGAGAGCTTTTCTGCCTCCGGACAGGGCAGATCACCTTCGGGGTTTGGCCAGAGGGCTCCAGAGAACCCCCTCCTCCCCTGTCCGGGTGGTCCTGCTGCTGTTGGGACACATGGCGGCAGCCATCACCACAGTTCCCTTAGCCAGACTCCATATGAGGACTCTTCAGTGGCACCTCAGGGTGCAGTAGGACCAATCGGTGGACGATCTGGATCTACGAATCCGGATCTCTAGAGCGGTCCATCGTTCTCTGGAATGGTGGCTCCGCCAGGACAGTCTAGAGGGAAGAATTCCTTTCCGGAGACTCCGACCTCTTTAGACTCTAACCACAGATGCCTCTCTGTCAGGTTAGGGGGCTCTTCTAGGGGATCACGGGACCCGGGGGTCTTGGGCTATCGCAGAGAGCTCTCTACATATCAAATGTTCTGAAAATGAGAGCAGTGCTGAATATGTTAACTGCATTCAGAGACCAGTTTTCGCTGGGTCCTCTTCTGGTGCAGACAGACAACACACCAGTAGACTTCTACATCAACAAACAAGGGGGAACTCGCTCATACCCCATTTGCAGGGAGGCCATGAGAGTATGGGACTGGGCAGTAGAACACAGTTTGGACCTCATCACAGTTCACCTGCCAGGGGTCCAGAACGTTCTCTCCGACAGTCTGTCACTCCACCTCTCTGAACCACTTGTGGGAACTGCTCCAAGAGGTTGCAGATGACCTCTTTGACCATTGGGGCCATCCAGAGTTGGACCTCTTTGCGTCCCCGTGCAGCGCCAAACTGCACAAGTTTTGCTCGCTCGCTCCAGGACCTGGTGTTTTCTGGCGAGACACATTGTCCCTCTCTTGGACAGGGAAGTTCCTGTACTCCTTCCCTCCTTTTCCCCTCATTTAGAGAGTACTGCTCAAATTGCAGTCGGAGGGAGCTAGAATGATTCTGGTGGCTCCTCTATGGCCTCATCAAATCTGGTATCCGTTGCTCCAGCAACTGTCCCTGGAACCTCCAGTTCAGTTGCCACTCTCCACCCACTTGCTCTCACAAGAACAGGGGACTCTCGTCCATCCTGCTGTTCAATCTCTTCACCTGCATGCGTGGCTCCTGCAGTCCTAGTGGAAGAGAGACTAGGAGTGTCGAGCAGGGTGGCTGAAATTCTAGTTGCAGCGAGCAAGCCTTCCACCAGAGCCACATATGCTCTGACATGGAAACGCTTCTGTCTGTGGGCTTTGGCCTGTGTCTTAGATCCCTTGGGTTGTCCGGCTAGGCACGTGCTAGAGTATCTCCGACACCTTCTGGACTTAGGATTGAGTTACTCTTCAGTCAAGGTGCACACGTGTGCGGTCTCCACATATCATGACCCAATAGGAGACAAATCTCTGGCACAGCTTAATGCCTGCAAAACCTTCCTTCGAGGGGTATTGTATGTGAGACCTCCCAAGAGGGACATAGTTCCTCCTTGGGACCTTCTTTTTGTCCTGGAGAAGCTCACCCTTCCTCCCTTTGAGCCAGCAGCTTCTTGTGAGCTGCGCTTCCTCTCATGGAAGACCCTCCTTTTGGTAGACATTACCTCGGCTCGAAGGGTTTCTGAGCTCCATGCTGTGATGCGTAAGGAACCATATATAGTTTTCCATAGGGACAGGGTGAACTTACACACGAATCCCAAGTTCATGCCGAAGGTGGTGTCCATGCTGACCCTTAACCAGGACATCAACCTTTCGGTTTATTACCCAGAATTTTCCACCCAAGGTGAAGCACTGTTGCACACCCTGCATGTTCATTGTATTTTGAGGTACTACCTCCACAGGACCCACTCCTCCAGACAGTCGGACCAGTTGTTAGTTTCATTCGCTAAGCGGGTGCTGGGAGCCCCTGTTTCCAAACAATCTCTAGCCCGCTGGCTAGTACAGTGTATTTTGTTCTGTTATGAGCATCATAACAGGCCTCTTCCAGGCACCGTAAGGGGCCACTCCACCAGAACGGTGGCCTCTTCTTTTGCATCGCTATGAAATGTCTCTTTGGCAGACATCTGCGCGGCAGCCACGTGGAATTCAATCCACACCTTCATCAGACACTACAGCTTGGACATTGCGTCCAGAAAGAGAGCAGGGTTTGGACTGGCAGTCCTACAAGGCTTTCTCTCTTAGATGCATCCTCATTATCCACCACCCCTCTCAGACCTGGGTCTATCCTTGGGTACTGCTTTGGACTCTGCCCTAATGGTATTACCTGCTGCAAGAGCTCCACCCTTGAAGACAGATAGTGCAGTTACGTAAGAACTTACTGTAATAGTAGATCTTCGAGAGGAGCTCTTGCAGCGGCTGGCTTTCCTACCTTCCATCCCCCGGGATAGTGTTTAGGTGTTTGTCACCAGAGCACGGTGGGGATTTTCTGCTCGGTTCTCCAGTTTTCTATAGCCAGGTCTCCGACGTGAGAACTGAGATGGTGCCAGAGGACCGCCCCCTTTATACCATGTCTGACATTGGGCGGAGCAGACCACGGGGGGCAGTCCCCTGCCTCAGACTGCTAGCTACAAGTTTTTCATGGGGTCCTGATGCCTAACGGCTTTAGTCCTAATAATATTATCTGCTGCAAGAGCTCCTCTTGAAGATCTACTGTTACGGTAAGTTCTTGCGTAACTGTATTTTACTTGTACTCAGCTGCATGCCTTTCCATGTGAACAGTGTGTGTCTGTTCTGCCTGTGAAGATGTCCAGGAAGATAGTTAGTTAAAAAGTGAGAAAGTCTAATTGTTCAAAAATGTCTAACATATACTATGAATAAAACATTTAACCCCCTCCCACGTGGAGATGGTCCAGCACCATCCAAAGTGATATCCTGAGCAGGTGAAACTCATGGCGTTCTAGGTGCATGGATGTGGTGAACTATCCACACTCTGGAAGTCTTTCTTTCCCTTTAAAACCAACCAGAATGTCTTCAGGCTAAGATCCTCCCTCCCTCCCACCCAGGTGGTTTACTCCTTGGTTCTGCCCCGTGATGTCGTATCTTCCTTTCCGCTGGAAAAGTCAGGTCTCTTCCTTTGCAGCTCTGTGCGTGGTGTAAGCCTCTGTTCCTAAGTGCACCATTAGTGTTTCATGTTCAAACTTTGTTTCTCAGTTTTTTGCTTTGTGCTATGAATTGAGAAGAAGCCCAATCTGGTCCGGGATTCAAACATTGCATTCAGTGCAGTCGAAAAATGGCCAGGATGGACCTGCATTTGGCGTATATCTACTGCCTTGGCGAAGAGCATGACGTTCTGGCCTGCGGCTTTGCAAAACATTTTTGCCCTCTTCCATCAAGGATCGCTATGCTTTTCTCCTCCTCAGTTGGCCAGACGAACGGGACCCTCCAGTCCACTCAAAAGGTGCCCATAAGGCACTTGTCTGCTTGTGGACCTGGCGACGTAGCTTGTAGCCATGGAAGAGGCGGTGGCCTAGGTTGCAGTGGGTGCTTCGTCGACGACAGTGCTGCTCCTGGCTAGGATCAGCATTGGGGTGTTCTTCATGGGGACATTCATGGAAATGCATAAATTCCACCAGACCCTAAGGAGGGCCCTTCCATGGTGAGAAGAGAGTCTGAAAAATTCTGCTATCAGTTGTCTGACTGGGAACGAGCACACTCCTCTTGCTCCTGTGATTCCCTCGAGCGCTTGACTGCTGTTGAGTGCTCAGTTTTGGTTGGGGACCAGGCCACCAGCTCCACTGTAATCCCATCAGGCTTGTTGCCTGTAACACAGACTGACCAGGCGGTCAAGCTTTTACTCAGTCTGGTCGACTCATTTGAAGGGGTTGAGGGTGACGTGATCTCCAGGACTCCAGTCCTTTCGGCTGTCTCCCAGGAAGGTCGGGAGCAGTTGGTGGACCTGACTTTTTCCTCCCAGGAGTTATCTCCTTCTGGGGTCTCATGGCAGGAGCTGGTTTGTGTTATTTACATGGCCCCTCCACCTTCCTCTACTCGCCGTCGACGATCAGGTTGTTGGTCAAGGTCCTGGTCGAGGGAATACTCACATTCCTGCTCTTGATCCTTGGTCCAGAAGCGCCGCAGATGCTCCTCTTCCTCCTTGTCTCTGGATGAGGAGAGGGTCCGCAAACTGCAATGGCATTATGAGGCGCTGATGTGGCAGCAGTGGGTTCTTGGGCAGGGTTGGTCCTTTCTCCCGACCCTGGCACTCCCCTGGTAGCCCCCAGTCTGGCCTGTCCCGGTCCTGTTGCGCCCGGTGTTCCCAGTGCTGGCCTCTCCCTCCGATTAGAACCACTGTCCAAACAGCCGTTGAAGGGAGCCTTGACCAAGGCCTCCCATCTGGCTACCATCCTGCCAAGCTAATTTTCGGTAGAGATTACCCACTCGCACGAGTCCGGGATGATGCATGGTGAAAAGTGTCCAAAGGCGGTCTTTGAGGAGTCTTTGGACTTGTGACGGGTCCACCATGCAATCGTTGAGCACCGCAGATTTTGATCGTGAATCGTCTGAAGAGTTGACCACCGACCATGGGCTGGTGTTCTTCGGAGTTATGCTCCGGTTGATCTCTGAATCTGTGGAGATCTCCTTAGATCCGATCCAGAAATGGACGAAGTACCCCCTCATGATAATACTGGACAGGGATGGTTCCTTGGGGGTTGTCTTTCTGGTGGCGGAGGCCATGCTAGGACCTGTACTGGAGCTCTGTCAGCATCCGTCTTCCTGTGTGGTGCCCTTGGCCTGTATGGTCTGCATGTATGCAGTCTTGACCAGTTCCTTGTCCGGTTTCTCGGACCACCGATGCCAGTGCCCCCTCCAAGGCTGCCTAGTGACAGGTCAGGTGGTGTCTACCACCCGCCCATCCAATCCTTGCCTCACCTCCCCTTGAGGGCTTGGTTTCACCATGTATGGCATAACTATTCTGCCATCACCTTGGACAATTGGGTGCTAGAAATGGTAGGGCAGGCTCCCTCTGGACTTCAAGGCTTTCCCGCTGTACCGATCCTACGCTCCACAGAAGTATGTGGTGTTGCAGAACATGCTGTCTTCCCTCAGGGAGGACATTGCTCATCTCCTAGCAAAAGGAGCCAGAGCCCGTGTTCCAGACACCATGGCTTGTCAGGACTTTGTGTCCAGGTACTTCCTGGTCCCAAAACGGATGGGGGCTGGCGCCCCATACTGGATCTTCAGAGCTTCAATCAGTTCTTGAGGAAGTGCAAGTTCTGGATGGCCACTCTGAACCAAATCATTCCATCCTTGGAGCAGGGCACGTGCTTCTGCTGTCTAGACCACCAGGATGCCTACTTCCACATTCCAGTCTGTCCGTCCCACTGGTGGCACCTCCAGTTCCACACAGAGGGGGTTCTTTGAGTTCCAGGTCATGTCTTTTGGCATTGCAGTGGTGGCAGCATACCTGTGGTACGGAGGAGTCCAGGTCTACCCATACAGTATCTGGACCACTGATTGACAGCTGGGCCATCCATAGAAACATAGAAGTTGACGGCAGATAAGGACCGCAAGGTCCATCCAGTCTGCCTTTTTCTACCTTATAAATGTGCCATCGGCCTTTGCTCTGTCAGTGGCCTATCTATTCATAGTCATTTGTATTGCTGCCTTATGCCTGTCCCATGCCTGTTTGAAGCCCTGCACTGTATTCATAGCCACCACTTCTTGTGGTAAGCCATTCCATGCATCCACTACCCTTTCTGTGAAAAAGCATTTCCTCACATTCCCCCTTAATTGGCCCCCTCTAATCTCATGCTGTGTCCTCTTGTCCTGCTATTTTTCTTTTATTTAAACATGTTAGACTCTTTCACCTTGTTAATGCCCTTAAGGTGCTTGAATGCCTCGATCATATCACCTCTCTCCCTCCTTTGCTCAACGGTATACATATTGAGCTCTGTTAATCTGTCCTCATATGTCTTCTGATGCAGTCCCTGCACCATTTTGCTGCCCTCTCTGGACTGCCTCAATTTGGTTAATGTCCTTGTGAAGGTGTGGCCTCCAATACTGCACACAGTACTCCAGATGGGGCTAACCAGTGTCTTGTAAAGAGGATTATTACCTCCCTCTTACGACTTGTGATACCCTACTAATACACCCTAACACCCCCTAGCCTTACCTACTGCTTTAGGAGGTCTACTTGAATGATTTCAGGTCATCAGTGATGATGATGCCCAAGTCTCTTTCTTCCTTTGTGACTGCTAGCACTCCTCCCAGCCTATAGGTGGCTTCAGGGTTTCTCTTCCCTGTGTGCATGATTTTGCACTTCTTTGCATTAAACCAGTTGCCACTCTTCTGACCATTTTGCTAGTTTATCCAGATCTCTTCTCATTCTGCCCACCCCATCTGGATCATCTACTCTGTTGCAGATCTTGGTGTCATCTGCAAACAGACAAGCCTACCCTCTAGTCTATCTGCAAGGTCACTAATGAAGATGTTGAAGAGGACTGGCCCAAGGACTGATCCCTGAGGTACCCCACTTGTTACTTGCATCTCTTCTGACTGTATACCATTTACCACCACTCTTTCTGCCCTCACAACCAGTTTGCTACCCAGTTGACCAACTTCTGACCCACCCCGAGCCTACCCAGCTTATTTATCAATCTTCTATGTGGAACAGTGTCAGAAGCTTTGCTGAAGTCAAGGTAGGCGACATCAACTGCCCCCCTTGGTCCACTCACTCTGGTTACCCAGTCAAAGAAATCTATGAGATTAGTTTGATAGGACCTTCCTTTTGTAAACCCATGTTGTCTTGGATCCCAGCTCTAAGTGGATTCCAGGTGTTGCACTATCCTTTCCTTAAGGAGTGCCTCCATAATCTTGCCCACTACTGAGGTAAGACTGACTGGTCTGTAGTTCCCTGCCTCCCTCCCTGTTACCACTCTTGTGGAGCGGGATCACATGAGCCCTTCTCCAGTCTTCTGGGACCTCTCCTGTGCTCAGAGACTCACTAAACAGTTCTGATAATGGCTCTGCTAGTTCCACCTTTAGCTCCTTAAGTACCGGGATGTATGCCATCAGGTCCCATTGCCTTATCCACCCTGAGCTTAGCAAGCTCTTGTAGGACCCTTTCTTTTGTGAAGGGAGTAGTGCTCACCTCCCTCCCCTGTGTCCATGATGCTGAGCTGTGGGCCCTGCCTACCTTCTCTTCAGTAAATACTGAGCAAAGTATCTATTTAGGATAGATGCCTTTACAGGGCCCTCCTCCTCATGCTCCCTTTCTCCATTAAGCTTAGCAATACCCCTCTGGACTTTCTCCTTTCACTAATGTATCTATAGAAAGTCTTGTCACCTTCTTTTACTGTTCGAGCTAGTGTTTCCTCAGTCTGGGACTTTGCCTGCCTTAATGCCTTCCCTGCTTCCCTTAGGGGAGTTTGGTATGTCTCCCTATCTTCATCCCGCTGTGTTCCCTTATATTTCCTGAAGGCTAGCCTTCAAGGAGGCAGTTGAGCGGTTCAGTGACCTGGCCCAGACCTGCAGAGACTTGGGCCTTGTGGTCAACCTGGCTAAGTCTGAAGTCGACCTCTTGCAGATGATTCACTTTATTGGGGTGGAGCTAGACTCCCTCCTAACCAAGACCTGATTCCCTGTGGACTGGGCATCGGATCTGTC
Source organism: Neoceratodus forsteri (assembly GCA_016271365.2). NCBI lineage: Eukaryota > Metazoa > Chordata > Ceratodontiformes > Ceratodontidae > Neoceratodus > Neoceratodus forsteri. The sequence continues at coordinate 159,784,195 of CM057458.1, read as the reverse complement.
TTCCCTCGCCTGATAATATTTGATTGAGTGCTTGCGCCCTGCCCGGAACGTTCTGCGACTGCTGGGGTACATGGCATCTTGCTGCTCCAGTGTGGTCAGATGGGCCTGCTGGCGAATACAGCACCTGCAGTGGGAGCTGGCCCGATGGTGGTCTCCATGGCTAGGTCACCTGGACCAGCTGATTTTGGTAACCTAGCCGATGATGGATGCAATCCAATGGTGGCTCATCCCAGAACACCTGGAGGAAGGAGTCCTGTTTCAGCTCCCAGAGCTGACCATCACCCTGACGACTGATGCATCTCTGGTGAGATGGGGAGCGCATCTGGGGGACGTCGGAACCCAAGGGTTCTGGACCCCCAAGGAGTCCCACTACCACATCAACCTGCTGGAGCTCCATGCAGTGCACCTTGCTCTGATGGAATCCACTCCATTTGTCCGGGATCAGGTCATGCAGGTTCAGGCGACTAATACCACAGTCATATACCACCTGAGCAAGCAAGGTGGTGTGCACTCCCATCATGTGTGTTGGGAGGCCCTTCACACCTGGACCCTTGTGTGCAGCTTGCATACCAATCTCCTGGCGATTCATGTAGCAGGACCCTCCAATCAGCTAGCGGATGCCCTCTGCTAGGTGGGCGTAATCATTTGTGGCCCCTGCATCAGGAGGTGGTGAACCACCTGTTCTCCCAGTGGGGCACTCCCCTGATCAACCTCTTTGCCTTGTGAGAGAATGCCAAGCTGAGACTGTTCTTTGCCCCGCCCCCCAAACAGTGTGGGACACTGGTGGGGGGGATGCCTTGGCAAGGCCCTGGACCCCAGGCCTCTGGTATGCCTTTCCCCATATCCACAAAGTGGTGGTCAAGGTGAAGAGGGACAAGGCATGGATGATCCATGCAGCACCAGACTGGCCATACCAGTTTTGGTATCTGGATCTCCTCCGCCTCAGCAGCTGGCCTCTATGTTGGTTGCCCCTATGCTCAGACCTGCTTCTCTGTCACAAGGGGAAGGTCCTGCACCTGGACCTTCAGTCCCTGCACCTGACAGTCTGGTTCCTGAGCAGCTAGAGTTCCTCGCTTTGGGGTTCTCCAAAGACATTCTCCACGTTGTGGAGACCTCCTGGAAAGAGTCGACACGTCAGTGCTATGCCTTCAAATGGAAGCACTTTCCCACTTGGTGCCTGGGCAGGGAGGTAGACCCCCTGGCCAGTACTTTGGCTAGCATTCATTAATACCTGTGGTCCCTCTCTGTCGAACTTGAGGTCAGCGACTCTTGGGGTGCACCTGGCAGCCATCTCTGCATACTGGGTGTCGGCTGGCATGCTGATGGCGCAGAAGGTGGTTGGGTGTTTCTTCAAAGGCCTTGGCTGACCACCTGTCCCTGCTGGTACTTGAACCACCACCGCCAACTTGGGACTTGTTGCTGTAACTGGCAGTGCTTAGGGGCAAGCTGTTTTACCCATTGCACAGATGTGAGATATCACACCTGTTATGGAAGACCGCTTTCTTGGTGGCTGTTACCTTTGCCAGAAGATGAGTGAGCTCCAGCTGCTGTTAGTGGAGTCTCATTATCTGGTGGTCCACAAGGACTGGGTTGTCCTTTGCACCCACCCAAAGTTCCTCCCAAAGGTTGTGTTGGAGTTTCACCTGAACCAAGTGGTTAACCTCCTGGTGTATTTCACCACTCCAACTTTGGAGGCCAAGCACAGGCTCCATACTTTGGATCCGAGTCAAGCGCTTGCTTACTATAAGGAGTGCACGGCTGGAGTTCGGGGAGCAGTTTGCCAGCTGTTTGTGACCTGCTTTGAAGCCACACGTGGCAGACCAGCAGCTAAGCAGATGACTGGCAGGTGAATTGTCTCCTGCGTCAACCTCTGCTGTAGGTTGACTGGTAGGGAGCCTCCCATAGGGATTAGGCTTATACCACCAGACATATTGTACTATTGCCTCAGTGGCTGCTTCCAGGGACATCCCTATCACGAAAATCTGAAGGGCTGCTAATTGGAGGTCAGCACACACCTTCATTTCTCACTGCCACATTGATCTTGAGTCATGCTGGGATGCTGATTTGGGGGCCCCAGTTCTCCAGTCCTTTTTTGCCAGATTGGGGTATGTGCCTTGTCCCCTTCTCCCAGACAACTGCTAGCAGTCTGCCAGAGTGTGGATAATGCACCATATCCATGCCTGTAGAAATGAAGGTTACTCACCTGTAACCGTAGATTTCACTTTGAGGGGGAGTTCTTACAGCAGGTTATACTATAAGGACTGAAGCTGGCAGGCACCAGAACCCCATGAAAAACTTCTAGCTAGCAGTCTACAGTGGGGACCAACCCCTGACATCGGCCCACCCCCAACGGCCAGTGGTATAAAAAGGGCGATCCCCCAGCCCCACCTCAGTTCTTTACCTGCCATTGACCCATGCACTTTGGCTTCACAGACGCCTTCTGCTCTAGTTCACTGCCTTTCTCCTGCGTTTCCACCATTTTATTATTTTACTATATTTTTTCAAAATTATCCTCTTTTTCTCTCTTTGTCTTCTTCAGTCAAGCGGCACCAGTCCAAGTGTGTCTGCGGCAAGCAAATTCCATCTAAAGACAGCCATTCGGCCTGCCTCTTCTGTCTGGGCCCGGACCACAGCACTGAGACCTGCCAGCATTGCTTGACGTTCAACAGCAGGACCAGGATTTGCTGCCAGAAAGCCCTCAAATCATTTTTGCTAGAGAAGCAGCTAAGGGCCATGCAGAAGGAGATCCAGGGAAAAAGTTCTTCATCTTCCCCTGCTTCAGGGACTTCGGCTTCTTCAGCTCACCATAAGGACAAGAAGTCATTGGAGAAGCACCACGACCATAAGGAGAAGCACAAGGACGAGTCCTCCTCTGATTCCTGTTCCCAGTCCCCGCACAAGTCGGGCACTGATTCCAGGTCCTCGGTCGGACTCGACTGCCCAGGCAGCCCTCACTCCTCCTGGGCTTCCAGTGGTTAGGCCTCCTTGGATCCGGGGCATCGTCCTTTTTTCTTCAATCCCTGAAGCTCAGGCCGTCTTCCCAGGCTGAGGACGGCTCGGGCGGCGGCTCCTTTACCATCATCCGACTGGTCACGGCATCTGCCAAGTCAGCCTCTGTTTCCACAGCTGACTCCCTGGACCAGCGCCAGGGGCATATGCTCGCTTCCCCCCGGAATAGTGATGACCCTGTCCTCTTCGGGACTTAGTTCCCCTCGATGGGCCTCTCCTAAGCCGACACTGGCTACCACTCCAGACTGGAGCCAGCATACACCTGTCCCTTTAAAGCTGGCCTCTGTGACATTCATTCCATCAACCTTCCAGCCGTTGTCACCAGATATTCGTGTGTCGCCGGCAAACGAGCCTGTCTCTTCTAAGCCGACGCCCGAGGGACTGTCGTCCAACCCGCCTATGGCACTGGACGACTGTACTCCAGGGGAGCTGATACCAGCTATCCCTACTTCACAAGGGCAACTGCCCCCTCAGTCAGGCCTGACACCTTGTCCGCCTGTTCCTCCAACGCTGGGTGCCCCCGAGTCTAGGATCCCACTTTGACATCAAAGAGCTTTTTTGTCTTGGTGGAACACTATTAAGAGTGACCACCTTCCACAGAAGTCCTCCACTAAGGAACCAATGATCTGAGGTCCCCCCAAAAGCCCTTCTCATGAACTCGGGGAGCCTTCTCCTTAGCCGAGGGAAATTACCCCACGGCCGGATGGCTCGGATAGAGGTCTCTCTGGCTGTAAAGATAGGAGGCGTCATTCCTCATCCAGGTCTTCAGACAGGCACAGATGCCGTTCTGGAGGATGCCAGTCTCTGCATTCCTCCTTTATGTATTCATCTTCGGGGGATTCCACCTGCAGTTCTTCCTCCTCTTTTAGAACTTCCCTTTTAAGGTGTGATCCTTCGGCTCTGGATACCAAGGACTCCCCCAGGTTCCCGCCGGATGATCCATCTTTTGTGGACATTATGCAGCATGTCCAAGCCAATATGGGATGGGATATGGAAGATCTGGATCCAGAGAGGTATCGCCTTGCCAAAAACCTCTGCCAGAAGGACCTTAAACCCATTGTGATGCCACCTTTGCTTGACACCTTCCAGGACATCACTAGAATTGCCTTGAAGCACCCTTCTACTTCCTGTGCAGTGCCCAAGAAGTCCGACCATATTTATAGGGCTCCCAGGGTTGAACCCTTTTTAAGGGAACAACCCTTAATGGATTCAATGGTCATTATAACTGCCCATGACAGGTCTAAGCTTCCTAGGCACCTCAGCACCCAGCCTCATGACAGGTAGTCAAAGCAGTTGGACCAGTTTGGCAGAAAGGTGTGTTCTTCGGCCACTTGCACTATTCGCTTCCTCAATTTCTTAACACACATATGGTGCAATACCAGAATGCCCTCTGGGAGCAGGGCATGGAACTGTCTCTGGCCCTGCCTGATGTCCCACAGAAAGCAGAGCTGGTTAACCTACTAAAGTCTGGGTCAGATGTTGGCACCCATGTGCTGTGCTTTTCTTATGACTCTGCTGACAGGGTTGCAGTTACGGGTGTCTGCATAAGATTGCATTGCTGGCTCCGGGTTTCGGGATTCTTCCCGGATGTCCAAGCAAGCATTATGGATGCCCCCTTTAAAGGCCTGGTCCTTTTTGGTGAAGAGTCTGAGAAACTCATTACTCACCTCCATGATTCAGGCAAGGCTATTTGTTCAGTGCACACCATGTACCAGTCCAACCAGAAACCGTTCCAGCGTCAGTCCTTTTGCCGTTCCTCTTGGTAACAACTCAGAGGGCAACAGCAGCAATGAGGCACCTTTAAACGAAAGGTCACCTCTCGGACCCCCTGGATGAATAGCTCCTAAATCCGCCATATCCTCCCAGGCTGCCCTGCCTACCCCAGGTGCCTCTACCCGAGTCCTTGCCCATCCCTCGACCCCAGCTGAATCCCTTGGGGAGGTGGTGAGGTCGTTTCCCCCTCTGTCTAGAGGGATGGAGCAGGATAACATCAGATCGTTATGTCCTGCAGTTGATAGAGACGGGACATACTCTAGAATTCCTAGAGCTGCCACCGAATAACCCTACCCTACCCTCTCGCTATTCTCCATCACATGCCGCCCTTATCCAGGAGGAAATAAAAGTGCCTCTGCATAAACTGGCCATAGAACCTGTTCCAGCAGCCCAAAGAGGGAAGGGCTTCTATTCCCACTTTTTCTTGGTTCCCAAGAAAACTGGATCTGCGCCATATCCTGGATCTCAGTAACCTGAACAAATAAGTGGAATACAAAAGGTTCAGGATGGTTACTCTTCCAGGCGTGATCCCCTTCTACATCAAGGGGATTTTCTCTGCTGTCTGGACATGCAGGATGTGTACCTTCACATCCTCATCGCCCAGCCCCACAGAAGGTTTCTGAGGTTCTTTTTTTCAGAGAAACCATCAGTTCAGAGTTCTGCCATTCGGCCTGTCCTCTGCACCTCGGGTCTTTACAAAGTGCTTCGCAGTGGTGGCAGCAGCCTTATGGAGGAAAGGTCACTATGTCTTCCATTACTTGGACGATTTGCTTCTCTCAGCCCCCAACAGGGAACAGCTGCTCAGCACCATGGAAGACGCCTTTACTCTATTTCATGCACCGGGGATCACCCTGAACCTTCCGAAGTCCTCCCCTGGGCTGAAACAATGGCTTCAGTTCATTGGGGCAGTCTTGGACACCGTCTAAGATGAAGGCTTTCTGCCTCCAGACAGAGTGGAACGCCTCCAAGCTCAAGCTCGGAAGGTCTCCTTGTCTCGCCTGTTTCCAGCCAGGGTCGTCCTCAGGCTTTTGGGGCACATGGCAGCAGCCATCGCGACCATTCCATTGGCACGGCTACACGTGGGTGATCCAGTGGACCTTGTGAGTCCAGTGTTATCAGCACTCAGATGACCTAGACCAGCCCGTGAGAGTCACAGATCCCGTTTGGCTGACTCTCCAATGGTGGCTACTTTCTCCCAGCCTTTCCAACGGAATGTCTTTACGACGGACGCCTCCTCTCCAGTCTCGTATTACAGATGCTTTGGGTCAGGGCTGGGGAGCTCACCTTGCAGGCTGCCAGACTCTGAAAATGTGGTCTGCTATGGGAAAAACCCTCCATCAATGTCCTGGAGATGAGGGTGATCCTCTACGCCTTACAGGCTTTTCAGTTGAATCTAGCCGCAGGCCATCTTCTCATTCAGATGGACAACATGTCTGTGTTTTTTTTTTACATCAACAAACGGGGGCTCATTTGTATCTCCTCTGCAGGGAAGCCATGAGGGTATGGTACTGGGTCATTGAGCACCAGCTAGAACTCTTTTCCATGCATGTTCCAGGCGTTCAAAACTCCTTGGCCGACAGCCTAAGCTGATCTCGGTCCAAGGCTCATGAGTGGGAATGTCTGCAATCAGTGGGAGACTTGTTCGAATAATGGGGTCATCTCAAGTTGGACCTCTTGGCATCCTCGTTCAATGTCAAACTGCCCAGTTTCTGCTCTCTAGATCCAGGGCCTGGTGTTTTCTGGTGAGACATGTTGTCCCTTTGCTGGACAGGGAGATCCCTCTACGTGTTCCCTCCCTGTCCGCTACTCCAAAGAGTTCTTTTCAAATTAGAGTTGGAAGGAGCGGACATGGTCTTGATAGCTCCCTGCTGGCCTTGGCAGAGTTGGTTCCCTCTACCCCAACAGCTGGCAGTGAAACCTCCATTTACTCTGCCTCTGAACTTGCACTTGCTCTCCCAGGAGAGAGGGGCTCTAGTACATCCAGACCTCAAGTTGCTGTACTTGCATGCATGGCTCCTGCAGACTTAGCCGTTACCTGGTTTGGGGTTTCCCCTAGAGTAGCGGATGTCCTAGTAGCTGCCAGGAAGCCTTCTACTAGGGCCACCTATGTTATACAGTAGAAGCGGTTTTGCATTTGGGCCTCCACTTGCCACCTTGATCCCTTTACCTGTCTGGTAAACTCTGTTCTTGAGTATCTCTTTTCTCTGTCAGACTCTGGACTGAGCTATTCTTCTGGTAAGGTGCATCTATCTGCCTGTGTCTGCATATCGTGCACCAGTTGAGGGCAAGGCTGTTGCCCAGTTGGATTTACCCCACACCTTCTTGCGAGGTATTCTACACCTGAAACCTCCTGTTCGGGATCCTGTCCCTCCTTGGGACCTTTTGTTCATTTTGGAGAAACTTACTTTGCCTCCCTTTGATCCATCTGTGTACTGCGAGCTGCACTTTCTGTCGTGGAAAGTGTTGTTTTTAGTTGCTGTTACTTCTACTCAGAGGATTTCTGAGCTTCAGGCTCTTATGTGCAAAGAGCCTTATTTAGTTTTCCACAAGGACAAAGTATACTTGCAGACCAATACTAAGTTTTTGTCAAAGGTGGTGTCCAAGTTTACCCTTAATAAGGACATCCACCTTCCAGTTTACTATCCAGAGCATTCTAATCAAGGGGAGGCCCTGCTTCACACTCTGGATATTCACTGGGTCCTTCGTTATTATTCGACATGCACCTGGGACATCAGGAAATCTGATCAGTTGTTTTGTTTGGCCCGAGGATTCTAGGGGCATCTGCCTCTAAGCAGAGACTGTCTAAATGGCTGGTTGACTGCATTGTTAGTTGCTATTGAAAGTATAACTAGCCTGTACCGGGATTGGTTAAAGGTCACTCTACCAGGGAGTTGCTGCTTCTTTTGCTTCTTTGCAATGTGTCAGCAGCAGATATCTCAGCAGCTGCCACCTGGAATTTGGTCCACACCTTCATTAAGCACTACAGTCTGGACATTGCTTCCCGGTGTAGGACAGTCTTCGGCCTTGCCGTCCTCCAGGTCCTGCTCTCATGAGCTTTCCAGGTTCCTGTTTCCTCCACCTGCATGTTCAGGGTTCGTCCTTGTACTGCTCTCTGTCCTTATGGTGTAACCTGTTGCAAGAGCTGCCCCTCAAAGTGAGATAGTACAGTCATGTAAGAACTTACCGTAACAGTAGATCTTGGAGAGGAGCTGTTGCAGCAGGTGCTGCTTTTCCTTCCACCTTCCCTCCGGTATCTGCTTCTTCATGTTCAGCTACCCTCTTTTTCTGTTTAAGGAACCTCCTCGGTTCTCTGAATTTTGAAGAAATTTTTTTTTTTTTAAACCTGTGCCGGTGTCTCTGGTGGGAGAATGGAGGTGGGGCTGGGAGATCGCCCCTTTTATACCACTGGCCGACGTTGGGGGTGGGCCGACATAAAGAAACAGTCCCTCACTGTAGACTGCTGGCTAGAAGTTTTCTGTGGGGTCCTGGTGCCTGCCGGCTTCAGTCCTTACGGTGTAACCTGCTGCAAGAGCTCCTCTCGAAGAGCTACTGTTACGGTAAGTTCTTGCATAACTGTACTTTCTAGGAGTGGTATAATGGTGCACGTCCACACAACCTCCACTGACAAGTGGCACATGGATCCCTGCTTTCAGTGTGCAAGATCTGATGTCACAGGGCAGAGCCGAGGAGTATACTACCCAGGTGGGTGGGAGGAGCTTGACTTGATGATGTTTCCGGCTAGTCTTAATGGGAAAGGTAGACTGCAAGAGTGTGGGATGTGCACCATATGCCACTCATAGATCTATGGTTACAGGTTAAGTAACCCTCATTTCTAGGGATGTGGATATGTTCAATCCACACTGTCTGGCAGGTTCCTTGCCGCTTTAAATCTTGCCGGAAGGTCTTCAAGCTGGCTCCTCCCACCCATCCGGGTGGTAAAATCCTCAGCTCCACCCCATGACGCCAGATCTTCCTTACCGCTTGGAAGCACAGGTTCCCTCCTTAGTGCTCTGTGTTTTAGGCCTGGATCCACACTCTTGAATTTCCAAACTTATTTTAAAATTTACAAGACTTGATCTTACGTCTTCCCTTGCGGCTGCGATGGACAAATCGAATCCCGGCTTCTGTCAGTGCCCGTGTGGGCAGAAGATGTCCCGGACCGATCTGCACTCCACGTCCGTCTACTGCCTGGGGCTTGGTCACGACTCGCAGGCTTGCAAATTGTGCAAGTCCTTTTCGGCTTTGGTCTTGGAGGACCGCGCTGCCAGACTTCTTCTCGGGTGACCCGAAAAACGGTATCTGCCGGTCAAGTCTAAGGAGGCCCATTGGGCATTGTCCGGCGGCGGGTTCCACAGAGCAGTTGGAGCAGATGATCACCCTTGAGGAGGAGGCGGCCCAGGCCGCTTCTTCTTCCTCCACGGCCACGGCATTTATCCCGCTCTCCTTGGGCTCCTCCTACACGGCTTCGTTTAAGGAGCTTTGGCAGTCCCTCTCCACCAAGGGAGAAGGGCCATCGGGACATTCCAGTCGGTCCAAGAAGGACTCTTAGTGTAAGTCCCACTCGCACGTTCTTGGGAGTGGAGAGATCCCCTTCACCACACCGTCGACTCTCTACTTCGGTCGAGGCTGCTGGCTTCACGGTGCCCCCGTCAGGTCAGCCGGCCGAGACATCCGTTGACGCGGTTGAGATTTTTCTCGACCCATCGGACAGTTTGTCGACTGGAGAAGCCGACAACCCTACTTCACTGGTTCCCCCGGTGGAAACCGAGGACTTGCCTGTGTCGGAGTCCCTGGTTAAGGTCCCTGTACCGATGGAGGAGCGGGTTTCCCCTGTCCCCTCTCTGACCCACCCTCGGAACCCCCGACGGTCTTGGTCTCTGTCTTGGTCCTTTTCCAGGTCCAGCCGGTCTCGGCACCATGGAAAGTGGCGGCGCCGTTCGTCCTCTTCAGAGGATAGGCTCCAGCGCAAGTTGCATTGGCGCTATGAGGAGTTCATGTGGCAGCAGCTCTTATTGTCCGGGAATAAGCAGACTCCATCGCCTTCTTCGGCTGTTAAGTGGCTGTCACTGGAGTGGCTGAAACAACCCCTCGTAGTGGTCGAGGAGCCGTCCCTGGCATCAGTTGTTCGTCTGAAGCCAGCTGCTCTGCCCATTGTGGTGGAACCTCCGCCTCCACAACTGAAGACTGGGACCCCGACCAAGGATTCTCGGTTGGGTCAGGGTTTGCCCCACAGGTTGTTGGTCTCCTGATCGACCTTGGCAGGTGGAGGGTGGCTCAGGCACCTGGCAGCTGTTTGCAGACTCCTTGCAGTCTGATGACGACGACGACTCCTAGTTCTCCAAGCCGCTTGACCTGGAGTCTGCGGGGGGCCAGTTGGTGGACGAGAGCCCATCCTTGTTTTTAGATTTGCTTCGGCTCATCTTGGAGTTCACCGGGATGCAGCTCGAACCTGTTTCAGAACGGTCCAAGTATCCCCTCATGGAGTTACTGGACCAAGGGGATTCCTCTACGGAGACCTTTCCTGTGGCCGAAGCCATTGTTGGCCCGGCCCTGGAGTTGTGGCAGTGGCCAGCATCTTGTCCCGCACCTTCGGCCAGGATGGCTTGAAAGTACACAGTCCCCACCGGCTCACTGTCCGGTTTCTCAGAGCACCCCTCTGCAGAGGGGTTGGTGACCGATAGCGTTTTCCGGCGCTCCGGGAATGCTCAGGGCATGGACAAACTGCCCAATAAGGAATCCAAAAAGCTGGATTACGTGGGGTGGAAGGTTTACGCTGCTTCCTCCCTAGGCCTTCGTCAGGCTAGCTCGGCCGTTCTGATGGCACATTTCTCACACGCTCTTATGGGTTCCCTGGATGAGGTGATTCCTCATCTCCCAGCTGACCTTCAGACAACGGTCAAGCAGGTCCGGGATCAGGGAAGGGCGGTGGCAAAACAGCAGCTCAAAACTTCGATGGACATAGGTGATTCTCATGTCCGATCAGTAGTGGCCGCAGTGGCCATGCACCGCAGAGCTTGGCTGCAGATCTCCACCTTCACAGCGGACACCCAGCACAAGCTGGCAGATGTTCCCTTTCTGGGCACCGACTTGTTCGGGCCGGGGGTGGAAGGCCATCTCCAGAGGATCGAGAAGTCCAATGCCACCTTGGACTTGGTCATGTCTGCCCAGAAGGACAAAGGCCACCAGCAGCAGTGTAAGCCCTTTCACCCCTGCTGCACGTCGGGCCCACCAGCACCAGGGCCAGCAGGCACGCACTTGGCGCCCTAACGCCAAGTCTGCTGCTTCCTCCAGTAGGAAGCCTGGAGGCAAGGGTCCAGGAGCTCCCTCAGCGGGCCCTTCCTCCAAGCCTGCCCAGTGATGGGTGTCGCCCCCAACCTCGTCACTCCTCCCCGGGTTCCCCTCTTGGGGGGACGGCTCTGCCACTTCTTTTCTGCCTGGTCCGCTATCACCACGGACTGCTGGGTGCTAGAAGTGGTAGGCAGGGGTCTGCCTCTGGAATTCGAGCAGTTCCCTCCCTGTCGAGCCGTCGGCCCACGGGGGGGCAACGGGTTCCACAGCCTCTCTGTTGGCTTGTCGAGCTGACATTGCTCTGCTCCTCCAGAAGGAGGTGATCAGCGAGGTAACGGACCCTCCTCCAGACCCAGGGTTTGTGTCCAGGTACTTCCTGGTCCCAAAACGGGTGGGGGGCTGGCACCCTATTCTCGATCTGCACGACCTGGACAAGTTTCTAAGCCAGCGCACCTTCAGGATGGTCACTCTGGCTCAGATCATTCCCTCCTTGGAACTAGGTGTGTGGTTTTGTTCTCTGGACCTTCAGGATGCGTTCTTTCACGTCCCAATCCGTCCGTCTCATCAGCGATTCCTCCGCTTCTGAGCAGAGAGATCTCTTTCTGAGTTCTGTGCCATGCCCTTAGGCCTCTCTCCAGCTCCCAGGGTCTTCACCAAATGCATGGCAGTGGTGACAGCATTCCTGCGGCACCGAGGGGTCTGGGTGTACCCTTACCTGGATGACTGGCTGATTGCGGCCCCCTCCAGGTTTGAGGTGGAGCGGTCCAGGGATCTGGCCCTCCAGGCCTGCTCTCAGATTGGCCTCCTCATCAACGAGGCCAAGTCGGAACTCATGCCATCGCAGGTGATTCAGTTTATCAAGGCAGAGCTCTACTCTCTTTGAGCCAGAGCCTGGCTTCCGGCGGACAGGGCTGAGGTCCTTTCCTCCTTTGCCTAATCATTTTTGGTTGGGCAATTGTGCCCTGCCTGGGACTTCCTGTGCCTTCTGGGCCTCATGGCGGCCTGCACCAGCATGGTCCATTGGGCCCGCTGGCATGTGCGTCCCCTGCAATGGGGACTGGCCCTCCAGTGGTCACAGCGCTCCGGTCCTCTGGACCAGCCAGTGACGGTGACCCAGGAGATGTGGGACAGCCTACAGTGGTGGCTCGTCCCAGCTCATCTGCAGGAGGGTATCCCGTTTGTCCGCCCCGAGCCGATGGTCACTCTGACGACCGACGCCTCTCTGATGGGTTGGGAGCTCAGGGCCCACGACCTCTGGTCTCCTCAGGAGTCTCGATGCCACATCAACCTGCTGGAGCTCTGAGCGGTGCATCTAGCCCTCACCACCTTCGCTCTGTTTGTACAGGGTCAAGTGATTCAGGTCCAGACGGACAACACCATGACCATGTACTACCTCAACCGACAGGGCGGGACTCTGTCATTGCCCCTGTGCAAGGAGGCTCTCTGCACTTGGTCCCTCGTGATCAGCCTGGAGGCGGATCTCCTAGCTATCCATGTGGCAGGAGCCTCCAACAGTCTGGCCGATGCCCTCAGCCGGATAGGCGCTGCATCTTACGAGTGGTCTCTCCTGCCGGAGATAGTACAAGATCTGTTCTCCGATTGGGGCGCCCCTCAGGTGGACCTGTTTGCCTCCAGGGAGAATGCGAAGCTGAGGCTGTTTCATGCCCACCACCCTCAGCAGGGCTCGCTACAGGGGGATGCCTTTTTGAGGCCGTGGAACCCGGGCCTCTTCTACGCCTTCCCTCCCATTTCTCTTGATCCACAAGGTGCTTCTCAAGGCAAAGAGGGACAAGGCGCAGGTGATTCTGGTAGCCGCAGACTGGCCCCGCCAGTTCTGGTACCCAGATCTCCTCAGCCTCAGCTCCAGGCTTCTGAGGTGGCTTCCAGCCTGCCCGGACCTGATCTCTGTCAACAAGGGAAGGTTCTCCATCTGACCTTCAATCCCTGCACCTGACAGCCTGGTTCCTGAGCTGCAGAATTCCAGGCCTTGGGTCTTTCTGACGAGGTCCTCAACATCGTTGAGGTGTCCCATATGAGTCTTACCAGAAAATGCTACGCCTTCAAATGGAAGAGATTCTCCATTTGGTGTCAGGACAAGGGTTGAACCCTACTTTTGTTCCTTTGCTGGCATCCTGACTACCTGTGGTCCCTTTCAGCTAGGGCTTCCGCCGCCGACCCTTAAGGTGCACTCTGGTAGCCATCTCTGCCATCGGGCATGGGCGCCAAGCAGTCGGTGGGTGGAGAAGGTGGTCGGTTGCTTCTTCAAAGGCCTTGATCACATATCCCCTCCGGTGCGAGAACCTCCACCTCCATGGGATCTGCTGCTGGTATTGGCTAAGCTCATGGGCAAGCCATTCGAGCAGATGCATAGGTGCGATATCTCCCACCTATCGTGGAAGACAGCCTTCTTGGTGGCTGTTACATCAGCCAGAAAGATGGGAGAGCTCCAGGCGCTTTCCATTGAGTCTCCTTATCTGGTCTTCCACAGGGACAAGGTTGTCCTGCGCCCCCACCCGAAATTCCTTCTGAAGGTGGTGGTGGAGTTTCACCTTAACTAGGTGTTGACTCTGCCGGTGTTCTACCCCAGTCACACCTCGGAGGCTGAATATGGGCTCCATACTCTGGACCCTAGAAGAGTGCTCGCTTATTATAAGGAGTGGATGGCTGAATTTCGGGGAGAGGTTCGCCAGCTGTTTGTCACCTACGCTGAAGCCGCACCTGGCAGACCTGCAGCCAAGCGGACGATAAGCAGGTGGGTCACCTCCTGCATAGATCTCTGCTGTAGGTTGGCTGGCATGGAGCCTCCCAAAGGGACAGAGCTCATTCTACCCGTCATACCGCTGCTTCGGTGGCTGCGTCTAGGGACGTCCCTATCCAGGGAATCTGCAGGGCTGCTACCTGGAAGTCTGCACACACCTTTATTTCCCATTACCACATTGACCTTGAGTCACGCCGGGATGCTGGTTTTGGGACCTCGGTTCTCCAGTCCTTATTTCCTATGTAAAGGGTGCGCGCCTTGCCTCCCTCCTCCTGGAGAGCTGCTAGGAGTCTGCCAGACAGTGTGAATTGAACAAAATATCCACGTCCCTAGAAACACAGGATCTTACTTCGAGAGGGCTCTTGCAGTAGGTAATTACAAATAGGACTGACGCCGGCCGGCGGCAGGACCTTATGGAAAAATTTCTAGCTAGCAGTCCCTGGCGAGGGACCGCCCCCATGTCAGGTGACCGGCGTCATACGACGTCGGTATAAAGGGGCGGTCCTGGATGCCTGCCTTCCAGTTCTTTCCCACCGTCAGCTTGTACAGCACCTCACGGTTAAGTTCCTATCGCTCAGTCCTGTTACTTCGTCGGTTTTTCCGAAAAGTTTTCACTATTGTATTTTATATTTTCTATCGTCAAGTGAATGTCTGTATATGTCATCCCCTTCAAAAAATAAGTGCGACTCGTGCGGCGCCCAATTGCCTCACAAAGACACTCACTCCCTCTGTCTTTTCTGTTTAGGCCCCGACCACACGGTCGACAAGTGTCCGCACTGCCTACGTTTCAACGCGGCCACCCGCAGACGACGCCAGCAGTCTCTCGAAGCCCATCTCCTCAAGAAGAAGATGTCCGCGATGGAGAAGGAGTTGAAGAAACTTTGGCAGGCGTCGACCTCCCGAAAGGCACAAGAAGCCGGACAAGGAAAGGCACCGGGAGAAGGCCTCCTCCTCTGCGACTCTGGCCGGAGTCGCTGGCAGGTAACAACTCCGGGATCACCGACTGCAGCCTCCAAGGCTTTGAGGAGGCTTGGCCCGCCTGGCGGGTTATGTCGAGCCCGCTGGGTGCCTCCGGCAAAAGGAGGCTCCAGCCCGGTACCGCTGCAGGCTTGTGACCTACTTGGTGCGTGCGCCTCCCATAAGCCGGACGCCGGCCTCCAACGCCCGGGAGAAGGCCGCTAAGACGCTGACCTTTGGGGCGGCACACGCAGTGTCCCTCTGACCGGCCTCTTCCCATCCTCGGCCCGCTCGGCGAGGGACCCCAGTCGGACGCCGTCCTCTGACTTCCGCTGGGAATACGCCCCTAAGCCACATCGTCGGCTCCTCCGACGGCGCTGACCTCTGAGCCTATGGCAGACCCTGATTCTGCATGTCAGACCAGATTCCCTGCAGCCTTCGCTGTCAGCCAGGGGAGCCAGAGTCCCCCGCCTCGACCCTGGGGATTTTTTCCTCCGTCCCTGGACGAGGCTCGGGATCCTGGGCTACCGTCCGATCCTCTTACTACAGAGCCAGATCTGACGTCGGCCCCCCTGACGCCGGCCCCGACACCAGCCCCTCCGACGCCAGCAGGGGATATTCCTCTTCCATCGGGCCCTCCACCCCATGGGCCTATCCCGGCTGATCCGCCCGTGGAGTACCCGACTGGGCCGTCTGCTCCGGCAGCTCCTCCAGTACCTGGGTATCCGCCATCCTAGCCGACGCTGGTTTTCCCAGGTCCACAGTATCCTGCACCGCAGTACCTGGTGCCGACCCTGAACACAAGTAGGCACGATTGCAGTACCCAGCTCCGCATACCCGCAGCTGGGTTACGGATACTCTCCTACGGATTTCATCCGTACAACTATCCCCCTCCTCCTCCTTCACCGCCCCCTAGGCCGCCGGTGGATCTCCAGGAGACTCTTGCTTTTCTGGTGGGCTGAGGCCAAGGCTCAGCTCACCAAGGAAGTCGAGAGCCATCTTACGGCGACGGTGCCACCCCCGGCTCCCGTACGCCCCAGACGGCACACTCCCTCTCCACCTCCAGATTCCCGGGCTTTGCCCTCGGGATCCAGAGAGGGACAGGACACGCGTCCTGGGATTCCCCCTAAGGAACCCGTTCCTCCCCCTAGACGAGTCAGGGAGTCTTACTCTGCTTCAGCTTCTTCTTCTTCTTCCCTCTGACTCCTCGGAGGCCTCCGATGGATGTTCTGAGAAAGACGACGAGCTGCGCTCTCCGTCCAAGCCCCGGCCGAGGACTCCTCCGAAGTCTCCGGAGGATCCTTCCTTCACGAAGTTGCTCAGGAAGATCCAGGAAGTCCATCAGTGGCATTCCTTAGAGCCAGATCCTCAATGGGTTAAACTCGCCGAACATCTGGACTTGCCCCTTACGGCTCCTACCCTAGTGCCACCCTGGATCGAGCCTCACGCCCACCTTGTTTCCACTATTTGGAAGCAACCGTCTGCTTTAGCCCCACTTCCTAGGAAGTCAAATAGGCTATACCAGGCTCCGGAGGGTGTAGACTTCTTAGACTCTCACCCTCGTGCAGTCGTGATTAGTGCCGCTCACGGACGGTCAGCACACCCGAAACACTTGACCTCGTCTCCCCTGGATAAGGAATCTCGCCTTCTGGATCAGTATGGAAGGAAGATCTACGCTTCTTCCACACTGGGGATTAGGGCTTTGAATTATGTAGCATATATGGGAGATTACCAGAAGGCTGTACTTACCCAGGCGGAATCTAAGATTGACTCTTTGCCTGACTCTCAAGTCAAGCAGGAGTTAGCCGACCTGGTCCGTTCTGCTCGTTCGGCCAGTTGTCACATTCTGAGGACAACCTATGATGCAGTGGACACCACAGGACGGAGCTCTGCGTTCACCGTAAGTCTTCGACGTCACGCATGGCTCCGTGTGTCGGTCTGGTCCCGGAGGTGCAGTCAGCAATTCAAGAAGCGCCTTTCAGGGTTCTGTGCTTTTCGGTGGTGATGTCAAGGACATCATCACTGACTTACAAGAGAAGGGGACGGCCCTTAAATCTGTTGATTCAATGTACCGTCCCCCATTCCCCAGTGCCGCCCCTTTCGCAGACGCAGCCGGCCTCAAGCGAAACCTCAGGGAAGGCGGGCCACTAAACGTCGGGCCCCCACAGCTGCCAGACCCCGCCGCCCAAAAAAGCAACGGGTGCCCCAGCTGCGGCGCTGCCTCACACCACCTGACTCCTTCCCTCTCCCACTGCCTCCGGACACCCCGGAGGAACCGGTAGGAGGAGTTCTCCCTCCACCTTCCGGGTTGGGAGAGGATAACATCGGATTCATGGGTGCTTCAGATCATAGCAGAGAGGCACTCCATAGAGTTTCTGCAGAAACCTCCATGTCACCCCCCTCTGAACTCCTCTTACTCAAGGGACCATCTTCCTTTGGTCAGGGAAGAAATTTCTGCTCTCCTCGCGACGCAGGCTGTAGAGCCCATCCCCCCTCACCTCCACGGGACGGGTTACTATTCCCATTTCTTCCTTGTACCAAAGAAGACGGGAGATCTCAGACCCATTCTCTATCTCAGCTCCCTGAACCTATCTGTGGAATACAAGAGGTTCAGGATGCTCTCCCTTCAAACCCTCTTGTCCCTGCTTCGGCCGGGCCAATGGCTTTGTGCCCTGGATATGCAGGATGCATACTTGCACATCCCCATTCGCCCTTCGCACCGAAAGTACCTCAGGTTTGCGTTCCATGGGGACCACTACCAATTCCGGGCGCTCTCTTTTGGTCTTTCCTCGGCCCCCCGAGTCTTTACCCAATGCCTGGCGGTGGTAGCGGCCCACCTGCGTACTTTGGGAGCTCAGGTTTTTCCCTATCTGGACGACTGGCTCCTGGCGGCCCCATCCAGGAAGGAACTCATCCATTTTCTCTCCCTCACCCAGCAGGTTTTCACTGGCCTGGGTATTACCATCAACCATTCCAAGTCTCACCTGGATCCTTCACAGAGGCTCCAGTTCATCGGGGCAATCCTCACGACAAGGTGCAAGGCCTTCCTGCCTCCGGACAGGGGGACCTCCCTCCAGTCCCAGATTTCCCTCCTCTCGGAACACAGGAGGGTTCCGGCCAGGTCGGTGCTCTGTCTACTGGGGCTTATGGCGGCGGCCATCCCGACGGTTCCGCCGCCACCTCCACGTGAGAATCTCTCAGTGGACTCTCCGACCTCAATGGGATCAACGGGTAGACGACCTAGATCATCTGGTTCTGATCTCCTCGCCGATGGTAAGAAACTTGCAATGGTGGATGGTTCGAGAGAACCTATTCGGGGCCCTTTTTCATTCTCCCCCCGATCAGACTCTGACCACGGACGCTTCAGGCGAAGGTTGGGGAGCCCATCTGGGTCCTCACCGAACCCAGGGCCTATGGTCAAACTTGGAGATAGTTCTCCGCATCAACGTGCTCGAGCTTCGAGCAGTGCTGTATGCTCTCCAGGCCCTTCACCAATACATCCTTCCCGGTCACCTAGCTGTCCAAACGGACATCATGTGCGTGATGTGGTACATCAACAAGCAGGGAGGGACTCTGTCCTACCCGCTGTGCAGGGATGCAATGAGGGTTTGGGAATGGGGAACACTTCACAACCTTCACCTCACGGCGATCCATGTTCCGGGAGTTGACAATGTCCAGGAGACCTTTGACCACAATGTATCTACCTGTTTGATCCATGATCCACGATATAGAGATCCGCTTGGAACGAGACATTCCTCATTAGTAAAACAGCTACACCCTGGCTTGAGGAAAAGCCATCTGCCACAAAGATCTGATTCACTCCCTGATGTGCAAAATCCCTTATCTGATTTTCCACAAAGAACGTGTAGCTCTTCGCACGAATCCTAAGTTTCTCCCGAAGGTGGTAGCGGAATCTACCTTAAATCAATCTATTGAATTACCTGCTTTTTTCATGCAGTACTCCAGTCAAGGAGAATACCTGCTCCATACCATGGATGTTCACAGGATTCTGAGATACTACACCGATAGGACGAAGGATCTCGGAAAGACTGATCAGTTGTTCGTCTCTTTCACTCACAAAAGAGAAGGCAGTGCTGTCTCTAAGCAATGCCTATCAAAATGGTTGGCCCATTGCATCACTTTCTGTTATGACAAGTACAACAAAACCTTCCCGTGTCAAGTCAGAAGTCACTCCACTCGTGGAGTTGCAGCCTCTGTGGCTTGTTTCAAGAACGTGTCTGCGGCAGACATCTGTGCTGCCGCCACTTGGACTTCAGTCCATACCTTTACAAAACATTATAATTTGCACATTGCCTCTCGCCGTAGAGTAGGCTTCGGGTTAGCTGTCTTGCAAGGCCTCCTTTCTTGAGACCTGCTAGATTATTTGCTACTTTTTGGAGTAGTTCCTCCTCCTGGTGCCTTTCATTTGTTCCAGACTGCTTGGGATTCTGTCCTATTGTAATTACCTACTGCAAGAGCCCTCTCAAAGTAAGATAGTACAGTTACGTAAGAACTTACTGTAACAGTAGATCTTAGAGAGAGGCTCTTGCAGTAGGTAATACCTTCCCGCCCTCCATCCCCCTAGGCTTTTTCAGCTCCTTTTCCATTGAGGGAAATATCTGCTTCTCTCTCGTCCGGGCCTTCCGGGCCTGTGGCGGGAAAAGAACTGGAAGCGGGCGTCTGGGACCGCCTTTATACCGATGTCGTGACGCTGGTCACCTGATCGCGAGCGGTCCTCGCCAGGACCGCTAGCTAGAAATTTTTCCGTGGGGTCCTGCCGCCGGCCGGCGTCAGTCCTATTTGTAATTACCTACTGCAAGAGCCTCTCTCGAAGATCTACTGTTACGGTAAGTTCTTGTGTAACTGTACTCTACTCACCTGTAACCGGAGTTCTAGGAGTGGTATATGTTGTTCATCCACACGACCCACCCGACCTCCCTGGCTTCGACGCGCAACCTGGCTTCCAGCGGGCTAGATCTGGCGTCATGGGGCGGAGCAGAGTGTTTTACCACCCGGGTGGATGGGAGGGAGGATCCAGCTTGAAGACCTTCCGGCAACATTTAAAGCGGCAAGGAACCTGCCAGACAGTGTGGATGAACAACATATGCCACTCCTAGAACTTCTGTTACAGGTGAGTAACCTGTTTTTACTGGACATCTCTGGAATGGTGACAGCATGCAAAGGGAATGCCAAGGTTGCTGTGGATAGTTATATTTTAGCTGTCCTGGTGGCTCTGGACTCTCTCGCACCAGTTCGTGTCCATTCACTGAACTACTGGTGCAGTGTGCCGCTTAATGATTGAGAGCTGCCCCAGATGAAGGCAACGGGATGGGGATTGGAGTATTCTTGGAGGAGATCTGGCCTGATGGAGGACAAACTGGCTTTGAGACCACATTATAGAGCATATCGAAGAATGATCATGAAAAAGTCAGAGTTCCTGTCACTGATGATCGCTTCAGGTAAGAGCTGGCCAGCTGAGCTCTTCCGTACTGTATACAAGTTATGTACACACCCTGCATTCTAGAAGAGTTCTTCCATCAGGGTGGAGATCTCTGCATCTGGCCTGTCAGAGGCCAGCAGTGGTGAGTTGGTGACAGCGACTCACCACCGAGTGGTCCTGGGGTGAGTTTCCACTTGTATCAGTTTATGCTGTGCTGGGTGTGATCTCAGGCTGCCCATTACTTTCTGTCTTCTGGACCCTGTGCTGACTTGACTGTTTGGTGGATTGTTAGGATCCGGTGATTGTGAGGATTGTATGGTGTTTCATGGAGGAGGGTTGTGCTCCCTCTGCATTGAAAGGGAGGAGCTGTGGTGAAGCGTCTCCTAAAGAAGAATCTCTGGACGCGAAATTCTTTGCAAATTCCAAGCCTGTCTCAAACTTTCTCTTTTTGGGGAACGTAATTAAGAAGGTAGTGGCAATACATTTGGATGCACATCTGGAAAGATATCAAATCTATGAGCTCTTCCGGTCTGGTGTCGGGTCTCTGCACAGCACAGATACAGTGCTTGTCAGGGTGCTGAATGACTTTCTTCTGAGAAGAAATGGGGAGAATGCTGTACAGTAGTTCTTTTTGAACTGTTATTGGCATTTGGTACTGTGGATCATCGGATTGTGATAGGTTTGCCTGATGTAGTATGGAGGACTCAACAGGACAACATTGAGGTGGTTTGAGTCCTTCTTTTCTGGCAAATACCAGTGGATTGTTTCAGGGACGTGTTCCTCTCAACTATCTGCGAGTTGTGAGGTGCCACAGGGGTTGATTCTGTCCCCTGTTTTATTTATCGTATACATGTTGCCATTGGGAGAAGTGATTAGATGGTACAAGCTGGAGATTCACGTCTATGTAGATGATAACCAGCTGTACCTGTCTTTTTCACTTGGCAGTTATGGTGTGATCGCTGCACTGGACTGATGCTTTACAGAAATCTGTAACTGTATAACCACCATCTGACTGAGCCTTGACACAGAGAAGACATTGATACTCTGAGTGGAATCAGGTTGGTTGGAGCGGGTCAGCAAAGATGGGTGCCCTACCTAAGGGGCCATCATTAAATGGCAGTCCCCTGCAAGCTGTGAATAGGTTCAGGGATCTGGGCATCATTGTGGACAACAGACTGCTTCCAGAACATCAGGTGGTAGCAATTGTTTACACTGGCCTCTTTCTAGTTGAGGAATGTCACCCAGATCAAGCCTTATCTAGAGCCTGATGAGCTTGTGTAAGCCTTTGTGATGTCTAGACTCAGTTACTGCAGGGTTTTATACTTAGGTCTGTCTGGAAGGTTGATGTGCCTTATGCAGCCATGGCCGAGCTGATTACTGCAACTAAGATTTCTGAGTGTATCACTCTGATCCTACATGCTGTGCATTGGCTGCCAATTTGGTGGTGGGTACCTTCAAGATTTCAGTGTTTAATTACAGAGCCTTACATGGTATATGAACGTACGAAGATGACAGTAGATAAAGACCTTATGGTCTGTCTCATCTGCCCGATTGTGCAGATCCCCCTGCGTCTACAGCGGGACCTGACCCATCCCCAAATCCTTCCTGACCCCCCCCCTCAGTTTCCCCTCTCCCCAGCACCGTTCCCCTTCATTCTGTCCCATCCTCTCTTGAAGCGATCCACCATTTTCGGGGAGACTGCCTCCTCTGGCAACTTGTTCCATTTGTCCAGCATACTCTCTGCGAAAAGGTGCATCCTCATCTCCCTCCTGAACCCCCCCACCACGAACATCTTTAGGCTGTGCCCCCCAATGGACTTGTTCCTACTGAGACTAAAGAGGCCCTCTCTGTTCACCCTGTTAATACCTTTAAGATATTTGAAGGCGATGATCATATTGCCCCCTTCAGTCCTCAGTGGAGTACATGTTGAGCCCCTTGAGCCTTTGTTATGTGTGTTACCCTGCTGCTCCTGGATCATCTTGGTCACCCTTCTCTGGACTGTCTTCAGCAAGTTGAAATTATTTTTAAGATAAGCAAAAAAAATCGTGTAGCATGGCCTGGGGTCACTGAACGGTGCAGGCTAGGATGGCCAAACCCGACACACCAGCAAATTACAAAGTTAACCTGCACTCTGGGATCTTGCAATACAGTAGATTACCTATGTACTATTAGGGTACTTTGAAAAAATGTAATATTCAGGCATCAGTGAAGTTTATATTTTGTATATTACTCTAATTCTCACCGTTATTTTCTTATTACTAATGGTATTTGCATGAATACAGTATCTGTGCCCTTCTAGCTCTGTCTGCCTGTCTACACTTGACATCATAATTCTGTTTGACATCAAAATATGTTGCTGTGGAGATAATTCTGTCATAAACAGGGGATTGGGATGTCATGTGTAGAGAAGCAGCAAGAGTAGCTGTAGCGTAGGTGACAGGGACCTTGATTTCATGCAGCTGTGTCCAGTAGTAAAGAAAATGGGGAAATAATTACTGAAAATATATATATATATAAAAAAAAGAAAATGGGATGGTGTTGAATGTAAATCTTACTGTTTTCAGAGTTTTCCTAATGGTGTCAGGGGCTCTTTAAGGCTACCATATTTAACAGGGCTTATTTGTCTGTTGTTCATGCCCCCTGACGAAGACCCTATGTGGTCGAAGCGCTGGGACTTTTGTTTCTGTTTTCTGGGCTTGTTAGCTCTGTGGCTAATATAACAGTTTGTTTTTGCTGGTAACATACAGGTGAAGTCTCATTAATCTACTGTATTTTAAGCTCCCAGAGTGTGGGTTCACTCTGTGATTTTCTCCTTAAGATAAGGGCACCAATACTGCACACTGTACTGCAGGTGCGGCCTTTCCGGTGACCTGCACTGCGGTGTATGACCTTTGCCTTCCTGCTGATAATCCCCCTGGCTGTGCAGCCCAGCATCTGATCTGCTTTTGCTGCAGCTCTCCTGCAGTATGCTGAGTGCTTCAGGTCACTCGTGATGATTACTCCCAGGTCCTTTTCTTCATCAGACTTGGTAACCTGCTAACCACCCAGCCAGTATTTGGTCTCTGGGTACCTTGCCCCTAAGTGCATAACTTTGTACTTTTTCAGCATTTAACCCTGTTGCCAAACGTTAGACCACTTCTCTAACCAAGCTAGATCTCCCTTAGTTCCTTTCTCCCCTTCTTCATGTCCACTCTCCCACAGAACTTTGTCATCCACAAACAGGCAGATTTTACTCTTGATCACATCTGCAGTGTCACTGATGAAAATGCTAAACAACACCGGACCGAGCACCAAGCCCTGTGGGACCCCACTAGTCACTGGTCTAGCTTCCAAGAATTCCCCTTCAACCACCACTGTGTGGCTTCTATGCATTAACAAGTTTTTGACCTATCTAGCAAGCTTGGCCCCCCATTCCCAGATCATCCAGCTTCCTGACTAGTCTCTTGTTAGATACAGAGTCAAAGGCCTTGTTGTTGAAGTTCAGATATGGGGCATTAACTGCTTGGCCCCGGTCTTCTGGTCTTGGTCACCCAGTTGAAAATGTCAGTAAGATAGTCTGGCAGGACCTCCCAGACACAAACCCATGCTACTGTACCTCTCATCTTGCAGCCTGTGTTCTTCGATACAGCCCATTAGTCTCTCCTTCGGGATAGTCTCCATCAGTTTCCCCACTATTGAGGTCATACTGACTGGCTTGTAATTCCCTACTGAGGTCACACTATCTGGCCTGTAATTACCTGGTTCATCCCTTGGACTGCTTTTATGGAGAGATGCCACATGTGCAGTTCTCCAGTCCCGGGGCACATTCCCTTATGGTGTTAAACAGGTCTGCTAGGGGGCCTGCCAGAACCTATGCTGGTTCCCTACTGTGGATAGGATTAGGGAAGAACTAGGGAGCTTGAGGGTGGACAAGGCAATGGGACCGGACGGTTTACACCCAGAGTGATCAGGGAATTGAGGGAGGAGTTGGCTGCCCTATTGACAAGGCTATTCAGCTTGTCCCTGGATACAGAGAGAGTGCCGGAGGACTGGAAGAGTGTGAACGTGGTGCCTTTGCACAAGGGAGGAAGTAGGGAGGTGACGGAGAACTATCGACCTGTCAGCCTCACCTCAGTGGTGGAGAGGTGGGTGGGCTACCTGGAGGAGAGTGGCTTGCAGGACAGCATGACTTCATGAAGGAAAGGTCATGCCAGATGAACCTGATTGAGTTCTTAGATTGAGTGACTCAGGTGGTCGACCAGGGAGGGGCGGTGGACGTGGCCTATCTGGACTTCAGTAAGGCCTTCGACACTGTCCCTCACAGAAGGTTGATGAGCCAGCTGGAAAGTATAGGGCTGGGTGGGAAAATAAGGTGGGTGAAGGCCTGGTTAGGGGGAAGAACCCTCAGGGTGGTGCTAAATGGGGTGTACTCCAGGATTTGGGAGTGGGGGGTGAAGAGTGGAGTTCCCCAGAGGTCAGTTTTGGAACCTCTCCTTTTTAACATTTACATCAGTGATATAGTAGAAAGTCTGAGGGAGAGGGTGTACCTATTTACTGACAATACAAAGATCTGCAATAGGGTGGACACCCCGGGGGAGGGGAGGGGAGGACTTGAGGCAGGACCTGAAGAAGCTTGAGGAGTGGTCAGAGACTTAATAGCTGAAATTTAATGCCAAAAAGTGCGCTGTGATGCACATGGGGAGTAGAAGCACATGAGCAGGATATACCCTAGGAGGGGAGGCAGTTAAAGTAACAGAACTAGAGGGATCTGGGGATCATAGTCTCATCCAGCCTTAAAGTGGTAAACCAACATAGCAGGGTGGTGGGAAAGGCCAATGGAATGTTGGCATTCAGGGGCATCACCAGTAGAAGGAGGGAGATAATAGCGCCCCACTGCAAAGCCATGGTGAGGCTGTATCTGGAGTATGGGGTCCAGTTCTGGAGATCACACCTCCACAAGGACATTGAAGGGGATGTAGAGGGTTCAGAGGAGGGCAACCAAGATGGTGCAGGGTATACAAGGAATGTCATATGAGCAGAGGTGTAAGGAGCTGGATCTGTACACGCTGGAGACTTGAAGGGAAATATGAGATATGATTGAAACTTATAAATATGTGAAGGGGCTCAACAAAGTAAGGGAAGGGTGTTTATTTAAGAAGAAGGTGGGAGCCAGAACTAGAGAGCATAGCCTCAGACTGCAGGGAAAAAAATACAGCGGCAATGTGAGAGGGTGAATCTTCACTGAGAGGGTGGCGGAGCCCTGGAATGGACTACGAGAAGAAGTGGTGGGGGCTGATTTGGTGGAGGGATTCAAGAGGGCATGGGACAGACATATGGTGCTGAGTAGCAGGGGGAGGACCGGGGCTGGAAGTGGGGGGAAGGAGTAGGGGGGCAAGTAGGGCAGACTAGATGGGCCGCTGTGGTCCTTTTCTGCTGTCAAGCTTCTATGATTCCCTTAGGACCCTCTGGTGCATTCCATCTGTTCCTGGGGATTTGGCCACCTTTAGGCCCTTTAGCACCCTGTCCACCTCTACTATGCTGTCAGTGATACCCCCCACCCTAACTCCTTGTTCCCTTTCAGAACTAGTCTGTCCTTTCTAGTGAAAATGAAGCAGAAGTACTTTAGTTTAGTACCTCCACTTTCTCTTCCCTTCCCTTCCTTCTGTCCAACCCCCTCCTTTTTGAACCTGCCAGTTTCATCTTTAATAGCCCTCTTCTCCCTTATATATTTAAGAAAGGCCTTCTCATCTGATTTTACTCTCTGTGCCAGCTGTACTTCCATTGTAGCCTTTTCCTCTCTAACCATGCCACCCCTGATTTCTCATTATGGACCTCCCTATCCTCCTCATTTGGAGTACGTTTGTACTTCTGGAAGGCTGCTTTCTTTTCCTGTATAGCATTTGCCACTTCCTTTCCAAACCAGCTGGGCTTTTTGGCTTTGGATTTCTTGTTTTTATTTTTGCACACTCACAAGTGGCCTCCATCAGTCCCTCCTTTATTACAACCCATTTCTGTTCCACCTCCATCTCCTTACTGATCCCAGCAAGGTGCCCTACCAGAATTTCTTTCATCTTACTAGAGTCAGTCTTTCTGAAATCCAAAATCCTCGTCTTGGTCCTAACCATCCCTCTGCCTATACCCATGTGGAACCACAATGCTTGGTGGCTGCTCCCTGCAAGTGACGCTTCCACTTTTACATCGTGAACATGTCCACAGCTGGACAGGGCAAAGTCCAGTACGGCCTTCTCCCTAGCGGGCTCCCATGATACCCTGTGTCGTGAGTCCACTCTGGAATGCATCCAGCTGTATGTGCTCCCTGGTGCTGGATGTAGCTGGATTTTCCAGTCCGCCCCAGGTAGGCTCAAGTCCCCCTCAATTACTACTACCCCTTTGCCTGCCATTTCCATTATTTTGGACCTCAGTAGCTTGTTTAAGTCCTCATCCTTTGAAGGTGCTCTGTAAACTATCCCTATACTTGGTTTTCTCCCCTTATTGCTTGGAGCTGCACCCATAATGCTTCTGTCTTTCCATCCACCCCTTCCTATTTGGTACAGATTATCCCCTCCTTCACATACAGAGCCACCCCCCCAACTCATTTCCCTATCCTTCATATACATTTTGTACCCAGGGACTGCGAGGTTCCAGTTGTGGTTTGATCTGGGTCCTGATTACCTGAAAGAACTCTTAATGTCTATAGTCTGGGCTGACCTGTTTGCTGCACTGAGGTGAATATGCTTGCTATTCCTAGGTCCCACCTGAAGCAGTTGGAAGACGTGACTGTTTCCATCACAGCCCAGTCTATCTGGAACTTTTGTTAGGGGCTTAAGCTTCATCTTTTTGAACCAGCTTTTTTATGATAATGATGCTGTTGTGAGTTCCTGAATTCAAGTCTGTATAGTATTTACTGACATAAGATAGGACTTCATTATCTCTGTATCCTACTTGATGATAACAGGGCTGAGGCTGGAGCATTTCTGGAAGAGGCCCAGCACTATGGATGATAGAATGGCGCTGAGGTCTCATTATAGAGACGCACAGAGGGCATTAACTACAAAAGCTGCAAAATATTGGGCTTGACACCCATGCCCTCAAGTGGTTCGGAAGCTACTTATCAGGAAGGGCTCAGAGGGTCACATGGAAAAACGTCACATCTGCTCTGCTACCCCTAAATCAGGGTGTACCTCAGGGATCTATACTAGGCCCCCTACTATTTTCCCTGTTCACTAACGAACTAAGCGCCTTCTGTGGGGAGAGTTCGGTCATACAGCACGCGGATGACACTGTCATTTTCCGTCCCATGAGCGGTGTAGCTACTCAAGGCCCTATCCTCCAAAAGGATCTTACATCCCTTGAGACTTGGCTATGCGAGGACAGAATGGTACTCAATGCTGACAAGACCAAGGCAATACTATTCGGCCCAAGATCCCTAGGACTTGACAGGTCCTCCCTCCTCCGCTTAACCAGACTCTCTGGCAAAGACATCAATGTAGTTCCCTCCCTTAAATATCTAGGCCTTACGCTTGACCAGAACATCACTTACAAGGAACATGTAGACCAGGTCACAAGGACCCTGCATCGCAAACTCGGCACCTTGTACCGACTCAGGGACCAGCTCATCCCTGAGGCCAGGCTCTCCATTGCCACTAATGTCCTGCTTCCTACTCTGACCTTTGTGGCCCCGATAATACAGGGCATGGGAAAGCAAGAGATAACCAGGATGCAAACCCTGTACAATAAAATAGCTCGCTTTGCCACTCAAGACCACCCACGACGTCACCACTGCAACACCCTAGCCCAGGTCAGCTGGCCTTCATTGGTTGCTCGCCTCCAATTTCCCCTGCTTGTTCAGGCCTACAAGCTTCTCTCACCCCCATGCTCCGCCTAGTATTGCCAAGACCATAACTCTCAAGCTTAACCCAAGGAACCTAAGGACCTCAGCAAGAACACTATCAGAAGTCCCTAGGGTAAGGACAAACGCTGGCGCTAGGTCCTTTTCCTCTCAAGCATCTTGCCTATGGAACAAGCTCCCCCCCTCTGTCCAAGACGCCCCCTCACTCACTACCTTTCACACCAGGCTCAAGTCCCATATGCTGACCTCAAGCTCATGCCACTGCCATGGCTCATAAGGCTCCTTAGGCACTCCCCTCCTCCCACCACACCTTCTACTAGGAAATGCCTACCTACTGCTCGCCCCTAACTGCCCTCATTGCCTGTGGTCAAATGCTTCCTTCTGAATTAAACCACATACTGAGAATTACTTACTCAAACTGTGTCATGATGATAACCATGCCTGTACCCGCTGTGTCCTTGAACTTCCACATGTTGTAACAAACAATGTATACAAATGTTCTCTTTTTGGTTTGCTCTTTCTGTATATTACTAGTATTGTTATCCTGGGTCGCCCCTGAAAAAGGGACCTTTGGGGCCCAGTGGGCCTACCCGGTCACCAAAATTTAATAAATAAATAAATAAACTCTAAAAAGGCAGAATTCCTGTTACGGATTACTATTTTAGGTAAGAACAGGCCAGCCCAACTGTAGACAAGCTCATTCATCTAGGCTGTCTGCAGTCCAGGGAAGTTTTTCTCCAGAGAAATGTGGCAGGTTTGGCCAGTTCTTCATGGAAGGAGTGTCTGGTATCGCTTCCTGTGGACTATAAGGCAAAAGCAGTAGCAGTGAGGAAAGGTACTGGGGCACTCCAGTGGTATGGAGTAAGTTTCAGCCAGTTTCTGTAAGCGATGTGTTCAAGGTGGTCTCAACTCCGCATCCCACATGCTGTTGGTGGACTTCTGCCAGGACCTGGGACCAGTGTTTGTGGACATTTTCCAATGTTCCTTTTGGAGGGATGCTTTGCTGAGGCTTTTAAAAAAAGCCTCGGTAAGATCCATCCTGAAAAAGCTGTCTCTGGACCTGGAGGCACCAGCTAACAGACCTGTTTTGAACATTTCGTTTTTGGGGAAGATTATTGAGAAGGTTGTGATGATGCAGCTTGAGGCACACTTTGAGAAGTTTGTCATCTGAGAGCCATTCCAGTCATAAGACCATGCTCGTAAAAGTGTTAAATGACCTGCTCCTGCCGGGAGGCAGGGCTGAGCGCTCTGTCGTCATACTTGATCTCTCATCCATGTTTGATGCCATGGATCATGGGGTATTGAATATGGGGTACTCGCTGCTGAAATGGTTGAGTCATTCCTGTCTGACAGATCGAGGGTCGTGATGGGAACTTTCTCGTCATGGTCAGCTGTGGGGTTCCGCAGGGGTCGATTTCTGTCATTATTCATGGTGTACATGCTATCATTAGGATGGGTCATTAGACTGTATGGAGTGAGTTTTCACAGCTGTGCAGATGACACTTGGCTGTATTTGCCCTTTACACCTGATCGACATGCAGCGGTCTCTCTACTTGAGCAATATATGTAGGAGATTTGGGACTGGATGGCCTTTAGCTGCTGAACATAAACCTGAAGAAGACATAATTGCTACTAGAGGAACCAAGTTCTTCGGGTTGACTGCCAGGCTTGATGGCATTCTGTGGCCATCTTTAAATGCCACATCTTTGGTGACTGTGGAGAGGGTGAAAAATCTGTGAGTCCGTGTGAATTCTGGGCTAAAACTAGAACACCACGTATCAGTCATGGTCTGCAGTGGATTTTTCCAGCTTAGAAATGTCACCTGGTGTTGACTCGGTGGCACAGAGGGCTGAGGTGCTGGATGCCTTACCTCGTGCCATGCCAGCGACCTGGGTTCGGGAACTGACTCAGATCGCTCGGGGGCGTCCGGAGTGAAGAAGCATTGACGTCCGCTGAGCACTTTACTCTCGGGGTCAACTGCTGTGAGAGTGACACCCAGCTGAGGCTGAGGGTCAGCACAGACGCAATGTTATATAAGGGGTGGACCCAGCACAAGCTGCAAGTCTGCCTTCACGGAGGTGGAGACAGTCACCCCGCCCATTGCATGTGCATGGGTCCGGGGAGAAAACTGAAAAAGGAATCTGAGCTAGCAGGCTCCTGTGCCTCCCCCTGGCACTCTAGATGTTGGCTGCCGGTGGTGGGGGGAGGCCAGTGCCCCTTGCCACCAGCCCTGTCACCGGGGGCCATGGGGATGGGATGGCCGATTGGGGTGAGTGTGGGAAAGCCTGCGGAGGAGCGAGTTCCCTCTGAGGGAGTGTCAGGAGCTGCCTGTCAGCTCCGCCGAGGAGTAAAATGTATATGGGGGAGAAATATCTTGTGGATTAGATGCTGTTTGATGCAGGCAGACCTGCTAACCCTGGTACATGAGTTTGTAACCTTGAGGCTGCAATGTGCTCTACCTAGGGCTATCCGGGAGGTTGGTGCGTCACCTGCAGCTGGCACAGAATGCTGCAACCAAGCAGATCTCTGTAGTATCATATTCTGAATCTATCATACGTGTGCTGCTGCAGCTGCACTGGCTCTTAATTAGGCAGCACAACACCTTTAAAGAGCAGCTGGCATGTGTTTTAAGCTCCAGGTAGGCAACTCATACCATGTAGTTGCCTGCCCAATGAGCTTTCTCAGCCATAAATTGAATTTTTGTTTTGTACAGGGGTTAAAAGGTAATTTTCCTCATAAAGCTGGGCTTGTAATTTCCTCATACGCGCCGAGCAGCTACCGAGCGCTGCAGCCCTGCCCCTAAAAACGGCATAATTGTGATGCCAAGTTGGGAACATGGCTGCAGGTGCTCTATGGAACTAGTAATGGAATCGGGAGGAGGGGAGGATGCCTAAGTGTACCTTGATTATCTTTGCAGGCATGCTCCTGGTGTGGTTGTGAGGGCAGTCAGGATCTCCTGCCCCCCCCCGAGCCCCGCAGTACGCTGAAATCTCCCCAGCTCCTGGTGGTCGTGAGGGCAGTCAGGATCTCCTGCTCTCCCTCGAGCCCCGCAGTACGCTGAAATCTCCCCAGGTAGTGAACCGCCAGCCAAGGCAGAGCACCAGCTTGCTTGTTTGCTCTGTGTGTGCGTGGAACTTTTGGCGCCTTTTTTTAAACAAAGACTCTTGTCTTTTCGTTGGCAAAGCAACGCTGATAGTTTTTCTGTGTATCTTTTTTCTCTCAGCCTTGCAGTATTTTAAACCAGGCAGAAGGGAACTTTAAGGAGAACTATTTTGCTGCTCTACTGATTGTAACAGAAAGGAGCTTTAAGGGCTTATGTTCCTGTGTTGTTTCTTAAATTCTGCTCTACTTCTGCTTTATTCCCTGATTTAACACTGTACTGTATTTAGCTGCATAGAGGTCTACAAGCTCTCAATTGTGCACTGCATGCTTTATTTAAACACCAGTTGAGGTGGGCACTTTAGGGATTAATGCACCTTCTACCAAGCTGTGCTACTGGGCTGCTGAGGCTGACAGCAGCTTTAAATTTATTTTCCTGCACTCTATGTAAATTTCTGTCACCAACTCTTAGCTACTGCTGCCCTTAATTAATTCTCCCCTCATTTAATTCGGATCCTGGTGCTCACTTAAAGATAAGAAAATTGATACAAAATCCTAAGGTTGAAACTCAAATTCAGGACATAAATTTTCATTAGAACCCGAGGTAACTTGAGATTGGGAGCCTCCTACTGCACGTTATTCTCTGTGCCTGTAAATCAGCTCCTTCTTCTCCCTACGTGGTATAATTGTTCCCGTTTGCTTCTCTTCTCCAACCCCTGGTGGTCGTGAGGGCAGTCAGGATCTCCTGCCCTCCCCTGAGCCCAACAGTACGCTGAAATCTCCCCAGGTAGTAAACCGCCTGCCAAGGCAGAGCACCAGCTTGTTTGTTTGCTCTGAGTGTGTGGCCCCCGTCACCTCCACCACCACCCTTGGTGAGCTGTTAGTTATATAGGCTGTCTGTCCCGTGTGACTGCCAGAACCAATCAGGCCAGTTTCTCCTTGCTCCTTATACACATCCAACACTAGTGGCTGCCCTAGAGCTGCTGCTTCCCAAACACATTTTAATATGCTGCCACTCTCTCTTGCTGTAGTCTGCCTACTCACAACCATATCGTCCCTTCCACTCTCCTCCTACCCAAAACAGCAAAGCTCCCTACCACTCATCACTGTGATTGCTAAGCAACCTCCCCACTCTTCCTCCGCCCTTGTGCAGCACCCTCTATATTGCTGGCAGAACTGGGAACTTGGAGCTGCCATCCACCCCTCCCTCCTTTCATGCTGGGTTGTCAGCCTTAAAAGTCTTCCCCACCAGTGAACTCATTGCCAACCTCGAGTACTCCTCTGCAACTCCCTGTCTGCCGCAGAGTCACAATGGGCCATGCTCCTAGCAAAACTACTATTGACTCTACTTCTCCTAGCTGGGGACGTTGAATGAAATCCTGGCCCCCGCTAACCACCTACCAAGAGGTTTCAAAGTAGCGCACCTAAATAAATGCAGCATTCTGAACAAACTCGCGGCGCTGCAACCAAACGTCCTATCCCTGTGCCGCGATACCCTAATCATTACAGAAACCTGGCTGAAGCCCCACAACCTGGATGCAGAGTTCTTTATACCTGACTACTCCCTCATTCGGCAGGACTGTCAGGGCAAAAGGAAAGGTGGTGGCACTGCCATGTTCATCTCCTCCAAGCTCCAGTTCACCTCAATCAGGCTTTCCACACCCACGTTGTCAGTAGACTTCCTACTAATCAAAATCTCTCTCCCTCACTCAATTCCCTTATACGTAGCAGGGTCCTACTGCTCCCCGGACACCCAGCTGCCTGTCATCCTAGACCACTTGGGCACCCTAAGATCCCTCGCAGCAGGGGGTGAGCTACATATCCTTGGGGATTTCAACCTGAAGTGGCTCTCCAGTGCTAGCTCCAAAATTTGAAGCCAAGTAAATGCGTTAAACCTGTCCCAACTAATAACCGAACCCACTCTCCTCAAACCACAAATCCAAGAAACATACTCTATTGGACTGGGCCCTAACCTCCCAGCCCCATTGTATTATTGATGCTGGACTCCTACCGGACTCTTTCAGCGATCACCACATGATTTACTTGGTGTGGAAAATATTCAGACCTAAGGCCCCGCCCCTCCCGTACACTACACACTAGGTCATATAAATCCCTGGACCAGACAACGCTCCTAAATGACCTGAATAATATTGACTGGTCCTACATCCCTCGGGCTCCCTCCATTGACGCTGCCCTCAAATTCTTCACGTCCAGATTCCTTGCTATCTGGGACTACCATGTGCCACTCAGAAGATCCAGAGTAAGGGGTGCCCACCTACCCTGGGTGACCGCCGATCTCTTAGATCAACTTCTAGTCAGGGATCGAGTCTGGAAAACCTACAAGGGAACAGGTTCTCAAATGGCACTTCAACACTACCACTCGCTGCGGAATGCCTGCACGAGGCTTATCCGCCAGGCCAAATCTAATTACTTCAAGTCTTCCTTCCACAATAACTTTAATCACCCAGCTAGATTTTGGAAGTAAATTGAATCCCTCTTCTCCCCACCGGCCCAAACCCCTACACCAGCTCTCAACATAGCAGGCATCACTATCACTGCACCAAGCACTGTGGCCACAGAGCTTAACTCCTTTTTCACAAGTTGTACGTCCTCTCTCTTATCCTCTCACCCCAGGCACCCACCCCCGCTATCCCAGCCATATCCCCATCCTCCTACTTCTCTTTTCGCCTTGTTACACCAACAGAGGTATTAAAAGCACTTTGGTCACTTAATCCCTCGAAAGGTAAATTCCTGTCTGGACTAGACTCCAAAATGCTAAGTCTAGTCTGGCCCAGCCATAGCCAGTCCACTGGCTGCTCTCTTCAACCTGTCCTTCAGACATGGTTCTATCCTATCTAAATGGAAACATGCCACAGTCATCCCCTCCACAAAGGCGGTGATCCCTCCCCACCAGGCAACTACTGACCTATCTTGCTTCTCCCCATTTTAGCCCAAATCTAGGAGTGCCTTGTGCTCTCTCAGCTCTCCCACTTCCTCGTCTCCATCTCTTTCTTCTCTCCATACCAGGCTGGTTTTAGGATATCGCACTCCACCATCACATCTCTCCTCCAACTGACCGACACCATCCTCACGGGAATGGATAAAGTGGGTATCACCGCGGCTATCTTCATCGACCTGGCTAAGGCCTTCGACACGGTCTCTCACGCCCTGTTACTGTCCAAGCTCGCCCTCGCTGGACTAAGTGGACCTGCCTCAGTACAAAAATAACTGCTGTCCCAATCAGTTCGTATTGGCTCTGCCACCCCCACCTCACTCTCTGTCACTGCTGGGGTCCCCCAAGGCTCTGTCCTTGGCCCAATGTTGTTTTCCACCTTCCTCAATTATCTGCCTTCGGCCTGCCCTCATACTTCCATTCACATTTATGCAGATGACACAGTGCTGTATGCCTCTGGTCCATCCCCTTCTGAAGTAGCTGTCAGTCTTCAGCAGGATTTCAAGTGTCCAACTCTGGTTTCGTTTGCATCAGCTATTTCTAAATTACAAGAAAGCTGTCTCCCTAACATTTGGCACAAGGGCAAAACTTTCCCGTCTTCCCACCACCCCCATTTTCCACACTCTTGATAGCGCCCCCCTGGAGGCCTGTACATTCTTTAGATACCTTGGTGGTCTTGCTAGATCAGCATCTTGACTTCTCTGCGCATATTGATGTGATACATTAAAAAATGCACTCCATGCTGGGTGCATTATATCGCAATAAAAGTTGCATCCCCCTGCCAACGCGCCTGGCAATCGTTCAAAAGATGATCCTCACAATCCTGGACTATGGGGACGTAGTCTACAGTGTAGCCCCTAAGTCCTCCCTAGCCAGACTTGACACACTCTTCCAGTCTTTTCTGTCATTTCGCCCTGGACTGCCCCTCCCCCATAACCCATCACTGCAACCTTTACCGTTCCTTAGACCTTCTATCTCTCCCCAATCTGAGACTGATGCACAGTGCCAGAACCACTGCGAAATTATGGGCAGAGTCACTCCCCTCCTACCTTGTGGCTGCCCTAGCTGTTCTACCCCCGCCTACATACTCGCTCAGGAACTTTGAGTCCTGGCTTCTTCACGTCCCCCACATGTCCACTGCTTCCGGACAGGCTGCCTTCAGCTACCAGATGCCAAAATTATTTAACTCCTTGCCGGTTGATATTAGGCACTCTAACAGCACACCTCACCTCAATTCTACTCAAGACACACTTCTCCACTACATGCTCATGCAACTTGCACTGCTGAGGACAAAGTAGTCATGTTTGTTCCTACCAGTTTCTGTCCAGCTTACTGAGCTGCACTGCTCTGGACTTGTCTCACTTCATTGTATTTTTTTTTTTTTCCCTTCTGTTGCCTAATCTGTAGATTCGTTTGTATTATTTTTTTCTGCTGTTGACTACTCTGTATACTTGAGCGTATTGCAATATGTATTTCTCCCCTACACCCCCAGGGCGCATCTGGAATCAAGCGGTACCCTGCTCAGTATGCCTTCCTGGTAAAATTCTTAAATAAATAAATGTATACATGTATGGGGCTAATGTATATTATGTATTGGCCCCATACATTTATACATGCCTTCAAAGATAATCTAAGTAGATTTAGGCGGCTCCCCTTCCCCCAAATCCATTACTTGCTCCATAGAGCACCTGCAGCCCCGTTCCCTACCTAGAGTTGGAATTATGCTGTTTTTAGGGGCAAGGCTGCTGTCCTTGGCAGCCGCTTGGCTCATATCAGGATGTTATGAGCCGGGCTTTATGAGCCAAATTACGTTTTAGCCCCTACACAAAAAAAAATTCCATTTATGGCTGAAAAGGCTCCTAGGGCAGGCAACTACATGGTATGAGTTGCCTGCCAGGAGCATGTCAGCTGGTGTTTTAAGACCGTGTTGTTAACCTGCAAAGCCCTGCATGGGTTGGGGCTAGGCAATCCTGAAAGGCCTTTTAGCTTGATATGCTCCCAGTCACTTGCTTCACTCTACTGGGGAGTTTTTCTTT
Source organism: Neoceratodus forsteri (assembly GCA_016271365.2). Lineage (NCBI taxonomy): Eukaryota > Metazoa > Chordata > Ceratodontiformes > Ceratodontidae > Neoceratodus > Neoceratodus forsteri. Next base: position 159,748,054 of record CM057458.1, on the reverse strand, counting down.
CCAGTAATATAGGGCATTCTAGGTGGCTGTTCCGCTTACCAGGAACTCCCTTGTCATCTTAGGAGTTCACCTTTAGTAGAGGCTTTTAAAAAGGGGCTGAAATATCATATATTTAAATCTACTTTCAAACTGGAGTGTTAGCGCAGGTTACTGTCTCCGTTTTAGTATCATATTTATTGCTATTTAGTCATGTATTTGATTTATGTTCTACTTCATGAAATGCATTTTTTTTGATTTGTACAGTGCTCTGAGCCCTTGAAGATAGGGCGCTATATAAAATTAAAATGTCTTGCCTTGTCTTACTAGTGTTTTGCAGTATGTAATGTGTTATGTATCTGATCTCAGAAAACTGGAGAAGTGGTCAAAAAACTGGCAACTAAAATTTAATGCGAAGAAATGCAAAGTCATGCACCTTGGAAGGTGAAACCCAAAATATAGATACAGTCTGGATGAAGAAAGCTTACAAAACAAAACAAGAAAGGGATCTTGGAGTAATCATATCACATGATTTAAAAGTTGGAAAGCAGTGTGAAAAGCAGCACTTAAGGCTCGCAGAATACTGGGCTGCATTGGCAGAGGTATCGCTAGCAGAAGGCGCGAGGTGTTAATGCCACTGTACAGATCCCTGGTCAGGCCTCATTTGGAGTACTGCATGTAGTTCTGGAGGCCACATCTAAGAAAGGACATAGACCGTTTGGAGTCTGTGCAGAGACGGGCCACTAAGATGGTACACTGGCTCCACCATGAACCAAGGGGCAGGCTTTTTTTTTTTTTTTTTTTTTCAGTCGCGCTCCTATCACGAACTTCCCCTGCAGCGGCATGGGAAGACCTATGTGGCAGCCTCCCCCTTCGCAGGCTACCACCTATCCGATGGTAAGGGGGGGGAAAAAAACATACGGAGCAGAGCAAAGTCTGCTGAGGAATGATCCCGGGAGTATGTGAAGAGAGTCACTTAAGTGGTACATTACCCAAAAGCACTTGATTTTATCATTTGAGATTGTAACCTAAAAAGGGAATTGAAGAATAAAAATATGTTCATTAAGAAATGTTGCAGCAACACTAAGTATAGGCCTGATGCATAACACATGGTGCAATTTGAACCACGTCTGGACATTTTCTCTCAGGTGCAACCTAGTCGGACTCTGGGTCCTGGAGAATCCTCCTTTTCCTTTGCCTTACGGCCAGGTCGGATAATGCTGCTAGTTGCCTAACCTCTATAAATAAAACCAGATTTGTATGTACCTTCTTTCCCTATAGAGCGATAGTTCTTTGTAACCAAGCTGAGACTGTATGTACTGTATAAATGAAATTTGCTACTTGGATCTGGATGACATGTCTGTATATATGTTGTAAAACCTAAATAAAGAAGATATTTAAAAAAAAAAAAAAAAACTTGTACTCCCTAGAACAAAGGCACAACAGAGGCGACATGGTAGAAACGTTTAAATACCTCAAAGGGATAAATGCAGTATAGGCTCAGAGCCTCTTCTAGGAAAATACAGGTACACGGACAAGAGGTCACATCATGCACCATAAGGGAGTTAGATTCAGAAACAACCTCAGGAAGTTCTTCTTCATGGAGAGAGTGGTGGAACCCTAGAACAGCCAGACTGGAAGAGGTTGTAGCTGCTAAAACAATAGAGGAGTTCAAGAAGCTTGGGACAGGCACATTGGAAACCCAAAATGAAGTGGGTAGGGGTCAGAAATCTGGCAGACTAGATGGATCGCACGGTCTCCTTCTGCCAACACATTTTTATGTTCTTATGTATGTTTGATTGTTTGATGGTGTTTTTGCGTAATTGCACTAACTGTACAGCAGATACAAAACCGTATGGATTGGGCACTGTATAAATAGTCACCATGCCTTGCCTTTTTAAAGCAGCAGTATTTTATATGGCAAAAATGTTCATCATATAATTTTTTAGCAAAACTAAATTTCTGACATCCCTAGATTCATAATCTGTCTCTCTTTAATTTCCACAGTGCAGAGCCGCTCACCAGGTTGCGGTTCAAAGTGATACAGTACCATAAGCAAAGAGTGGACAGTCACGAAACACACTCAGTACAAAAATAACTGCTGTCCACACCAGTCATTTCAGACTGAAGTGCAGCAGTTTACTGAAGGTAGAAGACAGACCACCTCCATCGAGATGAACGTAAACGAACTAACGTTTTGCCAAACAGGCTTTGTCAAAGTATCAATAAACTGCTGCACTTCAGACTTTTATTGGAAACATGTTGTGGTGCTCCCTCTACCCAAGGGGGGGGTGACCCCTCATCCCCGGCAACTGTCGCCCCATTTCTCTCCTCCCTACCCTTGCCAAGCTTCAAGAACACATTGTCCTCTTCCAACTCGCCTCTTTTCTATCTGACACTTCCTTTTTCACCCCCTTCCAGTCTGGTTTCAGCAAAAACCACTCAACTGCCACCTCTCTCCTACGGCTCAGACTTCATCCTAACCGGGATAGACAATGGTCAAATGACCTCTGCCTTTTTTGTTGACCTGGCCAAGGCCTTCGACACAATCTCACTCCCTTCTCCTCGACTCATGCCCAGTAGCTGGCCTATCTCCCTCTGCTACAAACTGGTTCAAGGCCTACCTTATTGGTAGAACCTAATCAGTTAAGACCTTGGACACCACATCCCCCTCCCCTCTTGATTAGCACTGGAGTCCCCCAGGGCTTGGTATTGGGGCCTATCCTGTTCTCCATCTTCTTAAATGACCTTCCCTCTGTTTGCTCCCCATCCTTCGCTAAACATATGTATGCCGATGATACTGTCCTGTATGCATCTGGCTGCTATCCTGTTGAGGTTACAACCAGCTTACAGCAAGACTTCAACAAGGTTCAGCTGTGGTTTGCTAGCCCTAAACCTTTCCTCAATGCCAAAAAGACTGTCTACATGACCTTTGGCACAAGGCAGAGACACTCTAGGCTTACCTCCCTACCCACGTTTCACACCCTTGAGGGGACTTTACTTGAGGATACATCGTGCTTTACATACTTCGGTGTTTGGACCAACACCTAAACTTCTCTGGACATATTGACGCCATCCAGAAAAAACTGTGCCCCAAGCTTGGTGCCCTGTTCAGGAACCATAGTTGCATCCCTCCTACGGCTAGGCGTGAACTTGTTCAGAAGATGATACTGCCCATTTTCGACTACTGTGATGTAGTCTATGGTGCTGCCACTAAGTCCTGCCTGGCCAGATTGGACACCCTCTTCAGTTCTTTCTGCCACTTTGCTCTGGGTGCCTCCCCTTGCATCTGTCACTGCTGTCTTTATTGTGCCCTATCCTTCCCCTCTTAAAAACAGGCAACTCTCCCACTGTGCTAAATTCACCTCCAAGCATTGGTTGCTTGAGCTCCTTTCCTACCTCACCTCCTCCTTTATACACCCCCCCCATTCCCTTAGATCAACTGACTCCCTTACCCTGGTTGTCCCCTGCAGATCAACCCAAATCAGCCAATCTGGTTACTCTCACCACCTCCCAGAAATTTGACCCCCCAAATCTGGCACTCATCCTCCATCTACTCCATCAGCTCTGCCCTCAATAATTACCTTGCAACTAGGTCACCTAGCTGCTCCTGCCATGTCCCTCCTCAGTTCCCTCCTCTGTGCCCTGGACAAACCCTACCCCACCTTCATTTTAGCCTTTTCACACCAAGCCCCCAAATCTCTAGCCCTCCTCCCCTTTCCCCATATTGCTCCCACTTACTGGCCTCCCTTGATCTCTCACAGAATGTAAAGGACTCTGAATGCTCTTCATGGGTCCCTCTCCCACCCCCCAAGGGGCTTGTATCTATCATCTACTCCCTTCCCCCACCATCTTAAAGGGGTCTCTCTGGGACACTGCTTTATCCCCTTCTCTCTGGTCCCCCAGTCCCCTTGCAGGGTTCCTCGCATCTTGAAGGAGTCTCCAGGAACATGACTCTTCCCCCTTCCCCCACCTCAGCCCTTCCTCCCTTCCCCTTTTCTTTCACGTAAGCACTTGTTTACTTATTAACCCAGCACTTACCAATGTCACTCTTTCTACATTGTGACATAACACTGTTTGTAACACCTGCCTTACAACTGTATGTTAATGTTGATCTTGTAACTTGAATGTTTGTCTCATTCCGTTGTACCCCCAAGTCGCACCGAGACTTGTTGCGCAGTGTGCCTTCCTGGTGAAACATTTCAGTAAATAAAACTGAAATGATTGGTGTGGACAGCAGTTATTTTTGTACTGAGTGAGTGTGTTCCGTGACTGTCCGCTTTTCTCTCTTTAATTTCTTCAGGTATTTAAAAAACAGTTGTATAACTATTTATAATTACTGATGACCCCCTTTATCAGTCGGTTACAGGACCTCTTTCGAACACCTCAATAACTAGAAAAACGGTTATTACGGCATTTGCTTTAACACTCCCATCAGTGGAAATCGTCACACCACCTTATTGTCTCCTTTTCTGTGAGTGGGCGGGCTAAACAGCTGCTCAAGCATGGCGGTTCCATTCCTGCTAACCAATGAACCACCACAGCAACAGAGACTTTCCCTTATTGTAAGTCTCTCTAAGTTATTTAAATTTTTTTTTTTTTTTTTTTTTTAAAGAAGTTATCTGGTTTATCCTGCCTTTTAAATTAGTAAAATGTATCTGGCTGGTCCTGCTGTGCGTCTGGTTCGGAAAATGACAAGTCCAACCCAGTGCGATCTCCAGTGAGACTGCCTGCTCTCTTGACTTACAATCCACGACTTAACTGCAGTTCAACAGTTTTCCTTTTTTAAAGAAAAAGTGTACTGAGCAGAGTGTGTGTGTCAGTGACAGAATTCCCTGCACCAGCATAGAGTTATACAAGTGTCTGATTTTGCATTTTAGGAGCTGAAGGAAAAAACTCCCTGCACCAGTAATTATAAAAAAAATAATGGCCCTGCAACTGTATTTGGGTTTTTTTTGCATCCTCGGTGTGTGATGGTCTTAAACCTCTCGAAGGCGTTTATCGTTACACCTCCGTGTGTTTAAAAAAAAAAAAAAAAAAAAAAAAAACCATAACTCATAGTTCCATAGTAGTAATTCTCTAATTAATGGCTTAAATTCCTTCTAGCCAAATTGTAGGTTTGCCCTCCTTAAGTGGATTTTCTGCTCCCAAACCCTAATTTCACATGCTCTCACTAGCTCACCTCCTACCCAGTGGCTCTCCAATTACACACATCTTTGCTGACAGGTATTACGCTAGTTTCTGTCGTGTGGATCCCACTGGCCTGTTGCCCCCCTTCCTCTGAGGTCCTCACCACAGATCAAAATGCCTTTACCTTCTCTAATATGCTTATTCTCCCCAATAAACTCCATGATATTACACTGTTGCTTATCCCTCACAGTTATGTCTATCTCGTAGCTTATTCTTTTAAGAAATGCCTTCTCTCCTACTCAATCCTACCTTCCCCAGTCACTCATTGGAAACTATGGTATCTACTCCTTCTTGCTCTAATACTTGAGGGGGATATTGAACTAAACCCTGGACCACCTAGTCAACTATTCTGCTCTGATGTAATATGGAAGGACACTAAGGGATTTTGCATTGTTCACCTGAACATCAGGGGTCTCCTCCATAACCTGGTGGAACTTTAAGCATGGGTCGTACTATATCACCCGGATATAATCTGCCTATCTGAAACTTGGTTTAAACCCTCTACCCCCTGACTCTGTCTGCTCATTACCCAACTACAGCTTCATCAGACGAGACAGGCCAGCCTCTAAACAGGGCGGCGGGGTAGCCATCTTTTATAAATCGCACCTAAACCTCTCCAACCATACCACACCTGTCCTCTCCCACTGTGAAGCTATTCATGCTACCCTCCAGCTTGGCACTAAAAAACTACACACAGTGTGTGTTTACAGCCCTCTAGGTGGCATCGCTGGCCTTGTAGAACTCTTCTCACATGTCGACTTAGCTGTTGGTCGAAATAAAGCCCTAATTCTAGGTAATCTAAACCTAAATTGGCTTGGCAAAACAATCAAACCCCTCCACACCGTGGTACAAGGCCAAAACCTCTACCAGCTAATCACAGACCCTACCAGGATCATGCCTCCCCCTAGATCCAGTACTTTAATTGACTGGGCTCTGACCAGTCGCATTGACTATATAGTCTCCTCAGGAACCCTTGCTGATGCAATAAGAGACCACTCTCCAGTATATTGTATCTGGCGCTCAATTGGCCAACCTTCCCCTCCCCCAAAACTTACCACCTTCTGTAACATAGCCAACCTTGATCAAGCCCAGTTCCTAATCGATCTCTCTATGATTGACTGGTCAAACTCTGCCACTGATGCTCAGGTAGCCCAAGACCATTTCCTAACCCTGTTTGGCTCTCTACAAGACATCCATGCACCCTGTATCACACGTCGTGTATGTGGAACTTGAACCAAATGGCTAAAAAAAAGACCTACTTGCTCAAATCAGGGACAGGGACAAAAGCTGGCAGCGATGCAAGGTCTCCAGTCTTCTGTCAGACTACAGTGACTATAGAACATGGAGAAATTCTTGCAAAAGGAACATTTGGTTAGCAAAGAGCGTGTTCTGCAGGTGACTCCAGGAGGTTCTGGCCTCGTATCAAAATATTCCTCGGAGCTAAACACACCAGAAATACAAACGATATGATACTAAATGGTGTCCATTGTAACAACCCGGCCACCATTGCAAACTCTTTTAATCTCCACTTCTCGGATTTATTCAAATACACATCTCTTTTACCCCAATGGACAGTGAGTCGATACATACATCCACTTTTTCAGTTTCCTAACCATTACCAGACTGGAAGTTCAAAAGATGCTACAAGCCATCCCTGACACAACTGGCACTGGCTCAGATAGTCTCAAACCCAGGCTCCTGAAACTCACCGCCCCTCTTATTGCCTCACTCCTAGCTACAATCTTTAACTTGTCACTATGCCACAACTCTGTCCCTAGCATCTGGAAGATAGCTAGAGTTACTCCAATATTTAAAAAAGGAGACCCATAGATACTGCCAACTACCGGCCTATATCCATTCTCTCCGTTGTTAGCAAAATACTCGAAAAACTAGTAGCCAAGCAAAGCATCTCTTTTTTACATGACCACAACCTCTTCTCTGTCTCCCAGCATGGCTTCCGCAAAGGCCACAGTACTACCACTGCCCTCCTGAAATTCACAAATGATATCTGTTCTGCTTTGGATAAAGGACTCCAGAGCGGTGCAGTCTTCATCGACCTAACCAAGGTGTTTGACTTTGCTAACCACTCGCTTCTCCGTGCTAAACTCCGGTCTCTTGGCTTCTCCACAGATGTCGTGACCTGGTTTAATAGCTACTTGTCAAATAGGAATCAAGCCATGAATTACAACTCTGTCTTGTCCGATCTCTCCTCCATACATATTGGTGTTCCACAGGGATCCATCCTGGGCCCCTTACTTCTTTACGTCTTCATTAATGATCTCCCTTTGCCCTCCCCAGACTGTTCGACTCTGCTATATGCAGATGACCTTGTTCTTTATTCTAGTGCCAGGAACATCTCCTACATAAATCTCTCTCTCTCTCTCTCCTCTGACTTCCTGCACATTCAGTCTTGGCTAACTGAAAACAATCTTGTTCTTAACGTGAGGAAAACACTCTCCATGCTTTTCGGCTCCCCTGCCAGACACAGAACTAACTGGAACCCTCTCAATATCATATGCACTGATGGCTCATCATTGGCCTGCACAAGCTCTTTCAAGTACCTGGGCATCTCATTCAACGAATCTCTGGACTTTGAGCTACACATTACGGCCACCTATAAATCCGTTAATACCAAACTTGGGAATGCTTACTGGACTAACTGTGCTCTCACCCCATCGGGGTAGGCTTGCTATTGCTCAAAGCATTTTGCTTCTGGCACTAGCCTATGGCTGTCACCTACTTAGGAGCATCAAAAACTACTCTTCACAAGTGGGACACCACCTATAACAATATCTGCTGCTGTGCCTCTGCATCCCCTCACTACAAGCACCACTCTCAACTCTATGCTGATCTAAAATGGCTCTCCCCTACTGTGTATCAGCTCCAGTCCCTTGGATCTCTCATTGATGGTATTGCCAGATCTGGTCTTCCCCAATCCCTTGCCTTCCTGCTGGACACTCAAGCCATCTCCTATGGGCTTAGATCTACTGACCAGGCTCCCCTCCACATTCCTAGATGTAAAACCGCCATGGGTGCGCGGGCTTTCTCATGTGTGGCACCTAAATATTGGAACTCCCTTCCCCAAGCTATTCGTTTTGCCCCCAATCCATGCCTATTTCAAGAGGCGACACCATAATCACCTACTTGTCTCAACCCCCTGCACATGCTTTTGCCCACAGTACATCCTCTGGCCATTACCTCCTAGCAGCCATGTCTCTACCTACTGCTACATTTCGCTCCTCAATTTCTCCTCTCGACCTGGCCTCTTGCCTTTCTGTCTTACAAGCAATGCCCTTTTCCTAGGCATCTCCCCTCCCACCTCCCCTCCTGTCTCTTAACTTCCTACTTCTCCCTCCTACAAATCCTTGCCTTGTGGAAAATAAGTATAGCACATATACCCCTTGTCTCGACCGTTGGATTTTTCTTTTTCACTCTTTTTCTGTCTAAACTGTCACTCGTTTTTTACCTCTCTGGACCTTTAGCTCCTTGGCTGCTCACAACTTGACTCTATTGTGTCCGACTTATGTTTAAATGCACTTTTATTGTATTTTTGTAATGATATCTCTCATATTTTGTATCTTGAATTATTTTTGAACTCGCACTTGAAATTCTTTTGATCTTGTCCCAAACTGTATTTTTATCTCACTGGAAATTGTATTAGACCTGTACCCTTTGTATTACCAATTGCTGTACTGTTTCAAACAGTTTATTATGTATCCCCACTTGTACCCTTCCAGGTCGTGCCTGAAAATAAGCATTGCTATGCCTAGTGCACCTACCAGATTACCAAAAGCAAAATAAATAAATCATTAAAGATGGCCACAACTCGCAATATTTAAAAATGTCTTCTGAAGAAGGTATATTTGACTGTAAGTCAGGGATCGTCAAATTTCAAAATGGCATGCTAATCCCGGACAACTGGCCTTGTCAAAAAAGGTAGGCCCTGAGTTCCGAGTGGTAGTCCAATGCATTTCAGTGAAAATTTTGGGACTCGCTCTGCTATTCTGTATTTAGTATTCCCTTAATGTTTTTTATCTTAATATATTTTCCAGAACTCCCCCACAAAAAGCAAGTCCGCCAGTCAGAATCCACACGCCCCTGTGGTCAGCATTTATATCTTCTCCCTTTGAGTCCTCTTGACTCTCACCCCAACAACTGCCCCTGTCCAAAGTGCTCAACTGCCCCACACAACACAAATCCCCCTTTCTGAAGCACTATATGAGTGTTGCAGTAAAGCACACTACAGTTTGACTGTGCACACTTCTGTTATTTTATTTACTGCTCGAGGCTTTGCTGTTCAGTGTATTCAAATCAATATTCCCTAATTTTTTCCTTCAGTGTATTTTCCCTTTTTTGCAGCCACTCCAGTTTTACTTTCTTTCTGTCTGAAACGTGTCTTTGACTTGGGGTCTTCTGATTTTGTGACTGCAGTTAGTAGCTGTGCTGCTATTGCTATTTATTTTCTCAGACTTGTCATTTTTCTGTCAGGGTTGTTGATCCTGCATGTGCTAGACCAACAGAGAGACGCAGTCTGAGTCCGTGACCTGGCGACCGGCAGCGCAAGCCTTTTCTACCCCTCCAGTCTTCTATTATTTTTGGACGGTCTGTCTGACTGTCCCAACGAAACACAGGCTATTGTTTTTTTTGTCAGCACCACGAATTTCAGTATAGGCTGCAGCAAGCTAGAACAACCCCCTAGCCCTGCAGTAAAGTGTATAAACTAGGGCAATGGTCACATCACCAAAGGTCACTCCGCACTCCAACCAACACACACTCCTCTCTACCAGACAAAAATGGCGCCGCTTCACCCAGCGGTCTAGTTTGTTTAGCCTGCCCAAAGCCCCCCCCCCCCTTCATGCCAGGACTGACAGGAAGCCTGAAGCAACAGCACACTGTTCATACACTGACCTGTCAGTCCTGTGGGGGGCACTGGGGTGCTGCTGTTTTGTTGACTGTGGCTGGTCAAAAGGATGTCCCTTGCTGCAGGCATGCTCCTTCAGCTCCATGCTTTGGCTCTTGGATCCTTCAGCGTGGTGCCGGTTCTCCCTGCTACACGTGGATGGTTCGCTGGAGTGGTGATCATGTGACGATAGGCACTCTGACTCGCTCGGAAAGCAGACTGAGGACCTCTAGTGGCCGCAACACTAATAAGTAGCAGAAATTAGAAAAAAAAAACAGGACCCGGCTCAGTACTAATTTGGTTGTCCACGGACAACCTGATTCAGTGAAAGTGATTGTCCAATGGCAGGAACTGGTAGCGCGGGATGTCTGGCTGTGGGATTTGTCGATCCCTGCTGTAAGTACTGATTTATACTGTAGATGCATTTTGATTGTGCTAGCACATGTTTCTGATGGTAAATAGGACCTTGCCACACTAAGATGTTTATTTGTTTCATGTTGGGCATTGCAAGAGAGCAAGAACTTTGGAAAAAAAAGTTAAGATCATGTATCTCAGTTGAGAATGCCTGAAAAGAAAAGGGAAAATTGAGTTTTTTTTTGCCAGAACTACAGTATCACAAGGAAGTTTGATATGATTAAGCAATAATGCCCGACAGGGTGTGTGTCGTGCTGGGATAACGTCACGCCTCAGGTGGTTGGGCACGAGGCCGCAGGCCGAGTGCGTCCAACAACTGAGGCATGACGTTATCCCAAACTACACACACCCTGGAGGGTATTATTGCTATTATACAATGGCTCGTTGTTATACAGAATAAAAAAAATAATTTTAAAGATGTTTTTGTGTGGAAAAATATTTTTATTTTTTAGGAGAAGATGAAACAATCAAGAAAAGGCTCCATAAAATGCTCATCTACAGGTTCACAGTGAGGCTGAGACTAGACCCGTGATGTTGTGCTGGGATAACAGCATGGGTCCAGCCCAAGACTGACCAGTCAGAGTCCAGGATTTTTTCTTGCCATTGTGTAATGACTGATAGATACTGCTGCTTTAAAGGGCTTTTGTAAGTGTTTGCAGATCAGGTAATACTTGTACTTTCTGTAAACTTATGCTGGCAAATATCTTCTTATGCTACTTTAATAATGTTCTCTGATGTCTGTATAGGAGTGGAAGGGGTTGTTGTTTGGGCCCAATAAAGTAGCCCTGATGATTCCTTCCACTTCACCATTGATCCGCTCCCCGTCCTCAGGAATAGCACAGGGGCATGTCCCATTAAGTCAGTGGGGTCCAATTTAGTTATGGTTTTATACATAATAATGGCCAATTTGAGATTAATCAAGGGCACCACTCGACTAACAAGGGTCTTGTTAGTCAAGCAGTGCCCTGATTAATCTCAGACTGGCCTTTATTATGTATAGAAATGTAACCCCACTCTCACTTGGGCAACAAACAGCACAGTATTACCCCTGGCATTAGGGCAAACACCTGGCTCGCTATCTAGGAGATTGGGGAACGGTACAAAATAACATTTGTTTTACTGAGTCTCGGGGGGAGAATACCTTGGCAATGGTGAGTCATACATGTCTGAGGGGCCCCAAAAAATCACTCGGGCCACGCACAGATGAAATGCCCACAAAAGGCATAGCGTTATGCAGTATGGCTTTATTCTGACAGATATCAGTTAGAAACTTGGTGGGGGCACAAGGGTTTCTTGTAGGTGCACGGCAGTTGTACACAGAAATCCATTGGCTTTAGAAATTACTACCAGTACAAACATTTTAAACATCCATCCCCTCTCCTGGGTGGTGCACTGGGCACCAGATTCCCCAGCATTTCAAAACACTGTAGGCAGTTAGATCCCACATAAAAAGGAAAGTTACCCCGCGGGCGTACGGTCCCGAACCTGGAGGGAGGGCAGCGCCCAACTCCCCAAATAACTTCCAGGAAGAGGGTAGCACCAAACTCCCCAAAACATTTTGTGATCAGGGTGCCCCTCTGCAACTGGGCCGACACTCTTTCAGCTTGGCTCCAGCCAAAGGCCAGTCAACATCTAAATTCACTACATGATCAAAGAACTTGAAGCCACTAAATGGCTTTTAGCGGTCCTACGTTAGTTCTGAGAAAACACTTTACATTTCAAAGCTGTGAACATCCAGCTCCACTGAAGCTATTCCACAGTAACACTCGAAAACTCTGTCCCCCAGACTACCAGGCACCCCTAAGCTGAAGGGTGCTTGATAGTCCTGAATTGACAAATTTCCAAGACATTACAATATCCATGACTGGAGGGCTTAGATTGAACCAAACAGTTCTGGGCAGCACTTTTAATTTGGATCTTTACAGATGTGGGGATTTCCCCAACAACTGCTCACTGTTACATGTCCCAAAAGCACTTCTGAAGTATTTTACCCCTCGGGGCATCACAGACTGCAGCAGCCACCACGTCCCAACGTCTAGACCGTTACACACATGAACTAGGGTGAGAAAGGAAAGAGGGGGGTCTTCTACTGACCTAACTACTCGAACTCCAAGCTGAAAACTGACTACTGAGTCAAACTTCACTGCAGCACTCTAGCTGGGGTTATGCTGCTGTGAGAGTTCTACATTCCAGTTCAGAACCCTCTGCCCTCTGACCAGATGGTTTTAAAGGAGCCATACAAGGATTTTACCCCTGTGCTGCACAAATCCTACTTAGAGGACAGGAAATTAATAAAACAATGGTGTCCCACGAGGAGTGTCTGTGATTATTTATAGTAAGTGACATATGTTCGACTAGTCACTATCTATATGTTTAATTCTTAACATTTTATATTTAGCCAACCTGTAGATAATGTCAAAATGGTTTTTGATGGATCTGCCCATTTCATATTTCTGGTTTTCATGTTGGATGAGTGAGCGTGGCAGCTAAATGCTGACGTTGCTATTCATGAATTCCATGAAGTCAGGCAACTCGCGCTTGGTGGGACATGCTTTCCTGAAGCTGTCAGAAACCAGGAAGTGAAGTACTTCTTTCTTGTGGGTATTATGCTTACCATTTATATATTTTACTGTTACAGCTTAAATAAATACTTTTACCAGTTCTCAAATTAGTAATTCTTTTTTCCTTGATTAGACAAAAAGTTGTTTGTAACAAGCATTCTATTGACAATTAAAGAAAAGAAAAATGAAAGAAATGTAAAAATCACTATCCTTTTTCCAGACTCTGTTGTAGCTATCCCGTTATTGAGCAGTAGCTTGTGGACCTAAAGTAACAAAGCCCAAACAACCTATAGCAACTTAATGGGCAAAAGTCTTTCCTGCACTGTGCATGAATGTATGGCTGGGACATTTCTTATTCCATCATTGTCTCCGCTTTGTGGCAAATCGGCATTGAACTTACAGTGGCATGTTTTAGCTTTGCTGCAGTTGCAGCTGCCGCTGTGAAGCCGTTTATTTGCCGAAAGGGATTGCTCAGTAATGAATTTTATACTCACTGTCCAAAATCTACTGCAGTGATGCAATAACCACTCTACAGTTCAAGAGCCCATTTTCACAAGAGTATGCTTGAGAGATGAAGCATCTCAAAGTAATAATTAGCCAGCTATTCAACCAAGTACTGCAATGTTCATGCAAAATACCATGGCTGTTTTGCCCCCCTGCCTAGTGTACAGCACCGTTACTGTCAATTAATTTGGCTGTTTAGTATGTTTGCTTTCTGATCGTAGACATTGCATACTAATATCACTCCTGATACATGCTTCCAGCATGGAGTCACCTGTAATGGCTGTATGGACAGTTGTTGGACAGATGTGCAGGCAGAATCTCCACCCCCCAACCCTCTTACTACCACCAACACCAATACAGGAGCCCCTAGTTACCAGTTCATCACTGCGACAATTTCACCATTGCTTTTATCTTGATTTGTACCAACCTCTGTTATTTTTGGCAAACATGGAACTTAAGCAGGCGTGACTGACAGCATGCCAGAGCACTTCCTTCGTGTTGGCTTGAAATTTACACACGCAACAAACTGATTTAACATTTGTCCAAGGAACTTACTTCCATTCCTTTCTCCTGTAACTCTGCACTGTTTTGCCATGTCAGCATCCATACCTCTCAACTGTACCACATTATGAGGAACGTTCCTCATTTTACTTCACAAAAGCTCCCTGTTCCACATTGTGAGGACTTGTTCCACATTCAAAGTCAACATTTTAAAGCAAAAATCCATAGTGAATGATGCAAAAAATATATTCAATTAATAACAGACTTTCTGAACATACATGCAACATTTTAACAGTGTTTTGAGCTTCTTAGGTAAAGATTTGAATAAGTGTTCCACATTTTGCCCATTTGTTCCACATTTTGACAGGCAATGTTCCACATTTGGGGGACAAAAGGTTGAGAGGTATGTCAGCATCATCTTTCTAATCAGCAAACAAACAGCTTACTGCCACTTGGGCCCCCTTCCCCGAACATCCCTGTCAGCAACCCTGTCTGTCACAGATCCTGCAATTTATTTTAATTCTATGTTATCACGGGAACAAAACTCTGCCAGTCTTTATTGCAACAGATTGGCCCCAATGGTTGCCATGTTTTGCTCACAAAAGTATTCACCTTAATCTTAGTTAATTCATGCTTCCCACATGTAACTCTATATACTTGTGGGAACATTACTTGCCTCTGCGGTTTCATTATCAAGCCTCAGTTTTTTAATGTGAACACTGGGTGCACCACTGTGCTTGTCTGTTTCCCATGTGCTTTCACTATCCTTTGCCAGTCCATTCTCAAGCATAGTGAATGTGATGGGACAGTCCTCATTTTGCCTTCTTTATTTGCACAGAACTGCATGGCACATAATAATCTTGCCACCTGGGCCAGACACTTAGCCCCCCAATGACAATCTTGGCACTCAGTCCCAGCACCTCCCCCCCCCCCCACCACACACCTCCATAACAGCCCACACTGTAGTTAGGATGAAGATTCGTACAGGGGGTAAGTTCTGGTATATGTTGTACAATATCAGCTGTTTACTTATCTATTATGCTTGCTGACCACGTGTATATTATGCCCCTATCATTTCTTTATCATCCTGTTTGGAAAGGACACTTTTGGAGCTAGCAGCACGGATTCCCACTTCAGGCATTCCACCATGTCTTTGCTACATTTCATCTTTTATTTGGTAAGACGGTTTAGGAAGTGTCATTTTTCAGAAACAGATTCTTTCCTTTTCCTTTCATGGCAAAATATCTAATTACAAGATCTCACGCTGAATTCAAACTTTTTACTTTCATTTACATTTGGGGAGGGATGTTCAACTGGACACGAGCAGGACACATTATCAAAGCCATTAACTTCCCTCATTTGTGCTGCTATTGTCAATGTTTTTTTTTTCCTGCCATTCTCATAATACCTCCCACTGCTAATAGTTTAGTTATACTAAGTACTTGTTGCCGCTATGCACTGGCCTCTCAAAATGCTTGTTTGATGTGCTTTATTCCGGCTGTGCTGATATGCTTGGTGAGGGTGATGCCCTCTCTCGGGAATAGCTTCACAGGGGTGGTAGATTTATCAGAGCCTGCAGCACTCCCTCAAGATGTTTCTACTGCCTTACACTGCAGCAGCAAGAATTGTGGAGGGAACATCTGCAGGATGGTATTTGCTAGTGGAACTCAAGACCCTATGCCATTTATACAGTAGTATGGGATCCTAATGCAGGGAAATATTATACCAAATACTGCTACTTGAATCTCGGCTCCTGCAAAGCCAAAAATCAGTGCATCCTATTTGATAAAAAAAAAAATCAAAAGGGGATTGGGTTTGTAAATAGCAGTGAACAGCACTCTCAGTTCCAATAGACTCGAATAACTAGATACCCACTAACTGAAGCAGTCTAAGAGGTAGCACAGTATTGACAGCACAACATTAGAGGGCATACGCACTACTCAACAAATTGACTGATGAGATAAAAAACAATGAGAACATTTTCCAAATAAAACGCTTTATCAGCAGACAAAATCCATTTTATTTAGTTCATCGAAATACAGACAAAACTGAACATATTTTCGTACAGCAGTTGCCACAATAGTTAGTCTGAACTGAAATCAGCTCAGCTAGATCTGTGCTGTTCTGAGGCGTGGACACAATGTTATCAGCACAGACCTTACAGTATACACATTAGATGTCATGCAGAAATCACAGGAAAAACTAGGTGTTAGAACGGGATGTGCTTTGTAAAATTTGGTCACATCTGATTCTATGTTTGACGTGTGGTAGCCAGACAGACATAAAAATTCACAATTTGATAGTGGCGGGATAAACTCGGAAATAACAGAAAAATCACCTCCAACATTACACATTATAGCAGAGTCATCGCAGACCACTGTAGTTAAGAACAAAGCAGATGAAAAATGCTGCTGTGAGGATGAAGCTTTTTCAGGGGGGGTGCGGGCTGCGGGCTAAAAACGGAAGCACACAGAAACACAAACCCACCGAATATATTCTCTGTTCCAGTTATATGTACTGTAAGTATATTGAAAAGCAGTAAGTCAGAAAAATGTTAATACATCGAAAATCGCGGCTGGATGCCAATTCATACACCCTGATTCTCACACATTGCTTCTAACAAAACTGTACAGTTAGACAGTCTGTACAGCATCTAACTAAAGAAATCGGCAACGGCACAGAATGTAGGAACGGAGACAGTGTCTCAGCACATCCGTTCAATCACTCGCGTGCAGGCTCAGAGCCTTAGTTTTCGTTACAGTAGGCGCTTTTAAAATTACTTCCAATACCACAAACATCTGAATAGAGGACACTGGGTTTGATGCAAAATATGTTTATTTAGATAATTCAATGTTAAAACAGCAGTAAACTCATAAGAATGCTTAATTCCTGTCCCCTTTAAACTACATTACAAGGGGTTCTGGTAACCCCTGGCTAACCCGGGTGGTGCACTCACTGCCACCAGCCAACCTTGCTGTCCGCAGCAAGGGTTTTAGATCATGCATTGTGACCATCCACCCTTGGGCATCCTGGGACGGATAGGCAGTAACCTCCTACCTATGACCAGCATAGGCAGGTCACCACAGAGTACATGGGGCCATGCTGAAGCACCTTCAGCTGTAGCTAACAAACTAGCTAGGAGATTCCTCCACAAGGGCTAAATGGGATTTCCAGGAGTACTTTCTGACAAGACAGGACTGACCACTGTGACAACCCACCTCTCCCTCTGTGCTGAAACAGCTTTTAGAGAGGTGTCTGTCCTCGGGTATTCGCTGCCACCAGCTGGACTGTCTCCAGTGCCAACCTTCAAGTTTACAAACTTGAATAATCAAGCGTGCAATTGCACAAGTTAGTCTGGTAGTGTGTCTCTCTCGAGTGGCGGATGCTACACAGAGTTTACCTCAACCAGTGGAACCCAAATATTACCTTAGAAAAATGACATCACAGTCACAACTGTTGAGCAGATAAATAGCTTTTTACTTAACAGAAAGTGCACTGAGCATTTACAGGATATATATTTACAACACAAGAGAATAACACTCATACAGGAAAAGTAAACACATGTTTTTAAATAACAGATGGCAAAAGAAGGCTACTACTGAAATATGCTAGCACTAAACTTACTCTGTCCTGTCCTTCTAAGAGACACTGGACCCTTTTCTAACTGCCAGCTCCCACGGACATAGCTACAAGGGTAGGCTCCAAACTTATGTTTCCCCTCCCAGCTTCCAGAGCAAAAGAGAGCCCCTTCATTATCTTTCAGCCTCTTATACATTCTCCTGGGAATAGGTAATGCCTATTCCCCCTTTGAATGCAGCAACCATCTAACATGTATGTATTTAATTGTCCCAATCAGACTGAACACCTATCAGTGACCAGTTATATTCCCTTTTAAACCGTCAGTTTATATTTGAATGACCCAATCTGTTCAAATTGCCCTGTGTATGTGTCTGCAGGTCTGTGTGTGTGTGTGTGTGTGTGTGTAAATGTCCACTCGAGATTTATGACCCAGCTCTTATCTAGCAGCTAGGGAGGACTGAAAATTCCAGCTTGTGGATGCTGCTGGACAGTGGATTTTAGCCTGTGTGTGTTTTTTTTTTTCAAACTGCTAAAAAAACATCAGCTAGAGAATCCAAACCATTAACTCTTTCCATACCATTTCTGTCACATCTCCCAGATAATGAAGGCGTGTCCCTTGGGCCACCCCAAGTGACATAGCCGTTCATGCAATTACTGGGAAGTGCCCAAAAGTATCCAGCCATGCCGTTAGCCCTGTCTAGATAGGCCATCCGCATTTGCCTTTTGTTTGCCACTGCGATGCTGGATGGTCATGTTGTATGCCTGCAGTACCAAACTCCAACGTAGTAGTTTTCCGTTTTGCCCACTTGACCTATGAAGCCAAATCAGGGGATTATGATCTGTGACCACAGTAAATTCTCTCCCATATAGCTAAGGCTGCAGCTTCAGAAGGGCCCAGACTATTCCCAAGCATTCCTTCTCGATTGTGGTGTATGCCTCCTCTATGGGCAAAAGCCTCCAGCTGAGGTACACAACCAGGTGCTCCTCCCCCTGCAGGGTAACTTGGCTCAGCACAGCCCTCAGCCCATGGTCTGAGGCATCCATACGGACCATAAACTTCAAACTATAATTGGGGCTAGCCAATACAGTTGGGCCAATTAAGGCCTTCATTAGCTATTGAAAAGCGACCTCACAGCCTTCTGACCACTTCACTGTATCTGGCTTTCCCTTCTTGGTTAAGTCTGTCAGGAGCTTAGCCAGATCGTTATAGCGGGGAACAAACCTTCAGTAGTACTCTGCAGTCCCTAGAAATACCCTGACCTGTTTCTTTGTGGTAGGAATAGGCCAGGCCAGGATGGCATCAACCTTGGCAGGCTCCGGGCGGATGTGTCCACTACTCACCTAGTGCCCAAGGTAGGACACTTCTGCCATACCCATCTGGCACTTTTCGGCCTTAACAGTCAGACCTGCATTCTTTAACCTGTGGAACACATCCTGTACATTCTTGATGTGCTCATCCCAGGTCTGGCTATATATGGCTATATCATCCATATAAGCCAATGCAAACTCACCTACCCCAGACAGAATGCAATCTACAAGCCGTTGAAATGTCGCAGATGCATTCTTCATTCCAAATGTCATTACCTTGAATTCGTATAAACCAAATGGAGTAACAAAAGCTGATCTCTCCCTGGCTGCAGGGGTCAGAGGTACCTGCCAGTAGTCCTTTGTTAGGTCTATTGTGGTCAAATACTTGGCTCCCCAGTCGCTCCAGGGTCTCATCTGTTCTGGGTATGGGATAGGCGTCTGACTCCGTGCAGCTATTCAGCCTCCGGTAGTCAACACAGAATCGTGTGGTGCCATCCCTTTTGGGGATCAGTACCACGGGTGATGGCCAGGGGCTACTAGATTCCTGGATTACTCCAACTTCCAGCATCTCCTTGAGCTTCTCTTTCACAGTCTGCTTAACGTGCTCAGGTACCCTGTCGGGGGACTGTTTCAGGGGAACCTGGGTCCCTGTATCCACATGGTGCTCTGCCATCGTGGTGTACCCCAGTTTCCCTGTGAATATGTCCTCAAATTCTCAGCATACCCCTAATTTCTTGCACCTGGGCTGGTGTCAGCTGTTCCGAGAGGGTAAGGGTGTCCACAGAGGATGCAACCCTGGCCTCCCCAAGTAGGTCCACCAGTGGATCTATCTCCGTTTTCTCCTCTGGGGCACTGCATACAGTGAGGACCATTTCTTCCCTGTCATGGTAGGGCTTCAGCATGTTAACGTGATACACCTTTCGTTTGCATCTCCTGTCCAGTAGCTCTATCATGTAATTGACATCACTAACCTTTTGGACAGTGGAGACTGGCCCCTCCCATGCTGCCTGTAATTTATTCTGTCTGACACGGATGAGTGCCATCATTCGCTGTCCCACCTCATATTCTCTGGCTCGGGCCCCACGGTCATACCAGACATTCTGCCGCTGTTGTGCAGTGGCCAGGTGCTCCTGAGCAAACTATATGAGCTCCCTAAGGTGGGTCCTGAAGTTCAGGACATACGCCACAACAGACTCCCCTTGGGAGGCATGGTCACCCTCCCATTCGTCCCGAATCAAATCTAGGGACCCACACACCCTATGACCAAACAGGAGCTCAAAAGGTGAGAACTCCGTGGACTCCTGTGGGACTTCCCTGTATGAAAATAGGAGATGAGGCAAATATTTGTCCCAGTCCCTCTTATGCTGGTCAGCAAAAGTCCTTAGCATGGTCTTAAGGGTTGAATTAAATCGCTCCACCAGACCATTAGCTTAGGGATGGTATGGGGAGGTTTTGAGCTGCTTTACCCCACACTTTTCCCACAAACTACTCATTAACCCTGACATGAAATTGGCACCCTGATCTGACAGTATCTCCTGGGGAAAGCCCACCTGGCTAAATATTCCCAACAGTGCATTTGCCACTGGTTCTGCCTCAGAGGATGTTAGGGCCACTGCCTCTGGGTATCTGGTGGCATAGTCGACAACTTCCAGGATATACTGTTTGCCAGTGCGACTTGGGGTGCTCAATGGCTCCACTATGTCCACAGCTACCCTCTTGAAGGGTTCATCAGTAATATGCAGGGGCACCAAAGCTGCCTTGGCCTTGTCCCCCATTTTCACCACCCGCTGGCACTGTGGACAAGTCCTGCATAATTTGCCACATCCTTGCCAATACCAGGCCAGAAGAAATTGTTGGTTAGACGCTTTTTTGTGCGCCTCACCCCCAAGTACCCTGAAAAAGGGATATCATGGGCGAGGGCCAAAAACTGCTAATGGTGAACCTTAGGGACTACCAGCTGCTGGAGTACCTCACCGTCTAGCCCTTCCTGTGCTGTACATTCTCTGTACAACAGCCCATTGTCCCAGTAAATGGACTCTTTACCCCCTTGAGGACACTCAGCCCTATGAGCTATTTCCCTCAGTTTTTTCAGGGTAGGGTCAGTTCGCTGTGCAGCACTCAGCAGCCCTCGTCTGACCCTTCCCAGTGCCCCTTCAGAAAGAAGTCCTGTGGGCTCCTCTGTTTGTGACTGAGGTTCTGTACTGCTGCTTCTAGCCAGCCCCTCCCCTGTGCTAGACACTTCCTCAGCTGCTGAAGGTGTGGCTGGATCACCCAGAGTCACCCCCTCTTCACCCCCAGAAGCTTGCCCTTGTGCTTGACTACGAGTTACTACACACACCAGTTTTTTCCTGGGGTCCAAATCCTTTCCCACAATCATATTTACAGGTAGGTCCTCTACAACTCCTACCTCCTTTTCTCCATGACCCCCTTCTCAGCGCAGGAAGACTCTAGCCATTGGTAATTGGACTGGTGGCCCTGTGAATGCCCGGACCTTGGAGTATTTCCCAGGCACCATCTGCTCTGCCCGGATTAGTTCCTGCCGTAGCAGGAAGATGCCAGCGCCTGTGTCCCACAGTTCCTCTGTTACTATTCCATTAACTGTAATGGGATGCAGATTCTCATCAGAGGAGAGTGGTCCTTCCGACTGGACACACCCTACAAACACACCAGTGCTCTTTTGATCACCCACTTCCCATACCTCTGCCCCTTAACCAGTTTCTGAGGGCAGTTATATCTCAAGTGTCCCACTTGATTGCAAATATGACATTTCTTGGATCCTATTTCTTGAGTCCCCTTAGAACCAGAGGGCTCTGCTTTGGGCTCAGGTGCAGGCTGGTTTCCTTTGGGCTGCCCCCCATGGGATCCCTTATAATCATGTGCTGCTCCCCCACCATAAGACTTGCACTTTGTATATGGCCGGCTAGACAGATACACGTCAGCACTTCCTGCCACCTCTGTTGAACAGGCGCATGCCCTGTCTAGGAGCCATACACGCGTGTCCTCAGGTACAATTTTAAGGAATTGCTGTCTCACCAATACATCTTTAATCAGTTCCACAGTGGTTGCTTCAGCCCCCTCCATCCACCTATCAAGGTAAGTACGCAGTTGAACCTGCAGTTCTGCATAACTGTCTTCTGGGCGTTTCCTTAACTCCCTAAATTTCCTTCTGTAAGCCTCAGGAGTTAATTCAAAACGTTTCAACAACACTGTTTTAACTTTGTCATAATCAGCATAGTCTTCATTACTCATTTTAGCAAATGAATGCAAAGCTCTCCCCGTAAATAAGGGTGTGAGATAAGTTGACAGGAAGCCTTAGTCAATTTTAATTGGTCGCATACTCTCTCAAATTACCTTAGAAATAAATCAAGGTCATCTCCCTCTTTAAGCTGAGGGAACAATTTAGAATTAATTTTGGCTTCATGAGGCAAACTCACTCCACCATTACGGTTTGCTGGCTGCGCAGGGTCATCATCTTCTCATGCTGTTGTCTCTGGGGTTCATGCTGTTGTTCTTTCTCTCTGTCTGCCAGTCTCTTTTCTTCCAGTTCTTTCTCTGCATTCTGTCTTCTTGTCTCTGCTTCCCATCTTTTTTGTTTCGACTTCCAGTCTTTTTGTTTCTGCATCCAGCCTTCTTGTTTTTGCTTCAGCATCCAGTCTTTTCACCTCCAGTGCCCTTTCTTGCAGCAAAAGCTGCAGTCACAGTGCCTCAAGCTGGTTTGGGGGTCTGCTGCCTCAGTTCCTGACTCACCCCCAGCGACTGTCTGCTTCAGATCATGTGCCAAGAGGGCAGCTATGAGGCCTGCCTTTTTCTTGTGTTTTAGACCTTCAGGCTGAATCCCGTTTTCCTGGCACCTTTCAAAAAGCTGTGGCACAGTAAGTGAGTCATACTCCATGGAGCTCATTCCCTACTGCTACGCTATACTGTGCTAACTAGAAACAAATAAAACTGTTGTACAAATGTATTCCCTTATAAATCCTGTTTTACAACGCTAAGGTAACTGTTCCACTGGCAAACTCTGTATCTCGGTGTGCTACGCAGTCCGCTATCATCACCCCACCACTGCCAACCAATATGTGACAACCCACCTCTCCCTCTGTGCTGAAACAGCTTTTAGAGAGGTGTCTGTCCTCGGGTATTCGCTGTCACCAGCCGGACGGTCTCCAGTGCCAACCTTCAAGCTTACAAACTTGAATAATCAAGCGTGCAATTGCAGAAGTTAAAGTCTGGTAGTGTGTCTCTCTCTCGGGTGGTGGATGCTACACAGAGTTTACCTCAACCAGTGGAACCCAAATATTACCTTAGAAAAATGACATCACAGTCACACCTGTTGAGCAAATAAATAGCTTTTTCCTTAACAGAAAGTGCACTGAGCATTTACAGGATATATATTTACAACACAAGAGAATAACACTCATACAGGAAAAGTAAACAAATGTTTTTAAATAACAGATGGCAAACGAAGAAGGCTATTACTGAAATATGCTAGCAGTAAACTTACCCTTTCCTGTCCTTCTAAGAGACACTGGACCCTTTTCTAACTGCCAGCTCCCTCGGACGTAGCTACAAGGGTAGGTTCCAAACTTATGTTTCCCCTCCCAGCTTCCAAAGCAAAAGAGAGCCCCTTCATTGTCTTTCAGCCTCTTATATATTCTCCTGGGAATAGGTAATGCCTATTCCCCTTTGAATGCACCAGCCATCTAACATGTATGTATTTAATTGTCCCAATCAGACTGAACACCTATCAGTGACCAATTATATTCCCTTTTAAACCTTCAGTTTATATTTGAGTGACCCAATCCGTTCAAACTGCCCTGTGTATGTGTCTGCAGGTCTGTGTGTGTGGAGATGTCTACTTGAGATTTAAGACCCAGCTCTTGTCTAGCAGCTAGGGAGGACTGAAAATTCCAGCTTGTGGATGCCGCTGGACAGTGGATTTTAGCCTGTGTGTGTTTTTTTACCCAAACTGCTAAAAAAAACACCAGCTAGAGAATACAAACCATTAACTCTTTCCATACCATTTATGTCACAACCACCCACTACCATCGATGGGGCCATCAGCCTATCCCTGTCATGCACTCGCCCAGCTCCACTACTAGGTGCATACTAAAGAATGGCTAACTAATCACTATGTACACCACAGGGACAACCTTGTACCATTTACACATTTCACAAACTATACACTGCTTAAGAACATACATATGGCATTGCTATGCATTTTCCTAAAGCTAAAATCGCACTTTACACCTGTAAACATAAGTAACGTATTACTGTTAAAACATTTTAGAATCATTTAAGAAGACTATGAAAAATGCACAAGAGCTTTTAGTTGGAGCTCCAAATTCCTCCTCCTCTTTTCTTCCAGGAACACCTGTAAAAGAGAAAAGCAAACAAAACCTCCCACACAGCAGGTAACTACATAATTCTAAAGAGATTTTTGAGGATTATGTTATAAAACAGTATAAAAGTACAAAACAATACATAAATATGGGGAAGTGGGAACCCTCATTGTCCATCTTGGGGCCCCTCCTGTTTACCCTGTTAGACTTCAGCAATAACAGTGGTGGCAGCTCAGTAATTCAATACGCTGACGATGCCGTGTTGTACAGAACATTGGACAGTGTATTGACCCTTGAGCCTCAGCTACAAAAGGACTTCACAACCCTAGAAAAGTGGCTGCTGGCTAATAGACTGCTGTTAAATAAGAAAACGAAAGCCATGCTGTGTGGACCTAGAACCCTAGGCATGGACAGATCCCAACTGCTCCCCTTATTATCCTCAGTAGATACACCCATAGAAGTTGTGAGCTCCTTCAGATATTTGGGCCTTGTCCTGGACTAAAGTCTCACTTTCAAAAGCCATGTGGACCATGTCACCAGAGCGATGCATCAAAAGCTAGGTATACGCTACAGGATGAAATCACAACTCATCCCTGAAACCAGGGAGCAATTGTAAATTGCATCCTCCTTCCCAAACTTACCTATGCTGCCCCAGTCATTCAGTCCCTTACTGGAACAGAACTGGGCAGGATGCAAATACTTTACAACAAGATGGCCTGTTTTGAAACCAGTTCCCATCTGAAGTGTCACCACTGTGAGGTGCTTGACTCTTTAAACTGACCATCCCTTTCCCAATGGCTTCAATGCCCCCTCCTGTGCACCGCCTACAAACTAAGGGTCCCCACCCAGCAGGCCTTGCTGGGATGCTGGTCTCCAAGCGCCCAGCCAGGCTGCTCCGTACATCTTCCTGGAAGCTCCTGAAGGTTTCCAGGGTGAGGACGACAGCAGGAAACGAGCCCTTCTCCCATGCAGCCCCGACCCTCTGGAACAGCCTTCCTGACCAGCTGCATGACACCAGCACTCTGGTCCCCTTTAGAAAAAGGCTCAAAGTGCACCTGCTGGAAAACAACCCATGCATGTACCAGAGATGACCCTTGCAATTTCAAACCACAGATAACCTACCCTGCCCCTGAGGTTAAAGCCCCTGCATAAAACGCACTTATGCTTGAACTGAACAATATGAGAAAAACAGTGTTGTAAATGTTGGTAGCCTCCCACTGTCTAAACGCATGTGATCTCAAAAAAACCTATGTATGTTCCCAGAGAGTGAAAGCCTTCTGGAATTTCTGGGACTGTCTTAGAATGATTGTTCTAAAAACTGATTTTCTTTGAATTGTATTGTTTATGTGTCCTGTATCTTACAGGTTTCTATGTAACTAAATCCGCGTTGCCCCTGAAAAAGGGATAATTTGGGCCCAGTGGGCCTACCTAGTCAACAAAATGAAATAAATAAATAATCTAGGGCTGCAATGTCGTTTGCTAGGCACTCCCAGCCAAAAATGTCTCTCGAGTTTGGCTAAGCCAGTTCAAAATGGTTCTTGCAAGCAGGCTCACAGCCAACTTGGAGAATGTCCAGGATACAAGTCTATAGGACTAGAATGTCAGTTACATTACACCCTTAGTAGGCAGTCATTTAAAGAAAACAGAAACATGGACCTGCCAGTACAGATGTGCAGGCTGTATCTTCCACTTCACCTGTGGCACCAGCCAGGACCTTCTCTTCAGACTCTCTTGGCTATGGGTGACCTCTTTGGACTCCAACTCCCACGACTTCTGGATCCGGTTCTGCTTCTGTTAAACAAAAAAGAAATTGCAGCCTCGAACATCTCTTGTTCTCCTGGGGGGATGATGCACACCAATGTTCCAGGTTTCTTCGGCAGATTGCCTGCAGATCACGTGGCCCGACGACTGTGGCTTACAGTCTCTGGTCTTTTACTATGCAACTGGCAACTTTTCACAAAGTTGGAACATCCAGGAACTCTCTTCAGTAGTACCACCAGGGTTGGAGGCAGTATATGATTGTTCTATTTGGTCGGATCATCCTGGTAGAATGGACAGTCTCATTTCCATCTGGATCAGTAACAATGACAGAGTCCAAGTGGAGGGTGCACCCCGGTTTCCAAGCTTTGACCTTTTCTCTGTACACCTGATCTCGTTCCAGAGCGCCAGCTTCTGTACCTCAATGCCGTTTCCAGCCACCAGATTCCCTGGCCTCTTCCATGAGCAGTCTTCTTGATGGTTCTCTATTTCTTCCCACATCCATCTAGGCAGATACAGATACTTTAGTCCAAAGACCTTCTCTGCTTTTCTGAGGATGACTCTCTTCTTTGCTGTTTTTTGGCAGATTCCTGCCTCCAGCCTGGCTTGGCAGTGGCCAGGTCTGAAGCTCCCAGGCCTCTCTATCCCACTCTAGAAACATACTGTTGTGCCCTTCATCTTCTTCGGCCTGCAAGTATGAGCCCCTCTCTTCTGTGGGCTCATCAGTTTCCTCGAACTCTGGTGGCACAGCATCACCACCAGACTCCATTTCAGGTACACGTCTTTGCACCCTCCAACGGCTCAACCTCTTCCATGTAGGTTCCTCAGGAGCCAGTCACAGGTTCGACTCCTACAAGCACCCTCTCTTTACTGCTCTTGGAGGTATTGGCCTCCCAGGTAGTGAGGTCTTCCAACTCCTCATCCCACCCAAGGACACATGGACTTGGCCCACTTTTGCATGGGTACACCAGTTCTGAACTAGCAACAGTCAGGACCCACCCAGCCCCTTCGTTGGCTCAGGGGGCCAGTATTCACATTCAAAACTCCACTCTGCACTGGCAGATTTTCAAAAAATTGTCTACAGAAATCCTCAGGCCCTTGCTCACAAACATTTGCTTTTTGAGACACTGGAGTAGGTTCTGCATTCATGGTCCAAATGGGGGCCAAACAGACACAGCGGACAAGTCTCTCCATGAGGGCCAATTGACATGCCCATGCCAAACTTAACTCTGCAGTCATGGCCATCATGTCAGACCTTCGAGCACACTATATATACACACACACACACACACACACACACACACACACACACTGGCCATCCAGGGAGTGCTACATCACTTGGAGCTCCCACACAGTCTGTCTTCCTTAAAATTTCCTTAATTCTTGCTTCTTCTGAACCACCCAGGCCCAGACATACACCGGATACTGTCTCTGACCACTAGCCATCTTGCAGGCTGCAAAGAACACACAGTAGAGCTGACGTTACTTGTTGCATTCTTCACTTTTCCCTTGCAAAAAGTCCTGTACACTGCTACCGGCACTTTTGATTTGTAACCTGCCTGTCTTTGTCCTCTGCCCTTGCACAGCATGCCCAGTTTACTTTGCGTCTTTCAGAATTCTCCACTATGCTTGCTTTACACAGTTGCAATTGCAAATGACCAGAAATTGAATCTTCAGCTGCCCAGAACATCTTTTTGTTGAAAAATCACTTGAATTTAGTACTCACAGATATTGATGTCTTCCACACCTTTTGCTGTGGCCTACACCAGATTGCCGGCTCGTTGCACACACAGGACAGTCCAGAATGGTGACTGACACTGGCCATGTCAGATTGCAATACCGGGCTGAGCGACCTTTTGAATGCTGCAGGAATTGCCCATTGGGTTGCCCGAGAATCTTCCATTACAGAAATCCAAAGTTTTACAATGAATTGAAACACAGGCCTTGACACCTCCAGCGCTCTCCAACACTCTTCCACGAGTACTGCACTGTCCAACACAAGACTCCAGCCTGCAGGAAGGGTTTACGTGGCATTGTCCCATCACACGATGCTATGCAAATGAGCAGTTGCACACACTCTCTTTCCCTCCCTCCGCAGGCATTCCTCGAACTCTCTGGGAAGGATTTTAAATGGCAGAAGTGAACTTTTTTTATTCTTAAAGTCGTCAGTGCGATTCACACTTTCTGCCCATCAGAGCTGACCAGATGGTCTTAAAGGAGCCCTACAGGGATTTTACCCTTGTGCTGACCAAATCCTACCTAAACTACATTACAGTGTGTTCTAGTAACCCAGGGGAACCCGGGTGTTAAAGAAACATAATTAAATTGGACCCTTATTGACCTTGATGGGGCACACCCCCATGCTCTTTCTGTGCACGTCATTCATTATATGTCTAAGCTCAGGGGTGGAGCGGATGAATAGAGAAGTGGAAGGGACTGGTTGGCTACCTTGTCCGGCCCAAACTATAGTCCATTCCACTTTCATACGGACGTCAGATAAAATGATTAAAATAGCATAAGAAGACTTTCGCTGGCATAAGCTAACAAACCATGTAAGTAGTTAAGGAGCTCTGCAAAACACTTGAAGCTCATGGTGATTGTTTGAAAAGGTTTCAGTGGGTTTCATCTACACTCTTTGACGAATGATTAGTTTTGATAGTGATGTGCTACATTCTTTTTGGTGCACATCAGATCATAAATAAATGACTGGCTGAGACATCAGCTGCTGAATATGAACATTGGCAGGTACATATGAATACGTTTATAACCCCAGGAATAACTTAATGTTTACATTTTAATGCTGTCATCACATGCCAGGGTGTACAGTCATTGAGAATTATAGGCATTCCTCTGTATGTAGAAGCACAAGGCCAGTTTATAGTTTTGGGGGTTGGGGGCTCCCAGTAATGTGCACTGAATGGTAGTGTTTTTTTTTTTTTTTTTATCTTCTTCTCAACTCTTTTTGTGCACTGTGGCACAGGTGAAAATGTACCTCTTATCTGTCCACTGGTTCCCGCATCCCCCACCACACCCAGCATCCCCCAGGCTGTCTGGACCCGTAGGTCTGTGACTTACCCTTCACAGCAGGGCTTCCATATGGGAGAGATGGAGTTTCACCTTTGTGCCTCATCCTGGTACTTAGCTCAGTGTCATTTAGGTGTGGAGGCTGTGGGTCCTGGTTGTCACACCGCACTGTCTTCAGAGGGTATTCCTTGATTTGCCCCATGGGGATGCAGCAGTGCATGCTGCTGACTGCTGGTACCTCCCTCACAAATCTTGCGGGCCCAGGTCACTGATCTTCTAGCCACTACTAGGAGTCAGCATGACACCGGGTGCCACAGCCCACGTGCCCTCCCCCCACCTGAAGAGGATAGCAGTCCAGTGGGCACTCATCCTACATCCCCCGGCCAGCCCTCTGACTCTCTGAACATGTTTCCCAACCTTGATGTTCAGCGGAACAAGCAGTAGCTGTACCGCTACGTCGGCTGAGTAGCCCCTGAGTATTTGTTATTAATGCAAAATTTCACTTGATAAATGCATTAATGAGAAATCAGGTTTATATAACTGAAACCCTGTAATTGCTATGATTTTATTTTTCTGTGTTTGAGTAGCTTTATTCTTTCGTCTGAAGAAAAAAAAAAAGGGAGAGTAATTGTATGTCTCCTCATGAAAATAAAACAAGGCTTCACATTTCTCTTGTCTCCTGCTACTGTAGGTGTGAAGATGGCGGTGCCCCTGGGGGTTCCAAAGCAATTGTAGAGGGAATTATTGAAGAGGAAGAGGAGGAGGATGACCAAGAACGGGAGCTTAATAGTAAAAGGAAGAAAGATGATGATGACGATACAGAGGTAGCTTTTCAGTGGGTTGAAACATATTTTTACTCTCTTCTTAAGAACATGTTGTTTACTTGTGGTTTGCCAAACCATCTAATTAGGAAAATGGAGCTGACCTGCTTCCCACACCTCCATTTTTTAATGTGGCAGAGTAAGGAAGAAAAGTTGTGATCTACAAGTTCAGCTGTTTGGAATGAAGATCTGTAACTCTGCCTGCCTTTTTCTAACAACTAGAGTCCAGTAGTGATGCCATACAAACACTGCATCATCTCCACTCTGAGATGTTGCCTCAGGGAACTGGAATGGTGATGTTGAATCAGAATTCCATTCAAATGTTGCTGTGTGCTGGTGTTCCCGTTCGAATGTCAAATGTATTTTCTCCGTTGAGAACAGTTGCCTCGGAGCCCTCTCCAGGTCCATTGGCTAAGTCCCTTATTGTTCATTATTTAAAAAAAAAAAACTCCTTAAGGTTTGTTTTATTTAGTTCTCGATATTTGCATTAGAGTATATTTTATTTATATTTATATTGGTTTTCTCCAGTTGCCGATCGGTTCCTGGAACTGGAGGTAAGTCTTACTTCGCCTTTCCCACTCTAGCATGGTAACCCTTATTTTTGATAAAAAGTTTAACTACTGCTTTTTTTCCTTTATTCTAGTAATTAGTTTGATGTTTTAAAAAGTAAAGAACCAACAATAATTTTTTGTTTTTTTCAGTCAACTGGTGTGAAGTTACATTGATTTTTACTGTTTAAATTGAAACCTACCTGTGTAAAGTAAGGAAAAAAATATAAATCTGTGTTCTAAGTTAGAGTGCTAAGTGTTTGCAGCTCCTTTCTGAATCTGTGAAACCCCACCACCACCTGAGCCAGCTCTCTTTGGTGCCCAGTTTCTCCAGGGCTATTCTGCTAAATATCCCCAAACCCCACACCTTACTGTCTTATAAATTTTCGGCCCCTCCACCGATTAAATACTCTCACTGCCCGCCCTCTTCCTCGACCCCACCCCCCACCTGCAGCCTTCCATTGGCTCCCCTCTACTCTAGAACTCCCATTCTCTCTGTTTCACCTCCTAGGGCTATTAGCCATTGGCCCTCCTAGGGGCCAACCAACACATTCATCCCAGCCAGTCTTGGCCCCTTTCTCCTCGTAATTACCTCCTTGTCTGAGAAGCTGCTACAAAATCCCAGCACCATGTCCAGCGTTTTACCTCTACTTAGTTGTCTGTTCTCCTGCCTCCCGACCCCCCCCTCCACCATGCCACCTACCTTTCCCATGCCCCCCTTCCCCTACTTGGCTCATATTGTAACTCCTCCTTGCCCCTCCAACCCTGTGCTCTCTCTCCTACTCACTCCTACCTGGGCACACTCCACTATGCGTCTCCCACCCCTTTACTAATCAGGCCCTCTCCCTCCTGGACTCTCCTGCACCTACTTGCTTCTTGCCCCACCCCTGTTACCCACACAAATGTCCATCCTTGCCCCCACTTGCGGCGGGGCTCTTCTGTTCCAAGCTACCTCCGTATACTAGCCCAACACCTATCCTTCACTCTCCTCCTTCTCGTAGCGGGAGACATACACCCAAATCCGGGACCCTTGACCACCACATCCTCACCAACCTCAGCCGGCACCCCCACCCCATCCCTCCAACTGCCAGGTTACCTCCTCCACAAAGGCCTCCATCTCCTTTACCTAAATATTCATAGCCTACCACTTAAAATTGACCCGCTACAAGTTCTCGCTGCCCTACAAGCCCCTGATGTCCTCGTCCTCTCTGAAACTTGGCTTAACAAAAACATTCCCGACTTCTCAGTCGCAATCCCTGGTTACACGATGGCCCGCCAGGACAGGGCCACGAGAAGTGGCGGCGTAGCCATCTTCATAAGTTTGGACATACGCTACGAAATAATCTTATCTAAAACTGAACCTAAAGAGTAAGAACTCTTGCTGCTCCAGCTCACACTACCCTTCTCGCTGCCCATATTCGTTGCCAGAATGTACTGCCGACCAGGCACCCCTGCCACAACTGTTAATGACCTTCTTACACAGATCAGTTCACGAGCACCCACCGGGGAATTACATGCTATGGGTGACCTTAACCTAAACTGGTTAGCCCCGGCCCTCAACAAAACCCGGATGGATGTCGCTGCCCTCAATTTAAGCCAGCTCATCACTGAGCCCACCCGCCTAAACCTTAAATCAGGTAACCACTCCCTTATCGACTGGGCTCTGACCTCCCATCCTCACAGAGTCATCCAAACAGGCCTACTCCCTGACTGAGTGATCACCATGTCATCTACCTTGTTCGCAAAATCCACTGTCTCAAATCCCCCCTAAGTTCTTAGTCCAACGGTCGTTCAAATCCCTAAACCTCGCTCCCCTCCTAAATTACCTTGTCCTAGCTAACTGGCTCCCCCACAACCTGATAGATGGCACCCTATTTCGCTTCAGAAACACATTCCTTAAAATATGGGATTCCCACGCCCTGCTACGACGTACTAGGGTACAGGATACCCACCTGCCTTGGATCTCCCAAGAGCCCACAGCTTGTATGAACGCCCGTGACTCAGCATGGCGAGCCTTCAAAGCCGCAGCCCTACCTCAGGACCTCTCCCACTACCGGTATCTGTGCAACATGTGCACTAGAGCAACTGGGCTAGCTAAAGCAGAGTACTTTAGATTCTCCCTTCAATCTAACCTTAATAGCCTCTCCAAATTCTGGAAGGTCATACACTCCCTCTTCTCACCCCTTGCCTCTCCTTAGTGTAAACAACTCCACACACTCGGATCCAATCTCAGTCGCTGCTGAATTTAACTTATATTTCTCCACCTGCGCGCTTCCTTGCTCTTTTCCTTCTTAACCCCCCATTTCACCATCTCCACCACCTACAGGGCAAAAACTAACTCAAAATACAGGTATTTTCTCCTTCAGGGAAATCTCTCCGGATGAAGCTCTAGAAACCCTGCTAACATTAAGCCCCTCAAATGGGAATTCCCTGGATGGACTAGACCCCAAACTTCTGTTCCTCTTGGCCTCTGCCATAGCCACCTCCTAATGCCTACCTCCTAAATGTATCCTTCGACACTGCATCTGTCCCTCTGTCCTGGAAGCACACCATTGTAATCCCTCTCTACAAAGGGGGTGCCTCCTCCTCCACCTCAAACTATCGGCCAATCTCCCTCCTCCCCTGCTCTGGCGAAGCTGCAAGAACACTTAGTGCTTAGCCAGCTAACCTCCTATCTCGCTGACTCAAATTTCTTCACACACTACCAGTCCGGATTCAGGAAAGATCACTCCACTGCCTCCTCTTTACTAAGGCTCACTGACACCATCCAGTCTGGAATGGATAGAGGTCTCATCACCTCTGCCATTTTCATCGATCTGGCCAAGGCCTTCTATACAGTCTCCCACACTCTGTTACTATCTAGCCTCTCTGACTCTGGCCTCTCCACATCTGCTACTACCTGGTTCAGTGCCTATCTTTCAGACCGCACTCAGCCTGTTAGGATTGTGGAACCCATGTCCCCTCCCCTCCCCATGTCCACCAGTGTCCCCCAAGGATCGGTGCTTGGGCCTGTCTTATTCTCTCTTTTTCTAAACAACCTGCCCCAAACTTGTTCTGCCTCCTCGGTCCACATGTATGCTGATGATACTGTCCTATTTTCTTCTGGCTCCTCCCCAGCCTCAGTTGCCTCTACCCTCCAGACGGATTTTAACAAAGTCCAGCTCTGGTTCAACTCTCACCAACTCTCTCTAAATGCTAAAAAAAAACTGTAACTATGACTTTTGGTACATCCCAACGACTAACCAGGCTCCCCTCCCTCCCACTTTTTCCACACCCTTAATGGGTCAAAGCTGGAGGACGTCACCTCCTTCTGGTATCTTGGAGTTTGGCTTGACTGCCACCTCACCTTCTCAGTCCATGCTGACTCTGTGCTAACAAAACTCCGCCTCAAGCTCGGAGCTTTATATCGGAACCGTTCTAGCCTCCCCTATCCGGTCCGTCCTGAGCTTATCCAGAAGTTGATACTTCCCTCCTTCAATTATTGTGATATTGTTTACAGTGCCGCCCACACATCAGTTTTATCCAAGCTGGATACCCTTTTTAATACTTTCTGCCGGTTTGCTCTTGATGCTCCTCCTACTTTCCCACATGCGAACTGTGCAACTCCCCTTGCTCTCCCTCCCTTGAGAACGCTTGCCTAATACACTGTGCCAAGTTTATCTCGAAGAACTGGTTTGGTACCCTCCCAGTGTATCTGACCTCCGTACTATCGCCCCCTCTGGCACCCACCTATGCTGTGAGCTCCCTAGACTCCCGGCTCCTGTTAGTCCCCAGACGTCGGACCCAAACTGGCCAGGCCGCCTTCTCTCACCACTTTCCTCAACTCTGGAACTCTTTCCCCGCTGAAATTCGCCACTCTTCCTCTATCCGTTCACTATTCTATACCATTGCCAACCACTGCTCAGTAAACTGCTCCTGCAGCTAACTCTCCAATCTTTCTACCTCAGACACTCCTATATTTCTTCTCCCAGTAGGCCCAATGGTGCTACTTCGCTAACCACACCCAACTTCAGTTCTTGCTCAGTGTGCTTTTCCTGGTGAAACAATTTCAATAAATAAATAAATAAATGACTGCAAGAAAAGGATGGGGGCCTACAGAATTTTAAAGAGTGAAGGCTGTCAAAAGATCTTGGTGAAGGCAGACCACCATGATCTTTGTTTCATCTGTTTTGGCCCTGACTGTGATTACAAATTGTGAATTGCATAAAAATTTTGCCCAAAAACACAAAATAAAAGGAAAAAGCTCAGAGAGCCTCAGTCTGCCGTCATGTCACCTAGCAACTCTCCTAAAAGAAGAATAGCGGGAATTATCACAGATGGTGGCAATCGTACATCCTCAGGTACCTCTTCACAAAATAAGCTGAGAAACAGAAGAGCATCAGTCTCTGATCAGAGAGACAGATAAGTTGCTAACACATCATCCAGCTTATAGAGAGCAGCACAGGGTGCCTGATAGGGGGAACCCTAATGCTAAAGATGTCAAAAAGAAACAACCAACGGATGCTCTGGTGCCATCAACACCAGCAAAGAAAAAAAGCATCTCAGTGGACCCCCCCCCAAAAAAAGGGATCAAGAGCCAGCAGTAGAACAGACAGCTGTGCTCTCCATATAGAACATTGCTAAAATGTGGCAGGTCTTCCAGTTTTTCCAAGCTGTGGGGAGCCTTAACACTGTTCTTGTTCCCCCCCCACCCCGCCTCAGGTATTTCTTCAAACCTATGCTGGAGGAGGAGGGAGATGAAGGGTAACCGATAGAACTGGAGACAGTCCTTGAACATGATTTTGGTTCACCACCAAAAGCAAATGAGGATTTTTCCTCGTACTCCTCTTTTGCAAAGCATATGTTTAAGACTCCTGATAGCCCTTCTTCTGAGACAGTGGGTGACACAGAAGAGACAGAATTCATGAGCACGCTGGGATTGCCCTCATCTGAAAGGCTCTTGGTACCCACACACACATATCTCAGGGAAGCCACGAGCAGAATTCTGGCATACCTAAAGTCAGCTCCTGACACTGACAAAAAAGTAGAAAATAAGTATGAAGTAGAAAGGCAGGGGGTAGAATTTTTATATTCGCACCCTGACCTTGCTGGAGTTGTGCAAGCAGCTGCATGTGAAAAATCAAAGGTGTCTCTAGCATCCACGCCACCAGAGAAAGATTCCAGGAAACTGCATTATATGGCATGGAAAGTGTACACTTTAGCCACCCTGCAGTTAAGGCAAACTGCTTACATGGCATACACGGCACATTACTAAAGAAAAAAAAAAAAAAAACAACCTTTGGAACACTGTTCCGTCACTAAGCGAAAAGGTAGGTAGCGAAGTTGGCAGTGGTTTAGTAGAAGTTGCAAAGGACGCACTAGAAGACACTAAATACCAGTTTCATATGCAAGTTGGCAGTGGTTTAGTAAAGGTTGCAAAGGATGCATTAGAATACACTAAATACCAGTTTCACATGTCTGTAGTTTCAAATGTTATAGCCTCAAGGGTAGTGGCACATGCAGTAACTCTGAGAAGGTTTGATTGGCTTAGAGCAACCATCCTCTCAGAGCAGGGGTGTAGCCAGACAATATAAATGCATACACCAGGACCATGTTTGTTTGCCCCATCTAGCACAATAAATACAACTTTTGTACACCATGACACTGGATATTGCTCCCCCCATGCACAGCTAAATACAGCTGCTATACATCGTTCCCTCAGGCACCCATACACCACCCCAGAGCCTGTAAAGTTGTATAGTCCTTCGGATGCAAGGACAGTATCAGTGACCAATCCTTCTAGTTTTGACTGTCATTAATAAAATTACAGAAAGGATCAGCTCTTCTGTGTTATATTTTGATGAACAGAGGCAGCAGCTGAGAGCCTTTGTGTTGCCACAACTTAAATAACATTGTACACTATGGAGTATCCAAGGCCCCTACTTTTCTGCTGCACAGTGGGACCAAGTTCTGAGGCAAGACTACCATTTGCCACAGAACTTCTGCGGCGGTGGTTTGTAATTTCTGCAGAAGTTCTGCGGTACTAACAAATTACCACATCACAGTGTCAGCTTGTCATCCTGACTTCACTTTCATGGCAGTGGTTATAGCAATCAGGATGGGGAAAGCACAGTAACACTAGTTCAAAAAATAACAGACTTATAGAAATAATTCTATGCCTAAAAAAGCAAATAAAATGTCTTTCCATTAAGGTCCTAGCCTATTGCATAAATTACATATACAGAGGGGATCTTATGTGATAAATAGGATATTTCTATACACATGCCATCTATCCCACTAATGAGGTCTCCACTGTCTTATCACTTATATATTTGTATGTGCTTTCTACACCACTCATGAGGTTCCCACTGTGTATCACTTATATATTTATATGCATTCTGTAACATACATACAGATGTGTGTGTGCATATAGTGAGAGAAACCGAGATACTGTGTGTGTGTGTGTGTATATATATATACTTCTTTTTTTTTTAATTTCCACAAAATTGCATCCTCATTCATACAGGTCCCATTGGAAATGGAATAAACGGAATAGAGGAGTTATTGCAAAACTCATTTTTCATGTCAGTCTGCTTCCCCAGGCACACTACGTAACACCATCAGGCCATGACATGCATGTGACCTGATTGTGAGATAGAGCTCTCCAGCCCATCACAATGTATCCACCATGTGACAGAGCACTGCACCATACCTTCCCAGTCTCTGAGCAGTAATGTGCTCCATCAATCCTTGTGCTGCCCAGCCAGCTCCCAGAGCTAATCTCTGAACTTGAGTTGCCGGCATGGAAGCACGGCATGCTACCATCTGGCCAAACAACTGTTCCTGCACACAACATTTCTCCTCAACTTTTAGGTGATTCTATCAACCAGTAACAATATGTAATCAATAACCTTGGCAAAAATGCATACAGTGCAATTATTTATTTAACAGGTCTGTTCTTTCAACAGGTCTACACATTATTATATTCCACTTTTCTGGGCATAATTATTTTATTTTTCTTAAAAATGGCAGTTAAATTCATTTTACCAGTTATTCATTTCAGATGGCATCTCTATACCTTAAAGGCACAAATAAGTTTGTACAAAGTGAGGTATGGACTTAACAGGTCTGTGCCATTGACAAGGTTTTGTTTAAGTTGGCCCTAGTGCAATATGTAAGACTGAAAATTGTATTAGGCTGTAGTGCAGGTTGAGCAAATATCACCATGCCTGATGTGCTGCGCCACCGTCTCTGGCAGTGGGAGCTGTGGCAGATAAGTGTTCATATCTGTTGCAGAATGCATTCATTTCATTAGCTAATGTATGATGTTATAGCAATGATAACATCACATTCTGAGCATATGGGGGGGTGGGCTTTGGATATAAAAAGAGGGGAAGGGAACCAGATTCTATGGATAAACAGAAATATTAATAAAAAATCACCAAGAAGAGTGACTTCTGAGGCACCACAGAAGTTCTGTGGTAGATTGCAAGTTCTGCGGCCGCAGAATTCTAGGGGCCTTAAGTATACCTTCCTACTCTCATGATAGAGTACCAAGATGGTGGCGGTGTGTGAGCTGCCTAAGGACTGAGCTGTTTGAGCTCTGAACTTGGATGCTGTTAACTGCGTTTTACTACATTTCATTTTGCGTTTTAGATAGAAAGGGTATTGAGTGAGCTATATAGTACTTGTAAGTGTTTTTTTGCGGTCTTATAGTTAGTATTTTTCTTTTTCTATGTTGCTTTGTGAAATTTACCGCCTGGCTTTCACAACGGCCATTCTCCTTGTTTTCTTGGCCGCTTTGTAATAGTTTGGGAGTGCCAGTGGTCTAATTTTCGGTGTTTACCGGCTTTTTTGCTGGTAGAAACAAGCTGTGGTTCTAATTTGGATTTCGAAGCAGATTTGGATGGTCTTTTGGAGAGTAGTACTACCTGGAATCTGCCCTGTGGCTTTGCGGGACAGAGCTCAGAAGACTGGGGCTGAATCGTTCCTGACTTTTAGTTTTCCTTGCCATCTATTGCGAAGAATCTGCAGTGAGAGTGCAGATTGGAATAAGTGGGGAAGTCTTCCGATTGAGTGGAAGCCTGTTGCTCGTGGAGGTTGCTGGTTGCGGTGAGAGCGCATCCAGTGGATGCTTCGCTGGATTTTTCACCTAAAACAGTAGCGGTTGGGAATTATCAGGTTGGGGGGGGGGCTCCTCTAACTGTGTTTGGGGTTAAGTGGCTAAGTGCATCTCCTGTGACCAAGCGGGAGCTGCCCGACGACTCTCTGGGGAGCCTGAGAGCTGGTTGGGGTCTCCTAGGCCTCCTGTGGGTTGTGCTTGGAGGCTTGTCCCTCGGGGGGTTGTAGCTGTGGGTCGCTGAAGGCTGGATGCCAGGGCCTATGAGCTGCTACATTCGGGGGGGGGGGCCCTCTAGGTTCCTGATTTGCACATTTTCAGCCTGCTGCTGCACTGGGGACTCCCACATTGCTAGACTGGTTGAACCAACGTGGCCTTATTATGCTGCATATGGATTGAATGTGTAATTCATTTAACTGTTTGACTTGTGGACTGCTGGTTATCTGCTGCAAAGGACTTTGGATTCATCACGGTGGTCGTGGACTAATTTTTCTACAGTTTGCTTCATTTCTTTTTATTATTTCTGTCGCTTGTCGCTCAGACTCTGGTGAGAGCAGAATCTGGGACTGAGAAGCTCTGGCATTACTGATCAGGGGAGGTGGGAGCTTCCCTGGGCTATTCATTTTCACATCTGGACTTAAACTGTTCAAACAACATGAAGTCTTGCTGTATTCTGACTAATGCAGTTAGCCCCAGCCTTTAAACTGCCCTGGAGAACAAAGGGTTAAACTTTCTATGCAGAGCATAGAATGCTAAGCTCGAGCTCGGTTGGTTCTGTCTGTTTCCCCTTGAAATCTAACTGTCAGATTCTTTACTCTGCCTCACTGAATAGTCGTTCCTGAGATTTCTCCTGCAGCTCAGTTCGAAAGTCAGTTGAAGTTTCGGTTTACTGTCGGTTTTTAACCGAAATTTATTTCAGCATAGCCGGTTCAGTCTCTGTCTGTGGTACCGTGAGTACTAGATAGGTTTTGTACTGTTTTTCTGTGTGGAACTTGTAAAAGTGTGGATCGGTTCGGCTGAACCGATCAGTTGTTGATTCTTGTATCTTACTTTAGTGTGTGGTTACCGGTGCTTATTGGTTCTAAAAAAAAAAAACGTGTTTGGTATGTTTTTTTCCAAGACCCGTGACACAGTTAGGAACCAATAAGGGAGTCTTGCCTGGCAATTGCCAAAAAAAGGCTAAGTTGGTTAGGTTGGCCATGTCTGAGAAACCCCCCCCAAAAAAAACGTGCCCACTGGGTTTCAACACTGCAGTGAGTGTGGGGAGGTCTTTGCTAAGGCCGATCCCCACACCACCTGTGTTTGTCTGGAGTTTGAACACCTCAATTCAGACTGCCAAATTTGTAAAAAACTTTCCCAAATCTACCCTTGAAAAGAGATTAGGTAGACTGAGGGAAAAGGAGGCCGAGAAGTCCGCTGACCCGGATGGCCAGCCTGATTCGGTTCCGACCGAACCAGAAGGAGTGCCCTCTGACCAGGGCGATACTTCTTCGGGCAAAAGGAGAGCTTACCCCGAGCGTTCAGTTCTGATAAAAAGAAAACACAAAGAGAGATCATCCGGCTCGGATCCAGAAGCCCATGTTCTGACCACCGAGGAAATAGCCAGAGTGATTCGGACTGTGGAATCACTTCGCCCGGTTCCGACCAATCCGGCACCTTTAGGCAGGGGCTCGGTTTGGTCGGTTCCCCCGGTTCTCGATTATACCCCTGAAGAATTTTATGAACCGGAGTTTGAGGAGGAGGGGGAGTTTGAAGATGATGATGGTGATGGTGAAAGTCTGGATGTGCCTGTTGAACCGGACAACTCCCCAGACAGACCTTCAGGTGTATCCCCTCCTAGGCTTTCTGAGTCCCCTTCCCACTTTATGTTCTCTGAGAACCTCCAGCTTCCTATGGAGGAGGCAATGAAGGATCAAGAGGAGCCTGATTTTGTGGAAATGATGGACATCCCAGAGTCCAGGAAACTGTCTATTCCCGTTCACAAATCTTTTGGGAAGCAGACCCAAAAAATCCTGAAGTCTCCCAATTCTATACCTCCTGTTGATAAAAGAATGGACAAGAGGTATACACTTTGAGGCTCAGATACAGAGTTTTTATATCAGCAATGCAGCCATGTTGGGGTTGTGCAGGCTGCTGCCTGTGATAAGGCAAACATTCCCTTGGCTTCACATCCCCCAGACAAAGACTCCAGGAAGATTGATGCCATGGCAAAAAAACAGTACATGGCATCTTCCTTGGGACACAGGCAGGTGAATTATATGGCCTATACAGCCAGGTGCCAGAAGTCCAGGTGGGACACTGTACTGGCACTGGCTAAACAGGCCTCCGCCCAGCTAGCTAAGGAGCTGGAGGAGGTGGCTGCTGATGGGATTGAGGCATCAAAAGTTCAGTTCTAGGGACATGGATATGTTGTTCATCCACACTTATTGGCAGGTTCCTTGCCGCTTTAAATCTTGCCTTAAGGTCTTCAAGCTGGCTCCTCCCTCCCACCCGGATGGTAAAACTCTCGGCTCCGCCCCATGACGCCAGATCTTCCTTACCGCTTGGAAGCTCAGGTTCCCTCCTTAGTGCTCTGCGTTTTCGACTGATTCCTGGAAATTTCGGTCTTCAAAATCAATTGGAAGTTTCTGAAACTTCTATCTTTTCTTCTTCGCTGTGGCGATGGCCCATTCATTTTCCGGCTCCGGGAGTCGCCCGGTTATTTCCTCCAGGAGAGATCCGCACTCCATGTGCGTTTACTGCCTTGACTTGGATCACGATCCTCAACTTTGTGAATTTTATTGTGCTCTTTCGACCAGCTCTCTGGAGGATCGCGCGGCCCGTTCTGGGCCTGGAAGCAGTAATTTTCCGCCTCGGAAAATTCCTCGGAACTCGTCGGGCAGTGTCCGCATCAGCTGTCTCGGCTGAGCAGCTCGATCTTCTTTCCTCCGGGGAGGGGGTGGTTGCCCCTCCCTCTTCCTCGGTCGTGGCACTTATCCCGCTCTCCTTGAGTTCTCCTCATACAGCTTCGTTCAAGGAGCTTCGACAGTCCCTTTCCTCGAAAGGAGAGGGACCTTTGGGACCTGCCTCTCTGCCCAAGTCCAAGGAGTCGCAGGCTAAGTCCCTTTGTCTGCACCGGAGGGAGCGGGAGAGTTCCCCCTCCTCTGCCGGCCGACGTTCGACTTCGGTCGAGGATGCGGCTTCGGCCCCTGGCCTCATGGTATCCCCCTCAGGTCAGCCGGCCAGGACTCCCGTCGACGTTGTCGAGTCTCTCGACCCATCATCTGGACTGTCTTTTGCTGGTGCCGCCATCCCTTGGCCGGTTCCCCCGGCGGAGGCTGAGGTTCTGCCTGTACCTTCGGGTCGACAGTCCTCAGCCCTTTCTTCCGAGCCGAAGGAGGAGCGGGCGCACCCCGCTCCCTCCCAGGCCCGCCCTCGGTTCCCCCGAGGATTCGGATCTCTGTCTCTGTCCTCCTCTTGGTCTAGCCGCTTACGCCAACCTCGGCATTCTCGGTCGGGGCACCGAGTCAAGTGGCATTGCTGTTCTTCCTCGTCCCCCTCCTCGGATGCGGAGTGGCTCCGATGCCGTTGACGTCGACGTTACGAGGAGTTTATGTGGCAGCAGCTGTTGTTGTCCGTGTATCAATCGAGCCCGATTCATTCTCCGGCTAGTAAGCAGCTGCCGCCCGGTCAGCCGACGCAGCCGCTCGAGGCAGCCGAGGTGCCCTCTCCGGGGCCGGTTGCTCGTCCGATCCCTGCTGCCCCACCGTCCGCATTGGAACCCGGGCCGGGCCGCGGCCTGTCCCGCGGGTTATCTGTTCCCTCATCCCTGCCCCGCCTTCGGCGAGCGAAGAGTGACTCAGGCCTTCGGCAGCTTTTTGCGAGACCCTCGGAGCCCAAATCGAATCTTCTATGTTTCTGGCAGGAGGACCCATGGTCTTCCCGGAACATTCTGTGGATGACAGCCCATCGTCCTTTATGGGTCTGCTCCAGCTCATCTTGGAATTCACCGGGATGCAGCTCGAGCCCTTTTCCAAACGGGCCCCTTACGGAGATTCTGGACCGAGGGGGTTCACCCTCTGAGGCCTTCCCAGTGGCTGAGGCAATCGTGGGCCCAGCCTTGGAGCTCTGGCGGCGGCCTACTTCCTGCCCTGCGCCTTCGGCCAGGGTGGCCAGGAAGTACCCTGTCGGTTCTCTGCCCGGTTTCTCGGAACACCCCTCGGCTGAGGGGGTAGTCACTGACAATGTTTTCCAATGTTCTGGAAACGCTAGGGATGTGGATAGGCCCCCTGACAAAGAGTCCAAAAGGATGGACTATGTCAGGTGCAAGGTTTACGCTGCGTCCTCCCTAGGCCTCGGTCAGGCCAGCTCGGCGGCACTGATGGCACATTTCTCCCACGCCCTCTTTGGCTCCCTGGATGAGGTCCTCCCTCATCTCCCGGCCGACCTGCGGACCACGGTCCGACGGGTGCGGGACCAGGGTAGGGCGGTGGCGAAACAGCAGCTCCAGACGGCTCTGGATCTGGGAGACTCCTGTGCCAGATCGGTGGTGGCCGCGGGGGCCATGCGCCGCAGGGCGTGGCTGAGGTTATCCTCCTCCTCTTTGGAAACCCAGCACGAGTTGGCGGACATTCCCTTCTTGGGGACTGACCTTTTCGGCCCTGGAGTGGAGGGACACCTCTAGGGGTCCGAGAAGTCCAATGCCACTCCGGACTTGGTCACTCCCGCCCGGAGAGTCAAGGGCAGCCGGCAGCCTTTGCATAAGCCCCTTTGCCCCTCGGCCCCTGCGGCTTGACCGGCCCAACACGAGGGCCAGCAGGCATGCGCTGGTCGGCCTGTCGCCAGACCAGCGTCTTCCTCCAAAAGGAAGCAGGGAGGTAAGGATCAGAGAGCTCCCTCGGCCTCTTTCTACCCCAAACCTGCTCAGTGATTGGCTAAGGGGCGCTGTCCCTGGCCCTGTCATCCCTGCCCGGGTTTCCCCATGGGGGCGGCTCCGCACCTCTCCTTCTTGGTCCGCTTCCTGAACCTCTAGGGGTCAGTGGTGCTAAGGGTAGGTCCTGTCGCGGGTTGCGAGCAGGTTCCACCTTTTGAGCCGTTGCCCCACAGGGATCTTGGGTCCACAGCCTCTTCGTCGGCCCGCTGAGCCGACTTGCCTGGCCATCAAATTAGAGGTGATCAGGGAGGTTGCGGACCCTCCTTCTGACCCTGGGTTCATGTCCAGGTATTCCTGGTCTCAAGTGGACGTGGGGCTTGCGCCCCATCCTTCTGCACGCCTGGATGGTCTCTCTGCCTCAGATATCCCATCCTCAGAGCGGGGCGTGTGGCTTCTTTCCTGGGCCTCCAGGACGTATTTACTCCTCGTTCCGTCCATTCTTGGGAGACTCCTCCCTTTCCTAAGCGGGGGATCTCCTTACGAGTTCCTGGCCAGGCCCTTCGTTCTCTGCTCAGCAGCTTTCTGCGGCATCGAGGGGTCCGGGCTTCACCCCACCCGGATGGCGGCCTGATTGCAACCCTTCCAGGCGGAAGGGGATGATCCAGTGTTCTGGCTCTCAGACTGGTCTCCGTTTACTGGAGCCACGTTGGAACTCGTGTCTTAGCAGGTGATCCTTCTTCGGGACGAGGCTCGACTCTTGAGTCCGAGCTCGGCTCCTGGCGGACAGGGCTGAGGTTTTCCTCCCTTACCTAGTCAGGTCTGACTGGGCAATTGCGCCCTGCTGGGACCTCCTGCACCTCCTGGGCCTCACGG
The DNA here is from genome assembly GCA_016271365.2 of Neoceratodus forsteri. Lineage (NCBI taxonomy): Eukaryota > Metazoa > Chordata > Ceratodontiformes > Ceratodontidae > Neoceratodus > Neoceratodus forsteri. The sequence continues at coordinate 159,703,811 of CM057458.1, read as the reverse complement.
CGGCCGGCTCCAGTGTGATCTGTTGGACCCGCTGGTTCATGCGTTCCCCTAGTGGGGACTGGCCAGCCAGCAGTCACAGTGCTGCATTCCTCGGACCAGTTCGTGACTATAGCCCAGGAGCTAGGGGAATGCTCCCCCTCGGACTGTTCCAGCTCTTGCAGGAGATCATCCTGTTCGTCCGCCCTGAGTTGACGGTCTTCTCCGACCGATGCTTCTCGGATGGGTGGGGGTGCCCATCTAGGGGAATACAGAGTGCTTCGCCTCTGGTCCTCTCGGGAGTCCCGATGTCTTTTCTACCCGCTGGAGTTCTAGGTGGTCCGTTTAGCTTGCACACCTTGCTCCGTTTGTCACGGAGTCTAGTGGTTACTAGAATCCAAGCGGACAGCACCGCCCATGTGCTACCTACCCGCCAGGTTCGGTGAACCCCTTACCTTCGGCGGGAGGTTCCCCGATTGGGGTTTTATGCAGCGGGTCGGTTTCTACCATTTGTTGGCAGGGCCTCCAGCACCCTGGCTGATGCCTAATCGGACATAGGCCTCCACGAGTGGTCTTCCCTGCGGGAGGTAGCACAGGATCTTCTCCCTCCTTCCCTCCAGGGAGAGTATACTGAGGCCGAGACTGTTTCATGCCGCCCCTCAGCAGGGTTTGCTGTAGGGGATGTCGTCGAGGCCGCGGACCCCGGGCCTTTCTACGCCTCTCCCCCATTTCCCTTGACCCACGGGCAAGGCGAGGAGGGACTAGGCGCAGGTGATGCTGCTAGCCCCAGACTGGATTGCCAGCTCTGGTATCCAGCCCTCCTCAGTCTCAGCCCCAGGCTCCCGAGGTGGCTTCCAGTCCGCCCGGTCCTGATCTCTGTTTTCAGTGGAAGGTTTTCCATCTGGACCTTCAATCCCTACACCTGTAAGCCTGGTCCCTGTGCAGCTAGGGGCCAGGCCTTGGGTTCTTCGGTAAGGTCCTCGACGTTTCGAGGCGTCCTGCTAGAAGTCGGCCAGACATGCTCGCCTTCAATTGGAAGAGTTCTCCATTTGATGACGGGATAGGGCCTGGTCCCTCTCCCGTCCCTGGGCGAGCATTCCGGACCATCTGCGGTCCGTTCTTTGAACTAGGGCTTCGGCCGACGACCCTCTAGGTGCTTCTGTTGGTCACCCCTGTCTTCCGGGCGCGGGCCGGAAGGCAGTCGGTGGCGCAGAAAAGGTGGTCTGGCACTTTTCTAGGCCTTGATCACACCTCCCCTTTGGGGGAGAGTATCCCCATTTCTGTGGGATCTTCGCTGGTATGGGCTTAGCTCACGGGCAAGCCGTTCGAACCTTTGCACAGGTGCGAGTTTCCCACCTGTTGTGGAAGAACACCTTCTTGGGGCTACTCTGCCATCCAGAAGGAGGGGAGAGTTCCAGGCGCTCCTTTGAATCTCCCTATCTGGTCTTCCACAGGGACAAGGTTGTCCTGTGCCCCACCCGAAGTTCCTTCCGTAGGCGGTGGCGGAGGCTTCCCTAACCAGGTATTGCCTCTGCAGGGGTCCATCCCCATTCACATCTCGGAGGCCATGTATGGGATCCATGGGACCCTATTTAACGCTCACCTACCCAGGGAGCGTAGGGCTGAAGTTCGGGAGAGGTTCACCAGCTGTTTGTCATCTACACTGAAGCCGCACCTGGCAGACCTGCAGCCAAGCAGACGAGCCGGTGGGTCACCTCCTGCATAGGTCTCGCTATAGGTGGGCGGGCATGGAGCCTCCCAGAGGGATAAGTGCTCATTTTACCCGCCCTTCTGCTGCATCGGTGACTGCTTCCGAGGATACTCTGATCCAGGATATCCGCAGGGCTTCTACCTGGAAGCAGGCTTTACCGTTTCCCCTTCCACATCGACCTTGGGTCACGCCGGGATGTTGGTCGGGGCCTCGGTTCTCCAGTCTTTATACCTAAGTAGGGGGTGTGCGCCTTGCCTCCCTCCTCCCGGAGAACTGCTAGGAGTCTGCCAATAAGTGTGGATGAACAACATATCCATGTCCTAAATACAGGTTACTCACCTGTAACAGGAGTTCTAGGAATGGTATATGTTGTTCATCCACTACCACCCAGCCTCCCCGGCTTCGACGCAGAACCTGGCTTCCAGCGGGCTAGATCTGGCGTCATGGGGTGGAGCCGAGAGTTTTACCACCCGGGTGGGTGGGAGGAGCCAGCTTGAAGACCTTCCGGCAAGATTTAAAGCGGCAAGGAACCTGCCAATAAGTGTGGATGAACAACATATACCATTCCTAGAACTCCTGTTACAGGTGAGTAACCTGTATTTTCATGCTGCTGTGGACTTCAGTGATGTCATCAAGAGTCATGGCTACATCTGTGGCTCTTCAGAGAGTGGCTTGGCTCAGATATACTAGCCTCTCGCAGGATACCCAGGCTAAGGCCATGGATTTTCCTGTAGTGGGTAATTCTCTGTTTGGGGAGCAGACAGAGAATTACATGAAGAAAATGGATGAGTACAGGACCACTTACAGGAGTGCTCAGGCCAAAGAGAGGCAGGCAACTCCTCAAAGGCAGCAGTCTAGGGGCAGGCCTTTTCATAGGCCTTTTTATCAAGCACAGGCCTCTTCTCCCTTTTCACAGAGGGGGTTCTTCAGAGGGAGAGGCAGAAGGGGGATGAGCAGGGCTGCATCCACTCCTCAGCCTAAGGCCCCTGCCAAGCAGACACCCTGATGGGCCTGCCCGGGTCGACTCTCCTATTCCAGTAGGGGGCAGGCTGACTTACTTCGTCCAGGACTGGATGTCTGTTACATCAGACAAGTGGGTCCTGGAAGTAGTAAGCCAGGGACTGGTTCTCAGCTTCAGAAAATTTCCAAAGATGAGAGCCAGATCTTTTCCACCTGCAGGTCTCTCAGAAACCCTTGCCCTAGAGGCAAAAGTTTAATCTCTTCTGGCTTTAAGAGCCATAGAGAGAGTACCTACCCTACACTGGGGCAAAGGTCTGTACTTCAGGTACTTCCTTACCCCAAAAAAGACAGGGGAGTGGCGACCCATCCTAGACCTAAGATACCTAAACACACATCTTTTAAAACCAAAGTTCAAGATGGTAACTCTGGGAATAATCCTTCCCTCTCTAAGGCCAGGGGACTGGCTAGCCTCCCTGGACCTCAAAGATGCCTTTTCACATTCCCATCAGGTGCTCCCACAGAAAGTACCTCAGGTTCGAGTTGCCCACAGGCCACTATCAGTTCAGAGCAGTGCACTTTGGCCTAACTTCAGCCCCAAGGGTCATCGCAAAGTGTCTGGCAGTAGTAGTTGCCTTTCTAAAGAGGCAAAAGATTTCCATCTTTCCATATCTGGACGACTGGCTAGTAGTGGGCCAGTCTCCAGACCAAGTCAAGTCTGACCTGCAAGTGACCCAGCAAGTGCTCACTTCTCTAGGATTTCTTCTCAGCCTTCCCAAGTCAGTTATCGAGCCTGTCCAGCTTCTTACCTTTATAGGGACAGAGCTGGATACGGTCAAAGCAAGAGCCTTTCTTCCCCTGGAAAGGGCAAGGGTTCTTATAGAACTAGCCTCTTCCTTCAGTCTTCAGGTATCTCGACCAGCAAGGCATTTCCTCCAGCTTTTGGGCCACATGGCAACTTCTACGGCAGTGGTCCAAGGGGCAAAATTCCAGATGAGGGACATTCAGTTCCATCTCAGGGCTTTTTGGTCTCAGAGGAAGAATTCCCTTACCAAACTGATCCCAGTGACTCTGACCTTGATCCAAGCCCTTCAATGGTGGCAGGATCAGGAAAATTTAAGGCAAGGGGTCCCATTTGCCACACAGTCTCATTCAGTGGTGCTTACCACGGATGCTTCCCTTCTGGGCTGGGGAGCCCATCTGGGGGCCCTCACTGCCCAGGGACTGTGGTCCCCTCAGGAATCCCTTTTCCATATCAATCTCCTAGAACTCAGGGCAGTTTTTCTGGCCCTGCAAGCTTTCTGTCAGTCAGTACAGAACAAGGTGGTTCAAGTCGGAATAGACAACACCACCACCATGTGGTACATCAACAAGCAGGGAGGCACTCTGTCTACGGCCTTGTGCACAGAAGCCATGAAGTTGTGGTCCATGGCTTATTCCCTGCAGACGTCTCTGATAGCAGTTCACCTTCCAGGGAAGGACAATGTGCTAGCAGATGCACTGAGCAGGATTTCACACGGCCATCACGAATGGTCCCTGGACCCTCTGGTATTGAAGGTGATTTTTTCAAGGTGGGGCACTCCAGAGATGGATCTTTTTGCAGCCCCAGACAATCACCAACTTCCTCTCTTTTGTTGCAGACCCCCAATCTTGGGCTCAGTCCCCCTGGATGCTCTGGTTCTGAACTAGGAAGGGAAATTTCTGTATGCCTTCCCTCCCTTCCCCCTTCTTTTCAAAGTTTTAGTCAAGATAAGGTCACAACCTTGCAAAGTGATTCTGATTGCTCCAGACTGGGCCAGACAGCCTTGGTACCCCCTGTTGCTGTCCCTATCAGTCCATCTTCCCCTTTCTCTTCCCAGGAATTACAACCTGTTAACCTCCTCTCAGGGGAGGATTTGGTACCCCAATCTTCAGTCTCTCAATCTCAAGGCATGGCTCTTGAAGAGTTATTGCAGATTTGCATCTGTCTCAGGGGGTTCTGGATATTCTCAAAGCTTCTCGAAAGCCCTCCACCAGAAAGACTTATAACTCCAAATGGAAGAGATTCAGCATTTGATGTTCTAAAAAGCATATTTCTCCAGATACTGCTGAATTGCCTACAGTTCTGGACTATATGGTCCATCTTACTGGCCTAGGCCTCAGACCAGCTACTCTCAAGGTACACTTGTCAGCTGTTTCTGCTTTTCTGTCAGTGGGGAAGTCTTCCTCACTATCATCTCATCCTGTGTTCTGTAAATTTTTTAAAGGATTGCTTCATACCAATCCTCCCTTTAGAGACCCTGCCTCTGCCTGGGATTTAAATGTTTGCATTGCTCAACTTATGCAACCTCCTTTTGAGCCTATGTTCTCAGCAGAGCTTAAGTACTTGACTTGGAAAACTGTGTTTTTGGTAGCCATTACCTCTGCCAGACGTATCAGTGGATTGCAAGCCCTGTCAGTGGAACCTGATTTTATCTCCTTTCACAGAGATAAAGTGGTCCTTAGAACCAGTAGAAGGTTTTTACCCAAGGTGGTTTCAGATTTCCACTTGAATCAGTCTGTCTTTTCCTGTTTTCTTCACTGATCATTCTTCCTCAGGAGAGAGGAGCTACACAGTTTAGATGTTAAAAGAGCCCTTAGCTACTACATAGAGCGTACCACGGGACACGGGTTTGAGTCCCTCCAGTTATTCCTCACTTATGGAGAAGTGGAAAAGGGCAAACCTGCCACCAAGAGAACTATTGCCAGGTGGATTGTGTCTTGTATACAATTCTGCTATGAGAAACTGGGAAAGATTCCACCCTCAGGCCTGAGGACTCACTCTACAAGAGGTACAACTGCTACCCTGGCTTCTGCCAGGGATATTCCTCTCTTAGAAATTTGTCATGCAGCCACCGGGAAAACAGTCCATACCTTTACCAAGCATTACTCTCTGGATATCCAGGCTAGGAGTGATGCTTGGTTTGGCACAGCAGTACTTCAGAGCCAATTCCCAAAGTAGGTTCTGTCCCTCCTCCATGGAGGTACAGCTTGGTCTGCATTAGTCAGAATACAGTAAGACTTCATGTTTGATGAAAAAATTACTCACCTTAGTAATTGTTTCTTCTATTGGAGTCTTGCTGTATTCTGACCCCCTCTCCCCTCTCAGAACCTGTTTTTTGGGAAGTGGGTGGGCAGGCGCAGTGCATTAGTCAGAATACAGTAAGACTTCATGTTTGATGAAAAAATTACTCACCTTGTGGTGTTTCTTCTATTGGAGTCTTGTGCAAACCTGACCCCGCCTCCCTCTCAGAACCTGTTTTTTGGGAAGTGGGTGGGCAGGCGCAGTGTTGCACCTCACGGGTGCTCCTTTACACCCTCTGCTTTTTTGTTTGGGTGTTTATCGGTTGTTATTCTTATTTGAATTGGTTTTGTGTTTCCTGACTTGAGTCTTCCTTTGGGAATCCAAAACTTTTTGTTGGCAGTTGGCTAGTAAAATTTTACAATTTCCACATAGGATAGCTAGGGAGTTTTTTTGCTCGTAAAGATCTGACGGTTAGATTTCAAAGGGAAACAGACACAGACACCAACCAAGCTTGAGCTCAGCATTCTGTGCTCTGCATAGAAAGTTTAACCTTATGTTCTCCGGGGCAGTTTAAAGACTGGGGCTAACTGCATTAGTCAGAATACAGCAAGACTCCAATAGAAGAAACATAATTACTAAGGTGAGTAATTTTTTCTTTGATTTATGGACTGCTGGTTATTTATTTTTAAAGAGTTGTTGAACTGGTTTTATTGTGATCTATTCAAGGGTTTTATTTTGGGGAATTTTAGAAGTAACTATAAGCCTTAGATCCAAGTTGTTTGATTGAATTGTGTGGAATGTGTTGGATGCCTGCCCCCACAGTTGTGCGCTATTCACCCTCTGCTCTCCATGCCCTCCGCCCCTTTTTCACTCCTCCCCTGGAGTTTGCTGTTTACCAGCACTGTAGAGTGCTAGGTATTGCGTGAGGAGATGGGGAGGGGTGGGGGTTTCAAACAGTGGAGGGTGAATGAGGGGATCATCATGTCGGGGTGGTAAGATCCTGGGGCGAAATGGAACTCAGAACGTGGTTCGCCATGCCTGGTTTCCATACCCAAGGGCATGACCGATTGTGGTCAGCAGGTGGTTTGGGCGGCCCGGGAGGTTCGTCCAACTCGGGTGGTGGTGTGCTATGCCAGGTCTGTCAAAAACAAGACTGCAATTATTGCAGATCTTGATGAAACGGTGGAACTGGCATGCATCACCGAGACCTGGCTGGATGAGAACTCTGACCCCATTTTGGAGGCTTTAATTCCAGCTGGGTACTCTGTGATACACCGCCCGAGATTGGACTGGGGGGGGTGGTCTGTTTCAAGACTGAATTTAACCTTGCGAGTGTACTAGTTGAGGAGACTGAGTCATTCGAGTGTGCTGTTGGAGCAGGTGTAGGTTGTCTGATCGTCCTCATTTACCATCCACCCGGTGGTGAGAAGCGATTCCTTCAGGAAGTGGTAGACTTCGTCATCGACATCGCGTTTGAGTTGCCCAGACTGCTGGTTTTGGGTGACTAACACCTGGGTTGATGACGAACTCTCGCAATTTGGTCAGCATTTCCTCCAGTTGATGTCATCTCTGGGCCTTACAGAGGTGGTTACCACTGCTACTCATAAATACAGCACTCCCTTGACTTAGTCCTCCTTCTAGGGATCGAAACATCTGACTTGGGGGTGGAACCAGTTGGGTGGTCGGATCACTACACCGTGGAGTTTGGTTTCAGCACCCTCCCTTTGTAGGCCTACCCCTGTGGAGATGGTTAATACCGCCCTTTACGAGATATTAGTTCTCATAGCCAAACAGCGGTGCTTGACCTGTCGTCCCTCTTCTTTGCAAGCAGGGACCCAGAGACCCTCATGATGGCCTATAAGTCAGTCATCTCGGTGGCTCTGGATTCCATTGCTCTTGTCCGAGTTTGGCCTCTCTCCCTTCTCCCTTGATCCCCCTGGTTTGATGGGACTTTGAGGGAGATGCGGAGACTAGGATGAAGGTTAGAGTGCTGCTTGCGGACGTCCGCTGTTGATACCGACCACCTTAGATTGATGGACCATTATCAAGCCTATCAATCTGCAATCACCCGTAAGAAGGCAGAGTTCCTGTCCGGGGAGATTGCGGCAGCTCAGAATCGACCAGCTCAGCTCTTCCGTACTGTGGACAGACTGTGCAACCCAGCCTGTCTACAGGTCTAGAAAGCCTTTTCACAATTAGAGTGCGATGAAATTGCTCGATTCTTTGCTAATAAGGTGGCTGACATCAGGGCAGTACTCCAGCCAGTACACTCTATGGGCATTGCTTTTAATCAGTACGAGGTCACTGCACCTCGTTTTTTCTGGAGTACCTTTAGCCATCCGGAGTTCATGCGGATTATCCGGGGTGTGTGCCCTGTGTGCTGTAGTTTTGGATCCTGGACCAGCTTCTCTAATTTTGGGTTGTATTGATGTCATTGGTCCGGTCCTAGCGTGGATAGTCTGGTGCTCCTTGGAATCTGGAGAGTTTCCTAGCTCTCTAAAAGAGGCGGCGGTGACACCTCTCTTGAAGACAGCTACCTTGGATCCAGACTGCCATGCAAACTACAGACCTATCTTGAACCTCCACTTTTTAGGGAAGGTGATTGAGAGAAAGTAGTGGCAGCACAACTGGAAGACCATTGGCCATCCTTGACATCTATGAACCACTCCAGTCTGGTTTTCGCAAGAGACACTGTACCGAGACCGTGCTGGTTCAGGTGCTCAATGATGATCTGATGGATAGAGATCAGAAGAGTCTTTCCATCTTGGTTCTTTCGTATGTCTCATCAGCATTTGACATCATGGACCATGGGGTATTGCTGGGGCGTCTGAGGTACATCTGTGGACTGTCGGGAATGGACCTCAGGTGGTTTACATCATTCCTCACGGGTAGAACACAGAGTGGTGTCTGGGTTTTTTTCTTCAGGCCCTACTTCTCTGTCATGTGGGGTACCTCGGGGCTCTGTGCTTTCTCCCATGCTGTTTGCGGTATGCATGCTACCCCTCGGAGACATTGTAAGAAGGTATGGGCTGAGGTTTCACTACTATGCTGATGATACCCAGCTCTATATCTTTCTTTCGCACTCGACCAGGTTGGAGCTGTCTCGGTCTTTAATAACTGTCTGAAAAGAAATCCAGGAGTGGATGGATTCCAGCTGGCTGAAGTCAAACTCGGGGAGGCAGACGGACTGAGATGCTAGTTGTGGATCTGGAGTCGCGGATAGAGGTCGGGGTTGGTGGAGTCCTCGGGGAATTTTCTCATTGGCGTTCACTGACCTCTCAACAGGTATGCGTAACCTGGAGGTAATTTCTTGGATTTAGGCTGACTTGTATCAGAGGTGTCGTCCGTCATCAAATCTTCCTTTACCATCTCAGGAATATTGCCAGGATTAGGCATCTGGTTCTGTCTGACAACCTTCCTACATTACATAGATACATAGACAGTGTCGGCAGATAAGGGCCTATGGCCCACCCAGTCTGCCCATTTGAGCTTGTAAGTTCAGTTTATGTTTTCCAAGAAGTCTGTTGCCCCTTACCCGACCTCCAGAATTTCTTTATGTTTATCCCATGCATTCTTAAATCCCGTGATTGTTTCAGCCCCCACTACTTCCTCTGGCAGGGTGTTCCACTTGTCCACCACCCGTTCTGTGAAGAAATTCTTCCTTACGTTTCCTCTGAATCGTCCTCCCTCCAACTTCATCCCATGCCCTCTAGTCCTGGAACATCTTTTTCTCTCAAAAATAGTGTATTCCTGCACCCTGTTCCTCCCTGTAAGATACTTGTATGTCTCTATCATATCCCTCTCTCCTCCTCTCCTCCAGGGAGTACATGTTCAGTTCCTTCAACCTGTCCTCATAGGACTTGTGATGCAATCCATGCACCATCTTTGGTGCCCTCCTCTGAACCTTCTCTACCCTGTCTCGTCGTTCGTGAGTGAGTCTCAGAACTGTACAGTGTACTCCGGGTGAGGCCTCACTGTTGTCTTGTATAGTGGAATCATGACCTCCCTTTTCCTGCTGGTGATGCCCTGCCTATGCATCCCAGCATCCTATTTGCTTTACCTGCTGCCTTGTCACACTGTTTCCTCGCCTTGAGGTCATCAGAGATGATAACCCCAAGATCTCTTTCCTGCTTGGTGCATGCTATATCCTCATTCCTAACTGATATATTGTGCCAGGGTTTTTGTGCCCATATGCATTATCTTGCACTTCCTTGCATTGAATTTCAACTGCAAACCCTGACCATTTTAAAGTTTCTGCAGGTCCTTCTCATTCTGTCTGCCCTCTGGTGTGTCTACTCTGTTACAGAGCTTTGTGTCATCAGCGAACAGTGAAATTCTGCCTTCTAGGTCCCAGCAAATGTCACTGATGAAGATATTGAATAGGACCGGTCCCAGCACTGATCCCTGTGGTACCCCACTGGTCACTCTTCCCTCTGTGGAGTGACAGCCATTTACCACCACCCTCTGTGTCCTGCCGCCCCAGCCAGTTACCTACCCACCACACTACTGTCCTGCCCACACCCATATTCCCCAGTTTGTGCAATAGTCTTCTATGTGGCACAGTGTCAAAGGCCTTGCTGAAGTCCAGATAGGCCATGTCCACTGCCCTCCCTGATCCACCTCCTAGTCACCCAGTCAAAAATTCAGCGAGGTTGGTCTGACATGACTCCCCTGCTGAAACCATGCTGCCTTGGGTCCTGTAGTCCATTGACAACCAGATGTTCCACAATCTCTCCTTCAGTAGTGCCTCCATGATCTTCCCCACTACCGAGGTGAGGCTGACTGGTCTGTAGTTCCCGCTTCCTCTTTGTTCCCACTTTTGCATAAGGGGACTACATCTGCTATCCTCAGTCTTTGGGTATCTCTCCTGTTTCAGTGATCGGCTAAACAGGATAGCCAGAGGTTCAGCCACCACCTCTCTTAGTTCTTTAAGGACCCTGGGGTGCACCGATCTGGCCCCATTGCTTTATCAACTCTTATTACTTCCAGTTCCTTCAGGACCCTTTCTCGTGTAAAGGGACTTGTGTCCATTCTGCACCATTCTCACCCCTTGTACTCCTTCAGACCCATTACCCTCCTCTTCCTCAGTAAAGACTGAGCAGAAATATCTGTTCAGTATGTCAGCTTTACTGTTGTCATCCTCCACAGCCCTCATCCTCCCCTTCAGTCTCACTATCCCTCCCTTTGCCTTTCTTTTTCACTTATGTATCTGTAAAGGTTTTGTCTCCTCTACCCACTGATTTTGCAATGTGTTCTTCTGTCTGAGCTTTGGCTTCCCTTACTGACCTCCCTGCCTCCCTTTGCTTCTCCTGGTACTTCTCCTATCCCCTTCTGCCTGTGTCTTTTTGTATTGCCTGAATGCAATCTTTTGGCTTTCACTTTCTTTGCTACCTCTTTGGAAAACCATAATGGTCTCCTCTTCCTTTTCCTCTTGCTAACCTGCATAATACATAACTCTGTTGCTCTTGTAATCCCCATTTTAAATACTGCCCACTGTTCCTCAAACCCTGATTCCTGTCCCATTCCCCTTAATGCCTCTTTCAAGTATCTCCCCATTTTCCCAAAGTCTGCCCACCTAAAATCCAGGATACGTGTTTTTGTGTGGTTTGGTTCTGCTCTTTCTGTGATTTCAAACCACAGTGACTGGTGGTCACTGTTCCCCAGGTGCTCCCCCACTGTTACCCCCATCACACTGTCCCTGTTTGTGAGCACAAGGTCCAGTATTGCCTTATGCTGAATTGGTTCCATGACCAGTTGCTTGAGGAAGGCACCCTGAAGGGAATTCAGGATAAATCTGCTCCTAGTTGATGCTGCTGGGATGCTCCAGTCCATGTTGATTGATTGAACATTGATCCATGCCTTTGTGTCCTCGTGCTTAGATTACTGCAATTCCCTCTACCTAGGGCTTCCTGGGGTAGAAATCAGTCGCCTGCAGCTAGTGCAGAACGCAGCGGCCCAGCTTTTGACAGTATCTGCTGGATCCTATCATATTTCACCTGTGTTGCGTGAACTGCACTGGCTGCCAGTACAGTGGCGGATCACCTTTAAAGTCAGCTTGCTGACTTTTAAAGCCCTACACGGACAGGGCCCGGATTACCTGAAAGAGCTGGTCCCTTACTGCCCTGGACGATCACTCCGCTTGGCCGACGAGGGGTTGCTAGAGATTCCAAGGGTATGTTTAAAGTCATCTGGGGTTAGAGCTTTTATGTATGCAGCTCCTGCCCTTTGGAATTCTCTACCCCGTCGGCTAAGGGAGTGAACAACTGTGGAGGGATTCAAGCAGTCTTTAAAAACGTACCTGTGGCACCAAGCATTCAGCAGTTGAGCTTTTTTGTTTTGTTTCAGCCCACCGATATCGTGATGTTAATTTTATTGATGATTGGTATGTTTTAAACTGTCTTTGTTTTAAAGTGTGAGGCACCTTGGTTACAGATAAGGCACCATATAAATAAATTTTATTATTATTATTATGTCTCAGGAGACTTCAAATTAAAGGCTATGGATTTCCCATTTGAGGGACCTTCCCTCTTTGGGGACAAAACAGAAGCTTACTTGAAAGCGGTTGATGAGCAAAACACAACCTACTAACACGTGACCCAGAGGGGAAGAGCTTCTGCTTCTTTCAGGCCATATGGAAGGAGAGGTATGGGCAGAGCCTACTATTAAAGGTCATATTCCTACTGTGACCGTCTTCCTCAGAGGGGTGCCCCAAGAGGCAGAGGCAGGAGAGGTGCAAGACGGAAACGGGCACTAGCTCCTGAGCCACAAGAAAAACAGAATCTCTGACTCTGTGCAGGCCTCCGTAGACCCTCTACTAGTGGGAGGCCACCTGACTCATTACTTGCAGGAATGGAAACCTATCACCACAGACAAGTGGGTGCTAGAAGTAGTTGGAGATTGGCTCTTCAGTTCACAGCCTTCCTGAAACTGAAGAGAGCCAACGCTTTTCCTCCACTCCTTCCTCAGGAAAAGAAATCCTGCTAGAACTGGATTAAAACAAACTGTTAGAAATAAAGATCATAGAAAAGATCCCTTCCTCACGGTGAGGAAGAGGTCTCTTCTCAAGGTATTTTCTCACAAGAAGAAAAATGGGAATTGGCAGCTCATTTTGAACTGTAAGGTTCCTGAACAGGCACATAAAAAGGGAAAAGTTCAAAATGGTAACACTGGGAACAGCTATACCTTATCTGCAAAAAGGAGAGCGGCTGGGATCACTGAATCTGAAAGATGCATATCTTTACATCCCTATAAGACATTCCCACTGAATGTACCCAAGACTCAGACTAAGAAGAGTGTTATAAGTTTGCTACACTGCACTTTGTGAACATCCTTGGAACTGAGGTCAGACCAAAGTGCTAAGCAGTAGTAGCTGCATTTTTGAGAAGGAAAGGGCTAGTAGTGTATCCCTACCTGGACGACTGACTAAATACAGAAAGGACAAAAGAGGAGGCAGTGAGTTTTGTTGCAAAGGTAAGAACCACTCTGAAAAGTCTGGGCTTTCTACTGAACCTAGAAACGTCCCAGCTGGAACGCAGCCAACTGCTGGTGTTCATGGGAGCAGTTAGACACTACTCAGGGGAAAGCACTCCTGCCACAGTCAGGAATGAAAGGTCTGCAGTCCTGTGAAAGGCCCTTAAAGGCGAGCCAAGGCCAGTAAGGGACTTCTTGCAGCTACTAGGTCACATGTTGGCAGCAACAACTGTGGTATCATGGGCTCGACTACACATGAGATGTACAGTACCATTTAAAAAGGCAGTGGAATCGAAAACCAAATCCAGTAAGCCAGCTAGTAACAAACAACCTGGTCAGGTCTCTGGAGTGGTAGATAGAACTGGACAGTCTCAGGGAAGGAACTGCTTTCTAGCAATTGTCCATAATCCTCACACTGACAACAGGTGCCTCTCTGCTAGGATGGTTGGGGGGGGGCAGCATCTGGAAGATCAAACATTAAGTGACATTTTTTTCCTCAGAAGAGTGACAGGAGTACATAAACCATCTGGAGCTCAGGGCACTGCACTTGTCTCGACAGTACTTCTCAAATCTTGTTTGGAACCAGGTAGTTCTGATCGGAACAGACAATACCACCACAGTGTACTGTAAACAAGCAGGATGTTACCATAGCCACCCACAAAACTATGTAAAAAGGCAATGAGAAACTGGAATCTGACTTATTCCTTAAATGCAAAAATCTCTGCAGTACATCTGGCTGGGAAGGACAATGATCTGGCAGACTCACTAATCAGGATGAGTAAAGGAAACCACAAATACTCACTATACCAACGGGCAGTTTATATCCTTTTCAGGAGATGGGGAACACTAGAGATGGACTTTTTGCCTCATGGGAGAATCACTGTTAACATTGTTATGTTGCAGGGCACCCCACCAAGGGGACTGTACCCCAGGATGCTCTTATTCTCAATTACGAAGGGAAAGGAATTCCTTTATGCTTTCATTCCATCCAACTGATTCACAGAGTGCTTTGGAAAGTGAGGAGGGAGTCATCAACAATCATTCAGGTGGACCCAGACTGGCTAAGACAGCCATGGTACTCTCTTCTGTCTTTGTCATGCAAGAATCCCATCTCTTTACCCATGAGACATAACCTCCTAACTGTTGACTCATGGCAGGCTGAAATCCCCAAACCCTAGAACATTGAGTTTGAAGGCATGGTTCTTGAGGTCCTGGAGTATTCAGGCACGAACCTTTCTGGTAAAGTTTTAAGTATCCTGAAAGTTTCAAGAAAACAGTCCATAAGAGAATCTGTTGTAATCTATGACTCTGCACTTCCTTATTACTGTCTGTTAATCTTTGTGGTAACAAGTGATCTAACTTGCAGACACCTATGTTGCAACCCCAATCCTTGTACCTATTCTCATGTTGTGCACTGTAACTTAAATGTTATTAACCCTGGACGTGTTCTTGTTCTATGACTCATGCAATAATGCTTTACACACTTGTGTAATAATGTAATTTCTAATCTGTTTTCTGTACATCCGGATCTTGTATGTATACTTTTCTGTTACTGTTTTTTAATCAATTCCGGGTCGCTGAAAAAGAGGCTGTCATCTCAGTGGGCTTGCCTGGTCAACACATTTCAGTAACTAAATAAGTAAATGATTCCTCAGAATGAAAAAGATTCTCTATTTGGTGCTCAGGTTAAAGTGTATCCTTCCTAAAAGCTGATTCGGCCTTGATTCTCGATTACCTAGAAAATTTGGTTTCAAGTGGACTAAAGAATTCTTCATTGAAAGTCCATCTGGCAGCAGTATCAGCATTTCTACAGGAAAAACAGAATTTTACTTCAAGTTGGAGCTCTTGCAGCAGGCTATAACCATTAGGACTAAGCCGGCAGGTGTCGGGACCCCACGAAAACAATTCTAGCCAGCAGTCTTCAGAGGGTGACCACCCCCAACCTCCCTAAATAAGTAAATTATTCCTTAAAATGAAAAAGATTCTCCATTTGGTGCCCAGGTAAAGGTGTACCCTCCCTAGAAGCTGATTCAGCCTTGATTCTCAATTACCTAGAAAATTTGGATTCAAGACTTCTGGTGACATCACCAAGCATGGCGGACTAGTTCTCTGGAGCTCTCCTGACCCACCCGCCACAATCCAGCCAAATCGAAGTTAAAAACTGGCTGCCTTGTCCAAAAAAAGCAGATTTGATCTCCTAATGGCTAACTCTCAGAGCAAGTTGAAAGATTGTGCGGCCTTGACGAGTGCAAGGGCAGATTTGGATACTCCGAGGAGGAATCTGGACCCGGGGCCTATGCCACAAGAGGAGGATGATGATGTTTCTTCCCCATGACAAGCCCTCTCTGATGAATCGAGCTCAGAGGACGAGGAGGAGGTAATGATATCCTCCAGGCAACTGTGCCGGGAACTCCGGTGGCTGGGAAACAAATCTGGAGACTTTCAACAGCAACTTCTCGAGCTGCAAAAAGAACAAACCCACCAACGAAACCAAATAGCAGACCTCGAGCAACACACTACTGCGATTTCGAAGTCTGTAGACCTTCATAATGGGGCTCTTCTCCAGCTACATGATAGGGAAATCTGACTACAACAAAAAGTAGAAGATCTTGAAACTAGATCGCGCAGGATCAATATCAGAATTCATGGAATTCCGGAGGGGTCATGAATAATTTTATGGAAAGCTTTATTAAGGAAATGTTAAACCTCGACGCTGATTATGCCCTCAACATCATCAGTGCCCATCGCTCGTGGGGCCCCAGACCTGCTGACCCTAAAGCTCGCTCTCGATCTGTTATTGTAGCCTTTCTGGATTACAAAACAAGATTGGATGTTTTGCAAAAAAACCTGGAAAAAAAAAAAAAGTTGCTTTTTGGGGACACCATACTTTTCTTTGAACATGACTATGCCCCCATGACTATGGATCGCAGAAGAACAATGTTGCCCATATTGAAATTACTGAGAGAAAAGGGGGTTAAAGCCAGAATAGATTATCCCTCTACTTTGAGCATTATTACAGATAAAGGCACCCACCTATTTCCAACAGTCTCAGAAGCAAAGGTTTTCCTGCAGCACTGGGGAACTGCAGTGGATGAGGGGTGTGACTGGAAACCTTGAAAGAGCTGGATTGCCGTAGATGGTATACAATTAAGGATTCGGGCCCTGGCAGGAAACGAGCAGCAGGAGGAGGTTCTGCAGATCCTTTGGAGGCGCTTTCCGAAAGCCAGAAAGACTCATTGTCACGCCCGCTGCAGCAGAGAGAGGGAGGGCGGAAATGCAGTTGGAATAAGGGCAAGAAAATGGAAGCAACTAAAAGTTGATTCGCGTGGTGAAGCGATGGAGATCTAGAAACCTTGATTAGGCTCACATAGTCTGGAAACTGGGTGAGTGATATAACTTCCTTGCTTCTGGTGACTCTGGACTTTCTTCTTTGCGGGCCCTCCATTGGATGTCCAGTGAATCGCTACAATTTTTGCAGAGACCTGCACTTCAGTTATAAGGGGACAGTATCTTGGCCGCCTTACATTCAGTAGTGGAGACATTCATTCTTTCGCAGGGAGGGGAAGATGTTTAGTTTTTTGACTCGGGGTCCCATGGAATCTAGGCTGAGACTTGATTTTATACTGTATATTGAACAAAATCTCACTCATGAACACAA
Source organism: Neoceratodus forsteri (assembly GCA_016271365.2). Taxonomy (NCBI): domain Eukaryota; kingdom Metazoa; phylum Chordata; order Ceratodontiformes; family Ceratodontidae; genus Neoceratodus; species Neoceratodus forsteri. The sequence goes on along the minus strand of CM057458.1, from coordinate 159,686,996 downwards.
AAGAAAATACGGGCCATTTGGATTTTCTTTTTGTGTCTGGCTGGAGGGGAGTAGGGGCTGACTGGTTGGGCAGTTACGATGTGATGAATACAAAAAGTTAAAGGATTGATTTGGACCTTGGCACTCGCTCACCTCCCCCACAGGGATTCCATCACCCAGTAAGGAAAGAACGGGTAGTTGTGATGGTGAGAGGGGAGTATGGGTGGTTATCCCGTGGCCCCCCCCCCAGCTGACATCCTTTTGCTCAAGGAGACTGACGTATACATTCAGTTTCTCCAGGGCAAGACAGCCTGAGGAGGAGGTATTATCCTCTGTACTTTGAGTGCTACATATCTTTGGCTGGTGGGGGGTTGGGAGCTTGTGGCGCTATGTTTTGGTTGGCAAGATTAACCACTCGACATGGGGTCTTGGAATATGGCCCCCGACTGGGTGCGAAGGAGGGTTATCGCACCTTCCCACCTCCATACATAGAGGTTGGGATACAGTGGCACTTTTGGGAGTCACACTTTAAAGTTTTTTCTTGTTGCATTCCAATTTCAATGTTTGCTGTTACATTGCTCATGTTTTTCTTATAACCTTTTGTTAATTTTGGGAGAGAGTACTTGCCACGCCGGGGAAGGCTGGAGAGGGGAGTGTGGGGAGGTTTGGCTGGGGAAGGGTTCATATCATGGGGGTTTATAGATGCCTTGACAATACATGATGGATTTAATGCTCATTACTTATAATGTTCAGGGCCTGAATAGCCATATTAAACACTCCAGAGTGCTTTACGAGTTGGGCAGATCGCAGGCCTCTTTGGCCTGCTTGCAAGAGACACTTCTGACCAGTCCTGAGCATGCCAAGCTGTGCAGAATGTGGGTGAGAGAAGTATATGCTGCCTCATGGTCTGAGCACCCCCACAGGAGAGGGACAGCAATCTTAATTAGAAAGAATACTCCTCTTAGAGTGGATCTTGCTGATTTGTACCCTAGGGTGCGATATGTTCGTTTACAGGCCACATACTTTAACATGCAGTGCATCCTCTTAAACTTATATGCCCCAAATGATCTGTCTGAAAACAGAGCCTTCTTTAAATAAATAATACCATAGGGGACCCTGAGGCCATATATATTTTGAGTGGAGACTTTAATACAGTGCTGTCATCTAGAAAAGATAGGAGGGGACCACGGGCTGTCATGGGGAGTGTGAGTAAAGAAAGTTTTTTTTAAACGGTTTTTGGGCGAAGTGGAGCTCCTCGACACTTGGAGACATGTGCATCCAAACGAAGCTAACTATACGTTTTATTCACATAGACATGCCAGTTTCTCTAGAATCGATAGGTTCCTAATTTGTAAGGAGTGGGCTAACATGCTGAATACTTGCGAGATCCTTCCCATGACGTGGTCTGACCACGCTCCAGTGTTGTTCCAGGGGTATTTTTATTCAGTGTAACTCCCAACAAAAAAGGAACAGCCAAATCTTACTGAAAAAAATTGAGGAGGAGTTAAGGGAGGCAGACTTCCGTTACAAGCTTACGTTGAACCCAGACGATAAGACCCTTTGGCTGGCTAGAAAAAACTATTGAAGCTGAAGCTTTGCTAACCACCCAAACTGAGGGCCTGCTCAGGAGAACAGCACAAAAATTCTGTGAAGGTGGCAACAAGACGGGACATCTCCTAGCCTTAGCCCTTAGAAAACAGACGGATTCCAGAGTAGTCCTCCAGATACAAAATCCTGAAGGGGGAGGAAGGGCTATGTCAGTCCTGCTAAATATATCTGCTTGTTTTGCAGATTACTATGAAACCTTGTATAAGCAGGAAACTGTCCCTGACCATGAGGCCAGAGTAGGGTCCTTTCTCAACATTATTGAGCTTCCTTTCTGAACGCCCATCACAGGGCCATTTTGGAGGGGAATATTTCGGCTCAGGGAGTCTTGGAAAAAATAGCACATAATAAATCAGGAAAGTCTCCAGGCCTGGATGGTTTACCATCCGAATTTTATAAATGTTTCAAAAAAGATTTCCTGCCAGTCATGTTAAAGTGCTTTCATCACATTCAGAGGGGAAGAGAAACTCCGGTGTCCCGGAGACAGACTCAGATAGTGTTGCTCCCCAAAGATGGCAAGGTCCCACTGTTTTGTTCCTCCTTCCAGCCTATTTCACTCTTAAATGTGAATATGAAGATTTTCACTGGCATCCTGGCAGACAGACTGCAGCGGGTAGTGGGAATGGCCATCCATCCAGACCAGACTGGCTTTGTGGCAGGGAGGTACTTATCTGATAACATACGAAGGTTACTCAATATACTTCACTCCCAGGAGAATAAACTAGAATTTCAGCTAGCTATCTCCATGGATGCTGAAAAGGCTTTTGATTGGGTTAATTGGCAATTCTTAAAACTTACCATGGAGAAAATGCAATTTGGCCCTAAATTTCTCAAAATCTTTTAAAACCTATATACCCTGCCACAGGCCCAGGTCAAGGTCAGTGGGGTGAGCTCCAGAAAATTTCTTCTTAACCAGGGGCACCAGGCAGGGCAGTCCTTTGTCCCCCATCCTTTTTGCGGTCTGTCTGGAGCCGTTGGCAGCGGCAGTGCGCCAGGATCCACAGCTGACTGGGGCGATGGCTGGTGGGAAGGAACAAAAAATTGCCTTGTATGCGGGTGACTCCCTGGTTTTTTTCTGAGTAATCCACAGACATCAGTCCCTCATCTTATATCCATCTTCGGGAAATTTGGGGAATTGTCTGGCTATAAACTAAATTATGCTAAATCGGAAGCTCTCAAGTTAAGTGGATCACTCCCACAAAGATTTTATAGGGGGTTTCCCTTTTCCTGGGCCAAGAAAAACCAGATTCGGTACCTGGGCATACAGGTTCAGGTGCCCGTCTCTAAATTGTTTGAAATCAACTACAATAGGTTATGGGGCATGGCACAACAAGATATGGCCAGATGGTCCCTATTACTGCTGTCAGTTGCTGGGAAAATAGATTAGATTAAAATGAATCTCCTTCCTTGCTTCTTATTCTTATTTGCCAATCTGCCGATACTGATTCCCCCAACATTTTGGCATGGGATCACAGTATCGTCAACATATGGAGTTTTCCCCCCACGACTAGATGGTGCATATGCTAGGTGGGAAATGAGAGGATTAATTCAGTTCTCACAGCTGATAGACCAGGGGACGTGCCTCACCTTTGCCCAGCTAAAAGAGAAATTTGGCTTGCAGGATTCAGACTTTCACAGGCATTTTATTAACACCTCAGATAACATGAGAGACCTTACTCGCCCACCCAACCCATGGGAAACTTTATATTGACGGTAAAAAAAAAAACAAAGGACAGGGTGAGGTGGACTTCCCAGTTATACAGATTACTAGTTTCTGGGGAACAGCACCCGTTAAGGAAAATAAAACTTGCCTGGGCGGAGGAGATTTCGGGGAATATGCCAGATGAGCTGTGGCTCGATAGGCTAAAATAGGTCTGGAGAGTGACCTCATCCCCACTTGGAGGGAATTTTTTGGGAGAATTTTGGTTCGGTACTTCTCAGTCCCGGTGGTGACTAAACATTATAATAACACCAATACTGACTTATGCTGGCGAGCCTGTGGTTCAGTAGGTACACATTTGCATATTTACTGGGGGTGTCCGAAAGTGGCTCAGTACTGGCAAGGTGTCCAAAACGGTGTTCAGGAGGTATTATCAGAACAAATACCAAACACTTTTACAGACTGGGTACTGGGATTCCCCACAATTGTGCATCTTCCTCCCCCCAAATGGAAACTGGCATTGGCTCTTATAGCCGCAGCTCTAAAAGGTATAACAGTACACTGGCTGTGCCGTGAACCTCCGGCACTGGAGCACTGGGTCTCCAGAGTTAACATCATGGACATTGAATCCATCACGGCCAGGCTGCACTTTAGGGAGGAACGGTTCAAAGTGGTTTGGGGCCCATGGATAGCTTGGGAGGCAGCTCACCTCAGAGTTACCATTGACCCCTAATGCAAATACAGAACCAAGAGGGGCTTATTGTTGTTGATTAACTAACTGATAAAATAAAGGGATTAATCACATAAAAAAATACATATATAAAAATATACAATGGAAAATAAACTTTCAAAATTAAACTAAAGAAATACTTCTCGTACCATAAGTTAATATTATCTTTTCTAACCCCTTTCACTTCTCTCTCCTCTTTCTTCTTCTCCGCCACCCCTATCATCATTATTATCTTTCTCCTTCCCCCCTCCCATATTTATATCCCCACCATGCTTCTTCACTTACCATTCCTCAAACATGTCAAAATGGATCGATTTTAATATTGAAAGGTAAATATATGTACTCTCCCCCAATGTTGTAATCTCCCTTTTTGTTTATTTTTCATTTTATTGTAAATAGTATGGAATTTTTTGTAATGATTTAAGAGGCTTGAAATTGTGTAATAATTGAGAGTTATATAAATCACTAGGTATCAAATAAATATATGTATATTGTTAAAAACAGAAACAAAAGAAACATGTATGCTGAAAGAGTGACTCTATGCTGTTGTCAAATAATGATGGTTGAATAAACTTGAGTTATAAAAAAAAAAAATTTGGATTCAAGTGGACTAAGGAATTCTTAATTGAAAGTCCATCTGGGCTGGCCCACCGGCACAGCAGTTGGATTTCCACTTGCGACGCCGACGACCCAGGTTCAGGAATGGACCCAGGTGTCAGAGGGTTGGCCGGTGGGGGAGCTGGCTTGAGCATCCCATGAAGGCTCGCCATTTCATTGGGGGAGGGAGGGTCTGCGGCCCGGTGTCTGCCGACCTCTGGCAGAGGTCAGGGGTATGGCAGCACGTCAGGTACCACTATGTTGGAGTGTGATAGACGTCGACCCTTGCCTTGATGTCCCAGACGTTGCGTTGCAAGGGGGAACCAGGAAATAGCTCCATGGCCAACCGGTTGCCAGTCTCCCGCTGCCATGATGCTCCGGACTAGCATGGTCCGCAGCACCCGGCCAAGCAAGTTGCGCTGGCCGGCCCCTCTGGCACCTTTCCCTGAGCTGGGAGGGACCATCCGGCTGAAGGGTTACATCGGGTTATCCGGGGCCTGACGTGGGTGGTGGCTGCTGGTGGGTAGAGTGCTGGCAGGTGTCCTAGGTGACCCGAAGGGTGGCCAGGCGAGGAGTGAGGGAGGAGGGAAAAAAAGTCCATCCGGCAGCAGTATAAGCATTTCTGCAGGAAAAACGGAATCTCTAACTTCACACCTTTGTTCAGCAGATTCTTCAAATGCCTGCATCCCATGCAGCCCCCCAGTTAGGGAACATACTGTACACCTTCCTGGGACTGGAATATTTGCTTAGCAGAACAGGTACAGACCCCTTTTGAACCAGTGATCTCTGTGTCTCTAAAATTTGTAACATGAAGAAAACTCTTCCTCATAGCTAGGACCTCTGCTAGAAGAGCAAATGAATGGCAGGCCCCATGCACAGAACCGAACTATGTAATTATGCACAGGGACAAAGTGGTCCTCTGGACAAGCAGAACATTTCTCCCAAATGTGGTGTCTGAATTTCACCTTAATCAGGCAGTTACATTACCAGTACTATTTCCATCACAGTCTAGTTAAGGTGAAGAGAAATCGCACAGTTTGGATATCAAAGAGAGTCCTTATTTACTACCTTGGTAGAAAAGAAGACATCAGGACTGACAATAGCCAGCTATTTCTCACCTGTGGGGGATGTTGGCAAAGGAAAACCTGCAGCAAGGAAGACAATTTCAAGGTAGCTTGTCTCTTGCATTCAGTTTTGCTGTGAAAAAGCAGGCAAGCAGCCCCACCTTAGGTCTTAGAGCACACTCCACAAGGGGCGTAGCATCATCAGGTGCAGCTTCAATGGGCATTCTTTTAGCAGACATCTGCAAAGCAGCTAACTGGAAAACTACATGAACATCCTTTCCAGAAGAGTTGCAGAGTTTGGGACAACAGTCTTTCAGAGCCTTTTCCCTAAATAGGTTCCAGCCTTCCAAGTTACTGCTACGTAGACTGCAGTTTGTGTGTGGCATCACTGTTGGACTCATGTTAGAAGAAAACATTGCCCACCGTAGTAATCATGTTTCTTCTCGTGGGTCCAATAGTGACCACCAGAATCCCGTCACTACCTCCTCTTCTAGAACCTAATCAGTAAAAGGTTCACATCTTAATAAGGTTTTAAATACTCTTTTGGTTTTTCTGCCTGAACATTTAAATATGTTTTACACATGTCATATTTTGAATAGTTATATGTGTAATTAAATTTATTTTCTTTTTAAGTCTGTTTATTTTTAGCTAGTTAACTTTATTATAAGCATTGTAGTTTTGAGATGAGAGAGCACTGCCCCCTTCTGCTCTTCAGTATAAATCTGATGTTAGAACACTAGAGGGAGCATCAGTACACAGCAGCATTTGAATGGCGTTCTATTTCCACATCACGATTCCAGTTCTCCGAGGCAACATCTCAGAGTGGAAACGATGCTTTTTTTTGTGTGTGAATTTACTGTACTTTTCTCCTTTCAAACTCAGATGGCCCCCATCAGTCCTGCTGACCAGGCCAGCTCAGTCATTTGCCATCTCTGGGACTTAGGAGTTCCCCCTTGAATAACCCGTCATGGGAAGGGCTGCTGGAGAGCTGGTCCTTACTCCCCCTGGACAGAGGTTTAGTGTTGGTCGGCAAGAAAGAACCCAGTCAGTGGTGCAGGGCTAGTGGTGGACAGCATTCTGCTGCAGTCTGGGTGTTTTTCAGTATTTTCTGTCCCGCTTCCTGCCATCAGCAAGGCTTTGCCGATGCATCACGTCATCCCCCCTGTGTCCCCCCTCCTTCAGACCATGGCTCCAGCTACACCACCACCTGTGGTCACCATGATGCAGTTTTATTTATTGGCTCATTGTCAGGCCCACTAGAAGAAACATCATTACTGCGGTGAGAACATTTTTCTTTTCTCCCTTCCCCCATTGCTTCTGAGCTGCCCATTTCCGTAATCTACAAATGTGACTGCGTGACTGTTGTTGCAGCCAACAGTAGTGCCATTCATCCCCTTGGCTGCCTGGCGGGCATGCGATGCTTTAGTTAAATGCTGTTATAAATGAAATGATGTTACTGCCAGCCTTCTTAGTGTTAAAGAGTACCTTTCCTGGTGCTCAGTACAAAAACCTTAGAGGAACCTTACCTGCTTCAAACTCAATGGGAGCCAACACTGCAGTTTTAAAGTGGCATGATTTCTGGATGCAAGGGTTCATAATGTGACTCCGTGGAGCCGAGCTGCAGATCGCTTCCACTTCCATGTCTTCGGTGCCACCCCTGCGCTAGCACCTATTATAATGTATTAAATGGTGAGCGTGGAGATGTGCTCCATAGATTATTATAGGGGCTGATTTTTTTTTTTTTTTTTTTTTAAATGGTTCAGGGTTCCCATTTGGATAAAACATGGCCACCATTCAGCTAACAAAGCTATTGTTAGTTGAACGGTGGCTTTGATGTATCCGAATCAGAACCCTGAGCTGTTTAAAATCAAACAAGGGTAAAGATTCTCTTTAAAACATAAAATAAGTGTAGACAGTATTTAAATAGGAAAAGCTTTTATGAAATCAATAGATCTTCAGGGAGGCTTTAAAGGCCTCCACCAAGCTGGCCATTCGCATATTAAAAGGAAATGCATTTCAGAGCTGTGGAGCAGCCATTCCAAAGGCTCTGTCCCGAGATTGTTTTAGTTTAGATGGGGGGGTGGGGGAACGAGCAGGCATGCATCGGAGCAGAGAGGGTGCATTGGGTGGTAGGGATACAGGATCTCTCTTTAGCAGTCAGGACCCAGACCGCACAGGGCCTTGTAAGTCAACAAGTAAATTTTGAAGTTGATGCGCCAACATACTAGCAGTTAGTGCAGTGCACGCAGAACTGGTGTGATATGCTAACTCCGTGAAGAGCTCACAGTTATCTGGGCTGCAGCATTCTGAACTAACTGTAGGTGTCCTATAAGACCCCAGATAACCCTAGGTACAGAGCATTAATTGTTGCTAGGTCATCTGGAGAAAGAAGCTGCTTGATCCTGGTGATATTTCGAAGATGATGAAAGCTAGATCAGACAACAGATGACACTTGCTGTTTAAGCATCAGTCTGCTGTCCAAAATGACACTCAAGTTCTTTACTGTATCAGTTGCCGAGGAAGGTTGGCCTCCCAACAGTGGGAGAGCTATACCATCCCCGGCAGCTATGCCTTGACAACTCGGCTCAGTCACTGTGACCTTCGTCTTGCCTGGGTTAAGGCACAGCCAGTTCAGGGCCATCCAGTTGTCAATCCTGCTCACCGATCCCCACCAGATGCGAGCTCGTACACAAAACAATCTTGGCAGTTCTAGACTATGCTGACGTAGTCTATGGTACAGCCCCCACATCCTCCCTTGCCAGACTTGACATCCTGCCCAATGCCTTCTGCCGTTTCGATACCACCCCCCCACTCACCATTGCCTGCTCTACCCCCCACTCTCCGTTGCCCCGCTCTCCCACAGGCGTGCCATCCACTGCGCCTCCCTCTTAGCGAAATTCTAGTTTGGGCTCCTTCCCCATACCTCGCATCCCTACTCAACCAAACCCCCTACCCAAACTAGTCTCTTTGCCACAGGGACCCTCGTATTTTCCACCTTCCCTGCCCCCACGCCCTCTCCGGACAACTTGCCTTTTCGTACCGTCTCCCCCTTCTCTGGAACTCTTTGCCCCATGACCTTCACATGGCCCCTTCTTGTTCAGCTTTTACCCAGCTCCTCAGACTCCTACCAATTCCACATTGTTCTACGTGTTCAGATGGTCTAAATGCGCTACAGAGGCACCACTCTTCCCTTTCCAACTCACCTACGACGCCACCCCTAGTTGCCCTCTCCTCATCTCTCTCCCACTCTTAAATGACCAGATGTTACGTCTTCGATGAGTATACAGTACTGCATAATTTAATGACTGTGATTCAAACACCATGAAGTCTTGCTATATTATAACAATAGCAGTCAGCCACTGCAGCTGAACTGCCCCGGAGAGGAAGGAGTTAACTCCAGAAGATCTGGAGTTCTACAGCGCGAGGGCGCTGTGCCCAAAGTTTCATCTGGCAGTTTCAAATGAAACTGTCAGATTCTTTACTCCGCTTCACTGAACAGTCGCCCGAGATCAGCTCTTCAGCCTCGGTTCATTCTCGGTTCAAGCGAGTATTTTTCGGTTCATTTGAACCGGCAAAAGTTATTATTTTTACCGCATTTCGGTTTTAAAGCTCTATCTGGTAACCGTAAGTACTAAAATTTAAGTCTGTGTGGAAAATTAATTATTGGTTCGGTTTTGAACCGATCGGTTGTTTTTTTCTGCATTTTAAAAGTGTACAGTGGGTTTTAGAGTGCGGTTCCCGGTTCTTATCGGTTCTAAAAAAAACGGAATTATAACGTTTTTTTCAAATACCCGTGACACGGTTAGGAACCGATAAGGGTGTCTTGCCTGGCACTGCCATCAAAAGGGCAAGTTTTGGTTAGGCTGGCATTATGTCTGAGAAACCCAAAAGAAAAACCGGGCCCACTGGGTTTCAACACTGTGATGTCTGTGGGGACGCCTTTGCCAAGGCTGACCCACACACCACTTGTGTTTATTGTCTGGGGGCTGACCACCTCCTGTCAGACTGCCAGGTGTGTAAAAATTTCCCTGCAGCCACCCTGGAGAAGAGATTGGGCCGGCTCAGGGAACGAGAGGCCAAAAAGTCCGCTGACCTGGATGGCCAGCCCGGTCCAGTACCCACTGACCAGAGGGAGTGCCTCTGACCAGGGCGAGATTCTCGGCAAAGGAAGGCTGGTTCAGAGGAACCAGTCCCAAGTAAAAAGACAAGGAAATCAGTAGGTCTGGAGTCCAAAATTGTGTCTCCAACTGCTGCAGAGATAGCTAAAGCCATTCAGATTGTCCAGTCACTGTCTCAGGGATCTGTAGAACCACCAACAGCTGGTAAAAGGTTGGTTCGTGCTCAGTCCCAGTGGTTCAGGATTTGAAGTTGAGGATTTTATGAACCACAGGAGGGAGGAGAATTTGATCAAATATGTGTGGCTGGGGGGTCTGGGCGTGCCCATTGAACTGGACATTTCTCCAGACAGACCTTTAGAATCTCCTCCTATTCTGTCTGAGTCCCTTCTTTCTTTATTTTTACAAAAGGTTGCAGAAACCCTCCAGCTTCCTTTAGAGGAGGCTGTGGATGAGCAAGAGGAGCCTGATTATGTGGAAATGATGGATATTCCAGAGTCTAGGAGGTTGTCTATTCCTTTGCATAAGTCATTTAGGAAGCAAACAACAAAGATTTTAAAGTCCTCATTCTGTCCCTCCTGTAGATAAAAAATGGACAGAAGGTATACTTTGTCAGGCTCGGATACAGACTTCCTTACTGAGCAGTGTAGTCATGTAGGTGTGGTACAAGCTGCAGCCTGTGACAAGGCTAATATTCCTCTGGCCTCACATCCTCCTGATAAGGATTCCAGGAAGATTGATGCCATGGCGTAAGAAACAGTATATGGCAGCTTCTTTGGGACTCAGGCAGGCAAATTATATGGCTATGTAGCTAGATATCAGAAATCTAGGTGGGACACAGTATTGCAGTTAGCCAAGCAGGCCCATGGCCAGCTGGCTAGTGAGTTGGAACAGGTGGCTGCTGATGGCATTGAAGCCTCTAAAGTTCAATTTCATACTGCTGTTGATGTTAATGATGTTTCTTCTAGGGTCATGGCCACTTCTGTAGCTTCCGTGAGGTTGGCATGGCTCAGATGCACTAATCTGTCCCAAGATACCCAGTCAAGGCTATGGATTTTCCTGTAGTGGGAAATTCTCTTTTGAGGAGCAAACAGAAAACTATATGAAAAAGATGGATGAATACAGAACTACCTACAAAAGTGCCCAGGCTAAGGAGAAGCATGCCATGCCACAAAGGCATGCTCCCAGAGGTAGGGCAGGCCCTTTTCAGGCCTTTTGACCAATTTCAAGCCTCCTCTGCTGTCTCGCAGAGGTTTCTTCAGAGGCAGGGTAGGCGTGGCACAGTGGGCCGTCCCCTCCCCTCAGCCTAAGGCTGCTGCTAAGCAGGCACCCTGATGGGGTGTCCAGGGCCGATTCTCCTGTACCAGTGGGGGCAGGTTGGCCTATTTCAGCGAACTGGCTGTCCCTAACTACGGACAGATGGGTTCTGGAGGTAATAGGCCAGGGTCTGGTTCTCAGCTTCAAACACTTTCCAAGATGAGAGCCAGGCATTTTCCACCTGCAAATCCTTCAAAGCCCTTGCTTTGGAAGCAGAGGTTTCTGCTCTGCTGGACTGCAAAGCAGTGGAAAGGGTTCCTCCTTGCCATCAGGGCAAGGGCTTTATTCAGATACTTTCTTACCCCAAAAAGACAGGAGAATGGCGGCCCATTCTAGATTTAAGATACTTGAACAAGCATCTGTTGAAACCAAAGTTCAAAATGTTGACTCTGGCAATGATATTGCCTTCCGTAAGGCCAGGGGACTGGCTAACTTCCCTGGACCTCAAGAATGCCTATTTTCATGTTCTGATCAGGCCTTCTCACCGAAAGTACCTCAGGTTCGAACTGCCCTCAGGCCACTACCAGTTCAGGGCAATGCCCTTCGGCTTACCTCTGCGCCAAGGGTATTCACAAAATGTCTCGCTGTAGTAGTGGCTCACTTAAGAAGGCAAGGGTTGCCTGTGTTTCCCTACCTGGACGACTGGCTCATTGTGGGTCAGTCTCCAGGTCAGGTGAAATCCACTTGCAAGTCACCCAGCAGCTTCTCACTTCCCTGGGATTCCTGCTAAACTTACCAAAGTCAGTTCTGGAACCAGTTCAGGTCCTAACTTTCATAGGCGCAGAATTGAACACAAAGGTTAGCCAGGGCTTTTCTTCCCTCGAGAAGGGTGGACAGACTCATCGCCCTGGCATCCTCCTTACCCTCAGGTCTCGACCAGCAAGGCATTTTCTGCAACTCCTTGGGCACATGGCTGCTTCCACAGCTGTCGTGCAGGAGCAAGATTCCAGATGAGGACATTCAGTTCCATTTGAGGGCCTATTGGTCTCAAAGGAAGGACCCCCTACCAAGTTGGTCCCAGTTACTCAAACTCTGATCTTAGCCCTCCACTGGTGGCAGGTCCAGAGCAATTTAAGACAGGGGTTCCCTTCATTCCCATTTCCCTCCTCACCCTCACCACGGATGCCTCCCTGTTAGGGTGGGGGCTCACCTAGGCGACCTTGCCACTCAGGGGTATGGTCTCCTCAGGAGTCTCTGCTCCACATCAGTCTTTTGGAACTCAGAGCTGTCTTTTAGCTCTTGGTGTTTTCAGATTCTGTCCAGAACAAAGTGGTTCAAGTCAGGACAGACAATACCACCACAATGTGGTACATCAACAAGCAAGGGGGCACTCGGTCTTCGGCCTTGTGCACGAAGCAATGAAGTTGTGGTCTCTGAAGCACTCCTGAACACCTCCCTGATAGGGGTTCATTTCCCAGGGAAGGACAATGTCCTGGCGGACGCCCTCAGCAGAATTTCTCAGGGCCATCACGAATGGGCTCTGAATCCACAAGTGCTGGGGTCTGTCTTTGCCAGATGGGGCACTCCTCAGATAGATATTTTCGCAGCCCCAGACAACCACCAACTTCCTCTTTTCTGTTGCAGGCCTCCAGTTCTGGGCTCAGTCCCTCTGGACGCCTTTCTGTTGGACTGGAAAGGGAAGTTCCTGTATGCCTTTCCCCCCTTTCCTCTCTTTTCAGGGTACTAGTAAAATCAGATCTCAACCTTGCAGAGTGATTCTGATTGCCCCAGATTGGCCAGACAACCCTGGTACCCTCTGCTCCTGTCCTTGGCAGTCCACCCTGCCCTGAGCCTGCCCAGAGTCCACGACTTACTGGCCTGTGCACAGGGAGAGTGTGGTATCCGGACCTCAAATCCCTCCACCTCAAGGCTTGGCTCTTGAGGGCTAAATTGCTGACTTACACCTTTCTCAAGGTGTCATGGATATTTTAAAGGCTTCAAGGAAGCCTTCCACTAGAGCCACTTATAATTCTAAGTGGAAGAGGTTTTCCATCTGGTGCTCTGAGAGGCAGATTATCCCAGAATCTGCTGATCTTCCCATTCTACTGGACTATTTGGTCCATCTGAATTCCCTAGGCCTTAGACCAGCTACCCTGAAGGTTCATCTGGCAGCTGTCTCTGCTTTTTGTGTCAGCAGGAAGCCTGCCTCCTTTCTTCTCACCCGGTGTTCTCCAAGTTTTTAAAGGGTTACTTCATACTAACCCTCCTTTTAGGAACCAGCTCCCACCTGGGACCTGAATATTTGCATTGCTCAGTTAATGCAACCCCCTTTGAGCCTCTGTCTTCTGCAGAGCTCAAGTATTTAACTTGAAACTGCTTTCCTAGTAGCTATCACCTCTGCCAGACGCATAAGTGAGCTACAGGCCCTGTCAGTGGAAGAAGATTTTATCTCTTTCCACAGAGATAAGTGAGTCCTTAGGACTAATAGAAAGTTTTGCCTAAGGTGGTTTCTGATTTCCACCTGAATCAATCTATCTCTCCCAGTATTTTTCACTGAGCATTCTTCCTCAGGTGAGAGGAGACTGCACAGCTTGGATGTCAAAGAGCCTTAAGTTACTATTTAGAAGCACCAGAGGTCATAGGTTGAATCCCTCCAACTCTTTCTTACCTATGGCGAGGTTGGCAAGAAACCTGCCACTAAGAGAACAATTGCAAGGTGGATTGTTTCTTGTATCCAATTCTGTTATCAGAAACTGGGTAGTACCCCCTCAGGATTGAGGCCCACTCCCCAGGGTACAGCTGCGTCTCTAGTGGCTGCTAGAGACATCCCCATTCTGGAGATTTGTCAAGCTGCTACCTGGAAGACAGTTCACACCTTTACCAAGCATTATTCCCTGGATGTCCAGTCCAGGAGAGATGCTCGGTTTGGCACAGCTGTGCTTCACAGCCTATTTCCTAAGTAGGTTCTGACCCTCCTCCATGGAGGTACTGCTGTGTAATCTGCTATTGTTATAATATAGCAAGACTTCATGGTGTTTGAAGAAAAAATTACTCACCTTAGTAATTGCTTTTCTTCTCATGGAATCTTGCTATATTATAACCACCTCCCTCCTGCCCTCTCAGAACTTCTACTTGGGTAGGGTGGCGAATTGGTGCAAGCACTGTGTCATGCCATTGTAGTTTTTCCTTACCCTCTTTTCCTTTGGGTTAGGGATCTAGATTGTTTCATTTAGGTTATTTATATTGCCCCCTTCCTGGACTTGAGTCTTTGGGGGAAGGGGGGGTTCATATGTGCTTGTCAAGGGTGGTAAAACGAACCATAATACCATCAATTTTTGTTATTATGGCTCTGAGTGTTTCTTTGTTCTTTATATTGTTGTTATTACTACTAGTAGGTAGCCATGGGCTAGTGTAGTTTTTTCCACACAGACTTTCCGTCCTTTGATGTTAGCTTCGTAAAGATCTGACAGTTTCATTTGAAACTGCCAGATAGAGCTTTGGGCACAGCGCCCTCGCGCTGTAGAACTCCAGATCTTCTGGAGTTAACTCCTTCCTCTCCGGGGCAGTTCAGCTGCAGTGGCTGACTGCTATTGTTATAATATAGCAAGACTCCATGAGAAGAAAAGCAATTACTAAGGTGAGTAATTTTTTCTTACTGCTTGTACTTTCTGTTACTCTTGATACTCCCTGTACAAACTGTACCCGGGTTGCACCTGGAAATGAGCCTCGGCTCAGCGTGCCTTCCCGGTCATCAAAATTTTAAATAAATAAATAAATAAATCTCAGTCACGTGCTAACTCAGTGCTGAGGCCGCCATATCATCATCAGGGGAACAAGAAATGTACAGCTGGGTGTCTTCTGCATAGCAGTAAAACCCGACTCCATACCGTCTTATGTTCTCCCCCAGCAGCAACATGAACACAGAGAACAACATGGGGGCCAGGATTATATAGGTGGCACTGACAAAGGTCACCATGGGTGGCCCCAGCTAATCAAAATTTTCTGAGTGGTCTTGCTGCTAATGGCTTACAGTTGCACAGATGTGGCTCTGTGGGGGAGATTCTCTCCAATATCTACTGTTACTGGTAATAGCAACATATGAACATACAAACATGCCAGCAGAAACAGACCTCCCGGTCTATCAAAATCTGCTTGAGTGTGCAGCTAACACCCCTAAGTTGCAGCTGCTGCACCCCACTCCCCTTTTGTCCACCCTCGGCCGTTCTCAGCCTCACCCACCCGTACTCTTCCCTGTTCTCTGTCCCATGCCCTTTTAAAGCTACCCACAGTTTTGCATGATATCAACCTCTCTGGTAGGGCGTTCCAGTTCGACACCACTCTCTCTGTGAAGTAATGCCTCCTCATCTCCCTTCTAAATCTCCCCCCCCATTCTTAGCTTGTGCCCTCTAGTGTCCCTTCCCTTCCTCAGTTTAAAAACCCCGTCTGCTCCATCCTTGTTGATTTCCCTCAGATACTTGAAAGTTACGATCTTGTCCCCCCATCCCTCCTGTCCTCCAGGGTGTATATATTAAATTCCTCCAGCCTGTTCTTGTAGTCTCACTCCTCCATTCCCTGTATCATCCTCGTTGCCATCCGCTGCATTCCCTCCAGTAGCTTGATACCCTGCCTAAGGTATGGCCTCCAGCACTGCACACAGTACCCAAGTGTGGCCAGACCGGTGACCTGTAGAAGGGGCAAGATCACCTCCCTCTGCCTGGATGAGAACCCCCACGCTATACACCCCAGTGTCTTGTTCACCTTCACTGCCACTTTCCTGCCTTGGGCAGAATTGTTCATGCTCCCTGTTACCATTACCCCTAGGCCCTTCTCTTCCTCACTGATCCCCAGCTTCTCCCCCCCCAACCCGTATTCTCTCCTTGGGTTCTTTGCTCCGAAGTGCATAACCTTGCACTTCACATTGAACCCCCAGCTGCCACTTCTCTGACCACTCCTCCAGTTTGGTTAGGTCCCCCTGCAGTTGCTTCCATCCCTCCTTCTCCTCATCCACTACTGCACCCATTTTGGTATCATCTGTGAATAGACTTACCCTGCTCACAACTCTGAGATGACGAGCCCAAATAGGACTGGGCCCAGCATCAAGCCCTGCCGCACCCCACTCATCACTGGTCTAAGTGTTGAGAATTCCCTCCCACCACCACCCATTGTAGCCTGCCACGCAGCCAGTTTGTAATCCAGTTTGCCATCTTCGCCCCCACTCCCACACCTGTTAGCTTCTCCCCAAGCTGCCCATGAGGTACTGAATTGAAGGCCTTACTGAAATCCAAGTAGAGGACATCCATTGCATAGCCCCTATCCAACTCTCTTGTTACCCAGTTGTAATATTGTATTAGGGTAGTTTGACAGGACTTCCCTGATACGAACTCATGCTGCCTCACATCCAGGGGGTAATTGTTCTCTAGAAATGACACCAGCCTCTCCTTCAGTATTGTCTCCATAAGCTTTCCTACTATAGAAGCAAGACTGACCGGCCGATAATTGCCCGATTCGTCCCTTGGGCCGCTCTTGTGTATCTGCACCGTCAAACAGCATGAAGTCTTGCTGTATTCTGACTATATGCAGTTAGCCCCAGCACTTGAACCTCTATGCCAAGGCATAGAATGTTGAGCTCGAGCTCGGTTGTCAAACCTCTGTCTGTGATACTCTGAAGTGTAACCATCAGATTTCTTACTCCGCCTAACTCTGAAGTCGCTCTGGAGATCCCTTCTGCACTTCAGTTCGGTAATAGTTTGAAAGGGTCGTTTTTTTCAACCGCTTTCTTATTTTTCAGTATTCTTACCTCTGTCCCAGTACAATAAGTGATAGTGTAGTTCGTAGTGTTGTTTTATTGTTAAAATCGTTAGAAATTGTTTTTCTTCGGTTCTTTCCTGGTCGGTCCGGTTGAGAACTGAAATCTATTGCTAATTGTTGTTTTTCTGTAATTCTGTTGTGGTTTTCCAGTACTTATCAGTTCCTAAAAAAATCTGGAATTGAATAGGAATTTTTTAACCGACCCGTGACACAATTGGAACAGATAGGTTTGTGTTACCTGGCTTAACACCATGAAGGGCAACTTTTTTGAATGCGGCATGTCTGAGAAACCCAAAAAGGAAACCAGTCCCACTGGGTTTCAGCACTGTACCGAGGTCGGGAAGGCCTTTGCTATGGCTGATCCCCATCTCATGTGTGTGTATTGTCTGGGGTTTGACCACATCAAGGAAGACTGTCAAATTTGTAAAAATTTTCCCAAAGCCACTCTTGAAAAACGTTTGAATAGGCTGAAGGAAAGGGAGTCCGAGAAGTCCGCTGACCCGGATGGCCAGACCGGTTATGACCGAACCTGAAGAGGTGCCCACTGACCTGGGCGATATCTCTTCGGGCAAAAGGAGAGCAGACTCTGCGAGTCTGTTCTGTCAAGAGAAAAATCAGCGGTTTGGGTCCTGACACCCATGTTCCGACCGCTGAAGAAATAGCAGTGATTACAATAGTTCAGTTGCTTTGCCGGTTCCGACCGAACCGACATTGGTTCAAAGGCGATTGGTTCAGTCGGAAGTAGTGGCTTCAGATATAGATCCTGAGGCATACTATGAGGGCGATTGGGAGGAGGAAGAAGATTATGATGGAGAGTTTAAAGGCCTAGATGAACCAGTAGAGCCTGACATCTCCCCAGACAGGCCTTCCAGTGTTTCTCCTCCCAGGCTTTCCGAGTCCCCTTCCCATTTCTTGTTTTACAAGAAAGTGGCTGAGACTCTTCAACTTCCTATGGAAGAGGCTGATCAGGATCAGGAGGAGCCAGATTATGTGGAGATGATGGATGTTCCAGAGTCAGAGAGTGTCTCTCCCTTTGCACAAATCCCTGCGGAAACAGACACAAAAAATTATGCAGTTTCCCACATCCATCCCTCCTGTGGATAAAAGAATGGACAGGAGGTATGCTTTATCAGGTCCTGGTATGGAATTCCTTTCAACCCATTGCAGCCATGTTGGGGTAGTGCAAGCTGCAGCCTGTGACAAGGCTAACATCCCCCTGGCATCTCACCCCCCAGATAAGCCTTCCAGGAAAGTGGATGCCATGGCAAAGAAACAGTATTTGGCATCCTCTTTGGGGCTCAGGCAATCAAATTACATGGCATATACAGCCAGGTACCAGAAATCTATGTGGGATACGGTTCTGGAGCTGGCTAAGAATGCCCCATCCCAGCTAGCCAAGGAGCTGGAGCTGGCTGTAGATGGTATAGAGGCATCCAAAGTGCAATTTTATGCTGCTGTAGACTCGAATAATGTACATTCCAGGGTCATAGCTACATCCATCTCCATGAGGAGGTTTGCTTGGCTTAGGTGTACCAATCTTTCACAGGATACCCAGACTAAGGCCATGGATGTTCCTGTAACTGGTAATTCTCTGTTTGGGGAGCAAACAGAGAACTACATGAAGAAGATGGATGAATATAGGACTACCTATAGGAGTGCTGCAGCCAAGGAAAAGCAGGCCACTCCTCAAAGGCAGCATGAAGATGATGGATGGAAGGGAGGGGCAGCTGCAGAATAAGGGGTGCTAGCTGCACATTCGAGCAGACTTGATAGACCTCTAGGCCTTTATCTGCTGGCTAATTTCGTATGTTCGTATGCAGCAATTTAGGGTTGGCAGGGACAGGCCTTTCCACAGGCCTTTCTACCAAGCTCAGGCCACATCCTCCTCTTTCCAGCAGAGGTGGTTCTTTAGGGGAAGAGGCAGGCATGGAATGACCAGGACCCCATCATCCACGCAGTCTATGCCCCCTGCCAAACAGACACCCTGAGGTGTCTGTCAGGGTCGCCTCCCCAGTTCCAGTAGAGGGTGGTTGGCTCATTACTTCCAGGCCTGGGAGTCTATTACTTCAGACAAATGGGTCCTGGAAGTAGTGAGCCGGGGGCTTGCTCTCAGTTTCCAAAGGTTCCCAAAAATGAGAGCAAGATCCTTCAGTCCTTCTTCTCCCTTGGAGACAAAGGCATTAGAGGCAGAAGTCTCCTCTGTTCTGCAAGCAGTAGAGAAGATACCTCATTGTCACAGGGAAAACGGACTGTATTCCAAATGCTTCCTTACCCCAAAAAGACAGGGGAGTGGCGACCCATCCTAGATTTAAGGTACCCGAACAAACACTTAAAACCAAAATTCAAGATGGTGACTCTGGGAGTAATTCTTCCCTCTCTAAGACCAGGAGACTGGCTAGCCTCTCTGGATCTCAAGGATGCCTACTTCCACATACACATCAGACATTCCCACAAAAAGTACCTCAGGTTTGAGTTGCCCTCAGGCCATTACCATTTCAGACCTATGCCTTTCGGCCTAACATCTGCTCCAAGGGTGTTCACCAAGTGTGTAGCAGTAGTGGTGGCATTCCTCAGGAGACAGGGTATCCTTCTGTTTCCATAGCTGGATGACTGGTTCATTGTGGGTCAGTCCTCAGACCAAGTCAAGTCAGCCCTAGAGGTCACTCAGAAGCTTCTAGACTCCTTGGGTTTCATTCTAAACCTAGAAAAGTCTGTTCTGGAACCAGCTCAGCTCCTCACTTTCATAGTGGTGGAGCTAGACACTGTTCAGGCAAGAGCATTTATACCTCTCTCAAGGGTTCAGTCCCTGGTCACTCTGGGACAGGGGACATCCTTTCGTTTCTCATCCAGCCAGACACTTTCTACAGTTGCTGTGGCACATGGCAGTTTCCACAGCAGTGGTCCAAGGAGCAAGGTTTCAGATAAGATATTCAGTTTCATCTCAGATCTTATTGGTCGCAGAAAAAAGACCCTCTCTCCAAATTGGTTCCAGTGTCTCAAACTGTAGTCCAGGCCCTCCAGTGATGGCTGGAGGAATACAGTCTTTGACAAGGTGTCCCCTTTATCAGTCAGGCTCCTTCAGTGATTCTCACCACAGATGCCTCTTTACTGGGTTGGGGGGGCTCATCTAGATCATCTTACAGCTCAGGGAACCTGGTCTCACCAGGAGTCTCTTCTACACATAAATCTTCTCTAACTCAGAGCTGTCTTTCTAGCACTTAAAACATTCTCAGCTGCTGTTAAGGGGAAAGTGGTGCAAATCAGGACAGACAATACCACAACCATGTGGTACATTAACAAGCAGGGAGGCACTCAGTCCTCAGCCTTGAGCACAGAGGCCATGAAAATATGGTTTCTAGCTTATTCCCTTCAGGCTTTCCTGATGGCTGTGCACCTCCCAGGGAAGGACAACATTCTGGCAGATGCTCTCAGCAGGATTTTTCAGGGTCACCACTAATGGACTCTGAACCCTCTAATTCTTCAGGTCATTTTCAAGAGGTGGGGCACTCCAGAGATGGATCTCTTTGCAGCCCTGGACAATCACCAACTTCCTCTCTTTTGCTGCAGACCGCCTCTTCTGGGCCCTGTCCCTCAGGTTGCTCTTTTGTTGAACTGGACAAGCAAGTTTCTGTATGCATTTCCTCCTTTTCCTCAGATTTTCAGGGCTCTGATCAAGATCAGGTCTCAGCCTTGCAAGGCGATTCTAGTGGCTCCAGACTGGGCCAGACAGCCTTGGCACCCCCTACTCTTGTTACTGTCAGTGACAGTGAGTGTCTTGCCAGACAGTTCAATCTCCTCACCTCCTCACAGGGGAAGATTCTTTACCCCAACCTTCAGACTCTCAGGCCCAAAGCCTGGCTCTTGAAGAGTTAGAATATGCAAACCTGCATCTTTCTCAGTCAGTCTTGGACATTTTAAAGGTTAGCAGGAAACCTGCTACTAGAAAGTCTTACAACTCCAAATGGAAAATATTTGGGTTTTGGTGTTCCCAGAGGCATACCCAGCCAGAGCTGGCTGATATTGCCACTGTTTTGGACTATTTGGTGCATCTTAACGGTTTAGGCCTCCGGCCTGCTGCTCTCAAGGTACATTTGGCAGCTGTTTCTGTCTTCCTTTCTGCTGGTAAGGGCTCTTCCCTAGCATCTCATCCAGTTTTCAAGAAATTTTTCAAGGGTCTAGTACGTGTTAACCCTCCCTTTCGGGAGCCTACCCCTTCTTGGGATCTGAGTAGCTGTATTGCACAGCTTATGCAGCCCCCTTTTGAACCTCTGTCCTCAACTGAGTTGAAGTACTTGACTTGGAAAACTGTATTCCTGGTAGCCATTACCTCTGCCAGGAGAATCGGTGAATTACAGGCTTTATCAGTGGAACCTGACTTCATTTCATTTCACAGGGATAAGGTGGTCCTTCCAACCAACAGAAAGTTTCTTCCCAAGGTGGCATCATACTTTCATTTGAATCCATCTATGTTGTTGCCTGTATTTTTCACTGACCATTCTTCCTCTGGGGAGAGCAGATTACACAGTCTTGATGTAAAGAGGGCCATTAGTTACTTCTTCCATGTCCCCATCCACCCATCTCACTGGTGATTCCTCCGGTTCCGGTCGGAGAGGACTTTGAGTTCTAGACCGTACTGTTCAGCCTCTCTTTGTTTGTTTATTTATTTATTAGATCATCGTTTTACAGACCTTTGAGTCAAAGACTCATTTACAAAGGCACCTCGTCAAGAGAGCAATACATCACAGCAAAGAAAACAGTACAGTACATAACGCTTAGATTAAAAAAGCAACCAGTGTTACAGGAATTCACTGGTGGTACACGCTTGGTAATAGGTAGATCACAGTAGTCATAATATAGGTACACAAGTACCACGTCAGGTAGCAACCAGAGATATTTTATTACATTAGTCAGCAGATGTTGCCTGAGACCCCAGGCATATACAGCAAAATTGGACAGGACAAACCCAGCCTAGGGGTGAGGGTAAAGGCCAGGTGGAGGATTATGTGCAGTTGCCGCTGTGAGTGCTTGTCAGATGGCTTCTGTGGGAGACCTTGAAAGGACCAAGCTTAGTGGAGTCAGCTCTGTTGGCTGGGAGGGAATTGAACCAGGAGGGAGCCCGAAAGCAAAAGGATCTCTGGGCCATAGAGGTCCTTACCCTGGGGACAATAAGGGAGGTTTTGACAGTGCTGTGGGTGGAGTCTGAGGGGGAGGCATGCTGCAAGGAGGTGGCGGCCCCAGGGGAGGAGAGTCCTAGCAGGGTCTTTTTTTACAAGAAGGCAGGTTTGGAAGCGGAGTCTTTCTTCAAGGTTGAGCAAGTTGGTGGTGGAGTACAGGCAGGCATGTATGGGTGCACCTAGGGGCTCCCAGCATTAGCCTGCAGGCCTTGTTTATAGAGAGCTGGATTCTTGCAAGCGCAGTGTTGTAGGCTGCAGCATAGATGGGCAGTTCATAGTCGATTAGCGACAGGACAGAGGAGGTGATTGCCAATCTAAGGGCCTTTTGTGGTAGGCAGTACCTATGGCGATATAACAGTCCAATCCTGACATTGGTGGCAGCAGAAAGGGCATTGATATGGGAATGGAAGGAGAGTGCCGAATCAAAGGTAATGCCCAGATGCTTGTAGGAGGAAACCTGCTCAATGGGGTTTAATGTGCTAGGCAGTATCACGAGAGCGACACCACTGGCATTGCTTTGGCAATGTGAGAAGAGCATAACTTTGGTCTTTTTTAGGTTCAGGACTAGCCTTCGTGTGATGTGAACCAATGCTCAGCTCTATCAAAAGCTTGTTGGAGGGTGGCCTGGAGTGGGTTGGGGTCAGAGGCAAAGAGCACAGCGTCATCCTCGTAGAGGAGGATCTTACTTGCGCAGGATGAGGGGAGGGAGTTGAGGTAGAGACTGAAGAGGGGAGTTCCTAAAATGGAGCCCTGGGAAAACCCAAGGCGGACAGGTCGTGTGTCAGATAAGGTGAAACTGATTTTTACATACTGAGTTCTGGCAGAGAGGTAGCTGGTGACCCATGCAAGGGGGCCGAGGGAGAAACCAAGGCATCTGAGGGAGTCAAGCAGGAGGGGATGGAAAACTGTGTCAAAGGCGTTGGAAAGGTCAGTGAACACGGTACCAGCAGGACTTCCAGCATCAAGAACAGAGTGCAGGAAGTTGGAGAATTCAAGTAGTGCAGTTGTGGTGCTGTGACCTGTATGAAAGCCATGCTGTTCAGGGCACAGGATATTGTGCATGGCCAGGTATTCGGCAAGCTGGTTGGCAACTACTTTTTCAAGGGCCTTAGAGAGTGGGGGGAGGATGGAGATAGGTGGATATTTACCCGGGGTCGCTCGATTGCCACTCTTTAGGATGTGGGAGTGATGATGTCGGTTTTCCATGTGCTGGGGAACTGCCCCAGGCACAGAGAGCGGTTGAGCAGCTCGGTACGTGGGACCAGGATAGCATCCAACGTCAGACAAAGTAACCTAGTGTCCAGTAGGTCGGTGCCGGGCTTGTTACTACTAACGGCTTTTAGCAGAAGGGGTCTAGCCTCCAGCGGGAGATGGTACGTAGATAGAAAGGAGGTCTCTGGAGAGTGGGTAGGGGCGCTACTGGGATGGGGTCAAAGAAGTTACTGGGCAGGACTGAACTCAGATCTGAGAAAGTGTGGTTTAGGCAGTCTGCAGTGCCGAGGTGGTCAGAGCAGACAGTTCCATTAAAGGAGAATTTGGGGGGATGGGGAGCGGTATTTCCCAATCAGATCTTTTACATTCTCCCAAAAGTTCCCAGCCGACCCCCAGGAGGAGACAAAAGCGGATTGGTAGTACTGGGCTTTGACCTGTCGAATGACCCAAGTACACTTATTGTGCTCAGCGTTGTACGCTTGCCTATCAGCTGGCTTGCCAGATTCCATGGCAATGTGCCATAGGTCATCTCTCATTTTAAGTTTGTGAAGGAAGGAGGGGATAACCCAGGGCATGCTTTGCTTTTTGGTGCGATTTCTAGCGAAGGGGGCATAGAGGTCATAGGCATTGTTAAATGTACAAGTGAAAAAATCCGATGCCTCGTCTATGGACGGTGCAAGCCTGACTGGGGACCAATCCAGTTGTGAGAGGTACAGTTTGGTTTGGGAGGCCGTGGCAGAGGGCCAGTTGATATTCAGGTCACCAACAATTATCTGGGCCATTTTGGGCGGTAGGCCAGAGAGGTAGTCAGCAAGCTCCTGAGTGGCGAGGTCTTGCTTTCTGGGGGGAATATAGGAAGTGGTGAAAAAGAATGGGTGAAGTCCAGAGATCTGACCCTTCACACCTGCTTGGCTCTCGGCCTCTTGGTCAATGAGGCCAAATCAAAACTTGCTGCATCTCAGGTGTTTCAGTTCATTGGAGTGGAGCTAGACTTCTGCTGGGTTGTGGCCCTGTTAAGGCAGATCGGATGGAGGATCTTACTTCCTTTGCCTGCTCATTTTGGGTTGGGCAGTTATACCCTACCCGTGACTTCCTGCACCTCCTGAGTCTTATGGCAGCATTCTCCAGCCTTGTCCATTGGGCCTGCTGACGAATGTATTCCCTGCAGTGGGGGCTGGCCAGGCAATGGTCTAAGCGCCATAGCTGCCTCGACCAGTTAGTCTCGGTGACCCAGATGTGGGATGCCATCCAGTGGTGGCTAGTCCCAGTCCATCTCCAAAAAGGAGTCCCATTCGTCTGCTCAGGGCTGATGGCCACCCTAATGATTGATGCCTTCCTTGTGGGGTGGGGTGCCCACCTAGGGGTCCATAGAGTCCGTGGGCTCTGGAACCCCGAAGAGTCCCACTGCCACATGAACCTGCTGGAGTTCCAGGCAGTGCGTCTGGCACTGACATTGTTTGTTCCCCATGTGCCGGGTCAAGTCATTCAGGTCCAGATGGACAACACAACAACCATGTACTATCTCAACAAACAGGGCGGGATGCACTTCCTTCCTCTCTGTCGGGAAGCTTTCTGCATCTGGACCTTTATGCACAGCTTGGCTGCCGACCTTCTGGTGATTCTTGTTGCCTGAGTGTCCAACCAGCTTGCGAACGCACTCAGCCGGGTGGGTGGGGCATCTCGCAAGTGGTCTCTTCAGTAAGAGGTAGTCGACCATTTCTTCGCCCCCGGTGGGCACTCCTCAGGTCAGCCTGTTTGCCTCTAGGGAGAGCAAAAAGCTGAGGCTGGTTTATGCCCATCCCCACCTTAATGCGGGATACTGCAGGTGATGCCTTCGCGAGGCCCTGGACACAGGGCTTCATGTATGCCTTCCCTCTGATTCACAGGGCATTGCTCAAGGCATGATGAGACAAGGCAGGTGATCCTGTTCGCTTTGGCCTGGCCCCGCCAGTTCTGGTACCCCAGTCTCCTCAGCCACAGCAGCAGGCCTCTGTGGCATCTTCCTCTCTGCCCGGATCTGCTGTCATGCTCCCAGGGGAAGGTTCTCCATCCAGACCTTCAATCCCTGCAGCTGACAGCCTGGCTCCTGAGAGACTATAGAGTTCCAGGCTCTGGGTGTGTCTGATGAGGTCCTCTGTGTTGTTGAGGCCTCTTGGAGGAGTTGACTCTCATACTACACCTTCAAGTGAAAAAGGTGTTCCATTTGGTGCCAGTGCAAGGAGTTGGACTCTTGTCCTGTCTGGTGGCGACCATCCTACATTACCTATGATCCCTCACTGAGTTGGGCCTTTGGTCGACAACAGTTAAGGTGCACCTGGCCATCTCTACATACTGGATGCTGGCCAGTAGGTAGATGGTGGCACAAGAAAAGGTGGTCTGGTGCTTCTTTTAAGGCCTGGACCGTTTGTCCCTGCTGGTGTGTGAACCACCCCCACCTTGTGATCTGATGCTGGTCTTGACTGTAGTCATGGGCAAGCCGTTTGAACCCATGCACAAGTGTGAGATGTCACACCTGTTGTGGAAGACTGCCTTCCTGATGGCTATCACCTCCGCCAGAAGGATCGATGAGCTCCAGGTACTTTCTGTGGCATCTCCTTACCTGGTTTTCCACCGGGACAAGGTTGCCCTATGCCCCAACCTGAAGTTCCTCCCAAACGTTGTTTTGGAGTTTCACCTTAACCAGGTGATCAATCTCCTGGTGTATTTCACCAACCACACCTCAGAGGCTGAGCACTTGTGTATCTGAGGCGAGTGCTTGCCTGCTGTAAGGAGCGTATGGCTAGAGTCTAAGGAGAGGTTCGCCAGCTATTTGTCACCTACGCAGAAGTTGGACCTGGCAGACCAGCAGTAAGGCAGATGATTGAGCAGTGAATAGTCTCCTGCATCGACCTCTGCTATAGGTTGATTGGTTGGGAGCCTCCCTTAGAGCTTAAGGCTCAATTCACCAGACTGCTACCTCGGTGGCTGCTTCCAGGGATGTCCCTATCCAGATCTTCTGCAGGGCTGCTATCTGGAAGTCGGCACACACCTTCATCTCCCATTACCACATCGACCTTGAGTCATGCCGGGATGCTGGTTTTAGGGTCTCGATTCTCCAATCTCATTTTCCCAAGTAGGGGGTGTGCACCCTGCCTTCTCCTCCCAGGAGAATTCCTAGGAGTCTGCTATAGTGTGGATAGTACACCATATCCACGCCCCTTGAAAAACAAGTTGCTCACCTGTAACTGTACTAGGTGTGGTATAAGGTTTACATCCACACAACCCACCTGACCTCCCCAGGCAAGTGGCACACCTGTTTTGCTTCCAGCATGCAAAGATCTGATGGTATAGGGTGGTGTTGAAGAGAATACCACCCGGGTGGGTGGGAGGAGCCAGCTTGAAGACCTTCCAGCTTCTTCTTAAAGGGAAAGGAATTCTGCCAGAATTGTGGATGTACACCATATACCATTCCTAGAACTACAGTTACAAATTAGTAATTTGTTTTCCCAGCTATTTATGAGGGAGATGTGGGAGGCTTTGTCTTGATCCTTTCTAGTGAGCACAAACCATAATACAGTTCTTCTGGGTTTCTTGATGTTGCTCGATCAGGACACAGCGTTGAGCTCCCCTGCCCTGGGGAGATCATGTTGGTAGTATTGAGGTGCACATACACCACTCCCCTGCTGTGAAGGGCCTCCTCACTAGATGCTTGGCACCCCCTAGGTCATCTGAAGAGAGTGCCAGGCTTCACCAGGGATATTCTCTCTCTGGACACCAGTGGGATGCAGGGCCTTCCTGACACTAGGCAGTTTCCCTTTTTGGTTGACTCTAGAAGAATGCCTTGGGGAGGAACATTTTCAGCTCGGCCAGGCTGATCCTAACCAAAGTATCATACCAGGCAAATGTGGCAGCATATCAACACCACCTGTGATCTCAGATGTACTCTGCTGTCTGAGTGGCTTTTTGTTCTGCAGCATCTGCTGTCTATGGTGGATGTCTTGGTTAGGCCTTTCCTGGTTAGGACAAGTCATCTGCCGAAAGGTCATTAATACCTCTGTTCGGAGTAAAACTTTTGTAGTTGTTGGGTCGTGTGGAAGCTGTTGGAGCCAACTTCCTCTTTGATATCCCAAGGCTGCTCACACTCGGCAGATGTACCAGTGGGTGAAGAAGCCTCTAGTGTTCCTTCTCCTCACTTCACCCTAGCTGAGGAATAGTGTGTGGGTCCACCAAAGCGGAGTCTGCACCCCTCCCATATGGGGATGGTGTGTCGCTCGGCGGAGAAGATTGATTCTTGGAAGGTAGGAAAATTAGTTACCGTAAGTTTACATCTTCAAAAATATCTTCTCCATAAAGTCGTACTTACCACCTTGCTCCCCTTCCTGGTGTAGTGTTTTTTGTTTTGAAGCGATGACTTTTTTCTGAAGTCTTTTTTTTTCGGGGCACTGTTTCCTTTCCTGCAGAAGGCTATGTGATCTATAGGGGTTTCTTTCCTTCTTAACCCCTGTTAGAATCAAGACCTCTTGTTTAAAAAAAAAAAAAAAAAAAAAACATTGTCAAATTAGGGTAGTTCTGATCTCTTTTATACTCACTGCCTTATTTGGTTACTTTCCCGGCTGTAGCCATAGACAATGCTTTTCAACATTGGGAGCAGCAGGGAACTAGCTTAATCAGCCAGTTCCTTCGGAATGAGGTGATTCACCCTTTTGGGGAGCTGCAAGCCAGGTACTGTTTAAGACCCCAGGATCAGTTAAGGTATATCCAAGTTGTCACTGTCATTAAGCCACTGCTTCCCACCTAGGAGGCATTGGCACCGATCACAAACCTGGTGCACCTCCTTATATCAGCACTGGAAGGGTCAGTTCAGCTTGCCCACATGATTTCCATATTATATACCGCATTGTCACAGCAGCTACATGCGGATACGTTGACCTCAGTTAAACTGCTGAAGTAGCTGAACCTGACTATTGCTATTACGGACAGGGAGTGGCAGTGGCATCTCACTACTTTACATTCCATTAGAGCATCTCATGTATGGAAAGAATTTTCTTGGAAGATTTTTGTCAGGTTCTTTAGAATTCGGGGGGGGGGGCCCATCTTGTTAGAGACCATGTGAGCATTCTCCTGACACTCATGGTCATACTTTGGGGGATGCTCAGTGATGCAACAGTTTTTCTGTGCCCTCAGTAAAGAATTGACTGAGCTGTTTGGTCACCAGGTGTAGTTAACCGATCGTATGTTTCTGTTCTCACCCCAGGGGTCCTTTAGCATCAGTAACAGTATGCAGTAAGCTGGCTAGGTTGAGCTGTCTCAGAGGTGGAGTTTATGATAATGAATAACATGAATTAGCCAGTCAGAAGAGAGTTAGAGGGTGTACTGTGTGGAGCTTGCCCAGAGGGCGCCAGAATTTTTTCTCCACCTGACTAACACTGGCTCTGGGGTGCTCTCTTGCTTTTGGCCAAAGAGAAAATTTGCCTAAAATTCCTCCTTTTTTTTTTTTTTGTTTTAGTGCTGAGTTTGTGAGTATTTTAGTGTTTTTTTGCTTTGTTTCTCTATTTTTTAGAGGTTCTTGGGAATCACAGTTTCCTACGTTTACCGCAGTTCTTGCGTGGTTCCTTTCAGTTATTTTTGAAGCAACATAAATAGCGAATTAAGTGTTTCAGTGGTATTTTATTTAGTTAGCAGTTCCCGGTTTTTAGCGGGAACCGTCGTTTTTCTTTATTTTTAACCTGTTTTTCCCTTAAAGTCGCAGTTCTTTACCCCGAGGAAACTGACCACAAAACTATATTTTCCCCATTTGGGACCATATTTTTCAGTCATTTCTGACAAATTGGCATGACAGAAAGACCCAAGAAAGGGATTTGACCTACAGGTTTTAAACATTGCTTAAAGTGTCATAAAATTGTGGCTAAAGCAGACAGCCATGCTTGTGTTTACAGTGTTTAGATCCTGACCACTATTGTGTTCTTTGCTCTAAACTTTATTCAAAAACAATTAAAAAGAGAGTCAAAAGAGTGGAAATTATGCCTTCTCAGTCTGCTTCCCCCTCTGGCAAAGCTTCTGAAGAGGGATCTTCTTCCCAGGTTAAATCAAAAGAAAAGTCCCCTAAGGACTCCTCTGAGAACAAGTCAGATAAGCACAATAGCAGTAATAATGGTGACCAGCCAAAAAAGAGACAAGGGGAACAGGTCACTGATTCAGTGCCTGCTAAAAATGAAAATATACTGAGTGCCCCTTCCGCGTTAAAGCAAGGGGAGACACTAGTGGCACATACAGAAATACAAAAAGAAAGTCGGTCATTTAAAGAGAAAGTCTCCTACTTAGAAAAAGATTTACCCCGTCGAAGTAATGGCCAAGGCTTGGCACCTTTATCAAACTATACAGTATATGGGCAGTATTTTCTTCTTCTGTGCACTATAGTACTTCTGTCCCTAATTTTGCTCCAGATTACTACTATGGTGGAGGAGACTGTGGTGGTGGTGATGATGATGAGTCAGAAGGTCAGCCTCTGGAACCTGATGTCTCAGCGGACCAGGAGTTTGGTACTTCACCAAATGGCCAGGAGGATATTTCCTCCCCTAGTTACTTTTCTGCAGCACATTGTGGATACCCTGGATCTCGGTACCCTGGAGACCACCAAGGATGAGGACGAGGATGTAGACTGTAGAGAGATGATGGGTCTTCCACCTCCAAAAAAGGTAGTGTTACCTGTTTACAAATCTTTAAGGAAAAACTAAAATGAAGCTACTCCAGATCCCCATTTCTTTGCCTGGAGTGGACAAAAAAGTTGACAGAAAATATCATCTGGCACAACATGATCCTGCATTTCTGTATGTTCATCCAAGCCATGAGGGAGTAGTGCAGGCTGCAGCTTGTGACAAGGCTAAAGTCCCACTATCCTCTCAGCCTCCTGAGAAAGAGTCCAGAAAGCTGGACTCTATGGCAAAAAAATCTTACACCACAGCTTTTCTACTTTTTCGCCTCTCCACTTATTTGGCCTACTCTGCCAAATATCAGAAAGGCCTTGTGGAATTCTGTTCTGGCCATCTTGAACCACAAATCGGACAAGATGGTACAGGACTTTGCTGAAACTTTAAAAACTGGACTAGAGGCCACTAAGTACCATTTACACATGGCTATGGACAATAATGATGCAACTTACCAGAGTCATGGCTCCAGCCATTTCACTTGGACACCAGGCCTAGCTAAGAACTACAAATTTAACACAGGACACTCCGCTCAAAGCTATGGACTTTCCCTGTGAAAATAATTCCCTTTTTGGGGATGGGACTGAAGCATATATAAAAAAGTTGGAAGAATATAAGACCACCCATGAGAGAGCAATGCTGCTAAAGAGAAAGCCTCTACTTCTCAGAAGACCCAGTACAGGGGAAACCAAGGCAGAGAATTCTGTCCTAGGGTATTTTTCACCATGCCAATGTCTATGGATTACTCTCAAATGAGAGGTTCCTTCAGAGGAAGAGGCAGGAGGATCCAGTGAAGAGCTGCCACCACTCCTGCACCTTCTACCCAATCTAAGCCCTGACTTCAACTGGGGTGGGGGGCAGGCTCTCTCACTACCGCCAAAATTGGAACCACATTACCTCAGACAAGTGGATCTTGGAGGTAGTGGAAAAGGACCCATTCCTTCAGTTCAAAAAAATTCCACCTCCCAAGGGTCCCTTACTATCAAAACCCATAATTCCAACAGAAAAAATCCTACTGGAGCTGGAGGTAAAGAATCTACTATCAGCAGAAGTAGTGGAGGGAGTACCCTCTTCCCAGATGGGGAAAAGGCCTCTACTCCAGATACTTCCTCACAGAAAAGAAAAATGGGGAGTGGCGACCTATTCTCGACCTCTGGTCAACTCAGACACTTACTGAAACCAAAATTCAGAATGGTCACTCTCACAATGATTATTTCTAGGAGCGTGGATATGTTGTTCATCCACACTGTCTGGCATTGTCCCTTTCCCCTTTAAATCTTGCCGGAAGTCTTCAAGCTGGCTCCTCCCACCCACCCGGGTGGTAAATACCTCGGCTCCGCCTCATGACGCCAGATCTTCCTTGCCGCTGGAAGATTCAGGTTCCCTCATGCTTTCTGCAGTGTTGAGGCCCTGGATTCGTTTCGACGGTTTTCAGCGCATCTTCTCGCTCTAAAACTCGTTAGAGTTTACGACTCTGATTCGGACATGGATGACAAGTCATCCCCCGGGTTTCGCCGGTGTCCTTGCGGACAGAAAATGTCGCGTACCGATCCCCACCTCTCGTGCGTTTACTGCCTCGGTTCGATTCACGATACCTCGCAGTGCTCCATTTGCGCTTCCTTCCAACCCAACGTTCTGGAAGATCGTCAGGCGTGCCTGAAGCTGGGTAGACAGAGCTCGCAACCACCGGTAAAATCCAGAGGAGGCCAGCTGGGCGGTTTCATGACTCGCGAGATCCGCCCGAAGCAGCTCGAGCGCATGGCGGCTTCGAGGAAGAAGCGCTCAATCCTCGACTAGCCGAGGTTTCTTCGTGCCGCTCAACCTGGGCTCCTCCTTCTCAGGATCCTTCGGGTTGTGCCAGTCTCTCCTACCAGGGTGAGGTGCCTCGGGCTCGCACTCTTCCCGTTGAAGAAAAGGATCTAAATCTTTTCGAGTCGAAGAAGAGCGGCTCCTGGGATCAGGAGGCGGTCCAAACTCGACTGTTAAAGTGCCTCCTCGGCGCTGGGTTTTCAGACCTCCGCGTCTGTGCACGGCGAGAAGCCGAGTCGGCTGATCGCCGAGATTATTCTCGACCAGATCGAGCCGTTATCACCGACTCTTGTTGATGATTCTTTGGAAGAGCGCATTCTCTCCTTCTGACGAGGAGACCGCCCTGCGGACTCTTCCGATCGAGGGAAAAGAACTAGAGCCTCGGTTTCACCACGAGGCCCAGTCTGTCCCGATCGACAAAGCTGACACCGTCGGTCTCGATCAGGGAGTAAGTCCTCTTCGGTTGATCGACCTAAAAAAAGACACAAGCACTCCCGCAAGAGGCGCCGCCACCGTTCCTCGGATGAGGAGAGGCTTTGACGAAAAATTCGTCGATGCTGCGAGGATCTCATGTGGCAGCAATTCCTGCTAGCAGGTCAGAAGCCGGCCCCCTCGTGGGTCCCGGCTATTTCCTGGCCTCAGCCTCTTCGGCCGCCTCAGACACCGATTGCTCCAGTGCCGGTCTCTTCGGGGGCTCCGGTGCGTCTTCCGCCACAACCGGTTTCAGGTTCCCCACCTATTTTGGTGGAACCTCCACCTAAGTTGCCCTCGGAGGATTCCCTCCAGAGAGCCACGACAGTCTTGGGTCTTCCCACAGACTGTCAATTCACAGTCACCCTGATCGCCCTAAGGCGTGTCGAAGGGGACTTAGGTGGGCAGCCTTTATATCGGGACTCCTCCGATTCCGATAACACTGGCCTTCACTCTCTCGATGAGCTTCGGCGTCAGGCTTGGAAGAAGGCCCTCCTCCTTCCAGGGCATCCTCCGGCTCATTTCTGGATAAATGAGGGATGGCCACAGCCTATCCAGAAAAAGGCGGAATATCCCTTACGGATATCCTTAAGAGGAGATACCCTACAGAGGCTTTTTCCAGTCACCAAAGCCATTATGGGTCCGACCTTGGAACTCTGGCGGCGTCCAGCCTCCTGCCCAGCTCCATCTGCCCGCAGCACGCAAGTCTGCTGGTGCCCACAGGGTCTTTGGCAGGGTTTACTGAGCACCCCTCGGCGGAAAGCCTTGTGACTGCCTCAGTATTCAGGCGGACGGGCAGCTCAGCCGATACTGACTGCCCTCCAGACAGAGTCCAAACTCATGGACCACTCGGCCCGAAAGGTCTATGCTGCATCATCTTTGGGCCTTCGTCAGGCAAGCTCAGCGGTGATTATGGCACACTTCTCTCACGCCCTCTTGGGGTCGCTGGACGAAGTTCTTCCCCACCTCCCAGTTGACATGCAGACCACGGTCAAGCAGGTCAGGGACCAGGGCAGAGCTGTTGCTAAACAACTCCAGACTGCTCTGGACGTGGGTGATTCCTGTGCCCGTTCACTAGCTGCAGCGGTATCCACTCGCCGCAGGGCTTGGCTGAGGTTATCCTCCTTTCCCGTGGATACTCAGCACAAGCTGGCTGATGTGCCCTTCCTTGGCACCGACCTCTTCGGGCCAGGAGTGGCAGGTCACCTGCAGCGTATCGAGCAATCTAATGCCACCTTAGATGCTACATCTGCTAATGGTTCTTCAGTAAGAACCAGCAGAAAGCGCGGAAGAAGCCATTTCGTCAGTCTTCCCCTGCGGTCCAGGCAACCACCCTTCGGGGGTCAACAACAGCAACAGGCTCAGGCTTGGCACCCTAGGCCCAACAAGGTCCCCAGCAGCCACGCAAGGAGGCCGAGGCGCTGGTCCAGGTGCCTCCTCCTCCTCTAAGCCTGCCCAGTGGCGGGCCGGGGTGTCCTCCCGTACCCGTCACTTCAACTCTGGAGTAGATCCCTTGGGGGCGGCTCCGCCCGCCGTTCCGCCTGGTCGGTATCACCCACGGACAGATGGGTCCTAGAGTGGTGGGCAGGGTCTGCCCTTAAATTCGAGCAGTACCCGTCCAGCCGAGCCCGTGCCCCACGAGGCGGATCTTAGTCACCCAGTCTGTCCTCGAGGCGACATTGCGCTACTCCTCCTCAAAGAGGTGGTGTCCCGAGTGACGGATCCTACTTCAGACCCAGGCTTTGTCTCCAGGTATTTCCTGGTGCCAAAGCAGACCGGGGTTGGCGCCCCATTCTAGATCTGCACGACCTGAATCGGTATCTCAGGTCTAGCACTTCGGATGGTAACTCTAAATCAGATCATACCATCCCTGGAAGTGAAACATGTGGTTCTGCACACTGGATCTTCAGGACGCTTTTTCCACGTCCCTATCCGTCCGTCTCATCAGTGGTTCCTCCGCTTCAGGGTCGAAGGGACCTATGCAGTTCAAACCATGCCGCTCGGCCTGTCATAGCCCCAAGGGTTTTCACCAAATGCATTGCAGTGGTGGCAGCCCATCTTCGTGTCAGGGGTTCGTATTTACCCTACCTGGACGATTGGCTCCTGGCGGGATCCTCCCTTCAGGAGATGGAAGGCCAGGGACCTGACCCTCGAACCTGCTCACATTTGGGCCATCTGATCACCGAGGCCAATCGAACTCTGACCTTCCCAGGTGATGGGCTTCATCGGGGCAGAGCTCGACTCTCTCGTCAAGCCAGAGCTCGGCTCCGGCGGACAGCGGAGAGTTCTCTCCTCTTGCCCAATCATTTTTGGTTGGGCACTCACGCCCTGCCGGGTCTTCCCTCGCCTCCTGGGCTACATGGCGGCGTGCGTCGTCGGTGGTCCGCTGGGCCAGACTGCACATCGCCCCCTCCAGTGAGGCTTGCCGCCCAGTGGTCTCAGCGTCAGGGTCTTTTCGACCAGCTGGTCACGGTCACCAGAGGATGTGGGGCGGCTCTCCAGTGGTGGACCGTCCCGAGTCATCTGCAGGAAGAGATCCCGTTCGTCCGCCCGACCGGCGGTCGTCCTTCGACCGATGCCTCTCATGGGCTGGGGAGCCCACATGGGGACCACAGAGCTCATGGGCTCTGGACTCCAGAGAGTCGATGCCACATCAACCTGTTGGAGCTCAGGGCAGTCAGACTGGCTCTGTCAGCTTTCGCTCCTCAGCTCCGGGGTCAGTGGTTCAAGTCCAGGCGGACAATACCCGACCATGTACTACCTCAACAAACAGGCCGCACGCACTCCCGTCTGCTATGCAAGAGGCGCTCGGATCTGGACCCTCGTCAGCCGACTGGAAGCGGATCTCCTAGCCATCCATGTGGCAGGAGTCGCGAACCAACTGGCCCGGATGCTCTCGCCGCTTAGGCCAGAGATCCACGGTGGTCTCTCCATCCAGAGGTAGCTTACTACCTGTTCTCTCGTTGGGCAAACCGTTGGTGGACCTGTTTGCCTCAGGGAGAACCACCAAGCTGAGGCTGTTCCAGCCCGCCCCTCAGCAGGGCTCGCTGCAGGGGGATGCCTTCTCGAGGCCGTGGACCCCAGGCCTCTTTTACGCCTTTCCTCCATTTCCCTTGATCCACAAGGTGTTACTCAAGTGAGGAAGGACAAGGCGAAGGTGATCCTGGTAGCCCCAGATTGGCCACGCTAGTTCTGGTATCCAGATCTCCTCAGCCTCAGCTGCAGGAACCCGGAGCGGCTCAGTACATGCCCGGACCTGATTTTTCTGAACCAGGAGAAGGTTCTTCATCCGGACCTTCAATCCCTGCACCTCACAGCCTGGTTCCTGAGCGGCTAGAGTTCCAGGCTTTGGGTCTTTCTGAGGATGTCTACACCGTGGTGGAGGCATCTCGAAAAGAATAGACCAGGAAATGTTATGCCTTCAAATGGAAGAGATTTTCCATTTGGTGTCAGGGTAAATAAAGGTCTGGACCCCTTATCCTGCTCAGTGGCTAACATTCTGGACTACCTTTGGTCTCTCTCAAAGGAGGTCTTGATCTCGACCCTTAGGGTGCACCTTGCAGCCATCTCTGCCTACCGAGTAGCGGGTCGGTCAGCCAGGCGTTGGCTCAGGAGGCGGTGATGGGTGCTTTTTCAAAGGCCTGGATCACATATCCCCTCGTGCGTGAACCTCCACCTCCATGGGATCTTTGCTGGTTTGGCAAAGCTCTTGGGCAGCCATTCGAACCCATGCAAGTGTGAGCTCACGCTTGTCGTGGAAGACTGTCTTCCTGGTGGCTATCACGTCAGCCAGAAGGACAGGAGGCTCCAGGCGCTTGTGGACTCCTTATCTGGTCTTTCACAGGGACAAAGTTGTCCTGCGCCCCACCGAAATTCCTTCCGAAGGTGGTGTCAGAGTTTCACCTTAACCAGGTGTTGACCCTGCCAGTATATTACCCTAATTACACCTCGGCGCCCGGTATAGGCTCCATACTCTGGACCTCAGGCGTGCTCTCTCCTATTATAAAGAGGGCACGGAAATCGAGGAGAGGTTCGCCAGCTGTTTGTCACCTACACTTTGAAGCCGCTTCTGGCAGACCTGCAGCCAAGCAGACTATTCGAGATGGATCACATCATGCATAGGTCTGTGCTACGGTGTGGCAGGTGGAGCCTCCCAAAGGGCTAAGAGCTTATTCTACCAGTCATATGGCTGCTTCGGTGGCTGCTTCCAGGACATCCTATCCAGGAAATCGGTTGGGCTGCTACCTGGAAGTCAGCGAGCACCTTTGTACCCCATTACCACATTGACCTAGAGTCACGTCCGGGATGCTGGTTTTGGGGCCTCGGTTCTCAATCTCTATTCCTAAGTAGGGGTGTGCGCCTTGCCTCCCTCCTCCTGGAGAACTGCTAGGAGTCGCCAGACAGTGTGGATGAACAACATATCCACGCTCCTAGAAGAACAGGTTACTCACCTGTAACAGTAGTTCTAGGAGTGGTATATTTGTTCATCCCTGCCTTTCCCTCGACCTCCCGGCTTTAGGGCGCACAACCTGGCTTCCAGCGGACTAGATCTGAGCGTCATGGGGCGGAGCAGGTATTTACCACCGGGTGGGTGGGAGGAGCCAGCTTGAAGACTTCCGGCAAGATTTAAAGGGGAAAGGGACAATGCCAGACAGTGTGGATGAACAACATATACCACTCCTAGAACTACTGTTACAGGTGAGTAACCTGTTCTTACTTTCTGCAGCATGGAGATTGGCGTCGTTGAGGTCCCTGGACCTCAACGATGCCTATTTTCACATTCCAATAAGGCAGTCCCACAGAAAGTTTCTAAGGTTCAGGCTGCCATCAGGACATTATCAGGTTGCAGCCATGCCATTTGGACTAACATCAGCCCCAAGAGTGTGTACCAAGTGCCTAGCTGTTGTGGCAGCTTATCCCAGGAAACAAAGCATTGCAGTCTACCCATACTTGGACAACTGGCTTCTAGTGGGCAGGACCCATTTTCAGGTCAGAGAGGCTCTGTTACACGAAACAAACTCTGCAGTCTCTGGGCTTTCTCATGAACGAAAAGAAATCCCACTTGGATACAACAGAGCTCCTCATCTTCATAGGAGCAGAATTGGATAGACAGCAGGGCAAAGCCTTTCTTCCAGCGGACAGGATCCAAAATTTCTAGTCAGTAGTAAACTACTTTGTCTTGGCCAGCCCAGGTGAGTCAGACATTTTCTAAGACTCCTGGGACACACGGCCTCCCTGATAGCTGTTGTCCCAGGTGTCAGATTCCAAATCAGGGGCATACAGTACCACCTGTGGGCAATCTGGTCCCAAAAAATACATTCCTTGTCCAAGCTGATTCCGGTCACAAAAACCTTACTCTGAGCTATGGGCTGGTGGAAGGAAACTGCCAACTTCTCTGTGGGAATCCCTTCTCAGCTTTCTACTCCCACAAAGATTATCACTACAGATGCCTCCCTTCTGGGATGGGGAGCTCATCTAGACAATCACTCTGTAAGTGGCATTTAAACTCCCAAGGAATCTGCAAGCCACATCAATCTGCTGGTGCAGAGCCTTCTGCCCTAAAGACCTGTACCCCAGGTAAAGGTCAAGCAGTGCAAATCAGGACAGACAGCACCATTGCCATGTTTTAGTAAACAAGCAGGGTGGTACAAGGTAGATTGTGCTTTGCACAGAGGCAATGAAAATCTGGGCTCTGGCATACTCTCTCAGTGTGAGCGTCTCTACCATACACCTCCCAGGCAAGGACAACACCCTGGAAGGTGCCCTGAGTTGCATCAGCCAAGGGCACAGTGAATGGACTCTGAACGAACATGTCCTTGCCACAGTCTTTAGAAGGTGGGGCACACCAGAAATAGATCTGTTTGCCTCTCACCTCAACTGTCGTCTACCTCTGTACTGTTGCAGGCCCCCAGCACTACGGACTCTCCTAGCAGATGCCTTAACTCTAAATTGGGCAGGGAAGTTTCTCTATGCCTTCCCTCCCTTCCCTCTGGTTCACAGGGTGTTGCTGAAACTGAGGGCCCAGTCAGCAGCAGTGATCCTGGTGGCACCAGATTGGCCAGGGCAACCTTCATACCCTCTCCTAGTAGCCCTATCGCACAGCAAGCCTATTCAACTTCCTCTCACTCACTCTCTCCTGACTACCACAGCTAGGAGTGACCCATCCAAATCTGCAGTTTCTTCACTTCAAAGCTCGGCTCTTGAGGAGTTAGTACCCAGATACCCAGTATTCAGAACAGGTCCTTAAAATCTTGAGGATAGATAAAAAACATAGTACCAAGAAAACTTTTGGAGCTAAGTGGAAACTATTTTCTTTCTGGTGCAGCACATAAATCCTCTCAAGGCCTCAGTCCCCAGTTTTATTATTTGGTTCCTTTGCAGACCTCAGGCCTAAAGGCCTCGTCCTTAAAACTTCACCTGGCTGCAATTTCTGCTTCTAGGGATGTGGATATGATCTATCCACACTGTCTGGCAGATGCCTTTCCCCTTTAATTCGTGCTGGAACGTCTTCAAGCTGGCTCCTACCACCCACCCACCCAGCCAGGGGGTAAAACCCTTGGCTCCGCCCCTAGAAGCCAGATCTTCCTTTCTGCTTGAAGGTTCAGGTTCCCTCCTTACTGCTCCCACATGTAGTAGTCCCTGGCGCTCGAATCTTTGGATTTGCTTCCTAAACTTGTCTTAAAACTCGTACGAGTTCCAACTTCACCCTTTTCATCAATTATTCCCGCGATGGAAGACAAGACTGCTCCCGGGTTTTGACGGTGCCCCTGTGGGCAGAAAATGTCACGGACTGACCCTCACGCCATGTGTGTGTACTGCTTAGGCCAGGCTCATGATCTGCAGGCCTGCGATTTCTGTCAGTCCTTCCACCCGGATATGCTGGACGACCGCGCTGCCAGACTCCAGCTGGGGTGACCAGAGAAGCGTTACCCGCTGGTCAAGTCCAAGGATGCCCGTTGGGTGGTCTCTGCAGCTGCGGGATCCGCAAGGAGCTTGAACAGCCCAAGACTTTGAGGAGGACGAGGCGGCCTAGGCTGCTGCTCAGACCTCTTTGGCTTCGGCCTTTGTTCTGCTCCACTTACTCAGCTTCCTTCAAGGAGCTGTGCCAGTCCCTCTCAGCTAAAAGAGAGGGTCCTTCAGGATCGCATGGTTCGTGCTCTCGCAAGGAGTCAAAGAAAGACAAGAAGAAGCCGGTCCGGTGGCGCTGAGGGTTGAGGTGCTGGACGCCACACCTCGCGTCACGCTGGCGGGCCTGTTCGAGGAACGACCGCGTTGCCGGGGGTCGGTGGGGAGTAGAGGATCGAAAGGCCCAAACGGATGCTCTCCTTTCCAGGGGTGGGTTCCCTGGGTGTTATATGACCCGATGCTCCGGGGCCAGTGGAAGCACGGGCACGGGGGCACAGGCGGCCGAGAGCCGGGGAGGGGAGGACGTCAGGGCACTTGACAACAGTGTGCATCAGCACGTCGTCTGTCTGGACGTCAGTCCTGCGTGCCGACGTCCTCAGGGGGTAGAGGGAGAAAACGGGGAAAAAACCCTCGGTGGTCCTAGATGAAGACGGCTCCACCCAAGACCACCGAACCCAGAAGAGACCCCAATGTGCAGAAGGAGGGAGGAGAGAGGCACTCTAGGGGCAGATCCGGCGTAAGGGGGGATGAGCAGTCTGAAGGAGTGGACGCCGGGGTTGGAAAGGAGGATAAAGAAGAGGGTTAAAAAAAAAAAGACAAGAAGACTCATCGTCGACATTCCTGGGATTGAGAACATTCCCGTTCTCAGGAGACTTTGGTTTCGACTTTGGTCGAGCCGCGGCAGTTGCCGCTGGTTTCATGGTGACCCTGTCAGACGTGGCAGAGATGTTTCTCAACCCAGTCGACTGGTTGTCGTCCGAAGAGACCGATAGCACTCTTTTTTTTTTTTAATCTATGTATTTATGCTCCTGCTTGCCTCCCTTCTCCACTCTCTCCGGCATCCTACTTCCTGCAGGGCCCAATCCCCATCGAGATCTGCCCCGAGAGCACCCGACACCACACACAGTCTTACCCCCAGTATACCCCCCGGGTAGGGGTGAGGAGGAACGCCCCCTAACCTCCCCAAACCAGCACTCTGAACTTGTAGAGTCGGTGCAGCGGAGCCTGTTCGACGAGCCCGGAGACCTGCTGACGAGGTGCCATCGCCTAGGAGAAGCCGAGGTGGTTTTCTGGTTTCTTTCCTCCCTCCCTTCCCCGATGTTGACATGCAGTGACGGGCTATGAGCTAGGAGGCATGCTGAGATGTACCTCTTTGCTCCACCCCTCTGCTGACATCCACCCAATCCACTTGCAGCTGCTCCACCTAGCGTGCAATCCACCCGGGCTACCCTAGGTGGTAGCTTTGCAGCGGGAGCCTGCAGTCCCCCCCGGCCCCCTGGAGAAGGAGAGCTGCCGTCGGGCGCTCTATCCTTCCCCGCCCTGGCCGACCCCCGGCGACACGAGCTCGTTCCCGAACCCGGGTCGTCGGCGAGGTGTGGCGTCCAGCGCCTCAACCCTCCGCGCCACCGGGCCGGCTTTGATAACGCTCTTTTTAGGACTCCGGTCCTCCTGGTGACCTCTGATGGGTCAGACCGTCCTGCTGAGTGGAACCCATCAGTCCCAGTCCCAGACACTGGCCAGGAGGAGCTGCAGGGTTCCCTGGCTCCCTCTGAGGCTCCCCGTTGGCACCACCACCGGTTGAGATCTTGCTCTTCTGAGCTGGGCAGGTCTCACCATCATTGGCGATCTCTCTCCCGGCATCATGTAAAGCAGTGCCACCGCTATTCTTCTTCATCCTCCTCAGACGAGGAGAGGCTTCAACCAAATTGCGTCGACTCTATGAAGATTTAATGTGGCAGCAGCTGGTCTTGACTGGATCGAAACTGACGCCAGTTTCTGCCCCGGCCATTAAGTGGCTGTCTCCTGAACGGCTAATGTTGACTCCCCTGTCCGGGTTGGTCGCCACCATCCCTCTCTCAGTGGAGCCGGTCCAGACCATGTCGGCTCAGGGCTCCGACTAAGGAGGCTCGGCTGGCCAGTGGACTTCCCCATAGGCTGTCGGTCACCCTCACTCCCGACCATCTTAGGTGGGACAAGGGTGGCACTGCACTCGTGTCCCATTGACACTGAGTCATTGGGAGGCATCTCCATGGACAAAAGTCCTCCCTCGTTCATGGGCATTCTTCTGCACATCTCAGAGTCCACGGGGGTGGAGCTCGAGCCTGTCCAGAAATGGGCTCGGTATCCCCTTACAGAAATTCTGGATAAAGGGGATTCTCCCATGGAGGCCTTCCCGGTGGCCGAGGCCATTGCTGGTCTGACCCTGGAGCTCTGGCAGCATCCTGCCTCTCGCCTGGCGCCTTCAGCTCAGATGGCCTGCAAGTATGCGGTTCCAGCCAGCTCCCTTTTTGGGTTTTCAGAGCATCCCTTGGCCGAGGGATTGGTGGCTGACTCTGTTTTCCAGCACTCTGGCAATAGAGGCGTCGATAGACTGCCAGACAAAGAAGTCCAAGAAGCTGGACCATTCTGCTAAAGTGCCCATGCCTCCTTTGCTTGGCCTCGCCAGGCTAGGATCGGCAGTGCTGATGGCACACTTCTTCATGCCCTGTTGGGCTCCCTACATGAGGTGATTCCTCACCTCCCGGCAGCCCTCCAGACTACGGTCAGACAGGTCCATGACCAGGGGAGGGCAGTGGCAAAGCAGCAACTCCAGACGGCTGTGGGTATTGGCGACTCTTGTAGCCACTCAGTTGCGGCCGCAGTAGCCATGTGCCATAGGGCTTGGTTCAGGATCTAGACCTTCACGGCAGATACCCAACACAGGCTGGCAGATATCCCCTTTTTGGGCACCGATCTGTTCAGGACCGGTGTGGAGGGTCACCTCCAGCGCATTGAAAAGTCCAATGCCACCATGGACTCTGTGAGATCCGTCCAGAAGGACAAAGGCCTTAAGCACCAGAAGTGCAAGCCCTGTCGGTCCTCCACTCCTGCAGCAAAACAGCCCAGCAACAGTAGGGCCAGCAGGCTTAATCCTGGCAACATCGGGCCAAGTCAGTGGCCTCATTGGTCAGAAAGCCCGGAGGGAAGGGACCCGGTGGCCCCTCAGCTGGCTCCTCCTCCTCCAAGCCTGCTCCGTGATGGGATTGGGGTTACCACACTTATACCAGTCACGCCTCCCCTGGGTCCTCCGATGGGGGGCCTGCTCCGCCACTTTCTTTCCGCCTGGTCCGTTGTCACCACGGACAGGTGGGTTCTGGAAGTGGTCGGCCGGGGTCTGCCTCTGTAGTTCGAGCAGTACCCTCCAAGCCGAGTCTGTGCCCCACGGGAGGACTTGGTTTCCGCAGTCACTCAGTTGGCTCTTTGAGATGACTTTGCCCAGCTCCTCTACAAGGTGGTTGTGGTCAGAGTTGTGGATCCTCCGGAACACCCAGTATTTGTCACCAGGTATTTCCTGGTACCAAAATGGATGGGGGGCTGGCGCCCCTTTCTAGATCTGCACGACCTGAACAAATTTCTCGGGTCTCGCACCTTCAGGATGGTAACTCTGGCACAGATCATACCACCTCTAGAGCATGGCATGTGTTTTTTCTCCTTGGATCTTGAGGATGCATTCTTTCATGTCCCTATCCATCCGCCCCATCGAAGGTTCCTCCGTTTTTGGACAGAGGGAATGCTGTATGAGTTCCGAGCCATGCCCTTCGGCCTCTCTTCAGTCCCCAGGGTCTTCACCAAATGCACTGCAGTGGTGGCAGCTCACTGAGGTGTCGAGGGGTTCGGGTGTACCCCTACCTAGACGACTGGCTCATGGCAGGTCCCTCCAGGCTCCTGGCCCTCCAGATTTGCTTCGTGCTTGGCCTCCTCTTCAGTGAGGCCAAGTCGGAACTCGTGCCCTTGCAGGTGATCCAGTTCATTGAGGCAGAGCTCGACTCTTGCCGAGCCAGAGCCCGGCTCCTGGCGGACAGGGCAGAGGTCCTCTCCTCCTTTGCCCAGTTATTTCTGATTGGGCAATTGTGCCCTGCCTGGGACTTCTGCACCTTCTGGGTTACATGGCGGCCTGCACCAGCATGGTCCGATGGGCCCGCTGGCATATGTGCTCTCTTCATTGGGAGCTGGCCACCCAGTGATCTCAGCACAAAGGTCACTTCGATCTGCTAGTCGCCGTGACCCAGAAGATGTGGGACGCCCTCCAGTGGTGGCTCGTCCCAGCACATCTGCAGGAAGGGATCCCGTTTGTCCGCCCTGAGCCAGCGGTCATCTTGATGACCGACCCCTCTCTGACGGGCTGGGGTGCCCACCTGGGGGAGTGCAGAGTCCACGGGCTCTGGTCTCCTCAGGAATCCCAATGTCACATCAGCCTGCTGGAGCTCCGAGCGGTTTGGCTATCCCTGACCGCAGCTTCGTTCATTCGGGGCCAAGTGGTACAGGTCCAGACGGACAATATCATGACCATGTACTACCTCAACAAACAGAGCAGGACTCACTCCTTGCCTCTCTGCAAGGAAGCTCTCCACATCTGGACCCTTGTGCACAGCCTGGAGGCAGATCTCCTTGCCATCCATGTGGCAGGAACCTCAAATCAGCTGGTGGATGCCCTCAGCTGAGTGGGCAAGGCATCTCACGAGTGGTCTCTCCATCCGGAGGTAGTACACAATCTGTTCTCCCAGAGGGGGACCCCTCAGGTGGACCTGTTCGCCTCTAGAGAGAACACAAAGCTGAGGCTGTTTTGTGCCCACCACCCTCAGCAGGGCTCACTGCAGGGGGATGCCTTCTCGAGGCCGTGGACCCCAGGCCTCTTTTATGCCTTCCCTCCACTTCCCTTGATTCACAAGGTGCTTCTCAAGGTCAAGAGGGACAAGGCAAGGCACAGGTGATTCTGGTGGCTCTAGACTGGCCCCGTCAGTTTTGGTACCCCGATCTCCTCTGCCTCAGTAACAGGCTCCACAGGCATCTTCCAGCATGCCCAGACCTGCTCTCCATCAGTCAGTCAGGGGAAGGTACTGCATCCGGACCTTCAGTCCCTGCACCCAACAGCCTGGTTCCTGAGTGGCTAGAGTTCCAGGCTTTGGGTTTCTCCGACGAGGTCCTCACAGTTGTTGAGGCATTCCGTAAAGAATCAACCAGAAAATGCTACGCCTTCAAATGGAAGAGATTCTCCATTGAGTGTCAGGGCAAAGGGTTGGACCCTTTAACTTGTCCAGTCGCTAGCATTTTGGATTACCTTTGGTCCCTCTCCCAAGGGGGACTTCAGTCGATGACCCTTGGGGTGCACCTGGCAGCCATCTCTGCTTACCTGATGCGAGCTAGTCAGCGATTGGTGGCGCAGGAGAAGGTGGTCTGGTGATTTTTTTTTAAGGGCCTAGATCACGTATCCCATCCGGTGCATGAACCCCCACCTCCATG
This sequence comes from Neoceratodus forsteri, assembly GCA_016271365.2. Classification (NCBI taxonomy): domain Eukaryota; kingdom Metazoa; phylum Chordata; order Ceratodontiformes; family Ceratodontidae; genus Neoceratodus; species Neoceratodus forsteri. The sequence continues at coordinate 159,642,427 of CM057458.1, read as the reverse complement.
GGATCTACTGCTGGTTTTGGCAAAGCTCATGGGCAAGCCATTCGAATCTATGCACAGGTGTGACATCTCCCACCTGTCATGGAAGACCGCCTTCTTGGTGGCTATCACGTCAGCCAGAAGGATTGGGGAGCTCCAGGTGCTTTCGGTGAAGTCTCCTTACCTGGTTTTCCACAGGGACAAGGTTGTCCTGCGCCCCCACCCAAAATTTCTTCTGAAGGTGGTGTCGGAGTTTCACCTTAACCAGGTGTTTACTCTGCTGGTGTACTACCCCAGTTACACCTTGGAGGCTGAGTACAGGCTCCAAACTTTGGGCCTGAGACGAACGCTTACCTACTATAAAGAGTGTACGGCTGAAGTTCAGAAAGAGGTTCGCCAGCTGTTTGTCACCTACGCTGAAGCTGCACCTGGCAGACCTGCAGCCAAGCGGACGATTGGCAGGTGTATTACTTCCTGCATTGATCTCTGCTGTAGCTTGGCGGGTAGGGAGCCCTCCCTTAGGGCTAAGGGCTCATTCCATTCGCTATACCACTGCGTCGGTGGCTACTTCTAGGACGTCCCTATCCAGGAAATCTGAAGGGCTGCTACCTGGAAGTCAGCAAACACCTTCATTTCCCATTACCGCATTGACCTCAAGTCACGCTGGATGCTGATTTTGAGGCCTCAGCTCTCCAATCTCTTTTTCCCCAAGTAGGGGGTGTGCGCCTTGCCTCCCTCCTCCTGGAGAACTGCTAGGAGTCTGCCAGACAGTGTGAATAGAACATCATATCCACATCCCTAGAAATGCGGGTTATTCACCTGTAATAGTAGATCTTCCACAAAGTGGTCTCTTGCAGCAGGTAATACACTTGGGTTGCCGCCAGAGGTCGCTGTGGTGCACAGCAGCTTCTAGCAGTCTTTTCCAGGGGCCATCCACACATGACATCGCCTTCCAGTTTCCTATATAAGTGTGGGCGGTCCATGGTATCCTCAGTTCATTTTCCTGCCGTCTTCAGCTCGCACACAGTAGCTACTGCAACTTCAGCAGCAGTCATCGATGAGAATTTGAGCAAAACAACATTGAAAACAAATGTCCAAAGAATCTTCAAGCAAGACCGTGCTATTCCGTTCCTGCCGTTGCGGTAGAAAAATCTACCATTTCAACAACCACTCAACTTGTGTAAGGTGTCTGGGACCCACACGACACCACCTCCTGCATATATTGCCAGGATTTCAACCAGGCAACCCGTTGTCGACGACTGCAGGAAATCAAAAAACATTTAATGGAGCAGAAATTGTCTCTCTTGGAGAATCGGGGGTCTCGTCCCAAGAGCTCCTCATCCACTGATTCTCCTAAACCGCACAAAAAAAGAGGAGAAGCCCTCCTCACACTCCGTGCCTAAACACTTGGCCACCGTTACAGGTGCCCCACCATCGACTATCAGTTCAAACACTGCCTCCTCATCGATGGGAGGTTACATCCTTTTGTCAACGGCGCTTTCCAGCGCTTTAACTGCTGTCTACAATGAACCCTTTATGGGTTCCGTTGATGGGGGCTCATTCTCCATTTGGTGTCAGGGCAAGGGATTGGCCCTCATTTCAACATCCTACTCATGGGTCGCATCCCAATGGGGAAACCTACTGCATTTGCTATGCATACCGCCCCTCCACCTTCATAGGTGTATTCCCATAGGGGCCAGGCAGACAGGGATCGGGACCCTGGGCTTTACCATTCAGGGGCAAGACCTGCTCAGACTACACATCCAATACCCTGTACAATGCCCTTGGTTTCCCAGAAGCCCCCTCAAACCCCGTGGATGTTGCCTCTGTAGTTCAGCAGGTTTTGCATGCCATTCGGCATACTCAGCCCTTCGACCCAGGGGCGGAGTCACCCATCCCGTTCCCCTACTCCTCCACCTAAATGTTTTCAGGGTGACAGAAACCCTTCACCACCCTGGTCGCCTCCCTCGTACGTAGATGACTGCCTATCAGACAAGGCTGAATTTCCGGCAGATTTCACCGAACATTTGGAGGATGAGGAATTTCAAGATCTGGACTTCCAGCCCCAGTCCCCCCCTTTTGGATATTTCTTCCTTAAATGAGAATTTTTATCGTTGGGTGGCTGCCTCTCCTCCCAATGACCCATCCTCATATGAGATGATGGTCCAACTTCAGAGAGTCATGAGTTTCTCCACTACCGAACATGACAAACAACGTAAGGATATGGCATATTATCTAGAAGTCTCAGAGGAACCAGTCTTAGTGGTACCCCCACTTATGCATACCTACCAAAATGCTATGTGTGCTGCCTGGAATCAGCCTTATACTGTTACGGCTATTCCCTGCAAGGCAGATCGCCTCTACCAGGCTCCTCTGGATCAGCCTTTTCTATCTACTACTCCTGAAGCAGATTCAGTAGTGATCACTGCCGCTCATGATCGTACTAAACGACCAAAACACTTGAGCTCCTTACCGCCTGATAAAGATTCCCATAGGATTGACTATCTGGGGGAAAAAAAGGTTTTCCAAGCAGGTACCATGAATCTCAGAATCCTAAATTATATGGGACATATCAAATGCTAGTGTACACTCTGGTCCTCTGCCATAGAATTAGTCAATAAACTCCCTCCTTCAAAGGAAAGGGAACAATTACTGGCTACAATACCTACTGGCAATTCCATCTCCTGACACCTACTTCGTTCGGGCTATGATGCGGGCAATACTTCATCCCGTGTGTCAATAACAGGCATTACCTTGTGTTGCCATGCTTGGCTTCGCGTCTCGGGCTTTACACCTGATGTACAGCATAGACTGGTCAGTGCCCCCTTTAATGGGTCCAGACTTTTTGGTCCAGGTACCCAAACGCTGATAGATGATCTCCAGTCTTCAGGAAGAACACTACGTACCGTACATCTCGGCCATCGTATTGTCCTCAATCCTCTTTTTATTCCAAAAGGGGTGGGAAATACAGAGGCAGATTCTGAGGTCGCTCCCAGTCTTCCAGAACCACCACCTGCTGGTCAGCCCCCCTCCCAGTAACCAACTGGGGCTCTGTCCACGCTTCCTTGACCAGACCTCAGAAGCCGTGGGCGGTCATTTTGCACTCAATTTAGAGGCCTGGAAAATGATCACAGCGGACGAGTGGGTACTTCAGTTTATCCACAAGGGTCACACCCTGAAACTACTTTCCAGGCCCCCGCTCTGTCCATTACCCACCGACCATATTCCTGTTCTCCAGGAGGAACTGTGGGGTCTTCTAACCAAGAAGTCTGTTTACCCGGTACCACCTGCAGAACACCAAAAGAGATTTTATTCCCATTTCTACCTGGTACCCAAATGAACTGGAGATCTCAGACAATTGAACCTATACTTCCAGTACAAAAGGTTCCGCATAGTCGCCCTAAATTTCATTATGCCAGTGTTGAAACAAGGGGATTGGCTATGTGCCCTAGATATGAAGGATGCCTAGCTACATATCCCCATCCATCCTGCCCACCACAAGTTTCTTCGTTTTCACCTGTTGGGACAACATTACCAATTTCGAGCACTCCCGTTTGGCCTCTTAGTTGCTGAGCCAATGAGACAACACTGCAGTAGTGTTCAGCCTCAACAAACAAGGAGGTAGAGAGTCCCATTCCTTATGCAGAGATGCTTGCAGTCTGACAGGAGCTTGTCTGACCCAACACCTTGTGCTAACGGCCGCCCATCTACCAGGGCATCACAGTCTCCTGGCCGACCTTCTCAGTCACCAGTTGTCCACACGTGAATGGACACTTCATCATGAAGTGCTTCAAAAAAACTTTCATCTGTGGGGACCCCTCAACTGGATCTGTTTGCCTCCCCAGTCAGTCACCGTCTCCCCAGATACTATTCCATTATCCTGAGCAAAAATGGACGGTCTATAGATGCTCTGTCCCAACCATGAACAGTACTCTTCTTATATGCTTTGCCCCTTGTCCCTCTCCTGCAACGGACTCTACTGAAACTACAACTCGAACCTGCCACCATGAGCCTCATAGCCCTGCTATGGCCTCAACATGTCTGGTTTCCCCTCCTTCAGCAGTTCTCAGTGGAGGAACCTGTTCCGTTACCAATAAGACCAGATCTCTTGACTCAGAATCAAGGTACCCTTCTAAATCCCAAAACCTGAAGTCACTACACCTTCATGCTTGGCTCCTGAGGACGCTTTTATAACATGTCTACAATGTCTTCCCCTGTTGCTAATACTGTTTACTGGCCTCACGTAAACCAGAGACCAGGGAAACACATAATGCCAAATGGAAATGCTTTTCCATCTGGGCTGCTTCGGATCATTGGATCCTTATTCATGTCCACTGATGAAAGTCTTAGATTACCAGGTCTTGATTGCCGAGACAGGATTAAGCTGTTCCTCTGTCAAAGTCCAGTTGGCCTCTGTCTTGGCCTTCCATGAACCTCTTGCTGGCAGATTACTGTATCAATATCATCTAGCCAAAATGTTTCTAAGAGGAATGTTACATGTTAAGCCACCTATCAGAAGACCCACTCCTCCGAGGGATCTCAATTTTCTAATAGAGAAATTAACTTGAGCCCTTTGAACTGGCGGCCGCTTGTGACCTCCGTTTTATTTCTTGGAAAACACTATTCTTAGTGGTTGTCATTTCGGCTGGATGTATTTCCAAGCTTCGTGCCCTCGTGTAGAGAACCTTACTTAATTTTTCACAAATGCAGGGTGGCACTTGATTCCAACCCTTCCTTCCTACCTAAGGTAGTGTCTGAACACACCTTAAATCAATCCCTGGAGTTACCAGTGTATTATCCTGAACACTCCAATTGAGGTGAATACCTCCTACATACTCTAGATGTCCATCGTATATTATGATACTATACTAATCAAACTAAATAGATTAGGAAGACCTCTAATCTTTTTATTACCTTCGCCTCAAGCAGGGAAGGTCCTCCCAGTCACTGAACGGGCCCTTTCCAGTTGGCAAGCATCATAACATTTTGTTACACAAAATTCAATAAACCATTAACAGGACCTGTCCAAGCCCATTCTACCAGAGCTATAGCCACCACAGCGGCCTGCTTTAAAGGGGCCTCTATTACTGACATCTGCAACGCAGCTACCTGGTCCACGATTCATACTTTCACGAAGCATTACAACTTAGATGTTGCTTCACGCCATAGGATGGCCTTTGGCTGAGCTGTCCTACAAGGCCTCTTGTCCTAATTCCACCCTTCTTGGGTTTACTGCTTGGGACTCATCCCAAGTGCATTACATGCTGCAAGATACCACTCCGTGGAAGATAGTGCAGTTACGTAAGCCCTTACAATAGCAGTAGATGTTTGAGGAGTGTCTTGCAGCAGGTACAATCCCAACCTCCATCCCCCTTCTTCTCTAGGAGAACAAATTCTGGTCCAGTGACTTTTGGGTTGGGATACCTATGGTACCTCACCTTCCCCTTGGTCCTCGCTTAGTGATCTGAATCCGGCGGGGGGAAACTGAAGATACCAGGGACCGCCCACACTTATATAGGAAACAGGAAGGTGAAGTCATGTGTGGGCAGCCCCTGAAAAAGACTGCTAGAAGAGCTGCCTTGCACCGCAGCGACCTCTGGCGATGACCCAATTGTATTGCCTGCTGCAAGAGATGCTCCTCAGAGATATACTGTTATGATAAGGTCTTATATAACTGTACTTTATAGGAGTGGTATATGATGTTCATCCACACAAAGCCACCCGATTTCCCCAGGCTCAGGCGCACAACCTTGCTTCCAGTGGGCTAAGATCTGGCGTCCAGGGGCGGAGCCAAAGGTTTTACCACCCGGGTTGGAGGACCCAGCATGAAGACGTTCCGGCAAGAATTAATGGGAAAGCCATCTCCCAGACAGTGTGGATGAACATCATATACCACTCCTAGAACTACTGTTACAGGGGAGTAACCTGTGTTTACCTGTCCATAGGCAAGGAAAAGTCGATCGTTTCATTGCCTGTTTTTAAAAAAAAAACCTTTAAAAGCCTCCTCCATCTTCAGCCCTCAATTAGGGCACCTATTCCCCCTTGGGATCTCAACCTCTGCATTGCCAAGCTGATGGAGCTACCCTTTGAGCCCATGGCTACGGCCCATTTAAAGTATGTCACCTGGAAGACAGTTTTTCTAGTTGCCATCACCTTTGCTAGAAGGATTTCAGAGTTGCAGGCACTCTGTACTGAGCCAAACTTATTAATCCCTCATAAGGATAAGGTAGAGCTCAGAACAAACAGGAAATTTCTGCACAAAGTGGTCTCGGGAGTGCCACCTTAACCAGTCTACTACCCTTCCTGTTTTCTTCATTGGGAGATCCACCCCAGAGAACAGAGACTCCATAGTTTGGATGTTAAAATAGCCATATCTTACTACTTGGAACATACCAAGCAGTTTAGGGGCTCTGCTAAACAGCTTTTCCTCACCTATGGGGAGGTAGTCGGAGGAAGGCTAGCCACTAAGAGGACTATCTCCTGTTGAATAGTCTATTACATTCAGTTTTGTTATGACAAGGCTGGTAGACAGTCCCCTGAAGGCCTCGGGGTCCATTCTACTAGGGGAACTGCTGCCACAGTGGCAGCTGCAAGGGATATTCCCTCACTCGATATCTGCAAAGCAGCCACATGGGAGACTGTACACACATTCACAAAGCATTATTGGCTGGATGTACAGTCCAGATCTGATGCCAAATTTGGCAGGTGGTAGAGCCTTTTCTCTAAGTAGGTTCTGTACCCGCCTCCCAACTTCACTGCTTTGTAGTCTGCATACTGTTGCTGATGCTAAAGGATCCCTGGGGTGAGAAGAAAACATTACTCACCATAGTAATATTGTTTCTTCCATGGTGTCCTTTACGATCAGTAACCTCCCACCCTTGCTTCCCAAGTAACCTAACTGAAGAGGACTCTGCTTCCTTTATTGTTGCCAAATTTGTTTCTGAACTTTTGAATTGCATTTAAAGCTAAGTTTACATGTTTTTTCTATTGTGCATTGTTTATGCTCTTGCATAATTTTTTTTTCTATTTACAATTTTTCACTCCTGGAGCCCTGGCAGGCGGCTTCAGCCCTCCTAACGGAGGGACTCTCTCTCTCTGGTCCCCACCACTCCCGTGATAGGTGGCCCCCGCGGATTGCCCCCTGCAGTGGGGCCGGGAGGAGGTTGCCGGCTTCTTCCTCCTCCCGGAGACCCAATCCGGCTTCTGGTGCTGCTCCCGGGAGCGGCGGGCCATCTTCGAGCATGCCAGGCTTGATTTCTTCCAGTTTTTGCCCGGCCCCCTCCCTGCCGACGTAAGGATGTTGGCTTCCAGTCTCCCAACCTGTACTACCCTCCAGCCACCTCCAGAGGGCAGTCAGGTATGGGAAGACTAGTCCCCCGAGAGAAGAGCAGTCCTCCGGATGCGATCCGACCCCGATGGCCCAAGCTCGTTCCTGAACTAGGGTCACCGGCGGGGTGTAGCAACCAGTGCCTCAACCTCCAGTGCCACTGGGCCGGCCTCTGTTGCATGATTTTTAAATCCTGTTGGTTCACACTTAATATGGGCATGTTCCCATTCTAGCTTCGAAAAAAAATTCTGGTGCCCTCTGGGCAAGCTCCACTCAGCACATCCTCTAACTCACTTCTGATTGGCTAATTCATGTTATTCCTTTTCATGAAACTCCACCTCCGAGGCAGCTCAACCTAGCTAGCTTACTGCATACCGTTACTGATGCTAAAGGACACCTTGGAAGAAACAATATTACTACGGTGAGTAATTTTTTCTTTCCAGCAATCCCCCAACCATTGCACGCTCCTCCATCCTTCAAACTATGGAACATACACCTTCTTGTGGCTAAAAAGGCACTTGAATAAGAACTGGCTGAGCCCTGTTGTCCCTCCTGTTCATCGCTGGCAGGACATTATGATTGAGATATATAAACTGGAAAAAATTACAACCCATTTAAATCATGCATGGAGAAGTTTGAACTTTTGTGGAGGAAATGGATGCTGTACATTATGTCCTCCTGTAAGATCAAAGGGGATAAGGGGGGCATGTGAGGAGGAGGACCATGTAAAAGCATCTATCCTAAATAGATACTTCTGCTCAGTATTTACTTAGGAGAAGGTAGGGCAGGGCCCACAGCTCAGCACCATGGACACGGGGGAGGGAAGTGTGCACTAGTCCCTTCACAAAAGAAAGGGTCCTACAAGAGCGCGATAAGCTCAGGGTGGACAAGGCAATGGGACCTGATGGCATACATCCCAGGGTACTAAAGGAGTTAAGGGTGGAACTAACAGAGCCATTATCAGAACTGTTTAGTGAGTCTCTGAACACAGGAGAGGTCCCAGAAGACTGGAGAAGGGCTCATGTGATCCCGCTCCACAAGAGTGGTAACAGGAAGGAGGCAGGGAAGTACAGACCAGTCAGTCTTACCTCAGTAGTGGACAAGATTATGGAGGCACTCCTTAAGGAAAGGATAGTGCAACACCTGGAATCCATAGGAGCACAGGATCCAAGACAGCATGGGTTTATAACAGGAAGGCCCTGTCAAACTAATCTCATAGATTTCTTTGACTGGGTAACCAGAGTGGTAGACCAAGGGGGAGCAGTTGATGTCGCCTACCTTGACTTCAGCAAAGCTTTCGATACTGTTCCACATAGAAGATTGATTAATAAACTGGGTAGGCTCAGGGTGGGTCAAAAGTTGGTCAACTGGGTGGCAAACTGGTTGACTGGCAGAAAACAGAGTGTGGTGATAAATGGTATACAGTCAGAAGAGATGCAAGTCACAAGTGGGGTACCTCAGGGATCAGTCCTGGGGCCAGTCCTCTTCAATATCTTCATCAGTGACATTGCAGATGGACTGGAGGGTAAGGTTTGTCTGTTTGCAGATGACACCAAGATCTGCAACAGTGTAGATGATCCAGATGGGGTGGGCAGAATGAAAAGAGATCTGGATAAACTAGCAAAATGGTTGGAAGAGTGGCAACTGGGTTTAACGCAAAGAAGTGCAAGATCATGCACATAGGAAGAGAAACCCTGAAACCACCTATAGGCTGGGAGGAGTTGCTGACAGTCACAAGGAAGAAAGAGACTTGGGCATCATCATCACCGATGACCTGAAATCATCCAAGCAGACCACTAAAGCAGTAGGTAAGGCTAGGGGGATGTTGGGGTGTCTTAGTAGGGGTATCACAAGTCGGAAGAGGGAGGTAATAATCCCTCTTTACAAGACACTGGTTAGACCCCATCTGGAGTACTGCATGCAGTACTGGAGACCACACCTTCACAAGGACATTAACCAGATAGAGGCAGTCCAGAGAAGGGCAGCCAAAATGGTGCAGGGACTGCATCAGAAAAAATATGAGGAAAGATTAACAGAGCTCAATATGTATACCCTAGAGCATTAGTTCTCAGACTTTGTCATAGTGAGCCTCCCCAAAGCCATGGAAAAAATCTTGAGCCTCCCCCAGATATTAAAATAATCATGGGCCTCCCACAGAAAATAGCATACTTTGCACAGTACACCAGGAATAAAATGAAACTACATTGAATAGTTGCCTCTCATTATATTCAGCTTATTGTAAACCCCCAACCACCACCACCACCATTTGTAACCCCTTCCCAGGACAACCTACTTGTCTGCTATTTTGATTTTCAAGCTATATTGCTTACTGCAATACTTTGATGGATCAGACTGCTTCCTTGGTTTCCACTCTATCAGAAATAGCCTTCCTACCCACCTCTGCTTCACTCCCTCTGTCTCTGCTGTTAAGCAACTTCTCAGGGATCCTTTTGCTCCCTCCTGCTTTTGCTCCTAGTACTTCTCTGCTTAACCTTTGTATTTTGTCTGTTCTGCTACCAGTCTAATTCATCAGTTGTTACCACTCATTATTTGTTCATTGTTCGTATTTGTTTGCAGTATTGCTCATTTTGTATTGCTTGACTGTTTTGCGGTTACCTTTTGAATTGTATTCACTCCCTATGTTTTCCTGGGTGCACCTGAAATGAGCCTTGGCTCAGTGTGCCTTTTCTAGTCACCAGTTACAGTATCTAAAACTCAAAATTTAAATACAGTTTTTTTTTTTCAGACTTGCTTGAGCCTCCCCTGGAACAGGCTCGGGCCTCCCCGAGGAGGCTGGCCTCACCATTTGAGAAACCCTGCCCTAGAGCAAAGGAGGGAGAGAGGTGATATGATCGAAACATTCAAGCACCTTAAGGGCATTAACAAGGTGAAAGAGTCTAACATGTTTCAATATAAGAAAAATAGCAGGGCAAGAGGACACAACATGAGATTAGAGGGAGGCCGATTAAGGGGTAATGTGAGGAAGTTCTTTTTCACAGAAAAGGTGGCTGCATGGAATGGCCTACCTCAGGAAGTGGTGGATATGACTAAAGTGCAGGGCTTCAGACAGGCATGGGATAGGCATAAGGGAGCAATACAGATGAGTATGAATAGATGGACCATTGACAGAGCAAAGGCCGATGGCACATTCATAAGGTAGAAAAAGAAATGGGCAGACTGGATGGGCCTTGCGGTCCTTATCTGCCGTTAACTTCTGTGTTTGGATTTTGTTCCCCAATTGGGTGCTCCTAATGCACCATCTATTATGGCTCGGTCTGACTAGTTCTCCCTTTCTACCTTTTTCTGCAGTTGTCTCTTGGCTGTCACCAGGTGGCCAAACTCACTTAAGTGTAACCTGTAACTGTCCACATCTGACTACTTAATAATGTCATGAGGATCACATGTCCATTGTCTTCCTTGTTATCACTCCAAGCGTGATGCCCTTATTGTTTCAAGCACAGTGCAGTTCTGCCAGCAGTGTTTGTGTTTATTGTTGCAGTGCTTGCTGTATATACAACAAAACTTTTTCAAAATAAAGTTAGAAAAAAAAAAAATAATGTTGGCGTGGGGTAATGGGGAACCACCTGGAAAGTAGATACAGGGGCCCACCTGAAAAATCAAAAGGGAGGGCCCAGAGTGACACACGTATAGTCACACATGTTAGTATTCCACTTAAATGTGATAACACTAGCTATGTTTTTACCTTTTATATTTACTTGCAGTACCAAACTCTATTTAACTGGAAAATATATGAGCAATGCAAAGATTTTCAGAGTTTAGAAGGTGGCCAGGAACCGGGGGGGCGGGCTGGAAATTTCCAGGTATCCTGGTGGGCCAGTCCAACTCTGTTAGACTTCCTGTCTTTGCTTTTCCTCCCTAATCAGGGAAGTAAATGAGAAGGACATCTGGAACACAAGTATCTTTCCTGCTGTGAAATGTATTAGGCAGGCAAGACTTCCATTTGTGCATTAGAGCCTGTGTCAGGTCAGTACAGATTTAGGAAGGATGCCTTTTAGGAAAAAAAAACAGTAAAAATAATAAAGTGGGAACTTATCAGCCAAGATGTTTTTGTCACCATAACCCTGGGTCCAACAACGAGATAGTAATTGGCTTTGTTTTTTTTTTCCTTTTCTGTTTGCTGATTCCGTCAAGGGCATTTCTTTAACACTTAGTGTGTCTCTGTGGAAAAGATATTCTTGTAGATCTTGAGTTAAGGCCACTAACTTTACTATGCTTTGGTCCCAACGGGGTCCACGATAGAAACACGAAACATACAAACACACAGTGTCAGCAGAAAGGGACTCAGTGGTCCATCTAGTTTGCCTGTTTCCCTGACTGCAGTAGCTCCATGCTTGATCCAGCATCAGGCTGGCGATAACTCTGATGTCAGACAAATTCCACTATAAGAAAAGGTGTGCAACTGTGTTAAAAATATTATCATAGCCCAAAAAGATAGCTTAGATGATGGGCCCTGATCCTTCTGTATAGTATCCATAAACTGTAGAAATGAGGAGACTGTGGAGTGGGACTTCCGAAAGCCAGACTGGAGGGGGGGGCAGAGGAGTCCAGAAAGGAGGAGAGCTTGGGAAAGCTTTAATTTTTCTTTCACTTTTGCCAGAGCGGGGAGAAGGGAGATATAGCGTAGGGTGATTAAATTACTTTGGATGTCACTGTGTCTTTTCTTTTTGTTACCTTGTGTTTTATTTATTTATTTATTTATTTTGAAGATGAAGAAAGACTGTCCATACACCTGGAATGTTGAGCTGTCTAAAACAGAGAAGTACTGGGATGGCTGGTTCCGAGGGTTATCTAGCCTTTTCCTTAGTTGTCCTATTCCAAAGCTGCTGCTCTTGGCAGGTGAGTATTATGTGAGCTGCTTGTGCTCATGATGACCTGTTAGTACAGTAAGTTTGTTCGAACAAATTATTTTGTTCAATTAAATACAGACTATTAGGTGCAGAATGTGCCATCTATATAGGGCTGCATTAGTTTGGTTTAATACTGAAGGCAGAGAGGCAGTTGGTAGAGATGCATACATAGACACTGACCGCAAAAAAAGGCTCTTGGTCCATCCCATCCGTCCACCCTATCTAATTATTCTGCCTTGCTCTAGTGGCAATCACCCCCATTTTTTAAATTTTTTTTTACTGCCCTCCTTTTTCTAACTAAACCCATCTACCTGCCCCGTCCCTGCTTGAAGCTGCTGATTGACTTGGCCTGTACCACTTCTACTGGTAGCTTGTTCCTCTTATCTGCCACCCTGTCTGTGAAGACGTGCTTCTGGCTGTCCTCCTTGAATCTCCCCCCTGCCAGCTTTAGGGAATTCCCTCGTGTCCCTGTGTTTAAACTCAAGGAGGGTAGTTCCTTGGTGTCTACTCTGTTTATCCCATGCAGATAATTTTATGTCCATCACTCGACCCTTTTCCCTCCTTTTCTTCCAGGTTTACTTGTTTATGTCCTGCAGCCCCTCTTCATACTGTGTGTCAAATACCCAAGGCCATGCACCATCCTAGTTGTCTGTGCTGAACTACCTCTCCTTTGCTGCATTTTTTCCTCAGGTGTGAACTTCAGCACCTTGCGCAGTGTTCTAGATGCTGCCGTACCAGTGACCTGCACCGTAAGGATCACTTCCTGTCTTCTACTGCTTATCCTCCTCCCTATACATCCTAGTAGTCTGTTTGCATTACTCACTGCCCTGCTGCAGTGTGCAGACTTTTTTGGGGTCCTTGATAGTGTCACCCCTTAAGTCCTTTTCTTCTTTTGGAGTGCTATTCAGCACCACTTCTTCCATTTTCTGTTGCACCCTTGGGTTCCTCTTTCCCCAGAGTGCATTCCTTCATGTTTTTTATCATTAAAGTTCAGCTGCCAGATCGTGGCCCAGCTGTTCATCCTGCCCAGATTATCCCTTAGTTCCCATCTCCTATCCTTTGAGGTCAATTTAGTACTCCATAGAAAGGTGTTGAAATCCTGTTTTTTTAATATTTAGCCAGGATACATCAACTAAGATGCAGCATCTTGCTTTCTGTGGATCCTGCTTTTACCCAGGTTTCTGACAGAGGACTGCAGAACAGGGAAGGGTGAGCGGCATACTCTTTGTCATGCAGAGAGCCTGTGTTTGTGGTGGGATTCGAACCTGCAAGCTATGGTTTCATTGCTCAGTACATTATCCACAACTCGTTTTTCTCTTAGTGCTCGTTGTGAGAGTTTGACTGTGATGCAAACATAAAAAAAGGTATAGTAGTGTGGAAGAATTACTAGAGGCTGTATCTTTCTTGAATCATTCTTCACCATTGATTCACACACGTGGTCTTGAGCCAGAGGAGCTAGGAGCCTATGGGAGCCAGACATTTCAGGAGGGCTGGCGCCAAAGCAAGCTATGCGCACACACAGCACCGTGAGAGTGGTTTGGGGCGCCAGGATTACCTCATCACCAGCCCTCAACAGCCTCAGTGCCTTTTCTCCCCGCTGTTGAGTGCGCATCGGTGACAATGCTTGCCCGCCAGGACTTCACGTCTGTACAACAGCGTTCAGTTCTTCTCAATTTAAGTGCTGAAAGCTAGAGTTTATTTTTGTATCAGTTTTGTGATTTTACAAAAATATTTCTGTCAGTTTTCTATCAGCCTTACTGAGCCTGCTGTCAACAGCAATAGGGAATGTCAGTAGGAAGCCTTCAGAAAGGCTTCTTCTGCAGCGAGACTGTGTCCGGTCCACTTTCCCCATTGGGGAAGGGTTCTGACTACAGGCGGTCCTGTAGGAGGTAGGATAGTCCTCCGAAGCACAAAAGGTGGGCCCATTACCGATTCCAGTTGGGTTCTCGGTGCCGCTTGGCATAGAGTTGTTGTTCTTCCCTTCGGGGTGGGGGGGAAATGGTAACTCTCAAGGTTGCCCTCTGGGAGGTCTGCAGCGAGACCCCCGGTCTCCTGGGGCCATATGCCCTCATCAGTGCCATCGGTGTAGGTGGGGGGGCTTCTAGTATTGGGATGTCGAGGTCTCGGGCCCAGAGTTCCCCTCTGTCCTTAAGTGGGGACTGTGTTGGGCAGCTCCACTTTTGAGTAGCTCTTTGGAGTAGTGGGTGCAGCATCATGCTGGTGTTTCTCTGCTTGCGGATCTGGTCCTTGGCTCTTTGGGGCCAGTGACACTAAACACGGAGGCAGGGCCATCAAGCTGGGTAGAACATTTGGCTCCAGCAACAGCCTTCTGCTCTCTCGGTGACTGTGCCGCTAATTTCCATCCCACTGGTCGCACCCCCACCATGTATCATTTAGTGGGACAGACGGGGTACCATTGCTGATCACTTCAGTAGCGTCTGGGTCATTGGCACAAGGTCTGGTTCATGGTGCTGGGTCTGGTTCTGGAGTCATTGCCGGGTTTGGGCTTTTTGGTGCCTGGCACTGCTTCTGGTGCTGGTCTTGGCAATGGGTTGGTGCCAGGTCGACATTGTGTCGGTGTCATGTTGGTGTTGTGTCTGTACCAGATTGTTGCAATCTTCTGGTGCTGAATTCAGCCCTCTCTGGCCTTCAGTGCCTGTTCTGGTGCTGGTTCCAGTGCCAGGTTGTGTCCACATCGATGCCGGGCCGGCACTGGAGATTCTCAGTGCCGGTTGTTTCCTGACACTGGATTCCGTTCCTTTCCTGGTGCCACCCCTGGCAGTGCCGATCCTGGCGCCATGTCAGTGTGTCAGCGCCAGGTCGATGTCGGGGAATCTGGCACAAATTTCAGTTCCATTCCCTGCTCCACCCCAGCAGTGTTGGTCGTGGTGCCTTGTCAACACCAGATTGGTAATATGTGAATGCTGGGTCAGTGCCAGGAGCCTCCTTGCGCCTTTTTCAGTTCCATTTCATCCTGGCCTGGTGCTGGTCCCTGCGTCGGGTCATTTCCATGTGGACACTGGGTCAGCACCGGAGATTTTCGTCACCGGGTATCTCCTGGCACTGGATTCAGTTTCATTTCCAGCATCGCCCCTTACAGTACTGGTCCCAGCGCCATGACAGTGTTGAGTTGGTGTTGTGCCAGTGCCAGGTTAGTTCTGGGGATCTCCTGGTACTGGATTCAGTTTCATTCCTGTCACCACCCGTAGCAGTGTTGGCCCCAGCACTGTGTCTGGCGTTGTCGGCACCATGCCGGCACTGGATATTATTGGCTTAGAGGGCCTGCAGTCCAGCTCTCCTTATGCCCCTCTTTACGGGAATGATAGAGAGGGATGAGTCTGACCGTATCCTGATCTTCTCTGAGGTTAGCTAGCTCCAAGGGCATTTTTCCCTTTATTCCCTTTGGAGATTGCTTAAGTCCCTGGCAGAAACTTTATTAAAAAAAAAGGGGGATTCTGCTGACTGCCATGCATGGAATTTAGTCCAACAGTCATCAGTTCTCATTATTTCTTCCATGATTGGCTAGCTCCTTGGATATGTAGGCTTCAGAGTCCTGCCCTTTACACTTTCCTTGGCGCCACACTTGAGAAAATTAGAACCCCAGATTTACCCTTACCTGGACTATGGACTGATAACCAGTCCATCTTTCCACGAAATGGAAGAACCTGTGTCTACGGATTGCCTGATTGTCCAGAGTTTTAAGGTAGCTTTAAAAACATATCTGTTTAACCTAGCATATCCAGATTAGTTGTATTGAACATTTGCTTGGTGTACTCCAATTTTATTGAAATTAATATTTATAGTATTGTAGTTTTTATGGATTTAAATTTTTTGATTATAATGTGTTTTAAATTGTTATCCTTGGTTTATGTACAGCACCTTGGTTTTAAAAAGGTGCTTTATAAAGAAAGATGAATTCATTCAGGTTCTTCCCTCCATTGGAGTTCTGCTGAATCTAGAAGTGTCGGCTCCAACCCATACAGCGGCTGCTGTTCATAGGAACTCTTCTGAATGCGACTAAGTCCTAGCCTTCCTTCCTGAGAGCAGAATGCAGGTGATTTCTGCAGATAGCGTGCTACATTATGGAGTGCAAATCTGTTAAATCCTGCTCCACGCGATGCATGCTGTGTCCAATAGCAGGTGATCAAAGCCCTAGTTTGGTCACTCACATGGTGATCAGTGGAGGACCGGCCCCTCAGTGGCTTCCCTTCTCCCACCCGGAGCCTCGAGTGACTCTCACTGTGGATGCCTACCTGTTAGGGTGGGTAGCCCACTGTCAGGGCTTCAAACACAGGGTGTCTGGAATCCGTCAGAGACACATCTCCATGTCAGTGTGTTGGAGATGTGAACTGTTTTTTGTATGGCCTTCGAGCTCTAGTGGATCTCGTCAGGTACAGAACTGTCCTCCTCCAGACAAATGACAGTCTGTGATGTATTACGTCAACAAACAAAGAGCCAACTCTTACCCTGTCTGCTGGGAAGCTACGAGAGTGTGGGGAGGGGGCCCAGAGCAGGACCTCCACTGCAGGACATTTATCTGCCAGGAGTCCAGAACACTCTGGCAGATGAGCTCAGCGGAACAGAGGCTTCACTATCTCCAGGCGTTATGGGATCGATTGGGGCATCCCAGATGTGGACCCTTTTGCGTCCCCACTCAATGCCAGACTGCTTCAATTCTGCTTCAGAAAGCCAGGACATGGCGTTTTCTGTCAGGATGCATTCAGACTGCAATGGCGAAATCTTCTCTGTATTTATTTCCTCCAGTCCCTCTAGTGCAGAGGGTATTGATAAAACCGGAGATGCATGGGGGGCAAGATCACTCTGATTGCCTCTGCTGGCCTCGACAGATATTTCCTCTGTTGAACAGACTTTCAGTCAGCAAATCGAAGATCCTTGCATTCAGGACAGATTTATTAACTCAGGGTCACCTAGTCTGTCCCATCCTGTGCTCCCTCCACCTTCAGGTCTGGCTTCTGGAGAGACAGAAGGGAACAGGTACAAAGCATCTCAGAAGGTCTCTAAATACTTTTGATGTAACCTTCCACTAGGAAGACTTACATAGCCAAATGGAAGAGGTTTTTCCATCTGCTGCTTCTGAACTTGCAAGCCTTTTGAGACCCTTGTGGCATGTGAGCTTAAATTTTTTAACTTGAAAAGCAGCTTTTCTAGTGGCCTTCTCTTCTGCTCACATTTCTGAAATCCATACTTTGGTCACAGATCCCCCGTATGCTGTTTTTCCACAAGGACAAGGTAGTGTTCCGCACGCACCATGAGTTCCATCCTGAACTGGAGTCAGAGTTCCATCTAAATCGGTCACTGTGCTGCCCACCTACTTTGCTAACTTCTAGAATGAGAGTGCACGCTCCATTCTCTCAATGTTCAGAGGATCCTTACGTTTTACCTGGACAGAACTAAGGACTTCAGGCAATCCAAACAATTATTAGTCTCCTTCAATTCCAACTGAAAGGGACAGCCTGTTGCAATAAAGTGCATTCTGTCTGGAATGTGAGCTGTTTGTGCCACTGCTATGTCATGGCGCAGGTCATGCTGAAAGGTCAGGTGTGTACCCACTGCACTAGTGCAATTGTCATGCCCCTGGTACAGATTCGCTATGTGCCTATCAGTGTTACATTGCAGAACTCTAACTTAGAGCACAGTGTGCACTTGTTTGTTAAGCACTATGTCATGGATGTCCATGCCGGGCATCTTGCCACCTTTGACAGAACTATCCCGAATGGACTTCAGTCCTGAGTGAGCCCCTCGGCTCCTACCTCCCAAGCCCAGGGTTTTTTGTCTGAGCTTAGTACTCTGACCCATTAGTGTGAATCAATGGTGAAGAATGATTGCTGGAAGATATGAAAATTAGGTACTCGCTGTAATTCTTGATCTTCTAGAAATATCTTCACCATTGATTTACATGCTCACCCGCCATCCCCCAGGCTCACTCCAGTCTCATGATTGGTCTTCACCCTTTGTCCTTGGTTTGGACTGTGAAGACACTGTTGCTGACTTGTTGACCATTCTTTACGGGTCACCAGAGCTGTCTTCTAACCCTAGGTTTAGTGCATAAGTACCAGTTAGATTATGCTTCACCTCCTTAGTAAAAAGAAAAAAAAAAAAAAAGGTACTGAGGTGGTTGAGGACTGGTGCCAAGGTAAGCCTGGCACCATGAGCCACTCTCACAGTGCTGTGCATGTGCATAGCTTGTCTCGACGCCAGCCCTCCTGAAAAGTTCTGGCTCCCGCAGGGTCTTAGCACCTTTGGCAGGGGCCCATTAGTGTGAATCAGAGGTGAAGATATTCCTAGAAGATCAAGAATTACGCTGAATATGTAATTTTCATATCTTCTTCAAGGATATCGCTTTCATCAGGCCACACTTTTGGAACAATACCTGCGTCTCCTGGGGAAAAGGAGGGCTGGAAAGGGTTCCAGCCCCCTTACCTCTTCCTTGTTGTCTATAGGTCTGTCTGCCACCTCTGGCAATGGGTTGACAATCTGCCCCAACCCATGCCTGGTGTGGGGTGTGGCGACTTGGCCACTACCATCATATTGCTGCCATATATCCTGTAATTTTCTTAATGCTTAATGTCCAAACAGGCCAGGACATCAGGTTTGTCAGAAAATATGCCTGTTTTTCTGCAAGGGTTTTTGGGAAGAGTTGATGTGTATTTCGGTGTCTAACATCTCCCCTTGCCTAGGACAAAGGCTTGCTCAGAGGTAAACGGGAGTTAAATTTCAGTAAGGGATTGGAATTTCGTGGTAGCTGATCCAAAGGGTAAGAATCCATAAATGACAGGAGATGGAAGGGCCATCTCTCCTGTTTATAAAACTTTGAATTTCAAAGAGAAAATAGCGTTAGTGCAGGATTCTGCAGACACCCAGGCTAGGAGGCTATTGTTAAATTCCCTGCCAACTGCCACAGTCTATTACCATTTTAATAAGTGTTAGGAAGGTAATGTAGATCATAGCCAGCCCAGGGAGGTGGGACTGTTTGAAAGCAAAAGACTGTTAATTTTGAAAATACTGTTAATTTTAAATCACCAAAAATTTTTGGGAAAGAGGAAGAGAGACATCTGCTGGCCTAGAGATGAACAGTTGGACCTAGAAATATTAGGGCCGCAGGCCAGTTTTGCAGACTGCAGAAAAGGGCTATATAAGTCCTCCTGAACAGCGACTTGTGAGTATAAGCCAAATTTCCTGGCACCTGAAAACTGCCAGACACTGAAGACCACTGCAAGAAAATGTAGGACTCTTAAGACATAACAGAGAGACGAGAGAGAGAGACTTTGCAAAGCTCAATTATTTTCTGGACTCTGATTCTCTACAGAAAAAGGTAGAAAGTATCCGGTTAATTCACCAGTTCATTTTGTATGTATTTTCCAACTTTTTTTGTAGTTACCTGTAACCAAATGTTTAAATCATTTGTCTGTATGTTTGTATAATAATTACGTAATCAATAAAAGCTCTTGCTTTTATTTTAAGTTACTATTACCTCAGAGTGATTGTGTTGTATGTGAAGGTTTATTCAATCTGTAACGTGCCTGTTTAGTGCTGTGGTGCCACGTGCTACCGAAACTAGGATCCTGGAAGTGAATCGGGGGCTCTACAGTAGGGTAAAAGCACACAAGGTCTCTGCAGAGGGTCTAAGGGGTTTGAATGAGCTTCCTGCACCCTGCGGGAGAAGACACAATCAGGGTTACAAGAGCAGCCCCGAAGAACTCGTAATGCCTGGTTTTCCCCTCAGTGCAGTAACCAAAGAGGGTTCTTGCCTGGCTACAGAATCGAGACTGTATTTTACCGATATCCAGAGAGAGGAAGCCCTGGGCCTTCCTTGTGAGTGTTCAGTTGTGAAATCAGCGAGCACTCTGAAAGGAAACGAGGAGGGTATTTCCTGACTCCCTGTCATGGGTTGCACTTAGGGGAGGGCACTGTGAGCTCAGTGGACCTGGCCCCCAAGAGTGGGTTCATGACATGGGGTACAGAGATTTTACTGACCTCAGCGTCATCCTGGAGATTGAAGGCCTTAAATATAATATCGAACAATCTGTTTCCTCTAAAAGGGGCATTTAAAACTGCTTGTTGAATATCGTTGGCAAGCCCAGCTTCTCTGAGCCAAGAATATTTCGTCATGCAAATGCCCGAGACAGTTCCCCTGGCAGATGCATCTGAAGCATCAAAGGTAGAGCGGATTAAATGCTTACCCACCTCAGCCCCTGCAGTCAGGGATTTTAGTAACTCTGTTTTGGCATTACCTTCAGGCAAGACCTGTGCTGCAGCCTTGGCACTTCTCCTGAGGGTATTTAATGATGTGGGTCTGGTAGTTTGCAATACGCAGAGGCATAAGTTTATTTGCCTGTGACATCCAGCCTCCTGGATTCCTTGTCAGGAGAGTGGGGAGTTCATGTGTTTGCGTGCCCTGGAACTATCCTAGGCAGCTGTGATTATCACAGAATCAGTTTGGCTGATTGGCTTATTAGGTGGTGCAGGGGTACATCTTATCAGCCTTTCTAGGTACAGTTGGTATGGCAGTTGTTCTGTAGTGGGCTGCATATGGGGCATTCACCAAAGCTGGGTATAATGGAGAAATGACAATAGATAGGGTTTCTGGCACCTTCAAGAACTCCAGTAAATTTTTCTTTGAAGTCTTCCTCCTCCAAAGTAAAGCCCATGGCAGCCTGCATTTTCTGCATCATGGCCTGGAGTGATGGTGCCCTTGGAATGTTCACCTCAGATTCTTCACTACAGGAAGATAAGGTGGAGCTGGTACTAGGTAAATACTGGCCTTTAGCATATCCTTCCTCCTCACAGTCTTCCTCTGTTATGAGGTCTGGATTATATTCAACCTTGTTATTTTCTTCCTTGACGATGGAGATAGAAGACTACACCGGTGATGCTGGTGGCTGAGGAAGTCTCTTTTGCAGTGCGCTGGTTTGTGGCATAGATGGGCTCTGGGAAGTAGTGATTCCCGCTGACGTCAAAACAGGCTGATCTAGTAAGCCTGCTAGAATGCATCGTATCATGTCTGAAAACACCAGCACTGCGGTGCGTCAGCAACACCTATATTAGGGGTTGTGACTGTTGTTGTTGATGGCGGGTGAAACCTCTGTGATGACAGCGATGCACTGCCTATAATAGGCCCAACAGTGCCTAAGCCAAGCCCCAGCCTTGGTGTCTGGTCAATGGTCTAGGGGCTGTATGTAGTCACTGCCACCAGAGCAGACGGAGATGAAGAGAAGGAGTTATTTGCTGTCTGCAGTGACAAACTGGAGTGTGTTGAGGCCTTTTCCTTATCTTTGTCGCAGTGCTTATGCTTATGAACACCTGATTACTAATTTTCCTTAGATTTCGATGATCTCAATTCAGTCAACAGGGCTGGTGATGCAGACTTTTCCAATAGTTGTTTTTCCATCGCTGCCAAAGTTTTCTTTGGTAAAAACTTTTCTAGCACTCTTTTTCTGTGTCGCCTGCTAGAGGAGTTGAAGCTCTTACAAATCTCTCATGTTTTAACATCATCAGATAGGCCTAGACAGCAAACACACACCTTGTGTGTGTTGTCCTTGTAAATCTTCTCTCTGCAGTCGCAGCACTGAAATAAGGTGGACAACTGTTTCTACTAAGTAGTGGTACTTTATTACTAGAAGAAAATAAACCAATGGCAGGTAATAGCCAGTGTTTCTGTGAGTAGGTCTGACGAGTATGATTGGCAGGAAAAGAACTGAGAGCTGGGCCATCCACGTTTATGTAGACGCTGATGCATGACATTGTCATGAGTGGCCCCTGGCTTGCAAAAGTTTTCATGTGGTCCTAGCGCTGATACAGGTGTAGTTCCAAAGATGTGGCCTGATGAAAGATAGTCTCTTGAAGATCTGCTGTTTTGGCAAGTACATAACTGTTCATTTTTACTGATGGTGGAATCTGAATTTACTGTGAATCAAATGATGCGCCTCCCTGTTTACTACCCTGAGTATGCCAGTTAGCATGAGGCACTGCTCCATACTTTAGATGTACATCAAATAGTACGATACTACAGTATATTTCTTGCACCAAGGTGTATATCCAAATGGCTAGTCCACTGTGTTACGTACTGGCCACGGTAAGGAACTTTCAGGTGCTGTTTGTGGTCACTTCACAAGGGTTATTACCACTTCTGATGCCGGTTTCAAAAATGTTCCCTCTGTGACATATGTGCTGCAACTACATGGAGCATTGTCCACAGTTTCACTAAACATTACAGTCTGGACATTGTCTCTCATAGACGTGCTGACTTTAGGTTATTGCAAGGCCTTCTGTTCTGATTGTATATCAGGCTGTACCGTCCTTCCAGTTTACTTTGTACTACTTGGAAATTGTTTAAAAGGTGTGGCCTAATGGAGGAGATATCCTCAAACAAGATAGAACAGTTGCATAAGAACTTGCTTAACAGTAGATGTTCGACAGAATCTTCTTCGTTAGGACATGCCATTCCTCCCTCCTTCCCCCTTTTGCTTCAGTGAGGGTTACGTCTGATGCTGTGCCTAAAACCTACTTCATGCATCCTGCATCCTGTATCCAGACCCATGCCTCTCCTTGTATGCCTGGTGCTGGCACCATCTCCTGGTTCCCCATAGTTGGAGTGCCTCTGAGGCAAATCTCCAGTGGGGAACTGAAGAGTGATGGGGCCGCCCACAATTATGTACACGTAGATGTGATACGTCACTGTGGGTGACCCCCAGCTAGCGAAAGTTTCCATGTGGTCCAAGCACCGATGGGTATAGTTCCAAAGGTGTGGCCTTATGGTAAGTTCCTATGTAACTGTTTGCATGCCTAGGTTTGCCTGCACACACTTCCATTCAGGGCGTGTGTAGGTATACTACCGTGGACATTTCATCTATGGGTGCATGTCCAGGTCGTCTTCGAGGATCTCTTTCATCAGGCCACACCTTTGGAGCTTATGGGTGCCAGGTACTAGGACCACACAAAACTTTTGCAAGCAGTCCACTGGGGGCCACCCACGACAATGTCCTATGTTGGCTCTCCCCTTGTAAATGTGGGTGGCCCCTTTCCCTCCTCAGTTCTTTTCCCGCCATCTATAATACTTGTCAGACTATACATGGAAACGCCGCAGATAGTTGCCACTTTCTTATCTTTTCTCTCCTTAGTTAGTAATCACTTTCTATAAAGCAATTTGAAGTGATGTACATCGACTAAAGAGTCATCAAAACTGCTTAGATACTGTGAATGTGGTGAAAAAAATATACTCCAGAGATGCACGATGTTGGCGTTTGCTGTCTTGGCTTGGCCCATGACATGAAGGCCTGCCAGATTTGTTGAAAACTTAATACAGCCATCCGGCAATGCTGAAAGAATGCTTTGGAAACGCATCTTCTGAAACAGCATGTAGCCAGAATGGAGAAAGAGCTCCAGGAAAATAGCTCCTCTGCATGGCTAGCCCGCTACTTGGGCTCCCATTCCTCCCAAGTCCTGGGAGAAGACATCAGGGCAGCATAAGCACCGAGAGAGAGTGCAGTAAGGACAAGGCCTTATTGGTTCGCTCCAGGTTGTCCCTCCACTCAAATGCGACCACCTCAGTGCCATTGACCGCTCCAGTGGGGCCACTGCCTGCCTCCTAGACTGTTGACCTTTCCAGGTCAGGGCAAGCTAAGAGCGTGACCAGATCCAACATGGCTGGTGTATCACTGTCTGGGACTGTGGCCCCCCCCGGTCGACAACCACTGGCATTGCCATCAACCACAAGGGTGCCAATGTTCAGGCTGTACTGTAGCCCTTTATGGACCTATTTAAACCCCTGCTACCTTCTCCTCCAGTAGCAAGAGACATGTCGACTGGGCTTTCAAGACAATCCTCTGCTTGGACGCCTGCCAAGTCGATGTGCCAGCTCCCTTCTTGGACATCGACGGCTTCACCAGCTCCCTCCTTGCATCCCATTGACCATGTCAGTGACAACCAGGAGTGTAATCCTGACCTTATAATGCAGGATGAAGAGGAGGAGGAGGAATATTATGTGGAAAGTTCTTATGAGAGGACTAGTTCCACTATATCCACAGGGAGTGAAGACTCGGTAGTCTGTACACCAAGGTCCCCCCTGAAGATCCCTCTGTTGTAACCATGATACAGTAATTACAGACTGCCATGGAGTTTGATTTAGAGGAACAGGACATCACCAAGAAGAACCTAGTGAACGTATTGGAATTACATGATTCCCCTCCTGTTATCAGCCCTCCCTTGTTACCTGCCTTGGAGGATGCTAACCTGGCTGCCTGACATAGGCCCAACATGAATCTTTCTATACCTAGGAAAGCAGATACAGCAGGCTGTACCACGCCCCCTCAGACAAGCCATTTTTTTTGTAGGCCAACCTTAGGCAGACTTTGTGGACATAAATGCTGCTCATGACAGATCTAAGGCACTAAAACACCTTAGTGCTCCCCCTCCTGACAAGGAATCTAGGAGGCTGGATGTTCGGAGCAGAAGAACCTTTGCCTCAGCTTCTTTGGGTCTGAGAATTGCGAACTACCAGGCCCATATGGTTAAATACCAGAATACCCTCTAGAGGAAGGCTAAGGCAGCTGCTGAAGCTCTTCCAGAAGGTGCACCTAAGCAGGAGCGTCTAAAGGCTCTCACAGCTGGGGCAGACACAGGTAAACGCCTCCTGTGTACCACCTATGACATCTCTGATGCTTCTGCCAGGGCAGCAGCCTCTGGAATATGCCTCTGGAGGTACTCCTGGCTCAGGGTGGCAAACTTTGCGAATGATCAACAGTCCATTCTCATAGTCCCCTTCAGAGAATAGAAATTGTTTGGTGCAGATGTACAAGATATCCTTTCCAACTTGCAACTCTAGTAGAACCCTGAAATCTGTGTATTTGCTCTGTCATACCCAGCCAAGGAATAGACAGAGGTTGCCTTTTTGTCCGGCTAGTACCAGACACCATTCTAGAGCCAGACAACAGGGTAAGGATAGAGGAGTAGCAGCCCTGCCTACCCCAGGTGCCCACTCCAAAGCCCCTAGAGGTGACAATGTGGCAGCAGCCGGCTCTGCCTGACTCCTTCTCCAACCCTCAACGCCTCGAGGGGTGGTTGTCGGAGGTCTTCTCTCCCTCCACCTGAACTAGTGGAGGGTGGTGACATCAGATGCCTGGATTGGGAAATAATAGCACACAAGGTCATGCTCTGGAACTTCTAGAATTACCTCCAGAACATCCACCATTGCCTTCCCGTTACCCTACAGAGCACATCCCACTGCTCCTGGAGAAAATTCAAACCTTGATTCAGAAAAGAGCAATAGAACCTGTTCCCTGGGAACAAAGGAAAGCAGTGTTCTAGTCTTGGTACTTTCAAGTCCCAAAATGGACAGGAGATCTGAGACCCATTCTAGACCTCAGAGACCTGAACTTTTTCATTGAATACAAAAAGTTCAGAATCGTCACTCTGCAAGGCCTACTCCCACTACTGCAAGCAGGGAACTGGATCTGTTCCCTGGGTATGCAGGATGCTTACCTTCATATCAGAATTTGCCAGCCTCGCAGGAAATATCTAAGGTTCCTGTTTCAAGGGGAACATTACCAGTTCAGGGTACTGCCGTTTGGCTTATCATCTTTGCCACGTGTCTTTACCAAATGCTTAGCAGTGGTGGCAGCAGCCCTTCATTGGGAAGGCCTTTATCTCGTCCCTTACCTGGACGACTGGCTCCTCAAAGCTCACTCCAAGGAGCAGCTCTTTCATGCTGTACCATGCACCAGGCACCTGTTTGATACTCAAGAGATCACTGACAATGTACCAAAGTCTGTTTTGACCCCTTGGCAGCGTCTTCAGTACATAGGGGCAGTTCTGGACACAGCCTAAGGCTCAGCTTTCCTGCCCTGGACAGGGCCGAACGTCTGCTCACACAGGCTCAGATGGTCTACAGCAGCAGGTATGTCACAGCCAAGGACATTCCTGAGACTCCTAGGCCTCATGGCAGCAGCCATTGTCACAGTACCACTGGCCAGATTGCATATGAGGATTTCTCAATGAACATTAAAAGTCCAGTGAGATCAGCATACCGACTATCTAGAACAGAAGATTCTAGTAACGTCCCTGGTCCACAAGGTACTTCAGTGGTGCATGGAACCCAGCCATTTGCTGAAGGGGGTTACTTTCCTGATCTCCTCCCCACACCATATTCTAACCACAGATGCCTCAGGATGGGCTGGGGGGCGCATCTGGGGCACCATCAGACACATTGTACATGGACCAAAGTGGAGAGTACTCTCCACATAAATGTCTGGGAGAGAGAGGGGGGCAGGGACTGGGACCAGAACTTAGCTGTGAAATGAGCACAGTTTGTGAGGCAGCGGTTCTGCAGTGAGGGGAAGCCCAGCAACTGATATAGGATGCAATGATGGGTGGCATAGGGACAGTTGAGGATGAAATGACAAAAAGGCGTTGGAAGAGTGGGTCCTGTCTGGCCAGGGTGGACTTAGGAGCAGCACTGTAGACTACATCCCCATAGTCGATAACTGTCAGAATCATTTTCTGTACCATAGCATTGTGAGCTGGCAGTGGGATGCATCCACGATTACGATAGAGGGCACCCAGTTGGGGTGTAGTGTTTTGTGGATGGCATTGACATGCACAGAAGAGTCTAGGTGCTGGTCGAGCCAGACACAGAGATGCCTAAAGGAGGAGCTGGCCTCCAGAGCCGTCCCATCGAGGATGTGGAAGGTGGGGAGCTTGAAATTCTCTGCCTTGTGCCGAAGGTCATGGAGACGGTTTTCTTGGCATTGTGGTAAAACTGATTTGGGCTAAACCAGAGCTGGACATTGTTGAAGTCCTGCTGCAGTCTGGTCACCACATCAGTGGACGAGGGGCCGGATGTATGCAGTACCGTATCGTCAGCATACATGTGAATGGATGTGTGTGGGCAGGTGGAGGACAGGTTGCTTAGAAAAATAGAGAACAGGAGCGGTCCCAGGACCAACCCCTGTGGCACACCTGACGTGATAGGAAGGGGGGCAGAGGTTGAACTACCAATTGTGACCAGTCAGCTTGGTAGGAGCGGAAACATTCTGTAGTCTGGTCAGAGAGCCCTGCATTGGAGAGCTTGGTCAGAAGGAGAGTGTGGGATACAGGGTTGAATGCCTTTACCAGGTCAGTAAAAGTAGCTGAGGTGATGTGCCCATTTTTCATGGCGGAGAGTATGGAGTTGGTGAGTCTCAGCAAAAAGGTGGTGGTGGAGTGGGACTTCCTGAAGCCAGACTGGTAAGGCTTGGAAGAAGGATGAGGAGTCAAGGAAGGAGGATAGTTGGGAGAGGATCAAGTGTTCCTGGAGCTTAGCCAGTATGGGGAGGAGGGAAATGGGACGGAAGTTGTCAGGGGTCGAGGTATCACCTCCTTTAAGAAGTGGGATGAATGTGGCATGCTTCCACTCAGACGAGATGGAGGCTAGAGAGAATGATAGATTGTAGAGAGCATCCAGTGGCGTGGTGATGGCTGGAGCTGATAAGTGTGATGCTTGGCCAGCTGGTTATTATTATTGTATGATATTGGTATAAATAAATGGTCAGTGTATGAAATGTCAGTCTGTGAGTTTTGACCCTTTAAATTAAAAGGTGTCAGCAGCTGAGCCCAGGATGTAATTAAACAGACCAGAAGGAAACCGTCAATTGGAACATCCTTCTAGAGAGACAGTTTATGGCCCTCATCACCTGCTGCTGCTTTTGAAGTTAGAACTAAATTACAAATTGTATTACATCAGGAAAGGACCTCATTTAGCTGATTCCTGTTGGCTATCTCACACCTGGGTGACGGACTGCAGGGTTGTAAACTGGAATTGTTTGATCAGAGACTCATAATTTGGGAAATGTTTTTTTTGCTGATGTTTACATTATTTAAAATACCTCCTGGTAGGAAATCATGTTTGTAATTTTAGATTCAAAAAGGAGGAGCTAGATGACTCACAGGAGGGGTGTGGAGACAGAGTTTAAACTGATAACTTGTGTCTGAAATGTGGAACATATCTTTTTTGGGCTCTTAAGAAACAAAGATCTCTCTAATTTAAAGGCACTTACAGAGGTAATACATTAGATATAAAAGTTCTAAATGCATTGTGGTAGGAGATTTATGTAGTTTTCCTCTTTTTTCTTTAGTGTGATTCTCTTTGATATTTGTTCTGTATTTTATCTTCCTGTTTTTATCCATTTTTAGTAAACATTTTCTTTTAAGATACTGCCAGGTCTCCTCAGTCATTTTTTGCATGTTATTGCTGAACGGATATTAAGTCTGACAACTGTTCAAGGGCTTGATGGTATTAATAAGCTTGGTAAAAGGTAAGAATATACCTAAGGTCTCTTATAGAGTTTTAAGGGTTCATTTTGGATACTTGGTTAGGTGCCCTTAGGCGAAAGATATATTGCACCCCCCCCCCGAAGAGAATATTATCCAAGCCTGTACATTTGGGTACGCTAGCATAAGGTTCACAGTTTGAATCCCCCAGAACTTGAGACTAAAGGTGATTTGTACCCAAAAGCAGACAGGAGGGTTACCCTGTCTGTTACCTGTTTACACTAATGCTTTCTGAGGTTGGCATTGTGTGAACAGAGGGCCTGACCTGCGGAGTACTTTTGTGACAAGTACAACATTTTGGTGTCCAGGCCAATGGAGAATTTGCCCTTAGTATGATTCAGAGCAAGTGGGGCTGTTAGAACCTCAAGCGGGGTGACCAGGCGGAAGAAGGAGGTGGCAGGAGGGGCTTGAGTGGAGGAGGTGGAGGGGTTGAGCGGGAGTGTACGGAGGAGGCAGGGTGGTGGGAGGAGGAGGAGGACGGTGGCATAGGTAGAGAGGACAACAATGCCAAGGTACAGTTAGTGAAAAAGGTGTTGAATGCAGAGGCCACTGCTGGAGGGTCGGTAACTTTGGAACCACCAATGTTTAAGGTGGGTGTAGGTGGCAGGGAAGGAGGGTAGAAAGCGATTTGACCACCTTCCAGAATTTTGCAGGGTGACTTATGTTAGAGTGCAAGGCTGTTTTGAAATAATTGGCTTTGACCTGGTGGATTATCCTTGTACCTGCGTTATGGAGGGCGCGGTACTTTAGGTGATCATGGGGAGAGCCGGAAACGTTGAAGGATTTCTATGCTAGGTCCCTTGCTCTGGGGTTGGCAGTGACGTCTGCTGTGATCCAGGGGAGGTGGGCTTCCTGCACCCTTGACCATCTGAGAGGGGCATAATGGTCCCAGACAGCTAGGAATCTGGATTTGAAGCCTTCCAGGGTGGAATCCAAGGAGGTGGCCTGGTGGAGGGTTGACCAGTCAGCGGTGGACAGGTCATGAAGAAGGAGGGGTGATTGAGGGATTTGTAGGACCTGGTCAGGAGGATTTGGGGGAGGGCTGCCTTAGGTCTGAAAGTTTTTCACCATATATGTCATTGTGATGGTCACTTAGGGCATCAGGTAGGAGCCCCAGGCAAGTATCCGGTGTGGATGGGATGTGAGGGACCAGTCAAGGAGTGAGTGGTTTATAGTTACAGGTAGTGGGCTCAGTGATCATTTGAGACAAGTTTAGGGCAATTACCAGGTTGCGAAGTTTGGCATTCTTATTGGAGTGCCAATTCACGTTGAAATCAGCTTGGATGTGTAGCTCACCCCCCGTGGGGCCCTTCGACTTTAGGGTGCCAAGATGATCAAAGATGGCATGCATGGGATGTCAGGTGAATAGTAGGAACCTGCAATGAAGATGGGGAGCTGTGGGGTGGAAGGAGATTTTTACCAAAATAGTCGATTGTCTTTGTGGGCATAGGTAACGTGATGGGGGACAACTGGAGAGCAGACACGACATACATGGCAATGCCGCCACCTTTTTTTTTTTTTTTTATATACCAGGTAGATCGTGCCGAATGAAACCTGTAGCCCGGAATAGTGACTTCAGTGTGATTGATGTGGGGTTTTAGCCAGGTCTCTGAGATGAGCAGGACGTCCGGATGAAGGGAAAGGATGGTTGGCTGCAGCAGAGTGAGTTTGGTTAGAAGGCTACATATATTGAGGTAGACCAGTTTCAGACCTCTAGGTAGTTGGACTATGGGGGTGGAGTAGCGATCTTGGGAGGCGATAGGACCAGGGTTTTGTTCGGTGTTCCCAGATGTAAGAAGCAGGAGAGAGAGATCAGTAGTTCGGTTATAGGTCATGCAACAGGAGTTTATGGGGGGAGACTGCTGCCAGGTTAGTACGCACATCAGGGAACTGAGTTTGCTTAGAATGGGCTATTTGTCCTGCGTGGAAGGAGGGTGGGAGGATGGAAGCCCCAGTGAACAGGTGTAAGGTAGCTGAGTCACGAGGGGTCGACCTGCAGAGGAGGTGATGGAGGGGAATGTGAAGGCAGTTGGGGTACAGGGTGTAGGCAGACAGTCTTTCATTGCAGGGTTAGAGGAGGGTGGGAGGAGACACCAGGGCTGCCAGTAAGGAAAAAATTGCTAGAATTGCCAGCATTGTGGAACAGTATATGAAGGAATCGTAGTTGGTAGTTGAGGAAGGGAAATGTGTTACCAATATGACTGATGCAGCCCTAGTGTAAGGAGAGGATAACGTGCTAATGGGATAGTAAAAGCTGATTGATTCTGGGCGTCATATGACGTGTGTTATATAACAAGGTGTTCACCAAGGGTGGCATCAGCGGGACCTCCACTAGTCATTGCTACTGTTCAGGCGGCTCGCGCTGCCGCATCTCCCTTCTGTACCTGTGTTTTTGGCAGACGGGGGTGTTCGGCTTCCTTGCAGCTCTGGGGAAGGTATCCTGCCCTTGCGACCGTCCACAGAATTTGACGGCAAATAAGGACCGCTTGGCCCACCCAGTCTGCCCATTTCCCTACCTAATGGATAAGCTGCAGATCCTAGTTAACCAGCAGCCTACTTCTTTCTACCCCCACCACCTAGAATTGCCTTATGACTGTCCCATGCATGCTTGAATTCCACCAAGGTTTTTGACTCCACAACCTTCTCCGGAAGGCCGTTCCATGCATTCACAACCCTCTCTTTGAAAAAATACTTCCTTACATTACCTCTGAGCCACACCCCCTCTATCTTCAAATTGTGCCCCCTTGTTCTTGCACACCTTTTTTGAAAAATGCTACCTCTTGGACTTTGTTGATTCCCTTGAGATACTTGAAAGTTTCTATCATGTCCCCCTCCCTCCTTTCCTTGAGGCTATACATATTAAGCTCCTTTAGTCTCTCTTTTATACGCCTTCTGGTGCAGACCCTGCACCATTTTAGTTGCTCTCCTGGACAGCTTCCATCCTGTCTATGTCCTTGCGGAGATTGGTCTCCAGAACTGCACGCAGTACTCCAGATGTGGTCTCACCAGCTGTCTGTACAGAGGGATAACAACTTCCTGTTTTCTACTGGTGATGCCTCTCCCTATGCATCCCAGTATCCCCCAGCCCTCAAGTTCAAGTTTATTGCAGGAAAGATTCCGTTGAGCAAGCTCGTTCACAAGGAGGTCCTGAGGCACATACACATACAGTTCGCAATTACATAGACAGGAGATATAAAATGTAGAACAACTTAAAAAATATATATATATATATATATATAATACAAGAGGTATACACAATAGAAGTCCTTATGCTGTATATGCAGTACATTCCAGCTTTAACCTTGCCCTAAATTATACAGCACATTTCAGCTTAATAAGTAAAGGGCCAGTTGGTACCTAGGAAGTTGACTTGGCGTTGAGGGCCTAGTAGCACCTACATATGTATTTTAATTTAGAGATAGCTAATGTTTTGTAGGAGTTAATTGATACGATGCTGGTTAGCTTCAGCATGGCTTGCAGTTGGTTCCAAATGTTTGGGAGGGCGTATGAGACAGCTCTTTGGCCAGCTGTGGTATGTGTCCTGAGAACATCTAGTAGGATAGGGTTGGATTTCCTTAGGGAGTAGGCGCTATGCGAGATGTGTATGAGAGACGTTAAATAGATAGGCAGTTTGTGGAGTAGTAATTTAAATGGCTGTCACTCCACAGAGGGAAGAGTGACCAGTGGGGTACCACAGGGATCAGTGCTGGGACTCGTCCTATTCAACATCTTCATCAGTGACATTGCGCAGGATCTAGAAGGCAGAATTTCACTGTTCGCTGATGACACAAAGCTCTGTAACAGAGTAGACACACCAGAGGGTGTAGACAGAATGAGAAGGGATCTGCAGAAAGTTGAAGAATGGTCAAGGGTTTGGCAGTTGAAATTCAATGCAAAGAAGTGCAAGATAATGCATATGGCACAAAAAGCCTGGCACAATATATCAGTTGGGGGTGAGGATATAGCATGCACCAAGCAGGAAAGGATCTTGGGGTTGTCATCTCTGATGACCCCAAGGTAGGGAAACAGTGTGACAAGGCATCAGGTAAAGCAAATAGGATGCTGGGATGTATAGGCAGGGGCATCACCAGCAGGAAAGGGAGGTCATAATTCCGCTATACAAGACACTAGTGAGGCCCCACCTGGAGTACAGTGTACAGTTCTGAGACCATACCTACGAAGGACATAGACAGGGTAGAGAAGGTTCAGAGGAGGGCAACAAAGATGGTGCATGGATTGCATCACAAGTCCTTTGAAGACAGGTTGAAGGAACTGAACATGTACTCCTGGAGGAGAGGAGGAGAGGGGATATGATAGAGACATACAAGTATCTTACAGGAGAAACAGAGTGCAGGAAAACACTATTTTTAAGCGAAAAAGATGTTCCAGGACTAGAGGGCATGGGATGAAGTTGGAGGGAGGACGATTCAGAGGAAACATGAGAAAGAATTTCTTCACAGAGCGGTGGTGGACAAGTGGAACACCCTGCCAGAGGAAGTGGTGGGGGCTGAAACAATCACGGGATTTAAGAATGCATGGGATAGACATAAAGGAATTCTAGAGGTCAGGGGTAAGGGGAAACAGACTTCTAGGAAAACAAACTGAACTTACAAGCTCAAATGGGCAGACTGGGTGGGCCATAGGCCCTTATCTGCTGACACTGTCTATGTATGTATCTATGTATCAAATGCCAGCATGCAGGAGGCGTCTGGTGGCAAGAGAGGTCCACCCAACTGCTGCATAAAGATCACAGTGGTGGGTCCTGTATGCAGAATTAGTAATGAAGTGAAGAGCATGGTGATAGAGTACGCCCAGTTTAGATAGGCTCAAGGTTGGAGGAGATAAAGATAATGTCTCGTGAGCTACAAGGGAAGGAATGTTGCTTGATAGAGTCTTTATGGGTCGCAGGAGAAAGAGGGTCCTATTTCTAAAGAAGAAACCCAAGCGTGCTTTAAGCCTCTTTGATAGATCCTCGATGTGATTGTTGAAGGAAAGCTTGTTGTCTATCTACATACCTAGATATTTAAATTTAGGTACGACTTCCAAGGGTTCGCCTAGGGAGGTAACTATGAAGTTTTTTGGTGGGGTAGGTAGGGCACCAGACAAGGCAAGTCTCCAGAAATCATTGTCTTGGTTTTTTGGCATTTGAGAAGCTTGGCATTGATAAAGTTGCTTTTCTAACTGGATAAAGAAGTCAACAGGTGCTTCCTGACTTCCGGTTGGGCGAGCTAATGCGTACAAAACAGCTATCGTCCGCAAAGAAATGTGTATAGAGTTCTTTATGTGGGCGCCAAGGCTAAGTTGATGTACAGGAAAAAGGATTGGTCCTAGGATGGAGCCTTGAGGGTCTCCCCTGGCAATTGGAAGGGGCAGATAGTAGGCCATCAGCTTTGACTTTTGTATCCTTCCTGTGAGATAACTGTTAAACCACTGTAAGGTAGTGGAGGTGCCTATGTAGGCAATACAGGTGATTAGAGGTGATGGTCTACAGTGTCAAGGCCTTACTGAGGTCTAGAAAGACTGCACCAGTAACCTTCTTGGTGTCCATAGCATGGATCCAGTCATTGGAGACTTTAGCCAAGGCTGAGATGGTACTGTGCTTTGACCTGAAGCCAGATTGGGCCGGGTTTAGGAGTGAGTGCGCTTCGAGGTGATTTTTTTAGTTGGTTGTATATGTTTTTCCTGCACGTTGGAGAGAACGAGCAAGATAGAGATAGGACGGTAGTTGTTTAAGTCATTCCTTACTGCCCTCTCACATTGCTTGCCCACCTTATGTCATCTGATATGACTACCCCGGTCCCTTTACTTTTGTTGTTGTTAGTATCTCACCCCCCATTGTGTACTCTTCCCCTGGGTTTTTGTTTCCCAAGTGCATTACCTTGCACTTCTTAGCATTGAATCTAAGCTGCCATACATTTGACCATTCCTCTAACCTTGCCAAGTCCCTTCTCATCCTTTGCACCCCACCTTGTGCATCAACTCTGTTGCAAATCTTTGTGTCATCTGTAGAGAGACATACTTTTCCTTCCAGTCCCTCTGCAATGTCGCTTATAAAGACATTGAAGAGGACCGGTCCTAATACTGAACCCTGCGGTACCCCACTAGTAACCCCCCTTTCTTCAGAATGGACTTCATTTACTATTACCCTCTGTGTCCTATTCGCCAGCCAATTCTTTACCCAGGCTATCATCTTGGGACCAACTCCCAGGCTGGCTAACTTGTATATTAATCTTTTGTGTGGGACTGTCTCAAATGCCTTGCTAAAGTCTAGGTAGGCCATGTCCACAGCCCCTCCCTGATCTTCTACTTTGGTCACCCAGTCAAAGAAATCTGTTAGATTCGTCTGGCATGACCTTCCCGCTGTGAATCCATGCTGCCTTGGGTCCTGTGCCCCTCTGGCCTCTAGGTACTCGACAGTTCTTTCCTTCAGAAGTGATTCCATCATTTTCCCTATCACTGAGGATAAACTAACAGATCTATAGTTTCCTGCTTCTGCCCTGCTCCCACTTTTGTGAAGGGGAATCACATCTGCCCTACTCCAGTCCTCAGGTACCACCCCATCCTCCCATGATTTGTTAAAGAGGGTAGCCAGTGGTCTACCCGGATCGTTCTCCCCCATGGACAAAAACTCTGCTTCCCATTCTGTTGTTGGCTGCAAAAAAATCTTCAACAAACAAACCGAGCATCCAAGACTGGAGGTGAATTGTGAATTCTGTATATCAGATGGAAAACATCACAGCAAAACTAAATAATCAGGCGGATAGGTTTGCCACTCTCTGGCAGAGATGGTCAATTTATCATGCCAGGGTTGATCCTGATTATTGCCCTTAGTGGATGGGAACCGAGGGGGTGGGGCGGAAATGAGAATAGAATGGTGTCATAGAATTATTCGATTTCAATACTTACCTGAATCGAATATAAAACATCTTCATGTATTGTATACCTGTACCGTAACAAATCTGAAGTAAGCCTAGGAAATGTTTTGATTGTAAAATGTCTCCTGACTTAAAAGAAAAAAAAAAACTCAAAAATATATTTAAAAAAAAAGAGGGTAGTCGGTGGTGTCACTAGTTCTACCCTTAGTTCTTTTAGAATTCTGGGATGAATCCCATCAGGCCCTATTGCTTTGTCCACCTTCAGTTTTAAGAGTTCTTTCAGAACCCTTTCTTCTGTAAATGGGCTGGTATCAACTTCTGTATCCAGAGTGTTTCTATCATTTGTTTTAGGTACCCCTCTTCATTAGTAAATACTGAGCAAAATATTTGTTTGGCATCTCTGCCTTTTCACAGTCATCCTCTGCCCCCCCACACACACCTTTATTAAGCCTCACTATCCCTCCTTGGTCTTCCTTAGCTCCCTGATGTACCTATAAAAGGTTTTATCCCCCTTCTTAACTGAGTTGGCTGTCTTTTCCTGGGTTCGGGCCTTTGCTGTTCTGACTGCCTTCCCAACTTCCTTTTGCTTTAAGTGATGCAATTCTCTGTCATGCGCCTTCTGTGATTCCTTGTACTTCCTGAATGCTTTCTTTTTCTCTTGAACCTTCACTGCCACCTCCTTTGAGAACCATAGTGGTTTCTTACATCGTTTTGTTTTGTTTATTTGCTTCAGACAAAGGCTTGTTACCTCTGTGATGGCAGTTTTTATTATTCCCCATTGTTCTTCCACCCCTCCTTCCTGCCCATTTGCTAGTGCATTCCTTAGCCACTCGCCCATTTTGGCAAAGTCAGTCCTCACAAAGTCAAGTACTTTGCCTTGCATGGTTTGACTCTATTGCTGTGTTTATTGTTTCCACCCACGGGGCCTTAGCTGTGTTTTTCTGCAGGGGGGTTGGCTTCCTTGCAGCTCTGGGAGGGTATCCTGCCCTCGCAACCATCCACCCTTGGGGGAGCCTTAGCTGTGTTTTGGGCGGGGGGTTGGCTTCCTTGCAGCTCTGGGGAGAGTATCTCGGTCTCACGACTGTCCACCCATGGAGGGATCCCTCGCTGTGTTTTCGGCACGGGGGTTGGGGATTTTGGCTTCCTTGCAGCTCTGGGGAGGGTATCCTGCCCTCGCGACCGTACACTCACGGGGGGGAGCCTTAGCTGTGTTTTCGGCGTTGCATGTTTCAAAAATGGGTCTGTTGCAGCGATCTGTGCAGTTGCCACCTGGAGTACTATCCACACCTTCACTGATCATTGCAGTCTCGACTTTGCCTCCCGAAAAAGGGCAGGTTTTGGCCTACTTCCTTAGGCCTATGAGCTCCAGCCACCCAGACTGTTCCTTGTCAGTACTGCTTGGTACTCATTCCCATAGGTGTGGCCCGATGAAAGAGATATCCTCAAAGAAGATAGAACAGTTTCATACTTACTGTAACAGTAGATCTTTGAGAGATTCTCTTTCATCAGGCCATGCCATGCCACCCCAACCTCCATCCCTCTTTAACAGGATCTAGAACTCTAACTGCTGTTTCACTCTCCAGGAAGGTATACTGGAGCTGGAGACGGCTCACTGCCCCCCACCCCTAGGAGGTGTTACCACCAGCCCTCTGCTACCACTCCCAGCCCTCTTCCTCTTCACATTCTGGCCATCCAGCCCCCCTCTCATCCCCATATGCCATGTCAGTATCTCTTGATCGATGCCAGAGACTGCTTCCTGTCCCCCCACCCCAGGAAGTGGATATCAGCTTCGCTTGCTCTCTGCTGTTGCCTCTGTGCCTGCATTTCTCAGAGGGCTTCTTTCCGCACCCCCTCTAACCCTGGCCTGCCAAGCCTTCTGTTGGGCCTCTACAGTTGTTTCATTATCCAGTAGTATTTATAGCACTTAAAGATTGTAACAATATCTATTGTATTCTTATGTCCAGTACTGTGTACCATTACTGATTGCATGTCTGTGATCTGTCCCATGACGTGGAACCTTTGTAAAAGAGCCTTGGCTCAAAGGTTATTTCCGAATCACAAATAAATAAAAATACTGTACCTGCTGCTTTCTGCCTCGCCTGGTCGGCAGAGACATGCATTCTCTCTTGGTTCCCTAGAGGGAGATCCTCCGAGCATGATCTCCAGCAGAAAACTGAGGAGGAAGAGGCCAGCCACTTTTATATGGGAGAGCTAATAGGATATTGTCATGGGTGGCCTCTAGTGGACTTCTTGCAAAATGTCTCCATGGATCCTAGGTACATGCTATAAGTTCCATAGGTGGTCTGATGAGAGATTCTAACAAAGATCTACTGTTACAGTAAATATGTAACTGTTCTTTTCATTTTCTCCTGGTTTCTCCATCTTCATCTTCCACACTTGTCACCTTTCTTTCTTCTTACTAGATCCATCTAATTAGACCCTACTTGAGCACTCCTCAGATAATTAAGTAGCATGCTGTCTAATACGTCTCTAATTATTCTGTGTCTTCATGTTTCTGTTTGTGTCAATTTGTAACAGTTGCATAACAGGACAGCTTTGTAAATTGGGTCAGGTAGGTCCTAATTGTAATATTCTGTCTAAAAATGTTTTTTTTTCAGTACTTCTGCTGCTGCTACTACAGCAGCTCATTCACATTTGTGTCACTCTCTCCCCATCAACCCTTTTCCCTAGCTTATATTCTTGCCTATTATCACTTTTTCTCCTAGATCCACCCATCCGTTTTCCTTCCTCACTCATTCTGTATATCTGTATATCTCCTATATCCCCTTACCTCTCTACTAGCTTTGCTGTTTTCTCATTATAGATAATTCCTGAAGTAGACCTATGGTCAAACGTTGATTCTAACTCTGTTTATTTTCAGGCTGCATTTAATATTACCTTTTTGTTTTGTTTCCAGCCCACACGCTAACACTGCACCCTGTTTTAAAAGTGGGTGGCTAATAATATACAAAACTTGCACATACCTCACTTGCAAATTTCGAAGGGAATTTTTGTAACCACTGTGTATGGTCAATAACAGGCAGAGTATGCACAATCTTGCTAAACAGAAATGTAGCATAATTTACTTAATTACATGGTATGGTTCAATTTTCCCACTACAACTAAATCATCCCATTCCAAGGCAAAAATATGGGACTTCAGAGGAGCTGACTTTGATAAGATGGCCAACAGAGTTAAGCTAGCCCTGGCAAAAAGAAATACAGGTGATGGGATACAGGCAAAGTGGACAAGCATTAAGGATGCAGTACTTGAAGCAACATCCCATTGTGTTAGAGAGAAAAGGAAGTGCAAAAGAAGAAGGAAACCATGTTGGTTCTCAAAAACAGTAGCAGAAAAGGTCAAAGCCAAAAGGCTGGCCTTCAGGATATTTAAGGGAACACAGCGGGATGAAGATAGGGAGGCATACCAAACTTCCCTAAGGGAAGCAGTAAGGCAGGCAAAGGCCCAAACCGAGGAAACACAAGCACAAACAGTAAAAGAAGGTGACGACTTTCTATAGATACATTAGTGAAAGGAGGAAGTCCAGAGAGGGTATTGCTAAGATCAGAGGAGATAAGGGGGCATGTGAGGAGGAGGACCATGAAAAGCATCTATCCTAAATAGATACTTCTGCTCAGTATTTACTGAAGAGAAGGTGGGGCAGGGCCCACAGCTCAGCACCATGGACACAGGGGGGAGGGAGGGGAGCACTAGTCCCTTCACAAAAGAAAGGGTCCTACAAGAGCTTGATAAGCTCAGGGTGGACAGGGCAATGGGACTTGATGGCATACATCCCAGGGTACTAAAGGAGCTAAGGGTGGAACTAGCAGAGCCATTATCAGAACTGTTTAGTGAGTCTCTGAGCACAGGAGAGGTCCCAGAAGACTGGAGAAGAGCTCATGTGATCCCGCTCCACAAGAGTGGTAGCAGGGAGGAGGCAGGGAAGTACAGACCAGTCAGTCTTACCTCAGTAGTGGGCAAGATTATGGAGGTACTCCTTAAGGAAAGGATAGTGCAACACCTGGAATCCATAAGAGCACAGGATCCAAGACAGCATGGGTTTACAAAGGAAGGTCCTGTCAAACTAATCTCATAGATTTCTTTGGGTAACCAGAGTGGTGGGACCAAGGGGGAAAAGTTGATGTCGTCCACCTTTACTTCAACAAAGCTTTGATACTGTTCCACATAGAAGATTGATTAATAAGCTGGGTAGGCTCGGGTGGATCAGAAGTTGGTCAACTGGGTGGCAGACTGGTTGGCGGGCAGAAAACAGAGTGGTGGTAAATGGTATACAGTCAGAAGGGATGCAAGTCATAAGTGGGATACCTCAGGGATCAGTCCTGGGGCCAGTCCTCTTCAATATCTTCATCAGTGACATTGCAGATGGACTGGAGGACAAGGTTTGTCTGTTTGCAGATGACACCAAGATCTGCAACAGAGTAGATGATCCAGATGGGGTGGGCAGAATGAGAAGAGATCTGGATAAACTAGCAAAATGGTCGGAAGATTAGCAACTGGGGTTTAATGCAAAGAAGTGCAAAATCATGCACATAGGGAAGAGAAACCCTGAAGCCACCTACAGGCTGGGAGGGGAGTTGCTGGCAGTCACAAGAGAAGAAAAAGACTTGGGCATCATAATCACCGATGACCAGGGCCACTGGAAAATTGCGGGCGCAGTTTTTCCGCAATTTCTGCAATTTTCACCCTTCTCCGCACAAAATCCGCAATTTCTTGCAATTTCTTACATTTATGGAATTTTTGACTAAAATTGTATAAAAATATTTAAATTCTCAAGGAAATCTACTCAGATATGCTAACAATTTAGTACACAGACTTGGATTTGACCAAAACAGTATAGTGTGAGGTGAGAAGGGGTCAAATGTGACTCTGCTTTCATGTGATTCCCTTTCCTGCTTTGATTTCAAAATCCTCTGGTCATGCATATGTAGACTTGAACACTTTTAAAATCTTCGTGAAAGCAAGACTATCAGAGAACTTTTTGCTGACACAGAGACTGAAACAATAGGTGTGAGAAGAGGTACAAAGTGCCCCATTCACCTAAATGAAGCATTGACCACAATGCTTGTTTTAGAATGGTAGGGTAGATTTTCCTTGTATAAATACTTTCAATCTGAAAGGATTTTGATTGAAATGTGTCAGGAGTTTTGATGGCCTTGCTAATTATAAACTTGAATGTGCTTCTGAGGGGGTTGGTGACAGTGATTCCTTGCATGTCGATCTGCCGCAAGTACATACTCACATACAAAACCTACAAAAAGCAAACATTTCTGAAAACATGCTGAACAGGTTAAGTATAGTTAAACATTTCCCTTCAAACAGGCAAAATAATTGCAACCCAAGTAAAATCACTGCAAACCAAGTAGAACAAAAGTACCATGTATTGAAGACTATTGTATGATGTAATGAAAAGCTATTCTTATGATTTGATACTTTTATCTTGTGATTTTAAAATGTACTTACAGTGCTGATTAAGAACAGTAGTTATTTTAACAAAATAAACATTTTTTCTTACTAGTCCTTTATTAGGCACTCAGGTTATATGTTTCTTTTTTTCTTGCACCAAATCAAGTAGCTTAAACAGGCTTCATTATTTAACATCTAGAAACTGGCAAAATATGATGTTTCAGGATGCATTCAGTATAGACTAACTAAATTATTGAATAAAATCTAGTTAGCACTGCATGACTTAGATGTCTTGATTTTTAGAAGATATGCTACATAATTAATTTGCAGTGCATTTCAAAAACACACACCTTTCTTCACATCAAAAGCATTTACAAGAGGCAGTACATTTATCTAAACAATTTATGTGACCAATACATGCTGCAGCAAACAATAAAATATTTGTTAGGGGGCAATTGGGATGTATAGTGAACCCCCGCAATTTTTGCAAAAAAGCCCCCGCATTTACGGGTAAAATGTTCCGCAATTTTCCAGTAGCCCTGCCAATGACCTGAAATCATCCAAGCAGACCACTAAAGCAGTAGGCAAGGCTAGGGGGAATGTTGGGGTGTATTAGTAGGGGTATCACAAGTCGGAAGAGGGAGGTAATAATGCCTCTTTATAAGACACTGGTTAAGGCTCCATCTGGAGTACTGCATGCAGTACTGGAGGCTACACCTTCACAAGGACATTAACCAAATTGAGGAAGTGCAGAGAAGGGCAACCAAAATGGTGCAGGGACTGCTTCAGAAAACATATGAGGACAGATTAACGGAGCTCAATATGTATACCCTAGAGCAAAGGCGGGAGAGAGGTGATATGATCGAAACATTCAAACACCTTAAGGGCATTAACAAGGTGAAAGAGTCTAATATGTTTCAATCTAAGAAATATAGCAGGACAAGAGGACACAGCATGAGGTTAGAGGGAGGCCGATTAAGGGGTAATGTGAGAAAGTTATTTTTCACAGAAAGGGTGGTGGATGCATGGAACGGCCTACCTCAGGAAGTGGTGGCTATGAATACAGTGCAGGGCTTCAGACAGGCATGGGATAGGCATGAGGGAGCAATACAGATGAGTATGAATAGATAGGCCATTGACATAACAGAGGCCAATGGCACATTTATAAGGTAGAAAAATACATGGGCAGACTGGATGGGCCTTGAGGTCCTTATCTGCCGTCAACTTCTATGTTAGCCATTAAATATTTATAGGAGGTTGTGATTAGGACAGTCTTGTATATGATGGCAATTGAAGTGGATATGGCAGTATCAAGCCCCATTTATACAGTCGGACTATTGTAAAGTTTCTGACAGTTTTGAAGTTTTTAAAATTATTGAACTTGAGTGTTGAATTAAGATATTGTTGGATGGCTAAAGGTGATGGTATTTAAGATGTCCACTAGATGGTGCCAAACACCTTAATAAAGCACCAGAGAGCAGGGACTCGAAACATCTGAGCTCTAAGAGGGCTCATTATACTGTATTTGTTTATTTTTGGCCTTCAGGTATTAGGGTTTTTGGGGGGTGGTTGTGGTTGTGATTTGGATTTTTCTTTTATCTGGGTTTTTTTTTCCACATTGGTTGTATTATATTATTATTGTTACGTTGTATTGTACTATATTTAGTCATTCTATTGATTGAAATTGCATAAAAAAAATAAAATTAAAAAAAGAGGTCTCTGTCTAAATTCTTTGATTGCTATGCTAAAATGAAATTTACTTTAAAAGGAAAAGGATGATGCATTAGCCATTATTTTGTATAGTACCGTAGTGCTAGATCTTTGGTTTTATACGGACTGTGGGGTTGGTGAGCACTGAGCCTGGGAACGGCCTTTTCACAAGGACTGTGTGATTTGCTGTCACTGAGCTTGGGAATTGCCTTTTGTTTCTTAATCTTCCAAGAATCAATCTTCTCCATAGATTCCTAGTAATTGGTCTGTGCCAGAGGCGCTAGGACCCTGTGAGTGCCAAAACTTTTCTGGGGACTGGTGATGCGAGTAGGCTTCGCACGTTTGTCATCGCATGTGCCTGCTGGTGTACGGAGGCACTAGCCTCCAAATGCCTCAGTTCCTTTTTTCCCCACCGTCGAGTACGCATCAGTAGCATCACTGCGCTCCTTGCTGGGGCCAGAAATTCACTGTCTGCAAGAGAACAGCATTTAGTTATTTGGCTTTTGTTTAGAATACATTACAGTTTGTTTCTCTGTCACTTTAGTTAATTTTACACACAGAAATCTGTAGATCTGTGTCAATCTTCACCATTCCTCACTATGATGAGTATCTTGCCGGAACCAGTGCCCAGCAGGAGCCTTTTGTTTTTTTTCTTTTGTTTTTTGTTTGGAGGCGGAGTCGATGCCACCCTTGAGGCTGACATGCTACATGGCGCTCACGGGTTGGCCGTTATCTGCTGTTGACTCTGCCTTAGCCCCAGTTTTTCTCCTTCCATCGAGTGGGGACTTCATGGGAAGCCTCGAAGACTCCTACTGCGCAGTGCGGCCTTGTTTCGGCCTAGTTCATGTGTTAGTGTTGCCGTTAGTCCTAGTTCACTCTCAATTCTGTTCGCCCCTGCTTGGTGCTGCTTCAGAGATCTCCCAGTGAGATCCTTCCTTTTCTTTTAGCGACACAGAGTGCTTGTTTTGTTTAATTTTCCGTCCAGTCATGTCTCGTCCCGGGGACAAGAAAAAGTAATCAAAAGCTGGACGGCCCCCTATGCATTGGTGTCCCTGCGGCCG
Organism: Neoceratodus forsteri; assembly: GCA_016271365.2. Taxonomy (NCBI): domain Eukaryota; kingdom Metazoa; phylum Chordata; order Ceratodontiformes; family Ceratodontidae; genus Neoceratodus; species Neoceratodus forsteri. The sequence continues at coordinate 159,598,863 of CM057458.1, read as the reverse complement.
TCTTTACTCCGTAACAGACTAGCATGACCAGTGCCTCTCTTGCCTAGGCTCAGGCCACAATATGGATTGTTGTGATGCCTGCTTTTCAATGGATCGCCAAGTCCTAGAGATGTGCACATTCAAAGTCGTACGTGCTCCACCGACTTTTGGCGAGCATGCTGGCAGTCGGCGGGCCATGGTAAGAACGCTTTGCCCTTCCTCGAGTTCCGCTTTGATCCCTACTCGGCCAGCGGAGGAGGAGGGCCTCCATGCCATTCTAGTCTTGCCGTGGTCGGGGTCCCTCCCACAGTGCAGGAGGCCCAGTCTGGCCCTCTCGGGCGCCAGGCAAAGGCACCATTTTGCAGTCACTTCCACGAGGCGAAGGCTCCTCCAGTGTCGAGCTCTTGGGCTTAGCAGGCCGGTCTGGCACCACCTTGGCTCTACACAAACGGTGCTAGGGAGGAGGATTACGGCGTTGCCGCGGTGCTGGTGCCATTTGCAGTGCAAGGGGGGGGCGCCGCGCCGTGCTGTTGGCTAACTTGAGTATTTAAGGGCACCAGGGAGGTGGCGGTGCCGCCTTGGCTCCAGTGTCCTTCGCGGCACAGAGAAGGGGATCATCATCATCAGTCGTGGTGCTGCTCCGGTGCTGTTCACAGTGCCGGGGCTGCAGGTGGCACAGCCCCAGGACTGGGAAGGATCGTGGAGTGGTCTGGGTTCGGGCCTCTCTGTCATCCTCAGAGGAGGAGGACTCTGGGGTCTGACCTGGACTGGCTCCCGGATTCCTCTGGATCCTCTGATCCTTCTGTGTACTGCGCCTTGGCCCCCACTCAGTCTCCTTCGGTTGGCCGGGCAGATTCTCTTGCTTCTGGGGTCTGTGGGACTGCAGCGAACCCGGGACCATGGATCTGTCTGTCCCTTCATGTGGGGTACCCCCTTGTTTGGTGACCCTGACCAGTCTGAGTTTGGGACAAACTGTAGCGTCCCAGTATGGGGAGTGTGCTGTAGCTGTCTTCCAGGGGTCAGCTGGAGGTTGCCAGTTACCTAGGCTGGTGGTTGTGAGGAAGAAGGCCCTTTTGGAGTCAGAGGGTTTGAGTGGCCAGGGCTCGGCACAGTGTCCTCTCCCTGGGACCCGACAGGGTTCTTGGAGGAGTCGCAGTGTGGACCCTCGCTCCTCCCCCGAGGACTCTTTGAGAGGGACTTCTGCTTTTGAGGTCAGGGCCATCCTTCTGGACTCGCACAGTCCCGATCACCTCGGGGGAATTTCCTCTGGGCACAATGTTGGCCGGTCCGGTTCAGCAGCCAGCATCTGCTGGGACCACTGGGGCTCCTCCTCCTCTTTTGAGACCCCCCATCGGATCCCCCCTGCCCAGGCAGAGGCACTGCCCCGCCTCGGAGGAGCCTGGGCCTGTTGCCTCTGCCAACCCCTCCCACTCTCCTATGGATCTCTGGCTATACGGGGCCTCTTACCTGGGAACAGTTCAGGGCCACGGCTGAGTATTTCCCTACCTACTTTAGGGTTGTGGACCAACAGGTGTTTCACCACTCCCCTGCTCAGCCTTGACCCTGTGTCTCTGAGCTCGTCTGCTTCCTCATCTTCCTCCTCTGAGGGAGGGGAGTCTTCGGTCCCCCTTACCCCAGCTGCTGATTTGTCTGCATATCAGCTGTTCCTGTCGAGGTTGCTCGACAAGCTCATTTCTTCCCCTGGAGAGCGCAATCCAGACTGGGTTGCGTGCTCCTTCTTAGGCGAGTTCAGCGTGGAAGAGCTTCTGGTCCCTGCCTGGCCTGTTCCTTTTCAGGAAGCATCGATCTGGGTCTGGCAACGTCCCTATTCCCCAGCTCCAGCCCCAAGGGACCTTCACTGCAGGTATTGCTCCCCCCGGGGTCTCCAGGTACTCTACCTTGCTCCCCTTTCGGCGTGATGCTCCTGGACACCCCTTATGGGCATAGACGCCCAAGCCGTGACTAGCCCCTGGAGGGCAAGTGGTTGGGACAACTTGTCAACCTCGTCCAACCCGGGCGCTGTTATGCAATGCCAGATCTGTCTGCAATAAGACTGGTCTTATTGCGGACTTTGTCGCAAGGGCAGATCTGGCTTGCATTACCGAGACCTGGTTGGATGGGAATGCGGCCCCGTTTTTAGAGGCCGCTGTTCCCGCTGGGTTCTCAGTTATACACCGCCCAAGATTGGATCGTGGGGGGGGTGGTCTGTTTTAAGACCAAATTGGGCCTATTGGTGTTCCAGTTGAGGCCAGATCATTTGAGTGCACTGTGGTAGCTGGTGTGGGGTACAGGATTGCCCTCATTTACCGTCCACCAGGGGATGAGAAGCTTTTCCTGCAGGAAATAGCAGATTTTGCCGCTGACATGGCCTTGGAATCGCCCAGATTGATGGTGCTGGATCTTCAATGTGTCGCGATTATAATCTTCGCTTTTGGTCAACATTTCTCCCAGGTGATGACATCATCAGCTTCACACAGGTGATTTCCACAGCTACTCACAAAGGAGGTCACTCTCTTGATCTGGTTTTCCTCCTGGGGATTGAGGCGTCCGACTTGGTGGTGGAACCAGTCGATTGGTCTGATCATTACTCAGTTGGGTTCAATTTTGAGGGCCCCGGGTAGGTCAGCCCCTGTGGAGTTGGTCAAGTACCGCCCATTGCGGGACGTTGTCCCTGAAGACCTGATGGCGGTTATTGACCTCTCGTTGTTTGATGAATTGTGCACTGATCCTGAGCAGCTGGTGGTGGCCTATAATGGGGCCATCTCGGCTGCTCTTGATCAGATTGCACCAGCCTGTGTTCACCCCCTCCCGCGCTGTCCCGTTGCCCCTTGGTTTGATGGGGCGCTGAGAGGGTTGCTGAGGTTGGGGCGTAGGTTGGAGCGTCGTTGGAGGAAGACTGCCTCTGAGGCCGACCATCTTATTTTCCTAGAGCATTATAAGCTCTACCAAACAGCAATTTCCCATAAGAAGGCAGAATTCCTGTCCAGGGAAATTTCTGTCGCTCGGAATCGACCGGCTCAGCTCTTCAGAACTGTCGACAGACTGTGCAACCCAGTCTGTCGGCAGATCCGTCGAGCTTTCACGCAAAATGATTGAGAGGAGATTGCTCGATTCTTTGCGAATGAGGTGGAAGACATTCGGAGGCAGTGTCCCCGACCTCACTCTAAGGTTGTTGCAGTTGATCAATGTTTTGTCGCAGAGCCCGGAGTTTCCTGGAGTTCCTTTAATCTACCGGATTTCGCAGACACTATGAGGATTGTCCGTGAGATGCGCCCAACATGCTGTAGTTTGGATCCGGGCCCTACTTCCCTGATTATGGGTTGTAGTGAGTCTATCGGCCCGGTCCTTGCTCGGATTATCCGGCGCTCTTTAGAGACGGGAGTTTTCCCTAGCTCTCTGAAGGAAGGGGTGGTGACTCCGCTTCTGAAGAAAGCTTCTTTAGACCTGGATGACCTAGCAAACTACCACCCGATCTCTAACCTCCCTTTTGTGGGGAAGGTTATTGAGAAATTTGTGGCTGCTCAATTGGATAACCATTTGACCATCCATAGTTTATATGAACCTCTCCAGTCTGGTTTTCGTAAGAGGCATAACACCGAGACTGCTCTGGTTCGGGTGCTCAATGATCTCCTGATGGCGAGAGATTGGAGACACCGCTCTATTCTGGTTCTCCTTGATCTGTCATCTGCTTTTGATACTGTGGATCATGGGGTTTTGCTCGAACGTCTGAGGTCCATTTGTGGACTATCGGGTATGGTCCTCAGATGGTTTTCATCTTACCTCGAGGGGAGAACGCAGAGAGTGGTCTCAGGATTGCATTCATCCGGGGCCTTCTCTCTGCCTTGCGGAGTACCTCAGGGTTCGGTGCTTCCCCCATGTTATTCGCAGTATACATGCTACCCCTCGGAGACATTGTAAGACGGTTTGAGCTGAAGTTTCACTGCTATGCTGATGATACCCAGCTCTACCTGTCTTTTGCACCTGACCAGGCTAGTGCTATCTCGGTGCTGAATAACTGCCTCACTGATATCCAAGACTGGATGAATACCAGTGGTTTGAAGTTGAATCTGGGAAAGACTGAGGTTATGGTGGTGGACCCCGGTTGCAGGGTTGAGGGGTTTAGGGGCGGGGTCTCCCTCTGGATTAATTCTGGGGGTAGACTAGATCTCTACCTCTGAACGGGTACGTAACCTGGGTGTGGAGCTTGACACTGGTCTGACCCTTCGTTATCAGATGTCTGCAGTTGTCAGGACTGCATTTTTTCATCTTAGAAACATCGCCAGGATTAGGCACCTGGTTCCACCTTGTGACTTGCCGGTTTTGGTCCACGCCTTTGTGACATCTCGTCTTGATTACTGTAACTCCCTTTACCTAGGGCTTGCTGGGGTTGATATCCACCGCTTGCAGCTAGTGCAGAATGCAGCAGCACGTTTGTTGACTGGGGCTTCAAGAAGGTCTCATATTACCCCAGTGCTGCGCACTTTGCACTGGCTGCCAGTACAGTGGCGGATCACCTTTAAAGTGGGTCTTTTGACCTACAAAGTCCTACACGGTCCTGGTCCTGACTACTTGAAAGAACTTCTGGTGCCCTGCACCCCTCTGAGACAGCTCCGCTCGGCTGATGAGGGGTTGCTGGAGATTCCGAGGGTAAATTTGAAGTCCTCTGGAGCCCGTGCCTTTGGTTTCGTGGCTCCTACCCTCTGGAATTCTCTGCCCCGTCAGCTCCGAGAGAGTACAATGGTGGAAAGTTTTAAAAGGGCCCTAAAGTCCTTTTTATGGGATAAGGCATTTCCTGTCATACTGTAATTGGTTATTTTAATCTTGTAATATTTGTTGTGTTGCTTTATTGTATGCATTGATTATGCTGGTATTTTCATGTTTTATGTACAGCGCCTTGAAAATTTGAAAGGCGCTTAACTAAATAAATTTTATTATTATTATTATGACTCATAAGCGTTTGCTTTTTTAGGCAGGAGGACGTTCTCCTCAGCACGGCTTCTGCTCTGCGTTGCAGCTCATCGGGCCCACCATGCTGTCTATAATAGGTACTTGTGGTTGAGGCTAGACTAGGTCAGGTCCTATCTTCTTTACCTGATGCGGAGGTAACCAGACAAGCCATGGCCCTCTCTGCGCAAGGCCTGGAGCTAGCAAGGCACCAAGCAGGGGCATGTTACAACACCAATGAGGTGGCCTCCAGGCTAGTAGGGACAGCGATCTACATTAGGAGGCCGGCATGGCTTCGTCTATCCGGGTTGCCACCCCTGGCTCGGCATAGGGTGACCTCCTCTGCTTTCCAGAGAACCCACCTTTTCTCCCGTAGGGTGAGACAGGATTTGTAGGGGCACCTTCCCTCTCCTCTGGAGAGATCCCCGTCTCACCCAGGCCAGTCTTGGGCCTAGTCAGGCCTGCAAAGGTTCTCCCCTCCAGTGTTTCCCCACTGGAGGCTAAGGGACTATGTCCCTTAGGGAGGTGCTGGGCTCCCTTCAGGGGGCTTGGTACTCACCAATCATAGTGATGAACGGTGAAGATTGACACAGAGGAGATACGAAAATTACGTACCTACTGTAATTCTTGATCTTTCATTGTATCTTCACCATTCATCACTAAATCCCGCCCTCCTTCCCCTGGGGCCTCTGTCTCTGGACGATCCTCCTCCCTCTGTGTCTCTCTCTTATATTCCAGCACCTCTCCTCTTCCTCTTCTCCCTTGTGGCTAGCAGGACGAGGACCTTGGAGACAGACGGGGAGGAGTTTTTTGCTTGTGGGGGTCTTCTTTCTCTCTCTCCCCCTCCCCTGCCTCTTGAAGTTCAGCTCTCTGCCACCGCCTGGGATTTCCTAGCCGGTGGGAAGAGATGTGGGATCCCTGAGTTCCCTTTCAGCAATCCCCCTTTATTTTATTAATGCCCCTTTGGGGCATCTCCTCCATTCTAGTTTCAACAGGGATAGGTTTCCCTGTGTTTTTCCATATACCTTATTTTATATCCCCTTTAGGGACATAATGCTTAATTTAGCAGGAGGGGTGGACGCCGTCCAACCTGTCTTGGCCTATTTGACCTCAAGTCATATGTTTCCCTTAACTCTGGTTCCCTTTTGGGGCTACCCTGGCCACGCAGGGGGGCACTCCTGTGTCTTCTCTTCTGAACTCTACAGCATGGGGGTTCTAAATCTTGCTACCCTCTCCAGGTCCAGGCGTTCCAGGTTGAGTGGGAATGGTGTCCTCCCCTCCTTCCACCGTCATTCTCCTCTTTCTTCCCTCCCTTCTCCACTCTTTCTTCTTTTGCCCAGAGATTGGGGCCCCTTCCTATCCCAGTCCCTTAGGCTGTTCTCTCTCTATTTTTGTTGTAGTCTCTGTTGTTTATTTCTCCTTTCAGTTTTTATATCCTTTCCTTTTCTCTATCCCTTGGGCTTCCTTGCCCCCCGCCCCAATCCCTTCCTGTCCTTCTCGTCGGCGTTCAGAACTGGGGCTAAGGCGGAGTCGACAGCAGATAATGGCCAACCCGTGAGCACCACATAGCTCGTCTGCCTCAAGGGTGGTGCTGCCCTTGCGTCAACTCCGCCTCCACACAAAAAAGGGCTCCCTTGGCTCTGGCCAGATATCCATCATACTGATGAATGGTGAAGATGCACAGAACGATGAAGAATTACAGTAGGTATGTAATTTTCATTTTCTCTTAGCCCTACCTCGTGCCAGTGGTCAACCATGGAAGAAGTTAGTGAGCCTGAAAAGGCTAGCTGGTCCAGTAACAGGGCTGTATCTGGCTGCCACCGTCTCTCTCCTCTCTCTCTCTCTCTCTCTCTGGGTGAGTGCTCTGGCAGTGGACCATCTGTTGCCCAGGAGGATTGGACAGTCCTTTTGGAGCAGCAAAAAGAAATGTTCCAGATCTTCCTGAGCTAAAAGTCTCCTCCACTCATTCACACTAGTGGGACTACGCCGGAGGCACTAGGACCTCGTGGGAGTCAAAAAATCTTCAGGAGGACTGGGGCCGGGATATGACTGCAAATGCATGGCACTGTGAGACTAGCTAAATTGCCCGTATAGGCTATCTCAGTGTCGACCCTCCAGCCGCCTCCGGTCGCTTGCTATAGATGGCATTCGGCTGCGCTGGGCGTCTGATCTTCGTCTATACAACAGCAGCTATAGCCATTCAGTATTTGATTAACTTACCATTTTTAGCATCCTTTTCTTATTTAAAAAAAACAGGAAGAAATTCTCATCCTGCCATCAACGGAGTCGACCTTAGACGGTAGCGGTGATGGTAGGCAGACTTCATTTGAAAGCTGTGATGGCAGTAGGGCTGTCTGCCACGCTTTGCGAATGGGGGGGTCTGACCACGGGCAGTCCAGAGGGGAGGACAGTCTGCCTGAAGCACAAAAGTAGCATTCCCGACCTCGTTTGGGGACTCGACTCCGCCTTACTTCGAGCTGTTCTTCCTCCTCCAGTGGAAGAAGAATCGGTACCGCTTGAGGTGGCCCTCTGATATGTCTGCCTGGGGATATTCGGTGGTGGAGAGCGGTAGGCCTATGGGTTCCTCTGGGGCTCCGCTCTTAACAATCCACAACACCGGATCCCGTCCCTGTCCTCAGTGGGGTCCCGGTGAGCAGCTTCACCTCTTGGCCACTCTTCTAGAGCAGGGGGTACAGCATCTGCCCAGTCGTCCTGGTTCCAGGGTCTTGGAGCCATTGGACCATGGCCAGGTTGGTCAGGCTGGGATGTGCGCGGTGCCCTCTCTGGTGCAACGCCATAGATGCCGACCCCTCGTGCCTACCCTCCTCTCCTTCTCCCTGCAGGGGCTGGCATGAGTACCGCTTTCCTTCACCCCCTTATTTTTCTTCAGGTCTGTGCCCAGCAGTGGTTCTAGCACTGTGAGTGGTGCTAGCGCCAAATGTGGTTCCAATGCTGTGGATGGCGCCGAACTCTTCGCTGCTCCAGGTGGCGGCATCTTTCTTGTTCTTGGCCTAGACCCGTCTTTTGGAGGTTATTCTGGGGTAGAAGCAGATCTGGATAAGTCTTTCCCTATTCTGCTTTGTCAGAGACACAGTGGATGAGTCATTTTATGGGCTGGAATGCAAGCCTTCTGTATCAGTGTGATTGAAGATCTTCTTTCCAGTTTTTACTGCAGGGATATGAGGTCCACCATAACATTTCAGCCTTCATCTGTGGACCAAAGCAGACTTCTACGTCTTGAGTTCCTACATTCCTCCCTGTGGAACACGCTCAGTGCAGTGGTCGAGAACCTCCTGTTACCAAACGCTCCATTGCTAGGGGCATATAGCTCAACAGTCAGCTGAAAGCTTTATGGATGCCTACGCCTCTAGAGCAGCTGCCTCTGACAGCAAGTGGTTGAATGTCTCCTTGGCGGTGTTCATATGTTTGGCCCTCAGGTTGACCTCTGGAGGCCAACAGTAGGGCTGCCATTTAAACAACAGGTGGCGCCTTCTACCTGTCAGAGGAATGGTAACTGTCCCCATTCTCATAACAGGCAGTGCTTACAAGGTAGAGGCCTACGTGCCTTTATCAGGAACTGATCCCTCAGCCATGAAGAGAATGCAGTTCAGGGCACAGGGCCCGAAATCGCTCTGTGGATCCAGCCCAGGTCCCTCCTCAAGAGGGGCATCTAATTCAGTTCTACAAGCAATGGAATCACATTATGGGAGACATTGGGTCATCAGGATTGTCCAAGAGGGATACTGTCCCAATTTCACAGATTTCCCCAAACCTTCCACCCAGGCAGTAGAAGTTGTTCTACAGTGAAACTGAGCATAGTTTCCTATTTACATTGCTTCTGGTCCCAAGATAACAAGTGGCATGCACCCAGTTGTCTATCTTGGGAGGTTAAACAAGTTCCTGTTCAGGGAGGAGTTCACGAAAACCTCTGCATTCAAGTTTTCACTTCCTGGACATTTGTCTCCTAGCTAGCTCATCTGGACAAGAGGCACAGGAGGCGATTGCTACTGCTTCTCGGTTGTTCTCGGGGGTGGGGTGGGGGGTGTTCTGATTCAGGGAAGATGCCAGTTTCATCTTACCAGCGCTCCTCTTTTTAGGAGCCCCTCCTGGATTCCTCCAGGGCGTCGTTTTTCATTCAAGATGACGGGGGAAACGTCATCTTCAGATGGCTCATTACATCATGGAAAACGACTGTTTGGGTCCCTTTCAATCGAGCGGATGCTGGGACTCTGGACGTCCCCTTCAGCAAGCAGTGGTCTCTGACCACGCATCCGCAATTCTCCGTTCAACATGATGGGGCCTTAGACAAAATCTTTCATGGGGAGTTCACTGTCAAGACCTCCACAGTCCGGTGAAGAGCCCAGGAGGAACCTTATCTTTCATAACTTTCTTAGAGATGAGAGCTATCCTATAAACAAAGTCCTGAAGGATGCCCTCTGCCACAAAGTGATCCTGCTTTGGACGGATGACAGATCTGTGATGTATTATATCAGCAAGCAGGGTGGGGCGCCCTTCTGTCCTTTCTACAGGAAGGCTGAGGCGGTTGGAGGATCGATGCCGAGATGGCCTGTACGGGTGCGAGCTAGTCCCGCGCATGAGCGGTCCTATCCCAGCGCCAGCCCTCCTGAAAATTTTTGGCTCCTGTGGGGTCCTAGTGCTTCTGGCGTAGTCCCATTATTCTGAATGAGTGGTGGAGACGCTGTCCAAGAAGATCAAGAATTACGTTAAGTATGTAATTTTCATATCCCGCACACACCCGACTGAATTCCATATTACTCAGGCTATTACTCTGCCTGTATTCTTTCCAAGGCCCCACACAAATTCAGGAGTCACAGTTCCATAAACTGGATGTAAAAATGGCTTTCAGTTACAACATTAATAGCACAGAAGCCATTTGTGGCGACTGCTTCGTTATTTATCATATATGAGGAAATAGTTAGGGGTCACTCAGCAACTATAAAGACTATATCTTCTTCAAGGATATCTCTTTCATCAGGCCTCGCCTTCAGAACTGTACCTGCATCAGTGCTAGGATCACATTGAAACTTTTGCAAGCCAGGGACCACCCACAATGAAATCATGCATCAACGTCTACATAAACGTGGTCAGCCTCATCTCTCCTGAGTTCTTTTCCCGTCTGTCATACTCATTGGACCTGCTTATGGAAACGTCGACTGTTAGCTGCCATTATTATTCTTTTCCTCTCAGTGAAGTATCACTGTTTTAGTGATTTTTTTGGCTCATGCATACTGCAAAAGAACCATCAACTCTATTCTGTTACTTTGATTGCAGAGAGAAGATTTACAAAGATGGTACCCACAAAGTGTGTGTGCCTGTTTTAGGTTTTTCCCTTGATGTGAAATTGTACGAAATCTGCAAAGGTTTTACCTCCGCTACCAGGCAACACAGAAGGAAGGACTAGAAAGGTTTTTACAAAAAATAACATTAACATAGAAACATAAACTTTGACGGCAGATAAGGACCACTTGGCCCACCCAGTCTGCCCATTTCCCTACCTACTGGGTAAGCTGCAGATTTTAGTTAACCAACAGCCTACTTCCTGCCACCCCCCACTACAATTGCTTTATGTCTGTCCCATGCATGTTTGAATTCCCCCACTGTTTTAGACCCAACAACCTCCCCAGGAAGGCGGTTCCATGCACCCACCACTCTCTCCGTGAAAAAAAATTTCCTCACATTACCCCTGAGCTGTCCCCCCTCTATCTTTAAATTGTGCCCCCTTGTTCTTACACATCTCTTTTTCTGAAAGATGCTACCCTCCTGGACTTTGTTGATTCCCTTGAGGTACTTGAATGTTTCTATTATGTCCCCCCATTCCTCCTTTCATCAAGGGTATACATATTAAGCTCTCTGTCTCTCTTCATATGGTTTCTGCTGCAGACCCTGCACCACTTTAGTTGCCCTCCTCTGGACTGCTTCCATCCTATGTTCTTGCGTAGATCAGGTCTGCAATACTGCACACAGTACTCCAGACGGGGTCTCACCAACTGTCTGTACAGAGGGATAACCGCTTCCCATTTTCTACTTGTGATGCTCCTTCCTATGCATCCCAGTATCCCCCGGCTCTCCTTACTGATTTCCAACATTGCTTACCCACCTTTAGATCATCTGATATGACTACCCCAGGTCCTTTTCCATTTTTTTTGTTTTGAGTACCTCCCCTGCTATTGTGTACGACAAAAATGGAAAAAAAATGGAATTACAGTAGCAGCAATGGAAAAACAACTCAAAGAAAAGTCTGTCGCTTGCCTCATTGACCGAATCACGGTCGTCGAAATCTAAAGATAAATCTTATCTGAGTGGCCGCAAGCATAAGCACCATGCAAAAGATAAGGACAAGCCCTCCCCAACAATGCTCCAGGTCACTATTGCGGCCAGCAGGTACTTCCTTATTGTCGCCATCGATTGCTGTGGCGGTGGTAACTACAGCCCCCCCCCCCCCGGGACTGTCAACCTGACACCAAGGTCATGGCATGGCTTGGGTGCTGCTGAGCCTACTGTGAGCAGTACGACATTGTTGTTTCTGGGTCTGAATCTGCGTCAACTACTACAGTTGCAACCCCTAGTACAGGTGTCATTGATGAACAAACGGTGCTAGAATCATTTTCTGAATTGATATGTCTCCTCCTCCCAGGCCTGCCTGACCAGCCTGTACTAATGGTGATGGGAGTCTCAAACACTGAGACTCTGACCCCATAACATTATACTATCTCAAAGAGGCCTCAACAGCCGTCTCCATTGTCACCGGCATGTTCCTTCATCACCATCGTCAAAGAGGATGACAACGAGGTGGAATACAACCCAAACCTATAACTGAAGAATATAAGGAAGAGGAGAGTTTTTTCTGATGACCGGTATTTGCCTGGTACTAATTCCACCTTGTCTTCCTGAAGTGAGGAATCAGTGGTCAGTGCCACAGGATCACCACCTGAGGATCCCTCTTTTCAAACCATGACGCAGAAAATGCAAGTAGCTATGGGATTCACTCTGGAAAAGGAAGACTCCGCAAAATAATTTTTTGGAGGAGCTAGAATCCCCTCCATAGTCATCCCTCCACAGTACCCAACCCTGGAAGATGCCACTTATGTTGCCTGGTATAGGCCCAGTGCTATACCAGCAGTCCCTAGAAAGGCTGATAAGATGTACCCTGCACCATCTAACAAGCCTTATTATGCTAACAACCAAAAACTGACTTTATGATCATTACGGCTGCCCATGACAGATGCATGGTACCCAAACATATTGAGCTCCCTGCCTCCTGACAAGGAATCCAGAAGGCTGGATGTTATGGGAAAACGTACCTATGCATCTGTATCACTAGGCCTGCATATTGCAAACTGCCGGGCCCATATGATAAAATACCAGAACATCCTCTGTAGGAGTGCCATGGCTGCTTCACAGGCCCTTCCTGAGGGTCAGGCTAAAGCGGAGTTAATGACATTTTTAACTGCAGGGGCTGAGATGGGCAAACATTTGATCCGCTCAGCCTTGTGCTGTCTCAGATGCCTCTGCCAGGGCAGCTGCCTCTGGCATTTGCATGAGAAGATATGCATGGCTGAGAGCAGCTGGGGTTGACTGATGTGCAGCAAGCAGTGTTAAATGCACCTTTTAGAGGCCATTCACTGTTTGGGCATGATGTGGAAGAGGCTTTGAAAGGCCTCCAATCTTCTAGGAAGACTCTAAGGTCAGTCTGGTCCCTATACCCCACATCAAGCAGGGGCAAGGGCCAGGGTCAGTTTCGTCTGCCACCAGCCAGGAGTGGCAGACTAACTTAAATGCAGTAAGGCAGAGTTAAAGATCCTGTCGCCTTGCTTGTCAACCTCCCCACCCAGGTGCCCATTCCAAAGCACATAGAGGAGGCGGCGTTGCCTCCACTGGTTCACAATGACTCACAGCCATACAGCCCCCAGCTACCATTGCCTCCAGCAGTGGTTGTAGGGGGCTGGCTCTCCCTTCGCGTGAACCAGTGGAGGGAGATAACCACAGACAAATGGGTACTGGATATCATTGCGACAGACTTTGCTCTGGAACTTCTAGAGACCCCTCCAGATCATCTGCCAGCTTCAAGGTGTTTCAAATGCTCCGCCCAACTTGGACTATAGATCACCACATTGTCCCAACTAAGCAGTGCAGTAGGTCGTATATGGTTGTAAGGTATGATCCATGAAGCACTGAAATGTGGCGGGGGCCCCATGTAGCCCGAAGGGCATTGTCACAAACTGAAATGACCTAATAGGGGTACTGAAGGCTGTCTTGTCCCGTGAGGTTTCATCTAAAGGGATCTGCCAATACCCTTTTGTTAAATCCACAGTGGTAATATACCTGGCATTCCCTAGTTGATCAGTAATATCGAATAGGCATCGAACTTAGAGATTGCATTCAATCTGCGGAAATCAAGGCAAAGCCTTCTTCGCCCTACCTTTTTCCCCGTCACCACTATTGGGAACACCCACTCACTACTGGAGGGTTCTATCACCCCTAAACCCTGCATCTTTTCTACCTCCTTGACCACTTCCTTCCTAAGTCTCTCGGGTAGTCTATAGGGTTTATGTCGAATAGGGGTGGTCTGGGCAACCTCAGTGTAATACTCTACTCCTTTTACCCTCCCCAGGATGCTAGTGAAGGTGGTCTGAAAAACGTGTTAGACCACCTTCACTAGCATCCTGGTTAAGGTGGTCTGAAAACGTGTCAGCAACTCATCCTGTTCCTGTCTTTGTTGAGGCCTTAACTCAGGGTTAACTGCCAAATACTGCATGTTACCCTGTTTCTCTAACCTTTGGTAGGCTATCTCAGGGTCACTACTGTTTTGTTCTGCGCAGGCATATAAACCTGTGGGTGGACTCGCATGCCACCTCTTCAACAGATTTATGTGGTAAATCCACTTTTTACACCTCCTGTCTGGTAGTTCGATTTCATAGTTAATGAAATCAGTTTGCCTTAGTGTGGTGTACGGGCCTTGCCATGTCATCATCAGTTTGTTCTCTGTGGATGGCAGTAGCAACAGAACCTTGTCTCCAGGCTGGAAACATTTGCTGCCCACCCCCACATCATATTGGGCCTTTTGGATTACTTGTTTCTCTGCCTTTGTCTGGTGGGCTACTTTGCTACATTGCATCAGTTTCTGACGCAGCTGGGCTATGTACTCGAGGATACTAGAGGGTTCTTTCCCTTGTCCTGCCACCCACTATTCTTTGATGTCTAAAGGTCCTCTTGGAGTTCTCCCATACAGTAATTCAAAAGGAGAGAAGCCAGTTGAGGCCTGGGGCACCTCCTGATAGGGAAACAACAAATAGGGCAGTAGTGTATCCCAGGACTTGCCCTCCACCTGTATGAACTTCCTCAGCATTTTTTTCATGGTCTGATTAAAACTCTCCACAAGACCATCTGTTTGCAGATGATATGGGGGGGGGTGTAGAACAGTAACCCCTAGACCTTTGTACAAATGCTTCAGCAGTTTGGAACAAAAATTGCTCCCCTGATCTAGCAAGATTTCTTTCGGGATTCCAACTCTGCTGAAGTGTTTGAACAGTTCATCCGCTATCCTTTCTGCATTGGTGATTATTAAAGGTATAGCTTTGGGATATTTTATGGAATAATCACAGATCCCCAAAATGAACGTATTGCCTTTTGCACTTTTCTGGAGAGGTCCCACAATATCCATAGCTATGCATTCAAAAGGGGTAGATATCAGAGGCAGGGGTTGTAAGGGTACCTTTTCCTTTCTTGTAATAGTGGCAACCTTCTGGCATTCTAAACAACTACGGCAATAATCAGCCACCTGGTCATGTATACCAGGCCAGTAGAATTGTAGAAGGAGGCAGCTCAGGGTATGGTCTCTAGCCAGGTGTCCTGCCAGGGGGATATCATGTGCTAAATGTAGCAGCTGTGTTCTTTATTTTCTGGTTACCAGTATCTGTTCCACCTGTTCCCCAGTAGAGGGGTTTGTACATTCTCTGTGTTACATCCTTCCCCTCAGAACACATCTTGAACCATTCTCTTCCCCCTGCCCCACCATCTAAAAGAAAGGTGTTAGTGACTCATCAGCTGTTTGCTCCAACCTAAATACATTATTAGGTTCACCAGTCCATGCGAACTGTTCAGTCTCTCTCTTTGTTTGTGTCCATTGGACTTTGTCCCTGCTTTTTACCCTCTTTGGTTTCCGTGTTTTACCTGGAGGCCCGTAAACATCCTCATCAAAAGGGAAAAAAATGAGCCCATTGTTCCTCCTGCTTAGCCTGTGCTCGGGTAGTGACCCCCACAGACATCCACCACATCATTTACCAGTGTTTTAAACTCGGGGTGATCGTGTCCAAGGTACTGGCAGGTGGGGGACTAGACCAGCATTCATCCGATGAACAGTTCCTTCAACCTGTAAATCCACTTTGGTAAGGGGGTAAGGATGGGTATCTCCATGCACACACATCACATTAGTCATGGGGCCTGTTGCTTGCTTCCTCTCCACCAAGTCAACCCTCACCAGGGTCTGTCTGCTCCCCTGAGTCGGCCGGACACCTCTTGATTACCAATTGTAACGGGAAGTATGAACTGTCCCCAATTTGCCAAGGCTAATTGTGTGGTAGTGGTTTTCCTTTTGGGGCAATATCTCACTATGTGGCCCTTATCTTGACATTCTCGTCAGATTATGTCAGGGTTGTAAATTCTCCCTGCCCTAAATGTCTTAGCACCCTCATTATTGCCAGTTGTAACAGCAGTACTAGTATGGGAAAAAACAGGCCTTATTGTGGGCGTGGTTGCACTCGTCCCAGAATCCCCCCATTGTTGATTTGGTCGTGTGGCCAGGTAGTCCTCTGCGAGGGTGGTTGCTTTCTGCGAGGATTCTGGGTGTTGCTCCCTCACCTACACCTGGACGTCTGGTGGTAAGACCTTCACATATTGCTCCAAGATAATCATCTCCAGCATTTGTTCTTGGGGTTTTCACTCCTGTCTGCAACCATTTGTAGCATAAGTCCTTTAATTGCCCATACACCTCCCATGGGGTATCATTGGTATGATATTTGAAAGTCTGAAACCATTGCCAGTATGTCTCTGGATTTATATCATACCGCCACAATATTTCCTGATGAACCACGTCATAATTGTCTGCTTGACGACTGTCCATATGACTGTATACCAGCTTGGTCTTCCCTGTCAAGTAAGGCGCCAGCCTGATGACCCATTGTCCCCTGGGTCACCCACAAGCATGTGCAACTCTTTCGAAGGTCGTAAGGAATGCTTCAGTGTCATTAGAGTCACTTGGCTTAGTTTAATGTTCTTTGAGGAGTCTGTTGGAGCAGGATTATGGGCTCGCAACGTATCTGCCCACCTGGCCTCACTTCGTTGGCGATCTCTCTCCCGTTGTCTGTCCATGTCTAGTTGCTTGGCACAAAACCATCACAGAAGTCCTTGCAGATCCTCTGGGGGTATCTCCTCTGGAAATTCTTCCTCCTCCTCAGTGGGTTCCATGATACCACCGCCTTCTGCTCTTTCCGTCCTTGTCTGGGTTGTCACCAGGGTAGTCTTATGTTTTACATCCTCGAGCCCCTCAAGGGGTACTTCACCATATTTCCCTGCCGTGGCTCGTGTGAAGACCCCAGTCTGCTTTTCCGTATCTTCTAGTTGCATCCAGTGTCCACCTGGGCATCAGTGGATACCCTAGGAGGTGTGCTCCTGGCCAAAGTACTCACTAAATCCTACTTCTACACCACTGTGAGATACGTGGGAAATGATAGACACAAGCACACATTCTATGCTGGGACTAGGCCAAAACATAGAAACATAGACTTTGACGGCAGATAAGGACCGCTTGGCCCACCTAGTCTGCCCATTTCCCTACCTACAGGATAAGCCGCAGATCCTAGTTAACCAATAGCCTATTTCTTCCTACCCCCCCACAAAAATTGCCTTATGTCTGTCCCATGTATTCTTGAATTCTCCCACAGTTTTAGACCCCACAACCTCCTCAGGAAGGCTGTTCCATGCATCCACTACCCTCTCTGTGAAAAAATACTTCTTCATATTGCCCCTGAACTGCCTCCCCCCCCATCTTTAAATTGTGTCCCCTTGTTCTTGCATGTCTCTCTTTCTGAAAGATGCTACCCTCTTGGACTTTGTTGATTCTACGAGGTACTTAAACATTTCTATCATGTCCCCCTCTCCTCCTTTCCTCAAGGGTATACATATTAAGCTCTTTTAGTCTCTTCTCTGATGGCTTCTCTTGCAGACCCTGCACCATTCTAGTTGCTCCTCTGGACTACCTCTATCCTGTCTATGTTCTTGCAGAGATGGGGTCCCAGAACTGGATGCAGTACTCCAGATGGGGTCTCACCAACTGTCTGTGCAGAGGGATAACAACTTCCTGTTTTCTGCTGGTGATACCTCTCCCTATGTATCCCAGTATATCCCCGGCTCTCCCTACTGCCTTCTCACATTGCTTGCTAACCTTAAGGTCATCTGATATGATTTGAATCGTAGCTGCCATACTTCCGACCATTCCTCCAACCTTGCCAAGTCCCTTCTCATCCTTTCCACGCCTCCTTGTATATCAACCCTGTTGCAGATCTTAGTGTCATCTGCAAAGAGGCATACTTTTCCTTCCAGTCCCTCTGCAATGTCACTTATAAAGCCATTAAAAAGGACTGGACCCAGTACTGAACCCTGCGGTACCCCACTAGTAACCCCTCTTTCTTCAGAGTGGACTCCATTTACAATTACCTTCTATGTCCTGTTGTCCAGCCAATGTTTTACCCTGGCTACCACCCTGGGACCCACTCCCAGGCTGGTTAATTTGACTATTAATCTTTTGTGTGGGACTGTGTCAGATGCCTTACTAAAGTCTAGGTAGGCCATGTCCACAGCCCCTCCCTGGTCTACTACTTTGGTCACCCAATCAAAGAAATCAATTAGATTTGTCTGACATGACCTTCCCGCTATGAACCCATGCTGCCTTAGGTCCTGTGCCCCACTGGCCTCTAGGTACTCAACAGTTCTTTCCTTCAGAAGTGATTCCATCACTTTCCCTATCACAGAGGTTAGACTGATAGGTCTGTAGTTTTCTGCCTCTGTCTTGGTTCCACTTTTGTGAAGGAGAATCACATCTGCCTTCCTCCAGTCCTCTGGTACCACACCACCTTCCCATGATTTGTTAAAAAGGGTAGTCGGTGGTTTCACTAGTTCTCCCCCTAATTCTTTTGGAATTCTGGGGTGAATTCCATCAGGACCCATTGCTTTGTCCACCTTCAGTTTTACGAGTTCTTTCAGAACCCTTTCTTCTGTGAAAGGACTGGGATCGACCCCCTTCCAGAGTGCTTCTGTTAATTGGATTAGGCACCTCCCCCTCCTCTTTTGTGAATACTGAGCAGAAATATTCGTTCAGTATCCTTGCTTTTAATGACAGCCAAGCAAATTTATTAAGCAGCAAAAGTAGGTATAACTCAAATGCAGTAAAATGGAAAATAGTAGCGGACTGGATATGTCATTAAAAAAAAATGCAAACAACCAGTTAAACCCATATCACTCTAGTAAGGCAGCTAGAGTTTCGGCAAGGGGAACGGCACCTTACTATCCACCACTTATACTGAGCTGGCCATCAGTCAGAACCCTTTTTATAGGGAGAAAGGACCAGCTGACCACTTAACCCCTCCCCTTAATCTGGTTACATTTCTTTCTTTCATTTCAGTACATTTTTATCAGATAACCTTATTATACCACTATACTTCTACCATAAATGCCCATATAACCCCTAATTCCTGCTTTAAAGGTTTTATTACAATATTTGCTTAGAGTTCTGGGATTGGCTTCTCCCTCTGATCTGCCCAGAGTATGGCTGGGAGGAAAACAAGGCTGGCCAGCACATAGGAGCCTAGCAACACACAGAGCAGAGCAGTGGAGGAAACTCGCACTTGAACGGCACTTCAGCTATACATTTGAATGTGTAACATACAGGAATAGCATATGCTTCCTATTCCTAACCAACAAACCTGTAGTAAGTTTTATTCGGTTTTATGTTAACTCTTTAGTTTCATTCGAAATGTTTACCTTGTTTGGCCTGAAGTAAGACCTGCAGACCTCTAACAGGTCTAACACAATAACTTCACCCAACTTAAGCAGTTTTGCCTTAACAGCAGTTGACAATGCGTGCATCCAGCATTTTTCTCTTGGCAGCAAATTACAATTCCTCGCTGTGCATACTTATACCATTCTCAGTACAACAAGCTGTCCTGATACTTTAAAAGTAGGTTCAACATTATTCGGTAGCACTGTATCTCCATTACCCATTACACGGCTGAGAATCACTGGCGAAGGCATTAACCTCTGCCGACCCATTGGGGGAATACCAACAGTCGGACCTGTAGAAATACAGGGATAGTGAGAAGCTTTCTCCAGTTGGCCTTAACACAGAAAGGGGAAAAACAATATAGACAGAAGTAAAGAAAGCACAGAAAGTGTAACGCTGGTGCAACAGACTTTTAAGAAGGAAAGTGAAGGGGTCCTCATGAGGGTATTACACACGGTGACAGTCCCATGGGCATAAAAAGACAAACATGGCCGGCCCGTTGGCGCTGAGGGTTGAGGCACTGGATGCCACACCTCGCACCACGCCGGCAACCCAGGTTCAGAAGCAAACCCAGGCCGTTGGGGGTCGGCAGGGGAGGGAGAGGATTGAGCGTCCGGAGGACAGCTCTCCAGTCCTGGGAGGGAGGGGGAGTCTGCGCTCGGCGCTTGACTGGCCTCTGGCGGAAGCCAGTGGCATGATAAGTGCAGAGCAGATGTAGAGGAAAGGGGGAGTGGAAATGCCGGCAGTGATGCCTTGGTGTAGTGTGCGTGCCACTCCCCCACAGGAAAAACACCTGCAGTACTCTGGAAGAAGGAGCGCCCGGAGCATGCCTCCACGTAAGTATTGGGGTGGTTGCCCCACCTCGGCCAGCTTGGGGAAGCCACAGCTACATGGGACTGGAGAGGTAGGTCGGGGTAGGTTGAGCGAGGCAGGAGGATGACTCCTTGGCGGTCTCGAAGGGTTGGGTCTGCAGGATGTAGGGGACTAAAGAGTGATTTCAAAAAATAAATAAATAAAAAGACTTAACATGTTGCTCGTATAGTATACAAAATGTACAGATTTACAATCAGTGTATAATTGACATCAGAACATATTTTGAGCAGATTTACACAGTTTGATCACAGCAAGCCTTAGGTAAGACAGCAGTGTTCTTTAGCCAAGTTTTTAAAGTGTTCCATTGTGGAACCATTTTCTGTAAACGTAAATGAGATGGTAAATTATTCCATAACTTGGAAGCAATATGAACAAAATTTTAATCTCCTTTCACAAATTTCATAACTGGTACTTCATATTCAATCAAATCGGCCAATCACAAACCACTTTTAACATTCCTAAGTTTCACTGTATCTGATCAATATATAGGTACTTTATTAGGATAGCACCTAAGAGCCAAATTAATTGTATGGATAGTTAAACCTACAGATATACTTGTCCAGTTTAGAGCTCCATAAAGGAAACAATGCTGGATGTTCCACGCAGCATCCAAGATGTACCGGGCAAATCTATTGTAAATCACATCCAGTCTATGGAATAATATCACTGATGCCCCCCTGAACAAAATGTCTCCATAGTCAAACAGAGGAGTAACTGTTGAATAATTTTTTTTTTTTACTGTTCTGTTTCTAGCCCTTCAACCTGGAACTCTTCTCAGGCTACTGCACTTGCCGACTTGCTCTATCGCCCGCTGTGTTCCCCCACCATCTTCAAGTTTGTTATGGTTCCCCGGGTCGGGGGACTACAACCCGGTGAGACTGAAGGGGCAGTGGCGGGGAACCAGTGTTGGGCGTGTGGCAGTTCCGTCGCCTGCCTGGGCTGGAGGGGTATTTCTTGTGTGTAAGCCTCCAAAGTCCCCCCCGCAAGGCCGTGCACATCTGACGCCATGGCACGCCGGGTAACCCTGCCTGCATCAGCCACTCCTTATGTGCAGCTCCGGCATCTCAGAGGGGTCAGCCAGAGTACCGGACAACCCATGCCTCCCACCCGGAGAGGAGAGCAGCCCAGCGGGGCGCTTGATCCTTGTCCCTCCCTGCCGACCCCAGATTCCTGAGCTCGCTCCCGAATTCGGGTCATTGGCATGGCGCGAGGTGTGGCGTCCAGTGCCTCAACCCTCAGCGCCACTGGGCCAGCGAGTTAATTATTTGTAATCTTGTTTCTTGTGGAGTATGCTTTCTATAGTTATACAGGCAACCCAACTTTCTATTTAGTTTGCCAATTAGGGACTCTGAATATTCCATTTACACTGGAAATCCACCCAGACCTCGGATATTTATAGGAATCGACTAAGTCAAGGGTACAGTTATTCAAAATTTTTATTTTCAGAGGCTGTTGAATAGCCTCTGACTTAATGGAAAACAACATTAATCGAGATTTTGTGACATTTAACACCAAACCACAATCACAAAAATAGCTCTGTAGCCCGTCAAAATCACTCTGTAGTTTCTCCTGTATTTGAAGCACAGAGAACCCTCAACATAAAGAATGGTGTCATCTGCATACAAATGATGCCGGACACCACCTAATAGGTGTCCGACATCATTTGTTTACAGATTAAACGGTAGAGGCCCCATTACCGATCCCTGAGGGACCCCTGTTTTGATAGTTAGGTATCCAGATCTGAAAGTGTTACCCAGCGTTACCCTTTGCTGTCTTTTAGACAGGTAGCCATGGAACCATCTCAGGGTCCCATGACTGAGGCCAACAGAATGTAGTTTATTAATCAGAACATGTTTCAGAGTGTCAAAAGCTTTTGACAAATTTATAAATATGGCCCAACCATGAGACCCCTGTCCATGGCCACCTGTAAGTTCGACACAACCTTTACTAATGCAGTAGAAGTACTATGAAAAGCTCTGAAGCCTGATTGATAAATGTTGTACACTTTATGATCTTCTAAATACTGATTTAGTTGATGGACTAGTAGTTTTTCCAAAATTTTTGAAACAACTGAGAGTAGTGGTGGTTACAAACGTACTCCGCAGGTCAGGCCCTGTGCTCCCACAGTGCCAACCTCAGAGTGCAATAGTGTGAACAGGTGACAGGGTAACCTTCCAGTCTGTTTTGGGTCCGAATCACCTGTTAGCCTCGAGTTCTGGAGGGATTCAAACTGTGAACCTTATGTTAACATACCCAATTAACAGGCTCGGATATGTACCCTCTTCGGGGGATGCGGTACAATCCTTCGCCCAGGGGCACCCAGCCATGTTTTCCAAAATGTACCCTTAGAACTCTTTATGAGATCTAGGTATTTCTTACCTTTTAAGCAAGCTCAGTAACACAGTCAAGCCCTTATCAGCTGTCAGCCTTAAATATAGGTTCAGCAATCACATGTAAAATAACAGAAGAGGACAGGCAGTATTTTAAAGAAAATGTTGTTTACTAGAAAAATGGTAAAACAGGTGAAATTAAATACAGAACAAATTACATCACAAATCTTAGTCGTTAAAAAAAAAAAAAAAAAAAAAGGAAGTTACAGAATAGAAGCTCCTACCACAGATACTTAGTCTTTCTTGTTATAGATGTTACCCTTTTAGTACTTTCAAAAGTTCCGAGAAATCTTTCTCTGAGTCCAGGAATAATATGTCACATATTCACCAGATGCTGGATCATTTTAGGAGGCATCTCCCCTCCCCTTTTGTGAGGTCATTTAGACCCTCGCTTAATGTTAATTCTTAACATTATCTACATAGACATAGATACATAGACAGTGTCGGCAGATAAGGGCCTATGGCCCACCCAGTCTGCCCATTTGAGCTTGTAAGTTCAGTTTGTTTTCCTAGAAGTCTGTTGCCCCTTACCCCTGACCTCCAGAATTCCTTTATGTCTATCCCATGCATTCTTAAATCCCGTGATTGTTTCAGCCCCCACCACTTCCTCTGGCAGGGTGTTCCACTTGTCCACCACCCATTCTGTGAAGAAATTCTTTCTCATGTTTCCTCTGAATCGTCCTCCCTCCAACTTCATCCCATGCCCTCTAGTCCTGGACCATCTTTTTCGCTTAAAAATAGTGTTTTCCTGCACCCTGTTCCTCCCTGTAAGATACTTGTATGTCTCTATCATATCCCCTCTCTCCCTCCTCTCCTCCAGGGAGTACATGTTCAGTTCCTTCAACCTGTCTTCATAGGACTTGTGATGCAATCCATGCACCATCTTTGTTGCCGTCCTCTGAACCTTCTCTACCCTGTCTATGTCCTACGTGGGTATGGTCTCCAGAACTGTACACTATACTCCAGGTGGGGCCTCACTAGTGTCTTGTATGGCGGATTATGACCTCCCTTTTTCCTGCTGGTGATGCCCTGCCTATACATCCCAGCATCCTATTTGCTTTACCTGCTGCCTTGTCACACTGTTTCCCTATCTTGAGGTCATCAGAGATGATTAACCCCAAGATCCCTTTCCTGCTTGGTGCATGCTATATCCTCACCCCCAACTGATATATTGTGCCAGGGTTTTGTGCCCCATATGCATTATCTTGCACTTCTTTGCATTGAATTTCAACTGCCAAACCCTGACCATTCTTCAAGTTTCTGCAAGTGTTTCATTCTGTCTACACCCTCTGGTGTCTACTCTGTTACAGAGCTTTGTGTCATCAGCGAACAGTGAAATTCTGCCTTCTAGGTCCTGCGCCATGTCACTGATGAAGATGTTGAATAGGACCGGGTCCCAGCACCGATCCCTGTGGTACCCCACTGGTCACTCTTCCCTCTGTGGAGTGACAGCCATTTACCACCTCTGTGTCCTGCCACCCAGCCAGTTACCTACCCACCACACTACTGTCCTACCCACACCCATATTCCCCAGTTTGTGTAATAGTCTTCTATGTGGCACAGTGTCAAAAGCCTTGCTGAAGTCCAGATAAGGCCATGTCCACTGCCCTCCTCTGATCCACCTCCCTAGTCACCCAGTCAAAAAAATTCAACGAGGTTGGTCTGACATGACCTCCCCCTGGTGAAACCATGCTGCCTTGGGTCCTGTAGTCCATTGACAACCAGATGTTCCACCAATCTCTCCTTCAGTAGTGCTTCCATGATCTTCCCCACTACCGAGGTGAGGCTGACTGGTCTGTAGTTCCCTGCTTCCTCTTTGTTTCAACTTTTGTATAAGGGGACTACATCTGCTGTCCTCCAGTCTTTGGTTACCTCCCCTGTTTCCAGTGATCGGCTACACAGGATAGCCAGAGGTTCAGCCACCACTCTCTTAGTTCTTTAAGGACCCTGGGTGCACCCCATCTGGCCCCATTGCTTTATCAACTCTTATTACTTCCAGTTCCTTCAGGACCCTTTTTCGCGTAAAGGGACTTGTGTCCATTTCTGCACCATTCTCACCCCTTGTACTCCCTTCAGACCCATTACCCTCCTCTTCCTCAGTAAAGACTGAGCAGAAATACCTGTTCAATATGTCAGCTTTACTGTTGTTGTCCTCCACGTGGCCCCCATCCTCCCCCTTCAGTCTCGCTATCCCTCCCTTTGTCTTTCTTTTTTCATTTATGTACCTGTAAAAGGTTTTGTCCCCTCTACCCACTGATTTTGCAGTGTGTTCTTCTGTCTGAGCTTTGGCTTCCCTTACTGGCCTCCCTACCTCCCTGCCTCCCTTTGCTTCTCTTGGTACTTCTCCTATCCCCTTCTACCTGTGTCTTTTGTATTGTCTGAATGCAATCTTTTTGTTTCACTTTCTTTGCTACCTCTTTGGAAAACCATAATGGTCTCCTCTTCCTTTTCCTCTTGCTAACCTGCTTAATACATAATTCTGTTGTTCTTGTAATCCCCATTTTAAATACTGCCCACTGTTCCTCAACCCCTGATTCCTGTCCCATTCCCTTAATGCCTCCCCATTTTCCCAAAGTCTGCCCACCTAAAATCCAGGATCGTGTTTTTGTGTGGTTTGGTTCTGCTCTTTCTGTGATTTCAAACCACAATAACTGGTGGTCACTGTTTCCCAGGTGCTCTCCACTGTTACCCCATTACACTGTCCCTGTTTTTGAGCACAAGGTCCAGTATTGCCTTCTGCCGAGTTGGTTCCATGACCAGTTGCTTGAGGAAGGCACTCTGAAGGAGTCCAGGATAATCTGTCCTAGTTGATGCTGCTGCTGGGATGCTCCAGTCCACGTCTGGAATATTGAAGTCTCCAACCAGTACTACCTCACCCTTGTCTGCCATCCTTTTGGATGCTAGCATCAACTCCTATCTGTTTCTTCCTCCTGGGCTGGTGGTCTATAGACCACACCTGTGCGGATGGCTGTCCCCATTTTCCTTTCCAGCTTAACCCACAGCATCTCTCCCCCATTTTGTTCCTCCTGGATCTCTGTGGCCCTTATGTCATTTTTCACATAGAGTGCCACCACTCCTCCCTTCCTGCCTGCTCTGTCTCTTCTGAATATGTCGTAGCCAGGTATGGCCATCTCCCAGTCGTGGTTATCATTACACCAGGTTTCAGTGATGGCCACAATGTCCAGGTCTGACTGCACCATGACAGCCTCCAGATCTTCCATCTTGTTGCTAAGGCTCCTGGCATTTGCACACATGGCTTTCCATGATTTGATCTCCCTAGACTGTTTCACTGTTCTACTCCAGACCCTTCCTTGGTTGTTATTTATCCCTGGTTCTCCTTGCTGTCTGCCCTTCTGCTGAATTTTGCCCCTTTCTGCTTATCCACCTCTTGGGCACTAATCTCCATCTTTTGCACACTGCTTTGCAGAGATAGCCTCCTCTGGTTCACTGGTTCCACTGCTAGCTGTGGGGGTGAGCAAGTGGGTACCCTCCTTGCTGGCCTGCCACCCCCTTTGCTAGTTTAAATGCTTGTCAGTGTAGCATTTAAACTTATCATTGAGTGCTTGGATTCCTCCAGGATGGATGCAGGCCGTCAGGCTTGAACAAACCTCCATCCTCAAGTGGGTCCCCAGTCACCAATGAATCCAAACCCTTCTCTCACAGCACCAGTTCTTCAACCATGAGTTAAAGTTCCTGGTGCATGCACTCATATTCTCTCCCTTGCCTCTCACAGGTAGTACTTCTGAGAAAGTGACAGAAGTAGCTACTTGCTTGAGCCCCCTCCCCAGTTTCCTAAACTCTTCCTGAAATTCCTTTGGCTCCCCATGTGCCAGGTCATTAGTACCTAGGTGGATAATGACATCCAGCTCACCCTCCCGTCTTGCCTTCCCAGTGATCCCCAGGATCTTCCTTCCATCCCTCCATGCCGTGGCACCTGACCTCCCTGTCCTCCCCCTCCTGTGTTCCTAGCTGGATCCCTCTTATGATGGAGTACCCCACCAGGATTCACTTCCTCCTCCTCTGGGGTCCACTGCTTTCCCCGCTGAGGTCACCTCCTTGGCTAACCTCCACATCCTTTCCTTCCACTTCTCTGGGTACCTCTATTTGGTTGTCCTCGTTTGCCAGTGTGGCATATGAGTTCTTGAGTGGAATAGGATCTGGGATGTGCCTCTGCCTGACCGCTCTAACCCTCCCTGAGCCCACTGTCATCCAAGTGCTCCTCGTTCTCGGCATCCTTTGAGGCAGTTGCATTGGACTGGGTGGTCCCTGGATAGGGGTGATGGTACTCTTGACCCAGTTTACTTCCGCTCTGAGTGTGGCTACCTCATCCCGCAGTCCAGAGAGATGCATGCAGATAGAGCAGCACCTCAGTGTCCAGAAGGTCTGCCTGAATATGGCTGCCCCACAGCCACTGCATTGCACCACTCCCACATTATACTGCAATTCCACTACTTGTCTGCTACTGAAGCTCTCCTAGTTCCTCTTTTATTAATTTACTGTCCTAAAAATCCTGCCACTGATCCTCAGATAATTTTCTTTAAAAAAAAAAAAAAGAAACCAATAAATAAATAAATGAGTCAAAACACTTGTCCTGCTGAGGGTGGGCTTCTTCCCCCTTATGCCCTTCCTGCTTCACACCCCTTACTGTACCCTGTGTTTAGCTCCTGTCAATCAGATTTAACAGGGCATATAATTAAGAGTTGGGGGAAGGGGGAGAAAATTTGCAGCAATTAAAGACAGAACAGCCCAAAAACAATTATAAGTAAAGACAACAAAGAAAGTATAGTGTCACTAAAAGCCCACAATCTAAGTTTAAAAGAAAAAATAGCAATTACCAGTTACTCTAAAGCACTGAATTGAATATGTTTCCTTCTTTCCCCTTCTGGCTTCTTCTGAGAAAATAAAACTCTACTTGCTACTTCAACTCTGACTAAGCCCCATCTCCAGTCATCATGTAGCTGAGGTCAGAGGCCAGACAGTTAACACCCTTCACCCAACTACAGGGCAGTCAGACAAGCCAAGATAAAATTTGCAGCAATTAAAGACAGCACAGAATTACACCACCACTATGTTTTAAATTTTCAACAGCCCAAAAACAATTATAAGTAAAGACAACAAAGAAAGTATAGTGTCACTAAAATCCCACAATCTAAGTTTAAAAGAAAAATAGCAATTACCAGTTACTCTAAAGCACTGAATTGAATATGTTTCTTTCCTTCCCCTTCTGGCTTCTTCTACAAGGACATATTTTAAATGTGAACATCAGCAAAAAGCCATTTCCCAAATATGACAGTCTTTGATCAACCTTTCCTTTGAGGTTTACAACCCCACAATCTGTCACTAAGGCGTGAGAAAACCAATAAGAGTCAGCCAAGACTATTACTTCCTGCTACGTCATAACGTTCATATATGTGGAACACTTCAAAGGCATCACAGGTTATGAGGGCCATAAACTCTCCCTCTGGAAGGAAGGCATTAATTAGGTTTTTCCCTGGTCAGTTTAATGACATCCTCACTGACACCTTGAAGGTTAAAAGCCAAACTGCTAACTTGTGTGAGACAATTACATACACAGACCATTTATTTATAATACAAATATTATACAGTAATATTTGAGGGTGTTCCCCCGTGACGGTGATATTGGCCTATAGAAACATAGAATTTGACAGCAGATAAGGACTGCTTGGCCCACCCAGTCTGCCCATTTCCCTACCTAATGGATAAGCTGCAGATCCTAGTTAACCAGCAGCCTACTTCTTCCTACCCCCACCCACTAGAATTGCCTTATGACTGTCCCATGCATGCTTGAATTCCACCACTGTGTTTGACTCCACAACCTCCTCCGGAAGGCCGTTCCATGCATCCACAACCCTCTCTGTGAAAAAATACTTCCTTAAATTACCTCTGAGCTGCCCCTTCTATCTTCAAATTGTGCCCCCTTGTTCTTGCACACCTCTTTTTTTGAAAGATGCTACCCTCTTGGACTTTGTTGATTCCCTTGAGGTACTTGAAAGTTTCTATTATCCCCCCTCTCCCTCCTTTCCTCGAGGCTATATATATTAAGCTCCTTAAGTCTCTCTTCATATGTCTTTCGGTGCAGACCCTGCACCATTTTAGTTGCCCTCCTCTGGACAGCTTCCATCCTGTCTGTCTTTGCGGAGATTGGGTCTCCAGAACTGCACGCAGTACTCCAGATGGAGTCTCACCAGCTGTCTGTACATTGGGATAATAACTTCTTGTTTTCTACTGGTGATGCCTCTCCCTATGCATCCCAGTATCCCCCCAGCCCTCCTTGCTGCCCTCTCACATTGCTTGCCCACCTTTAGGTCATCTGATATGACTACCCCCAGGTCCCTTTGCATTTTTGTTGTTGTTAGTATCTCACCCCTTTGTGTACTCTTCCCCTGGGTTTTTGTTTCCCAGGTGCATTACCTTGCACTTCTTAGCATTAAATCTAAGCTGCCATACATTTGACCATTCCTCTAACCTTGCCAAGTCCCTTCTCATCCTTTCCACCCACCTTGTGCATCAACTCTGTTGCAGATCTTTGTGTCATCTGCAGAGAGACATACTTTTCCTTCCAGTCCCTCTGCAATGTCGTTTATAAAGACATTGAAGAGGACCGGTCCTAGTACCGAACCCTGCGGTACCCCACTACTAACCCCCCTTTCTTCAGAGTGGACTCCATTTACTATTACTCTCTGTGTCTTATTCTCCAGACAATTCTTTACCCAGGCTGTCATCTTGGGACCCACTCCCAGGCTGGCTAACTTGTATATTAATCTTTTGTGTGGGACTGTGTCAAATGCCTTGCTAAAGTCTAGGTAGGCCATGTCCACAGCCCCTCCCTGATCTACCACTTTGGTCACCCAGTCAAAGAAATCTATCAGATTTGTCTGGCATGACCTTCCCACTGTGAATCCATGCTGCCTTGGGTCCTGTGCCCCTCTGGTCTCTAGATACTCGACAGTTCTTTCCTTCAGAAGTGATTCCATCATTTTCCCTACCACTGAGGTTAAACTAACAGGTCTGTAGATTCCTGCTTCTGCCTTGCTCCCACTTTTGTGAAGGGGAATCACATCTGCCCTCCTCCAGTCCTCGGGTACCACCCCATCCTCCCATGATTTGTTAAAGAGGGTAGTCAGTGGTGTCACTAGTTCTACCCTTAGTTCTTTTAGAATTCTGGGATGAATCCCATCAGGCCCCATTGCTTTGTCCACCTTCAGTTTTAAGAGTTCTTTCAGAACCCTTTCTTCTGTAAATGGGCTGGTGTCATCTTCTGTATCAGAGTGTTTCTACTGTTTGTTTTAGGTACCTCCCCCTCTTCCTTTGTAAATACTGAGCAAAAATATTTGTTTAGTATCTCTGCCTTTTCACAGTCACCCTCTGCCCACCCTTCCTCCCTTTTATTAAGCCTCACTATCCCTCCCTTGGTCTTCCTTCGCTCCCTGATGTACCTATAAAAGGTTTTATCCCCCTTCTTAACTGAGTTGGCTATCTTTCTCGGTTTGGACCTTTGCTGTTCTGACTGCCTTCCCAGCTTCCTTTTGCTTTAACTGATACAGTTCTCTGTCCTGCTCCTTCTGTGATTCCTTGTACTTCCTGAATGCTTTCTTTTTCTCTTGAACCTTCACTGTCACTTCCTTTGAGAACCATAGTAGTTTCTTACATCATTTTGTTTTGTTTATTTGCTTCACACAAAGGCTTGTTACCTCTGTGATGGCAGTTTTATTATTCCTGTTGTTCTTCCACCCTCCTTCCTGCCCATTTGCTAGGTGCATTCCTGAGGCCTTCGCCCATTTTAGCAAAAGCCAGCCCTCCTAAAGTCCAGTACTTTTGCCTTTGTATGGCTTAACTCTATTGCTGTGTTTATTGTGAACCATACTGTTCGATGGTTGCTAGTTCCCAGATGGCTACCCACTTCTATCTGTGATCCTCTCTTCATCTCCATTTGAGAACCAGGTCTAAGATTGCTCCCTCTCGAGTGGGCTCCAATACTAGTTGTCTAAGGCATGTCACCTGTAGGGCATTTAGAATAACCCCACTCTTCGGAGTGGCTGCTGCAACTGCACTCCAGTTCACATCTGGCATATTCAGATCACCCATCAGCAATATCTCCCCTTTTTCTGCCATTCTAAGTATACTTTCTATCATTTCCTTGTCCATTTCCTCCTCTTGAGAAAGGGGTCTGTATACAACCCCTGTGCGGATTGTGATGCCATTGCCGGTCTCCAAATTTACCCACAGTGCTTCTTCTCCTCCTGTTTACCCTTTTGTTCTGTTGCTTTGATTCCTTCCCTTATGTAAAGAGCTACTCCTCCTCCCCTTTTACCCTCCCTGTCCCTCCTATAGATAGTGTATCCTGGTATGTTTATGTCCCAGTCATGGTTTTGTGTCTACCATGTTTCTGTGACTGCCACAATATTCAGATGTTCCTCCTCCATCAAGGCCACTAATTCAGGAAGCTTGTTACTCAGACTACGGGTATTGGTACTCATTGCTCTCCATTTTGTGATGGCTTTACCTTCTGTTGCAGCATCCCCCACTGACCTTTCTACCTCGGTCTTTTTCTCATTTAGTACCCTGTTTTGTAGGGAGAGGCTGGGATTTTCCTGCTGCTTATCAGTGCCTCCCCCCTTGACCAGTTTAAAAGCTTGCCAATGAAGCATTTAAACTGATTGCTCAAAAGACTTGTTCCCTTCCTGGACAGATGCAGACCATCCTGCCAGTCTAGACTGGTGTCCCTCCAGGTGGAACCCCAGTCCTCAATGAAGCCAAACCCCTGTGCTCCACACCATATTTTCAACCATTCATTAAATTGCGTAGTGCAAAGTACCCTCGCCTCACTCATGCCATTGACAGGCAGCACCTCTGACAAGGATACTGTGTGTGCTACTTGTCTTAGGCCCCATCCCAATTCTACAAAGTCCTTCTGCACTGCTCTAATCTCATGATGAGCCAAGTCATTTGTCCCTAGGTGGACAATGACGTCCAGCTCAGACTCCCGTGCAGCTGTTCTCATGATCCTGAGGATGCGCTTCCTGTCCCTCCAAGCCATGGCACCAGGCAGGCACCTTACTTCAGTTTTCCATGCTCCCCCCAGTTCTGTCCCCCTAATAATTGAGTCCCCCACCAGGAGCTGCTTCCTTTCCTTGTGGTGTCCTCTGCCTCCTTCCTGTGGGCCTCCCTTGTGACAGTTGTCCTCAGCCTCCTTAGTCTCCTCTGCGAGTGCATCCATAGAGGAGCTATGCTCCCCCAGAATGGTGTATGGATTGTGGAGTGAAACAACTGACTGGGTGTGCCTCTGTTCCACCATCCTCACCCTCCCTAAGCCCACTGTGGTCCAACTGCTGTGCTTTCTTCGCAACCTCTCAGGTAGTGGTGGTGTCTGTGGTGCTCCCTGGATGGGGGAGGTTCCCTTCCTACCGTCCAGTGTGGCCTGAGGGAAGGTTCCCTTACTACTGTCCAGTGTGGCCTGAAGATGGGCAACTTCCTCCCTCAGGGCAGAGAGTTGTCTGCAAATAGGGCAGCATCTCAGCCTCCAGAAAGACTCCCAGAAGACTGCTGCCCCGCAGCCATTACATTGCACTACTCCCCACATGTTTATCTACTTTTTCTTTCTTTTTTTTTGTGCGTGTGTGTGTGTGATTGGTTTGTTATATAGAAATATATATATTATACAATGTGTATGCTTCTATTGTCAGTGCAGTGTGCTAGAGAGGATATGACAGTGATATGCACCTTGCAATCTTGAGGAAATGATGTCAGAACCCCAGGTATAAAGGAACTATTTCCAGGGGTGGGTGGGGTGAGTCGTGGGAAGGGGTTGGGCCTAAACTGTGCCCTCACAAAACAATCAGCTAAAAGCTCTGACCGACCGCTGCAATGAGTGCCTTCCTGTCAGCAAGATGCCCTACACAACAATTTGACAGAGAAGATACCCAGCTAAACAAACAGAGAAAAATCCAGACATCCAAGTCAGACACAGGTAAACCACCCCAGCCCCAAAACAGCCTGGTGGTTTGTGCTCTGAAAGCAGTCAGCCCCAAAATAAGTCAGCTGTGCTTTAAACTCTTCCTGCACTGAAAATCTTAAGAATTGTAACAAAAGTAAAGCTAGATCCACCTCCCCTCTGTTGCTTGTAAGACTGCCTTTTCCTGATAATTCTAAGTTCCTTATTTCACCTTTCAGTTAGAAGTAGCCTCCACCTGCAGAATATCTGCTACAAACCAAAGACAATTGTAAGGTTCACCTACCTCTGTTGTGAGCACAACTCACTTTCTTGCAAATCCTATGTTCAGTATTGCAACTTCCAGACAGAGGTAGTTTCACTTGAAGAATATTAGCTGTTCTGATGAGTTTGCTATAAAAACACTTGCTTATAATACTATTGTTCTCAGGTGTGTTACCCAAGCTATTGGCTGATAAGTAGCTATGATGTAAGCATTTCCTGACAAAGTCTGGTCTGGCCTTTTAAGGCACACACAGATGAACACAAAAAAAACAGTTTCTACCCCCTAGGGCACTGTCTGGGTCAAATACACAACCTTTACCTGCACTTATTTCAGGACTTATGACAGATTCTTAGCCCAGGGTTTAAACTCTTCCTGCACTGAAAATCTTAAGAATTGGAACAAAAGTAAAGCTAGATCCACCTCCCTCTGTTGCTTGAAAGACTGTCTTTTCCTGATAATTCTAAGTTCATTATTTCACCTTTCAGTTAGAAATAGCCTCCACTTGCAGAATATTTGCTACAAACCAAAGACAATTGTAAGGTTCACCTCCCTCTGTTGTGAGCACAACTCACTTTCTTTCAAATCCTGTGTTCAGTATTGCAGCTTCCAGCCAGAGGTAGTTTCACTTGAAGAATGTTAGCTATAGTTGCTCATAATATTTCTCTGGCCACTTTTGTAAATGGGAACTACATTTGCTTGTTTCCAGGCTTGGGGTTAATCTCCAGTTTGCAGAGAGAGAGATTATAGATATATACAAGATAAGGAGCAATGACTAGGGCAGCCACCTTTAAAAAGTAGGACGGAATACCGTCCTCCCCTTCGGCCTTTCTTGTATCTATTTTCAATAGTTCTTTTAGAACTTGGCTTACAGAAATAGGTGCAAAAGAAGAGCTAGAGGGTCGGGGCCTGTTTGATTACCTTCTCTCAACAAAGAAAATGACAAACCGTCAACTATTTGTTTACTTCCTGTGAACACGAAGGATGGCAAGCCATTGGTCAGAGATGTTCCCATATTAACATACATTTCATTGAACATATCTGCTACTCTTTTCAAAGTATCTTGTGGGATTCCATTCACAGAAAAGGAGCTAGGCAGCTCGGTTGGCTTATTACCTTGCAGTTTTTTTTTTTTGGTTTTTTTTTACCATTTTCCAAAAGTCTCTTGGATGTTTATTCTTATCCGACTTAAAATTTGACAGAAAATAATCTGCTTTTGCTTGTTCTGTTTTTTAATATAAGTATTTCTAGCCTGCCGATGTTTATCCCATAATGATCTTACATTGGGATGTTGTTTCGTGAATTTTCAAGCCTTATTCCATTGTGGGCAAGCTCATGGAGACCATACTAAAGGAAAGGTTGGTGGAATATCTAGAGGAACATGGTCTCTAGGATGAGAGGCAGCATGGGTTCATGGGGGGGGGAGAAGATCATGTCAAACAAATCTGATGGACTTCTTTGACTGTGTTACTAAGACAGTAGCCAGGGGCCAAGCTGTAGACATCCTCTATCTTGATTTCAGCAAGGCCTTTGACTCTGTGCTCCACAAAAGGTTGATTAGGAAGTTGGTGGATTTTGGAGTTTGGGAAAAGATGGTCAGTTGGGTGGAATACTGGCTGAAGGACAGAACCCAGAGGGTGGTGGTAGGGGAAGAGTTATCTGGCACCAGGGAGGTAACCAGTGGTGTCCCACAGGGCTCTGTGCTGGGGCCGGTATTGTTCAGTGTCTTTATCAGTAACATTGAGGATGGCATTAAAGGCAAAATGTGCCTATTCACAGATGGCACCAAGCTCTGTGAGAGAGTGGACACAGCTGAAGGGATACGGGACCTACATGGAGATCTGGAAAAGCTGGGGAGGTGGTCCAGGATCTGGCAACTTGGCTTCAATACCAAGAAATGCAAAGTTATGCATATTGGAGCCAAGAATCCCAGAACTGAGTATTGCCTGGGTGGAGTCTGAGTATCTGCATCAGAGGAGAAGGACCTGGGAGTGATGATCACTAGTGACCTGAAGTACTCCACGCAGCGCAAGAAAGCAGCAGCAAAGGCAAACAAGATGCTGGGATGCATAGCTAGGGGGATCAGTAGTAGGAGAGAGGAGGTTATACTGCCCTTGTACAGGTCACTGGTAAGGTCGCATGTAGAGTATGGACTTCAGTACTTGTTCCCACACCTCAAAAAGGACATTAAGCTGCTGGAGAAGGTACAGAGGAGGGCTACAAAGATGATAGCCAGTCAGCAGGGCAAGGCATTGGAGGAGAGGTTGAGGGCACTGAACATGTATTCCCTGGAAGACAGGAGAGAGAGAGGAGACATGATTGGGACATTCAAGTACTTGAAAGCGATAAATAAGGTTGATCAGGAGAGTCTCTTTGAGCTGAGTGGCAACCATATCACAAGGGGGCACAGTCTTAAGCTGGAGGGTTGGAGGTTTAGGAGGGAGGTCAGGAAGCACTTCTTCACAGAGAGGGTGGTGGACACTTGGAATGCGGTGCCGGAACAGGTAATCTCATTGAAGACAGTGGGTAGCTTTAAAGATCATGTGCAACGGTTTTTGCATATTTTTAATAAAAGCTTTAAAAGCTGAAATTCAAGTCCTTGTGTCATGATTAGTGTTTCATGAAAATTTCATGCTGTTTAGTTTTGTGGTTTTCTTTAAATCAGCATTTGTTAACTTGCTCTACAGCGGCTGAAAACAGTGGAGTTATTTCTGTCCTCTCAGTCAAACTTAGAGTGCAATGGCATCATTTTGGAGTAGCTTACTGTTTCAGATTCCCAATCAGAGTATCACTCTGTAGAGTTTATGGTTTGCTGAGCTCTTCAGGTTTTTTACAAACACAGTCTCTGGTTTGTGTTTAGAAAGATCAGCTTA
This sequence comes from Neoceratodus forsteri, assembly GCA_016271365.2. NCBI lineage: Eukaryota > Metazoa > Chordata > Ceratodontiformes > Ceratodontidae > Neoceratodus > Neoceratodus forsteri. Next base: position 159,563,498 of record CM057458.1, on the reverse strand, counting down.
AAATATATCATTCTCTTGCTCTAAAAAGCTGATCATTTCAGTTTCAATGCTGAATGGAAGCAGTGGAAATCTTTTTCTGTGAGAAATCAGCTTGTCTGTATCACAGCCCTGTTCTTTCTAATCAAACCTCCTTTTCTAACCATATAACACAGGGCTGCTCAATCAATATAAAATAAATCTAAATGTTGTTCAGTCACATAAACAGTTTGTCTTTGATGTTGCCTTCACAAATACAATCATGTAAGAACATTTTTTTCATATCAGATTGACAAACAGGTGCTTGTCACACTCTGCTACAGTATTTCAAGCACATGTACTGTCAGAACTAACAAATTTAAGTTCTTTGGTGGTTTCTGTGTGAAAATACATCATGTACATGTACAACTAGAACCACTATGTGGCATCCTGATGCACTGTGTCTCTGCCCCACAGTTGAGGCAGCTGCAGTCTACTACCACCGGTCCCCTGCCCCACAAGCCCCTTACCTTCTGCACCACATTCGAGGCTGCTGCATCCTGCTGCCCACTGTCTTCTCCCACACAGTCATGGATTGTGCACCCTGCTGCCTCCATCCCCTGCCTAAAGAATCAGGACTACTGCCCGCTGCTGCTCCCTGCCCAAACAATTGGGGTTGCTGCACCCTGCTGCCCTATCTCCCTCACCCTCACAGTTAGGGAAGCTGCACCTGTTTCCCCCTGTTCTTGTCTCCACAGTCAAGGTTGCTGTGCTGCACTAGGCCCTAAGGTGCCATGTTCCCTGCCTCCATGGGCAGGGCTGTTGCACCACATGTACCCCATCTCACAGTCAGGGCTGCTGTACCCTGATGCCCCATGTGTCCTGCCCCACAGTTGAGGCTTCTACACCATGCTGTTTTCTGTCATCTATCACCACAGACAGGGCTGCTGCACCCTGCTCCTTTCTCCACAGTTGTGGTTGCTGTGGCCTACTGTGCCCTACAGCCCCATGCCTCTGCAGTTAAGACTGCTGCATCATGCTGCCACTTGCCACAAGATTCAGGGCATTTGCTGCACCCTGTTGCATGCCTCCACAGTTGAGGCAGTTGCACCCTGCTGTCCTACTGCCACCAGAGTCAGATCCTTTACTACACTCTGCTGAGACAGGAACAGGGGGCAACATGTGCAGTGTCCCTGACTGTGAGGGTGAGAGAGAGAGGTTAGCAGGGCTCAGCAACCCCAACTGTTTGGAAAGGGTGCAGCACAAGAGTAAGGACATTTGCTGCACCCTGTCCCCTGCCTGTGGAGGCAAGGGGCTGTGTGGCGCAGTAGGACATAACAGGTGGCAGGGGACAAAGGACAGCATGGTGCAGAAGCCTTGACTGTGGGGCAGGACACAGGTGGGCATCAGGATACAGCAGCCTGACAGAGGTACAGGGAGTATATTGTGCAGCAGCCCAGCCCATTTGGAGCAATGGAAATGTGTAGCAGGGCTCAGCAGCCCCAAATGTGGATGCAGGCAGCATGAGACTCTAGGGTGTAGCACAGCACAGCAGCCCTGACTATGGAGACAGGGACAGGGGGCAACAGGGTGCCGTGACCCTGACTGTGAGCATAGGGACAGAGGGTAGCAGAGTGTAGCAGCCTTGAATGTTCGGGCAGGAGATAAGGGTGGCATCAAGATACAGCAGCCCAAACTGTGGGACAGGGTGCAGCAGCCATGCCTGTCTGGAACGAGGGATGTGGGCAGCAGGGTATAGCAAAGGATCTGACTCTGGTGGCAGGGGCCAGCAGGGTGCAACTGCCTCAACTGTGGAGGCATGCAACAGGGCACAGCAAATGCCCTGCATCTTGTGGCAAGTGGCAGCATGGTGCAGCAGCCCAAACTGCAGTGGCATGGGGAACTAGAGCACAACAGGCCATGGCAACCCCAAATGTGTAGAAAGGAGCAGGGTGCAGCAGCCCTGTCTGTGGTGACAAGGGATAGAGGACAGCATGATGCAGAAGTCTCAGCTGTGGTGCAGAACACAGGGAGCATCAGCCCTAACTATGAGATGGGGAACAAATGGTGCAGCAGCCCTGCCCATTTGGGGCAATGGAAGTGGGTAGCAGGCTGTAGCAAAAAGCCCCACTGCTGGTGACTAGGGCAGCATGGTACAGCAGCCCCAGCTGTGGAGACAGGGGACCTAGCACACTAGGGCTTAGCACAGCACAACAGTCCTGACTGTGGAGACAGGAACAGGGATCAACAGGTGCTGCTTCCCTAACTGTGAGGGTGAGGGAGAAAGGGCAGCAGGGTGCATCATCCCCAATTGTTTGGGCAGGGGGTGGCAGGGTGAAGCAGCCCTGATTCTTTAGGCAAAGCATGGAAGCAGCAGGGTGCACAATCCCTGACTGTGTGGGGAGAAGACAGTGGGAAGCAGGATGCAGCAGTCTCACATGTGGAGCAGAAGGCAGGGGGCTTGTGGGGAAGGGACAGGTGGTAGTAGACAGCAGCTGCCTCAACTGCAGGGCAGAGACGTGCATCGGGATGCCACATAATGTTTCTAGTTGTACATGTACATGATATATTTTCACACAGAAACCACCAAAGAACTGAAATTTGTGAGTTCAGACAGGTGCCTGTCACACTCTGCTACAGTATTTCAAGCACATGTACTGTTTGTCAATCTGACATGAAAAAATGTTCTTACATGAACATATTTATGAAGGCTACATCAAAGACAAACTGTTTGTGAATGAACAAAATTTAGATTTGTTTTATAATCATTAAACAGTCCTGTGCTATATAGTAAAAAAAAAAAAGATTTTTGATTAGAAATAACTGAAAGCTGTGATACAGACAAGCTGATTTCTCAAGAGAAAGATTTCCACTACTTCAATTCAGCATTGAAACTGAAATGATCAGCTCTTTATCAGAAGATAATGATATGTTTTAAGTTGATCTGTCTAAACAGAAACCAGAGACTGGGTCTGTAAGAAACTTGGACAGCTCAGCAAACCATTAACTCTACAAAGTACTGCTCTGATTGGGAATCTGAAACAGAAGGCTACTCCAAAATGATGTCATCTCACTCTAAGTTTGACTGAGAGGACAGAAATAACTCCACTGTTTTCAGCCACTGTAGAGCAAGTTAACAAATGCTGATTTAAAGAAAACCACAAAATCAATCAGCATGAAATTTTCAGGAAACACTAATCATGACACAGGGACTTGAATGTCAGCTTTTAAAGCTTTTATAAAAAATATGTAAAAACCGTTGCACATGATCTTTAAGAGGGGCTGGGATAGGCTTAGGGACAAGGTAAGAATCATGGTTAGAGAGGATGGGAGGAGTGGGGAGGGAGGGCAGGGACATTAGCTCAAGCTGTGGACCCTGCAATATGAGCAGACTTGATGGATGAAATTACCTTCCTCTGCTGGCTTCTTCGTATGTTCGTATATTATTCCTGATCTTATGAAATTTTCCCAAGTCTGTAGTGTACCAAAGGAAATTGTGTTTTAATTTTTTTTTTTAAATGAGTTGGGACATGAGCATCACACGCTGCCAGGAGTTCACTTCGAAATAGTGCCAGGCATCATCAATACTAGGGATGAGTGCTAATCTGTCCCAGTTTCTTATTTCCAAGTCTACCATAAAGGTAGTATAGTCTAAGGAATTTGGGACTCGATAAGATTGTACTTGTACTGAGCTAGGTTTATCGATTTTCTGTCTTGTACAAAAGGTGACCTGATGGTCGCTAAAAGCTCCAGCAGCACACCAAGTAAGGGGTATTTATCTGGAGCAGAAGTAAATATTGAGTCCAAAATAGAACAATGATTTGGATTCTTTGGATTGATTCTAGTTGGAGAATTAATTAGTTGAGAAACTCCCAAGATGAAAAACACAGAAACATAGACTTTGATGGCAGATAAGGACCGCTTGGCTCACCTAGTCTGTCCATTTCCCTACCTATTGGATAAGTTGCAGATCCTAGTAAACTAACAGCCTACAATTTACTTGTACTAGAAAGGGATACCCAGTTTGTATTTAAATCACTTACTAGTGTAAGTTCGTGACTGTCCCTATATGGAAGTAATAGTTCACAAATATTCAAAAAAATATGATAATTACTTTTGTTTTGGGGGTAACAACCTATTAACAAGATGGACTTCTGCTGTGGAATTTTTATTTCTAATACTAATCTTTCCATACCGTGGGTCTTGATGTCACAGTCAATACAATTTATATTCGGGGCAAGAGATCCATAAGCCAGAACCCCTCCTCCCCCTTTAGTACGATCACTCCTCCATATCTGGTAACTAGAAAGTGAAATGTCGGCATCCAGTACTTTCTTATTCAGCCATGATTCAGAAATTAATAATACATCTGGTCTAAATATCGAGTTTTGGAAAAATGCTCCTAGCATTGAAATGAACAAACCTAATTTCTTTTACTATTCAAAATATCTGATTAGTAGATAATATTGTGGTCTGGCTGGGGATTTAGATGAAAATCACCTGACAACAGAAGACTAAGCATGATTAAAATGTTCAATTTGACCATAGGCCCACTGTTTTTCAACAGTAATTTCTTTATCATACAGTGAAATAATTGTTTACATGTTAATGGCCTCACAGATATAGATGGCTGGTTAAAGGATGATAAGTCAGATATTTTACAGAAAACAGAAGTTTGGAACTGACCAAGTAACTATTGTTATGTTAATAAAGATGGGTTGGTACTCAAGAAAAAAGGGCATAGTGTCACCATCCGTTTTGCATTGTGTTTGAGTCAAGTTGTCCCAATTAAATTATCACTTACGCATATTGGCCCAGAAATTCAAAAGACCTGAGCCATGCGCAATAGGGTTGCGCCTGCACAAGTCCGAAATTGCGCCATTTGGCGGTATTCAGCAGGAGGCAGTTGCGCCCCCCAAATCATGCTGAGCAACAGCGCAATGCTAATGAAGGCATGCTCAACCGAAGGGGGAGGAACCATGCAAAAACTGCACAGCCCAATATTCAGCCGGGCGCTGCAGAGTTATGCAGGTGCAACCCCCTACCTGCGCCTTCACAACTTTAAGCCCTCAAAAAGGATCAAGTCAAGGGCCACCCACAGGTGAGCTGACGTATTGCGGGGCGCAACACAGCAGCTGCCACCTGTAGGTGGCCCTCCACTTGTTCCCGGTGCCCCCCCCCCAGTAGCCCGATCAGGGGCAGCAGAGTATCTCCCCGCAGCAGCCCGATCGCGGGCATAAGAAGAAGACCCCAATCTAGCCCGATCGCGGGCAAAACATAATACAAACCCCCACCCCGACTAGCCCGATTGTGGCATAATCTAACCCCCAAAAGACCAATATCCCTGGTGGTCCAGTGGACCGTGAAGCCGATCATGCGCATAAGGTGAAACCACCACCCCCAAGTCCAATATCCCTGGTGATCTAGTGGCTCTCACCCCACCCACCCACGGAGCCCCACCACCTGCCTCCCCACCCCCCACGGTCAGCCGGGCGGGCGGCAGCACCTCACCCGCCTACCGACTAACACGCGTAGGGCTGCACGCCCATTGGTGCGTGCAGCCCTATCGAGCGGCCGGCGGGTGGGCTCCATGGGTGGGTGGGGTCAGTGCCACTAGATCACCAGGGATATTGTACTGAGGGGTGGTTTTGACCTTATACCCGCAATCGGGTTTTCACGTCCACTGGACCACCAGGGATATTGGTCTTTGGGGTTAGTTATGCCCGCGACCGGGCTAGTCGGGGTGGGGTAAGTTATGCCCGCGATCGCTAGTCGGGGTTGGTTGAAGTTATACCCGCGATCGGGCTGAGTCGGGGTTGCTGAAGTTATGCCCACGATCGGCTGGTCGGGGGTGGGGTTTATTACGCTTGCCCGCGATCGGGCTAGTCGGGGTGGGGGATGACTTACTGAATGCCCGCGGGTTAGTCGGGGTGTGGGGTATAGTGTGTTATGCCCGCGATTGATCTGCTGCGGTGGGGGAGGACATTATGTTATACCCGCGATCGGGCTGCTGTGGGGGACGATTACTCTGCTGCCCTTGATCGGACCATCGAGGTTTATTCGCCCGATTGGGCTGCTGTGGGGGGACTGATCTGCCCGCGATCGGGCTGCAGGGGGCGTCGGTCCCCGACGGCTGCTGCCTGGTAGGGCTCCAGGCGCAAGTCGTCAGGGATCGGCGCACCTGAATGCTAATGGCATGCAAATGGAGCCGTAATTAGATGCAAATGGCCCCCCATGCGCCTTGCATAAATTATGGCCCCATTTGCATGTCACCTTTTAAATATCGCAGGTTTGCGCATGGCGCAATGGAACTTGCGCCACCACATCTGAATGCTCCACTCTGACCACTTGCAGTGGTGCAAGTTCCACTGCGCCATGCACAGTAGCTGTGGCCAGGGGGTGATATTCAAAGGAGTTGCTCAATAGCGCAACTCCGTTTAAGATCGCCCTGGCCACACCCCTGCGCAACTTTTTTGAGCAGCACAAGGGCTTGCGCCACAGAATGGCGCAGTTTGAATATCTGGCCCTTAGCCTTCATGAGGCTAATAATCCAAAGAATAAATATGCTTTTTGTTAACCATATGTTAAAAAATGGACAATAAATCAGTATAGTCTCAGACAGTGATTAAGCGCTTGGTTTCTATACCCTTAAAACAGTTGCCCACTGGTAACTTATAAATTCAGTGATATTAAACAGCAAGGAAGGGCTTCCTTACTGATACCACTACTCCTTGCTGTCTGAGGTCACCAGTCCATAAGAATTACCCCAAACCAGGTTGCATTTCTAATTTCTTAAAAATACTCACATTTTACTGTCTGTAACCGAAACACTACTTCTGTGTCTATCTCTTGTAAATATTTTTACAGAGTGGCGCCACTCATGTTCGCGCACCACACTCGCACAGCATGCTATGGTGCAGCGCCGCTCTTTATAGCCCTGTAACCCCTCCTCAGCACACCTGAACCTGGTTACTGGCACTCCGCCAAGCCCCCTCGCATGTGATCAGGTAGTCATAAACAACGGACCCCGGGGTACAGGACCAGAAGATACAGTGGTTTCTGCGATTCCAGTGAGAAGAATCCACTGATGATCTAGACTAACCAGTATTAGTTACATCTCCTCTGAGAAAGGCCCTGTTTTAGGGACATGGATATGTTGTTCATCCACACTGTCTGGCAGGTTCCTTGCCGCCTTAAATCTTGCCAGAAGGTCTTCAAGCTGGCTCCTCCCACCCACCGGGTGGTAAAACTCTCGGCTCCGCCCCATGACAGATCTTCCCTTACCGCTTGGGCTCAGGTTCCCTCCTTAGCGGCGCTCTCATTTTAGACTGGATCCTAACTCTTGGTTCGTCCGAACTGGTTTTAAAGTTTTCTAGACTTTGGTCTTCCTTATCCCCTTGCGTGCATTGGACCGTCGAATCGATTCCTGCTGCAGTGCCCTTCGAGGCAGAAGATGTCCAGGACGGATCTGCACTCACGCAAGCGCCACTGCCTTGGCCTAGACCACGACCCGCAGGCCTGGGAGTTGTGCCGCCCTTTCGCCAACGCCCTGAGGATCGCGACTGCCCTGACTGAAGCTCTGGGCACCCCGAGAAGCTGCTACCCCGGGTGAAATCAAAAGAGTTCGCTTGGGCGGTGTCCAGGCGGCTCCCGGCTGCCAGCAGCTCGAGCATATGATCGCCTCAAGGGCAGGTGGCCCAGGCCGCATCTACCCCTCCACGGCGCGGCATTTATCCCACTCTCTTTGGGCACCTCTTATTCTGCTTCGTTCAAGGGCTTTGCCAGTCCTTTCCCACGAAGGAGAGGGCTATCGGGACATTCTCTCGGTCCAAGAAGAGGATTCAGGGTGAAGTCGACCGTCGGGCGTCAGGGAGTGAGGGTGTCTCTTCCCGAACAGCCGACCGTCGACTTCGGTCGAGGTTGCGCTAACGCCGCTGGCTTCACGGCGTCCCCGTCAGGCCAGCCTGCCAAGACACCCATCGACGCAGTCGAGATATTTCTCAACCCGTCGGATGGGTTGTCGACTGGTGAAGCCGACAACCCTTCTTTGCCGGTCTCCCCCGGTGGAGGCCGAGGATCTGCCTGTGCCCCGGGGCGGCAGTCCTCGGTTAAAGTGTCCGAGCAGAGGGAGGAGCAGGTGTCCCCCGCCCCTTCCCAGGCCCGCTCTTGGTTGCACCGGGGGTCTCGGTCTCTGACCTCATCTCGGTCAAGCCGATCCCGCTGACATCGGCGGTCTCGGTCTCGGCACTGAAGTAAGTGGTGACGATGCTCCTCCTCGCCTTCCTCCTTGGAAGAGGAGAGGCTTCGGCGCAATTTACGTCGGCGCTACAAGGAGCGGATGTGGCAGCAGTTACTTTTGTCCGGGAGTAAGTCGACGCCAACGCATCCCCCGGCCATCAAGTGGCTATCACCCGAATGGCCGAAGCAACCTCTCGCTGCTGTTGAGATGCCTATATCTGGGCCGGTTGTTCAGCCGAAACTTGCTGCCCCACCGATTGTGGTGGAACCTCTGCCTCCACAACCGAAATTGGGGGGCACCGACCAAAGATTCTCGGTCGGGTCACGGCCTGCCCCACAGGTTGTCGGTCACCCTCACTCCCGACTGTCCTCGGCAGGTGGAGGGTGGCTCAGGCCCTAGGCAGCTCTTCGCGGACTCCTCGGAGTCCAACGATGACGACTCCTCTCTGTTCTTCAGGCAGGTCAACCTGGAGTCCTCCGTGGGCCAGTCTCTGGATGAAAGCCCATCGTCCTTTATGGGTCTGCTTCGGCTCATCTCGGTGTCTACCGGGATGCAGCTCGAGCCCGTCTCCAAACGGGCCAAGTATCCCCTGACAGAGATACTGGACCGAGGGGATTCTCCCACGGAGGCCTTCCCTGTGGCTGAGGCCATTGTCGGTCCAGCCTTGGAGCTTTGGCAGCAGCCTGCTTCCTGTCCTGTGCCCTCGGCCAGGATGGCCAGGAAGTATGCGGTCCCTACCGGCTCTTTGCCCGGTTTCTCGGAGCACCCTTCTGCCGAGGGTTAAGTCACCGACAGCATTTTCGGAGGTCCTGGAAGACTAGGGACGTGAACAAGCCCCCCCGCCCCGGACAAGGAGTCCAAAAGCTGGACTATGCCAGGCGCAAGGTCTACGCCTGCTCCTCCCTTGGCCTCCACCTGGCCAGCTCGGCCAGTTGATGGCACACTTCTCCCACACCCTCATGGGCTCCTGGATGAGGTGATCCTCATCTCCCGCCGATCTGCAGACCACGGTATGGCGGGTGCTAGCAGCTCAGACTGCTCTGGACATAGGTGACTCTGTGCCAGATCGGTTCTGCGCGGTGGCCATGCACCTGCAGGGCATGGCTGAGGATATCCACCTTCACGGCCGATACCAGCACAAAATTGGCGGACGCCCGCTTCTGGGACCGACCTCTTCGCCCTGGAGTAGAGGGACACCTCCAGCGGATCGAAAAGTCCAATGCCACTCTGGACTCGGTCACCTCCGCCCAGAAGGACAAAGGCCGCCGTCAGCAGCAGCACAAGTCCTTTTGCCCTTCTGCGCCTGCGGCACGTCCGGCCCAGCAACACCAGCACCAGGGCCAGCAGGCTCGCGCTTGGCATCCCAAACCCAAGCCCGCGGCTTCCTCGAACAGGAAGCAGGGAGGTAAAGGCCCAGGAGGTCCCTCGCCAGTCCTCCTCCAAGCCTGCCCAGTGACAGGCTGAGGGGTGCCCCAGCCTCGCCACTCCTCCTGGGTTCTCCCTGCGGGGACGGCCTGCCACTCTTTCCGCCTGGTCCGCCATCACCACGGACCGCTGGATATTGAGGTGGTAGGAAAGGGCCTGCCTCTGAGTTCGAAAGCAGACCCCCCACCCTTTCGAGCTGGCCGCCCCGGGGCCCCACAGCCTCGCTCACGGTCTGCCGAGCCGATATTGCCCTGCTCCTCGAGAAGGAGGTGATCAGGAAGGTGGGATCCTCCTCCAGACCCGGGGTTTGTGTCCAGGTATTTCCTGGTCCCAAAGCAGACGGGAGGCTGGCACCCCATTCTCGACCTGCACGACCTGAACAGGTTCCTAAGGTCTCGGACCTTCAGGATGGTCACTCTGGCTCAGATAATACCATCCTTGGAAGGAGGCGTGTGGTTCTGTTCCCTGGACCTCCAGGACGCGTTCTTTCACGTCCCGATCCATCCGTCTCATAAGAGATTCCTCTGCTTCAGAGCAGAGGGATCCTTTACGAGTTCCCGGCCATGCCCTTCGGCCTCTCTAGCTCCCAGGGTCTTCACCAAATGCATGGCAGTGGAGACAGCATTCCTGCGGCGCCGAAGGGTCCGGGTGTGCCCCTACCTGGGCGACTGGCTGATTGCAGCCCCCTCCAGAGAGGAGGTGGAGCGGTCCAGAGATCTGGCCCTCCAGGTTTGCTCTCAAATTGGCCTCCTCATCAACGAGGCCAAGTCGGAACTCGTGCCGAAGCAGGTGATTCACTTCATTGGGGCAGAGCTCGACTCTCTTCGAGCCAGAGCACGGCTCCCGGCGGACAGGGCTGAGGTACTTTCCTCCTTTGCCCAATCATTTCTGGTTGGGCAACTGCGCCCTGCCCGGGACTTCCTGGCGCCCTGGGCCTCATGGGCGGCCTGCACCAGCGGTCCGCTGGGCATGGTGGTACATGTATCCTTCAGTGGGGACTGGCCAGCCAGTGGTCACAACGCTGCGATCCGCTGTGATCAGCTGGTGACAGTGACCCAGGAGATGTGAACGCCTCCAGTGGTGGACCATTCGCACATCTGCAGGAGGGCATCCTGTTTGTCCGCCCAGCGACAGTCTCCTATCGACCGACGCTCTCTGATGGGTTGGGGTGCCCATCTGGGGGAGCACAGAGCGCACGGCCTCTGGTCCCCTCAGGAGTCCCGATGCCACATCAACCTGCTGGAGCTCTGAGTGGTTCGTCTAGCCCTCACCGCCTTCACTCCATTTCTATGGGGTCAAGTGGTTCGGGTCCAGACGGACAATACCACGACATGTACTGCCTAAACCGCCAGGGCGGGATGCACTCCATGCCTTTATGCAAGGAAGCTCTCCGCATATGGTCTCTCGTGCGCAGCCTGGAGGCGGATCTCCTAGCCATTCACGTGGCAGGAGCCTCCAACACCCTGGCCGATGCCCTAAGCCGGATAGGGGCTGCGTCTCACTAGTGGTCTCTCCTGCCGGAGGTAGTACAAGATCTCTTCTCCCACTGGGGCACGCCTCAAGCGAACCTGTTTGCCTCCAGGGAGAATGCGAAGCTGAGACTGTTCCATGCCTGCCCCCCCTCAGCAGGGCTCACTGCAGGGGGATGCCTTCTCAAGGCCGTGGACCCCAGGCCTCTTCTACGCCTTTCCCCCATTTTCCTTGATCCACAAGGTGCTTCTCAAGGCAAGGAGGGACAAGGCACAGGTGATTCTGGTAGCCCCAGACTGGCTCCATCAGTTCTGGTATCCAGATCTCCTCAGTCTCAGCTACAGGCTCCTGAGGTGGCTTCCAGCCCACCCGGACCTGATCTCAGTCAATCAGGGGAAGGTATTCCATCCGGACCTTCAATCCCTGCACCTGACGGCCTGGTTCCTGAGCGGCTAGAGTTCCAGGCCTTGGGTCTTTCTGACGAGGTCCTCAGCGTCGTTGAGGCGTCCCGTAAGGAGTCGACCAGAAAATGCTATGCCTTCAAATGGAAGAGGTTCTCCATTTGGTGTCAGGGAAAGGGCCTGGACCCTTCCTCCTGTTCCTTGGCAAGCATTCTGGACTACCTGTGGTCCCTGTCTCAGCTAGGGCTTAGGTCGACGACCATGAGTTGCACCTGGCAGCATCTCTGCTTGAGGCGGCGCAGGGCGAGCAGTCGGTGGTGCAGGAGAAGGTGGTCTGGCGCTTTTTCAAAGGCCTTGATCACATATCCCCTCCGGTGCGAGAACCTCCACCTCTGTGGGGTCTACTGTTGGTATTGGCCAAGCTCATTGGCAAGCCATTCGAACCGATGCACAGGTGTGACATCTCACACCTGTTGTGGAAGACCGCCTTCTTGATGGCTATCACGTCAGCCAGAAGGATGGAAAGGCTCCAGGCGCTTTCCATCGAGTCTTCTTATCTGGTCTTCCACAGGGACAAGGTTGTCCTGTGCCCCCACACGAAATTCCTTCCAAAGGTGGTGTCGGAGTTTCACCTTAACCAGGTGTTTACCCTGCCGGTGTTCTACCCCAGTCACACCTCGGAGGCCGAATATAGGCTCCGTACTTTGGACCCTAGAAGAGTGCCTGCTTATTATAAGGAGCGGACGGCTGAAGTTCAGGGAGAGGTTCACCTGCTGTTTGTGCACCCACGCTGAAGCCGCACCTGCAGACCTGCAGCTAAGCGGGATCGATAGCAGGTGGGTCACCTCCCTGCACAGATCTCGCATAGGTTGGCGGCATGGAGCCTCCCAGAGGAATAAGAGCTCATTCTACCGCCATACCGCTGCACGTAGCTGCTTCAGGGACGCCCCTATCCAGGAAATCTGCAGGCTGCTACCTGGAAGTCAGCACATACTCTCATCACCCATCAGCACATCGACCTTGAGTCACGCCGGGATGCTGGTTTTGGGGCCTTGGTTCTCCAGTCTCTATTTCCAATTAGGGGTGTGCACCTTGCCTCCTCCTCCCGGAGAACTGCTAGGAGTCTGCCAGACAGTGTGGATGAACAACATATCCATGCCCCTAGAAATACAGGTTACTCACCTGTAACAGGAGTTCAGGGATGGTATATGTTGTTCATCCACTACAGGCTCTCGACATCCTCGGCCCAGCGCAACCTGACTTCCAGCGGGCTAGATCTGGTGTCATGGGGCGGAGCCAAGAGTTTTACCACCCGGGTGGGTGGGAGGAGCCAGCTTGAAGACCTTCCGGCAAGATTTAAAGCGGCAAGGAACCTGCCAGACAGTGTGGATGAATGACATATACCATTCCTAGAACTCCTGTTACAGGTGAGTAACCTGTATATATGGTTGATGGACCCCACCAACCTGCTCAAGGGTGTACCATTTCAGAGTCCAGCCCCATCACACCTTGGATACCTTGGGATCCAGGTGGGGAGCACACTGGGTTTTACCAAACACAGGATACTTGGGACCCAGATAGAAAAAACTTGCACATAAATATCTTGGAGATACGGGCAGTTCTCTACAGTCTCCAGGCATTTTGAGCACATCTGACACCAGGCCCTCTGTTAGTACAAATGCACAATGTCAGTGTGATGCATTACATCAACAAAGAAGGGGGGACTCATTCATATCCACTGTGCAGGGAAGCAGTGAGTGTGGTAGTAGTCTCTGAACATGACCTAGACTCTCGGCCTTACATCTTCCAGGTGCCCCAAACGACCTGGCAGACAGGCTTATTCAGTTTGAGACCAGCAAAAGAACTACTGTACTGACATCAGTGGAGGAAATCTCTTCTCAAAGTGAGGTCACCTGGAATTGAACCTTTTTATATCTCCTCACAACGCAAAACTGCCACGTTTTTGCTCACTCTCTCCTGGGCCTAGAGTTTTCTGGCGAGACGTGTTGTCCCTCTTTTGGAAAGGGTGGTTTCTGTATGCCTTTCTTTCTTTTCCTCTCATGCAGAATGTGTTACTCAAGCTACAGATGGAGAGAGCGACCCTTATCCTAATTGCTCCGCCTTGGCCTCAGCAGATCTGGTACCCACTGCTCCAGTAGTTAGTGGTGGAACCCCCAGTGCCTCTGCCACTGTGCAGGGTCCCATTGTCACAGGCAAGGGGTCTGTAGTCCACCTAGATCTGAAATCCCTGCATCTGTAAGCATGGCTCTTAAAGACGTACCCAAAGCGTGTTTTAGAGTATCCTCTAAAGTGGCTCATGTTCTGCTGGCTGCTAGAAAACCCTCCCCCAGACATACCTACTCTCTGAAATGGAAATTGTTTATATTGTGGGCCACTTCCAAGCACCTGGATCCTTTTGCTTGGCCATCTAATGCAGTGTTGGAATACTTGATGTCCCTCTCAGATGCAGATCTTTGGTTGTCCTCACTCAGGATGCATTTGGCTGCTATTTCAACCTTTCATGCCCCTGTGGATGGTCGTAGGGTTGCCCAACTAGAGGTATCCCATACCTTTTTGAGCGGTATACTACACATGAAACCTCCCATTAGGAATCCGGTCCCAGCGTGGGATTTAAATTTTGTGCTGGAAAAACTTACTTTGGCTCCTTTTGAGCCTGCTGCGAGTTCTGGCTAATGCTTTCTTTCATGGAAAAAGTTGTTTTTGGTTGGCATTACTTCTGCTTGAAGAATTTCAGAGCTACAGGCTCAAGTGTGTGAGCCTCCATATTTGATTTTTTTACAGACAGGGTATCTTTACGTACAAATCCAAAGTTTTTACCAAAGGTGGTATCTGTGTTTACTTCAAATCAAACCATCCACCTTCCAGTTTATTTTCCAGAGCATGTCCATCCAGAGGGGAGCATTACCCCCTACTGTGGATGTGCATAGACTTCCCAGGTATTATGTGAATCACATCAAGGGCTGCAGAAAGGCCATTCAGCTTTTTGTTTCATTTGTCCCTGGGAAAGAGGGAGCTCCTGTGTCTAAACAGTGCATGTCTAAATGGTTGGCAAACTGTAATACTTTCTGTTATAGGCAGTACAGTAAGGAACTTCCTGGTGTGGTACATGGTCAATCCCTGAGGCATGGCCACTTCTGTTGCTTGTTTTAGAAATGTCTTAGCTGTTGACATCTACGCTGCTGCCACTTGGAGTACTGTCCGCACCTTCACTAAACATTACAGTCTGGACATTGTGTTTCGCAGATGAGCAGGCTTTGGTATGGCTGTTTTACAAGGCATGTTGTTATGAGCACGAATGCCTCCATCCACCCAGACTGTCTGTTTTAGTACTGCTTTGGACTCATTCCAAAGGTGTGGCTTGATGAGAGAGATTCTCAAAGAAGATAGAACAGTTATGTACTTACCATAACAGTAGATCTTTGAGAGAATCTCTTTCATCATGCCATGCCGACCCACCCTCCTTCCCCTTTCAGGGGTAGGTCACCGGATTTTCTGCGCAGAGTTTTTTCCATCGCTGCTTCTTCAGAACCCTTTGTCACCAGGTATGCCGGGGTGCTGTCCTGGTTCCCTATAACAAGGGCCTCCTACCAAAATCTCCGGCAGGGAACTTAGTAGAGATGGCTCCTCCCATGTGTATGTAGATGCTGATTTATGACATCATTGTGGGTGGCCCCTGGTTTGCAAAAGTTTCTGTGTGGACTTCGCACTGATAAGGGTATAGTTTTATAGGTGTGGCCTGATCAGATTCTCTTGAATATCTGCTGTTACGGTAAGTATGTAACTTCTTTCTACCATCTGGGATTCAGTTCACTATTCATTGTTCCCTGTTGTGGGGCTCTTCCTGCGGTATAGCTACTTCTGTACAGTTCCAATTATCAAAGCAATCTAAGGAACTAGAGTGTGTCGTACCTTTATAAATCTAGAAAAAGAGGAAAAGTGATTGACAGATAAAAACCTGAACCAGTCCATCTAGTCTGTGGGAAGGTCCTTGGATTTGAGTTCCTCTTTGGCAGGAACCTGGGATTTGGGTTCCCCGATAACACTATTCCTTCCACTGGAGAGATTAGAATAGCGGATCCAGTTGAGTCTCGGTCGCCAAAAGGCACCAACTCTCAACTTCTGAGCCTTTCTGTCTATGTGCTCAAACCCTGCACCTCTCCCTGGGTAACAGGGGGTAGGCACATTGTGAGCAAGCAAGCATACTTCCCTAGATGTGAATGGCAACCAGTGGGACATTACTACAACCAGTGCTGGCCTGCCACAGCTCTGGAAGTCAGCCGAGGCCACCTGAAAGGCTTGCAACATTTTCTGGCCAAGTTTATAACGCCTGTCTTTGGCAAGATGTTGGAAATTTTTTTCCCCCCTTGTAGAGTTGTGTTCCCAGTGGGAGATGCAACATTAGTTAACTTTGTTACAGTGAGACTGGACTGCAATTTCAGGGAGTCTGACATAGGGATGTGGGTGGGCCATCATCACAGTGCTGAAGGTGAAGTCTACACTACGAACATACAAAATTTGCCAGCAGGTAAAGGCCTAGAGGTCTATCAAGTCTGCTCGAATGTGCAAACTAGCACCCCTTATTCTGCAGCTGCCCCTCCCTTCCACCCTTCCCCTTCATTAACCCTCCCCCTTGTCCTGTCCCATCCCATCCTCATTTGAAGCAGTCCACTGTTCTACTGTATACCACTTCTGCAGGTAACGATTCCACCCAGTCACCACCCTCTCTGAAAAAAGTGTTTCCTCATCTCCTCCTGAACCTCTCCTCTCCAGTCTCTATCATGGCCTCTGTGGCCCTCCTCCTTACTTTGAACAGCCCCTCTGTACCCGTCTTGTTTATTCCTTTCAAGTATTAAAAGGTTTCAATCATGTCACCCCTGTCTCTCTTCTCCTCCAGTGAGTACATGTTCAACTCCTTCAACCTCCTCTCGTATGATAAGTCCCCCAGCCCCTTGATCATCTTTGTTGCCCTGCGCTGCACCCCCTCCAGTAACTTAATGTCCCTCTTCAGATACGGACGCCAGTACTGCACGCAGTACTCCAGGTGTGGTCTAACTAATGACCTATACAGTGGCAGAATCACCTCCTCCCTCCTCGAGGATATACCCCTTGCAATACAACCCAGCAATTTGTTGGCCTTTGCAGCTGCCTTCCTACATTGTGCCGAGTTGTTCATTGACCCTGTAATGAGCACACCCAGATCCTTCTCCTCCTCTGTCTGGGCTAGCTGCACTCCCCCTAGCTGGTAACTCCTCCTTGGGTTCTTCATCCCAAAATGCAGCACCTTGCACTTTTTGGCATTAAACCCCAGTTGCCAGGTGTCTGACCAGATTTCAAGCTTTGCCAGATCATCCTGCCATCCCCCTAGGTCATCCACCACCGCGCCTACCTTGGTATCATCAGCAAACAGACTGATCTTGCTCTTGATGTCCCATGATATGTCTGCAATGAATATCCCAAACAACACTGGTCCCAACACTGAGCCCTGTGGGACACTGCTCGTCACTGCCCTTGGGTGTGAGAGCTCCCCACCCACCACCACCCTCTGTTGCCTTCCCTGCAGCCAGTTTCCTACCCATCTTACCAGCTTTGCACCCGCCCCTGTGCCTACTAACTTCCTTCCCAGCCTTCCATGTGGCACCAGTGAGTCATGCCTTACTGAAGTCCAGATACAGGACATCCACTGCATGGCCCCTGTCCAGTTGCCTAGTTACCCAGTCATAGAACTCGACCAGGTTGGTTTGGCAGGATCTGCCACGTATGAAACCATGCTGTCTGCTGTCCTGTAGTCCTTTGGCCTCTAGTAGGGCCACCAGCCTCTCCTTCAGGATAGTCTCCATTACTTACCCACGATGGATTGAGACTCACTGGTCTGTAGTTTCCGGTTCATCCTGGGGCCACTCTTGTGGAGGGGCACCACATGAGTCATCCTCCAGTCCTGAGGTACACACCCCGAATGTAGTGAGGCATTAAATAGGTCTGCCAAAGGTCCTGCAAGGACCTCTGCCAGCTCCTTCAGTACCCTGGGGTGGATGCCATCTGGGCCTGGCGCCTTGTCCACCCTGAGTGCCTTCAAACCCTCTCGAACTCTGCCCTCCATGATTTCCCCATCTGTCACCACTTCCCCCCCTGCTTCTGCCATTTCTTCCACCTTGTCTGTCACCCCCTCTCTCTTTTAGTAAATACCGATAAGTAGGCATCATTTAGTGCCTCCCTTTATCATACCCCTGCTTCCACCCAACCCTCCCTTCTAATCCTTACTATGTGGTCCTACAGCTCCTTTTCTCCCTGATGTACTTAAAGAAGTCCTTCTCCCCCTTCTTAATGCCTTGTGCCAGCCTGAGTTCCATAGATGCTTTGGCTCCACTTGTCACCTCCTTCGATTCTGTCAAGTACTCCTCTCTGTCCTCCCCCCACCCTGTTTTCTTGTACTTCCTAAAGGCAGCTCTTTTCCTCCTTACCTTTTCCATGACCTCCGTACTCAACCAGCTCTGTTTCTTAGCCCTAGCCTTCTTGCTCTGGGCTTTGCAGCAAGTTTTGGTTGCCTCCACTATCCCCAGCTTTATGAGCTCCCACCTCTGGTTAGTAGCCATACTAGATTGAATTCTGGCCAGGTACCCTTTTACCACTTCCCCCATCCTCCCAAACTCGGCCCTCCTGAAGTCCAGCACTCTTGTGCCAGATTCCACCCTTCCTTGCCCATATCCAATGTGAGTCATACTGAGTGGTGGTCACTCCCTGACAGCAGTTCCTCCACTGTAAGTTCTCTCTCACAAAGTCCCCATTTGCCAGCACAAGGTCAAGGGTATTCCCTAACCTGGTTGGTTCAATGACCATTTGCAGCAGGAAGCTGTCCTGGAAGGCATCCAGCAGTACCTGCTCCCTTCTGTTCCTGGTTGTTGGGGTGCTCCAGTCCACTCCTGGCATGTTGAAGTCCCCCACAATCACCACATTATCCTTCTCACAGGTCCTCCTGATCTGTCCCGCTAGTTCCCTGTGTAACTCCTCCGTCTGAGATGGTGGCCTGCACACCACTCCCATTCTAAGAATCCTATTCTTGGAATCCTGGATTTCCATCCAAAGTGACTCCGTACTACCCTCCTCCCCTTCCTCCATTACACACTTCAGTCCTTCCTTCACATATAGTGCCACCCCCCCTCCTTTCCCAATCACCCTGTCCCTACGAAATAACCTGTACCCTGGTACAGACAGGTCCCAGTCATTATATTGGGTGGCCCATGTTTCCGTGATGGCTGCAATGTCCACATCTCCCTCTGCCATGAGAACCTGTAACTCTGCAGTTTTCCTCCCAAGGCTCCTAGCATTGAGGATAACCACCTTCCACCCTTTTCCCCCCTTCCCATCCTGCCCTCCTTTCCTAGCATCACCAATAGTACTTGCCATTTGTCCTTTGTCACTGTTATGGGGGGGCAAGCTCATATGATTTCCCAACCTGTGGTCTCTGCATATCTCTTCCCCAACTGCCACCCCCCACTCCTAGTTTAAATTCCCAACTTCCTCTATATACTCTTCCATCCTCTGTTTCAACACTTTCTTTCCCTCCTCACTCAAGTGTAGTCTGTCCTTGGCATAGAGACTACTGTCCTCCCAGGTCCCTCCCCACCCCCCCAAAAGCCCATACCCTTTAGCACAACACCAGGTTCTTAGCCATCCATTAAATTCCTCTATTCTCTGCTTTCTTGTTGTGCTTGCCTTTGCACCGAAGTATCTCGGAAAAAGTTACTGATCTTCTGCCCCTCACATAATTGTGCTAGTTCCTCAAACTTCCTCTGCACTATATCTACTGTCTTGTCAGCCAGGTCGTTTGTCCCAAGATGTATAATTAAATGAGGCTTGTCCCTACCCCTTCTAGCATATTTCAGAACAGACTGCCCCTCCCTTTCTGCTGTCATTCCTGGCATGGCCTCCACCCAAATGCGACTATGCCTCTCCCCCTTGCTACCCCACCTAACTCCTCTTTAGTATTGAGTCCCCCAGCACTAAGATTCCACCCCTCTTACTCTCTGCTTGCTTCCATTCATCTCCCTCTCTCATTTCCAGCTCCTCTTCTTCCTCCTGCACATTATTTCCCCCTCTTACCCCTGTTGCAATTCTCCCAGCAGAACTCCCCCCCCCGCTCCAGTTTGGTCCAGGCATTTATCAGTTACTCCTCTAATTTCATCATTTCCCTCCTCCACTTTCTTCCTCTCTAGCAGTGCACAGCTGTTTTCTGAAGACCCTTCACAAATGCCCGCTCCCTCTCTCTTCATACTAACCTGTTCTCTCCTTTCCACTCCATGACTTTTGCCACTTCTTCGCCTCCCCTCACAAGTCCCTATCTCCTCCTTCCATTTGTCTTTTGTCTCCTGACCTGGTTTCCCTGGCAATCGTTCTTCCTGGCCTGGGCCCCTTTGTCTCTGCTTCCCTTCTTCTGACCCTCTCCTCACCACTGTTGGCTTAAATCGCCCTCCCTCATCTCCCCTTCTTCCTCCCTCCAGTATTGGGCTAAACCCACCCCCAATCTGCCTTGCCTGTCTTAGTTCCTCCTGCAGACCCTCAATCTCCTTTCTAAGTTTTTCTATGTGGTTGCACACTAAACATCCTCCCACACTCCAGGCAATGTTTAGAAAGATTGGTGCACCGCAGTTGTTGCAGCCTACCACCTTACCCATTGCTGTCGTTGCCCACCAGTGACCCCCCACCCTTCCAGATGCAGGATACCAAACACTCCCCCAAGTCTCCCCTCTCTATCAGTGCAAAACATTTTTTTTTGATTTCCCTTACCTCCTTTGTTGCACACGTTTAGATATATTGAGCACTGCTTTTTATATTCCAATCCTTCCTATCCACACTCAAAGAGAGACTTTAAGTAGCCATTGCACAACCTTCTTCAAACTCCTACTCCTCCTTTTCCCAATGCAATATCAATGCGAAGAAATAATAATGAAAGCTCCTAGATTTGCATTTACTTCCATTCCACTGAGAGAGCTGTCACCTCTTCATTTGCTGCTGTTCCTTTCCTGGATGTCTGCTTCTGCTATGACAGGTGCATATCCTTTGCCTGTTTGAGGAAGTGATGTCAGAACCCCTAGTATAAAAGAAATAATGGACCAGGGGTGGGACCAGCCAAAGTCTTCCAGAAACAATCAGGTAGCTGAGGCCTCTGGTCAGACCATTAGCACCCTTCGCCCACTGTGCACTCAAACTTTGCAGCTAGTGAAGCCAGCAACAATGAATCACTGTTCTACTCAAAGCCCCCAAAATAGGTTTGCTACCCAAAGAAACAGGACTCGAATTCAAACAGCTTCACCAACAACACATCAAAATAGGCTTGGAATTAGAAGGTATAAGTCTCCAATTCAAAGAAACAGACACAGTTAAATTACACCAATTATGTTTTAAAACAGAAGAAATAGGCCTCTACAAATGCAGCCTGCCACACAGTGAACCAAACAAATGAGCCCACGTATAGCTACCAAAACAGGTTTCAAAATTCCAACAGCCCCAAACAATACCCTGCTAGCGCCTTAGTAGTAAGAAAGAAAAGAAATAACAATCTACCAAGTAGAATCCACGAAAAACAATGTAAAACAAGAAGCTACTGTACTGTCGATCTGATCCTGTCCCCCTTCTAGTTCCTTCTGAGAAGCCAAAGCACTAGGTTTCAGTTCTTTTCTACTTTAAATGGGACAGGACATTTTTTGCTAATTGGCAGCTGTGTATAACGTTCTTATTCTCGAAATTGATATGCATTTCCCTAAATTTTCCATATTTAACCCTACCTAAATAAAAAGTGATACGAAAAACTATATTTTGCATTATTTTATTCTTATGGGCAGCATACTATTACAATTCTCTTCATGGAACCAATAATTTGGAGTTTTTACTATGTCGTGGTTTATGCACACAGTGCTAATTATGAGCTGTTGTCCTATCAGAACTATACTTAGAGTTCTGTGCACAAACTATGACATAGTTAAAACCCCAAATTACTGGTTCCTTGAAGAGAACTGTAACAGAATGCTGCCCACAAAAACAAAACCATGCAAAATATAGAGGATAATGGATGGGAGACTGACAATAACCACGCTGTAATCGCGTTGGGCGGTTTCTGTGACAACCGTGTAAACCTCGAGAGCACAGCTCGAGAGGTTTACTGTTGTCATGGAAACTGCACGATGCGATTTCAGCACGATTGTCTCCTATCCATTAGCCTTTATGGTGTATGGGTAAAATTACAATATAAAGGCTACTAGTATCCACAAATCAAACAAACAGTGGTGGACTCCTTTAGAGTTCTCAGAAAAGTGTACTTACCTTTTTTTTTTTTTTTGCCTTGCTCCCTCTTTGTATCCAGCTCTTAATGCCGAGGTCGCTCGTGTCCAAGAGACACGCATGTGTGAGACGTCCTACAAACCTCGCTACTCCTGAAGGGCCGCATCGGTGTTGACAACAGTTCTGTGCATGAGATTGCTGCCTGTAATAGCGGTAATCATAAGCTGCAGCCGCTACTAGCTGAGAGCCGGCGAAGGTCACAAGGAGGTTAAAAAAAAAAAAATTAATTTCAGCCGACAACAAAATCAGGATTGGCAGGGGGACGTGCATGCGCAAACGAGCCAATGTTGTTATGGCATCGACGTGACACAGTCAAGAGGGGCTAACAGCCTCTTGACATCACATCAGTCAGTGCCATAACAACATGCTAAACTGTCTGAACTCAGCTGTAATAAGGGCTCCCCGTACGTTATACAGTTTTTCTTCTCACTTTTTATCTACTGTTAAATATGGATAACTCCGTGAACTGCATATCATTTCAGATAATAAGAATCTTATAAACAGCAGCCAGTTAGAAATTATTTCCTGTCACCTTTAACTGCTAGATTGCATGGAGGATCGACTCATTCTGGAGGTTTGTTTTTGTTTGCTTTTTAATTAAAGATCACACGATGGCCTACTTTGCCCAGCTGTTCTTGGGAGTGCAGATGGCCTTGTGAAGTAATGAGCAGTTTCATGGCTGTGTTCCCGTTCACTTAAAGATGTACGTGAAGTTTGCAAGGAATTAAAAACTTAAGTGTTGTTATCTCTAAGCCGCAGGGAGTATATGCATGCAAAGAAACCATTGGCTTCACAATGTCTGACTTTTAAGAGGGGCAGTCATCGTCGGTACCCTCCAAAATGGTACATAAACAGCAGGGCATCAAAGGACACTGCGTGGAATCTCTCTAACAAATCTGAAGATCACAAACTGTCTATATAGAAAGTTTGGGGGTGGGGGGGGGAGACTGGAGACAACAAAAGTAAATGAAACACTGCCATGATCAAGCAGGTCCAGCCCAGCTGAGACAGAGGTACAATGCATGAAAATTGTAATAACTAAAAATGCCTATTAAACTGGCACTGTCTGAGTTTATGGAACATTGAATTTTACAGGGACAGGAAATTCTGTTAAAGTTAATGACTCTTTCAGGTTGGTTAATAAGAGGCCATTGCAGACCTTAAGAAAGAAAATCCATCATGATTGGTACTGATTAAAAAAAAATATTTGTATCTTTCAGATTCTACACAGTTACACTTTGGGAACGGGAGCACTGGGAAGTTATTTGACTTTTCCAGGGTCACACTGTAATTAGCTCTGGTGGGATTTAAACATGTGTCTCTTGGTTGTCAGTCCAGTGCTCTAATTGGTAGTCCACACTGCCTGCCACCTGTCCGCGGAGAGTATGTTTAGCGCAGTGGACTAGCATGCTTGTACTGGATCAGGCTGTAGGGGTAACTGCTGAGAAACCATACAGGTCTTGTAGCCTTGTGGACTAGTAAACAGAATAGACTGCCAGCTCATTGTGTGCCAATCCAGGTTAGGTTGGCGGGTAACTGAAACACTGATGGGAAGCCATGAGGTTCTAGGACATGTTCTCATTTGTTTCATTCCAATTTTTTTAATTTTCTTTTGCAGGAGTTGACAGGCTTGATAAGGATCTGACAATTGGACAGATGCAAGGTAATATATATTTGATTTTAAATTCAAGATGAAGTAACCAGAAATAACCAGCCTCATTTACAAGGATGCCCTTTGATAGTTTCAAGACAAAAATGAACATTACTGTTAATCAAAGAAGGAATTATGACAGACTTACTGTAATTTCTTCCCTGGGCTAGTCATTTACCGCTGGGTTATGCATGCTCACCCACCGGGGCCAGCAACTTCCAAAGCTGTGACATCATCATAGAACCCCTGGCTCCACCCCATTCCGTGGCAGTTAGCTTAGACTGTTCAGTTATAAGTCTTTCAAGGCCATATAGCAACATGTATACCATGGGAGTGCAAATACATTTGGAAGACAAAAGCTGTTACTTGCACTGCATTTCCCAGTACTCCTCTGCATTTCCGTCTGGCATATTCTGGTGAAGTTTTGTAAAAGTGAACCTCATTTCCATAAAGTTTGCATTCCTGGAGTTTAGTATTTTTGTCTTGTTGTGTGAGGTATCGTCCTGTCTGTTTATTGTAAATCAGGTTGATCGATGATCACTGTTGCCTAGGTGTACTCCCATGCAAACATCCATTACACTTGTACTGTTTGTTAGTACATGGTCGAGGATGGCATCCTCCCTTGTTGGTTGTGTTCACTAGCTGTGTCAGCCCTGCCTCTTGAAGCATTACGGGAAATTCTTTACCCTTCCCTGTTACGGCTGTATTAGGCGGTCCAGTTTATATCTGGTAGGTTGAAGTCTCCTATGTGCTGCAGCATTAGAATGGCTTCTGGTAGTTCCTTGTCCTTTTCCTCATCTTGTGATGGGGCCTGTACACTGCCCCCAATCATATAGGGGCCTTTGCCCCTGCTCCAATGGTTATCCATAGTGTCTCGATGCTGTGTGTGGTTCCCTGGATTTCTGAAGCTTTGATATCTTCCCTGACATATATTGCTACCCCCCATCCTTTTTGCCTATACAGTCTTTTCTGAATAATGTTTATCCTGGGATTGTGATGTCCC
The DNA here is from genome assembly GCA_016271365.2 of Neoceratodus forsteri. Classification (NCBI taxonomy): domain Eukaryota; kingdom Metazoa; phylum Chordata; order Ceratodontiformes; family Ceratodontidae; genus Neoceratodus; species Neoceratodus forsteri. The sequence goes on along the minus strand of CM057458.1, from coordinate 159,539,001 downwards.
AGGTGCGGTGTTCCATGAACCATGTCTCTGTTATTGCTACCAAATCTAGTTTAGCTTCTGACCTTGTGATTAGGCCTGGAATTTTGTGTGCCAGGCTGTGAGCATTTACGCACATTGCTCTCCATGTCTGGTCCCTTTTGCTATTGGATGTAGTATTAGTTTTGCTTTTTTTTTATATTTGGTTTTGATGGTGCATCTGTGATGCCGTATCATTTTAGTAGGATCTGTATCTGGCCGAAAGAAAGATGGGTTATTTGGTGATGGGGGAAGGGTACTAGCGCTTCCCTGCGTCATACATGAAACAGCATTTTTTTTTTCTGCTGTAGACAAAAAAAAAAAAAAAGACTTAACTCTCATGGTATACATTGGATATCCCATGAGGTAGCTCCTGGTACGCATGCTGTTTGGTCTGAAATGTTGGAGTTACTGCCACTGTGCACTCGTGGCTGCACCACTTGTGCAAGTGTGCAATAACAGCATTCTAAACTTAATAGCATGTCGGATCTGTGTGCTGACTATATGATTAAAGGAATGAAACTCAGGGTGACAACAGAAAAGATGGACCCTGGAGATATAATTTCCAGTGATTTCAAATTTAAAACGCATTGTTAACAAATGGCTAAGAAGGCACATGTGACACTACACTGTATTCAAAGACATATCTGTAGTGGGGATAAGCAAGTTGTCATCCCCTGTTCTGTTCCCTGGTGAGGCCACAGATGACTGGTAGGGCTGACTTTGGGAAAATGAGAGAGTGCCTCAGAAAAGCACTAGCAAACGGGCAAGAAGGAGGGGTGGAGGAACAATGGGGAATAATCAAAACAGCCATCACAGCGGCAACAAGCCTTTGTGTGAATCAAATCAACAAAACAAAGAAAAAAAACACTATGGTTCTCAAAAGAGGTGGAAGGGAAGGTTAAGGAGAAAAGGATAGCATTCAGGAAATATAAGGAAACACAGAAGGAGCAGGACAGAGAACTTTATCAGTTAAAGCAGAAGGAGGCAGGGAAGGCAGTCAGAATAGCAAAGGCACAAACTGAGGAAAAGATAGCCAACTCTGTTAAGAAGGGGGATAAAACCTATTTTAGGAGCGTGGATATGTTGTTCATCCACACAGTTTGGCATGTCCCCTTCCACTTTAAATCTTGCGGAAGGCTTCAAACTGGCTTCTCCCACCCACCCGGGTGGTATATACCTCAGCTCCGCCCCATGACGCCAGAGTTTCCTTTCTGCTGGAAGATACAGGGTCCCTCGTGCTCTCAGCGTTTCGTAGGCCTTGGCTTTCAAATTGTCGGTTTTACCGAAAATCAAACTTGTTCGAGTTAGCGATCGCGCTTTCGTCGCATCGACTATGGAGGAAAAATCTTCCCCAGGATTTCGCTGGTGCCCCTGCGGCCAGAAGATGTCGCACACCAATTCCCCACCTCACGTGCATTTACTGCTTAGGTGTCGGACATGACACCTTGTTGTGCGGTTTTTGCTTGACTTTCCGCCCCAACGTCCTGGACGACCGCAAGGCATGCCTGAAGCTGGGGAGACCGGAAAAAAGAAACCCACAGTTGAAATCGAAGGAGGCTAGGTGGGCGGTTTCTGCGGCTGCGGGCTCCGTCATTCAGCTGGAACAGATCAAGGCATTCGAGGAGGAAGCAGCTCGCGCTCCGGCCAATAGAAGCGTCTTTGTCCCGCTGAACCTAGGCTCTACCTTTACGGGTTCCTTCAGGGAGATGTGCCAGTCTCTCCCCACTCGGGGTGAGGTGCCATCAGTCTCTCACTCCTCCCGCTCTCTGAAGAGGGAGAAGGACCCGACATCTTCATCCCGACGGAGACTCTCTTGAGACCGGTGGAGGTCCGAGTCCCAAGAACACGCAGTCTCTGTCGAGATCGCATCCTCGGCCTCTGGCTTTTCAGACCTTCCATCTGGCCAAGGGACCGAGGAAGTGGCCGACAAGGTCGAAAATTATCCTTGACCCCATCGACCCTTTGTCGCCGGCTGTGCCCGACGACTCGTTGGAATGGACTCTGGTCCTGGTCTTTCTGGATGAGGAGACCCAGCCTCCTGGTGTCCCCATCAAGGAACCAGTCCCGGATTCCCGGGTCTTACTGATCCCGGTGTCCCCCAGTCGACCGTGTCGGCCTCCCCGATCTCGGTTTGGTCCAGGACCAGCTCGGACGATCGACTGAGGAAGAGCCATAAGCGCTTAAAAAAGAGGTGACGCCACAGGTCCTTATCGTCCTTGGACTAGGAGAGGCTACAGCAGAAACTCCGTCAGCGCTATGAAGACCTTATGTGGCAGCAGCTGATCTTGACCTGGCAGAGGCTGGCTCCGCTGCCTACCTGGTCATCACTTGGCTCTCGCCTCCTAGGCCGAAGCCGACCCCTCCGGAACCGAAGCCCTCGGTTCCTCTACCTGTGGGGCCGGGCCGTCTCCTGGTTAGGCCTACTCCAGTCTCTCCACCGATTCGGGTGGAACCACTGCCTAAACAGCCTGAGGGAGGGGCGCCCTCGGAAGAGGACCAACAGGACACCGGGCTTCCCTGTCTGTCGATAAGTCACCCCGGACCACCCTTGGCAGATCGAGGGCGACTTAGTTAGTAGACCGCTGTATCATGACTCTTCGGACTGACATCACCAGCTTGCACTCACATTCTGGGAATGATGAGTCATCTGTTGGCGCAGGGATGGAGGAAGGCCCTTCCTTTTTCTAGGGCACTCTCCGCCTCATCTCCGATTCCACTGGAATGCCCCTGGAGCCTATACAGAAAAAGGCAGAGTACCCTGTCACCGACATTCTTAAGAGAGGGGATACCCCGATGGAGGCCTTTTCAGTGGCCAAGGCCATTGTTGGCCCGGCCCTTGAACTTTGGCAGCCTCCTGCCCAGCACCATCTGCCCGCATGGCCCGCAAGTACACGGTGACCATGGGGTCCCTTGCGGGGTTCACTGAGCACCTTTCCGCCCAGAGCCTGGTGACTGCGTCTGTGTTCAGGTCTACTGATAGTTCGTCCGACACCCCGGACGAGGAGTCCAAGAATATGGACCACACTGCCTGTTAGGTCTATGCGGCCTCTTCTCTGGGCCTTCGTCAGGCCAGCTTGGCTGTTATTATGGCCCACTTCTCTCATGCCCTTCTTGGGTCATTAGACAAGGTCCTCCCTCATCTCCCACCAGACATGCAGACCACGGTCAAGCAGGTCCGCGACCAGGACCGTGCTGTTGTCAAACAGCAGCTCCAGACGGCCTTGGATATCGGAGATTCTTGTACCTGCTCGCTGGCAGCCGCAGTGGCCTCTCGCCATAGGGCTTGGCTGAGGCTTTCCTCCTTCCCGCTGGATACTCAGCATAAGCTTGCTGACGTGCCCTTCCTGGGTACCAACTTCTTCGGTCCAGGAGTGGCCGGTCACCTTCAGCGTATGGAGCAGTCCAATGCTAACTTGGATGCTACTTCTGCCAAGGGTTCTTCGGGCAAGAACCTGTCGAGGAGGACAGCAGCAGCAGCAGGCTCAAGCTTGGCGCCCTGGGCCCAAGCAAGGTCCTCAGCAGCCCCGTAAAGGAGGCCAAGGCTCAGGTCCTGGAGCCTCCTCCTCCTATTCTAAGCCTGCTCAGTGACGGGTTGGGGGTGGCCACCCCTACACCCGTCACGCCAGCTCTGGGTCCTCCCGTGGGGGGTCGGCTCCACTACTTCTTTTCTGCCTGGTCCGCTATCACTTCGACAGGTGGGTTCTCAAGTAGTCGGTCAGGACTGCCTCTAGAATTTGAGCAGTACCCTCCCAGCCAAAACCAGCCCGTGGAGGAACAGATTTCATGCACTTGTTGGCTCTTTGAGATGACGTAGCCCAGCTCCTCCGCAAGGAGGCAGTAGCATCAGCGCCAGATCCTCCGACAGACCCAGGCTTTGTTTCCAGGTACTTCCTGGTGCCCAAGTGGACGGGGATTGGCACCCCATCCTAGATCTCCACGACCTGAATCCAATATCTCAGGTCCCACACCTTTCGGATGGCCACTCTGAACCAGATCATACCATCCCTGGAGCAAAACGTGGTTTTGTTCACTGGATCTACAGGACATGTTCTTTCACATCCCAATCAGTCCATCCCATCAGCGTTTCCTCCACTTCAGGGTCGAGGGGACCCTGTACGAGTTCAGAGCCATGCCGTTCGGCCTGTCATTGACCCCACGGGTCTTCACCAAATGCATTGCAGTGGTAGCGGCCCACCTTCAGTGTGAGGGAGTCAGAATCTACCCTTATCTCGACAGTTGGCTTTTGGCAGGTTCGACCCAACAGGAGGTGGAGAGGTCCAGGGATCTGGCCCTCAAAACCTGCTCCCAACTTGGCCTCCTGATCAACGAGGCCAAGTTGGAACTCGTGCCTTCTCAGGTGATGGGCTTCATCAGGGCAGAGCTCAACTATTGTCAAGCCAGCGCTCGGCTTCCGGCAGACAGGGCGGAGGCTCTCTCCTCCTCTGCCTGATCATTTCTGGTTGGGCATTTGCGCCCTGACCGGGACTTTCAGTGTCTTCTCTGGTACTTGGCGGCATGCACCTCAGTGGTCCATTGGGCCCGGTGGCACATGTGCCTCCTTCAGTGGGAGCTGACCACCCAGTGGACTCAGCGTTATGATCACTTCGACCAGCTGATCACTGTAACCCAGAAGATGTGGGACACTCTCCAATGGTGGACTGCCCCAGACCAGTTGCAGGAAGGGATCCCGTTTGTCCGCCCGACCTGACGGTCGTTCCTACGACCGATGCCTCTCTCATGGGCTGGGGAGCCCACATGGGGGACAACAGGGCCCACAGGTTCTGGACCCCCCCCCCGAGGAGTCCCAATGCCACATCAACCTGTTGGAGCTCAATGCAGTCAGACTGGCACTGTCAGCTTTCGCTCCTTAGCTCTGGATTCGAGTGGCTCAAGTCCAGACAGACAGTACCACGACCATGTACTATCTCAACAAGCAGGGTGGCACGCACTCCCATCTGGTGTGCAAGGAGGTGCCCCTCATCTGGACCTTCGTAAGCTGGTTGGAGGTGGATCTCATAGCCATTCATGTGGCAGGAGCCTCAAACCATCTGGCGGATGCTCTTAGGTGAGACACCCCATGAGTGGTCTCTCCACCCAGAGGTAGCCTACAGCCTGTTCTCCCACTGGAGCAAACTGATGGTGGACCTGTTTGCCTACAGGGACAACACCAAGCTGAGGCTGTTTCATGCCTGCCCCCTCAGCAGGGCTCGCTTCAGGGGGATGCCTTCTCGAGGCCATGGACCCCAGGCCTCTTCTATGCCTTCCCTCCATCTCCCTTGATACACAAGGTGCTCTTCAAGGTGAGGCGGGACAAGGCGAAGGTGATTCTGGTAGCCCCAGACTGGCCGCGCCAGTTCTGCTATCCAGATCTCCTCAGCCTCAGCTGCAGGCCCCCGGAGCGGCTTCCAGCACACTTGGACCTGATCTCTCAATCAGGGAAGGTTTACCATCTGGACTTTCAATCCCTGCACCTCACAGCCTTGTTCCTGAGCGGCTAGAGTTCCAAGCTTTGGGTCTTTCCAAGGATATCCTCTCCGTGGTGGAGGCATCCAGAAAGGAATCAACCAGGAAATGTTATGCCTTCAGATGGAAAAGATTTTCCATTTGGTGTCAGGGCAAGGGCCTGGACCCCTCTGTCCTGTCCAGTGGCTAACATTCTTTACTACCTTTGGTCTCTGTCCAAAGGGGGTCTTCGGTCATCGACCCTTAGGGTACACCTGGCAGCCATCTCTGCTTACCGGGCACAGGCCAATCAGCCGACGGCGCAGGAGGCAGCGGTCGGGCAGGTTTTTCAGAGGCCTGGATCACATATCCCCTCCGTTGCGTGAACCTCCACCTCCATGGTATTTACTGCTGGTTCTGTACTGGCAAAGCTCATGGGCAAACCATTCGAACCAATGCACAAGTGTGCGTTGTCACACTTGTCATGGAAGATGGTCTTCCTGGTGGCTATCATGTCTGCCAGAAGGATTGGGGAGCTCCAGGTGCTTTCGGTGGACTCCCCTTATCTGATCTTCCACAGGGACAAGGTTGCCCTATGCCCCCACCCGAAATTCCTTCCGAAGATGGTGTTAGAGTTTCACCTTAACCAGGTGTTAACTCTGCCAGTAATCTACACTAATTACACCTTGGAGGCCGGATACAGGCTTCATACCCTGGACCCGAGACTAACCCTCTCCTGTTTATAAGGAGAGGACTGCAGAAATTTGGGGAGAGGTTCACCAGCTGTTTGTCACCTATGCTGAAGCTGCTTCTGGCAGACCTGCAGCAAAATGGACTATTGTGAGGTGGATTACATCTTGTGTAAGTCTGTGCTATGAGTTGGCGGGCATGGAGCCTCCTAGAGGGATAAAAGATCATTCTACCCACCATACCGCTGCATCGGTGGCTGCTTCTAGGGACATCCCTACCCAGGAAATCTGTCGGGCTGCTACCTGGAAGTCAGCAAACACCTTCATTACCCATTACCACATCGACCTTGAGTCATGCCGGGATGCTGGTTTTGGGGCCTCGGTTCTCCAATCTCTTTTCCTGAAGTGAGTATCAGTGTGGGGGTGCGCCTTGCCTCCCTCCTTCCGGAGAACTTCTTGGAGTCTGCCAAATAGCGTGGATAAAAAACATATCCACGATCCTAGAAAAACACATTACTCACCTGTAACAGTAGATTTTCCACGGAATGGTCTCTTGCAGTAAGTCATTACTTCTGGGATTTCCTGATAGGTGGCGCTGCAGCACAGAAGTTTATTCCAGCAGTCTCCACACCAGGGACCACCCACACGACCTCTCTTCCTGGGCTGTACCTATAAAAGTGGGTGGTCCCTGGTAATCTCTGTTCATTTTCCCGCCAGCTTCAGTTCTGGCAGCATCTCTTCTACAGCAGTATACGAAGTGGATTGATGATGTCGCCTGGGGTGCCTGGACTTCATTCAAGACACCAGACTCCTGTACTAGATAAGACTACTACAATGGATGTATCCCTGTCAACATTCAGTGACTAAAATAAGGAAAGAAACCTCTTCACCTGAAGTCCTGCCTGACCGCCTTTCAGTGGTAATACCTCCAAAACAGAGATCATCCAGAAGACATTCATCATCAGCAGGCATTCACCCCGTTCGACAGACCACACTTCATCAAAAGAGCACTGACGGGCATTCACCCCCATTGACATGCAAGCTGTTCTTCATTAAAGGACCATTCCTCGTCGATGGAGCTTCATTCTTCAGCTCCCCCCATCAACGAGGCTACCCTCACCATCAACGACTGAGGTCCTGCTACTTTCCCCATCAACAGGGTGTACTCCCCCGTCAACGGGAGGGCTCTACAAGACATCCTCATCGATGACAGCACCTCCTCCGTCGACGGAGCACACTTTACATGTTCCATCGTCGATGGGGCTGCCTTGTCCATCGACGGAGCACACTCAACATGCTCCTTCGTCGACGGGGCTGCTTCCCCCATCAACGGGACATGCTCAAAAGCTCCACCGTCAACAGGATGCCTACCACCGTCGTCTGGGCATGCATTCACCTTCTCATCATCGATGACAGCATTTCCATCGTCGACAGAGCATGTACTCACTATTCCATGATCAACGGAGTATGTACCGTCTTCCTCTTTGTCGACTGAGTATATTCCATTGTCGACGGAGTATGCTTTTTACTTACCCTTCAGTTATAAAACATACTACATCATCAACGAGGCATGCTTCTCTTCCTCTTCCATCAACGAGGTGGCTGCCACTGTCAATGGAGCAACCCCTGCATCATAAAACAGCATCTTTACCTGCATATAATACAGTTATGGAGGATCCTTATTTACAAGTTTACCATGGACTTCCATGAATACTTTGAACAACATGCATCAAAAGATACTACGGGGCTACATTACAAAATAAAGAATTATATGCTACAGAACGCAGAGGCTTACCAGTCTCATCTGCACTCATGGATGATACTCATACACCATTTATCACAGATGATGTCTCAGCCTCTGTTGACGCTGGACTGCCCACCTGTCATGCCTCTTCATGAATATTCAAGAGAATACGAGTCCCCTTATGTTGTACCATCTAGCGGGACTGACTGACTACTATAACAAAAACCGTACTGCCATATCTGAACACACAACTAATAAACTTGAACACAAGAACTATAACCAGCATCTGGTAAGTATCTCTGCTGGTGACCTTATAAATAAGACTACCTGCATCCTCTGAAAAAGATCAGGATGTGACATTACCGATGCTTCAGCTTGAGCCTCTGCAGTCGGTATTTTCTACACCATCAGGCATGGCTCAGACTCTCGGGGCTAGGACCTGATATTCAACAGCATGTGGCTAATGCCCCTTTTAAGGCAACCATCTTTTGGCCCCGGAGCTCAAACAAGACTGGATAACCTATAGGACTTTAAACCCGTGACTGCCCCTGTGGCAGGCCAAGCGCCTCTTCTTCTCAGTAAAGACTTCAACTGAAACCTGAGGCCTTTTTCAACAGGCTGTATACATTTAACCACTTTTCAGAGGTATCACTGTTACAGACCATCACGGCCATTCCATCGGGATGCCTCTTGGCTTGTTGTGCACCGGTCTCCATGTCCCTCTCGCGAACAGGTCCACCTACTACTACTCGCTCGCTGAGACTTGATCGATGTACCCTGGTATGGATTATATTATCTTCAATTTTCTACTGCTACAAGCTGCTTTCACTTGATCATGACCATAGATCACATGAACAAGGGTGAGTACCCAGATAGACAACATAAGTCTTAAAAACTCTACGTCTTTTTTACTTGGTCAAAAAATAAAATAATACATTTTGTATATACACATATGCGTTTATGTAATCTCAAAAATGAGATCCACTGCCTAATTTTTATTGTATTGTTCATTATTTAGCTTCTGTTTTCCAAACAGTACAAATACCGGACTCATCATACGAACATTTCAGATTTACGTCCAGTAAGGTTGCAGGCCCTGACATACCTTGGACCCCCTTGTAAGTAAGATTATTAATACAAGATGGATATATCAGCATCACTCTTATTAACTTTACATGTTCTCTAAACCATGTACAAGATTGGTTATAGCTGCCGATTTTAAAAATCACCGACTTCCTTAAGGTCACAGATACATTGTTTCATTTCGCAACATGATCTGCTACTTCAGTATCTTATTACTACGAAATAGATACAATTTCTACTGTCTGGACAGACTGGGCATGGTGAATACATAAAACCTGTATAAAATGCAAGATTTATCAAACTTTCTGATCCATGCTACTTGGACAACAATCTGTGGACAGGTTACAAATGTTATGATTTTCTTACATTTCAAATCTCACGCATGAGATCACATGACTCCTAAATCTGTAAGTAACCAGCTCATTGTTTTCATGTCTCTTCATCCAACGGTATCAACAAAGGGCCCATCATACTAACATTTCAGGTTTACGCCTGATGAGGCAGTAGACCCTGACGTGCTTGGGACCCCCTTGCAAATGAGATTACTAACACATGAGGGAACTGAATACATCAGTCTGTTGCACTCTATGTCCTTGCACTAAAACGGGTACGATGTTGCCACTACTCTAGGTGTCACTGGCTTCCTTCATGAAAAAGATACATTGTTTCACAGCAAAAAAACTGTATTAAATTGCTGCATTGTAACACTACAAAATAACATTGTATTATATGGGTTACTGTCCCAGATTCAGAACGCAAATGGGCTTTGACATAGACTCTTTTCCAGTGCATGCCACCAAGATCTACCAATTACTCTAATATATGGCTGACTTTCCTATAATCTGTTACAGTACTTGATGTGCCATACCCTAATTGGGTTTACATCTCCTTATCTTTCAGCCATGATCCTATAACGAATGATATAATGGATTACTTACAATATCCTTTTTTTTTTTTTAAACACACATGCTGATACGCTGTTTTCAGCCTCTTATGGTCCTAAGACCACACTAAGATATAAGGGAGAATGCCATATATGACCACCCTCTGCTCGATAACTGCTTGGGAATCTCTCAGAAGTAATGATTTACTGCAAGAGACCATTCTGTGTAAGATAGTGCAGTTACACAAAGACTTTTGCTGTAAGTAGATCTTCCTGGACATAAAGTCACCACCACTCATTCACACTGATGGGATCTACGCCGGAGGTGCTAGGACCCAGAGGGAGCAAACGTTTTGCAAGAGGGCTGGTGCCAGAGATGGAGCCGCGAGCCTCTGCTCACGTGGCAATGACTATCTCGGCATCGACCATCCAAGCGCCTCAGTTCCTTTTTTTCCCGCCATTGAGTGCGCGTCAATGATGATGTCACTCACCCTCCGGGAGTCAAACTTCAAGCTAGCAGCATAGTTTTCAGTTTATTATTTTGTAATTTATCTCGAAATAAGTACCGCTTACTTTTAAACTTTACTGATTAAGAAAAAGAAGTCTTCAGCCCTCTATTAACGGAGTCGACCATGAATGGGTCAGGTGATGCTAGGGAGACTTCGTTTGAAAGCTGTACAGTCTGCCGGTCTAGGGAGGGTCTAACAACGGATGGTCGATGCCGGGGATGTTGCGTTCCCCGAAGCATAAAAGAAAACGGCTGCATTTCGACACTGCTTGACCTTGAGCTCTACTTCGCCCACAGGTCAAAAAGAGGAGGCATCACCGAGATCGCCATCTGGTATGTCTGCGCTTCGACGGTCAGTCGTTGGGGTCAGGTGCTGGTCTTCTCCGGAGTCGCCGGTTTCTGCCTCTGGTGACCGACCTCTTCGTTATCGGAGCCCTTCCTTGCCCCTTGAAAGGGCTTCTGATGAGCAGTTTCATCAGTGGGCCGCTCTTATGGAGCAGTGGGCTCAGAGGTTGGTCCAGTTGCTGGGCCAGGTCTATCCAAGGCCCTCTGGCTTTTCGAGGGAGCGGGTAGGGCAGTTGGACCTTCTTAGTTGTGTCGCATCCTCTTCAGTGTCGGGGTGGAGGACCAGAGTTCTAGGATGATACTGCCACTTTGGAATATGTTTGCCCCTAGTAGGCGAGCATGCATAATCCAGCAGTAAAAGACCAGCCCAGGGAAAATGCATTACAATGCAGAATATATATTTTTCCTGTCCCCCGTACCCTCTGTTGGGCTCTTCTCTTGTCCAAATGGACAGTGGTCCATGACCTTGAGGAATTTCTTGATTTTAGACTGTCATTCAAATTCCACATCCAGCACATCTGCAAATCCCCTTCCTCCATACCTTCTGAACATACTGTATTCTGCATTAGCGCCTCTCTCAACTCACCTTCTGCTCAAAAGTTCATCCAAGTTATCTTCAGATCATACTTGGCATATTGCAACTTCCTCCTATGTACCCTCTATCTAGTTCAAAATTCTGCTGCTCTCTTTCTCACTTATAATAAACATTGGGTCCTCACAGGTGTTGACTGACAGTTTCTAGAAATATTAATTTCAGATCTACATCTTGATCCTCAGAATCATCTCACTGTGTCCTCACTGTCTAAGCTATTTTTAACTCTCATTCTTTATTTTATGGTAAAGAACATATACATTGCCTAAGGCAAAAGTGTATATCAACAATACATTAAAATGACAAAAATACAGATAACATAATTTAAAAAAGAATATATATAAGGGTAAACATAAAATGCACTTGAGTCCTGTATTTCATTATATTTTACATGTTGCCAAACTAATACATCAGAATAGATAGACGGGACAACTGATACCCCCTGGGTAGCAGAGAGTTACCTGGGCTCATGGAATAAATTCTGTTCGTATTGGTGTGATATATATTACCCATTTTCTCCACATATTCTCAAAAGCAGCCTGGGATTTATTTAATGTGGCTGTAATTTTCTCATTTTTATAAATGTCAATCATTATTTGATACCACTGGTCCAAAGCAGGAGGCAAGGGGGACATCCATTTTTTGGTAATAGCTTTTTTGGCATCAAGGAAAGCCAAATTAATAAGTTTCTTTGTTGGGATATCCAATTGAACCAGTGGTCAGTCGCCATAAAGAAAAGAGAGAGGGTCTGGATTGATATTTGGGGGAGACTATATATTGAAGGGCTTCATAGAAACGAGCAAGAAATGGTCGGCAAGACCATAAAATATGGCCTAGAGCTGCTGAGGAGAATCCGCATTGCCTCCAACAATTTGCTTCCCCCTGCTTGCTGTACTTCTGGGTCACTACAGGAGTTCTGAAGTACCCCACAGATATTTTCCAGGCAAATTCCTTCCAGCGTCCAGAGCTGGTACCCTTATACATTGTTTTAATATGTCTTTCCCATATAGACAGGGGGACTCCCCTCCCTAAGTCTCTCTCCTAGGCTAGTTTAGTGTTATCTAAGGGATTATCTTTCAGAGATTGTAAACCCTTATATAGATTTGAAATAATATGGGCTGGGATGGACCTCCCATCTATTACTTTTATCAAAGTCTCCAGGAGCCCAGGGAAGGGACATCCCTCCACCTCACCTCCTCAAGGAAGCGAAGATAATCTCTGGTTTGAAAGTATCTAAATCTGTCTGAGTATTGGATGCCGTACTTTTGAACTAGGTCTGTAAGTGATAACAGTATCCCCTGTGGCATAAATGGTATATCAGGTGCAGACCTTTTCTTTGCCATTTGAGGTATCCCTTATCCAATTTGGCGGGGGTAAAAGAAACTATATGGGGTAAGGAGAGCAGGGCAGGCCTCCGCTTTGTGAATTCGGAGAGGGACAACATCTTCTGCCAAGACCTCAGAGTGGATTATGTAAATGGGTTTGCAATTTCCTCACTTTTTAGGGTAAGGGGAAAGGAAAGTAGTGTCTGAAAGACATCCTTAAGTTCCCTCTCTTGGCTTTCAACTGATTTCCACCTGACTTTGTAATTCTTGTCTAGCCAATACAAAGGGATTCTAACTTGAGAAGCTAAGTAATATAACCTAAAGTTAGGAAGGGACATACCACCCTGCTGCCTGGGAAGCTGCAAGACTGAGAGATTGATCCTCGGTTTCTGTTTCCCCCCAAATGTAGCCTGACACTTTCCTTTGTAGCGACCTGAAGAAAGAATCCGTTAACTGTATTGGGAGAGTTTGGGTCAAATAAAGGAAGCTGTGAAGGACCACCATCCTAATGGCTTCTACTTTTTGGTGTAAGGATAAAGGGAGGGTACTCCATTTTTCCAACTCAGCATTGGTTTTGAGCAAAAAAGAAGAGTACTTTAAAGGGGACAGGTCTTCATAAGTCATACCAATCTGTACCCCTAGATATTTTACACTTTTTAGGTCCCATTTAAAGGAGTACCTATTCCTGAGATGCGCTGATGGAGTAAAATTTAGGGCCAAGACCTCTGTCTTAGACAAGTTGACCTTATATCCTGCCAGTTCCCCAAATTTGGTCAATTTATCCCAAAGGGGGGAGAGAGGTCTCAGGCTCAGTCATGTATATCACTAAATCGTCCGCATAGAGTGCAAGTTTATGAATGCCAGAGGACAGTCTCACCCCGGACACCTTCACTCCTACCTCAGAGCTTGGGCTAAGGGTTCTAAATACAGAGCAAACAGCATGGGGGACAGGGGGCAGCCCTGCCTTGTACCACAGGACAATGGAATAGGGTGGGAGAATGAACCGTTGATTCAAATGAAAGCCCTGGGATCCGTATACATTAGCTTTATTAGGTTAATAACGGAATCTGGGACACCAAATTTCCCCAGAACCGCCCACAGGAAAGGCCATTCAATGCGATCGAATGCTTTCTCTGCGTCCAGAGCAAGCAAAAGAAACTGGGACCCCTCCTTCCTAGCATGCTGTAACAGTAGTAATGTTCTTTTAATGTTATCCTGTGTTTGACATCCTGGGATAAAACCGGTCTGGTCCAAATCTATTGCCTCCAGCAAGAATACTTCAAATCTTTTAGCTATAATAGAGGCAAAAATTTTGCAATCTACGTTAAGAACCGAGATGGGTCTGTACGAGGAGCAGGATGTGATGTCTTTATCTGGTTTTGGTATACTAGAAATGTAGGCATATCGTAAGGTGTCAGGGGTTAATTCACCTAATTGAACACTTCTACAGGCCTCCAACAAAACTGGAGATGGTTCCTTTCTGAATGCCTTATAGAAATCACCTGTGCAGCCATCCGGGCCCGGGCTCTTAAAAGTTTTAAGAGCCAAAATAGCTCGAGCAAGTTCTACCAGGGAGATAGGTTTCTCCAGGATTCGTTTTTGTTCTTCAGATAGTCTAGGGAGTGTAAGACCCTCTAACAAGGCCTCCATCCCCCGAGTTCCCTCATCTCCTTCAGATCTGTATAAGGCACTGTAGAAGGTCTGAAAGGCATGTTCTAGCTCCCTGGGGAGAGTAACAGTTTTTTTGGAGGTTGGATCTCTGATCTGAGTAATATTGGACTGGGTCTTGTGTTGCCTAAGTCTGTGGGCTAGTAACCAGGTAGCTCTGGGCCCCCCAAATAGTATTTCTGCCGGATAAACTGTAGGGCTTGCTCAGTGCGAATGTCTAGTATCCCTTGGATCTGATCTCTAGTGGCCTGTAATAGTGGGAAAGCCCCCTCATCTCCAGCAGCATGCTGAGCCTGTAGGTCCCTAAGTTGCCTATAGAGTTTATCAAGGCGCAATTGTTGTTTCTTTTTGTAGCAAGCTGCATACTTTATTATCTCGCCTCTTAGAACTACTTTCAGGGTGTCCGAGAGTATTCCCTTCCTTATCCCTTGTCTCTCATAATCTGTTAGAATTTGCTTAATTTTATGCTGAACCATTTCCTTAAAATCTTTTAAGTTCAGCAAAAAATTATTAAACCTCCACAGAGTATTAGTTTTCTCCCTTTCCCATGACATAGTAAGTGTCAGGAAAGCATGGTCAGATAACACCATAGGTGTCTGTGCACAGTTCTGAATCCTGTATAAGTGTTCTTTTGATACATGAATGTAATGTATCCGAGTGTAGATTTTGTGGGGAACCGAAATATGTGTATATTCTCTTTTATTCAGGTGAAGATATCTCCAGGCATCCACCATTGTGCACCAGATAGGCAGGCCTGCATCACCTGTAGAGCTAAAGATTTCTTGGGGGGTGGGATTCACACTGGAAGTATCCAGGTGAGAGGTGGTTAAATTATGATCGCCTCCAATTATTAGGACCCCATGTGCATTTCCGTAATCCTCTGAAACAACAACTTTCTTACGTTGGGCCCCTTCCCAGGAGGAATATAGATCGAAGCCAGCGTGATATCCTGTCCCTCCAGATGACCTACAGTTAGTGCCCACCTGCCCTCTGGGTCTGTATAGGAGTTGGACAACTGAAAAGGTATGTTTTTAGGGACGAGAACCACCATCTCTTCTCTTCCCCTTCTTGGAAGCCGAACCCACTATTGTGGAGAACCCACATTTAGAGAGTTTTTGGTGCTCTTGTTTGCTCAGATGTGTTTCCTGTAGGAGAAGGAACGAAGGTTTCAATTTTTTCAGAGAGCTGATCACTCTGTAATGCTTTAATGGGTTATTCAGCCCAGTAACATTATGGGAACAAACCCTGATTGTAGGCTGTTTAGCCATTCGAGATATTTTTAATATTCAGAGCTGGTCTAATACTGGAGAGTAAAAATACTGCAAGGGGAACCCATCCCACGTGCCCAGATGTCAAAACATCAGAAAGTTCCTTCTCCCTCCACATCAAGAAACTCCGAACTTCCCCATACATTTGACCCATCCATTCCAACTTAATATTCTCTAATTGGCAACTACAAACTAAATTGTGCACATTTACCAACATAACAGAATACTTAAACATAACATATTTTAACCTCTTAAACTTATTTACAACAGTATTTCCAAAGGAAGAGGGTATGGAACCTATCCCTCTGAGCCAAGGCCTCGCTGACCTTAAAAAGGACCCGAAACCTAAGAGAGGAATTGTGACCGTATGTTTGGTCAGGCCTCCCCGACCCCTGTCGAGGTCGATACAAAGTAACATCAACCACACAAGGGGAGCAGTCCAGCTAAGCCGCATGGCTGCCCTCCCTTGAAAATGCCCCGAATGGGCTACGGTAAGAATAGCTGCTGGGGTACAATTATTTTCCTCAAACACCACCCCAGCACATCCCACTTCCAATCTCTGTCTTAATTATGCTTAGGGGATTCAGGAAACTTGAACCTGCAAACAGAAACAACAAAGGTCCTTTTGTATCCCACAGCCCATAACATATCCCCTTAAAGCTCAGAAAGTAACGGGATAAGGGCTGCGCGTAGTACTTCAGTCTGACAAATAAATGAGACCTTACTGAGTCATTATATCAATGTTCTGCCATACATTACAGGTACTCTGAAGCAGGAGATGTGAGCAGATGGCCTTTTAAACCCTCCGGTCGCCAGTTCAAGTGTTTGAGTTCTGGTCTTCATGATCTGCCTCTTTAGGATCTGTTTGGGGTCTCCCAGTGAATTCCCTGATTTTCTGAAGCAAGCGGAATCCTTTGCCAGTGCCTGTGCGTTTGTTCGAGCTGCTCAACCATTGCGATCTAGGGGGACACTTTTCTTGAGGTACTAGACCAGTCGACTAAAAACACCATCTCATCTTCTTTAGTTCCGGCTGAATTTCATCTGGTCTTGCATAAACTTTAATGCCAGAATCCCAGCAGACCCGCAGTTTGGCAGGATATGGGGTTTGGAAGCGAATACCTTTCTCCCTCAAGAATCTCAAAATTGGAGTGTAAGCTACTCTCTTTTTCATAATTTCAGGAAGGTAATCGTTCTCAAACAGCAGTCGAGCTGAGTTGTAAGTTACACTTTTAGCCCACGCAGTTCAAAGAAGCAGTTCTTTGTCTCTGTAGCTGGACAGTTTTAAAACTATCGAGCGTGGTCTGGCTGTTAGATCCGTTGGTTTCCTCATCAAGGCTCTATGCGCCCTCTCAATTTTAAATTGGAATGATGGGAGATCTACTACATCCCTGAGCAGGTCAGTCAAGTAGTCCTCCATCTTGCCAGTTTCAGACCCCTCTGGTAGCCGTAAATACGGAGGTTATCCCCTGTGGAGTGAGCCTCTAGATCCACCAGCTTATCTTGTAAGATTTCATGTTGATCTATTAAGTAGTCGACAGCCTGATGCAAGCGGGTGGTCTCCTCGGCGATCTCCCCTGAAGTCTCCTCAGAGTGCTCTAGCCTTTCTTCCACCTCAGCCAGTCTGGTTTGTAGGGCTGAGAACTCTTTTTTATTTTCTGCTTGAAACGCCCGAATTTCTGCTAGAAGCGTTTCATGTCTGGACCTGGAGAGCCTCTTGCTTTCTCTGTCTGCGTCAGGATCCAAATCCCCAGCCATGCTGCTTGCTGGTAATATGCTGCGACTGGATGTAGGCCGTCTCACACATCCACGCCATCCGCCCTTTCTTTGTATCTCGCCGGGCGCAGTTTCGGTTTGTCTTTACTCCCAGACATTGTTTATTAAGTTTATATGTTTTTTTTTTATTTTTTTGAGACAATGAAGCTGAATCTGGGAGTTTTCTCTAGCGGGATGTGTCGGAGCCCCTCTCCTATGCGGCCATTCGAGGTGGTGACGTCATCGGAAGTCCCCCGTCTAAGCTATTCTACACTCTGTCGTTCTCTGCATTCATCTGTCATCAACTTCTCTCCCTCCCCCAACCGAACAATTGCGCTTTCAGTCACAATGCTGTGTCCTTAGGAACACATGTTCTTCAAACCACAGCCAACTCCCTCCTACCACCACTTCAGATATCTTTTCTATCAGTTTATGTTCTCAATTTCTTTCCACAGTTGATCTCTGGACACTTCACTGCTGTCGTCCTCTTTCTCTTTATCCTTCCAAATTCTGAAAATGACTGGTGCCCACTTGGGAATAGTAATATCAGCTGGTGGGCACCACAAATAGTGGCATCAGTTAATGGCTGTCAGTAGTGGACATTGGCACCCAGTGTTTGAATCGCTGTCCTGCTGAATGTTTCATTTGAATTGTGCTGCCATTGTAGTTTTCTGTACTGCACTGGTGCTCTGAGCTATGGAAGTGTACCAAATACCAGTGAAATTCTGTCTATCTGCCAGTGGAGGGTGCCTGTAGAGAATGGGGGGGGGGAGACAGCCAGTAGTTGAGGTCATTTTAGTGAATGATGGCACCCACTTGAAAGGTGCTACATAAATGCAAATGATGTGGTATGGCAAATTTATGGGATATGCCATGGGCTGACTAAAAACATCACATTTATTTTTATCTGCAGGGTTTGACCTCTGTGATTTCCCAAGTGGCAGAGCCACGAGTGAGGTCTGTAGAGGTCAAACCCTCCAGATAAAAATAGATGTGATAGTTGTAGCCAGTCCATGGCATATGTCATTTATACAATGACAGTTCCTCTTTGGCAAGATTGGTTCTTTCAATGAAGATTTTATCTGCTTGATTTCACTGCTCTGTTTTTAACTGCAGCAGATGTGATTGTGACATCATCAGGCATTGTTCAAGCGGTTGTCCCATTGGTTAAGAGCTCCTTTGTGACCAGCATGAAGTGGAAATAAATGCTGATGACCCACCTAAGATTGAAACAAATTATTTATTTCCACTCTAGGCCAGTCACTCATGAAAATAAATGCATTATTTGCAAAATTTTATATTCAGTCATTGTGTGAAAGATAAAACCTCAAATAAAGAGAGGCTGGCCATGTTGTGGTGGTTGCCCCCCACCTAACTTCTTGCATCTCAAGCCCTCCCTGTCCACTTTAAACTGGATCATGAAGTCCCTCCCCCTTCCCACACACACACACACACACACACACACACACACACAGACAATATTCAATTAAAGGCAGGTAGTGCAACACTTGGTTTAGTTAGGCTGATAGCTACCTGACTGCTCAGGGAATTGCCAACCTATTTAAAACAAAAAGAAGCTTTGTCTAATTACAGATACCCTCCTGGAGACTTGTTCCAATTCTGTGCATAGCAAGAGGGAGGCAGAAATGCTGTGTCTGCCCCCTTACACGACATTGGAGGGAAGGACAGGGGTTAGTGATCTCAGTGGGCAACACAGGAGCACATTACAGTGAGCAATGAGGCATGTCATTTAATTTTTGTTATGCATTGAGGATATAAACATTGAGAGAGAGTGTGTGTGTGTGTGTGTGTGTGTGTGTGTGTGTGGACAACCAACAGTAGAGGTGGAGTTGATTGTAAAATTTTTCATTTGCAGGAAAGTTTCAGATGCAAGTTCTTCCACAGTGCGGCCATGCCGTTCATGAAGATGCTCCTGACAAAGTGAGTTGAAAAGTGGTCACATTTGGCTTTCTGAAAGATGCAGCTGATTTTTATTTATTTGAACATTGGTAACCAGGAAAGGCACAGTGAGCCAAAGCTTGTTTCCGGGTACACCTGGGGTTGGGCGAACAAGTGAACACAAATTAAAAATGAACAATCAACAGGTCCAATAATGACAAGATAATACCATTAGAATTTCAGGTACAAAAAAACAGAGAAATGTACAAGATACTGTACTGCAACGTATCCCAATAGCATGTAACAACCCCTCATTGTAGCCGAGGAGCCTGTTCCCAGGCCGGTTGTTCGGCCAATTCCAGCTGCCCCACCGATTCTGGTGGAACCTCCGCCTCCACAGCTATTAGTTGGGGCTCCGACCAAAAATTCTCGGTCGGCCTTGGGTTTGCCCCATAGGCTGTCTGTCACCCTCACTCCCGATAAACCTCGGCAGGTGGAGGGTGGCTCAGGCCGAGGCAGCTCTTTGAGGACTCTTCTGAGTCCGATGATGGTTCCTCCTCTTCTCAAGCGCATGGACTTGGAGTCCTCGGGAGGGCAGTCAATGGACGATAGCCCTTCGTCCTTCTTAGGGTTGCTTCGACTCATCTCGGAGTCCACCGGGATGAAGCTCGAACCCGTTTCTAAACGGGCCAGGTATCCCCTCACGGAGATTCTGGACCGAGGGGATTCTCCTACGGAGGCCTTTCCAGTGGCCGAAGCCATAGTGGGTCCGGCCTTGGAACTTTGGCAGCGTCCTGCTTCCTGCCCTGCGCCTTCGGCCAGGATGGCCAGGAAGTATGCGGTCCCTACCGGTTCCCTGTCTGGTTTTTCGGAACACCCCTCGGCCGAGGGGTTGGTTACCGACAGCGTTTTTCGGCGTGCCGGGAACGCCAGGGATGTGGACAAACCTCCCGACAAGGAATCCAAGAAATTGGATTATGCCGGGCGAAAAGTCTATGCTGCGTCCTCTCTCGGCCTTCGTCAGGCCAGTTCGGCCGTCCTCATGGCACATTTTCTCTCATGCCCTGTTGGGCTCCTGGATGAGTTGTCCCTCATCTTCCCGCAGATCTGCAGACTACGGTCAGGCAGGTGTGGGACCAGGGCAGGGCAGTGGCCAAACAGCAGCTCTAGACTGCGTTAGACATCGGGGACTCATGTGCCAGGTCTGTGGCGGCTGCAGTGGCCATGCGTCATCGGGCTTGGCTGAGGATATCCACCTTTACCTCGGATACCCAGCACAAGTTGGCGGATGTTCCCTTTTTGGGGACTGACCTCTTCGGCCCTGGGGTGGAAGGTCACCTGCAGAGGATCGAGAAGTCCAGTGCTACCTTGGACTCGGTCTCTTCCGCTCAGAAGGACAAAGGCCGCAAGCCACAGCCTAAGCCCTTTCGTCCTTCTGCGCCCGTGGCGCGCCCGGCCCAGCAACGTCAGGACCAGCAGGCTCGAGAGCTTGGCATCCCAAACCTGGCCGTGAGCTTCCTCCAACAGAAAGCAGGGAGGTAAGGCCCAGGAGGTCCCTCGGCGGTCCTCCTCCAAGCCTGCCCAGTGTGGGCTGAGGGTGCCTCCATCCCTGTCCTCACCCCTCTGGACTCCCCTGTGGGGGCAGCTCATACACTTCCTTTCCGCCTGGTCCGCTGTTACCATGGACGGGTGGGTACTGGAAGGTGTTTGGAAAAAACCTACCTCTAGAGAGTCGAGGCAGGCCCGCCCTTCCAGAGCCGTCGCACCCGGGGCCTCGAATCCGCAGCCTCACTGGCGGCTCGTCGAGCCGACATCGCTCTCCTCCTCCAAAGGAGGTGATCAGGAGAAGGGACCCCCCCTTTAGACCCGGAGGTTCGTGTCCAGGTATTTCCTGGTTCCGAAGCGGACAGAGGCTGGCGCCCCATTCACGACCTACACGACCTGAACAAGTTCCTAAGGTCCTGGACCTTCCAGAATGGTCACTCTAGCGCAGATAATACCATCTCTGGAACATGGCATGTGGTTCTGCTCTCTGGACCTACAGGACACGTTCTTTTCACGTCCCTATCCATCCGTCACGCGGAGATTCCTCCGCTTTCGGCGGAGGGATCCTCTTCAGTTCGAGCCATGCCCTTGAGCTATCTCCAGCTCCCAGGGTCTTCACCAAATGCATGGCAGTGGTGACAGCATTCCTGGCATAGGGGTCCGGGTGTGCCTTGCCTGGGCGATTGGCGATACGCCCCTCCAGATGGGAGGTGGGCGGTCCAGAGATCCGGCCCTCCAGGTTTGCTCTCAAGTCGGCCTTCTCATCAACGAGGCCAGAGTCAGAACTCGAGGCGAGCAGGTGATCCTGTTCATCCGGGGCAGGCTCGGACTCTCTTGAGCCGAGAATGGGACTCGAGGCGGACAGGGCCGAGGTTCTCACCTCCTTTGCCCAATCATTTCTGGTTGGGCAATCGCTTCTGCCGGGACTTCCTCGCCTCCTGGGTCTCATGGCGGCCTGTATCAGCGTGTTCCGTTGGGCACGCTGGCACATCGCCCCTCTCTAAGGGACTGGCCAGCCAGTGGTCACTGCGCTGCGATCCTTTGGACCAGCTAGTGATAGTGACCCAGGAGATGTGGGCAGCTCTCCAGTGGTGGACGGTTCCATCCCATCTGCAGGAGGCATCGTTTATCGCCCTGAGCCAGCGGTCTCTCTATCGACCGATGCCTCTCTGATGGGTTGGGGTGCCCATCTGGGGAACACCAGGTGCATGGCCTCTGGTCCCCTTGAGGAGTCCGATGCCACATCAACCTGCTGGAGCTCCAGCCGGTCCGCCTAGCTCTCACCGCCTTTGCTCCGTTTCTCCGGGGTCAAGTGGTCCGAGTCAGGCGGACAATACCACGACCATGTACTACCCTGAACCGCCAGGGCGGGCCCAGCTCCATGCTTCTATGCAAAAGCTCTCCGCATTTGGTCACTCGTCCGCAGCCTGGAGGCGGATCTCCTAGCCATTCATGTGGCGAGGCCTCCAACACCCTGGCCGATGCCTGGGCGGATGAGGCTGCATCTCACAGTGGTCTCTCCTGCCGGAGGTAGTACAAGATCTGTTCTCCCACTGGGGCACACCTCAGGTGGACCTGTTTGCCTCAGGGAGAATCGAAGCTGAGGGCTGTTTCATGCCGCCCCCTCAGCAGTGCTCGCTGCAGGGGATGCTTTCTCGAGGCTGTGGACCCGGGCTCTTTTACGCCTTTCCCCATTTCCCTTGATTCACAAGGTGCTTCTCAAGACAAGGGATGGACAAGGCAGGTGATTCTGATAGCCCCAGACTGGCCCACCAGTTCTGGTACCCAGATCTCCTCAGCCTCAGCTTCAGGCTCCGAGGCAGCTTCCAGCTCACCGGACCTGCTCTCCAGTCAATCAGGGAAGGTGTTCCATCCGGACCTTCAATCCCTGCACCTGCGGCCTGGTTCCTGGCGGCTAGAGTTCCAGGCCTTGGGTCTTTCCGACGAGGTCCTCAATGTTGTTGAGCGTCCCGTGAGAGTCGACCAGAAATGCTATGCCTTCAAATGGAAGATTTTCCATCTGATGTCAGGGCAAGGGCTTGGACCCTTCCTCCTGTTCTTTGGCAAGCATTTTGGACTATTTATGGTCCCTTTCTAGTCAAGGGCTTAGGTCGACGACCCTAAAGGTGCACCTGGCAGCCATCTCTGCTTACGGCGCGGGCCGAGGCAGTCGGTGGCACAGGAGAAGGTGGTCTGGCGCTTTTTCCAAGGCCTTGATCACATTTCCCCTCCGGTGCGAGAACCTCCCCCTCCATGGGATTTACTGCTGGTACTGGCAAAGCTCATGGGCAAGCCATTCGAACCAATGCACAGGTGTGAACTCTCTCACTTGTCGTGGAAGACCGCCTTCTTGGTGGCTATCACGTCAGCCAGAAGGATGGGAGAACTCCAGGTGCTTTGCATTGAGTCTCCTTACCTGGTCTTCCACAGGGACAAGGTTGTCCTGCGCCCCCACCCGAAATTCCTTCCGAAGGTGGTGTCGGGTTTCACCTTAACCAGGTGTTGACTCTGCGGTGTTTTACCCCAGTCACCTCAGAGGCCGAATATAGGCTCCATGTACTTTGGACCCTAGAGGCGCTCGGCTTATTACAAGGAGCGACGGCTGAAATTCAGGAAAGGTTCGCCAGCTGTTTGTCACCCACGCTGAAGCCGCACTCTGGCAGACCTGCAGCTGTTTTGACGATAAGCAGGTGGGTCGCTTCCTGCATAGATCTCATAAGTTGGCGGGCATGGAGCCTCCCAGAGGATAAGAGCTCATTCTACCCGTCATACTGCTGCATCGGTGGCTGCTTCAGGGGCGTCCCTATCCAGGAAATCTGCAGGGCTGCTACCTGGAAGTCAGCACACACCTTCATTACCCATTACCACATCGAGCCTTGAATCACGCCGGGATGCTGGTTTGGGGCCTCGGTTCTCCAGTCTTTATTCCCTAAGTAGGGGTGTGCCTTGCCTCCCTCCTCCGGAGAACTGCTAGGAGTCTGCCAATAAGTGTGGATGAACAACATATCCATGTCCCTAGAAATACAGGTTACTCACCTGTAACAGGGAGTTCTAGGAATGGTATATGTTGTTCATCCTACCATTTCCTCGAACTCCCCAGCTTGACGCACAACCTGAGCTTTCTCAGCGGGCCAGATCTGGCGTCATGGGGCCGAGCCGAGAGTTTTACCACCCGGGTGGGTAGGAGGAGCCAGCTTGAAGACCTTCCGGCAAGATTTAAAGCGGCAAGGAACCTGCCAATAAGTGTGGATGAACAACATATACCATTCCTAGAACTCCTGTTACAGGTGAGTAACCTGTATTTAAGGGCTAAGCTTCTCGGTGGTTGCAACAACACAGGCTTAGAAGTCCAGATATCTATCAAGTGACAGGCCTAAATATTGTGAAGCAGTGGATAACGTTAAAGGGAGTACCATCAAGAGCTGTGAAAATATAATTTGGGGGAAGGTTACCCGTTTTGGGGCACAGATATTGGTGATGCATTTAAAAGAAAGCTTGCCTGAATAGTTGAGGGATATACAAAAGCAAGAAGCAGTCATCTTTCTTTGAAACTCAATTGCTACAAACACAGGATTTTGAACTATTATATAGTGTGAAACGGTTTATCACAGGTTCAAACCCTACTAGAGCCAAATACTCTCTGTGTGACCTTGGGCAAATAATTTAACCTCCCAGTGCTCCAGTCCACCTGGCTGCAAAAATGAGTAGAAGCAGGATGCCACTAGAAATGAGATATTGCATGTTAGGTGGGCTATCCTGAGTAAATAAACTAAAAAATGTGTGTCAGGTCCCTAGACTGATGTCTTTAGCTGAAGTTTTGCTACACTATTCAGTGTAATGGATAGGCTCCTACTGGAAGGATTTAACTGTTCTGTGCCAGTTTGAAAAAAAAAAAGTAGCATGTGATAATTTTAATCTAAATGATGCTGTTCTTAAAATTTGAAAGGATACAGGACTGCATGCGCACAGCCTGTAATCAATCGGAACAGCTATTTTTAAACTGCCATTTAAAAAAAGGGTAATTTTAGTAAACATTTTTTTGTGTGACATATGAAAGTGGGACTCTGCTGAATTTTATAAGTCCCTCACCTCCTCTTTTTCAGTCTGGAATTTATCACAGTCATGGAAGCCTATCAGTTTTACACGCACGCCTACACACTTAAAAACAAACAAAAAACCACTTCAGGTGCATTATGCACACTGCACATTATGCTAATTGACGCCCTTTAGATTTTTATAGCTCTGCCAAAATAAGAAGAGGACACGTAACATTCTTTATCACATGCTTGATGGAACTGATAGATATTTATAACTTTTTTCTGACTTACTTCTTGCGCTCTGTTTGCTGACCTAAGGTACCAGTAGTGACCTCTGACTGAAGACATTAAGGTCAGGGGTTAAATTAGTATCTTCTTCAAGGAAGTTGATGTTTATTTTTTTGACCGGAATGGGTACTAGGCAGAAGCCTGTTTTCAGGACCTTCCCTCTTAAATACAAGTTACAATGGAATACAGTAACATACACAGTAAAGTGACAGAATTAAACAAATAGTCAAATGCAGTCACATATAAACACAAACCATTGGGCAGATGCCATTTTAAAACTTCAGATCTTACTTCGGGTGGGAGCTCTTGCAGCAGGCTGTTACAATAAGGACTACGCCGCAGGCACTAGGACCCTCCGGTGAAACTTCAGCCAGCAGTACACAGCAGGGACGCCCCGACGCCGGCCCCGCCCCGACGTCGGTCTGGGTACAAGAGGGGGCGGACCCAGCTCCACCTCAGTTCTTTCCCGCTGCGTCCCGCATGTGAACAAGGAAGAACAGCTTCTGCTTGCCAGTTGCAGCTAAAATCTCCTCGATTTTCTTCTGTCAAGACCTTTGGAGCTGTTTTTTCGACTGTTTTCTTCTTCGTTGTACACCGTCAGTCCGCTGCCTGTCGGTTGTTTTACCATTCTTAGATGGTTTTTGTCCGTACAGATTACCAACGTCAGCCGTTGCCCGACGGTTTTTGAAGTCCGACAGATGTCTTCTCTGGCGTCGGCCTCTCCGGAGCACTTGAACAAGTGTGAGTGTGGGAGGCAGATCCCAGCCAAGGACGGCCATCGCCGGTGTGTCTTTTGTCTAGGCCCGGACCACGACACCGCAAACTGCTCCAATTGCCAGGCTTTCACCAGCAGGACCTGCATCCGCCGCCTCAAGGCCCTAAAAGCCTACTTATTGGAGCAGAAGATGGATCTGCACTCCTCGGAGGGGAAATAGAAAGAAAAGAAGCGGCACAGCAAAGACTGTAGTCGGTCCCAGCACCGGTCCCGCTCTCACTCGTGGCCCTCTCCAAAGAAGGCCCATCCCTTGGGTTCTGGAAAGCACCCAAAATCCTCTCAGGCTAAGGCCGGCCCTTCGGGGGATAAGCCGGCTAAGCCTAAGGTGACCCCGCTAAGGGTCACCACCAAGCCCTTAGAGGTGCATACTTTGGCCCCACCTCCTAAGGCACCGGCGCTGCCTGCTAAAGGCACGCCTCTGGAGCCCAAGGACTCTCCAGCGCCCCCCCCCCCCGCGGCACCCCGTCGTCTGTACCTACACCGACGAAGGACGTGGGAGCGGCTGTGGAAGAGCCAGCGTCCATGTCGCCCAAGTCCTCTTCCCCCCGGGCACCCAGGAGGGCTCTCCTTTGCACCCTGACGTCCTGGATGCTTCCTTCCCGAGATGGGCAGCTGAGATCTTCACGAAGGATGAGCTCTAGGAACTGTTTTCCTTCTGGGGGGGGGGCAGGTCCACAAGTGGTCCTCCCTGTCGCTGGCCCAGACACCAGTTCCGGACCCAGCGGAAAAACCACAGCCGGGAGGTGAGTCTTTCCCGTGGAAGTCGCCAGAGCGCCCGCCTACACCTCCCTCTAGGGCTCGTTCTCGCACCGGGTCCGAGGACCACTGACGTCGCTCCAGGGACTCTGGTGACCATCGTTGGTCTTGGTCACACTCTAGGAGCCTTTCTCGCTCTTCTAGGCGAGAACGCTCCCGACGTCGGTCCTCTGCTCCGTCACCGGTCCAGGGACTGGAGTCTGTCTTCGG
This sequence comes from Neoceratodus forsteri, assembly GCA_016271365.2. Taxonomy (NCBI): domain Eukaryota; kingdom Metazoa; phylum Chordata; order Ceratodontiformes; family Ceratodontidae; genus Neoceratodus; species Neoceratodus forsteri. Next base: position 159,512,174 of record CM057458.1, on the reverse strand, counting down.
GCCGATGTCAGTCCCCTAGTTACCAACGACAGCGAGAGTCTGGTCATAGGGAAGGGTCAGACTGTTCAAAATCATATAGTCTATCTTCCTCACCATCGTCTTCCTCTCTCAGTTTGCAGCGCTCCCCAGGAGAGAAGGACCAGCCTCGCTCGCCTCTAGATGATCCTACCTTTATGGACGTCATGAGGCACATCCAGGCCTCCAACAAGTGGGACACGGAGGACCTGGACCTGGAACACTGGAGATTAGCTAAGTACCTGAGGCAAAAGGAGCCTAAACCTTTGGTCATTCCTCTTTTGGTGGATACATTCTAGGACCTCACCAGAACCACCTGGATCCATCCAGCTTCAGTCCCGGCTGTTCCGAAGAAGTCAGATAGGCTATACAAGGCCCGAGGGCAGAGCCTTTTCTCGCTGAACACCCTCAGGCGGGTTCCTCGATGATCACGGCTGCCCATGATAAGTCCAGGCAGCCGAAGCACCTCAGCTGTCAGCCTACCGACCCGGAGTCTCGCTATTTGGACCAGGTGGGCAAAAAGGTTTATGCTGCTTCCACCTGTTCCATACGTTCCCTCAACTTTCTGACGCATATGGTACAGTACCAGAATGCTCTTTGGGAGAGGGGACAAGAGCTGATGAAGGCCCTTCCAGACTCTGCCCAGAAGACAGAGCTCCTGGACCTCCTAAAATCGGGCTCAGACGTAGGCTCCCATGTCCTGAGAGCCTCGTATGACACGGCAGATACGGCAGCCAGGGCAGCCGTTTCCGGGGTGTGCCTATGGCACCACGCCTGGTTGAGAGTCTCCGGCTTTCACCAGGATCTGCAGGTCGGTATCAAGGATTTGCTCTTCCTGAGTACTGTTCTGTTCGGGCAGGAGACGGAGGCCTTGATCTCCCATCTCCAGGAGTCTGGCAAGTCTGTCTGGTCGGTCCGCCAGATGTACCGCGGTGACCAGCGATGACACCATAAATGGCCTTATCGTAAGTCCCCAGGCAGTCATGGCCAAGCCCATAGCAACCAGCAGGGGCAGAGAGGAGGCTTTCACAGGAGATCCGGCAGCCAGCAGTCTGGTGGACCTCCCGCCTGTGGGCCCAAGTCCTCTCAGGCCTCTCTGCCCACTCCCGGCTCAGCCCAATGACTTTCTTCCGCCCCCCCCCCCTTCGCGGGAAGATCCAGGGGAGCTGGTTGGGGCCACTTCTCCCTTCATTTCGACAGGGGGAAGTCAATAACTACGGACCAATGGGTCTTAGACATCATCAGGAGGGGACACACACTGGAGTTCACAGAGCTTCCACCGAACACTCCACCAAAGCTCTCATGTTATCCTCCTTCTCACATCCCACTAATAGAAGGAGAGATCCAGACCCTGTTGTAAAAAAGAGCAATAGAGATGGTCGCCTTGCATCAGTGAGGACAGGGGTTTTATTCACACTTTTTCCTGGTCCCAAAAAAGACACTGGACCTTCGTCCCATTCTGGACGTCAGCCCTCTAAATCTCTTTACCAAGTACAAAAGGTTCAGGATGGTGACCCTCCAAGGACTTCTTCCTTTGCTGCACCAAAGGGACTGGCTCTGCTCCCTCGACATGCAAGATGCGTACATGCACATCGGGGTCTACCATTCCCACTGGAAGTTTCTGAGGTTCCACTTCCAAGGGGAGCATTATCAATTTCGAGTGCTTCCGTTCGGCCTCTCTTCCGCTCCGCGAGTCTTCACCAAATGCCTAGCAGTGGTGGCTGCAGCTCTAAGGCGCATGGGGCACTATGTGTTCCCCTATCTTGACGATTGGCTGCTTATGGCTCCGTCAAGGGTAGGCCTTCTTCGTGCCCTCGAAGACACTTATACTCTGTTCCGGGGGCTGGGGATCACCCTGAACCTGCGAAAATCGTCCCTGGAGCCCAGTCAAAAGCTCGCCTTCATCGGAGCGATCCTGGATTCCGTCCAGGATGTGGCCTTCCTCACCCAGGACAGGGGAGATCGCCTGCGAGAGATGGCAGAACGGATCTCAATAACTCCTCAAGTTCACTGTCACTCCCTTGGCCTGCCTGCACATGAGGGTCCCACAATGGATGCTCAGGGTGCAGTGGGACCAAGGCCATGACGATCTAGACTCCCCAGTCAAGATCTCTGAGCCAGTCAGGAGAACTTTGCTTTGGTGGATGGAACCCAGGAATTTAGAGAAAGGGGGTCAGCTTTCGTCCGGAGCCACCAGGTCAGACTCTGACGACAGATGCATCGAACCTGGGGTGGGGGGCACACCTGGGTGCTCGTTGAATGCAAGGGGTTTGGTCACCTGAGGAACGGTCCCTTCACATCAATGTGCTGGAAATGCGAGCAGTTCTCTATGCCTTACAGGCTTTTCAGGAGGACCTGGTGCCAGGCTCTCTTCTAGTTTATACAGACAACATGGCAGTCGTCTTCTACATCAACAAGCAAGGAGGCACTCATTTGTACCCCCTTTGCAGGGAGGTGATGAGTCTTGTACTGGGCGATGGAGCAGGGCATTCTGCTGTCCGCAGTGCACGTTCCAGGCGTCCTCAGCGATCTGGCCGACAGCCTAAGCAGGTCACGATCCAGAGCGCACGAGTGGGAGCTGCTACAGTCTGTAGCAGACCAGCTCTTCGACAAGTGGAATCTTCCAGAGCTGGACCTCTTTGCATCACCACGCAATGCCAAACTGCCAATGTTCTGCTCGCGAGAGCACACGCCTGGAGTTTTCTGGCCAGAAGCGTTCTGCCTTTGCTGGGCAGGGAGGTTTTGCTATGCCTTTCCGCCCTTCCCTCTCATTCAGAGAGTGCTGCTCAAGTTACAGGCACAAGGAGCCCAAATGATCCTAGTAGCCCCCAAATGGCCTTGGCAGATTTGGTTCCCACTACTGCAGCGGTTATCAACGGAACCTCCAATTCCGCTGCCCATATGCTCGCAGTTACTGTCCCAGGACCAAGGGTCGCTGGTTCACCAGCACCTTCGGTCCTTACACCTACATGCTTGGCTCCTTCAGACGTAGCTCAACGTAGATACAGGGTTTCCCCGGAAGTGGCTGCAGTCTTAGCTTTGGCAAGAAAGCCCTCTACCTGCTTCGCCTACACTATGAAGTGGAAGTGTTTTTGCCTTTGGGCATCGCCACAGCGTTTGGATCCCGTCACCTGCCCTGTGAACTCAGCATTACAGTATCTCCTCTCTTTGTATGAAAAAGGGCCGAGTTACTCCTCTATCAAGGTGCACGTGTGGGCAATTTCCGCCAGTCATGCTCTCGTGAGAGACAGAACATTGGCGCAATTGGATGTCGCACACACCTTTCTTAGGGGAATTCTGCATATGAGACCTCCCATTCGGGACCCTATCCCACCCTGGGACCTCCTTTTTGTGTTGGAGAAACTCACCCTCCCCACTTTTGAACCAGCAGCGGATTGTGAGCTGCGTTACCTTTCTTGAAAGGTTTGTTTTTTGGTTGCTGTTACTTCAGCTTGAAGGGTTTCCGAGCTTCAGGCTCTGATGTGTAAAGAGCCGTGTTTAGTTTTCCACAGGGAAAGGGTTTCCCTCAGAACGAATCCTAAGTTTCTTCCGAAAGTGGTCTCAGAGTTGACCCTCCTGTTTGTTTTCCTTCCTCTTCCAGTAGAGGGGAGGCTCTCCTCCACACACTGGATGTCCACAGGACTTTGAGGTACTAACTCAAGAGGATGGCTACGTACTGTCAATCGGAGCACCTTTTTGTGGCTTTTGCACCACAATTTTTGGGTCGACTGGAGACCAAGCAGACTATCTCAAAGTGGATAGTTTGCTGCATCTCGTTTTGCTACGAGAAATGCAATAAACCCATACCGGGCCTGGTCAGGGGTCACTTCACCAGAGGAGTGTCTGCCTCATTCACCGCCCTGAGAAATGTCTCTCTAAAGGACATTTGTGCGGCCACCACCTGGAACTCTGTGCATACCTTCATCAAGCGTTACAGCTTAGATATCGTCTCCAGACACCAAGCTGGCTTCGGCCTAGCTGTTTTACAAGGGCTTCTGTCCTGAGGCCTCTGGAGTCAGCATATTCCACCTCCCAGGGTCGTCTACCTCTTTGGTGTGGGACTGCTTGGTATTCAGTCTTTATTGTAATAACCCACTGCAAGAGCTCCCACTCGAAGTAAGATAGTACAGTTACGTAAGAACGTACCATAACAGTTGATCTTCGAGAGGAGCTCTTGCAGCAGGCACTACTTCCCACCCACCTTCCCCCTCGACATGTGCAGATCCATTTTCGTTTACATCTCCATTTCTCTTCTACAGTTGCTTCATCTCCTTCTCTTGTCAGGCCTTATTCCAGGTCTTGGCGGGAGAACTGAGGTGGAGCTGGGTCCTCCCCCTCTTGTACCCAGACCGACGTTGGGGCAGGGCCAGCGTCGGGGGCAGTCCCTGCTGTGTACTGCTGGCTGAAGTTTTACCGGAGGGTCCTAGTGCCTGCGGTGTAGTCCATATTGTAATAGCCTGCTGCAAGAGCTCCTCTCGAAGATCTACTGTTACAGTAAGTTCTTACGTAACTGTACTTTACCTGGGAAAGTTGCAGATCTTTGGGGTAATGAATTCCATGTTGTAGTTGCAATAAAATTAAATGACCTTGAACCATATCTTGACCTTGTTTCTGGGACTTCAAGTCTCCTTCCAGTTGCTTCCCTTAGAGAATATTTTGAATACATTGGAGTTAATTTATCAAGTAAATAAGATGGAGCTTAGTCTGCAGTCAGTCGATCAAACTTTATTTAACCAGCCGGTTACATCATTGAGTGAGCTCATTTGCAAGATGGTCCTGGACACACAGAACAATTTTCATATATAGGTTGTAGTAATCAATTGAGATATAATAGCTGGGAAAACAGTATAATTAAGAGGAAGGATTACAAAAGATAATGGGAATAAATCTTAGATAGCAAGTCTGTATACATACACAATTAATTCATCATAACCTATTTGGAGACTGTAAAGAAGAGAGGGAGGAGAGAATGGCAACGGTACATGGGATGCAGCAGGAAGGGGGATAGAAAAAAACACAAAGTGGAGGGAGAGGCAACCCTGCTATATGAGAGTCCCCTAGGTTGGTTGCCACAGGGAAGGGAGGAGGGAACACTTACATGGAAAACTTAACAGCTGCTTTTCTTTATGAATTTTCAAAGATCTTCAATTTGCATTTAGAAGTAGTGTGCAATGGTGCATGATTGCTGGTGTGGTGCTTCATTGCTGTGGGCCCATGAAGCCTAATTTTGTAGGCATCGTTTTCCAGCTGTTCATGGACTGCACTACCGTAATCCAGCATAAGTAACATAACCGCTGAGGCTAACTTTTCTTTAGTTTCATTTGTCATACAGAACTTATTTCTTATGTAGGCACCCAATTTTTGTGATAATTTGGCACGCAGTTTATCAACATGATCATTGAACTTTAGTTTGGAATTAAACCAAAGATCCAGGTGCTTGTAGGAGTTTACCTGATCAATTTTAACACCATCCAAAGAAAAATATTTTGGACATACATTGAAGGCAGTATAGCGCAGTGGTTTAAGGCTCTGAGCTGCAAATCTGGTGACATCCAGCAGACCAGACCTGGGTTTGAATCCTACAGCTTCCGATTGCATACTGTGTGACTCTGAGCAAGTCACTTAACTTCCCAGTGCTCCCAGGTCGCTCCTGTAAAAAAGCTTTCAGCTTAGTGTGCTACTCCTGGTTAAACAACTAAAAAAAAAAAATATATATATATATTTAAATCGCTTGACACCGTAATTCTTTTCTTGACCCCAGATTTTAACAACATCACGTTGTTATTTTTTGTTTGTTTACTACTTAAAATCAATCTTTCCAGGGGCATGGATATAGTTCACTATCCACACATTGGTAGGTACACTGGAAGTACTGATTTGCCAGAATATCTTTAAGCTAAGCTCTTCCCAGTACCTAGGCAGTATATCTTCCGGCACAGGCTCTGCCCCAGGACATCCTCGGCTTCAAATTTTGCATCATGTGCCGACAGAAGATGTCATGGATGGACCCACATGTGTTGTGTCTTTACTGTCTGGGGACAGCACACAATGTTTTGGGTTGCAGTCTGTGCCAGATGATGCTCCCTTCTTTCCTGGAGGATCGTGCAGCCTGGTTTCTTCTTGGCCGGCCAGCTGATCATGACCCAAAACAACTGATGAAAGGTCACAAAAAGGCTTCCATTGCAGTAGGGTCGGCGGCTCAACTTGCAGTCATGGAAGAGGCGGTGGAGACTGCTGCAGCAGGCATATTGTCGGTCTTTGCATTGCTTCCAGCTGGGACCATTGTCGGAGCGTCCTTCACCGGTGAATTCTTGGAGGTGTGTTGGGCCCTTGAGTCTTTGAGGAGGGCCTTTGCCGACACAGGAAGAAGCACAACCCCCCCCAATCATGGAACTGGTAGAGATCACGCATCCCCTGCTCCCTCGATTCCTCTGACTGTTGGACATGTGTTGAGTGCTTAACTCCTTTAGAGTCTGCTTTGGTTGAGAGCCAGGTAGCAAACTCCATGGTGCCCTTGTTGGGTTCGCCAAACTCTACACAGGCCAATCAGGCAGTCAGGATTTTTCTCGACCCTGTTGACCCATTGTTGGAGGAGGTTGACGAGGAGCCTGTCTCCAAGACCCCAGTGTTCCCGGTCATCACTCAAGAGGACATGGACTGGTTGGTGTTCCCGTTCAGTGCCACTCGGGAAGCAGCCCCCACTGGAGGTTGTTCCACTGAAGATGGTGCATGTCATGTACACTTCATCTCTGGTGGCTTCACCTCATTGGCCCTTCGGTCGATGGTTGAGATCTAGGTCACAGAGCTGCTTGTGCTCTTGATCATGCTTGGGAGACATCGCTTTCATCTTTCCTTATCCTCCTTGTCTTCAGATGAGGAGTGGCTCTGACATTAAATGGGATGGTACTATGAGGAATTGATGGGGCCGCTCACGCTGATGTAGACATGGTACGTAATCATGGAAGGCCCCCAGCTAGCAGATGTTTCTGTGTGGTCCTAGCTCTGAAGGCTATACTTCCAAAGGTGTGGCCTAATCCAGGATATTCTCTTGAAGACCTACTGTTATGCAAGTTCTTACATATCTGTTCTTTTTAAACCCTGCTATCCCAGCAATCCCTAAAACCCTCAAACCCATAGTACTGCAGAAGTTTGACTAGGCTTTTCTTATTCATGTAGTTAGATGGAAAAGTTACTCATCGTAGTAACATCTTTTCTTTTAATGGATTAGAACATCCAGTCAGATTCACTGATCTCTGCTTACCCTTTTTAGGATAGATTAATTAGGTTCTTAAGAATCGTGCATTTTTGAAGAATGAGCTTTTAATGATTGCTGTTACATTTGTTTGTCATTTTTTAATCAGAAATTAGAATTGTTAGAACTGGAATATATATTTTTTTGTCCAAATTACTGTATGTCTTGTCTCCTAGCCTCTTCAGCTCAGAGATCTACTGTTAGAATACTAGGACCAGCACAGTGAGAGCGCATCTGTGGGTGGTGGGGCATCTTAAGTTCCAGGGCACCATTCACCTCGCAGAGATGATGCACAAGCTTGACTGACTGGTCTAATCCATTAGAAGAAAAGATGCTACTACAGTGAGTAACTTTTCCATCATCTTCGAGGATATCTGTTTCATCAGGCCACACTTATGGAACTATAAGCTGCCAGGCACTAGGACCACATGAAAGCTATGCAAGCAGTCTGCCAGGGGCCCGCCCACGGCAGTGTCGGATATTGGCTGATACGTAAACGTGGGTGGCCCCTCCTTTTTAGTTCTTTCATCGCCGTTAACCATAGTCATTGGACTGCTGAAGGAAATGCCGCTGCAATAGCCACCGTTTTCTTTTATTTGAAAAAGCAATCACTTTTATAGTGATTTTTGATGACCTGTATGTCATCAAAGGAGCCTTCAAAATTGTTCCAGTATTGTACCTTTGGTGAGAAGATTTACACTGATGACTTCTACGACATCTGTGTCTGCTGCCTAGGCCTGGACCACAACATGAAAGTCTGTGGAATTTGTAGGCTTTTAGTTCTGTGACCAGGCAACGCCATAAGGGTACCCCAGAAAAATTCCTCCTTAAACAGAAAGTGGCTAGCACGGAGAAGGCGCTTCAACAGAAGAGCACTGCCCTCGTCGCTGGCCTGTCTGCAGAGTCCAGATCCTCAAAATCCTGGGACAAGGCATCAAGGAGACACAAACACAAGCAGCAGGAGAAGGAAAGGGCCTCCCAAGTGCATTCCAGGTCACCCCTCTGTACAGAAAGTACGACTTACTCTGTGCTATCATCTGCTCTGTTGGCACTGCCTCTCACTCTCCGCAACCGTCAACAAGTCACCAAGGTCAGGGATTGTCACTGACATTACCAAGCCTAGTACAGTTGGTACGTTACCATCGATGTTGGGGACTTGGCCTCCCCTGTCGACTCCTCCAGTTGTACCCATAAGTCACATGGGCGCTGACACTCGGATGATCCTGTCCTCCTTTTCAGATATGATTTAATGCCTATTATCTAACCTCCTGGTTCCAGGTGGTCAGTTGACTGTGCCTACTACTAATCCCTCTCCCCCCCCCCTTGACGCTGCAAGTGTACCCTTGCCACAGCCATCTCCTAAAGCACCGCCGGCGTTGCTGGCCTCACATTACCCTCTCCCTGTTGACTGGCTTGACAAGTACTAATATAATCCTGACCTTATAATGCAGGAGGAGAAGGCTGAGGGTTATGCTGAACACCCTTATGACAGGGTCACCAGCTCCACTGTGTCCGCTTGTAGTGAGGACTGGCTGATAAGCACACCATGGTGCTCTCCAGAGGATTCCACTTGCATCACCATGATTCAGCAGTTACAAGTTGCCATGAGCTTTGACCTTGAGGAACAGGACATTACCAAGAAAAACCTTAGTGTTTCTGGCATTGCCAGAATCTCATGCAGTGGAACGGCCTTCCGGAGGAGGTCGTGGAGTCAGAAACAGTGGTGGAATTCAAGCATGCATGGGACAGTCATAAGGCAATTCTAGGGGATGGGGGTAGGAAAAAGTAGGCTGCTGGTTAACTAGGATCTGCAGCTTATCCAATAGGCAGGGAAATGGGCAGACTGGGTGGGCCAAGCTGTCCTTATCTGCCGTCAAATTCTATGTTTCTAGTTGTAGTGCACCTCTGCTCCCTGCTTTAGAGGATGCCACCTTTGCTGCCTGGCACAAACCCAGTAATATATAACATATAACAATGTATACTGCATCCAGTTCTGGAGACCCTATCTCCGCAAGGACATAGACAGGATAGAGGCAGTCCAGAGGATGGCAACTAAAATGGTGCAGGGTCTGCAAGAGAAGCTGTATGAGGAGAGACTAAAGAAGCTTAATATGTATACCCTTGAGGAAAGAAGGGAGAGGGGGGACATGATAGAAACCTTTAAGTACCTCAGTGGAATCAACAAAGTCCAAGAGGGTAGTATCTTTCAGAAAAAGAGACGTGCAAGAACAAGGGACACAATTTAAAGATGGGAGCGGTTCCGGGACAATGTGAGGAAGTATTTTTTCACAGAGAGAGTAGTGGATGCATGGAACAGCCTTCCTGAGGAGGTTTTGGGGTCTAAAACTGTGGTAGAATTCAAGAATGCATGGGACAGACATAAGGCAATTCTTGTGGGGGATAGGAAGAATTAGGCTGTTGGTTAACTAGGATCTGCGGCCTATCCTGTAGGTAGGTAAATGGGCAGACTAGGTGGGCCAAGCGGTCCTTATCTGCCGTCAATTTCTATGTTTCTATAACACATAGTATAACAACCCTACCAAGCATGGAAGACCCATAACATTTCCAGGCTACCTAGGGACTTAGAAATATACCGTGCTCTTAGGAATTCATGTACTAAAGCTGTCCGTCCGGCCAAGGCCGAATACTTTAAGACCACATTCCATTCAAACATAAACAATCCCTCTAAATTCTGGAAGGTTGTCCACTCCTTATTCTTCCCTCCAACAAGGCCTCCTACTCCACTCATCAAAGTAAATAACTCTCCAATAACTGACCATCCTACAGTTGCTGTCAGTTCTTATTTTACGTCCTGTGCCTCTGCTCTCCTGTCCACCCTCTTCACCCCCTTCCACCCACACCACTGCTTCTCTCCCCCACCTGAGAAATTTTCTTTTTCACAAGTAACCCCAGAAGATACCCTAAACACTCTTCTCACCCTCAACCCAACTAAAGGCGGCTCGCCTGACGGCCTAGACGCTAAGCTGTTATAGCTGGCAGTCCCAGCTATCGCCACACTCCTGTCTATTCTAATAAACCTCTCCTTGACAGCATTCGTCCCTAAAGCCTGGAAGCATGCTGTCGTTCTACCCCTTCCTAAGGGTGGAGACCCATCCTGTCCAGCTAACTGCTTCTCCGTATCAGTACTACCTATCCTGGCTCAATTACAAGAGCACCTGGTTCTCTCTCAGCTTTTTTCCTTTCTCTCTGACACCCATTTTTTCACACCTTTTCAGTCTGGATTTAGGAAAAAACACTCGACCACAACCTCCCTGCTTAGGCTCACTGATTCTGTCCTCTTAGGGATGGACAGTGGCCTAATTACCACTGCCATATTTGTCAACCTCGCCAAGGCCTTTGACACAGTCTCCCACACCCTCCTCCTTGAGACCCTCTCCTCAGCAGGCCTGTCTGCCTCTGCCACAAGTTGGTTCAGAGCCTGCTTGGTAGGTAGGACTCAATCTGTTTGAGTTGCTGACTCTGTATCCCCTCCTCTACAAATTACCACCAGAGTACCTTGGGTCTGTGCTCAGACCTATATTATTCTCTTATTTTCTTAAACGTCCTCCCACCAGTATGCATCTCATCCTTCATTCTCATATATGCCGACGGCACTGTCCTTTTCACTTCCAGCCAATCCCCCTCTGATGTGGCAGTTAAACTTCAGGATGAATTCGACAATGTTCATCGCTGGCTAAGCTCGCCTCAGCTATTCCTAAATGCCAAGAAAACAGTCTCCATGACCTTTGGCACGTGGCAGACACTCTCTCGGCTACCCTCCCTGCCCTCCTTCCACACCCTTGATGAGAATATCCTAGAGGACACCTCCTCCTCTTTTAGATATCTTGGGGTTTGGCTTGACCAACTCCTCAGTTTTTCTGGTCACGTGGGCACCATCCTGAAAAAGCTGCACCCCAAGCTCTACTGGAACTGTAGCAGCTTACCGCTGTCGGCCAGGCATGAAATCGTCCAGAAAATGAGGCTCCTCATTTTTGATTACTGCAATGTACTCTATAGTGCTGCTCCCAAGTCCTCCCTAACCAGAATGGACACCCTCTTCAACTCCTTGTGTCGTTTCGCTGTGGACTCCCCTTCCCTTACTCATCACTGTGATCTTTACTGCTTTCTTGCATTCCTCTTGCCCAAAAACGGACGTCTCTCCCATTGCGCCAAATTCATCTCAAAATATTGGTTTGGTTCCCTTCCTTCCTACCTCTCCTTTCTATCCACTCCTCCTCCCCCTACTCACTAAGATCAAATGTTCCTCGCGCTATGGCCATCCCTCACCGAACATCATCAGCTGGCCACTTGGCCTTCTCATACCATTACCCTAAACTTTGGAACTCCTTACTCCATCAAATAAGGCTCTCATCATCCCCCTATTCCTTCTTTTCTTCCTACACAACTTCATATCTCCAAATTGTACCTGCACCTAATAACCTCTCCTGACACTTTAACTATAGTGCAAAACACACCTACCTGTCTGATCCCCTCCCCACCCTGTAACCATCATCTCAGTTTTTCGCATGTTTTGCTGGTACAAGCACTTAGTACATACCCTTCACTGTGCACTTGATTTGTATCATGGTATGGGCATTTCATTATTATGCCTCCTTAAGCACTTTTGGTTGTAATTCATGCTGTACAATTCCATTTGTATATATTACAACATTTATGTATCTATTGTCTTGTAAATATTGGACCTGTATTACTGTTCTCCTCTCCCCTCTCCCCCAGGATGCACTGGGAGACTAGCAACTTGTTCAGTGTGCCTTCCCTTGTGAGACTTTACGATAAATAAATAAAATATTTCAGCCGTACCCAGGAAAGAAGATAAAATGTACATGGCCCCCCCCCTCTAGGAAACCATTTTTTTGCCACCCAGCCTGAGGCAGATCAGTAGTCATTAATGCTACCCTTGACGGGTGCAGGGCACCTAAGCACATGAGTTCCCTTCTTCCTGATAAAGAGTCCAGGAAGTTGGATGTTCTGTGTGAAAGGACTTTTGCTTCAGCATCATTGGGCCTTTGCATTGCTGATTCTCAGGCCCACGAGATGAAGTACCAGAACACCCTCTGGAGGAAGGCCAAGGTAGCCGCACAATCCTTACCAGAGGGCACCCCAAAACAAGGGCTTCTCAAAGCCCTTACTGCTGGGGCTGATGTGGGCAAGCATCTGCTCTACACAGCTTATGATGTCTCTGATGCTTATGCCAGGGCTGTGGCCTCTGGCATCTGTCTCAGGAGATATTCTTGGTTTAGGGTGGCAGGCTTTGCAAATGATTTGAAGCAGTCCATTCTCAATGCCCCTTTTCGAAGGCATAAATTGTTTGGTGCTGAGGTCCAAGATATCCTGTCCACTCTTCAGGCCTCCGGCAGAACCTTGAAGTCTGTGCATTGCCTCTACCTTACCCAGCCTATGGGTATGAGTAGGGGGGGCCTTTTCGTCCAGCTGGTGTTAGACGGTGCTCAGAAGCTGGGCAGTGGTAAGGGAGCAGGAGCCTTGCCCACCCCCAGTGCCCACTCAAAAGCCCATAGAGGTGGTGGAGTACCCCCACTGGCTCAGCCTGACTCCTTGTACACCCCCAACCACCTTTATCTCCAGGGATGGTTGTAGGGGGTCACCTCTGCCTCCACTTAAACCAGTGGGAAAAGGTGATGACACATTCATGTGTTCTGAAAGTCACAGAACAGGCCATGCTCTGGAACTTCTAGACATTCCTACAGATCATCCTCCACTAATGACCCATTATCCTCCAGAACACCTACCCTTGCTTCTGGAGGAAATACAGACAGTGTTACAAAATGGGGCCATAGAATCAGTGCCTCTAGAACAAAGGCACACGTTTTTTACTCTCTGTACTTTCTGGTTCCAAAGTAGACAGGCGACTTGCGGCCTATCTTGGATCTCAAGGAGTTGATCCTCTTCACAGAGTATAAGAAGTTAAAAATGGTCACCTTGCAATACATACTTCCCCTGCTGCAAGCAGGGTATTGAGTCTGTTCCCTCGATATGAAGGGTGCATACTTCCATATCAAAATCTGAAAGCCTCACAGAAAATATCTGAGGGTCTTCTTCAGGGATATCTCTGTCCTCAGGTCACACCTGTGGGACTTAGTCGTCAGGATCACATGGAAGCTTTTTCTACAGTAGTCTACTAGGGGCTGCCCATGCCGACATCAGACTCTGACGTCATGTGCCCTATATAAGTGCAGGTGGCTCTGCTTCCTCCTCAGTTCTTTCTCACCTTCAACCATTCATGCACAGACTCCACGGAAGCTTCATCGCTCAGTTCGACTGCTAAAGCTACTTACCTTTTTTCTTTGGTATTTTCTTTTGAATCACTTTAAAGTGATTCTTTTTGTCTCTGTATGTCGAGAACTAATCCTTCGTCAGCGGTCTTCCTTCGCTGCCACTGTGGAAAGATTTCTTCAGCCGACAACCATGAACTCTGTGTCTGCTGTCTTGGGCCTAGCCACAGTGTTCTCACCTGGGAGTCCTGTCTGAAGTTCAACCTGACACAAGAAAGCCCTGCAGAAGTTCCTTTTGGAGCAACAGGCAGCCCCCAGAGAGCAGGGCCGCCCTCCCCCCCAATCGCTGACATCTTCGGGCTGTCAAGCCACCAAGGCCTAGGACAAGTCCTCAGTGAAACACTCTCATCAGGATAAGGATCTTCCTAAGGACCGTTTTCCCCAAAGGTGATCCCTGTTGGATTCTTCCTCCTCTTCTCCTGGGATTGCTCTGTTGACTGCTTCAGCATCAGCACCTTGCTTCATGCAGGCTTCTGCTCCTATCAGCCCCCCACAGAGTAGACTTCTACCAGTCTTCACGGGGCTGTGGAGGGGCTGTTGGCCTCTGCATTGTCAGCACCCAGCCCTGCCATCTAGACCCTTGAGGTCCACAGGCTCTGGGCCCCACCACTTCTACTATAGCTATTGGCAGTTTGTCAGAGCTGGGCACTGCGCCCCCTCCTTCGATGCCTGTGTTGATGATGCTGCCTTTTCCCACCATCGACCTTACCACTGTTCTTTCCTCCATTACCATGTCTCTCATGCATCAGTTTGTTCCATGGCCTGGTGTGTTGTAACTTACGCCATCGGGGGCTGTCTTGGTGTCGACACCAATTCGACCCATCCGCCCCTCGCCTTCTAGAGAGCTTTCAGTACTCCGACCATTGGTCCCTGTTTCAGAACAAGCCAGCATCGAGGAGGAATAACACTCTGACCTCATTCTCCCTGACAAAGAGGATGAGGACGAAGACATTGAAGTGGACTCCATTGATAGGTCGACTGTTTCCTCCAGGAGTGAGGACTCTGTCAGACACCCTTCCAGGTCCATCCCCCTGGAGGGACCCTTTTTCTTCAACATTATGAGGCAGCTCCCCTCCATTATGGGGTTCCAGACCGAGGAAGAGGATGTCACGAGGAATCTGGTGGATTTCTTGGAGATCCCAGAATCTCCACCCCAAGTTACACCTCCTCCGGTGCCAGCACTGAATGATGTTGCCACTGCTGCCTAGCACAGGCCCAACCTAGTACCAGCCATGCCCAGAAAGGCTGATATGGTTTACCAGGGACCTGGGGCAGCCCTTTTATGCAGCCCAGCCAGAAACCACATTGTTTGTAATTAAGGCTGCTCATGACAGGACTAAGGCACTCAGGCACATTAGTTCCCTGACCAGGAATCTAGGAGGCTAGACCTCTGGGGCAAGAGGACTTTTGCCTGTCACTCTAGGCCTTAGAATTAGCAAATTACTTGGCTCATTTGATTAAGTACTAGAATACCCTCTGGAGGAAGGACAGAGCTGCCTCTCAGGCCCGCCCTAAGGGTTCCCAGAAGCAAGAGCTTCTCAAAGTTCTCCAGGCCTCTGAAGATGTCAGTGAGCATCTCCTCAGAGCCACCTATGAATCGGATATTGCTGATAGTGCAGCCAGGGCATCTGCCTCCGGAATTTGCCTTGGTCATCACTCCTGGCTTGGAGTCTCAGGCTTTTCAGCTGCTTTCCAGCAAAAGGTGTTGAATGCCCTTTTTGTGGGTCACAAACTCTTTGATCCTGATGTGCAGGATATTATCAATTACCTGCAGGCCTCTGGAAGAGCTGATCGGTCTGTCTACTCCCTTTATCATACCCAGCCCAGAAGTAGACACAGACCCTCCTTTTGGAAGGTCTCTCACAAGTCTGGTTCTGGAACCAAGCTCTAAGTTAAGCGCTGGGCCAGTTCTGCCTTGCCTGCCCCTTCTAATCTCTCTACTAAGCAGTTCAGAGGAGTAGGTGCGGCCACGGCCGCTGGTTCAGCCTCAGCCAAACTTTTATCCTCCAGACCTCCTTCCTCTTGTTCCAAGCCAGGAGGTGGTGGTTGGAGATTGGTTCTCCCTCCATTTGTTCTAGTGGAGAGTCATTACAATGGATGCTTGGATCTTGAAGATAATCAAAAAGGGCCATGCTCTAGAACTTATGGAACAGCCTCCAGGTATTCCCCCAGTCCCCAACTTTTATCCTCCAGACCACACACAGGTGCTCAGGGAGGAGGTACTTACCCTGCTGCACAAAAGGGACATAAAACCAGTGCCCAGATGGCAGAGGAACAAGGAGTTCTACTTCAGGTGGTTCTTGGTTCCCAAGAAAACAAGGGACTTGAGGCCCATTCTAGACCTCAAGGAGCTCAACCTCTTTATCCAGTACAGAAAGTTCCAGATAGTCATTCTACACGGCCTGCTTCCTCTGCTCAAGCAGGGTGACTGGCTATGCTCCCTCGATATTATTTATTAGAATTTTGGTAACTGGGTGAGCTCACTGAGACAATGCAGTCCCTTTCTCAGGAGCGGCTAGGGTCTAGGGTACAAGCATAAGAACATGTGCCAACAACTATACAAAGTAAGTGTGAAAAAAATATCTACAGCATATAAACATTATAGTACGCTGGCCCGGTGGCGCTGAGGGCTGAGGCGCTGGTTGCCTGACCTCACGCTACGCCGGCGTCCGTTGCGGAAATGAGCAGGGGTCACCGGGGATCGGCTGGGGAGGAGAAGGATTGAACGTCCGAAGGACTGCTCTTCTTCTCTGGGGAGGTGGGGAACCAGCGTTTCGGTGTTAGTCTGACCCCTGGTGGAGGCTAGGGGGCTGGCACACCGAAAGCTTCAGTGAGGGGATTAGACCAGGGCAGACATTCGGTGGAGCGTGCTCACTACTTGGACTTCATTGCACGCCCGGTCTAAGGAGAAAAAATACAGGAGGAAAATGCGGTACCTGACAAACAGGGTGACTGTTGATCCTCGCAGGCGCGCCCCCGCGATGGGCAGTAATACCTCCAGCATCGAATCCAGAGTTAGGCAGGTAGAGGGATTCCCTGCCGCCCCACCACAGGGAGTAAGCCGTGGGATAGCTGGAGGGGTAAGCTGCGAGAGGGGGACGGGGCTGGGGGAGCCCGATGAGATGGCAGCTGTCAGGGGACCAAGTGGATAAAAGAACTAACTGAAAAAAAACATTATAGTACAAGATTAGTGAGAACAATATATACAACATATATACATATACAGCATATTTTTTAATTTATTTATTTCATTTGATAACCGGGTAAGAGCACTGGACCAAATGCCCTTCTTCCGGCCAGACCCAGAGACAATAAATACAAATACAAAAATCATACAAGAAAAGTACAATCATCAAAGTTACACAAAACAGTTACATAAATATTTCATCACTAGATGTTTCCTCAGTTTCCCTTTAAAATCAGATATGGAGGTAGCCTGACAAACAACTAAGGGTAATAGGTTCCAGTAATGAGGGGCAGCTACTGAAAAAGCACGAGATCCAATTATGAGTTTAGATAACACTACAGATATTTACATTAGTGCATCATGACCAGTGCTCCCTCAATATGCAGGATGCCTGTCTGCATATCATGGTTTGCTCCGGGCGCATACCTGGCAGTTCTAGTCTGTGGGGCATTACAGTACAGGCATTGCCCTTGCTTATCCTGCACCACAGGTATTTACTGTACCAAGTGCTTAGCAGCTGTAGCAACAGCACTCCAGCTCAAAGGCCTCTATGTGTTCCCATACCTGGATGACAGATTAATGAAAGCTCAGTCCAAGGAGCTCCTGTTATTACCTCTGGAGCGCACCCTGCAGTTGTTCCAGTCTTTGGCATCACTGTCAGTTTGCTCAAGACTGTGCTGACCCTGTCCCAGCGTTTACAGTACATAGGAGCAGTTCTGGATTCTACTCTGGGCAAGGCCTTCCTCCCACAGGACAGGGTAGACTGCCTTATTGTACAGTTCCAGGAGGTGGCTCAGAGTCGGTATGTCCCAGCCAGGGCATTTTTGAGGCTACTAGGCCTAATGGCCACAACCATCATTTTGGTCCCTTTGGCCTGTTTGCACATGAGGGTCCCACAGTGGACCCTCAGTTTCCAGTGGGATCAGCACTCACAGTCTAGATCAGCTGGCCCTTGTCTCCTCCCCAGTCCGCAGAGTGCTTCACTGGTGGATGGAACCGGCCAATCTCTTAAAAGGGTCCCCTTCCTTATCCCCATTCCTCAGCATATCCTCACCACGGATGCTTCGAGTCTGGGTTGGGGAGCCCACCTTGGCCCTTATCGGACACAGGGCCTCTGGTCCCAGTGGAAGACACGTCTCCTCATAAACATCTTAGAAATGAGGGCAATTCTGTATGCCTTACAAGCCTTCCAGAACCATCTTGCCGTGGGCCTCTGCTGGTGCAGTTGAACAATCTCAGTGTGGTATTTTACATCAACAAGCTAGTGGGGGGGGGGCCTCATTCCTACCCCCTATGCCGGGAGGCGATGAGGGTCTGGTACTGCATTCTAGATCACAGTCTAGAATTGTCAGCCGTCCATGTGCCAGGCACCCAAAATACCTTGGCAGACAGCCTCAGCAGACCACAGTCCAAAATGCATGAGTGGGAACTGCTAACCTCTGTCGCAGAAGACCTGTTTGACAGATGGGGTCATACAGAGTTGGACCTGTTTGCATACCCACTCAACGCACAAAACTGCTGTGTTTCTGCTCACTAGATCCAGGGCCTGGAGTTTTCTGGTGAGATGTGTTGTCCTTCTCATGAAAAGGGAGATTTCTTCATGCATTCCCTCTTTTTCCTCTGATTCAGAGGGTGCTCATCAAGCTACGGATGTAGGGTGCCACCCTAATTCTGGTGGCTCCATTTTGGCCTCCGCACATATGATTTCCATTAGTGCAACAGTTGGCTGTGGAACCTCCAGTTCCCCTTCTGCTCTACCAGGAACTGTTGACACAGGCTTTGGGGACTCTGGTCCTTCCAGACCTCAAGTCCCACCAGCTGCATCCATGGCTCCTAAGGACACAGCCATTGTTCTATTTGGCGTGTCTCAGAATGTGGCTGATGTCCTGGGGGCTGCCAGAAAACCTTTCGGCAGGGCCACTTACTCCATGAAATGGAAGCGGTTTGCTATCTGGGCCTCTTCTCATAGCCTGGACCCTTTCACCTGTCTAGTGAACCAGGTTCTGGAGTACCTTCTGACCTTGTCTGATGCAGGACTCAAATACTCCTCTCTTAAAGTGCACCTGTTCAGAATGGGCAAACTAGGTGGGCCAAGCGGTCCTTATCTGCTGTCAAAGTCTATGTTTCTATCAGCTATATCAGCCTTTCATGTGCCCATTGATGGCCATACTGTGGCACAGCTGGATATGTGGCCCATAATTTTCTGTGAGGCATTCTCCACCTGAAGCCTCCCATTCGTAATCCAGTTCTAGGGACATGGATATGATGTTCCATCCACACTTACTGGCAGGTTCCTTGCCATTTTAAATCTTGCCGGAAGGTCTTCAAGCTGGCTCCTCCCGTCCACCCAGGTGGTAAAACTCTTGGCTCCGCCCCATGACATCAGATCTTCCTTACCGCTTAGAAGCTCGGGTTCTCTCCTTTGCGCTCTGCATTTTAGGCCTGGATCCAAACTCTTTGGTTAACCCAAAACTAATTTTAAAATTTACAAGACTTCGGTCTTTATCTTCCTTTGCGGCTGCGATGGACAAATAGACTCCCGGATTTCGTCAGTGCCCCTGTGGGCAGAAGATGTCCCGGACTGATCCACACTCCATGTGCATCTACTGCCTGTGGCTTGAACATGATTTGCAGGCCTGTGACTTGTGCAAGTCCTTTTCGGCCATGGTCTTAGAGGATCGCGCTGCCAGACTGCAACTTGGGCGCCCCGAGAAATGTTATCCTCTGGTCAAGTCAAAGGAGGCACATTGGGCGGTGTCCGCAGCAGCAGGCTCACTTGATCATCTCGAGCAGATGATCGCCCTCGAGGAGGAAGTGGCCCAGGCTGCAGCATCATCATCAGTTGCGGCATTTATCCCGCTCTCCTTGGGCTCCACCTACACTGCTTTGTTCAAGGAGCTTTGTCAGTCCCTCTCCACCAAGGGAGAGGGGCCTTCGGGACATTCCTCTCGGTCCAAAAAGAAGGACTCTAAGGGTAAGTCCCACTGTCGACGTTTGTGGGCTCGGGAGAGGTCTCCTTTCCCGGACTGTCGACACTCTACTTCGGTCAAGGTTGTGGCTAAGGCCGCTGGCTTCACGGTATCCTCGTCAGGTCAGCCGGCCGTGACACCCATCGACGCAGTCGAGATTTTTCTCGACCCATTGGATGGGCTGTTGACTGGAGAAGCCGACAACCCTTCTTCACTGGTTCCCCCAGTGGAAACCGAGGACTTGCCTGTGCCTCTTGTGCCGGAGTTCCCGGTTAAGGTCCCTGAACCGAGGGAGGAGCGGGTTTCCCCCAACCCCTCTCAGACCCACCTTTGGAAACACCGAAGGGCTCAGTCTCGGACCTCTTCCCGGTCCAGCCGATCCCGCTGACATCGGCGGTCTCGGCACCATGGAAAGTGGCGGTGCCGCTCATCCTCGTCTTCATCCTCTTCAGAGGATAGGCTCTGGCGCAAATTGCATCAATGCTACAAGGATCTAATGTGGCAGCAGCTCCTTTTGACCGGGAATAAACCGACTCCGTCGCCTTCCCCAGGCATTAAGTGGCAGTCACCGGAGCGGCCGAAACAACCCCTCGTAGTGGTCGAGGAGCTGAAGCTGGCACCGGTTGTTCGGCCGAAACTGGCTGCGCCACCCATTGTGGTGGAACCTCCGCCTCCACAAACTAAATCTGAGGCCCTGACCAAGGATTCTCTGTCGGGTCAGGGCTTGCCCCACCAGTTGTCGGTCATCCTCACTCCCGATCGACCTCTGCAGGTGGAAGGTGGCTCAGGCGTTCGGCAGCTGTTCGCAGACTCCTCAGAGTGGTAGGAAAGGGTCTGCCTCTGGAATTCGAGCAGTCCCCACCCTATCGAGCCGGCGCCCCACGGGAGGCTATGGGGTCCACAGCCTTTCTGTTGGCTCATCGAGCCGACATTGCCTTGCTTCTCCAGAAGGAGGTGATCAGGGAGGAGGCGGATCCTCCATCAGACCCAGGGTTTGTGTCCAGATACTTCCTGGTCCCAAAACGGACGGGAGGGCTGGCACCTCATTCTAGACCTACATGACCTGAACAAGTTCCTAAGGTCTCGAACCTTCAGGATGGTCACTCTGCCTCAGATCATCCCATCCTTGGAACGAGGCATGTGGTTCTGTTCTCTGGACCTTCAGGACGCATTCTTTCATGTCCCAATCCATCTCACACCAGCGATTCCTCCGCTTCAGAGCGGAAAGATCCCTTTACGAGTTCTGGGCCATGCCCTTTGGCCTCTCTCCAGCTCCCAGGGTCTTCACCAAATGCATGGCAGTGGTGACAGCATTCCTGCGGTGCCGAAGGGGCCGGGTGTACCCTTACCTGGATGACTGGCTGATTGCAGCCGCCTCCAAGCCAGAGGTGGAGTGATCCAGGGATCTGGCCCTCCAGGTCTGCTCTCAGATTGGGCTCCTCATCAACGAGCCCAAATCGGAACTCTTGCTAACGCAAGTGATTCAGTTAATCGGGGCAGAGCTCGACTCTCATTGAGTCAGAGCACGGCTCCCGGTGGACAGGGCCAAGGTTCTTTCCTCCTTTGCCCAATCATTTCAGGTTGGGCAGTTGCGCCCTGCCCGGGACTTCCTGCACCTCCTGGACCTCATGGTGGCCTGCACCAGCGTGGTCCGTTGGGCCTGCTGGCACATGCGTCCCCTTCAGTGGGGGCTGGCCTGCCAATGGTCATAGCGCTGGGGTCCTCTGGACCAGTCAGTGATAGTGACCCAGGAGATGTAGAATGCTCTTCAGTGGTGGCTCATTCCAGCTCATCTGCAGGAGGGTATCCCATTCGTCCGCCCAGATCCGATGGTCACTCTTAACAACCAGTGCCTCTCTGATGGGTTGGGGTGCCCATCTGGGGGAGCTCAGAGCGCACAGCCTCTGGTCCCCTCTGGAGTCTCTGTCACAGCAACCTGCTGGAGCTTCGAGAGGTCCGACTAGCCCTTACTGCCTTTGCTCCATTTGTACGGGTTCAAGTGGTCCAGGTCCAGACTGACAAAACCACGATCATGTACTTACTGCCTAAACCGCCAGGGCGGGACGCTGCCCTGTTTCATGAGGAAGATCTCCGCACTTGGTCTCTTTTGAGCAGACTGTAGGCAGATCTCCTAGCCATCCATGTGGCAGGAGCCTCCAACACTCTCGCCAATGCCCTAAGCCGGATAGGTGCTGCATCTCACGAGTGGTCTCTCTTGCCAGAGGAAGTACAAGATCTGTTCTCCCACTGGAGCACTCCTCAGGTGGACTTGTTTGGCTCCAGGGAGAATGCGAAACTGAGGCTGTTTCACGCCCACCTCCCTCAGCAGGGCTCGCTGCAAGGGGATGCCTTCTCGAGGCCGTGGACCCCGGGCCTCTTCTACGCCTTTCCCCCATTTCCCTTGATCCACAAGGTGCTTCTCAAGGCGAGGAGGGACAATGCACAGATAATTCTGGTAGCCCTAGACTGTCCCCGCCAGTTCTGGTATCCAGATCTGTTCAGCCTCAGCTCCAGACTCCCGAGGTGGCTTCCAGCCCGCCTGGACCTGATCTCAGTCAGCAGGGGAAAGGTGCTCCACCCGGACCTTCAGTTCCTGCACCTGATGGCCTGGTTCCTGAGCAACTAGAGTTCCAGGCCTTGGGTCTTTCCGATGAGGTCCTCATCGTTGTTGAGGCATCCCGTAAGGAGTCGACTAGAAAATGCTACGCCTTCAAATGGAAGAGATTCTCCATCTGGTGTCAGGATAAGGGGTTGGACCCTTTCTCCTGTTCTTTGGCCAGCATTCTGGACTACCTGTGGTTCCTTTCTCAGCTAGGGCTTCGGTCGACGACCCTTAAGGTGCAGCTGGCAGCCATCTCTGCTTACCAGGTGCGGGCCGGCAAGCAGTGAGTGGCGCAGGAGAAGGCGGTTGGGCACTTTTTCGAAGGCCTTGATCACATATCCCCTCCGATGCGAGAACCTCCACATCCGTGGGATCTACTGCTGGTACTGGCTACTGGGCAAGCCATTCGAACCGATGCACAGGTGTGATATTTCTCACCTGTCGTGGTAGACTGCCTTCTTGGTGGCCATCACGTCAGCCAGAAGGGTGGGAGAGCTCCAGGTGCCTTCCATCGAGTCTCCTTATCTGGTCTTCCACAGGGACAACGTTGTCCCGCGCCCACCTGAAATTCCTTCCAAGGTGGTGTCGGAGTTTCACCGTAACCAGGTGTTGACTCTGCTGGTGTTCTACCCAATCACACTTCAGAGGCCAATATAGGCTTCATACTTTGGACCCTAGAAGAGCGCTCTCTTATTACAAGGAGCGGACGGTTGAAGTTCGGGGAGAGGTTCGCCAGCTGTTTGTCACTTACGCTGAAGCCGCATCTGGCAGACCTGCAGCCAAGCGGACGACAGGCAGGTGGGTCACCTCCTGCATAGATCTCTGCTACAGGTTGGCGGGCATGGAGCCTCCCAAAGGGATAAGAACTCATTCTACCTGCCATACCGCTGCATCGGTGGCTGCTTCTAGGGACGTCCCTATCTAGGAAATCTGCAGGGCTTCCACCTGGAAGTCAGAACACACCTTCATTACCCACTACCACATCGACCTTGAGTCACGCCGGGGTGCTGGTTTCGGGACCTTGGTTCTCCAGTCCTTATTTCCCAAGTAGGGGGTGCGCTCCTTGCCTCCCTCCTCCCGGAGAACTGCTAGGAGTCTGCCAGTAAATGTGGATTGAACAAGATATCCATGTCCCTAGAAATATAGGTTACTCACCTGTAACAGGAGTTCTAGGAATGGTATATGTTGTTCATCCACACCCACCCAACCTCCCTGGCTTCGACGTGCAACCTGGCTTCCAGTGGGCTAGATCTGGCATCATGGGGCGGAGCTGAGAGTTTTACCACCCTGGTGGGTGGGAGGGCTAGCTTGAAGACCTTCCAGCAAGATTTAAAGCGGCAAGGAACCTGCCAGTAAGTGTGGATGAACAACATATATCATTCCTAGAACTCCTGTTAGAGTCGAGTAACCTGTATTTCCAGTTTAGGATTGGAATTTTGTTCTAGAAAAGTTGATCCTGCCTCCTTTGGAGCCATCCGTTTCTTGTAAGCTATGCTTTCTGTCATTGAAAGCATTATTTTTAGTTGCTATTAAGTCTACCTGAGGAATTTCAGAGCTACAGGCTCTCTTGCGTGAGCAGCCTTATCTGATTTTACACAGACAGGGTCTCTTTGCGTAGTAACCCTAAGTTTCTTCCTAAAGTGGTGTCTGAATTTACCCTAAACCAATCCATCCACCTGCCTGTTTATTTTCCAGAGCATGCCAATCCATGGGAAGCACTGCTTCATACTTTGGATGTGCATAAAATTCTGCATTATTGTACACACTGCACAAAGAACTGCAGGAAGCAGTTGTTTGTTTCTGTTGCCCCTGGCAGAGAGGGCGCTCCAGTTTCTAAACGGTGTTTGTCCAAATGGTTGGCCAACTGTATTGTTTTTTGTTACGAGTACGGTAAGGAACTTCCTGGGGTTGTCAAGGGTCATTCCACCAGGTGTATGGCTGCTTTGGTTTCCTGTTTCAGGGGCATGTCTGCAGCTGAGATTTGCACAGCTGCCACTAGGGGTACTGTCCACACTTTCACCAAGCACTACAGTCTGAACATTGCCTCCAGAAAATGGGCCGGCTATGGCCTAGCTGCACGTCAGGGTGCCTCTGACTTGCCTCCTGCCAGCGAGACTGTCCTTTCCCGCAGCACTGCTTGGGACTCGTTCCATAGGTGTGACCTGATGGCAGAGGTATCCCTGAAGAAGATAGAACAGTTACATAAGAACTTACGGCAACAATTGATCTTCAAAGGACTCTCTGTCATCAGGTCTTTCCGTCCCTCCCTCCATCCCCCTTTCTCTCTTTCTACTGTTTGGCTGTCCTGTTGCTCCAGCCTTTCTGCTAGCTGGGCACCTTGTCTCTCTTCTTGCTTCCCTGGTAGGACTTCAGTTTTCTATGACCTCTGGCTAGGGAAAGAACTGAGTTGGGAGTGGGGCTGCCCACGCTTATATAGGGTGTGTGACGTCTGAGCCTTATGTCGGCATGGGTGGACCCTAGTAGACTGCTGCAGAAAAAGCTTCTGTGTGATCCTGATACCTGACAGCTAAGTTCCATTGGTGTGACTTGATGAGAAAGATTCCCTCTTGGATTGACTGTAACAATGAGTTCTTACGTAACTGTTCTTTCTTGTCTAAAGGGGAACTTTTCCAAATCAGAGTGTTGCCCCTTGGCTTGTCTTCTGGGCCATGGGTCTTTACCAGATGCTTGGCATTAGTGGCAGCAGCCCTTTGCAGGGAAGGCCTGTATGTTTTCCCTTACTTGGATGACTGGCAGTTGAAAGCACACTCCAGGGATCAGCTCCTGCAGACTTTGGCTTGAACCAGACAGATGTTTGGTGCTGTAGGGGTGACTGTCAACATACCAGCATCAGTGTTGACCCCTTGCCAATGACTGCAATATTTAGGAACAGTATTGGACACGGCCCAGGGCTCAGTCTTCCTGCTGGTCCCACCGCCTGGTTGCTCAAGCACAGCTAGTGCATGACAGCAGGTATGTCTGGGCCGGGACATTCCTACACCTGCTGGGTCTCATGGTAGCAGCCATAGTGACAGTACCCTTGGCCTGGCTACATATGCAAATTCACTAATGAACTGTTGAGAGTCCAGTGGGATCAGCTCACAGACGACTGTGGCAGAGTTAGGCTACACCCTTGGCTGCGACTGATGGACCACTTTTCTATCTCCTTATTTCCTAGCAACAGTTAACGCTTTTCTTCTTTTCCCCCCATACCCTAGGTTGGCCACCTAGTGTAGCACTTTACTGTCCCTACTAAACTTCCTACTAGTTCTCTTGTTTCAGTCTTTTTCCATTTTCATCCATCCAGTCCCTGGAATTATGCCAAACACCCGGAGAGGTGTTGTGTAAAGTGCATAAGTACATTTTATGTGCAAAAAAAAAAGCATGAAGGCTATTTGAGATAGCAGGAATGAATACAGATAATAAAACCTTTTTAAAGAAAAAAGGACTCAGAAGCCATATAAAACAATAATAATTTCATAATTATTACAGTTATAAGAAATTCTTAAGGTAGTTTCATAAATTCACACTATAAACCTGTTCTAGGATTGTGGATATGTTGTTCATCCACACTTACTGGCATGTCCCTTTCCCCTTTAAATCTTGCCAGAAGTCTTTAAGCTGGCTCCTCCCACCTACCCAGGTGGTATATACCTTGGCTCCGCCCCATGTTGCCAGATCTTTCTTTCCGCTGGAAGATGCAGGTTGCCTCCCTCATGCCCACGCTTTTCATAGGCCCTGGCTTTCAATACTGCATTTTTAACAAAATTAAAACTCGTCTGAGTTAGCAATCGCTTTTGAGTCCTTGATCATGGAGGAGAAATCTTCCCCAGGATTTCTCCGGTGATCTTACGGCCAGAAGA
Source organism: Neoceratodus forsteri (assembly GCA_016271365.2). NCBI lineage: Eukaryota > Metazoa > Chordata > Ceratodontiformes > Ceratodontidae > Neoceratodus > Neoceratodus forsteri. The sequence continues at coordinate 159,485,975 of CM057458.1, read as the reverse complement.
TGTAGCACACCGATCCCCATCTCACGTGCATCTACTGCCTAGGTGTCGGCCATGACACCTCGTCCTGCAGCATTTGCTTGGCCTTCCATCCCAACGTTTTCGACGACCGCCTGGCACGTCTAAAGTTGGGGAGACCGGAGAAAAGGAATCCTCCGGTGAAATCCAAGGAGGCTAGGTAGGCGGTTTCTGCGAAGCAGCTGGAATGCATGAAGACATTCGAAGAAGAAGCCACCCGAGCTTTGGAAAATCAAAGCTTTTTTGTTCCACTCAACCTGGGCTCCACCTTCTCAGGTTCCTTCAAGGAGTTGTGCCAGTCTCTTCCCACCTGGGGATGGGCGCCCTTGGGCTCGCAGTCCTTTCCAATCTTGTAAAAGAGGTAAGGAACTGAGTACGTCTTCGTCTTGGCAAAGAAGCTCTTGGGACCGAGAGAGGTCTCAGTCCCAGGAACTTGCGGTCTCGACCTTGGCCAAGATCAGTTCCTCAGCAGCAGGCTTCACAGATCTTCCATCGGGCCAGCTGACCGAGGATGTGGCCGATTGAGGTCGAAATTGTCCTCGACCCTCTGTTGCCAGCCCCGTTCAACTCTTTGGAAAGGACTCCGGTCCTTGTCTTCCCCAATGAGGAGACCCAGGCTGCTGGTGTCCCCATCAGTTATCTGGTTCCAGATCCCTGGGTATCACCGGTCCCGCCGGCGTCTCCCGAGCGACAGAGTCTGCCTATCCGATCTTGGTCGAGGTGAAGAACCCTCTCGTCCAGACAGCCGAGGAAGAGCCAGAAGCGCTCCAAAAAGAGGTGATGCCACCGGTCATCCTCATCCTCCTTGGATGAGGAGAGGCACCGACAGAAACTCCAGCGCTACGAGGACCTCGTGGCAACAGCTGATTTTTTCTGAGCACAAGTCGACTTCGACTCCTACCCTGGCCATTACTTGGTTCTCTCCTCTTAGGCCGAAGCTGTCCACCGGTTCGGCCTATACCAGTCTCTCCACCGATAGTAGTGGTGGAGCCGCTACCTAAACAGCCCATGGGAGGGGCTCCTTCCAAAGAGGACCGACCGGATACCAGGCTTCCCCGGCGTCTGTCGGTCACTGTCTCCCCAGATTGTCCTCAACGGGTCGAGGGTGATTTGGGCGGCAGGCCGCTGTACCCAGAATCTTCAGACTCTGATGTCACTGGGCTCCACTCTCAGTCTGGGGATGATGAGTCGTCCGTTGGCACAGGGATGAAGGAAGGTCCTTCCTTTATCTCATCTCTGATTCCACAGGGATGCCCCAGGAACCCATCCCAGAAAAAGGCGGAGTACTCCCTTATGGACATCCTGAAGAGAGGGGATACCCCGACAGAGGCCTTTCCTGTGGTCGAGGCCATTGTTGATCTGGCACTTGAACTATGGCAGCGTCCTGCCTCATGTCCAACACCGTCTGCCCACATGGCCCGCAAGTATGTGGTGCTCATGGGGTCCCTTACGGGGTTCACAGAGCACCCTTCGGCCTAGAGCCTGGTGACCGCCTCTGTGTTTAGGTGTACTGGCAGTTCTGCTGACACTGACTGACCTCCCAAGAAGGAGTCCAAATATTTGAACCACTCGGGGCAGAAGATGTATGCGGCGTCGTCCTTAGGCCTTCATCGGGCAAGTTCGTGCGTCATTATGGCACATTTCTCCCCATGCCCTTCTCGGGTCATTAGATAAAGTCCTCCCACATCTCTCCTCGGACATGCAGACCATGGTCAAGCAGGTCCGAGATCAGGGCCGTGCTGTCGCCAAACAGCAGCTCCAGAAGGCCCGGGACATCAGGGACTCTTGTGCCTGCTCCATGGCCATCGCAGTTGCCTCTTGCAGAGGAGGCCGAGGCTCAGGTTCTGGAGCTTCCTCCTCCTCCAAGCCTGCTCAGTGACAGGGTGGGGGTTGCCACCCCTATCCCCGTCACACCAACTCTGGCTCTTCCCGTAGGGAGCAGCCGGCTCCACCACTTCCTTTCCGCCTGGTCCGCTGTCACTATGGACAGGTGTGTTCTTGAAGTGGTCAGTCAGGGACTGCCTCTAGAATTTGAGCAGAACCCTCCCAGCTGAGCGTGGGCCCCTCGGGAAGAACGGATCTCCGCTTGCACCCAGTCAGCTCTTCGAGATGACATTGCTCAGCTCCTCAGGGAGGCAGTAGCTCTCATGATGGATCCGTCTGCAGACCCAGGCTTTGTCTCCAGGGACTTCCTGGTGCCCAAGCGGATGGGGGGCTGGCGCCCCATTGTAGATCTCCACGACCTGAATCAGTATCTCAGGTCACGCACCTTTCGGATGGTCACTTTGTCCCAGATCATACCATCCTTGGAGCGAAACGTGGTTCTGTTCACTGGATCTGCAGGATGCGTTCTTCCACGTCCCAATTCATCCATCCCATCAGTGGTTCCTCCGCTTCAGTGTTGAAGGGACCCTATACGAGTTTCAAGCCATGCCGTTTTGCCTTTCATCGGCCCCACGGGTCTTCATCAAATGCATTGCAGTGGTGGTGGCCCCTCTAAGGCATCTGGGAGTCAGAATCTACTCCTACCTTGACGATTGGCTCCTTGCAGGTTCCACCCAACTGGAGGTGGAGAGGTCCAGGGATCTGGTCCTCCAAACCTGCTCTCAACTCCTTGTCCTGATCGAGGTCAAGTTGGAACTCATGCCTTCTCAGGTGATGGGTTTCATCGGGGCAGAGATCGACTCTTGTGAAGCCAGAGCTCGGCTCCCAGCGGGCAGGGCAGAGGTTATTTCCTCCTTTGCCCAATTATTTCTGGTTGGGCACTTGCGCCCTGCCTGGGACTTTCTGCGCTTTCTGGGTTATATGGCGGCGTGCACCTCAGAGGTCTGTTGGGCCCAGCTGCACATGCGCCCCCTCTAGTGTAGGCTGGCCACCCAGTGGACTCAACGCCATGGTCAATTCGACCAGCTGATCACTGTTACCCAGATGATGTGGGATGCTCTCCAGTGGTGGACCGCCTCAGAACTGTTGCAGGAAGGGATCCAATTTGTCCGCCTCGAGCCAATGGTCATCCTTACGACTGATGCCTCTCTCATGGGCTGGGGAGCCCACATGGGGGACAGCAGGGCCCATGGGCGCTGGACCTCCGAGGAATCTCGATGCCACATCAACCTGTTAGAGCTCAGAGCAGTCAGACTGGCACTGTCAGCTTTTACTCCTCAGCTCCGGGGTCAAGTGGTTCAAGTCCAGACGGGCAATACCACGACCGGGTACTACCTCAACAGACAGGCGGCATGCACTCCCGTCTGCTATGCAAGGAGGCACTCCACATCTGGACCCTTGTAAGCCGCTTAGAGGCGGATCTCCTAGCTATCCCATGTGGCAGGATCCTCGAACCAGCTGGCGAATGCTCTCAGCCACATAGGCCAGACATCCCACGTGTGGCGTCTCCATCCAGAGGTAGCTTACAGCCTGTTCTCCCGTTGGGGCAAACCGATGGTGGACCCTGTTTGCCTCCAGGGAAAACACCAAGCTGAGGCTGTATCATGCCCATGCCCCTGATCAGGGCTCACTGCAGGGGGAAGCCTTCTGGAGGCTGTGGAACCCAGGCCTCCTCTATGCCTTCCTTCTATTTCCCTTGATCCACAGGGTGTTAGTCAAGGTGAGGAGAGATCAGGCGAAGGTGATTCTGATAGCTCCAGACTGGCCACGCTAGTTCTGGTATCCAGATCTCTTCAGCCTCAGCTGCAGGCCCCCGGAGTGGCTTTGTACACACCTGGACCTGATATCTCTGAACCAGGGGAAGGTCATCCTTCCGGACCTGCAATCCCTGCATCTCACAGCCTGGTACCTGAGCAGCTAGAATTCCAGGCTGAGTCTTTCCGAAGATGTCTACACTGTGTTGGAGGAATCTAGAAAGGAATCGACCAGGAAATGTTATGCCTTCAAATGGAAAAGATTTTCCATTTGGTGTCAGGGTAAGGGTCTGGACCCCCTATCCTCTTCTGTGGCTAACATTCTCGACTGTCTTTGGTCTCTCTCGAAAGGGGGTCTACGGTCATCGACCCTTAGGGTGCACCTGGCAGCTATTTCTACTTACCGGGCATGGGCCAGTTGGCTGACATTGAGGCAGGAGACAATGGTCAGGCACTTTTTCAAAGGCCTGGATCACATATCCCCTCCGGTGCTTGAACCTCCACCTCCATGGATCTACTGCTAGTATTGGCAAAGCTCATGGGAAAGCCATTCAAACCAATGCACAAGTGTGAGCTGTCACACTTGTCATTGAACATGGCTTTCCTGGTGGCTATCACATCTGCCAGAAGGACAGGGGAGCTCCAGTCACTTTCAGTGGACTCCCCTTATCTGGTCTTCCACAGGGACAGAGTTGTCCTGTGCCACCATTCGAAATTCCTTCTGAAGGTGGTGTCAGAGTTTCACCTTAACCAGGTATTGAGACTGCCGGTATACTACCCTAATTACACTTCGGAGGCCGAGTACAGGCTCCATACTTTGGACCTGAGATGTGTTCTCTCCTGTTACAAGGAGAGGATGGCGGAAATTCATGGAGAGGTTCGCCAGCTGTTTGTCACCTATGCTGAAGCCGCATCTGGCAGACCTGCAGCCCAACGGACCATAGCAAGATGGATTACATCATGCATAGGTCTATGCTACGAGTTGGCAGGCATGGAGCCTCCCAGAGGGATAAGAACTCATTCTTTCTGCAATCCTGCTACATGAGTGGCTAGTTCCAGGGACATCTCAATACAGGAAATCTGTCGGGCTGCTGCCTGGAAGTCAGCAAACACCTTCATTACCCACTACCACATCAACCTTGAGTCACGCCAAGATGCTGCTTTTGGGACCTCAGTTCTCCAATCTTTGTTCCCTAAGTAGGGGGGTGTGCACCTTGCCTCCCTCTTCTCGGAGAAGTGCTAGAAGTCTGCCAATAAGTGTGGATGAACAACATATGCACGATCCTAGAAAAACAGGTTACTCACCTGTAACAGTAGTTCTAGGAGTGGTATATGTTGTTCATCCCACCATTCCTGATCTTCACGTGCGGACGACACAACCTGGCTTCCAGCGGCTAAGATCTGGCGTCATGGGATGGAGCCAAGGTATATACCACCCAGGTGGGTGGGAGGAGCCAGCTTGAAGACTTCCGGCAAGATTTAAAGGGGAAAGGGACATGCCAGTAAGTGTGGATGAACAACATATACCACTCCTAGAACTACTGTTACAGGTTAGTAACCTGTTTTTACTGTATAAGGTTCTATGTATAAAAGTGCCTAGTCACTGTGGATCAGAGATATAGAATGTCAGTATCTGTGGATATATATATATATATATATATATATATATATATATATATATACACTGTACCTTTAACTGAACTAGGAAATCCCCTGACACAATCCCCTTCCCCTTGGTTTTGAAACATGTAAGGCTCAGTCAGGTGACCTTACCAAAAAGATATAAAAACCTTTGCACTTATTTTACTTCTGTTCAGTCTAGTAGAGTTCAGTCTTGAGAGTGAAGGAGCGAAGTGCTACTGCAGACAAGCTGTTGAATGCAGATGAGAAGGGTCTTGGGAGCTCTAGAATCCAGGACTGTATTGTGTGAGAAACTACTGATGTTAATTAGTGATTTTCTTCACAATTTTTTGGCTTTCATTTATTATTTTTCGAACTTTTGAAAAATAAATATCACACCAAGGTGTGTTTTTGAACCTGTAAATTTGCCTCGTCTGAAGTTTATTCCTTCATACTGTGACAACGACCTAGAACAGATGGTTCTGGTAATGTCCCCTGTACACAAATTGCTCAAGTGGCGGATGGAACTCGGCAACCTGTTAGAGGGGGTTCCCTTCCTTATCCCTTCCATTCTCCTTATTTTCACTACAGATGCCTTGGGGATGGGTAGGGGTGTCCACCTGGGCTCCCGTCAGACACAAGGTTCTGTAAATAATCCTCAGTGGAGAGCACCTTGCATGTCGGTGGTCTAGAAATTCAAGCTATCATGTGTGGGCTCCAGGCCTTCCAGAACCACCTGTTTCTAGCCCCTCTGCTGGTACAGACTGACAGTGTCAGTGTGATGCCTTACATCAACAAGGAAGGGGGAGGATCATTCTTATCCATTGTGCATGGAGGCAATGAAGGTTTGGTATTGAGCTCTGGAACACTGTCTAGAACTGACAGCAGTACATGTTCCAGGCATCCAAAATGTCTTGGCAGATAAGCTAAGCAGATCCTAGTCCAGGATGCACAAGTGGGAACTGCTGACCTCAGTTGTTGAAGACCTGTTCAACAGATGGGGTTGTCCAAAGTTGGACCTTTTTGTGTCCCCCACACAACACAAAACTGCTGCTTTTCTGCTTTCTGGCTCCAGGGCCTAGAGTTTTCTGGCGAGATGCGTTGTCCATCTCTTGGAAAGGGATGTTCCTGTATGTCTTCCCTTTAATCCAGAGAGTGCTACTCAAGCTGCAGATGTAGAGGATAACTCTGGTACTCATTGCCCCCCCCCCCCCATATGGCCTCAACAGATCTGGTTTCCCTCACTGCAGCAGCTAGTGGTGGAATCCCCAGATCTTATCTGTCAATCTTCACCATTCATCACAGATGGGTACTGGCTGGAGATCAGGACCCCTTGAGGAGCTTTTTTTTTTAAAAGGGTGGGCGTAGCCAACACAGCATCGGCCCGCCCTCGGAGCGACGTACTGCGTGGGCCTCGAGGTTGGCGATCAGGCTGTGTCGACTCCGCCCGCCTACCAGTTCTTCGTCTCCCGCCGTCGAGGTCGCCTCGTGAGAAGCTTTCTCTAGTAATTTAGGCCTTTCAGCCTGCGAAAAAAAAATCAGCGTCAGTCCGTCGGTCGTCTACCAGTTCTGGGTTCAGTCTCCACTCAACGTCGCCGGTAAGATCTTTCCTTTTATTTCAAATTGTGCGATGTCGAGTCTGTTTTGTGGTGTTTTTTTTCTCCGTAAGTCATGTCTCGGTTGGAGGGCAAAAAGTCTTCTAAGGCTGGTCGGCCCCCCATGCGTCGGTGCCCGTGCAGCCGGAAATATTCCGTCACCGACCAGCACAACCGGTGTCTCATGTGTCTTGGCCCGCTTCACGACATGGATTCGTGCGTCGCCTACTTCTCCATGGACCGCCGCGTCCTCGAACAGCACACGTTGAAAGTGGGGCGAGCTCCGCCGACTTTCGGGGGTGGGGTTTGCACTCATCGGGCCAAGCCGCGCTCTCTCGGCCCTTCTTCCGGGTCTCCTCCCGGTTCTATACGGACCGAGAAGGAGGGAGTCTCAGCTACTTGTAGCCTGGCCATTGCCGAGGCTCCTTCCGCGGCGCAGGAGGCCGTCCCGCTTCCCCCTGGGAGTGTGCGGGAGGCGCCACCACGGCAATCGCCCCTTCCGGGGTGAAGGCTCCCCCGGTGTCGCTCCCGCGGCTCGGAAGGCCTGGGTCGGTGCTGACTCGTCGCTCGGTGCCGTGGGCCCTGTCGACGCCGTTCGCGGCGCCAATGCTGCTCACGGTGCCGTGGGACATAATCCGGCTTCTTCTTTCGGCGCCGAGGTTGAGCACAGCGCCGTGCCTGCGCAGCTCGGCGCCGTAGGGCCATCGGCTTCGGCTGTCGGTGCCGTCCTCGGCGCTGTCCACGCTTTCGGTGCCGCTTGCGGCGCCGAGAGGCCAGTCGGTGCCGTGTTCGGCGCCGAGTCCACCCTCAGGGCCGTCGTCGGCGCCACTTCAGTCCTCGGTGCCGCTCGCGGCGCCGAAGGGCCTGGCGTTGTCATTGTCGACGCCGAGGTTGCTGCTAGGGCTGCTGTCGGCGCAGTCTCTGTCCCTGGTACCGCTCGCGGTGCTAGTGGACTTGACGGCGCCGCATCTGGCCCTGGCTCTGGACCTTTGGCCCGAACTGCCCTGGTGCCTTCTGCGAGCCCCACCCATGGGGTGGTGGAGGGCACGGGTGCCGCCTCGGGCACAGCTCTGGCTGCTGGGCCCTCTGGCAAAGTTGTTTTCGCCCGCCCTCCTACTGTTTGGCTCAGAGCCTCGGACTCTACCTCTTCGGGGTCGGGCTCGGAGTCAGACGGGCAGTCACACCCTTCAGGGTTGTCTGTGGAGGAGGGCGCCGTGGTCTCTTCGACAAGTCATAGCCAGCCCCCTACTGAGGAGAGTCAGGTGGCCCCCGAGGCTAGGGTCAGTGGTACTGACCAGCAGGCAGTGGTGCGTGCCACCATTGCTCTGCAACCTGGCCTTGAGGGTTTCATCAACCCCTCGGTGGTGGTACCCCCTCCAGTGGTGTGTCTTGATCGCCCAACTTTGGGGCCCATCGAGAATCCTGCAGGAGGGGAAGGTGCTGTTCCCTGGGTCTCCCCTTCGGGGGCAGCCCAGAGATGCCAGCTATCTAGGCTGGCCCTCACGAGGAGGAGGACTCTCTCGGACTCTGGGGGGTGAGGGTGTGTCGGTGGCGTTGGCCTTTCTCAGGGTCCACCAGGCTCTGGGCGAAGCAGTGCAGTTCCACCTTCCCCTTCCGGTTCCTTGAGGGGGTCCCATTCTTTTGAGGCAGGGGATCGTCCTTCAGGACTCTTACGGCCCCGGTCGCCTCACTGGTGGGATTCTTCTGGGCGCAGCCAAGGCAGTACCAACATGGTTGTACAGCTGTCGGCTGTGGAGTCTTCGGGGCACCCTCCTTGGGTGCTCATGGTCCGCTCCCTAGCCCTGGCGGAGGTCAGCCGACTTCTTTTCTCGGCTCTGCCCCTATCCCTCTGCCACATTCTCCAAGCGTCCCATGCATTCTTGGTCCTGCAGCCCTCTCACCTGGGAGCAGTTCAGAGCGGTGGCTGCTTGGTTCCTGCCTACGTTAGGGCTATGGACAGCCAGGTTTTCAACCTCCCCATGCAGCCACCCTCGGGCGTATGGTGACCTCCAGCTCCTCATCCCCTCTTCTGGGGAGAGACCCTCTGTCATCTCTCCGGCTGCTGATCTCTCCAGTACCAAGCTTCCTCGTGAGGATGCTGGAGGACTTGCACCTTTCTCCCTCTTCTGTTGTAATCCTGAACATGCAGCGCATGCCTTTCCTAGGTGATTTTGGCGAGGCCACCCTTGTGGTGTCGCCCTGGCCTGCTCCCTTTCAGGAGGCGCCTTGCGTTTCTGGCAGAGGCCCTTCTTCGGAGTTCCTGCCCCTAGGGACCTCAGCCAGAGGTATTGTGCTCCCCCGGAGTCTCCAGGTTCTATGCCTCATCCATGATCCGGCTGATGCATCTGGACACCCTGATGGGCTTGGCGCCCTCCACCGTGACCGGCCCCGGATCAAGACTCCTCAGATTTTGATTTTTGGGGAGGACCTTCTCTCTGCATGGTTGCTCCTTTCTATTTCCGCTCACCAGGCCCACTATGCAGCCTACAACAGGTTCTTGTGGTCACGCTCGTCAGATCCTAGCTGCTTTGCCTGATTGGAGCAAACCAGACAACCATTGCGCTCTCTGCGTGGCCTGGAGCTAACAGGCCAGCAGGCGAGGCATCTTATGACGCCGAGGTAGCTACCAGGGTCGTGGGGACAGCAATCTGCACCAGGAGATCGGCATGGCCTACGTCTTTCCCGGTTGTCACCCTTGGCCCGGTGTAGGGTGATTTGCTCCACCCACCAGGAACCTACCTCTTCTCGCGTGAGGCGAGACAGGCGCTTGTCGGGCAGCTTCCTTCCCCCCGGAGACCCGTCTCGCTCTCCCCACTCGGGCCTCCTCAGGCCCAGAAGGTTCCCATAGTGTGTCACCCACTGAGGCTAAGGGACTCTGTCCTTTAGGGTGTAATGAATCAACCCTTCAGGGGTGCTTGAGTATCACTATCTGTGATGAATGGTGAAGACTGACACAGATAAGATATGAAATTACATGCCTACGTAATTCTGATCTTTCTGTGTATCTTCACCATTCATCACAACCCTCCCACCATCCCCCTGGGGCCTCAGTCTCTGGGTCCCCTCCTCTGTGGCTCTCTCTTTTTGGAGTGGGGTAAAGTATGGACACAGGGGTATTTTCCTTTATAGTACAGCCTCAGCTGCACTCCCTCTACTACATGTCTCCACCCCAATGGTGTGGGAGTTGGTGGTTGCCTCCTCCTGTTCTCCTTCTGGTTTCCATCCAACTGTTTAAAAAAAAAAGAAATCTCTTTTTTTCACCAAACATCTTTCCTGAGAGAGTATTAAATCCCTGTACCCTGTCCTTCTTCCAGAATAGCCGACTCTGCTTCTGGGGTATTGCCAGTTATTCTGTGCCTTGAATTCTGGCAGAGAGCTTTGCTACTCCTTGCAGTTCCTATACAATCTAGTGACGGTCAAGGGTCTCGGATCCTTGTTACCTCTCACTCTCTCCTAAATTTTCTCCCTCCCCCCTCCCTCACTTCCTCCACTTCCAGAGATTGGGGCTCCTACCCAGTCCCCTTAGTCTCCTCTCTTCTCTGCTGTCCTCTCAGTCGTTATTTCTCCTTTTAGTTCAGTTTTTCCTTTCCTTTTTCTGTCCCTTGGACTCTCTTGTCCCACCTCCATCCCTTCCTCTTACCTCTCCGGCGACTCAGAACTGGTAGGCGGCTGGTCGACATGCCTATCGGCCAGCCCTCGGCGCCACGCAGTACGCCAGCCTCGAGGGCTGCTACCGATGCTGTGTCGGCTCCGCCTACCCTTTAAAAAAAGCCCGCGAGGTCCTGATCTCCAGCCAGTACCCATCTGTGATGAATGGTGAAGATGCACAGAAAGATCAGAATTACAGTAGGTACGTAATTTTCATTTCCTCTGCATAAGGGTCTACTGTCGCAGGAATAGGGAACCCTGGTCCATTCAGACCTCAGATCTCTCCATCTGCATGCATAGCTCCTGAAGACATAACCATTGCCTGGTTTTGGGTTTCCCAAAAAGTGGCTGATGTTGTGGTGGCTGCTGGAAATCCTTCTGCCAGATCTACTTATTCTGTGACGTGGAAGTGGTTTGCCTTATGGTCGTCTTCCCACCACCTGTATCCATTCACCTGTTTAATCAGTTTCTGGAGTATCTGCTTTCCTTATTGGATTCAGACCTGCAGTACTTCTCTGTCAAGGTGCACCTGGCAGCCATATCAACTTTCAGTGTGCCTCTAGAGGGTCGTACAGTGTCCCAGTTGGAGGTGTACCATATATTTTTGAGAGGCATTCTATATCTGAAGTCTGTCATCTGTAATCCATTTCTAGCTTAGGACTTGAATTTTGTTCTGGAAAAGCTTACTTTGGCTCTGTTTTGAGTCAGCCGCGACTTGTGGCTTACACTTTCTATCTTTGAAAGCATTTTTTTTTTTTGGTTGCAGTAACTTCTGCTCAAAAGATTTCAGAGCTACAGTCTCTGTGAGCCTCCTTATTTGATTTGCCACATAGACAGGGTGTCTTTGCATTCCAATCCTTGGTTTTTACCAAAGGTGCTGTCTCAGTTTACTTTACATCAGGCCATCCACCTGCCAATTTCTTATCTTGAGCATGCCAGTCCAGGGGAAGCATTGCTCCATATTCTAGATGTACATAGAATACTCAGGTACACTATATACCGCATGAGCTGCACTGGTTGCCTGTTCAGTGGCGGATCACCTTCAAGGTTGGTTTGCTAACCTTTAAAGCCCTACATGATCAGGGACCCTGCTACCTGCAAGATCTTGTACCCTATTGCCCTCACCATCCTCTCCGATCTGCCGACGAGGGACTGCTGGAGATTCCCAGGGTACGGCTAATGACATCTGGTTCTCGAGCTTTGTCTTTCTTGGATCCCACCCTGTGGAACTCTCTACCTCGCTGGTTAAGAGAATGCCTGACCGTCAACAGGTTTAAAACCAAGTTAAAAATGTATTTATTTGATATAGCCTTCCCAAAATGTAGATAATTTGTTTTATTGTTTTGTTTTAATCTTATTTATTCCTGCTATATTTGATTTTAGGTACCGCACCTAGGTTTGGAAAGGCGCTATAAAAATAAAGTTTGACTTTGACTTGATTTGAAGAACTGCATAAAGTCTTTACAACTTTTTGTTTTGTATGCCTCTGGGAAAGAGGGCGTCCCAGTTTCCAAACAGTGCCTGTCCAAGTAGCTAGCCAACTGTATTACTTTTTGTTACATAGAAATTGTCGGCAGATATAGTGCGAACGTAGTCCCTACTTGGACTCCAGCTTATGCCCCGCCTTGCTTCTAAGATTTCCTTGTGTCTATCCCATGCATTCTGAAATCCTGTGGCCATTCTAGCCCCCACTACTACCTCTGGGAAGCTGTTCCAAGCGTCCACCACTCTCTCCTTGAAGAAGTACTTCATCACATTTCCTCTCAGCCTCCTTTTCTCCGGCTTCACATTATGACCCCTTGTGAGCGTCTTTTCCTTTGCAAAATGCTCCCTTCTAGGGACATGGATATGTTGTTCATCCACACTGTCTGGCAGGTTCCTTGCCACTTCAAATCTTGCCGGAAGGTCTTCAAGCTGGCTCCTCCCACCCACCCGGGTGGTAAAACTCTCAGCTCCACCCATGATGCAGATCTTCCTTACCGCTTGGAAGCTCAGGTTCCCTCCTTAACGCTCTCCTAATTCTTCGGTTCAGCCGAAACTCGTTTTAAAATTTTCAAGACTTCGGTCAAGGTTTTCCCTCGCGGCTGCAAGGGACAAATTGAATCCCGGATTCGGCGGTGCCCTTGCGGGCAGAAGATGTCCAGGGCGGACCCGCACTCCATGTGCGTCTACTGCCTCGGCCTAAACCGCGACCCGCAGGCCTCGAGGTTGTGCCGTTCATTTCGACCAGCGTCCTGGAGGACCAGCGCTTCCGGTTACAACTTGGGCACCCCGAGAAGTGCTACCCGCCAGTGAAGTCGAAGGAGGCCCATTGGGCGGTGACCGCGGCGGCTGGCTCGGCTGAGCAGCTCGAGCAGATGATCGCCATTGAGGAGGAGGCGACCCAGGATGGATCTTCTTCCTCCTCGGTCGCAGCATTTATCCCGCTCTCTTTGGATACCTCATATTCAGCTTCGTTCAAGGAGCTTTGCCAATCCCTTTCCACGAAGGGAGAGGGGCCATTGGGACATTCCTCTCTGTCTATAAAGAGGGATTCAAAGGGTAAGTCCCATCGTCGGCGTTCATGGGAGCGGGAGATGTCCCCTTCCCCGGACAGCTGACTGTCGACTTCGGTCGAGGTTGTGGCTAAGGCCGCTGGCTTCACGGCGTCCCAGTCAGGCCAGATGGCCAAGACACCTGTCGACGCAGTCGAGATTTTTCTCAACCCGTCAGACGGGTTGTCGACTGGTGAAACTGACAACCCTTCTTCGCCAGTCCTCCCAGTGGAGACCGAGGAGTTGCCTGCACCCCCGGTGCAGCAGTCCCCGGTTAAGGTGTCCGAGCCGAGGGAAGATCAGGTGTCCCCCACTCCTTCCTGGGCCCGCCCTCGGAAACACTGAGGGTCTCGGTCTCTGACATCCTCTCGGTCCAGCCGATCCTGTCGACAACTGGAGTCTCGGCACCGAGGTAAGCGGCACCGCCGCTCGTCCTCTTCCTCCTCCTTGGAAGAGGAGAGGCTTCGGCGCAAATTGCGTCGATGCTACGAGGACCTGATGTGGCAGCAGTTGCTTTTGTCCGGGAGCAAGTCGACGCCGACGCCGTCCCCAGCCATCAAGTGGCTGTCACTCGAACGGCCGAAACAACTCCTCGCTGCAGTCGAGGTGCCCAGGTCTGGGCTGGTGGTTCGGCCGAAACCTGCTGCCCCACTGATTTGTGGTGGAACCTCCGCCTCCACAACCAAAATCGGGGGCGCCGACCAAGGACTCTCTGGCTCATGGCCTGCCCCACAGGTTGTCGGTCACCCTCACTCCCGACCAGCTTTGGCAGGTGGAGGGTGGTTCAGGCCCTAGGCAGCTCTTCGCGGACTCCTCGGAGTCTGACGACTCCTCCCTGTTCTCCAGGCCAGTTGACCTGGAGTCCTCCGGGGGCCAGTCATTGGACGCAAGCCCATCGTCCTTCATGGGTTTGCTTCGGCTCATCTCGGAGTCCACCGGGATGCAGCTCGAGCCCGTATCCAAACAGGCCAAGTAGCCCCTGATGGAGATACTGGACCGAGGGGATTCACCCACGGAGGCCTTTCCGGTGGCTGAGGCCATTGTCAGCCCAGCCTTGGAGCTTTGGCAGCGGCCTGCTTCCTGCCCTGTGCCTTTGGCCAGGATGGCCAGGAAGTATGAGGTCCCTACCGGCTCTTTGCCCGGGTTTTCGGAACACCACTCTGCCGAGGGGTTAGTCACCAACAGCGTTTTCCGGCATTCCGGGAATGCTAGGGACATGGACAAGCCTGGAGGCGGATCTCCTCGCCATTCATGTGGCAGGAACCTCCAACACCGTGGCCGATGCCCTGAGCCAGATAGGGGCTGCGTCTCACAAGTGGTCTCTCCTGCCGGAGGTAGTACAAGATCTCTTCTCCCACTGGGCACGCCTCCAGGCGGACCTCTTTGTGTCCAGGAGAATGTGAGCTGAGACTGTTTCATGCCGCCCCACTCAGCAGGGCTGCTTCAGGGGATGCCTTCTCGGAGGCTGTGGACCCTGGGCCTCTTCTATGCCTTTCCCTTGATCCACAGCGTGCTTCTCAAAGGCGAGGGAGGGACAAAGGCGCAGGTGATTCTGGTAGCCCCACCACTGGCCCGCCAGTTCTGGTGTCCCATCTCCTCAGTCTCAGCTCTAGGCTCGGGCGGCTTCCAGCCACCCGGACCTGATCTCAGTCAATCAGGAAGGTATTCCATCCGGACCTTCAGTCCCTGCACCTGACGGCCTGGTTCCTGAGCGGCTAGGTTCTAGGACTTGGGTCTTTCCGACGAGGTCCTCAATGTCGTTGAGGCATCCCGTAAGGAGTCGACCAGAAAATGCTACGCCTTCAAATGGAAGAGATTCTCCATTTGGTGTCAGGGCAGGGCCTGGACCCTTCCTCCTGTTCCTTGGCAAGCATTCTGGACTACCTGTGGTCTCTTTCTCATCTAGGGCTTCGGTCGACGACCCTTAAGGTGCATCTGGCAGCCATCTCTGCTTACTGGGCGCGGGCCGGGAAGCAGTCAGTGGCGCAGGAGAAGGTGGTCGGGCGCTTTTTCAAAGGCCTTTATCACATATCCCCTCCGGTGCAAGAACCTCCACCTCCGTGGGATCTACTGCTAGTATTGGCCAAACTCATGGGCAAGCCATTCGAACCAGTGCACAGGTGTGACATCTCTCACCTGTCGTGGAAGATCGCCTTCTTGGTGGCTATCACGTCAACCAGAAGGATGGGAGAGCTCCAGGTACTTTCCATCGAGTCTCCTTATCTGGTCTTCCACAGGGATTAGGTTGTCCTGCACCCCCATCCGAAGTTCCTTCTGAAGGTGGCATCGGAGTTTCACGTTAACCAGGTGTTGACTCTGCCTGTGTTCTACCCCAATCACACCTCAGAGGCCGAATATAGGCTCCATACTTTGGACCCTAGAAGAGCGCTCACTTATTATAAGGAGCGGACGGCTGAAGTTCGGGGAGAGGTTTGCCAGCTGTTTGTCACCTACGCTGAAGCCATACCTGGCAGACCTGTAGCCAAGCGGACGATAGTCAGGTGGGTCACCACCTGCATAGATCTCTGCTATAGGTTGGCGGGCATGGAGCCTCCCAGAGGGGTAAGAGCTCATTTTACCTGACATACCGCTGCATCGGTGGCTGCTTCTAGGGACGTCCCTATCCAGGACATCTGCAGGGTTGCTACCTGGAAGTCAGCACACACCTTCATCACCCATTACCACATTGACCTTGAGTCATGCCGGGATGCTGGTTTTGGGGCCTCAGTTCTCCAGTCTCTATTTCCCAAGTAGGGGATGTGCTCCTTGCCTCCCTCCTCCCGGAGAACTGCTAGGAGTCTGCCAGACAGTGTGGATGGATAACATATCCATGTCCCTAGAAATACAGGTTACTCACCTGTAACAGGAGTTCTAGGAATGGTATATGTTGTTCATCCACACGACCCACCCGACCTCCCCGGCTTCGACGCACAGCCTGGCTTCCAGCGGGCTAGATCTGGAGTCATGGGGCGGAGAGGAGAGTTTTACCACCTGGGTGGGTGGGTGGACCCAGCTTGAAGACCTTCCGGCAAGATTTAAAGCGGCAAGGAACCTGCCAGACAGTGTGGATGAACAACATATACCATTCCTAGAACTCCTGTTACAGGTGAGTAACCTGTATTTCCTCTACCGTGTTTATTCCTGAGGTACTTGAATGTCTCTGTCATATCCCCTCAATCCCTCCTGTCTTTTAGGGAGTACATATTTAAATCCTTAAGCCTTTCTTTGTAGGGCTTCTGTTGCAGGCCCTTCACCATTTTGGTTGCCCTCCTTTGCAGTACCTCCACCTTGTCTATGTCCTTTTGGAGATGGGGCCTCCAGAACTGTACACAGTACTCGTGGAAGTATCTCACCAGTGATCTATACAGGGGTGCCACTACCTCCATCTTTCTGCTGGTGATGTTGCATATTTTTGTGTCATCAGTAAATAGGCACACCTATCCTTCCAGTCCTTCTGCTATGTTGGTAATAAAAACATTGTAGAGGGCCGAGCCTAATATTTGACCCTGCGGCACCCTGCTAGTCACATTGCCCTCCCCAGAGTGTACCCCGTTTACCACCTCTCTTTGGCTCCTATCACTCAGCCAACTCGCCACCCATTTTACTATGCTAGGACCTACTCCTAGGCTACGGAGTTTGTTTACCAGTTTTGTATGTGGGAGAGTGTCAGAGGCTTTGCTGAAATCCACATAGGCCACGTCAACCGCCCCTCCTTGGTCCACTTCCTTTGTTACTCAGTCAAAGAGCTCTGTCAGTTTTGTCTGGTAGAATCTCCCCCTGGTGAATCTATGTTACCTCGGATCTTGTAGACCTCTGGTAACGGTATTCTCCAATCCTTTCCTTCAGTAGTGATTCATGCCCTCTACTGAAGTAAGGCTGATTGGCCTGTAATTTCCCGCCTCCTCCCGGTTTCCACTTTTGTGAAGTGGGGTGACATCTGCTCTCCAATGGTCCCCCAGCATCTCCCCTGTTTCCGGAGACCGGTTGAACAGAGGTGCAGCCAGCTCCTTCCTGAGCTCCCTCAGCAACCTGGAGTGTACCGCGTCTGGATTCATTGCCTTGTCTACATTTACCTTTGACAACTCCCTTAGGATTCTTTCCACTGTGGAAGTGCTAGTGTCTACCTCCGGACCATTTATGCCCTTGTCTTGTAACAAAGGCCCATTTCCCACTCCCTCCTACATGACTACTGAACAGAAATATTGGTTAAATATGTCAGCTTTTTGGTGATCCTCTTCTACAGAACCCACCCTCCCACCCTACCCCTTTCAGTCTTACTGTCCCTCCCTTGGACTTCCTCTTTTCCCTAATGTATCTAAAAAATGTTTTATCCCCCTTTTTTACTTACTTGGTTGTATTTTCCTCTGTTTTCGCTTTTGCGCTCCTAACTGCCCTCCCTGCCTCCCTTTATGTCTTCTGGTAACTCTCTCTATATTCCTCCTTCTTTTTTACAGGAAGTACGATAGGGAACTTCCTGAGGTCATTCATGGTCATTCCATAAGAAGCATGGCCATTTCTGTTACTTGTTTTAAAAATGTGTCTGCTGCAGATATCTGTGCAGCTGCCACCTGGAGTACTGTCCACCTCTTCACTGTACATTTCAGTCTGGACATTGTCTCTAGCAAATGGACTGGCTTTGTCCTAGGTATGCTCCAAGGCCTACTTTCTGTGATCTGTAGGCTTCAGTCACACAGACTGTTCACGGTCAGTACTGCTTGGTCCTCTTTCCATAGGTGTGGCCTGATGAGCGAGATACTGAAAGAAGATATAACAGTTACTTACCATAACTGTAGATCTTTGAGAGAATCTTTCATCAAGCCATGCTGTCCCACCCTTCTTCCTCCTTTCTGGGTCTAAAACTCTAGCCTCAATTGCTCCTATCTCCATTCTAGTCTACTCTTATGTCTCTGCCTCACCTGGGTTCGCTGAGTACTGGGCTCTCTCCTGGTTCACTACAGAAAGGTCCTCCAAGCATGACCTCCAGCAGGAACTGTATCTCTTGCAGCAGGCCATCACCAGTAGGACTATAGCACCAGGCACAAGGACCACATGGAAACTTTCTAACTAGCAGTCTTCCAGAGAGGGCCACCCACCCACTTACATCTGCCACTAATGTCAGCCAGTCCTATAAAGGCGGGCAGCCTCCATATCCTCTTCAGTACTTTCCTGCCATCAACCAATGCACGTTGGACCACTGGGACTGCTGCAGCTACAGTTGATCGCCATTTTCTCGTGTTTACTGCACGTCATTATTTTTCTGTTTATTTTAGTTTTAACATCGATATTTCAGTGTTCTCACCGGATTGTCTTCTCAACCTTCTTTTTCCTCCGACTGCTCCATGAAGTGTGCCTGTGACAAACAGATCCCGGACAAGGATGGCCATTCTGCTTGCATCTTGTGCCTAGGCCCAGACCATGATGTCCAAGTCTGCGACATCTGCCAGAAGTTCAACCCAGTCATCCACATGTCGCCAGAAGATCCTGGAGAATTATCTTCCTAAGCAGAAGGTCACCTTGATGGAACGGGAGCTGCAGGCCAGGAGCTCCTTCACTTCCTCGGTCCAGTCTTTGGAGTCTTTGTCATCGAAGTCCCGGGATAAGGCCTTTGGGAAGCATAAGCATTAGGACAAGGACTGGGACCAACCTTGACCTGCCTCCTGCTCGCGGTAGCCTCACAAGAAATCTTCAAATGTGTCTGTCTTTCTCCCTTGGGGGTCGACCTCCTTGGCCCCACACACCCAAACTCACACAGGTCAACCAGCGGCCCCACCACCCGAACAGGTCTCCCTTGCAGGTGACAGCACCTCATGTCAGGGTGCTCTGTATCCTATTGGCCAGCCCCTGATGTTTTAGCCGGAACACAGAGACAGCTCAGCCGGAGTGATAGTCGCTTTGTTGGACTGGGTGCTCACAAACCATATCTCAAGACCATATCTCTCGTACGGAAGTCCTTCTCGATTCTATAAGTGACTACTTCCTGGTCATGTGTTTATCGTCAAATAAATTCAGTAAACCCCTGGGAAAAACTGTCAATAGTAGGATTCTCACCGGAAGGTACATAGAGCTGTTAAAATTGCTTCTACGACAATAGGACTGGTCCCTAATTGATACTGCAACCAACATAAATGATGCACTTGAATACATCCTCTCCCAGTTCAGTGCAGCATGTGATGTCCATGCTCCTTTCAAGAAGCAAAAAATTAAGGGCCTTGACAACCCTTGGATTACAAGTGATCTACTGAAAAAAATGAAATTGCGGGACCGTTTCTGGGACCGGGCAAGAGCTACTCAGCAGACCAGCTGACATACAGTCCTATAAGACAGCCAGGAATGCCTGTACCAAAGCCATTTGCTTGGATAAAGCCAGCTATTATAGGAGTACCCTATCCAACGCGTGGAAAGATGGAAGGAAATTCTGGAGCAACTAGCTGAAGTCATGGGGAAAGGTTCCAAAGAGACACCCACCATGCTGAACATAGTTGTTTCTATTTTCATTAACCCCACCTCAATTGCCAATACTTTTAATCTTGTATTCACCGACCTTAGTCATGCGCTGCCCGCTAATCTCTTTGAGCCAAACTCCTCCACAGCTCCTCATGGTAAATCGGTTAAGAAGCTGGATATCCACGTTTCTATTTCAAGGCAATCTCCGAATGCAAAACCAAAAATTACCTACTGAAGGTACTTGGAAAAAAACAGAACTGGTGGTGACTCTCTTGACTTGAAGCTCATATTCCTCACTGTTGATGCTGTCTTGACCCCTCTAACCAAGATTATCAACCATTCCTCATGCTTTCCCAGTTCCCTCTCAAGTGGAAGTCTGCCCTGGTGATCCCAATCCACAAGAATGGTGACAGAGCACAACATGGAAACTACAGGCCTATCTCTAGCCTCCCTCCCTTATCCAAAGGATTAGAGAAAATTGTTGCAGATTAACTGGTAGACTACTTGGAAAAATTCGTCCTGCAATGCCAACAGCAGCATGGCTTTCCGGAAGGTCACCGTACCATGACTGCACTCATTGAATTTATGGACTACATTTATCAGGCACTTGATCAGGGTCAACTTGTCTGCGCCACTTTCATCAACCTATCAAAGGCTTTCGATATGGTCAGCCATCCACTACTAATCAGACAGCTTGGTGACCTAGGGCTGTCCTTTGACACCCTAAGGTGGTTTAATAGCCATCTCTCCGACCGCATTCAACAGGTTAAGTTGGTAATGCCCTCTCCTCCAAACAGCCTGTTTGGTCAGGTGTCCCCAAGGGTCAGTTTTGGGGCCCCTCTAGTCAGCATCCTTCTGAACTAACTCCCCGTCTCCTGTCATGAACATATCCCTCCTGCATGCAAATGATGTAGTAATTTTCTCCAAGAACTCCGATCCCTCTCTCTTGGAGGGCCACCTTCAGGAAAGTTTCACAGATGTAGAGGTATAGTTTGTCACACAGAAACTAGTGCTCAACTGCAAGAAAACAAAGTTTATGCTTTTCCATAGTGCACATAATAAACATAAAAGTAAACAGCTGACGGTCAGAAATAGTGCCAGTGTCGCCTTAGACCAGACACATTATTTCAAGTACCTTGGAGTGACCCTGGACAGTACTCTGTCTTTCTCTAGTCATATTGATATGGTCGCCAAATCTGTGAATATCTGCATCGGCCTTCTGTATAGACATAAGCACTGCCTGACTCCTGAAGCACTTAAGCTTGCAATACAGAGTGCGGTTGTATCAATCATTGACTACGGGCTTATTATTTACAGAGCTGCCTCTGTGTCTGGCAAGTCCTGTAGATTACTTACTGGTGCTGCCCCCCGCACATACACCTGTGACCTTTATAAGCAGGCTAACTGACTTCAACTTCTGG
This sequence comes from Neoceratodus forsteri, assembly GCA_016271365.2. NCBI lineage: Eukaryota > Metazoa > Chordata > Ceratodontiformes > Ceratodontidae > Neoceratodus > Neoceratodus forsteri. The sequence goes on along the minus strand of CM057458.1, from coordinate 159,465,060 downwards.
GAAGAATCACTTACCAAACCTGCCTGGTAGTGAAAAAGACATCCCTCGGTCTTATGCCCACTGTGGTTCAGAAACTCCTTAGACCAGCCAACAGCACTCGCCACAGCAGAAGCTCTGATAACTCCACTTTACTTGTCCCCCACTGTCACACCTCTCAGGGCCAGCAGTCATTTGCAGGCAGAACCCCTAAGTTATTCAACTCGCTGGGCAGCGAAGTCACCAATTCAGCCACTTTAGGCCCGTTCAAACATAATCTTCGTCATACCCTTGTGACTCTTGCCTCATGTGACTGCTTCACTTAATTACCCTGGGCTGACACCCCTGTCTCCGTTCATCTCCATTTTCTCTGATCTTATCTGTGTCAGTCTTCACCATTTGTCACTAGTGGGTACATTACCGGAACTAGGACCCCGCTGGAGACTTTTTTTTTCTCTCTCAGGAGCAGAGTCTATGCAGGAGCAGCGCCACCCTCGAGGCTGACGTACTAGTGTACATGGCACTTGCAGGTTGGCTGTTCACTGCCGTCTACTCCGCCCACACTCCAGTTCTCCCACCATAGAGTGAGGACCTTGTGGAGCTTCAAGCAAGAATTTTCTGGGTAGTGTGACCTAGTCCATCGTTCGGTCATAAATTTATTGTCTCAGTTCTGTTCGCCATGCTCTATGCTTCTTCCTTGACTTCGGTAAAGTCGTTCCTCTCTTTTAAGTGACTTTGCATACTGTTTTGTGTTTATTTTCCTTCCGGTCATGCCTCGTCCCAGGGACAAGAAAAAGTCGAAGGGGGGGTGGTCTCCTATGTGACAGTGTCCTCGCGGCCGCCTTTACTCCATTATGGACCAGCATGATTGGTGTATATCCGGCCATGATATGGACAACTGCAACGCGTGCTTTACAGTGGACCTCCAAGTTGTAGTTTAAAGTTGGACATGCGCTGCCAACTTTTGGAGGGCAGGTTTACAGTTGGGCCAAGACCATGACTCTCAACCCTTCCTCTGGGTCCCCTCCTGATCCTATTTGGCGTGCAGAGGAGGGGGCCCCTGCTAGTTCTAGGCTTGCCATGGCAGGAGCTCCTTCCACAGTGCAAGAGGCACAGTCTGGCCCACTCGGGGGCCAGGCGGGAGGCACTATTCTGGCAGTGGCTCCCCCAGTGTCAAGCTCTGGGGCCAGGGCCAGTATCGTCCTCGGCGCTGTCTGTCGGTGTCGCTTGTGACACTGGGGGCCCGGGTGGCCCCTCTGCACTGTTTCTGCCGCCAGTACTGTTCATGGTACCGGGGAGGGAAACAGCTCTGTGGGCAGTGCAGGACCTCTTTTCGGCAGCATGCCCAGTGCCAGGATGAGGGTCGGTGCCATGCCAGTCTCTGGTGCCGTTCGCAGGGATGGGGGGGTGCCGCGGTCAGTGCCGCCTTAGACTCCAGTGCCATTCATGGTGTCTGGTGCGGTGGGGGGGGGGTCGCTGCCAGGCATGGTGTCGCTCTGGGCTGTGGTGCTGCTTGCGGCACCGGGGCTGTAGGAGGGACGGGGAGGAACCGGGGAGTAGTCTGGCTTCAGGCTTCTGGCCTCCTCCTCCTCGGAGGATTCGGAATCTGATCCAGACTGGCTTCCAGATACTTCGGAATCCTCTGGTCCCTCAGTGTCTAGCACTTCGGCCCCTACTCAGCCTCCCTCTGAAGGTCAGACTGGTCCTGTTGGTTCTGGGGTCAGTGGGACTGACCATCTGGTAGTGGCTCAGGTGGCTACTGCTGCTCTACTTGGGCCCACAGATACATTTGTCACCTCAGTTGGGGTATCCCCTTCCTTGGTGTGCCTGGATAGTCCGAGTTTGGGAAGGTCCGGGGCACCCCTGGAGGACTCTACCTCTGGCTGACTCCCAAGGGTTGGCTAAGGGTTACCAGCTACCTAAACTGGTGGGCACGAGGAAGAGGGCCTTTTCGGAGTTGGAGGGGTTGAGGGGTCAGGGTCTTGTTCAGCACCCTCTCCCTGGGACATGCCCAGGTTCTGGGAGGAGCAGTAGTGCAGACCCTCACCCTTCCCCTGGACACTTCTCAAGAGGGTCCTCCACTCTGGAGGTCATGGGCCGTCCTTCTTGGCTCACATGGTCCCGGTCACCTCACGGGGGGAATTCTTCCCACAGGCACAACTCCAGCTGTTCAGACCTGGTTAAACGGCTTCTGTCTGCTGGGACCTCCGGATCTCCCTCACTGTTGGGAGTATCCGCTCAGTCCCCCCGCCAAGGTAGAGGCCATGCTACTTCTCTAAGGTGCTTGGCCCTGTGACAGAGTAGAACAAGACCCTGTCCAATATGTTACGGAGAAAGGGTTTATTGCAATGATCTGTCCTTCTTCTGTCTCTTCGCTGTCTGGTTGCGCAACCAGTTTTACCTGTGAGTCTTCGGACTTGATCAGCCCGAACAGTCTCGCAATTCTTTGCCTCCCTCTGTCTTTCATTTTTCTCTTGCTGTCTGTTTTTCCTCCCTTGCATATCTATATCAGCTAATATAAAAAATATGTACAAATCACTGTATGGAATGAAACTGATAATGGGATCACTTTTATTTAGAGAATATTTGGTATTACTGTTGAAATGTATATTAATTGCATTTTGAGATGACTGTAGAAAATGTGTTCTGCCTTGATGTCCAAAACTAGAGGTTACTTGAGTGCATATGCTGAGCCTTTTGCAAAAAGGTGCCTCAAGAAGCTCAGTGTTCTAGCAGCTCCTGAAACTTAAAAGGACAGGATGTTTGCTCAGGATGGGGGTTGAAAAATCCTTATAAAAGAACTGAACTGAGCTGCAACTGGAGAGAGATTACAAGAAAGATTTTATTTTGCTTCTGTACATAGTTGTTCAAGTTTATTTTTATATTACTGCTACTATAAATAAAGGTTTGGTGAATTCTACAACTGCTCTTGGTTTTCTCTATGCTTCCTGATCTGTGCCTCAATGACAGGCCCCCGTGCCGCTACCTCCTATTTCTCCTCCCAGGTGTTCCTGGTCCTAGGGGGCCCCTGAGTTGGGAGCAGTTCAGCGCTTCAGCTGCACATTTCCCTACCTACGTTAGAGTCATGGACTAGCAGGTGTTCCACCGTGCTCCCATGCAGTCGATCCTGAATCTCCGGACTCGTCTGCATCCTTGTCTTCCTCGTCGGAGGGAGAGGAACCCTCTGTCCACCTTTCTCCAGCTGCTGATCTCTCTGCGTATCCACGCTTCCTTTCGGGGATGTTAGACGAGCTCCATATAACCCCCCCCCCCGAAAGCAATCCAGACCGGACAACACGTGCCTTTTTAGGTGACTTCAGTGCGGCCAACCATGCGGTTCCTGCCTGGCCTGCTTCTTTCCAGGAGGGGTCGCACCGGGTCTGGCAGCATCCCTTTTCCTTTGTACCAGCCCCAGGGGACCTTTGGGCGTGACGTTCCTGTACACCCCCTCTGGGCATCAAACCCCAGGTCATGACCAATTCCCAGACTCAGACTCTTTGGATTTTGATTTCTGGGGAGGAGAACTTTCTCCTCGGCATGGATTCTGCTTTGTATAGCAGTCCATCAGGCCCACCATGCTACCTACTACAGGTACTTGTGGTCCAGGCTAGGACAACTCCTAGCCTCCATGTCTGGTTTGGAGGAAACCAGGCAAGCCATCACCCTCTCTGCACAGGGCCTGGAGCTTGCAAGGCACCAGGCAAGGAGTCTTATGATGCCAGTGAGGTAGCCTCCAGGATTGTGAGGACACCAATCTGCACTAGGCGGATGGCATGGCTTCACCTTTCCCGGTCGTCATCCCTGGCCTGGCGTTGGGTGATTTCCTCCGCTTTCCGGAGAACCCAACTTTTTTTCCCCGTAGGGTGAGATGGCGGCTGCAAGGTCGCCTTCCTTCTCCTGCTGGGAGTTCCTTGTCTCGACCAGTCTCAGGCCTGTAATGGTTCTCCTCTTCAGTGTCCTCCCCCACTAAAGGCTAAGGGACTCAGCCCCTTAGGGATGTATTGGGCCCCCCTTGGGGGGCTCGCTACTCACCCACTAATGATGAATGTTGAAGATTGACACAGATAGGATATGAAAATTACATACCTACCGTAATTCTTGATCTTTCTGTGCATCTTCACCATTCATCACTAAATTCCACCCACCTTCCCCTCTTGAGCCTCAGTCTCTGGGCATCCCCTCCCCCTCTGTGTGTGTCTGTTGTATCCCAGCCTCACTCCTCTCTCTCCTTTCCCTTGTGGTCAGGAGGAAGGGGACCCTTTGAGACACATGGGAAGGAGTTCTTTCCTGAGGGATCTCGGGGTGTCTTCTGATCTTCCTGGACTAAGTCTCCATCACTCATTCACACTACTGGGATAGCACTGGAGAGCTGGGACCAGCGGGGAGCTGATTTTTGAAGGGTTGGCGAGACAGGACCACACATGCATGGGCCCAGCGAGACTAGCTTCGGCGCCTATGTAGGCTATCTCGGCGTCGACCCTCCAACTGCCTCAGTTCCTTTTCTCCCGCCGTTGAGTGCGCTTGGATGTTGACGTCGCTCGTCTGCCGGAGTCTTAAGTTTTCGTCTACACAACAGCAGCTTTTACCATTTAATTTAATATTTTAAGTAGTAATTTCTTATTTTATGATCAAGAAGAAGATTATGAAGAAGAAGAAGAAAAAGAAATTCTTTCCTGCAGTCAACAGAGTTGTCCTTAGACAGTAACAGTGACGGTAGGAGGACTTCGTTTGAAACTTTATGGCAGAGGGTCTGTGTCCGGTCCGCCGACCTTAATTGGGGGGGGGGGATCTGACTACGGACAGTCCTGTCTGTGAGGAGGACAGTCCTCCAAGCACAAATCTAGTGGTTCTGGGGATCCGGCTCCGCTTAACCTCGAGCTCCTCTTCCTCGTTGGAGGAAGAAGAATTGGTGCCGTTCGAGGTTGCCCTTTGGTACGTCTGCACGAGGATTGTTCGTCGGGAGGGGCGATGGGCCTGAACCGGCTTTGGTGGGTTCCTCTTGGCCCCCGCTCCTAACGGTTGCATTCTCAACTCCGAGCTCCATCTGTGTCCTCGTTGGAGCGCCGGTGGGCAGTTTCACCTTTGGGAAGCTCCAATGGAGCAGGGGTTTTGACTTCCCAGTTTTTCCTGACTGTTCCTGCTTTCGGGACCTCTGGGCCTTGAAGCCGTTGGACCGGAGCTGGGTCAATTGGATCACGAATGGTAAGGTGCCCTCTTGGTGCCTTTGCCATCATGTTGACCCCTCATGCCTACCCCCCCTCCCTTTTCCATGCACGGGCCGGCACCGCCTTTTTGTTTCTCCCCTTCTCAGGATTTCCATTGGCATTTTCCTTCGGCGCTGAGCCTCGGTGCCTTGATCGGCTCTGTGCCTCAGTGCCTTGGTCAGCACCGTGGGTTGGCGCCATCGCTTTGTGTGGTGCTGTGGCTGCTCTTGTTGCTGCCGTTGGTTGTTGGCGCCATCAGTGGTGCAGCAGGTGTCTGCGTGGTGGCGGGTGCCAAGAGTGGTGCCGTGAGCACATCTGGGTGCCATGGGTGGCGCTGTGAGCGGCCACTGGTGCCACAGGTGCCATGAGTACTTTGGGTACCATGGATGGCACCACAGGTGCCCATGGGTGCCACTGGTGCCCTCAGGTGCCATTCTTGCCATGGGTGTCATGAGCACCATAGTGCCATGGGTGCCATGGTACCATGGGTATCAGGCGCGCACTCTTGTCATTGCTACATGGGTGCCGGGGTGCCTGTGGGTACTGCTGCTTCTGCCCTCGGGTATCGTACAGGTTGGCATAAGCACTGCTTGGTGCCCTCCTGTGCCACGAGTGATGCTGGTGCTGCACGGATGCTAGTGGGTGCTGCATAGCAGAATTAGTGACACATTTTTCCTTTTCGGACTTCCTTTCCACAGAACTTGTGGCGGGATGTTTATCGCAGAATGAACTCTTGTTCTGCGGATTATTTTTTCCACACATCTTAGTGAGTGGCGGTCTATGTGGGATCTTGTGTCATCCAGCGCTTTTCTGCTGATGGAACTCCGCTGTACTGCTCTGCCAGCAGAATCTCATTCTGCTCAGCACTTTCTTGGCTCCCTACGTGGTACCAAGCTCCTCGACATCCTTCCTGATGGTGGAGTCTCTAATGGCTCTGACCTAGACCTCTCTTGGAGGTTCTTCTAAGTTAGAAGTGCATCTAGATGAGTCTTTCCCTGTCCTTCTGGTCAGTAATACAGCGGACGACTCATTTTATATACTGAAGGGCACGTTCTCTCTATCATCAGAGTCCATGATGGAAAATCTTTTCAGCAGTTCCTCAGTAATGGGGTACACTATAATATTTCACACTGTGTCTATGGACCATGCACTTCTGCGTCTAGACTTTTTCAATTGTCAAGACAGTTACACTCTGTGGAACATTCCGATTTAATGGTCTGGAGCCGCTCTGGCTCTTCCGCTTCTTTGATAGGGGTATATAGCGCCCTTGTGATATTGCCCCTTCGGTGGCTTCTTCGGCACAGGTGGTTAACATGTCTCCAGCTGTGATTATTAGTCCAGTCATGATTTCTGTATGGACACTCAGACTCCTCCTGCACTCAGATGGAGAACATCTTCATCATTTTGTATCAAGACAATCCTTGCGAAATAGCAGCCTGAAAGCCTTGTTAGGTTCGGACTAAAAAAAAAAAATAATTTTTTTTTTTTTATCACAGTTAAGGCCCTAGCCAGAATTACCCGATACCCTCCTTTTTTGGATCTGGTCAGGTTCCACCTCACCCCTGAGGCGCTCGTCTCCAGAGTATCGTAAAGAGTACCTGACTTCTTCATCCCCTAAGGGGAGTCTGATCCGGCGGCAGTATGGGTCATCTCTTTCTCCAAAAGAGATTTCTCTCATTCAGAGACATTTCCTAGACCTAGGAAACTGCCCAGTCTGTTAATTCCCCTTTCTTTTTATCAGGCTTTCTTCTCTTGAGCAGATCCTTGCAGCAGCAGAAGCGACTCTCCACTAAGTCGGAACTCAGGTTCCGACTTCCTTGCTTGCTTAGCTAAACAGGCGATTTTCTCCTTCTTGACGGAAGGTCAAGTAGGTCTTTTTTCTGAGGTAGCTTCTCAAATATTCACAACTTCGGCTCCTGCGCACTGGTCCATGCCAGTCGCTCACAAAGCTATCCTCTTCAAGTGCATGATGGAGTTATGATGTTTGTTTTTCAGCAAACTAGAATCCTTTCCTACTCCCTTCAGGGAGGCCAGAGTGGGTAGCGCCTCATCACATTGAGTCACTGCCTTTTTCAGTCACCTCAACAAATGAGTTAGCCCTAACTTGGTCCTGCTGTGTCCCTCCTTGACGCACATCTTCCTCTATTTGCCTTAGAAATCCAGCCCCTATTTTTTTTCTGTCTGAATGTTTTTTCCGCAGTGGACACGTCCTCCTGTACACTTTTTCCTTTCTTCCCTGAGTTCAGAGACTGCTACTACAGTTGTACACACAGGGGCAGAATGATTCCTTTGGACTATGCAGTGGGTAGAATATGATTCTACTAGACCACCACAAGAGGCTTCTAAGTCGTGCTTGGCCTTCTATCAGGAAGGTTCCTGTGACTAAGTGGAGACCATTCTCCTTGATGGGCTAACCCCACCTGGACCCCCTTGCTCACCAAGTAAGGGATTCAAGTGCTCCTGGACCTGTTGTTTACAGATCAGCCATACTTGATAGCGGGGGTTTCCATCTGCAATTTCCAGTCTACCCTGAACCAGTAGACTTTACCTCCTACTCTTTCAGTTCCTGAGGTCCCTTTACGTTACATTAGTACATAACTTTGACACTATTAATTCTGGTTCTAGATCAAATTGTGAAGCCAGGTTCTTGCCGCTCTCCTAGAGCGGTTGCGGCTTCCTGGCAGACTTTCATTTTGTGTCCATTGCAGTCGTCTGCAAAGTGGTGAGTTACAGCTCGAGCACTTATCTTGTAGGCACTATGTTCTAGTCGCTCTTTACAAGACGGCTCTTTTTATTTAGTAGGACAGTCCTTGGCTGTCCTTTCTGAGTGAACCCTGTCTCCTACCACCCTACTCAGGGTTGTTGGTTTTAGCTCGGTACTCTCCCACTAGTGTGAATGAGTGATGGAACTTAGTCCAGGAAGATATGGAAATTACATACTTACCGTTATTATTGATCTTCTTGGACAGTCTCCATCACTCATTCACACGACCACCCACTGTCCTCTATGTTCACTCATTTTCTTTCCTGGTCTTCATGGTCCTATGATTCAGACTGTGAGGAAGTTATTCTTTGACCGTTCTTGCAAAGGCCATCTGGGCCGTCTCAGGCCCAGAAACTCAGGATGCGTTATTCTCATCAGTTACGCTGCACCACCTCAGTCGAAAAGGTACCGAGGCGGTTGGAGGGTCGATGCTGAGATAGCCTACATGGGCTCGAGCTAGTCTCGTGGCGCCGCGCATGTGTGGTCCTGTCAGGGCACCGACCCTTCAAAAAAATGTTGGCTGCTGCTTGGTCCTAGAGCCTCTGGCGCTTTCCCACTAGTGTGAATGAGTGATGGAGACCGTCCAAGAAGATCAATAATTAAGGTAAGTATGTAATTTCCATTTATCTCCCCTACCTTGCTCTTGCCTCAGTCACCCACCCCTGGGGGTTCGGGGTGAGGGCAGGAGACTCCTGAGTACCCCTCTCTTAAACACTTGTCATTATTCAAAGTGTCCCTTTAGGTCTACTCCCTCCCTTTCTTCAGTTTTTAGTTTTTTTTTCTCCCTTTTTGGAGTTTTCCTCTTTATTTTGGTGGGAGGGATGGACCTGCCGTCTCGTCTTCCTGCTGACCTCGATTACCCTCTAAGGTCTAGCTCTGGTGGGGTTGCCTGACTGTTTTTAGCAATCTATAACTTCTGCCTCTCTGTAGCCTGGAAGTGATTAAAGTCTTCTCTCAAGGTCCAGGTCTGCTTGGGCAGGTAGTGGGGTCCTTCCCTTCCCCCAATTTCTTTCTCTCTTCTACAGTCCCTTTCCCATCCCTACGTCTTTTCTTCCAGAGATTGGGGCCCCTCCTCTCAATCCCTTAGGCTGCTCTCCTCTCCTCTCTCTCTCTTTCCTGTCCTCTGTTGTTTATTTCTCCTTTTAGTTATTATATCCTTTCCTTTTGTCTATCCCTTGGGCTCCCTTGCCCCACCCCTCCATCCATCCATCCCTTCCTTCCTCTCTCTCCGGCGTTTCAGAACTGGGGTGAGGGCGGAGTCAACGGAAGTTAACGACCAACACTGCCAACCCGCGAGTGCCACGTTGTACGTTGGCCTCGATGGCGGCGCCTCCCCTGCGTCGACTCCACCCCGAGGTGGGAAAAGTCTCCCTTGGTGTCCTAGCACCGGCAATGTACCCACTAGTGATGAATGGTGAATATACACAGAAAGATCAAGAATTACGGTAAGTACGTAATTTTCATTTTCTATGCCTGTATCCACCTCCCATAATCCCCCTACACCTTTTTTTCTCTCTTTTTTCACCTCACCCTTTCCCCGCAATCGCTGTATCCCTCCACTAGCTCTTCAACTCTTCTGACCCTCCCCCCCTTTCCTACTCCCCTGTCCACTAGCCCAGGTCATGAGTATCTTCTGACCTCCCATCCCCCCCAACACCCTAAACTACCTTCCTACACTTACACCACCCCCAATATGCCTATATCAGTTTGTATCTTCAATCCCAGCTACTTTTGAAACTCTTCTACTCCAATGACAAGGCCTAATGTTGCTGCATTATAGTTATCTGTATAATTGTGTCCGTGTACTCCACTATTTGTAAAAATTTTCCATTTTTTCATTGTATCTAACCTAGCTACTGTGTCTCGCAGTACCGTTTCTTGCGTTAAGTATCCCTGGACTGTGTAAACCAATTCCAATGTTTTTTCTTTTTTTTCTTTATGAACTTTCGACGTGGAACCTTTGTGAAAGAGCTTATGGCTCAAAGGTGTGAATTCTGAATTCTCAATAGATAAAATAAAAATAAATAAAATAGTCTTTCAGTGACCGTCCCTCCAACAGCCGCGCCTCCGGCAGTGGTCTCATCCTCTGGGACCACCGCCGGTTCTGCTCCTCCTCAGAAAAGATGCTGCAGGACACTGGTGCCTCCCAAACCCCGGTCTCCCCTCAGCTTTGTCCGGGGGGGGGGGGTTCGCCCTCCACTCCAGCACCCATCTATCCATGGCCAGCGCCCATGGATCCTCTTCTGGACAATGCCCGCTGGGCCTGTACTAGTTCTTCCCACGCTGCAGCCCGACGGGTCCTAAGCTGGGACTTTGAGGGAGTTGAGGAGAGTGGGGAGAAGGTTGGAGCAATGTTGGTGGAAATCTGACCTCGCTGATGACAAGTTTAAATTGATGTCCCATTACAAGGACTATCACTGTGCCGCCTCGTGTAAGAAGGCTGAGTTTCTGCCTAGGGAGATTGCCACTATGCGAAATCAACTGACTCATCTCTTCCATACTGTGGACAGGCCGTGCAGTCCAGAGTGTCTCCAGAATCGGGGAGCCTTTTCACAGAATAAGTGTGAGTAGTTCGCTAAATGTTTTGCAGATAAGATTGGCTCCATCAGATCGGAGATCTGCGCAACTCGCTCAAATGGGAGCTGCGGTGATTGGTGGGAGATTACAAGTGCCCAGTTTGGCTGGTCTGACTTTGACCGGTTTGCAATCACAGACGTGAAGATAATCGAGGGTCTGCGACCTACCTTCTGTAGTCTGGACCCAGGTCCAACGCGCCTTCTGGTGGGGTTCATGGAGGTTATTTGACCTGTCCTAGCTGAGAAAGTTAGGTGTTTGTTGGAGACAGGGGTGTTCCCGGATACTCTGAAGGAGACGGTGGTACGTCCCCTTCTGAAGAAATCTTCTCTCGACCCTGACTGTCTTGCTAACTACAGGCGTGTCTCTAACCTGCCTTTTGTGGGCAAGGTTATTGAGAGAAGGCAGTCGTGTTTCAACTGGAGGATCATATTACCACCCATGATGTCTATGATCCTCTGCAGTCTGGTTTCAGGAAGAGGCATAGTACAGAGACAGTGCTGGTTTGGGTACCTAATGACCTCCTAATAGTGACAGATTGGAGGAGTCGTACAGTCTTGGTCTTCCTTGATCTCTGTGGGCATTCAACATCGTGGACCATGGTGTGTTATTGGAGCACCTGCGGGTGGTCTGTCTGGGACAGTCCTCAGATGGTTTCATTTTTTCCTCACGGGCAGGACTCAGAGTGGTGTCAGGGATTTTTCCCTCAGCCCCTCTCCCACTGTCCTGTGGGGTGGCACAGGGCTCTGTGCTTTCACCCATGTTGTTCGCGGTTTACATGGCTGCCATTGGAGACATAAGGTGGTACAGGCTGTTTTCTCACTGCTATGCAGATGATATTCAGCTGTACATGTCCTTTGTACCCAAGCAGGGTGACGCTGTCTTGATCTTTAACAACTGCCTCTTTGAGATTCAGGACTGGACGAGTGTCAACTGGTTAAGGTTGAATCTGGATAAGACTGAAGTGTTGGTTGTGGAGCCAGGTCGTCTGGTAGAGGGTTTGTCTGCAGGTCAGCCATCCAGGTTATGGCTGGGGGGCAGCCAGCTAATGACCTCTGATCAGGTGCAAAATCTGGGCATTATGCTTGATGCTGGGCTGACACTTAAGTCCCAGGTGTCGGCTGTCATCAAGACCTCTTTTTACCATCTGATGAATATCACGTGGATAAAACACCTGGTCCTGCCTGATGACCTTCCAACGTTGGTCCATGCCTTTGTGACCTCCGGCCTAGATTAGTGCAATGTCCTATACCTAGAGCTCTCGGGGGTGGAACTTCGCTGCCTGCAGCTGCTGCAGAATGTGGCTGCCAGTTGTTGATTGGCTTACCAAGATCTTGCCATGTCACACCTGTGCTCCACGGACTGTATTGGCTGCTGTTTCAGTGGAGGATCACCTTCAGGGTCAGGTTATTGACCTATAAGGCCCTACACGGACAGGGACCATGGTATTTGCAAGATCTCCTTTGCCCTTACCGCCTCCTCTGTCCTCTCCACCGACAAGGGATTACTAGAGGTTTCAGGGTCAGTTTCAAAACTTTGGGAGCTAGATCTTTTGCATTTGTGGCTCTGACCCTCTGGAACTCTCAACCTAGTCAGATTAGAGCGTGCTTGACCGCTGAGGCTTTTAAATCTGCCTTAACTACTTACCTAGTCAGTCTGGCATTTGTTTGAAATATGAAATTTGGCTGCCTACTCTTAATTGTTTTAGAACTGTTTCATAGTTTTACATATGTTTTTTAGAGTTTATGTAGAAGAAGAATAATCAACGTTTATATAGTGCTTTTCATATACAGTGTATCCCAGCAGTGTCTGCTCTCACCTCTTGACTTCTTGCCAGAACCCTTCCCTCCAGTGGAACTTCAGAAGGTGGTTGTAAGGGGTTGGTTCTCCCTTCAACTGGCCAGGTGGAGGGAAATCACCACAGACTACTGGGTGCTGCAGCTCATCGAGTCTAGTCACATGCGAGAATTCATAGAGTGGCCTCCAGAAAACCCTCTGGACCAGTCCTCATCCCTTTCAGTCACACTCCCCCTCATCAGGGAGGAAATCCAGGCCTTTGAAAGAAGGCCATAGAACCAGTCCCAGTACATCAGCAGTGCAGGGGGTTCTACTCCAGTTGCTTCGTGGTACCCAAGCAAACCGTATATCTGTGACTCATCCTGGACTTAAGCCATATAGAGTACAGAAGGTTAAGGATTGTTACCTTCAGGGTTTGCTGCCCCTGCTGCATCAGGGGAACTAGATCTGCTTGCTGGATATGCAGGATGCCTACCTACATATTAAGATTTTCGACCCCCACTGGCGCTACCTTTGTTTCCACTTGCAGAGAGCGCACTACCAGTATAGGGCTCTGCCTTTTAGTTTGTCCTCACTGCCCAGGGTCATCACCAAATGCCCGGCTGTGGTGACAGCTGCCTTGAGAAGGCACGGTTTCTATGTCTTCCTGTAGCTGGATAGCGGCCCTGTACAGGGAACATCTCCTTCAAACCCTGGCACAGACCCGCAGACTCTTCCAGGCTTTGGGCATCACTATCAACATGCCGAAATCTTTCCTTACTCCCTGCCAATGGCTCCAGTAAAATGGTGGCAGTCCTGGACACAGCCCAGGGTATGGCTTTCCTGCCTTCAGCAGAGCAGAGCGTCTGATGGACCAAGCCCATTTTCTTTACTCCAGCCATTATGTTTCGGCGCGGGCCTTCCTCCGACTTCTGGGCCACATGGCCACAGCCATTGCCATGGTTACCTTCGCCTGTCTGCACATGAGTCTTTCAGTGGACACTGCTGGTATAGTGGGACCAGAGTACAGCTACCCTAGTACAGCCTGTTATGGTCTCCGATCCAGTCCAGAGGGTACTGTTGTGGTGGATGGTGCCTGGCCCTGCGTTGGGGGATTCCTTTCTGTATTTCTCCCCCTCAGCAAGTCCTGATGACAAATGGCTCGAATCGTGGCTGGGGGGCTCACCTGGGGGTGTACCAAACTCGGGGGGGTACGTGAAATGAGGTGGAGAGGACACTCCTTATAAATTTTGTAGAGATGTGTGCAGTCTTGTACACCCTGCAGGCATTTCAGACTCTGCTATCCCTGGGTCTGCTACTGATTCATACAGACAACATGTGCGTAGTTTATTACATGAACAAGTGGGGGAGGGGCCTCATTCCTATCCCCTGTGCAAGGAAGTGATACGAGTCTGGTGCTGGTCCATAGAGCATGGGCTGGTGCTCTTGGCCATTCATGTTCCCAATGTCCAAACTGTCTTGGCAGGCAGTCTAAGCTGGTCCTGGACCAGAGCCTGAGTGGGCGCTTCTGACCCCAGTGGTCAAAGACCTTTTCGACAGATAGGGTTGTCTCAAGTCGGACCTTTTTGCGTCCACACATAACACAAAACTGCCGCTTTTCTGCTCGCTAGATCCATGGCCTGGAGTTTTCTGGTGAGACTTGCTGTTCCTCTCTTGGAAATGGAGGTTCTAGGGACATGGATATGTTGTTCATCCACACTGTCTGGCAGGTTCCTTGCCGCTTTAAATCTTGCCGGAAGGTCTTCAAGCTGACTTCTCCCACCCAGCCGGGTGGTAAAACTCTTGGCTACACCCCATGATGCCAGATCTTCCTTACCGCTTGGAAGCTCAGGTTCCCTCCATAGCGCTCTGCATTTAGACTGGATCCAAACTCTTCGGTTCACCCGAAAATAATTTAAAAGTTTTCTAGACTTCGGTCTTCTGCTTCCTTCATGGCTGCGATGGACAAATTGACTCCCGGTTTTCGGCGGTGCCCATGCGGGCAGAAGATGTCCAGGACCGATCCACACTCCACGTGCGTCTACTGCCTTGGGCTTGACCACGACCCGCAGGCCAGCGAGTTGTGCAGGTCTTTTTCGGCAAACGTCCTCGAAGACCGTGGTTCACGGCTTCAACTTGGGCGCCCCGAGAAACGTTATCCGCCGGTGAAGTCCAAAGAGGCCTGTTGGGTGGTGACCGCGGAGGCTGGCTTGGCTGAGCAACTCGAGCAGATGATCACCCTCAAGGAGGAGGCGGCCCAGGCCACATCTTCATCATCCTCGGTCGCGGCATTTATCCCGCTCTCCCTGGGATCCTCCTACACAGCTTCTTTTAAGGAGCTTTGCCAATCCCTCTCCACGAAAGGTGAGGGGCCATCGGGACACTCCTCTCGTTCAAAGAAGAAGGACTCGAAGGGTAAGTCCCACCGTTGACGTTCGTGGGAGCGGGAGAGGTCCCCCTCCCTGGACAGTTGACACTCTACTTCGGTCAAGGTTGCGGCTAAGGCCGCTGACTTCACGGTGTCCCCGTCAGGTCAGCCGTCCAAGACTCCCGTCGATGCGGTCGAGATTTTTCTCGACCCGTCGGATGAGCTGTCGACTGGAGAAGCCGACAACCCTGCTTCAGCATTTTCCCCGATGGAAACTGAGAACTTGCCTGTGCCTCCTGTGCCGGAGTCCCCGGTTAAGACTCCCGAGCCGAGGGAGGAACGGGTTTCCCCCTCTCTCTCCCAGACACACCCTTGGAAACACCGACAGTCTCGGACCTCTTCTGGTCCAGCCGATCCCGCCGGCACCAGCGGTCTCGGCACCGAGGAAAGCGGTGGCGCCACTTGTCCTCCTCGGAGGAGAGGCTTCGGCGCAAATTGCGTCGACGCTACCAGGACTTAATGTGGCAGCAGCTCTTTCTGACTGGGAACAAGCCGTCACCTTCCCTGTCCATTAAGTGGCTGTCACCCGGAAGGCTGAAAAAAACCCTCGCGGTGGTCGAGGTGCCCAAACCTTGGCAGGTTGTTGATTGCCAAAACCAGCTGCCCCGTTGTGTGGTGGAACCCCGCCCTCTACATCCGAAATTGGGGCTCCGACCAAGGATTCTCGGTCAGGTCAGGGACTGCCCCACCGGTTGTCGGTCACCCTCACTCCCGACTGTCCTCGGCAGATGGAGGGTGGCTCAGGCCCTAGGCAGCTGTTCGCAGACTCCTCTGAGTCTGACGACTACTCCTCCTTGTTCTCCAGGCCCCTTGACCTGGAGTCCTCCGGGGTGCAGTCAATGGACGAGAGCCCATCATCGTTCATGGGTCTGCTTTGCCTCATCTCGGAGTCCACCGGGATGCAGCTCAAGCCTGTATCCAAGCGGGCCAAGTATCCCCTCACAGAGATACTGGACCGAGAGGATTCTCCCACAGAAGCCTTTTCGGTGGCTGAAGCCATTGTGGGCCCAGCCTTGGAGTTATGGCAGCGGCTGGCTTCTTGTCCTGCTCCTTCGGCCAGGATGGCCAGGAAGTATGCTGTCCCTACCGGGTCTCTGTCTGGTTTCTCAGAACACCCCTCCGCAGAGGGGTTGGTTACTGACAGCGTTTTCCGGCGTTCCGGGAACGCTAGGGACGTGGACAAGCCCCCCGACAGAAAGTGTCCAAAAAGCTGGACTATGCCGGGGGTAAAGTATATGCTGCATCCTCCCTTGGCCTCCGTCATGCCAGTTCGGCCGTACTGATGGCGCACTTCTCCCACGCCCTTATGGGCTCCCTGGATGAGGTGATCCCTCATCTCCCGGCTGATCTGCAGACTACGGTCAAGCAGGTGCGGGATCAGGGAGGGGCAGTGGTAAAACAGCAGCTCCAAACGGCTCTTGATATTGGAGACTCCTGTGCCCGGTCAGTAGTGGCCGCAGTGGCCATGCGCCGCAGAGCTTGGCTGCGGATCTCCACCTTTACGGCGGATACCCAGCACAAGTTGGCAGATGTCCCCTTCCTGGGTACCGACTTGTTCGGGCCTGGGGTGGAAGGCCACCTCTAGAGAATTGAAAAGTGCAGTGCCACCTTGGACTCGGGTCACGTCTGCCAGAAGGACAAAGGCTGCCGGCAGCAGCATAAGTCCTTTCGCTGTTCTGCCCCAGCGGCACGTCCGGCCCTGCAACATCAGCATCAGGGCCAGCAGGCTTGCACTTGGCACCCCAAAGCCAAGCCTGCAGCTTCCTCCAACAGGAAGCCGGTAGGAAAAGGCCCTGGAGGTCCCTCGGCCGGTCCTTCCCCCAAGCCTGCCCAGTGATGGGTTGAAGGGTGTCTCCTCCAGCCGCATCGCTTCCCCCTGGGTTCCCCCCATGGGGGGACGGCTCCGCTACATTCTTTCTGCCTGGTCCACTATTACAACGGACCGTTGGGTCTTGGAGGTGGTAGGAAAGGGTCTGCTTCTGGAGTTCGAGCAGGCCCCGGCCTTCTGAGCCTTCGCCCTACGGGGGGTTATGGGGTCCTCAGCGCCTCTGTTGGGTCTGCCGGTGCCGACATTGCCCTGCTCCTCCAAAAGGAAGTGATCAGGAAGGTGGCGGATCCTCCACTGGACCCAGGGATTGTGTCCAGGTACTTCCTGGTCCCGAAACGGACAGGGGGGCTGGCGCCCCATTCTAGACCTGCACGACCTGAACAGGTTCCTAAGGTCTCGAACCTTCAGGATGGTCACTCTGGCTCAGATCATTCCATCCTTGGAATGAGGCATGTGGTTCTGTTCTCTGGATCTCCAGGACGCGTTCTTTAACGTCCCAACCTGTCCATCCCACCAGCGATTCCTCCACTTCAGAGCAGAGGGATCCCTCTACGAGTTCCGGGCCATGCTCTTCGGCCTTTCTCTAGCTCCCAGGGTCTTCACCAAATGCATGGCAGTGGTGACAGCATTCCTGTAGCGCTGAAGGGTCCGGGTGTACCCCTACCTGGACGACTGGCTGATTTCGACCTCCTCCAGACCGGAGGTGGAGCGGTCCAAGGATCTGGCCCTCCAGGTTTGCTCTCAAGTTGGTCTTCTCATCAGTGAGGCCAAGTTGGAACTCGTGCCAAAGCAGGTGATCCAGTTCATCGGGGCAGAGCTCGACTCTTTGCCAGCCAGAGCACGGCTCCCGGCGGACAGGGCCGACGTTCTTTCCTCCTTTGCCCAATCATTTCAGGTTGGGCAATTGCGCCCTGCCCGGGACTTCCTGCACCTCCTGGGCCTCATGGTGGCCTGCACCAGTGTGGTCCATTGGGCCCGTTGGCACATGCGTCCCCTACAGTGGGGACTGGCCAGCCAATGGTCACAGCGCTGCAGTCCTTCGGATCAGCCAGTGACAGTGACCCAGGAGATGTGGAATGCTCTCCAGTGGTGGATCGTTCCAGCTCATCTGCAGGAGGGCATCCCGTTTGTCCACCCAGAGCCGATGGTCTCTCTGTCGACCGCCTCTCAGATGGGTTGGGGTGCCCATCTGGGGGAGCACAGAGTGCACGGCTTCTGGTCCCCTCGGGAGTCCCGATGCTACATCAGCTTGCTGGAGCTTCGAGCGGTTCATCTAGCCCTCACTGCTTTTGCTCCATTTGTACTGTACACACCGCACTGAAGACTCCAAGAAGTCTAATCAGTTGTTTGTTTTGTTCGCTCTAAGAAAAGAGAGCACCCCAGTGCACAGTCAGTGCCTAAGTGGTTAGGCAATTGCTTTCTCTGTTGTTACTGCAAGTATGGTAAGGAACTTCCGGGCACAGTTAAGGGCCATTCACCAGGGGTATGACCACATTGGTTGCTTGTTTCGGAAAATGTTTCAGCTGCTGACATCCGTGCTGCTGCTACATAGAGCACTGTCCACACCTTCACTGAACATTACTGTCTGGATATTGCCTCTAGGCTTAGGGCCAACTTGGGTCTCACTGTGCTTCAGGGCCTGCGTTCATAGGCCATCGGTTTAGCCTCCACCCAGACTGACTGACTGTAGTAGTCAGTACTGTTTGGGACTCAGTCCTACTGGTGATGGCCTGCTGCAAGAGGTGCCTCTAAAAAGATAGTACAGTTACATAAGAACTTACCAGAACAGTAGATCTTTGAAAGGATCTCTTGCAGCAGGCCTTGCTTTCCCCTCCCTCATTCCTCCTCTTCCTGTCTCTCCTCTTCCATAGGGGCGAGGCTTCTGCTTCTAGTTTTTTATGCTTATGGGTTACCTCAGAGTCCTCCTCAGTTCCTCAGCTGTCATCCCTCTTTTGGTGTCTGGCAGGAGAACTGAGGAGGGTATGGGAGCCACCTACCTTTATAGGTTTGGCTGACGTCAGCAGCTGACGTCGATGTGGGCAGTCCCCTCTGGTAGACTGCTAGCTAGAAAGTTTCCATGTGGTCTTAGTGCTTGGTGGCTATAGTCCTACTAGTGATGGCCTGCTGCAAGAGATCCTCTCGAAGATCTGCTGTTATGGTAAGTTCTTATGTAATGTACTTTGTATAAACAGTGATGGGATATAAATTTTTTACATAGCAGGTTCAAAATAAGTTACATATACCTGCATATTTCTGTAATGGAGTTGTATTTTATATACCATGTAGTGAAAACAATAAAGGTTTAACAAAAATAAAGATTATCCTGTTAAAGGTGACACTTCTGTAATCCTAAATATCACAGTATTATGCTAGTCACATTCTGGGATGCTGACTAGAAAATTAGAAGGAATTGACTTGGCATGAAAAAAAACATCAACACTTGGAGTCAGGGCAATGGTTATTGCAGTTTGGCGAATTTCATTTGGTATCAGTATTAAGCTTCATATAATGCACTTTCTTGTGAAATAAATATAAACCCTCATTCCACCACCCCAGATAAGCAGTAGGGTAGGAACGCACAGCAACACAATCCATTCTGTGGTGGGAACTGATGTGCTTCATGCAATATGCTATGGAATTAATTTCATTCTTATTGCAAAATCAGATGCCTAGTTTTATTTACTTAAGTTTTAATACTGTGTGTTTTCTTTCTTTTCTTTCAGGTAGCTGATGCTATTGCAACTTTCATGGTTCGTCACAGGTTTACAGAATCGAAGGGTGGAGTCCCATGGTGAGATTGCACCTGTAACTAGAACATAGCAGCTTTTTATGGGACATGAACCAAGGGGTTGGGGTAGAAGGTTTTTCATAAGAAAACATGCCTTGCTTATTGTTGTAGTAGGTACAAAAATGCACCCTTTTGTGAACAGATATTATAGGTCTGAACTGAAACATCTGTAATCGGCTTCTTCAGCCAGGTTACCAACCAGGGCAGTTATTCCTTAGACCAAATAATGAATCATTTAGAAAATCTGGTTCCAGCATTTATAATCCTGATGTTTACATTACAGTTGATTCCATACTGTACTTACCATCATTTAATCTGCAGTGTTGCTTGAGAACAAAAGCCCGAGTTGTAGCCTCTCCAGTAGTTTGGTAACAGTTTTTTGCACTGCCACATGGGTGACATCTGTTCTTGAGTGACCTGGCCGGTCATTCTTCTTCAAAGGACTCTCCATAGAGCCATAATACATTTGATTTTAAACCATCTGCGTCAGGACATCACAGAAAGCTTTTTTAAAATGGGCTTGCCCTTCCCACGTTGATGTACCTGCATGTACATCGCCAGCTCACAGTGTCATCTGTATAACGTGGATGGGCCCCAACCACTTCAGTTCTTTTTCTCCTTCTGTCAGGAGAGTGAACATTAGACCAGTAGAAGTTGTTTTTCCATTGTTGATTTTTGCCAATGGAATTTGACTTTCTCTGGTATCTACTCCTCTGAAAAAGTGTGTTCTAGGATCGTGGATATGTTGTTCGACACTTACATCCCGTTCCCCTTTAAATCTTGCCAGAATTCTTCAAGTTGGCTCCTCCCACCCACCCGGGTGGTATATACCTCGACTCCGCCCCATGACGCTAGATCTTCCTTTCCACTGGAAGATAAGGTTGCCTCCCTCGTGCTCACGCATTTCGTAAGCCCTGGCATTCAAAACTTCGGTTTTACCTAAATTAAAACCCGTTTGAGTTAGCGATCGCGCTTTTGAGTCCTCAATCATGGAAGAGAAATCTTCTCCAGGATTTCGCCGGTGTCCTTGTGGCCAGAAGATGTCGCGCACTGATCCCCGTCTCACTTGCGTCTACTGCTTAGGTGTCAGCCATGACACATCGTCCTGCAGTTTTTGCTTGGCCTTCCATCCCAGTCTCCTGGATGACCACCTGGCACGTTTGAAGTTGGGGAGACCAGAGAAAAGGAATCCTCTGGTAAAGTCTAAGGAGGCTCGGTGGGCGGTTTCTGCAGCTGCGGGTTCCGTCGAGCAGCTGGAACGCATGAAGGCATTCGAAGAAGAAGGCACCCGCGCTTCCGCGAATCAAAGCTTTTTTGTTCCACTCAACCTGGGCTCCTCCTTTACATATACTTTTAAGGAGTTGAGCCAGTCTCTCCCCACCCAGGGTGAGGCGCCCACGGGCCTGCACTCCTCCCGCTGTCATAAGAGAGACAAAGAACCTAGCTTGTCTTTGTCTCGGCGAAGGCACTCTTGGGACCGAGAGAGGTCTCAGTCCCAGGAGCACGTGGTCTGTAGCTCTGTCAAGATCACTTCCTTAGCCGCAGGCTTCACAGAACTTCCGTCTGGCCAGACGACCAAGGAAGTGGCCGATGAGGTCAAGATTGTTCTCAACCCAATCGACCCTCTGCCGCCGGCTGTGGCCGACGACTCCTTGGAGAGGACTCCGGTTCTTGTGTTCCCCGATGAGACCCAGGCCGCTAGTGTCCCCATCGAGGACCTGGTTCCGGACCCTCAGGTTTCACCGATCCTTCCGGTGTCTCCCGAGCGACCGGGTCGGCCTGCCTGATCTCGGTTGAGGTCTAGAACCCCTTGGCCGAATGGCCAAGGAAGAGCCATAAGCGCTCCACAAAGGTGACGCCACAGGTCGTCCTCTTCCTCCTCGGACGAGGAGAGGCTGAGACGGAAACTCCGGCGCTACGAGGACCTTATGTGGCAACAACTGAATTTGACCGGACAGAATCCAGCTCCATCTCATGCCCGGGCCATTACTTGGCTTTCACCTCCTAGGCTGAAGCCGACCCCTCGGAACTGAAGCCTTTGGATCTTCTTCGAGGTACAGCTCTTGCAGCAGGTTACACCATTAGGACTGAAGCCGGCAGGCGTCGGGACCCCACGGAAAATTTTCTAGCTAGCAGTCTTCAGCGGGGACCGCCTCCGACGTTGGTCCTGCCCCGACGTCAGGCGTAGTAGATAAGGAGGCGGTCCCGCCAGAATCCCCAGTTCTTTCCCGCCGTCGACTTGCGTGTCTTGACCTCTTCGGTTTAGTCTAGCGTGCGATGACCAGGAAACCATCCAAACTTCGGAAGAAATCCTTTTTCAAGCCTTTTCTTCATCTGATGTCCTTCCCAACTTCAGTGGAGGGCCATTCTTCGAAGTGTGCCTGTGGGAAGCAGATTCCTTTCAAAGACCCTCGTTCGGCCTGCGTTTGGTGCCTGGGCCCTGACCACAACACCCAGGCTTGCTCCTTCTGCCAGGGCTTCAATAGCTGAATGAGGATCCGTCAACAGTAGGCTGTCCAGGCTTTCCTTCTTGAAGAAAAGCTCAAGGCCATGGAACCTTCCTCCAGGGGGGAATCTTCGGGGAAGTCACACAGGCACCACGAGAAGCACCAGGAGAAGGTGAGACCTAGATCCCCCTCTAGGGCCTTGGACTCCCGCAGCTCCGGCTCCAGGTCGGACCGCTCCCCGTCTAGAGCCCACTCTCGGCCCCCGGTCGTGGTCAAATCAGCCAGCGGTTCTTCGACTCTGCGGCCTGCCAAGACCTCCAGGCCCGCTTCTTCAGCTAAGGCCTTGTCCAGGTCAGGGGAGCATCACAAGTCCTCGTCCCGGCACTCAGCTACCGACGTCTGGTCAGCCTCCCTGCCGCCGCCACCCCAACACAAGACCAAGGAGCTGACCTCCCTTAAGTGGACGTCGGATCTGACGTCAGCTCACCCGACGTCGGCCAAGGTACACAAACACTCCCGGGAGCCGGCAGCAGTTCGTCACCCATCGCCGGTCAGGCATTCACCCCCCCAGGATGCCGGTGGGGGGACCGGCGTCAGATACCGCAGCCAGAAGAACCACACCGCCGCCTACTGACGTCGGTCAGGAGGCATTGTCGGAGGAGGAGTCCACTCAGCCCGAGGACCAAGCGGGAGATTCCAGGCCCGTCAAGCTCCCACAGGAGCCCTCCCCAGAACCGGAGACCCCCGGGGAGCCAACGACAGGCCACCGGTGCCCGGTCCGTTGTCTGGCTTCAACTTGGCAGAAGTGAAGGAGCTCTTCACTTTCTGGTGAGACACCATCAAAAAGGATGTGGTCACCACGCACTGTCCTCCCACACCCGCGGCACCACCGACGCCTGCGCCCCCTCCTTCGCCAAAAGGGGCTGCAGGCCAAGCACCTTTCCCCCAGGAGCCAGCAGCACCTCCTAGGGGGAGATCTACAGAGAAGAGAAGGCCTCCGTCTAGATCCTCTTCAGAGTCACCCAGCCCCAAGAGACCCAGAAGACGCCAGTATTCACTGTCTACGGAGGATTCCAGATCTGACATCTCTGAATGCTCCAGGTCTCCTTCACCGATCAGCATCCCCTCTCCGGTCCCACGCGACCTCCCTAGGTCTCCTCCGGATGACCCCTCGTTCTCCGAGATAATGAGACACATCCAAGAGAACATGGGATGGGATGCGGAGGAACTTGACCCTGAAAGACTACGCCTTGCCCGCTACCTTCGGCAAAAAGATCCCAAGCCTGTGGTAGTGCCACGCTTGGTGGACACCTTCGTGGACGTCACCAAGGCAGCATGGAAGCGTCCACATTCGACCCCGGCAATGCCGAAGAAGGCTGACCGCCTGTACAAGGCCCCAAGGGAGGACCAGTACCTGGCTAATCATCCTCTGGCCGACTCCCTGGTCATTATAGATCTCATGACCAATCTCTGAGACCACAACATTTGAGCATGCAGCCACTGGACCCGGGGTCCAAGCAATTGGACGTGCTGGGCAGGCGCATTTACGCGGCCGCGACTTGCGCCATTAATTGTTGAATTACCTGACCCACATGGTTCAGTTCCAGAACGTGCTGTGGGAACAGGGACAGGAACTGGCGGAGAAATTGCCAGACGGTGGCCAAAAGGAGGAACTCCTTCAGCTCGTCCGCACGGGTTCAGACGTGGGGACCCAGGTGCTCCGAGCCGCATACGACTCCGCGGACTCTTCTGCCAGAGCGGCAGCCTCAGGCGTATGTCTCCGGAGACACTCATGGCTCCGTGTTTCCGGGTTTACTCCGGACGTCCAGAAAAACATTATGGACGCTCCTTTTCATGGCAAAGTTTTGTTTGGTGAAGCCTCGGAAAAGGTCATCACCAAATTACAGGAAGCTGGGAAGGCTGTTAGATCTGTCCAGGCCACGTACAGATCTAGACTCAGTTCCTTTCGAAGGAACCAAAGTCGTTTCCGCACCCAGACTCAGAGGCAACAACCTCGTTCCAGCCAGCAACAGAGGGGCTCCTTCTTCCGGAAAGCCCAGGTCAAGACGTCCTCGGGTAGAGGCCAGTGTGCTACCAAGTCGGCCCAACCTGCAGGACCTTCTGCTGCCACAGCATGACTCCTTCCCAGCCCCCCGCCGCCCCTCCTCAGGATCAACAGGAAGCAAAGGTCGGGGGTCGCATCGCAGACCACCTGCCAGGGTGGCAGTCGATCACCACTGACAGGTGCGTATTACAGTTGGTCGAAAAGGCCACTATATAGAATTCCTAGACAAGCCCCCCCCACAAGGCCTCCTCTGCTCTCCGATTATTCAGGTCAGCACGCTCTGCTCATAAGGCAGGAAGTGCTCACGCTTCTACAGAAAGAAGCTTTGGAGCACGTTCCAGGGAACCAGGGGGGAGCAGGTTATTATTCACACTTCTTCCTGGTTCCAAAGAAAACAGGGGACCTCCGTCCAATCTTGGCCCTCAGCGACCTCAATATGTCGGTAGTTTACAAGCGCTTCCGCATGGTGACCCTCCTGGGACTAATCCCCATGCTGAAGAAGGAGGCTTTTTTTTGGTGTCCCTAGACATGCAGGACACCTACCTGCACATCCCTATCGCTCAGGCGCACAGGAGGTTCCTGCGCTTCGAGTTTCTCGGTCGCCACTACCAGTTCCGAGCACTTCCTTTCTAGCTGTCATCAGCACCCAGGGTATTCACCAAGTGCATGGTAGTCATGGCAGCGTCTCTGAGGAGACGGGGCCACTACGTGTTCCCGCACCTGGACGACTGAGTTCTCATGGCCTCCTCCAAGGAGGTATTGCTGTTGTCCATTCAGCATACCCAGGCTCTTTTTCAGTCTCTTGGCATCTTAATCAACTATGAGAAGTCTCTCCTGGTGCCGTCTCAGAGGCTGCAGTTCATAGGGGAAGTTCTGGACAACGTCAAGGGGAAGGCCTTTCTTCCCGAAGACAGAGTGGAACGCATATGATTCCTCATAAGGTATCTGTCAGCGAAGAAGACCGTCCCGGCCAGACTGGTCCTTCGTCTGCTCGGACACATGGCTGCGGCCATTCCAACAGTCCCAATAGCAAGACTCCACATGCGGGTAACCCAGTGGACATTAAGGGTGCAGTGGGACCAAAGGCAAGACCATCTGCAGCATCCAGTCAGAATCACGAAGACCGTGGTTTGGGACTGGCAATGGTGGCTAGAACTGGGAACTCTCTCGGTGGGGTTCCTTTCACAGCTCTGTCCCCGGTGTTAACACTCTCCACAGATGCCTCAGGGCTGGGGTGGGGGGCGCACTTGAACGGGGTGAGGTCTCAGGGAATGTGGACTACCCAAGAATCTCATCTCCATATCAACATATTGGAGATGAGGGCAGTTCTTTATGTCCTGCAGGCCTTCCAGTCGGAGATTCCACCGAGTACTCTCCTGTTAGACAATACTGCGGTGATGTATTACCTCAACAAACAAGGAGGCACACACTCCTACCCCCTTTGCAGGGAGACCATGAGGGTGTGGGAATGGGTAATACGACACGACGCAAACCTCATTGCAGTTCACGTTCCCGGGGTGGACAAGACTGTCGCAGACAGCCTGAGTCGTTCTCAGGCCAGGGTCCACAAGTGGGAACTTCTACAGGAGGTGGCAGAGGATCTGTTCCACAGATGGGGCACTCCAGAATTAGACCTATTCGCCTCCCCATCCAACGCAAAACTGCCCAATTTTTGCTCGCTAGATCCAGGGCCTGGTGTTTTCTGGCGAGACACATTGTCCCTCTCCTGGGCGGGCAGATTCCTTTACGCCTTCCCTCCTTTCCCGTTGATCCAGAGAGTCCTCAAACTTCGCAGGGAGCATGCGACGCTTATTTTGATAGCGCCTTTTTGGCCCAGGCAAATTTGGTTCCCGCTTCTGAATCAGTTATCCCAGGAACCTCCGCTTCCTTTGCCAATCAGCTCCCACCTGTTGTCTCAGGAGGAGGGTTCACTACTCCATCCGGACTTACATTCGCTGAACCTGCATGCCTGGCTCCTCGAGACATAGTCATGTTGCGACACGGGGTCTCGCAAGAGGTGGCAGAGGTACTTTCTGCCACTAGAAAACCGGCGACACATGCAACATACGCCATGAAGTGGCGCAGGTTTTGCCTGTGGTCTCAAGCACGCGGTTTCTCACCCTTAGACTGTCCTGAAAAGCTGGTTCTGGAGTACCTGCTTTCCCTCTTTCAATCCGGGTTAGCTTATTCCTCGATCAAGGTGCACCTTTGTGCAATCTCCGCTTATCATGCCCCCATAGGCCACCGCATGGTGGCCCAGCTGGATACTACCCGTGCCTTTTTAATGGGGGTCTTCCACCTTAGGCCGCCCATCAGGGATCCCGTCCCTCCTTGGGATTTACCCTTCATCCTGGAGCAGCTTACGCTGCCACTCTTTGAACCTGCTGCAGATTGCGAGCTACGTTTTCTGTCATGGAAAACATTATTTTTAGTTGCCGTTACTTCGGCGAGAAGAATCTCCGAATTACATGCTCTCATGTGCAAGGAGCCTTATTTAATTTTTCATCAGGACAGGGTGTCCCTGAGGACGAATCCTAAGTTCCTGCCTAAGGTGGTTTCAGCCCTTACTCTTAATCAGGGCATTGATTTACCAGTGTACTTTCCTAATTACGCCAATCGAGGAGAAGCACTGGTCGACACCCTGGATGTTCACAGGTGTCTCAGATATTATTTGACCAGAACCAAACAGCACTGGAAAGTGGAGCAGCTGTTCGTTTCATTCGCTGAGAGGATGAAAGGGGCCCCAGTTTCGAAACAGACCCTTTCACGCTGGCTTATTCAGTGTATCTCGTTTTGTTACGACAAGCGTAAGAAACCCTTACCAGGAGTGGTCAAGGGCCATTCAACAAGAGGAGTGGCTACCTTCTTTGTGGCACTGAAGAATGTATCTACGTTGTCTATATGTGACGCAGCCACCTGGAGTTCGGTACACACTTTTATCAGGCATTATAGCCTGGATATCGCCTCAAGGAGAAGAGCTGGTTTCGGCCTTGCTGTTCTTCAGGGCCTCCTGTCTTAGGCTCAGGAGCGGGCCTGAATCTCCCGTGTGCCTCCTCCCGATGGCCTTTCAAGGCGCCATTGCTTGGGAATCAGTCCTAATGGTGTAACCCGCTGCAAGAGCTGTACCTCGAAGAAGATAGTATAGTTACGTAAGAACTTACCGTAACAGTAGATTTTCGAGAACAGCTCTTGCAGCAGGTACCTTCCCACCCACCATTCCCCCTTGGAGGAAGTAGGTTCCAGCCTTACACTATCCTTTAGATCGGAAAGGTCGTTTCTTAGTCTTGGCCATCTGATGGCGGGTCCTCGGTCTCCTTTTCTGATGTCATCCAGCGACCGGAAGTCTCCAGTGGGAGAACTGGGGATTCTAGCGGGTCCGCCTCCTTATGTACTACGCCTGACGTCGGGGGCCGGACCGACGTCGGAGGCAGTCCCCGCTGAAGACTGCTAGCTAGAAAATTTTCTATGGGGTCCTGATGCCTGCCGGCTTCAGTCCTAATGGTGTAACCTGCTGCAAGAGCTGTCCTCAAAGATCTACTGTTACGGTAAGTTCTTACGTAACTGTACTTTCCTCTGCCCATGGGGCCAGCCCATCCTCCGGTTCGGCCTATTCCATTCTTTCCACCGATAGTGGTGGAGCCGCCACCTAAGCAGCCTGTGGGAAGGGCTCCTTCCAAAGAGGACCGACCAGATACCGGGTTTCCCCGACGTCTGTTGGTCACAGTCACCCTGGACTGCTCTCGGCGGGTCGAGGTGATGATTTGGCAGGCGGCTGTACCCCTACTCTTCAGACTCTGATGTCACCGTGCTCCACTCTCATCCCAGGGATGAGGAATCGTCTTTTGGAACAGGGATGGAGGAAGGTCCTTCCTCCTTCCAAGGGATCCTCCATCTCATCTCTGATTCTACAGGGATGCCCTAAGAACCCATCCAGTAAAAGGCAGAGTACCCTCTCACGGACATCCTCAAGTGAGGGGGGATACCCCGACAGAGGCCTTTCCTGTAGCTGAGACCATTGTTGGTCTGGCACTCGAACTATGGCAACGCCCTGCCTCATGTCTGTCACCGTCTGCCCACGTGGCCCATAAGTACGCGGTGCCCATGGGGTTCCTTGCGACGTTCACGAGTACCTTCGGCCGAGAGCCTGCTGACCGTCTCTGTGTTCAGGTGTACTGGCAGTTCTGCCAACACTGACCGCCCCCCCCCTGATAAGGAATCCAAGCTTTTGGACCATTCGGCTTGGAAAGTCTACGCAGCGTCCTCCTTGGGCCTTCATCAGACCAGTTCGGCCGTCATCATGGCACACTTCTCTCATGCCCTTCTCAGGTCATTAGATGAAGTCCTCCCACATCTCCCCGTGGACATGCACACCACGGTTTAGCAGGTCCGGGACCAGGGCGGTGCTGTTGCCAAACAGCAGCTCCAGATGGCCCTGGACATTGAGGATTCTTGTGCCCACTCGATGGCCGCCGCAGTTACCTCTCGTCGCAGGGCTTGGCTGAGGCTTTCCTCCTTCCCGGTGGATACTCAGCATAAGTTAGCTGATGTGCCTTTACTTGGGACTGACTTGTTCGGCCCAGGAGTGGTTGGTCACCTACAGCACATAGAGCAGTCCAGTGCCACCTTGGATGCCACTTCTGCCAAGAGTTCTTCGGGCAAGAACCAGCAGAAGAAAAAGAAGAAGCCTTTTCAGCACTGTTCCCCTGCAGTTCAGCCGTCCTCCTACCAGGGAGGACAGCAGCAGGCTCAAGCTTGGATCCCAACAGGCCCACAAAGGAGGCCGAAGCTCAGGTCTTGGAGCCTCCTCCTTCTCTAAGCCTGCTCAGTGACGGGGTGGGGGTTACCACCCCTATCTCCGTCATGCCAGCTCTGGGTCTTCCTGTGGGGGACCAGCTCCACTTCCTATCCGCCTGGTCCGCTATCACTACGGACAGGTGGGTTCTTGAAGTGGTCGGTCAGGGACTGCCTCTAAAATTCGAGAAGTACCCTCCTAGCTGAGCCCCTCGGGAAGAACGGATTTATGCATGAACCAGTCGGCTCTTCGAGACGACATTGCTCAGCTCCTCCTCAAGGAGGCAGTAGCTCTCGTGGCTGATCCGTCTGGAGACCCAGGCTTTTATCTCCAGGTACTTCCTGGTGCCTAAGCAGATGAGGGACTGGTGCCCCATTCTAGATCTCCATGACCTGAATCAGTTTCTCAGGTCACACACCTTTCGGATGGTCACTCTGTCCCAGATCTTGCCATCCTTGGAGTGAAACATGTGGTTCTGTTCACTGAATCTGCAGGGTGTGTTCTTTCATGTCCCAATCCGTCTGTCCCATCAGCAGTTCCTCCACTTCAGGGTCGAAGGGACCCTGTACGAGTTCTGAGCCATGCCATTCGGCCTGTCATCGGCCCCACGGGTCTTCATCGAAATGCATTTCAGTGATGGCGGCCCATCTCTGGCATCGGGGTGGGGGTCAGAATTTACCCCTACCTCGACGATTGGCTGCTGGCAGGTTCCACCCAACAGGAGGTGGAGAGGTCCAGGGATCTGGCCCTCCAGACCTGCTCCCAACTTGACCTCCTCATCAATGAGGCAGAGTTAGAACTTGTGCCTTACCAGGTGATGGGCTTCATCACGGCAGAGCTCGACTCTTGTCAAGCCAGAGCCCGGCTCCCAGCGGACAGGGTGGAGGTTCTTTACTCCTTTGCCCAATTATTTCTGGTTGGGCACTTGTGCCCTGCCTAGGACTTTCTGCGCCATCTGGGTTACATGGTGGCATGCACCTCAGTGGTCCGTTGGGCCCGGTTGCACATGCGCCCCCTTCAATGGGAGCTGGCTGACCAGTGTACTCAGTGCCACGGGCATTTTGACCATCTGATCACTGTAACCCAGAAGATGTGGAACGCTCTCCAATGGTGGACTGACCCAAACTGGTTGCAGGAAAGGATCCCGTATGTCCGCCCGAGCAGACTGTCATCCTTATGACCGATGTCTCTATCATGGGCTGGGGAGCCCACATGGGGGACAACAGGGCCCAATGGGTTCTAGACACCTGAGGAGTCCCGATGCCACATCAACCTGTTGGATCTCAGAGCAGTCAGACTGGCACTGTCAGCTTTCATTGCTCAGCTCTGGGTTCAAGTTCAGACAGACAATACCACGACCATGTACTACCGCAACAAACAGGGCGGCACCCACTCCCGTCTGCTGTGCAAGGAGGCGCTCCACATCTGGACCCTCGTAAGCCGGTTGGAGGTGGATCTCCTAGCCATCCATGTGGCAGGAGCCTCGAACCAGCTGGCAGATGCTCCTCAGCCGTATAGGCCAGACATCCACGAGTGGTCTCTCAATCCAGAGGTGGCTTACAGCCTGTTCTCCCGTTGGGGCAAACCGATGGTGGACTTGTTTGCCTCCAGGGAAAACATCAAACTGAGGCTGTATCATGTCCGCCCCCCTCAGCAGGGCTCACTGCAGGGGGATGCCTTCTCGAGGCTGTGGACCCCAGGCCTCATCTACACCTTCCCTCCATTTCCCTTGAGCCACAAGATGTTACTCAAGGTGAGGAGGGACAAGGTGAAGGTGATTCTGGTAGCCCCAGATTGGCCGCGCCAGTTCTGGTATCCAGATCTCCTCAGCCTTAGTTGCAGGCCCCCAGAGCTACTTTGTACACGCCCGGACCTGATATCTCTGAACCAGGGGAAGGTCTTCCATCTGGACCTTCAATCCCTGCACCTCAATGCCTGGCACCTGAGCGGCTAGAGTTCCAGGCTTTGGGTCTTTCCGAAGATGTCTACACCATGGTGGAGGCATCTAGAAAGGAATTGACCAGGAAATGTTATGCCTTCAAATGGAAAAGATTTTCCATTTGGTGTCAGGGTAAGGGTCTGGATCGCTTATCCTGTTCTGTGGCTAACATTCTCGATTACCTTTGGTCTTTCTCCAAAGGGGGTCTTTGGTCATCGACCCTTGGGGTGTACCTGGCAGCCATTTCTGCTTACTGGGCACATGCCGGTCAGCCGACATTGGCGCAGGAGACAGTGGTCGGGCGCTTTTTCAAAGACCTGGATCACATATCCCCTCCGGTGCGTGAACCTCCACCTCCGTGGATCTACTGCTGGTATTGGCAAAGTTCATGGGCAAGCCATTTGAACCAATGCACAAGTGTGAGCTGTCACACTTGTCATGGAAGATGGCCTTCCTGGTGGCTGTCACATCTGCCAGAAGGACAGGGGAGCTCCAGGTGCTTTCGGTGGACTTCCCTTATCTGGTCTTCCACAGGGACAGAGTTGTCCTGTGTCCCCACCCGAAATTCCTTCCGAAGGTGGTGTCAGAGTTTCACCTTAATCAGGTGTTGGCTCTGCCGGTATACTACTCTAATTGCACTTTGGACGCCGAGTACAGTCTCCATACTTTGGACCTGAGATGTGCTTTCTCCTATTACATGGAGAGGTTCGCCAGCTGTTTGTCAACTACGCTGAAGCTGTTTCTGGCCGACCTGCAGCCAAACGGACCATAGCAAGATGGATTACATCAAGCATTGGTCTGTGCTATGGGTTGGTGGGCATGAGGGATAAGAGCTCTTTCTACCCCCCCAATACTGCTGCATTGGTGGCTGTTTCCAGGGACATCCCCATACAGAAACATAGAAACATAGAAGTTGACGGCAGATAAGGACCGCAAGGCCCATCCAGTCTGCCCATTTCTTTTTCTACCTTATAAATGTGCCATCGGCCTTTGCTCTGTCAGTGGCCTATCTATTCATAGTCATTTGTATTGCTCCCTTATGCCTATCCCATGCCTGTTTGAAGCCCTGCACTGTATTCATAGCCACCACTTCTTGTGGTAAGCCATTCCATGCATCCACTACCCTTTATGTGAAAAAAAATTTCCTCACATTCCCCTTAATCGCCCCTCTAATCTCGTGCTGTGTCCTCTTGTCCTGCTATATTTTTTTATATTTAAACATGTTAAACTCTTTCACCTTGTTAATGCCCTTAAGGTGTTTGAATGCCCTCGATCATATCACCTCTCTCCTCCTTTGCTCAAGGTATCATATTGAGCTCTGTTGATCTGTCCTCATGTGTCTTCTGATGCAGTCCCTGCACCATTTTGGTTGCCCTTCTGGACTGCCTCAATTTGGTTAATGTCCTTGTGAAGGTGTGGCCTCAATACCTGCACGAGTACTCCAGATGGGGCCTAACCAGTGTCTTGTAAAGAGGATTATTACCTCCTCTTCACGACTTGCGATACCCTTACTAATACACCCTAACACCCCTAGCCTTACCTACTGCTTTAGAGGTCTGCTTGATGATTTCAGGTCATCAGTGATGATGATGCCCAAGTCTCTGTCTTCCTTTGTGACTGCTAGCAACTCCCTCCCAGCCTATAGGTGGCTTCAGGTTTCTCTTCCCTATGTGCATGATTTTGCACTCTTTGCATTAAACTCAGTTACCACTCTTCTGACCATTTTGCTAGTTTATCCAGATCTCTTCTCATTCTGCCTATCCCATCTGGATCATCTACTCTGTTGCAGATCTTGGTGTCATCTGCAAACAGACAAGCTCCACTTCTAGTCCATCTGCAAGGTCACTAATGAAGATGTTGAAGAGGATTGGCCCCAGGACTGATCCTGAAGGTACCCACTTGTGACTTGCATCTCTTCTGACTGTATACTTTTACCACCACTCTCTGTTTTCTGCCCCGTAACAAGTTTGCCACCCAGTTGACCAACTTCTGACCCACCCGAGGCCTACTCAGCTTATTTATCAATCTTCTATGTGGAACAGTGTCAAAAGCTTTGCTGAATTCAAGGTGCGACATCAGCTGCTCCCCTTGGTCCACCACTCTGGTTACCCAGTCAAAAGAAATCTATGAGATTAGTTTGACAGGACCTTCCTTTGTATAAACCATGCTGTCTTGGATCCTGTGCCCTATGGATTCCAGGTGTTACACTATCCTTTCCTTAAGGAGTGCCTCCATAATCTTGCCCACTACTGAAGTAAGACTGACTGGTCTGTAGTTCCCCGCCTCCTCCCTGCTACCACTCTTGTGGAGCGGGATCACATGAGCCCTTCTCCAGTCTTCTGATACCTCTCCTGTGCTCAGAGACTCACTAAACAGTTCTGCTAATGGCTCTGCTAGTTCCACCTTTAGCTCCTTAAGTACCCTGGGATGTATGCCATCAGGTCCCATTGCCTTATCCACCCTGAGCTTAGCAAGCTGTTGAGACGCTTTCTCTTGTGAAGGGAGTAGTGCTCACCTCCCTCCCCCTCGTCCATGATGCTGAGCTGTGAGCCCTGCCCACCTTTCTTCAGTAAATACTGAGCAAAAGTATCTATTTAGGATAGATGCCTTTACAGGGTCCTCCTCCTCACATGCTCCCTTTCCATTGCTTAGCAATACCCTCTGACTTTCTCCTTTCACTAATGTATCTATAGAAAGTCTTGTCACTTTCTTTTACTGTTCGTAGCTAGAGTTTCCTCAGTTTGGGACTTTGCCTGCCTTACTGCCTTCCTGCTTCCCTTAGGGCAGTTTGGTATGCCTCCTATCTTCATCCCGCTGTGTTCCTTATATTTCCTGAAGGCCAGCCTTTTGGCTCTGACCTTTTCTGCTACTGTATTTGAGAAGCAGTGGTTTCCTTCTTCTTTGCACTTCCTTTTCTGTCTAACACAATGGGATGTTGCTTCAAGTATTGCATCCTTAATGCTTGCCCACTTTGCCTGCACCACCTCACCTGTGTTTCTTTTTGCCAGGGCTAGCTTAACTCTGTTGCCCATCTTATCAAAGTCAGCTCCTCTGAAGTCCCATATTTTTGCCTTGGAATGGGATGATTTAGATGTAGTAGCCAAATTGAACCATACCATGTGATGGTCACTGACCCCCAGGTGACCTTCTACCTGGAGATCTGTGATCCCATCCTTGTTAGTCAGTTCTAGATCTAGGATAGCCCTATCCCTTGTGGGTTGCTGTACTAGTTGTTTGAGGCCCTCCCCCTGCAGGGAATCCACTATGTGTCTAGTTCTGGCAGATGTTCCTGCTGGTATTGACCAATCTGTATCCGGCATGTTGAAGTCTCCCATTATCAGAACCTCCCCTTTAGCTGTCATGTTTTGTATATCTTCTAACAGTAATGTGTCTATGTCCTCCCCTGGTCTGGGGGCCTGTAGACAACCCAGTTCTTATGGCTGTCCCATTTACTGTTTCCAGGGTGACCCACAGTTCTTCTGGCTCCTTGTGTATTCTGAATTTCTGTAGCTTTGATATTTTCATTGACATACAGGCCACTCCTTCCCTTTTTGCACCTCGGTCTCTTCTGAACAATACATAGCCAGGTACTGAAGTCTCCTAAGTGTGGTTACTGGTAAACCATGTCTCACTAATTGCTACTATGTCCAGTTTAGCCTCTGACATTGTGCCTGCAGGTCTGGGATCTTATTTCCCAGGCTGTGAGCATTTTGTACATGATTTTCCATTGGCCAGATTTTGGTGTGTTAGTTGTTGGGTGAGGTTTGGCATTACCCTGTCGTTATATGGGGAGACAAACCTTTTTCTTACCTGGTGATGCAAATGAACTGCAAACATGCTGAATCCCTGTTTGACCACTAACTGAGGGAGGGTGTTCTTCCCATTCGACGTATGGGGTGCTGCACCTCTCCCATTGCTAGTTTAAATATTCTGCAAAGACGTCAAACTTCTGCCCCAATGCACTGACTCCTCCTTAGTCAGATGCAGTCCATCAAATTTAAAGAACTTTCACTCCCAGAACTGTTGCCAGTTCCCTACAAATCTGTGTCCTTTTTCCTGGCACCAGCCCTTGAGCCACGTGTTTAGCTCCCCTATCTCCCCTTCTCTGACCTTCCGTCCATCTGCTACCCTCTCCCAGACTGGCAGGATCTCAGAGAAGGAGATGCCGGACAAAATGGATGATAGTTTGTCACCCAGCCTGGTCAGGTGTTCCTTGGTCTCCACAGCTGACCGGTTGGCGAGATCATTAGTCCCTATGTGTACTAGGACATCAATGTTTTCTCCTGCTTTGTGAACAATTTTAGCAATGCGGTCAGTGTCTCTCCATGCTGATGTACCTGGGAGACATCTGACCATTACCCCTGGCTGGAGATGGGTATCAACTCCCCGAATCATGGAGTCTCCTATGATCAGAAGTTTTTTGGATTTCCTTTTTGATTTTTTTGTTTTGGTTCCTGATTTGGGTGAGTTTTGTTGTGCTAGCTCCTGTGCTGCAGTGTCCTGCTCTGCAGTGTCTTCTGCCTCTTTGTTTGATTTCAGAGATAGAGGCAGATACCTGTTTGTAGTGTTTATATGGTTTTGGAGGTAATATGTTGGAGAGCAGAGGTGATGGGGCACCCGGATTTGCCTCTAACCACCTGCCAACCTCCTGGACCAACTACCTTCTGCGTTCGAGGTTTTTCTGTTGGATGCTGGGGAAATGGCGGGTGGTTCTTATAATGTATTTCCTCTTGAATATGAAATTTGAGGCGTGCAGTCTCTTCCCATGCTGCCCGGAGCTGAGCCCTAAGATTTCCAAAGGCCCAGCATGTAGGACAGTGTCCTAAATCCTGTAAGACTATCCTTCTGAAAATTGTTCCACAGTACCTGCAGTTAATGATATCCATTCCAGATAAGTTGCTGGGTTTATAACATAGTCAGAGTAATTAGAAGGAAAAAAATGCAAGTAATGGTTTGATTGTGTTTTGTTTAACTTGTTATAACAAGTTAAATTACTAGTGCCCCTGTAAATGAGCTCACCTTGTGGAGGCCCCACTGATCCACCCCTTCCTGCTCTGCCACAGGAAATGTCACAACTGTGGTACCCTATAAAAGGAGTGTAGGTGTGGGTGGTTGGGGATGGGGGTGGGTGGCTGGGCCCTTCCCCTGCCAAAAAAGAAGAACCACGGACGAAAGAACAAGGACGTAAGAGCAGAAACAATCAGTCAACAACAAATGCAGTAACCCTGAAAGCTTATCCTAATGTTAGATAAAACTGTAAAACCTGTAAAGCACCACCTGTAATAATTTCAGAGAAGATATACGCTATAAGAAACACTTTGCTACAGAGAAAAATAAAACAATGAAATGTTAGCAACAAACAGTAGCAATCCCTGTGAGTAAAAAATAAAAACACCACCACACAGTAAATCTGCTTAGCCAAAATAAGTCTTAATCCTTTTCCCTTGCTCTGGTAAGTTTCTCTACTCTGCCTTTCAAGCAGTCTTGGAAGGAAAGAGCTCAGGTGAAGCTAGGTGCCTTGGCCAGCAAACCAAGTCTTCTACCTCCATACAGGAAATCTGTCTGACTGCTACCTGGAATTTGTTTGACACAGTCTTGCACAAAAGATTAATAATCAAGTTAGTCAGCCTGGGAGTAGGTTCCAGGGTGGTAGCCTGGGTAGCAAACTGGCTGCACAACAGGATACAGAAGGTAATAGTGAATGGAACACAGTCCTCTTTAACATCTTTATAGGTGACATTGCAGAGGGTCTGGAGGGAAAGGTATGCCTCTTTGCAGATGACACAAAGATCTGTAACAGAATTAATACACAAGAGGGGTAGAAAGGATGAGAAGGGACTTGGCAAGGTTGGAGGAATGGTCAGACATATGGTAACTTAGATTCAATGCAAAGAAGTGCAAAGTAATGCACCTGGGAAACAAAAACCCAGGAGAAGAGAACACAATAGCAGGGAAGGTACTAACAACAAAAAAAAATTGGAAAGGGACTTGGGGGTAGTCATATCAGATGACCTAAAGGTGGGTAAGCAATGTGAGAAGTCAGTAAGGAGAGCCAGGGGGATACTGGGATGCATAGGAAGGGGCATCACAAGTAGAAAAAGGAAAGTGGTTATCCCTCTGTACAGACAGTTGGTGAGACCCCATCTGGAATACTGTGTGCAGTTTTGGAGACCCCATCTACGCAAGGACATATACAGGATGGAAGCAGTCCAGAGGAGGGCAACTAAAATGGTGCAGGATCTGCATCAGAAACCATATGAAGAGAGACTGAGAGAGCTTAATATGTATACCCTTGATGAAAGGAGGGACAGGATAGAAATGTTCAAGTACCGCAAGGGAATCAAAGTCCAGGGAAGGTAGCATCTTTCAGAAAAAGAGTTGTGTAAGAACAAGGGGGTACAATTTAAAGATGGGGGGGACGGCTTGGGGTAATGTGAGGAATTTTTTTTATGGAGAGAGTGGTGGATGCATGGAACCGCCTTCCTGGGGAGGTTGTTAGGTCTAAAACAGTGGGGGAATTCAAACATGCATGGGACAGACATAAGGCAATTGTAGTGGGGGGTTGCAGAAAGTAGGCTGTTGGTTAACTACTGTAGAATCTGCAGCTTATCCAATAGGTGGGGGAATGGGCAGACTGGGTGGGCCAAGTGGTCCTTATCTGCCGTCAGTCATGTGTTTCTATGGAAGTCATCAAACACCTTCATTACACACTACCACATCAACTTTGAGTCACGGCGGAATGCTGTTTTTGGGACCTCAGTTCTCCAGTCTCTGTTCCTTAAGTAGGGGGTTTGCACCTTGCCTCCCTCCTCCCGCAGAACTGCTAGGAGTCAGCCAATAAGTGTGGATGAACAATATATCCACGATCCTTAAAAAACAGGTTACTCACCTGTAACAGTAGTTCTAGGAGTGGTATATGTTCATCCACACGACCCACCCGACCTCCCCGCTGCAGATGCACATAACCTGGCTTCCAGTGGGCTAAGATCTAGCGTCATGGGACAGAGCTGAGGTATATACCACCGGGTGGGTGGGTGGGAGGAGCCAGCTTGAAGACTTCCGCAAGTTTTAAAGGGGAAAGGGACATGCCAGTAAGTGTGGATGAACAACATATACCACTTCTAGAACTACTGTTACAGGTGAGTAACCTGTTTATTCCCACCATATTTAAAATTGAAGCACATTAAAGAGCCTGCTGTCTGCTTTAGTTTTAAATTGTCTCTTTCCATGTCTGAGTCTTTTGCCATTATTTGTTAATGTCAAACCTAAATAAACATATTCATCAACTATTTTTAAAGGCATCTGCCAACTTTCCAGGTTGATTTGGGTGTTTTAAACAGTTTTGTACCCAATATCATGATTTGGCTTTTTGATTGATTTATTTTTAACTCGTGTTCCTTGGCAAAAGTTGTGAGGATATTCAATTTTAACTGCAAGCCTGACTTATAAAAGAGCAAACAGAGCCAGATCATCAGCATATGCCAAAGCCGAACAATAAGATTTTCCATTTTTTGGTGAATCAGTGAGTGTTTGATTATATGACATCAGTAGATTGTTTATTTAAATATTAAATAAAAGGGGAGCAGGGATTCAGCCCTGCCTTACACCTTTATTTATACTGAATTTTTCTGATAACTGGCCTTGTTTCCCCCACCTGACTTGCACCCAAGTTTGCATATAGTATTCCCTAATACTAGTCAATTGTGGGTCAAACCGCCTTTTAAACATAATTTGCCAATGTACTGATCTAGAGATGGTGTCAAATGCTTGACTGAAATTAATAAAGGCCACACAAACATTTCAGAGAAATATGTATTGTTCATAAAGGTGTCTTATTATGAAAATGTTATCTGTTGTGCAATACACAGGGCTGAAGCCAGACTGGAGCTCTGATAGACCTCTCAATTTCTTCAACTGCAGAATTAATCTAGTTAATATTATTTTTGCAAATATTTTCCCCACTATGTCAAGAAGAGATATTGCCCAGTACATTTTAGGGTCTTTTTTATAAATTGAGACAATTATAGCCCCTTTCCACCGTAAAGTGCAGTCTCAATACTTTAGACCACAGGTATGGTGTGCAAAGGAATATTTCAGATGGGAGTTGGTCTGGACCAGGAGCTTCTTTTTTTTAATGATCCAATAGCTAGATAAACTTCATTGTACGTTTTTTGTTGAAACTTGGTTCTGTCAACTTCAAATTCCCAGGCAGGTATAGTGACTGTAATATCTGGGTCAAAAATATATTTTTGAGGTGACTAATCCAAGTCTCAGGAGTACTATATGCGTCAGTCATGTATTTACTGTTGGTTGTTCCATTCACAACAATTAACCAATAAGATTGGTAGTCATTATTGTCAATAATACCCAACATACACTGCCTCTGGTTCATATTTTAAGTATTCTGTTTATTTTTTTTAAAGTTTTTTATATTCTTCTCTAACTTTATTTCACTGTTTGTATTTGTTTTTATCCTTTGAATTTCTAAGAGCTCAAATTATTTTTGTTAGATCCTTTTTAGCCCTTCTGTATTCTCTATCAAACTAGCCCATTTTAAACCTGTTCCCCTCTTTATTGAGCATGACAGTATACAACTTTGTGCATAATTCATCAAAGCAATTAGACAGAATTTCCTGATAATTTGTTATATAATCTTATTGACTTCTTAAATGTGTGGATTCCAAATTGTCTATGATAAATTTATCCCATACCATTTTCCATCTGATCTTTCTATAATTTCTTATTTCAATATTTTGTATTATAGTATTCATGGGCACTACGTCTTCCCTTTGAATTATTTCCTTTCTGGTGAGGATCAAAGGAAAGTGATCACTTTCACTTCTCTCTATTACTTTACAAAAATCCTAGTTGGTCATGCTTCCAGTCCATGGTCTATTACAGAAGAGCCTCTTTCTTAAGTTCGAATCAAGATGATAGCTTTCACCAAGGGGTCTCATAGCTGGATTCAACATTATACATGCCCCCTGGATTTTTCCTGTAATTCTGTTATAGGCATTTAATTTGTTCTTAAAAGTGAGCATAGTGTCACATTCCACTGTTTCAAATGGGAGTCTGTTCCAAGGGGACACCACTCTCTGATTTACCCAGGCTCCCCTCTTATTGGATTTATATAACTCTCCTTTCAGTTGGTAATCCTGTGTTCTTGTAACTTTAGATGGATCTCTCTTTTGTAGTCCCACACACACCCACAAGTCCATGTTCCGATGGGCAGAGCATACCTAGCATAAGTCCCCTCTAAGTCTGCAGTACTGCAGGGAGTACAGATCCAGCGCTCTCAACCTGTCCTCATAGGATAGGGACCTAAGATCCTGTATTTTTCGTGGTTGTTCTCCTCTGAACCCTCTCAAGGTTCGCTATATCGGACTTGTGGTAAGGGCTTCAAAACTGCACACCATACTCCATTAGGGGCCTGACCAGTGCGGTATAGAAAGGCAGTAGTATGAATCTGTCCCTGCTGCTTATATTGTGCAGGATGCAATGCAACATTCTATTTGCCCTGTTAACTATTCCAGTGATGTGTTGCCTAAATGATGATTCATTAGTTGCCATGATACCCAAGTCCCTCTTGCATTTCATGCTTCTGAGAGTTTGGCCGCATAAATTATATGCTGCCTGGATATTGTTATGGCCAAAGTACATAACACTGCACTCGGCTATGTTAAACTTTGTATTGTGTGTTATGGCCCAGTCACTAATATAGTCTAGTTCTGTCTGGAATTTCAGTACATCTTCATTAGTTCTTACAATTTATTTATTTAGATTTTGTTTCCCGGGTAAGCCCACTGAGACCAAAGGTCCCTTTTTCAGGGGCGACCCGGAGTTAGTTACAGAGAGGACACTAAGACAATAATTCACCAATTTTGCTGTCATCAGCACATTTTTGTCATTAATGCATTCTCTGATGTCTTAAGGGAGGACGCAGAGATATTAAAAAGTACAGGGCCCAGTACCGAGCCCTGGTGCACCCTGCTTGTAATACCCCCCCAATCTGATAGAAATCTTTTTATACCGACTCTCTGCCTTCTCTGGCTCAGTCAGGCTCTAATCCATTTAATGATTTGTGACGACACACCAATATCCTGGATGCTCCTAAGTAGGCCATCATGTGGGACTAGGTTGAAGGCCTTCGAGAAGTCTAGGTAGACAACATCCACCAGTAGTCTGTCCTTTGGGGCCCTGCTTACTATTTCAAAGAAGCTTAGCAGGTTGGTCTGGCAGGATCTCCCTTGCACGAACCCATGCTGTGTGATATCTGTGTATCCATTAGCCTGAATATAATACTCTAGATAGTCTTTGACATATTCCTCCATTATCTTGCATAGGATACAAGTTAAACTAATGGGCCTATAGGTATCAGCATTTGTTTTCAAACCATTCTTCGATATGGGTGTAACGTAGGCCGTGTTCCAATCATATGGAGTTTCCCCTTGACTTAGGGATTCTCTGAATAATAACCCCACGGGTCCTGTCAACTTGTCAGCCAATTCCCCCGAGTATGCGTAGGTGCACCCCATCCGGTCCAGGTGGCTTATCAATCTTAAGTTTAGCTAGTTTATTTCTAATGTAGATTGGAAGTCTGTTTTGCATGGTGTATTTTGATCTAAATTATAAACTGAATCCATGCTATTAGTAGTCTGAAAACACTTAAATGTTTGTTGAATGTATCGGCCATTAATTTTTCATCTGAGATTGTTTTCCCATCTAAGATTATAGGTTCTAACCTAGTTACCCCATTTCTTGAGTTGTTAATATAATTGAAGAACGCTGTTTTATTGTTTGCTGTGTTAGCTACCTTTCACTCCTCCTTTGATTTTACAGCTTTAATTGCTATTTTACATTTTTTAGCTGTTTTTTTGAATTTTGACTATTTGTATGAGGTTGGACTTTGTCAATATTCATGATAAACCTATCCTTTTTGTTAGTATGTTTCTCAGTTATTTGAGTGAGCCAGGCAAGGATCTTACCCTGGGCGTTATATTTTATTTTGTCTGGTACGTAGTGGGTAGTACAGTATATCAGTTTTGATTTAATGATATCCCAAATTTGTTGTACACCTAGTCCATTGAGTTCTTTTTCCCAGTTCCTTCCATTTAGGTGGTTCTTCATATCTCTGTAGTTTGCTCTGTTCCAACATTTAGTCCTGGTCTGCCCTTTGGTTATTGGTTCGGTCCCTAAGATACTAAATTCGACCATGTTATGGTCACTTTGGCCCAGTGGTTCTCTCACCATGCAATATTGAATGTCTTCTCCCATGTTGCTGAGGACTTTATCTAAGCTGTTTGGGCCTCTTGTACTCTCCACCACATATTGGTTTAGTCCATTGGCACTAATTATGTCAAGGAGGCATCTTTCCACTGGATTGGTTCCAGAGAAGTAATTTGCTATGATATGTGTAATTATCTGGCTTGACTGTGCCATTGACTGGTGCGAGATTGAAGATATTTAAAAGTTCTATTAACCTGTTCTCTGTCTTACTACCTTTACTGTCCATAGACAAACATGGGTAATCATTGGCTTCTGTAAATTTCTACTTGTGAATTTTATTGTCTGACTCCATTAAACTGACCTATTCTTGAATTAAAGTCACCACACATTAATATAGTAGAACCTGGTTGATACAGTTGAGTCTTTTGAATTAATCCCTCCAACTCTAACCATAGTGCTACATTGTAATATTTAGAATTTAAAGGTGGAATGTGTGCGTTTATTAGTGCAAATTTAAAGTTAATAACTTTAACCCAGAAAGCTTGTGCTGTAGAAGAACTTTGTATTAATTTAACTGATAAGTTTGTGTACTGCTATTTTGAGCATATCCTTCTCTGTAATTGCTAGCTGGACTGGTCCCAGACTATATAGAGATTGTTTGTTGACATTGGTTTGAATATTTTCTTTTGTGTTTTCTATTTTTGTTTTTACAGTGCATTTCCTGCTTGTTAATAGTCCCTGCAGCCCTCAGCATGGAGTTTCTCTGTAAATATGTTGAACCAGAGGCCACTGTGATGTATGCACATGCCCGCCATTCGCCCAACCTCCATAACCAGGAGAAGTCAACGCAAATGCACAAATAGAGATTGTTGTTTCAACTCTGTAAATCTGTTAGAGTTTTATTAGTACATCATCCTCTGCTGGATTTTTCTAAATATTGTCTGTCTAGCGTATCCAGGATTCCTGCGAGTACTATAAGGGATGTTAGGGGTGGGGGTGGGGGGAGAGAGAAAAGGTATGTATGTTTGAAATTACAAGATCTTCCAAATATCAGTCTTCGCCATTGATTCACACTAGAGGATCGTAGTCTGATGCACTAGGATCCCGCAGGAGCCAGACCTTTTCAGGAGGGCTGTGCTTAGGTAGGCGACACGTGTGCAGTGTGAGACTGGCTCGCACTGCATGACTCACCTTGGTACTGGCGCTCAATTGCCTCAGTTCCTTTCCGCCCCACCGTGGGGTGTGCATCAGTGATGGCATCACTTCCCTGCCAGGAGTCAGAACTTCACATCTGCATGACAACAGCGTTCAGTTCCTCTCAGTTTTGGTGTTTAAAGCTAGAGTTTGTTATTGTTCTTGGCACTGCTCGGCCTAGAGTTCTTCATCTTCCCATTACAAGGGGAAGAAATGGTACTGCTTAAGGTCTCCCTCTGTGAGGTCTGCTGCAAGATCCTTGATCATCCGGAGCCAGAGGCCCTCAGCAGAGCCACTCGTAACACTGAGACCCTCTGATACTTTGAGGTTGAGGTCCCGGAGACCCTCTCCATCCATAAGTGGGGACTCCGGTGGGCAGTTCTGCTATCATTGGGCAGCTCTTACGGAGCAGTGGGTGCAGTGTCTGACTCGTTTGCCACTGCTAGAGGAACCGGTCCCAGGCCATTCAGGGCCAGTGGAACTGGAGTCGCAGGCAGGGCCTTCAAGCCAGGTAAAGCATTTGCCTCTGGCAGCAGCCACCAGGCCCTTGCCAGTGACCGTGCTGCCAACTGCTATCTCACTGGCTGCACCCATTCAGTGTCACTGTATTGGCACTGGCCACAGTACTATTACTAGTCATTTTTCTGCCTTCATTGGCACCAGGACTGGTGCCAGTAATGGATTTGGACCTTTTGGGGCCCGGTCCTGTTCCAGGCTCGGCACCAGGTTTTCCTTCAGTTCCAAATTCAGTTCCAGTCACACCGTTGCACCCAGTGCCATCTC
Organism: Neoceratodus forsteri; assembly: GCA_016271365.2. NCBI lineage: Eukaryota > Metazoa > Chordata > Ceratodontiformes > Ceratodontidae > Neoceratodus > Neoceratodus forsteri. Next base: position 159,421,276 of record CM057458.1, on the reverse strand, counting down.
CCCATCCTTTGGGACTGGTGTCATTGGTGTTGCCAAGACTGTGTTCTGGTTTGGAGTGCTTGCAATCCACCCCTCTCTACGACCCTTCAGAGAGGATGTGAAGGAGGACTAGTGTGACCCTGATCTAATAATTTCAGAGGGTGGCATCAAGTACTCTTTCTTTAGCCTGGACTCCTCGGACCCAGGTTCTACTTCTGTACCATAGGAGGATCTGTCTTTCCAAGTTGTGCTCAAAAATATGCATTCTGCTCTGGAGCCTACAGCCATTGATCTAGGTAAACATCTCCGCCTGCACTGGTAAAATGCTGATACTGTGCCATTTAATTTAGTTCCTCCTGTTTCACATGGATTTGAAGCCATGTCTGATGTGGTCTGGCGTAGATCTGCTTCTATTCCATCTGTCAGCAAGCAGATAGAAAATACACTGCCCATAAGGTTAGATCACTGTATGTTTCCCAACCTATTGCAGATGCCATTGTTGTTCTCACCGAGAATAACAAAGCCATTTTCCTTCTAGAGGTCACTGTGCACCCTCTTAACAAGGAGTCATGCAAGATTGACATTATGGGTAAACAGGCTTTTGCAGCAGCTACCTTCAGCATGTGGATTGCTAGCTACCAAGAGCATTTTTCTTGTTATGTTATCTTTGTTATCTTTCTTGTTATGTTTGAACATTCCTCACTTTTCTCTCTATATAACCTTACTCTCTTAACAATCATTTCACTCCACTAGGTCAGGTCCATAATTTCCGTATTTATTATATATCCTACTGCCGTTATTTGTATAATGCTTGCCATTATTACTTGTTTCTACTCATTATATTTTTGTAGCATTGCTGTACTGTTCCTCTATTTGTATTACTGTACCCATGTTGCTGCTGTTCCACTGTTCTCTTTTTGTTGTACTCTCCTGGGTCGTGCCTGAAAATAGTCATTTTATGGCTAGTGCACCTACCCGGTTAACAGAAACTAAATAAATAAATAAAATGTTCCAAATACGAGTATACCCTCTGGAGCTTGCTTAAGCCCCTGGCAGAATCTCAGCCCAAACAGAAGATTCTGCTGACTGCCATACATGGAACTCAGTCTAGCATTCATCAGTTCAGAGCTGTGGATGCCTTGACACTGCCTCTTGCTCTGCCACTGCAGGTATCTGCATTAGAAGGCATTCCTGACTACATACTGCTGTTTTTTCTCAAGATGTTCAACAGCAGGTTATGAATTGTTCCCTCTGATGGGACTTAATTGTAGCAGGTAGAGAAGTCTCTTGAGGTGTGTTAGAAACCTAGAATGACCCTTGAGACTTCCAGGCCAGCCTCAGCTAGTCTCAGAGGGGGGGAAAGGTTGTGGTTTCATTTAGAATAGGCAGTCCTTTCGTGGAAGGGGCAGTAGAGCAAAACAAATCTCAGCCTCAGAAAAAGGAGCAGCCAAAGGCTCCGATACAGAAAGCACAGAGTGCCACCCCCTGAAGCTCTGGCCCAGGTCCTGCCTCAGCTCCCCAAGGCAGATCACTCATCCCCAAAGGGAGGATGCCTGAAACAATTTTACCATCAGTGGGAGTCCATCATGAAGAACAAGTGGGTCCTTCAGATCAACCAGGAGGGATACTCCCTAGACTTCACAGTAATCGTTCCAGACTATCTGCCCAGAAAGCAGCCCTTTTTATCAGCTCATATGTCAGAGCTTCTGACGCATTAGATTGTGGGCATCCTGAACAACAGGGCAGTGGAAAATAGTGCCAGCGCTGGAACAGAACACAGGCTTCTGCTCTCACTACTTCCTAGTACCAAAAAAATCAAGGGGCATGTGTCCCATTCTGAGCCTCAGACATTTGAACAAATTCATGGATCGAGAACAATTCAGAATGATTTCTTTGGGATCTCTGCATCCCTTCCTGAAACCTCAGGATTAGTTATTCTTCCTGGATATGCGAGCTGCATAACAGCACATCCCAGTCACCACAGATCGCTATGATTTGTTGTACTGGGACAGCATTATCCACTCGGTCTTGCCTTTGAGGCTTTCCTTGGCACCTCAAGTCTTTACAAAATGCTTTGCTACACTTGTAGCTCACGTGAAGAGGATGGAACTCCAAGTTTTCTCTTACCTGGACAACGGGCTGATAGTCAGTCCATCCAGGCAGGAGACGGAACAACAGGCAGTGGCCACAGCCTCTCAGTTCCTCACCTTCATGGAGGTTCCACTGAATCTAGAGAAGTCTCATCTCCAACCCTCACAGCAGCTGTTGTTTATAGGAGCTTTTCTGGATACTTCCAACGCCTATGCCTTCCTTCCAGAGAACAGAATGCAGACGATTCTGCAGATGGTATACTACATCATGGAGCACAGAATCATACAAGTCTACTCTGTGCAGCACATGCTAGGTCAGATAGCTTCCTCAGTGTTCACAGTGCCCTTGGCACTGTTGCATATGAGAATGGCTCAGTGGTTGCTAAGTGCATAGTGGTCGCAAGCATCACATCCATAGACTTACCTGAACCCAGTTCAGGTGACCAAGCCTCTGGTTCGGACACTAACACGGCGGTCATATGAACATGCATGCAGAAAAAGGCCCTATGGTCTGTCTTGTCTGCTCGATTGTGCAGGTCCCCCTGTGTCTACAGTAGGACTTGCCCCACTCCCCAAATTCCCCTGACCCCCCTCATCCCACCTCCCAGCAACTTTACCCTTCTTTCTGTCCCATCCTGTCTTGAAGCCGTCTACTGTTTTCAGAGACCACCTCCTCTGGTAACTCGTTCTACTTGGCCACCAGTCTCTCCGTGAAAAAGTGCCTCTTCATCTCTATCTTGAACCTTCCCCCTACCAGCTTTAGCCTATGCCCTCTAGTGGACTTGTTCTCACTAAGACTGAAGAGGCCCTCGGTATTCACTCTGTTAATACTGTTAAGGTATTCAAAGGTCTCCCCCTGCCCTTCAATCCTCAAGGGACTACATGTTAAGCCCCTTGAGCCTCTCCTCTTAGATGTTGCCCTGCTGGCCCTGGATGACTTTAGTCGCCCTTCTCTGGTCTGTCTCCAACAAGTTGACGTCCTTCTTAAGCTAAGGGCACCAATAATGTACACTGTGCTCAAGGTGTGGTCTTACCAGTGACGTATACAGCAGCAGTCTGACTTCCGCCTTCCTGCTGGTAATCCCCCTGGCTACGCAGCACAGCATCTGATTTGCCTTTGCTGCCGCTGTTGCTGTCCTGCAGTGTGCTGAGTGCTTTAGGTCACTCTTGATGATAACCCCCAAATCCTTTTCTACATCAGACTTGGTGATCTGTACACCACCCACCCAGTATTTGGTATCTGGGTTTCTTGCCCCTAAGTGCATAACTTTGCACTTTTTAGCATTGAACCCCAGTTGCCAAATGCCCATGGAGGACAGTCTCCGCCAGGGCTTTCCCTTCTCATAATCGGAGCCTCAGGTGACTCTCACCGTGGATGCCTCCCTGTTGGGGTGTCGAGCCCTCTGTCATGACCGCCAAACACAAAGTGTCTGGGACTCATCAGAGATTCACCTCCACATCAGTGTGTTGAAAATGCGAGCTGTTTTCTGTGGCCAGTGAGCCGTAGTGAATCTAGTCAGCTACAAGACAGTCCTTCTGAAGACAAGACAGGAAGTCTATGATGTACTACATTAACAAAAGGGGGGAAGCACTCTCTTGCCCTCTCTGCAGGGAGGCGATGAGAGTGTGGCAATGGTGCTTGGAGCAGGGGATCCTGCTCCAAGCCATTTATCTGCCATTAATCCAAAACACTCAGGTAGATGAGCTTGGCTGAACAGAGGCTGATCCTCACAAGTGGTCACTGGCTCTAGATGTCATGAGATCGCGCTTCAACAAGTGGGGTACCCCTGATGAAGACCTTTTTGTGTTCCCCAATCAACACCTGACTGGCTCGATTCTACTCCAGAAATCCAGGACATGGCATGTTTTCTGTCAGGATTCATTCAGACTGCAATGACAAAATCGGTTTCTATGTGCATTCCCACCAGTTCCTCTGTTACAGAGGGGATGTTTCAAGTCACCACTGTTGGCCACGACAGCTCTGGTTTCCTTTCCCAAACAGACTGTGAGCAGGTTCAAGGTATCTCGTAGGATCTCTGATATACGTTTGGCTGCACAGAAGCCTTCCACTAGGAAAACTTGTACAGTCAAATGGAAGAGATTTTCCATCTGGTGCTCTAAAACCTGCATGCACCCCTTAGGGTGCCCACCTGACAAGGTTCTGGAGTATCTGTTGGATCTTTAATGTTGGCCTTCAGTATTCCACAGTCAAGATCCATCTGTGTGCTGTATCTGCATATAACAAGCTGGTACTCCTACCTGCCACAGCTGCTGCTGTTTGAGGCTCCTTAAGGTGGTCTTACACACATGGCCTCTTGTCGGGATCCTTCATATACTGTTTTCCACAAGGACAAGGTAGTTCTCCATACACACCCTAAGTTCCCATCTAAAGTGGTGGCGGAGTGCCATCTGAATCAGCCTCTATCGCTGCCTACCTGCTTTGCCAACTTTCAGAATGGAGAGCGCACTCTCCATTCCATGGATGTTAAAGTGATTTGGTCAGTTTATTTAACTTTAAACTGACTTATCTTATTTTATACATTATGTTGGCAAAAGTCAATCTGCCCCATTTACAATATTTTATTCACTGACTGTATATAGATACAAGCAATCATACTTTGGCCCTGACAAGGTGGGCCTTCTTAGTCGAGCAGTGACCTTCATTAATTTACAACACGCCATTATAAGATATTAAATAGGACACCAAATTGAGCCCCATTCATTTTAGTGGGGGGCGTCCCCACACTTTCCCTTGCTAGACGTCCTAGTGTGGGGGGTGTGTTCAGCAATCAGGAAGTAAAGGAATCGGTTGGCCCATCTTGTCAGGACCAAAGTACGATCGCTTGTATACATACACTGAATAAAATATTGTAAATGGGGTGGACTGACTTTCATCGACATAACATATAAAATAAGGTGAGGTAGGTGTGAATCTGAATAAATCACTTTAAGAGGGACCTTGGGTTTTATCTCTACAGCACTAAGGACTTCAGACTAATCCAAACAGCATTTTGTCTCTTTCAGGCCCAGTTGGAAGGGACAACCTGTCACTATGAAGTACAATTCTGGCTGGATGGTGAACTGCCTATGCTACTGCTGTGCCATAGCTCAGGCCAAGCCGGAAGTTCAGGTACAAAGCCACTCCACTAGAGCAGTTGCCATGTCCTTGACAGAAATTTGCCCTGTACCTATTGGTGATGGCTGCAGAGCAGTGTACACTTTTAAGCACTATGCCTTGGTTATCCATGCCAGGTAGCATGCCACCTTTAGTAGGACAGTCTTAAATGGACTTCTGTCCTGAGTGAGCCCTTTGCTCCTACCCACCATAGTCCGGGGATTGTATCTGTGCTTGTACTCTGACCCACTAGTGTGAATCACTGCTGAAGATTGACTTCTGAGAGAATTTTTTTTTTAATGAAAATGACGTACAGTATTCACCATAATTCTTGATCTTCTAGGAATATCTTCACCATTGATTCGCACACCCATCTGCCATCCCTGGGATCACTCCATTATATTTTATTGGTCTTCACCCTTTGTTCTTGGTTTGAGCTGTGAAGACACTGTTACTGGTTTGTTGACCCTTCTTACACGAGTCACCAGGGGTTTCTTATGCCCTTGGGTTAAGTGCATCAGTACTTGTTAGGTTATGCTGCACGTCCTCTGTAAAAAAGGTACTGAGGCAGTTGCGGGCCATTCCAGAGGTAAGCCAGGCAGCGCAATCCAGTCTTGCGGTGTCGTGCATGTGCACAGCTTGCCTCTGCACCAGCCCTCCTGAAAAGTTCTGAGTCCCTCAAAAATCCACTAGTGTGAGTCAATAGTGATGATATTCTTAGAAGATCGAAAATTGTGAGGACGTAATTTTCATTTCTCTACACTTGGTAATCCTAGAACTTGCCAGGTCTTGCAAAAAAAGATCTGGCAGTTAGAAAACATTTTGTAGGCGCTACATTATCATTGAGAATAATATAACAGTAGTATAACTACAGGGTTTTATCTGACAGAGAACTCTGTCAGTCCAAGTCTAGTACATTTACGTCCATGATCAGTGTTTTGTTTTCTGTTTTAAGTTATAGTAGTCCTGGGGTATATCACAGCAACATGGTTTAGATGCTGCACATAAACATTCTGAGTACAGTTAAGCTTTGGTTTATTTGCCATGGGATTACCAAAATACACCCCAGGGCTAGTCAGTCTAGTATCCAAGGGATTGCTTGGGCCAGTGGATTGGAACATCGGAGTTCATTTCCTATATTGCTACCATGATAGGGTATGGTAAGGCCATGACAAAAAAATAAAAGTTGATCCTTGGGCTTTACTTCTTCCTAGTCTCAGTTGTTTGTTTTTTTACTTTGTTTTAAATTAATATTTTCCATATTATCATGTCATGGGAGGTCAGCATGGAGTTTTTGATCCCATTATTTCACCTGGTGAACACAGATAACTTGAGCATGTTAAAGGGGGAAACATTTTTTTGAAATTTTGCTTGCTGCTCAAGGAAAAGACCCAGAAAAAAATCCAAGGATCAACATATCATTTTTTCTGACCTAAGGTTTAGATTTCTTCTGTATTACTTGAATGTGCCTTTTTTGTTGATTTGCTTACCACATTTTGTTCCACCAAGTATAACCACTAGCCATAAAGAATGTTTTTTTATATCAGTTGCAAGTCCAAGTCTTGAATGCAGCACTACTGTATATGTTAGACACCTACTGTAAGTCAAGACTCCGTAATCATAAAATAGCTCATTTGTTTACATATGATAACTTTTGTTTTTCAGTATTCTCTGCCTTGCAGTGTGAAACAGTTGAATTTCAACTGCTATAGTAGTAACAAGGGCAGCTTGATAGGATTATTTATTTTTGGATATGGTACAATATTGATGTATAAGCACATTGCTGCTGCTGGTGTTAGGGCTATTTGTTCTAGTAGCACTTTTAGAAGTCCGAACATTCCAGTGCTTAACCTTGATACACAGTGGCCGCCTCAGCAAAATGAAGACTTTAATGGGGTGAATTGCAGAGTTGTGTCATGGACTCAGTAACTCTTGAGATCTCTCTAGTTTTATTATTGTTTGTTTTCTTAAACTGCATCTCGAGAGCCCTGGTGCAGTTTTAATAGGGTTTGGGGAGTAGGTACCAGCTTTCTTGAGGGTTGTTTAAAGTAGTTTTCTGATTTCTAGCCAAACATTCACTGTTGGCATTAGCAGAACTCCCACAAAATTCCCCCCAAATCTGAATTTCTGAAATTCCAGTTTTTTAATTACTGAAGACATTCTGCGTGTAAGCATGCTCTTAGTCCTTTAGACTGTATCTGTCCCAGTTGCTTTTCCTGCCTCAAGGTCACAGTTCTCTGTGATGGTCAAAATTATATCTGTGGCAGTAGGTTCCGATGTCACAGTAGAGAATTATGACTTCAAAGTAGAAGAAACAGATGAAGTCTGAAGAGTAAGTAGCCTGAATTCCTGCAAATGTCTTTATTTGAATACTGAAGAATGGATTGTCCCCAAATATAAAATGGTTTGAAATGTTAGGAGATTTGATTCCTGATGACTTAGTTTGCATTTAAAGAAGAACTGTAGCAATCGGTTAGCTCCTTACCCCATAAAGCTTACCCTCCGGTTTAGCTTTAGCCCACAAAAGCGACATTTTTCTTGCACCCCAAGGGAGTTTATTTTATTTTGTGAAAGTCTGTGAACCAGAAGTATGGCGGGTGCTGGGGGCTCCATTAAGTGTAATAGTCGCGCTGCTCGCGCTCACTTGTATTGAAGCTAGCGGAGCAGCGTCGCACTATTACACTTAATGGAGCCCCCAGTGCCCGCCATACTTCCGGTTCACGGACTTTTACAAAATAAAATAAACTCCTTTGAGGCCCCAGAAAAATGCCACTTTTGTGGGCTAAAGCTAAACCGGAGGGTAAGCTTTACGGGGTAAGGCGCTAACCGATTGCTACAGTTCTCCTTTAACAGAAAACTGGAAAATCATTTGAAAGAAGTTGAATATCTTTGTGTTTAATCATCCCACTTGACTGCCATAATGTTAGGTATTTCACCCAGGCCTGATGCACACCGACGAGTTAAGCTTTAGTAGGGATAATACATAACATCAGACATTTCTGGGAATGTTGGTACCTATGTCTTTTATATGCAAACAGCTTCTCAGAATTCACAGGGTTGGTTGGTTTGTTTGTTTATTCAAGGTTGAAACCATGGAGTATAAAACTCATTCACAACGGTGACCTTACATAAATATATACATTCATACTCAAACTAAATGATTACAACAATTAAACACAATTCACTCTACTACAAAAAAACAATTACAAGACATCTGAGAAGAGTACAAACATTTTTTTCAATTTTGAAATAGAAAGGGTTTTACTTGTATGTTCTCTAAATTCGAATGGCAGACTGTTCCAACAGTGTGGTACGTAGTAACCAAAAAGTTATCGAGAGCGCCTGGTTTTTAGTAGAGGGATGGCCATTTCTCTAACACTTGATTTTCTCAGAGAGGGTCCTAAATTTCTGAAAGATGATCTATCCCCTAGATATGTTGGAATAAGACCCAGTCCAAATTTATATGCAAATAATCTTTTTTGAGTATCTCTTCTGTTGCACAAAGGTAACCACCCTAGCCGCTTGTACAAGTCGCAATGATGCACAAGTTTAGGGCATTTTAGAACTAATCTTGTGAGCTTATGAAAAAGAACGTCAAGTCTAGATAACCTTTTATGAGTTGCACCATCATATAAAATATCACCGTAATCTATGAGCGGCAAAATCTGGACCCTGATAATAAGATTCAGGGTTTCCGAAACAAAACAGTTCTTATTTCTGTATAGGAAACCCACCCGCTTGCTAACCTGCTTAATCAGATTGTCTACGTGTGTATTCCCAGAGCCTAATTGGTCCAACCAAAAACTCAAATATTTATATTGTTCAACAGACTCTGTCATACCTTGACTACCTAACATTTCTAAATCAGGTACCCCTTTTAATTTAAAGGCAGACCCAAATAGCATACTCTTGGTTTTGGAGGAGTTTAGCTTCAATTTAGATCCAACAAAAAAAGACTGTATAAGATCAACTTACTGAAGTTTGTCTTGAACTTCGAAGATTGTTGGACCAGATTGGTATGAGATTGTGTCGTCAGCGTAAAGATGATAATGGGAACCCCCACATGGTTACCAAGATCTTTTAAGTAAACCAAAAACAATAAAGGACCCAGGACTGAGCCCTGGGGTACACCTCTCAAAACCAAGAGTGAAGCAGATTCGGTGCCATTAACTACTGATACCTGACACCTGTTAGTCAAGTAAGAAAGGAACCATTCCAGTGTCAAACGACTCATTCCCAGCTCATACAATCTATGTAACAACAATTGGTGATCCACCGTGTCAGAGGCCTTGGGGAGATTGACCATGATAGCACCAGTTTAACACTGGGCATCACTAGCTGTGCCGATGTCATCCAGGAGCCTCGACACGGCCATCACAGTCCCCTGCTGCTTCCAGAAACCAGACTGAAATTGGTCCAGCAACCCATTCCCTTCCAGATGTTCCATTAGTTGTCTAGCCAACAACTTTTCAAAAACTTTACTCACTATAGGGAGCAAGAAAATGGGCCTATAGTTGGATAGGTGGCCAGGGTCGCCCCTTAAAATGGGGACCACCCTGGCCGACTTCCAGCCCCCAGGCAAATAGCCCAACTCAATAAATTGGGGTAGTTGTGCCTCCAAGTTAACATGACATAAAGAAACTGTCCATAAATTAATTTTAGTCATTAGATCATGCATATATTCTGAACTGAATAATATAAACTTATACCGGACACATTAAAGGAGAACTGCTGAGTTTGTAAGTTATTTTTCCCAATAGAAACTGTTTTTAAGTATTGGTTAAATTTCTGTTATTGTTCCATCTATACAGGCCTTTTAGTAACTAAAGTGGGTGTTTCTGCTTTGCACTCTTGTGTTGAATGATATTTTAGAACTGTATGATGTAGTTTATGTCCCTCTCAGCCACAGAGTTCTGTAATTGAACATGACTACATTGTGCCAATAGTAGTAGAACGGGGACATAAACTACATCATACCATTCTAAAATGGTTCTTACCCAGCAGTATGTATATCAGAGACACTCACTAGAATAGCTAAAAAGCCTGGATAGCTAAAGTAATACCAAAATTTGAACCAGTATTTAAAAAACAGCTTTTACTGGGGGGAAATTACTTATAGATTCAGTGCAGTTCTCCTTTGAGCCCCAACCACAGGCCTGCAGTCAGTTACCTATGTAGTTTCAATATTTAAATAAGCATAGTAAGTAGTACGTGCAGTTTCTTTTCTTGAAACTTTCTGAATTTTTACTGATCCTTTTTCATACTACACGTAATCATTTAAAGGCATCTGGGCCCAATAAGGAGGCTTCCAACTTTAAAAAAGTTTGAGAACTTGTAAATAAAGAACTGTAGTGAAATAGTCTGCCAAAATTCATTCCTCATTACTGTCCCTATGTTGATGATAATAATAGTGCAATTCTGTAACCGAAGCACTGTACAAGTTAAAACAACTAAAAACAGGTAAGTTACAACAACCAGATTCTAAACATTACATATAAAAAAAAACAAGCAAGTTATTCTGTTTAGTCTTCATATGCCTGATGGAATAGGTATGTTTCGAAGGCCGTCATGTTCAACATGGGTAGTCAGAGACCTCCCAACCGTAGGCCTGCATGCATTTATGCAGGTTAGGATGAATGCCAGTGTCCATTAGCAAGGGTTCTTCCACTTAGTCAGATGTTGGGGGCCAAGGTCGCTTGGGAGTTACTCAGGGATAGGTGAACTTATCCAGTTGTAAGTCTTTCAAGGTGACCCAAATCTTCTTGAGAACTGGAGGAGGAAACTAGTATGTATAATTTCAGTAAGAAAACAATTAAAAAGTAACAAGTCGAGCTGCAGTCAGAAAACAAACGTAACCAGTTGCCTCTGTTCTCTGGCTCCGAAACATAGGCTTTTATGGGTTGTTCACTGGCCTCACTCCCTTCTTTTTTCCATATAGTATAGCGCAGTGGTTTAAGGCTCTGAGCTGCAGATCTGGAGACCTGGGTTTGAATCTCACAGCCCCCACTTGTATACACTGTGTGACCTTCCCTGTGCTCCCAGGTCGTACCTGTAAATAAGCTTTCAGCTTAGTGTGCCACTCCTGGTTAAACAATTTTGGGGGGAGGGGGGAGAGACATCAAGACCAACTGAGACTAAGATGGTAGTCACTGTTTCAAGAATTAGGCTGCAACGTGGCATAGTCCAGTGTCAGTTAGGTGGCCCTCCAGCATTTGTTGACACCACCTCACACAGAAGGCAGCTGGTGGGGTAAGTTGATCCCAAAAACTAGAAAACAGTTCAGTTATATGTGCGCAGCACTGGTACCTCTGGTGTCCAGTTCCCCAATACACAGGTAGTCTACACACTGATAAGTCAAACTTTTAAACTGTTTGGATCCAAGCCTAGTTGTAAAACTGGGGTTTTATATGCACTGTGTGTCTTGAGGCTTCGATGAAAAGGCGCTGTTCATTACAGCTTTAACATACTCATACTTCTCAACCCACTGCTTCACAAATCAGGCTTAAAAAAATCCAGGACAAATGACTAAAACTAGGGACTCATCCCGGGGGTCAAATTAACTCAGGAAGAGGGTCACGTGAAATGCATTTTTTTGAAGGAGAATGGCATGAGCATTGGCTTGCGTTATTTTGTGCTTCAAATCTGTACTGTTTACTGACAGAAGAGCCAGATTTAGGAGGGACATTGGAAGTTTTGGAGGCAAAACCAGGACCATCCTGAAATCCAAGGAAAGCTGAGAGGTATGAGATACTGCTCTCCTCATATAAGGTGTCTGATTTGAATTTAGGTTGAGCTATGGAGCGGAGGCACTACTGGTCTTCACCTGGGTAATATAACAAAAAGTTACATTAAATGACACCTTCAGCATGGTCTTCACTCCTTACTATAGTAACAGGCCTGGCACTGTGGGAATAGTTCATCAGATTTCTTATTACAGGCTACAGGTACTCCGCAATTACTGTTAATTCTGCTCTGCAAACAAATTATTCTGTATCCATATTTATTTCTGCAGTGTACTACAGATTGTGACTGCAGCTTTGCTCTGGTGCATCACTGGAACATTTGATCTATCCAGTGCTGTAACATTTCATTTATTCAGCCGGGATTCAGTATCCTCTTTCTATTGTGAGTCCTCCTGCTACCTAATGGGACAGCAGGGTGACCTGGGCTTCACAGAGTTCAAAGGACTGCTTTTCCCTTGTCACAACAAGTTGGTAGCAAAGCTGGAATTGAAACCAGGATCTAACCATCCAACTACATGTGTCCCATACCCACGATTCCATGATTTTTCAAGCAGACCTTAGAAAATATTTGAGCCCCCTCTTCTGCATTTGCCATGGTGGTTTCTAGGATTTTGAATTGGGAGTTCCAGGTTCAAAGCCTACAAGAGCCACAGACTCAGTTTAACCTTGAAAAAGTGACAGAACCTCTCACTGATTCAGCACTCCCAGCAGTATAACATTGGATTGAAATAGGACCCCACTAAAACCAGATTTTGAACATCAATGGGGTAATCATGGGTCAATTGGATTGCAAAAAAAATTGTATATTTGTTTTCCAATGTTTAAAGCCTATGTATACATGTTTTATAGCTCAGTGTTTGCTTCTTCTCATTAATTGTAGTCTATTTTACCATCACAGTGGTTACTTTCAAGCATTTGTGTTGCTAAATGACAACTGAAAAGGAGAAATGGCTTTTCTAAAGCTCTTCTCTTGGCTGGGTTTCAAACTTTCTGCTCCTTCACCATCATGTACCGAGTTTTATTGCTGCAGCAGACCACAGGTGTGTAGTAAATGGCAGTACTTGATGCAGCAGTCCATATTACCTAAACATTAAGGTACTAAATAGCCTATGTAGGACCACCCCCCACTGGAGATGCATGTAATTCTGTAATTCTGTTTAAATAATTACTTCTGTAACTTTTACTGAATTCTTTGCATCATTTGGGGTGTTTGTAATTTTATATTTCTTTGAAACCTGGCTTTTTTGCCAGTTCCCTTCCTGGATAACCCATGATCTTCCCAGAATCGATCGATCTCCATTGAGTCCCGCTAATGGGTCTGGGCAGGAGGCACTAGGACCAGACAGAAGCAAATCTTTGGCCAGGGGGCTGACACCAGCTACTGGCTACAGTGCTTGCATGCCCTCACATGGCTCCTCGTGCCTGTCGGTAACCATCTCCAGTAGCCTCACCTGCCTCAGATCTATTCTTCCCATTGTCGAATGTGCATCATGGGAGCAGTCCTCTGTTTTTCCACTGTATCACCGCAGCTTTTTGCCAACACCACCATCTTTTCTTTGTTTTTCTTATTTTCCACGATGCCAGAGTCCATGTCTAAGGGGCTGTGGGTAAGAAACCATCCCATTATGCGTCTGTGCCCCTGTGGGAAGAAAATGGCTTTGACCGACCAGCATCAGCTATGCTTTACCTGCCTTGGTCCAGAACATGATCTGGATTCCTGTAATACCTGCTTCTCTGTGGAGGGTTGTACTTTGGAGGATGGCACGATAAGGTGGGGTTGGCTAACCCCAACTCTTGAGACAGGCAGCGTAAAAGGATTTCCAAAGTAAGGTCTTTGAGCCCTTCCCCTGTGTCTCTTCCAGAGCTCTCTTGGTCCTCGGAAGTACAGGGACCTCCGGGACTTAATTGTATTGAGATGTTGGAAGCCCTGGTGGCTGGGCTTTGATGGACAGTCAACTGAGCACCCTCCACAGTCTGTTCACCCTCAGTGACAGACATCACCAGTGGTAGGGCTGAGGCTGTACATCCAGTCCACACCGGTGGAACTTGGAAGCCTTGACACCATCTTCTGACACTGCTCATGCTGTTGGCTCTTTTTGTGGTAATGCTGCAAGCAGTGCCAGAGATGATGTTGAGCCTTCCCTAACGCAGTTTGCAGTATCTGGAGGGATCTGTATCTCTGTAGAGCTGCTCAAACTGGTGCTCAGTGACAAGAAAGTAATACAGTCAAGTGTAAGTCACGGCACTTGCTCTCCACTTCAAATAAGTGGGAGTCCATTCACTGTTGAGTACAAAACCTGTGAAGGGTGAAACGTCAGATGTTTTCTGTTCTCTCTGCTGTGGTTTTTAAAAGTTTGCAGTGAATAAAATTGGGAAAGTTTTGTACTAGACAGTGAATGGACTCCCATTTATTTGAAGTGGAGGGTGAGTGCAGTATCAGGGGAGGGCTTTGCACTGAGGCCCCGGTTGGTGCCTGAGCTGACTCACGACCGTGGTGTCACTAGTGACACCAAGGAAGGAGGCGGCTCTAAGTCAGATGACAGCCACTGTGCAGGGCCTAGGTCCAGCATCAAGCTTGACGCTGACAGTCATGTCAGCCTGGTGCCTCTCCCCCAACTCTAGTATCGTCCACGACACAGAGAAGGAAGAAATCACGGTATCCTACGTCCATGTCGAGTGTGGTGTCAAGGATGATGCTGATAATGACAGTTACAAAGGGGACTTCTGTCTCCATGGTTAGTCCTGAGCTGGATGCCGGAGATGGTACTGACTCTGGGACAATGACCCTGGGCCGGGTTTCTCATCGGAGCTGCCTCTTCATGTCATTTCTGGTGAGGACTGGGGTCTCATTCTGTTCTATAAGCAAGGCCCCGATTTTTCTGTAGCAGTTTGTGACCAAGTTCTGCAGCAGGATTCCCTTTTACCACAGAACGTCCGCGGAGGTGGTTTGTAATTTCTGCTGAAGTTCTGCGGCACCAATGAACTGCCATGTTGCAGTGTCAGCTCATCGTCATGACACCACTTCCATGGCAATGGTTGTGGCAACCAGGAATGCACAGTAGCCCTATTTCACAAACTGAAAAGCCCCAAAAATAATCTATCATACAAGGTCCTATCCTACTGCATAAATGAAATACGCAGCGGGGACCTTGTGTGATAACCTATTTATCCATTACCATGCTGTTTACACCACTCAACCTCTTGTGAGGGAAAGCTTCTCGGTTCGCCGCAAGGAGTCTCGTCTGTGGCAGAATAGTGTGCAAACTTGGAGCATTGGCATGTGAGAGTATTGGTCCCCATCCTCATGCTGCCCCACTATCTCCAAACTCGTCTTCAAACTCAAGTCACTGACATGGAAACATAGCACGCTACCCGCTGGGCCAACAGCCATCCCTGGACACAGTGTTGTTTCTTCATATCTTTTTTTTTTTTACAATTTACCCTCAAATATTTAACATATTTTTTTTTTTTTTTGTTATGACCACCCCTTCTGAACATGACAGGTGTCGTTTATAAAATACTGGCCAAAACGTCATTCCACGCGACAAGTGTGAAAACACATTTTGGTCAGGATTTGAAAAATGACACCTGTTAACGTTCAAGAGGATGTCTGAAAAAAGATGGTTATGTTGAACATTTGGGGTCAAAATATTGAAAATTACCAAAGTTAAGAGTGAACGTTGAAAACTTTCAACATACCTTAATAACTTTGTTGTTTTTTAAGATTTTGACCCCAGATTTTCAACATAGCCTTTTTATGACCCCACTGCATGAACCTGGTAGGTGAAATTTTTCAAATTCGGCTCAAACGGCGATTTTTGTGGAGAGACTGCAAATTCACCTTTTGGGACGGATTTGAAAAAAATTCACATACCTTGTTCATCAGGCAGGGTCCAAAAAAAGGGCATAGAAACATAGAATTTGACAGCAGATAAGGACCACTTGGCCCATCCAGTCTGCTCATTTTTCCTTAGCTACACTATTACCGCAGACCGTGCCTGATCTACAGCTTTCTCCCTCCCCCTCTTCCTTTCCACTGTGATTAATCACCCTTGTGCTAATTCCATGCAATCTTGAACTCCACCACATTTTTCGCCCCCACCGCCTCCTTGGAAGGCTGTTTCAGGAATCCACCACCCTTTCTGTGAAGTACTTCCTCATATCTCTCCTGAATCTACCCCTCTCTGGCTTCATAACATGTCCCATTGTTCTTGAACACCTTTTCTGAAAATATTCACTTTTATACCTTATTTACTCTCGTGAGGCATTTATCTATATCATATCCCCCCCATCTCTGGTCCAGAGTGTACATATTGAGGTCCTTTAGTCTCTCCTCGTGGGGTTCTTGATGCGGACTCTGCACCATTTTAGCTGCCCTTCTCTGGACCGCCTCCACTCTGTCTTTGTCCTTCTGGAGTTGTGGTCTCCAGAACTGGACACAGTACTCTAGAGAGTGGCTTATCAGTGATCTCTACAGAGCCACCTCCCTCATTCAGCTGGTGATACCCCTCTCTGTGCATCCCACTAGCCCTCCCTACTGCCTTGTCGCACTGCCTGGCCACCTTTAGGTCATTCAGTGTGATTACTCCCAGATCTCTTTCCTGCTTGGTGGTCGTTAATGCCACTCCATCCATTTAGTAGTGGACCATTTTAAGGTGAGTGATGGTGTGGGGGGTATAGGGTGGTAGGTACTGAGTTGGGAGGTCGGGGATAGTTATCAAAAGGCATCATGATGTTTTTTTGTTTTGTTTTTTTTATTTTCTGTTTATACTCCTTCCCTCCCACGGCACTCTTCTCTCTTCGGGAGACACCTATGGCCATTCTAGTCCCCACCTCCTACCTGTATCCCGTGGTGGTCCGTCCTCCACGTAGCCTTGGCTTACCCTCTGGCGGGGACGAGGTGGGGAGGCAAGCACCCCGAACACTTTGTCTCGTCAGGACACCGGTCACTGGGGCAGGTTGGGGTGTTGGGGATCGGGGCCTGGTGCTCCGTCTACACAGGAGTGCCATGGGGTGTTTCCGGTGTTCCTCGGGAGTGGCCACCGCCCTGGCGTCAAGGTGTATCACGGCGTCAACCCGCTCTAACCCTTGTGTGCACCTGTTTGCAATGCCTCTGGCTTCCACCAGAGGTCAGTCAGGCACCGAGCGTGTGTCCCCCCTCCCTCCCAAGAGAGGAGAGCTGTCCTCGGACGCTCAGTCCTCTCCTTCCCCTGCCGACCCCAACGTCCCAGGCTCATTCCCGAACCCGGGTCGCTGGTGTGGAGCGAGGTGTCAAAAGGCATCATGATGGTTTTATGCTTCCAAGGTTAAATTGACAAAAAAAAAAAAAAGATTACAAAGGACCTTTTTTTCCTTACAGGTGCAAGGGTAACACTGGGGACTGGGCATTCCAGTGTGTCAGATGTTTGTCTGCATTGAGTGTGGGATCCCTGGTGTCCGCACACATGAAGTGGGTTGGGGGGGACGTACTACATGTTGGGCGGTGTACATTAAATATGCTCTTAGTGGGTATCAGCACCATGACTTTTTCTACACAGTCACAGAAATTCTTATTACCATGTGTGAAAGAGGACGCAGTATAGAGCAGTGGTTTAAGGCTCTGAGCTGCAAACCTGGAGACCTGGATTCAAATCCCACAGCCCCCACTTGCATACTGTGTGACCCTGGGCAAGTCACTTAACTTCCTTGTGCTCCCAGGTCGCACCTGTAAACAAGCTTCCAGCTTAGTATGTCTCTCCTGGTTAAAAAAAAAAAAAAGAAAGAGGGTGACCACTATGCAGCGAATATGTAACCAGTTGGCCCTTCGGGGGTATAATGCAGGTATCCAGACTAGTTGGAGGCTGAGTTATTAATGTGTTTACACTCTGAGCAGGAAAAGATGCCTGCTCATTGCAGATCATGTGGCAGGTCGCAGTGTAGCTTTCTTCAACATTCAGGTTGGCCATAACATCCGTGTTTGGCCACAAATTGGGAAACTTCCATGGAAATCCGCTATAAATTCTGTGGCCATGGAAAGCTCAGGGCCTTGCTTATAAGACTCTGGTCTCCTCATCTGGAGGCTTCCTCTATGGGCACTGATCTGTCACTCCTTGGATACAGGTGGACCACTATGGGGTGACTCTGATTGACCCTCCGCTACGGTGATGTTCATGCCAGAGTTTTGCAGCCCAGGCTGTGGCCCTTGAGGCCAAGAACCTCAGTTCCCTCCAGAAGGGCTTTGATGGATGTTTGAGAGGTTGCCCTCATTCTGTGCCCATTCAGGGCTGTTGACGTGTGATCAGCACCAGTCATTGTTTGGTGCCATAGGTCTGTGGTGCATGGAGTCAGGCTCAATACAGGGTCCCATCCCTGGTACCAACTCTTCCCGGAGCCAGCACCTCCTCTCCATCTGTGTCCTCCTCATAGGACAATGAATCTACAGTCCCATGGCCTCTTCTGCTGAATATGTTATCTACTAGTGATTGTTGGTGGAGACACTCCAGATGCTAGAGGTTCAAGCCTATACAAGTTGCAATCCGGTAGCCCTGTCATTGGGACTCCTAGAAGTTCCCAATCCAGACAATATTGTCATTCCTTCATGACCTAGAACCATGGAAAAGGCATCCAGGGTCCTATGGAGATGTCCTTCCTCCACCCTGCCATCTAATCCTCCATTTGTATTATTGCGCACCCACAGGATCGGCAAGAGACGTACCTCATCCCACTTCAGGTACTGCAGACCTTGACAGGGCTGCAGAGCCTTGGGCATGGCCAGTCCCCAGATGAGCTTTTGGGAGGAAGGTTTTCCACCTCAGCACATGCCCTTATGTGCATTTCAGCACATCAGGCACATATGGTGACATGCAGCCATCACCTGTAGTTGCAGCTGCACAGCTTTTCAACTGCACTGCCTTAGTGGGAGTCATTCAGTCAAGACATCGAGCTTTCTGCCCATGGTCTAAAGGTTTTGTGGCACCAGACAAGGGCATCTTATGATGCCAACGAGGTCACCTCTAGACTTGTAGGAACCATAGTCTGTCTTAGGATGGCATGGCTTCGCCTCTTCCAGCTTGCACCTTTGGCCTGTCATAAGGTGTTCAGTTCATAATTCCGGGGGGGGGGCCCTCTCTTTCTTCCCTAGGGTTAAACTTTTGTAGAACCTTGGTCCTGTGCCATAAGAGCACCCGCCTGGACTTGGCCAGCCAAAGGTGTCACCTGACCTGTAACAGCACCTTCCTTCAGGTATTCTCCTCCACTCAGAGGGCTGAGGCTGTTTCTGTACCTTCACAGTGAGCCAGTTCCTCCCTCATTTAGTAGGTAAGCTTGATAATCTGACTCACTGAAGAAGACTGATTCTAGGAAAATAGAAAAGTTACGTACTTACTGTAACTGGTGATCTTTCAGAATATCTTCTCTGTTGAGTACCATACTCGGCCACCATCGTCCTCTCTCTGGAGCCAGGGACTCTGGGCAACTCATCCTGTGGCATGCGCTTCTGTGTGAGAGGTTGCTCTCCTTGTTACCTTTTGCTGTTGGGATTTTGACATAAAAAATGCAAACATTTAAAAGAAAAAACAAAGTTTGTGTACCCTATTTCCCTTTCCTGCATTGAGTACATCTTCATTCCTCTTTGTATATCCCTGTTAGTTGCTAAATGCAACTTGCACCCACTGGTGCCATCTGATCCTATCTCCACCTGATAGTAGCCTATCTGTGGGATTATACTATGACACTAACTAGGATCTGGCTGAAACAGCCATGTCCAGTTAAGGGTACACCCCTGTCGCTTGTCAGTCTCATCTGGTTTTGTTGCTGTAGTGTTTTATGTGCTGTAGTGGTTTTTCCTTTGCTCTGGTCAGCTGGCATGTTTTAGTGGCTGTACTCTGACGCTTCTGTCTAGCAGACTTTGGTGCATTTTGGGAGAATGGTACATTTGCTACTCCTTCACTGAGCTGATAATCCTGCACTGTCACATACACTAGAACCACCCCCCCCAACACACACACACCTTGACCTTTAAAATGTTATATTACTGGTGGCGTGATTGCTTAGTCCAGTGGTTACCTTTACCTAGTATTTCGTCTGGTACAGCTTCTGTGCCAGCTTGTTCAAAGGGGTCTCATTTTTAGCTATCCCTTATCTGCTAGCCAGAGCCTACATGTAAAGGGGGACAACTCTGCCCTTTCGGGCTCTGTTCTGTCAAACAAACTGCATTCTGCAGTTTGGTAAGCAGAACAAAGAGAAGCTGCCCAAGGCTCACCCTCCAAGCAAGGGGACAACTCTGCCCTTTTGGGCTCTCTCCTCTCAAACAACCTGCATTCTGCAATTTGGTAAGCAGAACAAAGAGAAGCTGCCCGACGCTCACCCTCCAAGCAAGGTACGGGTTGGAACCCTGAATTTTGGCATCTACCCCTGGAGGAATATTTGTCAGTGGCTCAGTAGGTAGCACACTCACCTCTGAGGCCGGGAGATCAAAGGGCTGTGGGTTCAGTTCTCACATCTGGCACTTCGGCTAATATCCCAGTACTGACACTGTAGTGCAGCATGAGAGGGGTGCTGCACTTCTGAGGTGCCTTCTTTCGGATGAGACGTTAAACCGAGGTCCCATCTGCCTGGACTGGTGGTAGTTCAGGTGGATGTTAAAGATCCCATGGCACTTATCGAAAAGAGTAGGGAAATGTCCCCGGTGTCCTGGCCAAATTTCCCTCATTCACTAAAAATACCACCAACAGTTTAATCTGGTTCAAGGTCAGTTGGCATTCATCTGTATCCCCCTCCTCCGGGTCGTGCCTGATAAAATAGGCAGGATTTGTCTAGTGCACTTACCCGGTCAACAAAAACTAAATAAATAAAAATATCACTTGCCCCTGTTTGCCAGTGTTTCTCACACTTTGTGCAGCAATCCAAAAGTCTTCTAGGAACTGCTGCCAAGAAATTAATGCTAGGACTGACCTCTGCTTGACATGTTCTTGAGTTCTCATTTTAAGTAATGTTTAGCCTGATGTAGAGATTTCTTAAGAGTTGATTTAAGTTTTGAGAGAGGTCTTAAGGTACTGTGATTTTGCTATCTGCCCTGAGCGCTGTGCCTCTTCTCTTAGAGCTGTAAGTCTGTGGGCTGCACCCTTGACCTCTATGTCCCATTGAGGCTGCTGCAGTGCCCCCCCCCCAAAAAAAAAAACTTGCTTCAGAACCTCCCTGCCTGTTCTTTTTTTTTTTTTTTTGCTGACTTTTCCATTAGCAGATTATATCCTTTAGCCACCAGAGGTCCCAGTTATAAGCACACTTACCCAATCCAACACAATATGGTTCCTGTCTCATTTCACTTATTGTGTGGTCAGTCTATCACTATTCATCTGTCTTTGCCCCTCCCTCTTCTACTGATTGATACTGATTTTTCCCATTTGCAGCTTATAGTCTTTTTGCCCACTAAAGGGTTTTCCCCAACCATTCCAAAGCTGCTCTACATCTCCTTACTCTCTACTACTCCTGGCACTCTTCCTTTACTGCTCAGCTGCTATGGGTACCTACACTCTATTACTAAGTCTGCTCTCCTTCACCCTCTTGGTACAGAGCTCACACAGACTGGAGCACTTTTCCTCTGCACTAGGCACCTCATCCCCAGACTACCCCACGGTGACTCGGCCCTCCCCCACTCTCGACACGCCCGTGACCCCCCAACACCCCCACTCCCTCCACCCTCCAAGGCATGACCTGGACCCAGCTCTCCCTGCCATTCCCACCCTTCGCACTTTATCTATCCCATGCGCCCTGATTCTAAAGTCCTCAGCTGGGTGTCGAGCCAAGGGTCTCCATCGCCATCGGCCACTAACCAGAATAATTACACTGCTATTATTATTATCTGGTATTGTACACCCAAACCCAGGACCTATTGCTTTCAGCCCTTCTAAACCCTGTACTGCAACTGGCCTCCTTTTTGCATCCTTAAACATTTGCAGTCTCCTAAGAAATCTGCTGCCCTCCAGTGCTGGGTGGTTCAACGTCAACCTGACATAATTGCACTGGTAGAGACTTGGCTCTCCAAATCCACCCCTGACTCCGCTGTCACTCTCCCTGGATATACCATCTACAGAGAAGACCGAGTAGGCAAACGTGGTGGTGATTGCACACTACTCGTACGGGACTCCCTTATAGGTCAGGCACTCCCAGCTCCTAAACTTGATTATGGAGCCCAAGCCCTCATCTTAAAAATCACACCTGACCCCGCCTGAGGCCCTCTCTTCCTCACGGTCTCCTGCGTATCCCCGAGGAATCAAAACCAAGCTGTCCAGTCACTCATTGACTGTCTCACATCTCTCCCTCACAAAGTGGAGCAAGTCATCCTAGGTGATCTCAGTGTTAACTGGCTTGCCTCCACTGCCTCCCATATAAGGGACTCCTTTGCTGCCCTGGATATGTCCCAGTTAGTCACCCAGCCCACCAGATTCAACCACTCAACCGGCATCAGCACTCTCCTAGATGTTGTTATAGCTAACCGCCCCTACAAAATCCGGGATGTCACTGTCCTCCCCAACCCTCTTAGTGATCACTCCCCAGTCCTCCGTCTCTGGTCATCCTCCACTCTGAAGCCAGTGTCCCAGGCCACTCTACACACGTTCCTCGGGACCTCAGAAAATGAAAACAATACCTAGCCAACTAGACTGGTCCCTATCCAGCGCCCTGACATTGACTCAGCTCTTGACCACTTCACAAATGCCTTCTGTAAGGCTTGTGACCTTTCGCCCGCTCACCAGGATCTGCTCCAAAAAATGCAGTGCAATGCCCCATGGATCACCCCACCCCTCCTCCAGAGACTCAAAAACCGAGATAATCTCTGACACATTGCTGTAAAATCTGGAAAGGTGTCCGACAGACAGGCCTCAATGCAAAACGCAATAAGTGCACTTGGGCTATTAGGCAGGCCAAGGCAGAGCACTACCAGACCACCCTCACTTCCACTTGGGGTTCAGCCCGGACCTTCTGGGATAATATGAAAGAGCTCAATGGGAAGTCCCACTTCCCTCCACCATCTCAGCTCTCCATCAATGGCACCCCCACCACAGATCCACTCCTCATAGCCGATTGCCTTAACACTGCCTTCTCTGACCTAAGCTCGGTCCTTCCCAGCAGCTTCTTTGACCCAGTCCCCATCTGTCTCCCTCTGGTCCTGCATCGCCCACCATTCTACCTGCGCACCCTATCCCCCCAAGAAGCCAGGCCGCATCTGCTAAAGCCTTAGGCAGCAATAAGCCCAGCAGTGACCCCTGGACTCCAGGATCCTCCTTATGGTCTTGGACGGAGTCCTAGTCCCCCTGACTGACCTTCTAAACCGGTCTCTATGCCTGGGTCAGTTCCCAAGTGCTTGAAAAACTGCTGAAATCACACCCATACATAAGATTGGGGACCGATCCACCCCTAACAATTACCAGCCCATCTCCATCCTCACCCCCACCCCCCACCCCACACTCTCTAAAGCCCTTGAAAAAGTGGTGTTGATCCAGCTCTCTGAATACCTAACCAAGTATGACATTATGTGCCCAGAGCAGCACGGTTTCCGCCCAGGACACAGTACAACCATGGCTCTCCTGGAATTCTCCCAACACCTGCATGCCACTCTCCATTCTGGCAGCCTTGCAGGAGCAGTGTTCATTGACCTCTCCAAGGCCTTTGACACTGTCTGTCATCCCCTTCTACTCGACTCTCTCCACCAACTTAGCTTCTCTGGTGGTCCCATTTCCTGGTTCTCTAGCTACCTCTCTGCTAGATCCCAGCGTGTCAGGATCAGCGGCTCCCTCTCCAGCACTCTTCCCGTTCGCTCCGGGGTCCCTCAGGGCTCCATCCTGGGTCCAGTACTTTTTAGTCTCTACCTCAACATCCTCCCCAGCTCATGCACCGGTAAAATGCTCCTTTATGCCAACGATGCAGTCCTCATTGCCTCACATCCCAATCCCTACAGTTATCCCTTCAGCAAGCTTACAACAAAGCCAAAAGGTGGTTCGGAGACCGCAGACTGGTCATTAACCTAAAGAAAACCAAATCAATGCTCTTCTCCCACCACCAAAATAAAGCTAAATATACCCCCCTCTTGATCATCCCCAGCACTCTGCACCTGCTAGAACAAGTGACCACATACAAGTACCTAGGCATCATGTTCGATACTGCCCTCTTCTTCCACACCCACATTAATGCCCTGTCAGCTGCCATTAACTCTCAGATTGGCCTGCTAAACAGGCACATGGACTGCCTGCCACAGGTTGCCCTCAGGCTGGCCATCACCTCCTCCGTCTTGTCCCTCGTGGACTATGGCTTGCCCACCTACACTACAGCTGACAACACTGCCCTCTCCAAAATCCAACTCTCCATCAATAAGGCCTGTAGGCTTCTGACCGGTGCCCCCAGCCAAACTCACACCTGCCTTCTCTATACTACCACCAATCTTCTCAACTTTGAGGAGCGACTGTTCTACCAGACCTGCCTTCTCACTAAGAAATCTCTGCTAGGACTCTTCCCCCCGGGGGTCTCCACCTCCCTACAGCAGCCATCTTCGTCCATCACCACCCGTAGCTCTGTTAAGGCCACTTTCAAGGTGCCCTGAACCAAGACCTCTCTTGCCCAGAGATCCTTCCTCTACCAAGCCCCCACCTGGTTCAACTCCCTCCCTAGCTTCATCTCCAACTTGCCAAAAATTGGCTCCTTCAGAGCAGCCCTTCGGAACCATATCTTTAATACCTGCTGTTGTAGATGCAACTAACCCCCTGTTGTAACCTGTGGTTCCCGTCTGCCTTGCCCCCTGTCTCGACAACGTCCACTGGACAGCCTCTTCCTCCCCCAGACCTACCCGTTCCCTACTAGGTCCAAACAGGGATGTAACCCACTGTCTTCTCTGAGGACCTACTATATCCATGAGTGTAACTCCCAATTTTGTAACATTATGTAACCTAAGTAACATACAAACTACTACATTATGTAACCTAAGTGTATCTATGTTAAATGTTCCTTTTACTGCACTTGTAATGTTATCCTCTGTTTTAATCTGCACTGTAATAAGTGTCTTGATGTCTGCCCGCACCGCACCCCCCCCCCGCTACGAGGTGCCTTTGTAAATGAGTCTCTGACTCAAAGGTTGTAAACACAATTTGTAATGAATAAATAAGTGGGCCGATGTCTTAGCCCCACTGCCCTCCTTCAGCATGGCCTGTCCTGCTGGCTGGTGGGTGACCGTTTTTGCCTTTCATTTGTGCTATCTTAGGTGTGTCCCCCTTTCTGCTTTCTCTGAAAGTTGGTAATTGGGATGTTTTTCAAAGATATTTCCTTCCTTTGAGCCACATCATGGAACTGTAAGCTGTTGTTGGCGTCAGGACCACCTAGAAGCCTTTTGCAGGCTGGGGCCGCCCACGCCAGCATGCTGCATCGGTGCCTATATAACATCAGCCTCCCCATCATGGCTTAGTTCTTTCTCCTGCCAAAAACCACTCATCTGTTCCCGGCTGCTGAAGAACACCATCAAACTTTTGCAAATACTTTGCTGTCACTGTATACTTATTTCCATTTGTTATTTTAAAATTTGTAAAGATGACAACCAGTCCATTTGTATCCATTGTCTTGGTACAGACCACAATATTAAAGCCAGCAAAATCTGCCTAGGCTTTAACCATGTAAACAAGAGATGTTGAAGGAAAGCTTTGGAGAACTTTCTACATGTCCAAAAAAGGGAGAAACTGGCTGCGAAGAAAGCGACTTCACTGTCATTACCCACTCCCATTCCCTGCTCATTGTCAGCCTGTTGATCTCCTAGGTTAATGGCAGACAGTTTGAATTTATCGAAAATAAAAATGGTCAGTCAGTGGATAAACACTACCATGCTGACAGAGAGAAGCCTAGTAAGGAAAAATAATCTTCTTATGACCGTTCCTGTTCACCACTTAAGATGGGGTAGGTCACTTGCAAAAGACGGGGCTCTGGCAACAACCGTGGGTTCTGCTGCCCCCCTGACTCTCTTACAGACATCAGGATAATGATCCGGCATCGGATCATCTTCCCCAGTTGGGGACTTACAGCCTATTCCTTCATCAAGCATTGTCCCGTCGGGCTCTGTTGTTATACAGACATTCTACCAAGCAATATCTGAGCTGCTTCAGTGCATATTTTTACCACTGTCAATGCCTGCATCGTCTATGTTCTGGACGGTCTGGCAGTGGTTGTTCCATTGCCATTCCTATATTCTGGGGGGATGGGGGGGACCAGGTTCAGATAGGTGACCGTTGATGGGTCATCCATCGTCAGTGTCTCTTTGCAGTCCTCCTACTGTAGTCGACCATATGCCTATAGCGGTAGACCTCAACAAAGAACTTGAGTATAACAACTGGTGAGCATTTTTTTCCCATACAAAAAGCAGGGTGTAATTTGCTGTTATAACAGCGAACACATGCTCCTTTCTGTAAGGGAAAGCTGCGAGGTACTGAGCGGCTCACACCACTGTCTTTTTTGCATTTAACAGCCGACAGTGTCTCTGACCTGGCATCACTTGTCATCTGGAAACTTCCCCACAGCATTCTCTTATTTTAAAAGCCTTTAAATTGTGTGATCTAATACTGACATTGCAACATTTCACCAATGTCCCCCCCCCCCCCGAAGTACCATAGAAACCCCTTTACTGTAGGAAACCGTCTTTGTGACTGTGCTTGCAAAGCAGGCTGTTCGCTGCCTTTTCAAAAACTGTACTAACTTGTGGACTTTAAATTTTGTTTGGTATAATTTAAAAAATAAACTAATCTGGGAAGCTTTTTCCACTTTCAGTTCTTAAGTGCTATGTTCAGTGGTGCGTCATGCTGAATGACAAAATATTTGTAATACTTTTTTCTTGAACTTACTTCTTTACATGATTAAAATGCCATAAAAAAGTTAAATTGATACAGCCCTCTATCTCCAACAGCTCAATTCTTACTGTGTAATAGCAGCATAGAAACACAAACTTTGACAGCAGATAAGGACTGCTTGGTCCACCTAGTCTGCCCATTTCCCTACCTTTTGGATAAGCTGCAGATCCCAGTTAACCAACAGCCTACTTCTTCCTAGCCCCACAAGAATTGCCTTATGTCTGTCACATGCATTCTTGAATTACCCCAGTTTTTTTGACCCCTCAACCTCCTTAGGAAGGCTGTTCCATGTGTCCATCACCCTCTCTGTGAAAAAAATACTTTCTCATATTGTCTCTGAGCCATCCCCCCCTCTGTCTTCAAATTGTGTCCCCTTGTTCTTGCACATCTCATTTTCTGAAAGATGCTACCCTCTTGGACTTTGTTGATTCCCTTGAGGTACTTAAGTTTCTGTCATGTCCCCCCTCTCCCTCCTTTCCTCAAGGGTATACATATTAAGCTCCTTTAGTCTCTTTTTGAATGGCTTCTGTTGCAGACCCTGCACCATTTTAGTTGCCATCCTCTGGACTGCCTCCATCTTGTCTATATCCTTGTTAAGATGGGGTCTCCAGAACTGCACACAGTATTCCAGATGGGGTCTCACCAACTGTCTGTACAGAGGGATAACAGTTTACCGTTTTCTACTGGTGATGCCTCTCCTTGTATGTCCCAGTATCCCCCCAGCCATCCATACTGCCTTCTCACATTGCTTGCTTACCTTTAGGTCATCTGATTTGACTACCCCCAGGTCCCTTTCCATTTTTGTTGTTGTTACTACCCCCCCCAATTGTGTACTCTTCCCGAGTTTTTGTTTCCCAGGTGCATTACTTTGCACTTCTTTGCATTGAATCTAAGCTGCCGTTACTTTTGACCATTCCCCCAACCTTGCCAAGTCCCTTCTCATCCTTTCCACCCCCCCTTGTGTATCAACCCTGTTGCAGATCTTTGTGTTGTCTGCAAAGAGGCATACTTTTCCTTCCAGTCCCTCTGCAGTGTCACTTATAAAGACATTAAAAAGGACCAGATCCAATACTGAACCCTGTGGTACCCCTTTCTTTGTAGTGGGCTCCATTTACTATTACCCTCTGTGTCCTGTTGTCCAACCAGTGTTTTACCCAGGCTACCACCCTGGGACCCACTTCCAGGCTGGCTAATTTGTTTATTAATCTTTTGTGTGGACTGTGTCAGATGCCTTGCTAAAGCCTTGATAGGCCATGTCCACAGCCCCTCCCTGGTCTACAACTTTGGTCACCCAGTCAGATTTTTTTTTATGACAACTAGGTTTACAAGTACCTTTGAGCCAGGCTCTTTTACAAAGGTTCCGCATCAGAGAACAAATACAATGCAAGTTACAGAAATAGGAACAAAACAATAAATAGGTTGGCATATTAGGTTACAATGGTTGAGCGATATAATAGCTAGAATAAGTAGAATGTATACATGGGAACACAGAGTAACAGAGGAATAAGTAGGAGGTAAGGTGGAAGCTGAAGATAAACGTGAGGAGCGAAGTTGAAGAGGGCAGGAATTGCAGACAAAGGGCATGGTCATCAACTGGGAGCAGGCTGAAAATAGTCAACAAAAAGGTAAAGATCATTGAGGGCTCAGAAGAGGCGGGGTGAAGGGGGGAGAGTCAGGAGTGGTGAAAAGAAAGAAGAAATAAAGAAGAAGTAACATAGAGGAAAAGGAAGGGGTGGAGATGTGGTAGGTGATAGTTGGAGGGAACAAAAACGAGAGGACTGAGGAGATTATAGGTAGCATTCACAGGAGCTAGCGTTAGTGAGGTGGAGTTTGTTTGAATGAGCCAAGGGCGGTAGTGGAGGAGACGTCAGGACTGAGCGCATTTAACCAGCTAGGCGCTCTGAAGGCAAAGGGTCTTTGGCCCTGAGAGGTGCAATGGCGGTGAACCTGAAGGAGCTGGTATTGAGGCCCTGGTGTTACGTGGCTTTAGTCTAGAACTAAGCAGTGCTTGGACTCCCGGCGGAGCGAGGCCCATGGTTACTTTCTTTGCCATAATGCAGGTTTGGTATTTTATGAGATTTGAAAGTTGAAGCCAGCCAGATCGGGCATACAGGTCACATGTATGAGTGAGACGATGAGCACCAGAGATAAGCCTGCAGACCTTGTTAAGTGATGTTGAAAATCGTTTCAGGGCAGTGGCAGAGCCATAGATTATAAGACCATAATCAGTGATGGAGACCACTGAGCTTTGGATGGCAATCTTCAGTGCTTCTGCAATGAGGTGTTGTCTATGTCGGTAAAGTAGGCCTAGGCGCATATTTGCTGATTTGGCAACATTGTCTATGTGTGCCCTATAGGAGAGATTTGAGTCCAGGGATAACCCTAGGTATTTGAAAAGACTGCATTTGCTCAAGGGTGTTGCCATTGCCGGTAGAGATAGCTAGGGGGTGAGATCTATGCCTGTTTTGAGAGCTGTTAAAGAGCATTACTTTGTTTTTTTATGATTGAGGACAAGCTTATGATGAATGAACCAGTTTTCCACTGCGGCAAAGCCTTGCTGAAGATTGGTCTGCAGGAGCACAGGGTCTTTGTGGGAGAAGATAATAGTGTCATCAGCGCAGAGGATAATCTGTTCAGTGCAAGATTTCGGGGCGTGTTAGAAAAAGGCTGAAGAGTAATGGACCCAGGATGGATCCCTGAGGGATTCCAGATCGGACCGGTCTGAGATCCGAGAGTGTCCCAGCAATTTTGACTCATTGAGATATGTTTTGCAGATAGCTGTTGAACCATGAGACAGTGTCAGGAGAGAGTCCTAAATGCTGGAGTTGTTGGATCAGCAGACGATGGTGGACTGTGTCGAAGGCCTTGGTCAGATCTACAAATAATGCCCTAGTTAAGTGACCCATATCCAATGTGCCGTGCAGTGCTACAGTGAACTCCAGTAATGCAGAAGAGGTGACCTTTTCTGAAGCCATGTTGTGGGCATAAGAGGTTGCGTTTGTCCAGATAGTCTGTGAGTTGGTTGGATACTATGCGTTCGAGTGCCTTGGAGAGAGGTGGTAGTATCGAAATCAGTCAGTAGTTCGCATGGCAGGTCTTATCCCTGCTTTTGTGGACTGGAGTAACTGTAGCCACCTTCCATGTGTCAGGGAACTGACCAGTGCTAAGGGAGAGATTGAGAATGTGTGTTAATGGGACTAGAACCACATCTATAGTGAGGTTTAGGAGTTTTAGATCCAGCGAGTCTCCACTTGATCTTGACTTTGAAATTGCTTTGGTGATGTGTGTTCGGGCATCGTGCAGGTTAATTTCTTTGAAGTGGAAGGGCGGGAGAGTGGTAGGAGGATCATCGGGAATAACGTGGGTAGTGTCAAGGAAAAAATCCGGGGGAAGGACTCTGCTGAGATCAGTAAATGCATCATTAAAGGTGTTCGTAATGACCAGAGGATCCAGGATGATGGCCTCATCAACTTTTAGCATGGTTGGGGAGGATTTAGTTTGTTTCCCTGTAACTTCTTTGATATTCTTCCAGAAATCTGACCCCTTTCCCAAGGAGTTTGAGAACGCTTCTTTGTAGTAGGCAGTTTTCAGTAGCCGTATGGATTTAGTGCAGTTTTTGCGGGCACATTTGTAGTTCTGTATGTCATGCTGGGCACCACAGTCTCTAGCCAGGGCCCAAAGGTGGTCCCGAGCCTTTAGCTGGGCAAGTAGCTCTCCAGTTAGCCACAGGTTGCAGAGTGCTGACATGACCTTCACGCTGTGAATCCATGCTGCCTTGGGTCCTGTGCCCCACTGTCCTGTAGGTACTCCACATCTCTCAGAAGTGATTTCATTATTTTCACTGCCACTGAGGTCAAGCTAACAGGTCTGTAGTTTCCTGCCTCTGCTTTGCTCCCACTTTTGTGAATGGGAATCGCATCCGCCTTCCTCCAGTCCTTAAGTACTACACCATCCTCCCATAATTTGTTAAAAAGTGTAGTCAGTGGTGTCACTAGCTCTCCCCTTGGTTCTTTTAGAATTCTGGGGTGAATCCCGTCAAGCCCCATTGATTTGTCCATCTTCAGTTTTAGGAGTTCTTTCAGAACCCTTTCTTCTGTGAAAGGACTGGTATCGACCCCCTCATCCAGAGTGCTTCTATTGATTGGATTAGTTATCTCCCCCTCCTCCTCTTTTGTGAATACTGAGCAGAAGTATTTGTTCAATATCCCTGCTTTTTCACTGTCCCTCTCTGCCCACCCAACTTCCCCTTTATTAAGCCTCACTATCCCTCCCTTGGTCTTTCTTTGTTCTCTAATGTACCTGTAAAAGTTTTATCCCCCTTGTTAAATGTGTTGGCTATCTTTTCCTCGGTTTGGGCCTTTGTTATTCTGACTGCCTTTCCCGCTTCCTTCTGCTTTAACTGGTACAGTTCTCTGTCCTGCTTCTTTTGTGTTTCCTTATACTTCCTGAATGCTTTCTTTTTCTCCCTAACCTTACCGCCTTCTCTTTTGAGAACCATAGTGTTTTTTTCTTTCGTTTTGATTTATTTGCTTCACATAAAGGCTTGTTGCCTCTGTGGTGGCATTTTTGATGTTTCCCCATTGTTCCTCCACCCCTCTTTCTTGCCTGTTTGCCAGTGCTTTTCTGAGGCACTCTCCCATTTTGACAGTCAGCCCTCCTAAAGTCCAGTACCCTGACTTTTGTATGGTTTGACTCTGCAGTTTTGTTTATTGTGAACCACACTGTTTGGTGATCACTTGTTCCCAGATGGCTACCCACTTCTACATCTGAAATCCTCTCTCCATCCCTGTTTGAGAGTACCAGGTCTAAGATTCCTCCCTCCCGAGTGGGTTCCAACACTAGCTGACTGAGGCATGCCCCCTGTAGGGCATCGAAAATGACCCTGCTCTTGGATGTGGCTGCAGCAAAGGTGCTCCAGTTAACACTGGGCATATTCAGGTCCCCCATCAACAATAGCTGCCCTTTCTCTGCAATCTTAAGGATGCCTTCTCTCATTTCCTTATCCATTTCCTCCCTCTGAGACTGAGGTCTGTATACAACCCCTGTGCGGATTGTGGTGCCATTTCCAGTCTCCAGGGTGACCCACAGTGCCTCCTTTCCTTCCTGTTTACCCTTTAGTTCTGTTGCTTTGATTCCTTCCCTTACGTAGAGAGCTACACCTCTTCCCCTTCTCCCTCCCTGTCCCTCCTGTAGATTGTGTACCCTGGTATGTTGACATCCCAGTCATGGTTCTTTGTGTACCATGTTTCTGTGACTGCCCCGATATCCAGGCGTCCCTCTTCCAGAAAGGCCACCACTTCAGGGCGCTTGTTACCTAGACTATGGGCATTGGTACTCATTACCCTCCATTTTTTGATGGTCTTACCCTTTTTTGCCCCATCCCTGTCCTTACTGCCTTTTTCTCCATTTTCCTCTGCCCTTCTCCTTATCCACTTCTCTGTCCTGGTGTTTACCTCACTAACTACCCTGATTTTTGAGGAGGGGCCGCTAGGATTTCCCTGCTCCTTTTCAGTGCCTTACCCCTTGGCTAGTTTAAATTCTTGCCAATGAAGCATTTAAATCCATCACCTTGGTTCTCCTCCTTGACAGATGCAAACCATTGTGCCAGTATAGGCCTGAATCCCTCCAGGTAGTAGTTCTACATTCTTTTAATGCAGAGAGCTGTGATGAAAAAACACTCACAAGCAATTATATAAAACAGTGTATGAGGTAGTGTGTAAAACTCAAATTTTACACACACCCTTGGTGGGGGATACTTTGATAAACCCCTTGAGCTTCACTGTTAGGGTTTATGTAGCATCCCACAACTCAGGTGTGTGTAAAATTCTTGTTATATACACCACTTCATGCATTATTCTATGTATAATCCAGAATACATGGAAGAAGAGGAGGAAGTTATGGTAGAGGAGGAGGAGGAGATTACAGATGTGGTTGGACCAAGCTCCACATTATCCTCTTGCTCTGAAGGGAGTGTGGTGGATACACCTAAATCTCCCCCTGAGAATGCATAATTTCCGGCCTTCCTTAAACTGATACAGGCTAGATTGAGGTTCCAGGCTGAGGAAGAGGATTTTTCCAAGAGAAGTCTTTGAGTTCATGGAAGTCTCAACCTCTCCCACAGTGATTATCTCTCCAGTGCATTCAGCCCTTGAGGGTGCTATGTTGGCCGCCTGGCACAGACTTGCACAACTGCCTGCTGTTCCTAGAAAAGTGTATAAACAGTATCCTGCCCCTACTGTGTTATAGAATAGGTCAGGAAGCATAGGAAAAAACAGGAGCAGTTGTAGAATTCACAAAAAGTGTTTATTAGTACTAGCAGTAACCTTAAAAAAATAAACTTGTTCAGTATAACTATTTACAAAGGCAGAATAAACAGACAAAATCTGTCTTGAGTTTTCCTTCGGTCTCTGTGTGTCTCAAAACATTGCAGCTCTCTCTTACAAGTAAGTTTCAGACAGGTGCAGCAAGAACACAATGTCCCAGAACTGAGGCCACTTTGCCACAGCTTCTGAAAAAGGGCTTAAAATTGCTCTTGGGTTAGCCTCTTGAGTTCCCAATAGCTTTTTGCAATCATCTCAAGCTATAATTATATACATTTCAATTATATAATTTCTAAACAAAGGGATCCCAATATCAGTTACATTTCTACATAATGATTTGCATATATTTTTATACCAGCAGATATGCATGGGAGGAAAAGACAGAAACAGTAAGTGAAGACTGAGACAGTGAGAGGTAAAGAATTCCGAGACTGTTGGGGTGATCAAATCCTAGGTCTCACAGGAAAATTTGGTTGTGCAACCAGACAGACAAGAGACAGGAAAGAACAGAACAGATGATTGAATTCAAATGCTCCATAACAACTGGGACAGGGTCCTATTCAACCCTCACATACCTCCCTCAAGAGGGAACCTGTTTTATAAAAACAGGTTTCCAACACTCTAGTAATTTTCCACTAACATTAGCTTCTAACTTTCAGAAATTAAGCACATGTGCAGTATCCTTTTTTCTATGACAGTACAGCAAACCATAATTTAAACGTATACATTTGTTTTTCAACCTTTAGAACCCTCAATTCCTGATCCATATCTTGACAGAAAATCAGCATTGCTATTCTCTTTACCAGATTTGTGTATCACCTTGAATTTAAATGGCTGTAGTGCCAGGTACCACCTTGTGATTCTGGAATTTTTATCTTTCATTTGGTTAAGCCAACAGAGAGGATTATCTGTTATAAGTACAAAGTCAGTTCCTCGCAAATAAAACTTAAGGGGCTCCATGAC
Organism: Neoceratodus forsteri; assembly: GCA_016271365.2. Lineage (NCBI taxonomy): Eukaryota > Metazoa > Chordata > Ceratodontiformes > Ceratodontidae > Neoceratodus > Neoceratodus forsteri. The sequence continues at coordinate 159,387,214 of CM057458.1, read as the reverse complement.
CCACTTTGCTGCTCAACATTCCTGTTCAATGGTGGAGTACCTTTTCTCTCCGTCATGCAAATTCCTGCTTAAGTACAGAATAGGCTGTTCTGTCCCATCTATATTTTGACTCAGAACTGCACCTAAGCCTACCTCTAATGCATCCGTTTGTAGCAAAAATGGTTTCTCAAAATCTGAGCTTCTTAAAACGGGGCTGAACATAATGCAACCTGAATGGCTTGGAAAACTTCATCACACTCTGGGGTGCATTTCATATTATTTGGGTACTGTTTTTTTGTGAGTTCAGTGATGGGAGTAGCCAGCACAGCAAAGTTGGGAGCACATCTCCGATAATAACCAGCCAGCCCTAAAAATGACTTGAGACATTTTTGTTTTAGGGGCAGGGCTGTTAGCTACAGCCTCTGTTAGAAATCTCTGTCTTAACTTCTCCATTTCCTAACCCATAGCCCAAATATCTGGTTTCCTGCATGCCCAATGCACATTTGGTAGTATTATTAGTCAGAAATGCATTTTTGATAGCTTGGATAACTGCTCGTAGGTGTTCCAGGTGGCTTTTCCAGTCTGGACTGTACACCACGACATCATCCAGGTACGCAGCACAACAACCAGTGTGAGGTGATAAAATTACATACATGTACCACTGGAATGTAGCTGGCGCACCATGTAAACCAAATGGCATGGTAAACTGATAGAATCCAACAGGAGTGACAAACGCAGTTTTGTCTGGATTCTTTAGCTAAAGGGATTTGCCAGTAACCCTTTGTGAGATAGAGAGTACTGATATACTTTGTACTCCCCAGTCTGTCCACCAAATCATCTATCCTGGGTATAGGATAACTGTCAAATTCTGACAGTTGGGTAAGTTTCCTCAAACCAAGGCAGATTCTAACACCCCCTTCTTTTTTGTTTACAGTTACCATTGGAGATGACCAAGCACTCCTTGACTCTTCTATTTATTTAGTTTTTGTTGATCGGGTAAGTGCAGTGGACAAATCCTGCCTATTTTCAGGCACGACCCAGGGGAGGGAGATACAGATGAATAGATGAATGCCAACTGACCTTGAATCAGATTAAGCTGTTGGTGGTATTTTTAGTGAATGAGGGAAATTTGGCTTGGACACCGGGGAAATTCCCCTACTCTTTTCGATAAGTGCCATGGGATCTTTAACATCCACCTGAACTACCACAAGTCCAGGCAGATGGGACCTCGATTTAACGTCTCATCCGGAAGACGGCACCTCAGAAGTGCAGCACCCAACATCTCATGCTTCACTACAGTGTCATTGCTGGGATATTAACCCAAGTGCCATATGTGGGAACTGAACCCACAGCCCTCTGATCTCCCAGCCTCAGAGGCGAGTGTGCTACCTACTGAGCCACTGACACGGACTATGATACCCAATTCTTTCATTGTTTTTGTATTTCCTTAACCACATAGGCTCTTAACCACTCTGGTAACCTGTATGTCTTTTGCCTAATAGGAAGAGCATTCCTTGTCACTATTAAATGCTTGACCCGTTTTGCTCGGCCTGGTACTGTGGTAAAAGTAGTGTTAAATGTTTTTAGCAAGTTATGAATTTCTGCAGTTTGTTCGAGGGTTAAGGAAACATTCACCTTTACAGCATCAGCGGTTAGTTTGTTCTAGTCTGTCATAAGCTACATCAGTATCGTTATCAGTTTCTGGTAAAACTAGCAAAACAATGTTTGGTGTTTTTTCAACCCATTTCCTGAGGAGATTAGCATGGTATATCTTGGTAGGATTTTTCCTGTCGGGGATCTCAATCTCATAGTTAACAGTGCCAGTACATCTAAGCACTTCATAAAGCCCTTGCCACTTTATTAACAGTTTGTTTTCTGTCGTGGGTAATAGTAGCAAAACCTTTTCACCTGGTTCAAAATTTTTTTTTTTTTTTACCCGATGGTCATAATATACCTTCTGCTGGTTTGAGGCCTCTTCCTGATTACTAATGGCAATTTCAACATATTTTACCAGCTTCTTTCTTAGGGCACACATATAAGACGTTAGATTGTTTCTCAGTGGGGTTATCTTCCCACATTTCATTTCACATCAGTGGCCCTCTTGGCTGCCTGCCATACAGCATTTCAAATGGTGAAAACCCTGTTGATACCGGTGGCACGTCTTTGTAAGCAAAAGTGGGTAAGGCAAGTATTGGTCCCAATCTTTCCCTTCCACAAAACTTTTAAACATGCGTTTTAGGGTTTGGTTAAAACGCTCAACAAGACCATCTGTCTGAGGGTGATAGGGGGAGGTTCTTATGGCAGTGATAGCTAGTAGTCTGTACAGCTCCTTGAGTAGTGCAGCACCAAAATTATTACCCTGATCAGTAATAATTTCTTTAGGTATGTCCACTCTGCTGAAAAGTTTTGCAAGCTCTGCTGCAACTTTTGAAGCTGTGACAGTATGCATTGGAACTGCTTCTGGCTATCAAGTAGCATGATAGCATACTACCAGGATAAATATGTTACCCTTTTTACTTTTGTCTAAAGGACCAACCATATCCATTGCAATTCTCTCAAAAGGCACAGCTATCAAGGGTAGAGGTGCAAGGGGCACCCTGTCTTTTCTAGTGACTGGGGCTACTTACTGACACTCGGCACAGGAATTACTATTGGTAGCAACATCTTCATGAATTCCAGGCCAGTAAAATCTGTACAGCAATCTGACAAGGGTGCGATCCCTCCCTGAGTGTCCAGCCATAGGACTATCATGTGCTATCTGTAACAACTCTGTTCTGTACTTCTGTGGTATAACCAATTGTTCTGTCATTTCCTGTGTCTGAGGTTTAACCCGAACTCTGTACAGTAACCAGTTATATTTTTTAAACATTGGTTCACCCCGTTTTGGCTTCACCCTAGTTGCTTAAAATAACTCTGGAGAGAGACATCGTTAGCTTGCTCTGAAGCAAAATCACAATGAGTTGTCAGTTTAGCCTCAGCATTTTCATATTTTGACCCTTTGTCCATCAGTCATTTGTTGGCACTGTTGTTTCAGACGACGACTTTCTTTCCTGGACTTCCGGATCTTGGAGCTGTTCTCAAACAAGCCCAAATCAAAGTCACTGAAAGGAAAAGAGTCTCCACTGTTTGAGATTTTCTTTGCTTGAGCTCTTGTTACCACTGCTGCCGAAACTGCAGGGTTTAGTTCCTCTGAGATTAACTCAGTAAATCCTGGACAGTCCTTTCCAATAATCACGGGTACAGGTAACTTGGGTACTACCCCCACTTTCATTTGGTGTGACACACCCATAATGATCAGTGTCACTTGGGTTGTGGGGATAGTATCAGGTGTCCCCATGGATGCAGATGACACCAGTACCTGGTCCTTTTGCACAGTGTTTTCCCAGCACTTCAACATGCACTTGGGTCTGTCTGCTTCCCGAATCAATGAGTACCTTTACAGTCTTATCCCCCACCTTCACATCTGTTAAGTACTTGCCCCAATTTGCTAAGGACAGATCTGCTCCACTGACACTCTTATTACTGCGGCAGTTTCTTGTAATATGGTCTGGCTTGTTAGAATTATAACAAAGTCTCTGGGGGCAGATTTGATACCCCCACCAGAGTTCTTATCAGGCTTCCAGTTTAAACGGGGAAAAAGAGGGTCTTACCGGTGCTTGGCTGTTACCTAGCTGATGTGTCATCTGTCTGGCCATCTGATAGTCCTCGGCCAAAGAAACAGCCTTTTCCCTGCTTTCTGGTCGATGTTCTTTCACCCAAAGCTGCATATCTGTAGGCAGGATTTTGATGAATTGCTCCTTTGCAAATGTATTGATGATCTGTGGGACTGTTTTGCCCTCTGGTTGGAGCCATTTAATAAGGAGCTCTGATTCGGGTGAAGGCTTCTTGAGGATTGTCGAATGCGTTGTACTTAAGGTACCAGAATCTTCTCCTGTAGGTCTCTCCTGAGATGTCGTATCTTTTACTGATCCCCCCCCCCCACAAGGTCAGTTTTCTGACTGTGCAGTGCCCATACTGCTGTAGGCAAGTTGTGTTTTACCTGTTAGGTAGGGTACCAGTCTGATTGTCCATTGCTGCTGTGGCAACTCTTTCAGAACCTTGTTACTCTGCTGGACCAGTGCCAGATCCTTTTGCTTTGATAGCTTGAAAGGCATCCAGCCACCACTGCTCCTGTCTCTGCATCTCTTCTCTTGTTTCTTTTTGTTGTACAGCCCACCATTTGAAAAAGTCCATCTGGCTTTTAGGTTCTGTCACTGTCTGTTCTTTTTCCATAACTTGTGCTGGCTGTACCGTCTCAGCTTGGACTTCTATCTCTTCTAGTTTGGCTGCCATTCTCCTGGTAACCACTCCTGGACTTTTTGCTGCAGAATCCATACCCTTCTCTGTGCTTCCCTGGTACTAGGTCCAGTACCTACACACCAAACCCCTGGCTTAGAGTATGCACAGCTTAAATCCCACTTAGGCTGACACCATCTGTCATCGAGGCACAGGTCAGGAAGCACAGAGAAAACCAGGAGCAGTTGTAGAATTCACAAAAAGTGTATAATAGTAGTAGCAGTAACATAAAAAAATAAACTTGTTCAGTAAAATTATTTACATAGAATAAACAGGGAAGATCCATGTGAGTTTTCCTTCAATCTCTGTGTGTCTCAAAACATTGCAGCTCTCTCTTACAAGTCTTTGCAACCCCCCTACTTAACAAGCATCATGTTATTGTTCTGAAATGTTCAGGCAGGTGCAGCAAGAACACAATGTCCCAGAACCGATGCCCCTTCCCCACAGCTTCTAAAAAGGGGCTTGCAGACTGCTCTCAGGTTAACCCCTTGAGTTCCTAATAGGTTTTTGCAATCATCTCAAACTATAACTGTACATTTTAACAGTAACACTATATACTTTCTAAACCATGGGATCCCAATATCAGTTACATTTCCGCATAATGATTTGCATATATTTTTATACCAACAGATATGCAAGGGGGGGGGGGGGACAGAACAGCAAGAGAAGACTGAGAGACAGTGAGAGGCAAAGAACTGCTAGATTATCAGGGTGATCAAATCCTAGGTCTCACAGGAAAATTTGGACAGGAAAGAACAGAACAGGTCCATGCATTCAAACTCTCCATAACAACTGGGACATGGTCCTAGTCAACCCTGTCACACACTGCTAAGCCATGCAATTCATCATAGCCTGAAACAAATTCTGTGATAACTGCTTATGATAGATCTGAAGTGCCTAAATACTTGAGCTCCCCTGCCCCCACACAAGGAATCAAGGAAGATGGATATGATGGGCAAGAGGACTTTCGTCTCAGCCACTCTTAGCCTTAGGATTGCATATTATCAGACATACATGATTAAATATCAGAATTGGCTATAGAAGACTATGGTCACTCTGGCTGAAAAATTGTCTAAGAACCAGGAGAAGACGTTGACTCAGCAAACAGTTGCTAATTGCCAAGAAACAGGTAAACATCTGCTAAGATCATCATATGATGCTTCAGATGCTGCTGCCACCACATATGGCCATTTAGTCCCTGGACATTTCATCGTGGTAAACTGATAGCGGACAACTAGTCTCAATGCACACTAGACATTACAGTGATCGTCGCTAATTACTTTCGTCGACAATACAGTTAGTCGCCTATCTTTGCTTGTGTGCATAGGATAAAAAAGCATAGGACATGTGTGCAAATATACTTCTGTGCAAAATCCTGAGTAAAGCAATGGAAAGGAGGATAGATGCCACGTCTTAAGATTGGGGAGGGAAAAGGGAATTTATAGATTCAAAATAAAGTACGTGTGTGCAAGTCTTTATTAAAAGCCACTACTTGTGTGCAAAATCATGATTAAATGCTAGGGAAAAAGGTATTTTAAAATAAATTACGTCTGTGCAAAATGTTTCATGTTACGTTAATTTCAATCATTGCCGCAATGTCGAGTAAATATTTTTTTAGGGGTGTGTGAGCATACATCCAGGCAGATGGACTTGTATACTTTTTGGAGCCGTGCGTATTTGCTGTTTTTCCCTGGGTGCATCCTGTTCAAGCTCTCGGGCTTATGCTGTCTGATCTGGAGAACACATGATGCCAAGCCTCAATGGCATTATTGCTTCATGGTACGTCATCAAGCACTCTGGAGTATTGGTTCCAAAAGGACACAGCAAATCTAGGTTGCCTTCGTTTTTTTTCGGTTGCATGTTAGCCTCCCAATGTAAGTGTCTTCGAAATAGTCTATCAAGCACTCCAGATCTTCAAAATCAGCATCATCTTGCATTGTCTCAAAATATTGGTCAGCATGTTCTAATGGCACATATGCCAAGGCCAGTAAACAGCGAACCTTGTGAGCAAAGTCAGCATCTTGAATATACCGCTGCTGCATTCCCTCTTGTTGCACACGGCATTACAGAGCCTGACCAAGGTGAAAGTTGCAACCTGATAGTTTGGCAGATGGAAACATCTGTTTCAGTACAGTAATGGTTGCCATTTCAAAATCGGTCATTATGCTGACGGGGCATGTTTCACCACCTAGTAATGTCAGAAGATGTTCAAAGAATCTTTGGTACACTGCCTGACTGCGACCAGGCAAAAGAGCATTACACACACAGTCCATTGACATCCTTGACCAATGCATGCATAGTGTACAACTGGTCATCTTGCTGAGGTGCAACTCTGAAAGTTCCATCACAGAACCAGTGATGGTGGTCTCTGAGCACTTGCAGATCAGACTCACTGGCAAATATGACCATGTCTTCCTCATGTACTCTTATAAAATCTTTGCCATTTACAGTCTGTGCAAACTGAGACATGGCAGCATCAGAAGGACCACAGAATTGCCTCTGTCAGCACAAGTGTCTGCGCAGTGTTTCCTTGCTAGGCAACAGATGTGCATGCCTGACATCTATGTCTTCTAGTGCTTGCAAAACAACATTGTGTGTGCACTCTTCTGAGTCAGCTGCCTTGCGCTTCATGACACTTTGTGCTTTTATGACCTGTGCATGATCGTGTTGGGGAGCATGGTTATGCTCAGTTGGATCGGGTCCCCCTTGGTGTGCAGTTGCGCCCTGCACGTGCGCAGCTCGCATCTCCATATTACTTTTCCATCAGACCCATCCTTCTCCTTAGTATAGAGAAAGTTGTCCATACATAATTTATGCTTTCCTCTCTGTGACTCTACAAACTCCATTTTTTGTAGCAGCAGTGAATGCATGCTCACTGACAGGCTCACCTTTATAGAGCCATTAATTATCACCGTCACTTCAGGAGACTGACAAATGATGTCCTCAGATGTGCAACACTTTACTGTTTCTGTGGTGATACTGGACTCTGCTGCTTCATATAATATTTTATCATGTATGCAACGGTGTTTGGTCAAATTTACGACGCAGTAATGATTTGTCTACCTCAGGGGAAATCTGGGAGGAGCATGCCTGGGATACAATGGAGAACTGATGGAGCGAGGCCAGCTCGGTGGTTGGGTAAACCTTGTAATATATGGATCGTTAATCGTTACTAATACCACAAGAGTCAAGCATCGATGTTTGGTCGCATTTAAGATGCGGTTACGAATTGTCTACAACCAGCATGTGTGCAACAATTTAATAACTGCTGTCAGTTGTCCGCGCTACGTTCACGGCAACAAAATTGCAGGCGTGAAGTTGTCCATGTACCTGCTGCCACAGGTATCTGCATAAACGCCACTCCTGGCTCAGACTGACTGTTTTTTCCTCTGATGTGCAACAGTCAGTAATGAATGCTCCTTTCAGAGGGAATCAGTTATTTGGGAAAGATGTTGAAAACACTTTGTAGAGTCTACAGACAGACTTCAAGAATGACTCTCAGGTCTGTGCACACTTTGAACCTTAAACTCAGGGAAAGGTGTCGTGGTTCTTTTCATAGGTCCTATGTGTGTGTCCTGGCAGATGTTATTCCAGAGACCCAGGCAGTGGATCACAGAGGCCTCGGCCTTCTACCTCCCAGGCCACAAACCTACCCCTTGATACCCATATCAGTCTTATAAAAGGTCAGGTCACTACCGGAGCCCCTTCGGCCCCTGGTGCAGTCTGACTCCCTTCCATTGCCTCCAGCCTCGAGGTTTTGGTGGAAGGCTGTATGTCCCTCTTTCTGGAAAAATCGAGAGAGATCACTAAAGATGCTTTGGTTTTGGAGGTGGTTCATCAAGGATATGCCTTAGAACTGCTTTATAGTTCTTACAGTTACTCTCTCATTGCCAAACTGGTATCCTTCAGGGCATCTTGCCCTTCTGCCGGAGGAGGTTAAATCCCTCCTTTGCAAAAGTGCTGTAGAGCTGGTCCTGGTGGCAGAAATGAATCCGGGGTTTACTCCTAGTACTTTCTATTTCCAAATGGGACAGATGATTTATAGCCTGTCTTAGACCTAAGGGACCTGAATGCATACACAGAATAAAAGACATTCAGGATGGTGTCTCAACAATCCCAGTTACCCCTCCTGTTAAAAGGGGACTGGATGGTCGTGCTGGACATGAAGGATGCTTTCCTTCATGTCAGAATCAGAAAGTCTCACAGAACATATCTCTGATCCATGATTCAGGGCTCTCACTAACAGTTTCTTGTTTTGCCCTTTGCATTATGCTTTGCACTGTGTGTGTGCAGTGGCTCTCCATAGGGAGGGTTTGTATGTCTTCCCATACATAGACAATTGGCTATTAAAGGCCCCATCCAGGGAAGCCTTCGTGTACACATTGTTTCGGATCAGACAACTATTTGACCAATTGGGCATATTGGTAAACAAACGAAAGTCTGTCCTTACTCCTGTCAACAACTCCAGTACATTAGGGCCATTATAGACGGGGATCTGGGTTGGGAGTTTCTGCTTTCGGACCGTGCCACAGCACTACTGACACAGGCACAGCTGGTGACCTCTAGTGATTATGTGTTGTCCCATTATCTCTTAAGACTACTAGGTCTAATGGCTGCTGTCATCCTGACAGTTCCGCTGGCCTGCATCAGTATGAGAATCCCACAGTGGTTTCTTGGGGCACAGTGGGCTCAGCATTCGGACGAGTTGAAGCACCTCATACAAATGGCTGCTCCTTTTCGTCATTACCATCCAGCTTGGAGAAATGGTTGTCATTTATGTGGGTGTTCCCACTGCTGGTTATGACCACACATGCCTGGAATGGGTTTGGGGTCATCCAGATAGAGGCCTGTTGGTGCATCTCCATACAATGCAAAACTGTTGAATTTCTGCTTGTTCGCTCCAGGGCCTGGAGTTTTTTGGCGAGACACGTCCCCCTCTTGTAAAGGGAGGTTTCTGTCTGCTGTATGTCCCTCTCTTCCCTCCAGTCTGTCTCATACAGGGGGTTCACGCAGGCCGAGCATGCCACTCTGATTCTGGTGGCTTCTCACTGGCCCAGGCAAATTTAGTTTCCACTTCTCCAGAAATTGGCGGTGGAACCTTCTGTCCTGTTCCCCTTGCGAGCTGGACTTATGATGCAGAAGCAGGGTGCTCTGATTTACCCGGATCTTCAATCCCTGTACCTTCATGCATGGCTTCTGAAGACGTCGATCTCTCCCGCTTTGGGGTTTCCCCGTTGGAGGCTGATGTACTCTTGTGGCTAGAAAGCTGTCTGCATGATACACTTATTGACAAAAATGGAAACGCTCTATAGTTTGGTGTTCTAGACATGTGCTGAATCCCTCTATGTGTCCAGTTCCTAAAATTCTGAACTACCTCCTGTCCCTCAAGAAATCTGGACTAGGGTATTCTTAATAACGGTCCACATGGCTGCTTTATCAGCCTTTCGTGCCCTATCTGAGGGTAAGACAATGGCACAGTTAGAGGATCCCTGTAGATTCCTAAAGGGCATCCTCTTTTTCAACCCCCCTTTTCCCATTTAGATCCAGTTCTGATGTGGGATTTTGATTTGGTTTTAGAGACCCTCACTGCAGCCCCTTATGAGATGCACTTCTTCTTTTGAAAGACGCTTTCTAGTGACTCTGACATCTGATAGACGCATCTTTGTTCTTTATTTTTCACAAGGATAGGGTCACATTAGACACTATTCCTTGTCTTCTGACGGTAAGAGTGAGGTAATAATCCCTCTTTACAAGACAATGATTAGGCCCCATCTGAAGTACTTTGTGCAGTACTGGAGGCCGCACCTGCACAAGGACGTTAACAAACTGGAGGCAGTCTGGAGAAGGGCAACCAAAATGGTGCAGGGACTGCATCAGAAAACATATGAGGACAGATTAACGGAGCTCATTATGTATACCCTAGAGCAAAGGAGGGAGAGAGGTGATATGATCGAAACATGCCAACATTTTAAGGGCATCAACAAGGTGAAAGTGTCTTAACATGTTTCAGTATAAGAAAAACAGCAGAACAAGAGGACACAGCATGAGATTATAGGGAGGCTGATTAAGGGGTAATGTGAGGAAGTTCTTTTTCACAGTGAGGGTAATGGATGCATGGAACAGCCTACCTCAGGAAGTGGTGGATATGAATACAGTGCAGGGCTTCAAACAGGCATGGGATAGGCATAAGGGAGCAATACAGATGAGTATGAATAGGCCATTGACAGAGTAAAGGCCTATGACACATTCATAAGGTACAGAAAATGGGAAGACTGGATGGGCCTTGCGGTACTTATCCGACGACAACTTCTATGTTTCTATGACCCTCCTGTTTACTTTCCCCTCCCGCGGATAGTTGGGAGCGTTGTTTACATATGCTTGACATCCATAGGATGCTATGTTGGTACTTCAGTCCTACTGAGGATTGTATAAAATTCTCACAATTATTTATTGCTTTTGTCTCCAGAATGGTGGGCTCACCGATTTATAAACAAGGCATTTCCAAATGGCTGGCTAGTTGATTGCATTACATTTTGTTACCAGAAATGCAGTAAGTACCTTCCTGGTCCAATACATGCTCATTCTACCAGAGGGGTGGCTACCTCAGTGGTTTGTTTTCAGAATGTGTCCACTGCTCTTTATGTTGCTGCCACTTGGAGTACTGTTTATACATTCATGAAACACTATAGTCTGGACATCTTCTCTCATAGACATGCTGGCTTTGGCTTCACTGTTGCAAAATGTTTCCTCGCTTAGTAGGAGCTACCATCCGCCTGCAGTGCTTGATAATCGTTTCATGATGCAGCTCAGTGGAGGGACATATCCTCAGAAGATAGAATGGTTACCTACCATAACAGTAGATCTTCTGGAGAATCTCCTTCATTGAGCCACTGCTCTCCCTCTTGCCTTCCTCCCTTGTCAGGTGATGGGTAACTGCTGCCTGCTGTCGCACATTGTTTTCTTCTCTGATGCCATTTAGACATCCATACTCAAGTTTCCTTATCCTCTCTTGTGTACCTGACTTTTGGTCCTAGTTGCTTTGGTCCCTGCCAGTCTGATAATCCTCCAAGCTTGTCTCTGGCAGGGAACTGTGGCATGCTGGGGATGCTGAAGTTCTATAGGCACTGATGCGGCATGTTGACATGAGCAGCCCCATCCTGTAAAAAGTTCTGGGATTTCCTGATGCTGACAGCTTACAGTTCTGTGATGTGGCTCAATGGATGAGATTTTCTCGAAGATCTACTGTTACGGTAGATAACTATTCTTTCTGTTTGGTTGGCTATTTATTTTCCCTATATCTCGCTCGCTTTGCCTTTGGAGAAGCCCCAGCTGGTTTTTCCCCATGTTTTGCTTCTCTCTGGCAGAAAGAACTGTGGTAGGTAAGGGAACTGGCAACAGTTACTGGCAGGTGTGGCACAACTTGGGGGAACGTAGGTGCTGTAGTTGGCTCCCTGGCGAAAGATTTTCTGCTGCTGGGTCCTAATGCCTCTGGCCCAGACCCATTAAATGTACTCGCCGGAGAAGATATTCTGGAAGATCACCAGTTATCGAAAGTACGTAACTTAACCTTTCTCAGTCCTTTGTCCCCAAGGTTTTCTATCTTACAGTATCGTGGGCTGAAGGAGACCCTGACCTGCTGTAGAAGAGGGAGCAATAAAAATATATTGAAAAAAATGTTGGGTAAAATAGGATTTCTGAAGGATTTGGCTGTTTAATTTTAAAATCCAAGCATCTTGTGCTTCTCTGTAGTGTCCTTTCACAATAAGAAATTCTAACAGTGAGTTACTGACAAGTCTGTAGTAGAAATGTTTGCTCAAATAAGGCCTCACACAGTACTGTGTATTACCCCAAAGTGGGCTTCTGCCTCCATTGATTGATGTTTAAAAAATACATAGCATTTTTCTTTGCACTACCACTTTAAAAAATAGCAATTTCATGGTAAACATTTGAAAAAACTTGCAAAAAAACAAACCTCATTTTAATGGGTGTGAAAGAATGTTTTGTGAAGAAGAAATACAGTGGAATCTGCTTAAATGAATGCATTGTAGGAAAGGATCAAATTTGGTTTTATGTAGCACCTTTCTTACAAACTGTATACCAAAGCGTTATTCAGTACAGAAGGAGGAGGGGAAAGATGCTTCCGTGAGGTGCATGGGGATATTTAAATATCACACAGATATAGCAGGCTTTAAACAGATATACAGAGGTTAAGGGACTTGTGCAGGGACACACAGTGAGTAAATGGCAGTTGTGATTCATTCCGCTCCGACCACTAAGTCCAAACTGTAGCCTCTGTAGGAATATGAAACCCATGCAACTCATGTCAAAATACATACAAGAGTTAATTGTTAAATGCACAAAACCGCTATGGGTTTTAAGGGTATGCATTTAACCAGATTCCATTGTAGTACACATGCAAAGGACAAGACCAAATAAACTTGTGGTTTAAATGTTAAATCATGCAGAATATAAGATAAGCAGCATGTTGTGTTTTTATTTCTGAGGGATAATATCTTTATTCTTAGCATTTTAATTTTGAGGACGTCTGCCTCTTTCGAAAATAAAAAGTTTACAATAAATCTTAAGATGACCAATAATTTTTTTCTGAAATGTTTTACTTTTCCAACTTGGGATTCTTCCCCAAGAGGTTTTTAGGTTGGTTTTTAATTGTTTGGTTCTAGGGATGTGGATATGGTTCACTTATCCACACTCTTACTGTTCCACTGGAACTGTCTGATTGGCCAGATATCTTTAAGCTAAGCTCCTTCCATCATATGGGCATAATATCCCCTGACTCCACCCCGTAATGTCAGATCTTTCTTTCCACTGGAAGAACAGGTCACCTCCTTCGTGGCTTTGGCTTATATTTTTGAGTGCACCATTGGCAAACTTTCTTCGAAGTTTTTAAATACTTCACTTTATCCTCTGTGTTCCTTTGTCTCCTTCTGATGATCAACGATAACCTCATAGTCTTCAGGTGAAGCTACCTCTGGCTGCAAGCTGCAACACTGGACTTAATTTTCCTAGTCAAACTATCTCTTGTTGGGAACTGCAATACTGAACATAGGATTTGCAAGAAAGCGAGTTGTGCTCACAACAGAGGGAGGGGAACCTTTCAATTGTCTTTGCTTTGTAGCAGATATACTGCAGGTGGAGGCTGCTTCTAACTGAAAGGTGAAATAAGGTATTTACAATTATCAGGAAAAGACAGTCTTGTTACAATTCTTAAGATTTTCAGTGCAGGAAGAGTTCAAAGCACAGCTCACTTATTTTGGGACTGACTGCTTTCAGAGCACAAACCACCAGGCTGTTTGGGGCTGGGGAGGTTTACCTGTGTCTGACTTGAATGTCTGGATTTTTCTCTGTTTGAGTAGCAAGGATTTTCTCTGTCAAATTGTTGTGTATAGTATCTTGCAGACAGGAAGGCACTCATCGCAGTGGTGGGTCAGGCGCTTAGCTGATTGTTTTGTGAGGGCACAGTTTAGGCCCAACCCCTTCTCACCCTCACCCCGGAAATAGTTCCTTTATACCTGGGGTTCTGACATCATTTCCTCAAGAGTGCAGGTGCATATCAATGTCATATCCTCTCTAGCACACAGCACTGAAAATATACGCGTACACATTGTATAATATATATATAACAAACCAATCACTCACACAAGCACACACACACACACACACACACACACACACACACAAAAAAAGTACATAGTCATGTGGGGAGTAGTGCAATGTAATGGCTGTGGGGCAGCAGTCTTCCGGGAGTCTTTCTGGAGGCTGAGATGCTGCCCTATTTGCAGACAACTCTCTGCCCTGAGGGAGGAAGTTGCCCGTCTTCAGGCCACACTGGACAGCAGTAAGAAAACCTTCCACCAGGCCAGACTGGATGGTAGGAAGGGAAACCCCCCTCCATCCAGGGAGCACCGGAGCTACCACCACTTCCTCAGAGGTTGCAAAGAAAGCACAGCAGTTGGACCACTGTGGGCTCAGGGAGGGTGAGGAGGGTGGAACAGAGGCACACCCAGTCAGTTGTTCCACTCCACAATCCATACACCATTCTGGGGGAGCACAGCTCCCCTATGGATGCACCCACGGAGGAGATTAGGGAGGCTGAGGACACCTGTCACAAGGGAGGCCCACAGGAAGGAGGCAGAGGATGCCACAAGGAAAGGAAGCAGCTCCTGGTGGGGGACTCAATTATTAGGGGGATAGAACTGGGGGGAGCAGGGAAAACTGAAGTAAAGTGCCTGCCTGGTGCCATGGCTTGTAGGGACAGGAAGTGCATCCTCAGGATCACGAGAACAGCTGCACGGGAGTCTGAGCTGGATGTCATGGTCCACCTAGGACAAATGACTTGGCTCAACATGAGCTTACAGCAGTGCAGAAGGACTTTGTAGAACTGGGAGAGGCCTAAGACAAGTAGCACACACAGTATCCTTCTCAGAGGTGCTGCCTGTAAATGGCATGAGTGAGGCAAGGGTACTTTGCACCATGTAGTTTAATGAGTGGTTGAAAAAATGGTGTGGAGCACAGGGGTTTGGCTTCATTGGGGACTGGGGTTCCACCTGGATGGACACCAGCCTATACTGGCAGGATGGTCTGCATCTGTCCAGGAAGGAACAAGTCTTTGAGCAATCAGTTTAAATGCTTCATTGGCAAGCTTTTAAACTAGTCAAGGGGGGAGGCACTGATAAGCAGCATAAAAATCCCAGCCTCTCCCTACAAAACAGGGTACTAAATGGGAAAAAGACCGACGTAGAAAGGTCAGTGGGGGATGCTGCAACAGAAAGTAAAGCCATCAAAAAATGGAGAGCAATGAGTACCAATGCCCGTAGTCTGAGTAACAAGCTTCCTGAATTAGTGGCCTTGATGGAGGAGGAACATCTGGAGGAGAGGATCACAGATGTAGAAGTGGGTAGCCATCTGGGAACTAGCGACCGTCGAACAGTATGGTTCACAATAAACACAGCAATAGAGTCAAGACATACAAAGACAAAGGTACTGGATTTTAGAAGGGCTGACTTTGTCAAAATGGGTGAGTGCCTAAGGAATGCACTAGCAAATGGGCAGGAAGGAGGGGTGGAAGAACAATGGGGAATAATAAAAACTGCCATCACAGAGGTAACAAGCCTTTGTGTAAAGCAAATAAACAAAACGAAACGAGGTAAGAAACCACTATGGTTCTCAAAGGAAGTGGCAGTGAAGGTTCAAGAGAAAAAGAAAGCATTCAGGAAGTACAAGGAATCACAGAAGGAGCAGGACAGAGAACTGTATCAGTTAAAGCAAAAGGAAGCTGGGAAGGCAGTCAGAACAGCAAAGGCCCAAACCGAGGAAAAGATAGCCAACTCAGTTAAGAAGGGGATAAAACTTTATAGGTACATCAGGGAGCGAAGTAAGACCAAGGAGGGATAGTGAGGCTTAGTAAAGGGAGGAGGGTGAAGAGGGTGACTGTGAAAGGCAGAGATACTAAACAAATACTTTTGCTCAGTAGTTACAAAGGAAGAGGGAAGTACCTAAAACAAACAGTAGAACACTCTGGATACAGAAGTTGATACCAGCCCATTTACAGAAGAAAGGGTTCTGAAAGAACTCTTAAAACTGAAGGTGGACAAAGCAATGGGGCCTGATGGGATTCATCCCAGAATTCTAAAGAACTAAGGGTAGAACTAGTGACACCACTGACTACCCTCTTTAACAAATCATGGGAGGATGGGGTGGTACTGGGACTGGAGGAGGGCAGATGTGATTCCCCTCACAAAAGTGGGAGCAAGGCAGAAGCAGGAAACTACAGACCTGTTAGTTTAACCTCAATGGTAGGGAAAATGATGGAATCACTTCTGAAGGAAAGAATTGTTGAGCATCTAGAGGCCAGAGGGCACAGGACCCAAGGCAGCATGGATTCACAGCGGGAAGGTCATGCCAGACAAATCTGATAGATTTCTTTGACTGGGTGACCAAATTAGTTGATCAGGAGGCTGTGGACATGGCCTACCTAGACTTTAGCAGGCATTTGACACAGTCCCACACAAAGATTAATATACAAGTTAGCCAGCCTGGGAGTGGGTCCCAAGATGACAGCCTGGGTAAAGAATTGGCTGGAGAATAGGACACAGAGAGTAATAGTAAATGGAGTCCACTCTGAAAAAGAGGTTGGTTAGTGGGGTACGCGGAGGTTCAATATAAGACGGTCCTCTTCAATGTCTTTATAGCGTACATTGCAGAGGGACTGAAGGAAAAGTATGTCTCTTTGCAGATGACACAAAGATCTGCAACAGAGTTGATGCACAAGGTGGAGTGGAAAGAATGAGAAGGGACTTGCAAGTTAGAGAATGGTCAAATGTATGGCAGCTTAGATTCAATGCTAAGAAGTGCAAGGTAATGCACCTGGGAAACAAAAACCCAGGGAAGAGTACACAATGGGGGTGAGATACTAACAACAACAAAATGGGAAAGGACCTGGGGTAGTCATATCAGATGACCTAAAGGTGGGAAAGCAATGAGAGGGCAGCAAGGAGGGCTGGGGATACTTGGATGCATAGGAAGAGGCATCACCAGTAGAAAACAGGAAGTTATTATTCCTCTGTACAGACAGCTAGTGAGACCCCATCTGGAGTACTCGTGCAGTTCTGGAGACCCAATCTCCATAAAGACATAGACAGGATGGAAGCTGTCCAGAGGAGGGCAACTAAATGGTGCAGGTTCTGCACTGGAAGACATATGAAGAGAGACTTAAGGAGCTTAATATGTATAGCCTCGAGGAAAGGAGGGAGAGGAGACATGATAGAAACTTCAAGTACCTCAAGGAATCAACAACGTCCAAGAGGGTAGCATCTTTCAAAAAAAGAGGTGTGCAAGAACAAGGGGGCACAATTTGAAGATAGAAGGGGAGCTGCTCAGAGGTAATTTAAGGAAGTATTTTTTCACAGAGAGGGTTGTGGATGTATGGAACGGCCTTTCAGAGGAGGTTGAGTCAAAAACTGGTGGAATTCAAGCATGCATGGGACAGTCATAAGGCAATTCTAGGGGGTGGGGGTAGGAAGAAGTAGGCTGCTGGTTAACTAGGACCTGCAGCTTATCCATCAGGTAGGGAAATGGGCAGACTGGGTGAGCCAAGCGGTCCTTATCTGCCGTCAAATTCTATGTTTCTAAGCAACAGAAGCCAGGATTTAAATTTTGTGTGCGGTGCCGGTAGGAAACGGTGGTCACCAACCTGCACAATATGTGTGCGTACTGCTTGTGTGGGCAGCACGATGTCACTGAATGTGGACTGTGCTTAATCATGCTTCCTGTGTCCCTTGAGGACAGCAAGCTCTGGCTCTTGCTGGGTCTGCCTTCTGAACAGGATCTGAAGTCCTGCCGTAAGAGCTGCAAGAAGGCCTTGGCTGTGGCCAGGTTGGCTGAATAGCTTGCGGCCCTTGAGGCTGAAGTGGCAGTTGCTGCAATGGTCACTTCCTTGGTTTTGGTGCTGTTCCCTTGGGCCAGCATCAGAGGGTCATTCACCACAGAAATCTTCCTGGGCATAAGTCTCCACTGCTCATTCACACTATTGGGATCTGCGCCGGAGGCACTAGGACCCATCGGGAGCAAACATTTTGCTGGAGGGTCGGCGCCAGAGATGGAGCCGCGAGAATGGCTCACAAGGTAATCGACTATCTCAAGGCCGACTTCCCAACCGCCTACACCCTTTTCCCGCCGCCTAGTGCGCTTCTCACTGACTATGTTGCCCACTCCGGCCGGAGTCAAACTAGCAGCATAGTTTTCAGTTTTGTTATTTTGTAGTATTATCCGATAAAGTATCGCTTAGTTTATTCTTATTTTAAAAATAAAAAGTCTCAGCCTACTTTGACGGAGTCGACCATGAGCAGGTCAGGTGACGGTAGGGAGACTTCGTGATGAAAGCTGTTCAGTCTGTCGGGCTGGGTCCGTCCGCCACCTTCTCCGGAGGGGGTCTGACAACGTCAGTCAATGCCGGGGGATGGGCAGTCCCATGAAGCATAAAATAAGCGGTCGCATTCTCGGCAGCGTTCGACCTCGAGCTCTTCTTGACCCACAGGTCTAAAGAAGGCATCACTCGAGGTGCCCTCTGATATGTCTGCGTGTAGACGTTCGGTTATCGGGGCTGAATTGCGGTCTCTCCTTCAGAGTCGCAACCTCTGCTTCTGGTAGCCAAGCGGCTTTACGCGAGCCCTACCGCGCCTGCAGTAGGTCTTCAGATGAGCAGTTTAAATCAGTGGCGCTGTTATGGAGCAGTGGGTTCGGAGGTTGGTTCAGCTACCTGGCTCGGTCACTCGTGGGCTTCGGGCTCATTGGGAGACCAGGTGAACTGATTGAACTTTCCTGGCCGCGCCAGCACCTTGATGCCATCGACTCTGCGCTTAGGTGTTTCCCCCCTCACATGGCTACGGCACAGGGGGCCACACTGATGCCCTTATCTCCTGCTCTTCTTCCTTCAAAACCTGTTCTTCGGGGTCGGGGGGTGTTTTCGGCGCTGTCCTCGGTGCCCTGCGGCTTCTCGGTGCCGTCCTTGGCGCCGATGGTGCACTCGGCGCCGTTTTCAGTGCCACGTGGTCCCTCTGCGTCATTTTCGGTGCTGCGTGGTCCCTCGGCATCGTTGTCGGTGCCATGCGCCTCCTCGGCGCCAGGGGCTCTCGGGGCTCCCTCTATTTTTCAGGACTCCTCCTTTCACTCGTTTCCTTCTTCCCTCTCTTCTAATTTTCATTCCTTTCCTGTCCATACAGTCCCTCCTGGACTGTCAGGAGATGACATTGAGCCTGACCCAGACCTTCGATTGGGTGATGAAGTGGACGAAGCAGGATCTATTACTGCTACAGAGCCTGTGGTCGAGGACCTGTCATTTAAGTCTCTGCTGAAAAATCTGAGTTCCACTCTTTCTCTCCAGACTACAGGCATCGATCCTGGGAAATTAAGACTCCAATACCTTCATGCCCCGGAGATCCCTACGGATTTGACTCCTCCGGTTCAGCCTTCCTTCAAGACGCTGTCTCAAATGGTATGGAATAATCCTGCTCTCACCCCTTCGGTGGCTAAATCCATAGATAGGAAATATTCAGCCCCCAAGGATCGTCCCATTTTGGCATCTCAAGCCTTTGCGGATCCTATTGTAGTCCTGGCAGAGAATAATAAGGTCGTTCTTCCTCAAACTACTACAGCTCGACCTATTAACAAAGAATCTCGTAAGAGAGACACCTTAGGTAAGAGTCTTTGCTGCTTCTACCCTAAGTATGTGTATTGCCAGTTACCAGGGCTATTTCTCCCAGTATGAGTATATCCTGTGGCACTCTATCAAGCAGATGGTTGAAGCTCTTCTGGAGTCGGATGCAAAGCCAGAGCTTCTTCGAACCATTACCAGAGGTATCAAATCTAACAACCAGCAGGTTAAAGCAGCCATGGATGCTTTCGCACTGCTTCCCGTTCAGCTTGCTGGTATTTGCACCACTGTCATTTCCTGTTGCGCACTTCAGGCTTCACGAATGACGCCAGCACAGGTAATGGCGTTGCCCTTTGATGGTGCATATCTTTTTGGTCCTCGGTAGAGCAAGCTCTAGAAGCTACTCAAAGACTAGGTCAGCCATTAAGTTGGCTCGATCCTCCTGCCCCTCTCGAGCATGTCAATAAATGTCAGTTTCATAATCGTCAGTCCTTCGAGGCAGAGGAGGTTTCCACAGAACCAACCTGCCCAACCTCAAAAGAACACAACAAGCGCCAGGGCCCAAAGCACCCAGCGCTACCTTATGAATTGCTGGCCTAAGTCCCATCTCAGCTGCCCGAGGTGGACTTTTCCTCTCAGGTGGGAGGTTGTCTGATGCACTTCTACAACCAGTGGAAGTCCATAACCTCAGACAAATGGGTCCTTCGGATAATTCGCGAGGGGTATTCACTTAATCTTCTGGAGACCCCTCCGGATCGTCCTCCCAAATGGCAGCCCAGGCTGTCAACCCTTTAGTCAGACCTTCTCGCCGCCGAGATTCAGGGCCTTCTGAACAACAGGGCAATAGAAGTGGTGCTGCTGCATCAACGGAACATGGGATTCTACTCCCATTACTTTCTGATTCCAAAGAAGTCCGGGGGAGTGCGCCCCATTCTAGATCTCAGAAAGCTAAACAAATTTCTCCCCAAGGAGAAATTCAAAATGATTTCTCTGGGAACCCTGTTACCTTTGCTTCATCAACACGACTGGCTAGCCTCCCTGGACATGCAGGATGCTTACCAGCACATTCCTATTCACCCGAGGCATCACAAGTTCCTGAGGTTTGTGGCTCTGGGACAGCATTATCAGTTCAGAGTCCTGCCCTTTGGGCTATCCTCGGCGCCGCGAGGTTTTACAAAGTGTTGTGCAGTTCTGCAGTGCACCTCAGAAAGGTCGGGATACAGGTGTTCCCTTATCTGGACGATTGGCTTCTAGCAAGCCCTTCCAGGCAAGGGACCCTGGATGCCATAGAGACGGCCTATCGCCTCCTTACGTCCATGGGAGTTCTGCTGAACCTCAAGAAATCGCAACTGCAACCCTCCCAGAGGCTCCTCTTTATAGGGACTCTTTTGGACACCTCCTCTGCGAAGGCTTTTCTTCCAGAAGACAGAAGGAACGATATCCTTCAAATGGCCCATCCCATCGGGGAGAACAGCTCAGTTACAGCTCTCTCGATGCAACGGATGCTAGGCCTCATGGCATCCTCAGTGTTCACTGTACCCCTAGCACGTCTGCACATGAGAACCACTCAGTGGATGCTCAGGACTCAGTGGTCCTCAACCACTCACCCGCAGTCCTATCTCATCAAGGTGACAGAACCTTTAAAGAGGTCACTCACCTGGTGGTCTCAAGAGACCAATCTCCTGGAAGGATATCCCTTTGCTCCTCTGGACCATCAAATCTCCATTACCACGGACGCATCCCTAATGGGGTGGGGAGCTCACTGTCAGTCTCTCCACACTCAAGGTGTGTGGACTCAACTCGAGTCCCAGCTTCACATAAACGTCCTAGAAATGAGAGCCGTCCTTTATGCGGTCCGAGCGTTGAAGGACATTCTCTATCACAAGAACATTCTCCTTCAAACGAACAACAAAGCAGTGATGTATTACATCAGCAAGCAGGGCGGTGCTCATTCTTACCCCTTATGCAGGGAAGCAATGAGGGTATGGGAATGGTGCTTGGAGAACAAGGCTCTAATTCAGGCGGTCTACCTGCCAGGTGTACAGAACGAATTGGCAGACTGTCTCAGCAGAATAGAGACAGAGCCTCACGAGTGGTCCCTCGACTCAACCATAGTTCAGTCACTATTCGAAGAGTGGGGAACTCCAGACCTGGACCTTTTTGCATCCCCACTCAATGCAAAACTGCCTCTCTTCTGCTCCAGAAATCCAGGGCTTGGCATTTTCTATCAGGATGCGTTCAGGCTGCGGTGGACAAAACGCTTTCTTTACTCCTTTCCGCCTCTTCCTCTAATTCAGAGGGTACTCCTCAAGTTCGAATCCCAGGGGGACAAGATGATTCTCATTGCTCCCTTTTGGCCTTGGCAGCTGTGGTTTCGACTACTCAACAATATGTTGGCAGTTCCTCCGAGACCACTTCCCCTGCATATGAACCTTTTGACTCAGGGACCGGTGGTCCATCCCAACCTGAGATCGCTTCACCTTCACGCTTGGCTCCTGAAGAGGTAGAAGTAAACCGGTTCAATGTCTCTCAAAGGGTTTCAGATATTCTTCTGGCTGTGCGGAAGCCAGCCACTCGAGCTACACAGCCAAGTGGAGCTTTTTAACTCTGGTATACAAAGTCCTCTTTGAATCCCTTTTCCTGCCCACCAGATGAGGTTTTGGGTACCTCTTGGACCTCTCAAATTCAGGTCTGCAGTACTCTACAGTCAAAGTTCACCTTAGTGCCATTTCAGCGTATCATGAGCCGTGTTTTTCCTTAACACTGGCTCAGTTACCTGTGGTTAAGAGATTTCTTAAAGGAATTCTGAATACCAGACCTCCTACAAGATGTCCAGTTGCAGCTTGGGACATTAATCTTGTGCTAGACATGCTCACTCAGAAACCTTTCGAACCTCTGGCTACCTGTGAGCTAAAATTTCTCACCTGGAAGACTGCCTTCCTAGTGGCCATTACCTCAGCCCGCAGGGTCTGAGACACATGCCCTGGTCACAGACCCTCCGTATACTGTGTTCCATAAGGACAAAGTAGTTCTTCGTACTCATCCTAAATATCTTCCTACGGTTGTGTCAGAATTTCATCGAAACCAACCTTTGGTCCTTCCCTCTTACTTTGCGGACTTCCAAAATGAAGGAGAATGTTCTCTTCATTCTCTGGATGTTGAGGGCCTTGTGTTTCTATCTAGATAGAACCAAGGATTTTCACAAAGCCCAGCAACAGTTCGTTTCCTTCAGCGAGACCCAGCTGGGTCAACCTGTCGCTATCAGATGTATCGCAGCATGGCTAGTGGCATGCCTTCGCCACTGCTGTTCCATGGCGCAGGTTAAGTTAGAGGGTAGATTTACGCTCACTCTACTAGGCAGTCCTTGCATCCTAGCGAAATTGCAATGTGCCCATTGCAGATATTTGCAATGTGGCCACCTGGAGCTCCAGTGCATACTTTATTAAACATTATGCACTGGATGTCCATGCAGACGACATTCTTCCTTTGGCAGAGCCATCCTTAATGGACTTCTGTCCTAGAAACATGAGCTCTGGTCTCTCCTGCCCCGCCCTCTACGGGGATTATTAGCTTAGTACTCTCCCAATAGTGTGAATGAGTGGTGGAGACTTATGTCCAGGAAGATATGAAAATTACATACCTACTGTAATTCTTGATCTTCTTGGATGAGTCTCCACCACTCATTCACATGCCCACCCTCCATCCCCCGAGCTCACCTCTGTTGGTGGTCTTCACTCCCTCAAATCTTTAGGCTGTGAAGACTTCTTTGTTGACCCATCTTATACGGGTCACCCGGACTATCTTATGTCTGTTTTTTTAGGTTAGGCTACCCTTCTAGGTTAGTTACGCTGCCCCTCCTTGGTAAAAAAGGTACTGAGGCGGTTGGAGGGTTGACGCCGAGATAGTCTTTACCGCGCGAGCTGAGGCTCGTGGTGCTGTTCCTCGTGGCTCCATCTCTGGCGCCGACCCTCCAGCAAAAAGTTTGCTCCCTATGGGTCCTAGTGCCTCCGGCGCAGATCCCAATAGTGTGAATGAGTGGTGGAGACTCGTCTAAGAAGATCAAGAATTACGGTAGGTACGTAATTTTCATTTCTGGGAGATGTATTTGTCCCTCCAGACCTTGAGGGAGAGCCCTCCCCCCAATATGGTACTAAGAGCAAGTGTTGCCGGCACCAGTTGTGGGACTGGAAATGATAGAGGTCCCTCCGGTCCTTGGACTTGCCCTACTGCTGTCAAGCGCCCTTCAGCTGGAAGGCGGGTTGAGGGTGCTTCAGTTCCACCATCGAGCCAGCCAGCTGCGACTGCAGTCGAGTAGGCTGCCGAGATCTTCTTGAGCCTGTTGACCAGTTGTCTACTGAAGTCGAAGATTCAATCTCGCAGACCCCAGTCCTCACCCAGAAGGATGTGGTTTGTCCATCTGGTCCTCAACTGGGGCAGCCTCCACCCGAGGTTGGCTTTTCCGTACCCATGTTGCTGAACGTGGACAGGCACATGGTCTACAGCAACCTACCGGAATGCCTTTCTCGCAGTTGACTGGCTGGATGACGATCAAGATCGTGGTCAAGATCACTGTCAACTTTCCTTGTGCTTCTCATCCTGGGGTGAAGAGAGGCACTGCCATAAGATATGCCGGTGCTTTGAGGAGCTCCTCTGGCAACACTAAGTAATTGACGAGGTAGGGTAGGGCTTTACTCCTGGACAGTTGGTCTCCTGGCTTTAGTCAGTGGTGCCCCTGCATGTCCACACCACACAGGTGCACCCTGCTGCTGCTTCTCCACCTTTTCGGGTGGAGCTGCCACCAGCACAGCTTAAGATGGGCATGCTGATTAAGGAGGCTGGCCGCTCAGCCACCAGCTTACCAGGCCAACTGTCATTTAGGATCGCCCCAAGAGAGGATGCCCAGGAGTCCCATGGCAAGAAACAGCCAATAGTTGTCTTTGAGGACTCCACGGACAGCTTGGATCATGAGTCCATGGCCTCCTCTGGGACTTCCCTCCTTGACTGTGGCTTGGTCGAGGAACTCTCCACCAAGCATGTCCTGGTGTCCTTCAAGGCACTTCTCCGACTCATCTCGAAGTCCATGTTGGTCCTACTTATCCAGGCCAAAAGATGGCTGAGTTACCCCCTCATGGACATTTTGGACTGGGATGAATGCCCCAAGGTTGCCTTCCCTGTGGCTGAGGCCATTTTAGGACTGGTTCTGGAGCTTTGGCAGCATCCAGCATCCTGCCCGGCACCCTCTGCCTGCATAGTATGCAAGTAGGCAGTCCCCGTGGTTCTCTTTCAGGGTTTTCGTCCACCCCTCCGTGGAGGGATTGGTCATGGATTTGGTACTACACAAATCCAGACACCAGGGGACATGGACAAGCCTCTGGACTAGGAATCCCATAAGACTGACTATGCCACTAAAAAGATGTATGCTGCAGTGTCTCTGGGTCTCCATCAGGCTAGCTGTTCCTTGATGATGGCCAGCTTCATTCACTCACTGATGGGAGTGTTTGATGTAGTCCTCCCTCACCTCCTGTTGAACAATAGTTGGCGGTGCAGCTCATCAGAGACCAGGGTCAATTGTTGGCCAAACATCAGCTCCGGACAGCCTTGAATATGGGCGACTCTTGCGTTGAGGTCATCATTGTGGTCCTAGCCAAGATAGTACGGTGTTCTTTGATGTCAGGGGTTTTGCCTGAGCCCCTTAAGGAGGTGGTCATTAGTCCCCTCTTAAAGAAACCATCATTTGATGCAGACTGGCAAGCTACTGGCCAGTCTTTAAAATTCCCTTTGTGGGGAAAGTTATTGAGAAGGTGGTGGCCGCTCAACTGGAGACGCATTTAACAGTTCACAGCATCTATGAGCATCTCCAGTCCAGTTTTGGGAAAAGGAATAGTACTGAGACTGCCCTGGTTCGGGTGCTTAATGGTCTCCTGGTGGCAAGAGATCGAAGGAGACGTTCCTTGTTCTTCGCGATCTCTCAGCGGCATTTTACACCATGGACCATGAGGTGCTGTTGGAGTGTCTGCGGGTATGCTGTGGGGTAGTGGGAATAATCCACGACTGGTTTAAATCTTACCTCACAGGTAGATCGCAACGTGTGGTGTCGGGTATATTCATCAGCACCGTGCATCTTCCTTGTGGGGCTCCACAGGGTTCCATTTTGTTCCCCATGTTGTTGGCAGTGTACATGCTGCCACTAGGGGACATTATAAGGCAGTATGGGCTAAGTTTTCACTGCTATGCAGATGATACTCTGCTCTACATGTCCTTTCTGCCCGAGCAGCAAGGGTCGGTTTCGGTGCTTATCAACTGCCTTGATGAAATTCAGGACTGGATGAGGTGAACTGGTTGAAGTTGAATCCAGATAAGACAGAGGTTCTAATACTGGAACCTGGTCACCGGGGGATGCGAGAGCAATCTGATTGAGTCTCAGGACTAAGGCTTGGGGACTCCTACATGCTTACCTCTGTTTTGGGTGAAGAACCTTGGCGTGGTTCTTGTCTCCGGGCTGACTGTGAAATCTCAGGTGTTGATCATGGTGAACACTGCTTTCTGCCATCTTTGAAACATTGCCAGGGTGAAACACCTGATTCTCCTGGCAGATCTGCCAGAATTTGTTCATACTTTTGTGACCTCACGTTTGGACTACTGTAATGCCCTATACTTGGGGCTGGCGGGGGGGTTGATCTCTGCCACTTGCAGCTGGTGCAGAATGCTGCAGCCAGGCTGTTGACCGGTCTACCGAGATCGTGTCATATTACGCCTGTGCTGCGCACTCTGTACTGATTGCTATTTCGGTGGCGGATCGCCTTCAAGGTTGGTTTGCTGACCTATAAAGCCCTGCATGGCCGGGGCCCAGTTACCTGCAAGACCTCCTGATTCTTACCGCCCCATTCACCCCCAGTGCTCCAGTGATGAGGGATTATTGGAGGTTCCCAAGATTTGTTTAAAATCTTCAGGGGCACACGCCTTTTCATTTGCAGCCCCAGTTTTTTGGGGCTCCATTGTTCACTGCGTGATAGTGTATCTATTGAAATCTTTAAAAGGCGGCCGGAAGTCTTTTGTATTTGACCAAGCTTTTATAGACTGTTTATTGGATTTATTTATGAGCTGATTTATGAGCTGCTGTATTGTTTGCTTTTATTGATATTTAAATGTTTTATTGTACAGCACACTGAATCAAAATGAGAAGTGTGATATAACAAAATGTGATTGATTGCTTGAGCCCATGCCATGGCAGTGGTTATTTCCATGCTTCTCAGAGCGTGTCTGCATTTGTCCATCTTCACGGCGGACACCCAATACAAGCTGCCAGATGTTCCTGTTTTGGACACTGACCTATTTAGCCTGGGGGTGGAAGGACATCTCACCCGCACTGAGAAGTCCAGTGCCACCCTAGATTCTGTGACATCGTCCCAGAAGGGCCAGAAAAAGAAGCCTATGAAATGGGCCTTCCAGTATCAGTCCTTCCAGTCACAGCCTCCTCGGTAGCAGCCTTATTAGGGCAATTCCAGTCCTGGTGCCACAAGCCCAAGTGCGGGGGCCAGAGTCTGAAAGGAGAAGGGGGTGGGGTATTGGTGCCCTTTCGGCAGTGGTCACCGATGACCCTGCAAAACTGCCCAGTGACAGGTGGGGGGTGTCATCCTTCCATCTGGCCTGCCCCTGCCAGTTCTCTTGGTTGGAGGCCGACTACGTCAGTTCTTGCCATATTGGTCCACTGTCACAATGAACAAGTGGGTGTTGGACATAGTGGGCAGAGGGTTGCCTGTGGACTTCAAGGTTCTCTTGCCTTCCACCTCCACACACCTCATGAGTCCAGGGTGTCACTGCATACACTGTCAGCCCCTTGGGCGGACATTGCTTAGCTCCTTGCAAAAGAGGCTATAGCCTGTGTCCCGAACACCCTTGCCAGTCAGTGTTACATGTCCAGGTACTTCCTGATCCTGAAATGAATGGGGGGCTGGCACCCTATACTGGATCTGCACGATCTGAACTAGCTTCCTCATCTTCCTCCTCAGAGGAGAGGCTCTGACGCAAGGTGCGTCAGCGCTATGATGATATGATGTGGCAGCAGCTCTTATTGGCTGCCAACAAGCCGACTCCGTCACCTTCCCTGGCAGTAAAGTGGCTGTTGCCTGAGTGGCCAAAGTGCTCTCCTGCCCTCGGTTCCTTGGTCGAGGAGCCAACTCCGGCGCCGATTGCTTGGCCGAAACCGGCTGCTCCATCCATTGTGGTGGAACCACCGCCTCCTCAGCTGAAGACTGGGGCCCCGGCCAAGGATTCTTGGTCGGGTCAGGGCTTGCCCCACAGGTTGTCTGTCACCCTCACCCCTGATCAGCCTCAGTGAGTGGAGGGTGGCTCAGGTGGTCGGCAGCTGTTCACGGACTCCTCGGAGTCCTATCTGTATTCCAGGCTCCTCGACCTGGAATCCTCCAGGGGGTCTGTTGGTGGAGGAGAGCCCATCCTCGTTCCTCTGTATTCTTCGGCTCATCTCATTCTACTGGGATGCAACTCGAACTTGTGCAGAAATGGGCCAGATATCCCCTCACAGAGATTTTGGACTGAGGGGATTCCCCTCTGGAGGCCTTCCCTGTGGCCGAGGCCATTGTTGGTCCGGCCTTGGAGTTGTGGCAGTGGTCTGCCTCCTGTCCTGCACCTTCGGTCAGGATGGCTCACAAGTACACAGTCCCAACCGGTTCCCTCTCCGGTTTTTCAGAGCACCCCTCGGCTGAACAGCTGGTGACCGATAGCATTTTCCGGTGCTCTGGAAATTCCAAGGAAGTAGAGAGGCCCCCGGACAAGGAGTCCAAAAAGCTGGACTACTCCGGGTGCAAAGTTTATGCTGCCGCCTCCCTAGGCCTTCGACAGGCTAGCTCGACTCTACTGATGGCACACTTTTCACACAACCTTTGAGTTCCCTGGATGAGGTGCTTCCTCATCTCCCAGCTGACCTTCAAATGACAGTCAAGCAGGTGCGGGATCAGGGAAGGGCAGTGGCCAAGCAACAGCTCCAGACTGCTCTGGACATTGGAGACTCTTGTGCCCGGTCAGTAGCAGCCACAGTAGCCATGCGCCGCAGAGCTCGGCTGCAGATCTCGACCTTCACGGCAGATACCCAGCACAAGCTGGCAGACGTCCCCTTCTTGGGCACCGACTTATTCGTGCCCAGGTGGAAGCCACCTCCAGCAGATCCAGAAGTCCAATGCCACCTTGGACTCAGTCACGTCCGCCCAGAAGGACAAGGCTGCTAGCAACAGGCGTAAAGCCCTTTCACGTTCACCTCTTGGCTGTAGCCCAGCAGGGCCCAGCAGGCTTCGCTTGGTGCCCAAGGCCAAACCTGCTGCTCTCCAACAGGAAGCCTGGAGGGAAAGGTCCAGGTGGCTCCTCAGCCAGCCTTCCTCCAAGCCTGCCCAGTGACGGATTGAGGAGTGCCTCCCCCAACCTCGTCACTCCTCCCCTGGGTCCCCCCATGGTGGGCCAGCTCAGCCACTTCCTTTCCGGCTGGTCTGCTATAACCGTGGACCATTGGGTGTTGGAAGTGGTCAGCAGGGGTCTGTCTCTGGAATTTGAGCAGACCCCTCCCTTCGAGACATCTTCCCTCGGGGGGGGGGGGATACCGGTTCCACAGCCTCTCTGTCGGCTCGTCGAGCCGACCTAGCTCTGCTCCTCCAAAAGGAGGTGATCAGCAAAATGGAGGATCCTCCTTCATGCCCAGGGTTTGTGTCCAGGTACTTTCTGGTCCCAAAATGGACGGGAGCTGGCGCCCCATTCTCGATCTGCAAGACCTGAACAAGTTCCTAAGGCTGGGCACCTTCGGGATGGTTACTCTGGCTCAGATCATACCATCCTTGGAACTAGGCATGTGGTTTTGTTCTCTGGATCTCCAAGGCGTGTTCTTTCACATCACAATTCGTCCATCTCATCAGCGATTCCTCTGTTTCAGAGCAGAGGGATCTCTTTCAGAGTTCCAGGCCATACCCTTCGGCCTTTCTCCAGCTCCCAGGGTCTTCACCAAATGCATGGCAGTGGTGACAGCATTCCTGCGGCGCCGAGGGATCCAGATGAACCCTTACCTGGACAACTGGCTGATAGCAGTCCGCTCCAGGTTGGAGGTGGAGCGGTCCAGGGATTTGGCCCTCCAGGTCTGCTCTCAACTTGGCCTCCTGATCAAGGAGGCCAAATCGGAACTCGTGCCATCGCAGGTGATTCAGTTCATCGGGGCAGAGCTCGACTCTCTTCGAGCCAGAGCCCAGCTCCTGGCGGACAGGGCCGAGGTCCTTTCCTCCTTTGCCCAATCATTTCGGGTTGGGCAGTTGCGCTCTGCCCTGGACTTCCTGTGCCTTCTGGGTCTCATGGCAGCCTGCACCAGTGTGTTCCATTGGGCCCGCTGTCATATGTGCCCCCTGCAATGGGGGTTAACCCGCCAGTGGTCTCAGCACTCCGGTCCTCTGGACCAGCCAGTAACCATGACCCAGAAGATGTGGGATGGCCTGCAGTGGTGGCTCATCCCAGTTCATCTGCAGGAGGGTATCCTGTTTGTCTGCCCCGAGCCGACACCTCCTTTATGGGTTGGGGTGCCCATCTGGTGGAGCTCAGGGCACATGGCCTCTGGTCCCCTCAGGAGTCCCGATGCCACAACAACCTGCTGGAACTTTGAGCGGTACGTTTAGCCCTCTCTGCCTTCCCTCCATTTGTTCGGGGTCATGTGGTTCAGGTCCAGACAGACAACACGACGACCATGTACCATCTCAACCGTCAGGGTGGGATGCACTCCTTGCCCCTGTGCAAGGAAGCTCTCCACATCTGGTCTCTCGTGATCACCCTGGAGGCAGATCTCCTAGCCATCCATGTGGCAGGAGCCTCGAACAGTCTGGCCGATGCCCTCAGCCAGATGGGTGCTGCATCTCATGAGTGGTCTCTCCTGCTGGAGGTAGTTCAGGACCTGTTCTCCCAGTGGGGCACCCCTCAGGTGGACCTATTCGCCTCCAGGGAGAACGCGAAGCTGAGGCTGTTTCATGCCCACCCCAGCAGGGCGCGCTGCAGGGGATACCTTCAGTCGTGGACCTCGGACCTCTTCTTCTACACGCCTTCCCTCCATTTCCTTTGATCCACAAGGTGCTTCTCAAGGCGAAGAGGGACAAGGCGCAGGTGATTCTGGTAGCCCCAGACTGGCCTCACCAGTTCTGGTATCTCAATCTCCTCAGCCTCAGCTCCAGACTCCCAAGGCGGCTTCCAGCCCGCCTGGACCTAATCTTAGCAAGGGGAAGGTGTTCCTTCCGGACCTTCAATCCCTGCACCTGATGGCCTGGTTCCTGAATGGCTAGAGTTCCAGGCCTTGGGTCTTTCCGACGAGGTCCTCAACGTCATTGAGGCATCCCGTAAGGAGTCAACCAGAAAATGTTATGCCTTTAAATGGAAGAAATTCTCCATTTGGTGTCACAGCAAAAGGTTGGACCCTTCATCCTGTCCGTTGGCTAGCATTTTGGACTATCTGTGGTCCCTTTCTCAGCTAGGGCTTCAATCGACGACCCTTAAGGTGCACCTGGCAGCAATCTGTGCTTACCAGGCATGGGTCGGCAAGCAGTCTGTGGTGCAGGAGAAGGTGGTCTGACGTATTTCTCAAAGGCTTAGATCACATATCCTCTCCGGTACGAGAACCTTTACCTCCATGGGATCTACTGCTGCTATTGGCCAAGCTCATGGGCAAGCCATTTGAACCAATGCACAGGTGCGATATCTCCCACCTGTCATGGAAGATCGCCTTCTTGGTGGCTATCACGTCAGCCAGAAGGATGGGAGAGCTCCAGGCGCTTTCCATTGAGTCTCCTTATCTGGTCTTCCACAGGGACAAAGTTGTCCTTCGGCCCCACCGAAATTCCTTCCGAAGGTGGTGTCAGAGTTTCACCTGAATCAGGTGTTGACTCTGCCAGTGTTCTACCCCAGTCACACCTCAGAGGCCGAATATAGGCTTCATACTCTGGACCCTAGAAGAGCACTTGCTTATTATAAAGAGCAGATGGCTGAAGTTCGGGGAGAGGTTCACCAGCTGTTTGTCACATATGCTGAAGCCGCACCTGGCAGATCTGCAGCCAAGCGGACGATAAGCTGGTGGGTCACCTCCTGCATAGATCTCTGCTGTAGGTTGACGGGCATGAAGCCACCCAGAAGGATAAGAGCTCATTCTACCCACCATACCGCTGCTTCGGTGGCTGCTTCTGGGGACGTCCCTATCCAGGAAATCTGCAGGGCTGCTACCTGGAAGTCAGCATACACCTTTATTTCCCATTACCACATTGACCTAGAGTCATGCCGGTTTTGGAACCTCTGTTCTCCAGTCCTTATTCCCCAAGTAAGTATAAGGGGTGTGCGCCTTGCCTCCCTCCTCCCGGAGAACTGCTAGGAGTCTGCCAAGAAGTGTGGATTGAGCAACATATCCACGTCCCTAGGAATACAGGTTACTCACCTGTAACAGGAGTTCTAGGAGTGGTATATGTTGTTCATCCACACGACCCACCCGACCTCCCCAGCTTCAACGCGCAACCTGGCTTCCAGTGGGCTACATCTGGCGTCATGGGGCAGAGCCAAGGGTTTTACCACCTGGGTGGGTGGGAGGAGCCAGCTTGAAGACTTTCCGGCACATCTTAAAGCGGCAAGGTACCTGCCAAGAAGTGTGGATGAACAACATATACTGCTCCTAGAACTCCTGGTACAGGTGAGTAACCTGTATTTTCTTTCCTTCTCCTCTGACAGCTTAAAAGACGCATGCTGCACGATATCAGAAGACCCTTTGGGATTCTGTGCTAGCATTAATTGACAGAGTTCCAAACGATGTGGAGCATGGTCTGGCTGACACTGCCAAGACAGCACTGGATGCCACAGAATTCCAGTTTCACATGGCTATGGATGCAGATGTTACAGCATCTAGGCTATTGGCCCCATCACTGTCTTTGAGGAGATTTGCCTGGCTCAGAGCAACCAATCTTACCCCAGACACTCAGAAAAAGGCCATGGATTTTCCTTGTGAAAACAGTTCCCTTTTTGCTGACAAGACTTCGGCATACATGAAAAAGGTGAGAAAGTACAAAACCACCTATAGGAGTAACTCCACATGAGAAAGAGCCTCCACTTTTTTTAGATCTATGGGAAGGGGAGGTAGAGGATATTACCCCAGAGCTTATGCTCCAGTCTCCATGCTTGTAGATTATACTCGGGTCAGAGGCTACTACAAGGGCAGGAAGCCTTCTAGGCAGGCTGGTTCAACCCCAGCTCCTAGACCTCAGCCTGGACAGAACCCCTGACTGCACAAAACCGTCTGCCACCCCTCTTCCAGTAGGGGGCAGGCTGGCTTACTGCTTCCAGGACTGGGAAAACCTTACCACAGACAAGTGGGTTCTGGAGGTAGAGAGTCAGGGTCTCTGTCTACAGTTCATACAATTTCAGAAACTCCAGGGCCGCAGAGTTTTCTGGCTTTCAACCCTTGCAGAGACAATTTTGCTGGAATTGGAGGTAAAAAAGCTTCTGCACGTCAGAGCAATAGAGCCAGTCGCTCTCACCCAAAGGGGGAAGGGCATAAACCCCAGATACATCCTGACCAAAAAGAATGGGGATTGATGTCCAATCCTGGACCTCAGATTCCTGAACAAACACTTGGCAAAGTCCAAGTTCAAAATGATAACACTTGCCATGTTATTCCTTCCCTAAAGAAAAGAAACTGGCTGGAATCTCTGGATCTGAAAGATGATTACTTCCACATTCCAATCAGGCCTTGCCGCAGAAAGTGTTTAAGGCATTACCTGTTCTCGGCACTCCCCTTTGGGCTCACCTAAGTGTCTAGCAGTCGTGCGGCAGCTTACCTCAGAATGCAAGGAATCATTGTATTCCCTTACCTGGACAACTGGCTAGTTGTAGGGGAGTTTTACTAGCAGGTAAAGGATTCCACCAGGGTCACCCAACGTACCCTGGAATCTCTGGGCTTCCTCACCAATACTCAAAAGTCTCAGATGGAACCAGTTCAGTCACTGGAATTCATTGGAGCAGAACTGGATACTGTCAAGGGCAAGGCATTTTTCCCCCAGTAGATGGTAACAAACCCTAGCAAACTCCTTTGCCTTGGGTCAGCCCAGGACTGCAAGGCAGTTCCTAGCATTACTAGGACACATGGCCTCAACTACTGCAGTAGTATCAGGTTTCAGATGGGAGATGTTCAATATCACCTGAGATCCCATTTTGAAGCTTGTGCCAGTTACAAGAACTCTGCTACTGGCTCTGCAGTGGTGAAAAGAAAGGGACAACCTTAGGCACGGCATCCCTTTTCAGCAACAGCACCACACTGTGGTTCTAACAGATGCCTCCTCCAAGGTGGGGGGCACACACAGGTGACCTCATGATCAGTGGGACTTGGTCCCCTCAGGAATCCAAGTTGCATATCAAACCTCTTAGAGCTGAGAGCGGCGATTCTTCTTGCCCTGAAGGCCTTTTCTCCTCAACTGAGGGGTCTGCCAGTCCAGGTAAGGACAGACAGCACAACCATCATGTGGTACATCAACAAGCAAGTGGGTACAAGATCCTGAAAACTCCAAAAGCAAATTGCTGCACTCAGAACCAGGAGATGGTTGCATACACAGGGTGACAAACCCTCGATTTAAACATACAAGACTTCCAGACTGTATGCACTGATAAATGAGAAACTAGAACACTGTTCAGTTCAACTAAATAGTTGATTCATTATCACCACTGTGGAAGCCCATAGCGCCTCGGCAATGTGCCTTTAAAGGGGGCTTGTTACAATCTGGCAAAATCACTGGATTTAAATAACACTCCAAAAATTGACATCAGAAATTAGTGTACCAATCAGTGGAACACATTTAAATTTTTATCCCACTTAAAGCCAATACTTAATGAACTACAAAAAAGTTCATAACTAATCAATCTAATCACTTTTAAGACATCTTTACTAAAAATGTTTGCGTAGTTTACAGTTACAATTTCGAATGACTTATGTAGCTAACAGCATAACAGTTAAGCTAGGATTCTGTGTATAGAATAGGTGAATGCACAACTGAGCCACTTCATTTGGTAAAAATTGCTATTGGGTTCACCTAATCATGTAGGGATACACCAGTAAATGCTTTAAATCCAAATAACATCAGTATTGCATTTCTAACCAATTAATTGTATTTCACATAATCCTTACTAGTACTGGAGAAAGGAGAAGTACACCAAGTGGCTGCTTCATGGCCCATCTATACCGGAAACAGTGTGTCCATAGGAGAGCCAATAGAATGCAACAACGAGAAAAAGAGAACATATGTTATCCTACAATGATCTTACAAATTGTAATGGACCAACTTGGGTTAGTACGTTGTGGCCAAACACTACTTAGCTGCTTAGTTCTAAGATGTGTAAGTAGGTTCCAGCAATAAAATACACGGACATACCACGGAGAATCAATCACTGTTTGTTAGCAAGGCCGGCCGGGACCGACCTGCTCTGGTGGTTACATCAGGTTTCTCTCTGAGTACAGGAATAATGCAGCTTATATACATTTTGTGACTGCATTAGAACAGAGTTGTTACATACCGAATGGTGCAAACAATTTAAGGAACTTAATATATAAGGCTACATTTCAGCCATATAACAGTTGTCACTTTCTGATTAGTCATTTTGTTATGATCATGCTGCGGTTAGGTAGTACAAAATATAACAGGTTTCACTCCCATAGCCCTAATACATATAGAAATAGTTTTGGTTTGACTAGGAAGTCTATATATAGTTTTTCATTAGTATCTTCCCTAGATGTGGAGTTGTATTGTTAGTTTTATATTATGCCTGAAGATGGCAGCATTGCAAACCAACAATTAGGTATTTCTTAAAACATCTTCGTGATTGAATGGATTCAGCACTCAAATGCCCTTTTAGTATTAACCAGTATTAAAATTACTTATTTACTAGCGTGCAGAAGCAGGTGATTACAAATGAACACTACTGCCAGGTCTTTTTCCCATGCTTGCTCTTATTGACTGCATGTTACTTAACTTATAAAATCTCCTGATCCAGATGTTGCCATAGCTTCCTATAGCCCAGCTGGCATAGGTTAACTCCATTGTGTTGACCAATTTTATGAGGTCAAATAATCTGTATGCTGCCACAGCTCCCTGTGGTTTACATACCTTTGACTGACCCTTTGTAGCTTATTAAGCTGAGCCAAGGCATTATTAAGATTACTGCAACAGTGCATATAACCACCAGACTTCACATACTGTAAAACCAAAAAGATTGATATTTTTGTAAGGTATGGCTATTGAGATGCTGTCTCTGCACAATGACCAGACACTGAATGCATATTATTTTTACATTAGCTACAATACTCAAACAACTCTTAGTCCATTTGTTATAGATTAGCATAGTTTGACATATGTTAGTATCTTTTCTGAAATTGCCATCAGCTCTAACACACAGAGCCTTATTTCCTCTTGTTCTTTCTGCCTAGTAACATATTTTATGATACTAGTTTTTTATAGGTTCACATACTCTCATGTAGAAAAGCAATATAGGATATATTTTTGCAATTCTTGCAATCCTATTATGGTAAGATGACATTTAGAAAATGCAGAAGTTGTCAGCAATTTTAAGATATGTCTACATGACAAGCATCAGGTTTTGCAAGCTACATGACAATCATCACGTGTTATGATTTGATTTAATGGTGCTTTACCTATGCAAGACATATTTATAAAACTTGCCCAATGGGCTATTTGCATGGACTTGTGTCACTATTTGTTAGTGAACCCATTATACAGATACGTAAGGAATTTGTGCTGTATCCATCCACTTTAACTTACTAACAATATGGAGTTATTGCAGTATACATTTATGCATTCCATGCCCTAGTACTAGACACATTGTTATAGTCAAACAGTTCCATTTTATGTTGCTGTGTAGATTACATTTTTATTTTTCATTACATACAATATAGGGAGGTGATAGTTATTTTTGCATTAAGTGTAACAAACTAGAGGTCATAACTGCCCCCTATTTGAAGTTTAGGCTTAGGCAGTCACATTAATAGGCACTACACTGTTACACAAATAAAGTGTATATGAAACAGCATTATATACTGAAAATAGTCAACTGACAACCAAACCCAATGTGAAAAGAAAAAAGGAAGGAGAGGGGGAGGGAAGGGGAAAAAGAGAAAGAAAAAGGAAGAGGGGGAAGGGAAAAGAAGGAAAGGAAAAGATGAGGGGGAAGGGAAGAAAGAAAAAGGGGAAACAGAAAGAAAGGGAAAAGGAAAGAAAAGATTACAAATGACAGAATATAACATCCTACAAAAGGTACTTCACATTTATGTCATATAAACAGATTATAAGAATTCAAAACTTCAACAACTGTTTGAAGGTGTATATTATATATCTCTTAAAAAAGGTTTAAGGTCCCACCTGTCATTCAAGCCTTTCGGGGCAACCGTGTCAGCTTTAAAGATCCATCTACTTTCTTTTTGTAACAATCTATTAGGTCTATCAACACCCCTTTTATCATTTTTCACATATTCAATTCCCATAGATTTCAGATGGGACACATCCCCATCACGTATACAGGAAAAATGTCTCCCTGCTGGTGAGTCCATCTTTAGATTAATTATGGACCTCAGATGCCCTTGAATCCTTGTTTTTCAATGGTCTCGAGGTCTTCCCTGTATAAAATAGGCTACAGGTACACCATAAAATGTATACAAAAGAAGTTGTACAGGTGATAAACACTCTTACTTCGATCTGTGTACCATTTGGTAGGTGGCAGGTAGATCCTGGATTCATATATTTACATATATTACACCTTCCACGTTTGTGATTACCCTTAGGTCTAGGTGGTAACCACATTCTCTCTGGTTCTTTTTAAAAGAACTGACTTCTGCCCAATTTATCCTGTAAATTAGCCGTGCGTCTGAATGTGATTCTAGGTGCTGCAGGCAACATAGTTGCTAGTGCTATGTCACTTTTTAATATGTCCCAGTTTTTGTAGATTTGTTTAAGCTCTTCAGAAAAATTAGGTTAAAAATCTTTTTCGGCGAATAAGCTAATACAGAAGAA
Organism: Neoceratodus forsteri; assembly: GCA_016271365.2. Classification (NCBI taxonomy): domain Eukaryota; kingdom Metazoa; phylum Chordata; order Ceratodontiformes; family Ceratodontidae; genus Neoceratodus; species Neoceratodus forsteri. Next base: position 159,349,654 of record CM057458.1, on the reverse strand, counting down.
TCAGCAAATATGGATTATTTGGAGTATTGCACAGATGGTGACTTGCAAAATGAGACACTGGATTTATCTATTGACGGACTTAACCAAGGTGAGAACCCTAGAGGAATTGAGATGAACATTACTTATGAAACACCTTTTGAAGCTGCTGAAAGTAATTTGGATGAAGTAATGAGTATGTTGGAAGAAGAAACAAGCAGTTCTGCTGGGAATAAAGTTACATCTCAGGATTTTAAAGAACTCAGAGACGCAATGTTCAAATGTAAATCTAACTTTTGTCCATTAGTATTGAATAATCGGGCATCTGTGTTTGAAAGTACAGTGCTCTTTAAAGTAAGGCAAATTCTGGCTAATAAGAGGAAACAAACTGATCCAAATGTGTCTAATGCTGAGAAATCGGTTCTAAACAAACTCAGAGAGTTCAAATCTGATTGTGAAAAAAGCTGACAATGGTGGGAACATTGTAATTATGGATAGAAACAAGTATAAAAATATGGTTGAGAAACTTATTTGATGTGAATAATTACAAAAAGTTGCCATTTAACCCCACACGGCAATATAGGAAAAACCTCTGTGAGCTTTTGTAAAGGGCAGCTCAGAGGGGGGATATAAATGACAAAGACTTTAAGTATTTGTATTGTGAACTCCCTGTAATCCCAACCTTTTACTGTCTCCCAAAAATCTATAAAAGTTTAATAGACCCGCCAGGTAGACCTATTCTGTCTAGGTACCATCTCCGAACATCTTTGTGAATTTGTGGATTTATTCTTACAATATAGCATGAAAAATCTCCCTTCCTACCTAAAAGATACAGGGGATACAATAAAGAAATTCGGAAGTGTAAAATGGGAAGGATTTATATGGATTACTGTGGATGTTGAAGCATTGTACACATCCATTGGACATAAAGATGGACTAAGGGCTGCTAAATATTTTCTTTTGAAGGATAGGAATATTACCGGGGCGCCAGTGGAATTTTTGACAGAATCCCTGAAATTTGTGTTGGAGAATGGTTATGTTGAATTCAACAATGAATTCTTCTTGCAGATTTGTGGAACAGCGATGGGTGCTTCAGTTGCATCATCTTATGCTAACCTATTTCTGGGAATGTGGGAAATGGAAACATTATATACTGTAATAGTGAGGTAAATCCTTACATTAGCCACATTGTACAATGGGGGAGATACAGAGATGATTGTCTGTGTATTTGGAGTGGTGGTTTGCAAATGGCAGAAGATTTCATCCATTGGCTCAATCAGAATATGATTAATTTGAGATTCACTGCAGAGTTGAATGAGATGGATCAGCTTTCTAGATATTACACTAGAGGGCGACAAAGATTCACAACAGGTGTTAACAAAAGGGTTTAGAAAAGAAACTAGTACAAACTCTTTACTCAGAAGTGACAGTTTTCACCCAGTTAAACTAAAAAATTCTATACCATATGGGCAACTGGTTAGGATCAGAAGGAACTGTACTTCTGATCTAGATTTTGAAAAACAATCAGCAGAACTTTTAGATAGATTCAGAGAGAGAAGTTACCAAGACATTGTGCTGGAAGAGACATTAGCAAAAGTAAGGAACAAAACACAAGTGGAACTCATTAGAGACACAGATAAGCATAAAAAACTGAAAAAGGAAAAAATTATTATAACTTGTTCCTTAGAATACAGTACAGTAACTGGTCAAGTGGGTAGTATCATCTGGAATAGCTGGGACATATTAAAAAGTGACAGCAAGAGCAACTATGTTGCCTGCAACACCTAGTATCACATTCAGATGCACGGCTAATTTACAGGATAAACTGGTCAGAAGTCAGTTATTTCAAAAAGAACTGGAGAGAATGTAGTTACCACCTAGACCTAAGGGTAATCACAAATGTGGAAGGTGTGATATCTGTAAATATATGAATCCAGGATCTACCTGCCATCTACCAAATGGTACACAGATCAAAGTAAGAGAGTTTATCAACTGTACAACTTCTTTTGTTATATACATTTTAGGTGTACCTGTAGCCTATTTTATACAGGGAAGACTGTGAGACCATTGAAAACAAGGATTCAAGAGCATCTGAGGTCCATAAATAATTGAAAGATGGACTCACCAGTAGGGAGACATTTTTCCTGTATACATGATGGGGATGTGTCCCATCTGAAATCTATGAGAATTGAATGTGTGAAAAATGATATAAGGGGTGTTGATAAACCTAATAGATTGTTACAAAAAGAAAGTAGATGGATCTTTAAAGCTGACACGGTTGCCCCGACAGGCATGAATGACAGGTGGGACCTTAAACATTTTTTAAGAGATAAATAATATACACCTTCGGAAGGCTGTTGAAGTTTTGAATTCTTATAATCTGTTTATATGACATAAATGTGAAGTACCTTTTGTAGGATGTTATATTCTTTCATTTGTAATCTTTTCTTTCCTTTTCCCTTTCTTTATTTCTCTGTATACCCTTTTTCTTTCTCTCTTTTCTCCTCCCCTTTCCCCTTCCTTTCTTCTTCTCTTCTTTTCCTTTCTTTCCTTCTTTTTCCCTCACCCCGTCTTTTTCTTTCTCTTTCCCCTCCCCCTCTCCTTCCTTTATCTTGTCTGTGTCAATCTTCACCATTCATCACAGATGGGTACTGGCTGGAGATCAGGACCCCGCGGGAGCCTTTTTTTTTAAAAAGGATGGGCGGAGTCGATGCAGCATCGGCGCCGTCCTCGAGGCCGATGTACTACGTGGCGCTCAAGGATTAGCCGTTAGGCTGTGTCGACTCCGCCTGCCTACCAGTTCTTCGTCTCCCGCCATCGAGGTCACCTCGTGGGAAGCCATCTGAAGAAATTTGACAGTTTTTAGGCCTCAGCCTTTCGCGTTTGTGCGTTCGACAGTCCGTCGGTCTCCTGCTAGTTCTGGGTTCTGCCTCCACTGACGTCGCCGGTAAGATCTTTCCATTTATTTTACAGTATAGCGACGTCGAGTCTATTTTTGGTGTTTTTTCCGTAGGTCATGTACGGCGGTCGGGGCAAGAAACCTTCTAAGTAGGCCCCTATGCGTCCGGTGCCCGTGCGGCCGCAAGTATTCCGTTAACGATCAGCATGGCGGTGTCTCGCGTATCTTGGCCCGGCTTCCACGACATGGATTTGTGTGATGCCTGCTTCTCCAAGACCGCCGCGTCCTAGAACAGCCTTGGCATTTAAAAGTAGGCGAGCTCCGCCGACTTTACCGGGGGTAAGGAGTTACGCTTTTCGTGCAGGCCAAGCCAGGCGCTCGGCCTTTCCTCCGGGTCCCCCCAGTTTTATATGGACAGAGGAGGAGGGAACCTCAGCTTCTTGTAGCCTAGCCTTGGCGAGGCTCCTCCCGCTGTGCAGGAGGCCCGTCCCGCTTCCTCCCGGGAGGCGGGCGGGAGAAAGCACGCCTGTGTCGCCCCTTGAGGGGTGAAGAGCTCCCAGTGTTGCTCCAGTCCGGAAGGCCTGTGTCAACACTGTCCTCGATGCCGCTGGTCGGGCGCTGCTGGCAGCCTTCGGCACTGCGGCCGTGAGCCCTGTCGGTGCCGGCGATGGCGCCGACTCATCTCTTGGCGCCGTGGGTTTTGGCGCCGACACTGCTCGCGGCACTGTGACCCTGGATTCGGCGTCACCTTTCGCCATGTCTCGCCTCGGCGCCATGGGGCCTTTGGAGTCGTCTGTCGGTGCTGCCCTCGGCGCCGTTGGTGCTCTCGGTGCCGCTCGAGGCGCCGAGGAGCCTAGCGGTGCCATGTTAGGCGCTGGGTCCACCTTCGGAGCTGTCGGTGCTGCTTCAGTCCTCGGTGCTGTTCGCGGCGCCAAGGGGCCTGGCGGTGTCGTTGGCGCTGAGGCTGTTGCTGGGGCTGCCGTCGGCGCCGTCTCTGTTCCTGGTACCGCCCCTGGTGCCAGTGGACTTGACAGTGCCGCGGCTGGCCCTGGCTCAGGACCTTTGGCCCGAGCTGCCCTGCCGCCTTCGTCAGCCCCCGCTTGGGCTGTGGGCTGCAGGTGCCGCCTTGGCCACTGCTTTGACTACTGGGCTTCTTGGTAGGTGCCTTCCCTCACCTTCCCCGTTTGGCGTAGGGCCTCCAGACTCTACCTCGTCAGAGTCGGGCTCGGAGTCGGACGAGCAGTCACATCCTTCGGGGTTGTCTGCAGAGGAGGGCGAGCCGGTGGTCTCGGCGTCGAGTCACAGCCAGCCCCCTTCTGAGGAGCATCAGGTTCTCCCTGAGGTTGGGGTCAGTGGTACTGACCAGCAGGCTATGGTGCATGCCACCATTGCCATGCAACCTGGCCTTGGAGGGTTCCTTGACCCCTTGGAGGTGGTACCCCCTCCTGTAGTGTGTCTCGATCGCCCAACTTTGAGGCCCATCGGGAAGTCTACAGGAGGGGAAGGTGCTGCTCCCTGGGTCTCCCCTTCGGGGGTAGCCCAGAGCTGCCAGCTACCTAGGCTGGCCCTCTCAAGGACCAGGACCCTCTCGGACTCTGAGGGGTCGAGGGGTGTGGGGTCGGCGCTTCAGCCTTTCTCTGGGGTCCACCCCGGCCCTGGACGAAGCCGAAGTGCGTACTTCCGCCCTTCCCCTTCCGGTTCCTTGAGGGGGTCCCATTTTTGGAGGCAGGGGACCGTCCTTCTGGATCTATACGGCCCCGGTCGCCTCACTGGGGAGATTCTTCTGGGCGCAGCCTAGGCAGTACCAAAGTGGTTGTACAGCTGTCGGCTGCGGAGTCTTCCAGGACACCCTCCTCGGGTGTCCATGGTCCGCTCCCTAGCCTTGGCAGAGGTCAGCCGACTTCTTCTCTCGGCTATGCCCTATCCCTCTGCTGCATTCTCCAGCACTCCCAGGCATTCTTGGTCCCAGCGGCCCTCTCACCTGGGAGCAGTTCAGGCGGTGGCTGCTCGGTTCCCTGCCTACGTTAGGGCCATGAACAGCCAGGTTTTTCAACCTCCCCCCGAGCAGCCACCCTCGGAATGAATGGTGACCTCCAGCTCCTCATCCCCCTCTTCTGGGGGAGAGGAACCATCTGTCCATATCTCTCCTGCCGCTGATCTCTCCGAGTATCAGCGCTTCCTCGTGAGGATGATGGAGGACCTTCACCTTTCTCCCCTGTAGGTCAGCAATCCTGAGCATGCGGCGCATGCCTTTCTAGGCGATTTCGGTGCGGCCACTTTTTTTTTTTTGAAATTCTCTTTTTATTTAATTTAAATAACATCAAAACCGTAATTGTAGACACAGGTGAAATACAACTTGGTAACAAGTTTTCTCAGAAAAAGACATAGGGTATTAGTCACAGGATAAACGCGGCCACCCTTGTGCCGCCCTGGCTTGCTCCCTTTTGGGAGGCGTCCATGCGTTTCTGGCAGAGGCCCTTCTCCGGAGTTCCTGCCCCATGGGACCTCAGCCAGAGGTATTGCGCTCCCCCGGAGTCTCCAGGTTCTATGCCTCATCCGCAGTCCGGATTGATGCACCTGGACACCCCTGACGGGCTTCGCGCCCTCCACCGTGACTGGCCCCCAGATCAGGACTCTTTGGATTTGGATTTCTGGGGGAAAAGGACTTTCTACTCAGCACGGTTGCTTCTCTCCATCTCTGCTCATCAGGCCCACTATGCAGCCTACAACAGGTTCTTGTGGTCAGCACTAGGTCAGATCCTAGCTGCTTTTGCCTGACTCAGAGCAAACCAGGCAAGCCATCGCACTCTCTGCACATAGCCTGGAGCTAGCAAGGCACCAAGCAAGGGCATCTTACGACGCCAATGAGGTAGCTACCAGGGTCATAGGGACAGTGATCTGCACCAGGAGATCGGCGTGGCTTCGTCTTTTCGGGTTGTCACCCTTGGCCTGGCATAGGGTGATTTGCTCCGCTCACCAGGGAACCTATCTCTTTTCCCGTAGGGTGAGACGACGTTTGTCGGGGCCACTTCCTTCCCCTTCCGGGGGGAACCCGTCTCGCTCTCCCCACTCTCGGGCCTCTTCAGGCCCAGAAGGTTCCCCCCCTTAGTGTGTCACCCACTGAGGGCTAAGGGACTCTGTCCCTTAGGGTACAATGAATCAACCCCTTCGGGGAGGCTTGGTACTCACCCATCTGTGATGAATGGTGAAGATTGACACAGATAAGATATAAAAATTACGTACCTACCATAATTATGATCTTTCATTGTATCTTCACCATTCATCACAATCCCGCCCGCCATCCCCCTGGGGCTTCAGTCTCTGGATCCTGCTCCCTCTGTGCCTACCACTCTTTTTGAGCGGTGTAAAGTTGGGATACACAGGGGGGTAGTTTCTTCCCTAAGGGGTACAGTTCGAGTGGCACTTCTTCTCTAGTACATATCTTCACTCCTACGGGGTGAGAGCTGGTGGTTGCCCTCCTTCTGTTATCCATCTAATTTAAAAAAAAAAAAAAGAACTTTCCTCATTTTCACCAAATATCTTTACAGAGAGAGTACTGAGTCCCTGTACCCTGTCTTTCTCCAGAATAGCCGAGACTGCTTTTGGGGTATTGCCAGTTATTCTGTGCCTTGAATTCTGGCAAATGAGCTTTGCTACTCCTTGCAGTTCCTATACAGTCTGGTGATGGACAAGGGTCCTGGATCCTTGTTACCTCTCACTCTCTCCTAAATTCTCTCTCCCCCCTTCCCTCCCTTCTTCCTTTTCCAGAGATTGGGGCCCCTACCCAATCCCCTTAGTCTTACTTCCTCTATGCTGTCCTCTCAGGTGTTATTTCTCCTTTTAGTTCAGTTTTTCTCTTCCTTTTTCTGTCTCTTGGACTCTCTTGTCCCACCCTCCATCCCTTCCTCTTACCTCTCCGGCGACTCAGAACTGGTAGGCAGGCAGAGTCGACACAGCCTAACGGCTAATCCTTGAGCGCCACGTAGTACGTCGGCCTCGAGGGCGGCGCCGATGCTGCTCAACTCTGCCCATCCTTAAAAAAAAAAAAAAGGTCCTGTGGGGTCCTGATCTCCGGCCAGTACCCATCTGTGATGAACGGTGAAGATACACAGAAAGATCATAATTATGGTAGGTACATAATTTTTATTTATGTTGGCGTGCTTGTGCAGCCAACATCTTGCGGCAGTGGGGATTTGAAGGCGTGGTCCCTGTTGGGCACATGCAGGGCACGCACCAGTAGGTGCGTCCCTCATTTCCCCAATCAGCCTGCATGCCAGTGCCACACCATGCATATTAATGTGGCGATCACATCAAAGGATAGGTTGGCTGCAGTGCGAGCAAAGCTCGTCACATGCAGCAGACCTTCCTACTTGCTTAGTCAGCTACAAACATGGCGGCACAGTGGCCGCTAAACTGCCGACTTCGAGGGTGCCCAATCCCCAGGTCAGCTTACCCTGCCCCTCATGTATGTGCCGATGGGGGAGCCCACTCCCAGTTGGCATAATGTGTCTCACCCCTCCTTTTTTGCTTGCCGAGGGGGTGCCCAATCCCCCTCGCTCATGCACTCACGCTTTGTTGTTTGCCGATGGGGTGCCCAATCCCCATCGGCATCTGTTCCTCCCCTTTCCCACTTTAATTTGCCGACAGGGGCCCTCCCCTGTTGGCATGATGTCCCCCCTTCTTCTGTGCTGAGGGTGCCCAATCCCCTCAGCTAGTGTCCCCACTCCCTATGTGCCGACAGGGGTGCCCAGTCCCCGTCAGCTACTGTATCCCCCCCAAAAAAAAGCCTGTAAAAACCAAGAAAACTGTCTGCAATGTTTTTTTTTTTTTTAACACCTGTAAACAGAAAATGGTCCCTTCAAACAACATGAAGTCTTGCTATATTATGACTATTGCAGTTTGTCCCAGCCTTAGAACTGCTCCGGAGGTGAAAGAGTTAACTTCCATGCAGAGCAAGGAGCTTAGAGTGCGAGCTCGGTTCAGAAGCTCTGTTAGGGTGGTTTCAAACCGAAACCATCAGATTCTTTACTCCGCCTCACTGAACAGTCGCTCCGGAGATTTCTCCTGTTGCTCGGTTCATTTCTTCGGTTTAAAGCACTATTTCTCGGTTGAATTTAACCGCGATTTAATTATTTTAACCGCAAAACCGATCGGTTCAAGCTCTGTCTATGGTAATCGTAAGTAATAGATAGGTTTTTTCTGTGTGGAACTTGTGAAGTGTTATCGGTTCGGCTGAACCGATCAAATTGTATTAAAATTTAAGTTTAAAGCCTTTTAAGACTTCTTAGAGTGTGGTTCCCGGTTCTTATCGGTTCTAAAAAAAACGGATTTCATTACGGTTTTTTCCACGACCCGTGACACGGTTTGGAACCGATAAGGGTGTCTTGCCTGGCACTGCCATAAAAAGGGCAAGTTTGTTGGTTAGGCTGGCATCATGTCTGAGAAATCCAAAAGAAAAACCGGGCCCACTGGGTTTCAACACTGTAGTGTCTGTGGGGAAGCCTTTGCCAAGGCTGACCCACACACTACATGTGTCTATTGTCTGGGGTTTGACCACCTCAATTCAGACTGCCAGATTTGTAAAAATTTCCCTGCAGCCACCCTGGACAAGAGAGTGGGCAGGCTCAGGGAACGAGAGGCCAAAAAGTCCGCTGACCCGGATGGCCAGCCCGGTTCGGTGCCAACCGAACCGGAGGGAGTGCCCTCTGACCAGGGCGAGACTTCCTCGGGCCAACAAAAAGCTGGCTCTGAGGAGCCAGTTCCAGCAAAGAAATCTAAAAAATCAGCAGGTTTGGAGTCCAAAATTCCTTCTCCAACTGCTGCAGAGATAGCCAGGGCAATACAGATTGTCCAGTCCCTGTCCCCGGTTCCCTCCGAACCGCCACTGTCTGGCAAAAGTCGGTTCGGTCGGTTCCAATGGTTCAGGATTATGATATAGAAGAGTTCTATGAACCAGAGGAGGGGATGAGGATTATGATCAGTGTGAATGTGACTTTGAAAGTCTGGATGTGCCCATTGAACCGGACATCTCCCCAGACAGACCTTCAGGTGAGTCTCCCCCTAGGCTTTCTGAGTCCCCTTCTCATTTTTTGTTTTATAAAAAAGTTGCTGAGACCCTCCAGCTTCCCTTAGAGGAGGCTTTGGATGAGCAAGAGGAGCCTGACTATGTGGAGATGATGGATATCCCAGAGTCCAGGAGGTTGTCCATCCCTTTACATAAATCTTTTAGAAAACAAACAACAATTTTAAAAGCTCCTAATTCTGTGCCTCCTGTGGATAAAAAGATGGACAGGAGGTACACTTTGTCAGGTCCTGATACAGATTTTCTTTCACAGCAATGCAGTCATGTTAGTAGTTCAGGCTGCAGCCTGTGATAAAGCTAATATTCCACTGGCTTCACATCCTCCTGACAAGGATTCCAGGAAGATTGATGCCATGGCCAAAAACAATACATGGCAGCATCCTTGGGACTCAGACAAGCAAACTATATGGCTTATGTTGCAAGATACCAGAAATCTAGATGGGATACTGTCATGGCCTTAGCCAAACAGGTCCCTGGCCAGCTTGCAAAGGAGCTGGAACAGGTGGCTCTTGATGGTATTGAGGCATCTAAGGTGCAATTCCATGCTGCAGTGGATTCTAATTATGTATCCTCTAGAGTCATGGCTACATCTGTGGCTTTTCGGAGATTGGCCTGGCTCAGGTGTACTACTTTGTCACAGGATACCCAGTCTAAGGCTATGGATTTTCCTGTGGGAAATTCTCTGTTTGGGGAGCAGACAGAGAATTATATGAAGAAAATGGATGAATATAGAACCACTTACAGGAGTGCACAAGCCAAGGAACGGAAAGCCACTCCTCAGAGGCAGCCCCCCAGGGGTAGGGGTAGGCCTTTTCACAGGCCTTTTTACCAGACCCAGGCCTCCTCCTCTTCAGCCTATGTACAGAGGGAGAGGCAGACGGGGTTTGAGCAGGCCTGCTCCCAACCCTCAGCCTAAAGCCCCTGCCAAACAGGCACCCTGATGGGATGCCCAGGGTCGGCTCTCCACTACCTGTAGGGGGCAGGTTGGCTCACTTCGTCCAGAACTGGGAGTCTTTAACTTCAGACAGGTGGGTCCTGGAAGTAGTGAGCCAGGGTCTGGTTCTCAGCTTCAAAAAATTTCCAAAGATGAGAGACAGATCTTTTCCACCTACAAACCCTTTAGAGACTCTTGCTTGGAAACAGAAGTCTCAACCCTCTTGGCTCTCAGAGCTGTAGAAAGGGTTTCTCCCCTCACCAGGGCAAGGGTCTGTACTCAGGTACTTCCTTACCCCAAAAAGACAGGAGAGTGGCGGCTATCCTGGATCTAAGATATCTAAACAAGCACCTTTTAAAGCCAAAGTTCAAAATGGTGACACTGGGAATGATTTTACCCTCCCTAAGGCCAGAGGACTGGCTAGCCTCCCTGGACCTCAAGGATGCCTACTTCCATGTTCTTATCAGAAGCTCCCATCGAAAGTACCTCAGATTCGAACTGCCCTCAGGCCATTATCAGTTCAGAGCAATGCCCTTCGGCCTCACTTCTGCCCCAAGGGTGTTCACAAATGTCTGGCAGTAGCAGTCGCTCATCTAAGAAGGCAAAGATTGCCATTTTCCCTACCTGGACGACTGGCTCATTGTGGGTCAGTCTCTAGACCAGGTCAAATCACACTGCTAGTTACCCAGCAGCTGCTTACCTCTCTGGGATTTCTTCTCAATCTTCCAAAGTCAGTTTTGGAACCTGTCCAGGTACTCACCTTTATAGGCGCAGAACTGGACACAAAGCAGGCCAGAGCCTTCCTTCCCTTGGAAAGGGTAAGGACCTTAGTGGCCCTGGCGCGTCCTTCACTCTGCAGGTCTCTCGACCAGCAAGGCATTTCCTGCAGCTCCTAGGGCCAAGGCTGCCTCCACAGCTGTGGTGCAAGGAGCAAGATTTCAGATGAGGGACATTCAGTTCCATTTGAGAGCTTTCTGGTCTCAAAGAAGAGATCCTCTATCCAAGTTAATCCCAGTGACTCGAACTCTGATCCAGGCCCTTCAGTGGTGGCAGGATCAGAGCAATCTGAGACAGGGGGTGCCTTTCATCCCTCTGTCCCATTCCTTGACCCTTACTACAGATGCATCCCTCTTGGGATGGGGAGCTCACATGGGCGACCTCTCCACCCAGGGGTTATGGTCCCCTCAGGAATCTCTGCTCCACATCAATCTGTTGGAACTCAGAGCTGTTTTTCTAGCACTTCAGGTTTTTCTGCATCTGTTCAGAACCAGGTGGTACAGGTCAGAACAGACAACACCACTACAATGTGGTACATCAACAAACAAGGGGGCACTCGGTCTTCGGCCTTGTGCACCGAGGCGATGAAGTTGTGGTCTCTGGCTTATTCCCTGAACACTTCCCTCATAGCAGTTCACCTCCCAGGCAAGGACAATGTCCTGGCAGATGCTCTCAGCAGGATTTCCCAGGGCCATCACGAATGGTCACTGGATCCCCTAGTACTGGGGATAGTGTTTGCAAGATGGGGCACTCCTCAGATAGATCTTTTCGCAGCCCCAGACAATCAACTTCCACTGTTTTGTTGCAGGCCCCCAGTGTTGGGCTCAGTTCCCTGGATGCCTTTCTCCTCGATTGGGAAGGGAAGTCTCTTTATACCTTTCCCCCCTTCCCTCTCCTGTTCAAAGTACTAGTCAAAATCAGGTCTCAGCCCTGCAAAATGATCCTGATTGCTCCAGACTGGGCCAGGCAGCCCTGGTACCCACTCCTTCTGTCCTTAGCAGTCCATCTTCCCTGTGTCTCCCCAGGAACCACAATCTGTTAACCTGTGCTCAGGGAGAGTTTGGTATCCGAATCTCAAATCCCTCAACCTCAAGGCTTGGCTTTTGAGCAGTTAGAGTTTGCTGATTTACAACTTTCTCAAAGTGTTCTGAAATCCTGAAGGCTGCTAGGAAGCCTTCCACCAGGCTACCTATAACTCCAAGTGGAAAGGTTTTCCATATGGTGTTCTGGGAAGCATGTTTCCCGGAATCTGCTGATCTACCCACTGTATTGGACCATGGTCCATCTTAATTCTTTGGGACTGAGACCAGTTACCTGAAAGTGCACTTGCTGCTGTCTCTGCCTTCATTTCAGCAGGGAAGCCCTCTTCTCTTTCTGCTCATCCTGTATTTTCCAAGTTTTTTAAAGGATTGCTTCACACCAATCCTCCATTCAGGGACCCTGCCCCGGCTTGGGATCTTAATGTATGCATTGCTCAGCTGATGCAACCCCCCTTTGAGCCTCTGTCTTCGGCAGAGCTTAAGTATTTGACTTGGAAAACTGTATTTCTGCTAGCCATCACTTCTGCCAGGCGTATAAGTGAGTTACAGGCTTTATCAGTAGAGACTGACTTTATTTCCTTTCACAGGGATAAAGTAGTCCTCAGGACTAACAGGAAGTTTTTGCCTAAGGTAGTTTCAGATTTCCACCTTAACCAATCTATTTCACTTCCAGTGTTCTTCACTGACCATTCCTCCTCTGGTGAGAGGAGGCTGCACAGCTTAGATGTTAAGAGGGCCCTAAGTTACTACATAGAGCGTACCAAGGGTCACAGGTTTGACTCCCTCCAACTGTTTCTCACTTATGGTGAGGTTGGGAAAGGGAGACCTGCCACTAAGAGATCCATTGCCAGGTGGATCGTTCTTGTATCCAATTTTGCTATCAAAAGCTGGGTAAGGTTCCCCCCTCAGGCCTGAGGGCTCACTCTACCACAGGTACAGCTGCATCTCTAGCTGCTGCTAGAGACATCCCTGTCTTGGAGATATGTCAGGCAGCTACTTGGAAGACAGTACACACTTTCACCAAGCATTACTCCCTGGCTATTCAGACCAGGAGGGATGCTCGGTTTGGCACAGCCATGCTTCAGAGCCTATTCCCTAAGTAGGTTCTGTCCCTCCTCCATGGAGGTACTGCTGTGTAGTCTGCAATAATCATAATATAGCAAGACTTCATGTTGTTTGAAGAAAAAATTACTCACCTTAGTAATGTTGTTTCTTCTAATGGAGTCTTGCTATATTATGACCTCCCCCCCAGCCTGCCCTCTCAGAACTCCTACTTTGGGTATGGGGTGGGTAGTCCTCTGTTGGCATTTATTGATGCCCTCTTTCATGTTTGGGTGTTGTGTTTATTTAGTTATTTTATCTTATTTTTCTGGTCCACTGACTTGAGTCTTGGTGTTGGGACCAGGAAAATGTGTTAATATATTAGTGGCCAGTTGGCTAGTGTAGGTTACAGCTTCCACACAGAACCTTAGTGAGTTTTTGCTCGTAAAGATCTGACGGTTTCGGTTTGAAACCACCCTAACACAGCTTCTGAACCGAGCTCGCGCTCTAAGCTCCATGCTTTGCATGGAAGTTAACTCTTTCACCTCCGGAGCAGTTCTAAGGCTGGGACAAACTGCAGTAGTCATAATGTAGCAAGACTCCATTAGAAGAAACAACATTACTAAGGTGAGTAATTTTTTCTTGTAGTCTCCCTACCCCACGCCCACCACCCGCACCCACCCACTGCGCACACCACACACACCCACCCCATACTTACTCCAGAGCTTGGCACAATGATCTTCGGTAGACCGGGAACATGTCTGCACTCTTCAAAGCTGACCGCGAACTGAGGAAATGCCTGTAAACTGTATAATGGAATAAATAGGGTTTTTTCAACTTTGATGCGCATATCAGACATTTTTTGGAATTTTTGCACCAGATTTTCAACATGGGGTTTTTGGGACTCCTCCTCATAAATTCTGGCACTGTAATGATTTTAATCGGTCCCTAAAGGTGATTTTGCAGTCACTGCGTGGAATCACCTTTCGGGACTAATTAACGCAAGGACAGTGGCAGTGTTCATGAGGTGAGTTCTCAAAAAGCCTATGTTGCAAATTTGATGGGAAAATCAAAAAAATGGCTGTTTTATTAAGCGCATATGCCAGAAGTTGCTACGCACGCTCATAACTTTGTGAATCTGCAATATTTTCACGCCAGATTTTCAACATTGTCATTTTTCTACACCTCCTTGTGAACAATACAGCTGTCATTTTTCACATCCTGGCCGAAATGTGTTTCCACACTTCTGGTACACAATAGCGCAGTCGCTGTGGGAAATCAGTGTTCTGGGCAGATTATGAAAATGACAGTAATAGTATTCATGAGCAGAGGTCCTAAAATGCCTGTGTTGACAATTTGGTGACTGTACTCCATAAAATGACTGTGTTACGAGTGTGCGTTGCACAGTTGCTACGCACTTCGAGAACTCTGCGACCATTAATATTATTACATTAACATTGTCATTTTCTATACCTCCTTCTGAACAGTACAGCTGTCATTTTTCACATCCTGACCAAAATGTGTTTCCGCACTTCCAGTGCACAATAGCACGGTCGCTGTGGGAACTCAGTGTTCGGGGCATATTATGAAAATGATAGTGACACTGTTCATGAGCAGAGGTCCTAAAATGCCTATGTTGAAAATTTGGTAACAATACTCCATACAATGACTGTGTTATGAGCGTGCGTTGTGCAGTTTGCACCACGCTCGTAACGTTGTGCATTTGTAATATTTTCACTCTGGATTTTCACCATTAGCAGTTTTCCACATCTCTTGATGAACAGTACAACTGTCATTTTACATATCCTGCCCGACATGTGTTTTTGCTCGTCTGGCGCAGAATAGCACGGTCGCTGTGCAAAATCACTTTTTGGGACAGTTTGGGGAAATGACAGGGACACTGTACATGAGAAGCGATGCTAAAATGCCTATTTTGAAAATTTGGTGCCGGAAGTCCATAAAATGACTGTGTTACAAGCATGCGTTGCGCATTTCCCATGCACCCTTGTAACTTCGCAAATTTGCAATATTTACATGCCACATTTTCACCACCGCCATTTTTTTACACCTCCTTATGAACAGTACAGCTGTCATTTTTCACATCCTGCCCAAAATGTGTTTCTGCACTGCACTACCAAAGCCAATACCAGCGCGACAACATTCAGCATTGACAGATGCTTGTTTCTTTTCACATTGGGTTTGGTTGTCAATTGACTATTTCCAGTATATAATGCTGTTTCATATACACTTTATTTGTAAGATTATTTGTTGAATAACATATGTTCTCTTTTTCTCTTTGTTGCGTTCTATAGGATCTCCTATGGACACACTGTTTCTGGTATAGATGGGCCATGAAGCAACTACTTTGTGTGCTTCTCCTTTCTCCAGTACTAGTAAGGATTATGTGAAATAAAATTAATTAGTTAGAAATGCAATACTGATGTTATTTGGATTTTAAGCATTTACTGGTGTATCCTTACATGATTAGGTGAACCCGATAGCAATTTTTACCAAATGAAGTGGCTCAGTTGTGCATTCACCTATTCTATACACAGAATCCTAGCTTAAATGTTATGCTGTTAGCTACATAAGTCATTCGAAATTTTATTTGTGAACTATGCAAACATTTTTTAGTAAATATGTCTTAAAAGTGATTAGATTGATTAGTTATGAACTTTTTTGTAGTTCATTAAGTATTGGCTTTAAGTAGGATAAAAATTTAAATGTGTTCCACTGATTGGTGCACTAATTTATGATGTCAATTTTTGGAGTGTTCTTTAAATCCAGTGATTTTGCCAGATTGTAACAAGCCCCCTTTGAAGGTACAAGATCCTCAAGGCTGTGCACAGGGGCCATGAAAATCTGGTCCCTAGCATATTCTGTGGAGGTGCATCTGTCCGCCATTCATCTTCCAGGGAAGGACAATACACTGACATATTCATTCAGCAGAATCACAGGATCATCACAAATGGGCTTTAAACAAGCAAGTAATTAGACACATTTTTCAGACGGGGCACTCCACAAATAAGATCTGTTTGTCTCAAAAGAAAACCATCAGCTCCTCTTTATTGTTGCAGGCCCCGCTCATTGGTCACATTGCTGATGGAGGCGTTAGCCCTGGATTGGACAAGGAAACAATAGTCTCACACCCTGTTTTTAGAAAGTTTTTCATAGGCTTGGCACATCTATTCCCTCCTGTTAGGGAACCAGATCCTCCTTGGGCTCTGAATTTGTGCATAGCCAAGCTCATTGAACGTCCCTTTGAGCCAGTGGCTACAGCTGGTCTGAAATATGTCACCTGGAAAACTGTTTTTCTGGTAGCAATTATTTCAGCAAGAAGAGTGTGTGAGCTCCAAGCTCTCTACACTGATCCTAATTACATCTTCTTCCATAAGAATAAGGTGGTCCTTAGGGCCAATAGGAAATTTCTTGCCAAGGCGGTACCCAAGTTTCATTTGAACCAATCTGTCACCCTTCCTGTATTTTCCACAGCTAAGTCCAGTTCTTGGGAATTGAAGCTTCATAGTTTAGATGTAAAGTGGTCCCTTAACTACTAATGCAAAGAAGTGCAAAATAATGCACCTGGGAAACAAGAACCCAGGGGAAGAATACACAATTTGGGGGGTAGTAACAACAACAAAAAAGGAAAGGGACCTGGGGGTAATCATATCAGATGACCTTAAGGTTAGCAAGCAATGTGAGAAGGCAGTAGGGAGGGCTGAGGGTATACTGGGATGCATAGGGAGAGGTATCAGCAGCAGAAAACAGGAAGTTGTTATCCCTCTGTACAGACAGTTGGTGAGACCTCATCTGGAGTACTGTGTCCAGTTCTGGAGACCCCATCTCCGCAAGGACACAGACAAGATAGAGGCAGTCCAGAGGAGGGCAACTAAAATGGTGCAGGGTCTGCAAGAGAAGCCTTATGAGGAGAGACTAAAGGAGCTTAATATGTATACCCTTGAGGAAAGAAGGGAGAGGAGGGACATGATAGAAACTTTTAAGTACCTCAGTGGAATCAACAAAGTCCAAGAGGGTAGCATCTTTCAGAAAAAGAGACGTGCAAGAACAAGGGGACACAATTTAAAGATGGGGGGGTGGTTCAGGGGCAATATGAGGAAGTATTATTTCACAGAGAGGGTAGTGGATGCATGGAACAGCCTTCCTGAGGAGGTTGTGGGGTCTAAAACTGTGGGAGAATTCAAGAATGCATGGGACAGACATAAGGCAATTCTTGTGGGGGGTAGGAAGAAATAGGCTGTTGGTTAACTAGGATCTGCGGCATATCCTGTAGGTAGGGAAACAAGCAGACTAGATGGGCCAAGCGGTCCTTATCTGCCATCAAAGTCTATGTTTCTATGTTTCAGTCTATGTTACTATACCAGTCATACCAAGGACTTCAGTGGTTCCCACTCACAGATGTTTATCACTTACGTGAGGTTGGGAAAGGCAGGCCTGCCTCAAAGAGATCAGTTGCATGCTGGATAGTATCCTGCATCCAGTTCTGTTACTGTAAGGCTGAGAAACAGCCACCACAGGGCCTTGGGGCACATTGCACTCATGGAACTGATGCCTCTGTGGCAGCTGCAAAGGGACATTCCTTTGCTGGAAATCTGTAAAGCAGCTACCTGGAGTACAGTCTGCACCTTCACAAGGCACTATTTCCTGGACGTCCAGTCCAGAAGTGATGCAAGGTTTCTGTACTCTCCTCCCAAGGCACTGCATTGTAGTCTGCATATGTCTAATCATACTGGGAGATTCCTGAGGTTTGAAGAAAAAATTACTTACCACAGAAATATTGTTTCTTCCAAGAGATACCCTACCTCCTCTTACATAATCTGGATCAGGTTCAGCAATACTTTCATGGGGGTTCTTAATGTTGCCATTAATCATTAGCTAAACTTACGGTTTTTGATGCACATAGATTACTAGGGGGCCTAGCTCTCCCTTTGTGTTGTTTTTAGCCTGTTGGAAGCCCATCCTCTTCACAAGGGGTGGGTATTATTATTATGGTTGACTGGGTTAGAATTATTTAATCTGGATAGTCTAGTATTTTTCAACTACAAAAATGAATCTGACTGTTTGATGGAACACAGTCCACCCTCAGGCAGCAATTTGAATGTAGCATTCTAGTTCCATTATTTGCATACATACCACATTACATCACTATAGCTCTGTGGCAGTCAGAGATTCAGGGCAGACTGCATTTGTCTAATCATACTGGGAGATCCCTTGGAAGAAAAAGTATTACTGTGGTAAGCAGTTTTTTTCTTCATCAGCCACCTACAGCTGTACTCATTACAGATGCCTCCGTCCTCGGCTGGGGCAACCACCTGAAGGAGCTCACTGTAAGTGGTATTTGGAGTACACAGGAGACTCAGCAGCACATAAATCTCCTGGAGCTTAGGGCTGTGCATCTGGCATTGCATGTCTTTTCCTCCTCAGGGTCAGGCTGTCCAGGTCCTAACAGACAACACCACTGCAATAAATTCCATAAACAAGCAGGGTGGAACAAGATCTTCAAAGCTGTGCACAAAAGCAATGAAGATCTGGAACCTAGCATACTCCCTGGAATTTCAACTGTCGACAGTACACCTGCTAAGGAAGGACAGTGTACTGGCAGATTCCCTGAGCAGAATCAGTCAGGCAAACTACAAATGGACCCTGAACCAGCAGGTGCTGGCAGCTGTGTTCAGATGGTGGGGTACACCAGAACTAGACCTGTTTGCATCCTGGGAGAACAACCAGCTCCCACTGTTTTGTTACAGATCCTCATCAGTGGGTATATTACCAGAGGATGCTCTAGTCATCAATTGGTCAAGTAAGTTTCTATATGCCTTTCCACCTTTCCCACTTTTGCTGAAGGTCCTGTTCAAACTGAGAAAGGAGTCAACAGCAATGATTCTCATACCTCCAGACTAGGCCAGACAGATTTGCTAGTCTCTGCTCCAATCCCTCTCCAACAGGCATCCTGTCAGCCTGTCCTGAGATGCATTCTGTTGACACTGTCTCAGGGTAGGATAACATTCCCAGATCCAAGAACTCTGCATCTCAGAGCATTGTTCTTGAAGAGCTGGAGATCTTCTAGGAAGCAATCTTCACCTTTGATTCGCATTAATGAGTTCTGAGCCAGAGGTGCTAGGACCCTGTGGGAGCCAGAACTTTTCAGTAAGGCTGGCGCCAAGGTAAGCTACACGCATGCGTGGCACTGCTAGACTGACTCACAGTGCATGGCACCAGCCCTCAACCAAGTTAGTTCCTTTTTTCCTGCCATCGAGTGCTCTTCAGAGATGATGACGTTCACCCACTGGGACAGTTGTTCTCAGTTTTCAGTGTTTAAAGTTAGTTTGCTATTTTTGTTAGTTTAGTTATTCACAGCCCTACTGAGTCAGTGGTCAATGGCCAGTGGACAGTGATGGTAGGGAGCCTTCTCAGGCAAGCTGCTTTGGCAGCGTGGCTGTGTCCAGTCCAGTTTCCCTGTCGGGGAAGGGTTCTGATAGTGGGTGGTCATTTGCCCAGTGGAGGGGGGGATCAGTCCTGTCAGAAGCTCAAAAAAAGCAGGCCTGTTCTCCATTGAGTTTGCTGTGCCGCTCGGTCTCAAGTTCTTCCTCTTCCTGTAAGAAGAAGCAGCAGTACCACTCAAGGTCACCAGCTGCGAGGTCTGCCATGAGATCCTTGATATCACAGAGCCAGAGGCCCTCACTGGTGCCATCAGTGTCACCAGGGCCTGTGCTTATGGGAGGTCAAGGTCTGGATGCTCCCTTTCACGGCGAAGTTCTGTTTGGTGAGGCTTCTGAGAAGGTCATCACCAAACTGCAAGAGGCCGGGAAGGCCGTTAGGTCTGTCCAAGCCATGTACAGACCTAGACTCAGTTCCTTTCGTAGGAGTCAGAGTTGTTTTCGCGGCCGGACTCAGAGGCAGCAGTCTCATTCCGGCCAGCAACAGAGGGGCTCCTTCACCCAAAAAGCCCAGGGCAAGTCGTCCTCAGGCAGAGGCCAACATTCCACCAAATCGGCCCAGCCTGCAGGACCCTCTGCTGCCACAGCATGACTCCTTCCCAGCCCCCGCCCCTCTGGATCAACAGGAAACAAAGGTTGGGGGTCGCATCGCAGCCCACCTGCCAGGGTGGCAGTCGATCACCACCGACAGGTGGGTGCTACAGTTGGTCAAAAGAGGCCACTATATAGAGTTCGTGGACAAGCCACCCACAAGGCCTCCTCTACTCTTCCGTTATTCGGGTCAGCACACATTGCTCATCAAGCAAGAGGTGCTCACGCTTTTGCAGAAAGAAGCTGTGGAGCACATCCCAGGGAACCAGAGAGGAGCAGGATACTATTCCCACTTCTTCCTGGTTCCAAAGAAAACAGGGGACCTCCATCCAATCTTGGACCTCAGCGACCTCAACATGTCGGTCGCCTACAAACGCTTCCGCATGGTGACCCTCCTGGGCCTAATATCCATGCTGAAAAAGGACGCTTTTTTGGCGTCCCTAGACATGCAGGACGCTTACCTGCACATCCCCATTGCTCAAGCACACAGGAAGTTCCTGCGCTCGAGTTTCTCGCCACCACTATCAAAGTCTTCAGCCCTTCAGGCTGGCCATCGGCCCCCAGGGTCTTTACCAAGTGCATGGCAATCGTGGCTGCATCTCTGAGGAGACAGGGCCACTACGTGTTCCCGTACCTGGACGATTGGCTTCTCATGGCCACCTCCGAGGAGGCACTGTTGATCGCTATTCAGCAGACCCAGGCTCTTTTTCAGTCTCTGGGCATCCTAATCAACTACGAGAAGTCTCTCCTGGTACCGTCCCAGAAGCTGCAATTCATAGGGGCAGTTCTGGACACCATCCAAGGGAAAGCTTTTCTTCCCGAGGACAGGGCAGAACGCATCTGGTCCCTCATAAGGGATCTATCAGCAAAGAAGACCGTCCCAGCCAGACTGGTCCTTCGCCTGCTCGGACACATGGCTGCAGCCATTCCAACAGTCCCGATGGCAAGGCTCCACATGCGGATAACCCAGTGGATGCTCAGAGTGCAATGGGACCAAATGCAAGACCATCTGCAGCAGCCAGTCAGAATCACGAAGGCCATGATTCGGAACTGGCAATGGTGGCTAGACCCAGGAACTCTCTCTGTGTGGGTTCCTTTCACAGCGCCGTCCCCAGTGATGACACTCTCTGCAGACGCCTCAGGGCTGGGGTGGGGAGCACACTTGAATGGGGTGAGGTCTCAGGGTACATGGACTTCTCAGGAAGCTCATCTCCATATCAACATATTGGAGATGAGGGCGGTCCTTTATGCCCTGCAAGCCTTCCAGTCGGACATTCCACCGAGTACTCTTCTGTTACAAACAGACAATATGGCGGTGATGTATTACCTCAGCAGACAAGGAGGCACGCACACTCCTATCCCCTCTGCAGGGAGGCCATGAGAGTGTGGGAATGGGTAATACGACACGACGCAAACCTTATCGCTGTTCACGTTCCCGGAGTGGATAATACCGTCGCAGACAGCCTGAGTCATTCCCAGGCCAGAGTCCACGAGTGGGAACTCCTACAGGAGGTGGTAGAGGATCTGTTTCTCTGATGGGGCACTCCAGAATTGGATTTGTTCGCGTCCCCATACAACGCAAAACTGCCCAATTTTTGCTCGCTAGATCCAGGACCTGGTGTTTTCTGGCGAGACGCGTTGTCCCTCTCCTGGGCCGGCAGATTACTTTACGCCTTTCCTCCCTTCCCGTTGATCCAGAGAGTCCTTGTCAAACTTCGCAGGGAGCACGCGACGCTGATTTTGATAGCGCCATTTTGGCCCAGACAGATTTGGTTCCCGCTTCTGAGTCACTTGTCCCGGGAACCTCCGCTTCCTTTACCAAACAGCTCCCATCTACTGTCTCACGAGGAGGGTTCATTAGTCCACCCGGACTTACATTCACTGAACCTGCATGCTTGGCTCCTAGAGACATAGCCATTTTGCGACACGGGGTCTCGCAAGAGGTGGCGGAAGTCCTTTCTGCCACCAGAAAACCGGCAACACACGCCACATACGCCATGAAATGGCATAGGTTTTGCCCAGGTCTCAAGCACGCCAAGCCCCTTTAGACTCTGCCCAGAAAACTAGTTCTGAATACCTGCTGTCCCTTTACCGATCAGGGTTGGCCTACTCCTCTATCAAGGTGCACCTTTGTGCGATCTCAGCCTACCATGCCCCTATAGGCCAACGCACGGTGGCACAGTTGGATACTTCTCCGGCCTTCTTAAGAGGGGTGCTCCACCTTAGGCCAACCATCAAGGATCCCATCCCTCCTTGGGACCTGCCTTTCGTCCTGGAGCAGCTTACGCTGCCACCTTTTGAGCCTGCCGCAGATTGTGAGCTGCGTTTTCTGTCGTGGAAAATGTTATTTTTGGTTGCTGTTACTTGCAGGAGAATCTCAAGCACACGCCTCATGTGTAAGGAGCCTTATTTGATTTTCACCAGGACAGGGTGTCCCTGAGGACAAATCCCAAGTTCTTGCCTAAGGTGGTATCAGCCCTCACACTTAATCAAGACATTGATTTGCCAGTGTACTTCCCTAAGTACACTAACAGAGGAGAGGCTCTGCTTCACACCCTGGATGTTCACCGGTGTCTGAGATATTACTTGACCAGGACCAAGCAGCACCGCAAAACGGAACAGCTGTTCGTCCCTTTCGCTGAGAGGATGTTGGGTCATCCAGTCTCGAAACAAACCCTTTCTTGCTGGCTTATCCAGTGCATTTCCCTTTGCTACAACAATCGACAGAAACCCCTTCCGGGTGCAGCTAAGGGCCATTCGACGAAGGGAGTGGCTACTTCCTTTGCAGCACTTAAAATGTATCCACATCGGCCATATGTGCTGCAGCCACCTGGAGCTCTGTGCACACCTTTATAAGGCACTACAGCCTTGATATTGCCTCACGGCGTAGAGCAGGTTTCGGCCTTGCTGTCCTGCAGGGTCTCCTGTCCTAGAATCAGGACATGTTTAGATCTCAGTTTTTGCCTCCTCCCTATGGCCTTTCTAGGTGCCATTGCTTGGGAATCAGTCCTAATGGTGTAACCTGCTGCAAGAGCTGTACCTCGAAGAAGATAGTACAGTTTCATAAGAACTTACCGTAACAGTAGATCTTCGAGAACAGCTCTTGCAGCAGGTACCTTCCCGCCCACCATCTCCCCCTTGGAGGAGGTAAGTTCCAGCCTACGCTTAGGAAGATTGTCCTCAGTCTTGGCCATCTGATGGCGGGTCCTCTGTCTCCCTTTCTGATGTCATCCAGTGGCCGGGAGTCTTCGGCCGGAGAACTGGGGATTCTGGCGGGACCACCTCCTTATGTACCACGCCTGACGTCGGGGACGGGACTGACGTCGGAGGAGGTCCCTGTTGAAGACTGCTAGCTAGAAGATTTCTGTGGGGTCCTGACGCCTGCCGGCTTCAGTCGTAATGGTGTAACCTGCTGCAAGAGCTGTTCTCGAAGATCTACTGTTACGGTAAGTTCTTACGTAACTGTACTTTCCTCCTATTTCTCCAGCATTTGAGACCTTGTCAGATGCAGTCTGGAACAGGCACTGCCCTTAATGACAGGCCGGTGTATGTTTCTGAGCCGATAGCGGATGCCATTATTATTCTTGCTGAGAAGGACAAAGCTATTCTTCCCCAGGAGGTCTCTGTGCACCCTATTAAAAAGGACTAATGCTAGATTGACACTTGGGCAGCCAAGCTTCTGCAGCTTCCAGCTTTGATATGTGACTTGCTAGCTACTAAGGGCATTTTTCCACATACAAGTATACCCTTTGGAGCTTGTTTAAGACTCTGGCAGACTCCTTGCCAGACTCTGAAACTAAACAGAATATCCTGCAGACTGCTATTTATGGTACTGAGTCTAACAGTCATCAGCTCAAAGCATCTATGGATGCCTTCGATACTGCCTTTCATTCTGCTGCAGTGGGCATTTGCATCAGAATGCACTCTTGGCTTTGTATGTCTGGTTTCTCTCAAGATGTCCAACAACAGGTAATAAATATTCCCTTTGATGGCACTTACTTGTTTGGACAGCAGGTAGAAAGTCTCTTGAGGCATCTCAGAAAATGAGAACGACCGTGAAGACTTGCAGACCAGCTCCTGCTAACCCTCTTGGGGAAAGGACAAGGTTTCTTTCAGAGCAGGCAGTCCTTTCAAGGAAAAGGTAGGGGAGCCCAAAACAAATCTTAGCCTTCCCAGCCTCAAAAGAAGACGCAGCCAAAAGTACAAATGCCAAAGCGCCCAGTGCAACTCTCTGAAGCTCTGGCCCCAGTCCTGCATCAGCTGCCCGAGGCAGACCTCTCCTCACCAGTAGTGGGGCACCTGACCCAGTTTTACCATCAGTGGGAGAGTTCATCATGATGGAGAATTGAGTCCTTGGGAGCATCCAAAAAGGATACTCCCTTGACTTCGCAAAAAATCCCTTCGGACTGCCACCCAGAAGGCAACCCCTCTTTATCAGCCCATGTCAGAGGCACTAGCACAGGAGACTTTTTTTTTTTTTGATTTGTTGGGACATCAGTCCCATTTTCAACAAAGTCCTGTCATAGAAAATAACAAACAATACAATGACAAAACATTTTCGTTACATTTACACAATCAAAATTACTTAAAACAG
This sequence comes from Neoceratodus forsteri, assembly GCA_016271365.2. Taxonomy (NCBI): domain Eukaryota; kingdom Metazoa; phylum Chordata; order Ceratodontiformes; family Ceratodontidae; genus Neoceratodus; species Neoceratodus forsteri. Next base: position 159,325,265 of record CM057458.1, on the reverse strand, counting down.
GTACATGTTAATTGCAAATATTCTCTTATTTTACACTTGAAAGTAGATACATTGTCAATAGCCTTCAATCTTTGGGGCATTTTATTCCAATAATAAGCAGTAGTATTCTGAAGCATAATATCTCCATATTTATTATAAGATCTGATCATAGGGATCTCATTACCAAAAGATCTTGTATGAATAGTTAATGACCTATCACCTTTAATTTTAATATGATCAAACAGACAATGTCTAGGTTCACCTTTTAATATTTGGTAACAATATATATACCAAATATAAGCCCTTTTCTCTTTCGGATTTAACCAGTCTAATTTTTTATGTAAGTCACAATGATGCACCCATGCCTACTTCTTGTTATAAATGTACTCATTTTGTAGTAAACCTGATTTACTTTATTCAACACTGTGGTGTTAAAATGCATATATAACATTGATCCATATTCCAAAACTGGAACTAACAGTTGTCCAACCACTTTTCCCCTTACTTTCTTAGTCAAGCTTCCAGCTACCCTTCTTAACATCCCTAATTTTTGAGTTACCTTTTTAACTTGTATAAGAACATGTTCTGTATACATTAAACCACAATCAATTTGTACACCCAAATATCTATAAGTATCAACTGCTTCAATCTGAATATTCTCAGCAAGTTTTATTTGCAGTTTTGATTTCCCTTTATTTTTAAATCCACTAAAAACCATGCTTTGTGTTTTTTTTTTTTTAGTTTAACAACAAACCTAGGTTATTAAACCAAGTCTGTAATAGATTTATATCCTGTTGAAGCTTATAACTTAGTTGTTCCATACTATCTGCAGATGCCAAAATTACTGTGTCATCTGTATACATTCTAACATCACAGTATTTTATTTGCTTTGGAAGGTTATTCACATAAACATTAAACATGAGAGGACCCAAAATAGATCCTTGTGGGACTCCTCGAAAAACTTCTCCCTGGCCTGAAATAATATCGCCCAGAACCACACATTGTCTTCGATCAGATAAATATGATTTCATCCACTTTAATGATTCATCCTGAATACCCAATTCATATAAACTTTCTAACAAAGCTTCTTGTTGTACAAGATCAAACGCCTTGCTTAAATAAACAAACATCGCCCCTGTACTTCTACCTTGATTCAGTGATGTTGCTACTAAATTATTAAAGTCCAGCAAGGCGGTGTTTCTTGACCTACCTTTTTGAAATCCATATTGATATTTTGTCAGTAACTGATTCTCTTCCAAATACTGACTTGACTGTACATGGACTAGCTTTTCCAAAATGTTAGACACTATTGACAATAAGGCAATTGGTCTATAATTTGATACTGCTACACTATCGCCACCTTTGAAAATAGGTATAATTTTACTCACCTTCCAGACCCCTGGAACTATAGAGCATTGCATGCTCCAGTTAAAAAGATATGTTACAACAGGAGCAGTAATCTCTGCCCCACATCTCAAAAATGTAGCTTCAATATCATCTAAACCTCCAGATTTTGAAACATTCAAGCATTTAAGTTCCTTTTCAACTTCCTTTACCATTATATCTCTAAATTTAAATTTGAGTCCAAAGTCCACCTTATTAATTGTTTCCATATTTCTTTAATATTATCTAAAGAAATTTCTGATGTTTTTTATTTAACCTAGGAATATTTAGGTCAGGCAAATCAATACAATATGTATTAAAATAATTTGCTACCACTTGATCTTTTATTAATCTTTCCCCCTGACCTAAATTAATCTTTTGTATTGGTCTTATAGGATCTTTCAAATCAAAAATTTGCCTCCAGAATTTTTTGGATCTTGTGTCTTATTTAATTTAACCAAATAGTACTGTACTTTTGCTCTTTTTATATCTTTCTTACATTTATCTCTCCAATATTTAAATTTTTCCCAGGTCACAGATTCCTTATACTTTCTGGCCTTTTTCCATACGCTATCCCTTATTATTCTTTGTTGTTTTTCTGTTATCCAGGGTAATTGTTTATTTTTAACTATCTTTTTTTACTTTTGGGGCATGCTGTTGAATACATAATAACATTATATCTTTAAACTCTTGGACTGCCAATTCTGTATCCGGAATAAGGAAAACCCTTTCCCAGTTTTGTTTTATTACAGAATTCCTAAATTTTACCTCACGGAACCTGGTATAATCTCTTGTCCAATACGATGTTTTATTTATTTTCATCCTAGTGTTTAAATTAACTACACATGTTATTGGATTATAGTCACTCAGATTCAAAGATAGTATCTCCTGACTCAATACTTCTAATTCTTGTGAAACGAATTTTAAATCTAATATAGAACCTACTGTACAACTTGATTGTTAGTAATTCTGGTTGGATTTTTTATTATTTGGTCCAATCCTAATGTTGTAAAACTATTTCTTAATCTTTCCCCTTTAGATTGTAGCCAATTTGAGTTAAAATCACCAGTTATTAAAACATGATGATTTCCTATTTTATCCAATATAATCTCTGCTAGGGAATCAAACGTCTTTATTTTTGTCTTTGGTGAGGCATAGAACACTCCTACAATTAACCTCAGAGAGCAGATTTTTATCATCAAACCATCTACCCCCTCATGATTAATTGTTAACAAGGTCTGATAGGGGTCAAGATTATTCTTTATATAAAATAAAACCCCACCACCCTTCTTTTCCCTATCTTTTCTAATTACTCTATAGTCCATTAACCGAATTTCACTATAATGTGTACCTTCATGAAGCCAAGTTTCTGATAATGCTATTATATCGTATTCAGATTCAGTAACCCAAACACGGTACTCATCAATTTTATTTATTAAACTTCTAACATTTTCGTGTACCATAGAAATTCCTTTATTTTCCTTTGGTCCTGGATTTTGTTCAATGTCTCCACTCTGTATTAATAACAATATACAAAGCAGATGATTTTTACTTGAGCTCAATTTACATTTTAAGTGGCCTGGAAAAAACTGTCTCTGAATCTGTTTCCATTAATTTGTAAAGTGATTATGCCTTTTGGTTATTAGATATTGTTTTAAGTAATAATCTGAGATCCCTATAATCTGTTTACTTACATTCCGTTTTACAACACTAACCTCTGAATATTCACATCTACCTAATATCCAAAAACCCCACATCATGTACCCTATTATGAAACTTTTTAACATGTAACCCATTGTTAAAACAATCTTTTAAAACCTTATAAATTTAGCAAAACTACTGGCGTTTTTCTTCTCCAAGTGGCTTCCTCGTGCCACAATGTAAGGCATGAAGCTTTAAACACAAGAGCCCCGCCTTTCTACGTGCACCCAATCACTGGATGTAATTGGCAAAGTCCAAAGTTCTCCCCCTGTATAAAAGGAATTCACAAAATAAGGTGCAGTTTCTCAGATTAAAAAGTTGTAATAGGTAGCAGGAAAGTCAGTTTACTTCTCCCGACAACGGCAATATTCAGCTCTCACCTGCAGCCGTGATGGAATTCAGGTTGATGTCTCGAACTGTGCTGCTAGAGAAATATGCAAGCAGGATTTAAACACAAGAGCCCCCGCCCCTTCTAAGTGCACCCAATCACTGGATGTAATTGGCAAAAGTCCACAGTTCTCCCCTGTATGACAGAAATTCACAAAATAAGGTGCAGTTTCTCAGATTAAAAGTTGTAATAGGTGGCAGGAAAGTCAGTTTACTTCTCCCAACAGCAGCAATATTCAGCTTTCACCTGCAGCCATGATGGAATTTGGGTTGATGTCTCGAATTGTGCTGACTGTGCTGTGAGACAGAATGAAACACAGGCTTCTACTCTCACTACTTCTTAGTTCCGAAGAAATCAGGGGGAATGTGCCCCATCCTCAACCTCAGAAATCTGAACAAATCAATGACTCAAGAAACGTTCAGCATGATTTCTCGGGGGTCTCTGCATCCCTTGCTGAAGCCTCAGGATTTGTTAGCCTCCCTGAATATACAAGATTCACACCACCACAGATACCTCCGATTTGTTGTTCTGGGGCAGCATGATCAGTTCAGAATCCTGCACTTTGGGCTATCTTCAGTGCCTTGAGTCTTTACACATTGCTTTGTAGTACTCGCAGCACACCTGAAAACTCTAGAACTCCAGATTTACCCTTATCTCAATGACTGGCTGATAGCCAGCTCATCCAAGCAAGAGACTGAACAGGCAGGGGCCACGGCCTCTCAGTTCCTTACCTCCATGGAGGCTCTGCTGAATCTAGAGAAGACTCTGCTCCAACGCTCACAGCAGCTGCCGTTCATAAGAGCTCTTCTGGATACAGCCAGGTCTGGACCATCCTTCCAGCGAGCAGAATTTACCTGCAGATGGCATGCTATATAATGGAGTGGATATCTGTGCAACCCACTGCATGCAACATATGCTGTGTCTGATAGCCTCCTCAGTGTTCACAGTGCCCCTGGCATGACTGCACATGAGAACGACTCTCTGGATGCTCAGTACACAGTGGTCACAAGCATCACATCCTTAGACCTACCCCGTACGAGTGACCAGGCCCTTGGTTTGGTCACGCACATGGTGGTCAATAGAGGACAGTCTCTTCCAGGGCTTCCCCTTCTCCCAACTGGAGCCTTGGGTGGCTCTCACCTCACATGTCTTCCTGTTGGGGTGGGGCACCTACTGCCAGGGCCTTCAACCACAAGGTGAGCGGGACTCATCAGAAACTCATCTCTAAATCAGTGTGTTGGAGATGCGAGTCGTGTTCTACACCCTACGAACCCTAGTGAATCTCGTCAACCACAAAACAGTCCTCCTCCAGATAGAGAAAAAGTCTGTTATGTATTACATCAACAAGCAAGGAGAGGCACCCTCTTACCCTCTCTGCAGGGAAGTAATTTGAGTGTGGGAAGGTGCCTGAAACAAGGGATACTGCTCCAAGCCATTTACCTGCCAGAAGTTCAGAACACTCTGGCAGACGAGCTCAGCCGAACAGAAGCCCGTTCCTCACGAGTGGTCACCAGCTCCAGACATCGCAAGATTGCTGTTCGATGAGTGGGGTTGCCCAGATGTGAATCTTTTTATGTCCCCACTCAATTCCAAACTGCATCAGTTTTGCTTCAGAAATCCAGGATGTGTCATTTTTTTGTCAGGATGCATTCAGACTACAGTGGCAAAATCTAATCTTACTGAACTAAAAGTCTCCACCACTCAGTCACAGTAATGGGACTATACTGGAGGCACTAGGACCCTGCAGGAGCCAAAAATCTTCAGGAGGGCCGGTGCCTGGATAGGACCGTGCATGCATGGCACCAGAAGTCTAGCTCGCACCATATAGGCTATCTCGGCGTTGACCCCCCCAACTGCCTCAGTTCCTTTTTTTCCCCCCACTGTCGAGTGCGCTTCATTGACGATGTCGCCTGCTTGCCAGGAGTAAAGTCTTCATCTATACAACGGCAGCTATAGCCATTCAGTATTCATTTAACTTAATACTTTGTGTGCTAAAAAAAAAAAAAAACAGGAAGAAATTCTCATCCTGCCATCAACTGAGTCAACCTTAGATGGTAGCAGTGATGGTAGGGAGACTTTGTCTGAAAGCTGTGATGGCAGTGGGGCTGTGTCTGGTCCACTGCCCTTTGCCCGGGGGGGTCAACTATGGGCAGTCCCATGCTTGGGGTAGGGACAATCCACCCAAAGCACAAAAGTAGCAGGCCCATTCCTGACCTCGACTGGGGACCCGGCTCCGCTTGAGCTCTTCTTCCTCCTGTAGGTGGAAGAAGAAATGGTACCGTTCAAGGTCGCCCCTCTGGTATGTCTGCGTGGGGATCATAGGTGGTAGAGAGCAGTAGGCCTGACCTGGCTCCAATGGGTTTCTTTGTGGCACCATTCTTAACAGCCGCGATCTTCTACATTGGAGCCCGTCTCTGTCCTTGATGGGGCTCCAGTGAGCAGTTTCATCTCAGGGCCACTCTTTTAGAGCAGTGGGCATGGCATCTGCCCATATGTCCTGGCCAGTGGACTGGTTCCACGGCCTTCAGGCCCTGGAGCCACGGGGCCGTGGCCGGGTCAATTGGGCCAGTATGTGTGCATGGTGCAGCTCTCTGGTGCCAGCACCATCGTCGCCAACTGAACGTGCCTACCCCCCTCACCTTTTTCCCTGCAGGGGCTGGCATGGGTACTGCTTTCCTTCCCCCCATTCTTCAGGTCTAGAGCCAGCAGCGATGCTAGCTCTGCTTGTGGTGCCGGCGCTGTGGATGGTGCTTGCGCCATGGATGGCGCCGAGCTCCTCAACGCCGATCCAGGTGGTGGCATCTCCCGTGATCCTGGCCTAGAGCTGCCTTTTGGAGGTTCTTCTAAGGAAGAAGTGGATCTGAATGAATCTCTCCCCTTTCCTTCTTTGTCGATGATGCAGTGGATGACTCATTTTAGGGGCTGGAACGCAAGTCTTCTGTATCAGCAGAGCCTGTGATGGGGGTCCACCAGAACATTTCAGTCTTCATCTGTGAACCAAAGTAGACTTCTACGTCTTGAGTTTCTATATTCCTCAGTACGAGTATACTCTCACTTTAATGGTCGACAGACTCCCAGATTCTAACTCTCCATTGCTGGGGGCATATGGCCCAGTAATCAGCTAAAAGCTTTTATGGACACCTGTGACGCTGCCTCTAGGGCGGCCGCCGTTGGCAGCAGGTGATTAACGTCTCCTTGATGGTGCTTATCTATCTGGCCCTCAGGGTGAGCTCCGGAGGCCTCTCAGAACATCAGGGCTACCATTTAAGCAGTAGGATGGCTCCCGTTGCCCCTCAGAGGGATGGGAACTGTCAACATTCTAGTAACAGTCCTTTCAAGATAGAGGCCTAGAACCCTTTGTCAGGAACCAACTCCTCAGCTGCAAAGAAATCATGGCAGAGGGCACAGGGCCCGAAAGTGCCCTGTACCAGCTTCTGTAGATCCGGCCCAGGTCCCTCCTCAGCTATCTGAGGTGTATGTCTTTCAGCATCTGGTTTGGTTTTACAGCCAGTGGAAATCCATTTCAACGGGTGTATGGGTCATCAGGATTTTCCGAGAGGGATATCCTCTCAGTTTCACAGAGTTTTTCCCAGACCCAGTCTGCCCATCTCTCAGTCAGACTCTCTTGCTTCTGAGATATGGGGCCTCTGCAGAAACAGGGCAGTAGAAGTTGTTCTACAGCAGATCGGAACACAGGTTCCTATTTCCTTTGCTTGGTTCCAGGATGCCAGGTGGTTTGCACCCAATTCTCGACCTTGGAAGGTTAAACAAGTATTTGAGTTCACTAAACCTCAGTGTTTGTCTTCACTTCCTGGATATTTGGCTCCTGGACAGCCCATCCAGGCTTGAGACACAGGAAGCAGTTGCCACAGCTTCTCAGTTGCTCACTTCCAGGATGGGTTTTCTAATTCAGGGAAGGTGCCAGATTCACCTTCCCAGCAGCTCCTTTTCATATGAACCCTCCGGGATGCCTCCAGGTTGAGGGTTTTTCCTTCTGGAGAACGGGAGAAACAACATCTTCAGATATCTCGTTACATCATGGAAAATGACTCTGTTTGGGCCCTTTTTGATGCAGCGGATGCTGGGACTCATGGCATCATCCGCAACAATCAGTGGTCTCAAGCCACGCATCCACAATCGTCCGCATAAATGGCAGAACCTCAGACAAAATCACTTGCATGGTAGACACAGTTGGGAAGGCTTCTACAAGATCTGCCCTTGCCCTCTGAGATCTCACATCACCATCACCACAGTTGGTCTCCTGATCGGTTGGGGAGCTCCCTGTCAGGACCTCCACACTCAGGTGTGGAGCCAGGAGGAGCCTCATCTTCTCATAAATATCTTAGAGATGAGAGCTGTCTTATACGCTTCTGAGTCCTGAAGGATGCCGTCTGCCACAAAGGTTGTGAGGGCGTGAGATTGGTGCCTCGAACACGATGCATCAGTTCAGACATCGTGCAGTCACTGTTCAACGAGTGGGGCAGTCTGGACCTGGTCCTGTTTGCATCCCCTCTCAACACAAAACTGCCCCTATCCTGCTTCAGAAATCTAGAACCTGGTGTTTTCTATAAGGATGTATCACTGCAGTGGACAAGATGCTTCCTGTATGCTTCCCTGCTCTTCTCTTCGTTCAGAGGGTGCTGCTCAAGTTGGAGGCACGAGGGGGGCAGGATGATTCTCATCATCCCAGACTGGCCTTGCAGATGTGATTGGCATTGATCAACAATCTGTCAGAAGACGAGCAGACCTTCTGACGTGGGGACTTTGGTCCATCCCAACCTATGTTCCCTTCATCTCCATGCAGGGCTCCTGAGGAGATAGAAGTGGGCAGGTTTTCGGTTTCCCAGACAATCGCAGAAGTCTTAGCTGTGCATAGGCCTTCCACCAGGAAGGCTTGCACAACTAAGTGGAAACTCTTCTCCATCTGGTGTGCAAAGTCCCATCTGAACCCTTGTGGTTGCCCACCAACTAAGGTGTTGGGGTGCCTCTTGGACCTGTCGAATGCAGGCCTGTAATACTTGGCAGTGAAAGACAAGGTACACTGCTGCGCATTTTCAGCCTATTTTGAGACAGTAGAGGGCATCTTATTGGCTCATTTACCATTAGTCAAGAGATTCCTAAAAGGTATTCTACACACTAAACCCTCGGTCAGTAGACTGATGGCCATATGGGATGTTAACCTGGTGCTAGATTGCTCACCTGTAAACCCTTTGAGCCGCTAGCTACCTGTAAATTAAAATTTCTAACCAGGAAGACAGCCTTCTTAGTGGCTGTCACTGTCACTCACAGGGTACCCAAAATCCATGCTTCTATCTCAGACCCTCTTACTCCATCTTTCACGAGGACAGGGTGGTATTTTCGTACTCACCCTAAATTCCTAGCAGAGTGGTTTCGTACTTTCACCTCAACCAGCCTTTGCTTCTCTCTACCTACTTCGCTAATTCCAGAATGAAGGGGAACACTCCTTTCATTCTCTGGATGTTAAGAGGGTTCTGCAATCCTACATTGACAGAAAGAGAGAGGTATGCAGTCCAAGCAACTGCTGTATCTTTCATCATGCCTCAGCTGGGTCAGCCTATTGCCATGAGATGTATTTCTGCATGGTTAGTAGCAGGTCTTTATCACCACTAATCCATGGCACAGGTCCAGTTGGAAGGCTGGGTTAACACCCACTCTATCGGGGCAGTTATGGCTCCCCTGGCTGAGAGTCATAATGTACCTGTTGCAGGCATCTGCAAGACGGTGACTTGGAGCTCAGTGCATACTTTTGTGAAGCACTACGTTCTGGATATTCTTGCTAGACAGCTCACTTTCTTCAGCAGAACAGTCCTTATGGACTTCTGTCCTGAGTGAGCTCTGTCTCCTGCCACCCTACTTGGGGGTTTGATTTTTAGCTTGGTACTCTCCCATTAGTGTGAATGAGTAGTGGAGACTTTTAGTCCAGGAAGATACAGAAATTACGTACCTACCGTTAATTCTTGATCTTCTTGGACAAAATCTCCACCACTCATTCACATGCCCACCCACCATCCCCCGAGCTCACTCATTCTGTTTTTGATCTTTGCTTCCTTGTTGTTCAGGATGTGAAGACATTGTTGAATGGACCCTTCTTACACGGGTCATCCGGGCCATCTTATGCCCAGAAGTTAGGGTTAGGTTTTCTTAAGTTAGTTTACACTGCACCTCCTTGGTCAAAAAGGTACTGAGATGGTTAGAGGGTCAATGCCGAGATAGCCTATATGGTGCAAGCTAATCTCATGGTGCTGCACATGTGCGGTCCTATCCCGGCGCCGACCCTCCTCAAGTTTTTTGGGTCCCCCAGGGTCCTAGTGCCTCCGGCGTAGTCCCATTAGTGTGAATGAGTGGTGGAGACTGTGATGCTTGGCCAGCTGGTTATGATTATTGTATATTTGTGATATAAAAATATAGTATGTGGTTGTCTCACACAAGACAGCCGGTGCTTCCATGGGTGCCCCCCCCCCCCGATTTCAGTGAAGCTACAGGATATGTAAACTGACCAGGAACCATTTAATTAACTGACTTCCTTCAGAATGGCATTTTACTACCTTTTCATGACATGCCTAGGCTTTTTGAAGTGCAAACCAAATGTGACTTTATGATTTCAGAAACAGGACGTCATTAAGCTGATTCCTGTTGGCTATCTCACACCTGGGTGACAGACTTCAGGGTTGTAAGTTCAAAGGAAACGTGTGTAATTAAGGAGTTGTATAAATGAAATGTCTTTTTTCTTCTGATGTCACCTTATTTAAAATACCTCTTGATAGGAAATCATGCTTTGTAATTTTATATTCTAAAATGAGGAACTAGATGACTCACAGAAGGGGTGTGGGGAGACACAGAGTTTAAACTAATACTTGTGTCTGAAATGTTGTTATATTATTTTGGGACTCTGAGAGGGAGAGACAGCTCTCTGATCTTACTTTAAAACACACTTCCAGAGGTGTAACACCTTAGATAGCAAAAATCTAACTATGTTGTGGTAGGAGTTTTGCTTTGTAATTTTCCCTTGTTCTTTTATGTGATTGTGAGCTCTTTGATAGTGTTCTGTGTTTACATTTTTCACATTTTTATCATCTTTTAGTAAAGTACATTTTCTTAAAATACTGCCTGGGTTTGTCTTCCCAGTTCTTTTTGCATGTGGTGTATACGTGGTTAAGTCTGACAGCTGTTTGAAAGGCTTGATGGTGTTACCTAAGGTCTCTTAGAGAGTTTAAAGGGTTCATTTTGGATACCTGGTTAGGTGCCCTTAGGTGAAAGATATATTGCATCCCCCCCCAAGAGAATATTATCTGAGCCTGTACATTTGGGTACGCTAGCATAAGGTTCACAGTTTGAATCCCCCCAGAACTTGAGACTAAAGGTGATGCGGACCCAAAAGCAGACAGCAGGGTTACCCTGTCTGTTACCTGTTCACACTATTGCACTCTGAGATTGGCACTGTGGGAACAGAGGGCCTGACCTGCTGAGTGCGTTTGTGACAGATTTGGTTGGCAGCAGTGTGATAAATTTGGTAATACATGCTTTAACTGTTCAGTGTGTCAGCTTAATACTGTACAGCTTACTTGCAAAATAGGGCAGTGATTTATTTTTAAAAAGAAAATAGAACAATATAATTTTGCTTACAGTCAAAGTTCCTTCCCATTTTATTTTTTTTTCAAAGTGCAAGTTAGAGTAGCTGTAGTTAGGGAAGACGATGGCTTCCAACTACAGTGAGCACACTGCAGACTACCTGAAGCAGTTATGCAAGGAGAGAGGAGTTCTGCACGAGGGGAGAGCCACCAAGCAGAATCTCATGGACGCTCTGATGGCCGGTGATGCCCAGTGTGTCGAGTCACAGACTGTGACTGTAAAGGACCAAACCTTGGGCGTGGAGGGGCCAGCAGCCAGTGCAGTGTCCAGATCTGGTGAGGAGGACAGCAGCGCCAGTGCAAGCCAAGGGCCACAGCAGCAGGGGATGGCCACCAGCATTCTGGAGCCAGAAGCAATCAGGCTGCAGGCTGAGCTGCGCAGGATTGAGCTGGAGTTCCACAGAGAATAGAAGTGAGAACAGCGAGCCACAGAGGAGAAGAAGGAGCGAGAAGCTGACCGGGAAGAGCGTGAGTGCCAGAGGCAACATGAACTGGAGAAGCTATGACTCCAGCCACCAGCACCAGAGCAGGTAAGTGGCTTGGGTTTAACTGGAACTACAGGACTGGATTACAAATTAAATTCCAAATTGATAGCTGAATTTAAAGAAGTTTGTATTCAGGCAGAGATTCCTAGTGGGTCCCGGAGCTTCCAGCTATCCCCGCTACTTACCAGGAATGCTCGGGATGCATTGGGTCAGATGGACACTGAGGACAGTAATGATTACAGCAAACTTAAAGCTGCACTTTTAAAAAGGTTTGATTTAACTGCAGAAGCATACAGAGCAAAAAAGTTTGATTTAACTGCAGAACCATAGAGAGCTAAATTCCGTAATCTCAGGAGAAGCTCTGACATGAGCTACGAGGAGCTAGCCATGAAACAACGTCAAGTGTTTAAAACGTTGGTGGGAAGGAATTGAAGCAAACTTCGTGGATAAAATTGAAAATGCTATATTGTTAGAACAGTTTTTTGGGGCATGCCCAGCAGAGCTGAAAACCTGGCTGAAGGACCGAGATCCCAAAACTGTGCAAGAGGCTGCTGAACTCTCAGACCGCTATGCCAAGAGCAGACCTGCTCTGAGAGTGAATGGAGGGGGCATGGCAGCACAGAAAGGGAAAAGCACACCTTCAGGGCAGCTAAAACCCTCACTGCCTCCACCAAAACCAGTTAGCCCCAGGTTTCAAAGAAAAGATTTTTCTGAGAAAAGAAACGAATGTTGGGTTTGCAAAGAAACTGGGCATATTGCCCGACTGTGTCCCAAAAGGACGAGCAATTCGCAAAATGGGGCTAGGAAAGAAGTGGGTTGTGTGTCCCTGGAAGCATGCCTGTGAACGAGTGAACACATGCACCCAGTCACTGTAAATGGTGTACAGACACAAGGGTTAAGAGACACAGAGGCATCCCTGACGTTCATAAAAAGGAATCTGGTAGAGCCTGGTCAGCTTATACCCAATAGATTTGTAACTGTACAAGGCTTCACTGAGGAGGAGAAAGCATTGCCACTCACTAGTGTTCTCCTAGACTGGGGTGAAATGGGGAACTGTGCAACAGGTGGCTGTAGCCAAAACTTTAGCAGCTAACGTCATCCTTGGCAACAATCTCAAACGGGATGGTGTGTGCAGTTACCTGTAGCCAAGTGGCAAGGGAAAATTGTAGTTCCCTGGACCCCATAGAAGCCACTGTGGAAACCACTGGGAGTCTGGTTCCCCAGCCTGTCTCCTGATATGGAGACTAATGAAAAGAGGTAGAAATTTCCCCAATAGCAGTTAACCAAATGGCTTCGGAAGGTTATTCCGAAGAAGGAGGGGTGACCCATTGTCAGTGGGTTAGGGATGACGGTGATCCTGAGTGCCCTGATACTAGAGCTAGGGACCCTAGTTTAGATATTGACGGGGAACTGTCCCAGGCCTTGGGAATGTGTAAGGAGTTTGCAGCTGCTCAGAAAAGTGACCCTAGTCTAGAGAAGCTGAGGGCTTGGGTAGACTGATGGAGCACAGGTGGGTGACGGTAAACATAAAGTTTATTGAGACAATGGACTGATGTATACGCAGGATGCTAAGACAGAGGTAGGGGTGATAGGCAGGCAGCTTGTCGTTCCCCAGGGTACCGTGAGCAGTTGCTCAAGATTGCACACGACATTCCCTTGTCTGGTCATCTGGGAACTGTGCGTACTATGCAGCGGTTGGCCCAGAATTTCTGTTGTCCCAATTTCACCCAGCAGGTGAAGAAGTATTGCGGGTCTTGTCACAGGCACCAAGAAATAGGGAAGGCAGGTAAGAAAACCCAAGCCGCCCTAATTCCATTGCCCATAGTGCAGGGTTTTAAATAATTGATTAGCAGTTTTTTTCTTGGGACTATACTAACTGTACAGAAAGCATTTATATGGATTTTCTATAAGTGTTGTGTTTGTTAAACACATTGAGGCAAGAGCTATGCATTTTCACAAAGATTTAGCACTTTTATGAGCAAAACGCTAATCAATTTTTAGAGTTAAATAAATCCCTGTAGTGGAGGAGCCATTCCAGAGGGTGGGAATGGATATTGTGGGGCCTTTAAATACCCCCAGCTCCTGTGGGAAGAGGTTCATCCTGACTGTGGTGGATTATGCCACCCGGTATCCAGAGGCAGTAACCCTATCCTCACTGAAGACAAAGTGGCAGATGCCTTACCAGGGATTTTCTCCTGTGTTGGGTTTCTGCAGGAGGTTATCACCGATCAAGGGGGTTCCTTCATGTCGGACCTGATGAAATGTTTGTGGGAGAAGTGTGGGGTGGTGCAGAGGTGCACAACACTTTATCACCCACAAGCCAGTGGGCTTGTGGAAAGATTTAATGGTACCCTGAAGTCAGTGCTCCAAGCGTTTGATAAACAGCATGGAAGGGACTGGGAGAAATACCTTCCCCACCTGTTGTTTGCATACAGGGTGGTGCCCCAAGAGTCTACAGGATTTTCCCGCTTTAAGCTCTAATATGGACGCCAGGTACATGGGCCCCTAGACTTGATCCGGGAGGATTGGGAAGGCAAGCATGCCACCTAGGGAACTCCCATAGTGGATTACGTCCTTAGGTTTAGGGAAAGGCTAAAGGAGCTTATGGGGACAGCCCAGAGCAACCTGGCAACTGCCCAACAGAAACAAAAAGTGTGGCACAACTACAGAGACCGAGCTCGCTCATACACGGTGGGTCAGGAAATCATGGTCCTGATCCCGATCCAGAATGAAAAGCTGCAGGCTGAGTGGGCAGGACCGTACAAATAGAAAGGTAAATGACGTGAACTGTATTATAGAGTTACCTGACAGAGGACATACAGAAAGAATGTACCATGTCAACATGATGAAGCCATATGCTAATAGGGCTGACATGGTGTTTGCAGTATGTAGTCCTGGGGAGGGGACGGATGAAGGAGACCCCCTTCTGGACTTGCTGGAAGAAAGCAAGCTGGAGTCCTCTGTGGAGGCAGTTAAATTGTCACCCCAGCTGGCCCCGGGCAAGATCCAGGAAGTAAGGAGGTTTTAGCAGACTTTGCCTCACTGTTTAGCACCAAGCCTGGACTAACCACCTTAGCAACGCACAATGTGGAGACAGGGACACAGACGCCCATATGGCAGACAGCATATCTGGTGTCAGAGGCTGTCCAAAAGGACATTAGGAGGGAGGTGGAGGAAATGCTGGATTTAGGGCTAATCCAGAGGTCCCGCAGCCCCTGGACCTCCCCCATAGTCCTTGTGCCCAAGCCAGATGGCTCTACTCATTTCTTTGTGGATTATCATGGACTAAATGCAGTCACGAAGTCAGACGCCCACCCAGTGCCCCAGAAGGACAAACTCCTGGACAAGTTGGGAGGGGCAACATATCTTACTACTATTGACCTGACAAAGGGGTATGGGCAGGTAGAGTTAACTGACAGAGCTAGGGAGAGGTTGGACTTCATCACTCCGATACGCTTATTTGAATTTAAAGTAATGCCTTTCGGAATGAAGAACACCCCGGCCACTTTCCAAAGGTTGGTGAACCATGTTTTAAATGGTGCTGAGGAGTACGCCATGGCATACCTGAATGACATTGCCATCTTTAGTGCCAGCTGGGAGGAACACCTATCCCACCTTAGGGAAGTGCTGGGCAGAATACAGAGAGCCGGGCTCACTGTCAAAGCTAAGAAGTGCCAGGTTGCCATGGCTGAAGTGGCATACCTCGAGCATGTTGTAGACCGGGGACAGCTCTTTCCCAACCAAGTAAAAATAGAGGTGATCAAGGCATGGCCCAGACCAGAAACGAAGAAGCAGGTCAGGAGTTTTCTAGGGACAGCAGGGTACTATAGGAAATGTGTACTCAATTACAGTGCCCTGGCTGCTCCCCTATCTGACCTGATAAAGAAAGATGCCTAAGAAAGTTACCTCGGAACCAGCCTATGAAAAAGCCTTTACCAGACTGAATGAGGCATTGTGCAGTGCTCCTGTACTGACAAGTCCTGACTATAGCAGACCCTTTATAGTCCAGACTGATGCCTCAGACGTGGGTATTGGGGCAGTACTGAGTCAGACATCCAACCAAGGGAAAGATCACCCTGTAGTGTACCTGAGTAAAAAGTTACTTCCCAGGGAGCAGGCTTACTCTACTGTGGAAAGAGAATGTCTTGCCATAGTATAGGCCCTAAAGAAGTTAGAGCCATACTTATATGGGCAGCATTTTGAGGTACAAACTGACCACAACCCCCTGGTTTGGCTGACACAAATGGGAAAAACTAATGGTAGACTATTAAGATGGAGTCTTGCCTTGCAAGGGTATGACATGACAATCTTGCATAGTGCTGGAGCGACCAATCAGAACACAGTTGGCTTGTCGCGTCTACATGTGGAGTGAACTGACTTAGGGAGCTCATCCCCTGCAGAGGATAGAGCCCCCAGATTCTGTCTAGGTGGGGATGATTGTGATGCCTGGCTAGCTGGTTATGATTATTGTATGATATTTGTAATATAAAAATATAGCATGTGATTGTCTCACATAAGACAGCTTGTGCTTCCATGGGTGCCCCCCCCCCCATTTTCAGTGAAGCTACAGGATATGTAAACTGACCTGGAACCATTTAATTAACTGACTTCCTTCAGAATGGCATTTTATTACCTTTTCATAACATGCCTAGGCTTTTTGAAGTGCAAACCAAATGTGACTTTGACTTCAGAAACAGGACTTCATTAAGCTGATTCCTGTTGGCTATCTCACACCTGGGTGACGGACTGCAGGGTTGTAAGTTCAAAGGAAATGTGTAATTAAGGAGTTATATATAGGAAATGTCTTTTTTCTTCTGATGGCACCTTATTTAAAATACCTCCTGATAGGAAATCATTTTTTGTAATTTTATATTCTAAAAGGAGGTGCTAGATGACTCACAGAAGGGGTATGGAGACACAGAGTTTAAACTGATACTTGTGTCTGAAATGTTATATTATTTTGGGACTCCAAGAGAGACACAGCTCTCTGATCTAACTTTAAAATGCACTTCCAGAGGTGTAATACCTTAGATAGCAAAAATCTAACTATATTGTGGTAGGAGTTTTGCTTTGTAATTTTTCCTTGTTTTTTATGTGATTGTGAGCTTTTTGATATAGTGTTCTGTGTTTACATTTTTCATATTTTTATCATCTTTTAGTAAAGTACATTTTCTTAAGAGACTGCCTATGTGTGTCTTCCAAGTTCTTTTTGCATGTGATGTATACGTGGTTAAGTCTGACAGCTGTTTGAAGGGCTTGATTGTGTTACTAAACTGGGAAAAGGTAAGAATATACCTAAGGTCTCATAGAGTTTAAAGGGTTCATTTTGGATACCTGGCTAGGTGCCCTTAGGCGAAAGATATATTGTACCCTCCAAAGAGAATATTATCTGAGCCTGTACATTTGGGTGTGTTAGCATAAGGTTCACAGTTTGAATCCCCCTGAACTTGAGACTAAAGATGATTTGGACCCAAAAGCAGACAGGAGGGTTACCCTGTCTGTTACCTGTTCACACTATTGCGTTCTGATGTTGGCAGTGTGGGAGCAGAGGGTCTGACCTGCTGAGTGCGTTTGGAACAGAGACTTCATCCAAGAAGATCAAGAATTACGGTAGGTACATAATTTCCATTTTCTGCATGTATTTCCTCAAATCCCTCTAGTGCAGAGGGTATTGCTCAAACTGGAGGCACATGGAGCAAGATGTTACTGGTGATCCACTGCTGGCCTCAACTTAGTTTCCTGTGTTGAACAGATATCAATCAGCAAACCAAGGATCCTTCCACTCACGATTGACTTACTGACTCAGGATCAGCTGGTTCATCCCAGCATGTGCTCGCTTCACCTACAGGACTGGCTCCAGAAAAGATAGAAGTGAACATGTGCAAGGTATCTCAGTGGGTCTCTGAAATATTATGGCTGCGCATAAACTTTCCATTAGGCAAACTTACACAGCCAAGTGGTAAAGATTTTCCATCTGGTGCTCCAAAACCAGCATGGACCCCTTTCAGTGCTCACATGAAAAGGTTCTGGAATACTTGTTGGACCTTTCTGATGCTGGCTTGCAGCACTCCATAGTCAAAGTCCACTTGTGTCCAGTGTTTGCATACCACAAGCTCGCTGGTACTCTGACTGGCACAGCTGCTACTCTTCAAGGGTTTCCTTAAGGACATTTTACACACTAGGCCTCCCATCAGGAAGCTGGTATCATCCTGGGACATCAGCCTTGTGCAGGGTATGCTCACCTGCAAGCCCTTTGTGCTCTTTGCAAAGTGAGCTAAAGTTAACTTGGAACGCAGTTTTTCTAGTGGTCATTGCCTCTGTTTGCAGAGTGTCTGAAATCCATGCCTTGGTCACAGATTTCCCATATACTGTTTTCCACAAGGACAAAGTAGTCTTCTGCACAAGCCCTAAGTTCCTTTCCAAAGTGGTGTCGGAGTTCCATTTGAATCAGTTAGTTGTGTTGCCTACCTACATTGCTATCAGAATGAAAAAGAACACACATTCCATTCTCTGGATGTTAAGAGTCCTTCTGTTTTACCTGGACAGAATTAAGGACTTCAGGCAATCCAAACAGCTGTCTGCTTTGATCCCAGTTGGAAGGGACAGTCTGTTACAATCAAGTGCAATTCTGCCTGGCTTGTGAGCTGTCTACATCACTGCTATGCCATGGCACAGATGAAGCTGGAAGGTCAGGTACGTGCCAACTCCACCAGAGCAGTTGCTTTTCTATGAATCCTGGCAGAGATTTTCTCTGTGCCCGTTGGTGATATTTGTAGAACTGCAACTTGGAGCACAGTGCACACTTTTGTTGAGCACTGTACCTTGGTCTGCCATGCCGGGTAGCATGCCTCCTTTGGTAGGACTAACCTGAATTGACTTCTGTCCTGCTCCTACCACCCTAGTTCAGAGGATTTTGTCTGAGCTTTTTACTCTAACCCATTAGTGTGAATCAGTGGTGAAGATTGATTCCTAAAAGTTATGAAAATTATGTTCTCAGCGTAATTCTTGATCTTCTAGGAATATCTTCACCATTGATTTGCATGCTGTCCCGCCATCCCCTGTGCACATTCCAATCTGTTTGTTGGTCTTCACCCCTTGTTCTTGGTTTGGGCTATGAAGACACCGTGTTACTGGTTTGTTGACCCTTCTTACATGGGTCACCAGGGCTGTCTTATGCCCTTAGGTGTAGAGCATACTGTAAGCACCACTTAGGTTATGCTGTGCCATCTCAGTAAAAGTACTGAGGCAGCTGAGGGCTGGTGCTCAGGTAAGCCATGCAGTGTGAGCCAGTGTAGCGCGGCACTACATGTGTGCAGCATACCTCGGTGCAAGCCCTCCTGAAAATTCTGGCTCCTCAAAAGTCCTAGCATCTCTGGATCAGAACCCATTAATGTGAATCAGTGGTGGTACGTAACGTCAGCGACTCCAGAACAGCGAGTCCACAAGTCGGTGAGGGAATTATTGCGACATTGAAACAGCAACATGTGTTTTATCCCCTCCCCAAGGTGCTATGATCTCAGAGTTGGTTATTTAAGTAAAGGGATGCGGGGGGGGGCAAAGCCCCCACCCGAAAGAAAAAAAATAGTCGCCGTTTGTGCCAGTCGCCTAAATTGCATCGCTATTCCAGACTCGCTGTTCTAGAGTCATTATCACATAGAACTGAATCAATGGTGAAGATATCCCTAGAAGATCAAGAAGTACAGTGAGTATATACTTTTCATTTGTCTGGACTAAATCTCTCTGAGAAGGTGATTGAAGTGATTAATGTTTTCAGGAAACCAACAACAAGAAAAAATGTTTGCTTCATAGTGGAAAAGATTTTCCTTTTGGTGTTCCCATAGACAGTTCAACCCATTACAAGCAAGTCTGTCTACACTCCTAGACTACCTAGTCCATCTTCAGTCCTTGGGCCTAGGCCCTCAACCATAAAGGTTCATTTGGCAGCAGTATACGCTTACTCTTCAGCTGGCAAAGACAGATCAATGGCCTCACAATCCATTTTCAAAATATTTTTCAAAGGCCTTAATCCCCTGTACCTTCTAATAAGAGACGCTGTCCCTGCCTGGGACCTAAATATGTGCATTGCTCAGCTGATGGAGGCTCCTCTCAAGCCTATGGCAACTGCTGCTTTAAGGATGTCACCTGGAAGGCAATTTTCCTGGTGGCAGCGACATCTGCCAGAAGGATGAGCAAGCTACAAGCTCTCTGCACAGATCCCACAAATATCATGTTTCACAGGGACAAGGCAATCCTAAAAACTAACAGAAAATTACTCCCCAAAGTAGTTTCAGAGAGAACAGAAGGTCCACAGTCTGGATGTTGAGAGCGCTCTGAGCTATTACATAGACCTCACAGAGGATGTAAGGTCAGCTAACACTCAGTTATTTGTCACCTGTGGCGAAGTGGGAAAAGGGAAAACAGCATCCAAGAAAACTGTTTCTTGTTGGATAGTTTCCTGCATACAGTTCTGTTATGTTAAATCTGGCAAGCTGCTACCTGAAGGCCTTAGGGTGCACTGCCCAAGGGACACCTCTGCTTCTGTGGCATTAAGAGGTGGTGTTTCTTTTCAGGAAATCTGAAAAACAGTACCTACTTTCATAAGGCATTACTTTCTGGACATACAGTCCAGAATAGATGCCAGTCTTGGCACTGCTGTCTTGCCGAACCTTTTCCCTAAGTAAGTTTTATACCCAGCCTTCCAAGGTACTGCTGTAGAGTCTGCAGTTGTTAAGCATAAGTGAGGGATTCTTGGGGTTTGAAGAAAACATTACTGTAATGTTGTTTCTTCCAAAGGGATCCCTCACTGTGCTTAGCAATCCCTAATCCTCAATCCCCATCTCCCCTACCAGAACCTGGTAAAAGTTTCAAACAAGAATAATTGTTTTCTGTTTGCTTGAGCATTACTTGCTACAGTGCCTTTACAATTGTTGCTCAGTGGTCTCAGCTATCTACTTTTTCATGACAGCTAAAATTGTTTTGCCATGTTTAAGCTATCTAATGTTTCAGAATTATGAAACAATTTTAGTATTTTCTGGTAGTCATTTAGCTAATTTTAGTGTTCACTGCTTACCCAAGTGTTAGAAATAAATCTGATTTTAGAGTGTAGAGGTGAGCATGACTACACAGCAGAGATTCAATGTCATTCTAAGTTCCATAAAATTCTAAAAGCTCCAGGGCAGCTCATTCCAGGGTAATGATTGCAGTTAAGTATAGTAAGGGATCCCTTTGGAAGAAACAACATTACTACAGTGAATGCTTTTTTTCTTCTCTCCTTCTCTCTTTTGTTTTTGGGTTATTCCACTAAGTCATGGTGGCTTGGTGTTCCGCTGTCTTCCTCTCCCTGTGCTGGCTCCCACCTTATCCATCTATTGATATAGGCTTCCATCCAGTCTTGTATCTGATATGTCAACCTTTCCATTTGATGCATCTCCTGTACTATTTCTGTCCACTCCTGCACCGTGAGTGGTTCTTTATGTAACCTGTCTCCTCATATTAACTTTGGTAGCTGCCCACAGAGATATACCACAGATATATTGCTTCCTTCACCTTTATTAAGGGAGATTTTTGACCTAGCACCAGGTGTGAGAACATGGGTGCCTCTGCCAGTGAAAATAAAATCCTTATTCTCTGCACTGTCCCTTCTCAGTACTGTGACAGGTCCTCTCAATACCATAATATGTGGCTGTGTGTGCCCCTTGGCCCATCTTACCTCCCAACTGCTATGAATTTCACATAGTGCTACGATTTTCACACTCAGATTTACCTTTGCTCCACATAGGTTTACTGATGTTCTTAATAATGTTAGAGCTATTTCTGGACACACAAACTATTACAGCATTGAATTAAGTTGACGAAAACATTCCTTATCACTAACTATATGGGGCCCACTATTTGTAGACATATTATTCTTTAATGTAAGAAAGTGTTCCACATTCTGGCCATTTGCTGTGAGGTTTGAAGGCCAGTGCTATGATTTTTGATGCTGAGAAGTTGAGAGGTATGCTTCCCATATTCTCTCCAGCACCTTCCACAGGTTTCTGGGGACCATCTAGCCTTCATTACAGAGATGATGCAATACCTGCTTTTCACCTTCCATGCAGATTTGTGCCATTTGGTGAAGAGGCCGTGCGGAAGGACCCTCTCCATATTTGTTCCCATTCTTTTTCTGTGAATTGGAAGTTGGCTTCTGTCTCCCATTTGTTTATTATGTTTGAAGTCTGCTGGGATTCTTCTTGTATCAATAACTGGTATATTAGAGAAAGAGCCCCTTTTTTCTGGAGGGTTGAAATCAGGGTATTTAAAGATAAGTGCTCTGTTTTTGGTAAGGTAGTCCTAGTTACATTCTCTTGCCTTAGGTGCCATGTTGACATCTGAAAGGTGCATTAAAAATAAAGCATATTATTATTATGTTGTTGGGTCCCAAATTGAAAGAACTGGAATCTGTCTGAATTTTGCCAACAAAATTCTGCTTTCACTTCTTCAGAGGTTTTGATATTATCCCTAGTTGGCAGCTGGGATGATGATATAAATCCCCTCCCAGCTTGTCTTTTGTATCAGTGATCTATTTTACTAGATGGGAATGTATCATCCTCTATCACCCACCTGTCTCTTCACTACTGTATGTGGATCAAGGGGTGCTTAGTCACCCTATCCCATGCCTTTAGCATGATTTCCAGGGCTTCTAAGTTTGATTTCCCCCTGACTTTACAAAGTGTGTCATCATAACAAATGTTTTTTTTTGGGGGTCTTCATGAGAGAGATGCTCAGTGGATTTCCAATGTGCAGTGTAGTTCGGGTAGTCCCATTGCAATGCTGCTTCAGTCGGGTTTGCTAACCAGTACTTCTCTAAAGTGGAGGAAAAACCCTTGCTCTCTACTATTTTTGCCAGCAACGAAGCACTTTATACTCTGGGCTTTATATCAGCCCAAATAAATTTATAGAAGTGTCTCTGGGTTTCCTGGAATAATTTTTTGGCTAGATATACCTGTGCACATTGGAATACACATAGATTGCTAGGAAGGGTGTTCATTTTGATCACCTGAATCCAGGAGTGCATGGGAAAAAAAAGTGAAGATCTTTTGATGTCTTCTTTCAGGGTTTGGATTGAGGGACTGTAGTTGTCCTGTTATAACACATTGTTTATGGCTCTAAGGAAAATGTTTAGGTATTTTAGTTTAGGAAGTCCCCATCTCATTGGATGTCTGTGCTGTATCACCTTCATGCGGTTGTAGATCAGAGTGAGTACGTCTGACTTCACCTCACCAAGGGTGTATCCTGAATAGTGGGAAAATTCAATCCCCAGGAATCCTTCACTGTACTTACTGTAGCAGTCAGTCTGCAGGTCTGAGCCACCCCAGAGTGGAATTTTATGTAAATTAGGGAATGATGGAATGAAATTCAATTCTGTGCAACATTGTCATGCTCCACTCCACCCTCTAACTTCAGATTTATTTTTCTGTCTGAGGAAGAAGTCGCCCCAAAGAACTGTCTTTGTCTAACTTCCAGTTTTACACATTTTTTGCATCTTTTCTTTATTTTTACTCAGTGGTTTTATTTCATTTGAATATCTGCTTTAGTTTAGTTTAGGTGTTTTTAGTATTTGTTAGCGATTTTCTCCAGTTCCCCAGCAGTTCGCAGGCATTGGAGAAAAATCCTTTTTTCTTCATGATTTTTCTGTCTTAAACTGCTTTATCTACTGATATTTTAGTTTTAAATAATATTTATTTATCCCCTTTTAAATGATTTAGGGCTGTTTTTGCTTTGGTCTCCAGGAACTGAGGTGCCTTTGGCGTTTTCCTTTTTTATTCAGTACTTAAAAAAAAAAAAAAAAAACAGTTTTGCTTAGCGGTTTGCCTTTTTTAGGAACTGAACTGCAGTCTCTGCTTTTCTGTTGTTGGGAACCAGTTTTTGGTGGGTTTTGTCATGATGGGCATGTCTGACAAGCCCATAAAGAAAAACAGGACCCACAGGCTTTAAAAACTATATAAAGTGCTTCAGTCTCCTGGCTAAGGCGGACTGCCATGAGTTGTGTTTAAAGTGCCTGGGTCCAGACCACCTGTTCTCAGATTGAGCTCTACATTAAGTTTTGCCCTAAAATGCTTTAAAAAAGGGCCAAAGTATTAGATGATGTAATGGCTTCTCAGTCTACCTCTACATTATCTAAGCGCACTGATGAGGGCCCATCCTTTCATAGTAAGCAGAAGGAAAAGCTTGTTAAAGATGCCTTGGAGTTCAGGGTTTCTGAAGAGGGGAACCCTAAGTTAAGTAAACACAAAAGGCCCTCGGAGCAGGTTCCGGAGATGGTCCTGCTAAGAAAAAACAAGAAAAGCATGTCACTGCCCCTCCTCCTGAAGAAGGAAGGGAGCCATCAGTGGACAAAAATTGAATGCCCTCTATGGGGAACATGGCAGTCTCTCCATGCCTTTGAGGCCATGGGGGTCACTTATGGGCATGCTGGTTCCCCCTCCAGTTCCAGTTCCCTCTCAGTTCTGGAGGATCGGGGGACAAATCTATTATGATAATGATGAGGAGGAAGGAGGGGCCCATAGAACCCGATGGTTCTCCTGAGCAAGAGATTGGTTCTCCTCCCTAGGGCCAGGATGATTTTTCCTCACATTATGCTTTTGTGAAGCAGATGGTGAATACCCTCAACCTTTCTACTCAGGAAACTCTGGAGGAGGAGGAGGAGGTAGTTGTTGGACATGATGGGCTTAACCCTAATGAAGGGGTTGCTCCTTCCAGTGCATAAACCCCTTAAGCCTTAAGGGGTTTATGCACTGGAAGGAGCAACCTTTAGTTGGGGTTAAGCTCTTCATGTCCAACAACGCTACCTCCTCCTCCTCCACAGTTTCCTGGGTGGAAAGGTTAAAGCATAAACCCCTTAATAAGGCAACCTGTATGTTGTTGCAGACTCCCACCTCCACCTCTGACTTTGTCAAAAAGATTGAAAAGAAGTACCAGCTTGATAAACGAGATGCTGAGTATCTCTGTTCCTATACTGACAATGAAGGAGTAGTGGAGGCTGTGACCTGTGATATGGCAAAGGTTCCACTCTCTA
The DNA here is from genome assembly GCA_016271365.2 of Neoceratodus forsteri. Classification (NCBI taxonomy): domain Eukaryota; kingdom Metazoa; phylum Chordata; order Ceratodontiformes; family Ceratodontidae; genus Neoceratodus; species Neoceratodus forsteri. Next base: position 159,300,623 of record CM057458.1, on the reverse strand, counting down.
CCCAGCCCCCAGACAAAGATTCTGGAAAGCTGGATAGCATGGGGAAGAAAGTCTGTTGCTGCTTCCCTGCTGCTAAGGCAGGTGGCCTGTATGGCTTATACTGCCCAGTATCAGAAAGCTCTATGGATCGCCATCCTGACCATAAGTGAAAAGGCTTCTGGGGATTTGGTGCAGGATTTAGCAGATACCGCACAATCAGCCCTGGATGCTAAATACCAGTTTCATATGAGAGTGGATGCCAGTGACATTGCCTCCAGGGTCATGGCTCATGCAGTATCCTTAAGAAGGTTTGCCTGCCTGGCTCTGGACTACAAATCTGTCCCAAGACACCCAAGCAAAGGCCATGGATTTCCCTGTGAAGGAAACTCCCTATCTGGTGACAAGATAGTGATACATGAAAAAGGTGTAGTAGTATAAAGCCACCCAAAGGATTAACACTGAGAAAGAAAAGGCCGTCACTTCCTATAGGCCTGTTGGAAGGGCTGGTAGGGGTTATTTTCACTGTGGTTTCCTGCCTTATGACTTCTCTTAGCTGAGAGGCTTCTTCAGAGGCAGGGGCAGGAGAGGCTCCAAACACCCCAGCACCCAAGGGTCAGCCCAGGCAAAACCCCTGATGAGTCAGTCCAGGTCACCCACCCATTGCCAGTGGAGGGGAAGGCTGGCTCAGTTTTTTTCAGGAATGGAAGAACATCACCACAGACTAGTGGGTCCTGGAAGTAGTGAGCCAGGGGCTCACACTGCAGTTCAAGAAGTTCCCCAGACTGCAGGTTCACAGAAACTTCACACCTCCCACTCCCAACAGAAAAGATCTTGCTGGAGTTAGAGGTCAAAAAGTTGCTGCAGGCAAAAGCAGCAAAAAAAAAAAACTCATCTCAGTGGGGAAAGAGCCTCTACTCAAGGTACTTCCTCACCCACAAGAAAAATTGGGAGCAGTGACCCATTTTGGATCTCAGACATCTGAACAAACACTTGAAAAATGAAATGTTCAAGATGGTAACCCTGGCTGCAGTGATCCCATCCCTTCCCTTCAGCAAGGGGACTGGCTAGGGTCTCTGGACCTGAATGATGGGAATTGTTCACTACCAGTTTGCAACCCTTCCGTTTGGACTCTCCTCAGCTCCAGCAGGGTGTTCAGAGTGCTTAGCTGTGATGGCAGCATATTTCGGGAGACAAGGGAGTACAGATTTTCCCTCACCTAGATTACTGGCTGGTCAAAGGAAAATAACACCAGCAGAACAAGGCATCTCTTCTTGTTTGTAGTAGCCTAGATGACCTGAGGTTTCTTAAACACCCAAAAGTCCCAGACAGAACCAGTTCAAGTGCTAGAGTTCATAGGAGCAGAGTTGGGTGTACTTCAGGGGAGGGCCTTTCTCCCTCAAGACAGTGAGAAATCTCATCAGTCTGGCAAACTCCTTCATCCTGGGTCAACCCAGGTCGGCAAGAGACTTCCTGCAGCTGTTAGGTCATATGTCCTCCTCCACAGCAGAGGGTAGAAGGGTCCCGTTTCCAAATGAGACATCCAGTACCACCTAGGGGCCCACTGGTCCCAAAAATGAGACCCTCTTTCAAGACTAGTGCCTGTGGCAAAGTCTCTGTTAAGAGTACTGGGCTGATGGAAGGAAGAGGGCAACCTCAGAGAGGGCATGCACTTTTTCAGAGGTCACTCACAATAGTTTTAACAACAGATGCTTCCCTCCTGGGCTGGAGGGCTGACCTAGCCAACCCAACAGTAAATGGCGTGTTGTCCCCCCAGGAATCCCAAGAGCACATAAACCTGCTGAAACTCAGGGCAGTTTTCCTGGCTGTAGTCATTTGTCCTTCACCTCAAGGGGCAGTCAGTCCAGATCAGGACAGACATCACCACTACTGTGTACTATATCAACAAACAAGGGGGCACAATATCCTCAAGGCTGTGTACTGTAGCAATGAAGATCTGGAACCTGGCTTATTCCCTGGAGGTGCAGCTTTCAACAGTTCACCTGTCAGGACATGACAATGTCTTGGAAGTATCCCTCAGCAGGATCAGCCAGGGACATCGGGAATGGACCCTGAACAAGCAGGTGTTGACCACAGTGCTCAGGAGGTGAGGCACACCAGAGATAGATCTGTTTGCTTCCAGGGGAGAATCAGCAGCTCCCCATTTGGTAGTATAGCCTAGGGGTTAGAGGAACGAGGTGTGAACAAACTTGATACATCCAGCAGACCAGACCTGAGTTTGATTCTCACAACCTCCACTAGCATACTTGTGACTCTGAGCAAGTCACTTAACTGCCCAGTGCTTCCAGGTCGTCCCTGAAAACAGGCACTTGTGCCTAGTGAGCCTTACCCGGTTTCCAAAGACTAAAATAAAATAAAAAAAAAAAACATTTGTTTGCGGGCCTCCAGCAATGGGCTCAGTTCCAGTGGATGCCCTGACTCTAGACTGGTCAGAGAGGTTCCTATACACCTTCCCTCTGTTGCTGAGAGTGTTGTTGAAGCTGAGGAACCAGTCTGCTATCATGATACTGGTAGCCCCAGATTGGGCCAGACAGGTCTTGTACTCTCTCCTCCTGTCCCTGTCCATCAAGCAGCCTGTCCGCCTCCCACTGAGGCACAATCTGCTGACCATGTCCTAGCGCACAATCACCTTCCTAAACTTCAGGTCACTGTGCTTCAAGACATAGTTCTCGAAGAGCTAGAGTATTCTGACTTTTACCTGTCTGAGGAAGTCCTGAAAGTCCTCAGGGTCTCCAGAAAACCAGCAACTGGGAAAACCTATGCTTCCAAATGAAAGGTGTTCTCTCTGTGATGTGCCCCTAAGCAGCTTAATCCTTTACAAGCAGATCCGTCCACAATCCTGGACTACTTAGTCCACCTTCAGTCCTTGGGCCTCAAGCTTACAACCCTTGAGGTGCACCTGGCTGCTGTATCCGCTTATGTCTCGGCAGGTAAGGAGAAAACAGTTGTTCCACACTGCATTTTCAGGAGGTTCTTTAAAGAGCTTCTGTACCTGCATCCTCCGATTAGGGACCTGTCCCCCGCTTTGGGATTTGAACTTGTGCATAGCAAAGCGTATGGACTCCCCATCTGAAACCATGGCTACTGCTGATATGAAGTATGTCACTTGGAAAACAGTGTTCCTGGTTGCCATAACTTATGCCAGAAGGGTGTGCGAGTTGTAGGCCCTATGTGAAAGACTATATGATCTGAATCTGTACAGAGACAAGGTAGTCCTGAGGACTAACAGAAAATTCCTCCCTAAGGTGGTATCTGAGTTTCACCTGAACCAGTCTATCACCTTTCCAATGTTTTTTACAGCAAAATCCAGCTCTGAGGAGCAGAGACTCCACAGACTGGTTGTTAAGAGGGTGCTTAGTTACTACCTGGACCACACAAAGAATCTCAGGTTTTCCTACTCACAGCTGTTCCTCACATATGGTGAAGTGGGCAAGGGCAGCCAGCTGCCAAGAGAACTGTTGCTTGCTGAATAGTCTCCTGCATCCAGTTCTGTTACAGCAAAGTTGGCAAACTACCTCCACAAGGCCTCAGGGCACACTCCACGCGTGGCACCTCTGCCTCTATGGCATCTGCAAGGGATGCCCCCTTGCTAGAAATTTGTAAAGTGTCTACCTTAAAAACAGTACACACCTTTACAAAACACTCTTGTCTGGATGTGCTGTCTAAAAGGGATGCCGGGTGTGGCACTGCTGTCTTGCAGAACCTTTTCCTTAAACAGGTTCTATACCCAGCCTCCCAAGGTGTACTGCTTTATAGTCTGCAACAGTAAGCATAGTGAGGTATTCCTGGGGTTTGAAGAAAAAAATTACTTACCAGAGTAATATTGTTTCTTCCAAGGGGATCCCTCACTATGTTTAGCACACCTGCCCTACCTCCCGTTCCAGAACCTGGAAAAGATTCTCCAAGAATCAGTTATTGTTTCCATCTTCAGTTTTGTTTGAGCATTACTTTTGCATTCCCTATAATCAGATTTAGCTGTTTTTTTATGCATAACTTTAGTTTGCCATAGCTTGTCCCAGTAGAGGCAATCATTTTTGGATTTTTTTCTATTTTTCTTAGGATGAGTCTGGCTAGTTCAGTGGTCACTGCTCCCCTGGTTGGCTTGGTGCCATGGCTGGTAGGCTGCTCAGGCAATGGGGGCCAATTCCAGTCCACTTTTCCTCGAGGGAAGGGTTCTGACCACGGGAGATTCTGTTTTCGGGGGAACGGCAGTCCTCTAGAGCATGAAAGAGCAGACTGGTTCCTGATTTTGGTTGGGTTCTTGGCACTGCTCAGCCTCAGGTTCTTTCTGTCCCTTTAGGAGAAAAGGAAATGGTATCACTCGGTGTCACCCTCCGGGAAGTCTTCCACGAGACCCTCTGTTTCCAGGCTGTGCCCTTCAGCGGCATCCACGTCGCCATGGGCCTTGGTGCTGGGACACTGAGACCTTGGGTCTGGGGTCCCCACTCTGTCTTTAGGGGGATCTCCAGTGCACAGTCATCCCTAGGCAACTCTTTGGAGCTGTGGTTGTAGTGTCAGGTTGGGTGTCGCTGCTTGTGGGTCTGGTCCCTGGCCTTTGTAGGTTGATGGCATTGAATCCATGCGTGAGGCCCCCAAGCCAAGTAGAGCACTGGCTCTGGCAATGGCCTTCTGCTGTTACCAGTGACTGCACCACTGACTCCTGCCCTGCAGACTGCACCCCCACCTTGTGTCTCTTGGAGAGACTGGCTGGGTACCACTGACAGTCACTTCGGTGCTGGCTGGGTCGCCAGTGCTGACACTGGTTCTGGCATTGGTGCCAGGTTGGGTCCTTCAAGGCCTGACCTGGTGCCACTTCTAGCGCTGGTCCCAGTGCCAGATTGACTCCTGTTCGACGTCATGTGGGCTTATGCCTGTGTGAATTTGACAAGATCTCCTGATGTCATTCTCTTCCCTCTGTGGCCCTTGTGGCCTGGGTGGGTGCCGATTCCAGTGCTCCATGCACAGGGTCATTTCTTGTCAATGCTAGGTTGGCTCTGGGGTTCCTGGCTCCGGAACCTCTGGGCACTGGTTTGCTTCCTCCTGGCGCTGTCCCCCCTGACTCCACTGGTTCTGGTGTCATTTGACGCCAGGTCTGTGCCCGGATCTCCTGGCACCACAACTAGTCCTCCTGGTGCCACCTCTTGCAATGCTTGCCCCCAAATCTGTCTCTTTTTCTGTCAGCACCATGTTCCTGGTGCTGTGTGTCTAGTGCCTGATGCTGGGTCCGGCACTGCGTCTGGCATTGTTCCCAGTGTCATGTCTGGCATCTGGTCCAGTGCCCTGTCTGATCTAGACTGGGTCTGGCACCGGGTCTGCACTGTCTCTGGTGCCACCTCCAGTGTCCTCTCTGGTGTTAGGTCTGGTACCTGTCTCCATGGGTTCCCTTGGAACCTCTCTACTTGTCCCCTCCCCAGGGGAGATATCAAGAAAGATAGGCTTTACCTCATCTCTTCTGAGGGTGGTGATGTGACTTCTTAGCCTGGACTCTTCAGATCCAGGTACTATTTCTGTGCCTCAGAACATGCTCTTGTGGTTGCAAGCTCTAAGGGTTTTTCTCCCTTTGTGTCTATCCCTTGCAGGTCGCCCAGCCCCTGGCACAGGTTTAAAAAGAAACGGGACATTCTGCTGACTGCCATTTTCAGGATTTTATCTAAGCAGTCACCAGTTCTTTTTTTTCTCCAGGATTGGTTAGTCCCCAAATATGTAAGCTTCTAGGTCTTGAGCTCTCTGCTCACCCAAGATATTAGGACTCAGTTCCTTTTTCCTGGACGGTTAGCTGATAGCCTGTTCATCAAGCCCTTTCTTCTTGGAATTCTGTTCGAGTCTAGAAGTCTCAGCTCGGACCCTCACAGTAACTGCTGTTCTGAGGAGCTCTCCTGAATGTGATCATGGCCTAGCGTTCCCTTTAGGGCAATATAAAGATAATCCTGCAGATTTCATGCTACATTGTGGACAGCAAATCTCTTTAAGCCCTCTCTATGCAATCCACGCTGGGTCTTATAGCAGCTGATCAAGCCATTGGTTTTATCACTCACTTGACGGTCAGTGGAAAACAGTGTCCTCCACAGTATCCCTTTTCTCATCCAGATCCCCAGACAACGCTCTCTTCAGAGGCCTCCTTTTGAGTAGCCCTCTGTGAGTGTATCAACTGCAAGGTGTCTGGAACCCCTTGGAGTCTCATCTCCACTTCAGTGGGTTGCACATGCAAACTGTTTTGGCATGACTTGTCAGCCCTAGTGGATCTCAACAGCTACAAAACAGTCCTTTTCCTGATAGCTGACAGCCTGCTTTGTATTGCTTGAACAATCAATCATGAGCACTGTCTTCCCTTGTTTGCTGAGAAGCTATAAGGGTGTGGAGAGAGGGCTTGGAGCAGGGGAGCGTTCTCCAGGCCAGTTATCTGCCAGAAGTCTAGTACACACTGGCAGGTGAGCTTGACCGAACAGGGGCCCATCTTTTCATCTGATTTTGTGAGCGCACTATTCAGTGAATGGGGCACTCCAGTTGTAGACTCCTTGCTGAAACCTCCTCGAGTCTGCTCCAGAAGGCCAAAACAATGGCATTTTCTGCTTGGATGCATTTAGACTGCTATGGTGAGATCTCTACTGTATGCATTCCCTCCAAGTCCCCTAATACTGGGAATATTTGCTCAAACTGGATGCGGTGGGGGCAAAATCACTCTTATTGCACACTGTTGGCCTCAGCAGTTATGCAGTAGTTTTTCTGTTAAATAGGCTATCAGTCAGTCAACAGAGGATCCTTTCTCTCTGGCTAGACATGTCTCAGGGTCTTCTACTCCATCCCAACTTGCACTTCCTCCACCTTCAGACCTGGCTCCTAGAGAGATGGAGGTGATTAGGAACAAGGTATTTCAGAGGATTCCTGCACTTTTTCCTGACTATAACCTTCCACTAGGAAGCCCTGCATAACCAAATGGAAAGGTTTTCCATCCTGTTATCCAGAACTTGCATGAACCCCTTACAGGATCCAGCTTATTAGGCTCTGGAGTTCTTGCCCATAGGGACACGGTAGTGCTCTGCAGTCAATGTGCTCCTTCTTAAGTGGTATTGGAGTTCTCTCTCGGAGACTGCTGCTGTGCTTCCTACCTACTTTGCCAGCTTTCAGAATGATGGAGAGAGCTCTCTCCATCTCTCTATTCTCTGAACGCTTAGGGGGTCCTCACTTCTCACCTGGAGAAAGCTAGGATTTCAAGCAATCCAAACAGCTTTTGATTTCGTTTCCAGTTGAACAGTCAGCCTCCTCCAGTTGAGTGCATTTCTGCCAGGGTGGCAAGTTGTTTACACCTCTGCTATGCTATCATAAGTCTCCTAGGTCTCTTAGGAAATACAAAGCATAATTTTAGACTCTTGTCTATTTTGCTTGCTGAATCATAAGTGCTTACCTCTGTCTAATATACTATGTATCTCTAGTCTTATATTGGTGTAAGACGTCTAGCCTGGTATTGAAAATTTCCGTGGTAGGACTCTCCACCACGTCCTTTGGTAGAGTTCCATATAGGGACTACTCTATGGCTGAACCAATATCTCCATTTTTGCAGTCTCCATTTATTTGAGTTGCAACTCATGTGTCCTTGTGGTATACTTTTTTTGTTTAAGTTCCAGATCAAGGTTAATTCTCAGATTGTTGTCTTTAAAGGCTCTTTATACTAGGATCATGTCCCCTCTCCATCTCCTATAGCTAAGTGAGTACAGATTTTCAGCCTATCCTCATAAGGCAGGCCTCCCAAACCCTGGACTGATCTAGTTGCCCTTCTTTGGACCCTCTCCATAGATCATGCTGAAAGGTCAGGTACGTGTCAACTCAAGCACTGCGGTTGCCATGTCCCTAGCAGGGGTTCATTTGTGCCTGTTGATGACACATTTCAAAGCTGTAGCTGGGATCACAGTGAACATTTGGTTACGCACTTTGCCCTGCGTGTCACTGTCAGGCAGTATGCTGCCTTGGCAGGAATTTCCTGAATAGACTTCAATCCTGAGAGAGTTTTTCACTCCTACACACTATCCCAGGGGTTCTTTCTCAGCTTGGTACTGTAACCCATTAGTGTGAATAAATGGTAAAGATGCATTCCTGGAAGATATGAAAATTACGTACTTACCATAATTCTTGATCTTTTTGGAATATCTTCATTTATTCACACACCCACCCACCATCCCCCAAGCTCACTTTGTTGCTTTTTTTCCTTTCTCCCTTGTTAAGGGCTTGAGTTGCAAAGACACTGTCTACTCATACACTGACCATGCAGGGCTCATCATGCTCGTTGAGGAAGTGCATGACTACTAGTTAGCTTCTTCTGCACCTCCTTGATAAAAAGGAACAGAGGCGGTTAGGGGCTGATGCCGCGGTAAGCCTGGCACCGTGACCCATTCTCATGGCGTCATGCATGCGCACGGCTTGCCTCAGCACCAGTCCTCCTGAAAAGTTCTGGCTCTCACATGGTCCTAGTGCCTCTGGCACAGATTCATTAGTGTGAATAAATGGTGAAGATATTCCTAGAAGATCAAGAATTACGATGAGTACATAATTTTCATTTATAGGTGTCCTACAACTGTCTGGATTCTTTCGACATACTTGTGCAGACTACTAGCAATACCCAGGCTGAAAGGGGCCAAGCCTTCAGTGCAGCTGAAAAGAGACTTTATGATGGATGACCCAAAAGCAGAATCCCTCCTGGCCTGGAAGTCAAGGTGGTAATGGGCTGTGAAAGTTTGTGCAGATGCCCAGGTGGCAGCCCTGCAAATCTCATTGATTGGGATGCCCCTGGTGGTGGTGGAAGAAACAGCATTGTGCTGGTTGTAATGAGCATGGATGCCTTCAGGCAGCTTCAGTGAGGTCAACAGGTAACTTTGTTCTGTGTGAGGAATGATACATCGAGCGAAGGTTTGCTTGGTAGCAGGACAGCCTTGGGACTAGGCAGCGTGGAACACTAACAGCTAAGCTGGGGGGCTACAGTAGGACTGGTGTGGGGGGGGAAATAGTGGTTATTTGTAGTTTACCTGGGGATGCCATCAAGTGACTGAAGTGTTCAGGAGAGCAGTAAGGCCCCTGTTGTGTGGCATGAGGGAGAAAGGGGATTCAGGAGAACAGGCTAAAGTAAAGGGAAAACACTATATCTGCAATCCCCCTCTCGATACCGCCACAAAAACTGGCAGAGGTTTTTCGCCCAGGATGGTAGTCACTACCCTGTGCAAGCAGTTTCCAGGTGGTTCCCCAAGGCAGCAGGTTCTGGTTGGTCCCTGAAGCAGAGATACAGTTTATGGCAGCAGTATCCAGGTAATGGTGGTGACAGCAGATGCAACAGAGCAGGCAGAAGCAAGTGTCATTCCCGCACAAGTAAACCTGTGCTCAGGCCGTGGTGGTGAGAGAGTTGGGTGTCATCAAAGCGAGACACTGCACAAATGAAACAGTGGTCAGCCACGGTGATGAGAAAGGGTTGGGACTTCCACAGCAGCAGAAGCAGCAGTGACAGTAGAACCAGGCCAGTCAGGCCAGTTTATCAGGAGCACTACACACCAGTCAGGGAGGTGAGTAGGTGGCAGCACCACTGAACAGTTGCTGTCCACCTGTTGTTTAAATAAAAAAGGGCAGGAGAAAACTTCTTTCTGGCACTTATTTTGCACCATCAGTGCAGGCAGGCAAATAGGGAGCCAAGGCCCTAAGAGGCAGGCTAGCAGCCCAAACTGCCCAAAGCAGGGTGTGTTACGCCTATATGCCATCCTAGCGGTAAGGGCCTACACAGTAAGCGACAGGCCAGCAGGACTTGATGAACAGGTTCCCACAGACAGCAACATAACTGTAATTGGCCCTCTCAGCCAAGGGGCAGGGCCAGCTTGCTTTTTTATTAAAAGGGTCTGAGAAATGGAGCTTTTTGCTCCACCACTTTACTTCTTTCATCGGGCCCTGTGCCCGATCACCCCACTCCCGTCTGCTGCTCCACCCTCAGTCCAGCCAGTAGGGATCCACACAGGTGTTGGGGGCTGTCATATCTAGCAGCAAGGAGACCTAGTTTTTCCCATTTTGCTCCCCGGTCCCAGAATCGTGACATGAGGCATGCTCATACGTGTGGAGGCATGCATGCGCTCCTGGCCCACTTCTCCTTCCACCCATCTGCTCTATCACTTGGCCTCCACCAGATGGTAACCTCCATGGGGGATAACCCACCAATCCTGATCCAGAATAGGAGAGCTGCCTGGCGACTGCTCAGTCCTCTACAAGCCCTCCCCCACTGACCCCCATCGACCTGAGCTTGTTCCCAAACTCAGGTTGCCGGAGTGACATGAGGTTAGGCGCTTTGCAGAGTCTCAGCCCCATTGGGCCGGCCCAGAAATAGATCTTTTTGATTGGCTGTAAACATTCTATCAGACTGGCATTAATCTTTTAACATACATATATAGCCTAATCATATGCTAAACAAGGTTTAACACTATTTAAAAAAAACCTTTTTTTGTAAGACACTCACAGGATGGTTATCAGTTAATCACCCCTAGAATTAGCTACACATTGACCAACCAACTTGATCTTTTTCTCAATATATGGAATCCATTTCTAAACTATGACAAATAATTTTGGTGAATGTCTCATTTTTAGAGCTTGGCATTGCTTCTATTATATGCATAATCACTCTATTTTAAGATACACAGAGAAACCGAAGTGTTGACAAGGTTGTTAATTTCTAATGTTTTTCGTCTTTTGAATGTCTGTATTTAAAATGGATTTATTTGAAATTTCAACAAAAAATTATGTTCTAGCAAAACAAAACTACCATTAACATAACCGCTGGTCATGCCTTATTGCTTAATTAATAATTTAAAGTAGTTCCCACAGTGAGTATGGACTTCTCTCATACCTACCAGTTCCTCCCAGCAACAGGAGAGCTTCTTAGCAGTAATATTTGTAAATGTGAGGTACTGAAACAGCTACAGACCGACTGTAATTTAAACACAGTACTGATAACGATTTACTGCAGTAATTGAACTGTTTACTATTTTGCCTTATTCCACGAATTGGTGCTCCACACAACTGAATGTTTAAGCCTGGCAGCTGTAAGTTGCAAAGCGGTGGCCTGATGAGAGATTCTCACAATGATCTACTGTTACAGTAAATACATTACTCTTCTTTTGGCAAGATCTTGCTACAGACTCACAGGGGCTCTTTTCCTGCAACCTGTTAGCTTCCTGGAATTCCACAGTGTGTTTCTTTAATAAAGGTTTCCAGCAGCGTGGCTACAATCAAGGTTAGAGTGACTGGTCTGTAATTTCCTGGGTCATCCTTTATCTCCCACTCTTATGAAGCAGTAGCACATTAGCTAAGGAACCATCCCCATCCCAGGTAAATAAAGCGAGTTGTCAACGGGGCTTCCAGTGTCTGCCTCACCTCCTTCAGCATCCTAGGGTGAAACCCATCAAAATCAGGTGCTTTGTCCACCTTCAGGGTTTTGATCCTTTGAGATTGCAAAGGTTCATCCTGGGCTGATCCTCCAGCTGCTGATCCTGGCCTGACTTTGGTATTGCATATGCCACCAAACATGTACTTCTTGTACCATCAGTACCGATCCAGTCACGCTGAGGCGTACTCGTCCAAAAGCAAGTGTTTTTTGTGCACACAAGGCAATAAAATGTTCAGTGCTGTACTGCAGAAAATGAAGTTCCAGCTCAACAGTGCATCCCCAGAAAATGGGTTTCTGAATACAGACTATACAATTATGTTCACGATGAAGTGATAGAGCTGAGGCTGGTTGCTCAAATCCACCACTTAGTTGACAAGGGCCATATTAGTTGAGCAGTGGCTTTCATTTGTTCAGATCAGCCCTCTTAAATATTTTTTAAAAAGTAGTTAAACATTGCTTGCTATATGTCTGGAGCAAGTCCCCACAGTTTCCAGATTATTATATCACAAAAGGCACAAGTGCACGGGCAGAGCTCAGTATCGGGGAGTGGAACAGATTGGGCTGTCAGTTCCACGGAGCCTAAATATCATCTCTTCTATCCCCAAAACCCAGGAATATAACATTGTAATTTTGGCAGCCTTGAACTTTCGAAGAGGCATGAATACTTGGTTTTGAGGAACAGTTTGTAACAGTACACAAAAGGTGCTTTTAAGTACTTAATTGTGATGTATCCAACCTTGAAAAAAAAAATCAATTTGAGTTACTTGACCTAAAAAATTATTTTTTTATATAATATTATATCTTACTTCGAGATAGAGCTCTTGCAGCAGGCTATCACAATTAGGGCTATGCACGCAGGCACTAGGACCCGCGGAAAACTTCTCCTAGCAATACCAGCCGAGGGACCCTGACGCGGGCCCGCCCGACGTCCGGTCAGGGTACAAGAGGGGTGGACCCAGCTCCACCTCAGTTCTTTCCGCCGTGTACCACGTGCGTGAATAGCTGCTGTGCGATTCACCAGCAAGAACAGAGCTACAATCAAGATATTTTCCGTTTTTTTTTATCACCTGACCGACGCCTGCCACGGTCACCGTTAGTGGCTCATTTTTTTCGGACTCTTGTTGTCTTTTCCTCGGTGTTTCTGTAGCGTTGGTGTAGCGTCAGTACCGTGGGTTGGTCCACCTGGTTCGATGTCTTCCCGGGCGTCCCTCTCACCAGAACACGTCAATAAGTGCGAGAGCGGCCGGCAAATTCCTGCCAAAAACGGTCATCGGTGGTGTGTTTTCTGCTTGGGCCCAGACCACGACACCACTAACTGCGCTGACTGCCAAGCGTTCACGAGCCGGACTTGCATCCGACGCCTGAAGGCCTATTTACTGGAGAAGAAGATGGACCTGCACTCGTCCGAGGGGAAGAAGGAAAAAAAAGCACCATAGTAAGGAGCGCGGTCGGTCCGGCACGGTCCTGGTCTCGGTCCTGCTGGCGGTCGCGACCTTCCTGAAAGGCCGATCGCCCGGGCTGGGTGAGTGGCGGCGCTCGGCCCAGGCTAAGACAGTCCTGTCGGGGGAGCAACCAGCCAAGCCTAAGGTGACTCCGATTAAGGTCATCGCTAAGTCCGTAGTGGTTTCTGCTTCGGCCCTACCATCTACGGCACTGGCGCAGCCTGCTAAAGGTTCGCCTCCGGAGTGTAAGGACTCTCCGGCGCTTCCTGCCATCACCCCGTCGTTGGTTGCGACGCCGGTCAAAGGGGCCAAGGACCCAGGGTCGGTCGTTGTCCCACCAACGTCCGTGTCGCCCAAGTCCTCCAGGAAAGCTCGCCGCCGCGTCTGAAGCTTCTTTCCCGCAGCGGGCAGCAGAGATTTTCTCTCCGGATGAGCTGAAACAACTTTTTTCATTTTGGTGGGGGCAGGTTCACAAACGTACCACCCCGTGACCGGCCCAGACACCGGTACCAGATCCTGCGGGTGAACCACAGCCGGAGGGCGAGACCTCCGTTGAGGTCCGGGCGCCGTTTTCACCCCTTCAGGGCTTGTTCCGTGCCCGATCTGAAGACCGTCGACATCGCTCCTTAGGTTCCACTGACCGACGTCGGACCTGGTCTCGTTCTCGGAGCCCTTCCCGCACTCGGCGGGACAGTTCCCGATGTTGGTCCCCTGACCGTCGTCGGTCATCGCTCCGTCGTCTGTCTTCGGACTGTCGTTGGTCTTCGAACCGTCGTCGGTCCCCGGAATACTGACGCCAGCGAAGGCATGGACCTGAGGCAGAACCAGACCACTCTAAATCGGATAGTCGGTCCTCCTCTTCAGCATCATCCTCTTCCTCTTCCCTCAGCCTCAAGCGCTCCCCTGAGGAGAAGGACATGCCTCGCTCGCCTCTGGACGATCCCACATTCATAGACGTTATGAGGCATATCCAGGCTTCTAATGAGTGGGACACAGAAGACCTGGATCCGGGAACGCCGGAGATTGGCCAAGTACCTGAGGCAGAAGGAGCCAAAGTCTTTGGTCATTCCTCCTCTGGTGGATACCTTTCAAGACCTGACTAAATCCACCTGGCTGCGCCCAGCCTCCATCCCGGCTGTTCCCAAGAAGTCAGACAGGCTTTACAAGGCTCCGAGGGATGAACCTTTTTTGGCTGAACACCCTCAGGCAGACTCCACTGTGATCACGGCTGCTCATGACAAGTCTCGTCAGCCGCGGCACCTCAGCTCCCAGCCTCCCGACTTAGAGTCCCATTACTTGGATCAGGTGGGCAAAAAAGTTTACTCTGCCTCCACCTGCTCCATTAGATCCCTAAACTTCCTCACGCATATGGTGCAGTTCCAGAATGCGCTGTGGGAATGGGGTCTTGAGCTGGCACAGGCCATGCCAGACTCCAAAAAAAAGACAGAGCTCCTGGCCCTCCTGCAGTCGGGCTCGGACGTCGGCACTCATGTTCTGAGGGCCTCGTACGATACTGAAGATACGGCTGCCAGAGCAGCTGCCTCTGGGGTTTGTCTCCAGCACCATGCCTGGTTACGGCTTTCGGGCTTCCACCAGGATCTGCAGTCTGGTATCCGGGACCTGCCGTTTCAGGGTACCGTCTTATTTGGGCAGGAGATGGAGAATCTGATCTCCCAGAATCGGGCAAGTCTATCTGGTCGGTCCGCCAGATGTACCGTGGTGACCAGCGACGCCCCCATAGCCGGTGGCTTTTTCGAAAGGCCTCAAGCAGTCAGACTTCAGCCTGTGGTTCCTAGCAAGGGCAGAGAGGTGGCTTCCGCCAGAGATCCGGAAACCAGCAGTCTGGTGGACCGTCTGGCCATGGGCCCAAGTCCTCCCAGGCCTCTCTCCCTACCCCCGGTTCCGCCCAATGACTCCCTTCCGCTCCCCCCTCCGTGGTTAGACGTCCAGGGGGAGCCAGTCAGGGGCCGCTTCTTCCTTCATCTCGAAGGGTGGAGCTCTATTACCACAGATCACTGGGTCTTGGACATCATTCAGAAAGGACACGGAGTTCAGAGTTCCCTCCACGTACTCCACCAAAGCTCTCCCGTTATCCTCCTTCTCACATTCCACTCTTGGAAGGAGAAATTCAGGCCCTCCTGCAGAAGAGAGCAATAGAACGAGTTCCCCTGGAGCAGTGGGGTCAAGGGTTTTACTCCCACTTTTTCCTGATCCCAAAGAAGACGGGGGACCTTCGCCCCATTCTGGATCTCCGTCCTTTAAATCTCTTTATAGGGTACAAAAAGTTCAGGATGGTGACTCTACAAGGTCTCCTCCCTCTGCTGCACCAAGGGGATTGGCTCTGTTCTCTCGACATGCAGGATGCGTACATGCATATCGGGGTCTTTCCTCCTCACAGGAAGTATCTGAGGTTCTACTTCCTGGGAGAGCATTATCAATTCCGGGTGCTCCCGTTCGGCCTCTCTTCCGCTCCACGAGTCTTTAGCAAATGCCTAGCACTGGTGGCTGCGGCTCTCAGGCGCTCAGGCCATTATGGTTTCCCTTACCTCGACGACTGGCTGCTGACAGCCCCGTCAAGGGATGGCCTCCTGCGCTCTCTCGGAGATGCCTATACTCTCTTCCGAGAACTGGGGATCACCTTGAACTTAAAGAAGTCATCCCCAGAGCCCAGCCAAAACCTCGCCTTCATTGGAGCGACTCTGGACTCTGTCCAGGGCAGGGCTTTTCTCCCTCAGGACAGGGGTCTTCGCCTGCGAAGTTTGGCAGAATGGATTTCCATAGCACCTCAAGTTCCAGCTCGGAACTTCCTCAGTCTACTGGGGCAAATGGCGGCGGCCATCCCAGTAATATCCTTGGCCCACCTCCACATGAGAATCCTACAGTGGATGCTCAGGGTGCAGTGGGATCAATACTCCGATGACCTGGATGCCTTAGTCATGATCTCGGAGCCTGTCAGGAGAACATTGCTTTGGTGGATGGACCCCAGCAATCTGGACAAGGGGGTCAGCTTTCGTCCGGAGCCTCCAGGTCAGACTCTGACAATGGATGCCCAGACCTGGGTTGGGGGGCTCATCTCGGTGGTCACTGCACGCAGGGGGTTTGGTCGACTGAGGAAAGGTCCCTCCATATCAATGTCCTGGAAATGCGACGGTCCTCTACGCCCTTCAGGCGTTTCAAGAGGACCTGGTTCCCGGCTTTCTTCTCATTCAGACGGACAACATGGTGGTCGTCTTTTATATCAACAAGCAAGGAGGCACTCATTCCTATCCTCTTTGCTGGGAGGCGATGAGAGTCTGGTACTGGGCGCTGGAACGGGGCATTTGTCTATCAGCAGTGCACGTTCCAGGAGTCCTAAACAGTCTGACCGACGATCTCAGCAGGTCGTGGGCCAGGGCGCACGAGTGGGAATTGCTTCAGTCCATGGCAGATCAACTCTTCAGCAGGTGGGGCCTTCCCGAGCTAGATCTCTTTGCGTCACCACGCAACGCCAAGCTG
Organism: Neoceratodus forsteri; assembly: GCA_016271365.2. NCBI lineage: Eukaryota > Metazoa > Chordata > Ceratodontiformes > Ceratodontidae > Neoceratodus > Neoceratodus forsteri. The sequence continues at coordinate 159,284,285 of CM057458.1, read as the reverse complement.
CCACGCTTTTGCTTGCGAGAGCACACGCCTGGCGTTTTTTGGCCACACACGTTATCCCTTTGGGCCGGGAGGTTTCTTTATGCCTTTCTGCCCTTCCCTCTCATCCAGAGGGTATTGCTCAAGTTACAGGCAGAGGGGGCATGCATGATCCTTGTGGCCCCCAACTGGCCCCTACAGATTTGGTTCCCACTTCTGCAGCGGTTGTCCCAGGAACCTCCAATCCCGCTGCCCATATGCTCACGACTGCTGTCCCAGGACCAGGGTTCTCTGGTCCACCCGGATCTCCGATCCCTGCACCTTCATGCTTGACTCCTTCAGACGTAGCTGTGAATCGATACGGGGTTTCTCTGGAAGTGGCTGAGGTCTTAGCATCTGCACGGAAGCCATCTACTCGCTCTGTTTATGCCAAGAAGTGGAAGCGTTTTTGCCTTTGGGCCCAGTCACGTGCTCTGTGAACTCCGCTTTGCAATATCTCCTCTCCTTGTATGAAAAAGGCCTGAGCCATTCCTCCATCAAGGTGCACCTGTGGGCGATCTCTGCCTACCATGCTCTGGTGGGTGACAGAGCCTTAGCCCAGCTTGATGTGGCCCGCACCTTCCTTTGGGGGTCCTCCACATGAGACCTCCCATCAGGGACCCTGTCCCACCCTGGGACCTCCTTTTTGTGTTGGAGAAACTCACCCTTCCCCCTTTTGAACCCGCAGCGATGTGCTAGCTGCGATATTTATCTTGGAAAGTTTGTTTTTTGGTTGCTGTTGCTTCCGCTCAGAGAGTTTCCGAGCTACAGGCTCTGATGTGTAAAGAGCCCTATTTGGTTTTTCATAGGGAAAGGGTTTCCCTGCAAACGAATCCTAAGTTTCTTCCGAAAGTGGTCTTGGAATTGACCCTCAACCAGTCGGTTGATCTTCCTGTTTATTTTCCTGCTCCCTCCAATAGAGGGGAGGTTCTCCTCCACACATTGGATGTCCACAGGTCCCTGAGGTATTACCTCAGTAGAACGGTTCAACACCGTAAATCGGAGCAACTCTTTGTGGCCTTTGCGCCACAACGCTTGGGTCAACCGGTGTCCAAGCAGACTATCTCCAAATGGATAGTCCATTGTGTGTCGTTCTGTTACGAGCATCACCACAAACTCCTACCAGGTCCGGTAAGAGGTCACTCCACCAGGGGTGTTTCGTCGTCTTTTGCTACGATGCAGAATGTCGCCATTCAAGACATCTGTGCGGCTGCGACCTGAAATTCGGTGCATACCTTTGTCAAGCATTACAGCTTGGATATCGTCTCCAGATGAAGTGCCGGCTTTGGCCTAGCGGTTCTACAAGGACTCTTGTCCTGACGGTCTCCGGAGTCAGTATATTCCTCCTCCCTGGGGTGACTGTCTCTTCACTTGGGAACTGCTTGGGACTCTGTCCTAATTGTGATAGCCTGCTGCAAGAGCTCTGTCTCGAAGTAAGATAGTACAGTTATGTAAGAACTTACCATAACAGTAGATCTTCGAGAGGAGCTCTTGCAGCAGGCGCTGTTTTCCCTCCCACCTTCCCCCTCGGAGTGTGCAGGTTTCGTCTCTTCTCTTTTCTAGGATGGGCTTCATCTCCTTCTCTTGTCATGCCATCTGCCGGGAGAACTGAGATGGAGCTGGGTCCGCCCCCTCTTGTACCTTGACCGACGTCAGGGCGGGGCCGGCGTTGGGGGCGGTCCCCAGCTGGTATTGCTGGCAGAAGTTTTTCCATGTGGTCCTAGTGCCTGCGGCATAGTCCTAATTGTGATAGCCTGCTGCAAGAGCTCCTCTCGAAGATCTACTGTTACGGTAAGTTCTTATGTAACTGTACTTTTTGAGGTTAGGTGTGTGATAAGGCTGGACGATTGGCACAGCGGAAGTGCACCTGCTCACGATGCCAGTGCCCAGATTCGAAAGTAAGCCCTAATTTATTGTGGGCTGGCCAGGGAATGGAGGATTGAGGATCCCTGAAGAAGCTCTCCACCTCTCAGATGGGGGGGATGGTTTGTCCCAGTGCTGTACTGGTACCTGGGTGACCACAGGTGGCAATGCACATGAACCAGCATAGCTTGCAGGAGGGGCGCCCAACAAGAATGCATGCAGCATGCTACAGGGATTCAAGCCATGAAGAAAAATGCCAGGGATGGAGCTAAGCCCCTGAGGAGCCAGGTGATGGGGCTGGAACCCAGATGACAAGAAGTCAGCACTGGAGGGTGAGAAATAATAATAAAAAAAAAAAGAGTTGGGTATGTGAGAAAAATAACTTATGTCACAGCTTTATTACCACTGGTGTGTTATTGTAGGATACAGAATGGCCTGACTCAGAATGTGCCATTTTTTTTCCATTGGTGGGGCAGAACCATAATACACATGGCAACACTATGGGTGAGTAATGAAAATCCCACCTCCTCCTGAATGATAATAACCAATGATTTGTACTGCCTCTGCGTTAAACCATTAAATTTCCAGCAACACGTTTTAAAACGTAAAACTTCTAAAATAGTTATTTTTATGAAAATGTACGATTTCACTGCTTGGTTTGAGTTACAGGATAGGGCAATTCTAATGCCAAAAGAATTATGAATGCTATTTTGTGTTAAGAAATAATATGCCATTTAGCTTTGATGCCCCTAAGATTAACATCACAATGCTTATTTATTCCATTTAGGTGATGTCACAAGCAAAAATAACATGGTTATTTTATTTTTTGTCTGTTTCAGCCCCTACACATTGTATAAATATATATTATTTATTTAAAACTATAAATCCAAGATGGACCCACTGAGCGGAAGTAATCTTATTTACAGGGGTGTCCTGTCCATGGTGGTGAGAATGTTACAGCACAAAATATTCACAATAACACGGTACAGTTAGGAGCACACAAAATAATTACAGTGGATCTTTAAGCTTTTAACTAGCTTTTGAAATTGTGAATAGCTCATTGCTACAGTACCTGTGTTGTGGGTGAAGATAATTCCAGGAATGGACAGGGGAGCACCTACAGTACAGGAGCTTCCCAAATTAAGATTTAAAGCAGCAGTATTAGTAACCATATAGTTTTTTTTTTCCCAACAGTAATGTTCGTTTGGGAAAAAATATCAAGATACACATTTTTCTTTTTGCTTTCTGTCATTTCTGAACCAAGGTACAGGATTTTGAAGTTTTTTTTTTTTAAACTTCCCACTCCTGTGCCACGTCAACCATGGAAAGATTAGGTATCTTGGTACAGCGTGGTGCTGTTTACCATCAGAAAGATGTGGCATTATCATCCTAAAATATCTAAAGAAAGACATTTTTAATAATTGCAAGTGGCGACCGTCTTAAAGCAGCAGTACTACGAAATCAGGAAGTGACCTATCAAAATTCTGTTTTTCAGCTGTAAGCATGCAGCCAAAGTTCCAGTTTCCATACCCGTAAATGTTTTTTTCCAGTCATCTTTAGTTTTTTAGATATTTGCAATTTATTTGAAGTGTTGTAACGCTACAACAAATTTGGCGGCTGACTAATTTTCAGCTGCGCTTTTTCTACAGGTCACATCACGTCTTTTGACAACAGCAGAGGGACCCCCTGCTGACCATTCCCGATGTCCCTGCAAGTAATTCACACGTGCAGTTGGCAGCAGAGGGGGTTCCAGTGCAACATGCTTAGTGGCAGAAATGTAAACAAAAGCAGAGAATAACTGAGTAAATTACTTGGCGGTAGTACAGTGCCGGTGAGAAAGATCACCAGGTATATGATTAGCAGGGCACAGGGAATAAACTGTCAAACAAGCGCAAATTTTTTTTTTCATAGTACTGCTGCTTTAAGGACTTGAGTCATTAATTACAAAATTATCTGTAAAAACTGTTTTAATGATATCTGAGAAAACTAAAAAATTCACTGAACATGAATCTTAGGATGTCAGAAATGCATTGTTACTAGGAAAACTACATGATGAAATGTTTTGCCAACTAACAAATACTGCTTCTTTAACGCTAGGTGGGTAACTGAAGATATCTATCGTTCTTGTCTAACACAGAATAAAAACTGGTATTGTAAGCAACTTGGTCAGGTACGGGACCATATACCAGTCAACCAGTTGGTAGATGAGTTTTAACCAGTTTTGATGTTTCCTGTGTCAGCAGTAGCCAGTTCAAGTCACGTAGCATAGTACAATTACAAATCTCCAAATCACATTTCAGCATAAATCTAGCTAGTCCATCATAACTAACAACAAACTTATCTACCACAGTTTTCCTAGGCAGTCTGTAAACAGGGTCTCCATAGTCTGAGGTTGTTAGTAATATCTGCTGCACTACTATTTGCGCAGCTCGTCGGAATATGCGTAACAATGACTGACTCGCTTGAATATAACTAATTTCAATGACACTTCTGAGGATATCAAAGGTAATCCCAAGGTATTCATTTCTGTAGAAGGTAAAACACACACACACTTACTTCTGGATGTGTACTTTCCTCACAGAACTGCCTGATGTCTGCTTGCTGAATTTTTTTGGGGGTGTAACATGTAGGTTTGCTTACTGGGCCTACAGATTAATGGATGGATTTACTATGTGTGTGTTTGTGTTTTACAAAATTCCCAAGACCCTTGTTTAAACCTGGCCTAGGTTCTAGTGACTTGTGATACTTTCAGTGGAAGCATCACAAATAGTAGCACTTGGATAGTAGAAGACAGTTTACGCAGAATCACATTAGCTTTCCTGCACCAAATCATCTACTAGAACATTTACAGTGCTCTCTGAGTCTGGCATAGCCTGAAAATGTCTTGTTGCGAACACATTTATGGTTCCACACACTGTTCAACGTTGATATGATCCTTTTTTAGCCCAGATTTAAAGGGTGATTGAACACCTCGTAATCTCTTCAGCATAAATTACATGAGGGGTTTGGAAACGACTTGGCTTGCCATGCCACTGTTCTGGGTTTCTGCTCCAAGTCATTGTGGGTGGACTGGAAAGGAAAAGCAGTATCCCAAAATATACTCTCCACCTTCACTGGACAGTACTTAGTGCCACACCTCACTCATTTCTTGGTGTTCCAGGAGTGAGTCAGGAGCCTTGCATAGCCAAACAGAAGCTAAATGGTTGGCATCATGAGTCTCACGACGCCTTCTGGCAGAGTCGCACTGACATCAGGGTGGAGTGAGCAAGACATAACAGGGGGACTGGGCAAATTAAGTGGTCTCTGGCACACTGCATATCGTTGTTCTGGCCTTCATCCCCATTCACAGACAATGAGGAGCTCACTGGGGAGGAGCTTGACCAGGCTGTCTTGGGTCTGGGAGGGAGAGCAAGTCCCCTGAGGGAGTGGGGTGGTACAGAGCTTACTCAGGCAGGGCTGCAGTGGTCGGAAGGGGGAGTAAAACTACTGCCACTTGGATCCTTGAGGAGGGTGAGTAAGTCAGAACTGTGATTTGAGAGGGACTGCAAGGGCAGAGAAAGTGATTTCCTGGGTGGGCATAAGGTTGGTGGTCAATGAAAGGAAGTCCAGGCCCTGGCTGGGGGAGAAAAACAAGGACAAACACAGTCAATGATGGCAGAAAAAGACCAGAGGTCCATCCAGTTGGTTCAAGTTCCCTAAAATCCCTGGAGCCTACTATTTCTCCAGGGTACTAACCTTCCCCGTCATCTCTCTGTTCTCCTCCTCCTTCGTCCTGTCGCCCCCGGTAACCACTATTCCCTTCATTATGCCCCCAGCCCTGCTTGAATCCCCTGACTATTTTTGAACCCACCACCTCAGCTGACAGACTGTTCCAAGGTTCCAGCACCCTTTCCATAAAGTAGTACTTACATCCCTCCTGAACCTACCTCCTGTTAATTTCCACTCATGTTCATGTGACAATGAATTGGCATTCAAAAAAAACAGAACAGGAAAAAAAATGAAAATAACTACTTTGGGACTTCTTTGGTATTTCAGTCACCTTTAACTCTTAGTTTGAACAAGTACAGTATATGAACCATTACTTTTTCTCCTCATAGATCATTCTTCAGCAAGAGTTAATAGTCAAAATGTTGATGTCCATTTTTAGTGTATGGGGTGGGGGCATGGATCACCTTTTTATCTGTAGTCCATATGGTGACACAGTGCCCTCTTTTTTTTTTTCGTTCATACACTTTGTCAGCTATTTGTTTTGTTCATAACCCAAACCTTTCTTTGCCTGAAATGTCAGTAAGTTCTTTTCATATGAGGGAAAAATGGGATGCTTGCAGAGGAAAGAGTTAACACCTTTGACAGAAAGGGGATGTGGTATGCATCCTGAGTAGTCATTCTTCTCCACACTGGCAGTGCAGCATATACAGAACAGATTTTTATGTCTTGCCATCATTCATTCATCTCCCCCAACTAAATACAATATATGATTCAGGAAGTCTGAGTGACGAAGCATGCCTTGACTACAGGCCACTTTCTCACTCCTGCCCACACAGCCTAGTTCCCCAGCTGGCCCTTCCAATCATTTCCGCAGAATTTGTAAAAGCAGCTTGGCAGTAACAGTTCTCCCCCAATCGAGCAGCTTGCCATTGCTTTCCAAGCCCCTTCTCAGCATCTTGTACTCCGAATGGACCCCTCACATGGAACTGGTCCTAGTCTTCAGGGTTGGAACTGCACCGCCTCTGGAACTCCTGGCCATATTCGTGGATCCACTTGTTTGCCACTGTGTGTTTAAAAAAAAAACCCAAAAAAACAGTGTGTCAAAAGAGCAGGATGAGGCACTTTTACAATACTTCAAGTGTTTAATTTTACTTAAAAGGATACTGGTAACCTCCTTGCCCCATCCACCAGTCTGAAGGCCTCAACCCTTACAGCACTGAGCTTGTACTGGTTGTCAGCCCTGCAAAACTATGGCCCATCAACTCTCCCAGTATGAGAGCTGTTAACAACGTTTGGGATCCTCGCAAAATTGAGATGTCATTCCTCATGAGGCTGTCCCTGCATGTGCAAATTGTAATAATGGCAGTCAGTTTTCCATGGTTCCTTGTGGGGTACCCTCTGATTATGCATTAAGGTTTTTCTTACATAATTTTATTTATTTATTTGTTGAAAAATCGGAATTACAATCCTTTGAGTCATTGATTCCTTTGCAAAGGCTCCACATCAGTAAGAAAATCTACAGAGTGTCACAAACTTAAACATTTGGTACAAAACTTAAACCTTTTGCACAGTACAAAACTTTGTATGGTGTAATGTACAATATTATAAATCATTAGCATGGGTCCAACCAGTCAACACTAAGCGCTCTGTTTGATGAGGTGCCCTCCTACATATTTAGTTTATAGGGACATGTGAAGTATTTCTTATGGCTGTAACTGTCTCTTCACACAGTTTTAGTTCTGCCACACTAAGGATGTGTGACTAGACACTCTTCTAGCCATAGGAGACATGCTAAGCTTTCCTATATGTATAAAGTGTCAAAGGTTGGTTGCTTTTTAAACAAGATGAACACCTCCATTTGAAAAGTGGAACTTTTCCATTCACCATACATGCCACAGTCGTTTGGTTTTAAGAGGTCTTAATGTGTGGATAAATACTCTGACCATGTTGATTGGCTGAATCAGCACTGACAATTTATAATGATAACTGTAAGGGATTCTCTTCTACAGAGTCTGTAATTAAAAGAACCTTCTGCTTCCATAGTTTGGGTGGTGCTTTATTTTTTTTTTTTCCAACTGAAATAAGTCTATTTACAGTTTTAAAAATCAGTTAAATATGCTAGAATATCAGTGACAGGGATTCTGCAGAGTTGTTCAGAAACTTCATTTCTTAAGCTTTGTAAACAAAAAATACAGTATTCATTGTTTTCTACTTAGTTCAGTAAGATCCTGTCAGTATGAGCAAGCTATTCTCCCCTGCTTCACTGCACACTGCCACTGAGTTGGTGAGGATGTGCCATCATCACAATACCATTTCTCCTTGCCAGCAATCCACAGACCACCCATTCTTACAAGCAACACAAACATCCAGCGTTTTTATGAGTAGTTTTTGTTTTTACATATTTCTTTTTCTTTTCTGCTGCTCCCTCCTTCAGTTTGATCTAACTCTGGTGGTCCCTAGTTTAAACTGATGTCTTGATAAAATCTCCTGAGGAGACTCACTACATCCCCACCCTGAAGACTGACTTCTGATTTTAAAAAAAATTAAAACATTATAAAGGATTTTTTTTATTAAAAATTGTGTTGAAGTTGCCTGCTCCTTGTTGCCAGGCAAGCTGGACACCCAGGGTTCATGGCCATAGCAAAGGATGTCAAGAGAGGACCAGCCTAGGAATACTGAGCATCCATGCAGACGCTCCCCTCTTTTGTCGAGGTAGGGATGCAGATCCCACTTCCCGATAACCCCCAGGCAGCCCAAGGTGTTGGGGTTGTCAGTGTGAAGTGAGACATGTTAGAGAGGTGTGTTCAGGCACCTTCACTTCGGGGGCAATGTGCCCACACCTACCTGGTGGCACTGTGAGAGGGGGAGAAAACATGGAGAAACTGGTGGGCTTTGGGGAGGCAGATTAACCCTTTCACTGCTAGGATGGCTTGCCATTTCAGTGGCAGTCATTTAAAAAAAGTGCACATTTTTATTTAAAATGTCTAAATCTATTCCTCCCATTTATGCAGCATCCCTAAATATATGCGGTTACTGAGAGCAGAGCCTTTCCTTTTTGGGGCATAAATATCTTTCTGGTAAATTTCATGTAATGCACAAAACCTGGGTTGAAATTGACCAAATAGCCAATAGGAACTGGTTGAGTGATAAAAGACAGTGGGTCTTAGTAAATGGTGCTCAATCTGAGGAAAGGAGGGGACAAGTGGGGTGCCACAGGGATCAGTCCTGTTTAATATCTTCATAAGCGACATTGCAGAGGGGAAGGTATGCCTCTTTGTGGATGACACTAAGATCTGCAACAGGGTGGACACTCCGGGAAGGGTGGTAAAAATGAGGAGGGGCCTAGATAAACTGGAGAAATGGTCCAGAGTGTAGCAGCTAAGATTTAATGCGAAAAAGTGCAAAATCATGCATTTGGGGTGCATGAACCCAGGGGAGGATTATATGATATTGGGGGGGAGAAACTGATGGTCACCAAACAGGAAAGGGATTTTGGGGGGGGAATCATATCTGATGACCTAAAGGTGGCCAAACAATGTGCCAAGGCTGTGGGGAGAGCCAGTGGGATGCTGGGGTGCATAGGAAGAGGTATCACCAGCAGAAGGAATGAGGTGGTGATGCCACTCTACAGATCATTAGTGAGGCCTCATTTGGAATACGGTGTCCAGTTCTGGAGGGCACATCTTTGTAAGGACATAGACAGGGTGGAGGCAGTTCAAAGAAGGGCAACAAAGATGGTGCAGGGCATGCACCAAAAGTCATATGAGGAGAGACTGGGACACCTCTATATGTATACCCTGGAGAAGAGAAGAGACAGGGGAGATATGACAGAAACTTACAAATATCTAAAAGACATAAATAGGGTACCGGAGGATAGCATCTTTCAGAAAAGGAGATGTCCAGGAATGAGGGAGCACGACATGAGGTTGGAAGGGGGTTGACTAAGGGGTAGCATGAGAAAGTATTTCTTCACAGAAAGGGTGGTGGATGCATGGAATAGACTCCCAGTGGAGGTGGTGGGGGCAAACACAGTGGGGGGATTCAAGCATGTATGGGACAAACATAGGGGAACACTAGCAGTAGGAACAAGGTGGTAAAGCCGGAGGTCAAGTTGGATCTGTGGCTTTTACAGAAGGCAGAGAAAGTGGGCTAGCTGGGCCTAGCGGCCCTTATCTGCCGTCAATTTCTGTGTTAGGGTTAAACATTCCATGCCTGCATTGCAGCAGTGTTGCTCCAGCTCCTCAGCGATCTCCTAGTGGAAATGATCTACAGCCCCTGTTTGTAGCATTTTAGACTCAGCAGCTATGTGCATGGACCTCCCTGGTGTCTATTTGCTGGGTAGTTGAGGTCAGACTTGGGTCAGGTGTCCCCGATCATCTTACCAAACCTGCCCCATACATATCTCTGTCACAAGCCAAAAGTCTGCCTTTACGATCCGCAAGCTGAAAGTGAAACCAGTTTTGTTGGTTTCACTTCCAGTTCATCAAAATGGTGATAATGCACACTTTATGGCGTAGTGCCTTGTGTATGCGATTATTTTACCTTACAGCATGTGTCACAGGGCAGTGAACCGGTTAAGCCCACCTTTCTCTCCACATTCCAGTGGACGTCCTGCTTGCTTCTCTCCCTCTCCTTCCACTGATATTGCTCCTCCAGATTGGTTTGACTCCCAGCTGGTTCTGGTAGACACTAGTCATTTTTTGCCATGGGGGCAAGCTGCAGGGTTCAGAGGGGTGCTGGTAGAGGGGACTGGCTGCAGTTACTGGGGTAAGGAGGAGGCACTGTGGAAGAAGGAGGTACTGCCCTGGATGCTGATAGGTAGGAGGCAAAAAACTGTAAATTAAAAAATAAAATATAGGAAAAGGTAAGGAGCAGTGGGGGGGGGTAGAGGCTTATAGAGCCAGGTGAAATGCGTCTGCTTCACTACCCATAGCAAAGTTAGTGCTGTAGACCACTATGCATATCGGTCAAACTTCAGTACTCCTAAAAAAATAAATAAATAAATAAATAAATTAAACAACCCTCTAGAGCATCCCAAGTGGTGAGGGCTAGTCCCATAGTCACCCCTCCCCCACCACAGTCATCTCCACCCCCCATGCTCCTCTGACAGTTAAACTATCAGACTCCTGGCATGGTGCCAAGGAGCTGACCTTGCATTCAACCCCCCTTCCTCCCTATTCCCCTTGCCCTAACCCAACCTACCCCCATCCCTAAAGGTATTTTCTATGATGATGTTCCCACCCAACCTGTGATTTGGAATTGGAGTAGTAGTCTATATTTATTTATTTTACTGAGAGATTCAGAAGACCTTTGAGTCAGAGCCTCCTTTACAAAGGTTCTACGTCAGGTAAAAAAATGATACAATAGAGACATTCAGTAGTACAAGTAAGACAATGGTGGTTACAGGCATGCATAGGTTAACGGAGGTAAGTAAAATTAGTACAGCAATACACATAAATCAAATAAACAATTTAGGCCAGGACAAAACAGACTAGCGAGTGGGAGGTGGTCAGGGAGGTGGGGGTGGGGTGGGAGGAAAGAGGGGAAGCAGGGCCATTGGGCTCATTGTCATAAGGGGATAATGGAAGTGAGCAATGAAAGAGTAGCAGACAGTGTACAATGAGGTTAGGAGGAAGTGTGAGTGCAGGAGCAGGAATGTTGAGCATGGAGGTGCCGGAGGAGAGCAGACTTAAAGAGGTCTAGCCTGGAGATGCTAGAGACAGGGTGAGGGAGCGCATTGAAGAGGGAAGGAGCTCGATAGCAGAAAGATCACTGGGCAAGAGAGGTTCTGACCCTGGGTACTAGCAGAGTGGTTCTAGCAGATTGGCGGGTAGATACTGATGAGCAGGCAGGCCAGAGCAGTACGGTGAGTCCGGGGAGGCAAGGTTGGACAGGATTTTTTTGGCGAGTAAACAGGACTGCTATTGAAGTAGTTTGTCAAAGTCAAGGATATTGGCAAGGTCATAGAGGACACAAGAGTGGGTATGGTGATCACAACATGCTTTGTTTAGCATAGTCCTGACCCTGTTGAGGGCGGTGTTTGAGGCTGCACCATAGACTGGGAGATCACAGTCCACAAGTGAGAGGACTGAGGAGGTGAAAGCAAGTTGAAGGGCCTTCACCAGTGTTTGAATACTGCATTTTGGTTGTTCCTTGGGGGAGCTGGATTGACTACTAGGATTTTGGGACAGAAACTATTTTTAAATAATTTACTGGTGCGTAGGAGTTTGCGATAGTTAAACTATTTTTAAATAAGTTACTGTGGTTAAGGAGTTGTTACAGCAAAACCTGCAGTGTGAATTGAAACACAGACAGCCTCAGGGCAGGAAATTGCTCGCCTCATTGTTTTCAGACCACAAAGTGTTGGTTGGAACAGGAAAGGTTGCATCACAACCATTGTCAACAAATTGCCCTGGCTGGAAATATCCAGACTAGATCAGATTACTATAAGTTACTGGTGGCTGCAATATTTAGACACACAAAGCACATCTTCTTGACCTGGAAGGACACTACTTCTTTATTTAGCTGTGAGCTGTGTGAGAAATTCTATATTGCACTTGCAAATTCTATATTGCACTTTGTGTTCACAACAGAGGCAGGAGAACCTTACAATTGTCTTTGGTTTGTAGCAGATATTCTGCAGGTGGAGGCTACTTCTAACTGAAAGGTGAAATAAGGAACTTAGAATTGTAAGGAAAAGACAGTCTTTCAATCAACAGAGGGAGGTGGATCTAGCTTTACTTTTGTTACAGTTCTTAAGATTTTCAGTGCAGGAAGAGTTTAAAGCACAGCTGACTTATTTTGGGGCTGACTGCTTTCAGAGCACAAACTATCAGGCTGTTTTGGGGCTGGGGAGGTTTACCTGTGTCTGACTTGGATGTCTGGATTTTTCTCTGTTTGATTAGCAGGGTATTTTCTCTGTCAAATTGTTGTGTAGGGCATCTTGCTGATAGGAAGGCACTCATCACAGCGGTGGGTCAGAGCTTTGCTGATTGTTTTGTGAGGGGCACAGTTTAGGCCCAACCCTTCCCACCCCTCACCCACCCACCCCTGGAAATAGTTCCTTTATACCTGGGGTTCTGACATCATTTCCTCAAGAGTGCAAGGTGCATATCACTGTCATATCCTCTCTAGCACACTGCACTGACAATATAAGCATACACATTGTATAATATATATATTTCTATATAACAAACCAATCACACACACACACACACACACACAAAAAAAGCAGATAAACATGTGGGGAGTAGTGCAATGTAATGGCTGTGGAGCAGCAGTCTTCCAGGAGTCTTTCTGGAGGCTGAGATGCTGCCCTATTTGCAGACAACTCTCTGCTCTGAGGGAAGAAGTTGCCTGTCTTCAGGCCACACTGGACAGTAGTAAGGGGACCTTCCCCCAGGCCACACTGGACAGTAGGAAGGGAACCTCCCCCATCCAGGGAGCACCAGAGCCACCACCACTACCTCAGAGGTTGCGAAGAAAGCACAGCAGTTGGACCATAGTGGGCTCAGGGAGGGTGAGGATGGTGGAACAGAGGCACACCAGTCAGTTGTTCCTCCACACAATCCATACACCATTCTGGGGAAGCATAGCTCCCCTATGGATGCACCCGCAGAGGAGACTAAGGAGGCTGAGGACAACTGTCACAAGGGAGGCCCACAGGAAGGAGGCAGAGGACACCACAAGGAAAGGAAGCAGCTCCTGGTGGGGGACTCAATTATTAGGGGGATAGAACTGGGGAGCAGGGAAAACTGAAGTAAGGTGCCTGCCTGGTGCCATGGCTTGGAGGGACAGGAAGTGCATCCTCAGGATCACGAGAACAGCTGCACGGAGTCTGAGCTGGATGTCATTGTCCACCTAGGGACAAATGACTTGGCTCATCATGAGACTAGAGCAGTGCAGAAGGACTTTGTAGAATTGGGAGGGCCAGACAAGTAGCACACACAGTATCCTTCTCTGGGTGCTGCCTGTCAATGGCATGAGTGGCGAGGGTACTTTGCACCATGCAGTTTAATGAATGGTTGAAAAATGGTGTGGAGCACAGGGTTTGGCTTCATTGGGGACTGGGGTTCCACCTGGAGGACACCAGCCTATGCTGGCAGGATGGTCTGCATCTGTCCAGGAAGGAACAAGTCTTTTGAGCAATCGGTTTAAATGCTTCATTGGCAAGCTTTTAAACTAGTCAAGGTGGGGGGGGGCACTGATAAGGTGCAGAAAAATCCCAGCCTCTCCCTACAAAACAGGGTACTAAATGAGAAAAAGGCCGAGGTAGAAAGGTCAGTGGGGGATGCTGCAAAAGAAGGTAAAGCCATAAAAAAATGGAGAGCAATGAGTACCAATGCCCATAGTCTGAGTAACAAGCTTCCTGAATTAGTGGCCTTGGTGGAGGAGGAACATCTGGATATCGGCAGTCACAGAAACATGGTACACACAAAACCATGACCGGACGAAACATACCAGGATACACTATCTACAGGAGGGACAGGAGGGTAAAAGAGGAGGAGGAGTAGCTCTTATATAAGGGAAGGAATCAAAGCAACAGAACAAAGGGAAAACAGGGAGGAGAAGAAGCACTGTGGGTAAATTTGGAGCCGACAATGGCACCACAATCCGTACAGGGTTGTATACAGACCCCTTCTCAAGGGGAGGAAATGGACAAGGAAATGATAGAAAGTATATTTAGAATGGCAGAAAAGGGAGATATTGCTGATGGGTGATCTGAATATGCCAGATGTTAACTGCAGTGCAGCAGCCACTTGAAGAGTGGGATTATTCTAGATGCCCTACAGGGGCATGCCTTAGACAACTAGGTATTGGAGCCCACTCGAGAGCATTCTTAGACCTGGTTCTCTCAAATGGAGATGAAAGAGGATCACAGATGTAGAAGTGGGTAGCCATCTGGGAATTAGCGACCATCTAACAGTATGAATTCACAATAAACACAGCAATAGAGTCAAGCCATACAAAGGCAAAAGTACTGGACTTTAGGAGGGCTGACTTGCCAAATGGGTGAGTGCCTAAGGAATGCACCAGCAAATGGGCAGGAAGGAGGGGTTGAAGAACAATGGGGAATAATAAAAACTGCCATCACAGAGGTAACAAGCCTTTGTGTGAAACAAATAAACAAAAGAAACGATGTAAGAAACCACTATGGTTCTCAAAGGAAGTGGCAGTGAAGCTGCAAGAGAAAAAGAAAGCATTCAGGAAGTACAAGGAATCACAGAAGGAGCAGGACAGAGAACTGTATCAGTTAAAACAAAAGGAAGCTGGGAAGGCAGTCAGAACAGGGAAGGCCCAAACCGAGGAAAAGATAGCCAACTCAGTTAAAAAGGGGGATAAAACCTTTTAAAGGTACATCAGGGAGCGAAGGAAGACCAAGGGAGGGATAGTGAGGCTTAATAAAGGGGAGGAAAGGTGGGCAGAGGGTGACTGTAAAAAGGCAGAGATACTAAACAAATATTTTTGCTCAGTATTTACAAAGGAAGAGGGGGAGGTACCTAAAACAAACAGTAGAAACACTCTGGATACAGAAATTGATACCAGCCCATTTACAGAAGAAAGGGTTCTGAAAGAACTCTTAAAACTGAAGGTGGACAAAGCAATGGGGCCTGATGGGATTCATCACAGAATTCTAAAAGAACTAAGGGTAGAACTAGTGACACCACTGACTACCCTCTTTAACAAATCATGGGAGGATATGGTGGTACCCGAGGACTGTAGGAGGGCAGATGTGATTCCCTTCACAAAGTAGGAGCAAGGCAGAAGCGAAACTACAGACCTGTTGGTTTAACCTCAGTGGTAGGAAAATGATGGAATCACTTCTGAAGGAAAGAATTGTCAAGTATCTAGAGGCCAGAGGGGCACAGGACCCAAGGCAGCATGGATTCACAGAGGGAAGGTCATGCCAGACAAATCTGATAGATTTCTTGACTGGGTGACTAAAGTAGTAGATTGGGGGCTGTGGACATGGCCTACCTAGACTTTAGCAAGGCATTTGACACAGTCCCACACAAAAGATTAATATACAAGTTAGCCAGCCTGGGAGTGGGTCCCAAGATGACAGCCTGGGTACAGAATTGGCTGGAGAATAGGACACAGAGAGTAATAGTAAATGGAGTCCACTCTGAAGAAAGGGGGGTTACTAGTGGGGTACCACAGGGTTCAGTATTAGGACCGGTCCTCTTCAATGTCTTTATAAGCGACATTGCAGAGGGACTGGAAGGAAAAGTATGTCTCTTTGCAGATGACACAAAGATCTGCAACAGAGTTGATGCACAAGGTGGGGTGGAAAGGATGAGAAGGGGCTTGGCAAGGTTAGAGGAATGGTCAAATGTATGGCAGCTTAGATTCAATGCTAAGAAGTGCAGGTAATGCACCTGGGAAACAAAAACCAGGGAAGAGTACACAATGGGGGTGAGATACTAACAACAACAAAAATGGAAAGGGACCTGGGGTAGTCATATCAGATGATGACCTAAAGGTTGGCAAGCAATGTGAGAGGGCAGCAAGGAGGGCTGGGGGGATACTGGGATGCATAGGGAGAGGCATCACCAGTAGAAAACAGGAAGTTATTATCGCTCTGTACAGACAGCTGGTGAGATCCCATCTGGAGTACTGCGTGAAGTTCTGGAGACCCAATCTCTGCAGACACAGGATGGAAGCGGTCCAGAGGAGGGCAACTAAAATGGTGCAGGGAGGGAGAGGGGGGACATGATAGAAACTTTCAAGTACCTCAAGGGAATCAACAAAGTCCAAGAGGGTAGCATCTTTCAAAATAAGAGGTGTGCAAGAACAAGGGGCATAATTTGAAGATAGAGGGGGCTCAGGAGGTAATTTAAGGAAGTATTTTTCACAGAGAGGGTTGTGGATGCATGGAACGCTTTGTGGAGGTTGTGGAGTCAAAAACAGTGGTGGAATTCAAGCATGCATGGGACAGTCATAAGGCAATTCTAGGGGGTGGGGGTAGGAAGAAGTAGGCTGCTGGTTAACTAGGATCTGCAGCTTATCCACTAGGTAAGGAAATGGGCAGACTGGGTGGGCCAAGCGGTCCTTATCTGCCGTCAAATTCTATGTTTCTATGTAAGGATGAAACAGTCCCTATGACGGTAAAACTGGCTGATGCAAGCATTTACAGTAGAGCAGAGGACCATGATGTGTTCCTGGAAGGAGAGAGAGGAGTCAGTGGTGACCCCAAGGTATTTTAAGGTGCGCACCTGTTCAATGGGAAGTTGGGTGGAGGAGTGTATGTCCAGCTGGAAGCTATGATGTCAGCTTTGAGGATGGAGTAGGAGCATGGTCTTAGTTTTCTTTTGATTTATCTCTATATTAACTTGGTCGTTCCTCCACTCTGCAGGGTGCCTGCTCCCATTTACTACTATATTGTTATCTGGCTGTATTACTGAGTGAGGTGTGTGATCAGGAGGAGGGGACAGAGTGATCTGCGTAATTTGTGACACTGGGCAGATGGACCAGTCAGGTGGCCAAGCTTCATCAGTGGTGAGCCCATTCTGGCCCCCACAGTCCACCCCCATTCATTTGTGTGCTTTGCTCAGTAATACAGTCAGATGACAGTATAATAGTAAATAGGAGAGGGCATACTGTAGGGAGAGGAAATGACTGAGTTTGCCTGGAGATGTGGACTACTGGCCCCCCAACAAATGGATAGGGGGTTGGGGGACAACATTGTAAACAATCAAGCTACCTTTGGGAACTGGGGAAGTTGGGCTGGGGGGGTGTTGAATTCAAAATACATTGTCCTCTCCTGGCACAGTGGAGAACATGGTTGAGGGGAGGTCGGGGGGTTGGGGACTGAAGTTGGATAAATGGTGGCACTGGCTGGTAAGTCAGCCAGTGTCCACAAGAGTAGTGCACTTATCGAAGTTCTCTCTAAACTTTGCAGCACTACAAGATAAGTGTAGTAGGTCACTTAGCACCCACTTCACTGGAATTATTAAAAAGAAAAAAAAATCTGTACATTTCTAGATTGTATGAACAAACCAGTGAGGAGCCTTTTAGGTGTAAAATGTAAAGTAATTGAATGAGTGGGGCAACGTTTAGCTTTTTAACATGGCTTAATTTTTAACAAAATTTAAGCCATTATGCTCTGTTGTGCTACTGATTGGAGCACCAGTAAAACTGTTTTCATTTGGCTTGCCTGTCAGTACAGTGGCAGGCCTTCCCCAGCTAGTGAGTTTTCAGATGAATAGTAGTCTAGGTATTTTTTTTTTTTTTAACTCAGCTTTATTCAGGAGGCTGGTAGCCACAGTTGTACAACTGAAAATGTACAGAATACATATAATTTGATAAGAACAACAGGAATAAGCTACATACATATTTTACCTGAAGTACATACATTGTCCATTTGATCTGTGTAGTCTAGGTATTTTAACGGTCGTGATGTATTCTTTCTTATTATGTTTTATCTTTTATGGGATCTGTTTGTTTTATAGTTTTAAATTATGTACAGCACCTTGAGCCCTCAGAAAAGGACACTTTATAAATATAATTGCCTTGCCTTACAGATCACGACACCAGTGACCTGAGTTTTGGAGCGGGCTTGGGTCACTAGGAGCAGACAGGGGGAAGGAGGCTTCAGCATCCATCCCATAGGTGTCTCTCCACCTTCAAAAAGGTGGGAGCTGTGCTCCGCTCCATAAACACCATCTAGCAAAGGATATATGGTATTGCAGCTGGGGTCACCAGATAGTGAGGCTGCCAGTCACCTGCATTTTGCACACATGTGTGCACATCACTGCACAGCCAGCATCCCTTGAGAAAAAAGAGAAAATAAAAAAACCTGGTCTGCCAAAGCGATGCCAGCACCCCATGCAGGCTCACTCTCTACCAGTCTGGCACTCCACCCATCACCAAAGTGGTCCTGGGTCAGTGTTGGCTATTTGTAAGCCCAGGAAAAGATACAGTAGATGATGGGTCTGGAAGGGGGCTGTCTAGCAGGTGTAAACTAGAGCACAAGGGATAAAAATAATTTGAAATACAGAATTGCCTGGCCTTTTTGGCACAAGAGGAAGACATGCTTTCATGTCTTGAGCCTGACCCCCCCCCCCAGTGGACCAGTGGAGTCTGGTGTGCACTACACAGACAGAGTGCCCTAACTCCAAGGGAGAGTTGGTGAAATGCCCACCACCTTTACATCTCCAGTGGCAGCTGGTGGTATGGACGTATTTCTTTTTTAGCTTTTGATGACCAGGTAAGTGTATTTATTTATTTATTTCAATCTAGGATTACAATACCTTTGAGCCGAGGTTCTTTTACAAAGGTTCCACATCAGCGTGTGCAAGAGTCATCATTTTTAGTTACAAACATATAGTCATTGACTTACAGACGTGTAATAACCAGTACAAAGACTTGAGCTATGAGCAAGACAAGGGAAGGAGGGTGGGTGGGGGGAAGTGAGGGTAGGAGATCAAGGGGAGGTAGGAGGTGCAGAGGGTAAGGGGGAGTATGGGAGGTGGTTGAGGTGGGAGCAGGAGTGGAGATACGTGGGGGAGAGAGTGGGTGAGGGGGAGACAGTGCAGCCAGGGGGCCTTGTCGAGGGAATATGACAGATAAGGTGCTGGGGTGCAAAGACAGATTGTAAGTGCTGGGTGCTGGGGTATGTGCAGCTGGAATGGTGGAAATGTTATGATGGGCAATCGCAGGATACAAGCAGTGAGAGGCGCAGCTTGGACTTGAAGAGGCCAAGTGTTGGAGCGGTCGCTATGTCGATGCCAAGAGAGTTGAGCCAGTTGGATGCCCGATAGGTGAATGATCTTTGTCCTTGGGTCGTGCAACATCGTGGGATATATAGTAGATGGGAATTGGATCTCCTTGTAGTGATGTTCCTATTTCTAGGCTTAAGGAGGGCACAGACACCAGGTGGGGCAAGCCCCATTTTAATTTTCTTGGCCGTGATGCAGGTTTGGTATTTTATGCGTTTGTCCAGTTAAAGCCATCCAGGTTGGGAATAAAGGTCACATGTGTGGGTACGGTGATGTGAGCCAGTGATGAGACGACAGGCCTTATTCAGGGAGTTCGTGATACGTTTGAGAGCAGTGGTAGTTGCAGACCCATATATGATAAGACCATAGTCTATGATGCTGACGATGGAGCTTTGGACGGCCACTGACAGTGCTTCTGGGGTTAGGTGTTTCCTGTGCCGGAATAATATGCCTAACATCGCATTGGCAGACTTTGCAACATTACTGATATGGACAGCGTATGAGGTGGGGATCAAGGGTGATGCCGAGGTACTTGAACGATTGTGTTTGCTCTAGGATGGCTTCTTGTTCGGTTGCAATGGAGAGGTGGAGTTGTTTGTTTTTGTTTTGGGGGCTGCAGAAGACCATAGACTTGTTTGTTTTATGATTGAGAAGCAGTTTATGATTTAGGAACCAGGATTCGACAGAGAAGAAGGCCCGCTGAAGTTTATTTTGTCATTTGTTTTGGATCAGGGTCCGAGGTGAGGATCACAGCATCGTCGGCATAGAGAATTATTTGTTCTGGGCAACTGTCCGGTAGTGAGTTTAAGAGTAGGAGTCCCAGAATGGAGCCCTGGGGGACTCCCGAGCGGACTGGTCTAGGGTCCAAGAGTGTATCAGCGATTCTTACTGTTTGGGACCATTCTTCAAGGTAGCTCTTAAACCAAACAATGGAGTCGGCTGACAGCCCAGTGTTCTGAAGCTGGACAAGCAGGAGGCGGTGATTGATGGTGTTGAAGGCTTTAGTTAAGTCACTGTAGATTGAGCCTAGTAGTTCACAGAGTCAAGTGCATTAGACAATAACCCCTGCCTATTTTCAGACATAACCCATTGGTGACCACACACTAAAAGCCTTTGCTCAATCTATAGGGCTAGTACAGAGTGCATTCCCTATTGAGGGGGGTGTATGGGGCTTGCAAAGCAAATGAGAAATGGCTGCCTGGCACATTGGATAATGGCTACCATGCTCCATGTCACAGATCCTGTGATCCTTCTTGGCCCCCCTCCTCTTCCCAGCCACTGAGCAGATTGCTCACACTGTTTCTCACTGTGCCAGCAAAGGACCACCCAGTGAGGGATGAACGAGCTGCTCAGACAGGTGGAGCTGCTGGGGATATCTGGAGGCTAAAAATTGGGAGACTGTGGAGTGTCCAGAGGGGTAGAGAGGGCATAGGCATAATGGAGTGATGGGGGAGGGTGCAGAGTAGCAGAAAACAACACCACAAAATTAAACACTTTGGACTAGTTTAAGGATGCTTGCTGTGCTAGTGAGCTGGGTAACTGCCCAAACCAAGGACTGCAATATCTGAACAGCAGGGAACAGAGGAAACAAAGGAAGAAATTATTCACCATAGTTATGATGTTTCTTCCAATGAATCCAGTAGTGAACCAATGCAAAAACGGCATCATGTCCACTCTGAGTTGCTGCTTCGGAGTTTAGAATGGTGCTGTGGAATCAGAACTCCATTCAGTTGTGGCTGTGAGGTGACTCTCCTTTTCGTGTTCTAACATCAGCTTTGTGCTGAAGAGCAGAAAGGAGCAGCACTAACTAGCTAAACTGCAATACTTAAGCTTAATTGCAAAAGAATAAGCAGGCAAAATTTTGAAAATTTTTAAGTAACTACTACAAATGTTTTAAGACATAAAATGTGTAAACATATTCAGATGCTCAGGCAGAAAAGAATATTTTAGGGACGTGAATACAGTGTTCTATCCACACTTCAGGCAGTGTTCCTTTCCCCTTTAAATCAGCTGGAACATCTTCAAGCTGGCTCCTCCCACCTACCCGGGTGGTAATTTCCCTAGCACTGCCCCACAATGTCAGATCTTCCTTTTCTGCAGGAAGAAGGTTCCCCCCTTATCGTTCTCATGCTGAGTAGGTCCTTTGCTTATTAAAAACTTAGAGTTTATATTTTTGTGTCTTCAAGCGACTCCTTCCTCTCTGGTATGGATGTTGCAAAGTCGGTGCCGGGGTTTAAGAGATGTGCCTGCAGGCAGAAGATGTCTCTGATGGATACGCCCACCACGTGCGTGTACTGCCTGGGCCATGAGCACAATCCCCAGGCTTGTGGCCTGTGCTGCACTCTGCATCCATTCACGTTAAAAGATCAGTATGCTCGCTTTCTGTTGGGATGTCCAGACAAAACTGGATCCTCCCATTAAATCCAAGGTCGCCCATCAGGTAGACTTCACGGCTGAAGGGTCCGCTAAACAGCTTGCAGCATTTGAAGGAGCTGCGGCCCAGGCTGCAGCACGTTATTCTTTGGCTAAGGCCTTTTTGCAGCTCTTCTTAGGGGATTCCTTTACGGGGGTGCTTAGGGATTTGTGCCAGGCCCTTCCCACCCATAGGCAGGGTCCCTCCTCGGGTACCAAATCAAAATGAAAACAAAAAAGAGACCAAGAAACAGTCTTGTCCTAGATCATGGAATCATGAGCGCTTTTGGGCCTCAGATTCCCATTCTTCTTCAGAAGTTCCGACTCAGGTTGATCATTTGGCCCAGGCCGCTGACCCCGCAGTCAACCTGTCGGGCCAGTTGGTCGAAACACAGGTTGATCTTACGGATGAGATTGTTTTCAAACTGGTCAACCTACTGTCAAAGGACAAGGCTGATACCTCCCTGTCTAGGACTCCGGTCCTACTGCTCACTTCTGAAGGACGGACTTGTCTGCTGATCCACCACCTCTCACCCAGGACCTTCCAGGCCAGGAGGAGGCTCGGCTCCTGCCTGCCCCCTCTGAGACCCACTGTGGGTGATCCCAACGGTCATGGTTGCGGTCCAGATCCCACAGCCCCAAGTCAAGCAGCCCGCGTTGGCATTGACGCTTGCACTCTCCACATGCGGGCAAGCAGCACCTCCGCTACTCTTCCTTCTCGTGCGAGGAGAAGCTCTGAGGCAAGTTGCACTGGCTCTATGAAGAGTTGATGTGGCATTAGCTCATGTTTACTGGGGTGAAGCTCGTTCTGGTCCTGACCCCATCCATTACATGGCTTTCACCACAGAGGCCGCAGTCTTCCCTGCCTTGGCAGGAACTGGCTCGACATCCCATGGCCTCTTCACTGATTTTGATGGATCTGCCACCGGAACAGCTGAAGGAGGGTCCTCCTCCTAAGGGTGCCCATGCTGCTTTGGGGCTTCCTCATTGGCTGTTGGTCACTGTCACTCCCGACTGACCCTGTAGGTTCAGCGGGGACTCTGGCAGTTGACCTGTATTAAATGAATGCTCAGAGTCTGAGGGCTTCTCCTTGTGCTTTCTTCTGGTGGACGTGGCGTCAGCTGAGGATTTGTTGAAGGAGGAAGGCCCCACTTCCTTCAACGGTCTTCTTCACCTAATCTCTGAGTCCACGGGTCTCCCAATGGAATCTGTCCAGAAGCAGGCTTGGTACCCACTCCCCAAGATCCTCCACTGGGGCGACTTCCCTGGGTAAGCTTTTCTGGTCGCTGAGGCCATTCTTGGCCCAGCACTGGAGCTGTAGCGGCATCCAGCCTCTTGTTCTGCACCTTCAGCCTGGATGGCCTGGTAGTATGCAGTCTCTACCGGATCCCTTTCAGGATTCACTGAGCACCTTTCGGCTGAGGGTCTGGTGGCCAACTCTGTGTTCCGGTGCACGGGCAGTGTGGGAGATGTTGATAAGCCTCCTGGCAAGATGTCCAAGAAACTGGACCACATGGCCAAAAAGGTCTATGCTAGTAGAGTATAATAGTACAGTAGAGAAAAATTAAGTGAAGTGTTTAAATCAGATATAAATGGCTGGTTTGGTGTTATTTGATTATTCTTTTCCCAGTGCTTGCTTGTTACCCATAGCTGGACTTGTAAGCTGCCAACTTCTAGGCCATTGAGGCAACAGATGTGAGAGACTAAATTAAGATTAGAAACAGCAGAAACTTGGTTTCTGGCAGTACTGGTTAAAAGAATTTTAACTAGTTCATCTGGTATTTGAATTCAAGAGCTTGGAGCAACTACTGGGGTATACAAAACAGGAACAGTTCATAGAACATTTATTGTTCTGTGTATTGAGTGGATAGTTTTAAATAACTTATTGAAAGGTTATTAATGAACATAATGACAACTTGGGTTATGATGGGATCTTTGCTAATTCCCTGTTTGGTCCAAGTAGTGCCCCTATAAATGGAGAAAATAAAGAACTAGTCCAGGAAGGAAAAAGGCTTGTAGTTAGCCAAATAAAAATTCACTTGAATATGAAACAGGACTATTCAAAGTCAAATGAAACTAAAATAATAAGAAATATTTTTCCAAAATTTAGAATTGTGCTAGATAAGCAGAGAAGAGCAGACATAAATGTTCCCTGGCAATTAAGTAACAATTCCCTGCTAATTGCTTTAATTATGAGTGGAGATGTGGAACTTAACCCTGGCCCACAAAAAGAGAATAAAATCAAAATTCTTTACGACAATGCAAGAAGTTTAAAAAATAAAACATTTACTTAAAGTTTGGATAGACTGTGGTTTTAACTGAAACTTGGTTAAATGGGTCAGTATCTGATTCTGAAATTGCAATGGAGGGTTTTTTTAGTCATCGGTTGGATAGAATAAAAAAGAGGGGGGGGGTTACTTTATACAAAATGGGGATTAGGTCAAACTGATACCCTCCATAAGTTCCCACAGACACAAATGGCCTTTGGAGCGATCTAGTTGCCTTCTAAAGTCAAAACTAAAGATTTTAAGAAGTTGGCCCAAAAGATAATGTATCATACAATAGGTTTCAAACTTGTGCTAATAGGTGACTTTAATTCAGCCCGGGGTAATTTCAGAGGAAGAGCTCTTGAGGATTGCCTGAGCAAACTAGAACTTAAGCAAATGATAAAATCAACTAGGAAAAGTTCCCTGAAAAACCCATGGAGTATTTTGGACCTGGTATTTATGTTCTGGTAGAACAGCCAGTGCTGGGGGACCATAACACTATTAATTGTGAGATGAATCTAAAAAGCAGACCACAATTAGTCCCAAGAGATAAATCTATAAGGAGAAGATGTTTTAAGACCTACAGTGCAGAGTTATTACAAAGCAAGGGGAGGTTCTGATAATGGGAGACTTCAACATGCCAGATAGACTGGTCAATACTAGCAGGAACATCCGCCAGAACTAGACACATAGTGGATTCCCTGCAGAGGGAGGGCATCAAACAACTAGTACAACAACCCACAAGAGATGGGGCTATCCTGGATCTAGTACTGGCGAACAGGGAAAGGATCACAGATCTCCAGGTAGAAGGTCACCTGGGGGCCAGTGACCATCACATGGTATGGTTCAATTTGGCCACTAGAACTAAATCATCCCATTCCAAGGCAAACATATGGGACTTCAGAGGAGCTGACTTTGATAAGATAGCCAACAGAGTTAAGCTAGCCGTGGCAATAAGAAATACAGGTGAAGGGGGTACAGGCAAAGTGGGCAAGCATTAAGGATGCAATATTTGAAGCAACATCCCAGTGTGTTAGGGAGAAAAGCAAGGGCAAAAGGAGGAGAAAACCACTTTGGTTCTCAAAAACAGTAGCAGAAAAGATCAGAGCTTAAAGGTTGGTCTTCAGGAACTATAAGGGAACACAGCGGGACAAAAAAGATAGGGAGGCGTACCAAATTTCTGTAAGGCAGGCAAAGGCCCAAACTGAGGAAACACTAGCACAAGCAGTAAAAGAAAGGGACAAGACTTTCTATAGTTACATTAGTGAAAGGAGACAGTCCAGAGGGGGTTTTGCTATGATCGTAGATACATAGAGGTCAGATCAAAGGGGATAATGGGGAGTGTGTGGAGGAGGACTAAGGAAAAGCATCTATCCTAAATAGATACTTCTGCTCGGTATTTACTGAGGAGAAGATAGGGCAGGGTCCACAGCTCAGCACTATGGACATGGGGAGGGAAGTGTGCACAAGTCGTCTGTCGTCAAATCCTCATTCTACCATCTGAGGAATATCTCCAGGATTAAGCACCTTGTTCCATCCAGTGACCTTCCTACTCTGATCCACGCCTTCGTGACCTCATGTTTGGACTACTGCAACTCCCTGTACCTAGGGCTACCAGGGGTGGGAATCCATCACTTGCAGCTGGTGCAGAATGCAGCGGCCCAGCTTCTGACAGGATCATCATGGTCCTGTCCTATTATGCCGGTGCTGCGTGATCTACACTGGCTGCCAGTCCAGTGGTGGATCACCTTTAAAGTTGGTCTTCTGACTTTTAAAGCCCTACATGGACTGGGCCCAGACTATCTGAAAGAGCTCCTGGTTCCTCACTGCCCTGGGTGATTGCTCCACTCAGCCAATGAGAGGTTGCTAGAGATTACAAGGGTGTGCTTGAAATCTTCTGGACCGAGGGCATTCATGTATGCTGCCCCTGCCCTTTGGAATTGTCTACCCTGTCGGTTACGTGAGTGCACGACCATGGAGAGGTTTAAGCAAGTATTAAAAACTTATTTGTGGAACCAAGTTTTTGGTGACTAACTAAAGATGCTGTCAGTGTGATTTTATTGCTTGTTATTGAGATGTTTGTCTGCTGACATTGTGATTTTAATTATGTTAAGACGCCTTGGTTTTTGAAAGGTGCCATACAAATAAAGGTTTTTATTATATAAGTCCCTTCACAAAAGAAAGGGTTCTACAAGAGCTTGCTAAGCTCAGGGTGGACAAGGCAATAGGACCTGATGGCATACATCCCAGGGTACTAAAGGAGCTAAGGGTGGAACTAGCAGAGCCATTAGCAGAACTGTTTAGTGAGTGTCTGAGCACAGGCGAGGTCCCAGAAGACTGGAGAAGGGCTCATGTGATCCCGCTCCACAAGAGTGGTAGCAGGGAGGAGGCAGGGAACTATAGACCAGTCAGTCTTACCTCAGTAGTGGGCAAGATTATGGAGGCACTCCTTAAGGAAAGGATAGAGCAACACCTGGAATCCGCAGGAGCACAGGATCCAAGACAGCATGGGTTTACAAAGGAAGGTCCTGTCAAACTAATCTCATAGATTTCTTTGACTGGGTAACCAGAGTGGTGGACCAAGGAGGTGCAGTTGATGTCGCCTACCTTGACTTCAGCAAAGCTTTCGATACTGTTCCACATAGAAGACTGATTAATAAGCTGGGTAGGCTCGGGGTGGGTCAGAGGTTGGTCAACTGGGTGGTAAACTGGTTGGTGGGCAGAAAACAGAGTGGTGGTAAACAGTATACAGTAAGAAGAGATGCAAGTAACAAGTGGGGTAACTCAGAGAGCAGTCCTGGGGCCAGTCCTCTTCAATATCTTCATCAGTGACATTGCAGATGGACTGGAGGGTAAGGTTTGTTTGTTGGCAGATGACACCAAGCTCTGCAACAGAGTAGAAGATCCAGATAGGGTGGGCAGAATCAGAAGAGATCTGGATAAACTGGCAAAATGGTCAGAAGAGTGGTAACTTGGGTTTAATGCAAAGAAGTGCAAGATCATGCACATAGGGAAGACAAACCCTGAAGCTACCTATAGGTTGGGAGAAGAGTTGCTGGGAATTACAAGGAAAGAAAGAGACTTTGCCATCATCATCACAGATGACCTGAAATCATCCAAGCAGACCACTAAAGCAATAGGTAAGGCTAGGGGATGTTGAGGTGCATTAGTAGGGGTATCACAAGTCATAAGAGGGAGCTAATAATCCCTCTTTACAAGACACTGGTTAGGCCCCATCTGGAGTACTGCGTGCAGTACTGGAGGCTGCAACTGCACAAGGACATTAACAAAATGGAGGCAGTCCGGAGAAGGGCAGCCAAAATAGTGCAGGGACTGCATCCGAAAACATATGAGGACAGATTAATGGTGCTCAGTATGTATACCCTAGAGCAAAGGAGGGAGAGAGGTGATATGATCGAAACATTCAAACATCTTAAGGGCATTAACAAGGTAAAAGAGTCTAACATGTTTCAGGACAAGAGGATACAGCATGTGATTAGAGGGAGGCCGATTAAAGGGTAATGTGAAGAATTTCTTTTTCACAGAAAGGGTGGTGGGTGCGTGGAATGTCCTACCTCAGGAAGTGGTGGATATGAATACACTGCAGGGCTTCAAACAGGAATGGGATAGGCATAAGGGAGCAATACAGATGATTATGAATAGATAGGCCATTGACAGAGTAAAGGCCTATGGCACATTCATAAGGTAGAAAAAATGGGCAGACTGGATGGGCCTCATGGTCCTTATCTGCCATCAGCTTCTGTGTGTGTGTATAAACTAGGGAAAATAAGATGGTCAAGACTTTTTTTGATGCCAACCTTAGAAATGGCCTTTCAAGAATTCAGTGACCTGTTACTGATGGCCTGCAAGGAATCGGCTCCCTATATTAAAGTATAGCAGAGAAAGACCCATGTCCTGTGGATTTTGGAAAAGTTAAAAGAAATGAGGGTAAAGGCTAGAATTTGGAAATTAGCAAATAAGACTTTGCTCTTGGAACATTGGGAAAAGTTAAAAAACTGAGAAATTGGTTAAAACTAAAAATAAAACAAGCTAAGGCCCAATATTATAAAAGCAAAAGTCAGGACACTATGGGGACAGGTAGTAGTCTTTCTTAAAATCCTTGGAAAACCCGAACTCAGCTTACCTGTTAATCCAAATTGAAAAAAAAAAAATGGAGTAATTCAGAATTGCAAAAAGTCAGTTGATATTCTAAAGGAATGTTTTATTAACCTTCCAGATGTTACTGGGTTAGAAGAAAGTGAAGAACATAAAAATACGCTACCAAGAAAATAAAGTGAATAATCTGATGCCAAAATTTAGCATTACATATGTGACATGCCTAGCCAGCCTGGTGGCGCTGAGGCACTGGACGCCTTACCTCACGCTGTGCTGGCGACCCATGTTTGGGAATGAGCACGGGTTGGCAGGGGAGGAGAAGGATCGAGCATTCAAGGGACTGCTCTCTTCTGGGGAGAGGGGTGCCAGTGATTGGTGTACTACTGGCCCCTAGTGGGAGGCAGGGGGGCAGCACGCTGATGCTACAGAAGGGGGGGGTGGAGATGGAGCAGATGCCTGGAGGTGCACATGTGGGTGTGCGTGCCCTGCTCCCTTCACTGGCATCATTGCACGTCACATCTCTGCAGGAAGTAAAATGGAGGAAAAAGAGTTGTTGCGGTGCATGACGAAGGGTGCCTCGCAGGTCCCGCTCCCGGCTAGCCACGGCACTGGCCACATTGGATCTGCTGTCTGGCAGGTGTTAGGGAACCCCACTGGGGGGGGGGAAGCCCTGGGGGTAAGGGCCAGTGCCGGTTTATTGATGCCGGGGGATGGGGCTCCTTCCTGTGGTAGGGGCTGCAGCAACAGGAGGATAAAGAATAAAAAAAAAAAAAAATATGTGACATGCAAAGAGATTAAGAACATCATAAGAAATCTTAATTCAAATAAGGCCCCTGGGAAAGACAATATTGAAATAAGATTCTTAAAAGACGGTTTAAACATAATTGCCCCAGTTCTGACAAACTTGTTTAATTGGAGCCTGAAAGAGGGAATAGTTCCAACCATCTGGAAGGAGGTTAAGGTGATACCTGTCTTTAAAGGGGGAATAACCACAAATCCATCAAATTACAGGCCTATTGCTTTATTGCCAGTGGTATTGAAGGTCTTGGAATGACTGGTGCATGGTCAGCTATACGAGTACCTGGAGAAATATGAGCTGCTGACCATGCACCAGTCAAGATTTAGGAGGGGACATTCCATAGGCACCACCATGCTCATCAACCTCATTGACCTAGTTGCTACATCATTAGACGGGTGAGTCAGTGGGGGCGGGTGTTCGTGGATTTATCCAAAGCCTTCGACACTGTAAATCACCAGATACTGTTGCATAGACTTAGGAATATTGGAGTCTCAGAAGAATCCTGTAAATGGTTTGGGTCCTATTTGAATGGAAGGAAACAAGTGACATTGGTGGGTAAGGAACTTTCTGAGGAAGCAGCTGTGTTACGTGAAGTCCCACAAGGGTCTATGTTTGGGCCATTGTTATCGTTGATTTATATAAATCACAGTTGCAGAAAATTGTGTAGTCAGATTATATGATGACGATATGGTCCTACTTAAAATGGGATCTGACATTAACAAAGTTAGAACTGACCTACAAATAGACTTTGTGTCAATTGAGGAATGGTTTGTGAAGTCAAATCTAATATTGAATATAAAAAAAATCTAAGACAATGTTGTTTACCAATAACCCTAGGATTAAATCTTGTTCCCCAGAATTGGGAATAAAATCAATATCCAGTGAGTTTTTGCAGTAGATCACTGAATATAAGCATCTGGGTCTTCGCGGGTGGACAGTAGCGTAAAGTTTGATCATCATATCAAAGAATTGGTAAAAACAATCAGTTATAGACTAGGGGCTTTAAGAAGAACTAAACATTGTATGGACAGGCCTGTAAGACAGACAATAGTCAACCAGATGCTAGTATCTATGATAGACTATGGTATACTGTACATGTTTATAGTCATGTTAGTGTAACAGAACTGAAAAAAATCGAGATAATGTATAATTGACTGGCTAGGTTTGTTTTTCTAGCTGAAAAATGAACCCACCATTGTATTGTGGTTATTGAGCTAAATTGGCTCACAGCAGAAAACAAATATAAAACATTTATAATCAACCAAGTAAGGAACACCATAGTAACAGAAAAAAAACATTTATTTGAGAAAATGCAAAGAACTCAATCACACAATTTAAGGAGGGATAAATTACTTTGGGATTACCAGATTAGGACCCCAAGAACTAGATATGATGAAATTACCTTTCTTTATTCAGATATAAAGGTCTGGAATGAACTTAAAATTCAGATGAAAAATATTTTTGATAGTCATAGAACATTTAATGCTGCGTTAAGACAAGAATTAAATACACCTTGTACAGTAGGTGTTTTGATTAGCTCGGAGCCCCACTGTTACACTAGTAATATTGTACAACTGTTTGTATGATGATTGTGTTATTGTGAATTTGAATGTGCAACTTTTTATGTGTAAAGCAGGAGCACTCTGTAAGTAGAACTTGTCCTAATGATGTAAAATGACATCTGTACCTGACTAAAAATAAAGATTTTACTACTACATGCTGCCTCCTGTATTGGCCTTTGACAAGCAAGTTTGGCCCTTGTAATGGCCCACTTCATCCATGCCCTTCTGGGTTCACTTGATGAGGTCCTCCCTCATCTCCTAGCAGACTTACAGACCACAGTCAAGGAAGTCCAGGATCAGGGCTGAGCAGTGGCTAAACAGCAGCTCCAGACTGCCATGGATATCTGTGACTCTTGGGCTTGGTCCATGGTGGCTGCAGTTGCCGTGTGCCACAGGGCTTGGCTGAGGATCTCGACCTTCACAGTAGATACCCATCACAAACTGGAAGATGTCCCCTTTTCAGGCACTGACTTGTTAGGGCTTGGGGTCAATGGGGCACCTCACCTGCATCAAAGTCCATTGCCACCTTGGACTTGGTGACTTTCACCCAAAGGGCTCTAAACAGCAGCAGCAGAAGAAGAAGAAGCCCTTTTGGCTCCTCTCTGCCACTGTGGCCAAACCGACCCAGCCTCAGGGTGGACAACAAACTCAGGCTTGGTGTCCCCGGGTGAAGTCTGTGTTCATGGTCATTTGAAAGCCAGGAGGTTGGAGTCCCAGTGGCTTCTCAGCCCATTTTCCTCCACCTCCAAGCCTGCCCAGTGATGGGATGGCGTTGCCTCCCCCCTGCCCTTATTGACTCCCCTGGGTCCTCCCGTGGGGGTCTGGCTCTGCCACTTCCTTTCTGCCTGGTCCACCATCAGCATGGGCAGGTGGGTTCTCGAGGTGCTTGGGCAGGGTCTTCCTCTGGAAATTGAGGTCTACCCACTTTGCTGAGCCCATACCCTATGGGAGGACATAGTGTCTCTCGACATCCTGTTGACCCTTCATGATGACATTGCCCAGCTCCTCCACAAGGAGGTTGTGACTCCTGTCTCGAACCGTACAGTACATTCAAGGTTTTTCTCCAGGTATTTCCTACTGCCAAAATGGTCAGGGGACTGGTGCCCCATCTTAGATCTGCACAACTTGAACAAGTTTCTCTGGCCATGCACCTTCAGGATGGTCACTCTGTCTCAGATCATACCATCTCTCAAGCAGAACATGTGGTTTTGCTCTCTGGATTACCAGGATGTGTTCTCTCACATCACAATCTGTCAGTTCCACCACTGGTTCCTTCGGTTACGTATGGAGGGAATCCTCTATGAGTTCCAGGCCATGCCATTTGGTCTGTCCTCGGCTTCCAGGGTCTTCATCAAATGCACTGCAGTGGTGGCAGCCTACCTGAGGTGCCAAGGAGTCCAAGTATACCCTTGCTTGGATGAATGACAAATCATGGGTCCTTCCAAGGAGGAGGTGGAGAGGTCCAGGGATCTTGCCCTCCAGACCTGCATCTCTCTTGGTCTCCTGGTCAACGAGGCCAAGTCAGAACTTGTGCCCTCACAGGTGATTCAATTCATTGGGGTGGAGCTCGGCTCTTGCAGAACCAGGGCTTGGCTCCTAGTGGACAGGGCGAAGGCTTTCTCCTCCTTTGCCCAATGATTTTGGGTTGGGCAGTTGGGCCCTGCTTGGGACTTCCTGCAACTTCTGGGCTATGTGTCGGCATGAGGCAGCATGGTTCATGGGGCCCGCTGGAAAATGCGCTGTCTCCAATGGGAGCTGGCCCACCAATGGTCTCAGTGCAAGGGTCATTTTGACTAGTTGCTCAGTGTGACCCAGCCAATGTGGGACACCCTCCAGTGGTGGTTAGGCTCTGGAACATCTGCAGGAAGGGATCCCATTTGTCCATCCAGATTCTATGGTCATCATGATGACCAGTGCCTCTTCATGGGCTGGGGTACCCACCTAGGAGAACACAGAGTCCATGGGCTCTGGACCCCCGAGGAGTCCCGGTGGCACATCAGCCCACTAGAGCTCCAGGCAGTTTGCTGGTGCAGACTGCTTTTGCTCCACACATGTAGGATCAGGTTGTTCAGGTCCAGATGGACTCCACAAATATGTACTTCCTCAACAAACAGATCGGGATGCACTCCCTTCCTCTGTGCAGGGAAGCCTTTTGTGTTTGGACCCTTGGGCGCAGTTTGGAGGCCAATCTTTTGGCCATTCATGTGGTCGGTGCCTCCAACCAGCTGGCAGATGATTTTTCATGTGGGTGAGGTGTTTCACAAGTATTTTTTCCACCCAGAGGTAGTACACAGTCTATTCTCCCAGTAGGGCACCCCTCTGGTGGATCTGTTTGCCTCCAGAGAGAATGCAAAGTTAAGACTGTATTGTGCCCACCCCCCTCAGCAGGGAACACTGCAGGGTGATGTCTTCTCGAGGCCCTGGACCCTGGGCCTTCTCTGTGCCTTCCCTTTGTTTCTCTTGATCCACAAGGTGCTGCTCAAGGCCAGGAGGAACAAGGTGTGGATGATTCTGGTAGCTCTAGACTGGCCTCACCAGTTCTGGTACCCTGATCTCCTCAGTCTCAACAGCAAGCTCCTGAGGCATTTTCCCCTCTGCCCAGACCTGGGTCCCTCTCCCAGTTGGGCTGCCGGTCAACAACCCTTAATGTGCACCTGGCGGCCATCTCTGCTTACCGGGCATGGGCCAGTATGCAGTCAGTGGTGCAGGAGAAGGTGGTCTGGTGCTTTTCCAAAGGCCTTGACCACAATTCCCCTCGGTGCGTGAACCACCACCACCTTTGGACTTGTTGCTGGTATTGGCAGTGCTCATAAACAAGCCATTCAAACAATGCACAGGTTTGAGATGTCTTACCTGTTGTGGAAGACCACCTTCCTGGTGGCTATCATGTCAGCCAGAAGGATCAGTGAGCTCCAGGCTCTCTCGGTGGAGTCTTCTTATCTAGTTTTCCACAGGGACAAGGTTGTCCTTCACCCCAACCCAAAATTCCTCCTGAAGGTTGTGTCTGATTTCCACCTTTACCAGATGATTAACCTCCTGGTGTATTTCACCAACTACACCTCGGAGGCTGAACACAGGCTCCGTACCTTGGACCTGTGGCAAGCGCTCGCCTGCTATAAGAAGTACACAGCTGGTGTTCAGGGAGAGGTTCGCCAGCTATTTGTCACCTACACTGAAGCCGCACCTAGCAGAGCAGCAGCTAAGTGCATGATTGGCAGATGACTTGTATCCTGCATCAACCTCTGCTATAGGTTGTTGGGTAGGGAGTCTCCTGTAGAGCTTAGGGCTCATTCCACCCATCATACTGCTGCCTCAGTGGCTGCTTCCAGGGATATGTCTATCCAGGAAATCTGCAGGGCTGCTACCTGGAAGTGAGCACACATTTTTATCTCCCACTACCACATCGACCTTGAGTTATGCCAGGATGCTGGTTTTGGGGCCTCAGTTCTCCAATCCCTGTTCTCCTAAATAGGAGATGTGCATCTTTCCCCTCCTCCCAGAGAATTGATTGGAGTCTGCCTAAAGTGTGGATAGAACATCATATCCACATCCCTAGAAAAACAGGTTACTCACCCGTAACAGAAGATCTTCCACAGGGATAATCTCTTGCAGCAGGTAATACACTTCAGTCATTACCAGAGGGCGCTCTTGTGCATGGCAGCACTCTTCTAGCAGTCTTTTTCCAGGGGCTGCCCACACATGACATCATCCTGGTCCCTGGTATCCTCAGTTTATTTTCCCACCGTCTTCAGCTCGCACGCAGCAGCTAGTGCTTGTGAAGCAGTTATCAATGAGAACTTAAGCTGGGAATGGATTTTACCTCCATTTCTGATCTTCATTTATGAATGTCCAAACAATCTACAAGTAAATCAACATTATTTCAGTCATGTCATTGAGGTAGGAAGATCTACCATTACGATAGTCACACCGTTTGTGTTAGGTGTCTGGGTCCCATATGCAACACCATCTCCTGCAAACACTGCCAGGAATTTAACCAGGCAACCCGTCGATGACAGCTGCAGGAGACTGACGCTCAGCTAATGGAGCAGAAATTGTCTCTCTCTTAGAGAAGGGGGCCTGTCCCAAGGAGCCCCCTACTGCAGCTTCACACAAGAAGCTAAACATGATGAGGATAAATCATCCTCGGGCAGACACTCGATAGCCACAGTTACTGGTGCTCCACCGTCGATGATGCCCTCCAGAACTGCTACCTCGTTGATGGGAGTTTACACTCTCTCATCGACAGTGCTTTCTGGTGCCCTTTCAGCAGTTTCTATGGAATGTTTAGTGAGTTCTCATGACTCCCCATCAATGGTGGTTTGTTTCCTGTCGATGACGTCTCCTTTTAAACATTCTACTGCCTCCCACTTTACTGACCCGTCAACAACGGGCCAGAGTTTCATGGGGAGAACTACTGATTTTGCCATTTCCACTGCCCCTCCTCCTTCAGAACCATTCTCTTACAAGGGCCAACCAGATAGGGACCAAGACCCTGGTCTTTACCACTGAGGGGCCAGACCTGTTTATATTTCATCCAGTTTCCTCCATGATTCCTCTGGTTTCCTAGAAACCACCTACCCCACCCTCTACTACTACCTCATTGGACGTAGCTGCTGTGGTACAACAAATTTTGGAAGTGATGAGGCATTCTCAACCTCCCACTCCAGGAGAGGCGGGTCGCCCTTCCTATTCTCCCATCCCTCCACCTAAAATGCTTCCAAGGTGACAGGGAACCCTTTCCACCCTGGTCCCTTCCTTCCTATGAAGAAGGGTATTTTTCAGAAGAGGCAGAATTTCCGGAAGGTTTTCCAGGAGATCTGGAAGATACTGAGCTTCAAGACCTGGACTCCCATCCTCCGTTCTCTCTTCCCACTATTTCCTCCTTGCACAAGGATGCTTCCTGACACACAGCTGCCTCTCCTCCTGATGACCCATCCTTTCATGAGATGATGGTCCAAATTCAAAACATCATGGGAGTTTCAACTACAGAACATGATAAAGAAAGGGTATGGCAGATTATCTAGAACTGCCTGAAGAACCTGTAGTAGTGGTATCCCCACTTACACAAACTTATCAAAATGCTGTACTGGCAGCTTGGAAACAACCCTCAGCTGTTCCTGCCATTCCTAGAAAGGAGGATCGCCTTTACCAGGCTCCTCTTGACCATCCTTTTCTTTCCACTACCCCAAGGCAGATTCGGTAGTGATCACGGCAGCTCATGATCGTACCAAATAACCTAAACACATGAGCTTGTTACCCCCTGATAAGGAATCCCACTGTCTCGATTACTTTGGGAAGAAGGTATTCCAGGTGGGCACCATGAATCTCAGAATTCTAAACTATATGGGACACATGGTTAAATACCAGCATACCTCTGGTCCTCTGCTATAGAACTAGTCAGTAAACTTCCTCCATCCCAGGAGAAGAACCAATTATTGGCAACAATTTCCACTGGCAATTCCATCTCTCAACACCTGCTCAGAGTATGGTGCAGTGGATACTTCTGCTTGTATGTCAAACCACAGGTGTTACTCTCAGACGACATGTCTGGTTACGTGTATCAGGACTTACACCAGATATACAGCATAAAGTGGAAAATGCCCCTTTTAATGGATCTAAACTTTTTGATCCATGTACCAAAACACTTCTGGATTATCTCCAGGCTTCAGGTTGGACCTTATGTACAGTACATGGCATGTATCATACCTCACAGCCATCTTACCAGTACCGCTCCCAGTCCTCTTTTCAATCAGAGAGAAGTGGCAAACATAGAGGCACCTACAGAGGCAGATTCCATGGTCGTTCTCAGCCATCTTCCAGGACCACCACTCCTATCTCTAAGGGCTTCCACTCCCACTCCCCAACCCCGTTTGGAGCTGGTCAGCCCACTTCCAAGTGACCAACTGGGGCATTCCCCGGGCTTCTTCGATCAGGTCTTGGAAGCCATGGGCTGTCACTTTGCCCTCCATTTAGAGGCTTGGCAAGCAGTAACATCAGATGAGTGGGTGCTTCAGATTATAAGAATGGAGCACATGCTGGAACTCACCTCTGTGCCTCCCCCTCATCCTCCCCACTCTGTCCATTAACCACCCGACCATTTCCCCATTCTGCAAGAGGAACTTCAGGCACTTTTTCACAAGAATGCCGTCTATCCGGTTCCTCCTTCAGAGTACCATCAGGGATTTTACTCCCATTTTTTTCTGGTACCCAAATGTGCTGGGGATCTCAGACCTGTACTAGACCTCAGATAACTGAACCTACACATTCAGTACAAAAGGTTCCAGATGGTTACTTTAACATTCATTATGCCAGTGTTAAAACAAGGGGATTGGCTATGTGCATTAGACATGAAAGATGCCTACCTACCCGGTCCTTGCAAGGACAGTCTGGTGCTCCTTAGAGTCTGGTGAGTTCCCTAGCTCCCTGAAGGAGGCGGTAGTGACACCTCTCCCAAAGAAAGCTGCTCTGGACCCAAGCTGCTTTGCAAACTACAGACCAATCTCTAACCTTCCCTTTGTTGGAAAGGTAAATGAGAAAGTTGTGGCGCTACAACTGGAGAACCACTTGACCATCCATGACATCTACAAACCTCTCCAGTCCAGTTTTCGTAAGAGACATAGTACCGAAACTGCTCTGGTTCGGGTGCTCAATGATGATCTGATGGTGAGAGATCAGAAATGCCAATCCATCTTGGTATTTCTTTTTTTTTCTTTTTTTTTTTTTTTACTTTATTTATTCATCT
The DNA here is from genome assembly GCA_016271365.2 of Neoceratodus forsteri. NCBI lineage: Eukaryota > Metazoa > Chordata > Ceratodontiformes > Ceratodontidae > Neoceratodus > Neoceratodus forsteri. The sequence goes on along the minus strand of CM057458.1, from coordinate 159,247,080 downwards.
ACACCCCCGGGCATCCTTCAGGAGTGCCCACTCAGAATCTGTCCTACTCCCAGCCTGAACCCCCCGGATCTCCCTGGATCCCCTTCCCCGAACGACCACAGGCAAGCTCGAGCCCCGGTACCATCTCCGGGGCTGATTCCGCCCTCCCTCGGTGGCTGGCTCCTAAGTGTGAAAAGCCTTACCTGTTGTCAATGGGCGGCCCTGTGGAGGGAAGATCTGGGCCGGCAATTGGGATGTGGACAATTCCCCTGGGGCCACCATCATCTCACCGACGATGTAGAAGGCTTTTTTCCTTGATTTTTTTTCCCCTTACGAGCATGGTGTACAATGGCGTCAGCACGCAGGCTCTCCCCATAGACACCTGCCACACTCGTGCCCCAATTTCAAGTCCCCCGCATGTAGTACCCCCGGTCTCCACCGGGGGGCCACTAATGCACCGGGAAACCCCTGGATCCCTCCTCGGAAGAGGAAAGCAGTCCTCTGGACACTCAATCCAGCTCCCTCCCCTGGCGAACCCCAGCACCCGGGCTTGCTCACGAACCCAGGTCGTCGGTGCAGCGCGAGGTGTGGCATCCAGCGCCTCAACCCTCAGCGCCACCGGGCCAGCTATCTTGGTACTTCTTGATCTCTCATCAGCCTTTGACACTGTGGAACATGAGGTGCTTCTCAAGTGCCTGAGATTCATCTTTGGCCTGTCTAGTACAGTTCTCAGATGATTTAAGTCTTTCCTCACTTGCAGAACTCAGATGGTGGTGTCAGGGATTTTTTCCTCTGACCCATTCTCTCTGCCATGTGGGGTACCTCAGGGCTTGATGTCATCCCCCATGTTGATCGCAGTGTATATGCTGCCCCTCGGAGACACTGTAAGATGGTATAGGCTGAGGTTTCACTGCTATGCTGTTGATACCCAGCTCTACCCGTCTTTCGTACCCAATCAGGATAGTGTGCATTTGGTATTTAACAACTGCCTTGCTGAAATCAGAACTGGATGAGCTCCAGCTGGTTGAAGTTGAACTCTGGAAAGACTGAAGTGATGGTAATGGATCCTGGTCACTGGACAGAAGGGTTGGGAGCTGGCCAACCCACCAGACTTTGTCTAGGGGGATCCAGCTTCCTTCCTCTGAATGGGTGCAAGACCTGGGGGTGATTCTTGATGATGGGCTGACACTGCATCCACAGGTGTCTGCAGTCATCAAGTCCTCTTTTTACCATCTGAGGAACATCGCCAGGATTAAGCACCTTGTTCCATCTGGCGACCTTCCAATGTTGATCCATGCCTTTGTGACCTCACGCCTTGACTGCTGCAACTCCCTTTATCTAGGGCTTCCAGGGGTTGATATCCACTGCTTGCAACTAGTGCAGAACGCTGTGGCCTGGTTGTTGATGGGGACCCTATGTGCGAGTCACATCACACCGGTGTTGTGCCAACTGCACTGGCTGCCTATTCAGTGGTGGATCACCTTCAAGGTCAGGCTTCTGACCTACAAGGCCCTACATGGACTGGGCCCGGACTATCTGCAAGAGCTCCTGCTACCCTACTGCCCTGGGTGACCGCTCCACTGACGAGGGGTTGCTAGAGATTCCCAGGGTGACCTCTAAGACATCAGGGGCACGTGCTTTTATGTATGTTGCCCCAGCCCTGTGAAATTCTCTACCCTGTCAGATACAGGAGTGCACAACTGTGGAGGGCTTTAAGAAGGCCCTAAAGTCATACTTATGGTTGAAAGCATATCCAAACTGATCATTTTATCCTCTTATTTATTTAGCTGTTGATCACTGTGTATTTTACTGTTTTGTTTTTATTGTTCAGTGCCTTGATATTTGAAAGGCACTCTATAAATAAAGATTATTACTACATATCCCCATCCACCCCACCCACCACCGATTCCTTCACATTTACCTGCTAGGACAACATTACCAATTTTGGGCACTCCTGTTCAGTCTCTCATCCGCCCCAAGAGTCTTTGCCAAGTGCCTAGCAGTAGTGGCGGTGGCCCTGAGATGGGATGGACATTTAGTCTTCATGTACTTGGACGATTGGCTCATAAAAGCGGACTCCAAAACCTCTCTGCTTTTGTCCCTCCAGGTAACTCTCACTCTGTTCCAGTCCCTAGAAATTATAGTCAACTGACCCAAATCCAATCCAACTCCTACCCAATTGCTCCAGTACATAGGAGCCATTCTGGACACCACCTCCATCAGGGCTTACCTCCCTGCCTACTGACAAGACAAACTTCTGTCTCTGGCTTCACAGACATGAACACAACAATTTATCACAGCCAGATGTCTCTTATGCCTTTTGGGACATATGGCCACAGCCACCTCCACAGTGGCCTTTGTCCAGCTACACACGAGACCAATCCAATGGACTCTTTAGAATCAGGGGTGGCAAAAAACAGGGGATTTTGAAGACAGAATCAGTCACTCCCTTTCTACGCTTGGCCCTGTACTGGTGGATCCATTGTGCCAACCTATCTCAAGGCATGCCTTTCCAGTCCCCTCCTCCCCAGCAAACGTTGACCACGGATGCTTCCCTCGATGGCTGGAAGCACACCTGGGCCCCCTACAAGACACAGGCAGGTGGCTCCAATTCTCCATCCCTTCTGATATGAATCTGCTGGAAATGAGAGCAGTCCGCTTTGCCCTTCAGGCTTTTCACCACCACCTTTTCCCGGGGCCTCTTCTGATCCATTCAGAGACAACACCTCAGTGGTGTATTACCTGAACAAACAAGGAGGTACCAAGTCCTGCACACTCTGCAGTGAGACGATGGTGGTTTGGCAGGAAGTAGAAGACTTGGTTTGCTGGCCAAGGCACCTAGCTTCACCTGAGCTCTTTCCTTCTAAGACTGCTTGAAAGGCAGAGTAGAGAAACTTACCAGAGTAAAGGAGAAGGATTAAGACTTAGTTTGGCTAAGCAGATTTACTGTGTGTGGTGGTGTTTTTATTTTTTACTCACAGGGATTGCTACTGTTTGTTGCTAACATTTCATTGCTTTATTTTTTTCTCTGATTCAAATTGTTGCTGGTATACCTTCTTCTGCATTATTACAAGGTGTGCCTACAGGTGTGTGCTAACAGATTTCTGCTGTAATCTTCTGATTGAAATTGTCTTTTGCAAGGTATATCTTCTGTTACTGCTTTATTTTTCTCTGGAGCAAAGTGTTTCTTACAGCGTATATCTTCTCTGAAATTATTACAGGTGGTGCTTTACAGGTTTTACAGTTTTATCTAACATTAGGATAAGCTTTCAGGGTTACTGCATTTGTTGTTGACTGATTGTTTCTGCTCTTGCCTCCTTGTTCTTTCGTCCGTGGTTCTTCTTTTTTAGGCAGGGGAAGGGCCCAGCCACCCACCCCCATCCCCAACCACCCCATGCTACACTCCTTTTATAGGGTACCACAGTTGTGACATTTCCTGTGGCAGAGCAGGAAGGGGCGGATCAGTGGAGCCTCCACAAGGTGATCTCATTTACAGGGGCACTAGTAATTTAACTTGTTATAACAAGTTAAACAAAGCAAATTAAACCATTACTTGCATTTCTTTCCTTTTTTTCCCTTCTAATTACTCTGACTAGGTTACAAACCCAGCAACTTATTTGGAATGGATTTCATTAACTGCAGGTACTGGGGAACAATTTTCAGAAGGACAGTCTTACAGGATTTAGGACACTGTCCTACATGCTGGGCCTTTGGAGATCTTAGGGCTCAGCTCCGGGCAGCATGGGCAGAGATTGCATGCCTCAAATTTCATATTGAAGAGGAAATATATTATAAGAACCACCCGCCATTTCCCCAGCATCCAACAGAAAAACCTCGACCGCAGAGGGTAGTTGGTCCAGGAGGTTGGCAGGTGGTTAGGAGGAGCATATCAGGTGCCCCATCACTCTCTGCTCTCCAACACATTACCTCCAAAAACCATATAAACACTACAAACAGGTATCTGCCTCTATCTCTGAAATCAAATAAAGAGGCAGAAGACACTGCAGAGCAGGATACTTGCACAGGAGCCAGCACAACAAAACTCACCCAAATCAGGAACCAAAACTAAACAAGTACAAAGGAAATCCAAAAACTTCTGATCATAGGAGACTCCATGATTTGGGAGTTGATACCCATCTCCAGCCAGGGGTGATGGTCAGATGTCTCCCAGGTACATCAGCATGGAGAGACACTGACCGCATTGCTAAAATTGTTCACAAAGCAGGAGAAAACATTGATGTCCTACTACACATAGGGACTAATGATCTCGCCAGCCGGTCAGTTGTGGAGACCAAGGAACACCTGACTAGGCTGGGTGACAAACTATCATCTATTTCGTCCGGCATCTCCTTCTCTGAGATCCTGCCAGTCTGGGAGGAGGGAGCAGATGGACGGAAGGTCAGAGAAGGGGAGATAGGGGAGCTAAACACGTGGCTCAAGGACTGGTGCCAGGAAAAAGGACACAGATTTGTAGGGAACTGGCAACAGTTCTGGGAGCGAAAGTTCTTTAAATTTGATGGACTGCATCTGACTAAAGAGGGAGTCAGTGCATTGGGGCAGAAGTTTGACGTCTTTGCAGAATATTTAAACTAGCAAATGGGGAGAGGGGTGCAGCACCCCATACGTCGAATGGGAAGAACACCCCTCCCCCCTCAGCTAGTGGTCAAACAGGAATTCAGCATGTTTGCCGTTCATTTGCATCACCAGGTAAGAAAAAAGGTTTGTCTCCCCATACGACGCACAGGGGTAATGCCAAACTTCACCCAACAACTAACACACCAAAATCTGGCCAATGGAAAATCATGTACACAAATGCTCACAGCCTGGGAAATAAGATCCCAGACCTGCAGGCAATAATGTCAGAGGCTAAACTGGACATAGTAGCATTAGTGAGACGTGGTTTACCAGTAACCACACTTGGGAGACTTCAGTACCTGGCTATGTATTGTCTAGAAGAGACCGAAAAGTAAAAGGGGAGGAGTGCCCTGTAATGTTAATGAAAATATCAAAGCTACAGAAATTCAGAATACACATAAGGAGCCAGAAGAACTGTGGTCACCCTGAAACAGGAAATGGGACAGCCATAAGAACTGGGGTTGTCTACATGCCCCAGACCAGAGGAAGGACATAGACACATTACTGTTAGAAGATATACAAAACATGACAGCTAAAGGGAGGTTCTGATAATGGGAGACTTCAACATGCCAGATACAGATTGGTCAATACCAGCAGGAACATCTGCCAGAACTAGACTCATAGTGGATTCCCTGCAGGGGGAGGGCCTCAAACAACTGGTACAGCAACCCACAAGAGACAGGGCTATCCTAGATCTAGTACTGACTAACAAAGAAGGGATCACAGATCTCCAGGTAGAAGGTCACCTGAGGGCCAGTGACCATCACATGGTATGGTTCAATTTGGCTACTACATCTAAATCCCATTCCAAGACAAAAAATATGGGACTTCAGAGGAGCTGACTTTGATAAGATGGCCAACAGAGTTAAGCTAGCCCTGGCAAAAAGAAACACAGGTGAGGGGGTACAGGCAAAGTGGGCAAGCATTAAGAATGCAATACTTGAAGCAACATCCCATTGTGTTAGACAGAAAAGGAAGTGCAAAAGAAGAAGGAAACCACTTTGGTTCTCAAATACAGTAGCAGAAAAGGTCAGAGCCAAAAGGCTGGCCTTCAGGAAATATAAGGGAACACAGCGGGATGAAGATAGGAGGCATACCAAACTGCCCTAAGGAAGCAGGTAAGGCAGTAAGGGCAGGCAAGTCCCAAACTGAGGAAACACTAGCACGAACAGTAAAAGAAGGTGACAAGACTTTCTATAGATACATTAGTGAAAGGAGAAAGTCCAGAGGGTGTGCTAAGCTTAATGGAGAAAAGGGAGCATGTGAGGAGGAGGACCCTGTAAAGGCATCTATCCTAAATAGATACTTTGCTCAGTATTTACTGAAGAGAAGGTAGGGCAGGGCCCACAGCTCAGCATCATGGACACAGGGGAGGAGGTGAGCACTACTCCCTTCACAAAGAAAGGGTCCTACAAGAGCTTGCTAAGCTCAGGGTGGATAAGGCAATGGGACCTGATGGCATACATCCCAGGGTACTTAAGGAGCTAAAGGAGGAACTAGCAGAGCCATTAGCAGAATTGTTTAGTGAGTCTCTGAGCACAGGAGAGGTCCCAGAAGACTGGAGAAGGGCTTCATGTGATCCCGCTCCACAAGAGTGGTAGCAGGGAGGAGGTGGACTACAGACCGGTCAGTCTTACCTCAGTAGTGGCAAGATTATGGAGGCACCTTAAGGAAAGGATAGTGCAACACCTGAACCATAGGGGCACAGGATCCAAGACAGCATGGGTTTACAAAGGAAGGTCCTGTCAAACTAATCTCATAGATTTCTTTGACTGGGTAACCAGAGTGGTGGACCAAGGGGGAGCAGTTGATGTCGCCTACCTTGACTTCAGCAAAGCTTTTGACACTGTTCCACATAGAAGATTGATAAGCTGGGTAGGCTCGGTGGGTCAGAAGTTGGTCAACTGGGTGGCAAACTGGTTGACGGGCAGAAAACAGAGAGTGGTGGTAAATGGTATATAGTCAGAAGAGATGCAAGTCATAAGTGGGGTACCTCAGGGATCAGTCCTGGGACACCTCTTCAACATCTTCATTAGTGACCTTGCAGATGGACTAGAGGGTAGAGGTTGTCTGTTTGCAGATGACACCAAGATCTGCAACAGAGTAGATGATCCAGATGGGGTGGGCAGAATGGAGAAGAGATCTGATAAACTATCAGAATGGTCAGAAGAGTGGCAACTGGGATTTAATGCAAAGAAGTGCAAAATCATGCACATAGGGAAGAGAAACCCTGAAGCCACCTAGGCTGGGAGGGGAGTTGCTAGCAGTCACAAAGGAAGAAAGAGACTTGGGCATCATCATCACTGATGACCTGAAATCATCCAAGCAGACCTCTAAAGCAGTAGGTAAGGCTAGGGGGGTGTTAGGGTGTATTAGTAGGGGTATCATAAGTCGTGAGGGAGGTAATAATCCTCTGTACAAGACACTGGTTAGGCTCCCATCTGGAGTACTGTCAGCAGTATTGGAGGCCACACCTTCACAAGGACATTAACCAAATTGAGGCAGTCCAGAAAGGGCAACCAAAATGGTGCAGGGACTGCATCAGAAGACATATGAGGACAGATTAACGGAGCTCAATATGTATACCCTTGAGCAAAGGAGGGAGAGAGGTGATATGATCGAGGCATTCAAACACCTTTAAGGGCATAAACAAGGTGAAAGAGTCTCAATATGTTTAAATATAAGAAAATAGCAGGACAAGAGGACACAGCATGAGATTAGAGGGAGGCTGATTAAGGGGAAATGTGAGGAAACTCTTTTCACAGAAAGGGTGGTGGATGGCTGGAATGGCTTACCACAAGAAGTGGTGGCTATGAATAAGTGTAGGGCTTCAAACAGGCATGGGATAGGCATAAGGGAGCAATACAAATGACTATGAATAGATAGGCCACTGACAGAGCAAAGGGCGATAGCACATTTATAAGGTAGAAAAAGAAATGGGCAGACTGGATGGGCCTTGCGGTCCTTATCTGCCGTCAACTTCTATGTTCTATGTTTCTATGAAGCCATACTTCAACTGTCATTGATTGTCGTCCCTCTATCAGGATGCCACAATACCCTGTCCGACATTCTCAGTCGTCAGTCCTCCACGCACGAGTGGACACTTTGTCATGAAGTTCTTCAGATGATCTTTCGATTGTGGGGGAACCCGCACCTCGACCTTTTTGACTGCTCCAGCAATCACCGACTCCCCAAATACTATTCCATTATCCTGAACAGAAAGGGACTGTCTATAGATGCCCTGTCCCAACCGTGGACATGACTATTCTTATATGCCCCTCTCGTCTCACTCCTGTAACGGACTCTATTGAAATTTCAACTCAAACCTGCTGCCATGATCCTTCTAGCCTCTCTGTGGCCTCGGGAGGTGTGGTTTCCCCTACTTCAGCAGTGGCAAACCCCATCCCATTGGCCATCAGACCAGATCTGTTGACTCAAGATCGGGGAACCCTTTTTCGCCCCAAGCTGAAGTCACTACACCTTCACGCTTGGCTCCTGAGGACACTTTCATAGCCCACCTTCAAGTCTCCTCACCAGTGGCCAATATTCTGTTGGCTTCATGCAAACCATCTACCAGGGAAACCTGTAATGCTAAATGGAAATGCTTCTCTATATGAGTCACTTCCCAATCTTTGGACCCTTATTCATGTCCATTGACTAAGGTATTGGACTACTTGGCCTCGCTTGCTGAGACAGGCTTGAGCTACTACTCTATTAAGGTTCATTTGGCCTCTGTTTTGGCCTTTCATGAGTCTTTGGAAGGGAGACTACTTTATCAACACCATCTTGCCAAGATATTCTTAAGGGGAATGTTACACCTCAAACCTCCTATTAGATGGCCCACCCCTCCCTGGGACTTGAATTTCCTAAATTCACACACACAGCACCAGAAGCTACTTGCGACCTCTGCTTCCTTTCCTGGAAGACAGCATTCTTAGTTGCTGTCACTTCAGCTCACTGTATTTCTGAGCTTCATGCCCTAATGTGTAGAGAGCCTTACTTAATCTTTTACAAAGACAGAGTGGCTCTTCGTACCAGTCCCTCCTTTTTACCTAAAGTGGTCTCGGAACACACCTTAAATCAGTCCATAGAATTGCCAATCTATTACCCTGAGCACTCTAATCTGGGAGAATACCTCCTACACACTTTAGATGTTCATTGTATTTTGAGATACTATATAAATTGTACCAAATCTTTCCAAAAAACTCCTCAGCTTTTTGTTACCTTCGCCTCAACCAGGGAAGGTTTTCATGTCACTAAACAGACCCTCTCTAACTGGTTGGCACATTGTATAACCTTTTGTTATAAGAAATATAACAAGCCATTACCATGACCTGTTCAAGCCCATTCTACCCGAGCCATAGCCACTACAGCGGCCTGCTTCAAAGGGGCTTCTATCACAGATATCTGCAGTGCAGCCACATAGTCCACAATACATACTTTCACGAAGCACTGCAACTTAGACATTGCTTCTCGCCATAGGACGGCCTTTGGCGCGCTGTCCTACAAGGCCTTCTGTCATAACTTTCCAGCCCTTCCTGAGTTTACTGCTTGGGAGTCATCCCAAGTGTATTATCTGCTGCAAGAGATTATCCCTGTGGAAGATAATACAGCTGCGTACTTACCGTAAAAGTAGATCCTCAAGGGGTATCTCTTGCAGCAGATACGATCCCTCCCTCCATCCCCCTCCTTCTCTAAGAGAATAACTTCTGATCCAAATATATATGTGAAGGTATACCTACGGTACCTCAGATTTCCCTCTGTCCTTGCTTAGCGAGCTGAATCAGGTGGGGAACTGAGGATACCAGGGACTGCCTACTCTTGTATAGAAGCAGGATGATGATGTCATGTGTGGGCGGCCCCTGGAAAAAGACTTAGAAGAGAGCTGCTGTACACAAGAATGGCCTCTGGAGACGACCCAAGTGTATTACCTGCTGCAAGAGATATCCCTTGAAGATCTACCGTTATGGTAAGTACGCAAATGTACTTTCTAGGAGTAGTGTATGATGTTCATCCACTAAGACCCGCCCAACCTCCCCTGGCAAGTGGCACTTGGGTATTGCTTCCAGCAGGCAAGATCTGATATCACAGGGTGGTACCAGGGGAGTTGCCACCGGGGTGGGTTGGAGGAGCCAGCTTGAAGACGTTCTAGCTGATTGAAAGGGGAAAGAAACACTGCCTGAACAGTGGATGAACATCATATACCACTCCTAGAACTACTGTTACAGGTGAGTAACCTGTGTTTTAAACCCATATCAGGAACCTTCTTCTGTTAAGGTTCTAGAAGGGAAGGCGGGGATGTTCAAGGAACATAGATTGGTGATAAATCTTAAAAAAACCAAAACCATGTTCTTCACTCATCCCCAAAACAAGTCCTGCAACTTCAAACTCCTCATTCACTCTGGGTCCTCATTCCCACTCGAACAAGTTTGCTCCCATAAATACCTAGGGATCCATTTTGACCCCTTCCTTTCCTTCCATGGACACATCGCTGCCCTAGCCACTGCCACTAATATCCGATTGGGCATCTTACATTGGTATAAACACTGCCTCCCCGGAGGCTCTTCGACATGAGTCACCTCTCTATCCTGTCCCTAGTGGACTATGGACTGCCGTGTATGGTGCTGCTGATCAGACCGCACTCATAAAATTGCACTACTCTGAATAAGGCCTGCAGGTTAATTACTGGAGCACCTAGGATGACACACACCTGTCTACTGTATGCTAAAGCGCTGGTACTTGATCTCAACGACGCCTCAAATATCTTACCTGTACCCTTCAAAAAAGACCTCCTTGGGCTTTCCCCACAGGATTGACCACTACCATACTCCGCCTGTCCCACTAGTTCATACTGGACCTCTGGGAAAACCTCTGTTATCCCTAGAGCTAGGACCTCTCACGGCCAAGAGCCTTCAGCTTTAGGGCCCCTCCTGGTTCAACACACTGCCCCCTCCATCTCCAAAGCTCCAACTATAGGTTCAAAACTTCCTTACGTAACCACCTTATTAACACCTGATGCTGTAACTGCCACTAGTCAAAGCCAGTACTCAATACTTATGACAAAGCTTATTACTAAGCTGCTAAGGACGACATAACTCTGGTATTGTTTGCATCCATCCTACCTGTACCAGCTTGTTTGTATCTATGTCTTAATTTACTGTTATACTTATGTGTTGTACTGCTATACTGTGTATTTTGGTTTGTCTTACTGTGACAAGGTACCTTTGTAAATAAGCCTATGGCTCAAAGGTTTTCCAAACTGCTGTTTAAATAAAATAAAAAAAAAATGTTTTTGTACTCTTTTGTCCTCTCCTATTCTGCCACCCAAAGACTTTATTTGCTATAACTGTAATAAGCTAGGCCATATTGCAAGAAACTGCCATAAAAATAAGGAAGGTAACACTGGAGCAAATTTGTCCTTAGCAAATTGGGGCAAGTATTTAACAGATGTCAACGTGGGAGCTAAGACTTTGAAGGGACTTCTAGATTCAGGAAGCAGACAGACCGTGGTCCATGTTGAAGTTCTGGAAAAAGATTATGCAAAAGAACGAGGTACCGGGGTCATCTGCATCCACAGGGATACTCAATACTATCCCATCACCCAGGTGACTCTGAACATTAATGGGGTGCTGCACCAAATGAAAATAGGGGTAGTACCAAAGTTACCTCTGCCTGTGATTATTGGAAATGACTTTCCAGGATTTGCTAGGTTAATCACAGAGGGAGTAAACCTTGCTGTTTCAGCAGCTGTGATAACAAGAGCACAGGCAAAAGAAATCTCAGATGTTGGGTACCCTCTTCCTTTTGGTGACTTTGATTTGGACTTGTTTGAGACCAGCTCCAAAATCAGGAAGTCCAGGAAAGAAAGAAGACACTTTGGGGAGACAGTGGCAACAAAAGACTGATGGAGATAAGGAACTGATATATGAAATGCTGAAACTAAACTGTTAATTGATTCTGGTTTTGTTTCTGACCAAACAATGTTTCTCTACAAGGTGAATTTAAGCAGCTGGGGGTGAAACAAAAACAGGGTGAACCAGTGTTTAAAAATGTAATGTGGTACTGTACAGAGTTTGGAATAATCCTCAGACACAGAACTGATAGAACAATTGATCATATCAAAGAAGTACAGAACTGAGTTGTTACAGATAGCACATGATAGTCCTATGGTTGGTCACTCAGGGAGAGACTGCACCATTGCCAGATTGTTTTACAGATTTTACAGGCCTGGGATTCATGGGGATGTTGCTGCCTACTGTAGTTATTATGCTAAATGTCAGAAAGTAGCCCCAGTGACTACAAAAGACAAGGTGCCCCTACCCTTGATAGAGGTGCTTTTTGAGAGAACTGCAGTATATGTGGTTGGCCCCTTAGACAAAAGTAAAAAGGGTAATCTATTTAATTTGGTAGTATGCGACTTTGCTACTCCATACCCAGAGGCAATTCCAGTGCATGCTGACACAGCCTCAAAAGTGGCAATAGAGCTTGCCAAACTTTTCAGCAGAGTGGGCATACCTTAAGAGATTACCACTGATCAGGGCAGTAATTTTAGTGCTGCATTGCCAAAGGACCAGTACTGACTACTTGGTATCACTGCCGTAAGAACCTCCCCGTATCACCCTCAGACAGGCGGTCTTGCTGAGCATTTTAATCAAACCCTATTGCACATGTTAAAAAGGTTTGTGAAGGGTGAAGGAAAAGATTGGGACCAATACTTACCTTAACTGGGCATCAGCAGGTTTTTCACCTTTCAAATGTTGTATGGTAGACAACATAGAGGGCCACTAGATGTAATAAAAGAAACTTGGGAAGATTCATACGAGGAAAAGTATAGATGTACAGAAGGCTTAGAAGCCCATAATTATACATCTCCTGCCATAGTGGGGTCAATGCCTCCCCGTAAAGTTAACTAAGAAATCATCAGGTTTTACTTTAACATTACTGAAGGAGCCATCTTCTACAACATCCTTTGGAAGAGTATTCCACCAAGGAATAATTCTTTGGGTAAAAAAATGTCTTCTCATATGGCTTTTGGGGTTAGTAAGTTTAAACTGGAAACTATGGCTTCTTAGTGAGATCTCCCTATGGACGAGAACTAGGTCCAAGACAGTTAATATAGATTTGTCCCTAACAAGTTTGAACATTAACACCTACTCAGAAAGATTCTGTTATTATAAGACTATCCTGGCCAGACTGGACCCCCCTCTTTCACTCCTTCTGCCGCTTTGCCTTGGACTGTCCACCTCACACCCATCACTGCTCCCTTTATTCCTCCCTCTCCCTTGAAGTCAGACACTTCATTCACTGCCTCCTTTAAATATTGGCTTGGCTCCCTCTCCTCCTTCCTTACCTCTCTACTCCCCGACCCTCCTCTTGCACCTTTCATAGTTCTGGCTTCCACTCCCTCTCTCTCCCCTCTAGAAAATCTTCATCTGGTCAGGATGCTTTCTCTTACCACTTCCCCAAACTTTGGAATTCTCTCCCCTAAACATCCACTTTGCCTCTTCCCTGTGCTCTCTCTCCTCTCTGTTCCATTACTTCTCTACCCACATCTGCAATTGCACCTGATAGCTGCCCATGTTCATCTACTCTCTACCTGCTATCCCTTTCTTCTCTCTGCCTCCCTTTCTTCCTTTTCCCCACTACCCCGGCACCTCGATCCTTTCGCTTCTCTGCCTCTTCCCATATTATTGCACCTTTCACTTTATTTGTGTCTGTCTCCATTGGAAAACACTGCACTAATTGTATAAACTTGCTTTTTCGCTTGTAGCTTAATGTTTGTTTCTCCTGCCATGTAACTTGTTTATGATTGTTGTACATTACTCTCCTCTCCCCCCTTCCCCCAGGATGCATTAGGAAGCAAGCTGTTATCAGCTCAGTATGTCTTTCCTGGTGAAACTTTTGAAATAAATACATAAATATGTGTGTGAACTGAGACAGAAATTGGCAAAATATGTTGAAATTGGCCACAGTAATCAGGATGAAGCCCAAGACAGCAGGAGGTGTATTATGACCATGGGGTAAAAAAAAGGTTTTGAGCAAGGTGAAAGGGTCTTTTTTTTTTTTTTAAATTGAATAAACTATTTGAACCTCACAAGAAAACACGTCACAATATAACAATGCAGAAACCATTAGTAACAACAGTGGGAAGAATTAAAGTACAAGATAAATAAGAGATAAATGAAGAAACATACAAAAAAACTACCCCCCTCCAGCAAAGATGTCATGGAAGTGATAAAGAAAACATATACCTAAAGTAAAAGTGGGACCACTTGAATACTAACCTATTTGAAACATACACAGGGGCAAAAACACGACTGGTGAAAATATCTCGTTACTGTAACCCACTACAGAAAACATAGAGAATAGTGGCTGGGCAACTGTGTGAAACCAGTCAGTGCTGCCACCAAGGGGTTCTGATTCTGTTAGACCTCGAAAGCGAAGCTTGAGAGGTCAAATGGAATCAGAACCCCAAAATGGTAGCTCAGGCTGGTTGGGCAAAGTTGCCCAGCCAGTATTTTTTTAAGTGTATAGTGACCACACAATAAAAAAAATTTGAACTGATTTTGAATTGAATACGCTCCTCTGCCACTTTGGGAAAAAAAAACACTGCCGCCATCCTGTCAGAAAATTTACTATTTGAATTCTGAGATGTGCGCACGGCAGGTTTTCCTTTAGTTAAACTGCTGGCTTGTGCACTCTCAAAAACAGCCAAGATGATGTTGTACCATAGTATGGTATTACCACGTTCCATGAACTTTGAACTATGGTACAACAACATTTTGCCTGCAATTGATTTCTATGCAAAACAAGGGGTCACTATACACTATAAACTATTAATGAAGTGGCAAGGGCCTTATAAAGTGGTTAGATGTACTGGTACAGTTAACTATGAGATCGAGACCCCTAATAGAAAAAATCCTGTCAATATATACCATGCTAACCTCCTGAAGAAATGAGTTGAAAAAACACCAAAGGTTACTGTGTTAGTATTACAAGAAACTGCTAAAGAATTATGATATAGCTTATGACAGACTGGAACAAAGTAACTTCTAATGCTGTAATTGTGAATGATCCTTACCCACAGAATAAACTGTAGACATTTCTAACTTGGTAAAGACATTAAAAAATACTTTTATTACAGTGCCAGGCTGAGCAAAAGGGGTTGAGCACATAAGATTAACAGAAACAAGGTGCTGCATCAGCACGTGGTCTAAAAGCAAAACAAAATGGTTATATTAAATGCACGCTGAAAATAGAGTTAAAAATCTACATTTCGACCTTAGGTGGTCTTCAGGAAATATCTAAAAGAGAAAAAAAAACCACAAAGTTAGTGTAGAGGGGCGGTAAAATGAGGTGTGTATATGTGTGTGTGTATATATATATATTATATATATATATATTATATTATATATATATATATGTGTACGTGGGGAAAGAAAAAGGGGAGTGTCAGGGAGAAGAAGTGATAAATGGCAAGATTAAGAGAGAATCTGTGAAACCAAAAGGTGATGATGGGAAAGATAAAGCATAATGGGAGTGAAAGAGCTAGGGAAGTCCCCAGGTGGGGACTAATTAACAGGGCCTTGTAAGAAGGCTGAAAGGTGACAAATGTGGGGGAAGGAGACAGAGATGGAGACTTATGGTGAAAATGAAAAATAAATGAAATGAGTACAAATACAAATAGACTTTAGGGAAAATAAGGGGTGGCTGAAAGATGCTAGTGGAAAATAAGTCTATCATTTAAACCAGAGGGCTGCTGGGAGCCAAGGCGGATGATCAGCTTGGCTTCCATGTTTTTTCTATGGTCAGAATCCCAGAAGCCCTGCTGAAGGACACAAACAGAAAGATCATTGACACTGTGGTCACTGTGTGTGATAAACAGAGATGGATCGCCCTATTAGACAAAAGATGTACAGATTACCAGAATGGTTAAGAGCAGACATGGTTAAGGAAATATGAAAGTTGAGTCCTCTCTTATTCTGCCACTTGTCTGTCTAATTTTATAATCAGATTTTTTTGTGGCCCCTAAGAATTGGCCACTCTGATGGTCCCACAAACCCCCCATTATCTCCCTTCTTTCACATGCCTTTTCTATTCTTTCTTTTTCCCCTTGCTTCTTTGTGCTTAAAAATATGTATGTGAATCTTTGTGAAACTGTGTTCCCTTGGTTTGCAAATGTATATTTTATTTATTAGCTATTGTTAACCGGGTAAGTGTGCTAGGCAACAATCCTGCCTATTTTCAGGCACGACCCGGGAGAGTACAAGACAGAAATACAGATAAGCACAATTGTACAAATTAATAAATAAGAACAACATACTAGTACATACAATATAATACAGGTTGGAATACATGTTAGGATAGATCAAGAAGATAAGTAATACAGATACAATAAGAGGCAGGGTAGGTTAGTGGATGTGCTTGCACACACTTTGAAAAAATATACCAATAGGTCAAGTCCTAGCCAGGAGGCCTAGTGGAGTTAGGTCTAGGTGCATTTGTTGT
Organism: Neoceratodus forsteri; assembly: GCA_016271365.2. Classification (NCBI taxonomy): domain Eukaryota; kingdom Metazoa; phylum Chordata; order Ceratodontiformes; family Ceratodontidae; genus Neoceratodus; species Neoceratodus forsteri. Next base: position 159,230,958 of record CM057458.1, on the reverse strand, counting down.
ATATTTGTTATATTGTTGAAATAATTGCAGAAAGCTGTTTATTTTTTTTAATAACAACCTGTAATACAGGGGGTTGACCTTCAGATGTATTTTGACTTCCACAAGCTTGTTTACAGCATTGCCAACAGGAGACCAACTCTGGGACAGAATGCTGTATTTTGTTGCAGCTGTTAGACTAGATGTACTCTTTATGTTGGTCACAGGAAGGAAAGTGAAGAAGTTTTGAGACATTTTGTGGAAAACAGGAGATAGAAATATAGACTTTGATGGCAGATAAGGACCGCCTGGCCCACCTAGTCTGCCCATTTCCCTATCTACTAGATACGCTGCAGATCCTAATTAACCAACAGCCTATTTCTTTCTACCCCCTACAAGAATTGCCTTATGTCTGTCCCATGCATTCTTGAATTCTCCCACCATTTTAGACCCCACAACCTCCTCAGGAAGGTGGTTCCATGTGTCCACCACCCTCTCTGTGAAAAAATACTTCCTCACATTGCCCCTGAGCCATCCCCTCTATCTTCAAATTGTGTCCCCTTGTTCTTGCACATCTCTCTTTCTGAAAGATGCTACCCTCTTGGACTTTGTTGATTCCACTGAGGTACTTAAAAGTTTTAATCATGTCCCCCCTCTCCCTCCTTTCCTCAAGGGTATACATATTAAGCTGCTTTAGTCTATCCTCGTATGGCTTCTCTTGCAGACCCTGCACCATTTTAGTTGCCCTCCTCTGGACTGCCTCCATCCTGTCTATGTCCTTGTGGAGATGGGGTCTCCAGAACTGGACACGGTGCTCCAGATGGGGTGTCACCAACTGTCTGTACAGAGGGATAACAACTTCCTGTTTTCTGCTGGTGATGCCTCTCCCTATACATCCCAGTATCCCCCAGCCCTCCCTACTGTCTTCTCATATTGCTTGCTAACCTTAAGGTCATCTGATATGATTACCCCCAGGTCCCTTTCCATTTTTACGTTTGCTGTGCACATGCGCAAGGAATGTCTTGCAATGGTATGAGTTTTGGAGGTGTGTGACCCTCCTCCCCAATGCAGTGATCAGTGTAGCAGGCGCGACCCTAGGGGACCAATACATGCCGAGCTGTGTATGACAGCAGTTCAGCTGTGTTGGTCTTCACATCAAAGAAAAGGTCCACTGCAATCAGCGGTGGTAGCGTGTATGCAGTTAGCATACATGGCGAACTACTTGTCATGCCAGCACTCGGCAATCCCCCCCTCCTTTGCCCTGGCCCCCACCTTGTGTGTGCCGGGGGTGCCTAACTCGGCTCACGAACCTCCAGCACACTGTGTGGCCAACGGTGTGCCCAATCCCCCATCTGCTGCAGCCCCCCAAAAACACCAGCATGCTGGGTACCCACCTCAGCACACTCATGCTCCCCAACACCACACTGTATGGCTGGTGGGGATGCCCAGTCCCTGCTGGCTCCACTCCCCCCCACCAACAAACAGGTAGGTGGCATGCTGGGAACCCACCCCAGTGTGCCAAAAGCATCCATTTTTGTCTTCTTGTTTTTAATTCCTGTAAAACAAGAAAACGGTCCCTTGGTGAGTCCTTGCCCCCCCGCCAACCCGTGCCCACCTTCTGTGCACCCACCTTCCCACACACACACCACCCTCACCCCATACTTACCTCTGGAGCCCAGTGCAATGATCTTCGGTGGACCGGAAACACATCTGCACTCTTCAAAGCCGACTGCAAACTGAAGAAATGCCGGTAAGCTGTATAATGGCATAAATAAAGTTTTTCCAACTTAGGTGGATATCTCAGCCATTTTTTTGACTTTTGGCACCACATTTTCAACATGGGGTTCCTGAAACCCCTTCTCATGAATTCAGTCACTGTCATGGCGTTACTTATAAGAGCCAGATGTAGAAGTTAAACTGCCAGGAAAAGACACTTTATATCAAGAAAGCAGTGTTTTGCTTAGAGAGCTTGAGATTTAGATTGAGAGACTCAGATGAAGGATTTTTTTTGTTTGTGTTACCTTTAAGAGGAGCTATCCTGTACAATTTTATTTTTCTGTTTTATTGTTTATGATAATAAAATGCTACTTGCGAATTTTGTAAGTTCTCCTGGTCTGCCTATGCTTCCTGATCTATGCCTCTAAGACACTCTCCTTCCCCCAAACACACACACACACACACACACACACACACAAACACCCAACCAAATCTCTTTACTAGTTTGTCATCCCTTACCCCATTTATCTCCAACAAGCACAGGGCAGCCAGCATGTAGGGTATCTCCATTGCCTTTTCCATTTCTGTGTAAATTCCACCAAAACAGGGCTGCATTCTGGAAAAGAGCAAAAGAGTGGTTGACAGGTCAGCACAGAACTATAAAAACAACTTCTATAATTTTATCACCAGTATTTTGTTCCCTCTGCCATCCCTGGCAGACGGCTCCTTCAGGAGTCCCTATGTACCCCCTGGCCCTACGCCCCTACCATCCAATGATACCAGCCCTCCATTGAGCCTGGGTTTGCTCCCAGATGAAGTTGGAGTGGAGGATGTACTCTCAGCAGCTGTCATTCATTATGTGGTGGCAGGGGCCTGGATGCACTGGGGTCCCTCATCTATAGTCACTGAGGCAATTTTCACAATTTTTTGTCCCTCTCCCTCCTTTGAGATGCTGGCTTAGCATCACTATGCTTGAGCTCGCGAGTCAGAGCATGCTGCCACGCAGCACCAGCCAGCATCTCCCCTCCACTATGGTGCATCTGCCTGCACATTCCCCTCTAGTCTCCCAGGTGGCGCTGTGGCTAAGGCACACTCCCTCCCTCCACCAGAGGGTCAGTCTTGCTGTCTCCCCCTGGCCAGCCCTTGATGACCCAGTCTCATTACTGAACCAGGACAACCAGCTTTATGAGTGGTAGTCCTACCGCTGCACCAGTGGGTCTACACAACTGGCTCATATAATAACGTCGTACCATTTTGGAAAGGATATATAATATCCAAGAATTTGGATTCATATAGCATGTTTCATGCACAGAGTCATTCAGAGTACTTTCGTAAGCAATTAGTTGCATACTGGAGGTGTGGTGACTGTATGCAGGCAAGCCCAGTAGCCATTATATCTAGATACCTGCAATAGAACAAAGTTTGTGGGGGTCGACCAGCACCAGCTGGAAACCTTACTGCTCTTAGCAGGACTAACAAAGCAAGCACAGGATAATAAACAATCATTTGTCAATGCTGAATGTTCACCGCTGGTGTTGCTATTGTACCAGATCTTGCTTGTACATGTTTTTTTCTATATATTTACTCACGATAGCACAGACGAGATGCAGTAGCTCATGTTCAGTGGTGTTCTGCTTTGAAACATTGTTAAATTGAAATTACCCAAGATAGGGCGGCTGAGAGGCAATATCTACTTTTAAGTGGGCTTCCACATTTTGACCCCAAATGTCCAACAGTCTTTTTATGACCAGATGTTATGATCAAGACAGGTGGGTGGAATTTTTAAAATCCCATCCAAGAGGTGATTTTGCTGTGCAGCGGTGAAAACAGGTTTCAGAGGGAATTTGAAAAATGACACCTGCCCAGGAGATGGGGTAACACAAGGGATATGTTGAACATTAGGGACCAAAATCTGCAAAAAATAAAGTTATGAGTAAATGTCGTAACAATTAATTTCCTCATAACTTAGTTGGTTTTTCAAATTTTTATCCCAAATTTTCAGCATAATCTTTTTATGACCACTCCTTCTGAGCATGACAGATGTCATTTATAAAACAATGGCTGAAACTTCATTTTGTGCCACAAATGTTAAAATACATTTTAGGTAGGAGCTGAGAAATGACAGCTGTCACATTCTTCATGAGGTGGTGTGAAAAAATGGCTTTGTGGAAAACTTGGGGTCAAAATATTGAAAATGACCAGTTATGAGCCTGTATTGAAAAATTGCAACATAGATGCATAACTTTGTTGTTTTCTCATATTTTTATCCTAGATTTCCAACATACCCTTCTTATGACCCCACATAGCCTTCTTGTGGGCCCGCCTTATGAACAAGGGCAGAAAAAAATTTCAAATCCCGCTGAAAAGGTGACCTTGCACCACAAGTTTCGAAAAACATTTTGCCCAGGATTTGAAAAATGACAGCTGACACATTCATGAGGTGCTGTGAATAAATGGTTGTGTTGGAAAATCTGGGGTCCAGATATTGAAAATTACAGAAATTACAAGCCTGCATTCATAAATTTTAATGTAGGCTCATAACTTTGTTTTTTAATATTTTTACCCCAAATTCTCAACATAGCCTTCTTATGACCCCACTTCATGAACAAGGGTGGAGAAAATGTTCATCTCTTGCCCAAAAGGTAATTTTGTCCAGCAATTTCAAAATTGCCCCTCAGGATGAGCTGTCACATTCCTGAGGTGCTGCGAAGAAATGGCTATGTTAAAAATGTAGGGTGTGCACAATCCTGGCTTTGGCACCCCTGTCTCCACTGGGAGTCACTGCTGTGGTGGGATTGCGAGCCCACCCTCCCCAGGAGAGGAGAGCTGTCCTCCAGATACTTGATCCTCTCCTCCCCGGCAACCCGAGCTCATTCCCGATCTCAGGTCGCCGGTGTGATGCAAGGTGTGGCATCCAGAGCCTCAACCCTCGGCGCCACCAGGTGTAAATACCTGTATATTACTGCTATACTTACACCAGTACCATTTAGTAATAAAGTAGTTATTTCATATCTCGTTCCAATTTTAGTATCACTATATTTGTGTACAAAAATAGTATGCAGCATTTCTGATGTTAGAAAAAAATGGTAAAAATCTGATTAGAGCAAGTTGGGGAACTAGAAATCATGTTTGTGCCTGGAGAGAGAGACACTGCCAGAGCAGCAGGTTAAGACCATTTATCACCATATATCGTGCTGCACAATAATCATGATATTGTTGTTTTTTTACAATAAATTAACATCAGTGATGGTACAGTAAGGAAATTGGTTAATTCAAAACCAGATGCAAAGTGCAACAGTAGTGTTCCCTTTAGCCTGACTGTACCTTGGTTCCATGTAAGCAATAATACCTGACAGGGTGGGCGGTATTGTGCTGTACCGGACTGCCCAGGGGTGTAATGAGGCCCAGTGCCGCAGGCAGAGTGCCTTATAACCCCTTGAAGGTCCAATATAGCACAATACTGCTAACCCTGGAGGGTATTTTTGCACTTAGAAAATTGGCACAGTAAAAAAATATAAGTTTAATAAAAAATTAAGTAGAAAAATAGTTTAATATGAGTTCTGTAATAAAATAGTTCATTTACATGGATTTGAATGTTTTTTTTGTTTTTTTTACTGGTTGTCATGGTTAACCCCCCCCCCCCAAAGACACACACAGAGGAGTTGTCTTGTTTGTTGGGAAACATGATTTGTATAAAAAAAACAGAGTGAAACCTCTGGTAGCAGTGTGTGACATACCGTGTGCTGCTTGCTATCTCAGGAGTGCCCCATCAGCGATCATGGTAAGTTATGGATTGCACTTCAGTGAATGTTTTCTGTGGGAAGGTAGTTGGGTGTAGCAAGGCACTCCCCGAAGCACCGGTGGATGGCAAGCAGCAGTACTGTGTTTGGCTGCTATAGAGAGGCTCATGTTCCAGTAGCTGTGTGTGTGTGTGTGTGTGTGTGTGTGTGTGTGTGTGTGTGTGACAGTGTGCTGCTTTCTATCTCTGGAGTGCCCTATCAGTGATCATGTGTATGGCGAGCAGCACGGACAAGCAGCAGTACTGTGTCTGGCTATCGACAAGCTTGCGCTGCACTTTTAAAAAAACGCACTGTCCACTGTTGTTTATTTTTTAAAATCTCCACTATCTCCCTCCTTGTGTTAGTGGGACCATTTTGGTCCTCATGTATGTTAGGTGACTGCAACAGCCAGGGGAGTTGATCACACAGTAGGAACGAGCTGCACAGTGACAGTTATATGAAGCCAATTGAACTGATGGCTTCTTTTTCCTTTGTTCCTTTTTTTTTCCATGTGTGGCTTCTTAATTTATTATTTAAATAAAAATATAAGACAGAATGAGAAAGAGGAGTGTTGGGTCTGGCCAGCTGCCAACTGGCCCGCTAAATGAGACAGTAAAATGGTGGCTCGTCACATTAGCGAACGAAGAAAATGGTGGCAGACTGCATCTGAAAATTCTAACTGGCCCCTGATATCAGTGATGGGGTCAGTTGGGACAGGCACTTTTTATAACTTGGGCTCTGTTGTCTGATACCTGCTCACCTCACCAGGGTATCAGCCAGTCAGAGCCCAGGAATTTCCAAGCCCATTTTCTAAGTCATAGTGATTGCAAAACAGCAATCACTGATATGGTGAGTGTATATCACTGAAAAGCAAATCTGTGATGCACACTTCTTGGTGACCCGATATCTGGAAACACCAAGTGTTTTTGCAAGGGGGGGGGAAGCCCCCTGCATCCCCCTGATTTAGGATTCTCAACTCCAAGGGGATACATAGGGAGAGGGCACAGTCAGGATTAAAAAAAAAAAAAGAACCGGCCCGGTGGCACTGAGGGTTGAGGTGGTGAACGCCACACCTCGCGCCACACTGGCGACCCGAGTTCGGGAATGGACTCTGGTCATTCGGGGGCCGGCAGGGGAGGCAAGGATTGAGCGTCACAGCTCTCCTTCCTTGGGGGTGGGGGGGTCTGGCTGTGAATGGCATAGTTAGAGGGCTTGCCCTTGCCCAGGGTGCTTGATTGCCTCCACAGAGGTGGACACAGCTGCTGCACCCCTTGCATGGTGGGCAGGTGCAAAAGGGGTGGAGAAAAAAGGAGGAAAAATCCCCAGCTGCAGGATGATGCCAGACTCCCCGCAGGCACTGCTCCTGAGCCAGGCATAAGGTAAGCCCCGGTAATTCCTGCGGACAGAGCTGGGGGGCCGGGCAGAAGGGGGCAGTCGGGGGGGGGAGAGAAGGCATAGAAACAGCAGCTGTGCTAAAAAAAAAAAAAAAAGAGAGAGTCCCACAGCTGCAGGCAGCGGCAAAATTTCTACCCTCCCAGTCTCAGCCTGAACCCAGTACCTGCTGAGCCAGAGCTAACCACCCACACCACACAGCTAGCTTGGCGGCAGCAGGCACACCAGTCCCCTAAATCCCCCTTCCCTGTCCTTCCCCTTCTGCTTGCTATCCCCCCTTTCTGGTCACCCTTCCCTACGCTCGCTTTCATGTAGGGTCACTACCCTTGCAGGGTAGCCCATATGGAAAGTGCTGAATATGAGTCACCATTGTGACAGTCGCCCATATTCAGTCACTATCCTCACTGGATACCCTATCCCTCATGTATGCATTGATACTGCCAGTTGTAAACCTGATTAAGCCATAACCGTAACTATGGAATGTACTGCAAATTCTAAACATGTATGCACTGTACCAAACTCACTTTTGAATGAAATAAAGCTGAATTTAGAAAGAAAGTAGTGTCAGTAGTAATTATCATGATAATATCATCATATTGTGTTGTTATGACTTGCTTAGTCATACCCAGAGCAGAGACCCTCTCTACAGGTAGTCTAAACAGTAGGTGGTGGCAGAAAATGGTTACCTGAGCACACTGGAATCTTTGCTCTTGCTAAAGAGAGGACCTTGATCGTGGCAAACTGGTCCAGACGATCTCAGTGGCAATAGCTGAGAGACAGACCCACTGGGGACTACAGGGTGCTCTGACCATCACATAAGTTAATTGTGAATTATAGTAACTTGAGTGCATTAAAGTTAGCCACCTGTTAGCCAACATCCCTGATTGTAGTTGTCGGGACTAACCTCCAGTCCCCCCCCCAACCCTTATCTTCTATGCCTGCCAAGTACCGTCACTTCTTCTAACCTACTTCCAGCACTTACTTTTGCTAAGATCTTCCCTGCATACCCTCAACTCTCTCCTTACCTCACACAAGCCTTATCTGCTGCTGTTCTCCCCTCCACCACCCCCTTCTTTGAATCCCTGCATCCATTACCCCCTCCGCCACACCCTTCTCATCCATCATATATTCCACTAGCCCTCCTCTACTCTATCCCCTTGACAAAGCTCATTGCCACTTCTCTCCCACTAACCTGCCTCCCCCCTTCATTGGTCACCTGACCCCCTTTCTCCCTACTCCCTTCCCTTCCCAATCCCTCCATCTTCTCCTATGTCTGCTCCCCACCACAATTAAACTATACCCCCCCTTAACTCTTTTGGTCACCTCACACATTTCTTCCTCCCCCTGTTTTTTAACTCATGTAATGCACTGTTTGAATGTCTAATGGTTATCAAATTATGTAACTTTGAGGTTAATTCTGGAATTAGTCTGTAACTTTTGTCTTTGATGTTTCTGTTATTCTGTATACCTAAATGATGTTGTTATACTGCTCCTGACGTGGATCCTATGTAAATGAGCTTTCAGTTCATGGAATTCTCCTAGTATCAATAAATAAATAAAAAGTCATTTTTACAGTTTCTGTATTTATCTTTTACAGCACATGCTGAGTTCTTAAAGTGACAGTGTCTATCACATAGCTGCAGAGAGCTACTTATTATGACTTGTGGCCACCGGGTTATAAAGATTTTTGTAATTTTTTTCTTTAGTAGTTCAATGAGATCTTCATCAAGGATATTTCCTCTACTGCACCTCACTGTTGGAACTGTAAGGCGTCAGTGTTAGGATCATTTGGAACCTTTTGATAGCTGAGAACTGCTCATGATGACATGTACCACTGGCGCCTATATAATTGTCAGCGACCCCCTTGCCCATCAGTTATTCCTCCAGCTGTCGACTGCTCTTCGAACCTGCAGAGAAACAATGCTGACATTTTCTTCAACTTTATTATGTTCTAAACTTTTCTTACCTACTTGTCGATGTTGTCCTTTTATTCTGCCATGGAAAGATCTAGAAGGATGACGTTCACATGGTTTGTGTTTGCTTTTTGAGCTTGTCTCACAATGCCAGGGCCTGCAGTGTCACTAATAAAGACATTGCAGAGGATATGGGCTAATACTGACCCCCCTGTGGCACCCTGCTGGTCACCTTGCCTTCTTCAGAGTAAATGGCATTTATCATCTGTTGCTTAGCCAACTTCTTATCCATTTTACTACTTTTGGGTCCACTCCTAGGCTGCACCGCTTGCTCACCAGTCTTCTGTCTGGAACAATGTCAAAGGCCTTACTGAAATCCAGATAGGCCACATCCACCACTCTGCCCAATAGTCTTGCCAAGGCTGACTTGCTTAAAGCTGCTTAAGCTGGTGTAGATACTGATAAGCATCTTCTGCGCTCTGCATATAATGTTTCCAATGCTTCTGCCAGGGCAGCTGCTTCTGGCATATGCCTTCAGAGATATTCTTGGCTTCATGTGAGTGGGTTTGCCACTGATGTAGAACAGGATGCACTGAATAATTCTCTCAGGGGCTCCAGGCTGTTTTTGGGTGATGTTAAAAATGCTCTACATGAGCTTCAAATCCCCAGAATGACTTTTAAGAGAACCATTCTTGGTATTTTTAAACTGTCCCCAAAACAAGAGGAAGCTCCCTTGCCTGTGTGGGAGCTCCTCTGTAGTAAAAACAGCCTTTGTAATTATATCCCTGAGGGAAGGGATCATAAATTGCCCCCAAGGGGCTAGCATCATGATCCCTTTCCATTTCCATGTTGCTGATCATGCTGTGTTTTACGATATGGCAATATGGATAGCGCATGGGTGTGCTCCATTGAAGTGTATGGAGTGTGATTTTAAAGTGCAGTTTTGGGCTATTTAAGTGGTCATTTGGTCAAAATGGAGCCAGGGTTCAACTAACAAGAGGATTACCAAATGGCCGTTTAAACTGTGCCTTAAAGTCACTCTCCACACACTTCAGTAGAGTGCACCCCACGCTCTCCCTTTGGTAGATGAGAAACTTCACAGCAGGGACCTGATGTGAACACCAAAAGACCACCACTTCTATTGGAGATAAAATAAGTAAGTGGCTAATTCAGGCAGAAAGAATATTATATTTGTAAGATTTGCTGTGGAAGGGAAGATGGGAGGGAGGATGCAAACTGAATTCTTTGATCTTCTTCAAGGATATCTCTGTCATCAGGCCACACCTTTGGAACTATATCCTCATCCGTGCAAGGACCACATGGAATCTTTGCAAGCCAGGAGCCACCCTTGATGACTTCATATGTCAGCTTAGACATAAATGTGGGCAGCCCCACCTCTCCTCCGATTTTTTCCCTACTGTTGATCAGACTCGTCTGACCTGCTATCGTAAACACTGCTGCAAAAAGCAGCCGTTTTCTTTTTTTTTTTACATATAAGAATAGTCATCATTATCTTGATGGTTTTTGGTGACCTGCATGCCGCTGAAAGAACCATCTATGCCTTTTCGTTATTGTGACTGCAGAAAGAAAATGTACAAGGACGACATGCACGAAGTGTGAGTCTGTTGCCTAGGCTTCTCTCATAATCTAAAAGCCTGTGAGCTCTGTCCGGGATCAACTCCACTATCAGGTGATGCAGAAAAGGGGCACTGGAAAAATTCCTCCTTAAAAAGACCTTAGCTGCAATGGGACAGGAGCTATAGGGCAAGTCCATGTCGCCTGCCCCATCAACCAAATTGCAGTTGTTGAAGTCCTGTCGATTCGTCACAGGTTCTGCCAGACTCACACATTGCTGTACTCTATATTCCCTTACTGGCTGGCTTCCCCTGCATGAACATTTAAAATACCAGAGTATCTTACTGGGCAAAAATGCACTTGCAGCCCCCCCCCACCACCACTGTTGCCTCACTCTTCCGCCCGGTTCATAACTAGTATACTACCAGGAACATGGCAAGACAAGTGCTGATAGTTCACAAATGTAGAACTAGCCAGGGTCAACAATCATTTGCGTGCTGGGCAGCACAATGGCTGAACAACCTACTTACCTCCATCTGCGAGGTACCAAAAGTGTCACTGTTCAAGAGTGCCCTCAAAAAGGAACCCACCCATGAATCCTTGTGCAGATGCCTCTCCTAACCCCTAACACTCATGCTTTGGCCCACCCTGGCTACCCTTTCCCTATCCTACCCCTTCCCTCTGATCCACCTTTGCCCTTGTTTGACCTTGTCTTCTGCCCTTCCTCCTCAACAAATCTTAGGAGTAGTAATTCAATTGATTTATTCAAACATAACATGTATTGGACATTGGTGTCTGGTTCTATTGACAAATACTCACCTGAGCTGCCTGTATGCAAGTTTCCAATTGTATTGACAAATGCTCTTCTGAGCTGCCTATATCGAGGCAAGGCAAGGTACAAGGCAAGCACATTTTATTTAAAAAGACGCCCATCCCGGAGGCTCTGGGCACCATACGTCAATTAATAAATACAACACATCAAAGTAATAATCAATTAAATACAATACTCTGAACAAATTAAAACAAAATTTGCTATACAATTAACTACCCTCAACTTCAGCTGCATTTAAAGTCTCTAAGACTAAATTGACAACAAATTTGTCTTAATAAAAAAGACAGGTAACGACTATAAAACATAGTCCGGGAAGGCCTGATTGTACAAAAAGGCCTTGAGGTGGGCCTTAAAAACCTCAACAGATGGGGCCTCCCTAACAGCTAGAGGAAGCGAATTCCACAGGATGGTGGCGGCAACACTAAATGCTCTGTCACCAGAAGTTCTTAGCCACATCCTGGGAATCGCTAGGAGCCTCTAGAGGAGAAGTGGACCGAGACAGGAGGTGCAAGAAGGTTCTTCAGGTGGCCAGGGCCCAGGCTGTGTAGGGCCTTAAAGGTGAGCAAACGCACCTTAAAGAGGACCCTCCACCTAACCAGAAGCCAGTGCAGTTGACGCAGCACTGGGGTAATATGACAGTATTTAGACTGTCCTGTCAACAGCCTTGCTGTTGCATTCTGCATCAGCTGCAGTCGCCTCAGGGTACCCCCAGACACCCCAAGATAGAGTGCATTACAGTAGTCAAGCCTGGATGTCACCGGCATATCCAAATCTGTTTTGTTAAATACTTGATGTGGAACCTTCGCAAATGAGCACTTAGCTCAAAGATTTACCAATGTGCAAATAAAGTCTAATTACCTTAGGATAATATGTATGTAACTTAATGTCACAGAAAGAATAAGGTGAACCCCGGTCTGAAGACAATATAGAAACGTTACCAATATTACAAATACAAACATTTCGTTCTCTTTCTATCACTCTCTTAATTCAGGTGCCCACGTCTTTTATTATAAGGATGGAGCTGCTAATGACATCATAATAAAGAGGCATCATCAATACAAGACAAGTACTAAGGAAATCTTCTAAACATTTAGTTTCTGTTAATTATGTGCTCACAGGGGCTTGGGGGGAAATAGGGGTTGGGGCTTATGGGGTGGTTTGGGCAGGGGGTTTTACATAGTTGCAGGGTGGGGAAATGTCTGTTAGAGGCCAGGATAGTCAGACGTTCGACTATTCGATGGCATTCAAGGTTAGGATCGGATGTCCGATTTTGATATGGATTATCCAACTATCCTAGCTCGGATCAAATTTTAAAGTATCTGAGCAACCCTAATAATGTATAAGGATGGTGATTTTGGAACCTCTAGCAGTAAGAGATTTTATAAAACAGGTCAAGAAAATCTAATTGGGTGAAAGGACCTTTGAGCCGTGTGCTTATCAGCCCATATCTATGCCAACCGAAATGCCAAATGTCCATCCGAACCCTGGCCCAGGCTGTTCAAGCCTTCTGAAAAAAGGCAGGAGCCCTCACCATCACAACTATTAAAATCTGCAGCCTGTTACCAAAGCTTGATGCACTCTAAGCCTTTATCAGCCAACATAATCCTGACATCCTTGCTGTAGTTGAAACATGGCTGACACCAAAAGTTCCTGATCTGGCAATTACCTTACAGGGCTACAATGTTTTCAGACTGGACCGTGTCTCTAAAAGGGGAGGGGGGCTGTGCCATCTTCATTAAGGATAATTTCCTGGGGCACCTTGATCCAACCCCTGTCCCTGCCTCCTCGGCCCAGCTTCTAACCATTAAAATTCTTCTAGGTCCCAATCAAAAAGCCCTCACCATTGTCTCTGTACATATTCCACTTCGAGATCAAGATCTTGGCATCAAAGAAGTTCTTAACTTTGTCAGCTCCCAACCTCCTGGCTCTGAACACATTCTGCTTGGTGATTTCAATATAAACTGGCTTGCATCTGATGTCTGCACTCATAAGGATGCCCTTGCAGCTGCCAACCTGTCACAATTGGTCACCACACCAACTCGGATAAATTACAAAACTGTCACCAGTACCCTGCTTGACTGGGTTCTCACCAGTCACCCTACGAGGATCTCTCATACCTCCGTTCGCCCAGACTCTCTCAGTGACCACTCCCCGGTTATATGTGAATGGTCTTATAAATTTCTAAAGCCACCCCCTATAATCATTACCAGCAGAGTCCTCCCCCATGGTCAACTTACCCATCTCAAGCAGTATTATCCTTGCACTACTGGCTGCCCATCTACAAGGCGACAGATGTTAACCTTGCCCTCTGCTACTTCATCATCATCTTCAATAAGGCCTATGACCTCTTCCCTCCTTCAAAAAAACGGCAAACAAAAGCCCTCTGCAACCCTTGGATAACTGCGGAGCTCCTTTCCCAGCTGAAATCTAGGGACCACCTTTGGGCAGTGGCTAAAGCCACATGCAAACAATCTGACATCCAGAAATACAAACATGCCCGTAATGCCTGCACAAAATCCATTCGTCTCACAAAAAGCTCATATTATAAGGACGTCCTCACCAACAACTGGGGAAATGGTCGTGCTTTCTGGGACAATATCAAGGACATTACTGGGAAACAATCAAAGTCCTCTCTGGCCATGTTAATTGTTGAAGGGTCCACTACCCTTGATCCCATGGTCATTGCAAATACCTTTAACATGGCTTTTACTGACCTCAGTATTGTTCTACCACCTGATTTCTTCACAGTCACACACCCCCTCTAACTCACCCTGCACTCTGTCAAACCACCCTCATTTTTACTTCAGGGAGATTAAGATGAATGAAGCTCGCCGCCACATTGCCTCAGCCATCTCCACTTCTAGAATCAGCAGTGACACCCTGGACCTTAAGCTGCTATCACTTACACTTGACAAGGTCCTCAGTCCCCTAACTAAAATTCTTAACCTTTCTCTCCACACCAGTACATTCCCTGAAATATGGAAAACTGCCACTGTTACCCTGGTCCACAAAACTGGGGATAAGACCTACCACTCTAACTACCGGCCGATCTCCATATTGCCACCACTATCCAAGGCCCTAGAGCATATTGTTGCAGACCAGCTCACTGATTATTTGGACAAATATAATATTCTATGCACACAACAGCACGGTTTTAGAAAAGGGCATATTACCACCACTACCCTGTTTGAATTTACCGCTGCAGTGCATAGTTCCCTTGATAAAGGACTTCTTACAGGGGCTGTCTTCATCGGCCTCTCAAAGGCTTTTGACATGGTCCATCATTGGCTGCTGTATGACCAACTACTCCTTGCTGGCCTCGCAATGGACTTGGCCCGATGGTGCAGAAGCTACCTTGACAACTGCTCTCAAAGAGTAAAAATTGCCAGTGCTATCTCGGACAACTTGCCTGTCCGCTCCGGAGTACCTCAGGGATCCATACTGGGCCCTCTCCTTTTCAGCCTCTTTTTAAACTCACTACCACAATCCTGCTCGGAACAAATCATCCTGTATGCCGATGATGCTGTTGTCTTTTCTATGCACAAGGACCTTTTACCACTACAGCACAGCCTCCAACTCGAATTCAGTGCCGTTGAAACATGGTTCTTCAATCACAAACTAGTCCTCAATCACAAGAAAACCAAGTCCTTGCTATTCTGCAGTTCACATAACCATTACAAGCAGAATGGCAAAGACCTGCAGAGTGATGGGTGCAGCAAACCACTTTGCAAAATAAAGGAAATCGGGTGTAATCAGAAAGGTCCAGCATAGATCATCTGTAGGGTCATTTCCAAGCACATCATTGACTGACAGCCTGACACATTTACAAAAGCCACTTTTTCTTTCTGATGATCCCAATAGTTTTTACTTGTATTCTACAAACAAACATAAAAATGGGCTTTTGTAAAAATCAATGGCATTTTGCTATAGTGAGCACTTTGCAGATTTCTACCAGCTGTGCAAGATTTTGACCTAGAGGTCTGGGACACCAATATATGCCATTGTGGTGTGGTAAGAATCGAGTTTTCTACTGGCAAGCATGAGATAACAAGTTGTTTATGTCAATATTTGTTGCCATCAGTTACCAGCTAATATTTATCTATTTGATTTACCAGAAAAAGCTCCATTGAGCACAGCTCATTTGCAAGGACGTCCTGGGTAGGACAACAAACAGTAGTACACACAATTCAAAATACAGAGCTGAAAAAGAGTAGTCATCAGAATAGGTATATATATATATATATATATATATATTAAACAGAAGGCAAATCAACAGTTATATCACATAGCAGGAGGAGGAGGGATATGACGTGGGTAACACAGAACTTTTCCCATTACTGAGCCATTGACAAGGGAATAAACATGCACACACACTCACCCACCCATCCAGAGATGCACATATATGTATTCATAGATGGAAACATACATACATGCATTCTTATGCTTTGTTTTTTGTGGAAGTTTACAGGGAACCAGGCAGAAGGTAGTGTGGGTGAACTGGACAGAGGGTAGGTGGGGGGAGGTAGTGAGGGGGTACTGGACAAAGGACAAGTGGGGGGGAGTTGGTAGGGGGGAAGGGGGTTGGGGAAAGGGAGTAGGCGCAACCTGGCCAGAGCAAGTGGGCAGTTGAGTGGTGGGCCGGATGCTGGGATTATGTTTGACACAGGCAGCGGACCGGAGGAGAGATAGACTTACGGAGTTTGGAATTGAAGTGCCCTAGGTGTTGAAGGCTGGTGATTGTGTTTGGAAGCTCATCTAGCCAGGTGAGAGCCCTTACCATAAAGGCATGTTTCCCCAGGGCTGATTTCCTGAAGGGAACAGCTAAGGCATGCCTGGAGATGCTTCTTGTGGCATGCTCACCTGGGGCAGGTCTGAATAACACCTGCAGGGAGACAGGTGTCTTTCCCAGTAGGGCCTTCTTTCCTACTAAGCAGGTTTGGAGCCTTATTCTATCCCAGAGGGGGAGCCACTTTGTCTTTATGTAGAGCTCGCAGGTGTGTGTGTGATGCGATCCACATCTAGGACAAATCTGCTTGATGTATTGAGGGTAAGGTGGACTTTGTGTAGGCTAGTGTCCGTGGCAGCACCATAAACCACGTTTCCATAGTCCAGGATTGTGCCATTGATGGCCTGGAGCCTGGCTTCAGGGGTGAGGCAGAAGCGGAGTCTGTAGAGTGTCCCCAGCTTCCTGTGTGCAGCCTTAGTGATATGACTTAAGTGTTCATCGAAAGAGAGGGACTCATCGATTGTGACCCCCAGGTACCGGAAAAAGTGAAACTGTTCGAGGGTGGAGTCCGTATTGAGTTCTATTTTAAATGGTGTGGTTGATTTCTTCTTCTGGTGACTGGTAAAGAGCACTGTCTTGGTCTTTTTACTATTGAGTACTAGGAGGCTGGTGTTAAACCATTCCTGTAGCAGGTCGAAGTTGCACTGTAGGTTCCTGGTCAGCTTATCTTGGCAGGAGCCTCTAAGGAATAGCACCATGTCACCTGAATACAGCAGGACTTTGGCAGAGGGGCATGCAGCTGGGAGGTCATTTATGAAGAGGCTAAACAGGAGGTGTCCCAGTGTGGTCCCTTGTGGGACCCCAACTGTGACTTTCCTAGCCTCTGAGATGGTACTATTAATCTTCACCTTCTGTGAGTGCTCAGACAGGTAGCTAGAGAACCACCTAACCGTGTCCGAAGACAACCCAATGCAGGTTAAACTGTGGAGCAGCAGATTGTGATCCACAAGGTCAAATGCCTTGGATAGGTCAATATAGATTGCTCCAGCTAGTTGTCCCTGGTCTAGTTCCTCATGGACATAGCCTGTGAATTCAATGTGGGCCATCTTGGTACTGTGCCACTTGTGGAACCCATGTTGTTGTGGGTTGAGGAGGTTGTATTTGTGTAGGTGGGCAGAGAGCTGGTCTGCAATGATTTTTTCCAGCACTTTGGAGAGAGGAGACAGGATGGAGATGGGCCTGTAATTGGACAAAAGTGAACGATCCCCTCCTTTTAGAACCAGAGTGACCAAAGCAGTTTTCCAGGTAGATGGGAAGGCTGACATTTGAAGTGACATATTAAAAAACTTAGTGATAGGTACGACCACTTCAGGGAGGGTGATTGAGATAAGTTTCATATCAATACCGTCCCCACCCACCTTTGTTTTATCCAGCACTCTTGCAAGGTATTTAGCAGCCTCCTTCACGGTCACCTGCCGAAAGTAGAATTTTGGGCTGGTGCTGGGGGGTAGCGGCAGGTGTTTATAGCTCATTGTTTTGTCCTCGTGAGCAGTTGTTTTAGGTGATATGACTGCATTGTAGTCAGTAAATGCCTCATTGAAAATATTGACTATGATAACTTCATCAACTATGACTTTGTCAATGTGGTGGAGAATGGTTGGTGGGGACCTGTCACAAGTCCCTATGAGGTCCTTGATGATAGCCAGAATTCTTTGCCACCCTTCAGGCACTGGGACTGCTGATTTCTGTGGTGGAAGGCCTTGGCTTGCCATATTGCCCATGTGCACCTATTTCTAGCAGCTTTGTAATTTTGGACATTCTCTACTGTCCCTGATACCCTTGCTCGGTGCCATAGTAGATCACATTCCTGCATCAAACCAAGGACTTTGTCTGGATAGTCCTGGTTTGGGCAGCTGTGCCCTGCCAAAAAACATGAAACATGCAAAATATCCTGACCCTATAGTAGAAAAAAAATTATTTTTATTACCTCTAGAAGCTGCAGAAAACTGTGGTACCTTAACTAAAACACCTTAAAATAATGGGAATAATTAAGAACAAGCAAACTACAACACATGGCTCTAATTATTTAAAGAAGTCTGTTGCATTGGTTGAGGTACATATTGTCTTGCGAAAAATCATGTTTCAGTTACAAATATCCCACTTTGGGCTTCTAAAAATGTGGAAACCCTAAGTCTTCTGTCCTGTTACCACAATCGTTGACACAGTATAAATACAATTACTTCTCTGCCAACACATTTCTTATTACGGTGACTTACATAGTATGCACACATGGCAAAATTGATGTTTGAGAGTGTCCGAAATTCTCAATGGATGCTGCATTGCAGTCACAATGTTTATTACAGTGACCTGAGTAATAGTTCTTATAGTGATGAGAATGTTGCCCCCTCAACAATTATACAATTGTACTGTACACCTTGCCATCACAAGATCTGTTTTACTGGCACAAGCCAGCTCTTGTTAAATACATTGATGGGATGTGACCTCCACTTGCAGTGGAGGAAAACCAGCACGAGTTTGTCTGGGGAAAATTGTGTCAAATGAACCTGGTCAAATTTTTTGACTGGGTGACATGGTCCCTGGATGGAGGAAAGCTGGTTGAGATCCCACAAGGTTCAGTTCTGGGCCCTATCCTTTTTAATGTGTTTATTGTGGACAACAGGGAGGGGGTTGGTAGTAAAATGAGTCTGCTCGCTGATACTAAATTGGGGGTGGTGGTAGATAGTGAGGAGGGTAGGACGGCACTACAGGAGGACCTGGAGAGGCTAGAAACCTGGGCCCACACATGGCAGTTGGGGTTTAACGCGCACAAATGCGGCATCCTACACCTAGGTGTTAGGAACCCTGGGTTTACCTACCAATTGGGGAGGGGGTGTACAGCTGACTGTCACAATGATGGCAAAGGAGCTGGGTGTAATGACTGATGCTAAAGGGAACCACTCGGAGCAGTGCAGGAGAGCAGCGGCTAAGGCAAACAAAATGCTTGTGTGTACTGCCAAGGGGATATCATCCAGGAGAAGGGAAGTTGTACTTCCCATGTACACCTCACTGGTGAGGCCGTACCTAGAGTACTGTGGGCAGTTCTGGTGCCCCTACCTAAAAAAGGACATTGCACAGCTAGAGAGTCTCTAGAGAAGGGTGACAAAGATGATTAGTGGCCTGGAGGGGTTGTCATATGAGGATAGATTTAAAGAATTGAACTTGTACTCTCTGGAGGACAGGAGGGATAGAGGGGATATGATGGAGACCTTCAAATACCTGAAGGGGTTCAATAGAGGGAACAGGGAAGGGCTGTTTAAGATTAGGGAGGAGGGGACAATGAGGGGCCAGAGTCTAAAGTTAGAACGGGGGCGGTACAGAAGGGAGGTGAGGGGGCATTATTTCACAGAGAGGGTGGTGGTACCCTGGAATGCATTGCTGGATGATCTGCTTAAATTGAGAACTGTGGGAGGTTTCAAGAGGGGTTGGGAGAGGCACAGGGGCAAGGTACGGGGTGGGGGTACGGTGATCACCAAGGGTGTACAGGGTGGGATGTGGGTGGGGGTGAAATAATGGGGGGAGGTAGGGCAGCCACTGTGCACTGTCAGTGAGCTGCAATGGGCAGACAAAATAAATTGTTAGGTCTAATCTGCTGGCAACTATGTATGTATGTATGTCACTGCCTCTGATGTATTTTTTTTTTCACCAGGAACACAGGAACCCTATATGTTTATTTAAGCCAGCGTACTTGTGGTTTGTGATTTTTGGACCCCCTCAGTGTAGTGCAGTGACTATCATATTAGAGCATCAGGTCTGTCCCAGAGGAAAACAGACAAAAAGGTTCTACGGCAAGTCTTGATTGACAGATGAGGTAACTGAAGCTTGAAGGAGGACTGAAAGCACCTGAACTAAGGCCTGACTTGATCTGATTTTGAAGGAGGGTTTGACACTGTCAGATTTTGAGGTTTGTCAGGTTTGAACATCGAGGCCTTTGATCTCAAACTCTGAACTGTGGGCTCACTATTTGGCCCAGTCCTACCCCCAGCCAACCACTCTCTGGAGAAGACTTGAGATAGAAGAGGTTTTTCTTACCTTCACTACAGGCACACTGAAATTGGCATAGATGAAGGCTGTGGACCCTCCAGCTTGAACAGAACTCAGCTGAAACACAAGGAAAGGCATCAAACTGACAGCAGCACACTTTGCTAGTCACAAAAAAAAGGCATCAACATTATGGGCTCGATTTTCATTTGAGTGTGCCTTGACGAAGGGAGTTGTAGTAAGGTGTTTGATGCAAATTGTGATTTATGCACAATGGCGCCAAATGGGATTTTCACACAGCTTCAAGGCCAGTGCCAGATTATTGAAGGTGTCCAAGCCCACTTGCACCAGGAGTTGCATCCAGCAACCCGGGCACCAGGTTGCAGTGAGCTAGGCTATGGCGGGGCTGCCACATCCCCTTTATGGGATTTTGGAAGCCCCACCATGGATGCAGGAGGGGCCGCCAGTTAGACCAGCAAAGAGGTAGTCTAACTGGCTTGCGCCACTGGAGTGAGGTGGGATAGGAGCCTACAGGGGCGCACCAGGGGCAGGTCACGTCATGGTGGGGGGCATGGATGGGGGGTGGCAACCCACTCCCAGCATGTGGCATGATGGTGCCAGCCTGAACCTGCATGCCACACAATGGGCACCCCTGTGCCCAGAACATAGGACACTGTAGCCATCAGTCCCCTCCCTCTGCTGTGGTGTCCCAGTTCATTGGTGGTCTAGTGGCCCCCCATCCCCTGTCTCCCACAAGATGATTGCCAACTGCCCCTGAGTCAACCCTTCCCTGATCTCCTGGCAAGCACAAATATTCTCCATTATACTCCCTGGTGGTCTAGTGACCCCACCCTCCCTACCCTGACGGGGTGGTCACCACCTGTCACCCCATCCACACACATCCATGGCTGGCACAGCTCTCCTCACACCACATGGCCACGCATTGAATGCATCTAACAGATTATGTAAGTGTGCAGTACACCCTGGTGTGGTCTGTGAGATCACATTGTGTGGCTGGCCATGGTGGTGGGAAGAGCTGGCTGGCAGCAGCCGTGATGCATGTTGAGATGGGGGACCACAGCCTGTCAGGGGTGGGCCATACTAGACCACCAGGTAATGCATTGTTAGTTCTGTGTGGGCATAGTGGAAGCACAGGTGGGGGCATATGCACTGGGACCGGGCATCATTTTAAACATCAGGAATGATGATCGGGGCTATGGCACAGTTGGGGGGGTCACTATAGCACTACTGGGGATTGTGAGGTTTGGTAGTACCCTGCCACAGCATGCGTGACACACTACTGGCACAGGAGTGCCCTGAGGGTTGTGGGACAGTGCCCACTGAGACAAAATGCCCCATGCCACAGTCTGCCCTCAGCTGAAGCTGCCTTGCCTGGGTTTCAGGCTTGCTGCTCCTTGGGGTACCTAGGGTGCCCCCTGTGCACTTTTCTGTGAATGCATCCACGGACTTATGCCAGGACCCCCGACTGTGCCCATCTGTCAGTCGCAGGGCAACTTTTGAGGCTATGCTAGGTGGTTTGGCACAAGTCACCAACTTTCTGGAATAGCAACTTTTGCGGCTGCCACAACTGTGTCCGTCGCAGCCCCCCTCTCAGCCACAAGTTCCTTCGGACACAGGCAGTTTGTAAATTAGCCAACTCAATCAAAGAAGGGAAGATGACTGCAGAGTATATGTGAGAGAGATACTAAACAATAAGACAAGGACCAGCATGAGAACAGCAAGTTGGATCTTGGCTGCCATCTTTCATATACAGCTATTTTCTGGATGCCTATAGGTGTCCCTGGTGATCTGTTAAATAGCTTTAATCTTTCACTGAAGTCACTCTAGGAGGGATTTCCCTCAAGACAAACAACGAATACCAATAGAAATAGTGTACTTACATATATCATAAATGTAGCAACTCTGTTCCCCGAGTTCAGTTTGTACAATGGGCTTTCTGCTGACTGGATTAAAAAAAATACATTGTTTCAGTTAAATTGCTTTAATTTTATTTATATAGTTGAATATTAACATTTATAACATGGGGTAGAGAAACACAGGTACCTGATTGGTACAGAGCCATCAGGTGACCGTTGATTAATCCCCCGATATATGCACAGCAAGTAGTGCAGCGTCCCTGGTGAGAGATCATTCAGCTGTCCTGATCTCGTTATTGTGCCAGAAATGCAGTGTGAGCAGCAGCCATTAATATCCTCGCTGTGAGAGCGAGACCCGAAGGCTGTCATGTATACCTCTGTTCTCTACCCCATGTCATGTATACATCTGTTTCTGTGTCCCCTGTTACAATGTAGCACAGTGCACCGAGACTGCCTGCACTGGTAAAAACACATTATCTTTATTTCAGCCTTGCCGCTGTCTCCCCACCCCACAGACCTTAGGGAACTGAGCGCACAGTGTCATCTGTGTGTCAGTGCCCCTCTCTGTCTTGAGTTCCTCTACATGGATGCATATAGACAGCAAGAGAAAATGCCACATTCTGCAAACTTCTGTGTCTTTTCTCTGCCTGTGTCTGTTTGCAGAAGAGAGATCATTCACGAGAGGAGAAACACAGCATGCTCTGGGGCCACAGGGATACATAACATCATGGATGCAGTACAGAACAAGAGGAGAAACAGCTGTTAGTGGCTATCTTGTGTTTCCCCACACAAACACTCTAGTCTCCCTGAAGTAAGCGGTGCTGTTAATGCGCGAACCGATTCCCTAGAAGTAGCTGTCGACTTCGTCACAAAAGAAGCAATTCCCTAGAACTAGCTGTCAGTGTTGCAGAAGAGGCTGTGTGGCTCCTGTTACTGACTGCTGCACCCTGAGCTCCCTATAGCTCCCCTGGCCACACAGCCCGCTATATGAGAGAGAGAGAGAGCGCTTACATGCCTGTGTGTCTCTGTTTTGAGACAACCCCATACTTGGTGAAGAGGAAGATGTTTGTCGGCGCCCCCCACAGCCCTCGTCGTGGCTCACTCCCCACCCATGGGGTAGATCACCTGTGCCAGGGACTCATACAAGAAGGAGGGAGAGAGTGATACTGCTTTTATCATTGTCTGATTTCACCATTTTCTTATAAAACAGCTCAGTACATAACTGAGTGAGATCCCCCTTTGTTCCACTAGTGGTAGAATTTAGACCCACCATGAATTAGGTACTCCCTTACATGGCATACCTCAACTGTGAACAGAGGAATGCAACGTAAGTCCAATTAGTGAAGGAATTAAGCAGGGAATGCATTATTAGTCTTGTCGGTGTGTCTGTCTCCCATTACCTTAGCTGTAGATTGCTGCATTACAAAACTCAAGTATAGTAGTCGATGTTACTATCTGTGTCATTATTTAGTGGGGAGTGAGAGACACAGAGGCAAATAGCCACAGACCCAAGCAGAAGCAAGCAAAAGAGAGAGGGTTATGGCTTGCTTAACCCTGTGCATACTGAGAGAGAGAGAGAGAGATGCATTGCAGCAGCACAGTAAAAGACAATGGTAGTAGTCGGGCGGTGTCACTGCCTGTATGGTTTTGTGTGTTCCATTGCAGAGCAGCTGTTTATGCACAACAAATGTCAGAAATCATATCAGCACAGTATTTCTGACATTTGTATGTGCATTAAAAGAGTTGTATTCCCATTATTTGTAGGGGACTATTTTTCCAGGTGGCAGGACACAGTCATTTTGTTGGCTTTTAAACAAAGAGAAAACACTTTCATATTGTTTTATATTGTTTTGAGCATACCCCATGTTATACGCGCAATAACCCACTCCAGGGTGTGCGATTATTGGGGATTAATCAACACCCCGGGTGCTTTGAAGGCACTCTGCCTGCGGCCTCATGCCTCACGGTGCACCCGGGGTGTTGACTAATTCCCAACAACCACACACCCTGTCATGGGTTACTGCTTATGTATGATCAAAAGTAACATCATAGTGAACCCAGATGGATCATTTGGTCTCTAAGGGGAAAAAAAGAGACAGGAAAAAGAATAAAATAGAGGAATAAAAGCCTGCAGTACAGAGTGCAAGACGGTAAATTCTCAGAACACAATGATCTAAATAATACCTTCTAGGTTATTTGATAAATCCTCTTGTGTGAAGAGGGTGGGATACAATTTGTTAATGGCTGGATCCACAAAAATGGCACAGATATGAGCAAAAGGCACATATCTTAGATGTGTCTTCAGCCATGGATGTCTGCAACAGTGGCAGTGTCCACAGCCCCCCTTCCCCACTATGCATGGAGTGGGGTGCAGAGGGTCCAGGGACATGTAGGGGGTGGAGCAGGGCCAGATTATAAGCCATGCCGGATGAAAGAGTGGACCCCCAACTCTGCAAGAAGCAATGAAACGTGGAATAACAACTGTATCCCTTAAAGGGAAGCTAATTTAAAAAAAAAAAAAGACTGAAAAACCTTAGGTTATTGTCTGCAGCCCTCCATGCTAGCTCAGAGGGCTGGGGACATGTGGCAGAACAAAGATCAGGCCTCTGGAAAGTCCGGGAGCACGGGGTGGGGGGGCATGTTGGGTAAAGGTGCTTAACTGTTTCTGCTGTCCACTCAGTAGTGCAATGGTATTGCATTCCTTATCCTGACCTTGGTGCAGAACCCACCTCTTGGGTCTTACTGAGGCACATCTATGGTCACTTGCCCACCCCTGACCCAGCTGCACACATGATGGCATAGATCAGGTCAGGGAAGGTCTCTGCAGGTGGTGCATTGGTCGTTGGGGATGCAGGGTGGTCTCCACATGTGCAGAGTGGGACCTCTGTGCACCCACAGCCACACTACACACCTCAATGTGGGCGCACAAGGCCTACTCAGATTTTTGTGGTTTGAGCCCTAAGCTAATAACACCTATATGTACAGAAGGCATGCAGACTTTAAATGTCATAACATCGAAAGTACATCCCCCCTCAAAACTACATGGACTGTACAAACACCCCTCCCAAAAATAAAAACAGAAAACCCTTTCCTGGAGGAGTCTAGTTAGGAAAAGAGAAACAGAAGATTTAAAGGTGGCAGTTGTGTCAATCATTTCAGTCTCTCATGCGTTATAAGTAATAACACGCAACAGGATGTGCAGATTAGAATTTCAAGAATTTTTATTTTAAAACAGGGAGAGATATGATACAACAAGCTGAGAGTTGGCTCATTTATAATGGTGGTCTGAGTGGAACTGTAGTTAAAAGGTACTATACTCTGTTGATGGCTTCCCCCAAGGTGAAAAAATGTGGGCATCATCCTTGAAGACAGGCTGACTCTTGAAACCCAGGGGTCGTCTGTTGTCAAAAGTGGTTTCTACCACCTAAGGAATGTTGCCTGACTTAAATCCCTGATTCCGCCAGAAGACTTGCCATCATTGGTACATGTTTTTATGACTTCCAGGCTGGACTACTGTAACTCTCTGTACTTTGGGGTCAATGGAGGGATCTTCCACTGACTGTAGCTAGTGCAGAACGTGGTGGCCAAGTTGCTGGTGGGCCTGCCAAAGTCCTGTCATGTGACCTTGGTCCTGCGAGATCTGCACTGGCTGCCTGTCAGGTGGAGGATCATCTTCAAGGTGGGCTTGCTCACCTATAAGGCCCTGTACGACTAGGGCCCTGGTTACCTGTCTGGCCTCCTTACTCCAGCCGTCCTGGTACGTTCCCTCCGCTCCTCCTTTGAAGGCCTCCTGGCAGTTCCGAGGGCCAGGCTGAAAACCTCAGGAGATCGCTCCTTTGAGGTGGCCGGTTCAGCTCTCTGGAACTTGCTGCCAAAATCTTTGAGGGAGGCCCCAACGGTGGAGGCATTTAAAGGGGGCCTGAAGACCTACCTTTTTGGAAAAGCATTTTTGGGATAGTTTTTAAATTGATTTTATATAAGTTATTGATTTATTTATTATAATTGTATTGTCTGTTTTATGCTGCCTATAACCCTGCTTTTTACCTGTAATGGCACCTGGAGACTCCGGGATTGGGCGTCAAATATAAATAAAACTTTACTTACTTTACTATACAAAATACAAATACAAACCAGACATAACAAGTATATAACAAATAAATAACAACAGGTTATCTTAAAGGGCCTGACTGGATTCATACTAGCCTGAACAGTTGTCACAAAATGGAAGAGGCCTGTTTAATGGTGGTTTGTTCCAGCATTTTGGCCTATTATATGAAAAGGTGTGGTTATCAATTGTACTGTAGACCTGGGGAATAATGTAGTCAAGGCCACTGGCAGATCTAATGCTGCTTCTAATGAGTTGGGGCTTGATTAAGTCCTAGATACAAGTAAGGTATAACCGTAAACCCACAACAGGCCATGGGTGGGGGCATTAAAGTGGACTGGCCATATAGCTTAGAGGTTAGAGCAATGAGCTTGGTATATCCAGCAGACCTGGTTTTGATTCCCACAACCTCCAACTGCATAGTGTGTGACTCTGAGCAAGTCACTTAACCTCCCCAGTGCTCCTGGGTCGCCCCTGAAAATAGGCACTTGAGCCTAATGGGCCTTACCCGGTTACCAAAGATTAAAATAAAGTAAATAAAAATAATGCACACCCCAGATGCGTTGTGCAGTATGAGGCTGAAGGCCAAGTGTCCTCCAATCACCCCAAGAGGTGTATTAATGCCCCCATATATCCATGGCCTGGAGTGGGTTATTGCACTTATAAAATAGATTATCTTTAAAAAAAAAATCAAGAGAAATTGTTTTAATAGCTTTAAAACAGGCAAAATATTTTGATATCCTGCTGCCACATTGTAAAGTAGTCCCAAACTATATATTGTAATTTTAGCAGTTTTATTGTAAAACACAGATCACAATTTATTAAACAAACTGAACAAAGTTTTTTTTTAATAAAAAAATTAGGTTGAGCTATTTTGCTTATTTCAATAGGTGGTGATGTCAAGGCTCACTGACATTTTAAACTAAAATCTGAAAACGTTTTTTCTTTTGTATTCCATCAAACAGACACTGTGCAGTCTGACTTTCACCCTCCCTCATTCAAGTAACACAGCTCCCCCAAACTATTTGATCCCTCACAGAGCTGCTGCTGCCACCCCCAACTTACAGTATTTTATAAAGTTAATTTTACATAGTGAGAGTGCGTGATCGGCCGGTGGCTCAGGAAGTGCAACCTAACCTTATGAGCAGCCAAGGAGATAAGCGATTGGGTGTTGGCTCAGGAAATGCAGCATTGCATATCACAGACACTGCACCGGACTGTCGCCCTTTCTCAAGCAAGCCAGTGGGCAGATCAATATTACAAGCCAAGGAGCGAGTGGCATGGTGGTAAGTTAGGTGTGTGTCACATACTGTTAAGTGACTGAGCGAGCAGCAATGTAGACAGCTTTGGAAGAAATGAAGTGGTGGATTGATTTTCACTTGCACTAAGGCTGCTTCTGGGTAGAATAGCTGACTCTGGTAACAAACTGTGCATTTACTAAGGCATTAATCAATGGCCAGGTGACTGCTTTTAACCAGTAAAAATAATAATATTGCCTTCAGTTTCCCTACCCATTTTATAATGTGGCATATTGTGTGTTTGATGCATTTCCACATCAAGACCATTGTATATAGGTGGAGTCTTTGTGCAAGATGTAACCATTCGAGTACCCTATGAAGATCACAATAGTGTATACATCTGGGGGCTTGGAGGATAAATCATGCAGGTTTGTGGTATAACATCAAGTCTGTTGAAACATGATTTCACTGTGTGGGAAAACATTATGTCCCCAGTCTCAAAGGGATACACCTAGTATAACTTGATTTGCGCCAAATAAAATGGTGCAAGTAGCAAGTTATGCCAGGAGCTGTGATATTTAGTATTCTGAAAAGCAGCCTGCGACATGTCACAGGCTGCTTGTGCCAAGGTGGACTTATACCACCAGTTGTGCCCTAAACCCCCTGCGATATGGCACTTGGGGGTTTACGGCAGCTGTTGCACCCTATCTTGGAAGGGCAGCAACAAAGTCCCCAATGTCGCTATTCTAGAAGGCCCCCCCCCTACGGATATCTGTCAGTGAAAACTTAAACTAGCAAATAGCAGGTGTAACTTGCGTCCACTGGGGTTGTGTGTCAACAGCCCCAATCCACCAGTATGTGCCACTCCCCCAGTTCCATCCCTGCCCCACTAGACAGCTTCACAGGGCTAGAGGACCCCCCCTACACACCTACTGTAAGGGCCCTGCAGGGCTAGAGGACATCTCCCACCTACTGTACGTGCCCCGTGGGGCTAGAGGACCTCCATTGTAAGTTCCCCAAGGATCCTCCACTTGAATCCCGACCTGCAGCCCAAGTCATCCGTATACTGTACAGTATGACACTATGGATATCGGACATGTCTCTTGAGTCTGGTGGCCTTACCTGACATGCAAGACCAGCCTGACCTGTGACCCATCTCGGTTGGCGCTGCCAAACTCCTGCAACACCGCAGCCAGCCGCCGACTGAGCTCCCTCAGGGTGCTGTAATAAGTACACACTCAGGAAATGACAGGAGCTGTCATTCTCTGAGCGCTGGCTTACAGCACATGTTCCTAGGGGAGCTCAGTCTGGCGCTGGCTGCGGTGGTGTGGGTGGGTTTGGCAGTCACCGACTGGATATGGGTCACTGGGGGGAGTGGGGTGGTCTTGCACTGTCAGGTGGGGGGCCACTAGACAACCAAGGAATGTCCGGTATGTGTACTGTACATACTGTATAGTATACAGATGACTTGGGGTGCGGGTCAGGATTTGAGGATGAGGGGATCCTTGGGGCACTTACAGTGGGGGGGTCCTCTAGCCCTGCAGGGCTATGTCAGCTCTTTCTGGGGGATCGGGCATGGGGGCACTTCCACCCTGCCGGACAGTGGTTGCAGCTTGTGATGAACTCGCCAGGTATGCCCTCTGTTCAGCGTACCTGGCTAGACATCACAAGTCACAGGAATTAGCCGTGGGGACCCTGCCCCATCTAGAATCAGGCACTGGGTCCTTGCTGCAACTGAGTTTTGCACAAGTTGCCTTTGGTGGTAACTTGCACCATTCTTCTAGAATTGACCTGATAGTTTGGACAGTTTTTAACCTAACCTCTTGTGAAAAGTACATTTTGGTCTGATACAAAAAACTATCCTGGCGTTGACTTGTTGACTGCAACTGAAAGATGGTGGTCCCATTTAAAGTTTTGGTCTAAACAAAGACTAAGATATTTATATTTTGAGACATTTTTCAGTCCGAAATTGTTAACAGTAAATATTCCATCTGGGAATTAGACTTCAAATTATAAGATGGGATAAACTGCATTGTTTGTACTTTCATTTTTCTTCATTTAAGCTTAACCTATTTCTTTTTAAATATGACTGAACATCATCAAAGGTTAGTTGAAGTTTCTTTTGCATTTCTGAAGGATTGGCACTGCAGTCATAAATGATGGTGTTGTCTGCTTACAGGTGGATGGCCACGTCCTCCTGGCTGGTTCCCAAGTTGGTAATAAGGCTGAAGAGCAGAGGGACCAGGACAGAGCCCTGGAGTACTCCACTCCTCACATAGGTTATGCTAGAATTAGTCCCCTTAATTAACACTGTGACAGGGTTGAATAAGGCCCTGTCCCATTTGTTATGCAGAAAGAGTTTAAACGCAAGGGTCTATTCTGTCCTCTCCTTTTCTGTCTCTTCTCTGTTTGGTTGCGCAACAACATTTTCTTGAGACCTAGGAATTGATCACTCCGATGGGTTCGCAATTCTCCATCTCTCGCTATTTCTCTGCCTTCCCTTGCTATTTCTGTCTTTTCTTCCCCCTTGCATATCTGCAGGTATTAAAATATATGTGAATCTTTATGTGGAGATGCCACTGATACTGGGATCCCTTTGTTTAAAACTGTATATAGTTATACTTTTGAAATGATTGCAAAAAGCTATTGGGACCTCTAGGGGTTAACCTGAGATGCAGTTTCTAAGCCTTTTGCAGAGCTGTAAACAAGAAGTCAGTTCTGGGTCACTATGTTCTTTTTGCTGCACCTGCATCGAGACTGACAAGAACATTCTGTAAACTTTAAAGAACATTCTGTAAGAAGCAGGCTCTTTTAATGAGTTCCCAGACAAAGACTTATAAAAAGAGCAGCTATGCTTTTGCTAGAGAGACAAGGAGAGTGAGAGACTGACACTTGCAATTAAGAGATAACCTCAGAAGAAGGACTTAGTTTTCTCTGTTTGTACTGCTTTTGTAAATAATTAAACTAAATAATTTTTATTTTGCTGCTGTTGAGAAAAATAAAATGCTATCTGTGAATTTTGAAACTGCTCCCGGTTTTCCGGTGCTTCCTGATCCGTGCATTGACAACAAATACCAGTTGGTGGCTGTTCAACAAATTACAGTGTCAGGTCAAAACTACAACAACAAATACTCATGGTCAGTAAATGCATGATTATAACAGCATCGTGTGGTTTTGGAGTTAGTATATCTCATCTAGCATGGTTTTGGACCATGTGGGTTTGTACATACTGCATGGTGCGTTTATTGACCTCGCTGTTTTTGACCACGCAGTCTTGACATAGCACCACAAATAACTACTCATCCAGTTGATTAATCGTACATCAAACCCAAAATTGCCTAATTTCGTTAGTAAATGATAGAGGTCTGTTTTGTCAAAGGCCTTGGAAAGATCGATCAATTCATCCCCTGCTGCAAGGCTACTGTCAACCACGCTTTGCAGGTTATTTGTAACCTTAATCAGGGTGGAGACAGTGCTATGGTTGGAACTAATCCATATTCATTTTTGTTAAGAATATTGTTTGAATGTAAATAGCTTGAAACCTGTTTTTCAACAAGTTTTTCCAAGACCTTTAACACAACAGATGGAAGTGAAATAAGTGGGAAGGGGGTAGGTACTAGAAGGAGGCCAGAAGACACTTCTTCACAGAGTGGTGACAGGGTGGAAGGCACTACCAGAGGGATTAGTTAGTCACAAAAGTTAAGAGGGCGGTCAGGGTAAAGTCAAGGGGAAGGGAGGGTGACAGGGGAGGAGGGATGAGCTCCACAACGAGCAGGCTTGATAGATCTTTTTGACATTCTCTTGCTGGCATTTTCATACAGTGGTAGTTAGATATCAATGTCTTTTCCTGACTTAAAGAGAGGGGTAATCTTAGCTGACTTCCCTGCCTCTGGAAATGTTCCCTCTGTTATGATCATATTAAACAAGTAAGACAGCAGGTGACATAGCTCTGAGGCTGTGTACCATAGAAGACTTGAATTAATCCTGTATAGTCCTTCGGACTTTATGGGGCCAAGTCTCAGCAGTGCATCTTGAACCTAGCCCTGCCCACAAACCTCCTGATTGAAGAAGATGCTCAGCAGTGGTCTAGCAGCAGTCCAAGGTCCAAATTACAGGCATAAGTCCAGATGTCAAGTAGTGGAGCCCCACCCATGAACTTCCCAATTAGAGAACATTTGCAGCAGTGGTCTAGCAGCAGTCCAAGGTAGAAATTATAAGCTGCAAGTTTATTGATTCGGAAACAAACTTTGAGCTGAAAGCTCATTTACAGAGGTTCCATGTCTAGACAGAACATACAGAACAGAACATAGCAATGTCACAAGCATCATCTACAAGGTCACTTGGCAAGGTTCTAAACAATAATTTCACTCAGTTACAGACTTTAGAGTTGTTTATGCATTCTAGTGTAAAGAGTGGAGACGTACTACATATAGAGTTTAGACTACTATATGATCTTAATTAAAGGAGATTGGGAAAGAATAGAAAGGATTATAGAGATGGAACGAGAACCCTGTGCCACCAGAGGAAGGTTTTGTCAGAGCTTAGTTGATGATATAACTAAGTGGGATGGGGGGAGTCAGTGGTGCAATGGGAGGGGAAGTGTCCATAGAAAAGTGGGGTGAATTGGAGGGAGAGGATAGTGAGAGGAGCAGCCTCACAGGCATAGGTGATGAGGCCCTAGGCTGGACTGCGGGGGTCCTCAGATACATGAAGGGATGGGGTGGGAGATTAGAGACTCACAAGGCAAATGCTGTGCGTAAGGGGTGTTACTATAGGTAGGGGGGGTGGCTGGGGTGAGAGGCTAGGAGCTGCTACTAAGTGAAGGGATGGCTCTCCCATAGGGAAGTAGGTATTACTTGAAGCAGTTGCAGGTGGATAGGTTGGCGAGGTGCTGTTTAAGTTGTATTTTAAAGATCCTCAGGCTCTGAAAGCACAACATGAAGTCCCAACGAGGTCAATAAATGCACCGCGCAGTCAGTACAAAACCACATGGTCCAAATGAGGACTGGGAGATCATTCAACCATTGCAGAGCCTTGTAGGAGAAGTGCTGCCCAAGAGATGTTCTTCTGAAAGGTACCTTGAAAGCGCGACATGAAGTCCCATGAATATTGCACGGGGAACTAGTTGTCTGGAACATTTGCTGGCTGCAAGGTGGTACAAGAGCTAGCAGTGCTTTTTTGCCTAGGATGCAGATCTGGAATTTTATCCTGTTCCTACACTTCCCTTCTGCGGCTGACTACTGCTAACATCCCTCTGCACTGTGGCTGTCTGTGCTAAGGACTGTAGCGCAAAGGCCAGGGAAGGAGTCTGCCTGGCGTCAGCTGTGAGACAGCTGTTTGGCTGGCCATGCTGCTCCACTGGGCTGCCTCCTCCCAACCCGGACAAGGTGGACATAAGTCTCTATAGAACTGAGAGTATTGCCCTTAATATTGTGTATTGCACTAGTACCTGTATTGTGTTAGAGACAGAGTCATTGTTGTATTGTGTTCCCTGCAGTTGTTGTAGTGGCTCTTGGTTGTTCACCATCCTCCTACTGGCCTAACCTACATGGCTGTCCAACATACTATACTTATTTGGTTTCACTGTGCAACTGGATTGTTTTATCACAAGACCAAGGACCTCATGCCTAACTGTTTTGGGTTAGGCATGAAAATGTTTTGGGTGAACTGAATATTTTTGCTTTGCTAATTGACTATGTCCTGCCTGCACTGATACATTGCTTCTGCTGAGGTTTTGCCAACATGCTATCTGGGTGGAATGAGTGTCCTACTGCCCTTTATTCTATCAATACTGATGCCCTGCTTCCCTTTTACTGTCTAGGTGGATCTAATATCACTGATTGCTGGGACCTGGTTTCTACTGCTGACGTGTTTATTGTAGTGCTACTAATGCTGACCCACCTACCCACTGTATTGTTCCATGAACCTTCTGGGCCCTCAGTGGCTAAGGTGGTCTTCCTACAAGACTTCATTCTGAAACCACGGCCACATAATTTTCCTGAACTGCCCCTCAGTTCCAAAGTCCAACAGCCCTATGGCCACTATAAAACTGACCTATCACAGGTGGTAAGGGAATGTTTTGGGATCATACACCGTGGCTATGTCTCTGGGACCTCCGGTAAGTCCTTTCTCCCTAAGAGAAAAACTTGAAGACTGAAACACTTCCTTAGAGCCTCCAGGGGCCTAACTTTATTACTTCTCCTACTGTCTGGCAATGTCCACTCCAACCCAGGCCCTGCAGATAGCCCTGGGCATGGCTCGGGGAGTCAAGGGAAACTAAACATTGGTAACCTGCTACCTAAACTTACTCAACTTGAAACCTGGATGGCATTAATGCAACCAGATGTTATTTCCCTTGCTGAAACCTGGCTTAACCCCAAAATACCTGACTCCGCCATCTCACTACCAGGTTTCAGTGTCTTCAGAGAGTACAGAGCAAGAGGGGTGGGGGCTGAATGATTTATTTCAGATCTGAGCTGCAAGCCTCAAAACTTGAACTCAAAGACCTGTCTAGGGACTATGAATGCCTGGCCATTAATCTGCTTCTGGGGCAATGTCAAAAAAATTTCTTGTCTATAATGCCTCAAACAGGCATGGGATAGGCATAAGGGAGCAATACAGACGAGTATGAATAGATAGACCATTGACAGAGCAAAGGCAGATGGCACATTTATAAGGTAGAAAAATAAATGGGCAGACTGGATGGGCCTTGCGGTCCTTATCTGCCGTCAGCTTCTATGTCTCTGGTCTATATCCCACATGATAACAAGTGGGTATGGAGTCCCTCTCTAACTACAGTATCTTAAACGATTTAACCAGAATTGGGAATTCATAGTAACTGGTGACTTTAATATAAACTGGACTGCAAAGTGCAGTACCAAGTACAGAGATAAGACTGCCAGTCTGTTTCTAACACAAATGGTCACTGAGCACACCAGAACTAACTATAAATCATGCACTATGACATTACTCAATTGGGTACTTGTAACTCACCCAGACAGGGTCAAAAAGGTCAAAGTTCTGCCTGATACCCTCAGTGACCACTTCCCGGTAAAATGCTTGTGGGAAGTAAAACAGCTAAGGCCCCCCTCCCATTTCATAAAGAGCTGGGTCATAAGCAAAATGAACGTGCCAAAATTTATATCCTAGGTGGCCCAATTAGACTGGAGCTTCCTTGATGCCATCCCACATATCGATTCAGCCCTAGAATTCTTTGTCATAGAATTCACAAATGCCTGCAATAAATTTGCACTCTCCAAAAAGTGCAAAGTAAGAGGTACACTCACTGGTTGCAAAAATACAAGAAAGCCAGGAATAAATGCACTTTTAGGATTCAATTGGCCAAATCTAGGTACAGCAAGGCCTGGCAAACACAGAATCGGAGTAATGGCAAAAGATTCTAGGAGAATGTCTTAGAACTCCTTGGTAAGGGTGACAAAACCTCACCAAAAATGCTTATGGTTTGTGAACATGAGGTGCCTGATCCCACTGGAATTGCCAACAAATTCAATGTTGCATTCATTGACCTTAGCTTTGTCATCCCCACTGAGTCAGCCCCGCCCTCCAGTGAAGGTACTGGTCCTGTTGACACACAACCACTTGACCTGGAGCTAGGCTATCTTAAATTCTAATTTAAACCTGTCTCAGTAAGGACACCTCTATATAAGAAAGGTGCTTGGTAAAACCAGAATCAAGGGCGATTCAATTGATATGAGGCTATTTGCATCTGTTTGTTGAGGAACTCTCCTACCCCATTTTCAGAATGTTGATCTTCTCTCTACACTACTCCCAGTTCCCTGAAAAGTGAAAATCCACACTGTTTACACCAGTTTTTAAAAGTGGTGATCATTCTAACCTTTCCAGTTACAAACTAATTGCCATACTCTCCCATCCCGTCCAAAGCCCTTGAGAATAGTGTCTAATCAACTTGTCTCGTATCTTGAACAATATGAAATAGAGTCCCCAACAGCATAGATTTCAGAAAAAACATAGCATCAGTACAGCACTAATTAAGTATTCCAGTTTTGTCCTTGAGGCCGTTTACAATGGAGACAACGGTGGCACCATCTATATCGACTTGACAAAAGCCTTTGACTTGGCCAGTCATAAGCTCTTTCTCTACAAACTCCATAGTCTAGGCCTGTTACAGGACACAGTCACGTGGTTCCTGAGTTATCTCACTAATCGCTCCTTGTCAGACATTAGGAATGTACCCATTGGTGTTCCCCAGGGCTCCCTGATGGGCCCCCAACTATTTGGCTTATTCATAAACCCCCTGCCTGATGCCTGTCAGTTTGTAACTATACTTCTGTATGCTGATGATGCTGTTATCTGTCCCAGGGATCCTAACCTTGGCAGCCTTACCTCCGTCCTCCAGGGTAATTTTGAAGCCCTTGAAAAATGGTTCTCCCAAAACAAACTGGTTCTGAATTACAAACAAATACAGTGCTCTTGACAAGCCCACAAATGAAGAAAAAAGGTACCCCCCCAAAAAAAAAAAATCTACAATGATCTGGGACATATACTTGAACAGGTGGAAACTTCTAAGTACCCCAAGGTTATCTGGGACAATACCTTATGTTTTGCTTCCCATGTTGACCATCTTGTGTCCACAGTAAACAGAATACTGGAAGCCTTGTAATGTAACTGACTTTAACGTCACTGCTGATGCTAGACACCTCACAGTGGCAAGCTCAGTACCATCACTAGTTGACTATGGCCTCGCTGTCTACACAACTGCCTGGGATTCAGTTCTCAGCAGAATAAGTTTGATCTGCAATAAGGCTTGTCACTTTGTGCTTGGGGCTGATGAGCGTACCCACAGCTGCACCCTCTACACCCAAACAAATTGGTTACCCCTACCTAGCAGAAATAAGTTCCAGACATGTCTGCTAGGCAAGAAGACGCTACTGGGCCTAACCCCCCCCCCCCAGCCACTCTCTACAACACCAGGAGCATGGCTGGGAATGCCGTTGAACTGCCTTTCTGCTGTACTTGGCTGTGCAGGCATTCATTCGCAGTTAGGGCTGCTGACTGGTTAAATGAACTGCTCGATACCTTGCTCAGTCAACCTAAGGTCGACCAGTTTGAGAGAGCACTACTTACCACTCTAACAGTGCAATGCAACTGTAACTACTAGTCATCCCAAATAAAGCCCCTCCCAGTATATTCTTTGAAGACCCTGACTCTGAGGCCACGAAACTGTGCTTGTTCTGCACTGACTCTCTTTACCTGCCTTACTGTAAAATTATATGCAAATCATCCAGCCTTTTTATTTGTACTTGTTCAACAATATTTGTATTTGCCTAACTTCATTCCACTGGAACTTGCTTGTTGTATTGTTTATGTTGCTTTGTAAACTCTGTTATTGAAGTGGAACTTTTGTAAAAAAAACATAATTTGCTCAAAAGTATGCTCCCAAATTTTCAATAACCAAATAAATAAATAAACCGGGGTCCCCTGCAATGCGATACACTGCTGCTCGGGCATCATGGCAAATGACTTACTTTCTTGGAGTGTCGGAACCACTCACGTAAAGGTTGCCATTCTCACATCCTAACAATGCATGTGAGACTCGTCTTACAATAAGGGTGGTCTTACTGGCCATATTAACACATATAAGTGGGCCTTCTCAAGTTCTTTGGCTGAAAGAAGTACAAAGTGATGCTGAAAAATACTGGTACACAAAGGACTTGAGAAAAAAAAACCTTCTTACCAGAAGAGACACAGAAAACTGTACATATAAAGATATTATAAATCATGCAAAGTGTTTCTGTTTTTAAAAATGGAAATAGAATTTAAAATAAAAAAAATGTTTTACTTTGCAGAAAATTCGACAAATCCCTGTGCATGGGATGGACAATGCCAACTGAACTTTTGAGTTATTAGCATGAGATCCCCTCTTATGGTTTATAAGAGTGACAGAGGACTGTTTGGAAATAAACAATCCTATGTGGCTAAGAAGGATGTCATGAATTTTAAAGGAGCAGTACAGTGCTCCCAGATCAGCCAAAGCATCTTCCTGTGGCAGACCCTAATTTTTCCTGTATTTTCCCTGTAAAACTTGGGTGAAATTCCTGAAGATTTTCCTGTATGCTTAAGAAAGTTACCATCAGCCTATTAAAGTCCACATTTTATATATTTTGTGCATATATATATATATATATATATATATATATATAAAATATTCCAACCCCAAACCAGAAAAATTTGTAAAACATCTTGACAGCTAGCTTCCCAGGCATCCTCCCAGGTAAATATCGCACATCAATGTCCACGTGAAAATAATATGCTACGCAACTAGAATTACAACTAATATTCTACAAAAACGTCCTTGAGCAACATAGGGAAACCAGAGACCACACCAAGTGCAAAAACTAAAGTTAACAAGCTGTACACTATAGTTCTCCAAGTTGGGAGACTGGCTCCCTGCTCATTCAGCACAACAGACTCCTCCACGGGGCTAAAGCAGGAGTTACAATTATAGGAAGTAAAGCTTTTTAAAAAGTAATCTCCTCGACCTCCCGTAAGTTTTTAAACACTCATAGCCAAAGCAGCCAACAGTGATGCATGATACAAACGTATCTCCTTGGCCTCCCCTGAGTACATGTCCCAGCCCAAGCAGCACACAGATCAAGAATGATGCATGATTATTTGATTACCCAGAGACAGGTTTGGTACCCGAATCATTTTTTCATTCTCCAGTTAATGAATAATACTAATACATTTAAAAAAACTCAAGAGACCATCTCCTCAACCTCCACCAAATACATGTCCCAACCAAAGCAGCAGCAGCAGATCATTGATGCATTAGGATTACCCCAGAGACAGGTTTGGTACCTGAATTATTTTTTCATCCTCCAATATGGATGGGAGTTTTTGTTAATATTCATATTTAAAAAAACTCATTATCTCCTCGACCTCCAAGTACACACTGTCCCATGGACACTTAGGGAGGACACACCTGAATTATATGAAAGGAAGACAAGCAAGCCAGTGTGAACCTAGGAGTGAAACATTTCTCACACAAATCAACAGGAGCACAACAAATATGTTTTCTGCAGTGGGAGATAACGGAAACAAATTCATAGACGAAGCTAGCAGCTAAAGCAGGTACCCAGTTCATATAGTAGAAAACAAGCATTTGTCAATGCCGAATGTTGTCGCACTGGCATTGGCAGTGGCAGAGGTGGAGAGGCATAGCGCTGTGAGTTTGTTAATGTGTCCTGAAAGGTAATTTTGCACAGCGAGTACGCCATCAGCGGCAGAGCTGGAAACGCTTTGGGCAGAGGTGGCTGTAAAAATGGCAGCTGGACTGTTGATACTGTAATGAGCGCACAAATGCCAGTGGTGAAAATGTGGCATGAAAATATTGCAGATTGACAAAGTTACAAGGGTGCGTGGAAACTGTGCAATGCACGCTTGCAACACAGTCATTGTCTGGACTTTCGCCACCAAATTTTCAACAGAGGCATTTTAGGACCTCTGCTGATGAATAGTGTCACTATCATTTCCTGAAAGTGTCCTGAAAACTGATTTCGCACAGTGACCGTGCAATTCTGCACCGGACGTGCAAAAACACATTTCAGCCAGCTGTACTGTTCGTAAGGAGATATGGAAAAATGGCAATGATGAACAGCTGGAGTGAAAGTATTACAAATTCACAAAGTCACGAGCATGTGTGCAAACAGCGCACGCTGCTCGAAACACTCATTGTATTAACTTTTGTCCCTAAAGTTTCAACATAGGCATTTTAGGACATCTGCTAATGAACAGTGTCACTGCCATTTTCATAATGTGTCTCGAACACGGGCTTTCCACAGCGACCGTGCTATTGTGCACCGGAACTGCGAAAACAGATTTTGGTTAAGATGTGAAAAATGATAGCTGTACTGTTCATTAGGAGGTGTAGAACAATGGCACTGTTGAAAATGTGGAGTGAAAATAGAAGTTTGCGAACTTACAAGCATGTGTGCAAACTGCGCAACGCACGCTCGTAACACAGTCCTTTTATGGAGTATTGTCACCAAATTTTCAATACAGGCATTTTGGGACCTCTGCTCATGAACTGTGTCACTGTCATTTTCGTAATGTGTCCTGAACAGTGATTTCGCACAGTGACCGCACTATTCTGCGCCAGAAGTGCGAAAACACATTTTGGCAAGGATGTGAAAAATGACAGCTATACGGTTCACAAGAAGGTGTGGTAAAATGCCAATGTTGAGAATATGGCATGAAAATATTGCAAATGTGCTAACTTACGAGAATGCGTTGAGCAGTTGCTACGCAAGCTCGTAAAACAGTCACTTTATGGAGTACTGTCTGGCACTGTCATTTCATTACTCGTCGAAGGTGACTCCGCGCAGTGACTCTTGAAATCACCTTCGGTTTATGCCCGCGGGAGTGGGCTCCCGTCGGCACACAAAGGTGGGTTAATCGACAGGGGATTAGGCACCCCGGAAGTCGGCATTAGTTAGGCGGCCGCCTGCTCACTGACCATGCACATAATGGCGGTGAGCAAGGCAAGAAAAGGACCGCTGCGTATGACAAGCTTTGCTCGGATTGCAGCAGACCTTTTCTTAGATGTGCTCGTCACATTATGTATACATGGTGTGGCGCCGGCATGCAGGCTGATTGGGGAATGTGGGATGCACGTACTGGTGCATGCCCTGCATTCGCCCAACTGTGGCTCCGCCTCCAAAACTGCACTGTCCCATGATGTTGGCTGCGCAAGCGCGCCAACATAAAAAAAAACTGTTTATACAATTGATGCTAGAAGGAAAGTAAACGAAAGGATTTCGCTGTTTACCTAAATCACAGACCACTTTTATCCTCCAGTGACCAGGAGTTATTTCTTTATTAAATATTAAAAATTAAAATCTCACAATCTCCCTCCTCAACCTCTCCCACCCTCTGTCCCAGCTAAAGCAGCGCAGATTCATAGAGGTTTCAGCTAGAGTAGCTTGATTTAATTTGATGCCGGCCTAGACTCAGAGCAGGTTATTAATATTTTTTGGTACCTTGTTTTACAGATGATCGTCCGGTGAGAAGCCAAGAAAGCCACTCAGGATCAGGTTTGTCTCCTTCTCTCTGTTACCGGCACTTATCTGCAGTAAAGCCAATGAAATGGCATGGACCAGTGGTGGCTGAGGATCACCTTGATGCCGGCGGGGTCCCGGGTCATTTTTAAAAATGTATTTTGTAGATTCTTGGAAGGCAGCTCTCAGGCTGGTCACGCCTTGTCTTTTCTGGGCTGCCAAAATTAAAAACCGATGAAATTCAGCACAGAACAGATCAGCAGCGGGTCATAGCTTTGCTCTCTTGGATGCCTGGGTGCCGGTCGGTGAAACAAATACCGAAAACACGTGGCAGGCTGAGGCGGCGAGGAGCTATGGACAGACAGGGACGATATCTCCTCTCTCTCTCTCTCTCTCTCAGTGGCAGCAATATTAAGTGAAGCAGGAATTAAAGTGCACTGATAGCCAGTTTAAATATTCCCGGGCAGCACTCTGCATCAAACACTTGCAGCATAGCCAATCAGAGACCACAGTCAGTGCATGATCATAGCATGACTGTGGTCTCTGAACCAATCAGGGGTCAGGCTTGTGGTAATCATGTCTGGGAACTGATCTGGGATAAACTCCGAGACTCTTGCTGCAACGTTCCCCCGATTCAAAGTGACGGTACCAGTTTCTTCCGTATATTTTTAAAAATGAAGAATTCCTTCCCGTACCCCGTTTCAAGCCATGAAACCCTGTAAAATACAGGAATCCCCGTAGATCTGGGAGCACTGGCAGTACACCCTCATATCAGGGGCAGATCCAGTAGTGAGGTAGATTGGGAGGGAGGGGCAGGAGAACTGAATTGGATTGAAAATGTAAACTATAGGCTGTGAGTCTGGGAGCTGCCTAGGCCCCCAGAAAATTTTTAAAATTTGGTGCATTCTGGTGCATTTTGGAGGCCATTTCAAACATAATTTGCTACCCTGTTACTCCCTCCCCATGCCCAGTATGTTACACCCTTGCCCCCTCCTCAGACTCCTCACAGTTCAGTTGTTGAACCACCCTCCCCATAAAAAATTAAAAAAAGTGTACTAAGGCTCTCACCGGGGAATAAAACAGACTGTGTTAGTTCATCTGATTCAAACACTTTATTACGAAGATTACATGTTGGTAGCAACACAGCCCAAGCACATTTTTATTTCCAGTGCCATTCCTGAAAGTGTTGCTGAAAAGTTTTAAATTCTGTTTTGCCTAAATTGTCACACCAAAGTCGCAGCCAACGCCCACTACTTTCTTGGGGCATTTTATAGTAAGAGGTGGTGCAGCACTGACGGTCTGTTCTGGCTTACTTGCGTCCCTTCCCCTATCTTGAGACCACCTGGCACTTCTCACATGGTTCCTCCTTCCTGGTCAGAATATACTGGCTGGGTACTCTGTTCCCTCTTAGCTTTTCCCTATTATTACTGCCTCTATTCTGTCCTCCACCTCCACCCTCTGCTCATCTTATTCTCTGCCCCCCCCCCCAATGTAAATCAGCAGTGAGCCAGTCTGCTTTCTCTATCTGTGGAAGAATAACCTCTATCTCCCTATCAACTCACCCTCACTTCCACTGGTCACACTTCTAAAACAGGTACCTGCTGCTGGTCACTCCTCCTGCACTACACTGCAGTCAGCTTGTTATTATTTGTTTCTCTCTGGGTCTGGAATACTCTGGATTTTTGCTTTACCACTATGTGCCCATAAACAAATGCAGAAAGAATGAAAAGTCCCTCTATTAAGATCTGACCTTGCCCAACCTGTAAGAGTCCACAGTCTGTCATCACACAAGCCAGAGACATTGACGGACACCCACTTTTTCTTAATGGGGCACATTATTAAAGAAGTGGGTGTGCAGCACTGACAGTGACTCCTGGCAGCTTGTCGCCCGCTCTGCCACTCGACAGTCACACATGCAATTTCCTTGAGGCAGAATTGTGCAGCAGCTTTAATAAAATTAAAGAGTGAGCCAGTGAGCCAGCCATGCCCTGAGGAATTAACACTTGCTGCCGACTCCGTGGGAGTGGAGGCTCGGGTCAGAATTGCAGAGCCCACCCGCCCGCACTCGATGACTCTCATGCCACAAATCTGAATAGTTTTTGCAATTACTCATACTGTACAATATTCAAGTTCCAGTTTATTGTAGAAAAACTCCGTTGAGCAAGCTCATTCACAAGGAGGTCCTTTGACACAGACAGGTAATTACAGATTGCATAATCGAAAAAAACAGTACAAATTCAAGTACAGAATTATGGGCAAGCATTAACATGTTGCATAAAAATTACAATGACATAGTACCTTTTTTCTGTACTTGTATTTTTCTAAGTGTTTGTTTCGGAGTAACAAGGCAGCGAATTTCTAGGTAAGTAAGAGAAAGCAGTGGGCTAGGGTTAGAACAGTGAACTAGGATTTAGAAGCAGTTGCACGTATCTCTTACTTTTGCTGCAACCAATCTTTTAAATAGGCTGACAGGGACAGTACTAGGAAGCTTCAGTACACCTTGGAGCTGGTTCCAGATAGTTGGAAGTACGCTCAATATGGCCCGCTTGCCGAGTGAGGTGCGAGTTCTCGGTACATCGAGGAGGAGGAGGAGGTCATTTTTCCAAAGAGAGTTGGCGTTATGGGAAATAAGGAAAAGGGTTGTGAGATAGTTCCAGAGCTTGTTCAGGAGTAGCTTAAGAGTCCAGATACCAGCATGAAGTGTACGAGTAGTTGAGAGTGATGTCCAGCCAGTGGCTAGGTACAAATCACAATGGTGGGTTCGGTAGGGTAGGTTTGTCATGAACTGCATGGCACGGTGGTAGAGGATGTCTAGTTTGCTGAGTCCTGAGGCCACTGCGGAGGAATAGATTAGATCTCCATAGTTGAGTAGCGGCAAGAAAGTGGCCTGGACCAGCCTAGTTCTGGTATCCAATGGAAAGAGGGACTTGTTACGGAAGAAGAAACCTAGCCTAATTTTTTAGCCTCTTTACCAGATTGTCAAGGTGGTCATGAAAGGAAAGCTTGTCTAGCCACATACCAAGATATTTGAATTTGGAGGTGATTTCAAGGGGTTCACCTAGGGAGGTAGTGATGAATTCTTTGTGCATGTTTGCAAGGGAAGTGGAGGTGGTGTTTAGGGCAAAGATCATGGCCTTAGTTTTCTTGGCATTGAGGAGTAGTTTGGCATTGATTAGATTGATTTTTACTTGTGCAAAGTCGGCTTGGAGTACATCCCTCACTTCAGCCAGTGTAGAGCCTGATGTGTACAGTACAGTATCATCAGCAAAGACAGGCAGATGGGACTGGGATATATGTACGTCAAGGTTATTGATGTACGGGGAGAAGAGGATGGGACCTAATATGGAGCCTTGTGGGACTCCCCTAACAACTGGGAGGGATGCAGAAAAGAGGCCACCAGCTTTTACTTTCTGGGTCCTTCCAGATAGGTAGCTGGTAAACCACTAGGCAGCAAGGGGGGGGGGGTGGCGCCTACTTTTATTAGGCTTGAGACTAACAGATTGTGGTTCGACAGTGTCGAATGCTTTGCTGAGATCTAGAAATACTGCACCAGAAACTTTCTTGGAGTCCATGGCTGTGATCCACTCTTGGTAACATTGGCTAGAGCAGTTAGTGTACTATGGTTGGGCCGGAAGCCAGATTGCGCAGGGTTGAGGATTGAAGATGTTTCGATATTGAGTTTCATTTTGGAGTAAGCTAGCTTTTCGAGGACTTTGGAGAGGACAGGTAAGATGGGGATGGGCCTATAGTTGTTTAGATTGCATGGGTCCCCTGACTTGAATAATGGGAGGACGTGGGCAGATTTCCAGCAGGAGGGAACAGTGGCAGTAGAAATGGAAAGACTGAATATGTGAAGGATAGGAGCAGTGAGTTTGAGATAGCCTAGTTTAAGAAAAAAAGGTTCTAGACCATTGTCCCCTGCACTTTTTTGAATGTCTATGTTAAGAAGTGAATCTTCCACTTCTTTATAGCTAAGCAGAAATAAATGGAGCGGACGGGTCGAAGTTTTACAGTCTTGGTTGCTACCACAGGCTGCATAAAGTGAAAAGTCGAAAGCTAGGCCAGCAGTTACAAAGTAATTGTTGATTTCCTCGAGGATTAGGCAGCTGTTTTCCACAACGTTACCATTGCTGAGGATCTTCAGTGGGATAGAGGGGACTACAGGCCGACCTTCGATGGACTTGAGTGTCTTCCAGATTTTTGGGGTATTCCCTTTTGCCTGTTCAAGGGTGGAGACATAATAGTTGGCTTTGCTTGCACGGATTTGTTTAACGTAGGTGTTTCTAGCTGCTCTGAATGCTTGCCAGTCAGCTGGGCTTTTGGATTTTCTAGCCAAAGCCCAGAGTTTATCATGGCGTAGGAGTCTAGCTTTGAGATTTGATGTAAACCAAGGGTTGGAT
The DNA here is from genome assembly GCA_016271365.2 of Neoceratodus forsteri. Lineage (NCBI taxonomy): Eukaryota > Metazoa > Chordata > Ceratodontiformes > Ceratodontidae > Neoceratodus > Neoceratodus forsteri. The sequence continues at coordinate 159,186,354 of CM057458.1, read as the reverse complement.
GTTTTACGCACTCTGACTTTGATCAAAGGGGCATGCTTGTTGGCCAGCATGGTGAGGTTGTCGTTAACGACAGTGACTGCCTCATTGATCGTTTTGGCAAGGTAGAGGTCTTGCCATCTAATTTTGCTCAAGTCGGATAAGTAGTCCGATGCATTAAACTTGCAAAAGGACCGCTTGGTTATGAGTGTTGGTTGCTGTTGGGCTATGATTTGTGATCTTGTACAAACAACCACCCTGTGATCACTCACATCATTGTGGAAGACTGCAGAGTGAAGAATTTTGTGGGGATGCATAGAAAGTATGACATCAACGAGGGAACTGTTGTTGGGATTGGATGTATTGGTTCTGGTAGGTTCACCGACTAACTGGGCTAAGCCGACTTCGTCACAGAAGGATTTCACGCTGTGCGACGTGGGGGGTAAGCAAGTCCATATTAAAATCCCCAAGTATTAAAGTTTCAGTGTTGGCGGAGGCGATTGATTTAAGTATGGTGAGGATGTCAGTGCCACCAGATGGGGGGGGGGGCAATAACCACCAATAATAGTGAGACATTCAGTGGATGGAAGGTGTCATTTGAGAGATACGATTTCGTACTCCTTAGGTTTAGATTTGCAGTGAATATCACTGAATATACTGTACTTGCTGTGCAGAGTGAGTCAGAGTGTCAGTCATCACCCTTTCCTTCCTCGAGGTACACTTTATCCATCACGGCTGCAGAACCTTACTTAACTTGCTGCACCCCATCAATTAGAGAGACAGAGCTGACAGAACAACACGCAGCCGGCACTGGCACCGGTAAAATAATAATGCTGCAATCCTGCTCAGCTCTCAGAGCAGCTGCCAGCCTATGAGTCAAATTAGGAGACCATCCACATACCTTCTTTTGGTTGAAGCAGCACCTGCAGGACTCAGACTTGCATGGAAAAAAATCAGTAATTTTCTTCCTGATCTTTGAGCTGTAGCTCATTATTGCAGACTTGTGGCAGACACGCAAAGTAGAGGTCAGACCAGGACGTGAACCCCACCGTATATGCTGCAGATCATGATCTGCAGCAATCCCCTGTGTGCCGAAGAAAGCAATGCTTGAATTTTCCCCACAGTTTCAAATTTCTTGCCACATGGGTGCTGATCAACTGGGGGGGGGGGCTACAGTCCTCATAGCCCTCCCCCCCAGTAAATCCACACCTGAATATCTTGCAAATTTTATTTTCTTGACAACAGACAACTCTTTCTGTGCAGCTATTGAAGATACATGTGTTTGCTTTACGTTGTTTACACTGTTCACAGCAGCCCCTGTAACTAGCCAGAGGTCTCCATTTTCCGGTTGTTGAAATCTCACTGTCCCTAACAGTTGCATTAGCATATGAGAACATGATGCTACAGCACCCATTTACACCATGTATCTCTATGCTGAAAGTATACATACCATGAAAAAGAGACTCTCTAGAAACACAAAGACTGAATGCAATTTAAAGGGAAAAATACCCTGCATTACATCTAAGACAGTTTGTTAACCTAATTGAAAGTAAATGTGGTATTTCACACCTTGCTGTAACTTGTTTTGTCGAATTCTAAGTAAGCAGACAGGCATACTGTGAAGTCTAAAGGGTGCTGGCACATCATGTTCTTATATGCTAATGCAGCTGTCCGGTACAAGGAGATTTCAACAACTATGACATCTGAGATCTCCAGTCTAGTTACAGGGGCTGGTGTGAACAGTGAGAGCAAACTATAGCAAACACATGTATCCCCAACAGTTACACAGAAAGAGTTGTCTGTTGACAAGCAAACAAATAACATTTACAAGATATTTTTTTTTTATTTGCTATTCAGAAAGACCTTTGAGTCAGAGACTCATTTACAAAGGTTCCACGTCATACATAAATTGCACAGAGGACGGGACTTAAGATACAGAAGAAAAGAAGACAGCACATTACATAGTAACATTAAATAAAAAAATACAAGTTACATAGTTGTTTCAAGGTAGGCTAACGGAGAAATTTAGGAACTTTAGCACAGCCAGGAGGGAAACAAAAAATGTCATGGAGATTCTGTAAGAGGCTGATTGTCATGTGACATATGAGGGTATATAACTCCTTTAACAGCTCATTTACATAAATGCTTCACCACCTGTGATCTACCATCTTCTCTATCTCCTCCTCACTCCCCCTTCCCCTCCCTGTTCCCTGCTGCCCCTCCCTATCTCACTCACCTGCAGACTTCCATTTCCCTCTTGCCCCCCTCCCCCCAGGAAGTCTTTCTAATCCTAATTTTACGTAAATCCTTCTAAATCTGCCCCGATGGACTGGACCCAAAACTTCTACATACTTTTTTATTTTTTTTTAATTTTTATTTATTTGTTTATTGTAAAATCTAGGAATTAATACCTTTGAGCCAAGGCTCTTTTACAAAGGTTCCGCATCAAAAAACATTTACAGACAAATAGAGGTACAAGGTTGCACAAATAGCTAAAATCTAATGACATAATGTACAGCAGATAAATCACTTAAGCACTTTCATAGTATAGAAAACAAATGAGGAGGGAAGATATGTAAGGGAGGTAGGTAGGCAGTGTAGGTAATAAAAGAGGAAAAAAAAAGGGGGGTAGGGGGAAAGAGCAGACCATTTGTAGGAGATGAGGATCCATTAGTAGGCCATTGTCAAGTAAGAGGGCAAGGGAGGAAGAGTGAGAATAGAATAAGAGATTAAACAAGGCAGTCACAGGAGTTTTAAGTGGCTAGGTGAGAGAATAGTCTGGATTTAAAAGCACCTAATGAGCAAGAGGAGGTAATAGAGGTGCTGAGAGTATTTAGCCAGTTGGGGGCACGATAGGCAAAAGATCGTTGACCATGTGTGGTCCGACAGTGGGGGACCTCTAGAAGCTGGGTTTCAGATTTTCTGGTGGATCGTACACTTGGGTTCAGGCATAGCAGGCCTTGAATGCAGGGTGGGGTGAGGCCCATGATGGATTTCTTGGCCATTAGGCAGGTGAAGAACTTTAAACGGTTTGATAGCTGTAACCACCCAGTATCAGCATAGAGTTTACAGGTATGAGTAAGTCGATGAGCACCTGTTAGCAGCCGACATGCCTTGTTTAGGGAGGTTGTGACCCGTTTCAGTGTGCTTGAAGGGGTGGACCCATAAATAATTAAGCCGTAGTCGATGACTGAGATGATCGAGGATTGAATAGCTAGCTTCAGCGCTGGATGGGTGAAAAGTTGTCTGTTGCGGTAGAGTATCCCAAGCCGCTGATTAATAGTTTTGGAAATACCATCAATATGGGATGAAAAGACAAGGCCTTGATCAAATGTGATTCCAAGATATTTAAAGATAGTCACTTGTTCAAGGGTGATTCCCAGGGAGGTGCTGATAGCAAGTGGAGCTTGTCTGTTCTTGTTCTGCGGACTAGCGAAGAGCATAGATTTTGTTTTTTTGTGGTTTAGGACTAGCTTGCGTCCAACAAACCACTCCTCAACACTGGCAAACGCGTGTTGTAGGCTGTGGCGTAAGTGGTTAGGGTCTTTGTGTGAGGATAGAATCACAGCATCATCAGCATAGAGGATGATTGTTCCGGGCAGGATTTGGGAGGGAGTTTAGAAAGAGGCTGAAAGTAGCGGCCTAGGATTGATCCTCATGAACTCCTGAGAGGACAGGTGTAGGGTCTGAGAGGATTCCAGATATTTTTACAACCTGGGTGCGTGGGCAAGGTAGCTTTTATCCAGGCACCAGAGCCCAAGGAGAGCCCAAGCGCTGTAGTTGACTGATCAGTAGGCCATGGTGGACAGTGTCAAATGCCTCTCAAGATCAATAAACACAGCTCCAGTGATGAGTCCTTTGTCCAAGGCCTTGTGATTACTTCTGAGAATCTGAGCAGGGCAGTGGTGGTGCTATGCCTTTGTCTGAATCCATGTTGCTGGTCACAAAGAATGTTATATTTCTCCAGGTAGTCTGTAAGCTGGTCAGCTACCATACGTTCAAGGCCCTTTGATAAGGGAGGTAGTATTGAAATTGGTCTATAGTTGCCAGGCAGAGACTTATCCCCACTTTTGTACACTGGGGTGATTATAGCAGCCTTCCATATACTAGGGAATTTGCTAGAACAGAGGGAGAGATTGAATATTCTGGTGAGGGGAAGTAGAACTACATTCAGGGTAAGGGATAGTATTTTAATGTCAAGAGAGTCACTGCTTGCCCTTGAATTAGCTATAGCCTTCTTTACGTATTTATAAACTTCATGTGCTTTAACTATTTTAAGATGGAAGGGTGGAGTGTTTGGAGAGGCAGAGGGGGATATAGAGATAGAGGGGTCTGCAGAAGCGAAGAAGTCAGATGCAAGGACTCCGCTGAGGTCAGTGAAGGTCTCATTTAAGGTGTTTGCTATGACCATGGGGTCAAGGGTGGTAGTGCCTGCCACATTCATTGTAGTAGGAGAGGATTTGGACTGCTTACCCGTGATATTTCTTAAATTGTCCCAGAAAGATTTCCCTTCACCCCAAGTGTTAGAAAGAACAGTTTTGAAGTAGTCGCTCTTGACTCGATGAGTCTCTTTAGTACAGTAGTTTCGGGCCTGTTTATATTTTAGGATGTCAGCCGGAGAGCCACAGTCTCTTGCTATAGCCCAGAGGTGGTCCCTTCCTTTGTGTAGTGCCATTAGCTTAGCAGTGAGTCATGCAGTTGAGAGTGCTTTCACTTTGTGCTTTTTAAAAGGTGCGTATGAGTCACAGGCAGCACTGAAGGTGTAGATAAAGTAGTTTAGAACTTCATCGACGTCTTGCGTATTGTAAATGGGAGACCAGTCTTTCAGTCTAAGATTTTCCTTGAGTGGAGTAAGGTTTCCAAACGGTAGTACTCTGCTAGTGATGGTTTTAGGGGGTGGTTTTCTAAACTTGTTTGACCAGGTACATATTGTAGGAGAGTGGTCGCTAAGAGAATCTTAGAGAACAGCAATATTATTTAACCGGGCTGGGTGGTTGGTGAGGATCCAATCTATTAATGTACTACTACCAGATTTATATTTTTTCCTAGTGGGTGAATTGACCAGCTGAGTTAAGTTTGCAGCTAGGATTGCATCCTTAGTCGACCCTATGTCTGATCCAAGCCAGTTGATATTGAAGTCACCAAGGAGGAGGAGCTCAGCATCAGGAGGTCGAGATCTGACGAAATCTAGTACAGACTGTAGGCCGGGCCCAGGATCTTTAGGTGGGATGTAGATAGCAGCAACCGTGAGGACTTTGTTATGGGCACCAAGGAGAAGTTTGATAGGGAGGAGCTGTAAGACAGAGTTAGTGGTGGTATACATAATGGAGAGGCAGTTGAGATATTCCTTTATGTAGATGGCACAGCCGCCACCCCTTTTTGACGTCCTATCCAGCCTGAGTATCTTGTAGCCTTGAAGAGATATAGCATGGTCAGGGGTGCTAGATGTCAGCCAAGTTTCAACAATGGCTAGAATATCAGGGTTATGCTGACTGACAAAAGTTTGTAGGGAGGCTAGTTTTGGTAGGAGACTACAAATATTTAAGGTGACAAAAGTGAGTCCCCCCTCCGTTATGGCAGGCTTTGTTGTACTGTAGGAAATTGGGCCAGGATTAGGGTGAACACTTCCAGATATTAAGAGGAGGAGGAGTAGGAGTTCGAGAGTCCATTGTCGTATTTCATAGTAGGTGGCAATCATCCTCGGGTTCTTTTGTGTTTTAGACCAGTACAGGCGCCTTCGATCCCAGTGTAACATACTGTATCTCAGCTCTGGCCACTGCCTCTTCACTTACTTACATTCTAATAATAAGTAATAATAATATTTTTATTTTTAAGGCACCTTTCAAATGTCAAGGCACCGTACAAATTAAAATCAGAAACAGATCAGGATAAAAACGGTCTTAAAATCAGAAACAGACATCATAAAATAACATTACGCAAACTAATTATTCACCATATGCCTGGTGCCACAGAAAAGTCTTTAGGACTGATTTAAAACCCTTCGCGGTTGTGCACTCCCATAACCGATGAGGTAGAGAATTCCAAAGTGTGGGAGCCATGAACATAAATGATCTGGCCCCTGAAAATTTCAAGTGTACCTTAGGAATCTCTAGCAACCCCTTGCCGGCTCAGCGGAGCAATCACCCAGAGCAATAAGAAACCAGGAGCTCTTTGAGGCAGTCCGGGCCCAGTCCGTGTAGGGTTTGAAAGTCAGCAAGTCAACTTTAATGGTGATCCACCACTGAAATGGCAGCCAGTGCAGTTCACGCAGCACCGGCGTAATATGACAGGACTGAGGAGATCCTGTCAGAAGCCGGGCCGCCGCGTTCTGCACCAGCTGCAAGCAGCGGATTTCCATCCCAGAAAGGCCTATGTATAGGGAATTGCAGTAATCTAAGTGTGAGGACACAAAGGCATGGACCAGAACAGGAAGGTCGCTGGACAGGACCAGATGTTTAATCCTGGAGATATTCCTTAGATGGTAAAAGGAAGATTTGACGACAGTCGACACCTGCGAATGCAGGGTCAAGCCTTCCTCAAAAATTACCCCCAGGTTTCGCACCTGGTTAGAAGTCAAGAGAGAGAGACACCCGTGAGAACAAGTCCAGAGGGCGACCCACCTCCCGAACCCCCTGTCCAGTGACCAGGTTCCACAACCATCACCTCAGTCTTACCAGAGTTCAACTTCAGCCAGCTCAAATTCATCCACTCCTGGATTTCTTTGAGACAGCTATTAAAGACCGAGAGAGCTCTATCCTGGTTGGGCACAAAAGAATGGTAGAACTGGTTATCATCGGCATAGCAATGAAACCTCAGCCCACACCTTCTTACAATGTCTCTGAGGGGCAACAAGTACACCGTGAACAACATGGGCGACAAAACCAAACCCTGAGGGACCCCACAAGACAGAGAAACTGGGTCTGATGAAAACACTCCAGCTACCACTCTGAGTTCTTCCAGTGAGGAATGATGTAAACCTTTTGAGGACAGTTTCCGTCATTCCACAGATACACCTCAGACGGCTAAGTAACAACTCATGGTCCACGGTGTCAAATGCTGATGAGAGATCCAGAAGAACCAGGATGGAGTGGCTCTTCTGATCTCTAGCCTTCAGGAGATCATTGAGCACCCAAACCAGTGCTGCCTTGGTACTATGTCTCTTTCGGAAACTGGACTGGAGGGGCTCATAGATGTCATGGATGGTCAAATGGTCTTCCAGTTGTGCTGCCACTACTTTCTCGATCACCTTCCCTAATAAAGGGAGGTTAGAGATTGGCCTGTAGTTAGCGTGGCAGTTTGGGTCCAAAGTAGCTTTCTTCAAAAGTGGTATCACTAATGCCTCTTTCATAGAATTAGGAAACTCTCCAGATTCCAAGGAGCACCAAACTATCCACGCTAGGACTGGACCGATGACATCAAGACAACCCAAAATCAGGGAAGTTGGTCCAGGGTCCAAACTACAGCATGTAGGACGTACACCCTGGATGATCCGCATGACATCAATGAAGTCGGGACGGCTGAAGGTACTCCAGGAAAACCGGGGGACAGTGACCTCATGCTGATTGTGTGTGTGTGTGTGTGTGTCTGTACGGGGGGGTGATCCCTCCTCCCCAGGCAACTTGTGGCCAATCTCACTCCTCCCTTTCTCTTGCAAAGCTTCAGGAGACCTTTGTCTACTCCAGGCTTGCTGATTTCCTCTACTCCTCAGATTTCTTCTCCCCCTTCCATTCTGGCTTTAGGAAGCATCACTTTACTATTTAATATGAGGAGGCAGTATAGCGCAGTGGTCTAAGGCTCTGAGCTGCAAATCTGGTGACATCCAGCAGACCAGACCTGGGTTTGAATCCCATAGCTTCCACTTTCATACTGTGTGACCCTGAGCAAGTCACTTAACCTCCTTGTGCTCCCAGGTCGCTCCTGTAAAAATGCTTTCAGCTTAGTGTGCTATACCTGGTTAAACAACCAAATAAAAAAAAAAAATTTCCTTCCTGCGAATAACTGACTCTAGCCTCACTGGGATGCATAAGGGACATATCACCACTGCTATATTCATTGATCTGGCCAAAACATTTGACTTGGTCTCCCACCCCCTCCTCCTCAACATGCTGAGCACTGCTGGCCCCTTAGTGTCAGCTGTTGACTGGTTCCATTCATACCTCACAGGCCGTCAACAGGCGATACAGGTGGGGGGGGGTGTCCTATCCCCTTCCCCATCCTAGCAGGGGTCCCATAGGGCTCAATACTGGGCCCTATCCTGTTCTCAGTTTTCATGAATAACTTTCTAACTGCTTGTATCTCTTTGCATATCCACATGTATGCAGATGACATGGTCATTTACACCTCCGGCCCCTCTGCCTCAGCTGTGGAAGGTCAGCTCCAGCATGACTTCCACAACATACTGCACTAGTTCTATGCCAACCAACTCAGGGTCAACACCAAGAATACTGTGTCTGTGACCTTTGGCACCAGCCAAAAACTGACCAGACTCTTGCCCTCTCTGTCTTCTCCACAGTAGATGGCACCCCTCAGAAGGTTGTCTCTGCCTTCAAGCACCTTGGTGTGTGGCTTGATAGCAACTTAGCAAGCTTGACTTCTCTGCCCACATCGACGCCATTCATACCAAACTCTTCCCTAAACCAAGTGCCCTGTACCACAGTAAGGACTGCCTCTCTCTCTCTCTCCAGGTCTGCTGGGAGCCGGTAACCAAAATGGTTCTCCTGGTCTTCGCCTATGCAGATGTGGTCTATGGCACAGCCGCTTCCTCTTCTTTTGCTAGACTGGATACCCTTTGCAATGCCTTCTGTTGTTTTCCTACCAGCTGTCCTCTCCATACTCATCATTGTTCCCTCTATTCATCCCTCTCCATCCTCCCACTATTGTCATGTCGCTAATCCCATTGTGCCTCCTTCATTGCTAAATACTTGCTTGAGTCCGCGGCATGCCCTTCTACCTTTCCTCACTCATCTCCCCTGTCCCCTTCTCTTCTTCTACTTACCCTCTCTGCTCCAGGAAGTATTTATTTATGGAATTTTGGTAACCGGGTAGGCCCACTGAGACCAAGGGTCCCTTTTTCAATTCCCAAACCTTCTCCATTCCCCACCCTCACACCTCTGCTGGGCAAGCTGCTTTCTCATACTGCCTCCTCTTCCTCTAGAATCTGCTCCTCTCTCCCCCTCACTCTTTACCTTAAGACACCAGCTGAGGTAGTGTATATGCTGCCCCTTGGAGACATTGTAAGAAGGTATGGGTTGAGGTTTCACTGTTATGCTGATGATACCCAGCTCTACCTTTCTTTTGCACCTGACCAGGATGGAGCTCTCTCAGCTTTTATTAGCTGTCTCACAGAAATCCAGGAGTGGATGGATTCCAGTTGGCTAAAATTGAACTCGGAAAAGACTGAGGTGTTGGTTGTGGATCCACCGTAGCGGATAGGGGAGCCGGGATGGGTTCCCCCTCGGGGCTTTTCCTTGGGGGCATTTCACTCCCGACTGCTGAACGGGTGCAGAACCTGGGGTAATTTTTGATGAAGGGCTGACTCTGCATTTGCAGGTGTCAGCTGTCATCAAATCCTTTTTTTTACCATCTGAGGAATATCTCCAGGATTAAGCACCTTGTTCTGTCCGGTGATCTTCCTATGCTGGTCCACACTTTTGTGTCCTTGCGCCTGGACTACTGCAACTCCCTTTGTCTAGGGCTACCTGGGGTGGAAATCTGTCGCTTGCAGCTAGTGCAGAATGCTGCGGCCCAGCTTTTGACAGGAATTTCTAGATCCTGTCATATTACGCCGGTGCTGCGCGGACTGCACTGGCTGCCGGTACAGTGGCGGATCCCCTTTGAAGTCAGTTTACTGACTTTTAAAGCCCTACACAACTGGGCCCGGATTACCTGAAAGAGCTTCTGGTTCCCTACCATCCCGGACTATTGCTCCACTCAGCCGACATGGGGTTGCTAGAGATTCCGAGGGTGTGTTTGAAATCATCTGGGGCCCGTGCATTTATGCACGTGGCTCCAACCCTTTGGAATTCTCTATCCCGTCGGATACGGGAGTGCACGACTGTGGAGGGATTCAAACAAGCTTTGAAATCTTATTTGTGGATCCAAGCTTTTGGTGAATGAATAATTGTATGAATGGATTATTGGTTTTATATTTTTTATGATCTAGATTGTGATATGTTATTTTACAGTTTGTTAGGTGCCTTGATATCTTGAAAGGCGCCATAAACATAAAGTTATTATTATTATTATTAAGGTATTTTTCTGCACCCCCCCTGGTCCCTGTCAGCCCCTCTTGACTTTTTGTCCTCTCGCTTCCTGCTTGGACCCCCCTGTAATCGAGGCTATCTGTGACTCTGCCCAAGGGCTGACTCTGGACCATGTTAGAACTGTCATCTACCCTAACAGACATGGCACACTTTTTGTCTCACAATCATCCACATATCATTGGATTAATCCTTGCTGTTAATATACTTGGTCAGTACTTTGCTACTACATCTGTATTGTTGCCTGTGTAACCACTTTCTGATGCTTTGTAACTTTATTCCTCCTGTACTCTCCTCCCTGGGATGCAACTGGAAATGAGCATTGGTTCAGTGTGCCTTTCCCAGTTAATAATTTTTAAATAAATAAATAGTGTACACTGGGTTGTGCTGCTGAGCAACCATTGAAGAAGCAGCTAGAATCTCAAGCTCCCATGATAATATGCAGTAAAACTTAAAACTTTTTTTTTCATCAACAAACCAACAAACATTAAACCATATTTGGTCATTGAGTAGAGTTCTAGCAGAATGGGCAAGCCTCATCCTACCACTGCAGTTGCAACTGACTTTTTTCCTTCTAAATGTCAACAGCATGACGGGAGGCCAGCACAGTAGATAAAAGCACTGGAGTCGGCTGAACCACCAATGGGGGAAGGCAACTTTAACGACGATCCAAACGACACTGCACCAGCTGGTAAAAATGGTTCAAGTTCTGTACCATAAATTTGATAGTATAACCACTTAGGTTTCTACCTTGGAGACTCGCATGGATGCAGCTGAACAAGTAGTTCATTGATCGGAGGCTTCCACCATTAAATCAGCTGCTGTGGCTACTAAACTACTGAAAGAAGACTCCTTTCTTCGGCAGTGCCTGGAGACAGTCGAAAATCAAACAAGAGAGACAAACCTGAGAAAAGTGAGGCTCACAGAAACAGAAGAGGATGAGGACTGCCTAACATTTGCAAAAGCTATGCTACTGTTGTCCTGAGAATATCTGAAGAGGATTCCTCAACCTTCCTGGGAGAAACTATTTCATGTGCTCCCCTGACCAGCAGCTGCAGACACCTCTGCACCTCACACCATCATGGTTGTTTGCACAAGGATCGGTAATGGGGACACAGCCCTTTGGATGGTGAGGAGATGCAGGACCCTGACAAATGGGGAAGATTTGCTGTTTCGCAACCTATCCTATGGCACGTGCCAACAATGAAAAGCTTTCAATGGGGTCCAGAGCCAATTAAGTCAATTCAAGTTACAACACCAACTCCTTTTACCAGCAAAACTCAGGTATGGAATGGACCGGCCAGCCCGGTAGTGAAGAGGACTGAGGCACTCGCATCTTACCTCATGCTATGCTGGTGACCTGGGTTCGGGAACAATCTTGGGTCACTGGGGTGCCAGGTTGGGGGTGGGTTGGAGCAGGATTGAGCCACAGCTCTCCCCTCCAAAGGGGTGGATGCCCGCCTGTCTGTAGTCTTGCTCCCGCTGGGTAGAGGTCCAGTGAGCACGTAGACAGCACAGTGCAGCAACAAAAGTCAAGGGAGGGGCGGAAAGGGCCACCGGATCCTGGTATGTGCGTGCGCCTCCACACATGTGTATGCCATGGCCTCGGGGGTGGGAGAAAAACTGAAAAAAATAGTCTATATGGAGGTATGGAATGGACATCGATACCTCTTTAATGACCTAAAAGAGACCAACTGGTTCATCAGGTGGAGAGTGAGGTAGCAGTGGGAGTGGAGGGAGAAGGATCTTTTGATGGGAACTGAATCCACCAGCTGATATTTGGAGTCTGGACTTTACTGAGTGAGACTTTACTATTTAGACTGAGAGTATTAATGTTTATACCAGTATATCAAAGTATTTTGTATACTGGGGGCAATGTCAGCATGGTTCTGCACATCCGTCATGGCGGTTCCCACCTTCATCTTCACAGAATGTAGCACTTTGGACTGTCACACAATCATGCAGTCTTGCTGGCATGGAGACAGGATCTTTGGCATCATCAAACAGGCTAAACACTCCGAAAGCTTTCACCTGTGTACTGGCGCAATGGACTCGTTTGTCAAGTAGCCTGAACTTTAAAATAGACTGAGCAAATATTACTAGTTTGACTTTCCCATGTTTTGGTTGCATCAGCTAATATTTTCTTTTTATAGGTTTGGCTGATGGAGGTGAGAGCTGTACCATCTTGCACACTCCAGGAAATATGTATAACCCTTGTTTTGTGATAATGTGAGTAGGGTCGCTAGAGCACTGTAAGTGTTGTTATATTATCATATTGATGTTGAGTTTTAACATTTTACCAGTTAGTAGTGTTTACCTATGAACATTTCTGGGAGTTGGGGAAAAGGAGGTTTGAGTGCTAAAACTGAGGCTAAGGGCTACAGGTTTTCCCCTATTATGTAACTAATGAGGGGTGTCTTTCATCTTTCCTTTATAAGTTTACCTATGTAATATGAGTTATTACAAAGTTTTTGCTGACAAAATCTAGTAAACATAAATAAGTGCATACTGAATCTATAATCAGACAGTACAGAGTGCTATCTGGAGGTAAACAGTGAGATTGCAATATACAACAGACAAGCTCAGTCTAACACCTCAGTTAGTAAGACTTCCCCATCTGCTGAATGGTTAGAGTTGCTGTCAGTTGATGTCATTGAGACCAGAGATGTAAGGACTGGTTCAGGGTCCAGCACATATTCTTCCAGGCCTGCAATGCAGTTAATAGAAGCTGTCCTCCATGAGCCGGGGAGGAGATTACATTAAGATTGCCATGCCACCTGTTCGATTTTTAGAGCAGGTTGTTTGGTTTTCAGGGTCCTGATCTGGTTGACCTATTTTGCTCAGAGATAGTCCCATTTCTGAGCTATTTTGAATGGCCACATACTCTTAAAAAGGATTGTGTCAAATTGTTCACTGTTTTGGCTACATGTCCAGAATAAAAACAAGTTCTGATGTGTTACAGTCCTTTGTATGCAGAGCCAGTCAATCTGGAAGGTGTAAAGTATGGCTGTTAAGACTGTTGGCTGTAAGTTGACCTAATCTTTTCATAGGATTCATAGGATTTATACTGAACTTAATGGACTTGCGTCCTAAATGCTCGCCATCTATACCCCTAAAGTCTGATTTTTTTTTTTGGTGTATGCATCCCAGTTTTTTTGAAAGCTGTGGTTGATGGACTAGCCACAACCTCCAGTGGTAACCTGTTTCATTCATGTACTATCCTTTGGTTAAACCACGATGTGCTCCATACTTTTTTTGTGTGTGGTGCTGTTAGCTGTAGTGGGTTGGACCTAGTATTATATGTATTTATATTACTTTCTAGTCCAGTGATATCCCAAAGATCGTTGTTATTCCATGATCTGTGTACCAGGCACATGTCACCCCTTTTTCTCCTTGCCTCCAAGGAGTACGTGTTCAGTTCAGACAAACGGGCCTCATAGTTTTTACCAGACATGTCATGTATTGCCCTGGTTGCTCTCTTTTGTACTTTCTCTAACAAGGCAATATCTTGTTTTTTATATGGTGCCCAAACCTGGGCACCATATTCCATAACTGATCTATCCAGGGATGTATATAATGGTATCATGACATCCCTACTTCTTGTCGATATGTGTCTTAGTATACAATTTAGAATACTATTTCCCCTCTGTGTTATCTTTTGACAGTGGGGTGTAAAGGACATGTCACTAGACACTATAATACCTAAATCCCTTTCCTGATCTATTGTTTTTAGAATAGTCTTACCTAATTTACAAGATATTCTGTTTTTTTTCCCTAAATGCATAATATAGCATTTATCTTGATTTTGTGATAGCTTAGCTGTAATAGTCCAAGTGAGTATGTTATTTATTGTTGCTTGTAGGTCGGATGTATTTTATTTTGTATTTATTTCTGCCCCTATCCTGCAGTCATCTGTAAATTCCTGAAGCCAAACAGTGCTGTGATTTGTCTGAAGAGATGTTACATACACATTAAAGAGATAGGGGCCCAACACCGAACCCTGGGAAACCCCGATAGTCACTTCTGATTGTTCAGAAAACTCTCCCGATGCATACTCACTGGTTTCTGTTTTCCAGCCATTTGTGGACCCAATTAATAATAGTTGGATGAATATCTAGTTTATCCATTTGATATATAAGTTCTTGATGAGGGAGCTTATCAAAGGCTTTTGAAAAGTTGAGAAATAAAACATCGACAGGGGTTCCTATATCCAGTCTTTCCACCTCTTTCCACCACTCTATTATAAAATGCCAACATATTAGTCTGGCATGATCTTCCCTTTACAAACCCATGTTGTGAGTGATCTGTAAGATGTTTTGAGTTTAGATGCTGAATAATCTCATCCTTTAATATTACTTCCAATATTTTAGATGGAATAGTGGTGAGGCTAATGGGTCTGTAGTTTGTGGGGTCAGACTTGTTCCCTTTTTTAAACACTGGAATGACTGTTGCAGATTTCCAACAGTCAGTTACTTCCCCTATGTCCAAGAATTTCTGAAAAATGTGAGATGGGGGGGGGGGTTGCTATTATTCTTGCTGATTCTTTGAGTATTCTTGGGTGCAGTCCATCAGGTCCTGGGGATTTATTAGTGTCTAGTTTTGCTAGCCTTGATTCAACATCAGTAATTTTCAGAACTATTCTATCTATTGGGTGATTACCTTGCATTGATGTTATTGGAGTGTTCTTTTGTTTTTTGTTATATACTGTTGAAAAGTAATTGTTTGTAATATCTGCCATTTCTTTGTTGTTTGAGGTTAGGTCTCCGTTAATTGTTTTAAAGGGTCCTATGCCATTTGAGTTTCCTTTTATATTGTTTATGTAAGCATAAAATGCTTTATAATTCCCATTTACTCTGTTAGCTAGTTTTATTTCATGGCTCGCTTTTGCCCGTTTGATTTGCTTTTTTATGTTGTTAGATAATTTTGTATATTGTAGTCTGATTCTATCAGATTTAGTTACTTTCCATTTCTTAAATAGTCTCTGCTTCCTGTTGATTATTTTTTTGATTTTTGGTGTCCACCATTGTTTGTGTTTATTCTTTGATTGGTATTTTTGTTTAACTGGAATATTATTATTTATTTGTTGTTTAATTTTAGTACAGATTTCCCATGTGTTGTTTAATGATTTGTTACTGAAATCTTTTTCCCACTGCCAGGTTTTAAGATGTGCCCTAATTTTATCAAAATCAGCTTTGCCAAAGTCAGAGGTAACAGTAGTCCTCTTATGTTCACAAAGTATTTCAGCTAGCTTGAACTGTATTTTAAGATGATCACTGGTTCCCAGCGATGTGGTTGTTTTGCATTTGTTTAGTGCATCCCCCATATTTGTTTGGACCAAGTCTAACATGTTATGTCCCCTAGTTGGATTTACGACTGTCTGTATTAATCCTGTTTAATTGCATGCTTCCAAGAACTCTTTCTCAAAATGAGTTGTTATGATTGATTGATCCCATTTTATGTCAGGTAGTTTCAATTCTCCTAGGATTAGAATTCTATCCACTGAATTTAATAACATTTTATTTAATAGGGTCTTGTTAGCTTGCGGGGTTGATGCTGGAGGCCTGTAAATGACACCAAATATTATTTTTGTTTTTTTTACTGGTGTAATTTTTATCCACAATTGATCGTGCATCTCAGTGTCCATAGATATCTCTTTGGATTTTGTGATATTTGATACAAACAAGGCTACCCCTCCCCCTTTTCTGAACACTCTGGACTGTTTATAAAGGGTAAATCCTGCTATCTCCTGATCTCAGTCATCATCTGCCGACACTGTCTATGTATCTATGTATGTATGTATGTATGTATCATTTGTATCCGGCCATGTTTCTGTGACTGCTCCTATATGAATATTTTTGGAGGACATAATGTTCCTGAATTCATCCATTTTGTTGTTGAGACTCCTTGCATTTAGAAGCATACAATTCCAGGTTTCAGATATTTTTACTCCCTGAGTGTTTTTCCCTGAATTAGTGTTTAGTCCTACATGACCCCCAGGCCCCCTATTGTTTAGTTTAAATGAAGCCACTCTGTATTTTAACTATGGTCTTTTACTGTGCCATTAAAATCTTCTCTGACATTACAAGTGGCTTTGGAGAAGGAGCATTGTACTCATCAATTATAAAAGGGGTGGGGCTAGGGACAGGGTTTGGGGTTTGGTTTATTATCCATTTTTTGTGTCATTTAAAGTGGCAGCCCTACATTACATTGGCATGGAGGGATGGGATCCCCACCCATAGTGAAATAACAAACTAGAAACAAGCATTTGTCAATGCCGAATGTTGTCTTGCTGGCATTGACATTGGTAGTGCAGGAGTTAGAGAGATGCATAATAGGAATGGTAGTGAAGTATGGAACCAACGTCAATCCTACCCCACCCTGCAGAGACTGACAGGCATTGAGGTGTGCCTTTGGGCTGTCGGCTATAACGCTCATGCAATTTCATCTCACCCTACCCTGCAGACTTTGACAAGTGTTGCATTGTGCCGTGGGGTAACTGGGCCTTATGCTCACCCCATTCCATAAGAAAGTACGTTGAGATGAGTGCAGTATAGGAGAATGGGGTGAACTTTGGGGCTGAAGAGTCCAAGGCACACCTTAATGCCTGTCAGTGGCTGCTGGGTAGGGGTGGGGGTGGAATGGCATGAGCATTACAGCTGACAATCTAAAGGCACACCCCTAACACATGTCAGTCTGTACAGGGTGGGATGTTATGGTTAGAAACCCTAACGCCCCAGGCATTTGTTGGTATTTGCACCCCAAATTTTCAACATGGCCTTTTTGTGTCCCTACCTCATGATAGCATTTGGGACCTGTGCTCATGAACAGTGGCACTATAATTTTGTTAATCTGTCCCAAATGTTGATTTCCCACAGTGACCGTGCCGTTCTCCGCCAGATGTGCGAAAACACAGTTCAGGCAGGATGTGAAAAATGACAGCTGCACCATTCATAAGGAGGTGTGAAGAGATGGCAATGTTGAAAGTCTGGAGTAAAAATATTAAAATCTTGAAGTTATGGTATATGCGTGAAAGCTGTGCAAGACGCCTGTAAATAAAGTCATTTTTTGAATTCTTTTCACCAAATTTTAACAGGCATTTTGGAACCTCTACTCATGAACAGTGTCACTATGATTTTCTTACTCTGTCCCAAACATTGATTTCCCTTAGCGACTGAGCCATGGTGCGCTAGATGTGCAAAACCACATTTTGGGCAGATTGTGAAAAATGACAGCTATACTGTTCATACGGAGGCATGCAAAAATGGCAATGTTGAAAATCTAGAGTAAAAATATTAAAAATTCTCGAAGTTATGAGTACGCATGTAAACTGCGCAATGCATGCTCATAACACAGTCATTTTTTGGAAATTTTACACCACATTTGCAACAAAGGCATTTTGGGAGCCCAACTCATGAACAATGGCACTGTCATCTCATTAATCAGTTCTGAAAGGTGATTCCACGCGTGACCACAAAATCACCTTTTGCGACCGAATAATGACATGACAGTGACTGAATTCATGAGGTGGGGTCCCAAGAATCCCATGTTGAAAATCTGGTGCCAACATTCACAAAAATGGCTGAGATATCCACCTAAATTGGAAAAAAAAAAACATTTATGCCATTATACAGCTTATGAGCATTTCTTCAGTTCGTGGTCGGCTTGGAAGAGTGCAGATGTGTTCCCGGTCTACTGAAGATTGTTGCGTCTGGTTCCAGAGGTACGTATGGGGTGAGGGGGGTATGGGGAGGGTGAGTGCGGGTTGGGGGAGGGGGCACTGGACACAACGAGGGACTGTTTTCTACTTTTCAGGGGGAAAAATGTAAAACATCGCAGGAAGGTTGTTTTTTTTTTTTGCAGGTAGAATTGATACACTGGGGTGGGCTCCCAGCATGCCACCTGGGTGTGTTTTTTTGGGGGGACTGGAGCTGATGGGGATTGGGACCCCCATCGGAAAAGTAAAAATGGGTCTGTGTTGGGGGGACATGATGCAGAGGGGGATTGGGCACCCTCCTCGGCAGACAAATGATTTTGGGAGGACATTATGCCAATGGGGATTGGTCTCCCCATCAGCAAATTAACTGGGGAGGGGGGGATGCCAACAGTGGGATTGAGCACCCTCGACGTCAGCTTTCAGGCAGCACTGTAGGAGGCGTATGGCGACAGCCACCGCCATGTTCATTGAAGTGTTACACCAGGCAAGGCATGCCCTACAATGAGGGGGAGCTCCCTCATTGCAGTGGCAAAATCGTTTCAAGTTGGTGGCATGCTTTTTAACTGCTGTCATAGCCAGCATGTGCATTTACTGGTGCCACAGAGACAAGCCCCCAAAAGCAGTGGCTGTATTGGCCACAACAGGACCGCACCGCCAAAACCTGCTATTCCATGCTACCTCAATATGTTGCATGTGCAAGACAACATAAAAAGGGGGCAGTGCTGTAGTGGATACAGAATCAGTAATCAGACAATGCAAAGATTGCAACATACAAATGACAATCGCTCAGTTAATGGTACTTTCCCTTTAGCTGATTGGGAGATCAGAGATGCAAGAATTGATCCTAGGGTCTGGCACTTTCAGACCTGTTATACGGCATACAGAAGATATCCCCCATGATGTTGAGAGACGGCATTTCATATGGGAGTAACCCCTTCTACCTGAAAGTCATCACCCCGGCCAAGGCGAAAAAGTACCTGTTGAAAGCACTCGGCAAATCTAGGGCAAACAGTGACTCCCTTGATCTCAAGCTTGTTGGGCTTGCCCTGGATATTCTCCTTGTTCCACTAGCCAAAATAATAAACTTATCCCTTACCTTGGGGAAATTTTCCCAACTCTGGAAAACCATGGTGGTCACACCTATTCATAAAAGTAGGGATCGAACTAACCACTTTAACTAAAGACCTATTTCAATCCTTTCTCCTCTCTCTAAAGCACTGGAGTGCACTGTTGTGGATCAGTTGACAGACTACCTTGACACCTGTCAACTGCAGTGCTGGCAGCTGCACAGTTTTCGGAAGCAGCACAGTACCTCTACTGCTTTAGTCGTGTTCACCGGCTTCATTCACAATGCCTTAGACAGAGGGCTCTTGGTGGGGGCAACCTATATTGACCTCACCAAGGCCTTTGACACCGTTAACCACGAACTGTTGCTGAATCAATTAACATGTATTGGTCTCTCTTCTGTCTTGGTTGCCTGGTTCAGGAGCAACCTCTCTGGGAGAGAACAGAGTAAAACTCCAAAATATCCTCTCCGACAGCAGGCCAGTACTAACAGGGGTGCCTCAAGATTCTCTCCTTGGCCCTCTTCATTTTAGTTTGTTCCTTTACCAACTCTTATAGACTGTTAAAGACAACATACTACTGTAAGCAGCTGATGCAGTACTTTTTCCAAGCCACTGCGAACCTACTTTACTAGAAAGCCAAATGCAATCCAACTTCTCCACAACTGAGCAATGGTTCCTCAATTCCAAGCTACTGTTAAACTACAAAAAGACAAAGACCATGATATTCGCATCCCCCATATCATTCACAAATCTTTCCAACTACAAATCTGCAACAAGCTTAATTCCTCCCATGAAATGGTACACTGTTTCAAATATCTTGGAATAACATTGGACAGCTCAGTATCATACTCACAGCATATCGACCAAGTTGCAAAAACAGCAAATGCTAGATTAGGGCTGCTCTATCAAAACAAACAATGCTTAACTAATGAAGCCCTGAAAATGGATGTCACTAGCTCAGTGCTGTCAGTTATCGACTATGGCCTTGTAGTATATGGTTCTGCAACCTCCACGGTCCTCAGATAGGTGAGAACTTCACTTAACAAGGCCTGTAGATCTGTTCTGGATGTAAACTGGATGACCATACGTGCAAACTATATGCTTAGACTGGTTGGCTTAACTTGGATAGCAGGATAGAGTATCATGTCTGTCTGCTGACAAAGAAATCTACCCTAGGACTTCCCCCGATGGGTGTTAAGAACCTTATCAGCCTACCTGACTCTGCTAGAAGCACTAGGAGCATAAATAACCACTCTCTCAAAGTCCCCTTCCGCTGCACCACGCAAGGCCAGTGGTCCTTTGAATACCGTGCACCCTCCTGGCTGAACTCTCCCGGTGTAGACTTACAGAAGGAAGTTAGGCTTGATCTGTTTAAGTCTAAACTTCATACCCTACTAGCATCTACCAGTGGATGTGACTGTGGGACTTAGGCATCCTTCTTACCCTCCTTATACCTCGCTAGCCTACCCTTCGTCCTCTGGCACCCCATCCTCTCCCTTGACACCCCTACCTGCTGGCTATGCCATCTCTCCCTCTGCCCCTTGGCCTTTCTCATCCTGCCTGCCTCCTCTACCATCCTCAGAACACCTGTCCTTAGCTCACCCTTGTCTACCTGCTTACTTCTCCCTGTTGCATTTCCCACTCCTCTCCCCCTACTCATGGCCTATCCCCCCATTGGCTCTTAACACTCTACACTGCCTTGCACTTTCCTCCCCACCTCAACTAGGAACATCAGAAGCCTAACTGTCTTGCACTTAGATGAAAGAACTGCTTGTTCTAACATGTTCAGACTTTAATCCCTGCTCGTACCTCTCCCCTTAATACTCCATTTATACCTACCTCACTGACTATTGTATTAACTTGACTTTTGCTTTAATAGTTTTCTGTACTAAATGTTTCAATCTGTTCTAAATGTATTAATTCCTATACTTTTCTACAATGTATTATGGCATGGAACCTCTGTAAATGAGCCTCTGGCTCAAAGGTATATCCAAAATCTAATAAATAAATAAACAAACATATTCACATATTAGCAGAGCAATTTATGCTTGGAATGAACTCTAGGTCCATTGTGTGCTTGTCTGCTTCATAGAAACTTAAACAATGTCAGCAGAAAAAGACCATGGGCGGGATTTTCAAAACATAGACTTTGCCAGCAGATAAGGACTGCTTGGCCCACCCAGTCTGCCCACTTTCCTACCTACTGAATAAGCTGCAGATCCTAGTTAGCAAACAGTCTACTTCCTCCTACCCACTACTAGAATTGTCTTATGTCTGTCCCATGCATTTTTGAATTCCCCCACTGTTTTTGACCCCACAACCTCTTCAGGAAGGCCGTTCTATGCATCCACCACCCTCTCTGTGAAAAAATACTTCCTCACGTTGCTCCTAAGCCATCCCCCTTCTATCTTCAAACTGTGCCCCCTTGTTCTTGCACATTTCTTTTTTTGAAAGATGCTACCCTCTTGGACTTTGTTGATTCCGTTGAGGTACTTGAAAGTTTCTATCATGTCCCCCTCTCCTTCCTTTCCTCAAGGGTATGCATTTTAAGCTTCTTTAGTCTCTCTTCATATGGTTTCTGGTGCAGATCCTGCACCATTTTAATTGCCCTCCTCTGGACTTCCTCTATCCTGTCTATGTTCTGGTGGAGATGGGGTCTTCAGAATGGCACGCAGTACTCCAGATGGGGTCTCACCAACTGTTTGTATAGAGGGAAGACAACTTCCTGTTTTCTACTGGTGATGCCTCTCCCTATGCATCCTAGTGTAACCCCCAGGTGGCGCTATCCCAAGGGCTACTACCCCTGCCTGACTGACTACTGACAGGTTGAGGGGCCTGGGTCCAATGGTGAGTGCCTCCACCCAGATGTTAGGGTTTGCAGTAGTTAAACTAACTTGGTCACAGCCCTCTGGGACACTGTAACCCCCTTTCTTCCCACTAGTGGCCCACTCAATGCAGCAGGAATATCTTCACAATCTACACTTACCCCCAGGACTGGCTCTGTCAACTGAACGCTGGGGCCCCCTGTTAAACAAGATGATACAATGCAAAAGCCACAGTACAATACTTTAACATAAACGAATACCTCAGACAGTGTAACTTTGCTGAAACAAGCAGATCTGATTTATTTAAGGAGCTGTAACAAGGAAGGGGGGAATCAGGTTTATTAGGGTAAACACATTAATAATCACAGTACTGTGTGCATAGTCAGAGTCCCAAATTGTCACTTTCACTGGGTACTCGGGGGGGGGGGGCTAGCCAGGATTGGTGCAGCTGGTTGGGGCCCTGTGATGGAAAAACACTGGCACAATACCCAAATTGTAATCTGGAGCTAGTTGGCTCAGTTCGTGAAGAAAAAAAAAAGCAATTAGATGACACACTTGCAATTCGATAAACAGATGGCAGGGAGAAACCCTGCTTTGTACTCACAAACTCAATGCTGGGAACTGGATGGAAGGCAGATTGTCCTGGATTGCAAGGAGGAGCAGACCCTGTGGACAAGGTCCTTGTGACTGGACCCCACTGCAGTTTAGAGCAAATGGATGTAGTCTGGATTAAACTGGGGTTTACTTCCAGCTTCACGCACTCAATTCACTGTACAGGGGATTTGAAACGCGATTCCCCACAAGCACTACACACATTTATATGTTAAAGGAAAGCATTATACCAGGCAGGCTGCTTCTCTATCCCGATCGCAATTACCGCACAATACACGGGAGAACACATAGCAGATTCAGTTCCTGACAGACCAAGTGCGATTCAGCAATTTCTCCAGCCTTCTACAGGGTGAGCCTGGTTTCTACTCTTCAGATCTCCTTGATTCTGTTTACATGTCGGATTCAGTCCGAACAGGCACTTGTGCAAGCTGCAGACCGAAACTTAGGGCCTTACATGTGATTCCCGCGCTAAAACTACACACCGAAGAAGCATAATGCTCCCTGTCCCTTCACTGCCCAAACTGATCTGATCTTTCCAGTAGACAGAGCCGGGCATTTCCTTTGAGTTCCTCCCAGTTCAGTTGGCTGGTCTGGCTGTCACTCACAATAAACTCCCCCTGTTGGTGCAAAAAGGCACCAAAGTCCAAATTACAATTTCCAGAGACATCTGCCATACAGTTCCACTGTGGCTGGCTCAACTTAAGAGTCCAAGTTCTGATTTGCCAGCAGCAGGCTCCATTTTAAAGGTCCCCTACACTGATTGGTCCAGTTCAGCAGTTCACTTCCAACATAGAGGGGAAACACACACAGAGTCCCAGCTGCAATAAAACAGGTTAGATAAACTGCAATCTCACAAATGCTGCTAAATGATTACAGACAAACAGTTACAGCTTTCAGATGGGCTCCCTTTGCACTCTTAGCGACTGCAAAAACAGAGCGAATTGGCAGTAGCCTGGGCGGGATTCAGGCATTAGAACACACAGTCCCCCCTCCTCAATTAATTATGGTCACAAGCAGGCAGCTCTTAAAGAGACAGTACAACAGGCTGTAAAAGCACTCACACTCAAGCAGCTTAAGCGCTGAACACCTCCAGACTTGGAGTATTCAAGCAAGCTCCTGGAAGACTTCTGGGAACCCCCATTTGCAGGGGTTACACCCTTCCCAGCCTGGGAAAGCTTGGTGTCCGCATCAAGCAAATACCCCTATAAGTTTCAATACAATCATACACATTTTCATCAGTATCACATTATGCTCATACATGTACAGTAATCAGTCAATATATCGCTTTACCAGAAACACATTTCTGAAACTTTGCAGTATGTCACTCTTTACACAGTATTATGCACACATTGTACCATAACTCAGGTTATTACCTCTTGTATATGAAACCTGAAGAGAGGGGGGGCCTTTCCCTATCAGCTACCTTGGGGCTGGATGGGGCAGGGGCACCATACCTAGAGGGCAACACAAGTAACTTGGAGTTAGCACTGATGTTCAGTTTGGGCAATGAGCTCGGGGACACATACACTCCTTTATGGACAACATTGAGAGGCAAGCCCACAGGCCTCCCAGGGGAATTATAACTGAGGTGCACCACAGGCTTTACAGCTCGACCAGTCTTTCTAGGGGGAACTGTTACAGTCTCTGCACTCTGAGCCTCATTTTCAGCACTGTCCTAACTTGTCAGGGGAGTCTCCATTTGGGGTAGTGAGGCTAGAACTTGGGGCACTTTCCGCTCCAGGAGTTACAATCTCTGAGTCCACAACACTTGGCTCACATGGAGAGCTTTCTGACACTGACAGTGAATTATCAGGGCACTCAACACACTCTTCTTGTTCTGGTATGTCACCAGTCTGTTCCAGTTCATCATTTTCCTCCTCTGAAAGCTCAAACAGTTCAACCATACACAATGATTCCATATCATCTGACTTAATGCTTTGCACTTCACTTTCTGGGAGCATTGGCTCCAGAGACAAAGCGGGGGGCTTAGACAGTCCAGAAGGCCCAGCTGCATCTCCAGGATTGACTAGGGGATTGCCCCGAAACAACTGACTCAGTATGTAAGAAGGGTAGTATTCAAAACCACACTCATTTTCCTCTGACATGGACTGACAGTCATGTTCAACCGGGACTGGTGGAAGGGGACACTTTAACTCAACTTCTGTAGGTGCAGACCTTCTTGATTTCTTCTTAGCAGCAGCTCTAGTCACTGGTCCAGAGGGGGCATTTTCTGGGGGCTCAGCCTCAATCAAGATTTGTCCAATGGGCAGTAAATGATTTCTATGTATTGTTTTAACATCTTTTGAATTATTCTCGGGCCTTACTTTGTACACAGACAGATCATCTAGTTTGCCCACTACAATGTGAGGGAGATGGTGCCATCTGTCAGCAATCTTATGCTTGCCATGCAGTCCCAGATTTCTTAACAATACCTGGTCTCCCTCTTGGAGTTCCTGTGCTTTCATCTTTTTATCATACCTTTCTTTGTTGGCCAGATTTCGGAACGGAGGTGCCTGGAAGGAGGGGGGGGGGCAGAAGACTGAGGCAGTAAGTGGGCCAGGAGCCCAGAATAAAGGGGAACCAGGGACAAAGCAAGGAGGGAGTAAGTGGGCAGATCACCCACTAAGAGAAAATAAGGGGCACTGAATGGCATGAGCCTGAGGGTCTAGGTTTGTGCCAGAACGGCACCTGACAGAAGGAGGGGCAGCCAGAGGGACAGCAAAAGGGGTGGTCTCGAGTAGCTAAAAGGGGAGGGTCATCAGCTACAGCTGCACAGAGAGGGTGGAGGGGGTAGGGTATAGCCTAAAGGGGAAATTTTATTAAAATTGGAGTGACCTGGGCTCCACTGTACTGCAGATCACCACCTTCAAACATGTGCAAAGGGTGGTAGCCAGGGCCTAGGTAAATCCCCCCTCCCCCCACTGAACCTGCTGAGGGAGAAGAAAGGGGTCCCTTAGAGATTTAAAGGGCCAGTGTCCCATTCCACAGGAAGGTTACCACAGAGGCCCCAGGTTCTTCACCGTGGCCCCAAATATCCCCTGCCTGCCACTCCCATTCCCCTGGACTGCTTTTTGGTAGCCAGTGCACCTGTGGACTGAAGGGACGGTCGGGACTATGCTGTGCTGCCTGCTACCAGACCCTAGCTGTAGACAAACCCACTTGGTAAAAGAATAATTATTAGAGTGTAATTGCTATTTTCAGTGTCATCCCGGGTTGCACCATGGGACGTTGGTGACCCCAACTGACTAAACTATTTGCATCGGGGCCTGACCGAAACTGCAGCAGGGCCTGAACTGCCCACCCTGCACCCACCACAGCCATCTATCCATGCCGGGGCTGAACTTGCTTGCCATGCACCTTGATCAGTTGGTTCCTGGACTATGCTGTAAGGGGCTTGAACTGCCTGCCCCACCACCAACTGTATTGCGCCACCCCAGTTCCTGTCCCTTCCCCAGACTGAGCTGTTGCCGTGGGGAAGTGGACAGACTGCCCAGCTGTGGGAGTCCTACCACCTGAACTAAGTGCCCTGCAAGAGACTGCAACTGCCTCCACCCCTGAGCCCAGGGGTCACCTGCCTTTCACCGGGCCAAGTGTCAAGCACCTCCCACCCAGCCTGCCTACGACCTCCGAGGACACCAAAGCCTGCTGTAGCCAGTGTAGCAATAGTTAGTCCCCCCCAGTATAGTCAGCCTAGGAGCCACCCTGGCTTGTGATAGTGAGGTTCCCTCCGCAGCACGCTATTAGAAAATTGCCCTGATTTTATTTTGCTTTTTGAGGTGGCTATAACTCCATTCTTTGGCTGGGTGGCAACTCATCAGCAGACTTCCAGAGGACCCCCCATCATGACAAAAGGACATTGCTTTGACCATCCTCCATCCTTCTGTCACCTTCATCTTTAGCTTCCGGATCAGCCCTCATCCTTCATTTTCTGCATCCCCTTTATCTTCTTCATCCTGCTGTCCTCAGTCTTCCTGCCAGACAACGAGACTGATAGGTCACAAAGGTATGGTACCAACCGTTCAAGCTAGCTAGCCACCACCTGCTCCACACCAGAGAGATTGCTCCTCCTACTGGACTGTCCTACCATAGACTGGTGTATTTCTAATTACCCTTGGCCAAGGTGGTTAGGTATTGGTAAAGTCTGTACTATTGATGTCTGAAGATGTAGGGCACTAGGTGACACTTTTAGAGGTATATATGTATTGATGCTTTATCTATAACTGTTTTTCTATATTCGCTGCATTTAGACTTGTATTGTGTTGTGCATGACAATCACTGTAGTGCCTTGCCCTGTATATTGCAATCACCTAACCCCTTCCTTTTCCAGTGGAACAAGTGGTTGTTGCAATAAAAAACTATCTGGTTGTACCTGGAACCACTGTACCTGCCTCTCCTTAACCAGAAGAGACAAACCACCATACTGAGTCCTTTTACCACAACTTGGCACAGCAAGCAGGGTTATAAAAGAAGCCCAAAGCAGGTCCACGTGTCCACAGATAGCCCCAAAATGGCAAGCAGCTACCACTCTGCTGATGGTGATGAAGGAGGGGACCAGTAATCTCCCCTCACAATACCCTACTGTTTCAGGGCTCTGTGGCTTCCGCTGTACACAGGGGACCCCACCGACCCCAACGGATCCAGTCTAGGAGAATTCTGGACTCAAATGGAAGCAATGTTCCGGCTGTACCGAATCCCCAAACACCAGAAGGTGAAAGTCCTGATTGGACAGCTGGGAGGCACAGCACATTGGGAGGTTACCAGCTGGCCAGAGAGGGAGCAGGACACTGCCAATAGGATCCTAACCAGGCTGGGCCAGACCTTCGACACTCGCACCCTGTCCCAACTGAAGATGCGGTTCTTCTCCTGGACCCAAGGCCCAAGAGAGAGCCTAAGAGAGTTTGCCCTTAGTCTCCAAGAGGTCCTGAGTGCTATTGAGTGGGAGGACCCAGAAGCTGTGCCGGATCCCGACAGCATGCTGCAGAATAAATTCATTGAAGGAGTGCAAAGTGGTACCCAGTGAAAAGACCTCCGGATACTCCAAGAGCAAGATCCGGGTGAGACCTTTCTGAACTTCAAGGAAAGGGCCCTCCAGATCCTGGGGGACAGCCGACCAGTGTAGGAGGTCGCCGCTGGCATACAGCGCACTAGTATCCGCTGATGATATGGTCTAACAGTACAGCCCCGGTAGATGCCTTCTACGAAAGGACTAGTGGGCCAGGCAAATCGCACCAAAGGGAACTCGACTGCCCCCGAGAACTCACCAGCAATACAGTAAGTGGCCCAAGCACCTGACCGATGCCATCTTCCAGGGACTGCCTCACCTCGGGACCCCACCCAAGAGCTCCAGGACCAAGTGGTGGAACCCACTCAGCAAGTGGCGGACATGCGCCGGGAGATGAGAGACATGAGGGAGGATCAGAGAGATGGGAGGGGACACCCACCCACATGGGGCTAGAGGGATACTGGAAGGAGGCCACCTGATCGCTTCAATGAGCATGGCAGACCAATCTGCAGGAGGTGCAGGGCCAATGGCCACACAGAGCGGATGTGCTCACAGTAGCCAACCGAAGTGGCTAGTTTAAACAGAGAGTTCTCGGAGCAGTGGGCCAAGCCCTGGGAAGACAGGAGATAGGCCCAGAATCTGCAGTAGAGCATCAGATGTATGTTGGAAGGTGCCCCATCATACCAGTTTGGATTAATGGTGTCAAACTCATGGCACTGCTCAATACTGGCTCCCAGGTGTCCACCATCCAGGGAAGATACTTCTTTAAACACTGGCCCAAAGCACCTCTTCAGAATCCACCTCAAAGGTGGCTTAACCTGATTACAGGAAACGGTCTTGACATCCCATATCATGGCTACTGAAAAGTTGATATCCGATTGGGTGCAGCCACATACCTCAATCAGGGCATCATTGTCACCCAGACATCTAACGATAGTCTACCCCCAGTCATACGAGGGATAAATTGCCTGCTCGATTGCCATGAGGAGCTATTAAGTGTCCTCAAGAATCTCACCACCCAGTTACCAAGACTGGAGCGATGCATCTGGCACCAAGCCATACAGGTTATCAAAAGCCTCCAGCAATCCGCCACAGACCAAGGGGAAATAGGCCTCGTATGGGTGGAAGACCTCGGATCCGTGGTGCTAAATCTGGGGTATGAGACAATTGTCCTCTGCAAGGCCAAGAAAGGGGTGCAGGAGAATAAATACCTCGCCCTGCTGGAGCCCTACATCAATGCCAAGGATAGCACCATTGCTGTCACCCGCAGCCTGGTGGTGGTGGTGAGAAATGGTTGGGTACCTGTGAGGGTCCTCAACTGTGGAGCAACCCTAGCATGACTGTACAGGTGCCAGCCAATTGGGTGGCTGGTGCAGATAGACCTGGACAGCGTGATAGAGGCCTCTCCTCTAAACAAACCTGGCACAGTGGGTGTTACTGTCTCTGCAATTGCCTCAGGTGGACCCAAGGATGACTCGAAGAACAATGGCTGCAGGAGACTGACCTGGGGACCTCAGCCACCACAGATGAGCAAAGGTGTGCGGTGCTGGAGCTAATTTGTAAACACAACATAACGTTCTCTCAACACCCAGTTTAAGGAGGAAGTATAGCGCAGTGGTCTAAGGCTCTGAGCTGCAAATCTGGTGACATACAGCAGACCAGACCTGGGTTTGAATCCCACAGCTTCCACTTGCATACTGTGTGACCCTGAGCAAGTCACTTAACCTCCTTGTGCTCCCAGGTCGCTCCTGTAAAAAAGCTTTCAGCTTAGTGTGCTATACCTGGTTAAACAAACAAACAAATAAATAAATAATAAAACCCACTTGACTTTGGGTGTGCCAGCCTGGTGCAACACCACATCCCAACTGGTGACATTGCTCCCATCCGAGAGTGATTTTGGCCCATACCACCTGCACTGTACCAGCCCACCACAGATCTGCTGAGGGAGATGCTGGAAGCAAATATCATCCAGGAGAGCCACAGCCCTTGAGCTGTGCCCATAGTACTGGTAAAAAAAAGATGGCCAAAAGATGGCCGACTCCAGTTTTGTGTGGACTACTGCAAGCTGAACCAAGTCACTCCCTCCTGCAAAGTGAAGACTCCCTTGCTGCACTAAAGTCAGCAACTCTATTCTCCACCCTAGATCTGGCCAGCAGATACTAGCAGGTGCCCATCGCCCCGGAGGACTGAGAGAAGACTGCCTTCACCACTGCAATGGACCTGTACGAATCCACCAGGATGCCCTTCGGTCTTGTGCATGCCCCTGGGACCTTCCAGTGACTAATCAAGCACTGCCAGGGCAGCCAGAACTTCAACATCATTCTTCTCTATATGGATGACATCATCATCTACTCTGGCACCTACTGAGAGCACCTACAACATTTGGAGACGGTCTTTGAGCGACTGGCAGCATATGGGCTGAAAATCAAATCCTCCAAGTGCCACCTCCAAAGGACAAAGTTTACTACCTGGGCGACACTGTCAGTGCGACTGGGGTTTCCACTGACTCTGAGAAAATTTAAGCCATACATGACTGGCCCGCACCAAAGACAGTCAGAGATGTCTTCAAGTTCCTTGGCTTTGTGGGATACTACCACCGATTTGTTAAGGACTTCGCCAAAATTGCAGCCTTATGAGCCTACATGAGCTCCTCCGAGGGTCAAAATCCAGAAAGTTCCCCTCAATGCCTCAGTGCCATGGGCCAAGCCTCAACAAGCAGCATTCCAACAGCTCAAAGACACTCTCACTACAGCACCTATATTAGCCTGTCCTGACTACACCCAGCCTTTCATTGTGTACACAGATGCCAGCAACTGCGGGCTCAGAGTAGTCCTGTCCGAAGTCTAAGAGGGGCACGAAAGGGTCATTGCCTACACCAGCCAGGGGCTAAAAAGATCAGGGCACAATGACAAAAGGTACAGCTCCTTGAAACTTGAGTTTTTGGTGCCGCTGTGGGCAGTGACTCAAAATTTCAAGCACTACTTGGTGGCTACCCCTTCCTGGTGTACACCGACAATAACCCCCTGGCACACCTACGTATCACAAAGCTAAATGCCCTGAAACAGAGGTGGGCCTCCCGACGGGCAAACTTCAACTTCACCATCCACTATCAGCCAGGGTGTGTCAGTGCCAATGCAGATGCCCTGTCACAGTTGCCCACAACGGATGAGCCAGAAAAGGATGAGACAGTGCAAGAGAACCTAGAGCTGCCACCATTCCTAAATGTGCCCACTGAAGTGATACAAACTTGCTGATACAGTCTCCCACAGAGACTACATGCCGACAATGAAACTGAACCCCACCCCTTCCTCAAGATGACAGCCAGTGGGGGCCAATCCAGCTGGAAAGTCCAGTCATCCAACGACTGCAAGAAATGCTGGTGACTTGGACAACACTCTCACACCAGGCACAGCAGCAAGCACCAGAGGAACTCCTCAAGCTCTTCCATCACCAGGACCACCTCTCCATCCAGCAAGGGAAACTGGTCTGAAGAGTTCGCTGCTTAAAACCCACCTACCAGTAGTCTAAATCATACTGCCAAAAGAAGCCACACCAATTGCCTTAGAAGATTTCCACAATCTGTCTGGTCACTTCAGCCATGACGAGACCGAAAGTAACCCCCAGAAGCACTTCTACTGGGTTGGCAAGAGAGAAGCCGTCATCATCTGGTGCAATGCTTTAAGCCATGTAGCCTCAAATGCAACCCAGGTACTGCAGAATGAGCATCTCCTGGTGCCCATCATTACCAGTGCACCACTAGAGCTAGCCGCAGTGGACCACCCCAAACTGTACCCCAGCAATGATGGGCAAGCCTATGTCCTGACCATCATTTATCACTGCAGCAAATTCTTCATGGCAGTACCTGTCCAAGATGTCAAGGCCAAAACCACCGCAAAAGCCTTCTGGGACCACTTCGTCATGCCATATGGGTTCCCCACCAAAATTCTCACTGACCAAGGTCCGGCATTCAAATCGCAGCTCTTCTAAAAACTCTGTGTACTGTAGGGGAGCTGCAAGCTGCGAATGACTGCCAACCACCCATAGACAAATGGCTCTGTGAACAAGCTAACTGCACCATCATCAACCTGCTAAGGTCCCTTCCTGATCAGATGCACCTGCAATGGCCCACTATTCTCCCAGAGCTGGCCTACATCTATAACACCACCACTCACAGCTCCACTGGGCACACCCTACTAATTATTACTCAGGCGTCATGGCCACCTGCCTATAGACAAGGTTCTAGGAGTACCAGCACAGTCTGAAAGCACCCTGATGACTGACTGGGTACGATAGCACCATGAACGGCTGCAACTAGCTGGCAAACTGGTCTCCCAGTGCATGGACAAAGCATGCCAACAGCAAAAGGACTTGTATGATAGCACAGCCAATGATGAGCCTCTTGCCATCGGAGACAGAGTCCTGCTGAAACAAACACACAACACCTACAAACTCAAAACCAAATGGGAGCCAGACCCCCACCTCATTGTGGATACCCCCTTCCCAAAACTCCCTGTCTACAGAATACAGTTGGAATCAGATCCATCCCAGCAAAAGACTGTGCACCAAAACATCCTTAAAACAGGTGCCTTTCAAGTGTTGCCACCAGCCCAAGACTCAGATCCGGAGCCTGAAGATGCCACCCCCGAGGAGAGGCAGGTACAAGAATCAAATGGGCCCCTAGAACTTTCCCCAAAAATCCCTTACCCATGGCCCTGAGTGCACACTATCCCTGCCACTGTGCTGCAAAGACGGCCATTGGCAGACCCGTCTGATGTTCCCCAAGAACCCTCGTGGTGGAACCAGCTGCCATACCACAGGAGTCTCCCTTGGTAGAGCCATTGCCGGCTGACCTACCTCTAAGGTGGTCACAGCGTGCCACCCAGGGGGTGCCCCCTGCTCAACTTATCACAGAAATGTAGAGCCCTGTTTGAGGGCCTAATCATAGATCAAGCAGTAGATCCTGCTCTGGTTAAGGCCCCAGATGATGGTTCCACTGACTTCCGCCACTGGTAAACTAAAGTATTAATACTGTCTGCTATGCTACTGATGTTTACAGTGCTGAAGGTAGTTCTCACTGCATTTAGATGGGCCAGTTCACTAGTGCCTAACACTAACCTGGTTGCTTATGTTTTACGGAGAAAAGAATACTCAGCCCCATACATGGGGACGTGTATGTTTAAGAGGGGCCGAACTGTAGCACCCCAAAGGTTGCTATACAGCCCAAGGGAAAAACTTATGGGAGAGAAAGGGTTAACCTCCCACCCAACCCATACAGCCAGCCAGCTGGCTGACCACTTTCTGGCCCTCTCCCCTTCTCCCCCTCTCCCCCTCCTGGACTTTTCCCAGGCTTGAGCCTTTGTCCTGGCCAGGCCAGAGCTCCAGCCAACACTTAAAGGGCCCAAGGGGCTGATCCAAGCCTCAGGGACCCAATCGACAGGCCAAAAGCCAAGTCCACCCCCAGGCTAGAAAAGGGTCTCCCCTCCTAGCCGGAGGGCAGTTCTGGACTGGGTGGCTGACAATATAGAGAGCACAAGAGTACGGACACCTGGAGGCTTACCTGAAGCTCGGGTCCATAGCTCCCTGGTGGCTGCTTCTCTGTAGCCAGTGGTCCATGGGGGTACTCAGCAGCAGCAGTCATATGCCAACCTGGAGAGATCTAGCAATCCTCCTACCATTCAGCAGCAGTCAGCTCCACAGGGTAAGCCCCTGTAGTTGCCTACTGTCTGGGTTTGTGGTTCCCCTGCCTTAGGGTTCCCTTGCAGGTCCACTGTTCCTTCCCGTTTGCTTACTGGCTTTAGTGTCAGCTGCCCATTGGCAGGTCTTTCTGTTTCATTTTATTTTTTTTCTTGTAAATTTGATTGCTCCTTTGTTTCTCTGGCCCTTGCTGGGATTGTCCCTGTGGCCCCAGTTGCTGTCCCTCCCCTCGGCTGGCCTCCATTGTCATCCATACTGCAGGAAATAAGGTGCTTATTTTTGGGAGCTCCGCGTGGCCAGCCGCCTGTGAGCTCTAAACTTTTTTCACCTAGTTGCCATTTTTTTTCCTCCCCCTGTGCTGGCTCCCGACTTCTGGAGCTTGCTCCACTCTCTGCAAAGGTGGGATTCCCTTTTGCCTTGCAAGTGGTGATGGGGAGCAGAGCTTTCCCCCTGGTGCCTTGTGCTCTCCTTCCTGACCCCCCCCCCTTTGCCTGCCTCCCAGTCTCCCTTGAGTGCCCAGTGCCACTGTGGTCATGGACTCTCTGCCTGTGGTATAGTCCACACCACATTAAAAGGGAGGGGGACCGTTTAGGAAAGGCAAACCACGAGGTGAAGCAGCAAAATGCGTCTGGCGGAAACAACCGCCCTCAACACAATCATTCTGCTCTAGTGGCCACAATAGTCAATGGAGATCCCGGGTGGGAGAGTAGCTCCCCGGCTACCGCCACCTCACACCACCAGCAGAAGTCAACCCCTGTGGACCCGGGCCAGGTGGTAAGTGGAGGCAAGCCCAAAAATTATTTTCTTTGGCACTGGAGGTACCTGGAAAGGGGGGAGGGGCAGAGCAGAAGACCGAGGCAGTAAGTTGTCCAGGAGCCCAGAATGAAGGGGAACTGGGGACAAAGCAAGTAGGGAGCAAGTGGGCAGAGCATCCACTAAGAGAAAATAAGGGGCACCGAGTGGCATGAGCCCCAGGGTCTCGGTTTTGTGCCAGAATGGCACCTGACAGAAGGTGGGGCAGCCAGAGGGACTGCAGAAGGGGGTGGTCTCGAGTAGCTAAAAGGGGAGGATCATCAGCCACGGCTGCACAGAGAGGGCGGAGGGGTAGGGTATAGCCTAAAGGGGAATATTTATTAAGGGTGGAGCGAAGCCTGGACCCACTACTGCCCAGTCGCTGCCTCCTTCATACATGTGCAAAGGGTGGGAGTAGGGCCTAGGTAAATCTTCTCACCAGGCCTGCTAAGGGAAAAAAAAAGGGTCCCTCAGAGATTTAAAGGGCCAGCATCCAATTCCACAGGTAGGTCACCCCAGAGGCCCCAACCTCTTCATTGTGGCCCCAGATACCCCCTGCCTGCCACTCCCATTCCCCTTGACTGCTTGCTGGTAGCCGGTGCACCTGTGGACTGAAGGTACGGTCGGGCCCATGCTGTACTGCCTGCCACCCGGACCCTGGCCATAGATAAACCAGGTACTTGGTAAAAGAATAGTTATTAGTGTGTAATTGCTATTTTCAGTGTCTTCCTGGGTTGCACACTGAGATGTTGTTGACCCCAACTGACTAAATTATTTGCATCGGGGTCTGACCGAAACTGCAGCAGGGCCTGAACTGTCCACCCTACACCCACTGAAGCCACCTATCCACATCGGTGCTGAACTTGCTTGCTCTGCACCTCGACCATTTGTTTCCTGGACTGTGCTGTAAAGGGCTTGAACTGCCTGCCCCACCACCAACTGTATTGCACCACCCCAGTTCCTGTCCCTTCCTCAGACTGAGCTGTTGCCGTGGGGAAGTAGACAGATTGCCCAGCTGTGGGAGTCCTACCACCTGAACTAAGTGCCCTGCAAAAGACTGCAATTGCCTGCACCCCTGAACCCAGGGGTCACCTGCCTTTCACCAGGCCAAGTGTCAGGCACCTCCCATCCAGCCTGCCAATGACCTCCGAGGACGACGAAGCCTGCCGTAGCCAGTGTAGCAATAGTTAGTTCCCCCCAGTATAGTCAGCCTAGGAACCACCCCAGCTCATGATATTGAGATTCCCACCACAGTACGCGATTAGAAAATTACCCCATTTTTATTTTGCTTTTCGAGGTGGCCATAGCTCTATTCTTCAGCTGGGCGGCAACTCGTCAGCAGCCTTCCAGAGGATCCCCCATCATGACAGAAGGACATTTCCGCGAACATCCTTTCATCACCTTCATCTTCAGCTCCCAGACCAGCCCTCATCCTTCATCTTCTGCATCCCCTTCATTTTCATCCTGTTGTCCTCTAAGGTACTGTACCAACCGTTCAAGCTAGCTAGCCACCACCTGCTCCACACCAAAGAGACTGCTTCTCCTACTGGACTGTCCTACCATAGACTGGTGCATTTCTAATTGCCCTTGGCCAAGTGGTTAGGTATTGGTAAAGTCATACTATTGACGTCTGAAGACGCAGGGCACTAGGTGACCCTTTTAGAGATATATACACATTGATGCTGTATCTATAACTGTTTTTCTATATTCACTGCATTTAGACCTGTATGGTGTCCTTGCGTCACTAAGTATTGTGTTGTGCATGACAATCACTGTAGTGCCTTGCCCTGTATATTGCAATCACCTAACCCCTTCCATTCCCAGTGGAACAAGTGGTTGTTGCAATAAAAAGCTATCTGGTTGTACCTGCCTATACTTAACCAGAAGAAATGAACCACCTGACTGAGTCCGATCACCACATATATGTATTCTTCCTCCTATGTAACTAATTCCGGGCCGCCCCTGAAAAAGGGACTTCATTGTCTCAGTGGGCCTACCCGGTTACCAAAATTCAAATAAGTAAATAAATAAATAAATGAATCAAGTACAGTATACTAAAGTACATTAATGGTGTAGTTATAGTGCTATCCTGTGGTTCTCGGTATGTACTGCATCTCTATAGCATATTGAGAATGAATCCGAGTGGGTTTTATAACAAAGTGCATTCCTAGCTCCCTGAAGTGTGTGTGCTGACTCATGAATCCATTACAAACCCTGTTGCAGATTTTGGTGTCATCCACAAAGGGTCTGACCTTCTCTTCCAGCTCCTCTGCAACGTCACTTATAAAGACATTATGGAGAACTGGTCCCAGTACTACTAATCCTTGAGGCTGGCCAGCCTCCCATCTGCGGAGTGAACTATGTTTTACATCTAACCCCTAACCAATTCCCTACCCAGTTTATGACCTTTGGACCCACTCCTAAGCTACCCAGCTTGCTTACTAGTCTCCTACGTGGAACAGTGTTTAAAGCCTTACTGAAATCTGTTTAGGCCATGTCCACCGCTCTACAACCTGATCTAAATCCTTTGTCACCCAGTCAATGAAATCTATCAGATTCGTTTGACATGACCTCCCCTCCCATGAATCCATGCTGCCTCAGGTCTTGTAACCCACTGGATTCAACATGTAACCCCCAGGTGGCGCTATCCCAAGGGCTACTACCCCTACCTGCTTGACTACTGACAGGCTGAGGGGCCTAGGTTCTATGGCAGGTGCCTCCACCCAGAGGTCAGGGTTTGTAGTGGTTAGACTAGCTTGATCACAGCCCTCTGGGACACCATGACCCCCTTCGGTTCTCTCTAGTGGCTCACACAGTACACAGGAGTTACAGCCTCAAT
Source organism: Neoceratodus forsteri (assembly GCA_016271365.2). Taxonomy (NCBI): domain Eukaryota; kingdom Metazoa; phylum Chordata; order Ceratodontiformes; family Ceratodontidae; genus Neoceratodus; species Neoceratodus forsteri. The sequence goes on along the minus strand of CM057458.1, from coordinate 159,149,574 downwards.
ACCCCACGTATACACACTGTTCACTCATAAAGCACCACTTACCCTCGAGACTGATTCTGCAGCACGTCTTTGAGGACCCCCTGTAAAATAAGGTTAAACAAGATACACAGCAAAATACAATACTGTTTCCATAAGTACCAACACCACAGACAGTATGTAGTATAACAACAACAAATCTGATTTATTTAGGGGACAGTAACACAGGAGGGGGAAATCAGGTTAACTGGTGGCAATAAATCACAGTACTGTGCACACATACAGGGTCTGAAAAGTCACACTCTGGGTACCTTGGTTGAGGGAGCTAGCCAGGTCTGTTGCCTGGGGTTGGCCGGCAGGTGCAGATGGATAGGGCCCTGTAGAAGAAAATATATGCACAACACCCAATTGTAATCCGGAGCCGGATGGCTCAGTCCATGAAGCAGTAAAACAACAAGAATTAGATGACACACTTGTGATTTAAAACCGGCTGCAGGGGAATACCCTGATTTGTACTCATAATACCCAAACTGAGAACCGGATGGTGGATGTTCTTCTGGATTGTCAGAAACAAGAGGGCATGGAGACAAGGTCATTGTGACTGGACCCCACTGCAGTTTATAGCAAACGGACTTAGTCTGAGACAAGCTGGGGTTTGCTTCCAGCTTCAACACACAGCACACAGCACAGGGGATTAGAAATAGCAATTCCCCACAAGCACTACACACATTCATATGTAAAAGGAAAGTACTATACCAGGCAGGCTGCTCCTTGATCCTGATCGCACTTACTGCAAAATACCTGGGAGCACACACTGCAGCTTCAGTTCCTGACAGACCGAGCACGATTCAGCAATTTCTCCAGTCTTCTACAGGGTGAGCCTGGTTTCCACGCTTCTGGTGCTTCTTTCTCCTCACAGCTTGGATTCAGTCCAAACTGGCACTTACAATGGCTGCAGGCCGAAACTCAGGGCCTCACATGCACTTCCCGCGCAACACTATACACTGCAGAAGCACAAAGCTCCTTCTCTCTTCACTGTCACAACTGATCTGAACTTTCCAGTAACAGAGCAGGGCATTTCCTTTAGCTTCACCCATTCTGTTGGCTGGTTCGGCTGTCACTCACAATAAGACTCCCTCTGTTGGTGAAAAAAGGCACCAAGGTCAAAACTACATTTCCCAGAGTCACTGCCCATACAATCCCCTTGTGGCTGGTTCAAAATTGAAAGTCCAAGTTCCGATTCGTGCACAGGCTCCATCTTAAGGTCTTCCTATCATCCTGATTGGTCCAAGTCAGCAATTCAGGACCAAAATGAAAGAGCTACACTGAAACAGTTCGTGCTGAAATGAATACAGGTTAAACAAACTACATTTTCTCAGTCACTCTAAATGATTTCTGGCAAACAGTTATATCTTTCAACAAGGCTCCCTCTGCACATGTAGCGACGGCAGAGATGGAGTGAATTGACAGCAGCTCGGGTGGGATTCAAGGATTAAATACACAGTCCCCCCATACAAGCTAATTAAGTCTGCAAGCAGACAGCTCAAGAGACAGTATGTGGAGGCTCAAATAGCACTCATTTGGAACCATATTTAAACAGCTCAGATGCCAAACACCGCCCAGACTTGGAACATTTAAGTAAGCTCCTGGAAGACTTTTGGGAACCCCCATTTGCAGGGGGGGTTACAGTTGCCTTAAGCACCTTGCTCGGATCCCTCTGGCAAGCCTTCACCTGAGCTCAGTCAAAAACGAATACATAGCCCAGTGGCGCTGAGGGTTGAGGCTATGGACGCCACACCTCGCTCCACACTGGCAACCAGGATTCGGGAACGAGGCTGGGTCATCGGGGGTTGGCGGGGGGGGGGAGAATTGAGCATCCGGAGGACTGCTCTCTGGGGTGGGGGGTGCGCTATCATCCATGTGCTGGTGGCCCCTGGTGGTGGCTGGAGGCATCACAGTGCACAGGTAGTCTACAGGAGGTGTGCTGGGGCTAATGCTGGGAAGGGATGCGTGCGGTAGCATGCGCACCTCTGTCCATTGGCATCATTGCACCTCACATGCCAAGGGGGAAAGAACAGGGAAAACAGGGCACCAGTTGAGGCGGTATGATGGCCGTCTCCATGGAGGATTCGCCAGTTCCGAGGCCTGCAGTGATACTGGATCCTGGTCTGGTGGCTGAGTATCGGGGGGCTCTCCACCACCCTGTCATGGAGGTAAATGCTGCTGGGCCAGAATGTGGAGCAGAGATCCTTGGGATGGCAGCCTGAGCCTGAGAGAGGATGTCTGGACGTGGGACAGGTAAGGCAGACTGGATGCCAGAGAAAAAGCACCAAAAAAAAAAAAAGATACATTTCAGGATGTCTCGCCTTCAACCATGCTTTCGAGATGCTGCACCTTTCACCTTGCTTCATATCTCCAATTGTCTAGGATATTCAATCGTGCTTCACTATTGACCTACTTACATTATGTCTCAGGATTTGCTGCATGTCCCTGGATGCTTACCACGTTGCTGTTTTACATTTACTTAATTGTTACTCGCTTATCGACTGATCTACATGTGGTCCAGCCATACCGGTTACCTTAGTGGGGCTTAATTGCCACTATTTACTCACCTTACGTTGCTGGCTTACATGAGGCTAGCAGCCAATCTTACTTATCTTACTAGCTGACTTTGCGTGGTCTAGCAGCATGCTAGCCTTCTTGGATTTAGCTACTAATTCTATTTCATTCCATGATGCTCCGATGGAGCTCCTTCATTTATTCAGACTTACCTCTTCAAATCATGCTTCCTACAGCTCTGATCTTGTTGCACTATTCTGGAGTGCACTAAGATAGTCACCTCAATTCCCCTGGATGCTTCTTGCCAAGCTATTATGCCATCTACAGAGTTACTACTATCTTCTCTGCCAGAACAATGCTGAACGCTATTCCAAGACCTGTGCCCTGTGGACCCAGAGGTCCCTCGATTTCATATATTACAACTCATTTGTTTGCTCCATGACCTGCTTCACCAATTGGCCTGGGGATTAACTACTTATACTCTACACCTGCCTCACCAGCTCATGGCCTGGAGATTCACATATAGTAATATACACCTACCTGCTGCCACGTCAGCCTGCCCAGGAGTAATTTTACTATGGAATCCCACCTGGATGTTTAGACATTCATCATCTATTCTTCAAATGCCGTTGTCTGCCGCTTTAGCCTTATGAAATTACTACTGCCTCATTCTTATCTAGGCACTTGGACAAGCTTATCCTGAAGACCTTAACTATCCTGATCAGTGCTCTAAGACTTCTCGGACCCTGTAACCATGCTACTTCATTTAACTCAGCTTCTTCAGTTATCACCATCTAGGATTCCTATGCTCTACTACTCAGGACTTGTCAGAATATTCTTCACCAGTCACTTCTAGCTAAGGTATCATTCTGGCTTTGAAACATATATGTCAACATTGTTACGCAACCATCTGGATCCATGTGAAGCTCTCCGATTCCCTTGCTAGTACCACTCTCATAACCCTAGCTTACTGTACGTAATCTTGCACTACTATTTCCCAGCTACTATGTCTGCATCATGCAGCTTTACTTATTACTACAACTGACCTATGTACAGGTCCACTTATTAACAGTACTTACGCATACTACCTGCTTCGCCCTTCCATTGCTTAGAGGTCATCACAACTAACTCGCCTTTACAATCTCTGTGCTCCTCATGAGCTGGACATATGTCTGACCTATGTTGACCTATTCAATGCGATATCCACCTACTTCACACTCTGGCTTCCCCTCTTCAGATTGGAGGTTCCTACTGCTCTGTCATCTGATCATGCAACCTACGTCAGTTCTTGTGCTGCATCGACACGGCTTTCATTTGCTTACCTTGCCATGCTGAACTTGACCCAACGGTCCTCCTTCTAATCATGGATGCTAACCTTGATTCCTGGATCTCCTCTGTGCAGTCATCCTCACCTGCTGCAGTGCTTCTTCACCTGCAACTCATCACTTCAAATTCATCAACCTTGGATTCCACTCTACTTCATTCCGACCTGCTCATGGTTTCTCAAACATGAACTTTACTAGATGGATACTTGCTCTATTCACCTGACATGTCACGATTCAATATGTCTTCAGTTCTCCGTTTCTCTGGATTGGGTTTACAACTTGGGGCTCAGAATAGCCAATTAAAAACTTTAGGATTACTCCCCTTTAGTATGCCCAGAAGGACAGGCAGGTCAGTAGCTATGGGTCCTCAGAGGTTTCCCCCCCCAAGAGTTTTTTCCCTCTCCTGCGTGCTACTGGTCACACTCTCCGGAGTTGGAGGAGGTGATCATACTGCTACTCATTCTTAGGGGTCTCATCCTACTCGACTCCTTCAACAGTCTGATACTGAACAATCGTGGATATAATTTTTTTTGGGGGGGGAATATTATAATACTGAACTAAGCATCCTTCCTACAGTGGGATACAGAGAAATGCCAAAACTATCAAATCATAACAAGTGACTCATCAGTTCATGCATCTAAGCACCTTGCATACTATCCGGTTCATACGTACTATAATCACTGACTTGCTCATGTCTATGCCAAATACCTAAGCATGATTTTTTTCATACTATTAATACCTTACAAGCATTATCCTACTTACTGGCCTGGCCTCTGTATTCAAGCACAACCTACAGTATGTAACATAAGCACTGAGCTCTGAACCACAGTTAAATTTAGGGCAATGCCCGTAGTTAAGTGGGGGAAGGGCTCCTTACCCACATCCTATTTAAACCTGCAAGCAGCGCAACGCCCTGCTTAGAGCGAGTCGCACTCCCCACTATCCTCCCCGACACCTCCTCCTTCTTTGGCACTCTTATCCCACCGGGGGGGGTCTCATAATACTGAATTAAGCATCCTTCCTACAGTGGGATACAGAGAAAGGCCAAAACTATCAAATCATAACAAGTGACTCATCAGTTCTTGCATCTAAGCACCTTGCATACTATCCGGTTCATATGAACTATAATCCCTGACTTGCTCATGTCTATGCCAAGTACTTAAGTACGGATCATTTCATACTATTAATACCTTACAAGCATTGTCCTACTTACTGGCCTGGCCTCTGTATCCAAGCACAACCTACAGTATGTAACATAAGCACTGAGCTCTGAACCACAGTTAACTATACTTGTGCCTGTCATTACTCCTTTCCCACACTGTTCCATACTGTGTAGTAACCTCTCTTTCTGCCTCTGCCTCATCATATGCAATGATAATAATTCAACTTAGTTTTAATATGAAAAGGGCCACTGTCAGTCTAAAACTGGAATATATACCACAAGAAAAAAAGTAATACAGTGTCCAGTGGCAGTGCACATTGCATTCCTCCAGTAGCATGCCCCTGTCTGACATACAGTAATGTCAGACAGGGGCATGCCACTGGTCTGAAAGAATGTAGTGTGCCACTGGGCACTGTATTACTTTTTTCCTTCCAGAATTGGAATAAAAAGCAGGCCAAGTGGGAGAGAATCCAGCCCTTGAGTAAGTGGAGGGAGAGGTTGGCATACAGGGAGCAGTGGTGACTAAGGGGAAGGCAATTGAGAGTGAAATGGCAGGAGGAGTAGAGGAGGGGACCTCGCTTCATAAATTTTTTCTTAACGAAGCATCCCTCCTTTTAATTCAGATAATTTCTGTCCTTACTTGCTTTGTTTTTACATCTCTGAACTTACTCTTGGACTGGGTCGTCTCCTCCCATTCCCATTGTACTGTGAATGCTAGCACCCTCCCCGATTCCCTCAATGACCACCATATGATATACTGCATGTGCCAGATTCATTGTCCCAAAGCTTCCCCCAAATTCATCAAGATCCAGTCATTCCATTCGCTGGACTTGTCCTGCCTTCACACTGACCTGGTAGTCACCGACTGGTCCCCTATTTCTACAGTTGGCAATGTGGACAATGCCCTGAAATTCTAAAACTCTAAATTTATGTCTGCCTGGTATCATCATGCTCTTGGAAGTTGGCTACTGTCCTTCCCCTTCCCAAACAGGGTGACCTCTCTTCCCTTAGCAACTTCCATCCTATCTCTCTCCTTCCCACCCTTACTAAACTCCAGGAACACCTTGTTCTCTCCCAACTCTCCCCTTTCCTTGACTCAACCTCCTTCTTCACTCCTTTCCAGTCTGGCTTTAGAAAGTCACACTCCACTTTATCCTCTCTCATCCAGCTCACTGATGCTACCCTCTCTGGCATGGATCAGGCCCTTGTCACTGCTGCCATTTTGTTGACTTAGCAAAGCTTTTAACAGTGTAGCCCATCCCATTTTGCTGGACAAGCATAGCTTTCTCCGTTGAGTATTTTCACTCCTACCTTGAGGGCAGGTTGCAAGCTTGTTTGTATTGGGGACTCCACCCCCCCCCCCCCAGCTTATTAGCACCTCAGGTGTCCCGCAAGGGTCTGTTCTTGGACCATTTCTATTCTCCATTTTTCTAAATGACCTCCTCAGTGCCTGCTCCTCTGTGTCTGTTCATATGTGTGAGGATGATATGGTACTCTTTTCCTCTGGCTCCTCTGCCCCGATCTCTTGAACCAGCTCCAATCGGAACTTAACTTGAAGCAGAGGCTGCCATCTGCCACCATCTGTGGCACAAAGGCGGGTCAGTGCCATACCAACCAGCTCTTCAGCTGCTGTGCTACTGGGCATGATCTTGCTCTGTTCTTTAGTTAAGAGGTAAGTAAGGCACGATGGGGTGGGTGATCATCAAGTAATACCCACTTACACATTCTCAGCTCATGCTATTTGCTGAGGAGGTGAGATTACCAGTTGGCATCCATCTGGAGTAACCTTACCATGATTATAAAACACTGTAAGGCATTTTAATTAGTTTTGCTATTTTTTTAAACTCACATCATGCCTGTCTTATGGATGTCCTGCTTCGCACAACAGCAGGACAAATGCCAGAACTGTATGAATACCATGTGGTATTCAAACAGGTCCCAATCAGTCAGGAGGCTGGAATATGGCTTCCATTTATTTTTTCCATTATGTGTCTCTGCACCTTTATCCTCTGTCAATGCAACACCCCCAGTCCATTCACCAACCTCCTCGTGGACTTACTTTGTCCACCACTTACCCAGGACCACACATGGCGGTAGGTGGCCTGCCATCTTGGTTATGTGTTGCCTGCAGTGGTGCTGGATGGGACCAGGGCATTTTCCTCTCTTTCTTCCCCTAGAGTGCCAGTGTGCAATGGCACGCATGCACACATGTAGTGGAGTGCATGCATGCCGTCTGATGGCAGCCCTTCCCCTTATGATGTGCTTGCCTGTGCTGCCACCTGGCATCCTCCCAGTGGCACTGTTGCAGGGAAACCCAGAGTTCCCCCACTCCAAGGGAGGAGACTAGTCCCCTGGGACACTCTGTTCTCTCTTACCTGGAAGGCCCCCAACAACCCGTGCCTGGTCTGAAACCCGAGTCACCAGTGTTGTGAGAGGTAGCTCTACTCCTGTGCCAATTGGTCTGCACTGTGACAGGGTTGAATAAGACCCTGTTCCATTTGTTATTCAGAAAGAGTTAAACACAAGGATCTGTTCTATACTCTCCTTTTCTGTCTGTTGTTTGTCTGGTTGCTCAAACAAATGTTCTCATGAGAACTAGGAACTGATCACTCTGACGGTCTCGCGATTCTCTGCCTCTCGCTATCTCTCTACCTTCACTTGCCGTTTCTGTCTTTTCTTCCCCCTTGCATATCTGCAGTTATAAAATATATGAATCTTTGTGTGAAACTGTAAGTGAAACTGGGATCCTTTTGTTTTGAAATGTATATAGCTAAATTGTTGAAATGATTGCAAAAAGCTTTTTGGAACTCAAGGGGTTAAACTTGCCATGCAGCACAAACTTTTGCAGAGCTGTCAGCAGGGGACCAGCTTGGGATTCTGTTCTATTTGTTGCACCTGCAAGGAAACTGACAAGAACATCTTCTAAGAAACTTGATGTTCTCTTAACGAGTTCCCAGGCAAAGACTTGTAAAAAGAGCAGCAATACTTTTGCTAGGGAGCAAGACTGAGATTTGGAATTGAAAAGAAACCCTCAGATAAAGAACTTTGTTTTCTCTGTTCATACTGCTTTTGCAAATACTTATACTAACAATTTTTTTTTTTACTTTACTGTTATTGGTAATAATAAAAGGTTACCTGTGAATTTTACAACTGCTCCTGGTTTTCCTATGCTTCCTGACCTATGCCTCAATGACAGGCTCATGCTTTCTATTTTTTTATATTTTTATATATATATATATATATATATATATATATATATATATATATATATTTTTACTTTATTGAATATGTGAACATTTTGTTTTATAGAGGCACAGTCTCTTGGATAAATTATATCTGTAGCAAGAACTGATGCAAAAACGTTAATCTGCTTATCTGTCCACAGTACTTATCTATCTTTGTAATAAAAATGAACAAGGAAAACATCAAACTGCATGACTAGAAGAAATAAACAACTTGATTCTTGAAGTTACGGTGTTTTGGGTCTTTTAAGTTTACATCCTAGCTCTTTCTTTTACTTTCTTCAAGTATTACAAGTCGTTATTTTAGGAGGACTTGTATCTCTTATTCATGACCTTCTGAAAAGTCATTTGGAAGTGGGAAGACCTGGGAGGAGCTCAGGAGCTTCTACTTGAGAAGTTTAGCATTTGGGATGACATAATCATCATCATCAACATCATTGTGTATGTGTGGATTTTTGACCCAACTCTATTTTTATGGCTTCTCTGTGAAGTGGTTGGGCTCACCTTCAGCCATCCTGTGCCCCTTATCTTGCAGCACCTCTGGAGGGATTGACAACATGCTCCCTGCAATCCACCACTGACCTGTGAGTCTTGTGTGGTGACGCCTTCTCATTGGGGTAAGCAGCTCTTTTCTGCATGCCTCCCAAATAGAGTGGACCAACCACCCACCCCACCCCCTGGAAGGCATGCCTGGGTTGTACATGTGGGGCTACCACCACCCCTGGTAAACCAGTGCATTCTGGTAAAATTAGCTTCGGGGTCAAGTACTAAAGACACTCCAACTGGTCGAGCCACAAGGGCCTTGGCCCTTGTTGGGCTCAGTAAGGAAACCAGTAACTTCACCACACTGGGAGTCAATAACCAGCCCAAGTTTAACAGAGTAACACAGCTTTATTAACAACCACTCTTCAAGAAAGAGGGTTAGTGTTTTTGCCTTTAAACACAGCCCCTTGGGCAACCTTCTGGGTGGGCCAACTCTACCCCTCCTGACCTGGAACCAGGATTTATCAATCAATCTAGCAATCAAAATCTTTATTTATCCAGGCGGGCACTATTGAGCAAGGCTCATTTGCAAGGTGTACCTGGTCATGAATACATCAAAGTACAGTATAGAAGCAGGTATATAAAAAGCAATAATATACAAGGAAGAAAAAGTATATACAGTGTGTACAGTACAGTACAAGGTTGAAATAAATTAAAAAAAAGCATTATTTTACAATTGAAGAAGTCAGCAGATGTACAATCAACCATAGGCATACAGGGGTTATAAGCAGAGATCTTTTGAGTGAGGCAGCCGGCAACTACACATATAGGGGAAAGAGGCCGTGTATGGGGTGGCAGGTTACAGAGGTAAAGAAGTGGAGTGATATATTACCGATGACAGGGGGAAAAATTGAGCTAAAACCACAGAAAATGACGATGACTGTCTTGTACTTGTTTATTATGATAATGACGGAGGAGGGGTAGATAATTGGGACACTACTATGGATGGGGTGGGACTTTAGCCAGGCTGGAGTGGACAGGGAAAGGTGGGTGCAGTTGGAAGAGTTAATAGGGGAAGAGTGAGAGCCAGGGGTAGAAACATGGCGAGCGTCAGGATGGAAAGGGGGAGTTGCAGAATTAGTGGGCTAGCAGTGAGGAAAACATTTGCAAGGTGCTTTCATGTAGCGATCATAGAGCGCCTTGAAGATATTCAGGCTAACAGGGCAGCTCAGCTTCAAGTTTCTTTGTAAACCGTTCCACAATGTGGGTAAAGAGAAGCTTAGAGCAGCTTTGCCGAAATGAGTTTTGACTCTTGGAACTTGGAGGGCAATTAGGGAATAGCTCCTTAGAGTGCAGGTGCCTAACACACTCCGGGGAGTACAATGAGACATATGAAGGGAGCTTGTTCACCGCTCTGAAGGCCCATAGGGCAGTGTTTCTGTTCCTTCTATAGTGAAGGGAAGTCCAGCCTAATGATGAGTACAGGGAGCAGTGGTGTGTGGAAAGTGGAAGGCCAGTAATGAACCTGATAGCTCTGTGGTATAAGGTGTCCAACTTAACCAGTGCAGAGGCAGTGCACTGGCTGTAGAGCAGGTCCGCATAATCTATTAAAGATAGGAAGGTAGCTTGAACCAATTGAATCTTGGCCTCCTTTGTGAGCAGGTGGTTAATTCTGTAGAATAGTCCTAATCTTTGCCTTGGTTTCTTCTGTAGTTCTCTGAGATGGTCAGTGAAGGAAAGTTTATGATCGAGCCAAACTCCTAGATATTTGAATTTAGCTACATACTCTAGTGTTTCTCCAAGAACAGTGGCAATTTGTGGGCTAGCTCCCCCCACAGGAATTGTCGCATGCAAGGAGGGGGAGTAGAGCATGGCTTTTGTCTTTTTTGCATTGAGCAAAAGCTTTTTGTTTATGACCGGGTATTGTAGAAGGTTAAATTCAGCTTGGAGGTCTTCACAGGCTGCTTCCGGCATGGGACGACTCAAGTACAGTACAGTGTTGTCCACGAATAAGTGGATGTTGGCTTTTTTGATGGGGTCATTGATGTTGTTAATGTAGACTGCAAAGAGGAGGGGACCAAGGATAGAGCCCTGGGGCACGCCCCTCAGCATAGGTTTTAATGGAGAAAGATCACCTTCAGCTTTAACCTGCTATTTCTGTTCTCCAAGGTAGTCTGCAAACCAGCACATAGATTTATGGTCCAGGCCTAAGGTGCTTAGGGAGGAAAGAAGCAGGCTGTGATCGACTGTGTCAAATGCCTAACTAAGATCCAAGAAAACAGCGCAGACATGCTTCTTGTTGTCAAGGTCTAGGAGCCAATCATTGGTCACCTTCGCTAGGGCTGTTATGGTGCTGTGCTTTGCTCTGAATGCAGACTGAACCAGGTTTAATAGGCTTCTGGATTCTAAGTATACCCCTAGCTGGCCACACACTATTTTTTCTAGTAATTTAGACAGGATGGGGAGGAGGGAGATCGGTCTGTAATTATTTAGATCGCAGGGGTCACCTGCTTTTAATACAGGGATGACATGGGCTATTTTCTATTGGGGGAGACTACCCTGGGAGAGTGACATGTTGAATAGGTGGGTGATTGGTACCGCAAGCATATGGTAGGCACATTTCAGATAGTATGGCTCTATGAAGGTGGCCATCCATGTGTTAGCTGTGCCCATAACCCATTTATTTAACCTGTCATTAACTCAAGGATCCATTCCTTCAATATGGAAAACAGCGCACATCATACCCCTGTTTAAGTCCGGAAATCCTTGTGATCTAAATAATTAAAGACCAATTTTGATTCTCCTGGTCTTGTCAAAATTACTGGAAAAAGTTATAAGTAACCAGCTGAGGCAGTATCTAGAAGCTAATAACCTGCTTAATCCAGGCCAATCAGGGTTTAGAGCTAAACATAGCACCATCACAGCACTTGTCAAAGTGACTAATGACTGGCAAAGAGAGCTAGACAACAGGAATTACACCTGCGCCGTATTCTTGGACCTGAGCAAGGCCTTCGACACTGTCGACTGTTCTCTGCTACTCTCTTCCCTGACCTCACTAGATGCTGACCCATTATCTTTACAGTGGTTCAACAACTACCTCTCTGATCGTTTCCAGCAGGTGAAAGTGGAAGATCTCTCAGCTCTCAAACCTCTCCTAAGAGGTGTTCCCCAGGGTTCTATCTTAGGACTGATCTTATTTGAAATATACATCAACAATATTGATGAAAGCATAACTAAGGCCAACATTCATCTGTTTGCAGATGACACAGTTCTTTACGTAAGCCGCCCTTCATTACAATTTGCATGTAATGACCTTCAATCTGAGTTCAACCTGCTGCAACACCAACTCCTAAACAAAAAACTATTACTTAACGCCAAGAAAACAAAAGCAATGCTCTTTTCTCACTCTGCCCAAATGGTAAATTCAGCCCTATCAGATCCTGTGCCGCAGATTACTACAATTCTTGGCGAGAAGTTGGAATTTGTCCCTAAATTTAAATACCTGGGAGTATGGCTGGACCATTGGCTCTCCTTTATAGAGCACATTGAAGAATTACTCAAAAAATTACGACAGAGACTTGGCCCGTTCTATAGGATAGCCCGCTTCTGAACTAGAGATTCCAAACTACAGCTGGTACAATCAACCTTTCTATCCTTGATAGATTATGCTGACATCCTCTACAGTCACTGTCCCATTTCCTACCTCACCAAACTTGACACATTATATCATTGAGCTTTGAGGTTCATAACTGGCCTACCTTATTCCATTCACCACTGCTCCCTATATCAATCAGTGGGGTGGAGTTCTCTTCAATTCAGGCATGATAAAAATGTAGCCTTATGGACCCTGACAGCCATCTCTAAAAAACTGCTCCAATACATTACAGACTGTCTTCCTATAAAAACAATAGGCAATTAGCCCTGAGAAGTTGCAGATCTCTCCTACTGATGGTTTCCAAAGTTAACTCTCGCTTTGACAGGGCTGCTGTAAGCTTAACACTGTCCTCCTTGTGGAATAAATTGCAAAAAAAACTGAAACTGAGGTCACCCATCAGCATCTCATCTTTCAAGCTCTTATATTCACATCTCAGAAATGATCAGTGCAATTGTTTCCCATCACCATCTGATGTTATACTGGCCTAGTGTTGCAGCCACTAGTGTCCTGGCAGAAATTTGCCATGAGTAGGAAGTTTCGAGTCTGGATGGGAGAGTAATCTGTAGAGGCAGCTCGGGAGATGTCCCACTCCCCAGCAGAGACAGCTGAAGAGCCCAATAGTCCAGAATGGCTACGTGAAAGGAGCTGTTGGATGCAGGACAGGGAGAAGGCAAGGGTCATTCCACTTTAAGGAGGGATGAGGGTTCCAAAGAATTGAGCTGAGCACTAGTAAAGCTAGTGACACACCGAGGAACCAGCTGTAATTTCCCATGGTAGATCTAAACATCACAACAGCTGGCAGTAAATGCCACTAGAAGCCTAGACCCGTGATCAGGTGTCATAAGTTCAAAATCCTTTTGTTGGCTGAGAGGTGGTTTTGGCGCTGACCGTGCCTGTGGAGCAACTTTTTGCAGCTGAGCCAGTGAGGTAGTTCAAGGCTGCAATCCAGTGTGGCAAGATTGGTCTGTAGCTTTCGTTTCTGTTTCTGGCCCTGCTTTACCAGTACAGAATGGGAGTGGGGGCAGGCATTCAAGTCTTGGAGCCTTAATGGACGAGCATGATTTGGCCTGAGAAACAGGCAGAAAAACCCCAGGGATGGTTCTCGGAAAGAGAGGTATCCCAGGTCCACTAGAGCAGAAAAGGAAGTAGAAAATATAATGCGTTTCCCCTTTTAACAGAAAAGACAGCTGTTGTAGCCCTCTAGTGGCTGTGTAGTATAATTTGCAAATGAGAAAGTAGACACACGCACAAAAAAAATGAAATTCTTGCTTACAAAAAAGGATAGTCTCCCAGGGTCAGCAGCACTGATAAACATCTCTAACGAAGCAAGGTAAAATGGAGACCAGCAGGAAGAAGTCAGTGAGGCTGAGATCCTCCAGTCAGAGTGCTGGCTCTGAAAATTCACAATGTCCAAAGGTGCTAAATACCAACATACCTGAGGAGGTATACGGCTTTTGGCTGTTTCTGTAGATTTCTGGGCCCTGCAATGAACCGGAGTTCGGAGGATCCCGGGCGGCAGTTTCAACAGGGGAAGAAAGCCTCACAGTCTGCACAGCCACTGGGTACCACAGGTGTTAAACCGTTGTAGACCTGTAGATGTTGTTCATTTTAATAAATTCTTCACCACCTGTGCTCTACCAGGTGGCAGTATAGTGTAGTGGGTTAAGGCTCTGAGCTGCAGATCTGAGTTTGAATCCCACAGCCACCTAGGTGCACACTGTGTGTTCCTGATCAAGTCACTTAACTTCCTTGTGCTCCCAGGTCGCATCTGGAAACAAGCTTCGGCTTAGTGTGCTATTCCTGGTTAAACAATGTTCCCTTTCCCTTCCCCCCCCCTTTCCTTACCCTCTCCTCCATCTCCTGGTCTTTCCCACCTCCTGCCTCTCTCCCATCTCAATCACCCGAAGGTCTCCAATTCCCTCCAGTTTCTCCCCATGAAGTCTTGCTCGCCCTTACTTTACTTAACCCTTCTAAGTCCAGCCCTGACAGACTGGACCCCAAATTTCTGCATATCTCTGCTCCTGCCATTGCCTCTCCAATCCGTCATCTTCTGAACCTCTCCTCCACAGTGCTGTCCCTCAGACCTAGAAGGTTGCAAAAGTTCTGCCTCTACACAGAGGGGATGACCTCTCCTCCCATGGCAACTTCTGGTTGATCTCACTCCTTCTCTCTCTGTCTTGCAAAGCTTCAGGAGACTGTTGTACACTCCAGGTTTGCTGACTTCCTTTACTCCTCTGATTTCCTCTCCTCCCTCCAGTCTGGTTTTAGGAAGCGCCACTTCACCATCTACTCCCTGCTGTGAGTAACTAACTCTGTCCTCACTGGGATGGATCAGGGACATATAACTGCAGCAATATTCATCGAATTGGCCAAAGCCTTTCACTCAGGGTCTCACCCTCTCCTCCTTAACAAGCTGAGCTCAACTGGTCTCTCAGCATCTGCTGTTGACTGGTTCCACTCCTACTCCATGGGACGTCAACAATTGGTACAGGTGGGAGGTGTCGTGTTCCCTCCCCTGCCCATCCTAACAGGGGTTCCACAGGGCTCCATACTGGGCCCTATCTTATTCTCAGTTTTCCTAAATGACCTCTCCTCAACTTGTGTCTCTTCGTATGTTCACATGTATGCAGATGACACTGTCATTTACACCTCTGGATCTTCAACTTCAGCTGTGGAAGGTCAACTCCAGCTTGACTTCCACAACATGCTTTGCTGGTTCCACACCAACCAACTCATGGTCAAAACCAAGAAGACTATGTCTATGACCATTGGCAGCAACCAGAAACTGGTCAAGCTTTCACCTTCCCTGGTTTTCTCCACAATGGATGGCATCCTTCTAGAGTTTGTCCCTGCCTTCAAGTACTTTGTGTGGCTTGATAGCAAACTTGACTTCTCTGCCCACGTCAATGCCATCCATGCCAAACTTCACCCTAAACTTGGTGTCCTCTCTCTTCTTGACCCATCTTGCTTGGACCCTCCTAAAACTGATGCTTCTTGTGACTCCACTTGTTGTCTGTCTTCGGATCTTACCTCAGCAGGCTCTGTGCACTCTTACTGTTTTCTTTCACATTTGTCCACATATCATTGCATAATCCATGCTGTTGTTAATATAACTGGTCTCCATTTTGTTCCTACATCTGTAATGTTGCTTATGTAGCTGTTATCTGTTGCTTTGCAATTTTTATTCTTTCTATATTTCCTTCCCCCCTTCTCCTGGGTTGCACCTGAAAATGAACCTTTGCTCAGTGTGCCTTTCCCAGTTACCAGTTTTTAGATCAATCAGTGTTGTCAAGGGTTGGCTGGCATTGGTGAAACATAAGAAACATAGACTTTGACGGCAGATAAGGACTGCTTGGCCCACCCAGTCTTCCCATTTCCCTACCTATTGGATAGGCTGCAGATCCTAGTTAACCAACAGCCTACTTCCTCCTACCCCCCCCCACCACTAGAACTGCCTTATGTCTGTCCCATGCATTCTGGTGCACTTAAATTAAAACACAACATGCATATCCCCCAAACCCCACAGGCCATGCAGTTTCTTAGATGGCAGAAACCCCATCAAAATGGGATATTTGTAATCCAACTGGTAAAACGTGGTGAAGCAACAGGTGAAGTCTTTCAAAACAGTGCAGCGCTGCGGTATATTCAAGATTCCTAGACCCAGGTGCCTCCTCTTGATGCAGGAGGCCACTGGATTTTTGCTCTTCCAGGGTGTCTGTGTTGCAGGCAGCCTCCATCTCTCAGCTCCATGCTGAACTTGCCTCTTTTGGCACTGGCCACTGGCTCCTCCTACCCTCCGCCACACTCTCTGGCCTACTGAGGCCCCGGACTGACTCAGGCACATCCCAGATTCCATACCCTTAAGTTGATGGCAGCCAGACACCTTGCTGTAGTGCCTGCAATGGAGCCTCGATCAGAAGCCCCCAGTCTTCTGCTCCATGCTGGATCTTCTGCATCACATACATAATGGCTTGCATACAGTCACCACTCTTTTCCTCTCTGGAACTCAGTCACTCTCTTCACAGCTTGCTCTCCACTTCCTAGCCCAGGGGTGGCACAGCTTGCATCCACTACCAGTACAGCAGGTCCTTCCACCCCAACATCTCCACCAGATCTGTCTGCCTCCAGCACAGTTCTGCCTTTCTAACAAGAGGACTATAACAATAATGTCATACAAAACTGCATCATCTCCTTCTAGTGGTGCTGCCCTGGAAATATAACTGAATGCTAATAGAATTTAGAATTCTGTTTGAACTTTGCACAGTGGTCACTCTCCCTATGTTGTTCTAAAACCAGATTTGTTTCTGCACTGAAGACAGCAGTCGCACTGGGGTCCTGTTTCAGTCCTACTGGTCACTTTTATGTATTTTATTATAGTTAAACTGTTTATTTTTAGGTATTAAGTTATTTTAGTTTTTGATACTGTGCTAGTTTAGTGCAGTTTTATTATTTTTTCCCCCTCAGTTTCCTTTTAATTCTAGGAACTGGAGAACCTGCAATTCAGCATGGTTTCTGCCTAGCAAGGAACTGAGTGCTTTCTAGTAAATAAACTGCAAAACATTTTAAAATAAAAAAATATTGTTAGTGGTTTTCATTTATTATATTTGTGGAACCTAATACATGATTTGGTAGGTGTTTTCAGTCAATTGGCATGACTGAGAAACCTAGTCACCTGCTCCTGGCAAAAGCAGACTGCCAAGAGCTGTGTTTTAACTGTTTGGGTCCTGCCTACGATTTTAGACATTGATATTTATTTAGTCTTTGTTAATTGGGTAAGGCCTACTAGGCACAGGTGCCTGTTTTCAGAGGCAAACCAGGAGCACTGGGGAGGTTAAGTGACTTGCTCAGAGTCACACAGTATGCAAGTGGAGGTTGTAGGAATCAAACCCAGGTCTGTCTGCTGGATCTAACAAGCTCATTCACAGCACATTACTCTAACCTCTAGGCTATAGTGTCAGCCCCACGTAAATGGTTTTGCCTTAAAACACAACAAACAAGCATTTGTCAATGCCGAATGTTTGCTTACTGGCATTGGCAGTGGTAGTGTAGAAGTTACAGAGCTGCGTAATAGGAATGGCAGTGAAGTATTGAACTGAAGCCAACCCCACCACCACCCTGCAGAGAGTGACAGGCATTGGGGTGCGCTTGGTCATCAGGCATAACAGCCACGCCATTTCACCACACTCCACTCTGCAGAGACTGACAAGTGTCACGTGTTCCTTGGGGTCTTTGGTTTTATGCGCACCCCATTTCATTAGGGAAATACGTGAGATGGGTGCGATATAGAGAATGGGGTGAAGTTTGGTCAAGAGTCCAAGGCATACCTCGATGCCTCTCAGTGACTGCAGGGTGTGGAATGGTATGAGCATCACAGGCAAGAATCCCAAGTCACACCCCTGATTCCTGTCATTCTCTATAGGGTTGGGCGATTTAGTTGAAAAGCCTAATACCTCAGGCATTCCTTGGTATTTTAACTCCAAATTTTCAACATGTTTGTTTTGTGACCCCACCTCATGAACAGGGGAAATATCAGTTTGGTAGCCGAAAGCTGCTTATGCACAGTGACTACGGCATTTAGCACCACAAGTGCAAAAATATTCCGAACAGGATGTAAAAAATGACAGCTGTACTCTTTCATGTGGAGGTGTAAAATGGCTATGTTGCAAATGTGTAGTAAAAATATTTAAAAATGGTGAAGTCACGAAGCAGACATAGAAACTGTGCAACGACACTGCTATATAAGTAGGTTGGGGATATTTTATAGCAGATTGTCAACTCAGGCATTTTTGGTGCCTCCGATCATGAACAGTGTCACTGTGATTTTCTTTATCTGTGCCGACCAATGATTTCACAGCGACCACGCGATCTCTGCACTGAAAGTGTGAAAACACACTTCGGCCATGTTGTGAAAAATGGCAGCTGTACTGTTCATAAGGAAGTGTTGAAAAATGCCACTAGTGAAAATCTGGACTGAAAATATTACAAAGTCATGAACTAACGAGGATGCGTGGAATCTGCACAATGCTCACTCGTAACACAGTCATTTTATGGACTTTTGTCACCAAAATTTCAACATAGCCATTTTAAGACCTCTGCTCATGAACAGTGTAACTGTGATTTTCTTAATCTGTCCTAAACATTGCTTTCGCACACCAACAGCACCATTGTGCGCTACATGTGCGATAGCACATTTTGGGTGACATATGAAAAATTGCAACTGTGCTGTTCATAAGGAAGTTTAATAAATGGACATGTTGAAAATCTAGAGTGAAAATATTAAATTTGCAAACTTACGAGCATGCATAGGAACTGTGCAACGCACGCTTGTAAAAGTCATTTTCAGGCATTTTTTCACCAAATTTTCAACATACCCATTTTAAGACCTCTGCTCATGAACAGTGTCACTGTGGTTTTGTTAATGTGTCCCATACATTGAGTTTGCACACCGACTGCGCCATTGTGCGCTACATGGGCAGAAACATGTTTTAGGAAGGATGTGAAAAATGACAGCTGTACTGCTCATAAGGAGGTGGAAAATGGCAATGTTGGAAATCTGGAGGAAATATTGAAAATTCTCAAACCTATGAAGCGCATGTGGAAAACTGTGCAAAGCACACTGTGAAACAGTCATTTTTAGAATTCTGTCACCAAATTTTCAACATTGCCGTTTTAAGATCTCTGCTCATGAACAGTGACACTGTGATTTTCTTAATGTGTCCCATACACTGAGTTCGCACAACGACTGCGCCATTGTGCGCTACATGGGCGGAAGCACGTTTTGGGTGAGATGTGAAAAATGACAGCTGTACTACTCATAAGAAGGTGTATAAAAATGGTAATGTTGAAAATCTGGAGTGGAAATATTGAAAATTCGCAAACCTATGAGCGTGCATAGGAACTGCACAATGCACGCTCGTAAAACAGTCATTTTTAGGAATTTTTTCACCAAATTTTCAACATAGCCATTTCAAGACCTCTGCTCATGAACAGTGACACTGTGATTTTCTTAATTTTGTCCCGTACATTTATTTCTCACACCGACTGCGCCATTCTGCGCTACAAGGGCGGAAACACATTTTGGGTGAGATGTGAAAAATGACAGCTGTACTACTCATAAGATGGTGTGGTGAAATGGCAATGTTGAAAATCTGGAGTGAAAATATTGAAATTTCGCGAACTTACGAGCTCATGAGGAACCGCGCACGCACGCGATAAACAGTTTATTTTTGATTTTAGCATCAATTAACATGGCTCATGAATGATGTCACTGTTCATGGTGGTATTCAGTCCCGGGCGGTGATTTCGCAGTCACTGTGCAGTCACTGCGCGAAATCACCCTTCGAGCCCGAATAACGCCATGACAGTGACATCATTCATGAGAAGGGGTCCCAAAAACCCCATGTTGAAAATTTGGTGCAAAAATTCCCAAAAATGCCTGAGATATGCAATAAAGTTGAACCCCTCCTATCTAGCCCATTATACAGCTTACCGGCATTTCCTCAGTTCGCGGTCGGCTTTGAAGAGTGCAGACGTGTTCCCGGTCCACCGAAGATCGCCGCGCTGAGTCCGGAGGCATGGGTGGGGGTGGGAGGGAAAGCAGGGTGGGCGCGGGTGTGGAGGGGGTTCGGAGACGTGTTGCTGGGACCGCTTTTTGTTTTACAGGTTAAAACAAAAAAAGACTTTGTGGGATTGGCTCACGCTGGGGTGGGCTCCCAGCGTGGCACAAGAACTTTGGCCAGCCGACGGGGATTGGGCACCCCGCCGGCAACAAAAATAAAAAACTCGGATCGCTTGCCACGCTTGGGTGGGCTCCCAGCATGGCACAAGGACTTTGGGCATTCAGCGGATCGGGGATTGGGCACCCCTGCCAGCAAATGACTGATTGCCATGTTGGGGTGGGCTCCAGCATGGCACCAACTACTGGGGAGGAACGATGCAGCTCAGCCGACGGGATTGGGCACCTGCTGGCTAGGGTGGCTGCGACGCCAGGCTGGGAGCGCGTGAGCAGCTTCTATCGCTGCTCACCAAGCGTAGCTCCCTTTCAATCTGTATGTACTGCATTTTGGAGCATGTCATAGACAGCTCCAAAATGCATTGGCTTACAGGGGCCGCGCCTGCCAGCACACTGCCTGAATTGGAGGAGGAGGTGACACACCTCCGAAATCTCCGATGATGGCACTATGTTTCTTGCACATGCGTGCAAGCAAACATAAAAAGGGCTGCTACAAGAGAAGCTTTTTTTAGCTGTGCTGTCTGCTTCATCGTCACCAAAAAGCTAAACAGTAAAATACTCCTAAATGGAGGTGATTACCAATTATGGTGGAACGCATGCATCAGAATGTTCCTCACCTCAGCAGGAGTCCTCCACGTCCACATAGTTGGCTGAAAATGCTACCAGCATCAGTCTCTACCCAAAGGGACTGATATAGCTGCTAAGCCATCTTTGAAACCAGTAAAGAGCACAGGACAATCCAGTCAGGGGAGCCCTGATGCAAATGTTGGCAGAACTGTCAAAAGGGCTTCTGACCAGCCTATGCCTACAGTGGCTGGCATGAAAAAAAAGTACTGCCACTCCACCCACAAGGAAAAAGATGCAGGAAGTTGAAATGAGAGCTATGCCCTCGACGGTGGACATAAAATGTGGCAGTTCTTCAAGACATTCCAAATTATGGAGAACCGTGTAATTCCTGTTGCCTTCCCTCCCCAGGCTCAGCCTACACAAGTACAACCTGTCCTGTGGGAGGTGTATGAGGAAGGAACTAACTGACCACGAGGTAACTCCCAAACATGATTTTGGTTACCCATCTAGAGTAAAGGAGGATTCTATATCATATTCCTCATTTTTCAAACAAATAGTTGACTCTCTTGATATCTCTCAGAGGAAATGGAGGAGGATATTGAAGAGGATGATTTTATGAGTGTCAGGCCTGACATCCACTAAGAGACTGTCAGTGCCAATATGAGTGACTTAGAAAGGCTACTGCTAAGCTCAAACCAGCACCACTCTCTGCTGCTGGTATCAATGAAGGGACTGAAAAAAGTGCCAAGTGGACACAGAGTGGAGTACCTGTATGTCCACGTAGGCATCCTCCTGGAAAAGTATCCAGGCAGCTGAATAACATGGCCAGAGAAGTTTGCACGACAGCCATCCTTTGGCTGAGGCAGGCGGCCTATGTAGCTTACGCTGCTCGGTACTAAAAGGTGTTGTGGAATACAGTAAGGTTGATAAATGAAAAGGTTGAAAGCGATGAGGGTGATGATTTTGCAGCAACTGCTGAAGCAGCCCTTGATGTCACAAAATACCAATTTCACATGGCAGTGGATGCCAGTGCACGGCATCCAGAGTTCTGGCACACTGAGTGATACTAAGAAGGTTTTCCTGGCTAAGGACAGCTATCCTGAGTCAGGGCGCTCAGATTAAATTAATTGATTTCTCTTCTGACGGCACATCATTGTTAGGTGACAAAAATGAAGCCAATGTAAAAAAAGTGGATGAACAAAAATCCATTTATAAAAATTCGACTAAGAAAGAGATGGCCTCCACTTTCTATAGACTATATGGAAGGGGAGGTAGGGGAAGGGGTTACTACCAGAGACACTACTCTAGCTATGAGTACCCGGTACACAGGGATACCAGCAGAGATCGAGGCAGAAGGGGTTCCAGGTGTACTTCTGCACCAGCACCCAAGCCACAGCCATGTTGAACCCCTGACAATTTTGCCCAGGTCGCCAGCCAATTATTGCCAGTGGGGAGGCAACTGATGCACTGTTTTCAGGAGTGGAAAAAGGGGAGTTCTGGAAGTAGTGTGTGAGGGCCGTCCCTCCAGTTTCTGAAACTGCCAAAACTGCAAAGATCAAGAAACTTCCATTCCCACACACCAGAGGATAATTCTTCTTAGAACTGGACGTCAAAAACTCTTGCAGACAACAGCAATGGAAAAGGTCCCTGTATTCCAATGGGGGAAATGCCCTTTTTCCAGATATTCCCTAACCCTCAAGAAAAATATGGAGTGGTGACTTATTTTGGACCTGAGGTTCCTAAACAGGCACATCAAAAAAAAAGTTCAGAATGGTGACACTGGGCACAGTGATTCAACTAGTTAGGGTCATTAGACATAAAAATCATATACTTTCATGTCCCAATAAAGATCATGCATCAAATATTACCCAAGAATCAGTCTGTGGAACTGCCACTACCAGTTTTCAGCCTTACCATTTGGCATAACCTCAGCACCAAGGTGTTCATGAAGTGCCAAACTGGTGGCAGCACATATGAGAAGGTAGGGTGTAGAATTTTTTTCCCTTATCTAGACAATTGGCTCATATCAGGGAAAACAGAGGAGGAAACTGTGCACTCCAGTTCCTTGGCAAGGAGCATACTAGAAAGGTTAGGTTTTCTCCTAATCCTGCAAAAGACTCCGCTAGAATCCAGTCAGGTACTGGAGTTCATAGATACAGAATTAGACACCCTGCAAGGCAGAGATGTACTGCTACTAAACAGGGTAGAAATTCTCATTTGATGTGCAAATTTATTCCAGGCAGGCCAAAGACAGCCTGTCAGAGAATTCCTGCAGCTCCTCGACCACGTGCCGTCAGCAGCAATGGTAGTGCCCTGGGCTCGAGTATAAATGGGGGATGTGCAGTACCACATGAGGAAGTACTTATACCAAAGGACAGACCCTTTGAATTGCCCAGTACCAGTCACATAAATGTGTCTTTGGGCCCTGGAATGGTGGAAAGACAGGTAAAACCTCAGAAAAGTTATTTACTTCCTTTAGTTTCTCCTACTCAGGTGCTTACAACAGGTGCTGCCCTTGTAGGATGGGCAGGCCATTTGTGAGGCAGAACCATAAATGGGGTCTGGAGCGCACGGAGCACATAAACATGCCTGAACTCAGGGCAGTAGTCCTCTTAAAGCAGTCCTTCTCCCTCCCTTGTTGCACAGCAAAACAGTTCAAATAAGAACAGACACTACGACCACCAGATATTACATAAGCCGGGAGGTACCAGATCCTCAAAACTGCATGCAGACAATGAGGATATGGAACTTTGCATACTCAACAGATGCCAAAGATAGTGTTTTGGCAGATTCGTTTAGGAAGATGAGCTAAGGCAGTTATGAATGGTCACCGAATCTGGATGTGCCAACAACAGTTTTGAAGAGGTGGAGCATTATACAGAGAGATTTGTATCCCTCATGGGAAAGCAAAAACACCCAAGCCTGTTGCACACCTTCCTCCGGGATTACGCTCTATTTACAAGGTGTAGCTATGCAGTAAACACATAAAGTTAATTTGCCTCACATAACAGTGAAACAAACATATAAAAAAGTCAGTACATATAATAAAGTAATTTGGCATATAAAAAAAGTAAAAGCACAAACATTCACCAGGCTTTTTTTATAAATTACCACAACACCAATTATTAATAACTTCACTAAACATACAAATACAAGCTATGAAGAACATTTTAGTGCTATGTTACATTTTATCTATTGCACACACATCTAAAGCTAAGAAACTGTCTAACCTTTGTTTTAAAACTGTGTTCCGTGAAATCCAGATTTTTCAAGTCTGGAGGTAGTGCATTCCAAGTACTGGCAACGCTAAACTCAAGTATAATTTTACTGAAATTGTTAATAATCCTAGGCTGTATCAAGTCCCTAGCCCCGTTTTTTCTTAGATTAAAACTGTGTCTAGGTTTTTGTACTTTCTCTATAAAATGTTGGGGTGTTTTATTTTTGAGCATACTCCAGACTAAATTAATCCAAATATTCTTTTGTCTTAAATAAAGTGAACGCTAACCCAACTTATTGTGCATTGTGCAGTGGTGAGTATTATAACTACACCTCAAAACAAATCTTGCCGCTCTGTTATAAAGACGATCAAGTTTTTCTAACTGCTGTTTACTTGTGTGTCTGTAAATGTGATTCCCATAGTCAATTATTGGCAAAATCAATTTGTTTGCTTTTGTTAAACGTACAGATTTTGTTGTACTTGTTGTGAACCTTCTTGCCGCCCCATATGCCCATTTGCTCTGTGGATCAGAGGAAAGGGAGGGAAGGCATAAAGGAACCTCCCTTTCTAAGAAAAGGACAGTGTGTATCACCAGAAAACTCCAGGCCCTGGATCAAAGGTGCAGAAAAGTAGCAGTTTTGCGTTGTGTGGGGACACAAAAAGGTCCAACTCTGGACACCACCATCTGTCAAACAGGTCTTCTGTGACCGGGGTCAGCAGTTCCCACTCATGCATTCTGGAATACAACTGGCTTAAGTGGTCTGCCAGGATGTTTTGGGCACCTGGAATATGGAGAGTTGACAGCTCCAGAGCCCAGTATCAAACCCTCATTGCCTCCCTGCACAGAGGGTAAGAGTGGGTGCCCCCCCCCGTTTGTTGATGTAGTGTACCACACTGATATTGTCTGTACCAGCAGAGGGCCCAGAGACAGGTGGAACTGGAAGGCCTGCAGGCGATACAGTACTACTCTCATCTCACAGACACTGATGTGCAGTGAGGCCTTAAGTGGAGGCCACATCCCTTGAGTCTGGAAAGGACCCAGATGGGTACCTCAGCCCATCTCTGAAGCATCCGAGGTTAGGAGTTGGTGAGGAGATGGAATGGGGATAGGAACCCCTGCTAGGAAGTGGCTGGGTTCCATCCATCACTGGAGGACTTTCTTGATGGGGGAGGAGAACAGGACCATCTGCTCCAGGTCATCGGTCTGTTGGTCCCCTGCACTCTCAGGGTCCATTGAGGGATGTGCATATACAGCCTTACTAGGGGTACAGTAGCAATGGTCATCAGACCCAATAGTCTGTGGTACGTTTGGTCTGTGATGTACCAGTTGTGAGAGACTTTCCGGTTCTGCACCATTAAATGTTCCACACAATCCGGAGTCAGGAAGGCCAAGCACTGAGCAGTATCCAGAATAGCTACAATGTACTGAAGAGGCTGGCCAGGGGTCAACACTAACTTAGCTAGGTTGACTGTAACTGCAAGTTGGCAGAACTGCTGCAGGGTATGTGCCTGGGTGATGGACAACTGCTCCCTGGAGGTGCCCTTAAGTAGCCAGCCATCCAGATAAGGAAAGACAAAGAGGCCCTTCCTCCTGAGAGCTGCTGCTACCAATGTGAGGCACTTGGTAAAGACCCAAGGCGCCAAGGATAAGTCAAAGGAGAGAACCCTGAACTGGTAGGAACTTAGGAACAGGAATCTGAAGTACTTCCTATGGGAGGGACAAACCTCAACATGCAGATAAGCGTCTTGTATATCCAGGGAGCAGATACAGTCGCTGTCCCTGAGCAAGGGTAACAGGCCAGGGAGGGTGACCATTCCGAACGTCTTTTATTGGATAAAATAATTCAAGTTGCATAAGTCCATGATGGGCCTCAAGTCCCCTGTGGATTTGGGACGAGAAAGAAGTGGGAGTAGAGCCCTGTGTTTCTCTGTTCCTCAGGAATGGGTTATATGGCCTTTTAAAATAGCATCGTCTGGCTCTCCACTCATAGCATCTGCATGTGTGCAGGAGGGTAAGTGGAGGGTCCCGGTGAGAGATCTGGAGGCATATCCATGAATTCTAGAGCATGGCCCTGATGTATACACTGAAGCACCCACATGTTGGATGTAATCTCATGCCATCTGTCGAGATGGAGGGAGAAACCATCCCCTACGACCATATCCTTTTTTTAAAAATGTATTATTTTTTGTGCCAGCTTTCCCTGACTCTCCCCCCACAGGGGCCCAGCTCCCACTCACACTGCCTCCCCATGCCCAGGCTTACCCCCCCCAGGTGGAGCTGCTAGGTGGGTGCCCCCTTTCCAGGTCGGCGGTAACTTGCCCTGGCTTACCCCCCAGGGTGGGGCCACGGGAGCGAGGCCTCACCTGGTGGACACAGTAGGTAGTGGAGGCAGCGGAGCAGAGCTTCATGCTTTTTTTTGGGGGGGGCAGCATGCATTTTTCCTGTAAGCCATATCGGAGGCAGGGACATGCAATGACAGCCTGTGTCCACCCCGCCCCCCACTGATACAGCGCCAGCACTGCATTTCCTCCAGCCTCCGCTAGGGGTCCGTAACGTGCCAGATACACAACCCCCCAACCCCGGAGAAGGACAGCAGTCCCTAGGACACTTGATCCTTCTCCCCTGGCCAGCCCTCTGTCATCCCGAGTACATTCCTGAAATTTGATGTTAGCATCGCAGATGGATGCCCTGCCTTTGTGCCAGTGGGCCGGACTCAACCACATCCTGAGGAACTGGATGGGGGGGTGAGCAATGAGTCATGCTGTGGCATGCCTGAAGCCAGACCTGCTCCTCCACCTCTTGTGAACTTGCCCATGTTGGCGAAGGGGGTAGGCGGGGCAGCCATCACCTTTCACTTGGTAGGCTGCTTGGAAGCGACTCTAGGATGGTGGGTGGTGTGCCAAAAGGGCACCCTCTGACTGCTTTTCTGGTGGATGTGGTAGAAGGAGTGGACTGAATGCAGGGTTCTACCTGAAGCCTGCAGACAATTGAGAATGTCCTGCACATCACCCCCAAAGAGTTTGTGACCCATGAAGGGGCATTCGGGATTGACTGCTGGGCATCGGTCGCAAACTCTGATATTCTGAGCCAAGAGTAGCACCTGAGACAAATGCCTACTACCGAAGCCCTAGTCGAAGCATCCACAGCATCATACGCAGCCTTCAACAACTGTCTACCACGTCAGCACCAGACTGGAGAACCTAAAGCATATCTTGTATGTGGGGACCCTCAAGAAGGGACTGGACGGCCAATTTTGCCACATCTCAGAAGTCAGCCTGGTACTTTAACATGTGCCCCACATAATTAAGGACCCTACTAGCTAGGGTAGAGGATGCAAAGACCTGTTTCCTCATTAGGTCCAGCTTCCTGGACTCCTTATTGGGAGGAAGTTGCTGAGGTGCTGGGGCCTCTTAGACCGGTCGTGGGCCGCATTTTGGACCACAGAGTCTGCCTGTGGGGGCCTGGAAAAAAAGGGCTCCCTTGAGGGAGCCTGGTATAACTTGTCCGCTTTTCTGGGCATGGGGGGGGGAGGTGTGGCTGATACCAGACTACTAGAATAGCACCCTCACAGGCATCAATGATAGGGGGTATAACAAGGGAAGGCAATTCAGGCAGATGTAGGTAGTGTGCCAAGTCCCTCCAGGAGGCATCCTGCTCTGCAGAGTCAAAGCCCATGGCTGCCTGCAGCTGTTGCATCACAGCAGCAAAGGATGGGTCATCGGGGAAAACTGGGGGACACAGTTGGAAGAGTCGTCCCCCAGTGAGGAGACTGTAGAGGTGCTGGAGGGGGTTCTGGCATCTGCAAACTCCTCCTCGTCATCACCCTCCTCTAGGTGGAGGAGGTCTGGGTGATAGTTGTCGTAATCGTTCCTGGGTTCAGAGGGGGGAACTGAGGACATTGACAAGCATGAAGGAGTGACCCTTGTCGATGACTGGTGTAGGCACCACAGTCAACTGAGCAGATCCCCCCGATGATGGGGTGGGGTCCGGGACTACCCGCTGTACAAGATCCAGGACCAAGGAGAACAAAGCCTGGATGTTGACAGTGACAGCCATCGATGGGGCTCGGGGTCATAATGTCGCAAGACATTATGCCGCATGGCTAAATCACGCTGCCAATACAACGCAATTTATGCCATGCAGCATAACTCTTTTTTCTGTGGGGGCAGCTCTGGACCCCACCCCCCACTGAAGATTCTTAACTCCAGGGAGGTCCAACTCGGGTAGTGCACAAAGTCTTTAAAAAAATAACATTTCTGGGACTGGGAATCCTGTTGCTGTGGCTCTATCCAGTGAGCCACGGCAGCTGCTCAGCAGAACCCACTCCCAGCAGAGGTCTTATCCTCTGCCTCGGAGTGTGTGAATGGTGCAATACCATGTACAGCAGTATACGCGGTATTGTACCATTCGCTGTCCTAGACAGTATTATTTTGTGTTAGCTATAATGTTGTATGCTATTAAGCGTACAACATTATGACCCGGTACACATTGATGGAGCTTCCTGAGGCAGAGAAAGAAAGAATTGAGGCCCCTGCAACAATGAAAGCATTAGAGGCAGAAGTGATGGAATGGGGGCAGACTGGGGAACCAGCTGAGGGGCCTGCATCCCCAGAATTGCCAGAAAGGAAAGGGGCATCGACACGACAGGTCAACTGCCAACAGGCCAAGAAGTTGGCTGCATGGAGACTGGCAGCACTCCCTGGCTGAGCCCCTTGGGATGGGAGGTATTCAGCAGGGTGGGTGGGTTGACGGAAGCAAGGGAGGAAGCCCTGCGAAGAAGACTCAGCATCAACAGAGCCGACAGCCTGCACTGCTAAAGTCCCCCTTGTGGATGATAGGGTGAAGTAGGCAGCGGGGATCATCAGCGGGAGGTTGGAAGAGCCCGCCGATGAGGAACTACCCCTGGACTGAGCTGACCCAGTGGTGAGGGCTGTCAGAACCTGCCCTGCAGCTAGAAGGGTGGTGGAGGCAGTGGGGAGGGTTGCTGACCTGGTCAATGACGCTGAAGCATTTGGTGCTGAGAAATGACTTTTCTTCCGGTGGCGGTGGTTCCCTGACGACGACTTGTCCCAGGCTTTACAAAAGTGTGAGCCAGAAGACGGGGCTGGGGAAGCGAAGGAGCACCTGACCTAGAGCTCCTTCTCTAAGATTGCCACATTTTGCTCCAAGAGAAGTGCCTTGAGCTCCTCCGGGCGGCATCAGTGTTTTTGCTTGGTTACAGCTGTTGCAGATCTCACATGCTTGGATGTCGTGACCGGCACCAAAGCAACAGACACAGAGTCATGAAGTTCATTGTCAGAGATTTTCTGCCCACAGCTGCAGCGATGGAAAAGTGAGTCTGAACTGGAAATAAACAAAGGTAAGGAAGGGGTAATCACTTTAGAGACTAAAGTTATAAGGCACTTGGGTGAGAAAAAAGCAACAAACCGAGAAGAGGTTAGAAATGCAAAATGGCGATCGACTGAAGCAAAGGTGCTCCATGGAGTCCAATGCGATGGTCAACGGCGGGGAAAGAACTGAGGAAGGCATGGGGCTGCTCATGGCAATAGAGGGGGACATCGATGTAGTCATGTTGCTGTGGGTGGCCCCAGTTAGACTGCTTGCAAAAAGCTTGCATGTGTTCCTGGCACCTGACAGCTAAGGTTCCTAAGGTGTGACCTGCTGCAAGAGATATCCTTAAAGAAGATGGGAAGTTACTGAATGCCTCCCCCTCCCCTTTTTTCTCTTATTCAGAGAGTATTGATGAAGCTGAGGAGACAGCAGCAATGATGCTGATAGTTCCAGACTGGGACAAACAGGCCTAGTATTCACTGCTGCTGACCAAGTCATGCAAGAACCCCATCTAGCTGCCTCTGAGACATAGTCTCCTGATCCTCTCACAGGGCAGAGTGACCTACCCAGCTTTCAAAACACTGTGCCTGAAGGCTTGGTTCCTGAAGAGCTAGAGTTTGATTGGACCTCTCGGATAAAGTGCTAGAGGTTCTGAAGGTATTTAGAAAACCATCTACGAGGAAAGCATAATCTTACTTCGAGTGGGAGCTCTTGCAGCAGGCTATTACATTTAGGACTATGCCGCAGGCACTAGGACCGCCCGGTGAAAAGCTTCTGCCAGCAATACCAGCGTGGACTGCCCCCAACGCCGGCCCTGCCACGACGTTGGTCATGGTACAAGAGGGAGCGGACCCAGCTCCACCTCAGTTCTTTCCCGCCGCGTACCCGCACGTGAAGCCTGCTTCTGTCTGCGATTTCAGCAAGAAGAACTTCTAGCAAGACTTTTTGCCTTTTTATGTTGCTTGCACGCATGTGCAAGAAACATAGTGCCATCATCGGAGATTTCGGAGGTGTGTCACCTCCTCCCAATTCAGTCAGTGTGTTGGTAGATCGTTTCAGAAGCTGGTCGCATTCTGGAGCTGCTCCATGACAAGCTCCAAAATGCAGTGGCATACAGTTGAAAGGGGGAGCTACTGTGAGTCGTGGTAAGGTGATTGATCGTAAGAATTCTTGTACGTCATGTAAAGGTACTTGTTTCTCTGGGGTATACAGGGACTGATAGTATGTGGTAAAGCTTCGCAATGTCAATCACCTTACTAATGACTACGGAGGCCTAGGAGGCTTTTGGTCAGCTTCTTATCACGGACACGGAGCTGACATCCGGCATACGGAATACCAAAGCGCAAAAAGCCCTGGCCCAGACAGATACGGAGCGGAATTCTACAAGGCATTTAAGGCCTAATCTTCCCGAGCCTCCGCCTCGTTTTTAATGAAGTCCTGAAAGGGGGGCCTCCTCCCCATCCTGGGCCTATGCCACAGTGTCTGTTATCCCCAAGCAGGGTAAAAACCCACAATTGTGTGCCTCGTACAGGCCTATATCTGTGCTTAATCAGGACTATAAACTTTTTATGTCAATTCTGTCCCATAGGGTGGACCGGATCCTCCCCTCACTGGTTCATAAGGATCAAACGGGGTTTGTCCGAACCCGCACCACCACGGATAACATAAGACGAACCCTCTATGTAGTGCATCAAATGCACAAGGAGGGAATCCCATCCCTGTTGGTCAGTCTGGATGCCGAGAAGGCATTCGACAGAGTTTCCTGGCAGTTTCTTTACGAAACTTTACTCACATTCGGTTTCCCTCCCGTATTAGTGAATGTCCTAAAGAACATATACTCGGCACCATACGCCTGTGTAAAGGAGAATGGACATCATTCGAGGTACTTCCCACTATACAGGGGAACGAGACAGGGCTGTCCCCTCTCATCTCTCTTGTTCGCAGCCTTCATAGAACCCCTAGTACAGAAGATCAGGGAAACACAAAACATAACTGGAGTAATCCTGGGGAGCACCGAATTGCCCTTTTACGCTGGATGACATATTGCTGTATCTGTGAACTAGAACAGTCCTTTTGGCAGCCAAACAAATCTTGGAGGCCTTTGTGGGTGTAGGGGTATAAATTAAACCTTAACAAAACCGAGATGCTCCTTTCATTACCTCCCTACCCAGAGTACTAAGGCTTTGGTCCCAGGGAAATGGGAACTGGAAAATTGAAATACCTAGGGATACACATACCCAGATCCGATCGAGTTTTATAACTGTAATTATGCGCCTAATAACACAGCTTAAAGCTGATCTGGCGGTTTGGGCGACACTCCCTGGACTGGCACACAGGATTGACCTCATTAAGATGGTCACCCTGCCCAGAGCGCTGTATATGTTTCAGAATATACCGCTTCTGATCCCAACACAAACATTCAAGGAAATAAACAAGCATATCACTAAATTTGTCTGGGCCAACAAAAGGCCCCGTGTGAGGTTTGGGATCCTGACCCTCCCTAGAGATGAGGGGGGCATGGGTCTCCCGGATCTTCAACTTTGTCAGCAGGCGGTGAATGTGATACATGTAATGTCCAGGCAAGGTAGAACTGACAGCCCACACTGGCTGGACATAGAACGAGCACTTATAGATGACACTGATTTCTGCAGAATTTTATATCAGGCGGGAGAACTGGCCTGTATTTCCAGGGGACACCCTTGGATCAAGGTCATGTTAAAGGCTGGAGGACTATCCGAGGGACCACCAGCTGACCAGGTTTCTTCCACTCCTATGTCCGATCCCCTCTCTAGAGGCTTTTCCTCTGAACATTACTGATGGTGGCTTTCGTAGGTGGGAGAGGGGAGGACTGAGATATCTGAGCCAAATAATGAGGCAGGGTATTATGTGGTCCTTCACAGAGATCCAAAAGGATTTTAATGTTCCGAAGGAAGATTTCTTCCACTACCTACAGCTCAGACATTACATGAACCATCTCCCAGGGGAGATCTGGGATCCGGACCGGGTCCCGTCACTGGTACAGACTCTGGAAGCGATGTTCAGGACTAGCAAACAAAACCGCCTAATCTCGATGTGCTATAGCTCCTTGAGAGCCCAGAACCGGTCCTGCATAGATAGCATCCGGAACAGATGGAGCCGGGAAATAGGCCACGAGGTGACTCCAGAAGACTGGCAGCGAGCCTGGAGGAACTCAGCCAAAATAACCAGCTCGCATGTCTGGCGGGAATTTGCATGGAAGTGCTTAATTCGCTACTTCAGAACTCCAGTAATTACTGCTCGTTATAAGGCTGGGCAGGGAGCGGGATGTTGGCGCCAATGTGGCGCTGAAAGGGCCGACCATACCCATGTAATGTGGAGCTGTCCTTCCCTGAGACCTTTATGACCTCCTTGCAGCAACACTTCAGGAGATTTTTGACCCCAGTTCCAGCGACAATGGAGCTGGTCCTGCTGGTCCTCCCCGGATATGTAGGCCCATAACTAGCACCTTCTCCTTGTGCTGCTCACGGCAGCCAAAAAGCCATAACGCCGACATTGGTTGACACCTGAAGTACCCACCATACAAGAATGGTGGGTTATTTCTAAACAAATTTACACCATGGAAAAATAACACACAGTCTAATAATCAGGTAGAAAATTTAATACCAGATGGGCCAAATGGCAGATATACTACATGCTGAGGGACCCGTGTTCATCCCTTGGGGGCGGAGGGGCAATCTGGGGCTCTCCTCCCTCGCCCTCTCTCGGCACTGCGCTGGGGACCTGATGGCTGGATCCAGGGGGGATGGGCCCGGGATCGGGGAGCTCGGGGAGCCTGGGGCTGGGATCGGGGTGCACCCTCACCGAGTGCTACACTGCAGGGACCAGACAGGGAGTTTCTATGTCGGTATAAATGACATCTAATGCCGAGCCCTCCCAGGGAGATGCGGTAACTTTCCCCCTGTGTAGGAGAGAACTACTTAATGTGATGGGCTGGGATGCCCAGGAGAGAGGCCAAAGTGAGGAGATGGAAGGCCAAGGAACCGAAATGAGTACTATGTGGATATGGACACTGTTTTTATGCAAGGACTGTTCTCTTTCCTCCTCTCCTGACCCTCCCTTTAATTCCTGGGTTTTTATTCTTAATGAACATGGAATTATTATACTCTCACTAAGATTGATCCTTGATGACATGTACCTCAAATTAATTGCTGTTGGTATGGTTGACTTGTATGTAAATAAGTTTAAAATATTAATAAAAAAGGATATTTACAAAAAAAAAAAAGAAAGGGGGAGCTACACTTCAGTGAGCACTGATAAGATATCGGCTGCTCACGCGCAGCTCCCTCCCCCACAGACACCCACGCAGGTGTGCGCGCCCCCGCTCCCCGCACGCACTGTATAGCCAACGGGGTGCCCAATCCCTGTCGGCTGAGCTGCGTCCCCCCCCAGTAGTAAGTGCCATGCTGGGAGCCCACCCAGCGTGGCAAGTGGTCTTGGCCCACGGGTGCCTAACTTCGTCGGCTGACCGCCTCGTCTCTGTAGCCACGCCAGAGCCCACCCAGCGTGGCAACAAATGCCATGGCTGACGGGGTGCCTAATCCCCGCCGGCTGAACGCCTCAACATCCTTGTGCCATGCTGGGAGCCCACCCCAGCGTGGCAACGCCCCACAACGCCTTTTTAAAAACCTGTAAAACAAAACTGCCCGCGCTGCCTCCCAACCCCTCCCACAAACCGCACCCACCCACCGCGCACTCCAGTCTCCCACACCCCCTCACCCCATACTTACCCGGACCTCGGCGCGACGATCTTCGTGGACCGGGAACACGCCTGCACTCTTCAAAGCCGACCGCGAACTGAGGAAATGCCGTAAGCTGTATAATGGGCTAGATAGGGGTTTCAACTTTGTTGCATATCTCAGGCATTTTTGGGAATTTTGCACCAGATATTCAACATGGGGTTTTGGGACTTCTTCGAATGATGTCACTGTCATGGCGTTATTCGGTCCTGAAGGGTGATTTCGCAGTCACTGTGCAAAATCATCCTTTGGGCCTGAATAATGCCATGACAGTGACATCATTCATGAGAAGGGGTCTCAAAAACCCCATGTTGAAAATCTGGTGCCAAAATTCCCAAAAATGACTGTTTTACGAGCGTGCATTGTGCAGTTCCTACACAGGCTCGTAAGTTCGCGAAATTTCAATATTTTCACTCCAGATTTTCAACATTGCCATTTTACCACACCTTCTTATGAGTAGTACAGCTGTCATTTTTCACATCTCACCCAAAATGTGTTTCTGCCCATGTAGCGCACAACGCGCAGTTGGTGTGCGAAATCAATGTACGGGACAATTAAGAAAATCACAGTGACACTGTTCATGAGCAGAGGTCTTAAAATGGCTATGTTGAAAATTTGGTGAAAAATTCCAAAAAATGACTGTTTTACGAGCGCTTGTACAGTTCCTATGCACGCTCGTAAGTTCGCGAATTTTCAATATTTTCACTCCAGATTTCCAACATTGCCATTTTGCCACACCTTCTTATAAATAGTACAGCTGTCATTTTTCACATCTCACCCAAAACGTGTTTCCGCCCATGTAGCGCACAATGGCGCAGTCGGTGTGCGAAATCAATGTACGGGATAAATTAAGAAAATCACAGTGACACTGTTCATGAGCAAAGATCTTTAAATGACTATTTTGAAAATTTGGTGAAAAAATTCCAAAAAATGACTGTTTTACGAGCGTGCATTGTACAGTTCCTACGCACGCTCGTAAGTTCGCGAATTTTCAATATTTTCACTCCAGATTTTCAACATTGCCATTTTACCACACCTTCTTATGAGCAGTACAGCTGTCATTTTTCACATCTCACCCAAAATGTGTTTCTGTTTCATGTAGCGACAAGCGCAGTCGGGTGCTAAATCAATGTACAGGACAATAAAGAAAATCACAGTGACACTGTTCATGAGCAGAGGTCTTAAAATGGCTATGTTGAAAATTTGGTGAAAAATTCCAAAAAATGACTGTTTTACGAGCGTGCGTTGTACAGTTCCTATGCACGCTCGTAAGTTCGCGAATTTTCAATATTTTCACTCCAGATTTCCAACATTGCCATTTTGCCACACCTTCTTATAAATAGTACAGATGTCATTTTTCACATCTCACCCAAAATGTGTTTCCGACCATGTAGCGCACAATGGCGCAGTCGGTGTGCGAAATCAATGTACGGGATAAATTAAGAAAATCACAGTGACACTGTTCATGAGCAAAGATCTTTAAATGACTATGTTGAAAATCTGGTGAAAAAATTCCCTTCAGATGTTCTGCAATATTACTAATGAAGACATTGAACAGAACTGGCCCCAGGACCGATCCCTGCAGCACCCCACTGGTCGCCCCCTCTCCCTAGACTGCATACCATTTATCACCGCTTTCTGCCTCCTGTCTGTTAGCCAGTTTCTAACCCAGTTTACCACCCTTTCCCCCATGTCCAGCCTACCTAGCTAGTTTATCAGCCTCCTATATGGGATGGTGTCAAAGGCTTTGCTGAAATCAAGGTAAGCGTTGTCCACTGCCCCACCCTGATTCACTTCCTTTGTCACCCAGTCAGATAAATCAACCAGATTTATCTGACATGATGTCCCCACTGTGAATCCATCTTGTCTATGGTCCTGGGTTCGGCGGCATCTAGATGCCCCACTATCCTTTCTTTAAGCAATGTCTCCATGATCTTCCCCACTACTGAGGTGAGGCTGAATGGCCTATTGTTCCCTGCCTCCTCCCTGCTGCCAGACTTGTGTAGAGGGACCATGTACCCTCCATCCACTCAATGTTGAATGACCCAGTGAACATGGCTGCCAGAGGTACTGCTATCTCCCTTCGCAGTTCTGTTAATATCCTTGGGCGTATGCCATCTGGTTTCATCGCTTTGTCTACCTTCAATTTAGTGAGCTCCTGCAGGACTCTTTTGCCTTTGAATGGACTATTGTCCACCTCTTCACCCCCTTGGCAACTGCTGTACTGCTGTGGCCCTTGCCCCTCCCACTCTTCTGTGAATACTGAACGGAAAGACACAGTGGATGTCTTGGGATGAAGTCATGAAACTGTCACTTCCAAATACCTAAACAGCACATACAAGCAAGCAACATTTGGCATTGACAAATGCTTGTTTGATGGTCTTTTGCTGTTTTACCATCACCAATGTCAGTTTCGCTGCCGTCGTCTTGTCACAGTATTCCCGCTTTTAGCGCTGTGTTTTTTGCCTTGGTTTTGCCGCTTCCAGTACCAACGTCAGCCCTCTTCCTTCCCGGCTGGGTTCGATGTCTTCCCGGGCTTCGGCGTCCCCCGAACACTTGAATAAGTGTGACTGTGGGCGGCAGATTCCCACCAAGGACGGGCACCGGCAGTGCGTCTTCTGTCTTGGTCTCGACCCCGACACTGTCAACTGTGCTGACTGCCAGGCCTTCACCCGTCAGACCCGCATCCGCCACCTGAAAGCCCTCAAGGACTACCTTCTAGAACAGAAGATGGATCTGCACTCATTGGAGGGGAAGAGGAAGTAGAAGAAGTGACACAGCAAGGAGCGTAGTTGGTCTCGACACCGGTCCCAGTCTCAGTCCAGATCGCATTCGCGGTCTTCTCCTCAAAAGGCCCGTCCTTCAGGGTCTGGAGAACCGCCGAAGACTCCACAGGCTAAGGCCGGCTCGTCAGGGGAGAAGCTGGCCAAGCCGAAGGTGACTCCACTAAGGGTCATCGCCAAGTCCTTAGAGGTACCTGCTTCGGCCCTACCTGCTAAGGCACCGACGCCGCCTGCTAAAGGCACATCTCCGGAGGCTAAGGACTCTCTGGCACCCCCTGGCGTCACCCCGTCGCCGGGTCCCTCACGATGCCAGTTGAAGAGGCAAAGGACCCAGGGTCGGTCGTGTAGCCGTACGTCCCCATCGCCCAAGTCCTCCTCCCCCCCCCCGGGCCCTCAGGAGAGCTCTCCTTCGCATCCTGACGTTCTGGAGATTTCTTTTCCGAAACGAGCGGCTGAGATCTTTTCCAAGGACGAGCTCAAGGAGCTTTTCTCCTTCTGGTGGGGGTAGGTCCACAAGCGGGCCTCCCCATCACCGGCCCAGACACCAGTTCTGGATCCTGCTGGAGAACCACAGCCGGGGGGTGAGACTTCTCCGCAGAAGTCACCGGAGCGCAGTCCTTTAACCCCTTCCAGGGCTCATTCCCACTCTAGATCCGAGGACCACCAACGTCGATCTAGGATTTCTAGCGACTGACGTCGGTCTAGGTCTCGTTCCAGGAGCCCTTCTCGCACTAGGCGGGACCACTCCCATCGTCTGTCTTCTGGCCGACGTCGGTCATTGCTCTGTCGTCGGTCCAGGGACCGGAGTCGGTCTTTGGACCATCGTCGGTCCCCTAGTCACCGATGTCAGCGAAGGCATGGTCACAGGGTGGAATCAGACTATTCCAACTCGGCTA
The DNA here is from genome assembly GCA_016271365.2 of Neoceratodus forsteri. Classification (NCBI taxonomy): domain Eukaryota; kingdom Metazoa; phylum Chordata; order Ceratodontiformes; family Ceratodontidae; genus Neoceratodus; species Neoceratodus forsteri. The sequence continues at coordinate 159,111,870 of CM057458.1, read as the reverse complement.
GTCGATCCTCCTCTTCTTCATTGACCTCTTCATCCTCTCTCAGCCTCAAGCGCTCCCCTGGAGAGAAGGACCAGCCTTGCTCACCTCTGGATGATCCTACTTTTATGGATGTCATGAGGCACATCCAGGCTTCCAACAAGTGGGACACGGAAGGCCTGGATCCTGAACGCTGGAGATTAGCTAAGTACCTGAGGCAGAAGGAGCCAAAGCTCCTGGTTATTCCTCCTTTGGTGGATACCTTCCAGGATCTTACAAGGTCTACCTGGATGCATCCGACCTCAGTCCCGGCAGTTCCGAAGAAGTTGGATAGGCTCTATAAGGCCCTGAGGGCGGAACCCTTCCTGGCGGAACACCCTCAGGCTGACTCATCGATGATCACGGATGCCCATGATAAATCTTGGCAACCAAAGCACCTCAGCTCCTAGCCTCCTGACCCAAAGTCCTGATACCTGGACCAGGTGGGCAAAAAAGTTTACGCTGCCTCCACCTGTTCCATCCGCTCCCTGAATTTCCTTATGCATATGGTACAGTATCAGAATGTGTTATGGGAATGGGGACTTGAGCTGACACAGGCCATGCTAGATTCTGACAAGAAGACGGAGCTCCTGGCCCTTTTTCAGTCGGGCTCAGACGTAGGCTCCCACGTACTGAGAGCCTTGTATGACACTGCAGACACGGCAGCCAGGGCAGCCGCCTCTGGGGTGTGCCTTCAGCGCCATGCCTGGTTGAGAGTTTCGGGCTTTCACCAGGATCTGCAGTCCGGTATCCAGGATTTGCCCTTCCAGGGTACCGTGTTGTTTGGGCAGGAGACGGAGGCTCTGATCTCCCATCTCCAGGAGTCGGGTAAGTCGATCTGGTCGGTCCACCAGCTGTACCGTGGTGACCAGCAATGTCAACACCATCAACGGCCCTTTCATAAGTCCTCAGACAACCAAGGTTCAGCCCGTGGCAACCAACAAGGACAGAGAGGTGTGGCTTCCGCAGAAGATCCGGAAACCAGCAGTCTGGTGGACCTTCCGCCCGTGGGCCCAAGTCCTCCCAGGCTTGTCTTCCAACTCTGCCCAATGACTCCCTTCCACCCCCCCTCTTCTGACCGAAGTTCCAGGGAAGCCGGTTGGGGGCCACTTCTCCCTTCATCTCGAAGGGTGGAAGTCTATTACCGCAGACCAATGGGTCTTGGATATTGTACGGAGAGGACACACACTGGAGTTTACAGAGTTTCCTCCGCATACTCCACCAAAGCTCTCCCGTTATCCTCCTTCTCACATCCCACTATTAGAAGGAGACATACAGACTCTACTGCAGAAGAGAGCTATAGAGAGAGTCCCCTGGGGGCAGCGGGGTCAGGGGTTCTACTCCCACTTTTTTCTGGTCCCAAAAAAAAGACTGGGGACCTTCGTCCCATTCTAGATCTCAGTCCTCTAAACCTCTTTATCAACTACAAAAGGTTCAGAATGGTGACTCTTCAAGGACTCCTTCCCTTGCTGCACCAAGGGGACTGGCTCTGTTCTCTCAACATGCAGGATGCATACATACATATAGGAGTCTATCCTCCCCATAGGAAGTTCTTGAGGTTCCACTTCCAAGGGGAGCATTTTCAGTTTCCGGTGCTTCCGTTCGGCCTCTCTTCCGCTCTGTGAGTCTTCACAAAATTCCTCACAGTAGTGGCTGCGGCTCTGAGGCGGATGGGACATTATGTGTTTCCCTACCTTGATGATTGGCTTCTTACAGCCCCGTCAAGAGACAGCCTCTTACACGCTCTCGGAGACACTTATACTCTATTCCGAGAGCTGGGGATCACCCTGAACTTAAAAAAGACATCCTCGGAGCCCAGCCAAAAGCTCGCTTTCATAGAAGCGATCCTGGATTCTGTCCAGGGCATGGCCTTTCTCCCACAAGACGGGGATTCGCTTGTGAGAGTTGGCGGGACAGATCTCCATAGCACCTCGAGTTCTGGCTCAGAACTTCCTCAGTTTATTGGGGCATATGGCGGCGGCCATTCCAGTCATTCCTTTGGCCCGCCTCCACATGAGAGTCCCACAGTGGATGCTTAGGGTGCAGTGGGACCAATGCTATGACGACCTAGACTCTCTGGTCAGGATCTCGGAGCCAGTCAGGAGAACATTGCATTGGTGGTTGAACCCCAGCAACCTGGAGAAAGGGGTCAGTTTTCGTCTGGAGCCGCCAGGTCAAACTCTGATGATGGACGCATCAGACCTGGGATGGGGGGCTCACCTGGGTGTTCATCGAACGCAAGGGGTTTGGCCACCCGAGGAACAGTCCCTCCACATCAATGTGCTGGAAATGCGAGCGGTCCTCTACGCTCTTCAGGCTTTTCGAGAGGATCTGGTACCAGGCTCTCTTCTAATTCAGACGGACAACATGGCGGTTGTCTTTTACATCAACAAGCAAGGAGGCACTCATTTCTATCCTCTTTGCAGGGAGGCAATGAGAGTCTGGTACTGGGCACTGGAACAGGGCATTCTGCTGTCCGCAGTGCACGTTCCAGGCATCCTAAACGATCTGGCCGACAGCCTCAGCCGGTCGCAGGCCAGAGCACACAAGTGGGAGTTGCTACAATCCGTAGCGGACCAGCTCTTTGACAGGTGGGGTCTTCCCGGGCGGGACCTCTTTGCGTCACCATGGCGTAAAACTGCCAACGTTCTGTTCGCAAGAGCACGTGCCTGGAGTTTTTTGGCCAGACGCTTATCCCTTTGTTGGGCAGGGAGGTTTCTCTATGCCTTTCTGCCCTTCCCTCTCATTCAGAGGGTTCTGCTCAAGTTGCAGGCCGAAGGGGCCCAGATGATCCTTGTGGCCCCCAAATGGCCTCGACAGATTTGGTTTCCACTTCTGCAGAGGTTATCCAGGGAACCTCCAATTCTGCTGCCCATATGCTCGCAATTGCTGTCCCAGGACCAGGAGTCTCTGCTCCATCTGGATCTCCGATCCCTGCACCTTCATGCTTGGCTCCTTTAGATGTTGCTCAAAACAGATACGGGGTTTTCCCGGAAGTGGCGGAGGTCTTAGCATCCGCAAGAAAGCCCTCTACTCGCTCCACTTATGCTATGAAGTGAAAGCGTTTCTGTGTTTGGGCCTTGCCACAACATTTGGATCCCATCAACTGCCCTGTGAACTTCACTTTGCAGTACCTCCTCTCCTTGAAAGGCCTGAGTTAATCCTCTATTAAGGTGCACATGTGGGCAATTTCTAACTACCATGCTCTCATGGGAGAGAGGGCATTGGCGCAATTAGATGTGTCTCACACCTTCCTTAGGGGAATTCTACACATGAGACCTCCCATTAGGGACCCTGTCCCACCCTGGGACCTCCTTTTTGTGTTGGAGAAACTCACCCTCCCTCCTTTTGAGCCCGCAGCGATTTGTGAGCTGCGTTACCTTTCTTGGAAAGTTTGTTTTTTGGTTGCTGTTACTTCAGCTCGAAGGGTTTCCAAGCTTCAGGCTCTGATGTGTAAAGAGCCCTATTTGGTTTTTCATAGGGAAAGGGTTTCCCTCAGAACTAATCCTAAGTTTCTTCCCAAGGTGGTCTCAGAATTGACCCTCAACCAGTCGGTTGATCTTCCAGTTTATTTTCCTTCCCCTTCCAAAAGAGGGGAGGCTCTCCTCCACACATTGGATGTCCACAGGACCCTGAGGTATTACCTCAACTGAACGTTTCAGCACCATAAATTGGAGCAGCTCTTTGTGGCTTTTGCACCACATCGCTTGGGTCAACCGGTGTCCAAGCAAACTATCTCTAAATGGATAGTCTGCTGTGTCTTGTTTTGCTACGAGCATTACAATAACCCCTACCGGGCCCGGTTAGGGGTCACTCCACCAGAGGAGTGTCAGCTTCTTTTGCTGCTATGCGAAATGTCGCTATCCAGAACATTTGTGCGGCCGCAACCTGGAACTCGGTGCATACTTTTTATCAAGCATTACCGCTTGGATATCGTCTCCAGACGCCGTGCTGGCTTCAGCCTAGCGGTTTTTTCAAGGGCTTTTGTCCTAGGGCCTTTGGAGTCAGCATATTCCACCTCCTGGGGTCGGCTACCTCCTTGCTGTGGGACTGCTTGGGACTCGGTCCGAAATGTAATAGCCTTCTGCAAGAGCTCCCACTCAAAGTAAGATAGTACAGTTATGTAAGAACTTACTGTAACAGTAGATCTTCGAGAGGAGGTCTTGCAGCAGGCGCTGCTTCCCTCTCGCCTTCCCCCTTGAGGTGTGCAGATCTATTTTCTTTTCTTTCCTTTCTAGATGGTGGGCTTCGCCTCCTTCTCTTGTCAGGCCTTCTGCTGGGTACTGGCGGGAGAACTAATGTGGAGCTGGGTCCGCCCCCTCTTGTACCCTGACCGACGTCGGGGCCGGCGTCGGAGGCAGTCCCTGCTGGTATTGCTGGCAGAAGCTTTTCACCGGGCAGTCCTAGTGCCTGCGGCATAGTCCTAAATGTAATAGCCTGCTGCAAGAGCTCCTCTTGAAGATCTACTGTTACGGTAAGTTCTTACGTAACTGTACTTTCCTGTAAATGGACAAGATTTTCATTTTTGTGTGCCTCTCAGAAAATCTCACCTTTACAGGAAGATCCAGCTGTTGTACTGGAGTATTTAATACACTTACAGTAACTTGGTTTCAGACCATCTACCCTGGAAGTGCATCTGGCAACCGTCTCAGCTTACATGTCAGCTGGGAAGGAAAAATTTATGGTTTCACAACCTGTTGTCAAAATATTTTTCAAAGGTTTGAATCACCTACATTCTCCTACCAGGGAAACAGTCCCTCCATGGGATTTGAATATGTGCCCTGCTTAGCTGGTGGCATCTCTCTTCTTTTTGAGCCAATGGCTATAGCAAACATCAAGTGTGCCCCCTAGAAAACACTTTTTCCTCTCTGCTTTGACATCTATCTGGAGAGTTAGGCAGCTGCAATATCTCTCTCTCTCTCGCTCTGTCCAGATCCCAATTGCAGTATCACACAGGGATCAGGTAGTTCTCAGAACAAATACAGTACCTTTCTTAACTATCTATTTATTAAATTTTGATGACCGGGTTGGTCCACTGCGCCCACGCAGGTTTCTTTTTCAGGGGTGACCCGGTGCCAGAACTGGTGCCAAAATTCCATTTGAACCAGTTTGTTACACTACCTGTGCCTTTTTCTAATCCAGTCAAGTACAGGTGAGCAGGAGCTGCACTGTGCTGATGTAAAATGGGCATTAAACTATTATCTTAACAGAACCCGAAACACCAGAGCTGCCAACACACAGTTGGTTGTCACTTATGAAGAGGCTGGTAAGAGTAAGTCAGCAGCCAGAAAGACTTTTTCTCATTGGAAAGTCTTCTGTATATAGTTTTGCAATGAGAAAGCTGGTAAGAAGCTGCCCAGAGGCCTAAGGGTATACTCTACTAGAGCTACTTCTGCCACTGTGGCAGCTACAAGGGGCATCCCTCTCCATGGGATATGTAAAGCAACTATTTGGGCTATAGTCCACACCTTTACTAAGCATTATTGTTGAGATATCCAACCCAGGAAGGATGCCAGGTTTGGGACTGCTGTCTTGCAGAAACTTTTTTCTAAATAGGTTCTAGACCCAGCCTGCAAAGGTACTGCTAGTAAGTATGCAGTTTCGTATGAGATTATTATTGGATACCTGTTATTAGAAGAAATAATTATGCATTATTGTAATTATGTTTCTTCGAAGGGATCCAACAATAAGAAATAGTTACACACTGTTGTAATGATGTTTCTTCTAAGGAATCCACCAGTAAGAAATACTTACTCACCACTGTAATAATGTTTCTTCTAAGGGATCCAGCAATAAGTTCCTCCCCCACTAGAACTGGAAAACGGTTCTCACAAGAATTAGTCTGATTATTTCTTTTGTACTTGAGCATTTATTGTTTAAACCATTTGGTCTTTCACAATGTTTTAAAAATAGGCGGTTAATTCATAATTAAAAACAGACTACCATTTTTTATTTAATTGATTTTATTTTTTTGGTAGAATATTGTAGTTATTGGTGGCAGCTGCTCCCTGTGCTTTCCAGAAACAAATATAATGTTAGAACAGCATAGGGAGAGTGACCACAGTGCAAAGTTCAAAGAGAAGTCTAAATTCTATTAGCATTCAGTTCAATCTCCAGGGCAGCACCTCTGGATGGAGATGGTACAGTTGTGTATGACTTATTGATGGATCCCTTAGAAGAAACATCATTACTATTATAAGCAATTGTTTCTTATAGGCCCTGCTCACATTCTGTTTGAACTGATGCCTGGGGCTATCACTCCAAGAAGTCAACAGCCTGCAGGCCAGAGAAAGGGCACCAGAATTTAGGGCACCATCTTTTTTCCAGAAGCCTCTCTGAGTGTCTTCTGTTGTAGGGTTGCTGAGCACAAAGGTATGCCCAGCTATGCAGGTCCATTACAATAGATTTAATTGGGCTGGCAGGGGGGAGGTCGACCCCAGAAAGTCAGGGCACCCCAAATAGGGGTGTGGGATACAAGATAGCACTATCCACCCAAGCCCTCCATGTTTTTCCAAAGGTTATCTATCTCCCTCCTTGAGACAGTGAAATGGGAACAGACATCCTGTCTGGATGCTCTGCTGGGTCCTGCTGACTTCTTCAGTATGCCCTCCCCCCACCCTCACAGGTGCATGACTTCATCACTGTGCTGGCCACTAGAGGGCAACCAAAGAACGAGTCACTGCAACCTTCCCTCCCCGAAGAAGACATGCATCTCCTGTGATGCTCCTTCTAAAGCCTGAGTGGCATCCCAGACTCACAGTGTGATTCCAGGGTTGCTAGCTTGCGAAGAGGCACTTCTACAGCCCATGCCATTCACTGTTTTCATCTGCCGATATTGCCTTAACAGGGTGCTGAGCTTGGCCGTTTGATTTCAACTCGAATACGTGGGATTGGAAATGAGTTTTAGATTTTTATTTAGCTGGGAACACATTAGATCTTGATGAACCTAATGTAGTCTTCATGCCAGACTCTCCCTCTTGGCAGCAAGTCACTGCCTAAACAAGAAAGAAGTTTCTATGTGGGTTGGGTGCAGGCCCTCCTCCCTTTCAATCTAAAAGCCACATGATGAAACTTGGAAAGAATCTGCTTGTTGAAAACCGTCCCTGTGGGAAAATTCTATCATGCGTCTCCTCTCCAATCATTAATGCATTACATTATTCACCACACTATACAGTTTTATTGCTGTAGTGTCTTTTATGCCAAATGTATTACAAAATGCTGAACAGACAATTAAATACTTCATGCTGTCATGGGAAGGTACAATGATGAAAAGTTCAGATATATCTGGTATTGTAAAATAAAATAATTACAAAAATCAAAATATATTTGCTGGGAAGTCTTAAATAAATGTAATTGACTATTATTTCTCTGTTTTCTATTTACGCTGTTCTATTTTTTTCCATTTTTCTTCCCATGATCCCACTTCGGCCCTTGCTGCTGCCACACCTCCTGGCACGCAGATGCATGTGATATTGGCAGTGGGAGTTAACTAGCCAGTGTTGTGCACAACATCCCTGCTATACACCAATAACCTGCATGGGGGAATGTGCGTGCATGGATTACTGGGCTACAACGGGACAGTCAAGCAGTGGCACATTTTTGAAGGAACCGCACTGAGGCTCCTGCTCGCCCAGTTAAATACCCTAAGTTCAGGTTCTGAACTCGGGTTCCCCTAGTGGAAGCTGTAGCACCGCTGGAACGCCTGTTCAGTTCTAGAAAAAAGTAGAGCAGATCCAACTTAACCCATTCAACCTCTGCAAAACTAAACTGACCTTTGGGTTAAAATTGTGGACTTTCTTTTGCAGTGGTTTGCAGCCCATGTGTGAACAAATCAGATGAAATCATGACAGGAGAGGAGTATCAAACCATGGTTTGACTTGCAAAACACAGCCCACAACACTCACCAAGTAGTGTTCCTCCTACTTTATGGTGCTGCAGCCATTTGTGAGTTGGCCATGGGTGGGGCTGATTACTAGGGCTCTGCCTGAATTTTGTTGAGTTAAATTAGGTCAGATAAAATGTGGGACTGCAATCTGATCTTTTAACAGGGAGAGGATGTCACTGCTGGGTGTGATAAGCAGCTTTTTGAGATCTGTGGAGCTGAAACCAGCAGTCAATTTGGGAACTGGAGTCCTAAGCCCTTCTTGAATTCACCTCCTATATCCACAACGCACTTGATCTTGAACACTTGGTTGGAGCCACATTCATAGATCTGATAAAGGCGTTCAACACCGTTCACCACACCCTGCTGATCGAACAACTCTTTCCTTGGACTCTCCCCAGATACCACCCACTGGTTTCAAAGCTATCTCCGTGACCACTCCCAGCTGGTCAGGATTGGAGAATCACTCTCCACCTCCCTCCCAGTCCATTCTGGTGTCCCTCAAGGATCCATCTTGGGCCTCTTGCTTTTCAGCTTATTTTTAAACAATCTCCCTGCCTCTTGCCATGACAGGATGCTATTGTTTGCGGACGATGCAATAATTTACACCTGGCACCTTGACCCTACCTTGCTACAGTCACAGCTACAGAACAGTTTTGTGGAGGTTGAAATGCTGGTTTAAATCTCATAAACTCATCCTCTATTACAAAAAAACTAAAACAATGTTGTTCCGTGGAACTCACAACAAACACAAAGACCAAAAACTAACAATCAACAACAGCGCTGGCACAACTCTAGAGCAGGTTTACCTGTTCAGATATCTGGGCGTGACCCTTGACTGCACACTTGCTTACACCAGTCACATTGATCATGTTGCCAAAACCGTGAATACTCGCCTAGGGCCCCTATATAAGCATAGGCACTGTTTTAGAGTGGAAGCCCTAAATCTTGCTGTCTAGAGCTCAGTTATCTCAATCATTGACTATGAGCTTGTCATCTATGGATCAGCTACCGATACTGCATTCTGGCACATAACTATAGCCCTTAAAAAAGCCTGTTGTCTCCTCACCGCATCCACCCGCCTTGTCCACACATGCAATATTTGCAAGCTAGCACAATGGCTTCAGCTTACAGGCAGACTCAAGTACCAGACCTGTATCTTAGCAAAGAAGACCTTAATGGGTCTCATGCCCTCCAGAGTTCAGTCCTTATTGACCCCTTACAGTATCTCCCACCTAACCATAAGATCAGAGTGTCAAACGTTTACCATTCCCTGTTGTCGAACAACACAAGGTCAATGATCATTCATAGTTAGAGCATCTGGCTGATTTAACTCTCTTCCATCAGAAATTTCCAACATTGTCACACTAAGTACCTTTAAGCACTCTCTTCACCAACACCTTGTAGCCTATGCCTCTTGTGTTTGCTTCTCCTAATTTGTTCCCAGGTTTTGCCCCCTTCTAGCCTCCCCCCTTGACCTTCCCCCAACCCCTCCCTATGTAGTGCCATTCCTCTCTATCCCTGTGATGATCACATAGTGCTATTTCTTTCTCTCTCCTTCAGAATACACTCTGCCCCCACCTCCAAACCTCTGCTCCCACCCCTAATGATTTGCTCTCCACCTCCACCCATTCTCAACTCACCCCATCCCCACCTTCCTCCTATCTCCCACATTTACCCTCCCGCCCTCCTCTTCCAACCACTCACCTTTTCTCATACCTTCTCCCCTCCCTATCCTCTCCTACCTTTCTACTTCCTATATTTCCCCCGCGGACAATGCTCCCCTGAGCTGCCATCCTCATCCCACCTCTTCCTTACCAATCCCTAAATGCCTCTCTCACTTTCCCACCTTAACAACATACCCAGGCATACATTGAACAATGCCTACTATTATGTCCTGTTGGTTGAAATATGCACAAATATATGTAAATATGTCTTTGATGAACTCCTCATTGTAACTCTTTAGTATGTATGTATGTAATGTTACTCAGTTCTGTTCATTTAATGTTTTTATTTTACCTGACAAGGAACCTTTGTAAATGAGCCTAGGCTCAAAGGTGTTATCCAGTATCTTAATAAATAAATAAATAAATAATCCAGGGGTTGACCTTTATGGCCTATAAGTCCATTTTGGAGCAAGCCCATCTAGTATGGACCTTCTGCTGGTGATAGCAAGAGCAGTCCTTTACTTTAAGTTGCAGTACCAGCCCAATGGGCAGGCAATGTGCTTCATTTCAAGTAACTTTACAGTTTCATTTGTTGCTTTTGTGGAGCAACTTCAGTTGGAGTGAGTGAGTGAGAGAGAGAGAGAGAGAGAGAGAGAGAGAGTGTATGTGTGTGTGTGAGAGAGAGAGAGAGAGAGAGACAGAGAGAGAGAAAGAGAGAGAGAGAGAGAGAGAGAGAAAGGACACAGGTAATTACAGACCACTGAGACTAACATCAATAGTAGGTAAGCTAAAGGAGACAGTTATTAAAGAGCAGACAGTCAGTCACCCGCTGGCGCAGCAGCAACACTAATGCTTGCAACGCTGATGACTTTACAGCTTGCAACACCGATGACTCTGGTTCAAGAACAAGCTCGAGTCATCAGATGGCTGGCTGGACAAGATAAGATGAGCATCCTAGAGAATGCTTTCCACCTCAGGGAGGGATTTCAGTTTCTGCTGCACTTGCTGGATTACTGCCACTGGGGTGACTACAGGTGGTGGTGCAGCTGGATCCGAGGATCAGGGTAGGATGACACCTACATGCTCTGATGTGCAATGCGTGCTCAGCATGTGCATGCGTCAGAAGCTCATTTTGGTGTCCTAGTAGCTGGGAAAGTGGAAAAATGGCAAAACCCCAATTACTACAGGAGGACATCGGCCCCCGTCACCACAGGCCCCACACTGTCAACTGTGGTGCTGTCTTCACTGTACACTGACCAAGTCTCTACTGTTCTCTCCACTGTACACTGACCGAGTCTCTATCAGGGGCTAGGGTCCACCCCCAGCATCCCTGCCCTGGGGGGCAAGCCAGGGTGAAAATGGAGAGTACTAAGTCTCGGAGAAGGCAGGTGATGGGGCTGGGTGAGCAAGTCATAACCGACAGGAGCCAGGAGAACAGGGGGAAATAAAGTATACTAAATGAAAACAAAAAAAAAAAAGAATAACTTCCTGGAGGTAAATATGCTCAAGGATAGCAAACAGTATGTGATTTCTTTGTGCGTGTGTATGATTTTAGTGCTTGTGAAAGGTGCTGTGTTCACAGCACTGGAAACTGAAGCCCAAGGTTTATCTACGGGATTAGCTCAGCATGGGCAATCAGAGTGCAAGCTTCCCCACACTGCCCCCCCAAGTGTGATTCAACCACCACGCAGGTGACGAGGTAATTCAGACTCCATGGCCATCAGTCCTTAGCCTCTCATATGAGACTGCCAGCAAGGGTTCTGCAAGTGCCTGTTGTGTTTGTGGTTTTGTGGTGTGGACATCTGTCCACTAGGCACTGAACTGAGACCACCACAACTCATTTCACATTGGCCACTAACCTGTCAGTGTTTAAGTTGTCACTGGCCAAATTGCATTTTGTGATAGATTTAGAGATTTTATGTTTTTTTTTAGGCGTCTACTTTGCCAAATCACAATTACTTAGTATTATTCATTGAGCCAAGTTATGCAAATCCTGAATGTCCCTTGAATACATGCAGAAGCAATAAAATCCCACCACCACTTCGAGGCACTGACCATACTGCTATTTGTGCATCCGCATGGCCAGATGGGGAACGGGGCATGTCAAGGCTTGGGCTGGCAAAGCATGGCATACAGTATGGCAATTACACTCTGCCACCCCACTGTCAGTGGGGGGTTCCACTACAGAGTGGTGATAAGAGAAGCACCGCCACAGCCAAAAATGCAGGACACTCAATTCTGGTTTGCTGTTTCAAATTCCTATCTATCACTTGTACAATGTGCAGAAAAGCAAAAAGTGACAGCTTACAGAAATGGGAGCCCCATTTGGAGATGCTGGTGTGCACAGGTGAACCTCCGACCAGTTTTTTGCATTCAGCGCATCATCAAGGAGCGCAGCAATGGGTGACGATGCTGCCATTTGCTGCAGCATAATAAAGTGATACATAGCAAAGCGCCAAATGTGATATAAATCAAGCAGCTCATTTGCTAGCAAAGTTGGTTTGTTGTCAGCCAGAAAACATACTTTTACTAAATATAAAAAAAAAGGAACTTAGAAAAATTCCAGCATGTGGGCCGGGATAGTCGGACATACTTAGAGACTGCTAAACAGGTTAGTGACTCGCTAACACCACTTTGCGGGCACAGTGTAATGAGAGATTACAAAATGCCATACTGGATGGCATGGTTAGCGAGTCACTAACCCGTTGGAAATTGGCCCTAAAATATGTTTGTGCAACTATGCAAATCAGTGGCTAGAGCCTTGCATATAGGCGCACTGGCATATTGGTAGGTTTGGAACTGAATAAGTATCCCTCAGTGTAGCGCTAATTACCACCTAATTAAAACCGGTCCTTCTTACCCCCAGGAATCCTTCACTTAATGTTTACACATTATACAGTCATCTCAGCTGAGAGTGACACCTCCCCAGAGAATAGAATTTATGCAAATTTTAGAATTTGAAATGTAGGTTCAAACTCTGCATACGCGCGCTACACTTGCCGTTGCTCAGATCTGTTTCTCTGCCTGAAGAGAGCAGTCACCCTGCAGTAAACTCCAGTAATGGCTGGTTCTCCAAACGGGTTGTTTATTTCTAGTTTATTTCAAAGTGTTACTTTTAGTTAGTTTTTCAATAACACTCTGTTAAACTAGGCATTGTTTAGTAACATACATAGAAACATAGAGGTTGTAAGCAGATAAAGACCCCCTTGGCCCATCCAGTCTGCCCATTTTCCCTGCCTACTGTGCCATCGCAGCCCTTGTACAATCTCCAGTTATAGATAGATAGATATTTTATTTATAAAAGTGCCCATCTCCACGGACTCTGGGCGCTGTACAAAATGATGGCAATACAATTATTAAAATCAAGCATAAAAATATATATATATACAATTTCAATCGGAAGCATGCGTTCAGTCTATCTATCCCTTAAAACCATGTAATTAATCAGTAAATACTTGCTGAAACAGATGCATTTTTAGGCCCTTCTTAAAGGTTTCTACCGAGGGAGCCTCTCTGAAATAAACTGGCAAGGAGTTCCACAGGGTAGGCGCGGCCACCGAGAATGCCTTGTCCCCAGAGTGCCGCAACCTAACTCTGGGAACATCAAGAAGGCCTCCCTTGGCAGAACAGAGTGCCCAGGACAGACAATAGGGGACAAGAAGATCTTGCAGGTAGACAGGTCCCTGTTCATGCAGGGTCTTGTAGGTCAGGAGCCCTACCTTGAAGACAATCTTCCACCTGACCATCTGCCAGTGCAGTTTGCGGAGGACCGGAGTGATATGGTTGCAACTTTTCACCCCCGTCAATAATCTTGCTGCTGTGTTCTGCACCAGCTGCAGCCTGTGGAGGTTGTTTCCAGATAACCCTAGGTACAGGGCATTACAGTAGTCCAACCTGGAAGTGACAAACGCATGTACCAGTGTGGTCAGGTCCTCAGGAGGGATCAGGTTTCAGATTTGGGCGATATTCCTAAAATGAAAGAATCCACTCTTGACCACGGCTGACACCTGAGCCTCAAGTGTCAGGCCATCATCTAGGATCACATCCAAATCCTTCACCTGTCTAGACAGGGAAAATGGAACACCCCCCGGCACTAGGCTGGGGGTAACCCCACACCCTCCCCTCCGCACCGATGACCCTGATCCACCACTAGCACTTCAGTCTTGTCTGGGTCAAGCTTAAGTCAGTTTTGAGTCATCCATGTCTGGATTTCCTCGAGGCAGCTGTTAAATACAAAAGCCGACATGTGGGTATCAGACGCACAGGACAAGTACAGCTGGGTGTCATCTTCATAGCAGTGACAACCCAGCCTGTACTGCCTGATAATGTCCTCCAATGGCAGCATATACACCGTGAACAACAAGGAAGATGAGACTGAACCCTGTGGAACCCCACAGTACAGAGCCATCGGATTAGATGAGAATAATCCCAGTGTCACCCTTTGCACTCTGTCTGTTAGGTATGACCTGAACCAGTCGATGACAATACCAGAGAGGCCACACCAGAACCACAGACAGTCAAGTAGCACCTCATGGTCCACTGTGTCAAAGGCCGCAGAGAGGTCCAGGAGGACTAAGATCGTATGGTCTCTCCAGTCCCTCGCCATCAGGAGATTGTTTAGCACCCTCACCAGGGCGGTCTCCATACTATGCCCCACACAGAACCCAGACTGGAAAGACTCATAGGTGGAGGAAGAGGCAAGATGTCTCTCAAGCTGAGCAGCCACCACCTTCTCAATACCCTTCCCTAAAAATGGCCTGTAATTGCTGAGGCAGTCTGGGCCCAAAGAGGGTTTCTTCAATAGGGGTCTAACCAAGACCTCTTTCAAGGCCACTGGGAAGACCCCACTCCTCAAGGAACTCCAGACAACCTCAGCAACCACAGGTCCAATCAGGTCAAGACATCCAACCAAAAGATGGGTCGGGCCTGGGTCTAGATCGCACTGTGTTGGCCACAGCTTTGAGATTATCCCCACCACCTCCTCCACCCCATACAGCTCAAACTCATCCCAGACAGGAGGAGTGTTCTGGCACAACTCAGGCTGGACCCTGCAGCCCTTTTGAGAGATACTCGAGGAGACCTCGGCTCTGATAGAGGACACCTTGATGGCGAAAAACAGAGTCAGCTCCTTGCACTTAAGTGCTAGAACCTGCCCCCACAACACAAAGACAAGCAGGATGTAAAAGTCCGTCCACTGTGCGGAAGAGCTGAGCTGGTCTGTTTACCACCGCAGCAATCTCCCTAGACAAAAATTCAGCTTTCCTTTGGGAGATTGTCCCTTGATAGTCGACATAATGTGACTTCAGGGACAATCTGTCCTCCACCAGGCCAAACCTCCTCCAGCCCCTCTCTAGCCTCTGCCCCTTAGTTTTTAAACTCCGGAGATCTTCATCAAACCAAGGATGTCTCCAGTGAGTAGACAAGGGGTGGACACAAATAGGTGCAATGGAATCGAAGGCCGCAGCAACAGCCCCATTATAGGCTGCCACTGCTTCCTCCATCCCAACCGCAAAAGCCGACCCAACACTCAATAGGTCCCGCACTGCTGACAGTCCCACAGATGAAACTTCTCTTAGTGGGCAGTATCAGACCATCTCCACAGGGACAGGACCATCTGGGGGGGCCCTGAACATGAACCTCATGGTGCTATGGTCCAACCAAATCACCGGATCTACTCTGAGGTCACTCACATCTAAACTTAAAGAAAAAAAAAACAGGTTCAGTGTGTGACCACCTGAATGCGCCACTGTGATTACATTCTGTGTCAGGCCCAGGGCCTCCATGCTCCTAAGGAGGTTGCTCCCAAAACTCAAGAGCCTGCCACCAACCCAGGCATTGAAGCCACCCAGGATCAGCCACTTAGGTGACTCCAGAACCAGGCTGGCGATGAGCTCCTCGACCTCCCATAGAAAGTCCTCATCTATTTCCAGGGGATGATAGAGCAGAAGGACTCCAAAGCCCCCACCAACCCCCCCTTAGGTGGTCACACTCACTCAAAAGACTGCATATGACCTACAGCTAGCAGCGTGAGGCTAAAAGCCAAATTTGAAACATATGGCCACCCCCTGCCCCTGTGATCCTCCCTCGGGCTGTGTATCATGGAGTACCCTCCAAAATTAGGGTGGCATTCTCATCCAGCCAAGTCTCCGTGATGCAAGCCAGATCGACCGAGGATATCAAGTCTGCTATTATGGCAGTCTTGTTCCTCATTGACCTGGCACTGCACAACACAGCCTGAGTAGGATGAGGTGAGGCAACTGGACCAGCTAATTGCCCTCAATCTATCATGGAGCCCTTGGATATAGGAACTAAACATGGTAACCCCCTCTCAAGTTCCCATTTCACCCCAGGGCATCTCTTTGGCCTCATTGCTTGGATCCCAGACACCTCGGCAGCCACTCGGGTACAACTGCCCCCCCCGGTCCCCCTCCAAGCTATTCCCAAGGCTCTACACCTCTGATAAACCTCAGCCAAAAGTGCTAGAGGTTCGAAGGGACGGAGATCCCAGAGGCAGCCCCCCCAAGTCGCTGTGCCTCAATGGCCTGTGTTCCTGACACATTATCTCAACTAAAACATCCACCCCACAATATAAAATAAACCCACAATGCCCACAATACTAAAGCCACCCCAACCAATACAATTTAAACCCTATTTAAAAATCAAACCCCACAGTACACCACCTGTTCTACCACTCACCCACCACAATTATATTACCCACCTCCCACTCACACACCTTTCCGACACACAAACCCCCTACACGCAACTCAATTAACAAAAAAGTAAATAAATAAATCCGCAAAAAGGAACAGCGTGTTAATTTAGCAGAACAAAATTCGCATCCTGCATGGATCAAGTCTGACCAGCCTAGCCAATATAAAGTAAAACTTGTCCAATAATAGTCCAAGTTGATTGCACGATCAGCATCAGTCCAATAAGTTTATAAATAAATGCTAGGGAGCTCCCACCTCCACAGCCCGAGAGATCAAATACTAGGAGGCTCTCACCCTCCTAGACCTCACTGATTTTATACTGTCCTTAAAATGCTTTTCTTACTTAAGCTACTCATAAAATAAAATTTCCAGGCACTGGGATCCAGAAACAAGGGCCTTTTTGCATAAGCAGGTTAAGAGCCAGGAGGTACACTCACTACAATCCCAGCATCCAGTTTCAGCACAGTCCAGGGAAACAGCTCACCGACCAGTAGGGCCTCCTCAGTAAACTTCTTTCTCAGCTTCTTCAGCTACTAACACCTGGTTGTGGCCCAGTGTGGGTCAAACAGCAACCTGTGGACTCTCCTGCGGCAGCAGCCATCCTTTGGCAGCCACCCTGCTGGTTCTTTCCTTCCAAAGTAAGCCACCCTCCAGTGACCACTTCTCTGGATACCCCACAGATCACACCAGCAGCCCAGGCTCTGGCCCCACAAGACAGTCCTCCAGATGTTTACACACTCTTCTCTAAGGAGTGGAAACTTGCCAGCTGCAGGCCTCGGTTCAATTGCTTCCTGGTTCAGCTCTATGTCCCCCTGGTACAGCACTCCTCCAAGCCCCTGGGCTACAAGTTCCACATGTTCCTCATTCCTTGGCAGTTGCACCACTCCACCAGCACCACTAACCATGGAATCAACCTGCCTCTGCTTTCTCCTGCGCTGACAGCAGTTATCCCCACCCCTCGTCTTCCTTCCAAGGTCTCCTTGCATCTGTCCCATGCATACTGGAATCTTGTGACTGTTTTGGCACCTACCACCTTTGCTGGGAGTCCATTCCAGGCTTTCAGTACCCTCTCTGTGAAGAAATATTTTCTCACATCCCCTCTGAGCCCCCGCCCCCCAAAATTTGTGGTCCCTCTGGTTCCCGATTGATTCCTAGGAACTAGAGACTACCCTAGCTGGCTCCTATTTCATTTTTAGCTATTTTTGCTACTAAACCATTTTTTATTTTCTTTATCAGTGGTGTAAGTCATGTCACATTTTTTACTCAAGGACCTAATTTAAAAGGGTACAACATTTTAAAACAAGGATGCCTTCTCAGTCTGCCTCTGTGTCACCAAAAAATGACAAAAAAGGCTCTGATGGGGTTTCCAGCAATGATGGAAAGCACGGATAAGAAGGGTCCATCTCTTCATGTACAGCAGCAAATAAAGGAAAAGATAAAGCTGCACAGCCTTCAGAAAAGCTTGGTAAAGATGGTTCAGACAACAGTGTGTCTGAAAGGGGGAACCTTGAACCCACTGATGGTGAAAACACAAACAAAAGTGCATCAAAGCAGGCTCTGGAAACAGTGTCTGCCCAAAATAAAGTTACGGAAAAGAATGTCACTGCCGCTCCTTCTGAATGGAGAAAGGAACAGGCAGATGGCACAGATAAAATAAGCACACCGGAGGACATAGCAAAAATGTGCCAATTTTTCCAGGCAGTCCAGGCCATGGGGCATCTTAATAAGATAACTGCCACCCCCACCCCTGGCTCAGGCTTCAACCTATCTGCCTGCGGAGGAGGAGGAGGAGGAGGAGGATGAAGAATATTATGTGTAAATGCCTTGGAGGAAGGTGATCCCATGGAATTAGAGGGTGCACCTGAACAAGATTTTGAACCTCCTCCAAGACATAATGAGGATTACTCATTTGTTAGACAACTGGTTGATATCCTCAACATCCCTCCACTAGAAACAGAGGAGGATGGAGATGGTGCTGACTTTATGGATATGGTGTGAGTAGTTTCGCCAAGAAGATTGTTACTTCCCATTCATAAACCACTTAAATATAGCAGAAATAATGGCTGCACCACTTCAGTTGCAGACATCTATAAGATAACTGAACACCTGTATGCCGACCCTTGTCATCAAAGAGTAGTGCAGGCTGCTGCTTGTGAGAGAGCAAACATCACTGTATCTGCACAGCCACCTGAAAAGGACTCTAAAAAATTGGATATTAGCGTGAAGGAGAGCAAAGGTGCAAACAGAGGGGAGAATAGCCCAGGCAGTAACGAAAGGGGACAAGACATTTTCAGGCATGTACATGAAAAAGGAAGACCGGGGAGGGATTGTAAGGCTAAGAAGGGAATGGGGGAATTGGGTGGAGGAGGGGCCAGGAAAAAGCAGAGATCCTAAACTAATACTTTCGTTCAGTGTTCACAGAGGAAGGGGAAGGTGAGAGGCCACAGATAAGTAACAGGAGCATCGAAGGAAGGGAGGTGGACACTAGTCCATATACAGGGGAGAGAATTCTGAAGGAACTCAGAAATCTGAAAGTGGACAGGGCAATGGGGCCAGATGGGGTGCATCCAAGGATATGGCGGGAGCTCAGGGAGGTACTTGCCGCACCTCTGACAGCCCTGTTCAACCACTCACTGGAGATGGGAGTGGTTCCTGAGGACTGAAGGAGGGCAGATGTAGTCTCATGTCACAAAAGTGGTAGGAGGCTGGCAACTACAGGCCAGTCAACCTAATTTCAGTGGTGGGGAAATTAATGGAATCACTACTGAAAGAAAGGATTGTGGAATATCTTGAATCCAGTAGTTTGAAATTTTAAGATTCTAAGGCAGCGTGGATTCACGGGGTGGGGGTGGGTATGTCAAATGAATCTGACAGATTCCTTTGACTGGGTGACCAGGGAATTAAATCAGGGTGGAGCAGTGGATGTGACCTGCCTAGATTTTAGTAAGGCCTTCAACAGAGTTTCACATAGGAGACTCATAAGCAAGTTAGGCAGCCTCGGAGTGGGTCCAAAGATGGTGAACTGGGTAAGAAATTGGTTAGGGGATAGGCGACAGAGGGTGGTGGTAAACAGAGTTCACTCCGAGGAAGGGAGGGTGACCAGTGGGGTGCCAAAGGGATCAGTAGTGGGACTGGTCCTCTTTAATGTCTTTATTGGTGACATTGCAGAAGGGCTGCAGGGGAAGGTTTGCCTTTTTGCAGACGATACTAAAATCTGCAATAGGGTGGACATGCCAGGAGGGGTGGAAGAAATAAGTAGTGATCTGAGAAAGTTAGAGGAGTGGTCAAGGGTATGGCAGCTAAGTTTCAATGTGAAAAGTGCAAAATCATGCACTTATGGCACAGAAACCCAGGGCGGAGTATAAAATAGGGATAGTAGTATTGACGACCACCAAACAGGAAAAAGACCAGGAGGCAATCATATCTGATGACCTACAGGTGGCCAGGCAGTGTGATAAGGCAGTTGGGAGAGCTACTGGGGTGCTGGGGTGCATGGGGGAGGGATATCACCAGCAGAAAGAGAGAGGTGGTGTTACTTCTGTATAGATCACTGGTGAGACCTCAGGCTCGATTTTCAAAGGCTCGAGAATGCCACATGCCCCTGGTACACCAAGCATATGGTGCATGGGGCTTGCGGCATCCTTCCAGCGCCAACTGGGATTTTCACTTCGTGCGCCAAATACTGCAAGTTAGACAAGCTTCTCCCTGGTCTAACTTGTGCCATGCTGCAGACCTTTTTTATGGGGCTTGCACTTTATATTTGGCGCAAGCCACCACAAAAAATGTCACAACCGCGCCGATGTACTAAAACTGGATGAAGTTACACCAAAGGAGTCTGGCACAGCAGCGCCAAGGAATGGGGTTGACACGCTGCGTCAACCTTTAAAAATTGAGACCCTCATCTCCTGAATGACATAGAGCAGAGGCAGTCCAGAGGAGGGCAACTAAAATGATGCAGAGTCTGCATAATAAGCCATATGAGGAGAGACTGAAGGACCTCAATATGTGCACCCTAGAGGAAAGGAGGGAGAGGGGGAATATAATAGAGATTTTCAAATACCTCATGGGTATAAATAAGTTACAGGAGGGAAGCATTTATCAGAAAAAAGATGCTCAAGAACAAGGGGACATGCTATGAAGCTGGGGGAAGTATACTTAGGGGAAACAAAAGGAAGTACTTCTTCATAGAAAAACTAGCGGATGCCTGGAACAGCCTCCCAGCAGAGGTGGTGGAGGCAATCACAGTAGTGGGGTTCAAGAATGAATGGGATAGAAATAAGGGAACCTTAGTGGTAAAGCAAGGGGGTGGGAGAGCCGGAAATCAAGTAGGGTCTGTGGTAATATGGTAGAAAGGGAAAAATGGGCAGACTAGGTGGGCCAAGAGGTCCTTGTCTGCCAACAAATTCTATGTTTCTATGCTTCTATATTACTATGGCCAAAAACGTTTATACAACAGCTTCCCTGCTGATCAGGCAGGCAGCTTATTCAGAATCAGCACACACAGCACTGTACCAGAAAACCCACTGGAACACAATTCTGGCACTTGCAGACAGCGCAGATGGTGAGTTGGCACAGGATCTGACTGCTACAGCAAGATTAGCCCTGGATGCCATGAAATATCATTCCCACACTGCGGTGGACACTAATGACCAACAGGAAACTACACTCTTGAGCCTTGAAAACTCTCAGAAAAAATGTTTAAAGTTAACCCAGCACTTTTATTTTGAATAAAATGTAGCTTTGAGGCCTATTATCCCAGTGTAGCAACTTGTGCTAGTTCTTCTCCGGGGGCATCCCTCAGTTCAAACCCCTATTCCTTTTGTAGTGTATGTCTTAAAGTGACAGTACCACATACTTAAATTGCATATCACAATAAATAAACCCCAAACCTTTGCAGCTTAAGTGATTCATAGTAATACTCAGAAATTTCTATTTAACACAAAAACACTTTGAAAATATGGAATAAAGGAACTGGAACTGGGAGGAGGGGAGGTCAAAAGGTAACGTCAAAGAAAGTAATACATCTCCTATGCGTTTCAAACTTTAATATATTGCCTCAAAAATATCATTATTCCATAATGTAGGTTTGTCAGGTAGAGAAATCCCATGGAGAAAATCTATATCAAATGGTAGTATGGGGTGTAAAATAAGACACCATGGGGTAAAATTAAAAACTGATGAAACAAACACCATTTAAAAAAAGTCCTTTTCTTATGTTCTCAGACCCATATATAAATAAATACAGAACAGTATACATCTCCAGTACTTCTACATCATGTAATATAAGGGATCATCTCACTCTCTTGCTGAATAGATGCTATCTTCCCTTTTTCCTCTACATTAACCTAGAAACTGTCCTGAACAGGCCTGTAAAGAAAAAGATAATTCATACTAAACAGGTTTTAGTGAAACTTTTCTCCCCCCTTTAGATAGGTAATGTAGTCCACTTTCTCATTGAAGCCATTAGGTTCCACTGTATTCAGAGACGCTACCCATCTGGTGTCTTTTTGTAACAAATGGGTGACTCTGTCACCTCCCCTAAATTTGCGTGGAATGTGTTCCGACCCCATGAAGTGAAGTCCCTCTGGATTAGGGTTGTGGTATGCCAAAAGGTGGGCACTCATGCTAAGATTGGGCACCCAGGGCATTTCTTTCATTGCTTTTAGTTATGGCACATAAATGCTATTGGATTCTCACATTTAATGGGTGTACTGTACATCCCACATAATGTTTGTAACAACTGTACCACACAATATAGACTACAAAGGTGGTAACGCAAAAGATAAAATGACCTATGGCAATTTTCCTATTGCTGGTATGATGTTTATATGTTTGGCCCTCTGCAACATATCTGCAGACATTACAGTTTCCACTCTTGTGCAAACTAATGGTGTCCTAGGTAACCAGATCAGGTATGTATATGGCTTACTGCTTAGGAAATGGCTACCAGTCAGTAAATCTTGAAGGTTATTTGTTTTCCTAAATGTAATTCTGGGTTTTGCTCATATTTCATTTTTCAAAAAAGTTGTCTCCCAGAAGTATGGACCAGTACTTATCGATCATGGTACCCGTTCTCCCTGCCATGTCATTGTAGGTTGTTGAAATGGCGATAAGTGTTTTTTTTTTTCTTGTCCCCTATTTTTTTGGACAAATAATGTTTTTCTATCCTGTGATCTAGCTTTTTCCACTGCTTCATCCAAAATTACTATATCGTAGCCCCTTTCTCTAAACATAGAAACATAGAATTTGACGGCAGATAAGGACCGCTTGGCCCACCTAGTCTGCCCATTTTCCTACCTAACAGATAAGCTGCAGATCCTAGTTAACCAGCAGCCTACTTCTTCCTAGGACTGCCTTATACCTGTCCCATGCATTCTTGAAGTCCCCCACTGTTCTTGACTCCATGACCTCCTCAGGGAGGCTGTTCCATGCATCCACAACCCTCTCAGTGAAAAAATACTCCTCACATTACCCCTGAGCCGTCCCCCCTCTATCTTCAACTTGTGCCCCTTGTCCTTGCACATCTCTTTTCTGGAAGATGCTACCCTCTTGGACTTTGTTAATTCCCTTGAGGTACTTGAAAGTTTCTATCATGTCCCCTCTCCTTCTTTCCTCAAGAGTATACATATTAAGCTCCTTTAGTCTTTCTTCAGTATGTCTTCTGGTGCAGACCCTGCACCATTTTGGTTCCCTCCTCTGGACAGCCTCCACTCTGTCTATGTCTTTGCGGAGATGGGGTCTCCAGAACTGCACACAGTACTCCAGATGGGGTCTCACAAACTGTCTGTACAGAGGGATAACAACTTCCTGTTTTCTACTATTGATGCCTCTTCCTATGCATCCCAGTATCCCCACCAGCCTTCCTGACTGCCTTCTCACATTGCTTGCCCACCTTTAGGTCATCTGATATAATTACCCCCAGGTCCCTTTCTATTTTTACTGATGTCAGTATCTCACCACCCCTGGGTTTTTGTTTCCCATGTGCATTACCTTGCACTTCTTTACATTGAATCTGAGCTGCCATACATTTGACCATTCCTCCAACCTTGCCAAGTCCCTTCTCATCCTTTCCACTCCATCTTGTGTATCAACCCTGTTGCAGATCTTTGTGTCATCTGCAAAGAGACATACTTTTCCTTCCAGTTCCTCTGCAATGTCACTTATAAAGACATTAAAAAGGACTGGTCCCAGTACTGAACCCTGCAGTACCTCGCTAGTAACCCTCCTTTCTTCACTGTGTACTCCATTTACTACTACCCTTTGCGTTCTGTTGTCTAGCCAATTTTATATCCAGGCTACCACCTTGGGACCCATTCCAAGGCTGGCTATCTTGTGTATAAATCTTTTGTGTGGGACTGTATCAAATGCCTTGCTAAAATCTAGGTAGGCCATGTCCTCAGCCCTTCCCTGGTCTACTACTTTGGTCACCCAGTCAAAGAAATCTATTAGATTCATCTGACATGACCTTCCCATCGTGAATCCATGCTGCCTTGGGTCCTGTGCCCCACTGACCTCTAGGTACTCAACAATTCTTTCCTTCAGAAGTGATTCCATCATTTTCCCTACCACTGAGGTCAAACTAACTGGTCTGTAGTTTCCTGCCTCTGTCCTGCTCCCACTTTTGTGAAGAGGAATCACATCTGCCCTCCTCCAGTCCTCGAGTACCACCACATCCTCCCATGATTTGTTAAAGAGAGTAGTCAGCGATGTCACTAGTTCTACCCTTAGTTCTTTTAGAATTCTTGGGTGAATCCCATCAGGCCCCATTGCTTTGTCCACCTTCAATTTTATTAGTTCTTTCAGAACCCTTCCTTCTGTAAATGGACTGGTATTGACCCCCGTCTTCAGAGTGTTTCTCTTGTTTGGTTTAGGTAACTCCCCCTCCTCTTCCTTGGTGAATACTGAGCAGAAATATTCGTTCAGTATCCCTGCTTTTTCACTGTCACCCTCTACCCACATTCCCTCCCCTTTATTAAGCTTCAGTATCCCTCCTTTGGTCTTTCTTCACTCCCTAATGTACCTATAAAAGGTCTTATCCCCCTTCTTAACAGAATTGGCTATCCTTTCCTCGGTTTGGGCCTTTGCTATTCTGACTGCCTTCCCAGCCTCTTTCTGCTTTAACTGATAAAGTTATCTGTCCTCTGTGTCATTTCCTTTGCTTGTTTATCAAAATTGTTCAGCTCTGTGCAATTCCTTCTTAGTCTAATGTACTGACTCTATGGGGTAGAATTTATTATTTTTCAGGGTGGACACTGTGTGCCTGCAGAACTGTGTTCATAGCAATAGGTTTCCTGTAACCTGGTGATGCCGGGGGGGAGTCTCTGAGCAAAGCATCCCACAAATTGATTTTCTCAAAATTAAACTTGTGTCATTTTAAGATTCCTCTCTGTGCCATTAGTATAACACATGAATTCTTGTGATTCCTGCTCTGTGTCCCCCCCCTCCGACACACACACACTATCATCAATTAAACAATACCACCATACCACTTTGTTGGGGTATTTATTAACTTTGACGTCAAAAATGTACTTTTCCTCTGACAGGCCCATAACAAGGTTTGCATAGGATGGGGCCTTAGAGACCCCCCATCACTATTCCACAGATTTGCCTATAGAAATTTTTATTGAATAGAAAATAATTTTTGTTCAAAATAAATTCCAGGGCCAGTAGGAGAAAAGTTTTGGGAATCGTTTCATCACAGTGTGGTTTATTAAAGAAACAGTAAGAATTCCAACAGGAGCTGCATATGGGCTGGGCTACTCACCATATGCATGGCAAATGCAGAGAGAATAAATTAGTCGCTCACCACTCTGAAGGTAAAGATAATGCTGCTCTGCAAAAGTGAAAGCCATGCAGTTTATTCAGTGCTCGCACAGGTGAATAATTTTATTTATGACTTTGTTAACTGGGTTGGTGCCCTGATCCCAGGGACCGTTTTCAGGCAGTAAACTTGTAACACCTGATGTATTTCGGAAAACACTTCCTTTCTCAAAGGTGCACAAGAAAAGTGACATCTCACAGATATACAAGTTATGACAACATCACAGAGACAATTCAAATATCATCTGCCAACGAAATAAAGTGTAAGTGCGCAGATAAACAATCAAGTGCCTAAACAAAAACAAGACATATTATACCCGAGATTCTAAAAAATGTAAGCATATCATAGTAGTACAAAACTTTAGAAGAAGAATAAATACCATCTCATTGACCCAAGGACTATCAATTAATTACACATTTATATGGCATTCTGACTAGAGTCCATGTGGCTAATCAATGCCGTTCCATTTCACTAGGTAGCAGAAAAGTAATTGTAGTAGCATACGGCATCACAAGCAGGGTCTCTACATACGCTGTAATGTTGTACATAAGCACTATCCTCTCATATTACAGCCGAAAGGCTATGAGTAAAACAGCAGGACTAGTCATCAAAAATTATTTATAACAAGTTCTGATTAAAGAAGAGCTGCCAAAGATATCAAGTAACTGCGGACAGGGGAATGGAGGAATGGGTAGAGGAATGAAAATGGAAACGTTGGTCGCCACTTGCAGGAAAGAAATCTTGTTCCTGCTGCAAACTGCTACAAAAGAGGAAAGAAAAAAGAGATGCATTATATAACTGCAACTCACCTAACCAAAGGAGGTGAGGAGCCTGTAGGCTAGAAATAGTGAGAGGACAGTGCTTATGTACAACATTACAGCATATGTAGAGACCCTGCTTGTGATGCCGTACGCCACAATTATTTTTCTGCTACCTAGCGAAATGGAATGGCATTGATTAGCCACATGGACTCTAGTCAGAATGCCATATAAATTTATAATTAATTGATAATCCTTGGGTCAATGAAATGGTATTTATTATTCTTCTAAAGTTTTGTACTACTATGATATACTTACGATTTTTTAAAATCTTGGATATATGTCTTTGTTTAGGCACTTGATTTTTTTTATCTGAGCAATTGCACTTTCTTTGCGTTGGTGGATGATATTTGAATTGTCTCTTTGTGATGACGTCATAACTTGTATATATGTGGGATGTCACTTTTCTTATGCACTTTTGAGAAAGGAAGTGTTTTCTGAAATGCATCAGGCGTTACAAGTGTGTTCTTCACCTGTACGAGCACTGAGTAAACTGCATGTCTTTCACTTTCACCAGAGCAGCATTGACTTTACCTTCTGAGTGGTGAGTGCCCGATTTCTTCTGTTTGCATTTATTCAAGAAATGCCTTGTGCCTTCTAAACCTGCCCTATGTTCAAAACTTGTATACAGGCTAATGACATCCAACCTGTCTTCAGTCGCGGGGAGCATTTTCACAAGGTAAGTGTGATGTGTTTGCTTACTTTTTCGCAGATAAGGTTGCCACCATCAGGTAAGAGATCCACCTGGTGTCCTCGAATGGATATTGCAGTGATCAGCATGGGGCGGCAAGCACCCAATCAGTCTGGTCTGATTTGAGCCGGTTGGTGACAGAGGACATTGTGTGGGTTGTCCAGAGTATAAGCCCAGCCTCTTGTAGTTTGGACTCGGGCCCAACGCGCCTTCTTGAGGTGTGCGTTGAGGTCATCGATCTGGTCCTCGCTTAGATTGTCAGGTGTTCGTTGGGGACAGAGGTGTTCCTGGACTCCCTGAAGGAGGCGGTAGTAGTACCCCTCCTGAAGAAAATCTCCCTTGACCCACAGTGCTTAGCAAACTACAGGCCCATCTCTAACCTGCCCTTTGTGGGCAAGGGTATTGAGAAGGTGGTTGCGGTGCTGCTAGATGACCATGTAACAGCATATAATGTCTATGATCCTCCCCAATCCAGGTTTAAGAAGAAACATAATACCGAGACTTCCCTTGTTCAGGTACTTAATAATCTCCTGATAGCGAGAGATCAGGGGAGCTGGTCCATCTTGGTTCTTATTGCTCTCTCTGCAGAGTTTCACACTGTAGATCATGGGGTGCTGCTAGAGTGCCTTCAGATTCTCTGTGGACTGTCTGGTACAGTTCTCAGATGGTTTCAATCCTTCCTCACTGGCAGTACTCAGAGGGTGATGTCGGGGATTTATTCCTCTGCCCCCTTCCCCTCTCTTGTGGAGTTCCTCAAGGCTCCGTGCTGTCCCCCATGTTGTTTGCAGTGTGCATGCTGCCATTGGGAGACATTATAAGGTGGTACGGGCTGAGTTTTCACTGTTATGCTGATGATACTCCGCTTTACATGTCCTTTGTACCTGAGCAGAGTGGATTGGTCTCAGTAACAGCTGCCTCCCCGAGATCCAGGACTAGATGAGTGCTAATTAGCTGAGGTTGAACATGGACAAGACTGAGGTGTTGGTAGTGGAACCAGGTCACCATCAGTTGGGGTTGTTGGTGGGTCAACCTTTTGGGCTTTGGCTCAGGGGTGACCAGCTGCTGACCTTTAATCAGGTGCGAAATCTGTGCATTGTGTTTGATAGCAGCCTAACTTTAAAATCGTTAAGACCACTTTTTCCATCTGAGGAACATCTCCCGGATCAAGCGCCTGGTCTTGCCAGGTGACCTTTCGATGTTAGTCCACACCTTTGTTACCTCGCACCTTGATTACTGCAATGCCCTATTCCTAGGGCTACCGGGAGTAGATATCCGCTGATTGCAGCTAATGCAGAATGCGGCTGCCAGGTTGCTGACTGGCTTACTGAGATCTTGACATGTCATGCCTGTGCTCCGTGGCCTGCACTGGCTGCCTGTGCATTGGCGGATTACCTTCAAGGTTGGGTTACTGACCTACAAAGCTGTATAGAGACAAGGTCCATGCCACCTGCAAGATCTTCTCTGCTGCAACACCACCCCTCCGCTCACTTCGTTCCACTGGTGAGGGATTGCTAGAGGTTCCCAGGGTGCAACTGAAGACTTCTGGGGCCTGTTCTTTTGCTTTTGCAGCCCCTACCTTCTGGAACTCTTTAGCTCACCAGGTGAGAGAGTGCCTGACCATTGAGAATTTTAAGACTGCCTTAAAAACCCATCTTTTTGGCTTATCTTTTTTATACTCCAACAATAGCTAGCTTATTGTGTTTTTATTCCTGGTTTATTGTTGTTTTATCTCTGAGTGAATTTTAGCTGTTTTAATGGTGATACTGATATATTTTAGTTTGCATGTTTTCATTTTGTACATTGTACAGCTCTGTGGTCTTCTTGGAACAGCGTTTTTAAATAAAGTTGACTTGACTTGATCTATTGTAACACAGCAGTAGACATTTTGTCATACAAAATTCTCTGACTTGTTCAACAGATCCGAAGTATCTCTAATGTGGGATCTTAAACCTGACACATGGGGTTGTAAAAACTAATCCACAAATTCAGAAAGTTTCTTTGTTAGCAATCGTACACCAGAGACTATGGGTCTTACAGGGGGGTTCAGGGGCTCTTTATGATAGTTTAGGAAGTACATAAAAAGTGGGGATTATTGGAAACTCCACTTTCAAGAATCCTGCTTCCTCCACTGAAATTCATTTCTCTTCTAGAGCATTCTCAAACTATTGACGCTGCTGCCAGAGTTCTAGTTCATGCAATGTCCTTAAGAAGGTTTTCCTGGCTTCGGACTACCTTTTCTCAGGATACTGAAAACAAAGTTATGGATTTCTCTTCTTTTGAGGGAAATTCATTGTTTGGTGACAAAATAGAGGCATACATTGAAAAAGTGGATAATTCTGGTCCCATGGCACTGGGAGATAAGGACCGCCTGGCACACTGGTGACCCAGGTATGCACCTGAGCCCGGGACATCAGGAGCGGAGAGCAGCGGGGAGAGTTCGGAGTGTCCATTGGACAATCTCCTCCCCGGGGGGGGTGAACTTGCTTCACTCTGGAGCGGCTCCTGGTGGCCCATGGGGGCGACGCATGTTGCAGCGTGGGTGACTACACTCCGTTGTGTGTCTTGCCAGGATGTCACATATGAGCAAAGGCCTTGAGGGTGGATGGGGCAAAAAAACTAGGAAAAATGGCTGCCTGGCCAACTGGATGGTGGTGGCTGGTCCCCTGAGTGTCATGAAGCCTGAAAGAGTCTGCGCTGTTCACCCCACTGTTGCCCAGCATAGATGATAAGCCTATTAGGGCAAGTCTCCTCTTCTGCCCCACCACAGGGGTGGGGCCACCCCTGGTGAAGGGATAAGTCGAGTCAACCGGGCTGCTGCATGAGATGAGGATGGCAGGATGGCAACGGGATATGGCTGTGGGGCCCTAGGCTGCACAAAGGAGTGGTAGGCCAGGAGGGTTGGGGATAAAAAGAGAAGACAAAAAAAGAAAAAGTGGATGAATACAAAACCAGTTACAAAAGTAACAATGAGAAGGAAAAGGCCTCCAGTTCCTACAGGTCCTACAGAAGGGGAGGCAGAAGCAGAGAATACTTTCAAAGAGCTTATGCCCCTTACGCCTCCTATGAGTATCAATCACAAAGAGAGCTAGCTGTAGTGAGAAAGAAATAATATGACCTATTGGGAATTGAATCCAGGCACACAGAATACCATCCTGGTGCTCTAACCACTGAGCTACAGGCTCACATGGTTGGCCTGACTCTTTCTGGATGCAATTCCTTTCTTTGGTATTGCAAATCCTGCAACTAGGAACAATTGCTGTGATAATTAGATGTTTTCTTTTAGTTTTTGGGTGCAGTATTAGCCAATGCTAAAAGCAATTTAGATCACAAATTGTAGTGAGAAATTAATAATGTGACCTACTGGGAACTGAACCCAGGACAAAGAGGTTACTATAGGTGAAGGGGCAAAAGGGCTTCCAGGTACAATGCTGAAGCTCCAGAACCTAAGCCCCAGCCAGAACAAAAACCCTGGCAATTTCCAGGTTGTCCAGCCATTGACAGTGGGAGGAAGACTGGACCACTACTTCCAGGAATGGGTACACATTATTACAGACAAGAGGTTACTGGAAGTAGTGGGCTGGGGATTGTGTCTGCAGTTCAAACACTTTCCAAACCTGCATAAACACACTTCCAGCTCACTCTCCCACAGAAAGAAGTGTACTGGAACTGGAAGCAAAAAAACTGTTGGTATCAAAAGCTACAGAAAAAATCCCTGCCTCCCACTTGGGTGGGAGACTGCTCTAAAGATATTTCTTGAGCCACAAAAAAATGGGGAATGGTGACCCATTGTAGGTCTCTGGTTTCTGAACAGGCATTTGAAAAAGAAAAATTCAAGACAGTCTTACTAAGAACAGTGGTACCATCTTTGCAGACAGGTCATTGGCTGGGATCCCTGAATCTGAAGGATGCCTGTTTTCGTATTTCAGTCAGGCCATCCCACAGATAATATCTCAGATTCAAGCTGGGGAACTACCAATACCAGTTTATGGCTCTTCCCTTTGGTCTCACTTCAGCTCCAAGGGTCTTCACAAAGTGCTTGGTTGTGGTGGCAACACATCTGAGAAAACAAGGTGTGGTGGTTTTTCCTTACCTGGATGGCTGGCTAGTCTCAGGGAAACCAGAACAAGAGACAAGGTGCTCAGTCAGTTGGGGGAAATAAGCACATTGGAGAACCTGGGATTCTTGATAAATCTGCACAGGTCCCAGCTGGAGTCTGACTAGACTTCACAGGAGCAGAGTTAAACTCCCTGCCGGGGAAAGCTTTCCTCCCGCAGGCCAGAGTTACAGCTTTGATAGCAACAGTAGTCTTTCACAACACGTCAGCCAAGATTTACAAGAGCTGTCCTACAACTGCTAGAGCACATAGCTGCATCAACAGCTTTGTTTCCATGGGCCAGGTTCCAAATAAGAGATGTCAAGTACCACATGAGAGACAAGTGGTTTCAAAGATGGGATCCACTCTCGAGGCTAGTGCCAGTGACTGAAGCACTAATGTCACAGGGCGACCTGTGATGACTGAGGGTTTAAAAAAAAAAAAACATCACCCCCCCC
The DNA here is from genome assembly GCA_016271365.2 of Neoceratodus forsteri. Classification (NCBI taxonomy): domain Eukaryota; kingdom Metazoa; phylum Chordata; order Ceratodontiformes; family Ceratodontidae; genus Neoceratodus; species Neoceratodus forsteri. Next base: position 159,080,715 of record CM057458.1, on the reverse strand, counting down.
GCCCTTTTTTTCCTGCAAATGATGTAAAGTGCTTAGGTGCTAAATTATAGATACAGGTATGGGTACAGATTTATAATGAAAGGGGGTTGAAAAGGTTAAGGTTTCTTTGGAGGATCTGTTGTATTAATAGGATTTCAGGTACCCCTACGGCACTATGAAATAGTGAGCACCCTAGTTAGAATTCCCTGGTTCCTGATTCATGCAGACTGAGTTTGCTGCCGTTTTGTGTGGGTCTAATCATAGTACAGAGTAAGTATATTTTAGGGCTTTTGAAAAGCTCTGTGAAGGCACATGGCTTAGTGCTGTTTTGCTCTATGAAGGCTATGTGCTAGAAGGGGAGTCTGAGCTGTAAGATGTTTTCCCCCTTCCCCTTCAGACTGAAAGCAGCAAAAAGCCTTTTGTGTAAGGGTTCTTGAGCAGCCCTGCTGTGTTAGGCGGAATATGCTTTTGAGTGTGGTACAAGAAGCCGCCGCCTGGAGATAATGATTGATTTTGTCTTCTCCTTGGCGGTGCGGCTTCCCGGATTAAAATATATGGTATTGGGGAAGGATGTAGAACGCCAATACTGCTCCAGTCCCTTTGGGGAGGTGTAGTTGTTCTTGTCCCTTAGTCTCCCTAGTTTTAGGAGCGAGCAGTTGTGTACAGGCTTAAGCTGGGAGGAAGTGAAAAGCCACCGCCTGGAGAAAGCAAGTGTGAGTTTGGGCTTTCCCCTCGGCGGGGCGCCTTTTCATATTATGGTCACTATTTCTGTGCAGTTATAAGTGCAAATTGTCGCACTGCTGTTTCAGGGTGCTTTACTAGGTGACAAGCTCTGCTATACAGGCTACGTCCATTGAGATGGAAACGACAGGGTTTCACTGAAGAGAGGGTATTGCCTGTTGTAGGCTGGGGACCCCTCGGGCACCACAGGACGCCGGCTGGTTCTGGGGGCCGCTTCTGGGGCTGCCGCCATGCCATGCAGCTTGCCTGCTCACTCAGGCTGTGCTCTGGCATGGGTGATGTTCTCACAGCCTTTGGGGAAAGGTGAAAGAAATGTGGGATTGTAGTGGCAAATGAGCTGAACAGGAAGCAGAGCACCGAGGGAGGTGAACAAGACAGGATTCTGCCTCCTCTCTTCGGCATTTTAACTCTTGTGTTCCTGTGTCTACTTCATCCTTTATTTATATTGCTTGCTCAGAGAAAACCACTAAATTAAGTGCTTTGTATTTGTCACACGTTTAAATGTAAGTGGAAAAATGGCTGTAATGGAAGGAGCTGCGCTTACCCCCTTATCTGGTCTGCTCCTCCCTGTATAATTTCAGGACTCCTTTAGGAGCCTACTGGCCCTGCAGCTACTATATTTATGCAACCCCCTTGTTACCCGGGGTTACTAGAATCCCAGTAAGACCTAGTGGTAGGCAGGGAAGGCAGCTTGTGAAATTCCAGTTAAATGGGTTTCACACTGTCTCACTCTGTTCTCAGTCTCAGCTGAGACTGAGGGATGACATCACTAATAGAACTTTTGCAGCTGCATGAGCCACATTGGAATCTGCAGCAAAGGGAGTTAGATAGAACGTTGGGAGTTTTGAAGTCAGTGCTTCAGTTGGTCTTCAGTGAGTGAAGTTGGAAGTTGGGAGCTTGCTGGTAAAGCAGCTCAGTGAAGGCTCTAGGAGCCTCAGCCCTGACAGAGGGCTACTTTTAAGTAATAGGGTGTGTGTCTCCACCCTAAAGAGAGACACAGAATAGTCCTGAAGTGGTGGAGACCACTGTTTTCAGGTCTCAGTGCCCCCTTCCTCTGGGGGGGGGATGAAAAGGATTCCCTGCAGATTCCTGGGGCAACCCCCTAGTTCTGTTTGTGGAGGAAAAGCTGCCTGTATGTTCCAGTATTTATTTGGGAGAAAAGAAGATTTGTGAGTCGCCTGTGGGGCACCTGCAACGTAAGGATGAGTGTCTGCTCTGGCTAAAAGGCCTATGTTTTTCACCCTGGGACTTGTGTGACAATGTGGGAATTAAACTACTAAATATTGGGAAGCCTAGAGAAATGGGCTAAGCAAAGTAAAAGTAGTTTGAAGTTCCAGAGTTTGTTGGGATGCAAATAATATGCAGAGGTGATGTGACAGACGTCTACCCTTAATCTACATTTAAAAGTTCAGTACAGGAATTGTTCAGTTTCCAGAGAAATGGCCGGGTATGGGTTGTGGGAGCTGGAGGTGGGTGGCCCCCCATCTTTAGTGACCAGGTCCACCTCACGGTTTCTTCTGTGGGTTTCTACTTTGCCTCAGGCAACTGGCCAGTGATGGGGAAGTACCCAGATGTGGGATTGTAAGGAAAATTCTCTCTAAGAGTCGCAGAGGACTCTAGTGTGGTTTGGGGAGCCACAACAGGATAATTGGTTCATTCCTCAAATGGACCGCGGATCAAGTGGCCGACGGGGGAGCCGGGCCAGTGGGAAAACCCAGTAGTGTACAAGTCGGGCTGTGTACCCAAAGCTGCGTGCAAGTCCGTGCTGTGTGCCTGGTGGGTTTAGAGCCTGAGGGCTGGAAATAGTGATAAAGTGTTCTGTTGTCTCTAATCTGCATTACCAGGAAATGTAGCCCCATGGGGGTCCGTCTATGCTTTGTTTGTTCAGCTAGGATGTGAATAAAAGCCACACTGAAGAATCCCATTCCTGGTTCTGGACATTACAGTTATTGCTTCCTGTGTTCGGATTTACTTGGGTGCCCCTGTTCAGAGTAGCCAAATCTAGGTCCCCTGTGCCGAGTGACCTCATCCTCCCCGAACCCAGGTCCCCACCAGGTACTGCTGTCAGCTTCAACAGCATGCCACCTGTCGTTTTGCTAAAAAGGCAGGGGTGAGGGGCTACATTCATATAGCCCAAGGCAGGACTGTTTGAATGAAGGTGGAGTCCATTAATTATTCATGAAGTCTTTTGGGTTTTCTTTCAAAATACAAATTGGAAAGCATTTGTTTCGAGTGTCATGTTATACAAATGTTATAATAGTACTGTTAATTGATGATCGAAGTAAATGCAGTCTGTATTTATTTAAATTAAAAATTTGAATCACTAGATGGGGCAGGCTTAAGGTCACATGGGTTTGTCAGCAGGTATATAAGGGCTGATATTACAAGCCGCTTCAGATAGGTGTTGGGTCTGGAGACAAACTGTAGCAGGGAGCTCTGCATTGCTATCAGGTATTAAAGTGGAACACGTGGGATGGCTAGCTCTTTCTGGCCATGTATTCCCAGTGATGTATATGATTTGTGGTTGCCATTTATTTTTTTTTTTATTTATGTTGTACCAGTTCACTGTTATATATATATATATATATATATATATCCTGCTAAAAGAAGAAATATGATAAAGTAAAATAAATTTGCTGATTTTTTACCCACATATGTGTCATACTACTGTGCAGTCTGTTCAGTCCTCAAAGTCACCTGCACCCGACGACAACTAGTACAGTGGTGCTCACAACGCGACTTGCGAGCCACAAGCGGCTCTTCACTAGTTTTACTGTGGCTCACTGGCACCTTCGATATACATAGAACATAAAAACATAGAAGTTGACAGCAGATAAGGACTGCAAGGCCCATCCAGTCTGCCCATTTTTTTCTGCTTTATGAATGTGCCATCAGCCTGTACTGTAGTTAGGCCCCATCTGGAGTACTGCATGCAGTACTGGAGGCCGCAGCTGTACAAGGACATTAACAAAATGGAAGCAGTCCAGAGAAGGGCAACCAAAATGGCACAGGACTGCTTCAGAAAACATATGAGGACAGATTAACGGAGCTCAATATGTATACCGTAGAGCAAAGGAGGGAGAGAGGTAATATGATTGAAACATTCAAACACCTTAAGGGCATTAACAAGGTGAAAGAGTCTAACATGTTTCAATATAAGAAAAATAGCAGGACAAGAGGACACAGCATGAGATTAGAGGGAGGCCGATTAAGGGGTAATGTGAAGAAGTTCTTTTTCACAGACAGGGAGGTGGATGCATGGAGCGGCCTGCCTCAGGAATTGGTGGATATGAATACAGTGCAGGGCTTCAAACAGGCATGGGATAGGCATAAGGGAGCAATACAGATGAGTATGAATAGATAGGCCATTGACAGTGTCTTGTAGAGAGGGACTATTACCTCCCTCTTATGACTTACGATACCCCTACTAATACACCCAACATCCCTCTAACCTTATCTACTGCTTCAGTGATCTGCTTGGATGATTTCTGGTCATCTGTGATGATGACGCCCAATCCTCTTTCTTCCCTTGTGATTGCCAACAACTCCCCTCCCAAACTATAGGTGGCTTCAGGGTTTCTCTTCCCTATGTGCATAATCTTGCACTTCTTTGCATTAAACCCCAGTTGCCACTCTTCCGACCATTTTGCCAGTTTATCTAGATCTCTTCTCATTCTGCCTACCCCATCTGGATCATCTACTCTGTTGCCGATCTTGGTGTCATCTGCAAACAGACAAACCTTACCCTCCAGTCCATCTGCAATGTCACTGATGAAGATATTGAAGAGGACTGGCCCCAGGACTGATCCCTGAAGTACCCCACATGTGACTTGCATCTCTTTTCACTGTATACCATTTACCACCACTCTCTGTTTTCTGCCTGCCAACCAGTTTGCCACCCAGTTGACCAACTTCTGACCCACCCCAGCTTATTACTCAATCTTCTAATTGGAACAGTATCAAAGGTTTTGCTGAAGTCAAGGTAGGCGACATCAACTGCACCCCCTTGGTCCACCACTCTGGCTGCCCAGTCAAAGAAATGTATGAGATTAATTTGACAGTTTTATATTTCATTTAGTTGCGGCTCTTTTAATGCTGCTTAAACGGTTGCACTTGGTGCCTCTTTTAACATTCAATGAAATTAAGATTACCTGCTTAACGCTATCAATTAGTCTGATAGCGCTAAGTGGGTGATGTTAATTTCATTGATAGCAAGCTGCCAGCTAATTATCAAGCTCCTTGATCTAGATGCCCTATTCCCAACTCATTCAGAGTGCATTATGCGCCTTACCGAAACTGCCAACCACACCTCATCCAGAGTAAGTGAACAAGCGGCTCCAATCCCTCTGTGTGTGTGCAGCATGATTAACATCCTATTTGCAGTCAGAATGCCCCTGAGCTGCTTAATATAAAAGTAGCCCCAAAATAATGAAATTACTTGCCTCATTAAGTATCAGTCAGTCCTGATACCAGAACTAATTTGAAACACTGGGCATTCACACAAACATACGAAGAAGCCAGCAGAAGAAGGCCATTGGGTCTATCAAGTCTGCTTGTATTGCAGGGTCCATAGCCTGAGCTAACGTCCTTACCCTCCCTCCCCACTCCTCCCATCCTCCCTACCCATGACCCTTGCCCTCCCCTATGCCTGTCCCAGCCTCTCTCAAAGCTGCCCACTATCTTCAATTAGATTACCTCTTCTGGCAGCGCAGTCCAAGTGTCCACCACCCTCTCCATGAAGAAGTGTTTCCTGACCTCCCTCCTAAACCTCCCACCCTCCAGCTTAAGACTGTGTCCCCTCATGTTATAGTTGCCACGCTGCTTAAAGAGACTGTCCTTATCAACCTTATGTATCCCTTTCAAGCACTTGTAGGTCTCAATCATGTCCCTTCTCTCCCTCCAGTCTTCCAGAGAATACATGTTCAGTGCCCTCAACCTCTCATATGTCTTACCATGCTGACCAGCTATCATCTTTGTAGCCCTTCTCTGGACCTTCTCCAGCAGGTTAGTGTCCTTTTTGAGGTGTGGGCACCAGTACTAAACTCCATACTCTAGATGCAGCCTTACCAGTGACCTGTACAAGGGCAGTATAACCTCCTCTCCTACTACTAATCCCCCTAAATATGCATCCCAGCATCTTGTTTGCCTCTGCTGCTGCTTTCTTGCACTGCATGAAGTGCTTCAGGTCACTAGTGATCATCACTCCCAGGTCCTTCTCCTCCTCTGATGCAGATACTCTGACTCCATCCAGGTAGTGTAGTATATGGTAACTTACCCTAGTAACATTGTAGAATGGTTTAGTCCACATCCCCCTGCAGTTTTGGGCCAATGGTATGTCTGGGGTGGAAACTGGGTTTTAGAAACTGCACAAGCAGATTGTAGTAGTAGTTCTGCTGAGGCCTGCTGATCTAGCTAATGTATGTTTGCTGAATAAACCTCAGAGCTGTTAGAAGTTACTTATGGTGTCCAGTCATTCCTAAAACCAGCAATCCTGTAAGAAGCAACTAAAGTGAAATATTATATGGTGTCAGAAGTGAACTTGCAGTGCTGCTGCAGTTGCAAGAAAAGAAGAAAAGTTTGTGCTGCCAAGAAGAAACAAAAGACAGTATTTGTGAGTACCTAAAAGCTTACTAAAGACTGTATAACAAAGTATTTTTGCAGTATGGAGCAATTTAAGCCACCTCCACCACTATTGTTGACCGGAAATCTTACAGAAAACTGGACAAGGTGGGCACAGAGATTAAGTCTGTACTTCACAGCCACGGGATTAGATGATAAGTCAGAGGAAATGAAAATTGCAGTCCTGCTATACATGCTCGGGGATGAGGCCCTCGAGGTGTACAGTACCCTCAATATAATGTATGCTGACCCACAAGCTAAAAAAGTGGCTGAGGTTATGGAAGCATTTAAGAATTATTGTTCAAGGCAGGATGGTAATACAGGCCGAAAACCAGACCGCCAGCTACCAACCACGTTGAGACACGTGCACAAAAATCAACGCGATGTGGAAGGTGTGCAAGGGATATGTAGCAAAGGCTTGTCCATGTGATGGACAAGAATGTCGAAATGTGGTGGCCCTCAACCATTATGCAAAATGTGAGGTCCAAAAAGTCCAGCAACCTCATGAGAAATGACCAAAGGGTAGAAGCACTGTTTGTGGGAGCTGTAAAAAGAAAACAAGAAATGGTGTGGACACAAGTACCAGATGAAGGGTGGTACACTACCTTGAAGATATGGGACAGCCAGTTAAGTTCAGTTGGACACTGGGGCTGAAGCCAATATACTGACTAAAGAAGTGATTACGCAGTTTCCATGCAAGGTACAAATCAAGCTGACCAGTACTATCCTAATGACATATGGAGGAGCACAAATTAATCCTGAAGGGAAAGTGACGCTAAAGTGTAAGACACAAGACAGAGAGGCCAATCTGCAGTTTTATGTCACTAATACATCGGGAGCTTCTCTACTGGGTCAACAGGCATGTGTCATCCTGGATCTGATTCGCAAAGTAAAGGTGCTTAAAACCAAGCCACCAAGCACAAAAGAGGAACTTCTTGTACAATATAAAACAGTGTTTGAAGGCCTAGGAGAATTCCCAGGAGTTTACCACATATATACAGACCCAAATGTTACTCCTGTGGTACATGGGTGCAGAAAAGTCCCATATGCAATCACGAACAGACTAAAACAGACACTGGAACAGCTGGAGCAAATTGGGGTGATTAGCAAGGTAAGAAAACCTACAACGAGGGTAAATAGCCTTGTAATTACTGGAAAGAAAAATGGTGAGATCAGGGTGTGTTTGGACCCTAGAGACTTAAATAAACCTATCAGAAGACATCATTTCTCCATTCCCACATTGGAGGATATTCAGAGTAAGCTTGCAGGTAAAAGTTTTTACAATTCTAGATGAAAAAGATGGGTACTGTCAGATCAAATTAGATGGTGAATCTGCAGACCTATGTACGCTCAACAGTCCATGGGAAGGTACAAATTTCAGAACTTCCATTTTGGTATTGTGTCTGCAAGTGAAGTATTCTAGCAGAGAAATGCTGAACACTTCGGGACATACCAGGTGTTTTTGTAATAGCTGATGACATGCTTATAGCAGCAGCTACTAAGGAAGAGCATGACAATACTTTGAGAAAAGTAATGGACAGAGCAGTAGAACTCAATGTAAAGTTCAATAGTGACAAAATACAGTATTTGGTGAGTGAGGTGAAATACATGGGGCACATCATAACCGAAAATGGACTACGGCCTGATGAAGCCAAAGTAGAAGCAATAGCTGAGATGCCCCCTCCCGAAGATAAAAAAGCACTACAGAGGCTGTTAGGAATGACTCGATACTTGGCGCAGTACATTCCAAATGAAGCATACCTCACTGCACCACTAAGGCAGCTACTCAAAAAAGATGTCATGTGGCAGTGGCAGCCAGCACAGGAAGAAGCCTTGCAAAAGCTGAAAGAGACTATTTCTTCTGCACCAGTATTAAAATTCTTTGATCCAAAAGAGGACATTGAAATCCAAGCAGATGCGTCTAAGGACGGACTAGGTGCTTGTCTACTACAAAGAAACAGACCAATAGCGTATGCATCTAGGTCATTGTCCAGTGCTGAAAGAAACTATGTACAGATAGAAAAAGAGTTGCTAGCAATTGTGTTCTCTCTACAGAAATTTCATCAGTATGTTTATGGAAGGTCAGTGAAAGTACAATTAGATCACCAGCCACTACAGTCCATACTGAACAAACCAATTGGAAAGGCTCCGGTAAGATTGCAGTGGATGCTGTTACAGATACAGAAATATGACATAGAGGTAATATATACTCCAGACAAAGATATTCTGATTGCAGACATTCTATCTAGAGCAGTACCAAGAAAACCAGCAGAGGGAGACATTGATCTAAGTAGTGAAAAGGTCATATACTCAATCCAAGCAACAGAAACACTGCCTGACAGCATGTTAGAGGGACTAAAACAGGCCACACAGAGGGACAGTGATTTACAGTTGCTTAAAGACATGCACCTCAAAGGATGGCCTAACAGGAGAAAACAAGTCAGCATCAAACTTCAGCACTATTGGCCCATGAGACACAATATATACATAGAAAATGATCTCATAATGGTGGGTAAAAGAATCATCATACCCAAAGAGCTGAGAACAGATATGCTACAAAGACTTCACACAGCACATCAAGGAATACAAGGTCGAAGGCACAAGCCAGAGCTGTGATGTATTGACTAAAGGCATGAATGAAGTAGAAATGATGGTTGAAGCATGTGGACCTTGTCAGGAACTCTTACCCAGCAACCATAAAGAGCCAATGTGTCCACATGAAATACCTGACATGCCATGGTTAAAGCTTGGAGCAGACATTTTTGACTTTAGGGGACACTCCTACTTAATAGTAGTGGACTATTTTTCAAAATACCATGAGGTTCTCAGAATGCCCGACAAGACAGCAGCTACAGTTATTGCAAAATTGAAAGCTGTATTTGCAAGACATGGAATTCCAAAAGAACTGGTAGCGGATCATGTACCATTTGCAAGTCATGAAATGAAGCAATTTGCAAAGTTGTGGGAGTTCAAAATAACTCATTCTAGCCCAGGATACCCACAATCTAATGGTTTAGCTGAAAGAATGATCCAGACAGTAAAAAGAATCTTTCTGGAATCTATGCAAGGTCAGACCGATCCACATCTCGCATTGCTCAGTCTTAGAAATACACCAGTTACAGGACAGAACTTTACACCTTCTCAATTGTTAATGGGCAGAATGTTGAGGACAACATTACCAGCAAGTGCAAGGACACTGCCACCTGAAATACCAAAGGATGCACATAAATGTCTGAAAAGACTACAGAAAAGACAGAGACAGTATTATGACAGGAATGCAGCTCCACTTACTCCATTCAGAGAAGGGGAAAGGGTATACATAGAGACTTCTAGTGGGTGGCAACCTGCTACAGTGGAAAGAATCCGTGATGAGCCAAGATCCTATAGTGTGACTACACCTGCAGGACAGCGATACCGCAGGAACAGGAGACACCTGAGGAGAGACCGAACAGTTGCTTTGGAGGCTGAAGAGCAACAGGCAGATGAGTCAACTGAATCTGTATTGTCACAAACAGTGCAATCCAGGGACAACAGCCAGGAACAAGACACTTGTCAAGAGTATGAGCAACCTGAGATGGAACCTGTTGTTTTCAATGACACTTTGCCAGAAAGTCCTGAGGCTGTACCCAGTGTGCAGTCTACTCGAATGACCAGAAGAGGGTGTCTGCTTAAAGTTCCTGAGAGGTTCAGAGATTTTGTTATGACTTAAGTCAGTGGTAAAGACTTATTTCAACAAAACTGAGTACCAGTGACTTTAGATCCTAACTCATCACAAAGTAAGACTCAACCATTATGTTAATATTGCTTGGTAATTATTTGTCATTGATATGCAAACTGAAATCAAGGTAATTGCTTTCTTTTACTAGGAGGGGAGATGTAGTATATGGTAACTTACCCTAGTAACATTGTAGAATGGTTTAGTCCACATCCCCCTGCAGTTTTGGGCCAATGGTATGTCTGGGGTGGAAACTGGGTTTTAGAAACTGCACGAGCAGATTGTAGTAGTAGTTCTGCTGAGGCCTGCTGATCTATCTAATGTATGTTTGTTGAATAAACCTCAGAGCTGTTAGAAGTTACTTATGGTGTCCAGTCATTCCTAAAACCAGCAATCCTGTAAGAAGCAACTAAAGTGAAATATTATAGGTAGTACTCTGTCCTAGGATTCTTGGCTCCAATATGTATAACTTTGCATTTCTTGGCATTGAAGCCAAGCTGCCATATCCTGGACCACCTCTGTAGCTTTTCCAGATCTTCCCGTAGGTCCTGTATCCCTTCAGCTGTGTCCACTCTCCCACAGAGTTTGGTGTCATCCACGAATAGGCATATTTTGCTTTTGATGCCATCTCCAATGTCATTGATGAAGACATTGAACAACACCGGCCCCAGCACCAAGCCCTGTGGGACCCCACTGTTTACCTATCTGGTGCCAGATAACTCTCCCCTCACAACCACCCTCATTCATTTAATTATTAATCGAAATTGGTTTTAGTCAGGCAGGTTAGCATCTGAATAAACAGGAGCACTGACTAGCGTGGTCAGGCTTTTGCTATGCTCACTTTTTTCACTCAGTGCTCTGCAAGTGGATTATGCTGTGCTCTGATCCAAATATCAATCCTCCGTTCAGTCAAACATGACTTATTGACTGCTCTTGGAGTTGATTATGCTTTGGTGATGTCTACAAAACCCTCAGTTCAGACAAACATTTCCTGACTTCTGCTGATGTGGATTACCTCCTGTCAGAGAAGGGAGCATAACTACGTGAGAGATTTTTGGCTGTTCACTGATTTGGGGAGTACTTCATAGCAGTTAGCACTGCAATAATATATCTGTTTAGCAGTGTTATTAAGGGTTTTTAAGTTTATTTGCAAACATTTGTAATAAATTAAAATTAAATGTTGTTTAAATTATACTTGTGTGCGTGTGTCATTACATCTCACATGTATGCCATGCATGTTTGTTGTGGCTCCCTAGCGAAGTATATAAAACAATGTGGCTCCCAAGCTTGAGATGAGTGAGTACCACTGCACTAGTAGAATTACTACAGTGGTGGAAAGAAGAAAGCAACTTCAGAGAAGGTACTCCATTCCTTCAGCAATCTCAAAAAAAGTATTCTTACTATAGTTGCCTCACTCCTGGGGTGGGACGCTACCTACAGGATCTCCCAGTGAGTGGCACATGGAGCCCACAGAAGTCACTAGAACACATCAGCCTCCTGGAGCTCAGAGCAGTGTTCCTAGCAATGCAGTCTTTCTCCTCCCAGCTGTAAGGTTAGCCTGAATCAGAATGGATAACACCACAACAACGTACTACATAAACAAACGTGGAGGAACAAGATCCTTAAAACTGCACAGAGAAGCAGTGAGGATCTAAGACCTGAAGCAAACATATTTGTGGTGCATCTGCCAGGCAACAGCAATGTCCTGGCAGACTCCTTAAGCAGAATCGGCCAAGGAAATCACGAATGGGCCTTAAACCAGCAGATTCTGGCCACCAGGTTCAGAAGGTGGGGTACTCCTAATACAGACCTGTTCACCTCTTGGGAGAACTACCAGCTCCCACAAGTTTCTATATGCCTTCCCACCATTCCCACTCATACAGAAAGTATTTCCAAAACTCAGATGAGAACATGCAACAATGATTCTGATAGTTCCAGAATGAGCTAGGCAGGCCTAATACTCAGTGCTCCTGGTCCTGTCTGACAAGAATCCAATCAGCCTGCCACTCAGTCACAATCTGTTGACTTTGTCCCAGGGCAGAATAACATTTCTGAACCCTAGAACCTGAGGGCATGGTTCTTAAGGAGTTAGAATATTCTGGACTGGATATTTCGGAAGAAATCCTGAAAGTGCTTAAGGTTTCAGGAAAATCTGCTACCAGGAAAGCATAATCCTCTAAGTGGAAACAGCTTTCTTACTGGTATGCCCCCAGAAAAATAAACCCAATAGAAATAAGGTTGCCTGTAATTCAGGAATACCTAGTACACCTACAGTCATTAGGTCTCCAGCCTTCAACTTTAAAGGTGCACTTAGCAGCATATGTATCAGCTGGCAAAGGAAAAGTCTTTGACCTCACAACCCATTTTCAAAAAGTTTTTTCAAGGCTTCAGCAGCTATTTTCACCCACTGGTGAGGGACCCAGTCCTCCCTTGGGACCTCACTATATGTTTTGCCCAGCTTATGGAGGCTCCCTTTGAGCATATGGAAGCTGCTGACATAAAGTATGTCACATGGAAAAACATTCCTGTTTGCAATGACCTCTGCTAAGAGGGAATGTGAACTGCAAGCCCTCTGAACAGAACCAAATTACATAATCCATCACAGGGATACAGTAGTTAATAGAAACATAGAAGTTGACGGCAGATAAGGACCGTAAGGCCCATCCAGTCTGCCCATGTTCTTAGCACCAACAGAATATTTCGACCTAAGGAGGTATCTGAATTCCACCTGAATCAATCAGTGACCCTTCCTGTACCCTATCCAGAACATTCTAGTCCAGGTGAGGAAAAACTGCATAACTTGGACCTAAAGTGAGTCCTGACTGTCTATATAGACTGGACAAAAAACGACTGGTTCCAGAGTACCCAGCTTTTTGTTACCTATGCTGAGGTTGGCAACGGCAAACCAGCTACAAAGAGGTGTAGCTCTCACTGGATAGTCTCTAGCATTCACTTCGACTATGAAAAAGCTGTAAAATTCCACAGGAGGCTTAAGGGCACACTCCACAAGAGGTACCTCTGTCTCAGTGACATCCTCAAGAGGCATCCCATTGTTAAACGTTTGCAAAGCAGGTACCTGGAAAACAGTATGCATTTTTGCAAAGCATTATTGTTTGGACATTCAGTCCAGAAAGGATACCAGTTTTGGAACTTGCTGTCAAGCAGAACTTTTTTCCTAACAAGGTTCTGGACCCAACCTCCCAAGGTACTGCTACTTAGTCTACATAAAGTGTAAACATTAAGTGAGTGGGTTTAGAAGAAAAAAATACTCATCGTAGTAATGCTTCTTCTTCTTTATTTATTTACTTACTTACTTTGTTTACTGGGTAACTAAACTGAGCCAAAGGTCCTTTTTCAGGAATGACCTGGAGCTACATTTACATGGCAGGTACAAGATGATGACATCAAATAACCACAAGTACAATAATACATCATGCAATATGCAGGAATATAACTTAAGAAACTACGTCAATACATCAAGCTCTTTTACAAAGGTTCCACGTCATGCTGGTTACAGGGTAACAGACACTAAAACATAAAACAGTTACAGGTACATGGTTTTAGACAGTAACTTTGCTTGACAAAATCAGATGGAGTGATGAGTAACTCAAGAAACAATAGGAGGAAGAGGGCAAGAAGGCTGAGGGTAGGGGAAGACATAGGCATAGAGGGTCAGGGTGAGGCAGCCGAGGGGCCTTGTCAGGACAGACACAGGGCAAGTACATTAGAAGTTGCCTTGGACAGGTAAGTGCAAGAAGAGAGGGCAGAAACTGACACCTATAAGGTCAGAAGCAGCGTAGGGAATGAAGATGTTATGGGGTGCAAGCACAGGTGGAGGTGCCAGTTATGGAGTGGCGGAGCTTTTTTTTGAACGCTCCAAGCATTGCTGTGGATGAGGTGTCACTAGAGCCTGCTCTAGCCAACTCAGAACCCTGTATGCAAACGACCTTTTACCTTGACCATGTGTATGGGATTTGAAGGATTTGGGGCTTAGAGCCCTGGTGTTGTGAAGGCTGATTTTGGGTTTGAGGAGGTGCTGACTCATGGTAGTGCTGTTCCCATCATGATTTTCTTAGCAGTGGTGCAGGTTTGGTATTTGATTTGGTTGTTCAGTTGCAGCCAGCCTGTTTTGGAGTAGAGGTAGCAGGTGTGGGTGAAATGGTGGGAACCAGTAACGAGTTCGCAGGCTTGATTGAGGGAAGTCAAAACACGCCTGAGAGATGAGGTTGCGGCAGATCCATAGATAACGAGACCGTAGTCAATGATGCTGATGATGGAGCTCTGGACAGCTATGGACAGAGCTTCTGGGGTTAGATGTTTCCTATGTCAGAATAGTAGGCCCATCCTGGTGTTGGCTACTTTTGCCACATTATTGATGTGTGGGACATAGGAGAGATTAAAGTCGAGGGTGAGGCCGAGGTATTTGAAGGTATGAGCTTGTTCAAGGGTGATTCTTTGCTTGGTTTTAATGGAGAGCTGATATTGTTTGTATTTGTTTTGGGAGCTGCAGAAGATCATGGTCTTTGTTTTTTTCTGGTTAAGGATAAGTCTGTGTTTTGTGAACCAGTTTTTGATTGCAGAGAAGGCCTGTTGGAGGTTACCTTGTAGATGGACTGGATCATGGTGGGATGGCAGGATGACAGCATCATCTGCGTAGAGTAGGATCTGTTCAGGGCAGGATTCTGGCAGTGAGTTCAGAAAACGGCTGAAAAGGAGGGGGCCCAAGACTGAACCCTGTGGGACACCGGACCAGACGAAAAAATTACTCACCTTAGTAATGTTGTTTCTTCTAATGGAGTCTTGCTATATTATAGACATTAGCAGTTTGTTCCAGCTCTAGAACTGCCCCGGAGTGAAATGGTTAAAACCATTCCAAAATAGAATTTTGGCACGAGAGCAGCTCTATCTGTGTCATTTCAAACTTGAACTGTCAGATCTTTGCGAGCCAAACTCACTAAGGTCTGTGTGGAAGCTGTAACCTCACACTAGCCAAATGGCTACCTAAATAATAACAACCATTGATGGTCCCAACACCCAAGACTCAAGTCAGGGGACCAGAAATACTAACACCATTCTAATAATATGAAAATGGAACATAAGTATAATAAAACACACACGCATACACATACACCCCAAAGTCCCAAAGGGGACAAAATGCTAACAGGACATAAGTAGTGCCCACACTAAGTTGCCCGCACCCCACCAAGTAGAGGTTCTGAGAGGGGCAGGTTGGGGGTCTATAATATAGCAAGACTCCATTAGAAGAAACAACATTACTTAGGTGAGTAATTTTTTCTTCAAACAACATGAAGTCTTGCTATATTATAGACATTAGCAGAATACACAGCAGTACCTCCATGGAGGAGGGGCAGAACCCACTTAGGAATAGGCTCTGAAGAACAGCTGTGCAAACAGAGCATCTCTCCTGGCCTGGACATCCAGGGAGTAATGCTTGGTAAAAGTGTGTACCGCTTTTCCAAGTAGCAGGCTGGCAAATCTCTAATAAAGGGATATCTCTGGCAGCAGCTAGAGACGCAGCTGTACCCCTGGTAGAATGAGCCCTCAAACGGGGGCTCTGCCCACTTTCTGATAACAAAATTGGATACAAGAGAAAATCCACCTGGCTATTGATCTCTTAGTGGCAGGTTTGCCTTTCCCAACTTCACCATAGGTAAGGAAAAGTTGGATTCGAACCTGTGACCTTTGGTATGCTCTATATAATAACTAAGAGCTCTCTTAACATCCAGGCTGTGCAACCTCCTCTCACCCGAAGAGGAGTGATCAGTGAAAAATACTGGAAGGGAGATAGATTGATTAAGATGGAAATCTGAAACCACCTTAGGCAAAAACTTCCTATTAGTCCTAAGGACTACCTTATCCCTGTGGAAAGAAATAAAGTCAGTCTCCACTGACAAGGCTTGCAATTCACTTATGTCTGGCAGAAGTGATAGCCACTAGAAAAACAGTTTTCCAAGTTAGGTACTTAAGCTCTGCAGAAGACAGAGGTTCAAAAGGGTTGCATTAACTGGGCAATGCAAACATTAAGGTCCCAAGCAGGGCAGGTTCCGAAAGGGTGGATTAGTATGGAGTAACCTCTTAAAAACTTGGAAAACACAGGATGAGAGGAAAGAGGGATGACTTTCCTGCTGACAAAAAGCAGACACAGCTGCCAAATGAACTCTCAGGGTAGCTGGTCTGAGACCAAGGAATTAAGATGTACCATGTAATCTAACAAAAGGGCAATTCAGCAGATTCTGGAAATATTTTTCCAGCACACCAAATGGAAAACCTTTTCCATTTAGAACTATAAGTAGCTCTAGTGGAAGGCTTTCTGAAGCCTTTAGGATCTCAAGAATACCCTGAGAGGGTGTAAATCAGCAAACTCTAACCTCAAGAGCCAGGCCTTGAGGTTGAGGGATTTGAGGTCCGGATACCAAACCCTTCCCTGGACACAAGTCAACAGATTGTGATTCCTGGGGAGGCACAGGGGAAGATGGACTGTCAGAGACAGAAGGAGTGGGTACCAGGGCTGCCTGGCCCAATCCGGGGCAATCAGAATCACCCTGCAAGGCTGAGATCTGATTTTGACTAGTACTTTGAATAGGAGAGGAAAGGGGGAAAGCATAGAGGAACTTACCCTCCCAATCCAGAAGAAGGGCATCCAGAGGAACTGAGCCCAGCACTGGAGGCCTGCAACAGAACAGAGGAAGTTTGTGATTGTCTGGGGCTGCAAAAAGATCTATCTGCGGGATGCCCACCTGGCAAAAACTATCCCCAGCACTTGAGGATCCAGGGACCATTGCGTGATGGCCCTGGGAAATCCTGCTGAGGGCATCCGCTAGGACATTGTCCTTCCCTGGAAGATGAACTGCTATGAGGGAAGTGTTCAGGGAATAGGCCAGAGACCACAACTTCATTGCCTCGGTGCACAAGGCCGAAGACCGAGTGCCCACCTGTTTGTTGATGTACCACATTGTTGTGGTGTTGTCTGTTCTGACTTGTATCACCTTGTCGTGGACAGATGCAGAAAAAGCTTGAAGAGCTAAAAAGACAGCTCTGAGTTCCAGCAAATTGATGTGGAGCAGAGATTCCTGGGGACCAAACTCCTGAGTGGAAAGGTCGCCATGTGGGCTCCCAACCCAGAAGAGAAGCATCTGTAGTGAGGGTCAAGTCATGAGAAGGGAAATGAAGGGGACCCCTGCTCTTAAATGCTCTGATCCTGCCACCACTGGAGAGCTAGGATCAAGGTTCGGAGTCACTGGGACCAACTTGAAAGGGGTCTCTTCTCTGAGACCAAAAGGTTCTCAAGTGAAACTGAATGTCTCTCATCTGAAATCTGGCTCCCTGCACAACAGCTGTGGATGCAGCCATGTGCCCCAGGAGCTGCAGAAAGTGTCTTGCTGGTCGAGAGACCTGCAGAGTGAAGAAAGAGGCCAGAGCCACTAAATTCTTACCCTTTCTGGGGAAGAAAGGCTCTGGCTAGCTTTGTCAATTCTGCCCCTATAAAGGTGAGTACCTGGACTGGTTCCAGAACTGACTTTGGTAGGTTTAGCAGAAAACCCAGGAGGTGAGAAGCTGCTGGGTGACCTGCAGGTGAGATTTTACCTGTTCTGGGGACTGGCCTACAATGAGCCAGTCATCTAGATAGGAAAAACAGCAATCCTCTGCCTCCTTAAGTGGGCCACTGCCACTGCTAGACACTTTGTGAATACCCTTGGAGCAGAGGTAAGGCCAAGGGCATTGCTCTGAACTGGTAATGACCTGAGGGCAGTTCGAATCTGAGGTACTTTCGATGGGATCTTCTGATTAGGACATGGAAATAGGCATCCTTGAGGTCCAGGAGGCTAGCCAGTCCCTGGCCTTAGGGAAGGTAAAATCATTGCCAGAGTTACCATTTTGAGCTTTGGTTTCAAAAGATGCTTGTTCAGATATCTGAGATCTAAAATGGGCCGCCATTCTCCTGTCTTTTTTGGGGTAAGGAAGTATCTGGAATACAGACCCCTGCCCTGATGCAGGGGAGGAACCCTTTCTACTGCTCTGAGAGCTAACAGGGATGAGATCTCTGTTTCCAAGCGAGGGTCTCTGAAGCACTTGCAGGTAGAAAAGTCTGCTTCTCAACTTGGGAAACTTTTGAAGCTGAGAACCAGACCCTGGCTTACTTCCAGAACCCACTTGTCTGAGGTTAAAGAAGCCCAATTCTGACTGAAGTAAGCCAGCCTGCCCCCCACTGGTACAGGAGAATTGGCCCTGGGCACCCCATCTAGGTGCCTGTTTCGCAGGAGCTTTAGGCTGGGGAGTGGGAGCAGGTCTGCCCACTCCTCGTCTGCCCCTGCCTCTGAAGAAGCCCCTCTGAGCAAAGGCAGAGGAGGCCTGAGTCTGGTAGAAAGGCCTGTGAAAAGGCCTACCCCTACCCCTGGGGGCATGCTTTTGAGGAGTGGCTTGCCGCTCCTTAGCCTAGAGCACTCTTGTAAGTAGTCCTATATTCATCCATCTTCTTTATGTAATTCTCTGTCTGCTCTCCAAACAGAGAATTTCCCACCACAGGAAAATCCATAGCCTTAGTCTGGGTATCCTGTGACAAACTAGTACACCTGAGCCAGGCCAACCTACGAAAAGCTACAGATGTGGCCATGACCCTAGAGAAAACATCATTAACATCCACAGCAGCATGAAACTGAACCTTAGAGGCTTCAATGCCATCAGCAGTCACCTGTTCTAGTTTACCAGCCAGCTGGCCATGAGCCTGCTTGGCCAATTGCATAATAGTATCTCATCTAGATTTCTGATACCTAGCTACATAAGCCATATAATTTGCTTGCCTGAGAGGCTGCCATATACTGTTTTTTTGCCATGGCATCAATCTTCCTGGAATCCTTGTCAGGAGGATGTGAAGCCAAGGGAATATTAGCTTTATCACAGGCAGCAGCCTGAACTACCCCAACATGACTGCATTGCTGAGAAAGGAATTCTGTATCAGGGCCTGACAATGTATACCTTCTGTCCATCTTTTATCTACAGGAGGCACAGAATTAGGAGCTTTTAAAATTTTAATTGTTTGTTCCTAAAAGACTTATGTAAAGGAATAGACAATCTCCTAGACTCTGGAATATCCATCATTTCTATAAAATCAGGCTCCTCTTGCTCATCCACAGCCTCTTCTAAAGGACGCTGGAGGGTTTCAGCATTTTTATAAAACATAAAATGAGATGGGGACTCAGACAGCATAGGGGAGATTCTAAAGGTCTGTCTGGGAGATGTCCGGTTCAATGAGCACACCCAGACCTTCCAGCCACATTCATACTGTTCATAATCCTCCTCCCCTCCTCTGGTTCATAAAATTCCTCAATATCATAATCCTGAACCACTGGGACCGGACGAACCGACCTTTTACCAGATAGTGGTGGTTCGGACGGACCCTGAGACAGTGACTGGACAATTTGTATGGCTTTTGCTATCTCTGCAGCAGTTGGAGAAGGACTTTTGGACTCCAGACCTGCTGATTTTCTTGTTTTCTTTACTGGAATTGGTTCCTCAGAACCAGCTTTTCTTTGCCGAGGAAGTCTGGCCCTGGTCAGAGGGCACTCCCTCTGGTTCGGTTGGCACCGAACCGGGCTGGCCATCCGGGTCAGCGGACTTTTTGGCCTCTCGTTCCCTGAGCCTGCCCAATCTTTTTCCCAGGGTGGCTGCAGGGAAATTCTTACATACCTGGCAGTCTGACTGGAGGTGGTCAAACCCAGACAATAAACACATGTGGTGTGTGGGTCAGCCTTGGCAAAGACTTCCCCACAACCATCACAGTGTTGAAACCCAGTGGGCCCGGTTTTTCTTTTGGGTTTCTCAGACATAATGCCAGCCTAACCAAAAATTTGCCCTTTTAACGGCAGTGCCAGGCAAGACACCCTTATCGGTTCCTAACCGTGTCACGGTATTGGAAAAACCTGAATAAATCCGGTTTTTAGAACCGATAAGAACAGGAACCACACTCTAAAATAGTAACTTTTAGTTTTAAATGAGTTTTAAACCCACTGATCGGTTCAAAACCGAACCGATAACACAAGTTCCACACAGACAAAACCTTCATTTACTTACAGTTACCACAGATGAAGCTTGAACGAGCGGTTTTGCGGTTAAATAAAACTATTCTCGGTTAAATCCAACCGAGAAAACACTTTAAACCGAGAAATGAACCGAGCAGAAGGAGAAATCTCGGGCGACTGTTCACTGAGCGGAGTAAAGAATCTGACAGTTCAAGTTTGAAATGACACAGATAGAGCTGCTCTCGTGCCAAAATTCTATTTTGGAATGGTTTTAACCATTTCACTCCGGGGCAGTTCTAGAGCTGGAACAAACTGCTAATGTCTATAATATAGCAAGACTTCATGTTGTTTGAATGGTCTTTGATCTAAGAGTGTGCCAGCAATTCTCATTCTTTGGGAGCGGCTGTCTAAGTAGCTTTTGAACCAGTTCACCGAGTTAGGTGAGAGCCCTGCTAGTCGAAGCTGGGCAAGTAGGAGATTGTGGTTGACGGTATCAAAGGCTTCAGTTAAGTCGATGAAGGCGGACCCAGTAAGATGACTGTTATCAACTGAATGATGGATTGCACCAGTGAATTCAAGTTGCGCCGTGGAGGTGCTATGACCTTTTCTAATGCCATCTTGCTCCTTGCACAGGATGCTGTGACTGTCTAGGAAGTCGGTGAGCTGGTCTGACACAATCCGTTCTAGGGCCTTGGAGAGTGGAGGTAGGATGGAAATTGGATGGTAATTCTCAGTAGCTGTTTTGTCACCACTTTTATGAATTGGGGTTACCGTGGCAGATTTCCATAAGTCAGGGAACTGGCTGAGGCTGAGGGAGAGGTTGAAAATCCTCGTCAGTGGTCAGAGTAGTTCTTCAAGTGTGAGTGATAGCAGTTTGAGGTTGATAATACAGGTAGCAATATACTTCTTACAACGGTATATCTAGCTTCTAATGATACACAGCTATTTAATTTAAAACAATACTCTCATTTTTTGGTTGTCTTGTTTACTAATAGCCTTTATATGAGACAAAAAAGTTGAGTTGGAATCCGAAAGCACCCCTAGGTATTTAAAATGATCAACTTGATCTACAAGGGTGCCACTGGAATTGGAAATTAGCATTGGTGAACTTTTGGTTAACTTGGGTTTAGATCTGAAAAGCATACATTTAGTTTTCTTAATATTTAAAGAGATGATGTTACAACAATCATGCATTTAAAGTGGTGAAATCTATATTCAATGCTGAATGAATTTCTTCAGTTGAGGAGGCACTGTATTAAATGATAATGTCATCTGCATAAAGAATTGATTTAGTAAAGATTAAGTAGAAGAAATGGAGTTAACAAACATTGAGAACAATAAAGGTTCCAGTATAGAGCCCTGGTTCACTACTTGTTTCAAAATCCTAGAACTAGATTGAGATCCATCAAACCTCACTATACAGGGATGAGCACTAAGATAGCTATGGAACCAAGCCTAGGGTGAGTCTGCCAGGCCCATGCTCCTCAGTCTCCTGAGCAGTATTTGGTGATCAACAAGATCAAAGACCTATTATTCAATAATATAACCCCCCCCATGTCCAATATCCCTGGTGGTCCAGTGGACCTCTAAGTGCCCGATCACGGGCATCAGTAATAGAAAACCCCCCGTCCAATATCCCTGGTGGTCCAGTGGACCTCTTTGTGCCCGATCGCGGGCATCAGTAATAAACCCCCGTCCAATATCCTGGTGGTCCAGTGGACGATCGCTGCCGATCGCGGGCATTTGTAACACATAACATACTCCTACTACCCTGGTGGTCTAGTCTACCCCTCCACCCGCCACTGGGACCCACCCCACTCCCCGTCAGCCAGTAGGTGGCAACACCCACCCGCCTGCTGCCCCTCAACTGACAGCTCGGTGGGGCTGCATGCCCGTGGTTCTGCGTGAGCCAATGGGCGTGCAGCCATACCGTTAACCTGATCCAGATATGTGAATGAATTCATTCACATATCTGGACAGCTCAGTCTGTGATGGGCTGCACACCCATTAGCTCACGCTGTGAACCAATGGGCATGCAGCCCTACCCAGTTGTCGGTAATGGCGGCGGGGCAGGGGGTGGGGTGCCGCCACCCAGCAGCTGACGGGGGCCGGGGTGGTGGGGGCTCAGTGGGCAGGTGGGGAGGGGTACACTAGACCACCAGCGTAGTAGGAGTATGCTATGTGTTACAGATGCCCGCGATTGGGCAGCGATCGGTCCACTGGACCACCAGGGATATTGGACGTGGGGGGGGTTCTATTACTGATGCCCGCGATCGGGCACAAAGAGATCCACTGGACCACCAGGGATATTGGACGGGGGGTTTTCTATTATTGATGCCCGTGATCGGGCACTTAGAGGTCCACTGGACCACCAGAGATATTGGACATGGGGGGGTTATATTACCCAACACCCGCGATCGGGCAGAGTGCGGTCCACTGGACCACCAGGGATATTGGATGGGGGGGTTCTTTTACATGAATGCCCACGATCGGGCTGCAGGGGGCATTGGTCCCCGATGGATGCTGCCTGGCAGGGCGCCAGGTGCAAGTCGTCAGGGATTGGCGCACCTGCATGCTAATGGCACGCAAATGGGGTCATAATGAGATGCAAATGGACCCCTGTGCACCTTGCATAAATTATGGCCCCATTTTCATGTCCACCTTTTGAATATTGCAGGTGCTATGCATGGCGCAATGGCACTTGCGCTAGCGCGTCTCCATGCTCCACTCTGGCCACTTGCGCTGGCGCAATGCACAGTGGAGGTGGCCAGGGTACGATATTCAAAGCTGCTGCACCATAGCTCATCTCCGTTGAATATCGCCCAGGCCACACCCCTGTGCAACAAAGTTGAGCTGCACCCAGGCTTGCGTCACAGCCTGGTGCAGTTTGAATAGCTGGGCCAGTGTCTGCAAATTAAAACTTTAAACCCGAATGCTCACAAACTCCAAACTGAGTATTTGTAAATCTTGTTGAGATTGTCAAGTCCAGTAAATGCTTTCTATTTTCATTTTGGTCCCGGGTATTTTGATTTTTATAGACATTGCTCCTGAACACACTATGACCAGGATATTTGTAGTTGCAGATTAGGGTCCACTAAATATTTGCTGCAGAAGCTAATTAGTGCCTGGAGCAAACCAGTGGTGTATTGGAATATGCTACTGCACTTTGCGATCGCTAAAGGCATGTTCCAGTATACAGTAAGGCACTAACCAAACTGTGATTGCAAACCTCAGTCCCTTACTGGCCACAGGAGGTATGTGGCCAGTAGGGTACTATGGGGATAGTGATTGCAATATGGCTGTTAGGGCCCACTAATGGCAATTTCTCCACTGGAAAACAGCAGCTCCAAAGCTGGTAATCCTTCTGAACTGTATGTCCATACCTTATGATGCAAATGACCCCATAGCACTCGCAAGGTACTATGGGGTCATTTGCATGTCATTTGGGCCTCATTACAGGCCAGGAGCAAACAGTATTTGCAACTGCCCCCCCCCCCCGGCGTCTGTCAGATTTGTCTCACTGGTGGTCTAGTGCCCAACACACCCTACCAAAGCAACCCAGCCAGTCTGTAATACATATTTCCTGGTGTCCAGTGGTCCCTCCCACCCCCAACATCCCTAATGGTATTCTTGCAATTATCTCTGGTGTCATGTGATCCCTCCCAACCCACCAACTCCCCCAATGGTATTCATGCACTTATCCCTGGTATCCAGTGGTCTCCATTGCCCCTCAGTTCAACCCCCAACCTTTGACTCAGGAACCCTTCAAGTCTGCTTTCCCCCTCTGCAACTGGCATAGACCTTCTACTCACTTCAATGACTGGCTGCCAGCTGACAGTTTCTAATCATACACCTACTAGAATCACTGTGAATTCAGGTGAGCGGAGGGTCTGTGCTGGTTGTTGAGAGGGGGAGGCAAACTTAGGGGGGTTCCAGGGTCTAGTGATGGTAGTCAAACTGAGGTGCAGCAGAGACCACTGGACACTAGGGATAATTGCAAGAATATTATCGGGGCTGTTGGTTGGGGATGGGAAGGGAGCCCTGGACACCCAATATAATTGCAAGAATACTGTCAAGAATGTTGGGGGCAGGACATACAAACATATGAACATACAAAATTTGCCAGCAGATAAAGGCCTAGAGGTCTATCAAGTCTGCTCGAACGTGCAGCTAGCACCCCTTATTCTGCAGCTGCCTCTCTCTTCCACCCTTCCTCTACATTGACCCTCCCCCTTGTCCTGTCCCATCCCCTTTTGAAGCAGTCCACTGTTCTACTGGATACCACTTCTGCAGGTAATGCATTCCACCCAGCTACTACCCTCTCTGGAAAAAAATGTCTCCTCATCTCCCTCCTGAACCTTCCTCCCTCCAGTCTCATATCATGGCCCCTGGTGTCCCTCCCCTCCCTTACTTTGAACAGCCCACCTGTACCCATCTTGTTTATTCCTTTCATGTACTTAAAGGTTTCAATCATGTCCCCCCATCCCTCCTCTTCTCCAGTGAGTACATGTTCAATTCCCTCAGCCTCCTCTCATATGATAAGTCCCCCAGCCCCTTGATCATCACCTTTTCGCCCTGTGCTGCACCCCCTTCAGTAACTTAATGTCCCTCTTCAGATATGGGCGCCAATACTGCACCCAGTACTCCAGGTGCGGTCTAACCAATGACCTATACAGTGGCAGAATCACCTCCTCCCTCCTCAAGGATATACCCCTTGCAATGCAACCCAGCATTTTGTTGACCTTTGCAGCTGCCTTCCTACATTGTGCTGAGTTGTTCATTGACCCTGTAATGAGCACCCCAAGATCCTTCCCCTCCTCTGTCTGGGCTAGCTGCACTCCCTCCAGCTGGAAACTCCTCCTTGGGTTCTTCATCCCAAAATGCAGCACCATGCACTTTTTGGCATTAAACTCCAGTTGCCAGGTGTCTGACCAGGTTTCAAGCTTTGCCAGATCATCCTGCAACCCCTGCCACCCCCCTAGGCCGTCCACCACCGCTCCTACCTTGGTGTCATCAGCAAACAGACTGATCTTGCTCTTGATGTCCAATGATATGTCTGCAATGAATATCCCAAACAACACTGGTCCCAACACCGAGCCCTGTGGAACACCGCTCGTCACTACCCTTGGGTGTGAGCGCTGCCCACCCACCACCACCCTCTGTTGCCTTACCTGAAGCCAGTTCCCTACCCATCTCACTAGCCTTGCACCTGCCCCTGTGCCTTCTAACTTACTCCCAGCCTTCCATGTGGCACCGGGTTGAATGCCTTACTGAAGTCCAGATACAGGACATCCACTGCATGGCCCTGTACAGTTGCCTAGTTACCCAGTCATAGAACTCCACCAGGTTGGTTTGGCAGGATCTGCCACATATGAAGCCATGCTGTCTGCTGTCCTGTAGTCCTTTGGCCTCTAGGAGGGCCACCAGCCTCTCCTTCAGGATAGTATCCATTAGCTTACCCACGATGGATGTGAGGCTCACCGGTCTGTGGTTCCATGGTTCATCCTTGGGCCCACTCTTATGGAAGAGCACCACATGAGCCATCCTCCAGTCCTGAGGTACACACCCCGAGTGTAGTGAGGCATTAAATAGGTCTTCCAAAGGTCCCGAAAGGACCTCTGCCAGCTCCTCCAGTACCCTGGGGTGGATGCCATCTGGGCCTGGCACCTTGTCCACCCTCAGTGCCTTCATACCCTCCCGAACTCATGATTTCCCCATCTGTCACCCCTTCCCCCCCATTTCTGCCATTTCTCCCCCCTTGGGTGTCACCCCCCTCTTCTCCTTAGTAAATACAGAGCAGAAGTAATCATTTAGTGCTTCTGCCTTATCGCACCCTGCTTCCACCCAACCCCCCCTCCTTCCCAATCCTAGGAGGGACCGTTGGACACCAGGGATAACTACAATACCAGCAGGGGTCTTCGGGGGCTGGGGGAGGCTACAGTTAGGGTGTACAGATCATAAAAAAACAAATTATTCACAGAAAAGCAGCCCCTGTGTATGTAGCCTGGGCGTAGAAGGGCACCAAAGGGCCAGCCAGCTTGCATATCTACCACATTACTTGCCTATCCCCCTTCCCCTTTCCTCACATTTAGGTCCTTACAGTCCCTAAATGAAGTTAATGTTGTTTTATTTGTTTAAATCCTTGCCTGAAAGTATATTGTTTTATAGAGTGTAAGTTGCATGCTCATTGGGGTAGCTGTATTGGCATTGCATTGGTTCATGGGTGGGTTGTTCCTGTGGGGAGTCAGGGAGGTACTGCAGCCCAGAGGATTGTACTATGTATACACCATGCCCACTTAAACCTTTCTCTGGAGGGAGGTACTGCACAAACAACTTAAATCTTGGATACATCCCCCCTCCACAAAATGGCTTTAATGACCCAGGGCCCTCAACCTTGTTTTAGCCGATAAGGCAGAGAACATAATCGCAACATTCACCGTGACCCAGTTACACTTAAACTGTCGATCAATAGAGTTCTCAGCTGGACACCAGTGCAGTGCAAAAAGTACAGTAAGTCAAATAGTAGGGGAGGCTAATTGTAATACACAGAGGTAAACATCCTGTATCATTGTGCAGCACTCAATACAGTGGGCAGAACAGGAGTCAAACAGGGAGAGGGAGGAGGAGGAGGAGGAAGTAGAGAGCCAGAGGATGTACCAGATCAGCAGTAGCAGTTCAGGGGAGGAGGATGAAGGAGATGTTAGCAGGGCCAGAAAGAACAATTCAGAGGAAAAAGGATAAATGCATCAGAACAACAACCAAGACACTGGTGCAGAAAAAAAGATGAGAAGGACAGTCACAGAACAAGGAGGATATTGATGCTAAGCCAATGCCTGACATAGTGCAGTGGAAGGTGGAAGAGGAAGAGGATGGGGCTCATAGCTGCTCGAGATGTTAACAGGGTAAGCCTTTTTATTCTACTTCATACATTTTTATTGATTTTAATCATTTATTTAGTTTTTGTTAACCAGGCAGGTGCACTAGGCACTTAAATGACTATTTTGTAAGCACGACCCGGAAGGTTACAATAGGTCTGGGTCAGTAAACAACAGGCACAATACCGTAAAGGTATATTACATGGATAAACAGAGTATATAATAGATTACACCAACCATCTGAAAGGAAATGAAGAAAAATTAAAATACAGTAAAACTATGCATAACTCTTTATTATATCTATTAATACATTTGATCAGTCTTTAACTTAGTTTTTTACTGTTGGTTCCATGTCACAACAGTGACTGCTGAAAGGCGATCGCCGTTAGGACAAGTGTACATTGCCGAAAATCAGTTTCAGTGATGTACACCCCAGCGCACACCAAAAAGGTGCTGGGGACTTAGGATTTTCTTTGTTATGTGGGGCGCTCTGCCCCCCGCACCACCCAACTAAAGGAGTCCCAACTCTAGGATGGTGCATGTCAGGGGAAGGGTGCAAAACCTTAAAAAAAATATTTGGGCTGGGCACAACAAAGTGTTCTTACACCCGGACCTGACCCAGCACCCTTGGAACCCCAGCACGCCATACACCCACCACACCACGGGGCCAGTTCAGCAGCCCACCATGTCACCACACCTCACAAACCCCACTCCCCTTCCACCCTTTGCTCAGCGTTCTCATTCCCCCCTGCATTCGTGTACATGTAGTGACATTCTGTCACTATATGCGTGAATCTCCCCCCAATCTGGTCACCCTCCCTGGTCGGTAGCCCTGTCGGCATGCACTGTGACTGAGTCGCCATTTTTGAAAGCGCCTAATCGCGGTCACCTGTGTCACTGGCTACCCTACCATTCTCTCAATCTCTCTCTCTCTCTCTCTCCATGTCTCTGTCCTTCTTTACCCCTTTCTCTTATTTCTCTCTTTCTCTTCTCTAAGACCAGATTGAACGGAATTAAACTTAACTCAGCCGTGCTTATGGGTTTTTGAAATTAGATTTGTTCACGAAGGTGAGAAATAGGTTCCATATCATCTCAAATTCTTTTAAATTATTATTTATCAAGTATTATTCTTTTCAATCTTCCCCATATAAATAAGCAATTTGTCTAATGTGAGAATATTTTTATCCTTCCATTTTGATAAACTTATTCTTTTAAGACCCACAACTGCAGGTGGAATCCAGTGTTGTTGTTTCCTCTCTATCATAAATAACCTTGACGTGTCTCCTAACATGAACACCATAGGATCTAAAGATATTTTGGCTTTGAACACCTTAGAAGATTGCAAACATGGAACCAAACCTTTGAGAGGGTAGGGCATTCCCATACCATCTGGTACAAGGAAGCATGCTGATGGCAGCATTAGAAACACAGGGCAAGAGATAACTAGTGAAATCTTTGGTCTTGAATTTTGTTTTGGCTTTTTTCAAGAGTTTGAGAGATACAGTATGTAGTGTATATTTTAAAAGAGGTATCTGAATGCTGTCAAGCAGAGGCAGACTGCTTTCATCAACAGGCACAGCAAGGGCTAGAATGATACTGGGTATCCTCTAGACGAGAGAGTTGCAGGTGAGGAAAGTCTTCCTTCCTTGGGCAGCACGACATAGAGAATACTGGATGGGGAACTATGCACAACCAGTGTGTTCTGCCACAGAGGAGTTCTGACTCCCTCTGACATCGAGAGCGAAGCTCGAGAGGCCCATGGGAATCAGAACCCTGAGGTGAAGGAACACACAAGTTGTGCATAAAGTTGCTCATCCTGTATTTTTTATAGTGTATAGTAATATTATGTGAAATGTGTGTGTTGTGTTTTTTTTTTCTCTTTTTCATAATGAAACTGACTTGTGAAGTTTCTAGAGGTTCTAGAATACTGTCACTGCAGAATTAAATAATAGTGTATGGTGGGACTCTGTTGAGCATGGAAATCGATGCTCCCAACAGCGTTGTTGTGCTTGCCTCACTGCATCGCGATCTTGTTGTGCTGCACCGAGTACATCACCAGTACAGCACAACAAGATCGAATGCATTCGCGCATGCACAATTGAGCGGCCCACGGCGACCGGGAAGTAAACATGCTGCAACAGAGTCCCAAGTAAGTCTTATTTTTTCGATAGACTTGTGTGAGGGATCACAAAGTGCTGCTAATGCTTGCCCATACACTATAAAAGATTGTGTATGAGCAAGCATACACAAACAAGGCAGTTGTAAGATCTCGGGGTTTCCGTGGTAACGGACCTTTCGAGCATCTCTGGTTACCACGGAAAGCTCTCGATCACAACTGCCTTGTTGTGTATGCTTGCTCATAGACAATCCTCTATGAGGAAAGCAACAATGTGCCAGCATTCCAAATGGTTCTGCTGCAGCAGTGACATCACTACTGCAGCAGAACAACATAATGATGTCACTAGTGCAGCAGAACAAGCATATTCCAGGCATGGAATTCTATGCATAACAGCATTCTACTATACACTATAATGCCATCACCATCTGTCTGCAATAAATAAAGAGAAACTTAGTTTTCTAAAAATGAAGCTGTCCACGTTTAGATGGTCTCCCAGATCTTTGGAATATGATTGTGCTACAGCAGGGCATCCAGGCAAAAATGATGCTGATGACGACAATGGAGAGGGTTTCTGTTTGCAGTAGTAGATCACTGCTTCAGAATCATATACTTCTAGGCAGAATGCAAGGTCTCCTTGCATACTGCTGCTCACACTCACCAAACCTGCTCACACCTAATGATAAGGAGTTGCTCTGTGGCTTCATCCAGCAGCAAGATACTGCAGCCCTGCTACATGGGCATCATTCTCAGAATACTCCCTGACCTACTCTGTGGGCTGCTGTGATGGCAGCCTACCTTATCCAGTCAGCAATATGCTGCAACAAGCAACATGGGCAACATTTTTGGGACCACTGGTGGCCTACCTCTAGTGATCAAAATACTGCAGCGTGCCAAACAGGGCATGGGTGTAATTTCTGGAAATGTTAGCGGCCAACCCCAAGGGCTCTGTGTCTACAGTTGTTTACCTCATCCTGCTAGCAAATAGTGCAGCATGCCACGTTGGAATATTTGAAGAACCGTTGGTGGCCCACACTGTAGGCTGCTGTGCCTGCTGCTGTGGGGTGGTATTTGGAAAATTCACTAACACTGGGTATAGGCATACTACAATATATGCTATGTAGTATACCCTACCAAATGAAACTAGACAGGTAGTTATTATTGTGACGATCTGCCCCTTGCTTATAATTATTGTATGATATCTGTAAAATAAGTAACTGGCCTGTGTTTGAAATTTGTCTCGCTCATGTCAGCAGTGACGAGTGTTCTGACCCCGGGAGGTAATAAAACAGACCAGGAGGAAACAGTTAATTGGAACATCCTTCCAGAGACAGTTTACTGCCTGCTGCTGCTTCTTTTGAAGTTAGAACTTCAATACGAATTTTATGATGTTTCAAAAGGGGTGGGTAATTTGGCTGGTTCCTCTCAAATTTAGCAAATAGCTGCAGAGTCACAAAATCTCTCTGATCTCACTGGCAGGAAATCAGCCAAGGGACATGACAGATGTGGAATGTTAAGATCAAAGAGAAATGTTTAATTAAAGGATGCCATATTTAGGAAATATTTTTTTCTTCTGATGTTACCATTATTTTAAAATACCTACTGGTAGGAAATTATGTTTGTAAGAATTAATTCTAAAAGGAGGAGGAGGAGCTAGATGACTCAACAAGGGGGTGGGGAGATAGAGTTAAAAATGTATCATTGTATCTGAAATGTGTCGAATCTCTTGGGCTCTGAAAGAAAACAGTAACATCTCTCTAACTTAAACACACTTACAGAGGTAATACATTAGATAGCAAAGATCTAAAAGTATTGTGGTAGGAGTTTTGTTCTATAATTTTCTTTTTTCTTTTATGAGATTGTAAGCTCTTGATATTTGTTCTGGATTTTATTTCACCTGTTGTAAACTTTTAGTAAATAACATTCTCCTTATTATACTACCTGTGTCTCCTCAGTCATTTTTGCATGTCACTGTTGAACTGATATTAAGTTTGACAGCTGTAAGAGTTTGCATGATGTTACTAAGCTGGAAAAAGGCAATAAATACCTGGGTCTCATATAGAGTTTTAAAAGGGTTCATTTTGGAGACCTGGCTAGGTGTCCCTGGGCGAAGGATTGTACCGCATTCCCCGCAGAGGGTACGTATCTGAGCCTATTAATTGGGTATGTTAGCATAAGGTTCACAGTTTGAATCCTCCCAGAACTCTAGGCTAAAGGTGATTTGGACCCAAAGCAGACAGGAGGGTTACCCTGTCTGTTACTTGTTCACACTACTGTACTCTGAGGTTGGCACTGTAGGAGCAGAGGGCCTTACCTGCGGAGTTCATTTGTAGATTTGGTTGGCAGCAGTGCGGTAAAGTATTGGTAACACAAGCTTTAACAGTTCAGTGTGTCAGCTTAATACTGTACAGCTCACTTGCAAGAAAAGGCAGTGATTTATTTAAAAAAAAAGAAACAGAACTATATCATTTTGCTTACAGTCAAGTTCCTACCTGTTTTATTTGTTTTTCCAAGTGCAAGTTAGAGTAGCCGTAGTTAGGGAAGAAAATGGCTTCCAAGTACAGTGAGCACACTGCAGACTACCTGAGGCAGTTGTGCAAGGAGAGAGGAGTCCTGCACGAGGGGAGAGCCAACAAGCAGAACCTCATGGAGGCTCTGATGGCCGCAGATGCCCAGAGCCTTGAGTCACAGTCTGTGACTGTAAAGGACCGAATCTTGGACATGGAGGGGCCAGTGCAGTTTCCAGGTCCGGCGAGGAGGACAACAGGGCCAGTGCAAGCCAAGGGCCACAGCAGCAGGGGAAGGTCATCAGCATTCTGGAGCCAGAAGTGATCCAGTTGCAGATGGAGTTGCGGAGGATGGAGCTGGAGTTCCAGAGAGAAGAGAGGTGAGAGCAGCAAGCCACAGAGGAGAAGAGGGAGTGAGAACAGCGAGAAGCTGACCGTGAAGAGCGTGAGTGTCAGAGGCAACATGAACTGGAGAAGCTATGACTCCAACCACCAGCACCAGAGCAGGTAAGTGGCCTGGGTTTAACTGGAACTACAGGACTGGGTTACAAATTAAATTCCAAATTGATAGCTGAATTTAAAGAGGAGGAGGAGGAAATGGATGCATTTAAAAAAAAAAGTTTGCATTCAGGCAAATATTCCTAGAGAGTCCTGGATCTTCCAGCTATCCCCGCTACTTATGTGGAAAGCTTGGGATGCACTGTGTCAAATGGACAATAATGATTACAGCAAACTTAAAACTGTACTTTTAAAAAAGTGTGATTTAAATGCAGAAGCATGCAGAGCTAAATTCTGTAAGTTCAGGAGAAACCCTGACATGAGCTACGAGGAGCTAGCCACAAAACGACATCAGTTTTTAAAACGTTGGTGGGAAGGGATTGAAGCAAACGCTGTAGAAAAAAAATGAAAATGCTTTATTGTTAGAGCAGTTTTTTTGGGCATGCCCAGCAGAGCTGAAAACCTGGCTGGAGGACTGACATCCCAAAACAGTGCAAGAGACTGCTGAACTCTTGGACCACTATGCCAAGAGCAGATCTGCTCTGAGAGCAAATGGGGCAGGCGTGGCAGTGCAGAAAGGGAAAAGCATGCATTCAGGGCAGCCAAAACCCTCACTACCTCCACTGAAATCAGTTAGCCTCAGGATTTAAAGAAAAGATTTTTCTGAGAAAAGAAATGAATGTTAGGTTTGCAAAGAAACTGGGCATATTGCCAGACAGTGTTCCAAAAGGATGAGCAATACGCAAAGTGGTGCT
Organism: Neoceratodus forsteri; assembly: GCA_016271365.2. Taxonomy (NCBI): domain Eukaryota; kingdom Metazoa; phylum Chordata; order Ceratodontiformes; family Ceratodontidae; genus Neoceratodus; species Neoceratodus forsteri. Next base: position 159,047,873 of record CM057458.1, on the reverse strand, counting down.
AGGAAAGAAGTGGGTTGTTTGTGTGTCCCTGAAAGCATACCTGTAAGCATGAGGGAACACATGCACCCAGTCACTGTGAATGGTATACAGACACAAGGGTTAAGAGACACAGGGGCATCCCTGACATTGGCAAAAGGAGATCTGGTGGAGCCTTGTCAGCTTATACCCAATAAATTTGCAACTGTACAGGGGTTCACTGGGGAGGAGAAAACATTGCCACTCGCTAGTGTTCTCCTAGACTGGGGTGAAATGGGGAACTGTGCAACAGGTTGCTGTAGCCAAAACTTTAGCAGTTGATGTAATTCTTGGCAACAATCTCAAACCGGGGATGGTGTGTGCAGTTACCCATAGCCAAGCGGCAGAGGAAAGTGGTGATGCCCCAGACCCCATAGAAGCCACTGTGGAAACCACTGGGAGGCTGGTTCTCCAGCTTGGGTCTCCTGAGATGGAGACTAATGAAAGGGAGGTAGAAATTTCCCCAATAGCAGTTAACCAAACAGCTACGGAGGGTTACACCGAGGAAGGAGAGTTGACCCATTGCCAGAGGGTTAGGGATGGCAGTGATCCTGAGTGCCCTGATGCTAGAGCTAGGTACCCTAGTTTAGACACTGAAGGGGACCTGTCTCATGCCTTGGGAATGGGTAAGGAGCTTGCAGCTGCTCAGAAACGTGACCCTAGTCTAGAAAAGCTGAGGGCTTGGGCAGACTCAGATGGAGCACAGGGAGGGGACGGAAAACATAAAGTTTATTGGGACAATGAATTGATGTATATGCAGGATGCTAAGACAGAGGGAGGGGTGAAAGGCAGGCAGCTTGTTTCCCAGGAGTACCATGAGCAGTTGCTCAAGACTGCACATGATATTCCCTTGTCTGGTCATCTGGGAATTGTGCGCACTACGCAGCGGTTGGCCCAGAATTTCTATTGGCCCAACTTCACCCAGCAGGTGAAGGAGCATTGCAGATCTTGTCACTGGTGCCAGGAAATAGGGAAGGCGGGTAAGAAAACCCAAGCCGTCCTAATTCCATTGCCCATAGTAGAGGAGCCATTCCAGAAGGTAGGAATGGATATTGTGGGGCCTTTAAATACCCCCAGCTCCTCTGGGAAGAGGTTCATCCTGGTTGTGATGGCTTATGCCACCCGGTACCTAGAGGCAGTCACCCTATCCTCTCTGAGGACAGACAAAGTGGCAGATGCCTTACTAGGGATTTTCTCCTGTGTTGGGTTTCTGCAGGAGGTTATCACCGATCGAGGGTGTTCCTTCATGTCGGACCTGATGAAATGTTTGTGGGAGAAGTGTGGGGTGGTGCAGAGATGCACAACACCATATCAACCACAAGCCAGTGGGCTTGTGGAAAGATTTAACGGTACCCTGAAGTCAATGCTCCAAGCATTTGCTGAACAGCATGGGAGGGACTGGGAGAAATGCCTTCCCCACCTGTTGCTTGCATACAGGGAGGTGCCCCAAGAGTTGACCGGGTTTTCCCCCTTTGAGCTCTTATACAGATGCTGGGTACGTGGGCCCCTAGACTTGATCCGGAAGGACTGGGAAGGCAAGCACATCACCCAGGGAACTCCCATAGTGGATTATGTCCTTAGGTTTAGGGAAAGGCTGAAGGAGCTTATGGGGACAGCCCAGAGCAATCTGGAAGCTGCCCAACAAAAACAAAAAGTGTGGTACAATCGCAGAGCCAGAACTCACTCATACACAGTGGGTCAGGAAGTCATGGTCCTCATCCCAGTCTGGAAGGACAAGCTGCAGGCTGAGTGGGCAGGACCATACAAAGTAGTCAAGAAAGGTAAATTACATAAACTATGTAATAGAGTTACCTGACAGAAGACACATAGAAAGAATGTACCACGTGAACATGATGAAGCCATATGCTAATAGGGCTGACATGGTGTTTGTAATGTGTAGTCTTGGGGCAGGGACGGACAGATGAAGGAGACCCCCTTCTGGACTTGCTGGAAGAAAGCAAGCGGGAGTCCTCTGTGAAGGCAGTTAAATTGTCACTCCAGCTGGCCCCAGACAAGATCCAGGAAGGAAAGGAGGTTTTAATAGACTTTACTCCACTATTAAGCGCCAAGCCTGGACTAACCCCCTTAGCGGCGCATGATGTGGAGACAGGGACACAGACGCCTATACGGCAGACAGCATATTGGGTATCAGAGGCTGTCCAAAAGGACATTAGGAGGGAGGAGGAGGAAATGCTGGATTTAGGGGTAATCCAGAAATCCCACAGACCCTGGGCCTCACCCATAGTCCTTGTTCCCAAGCAAGATGGCTCTACTCATTTCTGTGTGGACTATCATGGACTGAATGTAGTTACAAAGTCAGACACTCACCCACTGCCCTGGACGGACACACTCCTGGACAAGTTGGGATGGGTGACCTACCTTACGACTATTGACCTGACAAAGGGGTATTGGCAGGTGGAGTTAACTGACAGAGCTAGGGAGAGGTCAGCCTTCATTACTCTGATAGGGTTATTTGAATTCAAAGTAATGCCTTTCGTAATGAAGAACACCCCGGCCACTTTCCAAAGGTTGGTGAGCCAGATGTTAAATGGTGCTAAGGAGTACACTGTGGCATACCTGGATGACATTGCCATCTTTAGTGCCAGCTGGGACGAACACCTGTCCAACCTTAGGGAAGTGCTGGGCAGAACACAGAAGGCTGGGCTCACTGTCAAACCTGAGAAGTGCCAGGTGGCCATGGCTGATGTGGCATACCTCAGGAATTTTGTAGGCTGGGGACAGCTCCGTCCTAACCAAGCAAAAATTGAGGCTATCAAGGCAAAGCCCAGACCAGAAACACAGAAGCAGGTCAGGAGATTTCTAGGGACGCAGGGTACTATAGGAAATTTGTACCCAATTACAGTGCCCTGGCTGCTCCCCAATCTGACCTGATAAAGAAAAGGATGCCTAAGAAAATTTCCTGGGAACCAGCCTGTGAAAAAGCCTTTACCAAACTGAAGTAGACATTGTGCAGTGCTCCTGTATTGACAAGTCCAGACTATAGCAGACCCTTTATAGTCCAGACTGATGCCTCAGATGTGGGTATTGGGGCAATGCTGAGCCAGACATCCATCCAAGAGAAAGATCACCCCATTGTGTACCTAAATAAAAAGTTACTTCCCAGGGAGCAGGCATATTCTACTATGGAAAAAGAGTGACTTGCCATGGTGTGGGCCTTGAAGAAGTTAGAACCATACTTATACATGCAGCATTTTGAGGTACAAACTGACCACAACCCCCTGGTTTGGCTGACACAAATGGGAAAAATGAATGGTAGACTATTAAGATGGAGTCTTGCCTTGCAAGGGTATGACATGATGATCTCACATAGGCCTGGAACAACCAATCAGAACATAGATGGCCTGTCGCATCTGTATGAGGAGTGAACTGACTTGGGGAGCTCATCCCATGCAGGGGATAGAGCCCCCATATTCAGTCTAGGTGGGGAGGATTGTGACTCTCTGGCCCTTGCTTATGATTATTGTATGATATCTGTAAAATAAGTAACTGGTCTGTGTTTGAAATGTGTCTCGCTCATGTCAGCAGTGACGAGTGATCTGACCCCAGGAGGAAACAGTTAATTGGAACATCCTTCCAGAGACAGTTTACTGCCTGCTGCTGCTTTTGAAGTTAGAACTTAAATACAAATTTTATGATGTTTTAAAAGGGACAGGTAATTTGTCTGGTTCCTCTCAAATTTAGCAAATAGCTGTAGAGTCATAAAATCTCTCCAATCTCACTGGCAGGAAATCAGCCAAGGGACATGACAGATGTGGGAATGTTAAGATCAAAGAGAAATGTTTAATTAAAGGATGCCATATTTAGGAAATGTTTTTTCTTCTGATGTTACCATTAATTTTAAAATACCTTCTGGTAGGAAATTATGTTTGTAAGAATTAATTCTAAAAGGAGGAGCTAGATGACTCACCATGGGGGTGGGGAGATAGAGTTGAAAATGTATCATTGTATCTGAAATGTGTCGTATCTCTTGGGCTCTGAAAGAAAACAGTAACATCTCTCTAACTTAAAATGCACTTACAGAGGTAATGCATTAGATAGCAAAGATCTAAAAGTATTGTGGTAGGAGTTTTGTTCTATAATTTTCCCTTTTTCTTTTATGAGATTGTAAGCTCTTGATATTTGTTCTGGATTTTATTTCACCTGCTGTAAACTTTTTAGTAAATAACATTTTCCTTTTTATACTGCCTGTGTCTCCTCAGTCATTTTTGCATATCACTGTTGAACTGATATTAAGTCTGACAGCTGTAAGAGCTTGCATGGTGTTGCTAATCTGGAAAAAGGCAATAAATACCTGGGTCTCATATAGAGTTTTAAAAGGGTTCATTTTGGAGACCTGGCTAGGTGTCCCTGGGCGAAGGATTGTACCGCGTTTCCCGAAGAGGGTACGTATCTGAGCCTGTTAATTGGGTATGTTAGCATAAGGTTCACAGTTTGAATTCCTCCAGAACTCTAGGCTAAAGGTGATTTGGACCCAAAGCAGACAGGAGGGTTACCCTGTCTGTTACTTGTTCATACTATTGCACTCTGAGGCTGGCACTGTGGGAGCAGAGAGCCTTACCTGCGGAGTGCGTTTGTGACAACTGTAACATATTTAAACTTTTAACAGCCCTGTAACTTCTTTTTCTGAAATCACATGAAATTGGTAGACTCTGTGTGTCAATTTCACTCTTTTGAACAGAATTATTTTATGCTCCCCCTTAGATGTACAGTTGCTGGTCAATACTCATTTATTTATCAGGCTGTGAAATGCTGGAACCATTTGTTGTTTGAGATGCCATCTGTTAATAACTCTCTCTCATTTAAATCTTTGTGTAGGCGGCATCTTTCATCAGCCTCTGCTTGTAATGGTTTAAGTTCATTTGTATTCTGTCATGTACGTCTTTTATGTGCTATTGTGATGTTGATACTTTTGGGGCATTCTTTGTTCTGTTTGGGTCCCCCCTGAAAATGGGGGAAAATTGCCCTTGGGTTCTTACCCAGTGACCAAAAATCTTTAAAAAACAAAAAAAATAAATAAATAAAAAACTAATTTCTTCGATGAGATGAAGTCACACTATGTTATGTTCCTTCATACCTTGTCTGTACAGCAGTGTGCTGCTAAATGAAGTGGACTGTAGGCCCAGTTTGCAGTCACAAGGGACTGGTGCTAAATCAATGCTGCACACTTTAGTTCCAGTCCCTTGCCAGTGACCGTCTCGAGGTGTGGTCAAGAGCTGGTCACACAGCCCTTCTGCACCAATGCACATCGAAGTACGCAGGCATGCAAAAGGGGATGGGGTTGGCATGTGAATGGCCCACAATGATATTCACATAGCCAAATACCCCATCACTGTGGGCACAGCACTCTTGGGATGCCCTCTGTCCCCTCAGGTGGCCTAGGGAAGTGGAGGGGCAAAGACAGTGATGAGATTTAAGCCTTAAGCCTCTGTTTCACTCTCGAGGTCCATAAGCTGTTATCTCAACCCCTCTATGGAAACACCGGCTCATTGTGTATGGTCGCCTATACATTTTTCCTTATATTTTACAATAAACACACTTGGCACAGTTCTTTGGTGGTAAAGTGCTACTTTGCCCAGGAAACAACTACGCATAGTGGCACTTTGTCAGTGAAGTTCCACTGTGCATAGTTTTGCCAGGTGAAAGTGGTCAGTTCACTGAGTGAAAACTATGTAAGGTGTGCCCCCCAGAGATGCGAAATTGAGGGAACTTCATCAAGTACTTCACCAAGTGATTTTCCCTTGACTTCGTCCACCACTAATTCCAGCAGACAAAATTTCAAATAAATAAATAACTGCATACAACAACCAATTATTAATTAATTAATCAATTCATTCATTGTCCAAACATTTGGTTTTGATGCAGCCTGTGCACTCCTGGGCCTAGAGTTATGTTTTGGCTTATTTATTTATTTTATTTTTGTTTGTTTATGTAGGTAGGTATGTATTGTATGTATGTAGGTATGTATTCAGTTTTTGTTTACCAGGTAGGTGCACTAGACAGTAAATACTTATTTTCAAGCAGGACCTGAGGATGACAAAAACACAAAACAAAAACCTGGGGACGACAAAAAAACAAAGCAAAAAAAAAAAAAAAAACAGTTGGTCACAACAGTTGTAACAAATAGTAAGTAAGGACAGACACAATATACTATGGTTAAATGCACAACATACTACAGGTAATAAATAGTGGCAATAAATATTGCTAGCAGCATGTAATGAATTTACATAATAAAGTTATCATTATGGATAACTTAAAAATAGTGGCCTGGTGTTCAAAGCTGGTGGGAAGAGCAAATAGGAAGATGGGCTGCATGGGGAAGGAAATACTAAGCAGAAGCAGGGAGGCTATACTCTCCCTTTGCAAGTAATTGGTTTGCCACCACCTTGAGTACTAAGTGCAGCTTTGGAGCCCTCACCTTTATTTATTTATTTATTTATTTATGTTTTTGGCATTGGGGTAGGCAAACTGATCCAAAGGACCATTTTAATTTGCGACCCGGGAAGTACAGTGGCAAACAATACAGGGTCATACAATAGGCACAAGTTACAATAAGGTAGGAGCACATAATACACTGAGTAAAATGGAAATCAAGAACAGTGATATAAACACAACAAAATCTAAAAGGGAAAATAACAAGTTTCTTAACAAATACAACAGTGCATGCCTGATCTCAGATACTTGATAATTTACATGTAAAATGGTCATAGACATTGTTTAAATAGTCAGGATATGCAACAGTGCATGGTGGAATACATTACAACAATCAACATTTACACAGAGTAAACCAAAAAGTGCCAGGTAGAATATTTAGTGGACAGTGCACAGGAGTAAGTTGTGGGATAAAGTTTTGCCTCTAAGGTGGCTGTTTGGTGAGGGTATTGCCTAGGAAGCATGTACTGGTGGCCTGGGACTTTAGCCAATCTCTCAGCTGCAATTTGAAGGACTGATGAGAGGGTGACATTCTGCTGACAGGTGGTAGTCTGTTCCAGAGAGAGGGGGCAGAGACAGAGAAGGCCTTGCTCCCCATGACAGTAGATACACAGAGGACTACTGGGGGGGGGGGTATGGAAGAGTCCCTGAGAGAATGAGTAACCATCCTGGCAGTGAGAATCAGGGAGAAGGGGGACTTCTGTGAGTTCCTAAGAGAGGTGTCCATTAGACTGCCCATGGCATATTCATAGTAACCATGCAATGATAGCCAGTCTAATGACTGATATAGAGAGCAGTGATGAGTGGAGAAAGGGACCTGAAGGACAAAGTGACAGAGTGATATGTGATACTTAGCTGAGATAGAAATGAGGCAGAAGTGGAGGAGAAAACAGGAGAACAATAGTCGAGAAAGGGCAGGAGATTTCCCTGGGCAATTGCAAGCTGAGCCTCAGGGGTCAAGAGGTGGTTTACTTAGTAGGCTGCCTTCAACTTCTGGTGGACCCTTTTCATGATGTTATCAATGTGGACACTATAGGTAAAGGAGGGATGAAGAGTCACTCCTTGGTATTTGAAGGAGAATACTATGTTAAGAGGAGGGCCTGCAGGGGTTGCTATGAGTAAATTGGCATTAGTTTTGGCAGCCTTTGAAAGGTATGGCTTGGAACCAAAGATCATGGCCTTAATTTTTTTCTCATTTAATAGGAGTTTTTTTTGGAGAGGAACCAGTTCTGAGCTGTTCCATAGTTAGTGGTCGAGGGTGGATGATATGGCTTCAAGGGATCTGGCACTATGGTAGATGACAAGGTCATCAGCATAGAGGAGTGCATTGCAGTTTATGCTCTCTGCAGGAAGATTATTTATGAAAAGTGAGAATAATAGAGGCCCCAGTATGGAGCCCTGGAGTACACCAGCCTGGATGGGCAATGCGGCAGAAGTAACTTTGCCTATCATAACAGACTGAGATCTGTTTGTGAGGTAGCTGCTGAACCAAGCGGCAGCATCCATGAAGCAACCTAGGTTTAGGAGGGTGGAATTTAGGAGGTGATGGTCCACAAGGTCAAAGGCTTTTGATAGGTCCACAAACACTGCACCTGTGGCCATGCCCATGCCCATGCTTCTAAGGACATGGTTGGAAAAAAGGGCCAAGGCAGAGGAGGTATCGTGTTGTTTGTGGAAACTGTGTTGGAGTGGGATCAGAAGGTTGTAATAGTGAAGATACTCGGATAGTTGGTGGTGGATGATTTTTTCTAATAGTTTGCTTAGGTGTGGGAGGAAGGAGATGGGATGGTAGTTTTCTGAGGCAGTCAGATCACCGGATTTGAAAATAGGCACCACCTGTGCATGTTTCCATGAGTCAAGCATAGTGGAGAATGAGAGGGCAAGATAGCCTTATGAGGGCTGGGGAGAGGAATTTCAAAAAGATGGGATGCAGGCTGTCACTGCATGTGCTGCCTCTGGAGGGTAGCATCCTTAGGAGTTTGCCAGTGACCCTGTGGTTGATGGCTCTGAAGTAGCAGACAGGGCTAGATGGATAAGGACGGCTTTCATGTTTTTTTTGGACACAGGGAGACTGTGGAGTGATTTTGCCGGTGTAGGAGGTAAGGTCAGTGAACATTTTGTTGAAGGAATCAGCAGTAATACCTGGATAATTAGTGGGACCAGCAGGGGAGGTGACTTTGGTTATTAATTTATTGGACTTCAGGTTTAGTGGGATGTTAATAGAGGCCCAAACGTTACGGGGGTTACTAAGAGACTCATTCTGCAGATTGGTATAGTATTTATGTTTAAATTATTTCACCGCCTGCTTGCAGGAGTTTCAAAGTTACCTATATGCATTCCATAACTGAGGGGAAGGGGATGCCTTAAAGGCTCTCCATGTTTTGTCCCTTGTTTTCATTTGGGCTAGAAACTCCTGTGATAGCCAGTGGGTGTTTCCACCTCTAATCCTCCTGGTGATGATTGGGAAATATCTGTCCTGCAGATTGCGAAGAGCTTCTGTAAAAATTGTCACTGCCATGGAGAAATCTTTGAGTAGGTAGAATGAGGACCAATTTATGGCCCAGGCATCCCTTAGCACTAGGTCCAAGTCAGAGGCTTTAAATTTCCTAAAAGATAGTAATTTGTGGGGAAAATGTGTTCATTTGGCGGTTAAGGCAATATACGTGGGCGTGTGGTCACTGATAGAGTCGGCCATAGTACCTGCTTGGAGGACTAGGTTCGCACAGTTGGTGGCAGTCCAATCAATGGTGGAGTGGTTTGGTGAGTGGGGGTTGGGTCTGGTGGGAGAGGAGATGATTTGCTCAAGGTGATGTGACTTTAGGAGGTGTGCATATTCAGGTGCAGGGGGTTCAGTCCAGTGGAGATTAAAATCTCCGATAATGATGGTGTCTCTGGAGGAGGGGGAAGAGGCAAGGCCATCCAAGAAGCTAGATAGTTCCGGTGTTCCTCCTGAGGGAGGATTATAGCAGCAGCCTATGTACCATTTCTTCAATGTACCCAGAACAATTTCGGCAACAAGCCACTCACAGATTGCAGAGGGGAAGGAGTGAGAAATAGTGGTGGCATGAATATGGTTTTGCACGTATAGTGCGATGCCACCACCCCTCTTTCTGCAGGGCCTACAAGCCTCAGCAATGAGCAGCCGGGGAGTTGGTAGGAGGCATCACTGTGGTATGGCTTAAGCCATGTTTCAGATAGTCCCAGGATGTGCAGTTTGTATAGGCACACCCAGGCTTTGAGTTCAGGGAACTTAGCTGGGAGGCTGCACATGTTCAGGTGTGCTACCCTGAGACTGCAGCGCCCTGACCAGACAACATTGGCATGGTCAATGTGCACGTTCAAGGGCCCAGGGTTGGTTTTCACATCTCCTGCTAGAAAGATGAGTAAGAGGAGGTGGCAGGTAGCTGGGTGCCAGTGAGGGAATGGTATAGTGATGGAGTGGAAAAACAAACCAAGGAGATGACAATCCTGGTTAGTCAGGAGGGCCAATATGGCTGAGCCCATGGGGGAGAGCTGGTGTATTTTGGCTTTGTGTGTGGGGTCACCAAATAAAGGCGTTTTGATGAAGGATTGTAAGTAAGCCTGGTCTGAAGCAAGGATGTTGGCACAGAAGTCAGTAACGAGCAACAGGCCTGTCATGGAGCATAAGGTAATATAGAGGACAGGGGAGAAAATTTTTGCTGGTATTAACAGTGTTGAAAAAATATTTCCTTGGAGACCAGTGAGAGGTCAGCTGCAGGGAAGCATGCAGTATAGATTTAGTGGGCTGGTTAAAACAGAGACACAAGGCTGCTACGGTAAAACAGCACTACCATAAAGATCCTACAGATATGTCCTGTTACTTTAAGGAGATAGGAGAAAGCAAGGGGGAAGGGGGAGATTTCCTGGGGTGGGGCCACTAGGGAGGAAAATATATTTAATAAAGGTTGGAGAAGGGGGATGGGGGGCGAAAAAACCTCCTGCAGAGAGGTCTGACAAATGCTGGCAGAAAATTATTCAGTTTTTTAAAAGATCCTGCTTTGGCGCCAAGAAGCTGAATTTGGAGTGGTGCCCTCAGATAGGCTGAGAGGCCTTGGAGGGCACCGATCAATGCAGAGCAGGCAGTCCGTGGTGGGCCGCTAATCAAATCAGTGGCTTACAAGTCAATGAGGAAATGGCTATACCTGAGGGCAGATTAAGATCCCAAACCAGCGGCTAGTCTTTCTGAGCCGGGGCCACCAAGCAGTGTTGTTCCCTGGGGCGGGGTCCCGAGGTCTGCTGGAAAGAAGAAGGAGAAAAATTAGAGAAGCGCCAGATAAGCAGTCTAGCAGAGCGGAGGTGGGGGAGGGTCGGTACTAGAAGACAAAGAGCAGGGGAGGGAGTGTGAAAGAGGGGCTGGGTGAAGAAATAAAGTCTTAATAGGACAACAGGGAAGTGGTGCCAATCCACTTCAGGCAGACTGGGGCAGACAAAGAAAAATGTAAATCAGCAGGCTGGGGGGTCGGAGAAAAGCAGCTGCTGAGAGGAGGAGGGAAAGTTAAGAGCTCTAAAACACTAGCAGCAGGAAATTTCGAAAAAAGGCAGGCAGGGGCTGGGAAGGTAGGAGACAAGGTTACAGATAGCTTATAGGGTCGGAAAATAGTGCCAGAGAAAATAGAAGAAAAACAGAGAAAGAGAGCAAGAAAAAGGGGAAAAAGATGAAAAAAACAAGCTGGTATAGTGTCAGGAGCTGGGCGCTAGGCAGGGCATAGAAAAAAGGCAGAGGAATTACAAGATGATCCTGGAGAGAAGCCGTATCAGGGCTAAAACACTTCGGTCAGAGAGGGGCTGTAGGTAAAATAAGGGACAAGGGAAGAGGGGAGCTAGTGGGGTGGAAACAACAAGAAGTTAAAATGATCCACAAATAGCAATTTTAAAAGTAGAGCAAATGACTGTATAAATTAGCTACTACATACAGTCGAAATTCAAAGTAAAAGGATTCGAACACAATATTAATAGCAGCAGCAGATTAGGTAATAAACATTTTCCACTGGGCTGAAAAAACCCCTGCAGAGATGTCCAAGAAATGCAGGCAGAAAATAATGACGTTTTTTAAAAGATCCTGCTTTGGCGCCAAGAAGCCGAATGCGGAGTGTTGTCCTCCGATAGGCTGAGAGGCCTTGGAGGGTACCGACCAATGCAGGGCAGACAGTTCGTGGCGGGCCACCAATCAAATCAGTGACTTACAAGCCAATGGAGAAACAGCCATACCTGAGGGTGGATTAAGGTCCCAAAAGCAGCAGGCTTGTCTTTCTGAGCCGGGGCCACCCAAGCAGCTGTGCGCCCTGTGGGGCGGGGGTCCCGAGGTCTGAGGATGGATTAAGGTCCCAGAAGTGACCAGCTCATCTTTCTGAGCCATGGCTGCCAAGCAGCGGTGCACCCTGTGGGGTGGGGATCCCCAGGTCTGCTGGAAAGAAGACCTCAGGACCCCCATCTTAGAAAGGACATTGACAGGGTGGAGGCTGTGCAGAGGAGGGCAACCAAGATGATAGATGGGTAGCAGGGGAAGTCCTACAAGGAAAGGTTGAAGGGTCTCAACATGTACTCCTTCAAGGACAGGAGAGCTGAGGGGGATATGATTGAGACCATTAATCACCTCCATGATAGAAACAGGGTGGCATGTGGAGAACCTTTTAGGTTGAACATAAACATGGTTACAAGATGGAACACAATAAAGTTAGTAGGGAAAAATTTCAAGACGGAGGTGAGGAAGCATTTCATCACAGAAGGGGTGGTGTATAAATGGAACAGATGCCCTAGAAAAGTGGTGGGGCAATGAAAGTGATGAGATTTAAGCATGCGCAGGACAGGAACATGGTTATTAAAAGAAGGAATCAATCACTGATGGTGCAGTAAGCTGGGGTCCGCGTAGGGCCCCTTGCCATCACAAAGGGTAGGTAGAGTTAGGGCAGACCAGATGGGTAGTGTGGTCCTTCTCTGCCGATAAAATCTATGTCTCTAACAGAATAATATGTAAGGTCTGGGCACCCCAGTGTCTAGGGGTATACTGAGGCATCTCATACAAAGGAGCAGCCGCCTTTTGCTATGAACACTGTCTCTCTATACCTTTGCCTTACTACCACTGGTCAGGGCAAAATGGAGACCAGGGCCCACCAATACACACTTTATGAGTACCACAAATGGGAGACCACTCACAAAGGAATGTCCAGACAGGGAGCTGGGATCAAGCAGTATGCACATTTACCTAGCTATCAGGTCTCACACAGTTACAAGGGGTATTACGTCTGCCTTTTTTAGTTCATCTCTTTTCCATTGTCACCAGTAAGCATGTTCCATCCTACAAGGTATATCTTACACTCACTATACCACAGTGCATAATGCTACTTTTCCAGGATTTCTTCCCTTTGCATTAAAGGGGCTCTGCTGCTGGTATTTCATTAATTACCTGAAACCCTACCTCCCATTTTTTTTGGTTTTTGAAGCCCTGGTGCTCCCAAGACCATATACACCCTGGCACATGGCTAGGCAGGGTAAGTTCTACCATTAAGGTAAACTAAGGTAGATGAGGGAAGAATTTTTCAGAAGAAAAGGAACTCAAGAACAAGAGGACATGCTATGAACCTGGAAGGGTATAGATTCGGGAGTGATGTGAGGAAGTACTTCTCCACAGAAAGAGTGGTAAATTCCTGGAACAGCCTTACTGTGGAGGCGGTGGGAGTGAAACAGTGGTGGGGTTCAAGAATGCATGGGATGAGCACAAGGAAATCATAGTGAAAAGGAAGGGGGGGGGAGGGAGAAAGAGCTGTTGATCGGGCATAGTCTGCAGTAATACTGTAGGTAGGGAGAAATGGGCAAACTGGATGACCCAAGTAGTCCTTATCTGCCATCAAATTCTATGTTTCTATGTTTAAAATGTGCTTTTTTGTGTCTTCCTGTGTCTGTGATATCAAAGGGAAATTATTTAGTACAGCAATATTATGATATACTCCTAAGCGCATTTTCGGTTGCAGCCAGAGAGACTGTACTCTCCCTTTTCGTGAAATCCTAAGATTGCCTTCCCCCTTGCAGTGTAAGAGGGAAGGGCAGAACCTTGAATTTTCACGCATGCGCTTCTTGCCGCAGGCTGCGTCAGGAAGCTCCAGGCACGAACTCCAGACAACCTGTCTCCAAGCTGGAGCCCACTAGAGAACACCTCTCCAGGTCAGGCTTAGCCTGTCAAGTGCTGTCTAGTAACTGGCCTCAAGCTGGATGAAGAGTTAACGAACAAAGAGCAAGGTACAGTACCACCAAAAATAAGTAGTAGTAACAAGGAATCGGCATAGTGATGTAGGATATGGATTAACCACTGTCTCAAGTTTGTACTGTAAGTACAAGTACTAGAATGGCAGTGGAGCAGTTCAGCCAAGGAGAATGGTACCTGAGACAGGAGTAGTTTATCTCTGAAATAGCCATGCATAAAGCAGCACTTATTAGCAGGAGATACCCAACCAAAATCAGTATATAGCAAACAATGATGGGTGAGACAGCTGGCCATTTATGTGACTCAGTTATGTGACTAGTTGCCAATCAGTGCTGGAGCTGCTCCCACGAACTGCAAGATATGTATTTGGGGTATGTTCTGATTGGGAGCTTGCGTGATCCACTCAAAATACATCCACAGCAGAAAACAAAAAATACTACTTCCCCATCCCTTTTGCGGTTTTAGTTTGATGCAAACACGAGGCAATGTAGCAGGGGTCTGACATTGTCTCTCTGGTGGTGCTGAGTAGTAGCTCCTTCAAAGTACAGAGTAAGTCTTTGGGATAAATAATGGAGGCCTGTGGGAGACAGCATCAAGGAATGACAGCAGGCATGTCTTCAGTTTAATGCCAGGCACACGACTCCCAAAAGGTGCCTCTTGAACTAACCCCTGCCCCCTCCCATCAGTCTGACCCATAACGAACCTGACCTCTACAACTCAGCTAACTGAATATTTCACACTCAGCTGATCTACTGGATCCCGACAAAGATCATGCCATGTGTTTTCTTCAGTGCTGTTCAACACTTTAGCACAAGTCCTCTCCAGTGAGATTTTATATGCAGTACAGAAGCTGGGTTACTCACCGTGGCATGGTCAAAATGGGGTTCATAGTGGCCTCCAATCCCATAATTCACTACCTGCAGGTACTCGGCGTATGGCGGCTTGACATTTAGTCCTGTCAGGGCTGCAATGCGCTGATCCAGTTTGTGGATTACTGGGTCTGCTGTGTCCTTCAACCAGGCGCTGAAATGCAACATGCAGAACACATGGGTCTCAATTACTGTCGTTAAGGGCTGGATAAACACAGAAGCCTTGTTTTTAATTTGTTTGTGCACTAACTGCAAGCATTGAATCTGAGCACAGAGTAAGTCCTCACAGAGTGCATTACAGTAATACCTGCATGAGAAGATGGTTGCACTGAAGTCTGTTAATTTCCAGATTCTAGGAAGGTGTGAAGCCTGGCAATATTTTTAAAATAGTAAAAGCAGCTCCTAAGTATGACTGACACTTTGGATTTCAAGGACTGACTCTTATTAACAGCTAGCTATGCACATTCTTCTAATACCCTCCAGCCTCTAGCAATGTCATTACTTCTCAACCTGGGTTCCATGGCCCCCTGGCGGTCCCGAAGCTTCACCTGGAGGTCCCTTGCAGGTAAGGTGCAAAAAAAAAAGCCTGAACATCCGAACAGCTTTTTAAACTGAATTTCAATATGTACAAACACGGCAAATCTATTCCTAGTTAATATTGAACAAAGTGGAAAAACTACTAAAAGTTTAACTCTGCTAGGGGATGGGGTCCTCAGGCAGGCTTGGTAATGAACAGGTTTTCCTCAAGCTTGTCTGTAATCAGGGGCCCTCATTGAAAGGTTGAGAACTGCTCTGAGCTCCAGCAAAGAATGACGAACTGAGGGCTACTTTTCAAAGTAAAGACCTGTCAGTCTGAGCCCACCCACAAGTAACAGCTCAGTCTTGAGTTCAGTAGCAACCCGCTGGAGGCCATTCTCTCCTTAGTCTGTGCCAGACCACATTCTAATAACAACATACAGCAGTCCTGGCTTGGGGCAAAAGACATACAGCTGACATTCTAAGTACTGTACCATGCTTGCTCACAACCTGTTTTTCAAATACATTACTGAATATCGGCCTCTTCTATTAGTTGTTTCTGCTAAATAGCAAAAGAACAGCTTTGGCTTATGACCTTAATACGTGTACACTTCCAACATTCAGATCAAATGTACTATTTCTGAGACATTCCATTACAAAATAATCTGAAACAAAGGTTATGTTATTTTTTTTTCCTTTAGTGATATACATGGCCCTAAAAGAAATATCTCTGACATTTTTCTTGAGTACAAATTGACCTTATGACATCTCGAGTGGCAAAGCCACGATAATGTCAAAGGTTAAACTGCATAATGGAAAAATATCAATATATTTCTGTTCGGACCATAGTAGTTTCAGTTTATGCAATGCCCTTATTTTCTTCTTTAGTTTCTGTTTTTTTAGTATGTTATTTAATTTTAAAATAATAATTTTCAGATGACTGAGTGGCATTTTAGGATGCCCGGAGTGGGTGGTTTTGTAAAGTGATGGACATGACACTTTTGCATGTGTCAGTGCATCAGTGCATCTGGGGCTTCATGTTATAGGAGTGAGCGGGTGTTTTGGTAGTCAGGAGCAAGCGGGTGTGGCCTACAGACAAGTGGCGCAGGACAGAGTCATTGCTGGCAACATGACTATAAGGGTGCTGGTCAAAGCTATGGAAAGTTCCAGTTGGAGTGATAGAGGTAAGTATGCTGCAGGTTAAGGCAGTATGTAGGGAAGTCTGCTGTGTTTGAGGTGCAGTTTGGGGGAAATAAATAAAATTTTTTTGCCAGAATATGTTTTTAGTGCATTTTTGGTGCCTGGGAAGAATTTAAAAATACAAAAGTGCTGTGCAGGAGCCAGCGTGTGAGTGAGATGCAGGACAGTTACAGATCAATGAAAATACAGATCTGTAACCAATGTTTAGTTCATTTCCTGTTACTGATGTTAAGATTTAGGGTATCTTAGAAAAAACAACAACTCCACTTTTAATACTGTGCAAGATGCTGATATTTCCTAAACCACCTGGGGAGCATCATATAATTTTTTTGCACTGCAGTTCTGAGAACATTAACTGTGGAGGTGGTAACCACACAAAATAATGGAGAATATCATAGGAATATCACAGAACAGTGGTGGCTAGTTTCTTTTAGAAAGCTGTTTTTCACTCTTCCCACCAACCATACCTCTCAACTTTCTCGCACTGGAGACTATGCATGAAGAAACTGCTGTGTTTGCACAGCATGCAGTATGCACGCATAATGGTTTAGGTCTGTAAACCGCACATGCCACAGCCATGCGGCATGCACATAGTGCATGCAGTGACACATAGACAGGGCTCGGACATAGCTACATGGCAGCAACACTGCGCATGGGTCTGCTGGTGTGGCTGCATAACAGCATGCGCACACCACACACACAAGCATGTATAATGTGCACTGTGACACCCCGGTGGGTGGAGCTGCATTCACAGCACTATGGTCTGTGGAGGGTTGCTATAAACTGCAGGTGCACAGGACAGGCAGACAAGGGGATGCACAGAGTGCCCATTAATTATGGTCCCAGAGACACAGGACTGGACAGACCACCAGTACTCGTACCTCTCAACTGTCCCTGATTTTGCCTCAAAAATTCCCTCTGTCCCTCCTAAAATTTGCTTGTGGGTCACTGAAAAGCAGTGATGCAAAGCATAAAATACTATCAGACACTAATATTAAAGTATTGTTCCCAATTTGAAAATGCTTTTACGAACATACAAAATTGCCAGCAGATAAAAACCTTAAGGTCCATTGAGTCTGCTTGATCGTGCAGCTAGCAGCCCTTAAACTGCCACTGCCCCCACTCTTTTAACCCCTTTTGCCCCGTCACATCCCCTTTTGAAGCAGTCCACACTACTACATCATACCACTTCTGCAGGCCATGCGTTCCACCCAGACACCACCCTGTCAATAAAAATGTGTCTTGTCATTTCCCTCCTGAACCTTCTCCCTCTCCAATCTTAGACTATGGCCTCAGGTGCCCCCCCAACATGAAAAGACCCTTAGTGCCTGTCTTGTTTATTCCTTTCATGTACTTTAAGGTTTCAGTCATATCTCCCCTGTCCCTCCTTTCCTCCAGTAAGTACATGTTCAACTCCCTCAGCCTGCTTTTGCCAGGTAAGTCCCCCAGCCAATGGATCATCTTCATAGCCCGGTGCTGCACCCCCTCCAGTAACTTAATGTCCTTCTTCAGGTACAGGTGCCAGTACTGTGTGCAGCACTCCAGATGCAGTCTAACTAACAACCTGTATGGCGGCAGGATCACCTCCACTCTCCTGGAGGATACACCCTTGGCAATACAACCCGGCATATTGTTGGCCTTTGCAGCTGCCTTCCTACATTGTACCGAGTTATTCATTAATTCTGTAATGAGTACCCCAGGTCCTTCTTTTCCTCTGTTGCAGCTAGCTGAACCCCCCCAAACTTGTAGCCCTTATTGTTTTTTTTTTGCACCAAAATGTAGCACTTTGCACTTTTGGCATTGAACCCCAGCTGCCAAGTGTCTGACCAGGCTTTTCATATTACACCACACATTGTCAGAGGTTTCTTGATTTGATCCCTGATTTTGGCCATCTGTCCCTGATTTGCAAGGCCAAAGGTTGAGCGGTATGGGTGCAACTGTAGATCAGCGGAGACTTTTGAAGAACAAGCACAAGATTTAGAGAATCTATTTCTGCAGAGGGGGTATGAGAAGTGACTGCTCTCTAAGTCAAGGTAGAGGGGCAAGGATCTGGATAGACAGGGAATTATTGTTTAAAAAAAAAACAGAAGAAAAAAGAGGCAAAGAGCTTGGGCCTATCACACTTGTGACTGAGTTTAATTATCTAACCAGTCAGCTGGACAATGTGATTTATAGAAATTGGCCCATTTTAATGGGGGATGAAGGTATGGGTAAGGCAGTAGGCACGAAGCCATGTATTACCGTCAGTAAGTCACCAAGTCTGTGCTACACTTTGGTACATAGCCAGTTCAGAAGGGATACTGAACTGAAAGCAGCCACTTGGCTGTCAAAAAAATGAAAAGGCTTTTTAGATGTAATAATTGCAACATATGTACATATACAACACCAGAAAAATATTTACTCACTCCAATACCGGCAGGAGGGTAGACATCAGAGAATTCATTAATCGCAACACTGATTTTGTTGTCTATGTACTGGGTATATCCTTGTGAACTTATTTATGTGGGAAGAACTGTAAGAAATCTTAAACTTAGGATCCAAGAGCATGTTCAGTCTATTACTAATGGTAGAACAGATACACCTGTAGGGGGTACATTTCCCTGTAGATCATGGCTCTGATCCTAAACATCTTAAATTTATGGGGCTTGACATGGTGGCTATACCCAAAAGGGAAGGGGACAGAGAGAATCTACTATTGAGAAAACAAAGTGCTTGGATTTATAATCTGGGGAGTATAAAGCCAGGAAGGGGGTCTTAAAGAGCAATGGGATTGCAAGCCTTTTTTTAAGTCACCATTGAAATATTGTAGCCCGTGTATTCATTCATATAGATTTTGCTCTATTTTGAGGTTTTGAAATCTGGAAATTTAAATTTAGAAGTGTTTTGCTTTATGACGGAACTGGAAGGCACACTGCTATATTTTTATATCTACTGCTTTCACTGTTCTTCGTTTTTCAGGTTCTTTCTTCTGTCAATCTGTTCTTTGTTTTTCACATTCTAGCTTCTCTTGATCTGGTTCATCTGTCTTTGTGAATTCTGGAGAAAATTAGCAGCATGCATGGGCACTTGCCAAGGGGTGATTGCAGGATGTTGTACCAATTATTTTTTTCCTCTTTCAGTCTAGCTTTTGTTTCCACTAGGCAGCCAACATGCGGTGCTTCGAATTAGAGCCCTTGAAACTTTTGCTGTCAGCACGGTGGTTGTTTTAATATAATACAGTTTTCTGTGTATAATTTGCTAAAACAGAATGAAATAATCAGGTTGCACTTTAGAGCTTTGCTAGCGTAATTAAAGGTGTACTATGTAAATTCAGGTGATGCCTGCCTTGAGCCATGCTCCCTGAGGAAGACTCACGTTTGGGTCGAAGTGCTGGGGATTTAGCTCTTTTGAGCAGAGGACCTTTGTAAGGCTGAACTACAGAAATAAAAGTTTGTTTTTTTATATTGTGTGGCTGTTTCTGCCATTGTGTGTCTAGCGCATTTGCACCTAATAAAGGTTACCGGCATTACAGCCGTGAGTTCTGCCTGTAAGTACAGGGGCCACCCCCCCCTCCACCTGACCGCCACCACCACCACCACCACTGATGTGGCACTGTCTGGCTGCTGCATGTGTTGTATCACTATGTGGTCTGGACGACCACGGAAATCCAGCGAAGACATAAGGGGGGAGGGACACATCATTGCCAGAGCAACATACCCAAAAGACGTGCACACACAGGGATCCATAGTTAGTTTGTGATGTATTTTACCAGGGCCAATGCTCCATTACGCTGTGCTTGTTCATAGGGAGGTCCTGGTTCAGACAGGAAACAAAACTGACATAATAGGTTGGGTAGCATGATACAGGGAAAATATTGGTAATGCAATTGTACAGAGTAGAATCCAATGAAGGAATGGGTAAATATTGACATATACAATAACGTTACCCACAATTATGTAATGGCTGTACACCTACCTCCACAGGCTCTGTGAGCTGCCACAGCTTTCTCCCATCCAGGGTGTTTTTGATGGAGCTTGGAGAACACCCTCCACAGCTGGCAGAGGTATACTCCCGCCCAGCCAACCTCAGGCACTAACGCACTCCTGTTCCTTCAGCTTATAGCCTCTGCTGTACTGACACTCATTTTGGCCACAGTGACCCAGTGATGCCTGTTTTTGTTGCATCACCCCATTGGCATGCTGGGTCACCTCCCATTTAAAGGAGATCTTGTTAGTAATGGACAATATGCTTTGGAACAGGAGGTGCCTATGTCCGGCAATATACGGGGGGGGGGCACTATGCACCATGGTGCATCCACAAAGGGGTCCACATGATGTTCCCAGGGCTATCGATAACTGTCCTCCTATTGGAGGACAAGAGGGAGGAGCAGCAGGGTCCTCCTGAGAAACGCTTAGAGCTGAAGTGCTAGGGCAGTGTGTACACAAGGTGATTTGTAACATGTTTTAACCATTTTTTAGTTTTTCTGAATAAAACACAATTCTGCTGCAGTAAGTGGTTGAACATGGCCTTTATGTATAGTAACTTGGAGTGATGCTGGTATTCTGAACTGTTTCAATACCAGGACACAGATGCTCTGCTAAGGCATGTGCATGAGCTTATAGCATTCCCCAATGTAGAGGGTGACATACAGACCACAAAGGAGGCATTCCATGCCTTGCACGGCATGCCCAATGTACTGGGGGCAATAGATTGTATACGTGTCAATCATAGCACCGACTATGGATGAAGAGTCATACATGTTCCATAGCATAAATTGCTAGACAGTATGTGATGCTTGGGTATTATCTCCAATGAGTGTGCCAGGTTTCCTGGGTCTTGTCATGACTCATACATCTTCAGTGGGTCCAGGCTGTGTGCCCTCCTCAAGGCACCCGGGAGCGCAGATGGATGGCTGATGGGTGAGTATAGTTATGTAGCATGGGTGCAACAAAGATGGATGTACTGACACATGATGTTACAGTGGCTCTTGTTTACCCACTGCAACGGTGACAGCAGATACCAACTACGCCCATACCTGATGACCCCATTTCTGGTGGCAAATGATGCAGAGGAGGAGGCATACAATGAGACCCACAGGAAGACTTGTTTTATGACCAAGAGGACAATAGGGCTGCTGAAGATGAGGTTCCAGTGCCTCGATCACACAGGTGGTACGTTGATGCTTGCCTTTGGGAGGGCATGCAGAGTGTTCACAGCATGTGACGTACTGCACAACATGGCCATACTCCAAAGGCTACCCCTGCTGCGTGCAAGAGAAGGGGATGTGCCACCAGGCAATGGGGGGGTCATCCACCACAGGCATGGTGGTGAGACAGTGTTTGACTGGACGGCACGTCATGCACTTGTGCAGGTGCATTTCGCAGATAGGGGTGTATTCCCATTGTGGAACTATAATGATGATGATGTTCCACCCTGAGTGCCTTTTTGCCCATGGGGGTGGGCAGATGACTATGTGAATATGCCTATGGATGTGTGGTGTGTCCATATGTGACTGTGTACAGGTGAGGCCCTGTGTGATGTACAATGTGCAGCTGTTGTTTATCCACTGCATAGGTGACAGCAGATACCAACTACTCCCAGACCTGATGACCCCATTTCTGGTGGTGAACAATGCAAAGGAGGAGGCATACAATGAGGCCCACAGGAAGGCATGGAAACATAGAAGTTGACGGCAGATAAGAACCAGGAGGCCCATCCAGCCTGCTCATTTTTTTCTACCTTATGAATGCGCCATAGGCCTTTACTCTGTCAATGGCCTATCTATTCATACTCATCTGTATTGCTTCCTTATGCCTATCCCATGCTTGTTTGATGCCCTGCACTGTATTCATATTCACCACTTCCTGAGGTATGCTGTTCCATGCATCCACCACCCTTTCTGTGAAAAAGAACTTCCTCACATTACCTCTTAATCGGCCTCCCTCTAATCTCATGCTGTGTCCTCTTGTCCTGCTATTTTTCTTATATTGAAACATGTTAGACTCTTTCACCTTGTTAATGCCCTTAAAATGTTTGGAATGTTTTGATCATATCACCTCTCTCCCTCCTTTGCTCTAGGGTATACATATTGAGCTCAGTTAATCTGTCCTCATATGTTTTCTGATGCAGTCCTTGCACCATTTTGGTTCCACCACTTCTCTGGACTGCCTCCATTTTGTTAATGCCCTTGTGCAGATGCGGCCTCCAGTACTGCATACAGTACTCCAGATGGGGCCTAACCAGTGTCTTGTAAAGAGGGATTATTACCTCCCTCTTATGACTTGCGATACCCCTACTAATACACCCCAGCATCCCTCTAGCCTTACCTACTGCTTTAGTGGTCTGCTTGGATGATTTCGGGTCATCTGTGATGATGAAGCTCAAGTGTCTTTCTTCCCTTGTGATTGCCAGCAACTCCCCTCCCAACCTATAGGTGACTTTGGGGTTTCTCTTTCCTATGTGCAGGATTTTGCACTTCTTTATGTTAACCCCCAGTTACCACTGTTCCAACCATTTTGCCAACTTATCCAGATCTCTTCTCATTCTGACCACCCATCTGGATTATCTACTCTGTTGCAGATCTTGGTGTCATCTGCAAACAGACAAACCTTCCCTCCAGTCCATCTGCAATGTCACTAATGAAGATGTTGAAGAGGACTGGCCCCAGGACTGATCACTGAGGTACCCCACTTGTGCCTAGCATCTCTTCTGACTGTATATAGTTTACCACCACTTTCTGTTTTCTGCCCACCACCCATTTTGCCACCCAGTTGACCAACTTCTGACCCATCTGGAACCTACCCAGATTATTAATCAATCTTCTGCATGGAACAGTATTGAAAGCTTTGCTGAAGTCAAGGTAGGCAACATCAACTGCACCCCCTTGGTCCACCACTCTGATTACACAGTCAAAGAAATCTACGAGATTTGTTTGACAGAACCTTCCTGTTATAAACCCATGCTGTCTTGGATCCTGTGCTCCTATGGATTCCAGGTGTTGCACTATTCTTTCCTTAAGGAGTACCTTCATAATCTTGCCCACTACTGAGTTAAGACTGACTGGTCTGTAGTTCCCTGCCTCCTCCCTGTTACCACTCTTGTGGAGTGGGATCACATGAGCCTTTTGTGCGCTGATGGTACGACAATAATGGGTACAATTCATGCATGTTAATGCATAGGCCTCCAATTATAAGGGTCAGCCGCTCATCATGACACTCATAAGAGCCCTATCTGTCATAGAGAGGGTGTTAGCACACCTTGTGTGCTGAGATTTTAAAACAAAATTCGTAGTAATCTGCTGTATGTTACTGCAATGAACACTGCTCTTGCAGAACATGAAATTACAAACAACTACAGTTTTTTGCACTTCCCTTTGCCTTAGATTTAAGATATGTCTCACATGTTTCCTCTTTCTCCTACATTTTGAGGCACAGAGTCCCATATTAGACTGGTGAAAGGTTGTGAGATATGCTTCAAGTTTTCTTTTAGGAAGTGTGTCTGTGCCTTTGGGCTAATGTACGACAAATCAAATAAGAACTGGCTTGTGCCAACAAGGTTGGACTTGCAATGTCAGTGTTTGTTTATTTGTTGACTTAGGTAAGTACACTTGTCTGAGGGACCTTTTTTAGGAATGACCCCAGGCCTAGACAGACACTCCACAAGGGAGGTCCCAGAGATGTAGTAGTAGTGGTAAAAATCTTTATTTTAATACAGGATTTGATGGCACATCACACCAGAAGGACCAAAAGGTCCTATTTACAACATGGTCCTGTGCAAGATATAAAATGTTGATAAAAAAAAAAATTACATTTCATACTTTTCACAAAGACAATAGACTGAAAGAATACATATCTACACAAGAGATCCTAAATCAGGAGTTATCATATCTTATTGATCATACATTTCCTAAACAGCATACACACAAGCTATATCTATTTGTGCATGTCATGTATGAGATGAGCTAGGTAACTACTTGTCAGTCGGCCTAACCTCCGTAGTAGGCAAGTTAATGGAGACCATTCTAAATAGTAGTTGAGTCAGGAAACTACAGATCAATTGGCTGTGGGAGTAGGGAGGAGAAACTAGCAGGAGCCAGCTTTGCTAGCTGAATCACTGGGAAATGGTGGACCTGAGAAGCAACAACAGTAGGGAAGTGTTGATTTGTTTTCACTTTGATATTGGAATAGTCTGTATAGTGAGGGTAAAAAGTGGTGGTGAAATTAATTAGTGCTGTGGGATGGAACTGTTATTAAGAGTCATTTAGTGCTGAAACATTTAATTAATTATGTTTGGAATATTGGGAGCTGTTATTATTTGAAATTCTACACTGTATAGTTGAGTTAGGAAATTACAGATCCGTTGGCTTTGGGAGTAGGGATGAGAAACTAGCAGGAGCCAGCTTTGCAAGCTGAATCACTGGGAAGCAGTGGAACAGAGGTGTGTGGGGTGGTGGGTCGCAGCTGTGGCTGATTGTTTCTGGAGAGCATGGGCTTGGTCCCACCCACCCCATGCACATTACTTCCTTCATACCAGGGGTTCTGACATCACTTCCTAAAAAAGGCAATGGACATACACCTGTCATATCGTTATCAGCCCAGCACACTGCATAGGGGATAAATGCATGCACATACTAACAAATATTGGATTTCTTCAGCCTGTGTTTATTTAAATTGAACTGTTCTGAGAGTTACAGAGAGAACTGTTTTAGATTTCTTCAGCCTGTGTTTATATGTTTATATATATATTTTTTTGGCCAGGCAACCCCTAGCCCGAGATCAGGATTGCCAGGCTCCAGCTACTCACCCCCCGGACACTCGGGGCTTGCCCCCCCTGAGTAGGACTGCCAAGATGGATTAGGAGGCCTCAAGGAGATGGTGCCAAAGCCAGCTCATTTGAGGAGCTGGCATTTTTCTTGGATGTTTACTTCCCCTTGGGGGTGGAGATGTGCAATGACGGCCAGCATCCACCCCGCCCCTGTGTGTACAGGCACCGATTGCTGCGATACCCCCAGCCTCCATAGGGGGTCCATGGTGTATCAGACACTCAACCCACCTCCCCCGGAGCAGGAGAGCCGTCCCTCTGGATCTGTTGCTGAACCTGGGCCATGGCATTGCAGACGGCAGCCATGCCTCTGCACCAGTGGGCCAGCATGCTTATATATTTTTGAATGTTATAGTTTTATAATTGTATTATAGTTGTGTATAACTGGAGGCTAGGAAAAGCTGGGCTAGGAGGATGTGGGGGATTAGGTACATGTAAGGGAAGCAGGAGAGTGGTAAACTGCAATAGCTGTGGGGCAGCAGTCTTTATGGGGGTGATGTGGAGTAAAGGGCGATGTCCTGTGTGTAAGAGCCTGGAGCAGCTAAGGGCCGAAATAAGGCTGCTCAGATGGGAGCAGGGAAGGATGGTGTGGGAAGTCCGTGGAGCACAGCAGTAGAAGGAAAGGCAGAGGGGTGATACCCAGGGGAGTGACGGCATCAGGCAGGGGATGGGAGTGGGAAGGAGCACTCAGTATACAGGAGTATTTCTTCCTGAAAGGAATAGGGAGTCCAGGGTGGAGGAATGGCAAGTGGTAAGGAGAAGGGGTGGGAATGTGAGAGTAGCATCAGGGGTGGGACATTCCTAAAGGGGTGCCTTTATTGAATACATTTGCACCACTGTCTGGAAGGAGGGAAGGGGCAGCAGGATGTTAGGCAGAAAGCCAGGTTGAGCCATGGTTGAGAGCAGGAGTATAGGGGAGGGGGAGGGAACTAATCAAGGTGAGCAGAGAAGAGGAGGCAGGCAAAATGGAGTGGAGGATGGGGGAGACAGAGAGAAAAGGAAAGGAAGAAGGGAAGGAAAACTGAAAGCAGATACAGATAGTCAGAAGAGGAGGGGCAGAATGGGAGATGGAAAAGCAGTTAAGAGGATAAATTGTGGATGTGGAGATAAGTTCACCAGGGTGCAGGGGGAGCAGTTAGGTGTGGAAGCAGCTAGTACCAAAGATGAGAAAGGAAGGATGGGGAACACAGATGCAGGGGATGGAAGGGTTGCAGTCATAGGGGACTCCATAATTACAGGTATTCACTGGGGAAGGAAAGGGGACCCAAATGCAAGCAGGATGGTGATTTGTATGTGAGGGATGACAGCGGGGAAAGGCGGGCCCAAGAATAAGGGAAACAGTAAGGGAGGTTGGAGGAAAACCTAATTTAGTTATACATTTGGGAACAAATGACCTAGCTGGGGAGGAGGTTGAGGTAGTTCAAAGTAGGTTCAGGGAGTTGGGGAAGATCTGCAGGGAGGAAGGAAGTCCGCTAGCTTTCTCAGAGGTGATAACAGTACCAAGGGCCAGCACAGCCAGAAAAAGAAGAATAGAGGATTTTAATGACTGGCTGAGGAAATGGTGCAGGGAGGAGATGTTCATCTGTATTGGGGACTGGGAGGAGACCTGGTCAAACAAAGCACTCTTTTCACCAGACAGGCTACACCTCAGTAGGGAGTGTCTGAGGGTACTCAAGGACAAACTGGGGAAATGCATAACCACTACACTTAATTTAAACTAATGGGGGGGAAGTGGGCATGCAGGCCCACAGCCCGAGAAGAGAAGGTAAGTGACCCCCCCACAGTGATGGAAGAGGTCTGGAGGGAGGAGGTGGAAGGGACAAGAACACAGTTGGCAAAGGGTGGATGGGGTGAGGAACACATAACAAGGGTACGAGGAGGGGTGTGGTAGGAGTCAGGTGATCCTGGAAGGACTGCAGAGTGGGTTTCTGACTCAGGGCATCACTGAACCAACAAGAGCTGAGGCAATTCTTGATCTGGTGCTCATAAATGGGGAACATGTCCAGGAAATAATGGTCAGGGAGCCACTGGGTGGAAGTGACCATTGCGCAGTGTGGTTCCAGTTGGATATGGGCAGGGAAAGCATCCCGACTAAGACCAAAATCTTGGATTTCAGGAGGGCAGACTTCAGGAAAATGGGCGAAGTGCTATGGAGCAATCTAGCGGACATCAGAGCTGTTATGGGAGTGGACCAAATGTGGTCTATCATTAAGGAAGGAATACTGGTTGCCACAGATGAGTGTGTTAGGCTCAGGAGGGAGAACACAAGGGCCAAAACGCCCAGCTGGTTCAGCTCTGGGGTCGTCCACGCAGTAAAGGAAAAGAGGCTGGCCTATAGAAAATTCAGGAAGACCAAGAGAGAAGTGGATAGGGAAAATTACCTAGGGTTGGCTAGCGAGTCAAGTAAGGAGGTCCGGACAGCAAAGGCACAGAAGGAGCTGCAGTTAGCTGAAGGAATTAAGAAGGAGAAGAAGGTTTTCTTTTGATATATAAGTGAGAAAAAGGACAAGAAGGAAGGGATTGTTAGGATTAAGAAAGGGGTGGAGGATAATGGGGGGGAAAGCAGAGATATTAAATGAATACTTCTGTTCCATCTTCACCAGGGAGAAGGATGGACCAGTGCCTTCAGGAGGGAAAAGAGGAGTGGGGAGAGGGGAACACAGATGTTGTGATAGAGGAGGATAGAGTGAGGGAGGGGCTGCTGGCATTGAAGGTGGACAATCACCAGGCTCGGACAGAGTACATCCAAGGGTACTAAAGGAACTGACTGAGGAGCTGGCAGGGCCACTGGCAGACCTATTTAATAGTTCACTAGTGTCAGGAGTGGTACCACAGGACTGGAGAACAGTACATGTAGTGCCTCTCCACAAAAGTGGTCCCAAGGATGACCCAGGGAATTACAGACCAGTCAGTCTGACCTCCATTGTGGGCAAGCTCATGGAGACCATACTAAAGGTAAGGTTGGTGAAATTTGTCAGTGTCAGGGGCTCAGTAGGTAGCACACTCGCCTCTGAGGCCGGGAGATCAGAGGGCTGTGGGTTCAGTTCCCACATCTGGCACTTGGGTTAATATCCTAGTACTGAGACTGTAGTGTAGCATGAGAGGGGTGCTGCACTTCTGAGGTGCCGTCTTTCAGATGAGACGTTAAACCGAGGTCCCATCTGCCTGGACTGGTGGTAGTTCAGGTGGATGTTAAAGATCCCATGGCACTTATCGAAAAGAGTAGGGGAATTTCCCCGGTGTCCTGGCCAAATTTTCCTCATTCACTAAAAATGCCACCAACAGCTTAATCTGGTTCAAGGTCAGTTGGCATTCATCTGTATCCCCCACCCCCGGGTCGTGCCTGAAAATAGGCAGGATTTGTCTAGTGCACTTACCCGATCAACAAAAACTAAATAAATAAATAAAATATCTAGAGGAGCATGGTCTTCAGGATGTGATGCAGCATGGGTTCATGGGGAGATCATGTCAAACAACTCTGACTGACTTCTTTGACTATGTCACATAGACAGTAGACAGGGGCCAAGCGACAGACATCCTCTGTCTTGATTTCAGCAAGGCCTTTGACTCTGTGCCTCACAAAAGGTTGATCAGGAAGTTGGTGGAGTTTGGGGCTGGGGAAAAGATGGCTAGATGGAAGGAAAACTGGCTGAGGGACAGAACCCGGAGGGTGGTTGTGGGGGGGAGAGTTATCTGGCACTAGAGAGGTAACCAGTGGGGTCCTGCAGGGCTCAGTGCTGGGGCTATTGTTAAATGTCTTCATCAATGACATTGGAGATGACATTAAGGGCAAAATGTGCCTTTTCACAGATGACACCAAGCTCTGTGGAAGAGTGGACACAGCTGAAGGGCTACAGGACCTCCAGAAAGATCTGTAAAAGCTGGAGAAGTAGTCCAGGATCTGGCAGCTGGGCTTCAATGCCAAGAAATGCAAAGTTATGCATATTGGAGCCAAGAATCCCAGGACAGAGTACTACCTAGGTGGAGTCCGAGTATCTGCATCAAAGGAGAAGAAGGATCTGGGAGTGATGATCACTAGTGACCTGAAGCACTCCACACAGTCTAAGAAAGCAACAGCAAAGGCAAACAAGATGCTGGGATGCATATCTAGGGGGATCAATAGTAGGAGAGAAGAGGTTATACTGCCCTTGCACAGGTTACTGGTAAGGCCGCATCTAGAGTATGGAGTTCAGTACTGGTGCCCACACCTCAAAAAAGGACATTAACCTGCTGGAGAAGGTCCAGAGGAGGGCTACAAAGATGATAGCAGGTCAGCAGGGTAAGGCATACGAGGAGAGACTGAGGGCACTAAACGTGTACTCCCTGGAAGACAGGAGAGAGAGAGAGGGGACATGATTGAGATCTTCAAGTACTTGAAAGGGATAAATAAGATTGCTTAGGACAGTCTCTTCAAGCTGAGTGGCAACCATAACATGAGGGGCACAGTCTAAATTGGGAGGTTTAGAAGGGAGGTCAGGAAGCACTTATTCATAGAGAGGGTGGTGGACACTTGGAATGCGCTGCCAGAAGAGGTCATCTCATTGAAGACAGTGCACAGCTTTAAGAGAGGCTGGGATAGGCAGAGAGGGAAGGTAAGGATCATGCTTAGAGAGGACAGGAGGAGTGTGGGGAGGAAGGGCAGGGACATTAACTCAAGCTGTGGACCCTGCAATATGAGCAGACTTGATAGACCAAATGGTCTTCTTCTACTGGCTTCTTCATATGTTCGTATGTAAAGAAAAGGCAGGTGTCCTTCCTGGAGGTACATGGTCTCTAGGATGATAGACAGCATGGGTTTGTCAGGGGAAGATCCTGCCAAACAAACATGCTAGACTTTTATGACTGGGTTACAAGGTCATTAGACAGTGGTCAGGCAGTGAATGTCCTATACCTGGACTTCAGCAAGGTGTTTGATTCCACACCATGTGGCAGGTTGATCAGCAAGCTGAGTAACCTGGGAATCTGGGACAAGCTGCTGGGGTGGGTGAAGAGCTGGCTGCAAGACAAGAACCAGAGGGTGGCAGTAGGGGGGAACTATCCAAACCTAGACCTCTAACCAGCGGGGTCCCATAGGACTCAGTACTCAGACCGGTGCTTTTCAATATCTTTGTTGGTGATATAACAGATGGGGTCAAAAGTAAAACCTGCTTTTTCATAGACATTACTAAGCTTTATGGGAGGATGGACTCAGAGGGGGGAGACAAGAGCTCAGGGAATGTCTGGCTAAGCTAGAGAAATGGTCGGGCATCTGGCAGTTGGGATTCAATGCTAAGAAATGCAAGGTCATGCACCTGGGAGCTAGGAATCGAAGGGCCAGCTACTGGCTGGGGGGCATACAGGTGACCATCTCAGAGGAGGAAAAAGATCTGGGGGTGCAAGTCAGGGGAGACATGAAACACTCTGCACAGTGCCATAAGGCAGCAGCCAAAGCAAATAAAATGCTGGGCTGCATCGCCAAGGGAATCACCTCTACGAGGGAGGAAGTTATTCTGCTACTATACAGATCACTGGTGAGACCATATCTGGAGTATGGTGTGCAGTTCTAGTGCCCTTATTTAAAGAAGGACATCAGGCTACTGGAGGAGGTTCAGTAGAGGGAGATCAAGAAGATCCAGGGCATGGGGGGACAAACCATATGATGAGAAGATACGGGAGCTCAATATGTATTCCCTGGAGAAGGAAAAAAGAGAAAGGGGGGATATGATAGAAACCTTCAAGTACCTGAAGAGTATAAACAGGGTTGGAATGGAGGGTATCTTCAATTTAAAAGGGGAAGGGACAACAAAAGAGCATAGTCTGAAACTAGTGGGGGAAGATTTAAGAAGGAATTAAGGAGGCACTTTTTCACAGAAAGGGTGGTGTCAAGGTGGAATGAGCTGCCAGAAGAGGTGATACCAGCAAAAACAGTGGGAAGTTTTTTGGGGGTGGGACAGGGTAAAAAAGAGAATTAGAATGGGAAAGTGGGGCGGGAGAAAACAGGGAGGGTGACTCCTGGCAGGAATGGGGGGGCAGCTCCAAAGAATTACACTGAGCTGCACATTCGAGCAGACTTGATAGACCATTAAGGCCTTTTTCTGCTGGCTATTTTGTATGTTCATATGTAGGCAAAGCAGAAGGGTGGTACATGGTACTCAACAAGCTGGGAAAATACAGTTGCAAAAGTAACAGAACATACAGATTAATAAAGTACGCATTATGATTCAGTCTCCATAAAGTGGTTCAAAAACTGGGTAAAGCAATTAGGCTTTGTAAATCTCATTATAGAGTAAATGGCAAGAATTCAGTCTGTTCATTTTCTTCCCTCCATCACTTGGATTGCAGATAATGTGGAAGCAGTGTTGGTTCCCCCTTCCCTAACCAAATGGCATTTGGATGATCTCTTCTATTAGTTAATAGGGCTTCTGAGGGATGTCTCTTATGGAATAAGACTGAGCATGAGGTTCTGTCTGCCCAAACCTCATGAGATAAGTCTCTTATACTGTAAGAGACACCCCCTTGGAGATACATAGATACATAGACTCTGTTGTTAGATAAGGGCCTATGGCCCACCCAGTCTGCCCAAATGAGCTTATAAGTTTCCTTCACGCTTTCTAGAAGTCTATTGCCCTTTACCCTTGACCTCCAGAATTCCCTTATGTCTATTCCATGTATTCTTAAATCCCATGATTGTTTAAGCCCCCACCACTTTCTCTGGCAGGGTGTTCCACTTGTCCACCACCCTTTCTGTGAAGAAATTATTCCTCACATTTCCTCTGAATCGACCTCACTCCAACTTCATCCCATGCCTCTAGGCCCGGAACATCTTTTACTGGAAAATAGTGTTTTCCTGCACCCTGTTACTTCCTGTAAGGTACTTGTATATCTATCATATCCCCTCTCTCCCTCTTCTCCTCCAGGAAGCACATATTCAAGTCCTTCAACCTGTCCTCATAGGACTTGTGATGCAATCCATGCACCATCTTTGTTGCCCTCCTCTGAACCTTCTCTACCCTTTCTATGTCCTTACATAGGCAAGGTCTCCAGAACAGCACACTGTACTCCAGGTGGGGCCTCACTAGTGTCTTGTATAGCAGAATTATGACCTCCCTTTTCCTGCTGGTGATGCCCCTGCCTATGCATCCCAGCATCCTATTTGCTTTACCTGCTGCCTTGTTGCACTGTTTCCCTACCTTGAGGTCACTGGAGATGATAACCTCAAGGTCCCTTTCCTGCTTGGCGCATGCTATATCCTCACCCCCAACTGATATGTTGTTCCAGGGCTTTTATGCCCCATATGCATTATCTTGCACTTCTTTGTGTTGAATTTCAACTGCCAAACCCTTGACCATTCTTCAAGCTTCTGCAGGTCCCTCCTCATTCTGTTTAAACCCTCTGGCATATCCACTCTGTTACAGAGCTTTGTGTTATCAGTGAACAGGGACATTCTGCCTTCTGGGTCCTGTGCAATGTCACTAATGAAGATGTTGAATAGGACCAGTCCCAGCACTGATCCCTGTGGTCCCCCACTGGTCACTCTTCCCTCTGTGGAGTGACTGCCATTTATCACTATCCTCTGTGTCCTGCCACCCAGCCAATTACTCACCCACTGCACTACTGTCCTACCCATTCCCATATTCCCCAGTTTGTTTAATCGCCTTCTATGTGGCACAGTGTGAAATGCCTTGCTGAAGTCCAGATAGGCCACGTCCACTGCCCTCCCCTGATCCACCTCCCTTGTCACCTCGTTGAAAAATTCAATAAGGTTGGTCTTTCATGACCTCCCCTGGTGAAACCATGCTGCCTTGGGTCCTGTAGTCTGTTGGCAACCAGAAGTTCCACCAATCTCTCCTTCAGTAGTGCTTCCATGATCTTCCCCACTACTGAGGTCAGGCTGACTGGTCTGTAGTTCCCTGCTTCCTCTTTGTTCCCACTTTTGTATAAGGGAACTACATCTGCTGTCCTCCAGTCTTTGGTTACCGGCCCTGTTTTCAGTGATTGGCTAAACAGGATTGCCAGAGGTTCAGCCACCACCTCTCCTAGTTCCTTTAGGACCCTGGGGTGCACCCCATCTAGCCTCATTGCTTTATCAACTCTTATTCCTTCCCGTTCCTTTAGGACCATTTCCCATGTAAAGGGACTTGTGTCCATTTCTGCACAGTTCCCACCCCTTGTACTATCTTCAGACCCATTAAACTCCTCTTTCTCAGTAAAGACTGAGCAAAAATATCTGTTCAGTATGTCAGCTTCACTGTTGTCATCCTCCACAGGGCCCCCATCCTCCCCCTTCAGTCTCACTATTCCTCCCTTTGCCCTTCTTTTTTCACTTATGAACCTGTAAAAAGTTTTGTCCCCTCTACCCACTGATTTTGTGATGCGCTCTTCTGTCTGAGTTTTGGCTTCCCTTTCTGACCTCCTTGCCCCCCCTTTGCTTTTCCTGGTATGTCTCCTTATCCCCTTCTGCCTGTGTCTTTTTGTATTTGCTGAATGCGATCTTTCTGGCTTTCACTTTCTCTGCTACCTCCTTGGAAAACCATAATGGCCTCCTTTTCCCCTTGCTAACCTGCTTAATGCATAATTCTGTTGCTCTTGTAATCCCTGTTTTAAGTATTGCCCACTGTTCCTCCATCCCCAATTCCCTCCCCATTCCCATTAGTGCCTCTTTCAAGCATGTCCCCATTTTCCCAAAGTCTGCCCTCCTAAAATCCAGGATACATGTTTTTGTGCAGTTTGGTTCTGCTCCTTCTGTTATTTCAAGCCACAGTGACAGGTGGTCAATGTTTCCCTGGTGCTCCCCCACTCTCACCCCATCACACTGATCCTGTTTGTGAGCATGAGGTCAAGTTTTGCCTTCTGCTGAGTTGGTTCCATGACCAGTTGCTTAAGAAAGGCACCTTGAAGGGAGTCCAGGATAAATCTGCACCTGGTTGATGCTGCTCCTGGGAGGCTGCATTCCACATCTGGAATATTGAAGTCTCCAACCAGCACAACCTCCTCCTTGTCTGCCATCCTTTGTATGGCTAGCATTAACTCCCTATCTGTCTCTTCCTCCTGGGCTGGTGGTGGGTAGACTGCCGCTGTGTGGATGGCTGACCTCATTTTCCTTTCCAGCTTAACCTACAGTATCTCCCCCCCCTTTTTGTTCCTCCTGGATCTATGTGGCCTTTATGCCATCTTTCATATAATGTGCCACTCCTTCCTTCTTTCCTGCCTGCCCTGTTTCTTCTGAATATGTTGTAGCCAGGCATGGCCATCTCCCAGTCATGGTTATCATTACACCAGGTCTCCATGATGGCCACAATGTTCAGGTCCGACTGCACCATGACAGTCTCCAGATCCTCCATCTTGTTGCTAAGGCTCCTGGCAATGGCACACATGGCTTTCCATGATGTGAACTCCCTGGACTGTTTAGCTGTTCTACTCCAGCCCCCTTCCTGGTTGTCCTTTATCCCTGGTTCTCCCTGCTGTCTGCCCTTCTGTTGAATTTTGCCCCCTTTCTGCCTATCCACCCCTTGGGTGCCTATTTCCATCTTTTACACACTGCTTTATAGTGATATCCCCTCCTCCTGTTCACTGTTTCCACTGCTAGCTGTTGGGGGTGGGCAGATAGGTACCCTCCTCACTGGCCTGCCACCCCCCTTGGCTAGTTTAAATGCTTGTCCATGCAGCATTCAGACTTGTCAGTGAGTGTTTGGATTCCCCTCCAGGACCGATGCAGGCCGTCAGGCTTGAACAAGCCCCCATCCCTCCAGATGGGTCCCCAGTCACCAGTGAATCCAAACCCTTCCTTGCAACACCAGTTCTTCAACCATGTGTTAAAGATCCTGGTGTTTGCGCATCTATGCTCTCCCATGCCTCTCACAGGTAGTACTTCTGAGAAGGTGACAGATATAGCTACTTGTTTGAGACCCCTCCCCAATTTTCTAAACTCTTCCAGAACTTCCTTGGGCTCCCAGTTTTCCAGGTCATTAGTATCTAGGTAGATAATGATATCCAGCTCACCCTCCTGTCTTGCCTTCCTGGTGATCCCCAGGATCTTCCTTCCATCCCTCCATGCCATGGTACCTGGTAGGCACCTCATCTCCCTCTCCTCCCCTTTGTGTGTTCCTAGCGGGATGCCTATTATGATAGAGTCCCCCACCAGGATTCGTTTTCTCCCCCTCTGGGGCCATCTGCTCTCCCCACTGAGGTCATCTACTCAGTTGACCTCCACATTCTTCCCTTTCACTTCTCTGGGTACCTCTATTTGGTGGTCCCCATTTGCCAGTGTGGCATATGAGTTCTGGAGTGGAGCAGGATTTGGGATGTGCTTCTGCCTGATTGCCCTAACCCCCACTGAGCCCACCGTCATCCATGTGCTCCTCGTTCTTGGCATCCTTTGAGGCAGCAGTGTTGGACTGGGTGGTCTCTGGACAGGGGCGAAGGTACGCCTGACCGAGTTTACTTCTGCTCTGAGTTTGGCTACCTCATCCCACAGTCCAGAGAGATGCCTGCAGATAGGGCAGCACCTCAGTGTCCAGAAGGTCTGCCTGAATACGGCTTCCACACATCCACTGCATTGTACCACTCCCCACATTATACTGCACTTATACTGCTATTCCAGTAGTTGTCTGTTACTGAAGCTCTCCTTCTAGCTCCCTCTTTGTTAATGTACTGTCCTGAAAATCCTGCCACCGATCTTCAGATACTTTTTTTTAAAGAAGGAAACTACAACACAAAATGAGTTAAAACACTTGTGCTGTGGGTGGGCTTCCTCCCCTTTATGTCTCTCCTACTCCACAACCCCTGATATTTCCTGTGCTTGGCTCCTGTCAATCAGATTTAACAGGGCATTTAATTAAGAGTGGTGGGGCTGGGGTGGGGGAGGAGGAGAGGTGAAAATTTGCAGCAAGAAGAGACAGCAAAGGAGAACAGCACCACTAAAAGCACACCAAACTAGATTTCAAATTATCAATAGCCCCAAAACAATTCCAAGTAAAAACAGCAAAGAAATATCACCACTAAAAGCACACAAATCTAGGCTTAAAACAAAAACAGCAATGAGCAGTTACTACAGTTACTGCACTGAAATGACTCTGGAGACCCTATTAACTTCTAAATCACTGGAGTTTAGCTTGAGGCATTTATAATGAGTTTCAAGTCTTTTATTTTTATTGTGCACCCCCCATGCTAACGCTGACATGGCACACTCCTTCCTATTGCTTCCTCAAGAGAACACACTGTACACAGGATAAGAGGTACAGTGGCTCTGTGTGCTAATTGGCTGAAATCATGTTAGTGGTTTATAATAGATTTTAAAAAATGGCAATAAAAATCTAGAAATCTCATTGGCCAAGAGACATCAGCTGACTGTACATTAAATCTTTATATATGCACACATTCATCCTAGTCCTAAACCACATTACACAATGAGCAAATCAGTCCTCCTACAACCAGAACTATTCTTCCATCAGTCCCTCTGCAACCAGAACTGATCTTCCGTCACAAACATGGCTGCTACCTTTACACTGTAAAACCTTCAACTGGGCCCTAAAAATAAAACTACCTTAAATAAAAAATGAAACAAATTAATTAAACGTTGTTTCCCTGATCATCACACTCAACTTACACACATAAACAAATTAGAAACATTTTGTTTATAGTTTTCATTACAAGTGTTTCTTTACTAACAGTGAAAACTCCCTCTTCTGTCTTTACCTGCACATCAGGGAAATCTCTTCTGCTTGCCCTGACAGTGAAATAATTGAGTCACTGGCTCTAAAACAGGCCTTTGGTATCTGTGTGTACAGTATGTTAGGAGAGTAACATTCTAACAGCGGAACTGAGCAGAATTTTGAATCCCTGTGTTCCATGGTAAACATTCAATGATAAACAGTCTATGTCTTGAATGAGGGGAAAACATAAAAAAAACAGGATGAAGAAAGTACACAATACAGTAATACTTTATAAACAAAGAGAAAAGGTGGGAAAACACAGTTACATAGGTAGCTGCAGACCCAAACTGCTCAAATAATACGTTGCTGCCCCTCCAACTCACTGGTTTAGCATTTTTCAGTGAGCTGCTCTTCAATCAATTTTATCAATCCTTTACCCAAGTCTGGGGACTATTTTTCACCATATTTAAATAGAACAACATACTGTTGTTAAATCTTTAATAATGTGTCCAGAGTTTTGTTTAATTGTTATAGAAATAGTTGTTACTCATTTTATAAGAGCAATAAGACACTTCAAGGTATGGGTTGTTGATAGATAAGAGCATGCCCCCAGGTGTTGTAGTCACTCAGCACAAATGCCTTATGCCTAACAATGCACCTGGAGGCGTGCTCTTATCAATCAACAACCCACACCCCATCCTGTCTTATTGCTTTCATAAAGCACATTGGGGTATAATGTTGGGCTTCTACACACACACACACATATATACACACGCACACACACACACAAGCACACGCGCACACACTCACACTCATGCACATGTGCACACACACACACGCACGCACGTGCGCACACACACATACATGCACATATATACACTCATGCACATGTATACACACACCATGGCAGACGCATTCTCTCCCATTCTTCTCCTGACCTGCAGAGCATTTTGGGACAAGTCTTGGTCCCAGTTCCCCCCGACCCCAGTTATGTCACACTCTGTTTTCCTCCTCCTCCTCTTCATCCTCCCACCCACTGATTGAGGTAACAAAAATGCCCGGTTGATGGCTGTCAGCATTTTTTAACATCAATTATTTATGTCCCTATGTCTCCGACATGCCCCCTTCTGCCTCTAGTCCCTCCGTCCCCGTCACCAACCATCTCTAGGACTTACCTCTCAGCAGGGATGGTGGCCAGACCCCTCTGGAGCATTATCCAGATGTGGAGGTGCCATAGTTAGTGGTATGGAACCTGCAAGGAGCCGGGGCATCATCCAGCTGTGGTCAGAGTTTGACCACCATAGAGTTTCACCCATGAGGTTTGGCAGATGTGCAGTCATGCACTATGCATGAGGCATGGGCATGCGGCATCAGCACTGTAGGCAGACACTCCCCAGTGCATGCCTGTCCCAACTTCCCCACCAACAAACTTGTGCTGGGTGGTAGATGTACGGTTGGGCACACAATCCCACCTTCCCCAAAGAAGGACATGCATCCTGAGACACTCAGTCCTCTCTCCTTGGCTGGCCCCTGAGTAACTCGGGCCACTTCCGAATGCAGGTCACCAGTGTGATGAGCAGTAACACTACCAGGCCAGCTCTGACAGCATCTTTCAAAACAACTCGCCTTAACCTTCCCTCTATATGCCCCAGATTGCCATTTTCTTCAATGATGGGCACCCCTCCTGATCCCAATCCATGACTTGGGGGGCCTGTGGTAGTCAAACAGCTAGCTCAGACCCCAGAAATCTGCAGCACACCTGTTCCTTTGACTTCTTTACAGTCATGTGACTGTATTTGCACATGGTACGTGTGACCAGAAGGTAGGAGGGAGAAGCGACCTGCATCATTGATAATACTAGGTACACTGATCTACTTTTCCCCAGTCTCAGAGATTCTTTAGTCAACAGCCATTTTGTGGATAGAAAGGAAAATCAGATTTGGCCCAATACGCCACTGGGCTGTTTTAAGTGCAACAACTGTATGTACCGCAGTGTTGTTAAAGTGGGCAAAACCTTTTTTACTATAAACACCCCAAAAGAGTTTGTCATACGTCAAATGACAACATGCAATATGAGTGGGGTCATCTATTTAGCTATTTGTACTTGTCATACCTTCTATGTAGGAAAACCCAATAGGTGTTTTAAAACGAGAGTGGGGGAACACCAGAGGGCTATAGCTAGAGGTGATCCTCTGTATGCCATGGCAGCACGTGTTCGGAATAACACGCAGGATGGTATAGAACATAACCTCATATACATGGTAATATATCAAGTTTGTTTGAATATGGGGGGGAGTAATTATAGAAATTTGATTTTGAAGAGGGAAACCTTTTGGATTCTCCATCTGAAAGCCCACAAAAGTCCAGGTTTAAACTATGGTTTTGATTTGAAGCCATATTTGGAAGAAGGGAGAAAATAGATGAAGGTTTTTAATACTTAGATGATAACAAATTTTGTTTCCCTTTAATTTCCTCATAATTTTTTACCAGCATAAATAAAATGTTTATTTGTTGTCCCCCCCCCCCATTTTTTGCTGTTTGTTTCCAGTCTTGTGTGTGCTTCTTATATAATATGCATTTTAAGATTTCTACAATATCTGCTATTGTTTCGGTGTAATTGATACAGAGCTTCTCTTTTTATTATATTTATTTATATATAGTTCCTTTAGTAACAAATCACGTGATTTAAGATGCTGCTTGTCTATTGGTGTTTTTGAATCTGTATAATTGTGATGTCATTAATTGTTCTGTATAAATGGTTTGAATCTTGTGTGATGCTTTAGCCTTTGAGAAAGGGTCCTGCTGGACCAGAAATGCGTCAGGTAAGCAAGTGTGCACAATAAAATGTTTTTTTAAACCTATTTGCGGTGTCAGTGACATATGTGGTGGTGAGTTGCCTGGTTGTTCAGTTTCTATACTTTCCCCCAGTACCTCCAGGTCACATGCTACTGTAATGCAGTAAGATAGCGTTATAGAATCAACGAGAGAGAAGTGCAACAAGTTGGGGGAGGACTGAGTGAGCAGGGATTTTGACTGCTAACCCCTTAATCACAGATCAGGGTTTGGAAGTGGGGACCTATTGCTAAGAAATGGCATTTGGGTCTAGTAATGGATGGGGGAAGGGAGATAATTGAAAATACACAGTCAATTCCTGGCACAGTGTCAGGAGCCTAGCTTCTAAAAAATAAATAAGTACTTGGGAAGATGGGGGAGGGGGAAAGGGCAGGAAGTAACTGGGGAGAGGGTGGTCACGGGACTAGCCATGACCACCTGGGGAGGAGTATGTTTCTCTGCCTGTTCATAGCCCTGTCATACACACTGAGCACTACAGAGCCAATACATGATGTCTACCTGTGTTATGTGCAAGCGAAAATCAAATGGAAAAAAAAAACAGCCCTCTTGCTTCCTGTAACAAATCTGACATGGGTCTCACCACGTGCATTCTTCATGGCAAAAGTTCACCGCTCACACTTCCGTTGCACTACAATAGAAACTGATCAGCTGTGCTGACCAGTCCCTAAAAAGCAATACTGTTCCTAAAACCTTGTCTATAAAACATCGCTAGCTTTGCTGTTCACACTGAGAACAATCACTGATTAAGTCATTTAATTCTTTAACTGGGTAAGGCCCATTGGGAACAAGCTCGTTTATGGGGGCTATGGTTATTAAAACAGCAGGCTGGTAAGTGCAGAAGGCAACTTAATAGGTTCAAGATGTTGGCAGAGCTTGACAGAAGGAATTCTGCATCTCCTTGACAGTTACATGTGGCTACAAAAACGTATGAAAATTCTTCCCAGGGATCTATATATCATGCCTGCACATTTTTCTAATGCTCCTTGCAGCAGTGCTTGGTTGCTGGGCAACCGAAACTGTTTCGGTAAACAATCTTTTTTTAATTGTCAAATATAAAAAAAAGAGCAGCTCTGTTTCAGGGCTTCCTGTGCAGTTATCCCTGTGTGCGTTGAAGGACTTCCACAGGATTTCATTTATTCTTTTCCTTTAATTTTGTCCTCTTAACCTGTTATAGATACCCCTGTTTCCTTGACAATGGGGTTGCCATGCTGCACCCTTCTTTGGCTGAAAGGTTGGTTGGTTGGCTGCCTTCATAGTTAAAGCAGCAGTATATGTTAGCAGAAAAATAAATAATCTCATAGTTTTTTTTAGTGTAATAATGTATCTCTGAAAAGAAAAGTCTATCTGTTTTTTCCTTTTATTGTATTTCTCTCCTGAATTAAAATATTGTGGGTTGAAGTTTTCAGAAGTTCCTGACCTTTTGCCATACTCACCATAAATCAATGAAATGCTTTAGCATAATGCTGTGATGTTTCCCTTCAGAAATGCATGCTAACACCCTCCTAATACATCCGCAGTATGAATCCAATATGTAAAGGCAAAACGTAACCCTGAGGGGAAGGGATTTCTTTAAAATTACTAGTGGCAGCTGTCTTTAATGACTTGAGTCATGAATTATAAAATTTGTAATAAAAGCTGTTTTAAATGCATCTGAGAGAAATGTAAATACACTGATGACAAATCCAATTATGGCAGAAATATTTTAGTGTTAAAAACACTATATGATGACATTTTTAACAAATGCCGCTGCTTAAACACTGTATTCGCTGGCAGAGGGTA
Source organism: Neoceratodus forsteri (assembly GCA_016271365.2). Lineage (NCBI taxonomy): Eukaryota > Metazoa > Chordata > Ceratodontiformes > Ceratodontidae > Neoceratodus > Neoceratodus forsteri. Next base: position 159,006,543 of record CM057458.1, on the reverse strand, counting down.
CATGACCGCCAAGTGGCGTGCCCCCTCCCTCCTTGAGAATTGTGTGCCTTACCTCCATGATGTGCCCTGCCCCTGATTGGCCCCAGTGTTGGATTCATGGGCCTGGACAGTTCGCTGCGCTGCTCTATATCACCGGGCCAGTTCCACTACTTGACTAGGCTGGCAGTATATCCTAGAGGTTAGAGTAAAGAGCTGTGAAAGAGCTTGGTACATCCAGCAGAACAAGCCTGGGTTTGATTCTCACAACCCCCACTTGCATACCATGTGACTCTGAGCAAGACACTTAACTGCCCAGTACTCCCAGGTCGTCCCTGGAAACAGGCACTTGTGCCTAGTGGGCCTTATCTGGTTACCAAAGACTAAAAAAAAAAAAAATTGTATTTATCAATGTTCAAAATTGCTATGAAAACAACAGGAGAGTGACGTCTAGGGTTTTTTTGTGAAATTTATTTATCCAGAATACAACAAGATTTTGGTTTTGGAACTGCTGAGTAGGAGACCATTGGTGACCATCTAGTGTTATGCTCTGCTAGATATTGCTTATAAGGAGTTGTTGAGGTCAGTGACAGTTTTAGCCTTGGAATAGATTACAGTCTTGTCAGCATAAAGGTGGATGTTTATTTCATTTAGTTGAACACTAGTGAGCAGGAATGGTGAACTGAACTGAGGTGCCTTTCCAGGTACATCCCAGGGGAAAGGAATACAAAAGGAGATACATGCCATGCCATCAACATAGCAGCAGGGCTGCTGCTTGCGATGCCAGAGACCCAGGTTCAAGAATGAGCCTGGAACACTGGTGAGGAGGACTGAGCATCCCAGAGGATGCTCTCCTCATTCGGGGTTGGGGTGTGTGGCTGCACCCCCTCACTCTGTCAGAAGCCACCTGTAGGAGTACAGGCAGTAGTGCAGCAGACAATGTGCTTGTGGGGGCATTGCATGCACAGATGTCTTAGCACCAACATTCCCATGGGGAGGGAAATAGCAATGGGGGAACTAAGGGGTAAATCCCCTCCATTTGAACCCCATAATGGCCATATGGTCAAAAGGTGGTACAGCTGCCCTGCCAAATGAAGGAGCAAAGGCACAGTCTAAAAAAAAAAATAAAAAAAGGAGATACAGTACACGAGAACAAATAATATAGTGTAAAGTACATAAAAAGTGAAAATACATTTGTGTACAGTATATGCATACTGCATATTGCACTGATTACATGATATGGGAATTTGTATTGGCATAGATTTGGAGCTGGCAGTTCACAAACAGGATGAATATTAGCTTGGGGTACTCCTAAATGAAGGGAACAAGATACAGAGGCTACTATGTGGATCTGCCCCCACACCCACAAATCTGGTCATGTACTTGAACATCTGGGTCAGACTTCAAGCTGGGTCATGACAGTCATTTCCCTTAGCCATAAAAAAACAGTATTTCATAATTTGCAACAGTTTTGGAACTCTAGCCAACCCGCATATCTCTTCCACCCATAACTGTTTAACATACACAGCTAGTAGAATCCCCGTTAATAACTGGGATCCTGCATATTGTGTTAAAATAGGACAAGGGAAGTGTGTCATACTGGTCTAGAACTGCAGAAATTGGGCTTCCCACTCCTTGAATCCAATGCTGAGGCAGTCTAGGGGCTGAGCACACTGTAGTGGTGAGGCAGTTGATTCCTGGAGATGGCATGAAGGCTGCCCGGCACTGCAGTGTCGGTAGCTCAGTAGGTTGCACACTTGCCACTGGGGCAAGAAGATCATAAAGTCTGGTTCTAGTCCCAACCAAGGAACTTGTGATGATACCCAACACTGACAATGTAATGCAATATGGGATGGGGGTGCTGCATTGTGGAGGTACAATTCTTCAGATGAAATGTTAAACCAAGGTCCCTTCTGCCCATCTCTGGTGACCCCATGACATTTACTGTAACAGTAAGGACTTTACCTGGTGTCCTGGCCATGGAAACTGAATCAGTAAATCATAATTTCTGTTTTTTGAAGGCCAATCAAGATTGCTATAATTGTCTATCATCAAATTTCACCATATGAGCATCATGGGAGATCATGATCTAAGATCAACATCATCATCTAGATTATGATGTAATCACCAAACACATAACTTTCAAATCATCAACTGATGATTACAGATTATTTCAGTAAGCTTAAATCAGTGTGATAATTTTTGATGATCCCTAAATGATCATGTGATGATCACTGAAGATTATGACCCCCATATTGAGAGTCAGCCATTTGTGCCATGAAGCCTGGAGTGCACAGTCAGTGTGGGGTGGTATTCAGACAGCGTGCTCTGACTAGAGCCACTGTCTGAATATGGGACTATGCCAGCACTGTGCATAGTGATGATGTGCTGCCCACAACTGAATATGGCTCACAGGAGAGCCCACTGGAGATAGTGTTGCCCAAACCAGACAGCGCCAGGACTCCTGAGAGCTATATTCAGTGCTATCATGCTAATGAGCCCATTGGACATTCACAGCACTATGTTAAGCATCCATTAGCATGCCTAGTATGGGCTTGTGAGTATGATGCACACCTCTGGAGTGCCCATCCTGTGTCTTCATGGTGATTCCCTGGTATCTGGTGGTCTCCCACCCCCCTAGTCACCCATGCTGTACCATCTGGTTGATTTTCTGGTGTCTAGTGGTCCCCCAGCCCCTGACTTACCATTCTTATTGCAGTGTCCATCTCCCTTGTAATCCAGTGGTAATTTAGTTTACCCCAATCCCCTGATCACCTGCACTTATTTCAGTGTTCACCTCCTTGGTAGTCTAGTGGACTCTCCACCCCCAATCACCTGTTTTTAATTTTGTGTCTATCTCCCTGGTCTAGTTAACCCCTTACCCCCCCAAAGGTTATGAAGCACCCTTGCCCTGCCTGCTCCAGACCCACCACCCCCACATCATGTACTCACAGATGCTCACTGACAGTCAAACAGCATCTGTCTGAGGAGGTGAGCAGAGGACTGTACTGGTCATTATCATTTTAAGTGCTAACCAGTATCCAAGGTGAGGAGGAGGTTCAGGGTGGTGGGTCTGGAGGGGGTAGGTCAGGTGGGTGTTTGACAACCATTCCGGGGGGTCCACTAAACTACCAGAGAGATAGATACTAAAATAAGAACAGGTAATTGGTGGTGGGGGTCCATTAGACTACCAGGAAGATGGACACTACAATAAGAACAGGCAATTGGGGAGCAGAGGGGTCCAGTAGACTACCTGAGAATCAGCCTGAAGGTACAGAATGGGCAATGGGGGATGGAGGTCCAAAGACTACTAGGGAGATGGACACTACAATGAGAACAGATGATTGGAGGCTGGGGGTCCACTAGACCACCAGGGAGATGGACACTACTATAAGAACAAGTGATCTGGGGCTGGGGGATCCACTAGACTACCAGGGAGATGGACACTACAATAAGAACAGGCAATTAGGGAGCAGAGGGGTCCAGTAGACTACCTGAAAATCAGTCTGAAGGTATAGAATGGGTGACGGGGGGGATGGAGGTCCTGGGGGGTCCACAAGACTACCAGGGAGATGGTAATGACATAAAGAATTGATGACTGGGTGGGCGCAGCCACTGCACCATGTTAAGGGCAGGGTTTTGGCAGCATAAAACAGGGTGTGATAGCAGCTGTTTAGCACTGCAGAAATCTTTGCATATACCGCTGCACCCATTATGCGTAACAGGTCCCTAATTTATTTATTATTTATTCATTAAAAATTTGGTAACTGGGAAAAGAACACTGAGCTGAGGCCCATTTCCAGGTGTGATGCAGGGAGGGGAAAACAAGCATACAAAGGAAATTACATAATTACAGTAAACAAGTGCCGCTTACAAATTAAATAGACTTTCATACAGGCTATATGAGCATTAACTTAATTGTTCAAGGCCGCTTGAAAGAAAAGGAGGCTCAAGAGGTTGAGGGACAGCAGCGAGGAGCAACAGGTGTAAGTCTGAATAGGTGCTAAAAGGCAGGCAGCGAGGAGGTAAGATGGATAGTAGAGGAGAGTTGGGTCCTGAGGGAAGAGAGGTGGTAGGAGAAGGTGGACTGACCTGCATTTGAGTGTGGATGGGGAAGGGAGAAAGAGCGGGATTTCTTGGAGTGCAGTGAGTAGGAGGTAGGGATGGCAGGGGATGAACCTGACAATGGTGGGGTAGGGGTGTGACAGACAAAGAGAAGTAAAAAGATCAGTGATGTGTGTGAAAAAGGGAGTTTGTGATGAAGCGACAAAAGGCATTTAAGAGAGTGTCATGTCTGGCAAGGGAAGAGGCAGGAGCAGTGCCTACACTATATCCTCATAGTCATACACTGGGAAGATCATTTTAGTTAACTAGCTCATGATGAATGTGGAATGAAAGGCAGTCCTTGTTTCGATACAATACTCTTAGTTTAGGGTGAAGATTAGAGTGGAGGGCATCAACATGGACTGAGAGGTCGAGATTGTTATCCAGCTAAACCCAAAAGTATTTGAAGGCGGGAACCACATCGGGGGGGGGGGCCTTTTGGGGTGGTGAACACTGGAGGTGACAAAAGCCTACACAGTTTTTGTCTGGGGTTGAAGATCATTGAGACTGTTTTTTTTTGTATTTACCCTGAGTTGGTTGGCATGGAACCAGCTCAGCACATTATTAAAGTCTTGCTGGACAGGGGCCTCCACGTCCGAGGCCAAGGAGCCAGAGGTGTCAATGACTGTGTAATCCATGTACATGTGGATGTGAGAGTTAGTACTTACAGAGGGAAGGTCATAAATGAAAAGAGAGAAAAGGATAGGGCCAAGGACAGAGCCTTGGGGGACACCAGCAAGAATCTGGTAAGGGGAAGATTGGACATTCCCCACCTCTACAGACTGCTGTCTACACATGAGGTAAGAGCTGAACAATTTTACAACTGGAACCACCAAGCCAACAGAATGCAGCTTATTTAAAAGGTTTGTGTGTGTAGGACGCAGAATTGAAGGCCTTGGCCAAGCTGATGAAAATGGCTGCAGTGATGTGTCCCTGATCTAGCCCAGTGAGGATGGAGTCTGTAACCTGCAATAAGGAGGAGTTTGTGGAGTGACATTTTCTAAAGCTGGACTGGACAGGGTAGAGAGTATTGGTATTGTCAAGGAACTCAGTGAGCCTGGAGTAGATAATGGACTCCTGGAGTTTAGTTAGAAAGGGGAGGAGAGATATAGGAAGATAGTTACCTAGGTAGGTGGCATTTCCACCTTTATCAATTTGCAAGGCACAGTGGTATATTATGTACGGTTGTGTTGTTGGGTTAGTGCAGTGCACTGGGGGGGGGGCTTTGAATATGGCCCTCACTCCTACCACGGCACTAACTCTGTTAGTGCCGTGCTAACCATTTGAATATGGGGGGCCTATATCTTTACCAGGATATAAGTTTGTAAATAACATGGGAAATATTAAAACAAGTTTTATTTGTTTTACATATGAAAATATGAATTTGTTAAATATCTACAAAAGAAAATTATTCATAAATCATATGAGGGTAATAGTTAAACCATTCAAGAAGAGGAAATACATTTGGTATAATATAGTCATTTGTATCACTAATTTGCATATTGCAAAACATAGAAACATAAAAACATTGACTTTGATGGCAGATAAGGACCGCTTAGCCCACCTAGTCTGCCCATTGCTTAGTGCATTGGCTGGGAACTAGGTGGGCAAAAGCACGTCTTATGAAGCAAGAAATTAATTTTTTTTATTTATTGAATACTTGGAGAAATTGTAAGTTTCATTTAAAAAAATTGATTTGACAATATTAGTTGGCAGTCTTTAAGAACATTTTTGTGCACAGAGTTCTTGTAGAATTGTACCGCAGACATAAAAGGAACCCCTTTTCGGAGATATATAAACTAATCTGAGCCTTTGTAACATGAGAAGGAAGTGTAGGTACAGTATCAAGGAAATCTGTATGCTTGGTTAGAGGATGCATCTTAACAGATGATTGCAATATAGAGTAGTTTTCTAAACAGAGAAGATGAATTCCAAAGGTACAGAAAATAGATACATTGATTTATTTAAAATGCATTGCAGTGATTTTGACCATGGGCAATCATGAAAAATCCCAAGCATATGATATATTTTCCATAACATCATGGTTTATTGATTGCAGCCATTAAACAATTATGTCTAATCACTGATAGTCATAATCACAATGATGTTCTTTGAAAACTCAACATAATCTTTGAACATGAATAAGAATGATCATTTATGATACATCATAATTAAATCAACATACTTTCAACTGGGGAAAATTCCCCACCAATAAAAGAGGTCCATATTCTTACAAACTTCTGCTTGTCAGCCCGCTTATTGGCATCACTGGGGTTTGAAAGTAGGTAACCTTGTTATAGTATATGGTAGAATGTTATTATTGCTAAAATTCAGTAGAAACACAGTCTTGTTACGGTATTGTTCTGATGTTCTCTTGTTGTTAACCACCGTAGAACAATACCATAACAAGAAAGAAAGTCACTGTCTGCTAAGTTCCACAACAGCAGTGCTCAGAACTAAGCAGTTATTCAAACCTCTGCGATGGTTGTGTGCACAGTAGCGAGTTGTTAAAAAAAAAAAAAAAGCATACTATTACAGTATTACCTATGGCGGCCACTTCTTTCCCTCTCCCCAGGTACCTGAATAAATATTCAAATGCGTGTCCCCGAATCGTCCCTCTGTAAGTGAATAGTGGCTCTATGAAACTTCCTGAAGATGCACAGAGCATGTTTTGACCCTAGCTTATTTGACCTCCTTGTGTTGTGAAATCACTTCCGAGTGTGCCAGGACTAATCATTGTTTTTTTTTTTTCTAGTTTAAAAATGCATTTATTTGTTCTTCCGCTTAATTTTAAATTGTAACCGGTCTTAAAACAATAAAACCTGTCTTTATACAGTGAAAACAGAATCGCATCTATATCTTCATCACAAGGTAAGGTGCTTTTTCTAAATCACAATGTAATGCTGCTTCTTCTCCACTCCTAAACTGGTGCCCATACACTATAAAATACAATGTATGGGTACCAGTTAACAACCCTGTTGAATTCATGACTCGAGGTTACCATGGTTACTGAAAACCTCTCGAGCTGTGCTCTTGAGGTTTACAGACCATGGTAACCTCTCGATGTGAATACAACATGGTTGTTAACTGCTCCCCATACACTATCCTCTATGTTATAGACCACTGTAAGACTGACAAAGTAAACTATTGCCGGAGTGGGAGCAGCAGGCAATAAAAGCCGGCACCAGACACCCCCAGCTATAATTAACAAAAAGCTTTAGTGCACGCTATTTAACATGCGGACGTACAGCACAGCAACAAGGGGACCTGATGTCAGGATGCACACTGTCCAGTGGTGTTCTAACATCATGCCTGTTTGTTGCTATGATGTATATCGGTATGTTCAATGGTGTGCAATAACAATTTTTATTAATTATACCTGGTGGTGTCTGGTGCTAAATTTTGTTCACTGTTACTTAGAAAATAGGCAAGTGAAATACTGTAATCTGATTTGCTGTTGACATTCCATTGGCATGTGTTTATGTGTCAATATACTGTAAAGAAAAAGGTTCAGTCATGTGATCTGGAATTTGTACAGCTCACATATAGAATTCATGAGCCACTTCACTCATTCCTGATTTCCATCACAAACATGGCTATCCCCTTTATTCTTCCTCAAAAAAAGTTCAACATGGCCCTAAAAATAAAACGCCCTTAAATTAAAATAAATAAATAAATAAATGAATGTTCTTTACACTCATGAGTTCCTTCTTAAACACATCAATACATTAAAAAATTCAAGCACAATTCAAAGTTTTCATTTCTGGTGTTTCTTTAATGACCAAGAAAAATCCCTTGCATAGCCTAACCATCCTGACAGAACAGCCTCTGCTGCTAACCCTGTAAAAGATAAAACTGAGCCTCTGGCTCCATACTGGGCCTGTGTGTGTCTTTGTGGGTGTATGCCAGTGGAGTATTGCACAGATTTAAATTCATGCATTCCATGTTAACATTCTATGTTTATGGTGAGGGGGGGAGGAGTGAGCATTCTACTAGAGGAATACGTAAGCAATAAGGCACGATGAGGTGTGTGTTAGTTCTAACGCATAGCTAGGGGGCATAGTGAGGCACGATGCTGCAGACTGAGTGTGTCCAGCCTCCTAGCTGTGCATTAGAACTATCTAATGCACATCTGGCTTATTGAGCTTATGAAATGGGTTTCTAAATTATAGATGCATGTGAAAAGTAAAATTAACTGTAATAAGTAATACAAAACTTACATATTTTTTTTATTTAGATAAAATAGTTCCTCCGCCAGTTTACTGTGTGCTTTTTTTTTTTGAGTTGAGGACTTTTAACCTGGGCAGGCTGCCATAGCTGTAGTGTTTTCAGTTGTGTGGTTGTCGTGGCATTGAACCCCCCCCCCCCGATCCAGTTCCGTTTGGTATTTGGAGAGGTGAAGGAGATGGATGTATTTTTGGGGGGGGGACAGGGATTTCTATTTGTTTGAGCAGCAGGCAGCACAGTGACGACTTGACTGTAATGTTTCAGCCACATTTTGAGAAGAGGGTGAGGACATGCAGCTGCTTGGGAACAATAGAGGGAAAGATGTGGGCATAAGCAAAGGAACAACATAGAAGAAGAAAAACTTTTTGTATAAAATTAAGAGAAATGGGAGGGCTGAAATAAGGACATATTGAGCAGGTGGCAGCTGTGGTTAAGGAAGACTGTGACTGAGCGAGTGAGCAAGACAGTGGACGGGTGGGAAGAACAGGAAGAGATCTCGGCAGGTGGAAGCTCCTTGATTTAGGAAGACTGTGAGTGAGCAAGCAGACGGGCGAGCAAAATGGGAAGAGATCTTGGCAGTAATTACTTTTTTTCAACGTGTGGCAAAGAAGTTAAGATGGTCATCTCTGAGAGCAGTATATATGGGAGGAAGGGAGGGCAGTATTAATTGAGTGGCAGGTTGGTTATTGAGGACTGTGAGCGATTGGGGGGGCAGACTGGTAGGACTGGAAAAGATTGTGGCAGTCACCAGTTTGTTTGTTTTTAGTTTTAAATGTTAGAATGAACTGAAATAGGTTTTGTGTGTTAAACTTGGACTGTGGCACACATGACAGTAAGCTGCTTACTTTGGTGCTTTGACTACTGTTGCTAGTGGAGAAACAAGCATTTGTCAACGCCGAATGTTTGCTTGCTGATATTAGCATTACATGTGCAGGAGTTAGACAGATGTAGAACAGGAGTGGCAGTGAAGAATTTAACTCATGCCAATACCACCTCCACACTGCAGAGATGGACAGGTATTGGGGTGTGCCTGTGGGTTGTTGGCTATAATGCTCATGATATTCCACCTCATCCTATCCTGCAGACACCGACAAGTGTTGAGGTGTGCCTTGGGGTGTTCGGCTTCACAGTCACCCCATTTCATAAGGACATACACTGAAATGGGTGCAGTACAGGAGAATGAGGTAAAGTCTGGGGCTAAAGAGTGCAAGGCACACCTCGATGCCTGTCACTGGCTTCAGGGTGGGGGTTGGATGACATGAGCATTACAGCCGGTGATCCAAAGTTACATCTCTGATGCCTGTCAGTCTGTACATGGTGTGACATTATGGTTAGAAACCCTAACGCCCTGGGTGTGTGTTGGTATTTGCACTACAAATTTTCAACATGGCCTTTTTGTGACCCTCACCTCATGAAAGTATTTGGAACCTCTTCTCATGAACAGTGGCAGTGTGATTTTGTTAATGTGTCCTGAACTTTGAGTTCCCACAGCGGCCGTACCATTCTGCATCAGATGTGAGAAAACACAGATCAGACAGGATGTGAAGAATGACAGCTGTACCATCCATAGGGAGGTGTGAAGAAATGTAAATGTTGAAAATCTGTAGCGAAAATATTAAAAATGCTCAAAGTTCCGAGTGTACGTGGAAACTGCACAACACATGCTTGTACCACTGTCATTTAGTGGAATTATTTCACCAAATTTTCAACATAGGCATTTTGTGACCTCTGCTCATGAACACTGTCACTATGATTTTCTTAATCTGTCAGAAACATTAATTTCCCACAGGGACTGCGCCATTGTGCGCCAGATGTGCAAATGCATATTTCAGACAGGATATGAAAAATGACAGCTGTACTATTCGTAAGGAGGTGTGGCAAAATGCCAACGTTGAAAATCTGGAGTGAAAATATTACAAATTCATGCACTTCTGAGCATACGTGGAAACTGCGCAACAAACACTTGTAACAGTCATTTTTATGGACATTTGTCACCAAATTTTCAGCATAGGCATTTTGTGTCCTCTGCTCATGAACAGTGTCACTATGATTTTCTTAAAGAAGAAGTCCACCCAGAATGTGCAAAAACATATGTTAACATAGAGTGTTTTAATATGCATGTTAAGTCCTAGCGTGTCCTTCCCTCTGCCTGCTATTAGGAGTTTTTCCTAAATTAGCTTGCTAGCTGTATGGTAGTTTTATGACCCCTGGGGATCTCCATCACAAACAGGTTTATTGGCTTTCTTTCTCCTTCGATGCACCCTGGCTCATGTGACAGTGATGTAGCTATGCCCTTATATTTAGCAGGGTCTGTCACAGCTCAGCCACAAAGATAATACTTCTTTCAGAGAAGTCACACTGCTAGATTTTGGGTGAGTGTAATCATTATTATTTTTTGATATTAGTACCTTGTCCTGTTATGTTACAACCTATAAGGTGATGTTCAATTTTTGCTACTTAGTACTGGTGCAAAAACTGAAAGTGACTGAGAGGAATATAGTAAACAGTGACATGATTCAAACACACACACACACACACACACACACACACACACACACTCACAGCATAACATAGCAGGACAAGGTACTGATATAAAAAAATAATAATGATTACACTCACCCAAAATTTAGCAGTGTGTCTTCTCTGGAAGAAGTATTTTCTCTGTGGCTGAGCTGTGACAGACCCTGTAACAAGACACTGGCTTCCTGCAGGGGTAATTAGACATCACACCAAAGGGCACTCTGGGAAGACTATCTGGGACAAGAGGCCATAAAAGAAACCAGAATAGCAGCCTCCAAGGGTAATAAAAGAGTTAGGGAAAGTTAGAAAAAACATCTCTCACAGCCAGAGGAAAAGAAAACACTGGGAACTGGTTAAAACACAGAAAAAAAGACTACTATATATCTTTTTCTGATTTTAACATGGCGTTTTCCTTTAATGTGTCCCGAACACTGATTTCTCACAGCGACCACGCTATTCTGCGTCAGAACTGCAAAAACACATTTTGACCAGGATGTGAAAAATGACAGCTGTACTGTTCATAAGGAGGTGTGGAAAATGCCAATGGTGAAAATCTGGAGGGATAATACTACAAATTCGTGAAGTTATGAGCATGCATAGAAACTGCATAACGCATGCTTGTAACACAGTCGTTTTATGGACTTTTGTCACCAAATTTTCAACATAGGCATGAACAGTGTCACTGTGATTTTCTTAATGTGTCCCAAACACTGATTTCCCATAGTGATCATGCTATTCTGCGCCGGAAATGCGAAAACACATTTTGGCCAGGATGTGAAAAATGACAGCTGTATTACTCATAAAGAGGTGTAGAAAAATGCCAATGTTGAAAATCTCGAGTGAAAATATTACACATTCGCGCAGGTATGAGCATGCATGGAAACTGCGCAACACATGCTCGTGAAACTGTCGTTTTTTTGATTTTTTCCACCAAATTTGGAACATAGGCTTTTTGAGAGCCCACCTCATGAACACTGGCACTGTTATTTCATTACTCGGTCCCGAAAGGTGATTTCATGCAGTGACTGCAAAATCACCTTTCGGGACCAAATAATGCCATGACAGTGGCTGAATTCATGAGGAGGAGTCCCAATAACCCCATGTTGAAAATTTGGTGCCAAAAATGCCTGAGATATGCATCAAAGTTGAAAAATCCCTGTTTATGCCATTTATAGCTTACCAGCATTTCTTCAGTTTGCAGTCAGCTTTGAAGAGTGCAGACATATTCCCGGTCCACTGAAGATTGTCGTGCTGGACTCCGGAGGTAAGTATGGGTGAGGGGGTGTGGGGGAGGCAGGGTACACAGAGGGTGGGTGCGGGTTGGGGGTGGGACCACCAAACTAAATGAGAGACTGTTTTCTGTTTTGCATGTTAAAAAAAAAAATTGCAGAACTTTTTTCACAGGGACATTTAGCACGCTGGTATGGGCTCCCAGCGTGCCACATGAGTATTTTTGGGTGCTGTAGCCAGCAGAGATTGAGCACCCTGTCCACACATACCGAGGGAGAGCAGAGGAGAGGGGCCCCTGGCACACAACAACAAATTGGGGACATTATGCCGATGGGGAGTGGGCTCCCCCATCAGCAAACTGAACTGGGAAGGGGGGACTGAAGCTGACGGGGATTGGGCCCCCAGTCAGCAAAGAAAGAGTGTTGGGGGATGCACAATGCTGAGGAGGATTGGGCATCCCCTCGGGACACCACAAATGGGGGAGGGGTTACAGTATGCTAACGGGAAGTGGGCTTCACCATCTGCAAATGAACTGGGTCGAGGATGGCAAGGTACCACCCTGCAATGACGGGTCGCTCCCTCATTGCAGCAGCAGATGTGTTTCAAGATGGTGGCATGCTGGCTGAACTAGTGTCAGCAACATTGTGCCACTGCATTGGGGAAAGCAGGCCAAGCCTCAAAAGGCACTGGGGCCATTGGCCCCCACAGTGTCACACCTCCAAAACCCCGCTTCTCTCTTAAGCTGTGACGAAATGTTTCTTGTGCATGCGCGTAAGCAGACATAAAAAATGATGCCCATTTTAATTCTGAAAGTTCCACGGTGGCGGTCTCACCCATATCAATGCCCACTAGGCACTGCTGGATCGTTTTCCTGTATGTTAGACACGTTATCGCTAGGTCAGTGGCCAATCAGATTGCTTATATTTTGATACCCATTTCATAATGCAGAATATTGAATTATTATATTCTATGGTACACAAACAAACAAACATTCTACTGCATATGTAGCAAGACAAATGACTGACAGGTAGAAACCATCTGTGGAGGGACTATTTGACAGTTTTTGATGGCATTTTTGTCTTTTTTATCTTTTAGAGATTTGTTTTTAAATTTGCCAGACCTGTTTTCTAACCCTTTAGGGTGTGGAGGTATCAGTGGATACCTGTGCTTCCAGGGGCTGCAAGGCTCTGGGTGTGCTGGTATTCACCAATATCCCTCATCCTGTCAGGTCTCACTGCCTGCTTGTTTCAGCTGGAGTACAGATCTTTGTTAGCGGAGTGTTTTTTTTCCTGCCTAAACTGCAGCATGTGCCACACGCACAGACCCATTCAGATCCTTCCTGGTGCTGGCAGGTAGTGAAGTTCACATTTAGAAAAAAAAATGCAGGTTGACCATTTTACATTATTAGTTCCTATTATCATGCCAGCTATAAAATTCTGTCTCGCATGCCAGCTTCATCCATCACCACAAGAGGAGTACAAGGTTGGAACCATACCTTGTGATAAAATTTGATAAGTCTGTTGCAGCTACAGTATATATCCTCCTCCTCCTCATCTACAAACATTTCTTGGCGCTAGTCCCACAAGGAAAGTATAGTGTGATCCCTTTTGATTCAGTCCCCTTTGGGAGATCCAGAGTTCTAACATTTGCAACGTGGAGCTGTTTCTTTAGTCTTAAGGCACAATTGGGAGTGCATATTTTCCTTGACTAAAAGTGCTTTGGAGTGGGCAGTAGATTTGGCTTGTCTCTTTAATATCCCCCATCTCTGTTTTTAGGATCTTCAGAATCAATAACACCATTACAAGGAGGGTAGACATACCACCACCTTCTTCATTAAAAAGTTGCTGTGCAATAAGCTGCTGCATTTTGCGACCAAGCATTTATTAAGTTTCCGCTGGGCCTTGCCCATCTGTGCTGCCATGTTGTTCCAACCCCATGCATGCATTCCCTGCACCAAACAGATTTTTGTCTTTACCAGAAGAACAGGTAAACTGATCTTTTGATGACTTTTTCATCTAATTTGACACAGGAAAAAGTACAGTTACATAAGAACTTACCATAACAGTAGATCTTCAAGAGAGGTTCTTTCCTGCAGTAGGTCATAACATATAGGGCTGCACCCTCTGGTGTCAGGACCGCATGGCAAACTTTTGCTAGCAATATCTAGTGGGGGAAAACTGACTGGACGTCACGTGACTGATGTCAGTGTGACCCTGAAAGTGGGTGGTCCCCTTGCCCACCTTCTAGTTCTCCCTCCAGAGACCCAAGAGAGTGAGACAGGAGAAAAGGATGTTGTCCCTGGAACCCAATCCAAAGAGGCCTGCAATAGCAAAAGGAAGACTGGGGGAAGGAGGGAGGGAGGAGGGAGGAAAAGATGACCTACTGCGGAACCTCTCTCGAAGATCTACTGTCATGGTAAGTTCTTACATAACTGTACTATCTTACTTCATAACATATAAGACTAAGTCCTAAGCAGTCAACTGGTCAGGGCAAACTGAAGCATGGGAGGAAGGAAGGTCTAGAAAGACCAGAGCAAGTCTATGACAGAAGGCCCTGCAGGACGGCTAGGCCAAAACCCACCCTACGCCTAGAGGCAGTGTCTAGACTATAATGTTTAATGAAGGTGTGGACTGAACTCCAAGTTGCCGCAGCACAAATCTCCACTGCGGACACATACTTGAAAAAGGCAGCAGAGGCAGCTACACCTCCTGTGGAATTACTTTTAACCTCTCTCGGAAGAGGCTGGTCATACTTCTGATAGCAGAAATGAATACAGTTGGCCCACCATTTGGACAAGCACTGCTTAGAGACTGCCAACCCCAGAATCTTGGGGGCAAGGAAACAAAAAGGTGGTCATCTTTATGAACGTCCTTGGTCCTGTTGATGTAGTAGCGTAATATCCTTTGCACATCTAAAGTGTGCAGGAGCACTGCACCCCTATTAATGTAAGCCAGATAATATACTGGGAGTTCGACAGTTTGATTCAAAGTGAACTTGGAAACCACTTTGGGAAGAAACTTAGGATTTGTATGCAGAGCCACCCAATCTCTGTGGAAAATCAAATAAGGCTTCTTAAACATCAGGGCCTGGAGTGCGGAAATCCTTCGAGCAGAGGTAATGGCAACTAAAAAGAGTGCCTTCCAAGACAGCACATCTCGCAGCTTACTGCTGGTTCAAAGCGAAGTAAAGTAAGCTTTTCCAACATAAAATTCAAATCCCAAGGGAGGTGGGGTCATGTGTAGGGGGTTTCAGATGGAGAATCCCTCTCAGAAATGTTTTGGATACCTTCAATTGAGCAATCGTCTTCCCGTCTACCAGGGAGTGGTAGGCAGAGATAGCGGATAGGTGTACTTTTAGTGAAGAGTAGCTGAGCCCTGCATCAGACAGGTGCAAGAGATACTCCATCACCTGGGACACCGGGCAAGAAAGAGGGTCCCTCTCTTTTGAGGCTGCCCAAATGGAAAACAGTTTCCATTTCATAGCATAAGCAGCACTAGTGGAAGGCTTTTTAGCCTCCTCTAGAACTTGGGCAACCCTGTCAGAGGCTCCAAAACGGGTAGCGATTATGTCTGAAGGAACCATGCATGTAGGTGTAGGAACCTGAGGCCCAGATGCACCAGTCTGCCCTGATCCTGTGTCAATAGGTTGCACCAAAGAGGCAGAGGTACTGGGGGTTGCACAGCCAACTATTGCAGGAGTGAAAACCAAATCTGCCTGGGCCAAAGGGGGACGACCAACAACAGTTGTGCCCCCTCTGCCTAAAGTTTCACTAGAACCTTCTGCAGAATGGGAAAGGGGGTGAATGCATACAAGCATCTCCCTGTCCAACAGAGAGATAACACGTCTAGCCAGATAATGCCAGGCCCTTGAATGAGTGAGCAAAGCTTGGGAAGATTTGTTTGATGGGGAGGCGAATAGATCTACCTCTGGATGCCCCCAGCGGTGGAACAGATTTTCTGCCACTTCCTGGTGTAGTTCCCATTTGTGAGCTAGTGCTAAGGTATGGCTGATGCTGTCCACCAGGATGTTGTGCACTCCTGGAATGTGCACAGCCGTGAGATGTAGACCATGCTGGACTGCCCAGTACCAGACTCGCATCACTTCCCTGCACAGGGGATACGAACGGGTGCCTCCTTGCTTGTTGATGTACCAGACCACGGACATATTGTCAGTCTGTATCCACAGTGTTCCTGCTGTTAGAAGGGGTTGGAATGCCTGAAGAGTGTACAGGACTGCCCTTATCTCCAGAATGTTTATGTGGAGTGAGGATTCCAACTGGGACCATTTTCCCTTGGTGTGGCGGTCTTCCGGGTGAGATCCCCAACCCAGACCCGATGCATCTGTGATGAGGGTCCAAGAGGGTGGGGAGGGCCTGATCGGTGTTCCCAGGACATGTTCAGAGGGTCCTGCCACCACAAGAGGTCTTTCTTGAGTGGACTGGGCACCAGAATACGATGATACAAGTTGTCAGTATCCTGATCCCGTTGGACTTGTAAGGTCCATTAGATGACTCTTTTGTGCAGCCTGGCCAGAGATACAGTCAGAATGGCCGTGGCCATCAAGCTGAGGAGGCGTAAAAACACCCTGACTGGGGCATGGCTGGAGGAGGCTACTCTCCACTCTGTCTGCTGGAAGGAAGGCCTTGCCCTGGACTGTGTCCAGTACCACCCCAATTAATTGGAGGCACTGAGATGGAACCAGAAATTACTTGGGGTAATTGACAGTAATACCCAGTCATGTAAAAAGGACCAGGGTGGAGGACAGGGAATCCTCCATGCTGATCCTGGACAGGACTGCTATGAGCCAATCATCCAGGCACAGAAACACATAAACTCCCTGGTGACGAGGTGCCACTGCCACCACCACTAGGCACTTGGTGGAGATTCTGGGTGCTGAGGAAAGGCCAAAGGGGAGAGCTTTGAGCTGAAAGTGCTCCCCTCGGAAGGAAAACTGCGGGAAGTGGCGGTGGTCCAGGAAAACTGGAATGTGCAGGTATGCATCCTGCGTATCCAGTGCACAGATCCAGTGGTCTGTCTGGAGCAGGGGCAGAGTCCCTGAAGTGTCAGCATTCAAAACCTTTTGTACTCTATATAAAGGGTCAGATAGCTGAGGTCTAAGATGGGCCTGAGAGTGCCCATCTTTTTGGGAATGAGGAAGAAATGGGAATAATACCCTTTTCCCCTCTGTGTCCAGGGAACTGGCTCAATCATGGATTTTTGGAGTACAGCCTGGATCTCGCCCCTTACTAGTGTTACGTGGTCTGAGGGAAAATAAGATCATCTTGGAGGAAAGCCTGGAGGTTTTTCCAGAAACTCGATGGCGTGCCCTCTTGCTATGAGCTGAATGACCCAGGAATCCGACATGATGCCCTACCACTCTGTTAGATGGAGGGCAAATCTTCCCCCCCACTGGCTCACCACTGTTTGGGGGTGGAGGGGATCTGGAGGAGTCAGGAGGTGAAGGAATGGGCAGGAAAGGTACTGCCTGCAACTTGTTTGGTCTTGGAGGCAGGGGGAGAGGTAACAGCAGGTCCCGATGCTCTCCTTTTATTTTGGCGCCTGTTAAAAGGCTGTTTGCCTTGGTGCTTTTGCTGGTGTTGAAAGGTCTGCTTAGGTTTGAAGCCTGCCTTGTACATGGACTTAACTGATCTCAGGGTCTGCCCACTGTCCTGAAGGCCCATGATGATGTCTTTGGTGTCACCCCCGAAGAGGATGGATCCTCAGAAGGTGGCATCCTGTATGGCTGCCTGAACATCCTGGGAGAGCCCAGAAAAATGGAGTCAAGCATGGTGCCTGAGGCAGACTGCTGTAGCCGAAGAGTGAGCCACGGCATCTACAGAGTCATAGGTTGCCCTCAATGCATGCTTACAAGATATCTTAGATAGCCTCAGGGCCTTGGTAAGCTCTGACTTAATGTCCAAGTCCTCCACCATTTCGAGCCTGGCCTCGAGCTGAGCCATAGTAGCTTTTTGTTATGAAATCATATGTGCCACATAGCTCAATGTACATAAGGCACATGTAGATGAGGAATAGATCTTACGACCGAACTGACCTAACTGCCTCAACTTCTTGTCAGGAGGGGAGGTGCTCATATGTTTGGGTTTAGCAGTACGGTTGTGAGCCACAGCAATCATAATGGAGTCTGCCTTTGGGTGAGAACATAGATAAGGAGTGCTGTGAGGTGTATGGTAGGCCTGGTCCACCTTCTTGGGGACAGCCAGAATAGAGTGAGGCATCTGCCAGATAGTAGAGGTAAGATCCTCGTGGGGCTCCATCCATGGGGGGGGGGGATCAGAATGGATGATTCCTCTGCTAAGTCCAAGTGCTCCGCTAGGCACTTGCATTTCAGGTCTTGCTCCTCTGCATTCCAACCATTAGCTTGTTGGAGAATGCGGAGGACTTCAGTGAAGGAGGGGTCTTCAGGAGGAGACTAGGGAGGCTCCTTACCGTTGGACAACACGGCTTCCGAAAAGTTTCTAGAGGACAAGTTGGAGGAGTCAGCCTCTGAATCCAAGGATTCTCCTTTCTCAGAGGTCTTCATCTCAGACAGAGTAACCTCTGGAGCAGCACCCCCAGAAATACATGCCGTGGTGGAAAGGTCTGACCTGTGAGAACCCACGGGAGACAAAGAGCGTGGGGTGGGAATCGCCACTAGGGTAGGCAATCTCTTATCCAAATCCACTACCAACTTGGATCTGGCCTCCTGTCACCAGGTCTGGAACATGACCTGGAAGTCCGGCTGAGGCTGAGGGGGAGACTGAGACTGATGTTGAGGTGGAGGCTGGAAGTACTGGTAACGTGCCCCTGGATAATGAGGGGGGTGACCTGGAGTCTGAAAAGGGGTCCCATATCCTGGCGCCTGATATCCATGGTAAAAGCCATGGGTAAAAGGAGCCGATGTTGGGCCTGATGTCAGGTGACCTGGTGTTGGCAGGCCTGAGTAATGTGGGTTGCCCAAGGGCAGACCATGGGGGATACCCCGTGGGCCTTGAAGGAGGCAGAGCAGAGGGACCTGGCAAGTTATCCGGTGTCAGAAGTCCCTTCAGGATAGCTGGTGTTGGGATCGGCACCAGAAAGCTTGGTGTCTAGTTCTCAGGCATCGGAAAAGATGGTGTCAGACTTAAGGGGCCTGATGGAGGCTTCGACGGGAGTTGGCTCAAGGAACCTGAAGTCAGTAGCCTGAAGCCCGGTGTAGGGATCCATGGTGCTGCGGCTGAGGGAGGGCCCAAAAGGTGTAGGAAGATCCCAGGGAGATGGTGGAAGAACTGGCTCCGATGTGAGAGTCTCAGGAGGGTCATCCATGGGGATCTGGAGGGTAATCAGCACTGGAGTGGGTGAAGAAAGGACCACTTCTAGGGGACCCACATTCCCCTCCATCCTGGGTAGAGGGTCAAGAACAGGAAATTCCACCAGCAAAGGTGGAGGGGAAGGCTCCCTGTCAGGGGGAAACCTGATGGGAGGACTGGCCTTGGGAGGTCAGTGAGCTTGGCTGGATGTCAGATGTGTCAGCGCCAGCCCCTGATGGGCGAGCTTCGACGGAGTGGAGGCCAGAGTCCCCTGCGTCTGACTTATCGGATGGTGGAGGATGAGCTGGGTGGACGGGGGAGGAGCCCCTGACCAGCTTATCGGCTGATGTTGAGCACGTTCCCTCTGGGTGGGAACCTGACTTATTGATGACTGGGTGTGCTCCAGAAGAACTGGAGTCTGACTTACTGGTGTTGACCGGGTGTCCACTGGAGGTCCCGGCAGGTGACTTATCAGTCGAGGATCCTGACTTGGAACCCATCTTAATGGGCTTAAGAGAAGTAGAGGAAATGGAGGAAATGGACGACGAAGCCTGGACAATCACCAGGGGAGACAGCTGAGGAGTGGTCTTGTTTACAAGCTTGAACCCCGTGACCTTACTGGTAGAGGGCTGCTCTCGGTCCTCCAGACGCTCCCGCTTCCAGTGCTTCTCTGTGTCTTTCTTTTTCATTTTAGCCTTCAAAGAAGGGGAAGAAGCAGAGTCCCTCAGCTTCTGCATCTCTTGCTCTAAAGTGGCCATCCTGGATTTCAAAAAATGGGCTTCTAGGACCTGCTGCTTGCCTTTGTGTGTGCCCTGATTCAAGGGCTTGCAATCTGGGCAGGCCTCGATGCCATGGGCTGGGCTGAGGCAGAGCTTATGGCTGTATTTTTGAGGGATCTACGAGCTGCACTTCTCACACTTCTTCTTGGCCTTCAGAGGATCAGATGGAGAAGACATAAAACTTAAGAAAAATGAACTATTATCGGTAGAAATAGCTGAAATACTTATCAAAATGGCGATTGACTGAGGTCCTTGTGCAAGTTGACGGTGGGAAAGAACTGGAAGGTGGGCACGGGGACCGCCCACTTATAGGGTCACACTGACATCAGTCACATGACATTGGGTGGGCGATCCCCGCCAGACAGTGCTAGCAAAAGTTTGCCGTGCCATCCTGACGCCAGTGGGCACAGTCATGTATGTTATGATCTACTACAGAAATCCTCTCGAAGTAAGATCTACAATTTTAATATGTTATTTTCAAAGTCCAGAGTTGCCTTTCTGTAGGAGTTCCACAGCCCCTGCATATACATTTCTTTTTGCATTTTAGATTACCCCTTTTCGCCTGTCTTGAAAGATAAGCCATTCCTGTTTTGATTTTGTTTTAGCATTTTGTTTAGATCTGCACTAATTAAATGTGAGGACAGACTGAGCAGTGAAATTCAGACTTTTTCTTCAAAATGTATTTGGGTCATTTGCCAAATGGTATTGTCTCCCTATTTCAGAGGTCTGTTAATGCATGTATTACTAAACTTACTGCAGGTCATTCTTTTACAACCCCATTTGGTCATACAACACAGGGACAACTTCCCCTCTCATATAGGGGTGTTAAAACATTTTCATAGCTTACTATTATCATTGGTTCAGTGTTTGCCATTGACACTATTTAAAAACAATTTAAAATGTTACCTACTTTAACAGAAATGTATGTAAGTGTTTATAATTCCTTGTTTTCACCATTGTATAGGTGCAATGTATGACTGTTTTGTTTAAATTTATGGTTGTTTGTCACTGAATGCTTGTGAATATGGGCAATTTTGCACACATGCCTTTCCAGTATAAAAAAGAAATGATATGAAATGAGAGTTTTATTAATTATTTTCAACAATTTATAGACTAATGTATGGGCAAATATGCACAACAAGGCTATGTTTCCATTGAGGGGTGTGATAGGACTGAATAAGGCCCTGTCCTATTTGTTAAGCAGAAAGAGTTAATCACAAGGATCTGTTTTATCCTCTACTTTTTTGTCTCTTGTCTTTCTGATTACACAATCAAATTTTCTTGTGAGAACATAGGAATTGATCACTCTGACAGTCTCACGATCCCCCCCCCCCGCTATCTCTGTGCCTTCACTTACTGCTTCTATATTTTCTTCCCTCTTGCTTATCTGTGGTTATAAAAATAAATATGGATCTCTGTGTGAAACTGGGATCCCTTGATCGGAAAATGCATGTAGTTATATTGTTGAAATGATTGCTAAAAGCTGTTTGGAACTCAGGGGGTTAACTCAGAGATGCAATTTGACCTCCACAGACTGTTTTGCAGTAGTGTCAACTTTAGAGTAGTTCTGTGACACCATGTTCTATTTTGTTGCACCTTCAACAAAAGAAACTGACAAAGTTCTGATACATTTTTTGAGAAACAGGATGTCTCTTAATGAGCTCAGGATGCAGAAATTAATTGCCTGGCAAAAATTTCTTATAAAAAGAGAACAAACTTTTGTTGGAAAGACAGAGAGAGAGAGAGGCTGTGATTTAGAATTTGAGAAATTCCCAGATGAAGGACTTTCTTTTCTTGTACTGTCTTTGTGAAAAGCTATCCTTAACAATTTTGTTTTTTATTTCGCTATTATTAAGAATTTTTTTTTTTTAGTTATTTAACCAGGTATAGCACACTAAGCTGAAAGCTTTTTTATAGGAGTGACCTGTTGATAAGAATAAAATGCTATTTGTGAATTTTATAACTGCTTCTGGTTTTCCTATGCTTTCTGACCTGCACCTCGATGGCAAGGGGTTCCAAAGACACTACAGACCTCAAGATTGAAGCTCAAGAGGTCCCAAGTATTTTAAGCACCCTGAGATGAAAACACATACTGAGTTGGGCATAGTTGTCCATTTTTTTATTTTTTTATAGTATATGGTTCCACAATTTCAAAAAACATACAGACACCAAAGTGATGTTTGGATGGACTTAAACTTCAACACAGTTTTACATTCGCAACTCAATTAGAGAAAGCAGCAGTGACTAAAAATGCAATTCTCTGTACATAGTTTTGTTGGCCTGCATTAAAAATGTTTTTTTGACCTTTGAACTGTACTACATTTTTTTTATCTTTTAAATGTATTATAACAACAATTTTGGCCTTTGAACTGCACTATTACAACTTTTGAATTGTAGTACAACATAAGGAATCATGTTATGTATGGGTGACGACACACAACAAGCCTGTGTTTCCATTGAGGTTAGAGATAACAGCATATGGACCTCAAGAACAAAGATCGACCAGTCCAGACTGTTATTCATTTTTTTTTTTTAATTTATTGTGCTTTTTTATGCTGACGGTCACCTGTTACCTTGGCCCGGTCACAGACCCTCCACTTCCACTCCCAAATTGGCTGTGGCTCCCTGATACCCCCTGGCTTCCCCCCCAGGGCGGGGGTTGTGGCATCAGCCCTATAGTGCCGTAACTGTCGGAATAGGACAGGGAGCCGGCCTGAGAGCTAGTTGAAGCCAAGGGTGGGCTTCATCTAGGGCAGCCAGCAGCGTGATTTTCAGATTGCCCTGGGGTAGGAGCATGCAATGATGTCCTGTGTCTGCCCCGTCCCTCCTATCTCAAGGTGCCAGTCACCTGTGGTTCCCCGGCCTCTGCCAGGAGTCCTTCAAGCACCGGGCACACTGTCCCCCCTTCCCCTTGGAGAAGGAGAGCAGTCCATGTGATGCTAAATCTTTCTCCCCTGGCTGCCCTCTGGCTCCCTGAGTCCACTCCTGAACCCAGGCCACCAGCGTTGCAAGTGAAAATCCAACCACTGTGCTAGTGGGCTGGCCCAGACTGTTATTTCAATGCCGAGATGGTAACACAAAGTGAGTTATATATGGTCACCTATATTTTATTTTTTATAGCATATGGTTTTTGCAGAGGGAAGTAGGGAGTGGGAGCTGTGAGCAGTTTCAAGCAGTGATAGAGAGAGAGAGAGAGAGAGAGAGAGAGAGATCATTGAAAATGAAAGCGGGCTACCAGGCAGGAATCAGCACGAGTAGGGAGCGCTCGGTGAAAATGAAAGCGGGTTAGCAGACAGGAGTCAACTTGAGCAGGGACACAGGTTCACTTGATAACAGAATGTGCAGAACATCTTTAGAACATGCACAACTTTTCAGCCATGCACAACAACTTTTTGAGAGCCACTGAATTCCATACACAGTAAGCCCTAGTCATATACTATATGAAAATTGAGCCAATCGACTTCCATGTATAATAAGACCTACCCATATACTGTATTGTCTGTTGCATCTAGACACCCAGGGTGGATTTTCAAAGAGATACAGCACATTAGTAGCCTGATTGCGTGATTTGTGACATACCTGTTAGAACTTATAAAACAGGCAAATTAGTTCTAGTGATCTAATTGGCCAGGAACATCAACTTACTACCTGGTTATCATAGCACACCTGGACAGTCCAGAATTGCATACCTATTTATACTTTAGAAGTTAAATTAATACCTATTTTATAAGAGGAATAACACCCTTCAAGGTGTCTGGGTATGTTCTGATATATGGACACCTCGGGTGGTTGATGGCGCTCAGCTTACGTGCCTCAATGTACTAAGGTGTACATGTATTGGAACATGAACTGGAACTGGAAGGGGAC
Source organism: Neoceratodus forsteri (assembly GCA_016271365.2). NCBI lineage: Eukaryota > Metazoa > Chordata > Ceratodontiformes > Ceratodontidae > Neoceratodus > Neoceratodus forsteri. The sequence goes on along the minus strand of CM057458.1, from coordinate 158,982,555 downwards.
AGGATCAGTTGTGTTCCAGGACAGTAGCTGCTGCTGTTGTTTTCACAGGGTTCTTGTGGATTTTACTTGGTAGGTTAGTTCGTTTCTTTCTTACTTCTAAGGGGCTAGCAGGGCATTGTTTTGGGGGCTGCTGGATGTTTGTAAACTGATTTGGTGGCTGTAAGTGGGGCTCATTTTGTGGATGTTTCACTGTGTAACAGGCTGCTCTGGTAGAGGCCTATTTTTTCTGATTTAAAACCTATTTGGTGGGATTTGCTTGGGCCTGGTTCTTTGGCTGCTGGGCTTGGAGGGGAGACACAGGGCTGATACACTCTCTCTCGAGTCAGGTGTCTGCCCAGGACCCACCCTCCCCAGAAGTCTGCGAATTTATAGGGGAACACCTGCCCTGCAATTGGAGGAAAAGGCTGGAGGTGCAGCTCATGTAGTTCTAGCCACTGGGGGTTGGATTTAAAGGCTGGGAGAGAGGAGCTTAGGGAGTTGTTCATTTCCCTTATAAGTTTAATGTGTTGTACTGCACCTAGTAACAGGGTTACTGGTGTACAGTGGGACTGTCTCTAAGATTAGTGGGTGACCTAATTAGGCAGTAGGGGTATCTTGGACTAGGGGGGAACCTGGTGGCTCACCCAAGGAAACCTATTTGGAAGGGGATGGAACCACACGTCATTAGGGCCGGCATCTTTGGGAGGGTGGTGGGGTGCACAGGATGTGGAGCAGCCATGATACTGGACTGGGCTTGGAAGTTCGGTGGTTGCCCAGTGTGCTACCAGCTAGCACAGCTTAGGGAGGAGGTTGCGGGGATTAGGAGAAAGCTCGGGGAAGGGGGGTGGTATGGTTGGGGAAGGGGGCTGGGAATCTCCCACAGGGTTGCACCAAGCACTGGGGGTGGGGGCATAGGAAAAGGAGTGCAGGAGAATACTCAGGGGTCACATAGGGACCCTGGCAGAGGGGGTCCAAAAGGACACTACCAAGGAAGCAGGCAGGTAACTGGGGACCCTCACAAAGGGGGGACGGAGGGACAACATTCTCAGGGAAGTAGGCAGATGGCCAGGGCTGGACAGAAGGAAGCAAGGCGGGAGGTGGATCAGACCTTACACTCAGTAACCGCTCTACCTCTTTCTTCTGCTCAAGGATGAGGGGGTGATGTAGCCACGACAGGGGTGGTTAGAGACGGAAAGGGAGTGGGAGTGGGAGGCAGGAGGCAGGGTCCAGATAGCAGGAAGAACAGGGGGGGACCTGGAATGCAGGAGAATGGGGGGAGCAGTGAATCAGAGCAGGAGGGGCAGGGGGAAGAGGGAGGAAAGCACAAGGAGAAGGACCAGTTGGGAGGAAAGGTAAAGGAGAAGGACCAGAAGTACAAGGAGGATTCAGTAAAGGGAGCTGAGGGTTTAGGCCAGGGGAGCATGAAGAGCAAGGAGGAACTAAATGGAGACAGGAAGGAAGGGAGGACGAGCCAGGCTAGTTTAGCAGATGGGGGAGAAGGACCAGTTGCGAGCAGTGAGGGGGGAATTAGCAAGGTACAGAAGGATACTCAGGAGGAGGAGAGGCATAGGATTGGAGGGGAAGGGGTGGCCATGGTAAATAAGGATGGGTGGCATGTGGCACCCAGATAGGGGGAGGAACAAGGAGCCGGCTGGGTGAAGGGGCTGGTAGAAAGGATGAGGGACATGGAAGGGGGGAAATGGAGGAAAAGGAGTGGTCAGAGTGCTCCTGCTGGGGGATTCTATGATCAGGGGTATCAAATGGGATAGGGAGGGAGAAGCCTGGCCAGTTAGAACAAGATGCTTCCCTGGACTAATGGTGCACAGGGCTAAGCACGAGGTATATCAGCTGGCAAAGGATTGTGGGGTTCCCAGACATACTGGTCCACCTGGGTACAAATGACATTGAGGAAATAGCGAGCTAGAGATACAGGCAAGATTCAGGAGCTCGCCAAGGTCTGTCATGACATAGGATGCACAGTTTCCTTCTCAGAAATCCTGCCAGTGCCAAGGGCTAGTGGGGAAACAAAAGGAAAATTAGGGAGATAAACCAGTGGCTCAGGGTGGTGTGAGGCCAGAGGGTATGGGTTGATGGGGATTGGGGAGACCTGGGAGGATAAGGAGCTGTATGCTGAGATAGACTACATCTCAATTTGGAGGGGAGGGGAATCCTTAAGTTGAAAATAGAGGGGTTCATTGGTGAAAAGTGGGGTTTAAACTTGTGAAGGGGGTGGATGGGAGAAAAGGCTGTCAAGGGGGTGCCGATAAAGGAGGGACTCTGTCTCCACCCCCCTGGAGACCAGGAGGATTGCAGGAAAAGGCCAACTGGCAAAGCGCAGACCAGGGGAAAACAGAATCCCCATGGGAACACGAGCAGAAATGGAACTATAGGAAAGGGTGGAAGGTAGTCCTGCTAAATGCCAGGAGCTTGGGCAATAAAATGCCTGAGCTCAGGCGATGCTAACTGAGGGAGCAGTGGATGTGGCAGCGGTCACTGAGACTTGGGCCACTGCAAGACATGACTGGGACCTGAACCTGGAGGGTTACACTATGTTCAGGAAGGACAGGGGGGAGGGAAGGGGAGGAGGGGTAGCAATGATAGTCAAAAACTGCATTGGCATAGGGGGAGTAGAGGAGGCGGAGGGAACCGTGGAGGCGATTTGGGTCACCTTGATAACAAGGGGGGGCAAGAGAGTAAAAATAGGAGTGGTGTATAGACCCCCTGCCCTGGCGGAGGAGCTGGAGGACAGTCTGGTGGCAGATGTTAGAGACACTGCAGACTGGGCAGAGGAACGGTGGTGGTGTTGGGGGACTTAAACATGCCAGTAACAGACTGGGAGACTCATGACATCCTCTGTGACCAGGGAACAGAGGTTGTTGGATGTCTTTCAAGACGCTGCCCAACTCAGCAGGTGAGGGAACCACCAGGAGGCACGGGTACTGGATGTGGTCCTGGCAGACAATGACCAGATTGGGGGCCTGGAGGTAAGGGACCCATTGGCGGGGAGTGACCATGCCACGGTCTGGTTCTGCTTGGATCTAGGAGGGGTAGAAGGCTGCACAAAGACGGAAGTAACCGACTTCAGGGGAACGGATTTTAAGGAAATGGGAAGGATCCTTAAGGAGCATTTGGATGGGATTGGGTCAGACATGGACGCTGATAGTAGGTGGGAAATCATCAGGAGAGGGGTGCAGGATGCTACCAGCTCCTGTGCAAGAGTAAGACGAAAATGCGGTAGGGCCCAAAAACTCTGTTGGTGGACCAGGGAGGTCCAGGAGGTGGTGCGGGGAAAGAAAGCAGCCTATAAGCAATTCAAGTGCTCAAGGAGTGAAAGGGATCGAGGGAAATACGAGCTGATGGCTAGAAGAGGCCACTAGAGTGGTGAGGCGGCTAAAGCAAGGAAGGAGCAGAACCTGGCCAGGAAATTAGGAGAGGAACAAGGGTTCTTTAGATACATTGGGGAAAAACGAAGGTGAAGGTGCAGATTAGCAGGATTAAATCAGGGAGAGATGGGCACAAGACCCGGGGAGCAGGCTGAGGTACTAAATGAGTACTTCACCTCAGTTTTCACCAGGGAAAATGGGGTGCTGCATCATACATGGGAGGAGACAGAGATACTGAGGAGGGGGACCCTCACCGATCGGCAGGTCTGGGGAGAGGGGAGGCATCACTGGCAGGTGGGGGAGGGCTAAGCAGGAGAAGAGGTACCGAAGTGGAAATCACAGCAGAGAGAGTGAGGGAAGCCCTCAGCTCCCTTAAGACGGAGAAAGCACTCGGGCCGGATAAATTACATCCCAGAGTGCTGAAGGAACTTGCAGATGTCCTGGCAATCCCTGGCAGAGCTTTTCACCATCTCTCTGAGGACAGGGTGGGTGCCCCAAGACTGGAAGGTGGCGCATATAGTGCCTATCCACAAGGGGGGATCAAGGGAGGTGGCAGGGAACTACAGGCCTGTCAGCCTGACATCGGTGGTGGGCAAGGTGATGGAGGGCATTGTCAAGGAGAGGCTGGGGGGACCTGGATAAGTCAGGGTGCCTGGACGATAGACAGCATGGATTCATCCCGGGGAAATCGTGTCAGACAAACCTGGTGGAGTTCTATGACTGGGTGACAAGTGCCTTGGACCTGGGTAGACCAGTGGATGTCCTCTTTCTAGACTTCAGCAAGGCATTTGACTCTGTTCCTCACGTGGGCCTGTTGGATAAGCTGGGAGAAATGGGGGTGGGGAACCAGATGATCAGATGGATAGGCAATTGGCTCCAGGACCGGACCCAGAGGGTCATAGTTGGTGGATAGTCTCATCCCCAAGGAGGGTCATTAGTGGGGTCCCACAGGGATCAGTCCTGGGCCCCTTCTGTTCAACGCCCACGATCTGACATAAGAGAGGAATCAGGAGTGAGATGAGTCTCTTTGCAGGTGACTCAAACTGGGGGCGGTGGTGGATGGGGAGGAGGGAGGGTGGCCCACAGGGGACCTGGAGGCTCTGGAAAGATGGTCTAGAAAGTGGAAGCTGAGGTTCAATGCAGGGAAATGCAAGGTACTCCACCGCAGCCAGAAACCCAGGCCAAGTGTACACCCTGGGGGAAATGCTACAAGTCTTGATGGCTGAGAGGGACCTGGGGGTGGTGGTGGATGTCAAGATGAACAACTCTGAGACTTGTAGGAGGGCAGCAGCCAAGGCCAACAGGATGCTGGGATGCATCACTAGGAGGATCACCTCCAGAAGGAGGGAAGTGATACTCCCTCTGTATAACTGCTTGGTGAGGCCGCACCTTGAGTACTGCGTGCAGTTTTGGAGGCCACACTTAAAGAGGGACATTAACCTCCTGGAGAGGGTCCAGAGTAGGGCAACCAAAATGATTTGGGGCTTGGGGGACAGGACCTATGAGGAGAGGCTCGAAGAGCTAAATATGTACACATTGGAAGAGAGAAGGGACCGGGGGGACATGATAGAGGTCTTCAGGTACATGAAGAGGGTAAATAGGGGAGGAACAGTCAGGGTGCTTCGAAGGAAGGAGGAAGGGGCCACTAGAGGGCATGGGTGGAAGCTGGAGGGGGGAAGATTCAGGGGAGAAAGGAGGAGGTGCTACTTCACTGAGAGGGTGGTGGAGCCATGGAATGCACTGCCTAGGGGGCTGGTGGAGGCAGAGACAGTGGAGGGGTTCAAGAGGGGCTGGGACAGGTACAGGGGAAGGGTACTGGAAACAAAATCCAATGCAGCAAGAATATCCGGAACTGGGAAGGGAGAAGCCAGAGAAGGCGAGGGGGACAGCAAGGTCAGCACCCAGGGTGGGGGCTGACCAAACGAGCAGACACGAAAGACCGTTAGGCCTATTCTGCTGGCATTTTAGTATGTTAGTATGTTAGTATCTCAGTGGGTGTTATTCCTTACAGGGAAAATATGGTCTAATTTCATGTTTCAAGTGCCTCCTTGGCTCCAAAAATGACTCATGCATCAAAGTAAGAACAAATGTCATTTTTTTGCCATCAAGTGAGGAAAACATCCCAGATGTGTTAAAACTTTTAAAAATAGGACACAGACATTTTGGCACATTTGCCATGATGCTGGCTGCCTCCGACATAGGGACTTGGGCCTACATCATGTGTTTTGAAAATCTCTCCCCCATTGTTTAACATCGCTTTTCTTGAGACTAAGATAAACTGGCTCTGATAGAAACTACTCTCTGATCACATTGGACACTGGAAACATCAAGGCTAACTCCTGGCGCTCTAACATGGTGAACATAAAATAAAATCTGACACCAAATAAATGGATTTGGGAACAAAACTGAATAGTAGGGATCAAAACCAACTCCTTCAACCAGGAATAGCATTGTTGTAAAAAGCTTTTTTTAAAGCAATTTCTGAGGATTAAAGCACATGCTGCAGAACAGGGCTGGATATTCCTATACACTTTTCACTATTGTGAGCTTTTATGCTACCATTCCTTGCCATCATCTAGTGAGAAATAACATTAAGCAGCAGCCCTGTGGCCCAGTGACAGTGCGTTGCTCTGTAGTGCTGGTAAAACTCAATTTGGAAGTGAACTTGGGACTGCAGCAGCTGCTGCTTGGCACTGCTTAGTAGTCGGGAGGGATGGTGTTCAGCACCTGGTGCCACAGCAACCCCTGCGGTGTACATGGGAAGCTTGCTGCCTCTGCAGGACATCACTGTGTGCATCTGTGGCCACCAAGGGGCTCTGCACATGCCTGGGGAGGAGGGAGGATACGGGAGAAAACCAGGGCAAAAGTCCCATGTACCGTCTATTTGATGGCCACAGATCATAGTTCCTTCTGGAGCCTAGTGCCACCAATACTAGTTCCTGTCCATCTGCTGAACTGCCCCTCCTGGATCTCCTGCACATAAGTGAGCAGGATATATCTCTGGGACCGGGGTATGTCTCTGATGATGTGACCAAGGAAGAAAAAGCTGTATGCAAGAAAATATATATATGTTCAGGCTATCCTCGGGAGGGGTGGTGACAGCAGTGAACCAGAGGAGCCCATGCTGAAGGCAGAGTGGGCCAGGTGCATCACAGAAATGAGATGTCTGGCATGTTGGGAGGGGAGGCATGAGCTAACTGGCATTTGTTGCACACCTTGCTGGACGACTGAGGAACAACACTTGCAGAGAGGATGGATGGCTCATTGGATTGAGAGCTGGAATCAGGACATTTCACTTCAAGGTTACAGATTTGAGTTTGACCAGGTTTGACAGTGGTTTAAAGCTGTCATCATCTGGTCCTCAGTCCTCTTCATAGTGAATAGTTATTCACATTAAAGGAAACAGCCATCACCACTGGCACTCCCTCGACTACACTTTTGATGTTGCTTTGCATTATTGGGTCATGTGTGGTTCTGTATTTCTTTGAAACCTGGCTTTATTGCCAAACTCTCTCCCAGGTAAACCTTGCCCAAATACTTCTGTGCTGAGGTTCTTTGTCTTTTAGATGTCTTTCCTATTTTGGGATCCCCATGATCCAAACCCATAAGACCATCACTGAGCTGTTTCCTCCCTCACCTTCGTATCGAGTCACTCTGATGAGTCATGAGAAGGAAGAAACATGTCTGTGTTGTCTTGTTTCAGCCTTTTCAGTGTGTCAGGGGTCATTCGGCACCATACAATTCTGCTTAAAGCAGAACCAGAGTAAATTCTTTCATGGTGATTTGCATATACTTCACATAATGCTTTGCATTATTGGGATATGTGTAATTTTTTATTTCATTGGCACTATTGGCGAACATCTCACATAAGAGGCCAAGGACTGAATGGGCATTTAGTCAAATGGCCCTCTTAACCACTAGAAGTGATCATGCCAAGGGTTGTGGCATGTTGGTATTACCTGCACTGTGCTGGCCAGTATGCGAATAAAAGTGGAAGTTAGTCCTCAGTGCCGTCAATCAGGCAGCTTCCCCAAACACTAAAGAGACCCCAGAAACACTACCAAAATGTGAAATAAATGATTGAATTCAAATTCCATGTAGACTAATGAAACCTGTTTTATTGCAGTTTAAGAATCATTACGCTCCTTAATGCTTAGCCTTTATCTTTCTTTCTCTGCAACTCTGATTTTTAGTACAGCTACAGCTAATTAATTTACTGCAAACAAAAGTACACATATGTTTAACAAGCCACCACATGCTCCCTGAGGGCATATGTGAGAAGGTGCAAAAAGATGTGGTTAAACACGAAAGTGCAAGTCTGTCTATTTGCCAGAGGAGACAGCAGTGTTTTTACAGCTGTTAAAAACTACAGTGTCTCACTGACAGGGCCATGAATTACCTCTTACTGATCCGGTACTCCACTGCTTGCTGCATCTCTCCTGAGGCCACTACTGATCTCTGCAACTGGTGAGGAAAAGAAGTAAGAGAAACAGCTTAGTATGTCTGAAATACCAACTAGTCTTCAACAGAGGGAGGCTCCAAGGTTCTGTTTGGTTTACTGAAGAAACTCGATCAGTGCTACACAATCCAACTGATTAAGACATTCAGATCTTCCAGTAAATGGAATGTGCATGTTTTCTAAGGCAGAGTTCTTTAGCATGGAGTTTGTTATGTAAAACTAAACAAAAAAAAGGGATTGGTTACCGTTTGATCATGTGAATGAACTAGGTCATGCATTCTGAATGGCAGACTGAACTTGTTACAGGAAAACTGTATTTATCTGACCCCCCCCCCCAAGCCTTAGCCCTTATTAGACTTTTTAGCAGTAGAGTTACTGTATTTACTTTATTTTAACTCTGTAAGCACCACGCTCAGGGAACATGGTGGGTGCTGTGAGTGCCATATCTGGTTATAAGGTCAGCTCCAAACCACTCACTTGTGTGCTTTTCAATGCAAGAAAGCAGTGCAGAGCTGCACTATAACCTGAAATGGCACTGCGCAGCATCCACCATGTTCCCTGGTAGCGGTACTTGAGATTAAAATAAATAGTACTGCTACAAAGCATTTTTTTTACTTGCAAAAAGTCTAATCAGAAGGTATGACTTGGGGCGGAGTTTCAGATAAATACAGTTTCTCCTTTAATAGCGCTTAACAGCAGAATGCAGAAATGTACCAGCAGAATTCATGCAGAATGGCAAATCCACTTCCAAAATGTTTTTCAGAATTTCTTTTCAAGTTGTACGGAATTCTGAAAAGCATTTCTATGTAAACCGTGGAATAATATTCTGTGCATTACGTAATCCATAGTTGTGGAAAATGAACCTATGGTTTACATACATTCTGGAATAACATTCCATGGTTATCATTCCGGTTTCAGAATTTCCAAGTTTACGTTTACATCTTTAGCTTTTTCTCAACTCCCTCGGGCATTATATATATTTCTTGTAGAGTGTCTGTCTGCTCCCTATTGAATAACATTTTACTGTCCAATATCATTCTGTCCCTTTCCTCCGAGAATGCTGAGGCAAAATATGCTTTCAGACATTCTGCTAAATGTCCATCATTTGTAATTATGCCATTCTTTTCCTGATCTTTAGAGGACTGACGGTTCTTTGTGTTTTTCTCTTATTGTCCTCATATTTAAAGATTACTTTATTATTGTATTTGGCTTCAAGTGCTGTCTGTTGCTCTACCCATCTGATTCTCTGTTTACTCTTCCTAAGTTGTTCTCTTGTCATGCCTGTTTTCTTTGGTGCACTGTGTTTTACTCTTCCTGTATGCTGCATTTTTCTTCCAAATTGCTTTATCTGTTTATTTCATTTTTGTTGACAGGGAAAGGAGGGCAAGACAGCGCTGCCTATGTTCGTCTTTATACCGGGGAGGGGGCGCGAATACAAATGCAGACCAACTGAAACTGAACCAGATTAAGCTGTTGGTGTTTTTTTTAGGGAATGGGGGAAATTTGACCAGAACTATGGGGAAACTCCCTTCTCTTCTTGAGAAGTGCCACATGATCTTTAACATTCACCAGTACAACCATCAGAAAAGGCAGAGTCACAGGACCTTGGTTTAACATCTCATCAGAAGGATGGCACACCCTGACAATATAGTATCTCCTAGTATTGCGCTCAGGTGCCAGCGTTTATGGCATACTTGGTTTGTCAGGACAGCAGGTTATCTGTATAATGCTGCCTGTTGGGTTGGAGGTCAGGAGGTAATAAATGACATGAGCATATCATTAATAAAAACCTATGAGCTCAGCACATATTGTAAATTCTGAGACAGTCAGCATTAGTAGTCAAACTTATGTGAGTCCAGTATGCATATAAACATCGGAACATTTAAGCTTTAGACAAATGTATTAATTACATTTCTCTATATATTAGTTAGATCTTATAAATCCAGTGTGTATAGTTTTACAAACACATTGGAACAAGTTAGATTCTCTTTTATAAGCTCATTGTGTAAGCACATTGAGATAGACTACCATTTTATATTTTTACGTTAGATTAGCCATAAAAGGCTCATACACTCACAAATACACAGCATTAGGCACACTTTAACCATGGAGTGGTCATTAAAACGGGTTTAAAACTTAAGAGTAAATATAGGCCTTTGTAATCTTCATGGTGGAAAAACAAGAAAAGACTGCTACTCAGAACAAGGGTATAGAACCCAGATGTATATTTTACCTCATACTCAGCATATAACAACATGAGAACAGGGCTGGTCTCACGCTATCCCTAGAATTTAAGCTGACAAGATTATGGGTTATTTCCTCAAAAGTTATCAAACAAAGCTATCTAGTTTGGGGCAGATGGCAGGCATCTCACTTTAAGAAGTATTTTCTATACCAAACAGGAAAATTACCATGTGCGCTAATTATGAGGTCATGTATTATTTATTCATTTATTTAAGTTCTCGGATAAACCATTTGAGCACAGAGCTCTTTACGTAGGTTCCACATCAGGACATTTCAGACAAACAGGTGAGAGATTATACAAGGAGTACAAGTAATAAGGCAAATAATAGAATTGGATTAAAACATTTAGGTACAAGTGGTAATTAAACAAAGTATTGCAGGATATAACAATGACTAGCACTGGATTGTTTACTAAATACAATACGATACACAAGTAGGAACAGACACATTACTGTGCCCAACAGGGAACCTGTTAGTTGTCAAGATGTTAGAGCAAATTAGGAGCAGAAGAAAAAGGGAGGGGGGCAACCCCAAGTGCAGTGTGCATGAGAGAGGAGGGTCAGTTCAGCCAGAGGGAAGACAGTCTATTTGTCCACAACCATTACTGTATATATGGGCTAAGTTGTTACCAAAGTTGTCATGCAGTTGGGTACAGTGGTGCCTTGATGTTCCTTCTGCGCTGATCCTGCCACCAGTGTAAGTATAATTCATATACTACGTGGTAGTAGCTGAGGTGGCAGACTATCTCAAGGTACAGGTATAAAATGTATTGATGTTTTGTATTTGAGTGTTTAACTATACAGTGGCTTAGGGAATATTTAAAGAATGCTATATAGATGTATGTGTTTGCTTTGCACAACCCTGTGAACTAAACTGGATGTTGTCATAACTTTGTAACAGTCTACAAGAACTTTTTTTGCTAATTTTATAATTGTAAATGAACCCTCAGATATAAATGACAACAAATCACAAATCCAACACTGCCCTGTAAAGGAACGACATGTAATATTTTAGTTGTACAGAGTTCACATGTTTGTCTGGTCTGCTTCTGAATATCTGCAAATGACTGCTGTTCATAACTTGCTTTGGTAGACCGTTCCCTGATCCAATTATCCATTATGTAAAGTAGTTCTCTCTCTCCTGTTTGTTTTAAAAATGTTACTGTAAGTTGTTTATTATGTTTCCTCTTTCTAGTTGGGAAGTTTGATTCCCCTAAATGTCAATCCCACGTTTGTCATCAGCTCTTTATCTTTGTGGAAGCTAAACATCATCAGAAGGTCCCCTTTTATTCTTCTTTTACCAAGATGGGGAAAGTTTAGTTTTTCCATTCTTTCAGTGTATTCTAAGCTGCTAAAACTGTGCATTACATTAGTGGCCTTGTGTTGTATTTTCTGATTTTTATGTTGTCACCCATACTTGTAACCCCTTAGAATTGAGAGTCATAATCCAGTAATTGTCTGACATAAGATGTACAGTATGTAATGGGAACCGTATTCTCTTGGAGCTACTTGCAAAATGTCTCTTCATGGTGTTTAGGATAAAGTTTGCATATGTTGTTATAGTTTTACAGTGGCTGTTGTTTTATAAGTTTGCCGTTAATATTAAAATAGAAACATAGAATCTGTTGGCAGATAAGGACCTCCTGGTCCACCTAGTCTGCCCTATTTTCCCTATCTATAGCAGACCCTACACAGTCTCTGGTTTCCCCACCCCCCTACTTTCCTCTAAGATCCCTCTATGTCTATCCCATGCATTCTTAAATCCTGTAACAGTTTCAGCCCCCTCCACCCACCATCTCTGGAAGGCTGTTCCATGCATCCACCACCCTCTCTGTGAAGAATAGTATGATGCCTAGCTCCCTAGGCATGAGCCCAATTCAGGTGCAGGACTAGAACTATGATCTTCTAGCCCAGAGGCACGTGCTACCATCTGAGTACTTAGTACAAGTACTTAATTTGCTGCTCACAATAATCTGGTCTTTTACCACTGTACTTTCTTCTCTGAGGGAGCAGCTCTTGCTTTAAACAGTCCATATATTTTAAGGGTGCCCCACTGTTGCTGAATTCCCATACCCATGAGCTTAGTTTCTGAAGGTTCTGTACCTGTGCTGTGATCTCCCTCTTCATTTTTAAATCAGCATTGTTCGGGAACATGGTATATAAGTTATTCCTCTAGGGGTTTCCTTGCTCCTTCCAACAGTGGATCTGGTGATGATATGCCCACTATTGCCTAGTGCTTCTCCAGTTTCCACTTCTCTGACCTGGCCAGCCTGGTTACCAAGGGTTAGAGCCAGTGTTGCTTGCCCCTAGTGATTCCTTTCGCAGACTGTCTAAGGTAATGGTACACAATGAAGTCAAGAACCTGGCAACTGTTCTTGGATTTAGCCATTCCCTCTTCCTAGTCTATTTCAGTGTAATTGAAGCCTCCCATCCAAAGCAGACTTCCCTTGGTTGTTTCCTAATCACATCTTGATGTTTTTTTTAACTCTTTTTTTATTGTGAGTAAAGACATCATTACTAATATACATCACTTCATATCATACTTTTCTACAGATTCTTAATGCAATTAGCTAACATTGCATATCATCTTATGATACTGTCAAGATTACAAAACTTTTCTGTAAGTCTATTAATTTTGTATTATTCTTTAAGATATTACACTTTTACTTTCTGCCTCATCTTTACCACAACCGTAACCAACCCAAACAACAACAAACATATTTCAATGGGCTTACGCAGCTTACTGAGGAGCTATGCTTGTGCAACTTTGTTGGTAGACTGAAGGTATTTGAATGAATGTGTTGAAGACATCCTAGAAGGAAAAGAGTAGCTCTCCATCCCCCCAGCTGCTGGAAGTAAGGAGACTACTGAGAAATATAGGAACTTCTTGTCTCAGAACAGGAAGATCAGGAGCTTAAAGGGCACAGAGACAGTAAGTAAGTAGGGAGAAAAAAAATAAATAAACAGAGGAAAGAGTAAATATTTCAAACAACAGTTAAGGGGCCAGAAATAAGACATGATGGGAGTGGTACAGTGCAGTGGCTGTGGAGCACCAGTCTTCCGGCAGACGTTCTGGAGGATGCGGTGTTGTCCCATCTGCAGGCACCTCTCTGGGCTGAGGGAGGAGGTTGCTCATCTCCAGGCTGAGCTGGCCAGGATTTGGGGGACCTCCTTTCCCACCCAGGGACCACCAGGGCCACTGCCGTTGCCTCAGAGGTTGCCGAGAAAGAGGAGTGGTTGGACTACAGGGGGCTCAGGGAGGGTGAGGGTGGTGGAACAGAGGCACATCCCTCCAGTTGTACCTCTCCACAATTCATATGCCATTTTGGCAAAGAGTGGTTCCTCTATAGAGGCACCCATGGTGGAGACCAAGGAGGATGCTGAGAACCTCCACTAAAGAGACCCACAGGAGGGTGGCATGGGACCCCACAGGGGAAGGAAACAACTCCTGGTGGGGGACTCCATTGTTAGGGGGCTAGAACTGGGGGAGAAGGGGAAAGGGAGGCAAGGTGCCTGCCTGGTGCCATGGCTTGGAGGGACAGAGAGCGAATCCTCAGGATCGCTGGAGCAGCTGCATGGGGGAGGGAGCTGGATGTCATTGTTCACCTAGGGATAAATGACCTGGCTGAGAAAGGGATCAGAGCAGTGCAGGAAGAGTTTGTGGAGTTGGGGAGGGGCCTTAGACAAGTAGCACACGGTAACCTTCTCAGAGGTGCTGCCTATCTATGGCATGGGTGAGGCTAGGGTGCTCCACATCATGGGATTCAATCAGTGGTTGAAAAACTGGTGTAGAGCTCAGGGATTTGGCTTCATTGAGGACTGGGGGTCCACCTGGAGTGATGCAGGCCTATACTGGCGTGATGGTCTGCATCTGTCCAGGAGGGGAACCTGGATCCTAGGTGATAGGTTTAAATGTTTCATTGGCAAGCATTTAAACTAGCCAAAGGGGGAGGCACTGGAAAGGAGCAGGGAAATCCTAGCCCCCCCAGAAAAATCAGGGTAGTAAGTGAGGTAAACACCAAGAGAGACATGTCAATAGGGAGAAGGGCAGGGGTAAATGGAGAAAATGACAAAGGCAATAAGGACAGGAATGGGGCAAAAATGGGTAAAGCCATCAAGAAATGGAGGGTAATGAGTACCAATGCCCATTGTCTGGGCAACAAGCTCCCTGAATTGGTGGCCTTGATGGAAGAGGGATGCCTGGATATCGTAGCAGTCACAGAAACATGGTACACAGAGAACCATGACTGGGATGTTAACATACCAGGGCACACAACCTACAGGAGAGACAGGAAGGGTAGAAGAGGGGGAAGAGTAGCTCTCTATGTGAGGGAAGGGATAAAAGCAATGGAACAAAAGAGTAAACTGGGAGGAGAGGAGGCACTGTGGGTCACCTTAGAGACTGGAAATGGCACCACAATCCGCACAGAGGTTGTATACAGACCCCCATGTCACGGGGAGAGAATGGACAAGGATATGATAGAAGGTTTCCTTAGGATGGCAGAGAAAGGGGAGATACTGTTGATGGGGGACCTGAATATGCCAGACGTTAACTGGAGCACCTTTGCTGCAGCCACATCCAAGAGCAGGGCCATTCTCGATGCCCTACAGGTGGCATGCCTCAGACAGATAGTTTTGGAACCCACTCATGAGGGAGCAATACTAGACCTCATACTCTCAAATAGAGACAGTGAGAGGATCTCAGATCTAGAAGTGAGTAGCCATCTGGGAACAAGTGACCACCAAACAGTGTGGTTCACAATAAAATCAGCTACAGAGTCAAGCCATACAAAAGTGAGGTTACTGGACTTTAGGTGGGCTGACTTTGGCAAGATGGGAGAGTGCCTTAGAAAAGCAATAGCAAACAGGCTAGAAGGAGGGGTGGAGCAACAATGGGGAAACATCAGAACTGCCATCACAGAGGCAACAAGCCTTTGTGTCAAGCAAATTAACAAATCAAAACAAAAGAAAAAGCCACTATGGTTCTCAAAAGAGGTGGCACCGGCAGGGAAGGTTAGGGAGAAAAAGATAGCATTTAGGAAGTATAAGGAAACACAGAAGGAGCAGGACCGAGAAATTACCCAGTTAAGGCAGAAGGAAACAGGGAGGGAAGTCAGAGCAAAGGCCCAAACTGAGGAAAAGATAGCCAACTCGGTTAAGAAGTGGGATAAAACCTTTTATAGGTACATCAGGGAGCATAGAAAGACAAAGGGAGTGATAGTGAGGCTGAATAAAATGGATGGTGGGTGGGCAGAGAGGGACAGTGAAAAAGCAGGAATACTGAATGAATACTTCGGCTCAGTATTCACAAAAGAGGAGGAGGGGAAGGTGCCTAATCCAATTAACAGAAGCACTCTGGATAGGGGGGTCGATCCCAGTCCTTTCACAGAAGAAAGGATTCTGAAAGAACTCCTAAAACTGAAGGTGGACAAAGCAATGGGGCCTGATGGAATTCACCCCAGAATTCTAAAAGAATTAAGGGGAGAACTAGTGACACCACTGACTACCCTTTTTATCAAATCATGGGAG
Organism: Neoceratodus forsteri; assembly: GCA_016271365.2. Taxonomy (NCBI): domain Eukaryota; kingdom Metazoa; phylum Chordata; order Ceratodontiformes; family Ceratodontidae; genus Neoceratodus; species Neoceratodus forsteri. The sequence goes on along the minus strand of CM057458.1, from coordinate 158,966,962 downwards.
GATGGTGTGGTACCTGAGGACGGGAGGAAGGTGGATGTGATTCCCCTTCACACAAGTGGGAGCAAGACAGAGGCAGGAAACTACAGACCTGTTAGTTTGACCTCTGTGGCAGGGAAAGTGATGGAATCACTTCTGAAGGAAAGCATTGTTGAGTACCTAGAGGCCAGTGGGGCACAGAACCTAATGCAGCATAGGTTCACAGCGGGAAGGTCATGTCAGACGAATCTAATTGATTCTTTGGCTGGGTGACCAAAGTAGTAGACCAGGAAGGGCCTATGGACATAGCCTACCTAGACTTTAGCAAGGCATTTGACACAGTCCCACCCAAAAGATTAATAATCAAATTAACTAGCCTGGGAGTGGGTCCCAGGGTGGTAGCCTGGGTAAAACATTGGCTAGACAACAGGACACAGAAGGTAATTGTAAATGGAGTCCACTTTGAAAAGAGAGGGGTTACTAGAGGGGTACTGCAGGGTTCAGTACTGGGTCCAGTTCTTTTTAATGTCTTTATAAGTGACATTGCAGAGGGACTGAAGGAAAAGTATGCCCTTTGCAGATGACACAAAGATCTGCAACAGGGTTGATACACAAGGAGGCATGGAAAGGATGAGAAGGAACTTGGCAGGTTGGAGGAATGGTCAGAAGTATGGCATCTTGATTCAATGCAAAGAAGTGCAAAATAATGCACCTGGAAACAAAACCCAGGGAAGATTACACAATGGGGGCGTTATAGTAACAACAACAACAATGGAAAGGGACCTGGGGTAATCATGTCAGATGACCTTAAGGTTAAAAGCAATGTGAGGAGGCAGAGGGAGGGCTGGGGAATACTGGGATATAGGGAGAGGCATCACCAGCAGAAAACAGGAAGTTGTTATCCCTCTTTACAGACAGTTGGTGAGACCACATCTGGAGTACTGCATCCAGTTCTGGAGACCCCATCTCCGCAAGGACATAGACAGGATGGAGGCAGTCCAGAGGAGGGCAACTAAAATGGTGCAGGGTCTGCAAGAGAAGCCATATGAGGAGAGACTAAAAGAGCATAATATGTATACCCTTGAGGAAAGGAGGGAGAGGGGGGACATGATAGAAACTTTTAAGTACCTCAGTGGAATCAACAAAGTCCAAGAGGGTAGCATCTTTCAGAAAAAGAGATGTGCAAAAACAAGCGGACATAATTTGAAAATAGAGGGGGGACAGCGCAGGGGCAATGTGAGGAAGTATTTTTTCACAGAGAGGGTGGTGGACACGTGGAACAACCTTCCTGAGGAGGTTGTGGGGTCTAAAACTGTGGGAGAATTCAAGAATGCATGGGACAGACATACGGCAATTCTTGTGGGTGGTAGGAAGAAATAGGCTATTGGTTAACTAGGATCTGCAGCTTATCCTATAGGTAGGGAAATGGGCAGACTAGGTGGGCCAAGTGGTCCTTATCTGCCATCAAAGTCTATGTTTCTATGATGACTGTCATAGATGACTACTTTGGCCGTTCACACACACACGCTCTGTTCCACGAGGAACTACCACCCTGTCGGGGTACCGTGAGAGCAAAGGAACCCTCGTGAGGAGGGTTCCGCCCCTAGAGGTGCTGTGGGAACAAAATTCCTTTAGGCTAAAGGTACCTTAGGCAAAAAAAAAAATTACTGAGCAGCAAGTAGTGAACACAGAGCCTAAGTGAGGACAGATTGACAGCAATGAGTGATGACTAAAAACAGAGACTGAATTGAGCAATAACTGACAAATATCAGAACAACAGCAGAAGAGGCATGACTTCCATAAGGAGAGAGGGAATGGCAAAGTAATGGAGGGCCACCATTCAACCCCAACTCAACAGCAGAAACCTACCTGGGTAAACTAACATAAATGTAAACATTATGGACTACATAACTTTTATGACCTTTGGCACAGAGGAGAGGAAAAAAAACCCTACAAGGGGGAAACCTCTGGGAATCCAAGGCCTTGGTTGCCTTCTCTCTATGCTTGGGATAATTTAGTGATGGCTCAGCTACTGCAATTTAGAAACCCAATTCAGGGGAAAAAATTGTTTTAGAGGAAGGGCAATTACTTTAGCCATCTAGTGGGAAAACTGTGGGGGAGCCGCAAGTGAACTCTGCGGCCAAGGGAGGCTCTAGGCAAGGAGGCCCATAGCCCCAGGCAGGAAGAAGAGAGCAACAGCTGCTGAAAGGCACTCACCTGGCCTCCACGATGAGAAACAACAGAGGGAAGCCGAACCTTTGAGGGGTAAGGCAAGGAGCTGAGTCCTTGAGGGGCTTGGACTTGAAGTTGTACAATCTTCACCCTTAAGGGGTAGAGGAAGAGAAGAAGGTGAAGACCAGGTGAACCTTAGGCAGCTGTAGGGAGAATATCATTTGAAGGTGCTGCTGACTCGGTCTCCCAGCCAAAAGAGCCCCCATGGACTTAGAGGCCCCACCCTCCATTAGCTGAAGTCTTAAATGTTACATGAAGAGGTGCCGCCGAGTTGATCTGCATGGCTAAAGCATCCCCCAGAGTGTAGGACATTCTCATCCAAAGGGCAGAAAGAGAAGGGCCCCGCCTGTCTAGGGACCCACCCTGAAGATCCAGACTGCATAGGGGCAGAGTGAGACTGATGGCTTAAGAGCAGAGCCCTGAGTCATAAATGGTTGTGGCTGGCATGCATCTGAATGCAGGAGTAGTGAGAAGCCATGGTAGAGCCTGACGGCCATGAGCACATGAAAGGAATGAAATGTAGGCAAAGCTGAATGACTGCTTTTCACAGAACGCAGAGTAGTTGGAGGCTGTGGTGGAGACTGATGGCCATGAGCATATGAAAGAAACTAAACATAGGTAAGGCTGAACGGCTGCTTTGTGTCAGAATGCATGAGAAGTGGGAAGCCATAGTGAAGCCTAACAGCCATGAGTGCTGAGCGGAACATTGAATGACATCTAGGACAGGGAATGAGATGGAATGATATGAGCTTGTACTAAATGGTGACTGCATGCTAACCAGTTCCATAAGGGAGGTTAGTGTTAGTTGCTGATGCATTGCAAGTCAGGTATGCTGAGGCAGTAGAAGCAATAAATGAAACTGCTGGGGGAAATCAGGAGTAAATGAGAACCGAAAACCAGGGAGCAGAAGCTGCTGAATTGAACAACAGAACACAGAGGGGAGTGGCTGCCTGGCTAGGAGCCATGTGTAAACAATTAGGGACTGTAGTTGGAACTAAGATTGCTGAAGGTATGGAAAAAACAGCAAACTAGGAGCCTGAATAGCACAAGTCAAAAGCAAATGAAAAAGGCAGGATGCTGGGAAAACTAAAAAGCCCCAAAAAGAAACAAAATGGAAAGAAACACAAGGCACAGCAGAACAGGAATCCAGTAGAAAGAGGGAACAGAGAGAAGCACAAACTGTAGCCAGGAAGGCAGAAAGCAAAATACTGATCTAGAAAGTTGGAGAGACACAAACCAAATTACAAAGGGAAGAAGGGAAACCAACACTAAGAGGGAAAAAAAGGGGGCAGAGCCCCAGCAGTGCCTCTACTGCAGCAAAGAAACAATGCTTCTGAGTGAGATTGGAAGGATCCGACTTAAAAAGCTCAGGCAAGTGGCGTAGCTGGTTGCTCCCACCCATTGAACTGCAGGCATAGCCTTTGAATTATTATGCCAGCTGTGGCAAAAAACTGAACTCAGCACTGTTACCATCATGAAGTGAATTATGCTGACTGAGGTTGGACTATACATCTTTGAGAGTACACATTACTAAAGTATTAGCCCTCTTAAATGCATGTTTTGGGGTCAGTGACCCCTCTGCATTTATCTGTCTCCAACCCTGTCCTCTATGTTGGGAATATTTGGTACATTTCACCCCACCTAAAGTTCATTGTAGTTCGCTGTACTAAGTCTGAGCTTGGCTGTTAGTTCCTCTGTTCTCTTGATGTTTTCAACCCTCAGGACCTAGGACTCAAAAGAGAGGGGGGAGTCACTGGTAGCCAATTGGCCATAATTTCAGTCTTTAAGAGCCCTTGTTTGTTCGGGGCCACCGAACTCCATGACCCTCAGTCCCAAAATCAAGTTTCTAAAGTCTAAGAGGATTGGGGCATGCCACAGCCTTGAGAGTTCTCCATGTACTTTGGACCAAATGTCTGCAATACTTGGGCATACTCATAATATATGATAATTTGACCCAGACTGTCCACAGACCCTCTAGCATAGGTCAGAGCTGCCTACTGTGAAATGCCAGTGTGGCAAGCCTAGCCGTCCACTTCCATTTAAATCCTCTCCAGCCTGGTGATGATGTCACCCCCCCATCCCCATTCCCAGGTCTTTTTCCAATCTTCATCTGGGATAGAAATCACCATCTCTCCCTCCTATTTTGCCCAATGTTTATTTAGCACCTAGCAATCTTCTCCCAGCAGGGTTGTATAGGCTCTGGATAGCGTCCCCATTTACTCACAATCATAGCTGCCCAATATAAAAAGGTTTCTAAGGGTGTTAGCTCTCTATTTATTTTATTAGATGGTTAGACTATAGGTAATGCTTAATGTGCAGGTACATATTAATGTCTGTTTGTGGGAGACCCTATTTTGCCCGTAATTCCCTAAATGATAAAATCTCTTACTGTGAATCAAAGATTGGCATCTGGCTAGGGAAAGTTTATTCCATCTGGAAAAACCTGGGTCCACATGAGAAAGGTGGGAATTAGGATGTTTATTTATTTATTTCATGTTTAGGATTCAATAACTTTGAGCAGGAGGCTCGTTTACAAAGGGTTTGAGTCATACATAATACATAAACAAAGAACAATGGTGATACACAACAGTTTAGACAGAGAACAGAACATAATGGAATACAATTATTACATGAAGGTTACATTTGTAAGAGCTTTCCAGGCAAGATAAGGTGCAAAAAGAGTTCAGCAACACTACAGTGTGTGTGGTAATTCACTTAAAAGTACAAACTTACATGGGGTAAGTGTGGAATCCTGGCTAAAACTTACTGTAGGTCTAGATATATAAGCAGCCAGAAGTGGCTTTGTAGTGGAGAAACAGGTGAGAGTGACAAACGGGTGGTGGGGGGATTAGGAGTTTCAAGAGAGATGGGGGTAGGAAAGTGATAAATCAGGGGTTATAAAGTGCAGTCGCAGACATTCTCATGGGCTAGGTAGATACATAGTCTAGTTTTAAACAGGCTAATCTTTGTACAGCTGAGTATGTCTGCTGGGAGGTCATTGATCCACAATAGTCCTCGATACTATAAGGATCACTGAGCAAGTAAAGTACGCTTATGGAAGTAAGTGGGCCCACTTCATTCAAGGTCTGTGTAAGCACCTGGGCCTTTACTAGAATTTTTAAGGTGTGACAGGTCCAGGGGTTTGCAGTATTTCTCCATACTCCTGGAGTGAGGGCCGCATGCGGGAGGGTAAATAGTGGGATGCTTCTGAGTTGGTTTGATTCCATTTCTCTGCACCCAGAATCCCTGCTCTGTTTGATCCTTGTCACAACTGGGGCCAGTTGTGTCAAGTAATTGTATAACTTTGAGTCTGGCATAGCCATGCCCCCCTTTTCTCTTGGTCGAGAGCGCACTTTTTTATTAGTTCTGTGTCTGCCTTTCTTCCAGATGAAACTCATACTAGTTTAATTTGTCTGTTTCCAGAATGAATCTGGAATATTAACAGGTAAGGCCTGAAATAATCTGGAATATTAATAGGTAGGGCCTGAAATAAAAAAATAGGAAGCATGGTAAAACGAAGCAATGATATACAACAGAGTGGTATATCATGTGATATCATCATGCCTCGGGTGCGTTTTGAGGTACGAGGTCATGGACTGAGTTATTTTATTAGGTGTTATTATTACTTCTAGGTATCTTACAGTATTACTAGTGGCTCATTGAAAAGGGAAGTTTGCTAAAAATTCTCTGCAGAAAGTCCCTCCCAGCTTAATAGCTTCTGATTTTTCAATGTTGATCATGTATTTGGAAATTTGCCCATAACTATCTAATTCCTGTAGCAATGAAGGCACCAATGTTTGTGGTGAGGTGAGGAAGAGGAGGGTGTCACAAATTCACTCAGCAGATTAGGCCCTCTACTCCCAAAGTGCCAACCTCTGAGTGTAGGATTTGTGGACCGTTAACAGTACAAGGTAACACTTTTGTCTGTTTTGTGGGTTCGAGTCACCTTAGTCTCAAGTTCTGGAAGGATTCAAACTGATAACCTCTTGTTAGAGTACCCAATTATCAGGCTCAGATAATTCTGTTTTCGGGGGGCCAGATATCTTTGCCTACAGGCACCTAACCAGGTATTGCAAAATGACCCCTTATAACTCTATGCAAGACCTTAGAGAACTCTATCTGTTTCCCAGTTTGGTATAACAATAAGCCCGTACACAGTGTTAACTATAACCTTAAAGAAATTTCAAGGCACACCAGGCAGTTTCTGTTTTAAAATATATATCTTTACTTTAAAATAGATAAAATAGGAAAACAGTAAAATTACAGTACAAAATATCCCAACACATACAATCTTAAAAACAAAACAGATTTAAAGTGCAAATTCCTACATACACTCAGACTGGTCTTAGCTAAGGTGTTCTTACTTCTTAGTCTTACAGTGCTGTGATGTCCTTCCTTCTCAGTCAGGAAAATGAATGTGTACGTCTCAAGGTTTGCTCAGTAGGTTTAAGACAGTCCTGAGCCAGCCTTCTCTCTGAGGTCACCAAACTCCGCCTTGGTGTAACAAAATCTGTATTTTATAACACATGATGGCCTACTAAGTTATTTAAAAAAAATAAGAGATGACATAATAAATCTCCTCTTCTCATGTTGACTAGTCTAAACCAGTCTGTGCTTTGCTTCACACACACACATCAAAAGTCTCTTTGATATAAGTCACTGTATATTCAAAGCAAAATTGTATTTGACTCCTTAATTCCGTCTGGGCCCTGGTCTCTACACATCAAAGGTCTCTTTGATTAAATGAGCTGGCTTCCTGGGAGGTTATTCATAACACTGGCCAGTGTCCCTTTCCTCATGACATTTAGTGCAGATCAAAGGATTTCCATGAGGATGTCATGAATGACTAATTTTATTTCCTAGGATCAAAGCAAATTGACGAGGTAATTGCATTTTAAAAATCTGCAGTTTAAAATACCTCCAGTCCTTTGAACTTATCCCGGGGGTTTGAAGTGTCAGTTTCAGCAAGACAGTGGTTTCTCTTGACACAGTCCATCACGCATTTTTTATATTTACAAAAAAAATGATACAGGGATCAGAACCAGCTGTCCAAGTGTGAACAGAAGGTATCATCTGCATAGAGGAACTATATATATATATTTTTTTCTATTTATCCTTGGTGAGCCCTTATGTCAATCTTCTGCCCTGGTCATGGCCCCTGGGACTTCCACCCACCATCCATTGCTGCTTCCTCCCCAGTTACCCCCGGCTTACCCGCGGAGGGCAGGGCCACAGCATCGGACCCCCATATCTGAGCCGTGGGATTGTATCTGGTCGGGAAGTGTGGTGATGGCAGGCTAATTGAAGCCCCAGGGAGGGCTTCACTGAGACAGAGGACTCACCCCCCCATTCTTTTTCCGCTTTTTCTCGGAGGCAGGGACGTGCAATGATGCCAGCGTCCGCCCCGCCTCCCTGAATCTCAAGTGCCGGTAGCGGGAGTGACTCCCAGCCTCCGCCAGGGATCCTCGTTGCACTGGACACTGTCCCACCCTCCCCCCTGGAGAAGGACAGCTGTTCATAGAACGCTCCCATTCCCGAACCCGGGTTGTCGGCGTCGCAAGCAGAAATCCCACTGCTGCGCCAGCGGGCCGGCTTGCATAGAGGATATTTTATTGATTTTATCTCCTGCTGTCATCCCTTGGATATTTTTGTTGTTCCTAACTGAATTTGCCAGGGGTGTGATACATAATGCAAAGAGCAGGAGGGAGAGTGGGCAGCCCTATCTCATACCTCACCATCTTGATGTATAATCTTTGTTTTTATTGTTTCAAATATTTTAGAGAAGGAAAAAAAAAACACATCTAGAGTTCAGTGTTGAACCTTTCTCCCAGTCCAAACGCTACTAAACTTCCCTAGTTTGGTTTCAGACCTGAACCTGAAGATCCAGATTTTACTATTTCATCTTTGGCCTCCAAGTCGCCAATGGAAGGAACACCATTTTCATTAAATAAGCAGAATCCTGTCATGACAATGCATGAACTAGGCACAAAAGAGACAGAGTGGTGTTCTGGTTAGACCACAGATGTGGCAACCTGGAGGTCACAGATTCAAATCCCTCCAGAGACACTGATTCACTGTGTGGCCATGTGTGCATCAGTTGTTGGGATAGTAGGTGTGTACATGCAGTCCTCTGTGTAGATAAACAGAGTACTTCAGTCCCAAGTAGGTTCATTAAGTTTGGTTTTGTGGTCAGATATGGCCTCCTGCTGAACTGATTTAGGTCTGGACCTTCACATGTGTAAAAAGTGTCCTCCCAAAATGTCGGGGCTTGAGGCTCGGGGCATATTTAGGATTTGAACATTTCCGGATTCACATTCAACAGTACAAACCAACAGCCTGTATGTATTTATAGAATGTTAAGTAACAAATTTTAAAAAACGCTTATTTTATTGTGCTTAAAAAGAATGCTGGCCTCACTTTTCCGACTGCTGCTGCCAGTCTTGGTTGCACTGAGAAAGCACTTTGGTATGTGAAACATGTCAGCAGATTAGCTCTCTACACAGAGAGGCCTGTTTTTTGGAAGTTGAGCATTGTAAGCATTTTTTTAGCCCTGAATTTTGATACACGAGTGTGGAGTAATAAAGAAAGTCTTTTTGCACCACTGAAGGATGTCCACAACTGCATTGTGTTCAAAAGAGAAGCAGTTTGAACTAGAAGAAAACTATTTCCAGACCTATGGTGGGTGCCGGCACACAAGGTACTGTACACATTTTATTTTACTTGCTAGGCACTATCACATGATAAGCCTATATCCATTTATGTGGGTTCATATTGTATATGCTGTAATGTACTTTAGGATTAAGACAGTGTCTCTTTAAAAGGCTTTTAGGAATGAACTTACAAAAATAGACATTATTGTTCTAATGACTAGGGTGATTCTGGTACGTATCCAGATAAGGAAGACAGTTTTATGGACCCAGGAAATCATAACTCTTAGAGAAAACTGGATATCTAGCTTTCCATGACAGGAAGAGGTCAGGAGGATGACCCAGGGGTCAGGGGTTTAGCCAAATGCATGGACAAGATGTCACTGGGGTTGACATGAAAACTGACATGGAATGACAGTGACACCTACAGGGAAAGGTGAACTGTTGCACCCCATCACACTTTGAGTGTGGCTTGAAGATGACCAGCCTGTATGTATAAGACACACATTTTAAACTCAGGGCAGTTGACAAACAGCTTAGCTGGGGGTCAGATCGCTTGTCCAGCTGGCATATACTTGATGACCAGGGGTGGGATATTCAGAAGGGTTGCGCCATGCCCAACCCACTGATGCAACCCTTGGTGCAATATTCAAAGGGGAAGTCATTGGCACAAACCGGCGCACCAGGGCGATACAGTACGGCGCAGAGTAGGGGGCGGCCCATGCATACCCCACACATCCCAATATTCAGCCCAGGATGTGCGGAGCCCATGCAGGCATAACCCTACATGCACTGCATACAGTTGTTCCAAACAATAAAGGGAGCAACAGCTGGCCACCCATAGGTGAGCTGCCATATTGCAGGGGCGCAACACGGTGCTTCCAGCTGTGGTGCTCACCCGAGCCCGCGGCACCCTCCGCTGGGTGGCAGCCCCCCTCATGCCCGCATCGCAGGCATATGTATAATCACCAGAACGCGCTGATATCCCTGGTGGTCCAGTGACCGCTTGCAGCCCGATTGCGGGCATATGCATAATAATTAGAACGTGCCATATCCCTGGTGGTCCAGTGGACGGCTTGCAGCCCGATCATGGGCATATGTACAAAATTTAAAACGTCCTATATCCCTGGTGGTCCAGTGGACCGATCGCAGCCTGATCGTGGGCAGAGGTCTGGCGCAGTCTGAATATCCCACCCCAGAAGTATATGTGTAGGCCTGGAAAAATCTAAAACCAGACCTGTGTGTGTGGAAAGTTTGATCTGTCACATACCGAACAGAAAATTCTGATTTTAAGTCAGAATTTTGGAAACCAAGACTTTGCACCAAGGAAAGCACTTGAATATTTTTTTAAAAGGACAGTCAGAGGAACTGACTTAGAATAAACAATTGTTACAGGACTGTTGTTTAAGGACTCAGCTCTACAAGGACATTTAAAATTTTGTCTGGGCTCTAACATCAAAATAAGATATAGTTTTAGAATAACAGTATCTAGTGTTTTCTTTAAACCATCCAGTTTTACTTTTGATATTCTCTGCATTTCAAAGTTCTTGCAAACTGTAAACTTTTCTGTATTGCTTTTATTTTAAGTAAATTGTTATGATTTTCTTATCAACTCTGCCTTGGGGCCTGATTGTGTGATTTAACATTTTAACAGAAGGATTTTGAAGAGACTGTGTGCCTTGACAGATAGTACTGCTCAGCTATCGTACAAAACTACTTAGGCAAGACGTAGCCAGTGGCTGTGGTGGGACTCAGATACTGAAAGTAGTGCAGAGTCAGGGGAACTTGAAACTACAGAATCCACCCTGCCACTGGGAAAAGGAAGGTGGGTAAGTCTTCCAGAACCCTTTATTCCTGCTCACGGTTCTTGAAAAGGGGGATCCTCTCTGCAAACAGGAGGTCCTACCTGGCTGCCCGAGGTTTGGGGGCCAGGGGCTCACGATGGATTTTCTGCCAGTTACTGGGATTTTGAATGTTCTTGCAAAACCATCACAGAATCAAGGGCAGAATTTTGAAAAAGGGAAAAAGAAATTTGGTTGCCGACAGTAGATCCTATCCTGTCGGTCCAGTACAGCAATATGAACCTGGAACTACTGAGGAAGATCTGTGGGGAGAAGGGCATTCCTAGTGAAAACAAAAAATAAAAGACAACTCATGGAAGCCCTTCTGGCAGCCGAGACGGAGGAAGTGCCACCCCACTTAGTGCCAGAGGTGGTGACTTCAGAGGTCCAGAGCCCAGAGAAGAAGGACCCAATTACAGACCAAGAGCTGGAGCTGAGGAGGCTATGGTTGCAGGGGAAACAGATTGAGAATGATCAAAAAAAGACTGAAAATAAGCAAAGAAGGTTTGAGATGGAAATGAAGGACCAACAGCAACAAAGAGCGGTGGAGGAATGGCGGCAACAGACAGAGGCCAAAGAACGACAGTGCCAGGTGGAGGAACAGCAGCACCAGAGAGAACATGAGTTGAAAATGCTGACGCTTCAACCGACAATAACCCCTGAGCAGGTAAGTGGTGGAGTTGGGTTTGAATGTCCAGGACTCGGGTACAAGTTAAAGAGTTTAAAGAGGGGGGAGGATATGGACATGTTTTTAAATTCATTTGAAAAGGTCTGTATCCAGGCCAATCTGCCCAAAGAGACCTGGAGCTTTCACCTGCCTCCACTACTTATTGACAAGGGGAGGGAAGCATTGGGACAGATGGACAATGTTAAAAATAAAGATTTTGATGAGTTAAAAACTGCTTTTAGAAAAAAAATATGATCTGAACCCTGATGCATACAGAGCAAGGTTCCGGAAACTCCAAAAGGGGCTGGAAATGAGCATTGAAGAGATAGCAACAAAACAGCATCAATATTTAAAACATTGGTGGGAGGGGGTGAAAGCAGATTCTGTTGAAGCTATTGAAGAGGTGGTATTGCTTGAACAGTTTTATTGAATTTGCTTACCTAAATCTTTGGCTAGAGGACCGAGATCCTAAGACTGCCAAAGAGGCTGCAGAGCTGGTGGATCGCTATGCTCGAAGCAGGAGTGAAAGGGAAAAGTGGGCATTTTGGACAACCAAAAACCATGAGGCCCTTGCAAAAAGAAGGGAATCCCCAGGTGCCCAAAAGAGAGGTTGGGAACAAAAAACATGATGAATGTTGGTATTATCGCCAGATAGGCCATCTGTCTAGGTGGTGTCCTAAGAAAGCCCAGAAGGTAAAAGGGCCTATGCAATCAGAGGCAATAGCCCACTGCATCACTGAGGCTCTCCCTGACACACTAGGGGGCTAAGGGATACAGGAGCATCTCTTACCTTGGTGAAAGGGGATATGGTGGGGGCTGAACAAACCAGTTTGTCTCTGAGAGGGATTACACAGGGGAAAGGAAAACTTACCCATTAGCCAGTGTTACCCTGGACTGGGGAGATGCAGGTGAAGGGGTAAGAAAGGTGGCTAGAGCTGAAAAACTAATTTTGGTTGTTATTGTGGGGAATGATGTTGCACAGGGAAAGGTTTGTGCTGTGACCAGGAGCCAAAAGAATAGAGGCTCCTGTGATCTTCAGGACCCCACAGAAATTCAGACAGGAGAGATTGGGAGACAGGCCAGCCAACCTGTAGCTCTTGAAAAAGACAGTAATAACAGGGGGCTGGAATGTCCCCCTAGTGGCAGTTAACCCAGCAGCTACTGAAGGTTGCTGTCAGAAGGGAGGGGTGACACATAGCCCAGGGAGGGGGACGGTTGTGATACTGAGTCCCCTACTGCCACAGCTGTGTACCTCATCCTGGGAACTGATGGGGACATGCCCCATGCTCTGGGTAAGTGGGAAGACTTGGCAGCAGCACAATGGACAGACCCTAACTTAGAGAAGCTGAGGGCCTGTGCAGAGTCTGATGGGACACAGGGAGGTGATGGAAAGCATAGAGTGTATTAGAACAATGGACTGTTATACACACAGGACATCTGGAAAGAGGAGGGGGTGATAGGCAGGCAGCTTGTTGTTCCCCAGGAGTATCGTGGGTTATTGCTCAAGGTAGCTCATGATATTCCTGTGCCCAGGTATTTGGGCATTGCTCGCACTAAGCAGTGCTTAGCTCACAGTTTCTACTGGCCCAATATTACCAAGCAGGTGAAGGAATACTGCAAATCTTGTCACCGGTGTCAGGAGATAGGGAAGGCCAGAAGCAAAGCCAGGACTGCCCTGATTTCCTTACCACTTGTGGAGGAACCATTCCAGAAGGTTGGAATGGATATTGTGGGTCCTTTAAATACCCCAAGTTCCTCGGGAAAAAGGTATATATTGACAGTTGTTGATTATGCTACCCGTTATCCCAATGCCATCGAGTTGTTATCGAGTAAGGCGGACAATGTGGCAGATGCTTTGCTGGGGATTTTCTCCTGTGTTGCGTTTCCACAGGAGGTTATCTCTGATTGAGGGGGTAACTTTATATTAGACCTAATGAAGTGCTTGTGGGAGAAGTGTGGTGTAGTACAGAGCTGCACAATGCCTTACCACCCACATGCCAATGGTCTTGTAGAGAGATTTAATGGGAGCCTAAAAACTCTGCTTATCGCATTTGCAGAGCAGCATGGGTAGGACTGGGAGAAATACCTGCCCCACCTGCTGCTTGCCTATGGGACAGTGCCTCAAGAATTTGCCGGGTTTTCACCCTTTGAGCTCTTGTATGGACACTGGGTGAGGGGGGCCCCTAGATTTAATACGAGAGGACTGGGGAGGTAAGAATGCCACTCAAGGGACTCCCATAGTAGAATATGTGTTAAAATTCAGGGAGACACTGAAGGAGCTTATGGGCATGACCCAGAGCAACCTAACAGCTGTCCAGCAAAAACAAAATACCTGGTATGATCGTGGGGCCAGAGCTCGCCTATACAGGACAGGACAGGAGGTAATGGTTCCAATCCTGGTCCGAAAAGACAAGCTGCAAGCTGAGTGGGCAGGGCCATAGAAGGTACAATACAAGTCGCGTTAAACTGTTCCTTCAACTCACTGGTGTAGCATTGTTCAATGGTTTTCCTAATCTGTGCAGTGTTTAATTCAATGTTATTAAAAGTTTAGTATTGGTTTGCAACTAGCTGTTAGGACTATAAGGTTTATTTTCAGCTGAGTGCTTATGAGTTTCATTTCAGAAGGCAGACTAAACAACTCTTAAGGAATGCTGTGATATTTATAAACAATGCTCATAAGGAATGCTGTGATATTTATAAACAACGCTCTTAAGGAATGCTGTGATATTTATAAACAATGTCATGAAAATGCATTGCATAAACACTGCAAAACAGCTACTGCCATATGACTAAACAGGTACAAGTGAAGTTGAATAGACAGTGAAGAATGGTTGGAAAAGAATTAAAAGCTTCAACAATTCAAGTTGCCACTGCAGTAGAATCACAAAAAAAAAAATGCTACACCAGTGAGTTGATGGAACAGTTTAATGTGACTTGTACTGTAGTCCAGCAGGTAAACAATGTTAATTATATTGTAGAGTTACCTGACCGAAAACACACTCACAGGATGTATCATGTGAACATGATGAAGTCATATTTTAATAGGGCTGACATGGTACTTGCGGTTTGCAGTCCTGGAGAGGAGCTAGGTGGGGAAGACCCTCTTCTTGACTTATTAGCCGAGAGTGAACAGGTGTCATCTGTGGAGACCATCATGCTGTCACCCCAGTTGACACCTGGACAGGCCCAAGAATTGAGGACCATTTTGTGAGACTTTGCCCCTTCATTTACGGATTTACGGCAAAGCCTGAACAGACACTGCTAGCAGTGCATGACGTAGACACGGGGACCCAAGCACCCATATGTAGGACAGCTTCCTGGGTGTCAGATACAGTCCTCAAGGACATTAGGAGGGAGGTGGGGGAGATGCTGGATCTAGGGGTGGTCCAGAAATCCCACAGGCCCTGGGCCTCACCTGTAGTCCTTGTACCAAAACCGGATGGGACTACATGATTCTGCATAGATTATCGTGGGCTTAATGCTATCATTAAATCTGACAGCCACCCAATGCCATGCACAGATGAACTGCTTGACAAACTGGGAGGTGCAACATACTTGACTGCAGTAGACCTGACAAAGGGGAACTGGTAGGTGGAATGACTGACAGGACTAGGGAAAGGTCAGCATTCATCACCTCAATCGGCCTGTTCAAATTCAAGGTCATGCCCTTTGGGATGAAGAATGCCCCTACTACATTCCAGCAGTTAGTAAATCAGGTGTTACAGGATACAGAGGACTTTGCAGTAACCTACCTGGATGATATTGTTATATTCAGCAATAGCTGGGAGAAACACGTGATACACCTGAGGGAGGTGTTGGGCCAAATACAGACCATAGGGGTGACTATTAAGGCAGAAAAATATCAGGTGGCCATGGCAGAGGTCACTTCTTTGGGACATGTGGTGGGCGAGGCCAGCTTCACCCAAACCAAGCAAAGATAGAGGCTATTGCATCATGGCTTACACCCGAAACCCAGAGACAAGTCAGGTGCTTTCTTGAGACAGCAGGGTATTATAGAAAATGTGTTCCCAACTACAGCTCCCTGAATGCTCCTTTATCTGGGTTGCTGACAAAGAATAAGCCTAGGAAGGTAAAATGGGACACAGACTGTGGGCAGGCCTTCACGCAGCTGAAAACCTCACTGTGTAGGACCCCAGTGGTGGCTAGCCCAGACTACAACAGTCCATTTGTGGTACAGGCGGATGCCTCAGATGTGGGAATAAGGGCATTCCTCAGCCAAGTATCCAATCAGGGGAGAGAGTACCCCATTGTATACTTAACCAAGAAGCTGCTTCCATGGGAACAGGCCTATTCAACAGTAGAGAAGGAATGCCTCGCCTTAGTTTGGGCATTAAAAAAAACTGGAAACATACCTTTATGGGAAGCATTTTAAGGTCCAAATGGACCACAACCCGATAATGTGGTTGGGCCAAATGGGCAAAACAAATGGGAAACTTCTGAATGGGAGTATTGCCTTACAGGCTTATGACATGGAGATTTCGCATAGGCCTGGATCTAAATATGGGAATGCCGACGGCCTATCATGCATACTGGATCTATAACAGAACTGGGAAGAACTGCATCCAATAGGGGCATCTTCTCCACAGGTTCTGTTTTAGGAGGGGAGGAATGTTACATGATAGGACTATATCCATTTATGTGGGTTCATATTGTATATGCTGTAATGTACTTTAGGATTAAGACAGTGTCTCTTTAAAAAGCTTTTAGGAATGAACTTACAAAAATAGCTTTAATTGTTCTTATGACTAGGGTGAATTTGGTACATATCCAGATAAGGGAGACAGTTTTATGGACCCAGGAAATTATAACTCTTAGAGAAAACTGGGTATCCAGCTTTCCATGACAGGAAGAGGTCAGGAGGATGACCTAGGGTTCCGGAGTTAAGCCACATGCATGGACCAGATGTCACTGGGGTTGACATAAAACCTGACATGGAACCACAGTGACACCTACAGGGAAAGGTCTTTTTCCTTCCAGGATCTGAAGGCAGGTTAATGAACCTTCCTGCCCTCCAAAGCTTCCGACTGAGCCGATGCCGAATTTCACAAGTGCAGGGTCTGAAGGCAGATTAATGAACCCTCCTGCCCTCCCAAGCTTCCGACTGAGCCGACGCCGAATTCCACAAGTACAGGGTCTGAAGGCAGGTTAATGAACATTCCTACCCTCCTCAACTTCCGATTTAGCCGACGCCGAATTCCACAAGTGCAGGGTCTGAAGGCAGGTTAACGAACCTTCCTGCCCTCCCCAGCTTCCGACTGAGCTGACACCGAATTCCACAATTGCAGAGTCTGAAGGCAGGTTACTGAACCTTCCTGCCCTCCCCAGCTTCCGACTGAGCTGATGCCGAATTCCACAAGTGCAGGGTCTGAAGGCAGGTTAATGAACCTTCCTGCCTTCCCCAGCTTCCAGCTGAGCCGATGCCGAATTCCAGAAGTGCAGGTACGATTTCCCAAGCAAGTTACTCGGCCAGATTTTGAACTTAGCGTGATTCCTGTGTAGCCTGCTCCCAGCTCCCTGTGTGTGCTGCTGCTGCTCCTTGAGCATTTTTTAATTTGGCTGTGATTTTAGTTTCTTTTTAAGCTCAGAATTTTGCATTTAGCCCTAGCTTAGTAAATTGTATTATTTTTTACACTGTTTAGCTGGTCTAAATTTAATTGCTGGTGCCATACAATATTGTTACCTGATAGCTGAAATTTTTTATTAACTTGTTTGTACTCAAACCCCTCCAAACCCACAGTTCCTCTCTGTCTGCATGTCTCTCTCTCCCTCCTGCACTCATTCTTCCTTCCTTCCATCCCCCACCCTGCATTTCAGCCCAGCCCCCTGCTTGCCCTTATAAAATACTTCCCAAGTTTAAAATCCCCTCTCTTTCCTTCCAGGGTCTGAAGGCAGGTTAGTGAACCTTTCTGCCCTTCCCAGCTTCCGACTGAGCAGACGCCGAATTCCACAAGTGCAGGTATGATTTCCCAAGCAAGTTACTTGGCCAGATTTTGAACTTGGCGTGATTCCTGTGTAGCTCCCTGTTTGGTTTTGTTTTTTACCAGGAGAGACACACTAAGCTGAAAGCTTGCTTACAGGTGCGACCTGGGAGCACAAGGAAGTTAAGTGACTTGCTCAGGGTCACACAGTATGCAAGTGGGGGCTGTAGGATTCAAACCCAGGTCTCCAGGTTTGCAGCTCAGGCCTTAAACCACTGCACTATACCATATCCCTGTGTGTGCTGCTGCTGCTCTTTGAGCATTTTTTTTATTTGGCTGTGATTTTAGTTGCTCTTTAAGTTCAGAATTTTGCATTTAGCCCTAGCTTAGCAAATTGTATTATTTTTTACACTGTTTAGCTGGTCTAAATTTAATTGCTGGTGCCATACAATATTGTTACCAGATAGCTGAAATTTTTTATTAACTTGTTTGTACTCAAACCCCTCCAAGCCCTCGGTTCCTCTCTGTCTGCATGTCTCTCTCTCTCTCTTGCACTCACTCTTCCTTCCTTCCATCCCCCACCCTGCATTTAAGCCCAGCCCTCTGCTTGTCCTTATAAAATATTTCCCAAGTTTAAAATCCCCTCTCTTTCCTTCCAGGGTCTGAAGGCAGGTTAATAAACCTTTCTACTCTCCCCAGCTTCCGACTGAGCTGACGCTGAATTCCACAAGTGCATGTACGATTTCCCAAGCAAATTACTTGGGCAGATTTTGAACTCTGCGTGATTCCTGTGTAGCCTGCTCCCAGCTCCTGTGTGTGCTGCTGCTGCTGTTTGAGCATTTTTTCACTCGCCCCCCCATCCCTCCTCCCAACCTTAATTAAATACTTTAAAACCCCGCCTCTAGTCTTTTCTAACTGGCTGCTGAAGAGTGGAGGCATGTCTACGCTCCAGAAAGCTTAGAGATCCCACCTCCTGCATTTCAAGCCACCCCCTTCTCCCTGAAGGCATGCCTAGCCTGTTGTGAGTGTACCCTTGACCCCAAACTTAAACTAATTTCTACAGTCTTTTAAATATTTTTCTGCCCCTCCTCTTCTGGAAGAACTCCCTTCCTTCCCATTGGTTCTTCTCTCCCCGCTAAAGTCTTTAGACTCAGACTTCAGGATTAGGCAGGATAATCTTGTCTGAACTTCTTGCCCCTCCTTCTCTGGAGAACTCCCTCCTCATTGGCTCTTCCCACCCTGCTTAAAAATCTAGAATCAGGATTCGGGATTAGGCAGGATAATTTCATCTGAATTTCCCATACTATTCACATACTTTCTAGGAACACCACGCCTCATTGTGAAATGAGGGCTGCACTTTTGCTGTATCTTTTAGTTGGTAACCTGCACTGCTCACACACTCCTTGCCCTGGGTCACCCAAGTCGGGAGCTGTCATATCAACATGCAAGCCATCTGCTGATTTCTATACTCCGTTATCCCTGGACCCCTATTTAATGCCCCAGTGACATGCAGGGACTGCGGCATCCTTGCCCTCAGGCTCAACGCCTACTATGTATTCCCCCATCTTCTCTGTTCCCCACAACTCTATCATGCCAGGGTTATGATCCATGCAACACTGTGGTCAATCGGGGTACAATATAGACACACTGAAACACGAACTGTGTCCTTCCGTAAACGGGAATGTGCCAGGTCTTTTAGACTGCTGCTAAATGCACTTATTAGGATCCTAGTGTTGCTGTTGCTTTGTTCAGGAACAGTCGAGCTAAATCCAGGCCCTCAGCTACCAAGTCAACCCCCCGTTACTTAGCACACCTTAAAGGGCTGCATATTCTTCATTTGAATGTGTATAGTCCATTGAAAAAATTGGATGTCATCCAAACCTGGATCTCGCATACTAAACCGGATGTCCTGGTAATTACAGAATCCTGGCTCATACCCTCTACTCTAGACACTGAGGTGGATATTCCCTCCGATAACATTTTTCATATGGACAGGCCAATAAGAGGGGGTGGAGTTGTCATCTATGTGCTGGATAGGTACACCGTCTCTGTTACCGACTCCACTGCTGTTGCAAAGGAATTTGAAAGCTTAACTATTAAGGTCCAAATTGCTTCCTCCTCATTGTATATCATGGGATGCTATAGGCCTCCTTCTGCACGCCTTCACCTGCTGAGCTATCTTACCAACTTCCTAAGCAACATGCAGGCTGAGGTCATTATCCTGGGAAACCTCAATTTGGATTGCTTTTCTGATACCTCCACATCACTTAAAAGCCTATATGATACCTTTGGGCTGGCACAACTTATCTCTGAAGCAACACAACTAAACAAAACAAACCCCAGTAAAAGCTCCCTGGTGGACATTATACTGGCGAATAAACCACACCTAATCACTCACTCTGGTGTACTCTTCTCAGAATGTCAGCGACCATTGTCTCATTGCTTGCATAAGGTCGGCACCTAAACCCCCTTCTTCATTCAGGTACACCTTTAAAAGATGCTTGCGTGGTCTTGACATCAATGCCTTCCTTTCAGACCTCCAGGAGTCCCTGCTTTGGCAGAAATTTTACCTGGCCAGGACGGTCGAAGATGCCTATCAGTCTTTTAAAGCCATTGTGTTAAATGCACTTGACACACATGACCCCCTAGTCAAAACCCGGACCAAGAAACGCTCCTTTCCCTGGTTTATATCAGAACTGAGAATGGCCCTACATAGCAGGGACAAACTATGGAAAAAGACTTGGAAAACAAAGCTCCCTGAAGATTGGGCTGCCTTTAGGACTGCCAGGAACTATTGCACTAAACTAATCAGAACCGTAAAGGCATCTTTCAACTGAACGTCACTGGATTCTTCCACTAACTGTCCTGCAAAATTCTGGAGAACACTTAAAGATATCAAAGGTCATGCTCCCGCTAGTTCTCTTCCCTTAAAAATCTTGAAAGATGATACATCTATCATTGACAAAGCTGGGATCCTTGATCTATTGAATGACCATTTTGCCACCACAATACTGGCCTTTGACTCTTCGCTGGCTAGTCACCTTCGCACCCAATCCCTAGCACAGGTAGCATCTAACTCCTACCATACCTCTTCTGCCTCTGCTTTCTGCTTTCACCTTGTCTCCCTCAAGGAGGTAGAGGACCTGCTACTGCATCTGGACACCAGAAAAGTGCTTGTGCTGACCTTACTGACCCGTACTTCTTAAAGATCAGTTACCGTGTATTGGCTGTACCAATCATGCACCTTTTCAACTTATCTCTTTCGCTGGGTGTACTTCCTACAGTTTGGAAGACAGCTCAAGTGATACCATTGTTCAAATCTGGTGATCCAACTGACCCCAATAATTACAGGCCTATCTTGTTTCTCCCTATCCTTTCCAAATTGCTTGAAAAAGTAGTAAACTTGCAACTCAGAGATTACTTAGACTCCGCTAACTTGCTCAACCCAGCTAAATCTGGCTTTAGGCCCCGCCATAGTACAATCACTGCTCTCGCAAAGGTAATGAATGACTGGCAGAAAGCTCTTGATGATCAACTATCTGTGTGTGCAGTCTTCCTTGACCTAAATAGGGCATTCGACACCATTGATCATAACCTACTTCTGACTACCCTTCGCACTATTGCTATGGACCAAGCGTCTCTGAACTGGTTCTCCTCCTACTTCTCTGGGTGCACTCAGCAGGTAAAAGCTGTGGTTGACCTCTCCCCTCTGAAACCTGTCAATAGAGGTGTTCCTCATGTGTTCAACACTGGGTCCCTTGCTTTTTGCACTTTACATCGACAACATCGACCTTGGGATCACATCTTCAGAAATTCATCTTTTCGCAGATGATACTGTTCTTTATACATCTAGACCTACTAGTCCTTATCTGCCATCAACGTCTATGTTTCTATGTATTATTTATCTGTTGGCATTTCTGTATGACCGACCAGGTCCACCTTGGAAATGAGCTTGCTCAGTGGTGTTCCACTTAGTAATAAAGATTGATTGATTGATTGTTGCAACCCCATCACACTTTGGGTGTGGCTTGAAGATGACCATCCTGTATGTATGACACACATTTTGAACTCGAGGCAGTTGACAAACAGTTTAGCTGGGGGTCAGATCGCCTGTCCAGTTGGCATATACTTGAAGACCAGAAGTATATGTGTAGGCCTGGAAAAATCTCTAAAGCCAGACCTGAGTGTGTGGAAAGTTTGACTTACCGTATACTGAACAGAAAATTCTGATTTTAAGTCAGAATTTTGGAAACCAAGACTTTTCCCCAAGGAACGCACCTGAAGTTTTTTGAGGAATTCGATGTGCAAGGCTATACATTGTTCAGGAGGGATAGGGAGGGTAAAAAGGGTGGGGGGAGTGGCCCTGTACATCAGAGTTGGTATAAAGGCTACAGAATTTCAGGGAAGATGGGGGGGATGAGGTAATGTGGGTCACCCTGGAGCCAGAGAATGGAACAGCAATACACACAGGGGTGATCTACAGACCTCCAGCACAGAGGGAGAAAGTAGACAGGGAACTAGTGGAGAACATACATGACATGGCAGCTAAGGGTGAAATCCTGCTTGTGGGGGATTTCAATATGCTGGATGTGGATTGAGCCACTCAGATGGCTGTTTCAGCCAGAAGCACAGCCATCCTAGAATCCCTGCAGGGGGTTGGATTTAGACAGCTGGTGCACGAGCCACCCAGGGACAAGTCAGTTCTGGACCTGGTATGCACCAGTGGGTACAGAATCAAAGAAAAACAGGTGGAAGGGCAGCTGGGGTTCAGTGACCACCACATGGTGTGGTTCAGCATGGAGACATGGACTCAATCAAGCCATACAAGGGCAAGAGTATTAGACTTCAGGAGGGCAGAGTTCGCTGATATGGGTAGATGTATACAACCAGTCCTGGGGAAGGGAGAGGTAGTAGAGGGTGTGGAAGATCAATGGGAGAAACTGAAAGGAGCCATAGTAGATATAACAAACCAATGCATTAGGGTAGTGGCCAAAGGGAAAAAGAAGAAGGAAACCACTATGGTTCTCCAAAGAGGTGAGGGACAAAGTCAGGGCTAAAAGGCTGAGTTTCAGGAAATATAAGGGGAGCCAAAGGGAGGAAGACAGGGAGGTGTACCTTGAATATCTAAGGGAAGCAGGGAAGGTTATTAGGAGGGCAAAGGTGCAGACAGAAGAGAGCTTAACACAGTCTATAAACCAAGGGGATAAGGCATTTTATGGTACATCAGTGAAAGAAGAAACACCGGGGGGGGGGGATTGTAAGACTCAAGGGAGAGTGTAAGGAGGGGGATCCGGACAAGGCAGAAATACTAAACAAATACTTCTGCTTAGTATTCACTAAGGAGGGGGCGGGTCAATGACCCCAGCTGGGTTGCAGAGGCAATGGGGGGGAGGTGAACATCAGTCCATTCATAGTAGAGATAGTTCTGGAAGAACTCACAAAGCTGAAGGTGGATAAGGCCATGGGGCCAGATGGCATCCACCCAAGGATATTAAAGGAGCTGCAAAGGGAACTAGCAGTGCTGCTGGTAGCCCTGTTCACAGAGTCACTCAACACAGGTGTCATTCCAGAGGACTGGAGGAGGGCACATGTAGTCCTACTGCACAAAAGTGGCAGAGGAGGCAGGGAACTACAGACCAGTCCGCCTCACCTCAGTGGTGGAAAAGATCATGGAGACACTGCTGAAAGAAAGGATACTGGCACATTGGGAATCCGGTGGTGCTCAGGGAAAAGAAGAAGGAAACTCAAGAGCTTGCAAAACCGGCAGAAAGGCACAGCTTTATAATAGTCAACTACACAATAGATTTGATCCCCTTTTTGTTGACACACCGGACACTAGTTCTGATGATTCCACTCACACGATTGTTATAGAGACCAACCGTACTGTCTCTCGGCCCAGTTCATTAATGCCCACTAGAGAAGGTCCATTTTCCAATCAGCTCAAATTTAAATAATTTACCTACACCCAGTGAACCTTTAATAGACCTATCATCAGCTATATCACATCTGCCCTTAACCAATGATACTCCACCTGGTCCGCAACAAATATACGTACTTGGTGACTCTATCACTAAACACCTGGATAGGTCCACATGCAACCCAGATAAGACTAACAAAACATGTTCAAGTTTTAGTGGGGCTAAGATCTTGGATCTTACTGGATTGTTAAATAATATCTTAAATGACAGTGCCAGAAACCCAATTACAGTAATACATGTAGGAGCAAATAATATTTACCGGGATTCTATACACGATATCAAAGAATGATTTGCGGCTATGACTAACAAACTTGTAGAATTTGGATGTGACGTGTTTATCTGAAATACTCCCAATCCCCCGTTTTTCTCAATTTCTCAACTGAAATACTAAGATTATAAACAAATGGTTGTGCAAGTGGTGTTTGCAACAAGGCATCGCTTGTGTTATCCATTGGGAAGAATTCAACAACAAAAATGAATTGTTCTGCTTTGATGGGCAACATCTAAGCAGATAAGGTAACGCTGAGCAAACAGTTCTCATCTATCATACACAAACATTTAAACTAAATACTGGGGGTGGGATGAGGAATTCCCATTCACCTCTAAATCCTCTATTAATACTAGTAAATTCTCAAGTCATCTATTACAGTGCTTAAGTTTTAATGCCAGATGTCTAACCCATAAAATTGATGAAGTAAAAATTAAGGCCTACAGTCTAATGATAATATTGAAATAATCTCTGTCTGTGAAACCTGGGGAGATGAAACATAATCCTGGGATGCTATTATCCCTGGCAACACAACATACAATTTAAATAGGGAGAATAGGAGAGCAGAGGGGTCACCTTATTTATTAATACTTAAATACAATCTATTGATGTTTCTAGCTGTGTCAAAAAACATGACAAAAACACCAAAACTATCTGGGTAAAATTGTATTTGTCTACTGATGAGTATCTGATATTGGGGTCTTGTTATCACCCCCTAGCTCTCCTGTAGAAATTCTAGATGCTATACTATGTGACATAGAACAAGCTAGTTCTTTGGGGAATATTATCTTTACTGGTGACTTTAATCTTGGTGACATAAACTGGCATAATCATACTGCTGCTAGCAGCAATGGTAATAAACTTTTGTCTATCTGTTTAAACTCAAATCTTAAACAGTGTGTACTCTACCCCACTAGATGTGATAAAATCCTAGACCTAGTTATCTGTCATGATGATTTGGTTATTGATAATGTTAAAACTAATGATTCACGGCCAGCCAGCGAAGCGGTTGGATTTCTGCTTGTGACGCCGGTGAACCAGATTCGGGAACGAGCCCGGGTCATCGGAGGGCTGGCTGGGAGGAGAAGGATTGTGCATCCTAAGGACTGCTCTCCTTCTCCAGGGGGTGGGGGGGGTTCCTTCGGTCAGTGCAAGAGTGGCGCCTAGCGGCAGCTGGGTACATCACCCAATACACCAACGCACAGTCAAAAAAGGGTACTAGGGTGGGACAGACACTGGTGTCATTGTACGTCTCCGCCCCAATCTATAGGGATAAATCCCTCTTGGCTGAATGTCTCCATGACGCCCTGTCCCTGAGACTCAATCAGCCACCTGGCCAAGGCTCCCCCAACCAGATATGGACCTACGGCACCGGTGCCCACTGTGGTGCCTTGCCCCGCCTCCCAGGGGGCAAGCCGAGAGTGACTGGGGGAGTGAGAAGCTCATAAGGCAGTGGAGTCTTGGAGGCACCATGACCAGGGTGGAGCTAAGACGAAAGTCAGAGGAAGAGGCAAAAAGTATGCTGAATATACATAAAAAAAAAAATTAATGATCCACTCGGTAACAGCGACCATAACACCATCCTTTTTACTATTCACAAAGACAGCGTATACCATTTTAACCCCACTGTAATATACTTATATGATAGAGCTGATCTTAACGCAATCGGGAATTATATGAGTAAATTTAATTGGGACATCATTCTCTCTAATCTAACCTCTAAGCAAGGCTGGGATACCTTCAAATATATACTCTGTCATGTTAAGGACTCAGTTATTCCATCTAGGCAAAAAATCTTTAATCATAGACAAGCCCAAAAATGGACGAACAATTCCATAAAAAAACTAATCGGGTTAAAAGGGGAAAAATATAATATCTATCTTAAAAAGAAATCCAGCTCCAGTTGGAATTCTTATAGAAAATTTCAAATAAAGTGTAAATCCATGATCAAAAAAGCTAAAAGTAGATGGGAATATAATTTGGCTAGCAATGCTAAAAAATCTAATGTAAGTATTTCTTCTCATATATAAACTCTTTAAAAAAACCTACTTGCCAAGTAGGCCCTCTACTTGAAAATAGCCAGCTCATTCACAATCCAACTTCCATGGCAGATTTATTCAATGCTAAATTTTGTAATGTCTTTTCGAGCAATATCCAATAAACTCCATGCTACATACAAAGCATGGATCCGCTTATTAGTTTCACTACTGAAAACATTTAAAAAAATGCTGTTGACCTTAAAGGGAAGATGCAGTCCTGGTCCAGACAACATAGCTGGTCATTTTCTATTCATGTTAGCAGATACTCTTACCTATTCCCTAAAAATAATTTTTGAACGATTCCTGGCTGAAAACTATGTCCCTAATGACTGGAAGGAGGCAAATGTTATACCCATTCACAGGAAGGGCACAAAAAACAACTGGTAAAACTATAGGCCCATTAGTCTGACCTCCTCCACATGTAAACTCTTTGAAAGTCTTATCAAAGACATTATTTCTTCTACCCTTAACAATCATAACCTTGAGCAACATGGGTTCAAACGTGGGAGAAGCTGCCTGACTAATCTATTATGTTTCTATGAACATATTAGTACCTTACTTGATAATAGAACACCTTGTGACATTGTTTTCATTGATTTCAGTAAGGCGTTTGATGTCATGCCCCACTGGGCCTTGATCTAAAAATTATACAAACTTAAAATCAATAGTTTTCTTATTGACTGGATCAATAATTGGCTTACTAACCGGACACAGCAGGTTGTCATTAGTGGAAACAAATCCAGCAAGGGGACAGTAAGCAGTGGGGTGCCCCAGGGTTCAGTTTTGGGCCCCTGTCTCTTTCAGGGGTTTATTGCTGACCTAACAACTGATTGTTTTTCTATAACAACGAAATATGCAGATGATGTTAAAATAGTGAGATCATGTGTTAATTGATCTCATGTTAAAGATATATAACATGACCTGGATATCATTACTAACTACGTAACAACATGGGGGATGAAGTTGAATTCCTCCAAGTGCAAAGTTATGCATTTAGGTGCCAATAATCCAAAGAATATTTACACACTGGCTGGTTCAATTCTAAGTAAAACCACTAATGTAAAGGACTTGGGGGTGATTAATTCGGATATGTCATATAATAAATATCTTCATGAGACTATTAATAAAACTAATAGTGTTCTTTGGTCCATTTCTAGGAATATTAGATCCAGGGCCCCAGAAGTATTGATGCCATTATTTAGGGCATACGCTAGGCCTCTTTTGGCCAGCTCTGGTGCCTGTACCAAAAATCAGATTGTAATGCTCTTGAAAAGATTCAAAGGAAATTTACAAAACACATATCAGGGCTTCAAACAGTTTCCTGTGATGACAGATTGCAGTTTTTAAAATTAATGCCACTTTCTACTCGTCATCTTAGAGGTGATCTCTTGCTCCTCTATGATATAATTCAAGACCTTTACCTAATGTGTGAATTAGGATTGGATTTTAAAGGTCATTCACATGACACTAGGGGTCATCCCCTTCAACTGGTTGGTAAATCCTTTCATTATTCCAATTGTAAATATTTTTTCACTCTCAGAACTATCAGATCGTGGAATAGACTACCCTTAAATGTCATTGTAAGTGAAACTAAAAGCATTTTTAAGTATCGACTTGACAAATTAATAAACTCAGATTGTGTTCTTTCCTACTATTCTTGGGTTTAGCGTAAGAGTGATATGGGCTAATAGAAACATAGAAGTTGACAGCAGATAAGGACCGCAAGGCCATCCAGTCTGCCCATTTTTTTTTCTACCTTATAAATGTGCCATCGGCCTTTGCTCTGTCAGTGGCCTATCTATTCATACTCATCTGTATTGCTCCCTTATGCCTATCCCATGCCTGTTTGAAGCCCTGCACTGTATTCATAGCCACCACTTCCTGAGGTAGGCCGTTCCATGCATCCACCACCCTTTCTGTGAAAAAGAATTTCCTCACATTCCCCTTAATCGCCCCTCTAATCTCATGCTGTGTCCTCTTGTCCTGCTATTTTCTTATATTTAAACATGTTATACTCTTTCACCGTGTTAACGCCTCTAAGGTGTTTGAATGTCTCGATCATATCACCTCTCTCCTCCTTTGCTCAAGGGTATACATATTGAGCCCGTTAATATGTCCTCATATGTCTTCTGATGCAGTCCCTGCACCATTTTGGTTGCCCTTCTCTGGACTGCCTCAATTTGGTTAATGTCCTTGTGAAGGTGTGGCCTCCAGTACTGCATGCAGTACTCCAGATGGGAGCCTAACCAGTGTCTTGTAAAGAGGGATTATTACCTCCTCTTATGACTTCTGATACCCCTAATTATACACCCCTAACATCTCTAGCCTTACCTACTGCTTTAGAGGTCTGCTTGGATGATTTCAGGTCATCGGTGATGATGATGCCCAAGTCTCTTTCTTCCTTTGTGACTGCCAGCAACTCCCCTCCCAGCCTATAGGTGGCTTCAGGGTTTCTCTTCCCTATGTGCATGATCTTGCACTTCTTTGCATTAAATCTCAGTTGCCCCTCTTCTGACCATTTTGCTAGTTTATCCAGATCTCTTCTCATTCTGCCCACCCCATCTGGATCATCTACTCTGTTGCAGATCTTGGTGTCATCTGCAAACAGACAAGCCTTACCCTCTAGTCCATCTGCAATGTTATTAATGAAGATATTGAAGAGGACTGGCCCCAGGACTTATCCCTGAGGTACCCCACTTGTGACTTGCATCTCTTCTGACTGTATACAATTTACCACCACTCTCTGTTTTCTGCCCGTCAACCAGTTTACCACCCAGTTGACCAACTTCTGACCCACCCCGAGCCTACCCAGCTTATTTATCAATCTTCTATGTGGAACAGTGTCAAAAGCTTTGCTGAAGTCAAGGTAGGCAACATCAACTGCTCCCCCTTGGTCCACCACTCTGGTTATCCAGTCAAAGAAATCTATGAGATTAGACAGGACCTTCCTGTTGTAAACCCATGCTGTCTTGGATCCTGTGCCCCTATGGATTCCAGGTGTTGCACTATCCTTTCCTTAAGGAGTGCCTCCATAATCATGCCCACTACTGAGGTAAGACTGACTGGTCTGTAGTTCCCTGTCTCCTCCCTGCTACCACTCTTGTGGAGTGGGATCACATGAGCCCTTCTCCAGTCTTCTGGGACCTCTCCTGTGCTCAGAGACTCACTAAACAGTTCTGCTAATGGCTGTGCTAGTTCCACCCTTAGCTCCTTAAGTACCCTGGGATGTATGCCATCAGGTCCCATTACCTTGTCCACCCTGAGCTTAGCAAGCTCTTGTAGGACCCCCCTGGCTCTTAACTCACCATAGTATGAACCATAGTAAGATCTGAGGCAACACAGATTCACAGCAGGAAGGTCATGTCAAATTAATCTAATCTTTTTTTTGATTAGGTGACTAAGGAACTTAATCAGGTGGGGCAGTAGACGTCGCCTACCTGGATTTCAGCAAAGCCTTTAACACTGCACCACATAGAAGGCTGATTAACAAGATGGGTGGTCTCAGCATGGGAGACAAGGTGGTATACTGGTCTAGGAAATGGTTAACAGACAGGAGACAGAGGATGGTGGTAAATGGGGTACAATCTGGGGAGAGGGGGGTGACCAGTGGGGTACCACATGGATCACTACTAGGACCAGTCCTGTTCAGTGTCTTCGATATTGACATTGCAGAGGGGCTGGAAGGAAAGGTCTGCCTGTTTGCAGAAGACACCAAGATCTGCAACAGGGATACTCCAGAAGGGGTGCAGAAAATGAAGAGGGACCTGGAGAAGCTTGAAAGATGGTCAGAGATGTGGCAACAGAGGTTCAATATAAAGAACTGCAAAATAATGCTCCTGGGCAGGGGGATCCCTGGGGAGAGCTACAGGTGGGAGGGGAGTTGACTGTCACCAAACAGGAAAGGGACCTAGGGGTCATCACCTCTGATGACCTTAAGGTATCAAAGCAGTGTGCAAAGGTGGCAAGGAGGGCCAGTGGCATGCTGGGGTTCATAGGCAGGGGTATCACTAGTAGGAGGAGGGAGGTGGTGATACCATTGTACAAAACATTGGTAAGGCCTCACATGGAGTACTGCGTGTAGTTCTGGAGGCCACACCTCTGCATGGACATAGATAAGGTAGAGACTATCCAGAGAAGGGCAACAAAGATGGTGCAGGGCTTATAACACAAAACATATGAGGAGAGACTAAGGGACCTCAATATGTACTCACTGGAGGAGAGGAGACAGCGGGGGAACATGATTGAAACTTTCAAGTACCTCAAGGGCATAAACAAGGTGCAAGTGGGGGAGTTTTTCCAATGTAGAAAAAGTACTAGCACAAGGGGGCACAATATGAAATTGGAAGTGGGTAGATTAAGAGGTAATGTGAGGAAGTTTTTCTACACAGAAAGGGTAGTCAACATATGGAATAGCCTGCCACAGGAGGTAGTGGGGGCAAGCACAGCGGAGGGGTTTAAGCATGCTTAGGACAGGCACAAGGGAAGCCTGAGAGGGGAAGGAGGGAGTGAGGAAAAGCCATTGATCACATAGGGTCAGTGGCCACACACAATGTATAGGGTCTACGGGCACACTGGATGGGCCTAGCAGTCCTTATCTGCTGACAATTTCTATGTTTCAAAAAGGACATTCAGAGGAACTGACTTGGAATAAACACTTGCTACAGAACTGCTGCTTAAGAACTCATCTCTACAAGGACATTTAAAATCCTGTCTGGACTCTAACATCAAAACAAGGCATAGTTTTAGAATAACAGTATCTAGTGTTTTCTGTAAACCATCCAGTTTTGCTTTTAATATTGTTTGCATTTCTAAGTTCTTCCAAACTGTAGACTTTTCCGTATTGCTTTTATTTTAAGTAAACATTTATGATTTTCACATCAGCTCTGCCTGTGGGTTGATTGTGTGATTTAACATTTTCACAGAAGGGTTTTGAAAAGACTGTGTGCCTTGACAGATAGTACCGCTCGGCTATCGTACAAAACTACTCAGGCAAGACGTAGCCAGTGGCCATGGTGGGATTCAAATACTGAAAGTAGTGCAGAGTCAAGGAAACTCGAAACTACAGAATCCACCCTCCCACTGGGAAAAAGAAGGCGGGTAAGTCTTCCAGAACCCTTTATTCCTGTTCACGAGTTCTTGAAAAGGGGGATCCTCTCTGCAAACAGGAGGTCCTAACCGGCTGCCTGAGGATTGGCGGAGAGGGGTTCATGACAGGCACCACCAGCATCCTAGGTGTGATCACACTACTTTTTTCCAGAGCAGACATTGCCTTCTAGAAACAGCAAGTGTGATGGAACCAGTATAGAGGTCAATCCATTCCCAAAGCTCTATATTACCCTGACTATTAATGCCCAGCAAACAGAGACAGGGAAAATGAATTTGGACCCATCTCAACATCTACTGTAGAGGTCAGGCAGAAAATGGCTTTATTCTGTGCAAAGGAAATGCAGTCTCTAATAGACTGCTTGCACTGCATTTCAATTCTCCATCGGAAGCATGGGATCTTACACAGTTTGCTAGGTTACCACGGCAACTGTACAATTTTCATCAGGAAAAGAGTTTCTAGCCAAAATGTAAAAACCCTTAGGAAGAAAAGAAAGTTAACTTCTTGTGAAATAATGAAAAACAAATTTGTGTAAGGTTTCCATTGTACAAAATATATGGATTAAATTCTGTATCCTTACACGAGTATTCGAAGACTGGGGGAAGGGCATGGTGGTCATAGTGGGAAACATCCCAGGAAATGTGAACTGTAAATCTTTCTCAGAAAAACTGAAATTTAAAAAAATATCTAGCATGCTGTTTAAAAAAATATATGTCCCCTTCCCTCCCTCCCTCTCCTCCCTCCCTTCCTTCCTTCCTCCTCCCTTCTTCCTTCCTCCCTCCCTAACACCCTCCCTCGCTCCCTCCCTAGGAATAAGTAAGCAAAAACCCACAAAAGGGCATATAGTAATACCAAATCATTGACCACCCCAGGGGTGCCTTCACACCCCTAGAACATGCATTGATTTAGCATCACTGCACTGCGCACCCTAACGTGGACGTGGCACAGTGTCACCTCCTCACTGAACATAACACATTTTCTGTATGGATTCCCTAAAATACTTGTGTCGATGTGTCAAACTACTTGCAGAGAGTTGAATTGTAAAATGAGTTTCATACTGGGGGTGGGGAGATAGCTTCATTCATGCCAAGTACGTTTATTAATGTCTGACAGATTGATCACTGAGCTCACCTCTGAGTCAAAAGACCATGTAGGTTGGTTTTATCTTCTGGTCAACTATGAATAGCCAGTTTAACTTGTTTACCTCATGAAGCAGCAACTCTAGAACAATTCAAAACTGTCTGGGGTTTGAACAAAGCTGATTGGATGTCCCTCAAAAGAATAACTAGTTGATGACAGCAGTGCTACGTCCTGACCTTATGACATATGGGAGCTCAAGGCGAGAGAGGAGAGAGAGAGAGGGGGGTGGTGCTGGTCCCAAGGATTTGTGACAGCCCCATGGTTTGGTGTCTGGTGGGTCTGGTGGAGATCAGAAGCATCAGGAAAGTGAGTCACAGCTACTGGAGGGGTCAGAGAGTGAGCAGCACTGGGAAGAAGCCCCTTGTAGCATGTGCTCCCATTCTGTTGGTGGCATTAGAGCCGCTGGTGCTTGAGGTACTGAAGGAAGACGTCTTTGCCTGAGCCAGGATAGGGAACCTGAGCACAGAGGTGGATCAGGGATTTTGCAATGGGGTGTGCTGAGGTGGTGTGCATACTTGATATGCAGTTTTTGTAATCCTTTACATTGTTTCATATTATGTTTTTCATAATCTATAGTTTTAAATGTATATTTTCTTGCAATCAATATATTAGACTTCTTTAACAAAGTGAAATGGAACAGCACCAAGCAAGCAAGTTACACTGAGGGTACAGTCATCCCCTTCACCCCCTACCCCACATCTGCCACTGTGGCCAAGCAGAAGACATGTGGTTGCAGCAGCTAAATGGAGGGCACAGAGGCTGCCAAAGATTGCAGTAGGGCTGCGGCTCTCTTTTGACTGTGCCACACACATGGTTGAGTGAGAGCCAGCTATGGCTGTGCCAAACACGTGGTTGACTGAGAGCCAGTTATGGCAGCAAGAAGTTTGGGAACAGAATGGCGGGTGGCAACACAAGCAGTCCAAGTAGGGCCCCAAGGAGGTCCAAGTTAACCCTGCAGTATGATGGTGATGGTGGTGGTGGTGGTGGTGGGGGTGTTATTGAAATGTTGGACATGCCATCCTTCATGTACAGTAGATGTTTAACCAAGGTCCCATCAGTTAACCTATGACACACCTCTTACCTCTCCTGGCCAACTGTCCCTCTTTCAGTAAAGCAGGTCTGAATGCAATCACCCTGTCTGTGAGTGTGGTATACAAGTAACAGCTGGTGCCACTTTTGTCACATACTGTGCCTTCTCTCAGTACCAGCATTTCTGTTATGTAATGCACATTTATTTATAGTATGTTTCAAAACACTATAAAAAAAACAAATTCTATGCTACTCTGTGAGAAAGCTTACAGCTACCAGTAGCTATCACACAGTGGTTTAGGTGAATGCCAGACAAAGGAAACCAGAGCTAAAACAGGCAAAACAGTGAAATAAAACAAAACACAGGGATACTGTCCTTGACCACAATCAGTAGTGCAGTCAACTTTCAAGCACACTGCCCTCCAGTTTGACAAACAATTTTGAAACGTTTTTAGGGAGGAACTCAGCAAAACAATACCTGACAGAATCCAATTGCAGTATTAGTTGGAACATTCCTGTAGGAGTCAAGAGGAGCGTCCTTGATTTACTGTTTCCTTCAGGTCGAACAACATTCTTTTTTTCAACCGTATATTTATCTTCTTCGCTGCTGACCGTCCCCCTTCTAGCCAGTCACCCCCCCAGCCCTGTGATTCACCATCCCTAGGTACTTACCTGGCTTCTGTGTTTACCCCATAGTGTACCCCCTTATGGTGAGGTCTCTGAAAAGTGCAACCGCCCTGACAGGGTTGGGATCCAGTGAGGAGGAGGGGGCCTGGTCAGAACTGCAGAGTCTGTGGGGGTCAGACTTCATCCTGCCAGTCGAGGGGTTTCCATCAATTGTCTCCAATGGATGCAGTGACGTATACTTGAACCGGTAGCGGCAACTAGCAGTGACCCATCCAGTGTGCTACCACCCAGCTTTTGCCAGGTGTCAGATGAATATCAGAGGATGGAATCCCAACCTCCAAAGAAGGAGAAATGTTCCAAGGGACACTTATCCCTCCTTCCCTGGTTGGTCTCTAGTGACTCAAGTCAGTTTCCGAACCCAGGCGGCTGGAGAAGCAAATAGAAATTCTACTGCTACACTACTGGAATGACTGGTGTTACAACATATAGGATAGTGTATGGTAGCCCATACGCAACAAAGCTGTTCTTACACCAAGTGGTTACTATGACATCAAGGACCTCATGAGAAAAGCTTGAGAGGTCCCTTTGACGTCATGGCAACCACAAGGTGTAAGAATAACATGGTTGTGTTGTGGGGGCTACCATACACTTTTCTATATAGTGTATGGTGAAAACAGCAAAAAGTTGCTTACTTTTTGTGCTCCACGAAACGTTACTTGCTTTCAGCAACTGTGCTTCACCGCCAACTGCCCACCAGACAGCTCACTTGTGCAACCATTCAGCCACTGCTAGCCCTATCAACAGCTCAGATGGGGACGCTTGCATTAAGACGTCCATACTAATGCAGAATGAAAATTCGGCATGAGTTAGTATGGACGTCACTACTGCAGCAGAATGACTTTTTTTACGGTGTATGGGTTTCCATACACAACATCCTTCCACCATACACTATATTCTTATAATTACAGCTTACAACTTTAGACAGTGCAGTCCCCCACTCACCTATACTCAAGACAATCAAAGGATTCTTCTTCTTTGCAAGAACTTACCCCATATGATGCACGTTTCTTAATACTCTCTGCCTCCTGGTCGCTAACAAAGTCATGATACATAACTGCATAGGGCTGAAGACTTATGATCTCTCTTCTTATCGGCTGAAGCATCAGGTTGGGGCTGTTGTTGGTCTCGTAAGAACAATATAGCTTTGGATCTTGATAGTGCTTGACCTGCAACAAAACCACAAAAATAAAAAACAGTGAGATACAAGCTTTTGAATATGGCTTGCTTGACATCTCTTTAGTCTCCTTTTATTATTGTCAGTGTTAGTTGTTCAGTAGGCATCAGGCTCACATCTGGGGCTATGACATCAGAAGATCATGGGTTCTAGACCCACACAAGGAACTTGGACTAATACCCATTACTGATACTGTAGTACAGCAGTAGTGGGGCCACTCCACTGTTGTTGAGGTGGTGTCCTTCAGATGAGACATTAAATGTGAGACCCTTCTACCCATTTTTGGTCACTGTCCAGGTGGAATTTAAAAATACCATGGCATTTATCTCAAGAGGAGGGGATTTTCCCCAGTGTCCTGGCTAATATTCTCCTTGTCAATAAAACAGGTCCACATAACCCACCTCCGATGGAAGAACTTAGAAATTACTTGTCACAGTTCAGTGTGCTTGTACTGTTAAAAAATCTACCAGATATACAGTGGATTGGGACATTCTATTAGCAAAATCACCATAAGTCAGGCCTTGCTAATAAGTTGCTGGACTGTCTGTAGGTGTTGTTGTTCAGGGAACCCACAAGACAGGCTGCCACTTGATGTGGTACTCACCAACTCAGAAATGGTAGGTACAGTGTGGGCTGGGGAACCACTGTGGTCGAGCGACCATAACACCATTTAGTTTTAACTGACCCTGGATACCAGTAAAGCCTCATCAAATGCTGTGGTTTTGGATTTCAGATGAGCAGACTTTGACCAGATGAGGGAATTAGTCAAGGGTAAGGTGGTTGGGGTGGACAAGATCAGGAGGTGGGGAGAAATTAAAGGGTCCTTTCTTGAGGCAACTAAATCATGCCTGAGAATAGTTACCAAGTATAGCCCAGGCACTGCATGCCAGTGGGCTACTACCCCTGCCTGTTGACCCTCTAACAGGTTAAGGAGCCTGGATTCTGCTACAGTGTTGGCTGGAGGTTCTATCCCAAAGTTATAGTAAATAGCATGGTGCCTCTGCCCAGAGTGAGTTATAAGTGGGTCAGGTGACTGGTTGGTGCAGCCCCCCTGAAATGCTGCACCTACCCACCTCCCCTACCAACCACCCCACATACTGAATACCCAACGGTTTCCCAATACCAATAATCATAAGCACCTGGTTATTGACAGTCACAAAATACCCCTCATACAGCAATTCCAAACAACAAATCACAACTTTATTGGGGGTAAAAGGGGGTTAGGATAGGGGTACCTGGACTAGGGATAGCTGTGGAGAGAAAAAAATATTATTAGTAAGAAATAACAATGCAATAACAACATGGGCCTAGAGGACAAACCAACCCTGTGACCCACCCACACTGGCACCAGTGTAATGTTTAAAAGGTCTGTCTGGGTACCCAATAAGTGGAGGCCTGGATGGTGCCAGGGGCTGGCCGGCTGTTGGGGCCCTAGGATACTGAAAAGTTAAAGGTAAATGTAAACTGAACACTCCCCTTGAATTCCAGGGCAATCCTTCGGTGCTCAGAATTTGAAGATTCTTCAGAGTCTCTAGCTTGAAGGGGCCCCACAAGTCCGGGAGTGATGGGCTCAGTTCTCAGAGGGTGGTGTACTGGACAGCAGAAGGGTGCATTGAAGCCTTGATCTTGATTGAAGGTCTAGCAACTTGTCCCCTTGATTGAAGATCTGTCCACTTGTCACCTTCGGCCTCTTCTGGCCCATTGCAGAACACAAATGCAGGTCCCACTCAGCCTTTTTAGTACTGGTATTTATTTATTTAAAATTGGTGACTGGGGGAAAGGTACACTGAGCCGAGGCTCATTTCCAGGTGTGACCCGGGTACAAAGTATACACAGTAATGAATGGTGTTGCAAAATAAGTAGATTACAAAAAATATATACAAGGACATAATTGATTTTGTTACAATAAATATACAGTAAAGGCACAGGAATATAAGCGAGAGTACATAGGCGTGGCAAACAATTATACAGTAAGACCCTTTGAGGCCCCTCGTGAGGGGATCATGAGTAGGCAGGGGCGGGTTTGAGATCAGGAGGGGGAAACAACTCAGGCCAACAAGATGTAAGAACACAGAGCAGAGGCTAGAGAAGGAAGGCATAAGTGGAGATAAGGGGGGGAGTGGGAGAAGCACGCTTGGTCGGAAGGGAGAAGGAGGGGTGGTTAGGAACATTGGAGCACTAAGGGGAGGGGAGGAGTCTGAGGAGTCTTCTAAAGGATGAAAAAGGGAAGGCAAGGAGAAGATCAGAGGGTATGTTATTATAGAGGAGAGAGAGAGAGAGATGGTATGAGAAGGCAGACTGGCCAGTAGCAGTGTGAAGACGGGGAATGTGGAAAGTGCGCGAATCCTTGTGGTGAAGAGAGTAGGCTGTGGATTTGGCCGGGGCAAAGTGGGATGAGGGATGAGGAGGAGGGTGCTAAACCAATATTTTGCAATGAGGGAGGCACTTTGGACGGTTCTTCTGTGAGAGAGTGGAGCAAGGGAGATTGGTGCATAGAGGAGACAGTGATGAGTGGGGGGAGGCAGTTGGCAAAGCGGCAGAAGGAGTTGAGAAGAGTGTCTAATTTATTTATTTATTTAAGAGGTTAACCAGGACAGCATACTGAACAGGGGACCACTCAATTCCAGATGCGTCCTGAGGGAGGGGGGGATAGGGTACAATAATACAGCACAGACATGTCATAAGGAACTAGAGTACATACATATAAACATATTTTGAGTGATAAGAGAGAGACCAACAATTTTAATACATTCAGTAGAGATATTTACAGTGAATTGCAGAAAAAAAAGCTGCTACCCGCATGTTGAATGGGGAGTGGCTATACTAGGCTGTACCAGAGCTAGGAGCATGTGCATCTGGTTGAGAAATGGGCACTGAGGAGGAGGTTGAGATGCTGTGAGTTAGTGGTATGCCTAATGTCGGTAGGCAAGGCATTTCAGAGTTTGGGCATGCGATATTTGAAAGCAGCTTGACCTTTGGATGTGCCCATGAAAGGGACATGGAGAAGCCTGGAGTCTGCGCTTCTGTGGGAGTAGGCAGGTGGAGATGGTGTTGAGAGGACAGATTTGAGGTATAGGGGAAGGGACTGAGTCCAGTATTTGGCTATAGTCCTAGTGCAATGGATCTGTCTGGGGGGCTGGAGTGAGGGCAGGGCTAGGGAGCTGTATAGGTCACAATGGTGAGTCATTTGTGGACAGTCCAGGATGAGACAACAGAAGGAATGGAAGAGTATGTCCAGGCTGACTAGGGAGGAGCAGGGAGCAGAGCCGTAGACTACATTGCCATAGTCAAGTAATGGGAGAATCATCTTTTGAACAATTTCCTTCCGGGACGGTGGGGATACAACCTTTGCTTGTATAGAGGCCAAGTTTAGGGTGAAATTTCCTGTGAGTTGATTCAATATGTGTGGCGAAGTCGAGGTGCTGGTCTAGCCAGACCCCTAGGTATCTGAAGGAGGTGCATATCTCCAGGGGGGTCCCGTCCAAGGTTTGGAATGAGGGGTGAGCGGCTAGGTGGGAGAGTCTTGTCTGTGAGCCGAAGGTTAGCGAGATGGTTTTCTTGGAGTTTAGGAACAATTGGTTGGAGCGGAACCAATGCTGAACTGCGCTAAAATCCTGTTGCAGTACATTGGCCACTTCTGCGGTGGAGGGGCCTGTGGCATACAGTACGGTGTCATCCGCGTACATATGGATGGACATATGTAGGCAGGCCATTGGAAGATCATTTAAGAAAATGGAGAAAAGTAACAGTCCCAGGACTGAGCCTTGGGTGACACCAGTAGTGACTGGCAGGGGACTAGATGTGTGAGGGCCAATTTTTACAGATTGGTGTCTGCCTACCAGGTATGCATGAAACCAACTGATGGCAGAGCCAGAGAGTCTGGCATCTTTTAATTTGGCTAGTAGCAGTGAGTGGGAGATGGTATCAAAGGCCTTGGCCAGGTCTATAAAAATGGCTCAGGTGATATGCCCTTTGTCCATGCCGGTGAGGATGGCATCGGTGATCCTTATTAGGGAGGTGATGGTTGAGTGCGATTTGCGAAATCCAGACTGGTAGGGGGTGAAGAAGGAGGATGCATCCAGATAGAAGGAGAGTTGGGCAAGAACAAGTTATTCCTGCAGTTTGGCCAGAATAGGGAGGAGGGAGATGGGGTGGTAATTTCCAGGTGAGGAGGGGTCACTCCGTTTGGGAAGGGGGATGACAGTTGCCTGCTTCCAGTCAGCTGGTATTATGGCTAATGAAAAGGAGAGGTTGAAAAGGTTGGCCAGCGGGGTGGCTATGGCGGGGGCAGACAAGTTTATCATTTTGGCGTCCAGGCCTGTGGAGCATTTGCCTTTGTTGGGATTGAGAGCTCGCAGTGCTTTTAACACGTCGGCTGGGGAGACCAGATGAAAAGAGAAACTAAAGAGCTGGGAGGTGGGCTGCGATTTTGGGGAGGTACTCGGTGTGGATGGGTGTAGGAGAGCTGATAGAAGAGAGTCCGCACAGCTGGTGAAGAAGATATTGAAGGCAGAGGCCACTTCACCAGGGTCAGTGATGGTAGCACCTTGGATGTTTAGGGTCAGAGTTGGTGGTTGGGCTGGGGGGAGAGGAGGGATTTGATGGTTTTCTAGAAATTTGTTGGGTGATTGAGGTTAGAGTTGAAAGCTGTCAGGAAGTAATTATTTTTAGCCTGGCATATAAGTTTGGTGCAGGAGTTGTGGAAGGCATGGTAGCATTGGAGAGATGTTTGGGTGCCCGTTATCTTGTGTGTTTTCCATGCCTGATCCCTGGTGTGGCACTGGCTAATAATAGCGGTGAAGACCCAGGGAAAGTGGGAGCCCCTGACCCTTTTTTTCTCAGAGGAGCATGGGAGTCCCACACTGCAAGGAATCTGGCCTTGAAGGTTTCGAGTGCGTGGTCAATTAAAGGCGCCTTTGGTATGAAGGACCAATCTACATGTGCCAGGTCATGCAAGAGAGAAGCTAGATCTAGAGAATTGTTGGACCTTGTTTTTGTCTCCAGATAGAGAGAGAAGAGGCTGGGACCATTCCAGAAACAACACCAGCGTAATCCAGCATTGGCAAAATTGTTTTATGTACAAGCTCATGTTGAGTGGGGAGAAGGAGGCTGGCTTTGTGTTGGTAGAGGACTGTGAGTCTGGGCCGGAGTTTGGTGCAGATGGCCTCAATGTGATTAGAGAAATCAAGGTGACAGTCCAGCCAGACTCCCAGTCATTTGAAAGCACGGACCGACTCAAGGGGTGAGCCGTCCACGGTGGTGATCACAGTGGGGGGAGGGTAGAGAAGGAGGTCAGCTTCTGTCTGGAGCCAAAAGCCATGGTGACTGTTTTTTTGGCATTGAGTTTTAGCTGGTTTGCTTGGAACCAGGACTGAACTCTGCTGAAGTATTTTGGAGACTGGTGAAAACACTGTCGTTGGAAGGGCCAGAGGCACAGATGATAGTGTCATCTGAGTACAGGTTCATGTTAAAGGAGAGACAGACTGAGGGAATGTCATTTATGAGGAGAGAGAAGAGGATGAGGCCAAGTATAGAGCCCTGAGGAATCCCTGAGAGGATAGGGAGAGAAGTGGAGAATGCATCACCTATTTGGACTGACTGTTGTCTATTATGGAGGTATAAGCAGAACCAGTCGTCAGCAGGCTTAGCAAGGCCAAAGGAGCTATGTTTATGAAGAAGTAGTGGGTGGGAGACAGAGTCAAAAGCTTTTGCCAAGTTGATGAAGATAGCAGCAGTGATTTGACTTTGGTCCATAGCAGTGAAGATAGATTCAGTAATGGGCAGCAGAGAAGTGATGGTGGACTGTTGTTTCGAAAACCTGATTGTACAGGTGAAAGGGAGTTGTTGGAGGAGAGAAAGTCAGAGAACTTAGACAGTATGAGGGATTCCTGGATTTTGGCAAGGGAGGAGGAGAGAGATGGGCCTATAATTACCTGGGGTGAAGGGATCGCTGCCTTTGTGTAATGGAAGGACCTTAGCCAATTTCCAGG
This sequence comes from Neoceratodus forsteri, assembly GCA_016271365.2. Classification (NCBI taxonomy): domain Eukaryota; kingdom Metazoa; phylum Chordata; order Ceratodontiformes; family Ceratodontidae; genus Neoceratodus; species Neoceratodus forsteri. Next base: position 158,926,251 of record CM057458.1, on the reverse strand, counting down.
CTTTGGGAACAGTGGCTGTGGATAGAGATATTTAGTATGTATGTCAAGAGGGCAACTACTGCGGGGGCGGAGATGTGGAGCAGTCTAGGGTGGATACCATCAGGGCTGGATTTGGATGGGTTAAGGGAGGTGAGGGCAGTGTAGACTTCAAGAGGAGAGAAGGGAGGAAGAGGAAGCTGGAGGAAGGGGAGGGTGGTTCAGGAGTGCAGGGATAAGAGACAGAAGAGGGGGTGGGGGGAGTCGGGCAGGGCACAGGAGACGTAGAACTTATTGAAGACCTCAGCTACAGAGGCAGGGTCAGAGACAGGGCAGCCATCAATCTTTAAGTACTGGGCAAGCTTGTTTGGAGGGGGAGATCCAGGAGGGAGTGGATCACCTTCCAGAAAGACACTGGGGAATTTTGGCTCTGATCGAGCTGGGATTTAAAATATGAAGCCTTGGACTGACGGATGGCCTTGGTGCATCTGTTTCTGAGTTGTTTGTAAGATTGGAGGTCGCTGGGGCATGGGAAGTTTTGTATAGCCTTCAGGCTTGTTCCTGGAACGACACATGTCCATGAGGTCAGAGGTGATCTGGGGGTGGGTATGCACCCTACTTTCTAAGGGGTGAGGTCCCAGATGCGCTTAAAGATGTTGCAGAAATGGAATAGGGCAAGGTCAGCATCAGGGGTGGAAAAGACTGGTTGCCAGTCTGCATTTGTGAGATCATGCTGCAGGGCAGATTCATTGAGGGAATGGTGGGAGCAAGACCAAATGAATTTGGGAGGGGAGTGGGGGGAGTGAATTTTGCAAATGCAGTAAGTAATACAGTGGTCACTAACAGCATCGGAGAGGATGCCTGAGGCTGAGATCCGGTGGGGATGGGAGGATAAAATCCAGTCCAGAAGGCAGTGGTTTTGAGACCAAAGGTTTAGACTGGTTGTTTCCTGGATTAGCTGGGAGATATTGAGGGCTTCTATCATTAGGGTGGTAGCCTTGGCAGATGAGGACAGCCAGTTGTGACAGAAGTCCCCTAATAGCAAGAGTTCACCATTGGGAGGTGCTGGAGGAGATGGAGGAGATAGAAGAGATGGCCTTGATGAGGGAATCTGGCGAGGTCTTCAGTAGGGCATACAGAGCACCAATGTAGAGGGTATCAGAGGAGGGAAAGAATAAGTGAGCAACAATGAAGTTATGGGAGGAAGAGCAGGATTCCTTGAAAATAATGGAGCATGGGATAGATTGCCTGATGTACAGGGCTACTCCCCGCCTCGCTTACCTCTGTCCTGATGGAATAAGTTATGGTCAGGAATGGCAAGAGAGGAGTTAGGAATGTTGGTGGATAGCCAGGTTTCCGAAATGCAGAGTATGTCAGGGTGGTATTGGGTGAACCATACATTTAGGGCATCCATTTTGGGGAGGAGGCTCCTAGCATTAAGATGAAAAATGCAGAGGCCCTTGGGAATCGAAGATGAGATCTGGTATGGGGCAGCCCTGGGAGGGAAATGGACGAGGTGGTGGTGAGTTGGGCAATGGAGGGGCCAGGGTTGGGTTGAATGTCACTGGCCAAGAGCAAGATGAGGAGGGAGAGGGTAAGGAGAGGAGGGTGTTTTGATCTTCCAGAACAGTGCATGGAAGGCAGGGCATAGAGGTTTAAGCTCCGGTAGAGCGCCTCGAGGTTTAGGAGGTGGGAGGGGAGCAGTGAGGGATGACTGAAGTGGGAAAGAGGGGAGGGTAGAGGGTGGGACATGGGGAGGAGAAAGGGAGAAACAGGGATAGGATAGTGTTGGGGAGGACCGTAGGGTGGAGGAGGGTAGCTAAAGGAGGGGTGAGGGGTGATAAGTGGATGAGCAGAGAAAGGGCAGGGGCAGCTTGGGGGAGGGGCAAGAAGGAGGGGATGATGGGGAGGAAGGTAAGTAAGTAAGAGAAACAGGAGAGAGATTTGGGGGGAGAGAGGGAAGGTGAACGACACGGTCAGGGGAGAGAGACCCATTTGCTGGGTGTGGAGGGAGATTATAGGAGCAGTGAGAGAGTAGAGAGGTTGGACGTGGAGGAGAGGTGGAGAAGTAGTGAAGTAGTGGGGAATAGGTGTACTAGGAAGAGACAGGAGGACTGGGCTACTGGGATTGATGGCAGGCAGCGCCTGTGGGAGGAGATGAAATTTAGGATTGATGTTATGGATGAATACTACTGGGATTTGATTGGACAAGCTGCACTGTAGGGTGGAGTCTGAGGTGCAGCAAGAGCATTTAAAAAGTGCCGGGGGTGGGAGACAGCGGGCAGGACAAAATTTAGGTGGTAGAATATAAGTAAGAAAAAAAATGCAGTTTAGAAGCCTGGTAGCAGATTTCAGTTGGAGTTCAAATCAGCTTGCTCTAGGAGCCAATGAGGATGAGTACACCACAGAGGTAGACAATTGCCGGTAAGTAGCTGGGGGGCGCCAAGAATTTGAAAAAGGTCCTGTGATCCTAAGTGGGCTGTAGCTGGATTTTCATATGGCTGAAGAGGGCAAGGCAGGCAGCATCTGCAGGGAAAGCTGTACTGTGGGGGGAGTGCACCCGGGTCAGGGGCTCTAGTCCTGGATTTTCATGCATCTGAAGAGGGTGAGGTGGGTAAAGTCTGCATGGAAAGCTGCACCACGGGGGATGGCACCCAGTCGTGGAGGCTCTAGTCCTGGATTTTCATGCAGCTGAAGAAGGTGAGGTAGGTGGCACTTGTGGGGAAAGCCGCACCACAGGGGAGCGCACCAGGGTCAGGGGGGCTATAGTCCTGGATTTTCATGCGACTGAAGATGGCGAGTTCAGCAGCCTCTGCAGGGAAAGCTGCACTGCAGGGGGAGTGCACCAGGTCAGGGGAGCTCTAGTCCTGGATTTTCATGCAGCTGAAGATGGCAAGGTGGGCAGCATCTGCAGGGAAAGCCACACTGCAGGGGGAGTGCAGCCATATCAGTGGGGGGTTCTAGTCCTGTAGAAGAGAGAGCCTCAGAAGGCCCAGACCCGGGAGTGGCTCCACAACCCAGCTCCCCCAGTGGGATGTAGGTGCTCTAGCACCCCAGCAAGTGCCGGTGGCCCCCTGAGACTGGCATGCCCCACTTGAGAGGGGTTAGCAAGTTCCCTTCCTGGCTCTGGAGAGTGCCTCTGTAACTGGAAGAAGTCACCTTTTTTCTGCGCCAATGCGTAATTCCTGAGGCAGCCAGGCAACTTTCCACTTTCGGCATGCAATGCCTTTGTGCCACTGACTTCCAGACTTTGAGGAACAGTTCAACTTCACACTGGGATGCACAGCAATAGCAAGGATCCTGAGACATGAAGGCACCTGCTCACCTTTTAGTCATACAGTCTCTAAATTTCAGTCCAGCTTCCAAAGCAGCTTCAGCAGGGACACAGCTTTCAGAGATCTATCCAGTCCTCAAACAGTTTCCACACAGCAATGGAGGGGCCAGGGTTGGGTTGGGTTGAATGTCAGTGGCCAAGAGCAAGAGGAGGAGTGAGAGGGTAAGGAGAGATGGGTGTTTTGATCTGCCAGAACAGCGCATGGAGGGTAGGGTGTAGAGGTTTAATCTCCGGTGGGAAGCCTCGATGTTTTGGAGGTAGGAGGAGCATTGAGAGAGGTAATTGAAGGGGAAAAAGGGGGAGAGGGGTAGGGGTGGGACATGGGAAGAGAAGGGAAGAGATAGGGATAGTGTAGGGGAGGACCGTGGGGGTAGGAGGGGGTAGCTAATGGAGGAGGTGAGGGGTGATAAGTGGATGAGCAGAGAAAAGGCAGGGGCAGCTGGGGGAGGGGCAAGAAGGAGGGGATGATGGGGAGGAAGGTAAGTAAGTAAGAGAAACAGGAGAGAGATGTGGGGGGAGAGAGGGAAGGTGGACAACATCTCAGGGGAGAGAGACCCATATGCGGGGTGTGGTGGGAGATTATAGGAGCAGTGAGAGAGTAGATTAGTTTCCACATGGCCTGGCTTGCACCCAGCTCCAGAAACTTTCAAGCTCTCAGCTTATCAAAGTCCAACCAAAGTGCAGGATTTCTGCAGCAGAACAATTTCTCCGAAAAGAAACAGCACAGTCCAGAATACTGGTAGTGTTGTCACACCAGATCAGTTTCTCTCTCTCGCTCTCTCTCTCTCTCTCTCCCCTCCCCCCCCCAGACAGAATTCACTTTCCTCTCTCAGAATCAATTCCAAGCTTAAGTCCTGTGGAAGGCCTCAGAAAATGTGGCTTTCTCAGCACAGACCTCCTGACTCAATGGGAGTCTAGCCAAAACTGACCCAATTTCTCAAAGTCTCTGGGATTTCCTCTCCAAGCTTCTGCTCTCTGATTGGCTTTCCAGTGCTATCAATCACAGTTAATGACTCTCACCCCTCTGATTGGCTGTATCCATTAGTGCCTGAAAATAGTTCACCCCTTCTCCCACAAGTTCTCTGAAACAGTTTTAGATGCCTAAACACTGGATTGGCTGCCAGGCAGAGGTCAAAGTAACAAGGAAGAGGATGCTGGGCCTGCTGGCCTGCTCCAGTCCTCTGAGAGAAGGAGTCAGCTGACTGTAGTGGAGAAAGTTGCAGGACATTGCCTCAGTCTGGGGAGGAGATTGCCAGGCATGTATGCCTGCTCCCATTTCTGATCCTCTGTTCCTATGTGGAAGGCCCAAAACCACCCTGCTGGTGCCATGGTGGCAGCCATCAGCAAGGACACCCAGAGGTGGGAATCTCCCTGAATTTAACAGTTCAGATGGTGAGGAGTGAGAAGGAGACATCTAAAGAATAAACAACAATCTTCAGTTAAAGAAATGGATGTGATTTAGAACTGTTTAGTATCAGGATCAGTTAAAGAAATGGAGGTGATTTAGAGCTGTTTAGTATCAAGATTGCACAGGTGACCCAGCGGTGCCTCCCTCCCTGCACTAGGCAGGAGGGTTTGACAGTATGCTCCTGTGGTATTAATTCAGTCTGGGACCCTCTGCCCATGTGGGTCAAGTCTTGGAAGAGGGTGGGAGCCTTGGACCCTCAGGGTGCGTCTGCTTCTTCTTGAACCTAAACTGAGATCCCCTCATGTAGGGATGAAGCCTTAAGAAGTACTAATGTGGACTTAGACTCTATGCCCATGGGGGTCAAGTCTTGAGGGAGAGTTGGAGGCATCACTGGTGGCACCCTCGGAACCCCAGGGAGTGTAACCCTCTCCCAGCAGTTGAAATTGTGTGATGAATCATCCCCATGGGTGACAGTGTTTAGTCTGTCAAGAGAGCTTGTAGAGCAACAGTGAATCTCAGGGCCTGGGACCCCTACCGTAAATGCCCTATGGTCGGGGGGCAGGTAGTGGGTAACTGGTACTGGGTTTAAGGGAAGCTTGGTCAGTCTATTCCCCAGATAGCTCTGAGAAGTGAAACACCCCAATGCTGCAAAACAAGGACTGTGCAGGGTGAAGCCTGATGCTCAGAGTATGTGAAAGTTAATCTGCACCTGTGGTATAGAATGTGACAAATGTGAAGTGTCCTAAAGTGTGGATCCTCTTCACAGGTCTGGGCTACAGGGGCCCTGTAAGAATTAAGCCACAGGAAAGGAGGGGTCTACTGTTGAATTAATCCATGGTTGGTGGTGGTGGTGGTGGTAGTAGTGGAGGGGGTCAAGGCTCGAGGCCAAAGGCTGAGTGCCTTCAATGACCCAACCATGGATTAATTCCACAGTAGACCCATCGTTTCTCGTGGCTTAATCCACTTGTAACATTGCATCATACACAGGAGTAATGCCATGTTACAATGTTTAATTAAATGAAAACAGAGACATGACATTTCGTTTAAATAAAATACATTTTATGTCTGAGCTCTGTAGCTGTGAAAGGTGCCATAGAATAGCAGATGTGCACTTGCACATTTGACACTTCATGTCTATTAATATAGTGGTTGAACACATACGTGTATTCTAGGTATTCATATGAAATTTGCATATTTAACATGCGGCGAAAACAGTTAACAACTTGTGCATTTTTAAAACATTAGAGAACATCTACTAATATGCTACTTAATATATTCAGCAGGGTGTGCATTTCTATCGGTGACATACTTCTAACTTCTTCCTCTTTGTGAATAGCTGCAGTGCTTTATGTGTCCACTTCATTAATTTGCATATTTTAGCTATGGCCACAAATTTGTAACTAGATCCTGATTTTGCAGCTCCGTCACTTTTGTGTATCTTTCCTGGCCTACGAGGTTGGACACTGACATAGGGGGTTTCAGTAACAGAGAGAGAGAGAGGGAAGGAGAAGAGAGAGACACACACACGATACAGACATGCAGCTGACCATTGCTGAACTTCAGCATTGTATTTTGCATGTGTGTCTCCTCTTTCCCCACACTGTGCAGCTGTCTGGAGGATCTCTCGCAATGGGTGAAATGCCTGCACCACTGCTGTTCAGCGGGTCACATTCAGGCTATACTTTATAGCTGGGACACTAACTGCTCCGTTCCAGGACAGCACAAAAGCATCTCTCGCAGCTGTGTTATTTGCACTCCAGTCCCAGAGTTCTGGTCTCGGGAGAGCACAGCTACTGTAAGCAGCAACAGGGATTGACAGACAGAGTGATCAAAACATGTAGGTGAGTCCTTTCGACTGCAGTCTCTCTCTCTCTGTCTCTTTTTCTCTGCTCCCTATCACAGAATCACAGGACAACATAACACAAGGTACAGCGACTGCTGCAGTCCCCGAGGTCCCCAGTGCAGGTGGGTGGGAAAGAAAGAGACAGAACTAAGCGTTTCTTTACTGTGATCCTGATTGTGTTCCCGATGCCAAGTGTGGTCTAATTATTTCTGTGGTGCGCTCCCAATGGCAACCATGGATTAATAAGGGGAATTATTCCATGGTTGCCTGGCCATCACATGGTGCTGTTCCTTCAATGAATCTTCTGTATTTTACTGTAATGCTTTTTGCCATGTTACAAAGTATCTTTGTGCAGTACTGATGTAGCTGCCTTTAGGAGATCAAATGTCTTTCAGCCTGTGAAGAGCCATATTATAAATCTATACTTGTGTGCCCCACTGGGTTTTTGGCACAACTCCTTAAAACCGAAGTAATGAGCAGTACAATGTAAACAATGCCTTTACTGTCACCCCTTGGTGGCTGGAGTTTAGAGACTGCCTATGGACATGATATAAAGAGACAGTGATAAGAATGCAACTTGCCCCATTTGGAGGGAATAACTATGCGCACAAGCTTCTCACAAATAAGGATCCTGTTTTTAAGTTATCCACTGTTTTGATATTATAATTGTTACTGGGAGTTGTTCTATGTTGCTATCCCATTCCTTTACAGCCTGGGTACCCCGATGTGTTCTTGGGTGCCTGAAGGTCATCTTAGTCCTGGAGGTCAAGTAAGCGGAAAAGTAAATTGTGTGTGCTGTCCTCCTTTTCCTCAGCATCTATCATACCCTTAGACATAAAGGAGGGGGCTACAAAGAGAACCTAGTGGAGTACTAGGAGAGAAATTGGCGAAGGCCTCTATGGTTGTCCAGGGAACTCCAGAGGAAAGTAGTGGAGAAAAAGAAGGCTTATGATGTGGAAAGTTTCTGGGTGCCTGAGTGAGGGAAGCAGGGTACAGGAAATTACAGAAAGAGTGCAGGGCCAAGATCGCACAGGCCAAAACAAATCTGCAAGACAGGATTGTGCAGGAAACCAATGGGATGAAATAATAATAGTAAAAAAAAATTTTTCCTGCTACATAAAGAACAAAAGGAAAGTGGGGCTCTTGATCATGCATGGGGGGGGGGGTTGTGCAAGGCAGCAGGGATAGCTGAGGCACTGAATAATGACTTTGTGTCAGTATTCAGTCAGGAAGTTAGTGGGCATGCCCAGCTGGGGGTGGAAGTATTGAGAGAAGGGCAGGCAAAACAGGAGATAGTGGTAATTATGACAGAATTAGTAGTTAAGTATTTAGAAGAGGGTGTGAATCCAGAAAAGCCTCAAGGCCTGTATGGTAGTCAAAAAACAAAACAAAACTTAGGGGCCACCTTCTTCTAAGCTGGACAAAGCCACTGAACACCCCCGCAGCAACACAAAGATGAAGTTCACACTGACTACCCTGATGTAGTTAGCCACGAAATTGGCTAAAGAATTCAGGCAACTTGCAGAAATTGTAAAACCAGACACATTTATTCTAGTGAGCAGGTAAAAAAGTTTCTATGAAAAAGATAGATGTGGGCTGGTATACACCTCAGGAAAACAGCAGAATTATACTTATAGTTGAACTGCATGTATGGTGTTATAGTCCTCTTCACATATTGCCATCATTCTACAGAATGTTGGGAATGCCTGCAACACTCAGGAGGTGGGGGTTCTGCTCGCTCAGCCTCACTGATGAATGCATCCTTCTGAACTTCATATTTTTTTATGTCTATTCTATTGTAACTTGGTAAGGCCCACTGGGCACAAGGCCTGGTTTCAGGGGTGACCTGAGAGCAGAGGGAAGTTAAGTGACTTGCTTAGGAACACACAGTATGCAAGTGGAAGCTGTGGGAATCAAACCGAGGTCTGCTGAATATAACAAGTTCATTCACAGCCCGTTGCTCTAACATCTAGTGCATTACAGTTTTTTTTTACAGTACAGCTGATTCCTCTCCACATTAATCATAGCACCGAGTTTTACTTTCACCCCACAAGAATGGATAAGTAAACTCAGAACTGCACAAGTATAGTGTATATATAGAGAATAATGGATGGGGAAGGGTGTGATATGAGAATTTAATGCACACTCGAGTTGTAGAATGCTACATAAACCCCGAGGGTGAAGCCCGAGGAGTTTATCAAAGATCCACAACGAGGGGTGTGCATTAAATTCTCATATGCAATAATCTCTCCCATCTTTATTTTATAATAAATGGCCCGCGATTTTTCTCCAGTCCAGTTTTTGTGAGACTGTTTGGCCCGCCCACACATGGAATGTTGGCCAATGAGGCAGCAGCATAGTTTGATTGGCATGGCTCGTGAATGTCATAACAACCAGCCGGTTGTTATTGAAAAATAACAACCTGGTCAGTGCACTGAGAGAAATTCCTGACCAGTTATTATAAAAATATTTCACATGGTGCAAAATTATTTATTTGAGGTTTTTTTGGGGAGTGATTTTATAGAAACAGATGAGATTCCAAATGACTTTAAAGGAAAAGGGTAGGGTGCCTTACACATCTAAGGTTAGGACTTTATATGTGTACAAAAAGTCTCAGTACTTGCCAGGCATCTTCCAATTTCATGAGAAAGAAAGGTGAGATGGTGGTTATGGTATATCAAAACTGCTTCATAGAAACATAAATGTAATGGGTAGGAAAGGTCAGTGGATTATCTAGCCTACTCTTTCTGCTGTCCTAGTAACTATATTTAGGAGAGTGTTTTTCTTTATGATAAATTATTTACATGATTTCAGCCAGTCATAGCTCAGAACTGCAGGAGGTCTTATCCTGCATACTTTCTCATGCGGGAATGTTAAAGTGAACCATTCTACTCCAGAGGTGGAGTGTTACACTAGTTTTTATAAAATAAAATCAAAAAAAATGGGAAGTAAAACTTATAAAACTTATGACTACTGGTTAATGAAAATATTACATTAAAGCCAAGTTCTTTCAGACTGTGTAATAAGCAATTGTGTATTAAGACACATAAATTACAGAGTTTGTCACAGCTGTCTGCTCGCCATGCTAGAGTTACAGAACCACTGGGCAATGGGAATTCATTTTCATTCTACAACAACAAGTAAGTAAACTCAGAACTGCACACATTTTCTTTTTTTTCTTCTTTGTGTGAATTTTTCTTTAGTGCTTGTGAAGGGTGCTAGATTGACAGCACTGAAACTGCTGGAAGTTCAATTCTTGCCTCTCTCCCTCTCTTCTCCACCTGCCCTTCTGGGTCACCCATATGCACAACCTACCCTGGCCTTTTTACTTCAACAGCACTTGGCGTACTACCTCGAGCCTGCTCCTGGTACACTCATGCACTATAATGGTTCTGTTGCATTATTACTGTTTTGTACATTTATATCTTCTTTTGTATGATTTTTGACATGTACTGTAATTTACCCAATGTTCCACTACTGTTTATTGTACAATACCTTGTGTTCCAACTGTTGTATAATCTTACAATGTTGTATTATTTGTACTACCTGTGATGCTCTGTCCTTGCTTCTGTTTACCTGTATGATATTTATATTATAAATAACTGGTAGGTATATGAAATTGTCTCACACAAGTTAACAGATTTGGCCTGTAACTTTAAAAGGTCAGTAGCTGGAACTACAGGATGTAATTAAACTGACCAGGGGAACCAGTTAATTAAGACTTACAGAAGGGCATTTTATTACCTTTTTATGACTTGCCCATGCTTTTGAAGTTGAAACTAAATGTGAGTTTTATGACATTACAGGAGGCAGGAACATTGGGCTAGTTCCTCTCCTTTTAGCATAACCAGAAAATGTGTGAAGAGTCATAAAATCCCTCAGATCACACTAGCAGAGGGAATCAGCCTAAGAGGACATGAGTGTGGGATTGTTAAGTTCAAAGAGAAATGTTTGATTAAAGGATGTCATATTTAGGAGATGTTTTTTTCCTGATGTTACCAGTAATTAAAAATACCTCCTGGTAGAAATTATGTTAGAATTAATCCTACAAGGAGGAGCTCACTGACTCACCAAAAGGGGGGTGGAGAGATGGAGTTTCAAATGAATATCCATCTGGTGAATATGTGACATATGATTCTAGACTCTGACTGACAGAGCACGTAGAAAGGTAATAGTTAGAAAGCAATTAAGTCTTTGTGGTAGGCATGTTGTTCTGAAACTTCCTTTTTGTTTTATAAGATTGTAAGCTATATGATATATTGTTCTGTGTTTAATTTTACATGTTTTTATCATCTTTTAGTAAACAACCTTTTCTTTGAAATACTGCCTGGGTGTCTTTTCAGTTTCTTTTTTGCATGTGATGTATAGGTGGTTAAGTCTGACAACTTTTGAAAAGCTTGATTGTGTTACTGAGCTTGTGTAAAAGGTAAGAATATACCTACGGTCTCTTACAGAGTTTTAAGTGTTCATTTTGAATACCTGGTTGGGTGCCCTTGGTGAAAGATTGTACTGCAGTCCTGAAGAGGGTACATATCTGAACCTGTACATTGGGTATGCTAGCATAAGGTTCATAGTTTGAATCTCCCCAGAACTTGAGGCTAAAGGTGATTTGGACCCAAAGCAGACAGGAGGGTTACCCTGCCTGTTACCTGTTCACACTATTGCACTCTGAAGTTGGCGTTATGGGAGCAGAGGGCCTGACCTTTGGAGTGCATTTGTGACAGATTTGGTTGGCAGTGGTGCGATTTAAATATTGGTAACATAAGCTTTAACAGTTCAGTGTGTCAGCTTAATACTGTACAGCTCACTTGAAAAAGAAGGCAGTGATTTATTTTAAAAAGGTAAACAGAACTCTGTCATTTTGCTTACTGTTAAAGTTCCTACCTGTTTTATTTTGTTTTCCAAGTGCAAGTTATAGTAGTTGTAGTTAGGGAAGAAGATAGCTTTCAACTACAGCGGGTACACTGCAGACTACTTGAGGCAGCTGTGCCAGGACAGAGGAGTCCAGTATGAGGGGAAAGCCAACAAGCAGAACCTCATGGATGCTCTGATGGCAGCAGATGCCCAGAGCCTGAAGTCATAGTCTGTGACTGAAAAGGACTGAACCTTGGGCATGGAGGGGCTAGAGTCCAGTGCAGTGTCTGGATCCAGTGAGGAGGACAGCAGGGACAGTGCAAGCCAAGGGTCACAGCAGCAGGGGAAGGTCACCAGCAATCTGGAGCCAGAAGCAGTCAGGCTACAGATGAGATTGTGAAGGATGGAGCTGGAGTTCCAGAGAGAAGAAAGGTGAGAGCAGTGAGAAGCTGAGCAAGAACGGTGAGAAGCGGAGCCAGAACAGCGAGAAGCTGAGTGAGAATGGTGAGAAGAGGAGCGAGTGCAGTGAGCCACAGAGGAGAAGAGGGAGCAAGAACAGTGAGAATCGGAGCATGAACAGCGAGAAGCTGACCGTGAAGAGTATGAGCGCCAGAGGCAACATAAACTGGAGAAGCTACGACTCCAGTCCCCAGCACCAGCACAGGTAAGTGGCCTGAGTTTAACTGGAACTACAGGACTGGGTTACAAATTAAATTTCAAATTGATAGCTAAATTTAAAGAGGGGGAGGATATGGATGCCTTTTTTAATTCCTTTGAAAAAGTTTGCATTCAGGCAAATATTCCTAGAGGGTCCTGGAGCTTCCAGCTATCTCCGCTACTTACTGGGAAAGCCTGGGATGCATTGGGTCTAATGGACAATGAGGACAGTAATGATTACAGAACACTTAAAGCTGCACTTTTTAAAAAGTATGATTTAAATATAGAAGTATACAGAGCTAAATTCTGTAAACTAAGGAGAAGCCTTGACATGAGCTATGAGGAGCTAGCCATGAAACAACGTCAGTTTTTAAAACATTGGTGGGAAGCAACTGAAGCAAACTCTGTAGATAAAATTGAAAATTCTGTATTGTTAGAGTAGTTTTTTTGGGCATGCCCAGCAGAGCTGAAAACCTGGCTGGAGGACCGACATCCCAAAAGAGTGCAAGAGGCTGCTGCACTCTCGGAATGCTATGCCAGGAGCAGACCTGTTCTGAGAACGAATGGGGTGGGTGTGGCAGTGCAGAAAGGGAAAAGCTCACCTTCAGGGCAGCTAAAACCCTCACTGCCCTCCACTGAAACCAGTTAGCCCCAGATTTCAAAGAAAAGATTTTTCTGAGAAAAGAAGTGAATGTTGGGTTTGCAAAGAAACTGGGCATATTGCCAGACAGTGTCCCAAAAGGACAAGCAATACGCAAAGTGGTGCTAGGGAAGAAGTGGGTTGTTTGTGTGTCCCTGAAAGCATGCCTGTAAACATGAGGGAATACATGCACCCAGTCACTGTGAATGGTGTACAGACACAGGGGTTAAGAGACACAGGGGCATCCCTGATGTTGATAAAATGGGATCTGGTAGAGCCTTGCCAGCTTATACCCAATACATTTGTAACTGTACAGGGATTCAATGGGGAAGAGAAAACATTGACACTTGCTAGTGTTCTCCTAGACTGGGGTGAGACAAGGGGAACTGTACAACAGGTTGCGGTAGCGGAAACTTTAGCAGCTGATGTAATTCTCGGCAACAATCTCAAACCGGGGATGGTGTGTGCAGTTACCCGTAGCCAAGCGGCAAAGGAAAATTGTGGTACTTGGACCCCATAGAAGCCACTGTGGAAACCACTGGGAAGCTGGTTCTCCAGCTTGGGTCTTCTGATATGGAGACTAATGAAAGGGGGTAGAAATTTCCCCAGTAGCAGTTAACACAACAGCTATGGAAGGTTACTCTGAAGAAGGAGGGTGACCAATTGTCAGAGGGTTAGGAATGGCAGTGATCCTGAGTACCCTGACACTAGAGCTAGGGACCCTAGTTTAGAGACTGAAGGGGACCAGTCCCATGTCTTGAGAATGTGTAAGGAGTTTGCAGCTGCTCAGAAAAGTGACCCTAGTTTAGAGAAGCTGAGGGCTTGGGCAGACTCTGACAGAGCACAGGGAGGTGACGGAAAACATAACGTTTATTGGGAAAATGGAGTGATGTATATGCAGGATGCTAAGACAGAGGGAGGGGTGATAGGCAGGCAGCTTGCCATTCCCCAAGGGTGCCGTGAAGATTGCACATGATATTCCCTTGTCTGGTCATCTGGGAATTGCACGCACTATGCAGCGGTTGGCACAGAATTTCTATTGGCCCAACCTCACCCAGCAAGAGAAGAAGTATTGCAGGTCTTGTCACTGGTGCCAAGAAATAGGGAAGGCGGGTAAGAGAACCCAAGCTGCCCTAATTCCATTGCACATAGTAGAGGAGCCATTCCAGAGAGTGGGAATGGATATTGTGGGGCCTTTAAATACCATCAGCTCCTCTGGGAAGAGGTTCATCCTGACTGTGGTGGATTATGCCACCCACTACCCAGAGGCAGTCGCCCTATCCTCAATGAGGACAGACAAAGTGGCAGATGCCTTACTGGGGATTTTCTCCCGTGTTAGGTTTCCGCAGGAGGTTATCACCAATCAAGGAGGTTCCTTCATGTCAGTCCTGATGAACTTTTTGTGGGAGAAGTGTGGGGTGGTGCAGAGATGCACAACTCCTTATCACCCACAAGCCAATGGGCTTGTGGAAAGATTTAAAGGTACCCTGAAGTCAATGCTCCAAGTGTTTGCTGAACAGCATGGGAGGGACTAAGAGAAATACCTTCCCCACCTGTTGTTCGCATACAGGGAGGTGCCCCAAGAGTCAACTGGGTTTTCCCCCTTCAAGCTCTTATATGGATGTCGGGTGCATGGGCCCTTAGACTTTATCCGGGAGGATTGGGAAGGCAAGCATGCCACCTAGGGAACTCCCATAGTGGATTATGTCCTTAGGTTTAGGGAAAGGCTGAAGGAGCTTATGGGGACAGCACAGAGCAAACAGGCAGCTGCCCAACAAAAACGAAAAGTGTGGTACAACCACAGAGCCAGAGCTCACTCATACATGGTGGGTCAGGAAGTCATGGTCCTAATTCCGGTCTGGAAAGACAAGCCACAGGCTGAGTGGGCAGGACTGTACAAAATAGTCAGGGTGGTGAAAGGTCTGCAAGAGAAGCCATATGAGGAGAGACTAAAGGAGCTTAATATGTATACCCTTGAGGAAAGAAGGGAGAGGGGGGACATGATAGAAACTTTTAAGTACCTCAGTGGAATCAACAAAGTCCAAGAGGGTATCATCTTTCAGAAAAAGAGAAGTGCAAGAACAAGGGGACACAATTTAAAGATAGAAGGAGGGCGGTTCAGGGGCAATGTGAGGAAGTATTATTTCACAGAGAGGGGAGTGGATGCATGGAACAGCCTTCCTGAGGAGGTTGTGGGGTCTAAAACTGTGGAAGAATTCAAGAATGCATGGGACAGACATAAGGCAATTATTGTGGGGGGTAGGAAGAAATAGGCTGTTGGTTAACTAGGATCTGCAGCCTATCCTGTAGGTAGGGGAAATGGGCAGACTAGATGGGCCAAGAAGTCCTTATCTGCCATCAAAGTCTATGTTTCTATGTAGTCAAAAAGGAAAATGACATGAACTATATCATAGAGTTACCTGACAGAAGACATACAAAAAGAATGTACCGTGTCAACATGATGAAGCCATATGCTAATAGGGCTGACATGGTGTTTGCAGTATGTAGTCCTGGGGAGGGGATGGACAAAGGAGACCCCCTTCTGGACTTGCTGGAAGAAGGCAAGTGGGAGTCCTCTGTGGAGGCAGTCAAATTGTCTCCCCAACTGGCCCTGGACCAGATCCAGGAAGTAAGGGAGATTTTAGCAGACTTTGCCCCACTGTTTAGCGTCAAGCCTGGACTAACCCCCTTAGTGACACACAATGTGGAGACAGAGACACAGATGCCCATATGGTAGACAGCATATCAGGTGTCAGAGGCTGTCCAAAAGGACTTTAGGAGGGAGGTGGAGGAAATTCTGGATTTAGGGGTAATCCAGAAATCCCACAGCCCCTGGGCCTCACCCGTAGTCCTTTTGCCCAAGCCAGATGGCTCTACTCATTTTTGTGTGGACTACCATGGACTGAATGCAGTCACTAAGTCAGACGCCAACCAGATGCCATGAATGGACGAACTCCTGGACAAGTTGGGAGGGGCCGCATACCTTACAACTACTGACCTGACAAAGGGGTATTGGCAGGTAGAGTTAACTGCCAGAGCTAGGGAGAGGTCAGCCCTCATCACTCTGATAGGCTTATTTGAATTTAAAGTAATGCCTTTCAGAATAAAGAACGCCCCGGCCACTTTCCAAAGGTTGGTGAACCAGGTGTTAAATGGTACTGAGGAGTATGCCATAATGTACCTGGATGACATTACCATCTGTAGAGCCAGCTTGGAGGAAAACATGCCCCACCTTAGGGAAGTGCTGGGCAGGATACAGAGGGCCGGGCTCAATGTCAAAGCTGAGAAGTGCCGGGTGGACATTGCTGAAGTGGTATACCTCAGGCATGTTGTAGGCCGGGGACAGCTCCATCCTAACCAAGTAAAAATAATGGTGATCAAGGCATGGCCCAGACCAGAAATGCAGAAGCAGGTCAGGCATTTTCTAGGGACAGCTGGGTACTATAGGAAATTTGTACCAAATTATAGTACCCTGGCTGCTCCCCTGTCTGACCTGGTAAAGAAAAGGATGCCTAAGAAAATTATCTGGGAACCAGCCTGTGAAAAAGCCTTTACCAGACTGAAGGAGGCACTGTGCAGTGCTCCTGTATTGACAAGTCCAAACTATAGCAGACCCATTATAGTCCAGACTGACGCCTCAGATGTGGGTATTGGGCAGTACTGAGTCAGACATCCAACCAAGGGGAAACATCACACCACAGTGTACCTGAGTAAAAGGTTACTTCCCAAGGAGCAGGCATATTCTGCTGCGTAAAAAGAGTGTCTTGCTATAGTGTGGGCCTTAACAACGTTAGAGCCATAGTAACATGCAAGTTCCAAGCACACACAAGGCCATAAAGAAGGACGCTATAACAAAATAGGTGTGCTTATAAAATCATAATTTTAATATAAAAAACACACAAAATGGAACACAGATCCCTGTCTGACATGTTTCGGGCAAGTGCCCGTTATCAAAGAATGGGGAACAAACATTGCAAACCATTTAAATACACTCAAAATTAGTATCATATATAAACTACCACCCAATGATGAAACAAAGCATATCAAATGAACTCCCCATTTCTCCCTCAAGCGTAACAACCCTCAATAGGGCATTCAATTAATTGAAACAGATGCTATTGAATACCATGTCATACTGCATTAGTAATACTGATGTCTCTTTTTCCTTATGCTGTACAGTACTGAAAAAATAACTGGAAAAAACATCTGTAATACAATTACCTCAAAGTGCAGAAATATTTTAAAAAAGTACATAGCTGTCTATACAACAAACATTTTTAAATCAGAAATGGACAATGGAAGGGCCATACTTATACAGCCAGCATTTTGAGCTACAAACTGACCACAACCCCTGGTTTGGCTGACACAAATGGGAAAAATGAGTGGTAGACTATTAAGATGGAGTCTTGCCTTGCAAGGGTATGACATGATGATCTCACATAGGACTGGAGCAACCAATCAGAACGCAGATGGCTTGTCGCATCTGTACGAGGAATGAACTGACTTGTGGAGCTCATCTCATGGAGGGGATAGAGTCAGTCTAGGTGGGGAGGAGTGTGACGCTCTGCCCCGCTTCTGTTTACTTGTATGATATTTATATTATAAATAAATGGTCGGTGTATGAAATTGTCTCACACAAGTTAGTAGATTTGGCCTGTAACTTTAAAGGTCAGTAGCTGAAACTACAGGATGTAATTAAATTGATCAGGGGAACCAGTTAATTAAGACTTACAGAAGGGCATTTTATTACCTTTTTATGACCTGCCCATGCTTTTGAAGTTGAAACTAAATGTGAGTTTTAAGACATTACAGGAGGCAAGAAAATTGGGCTAGTTCCTCTCCTTTTAGCATAGAAACAGAAAATGTGTGAAGAGTCATAAATTCCCTCAGATCACACTAGTAGAAGAAATCAGCCTAAGAGGACATGAGTGTGGGATTGTTAAGTTCAAAGAGAAATGTTTGATTAAAGGATGTCATATTTAGGAGATGTTTTTTCCTGATGTTACCAGTAATTAAAAATACCTCCTGGTAGAAATTATGTTAGAATTAATCCTACAAGGAGGAGCTCACTGACTCACCAAAAGGGGGTGGAGAGATGAAGTTTCAAATGAATATCCATCTGGTGAATATGTGACATATGATTCTAGACTCTGACTGACAGAGCATGTAGAAAGGTAATAGTTAGAAAGCAATTAAGTCTTTGTGGTAAGAGTGTTGTTCTGAAACTTCCTTTTTGTTTTAGAAGATTGTAAGCTATAAGATATATTGTTCTGTGTTTAATTTTACATGTTTTTATCATCTTTTAGTAAACAACCTTTTCTTTGAAATACTGCCTGGGTGCCTTTTCAGTTTCTTTTTTGCATGTGATATATAGGTGGTTAAGCATGACAACTTTTGAAAAGCTTGACTGTGTTACTGAGCTTGTGTTAAAAGGTAAGAATATACCTACGGTCTCTTATAGAGTTTTAGGGGTTCATTTTGGATACCTGGTAGGGTGCCCTTGGCGAAAGATTGTACTGCAGTCCCAGCGGGTACAAATCTGAGCCTGTGCATTGGATATGCTAACATAAGGTTCACAGTTCGAATCCCCCCAGAACTTGAGGCTAAATGTGATTTGGACCCACAGCAGACAGGAGGGTTACCCTGTCTGTTACCTGTTCACACTATTGCACTCTGAGGTTGGCACTGTGGGAGCAGGGGCCTGACCTGTGGAGTGTGTTTGTGACACTACCCACATACTATTGCAACTGATCATCCTTCACAACCCTATGTAACCCTTGCCCCCAGGTCGCACCATGAGATGAGCATCTTGTTGTTCAGTGTGCCCTCCTGGTGAAACATTTCAATAAATAAAGTCCTCTATGTATCCACATGACAAGTACAGCATGGGCAATCACAGTGCAAGCTTCCCCACACTGCTCCAGCAATGTACCTCAACCCTGCCGTGGAGGGACCACCATGTAGGAGAGGGGGGTAGTTCGGACTCCATGCCCATTCAGTCCTTGGCCATTTGAGTGAGACTGCCAACAAGGGTGCCAATTAGTGCCAGTTGTGTTATGATGTAGACACCTGCCCACTGGGAACTGGACTGAGACCACCACAGCTCATTTCAAACAGGCCACTGAACAGCCCTCAGGTGATAATGGCTTTCAACCACTACATACCTGCGCTGGATTTAAACCCATGACCTAGAGGTGAAACACTCCTTAAGCCGCTACCAGTCCACTTAACTATCCAATTCCCCCTAGATTTTGTTTTCTGCTCAAAACTTTGGTTTCTAAACCAATAATTATAGAAATAAATTATGAACCGCAGAATTACTTGGTCACTTTCCTCTCATGCTTTATTGAGCAACACATATATTAGATGTGTAAAAAGACTTGCTGCCTATATATTATTCTATACAAATCACTCTAGCTGCATTTGAATGATTTATAATCAGTTAATATGGCCTCCAAGGGATGTCTCATTGTATATGAAAGTCATCTTGTGAGGTTTGGGCAACCAGAACTGCTTAGCTTATTTATTTAATTGATTTATTTATTAATTTTGTCAGCCAATTAGGCCCACTGAGGCATAGCAGCTTCACTTGGTGCCCTCGTGCTTAACTTTACAAGACAACTGTCTTAATAAGAGACACCCTTCAATGTTATTGATCAAGCTAACCAACATTTTCTTAGTTGATGAATTAAATTATATTTTTTTATTTTCTCCTAAACTGTGTGGGTAATTTTACCCTTAACCTACGTGCAGTCTGTCAGAGTATTATGTTTCTTGGCTGTATGTATTTCTAGTACTGACTGCTTTGACTGTACTGACCAACACTATTAATCCTCCTGTACCAATGTTATTGTACCTGCCTTTGATTGTTGTACTCTCCCAGGTCGTGCCTGAAAATAGTCATTTTATGGCTAGTGCACCTACCCGGTTAACAAAAGCGAAATAAACAAAAATAAAAAATCTTGGAGACACTATTATAGGTTTATGGAGCTGTTTGGAGGGCCTCTTATGGATATATGAGTGTCACATTGTGTGTTCTTGGGACTATGTATCTGCAATTGTTATTGAATGTTTTCTGTATTTTACATTATTGTATATTTTGTATTATTTTTTCTGTCCAGGTCAAGCCTGAAAAAGGACCCTTGGTTCAGTGCTCTTACTCAGTTAACAAATTAAATAAATAAAAATAGAGAACTGTAAAGCAAAAGTGAGCAGTTCTGGCATCCTAAGGGTGCAATTGTCAATTATCTAATATCCATAAGAGGCCCTCCAACCGGTCCCATAAACTTATTATAGATCTCACTGTTTTTTTTTAAATTACTGTACCTTGTGGCCAGCGTGAAGCCTATTAATACTTCACAGCACATGAGACACTCTGACATATATAAGAGTGTCTCGCACATAACCAAATGAAGTGCTCTGACTGGTCGTGAGGGTCACATGATGCTCCCATGAGTTATAATAACATAAAGTATTTATTCAGGTTTACCTTGAATACATGCACTCAAACCACTCAGACATTAAAAATGTGCTGCCTCACTCCTGACCCTGTTACCATAACCCTGGGAAAGAATTGCACTTCTACTGTGCATCAAAACACCACTACTAGGATTCTGGGGGACTAGCTATTCATCAGAGAAAAAAATTCTAGCATCATATCCTAAGTAAAACATACTTCTGTTTGCTATTGTACCTGAGATCCCAGAGTCTGACACAGTAACTCGTAACTGTCTCGTGTTAGTAGATGTGTCACATTAGGTCTCTCTACCACCACTGCTCCATCCTCTGCACCAGCTGGACTTGCAGTAAGAAGCTCTTCATACTTGTGAACATTTCTAGCAACCCTACTATTGTCTGGGTCTGACAAATGAAAAATACAAAAAAAAAGCATTAGTACAGCTCATTCCAAAGGAATGATCTCTCAACTAATAAGAACCCTCTCAACATTAGTTTATGTCACTTAGCTGTATTAAAATTGTTTTACAGTATAGCCCCTACCCAGGATGCAGAATCAGGCTAAACTCAGATTCTATGTCAGTCTATGTCAGCACATATAAACTGCAAAGTACACCAAACAAACTCAAATCCAACTCTACTTTTAAACCCTGTCGTGCTGCACACTAACAGAGTTATCCAAAGTTGTATGGCATGATGTTTTTGTCTTTGTTTTTAAATAATGTATTTTTTTTTTAAATGCAACCCCTGCTTTTACTGCAGTTCAGGAAAAGAAGCTGTTTTATATTAACAGGGAATGCTGATCTACAAGCCTCATTCATATTATATTGTTTTTCTTTTTTTTTATCAATAACATTTTATTGAATTAAAATACAATACACAAAAATAATACCATAAGTAATCAACAAAAACAATACAGCAATAATCATTCATGCCAAGGATTAGTGGGGTAACTTCCCTCTATTACTAGGGTAATTTGTCTATAATTTACACAAATTATATTGTTTGGGGTTGCTGCCCCCCAATTTGCACTTTTAGTGCTAAACAAAGTTTTTTTTACTTACCTTTTTAAATCACCCTGCCAAATTCCTCCTATCTATAAAGTAAACAAAGCCACAAGGTGGCATCCTGCAATCCTCTGTGGCTAATGGTATAGCTGGGAAGCAGCTTCAGGGGATTCAATACACTAATAACTTGGAATTTTAAAAAGCTCTACTTTGCTTGTCGTTGGTCTTGATCATCTCCTGAGTCCAGGTATAGGTTGTGCACATACAGTACTTACTGCACAGTGAACAAAGTGCACATCAGATCTACTTAGTGCACTCTGGGCATAGTTAATGTGCAATAAACATAGTGCACACTGAATATAGTGCAAACTGAGATCGTGTGCACTGAGCATAATTAGTTCACATTGAGTACAGTTTGTTCACAGTGAGCATAGCCAGTGCACACTGAACATTCAGTAGTTAGTGCACACCCAGCATAGCCAAACCAAGTAGGGAAATGGGCAGACTAGATGGTCTGTATGGTCCTTATCTGCTGACAGATTCTATGTTTCTATGTGCCCAATGAACATTGTTAGTGCACACCAAGAAGAGTTACTGAATATAATTAGTGCATGCAGAGCATGGTTAGTGCACACTGCTGTAAACATAGTGCATGCTGACCATATTTAGTGCACTCTGAACATAGTTTACACCGATCGTAGTTAGCACACTCTGAACATAGCTAGAACACACATGCAGAGTTAGTATACATTAGGCATAGCTAGTACATACTGAGTGTAGTTAGTGCACACTACACATATAGTGGTGCACACTGAACACATTTATTGTGCACCAGACATAGTACACACAATGTAATTAAGCCACACTAAGCAGTTAGTGCACACTGCACATACAATAATGCATACTGAACATATTTAGTGTACACCAAACACAGTCAGCGCAGACTGAGTATAATTCTTTTACACTGAACATTGTTACTGTGCACCACAAATAGTTAATGTGCAGTGAACATAGTGCATGCTGAACATAGTTATTGCACACCAAGTATAGTGTGTGCACACTGAGTATAGTATACACTGAATACAGTTAGTTCACATTGGGCATAGCTGTGCTCACTGAATATACAGTAGTTAGTCCACACTGAACACAGTGCACATTGAGCATAGTGTGTGCACACTGAACACAGAGCACACCAGGAACAGTTAGTGCACACTGAACATAGAGCACATCAGTAATATTCAGTGCAAAATGAAACACAGAGCACACCAGGAACATTTAGTGCACACTAAACATAGAGCACATCAGGAATATTTAGTGCATACTGAACATAGAGCACACCAGGAACAGTTAGTGCACACTGAACATAGAGCACATAGAAACATAGAAACATAGACTTTGATGGCAGATAAGGACCGCTAGGCCCATCTAGTCTGCCCATTTCCCTATCTACAGGATAGGCCGCAGATCCTAGTTAACCAACAGCCTATATCTTCCTGCCCCCCACAAGAATTGCCTTATGTCTGTCCCATGCATTCTTGAATTCTCCCACAGTTTTAGACCCCACAACTTCCTCAGGAAGGCTGTTCCATGCATCCACTACCCTCTCTGTGAAATATACTTGCTCACATTGCCCTGAGCAGCCCTCCTTCTATCTTTAAATTGTGTCCTCTTGTTCTTGCAAGTCTCTTTTCTGAAAGATGCTACCCTCTTGGACTTTGTTGATTCCCTTGAGGTACTTGAAAGTTTCTATCATGTCCCCCTCTCCTTCTTTCCTCAAGGGTATACATATTAAACTCCTTTGTCTCTCCTCACAGCTTCTCTTGCAGACCCTGCACCATTTTAGTTGCCCTCCTCTGGACTGCCTCTATCCTGTCTATGTCCTTAGGAGATGGGGTCTCCAGAACTGGACACGGTATTCCAGATGGGGTCTCACCAACTGTTTGTACAGAGGGATAACAACTTCCTGTTTTCTGCTGCTGATGCCTTTCCCTATACATCCCAGTATACCCCCGGCCCTCCCTACTGCCTTCTCACATTGCTTGCTAACCTTAAGGTCATCTGATATGATTACCCCCAGGTCCCTTTCCTGTTTTGTTGTTGTTACTACCTCCCCACCCATTGTATATTCTTCCCCTGGGTTCTTGTTTCCCAGGTGCATTATTTTGCACTTTTTTGCATTGAATCCTAGCTGCCATATGTCTGACCATTCCTCCAACCTTGCCAAGTCCCTTTTCATCCTTTCCACGCCTCCTTGTGTATCAACCCTGTTGCAGATCTTTGTGTCATCTGCAAAAAGGCATACTTTTCCTTCCAGTCCCTCTGCAATGCCACTGATGAAGACATTAAAAAGGACTGGACCCAATACTGAACCCTGTGGTACCCCACTAGTAACCACCCTTTCTTCAGAGTGGACTCCATTTACAATTACCTTCTGTGTCCTGTTGTCCAGCCAATGTTTTACCCAGGCTACCACCCTGGGATCCACTCCCAGGCTGGTTAATTTGACTAATAATCTTTTGTGTGGGACTGTGTCAAATGCCTTGCTAAAGTCTAGGTAGGCCATGTCCACAGCCCCCTCCCTGGTCTACTACTTTGGTCACCCAGTCAAAGAAATCTATTAGATTCGTCTGACATGACCTTCCCACTGTGAACCCATGCTGCCTTGGATCCTGTGCTCCACTGGCCTCTAGGTACTCAACTATTCTTTCCTTCAGAAGTGACTCCATCACTTTCCCTACCACAGAGGTCAGACTGACAGGTCTGTAGTTTCCTGCCTCTGTCTTGGTCCCACTTTTGTGAAGGGGAATCACATCCGCCTTCCTCCAGTCCTTGGGTACCACACCATCCTCCCATGATTTATTAAAAGAGTAGCCAGTGGTTTCACTAGTTCCTTCCTTAATTCTTTTAGAATTCTGGGTGAATTCCATCAGGACCCATTGCTTTGTCCACCTTCAGTTTTAGGAGTTTTGCAGAACCCTTCTTCTGTGAAAGGACTGGGATCGACCCCCTATCAAGAGTGCTTCTGTTAATTGGATTAGGCACTTCCCTCCTCTTTTGTGACTACTGAGCAGAAATATTCGGTCAGTATCCTTGCTTTTCACTGTCCCCCTGCCCACCCAATCCTCATTCTATTCAGCCTTACTATCCATCCCTTTGTCTTTCTACTCGCTGATGAACCTATAAAAGGTTTTATCCCCTTCTTAACTGAGTTGGCTATCTTTTCCTCAGTTTGGGCCTTTGCTATTCTGACTTCCTCCCTGCTTCTTTCTGCCTTAACTGATACAGCTCTCTGTCCTGCTCCTTCTGTGTTTCCTTATACTTCGGAATGCTATCTTTTCTTCCTGACTTTTACAGCCACCTCTTTAGAAACCATGTGGCGTTTCTTTCATTTTGATTTGTTTATTTGCTTCACACAAAGGCTTGTTGCCTCTGTGATGGCAGTTTTGATAATTCCCATTGTTGCTCCACACCTCCTTCTAGCCTGTTTGCTAAGTGCTTTTCTGAGGCACTCTCCCATCTTGCCAAAGTCAGCCCCTCCTAAGTCCAGTACCTCACTTTTGTATGGCTTGACTTCAGCTGAGTTTAACGTGAGCCACACTGTTTGATGGTCACTTGTCCCCAGATGGCAACCCACTTCTAGATCTGAGATCCTCTCACTGCCTCTTGAGAGTATGAGGTCTAAGATTGCTCCCTCACGAGTGGGTTCCAAACTAGCTGTCTAATGCCTGCCACCTGTAGGGCATCAAAATGGCCCTGCTCTTGGATGCGGCTGCAAATGTGCTCCAGTTAACATCTGGCATATTCAGGTCTCCCATCAACAGTATCTCCTTTCTCCGCCATTCTAAGAATGCCTTCCATCATATCCTTGTCCATTCCTTCCCCTGACATGGGGTCTGTACACTAACCCTGTGCGGATTGTGGTGCCCTTTCCAGTCTCCAAGGTGACCCACAGTGCCTCCTCTCCTCCCTGTTTACTCTTTTGTTCAGTTGCTTTATCCCTTCCTTTACATAGAGAGCTACTCCTCCGCCTCTTCTCCCTGCCTGTCTCTCCTGTAGGTTATGTGCCCTGATATGTTAACATCCCAGTCATGGTTCTCTGTGTACCATGTTTCTGTGACTGACTGCATGTCCAGGCATCCCTCTTCCATTAAGGCCACCAGCTCAGGGAGCTTGTTGCCCAGACTACGGGCATTGGTACTCATTACCCTCCATTTCCTGATGGCCTTACCCCCTTTTGCCCCATCCCTGTCCTTCTTGCCTTTGTCACTTTCTCCATTTACCCCTGCCCTTCTCCCTATCGACACCTCCATGTTGGTGTTTGCCACACTTACTACCGTGATTGTTTGGGGGGGCTAGGATTTTCCTGCTCCTTTCCAGTGCCTCCCCCCCTGGCTAGTTTAAAAGCTTGCCAATGAAGCATTTAAACCTATCACCGAGGATCCTGGTTCCCCTCCCGGACAGATGCAGCCCATCATGCCAGTATAGGCTTGCATCACTCCAGGTGGACCCCCAGTCCCCAATGAAGCCAAATCCCTGAGCTCCACACCAGTTTTTCAACCACTGATTGAATCCCATGGTGCAGAACACCCTAGCCTCTCCTATGCCATAGATGGGTAGCACCTCCGAGAAGGTTACTGTGCATGCTACTTGACTAAGGCCCTCCCAATTCCACAAACTCTTCCTGCACTTCTCTAATCCCTTTCTTAGCCAGGTCATTTGTCCCTAGGTGGACAATGACATCCAGCTCCCTCCCCTGTGCAGCTGCTCTGGCAATCCTGAGGATTCGCTCCCTGTCCCTCCAAGCCATGGCGCCAGGCAGGCACCTTACCTCCCTCTCCCCTTCCTTGCCCAGTTCTACCTTCCTAACAATGGAGTCCCCCACCAGGAGTTGTTTCCTTCCCCTGCAGGGTCCCCTGCCACCCTCCTGTGGGTCTCCTTTGTGGAGGTTCCCAGCATCCTCCTTGGTCTCCACTGTAGGTGCCTCCATAGAGGAACCACACTTGCCAGAATGGCATAGGAATTGTGGAGAGGTACAACTGGAGGGATGTGCCTCTGTTCCACCACCCTCACCCTCCCCGAGCCCACTGTGGTCCAACTGCTCCTCTTTCTTGGCAACCTCTGAGGCAACGGCAGTGGCACTGGTGGTCCCTGGATGGAAGAGGAGGTCCCACAAATCCTGGCCAACTCAGCCTGGAGATAAGCAACCTCCTCCCTCAGCCCAGAGAGGTGCCTGCAGATGGGACAACACCGCATCCTCCAGAACATCTCCCGGAAGACTGCTGCTCCACAGCCACTGTACTGCACCACTCCAATCATGTCTTATTTCTGGCCCCTTAACTGTTTGCAATACTTACTCTTTACTCTGGTTTTTTTTCTCTCTCTCCTTGCTTTCTGCCTGTGTGCCCTTTAAGCTCCTGATTGTCCTGTTCTGAGACAAGAATATCCTATATTTCTCAGTAGACCACTTACTTGTTCAGAGGCAGACCTCCAGCCGCTAGAGGGGCTGGGAGCTACTCTTGCCCTTCTAGGATGGTGGGTCCTGGTGGTTCTGTGATCACTCACTTCCTGCCCCTAAACAGGAAGTTCCTGTTGTCAGTCAAATCCTGTGCCTATAAAATAGAACTAGCTTTGGGTGCAGGGGAGGGAAGGAAGGAGGGCAATATAGTCCCAGTAGAGAAATTCAGTCACACAGCAGTCCTTTCTCCTGGAGTCTTCTGCCAAGCTATTAGCAGAATCTTTCTAAGGTAGTATTTAAATGTAGCTTCCTTCTAGCTAAGCCACTCCCCCTACTTACCAGATTTTTCTACACGTAATTTAAACCTCACAGCAGTTAAGTCCTTTCAGTCACCTGAGATTTACACCTAGATGACTTTTCAGTTACCCATTCATCAGGAATATTTAGTGCATACTGAACATAGAGCACACCAGGAACAGTTAGTGCACTCTAAACAAAGAGCACACCAGGAACATTTAGTGCATACTGAACATACAGCCCACCAGGAACAGTGCACACTGAAAGTAATGCACACCAAGAACAATTAGTGCACACTGAACATAGTACCCACTGAGTATAGTTAGAGTGCACTAAACATAGTGCACACTGAGCATATTTGGCGCACACTGAATATAGTGCCCACTGAGCACAGAGTGCATGGAACATAGTGCACACTGAACATATTGCACACCAGCACATCGAAGATAACTAACGTACACTGAGCACAATTACTGCACACTGAGCATAGCTAGTGTGCACTGAGCATATTTAGCGTGCACTGAACACAGTTAATGCACCCAGGCATAGTTTGTGTGTACTGGACTTAGTGCACACTAAGAATAGTTAGTGCCCACTGAACATAGTGTACATTGAGCATAGTTAGTGCACACAGAACGTATTTAATGCATACCAAGCATAGTTAGTGGACATGGAAAATTCTGCACACAGAACAAAGTTGACATCAAACATAGTGCACACTAAATATAGTGCACACTAAATATAGTGCACACAGAGGAGGATGGGCCACATTGGTTGCATTCTTCCCTCCTGAACTTCATGCTGCTACAGAAGGGTGCTGCTACCAGAGTGGGAGGAGAATCAATACTAGTTGTTCTAGTGTGCTACAAAGTGCTGATGAAGTCGGCAGCCAGTCATGAAGGTGGGTGAGTTGTGCTGGTCACCCATCATTGGAGTTTTACTTAACAAATTCATAAAAAATGTGGACACGGTGGGGGGAGGAGGAAGGTGAGATTTGGGTGCTACCTCAGGATGGAGGGCTTCTGTATTAAAAGGATCTGGGTGAGGGAGAAGGGTGGGGCTGACCTCGACTCCAAAAACAGCTGGTTATAGTATAGTATATTTTATTATTAATGGTATTCTACCACCATACAATGTGTTAATAGGGCCAGTGTTTTGTGGTTAAAGCCATTTCTTCCAGGGCAAAATGACAGTTCTTGACACAATTACAGTGAAGCCCACCAGGATGAAGCACAGCACTACAGAATTCTGCAGTAGAGTTACTGCAGCAAACAATGCAGTTTCAATGGGGAGTTAATCCCTTTTGTCATGCAGTAAACCTGTGACAGTGCACTTCATCCTGATGGGCTTCACTGTACATAAACTTAATGAAGGATTGAGTCAATGCAAGCACTAAAACAGCAAATTACATTGTCTATATACAATCTACTTTGCTTTTTTAGTGGTTGCATTTCACTCTAAATTGACTCAGTCTTTAAGTTTATGTAACTGTGTTTAGCACCACCATTTCAACCTAGAAAAAGTAGCATTGGGCAAAAAAATGGGCCACCTAGACTGCCAGCCTGAGCCCTGCTTTAAGGCTCCACGTCCTGGCTGACAGTATAGAGATTAGAGTGATGAGCTATGAATGAGCTTGGTACATCCAGCAGACCAGGATTAGATTCACATAGCCTCCACTTGCATGCTATGTGACCCTGAGCAAGTCACTTAACTGCTGCAATCTCCTGGGTCACTCATGTGCCATACCCTGGTACCAAAAATAATATAAACACCTTATCTCTCCCCTGTAGTGCATCTCAACTGGTTCTGGGCATCTCTTTCCATGATAAGTATCCAGGGATGGTACAGGGCACAGCCCTACAAAACAGCAGAGTGTTTCTGCCTGGGGAACATGGTATGATTGTCCACTTTGGAGACTTCACTTTTTTGTTTTGTTCCCACCCACCCACTGCTAGATGGTTAAAGCGCCATCTTTCTAATGAGATGCTAAACCAGAGTCCCTTCTCCCCACCTCTGGTGGCTCTCCAGATGGAAGTTAAATATCCCATGGCAGTTATCATCAAGGACATCATTTTGTCATGGGTAATTTTTGACAAAATCAATGGGCTGGTTATGGAAAATTACTTAAGTTGTCATGGGTGCCCTATGCTGGTTCAAAACAGATGCAAGAAAGCATTTTAAGCTCTCTCACGATAGACATGAGTAATAGTACACAGTAGCAAGAAAAGACATGTGGGGTGGGATATTCAGAAGGGTTGCACATGGTGCAACACATCGATGCGCCCCAGAACGATATTCAAAAGGGAAAGTTCGTGGCACAAATCCCGATCGTGGGGTGCATCAGTAATGTCTACAGCGCGCTGTGGAGTGTGCCCATGCATACCCGCCATCGATATTCAGCCGGATATGCGGGCCAGCGCAACCTACATGCGCTGCATACAGTTGTTCCAAAAATAAAGGAGCAACAGCCGGCCACCCACAGGTGAGCTGCCCGTGTCAGGGTGCAACATGGCAGCTGCCAGCTGTGGGTGGCCACCTAAGCTCCAGCAGCACCCTCTGTCGGTGGCGCCCCCATGTGATCGTGGGCATATGTAATAATAAGCGATCCTATATCCTGGTGGTCCAGTGGACGCTGGCAGCGATTGCAGGCATCATTATAATAATAAAATGTCCATATCCCTGGTGGTCCAGTGGACGCATGCAGCCGATCGTGGGCAGAAGTCTAAAGAAGATTAAATCCATCCCTGGTGGTCAGCGGTACCCTTCCCACCCTCCCACTGAGCCCTGCCCGCTTCCCCACGGTCAGCGGCGGGTGGCAGCCCCCACCATAAGCTGCTCCCGGTGGGGAGCGGGTGGCAGGGCTCCAGTGGGAGGGTGGGAAGGTACCGCTGGACCACCAGGGATGGGATTTAATCTTTCTTTAGACTTCTGCCCTTGATCGGGCTGCCAGCGGTCCACTGGACCACCAGGGATATGGAACATTTTATTGTTATACATTTGCCTGTGATCGGGCAGTGGGGCTCTTTGCCGCTTGTTCAGGGGGTGTCGGTCCCCGACGGCTGCAGCCTGGCAGAGCACCAGGTGCAAGTCGTGGGAATGGGCGCACCTGCATGCAAATGGGGCCATAATGACATGCAAATGGCCCCATTTGCACCTTGCATGCATTATGGCCCCATTTGCATGTACACCTTTGAATATCGCTGTTGATGCACCTAGTGCAACGACACTTGCGCTATCGCATCCCCCTGCCCCTCTCTGGCCACTTGCGCTGGTGCAGTGCCACCGCACCATGCACAATGTGGTGGCCACAGAGTGATATTCAACAATGCTGAGCCATGTGGCACCATTGAATATCACCCTGTCAGCACCCTGGCACATCCCAGTTGCTCTGTGCCCAGGCTTGCGCCACAGCCTGGCGCAGTCTGAATATCCCACCCGTGGTGTATACATCATTTCCTTTTATTTTGTTGTTGGGTGACATTACAGTTCACCACTGTCAGTCTGAATGAAAATTCTTTGCATAGTAACATAGTAGTTGACAGCGGATAAGGACTGTTGGGCCCACCTAGTCTGCCAGTATTCCCTGCCTGGAAAGCTGGAGTTCATTTTTATGATCTTGCTAGCCCCAGTTTGTGATGATATTTAAAGTAAAGTAAACAGGTGACATAAGTCAGTTTTTAGAGCAAATACAGTGGATAGACTGAAAATACAGCCCTCTTTATTTCGTTTTTGTTGACCGGGACAAGGAGGACTAGACAATTCTGCCTATTTTCAGCCTCGTCCTGGGGGAGGTGGGGATACAGATGGAAACCAGCGGACAATCGAACCAGATTAAGCCGGTAGTGTTTTCAGTGAATGGGGGAAATTTAGCTAGGGCACTGGGGAAATTCCTCTCCTGTTTTTATTATACAATTAATATAAATATAAATAATATTTATAATAATATAACGATTATTATACAATAACAACTGGTTTTTGCTTTTTCCCCATAGAGAAACTTGCTGCATAATTTGCTGTTATAAAGGAGTGTTTATAATGGCAAACACACACCGGGTTTCCCTGGCTTTGTACATGCGTCAGTCACAGCTCTCCCATTCCTGACCGCTGGCCGCCTTGCCTTCTCACCCAAAACTGCACCACCTCTCAGACTCGGTGGTACATTATTTAAAAAAAATCACTGCTCTAAAACATTTTAAAGAAAGCAACTACCAGAAGAAAAAACAACAAAATACTTCACCCTCAGCAGGTGAATATGGACTGCAATGAAACCCAACTGGACCATGGCCACAATGGAATGTCTGTTATTTTATATAATTACTGTGGCAAAAAAGTGAAACCCTGCAATCACATAAAATAAAATATGGGGTGGTGCAGAAACTTGAATTTTACATTCACCCTCAGTGTTGGATACCTAGAGAACCCCCCCCCGAGCTTCGCTCTCGGGGTTTATGTGGCATCCAGCACCTCAGGTGTGTATAAAATTCTTGTTACCCACACCGCCCCATATATTGTTCTATATATTATATATGAGATATTGGTATTAGGAATCTATTCAAAAAATTGGGCTGGATACCATCCTGGCACTTTGAGGGTTGTTTGTGGAATACTGAAATATTATATATGACAAGCTAGATGCAGATTAATACTTCAGCAACAGTACTGGCCACAAAAAGTGTAATTTGTCTATATTAAACAGCATGTGATTGCTCAGTATGAAGTGGAAAAACTGACATTTTCTAAGGTACATCATAATGATTTGTGGAAAACATTTTTGAACTGGGTAAGGTAAATAAATGTGGTGGGGGAAAGAATGTGAAATCTGGTGATATTTATTTTCATCTTTGGTAACCAGGCAAGGCCCACTAGGTACAAGTGCCTGTTTTCAGGGGCGACCTGGGAGCACTGGGAGGTTAAGTGACTTGCTCAGAGTCACACAGTATGCAAGCGGAGGGTGTGAGAATCAAACCCAGGTCTGGTCTGCTGGATGTACCAAGCTTGTTCACAGCTCGTTACTCTAACCTCTAGGCTATACAGTACTACCAGCCCAGATAAGAAAGAAGTTATGTTTGTATATGATTTTTCTTGCCCAATTTATAATGTCCTTATGTGATGTATGATTCATACGTCCATAAGTAATTCCCCTCCTCTTTTCAAGACATTTCACTGGATCTTTAATGTCCACCTGGAAAACCACCAGAAGGTTCTATATGATAATGGCGAAAGCCTAAAGGCGATCACTGCTATCGTGAAGTCAGAGTGCCGAAAATCAATTTCAGCACTCTGACTCCCCGGCGCACAGCAAAATGGCTCCGGGGACTTGGTTTTAATGTTTTTATGCAGGGCTGCACCCCATAGAGGAGCTTTGCCCCGCACCCCTCTGCAAGGATTCTCAACTCCAGGGGGCATGTTGGGGGGTGAAAAAAAAAAAAAAGTTTGGGCCAGGAGCAACAAAAACGCACCAGTGCCTGCACCCAAACTCAGTACCCTCTCCACCAATGCTGCCAACCCACCCACCACACCACGGGGTCAGCTCGGCAACCCACCATGGCACCATCCCTCACAATCCTTCCCGCCCCTCGCTGTGTGTGCTCGCTCCCCCCACGCGTGTACGTATAGCGACATCCCGTCGCTGCATTCGCCAACCCCCCATCAGGTTGCCCTACCCTAAACCTAGTCCCGATGAGATTCGCCGGGGATTGGGTCACCATTATTGTAGGCACCCAATCACTGAAGCCCTTGTCACGGGCTACTCCACCAGAACAGACAGATGGGACCTCGGTTTAACATCTCATCCAAAAGATAGCACCTCAGGAGTGCAGCACTCCCTCATGCTGCACTACTGTGTCAGTACTGGTATTTAATCCAAGTTCCTGGTGTGGGAATGGAATCCACAGCCTTCCAGTTTTCCAGACTCTGAGGTGAGCATGCAACCTGCTGAGCCACTGACACTTCAGTAACGGATGTAATTTGTTTCAGAGATATCTCAAAAAGTCATGGTTTGAGCATGGTCAAGAAACCCTCATTATGTAATTTTCATGCAAATAGTAAAATTTAGTAATTTTTTTGAAAATGTTGAAATTTTTTATGGTTAAGAGTTAAGGATTTGTCCTGGCCAACATTCCCACTGTCAATAAACCAGGTCTTGTGTAACCCACCTTCCAGGATGTACCTGGAAAAGAGATGTCACTGCTCAGTGTGCCTTTCCTGATCACAAAGTACATATAAATCAGAAACAAATTACTCAAAATGTTTGAATAGCAATTGCTGAGATAAAGACATTAATTTGGGAGCATTAGGAAAAGTATGCATTGCATTTTTCTTGTACCCGTACGAACAGCAACTGCATATAATGTGTAGTGGTTGCTCTAAATTAATACCTTGATGTGGCAGTTGATGACAACTGTTGTTGTTTATTTTGCTATGTTATGCCAAGTGAACTCTTCCCTGTCCTCTATGTCACATGTATGTTTTTTTCAAAGTGAACTTTCTGAGCCTGTTTTGCCACTTTTTCTGCTGGATTAAACTGAACCAGTTTAGCTGTGCTACATAATGTGCCATGAGAAAATAACATTTCTTGGATTTAGTAATAACTTGGAAGTTTAAAAGCAGCCAAGATTTATAACTATGAAAATAGAAGTCATTGGAGACTCAGTCGCTCTTGCATCACATACCATAATGAAGAAACTCCTTGGAGAGGGTCAGGGCATAAGAAATATTTCCTGTCTAAAAAAAAAAAAAAGGCAAACAGTGTGAAGATCTGTATTACATAGGTAATCATCTCATGCACATGTTATAAATCATTTTATAGAAGGAGCATGACACTGATAAATTGCTTTTTATTTTATCACTGAACTGAAGGACCTAAAAATGACCACATTACGTTATGTTAGTAACACACAGAAGTTACTGATTCTTAAAGCCGCTTTCCAAAGATGTGCTCTGTCTCCAGTATAAGTTCGTAATGTGATCTGTGTCATAAACAATTATACATTCTCTATATAACTTTACCACTGATGTTGCGAAAGGACCATATCACTAATGAAAGCTGAAGTGAAGTACTGTATCAGTTCTCTTTTTTCCCCTAGAGGTTTTCATCCCTCCATGGCAGGCTGGGCGGCTGCCTGTCCCACAGTCTCTGTCTGTCCCGAGTCTCTGACTTCCCCTACGAGACCAGAAAGGCCACCGGTGCTAGTGGGTTGGGTGTCATAAAGCCCAACCTTCATTTTTTTTCTCTGAATTTTCTCCCTGAGCACAGCAGATGTGCAATTAGCACACAAGCGGGCTCCCCCTCCAAGGAGGCACTCTAGCACTCCGAACGCCGGCTCTTCACACAATATGGGGCCTAGCACATGCTTCCACCTGGCTTCTACCAGGTGGCAGTCAAACAGCGAGACACTGATTCCCCCCTTCCCGAGGGATGAGAGCAGTCCTATGGATGCTTAATCTTCCCTCTCCCCAGCCGTGCCACAAAATGACCCAAGTCCATTCCCAAACCCGGATCACTGGCGTGACAACAAGGAGGCATGGATGCCTCAACCCACAATGCCACTGGGCTGGCCTCTACTGTATCAGATCTTTATGAAGTTGAATATCTACATTTATACAATGTAGGTCAGAGTGAAACCTTACAGATTAATGATTTATTTTAGCGACTGAAATATTCTAAAGGAAGGTAAATAGCAGATATGCAACAAAGCAGTGTTGGATACATTTTTTTGTTTTATACATAGGAGTTGTGGTGAGCTCAGATGACCTCACAAGTGGCGGAGAGAAGTGAAGCCATGAATGGAGTCTCTTTGAGGACAGCTCAGTGAGTATGGATGAAAAATTTACATAGAAACATAGAAATTGTCAAGCCAGCCCAGTGGCGCAGAGGGCTGAGGCGCTGGATGTCTCACCTCACGGCACGCCGGCGACCTGGGTTTGGGAGTGAACCTGGGGCATCAGAGGTTGGCACGGGGGGGGGGGCCGGCGGAGTTGGATGGAGCAGCCATCAAGGCAGCTCTCTTCTCCGGGGAGGTGGGGAGGCATCCCTCGCTCATGGCTACCCCCTGGTGGAGGCCGAGAGGCTGCGCAAGCAAGGGTGCCGGCGTTAGGCCAACGGGGCCGGCAGGAGGAGGGCCATTACCGGGGCTCTAAGGCGCATGCATGCCTCCACACGCATGTGTCCTTCTCCTGGGGTCCTTGGGTAACTGGGGAGAAAATGGAAAAAGCCAGCCAGCAGCAGGATAGCGACCGACTGTCTGCAAGCACCGCTTCTGGACCGGGCGTAAGGTAAGCCCCTATAATTCTGGGGGACGGAGCTGGGGGAGTCAGTCAGATGGGGGCCGCACGGTGTAAAGGAGAAACATGGATGTGATAAAAAAAAAAAAGAAACATAGAAATCATCAGCAGATAAGGACCGCCAGACCCATCTAGTCTGCCCGTAAACCCTACACTTGTTGCGGCCTCTGACCCTACCTGGTCAACAGCTTTTCAGCACTCCTCCCCACCTCTAAGGTTCCCTTATGCCTGCCCCAGCCACGTTTAAATCCCTCCACTATGGTTGCTCCCACTACCTCTTGTGGCAGTGTTTATCCAAACGCTGCCCCTGTTGCATATTCAATGTATGTGATGTAGCTTGCTTTTTAGGAATTCAGTGATTTCACCATGAACTGTTGATGATTTTAAACAAAATCTATGAAGCTACTTTGTTAATTCATCACTGTTGTGCCACTGCTTACACCACTTACTGAATCCACCTGCCCTGCACTAGCTCAGTGAGCAAGAAACCCCAGGGTCAGCCTCTCCTGGGCGGCCATTTTGTGTCAGGTAAACAATGGATAGTTCAGACTTCATCTGAAGCTGTTGGAGGTAATGAGTTAAGGCACATTTACACTACCTTATTTGCACTCTTGCGAGTGATGCAGATGAGTTCTGTTTGCACAGACTGGGTAGTGCAAACAGCTTGGGGAGCATTGTATGCGGCTCTAATTTTCAGAGTTATATTTTGAGTTTTTATTGATTATAGCTGACATTATTTATCGTATTTATTTTATTATGTACAAGCGCCTTAGTTTTAGAAAGTCCCTTTTTATAAATAAAGTATGATTTGATTTGATTTTGTTGTGGCCCAGGGCTGGGGCACAGAATGAACACTGTTCTGGACAGGAGCTGTACCAGTCCAGGCATTTTTTGCTGATGTGTATATATGCTGCTCTGCCTAGAGTGCTGCAGCCTTGTGATACCCCATGCTATCCACATTAAATCTGTAGTTCATGTGTGCTGAGATCGAAGAATGCTTCACCCTCTAGTCCCCATACAAATACACTGTGTTTGCAGATGGGCAGCATCAGTAGCAACAGCACTGTCGTGATTTCCTCATGCTCACTCCGACAAATAAATGGATGAAATAAGCAGCTATGTCTTCTTTTGGTGTCTCACTTTGCCCTCTGTGCATTACCATGTCATCTAGAAGGGAAATCACATTTTTTCAATCACTCTCAGACATTCAATTACACACTGAGCAGACAGCTGCAGGAAATGGGGAAACGGGGTCCTGCTAGAGCCCCCTGGCAATTTTCACTTCAGTTCTAATCTACACCACTTTATTACTGAGGATCATGCTTTAATCCTATTGGCATTGTCAAGATTACATAATTAAATGCTTCTCTCATTTCTATTACAGTATACATTTATTGCCAGTAACAGGATTGCCAGGATTGCCAGGATGCATAATATAAGCATAATATAAGGGAGAAGGTACAGCTTACAGCCTTAATGCTAAAGCACATTTGTGGAAATTACAACTAATATGAATGCACAACACATATGTTTTAATTTATATATATCTATATATTTTTTTTCAGATCTGGGGGTCGGTATTTCTTTGCCATGTTTAAAAATAGATTGTCAATTTGCTGGTGGAAAGGGTGTGGGAAATGTTACATAGAAACATAGAAGTTGACGGCAGATAAGGACCGCAAGGCCCATCCAGTCTGCTCATTTCTTTTTCTACCTTATAAATGTGCCTTCGGCCTTTGCTCTGTCAGTGACCTATCTATTCATAGTCATTTGTATTGCTCCCTTATGCCTATCCCATGCCTGTTTGAAGCCCTGCACTGTATTCATAGCCACCACTTCTTGTGGTAAGCCATTCCATGCATCCACCACCCTTTCTGTGAAAAGAATTTCCTCATTCCCCCTTAATCGGCCTCCCTCTAATCTCATGCTGTGTCCTCTTGTCCTGCTATTTTTCTTATATTTAAACATGTTAGACTCTTTCACCTTGTTTATGCCCTTAAGGTGTTTGAATGCCTCGATCATATCACCTCTCTCCCTCCTTTGCTCAAGGGTATAAATATTGAGCTCCGTTAATCTGTCCTCATATGTCTTCTGATGCAGTCCCTGCACCATTTTGGTTGCCCTTCTCTGGACTGCCTCAATTTGGTTAATGTCCTTGTGAAGGTGTGGCCTCCAATACTGCATGCAGTACTCCAGATGGGGCCTAACCAGTGTCTTGTACAGAGGGATTATTACCTCCCTCTTACGACTTGTGATACCCCTACTAATACACCCTAACACCCCCTAGCCTTACCTACTGCTTTAGAGGTCTGCTTGGATGATTTTAGGTCATCAGTGATGATGATGCCCAAGTCTCTTTCTTCCTTTGCCTTTGTGGCAGTGTTGTGTGCCACTCAGCCTGAGCCTACACCGGTGCAGACTGGCACCTGTGTAAACAGTCATCAGGAATGCAGCAGGTGGAGCAGTGGAGAATGCAATGCTACTTTGCAGGTAGTATAAACGCACCTTTAAACAACAATTTATACTCACACTAATCCCCTGGGCTAGCTGTTGATTTATTTCTAACTGCCTAAGTGCCTAACCTCCTTGAGTTTACCACCCATGGTGACAGATTTGATGGAGGGGTGTCAAACCCACTGTGTATATGGCCATGTCTAGATCTGTTATCCAACCTTCCAAAGTTTGATCTTGTGAACACTACCCTTTGAACCTGGAAAAGTTCACCAATATTCTCTTATTTTTAAACTAGTTTGCCTGGGTTCAACTGCAGAAAACCATTGTTTTATGGTTCGAATGTACTGGGAAAGTATTTCCTTTCTACTAGGATGATCGAAGTACATAAAAGAGCAGAATGGTGTAGTAGCCAACAGTGAACACTACTGGTCTGCAAAACATTGACACTTCAGACACTGCCAGATGTGGGCAATGTTTTCCGCTATGGAGAGGGTAAGTGTTGTGCACAGAATACTATGCACACTTTGCCCAAAAGTGTAGATAAGAGTTCAGCATCCCACAGTTTGTGAAGGTGACAGGTTACCAAAATGATGTCCATTTGGACAAACATGGATAAGGTTTCCCATTATGCCAAGGATAAGTGTGGAACACAGAGTATTCGGCCAACTGTGCAAAAAATTATTTATTTATTTTTTTGTATAAGGCCTGTTCATTGAATGCACTTCCTCCACTGATGATCTTGTAACTGTTAGTTGCATCAGTTGTATCAATATGCACTGGGTCCATTCCCTGCCCAAACTGTTCACGAGGGATTTCTTCGACAATTCCATCCCACTTTTTCCTTAGTCTCTCTCTCTCTCTCTCTCTCTCTCTCTCTCTCTCTCAATCGATTTTCGCACTCCTCTTGTGACCTCACTATCCCTTCCCCCATCTGAGGTTATGGCTGCCCCCTTATTGTTTGTTACTGTTGCCCATGCCTGTATTATGTTGTTCTTCACCTATTAATCTTGATGTTCTCGTATGTTAACCTGACTCTGCCTGATGTGCTTGTAATGTACCTTGTAACCTCCCGGGGTCGCACCTGAAAATAGGCACTTGGCTGTCTAATGTGCTTACCTGGTTAACAAAAGCAAATAAATAAATAAATAAGACTCAAACAAATCTGAAGACGGCAGTGCCAGAGCTTACAAGGTTACTGGTTTGAAACATTATGGCCCTCAGACACCGGAAAAAATAAAAAAAGTTGAAAATGTTTTGCTAAGATTAGGTACTGGTCTCACAGACTAATTGGTGGACTTTGCCCAGAAAATCTGTGAAATGTGTACAAGTGTTATGTTGAGCCAAAAAACTACAGTATGTTTATTTTACTGAGTAAACAGTGGGTAGCAAGAGGAGGTGGGGAGAAGCAAAGGCATAGATGTCACTGGCAAAAGTTGATGTCGATCACAAAAAAGTGCAGCAGGCTGCAGACTACACTTGGAGGAAAGGAAACACAGCAGACACAATATGAAGACTAGATGGAGTTGTAGTGCTACTACTGAATGTCCTCTATGAAGATAATGGATACAGAAGCCCTCACCATCCACCTTATCAACACCCTGTCCTTAGCTCAGAGATTCATCATTGAAAA
This sequence comes from Neoceratodus forsteri, assembly GCA_016271365.2. Taxonomy (NCBI): domain Eukaryota; kingdom Metazoa; phylum Chordata; order Ceratodontiformes; family Ceratodontidae; genus Neoceratodus; species Neoceratodus forsteri. The sequence goes on along the minus strand of CM057458.1, from coordinate 158,886,958 downwards.
ACCTTGGGATGTAGTTCTTTTTAGAAAGCACCAGGTTAACTTTTGAAACAGTGAGCATCTCTACAATTTGTGGAAAGGCACATTCTCTTGTTGGTCACTGCACTGCCTGCAGCACTGAAAATTTGAGTAGGTATTTGAACATGAGCAACTGAGGTGCTTTGCAGTAACATCAGTAACAAACTCTGGCAGAGCCACTACGACTGTAAATGCATTAACTAGATAAGGGTGTTTCATGGGCTGAAACATAAACATTTATTCATTTACTTATTTAAAAAATATCAGATTTACAAACCTTTGAGTCAGAGACTCATTTACAAAGACACCTCATCGAAACTAATACAAAGACAGCACAGTTAACAAGTCAAAAAACAATGGATCGGACAGCAGACAGTTTTTTTTTTTTTTTATTTAGTTGTATATCGGTTTACAACCTTTGAGCCAGAGGCTCATTTCCAAAGGTACCTCATCACATTGAGGACAAATACATAACAGACTTTTGGTTACAGCATATGGGTAACATAGTTAGCAAGCACATGTGATTGCACAGTTAAACAGATAAGCCAGTTTGGTTACAATGGCACAATCTTGCACAATGGTAAGAGCAAGCAGCATAAGAAAAGCAGTTCAATCAGCAAATGGGTGAGGATTAAAAGAGGTGTGGTGTGGATGCCGCCCAGCTGGCATTGTCAGGGCAATGAGAGCTATGCCTCAATTATAGACAAGTGCAGCTATGCGTATTAAATAGTTCGCTTCGAAGTGTGGTTTTGAATTTGGAAATCATGGGGGCATCCAAGATGGGGGCAGGGAGCGAGTTATACCAGGATGGAGCTCTATAGCAGAAGGACTTCTGTCCATGGGAGGTCCTAGATCTTGGGACCAGAAAAGTGGCCTTGCAGGAGGTCCGTGTACAGACCAAGGGTTGGGCTGGGCGGAGGTAGGCTGTCAGCCCGGGTGGGGATAGCCTGAGAAGAGTTTTTTTTGTTATCAGGCAGGTTTGGTATCGAAGACGTTCGTCAAGATTCAGCAGTATTGCCATGTCATAGAGCTGGCACGAATGCGTGAGCCTGGGGGCCCCAGTGATTAGCCTGCATGCCTTATTTAGGATGAGGTGAATTTTATTGAGAGCAGTCATGTCAGCAGCACCGTATACTGGTAGGCCATAGTCAACAAGGGATAATATAGAGGATGTAACCGCTAGACGGAGGGCATCGGGGAGACAGATTTTATAGCGGTATAAAATACCTAGCTGCACATTAGTGGCTGAAGCAAGTGCATCAATGTGGGTGTGGTAGGTGAGGGCTGAGTCATAGGAGACCCCAAGGTACTTGTAGGAGTGGACTTGCTGTAGAGGTTGTTTGGAGCAGGGGAGGATAAGGAGTGGGAAGTTGCTGGCTTTGTTTTGGGGGTGGGCAAAGAGCATTGTTTTTGGTTTTTTGAGATTAATGACCAGTCTGTGCTCTTTAAACCAGGTTTCAGCATCATTATAGGATAGTTCTAGGGAGTCCTGGAGGGAGATAGGGTTACGGTGGGTGGCAAAGATAATGGCATCATCTGCATACAGCAGACTTTTTCCAGTGCATGCACTAGGCAGGGTGTTAAGGTAGAGTGAGAAGTGTAGGGGTCCCAGGATGGAGCCCTGAGGAACCCCTGAGCGGATGGGAAAAGTTTTGGAAAGTGTTCCATTAATCCTGACACATTGGGAGTGGGCAGATAGGTAGCTGGTGCACCAGGCGAGAGGCCCAGTAGAGAAGCCAGTATGGCACAGAGCATACAGCAGGAGGGGGTGGGAGACAGGGTCGAATGCCTTTGAGAGGTCAATGAACACTGCCCCGGCTAGGGAGCCAGAGTCCAGTGAGGAGTGTAGGAAAGTTGAAAATTCAACTAGTGCAGTGCCGGTACTGTGTCCTGCATGGAAACCGTGCTGTTCAGGGTACAGGATGTTGTGTTTGGTCAGGTATTCAGTGATTTGCGTGGCAACCAGCTTTTCTAGGGCTTTGGAGAGGGGTGGGAGTATGGAGATGGGACGGTAGTTACCGGCAGAGGACCTGTCATCACCTTTGTGAATGGGGGTAACAATGGCGGTTTTTCATGCAGTTGGGAATTGCCCCAGGCAGAGAGATTTGTTGAGAAGGCTGGTGTGTGGGGCAAGGACCTGATCTAGTACCAGACGGAGGATGTTAGGGTCCAGGGAGTCGTCTCTCGGACTATTGTTTTTTAATGCTCTGACCAGGTGGGGTCTGGCTTCCTGGGCAGTTACCCTACATAGGTAGAAGCTAGGGCATTGGAGGACTGGGGCAGGTAGGGAGGGTGGTGGGTCAAAGAAATTACTGGGGAGGACAGAGCTAAGGTCTGTAAAGGATCTGTTAAGGTAGTTTGCAATGTTTGCGGGGTCTGTAATGGTTGTGCCGTCAATGGTGATCTGGGATGGGGGAGGGGAGCGTGTGCTCCCATTTAATTGTTTGACATTATCCCAGAAAGTTCAGGCACACCCCCAGGAGGAGGTGAGAGTGGCCTGGCAGTGGTCGGCCTTGGCTTTTCGGATGGCCCAAGTGCACTTATTCCGAGCAGCATTGTAGGCCTGTCTGTCAGCCATCTGGCCTGTTTCTGTGGCAAGGTGCCATAGGTTATCCCTAAGCCTGAGCAATTGTAATAGGGCAGGAGTAATCCAGGGCACATTATGTTTTTTGGTTTGGGCAGCCGTGAAGGGTGCAAAGAGGTCGCAGGCTTTGTTAAAGGTTTGGGAAAAGAAGGCAAGGGCAGTATCTATGTCCGGAGCGTGGTGAATGGGGGACCAGTTTATCTGGGAAAGAAATTGCTTGAGGTTTTTCAGCCCACCTGGTCTGAGGCAGCGGCAGAGTGTGGGCTGGGCTGTGAGTCGGGGCGAGGGGGTCACCCAGCGGAATAGGATAGGGGAATGGTCACTGAGTGAGTCAGGGAGGACTTGGATATCCAGGATTTTTTTGGGGTGGTTGGTGATGATAATGTCTAGGAGGGTGCTGGTACCTCTCTTAGGGTTTACTCTTGTGGGTTGGGAAATGAGTTGTGTCAGATCAATGGCCGTGAAGGAATCCCGGGTGGTGGCGGAGGTGGCGCTGAGCCAGTTCACATTAAGGTCCCCCACAAGGACTTGTTCTGCCTTGTTAGGGAGGGTGGCAAGATAATCAGTTAAGGATAATAGTGCCGGGTTTTGGTTCTTTGGGGGAATGTAGGCAGTGGTGAGATAAAGGGGGCCCCTGATGGGGTCCGGAGTAAGTTTAAGGGTAAGGGCCTGTGCCCCGCTTGCAAGGGCTGGAGCAGGGAGTGCTTGACCAGTGAGAACATCCCTTGTATAGATTGCACAGCCACCCCACATTTGCCTACCTGATCCTCCCAGTATAGGATGTAGCCAGGGAGGGAGACAAAGGAGTCAGGGGTGGACTTTGATAGCCAGGTTTCCACCAGTGCAATGACATCTGGTTTGTGCAGCATGACCCAGCATTGGAGGGTATCATATTTTTTCAATATACTGCATATATTCATGGAGGCAACGCTCAGACTGGGGGATCCACCTGGTGGGCTGGTCTGGGTGGGGCCTGGGTTAGGATCTATATTGCCTGTTAAGAGTAGAAGGAGGACCACTGCTCTGGCCAGGGAGCGGTGATGTGTAGGCTTCCTATGGGTATGTGAGGATGGGGAGGGGACCTTCAGGGAACAGGGAATGGGTAGGGTATGCCAGGTTGGGAGGGCGAGAACGATTAGCCGCCAAAGGGAGCCTGGGTAGGCGGTGGGGAGGTACCCAGGGGATGGGTGCTGTGGGCCAGTGCACATGGTCAGTGTAGGGTGAGATCGGACTATGTCAGGGAGAATTGTTGGCACTGGTACCAGTTAGCCAGGGGAAATGACTGGCTGGTGGGACAAGGGTACTAGAAAGTAGATGAGGGGGAGGCATTTTAGGAGGAGGTGGACTAATATAGCTCTTGTGGTAGCAGTAGGGTAGAAAGGTAGAATTATTTAGGTTGTCTTCCAGAAAGTGTGGCTACCACTTTAGATTAGTGGTAGTGACACGGACTCTGGTGGACAGAGTACACGGTTCGAGTCTCTGCCAGGGCAGCTAGAAAAGTGCCTGGGTGAGAGCAGTGGCCCATGTTCTAGGGGTCTGATGCAGGCTGGGTTGGGGCCGAAAACAGGGTGAGAAATAGCGACTCCTAGTGGTCACTGGGTGTAGGTTTGGTGGTGCAGTTAGGAATGAGGAGGTAGGGCTAGCTGTGGGGCTGGGTGCTGGGAGAGGTGTGGGCAGAGGTAGGTGTGAGTTGTGGAGGAGAGAAGTGGCACAGGAGGTTAGAAGGGTTCCAGGAAGTCAGGGGGGAGGAAGACAGGTAGTGGAGCCTGAGGTGGGAGTGTGTGGGTCCCTCTAGTGGCTAGCAGGTATAACCTGCAAACGGAAAAGTGGGGACTTAGTAAAAAATAAGCACAGGAAGTGAGGTCATAGGGCAGCGCCTATATAAGTAGTGCTGACTCAGGGTGGGTGGGCGGCAGTCAATGCGCGTCAACAGGTTAACCCCCCTCACAAGGGTGCAGCAGTAGAGGTACTGTAATTACCTCTTAATACACCTGCGGTGAATCCACTCCAGGACTGCAGGGCAGGTGGCAGCTGGCAGCTGACAATCATTCACTGGAGCTACATGGGTAGCAGTAGATAAACAGATTACATAGTTTAGGCACACAGGCACCACATCAAGAAGACCAAAGCAGTTCAAACAATATACAATAACTAAAGGCAAATAGACATCAGGAGTCAAAGAGAAGCCCAGAGTGTTCACATGAAGGCTGTTACATATACACTAACTGAATCAAAAGTACAGTACATTGAGAAAGGGCATATTTAAGCAATAAGGCATGACAGGGTTGTGTTATCATGTAATAATGTCACTCCTCCTCTGGTGGGTTGAAGCATGAGGCGAAGCCAAGTGCTTCCACCACCCCAGGAGTGATATTATTGCAAGATAACACACCCTGGTGTGCCTTATTGCAATTATACAATGGTTTGTTGTTACTGTATATACAGAATAAAAAATATATTTTAAAGGATGTTTTCGTTAGTGTGGAAAAATATTTCTTAAGAGAAAATGCAAGGAATGATCCAAATCCCAAAGCTACAGTGATGTTATTGTGTAATAACATCACTGTTTCAATGGGTCAGCAGCCAATCAGCTTCTTACATTTTCCCTTGCCATTGTATAATTAAAAATAATGCCACCATCTGTACTACAGTTACCTATATGTTTTGCATTTTATTCTATGCACTGTTATAGCAATCAACTCAACAGAAACAGGCCATCATATACATGAAGGTACTGTACCCTAACTAAAAACACTGCTGAGACAACTGTATGTTGTGACAAGGTGGAAGATAAACACAATGTTGAGACAAGTTTTTGAAGACATTTGATGTGTTTAATTGTTTTTTTTTTTAGAGACTGATATACAGTTCACACACAAAATTCATATAATATAAAAGTGCATATGCCCAAATGTCAGTGTAAATTCGACACATTTCATTACAAGCTGTTCTCTTGAAGGAAGATATTACTATATAAGGCCTAAAAATGGGCATCAGGTAAATGTAAACTGGGGTAGGTGTGGTATTGAGGGTATTGCATAGTTTATCTTTTATTGCCGCTCCACCGGATCAGCAATATTTGCACAAGTTGTGCCCAGTCCAGATTTTACAGCTCTGGCCTGGGTCTGGTGATCTGGTTTTTACCCATACCCCACTGCATATGGCTTAGTGACATACTGTACAGATGGATGCAGAGAATAACCCAGTGAAGGTTGACGTTTCAGAAGACCATTATGCTAAAAATACCAAGACTCACTCCCTGCCTCACCCTCCAGTCACAATTAATCCTCTACCAAAGTCATGCTTAAATACTGGTGCCTCTACATCCACACCACTAAGCTTTTAATGCCAACATGCTTCTTTTTTCTGCTGCTGTGAGTTTCCCCATCTGTGAAGCCCCATTCTGCTTGTGGCAGCCCCCCCCCCCCCAAGCCAGATAATTTTTTTAAAAACATTTTGTTGAGAATTTTTTGTTTTAGTATATCCATGGTCAGGAAAAATGAATTTGTAAAAGAAACCCAGATCCCCATTTATCAGTTCATTGAATCACAATACAGCATGTTGTGAATTTTTCTGATTCTATGTGTAACCTACAGTAAGTCAAACAGTAATTAGACAGACAAATGCATGCATATTTGCAAGTGAAGGAAATTTGATTTTTATCATTCAGTTATAAACACCTATAGTCACAAACTGCCAAGTTAAGTCTCTTGCTATGCAATGTCCTGAAAAGATGGTGGTGTCAAAATGGCTTAATGAGGTGCTGTGAGGTGTCTTGGGGAACTTGTTATGCAGAAAGTTCCAGGAACACAGTGGTAAAAACTGGAATAACAGGTTACAAGGAGTAATTAACTCACCAGGAATGTTCTTGCTTCCCTCATGGTAAAAATGTGAAACTATATTTTGTGTTATTTTAAATGAAAAATCAGTGATAAATAGCTTGTCCAGTTGGATGGCAGCTCTGATAGTTGTCCCAGTCTTTCTTTTCACTGATATAAACTGAGCCAGGGAAAAAAAGTAAATAGGAAAAAACAAACGAACAGCATTTTGCTCTTTCTATCCAGATTTGACTTGAGAAGAAAACATAGGACATCATTACTTGTGTGTTAATTGCAAGGGCACATAGCTGGACAACACAGTTAAAACATGCATAACCTGAAATGCATTATTAAAAGAGTATTTTACTTCTTTTGATGAAGTTAAAAGTGTACAGTTTCTTACCAAAATACTTTAATGGAAAAACTGAAATACTTTTGATGGAATGGGATTTTCTACCTTAACAGAAAAAAATAAATCTGGTTGATCCTGCTGCCCATAGCCTTCAAGCGTGTCTTACACTCTGCGGCTATGTCGATGGACCATAACTTTCCATAATGCCGTTCCCACTATAATGTAAAAAAAGAAAGAAAAAAACAAAGGCAGAGACAGTGTGGGTGTGTGTGTGTGTGTGTGTGTGTCTGGTGTGTGGTGTGTGGTGTGTGTGTGTGTGTGTGTTGTGTGTGTGTAGTGTGTGCAAGTGGTGTGTGTGTGTGTATGTGTGTGTGGTGTAGTCTGGGGGTAGTGTAGTGTAGTGTAGTCTGGGGGTAGTCATATCAGATGACTTAAAGGTGGGCAAGCAATGTGAGAGGGCAGTAAGGAGGGCTTGGGGGATACTGGGATGCATAGGGAGAGCCATCACCAGTAGAAAACAGGAAGTTGTTATCCCTCTGTACAGACAGCTGGTGAGACCCCATCTGGAGTACTGTGTGCAGTTCTGGAGATCCAGTCTCCGCAAGGACATAGACAGGATGGAAGCTGTCCAGAGGAGGGCAACTAAAATGGTGCAGGGTCTGCACCAGAAGACATATGAAGAGAGAGACTAAAGGAGCTTAATATGTATAGCTTCAAGGAAAGGAGAGAGAGGGGGGACATGATAGAAACGTTCAAGTACCTCAAGGGAATCAACAAAGTCCAAGAGGGTAGCATCTTTCAAAAAAAGAGGTGTGCAAGAACAAGGGGGCACAATTTGAAGATGGGGGTGGCTCAGAGGTAATGTAAGGAAGTATTTTTTCACAGAGATGGCTGTGGATGCATGGAATGGCCTTCTGGAGGAGGTTGTAGAGTCAAAAACAGTGGTTGAATTCAAGCATGCATGGGACAGTCAAAAGACAATTCTAGGGGGTTGGGGTAGAAAGAAGTAGGCTGTTGGTTAACTAGGATCTGCAGCTTATCCATTAGGTAGGGAAATGGGCAGACTGGGTGGGCCAAGCGGTCCTTATCTGCTGTCAAATTCTATGTTCTATGTTGTTTCTACAAGTAGTTGCTAATTGCAGCTGGTATTTTTAACATGTGCAAGTCAACTCCACTTCTCCAGCTTAAAAAGAAAAATACACTTCATCACAGACTGTGTTTACCAATTACTGTGCCCATTTTAGTATACAAATGTTTAAGAAATACCTGAAAGCTGTCTATTTTCCTTGGAAGCTGAACCCTTAAGCTTCTCCTAGTCCTTAACAAAATGCTGCAGGGACTCCAAAGACTTGTTCTGTTCCTAGGTCCAGATCAAACTACTGAGACTTCTTTCAACATGATACATCCACCTCATGCCCTTCCCACATGAATAAATAAAAAAAAAGGTGGTCTCGATCTTTAGGAGCTTGTTGGGTGGAGGTGGGTTGGATCTTACTTCCCCCCAAAAAACAATGCTGCCTCCCACTACTCAGGTTCCAGTTCTTGTACCACCCATTTAAGAAAGAAAATAGTACCCTGCAACCATTGAGTAACATGAAAGCGTATTTATTTGAGGGCGGAAAACATTTCTTGGAGGAGGGTAAGGTGGCGGAGACTATTTACACTTTCAGTCAGTTCCACGGACAGAAAACATTACATCACTCTTTTTGTACATGTAATACTCCTGTAGGCTCTGCCCACAGTCGTAAAAAAAGGGCCAATTTCTTTTTTTTTGGTACAAGTACAGTACAGGCAGGTGTGTCTCCTTCTGCTAGTGCCCCATTCTCCTTCAGATAATCCTGCGCCATTTTGTTTGCTGGCATCTCAGGTATGCTATGTCAGACCATAACTTGCTGTGCTTTTTTGTCAAGCCATACTGCAGCAGTTGTTCCTAAAGTGGTTTTCCATCAGTGGCTATATATTTTTTAGCAGACATAGAAGCAGCTGTAGCAGCAGCAGCAGCAGTAGTTGTACTTCTTTGCTGACATGGAGACAAGAATGAGAGACTGCCTTGATGTTCATCAGTAGTAGCTGCAACAACTTGTGATCTATGGACTTCCTCTTCCCTCTCCTCCTATTGGCCTATCAGGGAGTGTGTAAGGAACGGTGACTGTTCTTCTTGTGCTATAGTTGTGCTCCTAACATTTTTTATGCCATATGTGCAGAAATCCGACAGATAAGCCATTTGTTGTAGGGCTGCTGCTGATCCTTTACTTTACACAGAGAGTAGTTGAGCTGTGGATGGAAGAGCCTACCAGCAGAGGTGGTGGGCACAAAACCCATCAAGCATGGCTGGAACAGAGTAAAAGGCTTCATAATTACTCAGGGGGGCTAGCAGTAAGGCAGGAAGTCAGGGGGAGGACGGGGGGGTGAAAACCCCATCTGGACAATAGATCGTGGAGTAGAACAGTGTGAACCTGGGCAGACTGGATGGTCCAATAATCCTTTTCTACTGATATTGTCTATATTTCTGTGTTTCTTACCATATTCATCTGGCGTCAAAGAATGTATTGAATATGTCCTTGAAATGAGGATGCAGTGGTTGGCTCTGTGCATGTAGGAAATGCGTGTATCATTCCAGAAATGTGTGCTTATATTTTTATCACATTGACAGAAGTGTTATCCTCCTTCTCCTCATATTGAGACTTCATGTGCACAAGTAACAGATTAATCAGGATGATGAGAGGAGGAGTACTTTGCTTAAACTGGCTGCATCAGCACTCATTACCTTGTTGCCTCATCAGTGGAGAGGGTCTCCAACAGCTACCACTGAGTAGAGATGATGCTTACCTCTGCCTTGCCAACGTGCTCAGCTGCATACTTGTAGATGAACTTTTGTTGTTGAAGCAGCCATTTCATCCCTGCAATAAATGGAATTTTAACCTAGTTGTCATATCTTGTTTCAGGTGGTGGTGGAGGGGCAGTGGTTCTGTTGCAGAATGTTGTGTAACAGCTTCTGTGCATTAACAGAGTAGCTAAAATGACTACAGACCTTTTTGGTCACATCTACACAAGTCTGCACAATGTTGCTTTCCTCATCTGGGAATCTCTGAACTACCAGTTTCATGCAGTGAGCAAAGCACTGGACATGCACATAGTCACAATCTTCAACTGCCTTTACACTTTTCTTTGCATTATTTGACACTATAAAACCTGGGGCTAACAGGTTTGGGAAGGGGGAAATTGTTTAACCAGCCACACTAACCTGAAGCTTGTTTCCAGGTGCGACCTGGGAGCACAAGGAAGTTAAGTGACTTGCTCAAGGTCACACAGTATGTAAGTGGGGGCTGTTGGATTCAAACCAAGGTCTCCAGGTTTGCAACTAAGTGCCCTAAACCACAGCGCTATACTGCTGCCTACTCCTGCAGTTAGGTGCCAGACACTCTTCAAACATCTGCTGAAAGTGGTCTAGCAGGTTGTCTGCATGATGATCATTGTCAAAGCCATAGGTGCATAAAGGTGCCAGCATTACGACAGTCCCCTGTGACTTTGAACTACTGTTGCTACTGCCACTAAACCTGGGGGGAGGGGAAGACAAGGAAGAGGGTAAAGTGACACAATGGTCTGTCACTGCCATGTAATCAGAGCCTGACACTTGTACACATCAGTGGTGATGTGAGCCACCAATACAACTGACATTTTCACGGCATGTGACACAGTCTTGTAGTATAAATACTGGTACAAATCTAGAAGTGCCAATGTGAAGTATGTATGGTTGGGCTCTTGGTACATTGGCGCTGCAATTTGCATTAGTGACAGGAAGCCTGCCCTGCTGACAAAGGAGAATGTTTGCAAGTCAGTGGCTAGTCTTTCCTCACTTGCTTCTGTTAAACCTTTTGGTCTCGAGTCTGTTGACATTATCTTTCTGGCTCATTTCCACAGACTCGATCAGATGCAGTTCACTCATTTTTAGTTTCGGCTGCACCACTTATCTGGCTCCCACTTTTGCCACCCTGGGGGTGGAAGTAGATGGGGATTTGTAGCCTCTCAGAGGTGTAGGAATCAATGGGCTAAAGAACCCATGAATGCAAAACAGTGGAGTTCTGCAGGGAGGCCTCCCTAAAGAAGCTCAGACAAACAAAGTGGAGGGACTAGCTGTAGTTGATCACTGGCTCTTGAACCAGCAAGGGGACAATCTTCACAATAAAAAGCAACAAGGTAAATCCAGCCTTGTTTGCTGTTGCACATTTTTTGTTCAGAAGCCAGCAGGCTCAAGTACACTGCTACTTTGTTTGAACTTCTGCTTCCACTTGAATGACTTCTTTCTTCTTGTTCTACACCCTCAGAATTCTCCTGCACTGCCCGTAGTTATCACCATCATCAGCTTCACTGCCTGCTAGTGCTGCTGCTGTTGATGCCATGTGTTGTCACCCCTTCTCACACTGAGATCTGTGGGACTTCAGAAGATGTCTTTTTGGGGTAGATGCTTCCAGCCTTGTTTCTTCCTTACCCTGACTCAGCCTGTCCTTACATATAAGACACAGCACATGTGTCCTTGATTCTTTGTCTGCTCTTATGAGATCCCACACCACTGATGTCAACAGTTTGGTCTTTCCTTGTGGCACTCTACTGCTGGCTTAGGGGTCACCCACCATGCCATTTTTCTTCTGTATCCCATCCATATCCACCAGTCTAACTGGTTCAGGAAACTATTCTAATTCTGTTTCTATCATGTGCCCTAGTCATGGGGTACTATTCCTCTTCTGTGTACCTTGCTGGGTGAAGTGTCTCTTGACTGCGCCTTGGGTCATTAACACTCCCAGTCAGACATTAATTCCCAGGAAATGCCTGTTGTTTGGGCATTACTGCTTAACTGGAACTGATGTCTGTGCATGTGGGTCACATCATAAAAGCAAGACTTATGCACATCATTTTGGAGAAGTAGGTCACACTTCACTAGTAGAAACATATTAAGAGAAATCAGGCCAAAAGATAATGTGCCTTAGGAGATGAGACATGCATTGGGACGTCTAACTCCAGAAGTGTAAGTATGGGTTTTACTTCACTGCTCATAGAAACATAGAAACTGTTGGCAGAGAAGGACCGCTAGGCCCATCCAGTCTGCTCGCAGGCCCTATACATTGTATGTGGCCACTGACCCTATGTGATCAATGGCTTTTCATCACTCCCTCTCCTCTCAGGCTTCTCTTGTGTCTGTCTCAAGCATGCTTAAACCACTCCACTGTGCTTGCCCCCACTACCTCCTGTGGCAGACTATTCCAAGTGTTGACTACCCTTTCTGTGTAGAAAAACTTCCTCACAGTACCTCTTAATCTACCCCATTCCAATTTCATGTTGTGCACCGCTTGTTCTAGTACTTTTTCTACATTGGAAAAGGTACCCCACCTGCACCTTGTTTATGCCCTTGAGGTATTTGAAAGTTTCAATCATGTCCCCCTGGTGTCTCCTCTCCTGCAGTGAATACATATTGTGGTTCCTTAGTCTCGCCTCATATGTTTTGTGGTGTAAGCCCTGCACCATCTTTGTTGCCCTTCGCTGGATAGTCTCCACTTTATCTATGTCATTGTGCAGGTGTGGTCTCCAGAACTGCACGCAGTACTCCAGGTGAGGCCTTACCAATGTTTTATACAATGGCATCACCACCTCCCACCTTCTGCTAGTGATACCCCTGCCTATTCACCCCAGCATGCCACTGGCCCTCCCTTCCACCTTTGTACACTGCTTTGCTACCTTAAGGTCATCAGAGATGTTAACCCCTAGCTCCCTTTCCTCTTTGATGACAGTCAGCCCCCCCCCAACCTGTAGCTCTCTAAAGGGGTTCCCTCTACCCAGGTGCATTATTTTGCACTTCTTTGCACTGAACCTTAGTTGTCACATCCCCATCTTTCAAGCTTCTCCAGGTCCCGCTTCATTTTCTACACCCCTTCTGGAGTATGCGCAGGGACTTTAAATCTAAAATATTAAGGTAACGGTTTGCATTGATTGGATAATGCAGTAAATTAAGCTACAAATAACTGATATGGTGAAATGAAACCAGAATTTTACAGCAGTAACAGTAATTAGACAGCCCTGGCTGACACCGGGCTATTACTTTTTTTTTATTATCTCAACTGTTCTTTCTCCGCCTCTGCAGAGTGGCCCCCACGATCTCCGGCCACTGATGCTTGTGCCCCCGGACCCAGTCATGCACGCGGGCCACACAAACCCATACCCACAGGGGCCAGCCTTTAATCGCTTTGCACCCCTGGGTAGGCACCTCTCTCAGGTCCCAGGGGCGCAGGGCACGGCCATTAGCTGCGGAGATTGCCCCCCGCAATTTTCCACTTTTCTCCCCTTTAGAGAGACGGACGTGCAATGGCATCCAAGCACATAGTGCTGATGCCTGCCGCGCTTCCCCTCATGCTGCGCATGCCACTGTAATGTGACTAGCCTCTGCCAGTCACCGCTGCAGGCCAATGCAATGTCCTTTACCCACCCCAGAGGATGGAGAGCAGTTGTTGAATGCTCGATCCTTCTTCTCCCCTGCCAGCCCCCAGCAGCCCAAGTCCATTCCCAAAGCCTGGTCACTGGTGTGGAGCGAGGTGTGGCATCCAGTGCCTCAACTCTCAGCACCACTGGGCCGGTGGGCTATTACTTTTAACAGAATGGCAAGCAATTTTTGTAAGAGTAACTTTTTGCCAGGCAGATCAAAGAAAACCAGGTGAACTAACCATCTGTTGTTTTCCAGATATGTTTGTCAAGGTTTACAGGAATCGAACACCTCAAGTTTTTGAAGTGTTCTTTTGTATTACTGAACATGCAGCTCTAGTCCTGTCCATTTCACATACTACCACATAGATCTCAGCACACTTTGGTACAGTGAGAGCCTTTTGCCCCAAACAGTTCCTCAGTAGGAACATTAAAAAGAGAAAAGAGGCCAGCCTGGTGGTGCTGAGGGTTGAGGTGCTGGACGCCACACCTCGTGTCATGCCGGCAATCCGGGTTCGGGAACGAGCCCGGGTCACCTGGGGGTTGGCGGGGGGGGAAGAGATTGAGTGTCCACAGGACTGCTGTCTCTTCCCGGGGAGGATTGTGAAAAAGCGATCTCTCCTGGAGCAGATCCTGGCGGGAATCGGAGACGCCCGGTGTGGCAGCACAACGGATGTAGGGGGCGGAGTTTGCGGCATGACATTGCCTGGCTGAGCCATGCTCCGAGGGGACAGCAAAAGAAGTAAAAAGCCCACTCCTGGGGATAGATGAAGGCACTATGGCCTCCTCAAGCCCACACTCCCAATTCCGGACTGACCTCCTCTCAATCGGGGCCACTCTTGTGCCCGGCACTTTCCCCTTAGATAGAGTGCCCTGGGTGGATAGGGCGGCCCTACCTCCGGAGGGTTCAGACCTGGAGGTGGTGCTGAGGTGCACGAGAGAGGAGGGGAGATAAAGCCATGGAGGGAGGTAGAGGTGGGGAGCCCCAAGGTTACTGGAAGGAGTTCTCCAGGCAAGTGGAGATAAATAAAAGTAAAAAAAAAAAAAAGAGAAAAGTACATTCTTTGTCCAGATATGTGGTCCATTTGGGACTACTAAAACAAAAAAGTTCCTGCACATGAGGAGGGAACAAACAACGCTCTTTTGCAAAATTCCAGTTCAAACTGGTTTATTCTGTAATACAGCAAAAGAGTGAGAACAGACTGGCTGCATACCACTAACAGCAGTGACCTGGCACTGATGCTTACTGGCTGCCACAGTGGGGAAGAAGCTACATTATTAGCATTTATATAGCTCTTTTCATACACACTGTATCTCAAAATGTAAATGTGTAGTAGCAACCATTTTGCACATCAGAACTCACACACAGCTTAGGACAAGTGCATGAACCCGTTTTATGGGAAGGAAAATGTTGGCCAGGAAAGGGAATATTGGCCAGGACACTGGGGGAATCCCTAACTCTTGAAAAAGTGCCTTGGATCCTTTTACTTCCACCTAGACACCCACCAGGACAGCACCAGAAATGGGCACCAAGGACCTTGATTTAATGTCTGATTTGAAGGATAGCACACCTTAACGGTACAGCATTCCTCAAGCAAACATTTGCCAAGGTGTGTATGTGTGTGCGTGGGGGTGTATCTTTACACCCACCTGTGACTAGGATTGGCTATTTCTGCACTGGTAACTGGTGGTACAGCATCCCCAGGCAAATATGTGCCAGGTTTGTGTGTGTGTGTGTGTGTGTGTGTGTGTGTATGTGGGTGGGGGGTGTATGTTACTGTATGCCCAGCTGTGACTAGCTTTTGCCATTTCTGCACTAGAAACACCAAGTCAAGTTCATTTGAAGATGGCTATCATACTGGGTGGCTGTCTATATCAGATCTAAGTGAGCTGATTTTAAAAGTCTCTTTTATGGTACATAAATGACACCTTTCTCTGCTATAATAGTTATTAAAGTACAGGGGTAGTTTTAGGGTCATTTGTAGCTTATTTAGGGACATTAGGAGCGAGTGTAGGCAAGGTATTACAGATTTTAATTTTTAAATTAGTTCGGAAAGCTGGGGGTTCTTCGTCAGCTTCCCATACACGTTTTGGGATGCTGACATTGGCATATACACATTGTTCTCATCCGATCAACGCATTTGCTACTCAGTTCAAGTTTTCTTTCGATACATCTGACCACATTTCATGGTCTTTCAGACTGTCTGACTCATTTGGGTTTGTCGGACTCTTCATTTTTCTTCTGAGTGAGGAAATATCTTGAGCAGAAGCCATTTTCCCTCTGTAATAGAGGCACAGGCTCCACTGCTTTGATTGCCAACAGGTTTGCCACCTCTGCCTCTAAGAGGATTTTGTCTGCAGAGGTTGCTGGGGCGAAGTTTTTGGCTCTCAGTTTGGGGAGGGATTTGAAGCTTATAGACAGCCCTTGGCTCACTACCTCAAAGACCCACTTGTCTGCAGTGATGGCATGTCACGCTTGGAGATAGTGAGCCAATCTGCCTCCTACTGGAAGGGGGCAGGTGACCTATACCAGCCTGTCAGGGATTCTGTTTTGGCTGGAACTGCACTTGAGGTACCTGGGCTAACCGTCTCATGGACCGCAAAAGAAGTAGAGGGCTTTTCCTTGACTGAATTGCTCCTGTAGGTGGTCATGTATTTCTCCACCTTTTTCATATAGGCTTTGGTTTTATCCCCAAAAAGGGAGTCACCCTCACAAGGAAAATCCATTGCCTTGGTCTGTGTGTCCTGGGTCAAATTAGTGGCCCTAAGCCATGCAAACCTTTTGATGGAGATGGAGTGAGCCATGTGCCTAGCTGCAGTATCATTAACATCCATAACCATGTGGAACTGATACTTGGTGGTATCTAGTGCCACTCTAGCAGTTTCCACCAGGTCCACTGCCACATCGCCTGGGACTTTATCAGTCAGTGCCAGAACCATATTCCACAAAGCCTTTTGGTATTGCACCACATACACCATGTAGTTGACTTGTCTCACAAGGAGTGAGGCAGCCAGATACCCTTTCCTCTCCATCCCATCCAATTTTCTGGAGTCCTTGTCAGGGGGATGGGAGGATAAAGATATCCTAGCTTTATCATAAGCTGCTGCCTGAACCACTCCTTCATGATCCGGAAGGTGAAACAAAAATGCAGCAGTGGACCTGTCCAGCTGATATTTTTTATCAACTTTCTTGTCCACCCCGGGATAGTGGTGTTTTTTTTTTAAATGTGCATCACTGCTTTCCTCAGGGATTTGTGCATGGGGAGCATTAAGCGTTTTATTGGTGCTAGCCCCATCATTTCTAGGAGGTGATCTTCCTCCTCCTCTTTTTCAGTCTCCTGTATAGGGAGGTTCAGTGTCTCTACCATTTGTTTTACAAACGAGTAGTGTGATGTATAATCTTCTGGACCCCAGGTGGGGAACCAAAGTCCTGTTTGGGGGATACCTCAGGTTCAATGGGTTCCCCTTCATCCTCCTCTTCTTCTTCTTCCTCTGGGTCATTGTAGACATACATGGGTTCCTGATCCCCCTGGAACTGGGGTAGGAATTGGAGGAACTGGTGTGGGAACCGGTACCACAGCTTGCAGAGCCTGCAGAACCTGCAGAGCCTTAGTAATGTCCTCAGCAGAGGGCATAGGTGTCTTGTCTGCTGAGAGCTCCTTAGCCTTCCCGGCTGGAGGTGCAGAGACATGGTTTTCCTTACGTTTTTTCTTAGTGGGAACCAGTTTTCTGGCCGGTTTCACAGACCTTTTAGTTTTATCAGAGTCAGTCTTCTCTGTGGATTTGGGCTTCACTGGTTCTTGTGCGGTGTCTTTATTCTTTTTGGAAGAGGAGGTAGATGGGACATCCTCAGAAGAGGTTGCAGTAGTAGCCATCTTTTCTAATTGTTTAGCCTTTCTTTCAGCGTTTTTGGGCAAAAAGTCTTGCCGACAACACAATTGGAGAAAATGTGACTAGTTCCTAAACAGACAATACAGAGGCCGTGCCTGTCTGCTTTGGCCGATATCTGATCACAACTAATGCAGTTTTTAAAACCAGTGGGTCCCGTCTTTTTCTTCAGGTTTTGAACCTCTGGCATTTAGTAAGATTTTAAACCACTACTACACAAAGCGATCAGATCCTTGAACTGATAAATTCAAATATAAACAAAAAAGATTGGTTCCCTAAATTTAAAACGGAACTGAGTGCTTAGCGGTTCCCTGACAGGAAAAAGAATTGCAAATAAAGTAAAAACTACCAAAATATATGGAACCTGAAAGGAACCATAAATAAACAGTGAAATAAAGACAAATTAAGAAATAAAGACTTCTGAAACAGCGGTTCTCTGCGGTTCCATGGAACCGATGAGGAACCGAAAAACTAATAAATCTAACCCAGATAACTATACTAAAGTAAACTATAGGGCAGCAATTTAAGAATAATGAAGTAAAAATGGTACTTATCTACCAAAACAAGTAATATTAGAAAGTTGAGGAGAGCTCTTTGAGGCATCTTAGCTGGCAGGCGGAGTAAAGAATCTGAGCACTCAGTTATTAAGGGCAGTAGTTTGAAATTGGCAAGTGCCAATTAGAGTTCCATCAATTGCATAAATTCTGTCTCTCCGTGGCAGTACAACACTGAAGGCTAATGGCATTAGTTTAATCATACTGTGTGATTCCTGGGGTAAGAAGCCTGTAACAAATTATTCTCCGATGTACTAAAACTCGACTAATTGCTATTTTTCTCTGTGAACTGTCCCCTAAAGATCAGTGCAGACAGAGATGGGGTGGGGAGGCGGGGAGGCATCAGAAGGCCAACTATTTTCAGTGCAAGCAAACTTTCTCCAACAAATTGCAGCTCAGCGAATTGTTGACTGCCTAATTAAATTTTCACTTTAAAATGTTGAAGAGCTCAGGCAGCAGATGTGATGTGAAGAGGTCTGCTGTCAAGAGGAGCAAAAAATAAAAAAACAAACATTCCTGAGTGTGGCTGTGGCTGTGCTGCTGCTCTTAGACTGTCTCTGTGACTACCTGTATTGCTGTTCCTGTGCTGCTATGGCCTCGACTGAGGATACCTCCTCCCTGCTGCTGCAATCTCCTCCTCCGACGGTCCTGACCACCAGTTCCATCTCTCCTGCTGGCTGGCCTGAACTGAAGGTGGCATCACTGGTGGGTGTACTACTCTCTGAGTCCTCCTGAGGTTACTGGACTGCTGTGACAATCAGGATCATGACTAATGGGCCCCAGGGCTTCCCATCACCCACCCACCCAACGCCGATGCCTCCCTCTCTCCTGTCTCTCAGGTTGCTGCTGAACTGGAGAGTGCTCTGCTCTGACTCCAAGACAGTCCTTCTCCTCAGCTGCTGTGCTGGCTTGCCTCTGGCTGTTGTCTACACTGAGACTGGCTGCTCTGATGGTGACCGCAAATATAATGGTGCAGTCTCACACTCTCTAAGCTGCTGCCATGCGCCAACAGTCATAGCGTACACATGGTTCACCAACGACACCCGCAGGATGACGTAGCTGAGCAAATGACTTTTGATAATTGGACAGGGACATGATCATCATGCAGGGGAGGGAGGGTAGGAAGGGAGACTCAGATTGTCACTCGATGGGGGTTGGGGGCTAGGGCAGTGCCAGGGACTGCATGATGAAAGCCTGCCCCATGGAGCCAGTGTGGTGCCCAGTCGGCAGTAGCAGCTTAGCTACTAGCATTGCAAAATATAAAAAACAATCAAACTAGGCTAAATTAAATGTTGCCCGGGGCTCCTGTAGGGGCCTGGGGCCCCCAGAAATTTTCCCAGTGGCCCTGTGTGTAGGTCCGGCCCTGGCTACAGGAGACATCTCCAGACAGAATATTCTAGTCTGTGCATCTGTGGTACCTGGATGTTCTGGTCACATGAAAAAAATTTACAATGCTTTGTTACATTTTATGAAAAAAACCATAACAGGATGCAAAGTTAAAGAGCACCTTGTGTGTCATGTTGCCCTTACAAGAACTAGGAAGGACTCTTACCTGCCCCAAAGTCGGATCCTGACAAAATTTGAAATTTTCATTGTCTCTAATCTGGAAGGTAAAGGATCATAATTTGGCTCTGTGGAGCCGAGCCACCGATCCCTTTCCACTTCCTAGTACAGCGATCTGCCCATTTATCTTATGTCACTCTATGGAGATCATAGGGACGTGCTCCATAGACATGGATGTAGCCATTTGAAACACCAGTTTACATGTTTTAAATGGCCACCACAAACAAATCAAGGGCACTGCTCAACTAAAAAGGTAAGAGCAGTAAAGCTGATCCAAGTCATTATGTTGGATCAGCACATGGTGTTATTCCTCTGTGGAGACCCCTGTTTTAACACCCCTCCTATGGAGATGGTCCAGTATCACCCAAAATATAATTTGGAGCCTCGCAAACTCCAGGCAGTACTCGACGTCTGAGACATGATGGCGACCTGTGCTCAGGGATCCAAGAAAACCATGCAGCACTATAACACAGTTTTTGTGACCACCTTGGACTGCCTACACCCTTACTTGTCCGTCCCTTGACACCCCCCATCGCAGATTGCCATGGTAATGTGAGGAGCTGTAGTGATTGAAGACTAAGGGACAGAAGTTAGAGCATTCTTGGTGGAAATCCCACTCGGTGGAGGACAAATTGACTCTGAGAACTGCCTACTGTTAATATCAGAGGGCAATTACCCTGAAAAGACAGAGTTCCTGTCAAGGGCCATTACCAAAGGTTAAAATGCCAGCTCAGATGTTTAGTACCATAGACAGACTGATAAACCCTCTCTATCCCCAGTCCAAGTGAGCATTTTCCACATATGTGTGAATAGTTCAGCCATTTTTTATCTTGACATGGTGTCCTGATTTGGAAACGGATAACCTCAAGCAGACTGTTATGGGCTGGTGATGTCCATTGTGGCAGGGGCACTGACAATCTGTCATCCTGGGCTGAGTTCCATCCAGTTGTAGAATAGGAGGTGGTCCAGTGATCTTGGGTCTGCGCCCTACTTACTGTGCACTGGACCCAAGGCCTACTTGGCTGTTTACTGGCAGCCTTGAATCCCTAAGGCCAGTATACTATGATTGTTGGATATTCCTTGAGGGAGAGTGTCTTCCCATCAGCTCTGAAAAGGGTGATGGTGAAATTCCTCCTGATGAAAATATTCCTTGACCAACAATCTGCTCAACTACAGGCCTGTCTCAAACCTACTTTTTCTAAGGAAGGTGACTGAGAAGATAGTTGTGGTGCAGCTTGAGGCTCACCTGGAGCTATAAAACATCTATGTGCCTCTCCAGTCAGGATTTAGGCCTCATCACAGCACTAAGACTGCTCTGGTCAGAGTGCTTCATTATCTCCTCATGACGAGAGACCAGCGACTTTGTTCTCTTGGTCCTTCTGGATCCCTCATCAGCATTTGACATGATGGACCATGGTGTGCTGATGGATTATCTAAGGAACTATGTGGGACTCACTGACACAGATCTGTGCTGGTTTGAGTCCTACATTAATGGGAGATTGCAGCAGGTGATTAGGCAATTTCATCTCTGGAGAGGCTGCTGTCACCTGTAGGGTTCTAGAATGTTTCATCTTGGCACCTGTGTTGTTTGTGGTGTATATGTGGCTGTTAAGTGAGATTCTACAATGGCAAGAAATAATGCTGGTGTCTAATTGGTCAGTCTGGGACTGGACCCGTAATGTTATCCCAGCATAACATCATGGATCTAGTCCCAGCACACAGATGACCACATCAGGTGTTTGAATCACTCCACAAGCCAGTCCTCCGCTCTGCAGCCCACTACACTGATCACCTTTTGGTACCTGCCTTTAGTGTCCCTGGCTCCTTAATTGTTAACTTCAACTAAAATCCTCCCCTCCCAGCAAATCACCCCCGCACAAAAAATATGCCCTTTATTTTTTCTTTTTTCTTTCAGACCTTAAAAAAATGAATGAGCAAGTGCCCAACTGCTGTCCTCGCCTCAGACCGAGACCTTGTCATGGTGGAGAGGCTTGTGTGTTCCAGTGACCCTCAGGGCTATGTTGTCTGGAGTCTCGTACTCCTGGCAGGGCCACCCGTGGCAAACAGGCCTGAGGCGAGGTCCCAGATTAAGTGAGGTCCAACCTCCAAAGTCCTCAATGGTGGATCAGGCGGAAGAAGATGTTAGGATCTCAATGGCTGTGAAGACAGATGAAGGCTGCAACAAGATGGGGATCTCCAGTTGTCTTGGACTCTCCTTGCCACTGGGCACTAGATCTTCTGCTTGTCAAGTTTGTATGGTTGCTGCAGGCACACCAGCTTCCCCACACTAAAAGAAGTCATGCGCGGGCTTCTACCATGGGAAACAACATTCCTGCAACCAACCTTCCAAGCCCTGATGTGACAGAGTAGTGGTGATGGAGACAGGACTAGTGAATCTGGCAGTCTCTGACCACGAATCTGCACGTAGGCAGTGGGGGTTTGATGGTCGTATGGCACCTGGACTGGGACGGGGTGCAATCCGGCAGCTGCTACTGTGACTGAGCAGTCCTCTTTAGGATCTCCTCTGCTCACCCCACATGGGGAAGGGGCTAGAAAAGGTGCCCTAAACATAGGCTGTCTCACCTTCTCCTGGCTGGATAGCTGTGTCCAGTGGGATCATGCTTTCAGTAGTCGAAACAAGAAACAGACTACGATTTTTGCGACATGGAACTTTCGTACTCTGATGGACAACCAGTATAGCGAACGACTACAAAGAAGAACTGCTATCTTCGCCAGGGAACTTGCAAGATGTAAAATCGATATTGCTGCCCTATGTGAGACAAGATGACCAGATGAATGCCATTTGAGAAAAGAGGGTGGAGGTTTCACCTTTTTCTGGAAAGGGAAGCCTGCTGAAGACAGATGCATTCATGGCGTTGGCTTTGCCATCAAGAACACGCTCATCAACCAGCTTACAGAGCTCCCCATTGGCACCAATGAACGCCTCATGACCCTTCATCTTAAGCTCAACAACAATCAGCATGCCACTGTCATCAGTGCATATGCCCCAACACTTAATGCTGATGAGGATGTCAAGGAACAGTTCTATTCCAACCTTGACAGAGTCCTGTCCAACACCCCTAAGGAAGACAAAATCATTCTCTTTGGAGACTTCAATGCCAGAGACAGGCATGATTTAGATCTCTGGAATGGTATCATCGGGAAGCAGGGGGTAGAAAAGACAAACTCCAGTGGCATCCTACTCCTGAACAAATGTGTGGAGCATGGCCTGGTCATCACGAACACCATCTTTAGACAGAGCGATAAGTATAAGACTACTTGGAGACACTCTCAATCCAAGCACTGGCACCTCCTTGACTATGTCATTGTCAGGACCCGTGATCGAAAGGATGTCTACATCATGAGGGCCATGCGAGGAGTCAATGACTGCTGGACAGACAATCGTCTTGTTAGATCTATCATGAACATCTGGCTCACTCAAAAACATCAAAGGCAGCCAAAATCAATGCAAAGGAAATTCAACACCAAGTCCCTTCAAGACCCAGTGGTTTAAGAAGACTTCCAGCAACGTCTCCAAGCAAGGCTCTCTACCATGCCCACAGCTGATGATAACATTGAGAGATACTGGAAGGAGTTCAAGACCGCCACCCACTCGGCATGTGCTGAATCTATTGGCTATGTCACTCAGCATCACCAGGACTAGTTTGATGAAAATGATACCAAGATTCAAGACCTGCTCAACCAGAAAAGAAGAACCCACTGCACATGGCAAGATGACATTTCATGCCAGCAAAAGAAAGAGTCATACCAGCAGCTCAAGGCAGAAGCTCAAAGGAAGATCCGAGACATCAAAAACAAATGGTGGCAAGACAAGGCCAAGAAGATCTAGATCTATATTAACAAACATGACATGAGGAGCTTCTTCCAGGCTACAAGAGTCATTTATGGTCCATGCTCCCATGGTCCCACTCCCCTCCGATCTCAAGATGGCTTGACTCTCCGAAAAGGAAATGAAGGCATTCAAGCTAGATGTAAGTAGCATTTTGAGACACTCCTGAACCACGAGTCATCTGTGACAGATGTCATTATCAACTCTGTCCCATAACACCCTGAAAGAGAATCTCTCGCCAGCCCTTCTACCATCGAAAAAGTAAGACATGCCATTAAGCTGGCCAAAAACAACAAAGCTGCGGGACCAGATGGCATACCGGCTGAAGTCTACAAGGCTGGGGGCGAGGAACAGGTACTAAAGCTCCACAAACTCATTCTCCAAATTTGGAACAATGAGGAGATACCAGAGGACTTGAGGAATGCCAACATTGTTACCATTTTCAAGAAGGGAGTCAAGTCAGTGTGTGGAAATTATCGAGGCATCGCCTTACTCTCCACTGCAGGGAAAATCCTCATCCGTATTCTTCTGAACCGTCTCCTTCCCATCGCCGAAAAAGTCCTCCCGGAATCTCAATGTGGATTCAGACCATCTTGCGGGACAACCGACATGATCTTCGTTACCAGGCAGATCCAAGAAAGGTGTCGGGAACAGCATCAGGACCTGTACATGGCTTTCATTGACCTGACAAAGGCCTTTGACTCCATCAATTGTGAAGCCTTGGGGAAGGTGCTGGACAGATTTGGCTGCCCCTACAAAATTCATCAAGGTCCTGAGGCTTCTGCATGACCAGATGACTGCTAGTGTTCTCCACAATGGTTCAAAGACAGACCCGTTCATCATCCAAACTGGGGTCAAGCAAGGGTGTGTCATCACTCCAACCTTATTCTCTATCTTCCTAGCAGTCATCCTAGTCCTCATCAGAGACTGCCTTCCCACTGGAATTGACATCAAATACAGAATGGATGGAGGGCTCTTTATTCTTGGACGTCTCTATTCAAAGACCAAAATTTGCAAGGCATCCGTTATCGATCTTCAGTACGATGATGACTGTGCCATCCTTGCACACACCAGGAGTGACCTTCAGTCTGCACTAGATCTCTTTGCAGAAGCTTACTAAGTCTAGGATTCTCACTCAACATCAAGAAGACCAAGGTGCTATATCAGCCTGATCAAGGCCTTGTAAATGACCCTCCACAATTCACCATCGAGGGACAGACTCTGGAGACAGTTGAGCACTTCCCTTACCTCAGTAGCCACCTCTCCCTAACAGCAAACATCGACCATGAGATTCAGCATAGGATCCACTGCGCTAGTACCTCGTTTGGGAAACTGCTTCGGCACTTCTTCACTGACCGTGACATATGAAAGGACACCAAGATCCAGGTATACAGTTCGGTTATCATCCCTACCCTTCTTTACGGATGTGAAACTTGGCTGACTTACCAACATCTAAAGAGCCTGGGGAGGTACCACCAGCGATGTCTCTGGAAAATCCTCCGTATCAAGTGGGAAGACTACCGCACTAACGTCAGTGTTCTCACTGAGGCCAATGTTACCAGCATTGAGACAATAATCCTCAGACATCAATTCCGCTGGACTGGACACTGTGGACGGATACCCAACTCTTGACTCCCCAAACAAATTTTATACTCCCAGCTCAGTCACGGCCAGAGATCCCTTGGTGGTCAAAGGAAATGCTACAAAGACACACTGAAGACATACCTCAAGAAAACAGATATGGACATCATGAGTTGGGAGGAGCTGGCCACCAACTGATCTCAATAGCACCAGAACCTCCATCAAGCAGGAGCCTGCTTCGAAGAGAAATGCCTTGCCCTTAAAGCCGAAAAGAGAGAGCGTAGGAAGGAAAGGGAAAGAAACCCCAGCCAGTGGGCAGCTTTCCCACATGGAAACATCTGCAATTTCTGCAGATGAATCTGTGGCTCTAGGATTGGATTACTGAACCACCTCAGGATCCATCAGTGAACCATGGTAGAGATCATCCTCGAATCGAGGGATCACCGACGCTGTCCACTAAATGGGAAATACACTGCTCCCCCCACTCCTTGTCAGTGTTACTTGTGAATCTGCCTCTCATTCTGCTAGTATAGTTGGCATGTTTTATTTGTTCTGGGAGAATAAAAGTAACTGAAATAAATGAAGAAAACATTACTTCCTGCTGCCAAAGTAAAAACAAAAAAAAAAAATGAAGCCCTTACTGCAGCATTTTAAATGACTTCTCACACTAGGCAGTGTAGTCATGTGAGCGCTTGCAGACTGCAGTGCCGTAACTGCCTCGCTTGCTTCTGACACACTGTGCCCAGCTCAACAAAGGCACCCACTTGGTCTGCTAAGGAGCCCCCCCCCCCAAAAAAAAACCCACAACAACAAAACTCAATAGATTTAAGTAAAGCTGCACTGTGAAACGGCACTGTTCAGTAATGAAATCACTTGCCGTCATGCACCTTCCGTTCACACTTCACTTGCTACCATCCTCTAATCCACCTACTGAATGAGTGGATTTCAATTCAAATACACTTTCTCCAGGTAAATGCCAACACCTCTGTCAGGACAACATAAGGAAATATTGGGGGGGGGGGAGAGAGGAGAAGACGCACAGGAAAACACAGTGATAAAAATAGAGCATATATATAGGGAGAGAGACTAGCAGCAGCACAAGGATAAAGGGAAGCCATATAGCTGCACCGCCACCTGCTGGAAAAGAGAGAAACCATGGATTCCTTTTTCAAAAAGTATACTTCCTCTAAGAAAAAAAAAAGTAGGTGTTTTAATCATATTTTTTCCATTTTATGTTTTTTAACTAAAGGAGCCATTGTGTAATAGGAATAATGCACTCCAGGGCGTGTGTTGTTCTGGGATGATGTCATTTCTTGGGTGCTGGATGCACTCAGCCTGTGGCCTCATGCCCAACCACCCGAAGC
Organism: Neoceratodus forsteri; assembly: GCA_016271365.2. NCBI lineage: Eukaryota > Metazoa > Chordata > Ceratodontiformes > Ceratodontidae > Neoceratodus > Neoceratodus forsteri. Next base: position 158,860,921 of record CM057458.1, on the reverse strand, counting down.
GTGATGTTATCCCAGCACAACGCACACCCTGTCGTGCATTATTTCTTTATCATTAGATGGCATAGAGTAGAGTTTCACTGCTATGCAGATGATTCCCAGCTCTGTCTGTCTTAAACTTCTAATGGGTTAAATGCAGTTTCGCTGCCGGGAGAGTGCCTACAAGAAATCAATGCCTAGATTGCCTTCAACTGATTGTGCCTCAACCCAGACAAGACAGAGGTTATTGACTGTTGATCCAGGTCAGCATGGGTCAGCAATAACAAGTGGTGGCCTACTTTTACCATATGTGAATGGTCAGACACTTCGAGCTGGGGATGTGGTGAAGGACCTGGGCATCCAGACAGCAAGCTTATATTAGAACAACAGGTGTTACTGGTAGTCAGGAACAGTTTTAACCATCTCTGTAATATTGCCTGAATCAAGCCATATCTAACGCTAGCTAACTTGAAGATGACAGTCCACGCCTTTGTCACCTCCAGACTGGATTATTGCAATGTTCTTTGCTTAGAGTTATCTGGAAGCCTGATTTGCCGCCTGTAGCTGGTCCAGAATGCTGCAGCCCAGCTGGAGCTGGGAACTTCTCAGATGGACCACATCTCACCAGTGTTATAGATAGTCTGCACTGGTTGCTAGTTCGATGGTGTATCACTTTCATGATATGCTTGTTAACATTCATGGTTCAACATGGGCTGGGCCCAAGCTACCTACACTCAAAGACTTTCTGATGTCCTACACCCCTGCTCACTCCCTCCAATCCATAGATGTGGGCTTGTTGCTGGTCTCTTGTTCTCACCTAAAGCAGTCTGGGGGTCAGGGTCTTTGGGGTTGCTGCCCCTCTACTCTGGAACTTGCTGCCAGGAGGCAGTATAGTGTAGTGGTTTAAGGCTCTGAACTGCAAATCTGGAGACCTGGGTTTGAATCCCACAGCCCCCCACTTGCATACTATGTAATCCTGAGCAAGTCACTTAACTGCCCTGTGCTCCCAGGTTGCACCTGTAAACAAGCTTTCAGCTTAGTGTGTCTCACCTGGTTAAACAATTGGGGAAAAAAAAGAGGTAGTAAGATTTGCTCATTATGGTAGGGGGGGCTTCAAAAAACAATTGAAGACCTATTTATTCGTACAGGCCTACCTAGTTTAGTTTATTGAAATTGTTTAGATGTTATGTATTGTACTTATTTAATTTTCTTTATTTTAAAATGTTTTATGCTATTTATATTGTTGTAAGGTGCCCTGAGCCATCTGAAAAGAATGTCAAACAAATAAAAACGCCTTGCCTTTGCCTAGTACTGCACTCAGGTGCTTGAGTTTATGGTATGAGCTTAACGGTTACCCCCCCCCAACGACAGCGACATTTTGCCAGCGAGGTCCCCCACAGTGACTACAGTGCCATGCTGCTGTGGGAAACCCACTAGCACCAGGCGCTGTCTGTCAGGGGTCCTGCATCCCCCCAATCAGCTCAGACTTGGAGTTGATAATCCTAAAGTGGGGGTACGGGGGTGCAGCCCCCCACATGGGGGGGTCAGGGGCAAAGCCCCCCTTAAGAAAACACAGTCAGCCTGTGGGAACAGGCAGCCGACTGCAGAATGCGGTCGACCTGCTGGTGTTGCTGACGGGGAGTTCGACAAAAATTTTGTCGCGCACCCATTGTGGATCCTGGTCTTAATACCAGTGTGGGACTAGAACCCATAACCTATACCATTGTGGCCCATAGGAAGATGTGCAGTCAGCTGAGCCATGCTGACACCTCAACCCCTCCTATGTCCAGCTGTACCGCAGTTGGCCCACAGAAAATCATACACTGTGGGGCTAAATTCTCAGTTGCAGTCAGGGGCAGCCCAAAATGGGCATTTAACACTCACAGCATTGTGCCACCACCTGAAACTGTGATACACAAAGGGACCCATAAAATAAAGCTACCAAGAGTCCATATTTTCCCAGGACAGTCCCTATTTTAGGCAACATGTCCCAGTGTCCCCACAAGTTTTGCAAAATGTCACTTTTGTCCCAGTTTTTGCTTCTTGTCCCAGTTTTGTCCCCCCTTTTTTTTGCTGCTGACTGCTAATCCGTGAGTGGCAGTTGTTCCAGCACCACTGTGGCGCTGCTTGGGCTGGACAGCAGTTTTAACTTCAATCCCTGCGCCTGTGTTGCACTGCAAGCATGTCAATGGGAGCACAGTAAAGCATGTTCCTTCCTGTTAGATTAGAATGGGTAGTAGTGCAAACAAGCACATGTGGACGTCTGCCTGCCAGCAACTTAGAGGGACTCCAGACAGAGAAGAGACCAGCAGCTGGGAACTAAGGTACCCAAACCTGGTCAGCTGTAGGGAAGTGTGTGAAAACAATCTGGCGTGGTGGTGGGAGTCACTGAAGTGAAATTTGCTCAGCACATGAGGTGAGTATAAGCGGGTCGGATGGGACTGTCAGGAGGAGCAATACATGCAGCTCGAATGTCTGATCACAATTTAATACAGGTTTGCTTCTAATGAACTTTCTGTACATCATGGTTTGGAAGTTGCTGCAGCAGAATGACGTATTATTTTAATCTGAATGTTTACTACTGGTGTTATTGTGGGGTGGCATTGCCAGAGCAAACAGCACAATTTAACTGATTGTGCGCAGCGTCCGTGGGAGTGATATGGTGTGGGGGGGGGGGGGCATGATCAGGATGAACTGTCCCAATTTTAGACCTCAGAAAGTTGGTAGCTTTACCCATACATCGAGGAGCAGAAATATTCCTTCTGAAAATACAGTACAAAATCCACAGACTAGCTGTTAGCTGGTGCAGGTTTAGTTTGCATCACCAACTTGGACAGCCTGGTTCCTACAGTATTATACCTGGCTGAAGTGAACCCAACAGACTGAAAGGCAAGAAGGCCTGTCCCTGCAAGTGTGTTGAGTAGGAGGAGATTTCATTTATTTTAGCTTGTTTTGGGATCAGGTAGGCACACTGGAATGTACATTCCTTTTTAAGGTACAACTTGAGGTCAAGCGAATTAACTTACATAATTACAAAACTTTTGGGAGCATAAGAGATGGGAGGTAATTTAAAAGATTTCTGCAAGGCTGACAGAGATTGCAGCAGGGAACAGCCCCTGATCCATTCCCTTCAGGGCAGAGTCAGTGAGCCATAAGAGGGACAAGACAGTGGAGTGCGTTTTCTGGAAGCCAGATTGGCAGGGGTAGAGAAGGAGGAGGAATCGAAGGAGGAGGAGTTGAGAAACAAGATGAGCTGGGAAAGGACTATGCTTTTATGCACTTGGGAGGAGAAGGGAAGCTAGAAACGCATTGATGTAATGTATGGAAGCAGAATCAGCATGACAGAAGTATGACAACCTGACTCCAAGCATTCATTTTGTTCACTGTAAAGCTTTTTGGCCCCTGGTCACTGCCACATGCCTGCTTCGGACCAGCTCCCCAGCTCCCCGCAATCCCATCTGTCACTCCCCCTACTGTCATACCAGTGGGGATCCACATGTGGGGGGATCTGGAGGCAGTGGTACTGACATTAATGGTGCCCAATGCAAATTTTTCTGGTTTTCTCCTCTTGGCCCCATCAATTTCCTGTCCCGATGCCAGTATTGTCTTGCAAACCTTGTACATACTGTACCTAGCAGCAAGCTCTCTGGCCTGCTACAGGAGTTGGTAGGATGGTGAAACCTTTCACCTGTCCCACCCTGGCTGGGAGTTCTACTGCACTGCAGTGCCTCCCTGGGCCCCAGGCTACCCAACTGGCTCCCGAGTCTGCTTCCGAACTCTGGTCACCAACATGGGAGCATACTGCATTAACCACTGGACCATCGGGTGAACCTCCAAGCATTCTCATAAAAATCAATGAAGTTCCAAGCCCTAATGTTCTTTTTTTTTTTTTTTCAATTTTCTATTTTTGGCCCCTGCTTCCAATTACCACCGGGACCATCTGCCCGGTCACAGACTCTGGCTGTGGCTACTCACATTAGCTGTCCTCCCTAGACCCCTGGCTTACCCCCCAGGGTGAGGTCGTGGTGCTCTGGGCCAAGGGCACCACAAATGTGGGAGAGGTGGGAGTTGGCCTGAGAGCCACTGCAGCTGGAGCGGGCGTCATTAAGGCAGTGGAAGCAGGGAGTTTTTTCTTTCCCTTTGGTCCCCTCCCAGGAGGCAGGGACATGCAATGACGTCCTGTGTCCACCCCGTCCCCTGAAATCTGTTGAGCGTCAGTAGCTGCGGAGCCTGGCCTCCACCAGGGGTCCATCAAACGCTGGACGGTATCCCCACCCTCCCCCGGAGAAGGAGAGCAGTCTGTGGGATGCTCCATCCTTCTCCCTGGCTGGCCCTCCAGCGAACCGAATCAGTTCCTGAACCCAGGTCACCAGCGCCGCAAGCAGAAATCCAACCGCTGTGCTGGCGAGCCAGCCCAAGCCCTAATGTTCTGAAGATAGTAGCCCTTTCTAAAGATAATGTCTGTGAAAAGGGCTAACTATGGACCCATAAGGGCTAGAAACTTCATTTCTTTTAAATAAAAGCTTTGACTCAGCCTGACATAATAGAACCATGCTGATAAGTAGGGATGTTTACATAAATTCATTTAAAAGGCTCTGATATCTGATTTTTGATTGACATTCAATTAAAAAACATAATGTAATAGGTGTTCACACAATTCTAAATTCCTAAGGTGGGGAAATCATAGAAACGTAGAAATTGTCGGCAATAAGAATCTCTTGGTCTACCTAGTCTGCTCCATTTTCCCTACCTACAGTGTCACTGCAGACCCTAATCGGTCTTCTGTCTTCACCCCCCCACCCGTCTTACTGCTAAGATCTGTTTGTGTCTATCCCATGCATTCCTGATTCCTATAACAGTTATAGTCCCAACCACCACTGCTGGGAGGCTATTCCATGTGTCCACCACCTTCTCTGTGAAGCCTGACGTCACACTATTTAGCTAACTTCAGGTCATCAGAAATGATTACCCCCAGGTTCCCTTCATGCTTTGTGACTGCTAATACCTCTCCTCACAGTTGGTAAGTTGCCCCTGGGTTTCTGTGCCCCACGTGCATGATTTAACACTTTTATGTGTTGAGACCCAGCTACCAGATCCATGACCATTCTTCCAACTTTTTTAGAATGTCCCTCATTCTTTCCTCCCTCTTTGCGATGTGTCTACTCTGTTGCAAAGTTTTGTGTTGTTTGTGAACGAGCATATTTTCCCAAGTTCCAGTCCTTATGTAACGTCACTGGTCACTTTGCCTACTCCACAGTGAATGTCTTTTACCACCACTGCCTGACTCCTATTGCCTAGCAAATGTTCTACCCATTTTACTACTTTAGGACCTACTCCTAGGCTCCCCAGCTTGCCTACCAGTCTTCTATGTGGAACAGTGTTGAAGGTCTTGCTGAAATCCAGATAGGCCACATCCAATGCTCCTCCCTGGTCCACTTCCTTGGTTACCAGTCAAAGAACTCGATCAGGCTTGTCTGGCAAGACCTTTCCTCTGTGAAACCATGTTGCCTCAGATCCTGTGGACCACTGGCAACAAGGTATTCCCCAATCCTTTCCTTCAGTAGTGATTCCATTACTTTGCTCCCCACCGACGTAATTTCCTACCGCCTCCCTATTTCCACTTTTGTGGAGTGGGACTATATCTGCCCTCCTCCAGTCCCCTGGTACCTCCCCTATTTCTAATGCAGGTTGAACAGGGCCATCAGAGGTGCAACCAGCTTCTCCTTGAGTTCCCTCATTATCCTGGGATGCAACCTGTCTAGTCCCATTGCCTTGTCTACTTTTAATTGTGTTAGTTCCTTAAGGACTCTTTCCTCTGTAAAAGGACTAGTGTCCACCTCCTGCCCCTTAATATCCTTGTCCATTATCATTGGCCTGTTACTTACCCCTCCTCCGTAAATACTGAACAGAAATATTTGTTAAATATGTCAGGACAATCAGGAGCTTAAAGGGCACACAGGCAGAAAGTAAGGAGAGAGAGAGAGAGAGAGAGAGAAAATAAAAACGAAAAACAGAGGAAAGAGTAAGGATTGCAAACAGTTAAGGGGCCAGAAATAAGACATGACTGGAGTGGTGCAGTGCAGTGGCTGTGGAGCAGCAGTCTTCCGGGAGACGTTCCGGAGGATGCGGTGTTGTCCCATCTGCAGGCACCTCTCTGGGCTGAGGGAGGAGGTTGCTCATCTTCAGGCTGAGTTGGCCAGGATTTGTGGGACCTCCTCTTCCATCCAGAGACCACCAATGCCACTGCCGTTGCCTCAGAGGTTGCCAAGAAAGAGGAGCAGTTGGACCACAGTGGGCTCAGGGGAGGGTGAGGGTGGTGGAACAGAGGTGCATCCCTCCAGTTGCACCTCTCCACAATTCTTATGCCATTCTGGCAAAGTGTGATTCCTCTATGGAGGCACCGCAGTGGAGACCAAGGAGGATGCTGGGAACCTCCACAAAGGAGACCCACAGGAGGGTGGCAGGGGACCCCGCAGGGGAAGGAAACAACTCCTGGTGGGGGACTCCATTGTTAGGAAGGTAGAAATGGGGGAGGAAGGGGGAGAGGGAGGTACGGTGTCTGCCTGGTGCCATGGCTTGGAGGGACAGGGAGCAAATTCTCAGGATTTGTCGGAGAAGCTGCACAGGGGAGGGAGCTGGATGTCATTGTCCACCTAGGGACAAATGACCTGGCTAAGAAAGGGATTAGAGAAGTGCAGGAAGAGTTTGTGGAATTGGGGAGAGGCCTGAGTCAAGTAGCATGCACGGTAACCTTCTCGGAGGTGCTGCCCATCTATGGCATAGGAGAGGCTAGGGTGTTCCGCACCATGGGATTCAATCAGTGGTTGAAAAACTGGTGTGGAGCTCAGGGATTTGGCTTCATTGGGGACTAGGGGTCCACCTGGAGTGAGCAAGCCTATACTGGCATGATGGGCTGCATCTGTCCAGGAGGGGAACCAGGATCCTAGGTGATAGGTTTAAATGCATCATTGGCAAGCATTTAAACTAGCCAAGGGAGGAGGCACTGGAAAGGAGCAGGGAAATCCTAGCCCCCCCAAAAAAATCACGGTAGTAAGTGTGGCAACACCAACATAGAGGTGTCGATAGGAGAAGGTCGGTAAATGGAGAAAGTGACAAAGGCAAGAAGGACAGGGATGGGGCAAAAGGGAGTAAGGCCATCAGGAAATGGAGGGTAATGAGTACCAATGCCCATAGTCTGGGCAACAAGCTCCCTGAGCTGGTGGCCTTGATGGAAGAGGGATGCCTGGATATTGTAGCAGTCACAGAAACATGGTACACAGAGAACCATGACTGGGATGTTAACATACCAGGGTACATAACCTACAGGAGAGACAGGCAGGGGAGAAGAGGGGGAGGAGTAGCTTTCTATGTAAAGGAAGGGATAAAAGCAACTGAACAAAAGAGTAAACAGAGAGGAGAGGAGGCACTGTGGGTCACCTTGGAGACTGGAAAGGGCACCTAATCCAGCACAGGGTTGAGTACAGACCCCCATGTCAGGGAGTGAATGGACAAGGATATGATAGAAGGCATTCTTAGAATGGCAGAGAAAGGGAGATACTGTTGATGGGAGACCTGAATATGCCAGATGTTAACTGAAGCACATTGCTGCAGCCACATCCAAGAGCAGGGCCATTCTTGATGCCCTACAGGTGGCAGGCCTCAGACAGCTAGTTTGAACCCACTGGTGAGGGAGCAATCTTAGACCTCATACTCTCAAATGGGGGCAGTGAGAGGATCTCAGATCTAGAAGTGGGTTGCCATCTGGGAACAAGTGACCATCAAACAGTGTGGTTCACATTAAACTCAGCTACAGAGTCAAGCCTTACAAAAGTGAGGGTACTGGACTTTAGGAGGGCTGACTTTGGCAAGATGGGAGAATGCCTCAGAAAAGCACTAGCAAACAGGCTAGAAGGAGGTGTGGAGCAACAATGAGGAATCATCAAAACTGCCATCACAGAGGCAACAAGCCTTTGTGTGAAGGAAATAAACAAATCAAAATGAAAGAAAAAGCCACTATGGTTCTCAAAAGAGGTGGCTGTGAAAGTCAGGAAGAAAAAGATAGCATTCCGGTAGTATAAGGAAACACAGAAGGAGCAGGACAGAGAGCTGTACCAGTTGAGGCAGAAGGAAGCAGGGAGGGAAGTCAGAATAGCAAAGGCCCAAACTGAGGAAAAGATAGCCAACTCAGTTAAGAAGGGGATAAACCTTTATAGGTACATCAGCGAGCGAGAAAGACAAAGGGAGGATAGTGAGGCTGAATAGAATGAACCGTGGTGGACAGAGGGGACAGTGAAAATGCAGGATACTAAATGAATATTTCTGCTCAGTATTCACAAAGAGGAGGGGAAGTGCCTAATCCAATTAACAGAAGCACTCTTGATAGGTCGATCCCAGTCCTTTCACAGAAGAAAGGGTTCTGCAAGAACTCCTAAAACTGAAGGTGGACAAAGCAATGGGTCCTGATGGAATTCACCCCAGAATTCTAAAAGAATTAAGGGAGGAACTAGTGAAACCACTGGCTACTCTTTTTAATAAATCATGGGAGGATGGTGTGGTACCCGAGGACTGGAGGAAGGCGGATGTGATTCCCCTTCACAAAAGTGGGACCAAGACAGCGGCAGGAAACTACAGACCTGTCAGTCTGACCTCTGTGGTAGGGAAAGTGAAGTCACTTCTGAAGGAAAGAATAGTTGAGTACCTAGAGGCCAGTGGGGCATAGGACCCAAGGCAGCATGGGTTCACAGCTGGAAGGTCATGTCAGACGAATCTAAAAGATTTCTTTGACTGGGTGACCAAAGTAGTATACCAGGGAGGGGCTGTGGACATGGCCTACCTAGACTTTAGCAAGGCATTTGACACAGTCCCACACAAAAGATTAATAGTCAAATTAACCAGCCTGGGAGTGGGTCCCAAGGTGGTAGCCTGGTAAAACATTGGCTGCACAACAGGACACAGAAGGTAATTGTAAATGGAGTCCACTCTGAAGAAAGAGGGGTTACTAGTGGGGTACCGCAGGGTTCAGTATTGGGTCCAGTCCTTTTTAATGTCTTCATCAGTGACATTGCAGAGGGACTGGAAGGACAAGTATGCCTTTTGCAGATGACAAAGATCTGCAACAGGGTTGATACACAAGGAGGCGTGGAAAGGATGAAAGGGACTTGGCAAGGATGGAGGAATGGTCAGAAGTATGGCAGCTAGGATTCAATGCAAAGAAGTGCAAAATAATGCACCTGGGAAACAAGAACCCAGGGAAGAATACACAATGGGTGGGAGAGTAGTAACAACAACAAAAAGGAAAGGGACCTGGGGTAATCATATCAGATTACCTTAAGGTTAGTAAGCAATGTGAGAAGGCAGTAGGGAGGGCTGGGGGTATACTGGGATGCATAGGGAGAGGCATCACCAGCAGAAAACAGGAAGTTGTTATCCCTCTGTACAGACAGTTGGTGAGACCCCATCTGGAGTACTGCATCCAGTTCTGGAGACCCCATCTCCACAAGGACATAGACAGGATAGAGGCAGTCCAGAGGAGGGCAACTAAAATGGTGCAGGATCTGCAAGAGAAGCCATAGAGGAGAGACTAAAGGAGCTTAACATGTATACCCTTGAGGAAAGAAGGAGAGGGGGACATGATAGAAACTTTAAGTACCTCAGTGGAATCAACAAAGTCCAAGAGGGTAGCATCTTTCAGAAAAGAGGCGTGTAAGAACAAGGGACACAATTTAAAAGATAGAAGGGCGGTTCAGGTGCAATGTGAGGGAAGTATTATTTCACAGAGAGGTAGTAGATGCATGGACCAGCCTTCCTGAGGATTGTCGGGTCTAAAACTGTGGAGAATTCAAGAATGCATGGGACAGACATAAGGCAATTCTTGTGCGGGGTAGGAAGAAATAGGCTGTTGGTTAACTAGGATCTGCGGCCTATCCTGTAGGTAGGGAAATGGGCAGACTAGATGGGCCAAGCGGTCCTTGTCTGTCATCAAAGTCTATGTTTCTATGTTTCTATGTCCACTTTTTGGTGGTCCTCTTTCACACAAACCCCTCCTTCCCTTTTCAGCCTTACTATTCCTCCCTTGGTCTTTCTCTTTTTGCTTATGTATTTTTTTTTTTTTTTACCAGGAGCAACACACTAAGCTGAAACACACTAAGCTGAAAGCTTCTTTACAGGTGCAACCTGGGAGCACAAGGAAGTGAAGTGACTTGCTCAGCATCACACAGTATGCAAGTGGGGGCTGTGAGATTCAAACCCAGGTCTCCAAAAAATGTTTTGGCCCCCTTTTTTACCAATTTGGCAATATTGTCCTTTGTTTGCACTGTTGTACTCCTAACTGCCTTTCTTTGCTTCTCCTGGTAATTCTCCCTAACCTCCTCCTGTGTTTTCTTGTACCTTCTAAATGCCATTTTTTTGCTCTTTTTCCACTATCATTGCAACATTACCAGTGCATGTAAGGCTGTAGTTCTTTTATTTTTTTCCTAAGGCATTGCATAGGGCTGGAGAAACAAAACATTGTTGAGCACTTGTCCACTCACTATCCATGGATACAGTCTGGGTACTGAAGCACATTCTGACACACTAACATTTATTTATTTAGATTTCAAATAACGCCTTTGAGCACAAATGTTCTTTTCCAAAGGTTCCACATCAGTAACAAAGGGGTATATACAACACAGATTCACAGGGACCATGTTAGTAGCAAGCAGGTATCACAAACAGGTATACACGTCATAGTTTCACTAGCTCAAGAGGAGCCTGGTCTAGTACAGACAGGGTTGCAAACAGAGGTATTGCAGTGTAGAAATTAGGCAGATGGCAGTCAAGCCACAACATAATTCAGAGGGGTATTAGGTAATTTAAAACAATGGCAGGCAGATTTCTTAGCTAGTTCTTTTCTTAGGGAATTGTAAAAAGATGCAATTTTGGGGAGGCCCACTAGGGATTCAGGGAATTCATTAACACACTGTGCAGCTTGGATAGCAAATGTGCATCTACCCTGACTTATTTTGCGAAAGGGAACTAGCAGGGCATCAGTCAATCAATCAATCACTTTATTTAACCAGGCATGTCTAGACATACTCCTTGTGGAGTAGCTGTTGTTGACTGGGCAGAAGAGGTCACCAGTTGCAGCAGGGGTGAGGCCTAGAAAGGCTTTTTTAACCAACAGATAGGACTGGTATATTCACCTGTCCTGCAAGGGGAGTCAGTTGGTAAGCGCATACAAGGAGCAAGTATGGGTGAGTCTAACGACAGGCTTTATTGAGGACCATTTTTATCCTGCGGCCTAGGAATGATTCACAGACAGCTCCATAGATCAGTAGACCATAGTCAATGAGTGGGAAGACCGTACTTGAGACTGCAGGTGTCTAGCCTCAATGGTAAGATACAATCATTGTTGAGAGAGTGCATCTAGTTTTCTGTTGGCCAATGTTGCAATGTTGTGAACATGAGCGGCATATGAAAAGGTGTCATACAGGGTGACACCTAGATACTTAAAAGATTCGACTTGTTCAAGGGACACTCCAAGTGCATTTTGGACAACCAAAGGAGGGACTTTTTTCTTATGGTGATGCCTGGTGAACATCATTGTCTTTGTCTTTCTGTAGTTTAGGACAAGTTTACTGTTTTCAAACCATTCCTCCACTGACTTAAAGCTTAATTGCAGATCACATGAGAGTTCCCCAAGCTGTGGGCTACTACTGAAAATCACCTCATCACCTGCGTAAAGTAACATCTTTGATAGATGGCAGGCTTTTGGGAGTCTGTTAATGAATAGGCCAAAGAGAAGAGGGCCTAGTATAGGCCCCTGGGGGACCCAGACCATGACACACTTAGCGTTAGAGAGCCCTCCATCAATCCTTACTCTCTGTGACCACCTGTGAGGTAGCACTGAAACCAAACTATGGTTTCAGAGGAGAGGCCCAGGGTGGAGAGCTTGTTCAGCGGTAGAGGGTAGTTAATGAGGTTGAAGGATTTTGTCAGGTCTATGTATGTGGCATGAACCAGGTGCCCTTTGTCAAGGGCCTCATGCAGCTGGTTGGTGTACTCAATAAGGGCTGTTTCAGTGCTATCCAGTTTCCTAAAGCCGTGTTGCTGTTTGCGCATCAGGTTATATTTATTTAGGTATGAGACTAATTGGTCAGAGCCAATTTTTTCCAATGCCTTGGGGGGGAGAATAGAAGACTGGCTTGTAGTTGGCCACTTTAGAGCAGTCCCCACTTTGCAGCACAGGTGTAACTATAGTGGCTTTCCAGATTTCAGGGAACTGAGAGAATTGCAATGACAGGTTAAAAATCTTCGACAGGGGAATTGTTAGTTCATCAAGTGCAAGGGCTAGTAGCGTCATGTCTACCGTATCCCCACCCCTTCTTGTCTTACCCAGGACCCTTTTCACGTAATGGAGGGCTTCCTTCATGGTGACATGCTTAAAGTAAAATTTGGGGAAATTTGTGATGGGACAAGGTTGGGTACTTAGTCCAGTATGGTCTTCATCATTGTCCTCAACTACCTTGTCGGGGGAGACAGCGCTCAGATCGGTGAAGGCCTCTTTGAAGGTGTTTGCTATTTCAAATGGTGTAGTGGTGATCTTCCCATTCGAGTTAAGCATTGTCAGCGTTGATTTGTCATTGCTGCCAAGGATGTCTTTTAGGCTGGCCCAAAATTTCTTCTAGTTGCTCTAGTTTTTATTCTGCTGATCCTTGTAAAAGGCTTTAGCTTTCCTCACCTCTTGGGTACACTTGTGGGCTTCTTTATGTCTTTGAAGGTCTGCAGGTGACCCAGTGTTCCTTGTTCTCATCCAGAGATTGTCTCTCCCTCATAGTTGGGCAAGTAATATTGGGGTGATCCACCCAGATGAGGTAGCTTTGATAGTTTGTTTTTTTAGGAGGGCGAATTTGTTGCACGCATCTGTAAATTGGGTTATAAAGCAGTCAAGTGCCATATTGATGTCCGGGATGGTGTCCAAAAAGCTCCAGTTGATCTGGGCCAGGTGTACTCTGAAGGCACCTGTTAACCCTTTTCGCAGGGCCACCCTAGTGATTGTTTTGGGGGGAGGGTTGGGATCCTGGCAAACTATTCACATTGGACAGGCAAATGGTCACTGATGGCATCAGACAGGACCTCAACCTTGATAAGTCTTCAGGGCGTGTGGCTAGGATCCAGCCAAGTAGGGTTTTTGTCACTGTTTCATAGTTAACTCCGGTGCAATCTGTCACCACTTGAGTTAGGAAAAGGGTAGATACTAGGAGGGCATTTGTGGCACCATTGGATTTAGCTGCCCAACTGATATTAACGTTCCCAGTGACTATTGATTCCCCTTTTAAGCAGGATTGGTTGAAATACCTGACAAATGTTTCAATGCCCATTTGTTGTTTTCTGGGTGGTATATAAACTGAAAGAACATGGAGAGATTTATGAACGCTCCCCATTTGTATTTTGACAGCTAGGCACTCACAATCACTTGTGAGATTGTCAGTGGCCAAGCTGTGGCCAATCAGGTTTGTTTGCAGCTAGATCAGGTAGCCACCACCCCTTTTGTCTTGGCAATCCTCCCTAAATAAGTTATACATATGCAGAGCAATTGTTGAATCGGGTATTTTGGAGATGAGCCATGTTTCTGTGAGGGCAATTATGTCTCGCTGGACAAGTGCAACCCAGGCTTCTAATTTGGGGAATTTTGGGAGCAGGCTTCCTAGATTTAGTAACATAATCTTTAGTTTTCCTTAGAGATCTCTACAGGTCCCAATGTTACCAGGTGGTTCCAGATTAGGATGGATATTTTCTGACAGAAGGAGGAGTATAAGTAGTAGCTTTTTGCAATCCCTCTTCCCTTGGCTGAGCATCCTGGACTTCTTAATACCTGAGCATCCTCTTCTGTCTCTCCTATAATGTTGGGTGGCTGGTACAGGGACAGCCCCACTTCGTTCAAAGCAGATGTCATGGTAAAGCACCTGGCTGTGAGGATGGAGAGGGTCTATGCAGAAGGCAGTAAAGCTGTGGGCACCTTCAGTCTTAGGGCTGGGATCAGATACAGTTAAATTAATGGCACCCGTGCTTTGCTTAAAATCACCCCTAGTGGACTAGGCACTAATAGGAATAGGTATATTGACACTGTAATTAGCAATTTGGCTTGGAGCGGACCAGGCATTCCAAGTGCGAGAGAATACATAAGTAGGAGCTTGCCATTGTATTGCCAGAGACTCTAGAAGTCCTCAGCCAATACACACCAGGCTAGCGCTAGCAGGAGGATTCAACTTAAGCAGATTGCTGCCCCCCCTTAGATAACTTAACTATGCAGATATCACCTAAACAATGGCAACTTAAAAATAGAGTACTGACTCCGAGCCTGAACCAGGATTGGACCCACAGTGTTCCCTGTCTCACCTTAAGTTTACCCAATCTCACCTTGTTATTAAATATTGACCCTGGGAAGCCAGCCTGGTGGTGATGAGGGTTGAGGCACTAGATGCCACACCTCACGCCATGCTGGTGACCCGGGTTCGGGAACGAACTCAGGCCACCGGGGGTCGACAGGGGAGGGAAAGGATTGAACATCCAGAGGACTGCTCTCCCTTCCCATGGAGGGATCTGGGGAATGTGCTACTTCTGGGTGGCCCCTGATGGTAGTCAGGGGCAGCACAAGTAGTTAAAGAGATTGTATTGTGATACTGTTTGTTATTGTGATTGATTTTTGTATTTTGTATAATTGTAATATTGTATTGTGATGTTGTATGTTGTATGTCAGGCATGGCTGAAAGAGAGCTGTGCCCAGTCCACTTCCTGGTTAAAAATAAAACAAACAAACAAGGGAACAGGCGGCTCTGCAGAAGCGGGGGTGGAGCTGCAGTGGATATCGGCACATAGTGCCTTTGATATCATTGCACATCTAAGCTCTGAGGGGCAACCAAAGGAAAAATCCCTGCTTGGTCTAGAGATGGGACAATGGCTCCAGTGGCAGACACCCACACCACCATCACTGGGCTCTATCCCTGAAGGCTGGCTGAGCCCACCACCGGATGGACCCTCTAATGTCAGAAAGGCTGCCGGGTAGGAGAGGTGTGCTCTCCCCTGTGGGGGGTGATCCAGGGGGCTGGAAAGTCTGATTGGGGGGTGCTGGAGGGGAAGAGAGCTTCAGGCTTGGGAGTAGAGGTGTCTGGCTGAGAGAGCACCTCTGTGAGATGCTCTGACCAAGAGGAGCATAAAGATAATTGGAAAAAAAAGAAGTATTGACCCTGGGCTCCAAGGTCTCATGAATTACAGAAAGGAGCATTCAGGTTCTGAATAATTAGTAGTATACCTAGGTCTCCTAAACAAGTCTAATGGGTCAAAGTACCACAGTACGATGGCACAAGGTCACAACAGCACCAACATGAACAGCACTGTCAATAACAACGCTGTTCAGAACAGCGGCAAGAACAAATGCTGCAAGTAAAAGCAGCACCATTGGTAGCAGTCATAAAGCACACTGACGATCACTACCAGTGCCAAAACATACCACATTTCTTTTGTTTTAGCGGAGGGGGGGAGGGCACTCCTCCACCTGTACCCCCACATAACTAAAATAATCAAGTCGGAGTTGGATTACAGGGTAAATGACAATGTCGGGGGGTTGGGTTGGTCCTCAAGACGGGACTTCCTAAAATCTAACAACCATGTCACGAAAAAAAAATAAAAATAAAATCACAGACCAGGATTACAACTTTGGTCTCCAGCATCACTCTGACTAAGCTGCTCCATGCTTCAGCCCTCTCTGCCACACAACCAGCTCAGCTAGCCTCTCAATTCATAGCCTTTGTCTACTTCTAGTGCCATGGACAGCAACATGGGTAATGCTTACACACTGCACTGCACTGTTCTACCCCTGTTGCTGTCCATGATACGCTGTTTACACAGCGCGCTTCTTACATGCGCTGCAAGTGTAGCGCTGTTCTAACCAGTTACCCAGCAGACAATGTATTATCCCTAAAAGAGCACTAGGCTACCCTAAGACAATAATTAGTAGTTGGTTATTGTTCCACAGAAAGACCCCTTTTTAGGAACAGACTACTGAATACAAGTAAGACAACTGTACAAATGCAAAGACATCAAACTCTATGGAATGGCTATTTCAGCAGTGCCTCCCCTGTATAAATCACAGACCCCGACACAGAGGTATCGATTGTAACTATAACATTCGGACCATATACAAAAGTATGGCTATTTCTGCTCAAGATCAGATCTGACACATGGAAAGAACCTACATTATTTTACTTTATTTAATTTAATTTATTATACATATCGGAATTACAACCCTTTGGGTCAAGGACTTATTTCCAAAGGCTCCACTTCAGTTCCAGTGGATTCAACACATAGACAGCAACACAAATGCAATATGATAGACAGGAGGTTACAGAAGTTTTTTGTTACATACCAAACAGCGAATAGCAAACAGTATTAATATATTTGCAGGTGTCAGAACAAACAACATAGAATCACGAGCTATCCCTATCTTCTGCAGAGCCACATGATAACAACATGATACTGTATGTTGGATAGTGCATTACAGATCCTGCTCAACAAACTTGCAAGTCCCACCTGCGGAAGGCGTTCCTCTTTAACACAGCGATCTCAGCAATCGGTCCCAGGTGTCAGTCAGTTGTGAGTCAGGGTACACTGGATGGGTACATAGGTAGCTCAAGGTCACACACTGAGTAGGTGGCAGTGATGGGAGTCAGCAATTGAAAAATTCATTTTCATTTCCTATTTGTGCTTCTGTTCTTGGACTCATTTCCTATCAGCCCTGCGACTACCTCCCAGCCTCATCACAATTGTTCACCTTTAGTAAGGTATTGCCCACCATGTCGTATCCCTCGCAGTGGCACCCTCAGGGTTGTCCAAACCACTCAGAAGATGACTCCAGACTACTTGTATTGGTTCTTGCTACTGTGTGAGACCCAGGAATATCCCAGCAGCTTCATCTGCTGGGACCATGTTTTCCTCTTTTTCTTCCTCCCACTGGAAGCCAACAAGGGCACATTGCACACTTCTTTGACCCCAGTCTTTAGTGGCCACCCTCCACCTTCCTCTCATGGCTTGCTCCAGCCCTTACATGCTCTTGCATCCCACACCTACCACTATGCACTAGTTGGGTTGTTCACAGCATCTGTCCAAGCACTACTTTGCCTATTGTAAGCACCTGGTTGTAATGTTTTACCCAACACTGAATATTGGTTTGCACATCTATAATGTATTGTACGTTGTGCCTGTTTTCATTGCACTGTGTTACTTGGCTTTGACCATTGTTGACTCATATTTATTTATTTATTTATTTTTATTTTGTTAACTGGGATAGGGCCCCGAAACAAGTCATTTTTCAAGCCTGGCCCGAACATAAATACAACATCTCAAACAATAACAATACAAAGCAACATACAAACAATTTACAAAAAACAATCACAATTGTTAACAGACATTAAATATTGCTTAAAATTAGCTTTGAACATATAAAATGAAGAAGAATCATGAAGATTATCTGGTAACTCATTCCAAAATACCGGTGCTGAAACAGAAAAAGTTGGTGACCCTACCTTAGTTTTATGTAGAATAGATTGTAAAACTATACCCTGGGACGAGCGCCAAAGAACAGTGGCATTACAAATAGATACCAAGTTGGCCAGGGGAAATTTAGGAGATAAGAAGATGGATTTAAATATCTGACATCCAAAGTAACATGCAGTTTTAGATTTAGGGGATAACCAGGATGACTGAGTAAAGCAAACAATGACAAGTTCTAAATGATGAACCTAACACAAATTGACAAATACTGTTATATGCTACTGTCAAAAATATCTTAATGTTCATGTATCTTAATGTTCTAATAATCTTTCATCTTGAAAATGGTCCCTGGGACCAGTGTGCTTACCTGGTTATCAGAGAGATACATACATAAATACATACAATTATTGTATTATCTTCTTCACTCCCCCCCTTCCCCCAGCCGCCAGGACACATCTGGAGACAAAGAGGTATCAGCTCAGTATGTCTTTTCCTGGAAAAACGTTTGAAATAGACAGATAGATAGATAGATAGATAGATAGATAGATAGATAGATAGATAGATAGTTCAGTAATGATCACCGTAGTATGCTGATGTGTGGCATCAGTCACTGTGCATTCCTCCCACGACTGCTCCACATGCAGTGCCATGGTGTCCACACAGTGGAGACAGACACCATCCTTCCTGAAGGAGGAGAGCTTCCCGCTGGCCCTTAATCATCTTGGGCTTGTTCCTGAACCTAGGTCACGGGTGTCATTAGCAGCAATGTGGCCACTGCACCGATTGGCCATCCAGTACTGGGCATATATGTATATTACTGTCAGATTGATTAAAAGGCAGTTTTATCCTTAATGGTTTATTACAGCAACATTACACCTGAAATGTTATGATGCCGCTCATGGCTGCCTGACGGGTAAAGCTACCAACTGTCCCTATTTTCCCAGGACAGTCCCTATTTTAGGCAGCATGTCCCAGTGTCCCCACAAGTTTTGCAAAATGTCACTTTTGTCCCAGTTTTTGCTTACTTGTCCCAGTTTTGTCCCCCCTTTTTTTTTTTGCTGCTGACTGCTAATCCGTGAGTGACAGTTATTTCAGCACTACTGTGGCGCTGCTTGGGCTGGACAGCAGTTTACAACTTCAATCCCTGTGCTCATGTTGCACTGCAAGCATGTCAGTGGGAGCACAGTAAAGCATGTTCCTTCCTGTTAGATTAGAATGGGTAGTAGTGCAAACAAGCACATGTGGACGTCTGCCTGCCAGCAGCTTAGAGGGACTCCAGACAGAGAAGAGGCCGGCAGCTGGCAACTAAGGTACCCGAACCTGGTCAGCTGTAGGGAAGTGTGTGAAAACAATCTGGCGTGGTGGTGGGAGTCACTGAAGTGAAGTTTGCTCAGCACATGAGTTAAGTGTAAATGGGTTGGATGGGACTGTCAGGAGGAGCAATACACACAGCTCGAACATCTGATCACAATTTAATGCAGGTTTGCTTCTAATGAACTTTCTGTACATCACGGTTTGGAACTTGCTGCAGCAGAATGATAAATTATTTTAATCTGAATGTTTGCTACTGGTGTTACTGTGGGGTGGCATGGCCAGAGCAAGCAGCACAATTTAACTGATTGCACGCAGCGTCCGTGGGAGTGACACGGTGTGTGTGTGGGGGTCATGATCAGGATGAACTGTCCCAGTTTTAGACCTGAGAAAGTTGGTAGCTTTACAGACGGGACAGTTCAAATGTTAGTGAATCAATAGCACTTGAAATAGTTTTCTTCTAATGGATGAGTATGGGCTCACTCAGAGTAAGTGGATTTTTGTGATATGATGCTGACTCCCAACACCGCCACCTACTCAGTGTGTGTGTCCTTGAGTTACCGCTTGAGCTGCAGGGACACACAAGGCAAAAAAGATACCTGCAACAAACACGTAATGTTACCAAACATAAACCACAGGACAGAGAACTAGTGATGGAGAGTGCGACTAATGCCCCAGCACTTCAGTCTGCATTACACCTTCCTCAGGGGCCACTGCAGCCCCTGCAGCGTGCAGGCTTCCTCCTTTGTTGCTTCCATCTGAAGTTTGCCTCCTGCCTCTCCTTCTGGTGAGCTTAACAATGTACCAGCCGTAACATTTTAAGAACCACCACTACTGCTTAAACTACCACACCTGTTTGGGTATCCTAGCTTGCCCGTCCAGTCTGTGTTTAACAATCTCTCTCCCTTTATCTGTGCACAACACTCCTGAGCCTTCCTTACTCTACCTCAGTCTCACATAACATCTGTGCCTCTTTACTAACTGCTGCTGACTGTTTAGGGCATGTCATAAGTACATGCAGGGCAGGGGGGGAGGGTTTATGGGTCCCACCCCTCTCCCACAGAAGTTTGTACAATATATAACAAGCATTTGTCAATGCCGAATATTTGCTTGTTGGCATTAGCAGTGGAAGTGCAGGAGTTAGACAGATGTACTATAGGAATGGCATTGAAGTTTTGAACTGACACCAACTCCACCTTCACCCTGCAGAAATGGACAGGCATTGAGGTGTGGCTTTGGGTTGTCACCCAGGACGGTCACGACATTTCACCTCACCCTGCCCTTCAGACACTGACATGTGTTGAGGTGTGCCTTGGGGTGTTTGAGCTTTACATTCATCTCATTCCATAAGGAAATATGCTGAAATGGGCACAGTATAGGAGAATGAGGTGAACTCTGGGGGCAAAGGGTCCAAGGTGCACCTCGATGCCTGTCACTGGCTGGAGGGTGGGGGTTGGGGTGAAATGGCATGAGCATTACTGTCGGCAATCCCAAGTCACACCCCTGACACCTGCCAGTCCCTACAAGGTAGGGCATTATAGTAGAAAACCCTAATGCCCTGGGCATTTCCTGGTATTTTTACTCCCAAGTTTTCCACATAGGCTTTTTGTGACCCCACTGCATGAACAGTGACACTATCAGTTCGTTAGGCGAAAGGTGATTTTGCACAGCGACTGCGCCATTTGGTGCCACAGGTTTGAAAACACATTTCTAACAGGATGTGAAAAGTGACAGGTATACTGTTCATGAGGAGGAGTAAAAAATGGCATTGTTGAAAATCTGGAGTGAAAATATAAAAAAATTGGTGAAGTCATGAGCATGCGTAGAAACTGCGCAATGTACACCCGTAATGTAATTAGTTTGAGGATTTTTTACAGCAGATTTTCAACATAGCCATTTTGGGACCTTCACTCATGAACAGTGTCACTGTAATTTTCTTAATCTATCCCGAACACTAATTTCCCACAGCGACTGCGCTATTCTGCGCTGGAAGTGCGAAAACACATTCCAGCCAGGGTGTGAAAAATGACAGCTATACTGTTCATAAGGAGGTGTGGAAAAATGTCAATGTTGAAAATCTGAACTGAAAATATTACAAATTCGTGAGTTTACGAGGGTGTGTAGAAATTGTGCAAAGCACGTACGTAACACAGTCATTTTATGGACTTTTGTCACCAAATTTTCAACATAGCCATTTTAACACCTCTGCTCATGAACAGTGTCACTGTGATTTTCTTAATGTGTCCCGAACATTGATTTTGCAAACCAACCATGCCAATGTGCACTACATGTGCGAAAACACATTTTGAGTGAGATGTGAAAAATGACAGCTGTACTATTCATAAGGAGGTGTGGTAAAATGGCAATGTTAAAAATCTGGAGTGAAAATATTACAAATTCTCAAAGTTATGAGTGTGCGTAGGAACTGCGCAATGCACGCTCGTAAAACAGTCATTTTTGGGAATTTTTTCACCAAATTTTCAACATAGGGTTTTGAGAGGACTACCTCATGAACTGTGACACTTGTTTTGTAAATCAGTCCCAAAAGGTGGTTCTGCACAGTGACCTTGAAATCACCTTTCAGGACCAAATAACAAAATGACAGTGACTGAGTTCATGAGGTGGGGTCCCAAGAACCCCATATTGAAAATTTGGTGAACAAATTTCAAAAAATGCCCAAGATATGCACCAAAGTTGAAAAAAATCCCATTTATGCCATTATACAGCTTACCGGCATTTCTTCAGTTCGCGGTCAGCTTTGAAGAGTGCAAACGTGTTCCCGGTCCACCAAAGATCGTCACGTCAGCCTCTGGAGAGTAAGTATGGGGTGAGGTAGGAGGTGGGGCACTCAGAGGGTGGGTGGAGTTGGGGGAGGGGTAAGAAGTCAGTGAGGACCATTTTTCTTACAGGTGATGTTTTGTTTTGTTTTTTGAAAGACGATGCAGGACTTTTGCCACGCTGGGGTGGGCTCCCAGTGTGGCAGCTGGAAGGTTGTTTGGGGGGCAATGGAGCTGATGGGGATTGGGCACCCCCGTCGGCCATACAGAATTTTGCAATGCTGGGGTGGGCTCCCAGCATGGCATCTGGAAGTCTGTTGGGGGACAGCGAGCCGGCGAAGTTGGGCACCCGCTGGCCATACCGTGTGTGTGTGTGGGGGAGAGGCATGAGCACGCTTGGGGTGGGCTCCCAGCATGCTACTTGGGTGTTTGTTGGGCAGGGGGATGGAGCTGTCTATGACAGCTGTTCCAGTGCAGTGCTGATATGTAGGCACTTTGCATACTGCCGACGGCAGTATGCAAATTGTTTACATGTTGCCACCGCTGATTGTAGTGGTGTTTTGCTTGGAACTGTACGCCACTGCATCTGAACTGCTGTCATAGACAGCTCAGACGTTTATTGGTGCAGTGAGGCCGAACCTGCAACAAGGAGCAGGGCATTGGAGGCGAGGTGGCACAGCTACGAAACTTTGTATGGTGGCACTATGTTTCTTGTACATGCGTGCAAGCAAACATAAAAATGTACTGAGGGAAATGCATTGTGAGGGTGGGGGCAGTGATAAAACGGCATTTTTCACCCCCTCCAAAAAATAAATGTTATCGTGTGTGTGTGCCACTGGGGTCTTGTGAAATGCTTTGTAATACAATGTGTATAAAAGACTATATATATATATATATATATATATATATCTCACCAAATTCCTTTCCTTCCTTCCTTTGATAATTAATAGTGGTATAAATAATCCTAAGTGACTTGCTTTATTCACTACTGGTATTCTTCAGAAACTCCAAAATAATACCCTTACATGTTTTTCTACAGACGAAATAAAATGTGCGATAAATAACATCAATCACTGCATCGCTGAGAAGATGAATCACAAGCCTGTACCACCACACTAGAGTCTAAGCACACTCGAAACATCTTCAAAGTGTATAAGTGCATCCATAGAAAGACAGTGAACATCTGAGATTTCCTCCCTCCTGTCTCTTATACTATGCTGTGTTTTATAAAGTTTATAAAGGCTCTGCTTACTTTGAAATGAGAAAAGGCAAAATAGTCCAGTGCATCTTCTAGGCTACTCTGGTCCTCGGTCTTCCAACTCCCATAAGACTGACGGAACTGATTTACTGCTTCCTCCAGCCACATCAATGCATGATAGTAGTCCTTCATGTCGTAGGCAGTCTACATAAGAAAGCAGAGAACCATGGCATTCATACTGGTGTTTTGCAATGAATTCTACTGAATGTGGTCATCACCAGACATGGATATGGAATTGGATATGGGGATAGGTGGATATGATATACTTTTCAATTGATAAAAAAAGCAATCTAATTCTTAGCCATATTGATCCTAGGAAAACTAAACTCATCAGATGCTGAAATATTTTTTATTGCACTGACATGGATATGGTATCGTATACAAATGCTGCACAAATGGGCCAACACCTTTATGCTCGTACACTTGCCAAGTATGAAATGACAGTAGCAGCCCGGGTCACCTGCACAGCGCGAGGTAAGGCGTCCAGTGCCTCCGCCCTCAGCGCCACCGGGACAGTGACATTGCATTTTTAAAGAGCACCTTTTCCAGTGCTCAGTTCAAACATTCTACAGAATCCTTATGTGCCCTAAAGTCCACTAGAGCCAAAAGTACAGTTTTTGCTTTGGCCAGAATTCTGGATGGAAGAGATCATAATTTGGCTCCGTGGGCTGAGAACTCGATCCTTTTCACTTCCGAATTTGAAGACACCCCCCCAGTCTCACATTTCATGATGTAATACTGTGGAGAGTCTGGGGGCATGCTCCATAGAGTTGTATAGGAGCTCATTTTCAAGAACATATGCAAACATGTTAGAGTGTCGATTTCAGAAATTATGGCCACCACTCAACTAACAAGGTCCTTGTTACTCAAGTGGTGGCCTGGATTTCTTCAAATCAGCACTACAACATATTTTAAAAAGTTCTTGAAAATAAGCCCTAATATAACTGTATGGAGCCCCCCCCCCCACACTCTCCATAATATTACATCAACAAACGTAAGAGCACGGGGGTGTGTCTTCTAATTGGGAAGTGAAAGGGATTGGGCTCCATGAAGCCAAATTACAATCCCTTCCATCCAGAATTCTGGCTACAGCAAAATTGTACGCTTGGCTCTAGTGGATTTTAAGACAGGTAAGGCACCTATAGTGTTTCTGGGGGAAATTTATAAAAAGGCAGGAAAGTTGCTCTTTAAGGAAAGCTTTCTTGTTTCCACACAGCTGATAAATATAGTGAAGTGTGACTGTCTTCCTTCATTCATGTTATTTTTAGCCAGGTACAAATTGTTACTTTTGCTTCTTGAATCTTGCTGTGCATTTAAATGTTTTTTTCTTATGTGAGATTGTTGTTTTGAACAATTTATTTGTTTTTAAGCAGCAGTACTACTTAATCAGGAAGAGATCCGTTTTCAGTTTTGTAGCGCTACAGTAAATATGGCGGCTGCTATCTAATACTGCTGCTTTCAGCATGGTGGAGGGCAGAAATGTAAACAAAAACAAAGGACAACTGAGCAGATTATGGGTTGACAGTGCAATACCGGCAGGAAAGATTACCAGGTACATCCTCAACAGAGCACAGGGAATAAACTGCTGAAAAAGTGCAGATTTTTTTTTTATCTTGCACTACTTCTTTAATTAGGCTTGTACGGTGAGCAATGGGACCACTGATATATTTTAAGGCTTGATTTTTCCATAGGATGTGACTTTTTGGATGGATTTGGGGTCTCCTTAGTTGGATTTTGTGCTGATTATTTCATCACTATTTGTAGATGCTTTGCTTTGCAATATATGGTTTTCAAGGTTTTTTGCAGGGTCCTGCTAATGACTTGGATTGTCTTTGCTTGCTTAGTAGTAGTAGTATGACCTAGAGGTTACAGTAATGAGTATAGCACAGAGGTTAGAGTAATCAGCTGTAAATGAGCTTTCCAGCAGACTTGGGTTTGATTCCCACAACTCCACTTGCATACTGTGTGACCCTAACCAAGTCACATAACCTCCTGGGTCACCTCTGAAAACAGGCCTTGCACCTATTGGACCTTACTTACCTGGTTATCAAAAGAATAACATTTAAAAAAAATCTTAATGTTTTACTTTGCAATTTTTGATTTGAATGCGATTTTTATGTCAGGCAATATGGAAATTCTTGTCATGTGGCTGTTTCAGTTGCATATAAACCTTTGATCCTTATAAGAAGTGGTCTCAATTATTGCACCCCTAGGTTGGGATTATTGCCAGGATG
The DNA here is from genome assembly GCA_016271365.2 of Neoceratodus forsteri. NCBI lineage: Eukaryota > Metazoa > Chordata > Ceratodontiformes > Ceratodontidae > Neoceratodus > Neoceratodus forsteri. The sequence goes on along the minus strand of CM057458.1, from coordinate 158,835,839 downwards.
CAGTTTGACTAATGCAACTCAGAGTTGGATTACTACAGTATCTGTTAATGCAGAACCATGTCCTAGGGTTCTGACCAATCAGAATCCAGAAGTACCCAGACCCCATTTTATAAATACATAAACAGTAGTTCATAGTAACAATGTAATTTAAGGTCAAATGGACTGTAGTACCATGTAAATAATTAGAGAACCAGTCAACAGCATGAGCAGACAAACCTGAGGCATTGAACTTGTAACATAGAGACTTATGGTCCACTATGTCAAAGCTTTAGAGAGGTCAGCAAAGATTGCCCTTGAAAGCTTGCTGCAGTGCAGAGCAGTCCTCATTGCCGAAGTGACTGTGGCAAGGACAGAGGTGCTGTGACCTTTCCAGATGCCACGCTACTACAGGACCAGCAAATTATAGGAAAAGAGGTATTCTTCTAGTTGAGAAGTCACAACCTTCTTAAGCAGTTCGCTGATGACAGATAGGATTGAAATTGGGTGGTGACTCTCCATAAATTTTTGGTCACCTTGCTTAAATACTGGAACTTGCAATCTTCCATATATTTGGGACAACCCCTGTGAGCGTGTTTAGAATAAGTACTTTGTGGTAGGGACTCAGGACAGACTCGGTGGACTTATAAAGCAGGCTATTCAGAACTCATAAAACAGACGTAACTCCTGGGTATGTCAATGTTGGGAACAGCCTCGGTATGTCAAGACCATGTTCTATGCTACTGGTGTTGTTTTCCAAAGGTTAGATTTGATTGCAGCATTTCAAGCTGTGTTACGGTACTTATATCCAGTTCTGGATGCAAATGGCCAGACGTGCTCCAAAGTAGGTGTAGAAGACAGTCCAGGTTACACTTGCTCCAAAAATTGTGTCCAGTTACAGCTATATCTAAACTTCACAAACTGGACATAACTAAGTCATAGTGTTCAGACTGGACTTAATGTTCAAGCTTTGAAAACTGGATACATGGGCAATGTAGTAGTAAGTAGTAAAATAGTTTATTCTATATTTCCAGAAAAGGATACCCCCATTGAGCCAAGGCTCATTAACAATGGGGTCCCAGGTACCAAAAAAAAAAGGTTTCAAAATTTAAAATATTAGTTAGAAACATACAGAATACTATAAACGTAACAGAATAAATTACATCATACAAACTATTCACAACAAATTTTGGCAACACAGACATTATCTATGAACTATGTTTTTTTTATATTCTTTCTATCTTTGCACCCTACTGCAGCACACTGGCAGGGGTATCCAGCCACCGCCCCCCTGACCCCAGACTTACTCGATACGAGGGGGTCTGGTACGGCCATTCCAACCCACTGGAGGGTTTCCCCTTACCTCTTCATCATGGGCTGGCCCGGACCCCCACAATGTGATTTCATGAATGGGCCTCCTAGGCCAGTGGGGATGCAGCCATCAAGCTTCATGGTCATGCCCAGCCATTTTTCTTCCAATTAGTGCCTCTGGAGCCAGCAGTACAATGATGCCCACTGCACACATGAGGCATCTTGCCATGCTCCACCCCTTGCTGGCGTCGCAACTTGTGCTGCCCCCGGTCATCACCAGGGGCCGCGCAAGTGCGGCACAACCCCACAGACCCCACCCCAGAGCAAGGAGAGCAGCCCTGGGGCAATTGATCCACCTTCTTCCCTGCCAACCCCCTGCAGCCAGAGTCTGTTTCTGAACCCGGGTCACTGGTGTAGCGCGAGGTGTGGTGTCCAGCGCCTTAACCCTCACTGCCACCAGGCTGGCTTTATGAACTATGTTTTTAATGAACTTCAGGGTATTGTCATGTTAGGGGTCTTCTTAGATGACTTGGGAGGGTGTTCCAAAATTTGGGGCGCATACAGAGAAAAAACAGACCTACCCTTAACAATTTTCATGACTGGTACATTGAGTTCAGGAACTCCTGCAGTATGTAAACCTGCTCTCACATATCTTTCCTTCACTAAATCTAATAGATAGGCACTTTTTTGAGGTGCCATTTATAAATCAAATGAATCATATGAAGATTTCAACGCTCAGTTAACTCAATTCAATTTAAAGCTCTATAAAGAGAACAATGGTGTATGTCCTGTGGGGCATCCAGAATGTACCGCGCGAACCTATTGTATATTACATCCAGTCTGTGCAGCACACTTCTGGACACTCCCCCACACACCATGTCCCCCTAAATCAAAAGAGGGAATCACCACTGAATTTACAATTTGCTGCCTAGCATATGATGGAATACAGTTTCTGCATTTATACAAGGTACCTAATTTCTTATTTAACTTCCTAATAAGAAACTCAACATGCATATCCCATTTATACTGAGAATCGACCCAAATTCTCAGATATTAATAAGAATCGACATGGTTCAGAATGCAGTTGTCTGTGTTTTTATATTCAAGGTTTGTTTACTGATTTCTAGTTTATTACCAAACCACATAACTTGCAATTTTGTAGGGTTGTATAAATGAGAGGTGCCTTGTATAAATGCAGAAACTGTATTCCATCATATGCTAGGTAGCAAATTGTAAATTCAGTGGTGATTTCCTCTTTTGATTTAGAGGGACATGGTGTGTGGGGGAGTGTCCAGAAGTGTGCTGCACAGACTGGATGTAATATACAATAGGTTCGCGCGGTACATTCTGGATGCCCCACAGGACATACACCATTGTTCTCTTTATAGAGCTTTAAATTGAATTAACTGAGCATTGAAATCTTCATAAGATTCATGATTCTTGCAAATCTAAGTAAACTGGACATCCATTATCACCGTGCATTACGGTTCATTACCAACTCCCCTTACTGTTCGCACCACTGTGACTTATATGCAGCTGTTGGTTGGACATCCTTTACTACTAGACACCTGCTCCATGCTGGACTATGGACTCTTAAACTGCTCCTGCAGAAATTGCCAAGTTATCTCTCTTCCCTTATTAGTATCTCACATAGTGCATACTCGTTAAGAAAATCTGACTTTATTATGCTTGACATACCAAGGACGCAGACCTCCTTTGGTAAACGTGCTATTGCATATGCCCTTCCCTCCCTTTGGAACCAATTACAAACCGTACTGAAACTAACTAGCACAGTTTCAATAAACTTCTACAAATCGCTAAGTCCAGTCAAAATAAAAGACACCTGTAACTGTCATTAAGTCTCTTCCTTCCCCATGTGTGCCATATTTATCCACTGTTAAGGTATAATTGCTTTGTCATATTAACTGCTTTCCCTTCCCCTTCTACTCCTGGCTTTATCTATGCTTACGCTCCACTGCTACTCTATCAAATCACTCCTCCCCCCCATATCAGTTGTAGTCTGTTGTTTGTTCTAGCTGCGAAAATATATGTATTGCACACACCAGTCATCATGTTTCATTTATCAGTATGCAACCTGTAAGTCGCTTCCCTGTCTCATATTAATGTTTACCACCTGCGGTCACCCTATCTGGTACCCTTGTATGTATATCCAGCCTGTATCATGTAACGTGCATTTCATGTATATACTGTTATTACCTATCTATGTTTGTACTTTAAGTGTTTATGTCACAGGACCTCCTTGCGAATGAGCTTGCTTAATGGAGTTTTCCTGCAACAAACTTGAACTTGAACTTAATACTAACCCGTGCTCATGAAAATAAGTCTACAACCTGTTGAAATCATCTAGCAGCTTTTCTCGAAGCTAACAGACTTATCCTTAATATATAATACAGTGTCATCAGCGTACAGATGATGTCGGACACCCTTCAGTAAGTGTCTTGCATCATTTGCGTACAGATTGAACAGTATGGGCCCTAATACAGACCCTTGAGGCACCCCAGTTTTAATGGTCAATGATTTAAGATCCGAATTTATTTAATGTCACCTGCAGTTGCCTTCCATTCAGATAGCCATGGAACCATTTTAAGGTCTCTTGGTTGAGATCAACAGATCTTAATTTGTTAAGTAACATACGCATGATTCAAAGTCTCAAAAGCTTTACACAGGTCTATAAATATTGCCCCAACCATGAAGCCTCTGTCCATGGCCATCTGAATGTCTGACATCACTTTGACTAATGCTGTGGAAGTGCTGTTCTGAGCCCTAAAGCCTGATTGATATATGTTATACAGTATATGTTATACAATGAGATACAATGTGCTTTTATGTTCACATTTGTACATAACAGAACATTGCATGCGGACATAGGCTTTGGAAATCCCCATAGTTTTTTTTGTTTGTACATGCTATGTTTCTATATTTTATAACAAAATTTAATTTAGGTGTAAATGTATAATGCTATGCTTAACGCTCAGCACTTGAGATGTACAGTATTTTCCTTTGTAAACCAGTAAAAGAAAGAGCATTAGAGGCAGTACCACACATGAAGAATGTGTTAATTTTTATTAAGCAGAAAAGCCTGCAACAAACAGATTTAACCCTAGGATGAGCACATTGCATGATCACAGGAGTAAGCAGCACTGGTAACCAGACTGCAATCTTGGTTTGATGACAAAGACTGTTGTAACAACTATTACTCAACTCCATATACTGTGTAAATGCTGAACAGCTGCTCTTGGATTTGGGAATGTTTATTGAATCTTTAAACCAGCTGGATCAAATGTCACATTCATAAACTTTCACCTTCTTTTGTTTTAAACTTCTGAACGTGTATTTCATACCTATCTCCTCATTACAGCTGGTCACCAGCACTGGCACTAGGTATTCTGCAGACATACAAGAACACAGTCCCAGGTCTCCCATTCAGGCTTATGCAGGCATAATATCAGCTGTTAGACAAGCATTTATCAATGCCGAATGTTTGCTTGCTAGTATTAACATTGGAAATGCAGGCATTAGCCAGATGCAGAATAGGAATGGCAGTGAAGTATTGAACTTCGTGCCAACCCCACCTCCACCCTACAGAGATGGACAGGCATTGGGGTATACGTCTGGAACATCACCCATGACATTCATGCCATGTCACCTCACCCTAACCTCCAGACACCGACACATGTTGAGGTGTACCTTGGGGTGTTCGGCTTTACAGTAACCCCATTCCATAAGGACGTGTGCTGAAATGGGTGCGGTATAGGAGAATGGGGTGAACTCTGGGGCCGAAGAGTCCAAGGAACTCCTCGATGCCTGTCACTGGTTGGGGGGTGGGGGTGGGATGGCGTAAGCATTATAGTTGGTAATCCAAAGGCACACCCCTGATGCCTGTCATTCTGTACAGGGTGAGACATTATGGTTAGAAACCCTAACGCCTATGGCGTTTGTTGGTATCTGCACTACAAATTTTCAATATGGCCTTTTTGTGACCCCACCTCATGAAAGCATTTGGAACCTCTTCTCATGAAGAGTGGCAGTGTGATCTTGTTAATGTGTCCCAAACTTTGAGTTCCCACAGCAACCGTGCCATTCTGCACCAGATGTTTGAAAACACAGATCGGGCAGGATGTGAAGAATGACAGCTGTACCATCCATAGGGAGGTGTGAAGGGATGGCAAAGTTGAAAATCTGTAGTGGAAATCTTAAAAATATTCGCAGTTCCAAGCATACATGGAAACTGCGCAACGCAAGTGTGTAACACAGTCATTTAGTGGAATTATTTCACCAAATTTTCAACATAGGCATTTTGTGACCTCTGCTCATGAACATTGTCACTATTATTTTCTTAATCTGTCCTGAACATTGATTTCCCACAGCAACCGTGCTATTCTGCACCAGATGTGTAAAAGCATATTTCAGGCAGGATATGAAAAATGACAGCTGTACTGTTCATAAGGAGGTGTGAAAAAATGCCAATGTTGAAAATCTAGAGTGAAGATTTTACAAATGTGTGTAATTACGAGGGTGCGTGGAAACTGTGCAATGTACGCTTGTAACACAGTCATTTTATGGACTTTTGTCACAAAATTTTTGACATAGGCATTTTAGCACCTCTGCTCATGAACAGCGTCACTGTGATTTTTTAATCTGTCCCGAACACTGACTTCCCACAGCGACTGAGCTATTGTGTGCTGGAAGTGCAAAAACACATTTCGGCCAGGATGTGAAAAATCACAGCTGTACTGTTCATAAGGAGGTCCGGAAAAATGCAAATGTTGATCATCTGGAGTGAAAATACTACAAATTTGGGAAGTTACGAGGGCGCATGGAAACTGCACAATGCAGGCTTGTAACAGTCATTTTATAGATGTTTGTCACCAAATTTTCAACATAGGCATTTTAGGATGTCTGCTCATGAACAGAGTTACTGTGATTTTCCTAATCTGTCCCAAACACTGATTCCCCACAGCGACTGTGCTATTCTGCGCTGGAAGTGTGAAAACACATTTTGGCCAGCATGTGAAAAATTACAGCTGTACTGTTCATAAGGAGGTATGAAAAAATGCCAATGTTGAAAATTTGGAGTGAAAATATTACAGTTTGCGAGGTTACAAGTGTACGTGGACACTGCGCATTGCACGCTTGTAACACAGTCATTTTATAGACTTTTGTCACCAAATTTTCAACATAGGTATTTTATGACCTCTGCTCATGAACAGTGTCAATATGGTTTTCTTAATGTGTCCCGAACACAGATTTTCCACAGCGACTGCACTATTCTGCACAGGAAGTGCGAAAACACATTTTGGCCAGGATGTGAAAATGACAGCTGTACTGTTCATAAGGAGGTGTAGAAAAATACCAATATTGAAAATCTGGAGTGAAAATATTACAAATTTGCGATGCTATGAGCATGGGTGGAAACTGCACAATGCAAGCTCATAACACAGTCATTTTATGAACTTTCATTACCAGATTTTCAACATAGGCATTTTAGGACCTCTGTTCATGAATAGTGTCACTGTAATTTTCTTAATGTGTCCCAAACACTGATTTCCCACAGTGACCACACTATTCTGCACCGGAAGTGCGAAAACACATTTCGGCCAGGATGTGAAAAATGACAGCTGTACTGTTCATAAGGAGGTGTGGAAAAATGCCAATGTTGAAAATCTGGAGTGAAAATATTACAAATTCGCGAAGTTATGAGCGTGCAGCAGAAACCGCGCAAGAGACACTCGTAAAACAGTCATTTTTGGGATTTTTTCCACCAAATTTGTAATATAGGCTTTTTGAGAGCCCAACTCATGAACAGTGCACTGTTGTTTCGTTAATTGGTCCTGAAAGGTGATTCTGCGCAGTAACCATGAAATCACCTTTTGGGACAGAATAACACCATAACAGTGACTGAATTCATGAGGAGGGGTCCCAATTACCCCATGTTGAAAATGTGGTGCCAAAATTCCCCAAAATGCCCGAGATTTGCACCAAAGTTGAAAAAACCTATTTATGCCATTATACAGCTTCCTGGCATTTCTTCAGTTTGTGGTCAGTTTTGAAGAGTGCAGACATGTTCCCGGTCCACCGAAGATCATCAAGCCAGGCTCTGGAGGTAAGTATGGGGTGGGGGGTGTGTGTGGGGAGGTAGGGTGCACAGTGGGTGGGTGTGGATTGGGGGAGGGGACCCAACCGGAGTGGGACCATTTCCTTTCTTTCAGGGACAAAAAAAAAAAAAAAAAAAGACACCGTGGGAAGGTTTTTGTTTTTTGCAGGCTTCTTTTTGGTACACTGGGGTGGGCTCCCAGTGTGCCACCTGCCTTTATGGGGTGGGGGGACTTAAGCTGATGGGGATTGGGCCCCCATCAGAAAAGAATGACTGTTTGAGGGGGCATGATGCTGAGGGGGATTGGGCACCCAACAAATGGGGTGGGGGCATTATGCCGATGGGGAGTGGGCTCCCCTGTCGGCAAATTAACTGGGCCAGGGGCATGCCAACAGGGGGATTGGGCACCCCAGTCAGTCAGCTTTCCCTCTGCTGCCATGTTTACGGACATGTTACACCAGGCAAGGTACCGCCCTGCAATGAAGGGTCGCTCCCTGATTGCTGTGGGATGGCTGACACCGCAATGATGAGGCAGCCCCTCATAGCAGCGGCCAAATCGTATCAACTTGGTGGCACTTATGCAGAACCAGTGTCATCAGGACACTGGGCCTGCATTGGGTGAACAGTGCCAAGCCCACAAATACAGTGCCTGCGTTGGCTGCCACAGTGCCACACCTCCACAACCCGCTTCTCTCCTAAGCTGCCACATCATGTTTCTTATGCATGTGCAAGCAAACATAAAAATGACATTTAAATGGTGTGCCTCCATAGGTGATCAGGCTCTCAACTGGTTGTCAAATGTGAAAAAACAAAAACCATACACACCGGTGCAGCCGAAGGTGCTGCCTTTACTTGGTATAACCGGTAATTGAATACAACAGAGAAAAGGCACACACACTAAGCAGGATAAATATTAAATAACCTAAAATTTATTACAGTTAGAAAAACATCCAAAAATGCCAAAGCACCCCTATATAGTGCTGCAAGGCTTCATCAGGGGATTATCTGGGGGTGTGGCAAAGCTACGTCCTCTCCACTACATCACAGAGCATCTGACATCATCTGGTATGATGCGCAGATGTACGGAGTCCCCGATGGGAGCCTACTTAAGAGTGGTTGCACCTAGTTCTTTTTTTATTTTATTTTTTGTTGACCAGGTAAGTGCACTAGACAAATTCTGCCTATTTTCAGGCACAACCCGGGGGAAGGGGATACAGATGAATGCCAGCTGACTTTGAAATAAATTAAGCTGTTGGTAGTATCTTTTAGTGAATGGGGGGAAATTTGGCCAGGGCACCGGCAAAATTCCCCTACTCTGAGGTAGGGGGCACTATCCTGTACGTTGCAGAGATGGAGGAGGTCAGTATGCCACCGGTAGTGGAAGTGGAAGGATGCCCACTGCAGGCTGATATGGCGGAGGCTGTTACCGCACAGAATCCCAATATGCAGTCTGTTTCTGTAATTGAATTTCTGGATTTATCTGAAGTATCGGAACAAGAGATGGATGTGATGGATGAGGGTGCAGTGGCTGAGATGGTGAAACAACATGAATTGTTAAAAGTACAGCTATTGCAGGCTGAAATGGCTCTTACCTCAGTGGGTTTGTCACCTAGTGCTACTCGGAAAGTTTGCCAACTTGGTCCCGGTGCTAGTGATGACGTGACAGAAGTTGCAACGGTATTACCAGAGGATTCTCCACTATTGCAGGATGAGCTCCCACTGTCAGCGATGGATTCTTGGTCGCCTGACCAGCCCTCTCTACTGCAGGATGGAAACAGTTATCTGATGGTTCTTGGGTGGTGGATCCGTTCAAACCAGACGATGTGTTAGCTCATTCAAAATGCCCTAGTACATCTGTCATATCTATGACTTCTGCAGAGCCTCTTACTACTATACGAGACTTCTCTGATGCTGTTCTCGATACTGATACAGGTACAGTTTTACCTTCTTTACCTTTAGAAGCTCTACTAGACATTTCCTTTGCTGAAAATTTGGACAACAACAGGAAAACGGACTCAGGGGTTCCAGGTGTACCTGTAGGCCTCCCTACTGATCCCCCTGCACCTAAACCTAAATATGCAGATTTATTTGCAAAGCCCCTTGAACAGGCTAAGTGCAGGAATGCTATGAGACTAAGATATCTGGGAGGAATGGAAGAACTCCCAGCTAGATTCTATGTGGGAAGAGTTTTGATTAAGCAATCACTAGGTTTCATACCTGCTGATATCTATGCGCTTATACATGCTCCTGGAGAACATTTGTTTGATATGTTTCTGGACTCCTGCTACTTTAGATCCTTTTGGTTAAAATATACACCTCTAAAAACTAATCCTTTTTGGTCCCATTTTCAGGTGATACCATTGATGAAATAATCTTTTAGAGTGATCACAGTACTGTTTAGGAATGAAAGTGTAAACGTGGCTGACATTCTTTATTGGCTTGACAAGTGTTGTAAGGTTCAGGGCACTCCAGATTCTATTTTGGGTGGGGAAGGATTTTGGAATGGGGGTTGGTGGTTTAAAATTAAGCTTCATAGTTCCCAAAATGAATATACCCATTTGCCTAACTGTTTTTTATATTGGGAGGGACAAAGGTTTTTTGTTTTATCCTGGTCAACCAAGGAGATGCCATAAATACGTATCCCCAAGACATATTAGTACAAACTGTGAGAAAATTCAGTGTTTTCAATGTGAGGAACTAGGACATTCAGGTTATCAATGTGAGAACTTGTTCAAATTTAATTTTTGTGATGAGATGGAACATTTATTTACAGACTGTCCATGGGCAGCCCATAATACAGAAGAGTCTGATTATGCTATGCAGGATTTGTTTATTTTAAAAGCAGCTAGGAGTGCATTGGATGGTCTTAGACCAGACTCTCCATTAGGCCCCATGTTATATTTTACAGCCTTGGCACCTAAAATACCTGAGGTACAGTACTCCTGCTGAAAAAAGGGCACAGTGTTCTCCATCGCAAGATGTTGTCGTTGTCCCTTTGATTACTACTGATTTATCTCAGTTACAGCCTCCTATTTCTATAGAACCTACTGAGATTGAAACCATGTTTCACTCTGTTAAAAGGGGAGTTCTACAAAGTCCATTGATGGATTGGGCCCAGTCTCCAGAGCCTTTGCCTGTCTCTAACAAATGTGGAGTATTAGCTCCTGTAGGCCCAGATGAACCGGATTCCGATGCCATATCTCAAACTCCTTCTCATGCTGATGGATTATCTGATCAGGAGATAGTAGCTGATCCTAGAGTGGGGGGCAAAGTTAAGGCTAAAAGAGTAGGCAGTAGAATGGGTCTGTGGAAAAGTAATGGAAAACTGCCCTCTAACACTTAACTTACTTTGCCTGTCACTGTCAAGGGTTTTGATATCTCACTTGTTAGTCTCAATACCAATAGTATTAGGTTGGCCTATAAGAGACGGGCTACTTTGATATGGTTTCAGATTTGAATCGTGATATCATCTTCCTACAAGATACCAGACTATATACTATACAAGACTTTGATATCACCAGTAATTCATAGGGTTGGGGTCCGTGTTATTGGTCTGGGGGAGAAGATTTGTGTACAGGAATAGGAATTTGCTTTACCTCGCAGATGGTGAAAATTGTTGATATTATTGATATTGCCCCTGGCAGGGCTTTATTGTTGGATATCATTATGGACTCAATCCCATTTTGGTTAATTAATATTTATGCTCCCCAAAGTAAATGGGCATGGATTCAATTGCTACAACTAATTCAGCCGTACTTGTTTACCAGTAGAAATATTTTATCTGGGGGTGGCTTTAACATCCCTAGTACTGTTAAATCAGCTACATCTAAAGTATACTGTGATACTCACTGTTTGAATGAGTTACTAAAAGTATCTGGTTTAAGAGATGTTTTGAAGATATTCCCTCTTTTACTTTTTCACAAGGAACTTGGAAATCCCGTATTGATTATTGGTTTATTTCCCCCAACCTTCAATTCTCTTCTCCACAAGTTAGGTTAGTTGCTACTTCAGATCATGGGGTTTTGAGCTTAATGATTTCAAACTATGGCAATACCTCCAAAGGTCCAGGGTATTGGAGATTGAATTTGTCCTTATTAGATATCCCAGAAGTGATGGTTGGTTTTACTGATGTTCTAGAAGCTCGTAAATCATCTTTTTCTCTATGATAGTCACCAAGCCTGGTGGGAAGATTCCAAACAAGAAATTCAGGAAAATTTTATGTATATAGGATGTTTATTGGGAACTTCACGAAAAATTGATATATGTCATCTCCAAAATACTTTAAGGTTTTTTTATTCACAATTAAATTTGGGGGTTTCAATAGATGCTCAGGACATTACAAGTGTTAAAGAACAATTGGCACAGTTACAACACACTAAAAGACAGCAATTAGAAAGAGAACAGAAATATAGTACACAAGATAAATCTGCTTGCACTAATCTATTTGAAAATAGTGCAGCTCAAAGGAAAAAAAAAGATGTTATTAGTCTTAAAGATTAGGAAGGACATAGAGTAAATACTCAAAATGATATTTTAAAAATATTGGATGCACATGGTTCCTCCTTGTTTCAGGTGGATGAACTTGTAATGCAGGCTAAGGTGGATGAGTGGCTGGCTTTAAGCGTATTGCCTAAAATACCTGATCAATTTCTGATATCTTTATTACCTCCTATTTCGTTGCTTGAATTGCACACTGTAGTTTCACAACTTCAGAGGGGGGAAGGCCCCAGGGAAGGATGGTCTTCCGAATGAGATTTATGGTACTATATGTAAAGTGTTGGACCATCAAATGGTCTCTGTGTTAAATAGTTGTTTATCACAGGGTCATTTTCCTGATATTAAGAATATGGGTCTTCTTATCTTTTTTTATAAAAATGGGGATATGGAATGTCTCCACAACTGGTGCCTGATCACACTGTTAAATTCGGACTTCAAAATTCTTACTAAAATTCTTAGCTCCCGGCTTTCTTGTTTTTTGGATTATATTATTCATCCCACTCAGTTTTGTTCAGTACCTGGTTGTCATGTTACTGATGCATTATTGCTTATCAGAGAGGTTTTGGAACGAGGTTCTGTAGAGGAACTTGCTGGCATTTGCATTAATTTGGACCAGACAAACACCTTTGATAGTGTGTCACATCTCTATCTGTGGAGTTATATGAGAAAAATGGGTTTTTCTTCCCTCTTTATTTTTTGGTTGCAACAATATTATTTGCAGGTGGAGGTGGCGCCATATGTTAATGGGTGGATAGGTTATAAACAGGAATGTGCCAGGGGTGTGAGACAGGGATGTCCTCTGAGCCCTATTTTATATATTCTTTCTTTAGAACCCTTATTGGTGGCCATTTATCAATCTGATGACATCAGAGGCCTTTCTCTTGGTTGTGATGATACGGAAATTAAATCAGTAACATGTGCTGATGATTTATGTCTTTTTTTAGAAGACGTTCCATCTTGTGCACCTATGGAAGCCATGACTGTAGCCTATACGAGAGAACTGGAGCCACTTTTAACCTGACCAAAAGTGTTTGTTTTTTTCTTGGTTCACATAACTCTATACATTCCACTATTATGGGTAATCCAGTTACATCCCAAACTTGTAAAATTGTGGGTATTTGTTTTTTTTGTGGAAATGACATAGCTACTTATAATTGGAATAAACTTATACAGCTTGCAAAATTGAAAGTGGCATCCTGGAATTGATGGAAGATGTCAAAGAAAAAGAGGGTTTAAATGGTTCAAACATTTCTTACAGGAATTTTTTTACATTTCAGCTCTATTTATGTGCTGCCCCACTCTAGAGAAACAGCATTGCTTAGTGTTTTTTCAGGCAATATGGGGTAGTAGATTGAACCCCATAAAAAGGGGTATATTATATCAGCTAGTGAAACAAGGAGGGATTCATATGATCAATCTAATTGTTTTATTTTTTTTGTATTTTTCTCTATACTAATATCTCTCCAGTATTGATGAGGAAGTCCAAAATATGCATACCATGGGTGTTGGATCATATCTCACCATGGTTGGTCTACTGGACTACAGAAGGAGTTATTTCTAAACAAAAACCTACAGGAAGTTTATCTATATATTTTCATTCATGTTTCAGTAAATTGAAACTCTGGAAGAGTCCTTATACTTTTTTTTTTTTCTATTTTTCTTTGTACACCTACTCCTCTGGGCATCCTTCAGGAGTGCCCACTCCGAATTCACCTTACTCCCAGCCTGAACCCTCTGCATCTCCCAGGGTCCCCTTCCCTGATTGACTACAGGCAGGCTCGACCCCCGGTACCATCTCCGGGACTGATTCCACCTTCCCTCAGTGGTTGGCTCTTAAGTATGAAGTGCCTTACCTGCTGTCAATGGGTCGGCCATGGAGAGAGATCCGGGCGTGTCTAGGCCGGCATTTGGGATGTGAGTGATTTCCCTGGGGCCACTGTTATCTCACCAATGGAGTAGGAGGCTTTTCCTCTTTTTCTTTCCCCCACGAGCATGGCGTGCAATGGCGTCAGCACGCAGACTACCCTCGTAGATGCCTGTCTCACTCATCCCTTGATTCTTGATCCCATGAATGTAGTACCCCCGGTCTCCACCGGGGTGACTAATGCACCAGAAAACCCCCTGGATCTCTCCCAGGGAGAGGACAGCAGTCCTCTGGATGCTCAATTCAGCTCCCTCCCTCCCCTGCTGACCCCCAGCGCCCGGGCTCGCTCCCGAACTCAGGTCGCCGGTGCAGCGTGAGGTGTGGCGTCCAGTGCCTCAACCCTCAGCGCCACCGGGCCGGCTGATTCCTTATATATTAATTTCACAAAATCCCAAGAAGAAGGTACATATTTTCCTTCAAGATCAGCATTTTTTGGAATACCCTGTTTTTGGTAATTGGTCAGGTAATGACTTGGTACAAATCCAAGCCATGGTCACTTATCAAGGAATCCCGGATTATATGTGGGATGTTATCTGGCTTACGGCTCATGGTAAATTGAATGTTAAGGGTAATTTAAAACATAAGGGTAAGGAAGATAGAGACTGCCCTATAAGTACGATATGTGTGAACTGTACTGAGACAATGGCACACCTCTTTTTCGAATGCCCTTACATTTTATAATTTTGGTCCATACTATATGCAAAGTGGGTTATGGCTCAAATTCCGGTTATAGACATGCAGGTTCTGCTTTTAGGTATTTTGCCTGAAAGCTGGGATAAATTTAACTTGGACACTATGGCCCAGATATTCAAAAGGGTTGCGCCATGCGCAACAGGGTTCATGCATGCGAAGTCCATATTGCGCCATATTCTGGCGATATTCAGCATGGAGGCAGTTGCGCCCACTGAAAACAGGTTGAGCAACAGCGCAATGCAAATGAATGCATGCTCAACAGGAGGGGGAGGAACCATGCATAAACTGCGCAACCTGATATTCAGTCGGGTTGTGCAGAGTTGTGCAGGCGCAACCCCCAACCTGCGCCTGCACAACTTTGAGCCAAAAAAAGGATCAAGTTGAGGGCCACCCACAGGTGAGCTGCTGTATTGCAGGGCGCAACACAGCAGCTGCCACCCGTGGCTGGCCCCCAACTCAGTCCCTGTGTCCCCCACCAGCCCGATCGTGGGCAGAACGTAAAACAACCCCCCCAACATCTCCCAATGCCCGATCGCGGGCAGACGTAAAACAACCCCCAAACATCTCCCAATGCCCGATCGCGGGCAGAGCGTAAAACAACCCCCAAACAGCTCCCAATGCCCGATCACGGGCAGAACGTGAAACAACCCCCAGTGCCCGATCGTGGGCAGAATGTAAAAAGACCCCCAACCCGAATATCTCCCTGGTGGTCCAGTGGACCGTAATGCCCATCGTGGGCAGAATGTCCAGTGACAACCCCCAAACATCTCCCTGGTGTCTAGTGTCCCCACCCCACCCACCCATGAAGCCCCACCACCCCGCCCCCGCAGCCAGCGGCGGCAGCATCCACCTGCCTGCCGCTTCCGCTGCCGCTACGATTGAATAGGTTGCATGCCCATTGGTGCAGAAGAGAGCCAATGGCAGTTTATACAGACATGACAGTCCAGATTGGTGAATGAACCATTCACAAATCTGGACTGTCATGTAGGATGGGCTGCACGCCCATTGGCCTAGCTCTCGCACCAATGAGCGTGCAGCCCTACCGACAGTCAGTCGGCAGGCCACGGGCGGCAGGCGGGTGGATGCTGCCACCCGCCGCTGCCGGGGAGCGGGGTGGTGGGGCTTCGTGGGTGGGGGGTGGGGGACACTAGACACCAGGGAGATGTTTGGGGTTGTCACTGACATTCTGCCCGCGATCGGGCATTACGGTCCACTGGACCACCAGGGAGATATTTGGGTTGGGGGTCTTTTACATTCTGCCCGCGATCGGGCACTGGGGGTTGTTTATCGCTCTGCCCGCGATCGGGCATTGGGAGAGATGTGGGGGGTTGTCATGACGCCCTGCCCGCGATCGGCATTGGGAGATGTTTGGGCGGGGTTGTTTCACGCCAGCCCGCGATCGGGCTGCAGGGTGCGTCGGTCCCCGACGGCTGCTGCCTGGCAGGGCGGCCAGGCGCAAGTCCTCGGGGATCGGCGCACCTACATGCTAATGGCATGCAAATGGGGCCATAATCAGATGCAAATGGTCCCCCTGCGCCTTGCATGAATTATGGCCCCGTTTGCATGTCACCTTTTGAATATCGGAAATTTGCGCATGGCGCAATGGTACTTGCGCCACCGCAAGTTTAATGCTCAACTCTGACAACTTGCGGTGGCGCAAGTTCCACTGCGCCATGCACAGTGGCTGTGGCTGGGGGGTGATATTCAAAGGAGTTGCTCAATAGCGCAACTCCTTTGAATATCGCCCCAGACACACCCCTGCGCAACTATTTTGAGCAGCGCAAGGGCTTGCGCCTCAGAATAGCGCAGTTTGAATATCCGGGCCAATATGACTAGTTTTGGGAGGCATTAAATATCATGTCTGGCAAGTTCGTTGTATCTGGCCATTGAGGTCATTATTTATCTCTCCAGAACAACTGTTTTGGCGCATACATGAATGGTTATTGGGAATATGGAAAAAAGATAAATGAACATTGTCATCCCAGAGTTTAAAAAAAAAATGGAAAGCCACGTCTTGGTTAGACACTGGAAAGATTTTTGACTGATATATTTCAAAAATGTTTCTCTATTATTGGACTTCTATAATATGTTCTGTTCATATTTGCATTATTTATTTGGAATTTTTCATCTGTTCATTGTTATGGTGATATCTACTATCAATGTTTTTGATGTAGGAATTTATTTCCAATACTATATTATTTTTATGGGACATGGCTGGACGTTAACGCATATATTAAAGACACTCCTGTTTGAACTATTTATGTCAGGTATGTCAGCTATAATATGAAACTCTGTTTGTTTAGGATTTATTTTTTCATGTCCCTGTAAAATTGCACTATTATGGTATTTAAAGCTTTGTTTAGTTTTGAATAAAGGATTTCCCCTACTTTCATAAACGGGGATGGGATATTGTAACATTAACAAATTGTTTATATTTACAGTTTCAGTATGATGTAATATTTATGTTCTTGACTTCTTTTTATTTTTTTTTCTGTGGATTATGTAAATGTATTACTGGACTGATTTGTTCACAGTTTTTGAATACTAACTCCCCTACTTTTATAGTGGGGGGGGGTCTAGTGTTTAATTTTGTTTTAGGTTTTGTTTCCTTATTTTATACCTGTTCGGTATGCTTATAATACTTCATTTATTTCTATTTTTTGTACTTTTTGTGTGATGTAGTTCCTTTTTGATCTTTATTATGATTTGTATGCAGTAATGCTATTTTGTATGATTTATTTTGAGTTTTGAATAAAAAATTCCCCTACTCTTTTTGAGAAGTGCCATGGGATCTTTAACATCCACCTGAACTACCACCAGAACAGGCAGATGGAACCTCGGTTTAACGTCTCATTCGAAAGACGGCACATCAGCAGTGCAGTACCCCCCTCATGCTGCACTGCAGTGTCAGTATTGGGATATTAACCCAAGGGCCTAGTGTGGGGCTAGAACCCACAGCCTTCTGATCTCCCGGTCTCAGAGGCAAGTGTGCTACCTGCTGAGCCACTGACACTCCACTCTCTGTAATGGCACTCTCTTGAAAACAGAAAGAGGAGGTGGTATTGCCTCTGTATTAGCCCTTGATAGCTTCCTTACAAAATTTAGTCAGCTCCAAGACTCCCATGCTCCATGGATCACTAGGCACTTTCGAGGTACTCATACGAAGTGGCTAACAAAAGATCTGCTAACCCAGATTAGGGCCAGAGTTAAAGCCTGGTGTCTTTTTAAATCCACAAGGTTGGAATCTGATTACTGTTATTACCGACTACTAAGGAATGCCTGCAAAAGAAAAATCCGTCTCTCCAAAAGCACCTTCTGTAGGAACCTGCTAATAAACGCCTCTGGTGACTCTAAGAAATTCTGGACTACCATTAAAACTCTCCTAGGCTCTAATCAAAAGTCCCATACAAACACCATGTTACTTAACGGTATACACTGCAACAAACCATTAACCATAGCTAATACCTTTAATCACCATTTCTCAGATTTATCAAGCTATCTGTCCTCTTTCCAAAATGATAGCACTACTATGCCCCTTGTAACACCAAACCACCACCCCTGAACCCCATCTTTAGGTTCCAGATCATTCAAAAAGAGAAGTTGAAAACTACTTTCTCCATCCATGAAAACAATAGCCCTGGGTCTGATGGTCTTGAACCTAGGCTCTTGAAAGCAGCGCCCTTTCATAGCCTCTCCACTAACCAAAATCTTTAATATGTCCTTATGCCGTGGTATAGTCCCAACTATATGGAAAACTGCTAAAATCACTCCTATTCCAAAAAAAGGAGACCAAAAGGAAATTAAGAACTATCGTCCCATTGCTATACTCTCTGTCTTATGCAAGATCCTAGAAAAACTAGTCGCCATGCAAACGATTGAATACTTCCAAAAATATAACCTCCTTTCTTACTCCCAACACGGCTTCCATAAAGGTCACAGTACCACCTCTGCCCTGCTAAAGCTGACTAATGACATTTACTCTTCCATGGACTTAGGCCTCCTGACTGGAGCAGTTTTTATCGACCTAACTAAAGCTTTTGATCTGGTAAACCACTCACTCCTTCTTTCAAAACTTCAGTCTTTTGGTTTCTCCCCAGATACCATAGCCTGGTTTGAAAGCTACCTGACTGACAGGCAGCAGGCTGTGGTCTTTAACTCTGCAACCTCAGATCCTGCACCGATCCACATGGGAGTTCCCCAGGGGTCTATTCTTGGTCCTCTACTCTTCACAATCTTCATTGATGACATCCCCTCAATTGCACCGAACTGCTCATCTCTGCTCTATGCGGATGATCTGGTTATCTACCACAGTGCAAAAACTTCAACCTCCCTACACCATCCCCTTGCCTCGGATTTCTCGAGTATCCAGACCTGGCTCACTGATAATAAACTAGTCCTCAGCTCTAGCAAATCCTACTCAATGTTGTTTGGCTCTCAGGCCAGACTTAAAGCAAATCTAAATCCACTTATCATCTCCTGTGCGGACAGCTCTCCTCTACCCTCTACCAAATCCTTCAAATATCTTGGTGTCACCTTGGATGAATCTCTTGACCTTGACCTTCATATCTCTACTATCTGTAAGTCGGTAAATGCTAAATTAGGAAGTGTCTATCGTACCAGTTATGCACTTACTCCTCAAGCCAGACTAGCCGTGGCTCAAGGTTTCCTGCTACCGGCCCTAGCATATGGCTCGTCAATCTTCCTATCTGCATCTAAATCCTCCCTTCATAAATGGGACACCACTTATAATAGCATCTGTCGCTATGCCGCTGCCTCTCCACGTTTCAAGCACCACTGCCACCTCTATCGGGACTTAAAATAGCTTAGCCCTTCTGCATATCATCTTCAGACCTTTGGATCACTAATTGACTCCGTCACCAGAACAGGTCTCCCCCTATCCCTTTCTTCCATACTGGAACTACAACCTCCTACTCATGAATTACGATCAAATGATAAAGCCCTTCTGCGAGTCCCAAGGTGTAGAACTAATATGGGCACTCGTGCGTTTGCCTATACTGCTCCTAAATACTGGAACTCTATACCCCTCTCTATCCGTCAAACAAACATCCATGCTGTCTTTAAGAAACTACATCGGGAACACCTTCACACCTTACATCCCTGCACTTGTTTTAACCCACCTTGAACCCTCACTCATTCTTGCACTCTCCCCATCTCCTTCCTATCTACCCCCTCTCTACCTTCCCTCCCCTCAAGACCTATACCTGCCATGCTCTTTCTTCATCTCTTTCCTCCCTCTCTCTCCTCTCTACTTTTCATGGCACTTATCGTCCTGAAGCTTACTACCTTCCCATGTTGAATTTTCTTTTGTTACCAATCATGTTTTTTCCCCTGTATTTACTGTATCTTAACCTTCAGTATTCAGTATGTCAATGTACTTATTACACACTGTTTTCATCCGGATCTGTACTACATTCATGTGCTGCATCACATGTTTATTGTTTGTCTGTAAACCGTTTTCTCCCGGGTCGTGCCTGAAAATAGGTATTGTTTGCCTAGTGCACTTACCCGGTCACCAAAAGCAAATTAAATAAATTAGTTCACTGGTAAAACCCCACCTAGAGAATTGTGTCCAGTTCTAGATACCACATCTCCGAAAGGACACAGGGTGGAGGTGGTTCAGAGGAAGGCACCTAAAATGATGCAGGGTCTGCATCAAAAGCCCTACAAGGAGAGACTAAAGGGCTTCAGTATGCACACCTTGGAACATGGGGGCGGGGGAGATATGATAAAGACCTTTAACTACCTTACAGGTGTAAATAAGGTACAGGAGGGAGATGTTTTTCAGAAGAAAAGGTGCTTAAGTACAAGGGGACATGCTATGAAGCTGGAGGGGGTAGATTCAGGAAAGATGTGAGGAAGTACTTCTTCATAGAATGAGTGGTAGATTTTGGAAACATCCTACCAGCATAGGTGGTGGGGATGAAAACAGGGGTGGGGTTCAAGAATGAATTGGATAAGCACAAGGAATGCACAGGACCTAGAAGGCAGAATTTCACTGTTCGCTGATGACACAAAGCTCTGTAACAGAGTAGACACACCAGAGGGTGTAGACAGAATGAGAAGGGACCTGCAGAAACTTGAAGAATGGTCAGGGGTTTGGCAGTTGAAATTCAATGCAAGGAAGTGCAAGATAATGCATATGGGGCACAAAAACCCTGGCACAATATATCAGTTGAGGGGTGAGGATATAGCATGCACCAAGCAGGAAAGGGATCTTGGAGTTATCATCTCTGATGACCTCAAGGCAGGGAAACAGTGTGACAAGGCAGCAGGTAAAGCAAATAGGATGCTGGAATGCATAGGCAGGGCATCACCAGAAGGAAAGGGAGGTCATAATTCCACTATACAAGACACTAGTGAGGCCGCACCTGGAGTACACTGTGCAGTTCTGGAGACCTTACCTACGATAAGGACATAGACAGGGTAGAGAAGGTTCAGAGGAGGGCAACAAAGATGGTGCATGGATTGCATCACAAGTCCTATGAGGACAGGTTGAAGGCACTGAACATGTACTCCCTGGAGGAGAGGAGGGAGAGAGGGGATATGATAGAGACATACAAGTATCTTACAGGGAGGAACAGGGTGCAGGAATGCACTATTTTTAAGCGAAAAAGATGTTCCAGGACTAGAGGGCATGGGATGAAGTTGGAGGGAGGATGATTCAGAGGAAACGTGAGGAAGAATTTCTTCACAGAACGGGTGGTGGACAAGTGGAACACCCTGCCAGAGGAAGTGGTGGGGGCTGAAACAATCACGGGATTTAAGAATGCATGGGATAGACATAAAGGAATTCTGGAGGTCAGGGGTAAGGGGCAACAGACTTCCTGGAAAACATAAACTGAACTTACAAACTTAAATGGGCAGGCTGGGTGGGCCATAGGCCCTTATCTGCCGACACTGTCTATGTATCTATGTATCTATGTATAGTGGAAATGAAGGGGAGGGGGAGAAAGCCGTAAATTGGGCACGGTCTGCGGTAATAGTGTATGCAGGGAAAAATGGGCAGATAGTAATCCAGGAATAGGTGGTCGGGTGGCCTCCTCAGTTCTTCTGCCTTGGCACTGCAATTATTACACAGCCCACCTGGGGCTTTCTACCACAGTCCAAATTACACTGGCAATACCTCCAGTTGCAGGCCCCAAACCCCTGTGGTTACTTACGATATATTAGAACCTCTGGATACTTCGGTGAGTGGGTATCTGAGCAGCCGAGATGCTGGACCTGCTCTGGATGGAGGGTAGACTACTCTGGAGCTGGCCTTGGCTCGCTCACAAGTCTCTTTATTTATTTATTTTTTGTATTTTTTTCTTTATCCTCCTCCCTCCCAGTCTGAACTTTTCCCAGTTTGGCCACTCCTTCAGAGTGCCTAGGCCCCAACCCCCATCCGACCCCTGCCGCCAACCACCAGCTCCTATTGCAACCCCCCAGGTAACCCGACATAACCTCTCATTGGGAGGGTCCCTTTCTTGTGAGAGAAAAGTGCAGTACCAGCCACACTATGTGTCCTGGGTGCTGCGGAGCTGGTCCAGGCTGTCTCCGGGGCTTCGTGGTGGTGGGGCCAGCACTCAACATCCGACTGGGCAGGGAGCTCATGTTTTCCATTTTTGACCCTCGCCCACTGCAGTTCTTGGCCATGCATGAGCACGGCGACCCTGGGTGAGGATGTATGGGGGGCATGTCAGGGCACCATGTCCCTCAAGTGCGTCACCCAATCTGCCTAAGGGTGCCGAGGCCAGACCCCTCTCGGGAGGAAGCATCCAATGAACGCTCTGAATCCCCTTCCTGTTGGTTTCTGCTCCTGGTACCCGGGCTCAGGGCACAAACCCGGGTCGCCGGCATGCCAAGTGAACCCCTTTGCTTGGTGCCATGAAGCTAGCACCAGTTGCTTTCAGTTGCAGGTGAAGGAGATCTGGGGACCTTATGATAGGCATTGGCCTCTTTTAGTTGGTAGCTTTGTTGTGAAGTTGCTCCCCTCGGGGAAAGTTTCTGCAGGGCAGAACTGGCCCAGGTCCACTCTTTGCCTTTATCACTCAGTTCTTGATAAACTGATTTCTTCATTTTAGATCAGAAGTACACATATCAGAAACCTGCAGTTATCATCAGTCATTGGGTTACAGGCTCACAGTTCCCAACATCAGTTGTCGCAGTCCCTTTTTTATATGGAACTGAACTTGGTGTCCCATTTTCTATCAGTTCCTGGGTTGGCTAGGCTTTGGAATATCAA
This sequence comes from Neoceratodus forsteri, assembly GCA_016271365.2. Taxonomy (NCBI): domain Eukaryota; kingdom Metazoa; phylum Chordata; order Ceratodontiformes; family Ceratodontidae; genus Neoceratodus; species Neoceratodus forsteri. The sequence goes on along the minus strand of CM057458.1, from coordinate 158,813,078 downwards.
CCCAGCCATGCAAAGCCTGAATGCAAGCTGAGGAGAACTGCATGCTCCCTACTGGCCCAGCTTCGCTGGCAGATATTCTTGGGTTAGAGGGCTGGTGAGCTCTTGTCCTGTTTGTTTACGTTATGCTGCCATTTGTTATGCAGCCTCTGCTACTGTTAGTTTAGCACTCTGGTGAATGCTTCATTCATGTCCTGGCCCCACTACCTGCCCTGGGTCCAGGTCTATTATTATTTTATCAACACACAGCCCAATTTGGAGTTGGGTTCTTTTTAGGTGCTAGACATGTGGCTCAGTTTGCGGAACAGCATTATGGCTTCTTTAACTACACACCACTCAATTGTGGCTAAAATTACAACTCCGTTGGGTCCTCTTTGTTTCTCCACACTGCCATCTACCTGGGGTGCTGTGCCTGATGGTGCTGTTGTCTGGTCCTGGTCCCAACGTTCTCTGGCAGTCCTGGGGCTGGGAACATGGGACTTACAGACAGTTCCAACTATGAAGCTGGGGTGCTCAGATCTGACTCACATCTGCAGCTCTTGGAGTGGCTGCAGTATTGCCCTACCTTTCAACAATTCAGGACATCAGGGACTGAAGGGTGGAGAGGCCTGGAGGTCTTGTGGGACAAGGAGGCAGCAGAGAGCCCAGGAGCCAAAACAAGTAAGCCCCATTCTGGGGCGTGCTTACACAAACACACATTTATTATTGCATGTAATTATAATTGCTGTGCTATGCTATCCTGTTGGCTGCTAATGTCCTTCCTGGGAACCCCATGAAAATGAGATACTGCATCTCATGGGGTTTTCACAGTTGGAGAATTTCAACTAGATAAATACATTTCTACTAACATGAAGCATGAATAGAAACATAGAAACATGAAATTTGATGGCAGAAATGGACTGCTTGGCCCACCCAATCTGCACATTTTTTCCATACCTGCAGTGTGGCTGCAAACTGTACTTGATCTACAGCTCTTTCTCCCTCCCCCCTTCATTTCCACTAAGATTTCCTTATGCTTATATCCCATGCATTCTTGAACCTCACCACTGTTTTTGCCCCACCACATCCACTGGATGGCTGTTCCAGGAATCCACCACCCTTTCTGTGAAGAAGTACTCCTCTCTCCTGAATCTATCCCCTCCAGCTTCACAGCATGCCCTCCTTTTTTTCAGAGCTCAAGATCCACAGTACTTGAGCAATCAGAGAAAATAGGCATTTAAACTTTGCTTTCTTGGGCATCTATTCATCTAGTTGAATATGGAACAGCGTCTGAAAAAATATACAATGCAACTTTTCAGTAGGCTAGCTCAAGGACACTGTAGCAGTACTCTGCTCTACCATGCAGAAGACTCACATCTCTGCAACCAGTCTTCGACTTCCACCTCCAATCAGTGCAGGCTGACTAACATCCCTGAAATGACAGGGTTTGGCCTACAGGGAAAGGCAGAACATCTTCTTAGGGTATGAGTTTTTGCTGTGGGCCCTTTAAGAAATGGCATGTATGGTATTGTACTGCTATAAAGCAGTGTCAGTGGCTCAGTAGGTAGCACACTTGCCTCAGAGGCTGGGAAATCAGAGGGCTGCGGGTTCAGTTCCCAAATCTGGCACTTGGGTTAATATCCCAGTACTGACACTGTAGTGCAGCATGAGAGGGGTGCTGCATTTCTGAGGCGCCCTGTCTTTCAGATGAGACGTTAACCCGAGGTCCCATCTGCCTGGATTGGTGGTAGTTCAGGTGGATGTTAAAGATCCCATTGCACTTATCGAAAAAGAGTAGGGGAATTTCCCTGGTGTCCTGGCCAAATTTCCCTCATTCACTTTAAAAAAAAAAAAAAGTACCACCAACAGCTTAATCTGGTTCAAGGTCAGTTGGCATTCATCTGTATCCCCCTCCCCCACGTCATGCCTGAAAATAGGCAGGATTTGTTTAGTGCACTTACCTGGTTAACAAAAACTAAAAAAAAAAAAAAAATAGCTGTAGGTCCGTAGCTAAGGTGTTGTACTCAGGGACGCAGAACCCTGATGTTGGCTGTCACGTCGGGTCAATGATGACTGCCCTGTAGGAGGGTGAGTCAGTTGGTTAAGCTGTGTGTTCGCATGTGGCTAAGTCCGATGCATGCTGCGCACATACAGGGCACGTGAGGCCCAGTGTAGCTGCTGCTTGATGTTGAGAAGAAGCTTTCCTTGCTTTTCTGTTCTCTTCAGTTGTCGACTTTCAAATGTTGTGCCTCCGTCGTGAACAGTGAATCTCCATATTCATCTGTCTTTTATTTATTGCTGAACAGGTAAGTGCACTAGACAAATCCTGCCTATTTTCAGGCATGACCCGGGGGAAGGGGATACAGATGAATGCCAACTGACCTTGAACCAGATGAAGCTGTTGGCAGTATTTTTTTTTTTTTTTTCAATGGAGGAAATCTGGCCATTGCACCGGGGAAATTCCCCTGCTCTTTTTGAGAAGTGCCATGTGATCTTTAACATCCACCTGAACTACCACCAGAACAGGCAGATGGGACCTAGTTTTAGCGTCTCATCCGAAAGACGGCACCTCAGGAGTGCAGCACCCCCCTCATGCTGCACTACAGTATTAGTATTGGGATATTAACCCAAATGCCTGGTGTGGGGATAGAACCCACAGCCTACAGATCTTCCAGCCTCAGAGGCGAGTGTGCCACCTGCTGAGCCATTACCTCCCAGTCATTAACGTTGATGTTACATTTGATCAGTGTGTGTCCCAGTAGCATGTCCTTTGTCCACCCACGGAGTGTTCACCCAGCTTCAGCTCTCCATAAAGGATATGTTTCAGCAGCCTTGTGTCATCCATATGCAGCACATGACCTGTCCATCTAAGATGAGCCTTGATAAGTTGAGCTTCGGGACTGATTATTTGAGCTCACTGCAGGACTTCAGTGTTGGTGATTTTGTCCAGTCATTTAATGTGTGAATTTTTCTTAAGTGCTGCATGTGGAAAGACTTGAGCTCCTTTACATGACATCTATAGAGTGTCCAGGTCTCTCAGTCATATAGAAGTGCAGTCAGTACTTGGTATACTTTGAGTTTTGTTGACAGTTTGAGACCACACTCACACCACACATATATATTGACTCACACTGCCCCTAACTGAAATGTACTCAGCAAAGCAAGAACCAGTGCTGGCCTCTGGGGTGGGGTGGGCAGGATGTGACTGCACCCGGCCCAGCACTCATCACTTTCTTTTTTTTTCCCCTCTTTTTTTCTGATGACAATAAGAAGTGGGCTACTGGAGCTACAAAGTTGTAAAACATATATAGGCACTGGCCACCAGCACTATAACTGGTGGTCTGGGTGACTAATTGGAGTCACAATCCCGTGCTTCCACCAGGTTAACCCCTTCAGTGCAGATTTGAGCACTAGACCCGAGTATGAGTCATAATAGTGGGAAGGGAGGTGCAGTGTTCGATGCTGCCAAACTGATGATTTCTACCATTTCGAAGTCCATACAGCCATACAACATATCACTTTTGATGTAACACCTGATATATCCAACAAGGTATCTTTAGGGGTTCCACAGGGGTCAATACTGGGGCCCTTACTATTCAGCTGCTTCTTAAATAATCTTCCTGAAGCCTGTGACATTAAACTGATACTTTACACAGATGACGCTGTGCTTCTCACTAGCAGTTCAACAATAGTCACCCTCCACTCCGAGCTGCAGGCATCCTTCTACAAGCTGGAAGGCTGGTTCTGTAGCCATGAACTTCTATTAAACTACAAAAAAACCAAGGTGATGCTCACAGCCAGCCCACAGCAGAAGAAGAAGCTCCCTCCCCTCACCCTCTCCAATAAAGTCAGTGAGCTGCTGGAACAAGTTTAGATGTTCAAGTACCTGGGGGTCACCACTGATGACTGCCTCATCTTCACCCAACACATCGACACAGTGGTAAAGGCAGTGAACACCAAGCTGGGTGTACTATATAGGCATAAAAAGTATCGCACTCCAGAGGCCCTCCGCTTCTCAGTCTCCAGCTCCATCCTTTCTACCATTGACTATGGATTGGTGGTCAACAGACACTGCACTAAAAAGGATTCACATTGCCCTCAACAAGGCATGTAGGCTCACAATGGCTGCAGATTGAAATACCCACACCTGCTCCTTATACGAGGAGACCAATTGGCTGCCACTAAAGAACAGGATTATATTCCAAACAGGTCACCTTGGAAAAAAGGCACTAATGGGTAAAACCGCTGCATGCATTTCTAGCATCCTAACACCAAGTGCTACAAGCTATACCACCAGAGGCAGGATGAGGGGGGCCCCTATCAATACCTTTCCATCGAACTGTGCAGGGACAGCATGCTTTCATCTATAGGGCCTCCCAATGGCTCAATGGAATCCCAGTACACATTCTAAACTCCCAATGCATCTCGCAATTCAAAAATGGCCTAAGGCAATACCTTCCTACTAGGACAGTTTGTGACTGTCACTAGGACTCTAACACCCATAATGCCCACTCATCCACATTCTCCTTACCCTTCCTTTAACCCCCACTCTTCCCTCTTGCCCTGTCCCCTCTGTCTTCCTCTCCCCCCCCCTGTGCCTTTTCTCTCACTGGATCAACCTTAAACCAACCTACTACCCCTACCTCCCAACCTCCTAGACAAAGCCACTCTTTTGGCCGTCCCACCCCCAGTCTCCCTCCCTTGACTCCTCCTTGACTCTCACACTAGGTGTTACACCTCTTATCTCCTTCGCTACATATAAGCACTGTCCTTACCCTAGTTGAATGCTCTTGACGCTGTACTATCACCATTGGTACTATGAATGACATTGTAACCTTATTGTATACTAGCTACCTACTATTCGAGTATTGTATGTAAACTGTTTGTTATTGCTGTCATTGTCACTGTTTGATGTGGAACCTTTATAAAAGAGCTCTAAGCTCAAAGGTATGATCTGAATCCCTAAATAAATAAATAAAAATAAATATATATATTTGTTTGAGATTCTATTTTCTCCCTTCCTGGCTCTGGATCTTTGCCACTCCTTCAGGCATCCTAGGTTCCCTGCACCCCCTCCAACCTCCCCAGGTGCCCTTCCACTTCATATCGCAGCCTACCTCGAGGTAGCTCGGCATTACTCTTCACCGAGTGGGTCCCTCTTCTCTGAGGGGGAAGGCACTGGTGGGGGCGGCCTAGCACACTGTCTTTCCTGTTTCCACCTTGGGTGCTGCTGGGGCGGGAGCTAACCCCACAGGAAGTCTTCGGAAGTCTTTGGATGTGTCTCAAACCGGGTGCCGTAATCCAGCCAATCCGGAGCATTTTTTCGCGTGTTCTGGTGTGTTTTTTTGTCTCTCCTGCACCATTGCCTGCAGTGCCCCTGGTCTCCACCAGGGGCCACTACTGGAGTGAGGCATCCCACCCCAGGAGAGGAGAACAGTCCTCCGGATGCTCGATCCTCTCCTTCCCCTGCCAGCCTCCAGTGCCCTGAGTCCATTACCGAACCTGGGTCACCTGCGTAGTTCAAGGTGTGGCGTTCAGCGCCTCAGCCCTCTGCGCCACCGGGCTGGCTATATATTGTTTTTTTATCAAGTTCTAGTGGGCTTGTGTCCACGTCTGAATCACAGGCACAGACTTCCATTCAAAAACATGGAATAGTCTTCTAGAACAGTGATGTTAAAACACCATGACATAGCTAGGCTAGGCTGAGAAAGACTCCACTGCTGCTTGCTGAATGGCCTAATGAAGGACTGACAGAATTTGAATGTTACCTGGATCAAGAAGGCAAATGAAGGGTTAAATGTGATGATAACTGTGATAACTGCTTGTTTTCTGTATCTGTTTTCCCTAAGTTCCTGTACTTCATTTTATTTTGTTTTCTGTTCAGTTATGATGTGGAGCTTTTGTAAATGAGTCCCTGACTCAAAGGGTTGCAATTCTTAGACTTTAATAAATAAAACACAATAAATAAGCACAGCAGACCAGCTAACCCTTTCCTTGCTGGTATGGAAGAGGGCTTCAATGAGCAAACTCAAACCGAAAGCATGGTAGCGTGTTCATTTTCTGCAAGATTAGCAGTTGCACATGGTAGGGATTTAATCTGGAGGATACTTTTTGAGTCTCCTCTGAACATTGATGGTAGGAAAATAATGGAGACTGTGCCATGAGAAGGGTACTTGTGGGGAGAACCTGACCAGGTGTTAGCCAAGGGAGGTGGAGAGACAGCCGGGGAGGATGGGGACTGTGCTGATGCAGCCACCCCCCCAGATGATTGAGCAAGAAAAACCTGTACTGAAACAAATAAATGGGCTCGGAAAGTGGTGTGGTGCCTTCACATGTGGCGATCATTATAACAGAGCACTTCTAGGGTGTTTTCCCACAGGAAATATATACAACCCCCACCCTCCATGACAGGGAACACAATAACATAATCCCCTCCTCACTTATCCCTCTAAGTATGCAAATAAACAACAAGGCAATAATGGAAAAATATGTCTGCAGTTGCAAATTAATAACCATCATCATCATCATCATCAGTTTTATTTATAAAAAGGCGCCTTTCTAAAACCAAGGTGCCTGTACAATAAAATACATAAAATAGAATAAATTATTATAAACAACATATAAATTCCAACAAAGAACAATATAAAAAACACATAACAAATAACCACATCAATCAACAAAAGCCAGGATAAAAAGATAAGTTTTTAAGGAAGTTTTAAAACTCTGAATGGTTAGGCAATCTCGTACTCGATGAGGTAGAGAGTTCCACAGGGACCGAGCAGCAAAGCTAAATGCCCTTGCTCCCGATGTCTGCAAACGTACCCTGGGAACCTCTAGCAATCCCTCATCGGTGGATCGGAAAGGACAGGAGGGACAGTAGGGACAAAGGAGATCTTTCGGATAACTCGGTCCCTGGTCGTGTAGGGCCTTATAGGTTAGCAAAGCAACCTTAAAGGTGATCCACTACTTAATCGGCAGCCAGTGCAGACTACGGAGCACAGGCATGATATGACTGGCTCTTGAAACACCAGTCAGAAGCCTGGCAGCTGCATTCTGCACCAGCTGCAAGCGGCGGATATCAACCCCCGACAGCCCTAGGTAAAGGGCATTGCAGTAGTCAAGGCAGGAGGTAACGAAGGTGTAAACCAACGCTGGAAGATCATCAGGAGGAACCAGATGTTTCACCTAGGCGATATTTCTTAGATGGTAAAAAGAGGTTTTAACAACTGCTATCACCTGTAATTTCAAGGTCAGACAGTCATCAAACATAATGCCCAGGTTCTGTACCTAGTCTGAGGTGGCTATCTGGACACCTCCAAGTCACAAGCCCAAAGGTGAACCTGCCAGCACACCCGCCTCACAACGACCTGGGTTCACAACCAACGCCTCATTTTTTTCAGGGTTCAACCTCAGCCAGCTCATATTCATTCAAGCCTGGATTTCAGTGAGACAGCTGTTGAGCATCGACACAGCATCATCTTGTTCTGGGACAAAATACATGTATAGCTAAGTATCATCTGTATAGCAGTGAAAACTCAAGCCATACCATCTAATAATCACTCCTCATGGCAGCATATACACTGCAAACAACATGGGTGCTAAAATGGATCCCTGTGGAACCCCACAGGGCAGGGAGAATGGAGCAGGGGTACAAACCCCAGACACCACTCTCTGAGTCCTACCTATGAGGTGATATCGAAACCATCTGAGGACAGTCCCCAACAGTCCACAGATAAACTGCAGGCGATCCAAAAGCACACCGTGGTCCACAGTATCAAATGCTGCAGAGAGATCAAGAAGGACCAAGATGGAACAGGTCCTTCGATCTCTCGTTATCAGGAGGTCATTTAGTACCCGAACAAGAGCCGTCTCTGTACTATGTCTCTTCCTGAAACTGGACTGGAGAGAATCATAGATATTGTGGCTGGTCAAATGGTCCTCCAGCTGTAAAGCCACCACCTTCTCGATAACCTTACCCAAAAAGGGAAGGTTAGAGACCGGCCTGTAGTTTGTAAGACGGTCGGGATCCAAGGAGGGTTTCTTAAGAAGGGACTGAACCATGGCCTACTTAAGGGGAGCTGGAAAATTCCCCTCTCCAAGGATAACTAGACTATCTCAGCAAGGACCGGGCTGATGACTTCAACACAGCCAACAAGCAAGCTTGTAGGGCCCGGATCCAAACTACAGTTGGTAGGACGTGAAGTCTGGATAACCATCACAATATCACTGATTGTAGGTTGGCCAAAATTGCACCACTCAAACCGGGGGGTCCAACATCTCCTGCCAACCACTGCTACTCCCTAGAGTCAGGCAGATATCAGACCTGATCGTGGCAACCTTATTCGCGAAGAATCGAGCAGTCTCCTCACACTGCTCTTGTGAAAAAGCATTTCTGGGCTGAAGACAGAGTGGATTGCAGAATCTGTCTACAGTCCAGATAAGCTGAGCTGGTCGATTCTGTGTGGCAGCAATCTCCCTGGACAGGAATTCTGCCTTCTTATGGGAGATTGTTGATTGATAGACCGAATAATGGTCCATCAAACTAAGCCTGTCACACACCTGGCCAGATCTCCGCCATCGCCGCCTCTCTAGCCTTCGTCCAACTCTCCTCAACTCCCTCAGGTCCTCATCAAACCATGGAAACCTAGTGCAAAGGGAGAGTGGACGAAGACGAACAAGAGCAATGGAATCCAGGGCCTCTGTCACCACCCTATTATAGGCAAGTACAAGATCCCCTGGATCCACGCATTCCCTCAGCGTGCCCGATAGATCAAGCACCACCATCAAGCCATCTGGGGATACGCCCCACAAAGTGCAGTACTCGACCATCTCCATAGGGGCAGGCCTCTTTGGGGGACCTCAAAACTGAAGCTGATGGTATGATGATCCGACCATCCGAATGGTTCCATCATCAAGTCAGATATCTCTATCCCCAGGAGAAACACCAAGTCCAATGAATGACCACCAATGTGGGTCGAGGAGGAAACAACCTGTGTGAGGCCCAGAAAACTCATTAACTGAAAGAAGTCTTGTCCAAACTGCGAGAGTTCACCATTGACCCAAGCACAGAAATCCCCAAGGATCAGCCATCTATGGGGTCCCAATGTTAGGTCAGCGATGAAGTCTGCGACTTCCCGCAGTAAAACATTCCCATCTCCTGGTGGATGGTAGATGAGAAGAATCCTGCACTCCACACCCTCGCCCATGATACATTCAAAGGAGTTGGTGGTTCCCACTGGAATTTCCCTCAGGTTCAGTTCTGATTTAAAACAAAGGGCAACACCCCAACCCCTATGATCGATCCTTGGGTGGTGTATCACCGAGTACCTAGGTGGAACCGCTGAAGCCAAAACAGGGCCAGCATTTCCATCCAACCAGGTCTCGGTGATACAAGCCAGGTCAGTTGAATTAACAAGATCTGCAATTATGGCGGTCTTGTTTTTAATCGACCTGGCATTGCATAACACTGCCCGAGTTCGATGAGCAGCTGAGGAAGACCAAGTTTCCTGTCGGCAATAGGCAGAACCCTTGGGTATGGGAACCAGACAGGGAAGACCCCTTTCCTGGACCCATTTCACCCCAGGGTGTCTCCTTGGCCCGACTATTCCAATCCGTCCACTCCTCTCCATTCCCCCGGCAGGCCGAGTCCTTGCCCGAACCCTCCTTGCTATTTCCAAACCCCTACATCATCTATACACCCCTGGGGACAAAGGGGGGCAAAAAAAAGGGTGGAGATCTCTCAGCCTGGAAGGGGAATAATGTCTAACCGTCGACCCTGGCCAACACATTTTCTAAAACAAATAACCCAAACTAAATAATATATGACCACCCCAAACAACACAATCTATAACAAATACAACCCTCACCCCCAAAATAAAACTAACTAAAACAAAACGCAAAAACTTCACCAACATAAAACCAACTTTAAAAGTATTGCCCTAACCCCTGTATACTGGATTAGAGACCTTTGTACATATATAAAAGTTATTTCAGTCCTTCCTCCTACAGTGTCATTGTAAGGTACTCTCACTGACCTACAAAGTCTAAAACTGTAAAAGAAAGTTCAAAAATTATTTAATATCCAAGCACTCTAGAAAAAGGAAAAATAAGTTCAAGCCCTCTCACTGCCTGAACAAATTTATAAAGCATAAAACAAACAATAAATCAGAAGAATAACATAAAAAGTCAAAGTATGGACCCCAGGTCCTCTCACCACCGGGTTCCACAGTGTAAGTCACAATAAATCATAAAACGTAGAATAATATTGTCCTTTTAAGTGCAGATACTCCAAAGTCCAGAGCAGGAGAGAGATGTAATGTATCTGACTATGAATAAGTCAATAGGCACCTCCACTACACCAAGCTACCCTCAAGTAATCAGCTCCCAAGCAAATCCAGGCAAAAAAGTTCAAAATCCAGACACCGATCAGGCATAGTCACTCGAATCCTTGATTCATGGGTCAAAAGGCCAAACAGTGAGACAGGACTAAATATTGGGCTGGACAAATAAAATTATAGGAAGGGAGAGCAGACTCCTCATCCACCGCCCCAAAATGGGCCCCCAATCACTCCTGGGACCCGTAGCTACAGAGGTCACAGTAATTAGGCCTCCTGGACCAACCCTGAGGCCTCTTAGGGTGGTCTCCGATAATGCCACCAGCTCCCTGGGGCCAAACCCAGCCAACTCCCGCTTGGTCCCTGGGAGTCGATATGGCCCTGAAGCAATGGAAATCGGGGGCCCCCCCAACCGACACTGCCCAATCAAAGCAAAAACCTTGATAGCCACGGATCTTGAATCAAAGCTTCAGCAAAGTTACCAAAATCCAGCAAAATAAGGTGAAATCCAATAAAAAAATTTCCCGGTCAGATGCAGTGGTAGCAAAACAAAAGGCTTTTCCCCTCCGCCACGTCTTCTGCAAAGTCCGAACAGAAAGCGTTTCTCCTCCACAGCGTCCCCTGAATGGACAAATAATACAAGATGCAGCAGTTCAGAAGCTTCGAAAATTCTACTACAGAGCTATCTTCTCCAGCTTCAATCTGTGCACATACAAAAAACAGAGAAACGGAAAAAACCAAAACATAAAAACAAAGTATACTCGATTAACTTAAACAAGCAACAAATGAACAGCATAGGAGCTAATTTGACGGCTGGCCCAGCGTGGCTGCCATCTTGCACTTCATACCAATTACTTTATTTTTGGGTCGGAGAACAAGGCAGGGGACAAGGGAAGCAAAGATAGAGAAAAAACAAAGACAGCAGTTTGCCTTCACCCCCACTGTAAGATGTGTCTCAGCACCTCTCCCCTCACTGGTACACCATAGGAGCTCCCAATTATAGCTAAAGTGTGCTCACAGATATAGAGTTACAGGCCTGTGATGCTTGGACCTCGGTGCGGTACCATATAAATTCAGTCACTGGCTGCAGCTGCTGACTGACAAATTACATAACTGGATGGACAGCAATACAGTTACTCCTGGCTGAAGATGTAGCTGTGGGCTTGATTCTAAGGTCATGCAGAAATGCCCAGAAAGTATCTAGCTAGATAGCTAAACAATAGGAATGATAAGTTCTATGAGCAAAACCCAGTACTCATGACCTTTAGATGACAGGCTGGTGCTGTTTCCATGGGGACGTCTCCCCTGCTTAGGCAGATGATGGCTAGATATCCTTTGCTGTAGCCTGGGTACAGGTGCGGTAGATCCCAGATACAGAGCAGCTTTCAAGGCAACCTCTGTTCTAATTTGTTGCTAGAACCCAGGCTTGGCACTCTAGCTGCATCAATCCCCCTTTTCTGGGGTCTCAAGTCTATTTTGAACAAGCATTTTTAGTCAGACAGGAATAGCAATTGGGTGCTATTCACAAATACTCTCCTTAGAGACTTCTCTCAGACAAATCCGCCCTGTTGCACATGGCTCTCTCCCTTATGCAGAAATCTAGGGATCAAAATATCAGTAGCGAGCATCTCATGCATTATTCATTATGCTAAATTTATCACTGGCTAGTATCTCATGCATTATTCATTATGCTAAATCCATAGCCTTCAGTGGCCATCAGTTCCAAGGGAAAAGCATGCATACAAGTCCAAAGCCAGCTTGCAAACTGATGGCAGTTTCACAGGGGCAGGATATACGAATTTAGTTGTTTGCAAAGCTGAACTAGCCTTCAGAATTTCTGCTCCCAGGGGGAGGAGCAGTTTTGCTCTTTGTGCAGCTTTGAGATAGATATATATATATATTTTATTTATAAAGTGCACTATTCATAAGACTCTGAGCACTGTACAGTAAAAGCAACAGTACATCCATATAGCTAATCAGATCATACAGCACATATAATAAAATCATAATAAAAAACATTCAATTGCATTTCTGAATCACTCAATAAAAGCCTGTTGGAACATATAGGTTTTTAATCCCCTTTTAAAGGCTTCTACTGAGGGAGCCCTCCTCAGTTCGTCAAGCAAGGAGTTCCACAGGGTAAGCACGGCCACAGCAAATGCTTTATCCCCAGAATGCCTCAACCTTCTTTGAAAGCTGATTGAAACTGAGCAACCTCTTTGGTGTGGGCTCCCTGACCCTGAAGGCAGTCTAGGGACCAGTTGAGTGAAGAGAGGTAGCTGTGCACCACCCACAGTGAGAAGGGGGATGAACAAGCCCACCAGAGCAAATGACAGTGTCCAGCCCAGCCCCAGGTCCTGCAGCTGCAGGCTGGACTGGGCCTGGGGTAAAGGACTGGTGCAGGGGAAGGTGGCAGCATTGTTCTAGGGTAAGCCCCCTTTCAGGAGGGGGTCTCACTGGAATGACAATATCAGCTGTATTTTGATTTGTTAACCTATCAGTCTTTAAAAGATGAATTTAGGATTTCCTACATAAGTGATATGAGTTCAGCACAATATAAACCTCAGGCAGCTTGCATGTTTTATTTATTTATTTTTTATTTATTGTAAAATCAGAATTACAACCTTTGAGCTAAAAGCTCATTTACAAAGGATCCTCGTCGAACAAAGGGTGGGGGAACATCAAGTACAGGGACAGTGGAGAAAAACAGAAGCAGCTAGAAGGTATTGCCAGTTACACATAATTAAAAAGGCTATACAGCATTACAAATAAAAGGATTGGGAGAGACAGAATACATTGCAAAAGCCATCACTTATTTACATAATACAGAGGAAAATAGTCCCGTAACAGATTAGGTGAATCAAGTGCAGATTCCAACTATGTACAAAGTATGAGAATTCCCAGAATGCAGCTATAGAGCTAATTAATGTGACCACCGACAAGTACAGCCATTAGGGGAGAGTAGGATACAGGCTAGATGGATGAGGGGGAGAGCACAATGGTGGATGATAGCTTAAGGGTCAGGGGGCTAAGCGGGTGTGGAGGTGGGGGGTATGCAGGGTCAGGAGGGCTAAGTGGGTGAGGGGGTCAGAGGAATGGGGACCAAGGGGTGGGTAGGTGGTAATTTGCGGCAGATTCTTAGGAGCCATGGGTCACCGCAGCCATGCCATATTGTGTCAGGGGGCACTAGGAAGGCTAGAAATGGCTGGGGTGTTCTTCACAGCAACATTGTACTGGAGGGGAGATGGACTTCCGAATTTCAGATTTGAACTGGTCAGGGTGAGTAAGGCTAGTGGTGGCCTGGGAGAGCTCATTTAGCTAGATGGGGGCCCTTCCTGCAAAGGCTCACCCCCCCCAAGGCAGTTCTTCTGAAAGGTACTGCCAGAGCATGTCTTGTAACACTTCTTGTGGAGTGCTCAGCCGGGACCAGACAGAATAAAGCTTGTAGGGAGGGGAGTGCAAGACCTAGAAGGGCCTTCTTCCCTAGAAGGCAGGAGTGGAGCTTGATTTGCTCCATGAGAGGAAGCCATTGTGTCCCAATATAAAGGTTGTACATGTGCATAATGTGATCTGCACCTAAAACAAAGCGGAATGCTTTGTTGAGGGTAGTATGGACCCTGTGCAGGATGGTTTCAGAGGCTGCACCATATACCACATTATCATAATCCAGGATGGGTAGAACTGTCTCTCTTACTGCCTGGACCCTAGCCTCGGGTGTGAGGCAGAACCAAAGCCTGTATAGGGCCAAAGGGATAACTCTGACCTGTCATGTTTTGATTATAAATCATCTGATGTTCCCTAAAGATCACTTCATGTACCTCAAGTACCTTTAATAAAAGGGTTACACTCTTCAAACAATAAGGGAAGTCACTCAGACCTCGATGGATGAAGCAGTACAGCATGCAAGGAAGGCAATGTCCTTCATGGCTGAACTCACAAAAGAAAACGGTAACGGATTTGTCTGGCTTAATAATTTAGAGAATCAGATTAGAGAGAGAGAAAAATATTTGAATCATCCGCTTACCTGAGGGATTCGAAGTGTCCGATCCAATATCCTTTATGGAAATCTAGTTCCTCACAGCATTGAGGATCACTGAGAACTCTCTGCCTTTATGAATGGAAAAAGCATCCCAGATTAACCTCAGGTGCCAGATGCTAAACAAACATTGCACCATGTTGTTGGTTGTTTCTGGACCTAGACAGTGAGACCTTGCTTTACAGGCAGCCTGGAGGGAGAGAGACACTGATGTTTGTGGGTCTGCAGCAGTGCCATTCTACCCTGATCTGAGCTACACCGCTCAGCAGCACAAGAAAAGCTTCACTGAAGCATGCAAAAGGCTCAAGGAAAAGGACATTCCCAAAACATTTATTTTCCTGTTGAAACTGTGGGTGATCCTAGGAGATAAGACCTGCATTTCAATGATCTCTCTGATGTGGAACAGTTGATAGAAAAGTGGAAGATTGAAAAACAAGCATTTGTCAATGCCAAATGTTGTCTTGCTGGCAATGGCATTGGTAGTGCAGGAGTTAGAGAGATGCATAATAGGAATGGCAGTGAAGCATTGAACTGACACCAACCCCACCCCCACCCTGCAGAGATTAACAGGCATTGAGGTGTGTCGTTGGGTCATCGGCCATAACGCTCATGCCATTTCACCTCACTCTACCCTGCAGACACCGACAAGTGTCGCAGTGTGCCTTGGGGTCTTTGGGCCTTATGATCACTCCATTCCATAAGGAAATATGCTGAGATGGTGCAGTATAGGAGAATGGGCTGAACTTTGGGACCGAAAAGTCCAAAGTACACCTGGATGCCTGTCACTGGTTGCAGGGTGAGGGTGGGGGTGGAATGGCGTGAGCATTACAGCCAACAATCCCAAGTTACACTCTTGATGCCTGTCAGTCTCTACAGGGTGGGGCATTATGGTTGGAAACCCTAATGGCCCAATCGCTTGTTAATATTTTCACTTCAAATTTTCAAAATGGGCTTTTTGTGATCCCACCTCATGAACAGAGGAACTATCAGTTTATTAGCCGTAAGGTGATTTTGCACAGTGATTGTGCCATTTGGCGCCAGAGGTGCGAAAGCACATTTTGTGCATGATATGAAAAATGACAGCTGTACTGTTCATGAGAAGGTGTAAAAAAATGGCAATGTTGAAAATCTGGAGGAAAATATGAAAATTGGTGAAGTCACTGAAGTAAGTATAGAAATTGAGCAACGTACACCCATAATGCAATTATTTTTGGAATTTTTTAACCAAATTTTTGCATAGGCATTTTGGGACCTCTGCTCATGAACAGTGGCACTCTGATTTTGTTAATCTGTCCAGAAAGATTTCCCACAGCGACCGAGCCATTGTGCACCAGATGTGCAAAAACACATTTTGGGCAGGATGTGAAAAATGACAGCTATACTGTTCATAAGGAGGTGTGAAAATGGCAGTGTTGAAAATCTGGAGTAAAAATATTAAAAACTGTTGATGTTAAGAGCGTGCTTGGAAACTGCGCAATGCACATTTGTAACACAGTCATTTTTTGGCATTTTTCACCTAATTTGCAACATAGGCTTTTTGGGACCCCCACCTCATGAACAGTGGCACTGTTGCTTCCTTACTTGATCCCAAAAGGTGATTCCGCGCAGTGACAGAGAAATCATCTTTTGGGACCAAATAACGGAGGACAGAGCATGTGTTCATGAGTTGGGGTCCCAAGAATCCCATCCTGAAAATTTGGACCAAAATTCAAAAAAAGGGCTGAGATATCCACCTAAGTTGAAATCCCCCCATTGATGTCATTATACAGCTTACTGGCATTTCTTCATTTTGCAGTTTGGCTTTGAAGAGTCTAGATGTGTTCCCGCTCCACCAAAAATCATAGCACCGGACCTCCAAAGGTAAGTATGGAGTGAGGGGGGGGGTGTGTGGGGAGGTGGGGTGCGCAGAGTGTGGGTGCGGGTTAGGACGGAGGGGTGCTGAGGACTATGGACCATTTTCTTTTTTCAGGTACAAAAAAACAAAACAAAAAAAAAACTGACATTGCATTGTGGGACCATTTTCTTTCTTCACAGGCAAAATAAAACAAATGTTGAGCAAATTGAGGTGGGCTCCCAGTGTGCCACACAATGGGGGTGGGGTGGGGGGAGGAACATGTCAACGTGGTCGGCTTTCTGTGAACAGAGGTACACTGGAGTGGGCTCCCAGCGTGCCACACAATGTTGGGGGTTGCGGACATGGCGACACGGGGATTGCACCCCTGATGTAAGCCTTATTTGGGAGCTGCCACCATGTTTATTGCCCATTGGCAAACAAATTGAACTGGGGGGCATGCCGACAGGGGAATTGGGCACCCCCGAAGTCAGCTTTCTGGGGATTGTGTGGCAGACAGCAGAAGCTGTCATATTCATTGAAATGTTTTATCAGGAAAGGCACGTAAGGGAGGCATGTCATCTGTGCCGCTGCATGACGAGCTTGTCTCTGATTGCAGCAGCACTTTTCTTACAAGTTGTTTCCACTTTACATAAAACTTGTGTCAGCGCTAGCATGCTGGTTAATTGGGGAATGAGGGACACACCTACTAAAGCGTGCCCTGCATTCGCCAATACTGGCACACCTCCTCATTTCTTACTACCGCAATATGTTGCTTGTGCAAGCGTGTAAGACAACATAATGAGAAGCTGAGGAGTCTTCAGCAGAGGACAAATGGTGCAGTGCTAAGACAGAAGTCAGTGATAGTGCCAGCATTTATTAGTTAACAGGGCACAGGCAGGGCAAATAAATTGCAGCTGGGGCACTGATATATTGTTGCTGGTGAGGGGGAGCTCTTCACCACATGGGGCACCAATCAAGGCACAGTACTTTTTAGCAGGGCATGTGCTGTGATTTGCCCTGATGTAGATCCAGCACTGACTGAACTGAAGTATCAGTAGTGGCTACGTTTATGGCTCATGAGTAAACGGGCTTTGTTTGCTCAACATGTAACTCTGGGGATAGTCAGCAGGCTGTTTAATGGGTACAGTCATTACTGCAGTACCTGTTAATATACATGAACATACCAAGACTGTTATTATAGGCATTCTACAGTAAGAAAAAATTACTCACCTTAGTAATTGCTTTTCTTCTCATGGAGTCTTGCTATATTATAACAAAAGCAGTCAGCCACTGCAGCTGAACTGCCCCAGAGAGGAAGGAGTTAACTCCAGAGGATCTGGAGTTCTACAGCGCGAGGGCGCTGTGCCAAAGCTCTATCTGGCAAGTTTCAAATGAAACTGTCAGATCTTTACGAAGCTAACATTAAACAACAAGTCTGTGTGGAAAGCTCTACACTAGCCAAATGGCTACCTACTAGTAGTAATAACAACAATATAAAACAACAAAGAAACACCAATAGCCATAATAACAATGAATAATGGTATTATAGTTCGTTTTACCACCCTTGACAAGCACCATTAGAACCCCCTTCCCCAAGACTCAAGTCCAGGAAGGGGTCAATATATATAACCTAAACGAAACAACCTAGTTCCTAACCCTAAAGGAAAGAGGGTAAAGGAAACAACTACAATGGCATGACACAGTGCTTGCACTAATTTGCCACCCCTACCCAAGTAGAAGTTCTGAGAGGGGCAGGAGGAGGGTAGAGATTACAGCAAGACTCCATGAGAAGAAAAGCAATTACTAAGGTGAGTAATTTTTTCTTCAAACACCATGAAGTCTTGCTATATTATAACAAAAGCAGATTATACAGCAGTACCTCCATGAAGGAGGGTCAGAACCTACTTAGGAAATAGGCTCAGCTAGAAGCAGCTGTGCCAAACCGAGCATCTCTCCTGGACTGGACATCCAGGGAATAATGCTTGGTAAAAGTGTGAACTGTCTTCCAGGTAGCAGCTTGACAAATCTCCAGAATGGGAATGTCTCTAGCAGCCGCTAGAGACGCAGCTGTACCCCTGGTGGAGTGGGCCCTCAGTCCTGAGGGGGGTTCTCTACCTAGTTTTTGGTAACAAAATTGGATACAAGAGACAATCCACCTTGTAATTGTCCTCTTAGTGGCAGGTTTCCCCTTGCCAACCTCGCCATAAGTAAGGAAGAGTTGGAGGGATTCAACCTGTGACCTTTGTGCGTGCTCCAAATAGTAGCTTAAGGCTCTTTGACGTCCAAGCTGTGCAGTCTCCTCTCACCTGAGGAAGAATGCTCAGTGAAAATACTGGGAGAGAGATGGATTGATTCAGGTGGAAATCTGAAACCACCTTAGGCAAAACTTTCTATTAGTCCTGAGGACTACCTTATCTCTGTGGAAAGAGATAAAATCTTCTTCCACTGACAGGGCCTGTAATTCACTTATGGCCTGGCAGAAGTGATAGCCACTAGGAAAACAGTTTTCCAAGTTAGATACTTGAGCTCTGCTGAGGACAAAGGCTCAAAGGAGGTTGCATTAACTGAGCAACATAAAATATTCAGGTCCCAGGCAGGAGCTGGTTCCCAAAAGGGGTTAGTATGAAGTAACCCTTTAAAAACTTGGAGAACACAGGGTGAGAAGAAAGGGAGGCAGGCTTCCTGCTGACACAAAAGCAGAGACAGCTGCCAGATGAACCTTCAAGGTAGCTGGCCTAAGGCCTAGGGAATTTAAATGGACCAAATAGTCCAGTAGAATGGGAAGATCAGCAGATTCTGGAATAATCTGCCTCTCAGAGCACCAGATGGAAAACCTCTTCCACTTAGAATTATAAGTGGCCCTAGTGGAAGGCTTCCTTGAAGCCTTTAAAATATCCAGGACACCTTGGGAAAGGTGTAAATCAGCAAATTCTAACTCCTCAAGAGCCAGGCCTTGAGATGGAGGGTTTTGAGGTCCGGATACCATACTCTCCCCTGTGCACAGGCCAGCAAGTCATGGACTCTGGGCAGGCTCAGGGCAGGGTGGACTGTCAAGGACAGAAGCAGAGGGTACCAGGGCTGTCTGGCCCAATCTGGGGCAATCAGAATCACTTTGCAGGGTTGAGATCTGATTTTCACTAGCACCCTGAAAAGAAGAGGAAAGGGGGGAAAGGCATACAGGAACTTCCCCTTCCAGTCCAACAGAAAGGCGTCCAGAGGGACTGAGCCCAGCACTGGAGGCCTGCAACAAAATAGAGGAAGTTGGTGGTTGTCTGGGGCTGCGAAAAGATCTATCTGAGGGGTGCCCCATCTGGCAAAGACAGACCCCAGCACCTGTGGATTCAGAGCCCATTCGTGATGGCCCTGAGAAATTCTGCTGAGGGCATCCGCCAGGACATTGTCCTTCCCTGGGAGATGAACTGCTATCAGGGAGGTGTTCAGGGAGTAAGCCAGAGACCACAACTTCATTGCTTCGGTGCACAAGGCTGAAGACCGAGTGCCCCCTTGCTTGTTGATGTACCACATTGTGGTGGTGTTGTCTGTCCTGACTTGAACCACTTTGTTCTGGACAGAAACTGAAACACCAAGAGCTAAAAAGACAGCTCTGAGTTCCAAAAGATTGATGTGGAGCAGAGATTCCTGAGGAGACCACACTCCCTGAGTGGACAGGTCGCCCAAGTGAGCTCCCCACCCTAACAGGGAGGCATCTGTGGTGAGGGTGAGGAGGAAATGGGAATGAAGGAACCCTTGTCTTAGATTGCTTTGGACCTGCCACCAGTGGAGGCCAGGATCAGAGTTTGAGTCACTGGGACCAATTTGCAGGGGGTCCTTCCTTTGAGACCAATAGGCCCTCAAATGGAACTGAATGTCCTCATCTGGAATCTTGCTCCTTGCACTACAGCTGTGGAAGCAGCCATGTGCCCCAGGAGTTGCAGAAAATGCCTTGCTGGTCGAGAGACTCAAGGGTAAAGGAGAATGCCAGGGCCATGAGTCTGTCTACCCTTTCCGAGGGAAGAAATGCCCTGGCTAACTTTGTGTTCAATTCTGCACCTATGAAAGTTAGGACCTGAACTGGTTCCAGAACTGACTTTGGTAAATTTAGCAGGAATCCCAGGAAAGTGAGAAGCTGCTGGGTGACTTGCAAGTGGGATTTTACCTGATCTGGAGACTGACCCACAATGAGCCATTCGTCCAGGTAGGGAAACACAGCAACCCCTTGTCTTCTTAAGTGAGCCACTACCACAGCGAGACATTTTGTGAATACCCTTGGCGCAGAGGTAAGGCCGAAAGGCATTGCCCTGAACTGGTAATGGCCTGAGGGCAGTTCGAACCTGAGGTACTTTCAGTGAGAAGGCCTGATCAGGACATGAAAATAGGCATCCTTGAGGTCCAGGGAAGCTAGCCAGTCCCCTGGCCTTAGAGAAGGCAATATCATTGCCAGAGTCAACATTCTGAACTTTGGTTTCAAAAGATGCTTCTTCAGGTACCTTAAATCTAGAATGGGCCGCCATTCTCCTGTCTTTTTTGGGGTAAGAAAGTATCTTGAATAAAGCCCCTTGCCCTGATGGCAAGGAGGAACCCTTTCCACTGCTTTGCAGTCCAGAAGAGAAGAAACCTCTGCTTCCAAAGCAAGGGCTTCTGAAGGATTTGCAGGTGGGAAATGTCTGGCTCTCATCTTTGGAAAGTGTTTGAAGCTGAGAACCAGACCCTGGCTTATTACCTCCAGAACCCATCTGTCCGAGGTTAAGGACAGCCAGTTCTGGCTGAAATAAGCCAACCTGCCCCCCACTGGTACAGGAGAATCGGCCCTGGGCACCCCATCAGGGTGCCTGCTTAGCAGCAGCCTTAGGCTGAGGGGAGGGGGATGGTTTACTTGTGCCTCGTCTACCCCTGCCTCTGAAGAGACCCCTCTGCGCAACAGCAGAGGAGGCTTGAAATTGGAAAAAAGGCCTGTGAAAAGGCCTGCCCCTACCTCTGGGAGCATGCCTTTGTGGCGTGGCATGCCTCTCCTTAGCCTGGGCACTTTTGTAGGTAGTTCTGTATTCATCCATCTTTTTCATATAGTTTTCTGTTTGTTCCCCAAACAGAGAATTTCCCACAACAGGAAAATCCATAGCCTTTGACTGAGTATCTTGGGACAGATTAGTGCATCTGAGCCATGCCAACTCTACGGAAAGCTACAGAAGTGGCCATGACCCTAGAGGAGACATCATTAACATCAACAGCAGTATGAAATTGAACTTTAGAGGCTTCAATGCCATCAGCAGCCACCTGTTCCAATCACTCAGCCAGCTGGCCATGGGCCTGCTTGGCTAACTGCAATATTGTGTCCCACCTAGATTTCTGATATCTAGCTACATAAGCCATAATTTGCCTGCCTGAGTCCCAAAGAAGCTACCATATACTGTTTTTAGCCATGGCATCAATCTTCCTGGAATCTTTATCAGGAGGATGTGAGGCCAGAGAATATTAGCCTTACGAGGCTGCAGCTTGTACCACACCTACATGACTACACTGTTCAGTGAGGAAGTCTGTATCAGAGCCTGACAAAGTATACCTTCTGTCCATTTTTATCTACAGGAAGGACAGAATGAGGATTTTTAAAATCTTTGTTGTTTGCTTCCTAAATGACTTATGCAAAGGAATAGACAACCTCCTAGACTCTGGTATATCCATCATTTCTACATAATCAGGCTCCTCTTGCTCATCCACAGCCTCCTCTAAAGGAAGCTGGAGGGTTTCTGCAACCTTTTGAAAACATAAATGAGAAGGGACTCAGACAGAATAGGAGGAGATTCTAAAGGTCTGTCTGGAGAAATGTCCGTTCAATGGGCACGTCCAGACCCTCCCAGCCACACATATATTGATCAAATTCTCCTCCTCCTGTGGTTCATAAAAATCCTCAACATCATACTCCTGAACCACTGGAACTGAATGAACCAACCTTTACCAACTGTTGGTGGTCTCGACAGGTCCCTGAGACAGTGACTGGACAATCTGAGTGGCTTTAGTTATCTCTGCAGCAGTTGGAGACACAATTTTGGACTCCAAACCTACTGATTTCTTTGTCTTTTTACTGGGACTGGTTCCTCTGAACCAGCCTTCCTTTGCCTCGAAGAAGTCTCGCCCTGGTCAGAGGGCACTCCTCTGGTCCAGTGGGTGCTGGACCGGGCTGGCCATCCTGGTCAGCTGGACTTTTGGCCTCTCGCTCTCTGAGCCGCCCAATCTCTTCTCCAGGGTGGCTGCAGGGAAATTTTTACACACCTGGCAGTCTGACAGGAGGTGGTCAGCCCTCAGACAATAGACACAGGTGTGTGGGTCAGCCTTGGCAAAGGCTTCCCACAGACATCACAGTGTTGAAACCCAGTGGGCCCGGTTTTCTTTGGGTTTCTCAGACATAATGCCAGCCTATCCAAAACTTGCCCTTTTGATGGCAGTAGCAGGCAAGACACCCTTATCGTTCCTAACCGGTCACGGGTATTTGAAAAACCTATTAAAATTCAGGTTTTTAGAACTGATAAGAACCGAACCGCACTCTAAAACCCAACCAACACTTTTAAAATGTTGAAATAAGCAACCGATCGGTTCAAAACCGAACTCATAATTAACTTTCCACACAGACTTTAAATTGCATTTACGGTTTACCAGATAGAGCTTTTAACCGAAATGCGGTAAAAATAATAACTTTGCCGGTTCAATGAACTCAAAAATACTCGCTTGAACCGAGAATGAACCGAGCTGAAGGAGCTGATCTCCGGAGCGACTGTTCAGTGAAGGAGTAAAGAATCTGACAGTTTCATTTGAAACTTACCAGATAGAGCTTTGGCACAGCGCCCTCGTGCTGAAGAACTCCAGATCCTCTGGAGTTAACTCCTTCCTCTCCGGGGCAGTTCAGCTGCAGTGGCTGACTGCTTTTGTTATAATATAGCAAGACTTCATGGTGTTTGAATGTACATTTTTATGGCTTCAAATTGTCGGTCATGAAAATATGGTGTGTTTTTTTTAATATTGAACATTTTATTGAGTTTTCAAAGAATGCAACAAACATACAAACACTCAGTCAACAAAGATAACACACGGTGTAGGCAGTTACAGTGTAAGCTATCTGGGTGAGAATGTTTCATGGCAGTCCTCAACACAGCCTCAAGTTGGAAGGGAGAGGTTTGGGAGAGAGGCTAGGAGGCACATCTTCACTGAAAGAGAGGTAATGGGTTGGAAAGGGCTTCCTGAGGAGGTGGTTTTGTTGAAAATAGTAGGCAGCTTCAAGACAGGCAGGGATAGAGTTATGGGGAAAATAAGGGTCAAGATAAGGGATGGAAATAAGGGGTAGATCGATGGCTAGGATAGGTTTGGGGGGCAGGGTCAGTAGCTGATACTGGGGACCCTGCAATATGAGCGGACTCAATAGACCTACTGGCTGTATTCTTCTCACTTTGTGGTATGCTCATATGGACTGCTGATAGTTATAATAGATAATGCTTTCCCTAATGGAATCTGGTCTAGTACTAGACATTGTTGGAAACAAGACAGTACTTGTAAAATCTGAATCGCTGAGAAAATTTCAGATACAAAGGGACTATATTGGTGCCCTAAAATATTTCCAAATCCACATCGTAGACCAGTTGGTTGGACACACTGTTGCTTGTGAAGATGATTTGCCACTAACATAAACTCAGCATTTGAGACTATTTACTATGCGTTATATGCTGTCTATTCTAGGTAATACTGCAATGCTTATAGGTAATAAATGCGTTATATGCTGTCTATTCTAGGTAATACTGCATTTTCTTTTTTTCAGGTACAAAAAAATGCTCCCAGTCTGTGAGCTGGCTGATTTGCTACTTATTTGCTGTTTTCAATAGTTGTCAGGAGTGCTCTGTGGGTTAGATGGAGTACATGTTTAATTCAAACTGTTTAATACAGAAGCTTCACACTTTAACTATGTGCTCCATTGCTAAGTATAAGATGCCTGGTCACGTTGCCTGTTGATAGACATTATGAAATGTTACTCCAGATATCTCCCCTGCCACCCATGGCTGTAATTTCTGGGAAGAGTGTGAATCTCATTTGTGACACGAGGTGGGGGGGTTGTATCTTACTTTAAAGATCATATGTCAAATATCTACATACATTTCACTTTGCTGCTTTCTGTGATTCATTGACAGGGTACTGATAAGTCCTTTGTGGTGTTTTCTGGTCTTTGTTGCTTAAGCACTTAAAATACATTTATTGTCCTCCCCCACACTGCAGCTTCTGTTCAAGCTTAGGTTTGTATTCCCTGCTGCACTGCCTGAAGGACGTCTAGCATGCTGACGTCATTTGGTACGCACGCAGTACTGTAGGGGGACTGTCAGTCCAGTGAACAGTATAATCTGCTTTAGTAAATGTGGCCATTAAGAACATCCATGCCAGCAGTCTAATGCCACCCCTCCCCCACTCCATCCTACTTGATAGTGCAACTATGTTAGATTATAAGTATAACTCATGGAAAAAAAGAATTATTATGAAGCCCCTGTTCTCCGCTCTGTGGACTGCCCCATGCATTCATGCTCTGAGGACGTGCCTGTAGCTTATGTCCCAAATTAGCCTGAATACTTGTATATAGTCAGCATGCATATTGAGAGCACTATAAACAAAATAGCAGGTCCAATAGAATGATGTCTTCTGAACTCGGCAAAGTTATTATTTGGTAGAAATGAGCACTATGGCCTTTGCAATCAGCATTTGAAATTTTGAAGCTGTGGCTCTGCAATTTCAAATGCTGATTTCTGTTTAGTCTTTTGTACTCTCTGGGTGTTAAACTGTATCCCCCCCCTTACACAACCTCTGCGTAATGCCTCTTATTATTTCTGTTTACCTAGTGCATTGTATTGTTATTAATGTATGTGTACCCTGATGTATTGTATTGCATCTTAGTGGCCCAAGTCATGCCTGAAAATGGTCCTTGGATCAGTGCACCAACCCAGTTAACAAATGTATAAATAAATAAAAAATAAATACCCGCCACAGGTACACGGCGCTTAGGTACTATGCCCTTTTGAGAATCGGCCCCATTGCGAACACTATAAGCAACACAGCTGTTCCAATAGAAAGATGTCTTCTGAACCTGACAAAGTTATCCTTTAGTAGAAACAAGCACTACAACCTTTGCAATAGCAAAATAGCACAATGCATAAAAGACAAGTTATTTTTAAATCTCCTGTTTTGGCAGACACTTAGAATGCAGGCAGCCCTATGTGACATACCCACACAGCAGAGGTCCGGCAGCATGCACCAATGGTGCACCTGCCAGTTGTGTGCCGATCCTTCCAAACTGCATCTGGGCCAGGCCAGGGGTGTGCCAGGGGCTGTGCCTGCACTCTGCACTATTCATGAAGGCATGGCATGCCGGGGTGGTGCAGGAAAGGGTGCACTCCAGGGGACCTTGCCATAAGCGTCTATGTGCCCCCAATGATCACCAGTGGGGCGCAGTGCAATGGCGTCTCCCTGCACACATCTGCCCCAGCACACCAGGGGGTCAGAGTGGGCAGGAGCAGTCATTCAGGTGAGTGCCCATACATTCCGGGATCCCAGGCCCATGCCGTCCCACACTCCCCCCACCATGGTGCAAAGGATCCCCTTCGAGACCCAGGAAAGGCATCTGATTGGATGCCTGCCTGGGTCCACATCTCCACACCTGTCTATCCCATGTTCCTGTGCACTGGGGGTTGGGGGCTGTGAACAGGTGCCCTGCTGGTGCTTGTGGTCATGAATCCAAGCACCCTGCACCTGTCCATGGCCACGTAGGCATGCAGACACTTTCCGCGCAAATAGTGCATATATTGGGCAGACTGGAGTATAGCCCCCAATTTGCGTAATAGCTCTATGTACAAGTCTTCAAGGTGATGTAAGTCATAAGCTACAGACATGTCCTCAGAACATGAGTGGGCAAGGACAGTCTGTGGAGCACAGAACAGGGACTTCATAATCATTCTTTCTTTGTGAGTTATACTTGTAATCTAACATAGTTACATTATGAAGTAAGATAGAATGAGGGAGGGGGTTGGCACTGGACTGTAGGCATGGGTTTTCTCAATGCCCACATTTACTAAGGGGGTAATAACATTGTAAACAGAACTTACAATCTCCCCACAGTCTTGCTTGCACATCAAATTACGCCATGGTGCTACTGACATCCTCAGTACAGTGTGTGTACAGATTGGGGACAGCACAACCCAACGGAGCAACAATACGGAGTACAATACAAGGCAATATATGTAGAGATACTACAAAAAAATGACAAGGCATAACTTAGAAAGGTATTTTAAGCTGGCCTGGTAGCGCAGAGGGCTGAGGCGCTGGCACCTTACTTAGAGATAGGCAAGTGGCCCGATTCGGCTCACGAAGTGATTCGCAGAGTGAGGCGACTGATGAAGTGCTTCTCATGGCCGGAGTACTATGCTACAATGGTAACGCCAAGTCCATTGAAAACAATGACTTTGTGTTACTCCACGTTCCCAAACCACTACTGCACCAATTCTTAAGGTGAAGTACATTGAAAACAATGTACTTCGCCTCACTTCGCCTTGTTTTTAAGCTCCAAAGGTGAATTTTGCAGTGATTCATGGGATTTCAGGTCACATGGGCTCTAGATTGTTTTGCACAGCCTCAGTTTGGGGTAGTGTGTGTAGGAAACTGTGGGAGACAATCTGCTCTGAGAGCTCTCTGTGATTCAAACCTTCTACAAGCTGTTAAAAAAGCCTTTTTGACTTTTTGTTTGCTAAAACTTTAGTTCATCGATTATAGGAAACCCTCCTGTGCTCATATCATCGAGCGTTTATTGTTTGTGTGTGGATTTTGAATGTTAATGTACAATATTCAGTCTGTGTACTGAGAGACAGTGGAAGTGTGCTTTGGGGGAGGGGCGTATCTGTGGTATAGGTAGATTAACTTGGATAAAAAGACAGTGCTTTCTGTTTTGGTGATATTTTTCTTATATAAATGTGTTAATGTACACAGTAATATTTTCAATAATTCTTGCCATTTTTTTGCTGATTGTTGTGGTGCAGCAGTGCATATTTTAGTTTATTTAAAATATGTGGTTATACAGCAGTACTGAAGTTTCCAATTTGCTACGCATTACTTAGAGTATGTGTGAGTACGTGTGTGATGTGTGTCATCAAATCAGACACTTTTATTGTGCCACATAATAATTTCAGCAATGTGAACCTGCTATCCACTGCAGCTGTGTGATTTCTGTACTTCTTTGTGGTATCTTTACTGGTACTAGTACTAGTGACTGTTACTGCAGCAGTGCAGTACACTACCCACCCCCGTGGCCTGCCCCAACCAGTAAAGGTATTCTTTTCCAGATTTGACTTTCTGATGGTGAGCACTGGTTAGGTGTTGTGCCTTTGCATCTGCATCTCTTCAGTGCGAAGCGCAATCTTAATCTGTCTGTGCATCTGCATCTCTTTAGGCCCCAATCTCCATCTGTAACTTAAGTCACAGTTGTTTCTTTGGCTTCCCTTCAGAGTACTGGACAGGTGTGGTGCATAATTCTATATGAACATCGTACTCATTAATATGCGTTTTTAAGTCAGGACCATCATCATGAGTCACTCGTGATACAAATCACATTCTTCATCATCACGGTCACAAATGCAGTCACACATGTCACGAATCACAACATAAATTATTTTACTAGTTACTTGAATGTATTGTAAGCCTGTTTTGTAGTATCTCTCCAGGCTTCACCACCCCACCATTATACCCATTAATACGTGTTTTTAAGTCAGGAAGGTTTGTGCTACAGCTTATCGGGGAAGTACAGCCATAGGCATTTGCGTTCCCAATACAGTTCCATATTGTTTATCTCACACCGTCGACACCGAATCACGTTCTTCATCATCACGGTCACAAATGCAGTAACAAATGACGATTCACGATCACATCACGAATCACAACATTCACTTTTTCACTAGTTACTTGGATGTATTGTAAGCATGTTTTGTTGTATCTCTCCAGACTTCACCACGCCACCATTGTACTCATTAATAAGCATTTTTAAGTCAGGGAGTTTTGTGCTACAGCCCATTGGGGAAGTACAGCCATAGGCATTCGCGTGTCTTCCCATACAGCATGTGAGTTACAATACTGTAAGTAGTGGTGGGCGAAGTGGCCCCAATTTGCTCCATGAAGTGATTCACTGAGTAACATGGAATCTGCAGAGAACTCCACAATGTGAAGTGGAGTACTTCACTTCATAATGAGGAACGCAAAGTCCATTGAAACCAATGGATTTGTGTTATTCTGCATTCTCCAAACTACTTCTCCACCAATTTTAAGGTGAAGTACATTGAAATCAATGTGATTCGCCTCACTTCACCCTGTAATTGAGCTCCAAATGAAATTCTGCAATTATTCATGGGATTGCAGGTCACATGGGCTCTAGATTGTTCGGCACAGCCTTAGTTCTGGCCTGGGTAGTGTGTGTGTGCAGTGATAGCTGGAGACAGTTTGCTCTCAGAGCTCTGTGATTCAAAACCTCTAAAAGCTGTTTTTAATGCCTTTTTGAGTAATATTTTTTGCTCAAAATTTAGTACATCGATTGTAGGGAACCCTTCTGTGCTCATATCATCGAGTGTTTATTGTTGTGTGTGGATTTTGAATGTTAATTCAGAACAGTCAGTCTGTGTACTGAGAAGTGTGCTTTGGGGAAACATAGAAACATAGAATTTAATGGCAGATAAGGACCGCTTGACCCACCCAGTCTGCCTATTTTCCTACCTAACAGATAAGCTGCAGATCCTAGTTAACCAACAGCTTACTTCCTCCTACACCCCACTAAGACTGCCTTATGCCTGTCCCATGCATTCTTGAAGTCCCCCACCGTTCTTGACTCCACAACATCCTCAGGGAGGCTGTTCCATGCATCCACAGCCCTCTCAGTGAAAAATACTTCCTCACATTACCTCTGAGCCATCCCACCTCTATCTTCAAATTGTGCCCCTTGTTCTTGACATCTCTTTTCTGGAAGATGCTACCTCTTGGACTTTGTTAATTCCTTGAGGTACTTGAAAGTTTCTATCATGTCCCTCTCTCCCTTCTTTCCTCAAGGGTATACATATTAAGCTCCTTTAGTCTTTCTTCGGATGTCTTCTGGTGCAGACCCTGCACCATTTTGGTTGCCCTCCTCTGGACAGCCTCCACTCTGTCTATGTCTTTGCAGAGATGGGGTCTCCAGAACTGCACACAGTACTCCAGATGGGGTCTCACCAACTGTCTGTACAGAGGGATAACAACTTCCTGTTTTCTACTATTGATGCCTCTTCCTATGCATCCCAGTATCCCCCCAGCCTTCCTTACTGCCTTCTCACATTGCTTGCCCACCTTTAGGTCATCTGATATAATTACCCCCAGGTCCCTTTCTATTTTTACTGTTGCAGTATCTCACCCCCATTGTGTCGCTCCTGGGTTTTTGTTTCCCATGTGCATTACCTTGCACTTCTTTGCATTGAATCTGAGCTGCCATACATTTGACCATTCCTCCAACCTTGCCAAGTCCCTTCTCATCCTTTCCACTCCATCTTGTGTATCAACCCTGTTGCAGATCTTTGTGTCATCTGCAAAGAGACACACTTTTCCTTACAGTTCCTCTGCAATGTCACTTATAAAGACATTAAAAAGAACCGGTTCCAGTACTGAACCCTGCGGTACCCCGCTAGTAACCATCCTTTCTTCACTGTGTACTCCATTTACTACTACCCTTTGCGTCCTGTTGTCTAGCCATTAAATCAGACACCTTTTATTGTGTTACAGAGTAATTGCAGCAGTGTGAATCTGCTATCCACCGCACCTGCATGAATTTTTTATACTGCTTTGTGGTATCTTTACTGGTAGTGGATTGTTACTGCCGTGCACTAACCTCCCAACTGGCAAAATGTATTCCTTTCCAGATTTGGATTTGTGACGTGTGAGCACTGGTTACGTGGTGTGCCTTTTCGTATGCATCCTTTGAGTGTGCAGTGCAATCTTAATCTGTCTGTGCGTTTGCATGGCACCATTAATTCTGGGAGGCTGCATTTCTTGTTATGCTTTCATTTCACTTTGTCAGCACTGGGGAGTTTTCTGGATGCAAGACAGTAGCATTTTGGGGATGCACATTAATTCTGGTGACTCTGTGTGTGAACTCACCACTGTGCGCATGACTGAGTGTACCATTAATTCTTAGAGTCTTTGTATTTCTTGTTACTCTCTCATTTCACTTCATCAGCACTGGGGAGTTTTCTGGACACAAGACAGTAGAATGTTGGGGATGCACATTCATTCTGGTGACTGTGTGGGTGGGATGCTGCCAATATTGTTTTTTTTTTTGAAATTCTCTGTTTATTCATTTTCCAACACAAAAGTAAACATACAAAGGTCAAAACACAACCGGTAACAAGAAACATAATAAACAAAATAACACCAGTACAAGAACCCCATAAAATCCAACCCCGCCCAAGATGTCACCACCAATATAGAATGTGCCTGAGTTGTCGTCAACCTGTACCCTGGGGCAAGATACCACCGGAATTTGTCATTTGTATACTATCCAAAACAGGGAATTATCCTGGAAGAAAGACAAATTAAGGTGAGAGAGAAAGGAACCTCAGGGGTAACCAAAAGGAGGCTCAGTGAAGGTACAAGGCATAAAGTTTGCCCATTTTTTTGGAAAGTCAGTATAGCATGCCTAGAACTGGCTATTAATTTTTCTACTTTAAAACATTGGGACATTTCCACCACCCACTCCTGATAGGAGATCTCTGATTGGTCTAACCAATGTCGGAGAACTAATCTTTTAACTGCAATTGAAATTAGGGCCATATGGTATTTTTTCTCCTTAATCTTAATGTTGGAGTATATACCTAGTATACAGATTTTGGGTGTAAATAGTTCTTCTAGCCCCAGAATTGGGTCCAGGCTGTCACAGATAGCTTTCCACAATGGGGCACCTTCACACAGGACCAAACACGGCAATATGCTACCCGGCCCTCACCACACTCTAGTGCAGTTAACAGAACTAGACTTCCCAAATTTAGCCAATTTCAACGGCATGTAATACATATTATTAACTATATAGAATTGTATAAGTCTATTCCTATCCAAGGTGAGGAATATATGCATATCTTCTCCAAACCTGGCTCCAGGACATGGAGGGCCCAGGAATTATGGACGTCCACACCTTGGAACCGGGTTAGAGCTCGAGCCTTGGTGAGTATAAGTGTGCATATAGTCTGGCTATACTATGGGGCTTAGTTACATAGTTCCTAAGCTGCTCCAGAAAGGGTCTAATATTAGAAGTGTTCCTCATCAATCCAAATTCCTTGCCTATGAGGTGTCTCAATTGGTATAGCTTAAAGGTGCTCTGAGGTGGGATATTAAATTTTGTCATCAGTTCCCCAGAGGAACCAAGGGAACCCTGTATATAAAGGTCATCCACTGTACAATCTCGGATCTGTGGTAGCCATGACGGTGCCAGCCATTGAGACCCAATCCTAATATTAGGGTTAAGAATCAGCGGCTGAGCTGGATCCTTTGAGTATTGAATTCTGCCAGAGGTACAGTACTGGTTAAAAACCTTCACGGATATCCCTATCACTGAGTTTCTTATGTGTTCCGGTAAGGCCGAAAAATTACAATAAAAAATGTGCTGAGGATCCATACTGTACTCCTTCAGAAGCTCAAGCTCTAGCTTCAACCATTTAGGTGTATAATATTCATTTGGAGGACAGAGCCACTTGCCCATTTTGACTAAATGACTGGCCCAGTAGTAAAATTCAAAATTGGGTAAACGGAGGCCTCCATTTTCCTTAGACACACATAACTTGAAAAAAGATCTCCTAGGCTGCTTGCCTCTCCAAATAAATTTGGTTAGAGATGAGTGGACCCTTTGGAAAAAGGATTTGGGCAGCCATATGTTTAAAAGGCTCAGGGGTAGAAAATACGGAAGTATATTCATTTTAATTATATTGATTCTCCTCCTATGGTTAAGGGAGGTTATCCCATCTATTAAGGTCACCCTGTATTTTGTCCACCAAGTCATCTAAATTAAGTTTCCTTATTGTGTCCTCATCTCGGGCTAGGTGAATACCCAGGTATTTGAGATGATCCGGGGCCCATTTCATTCCAAACTGGGCTACATTAGAGTGGAACAAGAGTGAGTTGAGTGGAAATATTTCAGATTTGGCTAAGTTTAATCTATAGTTGGAGACTTCACCAAACTGATTTATAATCTTCAAAACCTCTTGCAGAGACCTACTCGGGTTGGTGAGGTGGAGAAGGATGTCATCTGCAAATACCGATATGGTCAGCATTTGTTGAGCAATGACGCAACCTGTGATGTCAGGTGAGGATTTGATATGCATCAGCAAGAGTTCAAGGTAAAGACTGAATAAGTACGGTGATAATGGGCAACCTTGACGGGTACCCGAATGCAAGGGGAATCGGGATGAGAACACCCCATTGAAATAGACCCTCACTGAAGGTGAACCGTATATCGCCTTGACCCACTGAATAAATTGGTCTGGAAAACCCAACTTATTTAGAGTAGCCCACAGAAATTCCCAGTTGACACGGTCAGGAGGCCTTTTCCGCATCCAAGGCAACTAGTGCCATGGGGACCTGAGAGTCTTGGGCTATAGAAAATATGTGAGACAGTCCTCATATGGTCTGATGCTGATCTCCCTGACAAAGCTCACCTGTTCAAGACTCAAAAGTGGCTGCCAGGCCTGTTTAATCCGTAATGAAAGAATCTTAGTCAAAATTTAATATCATATTACAACGAAATTGGTCTGTAGCTTAGCTGGATCCAGAGTCGGCTTATCTAATTTAGGTATTAGGATTATAGTAGCTTCAACAGAGAAGGATCCAATGGCCCAGAAGTAAGAATATAGTTAAACAGATTAAGTAGAGCTGGGGCTAATTTTTACAGAAGGATTTGTAGAAGTTTGGGGGCAGGCCATCCGGGCCAGGGGCTTTATCCAGGGTGAGATTTTGAATAGCCTCTTCCACCTCCTCTAAAGTTATGGGGGCTGAGAGTACCCCACATTGACTGGGTTGAAGTTTGGGGAGAGGGGTATTCTCCAGGAAATCTGTTATTCCTGAAATTGAAGACAAGGGGGTCTTCTTCCCATAAAGGTCTCGATAGAAGGTCTCAAAGACCTCGGCAATATCCCTTGGAGCCGTTTTGATAGATCCATCCCTCGCTCTTAGGGCGGGGATTAATCTAGAACTCTCTACCTCCTTAAGCCTAAGGGCCAGTAATCTCCCAGGCTTTTCCCCCTGATCAAGGTAGTTTGATTTAGACTTTATAATGGCATATTCTGTTTTTTCTCTGATCAAATCCTCATATTCATCCTTAAGTTTATACAAATTTTCTAAAGCATTTTGGGAGTTCATAGAGGAAAGATTTTCCTCAGCCATCTTAATTTGATTAGCCAAGGAGCTAATTTTCTCCACCCTCAACCTTTTCCTTCTGGAAGTCTCTTTTATAAATTCTCCTCTGAGAAAGCATTTTAGTGAGCACCACACTAAATCGTATCTGGATACTGAGCCTTGGTTAATTTCTAGGAAGGACAAAATCAGTGACTTAAAGAGTGAGGTGAGTTGTTCATCTTTCAGAATCTGGGTATTGAGCTTCCATGAGGTATCTCTTTGCCCGGGAGGCCCAGGTGAAAGCTTGATCCATGCCATAGCTTGATCAGAGATAACAATGGGCTCAATACCAGTAGAGGAGATGTTAGCTAAAAGATTAGGCGCCACTAATATGTAATCTAGCCTTGACCAGGAATTATGGATTGAGGAGTAGAAGGTGTAACTCCTAGTAGAAGGATTCAATAATTCCAGGGGTCCTCTAAACCCAACAAGCTACATAGATCTTTTAATGCCAATTGAGCAGGTGAAGGGGTTTCAGGATCTATAGGTTCTGTCTAGTGACTGCGAAGGTGCAATGTTCCAGTCGCCTCCTAAAATAAAAGTTGTTGGTAGAAAACACTCAGTTATTCTGCTAGTCTCATCAGAAAGTCAGAGTCACTCCCAACAGGGCTATATAGATCCTAGAACCACGTCAATGTTACAGAGCATCCTTTCACAAAAACAACTGCCATCTGAGTCTTGGATACATTTCTCCAATATGAAAGGTACATTACACTTGTGATCATAATAGCTACCCTTTACTACCTGTAGCCCGACTTCGACACAAAACCTGTGAGAAACCTTTAGACCGTAACAACTTAGTTTCTGTAACAGTAACATGAGTTTCTTTGTAGGAGAAGGATATCCACCCCTACTAAGGAGCAGTTTAATAGAATTTGCCCTCTTTGGATGCCTCCTCATAACCCCTGACGTTCCAAGTAACGATTTTAATATGTTTTAATGCCATTTGTAGCGATAGGTGAAATAGTCTTGTTCTGGTGGAACCCCCTGGCACGATCTACTAGGTTGATTAGCGGTGACATCTTCCACCTCCCAAAGGCACCCTTAGCCCCAATGCAGCCCATCTCTGAAGTAGATTGAAATCCCTAAAACAATTAGGTTATGTATTGTTGAAATTAAACAGCACATAAGGGGGCTTCCAACCAAAATGCAACCATAATAGAGAGTAGAGTCCTCCCACCCTTCCCTTTCCTCCCATACTCCCCCACCCTTCCTTACCCAAAACTATATACAAGCAACTCCCCAGCAAACTTAACCAAGAAACCGACCATTTAAACCATATTTTCTGTTTCCTCCCGGTACCCTGGTGTGTCCCATAATGATTTAAAGTTGTAATCCTGGTCCGATTTAAAGATCACATTGCAAACGTTATTAAGCTTATTACAAGAACTAGTACACCTCTTATCTTGATTGACCAAGGTACCTCTATTACCCCAACTCGAGTCGCTAGCAGGATCCCAAAGTTTAACTCCCACCCGTGGCCCCCACCCCCAACCTCAGTTAACTGAACAGTTGGCTCCACAGGCTCACAATATTAGCCCGAACAACATTTTATCTACCCAGCGATTTAGGAGTATTTACCCACCAGAGTCAACTACTTGTCCATAACAGCTAACGATAATAAATAGAAATGGGTAAATACCTGAGAAAAGGTTCTAACTGAGAACACTGGCTATCCAGAGTAGAGTATTAGGCAGTGTATAGGCTTTTCCCACCGGAAATTCACAAAGAGGAAGCGCAAGTCGGAAGGCAACGGTAACGACCAATGCGTCTGACCGCTAAAGGGTCCCATCGAACCCATACTAACATCTCGAGTACCTGCCCCTATGGATGATAGAGCACGCATGGTGCTTACAAACCCCAGGCCTTGCAGGCCTCGTGGCTCACCCCAGCCTCCTCGCATCAACCACCCAGAGCTGCTCCACATCCATCAAGGCCCAGGTAAGCCCGGTTACTAGTAACCACCTGACAATATACTAAAAATAACAAGGAGATGAATTTAAGTCCTGACCAAGCTTAGGTCATGCAGTTTAGCTCGAGAGCAGCTGAAAAGTCCTTTTAATAAATCAGTCCCTTTGAAGAGATCCGGGAGCTTCTTGGAGAGGTCAGTTAAAGCTTGTTCGGGTCTTCGTAGTCTCGCCAGGTACCATCCAAAGAAACCAGGAGTTTTGCAGGATAGTTCATTTTGAACCTCTTGTCTGCCACAATTAGCTTCTTAACAATTTGATGGTATGCTGCTCTTTTTTGCCTGACCTCATACGGGAGATCCTGGGTGATCCTCAGCTTGATGTGGTTCCATTGCACAGAATCTAGCTCCTTAACTTTTGCTAAAACGTGTTGCCGTTCAATATAGCTTAGGAACTTAATAATAATTGGTCTGGGGGGGGGAGCCCGACGAGGGTTTAGGCCTCAGTGATCTGTGTGCCCTCTCGATATGGTATTGCTGATTTATAGGTGAGGGGCCAACTGCTTTATTGAGAAATTGCTGGACAAATCTAATGGTGTCACCACCTTCTTCTGATTCAGGCAGTCCCAGAATGAGGACATTATTCCTCCTGCTCCTCCCCTCCAGGTCTTCGGTCTTGGCCTGTAGCTTCTGTATTTGTTGCTTTAGTTTAATAATCTCTGTATCTGTTTTATTTCTCCAGTGTTCCAGTGAGGTTGTCTTTGCTTCTATATCCCCCACCTTCCTCGATAGATCTGTGAAATCACCTCTAATGGATTTGATCTCGCTCGAGATCTCTTGAAGTGTTTCTCTAAAGGGTATCATTTCTTGGAGGAAGCGGTCCTCCGTTAACAGATTACTTGATGTGGCAGAAGCCGTTTGTTTTGTTGGTTGCCCCAAGTTAGAACTTCTGGCCTTCTTTGATGCTTTCTCAGGCGTTGTTGGAGGGGTGTGTTTCACACCAGCTGCCTTCATTTCCGAGTCTATCGCTGTAGATCGCTATAAATTATTCAGACCGCCCCACAACTCAGCATAGAGAGAATGGAAGCGATCAGAAATACTTTAGGATCGCGATGTAGTTGGAAGAATAGCGATATTCCAGCAAAATTAGGAAATTTAACAGGTGGAGGGTGGGAGCTCATCAGAAAGCTGCCTTCAGTCACACTGCATCACGTGACTCGCCCCGACGCCAATATTGTTGTCACTCCATCTTACTTCATGTTTAAGGCAGAATGACTATGCGAAGTAATGATAACAAGGCAAAGTGAGCCTTTCCTGTGGGGCACTCTGTGTAGCGAAGTGCCAACGCATAGTGGCCACTTCGTATTCACTTAGCTGGCGGATTTTAAATTTGCTGCATCTCTATGCCTTACCTCGTGCTGCGCCAGTGACCTGGGTTTGGGAACAACCTCAGGTTGCCAGGGTGCCAGCTCGGTGGGGAGGGTCAGAGCAGGATTGAGCCATGGCTCTCCCTTCCAAGGGGTGGACAGCTGCCCGTGCGTAGTCCTGCTCACACTGGGTGGAGGTCTGGTGGGCATATAGGTGATAACAGGTGGCAGCAAAAAGCCAGGAGAGGGGCAGAAGGGGCCACCAGATCCTGGCGTGTATGTGCACCTCCACGCATGTAACTGCTTTATGTGTACGCCATGCCATGGGACGGTGGGAGCAAATAACAATATATATGGAAAAAGAAGGAAAGGTATTTTATGATTTAGGAAGTTTGAAAGACAGTCAAAAGTGTTGCATGCGATCTTTAAGGGGGCAGATGCAGATGTAAATTTGTTTTCCACCTGCACCTGCATGCGCTCAATTGTGCCAAAACTTGGGAGCCCTATTTTAAAATGGTCACAAGTTTTGGGGAAAGTTTCCATGATTTACATCAGTTTGCATCACAAAACTGATGCACACATCCTGAAAAAAAAAAAAGCATGCATTAAAAAATTGGATGTGCAAGTAAAAAAAATTGCGCATGCATCATTTTTGTATTGCAAGAGCCATATTTTTGCATCCAAACTGCTAAGGCATTTAACACATATGGAATACACATTGACCTTACTAATAACATTTATCTTCATGAGTGAGGGGGGCAGGATCATAACTCACAAATGAATTAAGTCCTGTCCCCTCACAAGTGATGATAAATGTCATAGTCTGAGTCAGGCCATTATTCGTCCAATTTATGTGATGTGTTTTTAATTGTAATGCTTTCATATTAGTTCTTTAATGAAGATTTAACAGTTTGCTTGCTTTTACTGCTCTGTTCTGCGTGTAGCAGAGGTGACTGTGATGTCATCTGGGATTGTGAAAGGTGCTCTCCCATTGGTTAAGAGCTTCTTTGTGACCAACCTGAAGTTGAAATCAATGCTGATGACCTACCTAACATTGAAATAAATGATTTATTTCATTTAGAATTCTTCAGAGACTAAAATAAACCTTTTATCTATAGGGTTTGACTGCCACCCCGCATTGTTTAAATGGTCTAATACTGCTAATGAAGTCTGCCTAGAAAATACAAGCGGATGGATCTGGTGTGCAGATCTTCACCACTATGTGTGCATTCCAGCTTTTTTGCTTCCCTGTACATACTTATAACTTTTATGTTTATAGGAAAACCAAATAAAATATAAATATAAAAAGCTGTGTTACTGAGCCTCCCTGAGGACAGCTGGGAGAAGAAAGTTTGCATTAACTGATTCCACATGTATAGAAGCTGTAGCTGCTGGGGGTAATGACTGATTTGCTAAAGATATTCATCATTTTTGTTAACAAAATTGTGTAACATATTTTATTACATTTGAAAGGGTTAAGTGGTTCAAGTGCTAGAGAATTCCTCATAGTTCATTCCAAATGTGTCCCAATAGTGATTTTTGGCTTCACAAAATAATTTCTCTTTAGTCATTGCATAGTAATTAAAAAGAAAATGAAAAAATATATAGCTAATTGAAGTATCAGCGGTCACATAATGTTGCTTATTGTGAGTCACATAAAGTCGGTAATTCCATGTCCCTTGTGCTATAGCCTAGTCATGACCTATGCTGACATCAGCAGAGCCAAAACAAAATAGAAAACAGACTTTTAATCAAGACAAAGGAAGGCAATTTTATTTATACAGCGCCTCATCCCTAGGGGTCAGTGCGCTTTACAGTAATAACATGACAAGAGTCATAAATACACTCAAACATAATATTCCCTGTTATGGAATGAATGCATAAATCAGCAGAGCTGACAGA
This sequence comes from Neoceratodus forsteri, assembly GCA_016271365.2. Taxonomy (NCBI): domain Eukaryota; kingdom Metazoa; phylum Chordata; order Ceratodontiformes; family Ceratodontidae; genus Neoceratodus; species Neoceratodus forsteri. Next base: position 158,774,266 of record CM057458.1, on the reverse strand, counting down.
GTTAATTGCTTTGTGAAAGCAGTGGACACAGTTCAATCAGTACCAAAAGCTTGCATAAGTACAAAGCATTTCAATCCCTCCTTAAGTGCCTCCACTGAGGGGGAACGCCTAGGATGGGATAGAAATGAGTTATAAATAATTGGAGCCACCACCAAGAAAGCTTGATCACACAACTGCTTATGGTGAGAACTTGGGAATGCTAATAAAGACTCCATGATGGAGTGGTGTGGATAGCCAGGACCATAGAAGAGCAAGAGATAATTTTAGGTAGCCATGGCCCAACTTGTGCAGGGCTTTGTAAATTAACAATATGATCTTAAATGGTGGTGTAGCCCCTAATTGGTAGCCAATGCAGAGGATGCAGCACAGGTAAGATGTGCTCAAAATATACCATCCTAGCAGCTAAGCTGGCCGGAGCATTCTGTACTTGTTGCAAGTGATGCTCCAATCTTCCAGACAGCTCTAGGTATACAGCATTACAGTGGTGGAGTTATGAGGTAAGAAGGGCATGTACCAACACCACTAGATCCTCTTGCACAACCTAGAAGTTTATCCAGGAGATGTTTCATAGGTGGAACAACCCACTGTGGCCTGCAACTGCTACATGATTGTAGCCAACCCTCTCCCTGGTGTCTAGGGGTATGACTTGGGTAAAGTCCGTGGGATGGGGGAACCACAGCAGAAACTGCAAAAAGATGACTTATGTTTTTGATTCCTTGGGCTTGGAGCACAAACTCCAACCATGGGGTGCTGGGCTAGGAGGCAAACTTGATTAGCAACACTTTAAAATCAGGGAGACATTGAAACAAAGTCCAAACAGCAATTATAAACAACTTGGATCCTTTAAAGAAACTTGATTTCTCCATGGAGTGATGGAAACCTTATAGCAAGCTATTCTATTGGGGAAAGTAGGGCTATGGACCACAGAGTCCTTCAAGTTAATGTCCACATAATGTCCAAAAGTCCAGATGCAGTGTTCATCTTCTCAGGGGTGTCTTATTGATGACCCCTCAACATAGGTAGCATATAGTCCCCAAATACTCCCATTGCTGTATCACAGTAAGCACAGGACACTCATTTTACTTTAATAATGTCCCTTGCTCAAACCTCCTCTCACTGTTTCTTCAGTTTGGACTACCTCAAACTCACGGACCTCTAAACTCTGGGCTAGCATGTTCCAATCCAGATGACTAGCTCTCATACTTCACTCCTGGGAATATGGGCATCACGTCCCCACAAACCCCTCTGCTCTGAACCTTCCCATGGATTTGTGCATTCTCAAGACACAATACCAGGGCTGTACCTATTCCCTTCAGGCCCTGCTACCCATCCAATCTTGCATGGCTCATCTTGCAGCCTGAACTAGAGCTCCCAGGGGCTCTAACATAATAGTGGCAGATACCCACCTTGGACATGAAGTCCCATTCTCACTCGACTCTGAATCTTACTCCCTTCATTGCATGGTTGAGCCCCACTCATAGCCATTATATTCTTGGGCTCCAGCTGGCATCAGGTTCTCCCCTCCCAGGGGATCTCTTTCTATCTACAGCCACCACCACATCCCCCTATCAGTTAGGCTTAATCCTCATCAAGAAAGCTGAGAATGAACTCCAGGGGTGGGCAATCGCCCTGTTTCTCTCACCACTGCCACCCATCCTACTCTTCCTGCCTGTCCGCTCTATTACAGCCAGAAACTGCACGCCCTCTAGGGTACTCTCCACCAATCACAGGCAGTCAAACAGAGGCAGTCAATTTAACCCTTGAAAGGGTTGGGGCACAAAGCCCCTAAATCTACCCAGTGTAATCCAGTACACTACCTAACACTCACACCCCAAAGGGGGGCTGGTACATTATGTTACAATGCCAGTTTAGTGTCCACAATGCCCCCCACATTTTTTAACCCATACACAGCTACCAGAGTGGTACCATTCAGAGGTGGCAAAACTGGCATACTACTTAATCTAGCTGACCCACAAGGAACTAATTTCACCAGCAACAACTTAAACTTGCCAAGATAAGACTTAGCCAACTGGAGGCCATCCAGTCCATAGAATCATATAGGCATTGTTCCAGCACAGAAAATGCCCTTAGTTCATCTAATATAAAAGACAGGTACAGCTGAGTATTATCTGTATTACAGTGAAAACTCATTCTATACTATCCAATGACCCGCCCCAAAGGCAAAATCTACACCGCAAATAACACAGAGGACAGACTAGAACCCAGGGGAACCCCACAGCTGATCCCCACCAGGTGCAGTGAGAAAGATCCCATTACAACTTGTTGCAATCTGCTGGATAGGAAGGACTCAAATCATTTCAAGGCTGTTCTAGTTAGTCTCCCATAGTCCCCAAAGTGATCAAGGAAAACCCCATGATCCACAGTGTCATGCATTGATTAGAGACTGAGGAGTGTCATCGAGGCAGAAGTCTGGAAGCACAGGAAAACTAGGAGCAATTATAAAATTTGCAAGTATTATTTTATTATCATTAGTATTAATAAAATAAATAAAATTGTGAATGATAGCTGTCACATAGGCAGTTCAAACAAAACAAAGTCCTTCATCTGAGACTATATCTAATTCTAAATTTCTATCTCTCTGTCTCTCTCTCTTTAACACACATTGCTGCTCTTATTTTATAAGAAGTTTTTGCCTGGCAGTTAATTTCTGTATTCTGAGCTTGTTAAGAGACATTCTGTTTCTCACAAAATGTATCAGAGTTCTTGTCAGTTTCTTTTCTTGCAGGTGCAACAAAATAGAACACTGTATCCCAGAACCAATCTCATGTTGACAGCTCTGCAAATGAACTTGTAGAGCTCAGACTGCATCTTAAAGTTAACCCTCAAGTCCCAAATAGCTTTTTGGAATCATTTCACTTATATACATTTTCAAACTAGAGAACCCACTTTCACATAAAGATCCACATATATTTTATTTTATTTTTTTTAACTCATTGTTTATCCTCCTATGTCCCCCAGACCCTCCTTTCTCTCAGATCCCCAAGTCTGGCACTCTCCAATCCACTGAGAAGTCTGCCCATAGAGTGCACGCCTGCCTCAAGTTACTTTCAACACCCGGTTAACCCCCTGGGTGGGGAAAGGAAGGCCTCCTTTCCTTCCTTGGACATCAGGGAAGCATGCATACACAGTGGAGTCTGCCCCTCTGCATCATGGAAGCAGAGAGGGGGATTGTCGCCAGGACTGTCTGGGGTATTTTTCCTCCATTTTTTAATTCCCTTAACATCGGTGTTCAATGAGGACCAACAAGCCCGACGCATGTTGAGACGTGCATCCACTACTGTCCTCTGCCAGTGTCAACCCCTGTGTTGTCCCTGACCACACCGGCACCCCCTCCCGAGATCCCCAGGTGGTGGCGGTAAAGTGGCAGGTCTAACTCCCCATTCCTCCCCAGAGAAGGAGAGCAGGCTGTTGGGCACTCAGTCCTTCTACCCCGGCCAACCTCTGGCAGCCCAAGTCTGTTCCCGAACCTGGGTAACCAGCATAGAGCAAGGTGTGGCATCCAGCACCTCAACCCTTAGCACCACTGGGCCGGCAAGTTCCACATATATTTTTATAACCACAGATAAGCAAGGCAAGAAAAGCTAGAAACAGCAAGTGAAGGCAGGAAGATAGTGGGAGGGGGAGAATTGTAAGACTGTCAGAGTGATCCATTCATAGGTCTAACTAAAACATTTGATTGTGCAATCAAACTGAAAAGAGACAGAAAAGATGATAGAACAGATACTTACTTTTAACTCTTTCTGGGACAGGGTCTTATTCAACCCCGTCACAAGGAGAACAACAACTGATCACTCCCCTCAACCTCTTACAAGGAGGAGGTCATTAAACACCTTGACAATACACAGCATGGATTTACAAAGGGCAAATCATGCCAGACAAATATGCTGGCATTTTACAATCAAGCGAGCAAGGCATTGGACAAGGGAGAGTCTGTAGACGTGGTATTTTTAGATTTCTCCAAGGCATTTGATAAACTTCCCCACTCTGAACTAGTTGAAGTTCTTAAAGATATTGGAATACAAAAAAATGTAATAGATTGGATTCAGACATGGTTGATGAACAGAAGGCAGAGAGTTTGCATAAGGGGAATTTTTCAGATTGGGCAGAGGTGAGAAATGGTGTACCCCAGGGTTCAGTGCTGGGACCCTGTTTGTTCAACATCTATGTGTCATCAATTCAATACAACCATAGCAAGATATGGCTAACAAAATCTGCAGATGACTGCAGTTTGGGAGCTATTATACAAAAGAAAGATGATGCAAACTCTCTACAGACTGGACCTCTAAATACAAACTATACTTAAACCAGGATAAGTGCACCGTGATACACATGGGGAAGAATAATCAGACACACTCCTAGACTTTTAATAACAAAAAACTCAAAATGGCAACTGAGGAAAGGGACATTGGGACAGTCATATCACAGGACCTATAGTTTAAAACCCACTGTAAAAATACAGTGCAACAAGGAAACAGAGTATTAAATAGCATCTTTAGGCACACAGAGAACAGGGAGAAGGATGTGATGGTTCCCTTGCATACATCACTGGTGGGGCCCATACTGGAGTATGGAGCTCAAGTTTGGTAACTCCATTAGAAGGGAGAGGTAGAGGTGATTGAAAGGGTGCAGAAAAGAGCAACAAGAGCAGTTGATAACTTAAAAGAGAAAAATTATGAAACCAGACTGAAAGAATTAAAAGCATATTCATTACAAGACATACTAGAGGGGATTTATGCTTGGTCTACAAACCATGGACAAATAGTAACTTATGGGAGAGTCTAGGGATTGAATCGATGGATCGGGTCTATAATACCCAGGGACATCCACTACAATTGAAATCCATAATGTCTAAACTAGTTAAAAGTCAAAGGTGGTTCGATCAAAGAGTGGTTTCTGCATGGAACAGGCTACTCCTTGAGGTCGTGGCTAGTTCATCTATGCACCAATTCAAGACTAATCTGGATAAGTTCTATAGAGAATCAGAGAATCTTTATTAAAGTAAGCGAGCACCATGGACGTAAGTCTGCTTAGCTCTAATTAGCTATGAGTTGTATGATTGACAAGCAAAGTCTCCATGCTGTTTTGAGGTCTAAAACCCAACTAGAGCAATTTATAAATGTTATCTTTCTCAGGGTGAGCCTCAGGTTCTACCAGCACTTCCTTCTCAATAATCTTCCCCAAAAAGGGAAGGTTTGAGACAGGCCTGTAGTTTGCCAGTATCTTTAAGTCCAAAGGTGGTTTCTTTAGGAGGAATCTTACTACAGCCTGTTTTAACTGATGGAAAGCACTCCTCCATAAGGGAACACTACTGCCAGCAAACTGGACCCTGGGTATCACAAAATATAAAGGAGTGCACTTGTTTCAGATGAGGACAAAAATCTCTTAAAAAGGTTTACTGTTCAGAACTTTATTGTGCAAACAGCAGTTGTACAAAACATGACAGAATTTACTCTATGAATAGCAGAACAGGCATTAAAAACCCTTAATGTTTCACGCAAGCCACTGAGGTTCACCATTGCCTTTTTTGTCCTCATTAAGAACATCTGCATTTCTCGTGCCATTATTTTTAAACGCCTCTAGCCAATTTGCGACATGTTTCAGCCACATTCTTGAAACTGTGCCCGAAGGTTATAGCTCCTGAAAGTAGTCAAAGTTTCAGGAGCAATCGCTGTGATTTACTGCAACACTGGTGCCGCTTGCATCATGCTGCAAACTGGGTGAACATATGCAAACATTTTGGAGCCTTTTAGAAAAACAAAGGTTCTGGAGTTTATCCACATCTTAGAGGAATGCTGACACTGCACAGAATAGCCCCCAGTGTCAGTGTCCTAACTTGTGAAAATCCTGCCCCTTTTATTGCTTTGCCACTAGAGACTATTCGTTGGAGGTCAGCACTGTTATCCTTTAAAGTGGCCCCTTCCACTATCTGTTACTATGTGCAGTCTTAAATGTTTTCAATGGTCTTCTCTTTTTTTTACTCACAGCTTTGAGGGATTCTTTAGTATCCAAAAAAATGTTTAAAAACTATTCAGACATAATTCGGCTTATGCTATTAATTTTTTAATTATTTATTTCCCCTTATTCATGATTTGTGAGGAAATTTGCAGGAAAACAGAATCTTTGTCCCTCAGACATCATGTCATTCTCCCGCTTTTGCCTCCACTGAAGTCATATTAGACCAGGACTTTTTTACATTTTTCTTCATATATAACCATTACTAAGAGCCCAAAAAGTGTGCATATTAGTAGGCAGTAAGAAAAAAAGGACACAATACAGGCCATTGTGGATGACAAAGGATGTGTTGTAGGAAGTAAGAAAGAAAAGGGCAGCATAAAATGTGACGGAAAGAGGACGGGGAGAAGATGGCACTATACAGGTTGCTTCAGGATAGGTGCAAGAAGATGATGAGGGAGGCAAAGACCATGGAGAACTAGGCAAAGGGGAAAATGGGAAGAACTTCTATGGATATTTTGGGAGTTGAGAGGGGAAGGGTAGGGAAGTTAGGTAAATCAGACAGAGCAGGTGTGAGGCATTATAGATGATTCTAAACAAATAGCTATGGAACTGAACCAGTATTTTGATGCAGTTTTTAATAATGAGGAAGGGATAAGAGTAGGGGAAATTGTGCAGCTAGTGATCCTATGCTAGGAGAATGGGAGTATAGAAACAGAACAGTCAAATGCCATGTCTTACTTTAAGGGTCTTAATTCTAGGAAATCACAGGACCAGATGGGACACACCCAGGAATACTAAAAGGACTAAATGAGGAATTAGTATTGCCACTAACTTTGATATTTCATTCTTCCATCAGATATGTAGAAGTACCAGAACATTGCAAAAGGGCAAATGTGATTCTGATCCACAAGGGTGGAAATAGGAATGAACCAGGGAATTACATGCCTGCAAACGTAATATCAGTAGTATGTAAAATCCTAGAAAAAATTAATAACGGCAACATTATACAACTTTGCAGAAGAGAAGGGGCTTAATGAGGCAGTCAACATGGGTTTAGGGGAGGTATGTCCTGCTAGACTAATCTGTTGTCTTTGTTTGAGAAGGTGCTGTGAAACTAGATGTGGAAGGCTAGAGGACATAATGTGCTTGAACTTTAGAAAGGCTTTAGATATAGTGTCACATGTACCTGAAAACTGGAAAGAAATCTGACCATTTAGGAGCTTGAGTCTTGCTTGAGGGGATAAATGGAGAAGTGGTTGGAGAGGAGAGAACAGAGGGCATTTGTTGGTTTTGAGAGCATCCAGTTGAGTTAGTGTGGAAAACAGAGTGCCACAGGGGTCAGCATTGGGGCCAGTTTATTTAACTTTCACATTGGAGACTTGGAGGATTAGAGGCTGAATATCAACATTTGCAGATGATACAAAGATAGAATGTACAATGGTGACAATGGAGGATATAAATAAATTATAGGATGATCGGAATATAGTGGATCAGTGGGTGGAAGAGTGGCATATGAAATTAAATATTAGTGAATATAAGAGAAAGACCTGTAACAGTTTTAACTGGCATCACACATTGGAGGTCAGATGCTGGAATCAGACGAGAAAACAACGGACCCAAGTGTGATTGTTAACAGAGATTTGAGGAATGTTACGCAATACACAAATGTGTGTAGAACAGCTCATGCAGTTTCAGGGGTCAGGAGGAGATTTATATGTAGATCTAGGGAAGTTGTACTACCAATACTGGTGGTCTGGAGTTATATCAATGGCAACAGGAGGAGCTGGGGTCCGTGAAGACTGCGATTGTGTCCGGGGACCGCATCAGCAGCGGAAGCAGTACCAGAGAGTCAAAGGACAAAAGGACTTAAGGAGAGACAATCGGTGCACAGGGCTCCAAATTCAAACAGCGCAGTCAGGCTATTTAAGTCTGGTAGCCCAGCAGCTGCAAGGACACATGGAGGAACTGTAATCCAGAGTTGCATCGGCGGCATCAGGAGGAGCTGGGTGTTCGGAGTCACATCATTGGCAACAGGAGGAGCTGGGGGCCGTGGAAGCTGCAATTGTGTCTGGGGGTTGCATCGGTGGCGGGAGCAGCACCGGAGAGTCAGAGGACAAAGGGACTTAAGGAGAGCTAATTGGCGCACAGGGTGCTAAATTCAAACAGCACGGCTGGGCTATTTAAGTCTAGGAGCCCAGCCACTGCAAGGACACACAGAAGAGCTATAATTGTTTCCCACACACGCACCCCAGCCCCAATCTGTATTAAATAGCCGGTGGGGGTGGAGCTTTGGAGGAGGGCACACTGGGATTAGGTGTACTGGACCAGTAAGTGTCTTGGACTTGATGCAAACTGTGGGAGGGATGGCAAAGGGGTTACGTGTGCCTTGATAAACTGGGTGGATTTCTGTGTCTTCTAGTGAAAAGGCTAATCAGATCTTTGCAACACAGTATTCTGGACTGTTTCGTGCAGGGAGGAGTGGGTGGCTCTTGCAAGAGGCTCCCCCTGCATTTCACGACAAGAAAGGAGCACCTCGGGGTTGAGGTGCCAGTAAACCGGGCGGTCCTCCCCCGATGGACACTGTTCGGGACTCTGCTAGTGCCTTTGGGGGGAAAGGATTGTTTGGGGCTGGAGAGAGCAGCATCAGAGGGAGCTGCTGCAGTGTGGGTTTTTCAGCCCGCCCACCAACCCCGTTCCCTCCTCCCATTAAATGCCCGGTAGCCATGCCCCTGAATAGACCAGCACCAATCAGTGCTGGCCATAGGCAGGATCTTGGGCACCATAAAGTCTCTAACTTAACCTAAAAACATTCACTAAAAATACCACCAACAGCTTAATCTGGTTCAAGGTTGGTTGGCATTCATCTGTATCCTCCGGTCGTGCCTGAAAATAGACAGGATTTGTCTAGTGCACTTTCCAGGTCAACAAAAACTAAATAAATAAATAAAATAAAATAAAAATAAAATGGATATATTATCCAGCTGCAATTATAGCATACACTAAGTAATCTGATTGGGCAAACAATATCAGCATAATTTGTCCCATCAATTCATACAGTACCCTGTGCTACAACAATTAACTAGTAGCAGAGAATACACAATATTTAAAGCAGTTTTATCTTTGTTTTAAGAGGGCTGTACAGTTTGCTGAGGGGCTGGCATACGTTCACCTAAATCTGGTGGGGCGTCGAGGGTCCACTGGCTTATATTTTTGACTACTCTAACAGCATTAGTATCCCTGTGAACTGTACTGTTTTATAATCCCCAATCTTTTATAGGTTACCTGGCCATCAACATAGCATGGGTGCTCACCAACTTAGGGGCTTAGTTTGGTACTCTTGGAGGTAGGAGCTCTGAACTGTTGTGGTGAGAATAGATAGGTGGTAATAATAGGTAGGTACTGCTGAAAAACAGGGTGGTATCAGGTGTCTGGTAGTGGTGTGGGAATCACCACTGGCCACTGAGTTGGGGCCAGTGACCAGCACTGATTTCTGGACCATGTTCCTCAGTCAGTCTATCACTGGTATAAATATGGAGAACCCTCAGTACCTATTTAAGTGAATACCGCTGCATCCACGCATGTGCACACTAGCCTGTGGTATCTTCACTGTTCTTGGCATCCACTGGTATATTGGTGCAGATGTCCCTAGAGCGGGTGAACCATGGGGCACTTGCTGTCCGCAGGCGGAAACTGATTTCACATTCTCCAACCTATTAGTGGAAGGCAGACCCTCCTGGTTCTCTGCAGTCTTGACCTGAGGTGCTTTCGGTGCCATACACAGCTGGTCAGGAGATATGGCCGCAGGGTGCACGCCAGGGATGGCTCCCCTTCCCTAAAACATTTCCTATGGCTACTCCTGGTGACCCTAGTACTATCAGATGACATCGAGCTAAACCCTGGCCTGCCTTGCCAAATGGCCCCTGCTGCTCTGGGTGGGATGGCGGTCAAAGGGGTGAAAATAGCCCATCACAATATTCATAGCAACCTGCCCAACCTGGCGGAACTACTGGCATGGGTCACCCACCACACCCCTAACATCCTGGGAATAACAGAAACCTGGCTTAAACCCACCATACCAAACTCTGCATGTGCCCTTCTGGGCTATGACCTCCTCAGGCTTGATCGCCCAGGAAAAAAGAGGGGGGGGTTGCATCTTGGTCTATTATAAAAGCCATCTTAACTTGTTGGTGCTACCCTGTCCACAACCTGTGCAGTCCCCTTGTGAGTTCCTGCACATGGTGCTGTTGCTCGGGATGACCAAAAAGATACATGTTGTATTCACCTACAATCCCCCATGGGGCAGCCTGGAGGGGCTGTCCATCCTCCTGGATAATGTAGGTGCTGCGACCCGACATAATGAACTAATTATTCTAGGAGATCTCAACCTAAACTGGCTTGGTTGCAACTCCAAAGCATATGAACCACTCCTTGCTGGTCTCTCCCTGTCGCAACTGATTAAGAAGCCTACTAGATGCCCACCCAATGGTGGAGGGAGCTCTCTCCTGGACTGGGTCATGACAAATCGACCAGAGAGGATCAGCTCATTGGGCATCCTCTCTGACTCCATCTCAGACCACTCCCCGTGTATGGGGTGTGGAAGATTCCTTCTTTGAAAATCCCACATAAAATTATCCAGGTCCAAGACTACTCAAGGTTTGATCTTGGCTCCTACCATGCTGATCTCCAGCATGCTGACTGGTCAGCAATATGGAACGCACAGGATTCCTCATCAGCAGCCAGTCACTTCCTCACTGCGTTCAGGGTGCTACAGGATAAACATGCCCCCCTTATCAGACGGAGGGTCAGGGGCTCGGTGACAAAGTGGCTGCAGGGCAGTCTGCTAACCCTTATGAAGTACAGAGATAAGTGCTGGGCAAAATTCAAGGCCACGGTGGAACAGGCCGTATTTCTGCAGTACAGGATGCTCAGAAATTAGTATAAGAAGGTTATTAGGGCGGCCAAAGGGGAATTTTGCAAATATGTGCTGCTGCACACAGCTAGGGACCCCAGGAGGTTCTGGAGTAACATTAAGAATATAGTCAGTGGGACCCCGAGTGGTGAGACCTTGGATATGATCATCGATGGTGCCAGTTGCAACAACTCCCTGACCATTGCAAATGCATTCAACCAATACTTCTCGGACCTATCTACCTTTACCTCGTCACTCCCCCATGGGGGAGGGGAGAAGGGTGAAAAATGGGCACGACCATCCTCATCTTACCTGCCCCTCCTTTTAAGATGGTGGCAGTGCAAGAGGTGCAGAGACTGCTCTTGGGTCTCTCCCACTTCTCAAGTGCTGGACATGATGGATTGGAGCCGAAACTTCTGAGTCTTGGTGCCAATGAGATTGCCCCCATGGTAACCCATATCTTCAATCTGTCCCTGTCGTCAGGTGTCATTCCGGAAGTACAGAAAGTTGCCAGAGTGGTCCCAATACTTAAACAAGGAAACCCCAAACTCATAGAAAACTGCTGTCCAATATCCATACTGTCAGTGGTCAGCAAACTTCTCGAGAAGGTCGTGGCAGGGCAACTCTCGGAGTACTTGCAGTCTCATGACCTGTTGTCCCCTGAGCAGCATTGCTTTAGGAAAGGGCACAGCACAACTTCTACCCTTGTCACGGTCTCATCTTGGATCAGAGCAGCCATGGACCAAGGCAAACTCTCTGGAGCCATCTTTATAGATCTCTCTAAGGCCTTTGATCTTGTTGATCACACCATGCTCTCCACCCAGCTCAGCTCCTATGGTCTATCACCTGAGGTGCTCAACTGGTTCTCCAATTATCTAAGCGGCAGACAGCAACTTGTTAAGTATGGGAAGGAGTTCTTGGACACTATCCCTGTTACCATGGGTGTCCCACAAAGCTCCATCTTGGGGCCCCTGCTTTTCTCCATATTCGTGAACAAACTCCCGGCTGCTACTAGCCACTGCAAGCCTATCCTTTATGCAGATGACCTGGTCATCCTGACTCACTCCCCTGAGATAGGGGTCATAAATCACCACCTGAGCGAGGACTTGAGGAACATCCAGTCCTGGATATTGTCACATAAGTTGGTTATAAATCTCAGGAAAACCCAGGCCATGCTCTTTGGGCCTCAGGCCAAGATTAAGGCCGCCTCTACTCCACTATGTGTTTCTGGTGTCGACGGGGTCAAGATCCAAGTTACTGACAACTTTAAATACCTTGGGATGACGCTGAACCCGCAGTTTGACCTTGGCCGCCACATTCAGAATACTTGCAAGACTGTAAACTGCAAACTGGGTCTGGCATACAGAGCAAAAAGTAATCTTACTCTGGCAGCTCGGATTGCACTTGCCAGAGGGGTTCTCCTACCCTCGCTCTGCTATGGGCTCCTCTTGTTTGCCCGCTCATCCAACGTCCACCTCACTAGGTGGTCCACTGCCTACAATAATGTCTGCCGCTTTGCACTGGCTGCCCCCCATCTTACTCACCATTGCAACATCTATAGCAGGCTAAATTGGCTCTCACCCGCTAACCACATAGACTTCGTCTTAGGGTGCTTCACCGGAAAGGTCCTTGGCACTGGCACCCCTCCAGGGCTTGCGAAATTTCTTGTCCCATCCATCTCCTCTTCCTACTCCCTCAGGTCCCAGGGACAGGCCCTCCTCAAGACACTGGCTACATGGACTCAGATGGGTGGGTGGGACTTTGCTGCATTCGCTCCCAGACTGTGGCACTCCTTCCCTGCCCAGGTCCATGCCGCACACTCACAGATGTGTCTCCGTTCCTCTCTATGGAACAATCTCAAACTTGCCTCAGCCTGTGGCTGTCCCAAACCCCGTGAATTGATCCATCACAGCACTGCCCTGCTCTGGAGCTACTCCTGGACAAAAAAACAGACTCCAAGAGGTTGTTAAGCTGTATGGTGTCACACCTGAAGGATTTCGATACTGTGCCCCTGGAACTGCTCTTGGCTTCCATAAGGTGTTTATGTTGTTATGTTAATACTGTATAAGCTATGCCTTACCATGCTCGTACGCTGTGTTGGATCTGTAACATTACTGCTCTTATCTCCCACAAGGTGTTTATCTCTTGTTATGTTAATACTGTATAATCTATGCCTTACCATGTTTTGTATGCTGTGTTGAATCTGTATCCTCACATGAACTGTAACATGTCTAATTTGTACAATGTTGTTGTATGTACCTAAATCTATTATTCCTGTACTCTCCCAGGTCATACCTGAAAATAGGCAATTGTCTTGTCTAGTGTACCTAACTGGTTAACAAAAGCTAAATAAATAAATAAATAAATATAGGACATATGTGTAGCCGCAACTAGAATAATGCATTCAGTTTTGGTTGCCATATGTCAGAAGGGATGTTGCTGAACTGGAAAGCATTCAAAGAAGGGCAACTAGGATGATTTCAGGGTTAGGGGAGGACATGTCAACATAGGTTACATGAGACTTGTCGGGAGATGAATCAAAGGTATTAAATCTTTCTAACTAGACTGTTGTGAGGCATTATTTGTTTCAGTGGAGCAGACAATATTGCAGATATCGCCCCACCATTTATCAAATTTGTCTCCTTGTTCTTTTAGGTAATGTGCCAGCTTTTCTGTTCTTAGAATTTCTATGAAATTACACATCCATTTCTGAATCGAATCTGACCAATGTTTAAGAATAATGTGTCTGGCTGAAGCCCTAGTCAACAATATGGTGTAGTTCTGTTTTTGGGACCAGCTATGGAGATCATTAAAATGGCCTACAATGCAAGTCTCTATGTTAAAATGATTTGCAATGGAAGGTATATCTTTAAATACATTGTTTACGTCTCTCAAGAAATCTTTAACAAGTGTGCTGTTGAATAGGTTCCTAACCAGTCTCAACAACTGATATTTTCTTTTTCATGCTTTGTTTTTATTTTTCTTACGTGCAAAAGTGGCTGAGGAATTTAATTAACTATTGGTCCACCCCATAACATATTTGAGATATTCCATGTACCTCTCTCTTTCTTCTCTCTTGCTTTATTTCTACACTATATACAGGATTTTAGACAGTAATAAGGGGATTTTTCTTGTACTTCAATCTGTATTGGTCTGTTGCATGATAATATATAGTCTTTTTCCTAGTGACTGATCCTTTATCTATTTTCTTTTCTTCTTCCTGTTTTTCTTCCTTCTGTTTCTGCTATCAGTAATACATTAATAGGAGTTTGCATGAATAATTTAATTCATAACTACAAACATGTTACATTAGGTAGAAATTTGTAATATATGTTTGGATATATTGATGTGTTAATTAGATCTGTTATGTATGGTTGTACAATATGTATTGATTGTACTAGCGTGCATTTTATTTATTTAGCAAAAAGTTTATTGATAAAAAATATCAGTATAGGTTAATGGATCCAAACTTATTTTCACTGGAACATAGGAAATGGGTGGGGATAGGATAATTGTCTATAAAGGTATGGAAGAGCACATTAAATTTGATAAGGGGGTGTTCTGAAAGACCACAGAAGAAGTTGATAACAAGGGATTTTTTTTGGCTGGACTTGATGAAACTGTTCCATCAGATTCACTAGGCTCTGAAACAGTTTAGCAGGTGAGGCAATGCAGGCAGAATACATTTTGGAGGCTGGGTGCCTCGCTTTATTTGAGTGTATAACCATTGCGCCGATGGGGGACAAAGTAGGTAGGCATTGCCTGATTCAGGCTTGTCAAATGTGCTGTAATTTGATGTAATGTATAATTAATCATGCACTCTATTACACTCTACTGTAAATATGAACTGTGCCAGTGCTATGTAATTGTATTAACTGTGTACTGTGTCCGTTATATGTATTTGCCTCCCCTATTCCCTTCCCCTGGGTGGCACCTGGGAATGACCTTGGCTCAGTGTGCCTTTCCCAGTCACCGAGTTTCAAATAACTAAACAGAGTAATAAATAAAATTCTTTGTGACATCACAGTCTGTTGCTGTGAAAATTTTCATGATGTCACAAACAGAATTATGACTTCAGTGGAAGGAACAATTTGTGGATGACATTATATATATCTACATATTATGGTAGCATGGTAGTGCTATCATAGTTAGGGTTGAGGAGCCATTTACATATTAAACCCCAAATTGTGCACCTTAATAACTTTGCAACCATTTGATGGATTTACCTGAAATTTGGAATACACGATCAAGAACCATAGGCCTTAGGCTCTGCCAAGTTTCTTACCGGTCGGATATACGGCTGTGGAGTTATTAAGCGTGATCTGCGCGTGCGTTTACGCTTTTTCTGGAATTCTACTGTCGCGCCTACAGGTCGTACGGTTTGCATGACCAGCCCAAAATCTTTAGGGAACATGTGGCCGGGGTTCCCAATGTGCCTTTCAAAGATTTCGTGAAAAAATATTAAACGGTTCAAAAGTTATTCAAAAAACAATTTCCCATTATAAGTCAATGGGAAAAGTTAACAAAAAGTTCGACAGTGTCGCAAATGCACTTTTTACTGTCGCAAATGGCCCTGTTACTGTCGCAAATCCGCCATTTTGTTTTCAGTTAGTGATCAGAAAGATGCTTGGCATTTAAAATTGAGACCCTCTAGCAACCTAATTCTTTTTGTATTCACCTAGTTGGGCCCTGAGGATGCTATACATGTCTTTATTTTGGGGTAAAACACCCCAGAAATATGTTTTTCAGATTTCTGGAAAAAGTACTTCATAGCAAAGTAATTATCGCACTCATGAAAGTGTATAGAATTTTTTAAAGCTTTCTAAAATTAACGAAACACTACTTTGCCACTATACCCAAAATAACAGTAATTCTTTGGTACTCCGCTGCAAAAGAACGGTTTGGACTTTTGGGCTGAAATTTGGAGGGTACGCAGCCGACATCTCACAGATGTGCCTTTCAGTATTTTGTTGAAAAAATATTACATGGCGGCAAAGTTACGGTACTCCAAAGTTGACACTTTTTTTCCCATAGGATAACATTACGGCGTACAACGCATTGCAGCAATCGTTTGGTGCCCTGCTGCAACATAACAGTTTGGTCTTTTGGGCTGAAATTTGCAGAGAAGACAGCCAACATCCCACAGATGTGCCTTTCAGTGGTTTGGTGAAAAAATATTACAGGGAGGCAAAGTTATGGTAGTCTGAACTTCTGTTTTTTTCCCATTGGATAACATTACAGAGTTTGCCGCGCCTTTCAGGGCCCATATCTCGAAAACGGATGGGGGCTAAGTACAAAACTAGCCAGGAAAGTGATAATTCATATGACTTTTACGTTTTTTTTTTTCTGTGTCATACGGTTACTGAGATATAAGCAATTTACTATTCCAAGTCCTCATTTTTGTGTTCTGAGAGTCATTATTTTCCATACATTCTTTGTACTCACTGTCTTTCTCTATACAGCTTTTGGGTAAAACCAGCCTGTGCGCTTACATTACTGTTACCATTACTGTTTCTGCTTGCGGTTCCATACCCGTTTCACTTACCGTTCATGTTTACGCCACCATATGCGTTACCCTTTGCGTTTTCATTTGCGGTTGCGTTTGCGTTATTTTTAACATTTCTGTCTACAGTACTGTTTCTCTTTCTGTTTCGCTTTGCGTCACCATGTGGATTACAATTTGCGTTTGCGGGAACAATGTTACTATGTGACAAGACATCACGTGGCGGGGCCCCGCGCTCCAGCCACTGCATTACATTCACTATTTCTCATTATCATTCTCAAAAAGAAGGGAAATTAGAGGCAAAAAACTCAGTTTAATGCATCAGTTAGGGTTGTTCCACAGCGACAAAAGCGAGGAAATTCGATGTTAGGGTTGAAACCCCCTTTGCACTTCTCAGCCCACCCCAAATGGAATGGGGTGTGCATTGGGGTCATCGGTCTAACTGTCACCCCATTCTCCTATTCCTCAGCTTCTTTCCACATGTGATGGGGTGACACTTAGGGCCGATGACGCCAATGACATCCCCGATTCCATTTGGGGGGTGGGCTGGAAGGGTGCAAAGGGGGTTTCAACCCTAACATCGAATTTCCTCGCTTTTGTCGCGGTGGAACAACCCTAACTGATGCATTAAATGGAGTTTTTTGCCTCTAATATATATATATATATATATAAAATGGATAAAGACCCTGTTTTCATGCCGATATACTCAGTAAAAAGGAATGAGGAGCATACATTGAAATGAAATCTACATTGTGTCTATTTTTGTTTTAAACAGTTTTTTTTTACAAAGACTGGTACATCTATTCAGTAGCCTAGCAATGAAGGTTACATACAGTATAACTTATAAAGTATGATTTCTGTATCATGTAATGGTGACTAGGCAGTGTTACATGGGGTAATCTGTGGTGAAAATTGTTTGAATTAGTGTATTTATTATTGCGTGAAAGGTAAATTTGAGGCCAGCCACAGTAGCCCAGATTTAGGGGCCATATTATAAGAACTGTGTCTAGCCCTGTAGTTGGGGGAAGGTGCTAATTGTCTGGCCTGGGGTCTCAGCTACTTGATAATTGACCTCCCACAGTCAATAGAATGCCACCAGGAAGGGAGCAGGTTCTGCATAAAAGCAGCCACTGCCAACATGCCCAGCACCAATCAAGTCCAGCGAGTGAGTGGAACAGTGAAGGAGTGGAACAGGTGACTGGTGTTGACAGGCATCAGCAGAAGGAAGCGGAGAAGTGGGGGACTCTGCTAGTTGACTAAGGCAAGGCACCTGTCCACTGCTGTGTAATAGTCAATGCCAAGAACGGTGGAAGGTTAAAGGTAGGCCAAAATTAGGAATAGAAGCAGTACCAATCTAGGGTAGGAGTGTATAAAGATTTAAACAAGGCATCAGGGAACACAAATAGAAATAAACAAAAAAGGGGAAATTAGAACCACCCTCCAGTATCGAGGTAAGGGCACAAAAGTATTTCTAGGCAACACAGGGAAAATAGAGGTGGAGAATGCTAAGAGTGATGTAGTGCATTGGCTGTGGGGTGGCACTTTTCAGAAAGACCTTCTGGAGACTGTGGTGCTGCCCCATTCACACACACATCTCTGGGCTGAGGGAGGAGGTTGCTAGACTCCAGGCTGAGTTTGCTAGGATTTGAGGACCTCTCCCCCCCACCCAGTGGCTACCAAGTCTGCCACCATTACCTCAGAGGATGCCAGGGAGGAGGAACGGCCGAACTATGGTGGGCTCTGAAAATGTGGGGATGGTGGGACAGAGGCATATTCCTCAACCAGTGCCACTATGTAATTCCTATGCTACTCTGGTGGGTGGGACTGCCAGGAGGAGGCACCCATGGTAGTGACCAAGGGGGGATGTGGGGGACCTATGTGGTGGAGACCCCACGGATGGTTGTAGAGGACCCCAGAGGAGAAGCAAGCAACTTCTGGTGGGGGACTCAGTTGTGAGGGGAATAAGTTTAGGAATGGGAAAGGGGGGAGGCAGGTTAGGTGCCTACAGTACTTGGTGCAGGGGACAATGGACAAGAAAGGGAACTCTGCACCAGGAGCTTCAACTCATGGCTGAAGAAATGGTGCAGAGAAGAGGGTATGACTACACTGGCGACTGAGGACCCACCTAGGGGAATAAGGGCATATACAGGGGTGATGGCCTGCATCCATCTGGGAGAAGAACCGCAGTCCTCAGTGGATGGTTCAGATGTTACTTTGATGAACATTTAAACTGGCCAAGGGGGGTGGCAAAAGGAATTGGGATGTCAGAAACTGCCACCACCCCCACAGGATGAAGTGAAGCACAGGGAGAGTCCAGGAAAGACAGACCACCAGCCTGCAAATTAATAAAGGAATCAGGGTGGCACAGATAAAGGGTGAAAGGAAAGGAAAGGAAAGGAAAGGAAAGGAAAGGAAAGGAAAGGAAAGGAAAGGGGGCATTAAAAAGAGAGGTGGGAAGGTGGGAGGGCAAAAAGGAAACAAGGGGATCAACAAGCAGAGTGGAAGCAAAATCTGGAAGGCCATATGTATGAATGCTAGAAATCTAGGAAGTAAGATTCCAGACCTAGAGGCCATCATACCAGAGGCCAACCAGGATGTTGTGACCATCTCTGAGTCATGGTGCACTGAAAACCATGACTAGGACATGGCCATGCCAGGCTATATTCTGTTCAGGAAGGACCGTATGGAAAGGAAAGGAGGAGGTGTGGTTCTTTATGTGAGGGCAAGCATAAAAGTGATGGAGAACTACTGCCTGGTCAGCCTCACCTCAGTGGTGGGAAAGGTAATGGAGGCAGTCATAAAAGAGAGGGGTACTGCCTGGAGTACTGTGGCTTGCAGGATGACAGGCAGCATGGCTTCATGAAAGGAAAGTCATGCCAGATGATCTTGATTGTGTTCTTTGATTGGGTGACGCAGGTGGTCAACCGGGGGAGTGGTGGACATAACCTATCTGGACTTCAGCAAGGCCTTCGACTCCCCACAGAAGGTTGGTGAGCAAGCTGGAAAGTATAGGGATAGGTGGGAAAATATCCAGGTGTGTGGAAAACTGGCTGGAGGGAAGGAACCAGACAGTTGTTGTAAACAGGGTGTACTCTGAGATGGGGGAAGTGACAAGCGGGGGTGCCCCCAGGATCAGTGCTGGGACTCCTTCTTTTCAATATCTACATAAGTGCTATAACAGAGGGGCTAAAGGGAAGGGTGTACCTATTTGCTGATGATATGAAAATCTGCAATAGGGTGGACACAGTGGGGGGGGGGTGGAGGACATGAGGGAGGACCTGAAGACTCTGGAAGGATGGGCTGAGACTTGGCAACTGAAATTCAATGCCAAAAAGTATGCTATGGTGCATGTGGGGTGCAGGAACCTGAGAGCAGGATACACCCTTGGGGGGGGGGAACATCAAGGATATAGAGCAGAAGAGGGATCTGGGGATTATAGTATCATGTAACCTTAAGGTGAGAAACCAATGTAGCAGGGTGGTGGGGAAGGCAAATGGGATGCTGGCATACATTAGCAGGGGCGTCACCAGCAGAAGGGGAGAGGTACTGATGCCCCTCTACAAAGCCATGGTAAGACCGCACCTAGAGTACAGATTCAATTTTGGAGGCCACATCTACGAAAAGACATAGACAGGATGGAGAGGGTTCAGAGAAGGGCAACCAGGATGGTGTAGAATATGTAGGGGAAGACCTTTGAACAGAGAAGTAAGGAACTGGATCTGTACACGTTGTAAACTAGAAGGGAGAGAGGGGACATGATTGAGACTTTTAAGTATGTCAAAGGAATCAACAAAGTAAAGTAAGGTTGTCTACTTAAAAGGAAGGAAGGGCTAAAAATGAGAGGGCACAGCTTAAGACTCCAGGGAAGAAGATACAGAGGCAATGTGAGGAGACGGTTCTTCATGGAGAGGGTGGTGGAGGCATGGAACAGGCTTCCAGAAGAAGTGGTGTGGGCTGAAATGGTGGAGGGATTCAAGAGGGCATGAGACAGGCATATGGGGTTGAGTGGAGGGGGGTGGGACAGTAAAAGCTAAGATGTGTAGGGGAGAGGGAGAAGGGCAGACTGAATGGGCTGGTATGGCCCTTTTCTGCTGTCAAATTCTGTGATTCTTTGCGATACAGGGAATATAGGGGGAGGAAGAGGTACTGTGGGTCACCCCTAGAGATGGGGAATGGAGCCACTGTTTGAACTGGAGTAATCTGCAGACCTCCAGCACATGGGAAGGAATTAGATAAGGCACTGGTGGAAGCCATTGCTAAGATGGCAGAAAAGGGGGAGGTGCAGCTGGTGGGGGACTTCAACCTGTCAGATGTAGATTGAAGCCTTCACACAGCGGCTTTGGCCAGAAGCAGGGACATCCTGGACTCTCTGCAGGGGATGTTCCTCAGGCAACTAGTCAGTGAACCCACTCATGATGGGGCAATACTGGACCCAGTACTCATTAACAAGGGACAGTGTTGTAGACATCAAGGTGGGAGGCCACTTGGGGACCAGTGATCACCGCACAGAGTGGTTCAATATAAGGATGGCTGTGGAATCGAACCACACAGGGGCGAAGGTTCTGGACTTCAGGAGGGCAGATTTTAAAAAGATGGGTGAATGCCTCAGGGATGACCTAGCGGGGAGATGGCCTAGGTGGAGTGGAGGAACAGTGGGTGAAGATAGAAGGGAGAATAGTAAAGGCAACAAACCTCAGCATCAAACAAGTGAGCAAATGCAAGAAGAAAAACAGACCACTATGGTTCTCGAAAGATGTAGCTGAAAAGGTAAAGGCTAAAAGGGTAGCATTTAGAAGGTATAAGGAGATGCAGAGGGAGGAGGATAAGGAGGTGTATCGTAGGAAACAGAGGGAAGCAGGGAAAGCAGTAAGGAGTGCAAAGGCACAAACTGAAGAGAGAATAGCCCAGTAGGTAACAAAAGGGGGACAAGACGTTTTTTAGGTATGTAAGTGAAAAAAGGAAGACCGGGGTGGGATTGTAAGGTTGGGGGGGGGGGCTGAGCAGAGGGGATCAGGAAACGGCAGACATCCTGAACAAATACTTTTGTTCAGTGTTCACAGAGGAAAGAGAAGGGGAAGGGCCACAAAAAAGTAACAAAAGCTTTGGAGGGAGGGAGGCAGACACTAACCCCTCTTTGGAGGCGAGAGTCTTGAAGGGATTTGCTAATCCGAAGGTGGACAAAGCAAAGGGGCAAGATGGGGTGCATCCACGGGTATTGAGGGAGGTCAGGGAAATATTGGCTGCACCTCTGACAGTTCTGTTTACCAGCTCACTGGAAACAAGAGTGGTTCCAGAGGACTGGAGGAGGGTGGATGTAGTCCCAGTATACAAAAGTGATAGCAGGGAGGAAGCTGACAATAATAGGCCAGTCAGGCTAACATCAGTGGTGGGAATGTTAATGGTATCACCGCTGACGGAAATGATTGTAGAATATCTTGAATCCAGTGGGTTACATGACCCAAGGCAGCATGGTTTCACAGGGGGAGAGGTCATGTCAAATGAATCTGATAAGATTTCTCTGACTGGGTGACCAAGGAACCAGATCAGGGTAGAGCGGTGGGCGTGGCCTACCTAGATTTCAGTAAGGCTTTCGACACTGTTCCATATAGGAGACCAGTAAGCAAGCTGGGTAGCTTACTAGTGGGTCCAAAGTGGTAGATTGGATAAGAAATTAGGGGATAAGGGACAGGGGGTGGTGGTAAATGTAGCTCACACCAAGGAAGGGAGGGTGACCAGAGGGGTGTCTTAGGGATCACTGCTGGGACTGGTCCATTTTGTGACACTGCAGAGGAGCTGGAAGGGAAGGTCTGCCTTTTTGTGGATGACACCAAAATCTGCAATAGAGTGGACACCCCAGGCGAGGGGGTGTTGGAAAGGATGAGCAGAGACCTGAGAAACTAGAGGAGTTGTCAAGGGTATGGAAGCCGGGCTTCAGTGCGAAAAAGTACAAAATAATGCACTTTGGGCACAGAAACCTAGAGGCAGAGTACAAAATGGGTGGAGTGGTATGCATGACCACCAAGCAGGAAAGAGACCTGAGGGTAATCACTGGATGACCCAAGGATGGCCAGGTAGTACAGCAAGGCAGTAGGGAGGGTGAGTGGGATGTTGGGGCGCATAGGGAGGGGCATCACCAGCAGATAGGGGAGAGGTGGTGTTGCCTCTGTATAGACTGCTGGTAAGACCCCACCTAGAGTACTGCAACCAGTTCTGGAGACCACATCTTCTGAAGGACATAGACAGAGTGGAGATGGTCCAGAGGAGGGCAAGTAAAATGGTGCAGGGTCTGCATCAAAAGCCCTATGAGGAGAGACTAAAGGACCTCAATATGTACACCCTAGAACAGAGGAGTGAGAGGGGGGTTATGGTAGAGACCTTAAATGACCTCACAGGCTGGCTCAGTGGTGGAGAGGGCTGAGGTGCTGGCACCTTACCTCACACTATGCTGGTGACCCGGATTTGGGAATGACCTCGGGTCACTGGGGAGCCGGCTCGGGGGTGGTGGGTTGGAGTGGGATTGAGCCATGGCTCTCCCCTCCAAAGGGGTAGATGCCCTCTCACCATAGTCCTGCTCCCAATGGGTGGGCAGCGCAGGCAGTACAGAGCAGTGATGCAAGTCTTGGGAGGGGCGGAAGGAGCCACTGGATCCTGGCATGTGCGTGCGCCTACTCGCACGCAAACACACATGTATGCTGTGGCCAGGTGGGGGAGGGGGGACCCAAAAATAACAAAGTATATATAAAAAAAAAATTACAAAATACCTCATGGGGGGAAAATAAGATACAATAGGGGAGTATTTTTTCTGAAAAGAAGTGCTCAAGAACAAGTGGACATGCTATGAAGCTGGGGGTTACATTCAGGAGAGATCTAGATTTAGTAGTTGCCGTATTGGTCCTTGCAAGAATAGATCCAGAAGCAAATGATTTGATACCTTTTAATGGACCAACATAGATGTAACAACAAGAACAAAGTGCTCTAGCTTTCGGACCAACCAGTCCTTCTTCAGAAGCTCATGGCAGTTGTTTAGAAAATACAATACTTATAACAGCTAGATAATGCAGAGAAAAACAGAAAAAATCCCCATTGGTTTAAAATACTCATTTAAAAACCAGAAGATGATGTCAGAGAGTTTAACAAGTACAATCGCTCCTCAGTCCGAATGAACCTTGGGTTCAGATGTGCTTGGTGCAACACACATGCAAAGAATCCTACTGCACATAAATTTAATTGACATAAGATAACACTGCTGAAGCAAATAACCCCAAATCAAGCCATGAGTGTCACAGTCAGTATAAGGATGTGATTACTGAAAGGCAACCCCCACCCAGCTTAAAGACAAACTAAGATAGTTATAGGGCTCATGAAATTACAATGTATGCATTAAAGACAAGAATTACCAGTAAAGTTGTCTAAAAAACATCAGTGCACACTGTGTGATGTGTAAAACATAGCTGGACATGCCACCCAGCTGTATTCTCAAGCTAAATAAAAGGCCCAAGAAATTACAAAAACCTCAGGCACATAGGCACATTAACTACCAAAGGACCTTAAGAAAAGCCATGCTTGTGAAAAATAGGAAATTAGATGCCCTTCAACATACCATACTTCCTAACAACCATGAAGCACATAATGGAGTCACTGAACAACAACACAATACTGATGGACACCTTTCAGTTGTTAATTTGTCCAACCACACACTGACTACTGGAGAACTGAATGTACTTTCAAAGGGCCTCACTTTCTGCCCAACAAAACCACTGGATAACATACTGTTTTGTGGTGAACTAGAGAGTACTTCCGTAGATTGAGACTTAAAGAATTCTTTCATGGCAGGAAGAAATCACTGGTAGTGAAGACAGTGCAAACAGCAATAATGTAATGGATAAGAAAAGGAATCTGATTTTACCCCTCAAGTGGGCGTAACAAAAAACTAGACAATTATATTAATTGTTTCCGCCAACAAGTCAGTGGTCAGATCCTTACCAGGCAAAAACAAACCCATTATAACCTCTCTCCACTGGAACGGAGAGCTATAGGGACACTGAAATCAAACCACAACATTGTCATCAAAAAAGCTGATAAAGGTTCTGCAGTGGTGATTTTAAACAGAGAGATTATATTACTGAAGCTAATAGACAGCTAACAGATCTTACATACTACAGAGAACTGAGAGTGACCCCACTACAAGATATAAAGATGAACTATGTGACTTAATTAAAACTTTTCCTGACCATGTCCGAAAGAAACTAGCTCACCTCATTCCTGCTGAACCAAAGCCAGGGACATTCTACATGCTGCCTAAAATACATAAACCTGGCAATCCAGGGAGACCCATAGTCTCTGGTAATGGTACCTTGACTGAGGGATCTCAGGGTTTATAGAGACCATTTTGAAACCGCTGGTTATGGAAAGAGACAGTTATATCCAGGACACTACACACTTGTTATGCGTACTTTCTGGTTATAAGGATTTACCACCTGATACCATTTTAGTGACAATGGATGTAACATCCCTTTACACTAATATTCCACACACAGATGGCATTGCAGCATGCCTTAAATACATACATGAGAAAGGACCTGACCAAAACATCAACCCTGGAGTGGTGGGGAACTTATGGAATTCATTTTGACACATAACAACTTCAACTTCAATGGTAAACATTATGTTCAAACTATGGGAACGGCAATGGGCACCAAAATGGCTCCACAGTATGCTAATCTCTTTATGGCTAACTTGGAGGAGGATTTTTCAAGGCAGTATCCCCACAAACCACTGGCTTATTTCCGTTACATTGATGATTTGTTTATCATCTGGACGGAAGGCACAGATGCACTCAAAGATTTTCATCACAAACTTAATAATCTCCACCCTACTATAAAGCTTACCTGGAGTACTCTACCACCAAGGTTAACTTTCTGACACCACAGTCATCATTAAGGATGGAACCTTACATACATGTATTTACAGGAAGCCAACAGACAGACAGAGATACCTGCACAGGAATAGTAATCACCCAAACCATACAAAAAAATCTGTCATATACAGTCAAGCACTTCGTTGTCAACGTATTTGTTCAAATGAGGATGACAGAGATACACATTTGGCTATGTTGAAAAACACCTTTATGGAGCAGGGACACTCTTCCAGGAAATTGACAGGATAACAGAGCAGACAGCATAAGTACCAAGACAACAACTACTTCAATATAAAGAAAAGACAGCTACAGAAAGGATACCCTTGGTAGTCACATATCATCCAGACCTTGAACGCTCATGTAAGATTATTAAAGATCTCCACCCAATATTTAGTGAGGATGACACCCTTAATTGTATTTTTAAGGAACTCCCACTACTATCTTTTTAAACAACCGCCAAATTTATCCAGCCTAATTATTAGAGCAAACTTTCACCGAACAGAATACCATGTCACACAGTGGCACACGACTCTGCAATCGACGCCCCTGCAAGACTTGTGGGCTCATTTCTACCTCAGACTGTGTGGTTACATCACAAAACAGACAATTCCAGGTGCATGGGAGTTATACATGCATGTCACGACATGTTGTTTATTTCATTCAGTGCAAGAGATGTCCACAAACAGGTTATGTAGGAGACACAAGAGCTCCGCACTAGGATGAACTCACACAGACATACTATTACAGCAAGGAAGACTGAAAACCAGTGGGGCATCACTTCTCCCAGCCTGACCACTCAGTCTCAGATATGTCAGTAATGGTCTTAAAAGGAAATCTCAAAACACACAACAGAGACGAGCTTTTGAGATTAAAATTATTTTACATCTCAATATGGTAGCAGATGGGATGAACTTGGATATTGGCTTTATGGGACACTACAGAAACTAACATCCACAGACCTTTTCTTCTTCAAACTGACATATTATAGGACTTCAGCATGTGTGAGATGTGGATGCGTGTGTGTATGTATGTGTGTGGGTATGTGTTGTGAGGTATGTGATATAACAGATGTGGGACTTGCTGTCACTTTGAGGTAAGTCTCTATTTAGCTATATGGAGTTATAATGTGTTACTATTTTTATTTCACACACAAAGAATTTCTCCTTACTTTTTATCTTTGCCTGTGGGGAGTGGGGGGGGGGAGGATTGATTCCATTGCACCATATTCAGATTACCCAGCCTGCTAGTGTACATACAGGAGTGTTATCTTATACTGTTATATATAATTTTTGTAACTCTGTACATATTGGGATGTGTGATCTCATTTGCTTGGGGGTCCTGCACATATCTTTTTACATTAGGCTAATATTGTAGTAATTTACTCAGGATTTCATGACTAGTTGTATTCCTTTGGGGAACTATTACAGTTACTGAAGTTTATATAGGTTCACTAGGAGAGAGATTGAGTGTGTGTGTGTGTGTGTGTGTGTGTGTGTGTGTGTGTGAGAGAGAGAAGAGAGAGAGAGAGAGAGAGAGAGAGGGAGAGAGAGAGACAACATCTCGTTTAGCTTATGATCCCCCACCCACATTATTGTGATGTGGGTGGGTTAGGTTGTATTGTTTGTATGAACAGGAGGAGATAAATTACATTTTATCTCTTTTCAGATTCCCTTGACACTTGTGGTACATGAAGTTGCTACATTCTCAGTATATATTGACATCAGTACATATCAGGCTGCACATGGTCTGAATTCCTGAGGTTCCTCGACTAGAGTTTTTTAACACCAATATTATCAATTTATATTTAAATTATCATTTATATAGTCCTGAGGTTTTTGTAATTTCTTGGGCCTTTTATTTAGCTTGAGAATACAGCTGGGTGGCATGTCCAGCTATGTTTTACACATCACACAGTGTGCACTGATGTTTTTTAAACAACTTTACTGGTAATTCTTGTCTTTAATGCATACATTGTAATTTCATGAGCCCTATAACTATCTTAGTTTGTCTTTAAGCCGGGTGGGGGTTGCCTTTCAGTAATCACATCCTTATACTGACTGTGACACTCATGGCTTGATTTGGGAGTTATTTGCTTCAGCAGTGTTATCTTATGTCAATTAAATTTATGTGCAGTAGGATTCTTTGCATGTGTGTTGCACCAAGCACATCTGAACCCAAGGTTCATTCGGACTGAGGGCAGTATTGTACTGTTAAACTTCTCTGACATCATCTTCTGGTTTTTTTAAATGAGTATTTTAAACCAATGGGGAATTTTTTCTGTTTTTCTCTGCATTATCTAGCTGTTATAAGTATTGTATTTTCTAAACAACTGCCATGAGCTTCTGAAGAAGGACTGGTTGGTCTGAAAGCTAGAGCACTTTGTTCTTGTTGTTACATCTATGTTGGTCCATTAAAAGGTATCAAATCATTTGCTTCTGGATCTATTCAGGAGAGATGTGAGGAATTACTTTTTCACAGAAAGAAAGGATTCCTGGAACAGCCTTCCAGCGGAGGTGGTGGGGATGAAAACAGTGGATGGGTTCAAGAGTGCATGGGATAAGCACAAGGGAATCATACTGAAAAGGAAGGTGGGAGGGTGAAAGAGCTGTAGATTGGGCACGGTTTGCGGTAACAGTGTGTGTAGGGAGAAATGGGCAGACTGGATGGGCCAAGTGGTCCTTATCTTCTGTCAAATTCTAGGTTTCTATCTTAGATGTTATTTCATGCTGATTTATTGGTGGACTAAGTATGCCCATATTTTATTTCTTTAGTTATACATATTTTCACCAGTGAGTATGTGAATATTATCTTCTGACGGTTTAAAAGCAGGGAAGAAATGGCACTACTGTAGGGGAGACTGGAATGTTCACCATGCTTTTTAAGTCATAATAAATTATGGGGACTAATACCAAAATTCAGAAAAATTTCAAAAAATAATTTTTTAACATACTTTTTGAAAACTGTTATGAAATTTTCTCTTGATTGGGCGCCAGCATCCAACAAGGTGGTTCGGCTTTCCAGCCCGCTGCCCACCATCCGCTTCAGCAGTCTACCACCGTTTGAGCCCTGGGGAAGCCTGCTGCACGCTCACAGCCCTTGTTCAGTCACCTGCATCTAACAAGGCGGTGTGGATTCCCTGCCCGCTGTCCACCTCCCGCTTCAGCAATCTACTACCGTTTGAGCCCTGGGGAAGCCCGCTGCAAGCTCACAGTCCTTGATCAGGTGCCTACCTCTAACAAGGCGGTGGGGCCTTTCTGCCCACTGCCCATTTCAGCAATCTACCACTGTTTGAGCCCCGGGGAAGCCCCCTGCAAGTTCACAGCCCTTGATTGGGCACCTGCATCCAACAAGGCGGTGTGGATTTCCTGCCCACTGCCTGCCACCCACTTCAGCAATGTACTGCCGTTTGAGCCCCAGAGAAACTCGCTGCAAGCTCACAGCCTTTGCTTGGGTACCTGCATCCAACAAGGCAGTGCAACTTTCCTCCCGCTGCCCGCTTCAGCAATCTACTGCTATTTGAGCCCTGGGAAAGCCTGCTGCAAGCTCACAGCCCTTGATCGGTCAACTGCATCCAACAAGGTGGTGCGGCTTTCCTGCCTGCTGCCCGCTTCAGCAATCTACTGTGATTTGAGCCCCAGGGAAGCCCACTGAAAGCTCACAGCCCTTGATCGGGTGGCTACATCCAACAAGGTGGTGTGGCTTTGCTGCCTGCTGCCCGTTTCTGCAATCTGCCACCGTTTGAGCCCCATGGAAGCCTGCTGCAAGCTAACAGCCCTTGATTGGGTGCCTGCATCCAACAAGGCAGTGCGGCTTTCCTGTCTGCTGCCCGCTTCAGCACTCTACTGCCTTTTGAGCCCCGGGGAAGCTCGCTGCAAAGTATGGTCCTCAGCAGATTACTTTTCAATTTTAGGTGCTCTCCTGGCAGGTGATCCCTGATTGGCGCTCCCTTGGATATAGCAATCTTGATTAGGTCTGCCTCAAGCCTACTTTCCTTCCATTCCTCTGCGCTAGTTTCAAGCTGAATTCCTCTGCGCTACTTTCAAGCTTAATATTGTAATCCCACCTACCCTTCCTGGCCCCGACTGCTATTAAATTCACCTAAGTCCCTCCCACCTAGAACACATCTCACTCTCATTGACTTTCTCACCTGGTTCTCCCTACACTTAAAGGGCCTCCTAAACTTGCTCCAG
Source organism: Neoceratodus forsteri (assembly GCA_016271365.2). NCBI lineage: Eukaryota > Metazoa > Chordata > Ceratodontiformes > Ceratodontidae > Neoceratodus > Neoceratodus forsteri. The sequence continues at coordinate 158,744,771 of CM057458.1, read as the reverse complement.
CACAGCTACTCGTAACACCTGCTTAGCCATAATGTTACTAACTATTGTCCTACTGAGCTTGTTCTCCATTTTTATCCAAGTCTCCCGAACTGGCACCACACAAGAACCCCAATCCTGCAGAGTCATTCTCAGAATAAATGGCTATCAATTATCAGTTTTTGGAACTTTCACAAGCAACACTGACCTGATTCTAGCCAGTCAACTCTATACAGGACCTCATAACCTATGGTTGCTTCTTCTTGCGCCTGAGAAAGTTTCCTTGCTTCTTAGTCCATCTTTATTATTAACCTCCACACTACACCAGGACAGGAAAAAAGTCCAAAAAAAAAAGGGCACCATTCTATGGGAAACACATTATAGCCCTTCTCAAATGCCTAATACTGCTGCTACTACTTGTTTCAGGCGACATCCACCCCAACCCCCGACCCCCACAGCTGGCGTCAAAGGATTCCCGTAAACCTGGGACTCTGTCCTTAGCTAGCATAAATATCTGCAGCCTTCTCATGAAAATCAATTCCCTCACCGCTTGGATCTCTCAACACAATCCTGACATCCTGTCTGTCCTAGAAATTTGGTTGACCTCTAAGATCCCTGACTGCTTTTTCTATTCCTGGGTACACAGTCCTCAGACAAGACAGGGTCTCCAAGAAAGGTGGTGGCTGTGCTCTTTACCTAAAAGAGTCACTTGTAGGTCATGTGCTATCCTTACCCATCCCTGGGAATGACTTTTAGGTACTTGCTGCTAAGGTACTGCTTGGCGCGCTCATAATAAGGTACTGAACATTACCTCAGTCTATATTCCACCCAAACTGACTAACCTGGGCCTTGCCTTCCTCCTCGACTCCATCAGCTTTCTAGGGTACAGCACGGAAGTTATCATGCTTGGGGGTTTCTTTTGAAATTTCTTTTTCTCTCCTCCTACATCCCTACCAGAGCCGCACCTTCAGGAGTCGCCAGTGAAACCCATCCCTGCCACCGACTTACCTGCTGCTTGGGTCCCTCATCCTGCCATGGCTTGCCCCCCAGGTGGGGTTCAGGGTGGGGCAAAACACCCCTATACCTTAATGTCTTCATCAGGTCCCTGAGACAGCAGCAGTCAGTGGCATATCAGGACTGGGTTCGGCTCTCCGTCTACCCGGCTCTGGAGGGTGATTTTTCCCCTTTCTGTGTGAGGACGTTGCTGGCCCATGACATCAAGGCGCTAGCACTGACATCCGCAATGTCCTTCCTCCCTTGATGATGCAGCCCCTAGAGGTGATTGGTCCACAGGCCTCCGCCCATGACCAATCAAACCCCCGAAGTGCCGACAAGCTGTCATGCCCCCAGCCTCCGCCAGAGATCACCGCTCGCCGGGTTGGATCCCCACCCTCCCCCCGGAGAAGGCAAGCTGTCATCAGATGCTCAGCCTTTCTCCCCCTCGTGACCCGAGTCTGCTCCCGAACTTGGGTCGCCGGCATGGTGCGAAGTGTGGCGTCCAGCACCTCAACCCTCAGCGCCACCGGGCCGGCATGCTTGGGGGTTTCAATGTCAACTGGTTGGCCCCCAGTGCTAACAACTACAAGGATGCCCTGGCTGCTGCTAACTTTACACAAGTGGCCTGGTCACCCACCAGGATGAACTACAGGATAGGGACCTCTGCTCTTCTGGATTGGGTATTAACTAATTGACCTGTACACATCTCAAAAACTGAGGTTCTTCCTGACACCATAAGTGACCATTCACTGGCAATGTCTCTCTGGACTAACAAATTCAACAAACCCCCACCAAAAAACATTTTAAGCAGAATAGTATCGCCTGGGTGCCTAGGACCCCTTAAATCACTTCTGTGTGAACTCAACTGTTCTTCAGTTGACACTGCTCAGGATGTGGACTCAGCCCTTGAATACTTTATTTATACCTTTAACTCAGCCTGTGATGTCCACGCTCCTTTAAAGAAATGTAAGGTCAAGGGAGCTATTAACCCATGGGTGTCCTTAGATCTTCTTAGACAAATGAAATCCCAGGACCAGCTCTGAGTCTGTGCTAAAGCGGCTGGCACTCCTGCTGATGCTCAGGCCTACAAAGCAGCCAGAAATGCCTGTACAGAAGCCATATGACTTGTGAAAGTCAATTACTACAGGAGCATCCTAGCCAACACTTAGAAAGATGGGAGGAAATTCTGGGAAAATCTCTCTCAAGTAACAGGGAAAAATCCCAAAGTTACTCCCTCAATGCTCAACATTGATGGCTCTATCACCTTGGATAAGGTAACCATTGCTAACGTGTTCAACACCACTTTTACAGACCTAAGTCATGTGCTCGTCCCTAACTTTTTTGATCCAACCCCAGATGCAACTCCACCCGACATCTCAAGTGCGACCTGGCAGCACCCTCCATTTTACTTTAAGGCCATTTCTCAAGGCCTAGCGAAAAAGCACCTACTCAAAGTTCTTGGGAGGTCCAGGCATAGTGGTGACTCCCTGGACCTGAAACTCCTCACCCTCACCATTGCTGAAGTCCTACCCCACCTTACCAAACTCCTCAATCACTCCCTTATGCTCTCTCAGTTCCCCCGTAAATGGAAGTCCACCGTGGTGACCTCGAGGAGGGAGGAGGTGATTCTGCCATTGTATAGGTCATTACTGGCCCCCATATCTGAAGAGGGACATTAAGTTACTGGAGGAGGTGCAGCACAGGGTGACAAAGATGATCAAGGGGCTGGGGGACTTATCATATGAGAGGAGGCTGAGGGAGTTGAACATGTACTCACTGGAAGAGAGGAGGGACAGGAGGGACATGATTGAAACCTTTAAGTACATGAAAGGAATATACAAGACAGGTACAGAGGGGCTGTTTAAAGTAAGGGAGGGGAGGGACACCAGGGGCCATGATATGAGACTGGAGGGAGGAAGGTTCAGGAGGGAGATGAGGAGATAGTTTTTACAGAGAGGGTGGTGGCTGGGTGGAATGCGTTACCTGCAGAAGTGGTATCCAGTAGAACAGTGGACTGCTTCAAAAGGGGATGGGACAGGACAAGGGGGAGGGTCAATGAAGGGGAAGGGTGGAAGGGAGGGGCAGCTGCAGAATAAGGGGTGCTAGCTGCACATTCGAGCAGACTTGATAGACCTCTAGGCCTTTATCTGCTGGCAAATGTTGTATGTTCGTTAAAGCGGTGGCAAGACTCTAATAAGCAACTACAGACCTATCTCCATCCTCCACCCTCCTTTCCAAAGCTTTGGAATGGATAGTGGCAGATCAACTCATTGAATACCTGGAAAAATATAATTTACAATGTCCCCAGCAACACGGATTTTGAAAGGGGCACAGCACCACCACTGCACTCCTTGATTTCATCTCCTACATCCACCAAGCACTAGATCATAACCAATTGGTTGGCGCCGCCTTTATTGACCTGACCAAAGCGTTCGATAACATTAACCACTCCCTGCTGATTGAACAATTACCTCATCTAGGACTCTCCCCGGATGCTACCTGCTGATTTAAAGGCTATCTTAGTGACTGTTCCCAGCAGGTTAGAATAGGCGAATCCCTCTCAACCTCTCTTCTTGTCTGATCTGGAGTCCCCCAAGGTTCAATCATTGGCCCATTACTTTTCAGTATCTTCCTGAACAAACTCCCTGCCTCCTGCCATGGCAGAATTCCACTATATGCGGATTATGCAGTCATCTTCACGAGTCACTCTGATCCCTCTTTCCATCAGCTCCAGCTACAGAGTAGTTTCTCAGAAAACAAAACCTGGTTCAGATTGCACAAGCTCATCCTAAAGTACTCTAAAACCAAAACAATGCTGTTCCATGGTACCCATAGCAGACACAAAGACCAACCACTGCTAACCGACAACAGCGGAGGATCAGCGCTGGAACAGGTTGACCAGTTCAGATACCTGGGTGTGACCCTAGACTGTATGCTCTCATATAACAAACATATCCATAACACTGCTAAATCTGTAAATGCCCACATTGGGCTGCTGTACCGGCATAGGTACTGTCTGACGGCAGACGCTTTAAATCTTGCTAGTCACGGCTCAATCATCTCAATAGTATAATTCACTTATTTATTTATTTCAATTGCAGATTAATTCCTTTGAGCCAGGATAGCTCTTTTACAAAGGTTCCATGTCAAGTGGACGAGAGACAAAAATTACATAGGCAGGTTGTTTAACATTCCAAGAAGATATTTAGATACAGGCTGAACAAGCAAAAAACAAATAGGCAGTTACATTGACTATAATGTCACATGAATTAGAAGTACATTTGGACATTCAGGGCAAGATACACTAAAATACAGAAAAAGGCATCAAGGAATCAAGCTGATGTTAAGTGCACGGTAGCATGGAAGTAGCCTGAGGGGGCTTTGTCTCAAGGTAGGAAAGTGGGGTGAGGGAAAGAGCAGGAGTAAGGGGACAGCCATCAAGGGACTTTGTCAGGAAGGGGGCAGGAGAGAAGGGAGAGGGGAAGTAGGAGGGGAGAGAAAAGGTGGGTGGGTAACTCATGGTGGTGATAGTCGCCTGCGTTTAGTAATTGCAATCACATTGCTTATTTTGGGCCAGAAGGGTTAGCAAGTCTCTTTTAAAGGGGCCAATTTTTGTGTGCTCCATGGTGGTAGTAGGGAGTTCATTAAACCAAGTGGGCCCATGGTAGGAGAGTGACCGCTGTGCCAGTCAGGTTCTTTTGAAAGAGACATGGAGCACTCCCTTAGCCGTTCTCCTAATGACTTTTGAGGAGGGGTTGCACTGGAACACAGCGGCAATAGAATCGGGAGCGAGACCTAGGAGGGCTTTTTTTTGCCAATTAGGCAAGCCTGATACTTTGCCCTAAGGTGTGAAGGCCAGCAGTCACAGGAGTAGAGAGTGCAAGTATGGGTACGGTGTTTGACCCCAAGGACCAGGTGGCAAGCCTTGTTGGTTAGTAGTTTTATTCGTTTTATAGCTGAATCAGTGGCAGCACTGTAAATGACTAGTGCATAGTCTATGATAGACAGTATAGAGCTTCGAGTGACTAGGTTAAGAGCCTCGGGGTCATGGCTTGCCTGTGCCTATAGAGGATGCCAAGCCTAATATTAGCAGATTTGACTATGTGGCATGAAGGAGAGGGTGTCATCAATGTGTACTCTGAGATATTTAAAGGTAGAGACTTGTTCGATGTTATCCCCCTTTTAGGCTAAGGATATTCAGGGGTTCAGCATTCCTTTTGGTGTGCGGCAGAGTAAGGTGCATAATTTTTGTTTTTTTATAATTTAGAAGGAGTCGGTTTTGGGAGAACCAGGTCTCAAGCATTGCAAAGCTATGCTGTAGATTTTTTGAGATTTCAGATGCGTGGCTGCCAGGTACTGAGATAACTGTATCATCTGCATAGAGCAGCATTTTAACAGGACACACATTGGGAAGGGAATTTATAAAGAGACTGAGGAGAAATGGATCTAAGATTGAGCCCTGGGGGACCCCCCAGGGCTACCTTTCTGGGGTCAGAGGTTTCACCTCCTATCCTCACACACTGCGTCCTGTGTGAAAGGTAGCTGTTAAGCCAGGAGATGGTATCTACTGACAGTCCCAGGGTCCTCAGGTGTCTGAGCAGGATTTGGTGGTTAACGGTGTCAAAGGCTTTGGTGAGGTCTATAAATATAGACCCCACTGTTTCTCCTGAATCAAAAGCTTTGTAGACATGGGAGGTATAGTCGATTAGTGCTGTGTCTGAGATGACACCCGTGCTGGTGTGGGCATAGCAAATTGTACTCATTTAAATAGTCAGTAAGCTGGTCAGAAAGAACCCTTTCTAGCACTGTTGAGAGAGGGGTTAGTATTGAGATGGGGTGATAGTTTCCCATATTAGTTCTGTCCCTGTTTTTAAACACCAGGGTGACCAGGGCAGTCTTCTACCTATCTGGGAAGATTCCAGTACGCAGGGAGATGTTGAATAGTTTGGTTAGTGGAGAGGCTACTTCTTCCAATGCAAGAGCTAGCCACTTCATATCTAGTGAGTTGCTACCAATCCTGGTTTTGTTTAGAATCCTTCTGACATATTTAATGGTCTGTGACCTCATAATTTGCCTAAAGTAGAACAGTGGTTGACCTGGTTTAAGGGAGTAGGGAGGGTTAGGGTAGATGGAATCTGTTGCTAGCGCTGTCTGGAGAATTTTGGGGGAGAGTACAGAGCTGAGGTCAGTAAAGGCATTAGCCAGGTCAATAGGTTGCTATAATTACTGGTCATCAATTTTACCATAGGTTTAAGTGGTTGATATTTCCCGTAACAACTAGCTGGTTGTTGTTATGGATTCCATAACTTTTGATTGGCATCTTAGTCCAAGCTCTGTGCATTCTCAGAGTGCACGCATAAGCCCAGTGTCAGTAAGAAAAAAAACGGCATCCGAGTTTGTAATAAAAATCTGCTCTTACTAAACAAACTATTCCTGGTCCCACTGGTTCACAAAATGTAACCAAAGTAACTGAAAGAGAAATCAGTAATTTGAACCACAATCCCTTTCTTTTCACAGGAACCTCCGGACTATGTGGGCACGTCTCTTAAATGACCAACCACTGAAGAACCACGAAGGCCATGTCATGTTTAGAACATTTCAAGAACTATTAAATGCATTTTAGTCGCTAGCTATAGTAATTTTACTATAACTTTTTTTCAATACTCATTTTACTATTCCCGTCAGTGCTTTCCTGTTCACACTGAATCCCCATTCTTTACATGCTGTTGTGGGCGCATAAGGAGAAGGTCAGAAATGTTCATTTAAATCACTATATGAATTGTTTGGGTTGCATTTCCTGTTGTTTTAAGACAAGTAATTAAAAAGTCTGCTGTTCAAAAAAATCCCTTCTCTGTATCTATGTTTAGTAATGCCTTACTTTAGAGTGCAGCTTTGCATTTACAGGAAACATGAACTCCGTTGCATAAAAATTGATGCCAAGCAATTATACAAAATAAATCAAGAGGAGGTAGTCCAACTCGAATTGAATGCACACCCTTGTCGAGTGATGCTTGAATAAACCCCTCGAGCTGCGCTCTCAGGGTTTATGTAGCATCACTTGACTCGGGTGTGCATTCAGTTCTCGTATCAACCACCTCCTCATGCATTATTCTCTATGTAATGGGCCAGATGTGGTTACTATGAGATCTGGTGGAGCTCTGGATTCTTTACCGGAGAGGGCCTTAATGTTTTTCCAAAATTCCCTGCCATTGCCCCAGTTCCTCTCAAGTTGTTCTTTATAGTAGGAAGCCTTAGCATTTCTTACTTGCCTAGTGCACTTATTCCTAGCCATTTTGTAAGCAGTAATATCAGTTTGCCTGCCTGTCTCTCTTGTTATATGCCAGAGGTTGTTACGTTGTTTCATCTGAGCAATGAGTGGGCCAGTGAGCCAGGGGTTAATGGCTCCTTTTATTTTGACAGTTCTGACAGGGGCAAATAGGTCACATGCATTGTTGAAGGTAATTATGAGGTAGTCAAGAGCTTTATTAGCATCGCTGCAGTCATCTAAGGTGGTCTGCATTCTTTAGATACTTCTTGAAATTACCCATTTGCCCCTTTTTGAGGTAATGGCATTTAAATACAAACATAGAAACACAGAAGCTGACGGCGGATAGGACCACAAGGCCCATCCAGTCTGCCCATTTTTTTTTCTGCCTTATGAATGTGCCATCGACCTTTGCTCTGTCAATGGCCTATCTATTCATACTCATCTGTAGTGCTCCCTTATACCTATCCCATGCTTGTTTGAAGTCCTGCACTGTATTCATATCCACCACTTTCTGAGGTAGGCTGTTCCATGCATCCACCACCCTTTCTGTGAAAAAAAACTTCCTCACATTACCCCTTAATCGGCCTCCCTTTAATCTCATGCTGTGTCCTCTTGTCCTGCTTTTGGTGAGCTGGGGAGGGGGGTCTTTTGGGCCTTTGTTTGTCCAGGAGCAGACTACTGGCGAGTGATCGCTTAAGGTGTTGGGCAGGATGGAAACGCTTTTGATGTGCTCAGGGTTAGTAGCAAGAAGCCGGTCGATAAGTGTGCTTGTGCCAGTGTGGTAGTTCCACTTTGTTGCTTACGTGACCATCTGAGTAAGATATAGGCCATGGATTTTGTCCCTAGTAGTAATTGTATCCTGTGCAAGCCAATTTGTGTTAAAGTCCCCTAGGATGACCTGCTCCTAGTCTTGGTTGTCTTGGTTGAACTTGCTAAAGTGGTTGAAGAATAGGTCAAGCCCTAGGGCTTGTTTGCTGGGGAGTATGTAGACAGTAGTCAGAGACATTGTTTTACCTTGTCGGCCGATTGGATAGCTTGATTGATAGAAATTGGGCTTCTTTAGTGTTAACATTATTTGGCATAATCTGACCACTTATTTTGTTACACAGATAGACCAGACACCCACCCCCCATGCTTGGCTAGTCTATCTAGCTGGAAGGTAGCGTAGCCATCAAACGAGACAGAGGAATCAGGTATTTTTTGTGATAGCTATGTTTCAGTGAACAAGATGATGCCCGGTTTGTGGACTGCAACCCAGGCCTGGAATTGGGTACATTTGGGAAGAAGACTCCCAATATTAATTGATGCGATTTTTAGGCATCCGTAGGTTGAAGGGTTCCCAGTGCCATTAGGGCCAGGGTTGGAGTGGACATTCTCGGAAATCAGTAACAGGATAATTATTATCTGGGAAAGGTAGTGTTTCCAACATGTTCTAATACTCTGGGACTGTCTGCTCTTAATAAGGCTGTGATTTTGTGATTGTTTTTTAGAGGTAAATGAGCACATCATGGTCAAGGTGACCTCCGGTGTTATGGGAGGCAACTGGTTCATTCTATAATAGACTATGGCCTTGTAGTTTGTGGATCAACCACCAACACCGCTCTCCAGCACATAGCTCTAAACCCTCAACAAAGCCTGTCGATTCCTTACATCATCCACTTGACTTTCCCACACCTGTGATATCTATGAACAGGCCAACTGGCTCCAGCTATCGGGCAGGCTAAGGAATCAGACCTGCATCCTTGCAAAGAAGACCTCACTGGGTCTATTGCCCCCTGGGGTTCAGTCTTTATTGACTCCACACTGTGCCACACACCTTTTTCCGCAATAGGTCTTTCTTTCCTTTGGAGACCAGAGTCAGACTTGTACAAGTCACTTTCCTCCCCCTTCTGGACTATGGCGACATAATTTATAACACTTCAGCAATTATGAGACTCCATAAATTAGACACCCTCTACCACCGTGCCCTGCATTTTATCCCCAACTCCTTGTACCGAACTCATCACTGTGATTTGTACCTAGCAGTTTGGTGGACCTCGCTAACCATTAGGTGTGCACTCCATGCCGGCACCTGGACCATAAACCTTCTTCTGAATAAACTCCCGAGCTACCTAACTTCTCTTGCCCATATTTCCCAGTGTCTACTCACTCAGAAAGTCGGTCTTTATCCTTCTAGATGTACCCAGGACTCGGACCTCCTTTGGTAAACGCGCTATCTCATGTTTCCTTCCAACCATTTGGAATCGCTTACAATCCTCGCTGAAATTATCCAGTACTGTCCCTGTTAACTTCTTCAAAAGGATAGCGATTGACAAATTAAAGATATATGTAACTGCTTCTAATCTCCTCCTCCATCCTAGTATTCCTCATTTAGCCATCACCTACCCTTCCCCTTTTTTCTTCTTCTCTTATTTGCCATGTACTCCCTATCCCTCCTGCTCCTTACGCCTTCCCATAGGCTAATGCTGATTGTTTTTAAGCATGTTACTTTATGACCTGAACATAATGTACTACATTGAATCTTACTGTTTATTAATTACTGTTATGTCATTCTATCTATGTATTGTGTACTTGTCTGTAAACCTGTAATCAGGACCTCCTTGTGAATGAGCTTGCTCAATGAAGTTTTCCTGCAATAAACTTGAGCTTGAACTTGAACTAACCAGGAACTCTGAAAGTCTATCATTTACCATTCCCTGCTGCTGGACTGCACAAGGCCAGCTGCCGGACCACACAAGGCCAGCACTCCTATAAAGTCAGAGCCTCAAATTGGTTTAACTTGCTCCCAGTGGAAATGATCATCAAAAACTACACTTCTCAAGGCTGGCTATGTGGTGCCAACAGGTATTGGGGCCCCATATCAGGATTTCTAAACCCTGTCTATGATCATGACAGTATAGATTTCTGGGGCTGCCACAGCACCGACTTCTGTCTTTTTCTGTTCGCTCTCTTATAGCCGTTTCTCTTACAATTTCAGGTGTGAACTCAGGTCTACATGATGCAAATGTGGCTATGTACCTACTGGCCTGGCATTATGGTGCCAGCCTTGAAATGTGTAGGTTTTGATTATCAGCTGGCAGTTCAGCCTAGAGGTTAAAGCAAAGAGCTGTGAACAAGCTTTGTTCATCCAGCAGAATGTGTTTTGATTCCAACTTAGAAACATAGAAGTTGACAGCAGATAAGGACTGCAAGGCCCATCCAGTCTGCCCATTTTTTCTACCTTATGAATGTGCCATCGGCCTTTGCTCTGTCAATGGCCTATCTATTCATACTCATCTGTATTGCTCCCTTTTGCCTATCCCATGCCTGTTTGAAGCACTGCACTGTATTCATATCCACCACTTCCTGAGGCAGGCCATTCCATGCATCCATCACCCTTTCTGTGAAAAAGAACTTCCTCACATTACCCCTTAATCAGCCTCCCTCTGATCTCATGCTGTGTCCTCTTGTCCTGGTATTTTTCTTATATTAAAATATGTTAGACTCTTTCACCTTGTTAATGCCTTTAAGATGTTTGAATGTTTCGATCATACCACCTCTCTCCCTCCTTTGCTCTAGGGTATACATATTGAACTCTGTTAATCTGTCCTCATGTTTTCTGATGCAGTCCCTGCACCATTTTGGTTGCCTTTCTTTGGACTGCCTCAATTTGGTTAATGTCCTCGTGCAGGTGCAGCCTCCAGTACTGCATGCAGTACTCCAGATGGCGCCTAACCAGTGTCTTGTAAAGAGGGATTATTACCTCCCTCTTACTACTTGCGATACCCCTACTAATACACCCTAACATCCCCCTAGCCTTACCTACTGCTTTAGAGGTCTGCTTGGATGATTTCAGGTAGTCTGTGATGATGATGACGCCCAAGTCTCTTTCTTCCCTAGTGATTGCCAGCAACTTCCCTCCCAACCTATAGGTGGCTTCAGGGTTTCTCTTCCCTATGTGCATGATCTTGCACTTCTTTGTGTTAAACCCCAGTTGCCACTCTTCCAACTATTTTGCCAGTTTATCCAGATCTCTTCTCAGTCTTCCCAACCCATCTGGATTATGTACTCTGTTGCAGATCTTGGTGCCATCTGCAAACAGACAAACCTTACCCTCCAGTCCATCTGCAATGCCACTGATGAAGATATTGAAGAGGACTGGCCCCAGGACTGATCCCTGAGGTACCCCACGTGTGACTTGCATCTCTTCTGACTGTATACCATTTACCACCACTCTCTGTTTTCTGCCCGCCAACCAGTTTGACACCCAGCTGACCAACTTCTGACCCAACCCCCAGCCTACCCAGATTATTAATCAGTCTTCTATGTGGAACAGTATAGAAAGGTTTGCTGAAGTCAAGGTAGGCTAAATCTGGTTCAAGGTCAGTTGGCATTCATCTGCATCCCCCTTCCCCGGGTCGTGCCTGAAAATAGGCAGGATTTGTCTAGTGCACTTACCCAGTCAACAAAAAACTAAATAAAAAGAAAAAAAAAATTGCACCCCCTTGGTCCACCACTCTGGTTACTCAGTTAAAGAAATCTATGAGACTAGTTTGACAGGACCTTCCTGTTGTAAACCCATGCTGGCTTGGATCCTGTGCTCCTATGGATTCCAGGTGTTGCACTATCCTTTCCTTAAGGAGTGCCTCCATAATCTTGCCCACTACTGAGGTAAGACTGACTAGTCTGTAGTTCCCTTGCCTCCTCCCTGCTGCCACTCTTGTGGAGCGGGATCACATGAGCCCTTCTCCAGTCTTCTGGGACCTCTCCTGTGCTCAGAGATTCACTAAACAATTCTGAGAATGGCTCTGCTAGTTCCTCCCTTAGCTCCTTTAGTACCCTGAGATGTATGCCATCAGGTCCCATTGCCTTGTCCATCCTGAGCTTAGTGAGCTCTTGTAGGACCCTTTCTTTTGTGAAAGGACTTGTGCACACCTTCCCCCCCCCCCCCGTGTCCATGGTGCTGAGCTGTGGGCCCTGCCCTACCTTCTCCTCAGTAAGTACTGAGCAGAAGTATCTATTTAGGATAGATGCTTTTCCTTGGTCCTCATCCACACACTTCCCCTTATCCTCTTTGATCTTAGCAGTACCCCCTCTGGACTTTCTCCTTTCGCTAATGTATCTATAGAAAGTCTTGTCCCCTTCTTTTACTGTTTGTGCTAGTGTTTCCTCAGTTTGGGCCTTAGCCTGCCTTACTGCCTTCCCTGCTACCCTTAGAGAAATTTGGTATGCCTCCCTATCTTCGTCCCACTGCATTCCCTTATATTTCCTGAAGGCCAGCCTTCTGGCTCTGACCTTTTCTGCTACTGTTTTTGAGAAACAAAATGGTTTCCTCCTTCTTTTACTCTTGCTTTTCTTTCTAACACAATGGGATGTTGCTTCAAGTATTGCATCCTTAATGCTTGCCCACTTTGCCTGTACCCCCTCATCTGTATTTCTTCTTGCCAGGGCTAGCTTAACTCTGTTGGCCATCTTATCAAAGTCAGCTCCTCTGAAGTCCCATGTTTTTGCCTTAGAATGGGATGATTTAGGTCTAGTGGCCAAATGTATTTGTTTTATTTATTTATTAGCTTTTGGTAACTGGGTAAGTGTTCTAGGCAACAATCCTGCCTATTTTCAGGCAAACTCGGGAGAGTACAAAATTGAGAATACAGAGATGACAACAGTACAGTTCAAAAACCATACCATGTGATTGTCACTGGCCCCCAGGTGACCTTCTACCTGGAGATCCGTGATCCTTTCCTGGTTAGTCAGTACTAGATCTAGGATAGCCCTGTCTCTTGCAGGTTGCTGTACCAGATGTTTGAGGCCCTCCCCCACTATGTGTCTAGTTCTGGTGGCGGTTCCTGCTGGTATTGACCAATCTGTATCTGGCATGTTGAAGTCTCCCATTATCAGAACCTCCCCTTTAGATGTCATGTTTTGTATATCTTCTAACAGTAATGTGCCTATGTCTTCCCCCTGGTCTGTAGGCCTGTAGACAACCCCAGTTAGTATGGCTGTCCCTTTTCCTGTTTCCAGGGTGATCCACAGTTCTTCTGTCTCCTTATGTGTATTCTGAATTTCTATAGCTTTGATATTTTCATTGTCATAAAGGGCCACTCCACCCCCCCCCCTTTTTGCATCCGAGTCTCTTCTGAACAGCACATAGCCGGGTACTGAAGTCTCCCAAGTGTGGTTACTGGTGAACCATGTCTCGCTAATGACTACTATGTCCAGTTTAGCCTCTATCATTGTTGCCTGCAGGTCTGGGATCTTGTTTCCCAGACTGCGGGCATTTATGCACATGATTTTCCATTGGCCACATGTCGGTGTGTTAGTTGTTGGGCTAGATCCGGCGTTTCCCCTGCGTGTTGTATGGGGAGCCGGACCTTTTTCCTTAGTTGGTGAACATGAACTACAGACATGCTGAACTCCTGTTTGATCACTAGCTGGGAGGGGGAGGGGTGTTCTTCCCTTTTGATGTATCGGGTGCTGCACCCCTCTCCCTATTTTCTAGTTAAAATATTCTGCAAAGACATCAAACTTCTGCCCCAATGCACTGACTCCCTCCTTAGTCAGATGTAGTCCATCAAATGTAAAGAACTTTCACTTCTAAAACTGTTGCCAGCTACCTAGAAATGTGAGTCCTTTTTCCTGGCACCAGCCCTTGAGCCACATGTTTAGCTCTCCTATCTCCTCTTCTCTGACCTTCCGTCTGTCTGCCCCCCTCTCCGAGACTGGCAGGATCTCAGAGAAGGAGATGCCGGATGAAATGGATGACACTTTGTCTCCCAGCCTGGTCAGGTGCTCCTTGGTCTCCACAACTGACTGACTGGCTGGCGAGATTGTTAGTTCCTACGTGTACCAGCATGTTGATGTTTTCTCCTGCTTCCTGCATGATTTTAGCAATGATGTCAGTGTCTTTCCATGCTGATGTACCTGGGAGACATTGGATCATTACCCCTGGCTGGAGGTAGATATCAACTGCCCGAATCATGGAGTCTCCTAGGATCAGAAGTGTTTTGGGTCTCCTTTTTGCTTTTTCTGTTTTGGTTGAGTTTTGTTGCGCTAGCTCCTGTGCTGCAGTGTCCTGGTCTGCAGTGTCCTCTGCCCCTTTGTTTGATTTTGAAGATAGAGGCAGATACCAGTTTGTAGTTTTTACATGGTTTGTGGAGGTGATACATTGGAGAGCATTGAGTGATGGGGCACCCGATTTGTCCATCCTAACCGCCTGCCAGCCTCCCGGACCAACTACCCTCTGCGGTCGAGGTGCTTCAGTTGGATGCTGGGGAAATGGCGGGCAGTTCTTATACTTGCATATTGTGTGACCAGAGCAAATCACTTAACCTCCCTGTGCTCCCAAAACACACCCTGGAACAAGCTGTAGCTGTGTGTCTTTCCTGGACAAAGACAGTAAAAACAATCTGAACATGTGTTACGTTTCTGAAAATATTATGCTTTTTCTATCCAGATTTGACTTGAAAAGAAAAAATAGGACTCCATTAATTGTTTATTGCAAAAACACATAGATGGACAACACAGTTAAAACATGTATAACCTGCAATGCGTTATTAAAATAGTGTTTTACTTCTTTTGATGACGTTAAAAGTATATCAATTTCTTACTGAAATACTTTGGATGGAATGGGATTTTCTGCTGTAAAGGAAAAAATCAATCTGGTTGATCCTGCCGCTTACACCCTTTGGTCGTGTCTTACACTCTGCTGCTATGCTGACAAACTGCAACTTTCCAGAATGCTATTTCTACTGTAATGTAAAAAAAGAAAGGAAAAAAAGGGCAGACAGTGAGAGTGTGTGTGTGTGTGTGTGTGTGTGTGTGTGTGTGTGTATTTCTGACAGAAGTGCTGCACTAACAGAACTGTGCTGAAAGGGAAAAAAATAATCACCATTAATTAAATAAAATAATATATGGATAGGTGGGTGTAAAAAACAAAATTTTACACACACCCTTGGTGTGGGATGTCTTTATAAATCCCTCAGACTTTGCCCTCGAGGTTAATGTAGCATCCAACACCTCGGGTGTGTGTAAAATTCTGGTTACACATACCCACACATATAGTATTCTGTATTTTAATAATGCAGTTCAGATTATGCATGTTTTAACATTGTCCATCTATGTGTTTTTGCAATTAATGAACAAGTAATAGTGTCTTATTTTATTTCAAGTCAAATCTTGGTAGAAATAGCATAATATTTTCAGAATCACAACACATGCTCAGATTGTTTTTTCTGTCTTTGTCCTGGAAAGACACACAGCTACAGCTTGCTTCTGGGTGTGTTTTGAGTGCATAGGGAGGTTAAGTGACTTGCTCTGGTCACACAGTATACAATAGAGCATGTTGGAATCAAAACCCATTCTGCTGGATGAACAAAATTTGTTCACAGCTCTTTACTTTAACCTCTAGGCTGTACTGCCAGCTGTTAATCAAAAACTACACATTTCAAGGCTGGCCCCATGATGCCAGGCCAGTAGGTACATAGCCACATTTGCATCTTGTAGACCTGAGTTCATGCCTGAAATTGTAAGAGAAAAGGCTATAAGAGAACGAATGGAAAATGACAGACATTGGTGCTGTGGCAGCCCCAGAAATCTGTATAGATATGAACACAGCCAGGGTTTAGAAATCCTGATATGGGGCCCCAATACCTGTTGGCACTACAGAGCCAGCCTTGAGATGTGTAGGTTTTAATGATCAGCTTGGCAGTATAGCCTGGAGGTTACAGCAGTCCTAGATATGGATTCTTTTTACTAACAGTTTGAAATGTAAAGGTGATAACGCACTAGTTTAAATGCACATACAAAACAATTATTATAAATATAGAAAATGTGGTAATAACACCTTAAAACATACTTCATAAAACAGATGATTTCCTATTTAACCTATAGTCAATGAAGGGCCAAGACCCTCTGTGACATCATTTTCTGTCAGGGGCCTAAAACATATGGCTGCCTCCAGCCCTTAATTACAGTCTGATTTACATATGAATAACTCTGGAATGCAAAGATTCACAGTTAAACACAATGGTTCACTCAAATTAGCTTTTTATGGGCTTTCAGACATTAAGGAACCTTGTAGATGACAGTTCCCCTTTAAACTGCTCCCTAATGTTACCGTGCCCCCCCAACAAGTGCCCTCTCCTTACCCCCAACTTTCTGATAGCACTTTCCGCTTTCCATTCTTGACAGCCCAACCACTTATATATCCAATATACTCCCTCTCCACACTACCTCCCCCTCACATGCATCCATCGTCCCCCTTTGCACAAAATTATCCAAACACCGCCACTCCCACTACCTATCCGTCCCCCCTTCTTCCACTTCACCCAACTCTCCCTCTCTCTCTCTCCTACCTCCTCTATACCTCACACCCATATCCTACTCCCACCCTTATACTCTCCATTGTTGCCTCCTGCTCTTGTTTTATTTTTCTCATACTTTAATTTTGTCATTCTGCTGCCCCCTCCCCTTTTTGCTACCATGCTCTCACCCTAAGGTACCCACTGCCCTGCAAGCACTTACAATCTTTTCACCTTTAAAGCAGCTGCCCCACGCATACATTTTAAAATGCCTGGAACACTGTTCCTACTGCTTTTCTTACTTTAATCTCATGTATTTACTGACAACCCTTTGGCAGCTCCATCTATGAAACCATGTGTATGTCTATACTATATCAATGCACTGTTTTTGTCTGTTCATGTCTTATGACGTGGATCTTTTGTAAAAGAGCCTTGGCTCAAAGGTGTTATCCGAAATCTTAATAAATAACTAATAAATAATAAATAACTAGCATTTGTTGTTATGCAAAAAGTTTATCAATAACATTTATTTTATTAAAAACACCTCTGTTGTGATGGAAATGTATATAATACCGATATAGCTTGAGAAAGCTGCCTGTTTCTATAGCAATAACACAACTACTACTGTTGCATTTATTTGAAAAGTTTCACCAGGAAAGACATACTGAGATAATATTAGCTTGTTTCCAGATGTGTCCTGGGGGAAGGGGAAGGGATAAGTACAATCAATCTTACTACAAAATAAAACATCATACAGAGATTAGATAGTGCAACGTTTTGTACATTAGGATAGTATGTATACTAGACACACGCATAGAGAATAAATATTAATAACACAAGGCTAGGACGGAAGGCAAGTCCCTTAGAAACAGAGAAAAATTATATTGGTGAGGGCAGTAGAAGATATTGCATAGAGGGGGGAGCATGGAGGGCAAGGGGAATAGAGAACTAGTGTGAAAGGAAATAGGAAAGGGAGGAGAGGCAATATGGTAGAGAGGGAGAGGCAAACCTTTGTCCACTGGGGATGCAAATCCACCAAGGTTCAGACATGGCTGGGTGGACACCCAGCCTGTGTCCAGGTTTCCTGGCCAGCCAAGGAGAAAGGTAGGAGTGGGGAAGGGCAAAGAGTAGTAAAAAGCAGGCAGTAGGGAGAAAGTGAAGCGAGGTAGGTCTGTGACTAAGAGCAATTACAGGACGGAGGCAATTACATGATAATGATACAACAATAATGACATTTCTTAATGATTGAACTCCAAGCTTTCATTTAAAAAAATAAAATACATTTCTAGCCCTTAAAGTTCCAGAGTTAGACCTTTCAAAAGACATGGGTCTTGATTCTCAAAACAGGCATAGATCGACGCAAGCTGTGGCAAACAACAATTTCTGCCGATGCCCGGTGTGCCAGGGACCTGCACCCGATTCTCTATCAGGCAGGGTCCTGGCGGAAAGGTCCCATGGTTTGTGGCAGCTGTGGCCATGCACCAAACAGAGGACACACCTGGTGGTCTAGTGTCCCCCCCCACCCGATCTCCAATGTCCCAGAAATAAATGTAAATACCAAGACCTGGTGGTCTAGGGCTCCCCCTCCCCGATGCCCAATGTCCCCAGAATAAATGTATCAGTATAACCTGGTGGTCTAGTGCTCCCCCCCAATCCCCAGTGTCTCCAACATAAATGTATAGAAATAACCTGGTGGTCTAGTGACCTCCCCCAATCCCTGATGTCTGCATTATATTACAACAGATTGTTCCCTTCCCTGGTGGTCAAGTGGCCCTCCTTCCCCGTTCCCAAATGTCTCTGTACTGTTACATAAAATATTTAGTTGTCCCCTTCCCTGGTTGTCTAGTGGCCCCCCTTCCTGATGCCTGATGTCCCCAGAATACATGTATCAGAATAACCTGGTGGTCAAGTGGCCCCCCCTCCCCAATCCCTGATGTCTATGTACTGATTAATAAAAAAATATTTATTTGTCCCCTTCCCTGGTGGTCTACTGGTCTCCTTCCTGATCCCTGATATCCCCTAAATAAATGTATATACATAACCTGGTAGTCTAGAGGACTCCCCACCCGGCAGTGCCCTACCACTCTGCTCCTTCCCCCATCCCCTAAAGAAGTCAGTTACTGGCATAGCCCACTGCTCACCACCATGGCCAGCCACCAACTGAGCTCTGAATGAGCATGTACTGTATATAATACGTGCTCAGCGAGCTGTCAATCACTGAGCATGTACTATAAGTATGCGCTCATTCAGAGCTGAGTTGGTGGCTGGCCCGTGGTAGTGAGCAGTGGGCTGATGCCAGTCACTGGCTCCTTTACAGGAGATGGGAGGATGGGAGTGGTAGAACGTGCGGGGTGTCAACAGGTGTATTTATATACATTTCAGGGACATCAGGTGTCAGGAGCCGGAGCCACTAGACCACCAGGGAAGGGGACAAATAAATCTTTTTATTTACCATTGCAGAGACATTGGAGATCAGGGAGGGAGGGCCACTCGACAACCAGGAAAGAAAACAATCTGTTTTAATATAACAGAGACATCGGAGAGGGGGGGCATCAGACCACTAGGGTAGGGTAAAAATAAATATTTTTATTTAATAGTACAGAAACATCGGGTATTAGGGAGGGAGGGCCACTTGACCACCAAGGAAGGGACTAATCTTATTTAACATAGCTGATACATTGGGGAATAGTGAGGGGGGACCTTAGCATATTGCTGCAAACAGGCAACTCTCCTAGAGTTCTGAGAATCCCACATTAGGGGATGTGGCAGATTGCGTCTGCCACATACCCCCTAGCACCAGGTTGCAGCCCATTTTTAGGCACATGGGCATCAGGCAGCCTGCGGTTGATGCAGGCTGCTTTTGTGAATAGCTCAGGGTTCATATTTAGATGTTAAGGTGCCACTTGTGCCATGTATGCTTGATGCAGGCACCTTGCACTAATCTATGGGCATGGAGAATAGAGCCTCTTTTCTTTAAAGTGTAATAACTTTAGAACTGTTAGGACTAGAGATCTAATTTTTTAAATGAAAGCTTAGAGTTAACTATTTATTTACTTATTTCAATATTTTACTAGGAAAGACATACTGAGCTGAGAATCTACTCATTTTCAGATGTGTCTTTTGGGGGGATGGGTACCGGGAGATTTCGTAAGATTCATAAGATTTATATCAGCCTACTTAGTGTTAGCCATTTGCTGACCTGCACCTTATTCCAGATCTGTAGATCATAACATCTTGTTGTGTAATAATTATCTAATACCAGTTTAAACTGGTTGATGGTTGCACTGAATACCACAGTTGCTGGCAATGGTTTCCATCTGGAGACCACCCTCTGACAGAACCAATTTTCTCTCTGTTTTTTTTTCTGCAGTGTTCTCCCCTTAACTGGATATGATACCCCCTTTTTAGTTCTGGCTTAGAGCTCAATCCCGCACACTCCCATAAGTCCTTGTTTTCAAATGCCTTGTAAACCAAGTACATCTCCCCCGATTCTTCTTTACTGAAGCGAGTACAGTCCTAGGTCCATCAATCTCTTATGGTAGTTCTTATCTCCTAGTCCTGTTACCCACCTAGTTGCCCATCTCCGGACCCTTTCAAGCCTCCTAAGGTCTCTTTTATGGTGCAGTTCCCAAAAGGTGCCACAATACTCCAAGTGCGGCCACACAAGAGAGACAAACAGTGGCATCATCACTACCCTTGCCCTGCTCTTTATCTTCCTCTTTATTAATGCCAGAATACCACAACCATTTTTGTATACAGTGGAGTAGTGATTTGTGAAAGTAAGGTTATTTGTTATTAGAACCCTTAGGTCTTCCTCAGATACTGAAATTTTTAGTTCATTATCCTTTACATGGTATTTAAACTTTTGATTTTTATTCCCAAAGTGCATTATTTTGCATTTATCCATATTAAACCTCAATTTGTGTGACTGATGTACTTGCGCATCAAATGCTTTGGGACAATAATGGGAAATGAGAGGTGTGTCACTGCCACTCAATGTAACGGATGCTTTACTGGGTGTGTCCCACAGCCACCAATCAATGGGGAAGCTGCCAATGACAGCAGCTTCAAAGAGAGCTAAGAAGTTAAAAGAAACCTGCCGCTACAATCACGAACAGTTTCGGCATTGCAGCAGCACCTCCCTCGTAACCTGGTCGGGTCCTGCTGCTGAGCACTCTGTCCCCGAGCCTTGCTCCATGAGCAACTTGTTTGCTCAGTGTGACTTTCCCCAACATTGGGGTGCCAAATCCATGTGTCAGCATGCCCACCCCCCATTGTGGCATACTGGGAGCCCACCCCAGTGTGCCTAAATGTATAAATGTATATATTTTTTACCTGTAAAATAAAGAAAATGGTCCCCCAAAGCCTTTTTTTTCTCCCCCCCCCGTAAAAAAGAAAATGGTCCACCATCATCTCCCCAGTCCCACTCTTCATCCCCACCCTCCCACTGAGCACCCACCTCCACCCCTCACCCCATACTTACCTCCGGAGGTTGGGAACAGCAATCTTCTGGAGTGGGACACATCTGCACTCTTAAAAGGCGACCGGCAAACTGAAGCTTTCAAGGTAAGCCGTATAATGGGAATCAATGGGGGGCTTCAACCTAGGTTGATATATCAGCCATTTTTAGTAATTTTGGCCCCAAAGTTTCAACAAGGGATTCTTGGGACCCCACCTCATGAACACTGGCACTGTAATTTTGTTTCTCAGTCCTAAAAGGTGATTTCATGGTGGCTGCATGGAGTCACCTTTTGGGACTGATTAATGAAACAACAGTGCCACTGTTCATGAGGGGAGGTCCAAAAAAGCTCATGTTGCAAATTTGGTGAAAAAATTCCAAAACAATTACGTGTGTTATGAGCGTGTATTGCACAGTTTCTACACACGCTCTTAACTTCATCAGTTTTTAATATTTTCACTCCAGATTTTCAACATTGCCATTTTTTCACACCTCCTTATGAGCAGTATAGCTGTCATGTTTCACATCCTGCCCAAAATATGTTTTTACAATTGTGGCACAGAATGGCGCAGTTGCTGTGGGAAATCAACTTTCAGGACAGATTAACAAAATTAAATGATCACGTTACAGGTGTGCATTGCGCAGTTTCTTCACACGTTCGTAACTTCCCCAATTTTTCATATTTTCACTCCAGATTTTCAACATTGCCATTTTTTCATACCTCCTCATGAAGAGTACAGCTGTCATTTTTTCACATCCTGCCCAAAATGTGTTTTTGCATCTGTGGTGCCAAACGGCGTGGTCACTGTGCAAAATCACCTTTCCGGATTGAGTAACGAAATGATAGTGCCATTGTTCATGAGGTGGGGTCCCAAAAAGCCCATGTTTAAAATTTGGGTGAAAATACTAACAAACACCTGGGGTGTTAGGGTTTCAAACCATAACGCCCCAACTCCCCACCCTGTAGAGACTGCCAGACATCGGGGGTGTGATTTGGGGTCATCGGCCATAATGCTCACAACATTCTACCCCCATCCTGCAGCCAGTGGCAGGCATCAAGGTATGCCTTGGGATCTTTGGCCCTAATGTTCACCCCATTCTCCTATGCTGTACCCATCTCAGCTGATTTCCTTATGGAATGGGGTGAGTGTAATGGCCAAAGACCCCAAGGCACATTGTGATACCTGTCGGTGTTTGCAGGGTGGGGTGTGGTGCAATGGTGTGAGCGTTATGGCCGACGACCCAAAGACACCCCCCAACACCTGTCAGTCTCTGCAGGGTGGTGGTGGGGGTTGGCATTAGGATTGGAAACCTTAATGCCTCAGTAAGAAAGTAAATCAGGGAGGTGCAGTGGACGTCACTCACCTTTATTTCAGGGAAGTCTTCGACACCGACCAACATAGAAGGCTGATTAACAAGATGGGCAGTCTGGCATAGGGCACAAAATGTTCAAGTACCTCAAGGACATAAACAAGGTGCAGGAGCAGACACTTTCCAAAGCATCAAACGTTCAGCATTGACAAATGCTTGTTTCTTACATGTATTAGCGTTATCTGCCAGAGTGTTGATGTTATCCTGTAATGACTTTGCATCATTTTCATTAGTTATTGGTGCCCCCAATTTAATATCGTCTGCAAACTTTGTCATCCAGGCCTTATTATTACAAGTTATGGATGCCACTTGGATGTTAAACAATGATGGACTGAGCGCTGAACCCTGGGGAACTCCGCTGGTCACTCTAGTCCAGCCAGAAAAGTGTCCTTTTACAGACACTCTTTGTTTTCTACCTGTCAACCAGATTGTGATCCAGTGTATGCTAGCTGGATCCAGTCTGATCTCTTTTAGACTGTATATTAGCTCAACATGTGATATACTGTCGAAGGCTTTTTCAAAGTCGACATACAAAACATTGACAGGGACATCATTTTCAAGGGCTTGGCTAACGGGCTCAAAAATTGCATCAAGTTGGTAAGACATAACCTGCCCTTTGTGAAGCCATGTTGCTGTGTATCTATGAGCCCCTCGTCCCTCAGATGTTCGTTAATTGCCTCTTTTATTAGTGCCTCCAGCGTTTTACCCTTTATACTGGTGAGGCTAATGGGTCTGTAGTTACCGCAGGATGATATCCTTCTTATAGAATGGAATGACATGAGTCGTCGTCCAATCTTCAGGCACAGCTCATTCCTCTAAAGATTTCTGAAATATAACCTGAAGGGGACGACTTAATTCTGCACCTAGCTTTTTAAGGATTCAGGGATGCAGTCCATCAGGTCCCGCTTATTTGGTGGGATCTAATCTGAATAGTTTGTCCCTTACCATACTTGATGCTATCACCAATTTACTTCCATGTATCCCTAAATCATCGGTTATGGTTATATCACTTTTTTGATAAACACTCTCAAAAGTATATACTAAATTCCTTGGCCATCTCCTGGCACTCACTAATTACTTTATTTCCTTGTTTTAATGGTCCAGTGGTGTTATTGTTTCTTTTGATACCACCCTCATAGTTGAAAAATGCCTCTTTATTGTCACCCACTTTGTTTGCCAGTTTCACTTCTAAATCCCTTTTTGCCGATTTAATTGGTTTCTTTAACTTCCTTAGTTTGCTCTTATAAATGTCTTTATACTTGCTTGTTCCCTCCTGCCTAGCTCTTCTGAAAGACCTACTTTTGGCTTTAACTAATTTCTCAATGTTCTTATTAAACCAGGGTGAAATTCGACCTTTTGCATTATCTTTTTTTATACTGCGTATATTATTTTCTACCATCTCTTGAAGAAACATTTTCACTTCTGTCCACATTTGCTGGACTCCCAGACCCTCAAATAATGCAGGCCAATCCCAGTCCAAAGCATGTTTCCTCAGTTGGTTGTAATCTGCCTTATCATACCGCTTTACCTCTGTTAACCCTGGTTGGTATATATGTTTTTGTGTTAATTCCGAGTTCTACCTTGTTATGGTCACTTCCTAGGAGAGATTCCCTAGTATTACAGTATTCTGTAGGATCACCCATTTTACTAATAGCTAGGTCCAGAATATGATTATCTCTAGGGGAATCAGTTACATTGTTCTCAACACTTAAACTGTCCAACACTTCTAAAAATTCATCCTCCAGGGATGTTTCCGAAGACCACATTTCCTAATTTATTCCTGGGAAATTGAAATCACCCATGATCAGGAACTTACTACCCGTATCTAGATTTCTAAGATGGTTTATAAATTCAGCAGATTTTACACTTGTTAGGGATGATGGCCTGTAACATACCCCGATAGTTAATTTCTCATCCTTCGGTAGCAATATCTGTACCCAACAATGCTCTAAATCGGGTTCAATTATGGTTTGTAATTCAAATGCCTTAATGTAATTTCTGTCATATAATGCCACTCCTCCCCTTGTCTACATTGTCTGTCTCTATTGGACAATTGATAACCCCTGTTTTCAGTTCTCTATCCTTTATTGTGCCACTATGTTTCTGTGACTGCACAAAGTGCAATATCCTCCTTGTTTAGAATGTATTCCAACTCTTCCTTTTTATTTTTAAGACTCCTGGCATTTATTAAGAGATTTTATACAATGGCAAGAAAAAAATCCTGGACTCTGATTGGTCAGTCTGGTGCTGGACCCGTGATGTTATCTGAGTACAACATCATGGGTCTAGTCTCAGCCTCACTGTGAACCAATGCAGATGAGCTTATGGATATGGAGCTTTCCTTTTTTGCATCTCTCTTAAGAAACAAAAATATTTTTCCACACTAATAAAAACATTCTTTAAAATTATTTTTTTATTTTATATATAACAATGAGCTATTGTATAATAGCAATAATGCCCTCCATGGTGTGTGTCATTTGGGATAATGTCACACCTCAGTTGTTGGATGCACTCGGCCTGCGGCCTTGTGCCCAACCACCTGAGGCGTGACGTTATCCCAGCACGACACACACCCTGTCGGACATTATTGCTTAATTTTCACATCCTGGAAATTATGTTTTTCTTATGACTAATGTAATTTAACAAATCCCCACCCCCTTTCCCCCTCTTATCTAGTTTAAATGTTGTGTGATAGCGTTTTTCTGGCTCTCCGCTAATACTTGAGTCCCAACCTGGTTTAAGTGCAACCCATCAGTAGCAAATAGCCTGTAGGCATTTTCAAATTGCTGCCAGTGTTCTAGGAAAACTATTTGTTCCCTGTCACACCATCTTTTGAACCATCCATTTAATCTTTTGATTTCAAATGCTCACTGTCTACCTGCCCTAGGTACCCGGTAGGATCTCTGATATAATCAAGGAGCATTTCCTCTTTTTTAATTCTGTTCCTACTGATTGAAAAGTTTTTTTGTGCTTCAGTGATACTTTCATACACTGCAAAATACAATGTAGATAAACTGGTAAGATATCACCACAACAACCATATATTGATGTAAAAAACAATAACATGGTTCACGTCAATATAAAAAAACATAGAATTGTTCACTAAATATTTAAAGGGAATGTGTACCCAAATGTCCATTTTTCCCTTGTCAGTGTGCAACGGCTATCCCAACTTACCAGTTGGTGAAATTGCAGACTTAACAGCCTGTACATTCTCTTTTTTACAGTTTTAATCCTTTGTGGTGCAGTGCAGCCCTGCATGTTTCCACACGTTGCCCCCCCCCCCAGAGTGTCAGGCTGTGCAAGCGCGATGACATGCGTGCTTCACCGCAACCTACTGAATCAATGCTGGAAGCTGCAAGGTGCCGACTCAGAAGCAACCAGGATCTGCAATTGAAAGTCACCAGTATAGTTATTATTCCATCAGTGCTTTACTCTGCAGTCATCATAACTGTCATGGAAAATAGCTCATTTTTTGTTTTTAATTAGAAGTGTGTTTTAAAAAGTAAACTAATACACAATGTATAGGTGAGCGTCAAATGCACTTACAAGCAGTGGATCGCATCAAAATATGGGGGAGCATGACAGCATGCACGGACCCTGGTGAGGCATGCACGTTAGCAGAGCTGATACAGGACACTGCTTTGCAACTGAAATCTCCATGAAGATGGCAGCTAACATCATGGAAATTGCAGCTGTTTTAAAAGTTATTTTAAGTACTGTACAGCGGTGGGAAACATAATTTGTCATTGTGATTTGCTCTGTCGGGTGGCAGATGACCTCTGGGAGCAAGAAGAATGGTTCAGGTACACATTTCCTTTAAAGCCCTGTCATTTTTTAAAACTTATTATATTGACATGTATATGCAGGTAGCAACACAGAAGAACTGTATCTTGAGGGTCTATACATGTTGATCGTACTGTAAGCCTTCATTAAAAAAAAAGTTTTTCTTATTAACAGTTCAAATGTTGCAGCTTTCAAAATATAGTTTCAGGAATGATAAGAATATCACATTAGATTATTTTTTGGAAATAGTCGGCTGATACTAGTGGTTGGTCTGTCAAAGAATAAGGACATTTGTTTTTTAGTTTATATGCAGGCTCTTTCTGTAGCAATGACGAGGGCCATAGAGATTTATAACTTATACAGGTGAATAACAGCACCAGATCTGGGGTCGGATTCTCAAAAGGGTTGGATGTGGATACAAAACGCCCGCTACACCTGTGTCTGTGTCGGTCCAATTGAGTCTGAACAGCCATGCTGCTGTTTAAAAATAAAAAAGCACCCATTTGTGGCAAAAAGTCATGATTTGCAGTAACATTTTGACACAAATGCAATCTGCATAATTTTGCACGCAACTGCATCTTTCTTGAACGTGAAACAAAATTTGGACACAGATCATCTAAAAGACCTTAACACCCTTCCACGCTCTTGCTCGGGGAACATTCTATTGTATGCTGATGATGCAGTCATCTTTGCCTCAAGTCGTAACCCTACTGCCCTCCAGGACTCGCTGCAGAAGTCCTTCACTGAAGCCGAGGGCTGGTTCAAGGAACATAGATTGGTGATAAATCTTAAAAAAACAAAAACCATGTTCTTCACTCATCCCCAAAACAAGTCCTGCAATTTCAAACTCCTCATTCACTCTGGGTCCTCATTCCCACTCGAACAAGTTTGCTCCTATAAATACCTAGGGATCCATTTTGACCCCTCCCTCTCCTTCCATGGACACATCGCTGCCCTAGCCACTGCCACTAATATCCGATTGGGCATCTTACATCGGTATAAACACTGCCTCCCCCTGGAGGCTCTTCGACTCTCAGTCACCTCCTCTATCCTGTCCCTAGTGGACTATGGGCTGCTGCTGTATGGTGCTGCTGATCAGACTGCACTCCATAAAATTCGCACTACTCTGAATAAGGCCTGCAGGTTAATTACTGGAGCACCTAGGATGACACACACCTGTTTACTGTATGCTAAAGTGCTGGTACTTGATCTCGATGAGCGCCTCAAATATCTTACCTGTACCCTTACAAAAAGACCCTCCTTGGGCTTTCCCCACCAGGATTGACCACCACCATCACCGCCTGTCCCACTAGTTCATACTCGGACCTCTGGGAAAACCTCTCTTGTTATCCCTAGAGCTAGACCTCTCATGGCCAAAGAGCCTTCAGCTTTAGGGCCCCTCTCGTTCAACACACTGCCCTCCATCTCAAGCTCCAACTATATCGTGCTTCAAACTTCCTTACGTAACCACCTTATTAACACCCGATGCTGTAACTGCCACTAGTCAAAGTCAGACTAATACTTATGACAAAGCTTATTACTAAGCTGCTAAGGACCATATAACTCTGGTATTGTTTGCATCCATCTTACCTGTACCAGCTTGTTTGTATCTATGTCTTAATTTTACTGTTATACTTATGTGTTGTACTGCTATACTGTGTATTTTGGTTTGTCTTACTGTGACAAGGTACCTTTGTAAATGAGCCTATGGCTCAAAGGTTTTCCAAACTGCTGTTTAAATAAATAAATAAATAAAATAAATAAATAAAAGATGATCCAACAGTTTGGCAGCAGGTGGATCTCGGGCGGATCCTCTTGAAACTCTTGCCTCTAATCTCCATAAAGGGGTTTAGGATTTTGACAGAATAATGCATTCTTTTTTTTGCTATTGTTTGGACCCTCTGTCTTCACTGACCTGACCCCTCTTCTGCCAGGTGGCCCCAACCCTGACACCCACCTGCCCTCTAACATAATCCCTACCACCAACGTCCATTATTAATGGTTATGGGGGGACCACAACCCCCCCCTTTGAAGTCCACTGTTTAGTGGAGGAGAGTGCTGAGTCGACGGTGCAGAGCCTTCGACCTGCATGCATCATCCTGTCAGGTCGGGGCAATTGTACTTTTTCTGGTCCACCTCTGTCCTCAGGGCGTTGGCAGCTACAGTGCGCATATGTACTCATGCAATGGTGTGCTAGTGCATGGCACCAGCCAGCACCTCTCCTCCTGCTAGGTGACAGTGTCCCTTTAAAGATAGGCAGCAGCAGCTACAATAACAGTCCAAGGGCTACTGATATCAAAATCACTGGTAACATAATATGCCCTCTCAGCAGCAGTTACAAGATGCACTAGACTGATTCCTGAACCAGTGGGATAGTAGTAAGGTTGAAGAGAAAAGGTCACTGCTGGGGTGCCAGCTAACTGGCTGGTAGTTCCATGTGGCAGGTATGGCAAATAAGAATAACTGCTGGCCAAAACTGCTTTATACTGCTGGGACTGTGAGCTCATGGCCAGCAGCAGACCTTAATTAATTCTACTTCGCATTGCTTTAAAATGATAAGTATATGAAATAAAAAGTGACCACACAGTCCCTGGGCAGACCACTGTAAACAGATAAGTCGATTTATGGGCTCAGCACAGTAGTAGTTTAGACAAAATTATTTGCAACTGAGCCATAGATCTGTTGCAAAGAATCACATTGTTGAGTCTGGATCTTCCCTGCATGGAATGGAATTTGTAGGCAGCACTTGCTCCGGTTGTGGAGCAACTAATTTGCCCAAAGAACAGCCTTTCTGGACCACCAGCAACCACTGTAATCACCAAATACGGTGCTCCAAGACCCACAAGCAGGAGAGAAAGAATAAATGAATACTGAAAGAAAATCGGGAAAAGCTAGATACTGCATGTACAATATTTCTACACTCATATCAATGCAATCTTATTGCCCAATTTCCCTTCTTTATCCCAGTGAGACTCTGCCTACCTCTGCCAACAACAAAACTCAATATGGGCATAACGTCAGTGTCACTAGTGTCCAGAGGGCCTGATTTCTCAATGTTTCCATGTGTTGACAGGACATGGAATTCAACTCAGATGTTTTATACAATATAGTTATCTTCTGAACTCTCGTAGCCTGGTCACCTGCCAACTTGTTAACTGACTTCAGAATATGTCAATCCACAGATGGAAAAAAAAAGCGGTACACCATTGTGTGCATGTGGAACAAAGTGATTACAGTCTGCCCTACAGTATGGAAGAGGAATGCTAGTGCCAGTACAGTGCCAGCTATGCTGTAACTTTGCAATATCTTCCCACGCTTTCACTGGCAAAGTAAAAGCAAGGACGGGATATATGGGATGATGTTGGTGTGCGCTGGAGTGGCTGGACTAAAATGCATGTTACACAATTAAGGATATAGTTCTAACAATTAGTTGAAAAAACTCCAGATTAGCTTCGAACCTGTTTGCATAAATTGAGACTGAACCAAAAATAAGAAAGTGCATATAAAACACTAAATAATGTATTTATTAACATACTAATTTGATTATTTTATAATATGTTGCATTAATAACACTGATGCATTAATTATTAATACTATAACATAAAACTTATCACTATGTTTGCTAGCTGTTATAAATGGAACAGTGTTTGCTAACTCCGCAACCCTGAGACTTTGTTGATGTCATTGTTATGGTTTGCATTGCTTATTGACTTCTTGTGTTACTTTGTTTCCATGTAATTAATTTCGGGTCACCCCTGAAAAAGGGACTTCTGGTCTCAGTGGGCCTACCAAAATTCAATAAATAAATAAATTAATTAATAAATCCACTACTAATTACAATACAGGCAAGGCAAGGCAAATTTTATTTGAAAAAACGCCCATCCCGGAGGATCCGGGTGCCATACATATTAAAAGAAATTCCATATACATACAAATATAAAAATAAATAAATGATACACTTATAAACATCAATACACATCAAGTTTAAAATAATACCCTCAGCATCAATAATAAACTCAAAGGAAGCCAAAATTATTTTAAATATCAAATTCAGAAACTGGGTCAGGGATATACAACACAGTCCGGGAAGGCCCGATTATATAAGAAGGCCTTAAGGCGGGCCTTGAATACCTCAACAGAAGGGGCCTCCCTAACAGCTGGAGCAAGTGAATTCCACAGGACGGGGATGGCGACACTAAATGCTGTGTCGCCAGCTGTCTTTAACCTTGTCCTGGGAATCGCAAGGAGGCCCCTAGAGGAAGAGCAGAGGGGGAAGACAGAGACAGCAGGAGTGAGAAGGTCCTTCAGGTAATCAGGGCCCAGGCCATGTAGGACCTTAAAGGTGAGCAAACCCACCTTAAAGAGGATCCTCCACCTGACCAGCAGCCAGTGCAGTTGACGCAGCACCGGAGTGATATGACAGTACTTAGACTGTCCTGTCAACACCCTAGCCACTGTGTTCTGCACCAACTGCAGTCAGCGCAGGGTACCCCCAGAGACCCCGAGAGAGAGCGCATTACAGTAGTCAAGCCTGGATGTCACGAAGGCATGCACCAAGGTGGGAAGGTCCAGTGGCAGCACTAGGGACTTTATCCTGGCAACATTCCTGAGATGGTAAAAACTAGAGCGGACAACGGATGCCACCTGAAACTCAAGTGACAATCTGCTGTCAAAAATAATGCCAAGATCACGCACCCTATAGGAGGCCTTCAATGGTACAGAGCCAAGAAAAAGCCCTGGCTCTGCACCAGAGGCCAACCTATCACACCCTCTGTTTGACTCTAACACCAGTACCACTATCTTATCGGGGTTCAGTCGCAACCAGCTGGAGGCCATCCAATCATTGATCTCAGTGAGGCAGCTGTTAAGCACTTCCACTTCGCAAGATGTTCCAAGGGCAAAGGAAAAATACAGCTGGGTGTCATCAGCATAGCAATGAAAATCCAGACTGTACTTCCTAATGATCTCTCCCAGGGGCAGCATGTACACGGCGAACAACATCGGAGACAAGACTAAACCCTGGGGAACTCCGCATGACAGGAGAGCAGGGGAGGAGGAAAAGTTCCCCATCACAACTCTCTGCCTCCTGTTAGATAAAAAAGACTCAAACCAGCAGATGACAGTGCCGGCGAATCCACAGAAATCCCTTAGGTGGTCAAGTAACAATCGATGGTCCACCGTATCAAATGCTGAAGAAAGATCGAGGAGAACCAGAATTGTCCCCTCCCCTCGATCTTTAGCCCTAATGAGGTCATTGTGCACCCAAACAAGCGCAGATTCAGTTCTATGCTTCATACAAAACCCAGACTGGAGAGGCTTGTATAAATCATGGGCCACAAGATGCTCCTCCAGCTGAAGCGCCACCACCTTCTCCACAATCTTACCCAAAAACGGAAGATTGGAGATGGGATGGTATTTGCCTTGATGTCAGGGTCCAAAGATGTTTTTTTAAGAAGGGGTCTCACCAATGCTTCCTTTAAGACATCAGGAAAGACCCCCTCCAACAAGGAACACCGGACAATCAAGGCAAACACCAGACCAATGGAGTCAACACATCCCATTAAGAAACGAGTTTGCACCGGGTTCAGTTCACAAAAAGTGTATCGAAGCTTGGAAGCAATCTCAATGACCTCAGCCGCCTCTACCAGTCTAAACTCACCCCAACCAGGTGGAGTGCTCTCCAGATGCCCATAGTGACCACTGTCGGCCAAACTCTGGCCCACTGGCGGAACTCCCCGCCTGGTGGAGGACACTCTATCCAAGAAGAACCGAGCAAACTCCTCATATAATGCATCCGAAAAGGCTACCTTCGGCTGTAGACAGGAAGGATGGAAAAGCCTGTCCACAGTCCGAAAGAGCACAGTTGGTTGGTTCCTCCCAGCAGCAATCTCCCTGGACAGGAACTCTGCCTTCTTATGGTTGATTGCCCCCTGGTATGCACCATAGTGCACATGCAGGGCCAGATTATCAACCTCCAGACCGGACCTCTGCCAGCAATGCTCTAATCTCTGACCCAGGGTTTTCATCACCTTGAGTTCCCCATCAAACCAAGGGGACCTCAGGTGAGAAGACCTGGGTCATACATGGACTGGTGCGAGGGAGTCGAGTACGTCAGACAATGCCTTATTTATTATATTTATACTTGATAGGCATCAACTGTCATGCCCACACCCCCAATGCATGCACTGCCCACACTAGATAGATCAGCCACTGCTAAGAAACCCTACTGGGTCAACCCCCTTAAAGGGCGGTAGCTGATCATCTCAGCATGGGGAGGGCTCTCAGGGGGTGCCCCGAATAAAAAATTCACCGTGCAATGATTGGACCAAACGACCCGATCAATTCTGAGACTATTAATCTCAAGCCCCAGTGAGAACACCAGGTCCAATGTGTGACCACCCTGATGGGTCACGGAGGGAACTCCTTGCGCAAGGCCCAGAGAGGACATCATCTGGAGGCAGTTATAACCAAGCCGAGATGATTCGTCATTGGCTCAAACATTGAAGTCCCTCAGCACTAGACATCTGGGGGCCTCCAATGTTTCACCGATGATGAAATCGGCCACCTCCTGCACGAAATCTCCCACCGCCCCAGAAGGGCAGTAAATAGGGAGAATCCGGCAACCTGTGCCAAGACCTCCATGAATGGCCACACACTCAAATGAATGTGGCGTTCTCACTGGGTGCAGGGTGAAGTCAAGTTCGTATCTAAAACAGATGGCTACCCTCCCCACCCCTGCGTTCCACTCTGGGGCAGTGCACTATGATATACCCAGATGGGGCAGCGGCCTCTAAAACCGGGCCAGCATCATCACCAATCCAGGTCTCCGTAATGCAAGCCAGACTGTCCGAAGAAACCAAGTCCGCTATAACTGCGGTCTTGTTTCTGACCGATCTGGCATTGCAAAGCACTGCCCTCAGGGGACTGGTGGACAGTGCAGCCCCTCTAGTTACCTGTCCACTTGGTCTGGTGGGAACCCTGGTGATGGGAACTAAACACATCTGGCCTCTCCCTAGAACTCGTCTAACTCCAGGGTGCCTTCTACACCCCACTACCTTGATCCTGCCACACCCCGCTGTGCACGGGACACCCCAGCCCGATCAGATCATCCGGTTCCTCCCTATTCCAACCTCCCTACAGCACCTAGTTGTAGTAGCAGACACTGGGAGACCAATAAAGGGCCATAGATTGAACAGCTGGGATGCCCCATACACTATCCTAGCCCACTCCAGGCCCTCATACCTTCCCCAACACATCCCTGCTGACTGCGTAATCCTGGCCCCAAAAGTAACCAACCCACAAATACAACACAACACACACCACTCTCTATACAATTCTAAAACACACACTTTCCACGCACCATACACAATCACACCATCTTATATAAACAATAACCCCCCCCAAAAAATAACCCAAATCCCAGAAACCCCAACTAAACAACCCCTTAAAATAACTAAATCAAAACAAATAAAACAAATTTTAAAACACACCCTCACTAAAACTCAAAAAATAACACTCCTTATACTGTAGCAGCATGCAAGTGAACAGATTTAAAGAGAAAAGTCAGTTAAGTCTCTCAGTCTTGTGAGCCCGTAGAGCTTCCACCTCTTCGGGGAATAAACCAGAAAACTTGGCCAAGTCCAATCTCTCACATTAAACTTGGTGAAGCCAGCAGAAATTAAATGCAATAAGAGCACTCTCACTGCTTGCATTGAATTATAATGAATCCGGATAAAACCTTTAACCAGTTAGAATTTAGGAAAATCTTAGATGTCTCAGCTCAAAAATCTTCTTAGAGTCTTCTTTAATACAATTCTCTTTACGGCCAGCACAATTATAGCTCCTATCCAACGACAGCCATCTCCACGGCGCAAAGGGACATCAATCAAGGGAAATACAGGAAAAAGGATCTCCCAGCAATAACATATTAAAATACCATAACATAATGAGTCTTTAAATGTCATATTTATGTTACATAAGTGAGCAATTAAGACAGGAAGGTTTCAGGACAACATTCAGAAGTAATATTTCACAGAAATACAAAATCACACATACTCTCATAATGCAAGTTGGTTGGCTTGTGAAACAGAACAGACTCTCATGTAAAGTAGTATCTGAAACCATCCATATCTTAGAATAACAAACTCTGGCCAGAGCCTACACGGCTGCCGCTGCACTTGAAGAGTGCTTGCTGAGCTCATGGTGGAACAGTGCACTGTGCCCAGATAGCCACCAGACTCAGTACATCCTTATGAGCAGTTGTGCATCATGCAGTTCACTTCTGTACTTGCGGTGAAGTCAAGCATGTGCACTGAGCTATGGTGGTCATCCTGGGCATGGGGCACTGTTCCGCCATGAGCTCAGCGAGTGCTCTTACAGCACAAACACCGATTTTTTGCATCCTGCTTAGGCCACAAAATGTTATTTTTGTTTAAGCAGTACATGATGGGGTGTGGCTTTAGCTGGGTTTATCACACACCTGGGGCATTGTGAGGCATGACGCCACAGGTGGAGTGTCTTGAACCCTCTGGGCGTACAGTAAACCCAGCACAACCCAAGTCCTAGAGTGTCTTTGGTGCCACTAGGGTTGCTATATTTAGACTTTGTGTCCTTTACTGATAGAGTGAAGCTGTTTTTGCTTTGCCCGAATTGTGGCTAGGGAATGGGCTTCTCTCCATATTCTCTTTAAAAGAAGTTGTGGATTTTCTGAAGTGAATGAGTTCCCATCAGAGCAGAGGAAACATTTTACTCCTCTTGTCTGTTCACCTAATAGCGAAATACACAGTTACACAACATTAGCTATTTGAGATATCCTACTAAATCTCATGTGCGGGAAATTCTTCAGTTTTGTAAATGCCGGGGGATCATGTGAGGGAGTACAACACTGTCTGGATGAAACCAGTCCAGTGGTACAAGAGGGCAGCCAGGGGAAGCGAATGATCTGGTGGCCATTAGGTGAGCAGTAGTATTTTCTTCACTGCCACTCCTGCAGATGGAGGTGTGCTGCTGTTTACAGCCAGTATTGGAAATGTGCGGGTGGTGAGGGGGAGCGAGAGATCAGGCAGGTGGCACTGATGGCAAGGGAGTTAGCGGTCATGCGGGCACCCAGGAGAGGCACAGTGAGTAACTGGCTAGGAGGGGGAGTGACCTAGCAACAAATTAAAGAAGTTCCAGCCAAAGGAATGCCCTACAATATATAGGGGAACAACATACAGCAGGCATGTGCGGAATCTAACAGGCATGTGTAGTGGGGGGAAAATGGCTGACATTTAGAATGTGAACATTCCATACTGGCACATACTGTACATATGGAATGTACTAGGCAGGAACTTGTTTTTAGCCATGTGCTGTGCGCTCACAAGGCCATGGCTAGAAATAAGTCTCACTAAATCCTTACCCTTTTTTATGTACCCTTTTGGGGTCACAAAATCTTATTTTGTAGCCTGTTTGGGGTCACAAGACCTGAGGCCAAATTCTCATTTAGTCTAACTGGTGCTAAGTTAGCTTATTGAAAGACTGAATAATTGATTGATTATTGCAAATGCTAAGATCTTGACTCCATCTAGTCCTGATTGCTCACAAAACGACATTGGAGCAGTCGGGGGGGCAACAAGCAAATGGCCCACATTCCATTTCTGAACAGATGGTCAGGACACAGGCAAATGCACCACATCTCGTTGCCACCTTCTAATACAGGTGCAGTGCTGCTAGCCACTTGATCACATGGATATGGGGTCTTGCGTAAGTGCAGGGACCACAGATCCACCAGGGTCATGTTTGACTGTTGGAACAGGTTTGGGGGTCCACTGAACTACCAGGAGCACAGAAACTGGGGAAATGCAGGACTCACTGTACAACCAAGATCACATAAACAGGGGTTCTACCTGCTGACACCCCAAGGTGTGCCCACGACCATGACTGGACATTGTGTCTGGCACAGAATTGCCCTTAGCCTACCCCTGGCCCCATTAGTCTCTGTTCCTCTGGTTGTCCAGAGGACTTCACGCTCACTCCCACAGCCATAATACCTTAGTTTTACATAATGTTTGGGTCTCTAACTTTTGAACCAACCTTTTTTGACCACAATATTCTGATTTTTAACATCTTGTTTGGGCTTCAAACCCTAATTTTTGCATTTAGTTTGGGTTTCAGAACCTGATTTTTGACTCCGGTGTGGGTTTCTTAACCTGATTTTGTTTATCCTTTTTTATTTTTTTGGTAACTGGATAAGGCCCACTAGGCACAACTGCCTGTTTTCAGGGATGACCTGGGAGCACTGGGGAGGTTAAGTGACTTGCTCAGAGTGACACAGTATACAAGTGGAGGTTGTGGGAATCAAACCCAGGTCTGATGGATGTACCAAGCTCATCTGCAGCTTGTTGCTCTAGCCTCTAGGCTATACTGCCAGACACCACCCAATTCTAAATTTGTAGCCAATTTCTGCTCAGTGTTTAATGTTGTCACAGAATAAAACACACACTACTATGTGTTTCAGCTAAGCAACTGCTCTGCATCTTGTGTATTATTTCTAAGTGCAACAACAGCCTAATAAAAGGTTCCTTCCACACACAGGAGAAAGGGTCCCCCTTACACAGACATGCACACTATATTAACAGGTCTTTTTATATCTTCCCCTTTACAGAAATACAGTTCTCCTGTAGCTGTTTTTGTATACACCTGAGTGCTATGAAACTTACTCTGTGCAAAACACTCTAGGGCTGGTGCAACTCTTTGGTGAGCCTACTCGACCAAATAAAAAGAACCTTAACAACAGCTCCCTGTCAGATGTAATTTTGGTTAGCAAGCCACATCTGTTCTCATGTCGGAAAATTTTTCTCAGACATTAGCGATCATCGTATAATCACCACCATTAGATCCGTGCACAACCCACAGTTTGTGGCAAAGTTCTCTATCAAGAGGTGCAAATGCAGCTTCGATTTGTTTGCATACGTCCACAACTTGAAACATCCACCGCGATGGTAGGAATTTTTCCTAGCCAAAATGGTTAACAGGGAATATACTATTTTTTACGATAATTTAAGTGAGGCTTTAAATAAGCATGCACCCTTGGTTAAGGTGCGGGTCAGGAGCAGCACCTGCCGTTGGTTCTCGCCTGAGCTCAAAGCTTCCCTCTTAGAAAGGGATACTTTATGGAAAAAAGCCAGAAGAAGCAAGAACGACTGGATTGGTGTTTTAAGAGGCACGTAACAAATGCACTGTTGGTCAGAGCAGCTAAGGCTGCCTACTATCGCTGGAGCTAGCCTCTGCCTCAAGAAATCCTTCAAAGCTCTGGAAAACATTAGAAGACATGTCTGGACACACACCTGGTAATTCCATTCCAGCAAAAATTAAGTCCGGTGGCAGCGTTATCTCTAACCGATCAGAGATATTGGAAGCCCTCAATAACCATTTTGCAACGGCAGGGCTAGCATTTGATACTTCCCCTGCCAATGGCCTCCTGCCTGTCTCTCTAAAAGAGGTGGAAGACCTACTGCTGCAACTGGACACTAGGAAGGGAGCAGGCTCCGACTTCATAGAGCCATACTATCTGAAATGTGCCTACCATGTGCTTGCAGTGCCAATCACACACCTATTCAACATGTCACTCTCCCAGGGTAGCCTCCCCCCTCAATGGTAAATAGCCCATGTCATCCCTCTATTACAAGCAGGTGACCCCCGCGATCTAAATAATTACAGACCAATCTTCCTCCTCCCCATCCTGTCTAAATTACTAGAAAAAATAGTGTGTGACCAGCTAGGGGTATACTTAGAATCCAGAAGCCTATTAAATCCAGTTCAGTCTGGATTCAGAGCAAAGCACAGCACCATAACAGCCCTAGCTAAGGTGACCAATGATTGGCTCCTAGACCTTAACAACAAGAAGCATGTCTTTGCCGTTTTCTTGAATCTTAGTAAGGCAATCGACACAGTTAATCACAGCCTGCTTCTTTCCTCCCTAAGCACCCAGGCCTGGACCATAAATCTATGTGCTGGTTTGCAGACTACCTTGGAGAACGGAAACAGCAGGTTAAAGCTGAAGGTGATCTTTCTCTATTAAAACTTATGCTGAGGGGCGTGCTCCAGGGCTCTCTCCTTGGTCCCCTCCTCTTTGCAGTCTACATTAACAACATCAATGACCACATCAAAAAAGCCAACATCCACTTATTCGTGGATGACACTATACTGTACTTGAGTCGTTCCACGTTGGAAGCAGCCTGTAAAGACCTCCAAGCTGAATTTAACCTTCTACAATATCAGCTCATAAACAAAAAGCTTTTGCTCAGTGCGTAAAAGACAAAAGCCATGCTCTTCTCCCTCTCCTTGCATGCGGCAATTCCTGCTGGAGGGGGGGCTATCCCACAAATTACCACTGTCCTTGGAGAAACACTAGAGTATGTAGCTAAATTCAAATATCTAGGAGTTTGGCTCGATCATAAACTTTCCTTCGCCAACCATCTCGAAGAACTACAGAAGAAACTAAGGCAAAGATTAGGACTGTTCTTCAGAATTAACCACCTGCTCACAAAGGAGGCCAAATTCAACTGGTTCAAGCTACTTTCCTATCTTTAATAGATTACGCGGACCTGCTCTACAGCCACTGCACTGCCTCTGCACTGGCTAAGTTGGACACCCTCTACCACAGAGCTATCAGGTTCATTACTGGCCTTCCACTTTCCACACACCACTGCTCCCTGTAGTCATCGTTAGGCTGGACTTCCCTTCACTATAGAAGGAACAGAAATGCTGCCCTATGGGCCTTCAGAGCAGTAACTAACAAGCTCCCCTCATATGACTCAGATTGTATTCCCTGGAGTGTGTTAGGCACCTACGCTGTAAAGAGCTATTCCCTAATTGCCCTCTAAGTTCCAAGGGTCAACACTTGTTTCGGCAAAGCTGCTCTAAGCTTCTCTTTACCCACATTGTGGAACAGTTTACAAAGGAACTTGAAGCTGAGCTGTCCTGTTAGCCTGAATATCTTTAAGGCGCTCTACGATCGCTACAGTACATGAAAGCACCTTGCAAATGTTTTCCTCACCGCTAGCCCACTAATTCTGCAACTCCCCCTTTCCAACCTGACACTCGCCATGTTTCTACCCCTGGCTCTCACTCTTTTCCTATTAACTCTTCCTGTTGCACCCACCCTTCCCTGTCCACTCCAGCCTGGCTAAAGTCCTACCCCATCCATAGTAGTGTCCCAATTATCTACCCCTCCTCCGTCATTATAATAAACAAGTACACGACAGCCATCGTCACTTTCTGTGGTTTTAGCCCAATTTTTCCCCTAGTCGTCGGTAATATGTCCCTCCTCTTCTTTATCTCTCTAACCTGCCACCCCATACACAGCCTCTTTCCCCTATATGTGTAGTTGCCAGCTGCCTCACTCAAAAGATCTCTGCTTATAACCCCAGTATGCCTACGGTTGATTGTACATCTGCTCACTTCTTCAACTGTAAAATTATGCTGTTTTTTTTTTTTTATTTATTTCCACCTTGTACTGTACTGTATACACTGTATATACTTTTCTTCCTTGTATATTATTGCTTTTTATATACCTGCTTCTGTACTGTACTTTGATGTATTCATGACCAGGTCCACCTTGCAAATGAGCCTTGCTCAGTGGTGCCCGCCTGGATAAATAAAGATTTTGATTGATTGAAAACAATTATCAATAATTAAAAGTAACTATTGCACTTTGCAAAGCATTCAAGTAACAGAAAATGTAATAATACAGCTGAACTACAGCAACCTATATTCATAGTGTGAACTAGAAACTTTGCACCACAGTATTTCAGGCACATTTAACACTAAATGCAGTCTAATCATGAACAGTCTTTCACTGATATTAGGCTGGCTTGGTAATGACATGCCCATAACCCGAGGGTTTCTTCAGTGACCATAATGTGAAGTTTTCTTCGGTGAGACCATGGGTTCCTCACTTTGTGTAGGCTCAGAAGTCTCTTTCTGCGTCTCGGATGCAGTTTGTTTTTCTGGCAAGGAACATCACTCAGACTGTGGCATCCGGCAAGTGTTGAATGAAGGTTGTGGTGTGACCAGCAGGTGGCGCCTGTTCTGCCTAAATTCTCCATTTTTATGGCTGTGTGGGTGGAGTCCAACAGATGTTTTGCTATTACTTGGAAAAGGGACTGTGGAAGCACGTGACTGGATTCACGTACCATGTGCTTCCACAGCTGTCTGTCTACAGTGCTGCTGTCATTGGTGGTGTAGTGGCTGTCTGGCGCTCTTCCCCTCCGTGGCCTCAGAACCCCCCCCACCATCCCCCTCCAGCAGAGGCACTACTTATCTACTGGCGGACAAGGAACA
The DNA here is from genome assembly GCA_016271365.2 of Neoceratodus forsteri. Taxonomy (NCBI): domain Eukaryota; kingdom Metazoa; phylum Chordata; order Ceratodontiformes; family Ceratodontidae; genus Neoceratodus; species Neoceratodus forsteri. The sequence continues at coordinate 158,704,315 of CM057458.1, read as the reverse complement.
CTTCACTGTGTGCAAGATGCCCACTGTGCTTTGACTGTACATACGCAAGTATCATGCATGTGCAGTGCTGGCATGGTGGTCTTCTTGCGCACGGCGGCCTCAGCCACTTCGGGAGCTCTGACATGGCCATGTTGGCTCTGGCCAGACTTTGTTAGTTTCCACAATGTATGATCTTGAAATTTATTTATGAAGATATTGATTGTTTGAAAACTGTTTATTGTATTGAACTTTGTGAGCTGTTTTAAATTATTGTGTTTTATTGTGCTGTGTCTTGATTGGGCTTTAACCATGTACATGTACCTTGATCTATGGAAAGGCACCTTTTAAAAATAAAGTTTGAATTGAATTGGACTTAATTTAATTGGATCTATGAAATTAATCTTCTTGCTTTAGAACTGCTGCTGTTTTCCAACCTTTTTCACTGTCTAGTTTAATTTTCACAGGATCTCCTGGCTCAAGCAATGGAGGTGACTTGGCTCCATGATGCCTATTATATTCATTTATTTTATTTATTTATGTATTTATTTAAACATTGGTAACCAGGAAAGGCACACTGAGCTGGGTCTTGTTTACAGGTGCGACCTGGGGAAGGGTAAAAACAGAGAGAAACAGCAGAAAAAGAAATGTTACAGAAATGAGCAAACATTTGTAATACAATCAGGAGTGCAATTAATAGGGCAAAAAGTATAATAACAAGAGAAACAGCACAAATCAATAAACAGCTATTTTCAGTCAGGGTACAAAAATCAGAAGTGCAAATACATACAATACAGCTGTGCAAAATACAATTTGTATAGGCAAGTGCAACGAAGGAAAAGGTGGTTATGGCCCTGAAATTAGTTGGAGCTGAAGTGGGCAGAGGCTTGGGACATTGGCATGAAGCTACTGGTTTTCTTCAGAGCATGCGCTTGAGTGCTGTGAGAGAGGTGGCTTGTTGGGGAGTGGGAGTAAGTTGGTTCCAAAGGGAGAGTAGGTGGAAGAAAAAAGTGGACTTACCTGCCAAGGAGTGATGGCAGGGAAGGGAGAAAGGATGACTCACCCTAGATCAGAGTGGGTAAGGGGAGGGGTTTGCTGGGGACAGGAATGATCAGAGATAGGAAGGTAGTAGTTCAAACCAGTATTTGGCATCAAAAGCTAAGGAGTGCATCCAATGGTGGTGGGAGGGATAGATAGCAATGAGTAGAGAGAGCAATTGTGAGTGCGGAAAGGGGAGTCTGTGGCAAAGTGGCAAAAGGAGATTAGGTGGATGTCAAGTCTGGCAAGGGAAGAGGCAGGGGCGGAGCCATAAACAATGTCTGCATAGTCAAACACAGGGAGGATGGGTTTGGAGACCAGTTCACGATGCACAAAAAGGGAGACGTAAGTATAATAATCTTTCACTTTAATATTGAGCTCTGCACCCTATTCCAAATTTGGCCACTCAGGTGAAAGATTTGTAGACACTATCGGCACTGTGTAGTTCACAGTTGGCATCCCATAAGTAGTCATGCTGGACTTAATTTTGTAGCTTCTATTGGAGTTGCTCTGTAGCTGAGAAAAGTGAGAAATTAATCATCTTGTTTCAACAACTTCTTTGCCATTTGAATGGCTCTTTCTGCCTCCCCATTAGACTGGGAAATGGGGGCTTGAAGTAATATGTTCAAATACGTATTGCTCCCAGAAGGCCTGAAATTCAGAAACTGTGAACTGTGGCCCATTATCAGTAACCAGTTGTTCCAGGATCCCAAAGCAAGCAAATATGGATTTCAGCTTGGCCACTGCTCTATTGCAACTTGTGTCCGGCATTTGTACAATATCATTATATCTGGGAAAGAAGTCAATAACTACGAGGTAACATTGTCTTAATCTCAGAAAAGTCATCTGCTACTTTTTCCCATGGTCTGTCTGGCAGATGGATATTTATTAGGGGTTCTTGGTGCTGTGTTGGTCAATTTATTTAGAGTTTACATAAGGCAACAATATCTTTAATGTCTTTATTGATCCCTGGCCACCAAACCGATAACTTGGCATGTTCCTTGGACTTTGAAAGACCCTGATGATGCCCTTGAAGAATTCTGTCTAGCACTTCTGTTTTTTAGTGCAGCTGGTACCACAATATGAGTTCCATTACCTAGTAGTCTGTCAGACTTGATCAACTGACCTCACCTGGCATACAGATTTCTTTCACAGGCATGAACTTGACAAAAATATTTTGGCCATCCATGTTTGGTATACAGCAGAACCTTCTGTATTTGCTCGTCAGTTAATGATACCTGACCTAACTGGTTCAATTTCTGAGTCATGGCTGGCCTGTTTGCCTCTACAGCTTTCACAAATGCATCTACTTTTCCTTCAGATCTATTTGTTCTGAAGTAATGACGAGGTTGAGGGGTCTGGATAACATGTCAGTAACCAGGAGACTTTTCCCTGGAGAATATTCTCCTACAGAAGTAAAACTCATCAATCTGATAAGGAGGCATTGGCATTTTAGCGAAACTAAAGCGGCACCAAAGGCTCACAGTCAGTGATTACCTTAAAGGAGGTTTTTTTTTTAACTAAGATTTTATTCAGTTTTTCAGAGAGCAAGTTATAATGGAATACATTGTAGTACAGGTAATCAGTATCAACAACAGTTCAGTACACATTCTCTGTAACAGGTACAGTTAACTTAAAAGATAGTTCTGTAGATTATTTGAAGGCATTGTCCTAAATGCCAACCCTGCTTATATTTTGTCCCCTTTAGGAGCTGCATTCGTCCATCTTGAAGATCTTCATCTCCTGAAATAGTCCAGCTTGTGGAGATTGTCTATGCATTTAATGTAACATAAATTGTGCTTTAGTAAAACCTGCACTTAACTGATCACTTTATAAAGTTTATAAGCAAAGTTAAAAACATTTCAACATTTTAACTTCAGAGACCATTAACAAAGTATAAATAAAAGAGTAGATAATAAAAAAGAGGATTTCAAAAAAAAAAAAAAAAGAAAGAAAGAAAAAGAAGGAACGTTGTTTGTCTGTTCATTTCCCTTCCTCCCTTCTAACTAATAATACTGTGTCTGAAGTGGATTATATGCTAAAAAGAAAAAGATTCACAGGGTTATTTGAATTTATTCATAGAAACATAAAATTTGATGGCAGATAAGGACTGCTTGGCCCATTTAGTCTGCCCATGTCCCTACCTAACGGATAAGCTGCAATTAACAATGTATAAATAAAAGAGTAGTTAATAAAAAAGAGGATTTCAAAAAAAGAAAGAAAGAAAGAAAGAAAGAAAGAACGAACGAACTAAGATGGCGGTCGTGCTGGACTAGCCCTTGTTACTACGCTCTGTTGCCCTGTATTATTTTTGTTTTAACTTAGTTTGTTTAATATTATTTTCATTTCTAATTGGTGAAGCCATTTTATTGTTTTGTTGTTCAGGTTGGTGGTCCCTGGTGGTGCTTCCCCTGTGCTTATTGGGCAGAGAAGTGGAGTTTCGTCGTTTGTTGGAGTTTGGTCGCTTGCTGGAGCTGTGGCGTCTCCCCATTGGCGTTTGGCTGGGGGATCAGCTCTATTCCCGGAATGGCGGTTGAGCTAACGACAGGGAGCACTCTTCATCTTTGTTTACTTGGCAGTCAGTCAGCAGCCTGGGAGTTGGAGGGTGGACTGCTTTTTCGAGGGAATTGTTCCCCCACTCCGAGGGATTTGTTTTCTCGAACCGGTGCATGGTGGACTGTTTTCTCAGTGTGTTCCGGTTCTTGATCCAAGGAAATCTGTACCTTTGGATGTGTGGTCCTATGAATTTTTATTAGGCTTTCGGTCTTTATGGATTTATCACTCTCTACTTGAATCAGTGGATATACTTTTCCTGTGACTGATAAAGAAAAACCTGGTCTGGGACTCTTTATTATGACTTAATGCTGGAACTCGGCTGAAGGGATTGCCTGTGGTGTTTGGAGTACTGTGAGTGGGGGTCTGATTCATTTACATTTTTCCTAGTCCAGAAGCAGGGCCATAATAGTGGTCTGGTTGTGGGTGGCCTTGTCCCCCCCATAGTCTTGCCTGGGTAATCTTGGGTGCCAACTGGGACTGAGCAGGAACTGCCTCACTCTTTCCCAGGGAGCTGGGGATCAGTGGGGGGGCTCCTAATTTATCCCTGGGTTGGTCCTTTTAGTGTGGCCTAGGGGTGTTTGTAGCTGCAGGTCCTGGGAGCATAATTGGACCTGATAAGGTAGATTTAGGGGGTGAGGTGGGGGAGCCCCCACTTTTCAGTGGCTTGGCCCGCACATACTTCTGTCTTGTTCTGAAGATTTTTTCTGGATACTTACTGAGACTGTGCATTATTGCATATTGGAAAAATATCTATCTGAAGCTGATGGAATAGCTGTTGCTCTGGTTCGTCGGACTTGACATTTGGTCTTAATTTACCTTGGATTATGTTGGATTATCTGGCTCCTCCTACTATTTGATGACTTTTTTCCCCCGACTTTTTTTGGTTTTTGGTTTCCCAGTTGTGAGAGAACCAGGGTGCATATATTTTATTTTATTGTTTTTTTGTTTATTTTAAATTTTTTGTTTGATTATTTTATTTCCTTCCTCAGCTGTGTGAGGGCTGTGGGATGGGAGTATTTTATATTATTGTTTGTTTTTAAACATCCTGTGAGGGGGTAGTGTCTTATTATTTGATTATTATTTTCCCCTCCTTGGCTGTGAGAGGGCTGTGGGAGAGGGAGAATGTTATATTAGTGTATTCATAATTTTTCCTGTGAGAGGGGATTATATTATTTTATTACCTTATTATGTTATTTCTAGGGGTTTGAAGCCATTTTATAGTGGGAGGGGGTAGTTTATATGTTTTATCAGGGTAAGGATTGCTGTTTAAAGTTATTTTGTTTTGGGGGCTTTTACTTGTTCTGCTGAATCGCCTTGTGATTTTGGAATCTCGGTGTCTTATGTGCTTTCCCCATTGTTTTAATATTATTAGTGAAATCTGCCTGCCTGCCCCTCCTGTCCTGAGCTATTTGGCCTCCGCTCTCTATGCCCTCCGCCCTTTCTCTTCTCCCCCCCCCACCTGCTTTTATCTACTAGTGCTGTAGAGCTCTGGAGATTGCTCGCAGGGGGGAGTCGAGGTGGGCGGGTGGGGGTCGTGGACAGCGGAGCCCGGATGAGTGATGCTCTCCCATAGGGGTGGTTAAGACCAGAAGAAGCCCTGGGGCGAAATGGTATCTGGAACGTGGTGGTTCTGTTCTGGTTCCCATACCCAAGGGCACCTCCGTTTCAGGAGGGCAAGTAGTCGGGACAGCTCGCCAACCTCGTCCAACTCGGGCTCTGTTATGCAATGCCAGATCTGTCTGCAACAAGACTGGTCTCATTGCAGACTTTGTTGCTAGGGCAGATATGGCTTGCATTACCGAGACCTGGTTGGATGGGATTGCTGCCCCTTTTTTATGGGTGGCTGTTCCCATCGGGTACTCGGTTGTACATCGCCCGAGATTGGACCACGGGGGTTGCGGTCTGTTTTAAGACCAAATTGAGCCTAACTAGTGTACCAGTTGAGGAGGCTGGGTCATTTGAGTGTACCATGGTAGCTGGTGTGGGATGCAGGATAGCTCTCATTTATCATCCACCAGGTGATAAGAAGCTGTTCCTGCAGGAAATAGCAGACTTCGCCACCAACATGGCTTTGGAGTCACCCAGACTGATGGTTCTGGGTGACTTCAGTGCCTGGGTCGATGACGAATCCTTGCTTTTTGGTCAACATTTCCTCCAGGTGATGACATCTCTGGGCCTCACACAGGTTGTTTCCGCAGCTACTCACAAGGGTGGTCACTGTCTTGATTTGGTTTTCCACCTGGAGATCGAGGCCTCCGACTTGGTGGTGGAACCAGTTGGTTGGTCCGACCACTACTCAGTTGGGTTCAATTTTTCGGCCCCCCTGGGTAGGTCGGCCCCTGTGGAGTTGGTCAGGTACTGCCCTTTGTGGGATGTGGTCCCTGAAGACCTGATGGCGGTAATTGACCTCTCACTGTTGGATGAGACTTGCACAGACCCTGAGCAGTTGGTTGCGGCCTATAATGGGGCCGTATCCTCAGCTCTCGATCTGATTGCTCCTATCTGTGTTCACCTCCTCCTGCATCACCCCGGGGTCCCTTGGTTTGATGGGGCTCTCAGGGAGTTGCGGAGATTGGGGCGTAGGTTAGAGCATCGTTGGAGGAAGACTGCCTCTGATGCTGACCACCTTATTTTATTAGAACATTATAAATTCTACCAAACAGAAATTTCCCGTGAGAAGGCAGAATTCCTGTTCAGGGAAATTGCTGTCGCACGGAATCGACCGGCTCAACTCTTCAGAACTGTTGACAGGCTGTGCAACCCAGCCTGTCAGCAGTTCCATCGAGTTTTTTCACAGAATGATTGTGACAACGTCGCTCACTTCTTTGCGAATAAGGTGGCTGACATCAAGCGGGAGTGCCACCAACTTCATTCTAAGGGGGTTGTTGTTGATCGGTGCTTTGTCACAGTGCCCGGAGTTTCCTGGAGTACCTTTGACCTGCTGAATTTTGTAGATAGTATCCGGATTGTCCAGGAGATGCATCCCACATGCTGTAGTTTAGACCCTGGCCCTACTTCCCTGATTTTGGGTTGTAGCTATATTATCGGCCCGGTCTTAGCTCGGATTGTCTGGTGCTCTTTGGATTTGGGTGAGTTTCCTAGCTCTCTGAAGGAGGGGGTGGTGACCCCCCTTCTGAAGAAAGCTTCTTTAGACCCGGAGAACCTAGCAAACTATAGACCTATCACTAACCTCCCTTTTGTGGGGAAGGTTATTGAGAAAGTTGTGGCTGCTCAACTGGATAACCATTTGACCATCCATAGTTTATACGAACCTCTCCAATCGGGTTTTCATAAGAGGCATAGTACTGAGACCGCTCTGGTTCGGGTGCTCAATGATCTCCTGATGGTAAGAGATAGGAGACACCATTCTATCTTGGTTCTCCTGGATTTATCATCAGCTTTTGATACTGTGGATCATGGAATTCTGCTCGAACGTCTGAGGTTCGTCTGTGGGCTGTCTGGTACAGTCCTCAGATGGTTTTCATCTTTCCTTGCTGGTAGAATGCAGAGAGTGGTCTCAGGTTTATTTTCTTCTGGGGGTTTCTCACTGCCCTACGGGGTTCCTCAGAGTTCGGTGCTGTCTCCCATGTTATTAACAGTATACATGCTACCCCTCGGAGACATTGTAAGATGGTATGGGCTGAGGTTTCATTGCTATGCTGATGATACCCAGCTCTACCTGTCTTTTGCTCCCAACCAGGTTAGTGCTATCTCAGTACGGAACAGCTGCCTCATAGAAATCCAAGACTTGATGAACACCAGCGGTCTAAAGTTGAACCCAGGAAAGACTGAGGTTTTGGTTGTGGACCCGGGTCATAGGGCAGACGGGTCGAGGACTGGACTCCCTTCCGGTTTAGTCCTGGGGGAGGCCCAGATTCTCACCTCTGAATGGGTGTGTAACCTAGGGGTGGTGTTTGATGATGGTCTTTCTCTTCGTCATCAGGTTTCGACAGTTGTCAAGCTGGCATTTTACCATCTTAGGAACATCGCTAGGATTAGGAACCTTGTTCCGTCCAGCGACCTACCTGTCTTGGTCCATGCCTTTGTGACATCGCACCTTGATTACTGCAACTCCCTTTACCTAGGGCTTCCTGGGGTTGATATCAGCTGCTTGCAGCTAGTACAGAACGCAACAGCACGTTTGTTGACAGGGGCATCTAGAAGATCTCATATTACCCCTGTGCTGCACGATCTGTACTGGCTGCCTATTCAGTGGCAGATCACCTTTAAGGTAGGTCTTTTGACTTACAAAGCCCTACATGGTTTGGGTCCCGATTACTTGAAAGAGCTCCTGGTTCCTTACACCCCTTTGCGACAGCTCCGTTCAGCTGACGAGGGGTTGCTGGAGATTCCAAGGGTCAATCTAAAGTAATCTGGTGTGCATGCCTTTGGATTTGCGGCACCTACCCTCTGGAATTCTCTGCCCCATCAGCTTCGGGAGTGCAGGACAGAGGGGAGGTTTAAGCAGGCACCTAAGACTTTTCTATGGGGGAAAGCATTTCCAGTATTTTCTTGATTTTATCCTGTATTTATTGTACTTTGTTTTACATGAATTGTACAGCGCCTTGAAATTTGAAAGGCGCTTAACAAATAAATTTTATTATTATTATTATTATCCTAGTTAACCAACAGCCTACTTCCTCCTACCCCCCCACTAGAATTGCCTTATGTCTGTCCCATGCACTCTTGAATTCCGACCACTGTTTTTGACTCTACAACCTCCTCAGGAAGGCTGTTCCATGCATCTATAACTCTCTTGTGAAGAAATACTTCCTCACATTACCTCTGAGCCGCCTCTATCTTCAAATTGTGCCCCTTGTTCTTGCACATCTCTTTTTCTGAAAGATGCTACCCTCTTGGACTTTTGTTGATTCCTTGAGGTATTTGAAAGTTTCTATCATGTCCCCCATCTCCCTCCTTTCCTCAAGGCTATACATCTTAAGCTCCTTTAGTCTTTCTTTGTATGTCTTCTGGTGCAGACCCTGCACCATTTGGTTACCCTCCTCTGGACAGCCTCCTCCCTGTCTATGTCTTTGCTGAAATGGGGTCTCCAGAACTGTACACAGTACTCCAGATGTGGTCTTACCAGCTGTCTGTACAGATGGCCAACAACTTCCTGTTTTCTATTGGTGATGCCTCTCCCTATGCATCCCAGTATCCCCCCAGCCCTCCTTACCACCTTCTCACATTGCCGGCCCACCTTTAGGTCATCTGATATGACTACTCCCAGGTCCCTTTCCATTTTTGTTGTTGTCAGTATCTCACCCACCATTGTGTAGTCTTCCCCTTGGCTTTTGTTTTCCAGGTGCATTACTTTGCACTTCTTTGTGTTGAATCTAAGCTGCCATACATTTGACCATTCCTCCAACCTTGCCAAGTCCCTTTTCATCCTTTCCACCCCACCTTGTGTATCAACCCTGTTGCAGATCTTTGTGTCATCAGCAAAGAGACATACTTTCCCTTCCAGTCCCTCTGCAATGTCACTTATAACGACATTAAAAAGGTCTGGCCCCAGTACTGAACCCTGTGGTACCCCACTAGTAACCCACCTTTCTTCACTGTGGACTCCATTTACTATTACCCACTGTATCCTGTTGTCCAGCCAGTGTTTTACCTAGGCTACCACCCTGGTACCCACTCCCAGGCTGGCTAATTTGTTTATTAATCTTTTGTGTGGGACTGTGTCAAATGCCTTGCTAAAGTCTAGGTAGGCTATACCCACAGCTCCTCCCTGGTCTACTACTTTGGTCATCCAGTCAAAGAAATTAATTAGATTTGTCTGACATGACCTTCCTGCTGTGAATCCATGCTGCCTTAGGTCCTGTGCCCCACTGGCCTCTAGGTACTCAACAATTCTTTCCTTCAGAAGTGATTCCATGTGGCATGGCCGCCAGGCTGGGCGTGCTGTGAGATGTGAGCTGGAAGTCATACTTTGTTACTGTAGTTGGCTTCGTTTTTACATTTTTTGTTTATGTTTTATTTTTTTTTCCTTTCTCTTTTTTGTTGTAAGCTGTCTCGGTGCAGTAAAGCCGGGGGTATTTATTTTGTCTGCCTGGTCATCCTGCTTTGTTCTGCTGCCTGCGGTGGTGTTATTGGATGCTACCGCTATTCTACGAAGATGCAGGACTGAGGTGTTTTTTTTCTCGATGCCTCAGTGTTTTGAGCGGTCGATTTTGGACTGGGTGAAGTTTTAGCCCTATGACTGATTTTCCCCTCCTAAGTTCTGAACATTTGGTGGAGATTAATATGGGCGGCCACCCTACTGCCTTGCTGGGGTGTCTGTTAGAGGAGGAGTCACTGGAGGAACCGCTGGAGATGTGAGAGCCGGGTTGACTGTGGAAGTTCATTTCAACCTGTGAAAGGTCGACTGTGTGTGGAAGTTCATTTCAACATGTGAAAGTTCTAGTGTCTTGGGAGGCCTGAAGCTAGTGTTTTTGTAACCATCTCGACTCTGCAGGGGATCTCGACCACAGTCTGCTGCCTCATGGGGGCTTGGGGATCAGTAGTCAGGAAGCTGGCTGATGATCCTGGGGAGCCCCTAGACTCCTGGGACTGGCTATTTGTTTGGCCTGTTCCAGGCGCTGTGGTGGAGCAGTGGTAAATTTCTTGTTGGGGGTCCTCTAGTTTGCGGAGCTCAGTAGGCCTAAAAAGACTACAGTCCTTTATTTGTTGGATTTTTCTTTGTTGGACCCTTCCTGGCCCGAGTTATTTGGATTTATTGTACACGCCGGATTATTAGATTTTATCGGTTAGATTTACATCGAACTGGGTTTACTCAGTGGTCTCTCCTACATTTGGATGACTTCTCTCCTGGACCTTTTTTAGCTTACCTGTTTTGTGGTCTCCCGGCAGTGAGAGGATCAGGGTGTCCACATTTTATTTTTATTTAGTTTCTTTATTTAATGTTATGTTTATGTCTATTTTAGTTTGTATTTGATTAATTTATTTATTCTGGGCAGTGAGAGTGCCTGGAACTCCCCTTTTCCTTGGCTGTGAGAGGACTTGGGGGCGCGAACTTATACCTGTGTTTGTGTTTTATATCCTGTGGGAGGGGATTGTAATATTATTATTTCTGGGTTTGAAATCATCCAAATAGTGGGAGTACGGTAGTATTTTATGTCTATTTTAGTGAGTGGGGATTGTTGTTTAATTTTATTATTGTTTTTTGGGGCTTTTAGGAATTTTTAACTTTAAATTGTAGCTCTGTTCTGGATTAATCTAAGAAACTGGGGTTTTGTGTTTTCCCCATTGTTTTTTGTAATTAATTAGTGGAATGTGCTTGCTTGCCGCCCCTGTCCTGTGCTATTCGCCCTCCACCTGTTCTCCCCCCGCCTGTTCATATCTATCAGCGCTGTCGAGCGCTAGGGATTGCTCACAGGAGAGGGGACAGAATGGAGTGGGGGTGTGGACAGCAGAGTTCGAATGAGTGGCACTCTCCCATCAGGGTGGTTACGACCAGAAGATGCCCTGGGACGAAATGGTGCCTGGAACGTGGTGATTCTGTTCTGTTCCCCATATCCAAGGGCACCTCTTCTATGGGAGGACAAGTAGTTGGGATGACTCGCCAGCATAGTCCAACTAGGGCGCTGTTATGCAACGCCAGATCTATTCCGAACAAAACTGCTCTTATCGCAAATTTGGTTTGCATTACTGAGACCTGGTTAGATGGGAATGCTGCCCCTATTTTGGACAGAGTGATCCCCTCCGGGTATTCGGTTATACATCGACCAAGATTGGACCGTGGGGGGGGAGTTGCGGTCTGTTTCAAGACCGAATTGGGCCTAACTAGGGTACCAGTTGAGGAGGCCACATCATTTGAGTGTACTGTGGTAACTGGTGTGGGGTGCATGATAGCACTCATCTACCGTCCACCAAGTGATGAGAAGCTGTTCCTGCAGGAAGTAGCAGACTTCGCTGCTGACATGGCATTGGAGTCGCCCAGACTGATGGTTCTAGGCGACTTCAGTGCCTGGGTCGACGACGAATCCTCGCTTTTTGGACAACACTTCCTCCAGGTGATGACATCACCAGGCTTCACACAGGTTGTTTCCTCAGTTACTCACAATGGCAGTCACTCTCTTGATTTGGTCTTCCTCCTGGGGATTGAGGCCTCCGACTTGGTGGTGGAACCTGTCAGTTGGTCTGATCGCTACACCGTTGGGTTCAATTTTTCTGCCCCCCTGGGCAGGTCGGCCCCTGTGGAGATGGTCAGTTATCGCCCTTTGGGGGATATGGTCCCTGAAGACCTGGTGGCGGTGACTGACCTCTTGATGGTTGGCAAGACCAGCACAGACCCTGAGCTGTTAGTCACGGCCTATAACAGGACCATTTCTTCAGCTCTCGATCTGATTGCTCCTGTTCGAGTTCGTCCCCTTCCGCTTCGCCCCAGGGCCCCATGGTTTGATGGGACTCTGAGGGAGTTGTGGAGGTTGGGGCGTAGGTTAGAGCATCGCTGGTGGAGGTCTGCCTTGGATGCCGACCACCTTATTTTGTTAGAGCATTATAAACTATATCAAACAGAAATTTCCCGTAAGAAGGCAGAATTCCTGTCCAGGGAAATTACTGTCGCACGGAACTGACTGGCTCAACTCTTCCGAACTGTGGACAGGCTGTGCAACCCAGCCTGTCTGCAGTTCCGTCGAGCTTTTTCGCAAATTGAGTGTGATGAGATCGCTTGTTTCCTTGCGAATAAGGTGGCCGACATCAGGCAGGAGTGCCGTCAGCTTCACTCTATGGGGGATGCTGTTGGTCAGTGCTTGGCCACAGAGCTCAGAGTTTCCTGGAGTACCTTTGATTTGCCGGAGTTCGTTGACATTATGAGGTTCATCCAGGGGATATGTCCCACATACTGTAGTTTAGATCCGGGCCCTACTTCCCTGATTTTGGGTTGTAGTGATATCATTGTCCCGGTCTTAGCTCGGATTGTCTGGTGCTCTTTGGAATCAGGTGAATTTCCTAGCTCCCTGAAGGAGGCGGTGGTGACACCTCTCCTGAAGAAAGCTTCTTTGGACCTGGAGAACCTAGCAAACTACAGACCTATCTCTAACCTTCCTTTTGTGGGAAAGGTTATCAAGAAAGTTGTGGCTGCTCAACTGGAGAACCATTTACCCATCCATAATTTATACAAATCCAATCGGGTTTTCGTAAGAAGCATAGTACTGAGACTGCTCTGGTGCTCAATGATCTCCTGATGGTGAGAGATCGGAGAAACCGCTCCATCTTGGTACTCCTTGATTTGTCATCAGCTTTTGACACTGTGGATCATGGGGTTCTACTCGAGTGCCTGAGGTTCATCTGTGGGCTGTCGGGGACAGTTCTCAGATGGTTTACATCTTTCCTCGCTGGTAGAATTCAGAGAGTTGTCTTGGGAATATTTTCTTCCAAGTCTTTCTCTCTGCCTTGCAGGGTACCTCAGGGCTCGGTGCTGTCTCCCATGTTATTTGCAGTGTATATGCTGCCCCTCGGAGACATTGTAAGATGGTATGGGCTGAGATTTCACTGCTATGCTGATGATACCCAGCTCTACCTGTCTTTTGCCTCCGACCAGGTTAGTGCTATTTCGGTACTGAACAGCTGCCTTGTAGAAATCCAAGATTGGATGAGTTCTAGCGGTTTAAAGTTGAACGTAGGAAAGACTGAGGTTTTGGTGGTAGACCCAGGTCATAGGACAGAGGGGTTGAGGACTGATCTTCCCTCTGGTTTAGTCCTGGGGAGGCTCAGATTTTTACCTCTGAGCAGGTGCACGACCTGCGAATGGTGCTTGACAATGGGCTGACCCTTCGACATTCGGTGTCGGCAGTCATCAAGCTGGCCTTTTACCATCTTAGGAACATTGCTAGGATCAAGCACCTCATTCCATCCAGCGACCTGCCTGTTTTGGTCCACACCTTTGTGACATCGTGCCTTGACTACTGTAACTCCCTTTACCTAGGGCTTCCTGGGGTTGATGTCCGCCGCTTGCAGCTAGTGCAGAATGTTGCAGCACATTTATTGACTGGGGTATCTAGGAGAACTCACATTACCCCAGCGCTGCGCGATCTGCAGTGGCTGTCTGTTCAGTGGCGGATCACCTTTAAGGTAGGTTTATTAACTTACAAAGCCCTACACGGACAGGGTTCTGACTACCTGAAAGAGCTTCTGGTTCCCTACACCCCCTTGCGACAGCTCTGCTCGGCTGACGAGGGGTTGTTGGATATTCCGAGGGTTAGTCTAAAGTCATCTGGTGCTCGTGCCTTTGGGTTTGTTGCCCCTACCCTCTGGAATTCTCTGCCCCATCAGCTACGGGGGTGCAGGACAGTGGGGTGCTTTAAGCAGGCACTGAAGACCTTTTTGTGGGGTAAAGCCTACCCCAAATTTCTTTGATTTTATTGACAGTTACTGTATTTTCTGATTTTATCTATTTGTGCAGCGCCTTGATTTTCGAAAGGCGCTATATTAAATAAAATGTATTATTAATATATTATTATTATTTTCCCTACCACTGAGGTCAAACTGACAGGTCTGTAGTTTCCTGCCTCTGTCTTGCTCCCACTTTTGTGAAGGGGAATCACATCCACTCTCCTCCAGTCCTCAGGTACCACACCATCCTCCCTTGATTTATTAAAAAGGGTAGTCAGTGGTGTTACTAGTTCTTCCCTTAGTTCTTTTAGAATTCTGGGTGAATCCCATCAGGCCCCATTGCTTTATCCACCTTCAGTTTTAAGAGTTCTTTCAGTATCCTTTCTTCTGTGAAAGGACTAATATCAACCCCCCTATCCAGAGTGCTTCTATTGACTGGATTAGGTATCTCCCCCTGCTTTTCCATTGTGAATACTGAGCAGAAGTATTCGTTCAGTATCCCTGCTTTTTCACTGTCACTCTCTGCCCAACCACCTTCCTCTTTATTCAGCCTCAGTATCCCTGCCTTAGTCTTTCTTTGCTCCCTAATGTACCTATAAAAGGTTTTATCCCCTTCTTAACCAAGTTGGCTATCTTTTCCTTGGTTTGGGCCTTTGCTATTCTGACTGCCTTCCCCGCTTCCTTCTGCTTTAACTGGTACAGTTCTCTGTCCTGCTCCATTTGTGTTTCCTTATACTTCCTGAATGCTATCTTTTTCTCCCTTATCTTCCCCGTCACTTCTTTTAAGAACCATAGTGTTTTTTTCTTTCATTTTGATTTGTTTATTTGCTCCACACAAAGGCTTGTTGCCTCTGTGATGGCGGTTTTTAAGTTTCCCCATTGTTGCTCCATCCCACCTTCTTGCCTGTTTGCTAGTGCTTTTCTGAGGCACTCTCCCATTTTGACAAAATCAGCTCTCCTGAAGTCCAATAACTTCACTTTTGTATGGCTTGACTCTACAGCTAAGTTTATCGTGAACCACACTGTTTGGTGGTCGCTTGTTCCCAGATGGCTACTCACTTCAAGATCAGAGATTCTCTCTCCATCCCCATTTGAGAGTACCAGGTCTAAGATTGCTCCCTCCTGAGTGGGTTCCAAAACTTGTTGTCTGAGGCATGCCCCCATTAGTTTATTTATTCATTCATTCAAGGCTGGGTTGGGTGTGGCATCCCACTCTTCGTATGTAAGAAATTGATCTAATATTGCATATACCTCTTGTTCCTCTATAAAATGGTAATATGGCAACCATCTTGAGTTATACCAATCTACCTGGAGATGCAGTCTGGCTGTTATGGCCTCCAGCTTCTTAATGGTAGTTATGTTGTTTCTCCACTGGGCTTCAGAGGATAACCAGTGCTGGGTTATTGTTTTTAGTGCTGCCACTCTCAGGATTTGAAATAGGTACTTTTCATTTCCCGAGAATACATTTTCAGGTGGGAGACCCAACAGCATATTGAGGAAGGTGGGGACCACTGGGAGCTGAAATATAGATTTAAGTGTATTGGTTACCATATTCCAGAAAAAATGTAGTTTGTGGCATTCCCAGAAAATATGGTAATGGGTGCCCACATGGCCACACCCACGCCAGCACCCATCTGAGAGGTTAGCTCTGTAATGTTTGGAGATTACCGGTGTAATGAAGAAACAAGTGCATATTTTCCAATGGAATTCTCTCCAGTTAGCCAGAGAGGTTACCTTATGTACTTTACGCCATATTAACTGCCACTGGTCTTCTGCTAGGGCCTTTCCCATTTCTTTCTCCCACTTGTCCTGCACCTGCTGTATTCCCAACAATCCCACCTCTTCCTGTAGTAACTTGTAGATCCTCAAGGTCAGCTTACTGACCTCCCCAAGAATGGCCCTGGTATGGATGAGGGAAACCACAGGTACCAGCTGACCAAGAACCATCAGTACATCTGGCCCTGTATTAATGTAATGCCTGCACTGCAGGTATCTATAGAAACCATGTTTTAGGATTTTGAAATCCCTTTGTAGAGAAGTGAAATCTGTAACAATATCTCCCTTCAAGAGATGTGTCAGGGTAGTGTGGAGGGGTTGTGGGATAATGGATGGACTAGACACTGAACTTCAAGTTCAACACACAATCTCTGTGTGATGTTTATTCAAAATGCAGCAGATAACCTTCAGCAATGGCACATCCCATCTTCAGTACAACAATTTGTAGCAACAAACTATTTAAGTCTTTCCTCTACACTTAGCCAGCACCTACTGACTCACTGATCTCTGATCTAACCTAGCAGTTGAGATTCAGCCTCCCCTATGCGGGCCTTGTTTGCTTGGGTGGTGGGGGCTCAAATAAAAAAAAATCCAAAACAAGCTAAAGATAAAGAACCTCAGTGCAGAAGCACTGAAAAAAGAGTTACCCCAAAGGGCATTGACAATAAGCCAAGTTTCAAAGAAACACAACATCACACATACTTCCATAATGCAAAGCATCATGGGATATATGCAAATCACCATGGAATTTCAGACGTTCAACTTGCAGCAATTTACATGCATTTTAAATAGCACAACTAACAATTTCTATAATACAGTCACCTAGTACTTTTTATTTTTATCAAAAACACGTAGTTCCATGATATTTTCAACATTTAAAGATTTCATAAACATAAGGTATATACATCAATGTATTTTATGATATAGTGCCATTGCATACTAAAGCCAATGAGGAACACAGCCTGTTGATTTACATCAGCTTGGAGGTCACCACAATAACCTCCCCGTACGAGGACCTGAGAGGGAAAAGGAATATTAAAGAGGACACTATAGCATAGTCAAGAAAGGGAAGGGGGTGCCCATAGGTGGCCAACCATATAGACTAGAAATTGTAAAGAATAGATTAGGCTAAGAAATAGAAGAACTGTTGCAAGAGATTCAAGAAAAGGTCGGTCCTTAAGAGTGGCAGGAGCTCCCTGTCACATATCCCCCACCTTAAAAAGGAAGCAGTTATTGCAGACTGCTTACCATCTTCCTGTCCCAGGAAGGGATGGAGCTTCCACCCATCCATCTTCAGAAGCTCTGTCTCAGGGTCCCTATTAACGATGGACATTCCATCATAAATATAGTGGGTATCATCATTTTTTACCCTGAATCATTAACACATTTCTCAACAAAGTCTAATGGTACCATCCTTGAACTATCTAATTTTAGGGAAAGTATGTCATATTTTATTGACCGAAAATCTGGATGACTGTAAAGTGCAGTACCATAGAAATAATTACTCTGGGGTCAGTAATTACCTGCTCCAACCCTATCAGACATGTCAGTTTTAAGCAGGAGCCCAGTCCTAGGTTCAACACCTCTACATAAACCCACTATTTCTCTTGATTCATTCTTCACTTGCTACAGATACAGACACCTGAGGGTAGACACTCTTTTGGTGTTACCCCAACACAGGTTCTAACCCATTTTCCACCCACCTCCTCCTTTGTAGGTTTTCCAGCAAAAAATTAAAAATAAATAAAACACATGTACCACCTCCTTGATCTTAACATATTGTAAAATTTTGGCAACATTAGCATCTTTAGCCTGCAGTATACCCCAGTCAATACTGTTAATAGATTTAGCTGCAGCAATACAAGAAAAAGTCCCTTCAGCCTCATAGGCTTCTTCTTGCTTGCTTGGAGTCTTCAACCCCAGCACCATATCACTAGGCACAGTCTTACCTGGGGTCTCACATTTAAGTTCCATACTTGCATCTCTGACTTCCAACAGGTAACATCCTGGGAATACAGGCAACAAAGGAATATCCTGCTCAGTCAGGGGTCTTCCTCCAGCTGAGCCCATGAAAAATCCTCCTCCGATTCTTTATCCAAACTCTCCAGCAGGGACCTCTTGAGCACCTGGCATTGGTGTTCCACCTCTCTGAGTAGTCAGTCTGCCAACAGCCATTGCCCACTCATCCAATGGATCATTCTCATCAGAGTCTCCACCTCATAGGTGTTGTCTCTCGCACCTCCAGTCTGCCTCGACCTGCATCTCTTCATTGTCTTCAGGCTTGGCCTTCCTCTGAGCACCCAGGTCCAGTCAAGGCAGAAGCTTCTCTCCATCTGTCAGCCATGGTTCTGGTCAGAACTCCATGGACTTTCTTCTCTGGGTTCTTCCTTGGCAACTCCTGGTGCATTGGTCCACTTGGGATATCTGGGCGATAGCCACTGGAAAACTTCCCTCTTCAGCCAGTCTAGATGCTTCCAGCAAGTTATCCCACTTCTGTCCCAAAGTCTGTGGAGGGGTTGTAGGATAACAGATGGACCAGACACTGAACTTCAAGTTCAACACACAATCTCTGTGTGATGTTTATTCAAAATGCAGCAGATAACCTTCATCAATGGCATATCCCTTCTTTAGTACATCAGTTTGTAGCAACAGGCTATGCAAGTCTTTCCTCTACACTTAGCCAGCACCTGCTGATTCACTGATCTCTGATCTAACCTAGCAGTTGAGATTCAGCCTCCCTTATGTGGGCCTTGTTTGCTTGGGTGGTGGGGGCTCAAATAAAAAAAATCCCAAACAAGTTAAAGATAAATAACCTCAGCGTAGAAGCACCGAAACATGGGTTACCCCAAATGGCACTGACAGTGAGCCAAGTTTCAAAGAAACACATCACACATACATCCATAATGCAAAGCATCATGGGATATACTGTATGCAAATCACCTTTACATTTCAGACTTGCTCAACTTACAGCACTTTACATGTATTTTAAATAGCAGAACTAACTTAATTTTTATAATACAGTTACCTAGTACTTTTTGCCTTTATCAAAAACACCTAGTGTCGTGGTATTTTCAACATTTACAGATTTCATAAACATAAGGTATATACAGTACATCAATGTATTTTATGACATAGTGCCATTGCATACTAAATCCAATGAGGAACACAGCCTGTTGTTTTGCATCAGCTTGGAGGTCACCACAATAACCTCCCTGCATGAGGACCTGAGAGGGAAAAGGAATATTAAAGAGGACACTATAGCATAGTCAAGAAAGGGAAGAGGGTGCCCATAGGTGGCCAACCTTATGGACTAAAAATTGTAAAGAATAGATTAGGCTAAGAAACAGAAGAACTGTTGCAACAGATTCAAGAAAAGGTCGGTCCTCAAGAGTGGCAGGAGCTCCCTGCCACAGGTAGACACCCCCGCCCTTTCCCATCTCTCAAAACATGGATCCACCCTTTCAGCCAGAAAGTCCAGTAGGTATTTTAAAGGTATATATTGCCAGACTGGTTCCACTTTCTCCCAGTGTTGTCTTGTCCTCAGCCATGTTTTTATCGTATGTTTTGTCCACCTGTTCCCGATTTCTTTAAGGGTTTTGAGTGTCACTATCCAGGGGAGGTATTTTAATGGAATAAAGGGGTGTGCCTCCTCTAATGCCATCCAGCCAGTTCCTTGCACCCCTGATAGGATTTTGACTATAGGGACCACCTGTGCAGCTAGATTATATTGAAACATGTCAGGAAGACTCCCTCCTCCCTCCTGTTTGCTTGCTACTATGACGGACCATTTAATTCTAGGCCTACGCCCTGCCCAGATGAATTTAGAGAGCTTGCTTTTTAATGTTTTTCAGTCTTTAGGTGGAATTGGTACTGGAAGTGTGGCAAACAGAAACAGTAGTCTAGGCAGCACATTTTGCTTTATAGTATCCATCCTATTTGAGAAGGACAATGGTAGGAGACTCCACCTACTCAAATCTGAATATGTTTTGAGTAAATAGTGGTGTATAGTTAGCTCAGTATAAAGCTTTTAAATCAGTGGGACTCCACACCCCCAGGTACTTTGCCTTTTCTTTTACCGATTTAAAAGGTAACTGGGAAATCAATGATTGAGAGGGTTGCCCGCTAAGTAACATTACTTCCGTTTTCTCCAAATTAACTCTGAACCCTGCTATTTGCTCATATTCTTGAAAAAGATGAAGGAAATGTGGTAGGGAGTTTTCTGGAATGGACATAAAGATCAGAGTAACATCTGCATAGAGTGATACCTTACAGAGTTGCCTACTCTCCCTGATTCCCTCTATCATCCATGACTCCCGGAGCAAAGCTGCCAAGGGCTCCAGACTGAGGGCAAAAAGCAGCGGGGAAAATGGACACCCCGCATGGTCCCTCTTTTAATATCAAAGGGGTCAGAGATGGAGCCATTCACTCTTACCCAGGCTATCAGATTTGAATAGCAGAGGAAGACCCACTGGACAAAGTTACTACCCAAGCCAAAGTGTTTAAGAACCAGTTTCAAGTAATCCCAATTAAGGCAGTCAAATGCCTTTTCAGCATCTAAGAATATTCCTATTTGGGTTGTTTTACTTTCAGTGCAATGGCTAATGATATTCAGCGGTTTCCTAATATTGTCCCGTAGGTGTCGATGGGGTATGAAGCCCGTTTAATCCACATGAATCAGTTGTTCGATATGCTTTTGCAATCTGGTTGAAAGCATTTTTATCAAGATTTTAAGATCCTGGTTTAGAAGGGAAATCAGCTGAAAAGATTCATATAAATTACTTGGTTTATTTGGCTTGGGGCAGCACCGTCACCATTGCGTCAGTCCCGGAGGGCTGCATCTTCTCTTATCTAAGGCACTCACTGAACACCTTAGCCAAGATTTCGGAGGTTGGTTAGTGTCTTATAAAATTCAGGGCCATACCCATCAGGGCCAGGTGATTTCTCCAGGTGAGAGTGATCTTATGGCCTCAGTATCCTCTTATTCTGAAACTTGTGAATCTAACTCCTGTCTAGCAGCCATGGACAGTTTGGGGAGCTTAAGTTGGTTTAAAAAAATTCTGTTTGGGGAATTACTTTCTCCTTATCCTTGGTCTAATCCTCAGTGTACAGACCCTGATAAAAAATACAGAACTGTTTAGCTATGTCTTTTGGCCTTGTCCATAGTGAACTAGGATCATGTTTATTTGCTATTTGTGGGACCCACCTAGAGGCCTGTTCCTTCCTCAGTCTAAATGCCAAAAGTCGAGAGGCCTTCCCCCAATATCTATATACTTATGTTGCGTAAACCAAAGAAGACCTTCTGCCCTGGCTGTTTCCAGTTGGTGAAGCTTATCCCTAGTTTGATATATCTGTTTCATTATGTGTTGGGTGTCAGGCATTTGCTTATGTAGATTTTCTAACTGACTCAACTCTTTCAGCAATTTATCATGAGTAAGATTTCTAATTTTTTCTGGGCTGATGCATAGCTTATTATCTCCCCTCGAGCTACTGCTTTTATTGCATCCCATGTGGTGAGGCTGGAGCACCCTTGAGCTATATTTATGTCATAAGTTTCCCTCACTTTAGCTTTTAGTTGTTTAACGAAGGCCTTGTCATTGAGCAGCACCACATT
Organism: Neoceratodus forsteri; assembly: GCA_016271365.2. Classification (NCBI taxonomy): domain Eukaryota; kingdom Metazoa; phylum Chordata; order Ceratodontiformes; family Ceratodontidae; genus Neoceratodus; species Neoceratodus forsteri. The sequence continues at coordinate 158,683,020 of CM057458.1, read as the reverse complement.
TAATCACCATAGTGGGGTATGATCAGAAAGGCCTAGTTAAACTTTAATAGACTAGCCCTCCAGATCTCACTGGGCCCCTCCAAAGCCCCTCTAATTCTCAAAGCAGCCTACATTCCCCCACCGAACCAAGCAACCGCCCTCCAATCCCTCACAGAATATTTCTCCCAGCTTCCCCCAAGGTTGAACTCATTCTACTGGGAGACCTTAATATAAACGGGCTCTCCCCCTCAGCCTCGCACTACCATGATTCCCCAGCAGCCCTTGATCTAACCCAACTGGTTACCTGCCCCAAGCGCTTCAGCCATACAACTGGTATTGCTACCCTACTAGACCTCGTCCTGTCCAATTGTCCCCATAAATTCACAGATGTCACTGTCCTCTCAAATGCACTTATTGACCACTCCTCCATTCTCTGCACCTGGTCCTGTCTGGTAAAGAAACCACCCTCTAAATCTATCCTCACTAGGCAGCTCTGGCCAGGTATGCTCTCCCACCTAAAATCCTACCTCTCTAGTTGGAACTGGTCTCCCCTCTTTTGCGCTCAGGACCCTGATGAAGCCCTCGACCATTTCACGTGCACCTTTAATGAAGCATGCAACAAATTCGCCCCACTCACCAGAAAGATGGTCAAAGGATTAGACACCCCTTGGATCTCCTCATCCCTCTTGGGCCTAATGCAGCGGCAGGATGATCTTTGGAAAAAAGCCTTCGACTCGGGCATGCCTACTGACCATCAGACGTACCGGGCTGCCTGTAATCAGTGTACCTGGGCCATCTGCAAATCTAAGGCTGACAACTATAAGACCACTTTAACCACAACCTGGGGATCTGGTCACAATTTCTGGCAAAATATTGAAATCCCTCTATGGCAATCCTACCCCCCTCCACCACAACTCACTGTGAATGGGTCTATCACCAATGATACAAAGTCAATTGCTAACACCTTTAACACTTCCTTCTCGTGTAACCCCTAGTTGGCGCTATCCCAAGGGCTACAAACCCTGCCTGCTTGGCTAGTAGCAGTTAAGGGGCTTGAGTTCTGAAACGGGTGCCTCCACCCGGAGGTCAGGATTGGTAGTGGTCAAGCTAACCTGGGCACAGCCCTCCGGGACACTGTAACCCCCCCTCTTTCCCCTCTAGTGGCCTGAACACTGTACAATAATTACTTTCACAACACCCCTGGTACACAACACAAGTACCCACACTGTTTGCACTTACCACCAGGGCTGGTTCCTCTGGCTCGACCCTGGGGACCCCCTGTAAAACAAGGTTAAGCACAGCAAATAGCAACAGTACAGTACTTTGAGCACAAACTGGAACCACAGTCAGATTACATGCAGAAAAAGTTAGATCTGATTTATTTAGTGGACTTGAACAAGGGAAGGGCAAAATCAGGTTAATTAGCTTAAAGGTTATATCAATCAAGCAGTTATGCATGCGCTTTGAGTCCCCCCACACAGTCCACCTCTGGGTACCCAGGTAAAGAAGAGATGGTCTAGCCAGGACAGTTGGCCAGGTTGCAGCTGGTTGGGACCCTGTGTTGGAAAACACAACATGCACAGTACACAATATTTGTAATCTGGAGCGAGAGGACTCAGTTCGAAAAGGAAACGAACCAATAAGACAATTAGATGACACACTCAGATTAAGCTGTTGTTGTAGGGAGCTACCCTGGTATTTAGTCATGATACCCAAGACTGGACACAGGCTGGACGAAAATCAAGACTGCAGGTGGCTGATCCGGAATGCCAGGAGAAGCAGGGCCCACACAAGTTGCAGAGGCATCGTTCCTGTTCAAGCATGGAGCAGGGGGCTGATCCCCAGGCAGGTTTCTCGTCGATGGCTTCTCTGTGCAGTGGGTAGTCTGGCAGAGCCCAGACTGCATGGAGGCAAGTTCAGAAGCAGTCCGTTTTGGGCTGGATACAGCTTCCAGCAAGCAGAACACAGTTCACACAGTGGGGAACTAACTCACAGCCCCACTAGCAGCTCATAGCACATTTACACGTACGCGAATTCTACTGTACCAGGCAAAGCGCTCCCCGGGCACAGTTGCAAAGTCTCTGCACACACCGGGAGCTTAGGGGTAGCTGGAACTCCTGATAGGCTGATCGCATTCAGCAAAAATATTCGGTCTTCTTCAGGTTGAGCATGGCCCACTTCAGTAGCTTACTTTAGTCACACAAACTTGGATTTAGTCCAAAATAATTATCTTCTCTCCCTCTCAGGAACAGCAGGCAGACATGGAGGCCAAACTCTCAGCCTTTTCATAGTTCTCCCATGTGAATCCACTCAGGATTGCTCTCAGAATCACTTCAGCTCCTTTTTGCTCAGCTTCCAGCTTAGTTCTAACTGAAAAACTGCAAGCAGCCTGGGACTTCCCCATGACCCAAAATATTTGGTTGGCTAATTTGGCTGTCAGTCAAAGCAAGAGCTCCCCTTTCAGTTGCAAAAAAGGCGCAAAAAAGCTCCAAACTAAAGTTCCTACAGATTTTGAATTCAGACAGCTCCTGTAGTCTGGCTATATTTTAGGTCCCACCAGTACTGTTTGGTCCAATTTGCAGTCCAGGACCAAGATAGTGGAGACAAACAAAACAGTCCTTGCTACAAAGAAAGCAGGTTAGTCAAACTACATTATCATTATCACTCTAAATGACTTTCAGTAAATAGCTACATCTTTCAACAGAACTCCCTCTCAGATTACTTAAGCTGCAATTAGGCAGCTCTTAAAGAGATAGTACACAGAGGCTATACAAGCTCTGGTAATCACATTTAAACTGCTAAAATGCAGGACACCAGCCTGACAGTGAGCATTTAGGCAAGCTCAAGGAAGACTTTTTGGGAACCCCCATTTGTAGGAGGGTTACACTCGAATCTGAGCTCAGTCCTACCCCCTGACCTTTTCTCTCCTTCCCGCCTCCCCCCAACCCCTCTGGTCCAGCCCACTTTCATTTCCGGGTCCTCACTCCTCACGAGATCAAGCCTTACATCCTCAAAGTACTAAACAGCTCCTGCAAAGGCAGTGACTTAATTGACCTCAAGCTACTACACCTGGTACTAAACAAAGTTCCCCCCCCCCACCTCATCAACCTCTCTCTCTCCAGACTTGGCAAATTCCCTACCCCTGGAAAACAGGTATCATTACCCCTATCCACAAGTCTGAGACCTATTCTCCCTGGGAACCATCACCCCATCCCCACCCCCCGCCAAGGCCTTAGAACGCATCATCTCGACCAACTTACCGAGTACCTCGCCAAATCTGACCTCCTATCTCCTAAACAGCATGGCTTCTGGCAGGGCCATAGTACTACCACTGTCCTCCTGGAATTTTCTGATCACGTCCACTCTGCCCTTGACAATGGTCAGCTAGCAGGTGCTGTCTTCCTGGACCTATCAAAGGCCTTCGACACTGTCAGTCACGACCTTCTTATCTCCACCCTCACTCACCTCACCCTGTCCCAGGAAGCCAACTTCTGGTTTGCTGACTACCTGATGGGTCACTCACAAAGGGTCAAAATTTGCATTACCCTCTCCACACCCCTTCCTGTCTGCTCAGGTGTTCCACAGGGGTCCATCCTTGGGCCCCTTCTATTCAGCCCCTTATGAATACCCTACCCAAGGCCTGCCCCGGTGACATCCTACTCTACGTGGATGACACTATCCTCTTTACCTTGCACTCTAACCTCACCTCCCTGGAAGATACCCTCCAGGCCACGTTCACAGTTGCTGAATCCTGGTTCACCAGGCATAAGCTTGTCCTGAACCATAAAAAATCAAAGGTCATGCTCCTTGCTCATCATCAGAACAAACTGAAACACTCCTCTCTCCATGTCCACACCTCCCTCTCACTCCCAGTTGAGCAAGTCCATATCTTCAAGTACCTAGGTGTTACCTTTGATCCATCCCTCACTTTCCATGAGAACATCCACCTTCTCTACACCTCCATCAACTCCCAAATCGGCCTGCTCTACCGTCACTGAAACTGCCTACCCCCGGAAGCCCTCTAACTTGCCATCTCCTCCCCTGTCCTGCCTATTATTGATTATGGCATCTTAATCTATGGTGCCACTGACAACTCTGCCCTTCATCGTGTCAAGGTTGCCCTGAATAAGGCCTGCCACCTCTCCCTAGGCTGTCCCAGAACCACCCGTATGTGCTCCTTATATAGCCAGTCTAACTGGCTGGACTTCGACGGCAGGCTCCAATACCATATCTGCCTCCTAGCAAAAAAAGTCACCGCTGGCCTAACTGCCCCATGTCTCTCCCCACTCCTGTCACTTGCAACAGCCACTATCCCCACTCAAAGCTCACTCAAACCTAAGTACCAAGTTCTGCGCCAAAAAACCTCCCTTAGCCAAGGTGCCTTCCCCTTCCGGGCCCCCACCTGGCTCAACTCCCCCATCTCCTTTGAGCCAAGGATTGGCCAGTTTAAATCTCTACTCCGGTCCTACTTCACCTCCTCCCGAACCTGTACCTGCCACTAGCCACTCCCCCTCCCAACAATGGACTCTGTCCTGCTCAACCCACTGATATAGGGCTCTGACCGAATCATGTGGTTTACTCTGCCTCAGTATAATTTGCGTGGTATACATATGTTAACTTTATCTTGTATTATTGCTTGTTGCTTACTCATCCCACTTCAATGTTCACCTGTGTTTGCATTATGCTACCCTTATCTTGTATTATCTTATTTTGTACTTATGTCACTATTACCCTGTATTATCTTATTTTGTACTTATGTTTCCTTACTCTAAACATGTACTATCAATGTATTGTCTACTGACGTGGAGCCTTTGAAAACAAGCATTTGTCAATGCCGAATGTTTGCTTGCTGGCATTGGCAGTGGTAGTGTAGAAGTTACAGAGCTGCGTAATAGGAATGGCAGTGAAGTATTGAACTGAAGCCAACCCCACCACCACCCTGCAGAGAGTGACAGGCATTAGGGTGTGCGTTTGGGTTGTCAGGCATAACGGCCACGCCATTTCACCACATCCCACCCTGCAGACACTGACAAGTGTCACGGTGTTCCTTGGGGTCTTTGGCCCTTATGCGCACCCCATTTCATTAGGAAATATGGTGAGATGGGTGTGATATAGGAGAATGGGGTGAAGTTTGGGGCCGAAGAGTCCAAGGCATACATTGATGCCTCTCACTGACTGCAGGGTGTGGAATGGTATGAGTATCACAGGCAAGAATCCCAAGTCACACCCCTGATGCCTGTCATTCCCTACAGGGTTGGGCGTTATGGTTGGAATCCCTAATACCTCAGGCATTCATTGGTATTTTCACTCCAAATTTTCAACATGTTTTTTTTTTGTGACCCCATCTCATGAACAGGGGGAATATCAGTTTGTTAGCCGAAAGCTGCTTATGCACAGTGACTACGGCATTTAGCACCTCAGGTGCAAAAACATTCTGAACAGGATGTAAAAAATGACAGCTGTACTGTTCATGGGGAGGTGTAAAAAATGGCAATGTTGCAAATCTGTAGTGAAAATATAAAAAAAAATGGTGAAGTCAAGAGCGTACATAGAAATTGTGCAACGCACACCCGTAATATAATTAGGTTGGGGATTTTTTACAGCAGATTGTCAACTCAGGCATTTTGGTGCCTCCGATCATGAACAGTGTCACTGTGATTTTCTTTATCTGTGCCGAACAATGATTTCCCACAGTGACCACGCATCTCTGCGCTGAAAGTGTGGAAACACACTTCAGCCATGTTGTGAAAAATGACAGCTGTACTGTTCATAAGGAAGTGTGGAAAAATGGCACTGGTGAAAATCTGGACTGAAAATATTACAAAGTCATGAACTAGCGAGGGTGCGTGGAAACTGGAAAATGCTCACTTGTAACACAGTCATTTTATGGACTTTTGTCACCAAATTTTCAACTTAGCCATTTTAAGACCTCTGCTCATGAACAGTGTAACTGTGATTTTCTTAATCTGTCCTAAACATTGCTTTCACACACCAACAGCACCATTGTGTGCTACATGTGCGAAAACACATTTTGGGCGACATAAGAAAAATTGCAGCTGTACTGTTCGTAAGGAAGTGTAATAAGATGGCAATGTTGAAAATCTGGAGTGAAAATATTAAATTTGCAAACTTACGAGCATGCATAGGAACTGTGCAACGCACGCTCGTAACACAGTCATCTTTAGGAATTTTTTCACCAAATTTTCAACATAGCCATTTTTAGACCTCTGCTCATGAACAGTGTCACTGTGATTTTCTTAATTTGTCCCGTGACATTGATTTCTTAACACCATCTCGCCACTACTATGCGCTCACATGGAAACACATTTTGGGTGAGATGTGAAAATGACAGCTGTACTACTCAAAAGAAGGTGTGGTAAAATGGTAATGTTGAAAATCTGGAGTGAAAATATTGAAAATTCGCGAACTTACGGCGTGCATAGGAACTGACTACTGCGCATCGTAAAACAGTCATTTTTGGAATTTTGGCACCAAATTTTCAACATGGGGTTTTGGGACTCCTTCTCATGAATGATGTCATTGTCATGGCGTTATTCAGGCCCAAAGGGTGATTTCATGCAGTGACTGTGCAGTGACTGTGAAATCACCCGCCGAACCGAATAACGCCATGACAATGATCATCATTCATGAAAGAGGTCCTAAAACCCATGTTAAGATTGGTGCAAAAGCCCTAAAATGCCGAGATATGCAACAAAGTCGAAACCCCCTATCTAGCCCATTATACAGCTTACCGGCATTTCTCAGTTCGGTGGTCGGCTTTGAAGAGTGCAGACGTGTTCCGGTCCACCGAAGATCATCGCGCCGGAGTCCAGAAGTAAGTATGGGGTGAGGGGGGTGTGGGGAGGCTGGGTGTGCAGTGAGTGGGTGCGGGTTGTGGGAGGGGGGGCTGGGAGACTCGCTGTGGGACCGTGGGACCGAAGGGAACAAGTCTTTTGAGCAATCGGTTTAAATGCTTCATTGGCAAGCTTTTAAACTAGTCAATGGGGAGGCACTGACAAGCAGCAGAAAAATCCCAGCCTCTCCCTACAAAACAGGGTACTAAATGAGAAAAAGACCAAGGTAGAACGGTCAGTGGGGATGCTGCAACAGAAGGTAAGGCCATCAAAAATGGAGAGCAATGAGTACCAATGCCGTAGTCTAGGTAACAAGCTTCCTGAATTAGTGGCCTTGATGGAGGAGGAACATCTGGATATCGTGGCAGTCACAGAAACATGGTACACACAAAACCATGACTGGGACGTAAACATACCAGGATACACTATCTACAGGAGGGACAGGGAGGGTAAAAGAGGGGAGGAGTAGTTCTTTACATAAGGGAAGGAATAAAAGCAACAGAACAAAAGGGTAAACAGGGAGGAGAAGAAGCACTGTGGGTAAATTGAGACAGGCAATGGCACCACAACCCACAGGGGTTGTATACAGACCCTTCCCAGGGGAGGAAATGGACAAGGAAATGATAGAAAGTATACTTAGAATAGCAGAAAAAGGGGAGATATAGCTGATGGGTGATCTGAATATGCCAGATGTTAACTGGAGCGCAGTTGCAGCTGCCACTTCGAAGAGTGCAGTTATTCTAGATGCCCTACAGGGGGCATGCCTTAGACAACTAGTACTGGAGCCCACTCGAGAGGAGCAATATTAGACTTGATACTCTCAAATGGAGATGGAGAGGATCACAGATGTAGAAGTGGGTAGCCATCTGGGAACTAGCGACCATCGAACAGTATGGTTCACAATAAACACAGCAATAGAGTCAAGCCATACAAAGACAAAAGTACTGGACTTTAGGAGGGCTGACTTTGCAAAATAGGTGAGTGCCTAAGGAATGCACTAGCAAATGGGTGGGAAGGAGGTGGAAGAACAATGGGGAATAATAAAACTGCCATCACAGAGGTAATGAGCCTTTGTGTGAAGCAAATAAACAAAACAAGACGATGTAAGAAACCACTATGGTTCTCAAAGGAAGTGGCAGTGAAGGTTCAAGAGAAAAGAAAGCATTCAGGAAGTACAAGGAATCAGCAGGAGCAGGACAGAGAACTGTATCAGTTAAAGCAAAGGAGGCTGGAAGGCAGTCAGAACAGCAAAGGCCCAAACTGAGGAAAAGATAGCCAACTCAGTTAAGAAGGGAATAAAACCTTTCATAGATACATCAGGGAGCAAAGGAAGACCAAGGGAGGGATAGTGAGGCTTAATAAAGGGAGGGAGGGTGGGCAGAGGGAGAATGTGAAAAGGCAGAGATACTAAACAAATATTTTTGCTCAGTATTTACAAAGGAAGAGGGGGAGGTACATAAAACAAACAGTAGTAACACTCTGGATACAGAAGTTGATATCAGCCCATTTACAGAAGAAAGGGTTCTGAAAGAACTCTTAAAACTGAAGGTGGACAAAGCAATGGGGCCTGATGGGATTCATCCCAGAATTCTAAAAGAACTAAGGGTAGAACTAGTGACACCACTGACTACCCTCTTTAACAAATCATGGGAGGATGGGGTGGTACCCGAGGACTGGAGGAGGGCAGATGTGATTCCTCTTCACAAAAGTGGGAGCAAGGCAGAAGCAGGAAACTATAGACCTGTTAGTTTAACCTCAGTGATAGGGAAAATGATGGAATCACTTCTAAAGGAAAGAATTGTCGAGTATCTAGAGGCCAGAGGGGCACAAGACCCTAGGCAGCATGGATTCACAGCGGAAGGTCATGCCAGACGAATCTGATAGATTTCTTTGACTGGGTGACCAAAGTAGTAGATCAGGGAGGGCTGTGGACATGGCCTACCTAGACTTGTAAGGCATTTGACACAGTCCCACACAAAGATTAATATATAAGTTAGCCAGCCTGGGAGTGGGTCCCAAGATGACAGCCTGGGTAAAGAATTGGCTGGAGAATAGGACACAAAGAGTAATAGTAAATGGAGTCCACTCAGAAGAAAGGAGGGTTACTAGCAGGGGTACCATGAGGGTTCAATGGGACCAGTCCTCTTCAATGTCTTTATAAGCGACATTGCAGAAGGACTGGAAGGAAAAGTATGTCTCTTTGCAGATGACACTAAGATCTGCAACAGAGTTGATGCACAGGGTGGGGTGGAAAGGATGAGAGGGACTTGGCAAGGTTAGAGGAATGGTCAAATGTATGGCAGCTTAGATTCAATGCTAAGAAGTGCAAGGTAATGCACCTGGAAACAAAACCCAGGGAAGAGTACACAATGGGGGTGAGATACTAACAACAACAAAATGGAAAGGGACCTGGGGTAGTCATATCAGATGACCTAAAGGTGGGCAAGCAATGTGAGAAGGCAGCAAGGAGGGTTGGGGGACACTGGGATGCATAGGAGAGGCATCACCAGTAGAAAACAGGAAGTTATTATCCCTCTGTACAGACAGCTGGTGAGACCCCATCTGGAGTACTGTGTGCAGTTCTGGAGACCCAATCTCCGCAAAGACATAGACAGGATGGAAGCTGTCCAGAGGAGGGCAACTAAAATGGTGCAGGGTCTGCACCGGAAGACATATGAAGAGAGACTAAAGGAGCTTAATATGTATAGCCTCGAAGAAAGGAGGAGAGGGGGACATGATAGAAACTTTCAAGTACCTCAAGGGAATCAACAAAGTCCAAGAGGGTAGCATCTTTCAAAAAAAGAGGTGTGCAAGAACAAGGGGGCACAATTTGAAGATAGAGGGGCTCAGAGGTAATTTAAGGAAGTATTTTTTCACAGAGAGGGTTGTGGATGCATGGAATGGCCTTCCGGAGGAGGTTGTGGAGTCAAAATCAGTGGTGGAATTCAAGCATGCATGGGATAGTCATAAGGCAATTCTGGGGGGTTGGGGTAGAAAGAAGTAGGCTGCTGGTTAACTAGGATCTGCAGCTTATCCAGTAGGTAAGGAAATGGGCAGACTGGGTGGGCCAAGCGGTCCTTATCTGCCGACAAATTCTATGTTTCTATGTTTCTATGTTTTTTCTTTACAGGGTAAAATAAAAAAAAAGAACGACGCGGGACGTTTGCCACACTGGGGTGGGCTCCCAGCGTGGCACAAGGACGGTTGGGGGGGCTGCCCAGCCGACGGGATTGGGCACCCCGCCGGCCAGTATGGATTGCCACACTGGGGTGGCTCCCAGCGTGGCACTTAGTACTGGGGTTAGGATAGTGGAGCCGACGGGGACTGGGCACCCTGTTGGCTATATCATTACTTGCCAGGCTAGGTGGCACCCAGAGTGGCATTTTCTGCCTTTGGGGGAGGTGGGGACGCAGCACAGCCGACGGGGATTGGGCACCCCTGTCGGCTATTTAGTGTGTGTGAGTGGGGTAGCACGCACGCCTGCGTGCGGTGTGTGTGTGTGTGTGTGTGTGTGTGGAGTTGCGGCATGAGCAGGCGATATCTTATCGCTGCTCACTCAAGCGTATCCCCTTTGAACTGTATGCCACTGTATTTTGGAGCTTGTCATAGACAGCTCCAGCATGCATTGGCTTACAGGGGCCACACCTGCCAATACACTGACTGAATTGGAGGAGGAGGTGACACACCTCTGAAATCTCCGATGATGGCACTATGTTTCTTGCACATGCGCGCAAGCAAACATAATGAGTCTCTGACTCAAAGGATTGTAATTCTGATACCCTAAATAAATAAAATAGACAGTGGCGTATGGTCCAATAAAGTAAAGTTATGCAGTTTACTTTGCACAATTCAGTGCATAAACTGGATTTGGGCAAAAAAGAGGTAAATTCGTGAAAAAAGCCTTTTGGGAGGCAGAATAATATGAAAAATCCTTATCCCCTGGGTTTTGTTTATGCCATATTTCAGTGAGCCCAGCTCTTGCAGTGTTTTGGTGGCCTGTTTATTAGTAGTTACCTTGCCTGAAGATCTATCCCAGCCAAGATCAAGTATTGTATTGCCCCCCCCCAAAAAAGTATGTGACCTGGTGATAGCTGTGCCATCTTTTGAAATATGTCCTTAAAAAATGTCAGTATTAGAACTGGCCACATAAATGTTAATGAGGTGAAGTGTCTCTCTTTTAAGCTCCCCCGTAACCCTAAGATAGAGCCCCCATCCTGCTTTCCACAGTCCCAAACTGGAAAGGGAGGTTTTCTTTTAACTAAAATAGCTACTCTCGTCTGTTTGGAATTAGGCACTGGGGCAGTTTCTACATGGGACACCCAGCCCCTTCTAAGCTTCAAATGCTCTGCTGCACTAAGATGCCTTTCCTGGAAGTAAACAATATCTCCCCCCAACCATTTCAGTTCCCCCAACAAACATGTTCTCTTTACAGGAGAGTTTATACATTTTACATTATAGGTAATTAAGTTGATTGTAGCCATGTTATATAGCAGTTAGTTGTCTCAAACCCCCTGGCCAATAGGCCCTAATTTCTTCTACTACACAGCACTTGCACCAATACTGTATATTTCTACAACACAAGAGCAGCGGTTACATTTAAAATTAATAAACATTCGAACCAGCATTGTAAAACTTTAAATCTTCAGAAAGATTAAGGAAACAAGAAAAAATGGAAGAAAAAAAGTAAATCTAGGTAACCAGGAAGAGGAGGTAGTTAACTAGGGAACAAATCAAAACAAACCTCCTCTCCCTTAACTTCCTAGGTCAGTAACCCCCTCTGCTTCTATCGTAGGAGAGAAAAAAGTTACCAGATCTCCATCAATTCAGAGATTAAGGTCCGGTTTGCCTATAGCTGACCACGGATGAAGCAGATACCTAGCCAAGAAATGTCACCGGTACCCAGTACAAATTCACTGGGTAATATATGAGGAAACAGAAAATTCAAAGTAGTCCTCCAATCCTGCTGCTCCCCAAGTTACATCATATACTTTGAGTGGGAGAGAAACAATACCCCCCCCCCCCACCAGTGTGAGCTTAGGTACAAGGCTGGACCTCAGGGGCAGTCAGTGACATGCTGAAAGAAAAGTAAAAGCCCCACAACATTATTGCAGACAGTAGGAGCATCCTAATACTAGTACCTTAGTCTATATACCAACTCATAATGTATCTATGGTAATCTTTAAAGCTCTGCTCAAATCTAGTAAAGTTATAGCCTCTTTAGTAGCCCTCTGCCATCCAGGCCCTCAGAAGGCACAGTAAATAACTGCAACAGTCAGAAGTAAAAGTCTGCCCAATTTAAGTACTTGCCACCTGCAGCAGTTCAGACAGGTTCTTGAGAAGCTCTGGTATTTCATGAGGTTTGCTGTTCTGTGTTTGTTTTGGCTTTTGCCTGCTGATCCTGTGGTGCATGGTCCAGAATTTTATTCAGGTCTGTGGCCAGCAGCTTTGGGAGTAATCCTTGCAGCATTCTCCTGTTGTTAGCAGGTACCACAGACCAGACTTCTTGGGTGAGCTTTCTCTCCAGGGAATCTATGAACAGTTCAGGTACTGAGATCTGAAGCTTTCTTAGCACAGGGGCTGCATCCAAAAGGGTTGCAAAAACCTTTGAGCCTTCCTTCAGAAATAACTTAAGTTTAGCCAGGAAATTAATCTGTGCACAAATCCCCTTCTTCTTCTTGAGCTTGTTAACAATAGCTTGAAGGCAGAGCCTTTACACCTGCAGCGCTGAAGAATAATTGTGGTCAAAGAAAATTAGGAGTGACTAGTACTTTAGGACTCGATGCCTCCATGCTTCTTGGAGAATCGCATCCTTTGCCTGGAAGTATACCATGCGTATTATCAGTGACCTTGGGCGAGCTGTTGAACTGGATTGTTGTGGGAGCAGTAGGCCCGGTCCATTTCCAGATGTAGATCAGATGGTAAAGATAGTGTGGTTTTTAGTAAATGCAGCACAAAGTCTATAGCTGAAGGGAAGCACTCCTCAGCCTCTTCCGGCACTCCATGAATTCTGAAATTGTTTCTTCAATTTTTATTTTCTAAGTCTTCCATTCTAGCTGTTAATAGACGTTCCTGTTTTAATAGGTATAGCACAAGGTGATCAGTCGTCTCTTGCGCCTCCGTTATTTCCGAGACTTTGGCTGTATTATTGGTGACCTTATCCAAGGCTTTCATTTCTTGCCTTAGGTCTGCCACCGAGGAGTCAATCTGTTGCACATAAGCCACGATTTTATTTAGCATTCTGCCTGTTTTCCTAGGCGGCAGATTTTCCTCCTCTGAACCTTCCGATGTGTCTTCAGATGGGGACTGAGAGTGAGCAGATTGTGTGGAGGCCGTAAAGCCCTCCATGTCAGAGCTCAACAGAAGTTGTTTCATTTTTGGCCCCGTCATCCCAGTTTTTGTAGATCTGCCTGGATTTTGTCTGTTAGGCATTCCAGCTTCGAGATGATGACTGACCATGCCTGAAATTATCTCTTATAGATGGGGGATGTTTAAAGATTTAATAAGGGGCCGCAGAGCTCGGAGAAAGCATTCCTCACATCCTGATGATGTCACTGGAAGTCCCCCTTAAAGGAGTTTAGTCCACATAAGTGCCAGGAAAACTTCTTACAGGCCCATATGCTCATTAAATATTCTTTTTCGATCTGGGCATATCTGCACTCTGCTGGTGTTAATCAACATTGTCTAGTAAGAAACAATTGGCAGCAACTTTGAACTGTGCTGTTGCAGCAGTACCCTTCTGACGACAGAGCCGCTTGCAGCTGCACTCACTATTATAGGTTTTTAACACGTCATAAAATGCTAACACTGGTGCTGAAGAGATAGCTTCTTTTACCTTTTGAAATGCCAGTTCTTGGGCTGGATTCCATGTCCAGACCACATTTGATTTCAAAGATCACAAAGGGGCTGAGTGCCTGTAGAAATGCTGTGTCAGTACCTGCACAGACAATTAAAGTGAAACGTCCATGTCCTGGACATCTCTTCTCTACCTGGGTACCCAGAGGTGGAATGTGTGGCGGTACTCAAAGCACAAGCATAACTGCTTGATTGATATAACCTTTAAGCTAATTAACCTGATTTTGTCCCTCCCTTGTTCAAGTCCCCTGAATAAACCAGATCTAACTTTTTCTGCATGTAATCTGACTGTGGTTCCAGTTTGTGCTCAAAGTACTGTACTGTTGCTATTTGCTGTGCTTCACCTTGTTTTTCAGGGGGTCCCCAGGGTCGAGCCAGAGGAACCAGCCCTGGTGGTAAGTGCAAACAGTGTGGGTACTTGTGTGGTGTACCAGGGTATTGTGAAAGTGATTATTGTACAGTGTTCAGGCCACTAGAGGGGAAAGAGGGGGTTACAGTGTCCCGGAGGGCTGTGCCCAGGTTAGCTTGACCACTGCCAACCCTGACCTCTGGGTGGAGGCACCCGTTTCAGAACACAGGCCCCTTAACCTGGTACTAGCCAAGCAGGCAGGGATAGTAGCCCTTGGGATAGCACCACCTAGGGGTTACATTTTGGAGGCTCACCGCTGGGATTTTGTGTCTTCTAGTGGCCAAATTTGCAAATTGGTGTTAAAAATAAATGGCTACCCCAACAGAAGTGGCTGTACACCAGTTGGTGGGGTGGTGCACTGGGCAGGAGATCAACCCCCAAAATGCTATTCTTATCCTGGATATTCCCCTGGGTACCAATAAGGACACTGTAGAGGGAGTACTTTCCAAGGTTGAATGTTTACAAAACCCTGTGGTGGTGGGTCGACATGCTAATCTGCTCGCCCAAAGTTTCATGGCATTAGTACAGTGTAAGGACCCAGTAAACAGTTCCAAAGTGCCACGGACTATCACCCCCGAAGGAGCCCTCACGGCCTGGAGAGTGATAACTAAAGACAGTAAAGTCCCCGGGGAGAATGAGCTCCCCCCATCTGAGACTTTTGAGGAGAAATTTGCTAAGCTGTTGCTGGAGGAAGGGAAAACTGTGGAGGACTTAAAGAAACTATTCCTGCCACCTGGGGGTGTTCCTCCCCCAACACCCCCTCCCACTCCAGCACCCATTATTGCCCTTCCTTCTGTGCCCATGCCAATGCTGGCTCCTATGTCTGTACCTGCTATTAGTCACGACTCTTACGAAGGTTGAGAATCTTCTCCGGCACCCTCCCCACCCCCCAAGGGGAGGATGATTGGGAGGCCTGGATAGATTGTGTTGCCCCTTTGGTACCTGAATGGCAGTGTGTGGAGGCTGAGAAATGGAAAAGGATCATAGAAAGTTTGACGCGTCCCATCCTAGAGGCCATTACATTTCTGAGGTCCACAAACCCTGATGCATCTGCCCAGAAGTACCTATCTGCACTCAAAGGCAATTTTGGGAACACTGAGTCAGGGGAGAACTTGATGTGGAAATTTCAAGGTACAAAACAATGGCCTGGGGAAAGTTTGTCTGCATATGTTACTCGTCTGGAAAGAGCACTGCAGTAGGCTTACCAAAAAGGTGCGGTAACCGCCAGTGACTTAAACCATGTGAGGTTGGGGCACATACTGCAACATGCAAAGCATTCTAAATTGCAGCTGCTTCAATTAAGGCTCCCAGATAGAAGGGGTAACCCACCAGACTATTGTGACTTGATAAAAGAACTCCGGGAGGTTGAAGATGAAGAGGGGGATTGTAATTCTAGGGTGAGTGCAGCCCAAGTGATCACGGCATCGGAAGGCCCTTCCGAAGTGGGGACCAATGAGGGTGTGCCACCATGGGATGAACTGTTGAGGGAGTTCAGGGAAACAAAAAACAGTCTCTTTATGAAGACCGCTCCTGCAAGTACAGGCACCAACCCTTATCCAGTTGCATCTGCTATGGCAGTGGGGGTGTCCACCCAGGCATCTCCTGCTGGCAGCAGCTCGAAACTCAATGTCTTGACTGTGAAAGTAAGAGAATTGAAGAGATGTTTCAAAATGATCACCACACAGCAGACAGAGATGGCACCAAGGTTCTCAGTTGGTAATACCACTGCCCCAGCTACCAGTGTGATGCCTTGGCCACCCCAAATCCCAGAAATTATATTTTGCCATAATTGTGGGAAGCATGGGCACATGAAGAGAGAATCCAGGTCCACAAAAGACCTAGATAAAGTTGTAGACTTCAAGGCGAGCTTCGGAGAATTAATCAGCGGTCGAGGAGTGCCCAAAATGACTGCAGTGAGGATTCAAGAAGTAGTAACTCAAATCCCTATGTGGCTAAATCATTTGTCCAGGCCCCTGCTGCTGTCCCTCCAGACTGGTCCAAAATAGTGGGCCCTTCAATGGAGACTACCATGGCTGTGAATGGTATTCCTACTGGGGCTGTGTTGGACAATGGGTTGCAAGTGACCATTGTATTTAAGGACTGGTATGACAAACACTTATCTGCTGTGCCCTTACAATCCCTGGAAGGCCTACATGTGTGGGGGCTGAGTGACAAGTCTTATCCCTACCTAGGATATGTCCACCTCTGGTTGTCATTTCCTGCAGCTGTAACTGGTGTAGAAGAGCAAGTCGAGACACTGGCCTTAGTGTGTCCCCCTACTGGACTGTATGGTGGGGTTCCCCTGTTAACTGGGACCAACGCGCATATGTTTGGGAGACTGGCACAACTCTGTCATGAAAAACAAGGGCAACGGACTGGGAGGGCCCTAAGAATTCCCACTCTTATCAAGAGGGCCTATGATTTGCAACAGAACCCCAAGGGAGTGGACCAGGATGAACCAGTAGGGGTCATGTGGAAGAAGGATCCTGATTCAATGTTACTGGCCACTAACGCCCAGTGTAGCATTCAAAGGGAGGTCTGCCTCCGCTAAGATGTCAAGAACAAAATACTGATGTTGGACGCGCCAGGCGATGGAAAATTGCAGGAAGGATTATTGGTTAAGCCCAGCATCTTGCCAGCTCGTGCTCATGCCTATGCATGACGAGTGATGGTCCAGATTCATAATGTGTCAGATCGGGAGATCCGGGTGAACAGAGGATGCACCCTAGCTATGGTACACTGCACAGACACTGCAGTGTTGCCCAGCAACAAGCACCCTGGCAAGACAGATAGAGTGACTCCCGACTTGTTTAATTTTGGTGACTCCCCATTGACAGCTGAATGGAAGACTAGAATTAGGTAGAAACTTGCCCAGAGAAATCAAGTGTGTTCGTTGAAGGAATGGGACATGGGATGTGTCCAGGGTGCAGAGCATCACATACGCCTGCATGATGAACGGCCATTTTGAGAGAGATCTCAACGCCTAGCCCCGGTAGACATAGACGATGTGAGAAGACACTGGCAGGAAATGCTCACAGCTGGTGTGATACAAGAATCCAGGAGCCCATGTGCTTCTACCATTGTGGTTGTGCATAAGAAAAATGGAACAATACAAATGTGTGCAGATTATCGGACCCTCAACAGGCGAACCATCCCTGATCAATACACCATGCCCCGTATACAAGATGCTCTGGATTGTTTGAATGGGAGCAAATGGTTCTCAGTGTTGGATCTTCACAGTGGATATTACCAGATTCCGATGGCTCCGGAGGACCGTGAGAAGACAGCCTTCATCTGTCATTTGGGGTTCTACGAATTCCTGAGAATGCCACAGGGCATATCGGGCGCCCCAGCCACCTTCCAGCAACTGATGGAATGAGCGGTGGGAGACATGAATTTGCTGGAATGCCTGGTGTACTTGGACGATGTCATTGTGTTTGGGAGCTCCCTAGAGGAACATGAGAGTTGACTGTTCAAGGTACTAGACCGACTGGAAGATTTCAGCCTCAAGCTGTCCATTAACAAGTGCCAGTTTTTCCAAACCTCTGTGAAGTATGTGGGGCACAAAGTGTCTACAGAGGGGATAGAGACTGATCCTAGTAAAGTTGAAGCCTTGACTACTTGACCCCAGCCCCACAATTTGAAAGAACTACAACGTTTCCTGGGATTCTGTGGCTACTACCGCCGGTTCATAAAGGACTATTCTAAAGTGATTTGGCCACTCTTGAATCTTACCCAGGGTTACCTTCCTACCAATCGAAAATACAAAAAAGGGTCCGTCAAAGAACCAGACAAAGCATATTTCCACCCAGGTGAACTTTTTGGGTCCTGTTGGACGCCTGACTGTGAAGCAGCTTTCCACGAATTCATATACCAGCTCACCCATGCCCCATCCTCGCTTATGCTGATCCCACCAAACCCTATGTGTTGCATACTGATGCCAGTCTGCAGGGTTTTGGAGCTGTACTGTAGCAAGACCATGAGGATAGTTTGAGACCAGTGGCATTCGCCAGTAGGAGCTTGACCCTGTCAGAGCGAAACCACCCTGTGCACAAGTTGGAGTTCCTTGCGTAAAATGGGCCATTGTCGACCAGTTTCATGATTATCTCTATGGGGTGAAAATATTGGTGAGGACTGACAATAACCCGTTGATCTATGTACAGACTTCAGCTAAGTTAGACGCCACGGGGCACCGGTGGCTTTCTGCATTGTCAACATATGATTATGCTGTCGAATACAGACCGGGCCTGAATCATATTGATGCTGACGCCCTATGCTGGAGGTCCATTTCCAAGAGCGACTGGGTCAGGCTGTCCGAACCTGATATCCGAGCATTGTGTCAAAAGTTTGATAGAAATGAACAGATGACTGCGGACACAGTGGACAGCTTGCTTGGGCCCCTCTGACACCTGCATACCGGCTGCGTAGTGCCACTTTTCTGTTCTAGATATTAGTGCACTACCTCAGTTTGACAATGACAGCATTCAATGGGCTCAATCCTGAGATCCTATGATTCAGTCAGCACTTGACGCCCTTCATGCAGGAAAGGATGTGTCCAAGTTGCATTCCTCTGATCTGCGAACTGCTTTGTTGTTTAAAGAAGGCCCCAGGTTGAAGCTGCTTAATCAATTGTTGTATCGAGAGACTGTAGATCGAGGTGGCCAAATAGACAAGCAACAATTGGTCCTGCCCACAGCCTTCAAAGATTTGGTACTGAGGTCCCTCCACAATCATATGGGTCACCTTGGTATCGACCTGACCCTTGACCTAGTATGATCTCAATTCTACTGGCCCAAGATGGGGGCCGATGTTGAGCACCATGTAAGGACTTGTAGTCACTGCCTGCAGAGAAAAGCCCTGCCTCAGAGGGCTGCCCCACTTGTCAACATTACTACCAGCACACCAATGGAACTAGTCTGCATAGACTTCTTGAGTTTAGAGCCTGATCAGCGAAACATTGGCAATGCGTTAGTGGTTATGGACCATTTCACACGGTATGCACAAGCTTTTCTCACCAAAGATCAAAAAGCATCTACCATGGCCAAGGTGCTAGTGGAAAATTTCTTCGTCCACTATGGTGCCCCCCAGTGAATTCACTCTGATCAGGGCCAGGACTTTGAGAGTCGGCTGATCAAAGAAATGCTCTCTCTATGGGGGGTGCGAAAGTCAAGAACCACCTCTTATCGCCTGCAGGGGTATCCTCAACCAGAATGCTTAAACCGCACCCTGCTAGACATGCTGGGCACCCTCCACACAAAAGATAAGCATAAATGGAGCCAGCAGATTAGCACCTTGGTACACGCATACAATTGCACGAAGAATGATGCTACTGGGTTCTCTCCCTACTGCCTCATGTTCAGGAGAGAGGCCCGGCTGCCTGTTGATGTCTGTTTTGGGGTTTCTTCCGATGGGGTCCGAGACGAAGATTACCTGCAATATGTACAAAAACTGAAAGCTCAATTGAACCATGCCTATCAACTGGCCCAGACAATGGCTGCCAAAAGAAATCTAGCCAACAAAGAGAGACATGACAGAAAAGTAAAGGCTCAAGAGCTTAGGCCTGGAGACCGTGTGTTGTTGCAAAATTTAGGATTGCATGGTAAACACAAAATTCTGATCAATGGCACCATCTTCACCATGTCATAGTTGGAAAATTGGACAGCTGTGGATGCTTGTGTGCATGCCGGGGAGGGCTTTGGATGCTTAAATGCCAGCTGGGAGGGAGTAGGATCAACCAGATACTTTTTCAAATGAAATAACAAGTAAGGGCAAAATTATATTTTACTTATGCAACTGTTAATCGGGCCCCACTGCACACGGAGGTGGGGCCAGACGCGACGTGAACATTTCCCTTTAACCATACCAAGCATTCTTCATAGCTCTTTCACACTATAGGGCAGCTGCAACTGTTGAACAGCTTTGACCTTTCTGGGATCAGGGCTGGTCCTTCTTGGCTGATCTTCTGACCCAGAAAAGTAAGCTCAGTCAAATGCAAACAGCATTTCTCCTGATTTAGTTTTTAAGTCTAAGGCGCTTATGGCATCTATGACTTCATCAGTCTGTCACCGTGTTCTTTTCTGGTGGTGCCATGCACCAGTATATCATTCATATAGCACGTTACACCTCCTAGGTTTTAAAAAAGTTCTGCCATTTTCCACTGGAATATTTCTGGCATTATTGTAATCCCAAACAGGAGCCTACAGAAGCAGCATCTTCCAAAGGGGGAGATAAATGCTGTGAGCTTGCACTTTCTTCATCTAACAGGATTTGCTAGAATCCACCTAACTCCCTGCCTTTAGACGCCAGCTAAGACATCTTCCGGCACCCTCCTGTTCCTGTCAACCCCTTCCCTTAACTTCTCGTCCTCTTTCTTCTGACCTTTCCCCTGCTTGGACCCCTCTTTAATTTAGGCTATTTGTGCCTTTATCCAAGGTCTATTTGTGGACCCCACTAGCACTGTCACCTATCTCTACAGACACTGTTCAATTTATTGTATCCTGCCACGATTGTATTCTATCACGACTGTCCACATATCATTGTACCAATCCATGCTACTAATGTATTTGGTCACTACATTGCTACTGCATCTGTAATGTTGCCCATGTAACCACACTTTGTTTTGAAACTTTGTTCCTTTTGTATTCTTCTCCCCCAGGTCATACCTGGAAATGAGCGTTGGCTCAGTATGCCCTTCCTGGTTGCCAATTTTTTAAATAAATAAATTTAAAAAATCAACTAGCAGCATCCAAGGAAGAAAATATATTTGCCCCTAGCTTTGGCATAATATCTTCTAATGTAGGAAGGACACATTTTTCACAGACCACCACCTCATTCAACCTCTTCAGGTCAACACATATACATATACTTATATGTATATGTATATTATCATTTCTTTCAGTGACTGGCACAATCTGTGCACACCAGGGTGTTGGTTCTGAAATCATTACAACGATGCCCATTGTTTCCATCCTGTTTAATTCAGCTTTGACTTTTATAACATGGAAATTGAATTCTTCTAGTTACAATCACACTGTATGGCTCAGAATTGCCCTTCAGAACAATTTTTAGAAGATCCCCTTCAGAAGCCCCACACTTCCAAATACACTATTTTTAGCTTCTTCCACTCTACGGATCAGGCCCATTTTGGCAGCTGCTCCACGTCCCTGAAGCTCCGCCAGCCACAAAAATATTAAGCTCATAGTATTTACCTTTAGAAACATAGAGGTTGACGACAGATAAGAACCACAAGGCCCATCCAGTCTGCCCATTTCTTTTTCTACCTTATAAATGTGCCATCGGCCTTTGCTCTGTCAGTGGCCTACCTATTCATACTCATCTGTATTGCTCCCTTATGCCTATCCCATGCCTGTTTGATGCCCTGCACTGAATTCATAGCCACCACTTCCTGAGGTAGGCTGTTCCATGCACTCACCACTCTTTCTGTGAAAAAGAATTTCCTCACATTCCCCCTTAATTGGCCTCCCTCTAATCTCATGCTGTGTCCTCTTGTCCTGCTATTTTTCTTATATTTAAACATGTTAGATTCTTTCACCTTGTTAATGCCCTTAAGGTGTTTGAATGTTTTGATCATATCAACTCTCTCCCTCCTTTGCTCAAGGGTATACATGTTAAGCTCCGTTAGTCTGTCTCTCATGCTGTGTCCTCTTGTCCTGCTATTTTTCTTATATTTAAACATGTTAGATTCTTTCACCTTGTTAATGCTCTTAAGGTGTTTGAATGTTTCGATCAACTCTCTCCCTCCTTTGCTCAAGGGTATACATGTTGAGCTCCGTTAATCTGTCCTCATATGTCTTCTGATGCAGTCCCTGCACCATTTTGGTTGCCCTTCTCTGGACTACCTCAATTTGGTTAATGTCCTTGTGAAGGTGTGGCCTCCAGTACTGCACACAGTACTCCAGATGGGGCATAACCAGTGTCTTGTAAAAGAGAGATTATTACCTCCCTCTTCCAACTTGTGATACCCCTACTAATACACCCCAACATCCTTCTAGCCTTACCTACTGCTTTAGTGGTCTGCTTGGATGATTTCAGGTCATCGGTGATGATGATGCCCAAGTCTCTTTCTTCCCTTGTGGCTGCCAGCAACTCCCCTCCCAGCCTATAGGTGGCTTCAGGGTTTCTCTTCCCTATGTGCATGATCTTGCACTTCTTTGCATTAAATCCCAGTTGCCACTCTTCTGACCATTTTGCTGATTTATCTAGATCTCTTCTCATTCTGCCCACCCCATATGGATCATCTACTCTGTTGCAGATCTTGCTGTCATCTGCAAACAGACAAGCCTTACCCTCTAGTCCATCTGCAAGGTCACTAATGAAGATATTGAAGAGGACTGGCCCCAGGACTGATCCCTGAGGTACCCCACTTGTGACTTGCATCTCTTCTGACTGTATACCATTTACCACCACTCTCTGTTTTCTGCCTGCCAACCAGTTTGCCACCCAGTTGACCAACTTCTGACCCACCCCGATCCTACCCAACTTATTTATCAATCTTCTATATGGAACAGAGTTGAAAGCTTTGCTGAAGTCAAGGTAGGTGATATCAACTGCTCCCCCTTGGTCCACCACTCTGGTTACCCAGTCAAAGAAATCTATGAGATTAGTTTGACAGGACCTTCCTTTCGTAAACCCATGCTGTCTTGGAGCCTGTGCCCCTATGGATTCCAGGTGTTGCACGATCCTTTCCTTAAGGAGTGCCTCCATAATCTTGCCCACTACTGAGGTAAGACTGACTGGTCTGTAGTTCCCTGCCTCCTCCTGCTACCACTCTTGTGGAGGCGGGATCACATGAACCCTTCCCAGTCTTCTGGGACCTCTCCTGTGCTCAGAGACTCACTAAACAGTTCTGCTAATGGCTCTGCTAGTTCCACCCTTAGCTCCTTAAGTACCCTGGGATGTATGCCATCAGGTCCCATTGCCTTGTCCACCCTGAGCTTAGCAAGCTCTTGTAGGACCCTTTCATTTGTGAAGGGAGTAGTGCTCACCTCCCTCCCCCCGTGTCCATGGTGCTGAGCTGTGGGCCCTGCCCTACCTTCTCTTTGGTAAATACTGAGCAAAAGTATCTATTTAGGATAGATGCTTTTACAGGGTCCTCCTCCTCATATGTCTCCTTTTCTCCTTTGAGCTTAGCAATACCCCCTCTGGACTTTCTCCTTTCACTAATGTATCTATAGAAAGTCTTGTCACCTTCTTTTACTGTTCGTGCTAGTGTTTCCTCAGTTTGAGACCTTGCCTGCCTTACTGCCTTCCCTGCTTCCTTTAGGGCAGTTTGGTATGCCTCCCTATCTTTATCATAGAAACATAGAAACATAGACTTTGACTGCAGATAAGGACCACTTGGCCCACCCAGTCTGTCCATTTCCCTTCCTATAGGATAAGCTGCAGATTCTAGTTAACCAACAGCCTACTTCCTGCAACCCCCCACTACAATTGCCTTATGTCTGTCCCATGCATGTTTGAATTCCCCCACTGTTTTAGACCCAACAACCTCCCCAGGAAGGCGGTTCCATGCATCCACCACTCCCTCCGTGAAAAAAATGTCCTCACATTACCCCTGAGCCATCCCCCCTCTATCTTTAAATTGTGCTCCCTTGTTCTTGCACATCTCTTTTTCTGAAAGATGCTACCCTCCTGGACTTTGTTGATTCCCTTGAGGTACTTAAAAGTTTCTATCATGTCCCCCCTGTCCCTCCTTTCATCAAGGGTATACATATTAAGCTCTCTCAGTCTCTCTTCATATGGTTTCTGATGCAGACCATGCACCATTTTAGTTGCCCTCCTCTGGACTGCTTCATCCCACTGTGTTCCCTTATATTTCCTGAAGGCCAGCCTTTTGGCTCTGACCTTTTCTGCTACTGTATTTTAGAACCAAAGTGGTTTGCTTCTTCTTTTGCACTTCCTTTTCTGTCCAACACAATGGAATGTTGCTTCAAGTATTTCATCCTTGATGCTTGCCCACTTTGCCTGTACCCCCTCGCCTGTGTTTCTTTTTGCCAGGGCTAGCTTAACTCTGTTGGCCATCTTATCAAAGTCAGCTCCTCTGAAGTCCTATATTTTTGCCTTGGAATGGGATGATTTAGATGTAGTGGCCAAATTGAACCATACCATGTGATGGTCACTGGCCCCCAGGTGACCTTCTACCTGGAGATCTGTGATCCCTTCCCTGTTAGTCAGTACTAGATCTAAGATAGCCCTGTCTTTTGTGGGTTGTTGTTGTATCAGTTGTTTGAGGCCCTCCCCCTGCAGGAATCCACCATGTATCTATTTCTGGCAGATGTTCCTGCTGGTATTGACCAATCTGTATCCGGCATGTTGAAGTCTCCCATTATCAGAACCTCTCCTTTAGCTGTCATGTTTTGTATATCTTCTTACAGTAATGTGTCTATGTCCTCCCCCTGGTCTGGGGGTCTGTAGACAACCCAGTTCTTATGGCTGTCCCACTTCCTGTTTCCAGGGTTACCGACAGTTCTTCTGGCTCCTTATGTGTATTCTGAATTTCTGTGGCTTTGATATTTTCATTGACATACAGGGCCATTCCACCCCCCCCCCTTTTTGCACCTCGGTCTCTTCTGAACAGTACATAGCCAGGTACTGAAGTCTCCCAAGTGTGGTTACTGGTAAACCATGTCTCACTAATTGCTACTATGTCCAGTTTAGCCTCTGACATTAGTGCCTGCAACCTCAGTCCTTGCTATTAACTGGCCTTTGTGCTGCAATACTCCCTCAGGACTATTTAAAATAACACGGGACTGGTTTAAAGGAGGTTGAACTTGCAGATTACTGTAAACTGATTCAGACAATATGGTGGCATTAGCACCTGAATCTTATTTTTCCTTCAATGTTCGAGTTAACTCGTCAAGGTGGGACTAACCACTGTCACAGCTGATCGATACCAAGGAAAATGACTGGTATCATCTACTACTCCCTGCACTCTCCTTGTTCTGCACACCACAACAAAATGTCCACTTTTCTTGCATTTATTTATATTCTGACGTTTTAGATGGATGGTAGTCGTGCTGGCCATATTCACTAATGCAATATGAACAGTAGACAGAGGGAGGAGAAGGGGGGGAGATGGAGAGGTAATGGTAAGGGGAAGGGGTGGGCGGTGGTAGAAGGTGGAGGGGTAGGGGTAGGCAAGAGAGGTGGTAGGGCATGGCAGTGCCATGGGAGAGGACAGTGGGTCAGTGAATGGCAAGGTCAGGGCTATCCAGTGGAACAGTGACAGGGTTAAGAAGCTAGAGGGTAAGTGCAGACTACAGCAATGAGATTATTGACTTGAGGCAGGATTTAGTGGGGGCAGGCACAGGTACCCATGGTGAGAAGGTGTTGGCACAGTTTGTGTTTAAAAGAGCCAATCGTTGCTGCATCACAGATGTCCTGAGGTAGTGCATTTGTCCAGAGGGGGGCCCGGTGTGAGAAACCCCGCTGAGCCAAGATAGTGCGGCACCTTGACACATGCAATACCTGAGAGGCAGCGCTTCTGGTTTGCTTTGTGCTCCAGGAAGGGGTGAGTAGGTTCTGTATTCCTGGTGGTAGAAGGTTTAAGAAGGCTTTTTTGGCAAGGAAGCAGGTTTGGTATCTGATTCTTCCACTGAGCTGTAGCCAGCCAGCCATGGTATAGAGATCACAGGTGTGCATGAGTGTAGCAGCACCTGTGAGCAGACGGCAGGCTTTATTCATTGCTGTTGTGATGCAGTGGAGGGCTGTATCTGTTGCAGATCTGTAGATCACCAGCCCATAATCGTTGAATGAGATGATTGAGCTATTGATGGCAGTGCTCAAGGCTTCATGTGTGAGACAGTGCCTGTGC
Organism: Neoceratodus forsteri; assembly: GCA_016271365.2. Classification (NCBI taxonomy): domain Eukaryota; kingdom Metazoa; phylum Chordata; order Ceratodontiformes; family Ceratodontidae; genus Neoceratodus; species Neoceratodus forsteri. The sequence goes on along the minus strand of CM057458.1, from coordinate 158,657,093 downwards.
CGATACAAGATCCCAATTCTGGTATTGATGATCTTTGCAGTAATGTCGATGTGCTCGGCATATGATAGGGTGGAATTGAGTGATGCCTAGGTATTTGAAGTGCTGAACAAGTTCGAGAGTGGCACCTCCAATGTTCATAATTGCAAGTAGGAAGGCTCTGTATTTGCTTTGTGGGGTGGAGAACATGATGGTCTTGGTCTTTTTATAATTCAAGACCAGTCTATGGTCCTTAAACCACTGCTCCGTGGATGCAAAGCCACTTTGTAGATCTGGCTCCAGATATTCAGGGTGTTGGCTGCTGGTGAATAAAACTGCATCATCTGCATAAAGGAGCATTTGACATGAGCTAGGAGTCAGGAGGTTATTTAAGAATAAGCTGAACAGCAGTGGTCCTAATACGGATTCTTGCGGTACACCAGCTCTGACAGGTCTGCTGTCAGATATCACATCCCATGATCCTAACCTGCTGATAGCAGTTGCTGAGGTAGCTAGTGAACCAGCCCAAAGTTTCAGAGGAGAGCCCGTTGACAGCCAGTTGTTTGAGGAGGAGCCCATGATGCACCGTATCAAATGCCTTTGAGAGGTCAATGAATGTGGCTCCTACCAGGAGGCCTTGGTCTAATGCGTGGTGGATGTATCCCATAAATTCTAGCAAGGCCGTGATGGTGCTGTTGCCACCCCTAAACCCATGCTGTTCAGGACACAGTAGTTGATGGTGGTTGAGGTACTCCACAAGTTGATCAGCCACGATCCACTCGAGGGCCTTGGAGAGCGGGGGGAGTATGTAGGATTGGTGTATAGTTATTGTGCAGAGTCCGATCACCACTTTTGTGCACCGGGGTAACTGTTGTAGATTTCCAGCATTGAGGGAATTGTATAATTTGCGTCAGTGGGCTAAGAACTTCCTCAAGTGCCAGGCTAATTTTTTTTAGGTCTAGGGAGTCCCCACTATGTCTTGACTTCCCTAGTACCTTTTCCAGGTATTTTCTGGTATCGGCTTCAGAGACTACTTTGAAGTGAAATAGTGGTTGGTCATGGGGAGGCAATTGTTTCCCTTGTGGGTCATTTGTGGTGAGGGGATTGAAGAAGTTGGCAAGGAGCACGCTGCTTGGGTCCGTGAAGGAATGATTCAGGGAGCTGGCAATGAGAAAAGGGGCTAAGGATGGCACCCCATCGATTGTGAGCATAGATGGAGCATTTTTGGGGTCTTTCCCAGTGATGTCATTGAGGTTGTCCCAAGAGGATTTGCTGCTATTCCATGAACTGGTGAGGGTATCTTTGCAATAGGTGCATTTTGCATGATGGATGGCTTTTGTGCAGTCATTTCATATTTGTTTGCACCATTGGTTGTTTGCTGCTGAGCCATGTGCTCATGCCACTTGCCAGGGACGATCTCTTGAGTACAGTTGCTTTAGCAGATCTGGAGTAATCCAAGGGTTGTAGTGTCCTTTGACTGATCTTATTTTTATTGGGGCATGCTTGTCACAGACAAAATGGAGTCTGGTTATGAAGAGGTCAAGGGCTACATCCACATCCTTGGCTTCATACAGGTCAGATCAGTCTTGATACTTGACGGCTGTTTTGGGTTGTTGTAGATGGCCTTTTAGGAGGACACGGCTTGATATATTTCTGGCAGGAGGTTTGCTGTAGTTGTTTTTCTAGGTGCATGTGACAGGGGAGTTGGTCGCTCAGTGAGTCTGGGAGTACAGCAATATTGTCGATATGTGCAGGACGGTTAGTGAGTATCCAATCCAGCAGGGTGCTGGTGCCAGTTTTGTAATTGACTCTTGTTGGAGATTCTATCATTTGGGAGAAGTGGATGGCAGACAAAGTGTCCTTGATACTGGCAGATAATGGGGTGAGCCAGCTGATGTTGAAGTCACCTAGAAGTATAATTTCTGTGTTGAGGCTGAGGGTCCTGATATAGTCCATAAGGTTGCTGGTGCCAGCTGTGGTCTGTTTAGATGGGATGTATACTTAGAGTAGGGTGAGCACTCTATTGTGTGCACCTAGGATCAGTTTGATAGCCAGTGATTGTAGGTTGTCACACATGCTGGAGGGGCAGACCAAGCCACTGCAGATAGTCTTTGGGAAGCCATCCAGTCAGTGGCTAAACAGGGTATAGCCAGGTAGTGCGATGGCTGTATCTGGTATCTTAGGGGAAAGCCAGGATTCCACTACAGATAGCACATCCGGGTTATGTCAAGATACCCACACCTTCATGTTGTCCATCTTGGGAAGAATGCTACAGATGTTTATTGAGGCCAACCTAAGCCCAGCTGATTTTTGTGACTGTGCACTTGAGCCATGGGGAGGACCTGGGTTCGGATGTATATTGCTTAATAGCAGCAGTAGGAGAAGAAGCAGTCAAGTGAGATGGTCCAGAAGAAGGTTAGTAGTTCAGGACTGTGATCTCTTACTTCGTGGTCTTGATATTGTGAATCTAAAGTGAGTAACATATCCGTGGAGGAAAGGAACTATAGGAGGGTCAGTGACTTGGTATGATCGATCCCATGGCATGAAGGGTTTTTGCTGACTTAGCTGATCTCCATGTGATAAAGTGAGGTCATGGATCCTTAGGCATTTAGCACTGCCCTCAGGTGGTAGAAATTACCATTTTGGTTGGATGCAGAACATGGGTATCCCAGGAGGCAAATAAGAAAGAATAGGATTACACCCTGTATGATCCTGATGGCTGGAGGTGGCATTGTCTGGTACTTTGCTTGGCAAAGTAATGTAATTGGTAGGGGCAAGGTAGCAGTTACTGCTTGGATTAATAGGGCCAAACCAACCTGGTCGGGTTCTATGACTGGGTAACTAGGCAACTGGACGGGGGACATGCAGTGGATGTCCTGTATCTGGACTTCAGTAAGGCATTCGACTCAGTGCCACATGGAAGGCTGGGAAGGAAGTTAGTAGGCACAGGGGCAGGTGCAATGCTGGTGAGATGGGTAGGAAACTGGCTGCAGGGAAGGCAACAGAGGGTGGTGGTGGGTGGGGAGCTCTCACACCCAAGGGCAGTGACAGGTGGTGTCCCACAGGGCTCGGTGTTGGGACCAGTGTTGTTTGGGATATTCATTGCAGACATATCATGGGACATCAGAGCAAGATCAGTCTGTTTGCTGATGATACCAAGGTTGGCGCGGTGGTGGATGACCTAGGGGATGGCAGGGATTGCAGGATGATCTGGCAAAGCTTGAAACCTGGTCAGACACCTGGCAACTGGCTTTAATGCCAAAAAGTGCAGGTGATGCATTTTGGGATGAAGAACCCAAGGAGGACTTACCAGCTAGGGGAGTGCAGCTAGCCCAGACAGAGGAGGAGAAGGATCTGGGTGTGCTCATCACAGGGTCAATGAACAACTCGGCACAGTGTAGGAAGGCAGCTGCAAAGGCCAACAAAATGCTGGGTTGTATTGCAAGGGGTATATCCTCAAGGAGGGAGGAGGTGATTCTGCCACTGTATAGGTCATTAGTTAGACCACACCTGGGTACTGCGTGCAGTTCTGCGTCCCAGTATCTGAAAAGGGACATTAAGTTACTGGAGGGAGTGCAGCGCAGGGCGACAAAGATGATCAAGGGTCTGGGGACTTATCATATGAGAGGAGGTTGAAGGAGTTGAACATGTACTCACTGGAGGAGAGGAGAGACAGGGGGACATGATTGAAACACTTAAATACATGAAAGGAATAAACAAGACAGGTACAGAGGGCTGTTCAAAGTAAGGGAGGGAGGGCCACCAGGGGCCATGATATGAGACTGGAGCGAGGAAGGTTCAGGAGGGAGATGAGGAGACACTTTTTTACAGAGAGGGTGGTGGGCTGGGTGGAATGCATTACCTGCAGAAGTGGTATGCAGTAGAACAGTGGACTGCTTCAAACGAGGATGGGACAGGACAAGGGGGAGGGTTAATGAAGGGGAAGGGTGGAAGGGAGGGGCAGCTGCAGAATAAGGGGTGCTAGCTGCACATTCGAGCAGACTTGATAGACCTCTAGGCCTTTATCTGCTGGCAAATTTCGTATGTTCGTATGGTTATTTTCAGAGATTATGGGTCTAGGCTGCCGATACAAGTAGGGGCAGGATATTTTTGAATGGATCCAGTCATCAGAACAGTAGTTGAAGTAGTTATATGCCCCTTGTGGCTAGTAGTAAAGTATAATCAGCAAGTGGGAAAAAACGACAGTCACATGATCCCCATAAACTACACGAGACAGACAAGCCAAGGGTTGAAGATGAAGCCTTCTAGTGGCTAGAAGTTACAAGCTGCAAATTAAAAAGTCAATACATTAAAAAAAAAAAAAAGAAAAAACTGTTTCAAACTCCAGTACAAGAGCAAGTAAAATGTTATAAAGTAAGGGGGGAGAAGAAAGACCAGGCAGCAGAGCAATTCAAATTCAAGCCCAGAAAAAGTATCCAAAAGGCAGGGAGCAATAGTCCAAAGTGGACTAAGGAGTCAGCCAATGAAAGGCAATGACGACGGGAAGCCATCCAGTCAGTGGCTGTGGCAGGCCTGGAGGAAGAGCGTGGCTGAAACAGCTCGGGGAGCCGTACCTTATGGATTCTGCGCTGGCCGGGAGTAGAGGGGACAGCGGCTGATGCTATGCCATGTCCTGGACTGGAGATCAGCTTCGGTGCTCCAGCCTGGTCAGAGGCACACCACCTTATGGATTCTTGGAATTAAACAGGGTGGAGGGAGGTAGACGCAAGTCCAATTACAGAGAAGACAGTTCTGAAGGGACTTGCAAATCTGAAAGTGGACAAAGTTATGGAGCTGGCTGGGGTACGCCCAAGGGTGCTGAGGGAGCTCGGGTAGGTACTGGCTGAACCTCTAGTAGCCCTGTTCAACAACTCACTAGAAACAGGAGTGGTTCCAGAGACTGGAGGAAGGCAGATGTAGCCGTGCTTCATAAAAGTGACAGCAGGGAGGAGGCTAGCAACTGTATGCCGGTCAGTCTGCCGTCAGTGGTGGGAAAGTTAATGGAGACACTTTTAAAAGAAAGGCTTATGGAGTATCTTGAATCCAGTGGGGTACAAGACCCAAGGTTGCATGGATTCATGGGAGAGAGAGAGAGGTCATGTCAGACAAATCTGATTGATTTCTTTGACTGGGTGACCAGAGAAATAGATTAGAGTGGGGCAGAGGATGTGGAGTACTTAGACTTTAGAAAGCCTTCATCACCAGACCACATTGGAGGCTCATACATGAAATGAGCAGTTTGGGGGTGGGTCCTAAGGTGGTAAACTGGGTACAAAATTGGTAGATGGATTGGCAACAGAGGATAGTAGTAAACAGCACTCACTCAGGGGAGGAAAGAGTAACTAGTGGGGTTACCTAGGGGCTCATACTGGGACCATTTCTCTTAAATAGCTTTATAAGTGACATTACAGAAGAGCTGGAAGGGAAAGTCTGCCTCTTTACAGATGACACCAAACTCTGCAATAGGGTAGACACATGAGAGGGATTGGAGAGAATGAGCAGAGACCCGAGAAAACTCGAGGAGTGGTCAAAGGTATTACAGCTGTGTTTCAATGCAAAAAAGTGCAAAAATCATGCACCTAGGGTACAGAAACCCAAAGGCGGAATATTTAATTTTATTTTTTATTTTATACTGAAAAGTCTGTGGGCTAAAAACCCATTTTCACAGACATCCAGTTTAGACACATACAAATACATAACAGAACATTTTAACAATGTTATGAATATAAAACAGGGGGAAGAGGTACTGACAGTCAACAGGAAAGGGATCTTGGATTAAACTTATTGGATGACCTCGACATGACTAGGCAGTAGGTAGGTCCAATGGGATGCTGGGGGTGCATAGGGAGCAGTACCACCGGAAGAAAGAGGGAGATGGTATTACCACTATATAGATCATTGGTGAGACCCCACCTGGAGTATTGTTTCCAGTTCTGGAGACCACATCTCAGGAAGGACGTAGACAGGGTTGAGGCTCTCCAGAGGAGGGTAACTAAAATAGTGCAGAAGCTGCATCAGAAGCCCTATGAGGAGAGATTGAGGGATCTCAATATGTACACACTGGCAGAGAGGAGGGAGTGGGGGGACAGCATAGACATCTAAAAATACCTTATGGGGTGAATAAGGTACTGGAGGGAAGTGGTTTTCAGAGCAGAAGGTGCACGAGAACAATGGGGCATGCATTGAAGCTTGGGGGGGGACTTTCGGAGTGATATGAGGAAGTACTTTTTCACTGAAAGAGTGGTGGATGCCTGGAATAGTCTTTCAGTGGAGGTAGTGGCGGCGAAAGCAGTGGGAGGCTTTAAGCATGCGTGGGATAGACACAAAGGAATCTTGGTAGAGAAGCGGGGGGGGGAGTCAGGCGGAGATCAGGTAGGGTTTATGGTGACAATATAGGCAGAGAAAAATGGGCAGACTAGATGGGCCAAGTGGTCTTTATCTGACAACAAATTCTATGTTACTCTATCAAACTTTCAGAGAATCACATCAAAATTATCAGCATCATCCTCTTCAGCAAAGGTAAATGGTTTGAAAAATGTTTTCTGCTTCTGTAGGCATATAGTAATGAACAGACCTACACAGCTCCATCTTTCCCAGTAAGCTTGGCTTCAATCCGAGACTGACTGAAACACTGCCTCTGCTCTGGACCATTTGCCTAATTTTTCAAAAGTAGAACCTTCTGGGAGGTGAAGCTTTGACCTCTTCAGCCTTTCTGCACTATAGTATGGGATCACCAGTTAAAGAATCTCAGTCCAGAGAGTATTTTATTATACTTTCACTTCTGTCACCATGCAACAGAGTAGCACACACCCCACCATGTAGTTCTGCTAAGCAACAACACCTGGTTTATTATTCCCAAGTGCAACAACAGCCTAATAAAAGGTTCCTCCCACACACACGAGGAAAGTTCCCCTTTACACAGACAAGCACACTGTACTAACAGTACTCCTTAAAAAAAGAGTACAAAAGTTACTCATTAAGACTTAATCTGATTAAAACCAAATAATAGTTCAGAGCCAGTTCAAACATTTATGTAAGCAGCCTAGGGTACTTTAAGAATAGGTAAGATCCTGCAGTCCCTCCCATTTAGTTGATGTAAAGAGCACTGATGTCTGGCAGCATGACACTCCTGGAACCAAGCAGCAGTAGCACGGATGGTTGTCACCTCTGGGTAGCATCCAGTTTGGCTCAGGGTCCTTAACATCAGTTTGTACATTGATGTAGGGCTGTGCTGGGTTTTGCTGTATGTCCCTGAAACCTGCGATACTGTGCATAAAGGTGAGACTCAGCTGGAATTTCCTGGATGTAGTGCCTTTCGGCCAGTATGAAAACCATCTGTAGCCCTATAAATTAGTCCTCTACATATAATCCTGGCTGTTGACTCTCTACAGCACTTCAGCTCTGTGTTCTATGGAAAGGCTCCTTAAAGGAAAACAGTGGTTTACAGACAAAGTGCAGTAGCTGCTGCAGAAATGCCCGATATGCAAGGCCTCAGAATTCTGTGACTCTGCTCCTGCAGAACTGAGGCAGAACATGCCTCCTGCTGCTGAATTTATGTGCTGCCAAAGAATGCATTATTTTTGGTGATTTTTTTTTTTTACTAAAACAAAAACACTCACTTCCAAGCTCACTTCCCCTTTTTGTTTGTCTTGAAGCTTCTACTCACATTCATTATCTGATGTCCTAAATTAAAGGGATGTTAGCCAAAGATTAGACAGAAATCTGCCACAGAAGTAAACTGTTTCTTCAGCCAAAGATTAGACAGAAATCTGTCACAGAAGTAAACAGTTTCTACCACCGAAGTAAAACAAATCTGTCAATGGGGGCAGTGAAGTGCTTGTGTATACTTGTATTACTCTGGCCTTTCTCTATTGCCATCCTTGGTAGATAAGCTGGGTAGCATGTACGGAATAGATGGCCCAGCACCAAGGGTGAGCAGCGTGCAGGAGGAGGAGGCTGGGGAGGATGGCGGGTGTTTGGAAACATGCTAAGCGTGGGCTATTGGGAGAGGCTGGATTTTATGTGGGATGTGGGAGGAGCTAGTCCTCCACACTGAACTATGGGTTCAGCCTTCCCATTCAATGTTTGGTGAATAGCGAAGTGCTTGTGTTTACCTGTAATACTTTTTTTGGCCTTTCTCTATTCCCACCCTTGGTAGATAAACCAGGTAGCGTGTAGGGAACAGAAGGCCCAAAAAGAGATTACCTCCTCCAGAGTCTGATTAGTAGCATGCAGGAGAGGAACCCCCCCTGTGGAGGAAACCTCTGAGGATCCATGGCTACTGACCTGCCCGTCCTCTGGGCAAGTTAAGAGGAGATGATCCTATAAGTTTGACTGATTTCTGCTACTGTATTATGACTGACAGAGTTGGGGCTGGCAAAGTCTGTTTTTCAAGTCTCATGGTGATCTGTGAAGGAATGTTATTCTTGGATGTTGAAGAAGCTTATTCCTAACTGAAGGAAAGTCCTGAAAAGGCATAAACTTTGAGGCCAGGTCGATGTGGAGTTTAACGATTTCCAGGCACCTTTATGTTACCATGAGTGTGGGTCATCCATGGTCAAGAGAGGATAGTAAGGATCTGAACATAGGTAAAAAAACTATGAGTTGGTAAAATACATTATCAGACGACAGATGGTATATGCCTGGTATTAAGTTACTAAACTTCTGTATGAGATCTGTCAGTCTTGAGGAAGAAGCGACAGGATATTATGATTAACTTACTGCTGGTACTGGAATCTGTAAGGAATTTAGCTGAAGAAGATGATGGAACAGATTTATCCAGTTGCAGGATCCATAGAGGCTAGAAGATAGCAAAGACACAGTGGTATTTGAAAGGAACTGGCTTTAGTGAATCCGGAGATTATGTGATGAACCCATCTATAGGAAGATGATAAGGACTTGGTTCTTGATGAACTGAGAGGTATGCTTTAGAGTCCGTATGATACGTTTATGGTTTGATGGCCTAGTGAGGAATGCGATGACATGTTTTACATGAGCGAGGAATTCTGGGAGGCTCTGTGTTTGTGGAAGGAAGAGTGCTTTTGCATGCTGTAATATATGCAGCTTGGTGGCTGGAGTTAGAGAGGCCCATGTGATGATGTCATCCTTCTGGTGACAGTTATAAGTTCAATGGATGAAAGAGGAGGGAACATGACTGAGGCTACTGAGGATGGAGGTAAAGAAAGGTCTGCAATTGGGATTGCGAAAATGAATCAGCTGCTGTGTTTGGCATAGCCCGAAATAGTAGTGTATCACTAAGACAGAAAAACCAGGTTGGCCTCACGTGATCCGTATGATAGCATGGGAGGAAGCCTCCCTTGTTGAAATGTCCCTTATGGCTGTTAGCAGGAAAATGGAGATTGACTGGAGGGCTCTGTAGTGTTCCCATAAAGAGGCGTCATTTCCTATTAGAGTAATTGTACAAGAGATGTTGATTGCAATCTTACGGAGATGCAATGCCGAGGCCAGAGAGCAGCGGTCCAAAGCTGCTCAAGAATAGCAGCATGGTCATGCGGTGGAGATGCATTAATGTATGCCAGTGTGAAACAGGAGAAGGATCTTGTAGTAGGTTGGATGGCTGTTCCAGTAAGATAAATAGACTCAGTCTGCTACATCAGATTTAGAGCAGTCGGGATATGAACATAACTCTAATGTAGGAACCAGTGGTGTCCAAGTCAGGAGGTGGGAATTGAATGATCTCTCTTGAGGAATTATCTGAATTGTACAGATGCGTATCATAGGAAGGAGTTCTTGTTTCAGGTAGAAGCATCTGGTCGAAAAGGACATCACGAAGATACTATCCTGTGACAGTGACGGGAGGTAGTCTGGCTTCCATACATTCTATACCCAATATCATGCTGAGGAATTCAAGGAATGTCACTGGATCAAAGATTTTCTTTTTGAGCAGGGAACTTGATACCTCCTGGAGCAGCTCGGTAAGAGTTGGAATGCAACCATGAGGAGAAATTTGGCTGATTTATTGGAAAAGGTCAGTTAACAGATGAATGACTGCTGGATGGTGGCAAACATGGAGAAGGCCCAAAAAGTACTATGGAGAACATAGTGAAGAGCCATGGGCTGATGCAAAGGCCAGATGAATGGCACAGGAACAGTGGTCTTTCCCAAACATCACACAGAGACGCCAAAGGCAAAGACGGGAAACGAATGGAATGCAGGAGCCAAGCAGAGCTGAACAGCCACAACTGGAATGGGCAAGGAGAGCTAAGGCACAGTGAACATGAGACTAGGATGGAGATATTTGTGGATGTATGTCGAAGACTGGATGCTCGGGCTGACTGATGACTGAGAAGCAGAGAATTCGATGAAGAGACGTGTCATGCCGGAAAGCCATCCAGTGGCAACATACACAGGAGGAAGAGAGAAGGAGGGAATGATGGTGCTGAAACTAACACAAGTGGAATTCTCTTGGATGGTCCATGCAGAATCTTAGTAGAAAGAAATGAGGAGAGGGAGAAAGTGCCCGAGATCAGTTAAGGCCTGTGATGATGCTACAGGTAGGGAAAAATGGACAGATTGGGTATGTCAAGCAGTCCTTATCTGTTGTCAAATTCTATGTTTCTGTGTTGCTTCCCCCCCGTGTAACTGCTAAGCCTTTTACTCAGTTCCAGCTATATTTGAAACTGTTAACGGTCCTTGCAGCCACCACCTCTGCTGGTACGCTGCTCAATGGCTCAACTCTCTCTCTCTGTCAAGTAAGATTTTCTCTGTTCCCTCCTGCCTCACCCCCCCAACTGGCTTCCACTTATGTCACTGTATTCCTGATTCACCACTCCTGGTGAATATCTCCTCATAATCTACCATGTTCATTCCTTTCAGGAACTTGAAAGCCTGTATCATATCACCCCTCTCCCTTCTGGTCTCCAGCAAGTAAATGTTTAGAGCCTTAAGGTGATCCTTGTAGGATCTGCTCTGCTGGCCCTGAATAATTTTGGTTATCCTATGCTGCACCATCTCTAGCCTGCCTTTATCTTTTCATAGGCGGGGACTCCAGAACTGGGCACAATATTCCAGATGTGGTTTCATCAGTGATCTATAGAGTGGTAGTATCACCTCTTCCCTCCTGCTGTTCAACCTCTTCCCATACACCCCAACATTTTGGTTGCCTTGCTGTAGGCCTTGTTACATTGGCTAGATTGTTTTAGGGAGTCACGTGACTCCCAGATCCCTCTCCTCAGAGGTAGTGTCCAACTTAACCCTTCTCATCCAGTATTCAGTCAAGGTCCTTGTTCCCTATATGCATCACTTTGCACTTCTTGGCATTGAATTTCAACTGTCAGACTTTGGACCACCTCTCTACTGGGGCTGTGCACGGGGCTGATTTCTGATATTTGTATTTGTGTCTCTGGTATTTGTATCTGTATTTGTTTGCATACTAGTGTTTGTAATATATTTTATTTGACATCGCAGGCTTATTTCTGTTGTTAATGATGAAACAAGCCTGAGAGTTTAAGAGGTTTCAACAAAATATGCAGTTATCAAGAGAATATACAATCATGCTATGAGCAGTAGTCAATCAATCAATCAATCAATCAAATCTTTATTTAATCAGGCGAACATCATTGAGCATAGCTCATTTACAAGATGGACCTGAGTGGTCAAGAAGTGCAAGTGTTATTAGATAGACAAGGGTATCATAAACAGTAATACAATGACAGGTGTAACAAAAACAGTAATACAGTGGCATAAGTGCTAGTACATAACAATATACATATGTACAAGGCATTAACACTTTAATCTGTGAGACAATAGGCAGTTGGCACATCAGAAATTAATATGTAGATTATAGGACTTAGCAGGCATTTTGAGGGTGAATCTTGATACTGGGAACTGGAGTTTTTTCAGCATATAGAAGCACGACCAGAAAAAAAGGAGGGGGGTAGGGCCGTGAAATTAGGCCTTGTGGAAGCAGGTGCAGAGTTCTGGGAATAGGGTGGTGAATAATCTTTTGAAGGATATTAAGGGTGGGAGGTTATTTAGCTTCATGGTTTTTTGGAGTGAGTTCCAAACATTTGCTAGTGAGTAGCTGATAGCAGCCCTCCCAAGCTGGGTGCAGACATTGGGGACCTTAAGGGTGATAATTTTGCTGATCCTTAGGTTATATGGCCTAGAAATAATTTGAGTAAAACAGTCCGAGATGTAGGTAGGTAGCCTGCCTGATAAGGCTTTGAATATCCAAATTGCAGCATTCCTATTTCTTCTGTGTTGTAATGATGAACAGTTAACTGCCTTATAAAGGGAGCAATGGTGGGTGCTGAAGGGAAGGTCAGTAATGAATCTGATGGACCTGTGGTATAGGGTGTCCAGTTTATTTAGGAGGGGGAGTGAACAGTGTCCATACAGAAAGTCAGCATAATCAGTGAGGGATAGGAATGAAGCCTGGATTAATCTTTTTTTGGAGTCTTTGTTGAGGTAGTGCTTTATTCTAAAAATAAACCAAGCCTTTGTCTCAGTTTCTTTAGTAGCTCCTCAATATGGACAAAAAGTCAAGCTTGTTATCAATCCAGACACCAAGATATTTGAAGTTGTCAGCAATTCAGCTTCTCTCCAAGTAAGGTGGCTAGTTGTAGGTGGTAGATGGTGGGGTAGTGGCAGAGCAACTTTGTGAGGAAAAGAGCATAGCTTTTGTTTTTTGGCATTTAAGTAGTTTTTATCCAATAAGTTGTGTTGTAGGATGGAGAATTCAGATTGTAGCAGTTCACAGGCTTTAGATAATGAAGGATTGCTAACATATAGTACAGTATCATCAGCAAACAGATGGATGTTTGATTGAGTGAGGTTAGCATCAATATTATTAATATAGATGGCAAAGAGGATGGGGCCAAGAATAGAGCCTTGCGGTACACCTCTTAGCAGTGGTTTTGAAGTGGATAGGTAGTTTCCATTTTTTACCAGTTGTGATCTGTCTGATAGCACTTGAACCAATTGAGTGAAGTGGAATCCAACCTTAGTGAGCCAAGGGAGGTGATTAGTGATTCATGATCCACTGTGTCAAATGCTTTGCTCAAATCCAGGAACACAGCACAGGTACTATTCTTCTTATCCATAGCAATCTGCCAGTCGTTGGTTACTTTGGCTAGGGCTGAAATGGTGCTGTGCCTTGATCTAAATCCTGATTGTGCTGTGTTTAGGAGGTTATTGATATCCAGGTAGACCCTTAATTGTGAGTTTACTAACTTTCGAGCATCTTGGACAGAACAGATAGGATGGAAATGGGCCTGTAATTATTGAGATCCATGGGATCACCAGATTTGAGTAAAGGAACTACTTGAGCTGTTTTCCAAATGGAGGAATGGATCCAGTGGTGAGGAAAGATTGAAGAGATGAGTGAGGGGCAGATAAGACTTGAGATGCAATCTTGAGGAAGTAGAGGGTCCAGGAGTCTGTACCTGCACTTTTGAGGTATCTAAGTTGGAGAGAAGTCTTCCACTTCTTTCAATGATATTGGGTTGAAGGAGAAGGTTGATGTAGCCTTTGGCCCACGGTGGATTGAAGATTCAAGGAAGATCTCAGGAGATTTGCAGGTGAAGAGTCAAATGCTAGTCCAGCTGTGGTGAAGTGGTCATTGAAGGTATTTAGAATTTCTTGTTTATCCGTAATTTCTGTGTTATTTAGTAGCAGTTTGCAGGTTAAGGCAGGAGTAGAGTTTGGCCCAAGATACCTTTATAGTTCCCCAGAGCCTGGTTGAGTTATTATAGGAGGCATCCAATTCAGCTCTATAATAGGCCGCTTTGGCAGATCTTATTTGTGTAGTACATGAATTTCTTGCTTTTCTGAAATTTAGCCAGTCCATGGAGTCCTTAGTTTTTCTTGCCTTTTTCCACAGTTTGTCTCTGGCTAGCAAGGCTGTTTAAGATCAGTGGTGAACCAGGGCAGGACCTTGCTTCTAGTTCTGATTTTGGTGAATGGTGCATGAATATTTAGAGCATTAGTGATAATGTCTTTTAAGATCTGGAGAGCTGTTTCCACTGAGGTTGTAAGGTAGAAATCTTGCCAATATATTGTGTTACTCAGGTCATGGAGGTAACCTGGTATATTGAACTTCTTTTTTGACCTTTTGAGGACAAATTCAGCAGGGTTGGATGGTTTGGGTGAGGATCTTATGCCAGCTATGGGACAATGGTCACTTACATCATTTGGTAGTACTCCTGCATGAGTATATAAGTGAGGCTTATTTACCAACATAATATCCAGGAGTGAGCTGTTGCTAGAATTTTTTAGGTTAACCCTGGTTGGGTCTTTTATTAGCTGTGTAAAGCCATAGGTGTCACAGAAGGTTACCAATGGAGCAGATGCAGTAGATAACCAGTTTAAATTCAAGTCACCAAGGATGATGGTATCTTCAGGGCCTAGATTGGTTATTGACCCAGGTGAGATAGTAATTTGAGGCCTGCTGAGGGGGCCTATAGCACCAATCAGTTTAAATGGAGATAAGTTTGGAAGGATATTTTGATTGATAAACATTCAAATTCCTTTGGTTAGGATGTGATGATGAGGCAGGTAGCAGAGATGGTGTCCTTAATGTATATGGCCACCCACCACCCCTGGAAGGGCGATCTGCTCTGAAGAGCTGATAGTTGGTAAGGTTTACAACACTGTCTTTGGTCGATGGTCTGAGCCAAGATTCAGAGATGACCAGAAAGTCAGGCAGGGTATGTGCCACCAGGCCTGTATTACGGAGAATTTTTAAAAGGCTGCAGGCATTGATATGTAGGAAGCTTAGGCCATTTATAGAGGACAGATCAGCAGGGAAAGAACACTTTCGATGGGGCCAGGATTTATTTCAATGGTACCAAAACAGATCAGAAGGTAGAAGATTAATTTGAGGAGGGCACCAAGGGACAAGGATAGTGAATGGTCAGGCGTTTCCTCCTAATCCTGGGTGCCTGCTGTGAGCTGAGTGGTGGTCCTGATATATAGATGCAAAATTTTTCATAGCATAATATTTTAATGGACAGGCATAGTGGGTTAGTAAAAAGCCATGATACAAGTAAGATACCAGGGCTGTGCTGAATTGTTAGGGTGGCCTTATGTGGGATATCCCAGAGGTTGCATTGTAAATGTGGTTCGGGGTAAATAAGGAATCCGTGGTTGGCCCTTGTGGATGGCAGAAATGGGCAGGACGTATTAACTGAGTTATTTATCTTGACACTGGGTATAGCATTGATATCATAAGGGATTGGGTGAGATACGAGGCTCAGGAGAAAAAAGGAGCAAAGTAGCATTGTGGAGGTTAGGTATGGGTTAAGGGAGGAAGGGAAGGGAAGTAGTACTCATAGGTGTTTCACATCAGAGTAAACCAAGGTCAAATGCTACTTTATGTGATCTAGCACAAATGCCAGTAATAAGAGTAATATTTGTATTTGTAGAAAGTGCAGTATGTGTGAGTATTTGTCCCCAATAGTATATGTGTTGCACAGCCCTACTCTCTAACCCTTGCAGGTCACTCTGCAACTCCCTACCTCCTTCCTAGCTGTCTGCCCTGCCTCAGAGCTTAGTGTCATCTGTGAAGAGACACATCTTGCCCTGTATTCCTCACCCTATGTCATTGATGAATATACTGAAAAGGACCAGCCCCAGTACTGAACCCAGGGGTACCCCATTCATGACCTTCCTCTGCTCCAACTTAAACCCTGCCATTTACCACACCTCTCTGCTATCTCTCCCCAGCCAACTTTCCTCCCATCTAACTAGATCCTTCACTACACACAGATCCTCTAACTTCTTCAGCAACCTTCTGTGTGGCACAGAGCTGAATGCCTTGCTGATGTCAAAGTAGAATAAATTCACTGCTTGTCCCTTATCCACTGCCCTGGTTAGCCAGTCAAATAACACTATTAGGCTGGTCTGAAAAGACCTGCCTGCCAAGATCCCATGCTGCTTACTATTCTGGAGCCCATTTCTCTCCATGTAGTCCTCTAGGTCCTCTTTGACTAGTTTCTGTATTAATTTACCTGGTATGGAGGTAAAATTAATGGGTCTGTATTTTCTGGGTTGCTCCTTTTCTACTCCCCTGTAGAGTCTGCTACCCTCTAATCTTTTGGAACCACCCCTGACTGTAGTGAGCTATTGAAGTGTCCTGCCAGGGGTTCAGCTAGCTCTGATGCCAGTTCCTTGAGTAGCCTCAGGTGCATCCCATTTGGTCTGGAGCCTTATTTATTGTTAGGGCTACAAGCCCTTTTCTGACCCTTTCTCCAATAATTACCACCTGCCCCATTTCTAGGATACCTCTTGCATCAGCCTATATGCTGCTGCAGGCAAGGGTCCACTATCCTCTCCAGTGAACACCGAGCAAAAGTAATCGTTAAGAATGACTGACCTCAGCTTGTCCTCCTGTACTACCCTGTCACTCTCCATCAGCATAATAATCCCTCCTCTTGTCTTCCTTTTTATCCTAATGTATCTAAAGACTCCCCCCCAACTCTGCAATACACAGTTCCATGTCTGCTTTTGCGTCTGTCTACCTTCTTGGCCTCCCTCATCTTTAATTAGTACTCACTCCATTCCTTTTCTCCCTGTTTCTCCTTGTATCCCCTGAAGGCTATTTGTTTAGCCCTCACTGGCTCCCTGACCTTCTTTGAGAACCAGCTTAGTCTTTTGTGCCTGTTTCTCCATTCTCAGCAATGCCTTAGTTGCCTCTACAATGGTCCCTTTAAGTACTCCCACCTCTCCTCTGCCCTTCTAATTTCATCCACTCCCCCAGCTTATCCTTGACTAGTTCATTCATCTGGTCAGGGTCTGCTTTTCTGAAATCCAGAACCACAGCCTTTGACGAGGGTAAACTGGTATCCAGGGCCAGTTTGAACCATATAGTGTTAGGGTCACTGGACCCCAGTGGCTCCCCCATTCTCACTCTGCCTGCCATTTCTGAGTTAGTGAGCTCCACATTAAGAATGACAGTTTGTCTTGTGGGTTCCCTGACCAGCTGCACTAGCAGGTAGTCCAGCAACATATCAAGCAGGGCTGACTCCTGCTGTTCTTAGCTGCCGGAATGCCCTAATTTATGTCTGGCAGATTGAAATCCCCTTTATTTGGCCCCCTTCTGAATTTCTGCCCCTAGCTCCCCATCTCCCTCATCTCCCTCATAACTTCAGTGTACTTCTGAGTTTCACCCCCACCACTTCTGCCCCCTGAACAATCTAGTCCCAACAACTTAAGGTCAGCCAGCTGAACCAGTTCTAGTTTTCCAGGACCACCACTTACAAAAGTAAAGTAAAAACAGGGCCTGCCCAGTCAAACAGGCCAGTCCAGCCATCACAGTCCTAGCAGTTCAGTGGTGTTTGCTGGGAAATTGGAGGAGGCCTACCAGCACCAATCCCTGGGTAACCCAGAGGACACTTTGATCCCAGTCCAGCATCTCTGCAGCTAGCTACACAGAATCAAGACTTAGGACTTAGAAAAAAAATCAGATTTAAATATGGAGACTAATGTAACCGTACACAACATGGCTGTCTTTATCAAGGGGTTGGGATGATACTGTATATCAAACTTGAATGCGAAGCTTGAGTGGTAAATTATGACATCTCAAATTCTCAACCCCTAAGATGAAAACACAAACTGAGTTGGGTATGGTTGGGTATGGTTTTCCACATTTTATTTTTTATAGTATATAGTATTACTGTATGTCAAAAGTGAAAATTTTTGTTCAAATACGATAAAAAGCAGGCCCCAGCCAACCCCTTCCTCCTGCCTTTTATCACGTATAGTCAGAAACTACATTGAAGGTAAATTATTAAGTTGATGGGAGGGGATTTAACGGGCAATAACCATACATGGCAACTTTTTGTGACCTTTCAACTATGCACAGCAATTTATCATGACCTTTGAACTCTACACAACAACTTTTTATGACCTTTGAACTGTGCACAACAACACTTCCCCATGCACAACCAGGATTCTGAGTGTATGGAAATCCATACACAACAGCACTCAACCATATACTATAAATATATAGTGTATGGGAGAGGGCTATTACCAATGGAATTCAATGAATTCTTAGCATTGTTATACTCTCTTGAGTACGTCACAATGATGGTACAACATCGAATGTCTTTGCACATGCATGTACTGCAAAGATCTGCTCTTTGAGAAATGGCCATAGCAGTGAAAGCTGGCCCCGAAAGAGAGAAGCGCTGAACAAAACAGCAACAGTAAGGACACGTTCCTGAATGTATTGTTGCCATTGCCATTTAACTGTTGCCCATACACCATAAAAAATAGTGGATGGACGACAGTAAACAACACTGCTGAGTTAACTTCTCAAGGTTTCATAACAACAGTAAACCTCAAGAGCTTCGCTGTTGAGGTTTACTTGGTTGTCATGACAAACTCTCAAAGTGAATTGTTGCCCATCCATTATCCTCTGTTTTATTGTAATGTTCATTGGTATGGGCTTGTGCTAGGAGTGGTCACTGGGCTCACTGACAGGGTAATCATTCTGGTGTGTTGACAGCATAGGGCTGGGGGGGGTGACTCATCAGGGGCTAGTAGCCCTGGCCAGGGGGCTTGACTGGTGGCTGGCAAGTTGGATGACTGGAAGATGGAGGATGCCCTCAAATCAGTGGTGGCATGGGTGCAAACTGCAGAATGGACTAAGCAGACCTGTAGCAGAAGCAGCAGCATTTAAAGAAAGGTGGAAACCGGGGTCTGGCCAGGAAGAGAAGGTAGGACTTTATTTGTCTGTCTCCTTAGTTGTGTTTACCAGAATTGATTGCAGAACTGGATTCCAAATCAGAGGTCTGTTTTTGGAATTCAGATTTTCGTCCTTCATTGCTGAAATCCTGAGTTCCGACCCCCTCCCCAAAAAAAATCTGATCAATCCAATTCAGTCTGATGGACTCCAAGCAACCCTACTTGTGGCAGTAACTAAGAAACAGAACACAGCGTACGTTTTTTCATTCTGTGAAACATCAGTAAGAACAAGGTAAAGAAGCAGGTGGAATAAGGGGTGGGGGAAGTGGCCAAAAAGTTTGCAAATTCTGCAGAATTCACAAAGTGATACCAGTCTTTTTGTTTTAGAGAGATGTACAGTAGTTTGCACCCCAAAATGACAAATCAAGGTGTGCATCATTTTGTGATGCAGCTGTGTCAATTCTAAGATGCTACTGTAACCCCTCACCCCTGCCTTTTTACTAAAACGACAGGTGGCATGCTGTTGGCGTTGGCAGCAATACCTGGTGGGGACCTGGGTTCGGGGAGGATGAAGTTACCTGGCACAAGGGACCTAGGTTTGGCAACTCTGCACAGGGGCACCCAAGTAAATCCAACTACAGGAAGCAATAACTGTAATGTCCAGAACCAGGATTGGGATTTTTCAGTGTGGCTTTATTCACAACTAGCTGAAACATGACAAAGCATTGATGGTCCCCCAAAGGGCTATGTTCACTGTATATGCAGATAGAGACTACAAGGCAGTCCATTTGAAGAATGAACACATTTCTACTATGGTCTGGCTCTGGACCCACCAGGCACTCAGCCCGGACTTGCATGCGCTTTGGATACACAGCCCGACTGGCCCAGCTCCCTGCCGGCCAGTTGACTGGCAGATCCATTTGAAGAATGAACCCAAACTTTACTTGGAGAGACTCCCATCAAACAAGGAGTATATTTCCCAAACTGTGGCTCCCACACCACTTAGAGTCTCGACTCCTAGAGATTAATTTCTTACTTCCTTCGGACTCCCATCAAACAAGGGGTATAATTTCCCATCCTGTGGCTCCCCACCACTTACAGTCTCGACTCCTAGAGATTTTCAAGTTGCGACCCGTCTGGTACCCACCTCATCACTGGCCAAGTGCATGAGGCAAGTAACAAATCACAGTAGAAATCCGTAGAAAGGTGGACCTGGTTACTAAAGATGGGGGTGTTCCCACCTCCAGCTCCACAGCCCATACCCAGCCATTTCTCTGGACACACAGAAACTTAGAACTTTAACATGTAGATTAAGCGTGGATGACCTGAAGCATCCCTCTACAGCATTACTTGAAATCCATTAAAACTTTAGACTTTTTGACTGCTCTATTTGTTTGTCCTAGTAAAATAGTCCTCCCAAAATAGCAATCCACAACCCAGCTTTCTTTATATTTCCAAACTGATGAAACAATTGGTTTGCCCTTCAAATGGAGCCAAAAAACACTCCGCTTTACGTTGCAGGTGCCCCTGCGATACCACTTCTTTCACTGTTATACAAGAACAGAAACTGTAAACAGGCAGCTTTCTTCTATAGTGAAATAGGGGATTGCCCTGGAATCCACAGAGGACTTTTTCACCCCGGAGGGGGCACTGAGACCTGGACAGCGGTCTCCACCACTTTCAGAAGGTAAACAGGAACACACTTCCTTCTCCAACAGAAGGTAAACAGAAACTGAACTTGAAAACTCCCAAAGTTCTAACTCACTCCCTGAGCTGCAGATTCCAATGTGGCCACTAGCTGCAACAGTTCTATGGTGATGTCATCTCTCAAGTCTCAGCTGTGACTGAGAACAGAGTGAGACAGTGTGAAACCCATTTAACTGAGTTTCACAGCTGCCTTCCCTGCCACCACTAGGTCTTACTGGGATTCTAGTAACCCGGGGCAACAAGGGGTTACACTCCCTTGACCAGGAAAATGACTGTCCCCAGTCATTATGCACCTGGCCTTAGGCCATCCCACCCTATGTGCTACTTGCGGAGGGGGGTGATCAGGCCCCCTCCTACCATGTGCAAGCACAGGCAGGCAACACTAAGGACCTAGAGGTCTGTAGCTGACATATCAGCCTCTACTCTATCCACTTACTATGGACACCTAGTGGCTCTGGTAGAACCATCCAGCGCATAGCCCTGATAGATCAGCACTGCAGTCCCTACGGCTGTTCAGGACCACAGCCTGTCTATCCCCCCTAACCCTCTAGGGAAAACCTATCTGCCTCTAACATAACATCCCAAACAAAAACAAAACCTGGGGACCTCCCCGACCTTGGGCAGCCTGCAACTACAAAACAGCACTTTAAATTCTACACAATAAAGCACTGACGAGGAACTCCAATGAGCCCCTCCTACTCTTCTTGTCTTCTCTTCTGTCTTCCCAGGAACACCTGTAAGGAAAAGACAAAACCAAAACACACTCCTAATCTGCATACACAGTCTACCTAAAACAACAACCCCTACCATACAAAAACACTGAACAATCCCAAAAAAGATTTTTTAGAAAAAGGTAGAAAACACAGTATTTACATTAGAGTACAATAATGACATTATTTTCAATACACATTTGGGGGGATGGAGTGCCCTTAAAGTCCCAACTAGTGACCACAAGGCCCGAAGGCTAGTCCAATAAAGAGTCTCTCCTGGGCCGGAGCCCCATGAAACACAGTTCTAAAAGGCCAAAGTCCCAAAGGGGAGAGTCTTTGCGGACAGTTCAAACATTTTTGAAGTCTGTAGTGTAGGGTATGTACTGCAATGTCATAAAGATAGAAAAAGGGTTTTTGGACTTACCAGCCATTTGTAGTATACAAACAGCACCAACCTTATCCCTGATGAAGACTCTCCCTGGCAGCATTTCTTCTGATACAGCTGGGCGGACATCTTCCGGGAACCACAGGAGTGCACATCTGGAAACAGCTGGGCTGATGTCATCTCTGGAGAAAGAACCTTAGAACAGTAACAAAAAGAAAAACAGCTGGTCCGACGTCATCCGATTACCAGGCGATGAACAGGAAACAGCTGGGCTTGTGTCCTCTCTGGATCTGAAGTCATCTGGTGGGCCAGTAGATGGTTGCTGAACAAGACAGTACACTGTAGACTGATGAATGTGGAGCACCTGAGACCTTGGTTATTCATATTGGCGGATCAATAAGGGCACTTCACAGTCTGGTGTGGCAGTATTGACTACCACTGCTCGGCTCTCCATTTTGTAGGCACGGGCTTAATTACTGGGAGGTCCTTGCACTGAGGCCAATAGTACCGGGGGTCAGGGGCTTGAATTATTACCCCGTCTGGGCGAACATAACTCACACAGTGGGAGACTTCACATCCCATTCCATCCACTATTCTCACTCTGTCCATAAACAGTGTCCTGCCTCTCTTCCACTGTCTATACTTTTCGTGGAACAGTCTAGTCTTTACATGCTGGTTGGCCCCAGGATGCACATGTTTCATTGCTTCATCCCAGATCCAGGATTTCCTGCAGTCCTCAATCTCCTCCCAAACTCTCCGAGGAAAGGTAGGAAAGGTCATACCATAGATTTCATTGGCCTTTCTACGAACCAGTCTCTCCTCTTTACTTGCTTTGGTCAATCTGAGACCGCTGGCCTGGCTTGGGGGTGGCCAGTCCTGGTTCTGCCAGCTTCACATCCTCAAAGAAATTAAAAACGGATCCCTGACTTCTTCCTCTTGTAAAGCCAGGGCAGTGGCATCACCACCTTCTTCAACACACTCCTCCGAGGCAAGATCTTGAGGCTGTGTACCCGTTCCTTTCTCATAAGGTCACATAGGTTCCCCCTCATCTTCCTCTTCACTGAGGATCTGAGCCCAGGAGTGAGCAGTCATTCTCACCCCTGAGACTATCCATTCATCACTAGGAGCGGAGGTCGACACCTCCCATTCAAAGGCCTCCCGCATCTCATCTTCACCTGCGAGACTTGGGCTAGGCCCCCCCCACCCAGGGGTCTATTGATGCTTTATCCAAACTTTCCTTCTGAGATCCAGCATCCAAAACTTCAATTTCAGATTCAGTCTCTAATTCTGCACACTCTAGCTTTGTGCCACACTCCCCCGAGGGACCTTCCTCCACAGGCTCCGCCTGATGCTGTGTGCTGCCAACTTCAGATTCCTGAATTTTTGTCCATGTGGGAGCCAAACGAATTGGAGGCGCTTTATACAAGCCATATTTTTGAAGACATCCAGCACAGTGAGGAATCATAAAGACATCCCTTCCAGCACTCAAGCATATCTGGCATACACGCACTGGATAATTGGGAATTGCTACATCAGGAGGCAGTTGCCCTCCATAGCACCACTTTTCAATATCTCTCAGTCTATTTACTGCTGCTGTTACTGCAACCCGGGCATGATCCGGGTAACAAGCTGGTCCTGAGGCCATAACTGCAGAAAAATAAACAAAAGTTCACTGTAACTGAAAGTCCCACTTTAATGAACACACTCTGTAGCTTTAAAATGGCTCCTCTGCTGCTGTGTTTACTTTACTACCCCAACCTGTAATGGCGGCGGCAGCACTCCTGTGCATCAACATTTAGACTCTGAGTCAAGCCACTGCACACCCGATTTACATCAGCTACTGATAACTTTTACTCACACTGCACAACTTGCTCTGATCTGGCTTTTCACACATTTACAGGATTTTCCTTGGACTTTTCACATGCTGGCAACATTCATTTAATTTACAGTCCCTTAAAAACTTCAGGTTTCAGCTCAGGATTGCCTGCTTCTACTAGTGTTGCACTTTTTTACAACCCACAGGCTCTCTCTGGCTGCAAACTTTAAACTGAGGCTACTTTCATTGCTATGCACACATTCAATGGCTTTACAGACTTGCACTTGCTGGCAGGACATCACACAGTCGCTACTTGAAAAGCGACTATACTGCTGCACACACATTTTATATGGCATTACTGAAAATCACTGATTGAGCAGTTTTAAATTGTTTACTCACTGTTATTTGTAGCAACTTGCTGCGATGGGGTAAAACGGCCTGCAGCCAGATTTTTGAAGGCCTCGGAATGCAAACGGGCGGGCAGTCTCCGCGATCATCGTTTTAACCACCAAATTCACTAACTCCACGATCGATTTGCGGGTTGAGCCCGATTTTAAACTTAAAAGTCACTTTTATACTGTTTCACAGCGCTTTGAATCCTTGCGACGCTCCTCCACTGCCAGTACACGCACTACTCTCTGTCTCCCTCTCGAATGCTGAGGCAGTCTCAGAAGAGCTGGCTGAGGGGTGGGACTAATGGCAAACTGACCAACCACACGACGCCATGCAAATGAGCCTCTTCTTCCTCGCGAGGGCTCCTCTCCTCACGGCGATCATCGAGCAGGCAAATTTAAACTGTAAAATGCACTTTTTTTTTTTCTCAGCTGACTCCACGGTGGGAGCCCATTTCAACCATGTAACATTGCCATTAACTCTGCAGTCTCTCCATTTACACAGAAAGCATTTCCAATGTCCAGGGCATAATTTCTCTGTTGCTACCCCTAGTTTTCCATACTTTCCTTCACAGAATTCACTTTAAAAGCATTTCAAACGTCCAGGGCATAATTTCTCTGTTGCTACCCCTAGTTTTCCATACTTTCCTTCACAGAATTCACTTTAAAAGCATTTCAAACATCCAGGGCATAATTTCTCTGTTGCTACCCCTAGTTTTACATACTTTTCTTCACAGAATTTACTTTAAAAGCTGACAAAAATGCTGTAAACAATTTTGATGCAGGACAAGGGCACACTCTTTGGCTTTACAGCTCCTTGGTAAACAGTTGGCATTTTTTAAACAGCAGCACAAGATTCACAGCACACAGCAACACACTAGGGAAATTGCTTCAACTTTTTTGGGCTACCCACTGCCAGATAGCCAAAACGCTAGCCCACTTGCCCAAGCACCTTCCTTCCCAAACAAATCCAAAGTGGTGCCTCCATTTTTGTAACCCCTCACCCCTGCCTTTTACTAAAGCGAC
The DNA here is from genome assembly GCA_016271365.2 of Neoceratodus forsteri. Lineage (NCBI taxonomy): Eukaryota > Metazoa > Chordata > Ceratodontiformes > Ceratodontidae > Neoceratodus > Neoceratodus forsteri. The sequence goes on along the minus strand of CM057458.1, from coordinate 158,632,433 downwards.
AGGTGGCATGCTGTTGGCGTTGCAGCAATACCTGGTGGGGACCTGGGTTCGGGGAGGATGAGGTTACCTGGCACAAGGGACCTAGGTTTGGCTACTCTGCACAGGGGCACCCAAGTAAATCCAACTACAGGAAGCAATAACTGTAATGTCCAGAACCAGGATTGGGATTTTTCAGTGTGGCTTTATTCACAACTAGCTGAAACATGACAAAGCATTGATGGTCCCCCAAGAAAAAATTACTCACCTTAGTAATTGCTTTTCTTCTCATGGAGTCTTGCTATATTATAACAATAGCAGTCAGCCACTGCAGCTGAACTGCCCCGGAGAGGAAGGAGTTAACTCCAGAAGATCTGGAGTTCTACAGCGCGAGGGCGCTGTGCCCAAAGCTCTATCTGGCAGTTTCAAATGAAACTGTCAGATCTTTACGAAGCTAACATCAAAGGACGGAAAAGTCTGTGTGGAAAAAACTACACTAGCCCATGGCTACCTACTAGTAGTAATAACAACAATATAAAGAACAAAGAAACACTCAGAGCCATAATAACAAAAATTGATGGTATTATGGTTCGTTTACCACCTTGACAAGCACATATATGAACCCCCTTCCCCAAAGACTCAAGTCCAGGAAGGGGCAATATAAATAACCTAAATGAAACAATCTAGATCCCTAACCCAAAGGAAAAGAGGGTAAGGAAAAACTACAATGGCATGACACAGTGCTTGCACCAATTCGCCACCCTACCCAAGTAGAAGTTCTGAGAGGGGCAGGAGGGAGGTGGTTATAATATAGCAAGACTCCATGAGAAGAAAAGCAATTACTAAGGTGAGTAATTTTTTCTTCAAACACCCTGAAGTCTTGCTATATTATAACAATAGCAGATTACACAGCAGTACCTCCATGGAGGAGGGTCAGAACCTACTTAGGAAATAGGCTCTGAAGCACAGCTGTGCCAAACCGAGCATCTCTCCTAGACTGGACATCCAGGGAATAATGCTTGGTAAAGGTGTGAACTGTCTTCCAGGTAGCAGCTTGACAAATCTCCAGAATGGGGATGTCTCTAGCAGCCGCTAGAGACGCAGCTGTACCCCTGGTGGAGTGGGCCCTCAATCCTGAGGGGGTACTCTACCCAGTTTCTGATAACAGAATTGGATACAAGAAACAATCCACCTTGCAATTGTTCTCTTAGTGGCAGGTTTCTGCCAACCTCGCCATAGGTAAGAAAGAGTTGGAGGATTCAACCTATGACCTCTGGTGCGCCTAAATAGTAACTTAAGGCTCTTTGACATCCAAGCTGTGCAGTCTCCTCTCACCTGAGGAAGAATGCTCAGTGAAAATACTGGGAGAGAGATAGATTGATTCAGGTGGAAATCAGAAACCACCTTAGGCAAAAACTTTCTATTAGTCCTAAGGACTACCTTATCTCTGTGGAAAGAGATAAAATCTTCTTCCACTGACAGGGCCTGTAGCTCACTTATGCGTCTGGCAGAGGTGATAGCTACTAGGAAAACGGTTTTCCAAGTTAAATACTTGAGCTCTGCAGAAGACAGAGGCTCAAAGGGGGTTGCATTAACTGAGCAATGCAAATATTCAGGTCCCAGGCGGAGCTGGTTCCCTAAAAGGAGGGTTAGTATGAAGTAACCCTTTAAAAACTTGGAGAACACCGGTGAGAAGAAAGGGAGGCAGGCTTCCCTGCTGACACAAAAGCAGAGACAGCTGCCAGATGAACCTTCAGGTAGCTGGTCTAAGGCCTAGGGAATCAGATGGACCAAATAGTCCAGCAGAATGGGAAGATCAGCAGATTCTGGGATAATCTGCCTCTCAGAGCACCAGATGGAAAACCTCTTCCACTTAGAATTATAAGTGGCCCTAGTGGAAGGCTTCTTGAAGCCTTTAAAATATCCATGACACCTTGAGAAAGGTGTAAGTCAGCAATTCTAGCTCTCAAGAGCCAAGCCTTGAGGTGGAGGGATTTGAGGTCCGATACCACACTCCCCTGTGCACAGGCCAGTAAGTCGTGGACTCTGGGCAGGCTCAGGGCAGGGTGGACTGCCAAGGACAGGAGCAGAGGTACCAGGGCTGTCTGGCCCAATCTGGGGCAATCAGAATCACTCTGCAAGGTTGAGATCTGATTTTACTAGTACCCTGAAAAGGAGAGGAAAGGGGGAAAGGCATACAGGAACTTCCCTTTCCAGTCCAACAGAAAGGCGTCCAGAGGGACTGAGCCCAGAACTGAGGCCTGCAACAGAAAAGAGAAGTTGGTGGTTGTCTGGGGCTGCGAAAGATCTATCTGAGGGTGCCCCATCTGGCAAAGACAGACCCCAGCACTTGTGGATTCAGAGCCCATTCGTGATGGCCCTGAGAATTCTGCTGAGGCGTCCGCCAGGACATTGTCCTTCCCTGGGAGATGAACGCTATCAGGGAGGTGTTCAGGAGTAAGCCAGAGACCACAACTTCATTGCTTCGTGCACAAGGCTGAAGACCGAGTGCCCCTTGCTTTGTTGATGTACCATTGTGGTGGTATTGTCTGTCCTGACTTGAACCACTTTGTTCTGGACAGAATCTGAAAACACCAAGAGCTAAAAGACAGCTCTGAGTTCCAAAAGATTGATGTGGAGCAGAGACTCCTGAGGAGACCATACCCCTGAGTGGTAAGGTCGCCCAGGTGAGCCCCCACCCCAACAGGGAGGCACCCGTGGTGAGGTGAGGAGGGAAATGGGAATGAAGGGAACCCCTGTCTTAAATTGCTCTGGACCTGCCACCAGTGGAGGGCTAGGATCAGAGTTTGAGTAACTGGGACCAACTTGGTAGGGGTCCTTCCTTGAGACCAATAGGCCCTCAAATGGAACTGAATGTCCCTCATCTGAATCTTGCTCCCTGCACGACAGCTGTGGAAGCAGCCATGTGCCCGAGGAGTTGCAGAAAATGCCTTGCTGGTCGAGAGACCCGAGGGTAAAGGAGGATGCCAGGCGATGAGTCTGTCCACCCTTTCCGAGGGAAGAAAAGCCCTGGCTAACCTTGTGTTCAATTCTGCGCCTATGAAAGTTGGGACCTGAACTGGTTCCAGAACTGACTTTGGTAAGTTTAGCAGGAATCCCAGGAAGTGAGAAGCTGCTGGGTGACTTGCAAGTGGGATTACCTGACCTGGAGACTGACCCACAATGAGCCAGTCGTCCAGGTAGGGAAACACAGCAACCCCTTGCCTTCTTAAGTGAGCCACTACTACAGCGAGACATTTTGTGAATACCCTGGCGCAGAGGTAAGGGCAAGGGCATTGCCCTGAACTGGTAGTGGCCTGAGGGCAGTTCGAACCTGAGGTACTTTTCGTGAGAAGGCCTGATCAGAACATGAAAATACATCCTTGAGGTCCAGGGAAGCTAGCCAGTCCCCTGGCTCACGGAAGGCAACATCATTGCCAGAGTCAACATTTTGAACTTTGGTTTCAACAGATGCTTGTTCAAGTATCTTAAATCTAGAATGGGCCGCCATTCTCCTGTCTTTTTGGGTAAGAAAGTATCTTTGAATAAAGCCCCTTGCCCTGATGGCAAGGAGGAACCTTTCCACTGCTTTGCAGTCCAGCAGAGCAGAAACTCTGCTTCCAAAGCAAGGGCTTCTGAAGGATTTGCAGGTGGAAAATGCCTGGCTCTCATCTTTGGAAAGTGTTTGAAGCTGAGAACCAGACCCTGGCCTATTACCTCCAGAACCCATCTGTCCGTAGTTAGGGACAGCCAGTTCCGGCTGAAATAGGCCAACCTGCCCCCCACTGGTACAGGAGAATCAGCCCTGGACACCCCATCAGGGTGCCTGCTTAGCAGCAGCCTTAGGCTGAGGGGAGGGGATGGCTCCATCATGCCACGCCTACTCCCTGCCTCTGAAGAAACCTTCAAGCAGACAGCAGAGGAGGCTTGAAATTGGTAAAAGGCCTGGAAAGGGCCTGCCTACCTCTGGGAGCATGCCTTTGTGGCATGGCATGCTTCTCCTTAGCCTGGGCACTTTTGTAGGTAGTTCTGTATTCATCCATCTTTTTCATATAGTTTTCTGTTTGCTCCCCAAAGAGAATTTCCCACTACAGGAAAATCCATAGCCTTTGACTGGGTATCTTGGGACAGATTAGTGCATCTGAGCCATGCCAACCTACGGAAGCTACAGAAGTGGCCATGACCCTAGAAGAAACATCATTAACATCAACAGCAGTATGAAATTGAACTTTAGAGGCTTCAATGCCATCAGCAGCCACCTGTTCCAACTCACTAGCCAGCTGGCCATGGGCCTGCTTGGCTAACTGCAATACTGTGTCCCACCTAGATTTCTGATATCTAGCTACATAAGCCATATAATTTGCCTGCCTGAGTCCCAAAGAAGCTGCCATATACTGTTTCTTGCCATGGCATCAATCTTCCTGGAATCCTTATCAGGAGGATGTGAGGCCAGAGGAATATTAGCCTTGTCACAGGCTGCAGCTTGTACCACACCTACATGACTACACTGCTCAGTAAGGAAGTCTGTATCCGAGCCTGACAAAGTATACCTTCTGTCCATTTTTTATCTACAGGAGGGACAGAATGAGGACTTTTAAAATCTTTGTTGTTTGCTTCCTAAATGACTTATGCAAAGGAATAGACAACCTCCTAGACTCTGGAATATCCATCATTTCCACATAATCAGGCTCCTCTTGCTCATCCACAGCCTCCTCTAAAGGAAGCTGGAGGGTTTCTCAACCTTTTGTAAAAAATAAAGAAGAAGGGACTCAGACAGAATAGGAGGAGATTCTAAAGGTCTGTCTGGAGAAATGTCGGTTCAATGGGCACGTCCAGACCCCCAGCCACACATATATTGATCAAATTCCTCCTCCCCTCCTGTGGTTCATAAAATCCTCAACTTCAAAATCCTGAACCACTGGGACTGAACGAACCAACCTTTACCAGCTGTTGGTGGTTCTACAGATCCCTGAGACAGTGACTGGACAATCTGAATGGCTTTAGCTATCTCTGCAGCAGTTGGAGACACAATTTTGGACTCCAGACCTACTGATTTCCTTGTCTTTACTTGGGACTGGTTCCTCTGAACCAGCCTTCCTTTACTTGAGGAAGTCTAAGCCCTGGTCAGAGGCACTCCCTCTGGTCAGTGGGTACTGGACCGGGCTGGCCATCGGGTCAGCGGACTTTTTGGCCTCTCGCTCCCTAGAGCCGCCCAATCTCTTCTCCAGGGTGGCTGCAGGAAATTTTACACCTGGCAGTCTGACAGGAGGTGGTCAGCCCCAGACAGTAAACCAAATGGTGTGTGGGTCAGCCTTGGCAAAGCGTCCCCCAGAACATCTGAAGTGTTGAAACCCAGTGGGCCAGTTTTTCTTTGGGTTTCTCGGAGACATAATGCCAGCCTAACCAAAACTTGCCCTTTTGATGGCAGTGCCAGGCAAGACACCCTTATCGGTTCCTAACCGTGTCACGGGTATTTTGAAAAAGCGTTATAATTCGTTTTTAGAACCGATAAGAACCGGAACCGCACTCTAAAACCCACTGTACACTTTTAAAATGCAGAAAAAATAACCGATCGGTTCAAAACCGAACCGATAATTAATTTTCACACAGACTTAAATTTTAGTACTTACGGTTACCAGATAGAGCTTTAAAACGAAATGCGGTAAAATAATAACTTTTGCGGTTCAAATGAACCGAAAAATACTCACTTGAACCGAGAATGAACCGAGCTGAAGGAGCTGATCTCCGAGCGACTGTTCAGTGAAGCGGAGTAAAGAATCTGACAGTTTCATTTGAAACTGCCAGATAGAGCTTTGGGCACAGCGCCTCTACGCTGTAGAACTCCAGATCTTCTGGAGTTAACTCCTTCCTCTCCGGGGCAGTTCAGCTGCAGTGGCTGACTGCTATTGTTATAATATAGCAAGACTTCATGGTGTTTGAAAGGGCTACGTTCACTGTATATGCAGATAGAGACTACAAGGCGGTCCATTTGAAGAATGAACACATTTCTACTATGGTCTGGCTCTGGACCCACCAGGCACTCAGCCCAGACTTGCATACGCTTTGGATACACAGCCCGACTGGCCCGGCTCCCCTGCCGGCCACTTGACTGACGGTTCATTTGAAGAATGAACCCAAACTTTACTTGGAGAGACTCCCATCAAACAAGGAGTATATTTCCCAAACTGTGGCTCCCCACACCACTTAGAGTCTGCGACTCCTAGAGAGATTTAATTTCTTACTTCCTTTGGACTCCCATCAAACAAGGAGTATAAGTTCCCATCCTGTGGCTCCCCACACCACTTAGAGTCTGCGACTCCTAGAGAGATTTTCAAGTTGCGACCCACGTCTGGGTACCCACCTCATCACTGGCCAAGTGCATGAGGCAAGTAGCAAATCACAGTAGAAATCCGTAGAGGTGGACCTGGTTACTAAAGATGGGGGGTGTTCCCACCTCCAGCTCCCACAGTCCATACCCGGCCATTTCTCTGGACAAACAGAAACTTAGAACTTTAACATGTAGATTAAACGGTGGATGACCTGAAGCACCCCCTCTACAGCATTACTTGAAATCCATTAAAACTTTAGACTTTTTGACTGCTCTATTTGTTTGTCCTAGTAAAATAGTCCTCCCAAAATAGCAGTCTACATCCCAGCTTTCTTTATATTTCCAAACTGATGAAACAATTGGTTTGCCCCTTCAAATGGAGCAAAACACTCACCCTTTCGTTGCAGGTGCCCCACAGACGAAGTACCACTTCTTTCACTGTTATATAAGAACAGAAACTGTAAACAGGCAGCTTTCTTCTATAGTGGAAATAGGGGATTGCCCCTGAAATCCACAGAGGGACTTTTCTTCCACCCCACCCGGAGGGAAGGGGCACTGAGACCTGGACAGCGGTCTCCACCACTTTCAAAAGGTAAACAGGAACATGCTTCCTTCTCCAACAGAAGGTAAACAGAAACTGAACTTGAAAACTCCCAAAGTTCTAACTCACTCCCTGAGCTGCAGATTCCAATGTGGCTTATGCAGCTGCGACAGTTCTATGGTGATGTCATCTCTCAAGTCTCAGCTGTGACTGAGAACAGAGTGAGACAGTGTGAAACCCATTTAACTGGAGTTTCTCAAGCTGCCTTCCCTGCCTACCACTAGGTCTTACTGGGATTCTAGTAACCCCGGGTAACAAGGGGGTTACACTACCATGTCCAAAAGATGGTTAGATGGTCTAACAGTGCAGATGAAAGTCCACCTTGAAAACAGTGCAGATGGATCTGTTACAGATCTATTTTGAATAAGGATAGCAGAAGCATTCAAGATTTGGAGGTTCTGATAATTCTGGGTCTGGCAACTGTCCGAGTCATATCAGAACTTTCAGAACCTTTTTGTTTAAAGTATTTAGCCAGTCCCCAACATGCTGGGTACTACAGGTTCCACTTCGCATGGTGGGGAACTGTCCAGGGTTCTTACAGAATTTGTCTCCAAGCACTGGGGGCTCACAGAGGGTCCCTTAGAGATGCTGTTAACTGCAACAGCTTTTTACACATTTTTAAATGCTATTGTCAACACAAGGGCAGTAGACTTAGCATAACTGAAATGCATTAACTACATACACATCTACTTTTATCCCTGTAGAGGACACTACAAAATAACAGACACAAAACACATACTTGGGACTGCTGGCCAACTTCTGCCTCCTCAGTCAGACCAATTACTCTGATATTGGCCTACTGTATCTGGTTCTCCGGTGTCTCTCTAGTCTGTCTTTCAAATGCTGGGTCTCATATATGTGCACTGTAGTCACCCCAGTGGCTGCATCTGCTTGGCACGTCCCTTCCACCAAATCTGTTTTGACTCCATCCACTGTTGTCTTGATGACAACCACCACTCTAGTGTTTACGGCATCAAATTTAGTGGAGGGAGTTCTGACCAATACCATCAGCTGCTGCATTTTAATTCCAAGGCACTGGAGGGTTTCCTCCACAGAGATTCACACCACAGGGTCTATGGGGGTTCCAGTGCTTCTCATTGCTGCTGCCACATCAGATCTACCCTTGCTTTTAGCTTCCTCAAAATTTAGTTTATATTTTTGAGGATTAGCCATTTTGCTCTCCTCTCCATCAGCAACTATATACCAATGAGAACCAGAGCCAAATGTAGCCCCAAAAAAATAAATCTTCAAGCTTGTGTTGTAGCAGAGCGAAAACTCAGGTGACCATATTGCTCAAGTTCCAAAGTGCCCCCCCCCAAGCTGAATGCATCTTAACAATTACCAAAAATTCTGAGTGTTAGGTCTGAATATAATTATAGTTCAAGGATGTCACCTACAGACCTCCTATCATTTCTCTTCTGAAATTCCTGGTGCTGTTCTAAAGGACTGTAGTCATGTTCCTGTGTTAAACACATAATTCACTAAGACTATCTTGTAAAATAACTTCCCCAAATGCCAACAAATGTGGCCGCTCGTTCACAAATCTAAGCACACAAATAAGTGATGGAAAACGTTTAGGGTCAGATTTTCAAAAGGGTTAAATAAAGATACAGGAACTTGATCTGCCCACGTCTGTTACTGACCAAATGCATCCAATGTTGCCTGCCTTATTTTTAGAGAAATTTATAGTAGTTCACATAAAAAATGGGTAGCAGGCCAATATAGCGCTGCTGAAAAGGTGCAGCAATAACCGCGCAGTGTAAAGTGCAGAAACATTTAGAACGACAGGGGTATAATCGCAGTAGAGAACTACCCCCACCCCTGTCACTGACTACAAACTGGAGGAAGGGCTGAAAAAGTCTCAGGTGCTGTGCCTGGTCGAGCTGCTACTGTGGTGGAGTGGAAAGGCATAAGCACCCGAGGCAGTGTAGACCTGAAGATCAGGGATTGATTCCCTGTCACCTGATAGTGTTTTTTTTTATTTTGTTGCCGGCAGAAACTAAGTTCCCCCCTCCCGAGTTTCCCCTTATCCACTCGGTCCACACCCCCTTGGAGTTAGTTATTTTAGTTCTAGGGAGTGTGGGGGGCAAAACCCCCCATGTTGGGTGGTGCGGGTGGCAGAGTCCCCTGCAGAAACAAGTCAATTTCTCACATTGACTTGTATGGTGCGCGCTATTTTTGTTTTGGTCGGTGTTTTCACTGACTCTGTTTGTGGCAGACGATACTCTGACTGTGGCATTGTTTGCCATGCTGTTTTTGCAATGATGTAATGACCCCGTGCCCCCCCCAAAAATTATGCGAATCAAGTTTTGCATCATTTTGTGATGCAGCTATGTCAATTCTCAGATGGTACCATGTCTGGAAGACGGTTAGGTGGTTTAACAGTGCAGATGAGAGTCTACTGTATCATTAAAACAGGGCAGGTGGATCTGTTACAGATCCATTTTGAACAGGGATGGCAGAACCACACACATGATTAGGAGGTTCTGAAAGGTTCTGATAAGCCATGAAAAGTTCTGACAGTCTGAGCCTTATCAGAACTTTCAGAACCTTTTCATTTAAAGTATGCAGCCAGTCCCCTGCATGCTGGGTACTACAGACTTTGCATGGTGGGGAACTGTCCAGAGTTCTTACAGAATTTGTGTCTAGGCACTGGGGGCTCACCGAGGGTCCCTTAAAGCTGCTGTTAACTGCAACAGCTTTTTACACATTTACAAATGCTGCTGTCAACACAATGGCGATAAAGTCAAGCATTACAGAAATGTATTAGCTACACACAGATCCACTTGTATCACTGTAGTGGGGGCATTACATAATTACAGACACAAAACACGTACTTGGAGCTTTCACATAGGATCCCAGATGTAAAAAGAAACCTCTACACATTTTCTTTAGCTGTCTACATACTTCTTGGGGTTTACAGATCTTCGTACCTAGGATGGTATACTACTGAGGGTGGGCACAATGCTACAGGGTAGGATTCCCCTGCCTGTTTTCATACAGAGGCCACATATATATAGACAAAGGGATGCAAACCTCTCTGCCGAAGCTGCCACATTCATTTAGGAACTGGGACTCTCAACTCAGGCACTATACAACGTCCACATGTCAGTCAGTCAATCAGTCAATCAATCAATCAATCAATCAATCTTTATTTTACCAGGCAAAACACCATTGAGTAAAACTCATTTACAAGATGGGCCTGTGAATGTTCCACAATGATTAACAAGAAAATAACAAGGAAATAGGGTATGCTAAAAGTTACATAGGAATGTAACAAGGCAGAACATAATATATGCAGCATACAATATACAATGTACAGTGTACGGAATATATGCAATATAACTTAATATATACACATAGGTACAGGATTACCTAACGATAGGAGTAGAGATGAGGCAGAAGAGACATTTCAGTAAAAAGAAGAGAGGGTGCTCCTGCCCTTTTAGGAGTGTGAACCCCAACACTTGAAATGGCAGTACCTGTGGCCAATAACAAAGGGACTTCTGCCAGACCACTGGGGCCACCTACAACTATTAATTTCTTCCAGTGCCAATGGCCACCCACTCCTACCTCCATCTAAACAGGATGGAACTGCTATCCCCCTCATAGGAGAGAACTCCTAGGCGGGCTTAACAAACCACAGCTCCAAACATTGGAGGAAAATTGCTAGCAAAATAAGGCTACACAAATCTGTTATCTTCCCTTCTGCTCACAGCTGTTACACTCTTGCCAGTTTCCAGCATTCCCACCTTCAGGAATATCTGCTGGGACTAACTGTTCTCTCCCCTGGGAGGTCTGTTGCTAACTGGGTAACTCTACCAGGCTTCACCAACCCCTACTGCCAGATCCAGCTCACTGCAGGATGAGCTCTCTAGAACCTCCCGAAGCACAGACACATACCTGGGGGGGCCACACACTGCAGATGTGTGTAATCTCCAACAGTCAGAGCAGCTGAACGGCTGTGGCACACTGGATTTCTCCTAGACTTCCCCATAGCTCCATTGTGTGGCCTATGATGCTTTCTTCCTATACCATGAAACCTGCATGGGTCCTCACAAATCCTGCGTGACTCTCTTTAGGGAAGCCCACCACTTCTCCACCTGAAGCTTTCTTACACTGTAGGATCGTGGTGCCTCCAGATTCTCAGTTTGCTGTCCTCATGCTTCCTTTTTCATGTCATCCTCCAACCACTAGACTTACAGATTGTAAGTTAGGTCACAGTATCTCTGTCTCATTTGCTCTGTTCACAGATTTCTTTTTTCCTGTTTTCCAGATTGTTCTCTTCTTTCTTTATCTTTTTCCTCAGGGCTGTCTCTCTCGCCTAAAGTACTTCTCCCCCTTCAGTGGGGAGAGGCTGCTGATCTTTATGTAGGTGCTTGTCTGTCTCTCTGGACAGACTTTCTGCACATCTCCTGAGCTCAGGGCAGTGGGAAGAACTGACTCCATGCACATGCCCCCACCTTTAATTAGGGATGGGAGTGGCAGGCAGCACCCGCATTTGCATTACCACAGAGCACATGTCAGGCCATACATGGTGACTCGGCAGACTAGCAAATACTGGGGGAAGGGGGCCCTGCAATCTCTCAAGATTCAGGGACTCTGTTTTCACACATTTGACCTGTTGGCAATGGGGCTCGAACAAACAGGGAGTGAAAGCCTGGTTACAAGTACAAAAACTGTTTAAACCATCATTTTCCACCCATAAGCAATTGTCAGTTAAAGCGATTCATGAAGATTAGCCCCTGCCATGGAGGAAACAATGACTTACCACCTCCGGAATCTACACATGTAAAGATTCCCCAAAATAATGCAGTCTTGAAAACTTATGTCCTTCTTAAAATTGTAGAAACCGCTCTGATGGACTTCCCAGTTGTTGTCTGCTTACTCAGTTTCACTCCCATGCTCTCACTGGCATGATGATGAGATGCCAGTGAGAGCATGGGGGTGTGCCCCATTATATTCAATGGGCGGCAGCTTTTGAATAGATTTTCATTAGCATGATGGCCACTTGCTAATGAAATGTGGGCACCGGTCAACTACCAAGGCCCTTGGCGGCACACAACAAACTGGGAAGTCCATTGGACCCGGTTCCTACAATTTTACGAAGGGTATAAGTTTTTAAAGGCTACGTTATTTTGGGGCATCTTTACTTGTATGGACTCCGGTGGTGGTAAGTCACTGTTTTCTCCGTGGCAGGGGCAATGCAAGACATGTTGGCGAATCACTTTAAGGAAAGAAATCTGAAAACAAACTTGGAGCGATACTACAATAAATATAATTAGTGTCATATGGCTGGTTAGTACCACTGTGAGTATGACCACTTAATACAGATCTGGCCAACTGGGTATTTTCTCCACCTCCAGCCCATTTGCTGGGTCTTTTCACCACCATCACCAGTCTTCTTTCTAGATAAAAATCTGCTGGGGGAGTATATTACACTCCAAAATCATGGTTCTGAACTTTATCAGGACCTGAGAAATCATTCTGATAAGGTTCTTTTACAGAAAACATCACCGGCTCAGAAAGGTTCAACACTTATCCAAACAGGTTTTCCCATCCCTACTTTTATTTTTATTTATTTATTTGAAAAGTTTCACCAGGAAAGACAACATGAGCTGTAAACAGCTTGTTTCCAGAAGCATCGGGGTTACATCATACTGGCGATGATAAGCAAATACAGAAGAAGGTAAATTACACAGAGTGTAAATTCAAAACATACAACAAGATACTAATAAGATACTAATACAATACATTCTAATCCTAGGCTACAGACAGTATCGTAAAGAAGAAGGTGCAGTATAACAAAGTAATGAGACAAAGCACAGGGTATGACATGATGGGATAAACAGTACAATATGAAGTTACTAACATGTATAATCCAATCCATGAATAGGTAACCCAAAGGTACAGGCCAGGTGGAGAACAAGTAACAGGCTAAGCAAATGAGTTACTAAGTGCAAGTTAGCTCCAACAAGGCACAAGTGCTAATAAGGGCTTAGGAAAAAAAAATAGGATTTCTGACAAGGGTAATGGGATGGGAAAAGGAGGGAGAGGGTGGGAAGGGAGGAGTGTGGAGGGAGGAGGGACAGGCCATGAACTAAGCCCCCACAGGATGTTCATAATCCTGCAATGGTACTGGACCCGCAGAAATAGAAAGGGAGAGGGAGGGGAAGGGGGAGAGGAAGGGCAAGCCAGGAACTGAATTCCAACCAGGATGCTGAGAACCCTGCAAGGAGCCAAGACTAGGCAGAGAAGGGGAAGGGGAATCAGGAAGGGGGGAAGGGGAGTAGTGGGGATGGGGGAGCAATGGGGAGAAAGGAGGTGTGGTGGAAGGAGGTGGGGAAAATGGGGTGCAGGCCAAGAACTATTTGCCTTGAAGATGCTGAGAACCCCACAAGGGGACTGAACCTGGTAAAAAAGGGGAACGGGAAGGGGTAGGGGAGAGGTGGGGCAGATGGGTAGAGAGGAGGGAGGTAGGGGTGGGAAAAAGGGGTGCAGGAGGTAGCATCTAGATGTAGGCATCAGGAGGGGAGAGTTTTGAGAGGAGTGGGAGGAGAGGTTAGCGAGGGAGGCCATGGGAGTTGACTGGGAGAGAGGAAGATTAGGGCACAGTTTCAGGTGTGAGAAAGTGCTTATGGAGGAGGAAATGAAAGTGAGGAAGGGATTGTGCAGAGTGAATTTCATGGGGAGGGAGTTCAGATATCTGGGAACTTATATGAGAAGGCAGAGTGGCGGATGAAGTGCGCCGGGAGGGAGGAGGCAAGGGTTCTGTGGTTGGAGGTGCGGAGGGTATAGCAGGATGGGAGGGGGGTTGATAAGAGGGAGGACAGACAGGATGGCATAGAACCAAGCCAGAACTTACCAACTAAGTTAGCGATGTGCGACGTACATCTAGCATGGAGAGTGGGGCAGGAGAGCGAGGAGTAGAGGTCACAGTGATGAGTACATGGGGGGCAGCCAAGAATATAGTGGCAGAAAGACTTGACGAAAGTGTCAAGTCTGGATAGGGTGGTTTTAGGGGCAGAGCTGTAGACTATGTTCCCAAAATCAAGGACAGGGAGAATCATCTATTGGATGATTTCTATCCTGGCTTGCTGTGGGAGGCAGTTGAGGTGTCTTTACAGAGCACTGAGTCTAGGTAGTAATTTTTTCTGGATGTTGTTGATGTGTACCCCGAAGTCAAGATTCTTGTCTAGCCATAGTCCCACGTACTTAAATGTGGCTACACCATCCAGCATTGAGCTAGAGAGGGTGTGGAAAGTGGGAGTGGTATCCAGCCTGGCCAGTTTTTGCCTGGAGCCGAAGGACATAGATACTGTTTTTTTGACGTTCGTGGAGAGTTACTTGGCACTGAACCAGTGTTGGACATTGTTAAAATCCAGCTGAAGGCTGGTGGCCACCTCAGAGGGGGAAGTCCCGGAGGAGAATAGCACTGTATCATCAGCGTACATGTGTATACATGAAGACGCGCAGACATCAGGCAGGTCATTAAGAAATATAGATAATATTATAGGACCGAGTACTGAGCCTTGGGAGACACCAGTATTGATCAGTAGAGGGGGTGGGACAGGGAGTTGCCTACTCTGATGGACTGAGACGGCCTATGAGGTAGAACTGGAACGAGCTGGTGGATAAATCAGAGAGGCTGGCTGCTGATAGTTTGTGGAGGAGAAGGGTGTGGGAAACAATGTCAAAGGCTTTGGCCAAGTCGACAAAGATGGCAGAGGTGATGCATCTTTGATCCATGCCTGAGAGAATGGAGTTAGTGAGCTGAAGGAGGGAGGTGGTGGTAGAGTGTTTTTTGTGAAACCCAGACTGTAAAAGGGGTGAAGAAGGAGGATGAGTCGAGGAAGAAGGATAGTTGTTCCAGGGCCAGATGCTCCTGAAGTTTGGCCAGGGTGGGGAGTAGGGAGATGGAGCAGAAGTTGCAAGGGTTGGAGGTATCCCCACCATTAGGAAGGTTGATCACTGCTGCAGACTTCCAAGCATCAGGCACTGTGGAGAAAGAAAAGGAAAGATTCAGAAGATTAGTCAATGGAAAAGCAACAGAGTATGCAGAAAGGTGGAGTAACTTGGGGTCAAGGCCGTCAGGGCTTTTTCCCTTGAGTGGGTTTAAAGCAAGTAAAATGTACAGGGTGTCATCAGGGAATATAGGTTTGAATGAGAAGTGGGGAGTTGACTTGGGGGGGCAGGGAAGGGAACTGTAGATTTGAAGGAGGTAATGCAGGGAAGAGATGCAAGAAGTGAGGAGGCACAAGTAGTGAAGTAGTTGTTGAACTCAGCGGCCACAGAGGGAGAGTCTTCAATTGTGCGGGTGCCAACTTTTAGGACAGGGAAAGGGGAGTGGGAAGGGGGGAGAAAAGGGCATGGATGACCTTCCAAAATTTGGAAGGGTTATTGATGTTAGCCTGGAAGGAGGTTTAGAAGTACTCTGCCTTTGCAAGGCGGATTGCCTTGGTACATGTGTTGTGTAATGAGTGATAGCGCTGCAGGTCGAGAGGGGTGCCAGAGGTTTTATAGGCAGCCCATGCTTGGTCTCTTGCATGTTGGCATGCAATGAGCTCAGCAGTGACCCAGAGAAGGTGATTCCCACAGACCCTAGCCCTTCTAAATGGACCGTGATGATGCCAGACGTTCAGGAACTGCGAGCTAAAGAAGGTCAGGGAAGAGTATGAGGAGGAGGCCAAGGAGATTGGTGACCAATCTATATTGGACATGTCATTGTGTAGTGAAGATAAATCTAGGGACTAGAAAAAGCGGACATTAAGGATGACTAGAGGGGACTTAGCCTGGTGAATTTTAACACACAGTAGACCATGTGATGATCGCTGAGTGCGTCAGGGAGAATACCAGAGGTACTGACATGGTGGAGGTCGGAGGTCAGCCCCCTGTCAATTAGGTTGAGCTTCTCAGATTTGTGGTTGAGACGAGTTGGGTCAGAAATGAGTTGAGTTAGGTTTAGTGAAGAGACATGGTTGCAGATTTTTGACTGCGAACTGGACAGCCAGTTTATGTTGAAATCCCCTAGGATGTATAATTCCCCAGGGGTGGCAAGGAAGAAGAAGGAGCTAGATCAGTAAATGAGGAAAGGGAGGAAGTGGGGAGGTTGGGGCAGCAATAGACACTGCCAACAAAGATGGGAAGGGAGAAGGGGAGGGATAGTTTTATTAGTAGCATTTCATAGGCAATGGGAGAAGATGCGGAGAGGCAGACAGAGTATTTAATGGATGTGGACATATACTGTACATGGCTACCACTCCACCCCTGAAATTACGATCCTGGTGAATGAGGGAGTAACGAGGGATGGAGATGGATGACTTTGGGATTTTGGAGCTGAGCCATGACTCTGATAGAATGAGAATGGCGGGGTTAAGATGAGTCATGAGTGGTTGCAAAAGGTCAATTTTGGGGAGTAGGCTTCTGATATTTAGATGCAGACATTTTAGTCCTTTTGCCAAGCCAGAAGGAGGTATGGGGGGGCGGGTTAGGCTCAATGTCTCCAGATGTCAGTAGCAGCAGTGAGATTAGCAGTCTTGGGAGGATAGCTAGCCATCTTTTTGACAGAGTGCGAGGACGGCTGTGGGCTGAAGCGGATATTGTGTATGTGTTGCTGCTTTGGAAAGAAAGGGCACGAAGGGAGGGCAACTGGGATCCAAACCAATGAGGATTCCAGCTGCAGCATGCCAGGTGTAGTGTAGTAGCGGAGGCTGACAGGAGAGGGGGAGGGTAGGGGAGGATGAAGGGAGGCATAGAGGAGGTGGGGTGTTGGAAGGACGAGAAGATGGGGAAGGGATGTCAGAAAGAAGAAGAAGAGGAGGCAGATAAGGGGGAGGAAGAGCATGATGAAAGGCTGGTGGTAAAGAAGAATATGCTTAGGGCATGGAAGAGAAACAGTATAATAGGTAAGAGGGTGGGAAGGGTAGTTTAATAGGGTAGGAGTAGAACTAAGAAGGGGGTTAATTAGGAGGATTAGTAAATGTTCAGAAGTAATCAGTGAAAGAACCAAGAAAGGAAGGGTCGTTTGTAGTAACTGAAGTGAAAAGTGAGAGAACCAAGAAGTGGTATGAATAGATTAGTATAGAAATGTAAAATCAGAGGGGAAGGGGCGGGTCATCGGTAGGCAAGAGGATTTAAAGAGTACTGGGGTGGGGAGGGGATGGGCACAAAAACAGTCTACAATAAAGTTTCCATGGAGACACGTGCCCCACCTACTTTCAAAAAACTATGCACTTACATGTTATTCACCTTCAGCTTGTGCAAGATGCTGCAGCAAGACTGATATCTGGTTCTGTACAAGCATTTTCGATCATATCACGCCTGTGCTGCTGAATTTGCTGTGGTTGCCAGTCACATGGCATACCACCTTCAAGATTTTCTTGCTGATTTTTAAGACTCTATGCAATCCAGGCTGCAGATACATTAAAGAATATGCTCTGTGTTACTGAGATTTTATATACTTGTAAATATGTATTACTTACTGAAATGTCTGTGCAGCGCTTCCAGCCTCTGAGGTGAGGCACTATATAAAATAAAGTCGATAGCTCGATTAGTAAACCTGTCCCTTTTCATTTTCTGATGCCGTGGCTCACAATGAGCAGTACAGAGTTATGGCACAGCACACAGAACTGACAGGCGACCATCTCTGAGTCTTTACAGAATAAGGAAGAGGTAGTCAAACCGTTCAAAAATAAAATCAAATCTAGAAACTGTCTGAAATAGAAATAACTTGTGATATGATAGCAAAATTCACACAGTAGCTGTGGGCAAACATTGAAATAAACATATTTTCACTACAGAAACACTCTGTCCATGGTGTTTATCAGCAAAGTAATATGTTTATTTCATTGGGCACCTAATGCTATGGTGGAGTCAAAATTAATTCAAAACAAAATACTGAATGAGTTTCTGTACCTTGCCAATGTGAAAGCAGTCATCTGCTGACAATGTGAGGGGATGGGCTGGACTGTAGATAACTTTGACTTCACTGCCGGTTTCTCTCTGAAACTGTCCCTTCACCAGCCCCTTTATGCTCAAAGAGTAAACATCCTGCAGCCTCATCAAACCTCTCGCAGCCCCTTCTAGGTCCTCTTTGGTGGGGAGTTTCCCCTTCACTTTCTCATAGTCGTTCTTCAGTGCTGAGGACAGTGAAGAGTAGAATTAGTGTCAGCTCATTTTGGGGAAGCCTAAAAGCTTGATGTGTTGACATTTATTGTTGCGGTTGGTGGTGGAAATAAGGGGGAGCCCACATGAATAAAGGTCAAGGAGTGACACTATACAGGTGATGGGTCCTTTTGGTGAACTTGTTTACATTTCCTCAAATTGTTACAGTGCTAAATAGTGATGTGTCAAGGTCTAGGGGCAGAATGGACACATTTTCTCTACCCTTGCCCTATTGAAAAGCAAAATGAAAGTAATCCTGTAGTTAAAATGTTCTTCCAGTATTCAGCAAAACATTTTAAAATATAATATTTAGACACAGTTATATTTCAACTTCTATTTTATTAATAGTCTATATTTATCTCTCCCTTTCTTCTGTTTTGAGTTATTTGTTCACCATCTCCGGTGCCCCTTCTACTCACCTGCCTCCCAGCCCCATCCTCACCATCTGTGGTGCATATGTCCTTACCCAGGGTTTCCAAGGCTCACAACTCCTGCCACTATGTTGTATTCCATTGGGAGAGGAGACATCTCCCCTGCAGTCTCCAAGTCCAACAGCTTGGGTGTAAATATTTTAAACCTAAAGTGGGTATTTCAGGTCTGGTTACTTACCTTTCTTCCCAAATCTAGGTCTTCCTAGAATCCTTTAATTCCCTAGGGAATGATAACCAAAAGAAGTACTTCCTACGAACATACTGTATGAATATTGCCAGCAGAAAAAGGCCTAGTGGTCTATCAAGTCTGTTTGTGTGGTGGAGACCTCAGTGAATACTGAGTGCTGTGTCCTGTCCCCGGCTAATTCGTCTCCCTTCTTGCCTACCCCCTTGACCCTACATCAAGATTATGAGACTGGAGGAAGCAGAGGGCAACATGGAGGCCCTATGGGTCACCTTGCGAACCCCCTTGGGAGGAAAGATCAAGTTGGGGGTGGTATATAGGCCCCCAGGACTAGCGGAGGACCTGGAGGATTGCCTGTTGGCTAACATTAAGGGGCAGTGTGGATTGGAAGGGGAATGAGTGGTGTTGATGGGGGACCTTAATATGCCAGCTACTGATTAGGGTACTATGACATCCACTGTAACCAGGGAGCAGAAGCTGCTGGATGGCTTCCTGGTTGTGTTCCTCAGTCAGCAGGTGATGGACCCAACAAGGGAGGGTCATATCCTGGATGTGGTTTTAGCAGATGGGGACCTTGTACGAGATCTGGTTGTGGAAGAACCCCTGGCTGGGAGCAACCACAACACAGTCTGGTTTTGACTTAAACTGCAGGGGGGAAGGGGATCATTCAAGGACAATGATAGATGATTTTGGGGGGGGGGGTGGACTTTCAGAACATGGGGGAACTTCTCAAGGGGCATTTGCGGGACATAAAACCAGGTCTGGATGTGGAAGGTAGGTGGGAGATCATAAAGCGGGGGCTACAGGAGGCCACCAGGACCTGTGCAAGAGTGAAGTGCAAGGGCGGTAGGTCTTGTAAACCATGCTGGTGAACCAAGGAGGTCCAGAAGGTGGTAAGGGATAAGAAGCCTGCCTACAGTAGATACAAAACAATGAGAGGAGAGAGGGATAGAGGGAACTATAGCCTTTCAACCAGGAAAGTCACCAGAGTGGTGAGGGGGGCAAAGGCCTGGAAAGAGCAGAGGCTGGCACAGGGGATATGGGGTGGGGAAAAGGGGTTCTTTAGGTATATTGGTGAGTGGAGGAAGGTCAAGGGCCAGCTCAGTAGGTTGAGGACATGCTGAGGGGGTTGGTGGAAGGGGCTGGTGAGCAGGTGGAGGTACTGAATGAGTACTTCGCGACAGTGTTCACTAGGGAGGAGGCTGGGGAACTTCCAAAAAAGGGGTTGAAGGACACAGAAGGTACAGCAGACCTGAGTATTGGAGTATCTGCTGAAGAACAAGCTGCTGGGGGAGGTAGGCCGGGGTGAGAGATCAGGCTGGTTCTGCTGAATGGGGGGCAGATGCTGATATTCCTATCGGTCTGGTGTGGGAAGCCCTCCAGTCCCTAAAACAGGATAAATCTCTGTGGCCTGATGCTATTCATCACAGAGTACTGAGGGAGTTGACGGATGTTTTGGCTGTGCCATTGGCGGATCTCTTTAACTTGTCGCTCCAGACAGGGAGGGTGCCAAGGGATTGGAAGCAGGCGCATGTTGTGCCCATCCATAAAGAGGGATCGAGAGAAGAGCCAGGAAACTATAGACCCATCAGTCTGACGTAGGTGGTGGGGAAGGTAATGGAGAGTATACTTAAGGAAAGGCTGGAAGGTTTCTTGGAGGAGATGGGTTACCTGGATGACTGGCAGCATGGGTTTGTGCCAGCTAGATCATGTGAAACAAACCTTGTAGATTTCTATGAGTGGGTGACATCAGCACTCAACAGGGGAGACCAGTGGATGTACTGTTCCTGGACTTCAGCAAGGCATTTGATTCGGTCCCTCACATTAGTTTAGTTTATTGTTCTAGGAATTAATACCTTTGAGCCAAAGGCTCTTTTACAAAGGTTGCACGTCAATTGAGTACAAAACAAGTGTAGTTACAAAGAAAGGCAAAATAAGTTAAGTTAAGACAAAATTGCCAGAAATGACACAGACATAACCTTAAAATTGACAAACTTAGTATAAGACAAGGGAAACATAATACTTTTTTATATACAAAAACATTGGCCTAAGGGAGAAGCTGGGGGAATGGGGGTAGGCCCATTGACGGTTAGGTGGATTGGAAATTGGCTTTCAGGTTGCACTCAGTGGGTAGTGGTTGGAGGGAAGGTCTCGTCTCCTAGGGAGGTCATAAGTGGGGTCCCAGAGGGATCAATCCTGGGGCTACTCCTGTTTAACGCCTACATCTCCGATACCAGGAAGGTATCGGGTGTGAAATGAGTCTCTTTGTGGATGATTCTAAGCTGGGGATGGTGGTAGAGGGGGAGGAGGGGAGATTGGCCCTGCAAGAGGATCTGGATACTCTGGGTAGGTGGTCCTGCACCTGGAAATTGAAATTTAACTCCTCAATGCAAGGTGCTACACCTAGGGTGGGAAAACCCCAACTATGTGTACTCCCTGTGGGGGATGAGTTGCAGGCCACAGCAGGGGAAAGAGACCTAGGAGTCTTGGTGGATGTTAACATGAATAATTCAGAGCAGTGCAGGAGGGCTGTGGTCAGGGCAAATAGGATGCTGGGATGCATCGCTAGGGGGATTACCTCAAGGAACAGGGAGATTATTTTGCCACTGTACAACAGCCTGGTTAGACCACATCTTGAGTACTGTGTGCTGTTCTGGAGGCCGCACCTAAGGAGGGACATCCAACTCCTGGAGAGGGTTCAGAGGAGAGCAACCAGAATGATCCGGGGCCTGGGGGATATGACATATGAAGAATGACTATGGGAAGCTCAACCTGTTCTCGCTGGAGGAGAGGAGGGACCGGGGGGAACTTCAAGTACCTCAGGGGAGTAAATAAGGTAAGTCGAGCTAGGATCTTTTGACTGAAGGAGGGTGGAATCACCAGAGGACACATTTGGAAGATTGAGGGTGGTAGGATTAGTTGGACAAGGAGGAGGAGGTACTTCACCGAGAGAGTGGTGGAACCGTGGAATGCGCTGCCCAGGGAGCTGGTACAGGCAGCTATGGTGGAGGGTTTCGGGAGAGGGTGGGACAGGTATAGGCAAGGGGTGAAGCAGAGGCTGGTTTGACTTGGGGGGCAGGACTAGGGGATGGAGTAACAGTGGAAGGAGACAGATAAAGGGCTATAGTACCCAGTCAGGGTGCTGAAGCATAAACAGAATTGATAGACCGATAGGCCTACTCTGCTGGCGTCTAGTATGTTAGTATGTATGAGTATTTCCCTATCCCACTATCTTTTGAAACCGTCCACCATCTCCAGGGAGACCACTTTCTCAGGAAGTTCGTTCCACCCTGTAACCACTCCCTTGGTCAAGAAATGCCTCCTGATCTCTCTCTTGAACCTCCCTCCCACTACTTTAAGGCTGTGCTCTCTCGTGGTTTTGCTTCCACTAAGACTGAAGAGGCTCTTTGTGTTCACCTTATTGATGCCTTTCAGGTACATAAAGGGGAGGTGGATGTGGCGGCGGTCACGGAGACGTGGGCCAACAAAAACCATGACTGGGACCTAAACATGCGGGGGTACACTATGCTTAGGAAGGATAGAAAGGAGGGCAGAGGGGGTGGAGTGGCTATGTTCATTAGAGATGACATAGAAATTGCTAGGGTAGAAGAGGCAGAGGGAAACGTGGAGGCCTTATGGGTAACCTTACGGTCCCCAGCAGAAGATAAGGTCAAGCTGGGTGTAGTATATAAGCCCCCTGGGATGAGTGATGTTCTAGAGGATGGTTTGCTGGGCAACATCATTGCCCAGTGTGGACCAAAAGGGGAAGGAGTGGTGTTGATGGGGGACCTTAATATGCCAGGTACTAACTGGGGAACCATGTCCTCTAAGGTGGCCAAGGAGCAAAGGCTGCTGGACGGCTTCCAGGATGTGTTCTTAACACAGCATGTGATGGAGCCCACAAGGGAGGGGCATGTCCTGGACGTGGTTTTGGCAGATGGGGATCTGGTAAGGGACCTGGTTGTAGAAGACCCCCTGACTGGGAGCGATCACAATACTGTCTGGTTTCAAATAAGCATGGGGAGAGGGGTGAGATCTAGGACACTGGCAGTGGACTTCAGGGGGGCAGACTTTGTGGGCATTGGAAATATTCTCAAGGATCACTTGAAGGGGATTACATCAATGACAAGTGTGGAAGGGAGATGGGAGGTCATAAAACGGGGACTTAATGAGGCAGTCAGGATCTGCGCTAAGTTGAAACATAAGGGAGCAAGGTCACATAAACCATGCTGGTGGTCCAGTGAGGTACAGGTAGCGGTCAGAGAAAAGAAGGCGGCCTACAAAAAATATAAAACAAAAAGAGGGGATCAGGAAAAGGAAATGTACCATCTTGCATCTAGAAAAGTCACCCGGATGGTGAGGGGAGCAAAGTACAGTAAAGAGCAGCGGCTGTCACAGGGGATACATGGAGGGGAAAAGGGGTTCTTCCGGTACATTGGGGAGAGGAGAAAATCTAAGGGCCATCTCAGCAGATTGAGATCAGAAGGAGGGTGGGTGGAAGAGGCGAGAGACCAGGCAGAGGTATTTAACGAGTACTTTGCCTCTGTGTTCACTAGGGAGGGGGATGAGATATCTACAAAGCAAGGCACGATGGGGATAGAAGCGGCAGTGAGTGGGATCAGGGGAGCAACAGAAATGGAGCAAGAGGGAGGGAGAGGTACCCCAGGGGTGTCACATCTGGACAAGGATAAAAAGACCAGTAAGGTGGAGGGGACGGATGATGCTATCTCCGCCAAAAGGGTGTGGTTAGCCCTCAAGGCCCTAAAGAAAGACAAATCTCCTGGGCCGGATAGCATTCAGCCAAGAGTACTATGGGAATTGGCGGACATACTGGCTGCACCCCCGGGGGAGCTCTTCAACAGGTCACTTGAGACAGGGAGGGTACCTAGGGATTGGCGAGAGGTACATGTGGTGCCAATCCATAAAGGGGAGTCAAGGGAAGTACCAGGTAACTATAGACCCATCAGTTTGACTTCGGTGGTGGGAAAATTAATGGAGAGTATACTAAAGGAATGATTGGGGGTGTACTTGGAGGAGGTGGGAGGTCTGGATAGTCGGCAACATGGGTTTGTGCCAGGTAGATCATGTCAAACCAGTCTTGTGGAGTTCTATGAATGGGTAACATCAGAACTGGACAGGAGAAAGCCTGTCAATGTATTATTCTTGGACTTCAGCAAGGCGTTTGACTCTGTCCCCCACAATGGTCTGGTTGAGAAACTGATGGGGTTAGGAGTAGGCCCTTTGATGGTCAGATGGATTGAAAACTGGCTAGCTGGACGCACCCAGAGGTAGTGGTCTGTGGGGAGCTCTCAACCCTAGAGAGGTTGGTAGTGGGGTACCGCGAGAGGCTCGGTCCTGGGTCCGATCCTGTTTAATGCATACATATCTGACATCAGGGAGGGTATAGGGTGTGAAATGAGTCTCTTCGCTGATGACTCCAAGATGGGAGCAGTAGTTGAGGGAGAAGAGGGGAGGTTGGCCCTGCAAGGGGACCTGGACACCCTGGAAAGCTGGGCTCACACATGGAAATTAAATTTCAATATCACCAAGTGCAAGGTGTTGCATCTTGGGCAAGGAAACCCTAAACACAGGTACACCCTGGGAGGGGAAGCGCTGGAGGCCTCAATAGGGGAAAAAGACCTAGGGGTCATGGTGGATGCATGTATGAATAACTCTGAGCAGTGCAGGAGAGCGGCTAGCAAGGCAAACAGGATGTTGGGATGCATTGTAAGGGGGATCACCTCTAGGAGCAAGGAAGTGATTTTGCCGCTGTACAATGGACTGGTTAGACCACACCTTGAGTACTGTGTGCAGTACTGGAGACCACACTTGAAAAGGGACATACAGCTCCTGGAGAGGGTACAGAGGAGGGCAACTAAGATGATACGAGGGCTAGGGGATTTGACGTATGAGGACAGACTTCAGACAGAGGGGGACATGATTGAGGTCTTCAAGTACCTCAAGGGAATAAATAGGGTAAACATGGAGGGGATCTTTAGACTAAAGCAGGGAGGTATTACCAGAGGGCATGGTTTGAAGTTGGAAGGAGGAAGGGTGAGGGGAAAGGAGGAGGTTTTTCTCTGAGAGGGTGGTGGACCCTTGGAATGCACTGCCTGGGAGCTGGTTCAGAGATCCACAGTGGAGGGCTTCAAAAGAGGTGGGACAGACACAAAAAGTGGATGTATCAGATGATGGCCTGTCCTGGGGGGTTGGGATGGATGATAGGGGTTTCTGGAACACAAGGGAGGGGAGGGCCTCGGCACCCAACTAGGGATCTGAGGTTCGAGCAGACTCGATAGACCGTAAGACCTAATCTGCTGGCAAATAGTATGTTAGCATAAAGGTCTCAGCCATGTCCCCCCTTATCCTCCTCTCATCCAGGGAGTACATGTTGAAGTCCTCCAGCCTCTCTCATATGTCCTGGCTTGCTGAACCTGGACCGGAGGCACCACGTTTTCCCGTCAGCGAAAATGCCGACCTCCCACACAGCGATGGCACAATACCGACACAGGTATTGTGCTGCCTCTTGAGTCCCTGTTTTCTGCACCCCCACACCCCCCATGGAGGATCTGCCCCGGCACTCCCGGACTTCTAAGATTCCAACTCTAGGTCAGAGTTGGTCAGGGAGGGTGGAACACTGGTGAGGAAACAAGAAAATGGACCATTACGAATGTCGCCGTAATGGTCCTTCTTTTCTTGTTCGCCGGGTGTCGACGAAAAGGGGTGATATGACCTGGACCATTTTTGTTGCCCATCTCTGAACCGCCTCTAGCAGGCTAATGTCCTTTTTCAGGTAGAGATGCCAGTATTGTACACTATACTCCAAGTGTGGCAACACCAATGAGCTGTATATAGTGGCAATATGACCTCCTGCCACCTGCTATTAATTCCCCTGTCAACGCAGTCCAGAATTTTAGTAGCTTTGGCCACCACCTTCCTTCAGTGTACAGAGTGCATCAAGTCACTAGTTATAGTCACCCACATATCTTTTTCTTCCTCTGATTTAGTTACCAGGACCCTCCAGGATGTGCTCCATCCTTGAGTTCCTACCTCGTATGTGCACAATCTTGCACTTCTTTGCACTGAACCTGAGTTTTCCATATTCCTAACCACCTCTCCAACCTGGTCAGATCTTCCTTAAGGTCCTGTATCCCCCCTGCTGAATCCACCCTTCCGCAAAGATTGGTGTTGTCCGCAAACAGGCAGATCTTGTCCTTATACTGTCTCTAGTGTCATTAATGAATATATTAAACAACACCAAGCCAAGCATCAAACCCTGTGGGACCCTGCTGGTGGCATTCCTTGAGCATGAGAGCTCCCCCACCACCACCCTCTGGGTCTTATCCTTCAGCCAGTTCGCCACCCACCTAGTGAGTTCTCCCCTACTACCAGATCCTCCATTTTCTGATCACCCCCCTGTGGGGCACTAAGTCAAAGGCCTTGCTAAAGTCCATGTAAAGGATGTCAACTGCCTGATCTGTGTCAATTTTTCTTGTTACCTAGTCAAAAAAAATCAATCAGGTTTATTTGGCAGGATCTCTCTGCCATGAACCTATGCTGTCTCCCATTCTGGAGACTATTCTCCTCAAAAAAAAACTACCAGCCTTTCCTTACAGTTAACCTCCATGAACCTACCAACACTTGAGGTTAGACAGACCGGTCAGTAGTTGCCTGAGTCATCTCTGGTCCCTCTATTGAGGAGCGGCACCACATATGTCATTCTCTCTTCCAGTGGTACTACCCCACACTCCAGTGAACTACTGAACAGGTCTGCCAGAGGGCCTGTTAATTCCCTCAGCACCCTGGGATGGATACCATCCCAGCCTGGGGAATTACTGATCTTTAGGATCATTAGTCGTTTCCTTACCCTATCCTCACGGATCTTTTCATCTGTGCTCCTCCCCCCAACACCCCTTCTCCTCCCTTGTGGTACTGAGCTGTCTTTCTCTTTTGTAAAGACAGAGCAGAAGTATTCATTCAATACATCTGCCTTGTCTGTATTACCTTCCGCCCCCCCTTTAGCCTTTCAATACCATCCTTCTTGTCCTTTTTGCTCCCTGATGTATTCAAAAAGGCTCCCCCCCTCCTTTCTTGATCCCTTCTGCTACTCGCAGTTCCTTCCTGGCCTTGGCCAGCTGAACTGTTTTACCCTCTCCATTTGGCTTTTCCACAGTATTCCTCCTTGTCCTCCTCATTCTGGATCCTCCTCTACTTACTATAGGTGGTCCTCTTTTCTATACCTCCCTGCTAAACCGACTAGGTACTTTGGTTCTAGAGTTTTTCCTTTCTAGCCTGACACATGAGAGCCTTTCTGAACCTCACCCTCCCTCCCGTGTCGGCTTCACTGATGCCAATTATAATTGTGTTTTTTCTGTTTTTTTGAAAACTGGCAAATCAGTTACAAAAAAGTACTCTACCCTTCTCTGCATTTGAGCCTCTTTCTGAGGCCAGTTGGGGTGGGGCGTGTCAAAGAGGCATGCTGTTTGAGGTGTGGAGTTCAACATGGCTCTGGGAGTCTGCTCATAGTGAGAACTCCATAATGACATAAAGCTGTTTCTTCATCACCCTCAGAAGAATTTCTGTCCCTGAGGATAAAACTGCTTCAAAAAATGCTCAAGCTTGAAACTGTCATAGTGGCCATCAGCAGAGCAGGAGAGGGAAGTTCCTGCTCTGGAAGTGAGGCGCCGACTGCCGACCTACACAAACCTGCAGTAGGTCTCATCGAAGCAAGCTCCCTAAAACAGTAAAAACTATGAGCACAAATCCTAAACCCAGTGTTAATGCTACAGCAATAACCCAAGCAATAAGTTATAAACCTGTATCTTACAATACTACACTTTCCGGAAAGAAGACTACCATTTCCGATTAACACCATCTCGTTAGCAGCTGAGAAAGCTGCTGCAATGGCAAATACAACTGCAGAGACTGTGGTTGATAATTTAAATGTCAGACTGTTTTCTAGGCAGTTACTTGCTCAGTCCCCTGGTTTATCCCATTTCTTTTCCTGCCCTGTTATCTGCTATTTCTTCCAAGTATGGGAAGCTGGGAAAGACGTTGAGACTGCTGAGACTGGCTGCAAGTGCTGGGAATACAGGTGCCACGGGTTCCAGGCACACAGTTGATTTGTTGGAAGATACTCTGTAAAAACCCTCTCCAGTGGACACAATCATTCAACCGTAAATTTCATGCACTTTCAGAAAAAGTTGATTTTTCTCCAGTGTGATGCCAAACAAAACAGGGAAGGACTGAAACCATTTTTTTCAGCTTCTGCTATTTATACCCATTACAGTACTAGTCAGCCCCCTTCTACTCAGCTGCCCCAGCTCCATCATACTGGCATCCCCCAGAACTTACTCTTACCTCCATAGTTCCCCCAGAGCTTAACCTGCTCTGGTGGGGGTGGCGGAGGGACCCCGAACCTCCGCCGCAGAATGGATCCAGTCTTATGGAAGAAAGGATGAATAAAAAGGAAATTGACAGAGCTGGCCCACCATCGCAGTAGTAGTGCTGCTGCTTGTGATGCTGATGTCCCAGGTTCGGAACTAAACTGAGGACATTGGAGGGACGGCTGGGAGGAGGAGGATCGAGCATCTATAGGGCTGCTCTCCTTGTTGGGGGGAGGGTAGGCAGAGCCTGGTGCTTGCCTGGCCCCTAGTGGAAGCTGGGGGAAAGGTAGCCGGGGCCAACATGCAAAGGGAGGCATGGCAGGCGTCGATGCACATCACACGGGAGCACATAGCATGCGTCATGATGCCACTGCATGCCATGCCTCCCAGGGGACAGCAAAGGGGAAAACACAACAGCAGGATGGGGATGAACACCTGCAGGCCCCACACCTGACTAGCTGGGCAAGCAGCCGGAACTGGATCCTTTATACGGCAGGGGTTGAGGAACCCCACTGATCCCACTGGGGGGCAAGCCTTGGGGGAAGATGGCTGGTGTTACGTCCCAGTGAATGTCAGGGTGACAGGGATGGGGCACTTGGCAGATGGAGTCAACCAGGGAAGGAGGACAAAAAAAAGGAAATTGACAAATCTGAGGCTACAGCGGCACACTTAAATAGAGATAATTTTTCAATGGCAAGAAGAATTGAAATACTGAAAAACCATCAACATTATAGGAATCTTCATGTTGTGGGATTACCCATTTCTGTGGATTCAGACTTTCAGAATACTTGAGATATGCTTAAAGATATATCTTTCACATTATTTGAGTTACTAGATGGCAGTGCCATAGGAAGGCATTTTGGTGCCCTGGGCAAGATACAAATGTTGCGCCCCTCCCCCAAGAAAAGAGCCAGGGGTCTGGGGGCTGCAATGCCCCCAGAAGCTCTAAGGGGTTTACATGCTCTGTGGTGAGTTTTGGGGCTTTTCTTGAAGAAAAAACATGCTTTTGTTATATGTTCCCTACCCCTGATTTCAAGGAATATTTTGCTCCCACGGAATAAGAGATGTGGGAGAGACTGGCTGGCTGGTATCAGAGTGCTACATGCATTTTTGAAATATACTGTGAAAATCATAGCATTATGTGGCATTCATAGCAGTTGAGAGATGTGGATGGAGGCAGTCCAGAGGAGGGCAACTAAACGGTGCACTAAGGTCTGCATCATAACCCATACGAAGACGAGACAGACTAAAGGAGTATACCCTGGCTAAATCACTCACAATGGTGGTGGGACGGGATATGGATTTTTTTCATCCTGTCAGCATTCCATCCTCCAGCACTGCTGAATTACTGGAATGCTACATTCATATTTAGAACCAACATTCTTAAACTGTTGGTGGAATAACTATTTTACTAAAAAATCTCCCTCTACATGAGGAAAATGTCAAAGTATTAACTTTTACCACTTTTCTTTTGAAACAATTTTTGTTATAAATAATAGCAATAAGGCACTATCAGCCGAATTAGATTAAATCAGTTAATTACACACTAGGGGCAACATCGTCACTTGGCTACACTTCATGCAATGGCATTGGCACATTACACCCATGGTTGATTAACAGATTATACAATGGGGTATGAAAATCCTGTAACCTCATTGTACCTAAGTGCTGCCTGCATGCTACTCATCCAGTACCCAGTGCATGGCTGTCTGGCAAGCTGGCTGCTGGCAGTGGCCACTGGCCTGACTATCTGTTTATCGTCAGTCTAGTAGGGTAGCAGCATCAGTGGTAGTTGTGGTACTGGTACTGTACTTCCCCGGTCAGGTGGGTTCATCCCGGTTTTGTTTGGGAGCGAGTCATCAGTAACTGGACCCACCCGACCTGGGAAGCACAGTACCACTAGTACTGCCGGTGCTGCTACTCTCTAGGCTGATGATAAACAGTCAGATAAAAACTTAATTACTGGAGTCAGATGATCTGCATCTTTTGATATTTACTGGCGATACTCTGATACCTACGTTAAGTCTAATAGACTGAATGTTTGTATCAGAGTATCGCGACGCCAGTAAATACCAAAAGATGTCTGATTCTGTGAAAAAAGTGGACAACAGAGTGAGCAGTGGAGCAGTGTCTGGCTGACATGATGACACATCAGCCTCACCCCTTACAATATAATTAAGCAATAATGCTTGACAGGGTGTGTGTCGTGTCGTGCTGTGATAACCTCACGCCTGGGGTGGTTGGGCATGAGGCCACAGGCCAAGTGCGTCCAACGACCATAGAAGTGAGGTTATCCCAGCATGACACACACCCTGGAGTGCAGTATTGCTATTATGCAATGGTTCATTGTTATACAAAATAAAAATAAAATTAAAACATGTTTTTGGTAGATTTTTAGTGTGACAATATATCTCTGTTTCTTAAGGGTATGGCACAAGGGGCATCCTAAGCATCCAAATCAATACAGTGAGGTTACTGTGCTCTGAGACTAGACCCATGATGTTGTACTGGGATAACATCATGGGTCCAGTCCCAGATGGACCAATCAGAGGCAAGCATTCTTTCTTGCCATTGTATAATGTGATCCAGGAAGTTGTCAGTTGGAGGTTAAACAAGCCGTCTCTTATTGTAAATGCAATTCTTGTAATTGGGGGGCTCCATCCCCCACACCCCCCCATCAATAATTATGAGTTCCCTGATTGCTAGTTTCCAGCAATTGTGGAGGACATTGGACTTTGCAAAAGGAGGAGCACACTCACAACATGATCTCATCTCCACCATAGTGTGTGGAGTTTCCAAAAAAAGCATGCCACCAGTCCTACGTCCTCACAAATGCCCTGAAATTACTGCATCCCAGCTGATGGGGGTCATGGGGAAAAAGAGGACGTGTTGCGATGAAGTAGTATTATCATGTAATTATACAATGGCAAGAAAGAATGCTTGCCTCTGATTGGTCAGTCTGGGACTGGACCCATGATGTTATCCCAGTACAACATCACGGGTGGAGTCTCAGAGCACAACCTCATTGTATTGATTTGGATGATTAGGATGCCCCTTGTGCCATACTTTTAAAAAACAGAGATATATTGCCACACTAAAAAGCTATCAAAAACATTATTTTTATTTTAATTGTATAACAACGAGCCATTGTATAATACCAATAATGCACACCAGGGTGTGTGTCTTGCTGGGATAACCTCACTTCTGGGGTTGTTGGATGCACTCGGCCTGTGGCCCTGTGCCCAACCACCCCAGGCATGAGGTCATCCCTATACGACACACACCCAATCGTGCATTATTGCTTAATTCTAATGTGCCAGGCTACCAACTAGGCAGAAAAGAATGATGATCCACAATAATTTAACTGCCTGCCTAACTAGTTGTGAGGTTGCTTTTTTACGTTTTGTTATTCCCAATTCCATGATATTATTCTTTTTGTTGGGGGTGCTCCGCCCCCCACCAGGTAAAAAATACAACTTCATTGGTGCACACGGGAAGGTGTAGGCCAGGGGGCAGAGTGCCCCCACAGAAAGAATAGTATCACAGAATAACAAAACATAAGACCAGAAACCATTAAAAACTGAAAGCAGTACTGTGAATGTACTTCCGATTTGTCAGTAATGTAACAGGAGCAAATGCGGCATTTATGAAGGGAGAACGTTGGACCAGTTATAATTATTGCATCGGGTTGTACAGGGGAAGTAAACAAGCAGTCTTTTATTATAAATGTAATTCTTGTAATTGGGGGGGCTCTGCCCCACCCCATCATTCCATTAATAATATGAAATATCTATTAATTATTGGTGGAGGGTTGTAGAGCAGAGCCCTAATTACAAGAATATGAATATGCTGCTTGTTAATGATATTCTTATAATTGTGGGGTCTGCCCCCACAACCCTCAGTCAATAATTAATAGATATTTAATTATTATTGATGGAATGATGGGGGGTGGGGCAGAGCCCCACAATTACAAGAATATCATTCTAATGCAGCATTATTCCCAACATATGTTGTGCTTACATTTCAGCTGGTTACCGTAACATCCTCCACGAACGCCAAATTGCAATACTCCCTGGTAAGGGGTACCGTACCATGATCAGCCACATACGGTATCTTGGTATGGATATGTAAACTGCAAATACATTTTCATGACAGGACTAGAAGGCTAAGTGATGTTGACCACTGTAATTTGTTGTTGAAGTAATACAAATGCCATTTTCCTTTCCTTTAATACATTTAAACAACTTAGGCTCAAGTTGAAATCATGTAGACTCTCAAAGGGAAGGGCATTTCTATTACATCAACAAGGAAATTACAGTGGGGTTTGTTAGTTGGTTCTTGAGTTCTGTGTGCTTGTGCTTACAGTGCTTGCTGTTTTTTATTTGCTCTGCCATGCTTGCATGCCCTGCCTGCCGTATGCTACAATGCCATTGAAAATTGCTGTAACTTAAGCCCCCCCCCTTTAAAATCAGGGGACACTCATCCTGATCCATGTATGTCCTAGTCCTCCCCCCAAAGCCCTGCTGCATATAAAGTGAATGTGTGTGTGTGTGTATATGTATATCTACATATACTGTATATATATATATATGAATATAAGAACGAGTAAAATGAATAAGTATAAAAGAACTACTTATAATTTTCTTTCAGTCTGAGTCTAATAACATATTTTCTAAAGATTCTGTTAGACTCAGACTGAGAGAAAATTAAAAGTAGTTCTTCTGCTTGGTATTAATTTTTCTAGTACAATTTGTACTCTATTGTTTCAAACTTTCAGTCACAAGTACTCATCAGTCATTACTCAATTATTCAGATTTTTGTTATGAAGGTGGGAAGATGGGGGAAGGGAGGTTATGCTGCCACCGCCTGCCCTCACGCCCTGTATGGACTCAAGACTCATGCCTGTCTCTGACGACCAGTCTGGACTCCCAGCACAGCAGTGACCACAGTGCTAACTAAGCTCCTGATCCGGAATTCAACCCACGCTGCCAAGAGTCCTCAACAGTCTGAGAGAGGCCAGGGGCAGGGAAGGTGAGTCAACTTAGTCAAGATTAAAGAAAATAATAAAAGAATCATGCCCTTGCCCTGACCACTGCTGGGGCTTGGTCTCGTCATCACAGACTCAGCCATGGCCACGCGCTCACATATTCAACATTAAAAAGAGCTGCCTAGGCTCACAGTCACTGCTGCTGCCAGCTGCCTGGGTGTGGGACTGGAATTGTGGAGGGGACTCTGGACTCATTGGGAAAAATGGGCCACCGCCACCTAGCTGGGGTCAGGGAATCTGAACATGAAGAAGAGCCATGGACTCAGTTGGAGCAGAACACTGTAGACTGATGGAGGGTGAGATGGATGGATGGGGGGCGCCACCATGAGCCTGACTGGACCAGATAGTAAATAAATAAAAATTTAGACCCAGAACTAAGGAGGGAGGAGTGAGGCGGTTGGAGGAGGAGACGATCAATCGGATGTCTCGGTTCAAAAAATTATCGGTCAAACATCCAGTACGGTACTTGAGTCGGCAGACTTGGAGTAGGGCATGGTGGATGGGCAGGGCACCAGTACCAGTAAGGCTTAAGCAAGCATAGCATTAACTTAAAAGCAAGCAAATTTCCATATTAAATACCAGCAAAACAAAGCACTACTGATTATAAGTGGTTCTTGAGCCGACTCACTGACTCTACTTCTCCATGACCTCTCTCTCTCTCTCTCTATTGCTTCTCTGGAACCCACTCTGCAAGTCTCCCACGCTCTACCTTTTATACTGTCTGGCACTCCCCACCACATGATTTTGACTTTGCTGAGACAGCAGACCATGTCACCCCCCCCCCCAGCGACTTGCTGGGATGCTTATGCGGCGCCTCTGCTGGCAAGTATTAGTAATTGTAGTGGATTTTAAAACAAAAATTTTTTTAAGTTTAACTGCACAGAATGCATCCCTCAGAAGCATGCCTCCAGGGCGGGTGCACCATCCGCACCACCCTTCCTACGGTACTGCTAGATGGTAACCTACCATATTCCACCTAAACAAAATAGATAGGTACAGATTCGAACCTGACAGCTTCACAACCTGCAAGAGAACCTGCTTTTCAGAAAAAAATCCATGATAATGGTAACATTTGCCTTTGAGTCAGACAGAGAGCTCATTATAAGACTATCAATAATCAGGGCTTCTCTGACTTATGAATCCTTTAAAGAGGGAGTCTGGCCAAAATTTCTTGCATCAATAGATTCAGAATTTGGATCAGCATATCCCCAATTAGCCTTGTGCTAAGTTACTTTGTTTAAAAGTTCAAGTCATTTTGTAACCCTGAATTCACTGCCTACTTAGAAGGCCAGTTTCAGTAAAGAGCTACTAATGATGTCACAACCAGAACTCATAATATAGTCCTTCTTGCAAATTATTTTATATGACTTACTTTTTTTCCCCCAATTATTTAACCAGATGAGACACACTAAGCTGAAAGCTTGTTTACAGGTACAATCTGGGAGCACAAGGAAGTTAAGCTACTTGCTCAGGGTCACACAGTATGCAAGTGGGGGCTATGGGATTCAAACCCAGGTCTTCAGATTTGCAGATTCAAACCACTGCACCATACCGCCTCCAAATTATTTCTTATTTCCTTATTTCTCCTACATTACATAAAACTGCAGTTGTAGTAAATATCTGAAAAAGGAAAGCTGACATTGGGTGGGTCAGGGCTTGCATTTCCATACTGTGCAGATGCAAGGTATAGTACTTAAGAATGTGATGGAGGGTTGGAATACAGCGGCAAACATAGCTTTAGAATGACAAAAATGTGTACGTTTTTTACAATACTGCAGAGGTGAGATTTTGAAATGCCACTAGACTGCAACTGTGGAATGCAGCAATGACACACTCTCAGAAAGTAGCAGGGACATACAATTTTGGAAAGTGGCAGGGACACTAAAATTCATAACATGGCAGTGCCATAGTTCTAGAGTGTGACAGAGATACACAATTTTGAAATGTGGGAGACATAGTAGTGGAAGGTGGCAGTGATACGTAATTTCGTAATGTGTCTTGGATGCATTTGGCTTGCAGTGGCGATGCACAATTTCAGAACGTGGTTGGTATGTATGCTTGATTTCAAAATGTGGTGGCAACATTCAATTTCATAATGCAGTGTGGACACAGAATCTTAGAATGTGGCGGTGACTCAGTTTCAGAATAGGTTAGTCACATGAAATTTCAGAATGAGGCAGGGGCGCATCATTTTAGAATGTAACTTGGACATGCAGTTTTTGAATGTGGCAGTGATACTCATTTTCAGAATGTGACGAGAATGTGCAGTTTTGGAATATGGTGGCAATGCACATTTTCGGAATGTGGCAATGACAGGCAGTACTGGAATCTGGAAGTTTACACACTTTTTCAGAACGTGGAAGGCAGGTACAATTGTAAAATGTAGAGGAGACATGCAGTTTCAGAATGTGGTAGTGACGCACAATTTCAGAATTTGGCGGTGATGCACAACTTCAGAATGTGGTGCTGTCTCACAATTTCAGAATGTGGTGGTGATGCACAATTTCCGAATCTAGCGATGAAGCATAATTTCAAAATGTGGTGATGACGCACAGCTCAGAATGTGGTGGTGTCACACAGCTTTTGAATGTGGTGATGACACACAACTTTGGAATGTGGTGGTGACAAACAACTTTGTAATGTGGCAGTGATGCATGATTTCAGACTGTGGCGGTGATGCATGAGTTTAGAATGTGGCAGTAACGCATGATTTCAGAATGTGATGGTGATGCACAATTTTGGAATGTGGTGGTGACTCATGATTTTGGAACGTGGCAGTCTCACACGATTTTGAAATGTGGCGGTCACACATTATTTTGGAATGTGACGATAATACATGATTTCAGAAATTGGGGGTGACGCATGATTTCAGAATGTGGCACTGACACACATTTTTGGAATGTGGCACTGACTCACATTTTTGGAATGTGACACACATTTTTGGAATGTGACACTGATACACAACTTTGGAATGTGGCACTGACAGTTTCAGAATGTAGCATTGAAACAAAACTTTGGAACATTTTCTGGATCTGTAACTTTGGAATGTGGCATGTACGCAATTTTGGAATATGGCTGGGATGCAAAATGTTGGATTGTGGTGGGGATGTAATGCACAATTTTGAAATGCGGTGGGTGCATACAAATCTGGAATATGTCAAGGACAAGTGGTTTCAAAGCAAAAATGGTGTGTCCTGTCATACTCCAACAGTGTATATCCTTACTATATTCCAGGATTCCCAGTCTCCGCTAAATTCCTCAATGTGTGTCCATCACATTCTGAGACTGAGTGTCCCACCACACTGTGAGATGGCTCATCCCTACCACATGCCAAGATTGCATGTTCTCCCCAAAAATATTCTAAAATTGTACACCACCTTGACATTCTATATTTTGATTCAGCACTGCATTCCAAAACTGGCTCTTGATGCACTCTAGAGGAAAGTACCATGCATCTGAACATTCTGTAAATGCAAGCACTGCAGGCAGCTCTGTCATTTTTATGTTGGCTCGCGCTTGCGCACCAGCCAACATACTGCAGTAGTAACAGATTTGGAGGTGCGGCCACTGTGGGCAAATGCAGGGCATGCATCAGTAGGTGCATCCCTCATTCCCCAATAAGGCAGCTGCAGGCACTGACACCAGCAACACGTAAACTTGCCACCAGATCTAAGAAAAGGTCCACTGCAATGAGAGCCAAGCTTATCATGCAGTGGAGTGCCTTTCCTGGTGAAGCCATTCAATAAACATGGGGGCATTGACTGCCGCCTCGCAGAGAGCTGACTTCAGGGGTGCCCAATCCCCCTGTCAGCATGCCCCGACCAACTTCATTTGCCAACAGGGGATCCCACTTCCTGTTGGCATAATGCCCCCTCCCTCCCATTTCACGTGTGTGCCGAGGGGGTGCCCAATCCCCCTCAGGATCATGCCCCTCCAACAGTCTTTCTTTGCCGATGGGGCACCCAATCCCTGTTGGCTTTAGTCCCCCTTCCCAGTTTAATTTGCCAATGGTGGAGTCCACTCCCTGTCGGCATAATGCCCCCCCATTTGTTGTGTGCCGAGGGGGGTACCCAATCCCCCTCGGCTCTTGTCCCTTCCCTTTGCCTTGGTATGTGCCAATGGGGGTGCCCAATCCTCCATCAGCTACGGCACCCCCCAAAACACTTAGGTGGCATGCTGGGAGCCCACCCCAGCATGCCAAATGCCCCTGTAAAAAAAAAAAAGTCCCGCAATGTTTTTTTTTTAACTTGTAAATCAGAAAACGGTCCCTCGCGGTCTGTTCTGCTCCCTCCCTCAACCCGCACCCACCCTCTGTGTACCCCACCTCCCCACACCCCCTCACCCAATACTTACCTCTGGAGTCTGGTGTGATGATCTTCGGTGGACCGGGAACACGTCTGCACTCTTCAAAGCCGACTGCGAGCTGAAGAAATGCCGGTAAGCTGTATAATGGCATACATAGGTTTTTTTTTTCAACTTTGGTGCATATCTCGGGAATTTTGGGTAATTTTGGCACCAAATTTTCAACATGGGGTTACTGGGACACCTCTTCATAAATTCAGCCACTGTCATGGCGTTATTCGGTCCCGAATGGTAATTTTGCGCTCACTGTGTGGAATCACCTTTTGGGACTTATTAATGAAATGACAGTGCCTCTGTTCATGAGGGGGGCTCTTAAAAAGCCTATGTTGCAAATTTGGTGACAAAAATTCAAAAAATGGCTGTTTTACGAGCGTGCTTTGTGCAGTTTCCACGCACGCTTGTAACTTCATGAATTTATAATATTTTCACTCCAGATTTTCAACATTGCCATTTTCCCACACCTCCTTATGAAGAGTACAGCTGTCATTTTACATATCCTGGCCAAAATGTGTTTTCACATGTCTGGCGCAGAATAGCGTGGTCGCTGTGCAAAATCAGTTTTGACAAAATGACAGTGACACTGTTCATGAGCAGAGGTCCTAAAATGCCTATGTTGAAAATTTGGTGATGACAGTCCATAAAATGACTGTGTTAAAAGCATGTGTTGCGCAGTTTCCACGCTCCCTTGTAACTTCGAAAATTTGCAATATTTTCATGCCAGATTTTCAACACTGGCATTTTTGCACACCTCCTTATGAACAGTAGAGCTGTTATTTTTCACATCCTGCCCACAATGTGTTTTCACACCTGTGGCATACAATGGCATGGTCGCTGTGGGAGATCAACTTTTGTGACAGAGTAAGAAAATCACAGTGCCACTGTTCATGAGGGGAGGTCTCAAAATGCCTATGTTGAAAATGTGGTTTAAAAAAACCCAAAAATAATAGGGTTACGGATGTGCATTGTGCAGTTTCTATGCATGCTCATGACTTCAATTTTTCATATTTTCGCTCCAGATTTACAATGTTGCCATTTTTTTACACCTCCTCATGAACAATACAGTTGTCATTTTTCACATTCTGCCCAAAATGTATTTACGTACCTGTGACACCAAATGGCACAGTCACTGTGCAAAATCACCTTTCGTCTAACAAACTGATACTGCCGCTTTTCAAGAGGTGGGGTCACAAAAAGCCCACGTTGATAATTTGGAGTGAAAATACCAACACACGCCTATGACATTAGGGTTTCCAACTGTTACACCCCACCCTGTAGAGACTGACTGGGGTCAGGGGTGTGACTTGGGATCATCAGCTGTAATGCTCCCGCCATTCCACCCCCACCCCGCAGCCACTGACAGGCATCGAGGTGTGCCTCGGAGTGTTCAGCCACAGAGTTCATCCCATTCTCCTATACTGCACCCACCTCAGTGTATTTCCTTATGGAATGGGATAAGTATAACGCCCAAGGACCCCAAAGCACACCACAACACTTGTCAGTGTCTATAGGGTAGGGTGAGGTAAAATGGCATGAACGTTATAGCTGACTACCCAAAGGCACACCCCAACGCCTGTCAGTCTCTGCAGGGTGGGTGTGGGGTTGGCGTCAGTTCAATACTTCACTGCCACTCCTATTATGCATCTCTAACTCCTGCACTACCAATGCCAATGCCAGTGAGATAACCTTCGGGCATTGACAAATGCTTGTTATAATGATTACTGCAGCTACATTTCTATAACTTCAGAGAAACATCCTATAAGGGTTGCTGACAGGGACAATAGTCTGTGAGTTCTGGTAATGACATCATCAGTGGCTCTTCACTGAAACTGGCTTTTCTGAACAGGGAGTGAGATCAGGGTTACAAAATAGCTCATAACTTTAAAACAGAGTAATACAGAAACCTAACATTTGGTATGAGAGTTATTGGGGGTAGGCTGATTCTGATTCTGCATAGTAGTACTTTTGACCAGATGTCCTCTTTAAATTTTCAATATTTCGTGTTTGCTCTTTCACTATGCAGCAAAGAAGGTGACATTTCCTTGGTTACAGTCAAAAACTTTTGGAGATGGGGAGGAGTTTCAGCTCCTTGCCCCTGCTAAAGTGAGAATGAAATATACGGGGGTCCAGCATCTATTTTATGATGTTGACCAACTACCTACTTTTATTTGGGTTCAATATAATCAGGACACACAAAATAATGGTGAAACTGATTCACCAATACCTTCTGAAGAGGCAGTGATCAATATATAAAACAAACAAACAAAAAAAAGAATAGTTAATATTTGCTTTTTCATCAGTCTTTTGTTAAGTACTAATAGACTGGCAAATTAGTTGATGGGCTCATGTCTACACTAGTACTGAATATTTATCTGATTTGATCATACAATTAATATGATTATAAATGTATCATTTAGCAGAGTGAGTTTAAGGAGCAGAGAAGAAAAATGTATTATGGATAGTGGGAGATACTTTTTTAAAGCATTGATGTATTTTGTAATATGGAAAACTGCGATATGAATTAAACATGTTAGAATGAACTTTTTATATGCTTGACTAAAAGTGAATACTCTGCAGGTTTGGGCTGTTGTTTAACTCGACTAATAAATATAAAAACATCTCTTCCCCCAGTTAAGTTTTGGGCCAGACATGCCTTACATTTATGTAATGATGATCAAACACAAGCATCGTTTGATCTATTTCTTAATAATTTATCATAATTGTTTCTTTGAAGTATATAATTAATGAAAACTTAATAAACTATCAGTAAGAAAAAAAGAGGTATGGTGTTTGAATCCCAAGGTTGGCACATGCTGCCAATTATTTGCCCCATGCTGATCAAGGTACGGCATCAGTGGCTGTGATGGAAGATGGAGGAATAGAACAGCAATGGCAATCACGATTATCATGATGGTGAACAGGACAAAACTGAGAAAATGAGGGGGTGGGAGTCATGTTGACAAGTTTTACAACTCCTTCCACTTGTCTTTAGAAAAGAAAGGGATAGCATATTATTTTTTTTTTTTACAATTTGTGCACCCAGGATAGCCAACTGAGATGCAACATTTGATTTGAGTGGGTCCTGTATGCATAGATGCCAACTACAGGGGGGACTGAAGCCCCCACCAGCAAAATAAGGTGGGGCTGAGCACCTCCAAACTATTCAGGACAGCTTTAAAAAATTGAATTTTGCTGGCTGTGCTGGCATTGGGGCACACTGTGAGTCTGACTCAGGTCTACCATCCCCACACACACTTCTAACTTGTTGTGATGTGTCCTTTTTACTCTCTTCCCTGATATACTCAGCTCTAAGTAGACTTCCCTATACTGGCTCTGAGGTGACCCATGCAGTGCCCTCCATCGCACCTGCATGCTGAAATGGAGTGAGCGCAGGAGCATCAGTGGCAAAAGACAACACAGATTTTGGTGAGGCACTAGATCAGACTTGGAGCAACCAAGCAAAAGACGGTGATGTCCAGCATTACAGTCCAGGAAAGGATCAGGAAGTCATGGTGGGCAGCTGTCAACTTGTGAAAGAAGAAGGCAATTGAGAAGTGACCATGTGCTGTGCGGCAGGGAGCAGAGAGACAGAGCCAGAGCATGTTGCTTTGTACCCTTGTACAATCAGACAACAAACAGGTCAGCAGTGGCAAAGCTGTTATGTACCTATTTCCAGTAGTTTTCTTTGATGATTCGATTAAAGCTGGCCGTGCAGCAGATCAGAATTCGATTTTTCTATATGCTGTGACTTTTTGGTTAAACTACTATTTTAGTGCATTCTTCCTTGCTGTGTATTTTTAAGGATAATATTTTGACCCTGTTGCTGTGCATGTGTGTTATTTTCAGAAGCTAATACCACGCTGTAGTGCTGCTTGCTTCATTTATAAAGTTGTACCAAGGCCAGTGATGGGCAGATAGGTAAACAATACATTCACTGAACAAAAGCCCCATGTTTGGCAAACTGTGATATTTTTGCAGATACGCCATCCCTGAAAGCAGAGGTGGTAGTTCATGTTCACATTGGACAACAAAGGTGGCTCAAAGTGTTTTTGTATGCAGTAATGGGAAAAAACAGGGATTCGAGGAACCTAATTATATTCCAAGGTGCTTTACAATGGTGGAGGAAGGTTGCTGCCATTTAGGTATACAGGGAGATTAAACAGCTAATTGGTGAATGAGGTGCCAGAAATTTAAGCACAAGGAGGTTTTTGACTTGCTCTGGGTCACAGTAAGTGGATGCTGTGAGATTCAAACCTTGGTCTCCTAAGGGTTACAGCTCTGTACTTGTCCCTAAACTAACTACGTCAAACTGTTTTGTTCAAGATGATGGGGATCATATGGCCATGGGGGTTTTTTTTACTCTTGGTGTGTGTCAATTGGAGACAGGGGAATGGGGATACATTTTTCAGTAGGGTATTTTACAAATTTTAGAAGCATGTATTTCATTGTCTCACAAATTGTTTGTATTTCTGGCCACCCTTGCATTGTATGACCTATTCTATGAGCTGTGTCACATTGTTGTTGTTCATGTATTTGGCTTGTATCCTCCCGGGTCATGCCTGAAAATAGGCATTCCTATGCCTAGTGCACCCACCCAGTCACCAAAAGCAAATAAATAAACAAACAAACAAACATAAATAAATAAAATACATTTCTGGATTTGGGATGTGGCAGCAGCCAACAGAGGCCACAGGGATATGTTTGCTGGAGTAGAGAGTTGTGTGATGTTAAGGATAAGGGTGCATCAGGTTATCATGTTTGCAAGGAAAACTCTGAGGAAAGACTAATTCAGAGTAATACTTTGTAGGGTATAGGGCCGACTTGATGAATAGCCTGGTCTTCTGCCCTTATTGTTCTGTGTTTCTGTGCTATTTGTTACTGGGTTGGAATATATAGGGTGATGATTAGCAGGTTAGAGGGATACAGGCACATTTAAATGGAATCTGGGGTGTCTGCAATTAGGAGGCGCAGGAATGTTTTACTGGGACGTGGAGGTGTATGCAATTAGGTGGGAATGTGTTTAAAGTGGGATCTCTGGGATTGTCTGCAGGTGGGAGATGTAAAATGATATCTCTGTTGGGATCTTTGTAATGTACTAAGCACAAGGAAAACAAATAGGTGCCAGTGTAGTTGCTCAGCAGGTAAACTCTTGTGTTTTGTCTTCAACGTAAGTCTCAACATGTGCCACAGAGCATCTACAACCTTAGAGCTTCAGGCTGGCCCTGTCAGCACAGTGGCAGGGTTACTGCTCACTATCTGGGTTTAGGAATGTTAGTGTTGTCAAAGGCCAGCCAGGGAAGGAGGATTGCATGTCTCCGAGGATGCCCTCTGCTTCGGGAGGGAGGGAGGGTACCATCGTTTGTTGTAACACTGCCACCTAGGTGACCACAGGTGGTAGTGCAATCAGTGGGCTGGTGAGTGGATGGGATGTCACTGTTGTAGTGCGATGGCATGCATTTCATGCGTATGTCCATGATATCCTTGTCCATGGCATCATGTGGGATCAGGAGAACACCGAAGGAAACATCCCAGCTTTGGCTGGATGATTCCTGGCTTTCTCTGCAGGCTCCACACTGTCAACTGCGGCACTTCTCCTCTCAAAGTTGGCTGATGATGACTCGAGATGGCCCCTGTCAGCCCTGATGAAAAAGCCTCACCATGGTGGGTATGCCACTGGGGCAGTAAAGAAGAGAGGTAAGCCCCAGGGAAGATGGGTGATGAAGCTGGGGGAGAACACAGTTATCTACTGTTCATGTATATGATTGTATAGTAGTTACTGAATATGCACTTACAATGTAATATGTGCTTATGCATAGTATTATACAGACATCTCGTTTGCTTAAGTCATATATAATGATGCTATTTACATGTATTTCTTGTCCTGTTGACATGTATATGTAATTAAAAGAATCAATGAAATTATGAATTACAAAAAGAGGAACAAGCTGGAGAGAAAGGGTGTAAATACAAAAACAAATGAGAGCTTCTGTGGGCCTAAGTGGCCCCAAGACCCCCACCGTTAATCAAGCCCTCTCCCCGGAGAAAATTAAATGTTGGCTCCCATGCCTGCTTGAACCCACTTTTAAAGCTGGGCAGACTGATACACAGGGATGTCAATGAACTGCTCGAGGCCACTCAGTTAACCAGTAGCTGTAGAGGGATTTTAGCCTGGGATGTCCTGTTTTACAGCTCAGTGCTGTAACTATTAGACCAAATTGCCTTCACTCATCCCCCATAACATTAGTACTGCTTTACTATGCACAGTGTCTTTCCTGAATAGCACTGCTGATTTCTCTTGCTTCTACAGTAAATGTGAGTTCCTGTCCTCTCTCACAAGGCTAACTGTAGCCTCTCACAAAACAAAGGTGCTAAGTACACTCAAGAGGTAACACATCACAGACGCAGTTTGTAGGACAAGCAGTGTTTATAGGATCCATAAAAGATGCAGGAAGCAAACAAATGTCCAATTTTTTTTATTTTGGTGCTTCTTTCTCAACCACACAAAACAACTGAAAGCCTCAAATCCAGTGCTAAGCATTTTGGGTAACAGCCTGCAAATCTTGTGTAGGGCAGATTTATTTATTTATTTTGTCATTTGGACACAACCGTTGAGCAAAATGCTCTTTTTCAAAGGTTCCACATCTTGACAGGAGGACAACACAGGAAGGTAGTTACAGAGTATGGGTGCACAAGTACAGAGACAAA
Source organism: Neoceratodus forsteri (assembly GCA_016271365.2). Taxonomy (NCBI): domain Eukaryota; kingdom Metazoa; phylum Chordata; order Ceratodontiformes; family Ceratodontidae; genus Neoceratodus; species Neoceratodus forsteri. The sequence goes on along the minus strand of CM057458.1, from coordinate 158,588,253 downwards.
AAATACAAGAAATAACAACAATTGGTCTGACTATTTACAGTTGTAAGCTATCTCATGTAGAGGTACATATTGCAGTTAGTACAGCTCAATGTACATGGTGAGTGCTGTGGGTTCAAGGAACTAATTTAGCAGGAGGCAAAGCAGCCATGGGAGGCATTGTCATTATTTCACATAAAGTCAGGAGGGAGAGACTCAAAGAGGCTTTCATACCCTGTATGTTAATGCAGCCAAGAGGAGGCTTTGTCATTAATTCAAGTCAAGAGTGGGGTGGGGTGGGGGGTAATTTTCTGTGCAGGACTGACCTAGTAGGAACATACTAGAGAGCAATGTGAAGGGAGGATCGTACACAGAATAAGCTGGGGTGACAGGTGCTTTGAGACAATCACATTTGTGAAGGGTCATGGCAGGAGAGACTTAAGACAGAGTGCTGAGTTAGGACAGAAGATAGAAGGCTCGTTGACCGGCTGTGGTTATGGAAGGCTCAAGTTCAAGGGCTGGCAAGTAGTATTAGAAAGTAAGAGTTTAAACTCAGGGTTAGTGGGCAGTAGGGTAGCAACCTGGAGAATGCATCCCAGGAGCAGGCTGACTTCAAGCTACCGGGTGCTAGTGCTACAGGTTACCTGCCACTACATACCTCAGCCTTGGCAAGGTGACGCCTTAGTTCCACGCTGAAGACAGGGAGGATGTTAAAGAGTAAAAGGCGCCTGGGATCTCATTTAGCCAAGAAGGAGCCCTGTATGCAAAGGACCATTGGCCAAGTGCCATTTTTCTGAAGGGGATAGCAAGTGGGCTGTGAGTCTGCCCTCTAGTGCGGTACCTGGATCTACCTCACCAGAGCAGTTCTTTGAAGGCCAATGGAGCTTTATCTAGGAGAGATTTCATGCCAAGCAGGCACGTTTGGTATTTGATTCTGCTGGCAAGACTGAGCCAGTTAGTGTGCTCGTATAGGGAGCAGGTGTGTAGGAGATTATCAGCCCCTAGAGCCAGCCTGCAGGCCTTGCTGAATGCCATGCTTACTCATTTTAGTGCAGTGTCTGATGCCGACCCATAGACCACAGGTCCATAGTCAATAACAGACAAGATAGAAGAGGAGACTGCCAACCTGCGTGCCTCAGGAGTTAGGTACTGTCTGTGCCTGTAGAGAACTCCAAGTTTGGTGTTCACTGTTTTGATGACCTGATCGATGTGATGTACGTACGGGATGGTCATCAATGATCATGCCCAAGTATTTAAAAGAGCTGATCTGCTCGAGTGGAGCAGCCTTGTTGTTAGTAATAGTAAGGGACAGAAGAGATCTCTTGTGCTGGTGAGTGGTTATCAGCATTGTCTTCGTCTTCTTGTAATTGATAAGCAATTTCTTAGAGCTGAACCAGTCCTCCAAGCTATGAAATGAGTACTGTAGATCATCCTGTAGGTGCTGAAGCTGGGCACTACTACTAAGGATGACAGCATCATCTGCATACAGAATAATCTTGCTATTGCAGGTTTCTGGAAGCCTGTTGATGAACAGGCTAAAGAGGAGGGGGCCCAATATAGACCCTTTGGGACACCCAGTACTATATCCTTGGAAGAGGCGATAGCTGTCCCAATTTTTATACTCTATGCTCTTCTGGATAGGTAATTCTGAAACCAGAGGATGGCTTCAGAGGCTAGCCCGAGGTGCTGAAGCTGGTCAAGGAAGATGTGATGGTTGACCATATCAAAGGCTTTGGTGAGATCTATGAAGAAAGATCCCACCAGGCTGCCTCCATCCAAAGCCTTGTGAATGTAGTCTGTGAATTCAACTAAGGCCATAGCTGTGCTATGGCACTGATGGAATCTGTGCTGTTGTGGGCACAGTAGACTGTACTTCTGAAGGTACTCCATGACCTGGTCAGCCACAATCCTTTCAAGCGCCTTAGAGAGGGGGGGAGAGGATAGATATTGGTCTATATTTAATAGTGCAAGACCAGTCCCCACTTTTTAGGATGGGGTGACTAGAGCTACCTTCCAGGCTATAGGGAATTTAGCCAGGGTGAGAGACTTGTTAATGATCTTGGTGATGGGAACCACCAACTCGTCCAAGGCGACTTCCACCAATTTCATCTCGAGTGAGTCACTACCAAGTCTGGTTTTACCCAGCAGCTTAGTAATGTAGGTCCTAGCTTCCTTAGTTGTGACATGCTTGAAGTAAAAATTTGGATGGGTCAAATTATCTCAGGCTTTGGGTGGGTGTTGTGGGGGGGGTCAAGGTAGCTGAGCGGGAGGACAGAACTGAGGTCAGAGAAGGCCACATTGAAGGCTTCAGCAATTGTGTGTAGATCTAGGGTGGGGGTGCCATATAAGTTGAGCATAGAGGGGTGCCTTCTATCTTCCCTGCCCAGCAACTCCTCAATGTTATCCCAGAATTGCTTCCCATTGCCCCAGTTATGTTCCAATTGCTCCTTGTAGTAAGTCACCTCGGCTTCCCTGGAAAGAGCAGTACACTGGTTCCCGGCTGCCCAATACTTTTGGAAGTCAGATTGGTTGACCATGCCTCTGGCAAGTTCCCAGAGGTTGTCCTGCTCCTTCATTACATCAAGGTCATCCTTGGAAATCCATCCATTGGAAGCAGCCCTTATCTTTCTTTTTCTCAGGGGGGGGATAGGCATCACAAATACCATTGACTGTGGACACAAAGAATTGCAAAACCTGGTCAATGTCTTGAAAACTATCGAGAGGAGACCAGTCAGTGTTGGCCAAAGCTGTTGTAAAGTTGCATTTTGCACCCCTCTTCAGGACTCGGCTAAAAAACAGAGTGGGGAGGGGGCCTTTTTACCAGAGGCAATCAGAGGGCACCTGGACATTTTTGATTCTATTAGGGCAGTTGGTCAGGATCCAGTCAAGCAGGGTGCCCTTTCCTGTTTTGCAGTTTAGACTGGTGTCCAAACAAATCATCTGTGTGAGGTACAACTCTGCAACTTGATCCTTAAGATGGTCAGTGCCTTTGTTAGTCCAATTAATATTAAAGTCTCCAGTGACAATAACCTCTGAGTTTTTCTTCAGTTTAGATAGGGCCTTCAGGACAACACCTAGCCCCTGGTTTGCTTTTGTGGGTGGTAGGTACACCAGGCAATGGTGAGCATCCTATTCTGCTTTCCTAGCAAGAGCTGAACTTCTAATAGTTCAAAATCACAAGCGTTGCCTGAGGTTGGCAGAACACACCCCTTAAGTTATCCTTCACATATATATTGGCAAAACATCAATAGAACAAAAGTTATCTAAAAACAGGCACGTACTCTAGTTCAGTTCACACAAGAGACAGATGACAGATATGTGTTTCAGCATTTTGGGATGCATACATGTAGCGCAATCACAGTTTTAGTGAAGTAACAGGTCGGCCCCAGAGGAAGTGGCTTTAATGGTAACTGTGCTACACTGAGAGTCTAGAAAGGCCAAAACAAGTGCCCAGTTTGCTGCTTTCAAATCTAAACTGGAATAACTGTAAAAGGCTGGTCTGGACACTTTTGCTCTGGTACAGCTTTGTAAGCCTCTTCTACACATCGATTTTCATGTTGTTAACCGTGATGCTTTGCATGCATTTTGAGACTTCTTTAAAAAAAGGTTTATAGTAAAAGACCATTGTTTTCTAGGGTCCCAGCAGTATCTGGCAAATAAAGCAGGAAAGAAAATAAACATTTTTTTATGCTGATATATTTTACTGTCCACATAATGTTTTATCATCAAATAAAATATTCTTCTGAGAACCTGGATTTGTTAGGTACAGTATGCATTTCAAAAGAGGCTAACACAGAGGTCACTCAAGGCTGTGTCAGAAGCATAAAAAAGTCCAAAAATATAGGAAACTCATGTGGTTAGTCAGGGAGGTATTAGAAATGCTATTAACGAGAAAAAGGGGACTTTTAGAACTTACAAGAAGGAACATGGTGAGGCAGACAAAGAAGTATGAGGAGAAACTGGGTACAAGTCAAAAGCTTATGTTGTATCAGGAAGGCAAAGGCAGAATTAAGGTGGCAGAAAGGGTCAAGGAGAATGAACAACATTTTTCAGATGCATTAGTGAAATGAAAAAGACAAAGAAAAGCATAGATAGGATAAGGAATGATAAGATGAGTATAGGGATGACAGGAGATGGCGGGTATACTGAAGGAATACCTTTGTTTGGTGTTTACAGTTGAGGAGGCAGCCCAACTTCCAGAGAGCAAGAGACAATTCAAGAGTAATATAGGGGACATATTTGAATTGGGGAGCATTACAAGGGAACATGTAATAAAGGGACTGGAGAACTTGCAAATGAATAAAACACCAGGGCCAGATGCGGTTCACCCTAGGGTGCTGAGGGAAACAAGGTGGGCGCTAGCAAAGCTGCTGCTAGTACTTGGTGGAGAATCACTAGCAACAGGTATAATGCCTAAGGACTGGTGGGTGTAACACAAGGGAGGTGACAGGGAAAGTATGGGAAATTATAGTCTGGTAAGCCTGACATAGATAATGGGAAAAGCCAACAGAAAGTTCATCATGAACTCTGCTGAACATTCATGTTTCATGAATATCCATGTAACCCCCAGGTGGCACTATCTCAAAGGCTACTACCCCTGCCTGACTGACTACTGACAGGTTGAGGGGCCTGGGTCCAATGGCGAGTGCCTCCATCCAGAGGTCAGGGTTTGCAGTAGTTAAACTAACTTGGTCACAGCCCTCTGGGACACTGTAACCCCCTTTCTTCCCACTAGTGGCCCACACAATGCACCAGGAATATCTTCACAATGTACACTTACCCCCAGGACTGGCTCTGTTGACTGGATGCTGGGGACCCCCTGTAAAACAAGATGATACAATGCAAAAGCCACAGTACAATACTTTAACATAAGCGAATACCTCAGACAGTGTAACTTTGCTGGAAGCAAACAGATCTGATTTATTTAAGGAGCTGTAACACGGAAGGGAAATCAGGTTAATTAGGTTAAACACATTAATAATCACAGTACTGTGCACATAGTCAGAGTCCCAAATTGTCACTTTCACTCAGTACCCAGGATGGGGGCTAGCCCGGATCGGTGAGGCTGGTTGGGGCCCGTGATGGAAAAACACTGGCACAATACCCAGAAATTGTAATCTGGGCGGTTGGCTCAGTTCGTGAAGAAATGAAAAAAAACTATTAGATGACACACTTGCAATTCGATAAACAGATGGCAGGGAGCTACCCTGCTTTGTACTCACAAACTCAATGCTGGGAACTGGATGGAAGGCAGATTGTCCTGGATTGCCAGGAGGAGCAGACCCTGTGGACAAGGTCCTTGTGACTGGACCCCACTGCAGTTTAGAGCAAATGGATGTAGTCTGGATTAAGCTGGGGTTTACTTCCAGCTTCATGCACTCAATTCACTGTACAGGGGATTTGAAACGCGATTCCCCACAAGCACTACACACATTTATATGTAAAAGTAAAGTACTATACCAGGCAGGCTGCTTCTCTATCTCGATCGCAATTACTACACAATACCTGGGAGAACACACAGCAGATTCAGTTCCTGACAGACCGAGCTCGATTCAGCAATTTCTCCAGTCTTCTACAGGGTGAGCCAGGTTTCTACTCTTCAGATCTCCTTGATTCTCTTCACAGGTCGGATTCAGTCCAAACAGGTGCTTGCACAAGCTGCAGACCAAAACTTAGGGCCTTACACGTGATTCCCGTGCTAAAACTACACACCGAAGAAGCACACAGCTCCCTGTCTCTTCACTGCCCAAACTGATCTCAACTCATCTGATCTTTCCAGTAGACAGAGCCGGGCATTTCCTTTGAGTTCCTCCCAGTTCAGTTGGCTGGTTTGGCTGCCACTCACAATCAGACTCCCCCTGTTGGTGCAAAAAGGCGCCGAAGTCCAAACTACAATTCCCAGAGGCAACTGCCATACAGTCCCATTGTGGCTGGCTCAACTTAAGAGTCCAAGTTCTGATTTGCCAGCAGCAGGCTCCATTTTAAAGGTCCCCCATGCTGATTGGTCCAGTTCGGCAGTTCAATTCCAACATAGAGGGGAAACACACACAGAGTCCCAGCTGCAATAAAACAGGTTAGATAAACTGCAATCTCACAAATGCTGCTAAATGATTACAGGCAAACAGTTACGGCTTTCGATGGGCTCCCTTTGCACTCTTAGCGACTGCAAAAATGGAGCAAATTGGCAGCAGCCCGGGCGGGATTCAGGCGTTAAAACACAGTCCCCCCTTCTCAATTAATTATGGTCACAAGCAGGCAGCTCTTAAAGCGACAGTACCAGAGGCTCTAAAAGCACTCACACTCAAGCGGCTTAAATGCTGAACACCTCCAGACTTGGAGCATTCAAGCAAGCTCCTGGAAGACTTCTGGGAACCCCCATTTGCAGGGGGGGTTACACCCTTCTCAGCCTGGGAAAGCTTGGCGTCTGCGTCAAGCAAATACCCCCATAAGTTTCAATACAACCATATACATTTACATCAGTATCACATTATGCTCATACATGTAATCATCAGTCAATATATCACTTTACCAGAAACACATTTCTGAAACTTTGCAGTACGTCACTCTTTACACAGTATTACACACACATTGTACCATAACTTAGGTTATTACCTCTTGTACATGAAACCTGAAGAGAGGGGGGGCCCTTCCCTATCAGTTACCTTGGGGCTGGATGGGGCAGGGGCACCATACCTAGAGGGCAACACAAGTAACTTGGAGTTAGCACTGATGTTCAGTTTGGGCAATGAGCTCAGGGACACATACACTCCTTTATGGACAACATTGAGAGGCAAGTCCACAGGCCTCCCAGGGGAATCATAACTGAAGTGCACCACAGGCTTTACAGCTCGACCAGTCTTTCTAGGGGGAACTGTTACAGTCTCTGCACTCTGAGCCTCATTTTCAGCATTGTCCTCACTTGTCAGGGGAGTCTCCATTGGGGTAGAGAGGCTAGAACTTGGGGCACTTTCAGTTCCAGGAGTTACAGTCTCTGAGTCCACAACACTTGGCTCACATGGAGAGCTTTCTGACACTGACAGTGAATTATCAGGGCACTCAACACACTCTTCTTGTTCTGGTATATCACCAGTCTGTTCCAGTTCATCATTTTCCTTCTCTGAAAGCTCAAACAATTCAGCCATACACAACGATTCCATATCATCTGACTTGATGCTTTGCACTTCACTTTCTGGGAGCATTGGCTCCAGGGACAAAGCTGGGGGCTGAGACAGTCCAGAAGGCCCAGCTTCATCTCCAGGATTGACTAGGGGATTGCCCCGAAACAATTGACTCAGTTCGTAAGAAGGGTAGTATTCAAAACCACACTTACTTTCCTCTGACATGGACTGACAGTCATGTTCAACCGGGACTGGTGGAGAGGGACACTTTAACTCAACTTCTGTAGGTGCAGACTTTCTTGATTTCTTCTTAGCAGCAGCTCTAGCCACTGGTCCAGAGGGGGCATTTTCTGGGGACTCAGACTCAATCAAGATTTGTCCAATAGGCAGTAAATGATTTCTATGCATTGTTTTAACATCTTTTGAATTATTCTCAGGCCTTACTTTGTACACAGGCAGATCATCTAGTTTGCCCATTACAATGTGAGGGAGATGGTGCCATCTGTCAGCAATCTTATGTTTGCCATGCAGTCCCAGATTTCTTAGCAATACCTGATCTCCCTCCTGGAGTTCCTATGCTTTCACCTTTTTATCATACCTTTCTTTGTTGCCAGATTTCTTTTGGCAGCCATGGTTGAGCCAGTTGGTACACATGATTTAGCTGGGCCTTTAACTTTGCACATACTGTAAATAGTTGTCAGCTCGAACCCCATCAGGAGAGACCCCAAAACACACATCTACTGCCAATCGAGCTTTTCTTCCAAGCATCAGGCGTAGGAGAGAACCAGTGGCATCACTTTTGGTGCAGTTGTAGGCATGTACCAGGGTGCTAATTTGTTGGCTCCATCTAGGCTTGTCCTTTGGGTGGAGGGTGCCTAGCATATCTAGCAAGGTGCGGTTGAAATGTTCAGGCTGTGGGTCCCCTGGGGTGGTAAGGGTGGTTCTGGACTTTTGCACTCCCAACAGAGAAAGCACCTCTTTGATCAGATGACTCTCAGTCTCTCCCTTGATCAGAATGGATTCTTTGTGGAGCCCATAGTGAACAAAAAGTTTTCTACAAGTACTTTTGCCACAGTGGATGCCTTCTGGTCCTTGGTGGGAAAGCTTGGGCATATCTCGTAAAATGGTCAGTGACCACCAGCACATTACTAATATTTCTTTGATCTGACTCCAAACTCAGAAAATCAATACAGACCAGCTCCATGGGTGCAGTGGTGGTGATGTTAACAAGGGAGCAGCCCTCTGGGGTAAAGCTTTCTCTTGTAAGCAGCGACTATAAGTTTGAATGTATTGCTCCACATCAGCCCCAATCTTAGGCCAATAGAATCTGGATCTCACCAAGTCAAGTGTTCTGTCTATACCAAGGTTCCCCATGTGGTTGTGTAAGTACCTCAGTACTGAGTCTCGAAGGCAGTGGGCAGCACTAGTTGTTGTTTGTCTACTTGTCCCCTCTGTCTACTGTTTCTCTGTATAACAGTCTATTGATCAGTTTCAACTTAGGACCTTCTTTGTATAGCAATGCAGTTCTCAGATCAGTGGAATGTAATTTGGACACATCTTTCCCTGCATAGAGGGCTTTTAAAGCTGATTTTATCATGGGATCGTGGATTGAGCCGCCGAATACTGTCATTGTCCAGCTGAGACAGTGCACCAATGTCTATTGCAGAAAAGTGGCAATAAGCAGCAGGTATGCAATTCTCAGAGGGTCCCAAACAATCCACCATGCAGTCCACTGCGTCCATGGACATTTGTTCCTCCCTGTCAAACTTCTGGCAGGGTGCTCGAATATCAGGTTCTGACAGTCTGACCCAGTCATTCTGGGGAACAGGCCTCCAGGAGAAAGCATCAGCATCTATGTGGTTCAGGCCTGCTCTGTATTCAACAGCATAGTCATATGTAGATAATGCAGAAAGCCACCTATGGCCAGTGGCATCCAACTTAGCTGAAGTCTGCACATAGGTCAAAGGATTATTGTCAGTCTTTACTAGTATCTTAGCCCCATACAAGTACTCAAGGAATTGGTCAACAATAGCCCACTTCAAAGCTAGGAACTCTAACTTATGTACAGGATAGTTCTTTTCGGATGGGGTCAGGCTTCTACTGGCAAAGGCCACTGGTCTCAGGCCATTCTCATGCTCTTGGTACAACACAGCCCTCAACCCTTGCAAGCTAGCTTCAGTGTACAGGACATAAGGTTTTGTTGGATCAGCGTAGGCCAACACTGGAGGCGTGGGTAAGCTGATATATGATCTCATGAAAAGCAGTCTCACAATCAGGAGTCAGGGGCCCCAAATACTTAACTTGGATGAAAATACACTCTTTCAGTCTCGGGGCGCTGACTTTTGTATCTTTGTGGGTTGGGGATGCCCTTGGTAAGGTTAAGTAAAAGGGGATCACTCTTGAATAGTCCTTAATGAAACACCGATAATAACCACAGAATCCCAGGAATCTTTGCAGTTCTTTTTAGATTTTTGGGCTGTGGCCAGGTGGTCAAGGTCTCAACTTTACTTGGGTCGGTCTCTATTCCCTGGGTGGATACTATGTGTCCCACATACTTTATTGACGTTTGAAAGAATTGACACTTATCAATGGGCAGTTTAAGGCCAAAGTCTTCCAGTCGGTCCAACACCTTGCATAATCTGCTTTCATGTTCCTCCAGTGAGCTGCCAAACACAATAACATCATGTAGGTACCAGGCACTCTAGTAAGTTCGTGTCCCCCACTGCACGCTCCATCAATCGTTGAAAAGTGGCTGGGGTGCCTGAAATCCCTTGAGGCATCCTCATGAATTCATAGAAGCCAAGCGGACAGATAAAGGCTGTCTTCTCACAGTCCTCTGGGGCCATCGGGATCTGGTAGTACCCACTGTGGAGATCCAGCACAGAGAACCACTTGCTCCCGTTTAGGCAGTCCAAAGCATCCTGAATGCGGGGCATTGTGTATTGATCAGGGATAGTCCGCCAGCTTAAAGTGCGATAATCCATGCACATCCTTACTGTCCCATTCTTTTTTCTCACTACCACAATGGGGGAAGCATAGGGGCTTCTGGCTTCTTGTATTACACCAGCAGCTAGCATCTCTTGCAGGTGCCGTCTCACATCATCTATGTCAGCAGGTGCCAGACATCGAGACCTCTCATGAAATGGCCTTTCATCATGCAGCTGGATATGGTGCTCAGCTCCTTGTATGCATCCTACGTCACATTCCCTTAAAGAAAACACCTGGTCTCTCTGGGCAAGCTTCTCACTGATCCTCACTTTCCATTCAGCTGGCAGCGGGGAGTTACAGAAATCAAACAAGTCAGGCATTACTCTGTCATTCTTCCCCGAACTCTTGCTACTGGGTAGCACTGCAGTGTCTGCACAATGCACATTAGCCAAGGTGCAACCTCTATTTACTCGAATCTCTCTGTCAGACACATTATGAACTTATAATAATAATAAACTTTATGTCTTATGCGCCTTTCTTGAATCAAGGCGCATTACAGAATAACAGTCATAAAACATTATAAATACATTAAAATCTGGACTAAAATATACAGTATTTAATTCAAATCTATATCCTCACCGAATGCCCTTCTGGCATAAGCATGGGCTCTAGCGGACAAAATACTAGGCCTGACCAGCAGTCCCTCCGGCAATTTTCCATCGCCTGGTGCATCCAACATTAATATTTTATTCTTGACATCCTTTCTGATACGGACCTCTCCCTGTAAGGTACACTGGGCATGTGGTGCCAGGATCAGAGACTCAGGATCCTTTTTCCAGACATCTCCAACCGGTTCCTCTGGTTCCACTTTGTCAGCATTTCTCTGTGCCTCATAGGCCTTCTTGATCAAGGCTGGAATTCTTAAAGCTCTACTAGTCCTTGACCCCTGTTTTTCATAACACAACTGTGACAGCCATCCAAACATATGTGCATTAGTCCCAATTAGTAAAGAACCCCATCATACAGTCCAGTGAGGGGGACATACTAAGGCCAGGGTCTCTACTGCTCTGCCACCCCAGCCACGGAGGTGGGAAAAGACAACCAAATTCAGATATATCCTGAGAAGGGTAGGCCTTCTACTTAACCCAGACATGCAGCCCCTCCAATGGTTGTAAGGGTACATCAGACAAATGCTTCTGATACCAGTCTTGGGACATAATTGTCATTGGGAGCCACTGTCTAATACAGCTCTTGTAGACACTCCATTCACCTTTACAGTGGTCTCCATGGAGGGACCCACTATCCTGGACCAGTCTGGAGAGGCGGTAGCGGGGGCCTGGGCAACTGACCTTGCCACAAAGGGACGTGAGTTAACATTTTTGGGACCTTCACTGTGGTCATTTCGTGCACCTCTTAACCACTGTTTTGTGCTCCAAAGCTCTCCTTGTAGCCGGCTCACCACTCTCTCCAAGTCTTTCCGGGATCAGCATTCCCTCTTCATGTGTCCATCCTTCCCACAATTATGGCAAAATATGTCAGCTGAAGTTTGGGGTGAGCGAAGCATCACATTGGGGGCTGCGGCATTGGTACTATTAACAGAAAACCTTGGTGCCACCTCAGCCGGCAGTGGGGTGGACATTTGGAGACTTCTCTTCAGTTCCCTCACTTCCATGGTCAAGGCATCAAGTTTCGAACTGTCAACATGAGGTGCCTGGGTGGGCACCCCCACCCCCATAGCAGAAGCAGTCAGGCAAGTGTCAGTGCCCGTACTCGTAGGAGCGGCCTTCATGATGAGGCTGTCTGTTGCTTTCCTAATCTCCCTCAGCAGTTCACCCCATGGTGGCACACCCTTTTCCTTCTCAGAGCACTCATTAACTGCCAACCCGTGCCCCTGAACTTCACTTGATGGGTCACCCTCAGTCACTCAGGTCATAGCAGCAGCTATTGGTACAAGTCCCTCCCGGGGTCGCCTTTTCTCAACTCCTCAATTTCTCTATTAGCTCATAGAAACATAGAATTTGACGAGATAAGGACCGCTTGGCCCACCCAGTCTGCCCATTTCCCTACCTAATGGATAAGCTGCAGATCCTAGTTAACCAGCAGCCTACTTCTTCCGACCCCCACCCCCTAGAATTGCCTTATGACTGTCCCATGCATGCTTGAATTCCACCACTGTTTTTGACTCCACAACCTCCTCCGGAAGGCCGTTCCATGCATCCACAACCCTCTCTGTGAAAAAATACTTCCTTAAATTACCTCTGAGCCGCCCCCCATCTTCAAATTGTGCCCCCTTGTTCTTGCACACCTCTTTTTTTGAAAGATGCTACCCTCTTGGACTTTGTTGATTTCCTTGAGGTACTTGAAAGTTTCTATCATGTCCCCCCTCTCCCTCCTTTCCTCAAGGCTATACATATTAAGCTCCTTAAGTCTCTCTTCATATGTCTTCTGGTGCATACCCTACACCATTTTAGTTGCCCTCCTCTGGACAGCTTCCATCCTGTCTATGTCTTTGCGGAGATTGGGTCTCCAGAACTGCACACAGTACTCCAGATGGGGTCTCACCAGCTGTCTGTACAGAGGGATAATAACTTCCTGTTTTCTACTGGTGATGCCTCTCCCTATGCATCCCAGTATCCCCCCAGCCATCATTGCTGCCCTCTCACATTACTTGCCCACCTTTAGGTCATCTGATATGACTACCCCCAGGTCCCTTTCCATTTTGTTGTTGTTAGTATCTCACCCCATTGTGTACTCTTCCCTGGGTTTTGTTTCCCAGGTGCATTACCACTTCTTAGCATTGAATCTAAGCTGCCATACATTTGACCATTCCTCTAACCTTGCCAAGTCCTTCTCATCCTTTCCACCCACCTTGTGCATCAACTCTGTTGCAGATCTTTGTGTCATCTGCAAAGAGACATACTTTTCCTTCCAGTCCCTCTGCAATGTAAACATAAAGACATTGAAGAGGACCGATCTAATACTGAACCCTGCGGTACCCCACTAGTAACCCCCTTTCTTCAGAGTGGACTCCATTTACTATTACTCTCTGTGTCCTATTCTCCAGCCAATTCTTTACCCAGGCTGTCATCTTGGGACCCACTCCCAGGCTGGCTAACTTGTATATTAATCTTTGTGTGGGACTGTGTCAAATGCCTTGCTAAAATCTAGGTAGGCCATGTCCACAGCCCCTCCTGATCTACTACTTTGGTCACCCAGTCAAAGAAATCTATCAGATTTGTCTGGCATGACCTTCCGCTGTGAATCCATGCTGCCTTGGGTCCTGTGCCCTCTGGCCTCTAGATACTCAACAATTCTTTCCTTCAGAAGTGATTCCATCATTTTCCTACCACTGAGGTTAAACTAACAGGTCTGTAGTTTCCTGCTTCTGCCTTTCTCCCACTTTTGGGAAGGGGAATCACATCTGCCCTCCTCCAGTCCTCTGGTACCACACCATCCTCCCATGATTTGTTAAAGAGGGTAGTCAGTGGTGTCACTAGTTCTACCCTTAGTTCTTTTAGAATTCTGGGATGAATCCCATCAGGCCCCATTGCTTTGTCCACCTTCAGTTTTAAGAGTTCTTTCAGAACCCTTTCTTCTGTAAATGGGCTGGTATCAACTTCTGTATCCAGAGTGTTTCTACTGTTTGTTTAGGTACCTCCCCTTCCTTTGTAAATACTGAGCAAAAATATTTGTTTAGTATCTCTGCCTTTCACAGTCACCCTCTGCCCACCCTGCCTCCCTTTATTAAGCCTCACTATCCCTCCCTTGGTCTTCCTTCACTCCCTGATGTACCTATAAAGGTTTTATCCCTTCTTAACTGAGTTGGCTATCTTTTCTCGGTTTGGGCCTTTGCTGTTCTGACTGCCTTCCAGCTTCCTTTTGCTTTAACTGATACAGTTCTCTGTCCTGCTCCTTCTGTGATTCCTTGTACTTTCTGAAGGAGGAGGAGGATAAGATTCAAGCGATTGGCCAGGCGTAACTGAAGCAACAGCAGTTCTGAGAAGGGGGCAGACTTAAGGATCCTGTCCAGCCTGGTTCAGTCCAATTCAATCACTGGCAAACTACCCTTTCTGAGGCATTCTTGCAACAACTTTTCCAGCCGAGATCCATACACAGACAACAACTCCCCTTGATACTGTTGTGCATTTCTTACTCTCCACCACTGGTCCTCATCATAATCTGGGCCCCCATACACATTCTCCAAGGCCTCAAGATAGTCCTATGCAGTTGCTTCAGGGTTACTGGCCTGTTTGGCACGGATGGTAGCCAGGGCAGGACCTCGGAGGCTCTCACTTACCCTCTTTCGCTTTTCTGCTTCTGAGCATTGCCATTCTAGCACTTGAGGGGCATATAGTCTATCCAGGTCTCCCAGTCATCCTTCTCTTGTGGGGTGGGAGAGTGCCAGAAAAATTTTCAACCTGCGGTAGAGTTGTGACTATTGGCAGGTACAGATATAGGGGCTTGCACTGGCACAGAAGGAGGGGCAATAACGGGTGCTGGAGGGGGAGAGGGTGTTGGTGGAGGAACGTTCTCAGGTGGAAATAGTAGTTTCTTTAAATCCTCCATAGTTTTCCCTTCCTACAGCAACAATTTAGCAAATTTCTCCTCAAAAGTTTCAGATAGTGGTGGGGGGCTCGTTCTCCCCAGGGTCTTTACTGTCTTTAGTTATCACTTTCCAGGCAATGAGGGCTTCTTCTGGGATAATGGTCTGTGGCACTTTAGAACTGTCTATAGGGTCCCTACATTCTATTAGAGCCATGAAAGTTTGGCCGAGCAGATCAGACAGCCGCCCCACCACCACAGGGTTTCGTAAACATTCGACCTTGGAAAGTATTCCCTCTACAGTGTCCGTACTGGTACCCAGCAGGATATTCAAGACAAGTATAGCATTTTGGGGGTCGATCTCCTTCCCAGTACACCACTTCACCAACTAGTGTACAGCTGCTTCTGTTGGGATACCCATTTATTTTTAACAGTAATTCGTAAATGTGGCCACTAGAGGACGCTAATCCCAGCGGTGCCACCAAGATGTAACCCCCAGGTGGCGCTATCCCAAGGGCTACTACCCTACCTGACTGACTACTGACAGGTTGAGGGGCCTGGGTCCAGTGGCGAGTGCCTCCATCCGAAGGTCAGGGTTTGCAGTAGTTAAACTAACTTGGTCACAGCCCTCTGGGACACTGTAACCCCCCTTTCTTCCCACTAGTGGCCCACACAATGCATCAGGAATATCTTCACAATGTACAGTACACTTACCCCCAGGACTGGCTCTGTCGACTGGACGCTGTGGACCCCCTGTAAAACAAGATGATACAATGCAAAAGCCACAGTACGATACTTTAACATAAACGAATACCTCAGACAGTGTAACTTTGCTGAAACAAACAGATCTGATTTGTTTAAGTCGCTGTAACAAGGGAAGGGGAAATCAGGTTAATTAGGTTAAACACATTAATAATCACAGTACTGTGCGCATAGTCAGAGTCCCAAATCGTCACTTTCACTCGGTACCAGGATTGGGGGCTAGCCAGGATTGGTGCAGCTGGTTGGGGACCCTATGATGGAAAACACTGGCACAATACCCAAATTGTATTCCGAGCCGGTTGGCTCAGTTTGTGAAGAAATGAAAAAAACAAAACAATTAGATGACACACTAGCAATTGATAAACAGATGGCAGGGAGCTACCCTGCTTTGTACTCTAAACTCAGTGCTGGGAACTGGATGGAAGGCAGATTATCCTGGATTGCCAGGAGGAGCAGACCCTGTGGACAAGGTCCTTGTGACTGGACCCCACTGCAGTTTAGAGCAAATGGATGTAGTCTGGATTAAGCTGGGGTTTACTTCCAGCTTCATGCACTCAATTCACTGTACAGGAGATTTGAAACGCGATTCCCCACAAGCACTACACACATTTATATGTAAAAGGAAAGTACTATACCAGGCAGGCTGCTTCTCTATCCCGATCGCAATTACTGCACAATACCCGGGAGAACACACAGCAGATTCAGTTCCTGACAGACTGAGCTCGATTCAGCAACTTCTCCAGTCTTCTACAGGGTGAGCCTGGTTTCTACTCTTCAGATCTCCTTGATTCTCTTCACAGGTTGGATTCAGTCTGAACAGGTGCTTGCACAAGCTGCAGACCAAAACTTAGGGCCTTACACGTGATTCCCATGCTAAAACTACACACCGAAGAAGCACACAGCTCCCTGTCTCTTCACTGCCCAAACTGATCTCAACTCATCTGATCTTTCCAGTAGACAGAGCCGGGCATTTCCTTTGAGTTCCTCCCAGTTCAGTTGGCTGGTTTGGCTGTCACTCACAATCAGACTCCCCCAGTCGGTGCAAAAAGGCGCCGAAGTCCAAACTACAATTCCCAGAGGCATCTGCCATACAGTCCCATTGTGGCTGGCTCAACTTAAGAGTCCAAGTTCTGATTTGCCAGCAGGCTCCATTTTAAAGGTCCCTCACGCTGATTGGTCCAGTTCGGCAGTTCAATTCCAACATAGAGGGGAAACACACACAGAGTCCCAGCTGCACTAAAACAGGTTAGATAAACTGCAATCTCACAAATGCTGCTAAATGATTACAGGCAAACAGTTACTGCTTTCAGATGGGCTCCCTTTGCACTCTTAGCGACTACAAAAATGGAGCGAATTGGCAGCAGCCCGGGCAGGATTTGGGCATTAGAACACACAGTCCCCTCTCCTCAATTAATTATGGTCACAAGCAGGCAGCTCTTAAAGAGACAGTACCAGAGGCTCTAAAAGCACTCACACTCAAGCGGCTTAAACGCTGAACACCTCCAGACTTGGAGCATTCAAGCAAGCTCCTGGAAGACTTCTGGGAACCCCCATTTGCAGGGGGGTTACACCCATCAAAGTTCACCAACTGCTCTTCAACAGAGTTCATGAACCAAGTTCCTGAAGTACTCGACAGCACAAAGTTCATGAAGATGCTGAGCCTTTCATAGCCCATGATGAATGAAGGCAAAAATAAATTTGCATAGCTAATTTGCATATCAGAATGCACAGTTTCCTTCTATAAGAGTTATAAAGCATCACAAATTTAAAACTGTTCCTGCTCAGAAATGGAAAATACTATGTTTTACAAGGTAATTAACTATTTGTGCAGCCAAAACGTTGAACATTTAAACTCACATTTTAAAACTGTTCCAGGTTCTGTCACTATTAATAGCAACTGGGCCTTTTTATTTAGAAAAGAAGGTTAGCAGTGGTTCTGTTTGAAAGCAGAACAGCAGAAAAAGTAACTCTAAGGTAATCTGCTATAAAAAAGACATTCATTAGAAAATATTGAGTTTGTTAAAAGAATTCAGTTGTGATGGTTAATTGCTATGGTTGTATGGTTTACAAAAGCGATCGCAAAACAGTGATCACTATTGTGGTGAGTGTCTATCGCTGAAAAGCAAATTGTTGATTAACACAAGTCAGTGAAAAGACAGCTAGCAAAGAATCTGAGTGTTTATGTGGGGGAAGGACCCCACGCCACCTCCTGCACCCCCGCTAAAGTTCTCAACTCCAGAGTGGTGGGAATGTCGGGGAGGAGGCATTACTGATTCAAGAAAAAAAAACTCAGAGGTGGCCAGTGGCAAAATTCTTCCCAAACCCAGTACTGCTGTGCTGCAGCTAATCACCCTCACCATCACACCATGTGGCTAGCTCGGCAACAGCATGTGCACTACCCCTCAAACCCTCATCCCTATCCCTCCCCTTCTCCTTCTTCCTCCTTCCAGTCGCCCTTCCCTATGCTCACTTTCGGTGTAGTCGCTACCCTTGAAGGTAGCTCATGAGGACAGTGTTGAATAAGTCACCATTTTGATGGTCACCCTTATTCAGTCGCTGTCCTCACTGAATATCAGTTGTATGGTAAAACAGCTAGGGTTGAAAGTGACTGCCTCTAGGTAGAATTACATAGGGCAGACATCTTTTGAGGCCCAGTGGGGCTAAAACAGGATTGCCTAGCGACTTAAAACAATAATATAAAAGCATGGTATTTCTGGAGGGAAAATATTGATGGACTTGCCCATAAAAGTTCAGTGGAGGATTTAAATAACTTTCATGGACTTTTATGTTCATGAGCATTGACTGATGAACACAGTAGCATCATTTAATATTCCTGCACAGTCCGTGAACATTCCCAAACAATCTGATGAATGTTCTTGAGCTTAATTCATCAACCGTTCAAAATATTTCATGAACATTCATGACTGGTTCATGATTGGTTCAACTGGGAATTATTATGGAAGGGATAGTTGCATTCTTGGAGGAAAGGGCTTAATAGATAGAACCAGCATGAGTTCACCAGGGCTGATCGTGTCAGACTAACTAAATAGACTTTTGTCTGACAGGGTCAGGCAGTGGACATAGTATACTTGGATTTTAGCACCTTTGGTTTGATACTGCATAGGAAACTGGTAAAGAAGGTGAGGGACCTGGTGCTAGGGAAGAAATAATTGGATGAATGAAGAACTGGCTGACAGCTAGAACTCAGAAGGTTATCTTTAATGGTAAATTCTCTGAGGACAGGGCAGTGTCTACTATTGGTATCCAGAGGTCCAGTCAGGTCCCTCCTCTTAAATATTTATGTCTGTAGCACTGTAGTAGTTGTAGAAGCATAGAAACATAGAGTTTGACAGCAGATAAGGACCACTTGGCCCACCCAGTCTGCCCATTTTCCCTACCTACTGTAACACTGCAGACCCTACGTGATCTCTGGCTTTACCACCCCTTTCCCAACCACTAAGGATCCTTTATGCTTATCCCATGCATTCTTCAATTCCATTACAGTCTTTTCCCCTTCCTTCTCTGATGGCAGGCTGTTCCAGGTATTTACCACTCTTTCTGTGAAGAAGTATTTCCTTACTCCTCTCCTGAGTCTACCCCCTCAAGTTTCATAGCATGACCCCTTGTTCTTGAGCATCTTTTACTCTGAGAAATGCTTCCTTCTTGAAACATATTTGTACCCATGAAGTATTTGAAGTCTCTATCATTTTATTTATTTGTTTATTCAGTTGTTGACCAGGTAGGTTCACTGATCAAAAGACCATTTTCAGGCATGACCTGGGCCATGGAGATGGCACAGTACAAATTACAAAATTAACAGGTATAGTATAGAGCAATAATACAGAGCACTAGGCAATAAGAGAACATAGTGCTGATTATGGGTATGATACAGAGCGATAATACAGAGCACTAGGCAATCAATCAATCAATCAATCAATCAAAGTCTTTAGGCAATGAGTGACCAAGATGGTTATACTAAGCTGGTACAGAGGTCGAAGAAAAATGGGGGTTGGGGGTGGATATACAAAATAAATACAGACTGCGAATAACGCAGTTCATGTGGACAAGTGCAGTGAAAAATACATTCACGACACAGCAAGCCTTCCATGACGAGACAATGATCTAAAGGCAGGTAGGCACAGGGTAGTGCAAGTTAGGTGAGGCAAGGCCTAACAAAAAAGGGGGAGGGGAGGAAAAAGAACCTAATTTCATGACATTCACCCTGGGGAGCATGAGTAGGTAAGAATGGTCATAAGGTATATCTTGAAGAGGGAACAGAATTGCAGATGGGAGTCCAGGGCCCTCGGGGGAGGGGTGGCAAGCTATTCCACAGGGTGGGGGCTGCAAAGGAGGAGGCTCTTTAGCTTATACAAATGGAAACTTGTGGGCATTCCAGCAGGAGACTTGAGGAGTTGCAGAGGTCACAGCTATGTGTTTTGGGTCAGAGCAGGGAGGAGAGAGAGGGGAAACATTGTGTTCTCTGATGGCCTTGTCTACGTTACAACCCAGGAGGTAGTCACATCTGGCTCTGGGGCGAGCCATTCTAGGGCCTGATAGAGGGTGCAATGATGGGTGGTGAAGGGTGCCAGGAGGAAAATCTACAGATATTGTTGTGTCTTAGAAAATGGGCACTGGAAAAGCAGCATTCTGATTGGCTGAAACAGCCTTGCTCCCATATTGCTATTTCTTCCTCAACGCCTCTAAATAATTAGTCCCTTATGGCAGCACCCATCACCAGGTGGTATCCCTGTGCCCATGTTCCACTGGATCTTCAGCCGGATTACCACAGTTGATCTGCCACTATTTTTTCTCTCGCTTAGAGAGACGACTCAAGGGCCCTCCCAACTCAGACCACAAATGTTTTTTCAACCCATGCTCCAAATACATTGCCTTACTTATTTGCTTTAAAATAGCCTTTCCCATTCTGCTCCATTTTTATTAAATACAGTATTTAATAGCACCTGGCATGCTCCACAACTCCTATGGAGCAGTTCAGTGAACTTTGACCCAACTGACCTTGGCTCCATCCCAATCGACAAAACTTTCCCAGTAGAGAGGGAAGTTATGGACTGATGCTCGCACATTTTGTACATTTTAAGGACCATCGCTCCTCTTCATAGTGAACTCATCTTTCAGAAAAGAGATGTGCAAGAACAAGGGGCACAATTTGAAGATAGAGGAGGAAGGCTCAAGAGGTAATGTGGAAAGTATTTTTCATGGAGAGGGTTGTGATACATGGAACAGCCTCCCTGAGGAGGTTGTGGAGTCAAGGACAGTGGGGAATTCAAGAATGCATGGGACAGACATAAGGCAGTCCTAGTGGAGGGTGGGAGGAAGTAGCTGTTGGTTAGCTAGGATCTGCAGCTTATTTGTTAGGTAGGAAAATGGGCAGACTAGGAGTGGGCCAAGTGGTCCTTATCTGCCATCAAATTCTATGTTTCTATGTTTCTAACTGCAAAACAGTAGCACCTAGCGTGTAGTGATGAACTCCTAAGGAGCACTTCTGTAAACTTTGACCTGGACTGGCCCCAGCTCCCATTCCAATCAACGAAGTCATGGACTGTTGCTGTCCACACTTTGGGCATCTGAAGGACCATTGTTCCTTCTCCAGGTGAATTGAAAAGTAATAGCCTATAAGACATAATAGGATTAAAGAGCTCCTGACCAGCACCACAGAAGAGAAGACAAACTAAAGGTATCACGTTCTGATCGGCAATTGGGGGCAGGACATACACCTAAAGGAGCTTACTTTACAACAAAAGTGACTTTTAGTCCTTTTAACTGTTTTATTTTTTTTTAATTCTGTAAGTATTAGATACTTTTACGTATAGCCATTTTCTATGTACAATAATACCCTCCAGGGTGGGCTTTATTGGGATATAAAGGACCTTCCAGGGGCTATAAGGCCTCTGCCTGTGGCATTGGGTCTCACTACACCCCTGGGCAGTCTGTTATATCCCAATAATGCCCACCCTGTTGTAATTTAGCCTATATCCTCTCTCTCTTCTCTCTCCATTCCTCAGAAGCTGCAGAAGCTGAGAGAGAAAGCAGCTACCAGCTATCCTACAGCAAGGAGGTGATTTACTGAGTACATTAAATTAAATTCTTAATTCAGGGCCTGAAATAGTAAGTAAAAGTCAGTGCTTTGGTTCTCTTTTGGGGTTGTCTTTACTTACTGTAGCTTTAATTTGCCAGGGAGGTAGTCTTTTTACCTGTTTGTTTTTTAGACACCAAGAACAATCCCTCCACCCACCCCATTCCCCAACCACCCCGGTGCTCTACCTTTATAGTGGAAGCCAGGCCACACCCACTTAAAAGACACAGGAACAGTTAGGCAGCACAGTACAAGCAATAGCCTAGCTGGGATATATAGGTAGATAGGTCCACAAGGGCACATACAAGAGGAGAAGTAAGAAGCTGTAAGTCACTACAGAGGGAGAGAGAGAGAGACAGGGAGAGAAAGAGAAGGAAGGAAAAAAACAGGTTAGGAGGGGAGGAATATCAGCAAGCACCGGATAATGCAGGGAGTGGTGCAGTGCTCCGGCTGTGGTGCAGCAGTCTTCAGAAAAACATTCTGGTTACTGCGGTGCTGTCCCATTTGCAGGCACCTCTCTGGGCTGAGGGCAGAGGTCGCTAGTCTCCAGGCCGAGCTGGCAGTATTCGGGAGCTTCGCCCCACCCAGAGCCATGGGGTCCCCAGCTAATGCTACAATGGCCACCCAGGCAGATGGCAGGATGGACTGTGGTGGGCCCAGAAAGGTTCAGGGAGCGGGCAGAGACATATCTCCCATCCAGTCCAGCTCATGAATCTCTACACAGTGTTGGAGGAATGGAACAGCCCTGCAAAGGAACCCAAGCTAAGACCAGGAAGGAGGTGAGAGTCCTCCAGCAGGGATACCCAGTGGCGGGAGGAAGAGAACCCCTTAGGAAAAAAAAGTTACTCCTGTTGGGGGACTCAGTTGTCCAGGGAATGGATTTGGGCACAGATAGTAAAGAGGAAAGGGAGGTACAGTGTCTTCCAGGAGGCACAGCTCTGAAGGAGGTGGAGCACATTTAGAGGACTGCTGAAGCTGTGGCAAGGAGGGGAGGGCTGGAGGTCATTATCCACTTGGGGACAAATGAGCTATCCGAGGATAAGGCAAGTTTAGAACAGGTGAAGGTGGACTTTACAGTGTTGGGAGGGTGCCTGGGGAAGGTAGCAAGCTCCATGACATTTTCAGAGGTGTTGCCAGTCCACGGTGGGGGGGGGCTGGGGGTAGATGTCCGCATTAGTAACTTCAAAACATGATTGAAAGGCTGGTGCAACGTGAAGGGGTATGGCTTTATTGGGGACTGGGGACCCACCTGGAGTGATGCAGCCCTGTACAGTGGGGATGGACTGCATCTGTTCAGCAAGGGGAAGACAGCACTCAATGGATGGTTTAAATGCTTTGCTGACAAGTGTTTAAACTAGCTGGAGGGGGGAAGGCAACAGGAGCAGGGATACATAGGCAGCCCACCCCTACATGGTAGAGAAAGCAGAAAAATGGAGCAGGAAGAAGAGCTGATATCAAGGTCATCGGAGTCGGGCAGAAATGGAGTAGGAAAGGAATCGGGAATACAAGAGAAAAATATCAGGAAAGAGGGGAGGATGCAGGGGACCAGAAACAGGAAGAGAGAGCGGTCAAGTAGTAAAACATGGAAGGTCATGGTGACAAATGCACACAGCTTGGGAAATAAAGTCCCAGACATGGAGGCCTTAATAACTGAAGGAGACCTGGACATAGTAGCAATAAGTGAAACCTGGTACACAGCTAATCATGAGTGGAAACAAACATACCAGGATATGTTCTATTGAGGAGGAATGGGGGGGGGGGCGAAAAGGGAGGGGGAGTAACCCTGTATATCAGAGATGGTATAATGGCAACACAGGTACAGGGAAGGGAGAGGGAGATCAAGGCACTGTGGGTCACTCTTTAACCAGGAAATGGCATATACAGGCCTTCAGGATACGGAGAGGAACTGGACAGAGAGCTAGTGCAGGAAATACATGAAATGGCAATGAAAGGTGAAATTCTACTGATGGGGGATTTCAATATGCCAGATGTGGATTGGAACACCAGTGTAACTACTTCCAGCCAGAAGCACAGGCATCCTTGATTCACTCCAGGAGGCTGGACTCTAGGCGGCCTGTGATTGATCCCACCAGAGACAGGGCAATCCTAGATCTAGTAATAACAAACAGGGATCGAATCACAGATGTCCAGGTAGAAGGGCAACTGGTATCCAGCGATCACAACATTGTGTGGCTCAGCATAGGGACATATACTCATCCAAGTCGATTAGGACAAAGGTTTTGGATTTCCAAAATGTTGACTTCTCTGAAATGGGGATGGGTATCAAAAGAGCCCTGGAGAAACGGGGCAGGGAGGAGGAAAAACAGTGGAAGCATCTAAAGGAAGCCTTACTGGAAGTAAAAAACAATGCATCAGATTGGTATCCAAAGGCAAGAGAAGGAGAAAGCCACTGTGGTTCTCGAGAGGTGGTGGTAAAGGTCAGGGCAAAAAGGAAAGGGCTCAGGAAATATAAGGAGACCCAAAGGGAGGAGACAGGGGAGTACCTAGAGTATCTAAGGGAAGCAGGAAAGGCAGTAAGGAGAGCAAGACACAGATTGAGGAAGGTTTAGTACAGTCAGTTAAGAAATGGGACAAGACATTCTTCAGGTACATTAGTGAAAGGAGGAAAAACAAGGGGGGTTATTGCAAGGCTCAAGGAAGAGGGAGGGGAATGCAAGGAGGGTGACATGGAAAAAGCAGAAATACTGAATAAATATTTCTGTTCAGTATTCATAGAAGAGGGGGAAGGGCAGGGGCCACAGTAGTACAGCAATTGCTAGGGGTGAAGAGGTGAACAATAGTCCATTCACAGGGAAAATAGTTCTGCAGGAGCTTGCTAAATTGAAGGTGGACAAAGCGAAGGGACCAGATGGCATACACCCAAGGACATTAAGAGAGCTGTGAAGGGAGATAGCAGAACCTCTGGCAGCCATGTTCACTGAGTCATTCAACAGAGGGTGGTACCAAAGGATTGGAGGAGTGCCATGTGGTCCCTCTACACAAATCCAGCAGCAGGAGGAGGCGGGAACTATAGATCAGTCAGCCTAACGTCAGTAGTGGGGAAGATCATGGAAACATTGCTTAAAGAAAGGATAGTGAGGCATCTGGAAGTCATTGGAGCCCAGGACCAAAGGCAACATGGATTCACAGTGGGGAGGTCATGTCAGACAAATCTGGTTGATTTCTTCGACTGGGTGACAAAGGAAATAAATCATGGTGGTTCAGTGGACGTCGCTTATCTTGATTTCAGCAAAGCCTTTGACACAGTCCCACATAGGAGGCTGATAAACAAGCTGGGTAGGCTGGGCATGGGGGACAGGGTGGTAAACTGGATTAGTAACTGTTCAATGTCTTCATCAGTGATGTTGCAGAAGGGCTGGAGGGAAAGGTCTGCTTGTTTGCAGATGATATCAAGATTTATAACAGAGTGGATACCGCAGAGGGTATGGAGAAAATGAGGAGGGACCTGGGCAAGCTTGAAAAATGGTCCGAGGATTGGCAACTAAAGATTAATTTGAAAAAGTGCAAAGTTATGCACCTGGGACACAGAAACCCTGAGGAAAGCTACAGGATGGGGGGGAATTGCTGACAGTCACAAAGGAGGAAATGGACCTTTGGCTATTATTTCAGATGACCTGAAAATGTTAAAGCAGAGTGCTAAGGCAGCTGAGAGGGTCAGTGGCATGCTGGGGTGCATAGACAGGGGTATCATCAGCAGAAGGAGGGAGGTAGTGATACCATTATATAAAACCATGGTCAGGCCTCACATGGAGTACTGTGTGCAGTTCTGGAAGCCGCACCTTCATAAGGATATTAACAGGCTGGAGATGGTCCAGAAAAGGGTGACTAAGATGGTATGGGGTTTGCAACACGAGATGTATGAGGAGAGATTAAGGAGCCTCAATATGTACTCACTGGAAGAGAGGAGGGAAGAGGAACATGATAGAAACATTCAAGTACCTCAAGGGATAAACAAAATGGGGGAAGGAGGGGCATGACATGAAATTGAAGGTGAAGTTGTTAATAGGAATGTGAGGAAGTTCCTCTTCACAGAGAGGGTGGTGGATGCATGGAATAGTCTGCCTCAGGAGGTGGGAGCGAGCACTGTGGATGGATTCAAGCATGCTTGGGACAGGCATAGGAGAACCATAGAGGTACAGCAGTGGGGGGGGGGGTCAGAAGCAGTAATCTAGTACAAGGGCTTACGGGCAGACTAGATGGTCCAGGCGATCCTTATCTGCTGACAATTTCTATGTTTCTATGTTTCAAAGGTTTACATATTAAGGTCCTTCAGTCTCTCCTCATAGGACTTTTGATACAGACCCTGCACCATTTTAGTTTCTCTCCTCTGGACTGCCTCTACTCTGTCTATGTTCTTCCGGAGATGTGGTTTCCAGAACTGGACACAATACTCTAGATGAGGTCTCACCAGTGATTTACACAGCAGTATCACTACCTCCCTCCTTCTGCTGGTAAGCATCCCACTGGCTCTTCCCGCTGCCTTGTCACACTGTTTGGCCACTTTTAGGTCATCAGATATGATTACCCCCAGGTCTCTTTCCTGTTTGGTGGTCATCAGTACCAAGCCGCCCATTTTATACTACCCCTGTGTTTCTGCTATGTGTTATCTAGGGCAAGATGAGTCTGTTTGCAAATGATACACCCATAAAATGCAAGGTGACACACACAAGAGCAGAAAATCTGGGAACAGTGTACTATATTGATGGGACACCAGTAGTGAGCACAGAGGAGGAGAGGGACCTGGGAGTGGTGATCAGAAAAAATCAAAAGTTGGCTGCTCAGTGCAACGGGGTATATGGGAGGGCTAACAGAATTATGGAGTATGTATGGAGAGGGATTACTAGCAAAAGAAGGAAGTGATGTTGCTCTTTGTAGATGACTGGTGAGACTGTATCTGGAGCACTAGTCCCATTTCTGGGGTCCACACTTAAAGGGACACTGTCAACCCATTTTGCATCACATTAATTTTGGATGAAAACCCACATTTTATAATTGCTTACCTTCTCTAAAATGCATTGACGGTGCTGTTTGCTTTATCTTTTTCCTTTCTTAGTAGAACTGAAATGCATGCTAATAATGTAATTACACCCAGCCCTGTTTTGTTTCAAACCCTTGATCTGCTCTCATTACGTGCTCAGCGAACATTAGCAACAGATCCAAGCAGTGCAGTCACTCATTATGCAATAGCCTTCTCTCCTCCCACTACATCATGAGTGTCTAGACTGCATTTAGGGTGTTTCCAGGTCCAAAAAAGATGCACTGGGAATTGACCAAGGAATGTAAACCAACATGGTTTGGTGTGATACACCAGTATGGTGGGCAGTCTGTTTTTCAAGTATTAAAAGAAAAAAATGAGTCTGAATCAAGCAACCAGCTACTTCTGTGGTCTCTACAGCACATGACCAATCACAACATGTGTTTTTTGAACTACATTTTGAGGCCTAAAGGAAAGACCAGGATAGAGTAGAGACAGTGCAACAAAGGGCCACTAAGACAATCCGTGGTTAGCCGCCAAGGTATATGATGACAGACCAAAAGTCTAAAGATGTACAATATTCTCTGGAGGACAGAAGAGAGGGGGCATGATGAAGACTTTCAAATTCACAAAAGGTTTAAAAGAGTGGACACAGAAGTTTATTCAAACCAAGAGGAAGGGGAGGTTCAGAAAGGGCATTAAGAAGTATTACTTCATGGAATACGTGGTGGATGGGTGGAACTAATTCCTGACAAGGTTTTGGAAGCAAAGGCAATAGTGGGGTTCAAATGAAGTAGAACACATAGGGCTATCAGACAGAAACATGAGAAGGGGAGGGAGACTTGAGGGAAGGTGGAGACTAAAGAGTCTCCAGTAGGGCTAGATGGACTGTTCACGTCTTTCTCTGTCCATCACTTTTCCTTGTTTCTATGTTGTATTAATCTGGATTCAGCAGTTTAAGTGGAGTTCTTAAAAACAGTTATAGCGCCCAAGCCAACACACAATAAGGATTTATAATAAAAAAAGTGTACACTATGGGGTAAAAACAACCCTCAGTTTGAAGGCAAATTATTTTAAGTGAGTTTTGAAGAAGAGTAGCATACTACTGTACTGCAGTTATGTAACAGGTGTGAGTGGCAGATAAGGGGCCCTCCTCTAGAGTTAGAGTAGTGTAGCACTGTATAGCGAGAGTGGCTGAGCTAAGAGATTCATCCTGTATTGCTTCAATATAAATCATATATTTACGATTGACTATTTTAATTTTTTTTTTTAAATGGCTGGATTCCCCCATGTTTCTGTATGTAACACAAATTAAAAATGCACTTACTGAAAAACGAGTGTTAAGTGTCTATGTGTTGAATCCACTGGAACTGACGTGGAGCCTTTGGAAATGAGTCATTGACTCAAAGTGTTGTAATTCCGATATGTATAATAAATAAATAAATAAAAAGTAGAGATGATTTGCTTAAACCACTGCAACATTTTTAAGGAGTAGTGTGCTCTCTTGCTTATGTTTACTACCATGAACTGTGAATGAGGGGGGAGAGATGTTGGATCAAGAAAAAGAGACATAGATTTAGATGAAAATGTATTACAGGATACATAAAAACAACAGAACACAAAAAAATTTACTTCAGTCAACTCACTAACACACTTGCTTCTTAATTCCGCCAATGCCACACTTTTTGAAGCAACATAGCTCTGCCTATATTTTATTTATTTATTCTGATAACCAGGTAAGTGCACTGGAGGTAGAAGTAATTGCACTGGTGCTGAAGTACCTTTTTCAGGCATGACCTGGGTCTAAAAAGGATTCTCACAACATATTCCTATTAGTGTGATCATATTCTTGACTGTACTGAGTCTGCCACTAAAGTCAAGTACCAGAAGCACACAATTACACAGAAACACACAGGAGAAACATAGAAAGCTGCTGGCAGACAAAGGTCTCAAGTGGTCTCAGCCAGTCTGTTCGTAAGGTGGTACATGCACCCATAGGGCCCATAACCCCAACCTGTCCTCCCAGCTCCCTTAACCAGCCTATTATGTCACTGCCATTACCTATTGAAACTTTCCACTGTTTTGCATGGACCACCTCAATGGGCAGCCTACTCACTTTCCACCCCGCTCTACGTGAAATAATGTTGCAACAATGCTCATACTCTTTATTTGCTACAACCCCACTTGTTTAGGTTACTTTAATTGCTCTTTTGATGAACTTACTGTACCATTACGGTTTGTTTTTCCTTTGTGTATTTTAACCTGTATGTAACTATTCCTGCTGGACTATGTTAACCTGTTGACTGCTGCTATCCTCCTTGGGATTCCATGAAAACGAGGTGCTGAATCCCAAGGGTTATCCCAGCTGGAGTAATTTCAAATAAATAAAGTCCTTTTTAAACATTCCCTATTCCATCACTAATTTTTCTTATTCTTCTTGGTATTAATATTGCCACTCTGAACAGCTTGCTTGTGTTCACTTTATCAATCAATCAATTTACTTATAAAAAGCACAATTCAACATTTATCAAAGCGCTTGTACAAACATCATAGCAAATAGAATAAATTACATATAAAAAGAAAATGATTAAAAACAGTTAGTAACAGGCAGCAGAAATTTCAGGCTTTAGGAATTGCCAGATTAAAAAGGTAAGTCTTTAAGGCAGATTTAAAAGCCTCAGCAGTCAGACACTCTCTGATCCAACGAGGTAGAGAATTACACAAGGTTGGGGCTACAAAGGCAAAAGATCTAACTCCTGAAGCAATCCCTCATTGTCAGAATGGAGAGGGTGGAGGGGGCTGTAGGGGCAGAGGAGATCTTTCAAATACTACAGTCCCTGTCCATGTAGGGCCTTGTAGGTCATTAATTCAACCTTGAAGGCGATCCTCCACTGAACCGGCAGCCATTGCAGGCTACGGAGCACAGGTGTGACATGGCAGGATCTCAGTAAGCCAGTTAACAACCTGGCAGCTGCATTCTGCACCAGCTGCAGGCGGTGGAGGTCCACCCCCGGTAGCCCTAGGTATAGGGTATTGCAGTAGTCTAGGCGGGAGGTCACAAAGGCGTGGGCCAATGTTGGAAGCTCATCAGGCGGGATCAGGTGTTTTATCCAGGTGATATTTCTCAGATGGTAAAATGAGGTCTTGACAACGGCCGACACCTGAGAATTAAGTGTCAGCCCATCATCAGGCATAATGCCCAGATTTCGCACCTGGTCAAAGGTGTCAGCTGGCTGCCCCCAGCCACAACCTGGATGGCTGCCCAGCAAACAACCCTCTACTAGATGACCTCGGTCCACAACCAACACTTCAGTCTTGTCTGGATTCAACCTTAGCTAGTTGGCACTCATCCAATCCTGGATCTCAGAGAGGCAGTTGTTAAAGACCAAGACAGCATCACCTTGCTCGGGCATGAAGGACATGTACAGCTGAGTATCATCTGCATAACAGCGAAAACTCAGCCTGTACCACCTTATATTGTCTTCCAATGGCAGCATATACATACCATGAACAACATGGGTGAAAGCAGCCTTGCAGCACCCCACAGGACAGGGGGATGGGGGAGGGGCTAAGGGAAAAATCCCAGACTCCACTCCTCCCGAGCCCTGCCCATGAGGAAAGAGTGAACCATCTAAGGCCTGTTCCTAACAGACCACAGATCAGCCACAGGCGCCCAATAACACACACATGGTCGCCAGTATCAAATGCCACAGAGAGATCAAGGAGGACCAAAACTGAATGGCTTCTCTGATCTCTCGCTATTAGGAGGTCATTAAGTACCCAGACAAGTGCCGTCTCAGTATTATGTCTCTTCCTGAAACTGGACTGGAGAGGATCATAGACAATGTGGGTGGTAAGATGATCCTCCAGTTGCAACGCAACTGCCTTCTCAATAACCTTGCCCACAAAAGGCAGGTTAGAGACAGGCATGTAGTTAGCGAGACAGTCATGGCCGAGGGAAGATTTCTTCAGAAGGGGACATACCACTGCCTACTTCAGGGTGTCTGGGAACACCCCTGTCTCCAGCAAGCACCCAACTATCTCGGCCAGGACCGGTCTGATTACCTCCACGCACCCCACTAGGAGGTGCGTTAGACCTGGGCCCAAACTACAGTAAGTCGGTTGCAAACCCTGGATAATCTTCAAGACATCTGTGATGGCCAATCGGTTAAAGTTGGACCAGACAAACTGGGCACCTGTAATCTCCCACCGATCACCGTAGCACCCATCTGAGCAAGTTGTACAGAGCTCCGACCTGCTGGTGCCAACCTTGTCCATGAAAAATCAAGCAAACTCTTCACACTTTTTTGTGAAAAGGCTCCCCAATTCTGAAGACAGGCTGGATTGCACAGCCTGTCCACAGTGCGAAAGAGCTGAGCTGGTTGATTTCGTGCAGCGGCAATCTCCCTGGACAGGAACTCTGCCTTCTTACGGGAGATGGACACTTGATAGTCTTTATAATGGGATATCAATCTAAGTTTCAGTTGAATTCAATTCAATTTTATTTTTATACTGGAAGGTATGTGAGCAAAATACCCATTTTCACAAATGTCCAGTGGTACAAAAATTCGATAATATAGAGAAAAGGTAAGAACAATATTTGCAAAGTTGACGGTATTTACAATAGGAACAGTGTTAATGACAAGATCATTTAGAGTAGGAAAAATACAGATCACTGTCATCATCCAAGCCGGTTTTCTGCCAGCATCACTCCAACCTTCTCCCTACTCTTCTCTCAGCTCCTGCAAAGTCCCATCAAACCAAAGGGACTGAGGGCAAAGGGTGAGGGGACGAACTCGGACAGGAGCTACAGAATTCAGGGCAGCTGTTACCACCTTATTATAGGCTAGTAGCAGATCCCCTGGATCTGAGCTTACACTCTCTCTACCCGATAGGTCCAGCACCACCATAAGACCATCAGGGGTCAACTCTGTAAAGGGCGGTACCGGACCATCTCCATAGGGGCAGGTCTATTGGGGGGAGCTATGAAGCTGAACCCTATAATGTGGTGATCAAACCACCTGATGGGTTCCACCACCATGTCGGAGATCTCCATCCCCAGTAGGAACATTATATCCAACGAGTGACCTTGCCTGTGGGTCACAGAGGTAACCGCCTGTGTAAAACCCAACAAAATCATCAATTGGAGGATGTCTTGGCCAAAATGAGAGAGTTCATCATCGACCCAGGCATTGAAGTCCCCCAACACCAACCATCTGGGGGACTCCAACACCATGTTGACGACGAAGTCCGCAACTTCCTGCAGGAAATCCTTCTCACCCCCAGGTGGATGGTAGATGAGAAGTATTCTGCAGCCCACACCTGCGCCCCTGATACGCTTAAAGCATCTAGTGACCCCCAACTGGCATATCTACAAGGCCCAGCTCCATCTTAAAATAAATGGCTATGCCCTCGCCCCACGATCCAACCTCGGTGGTGTATCAATGACTACCTGGCCGGAACCACTGACTCCAATATTGGACCTGTATTCTCGTCCCAGCCAGGACTCAGTGATGCACGTCAGGTCTGATGATCCAACAAGATCAGCAATCACTGCTGTCTTGTTTTTAATCAACCTGGCATTGCATAACACAGCCTGAGTAAGATAGGCAGTCGAGGTTGACCGTGCTATTTGCCCACAACAAGTGGAGCCCTTGGGTAGGGGAACCAGGCAGGGAGGACCTCTCTCCTTGGCCCATTTTGCTGCAGGGTGTCTCTTGATACCATGACCCCAGTCTGTCCCCCCGCTCGTCCCCCCGCTAGGCCTGGACCCCCCAACCCTTCAATGCCTCCTCATTATTCCCAAGGTGCAACAATGCCTATATACCTCCGCTAATAACGGGGACAATTGAAAGGGCAGAGGACTCTAAGCCCGTGGGAGAAAAGTACCTAACAGCCAAAGCTCTCTGCAGCACATACTGCTGCCCTTAAACCAGCAGCCACACGTTTATAAAATCCATACACCCCTCACTCACCCACATACTCCCTTGCACACTATTTAAATACCCCAAAATAAACCAGCCCCTCAAAATACTCCCTTTTATTCCCTGCATATATTTTAAACATTTTGATGATGCTCCGACCTAAAAAACATTACATGCCCCAACCTCCAAGAAACATTACAAGACAATTGTCATGTTATCAATCATGGAAACTTATGAAAACTATTTAATAAGGTGATGGCTGCATGTGATGGCACGGGATACAAAGACACAGCAAACCAAAGGTAAAGCGCATAAAAAATGCACAAGTGTGCTTATCAATTTATTTTGATAAATGAAAATAACAAAATAATACAGAAATAAAAATAACAGTTGATTAATTCAACACAACAATTCAGCTCTCTGCTTCCGTCAACAGAGGCTGCAGCTTTACTTTAGCCAAGATAGCCTAAGTGTAAGCCCTTCTTACACTTCTCAATTCTGGTGTGAAAACAGCACAATTCACAAGTAGGTCCTTCCCTGCTCACTGTCAGCACTAGACTGACTCGACTATCTAACATTCCCCTAGTGGTGAGCCCTATTTATACCTTAGGGATTACATCACACTTTTTGGGGGAGCTCCCATTTGCTGTGACATTACATAATGTGGAGTTTCCATAGGTCGTGACATGGCCTAATGGGGAGTTTCCATATTTTACCATGCTTTAACATGAAGGGGCCTTTTATTTGGCCCTTTTGCCCAAATAAGTTATATTTCTACAGGCAGCCCAGTTACAATGTTTGTGGGGCTGCAGAAACTCATTTTCATATTTCATTTATTGTAAAGCTGCCCAAACACATATGGGGCGGGGGGGGGTTGAGGGTAGGCCAGGGCACCCATCCATGACAGGGGCCATCCTGTCACACTGCAAAATAATACAAAAGGTTGTTGTTGATTATAAAATGGGCTTCAGAATCCTAGCAATATCATTGGTCTAAACACATCACCTGACCATTCATTATTCTCTGGTATACAGTTTGCAACTAACCTGTCCTAATTTACCTAGCAACAACCTAACTAAATGAAAATAAAACCTTTCCCAATAAAATAAAAATAAAGTTTCCACTTTTGAACACAGAACCACAACAGGGCATGGGTTTCTTCAAAATAAGCATACATCCTGGTAAAACTGAAGGAAAATAAAAACTTTTTCCATAAAAAGAAATAATTTTCCATTTTATAAGTACAATAACCAACTTCAGGGCATGGGTCTGTTGAACATTAATGCACTTCCGGGTGCACTGGCCTCATGCCTTCCAGTTCATCTGGGGCATGCCTTAATTCTCTAGAAAGCATGCCCTGTTTGGGATATGGCTTACTTAATGAATGGAGGGTGAATCTTCAAGTTGAAGCAATTCCTAACAGGGATTCTGCCATCACCGGCACATCATTTAAGTCATGAGGTGAAGGAGGATCCCAGAGCTTTCCAGTATTTTATGTAATATTTCTGCAGTTTCCTGGATGGCAGGAGACCTAGGATGGACACTTGTCTTTCTTTGTCTAGTATGTTCTGTATTTCTATGACAGTGCTATCTTTAGAGTTTTCACAGTAAAGTTATAACTATGTAGGCTTAAGTTATAAGTTCACAGGGACAGTTGGGATGTCTCCTGTTTAGATAAGTGTTTTAGATAAGATAAGAGGAGGCAGTATGGCGCAGTGGGTTAAGGCTCTGAGCTGCAAATCTGGAGACCTGGGTTTGAATCCCACAGCCCCCTAGGTGCATACTGTGTGACCCTGAGCAAGTCACTTAACTTCCTCGTGCTCCCAGGTTGCACCTGCAAACAAGCTGTCAGCTTAGTGTGTCTCACCTGGCAAAAAAAAAAAAAAGATAAGTGTCTCCTCACTCATTCTTAGGGTAAGAGATCCATGAACTGAAGAATCTGGCATCCTTAGAATGGAAGTGGAGGCACTTTTATAACATAAGCAACCCTCCTACTGTTCCTATTCATTTATTATAAATCATTAAACATACTGAACTATGTCTCATGACTTATGGTTAAAGTGTAAAATACAGTTTTGTTATTTTCAGCTGGGCATGAGGGACAGTAGTCCTGTGATTATAAGAACTCCTCTTGCACAGACAAATACTCAGCACTGATTGGCTGAATTACTGATGATTTATAACGCTGCAGTATGTTCATTTATATGTGCCACCCTACTGATGCAGGGCCTCCTCAGAAACTTTGCATACCTCAAAAGTTAGCAAAAAAAAAAAGCACACACATTGCTGGCTGAATTTTCAAAGTGTTTTGTAATAAAATGCTTGTAAAAATTCAGCCAGCTATGTATCTTTTTTATTTTTGCATCTTTCAGTATGTGGTAAAAGTTGCTCCTTAAGAGGAGGTTGTTGTGTGTGGCTGCAGTTCCTGGTGATATATCAGGAGTCACCCTGTCTCAGTAGTCTTATCAAGTAGAAAACCAAGAATGGGTTGGCACCAAATGTCCTGGAACCCATCTTTTAACGTGAGAAGTAGGAAAGCGTTTAAAAAGTATTGTACATCTGCTGAGGCACGTCAATATGGAAAGAAAATGCTCATGTCTTGCTTAACAGCTGAAGTGCCCAAACTGCGTCTAATTTGCTCAAGTTCCCAGGCCTTAGGTGAAACAGGTGGAGGTATTCAGGCTGAAAAGAGGTCAAGGGAAAGATTGCAACCTTCAGATCTCAGAATGACAAGTGAATGCTCACCAATCCGTGAACAAAGTAAAGACACGGTACAGCATTTATTCAGTATGTCCCAGACTGGTAATTAAAGCCTACATTTTTACATGCTATTGCACA
Organism: Neoceratodus forsteri; assembly: GCA_016271365.2. Classification (NCBI taxonomy): domain Eukaryota; kingdom Metazoa; phylum Chordata; order Ceratodontiformes; family Ceratodontidae; genus Neoceratodus; species Neoceratodus forsteri. The sequence goes on along the minus strand of CM057458.1, from coordinate 158,553,075 downwards.
AGAATCTACTACCATTCTCTGAATTTTGTTCCATAAAATACTAAGTTAAATACACTGGAAAATAGTATACATTGAAAACAAAAGCTAATCTAGTCTTAATGAGGGGCTTCAGTTACCAGCAAAAACTCAAAGTACCAATGGATTTGAGAGGCATCAAGCTGTCATAAGCAGCAGCAGGACCCCACTGGGAATGAAAAGTGGCCGTACAGCTATGCTATCTTGTATAAATACAGTGCTTGTAAAGCACTTTGGGATATCTATCTATCTATCTATCTATCTATCTATCTATCTATCTATCTATCTATCTATCTACAGCATCTATCTATCTATCTATCTATCTACATCTAAAATCTTTACTATATTTCAACCTAGGCACTACTAGAAGTTAATTAAAGTACCAATGGTATTGAGATGTCAGTGGCACTAAGGTGTATCAAAGACCTTGTCACTATACAGATCTCACCACAGCCAAGTCATGCCACCTAAACGGTGACATTATTCTTAAATATGTCTTCCTATTAAAAGCCACATCCTCAACTTCACCAAAAGGGTAAATCTGGCAGTGGTACAAATGGCCTCTAACTATAGGCAGCATCTTGGAATCGAGGGTCAAATATTTGAGAACTACTCCTGAAATTGCTCACAGTTCCTTTTTATCAGTAGATGAATCCCATAAGGATGGGCAGTTACTGTTGGTTTAGCTGGCTGAAAACAGATACATTTGAACTCATCTCTTTTTATTGTTGTAATGATTAGAAAGGAGTGAAGTAATTTAAATGCTGATAGGAAAAAAGAATAAGATGTAGGATGCATAAACAATGCAAGAGTAGGGTTGTTCGGAATGCGTACTGACACAATCAGATTCTTCAGATTTCAGCCTTTTTTTCCGAATTCAGATTTTCAGTATTGAAGTAAAAAATCCAAACTCAGAAAGACCATCAGATGCAGACTCAGAATCCGCATTCGACTTAGAGATGGGCAAAGTGGATACAATTTGAGAAGTTGGTGAATTTTGCGAAGTGCCAACTTCACAAAGTTTTTGCAAGGAGACGGTACCCTTTTTCTAGGTGAACTGACTTAAATTCACCCAGCTTCGCCTAACTTAACCTCACTTCGCCACTTTGACAGATGAAGTTAGGTGAAATTAAGTGAAGTTGCAAAGTGGAGCCTTCTATGAAATAATTTGCAAAGGTGAATTTTGCAACTTCAGCTGAACTTCACTGGTGAAGTAAAACTTCAACATCTTCAACTCCAGTGCAACATACTGTAACAAGTAAGTTTTTGTAGATTTTTTACCTTCTGCTTTCTCCACCCCACTCCTTACCTTGAGTGCTGACACTCTGCTGGGCTCAGGACCTGGTTCCAGCAACAGGTCTTGCTGCTGCCACAGTGACTGATAAGTGACTGAGTTACCACCACCACCACTAATGGTCAGTAAGTGCATCCCTCCATCCAGTCCAAATGCACTTGCTGCCATCACCAAAAAGAGAGAGGACAAGGAGGAATTTGAAGAAAGGATAGTCAACCAATCACAAGTTAGCTTGTCACCTCAGTCTCCTGTTCGTTCAGTTCAGTCACTCACTTGTGGATCTAAAAGCCTAGTCCAGTAGTCTCTGAAGAGTCCCCACATGCCATTGCTGATGACCAGGTCAGAAAGAAAGCAGAAGCTCCCAGGTTAATCACTGGACTCAAGTCCTCTCTGTCCTGGTGTCCCAACCCCCACCCTATGTGACCTTCCCCAGCCACACACACTGCACATTGGTAGTGGATATGGACATTAGGCACTACTGGACTGGGGTAGTGGGTATTGACAGTGCAGTGACTGACCGTAATGAACTACCTGCAATTATGTAGTGTGCACTAGAAGAAGGAAAAGGTAAGGATGGCCAACCAACTCTGTCTTGGTCTAGGTAGGTGGCCTATTAGCACCAAATCCTGGGTAAGCCATCCTCCAGAGATGATGGACTGGGAGAAGGCTTGTTGGGCTACCCAGAGTTTATTGCTATTAGCCCATCCCTGGTGTGGCAGTGATGACCGGGACCAGAATGTTAGGAGGAAGCAGGAAATGCTCCCTCTTACCTCCTGAGTGATTTGTTGATGGGACAGGCTGGACTTGGTTGGACTTGTTGGGGCACAGCAGTGGTAGCTTGGGGGGGGGGACTCCTCAGGGGGCCAGGGGCTCAGTCACAAGAAGAAGAGCATTATGGCCCAAGCTGGCTAGGTCTCTGATACTATACATGGGGTGATATGGTTATGGTATACAACAATCACCAGCAGTGTCTCCCTCACTAGTTAGCCACTGAACCACTCACCAACCAAAGAAGTAAGCGCTCATCAAACAGAATATATTCCACTCGTAGAACTGGGTGAAGTCCTTTATTGTGTGTCCATAGTCAAACGTACAAACAGTTGACTGCAATACCCCAGCGCTTCAAACGCTTTCTGGGTTCTTCCTCAGGCGGGCGTGGCCAGAAGAATAATGATACCTTGCAGTTAAAATTAAGTCTTAAAGTGACAGTACAGGTTAACCTCTATTACTGGCCAAGCGCTAATATAAATTAGACACTAACCCTCAAAAAACAAAGGAATAAGTGCACAAATATATTCATTACTTAAAAATCAAAGATGTCAAGTAACTGGGGTGCTAATTACATATTAAGATTGGAATATTAATATTTATAGTTAATAACCATGATATGCCTGCTGTTACAGATAGAAATATGCTATTGATGTTCATAAATAACTGTAAATTACATTATAAACCTGTTTTAAATGGTATAAATAATTTAAATGGGGGGGGGGGGAGATAGGAGGAAGTAAGTTGTTGGTTAATTAGGATCTGCAGCTTATCTGTTAGGTAGGAAAATGGGCAGACAAGGTGGGCCAAGCGGTCCTTATCTGCCATCAAATTCTATGTTTCTGTGTTTCTAAATGTGTGCACATCGAGTTATCAATACATCACAGATCACACGTTATAAAATGGCTTAATAACCCATCTTCATTCAGACCATCATAGCACAGGGCTTCCAATTCAAAAACAACCTGCTCTCTAACTGTAAAAGTTGTTCCACTCTATTGCCCTGCTAAAAGGTCTAACATGATGTAAACATGAGAAATGGAAAGGACTGCTATTTGAATTATGAATGTGTCTTCAATGTATTACCAGTGCTGTATCAGAATCTGGATTTTTTTATAGCTCTAATATGTTTCTGAATTATTTCCTTAACAGACTTTGTAGTTCGACCAATATATAAGGAGGGACAATCACACCATAAAGCATAAATAACAAATGTTGTCTTACAGGAAATGCATTTTTAATTTTTATAATTTTTACTGATAATAGGACTGATGAACTCCTTAAAGGACAACTAAATAAGTGTTTTAAATTATTTCCCATGCCAAATTTGACCGCGTAGTTTGGTAAAAGATAATGTTAGCTACTCACTGTGAAAGTTCTGGCTCATTCTGCAATTTCATTTTTGAGATATCCACGTTTGTATTTTCCTCTGTTTAGTATGTATTTTTTGCAGCTCTGCTTACTGTGAAGGCAGTGCGTGTTCATGTACCTTAGCGCTGTGATGTAATAGGGAGCCACTCATCAAATAGTGAGCAGTGGGGCAGTGCTGAACTCCAGTTAAAGGCAGGCGCCATAGGAACTTATTGATTCCTACATAAAATCTTAAATTAAAAATTACATTGAGAGAGGGTATATTTGTTGCTGGGTGTGTCGTGACCCACTACATGTTCACTGGACCTGGCACTTTGTGTTTTTTGCTGCATGTAGCTCAGTAAATGTGCTTTCAGCTTGGGAGGCTCAGACTCTGTACATTTGTGTAACTGGGCATGGTGGTGGTATTTCTGGCACAAGTTCAGACTTCTGCTCATCGAGGACGACCTCATGCCTGTCCTGCTGGTGTACCCTGTATGCCACAGTGACAGTACATAATCTAGGGAACAGACATATATTTGCTGTCGTTTTGAACAGTAACCATTGAACCGGAGAATGATTTTACTGTGTCCATGCCAGTGTCATGGTCCCGGTCACGTATTGGCAAGAACATTATATGTACATGCATGACACATCAGAAAAGTAGCTGTACTTAGCTCAGTATGTATGTTCTGCTGCAAGTTTTGAAATAAATTATTCTAATGAGGAATGCATTAGTGACTGATCTGGCCATGTAAAGTTATTGGCAACTGGGTACCTTGAAATATTTTATACATGTATATCCTATGTGTACAGACACACACACACACACACACATATATATATATATATATATATATATATATATATATATATATATAGATATCTGTACACATATTCATATAAACATACATAGTAAAAGTACACAGTGATTTTGTTCTGCACATAATTGCTTTTACTATGTAAAATAAAAGCATGAGTAGAGCACTGAATGCCCTGTAATGCCTTCATTCTATGATGTGTGCTCCCTGCAGTATTGCATCACTATGTAAAACATTTTACTTTGCACAGAATTTCACAGTGCAGATCTCTATTACTAGATGTCGGAAATGATTACTGTAAATAGGACCATCATGTTCTGCATTGATTATCAAGTTGTTTGCCCTGAGCTGCTGGGCGACTGGACTCTATTTCAGAAAATAAATGATAAACGAATACCTGTGGTGCCTTTGTTTTTTCTTTTGGCAGTATCCTCTTTGGTACATGTGGCACGCGCGTGCGTGGAGCTGTGGATCCCTTTTTTCCCATTGATTATCAGGGCACTGCTCTGCCTAGGCAGCCATATACAAACTAAAAGCATACCCAGCATCACAACCCTGTACTGTGTATGGAGGCCTCCGTGGCCAGCAGAGCCCTTGATCCCAGAGAATGACTTCCTGTCTCATAAAGAGGACATATACCATGCCGTTGGCAGGATGGGGGAGCAGGGGTTACTTCCTGGGGCCCAGTGCCAATAGGGGCACTGGCCACACAGCATACTGCAGGAAACAGGCTGTGAGCTGGTAGTGGCCCCATAGTTTCAGCTTTCCCAGGGGCCACATAATTCCTCTCAAGTGGCCTGGACATATACAATAATAACACCTTGCTATGCAGACATACCAGGAGAACAGTTTGTGTGCTACACTGTCAGCATTTTGTGTTGCAAAAAGCATAACTTGTTATCCATGTAAGCAGCCTGTGCCCAATGTCATTTTGCAAAGGGCAAGAGTGTTTTTTTGGGTGCCTAATTTGTGAGGAAGTGACCCAGCAGAGATGACCTTCCAAATGTTACAGAGAACTGCCTGTTATAGATGGCAGATGTTCCCCAACTGCTTTTCTTTGCTTTCCTGGAAAGCATTTTATAAGGCATAAAAGTGCATAGTAAAAGCAATAATGTGCAGAAAAGATTACTATGTAAAAGTTATCTGAGAGGCATTTCGGGCACAGTTCGCCTACTGTGAACTTGTACACTGCTCCTACAGTTAATGGTATGCATAAATGCCGTAGTATAATTATAACATGCTTTATATAAATCTGCACATAATTGCTTTTTCTATGTAAAATACAAGCAGGAGTGGGATAACAATGAGTGCCCTGTAATGCATCCATTCTGTGATCTGTGCTCACTGAAGTTTTGCATTACTATGTAAAACATTTTACTTTGCACATAATTTCACAGTGCAGATCTCTATTACCAGATGTTGGGAAAGATTACTGTAAGACAGAACCATTGTTTTCCTAATTCATTAGCAAGGCACTGCTCTGCATAGACAGCCATAGAGAAACTATAAAAATGCTGATCTGCTTAAAGGGAAACACTGAAAAACGCAGAGCTTTCCCTAGTCACTACAAAAATGCCTGATTAGTGTTTTCAGACAGTAACTTTTTTTTAATTACCTCTAATTGCTTTTCTAGTGATTTAAAAAGTGATCCTCAACTTTCACTTTCTATTGCTGGCAGCCACCATCTCACAGGCATCAGAGAGCTTCCTGAGCTCACCTTATGCTAATATATCCTGCCAACCAATAGCAGAGGTCAAACAGACATATTAGCATACAGTGAGCTCAGGAACTTACTGCTGCTCATGAGATGGTGGCTGCCAGCAACAGAAAGTGGAAGTTGTAGGTAGCTGTTTTAAATCACTAAAAAACAAGCATTTGTCAATGCCGAATGATGATTGCGTTGGTGTGTTGAGCTCGCTCACTGCCCCTCTGTCACTCGCTCAGTCTGTTTCTCCCGGTGCTGCAGGTTGCTCTTTTGTACTGGGCTCCTGCCTGCATTGGCACCTTGTTCTGCCCACTAAGAAATCCACAGCTGTCCTGACAGAGCTGCGTTGAGGTGGCTCACTCCCCCTCTCTCACTCACTCATTTTGTCTCTCCTGGTGCTGCAGGCTGCCCTTTTGTACTGGGCTCCTGCCTCTGTTGATGGCTTTTTCTGGCCACAAAGAAATCTGCAGCAGTCCCGACTCAGGTCTGTTGAGCCTGCTGACTCGTCTGTCACTCACTGTCTCTGTTTCTGCCAGGGTTGCAGGCTGGCCTTTTGTACTGAGCTTCTGCCAGCATTGCCACCTTTTCTGCCAACAAACAAATCCGCAGCAGTCATGATAGAGCTCCATTGAACTCGCTTCCTCCTTTCTGTCACCTCGCTTGTTGTGTTTCTCCCGCGCTGCAGGCTGCCCTTTTGTACTGGGCTCCTGCCTCTGTTGGCGCTTTTTCTGCCCACAAAGAAATCTGCAGCAGTCCTGACAACGCCTGTTGAGCTCGGGCCACCCTTCTCACTCGCCTCCTTCCATTTCTGCTCGCTAGGCTGCCCATTTGTATTGCCTCCTGCCTGAATTTTTGCAGCAGTTACAACACAGCTCCATTGAGCTCAACCACTCCCTCTCTTACTCGCTCATTCTGGTTTTTCCGCCACTGCAGGCTGCCATTTTGCACTGGGCCCTGCGCATTGCTGCCTTTTCTGCCCACAAACAAATCTGCAGCAGTCCCAACAGAGTCTGCTGAACTCACCTACCCCCTCCCTCACTCGCATATTCTGTGTCTCCTGCCACTGCAGGCTGCCTTTGTACTGGGCTCCTGCCTGCATTGGTGGCTTGTTCTGGCCAGAAAGAAATCTGAAGCAGTCCCGACACAGTTCCATTGAGCTCACTCACCCTCTCTCACGCACTCATTCCGCTTCTGCCTCGCTGCAAGCTGGCCTTTGTACTGGGTTCCTGCTCATGCTTGCCGCATTTTCTGCCCACAAAGAAATCCATAGCAGTCACAATAGAGCTCCACTGAGCTTGCTCACTACCGCTCTGTCACTCACTCATTCTGATTCTCTTGGCGCTGCAGGCAGTGTTTGTGTAACGGGGCTTCTGGCTGCATTGGCACCTTTGTCTATCCACAAAGAAATTCACAACTGTACTGACAAAGCTCCACTGAGGTCACTCAGTCTCCCTCTGTCACGCGCTCATTCTGTTTGTCCTGGCATTGCAAGCAACCCTTTTGTACGGGGCTCCTGCCTGCATTGGCGCCTTTTTCTGCCAACAAAGAAATCCGCAGCAGTCCTGATAGAGCTCCGTTGAGCTCACTCAGTCCCCCTGTCTCACTCACTCGTACTGTTTCTCACACCGCTGCAGGCTGGCCTTTTCTACTGGGCCCCTGCCTGCATTGATGCCTTTTCCTGCCCACAAAGAAATTCATAGCAGTCCTGACAGCACTCCGGTGAGTTCACTCACTCCCCCTTCCTCACTTGCTCTCTCGTTCTGTTTTTCCCAGTGCTGCAGGCTGCCCTTTTTACTGGCCTCTTGCGTTGGGGCCTTTTTCTGCCCACAAACAAATCCAGAGCAGTCCTGACAGAGCTCAGTTGAGCTCGGTCACCCCTCTCACTGCTTCATCTTAATCTGTCCCAAACACTGATGTCCCACAGCGACCGTGCTATTCTCTGTCAGGAGTGCAAAAACATATTTTAGCCAGGATGTGAAAAATGACAGCTGTACTGTTCATAAGGAGGTGTGAAAGAATGCCCTGTTAAAAATATGGCGTGAAAATATTACAAATTTGCGAAGTTACAAGGGTGTGTGGAAACAGTTGAGCGCACGCTTGTAACACAGTCATGTTATGGAGTTTTGTCACCAAATTTTCAACATAGGGATTTTAGGACCTCTGCTCATGAACAGTGCCACTGTCATTTTCTTAATCTGTCCCGAACACTGATTTCCCACAGCAACCGCGTTTTTCTGTGCCGCAACTGTGAAACCACATTTCAGTCAGGATGTGAAAAATGACAGCTGTACTGCTCATAAGGAGGTGTGAAAAAATGTCATTGTTGAAAATGTGGCATGACAATATTACGAATCTGCAAAGTTACAAAGGTGTGTGGAAAGTGTGCAATGCACACTTGTAACACACTCATTTGATGGGCTATCATCACCAAATTTTCAACATAGGCATTTTAGGGCCTTTGCTCATGAACAGTATCACTGACATTTTATTAATCTGTCCTGGACACTGATTTCCCACAGCGACCGCTCTATTCTGCACTGGAACTGCAAAACACATTTCGTCCAGGATAGGAAAAATGACAGCTGCACTGTTCATATGTAGGTGTGGGAAAATGGCAATGTTGAAAATCTGGAGGAAATATAAATTCGCCGGGTTACGAAGGCATGTTAAGGCAACTGTGCAATGCACGTCATAACACAATCATTTTATGGAGTATCATTACCAAATTTTCAACATAGCCATTTCAGGACCTCTACTCATGAACAGTGTCACTGTCATTTCCTTAATCTGTCCCAAACACTGATTTTTGACAGCGACCGCGCTATTCTGTGCCGGAAGTACGAAAACACATTTCCGCCAGGATGTGAACAATGACAGCTGTACTGTTCACAAGGAGATGTGACAAAATGGCAATGTTGAAAATCTGGAGTGAAAATATTGCAAATTCATGAAGTGACGAGCGTGCGTAGCAACTGCACAGCGCACGCTTGTAAAACAGTCATTTTTTGGATTTTTCCCACCAAATTTGCAACATAGGCTTTTTGAGAGCCCACCTCATGAACATTGGCAATGTCATTTCGTTAATCGGCCCCCAAAGGTGATTCCACGCAGTGACCACGAAATCACCCTTCGGGCCCAATTAACGCCATGACAGTGACAGTATTCATGAGGAGGGGTCCCAAAAACCCCATGTTGAAAATCTGGTGTCAAAATTCCAAAAAATGCCTGAGATATGCAGCAAAGTTGGAAAAACCCTATTTATTACATTATACAGCTTACCGGCATTTCCTCAGTTAGCGGTCGGCTTTGAAGAGTGTGAGCGGTTCCGGTCCACCAAAGATCATCGCGCCCAGCCCGGAGGTAAGTATGGGGTGAGGGGGTGGGGAGGCAGGTGCGAGTGGGTGGGTGCGGGTTGTGGGTGGGGGGCCGAGAGACTACAAGGGACAGTTTCCTTTTTCAGGTACAAAAAAAACTAAAGACTTTATGGAACCGTTTTCCCTTTACAGGGCCATGTGGCATGCTGGGGTGGGCCCCAGCATGCCACCAACCACTTTTTTGGGGGCTAGCTGTAGCCGACAGGAGTCAGCAAACAACAAAGGGGGTTCCTTTTGCCAACGGATTGGGCACCTGTCGGCAGACAGTTAAACAAGGGATTCCTTTGTGCCGATGGGGACTGGGCACCCCCATCAGCAAACAAAAGGGGGGATTTTTTTTTGCCGATGGGGATTGGGCACCCCATCGACAGACAGTTAAAGAGGGAGAGGGCTACATTATGCCGATGGGGAGGGCTCTCTGTCGGCAGAAAACATGGTGGGTTAATATTGTTTAGAATACGCGGCAACCCTCGCCATGTTTACAAACAATATCAGGGTTTAGTACATCCCACCCTGCAATGATGGGTCGCCCCTCATTGCAGTGGATGGCTTATGCTGCAATGACGAGGTGGCCCCTGATTGCAGTGGCTAAATTGTCGCCATCAGCAGTAAAGTTCAAATTTGTGTCAGCAGCAGCCGTGCCACGGCATTGGGGAAGTGGGACAGCCTTGCAGGCTGGGGCCATTGTTCACAGCAGTGCCCTGCCTCACAGCCTGCTTTCTCAGCAAGTTGTCCCAATATGTTTCTTGCGCCAAGAATCAACATAAAAGTTGTTACTGTCTGAAAGCATTACTCGAGTTTCTAGTGTCTGTGAAAAGCTGTGTCTTTTCCAGTGTTTTCCTTTAAACAAACTGCGATGTTGAAGCTGACCTGGTTGTGACAGCTTTTCAAATGAATATGGAAGCATATCCAGCATTACAACAATATACTGGTAATGAGGCCTCCATGGACAGCAGAGCCCTTGATCCCAGCAAATGACTTCCTATCTCATAAAAAGGCCATATAAGATTATAACACTTTGCTATGCAGACGTACCAAGAGAACAGCTGATGTGCTACACAGTCAACATTTTGTAGTGAAAGAAGCATAACTTGTTAGCCATGTTACCAGTATGTGCCTAATGTCAGTTCACGATGGCCAAGAGTGGTTTTTTTTGTGGGGTGGTTGCCTAATATGTGAGGAATTGACCCAGCACAGATGGCCCTCTTAACATTTTACAGAGAACTGCCAGTTATAGATGGCAGATGTTCACCAAATGTTTCTCTTGGGTTGTTGAGAAATCATAATAGAAGGCATAAAAAGTACAGAGTAAAAGCAATTCTGTGCAGAAAAAGACTACTATGTAAAAGTTACATAACAGGCATTATAGGGCACAGTTCACCTACTAAGAACTTGGACCCTGCTCCTACAGTGAGTGGTATGAATTAATGCATAACTGCCCTACCATTATTAGAACAAGCTTTATATAACTATGCACATAACTGCTTTCGAACATAAGGAGATAGAGCCCATTGATTGTCAGTATTCTATAGAATGATATACTAACAAGTCGTATGTACAGTAGTCTCTGTTTGAACTAGGGTTAGAATCTCTATGAATCTTATAAGAAGAATGCATAAAAGTCAGGTTAAAACAACAAAGTTGTCACAGCACCTCTGGCATATAGCCCCAGCCTCACTGCTAGCAGTCTTTGGGGTGTAACTTGTATTCCGCACTAAAACAGGTCAATGTGAACAGTTGCTATGTGGGATTGAAAGTGGAGGAAGACAGTAGCTCAGGGGGGTGGAGTAAGGCTAAGCTTGCAACCTCCCTTGGGGCATCTCCCCATCAATTCATGGTGCGGCTTTATCACTGGTGTGAAAATGTCATGGTATATCAATGCCATATGTGGAAGCCAATCAGCAAAGATGGGTTGTTGCTACTGGAGTCACACCTGAGACTCCATCCCCATAGCACTCTCAGAGCACCTCCTCAGGCGGATGAAGGTGCTAGACCAGACATGTAGAGAGCAATGGTTGTTGCACAGCTGTATACACCCCAAGCCGCTTATCTGTGGGTTTTTTTTTTTGCAGTGCTATTACGAGCCTCCTGCCTTGTTGTAGGACACTTGGTCCAGGCCCATCAGGTCACTGGGTGACAGGCAGCATATAAAACAATTGTTTAGTGCTGTGCCATGAGTATGTATGGAGATGGGATGCAGTAGTGCTGTAGCCATATGGAGAAAAGAAGTGGGAGAGCGGCTTGTGTTTCATCAGGAGTCTGCAGGACCAGTGGTGGCATTGGCACCGCCATATGGCTATGCCAATGTCAGCTTTCTGGCATTCTTTGAGGAAGTTCAGATAGAAGGAGACACTAGGAGAGGATAATTCCCCATACTGACAACAGCGTAGGACATCTATGGCCGACATTACTACCTGTATAACTGTGTTGCCTCCACAAAATGATCTGTTAGTAAATTAGTATTGAAGCAGACTCCCACCATCTATTTAAAAAAAAAAATCACAACAACCCATGATGACACAACCAAAGGGAGCCAGGAAGCCGTGGCGCGTACATTTTCAGCTTTTGTCAGATGCCAAAATATACACTGCATGACAATCTGATAGGCATGTGTAAGGGACAGGCATTGACACTCAGTGAATATGCCAACACCCTAGTGTACCATTCGCCACATATAGCAACATAGCAATTGTCAGCAGATAAAAGACCACTGTGCCCATACAATGTGCAGGAAAGCACACACTACTGTGGCCTCTGACCCTACCTGGTCAATGTCTTTTCACACTGTCTTCTCACCTGTGCTCCACCCCATCCAGAGTATACAGCCTGTTGCAGATGTTGGTGTCCTCTCAAATAGGCAGACCTTTCCTCCAGTCCTACTGCTGAATGTCTGTAAACAACACATAAGACAGGACTGACCCAAGAACTGATCCCTGAGGTGCCCCGCTGGCCACTACATGCTCCCCTGGTTGCATCCCATTTCCCACCACCCTCTACTTCTTGTCTGTTACCCAGTTCATTACTCAGTTTACCACCTTGTGCTGCATCACTGAGGGAAGGAGGGCACTGCGCCATGGGAAAACACTAATTCATTTTCTGCTGCTACCTAGTGAGGTGTGGACCACCAGTCATCAGGGAACACCTTCATTAGTATCGTGCCATGTATCTGCCAAAAGGGGGGAACACTACACACCATGGAAACTCTGTAACTTCTCTGGGGCCATGATCACCAAAGGGAGGGAACCAGTAGCCTCCATGGAAAATGTTGCTTATCTATGGGGCCACTGATCATTGAGGGGATGAGGGAACAGTCCAGACAGCAGTGAGTGCTGTTTTTACTTTTTTTTGCTTGATATTTTTACGCCACCTTCATGTAGCCCAGCCACACACTCCTTTGGGTGGCTACACCCCCTCACCGCTCCGACCTACCAGCTGCCGTAGTTGCTACCCTTCCCTCCAGCTGTCCTGGCATATCCCTTTGCTTGGGGGGGGGCTACCCCATTTGCCTGTTGTGGAGACCAGGAGGGAAACTCTCCTGGTATCCAGTGGCACCATCGCTCATCTTCACTGGGAGGTACAGCATCTGGGCTATCGGCTTTGAGGCAGCAGGGAGGGTGAGCCGCTGTCATCTATGCAGCTAGTGTGGCCCTTTCCTTGTTCCTTTGCTTCACCCCTCAGCAAGCACATGCTGCGGTGTCCTTGCATAGGCCTGCAAGCGGTGTGTGGTCACCCATGCTGCAAAGTGCATATGGCCAGTACTGGCCACAAGGAGCCACCAGAGAGAGTGGTGTGCTTCTGTCCTCCCGGGGAGCATATCAAAGAAGCTCTTATACCCTCCTGCCAGCCTCCGCTCCTCTCGTCCTGGGCTCGTGAGCATACCTGGGTCACCAGCATACCAGGCGAACACCTTTATCCGGTGCCACAGAGCTGGCCCATTTCCAGTTTCAGTCAGTGCTATGTACGCTGCACAATGGGCCAGTCAAAATGGCATGGCAATCATACTCTGAATATCGGACCACGCCAATATTCCAGTCAGTGTGCTACTCCCAGAATCTTGCCCAGGTGGAAGTACTGTTTGGCTATGCTAACAGGGCTTCTTAATATTGCACACCCTCAAAAAACATGGTTTTGGTGGGTACACTTGGATTTACTCCAGGCCAGTCTTTTCAGTATTTGGCACCAGATGTTTGTACTGCATACTCAAATTGTCCATCTCCACCTACTTAGGCAAGGAACAAAGATGTACTATCTGGTATTATTTACAGTTCAAATGGATACTTTACCATGCTAAGTCTGGGGACATATATTAAAAAAAATGCCTCGTGATGAAACATAGATACATAGATACATAGACAGTGTCGGCAGATAAGGGCTTATGGCCCACCCAGTCTGCCCATTTGAGCTTGTAAGTTCAGTTTATGTTTTCCTAGAAGTATGTTGCCCCTTACCCCTGACCTCTAGAATTCCTTTATGTCTATCCCATGCATTCTTAAATCCCGTGATTGTTTCAGCCCCCACCACTTCCTCTGGCAGGGTATTCCACTTGTTCACCACCCGTTCTGTGAAGAAATTCTTCTCATGTTTCCTCTGAATCATCCTCCTTCCAACTTCATCCCATGCCTCTACTCCTGGAGCATCTTTTTCGCTAAAATAGTGTTTTCCTGCACCCTGTTCCTCCCTGTAAGATACTTGTATGTCTCTATCATATCCCCTCTCTCCTCCTCTCCTCCAGGAGTACATGTTCAGTTCCTTCAACCTGTCTTCATAGGACTTGTGATGCAATCCATGCACCATCTTTGTTGCCCTCGTCTGAACCTTCTCTACCCTGTCTATGTCCTTACGTGGGTATGGTCTCCAGAACTGTACACTGTACTCCAGGTGGGGCCTCACTAGTGTCTTGTATAGGAATTATGACCTCCCTTTTCCTGCTGGTGATGCCCTGCCTATCATCCCAGCATCCTATTTGCTTTACCTGCTGCCTTGTCACACTGTTTCCTACCTTAAGGTCATCAGAGATGATAACCCCAAGATCCCTTTCCTGCTTGGTGCATGCTATATCCTCACCCCCAACTGATATATTGTGCCAGGGTTTTATGCCCCATATGCATTATCTTGCACTTCTTTGCATTGAATTTCAACTGCCAAACCCTGACCATTCTTCAAGTTTCTGCAGGTCCCTTCTCATTCTGTCTACACCCTCTGGTGTGTCTACTCTGTTACAGAGCTTGTGTCATCAGCGAACAGTGAAATTCTGCCTTCTAGGTCCTGCACAATGTCACTGATAAAGATGTTGAATAGGACCGGTCCCAGCACTGATCCCTGTGGTACCCCACTGGTCACTCTTCCCTCTGTGGAGTGACAGCCATTTACCACCAGCCTCTGTGTCCTGCCACCCAGCCAGTTACCTACCCACCACACTACTGTCCTGCCCACACCCATATTCCCCAGTTTGTGTAATAGTCTTCTATGTGGCACAGTGTCAACGGCCTTGCTGAAGTCCAGATAGGCCATGTCCACTGCCCTCCTGATCCACCTCCCTAGTCAACCAGTCAAAAATTCAGCGAGGTGGGTCTGACATGACCTCCCCTGGTGAAACCATGCTGCCTTGGGTCCTATGGTCCATTGACAACCAGATGTTCCACCAATCTCTCCTTCAGTAGTGCTTCCATGATCTTCCCCACTATCGAGGTGAGGCTGACAGGTCTGTAGTTCCTCGCTTCCTCTTTGTTCCCACTTTTGTATAAGGGGACTACATCTGCTGTCCTCCAGTCATGGGTACCTCCCCTGTTTCCAGTGATCGGCTAAACAGGATAGCCAGAGGTTCAGCCACCACCTCTCTTAGTTCTTTAAGGACCCTGGGGTGCACCCCATCTGGCCCCATTGCTTTATCAACTCTTATTACTTCCAGTTCCTTCAGGACCCTTTCTCGTGTAAAGGGACTTGTGTCCATTTCTGCACCATTCTCACCCCTTGTACTCCCTTCAGACCCATTACCCTCCTCTTCCTCAGTAAAGACTGAGCAGAAATACCTGTTCAATATGTCAACTTTACTGTTGTCATCCTCCACGCGGCCCCCATCCTCCCCCTTCAGTCTCACTATCCCTCCCTTTGTCTTTCTTTTTTCACTTATGTACCTGTAAAAGGTTTTGTCCCCTCTACCCACTGATTTTACAATGTGTTCTTCTGTCTGAGCTTTGGCTTCCCTTACTGACCTCCCTGCCTCCCTTTGCTTCTCCTGGTACTTCTCCCTATCCCCTTCTGCCTGTGTCTTTTTGTATTGCCTGAATGCAATCTTTTTGGCTTTCACTTTCTTTGCTACCTCTTTGGAAAACCATAATGGTCTCCTCTTCCTTTTCCTCTTGCTAACCTGCTTAATGCATAATTCTGTTGTTCTTGTAATCCCCATTTTAAATACTGCCCACTGTTCCTCAACCCTGATTCCTGTCCCATTCCCTTAATGTCTCTTTCAAGTATCTCCCATTTTCCCAAAGTCTGCCCCCTAAAATCCAGGATACGTGTTTTTGTGTGGTTTGGTTCTGCTCTTTCTGTGATTTCAAACCACAATGACTGGTGGTCACTGTTTCCCAGGTGCTCCCCACTGTTACCCCCATCACACTGTCCCTGTTTGTGAGCACAAGGTCCAGTATTGCCTTCTGCCGAGTTGGTTCCATGACCAGTTGCTTGAGGAAGGCACCTGAAGGAGTCCAGGATAAATCTGCTCCTAGTTGATGCTGCTGCTGGGATGCTCCAGTCCACGTCTGGAATATTGAAGTCTCCAACCAGTACTACCTCACCTTTGTCTGCCATCCTTTGGATGGCTAGCATCAACACCCTATCTGTTTCTTCCTCCTGGGCTGGTGGTCTATAGACCACACCCGTAGCGGATGGCTGTCCCTATTTTCCTTTCCAGCTTAACCCACAGTATTTCTCCCCATTTTGTTCCTCCTGGATCTCTGTGGCCCTTATGTCATTTTTTACATACAGTGCCACCTCCTCCTTCTTGCCTGCTCTGTCTCTTCTGAATATGTTGTAGCCAGGTATGGCCATCTTCCAGTCATGGTTATCATTACACCAGGTTTCAGTGATGGCCACAATGTCCAGGTCTGACTGCACCATGACAGCCTCCAGATCTTCCATCTTGTTGCTAAGGCTCCTGGCATTTGCACATGGCTTTCCATGATTTGACCTCCTAGACTGTTTTGCTGTTCTACTCCAGCCCTTCCTTGGTTGTCCTTTATCCCTGGTTCTCCTTGCTGTCTGCCCTTCTGCTGAATTTTGCCCCTTTCTGCCTATCCACCTCTTGGGCACTAATCTCCATCTTTTGCACACTGCTTTGCAGAGATAGCCACCCTCTGGTTCACTGGTTTCACTGCTAGCTGTGGGGGTGAGGCAAGGGTACCCTCCTTTCGGCCTGCCACCCCTTGCTAGTTTAAATGCTTGTCAGTGTAGCATTTAAACTTATCATTGAGTGCTTGATTCCCTCCAGGATGGATGCAGGCGATCAGGCTTGAACAAACCTCCATCCCTCAAGGTGGGTCCCCAGTCACCAATGAATCCAAACCCTTCCTCACAGCACCAGTTCTTCAACCATGAGTTAAAGTTCCTGGTGCATGCACTCTATGCTCTCCCTTGCCTCTACTTGGGTAGTACTTCTGAAAGTGACAGAAGTAGCTACTTGCTTGAGATCCCTCCCCAATTTCCTAAACTCTTCCTGAACTTCCTTTGGCTCCCCATTTGCCAGGTCATTAGTACCTAGGTGGATAATGACATCCAGCTCACCCTCCGCCTTGCCTTCCCAGTGATCCCTAGGATCTTCCTGCCATCCCTCCATGACGTGGCACCTGGTAGGCACCTCACCGCCCCTGTCCTCCCTCCTGTGTTCCTAGCTGGATCCCTCTTATGATGGAGTCCGCCACCAGGATTCACTTCCTCCTCCTCTGGGGTCCACTGCTTTCCCCGCTGAGGTCACCTCCTTGGCTAACCTCCACATCCTTTCCTTCCACTTCTCTGGGTACCTCTATTTGGTTGTCCTCGTTTGCCAGTGTGGTATATGAGTTCTTGAGTGGAATAGGATCTAGGATGTGCCTCTGCCTGACTGCTCTAACCCTCCCTGAGCCCACTGTCATCCAAGTGCTCCTCGTTCTCGGCATCCTTTGAGGCAGTTGCATTGGACTGGGTGGTCTCTGGATAGGGGTGATGGTACTCCTGACTCAGTTTACTTCCGCTCTGAGTCTGGCTACCTCATCCCGCAGTCCAGAGAGATGCATGCAGATAGGGCAGCACCTCAGTGTCCAGAAGGTCTGCCTGAATATGGCTGCCCCACAGCCACTGCATTGCACCACTCCCACATTATACTGCAATTATACTGCTATTCCACTACTTGTCTGCTACTGAAGCTCTCCTAGTTCCCTTTTTATTAATTTACTGTCCTAAAAATCCTGCCACTGATCCTCAGATAATTTTCTTTAAAAAATGGGCCAGTCCATGTTTGCTCACGAAAACCAGTGATGCGCATCACTGCCACATTCCAAAGCCTGAATAACACGTGCATAGTGTGATTTCGCAGGGGCTAAAAAGTGTAGCCTAGCACAAGGAAACACTATGCTGTGTGCCAGGGACCAGGCTCTCATAACAAGAGCAGTTGCCAGGAGGTTGTGCATTGCTGTACCACGCAACACATTATGCCACGCCGAGATGGTGTGTGTCTAGTGTTGCCCATCACCTCCGATCACAGGTCTACAAGACTTATACCAAATCCACGGTGTCCAATGGTCTGTCCTCCAAAATGACACCAGCTCCTGTAATGTTTCCAAAAGTCCTTGTGTCTAGTGGTCCCTCCCCCTAACCAACACCCATTGCCATACTGTTTCAAAATGTACCTGTTGTCCAGTGTGACACTCCTCCCTGCCAAATCCATGTCCTGTATTGATGTAACAATTCCCTGGTGTGCAGTGACACCCCCTGCTGATCCTGATCCCTATACAAACAAAAGCCACCACCACAGTTTGTGACAGCCCCCCCCAACACACACACACATGGCCATGGCAGGGGTGTCACAGCTATGCCACTCCATTGTAAAGTAGCCCTCACCCCCCCAAAATATTGCCAGTCTCATTACCAGCAAATGGCAGCACATGCTGCCCCAGTCAACCCCAAATAGTGATGGTTCCTCCACCCCACCCACGTCACCACTGAACGACCCAGTGGTCCTGCTTACCATATAGTCAGTGCTGGGATGCAATAATGGTGGTTTACAGACCACACTCACAGCTTATTGTACACCCACCATGTGGACAATAGCAGGGAGCGTTGTAATTTATAGGCCCATTCCTATAACTAAGCATTGTGCTCCCTGCTGCTGTGACACTGTAGGTGGCCATAAGTTGTCAGGAGTAGTCTGCCACCTGCCATTGTTTCAAGTGGCACTTACTGTATGGTAAGCAGAACTAGTGGGTTGGTCAATGGTGCCTCAGGTATGGTGAGGGGACCACCACCAATGGAGGTTTGCTGGTGCTGCATGTGCCGCTACTTGTTGGAAATGAGACTGGCAATTTTGTTTTGGAGGGTGCCACTTCAGAATGGAGTTCCACATCTGTGGCACCACAGCCATGGATGGGAGGGTTGTGACACACCATGGGGGATTTTGTTTGCATGTAGGGGATGGAGCACTGCATACTGCGAAATTCTTGCTTTGATGTGTGGAAGTTACTTTGGAGGAAGTTGGGAATCCAACAGCAAGGGGGGGACAGTTCATGGGACGGGCAATTGTCAGTACTAAAGTAACTCCAGTGACATGCACATAACCCAATAATGTGCATGGAAATGGACCCTTAGCACCTAACATGCCCAATGGACTCATTTGCATGGGGGCTGTGGACCACTTCATATGCTGCCTTGGAACTAGGTATTGTGGGGGGTCCTACTTGACTGTTGTACATGGGGAGCATAATCAGCTGTCGGTCACAGTGTGAGACAATGTTCAGGA
This sequence comes from Neoceratodus forsteri, assembly GCA_016271365.2. Lineage (NCBI taxonomy): Eukaryota > Metazoa > Chordata > Ceratodontiformes > Ceratodontidae > Neoceratodus > Neoceratodus forsteri. Next base: position 158,533,763 of record CM057458.1, on the reverse strand, counting down.
ACAACATCGGGTTGGGGGGAAGGTCACCTTGTCCTTGTGGAAGAACATATAAGAAGACTCCTCTGTGAGCACCTGGAACTCACTGATCCTGCTGGTGGAGGTGACAGCCACAAGCAACACAGTCACACCTATGCATGCTTTGGATGACTTGCCCATGGGTATTGCCAAACACAGCCACAAGTTGCACTCAATGGCTGGTGTGAAAGTGACCCACAGCCAAGGGGGGACATGGTGAATGACTGTACAGCTGTACGAGCAGGGGTGTCCTGCAGCTGTCAAGGCCATGGTTCAACCACAATGGGCATTAAGGCTGGTGTCAACTGTGACAGGGGAAGCAGCAGGGACCAAGGAGACGGCAGCCAAGGAAGCAGTGCCATGGGTGGTGGAGGGGGAACAGAGAACCAGGACCCACCTGCAACATAGAGCTCTTGTAACACCAACTCCTCATTAAAGTGAAACATCTTCATACAGTGCCAATCCCCATTGGAGAAGAGCAATAGGAGGTGTACCAGTGGAACCTCTTACAAGACTGGTGTCACCGGAGCTGAAGCTGTGACATCCTGGAGCAGTGTTGAACACCATACCACATGGGTGTGTGAGGAGAACCATTCATGACCTTCTAGCTGCTAATTAAGAAATCATATGGGCTACTAAAAAATAAATTGTTTTATTATGACATTTTATACTCAGCCACAGTAAGCCATGCCTGTTGCACAACACATTTGATTATGGCTGCATGGTGCCAATGTGAGCAATGCAGTAATATTTGTTTGCTTTATCAGTTTGCATTTCTCATTTTGAAAACATTACAAAAAAAAAAAAAATCACCAGGAGCAAGACATGGCAGTACAATAAAAGATTTATATCACAGAAACATCAAACAGAATGGTTGCATCTCATTTCTTACTGTTATCACAGTGTCAGAAAACAGAAGTAAAACAAAATATTTATCACAATTCATACAGCAAAGAAGGTGTAGTGCAGAAATACAATAATCTGCCCTACATTCCAATAAAGTCCAAAGACAGCAAAGCACCATAGAACTTGTTCCATGAATGTGAATGGGCAGGTGGGTATCAGGTTTCCAGTCCTCCCCAGAATATGATAGCGACCTGCTCCACTATTGTGGGGTATTAAAAATGACATGCATTTCAGTCCAGAAAAAGTGTTACAGCACTCCTATTGTTTACCCTAAGAAAATGAGCCACTTCCTGAACCTGCTGACACGGCCACAAGCTGGTACAAACAGCACCCTTTAGTAATGTCAGAAAATGAGGTGTGTGCTCCATTAACTTGTATGATTGCGATATTTCTACAGCTTTTATTCCAATTTAGTGGCACGAGTTAGACAAATCAAAGAGACCGCTTGACTAACAGGGAGTGTTACTCAGGTGGTCACTGTGATTAGTTTATATTCCACCTCTAAGTAGTGCTAAAAGCTGTAGAACAATTGTGCTCATTTTGGTCAATGGAGTGTGCACACAACCCTAATTTTCTGACATCACAAAAGGGTGCTGTTTGTGTCTGCCTGTGGCCATGTAAACATTAGGAGGACTGTAACACTTTTTCTGGACTGAACTTCATGGAATGTTAATACTCCACAACACTGGAGCAGGTCAGCTATCAAATATTCTGTGAGTGGGGGGCTAGAAATCTGACATTGGGCACATGCTCTGAGGGCAGAGCGCAGCAGCCCTTGTCTTCTCCAGATAGCCAGTTTTTGTGAATGTTGCTTTCTCTACAGTCACCCAACACAGGTTAAGGTGACATCCTTTTCAGTTTCTGTTTGTTTAAGCTGCCAGTGTGCTATGCAGGCTGCAACCTGTTACAACTTGCAGCTTGCCTGCTGCTCAGTGTCTCCTTTTTTTGTTGGCTCGCGCGCTTGCACGCTAGCCAACATCTTGCAGTAGTGGCACATTTGGAGGCACGTCCCTCATTCCCCAATCAGCCAGCAGCAGGCGGTGATCTCACACATCCCTAATGTGGCCACCAGAACAAGAAAAGGTCCGCTGCAATGAGAGTGAAGCTCTCATGCAGCGTGACCACAACACGCCTCCCTGACGTGCAGGCAACATGGCGGCAGCAACATGGCGGAAGTGACTGCCACCGCTGCCTGTCACAATGCCGAATGGGGACCCCACTCCCCATCGGCATAATGTGCCCCCTCCCATTTAGAATGTATGCCAAGGGGGTGCCCAATCCCCCTCGGCATCATGCACCCCCCCAAAAGTTTTTCTTTGTCGACCGGGGGGGGCCCAATCCCCGTTGGTGTTTATCCCCATCCCTTAGAGTTTGCTAATGGGGAGCCCACTCCCCATCGGGCATAATGCGCCCCCCATTGTTGCTTGCCGAGGGTGCCCAGTCCCCTCGGCTCGCGCTCCTCCCCTCAATATTTGCAGATGGAGGTGCCCAGTCCCCCGTCAGCTACAGAATCCCCTCAAAAAGACTTTAGGTGGCATGCTGGGAGCCCACCCCAGCGCGCCAAATGCCCTGCAAAAAAGAAAAGTCCTGCAATGTTTTTTTTTTAAAGCTGTAAAAAGAAAACAGTCCCTGTCATCTCCCTGCCCTCCCGAACCCGCATCCAGCCTCCCTCCCGCAACCTGCATCCACCTCTGTGCACCCTGCCTCCCACCCCCTCACCCCATATCCAATATCCGAGTCCGCACGACGATCTTTGGTGGACCGAAACACGCCTGCACTCTTCAAAGCCGATCAGAACTGAGGAAAATGCCGGTAAGCTGTATAATGGCATAAATAGTTTTTTTTTTCAACTTTGGTGCATATCTCAGGCATTTGGGAATTTTACATCAAATTTTCAACATGGGGTTTTTGGGACCCCTTCTCATGAATTCTGCCACTGTCATGGCGTTATTCGGCCCCAAAAGGTGATTTCGTGATCACTGTGCAGAATCACCTTTTGGGACCGATTAATGAAACAACAGTGCCAGGGTTCATGAGGTGGGCTCTCAAAAGCCTATGTTGCAAATTTGGTGGAAAAATCAAAGAAATTACTGTTTCGACCGTCGTTGCGCGGTTGCTACGCATGCTCGTAATCTCAAAACTTTGCAATATTTTCACACCAGATTTTCAACATTGGTATTTTTCCACACCTCCTTGTGAACAGTATAGCTGTCATTTTTCACATCCTGGCTGAAATATGTTTTCACACTTCCGGCGTAGAATAGCGCGGTCGCTGTGAGAAATCAGTGTTTGGGACAGATTATGAAAATGACAGTGACACTGTTCATAAGCAGAGGTCCTAAAATGCCAACATTGAAAATTTGGTGATGAAAATCCATAAAATGAGTGTTTTACGAGTGTGTGTTGCGCAGTTTACACGCACGCTCATAACTTTGTGAATTTTTTATATTTTCACTCCAGATTTTCAAAATTGGCATTTTTCCACACCTCCTTATGAACAGTACAGCTGTCATTTTACATATCCTGGCCAAAATGTGTTTTCACACATCCGGCACAGAATAGCACGGTCGCTGTGCGAAATCACTTTTTGGGACAGTTTGAGGAAATGACAGTGACACTGTACATGAGCAGAGGTCCTAAAATGCCTATGTTGAAAATTTGGTGCCGAAAGTCCATAAAATGACTGTGTTACAAGAGTGCGTTGAGCAGTTTCCACGCACCCTTGTAACTTTGCAAACTTGCAATATTTCCATGCCAGATTTTCAACACTGGCATTTTTTCACTGCTCCCTACGAACAATACAGCTGTCATTTTTCAAATCCTGCCCAAAATGTGTTTCCGCACCTGTGGCACACAATGGCGTGGTCATTGTGGGAAATCAACTTTTGGGACAGATTAACAAAATCACAGAGCCACTGTTCATGAGGGAGGTCCCAAATGCCTATGTTAAAAATGTGGGTGACAAACTCTCAAAAATAATTGATTACAGACGTGGTTGTGCAGTTTCTATGCATGCTCATGACTTCACCCATTTTCCTTGTTTTCACTCCAGATTTTCAACGTTGCCATTTTTTACACCTCCTCATGAACAATACAGTTGTCATTCTCCACATCCTGCCCAAAATGTGTTTTCGTCCCTGTGTCGCCAAATGGCATAGCAGCTGTGCAAAACCACCTTTCAGCTAACAAACTGATTGTGCTGCTTTTCATGAGGTGGGCTCAAACAGCCCATGTTGAAAATCTGGTGAAAATACCACCGCGACGCTCACGGTGTTAGGTTTCCAATCAGCACCCCACCCAGTATAGACTGACAGGCATCAGGAGTGTGACTTGGGATCATGGGATGTAATGCTTGGCATTTCACCCCCCCCCACCCTGCAGCCACTGACAGGCATCACGGTGTGCCTTGCACTGTTTGGCCACAAAATTCACCCCATTCTCCTATACTGCACCCACATCAGCGTACTTCCTTATGGAATGGGGTAAGTATAATGCCCAAAGACCCCAAAGCACACCATGACACTTGTCAGTGTCTACAGGGTAGGGTGAGGTAAAATGGCATCAGCGTTACAGCTGACGACCCAAAGGCACACCCCAGTGCCTGTCGCTCTCTACAGGGCGAGGGTGGGGTTGGCGTCACTTCAGTACTTCACTGCCATTCCTATTATGCATCTCTAGCTTTGGCACTACCAATGCCAATGCTAGCGAGACAACATTCGGCATTGACAAATGCTTGTTCTTTGATGTCACACATAGGTAGTGACTAGGTATGACTAGGTATTTGAGGATAAAAGAAGGCCATGGCCCATCGGGTTTGTCCCACACAAAAGTGGGATATTAAATCTTATTAATATTTTCAGACAGCCATTTGTCAACACCTTTCTTGAAGGAGTTAAGGGTTTCGTGTCCACCAAGTTTTCCTTTTTTCTTGTTGATTTCTATTTGTGTTAATGTTCCTGAAGTGTGCTACTACATTTTGATAAACCCTGCCATCAACATGCATTTGGGTGACAGTTGACCCATAAAGCACTGTGGTGAAACAGCCTGAATGGTGAGAACAAGAGGGGTTGGTTAAACAGGTGGACAATGCATAGCACAGCAGGAGTTGAATCAGACAGATAGGAGTTATTTCTGAGATGTGTTGAAGAAGCAGGGTAGTGACATGAAAAACAAATTGTAATTGTTGTGTCATAGTCTCCTGGTAGAAAAGTTACCTTATATCACTGTTTAGGACAGCTTGTCCTTGTGTACCTCTGTAAGAGCTGGAATGTTACTTCATGCCATTATGTTAGCTGTGGTATTTTTTGCCGTGCAGTGATATGTATTGTTTGGTTGTGGTGCAGATCAGCTGAAAGTACCACTTAGCCAATCTGGATTCAGTATTTTGTGCACTGAATTCTAACTAGAAAAAAATCCACACTGACAAAGACAAATTATGTTGCAATGGCACCATCACCGACCGGGGGAATGTGTGGGGAAGGAATGTTGTTAAAGTAAACATCGTCACCTCCGATGAGAAATTGGCAGCAGTGCTGGTCAAGAAGAACCAGACAGCAAAGGATTGTAGATGTTGAACGTGCTGGAGGTATCTCCACACAAAATGGTTAGTGCATGCTGTATCAACGCCATTATGCCAATATAAAGTGTGCCTCAATGACACTCCACCCCCCCCCACATTATTACATGAACATAACTTGTATTGGTGGTCAATAGATGCAAGTTGAGTAACATATAAGTATTACCACCTTCCATTCTTTATTATCACAAATGATAACACCATGCAAATCCCAAGATAATAGTGTTATGAACAATAACTTGACAAAATAGGCAGGAGGTCATGTCGGAAGAACTCAGAACAGGAAACAGTTGTTGTCAACCATGAGAACTGAACATGCATTTAGTTAAAATGACAGTAATGTGCTGGCCCGCTGGTGTAGAGGCACGATCGCTGTCTGCGGTGCTGATGACCTGGGTTCAAGAATGGATCTGGGAGTTGGAGGGATGGCTGAGGGAGTAGGATTGAGCATCCAGTGGACTGCTTTCCTACTCCAGGGGGAAGTGAGTTGAGTGTCCGATGCACGACAGACACCTGGCAGAAGCCAGGAGTTCCACTGCAGTCAGTGCCTGCATGCTCGGGGGTGGGGTGGACACGGGTTGTCATTGCATGTCCCCGCCCCATGGGATTTACAACACACAAAAATGCCAGCCACCGCTAATGAGCCAACTCTGTTGCCATCCCTTCTGACTACCAGAGTTTGCCTACTGGCGGCCCTACTCGAGGGGGGTAAGCCCGTGTATGAAGGGGTGGCTGCTGGAGTCTGGTGAGCCCGCCCAGGGGCTTGGGGAGCCAGCCCCACCAAAAAAGTTAAAAAAACAACAACAACAACAAAACTAGACAGTAATGTACGGTGAATCAGTTCCTACTAACCATATGTAGTATAATCAACAGTGACTGCACTCTGAAAAAACTACAACAGCATATGATGATGAAACGTGCATATGTATACAAGAAAACAGGTGTAACTAAACAGAAACAACTGCTGTTGTCTTCCAGGTGGGTGGAAGGGATGTAGTCAGTACTCTTCATACATTGGGTGGAGGTTGATAGTTTTTATATTCCTCTGATGGAAATGCTGTCCTAATTGCTGTGACAACGCAGGAAGGTAAAATCTTCTGGTTGTATTGTCCTAATTTCTCCAGATGATGTGCACAAATCTACGGTATGCAACATGTCCTCAAGAGTGAGAACTCCAAGGTCTGCTGCTTTACATTCACCTGAGTCACCACTGTTCATGGTGCTGGTACAGCGACTATTGGCAGGTGTGACATTCACAGGTGACACACAGTACTATGATGACATCATCAGCACACCAGTAATGATGGTGTTCTACAGGACTCTGCTGGCTACACAGAAAACTTAACATGTGGAATGAAGCAGCAGCGTGGTCCACAGGACCTGCACCTGGTCACTCATGCACATCCCTCCACACAATCAGATCCTTCTCAAATAGGATGGAATCTGCCACCCTGAACCCCGAAGCGGTCTAGGTAACAAAGGGATGGAAAGGGATATACACACAGAAAAGTCCTAGGACACAACAAGTTTATGGGCTAGGAGGCTGGCACAAAAAAGGGAGTAACTGGAACGAGCCAGAGTGAAAAGCGCATGATTAACACAACCATGTGATAGAATTTTGGATACAACTGTAGCTAACAGTCTCACCCACACCCCAACACCACCAGCCCGAACCTGCAGGAGTAAGATGATTCTGCTGGTGAACACCAGGCCATGACAGCACAGGGCACCCACCCCTGAATGTGTAACCCTCAGCCCTGGAATCAGGTTGTATCTTGGTGTTCCACTATGCAGACCAAAGTCAAGGGGTGTGTGTGTGTGTGTGTGTGTGTGTGTGTGTGTGTGTGTGTGCAAATGCAAGCCTCCATGTCTGTGTGACTGTAATGTATGGGGGGGGCCATGTAGGCTACCCAGATGCTGCAATTGGGGATACATGCCCAAATGGCATGCAGCGAAAAGAAAATTGGACCAGTCCACCACCACAATCAACCTCAAAGTGTATAATGGAATAACACTTTATAATGGTATCTACTGGTAATGAAACAGTCACTGGGATGCTCCGCTTGTACATTACTTCTTTCATAGCACTACACAAAACAGCAATGTCCCCCCATATCCACCCACACATTATCACTACCACCAAGAACACGATGACTTTGTTTACCATAACTACCTGGTCATACAGTGCCCCCACAATCCAGATACAAGGTATACTGGAATGTAGGTATAATACATAGTCAGTGCCCCTCCACCAGCATCAACACCACCACCGAAAAGAAGATGTATATAGAAATATACGCCAGTTTTTGGCATTCAAAGTGAGTAAGATGATTCTGCTGCAGAACACCAGGCCATGACAGCACTGGACACCCAACCCTGAATGTGTAACCCTCAGCTGTGGAATCAGGTTGTATCTCGGTGTTGCACCACACAGACTAAAGTCGGGGGTGGCAATTGCATGCCTCAAGTCTCTATGACTGTAATGTGGTGGGCAGGCAGGCTATCCAGATGCTGCGATTGGGGATACATTCAGAAATGTAATGCAGTTAAAAGAAAACTGGACCAGTCCACCAACCCCTACCCACACACATCGCCACTACCACCAAAACATGTTGACATTGTTTACCATAACTACCTGGTCATACAGTGTCCCCTCCAAACCATGTAGTATACATGGTCAGTGCCTCCGGGATCAACACCACCACCACCACCACCAAAAAGGAGATTTATTTATAAATATACACTGGTCTATGGCATTCAAAATGCTATGACTAATATGGGATACAGGACAGTGCTATTAGGGTAGGACACTGCAGAAACAATTTCTGAACAGTAATGGCACTTCATGATAATACTTCCCAATAAACAAAAGCCAGAAAACATTCATACCATGCAGTTGGCAGCATATGGTGTCTTTCAGTGGGGGTATCAGCCTCAGAAGTCTCCTCATCTGAACTGCTGTTCGGCTGGACATTCTGGACTTCAGCTGCTGCTTCAGATTGCTCTGGCTCAAATATATGTGGTTGAGCCAAATGAAAGAAATCCTCATTATCTTCAAACTCTAATTCAGAAGTCATTATAACCTCAGGATATTGCAACTTATGCACTCTCCCTGTACAAGCAGTAGTGCTACCAATAGAAGGGCTGCCAGAGCACTGTAAGCCATGTCTTGCTTACATGACATCACACTGATGCGTGGCACTCACTACAGACGGGAGCTCATTTGAAACAGAAGCGGAAGCACGTTCACAGGAGCAGCGGGGAAAAAAATTAAAATTTCGGCACAAAAATGAATCTCCTACACTTCAGACCAAATCAGACTGCAATGCGACACCTGGACTGACACATAACAGGTACCAGATTTGAAAAACATCGCAAAGATAAAAATGCTGGTTTAGTTGTCCTTTAACCTGTTCCATGTCAGTACACGCATTACATGATCCAAATAGGAAAGAACACCAAGGCAACATGGGAAAACTTATTTCCAAGGAACTGGCTGGTTTATTTAAGTGACTATGCACTAGTAGATCTTTTATACGTTTACCTTTTTGATATACAACATTCTGAGAATTACCAGGAGGAATGGTCAAATGTATGACAGCTTAGATTCAACGCAAAGAAAGGGCAAAGTAATGCACCGGGGAAAGAAAACCCAAGGGAAGAGCACACAATGGGGGATGAGATACTGACAACAAGAAAAATGGAAAGGGACCTGGGGTAGTTATATCAGTGACCTAAAGGTGGGCAAGCAATGTGAGAAGGCAGTAAGGAGGGCTGGGGGGGTACTGGTATGCACAGGGAGAGGAATCACCAGTAGAAAACAAGAAGTTGTTATCCTTCTGTACAGACAGTTAGTGAGACCTCATCTGGAGTACTGTGTGCAGTTCTGGAGACCCCATCTCCACAAAAACATTGACAGGGTGGAGGCTGTCCAGGAGAGGGCAACCAAAATGGTGCAGGGTCTGCACCAGAAGACATATGAAGAGAGACTAAAGAAGCTTAAGATGTATAGCCTTGAGGAAAGGAGGGAGAGGGGGACATGATAGAAACTTTCAAGTACCTCAAGGGAATCAAAAAAGTCCAAGAGGGTAGCATCTTTCAGAAAAAGAGATGTGCAAGAACAAGGGGGCACAATTTGAAGATAGAGGGGGGACGGCTCAGAGGTAATGTAAGGAAGTATTTTTTCACAGAGGGTTGTGGATGCATGGAACAGCCTTCCTGAGGAGGTCATGGAGTCAAAAACAGTGGGGAAATTCAAGAATGCATGGGGCAGACATAAGGCAATTCTAGTGGGGGTAGGAGGAAGTAGGCTGTTGGTTAACTAGGATCTGCAGTTTATCCATTAGGTAGGGAAATGGGCAGACTAGAAGGGCAAAGCGGTCCTTATCTGCCATCAAATTCTATGTTTCTATGTTTTATCAATGATGCCAGAGAGATCAGCATCTGTGCTTAAGATATATCAAAAACGTTTAAGAATCCCTGCAGTTTTAGGGGTAACCGAGTTAAACTATGTTATAAAATGAATTCTACTATCCACTTTAAGACAAGAAGGCTTAGGTGTTAACAAATCACCTGTATTACTCTTGAATGCTCTTTCTTTTGCCTTGTCTAACACAACAGGGTCATAATCTCTTTCCAGAAATCTATTATACAACTCATCTGATTGCTGCAAAAACGTGCTGTTCTGAAAAATTCTGCCATGTTCTTAAAAATGTACCTATTGGGATTCATTTTTTTTTAAATTTATTTATTTAAACTTTTGTTCACCAGGTGAGCGCATGAGCCAAGGCCCTTTTTCATGTGAGACCCGGGACTGTAACAGAGACAGTCTAGACGTTACATACAACAATACATACATTAAACACACTCAAATAACATACAATAGGTACAAATAACATCAAGATAACATCAGCACATGCTTGGGGTGTGAGCTATTGTATCTAAGGAGGGTGTTGCCAGAAGTTGTTTTCCAATAGGTTTCTGTAACTATCCCCCCTTTCGCACCAAAGCTTAGGGTCAAATCCAAAAAGGGAAGTAGAAACTGAATCAATTCTATAGTTAAAGTAAAGAATCAAATTATTATTGTTTAATAAATCATCAAAATCATGTGCTTCCTGTGTGGACCCTCCCCAAAATACAAAATATTTCATCAATAAAATGGCCCCAGTACCTGATCCTGTCCAGACAGGGGTTGCATCTGGGGTCATATATGGCCCCCTACTCCCACCATCCCAAGAAAAGATTAATGCAGGAGGGGGCCATAGATAAGCCCATAGCAATGCCACTCACCTCTAAATAACATTTTGAATAAAAGTGAAGTAATTACTGGATGGGATCAGGTTCAGGGCCTCCAAAAAAAAAATCTGGTGCAATTGTTTTTCAGTTTGAAAATGGTCAATCGAATATCTAATAACATTGAAATCAAAATGATGTCTTATGCTAGTATAAAGTGACTCGTCATTGATTGTCAGCCACGAAGCCACAGCATCATATTTATATTACTCCATTACTTTAGACCACCATAGTATCCTTTAGATAAGATGGCAAATTTACTAACATACTTTGCAAAAACAAATCAATGAATGTAGCTTAATTTTCCATAAGGGAACCCTTACTGTTCACTATTGGTCTCCCTGGTGGGTTTCTGCGGTCTTTATGGAGTTTGGGCAATATATAAAAAGTAGGCAATATTGGAAATTCCGGTTTCAAAATTGAAGCTCTTGTTCGGTGATGAATCCTTCCTCTAAAGATCGATTAAAGAACATTTCAAGGCGTTTTTTTTATAAAACCAAGTAGGATCAGCGTCCACTAATCAATAATTATTAGTGTCACTAAGTTGCTTCAGTGCCTCATTCACATAATAATCTCAGTCCATAACAACAAACTGACCACCTTTATCGGACTGTTTAATAATGATAGTATCTATTTTCTGAAGCTCCACAAGGGCTTTTTTTCCTTCTTGAGTGATGTTTCTAAATGATCTGTTAGGTGAAGAGTCTAAAACTTTATTCACTTCTGTGATGACCAAATTTTCAAAGGTTGTAATGACTGCAGAAAAAACATCTACTGGAACAAAATGTCAATTTAGGATTCAAAGTCTTTCTTAATTTGCCAAAATCTGATGAAATATCCAAATGGAGAGGTCATGCAACGCTTTAAGAATTTTCAACATTCTCAAAAGTTTCTAATGCTTGTTCAGTGTCCCAATCATCAGATAAAACAAAGTTAGTTATGCTTAAAGGTAATTCTGACACCAAGTAGGATCAGCGTCCAGTAATCAATAATTAGTAGTATCACTAAATTGCCTCAATGCCTCATTCACATAATAATCTCAGTCCATAACAACAAACTGACCACCTTTATCGGACTGTTTAATAATGATAGTATCTATTTTCTGAAGCTCCATAAGGGCTTGTTTTTCTTCTTGAGTGATGTTTCTAAATGGTCTATTAGGTGAAGAGTCTAAAACTTTATTCACTTCTGTGATGACCAAATTTTCAAAGGTTGTAATGACTGCAGAAAAACATCTACTGGAACAAAATTTCAATTTAGGATTCCAAGTCTTTCTTAATTTGCCAAAATCTGATGAAATATTCAAATGGAGAGGTCATGCAACACTTTAAGAATTTTCAACATTCTCAAAAGTTTCTAAGGCTCGTTCAGTGTCCCAATCATCAGATGAAACAAAATCAGTTTTACTTAAAAGTAATTCTGACACCATAGCCTTGGATGACTCAGGCTCTAATTCCGATGCTCCTAAATAAATTAAATTATATGAACATACAAATGTGCCAGCAGAAACAGACCACCCAGTCTATCTAAGCCTGCTGGAGTGTGCAGCCAACACCCCTAGTTTGCAGCTGCCCCAACCCCCCTCCCTTTTGTCATCCCACTGCCACCCCCCACCCTCACTCTCCCCTGTTCCCTGTCCCATGCCCTTTTGAAGCTGTTCACAGATTTACATGATACCACCCATTCTGGTAGGGCACTCCATTTTGCTACCACCCTCTCTGTGAAATAGTGTCTCTTCATCTCCCTCCTAAATCAGGCAGTATAGCGCAGTGGTCTAAGGCTCTGAGCTACAAATCTGGTGACATCCAGCAGACCAGACCTGGGTTTGTATCTCACAGCTTCCACTTGCATACTGTGTGACCCTGAGCAAGTCACTTAGCCTCCTTGTGCTCCCAGGTCGCTCCTGTAAAAAAGCTTTCAGCTTAGTGTGCTATACCTGGTTAAACAACTAAAAAAAAAAAAAAATCTCTCCCCCTCAATTCTTAGCCCATGCCCCCTGGTGACCCTCCCCCTCCTTAACTTAAAGACCCCATCTTCCCCATCCTTATTGATTCCTCTCAGATACTTGAATGTCTCTATCATGTCCCCCCTGCCCCTTCTATCCTCCAGGGTGTACATATTGAGGTCTCCCAGCCTGCTGTCATAGTCTGTCCCCTCCATTCCACATATCATCTTTGTTGCCCTCCTCTGCACCCCCTCCAGCAGCCTGATATCACGCTTTAGGTATGGCCTTCAAAACTGCACACAATACTCCAAGTGCGGCCTTACCAGTGATCTGTAGAGGGGCAAGATCACCTCACTTCACCTGGATGAAAACCCCCTCGCTATGCACCCTAGCATTTTGTTCACTTTTGCAGCCGCTCTCCTGCACTGGGCAGTGTTGTTCATGGTCCCTGTTTTCATTACCCCAAGGTCCTTCGCCTCCTCTGTGATCCCCAGCTTAACCCCTCCCAGCCAGTATTCTCTCCTTGGGTCCTTCATGCCAAAGCACATAACCTTACACTTCTTTGCATTGAACCCCAGCTGCCACCTCTCTGACCACTCCTCTAGCTTGCTTAGGTCCCCCTGCAGCTGCTTCCACCCCTCCTCTCCATCCACCACTGCTCCGATTTTGGTGTCGTCAGCAAACAGACTTACCTTGCTCACCACCCCATGTCCAATGTCTGATATGAAGAGCCCAAACAATACTGGCCCCAACACAGAGCCCTGTGGCACCCCACTCATCACCGGCCTTGGAGTTGAGAGCTCCCCTCTCACTACTACTGTACCTGTTGCAGCCTCCCACTCAGCCAGCTTGTAATATAGTTTATCATTTTTGCCCCTACTCCTACACCAGTTAGCGTCCCCCCAAGCCACCCATGAGGCACCGAATCAAAGGCCTTGCTGAAGTTCAAGTAAAGAACATCCACCGCATGACCCATATCCTGTTCGCCTGTCACCCAGTCATAATATTGTATCAGGTTGGTTTGACAAGACTTCCCTGAAACAAACCCATGCTGTCTCATATCCTGGAGGCCATTGTCCTCCAGGTACGATACCAGTCTTTCCTTTAGTATCATTTCCATGAGTTTGCACACTATGGAGGTGAGACTTACCGGATGATAATTACCTGGTTCATCCCTTGGCCCACTTTTGTGTAATGGCACTACATGTGCCATTGTCCAGTCCAGTGGCACACATCCCGACTCCAGGGAGGTGCTGTACAGATCTGCTAGCGGCTCCGCCAACACCTCTGCCATCTCCCACTCAGCACCCTGGGGTGGATACCATCCGGCCCTGGTGCCTTGTCTATCTTCAGTGCCCTCAGTCCCTCTAGGACTCTACTTGCCTCAATTCTTCCATCTGTCGCCTCCTCTCCTCCTGTTCCCACCCTCCCTGCCCATGCTGGTAGTGGTCCCCCCTTTTCTTCTGTGAACACGGAACGAAGTATTCATTCAGTGCTTCTGCCTGCTCCTGCCCCTTTTCCATCCACTCCCCACCCCTTTTTATCCTCACTATTGTTTCCATGCACTTTCTTTTCTCCCTGATGTATCTGAAGAAGTCTCTCCCCATTAAGTCCCTGTGCTAATCTCAGCTCCCTCTGGGCCTTGGCTTCACTCACTTTTCTGGTCACCTCCTTGGACCATCTTGCACATTCCTCCCTGTCCACTTCCTTCCCTGTCCTCCTAAATCTCTGGTGAGCCACTCATTTTGCCCTCACCACCTTCACAACTTTGTTGTTCAACCAGCATGATTTTCTTGCTCTGCTTCTCTTACTCTGTGCCTTAGTGCAGGCTGCTGTTGCCTCTTTAACTCCCCGTTAAAATAATACCCATTTCAGCTCCACGTCCATCTCATGCCTTATGCCCTCCGGTTTCCCTTTCAGTACTTCCTGCATCCTCCCAAAGTCCACCCCCCTGAAGTTTACCACCTGGGTAATCTATATTTCTGGCTCCCCACACATTGTGATATTAAACCACACTGTTTGGTGATCGCTGTCAGATAGTGGGTCCTCTACCTTTATTTCCCTCACTGCCTCCTCATTCGACAATACTAGATCTAAGGTGTTCTTTAGCCTAGTGGGTACAGTAACCAACTGTGTCAGGAGACCCTCCTGGATCGCATCCAGGAGCACTTGTTCCCTAGCACTGGAGGTGACTGGAATGCTCCAGTCAATCCTGGCAGTTGAAATCCCCACAATGACCACCTTCCTTTTCTACATCCCTTTTGATATGTCCCGCTAGCTCCTTGTCAAGCTCCTCAGACTGGGATGGCAGCTTGTATACCACCCCAAACCTTAGTTTCCTACCCTTGAGTCTAGGAGCTGCAGCCAGATTGCATCTGTTCTCCTTTCTTCTCCATCATCCTTGTGCATTTGATCCTGTCCCTCACATAGACTGCCACCCCTCCTCCTCCTTATGGTCCTTCCTGTATAATTTGTATCCTGGGATTTCCAGATCCCAGTCCTGGTGCTCAGTTGCCCACATTTTTGTGACAGCTGCAATATCCACCCTGCACACTGCTAAGAGTGCCTGTAGCTCAGCGGATTTGTTTCCTAGGCTTCTTGCATTCAATGAGACCACCCTCCATAATGCCCCCTTCCCTTCACTAGCCTCCATCTCATCCCTTCTACTCCCTCCTTTGTTGGCCTCCCTGAGTCCTTCCCTGCTAGCCAGGGGGGTAGGCTGTGACTCCATTCTATCGGATCCCTGCCTACCTGCTGTCCACTTGCCACCCCTCCAATCTAGTTTAAATCCACCCTTGTCGCAATATACCTCTTCATTCTTTGCTTTAATTAATTGTATTAACACCTTCTTGTTGCCTATTAGCAAAAACATTTTTGAATCTTATTTTTTTCTGAAAGTTTTTCTCAAAGCAACTTGAATCATACATTTCTCAACTGTAGGATTATGAACAAATGAAAGGCCTTTTGCCAGAATGGTCTCTTGGGCTGCAGAGAGTGTTATTGTTGATAAATTAACTACTGTACTTGTTTTGGGGTCTCAAATTGTGAGTGCCCTTCTGACCACCTCTTGAACTACCTTTTTCTATGTCTTTGTCTTTTCCTGCTTTGCAGCCCCTCTTTGTTTTTCTGTTTTTGATGTTTGACCCTTTTCCCCAGTTTTAGGTTTTTGCATGCTGTTTGGATGTAACTTCTAAACTTCCAGCATTATCATTAATTTCATTAGATTGGCTACTGGGTGATAACGTCACAGTTTTATTAATAGAATTAGAGTCTGCTGATGTGGGTGTACCTTTATCCCGAGATTGTCTATTCTGGAGTGTTGATTTCTACTAGTGATCTTGAGCAGCTGTTTTGTGACCTACCATGTGTATGATCAGAATGAGTGTCCCAACTGTATATAGGATATTGCATGAGTAACAGTTAACAACAGGGCTATTCTTTCACTGAGTTGGTACTATGACGACAGATTACCTCGAGAGCGCAGCTCGAGAGGTAATCAGTTGTCATAGTACCAACGAGGTGAAAGAACAGCCTTGCCGTTAAATGGTATGCATGCACTGTTCTGTATAGTGTATAGTGGAACGTTGTTGCCTCAAAAACAAAATTACTACATCTTTCTTTTTAAAATAAGACTAACCGTCAGATTGCTGCTAGAGTACACCATGTGTGATGTCCGCACTGCAGCAGAATGAAAAGTCATTCTGCTGTCCTGCGGACGTCACTTTTTGGTTCTGCTGTACTGCAGACATCACTAGTGCAGCAGAACAACATTTTGAGAGCGCTAGATTTCAGTGAACAACGACGTTCCTCTATACACTATAAACCTGCTGTTCTTTGTGATCACTAGTATCTCTCATAAATGTGCTTTGTTTTCTCACAATAACTTGTTTTTCATGAGCTAATATTTTATTTGTGACTCTTTCACTTAATTCTGAATAGTCAGTATCTCCTTCATGCTTAATTAAATTGTCCTCAAGAGCTTGAATCTTTTTTACAATTGTATCAGGCTTTTCACTGTCTTAATCCAAAAGAATCCTCATCAAAGTACGTGAGCAAGTATTGAGGGCAGGCTTCTGTCTCTCATGGTAAACATTCTTTGAGAACCGTCCCCCTCCCCGATGGTATCATACCAAAATGAGTCTAAACAAGTATCTGGAGTCTAAGCTTATTCCACGAGGTTTAAGAATTGATAAAGGGCCATCAGGGATTTCTCAAAGAAGTTTACTGTGAGAGATGGGGGGCTGTCCTCATCACTTGATCACATATGTTGTTACAGATTCTTTTTGATCAAGATAGTGAAAAGCCTGATATAATTGTAAAAGAGATTGGAGCTCTTGAGGAAGATTTAATTAAGCATGAAGGAAATACTGACTATTCAGAATTAAGTGAAAGAGTCTAAATAAAATATTAGCTCATGAAAAACACGTTATTTAGAGAAAACAAAGTAAATTGCTCTTGAGAAAGATTTAATTAAGCATGAAGAAGATACTGACTATTTAGAATTGAGAGTCAAAAATAAAATATTAGCTCATGAAAAACAAGTTACATCGAGAAAACAAAGTAAATTGGTGAGAGATAATAATGATTTAAAGAACAACAGGTTTACAGTTGGGACGCTAACTCTGGTCATAGACATGGGAGGTCATGAAATAGGAGCCCAATGTCATCTAGTAGAAATCAACACTGAGAAGTAGACAATCTAGGGATAAAGGTACCCTGGCATCAGCAGACTCTAATTCCATTAATAAAACTGTGACTTTTGCACCCAGCAGCCTTTCTGATGAAATTAATAATTCTGAAAGTTCAGAAGCTACATCCAAACAGCAAGCAAAGAAAATCTAAAAACTGGAGAAAAAGGATCAAACAATAACAACAACAAAAACAAACAAAAAAAAACAAAAACAAGGAGGGGCTGCAGAGCAGGAAAAAGACAAAGAAATAGAAAAAGGTGGTCCAAAAGGTGGCCAGAAGAACACTCACAGTTTGAGACCCCTAAATAAGTAGTTAATTTATCAAGAATACTTTCATTTGTTCTTAATCCCACAACTGACAAATTTATGATACCAGTTGATTGGAGAAATAGACAGCAGGAAGGTGTCGATATAATTAATTCAACTTATTTAGGAGCATCGGAATTAGAGCCTGCGTCATCTGAGGCTATGGTGTCAGAATTATCTTAAGTATAACTGATCTTGTTTTATCTGATGATTGGGACACTGAATGGACCTTAGAAACCTTTGAGAATGTGAAAAATTCTGAAAGTGTTGCAGACCTCTCCGTTTGGATATTTCATCAGATTGTGACAAATTAAGAATGACTTTGAAACCTAAATCGACATTTGGTCCCAGTAGATGTGTTTCAGCAGTTATTACGAGCTCTGAAAATGTGGTCATCACAGATGTGAATAAAGTTTTAGACTCTTCACCTAACAGACTATTTGGAAACATCACCCAAAAAGAAAAACAAACACTTATTGAGCTTCTGAAAATAGATAATGTTGTTATTGAACAGTTCGATAAAGGTGGTCAAGTTGTTGTTAAGAACCTAGATTATTATGTGAATAAGGCATTGAGGCAACTTAGTGACACTAGTAATTGTCGATTACTAGATTCTGATACTACTGGGTTTTCTGAAAAATGCCTTGAATTTTTTTTTTCTGATTGTTTAACCAGGAGTGGCACACTAAGCTGAAAGCTTGTTCACAGGTGTGACCTGGGAGCATAGGGAAGTTAAGTGACTTGCTCAAAGTTACATAGTATGCAAGTGAGGGCTGTGGGATTCGAACCAGGTCTCCAGATTTGCAGCTGAGAGCCTTAAACCACTGCGCTATACTGCCTCCTTTGTAATGTTCCTTAATCGATCTTTAGAGGAAGGATTCATCATAGAACAAGAGCTTAAGTTTTTGAGACAGGATATTCCAATTGTGCCTACTTTTTATATATTGCCCAAACTCCATAAAGACCCCATAAACCCACCAGAGAGACCTATAGTCTCCAATAAGGGTTCCCTTATGGAAAAGTTAGCTACATTCATTGATTTGTTTTTGCAAAGTTTGTTAGTAAATTTGCCCTCTTATCGATAGGATACTATGGCGGTCTTTGAAGTAATGGGGCAATATAAATAAGATGCTGGGCCTTCATGGCTGACTATCGATGCTGAGTCCCTTTATACCAGGATTAGACAACATTTATTTTATTTTATTTATTTTAAATTTGTTAACTGAGTAAGGACACTGGACAAAACCCTTTTTCAGATCCGACCCAAACATAAAAAACATCCAACAGTACATGCATACAATACAACAATACAGTAACAACATACATAGATTATTTAAAACATTTACAAACATTTAAGGTTAACAAATAGACTTTGAAATTTGATTTAAAACTAAACAAAGATCCAGCAGAATGCAATTTGACAGGCAAATCATTCCACAAATCTGGGGCTGCAATTGAAAAGGAGTGATAATCAAATTTATTATTATGCGGGAGGGTTTGAAGACTGATACCTTTTGTTGACCTAAAATTAGCAGGGGGAACACGAACAATAACCAGGTCTGAAAGAGGAAATAAAGAACCACAATAAATAGAATGCTAAACAAATAACCCAAAAAGTTAGCAAACTTAAGCCTCGGAGACAACTTTATGTTTGAGATGGAGATGGTTATGTACAGAGAAAAATTTATGTTTCAATGCTATTGGATATTTTATGGATCATTTTGAAACTGAACAAACAATTGAACCAGATTTTATTTTGGAGACTCTGGACCTGATCCTGTTCAGGAATTACTTTACTTTTGATTCAAAATTGTATTTACAGGTATGTGGGGTTACTATGAGCTCATCTGTGGCCCCCCTACACTAACCTTTTCTTGGGTTGGTGGGAGGAGGGGGCCAGATACGACCCCAGATGCAACTCCAATCTGGACAGGATCAGGTACTGGGGCCATTTTTTTATGACATATTACATACTTGGGAAGGATCCACACAGGAAGCACATGATTTTGTTGATTTATTGAACAATGATGATTTGAATCTTCAGTTGACTTATATAATTGATTCAGTTTCTACTTCCTTTTTTGGATTTGACCCTACGTTTTGGTGCACAAGGGAGGATAGCTACAGAAAACTATTGGAAACCTACTTCGGGTGACAGCATACTTAGACATGATAGCTCACACCCCAAGCACTTGCTGAAATGAATCTCAATAGGTCAAATTTAAAAATACAGTAGAATTTTTCAGAACAACAGATGTTTTTGTAGCAATCAGATGAGTTATATAACAGATTTCTGGAACGAGGTTATGACCCTGCTGTGTTTGACAAGGCAAAAGAAAGAGAATTCAAGAGTAATAGAGGTGGTTTATTAACACCTAAACCTTCTTTTTTATTTTTATTGCACATTTCACACACCCACCGTGGCCGGCCTGGATTGGTGGTGGCATACCACCTATCAGTAGCGCCCATCCCCCCATGCTGGGAATCATGCTGCACAGCTGTGGAGTTAGGGTTTTTGCGTGATTGCTTGTAGTCGCTGCATAAATCCATCAACCCTACCCCTGAGGATGCTGATGCAAAGAACCAAAGTCCAGGCAGGGAGCCATGTGGAAACATAGCTTTTGCCAAGTGCCTAACAGCATCTTCCCCTCCTGACACCACCTGCCATTTGGGATGGTGCCTAACCCCCCTTAGAAGCAGAGAGCTACCCAACAGCAGCTCAATCCTGCTCCTCCCCCTGCTGACCCTTGCTGAACCAGGCTCATTCCTGAACCCAGGTCACCGGTGTAGTGTGAGGTGTGGCGTCCAGCACCTCAACCCTCAGTGCCATTAGGCTGGCCACCTAAGCATTCTTGTCTTAAAGTGGATAATAGGTTTAATTTTATAACAGAGTTTAACTCAGTTACCTCTAAAATTGCAAGGTTTCTTAAATGTGTTTGGCATATCTTAGGCGTAGATCCTGATCTCTCTGGCATCATTGGTAATTCTCCAAATGTGGTATATTGAAAAGGTACAAGTATGAAAGGTCTACTTGTGCATAGTCACTTAAATAAACCAGTCAGTTTCATGGAAAGGCACTTACTCATGTTGCCTTGGGGTTCTTTTTTGGTGTGGATCATGTAATGTGTGTACTTACATGGAACAGGTTAAGGAGTTTATCAGTCCTGTTAACAGTGAAAACTATAAAGCTAAACAATTTCCTGTAAGACAACGTTTGTTATGTATGCTTTATGGTGTGATTGTCCCTCCTAATATATTGGTTGAACTTCAAGGCCTGTTAAGGAAAGAATTCAGGAACATGTTAGGACTGTAAAAATCCGGATTCTGACAGTGGGACTACACTGGAGATAATTTCATAATTCAAATATTAATTCTTTCCTTTTGTCATGTTTACATCATGTTAAGAGACTTTTTAGAGGGGCAAGAGGTGGCAACAACATTTACAGTTAGAGAGTGTATTGGTTTTTGAATGCGGAGCCTTGTGCCCTGATGGTCTGAATGAAGATTGGGATATTAAACCATTTTCAAAATTATATGATTTGTGATGTATTGATGACTCGATATGCACACATTTAAATTATTTATATCATTTATAACATGTTCGTACTGTGATTTACAGTTATTTATGAACATTAGTAGCATATGTATATCTGTATCAGAAGGCATATCATGGTTATTAACTCATCGATATTAATATTTCAATTTTAATATTTTTGATTACCACCCAGATATATGACTTCTTTAAGTATTGAATGTATTTGTGTACATATTCACTCATTTTTTGGGAGTAGGTGTCTGATTTATGTTAGAGCTTGACCAGTAATAGAGGTTAACCTGCACTGTCACTTTAAGATTGAATTTAAATACAAGGTACCATTATTCTTCTGGCCATGCTCCCGTAAGGTACAACCCAGAAATGGTTCAAAGTGTAGGGGTATAGTGGTCGACTGTTTATACATTTGACTGTGTACCCACAATAAAGGACTTCACCCTGTGCCATGAGTGAAGTATATTCTGTTTGGTGAGCGCTTACATCTCTGGTTGGTGAGTTTTGCACCTTTTTTGTAAGCTGCTCCTCATTTCTGGTCGCAGAGTTTTTTTGGGTTGCCACTGGACCACCACAGGGGGACAACTGGAGGAGACCTGAGACAGTAGGAGATGATGGGTTGGGAATCTTGGGAGGGCGTCTAGATAAGTAGAGGACAATGAATGAGAGAGAGAGAGACAGACAGACAGAGATAGAGAGAGTGAGAGAGAGAGAGAGAGAGGAGAGAGAGAGGGGGGGATCAGCAGTGTTGAGTGCCTCCTCCTCTTTGACAACCACTTGACTGGACACCAAGAAGCTACCTAGAAGTCGCATGGTACAGCAGGGGTCAGGAGGACCCCCCCCCAACCCCACACTGACATAAGGTAGTGAGTCAGGATTTTGGAATGAAGTGATGGTGGAAGGAGAGAGGTTGCTCGCATGAAGGGTGAGGGACAATTTCTTTGCACCTATTTTTATTTGGAGTTGCTGTGCCTGGGGGAGGGATTACTTTACAGGTTGTTAGGATGCAGAATATGAAATTCTGATTCAGTTTCTGATTCTGAACTGATGCCATAAACAGAATCAGATCAGAATTGGATGTGGATTTGGAATTTCTGAAATTCTGTCATATCAAGACTGAACGGATTCCAGAGAATCTAAGCTCCCTTATACAAGATGGCATATACTTTCCAGCTTGTGTGGTTTCTGTAAACATGTACAATCAAAAGCCTCAAACGCAGCACACCGTTGAATTCTGTGATTCAAGGGCTGCAGAATTTTCCACAGAACTTGCATCATGCTGTAGAACATGTGGAATGCCATGGAATTCATTGCTCTTTGTAGTTTTTCATTAAAACGTGCAGTTTTTCCAGAGTGCCTGCCTCTCTTCTCCTCCTCCTTGTTTGCCCTATGGTGTGAAGCCCCTGCTGTATGCTCAGTATCTGAGGTCGTCAATGACATCACAACATATTTTAACCAATGGATAGCATTCTGTCACAGAAATGAATAATCCATGCCACCAGAATTAACAAATGCTACCAGTGAAGCCTAGGAGCCTGCCTCAGAAATCACACCTGAAGTGCCATGGAGAACTGGGGTCCTGCTTATAGTTCACTTAGAACTGAGGCTTAAACAGTAACTCATGTTATAATCATTTGCCTGTGACATCACCACCTTTTGCTGTGGATATCCAATATGGCATCAGAAGTAGGATGTTATGACTGCTGCTCCTATATAAGCTTCAGCTGTGTATGACCTAAAAGGATATAACTCTCACTGTGTGGTACATACCCTTAATAATGAAGAATGGAATGTCTTGGAATTCTAGGATTCTGGAAATGTGTGCAATTGCGTTCTACTGGTGCCAACTGTGATTATTATCTTCCAGTGCTTGAAAGTGAGGAAGATTTGGTACTGCTGGGGGACTGGAATATTCATCATGTGATTTAAGGCATAGGATCAATGTTTATGGGCATTACACTTATATAAATACTAATGAAATTATCGGGACTAAATTCAGAAAAAGTGCAACAAGTTATTTTCATTTTTTTTAAAAGTCATGAGTTTTCCCATGTTGATATTTAAAAAGTGTGTCAATATACTTTGTTCTGACATTGCAGAGGGACTGGAAGGAAAAGTATGCCTCTTTGCAGATGACACAAAGATCTGCAACAGGGTTGATACACAAGAAGGCATGGAAAGTATGAGAAGGGACTTGGCAAGGTAGGAGGAATGGTCAGAAGTATGGCAGCTTGGATTCAATGCAAAGAAGTGCAAAATAATGCACCTGGGAAACAAGAACCCAGGGGAAGAATACACAATGGGGGGAGGTAGTAACAACAACAAAAGGAAAGGGACCTGGGGGTAATCATATCAGATGACCTTAAGGTTAGCAAGTAATGTGAGAAGGCAGTAGGGAGGGCTGGGGGTATACTGGGATGCATAGGCATCACCAGCAGAAAACAGGAAGTTGTTATCCCTCTGTACAGACAATTGGTGAGACCCCATCTGGAGTACTGAGTCCACTTCTGGAGACCCCATCTCCTGAGGGCATAGACAGGATAAGCGGCAGTCAGGAGGGCAACTAAAATGGTACAGGGTCTGCAAGAGAAGCCGTACGAGGAGAGACTAAAGGAGCTTAATATGTATACCCTTGAGGAAAGAAGGGAGAGGGGGGACATGATAGAAACTTTTAAGTACCTCAGTGGAATCAACAAAGTCCAAGAGGATAGCATCTTTCAGAAAAAGAGACATGCAAGAACAAGTGGACACAATTTGAAGATAGAGGGGGGGAGGTTCAGGGGCAATGTGAGGAAGTATTATTTCACAGAGGGTAGTGGATGCATGGAACAGCCTTCCTGAGGAGGTTGTGGGGTCTAAAACTGTGGGAGAATTGAAAAATGCATGGGACAGACATAAGGCAATTCTTGTTGGGGGTAGGAAGAAATAGGCTGTTGGTTAACTAGGATCTACGGCCTATCCTGTAGGTAGGGAAATGGGCAGACTAGATGGGCCAAGCGGTCCTTATCTGCCGTCAAAGTCTATGTTTCTATGTTTCTATGTTATGGAAAAAAGTATACTGACAGCATTTTGTTTGATAAAAAAACACCTCTATCACGATGTAAATATATATATTAATATAGCTACAGAAAACATGTGT
Source organism: Neoceratodus forsteri (assembly GCA_016271365.2). Taxonomy (NCBI): domain Eukaryota; kingdom Metazoa; phylum Chordata; order Ceratodontiformes; family Ceratodontidae; genus Neoceratodus; species Neoceratodus forsteri. The sequence goes on along the minus strand of CM057458.1, from coordinate 158,509,346 downwards.
CTCTATATCGCTAACATAATTACTACTGTTGTATGATAACGATGTAATAAGGACAACACTTCTTAATGGGTGGACTCCAAGCTTTCATTAACTCAAAAATAAATTTCTATCATCAACAGTTCCAGAGTTAGACCTTTCAAAATATATTTTATTTAAAATGTGATAACTTTGGAACCATTAAGCAGTAGGTAAGGTTAGAGGGATGCTGAGGTGTATTAGCAGGGGTATCGCAAGTCGTAAGAGGGAGGTAATAATTCCTCTTTACAAGACACTGGTTAGGCCCCATCTGGAGTACTGTGTGCAGTACTGGAGGCTGCACCTGCACAGGGATATTAACAAAATGGAGGCATACCTAAGAAGGGTAACCAAAATGGTGCAGGAACTGCATCAGAAAACATATGAGGACAGATTAACAGAGCTCAATATGTATACCCTAGAGCAAAGGAGGGAGAGAGGTGATATGATCAAAACATTCAAACATCTTAAGGGCATTAACAAGGTAAAAGGGTCTAACATGTTTCAATATAAGAAAATAGAGGATAAGAGGACACAGCATGAAATTAGAGGAGGCCAATTAAGGGTAATGGAGGAAGTTCTTTTCACAGAAAGGATGTTGGATTCATGGAATGGACTACCTCGGAAAGTAGTGGATATGAATACAGTGTAGGGCTTCAAACAGACATGGGATAGGCATAAGGGAGCAATACAAATGAGTACGAATAGATTGGCCATTGACAGAGTACAGCCCTATGGCATATTCATAAGGTAGAAAAAGAAATGGCAAGACTGGATGGGCCTTGTGGTCCTTATCTGCTGTCAACTTCTATGTTTCTATATTTCTATATTACATAGAATTTCTACATTTCTACATTTCTATATTACATATTAGGGCTATATTACATATTAGGAATTTCTACATTTCTACATTTCTATATTACATATTAGGGCTAGAGACTTTGTTGTTTTTTTTTAAATAAAAGCTTGGAGTCAGCTAAGTAGCTATATTGATAATATATGACTACAGCGACCATTTAGCTTATATAAAGCATAGAATGTTTCACATCGTATAAAAAATAAAATGGTTCACTAAATTTTCATATTCCTGTAATTTTTAACAACATATTAAACTGACATACATAGACATGTAGCAACACAAAGACAACTGCATTGTTATTGTCTGTACATGTTGATTGGACTCAAGTTTTCATTTAAAAAACTTACATTTTTATGATTAACAGTTCAAATGTTACTGCTTTCAAAATATAGTTTAAAGAATGATAAACTATCATAAGATTATTTTTGGAAATGGTCGGAAGGTACTAGTGGCTGTTTTGTTTAAGAATAAACACATTATTTCCTTTGTTTTGCTGATGGCAGACCTCTTCTTTACAGCAGCAGCGCAAAAACATAGCAAAATTTTATCTTACCGTTTCTACATGGTAAACATTTCCAGGTATCTTTCAATTTTACTTTGTGAAAAGATTTCATAGTTAAACCCAATTTGAGTATTTTATAAGTTTTTAATTTAGTTTTCTCAAGAAAAAAATAGCTGCCGCATTTGGCTTAGAAATAGCATTGTAGGTCTGGCAAAGGTTAAGCTTGAGAAAATAAAAAAACTAGGTGTGCAGCATAGGAGATACCTAGAAAAGCAGATTTTACAGGTATGTTTATATGTTTATTTCTGTAACTGAAGTAATTTTTGGGAAAACATTTTTCATTGCACTGCTGCTTTAAGATGGTTTTAAAAGCTAGCTATGTGAAGGCTTGTGTTTCATAACTGATAGGATAGCATCAATGGTAGTTTGAGTGTTGGTGGTGATCAGGGTGTTTTGTGGACTGGTGGGATAGGTCATGGGACCCCAAAAGTGAAAATATAAGAGGGTAAAGTTTTAGAACCTCACATACCTTGAATGTTGTCACTGGCCTCTGTGCTGTGTGCCACGTTCTTCCATTCTGAGTGTAGCCGCTTTATCAGGGAGTAGGCAAGCAAAGGGTTGGCCACAGCAGTCATGGACCCTTCATATACCCTGCTATGTATACTCTGTACTTTCTCATAAAACCTAAAAAAAATTAAGAAAAAAAAAAACAGCATGACCAACCCCTAGTAGTGGGTATCTAAGTCAATGCATAGGCATAGAGAGTAGTCACAAATTATAGCATTCCTCTTATTGCATTGCTGGAGTTTACATGTTCCTGTCAGTGATGGCTTCAGGAATTAAGGATGAGCAGGGCACAGGCAGGGTACAGACGGATTACATCTGAGCATGTAGGGAAATTTAAATCCAGACTATATTGCTAGCTATGTCTTACTGCTGGGGAGCAGCTTTAGCACAGCAAATTTTTGCCAGGTCATTGCTGTGCCTGCTCCTGTCCGGGAGCCCCACCTTCCATTGGTTCATAACCCTTGTGAGCCTCCATATGCAGGTCACACTTGCAGATATGTTGCAATATATCTTGAGATTTGTTTCTTTTATTTATATTCATTGCATTTTAAATAAAACACTAAAAGATACAGTTCATGTCAAACATCTATATCATGGTATAAGAGACATAAAATGTAAAACAGGATCTATAGCCTAGGCAATCTGGCTTACAGATATGAGGCTATACCAAACAGTTGATAATATTATAATACAGTAATCCCAAAAACTATACTTTGCAAGTAAGAGAGCTATCTAAATACATATCTCCTTAACCAATAGTTTTTATATTTCAATCTAAAAATGGAATATGCTCTCAGCCCAAAACATGTCAGAAATCCCAAACGTAGGGAGCAGCTGCCTCATAGTCCATCATCCCCACAGCAAAAATTATCCTATAGAAGCATGTTTTTGAAAGCAACATAAGAACAGAGCAAGGGTTCTGTAAATACTTTAGCTTACAACATTTAGTAGACAGACAAAAGCATAGTAACTAGAACCTTTTGTTCTGATTAATCAGACGCAATGGGTTGTTTATGATAGAAGTATAACTTCTGCAAACCCATTTATAAAAGAAAACAGGTTTCTAAGGAGAGAACAACGGTTGACAGTGGCCTATGCAGCATAATATTATAAAACTGTGTAGTTGTATACAGCACAACTAGTTCACACCAGTCAAAGGTGGGGCACCACTATAATAATTCAATAAACATTTAGGGGAAACAGAGAAATATAATTTCCCAGGATCAGGCACCCTGCCAGGCTGGAATATATATGATTAGTTAGGTAGCTAAACATTTGACTAGACATTATCACAGAAGACACTGTGCCTGTTCCCCTCAGAGAAACATGTGAAATCATCTGGAGATAAAGAAAAATATGCACAAATTCAGAAGAAGAAAGTAAAAACTAGAAATTCGGGATTTAAAGAATCATCAACTCATCTGTAGTCCATTAAGCAAGCTTCATTTTCTTCTTTGGAAGGTGCAATGGCCACGGGTCTCACCGTCTCTAACTCCTGTCTAATAGGACCCACTCTTTTGACACTTCTTCTGCATCTGTAAATTGATAAGTGTGTCCAGCATAATAGATATGAAGACGGGTTGACATAAGTAAAGAATGGTTAATCCCAGACTCTTCAACTGCACCCTCACTGAGTCAAACTTTTTTCTCCAAGACTGCGTTGCAAAGGAGAGGTCAGAGAACAGATGCAAGGCACAGTGAAGCCCGGTAGGATGAAGCACAGTGTCACAGTTCCCCTGCATTGCAAAAGGGATTAACTCCCATTGAAACTGCATTGTTTCCTGCAGTAACTCTACTGCCGAATTCTGCAGAGTTGGGCTTCATCCTGATGAACTTCACTGTACCTCTATTAAAGTTAAAGTGCTGAGCATCCCGGAAAGCTTGTAACAGGGTATCTTGAATCACTACCGAGGTTGTTACCAGAAGTATGGTCCTTGACTTTTCCTCCTGCTGGTCTGCAGAACATGGGGCGATCCTGTATGCCTTAATAAAATTGGGTGTCAACACATCTGGATTAAGCCCCAGTGCCCCTGTTAGCCAAATTTTAAGAAAGTGAAGGACATGCTCCTCCTCGCTCCCCTCCGGGAGCCTTACACTGGGGGCCCTGTTGGAATTCTCTAGGGCCTCCTGACGACATCTCAATTGGGCATTCTCCTGTGCCATCTTACTGGATGCCGCCAGTGCTTGGATGGCTGATGCCTCTGCTGAAGCTGCTGATTTCTTGGCAACAGCAATTTTAGCATTCTGTTCCCCCAGCTGCTGGAGAATGGCTTTAACTTTGCCATTGATGGCCTGCATGGAAACCAGGAAAACGTGAAGACAGCTCCACATGCTGATGTGCCTCTCATAAGAACAATCCAACAGTAGCGTGAAATAAGGGCACCATCCACAAGTGAAATAATACAATTGTTGCATGTTTATTGCCAAAAATCAAAGCAAAATATAAACGAGTACAAAAGGATATGCCATGTAGGTGCTCCCCTCTCCTCAAAGGGCCCAACAGGTTTTGCGCATGCACACTTCCTCTGAGGACTGACTTGTTGGCCACTGCCACACTTCTTCCTCTTTCTTGAGAACCACCAATCTGTTTTAGTGTGGGGATGGTCCCAATTTGCACTTTGTGTGCAGAACTATTGGTACCATGGTGTATGGAGGGGTGTGTAGATGTGTACTGTATAAGCCAATGATTGTAGAAATGTAGGAGGCTTGCCTCTCAAAAGCCAGTACTGAGAAGGCTGATGATGACAGTGTTCAGTTGGGTGTTAATTTCTTGTAGTTCAAAGGATAAAGCCTTACCAATCATACTGGTGTTTTGCCCATTAGTCAGCTAGCAGACATCATCAGACTTTGAAGGTAAACATCAATCTTCACATTGTGTGTGTGTGTGTGTGTTTCCCCCAGTTACAGACAGGACATGCCTATCTGAAAGCACTTAACAGAGCTGGAAAAAAACAGCATGCAGAATGCAAACATAATAGCTTCAAATAAAGAAACAGAAATTTGCCAGCAAAAAAGGACTCATTGGCCCATCCAGTCTGCTCAAAACACCCACCCCTCTGCCTAGTTTATCTTACACCATCTGTTCCCTACTCTTCCTCTTTTATTTAGCCCATGTAGGTGTCCCAAGCTCTTTTGAGTTTGTTCACTGTATCTACCCCCTACAACCCATTTTGACAACCTGTTCCATGAACCCATGACCCTCTCAGTGAAGAAGTTCCCCCTTACCTCGCCCCTAAATTAACCCCCTCCAACTCTGAAAGCATGCCCTCTAGTGGAGTTATTCTCACTCTTCCTGAAAATGCTACCTTCCCTCACCCTGTTTATTCCCTTCAGGTATTTGAAGGTTTCTACCATATACCCCCTTTCCCTCCTCATCTCCAGTGTGTAAAAGTTTAGTTCCTCCAGCCATTCCTCATATGACCTCTTGTGTAGCTCTTGAACCATCTTGGTTGTTCTTCTCTGGACCCTCTCCAGCTTGTTCCTGTCCCCCTGTAAGTGTGGCCTCCAGAACTGGACCCTGTATTCTAGCTGTGGTCTGACCAGCGCTTTGTACAGTGGCATGATCACCTCCATTTTTTTGCTTGTAAAGCCCTTTCCTATGCATGCCAAAATTCTGTTTGCTTTCCCTACCACCTTGTCACATTGACCCCGAACCTTCAGGTTATCTGAAATTTTGATCTCTAGGTCCCTCTTCTGCTCTATAACCCCTAGCTCTCTCCCCCCCAACCAGTATCTTGTCCTTGGATTTTTACGCCCCGTGTGCATGATTTTACCTTTTTGCATTGAACTGTAGTTGCCACTTTCCTGACCACTCCTCTAGCCTGACCAGATCCTCCCTCATCTTTTCTACCCCTGGTGTGTCCACCCTTTTACATACCATCGTATCCTCAGTGAACAGACACACCATCGCATTTAGGCCCTCTGAAATGTCCCCCATGTATATGTTAAAGAATATTGGTCCTAGCACAGACCCCTGGGGAACCCCACTCATCACCCCTCCAACCAATTTTCCACCCAGTTTGCTCCCCACCCTCAAGCTACCCAATGCCCAAATATGTTAACAGCATATAAATAATGAGCAGAAAACACATACAATAGTTGATTTAAATTACATATTATGTTCCTTTAAAAGCCCCTGTTTCCAGCTGGATAACTTTGAAAAATGTGAGAGTTAGACACAATTCAGTTTATAGTTCATATATTTTTGCAATCCTTATTTTATGTTCGCCATGTGTGCATGCACAGTGAACATTTTGTTAGAAGAGTGGCTTTTGAGGGTGTGAAACTGTCAGTCTAATGTAGCGTGGTCTGCAAAGGGATCGTTAGTGTCATCAATCATCAGCCAGCCTCATCATGACAGTATTCTGGCTTGCTGGGCAGCAGCTTTGTGTATTTCAAAGGAAAGAGCTGACCCAATCATAGGTTATCTCTTTCCTTTGATCTATGCTGCCCAGCAAGCACAGCTGATCTGTCACGATCAACCTGCTGAGTCTGAATTACACTCTGTAACAAAGAAAACCATCCATCAATGTCTGTAGCTTGTGCCACTGTTACTGTCCCCCCCTCAGCACCCACCACACCACACCTCCACCCCCACAAACATAACACTGACACTGGGGATGCCCAATCCCCCAGTGTCACCACATGAAATAAAACAAACCATCCTTTGTAGTTTTTTTGTATAATACCATGTAAAAAAGAAAACCATTCATCGATGTCCTTTTCTGCCACTGTTTTATAAATGACACCTATCATGCTCAGAAGGAGTGGTCTTAAAAAGATTATGCTGAAAATTTGGGGTAACAATGTGAAAAACCAACTAAGTTATCAGGAAATGAATTGTTCCAACATTTACTCATAACTTTATTTTTTGTGGATATTGCCCCTTATGTTCAACATATCCCTTGTGTTACCCCACCTCCTAAACATGGCAGGTGTCATTTTTCAAATTCCCTCCAAAACTTGTTTCCACAGTCACACAGCAAATTTACCTTTCGGTTGGGATTTTAAAAATTCCACCTGCCTTGATCATAACGTCAGGTCATAAAAAGACTGTTGGACATTTGGTGTCAAAATGTAGGAGCCCACTTAAAAGTAAATCTTGCCTCTCAGTTGCCTCTATCCTGGGTAATTACAATCTAACAATGTATCAAAACAGGACATCACTGAAAATGAGATGTTGCATCTCATCTACTCTATCCTGGGTAACTATATAGTAACAAGCATTTGTCAATGCCGAATGTTGTCTCGCTGGCATTGGCATTGATAGTGCAGGAGTTAGAGATGCATAATAGGAATGGCAGTGAAGTATTGAAGTGACGCCAACTCCATCCCCACCCTGCAGAGACTGACAGGCATTGGTGTGTGCCTCTGGGTCATCAGCTATAACGCTCATGCCATTTTACCTCACCCTACCCTAAGGACACTGACAAGTGTCATGGTGTGCTTTGGGATCTTTGGGCATTATACTTACCCCATTCCATAAGGAAATACGCTGAGGTGGGTGCAGTATAGGAGAATGGGGTTAACTTTGCTGCCGAACACTGTAAGGCACACCACGATGCCTGTCACTGGCTGCAGGGTGGGGGTGGGGTGGGGTGGGGTGGAATGGCATGAGCATTACAGCTGATGATCCCAAGTCACACCCCTGACGCCTGTCAGTCTCTACAGGGTGGGGTGCTACAGTTGAAAACCCTAACACCGTAGGCGTGTGTTGGTATTTTCACTCCAAATTTTCAACACGGGCTGTTTGTGACCCCACCTCATGAAAAGCGGCACAATCAGTTTGTTAGCTGAAAGGTGGTATGCACAGTGCTATGCGATTTGGCGACACAGGGATGAAAACATTTTGGGCAGGATGTGCAAAATGACAACTGTATTGTTCATGGGGAGGTGTAAAAAAATGGCAACGTTGAAAATCTGGAGTGAAAATATGAAAAATTGGTGAAGTCATGAGCATGCATAGAAACTGCGCAACACACGTCCGTAACCCAACAAATTTTTGTATGAGTGTTTTAGCCACATTTTCAACATAGGTATTTTGGGACCTCCCCTCATGAACAGTGGTGCTGTGATTTTGTTAATCTGTCCCAAAAGTTGATTTCCCACAGTGACCACGCCATTGTGCACCACAGCTGTGGAAACACATTTTGGGCAGGCTGTGAAAAATGACAGCTGTACTGTTGATAAGGAGGTGTGAAAAAATGCCAGTGTTGAAAATCTGGCATGAAAATATTGCAAATTTGTGAAGTTACAAGGGTGCGTGGAAACTGTGCAACGCATGCTTGCAACACAGTCATTTTGTGGACTTTCAGCACCAAATTTTCATCATAGGCATTTTAGGACCTCTGCTCATGAACAGTGTCACCGTCATTTTCTCAGACTGTCCCGAAAACTGATTTCGCACAGCGACCGCGCTATTGTGCTCCAGACATGCGAAAACACATTTTGGCCAGGATATGTAAAATGACAGCTGTACTGTTCATCATGAGGTGTGGAAAAATGCCAATTTTGAAAATCTGGAGCGAAAATGTTACAAATTTGCGGAAGGTACGAATGCGTGGAAACAGAGAAACACACGCTCATAAAACAGGCATTTTGGGGATTTTTGTCACCGAATTTGCAACATAGGAATTTTGAGAGCCCCCCTCATGAACAGTGGCACTGTTGTTTTGTTACTCAGTTCTGAAAGGTGATTCCGTGCAGTGACCGTGAAATCACCTTTCAGGACTGAATAACACCATGACAGTGACGGAATTCATAAGGAGGGGTCCCAATAACCCCATGTTGAAAATTTGGTGCAAAAATTCCAAATAATGCCCGAGATATGCACCAAAGTTGAAAAAATCCTATTTATGCCATTATACAACTTGGCAGCATTTCTTCAGTTCACGGTCGGCTTTGAAGAGTGCAGGCGTGTTCCCGGTCCATCGAAGATCATCGCGCCCAGACTCCGGAGGTGAGATGTGGTGAGGGGTATGGGAGGCAGTGTGTGCAGAGGGTGGGTGCGGGTTGTGGGAGGGGCCAGGGAGACCATGAGGGACCGCTTTCTTCTTTCACAGGGTTAAAAAACAAAAACCATTGCAGGACAGTTTTATTTTCAGGGATCTGGCACACTGAGGTGGGCTCTCAGCATGCCACCTAAGTGTTTTGGGGATGCTGTAGCCGGGGAGTTGGGCACCCCATCGCCAGCTAGCAACAGGGGCAAGAGCCAGGGGACTGGGCACCCTGTCGGCACATATAACAAAATGGGGTGCATTATGCCGACGGGGAGTGGGCTCCCCCATCGGCACATACATTGGGGCAGGGCATGCCGACAGGGGGATTGGGCACCCCTGAAGTTAGCATTATGGCAGGCAATGTGCTGCCATGTTAAATTTTTTTTCTCACCAGGGAAAGCACGTCTGGAGGTCCGCTGCGTATGACAAGCTTTGCTCGCATTGCAGCGGACCTTTCCTTAGATCTTAGGAGGCAGTATAGCGCAGAGGTTTAGGGCTCTGAGCTGCAAACCTGGAGACCTGGGTTTGAATCACACAGCCCCCACTTGCATACTGTGTGACCCTGAGCAAGTCACTTAACTTCCTTGTGCTCCCAGGTCACACCTGGAAACAAGGTCCGGCTTAGTGTGCCTTTCCTGGTTAAACAATTTCCCCTTCCCTTCCCTTCCTTAGATGTGCTCACCACATTATGTATGCATGGTGTTGCACCAGCATGCAGGCTTATTGGGGAATGAGGGACGCACCTACTGATGTGTGCCCTGCATTCGCCCAACAGTGACCGAGCCTCCAAATCTGCTACTACCGCAATATGTTGGCTGCGCATGCGTGAGCCAACATAAAAATGTGTATGAACAAGACCCGGTACAACAGCAATACCAGCAGCAAACATTTGGCATTGACAAAATGCTTGTTTCATATGGACTTTATCCTCGTGTCCCTTCTGCTGTCAAACCTCAGACACTTTGTCGCACCTCCAGGACTTACCCCGTCTACTGTATTTCTTAGCTCATTGTGTGAGTGATGCCGTAGATGGTGGTGGTGGTGTGGTTTCATACTAAGTGGTAAGGAGCTAAGGGAGCCTTACTGTGGCCCATACCTGCTCCTGTCACTTCAGCCGTAATATGTTAGTTTGTGCCCTTCCAATATAATAGAGTCTAATTTGTGCTTGAACTGGGCCTTACTATCTGCACAGTTAATATCCTCTGGCAAGCTGTTCCAAGGGGCAACCACCCTCTGGGTAAAAAAAGCCCTTCTTCTATTGGTGTTGTGCTTAATATGCCTTAGTTGGAGAGGGTGACCCCTAGTCCCTTTTATGTCATTTTTGAACTTAAAGTTCAGTTCATTAAGTATATAATCATCCTGCATAATATCATAACACAACAGCATGTCCCCCAATTCGTCTAGTCTTCAGGGACATTAGCTGCAACTCATTTAATCGCTGTTCATATGGCACATTATTTAAGTTATGTATCATTTTGGTGGCCTGCCTCTGCACCTTCTCAATTTTTGCCACTGCCCCATTTGTTATGGGCCCCCACACTGGGGTTCCATAATCCAACATGGGCCTCACATATGCCCTATACAGTGGCATAATCACTGTTTGGCTTCGACTCCTAAAGTTTTTCTTTGTATTCCACAGCTGTTGTTTAGCTTTAATTATTTGCTTTTTACAGTGCGTCTGGTATGCTATTTTACAATCTACTAGTATGCCCAGGTCTTTTTCCTCTTCTGATTTTCACAGTGGAATACCATTTATATAGTAGACTTCTTCTTGGTTCTTTTTACCTAGGTGAATCACACAACATTTGAATGGTGCTGCCTTCAGGGTCACAACATCATCTTGCAGACAGGGGATCTTTTCTTCCTGTTACTCCCCTTGAGTCAGAGCCAGCGGTGTGCAATGGCACACATGAAGACCACAAAGATTTTTTATTTATTTTTTTTTTAATTTTAGTCTTTGGTAACCAGGTAAGGCCCACTAGGCACAAGTGCCTGTTTTCAGGGGCGACCTGGGAGCACTGGGCGGTTAAGTGACTTGCTCAGAGTCACACAGTATGCAAGTGGAGGTTGTGAGAATCAAACTCAGGTCTGGTCTGCTGGATGTATCAAGCTCATTCACACTTCGTTCCTCTAACCTCTAGGCTATACTGCCAGCCAGATGGTGCACGCTTTCAATGTCTGCCTCCAACTTTCAATTCTCATGACTGCTGCTGTGCTACCTACCCTTCACCAGGTGGCAGTCAAGCAGAAGTACACATATTTCCATACCCTGAACGAGGAGATCCATTGATGGATCATAAATCCTCCATCTCCCCGCCAGTCCCCAAAACTAGGTCCATTCCCAAACCCAAGTTACTGGTGTTCTGAGAGGTGAGACGTCTAGCGCCTCAGCCCTCCACGCCATTGGCCTGGCTACAAGTTTACTGTAGCTCAGAAACAATACTGTTTGTGGCACTAAGGGAGGGGGGGGCTGAACCTACAACCCACTGCTTTACAGTTCTGTGCCTTTACCCTCTGTACCCTGTTTATGACATTGTAATTGTCTCTACAACAACAGACTGGGATGTCATAAACAGAACCATGACTGCAGAAGTAGATAAGCAGACAGAGGAAATAGGGCAGAGATCCTGTTTCCATGCAAATGTCCTTAGTGATAAACACATAAGAGTGACAAATACAAAAAGGGTGAAATATAAGCTAAACTGTGTCTAGCATTCAGATTTGTGCCAAAAACATCAGGGGCTCTTGCAAGCAAACATTTGGAAAAATGCTCGTGGTTTATTGCAGTATAGTAGATTGTATCAGACTGATTCTGCTGACTTGCAAGCTGACATTTTCTGTAACTACAAATCCTAGAATACCCTGCAGCTGACATCGGGGAGGGCTGCTGTACTAAGAGATTCAACAGCCTGCAGTGTACATTAGAGCTTTTGTAAGCTCAGATTAGATGTGCGCTGGTCCTGTTGTTCTTCCTAGTCTAATTACAGTGCTCCATGACTATACCTAGCTTCAGGAGGACAGCAGGACCAGCAAACAAAAGATCAGAGCTTATCAAAACTCTAACATGCACTGCAGGCTATTGGATCTCCCACTGCTCAGCCCTCCTCTGATGATAGCTGCAAGGGATTCTGGGATTTGTAGTTACCGGAAATGTCAGCTTGCAAATCAGCGAAATCAGTCTGATACAATCTATTATACTGCAGTAAACAATTAGTAAATCAAATGTTTTTGCACACAAAGTGCAAATTGGGAACAACCCCAGGCTTGGGAGTGGGGGTCTTAGTGCTGACTGTTCCCCTTTAAAGTCTGTAGAGATATGCAGTACTATGACTCCTTGAAGTTATAACATTGTTGGACCTGTTGATCTCATTATGCATCAGTTCTAGTTTGTGATTTGCTGCCATTTGTTTGTGCTGTATCTTGAGATGCACTAGTCATTCGTTGATCTACTATAATTACGCATCAATTCTGGCTTTTGATTGGCTATGAACATATTTGGTAACATTTTGAGAACCACCTATCCCATTGTCAGCAAAATGGGCATAATAAATAAGTAGTGAAAGTCAATGAGTGTTCCAGAATATTAGTCATTCTTACCTTAAAATGTATGAAATCTAGGTTGTAATTGGATGTTGAATTTCATTTCATTTTTGTTTTTATACTGGAGAGCAAGATAAGATACAGAGCCTTTTTTCAGAAGCGACGAGTTGTACAGAACGGTACAGGGTGCACTGTGTTTTAAGAACGACTTATCTGTCAGCAAACCTGGCATATATATTCAGTATTATAACAATCTACTGTGTAAAGAAGCAGCAGAGTTGCTAACATTCTGTTGCATGTTAGAACATCCTAGATGTCCTAGGAGACCACTCTTACAGGGCACCTCCATGTGAGACACCCTTTAGAGTATCTCAGGCACATGGTAAGGACAGCTTTCACTGGCTGAGAGCACTCTCTCAATTTAGAACATCCTAAATACAAAAAAAAAAATATTACCAACTATCTAAATGCATACCCTATAACCGTCCCCACCAGGGAGGATACCTATGTTACTGTCACATTGGCTTTCTTTTCAGGCTGCAGTAATATTTTATTTAGAACCTCCTTTTATTCTAACAGCACCAATCACCCCTACATTTTATGACAGCTAGCTGCCAAACGGAGAAAAAGGTGCAACGTGACACTGATCATAGCGGACTAATTAGAAGGCAACTTGTTCTTGTGGTTAGAGCACTGAGCTGTGAAACAGGAGATGCTACGGACAGGCAGGTGGAGCATTCTGATTTCCCAGAATGCTCAGTTGAGAAGCACAGTGTATGAGGAGAGGTGCTGAGCTCTCGTTCAGGGTGGACCTCCCCCCCCATGCACACAGATGGCGTCCACAGTAGCAGAGGAAACCGGCACCCTTTTGCCTTTCGACTAAGCACAGCAATGTGTTTGGAGTCTGCATAGAGGCTATATTCTCTACCCCTTCTTCGGTGATTTGAAAGGAGAAAATATTCAGCGTTTTTACCTGATAGCGGGCAGCCGTGGGGGAATGTTGAAACTCTACCGACAGGTCTCCGAACTCGTGCATGCCGCGACAGTTGAATTGCATCAGCCTATACAAACGCTTGCACAGGAAGAGAATACAGAGACTGGGGAGAGAGATGAGAGCAGTGAACAGGCGGGAGAAGCAGGAGAATCCATTGTTCCATTGAGAGGCTCGTTAAAAAGCCCAAAACAGGCTCCAGGTAACACCTTCATCTGGACTACCCAGTTGAAGGGGGTTTTTGTTTTTCAAGCAAGCAAAACTTTAACTGTGGGGGAAAATACATCTAAATTAGATGAAGAAGCAACGGGTGGGTTGAAGACACCTGGGAGACATCAGGAATCAGCTCACCAAAATCTGACATTGAAGAAATATTTAAAGGAGGTTCCTTTAGGAGCTGAAGAGAAGGATGAAAAAAGAAAAAGTCAAATAACCCTTCAGCAACATCGGGGCCTGAGAAAGACCTACGGGGACAACAGGCCTGTGTCTAAAAAAAAAAAAAAAGGAAAACTAAAATAAATAAAGGGAACTCAAATAAAACTGTGGATATTGCTGCAGCAGGAGTGCCCTTGCCCCCAATAGTGCTCTCTTCACCTATTAGCACATATGATATTTTCTCAAAGGCAAAAAATGTTAAGTAAGGTTATAGAACACAAGAAGAAGATTCAGAAATTAGTTTTCAATCAAAGGAAAAAGGGGATACCCAGATGGGGGTTTAAAGGAGGAAGGACAGGGAGAGGGACATAAAGAATATCAAGAACAAGGAAACAGTGAAATTAACATTGTAGACCCACAAAAAATGATCTTAAAAGAAGTGAGGGAAGGTTTTAAAAAAATAAATGAGGCTGTAAGCACTTTGTCTATTACATTTTCTGAAGTTATTGATAAAATAGAATCCCTCTCCCTGAGAGCAACAAAATGTGAAAAACGAGTGGGAGACCTAGAAGATTCTTTACCCAGAATATCCACCTCTGTTACAAAATGCTGTAAAGAACTCAAATTAAAGGTGGACGATTTAGTGTCACAATCAAGGAGAGCAAACTTGAAAATCGGAAATTTACCAGAGGGTTAGACCCACAGAACTTTTGTGAAAGTATGCTATCAGACATTATGGGCCTACAATATCCCACACAAAAATCTGAACTTGACAGAGCACATAGGGCGTTTGGCCCAAGAGATAACCAGAATAGGCCACGTCTTATGTATATTAAGATACTAAGGTGTCAGGATAGGGAGAGAATTCTTGCCAAGGCCAGAAATGAAAAAGGTTTGACGTTCAGGGGACATAGATTACAGATATTTTCGGATCTCTCTCTGTGTTAACAAAAAGGAAGAGTTTGATTTAGCTAGGGATAAGTTATGTAGAGAAGGTATTTCATACGTTATGTTGTATCCAGCAAGGTTGAAGTTTTTTTGGGAGGGGAGAGCCATGTTTTTTCTAACTGCAATGGAAGTAGAGGCATTTTTGCAAAGAAAGAAAAAAGATCATATGGAAGAATTAACACAAGCGAGTGGTGGTGTAACTTGAGAAGATGGGTATTTGCAGAACAATTAAGGTGGCGCGAGGTACAATTTAGGAAGGGAAGAGTAGCAGCAGATATTTAAAGAGAGTTTATGGTGGAAGGAAAATGTGGGCTGTGTGGGGGGGCCTGATCTTTGCTCAGCAAACTGTCTCGTGAATTGTCTTTCATGCACCAGAGTTCTCAACAACCTCAAAGGGGCTTTTAAATGTCCATTTGGTTTTAGGACATGGGGATAGAGTAATAATAAACTACCTGTCCTTTTTTCGACACTCAGTGTTGAAAGGTAATAAAAGTAATAATTTGAGGGAACAGATGCAAAATTTAGACAGGTAGACCAAACAGAAAAAGGGGGTATTTAAGAAGTTTGGGGGGCAGATAGGAGTAGGGGAGAAGAGTGAAAGGAAGAGAAAAACAAAATTGCATAAACAAAGGCTTAAGAAGCATGGGTGCTTAGCAGTTTTTCAAACTTATGAAGGAGTTAAGGAAAAAGAAATGTTGGGACAAGGCCAAAGTAGGAAGAATTATAAGTTAAGATGGGATTCAGAGAAGCAGCATCAAAACGAACATCTAGATGAAGGGGGACAAAATAAAAAATGACTGATTTGAAATTCATGACTTAGAATCTCAATGGAGGTAAAGAAAGACAAAAAATAAGAAAGGTGATTAGAATAGTGAAAAAAAACATACAGACTGTTTACTTCTACAGGAAATGCATTTTAAACCAGAAGACGCAGTTTACTTTGGAAATCTTTTGGGAGCCAAGGGTTACTGTTCATTCTATCCAGAAAATGCTATGGGAGTAGCAATTTATATAAGGAACCACATACCATACTCGGTGGTGAAGATGGTCAGGGATTTGGAAGGGTGTTACGTTATCTTGCACGTACTATTAAGGGAACAAAATTGGCTGATTGCCTCAGTATATGGTCCAAATCAGGACGACCCATCTTTTTTTTTTTGGGGGGGGGAATATCACAGTATAATAAGAAAATGATTATAGGTGAGGATTTTAATTTGACATATGGAATTTTAGATAGGAAGCCACCTATGTTAGAGAAGAAGAGAAGAGCAATTACAATTGTAAAAAATATGGTTAAGGACCTCAATTTAATTAGACCCATTCAGGGAATTATACCCCAAATTAGAGAAGTTTTCATATTACTCTAAAACATATAAAAGCTTCTCTAGAATAAGCTTTTTTATCTTGTCCCAGGGAATAAAGAGGGGGGTTAAGAAGACTGAGTATGAATCTATAAGGATATCAGATCATTCACTGGTAGTTTTGATCATGGAACTGGGAAAAGTGGAGGAGGGTAGAACACACATTTCATGGAGGTTAGATAATTCACTTTGTTTTTTTCCGGGATTTAAGGAAAAATGCAAGAGAAAATGTGTTGGTTCTGGGTCTTTAATGCAAATCAAGGTATTAAGATCAATAACCTTTGGGATGCTTTGAAAGTTTGTATTAGGGGATCTGCATGACTCAACAAGGGATTAGGAATAGAAAATATAACGAACATCTAGAGGAGTTAGAGAAAGAATTGGTGAGGGTGGATGAAAAACATGTTCAAGAAGGGACAGAGCAGTCAGAAAAGGGGGTCCTTTTAGCAAAGAACAGGGTGGAAAAGCTCATGCAGGAAAGAGTGGATAGAGAAATATATAAAAGTAGAGCTAAATATTATTACTATAGTGATTGCCCTGGAAAGATCTTGGCTCATCAATTAAAATGTGAAAGAAACAGTAATAGGATTGTAAGAAGGGAAGATGGAACAATATCTACTGAAGAAACAGTGACTATAAGATCTTTATGAACATTTTGACAAGCAGACTTTCAAGAATAATCCTAGATTTGATCCATTATGATCAGGTTGGATTTATTAAGGATAGGAGATTACAACATAATACACGAAGGGCATTTGCCACTATACAGGCCATGGCTGGAACGCACACTGCACTCATCTCATTGGATGCTGAAAAAGTCTTTGACAGGGTGCAATGGCTGTTCCTATTTGAAGTAATGAGAGCTTGTGGGTTGGAGGGGCAATTTATGGATTGGATAAAATTAGTATACAGAACCTCTCAAGCTAGGGTGAAGACCAATGGCTTTCTCTCTAGCCCTATAAAATTATTAAGAAGAACAAGGCAGGGCTGCCCGCTTTCCCCCCTGCTCTTTGCTATTTTTTTGGAACCTCTTGCAATCAGGATTAGGAAACTGGGAGATCAAATAGGGATAATTATTAATAGGGGTGAGCCGGTGAAGTCACCTATATTACTTTACATGATGATATTTTATTAATGGTGAGAGACCCAAACCATTCTTACCCTATAATAGGGGATATTCTGGAAAACTATAGCAAGTTATCTGGATATAAGGTGAATTGGATTAAAAGCGAAATGCTATATCTTGGAGGGGTAAATAAGATAAATTCTGTTTTAAAAAATATAATACAGGAGAAAATTTAATATTTAGGAATTATTTTGGCAACTAATATGAATGGAGTGCTTCAATTGAATTATGATCCACTGTTGGATAAAATAAAGAGAGATTTGGACAGATGGCAATACTTGCCACTGGCCCTGATTGGTAGAATAAATATTTGTAAAATGAATGTAGTGCCACGACTTCTATTTCTGTTTGAGTCCATTCCTATTGCTTTAAGTAAACCATTCTTTCAGAAACTGGATCGAATGATCAGAAACTTTTTGTGGCAGGGGAAGAGAGCCAGCATTTCATTAGAGAAACTCCTGCTGAATAGGGAAAGTGGAGGATTAGGCTGCCCAAATGTTTTTAATAATTATCAGGCAGCACAAATGGAAATTCTATATTACTGGTTCCATTTAGAACAGAGGGGAAGGGGGGCAGGTTTAGATACAGATGAAGAAGTAATAGGGTTACACCTTATAAACCTGTTGGGTTTATATAATACCAGACAGGGTACAGTATTCATGGATGCCTTAGATATAACTAAAACTACACTTCAAGCTTGGAATCAGTCAATAAGGAAAGATTTTGGGAGAAACTCTATTTCTGGATGGACTCCTATTTTCAGGAATGGGAGTTTCCCCCATCAGTAGATAAGGTGTTTGAAGAATGGTACAAACAAAATCAAATCTGTTCAATAAGGAATTTTATGAAGGGGACAGGATGATAACCTTTGAACAGTTTCGTGTAAGATAGGAGATACCACCTGAGCAGAGATGGCAATATCTTCAAGTCAAAAATTATATATTTAGGAAAAATAATAATTAATTTAAGATACAGGAGAATCCTTTGAACACACTGTTTGAAAGTTTGGATTCCAATAAACATCTAATTTCAAAAATATTTGGGTTCTTAGCAGAGCAGTCATCTCCCCTGATGGAAACATTTAGATCAGCTTGGAACAGGGATTTAGAGGTCCCAGTGAATGTGGAACATTGGGGAAAATATACTAACCTGGACCTTATTCAGGTTAAAAATAGTAAGTTATTGCAAATTTATTTTAATATAGTGCATAAAACATACTTGACGCCATCTAGACTGTATAAGTTTGATGCTGCGATCTCTGACTTCTGTCAAAGATATGAGAAAACAAAAGGGACACTAGCACATATGTTGGTAACTTGTGAAAAAATAAAAAAATACTGGGGAGATATATGGACTATGTTGGAAAAACATTTTGGGACTAGAAATCCCATTTGACCCAGGTATTGCCATATTTGCCTTTACGGATGGTTTTCAAGATTTGCAGGATGAACAACTGGTTTTATTAAATATAGGTGTTCTGGTAGCCAAGAAAATTCTCCTGCAACACTGGAAGGAAGTAGAGGCCCCTTCTTTCCTGGAATGGATGGATAAAATGCTGGACCATTCCAGGATAGACTGGTCCATATACATTGCGGAAGAGAAACTTGATAAATACACACAAATTTGGACTGTATTTTTTCAAAATTTGGATTGAAAATTAGTGGAAGATTTGTCCCACATGAAATTACAATGATGTATGGAAGCTCAAGAGAGAAATGGCTGGTGTGGATTACTGGGAAGATATATCACCCAGGAAAAACATCAGTACAGGTTAAACCTCTTAATGACTGAAGCACCCACACGCTGAGTTATTTCATCTATTCAAAAAAAAAAAAAAAGCTGTGAAACAGGAAATGCCAAGTTTGAATCCCACCACAGTCCCTGCATACTATGTGACCTTGAGCAGGTCCCATAAGTTCCCCGTAGTTTACTTGTCCCCCCAATCTGTAAAATGGGGTAGAAGGAGAACCCCACTGAAAATGAGCTTGCTACATATTGTTGTGCAGTAAGTAAACTATAACTCGTGAAAGTGCATGGGTGAATCAGGCATGAATGCAAACCCTGGCTGGTTGTGAGGCACAAGGCCAAACAACAAGTGTCCTCCCAACCACCTGGAAAAGTGCATTATAGCCTCATACACCCATGCCCTGGAGTTGGTTGTTGCAATTAATGGAAATGCATTTTTTGATGGAAAAAAGGTTTCATTTTCATTTACTTAGACTGTTTCTAGGTAGATTAAGGTAGGTTAATTTCAAAGTGTGCATACACCAGAGATTTATTGATGGTCAGGTGATGTGTTTAAACCAATGAAGTTGCAAGGATTCTGAAGCCCATTTTATAATGGGTAAATACACTGTAATGAAAAATGGATTGACAAGTGAATCCTGATATAGAACATGTGTGTTTATGCCTTCCAATGCAAATTTGTAGTAGCTTGTTTTGTATTAAATGTTTATTATAACATGGATTGGGAAAAGGAGACAAGGTAATTGGTCGAGGACCATCACCTGTCTGTGGATTAACTCTCCTATTTAACCCACAGTTGGAGTGAATGTTCCTGACTAAATATCCCTGCACACGTCAGCACGTTACCACTTATAAAAGGCAGATGCAAATGACAGCTATTGACCTAAGTGGTAGACAGCGAGCGAAGTCCATTTTTGCAGCCCATTCTGTGTCTTTCCACTGCTGTATTGCATCCTTGCAGCCATCCCTATTTCCAACTAAAGAGAGCCCTGCACCTAGAGATAGACAGAGAGACACTGACAGTGAGCGTGCAAGACCGGGACATGTAATTCAGAAGCCCTGCAGTCCCTTCTGTGTCTGTGTCTCTGTGATCGTCATGCCTCTTAATAGCCCTGGTCCCCGCCGTGCTGTTTGAAGCCAAAAAGAAATGTGGAGAGGGAGAGAGAACTGCAAGCAGCTGACCCTGATCCTGTCACCACTGCTGCACCTGCTATGTAGCCCAAAGTACTGGGATAACAGCAGCTGGAGAGCACCGCGAGGTAACGTTACTGTCTGTTCTTTCTCTTTCTCTGTTGATGGTCACTCTGTACATGTCTCTGTCTCTCTCTCTGTCTGAGTCTCAGCAGGCTACGATGAACGTCGGGTTGCACGACTGCAGTTTATGCCATTTATTTCCTATTACTATTGCCCCCGAGTTCTGTGATCAGCCACCGGGTTGTCAACACGTGCCGAGAGAAACAGAGAGAGAATGAGAGAGAGAGAGAGAGAGAGAGAGAGATAGAGAGGGTGAGTCCCATTTTCATTGAATGCTGAGAGCGGCGACAGTGGCTGAGTAGGAGAGAGAGGAAGAAAGACAGCAAGAGACAGCAGCTCACCCCGCTGCAGCAAAAGTGATCCAGAGAGCATGAAAATGAGTGGATAGGGTATGGGGCTGGTGAACAAGTTAAGCATGCTGAGCAACAGTTTACAGTGTTAAGAATGCCAAGGGATGGTGTGGCTTGCTGCAGTGAAAGTTCCAGGATCACCTATGGGGGGGGGGACAGTAAAGCAGTCTCTGAACTCTTATAATGCATGTTATGAAAATCAAGGGTCACAAATCATTTTAGTACTGTGTTTATGATGTTTGTGTGCTTGTAAAACAAATGAAATATCCATCTGCTGCTGGGGACTACTTTACAAGTGGCAGGATACAGTTAAACATTTGTCATTAAAACAGGACAAAAACCCCTTTGTATATGTTTTAAACAAATAATGAATAACCCATGTTATAAGTACAATAACCTGCTCCAGGGTATGGGGCTATAAGGATTTAATCCACTCCCTGGGTGCTGTGAGGGCACTCGGCCTGCGGCCTTGTGCCTCACAACACATCCATGGCATGAATTAAATCCCTATAGTCCCATACCCTGTCATGGGTTATTGCTTATATACTCACTGAAGGTCCCAGATTTACAGGACTAGGAACTGAAGTCCGTTACTTATTCAGATGATAGGTGGTACAGCACATGCAGTTACAGTGCACACCTCCCCACGCTGCTCCATCGAAGTGCTTCAGTTGTGCCTTAGAAAGGCTGCCTCCAGGAGGCAAGTGAGTAATTCAGATTTCAAGGCCACTGTATCCTTAACCTCCCCTCGTGGAACTAGTAGTGTCACTTCTGATGATATTTGTTTTGTGACATGGACAGTGGATGCTTGTCCACTAGGAACTGACATTGAAACCACCACAGCTTTCACATACAGTAAGTTGAAAAGCATTCATCTAGTGGCAATGTATTTATTTAAAAAGCATTTTTAAGGAAAGCCCAGTGAAATACTGAAGTGTCTCATTTCCACAGGTGTCCTGGGTTGGCTGTAGCAGCAGTGCATAATAGTTTACAGTATGCAAAAAAAACAGGAGACGTCAATATAAAGAAAGTTAAGAAAAATTATAAATTGAGGTCAATAACAAGTGTAAATATCAATAAATTGGGATGAGTACAGCATTAAACTGATCCAAGGTTGATGTCCTCCCAATATGGAATGGATGGAAGATACTTTTAATAAAGTGCACTTCTGTATTTGATGACTCTCCAATTTCTGTTTTGACTTTCTAGACTGAAAGTAATGGTTCAGAAACTGATTATAATGAATAGCTTAGCTGTAGGAAACTGCAGTAACATGCTGATGTATATTAGGAGGAAGTAGAGTCAAGCAGTAATTAAACACAGATGTCCAGTTCTTGTTTCCACTGACCAGTTGGGATAGCCAGTTTGTAAGGAGGCAGTAAGACACAACCAGGTGTGTGGTTATGCTAGAATAACTGCTGGGTCACATCTGGCCCACTGGGTCACACCTGGAAATTAGCTCTGGCTCAGAGTGCCCCTCCTGGTCACAGACTGAAAGCTGATGCTCAACTCCTAAATGATCCACCAAAGTGGTTGTTTTATTAATACTGATCTTGCCACCTTGAAAGGACTAGGGATGGTGCTTCATGGCCAGTGTCACTTCTTCCTGAGTGAAACAGTAGTCCCTATATAAATACCAATCATGTACAGTATATAAATGCTATGTCAGTTGTAACACTTTTATTATAAAATGGGCAAAAGAAATCCAGAATCCTGATTGGCTGAAAGCGGTTTTCAGCCTTGTCCTTATCAGGACATAACCTGTCAACTGGCACTAATTGTGCCAAGCAAAACATAGCTCACGGAGAAATCAATCCTTGCCACCACTCTCTCTATGCAGCTTGTCAGCCAGCATGCCACGGAATCACTACCACTGCATTGGGAGAGCAATGCCAGCAAGAAAGAAACAGCACAGAATATATCCAGAACGCCCCCCCCCCCAGCACCACCGCACGACAATTTTGTCAAATTTAATACCTCTATCTACTTTTCTTTGCAGCCCATCTGTGCCTTACAGCTGTATGGATCTCAGCCCCAGTATTTTAAACCATGTCCAGGAATGAGTGGCTGTTACCAGGATCTCGAGGCTCCGGTCTCTTTCAACTATCTCAACCATTCTCCAGCACTCCCACCCACCTGTTCCCATCCATGACAGGACATAAAAATTACACTCAGTATCCCCTACCAGTAATGTCACCACACAGCAACAGGATGCCCTTTCAAATAAAATGATGTGAAAAGCACACAGTACGGTGGACGAAAAGGGACACGCTCGCTCGGTCAAAGACAAGCGGACTGATGGCTGCAACTAGAAAACAAATCCTAAACACAAGTAAAATGAAGTAAATGAAAAAATAAAACAAACTGTTTGTCTGTTGGGGAGAAACAGACTTGGGAGCAGAGAGACAGACACCACAGCGGAACCACTCTGTACCGCACCCACTAACTGACACGCTGGCTCACAATCAAACTGCCTGGTGGTACAACTGAAAAACGAAGCATAAAGAAAACTAAAGTAAAGTTAAAAAAACAAAAATAAAGTGTTTGTCTGTTTGAGAGACACAGAGTTGGGAGGAGAGAGAGAGAGAGAAAGAGACACCAATGACCTCAAGTGTCTCTACAGACACATGGTCTACAGATGAACTATTTTTCTACGTTCTGGATATTTAACACTTTTTAGCATAATTTTTCTTAATTTTTTTTTTTTTACTAGGGAAGTTTATGGGGGAGGGGCCCATTTTATAAGTTCAATAAGACACTCCGAGGTGCATGTTATGGCCTGATAAAAGCACTTCCCAGGTGCTAAAGGCACTCGGTGCAAGCGCCTCGAGCCTCACAATGCACCTGGGACATGCTCTCATCAGGCCATAACACACACCTCAGAGTGTCTTATTACTTGCTTCCTTAACACCCTGCTGCACAAACTGTGATGAATTTCACCAACAGTATGTCATGGCATACCCTAACAATGCACCCAAAGCTTTTTGCAAATGTTTAACCCAAGTGGTGTTGCACTATGCTACTGTGTTCATATGATGAACATAGATGTTGAAAGGATTAAGAAATAAAAATTATAAGTAATGAATAAAACAAAAATATTTCAAAGGACCCACTGGGCCTCTTTTATTCATGATCCCTCCTGAAACCAACATTTGTGCCCAGTGTCTAGTCAAAAGAAACAGGTTAATATGAGGGAATTATAGGGTAAAGCAGCCTAGTACGTTAGCATGGAGAATAACTGCACCTTATGATTCCTGTGGTGACCTGTTAGTGTATTGCTCAAAAGCTTGTCAGTATATGCAGCAAAATAGAACAAAAACCAGGGGCCATATTTTTGGTCTCAATTGTGAGTAATGTAGAACTGGCACTTTACATCCACTCCATAGTGCTGCCACCCCAAATCGCTATGTACAACCATGATCTCGTACTACATAGGGGAGGGGTTTTCCTGTGATTGTAGTGCAGTGGAAATTGCTGATCCAGAATGTTATTATAGTTAACGGGGATAGCCCCCGTTAACATCAGCAGTAGCTGCTCACTTATACGGTGAAATACTGAGTTGCAGCATTATTATTTTATTATGATTTAGTTCTTGTTGACTGAGAAAGGATGGCTGGGCAATGCAGCCTATTTTCAGTCTTGTCCCAGGGAAGGGGGAGATACAAATAGAAGCCAAGTGAAACTGAACCTGATTAAGCTGTTGGTGTTGTTTTTTGGTGAATGGGTGAAATTCGGCTAGGACACCGGAGGAATTTCCCTACTCTTCCTGTAGAGGGAACCGCTGTTCGTCTGTTGGATGGCCAGTCCTGGTGTGGAGTTGGAGCGGATGGATGTTCGGGAGACTGAGGAGCAGATCTCCTCTTCGGCCTCGACATTGCCAGAGACTGAAGAATACTAGGATGCAGAAGGGACATTGGATACCAGAATGGAGGCTGAAATGCAAGTAGATTTAAAATTGCCAGAGCAAACAAATAACGTGACAACTGTTACGGATACAGCAATGCAGAAGGAGCTACCAGATAATGATTCAGTACAGTTATAAGCTTTGCTGAAAGTTGAAGAGGAATGCTTTCAGGCATGTCAGTTGGAAATGACTGCTGCTCTAAGTAAGATTAGAACCTCGGGCACTAATAAAAACATAATGGGCCTTCTTGACAATCAAACCTCCCATGGTAGTGAGCCCTTCACAGCCAAAGACAGACTGGGTTTACAGATATCTGTACATGCCTCTACAGACTCAGTAAATAACCTCATTATCTACCAGACAAGTGTCTCTGATCAAACAAATGCCACAGTTTTTTCATTTTCGGCAACATCAAATTCACAAACAGGAACATCTGCTACTAAAAAACAACAATCGGAACCACACCTCTCTAGTGCACAAAGATTGAGTAAAGACTTACTCACTAAGGAGAAATCTTGGTCACCCAACCCCGAGTTGCTTATACCAAGCAGTACACAAATAAGGGCACTCATAATCAGGACCCGGCAACCTTTGCAACAGTACCTGTTCAAAAAGTGCCCTTGGGTGGCGTAACAAACACAGCAAAAACAGCTTGAGAACAAGAAGTGTTACAACCCTCTGATTCTGCAACAAAAATTGCTTCTCCAGTTGAAATCAACGATTCTTTCCAGAGCTCCGGGGATGCGTTGGGAATGGCACATACGGGTGTTCCCTCACCCCGCCGTAAGACGCCCCTCGGGATTGTAGCCAGTTGCTCTGGAACACACAGAGTGGTCAGTGGAAACAGCACTGAAAGCAGCAGAATGGGAACACAATCCAGAGACTGGAATCTGGGAGTCAGGACCGTCGGCTATTTGGATGCCAGAATCACAAAACCCGGCTGTGGCAGCAAGCCCCATTCAGATTGAATCATCTAGCTGTCTTATTCAACCCACAAATCTGCAGACAGGTACACAGCCACCTTTCTCAAATCACACAAACGTTTCCCTTTTTCAAAGTTCTCAAATGAGTTACACAGCTACAGTAGCTCACCTCTCACATTGCAAAAGAGTTAGCACTAACACAGAATCCTGTGCTAAACATTGGAGAGGCAATGGAGGTTTTGCCCCCCCCCCCCAATAAAGCACCAGAAGCATCTGCTTCTGCAGCTCAGCTCGGTCCCCCTTTGTCTAAACAGTGATCTGTTGCTTCACTTCTTCCATTCCTGCTGCACCAATTCAACTTATCAATCTGGAAAACCCACGCCCATTTGCTTCTTTGTTTAAAAGTCTAATTTTTCCAGCAAAACAACATTATGCCATTAGATTATTATATAAAGGTAGCATGGACTCACTTCCTGACTGGACATTTGTAGCCAAAACCCCTTTGAAGGACTCCATGTGATTTTTCTCAAATGAAATTCACACCCTGATCCATGTTTCAGGGGAAACAACGTTTGATATCAGCTTCAAGGTAAATTGTGGATTGCAATGGTTTTGAGCCAAATTCCAACAATTTAAATGCACACCTTTATGGGCTCCATTAGCAGCAATTCCCCGATGAAACCAGCATACACAACTATAACAGTTTTATTCAAGAATGAAGGGGTCAGTGTCACAGACCTCACTTATTGGTTGAAACAAAGGTGTACAGTACTTGAACAACCTAAAGTAATTTTTGACTTGAAATATATTTGGACAGGTGGCTGGAAAATAAAAGTGATGCTATGGGTTACTGATGCAGGACTGGAGCATCTACCTAATTGCTTCTTTTTTGCCCAAGACTGGGGGGTCCTAGTCTATGCAGGCCAGCCCAAAGCCTGCTATAAATGTGGGTCCACTGGACATCTAAGTAGTATATGTGATCAGGTTAAATGTAATTTTTGTCAAGAACTAAGGTATACTAGTGGGCACTGTACCAATGAACACAAATGTAACCGCTGTGATGGTCTAGGCCACTCCTACCAAAATTGTAAGTGGGCCTCACATAACCAAGCTGACCCTACAGATGAGGCAGAACAAAGGTTAATGATAGTTATAGCACAGAGAGCTACCTTTCCCACTGTCCCTAGAACCACTTTGGCAGTTCCAGCTCAACCATCTGTAGTCGCAGAACCTATGGTTCAGCCCAAGGCTGAGTCTTTAAACAGTTAGCACCTGCAGAGATAGTACATGTAGTAGATCCTGCCCCCCCCTCGTGCTCCTGAGGTAGTCAAGTTAATGCCCCTCTTCTCCCTCCCCACCCACAGTAAAAGGTAAAAGAAGCAGAACCTCAGAAGAACGCTTTCCCAGAAACAACCCAGCTTAAAGCTCCCAAAACGCCAGAAGTGCCTCTTACTAATAGCTCTGAAGTCCTACAGAATACCTCTTAAATCTCAGACCCAGATTCAGAGGATTCTACCTTGTGGTTTTTCCAGCCAACTCTTACATCAGATATGGATGTAAGCGATCTTGGCTCTTAGGCTTCTGCCCCTACTCAGGATCCTCCCACTGTCCCCTTGGACTCAGACAAAACCTAGGAGGTCATGTAGGCATAGATCCAAGCCCTCTTAGAAGGCAGAACAATTGGGTCCCTGATACCTTCTTCTAACCTATGCTAAATTCTCTATCTATTCTATTAATGCAAATAGCATTAAGAGCAACAGGAAAAGACAGGCAGTGTTCTCATACTTAATTTCTGCTCCTGTGCATATTGTGTTTTTACAGGATACCTGGCTGCATACAATTTCTGAAATCACTACGGTAACTAAAGACTGGTATGCAGGCCCTTCCTTTTGGTCACTAGGTACGAATGCTTGCACAGGGGTAGGATTTCTATTTAAAACTACTACTGCCATTCAGGTAATTAACCTGATTGATCTTGTCTCTGGAAGAGCTTTGATTTTAGATACCAGACTTGATAATATATATTATAGATTGATCAATATTTATGCCCCACAATCAAAAGCAGAGAGAATAACTCTATTCCAGTTTATTCAACCATATCTCTCTTTATCACATCCTTTTATTTTTGGTAGAGATTTCAATTGTGGCCTGACGTTGCAAGATAGAAGCAAACAAACTAACACCACAAACATCTACTGTAACATGACTACCGTAAAACAAACTGTACAGGCCTTTATGTTAAATGGTACTTATTTATCAGTTAATAAATGTTCAGATCCTATATTTCTAAAGGGTTCTCTTGCAACTTGAATTGATTTTTTCTTTGTATCCAAATCACATCCACTTGCCATGGTGTATATGCAAGAAGTGGCGTTTTCTGACCACAAGATACTTTAACTTATTCTAGGCCCTAATCCTATACGCATAAATGATCCAGGAACTTGGAAATTCAATTCCTCTTTGTTAACTAATCCACATGTCATACAGAACATACAATATTTTGAAACTACACACAAAACTGTTTTTGAAATGTATGATAACCCTGCACTTTGGTGGTCAGACACAAAATGGAATATACAAATCCTGTTAAAACAACATAGCAAAGCTTGCAGGAAGAAAGAGTATTTAAAATACTTGCATGACAGACAGCAGTTGCAGAAATTACAATCTTTGGCTAGAACTACAAACCACAACTTTACAACACAAATCCAGAAAATAAAACAAGAAATGTTATGCTACCACTTAAAAAACATGATGGATTGCAAAACCAACAGTCCATCAGTACTTGGGGGAATAAAAGTATTATTTGCCCATTTCTTAGTTGTAACGAAGAAAATAAAACAAAAA
Source organism: Neoceratodus forsteri (assembly GCA_016271365.2). Taxonomy (NCBI): domain Eukaryota; kingdom Metazoa; phylum Chordata; order Ceratodontiformes; family Ceratodontidae; genus Neoceratodus; species Neoceratodus forsteri. The sequence continues at coordinate 158,481,040 of CM057458.1, read as the reverse complement.
GCAATACATAGTTTATTTTATACAGACATCACGGAATATTTGGACAGACAGACCCTATTAAGGATAGTCACTCAGCATACCATGGCATCGTTCTCTGAACGTTCAGAGAATGCTACTGTGGTTCTTCAGTCCTTTCAGTATTTTTCTCCTCCTATTTGCCTGGAACAAATTTTAAAAGCCCTGACTGAAGATATTTCTCCCTAAGAGGTGGAAACAGCAATATAATCTCTTGCCAACAGTACTGCTGAGGGTGTGGACAGCCTTACCCCAGAATTGTATAAAGATCTTGTACCAATAATTTCAAAAGAATTAGCTGCGGCAGTTACTACAATGATTCAGTCAGATTCTGTTCCTCTATCGATGGCTAGTGGTACATAAATTTATTTACATAAAAAGGGAGAAAAGAGCGATATTTCTAACTGGAGGTCAATAAGCTGCTTTAATGTAAATTTTAAAGTTCTGACAAAGATTTTGAACACAAGAATATTAAAGGCAGCCGTATACCTGATTACACCTGCACAAACCTGTTCAGTACCAGAAAGAAAAATGACTGACCAGCTTATACTATTAAGGAAAATTATAGAGTATGACAATCAACATGTTTAGAGGGCTTTGTACTGTCCTTAGATCATAAGCAAGCCTTTGATTCAGTTAAACACAAATTTTTATGGCAAGTTTTGCAATATTATGTTATCCCAACAGAATTCATAGCATGGATACAGTGTCTGTAAAAATCAAACACTGTCACCCCCTCAGGTTAATGGTTGGATTGGACCTATGTTGTCTGTGTATAGAGGAGTATGACAGGTGCACCCTCAGCCCCTGCTACACGTATTTAGTATAGATCCCCTATTAAGAGTACTAAATTATTCTGCAGTTCTACAACATATACAAATTGCAGACTTTACTGCCCCCTACATTGCAATGGCATACGTAGATGACCCTGTATTTTAGTATGTGATGAAACTTCTGCAAGACGTGCATTACATACATGTTTAGAGTGCGGTACCTGTACTGGAACCACTTTAAATATCCAAAAGTGCCAAGGGTGCCAGTTAGGCAACCCTGTCCCTACCTTTTCTAAAATAGAAGGTATACAGATAACAGATAGTCCCCTCACTATTTTGGGTATAAAATTTGGACCTGGACCTTTGGATATTCTTAACTGGGAGTCCAAGGTAAATGATGGACAACTGCTCATCCAGCAATGAAACAGGTGGCAAATGACTAAGGAAAAACGTATTTAATCAAAACTTTTTTAATTCCGATATTTTTGTATGTCAGTTATATATTTCCACCACCTAAAATGCTGGAAACGCCCTTATACAGCCTATTCTTTCAAACTGTCTAAGGGAGCAGACTGAAACCCATCAAGAGGAATGTTTTATGCTTACCTCTAAAACAAGGTGGACTGAACATGATAAATCCACTAATATTTTACTATACCATCTATACAGATTGTAATCTTAAACTTTTATTGTTAGCTTCAGAATGCATTTGGACCCTGATCTTTTGAAACTCCTGTCTTACCTGGTTACCACATTGGACAGGGGGCACTTTACAGATAATACAAACTTCACACCAGGCCCCAATATACCTTAGAGAAGTTTTTGTCAAATTGAAATCATGGCAAGTATCCAGTCAGATGGTCCTTACTATTGCCAGAAAATTACTTTATAAACAAATTTTAGCTTCTAGTTTCCAGGTTGAGGTAATTTTTCCTTGGTGTCCAGTTGCTTCACTTTCCCAATAGAAATGCTACAGAATAAACGGATACCTGAGAAAATGAAAGACAAAAACTGGCTTTGCTGCCATGAACGGCTTAATGTAAAACCAAACCAAAAACAAATAGCTCACAGAAAGACAATGTTCCAGATTTGGCTGTCAACCGCAACTTGAAACTATGGAACATTTATTTTTTTCTTGTAGTTATATTCTAGGGTTTGGAAGTTCCTAGCTATACAGTAGAAATCTCCATATTTCACTAACATCACCTATAAAAATTTAATATATGGTAATCTTGATAGCCGGTGGGTTAAGTGGGATAAATCAACTCTTCATTTAGTTTTCTGATCACCATACAATGTTATATCTGGAACTCAAGATGTTTGTATACTTTGAAACATAGAAACATAGAATTTGACGGCAGATAAGGACCACTTGGCCCACCTAGTCTGCTCATTTTCCTACCTAACGGATAAGCTGCAGATCCTAGTTACCCAACAGTCTACTTCCTCCTACCCCCCACTAGGACTGCCTTATGTCTGTCCTATGCATTCTTGAATTCCCCCACTGTTCTTGACTCCACGACCTCCTCAGGAAGGCTGTTCCATGCATTCACAACCCTCTCGTGAAAAATACTTCCTCACATTACCTCTGTGCCATCCCCCCTCTATCTTCAAAATGTGCCCCTTGTTCTTGCACATCTCTTTTTCTGAAAGATACTACCCTCTTGGACTTTGTTGATTCCCTTGAGGTACTTAAAAGTTTCTATCATGTCCCCCCTCTCCCTTCTTTCCTCAAGGGTATACAAATTAAGCTCCTTTAGTCTCTCTTCATATGTCTTCTGGTGCAGACCCTGCACCATTTTGGTTGCCTTCCTCTGAACAGCCTCCACTCTGTCTATGTCTTTGTGGAGATGGGGTCTCCAGAACTGCACACAGTACTCCAGATGAGGTCTCACCAACTGTCTGTACAGAGGGTAACAACTTCTTGTTTTCTACTGTTGATGCCTCTCCCTATGCATCCCAGTATCCCCCCAGCTTTCCTTACTGCCTTCTCACATTGCTTGCCCACCTTTAGGTCATCTGATATAATTACCCCCAGGTCCCTTTCCATTTTTATTGTTGTCAGTATCTCACCCGCCATTGTGTACTCTTCCCCTGGGTTTTTGTTTCCCAGGTGCATTACCTTGCATTTCTTTGTGTTGAATTTAAGCTGCCATACATTTGACCATTCCTCCAACCTTGCCAAGTCACTTCTCATCCTTTCCACTCCATCTTGTGTATCAACCCTGTTGCAGATCTTTGTGTCGTCTGCAAAGAGACAGACATACTTTTCCTTCCAGTTCCTCTGCTATGTCACTTATAAAGACATTAAAAAGGACCGGTCCCAGTACTGAACCCTGCGGTACCCCGCTAGTAACCCTCCTTTCTTCACTGTGGACTCTGTTTACTACTACCCTTTGCGCCTGTTGTCCAGACAATTTTTATCCAGGCTACCACCTTGGGACCCACTCCTAGGCTGGCTAACTTGTTTATTAATCTTTTGTGTGGGACTGTATCAAATGCCTTGCTAAACTCTAGGTAGGCCATGTCCACAGCCCCTCCCTGGTCTACTACTTTGGTCACCCAGCCAAAGAAATCTATTAGATTTGTCTGACACAACCTTCCCACTGTGAATCCATGCTGCCTTGGGTCCTGAGCCCCACTGGCCTCTAGGTACTCAACAATTCTTTCCTTCAGAAGTGATTCCATCATTTTTCCTACCACTGAGGTCAGACTAACTGGTCTGTAGTTTCTTGCCTCTGCCCTGCTCCCACTTTTGTGAAAGGAATCACATCCACCCTCCCCCAGTCCTGAGGTACCACCCCATCCTCCCATGATTTGTTAAAGAGAGTAGTCAATGGTGTCACTAGCACTACCCTTAGTTCTTTTAGAATTCTTGGGTGAATCCCATCAGGCCCCATTGCTTTGTCCACTTCTTCTGGACTTCAATTTTACTAGTTCTTTCAGAACTCTTTCTTCTGTAAATGAAGTGGTATCTACCCCCGTCTCTAGAGTGTTTCTCTTGTTTGGTTTAGGTACCTCCCCCTCCTCCTCCTTTGTGAATACTGAGCAGAAATATTCATTCAGCATCCCTGCTTTTTCACTGTCACCCTCTGCCCACATTCTCTCCCCTTTATTAAGCCTCAGTATCCCTCCCTTGGTCTTTCTTCGCTCCCTAATGTACCTATAAAAGGTCTTATCCTCCTTCTTAACAGAGTTGGCTATCTTTCCTCGGTTTGGGCCTTTGCTATTCTGACTGCCTTCCCTGCCTCTTTCTGCTTTAACTGATAAAGTTCTCTGTCCAGCTCCTTCCATGTTTCCTTTTATTTCCCGAATGCTATCCTTTTCTCCTTCCACCTCCTTTGAGAACCATAGCGGCAGCAGAAAGGCATCACACATATTGAAGTGGTACAGAAAATCACACATGAATTGCGAGCTATATATTTTACAGAAGATAACAGAATGTTTAATGTTTTTTTTAACAAATTATGGTGAAATTTACCATAGATCACTGATTCAGATGTATCAGTCACATAAGTAGGTATAACAACTTTAAGACACTTGTTAAACAGATGTGTTTAAATGCTCAGTATATATGAGAGTTTGCTTATTCCTTTTAATTATTTTCTTTTGTATTTAAAAGTTTTTTCTTTTGATTCTTATACTGAGTAATTTATGTGCAGTGTATATAACTGATGTGTGAAAGGCTTACTTTACTTTTTCTTTTCCCTTTTTAAGATTCTGTTTTGGAAATTGATGTATATTGCTCACCATGCTCTATAAATTTTTCTGTTATGATGTGTGTGATTCTTTAATAAAATAAATTCCCCTACTCTTTTCAATAGATCCAATTGTTTTCTGCCATTTCATTTTTTTTTCATTTCAGTGTAAAGTCTGAGTTGTGAGCTGTTACAGATCCTTGGCAGAATTGGTTACAGTGTTTAGTGGGCCCTCGCTTAGCATGCTGGAAAGTAGAACCTTCAAAACTAGTCACCTCACTACAGATCCCAACATATATAGCTCATAGTCTGTGTAAATCAAAAATTTGGAAGGTCTCAAAGAATTTTCACTACTTTTTCCAGACAACATTTGTCTCAGGAGATAATGGAGAATATACATATTGGGGTTGTAGAACTTCCCTTATGCAGTTCAGGTAAAACTTGCATGATAACATCTGTACTTATGAATAACAGGGACTCCCAAAATGTTCAGAACATCTTATGGCTGAGCTGTCATGGGCATCTAGGTATAAAGGGGAACATGAAGTACAAATCTTTGGCAGAATGTACAGTATGTGTCCTATGCCTGAATGTGAAAATGTGGTGGAAATGCGGGAACATTTCTTCCTAGAATGTGTTTTTTGGTTAATTTTTAGGCCTATCTGGTCAACAGACGGAGACGGAGATGGCCTGTGCTAACTAGACTCACATATGGGAATTTGATATCAGGTGATTATCCGTCACAGTGGAAGAGGTACAACAGTAGTACACTAACAGTGACATTTTATCTCTGGCAGGCAAGATGTCAGTATGTGTTACAACGACTGCAAATATCAAACTTTTCTATTGCTACCATGCTTGACTCACTCTTAAAGAGATGTTCGATCTAAAGATGTTCAAATATGCTCGAGGGCACTGTACCATGCATATTGGTACAACATTGTATGGCTATAATTTTCTTTCAGTGTTTTGTTTAAACCTTGTTAAATGTGTTTTTTTTTCTTCTTGAGTTGTGTCTGATTATAAATAATTTGGGCTAGATTTGGGATCGAAGTCTTTTCTGAAATGTGTCATTAGGTATAGAGAATTAGAGTATAATTTAGGTTCCTCTTTTCCGTTCATGTAATTCTGTTTCTTTTTTCCCATTGTTTGCTTTGATTTGATCTAATTTTGCTGATATTTTGTGTGTTTCATTGAATGATTTGCTTTATTTTTCCTCTATAAAAAGTTCCCCATCTCTTTTTGAGAGGTGGCATGGGATCTTTAACGTCCACCTTAATGACCACTAGAACAAGCAGACAGGACTTCAGTTTAACATTTCACCTGTAAGACAGCACCTCAGGAGTACAGCATCCCACTCATGCTACACTACAGTGTCAGTTCTGGGTTTTATTCAAAGTTCTTGGTGTGGGGCTAGAACCTACCACCTTTCTATCTTCCGGCCTCAGCGGCGAGTGTGCAATGTGCTGATCCACTGACACTGTTAACTGCACTCAGCACATTTACAACACTACATTGTAGTATTGCAAGTACTTTCTGGTGTTTAGTGGCACACCTTCAGTACCAAGTCAAGGCTGCCGAGCACCCAGTGACTTCCCAAGGTGAGCAATGTACATCCCCCCATTACTGAAGCTGTTTTCCCAGTCAGCCTTGTAGATCTCCCGATCATTGATGCTTTCTCCCCAGTTAGCGACATACATCTCACCCACTATTGATGTTGTTTCCCCAGTTAGTGATATACATCTCACCACTATTGATGTTTTTCCAGTTAGTGATATGCATCTCGCCACTATTGATGTTGTTTCCCCAGTTAGTGATATACATCTCGCCACTACTGATGTTGTTTCCCCAGTTAGTGATATGCATCTCGCCACTACTGATGTTGTTTCCCCAGTTAGTGTTATGCATCTGGCCACTATTGATGCTGTTTCCCCAGTTAGTGATATGCATCTGGCCACTATTGATGTTGTTTCCCCAGTTAGTGATATGCACCTGGCCACTATTGATGTTGTTTCCCCAGTTAGTGATATACATCTGGCCACTATTGATGTTGTTTCCCCAGTTAGTGTTACGCATCTGGCCACTATTGATGTTGTTTCCTCAGTTAGTGATATGCATCTGGCCACTATTGATGTTGTTTCCTCAGTTAGTGATATGCATCTGGCCACTATTGATGTTGTTTCCCCAGCTAGAGATATGCATCTGGCCACTATTGATGTTGTTTCCCCAGCTAGTGATATACATCTGGCCACTATTGATGTTGTTTCCCAAGTTAGTGATATACATCTGGCCACTATTGATGTTGTTTCCCCAGTTAGTGATCTGCATCTGGCCACTATTGATGTTGTTTCCCCAGTTAGTGATCTGCATCTGGCCACTATTGATGTTGTTTCCCCAGTTAGTGATATACATCTCGCCACTATTGTATTTTTTTCCCCCAGTTAATGATATACATCTTGCCACTGTTGATGTTGTTTCCTCAGTTACTGATATCCATCTGGCCACTATTAAAGTTGTTTCCCCAGTTAGTGATATACATCTGGCCACTATTGATGTTGTTTCCCCAGTTAGAGATATACATCTGGCCACTATTGATGCTGTTTCCAGTTAGTGATATACATCTCGCTACTATTGATGCTGTTTCCAGTTAGTGATATACATCGCTATACTATTGATGTTGTTTCCAGTTAGTGATATGCATCTCACCACTATTGATGTTGTTTCCCCAGTTAGTGATATGCATCTGGCCACTATTGATGTTGTTTTCCCAGTTAGTGATATGCATCTCACCACTATTGATGTTGTTTCCCCAGTTAGTGATATGCATCTGGCCACTATTGATGTTGTTTCCCCAGTTAGTGATATACATCTCACCACTATTGATGTTGTTTCCCCAGTCAGTGATATGCATCTGGTCACTATTGATGTTGTTTCCCCAGTCAGTGATATGCATCTGGCCACTATTGATGTTGTTTCCCAAGTCAGTGATATGCATCTGGCCACTACTGATGTTGTTTCCCCAGTCAGTGATATGCATCTGGCCACTATTGATGTTGTTTCCCCAGTCAGTGATATGCATCTGGCCACTATTGATGTTGTTTCCCCAGTCAGTGATATGCATCACACCACTATTGATGTTGTTTCCCCAGTTAGTGATATGCATCTGGCCACTATTGATGTTGTTTCCCCAGTCAGTGATATGCATCACACCACTATTGATGTTGTTTCCCCAGTTAGTGATATGCATCTGGCCACTATTGATGTTGTTTCCCCAGTCAGTGATATGCATCTGGCCACTATTGATGTTGTTTCCCCAGTTAGTGATATGCATATGGCCACTATTGATGTTGTTTCCCCAGTCAGTGATATACATCTCACCACTATTGATGTTGTTTCCCCAGTCAGTGATATGCATCTGGCCACTATTGATGTTGTTTCCCCAGTTAGTGATGTGCATCTGGCCACTATTGATGTTGTTTCCCCAGTCAGTGATATGCATCTGGCCACTATTGATGTTGTTTCCTCAGTTAGGGATATACATCTGGCCACTATTGATGTTGTTTCCCCAGTCAGTGATATACATCTGGCCACTATTGATGTTGTTTCCCCAGTCAGTGATATACATCTGGCCACTATTGATGTTGTTTCCCCAGTTAGTGATATGCATCTGGCCACTATTGATGTTGTTTCCCCAGTTAGTGATATGCATCTGGCCACTATTGATATGCATCTGGCCACTATTGATGTTGTTTTCCCAGTTAGTGATATGCATCTGGCCACTATTGATGTTGTTTCCCCAGTTAGTGATATGCATCTGGCCACTATTGATATGCATCTGGCCACTATTGATGTTATTTCCCCAGTTAGAGATATGCATCTGGCCACTATTGATGTTGTTTCCCCAGTTAGTGATATGCATCTGGCCACTATTGATGTTGTTTCCCCAGTTAGTGATATACATCTGGCCACTATTGATGTTGTTTCCCCGTTAGTGATATACATCTGGCTACTATTGATGTTGTTTCCCCAGTTAGTGATATACATCTCACCACTATTGGTGTTGTTTCCCCAGTTAGTGATTCAAATTCCTCTTTTAACAATGCCGACCCAATCACCCAGTGCCATCCATCCTGTTAGCAATGCTTATCTCCCAATACAGATGCCTTCCTCAAGTTAGCGAAATAGATCCCCATTACAGATGACATTCTCCCAGTCTGAAATGCAGATCTCTCCCTATTACTGATGGCATCCAGACAGCAATACATGCTACAAGCAATTAGCATTTTGACAAATGTTTGCAGTTTTGAAAAATTCCAACTAGTTTCATGGAATAATGCTGGAAGCAGAATGGTGGAATTCTGCAGCAGACTAGAATGAAATTCTGCAGTTTTTTTTTTTACTTTTTAATTATTCAAGTTTCAATACAATACTATTTATAGTTTACATTCTAGAAGGTATATTGTTGTATAATAGGAAAATAAATTAAACTAGAGTTAATTAATAAAACTAAAAGATACCCGACAGCAATAAGAGGGAAGTCCCATTAATATGAGGGGATTCCATAAACAGAATGAATTAAACAAAATTAATATTCAGTGTTTTAACTGGGTGGGCACCATTAATGATGTTGGCATTCTACCTCCATACCGTACTTAATTTTCAACACATCTGACTGGCATGCAATTCAGAATTAACTTACTGATTAGTCTTGGTTAAACATTTAAAGTTCATCTGAACCTGAATTATGCGTCCTTGGACAAGTACATCATTTTTAGCATAGATGCTATCTAATATAACCCCATAGTATTTATAATGTTTGGCAAAACATTCTTAATATGAATCCTATCTTTACAAGGCATCTATACCTGTAGCCTGATACATATTTTTAACAGAAAGTTTTCTAACTTTATATTGCATTTTTAGCCAATTGAAACCTTATTTTAAAGCATTTTTGTTAATTCCCTGCTAAGATCAAAACAGTCATGATATTAATTTCTAGTTATCATGCTACAAGATTAATCTAATAAGAAAAAACATAATAAGAATTTACCAAATAAATGAATATTTAACATTTAGTTCAATTCAGAATATCCTGATTGATCCAGGGATGCTGTTACTCGGTTCAAAATCTACCTATGTGGAAGAACCCAGGCTGTAAAATTCCATGGCGTCCTCTCCCGAGACTCACCAGTCTCCATTGGTGTCTCTCAGGGGTCAATTATAGCACCCCTTCTTTTCAGCCTTTTTATAAATGATATTCCATCTGCCTCTAAATCTACCCACATTTGCTCTACGCAGATGATGCAGTCTTGTTCCTAGTGACATGCTTGATCTCCCTGCAACGCAAGCTGCAAACAGATTTTAACACAATACAGAGCTAGTTCAGTTTAGGGTTACCACCTGTCCTGATTTTTGCAGGACAGTCCTAATTTGGGCAGCTGTGTTCTGCAAAAAAGCATGAAAAATACTACATGTCCTGGTTTTTATAGTAGAGAAAATATTTTCTGACTTTCCACTAAATGTTGCAGAAAACTACAATACCTTGACTAAAATACCTTAAAATGACAAGAAACAATAGAAGCAACTAAGAAACTACAATACTCAGCCTGAATTCTGATTATATAGAGAAAACAAATCTGTGGCATTGGTCGAGGTTACATACTGTCCTGTGAAAAATCACATTTCAGTAAAAAATGTCGCGATTTGGGCTTCTTAAAAGGCAACAACTCTAGTTCATTTCCAACTCCATAGTAATGAATAAGCAGAAAACCACCCGTATGCTCTTCTGTACCAGGAATAAGCTAAGCAGCTGCCTGCCCTCACCATTGTCACATACGGGGGCTCCCAGCTTGAACAAGTAACGTTGTTCAAGTACTTGGGCATGACATAACTAGATTTACTGACTATGGATTACTGCTTATGACCGGCCTGTGATAATGTACTTGCCAGAGTCAGGGGCCTGCTCAATAGAGCATGCTGATTTGCCCTAGGCCTTAAGCCTGATGCACATACTTGTATCCGGTATACTGATAGCACAGTGATGGGAATACCATGAAGATCATCACAACAACATTTTCGGCAGTTCACTGTGATAGTCTCCATATATTCTGACGCTCTTGCCGCCAAGGTGTTTGCCCCCCCTTCCCGAACTAACTTTGACTGGAGTTAGTAATCCTTAGTGCGGGGGTGTGGAGGCAGAGCACCCCAGGTGGGTGGTGTGGGAGCGAAGCCCCCCACAGAAGACACTTGTTCCCCCAGCGACAGCATAACACCGCCGCTGTGCCGATGGTCGACAAATTTCTTGTTGTTGCGGCATTGTGGAAACCTTGTATCCTATATAGGTTTCTAAACTGGCTTGACTTCGACAATCAGTTGGCCTTCCACACACTTGTCCTTTCTGTCCCCTGGTCTTAAGTCTCTCTTCGCTGTAATTGACAACAGCTACTCCACCCGGGGAGGTGAGTAATGCTCTCTTCTGCTCCCAAGGAGGTAAACCACTCTAGGCCAATCTTGTTTCTCCTTTTGAGTCTCTAAACAGTGGAATGACCTACCTGTCACCCTAAAAACGTGTCCCTCAGCTGACTAAGATACTCTCTGTAGTCTCCCCTACTGAGTCCTGTAATTGCTTTAAATGGTATGATTCTCCCTCACCTCTAGCCTGTCACCTATTATAGCACCTTATTGTAAATTATGTAGTTAAATGATTTTATGTGTTGATGCTGCACCAGCCCTGCTCAGACTCTACCCTGGAATCTGTACTACTCTAATCTCTGTTGCACCTGTTTATGCACTATGTCGGTGTAACCCCCACTGTTACCCGGGTTACAAGAATCTCACTTAGATCTAGTGGCAGGCAGGGAAATGCAGCTTGTGATACACCTGTTAAATGGGTTTCATACTGTCTCACTCTGTTCTCAGTCTCAGCTGAGCTGGAAGGATGACATCATATAGAATTCTCGCAGCAGCATAAGTCACATTGGAATGCTGCAGCAAGTGGTTAGCTTAGAACGTTGGGGATTTTGTAATTAGTCTTCAGTCAGGCTCAGAGTGGTGTGCTGCAGGTGGCAGCCCCTCTGAGTTTTAGCTCTGCTATAGAGCTACCCAGAGGTAAAGGGTGTGTGTTCTAGCCCTAGATAGAGACACAGAAGAAACCTGATATAGTGGTAGAGACTGCTCCCCGGCTTGTTCCAGAGCCACATCCCTGGAGGGATGGGTGGAAGAGACCAGCAATTTCAGGGCAATCCCCTGGCCCTGCTGAAGGAGGAAAAGCTATCTGATGATTTGCAGTGCAAGTACTGAGGTACCAAGATGTGTTTTGTCTTTGCCAGAAGCCCTGGGGCACCTGCAAACCAGTTGGTGAGTCTGCTCTGCTATAGAGCCCATGTGTTCATCGAGACAGTGTGTAAAGTATCTGCTACTGTGGGGTCAGGGAAGGACTGCCAAGTACAGTGCTTGATGTTTGTGTATGACTTAAAATGTGTCTAAACAGTGGGGGTCTACAGGGATGGACACAGCCACTTAAAGAACATTACAAGTCAGGACACCAGTGCATGAAGAGTAGAGTGTTAAATGTGATATAAGTTTTGAGATAGCATTCTACAACCAGAGAAGTTCACAAGAAAGGTGTTGATTCCAAATGAATGGCTAGGTATGTATTCGGGAGCGAGAGGAGGGAGACCCCCCATCTGGAGTAACCAGATTTACCTCCATGAGTTCAATTTGGGCACCTATAGCTTTCTTCTGGGCACTTGGCCAGTGTTCACAGAAAGTACCCAGACGTGGGATTGAGGTTGATGTTTTCCCTTATGGAGCTAGGAAGTGCTCATGGGTGGTAGAGGGAGCCACCAGATAAATACCCATGCAATATGGAGAATTGTCCCAGTGCTGGCCGAGGTGCTACACCAGGGAATCCAAGAGAAGAGTACCAGTATCAGGCTGAGGGTTCAGTGTGTTCAGAACCTGAGCATTGCAGTGTTGTGAAGAAGATGTGTTCTAGTCTCCATTAATCTGCATTACCAGGGAGTGTAGCCCCGTGGGGGTCCATCTATGCTTTATTATTCTGTTGTTGTTGTGAATAAAAGCCACACTCTAGAATCCCACTCCTGGTTTGGACATTTCGGTTATTGCTTTCTGTGTCCGGAATACTTGGGTGCCCCTGTGCAGAGGTTTCAAATCTAGCCAAAATGCCGAGCAACAGTTTTCTCCCTGAACCCAGGCAGCAGGAATGGAGAAATAATGTACTAGAAATGCTTAGAATGGAAAAGTTGGCCCTTTCTTTGAGGGATAATATAACTAAATTTTCCTTGCAATGGGATATGATTTATAAATTATCATCAAATCCTACTCTCTAAACAATAATGGCTGTGTTCATACTTGTTATCTGAGGGTAGACCTGTAGTATTCACTCATAACAGTTGAAAACATTCATTTACTGATGTGAACTATAGTAATCTTGCAGATGATCCTCTCTTCTTTTCTTTCTTCTATTCTCAGCTCTTTTCTCCCTATTTGTTCATTCCCTTTCTAATATTTTAATGAATGGTACACATGCTAGTTATTATACCGTTATACAGGTTTAGTACCTATGCTATATATATTTTTTCTTTTAAACATCCTTTTTAAAGATAGTCTGGTTACTTGATGAAGTTAGACATGGTCACTCTATTTAGATCAGACTTTTTTAAATATGTTTTTAAGTACTTCTTGTGATTTGGAAATGAATTGCCTGTAGGTTCCATGCCATACTTACAATGTTAATTATTTTAATTATTAACTACTTATTCATATATTTATTTACCAGTAGTGTTTTGTTATCATCTATTAATTTGTACAGACTCTTCTTTACTTGAGCAAATAGAAAATTCCATGATGTGTCTCTTATTTGTAATGCAAAAAGGGAAGTTTTGTTATAAGTTCATGTTAAGGTAAATTAATGTAATTTTGACTTTTTCCTATTTCTCATATTTATGTAATGTCTTTATTTATGCAATAAAAGTAAAAATTTTCATTGATAAACAAAAGCCCGGTAGTGGGTTACAAAATGGAGACACTGCACCGCGCTAATAAAACAAAAAATAACATCAACCCGACCCCTGGCTAATTACATCTGATACTAGTTGTTGTGTCCTTAACACTAAATCATTTGAAAATAGGCTCTGCCGAAATGGTTTTATGTGAAATAAAAATTGAAATGAAATGATCCTTAATGTTTTACATTGGCTAAAGCAGTAGCTACTACTTGCGTTTCTGAAGATGGCAGCACTTCATCTGCAGAAAATTGCAAGTTCATCTGAAGCACTATAGGCTGAGAAAAATCATCAGTTATTGCCCTCAAATTCTACAGCTCTACATTGTCTTCTACAGAAGACTTTTCAGCAACCATTATAACTGAACTCCATTGAAGCAAGTGGATAAATTGCAACAGCAAAGCAACCACTTGCTTCATGATGGTCCGTAGACACCTGCCAGCAGGTTCCAGCTGATGTTTTGGTGGTCAGTTGTTGGTCTAGAAACTGCCCCAAAATTTCATATTTTACATTGACTCAGTGTAAACTGCAGATGTGGGACAAATTTCAGGATTAACCAGGTCCCACCTAAAATTATTATGGGTCATTCCTTCTATAAGTTCTCCCTGCCAGGTATCCAGTCTGATCTCTTGATTGCTGACTGGAGTTCAGTGTGTAAATCCCTTGGCCCTTAGCAGGCATTGTCTCATTTCTGCTCCTTATTCCTGCCCATTTGTGACAGCCATGCCCCAATCAGGCCAGTCAAAGTAAGGTGGTGGTGGGGGGCGCTCACCTCCCCTGGGTCTCTGCTGATTGTTATATTGGACAATCTAAATTAACTAGTTATTGCCTGTTCAGCCCACAAGGCTTCTGATACTCCTGTTGCCCATCAGCAGTACAAAACGTGCAGGAATCTATGCACAAAGACTATCCAGAAATCCAGAGCCTCTTACCTCCATTCCAAATTTATTAGGGAGTTGCCAACTCTATCCAAATTCTGAAACGTGGTAATAATCTGCTCCACCCCTCATGTTCTGTTTTAGATTTCCCCACCCTCTGGTGTACTTCTGGAGTGGTTACTGACACAAAATTCATAGCTACTGTTATACCTTGAATACCCAATTTATTGAAAGACCCTGGTGATTGTTCCTCTCCTCCTCCTCCTACTTATAACTCTCACCCCCATGACTCCCTCCACAGTGCTGGTATTTAGTTAGCCTTCTCCGTCCATCATCTCCTCAGAGGTTTTCCGGAGCTTTATTGATAGCGTTTAATAGTGTTTATTTATCGAGTGCCCATTCCCTGAGACTCCTAGTGGCTTACAAAATTCATAAACAAATAGAAAGACATAACATAACTTAAATTAATAAATAATGTAATACATGTCTAAGAAATTAATGTTAGAACAATTAAAAAAGTATAAAAACAGTGAAAACTGGTGTCAGCTAGAAAACAAAGGCCACTATGTGATGCCAAAGGCCTCCTGAAATGGGAAGGTCATCAGATTCCTCTTACAGCCCTCCGCTGATGGGGCCTCCATTACAGATCCTGGGACTCAAAATACCATTCACCTGGCAACTTCAGTCTTGCCTGGGAACAGCAAGAAGGCCCGCCTAGGAGAAGCAGAGGAGACAGGAGGTCTGGTACGAAGTCAGGATTTCTCTCAGATAGCCAGGACCCAGTCCATATAGTCAAGTCATTTTTTTTCCTTTAGCAACCAATCCTGGGGGCTCTGAATATTTTACAAATATACAGAACAGGAAAATACACACATTTTTAGATCAGGGTCCATGCAATTATCAAATAAATCATAAATACTATACTTAAAAGATCAGTTCAGTTTCAATAAAAATCAGTGTACATTAAAAGCTTGATTAGAAAAGTGTTTTCAGACCTTGTTTAAAACTTTCTATGGAGGGCACCTCCCTCAGTGCCTGTGGGAGGGCATTACATAATACAGGGCCTGCAACTTCAAAAGAAAGATCCCCTGATGTTTTATGTTGTGCTCTTGGGACCACCAGGAAACCCTCCATAGCCAACCATAGGGGGCGCACTGGGCAAGCAAGTGTCAGGAGGTCACACAGATAGCCTGGACCCAATCTGTATAGGGCCTTATAGGTGAGCAAGCCCACCTTGAAGGCAATCCTCCACCTGACTGGCAGCCAGTGCACTCGTGCAGAACTGGAGTTATATGATCAGATCAAGAAAGGCCCGTCAACAACCTCGCTGCCATGTTGCCTCCACTGACCCCGAAGTATAGAGCATTACAGTAATCGAGTCTGGCGGTACCAAAAGCATACACCAGTGATGGCAGATCTTCTGGCAGGATTAAGAGCTTGATCTGGGTGACATTTCTTAAACAGTAGAAACTAATCCAGATGATGGCAGACACCTGAGCTTGAAGTGTCAAACCATCGTCAAGGATGACACCCAGATTTCGCACCTTAATAGGCGCCATCAATGCAGTAGACCCCAGGAACAACCCTGTTCCTGCTCCAGTCATGGCGCCATCCTGCCGATAACTGGGCTCAATCACTAGTATCTCTATTTTGTCTGGGTTAAGCCTCAACCAGTTAGAGGACATCTAGTCAGTCCTGGATCTTGGATAAGCAGTTGTTTAGCACGTTCACAGCGTCCGATGTTCCAGAGGCAAAGGACATATACAGCTGGATATTATCTGCATAGCACTGAAAACCCAGATCGTACCACCCAATGATGTCACCCAGGGGCAGCATATACACTACAAATAACATGGGTGACAAGATTAACCCTTGAGGTACTCCACAGGACAGGAGCCTCGGATGTGATGAGAAACTTTCCATCTCAACACACTGCATCCTGCCTGTCAAAAAGGACTCAAACCAGCTGATGGCCTTGCCAGTGAGCTCACAGAGCCCTCTCAGGAAATCAAGTAGCACCACTTGATCCATGGTGTCAAAGGCTGAAGAGAGATCGAGGAAAATGAGAATTGACCATTCCCCTCTATCTCTAGCTCTGAGAAGATCATTCTGCACCCTAACGTTGTTTCCATGCTGTGTTTCTTCCTAAAACTGGACTGGAGTGACTCGTAGATGTCAAAGGCCACCAGGTGTGCCCTGTGTTGCGACGCCATCACTTTCTCTACAACCTTCCCCAGAAATAGGAGATTGGAGACTGGTCGATAATTCGCTAAGATGTCCGGGTCGAGTGATGGTTTCTTCAGCACAGGCCTCACCAGCACCTCTTTCAAGGAGTCAGGGAAGACCCCTGCTGAGAGAGAACACTAGAGAATCTCAGCAAACACTAGACCAACGGACTCAACACCTCCCACTAAGAGACATGTTGGGCCTGGGTCCAGCTCACAGGAAGTAGGTCACAGTTTCAAAATCACCTCAGTGACCTCAGCCACCCCCACTGGCCAAAACTCATCCCAGACAACTGGAGTGCTTCTGTCACCACCAGACTCAACACTGCAGGTCAGATCATACTCCACTGGAATTATCTGGGTCCTAATAGCTGACACCCTGTCAGAAAAGAACTGAGCAAACTCTTTGCACTGTGCGGTTGAAAGTTTTTTTTTTTGGCTGCAGACAGGCTGGCTGTAATAACCTGTCAACAGCCCGAAAGAGCAGAGTTGGTCTGTTCCTTGCTGCAGCAATCTCCCTGGACAGGAACTCTGCCTTCTTATGGTTGATTGCCCTTTGATACTCATCATAGTGAGTTCTCAAAGCCAGTCTGTCTTCCATAGTCCCAGTCCTCCTCCAGCAATGCTCCAACTTCCAACTCCTGGTCTTCATCTCCTTGAGAGCCCCATCAAATCATGGGGATCTCAAGCGAGAAGACATGGGTCATATATGAATTAGTGAGATGGTGTCCAGTGCCTTGGTGACAGCATTATTATATGCTTCCACTGCCTCATTTGACCCCGCCTCACATGCAGCACTCACACCAGAAAAATCCACTATCGTCATCAGTCCTTCCAGGGATAAACCCCTCAAACAGCATCAGCAGACCTTCTCAACAGGGGAGGGATTAACACTGGGGGCCCCAAACAAAATTTTCACTCTGCAGTGATCCCACCAGGAGACTGGATCAATCTTGAGATCAGTGCTTCCCAGAATGACCCCCAGATTCTTCACCATAATGGAGGCCACCAGTTTGGAGGAACTGAGCACACAACTGGTCATCTCCTTGGTTGCCTCTGCACCCCTCCTCTGACCAGGTTCAATCACCTGTACCCTTATCTGATCTGACATGGTCTTAGCCAGCTTGATGACATCCAGTCCTGGATCTCGGTCAAGCACAAATTAAGCACACTGACTGCATCAGGCGTCCTGGACGCAAATGACAAATACAGCTGGGTAACATGTACACTGCAAACAACATAGGTAAGAGAATCGACCCTTGGGGTACACCACAGAGCAGGGGCTTTGGGAGTAAGAAAAGGCTCCCCAACACCACCTCCTCTGTATCCTCTCTCTGAGGAAGGACTCAAACCAGCAGATGACTGTGCTAGTGAGTTCACAGTGCTCCCTGAGGTGAATCAACAACAGCCCATGGTCCACGGTATCAAAAGCTGATGAGAGATCATGCTGGCCTGGTGGCACAGAGGACTGAGGTGCTGGATGCCTTACCTTGTGCCATGCTGGTGACCCAGGTTTGGGAATGAGCCAGTGTCACCGGGGAACCTGCCAGGGGGAAGGGAAGGAGCAGGATTGAGCAGCCATAATTGCAGCTCACCTCTCCTGGGGAGGATCTGTCAACCCCCCCACCCGTAGTTCCACTGCTCTTGGGTGGAGATCTGACAGGCAGTATAGACAGCTGGGGGCAGCAAACTAGCATGGAAGGTGCCTTTGTGCCACGGCATGTGACCGGGCATGGGGAGGGTGAAAAAAACAGGGCAAAAAAACAGGTCATAAAAATATAAAAAGAAAAAAAAGCTGATGAGAGATTAAGGAGAATAAGAACTGATTGCTTCCCCCTATCTCTGGCCCTGAGAAGGTCATTTTGCACCCTAACCAATGTGGTCTCTGGACTGTGCATAGAGAGGCTCATAGATGTCAAAGGCCATGAGGCATGGGTGTAGGGTTGTATGGGCCCATGTGGCATGGGCCCCATCAATATTTTGTGAGATGGGCCCAGCCCCAGCAATAAAGTTGTAAAAAAGTTTTCTCCTTTTTGTTTTTTGATTCTCTGCATGAGTCATGACCTGTGGGTGCATGTACCCTCTGTCTGAGCTGCAGGCTGGCAGCGGCAGCCCCCCCCCCCAGAATCCCAACTACCACTGGTGGGCTTTTAGTGGCACTAGCATTGTTTAAAACTGGCACCCTTTGGGTGCGTGTAACTACCTGGGTGCGGGTGCAGCACCAGTTCCCCTCAGTGGCAGTGGAAAGTAATTGATGGGCAGGTGCAATTTTTGAAATTGCCGCCAAGGTGGTGGGAGTCGGGATACACCATCCATGACCAGGAGGATCTTGGTGGGCAGAGAGAAGGTGATGAGCAGCTGGGGACTGAGGAGTAACAGTCAGTCAGTGACCACCACCAGACCCACCAGTGTGTGGCACAACACAGCACAAATGTTTCGGACTTGGAGTTAGCTGAGCACTGACCACCAGGGAAGTGTGTGTGGGCTGTGGTTGGCCCGAGGGAGTCATTTGAATGAGTCAGTGGTGGTGCTGGTATAGGTCATGTCATGAGTGGCCAGATGGCAGGTCATGTGTGGGTCTGGTGACCGGCTTATCGTAGGGCAGGGGCAGCCTGAAGTGGACAGAGGCCTAGGAGAGTGGAGGAGCCACAGTGGGAGGAGGAGAGGAGTCCCTAGGCCAGCAGAGCAGCCAGTGAAGTCCAGTCCCTTGCAGAGGCAGAGAGCAGTCACCAGGCACCAGCCAGCTGCGAGGAGAAGAGCAGCAGCAGCGTGGATGATAGCAGTAACTACCCCCCCAACCCAAGACAGTTGACTTGGAGCCAGCAGTAGCCAGGTAAGGTGGGGAATGCAGGGGAAGCTGAGCCCAGGAGAAGCCCTGGCCTGGTGGCGAGAGGAGAGAGAGGAGAGAACAGCTGGCTGAACTGTCTGATTCTTGTTGGGTTTTGTGTTGTTGTTCCTACTAGTGAGGCAGCCAGGCAGGCCAGTAGGCCACTACAGTTACTACTAGGTCACTGGTGAGAAACAAAATTAAAAACAGTATAGCACAGTGGTTTAAGGCTCTGAGCTGCAAATCTGGAGACCTGGGTTTGAATCTCACAGCCCCCACTTGCATATACTGTGTGACCTTGAGCAAGTCACTTAACTTCCCTGTGCTCCCAGGTTGCACCTGTAAACAAACTTTCAACTTAGTGTGCTATTCCTGGTTAAACAATTGAAAAAAAAAAAAAGATGTAAGTGTAGTCTGTGTAGATGCTTAATATGCTTCTGCAGCTGCAGGCGACTGAAGAGGCCAACATGCAATTCAATTTCAAATCAATTAGTGGTTGATATGGTCTGTCTGTAACACCTGCTGCCCTGGGAATTTCTTTTTTTTTTGTTTATATGGCATTTTATGAATGGGTCCATTTGGTTTGTTGTCCTACTGTTTCATTATTATAATTATCATTATTATTATGAAGGGCTAGGGCAGTGAGTGGGTGGCTGTAGGACCCAAAATCCCATCAGTGTCAGTTTGCCAAAAACATGGTTAATTAAGGCT
The DNA here is from genome assembly GCA_016271365.2 of Neoceratodus forsteri. Classification (NCBI taxonomy): domain Eukaryota; kingdom Metazoa; phylum Chordata; order Ceratodontiformes; family Ceratodontidae; genus Neoceratodus; species Neoceratodus forsteri. The sequence continues at coordinate 158,460,887 of CM057458.1, read as the reverse complement.
GTTAAAGACAAGCTGGAAACATTATATACAGGACTCGGCCTTAAAGCAGCAGTGCAACAAAAAATGGGTTAAAATTTGACCCCACCTTTTTTCTTCCTAATTGATGCCAGATGTCTTCCAGTTTATTTTGGTTGTGAAATTTTCAGTTTTCATTATCAATTAAGAATTTTATGAACGTTTTAAAGTAATTATTTCTCAAGAAAAAAAGATGGCCACCTAATTTTTGCATAGAAATAATACCAAGGACCCGAGGAGGATGAGAGTATAGACAAAAATGCAAATGTACAGTACACAGCATAGGAAGCATTCAGAACATCCAAATCAACAGTTCTGCCAATATTTTTTATAACCATGGCAGAAAGAAAGCTTTTTGGAATAACTTTTTTTCGTTGCACTGCTGCTTTAATAACCTGTGTGGAATAGTAGTAAATATTTGGAGTTTAGCCCCTGCCTGAGAAAGGCTATACTATTGTTGTTTTTTTTTTTGCACCCAGAAGTCTAGTACTTCCTTTTACAAGTGGTCTGTAGAAATGATGAGTAGGGGCCAGATCTCTGAACTCTCCTAAGTGTCCCTGAGGCTGCTGATGGATGGGGTGGGGTGGGTGGGGTGGGGTAGTTCATGGTCATTGGTGAGTGCCTACTTCATCAGTGCATGTCACAGTGCATGGATGCCCCTGGTAACTTTTATTGTCAGTGAGACACTGTCGGGGGATTGTCCTCAACAAGGCTGAATTCAGCACTGTGTTAGGAATATTAGCTGACCAGCATGCATACTGCCTCAGTTGCCTCCACAGTGTATCCCCCCCAACACCAGCGATTGTACAGTCCTTGCATGCAAGAAACCTGGCTCCCATCTTGGCCTCCACAGTCACTAGGCAGCAAAATGCCAACTTCAAATCCCAATAGTGCTTATTAGTTGCAGAATCTTTTTAAAAAATATCAAAGGATTTAAGTATCGAATTTTATAAGCTCCCACATCCAGGACTCATGTCATCAGTGAAACCACATATCACCCACATGCATATTGGTGCCTCAGACTCCGACCCAGTCCTAGAAAATTAAAAAAGGTTCCTGCTACTAATATTGATAAGGACTACAGAAAGGGGTACCTGCTGAAGTCATGTGCTGATGTTGATCGTAATACTGCAGCTAGGTGTAACTACCCCCCCGCTACTTTGCACAGTAAGCTACCTCTTGGTATCCTCGACTGAGCACCCAAACTACTTTGGACAATCAGTACCATCCCTAGCTTTGGGAATGCATTTCAGGCTAGTTACTTCTAGAGATCAGAAAAGAGTGGGGGTGTACAAAAGCAAAACTACAAATGTGACCAAAATAACCCAGGTCCTGAGAAGAGAACTTTTTGCTAGGGCTATGATAGGTCTGTATTTCTGGAGGAGGTACCCAGTAATTCGATACAGGAAGCAGTAACATGAATGTCTAAACCAGGTTGGGGTTCTACAGTGTGACTTTATTCCAAAGATGATATACTAAAGTAAAGGTGGACCCCCAAGGTTTGCGCATCATGGCACCAGGCAATGGCAGAACAACAGAAATCTGTATCAAACAGAAACTCTGCATATCCCATATATCATAGGACCATGAATTCTCTTCAGTGGCAATGGCCTCAGTTGTAATTCACATTTTCTTCCAGTAGCACTGGCCACAGCTGAGCACATTTTCCATATGGCATAGGACTTAACATTTTGGCAATGTGGCAACTGGCCATGATGAAGCACACTGCTGCTCAAAATAAGCACAACCCACACCAGTGGGCAAATTTTTCTTCAGGCATTGGCCACCAAGTCCTGAATAAGCAGGCACCCTTATGGAACCTGCAGTGCTGAACTAGTCACTCCAGATGGGGGGCTGCCCATCTTTTGCTTCCACATCCATACCCAGTCATTCTTTCAGAGTTAAACCTCAAAACTTTTGTTAAAATAGTTAGAAATATGCATCTTGGAATGACTTTCACATCCTGCATAAGAAAACACTACTTCTGAGTGTAGAACTAAAGTCCTGAACAATGTGCCAGGTCTGATTGTCAGCCAACTTTAAAAAACATGAGAACAGTTTCAACTTAGCACAGAACTGGTGTATATTTCCCTTTATCAGAGAGAACACCCCAGAAACAGGTACTTTCCTCTGGTAAGCATGAAGTCAGATTATTCACAGTTGGAAAACAAACAGGCAGCTTCAAAGTTCTGGATCAAAATAGGGGATTGCCCCTCGGATCCATTCTGCAGTCTTTTACATCTCTCCAGGGATGGAAAATCAGGAGCTCCTGCTCTAAGCAACAGTTTTCACCACTTCTCTTGGCAGGCAGATGTTTCTCAGCACTAGGGTGAGAAAATAGGCTCTCCTAACAGAGCCCACACTGTAGCTCTCACTCCTCCAACTGCTCACTACAGACTTTCCACTCAAACTAACCCAAGATTCTAAAACTCCCCACTCACAGCCAGCTGCCATGACTTATGCTGCTGTGAGAGTTTTAAATGACATCATCTCTCTCCTCTCAGCAGAGACCAAGTAAACAGAGAGTGAGTAGGTGAAAACCCTTTTAACCAGTTATTCACCAGCTGCCTTCCCTGCCTAGTGCTGACACTGATGGGATTTAGTAACCTCAGGGGACCAGGGAGTTACATAGGTAAATGTTAACTTATTGTAATGGATGCTCAAAATAATTTGTGGATTTTATTGGCTTTTCAAGACAATGAACTGCAATAGAAAAGTTCACATGTTAGTATTATCTCATTACAGCTACTGAGTTGTTTCATATTGATTTTTTTTAATTTTATGTTGCCCGTGATCTTTCAATTTTCAGAGCATCTTATGTTAACGGTACTTTGATCACTGACTTTTTTCAGCACTTACTATGCACTGGTGTGCATTTGACTATGCCATCTGGTTGGTACTTGCCTTGCCTCAGCCTCCCATCTGTGTGTGTGTGTTGGGGGGGCTGGTGGATGCTGTAGAGGGGCCTCTATAGTGTAGGGCTGTTAAGCACTTGCCTAGGGGTGCATAGGGAGCTGTGATTCAAGGCCTTAGACTTGTGTCTGGTCCTTTACTTTCCTTGTTACCAGAAGTAGTCTAAAGAAGTATAAAAAGATCTAACCATGTGCTTTAAATCCTGATTTCCAGCCAGTCCAGCATATGTACAATTTGCCAGTCAATGCAGCGAGCACCTTAGCCACTGCAGTTTATGGGATTCTTAGCTATCAGTTACATGTGTTTGTCCACAAGCGCAAAGGTCTGTGCAGGAGGACTTGGGGCACGGAAGCATGGGTTTGCTGTCTGGTGGATCCCCTATTCCACGAGGGCTGGGAATTGTGTTATATGGTGGTACAAGTATCCCCTTTTCCAAGTGTTGGAACATTGAAAATACAAGGTATCAATGCCACCATGCCTCTCAGCCCACCACACTGTTTCAGAGGGCTGGTAACAACTGTCGGGGGTGCCTGTTCATGACCCTAATCTCTCCTTAGTGGTGTTGCAGCCTGAGTGGGGGCACAGAGCAGTTACAACAAAGCTGTTCCTGGTTTAGCCCCTGTGCCCTCATGGTAGCCTCTGCACTGCATATCCCATGCTGTGAATTACCAACATCTCACTTGGACCCTGTGACCTTCCAGGCGCCATACCTCTCAACTGTCTCTGATTATGAGGAACATCCCTCATTTTACCCCTCAAAATTGCTCAGTTTGCCCCTCATTGAAAATGTGGTGCCATCACACAGAATCATAGAGAATCTGCTGTGAATTCAGACATTAAAGGAGAACTGCACTGAACCTGTGAACGATTTTCCTAGTACAACTTCTTTTTAAGAACTAATTTCAAGTTTGTTATTGTTTAATCTTTACAAGCCTGTCAGTAACCACAGTGGGCATTTCCGAGTTACACTCTCATAAGTAGCCATTTAGAACTGTATGGTGTAGTTTATGTCCCTTCCGGCCACAGAGTTCTATAGTAGAACACTGTGCCAATATTGGAAGGCAGCGCAAGGAACAGAATGTGCATCACACACTTCTACAATGGTCCTTTCCAGCTGTGTGTAAATCAGAGACACACACTGGGATAACTAAACATCCTGTAGAGATGGAACAAAATGACATAATTTGAACCAGTATTTAAAAATAGTCTTCCACTGTGAAAAAATGACTTGCAGTCTTACAGATTTAGTGCAGTTCTCCTTTAAAGCAGAAAGTCATATTATTCTAAGATGCTGCTTTAAAAATAAGCTTGTTACATGTAAACACAATGTTTCCACTATGTTCTGAGCTTGCATCTCTATTTTTGAGGATGTGTCCTTCATTTTGGGGCCAGTGTCTGTCATTGCCCCTCATTTTGAGTGTCTTTGTCCCTCAATTCAGTGACAAAAGATTGGGAGGTATGTTTCCAGGTGGGCCCCAGTACCAGCTGGGCTCCTCTCCCTGTATGTCAGTTGGATGATTTAAATTTGGAGGTGTTAGGATGCATGAAGGAATGTTTCTTGGTGTTAAGAACGTGTGAACTGAGTCCATATACCTTCATGTTACTGTTTTTTTTCTTAATTGCTGTTTTGCATACTGTCTATCCAGATTTATTGACTTATAACTTGGACAGCTTAATTAATTAAGTTAATGTTTCTTCAAAGCAGTTCGGATCATGTGACACAGCAGCAAATGAAATATCAGGTTTCTTAGGGTTTCCTAGGGAATTCACCCCCCCCAAAATGCTCCACCCCAACAATGTGGGTTCCTCTTTGAAGTTTAAAAACAAGGCTTTTAAAGAGTATTTTCAATTTTGTTCTCATACCTGAGGCCAGGGGCTTAACCCCCAGACCCCCATGTTACCATACAGGGGTCTCTGCTCTCATAGACCCCCACGGGTGTGTGTGTGGGGCTTTGACCCCTGGGCCCCACCCAGAAATATGATATGAGGTGTTCCTGAAACTGCAGAGGCACCATCTTCTCACTAACCATTCCCAAAAAGGGAAGGTTCGAGACCAGTCTATAGTTCCCCAAGTAGCCAGGGTTCAAGGGTGGTTTCTTCAGAAGAGGCCTCACCAGAAGATCTTTCAATATGCTTGGCAAGGTCCCCTCTGAGAGGGAGCACTGGATCATCTCGGTGAACACTGGCCCTAGAAATCCCACACAACTTACCAAAAGGTGCATCAGGCCTGTGTACAGTTTGCAAAAGGTGAACTACAATTCCAAGATCACTGCACAAACCCCTTCCACTGAAACTGACCTAAACTCTCCTCAGATCTGAGGAGGGCCCCTGTTCACAACTTACTCAATCCTACTAGGTCGCAAAAACCTGCTTGGGTCAATCCTAGACCGATTACAGGACACTCAGAGGGTAATGGTAAATCTAAAGGGAGTTCATGCAGGAAAAAAACTAAGTGCAACAAAGAAAGCTCCCATTAACTGGTGAAAATGGCCCCAGACCAGGTGGCTCGGAAACTGATCTCAGACCAGATCACACGAAAACTAGTCTCTGATCAGATGTCAGGGGAACACATTTTCTGCAGCATTTTACCTTCTGCTTTCTTTTTTTTTTATCAAATATTCTTTATCCAAATTCATAAAATACATTAGAGAAATTAAAAGCCACAAGGGTACATTGCTGGATATGTACCTACAGTAACAAAATTACATTTTCAGTTGGGTTTGCTTGCCCGTCAGTAACTACATTTCTTTTCTAATTTGCACATTACTTTGCTTCATGTACCCAAGCTCTGCTGCTACTGCAACTCCATGTGCCTAGGGCTTTCCGGGGCTGAGATTTGCTGCCTGCAGCTGGTGAAGAATGTGGTGGCCGGGTTGTTGACTGGCTTACCACGATCATGCCATATCACGCCTGTACTCCGCAGCTTGCACTGGCTGCCAGTTCAATGGCGAATCACCTTCAATTTAGGTCTGCTGACCTACAATGCCCTACATGGACAGGGTCCACGCTACCTGCAAGAGCTCCTGCATTTTTACTGCCCCCTCCGCCCAGTTTGTTCCGCAGATGAGGGATTGCTAGAGATTCCCAGGGTCAGTTTGAAGACATCTGGTGCTAGGGCTTTTTAATTTATGGCCCCGACCCTGTGGAATTCTCTACCTCATTCAGTAAGGGAGTTCCTGACTGTGGAGAGCTTCAAGTCGGCCTTAAAAACATATCTGTTCGGTTTTGCCTCTCTGGATTCCTGATGTATATTGTATAATGCTGTTTTACATTTTAGCAAGTGTTTATTCAGCTGTATTTTAATCTTTTGTACAAGTGCTTAGGTATTTTGATTTGTGCTTGTTAAAATAAAGATGAGTTGGGCTGAGTTGAGTATATGACAACACTTGGCTGACAATATAACAAAAACACATAACAACTGAACATAATTACAGACCTAATTCAGTTCATGGCTAGAGCTGTAATAAAGGCACTTAGTAATATCTCATGGCTGTCAGTATGTCTTTTCTATTAAATGTATATCTTAATGAGTATAGGAGTCAATCCTCTATAACTCCCTCTGGGTCTGATTCTCCCCTTACTGCAATGACATCATAATTTTCGAAAGGTGCCCATATACCCTCATACATATTACAACCAATTGCCAACATTTTGTGATGAATCAATTGTAAAAATTGTGTTTACCAGCATCTCATGATTCACTAGATCAAATTATTTCAATAAATCAATACAGATCACCCTAGCCATGTCCATACTGTTGAAGGCATCACTCAAACATGTGTATACTCCAGTAAAACAGTAGTAGTGCTACACTTTCTCCTCAAACTATGTTGAGTCTACAATAGGATGTTAAATTATTCAGTATAACTAATCAGTTGATCATAGAATATTCTTTCCAATACCTTGTACGAGGGAGACAGGACTGAGATCAGCCTATAGCTGTTTGTAACCATTGCCTCACCCCCTTTATATATAAGGATAACCACTGCCTGTTTTCAAAGTACCAGTATTACTTGTGTGCACAAGGAAAGATTGAATGTCTTCATCATTGGAAACACCATCTCATCAATAACCAGTTTCAACAACTTGATGTCCAACCCATCACAACCTATTCTAGTTTAGGTATTCTTTTTATTTAAGCACTTTTCTTGTTACAAATGTAACCCCTAGGTGGTGCTATCCCAAGGGCTACTACCCCTGCCTGCTTGGCTAGTAGCAGGTTAAGGGGCCTGAGTTCTGAAATGGGTGTCTCCACCCAGAGATCAGGGTTGGTAGTGGTCAAGCTAACCTGGGCACAGCCCTCTGAGACACTGTAACCCCCTCTTTCCTTACTAGTGGCCAGAACAATACACAATAATCACTTTCACAATACCCCTGATACACCACACATGTACCCACACTGTTTGCACTTACCAGCAGGGCTTTCCTCTGGCCCATCCCTGGGGACCCCCTGTAAAACAAGGTTATACACAGCAAATAACAGCAGTACAGTACTCTTGCACAAACTGGAACCACAGTCAGGGAAAATGCAAAAAAGAGTTAGCTGTGATTTATTTAAGGGGCTTGAACAAGGAAGGGGTGTAATCAGATTAATTTGCCTAAAAGCACTATCAGTCAAACAGTTATGCATGCACTTCAGGGTCCATAAACAGTCACACACTCTGGGTACCCAGATGGAGAGTGGTGGGCTAGCGAGGAATGTTGCAGCTGGTTGGGGCCCTGTGATGGAAGAAAACAACATGCACAAAACACACTATTTGTAATCTGGAGCCAGAAGGCTCAGTTCGTAAAAAGAACACAACAAGACAATCAGATGACACACTTTTAGATTAGGCTGTTGTTGCAGGGAGCTACCTTGATAATTACTCATGGTACCCAAGACTGGACAAAGGCTGGACAAAAATCGAGACATCAGGTGGTTAATCTGGAGTACCAGGAGAAGCAGGTCGCACAAGATTCACCGAGGCATCATTCCTGTTCAAGCATGGAGCAGGGTGCTGATCCCCAGGCAGGTCTCTCGTTGGTGGTTTTCTCTGTGCAGTGGGGTAGTCTGGCAGGGCCAGCGTGGCATGGCCCAGGCCGAAAGGAATGAACGCAAATTCAGTCTGATTAGACTGGATAAAGGTACCAGCAAGCCGAACACAGTTCACACAGTGGGGAACCAAATCACGACCCACTTTCAATACACAGCACATTTACATGTAAGGAAATTCAATTGTGCCAGACAAACCGCTCTCTGGTCATGATCGCATAGTCTCTGCACAAACCGGGGATTCAAAAGCAGCTGGAAATCCTGACAGGCCGATCGCATTCAGCAAAATCTTCAGGTTTCTTCAGGTATGAGCCTGGTAAATATCAGTGGCTTACTTGGTTCTCACAAACTTGGATTTCGTCCGAAATAATTCTCTTCTCTCCCTCTCAGGGGCAGCAGGCAGACATGCAGGCCACAACTCAGACCTTTTCACAGTTCTCCTGTGCAAAACTATACAGAACTAATGCCCAAGTCACTTGAGCTGTTCTCATTTCACTTCCCAGCTCAGAACTAACTGACAATTGCAAGCAGTCTGGGATTTCCCCAAGAATCCAAAGGGTTTGGTGGCTGATCCTCCTGTCAGTCACAACAAAAGCTCCCTCTTCAGGTGCAAAAAGGGGCAAAAAGTGCAAAACTACAATTCCGACAGATTTTTACTCCAGACAGCTCCTGTAGTGCGGCTCTATTTTAGGTCCCACCAGAACTAATTGGTCCAATTCGGCAGTCCAGGACCAAGATAGTGGAGATAAACAAAACAGTCCTTGCTGCAAAGAAAGTAGGTTAGACAAACTACATTATCATTATCACGCTAAACGATTTTCAGTAAATGGTTACATCTTTCAACAGAGCTCCCTCTCAGATTACTTATGACTGCAATCCAGGCAGCTCTTGAAGAGACAGTACACTGAGGCTATACAGGCACTTTCTGGCAATCACATTTAACTTGCTAAAACACAGGACACCAGCTTGGCAGTGAGCATTTAGGCAAGCTCGAGGAAGACATTTCAGAAACCCCCATTTGTGGGGGGGGGTTACACTTAAAAAAAACTCTGTTTGTTGTCTTAGCTCCATCCCCAGTTATATCTTCACCTATTTTTAAATTAAGTGCTTCTACTAGTAGAGAACTCCAAAAAATTATTAAACTCATTAGTAACCCCAAATGGCTCTGTTACTAAATCATTACCCTTCTGTAAGACATTTGGTGTCATTTTCTTATCCCTTTCTGAACCTGCTTTATGCTTTCCCAAAATGTGTCCCCTGTATCCACATAATACAAAGATGGTACCTTGGTCCCAACAACCTCCTCTTTTACATTTCTCAGAATTATTCTTCACCCCTGCTATTATGCATCCCATGTTGTGGTGTGTGCAGATCCATGAGCTCCATGCTTGGCGCCTCATATAAGATAGCCCCAGAAACTAACCCCACAGGCATGCCATGTCATTGCCAGGGGGACTTTCCTCCCCAAGCTTCTCTATGGAGCACCACTGTACTCTGTAGCCTCTAAAGCCACCCTCCTGAAATGGGGTTCTACGATGCCTGTTTGACAACAATTTTGTCGACTGGCATCACAGTGAAGGAATTTATGTTGATTGCAAGTTGCGGTTGGCATAAATCCCAATTCACTCCTAGTCCATGATTCTATCAGGGGGCTTTGCTCCTGGACCCCCATGTGGGGGGCTCTGCCCCCACACCCCCTGTTCTAAATATAATCAACTCTGAGTCTGAGTTGATTCAGGAGGGGGTGCAGGACTAGGAGACAGTATGCCCCTGTCTCAGGTAGCCCAATACAGTGACCTGCAGACGAACCATCGATTTCATTGGCAGCGAGGTAGGTCGCTGTATTGGTGTTGCCATCGTGGAGATATACCCTGAAATGTGATGTCTCCCACAATAATATTTGCCATTTTGCATCAGTGTCACCTAGACTCTCTCACCACTGCTCTCTCAGTGATAAGATGGGTTGGCTGCATCTGTCTCTCTTGCATAATCATAGCTATGGAGATGTTAACTTTAACATAGTACTAAATGATTAACCTCGACCCCTTGCTTCCTTCTCTCCAGATAGTGAGATATGGCAACCCTCTGAAGTCTAATGAAAATGCTCTGCTTGCCATTCCTAGGGTTAAAACTCATGCTGGTGAAGTGTCCTTTGCCTACTCTACCCCGAACTGTGGAACTTAATTTCTCTAGATATTTGATGCTGCACCTCGGCGCATGCTTTCCATCTAAAGTATTGAAAACATCTCCTTGGCCAGGGGCACTGCTTCTGTCACGGTATCTAAGCAATTTCTGTTCTTGGCACTCTTTTTCTAGTGGACATTTGCTGACATCAGCTTTATTCAATAGCATCCTACTGATGTAATCTGTTTACAAATTCTACTCCTTTTTTTGTTTTTCCTTGCTTCGATGTGTCTTGTCCAAAATTACTTACTCCTTCTCCCCAGTGTTCATGTACCTCTCCGTACTGAATTCACTGCATATTGTGGTGTTTCATTATAGACATGTTGCTATGCTCCCAATTTTTGTTTTCTCTCCATAGCAAACAGAATGCACAGCATTATGTTATGTATTTCCTTTATTGATGCATCCACTTTATTTCAAGGTTTGTCTCTGTAACTGAATGCACTGCAAACTATGTACTTTCTTCATAGATGCAATTTACTCTGCTCAATGTTGACCTCTGTATGTTATAATGTACAGGTATTTCCACTGTCTGTTGTTTTTTTGGGGGGGGTTGTAATCTCCCAGGTCACACCTGAAACTAGACATTCAATTGCCTAGTGTGCTTACCTGGTAAAGAACTAAATAAATCAGGGTTCTTTGCCACCTCCCTTTGTTTTTTATCAAAATAAGTCGGCTTTTGTAGACCAGATTAATACCGTGCACCTGTTCCATCCTTGTGCACTGGCTATTTTCTCTCCCTGTGAACCACTTTCTTTAAAATGTTATGTTTTATCCATTTCTCTAGTTGTATCCCTAATTTCCCCAGTTACCCAATTGAATGGCATACACTTCTTAGTTCTCCTAATAGGTGAAAATTTATCATAAATCTGATAAAATTAATTAAATAACCAAACATCTCACCCACTGTTGGAATACAATCAGTGTATGACCAATCAACATTATTTATCATTTGTTTAAACTCTGCTGTTTTAGTCTTTGGCATTTTTCTAATAATGATTATTTCAGGTTTTGGTCTCACTGCCTCAGCTGACCAATGGCACAAAGTGAGGGAGTGGTCGCATTAAACATCTGTGAGCACTTTGATACCTGTCACATGTATGCAACTTAATACAAATACCCAGTCCAATAATGTGCCTATATTTGTTTTATAATTCATGGGTCTTCCTTTTACCCATAATGAAACCGTGACGTAATTCATTGTTATAAAGGAGTGTTTATAATGGTGAACACATGTCTGGTTTCCCTTGCTCTGCGTATGCGCTCACCGCAGCTCTCTCTTTCCAATCACTTGCCACATTGTCTTCCCTGGAGACAGAACTGCCACTCAGACTTGGCGGTAATTGACTACTCAAAACAAAATTAAGTACTGTAACATAAAAAACTCAAATTTTGGCTGCCGACAGAAATAAATTAAAAAAAGTTTAATTAAATAAATAAAAGCTACTGTGGACCACGCGATCAAACCTAAATGGACCGTGGCTTCACAGTAATGTCTTTTTTATTTTATATAATTGCTGTGGTGAAAAAAGGAAAACCCGGCAATTCTATAAAATAAAATATGTGATGGTGTTTAAACTCGAAGATTACACACATTCTTGGTGTTACATGCTTTCACAAAACCCCTCAAGTTTTGCTCTTGGGGTTTATGTAGCATCTAATACCTCGGGTGTGTGTAAGCTTCTTGTTACACACACCACCCCATACTTTATTCTATGTGTAATTCATCCTACTTACTTCCTTCACCAAGTGCACCAGGTTTCAGTGAAGCTATTATACCCCTTACTATTTTTATTTCAACCAACCATAATTAAACTCTTCTAAAAAATTATTTTCGTGGTTGGTATTTAATCGGGCAATATAATCAGAAAAATGATTGATCCTTATTTTGCTGTATTTTGGGGGAATATATAAAGTGCCAATTATTAATGTTTTTGTTCCTCCCAAAGTTAAACAAAGGGCTATAAATTCACATTCTGACCTAATTCCTGAGATACACATCTTTTCTATAACTAAGTACTCTCTAATATAAAATGCATAGCCTCTACCCTTTCCCCGTTCCTAACAGCATGCAGTAAAGAATAATGTTCCAAAGCCACAGTAGCATCATCAGCTTTGGATGTCAGCCAGGATTCTGTTAAAACAATAATGTCTGAACATAATACTTCAACCCAGGCATAAAACTCTGTATATTTTGATAACAGGATGAATTTAAATGCACAATATTTAGACCCTTTTCCCCAGTTACTTGTTTGCATTTCTCATCCTTGGAGCTTCTCTACACTTCCACCATCTGTGTGGCTTGACTCATCCAACTGTCATAGTCATCTTCCCTAGCAGGAGTGGGGGTGGTAACACAGAAAGTATGCAGTCTTCGGTACAGACTGGACTAAGAACACATTGGCTGGCCTGAGGCATGTGCCTTTCCATCAGTGGGAGTTCCTGAGGATGGCACAGGCAGTGCCTGCTCCTCTTCTCGGAAGAATGTTTTCATATCGCTAACAGTTTTCCCCTCACTTGCCAGGAATATCTTCAGCTTTTTCTCAAACTCTGTTTCCTCTTTGGAGCCCTCAGGGGGATGGTCCAGATTCTCCTGAGTCACAATCACCATTATAACAAGATGAGCTTTCCCTTTCCAAAGTAATTTGGTCAGGCACGTTGGAGGGGTCTACTACTTCATGGCATTCCACTATCACAGGCAGTTTTTTGGGGGGCAGAATCATACATTCTCCATTTTATGGCAACCTTCCCCAAACTCGTGATGACCCCCAAGTATGCTGTCCTTGCTCTCTCTATTGGTCCTTTGGGGGATCCCCTTGACCAGGATGGCTTTGGCAGGGTCCAGGTATTTAAAGCTTTTGTACCAATCAAGAACTTTGCTTCAATCCATCTCAAGCTCCCAAAATTGTGTGTGTGTGTGTGTGTGTGTGTGTGTGCGTGTGTGTGTGTGTGGGGTGGGGGGAGCCAGTACCAGCACAGCTCCTGCACCAAAGTGTGGTTTTACAGAATGTCCTGCAACAATCCCAGTGGTGTCTCCAACTTGTAACCACCCCCAGGCACGATGAGAGATATTGCCTGTCTGATAATACCTGGGCACAGTCTATAAGGCCTTTGAGCGAATGGTGCCTGGGCTGGGTTGGTATTGGAGGTAACAAAAAAGTGATGCGTTACCTCCTCCTATGGGGATCCTTTTGACAGATGGCTGCCGGGGTACTGCCCCACATGAAATGAATGCAATCCCCACCTTTGTGACAGGGAACCTTTATGATTGTATACAATCTCCAACTTACACTCTATGCATGCAAATACAATAAACTGCAATTTAAACACAAGGGATATTTATTAGGGGGACAGGAACAGGCTTTGGATGGGGGAACAGAATGGATTAAATGCGATAAAACTGTTCTGAGATCACGTCCCAAATCCCAACACCCTCTGGTGAGTACACACACAGTATTAACTGTTTCCCCTTACTGCTGTACCAGCACCCCGAAGTCCCTTGGGAACTCCCAATGCAGTCCATTAATTGTGTGCACATAGTGGGCAGTTGCAGGCCTCATATAGGACCATGGTGCAATACCAATGGAAGGCTGGTGGTTAGGGACCCCAAAGTATTCAACACTAATATTAGTTGTGCTTGGCTGTTGCAGTTCTATAAATGGTCTCTGCACAGTAATCACACAGAAATGCCCAGCAATTACTCTTATCTGTTCTTGACTGGCAGAAGAACTGGAGGGGTATTAACCCAGTACTCATGACCTTAGCAGACTCTGCAGGCTAGCTCTATCAGATGTCTCCCTCAGAGTTGCAGATGCTGGCAATGGTACAGGTGCAGCGGACCCAATGTGCTTCTATGTGGTGAAGGGTGAGGGCCATGCTGGTCTCTGATGTCCTTTTCACCCTACAGACCCACCCACTGATGAAGACCCTATATGGGTTGATGTGCTGGGGCATAGGGTGTTAGCTGGGACCTCCCCAGTCTGGAATAAATACCTAAAATCTACTTGATTGTGTTGACTCTTTTTTCTGAACACCACGAGCGTGCACATTTCTTCTATGTTGTGTATAGGCTGGCTGCCTTGCTTTGCACTGGCTGCCTTCTCCAGTTCACACCACAGCCCTTTCCATTGTGGCCGACTATGGACTTCACTCATAGATCTCTCTCTCTCTCCCCGCTTGTGTCTCCCTGACACATCTGCTCTATTTGCACATGTCTCTCCCTGATGCAAAAATCCAGGGATCAAATATCAGTGGCTATCAAATCATGTATTATTCATTATGCTAACCCCCTGGCTCTCAGTGGCTTCAGTTCTAGTGGAAAAACACGCATACATGTCCTAAGCCAGCTTGCAAGTGAGCTGTTTTGCAGAGCTGAGCTAGAGCTCAGAACTGATGTGAGTTTCACAGTGCTCTGGAGACAGCCAAAGGCAAACCACCTTTTAGAAGGGGGTTACATAGTAATTTAAGGTGTGAAGGGACTCTAGAACTATCAGGTCCACCCATGTCCCTGCCTCGTAAGCAGAGTCCAGCAAACATACAATGCAAACATGCCTAGCAGGGTTGCCATGGATGTTATAGTTGCTACCCCTGCCTTGTGGGCGCAAACAAAGTTGAGGGGCCTTGATCAATAAGCCTCAAATGGGGGGGGGGGTTGTAGACACATTTTCAATTAATTATGCAATGTCTTCACCCAGATAAAGGTATAAGTGGGCCTGATATTAAAAATGGTATAACCCCTGGGGTTGCAGTACCTTCCCATAGTAACACCCCACCCACAAACCAGTGCAGTGCAATAAGTTACCTCAATGACGTGCAACTTAAAAAAAAAAATAATGTTTCAAACAAAGACTTAAACAAAAGAACAGGGATCTTTACTAAGTATTTGAGAGACTCTAAATGGGAGTAAACAACGAGGCAGATATGCAGTCCGTCTAACTCTTCAGTGTCTTTCTAGAACCAGTTTACATGCACAGGGGCTGCTTTTCCACTGCCCTCCCAGGCGCAGCCAATTATTATTCCTCCCCGGGCTATGGCCAAGTGCCTGTCCAAACTCAACCCAAAATAAAGTATCCTCCCCCGCGATGCACACTGCACAGTACAGTAGCTTGCTTCAGTCTTTCTGTACTGGGGTATTCCCCACTCCCCATAGATACCAGTGTATATCCCTTTAAGTCTATGAGGGAGCCCCTAGTGCTCCACTGGTTACTCAGCCATGGAAACGATGTAGGCCCAATGATGCTACATATGATTGGCTGGTGGTGGTGCACTTTAACAAAAAAGGCAAAGCTTGTAAATGAGAACCCCAAACACAAATGCTCTTTAAACTAAAACTGGGTATTTGTAGATCCTGGTCAGGTGACCAAGTCCAATACACAGTGGTGGTAATTGGGGGTGGGGTGGGGAACCCAGGGGAGCTCAGTTCCTGGAGTGAAATTAAAAGACTAACTCAGTTTCCGGAGGACAATGGGAAAGGATTGCTCCAGTGTGAAATGTACTGCCCTAGAGGCATACAACAGATTAAATAAAGTGTGAAAATACAACATATAATGAAGAAACCTGCCCCCATATCCCTATCAGAGATGTTCAATTCTACATAAAAGGCAATGGGTCCCCCCCAAGTGAATTTATTCAATGTTCAGCTCTGCTAATAAATGTTTTCCGCTATGATAAACAAAGGTGGTGGTTGCAGGGCAAGCCCTGAGCTCCTTCAGACCAGGGTATCCTCCTCAGTGCACAGAGGCGATAGAGTGGTTCGCAATGGATCCCTCCTCTGGCTGCTTCACTCTCTCTCTCTCTCTCTCTCCTCTTCAGTGGTGCAGGCCTCTGGTGTTGATTGACAGGCAGCTGTTGCTTCCAGTCCCTGTCAGGCCTCTCCTGACCTTTGCAATCAGCAGATGATCTTCTCTCTCTCTCTCTCTCTCTCTCTCTCTCTCCTCCTCCCCCTCCCTCTCTCTCTCCCTCTCTCTCCGTCTCCTTTCTCTCTCTCTCTCTCTCTCTCTCTCTCTTTTTCCTCTCTCTCCACTGGGCAACTTTGCTGGTGAAACTTGATTCTAACTGTTCCACACATCACATCCTGGCATACAGTCCCTAGTGTGTGTTAATAACTGGCACTGGCTTCTGGTACTGGCTAAGTGACTTGCCTGATGAACTTGGGTCTCAGTTCAGTTTTGGGCAGTACTGCAGCATGGCAAAAGTCTCTCACTTAAGCTGTGGTATTCACTTTCATGCTGGGCTACCATGTGATTACCGCCTCTCCTAAAGGTAGAAATTCTTAATTCGCACCTCTCACTCTGTCTTTTCCAGACAGGCACACAGTCTGCCTCTGTAGCTGCTCTACTAGTTATCAGTCTGCTTCTCCTCACAGTCACACTCAGACTCAATCTGCCTATCAAAGACACACATACACTGAATGGATCCCGACACAGCCGCTGCTGTCCACTGGGCAATGTCAGCTCACCACTGGTTCACTGGGCTATCAGTCACTCTGGGGCCAGGCTGGAGGTCCATTACATGATGGAGGATTGTCCAGAACTTTGCTCCAGGCATCCTGCAGTGTTCCGTTTTTCCCAGAATCTCCTTGTGACTTTCCTTACAGCTATGCAGTCTGATTAGCTTAAGGTATGACCCCTGGCCCCTGTTGCTGTGATTGTGGTGGTCAGGGTGTACCAAGATGGCAGCAGCATGTGCAGCTGTGGAGTACCGGCCTCAGAAGTTGATACTTGAAAGGGCTCCTCCTGTTGACAATTTATGTGTGCTTTCTTGTGTCATGTGCAGAGATCGTGCTTAGTGACTGGTTGACTGGGGCATGTAGTGGGGGATTCTATGCATGGTCAGGAATTCTGGTTGCACTCACTGCATTTGCAGCTGGTGACTACCCTTTGATATGTGGCAGGGGCCATGATCATAATGGCACAGGAGGCACCACAGAAATCCTGTTCTTCTGTCCACCTGCAGCTCTCCTCTATCCCTCTGTACAAAATCCTGGTCCCAGGGTGCTGAAAAGAGCAAGCAGGAAAGGCAGCAGTTCAGTTAGGCTCCCAGGAGCCTGAGGTAAGCCCCCTCACCATGGGGCACGGGAGTTACACATGTACTATATTATAGAGATTACCCACCCAACCCACACCACACTACACTACACTACACTACACAGGGTACCCTGTAATTCAACTTGGAAAGTAGAAATTTGTTTAGGATAATAACTTGAATGCCTTTACTGTCTTCATATCAACTGTCCCCACTGGTAGGCTGCTGCATAGGTGTTTATCCAAAGAGGATATCTGACCCAAAGGATGGAAAATAATGACAATACAGCACCCTCTCATACTGAACTGGAATACCAGCGTGTTATGGGTATGGCCCCAAATCTCCAGTGTGGGACCAGAACCTACCACTTTCTGATCCAGAGGCAGATGTGCTGCCAACTGAGACTTGCTGGCACTTTTCAGTATTAGCGGAATATACGTGGTGTAACTCTGGTCTAATAAAGCAGAATCTAAGCCCTTCATTATTATGGTCTGGTTTTGTTTGGAAAAGCTGTGCTTGACTCTCCAAAACCATCTCAATGTTTTACAATGGAGACTCACCTCTTTGAATAACAGTTCTTACAGCTTCTGTGAGTAACATACTCTACTCCCAAGGCCATCTCCCTTTTTGAGAACCTAATCTTTGTTCTCTGAACAGTAATCAGGTTAGTATTTGTATTGTAGGGTGAGATGGAGGAAGATCAAATTTCAAACAGTGATTTGTACTAAGGAAAGGCGGGGGTAGTCTTCAGGGCAAGCTTTGCGAGACAACGTGCCAAAGTCTGCTGATTTTTCCATTTAGTCTTCTATGACAGCACCTGCATGCACAACAGCTGTTTCAGAAGCAGTTCAGACAAGCAAGTACAAGAGATATGAACTGAATACAGACACACAACATGGTCAAGTCTTTGGAGCCTATTTCAAGGTTGAATCATAGTCCTCAGACTAATATCAAAGGGCTGGAAATGGACATAGAACATTTCTGAGCCATGTGGTTAAAACAGCTGCACATTTATGATTTCTAGCTGTCCAACATGAGAAATTTTAACAGTCTCTGTTTTGCTTCAGTGTGTTTTTTTTTTTTACATCTAATGGAGAGTAAAAAAGCTGCTATAAAGCAATTTTCAGCACACCCACAGCACTGCTCTAGGCATCAGATGGAAAAATCAAGATTTCATGCTTCGCTTGTAATACTCTTGGAATGTATGCCTGTCACAGTAGATAAAGTCTCCTTGCTTGACTGACTAGTCAAGTGGCGGTGGTTGTCCCATCCCACCCCACCCCACTGCATCACTAAGTTAGCAACCCTGGCTTTTCCACTGGTCATGAGGCCTGCCACATTTGCACAGCTCAACTGCTGAACCTTGACCTTATCAGGTCCATCATGTAAATGAGCCTTGCTCAATGATGCTCACCTGAATAAATAAAGATTTGATTGATTGATTGATGTGGATATTTACCAGATCGTGGTAAGTCACTCCTCACTTTGCACCTACCGTGCAGCGATGTGAGCGGTGTAGTCTGCCAAGTGGACTGGCAGCACCAGTCACATCGATGTAATGTGCTCGTCTCCCTCAAAGCCCCATTGCAAACTCTGCCAGTATAGTCAAACAACTTTGACTATACTGGCAATTGTTCCCCAGTGATTCCATCTTAACTTTAGAATGTTGTTCCTGCTGGTGTTTCTGAGATTCCAAAAACTGTTGGCTAACTTGTTGTTGGGTGCACCACTACAAGTGGCTCAGTTTTCCAGCTAAAAAAGAATCCACTGGTGAAGCCTTCATGCAGTTTGGTAGCACGTTAATTAAATCCACTGTCTGATTTGCTCTTTAATTGGAAAGATGCAATAATTAATGTCCACCCCAGACTCACAGCCCCTTCTTTAGCGCAACTTGCTTTGGTGCAGAGAGGAGTCATGTAAACGGGACCCTACCATGACTCGGGAGGTGGGAGTCACATTAGTGCACAGATCATGAAGGAGTGGTGTGGCTGTGTCCAACTCCAGCTGTGCAAATCACTATTTCAAATGAGGCACTGTCAACTGGGGGCAATACTATACAACTGCAACCAGGCTACTGTAGGCGAGAAAACTAGGTCTACATCAATATCAGGAATGTGTAAATGAGTGCAAATGGAAAAAAGTTCAAACCCATGGGTAGCTAACTTCTTTTTTCATGTTCTGAGCAAACTCTTCATCCTTTGGATGAGATAAACCGAGGTTCCATCTGCCTTTGCTGGTGGGTTTTCAGATGGATTTTAACGATCCTATGGCATTTCTTGAGAAGAGTAGTGGAATTTCTCCGCTATCCTGGCTAGGTTTATCCCATCCACTAAAATACCACCAACAGCTTAATCCGGTTCAATTTCAGTTCATTTGCATCTGTACCCCTGTACCCCTGGGACAAGGGAAAGGGGAAATTGTTTAACCAGGAAAGGCCCACTAAGCCAGTGTTTGTTCACAGGTGTGACCTTGGAGCACAAGGAAGTTAAGGGACTTCCTCAGGGTCACAGAGTATGCAAGTGGGGGCTGATAGTATTCAAACCCAGGTCTCCAGGCTTGCAGCTCAGTGCCCAGTGACAAGGCTGAACATAAGCAGTATTGTCTAGCCCTCCTTTCCCGGTCAACAAAAATTGGAATAAATAAATCTCAGTGTAACCTCCGAATAAATTCCAGAACAGGGTTTAATGCATGGGTGCCAGCAGGCATACTCAGTGTAGTTTGTCGAGTGCCATAAAATCTTGAAAATTTATGGGCAACATGAGCCTCAGGCCAGGGCAACAAACACAAAAAGAGCCTGATGTACCCGAGGAATTATTTTTCCCCTCCTTGGATGCTTTAGTGTGAGTTTGTGAATGATCTCTGGAAGATATGTAGGTGCTAAACTTGGAGGCCATGATTGTATGAATGACCCAACTGAGTATGTGTGCATGATCTGCTGGCGTGAATGGACTTCGGTAAGGCTGGCTACCTTGATGTGGTACAGAGGCTTATCACAGTGTATCCTAAACAATGTAACTAAAAGCAGACCCTCCAACTGTACTGTTTTTGCCGGTACAATACTGTATTTTGTCTTATGGTACTGGATTGTACCGTGTACCGAATTTGTTGCCTTCCATGACAATCAATTTTTATTTCACCCACCGAAATCTTTACTTTTTTGGCGGAGTGTTCAGCTGGCACAGCACGAGGTGGGGAGCATCCCGGTGTCCATGGTAACCACACCACAAGTGCCGCCCTTATGTAGCACCACCGGCAGAGGGACACTCACTACGCCAGGAATCACTGAGAGTGCTTGCTTGCTTGCTGCTCAGCCTTGCAGCTTGCCCTTTCTTTTCCTGATGTATTTCTTTGGTGGGACCTAGTGTCAGATGGAGTCTGTCAGAGTTACTAGAGGGGTGAGGAGTACCCCTGAGCCCGAGCCATGGCAGAGCGCTTGATTGTCCAGTCAGATTGATTAAAACCTTTTGGGTCGCACTCTGCAGTCACTCTCACCGGCTGCACTGCCACAAACTAAAAGGCAAGAGGAGAAGAAGGCAAGAGTTGAGGTGCATCATCGCTGCTCGAGCAGCACAGTACTACAGGAGGCAGTGACTGGAGTGTCATTTTTCCCTACCTGTATCACTGGCTACCTGGATGGTCCTGGATGGGTGCACACTGACAGCTGGACCACAAGGTATCTTTTGCTTTGTTTTAAAATGTAAGGTTCCTCCAGGCAAGGCTTCGGCATACTGCTCCCTAGCCACAAACTGGCAGCTGCCCAGGCAGTTTAGCTTAGGTGTCACAGTGAGTGCTTGTTCAGACAGTGCCACCAGTGGCAGCAATCCAACAGCAGCTGAGATAGCCACAAGAAACGTTAGTCAAAGAAAGTCATAGAAATGCATTTAATTTGACTGCTGAGGTGCAGGCTGTGGCACATGATTAGATCTCCAGACGCTGATGATGGATCGATCCTTTGACCACAGGCAGCCTGATGAGCCACAGACATCTCCCAACGCCAGCACGCCAGATCCCCTATCCTCTCTCAGTGCAGCAGGTGATGGTTGGTCCAATCACGGGTGTACTGTCAATGACATGTGACAAATCCTATTATGCTGTGGGATGGTTGGCTCTGCTGGCTGTGATGGACGGGATGCCAGGTAGTTGACACTTCGGGGAGGGGATGGGTTACAGGGGGTTTGTTAAATTAAAGGCTTGTGCGCCAGAGAAGGGGAGTTAAGGGCTGCCAAGCTCCCCTGCCAACCAAATGTTCTTGGGAAACATGTTTTAGGGATTTCTAAGGTTTAATGTAACAAATGGACATCTAATGCATGGCCGCTTCACTGAGCTGTCAGCTGTTGGGGACTAAATCTCAGATCCTGCCGAAACTTTGCTCCGTTCTCAACTGCCTAAGTTTCTCTCCATGTTGAATGAGCCTTTGGAATACTAAAAGTACCCATTGGCAACGGGGGCCTCTGCTCACTGCAACACACAGAAGTGTACCTATTATGCTCTGAGAAATGTTGGAGGGTCTGCAAAAGCCAGCCATGTTCTGACTGATTTGTAGCGTATGTGTTAGATAAAATAAAATATTGTGATTCGATAAGGATTATTGGCTTACTACATATTGTTGACTGAAACGGGGGTGGGGCAATGTTTGTGTGGAGGGGCAGCACATCTTTTGGTTTGTGTTTACGGAAGGGGGGGCAAGTGTTCCGTCAACTCTCAAGTACAGATTTTAAATTCTGGTTACACCCCTGGTGTAATGCAGTAGTGGCTAGCCTGCCACTTTAGAGAGGAACTCACATCAGAATTCTATGCCAGCACTAGTACCATGTGACATTGCCAATGTGTGTGGGAAGTTTTTTGCAGTGCAAAGATAAATGCTCTACAGTATATGGATGCAGCAGTCACAGAGACATGTAGAATTCCTTTTTGTATGTCCTAGTAAGACAAGACAAAGATAAGTAGACTGGATGACTTTAAATAGGGAGTTTCACCAGCACATCGCAGTGGTGCATGAAGTTAGCACTCATTGGATGGGCAGCATGATGCCAAACTTTTGTCAACCAGTATGGCAAAGGGATACATGAGTGTGACAACCTCTATAAGGCACTATGTCCTTTCACTACTGGCTTGAATGACATTAGGCTATATGGTAAGGCACTGTGGTCTGGTGGTCAGAGCTTTTATCAGAGCCACTGTTCAGACCCTGAGAAAGTCACTTGATCTCTTTGCGCTTTTCTCTCCCAGCTGTCATAGGACAGTCAGAGTAAATGTAGCCGGTATCCTAAGATGCCCAGTCCCCTCCCCTGTATGAGGGGAGTATTTTACTATGTTTGGAGGAGACTCTTTGAGAGCAAGGTAATTCTAACAATTCACAGCAAATAACAACAAGCTCTGGCAGAGCCACTACAACTGTGAACGCATTAACTAGATAAGGGTGCTTCATGGGCTTAAACATAAACATTTATTTATTTAAAAAATATCAGATTTACAAAACTTTGAGTCAGAAACTCACTTACAAAGGCACCTCGCTGAAACTAATACAAAGACATCACAGTTAACAAGTCAAAAAACAATGGCTTGGAGAGCAGACAGTTATAACAATCATTCACTGGAGATACATGGGTAGCATTAAACAGATTACATAGTTTAGGCACACAGGCACCACATAAAGAAGACGAAAGCAGTTCAAACAATATACAATAGCTAAAGCAAATAGACATCAGGAGTCAAAGAAAAGCCCAGAGTATTCACATGAAGGCTGTTGCATACACTAACAGAATCAAAGTACAGTACATTGAGAAAGGGCATATTTAAGCAATAAGGCATGACAGGGTGAGTGTTATCATGTAATAACATCACTCCTGGGGTGGGTTGATGCACTGCCTCATGCATCAACCCACCCCAGGAGTAACGTTATTACACGATAACACACACCCTGGAGTGCCTTATTGCAATCATACAATGGCTTGTTGTTATATACAGACTAAAAAATAAATTTTAAAGGATGTTTTTGTTAGTGTGGAAAAATATTCCTTAAGAGAAAATGCAAGGAATGATCCAAATCCATAGCTACAGTGATGTCATTGTGTAATAACATCACTGTTTCAATGGGTCAGCAGCCAATCAGCTCCTTACATTTTTCTTTGCCATTGTATAATTATAAATAATGCCACCATCTGTATTACAGTTATCTATATGTTTTGCATTTTATTCTATGCACTGTTATAGCAATCAACTCAACAGAACCAGGCCATCATGTACATGAAGGTACTATACCCTAACTGAAAACACTGCTGAGACAAATGTATGTTGTGACAAGGTGGAAGATAAACACAATGTTGAGACAAGTTTTTGAAGACATTTGATGTATTTGTTTTTTTTTTTGAGACTGACATACAGTTCACACACAAAATTTATATAATATAAAAGTGCATATGCCCAAATGCCAATGTAACTTCGACACATTTCATTATAAGCTGTTCTCTTGAAGGAAGATATTACTATATAAGGCCTAAAAATGGGCATCAGGTAAATGTAAACTGGGGTAGGTGTGTTTTTGAGGGTATTGCTCCACTGGATCAGCAATATTTGCACAAGTTGTGCCCAATCCAGATTTTACAGCTCTGGCCTGGGTCTGGTTATATGGGTTTTACCCATACCCCACTGCATGTGGCTTAGTGATATACTGTACAGATGGCTACAAAGTCTAACCCATTGAAGGTTGAAGTTTTAGAAAATCATTATGTTTAAAATACCAAGACTCACTCCCCCTGCCCCATCACAATTAATCCTCTACCAAAGTCATGCTTAAATACTGGTGCTTCTACATCCATACCACTAAACTTTTAATGTCAACATGCCACTTCTGCTGTTATGAGCTCCCTCATCCGTGAAGTCCCATTCTACTTGTGGCAACCCCCACCCCCAAAAGCAGATAATTTTCCAGGGAGCAGCTCTTTACACCATATCAACTACATTACTGCTAAATTCTTTATTTGTAAAAATATTGTTGAGAAATTTTTGTTGTTAATATATCCTTGATCAGGAGAAATGAATGTGTAAAAGAAATCAAAATCCCCATTTATCACTTCATTGAATCATAATAAAGCATGTTATTCTGTGGGCTCCATTAATTCCTCAAGCCAGAGGAAAAATAGTGCTCTAAAACTTCCTATACACACACAGGCAGCATAGTAATGAGGTTTCAGTGGAGGAATCTATGTTTAACACACTATTATGTTGTTTGGTAGCAAAGAAGAAATCAGCCCTTTTCTGAATGCAATACTTTATTGCTGCTCCACTGGATCAGCAATATTTGCACAAGCTGTGCCCAGTGCAGATTTTACAGCACTGGTCCTGGTCTGGTGATCTGGGTTTTACCCATACCACATTGCATGTGGCTTAGTGGATATACTGTACAGATGGCTGCAGAGTCTAACCCATTGAAGGCTGAAGTTTCAGAAAACCATTATGCTAAAAATATCAAGACTCACTCCCTCCCTCTCCCTCCAGTCACAATTAATCCTCCACCAAAGTAATGCTTAAATACTGGTGTCTGTACATCCATACCACTAAACTTTTAATGCCAACATGCTTCTTCTGCTGCTGTGAGTTCCCCCGTTGTTGGAGTCCCATTCTGCTGGTGGCAACCCCTCCCATGGATGTAGGCAGGCATACTCCAAGCACTACATGGTGTGAAATTTTATTTAAGGGGGGTAGCAAGTAGGATCTGAACTGCTTCCTTTTTCCATGAAAACTAACAAAGAAAATACTGAACCTTTCTGTAATTTTATTCATAAGAGTCAAAACTAGAAGGACTGGTCTCTAATACTCTCTTTGCATCCCAAGGACAATACAACTTTACAGGCTCTGGGCTGGTATGTAGGTATCTTAGAGAACAATGCATGGCATTTGTATTTACCCATGCATAGCAACAACCATTGTCATGAGGTACAAATGTTGTATTTATTGTGCCAAATGAGGCAACAAACATGGTCCTGGTGTACATTTGTATATTGTCTGGCTACACCGGGGGGGCGTAGCTCACCCTAACAAGAGTGGGTGTGGTAGCAGTGAGTCCACTTGGTGTGCAAATCTGAAATCCCTGGCTACACCACTGCCCCCCAACCAGATAATTTTCCAGGGAGCAGCTCTTTACACCATATCAACTAAAATTACTGCTAAACTCTTTATTTAAAAACATTTTGTTGAGAAATTTTTGTTTTAGTATATCCATGGTCAGGAAAAATGAATTTGTAAAAGAAACCAAAATCTCCATTTATCAGTTTATTGAGTCACAATACAGCATGTTATGACTTTTTCAGATTATATGTGTTACCTACAGTAAGTCAAACAGAAATTAGACACACAAATGCCTACCTATTTGCAAATGAAGCAAATGTGGTTATCATTCAGTTGTAAACACCTATAGTTGCAAACTGCAAGTTAAGAAGATTCAGTAGAATATAAGCAGTAGCTCAGAACTGCCTGTCTGAGAATGAAGTTGGTATATTATTTGGAAAAAGGCAAGGCTGGGTCTCTTGCTATGCAATGTCCAGCAAAGTAACACACTGACTGCTCTTAGGAGGGTGGTGTCAAATGGCTTAATGAGGTACTGTGAGGTGCCTAGGGGAATTTGTTATGCAGAAAGTTCCAGGAAGTGTTTAACCCATTCTACTTCTGATAGCTTTCTATGATGTCTGTACTATCCATTGGTAATCTGACACAGAATGACTCCCAGAAGATAATGAGTTAACTTTCTGTGGGCTAAATTAACTTCTCAAGCCAGAAGAAAAATAGTGCTGTAAAGCTTCCTATACACACACAGGCAGCATAGTAATGAGGCTTCAGTTGAGGAATCTATTTTTAACACGTTATCATGTTGTTTGGTAGGAAAGATGACATCAGCCCTTTTCTGAATGCAATACTCCTGTTGGCTCCACCCACAGTTGTAAAAACTGGAATAACAGGTTCCAAGGAGTATAAACTCACCAGGAATGTTAGAAAAAGCAACCCCTCCCCATTCATTCACAGGTGTCAATGAATGTATTTGTTAACCATGCTGGTTCATCTTCTTGCTTCCCTCATGGTAAAAATGTGAAACTACATTTGTGTTATTTTAAATGAGTGATACATAGCTTGTCCAGGGGGATGGCAGCCCTGATAGTTGTTCCAGTCTTTCTTTTCACTGACATAAACTAAGCCAGGAAAAAAGTAAGTAGGAAAAAAAAAACAGCATTTTGTTTCTACAAGTAGTTGTTAATTGCAGCTGGTATTTTTGACATGTACAAGTCAACTCCACTTATCAAACTTAAAAATAAAAATACACCTTATCACAGACTGTGTTTACTAAGTACTGTGCCCATGATTAAAATAATTTGAACCCCCTCCCCCAAAATGTGCCCTCACATGAAACTGCATGATTTATCTATAAAGACAATTAAAAAATGTATTTCTAAATGCATTACTAACACCAATGCTTTCAAGGTTTTGAAACTACTAAAAAGACAAACTATATATATATATATATATATATATATATATATATATATATATATAAAGAGAGAGAGAGAGAGAGAGAGGGAATATGGTAAACAAATATTGTTAATCTCAAAAGCTGAACTTTGTTTTTAGTATATAAATGTTTAAGAAATACCTGAAAGCTATTTTCCTTGGAAGCTGTAGTTTCAGACAATTCTTAGGACACCAGGAGACTCTGATAATCATTTGTTCCAAGGGTTTTTAAGTCAGTTTGAAGGCATTACGTATCTTCTGTTCTCATAGTCCTTAACAAAATGCAGGGACTCCACAGACTTGTTCTGGTCCTTGGTTCAGATCCCAAACTAGTGATTCTTCTTGCAACATGATAGAGCCACATCATGCCCCTCCAACATGAATAAAAAGAAAAGGTGGGATGGATCTTTTGGAGCTTTTTGAGTGGAGGTGGAGTGGATCTTACTTCCCCCCAAAAAATAATGCTGCCTCCCACTACTCAGGTTCCAGTTCTTGTACCACCCATTTAAGAAAGAAAATAGTACCCTGGAACCATAGACTAACATGAAGCATATTTATTTGAAGGAAGAAAACATTTCTTGGAGGAGGGTAAGGCAGAGGAGACTATTTACACCTTCAATCAGTTCCATGGACAGAAAACATGACATCACTCCTTTTGTACATGCAATACTCCTGTTGAATCTGCCCACAGTTGTAAAAAGTGTTCCACTTCTGTGTAAGACTGTGTATTTAAACCTTTTATTAGTATTGTCCCTGCCAGCTTTTCTTAGTAGTAAACATCATCATTTCATGGCTAGATGTTACAGTGCCACTCTTGCAAGTCTGTACGGTGGTCATCAAAGCTTTTCTTCAGTGCTTTTCAATGACTTCTTAAGTGAAGGTCTTCATTCTTACTTTTCATGGGTTTGTCTGCTGAGCTCCATACTCTAGTTCT
Organism: Neoceratodus forsteri; assembly: GCA_016271365.2. Taxonomy (NCBI): domain Eukaryota; kingdom Metazoa; phylum Chordata; order Ceratodontiformes; family Ceratodontidae; genus Neoceratodus; species Neoceratodus forsteri. The sequence continues at coordinate 158,433,288 of CM057458.1, read as the reverse complement.
ATCCCAATATGTCTGACCCTAGTGTGGGTTTACAGCAAGGTTTCAGGACTCCATCAGTTCATTCCACCTGATATGGAATCTTTCCCTAAAGAAGTGATCAAAAGACACGGTAGAGAGCCTTGATGCCCACTGTATAGCCTCGAAATATAATATTAGACCATGAGACAACGGTGTTTATTGCTAGGTATGTTTACCACTAACAATAGGTGGCAGAGAAAATACTAATAAAAGATTCAAATGCACTATTTTATATAGGAGTGGAGCTCCTTTTGTTATTTGCTGTGGGCTGTAGGAGAGTTGCCACTTCCTAGCTTGAAGGCCTGAGCCTTAATTTGGATTTTTGTCTTGATCATTGTATTTCCCCTGCCAAAACCACTGCACTTGCCCATCTCCTGCTCTTCAGTTGAGCATGTCACTCCAACATCCCTTCTGGCTTGCCCACTGGCCCTTGTGGTTGGTGACCCAGATCATCCCCTACCTCTGAACCTCTCATGGCTTTCAATTGATGTACATCTTCCAGATTGCTCTGAGGAGATCAATCATTCAGTGAGGAGGGGGCTAGTATTGATGATGGTTGTGAGGTGCATGTGCAGGCAATTAGCAGTTCCAGTCGATAACATCACCTACAAGAACATTGCGGCACACAATGCCGCCATAAAAATATCGAAAATAAATTACATTGGTGAAAACACAGAGTGATACAAAACAGTAGCAGTTTTTGTTTTATGGGGGGCTCTGCCCCCCCATATCCCCGATGAATATAATCAACTCCAAGGGGGTGTGGACCATGGGAACAGGGAGAAACCCAGGAGGGGGGAAATGTCTTTAAAAAACAACAACACTAAAGTTCACTTCTGGGAGACAGGGAACCAAACCCTAATCCCCAGGTCTCCTCTTCTCCAGGAGTGAGTGCCTTAGCGACTCCACCACAGGACCAGCTCAACCAGGCACTACACCTCCTCCTACTCTTTTTTCCTTCCTCACTACTGTTTTAACTTCCCCACCTACACATACAGTGACAGGGGTAGGCGTAACTTCGTAACGATGTACTACCCTTGTCACTGTTAAGGCTCCCAACATTCTGAACTGCGATGTTATTGCTGCTATGTTGTTTGAATGATGTTATGGGCAGATATACAGTTAGCATCATTGATGCTGGACAGGTGTTTTTCCCAGTAATGAACCCTTCTTCCACCCAACCGCTGAAGCAGAGGTACCTGCTGTGAGTTCTGGTATCCCATGATGTCACTGTCTTATCCCAACTCATGGTAGCAGTTGCTGCTGTGGATTAGCCTATGCCTACCATCAGAACCAGTTTGGGATACTTCCATATAACATCCTGGCTCACCAGCCAGGAACTGGAAAGTCAGGATTAAGAATTTAACCTTGGTGTACTACATGGCAGTACACTGCACTACCAGGTGGCACCACCAGGTGGTGCTTTCATTTGACTTTAAAAGAACTTACCATATTAACTCCCCCTTAACTTGGAAAGCCATGAACTACACCCTCCTGAGCATGCTGTCTGGGCCTTCAGTTTCCCAAATTCCTCTGATCTGCCCAGCAGGATCTCACTGAAAATGAGGTTTGACACCTCAGGTGGGCTACCCCAGTAAATAAATTATATTATGAACCTATTTACATATTCATGAGGTGAAGTTGTCAGGCAAACAACATGCAACTGTTTCCAGATGACATAAATGCAGTAACACAGATGTGCTACTTTCATGGATGTGTGTCTGTGGCTGCATAATCACAGGCCCCACAGGGGCCTGTACTTATGCAGTCACACCTATGTGTGTATATCGTGCAGCGTGCATATGTACATGGGTTGCAGAAGCACAGGCACCATGGGGACCTGCGCTGCTTCAGACAGAAGGCCCCATGAGGCCTCTTGCACTGCAGCAAGGGGTACTCATGCATGCTGTATGTGGTACCTCACTAGACAGCATGATCTGCTTGCGCGTGGCTTTCTATATGCAGCTGCATAACTGAAAAACTGTTACCCCTTGAACAATTTCTAGATCTACTGCTGAAACCATGATATCCACATTGCAACAGTACCTCCAGGTGCAAGACAGCAGACTCCACAAGGGCCTGCCATTCTGAAGCCAGACATTGGTGTGTGTGTCACACACCTGTGGCTGAAGAGGCACTTTCTGCAGACAGCAGTATTTTTGGTATCATGGATTTTTTTGGTGCCTGTGGTTCTGTAGCAGAGGTCAGTGTGTATCTCTTACACTTGTGGCTGCAGAAGTGCAGGCCTGTCAGCTGTGTTTATGTCTTATAGTGTGCATGAGTACCTGAAGATAAAGAAGCGCTGGTCACATAGGGGCCTGCACTTCTGCAGACAAAAGTACTCTTGTAATTTGGGTATCATAGAGTTTTATCTGTGGCCACAAAGGCCTGTGCATCTGCACACAAGAGCAATTTTGTGATTTGCTTATTGTGGATTTCTATCTGCAGCAACAGGTGAGTGTGTATGTCTTGCATTGTGCATGCAGCAGACACAAATCCATGGAGGTAGCACATCAGTGCTACTGCGTTTCTGCCATCTGGAAACAATTATATGTTGTCTGTCTTACCTGATGATGGCCATCTATGGTTGCTTGTGTGGTCTTGTCTTTTTGCTGCTCGGGGATGGGGGTAGGTAGTTAGGCTTTGAAACCCTAACATCACATTTCCCTACTTTTGTGGCTTTAAATTGAACACTAACTGGTGCATTAACACAGTTTTTTTGCAAAGAATATCTACATCTATCTATATATCTATATATTGATACACAGATATAGCTACAGATCCAGATATAAATATAGATATAGAACATTACATAAAAACTGGAAATTAGACTAGGCTTCCCTCAGCTGGGTATTAATTTCCAGGAAAAGTCAGTTTGTTCAGGTGTTATTTCTTAATTATAAACCTTTTGTCAGCATCACCTACTAATAGCTCTGTTCTAATGGTCAGAGTGGAGGGACTGGATACTGTAGTATCTCATTCTTGTGGCACAGACCAAACACTACGACCACAACCACTGAAAGACTGCTGAGTAAAAAATCAGGAGGCTTACCTCATATGGTGAAACTATCATATAATGTGCAAAAATAGTGAAGGGTGAAACAGACTACGTAGCAAAAAGTGCAAAGTGCAAACAGCAGCAGCACTAAAATGATTATAAACAAATGAAAACACACCAACATCATCATGGGTGTTCTGTAATGGCTAAGGCAGCCTGTAGACAGCGTGCATACACACAACATGATACAAATCAGCACATGCTCACGTTTCATCTACATGCCTTCTTCAGAGCTCACTTTGCTGTTCTGATTAGTCATGTACAGTAATATCAATTAGTAAGTCCCGAGAGTGTGCTCACATAAAGGTCATTCCATCAGTTACCACAATCACTACAAAGAACCTAGCAACATTTCAAACAGTTCTAACAGTTTTAAGACAAAATAGATAAATAAATAACTAACTAACTAAATAAATAAATAAATAAAAGTTCATAAACGCATAAAAGTTCTCTTCGTCAGGCTTTCTAGGAGGCTGATGCCCACTGGCTGTTCCATGTCATAACGGTGATTGCAGAATAGCGATTACTGTTACGTTGAGTGTACATTGCTGAAAATGAATTTTGGCGATGCACACTCATGGTGAGGGTAAAGAGGTCGCCCAAGATCTAAAGATTTTTATTTAATGCAGGAGGCTATGCCCCCCACGCCCCCTACTAATGGATTCTCAACTCAAGGGGGGGTGCATGTTGGGGGTATGTGTGAAAAACTTAGTAAAATAACAAGCCGCCTGCAGGCAAAAAAAAAAAAACAAAAAAAACTGCACGCACCAGACCAGAACCCTGCACCTCCGAGGCGACCACCCACCCCACCATGCTAGCAGTCCAGCTCGGCAGCTGCCCACTACACCCCCTCTCACATACCTTCCCTCCCCTTTCTCCCCTGCACTCTTGTATCAGTGCATACATCCGTTCGCCCTACCTTGCCCGCCCCAGTATCTGCTCGCTACCCTGCCAGGTAGCCATGTACATAGGCGCCATGATTGAATTGCCCTTTTTGTAAGTGCTCAATCATGGTAACCCTGTACATGGTATACCCCCACTGGCTATGCTTTGGGCCTCGTCAGTTCCCAAAGGGCATTATCCTCTTAGAAAGTCCCTCAAACTCAGGCCTTATTACTTTATCATAAGCTTTGTGGAATGTTTGACTGCAAAATATGTGCTCTGATTGGTTATTCCAGTAGTAGTTAACTGCCAGGAAATAACTGTTTTATTGACTGAACATAGGGATGTACATGTGACAGAGAGTTATCCAGAAATCTTTTCTTTTTTATAAATGACCTGGCTTATAATAATAATGTCCTTTCCGATGACCATTACTGCTTATCTGGTGCCTTTTGCAGATGTGCTGAAAACAACTAGGGATTCTGAGAAGTAGTAATGGAGCATAACATGTCTTTTTGCCCTTTTGCTAACTAGACAATGTTACAGAAACAAAGGAGGTCCATTGAGCCAGCTCAGATGTCTCAACTTGTTGCGTTTCATGTGGAAGGAGGTGAGAGTACAGAGCAAACCGAGAAATACTTTGGGCCACAGTTTAGATCTGAACTTAGGAACTTTCTGTTTTAGACTCACAGTGGGTCAATTCCTTTTTTCCTGCAGAAGTCAAAAACTTCCAAGGCTTTGGAAGTTATTTCTTTTTTTGGGGAGGCAGATTCTTCCAGGTTTTCGCATCTGGGAAGTCAAAGTTGTCAAAAGATAAAGTTTTGGAGTTAAATATTATAAGGGTCTTGGGATATGTTCACAGAGGATAGCCCATGCAAAGACCCTCCCACTAGAACCACAGTTTAAAAGCTCAGTGGTGGCAGCCCACTGGATTGAACATGTAATTTTGCCCAGCCTCCACTCCACCTCCTCCTCCTTTCTTAGACTTCTGGATGGGAGGTCTACTTTCCTTTAGTCCATGTCCTTGTACCCAGGCATCTTTTACAGAGTTGACCAAAGAAGCAAAAGCTCTCAAACAGTACATGTTGCGCAAGTACTCTGTATATCCTCTCTGGCTGCCCCAGTGAACAAATATTGCCGGTAAAGCAAGCGTTGGTTCAGATAATTCAACCATGCTTGACTAGCATGCCTCCAAAATTGGAAGTCACCTGTTTGTTTGATTGTTTTTTCCCATTTGGAAGATGAATACTTCCTTCCTCGTAGTTTTGAAAGTAACATGTTTCTCAAATGTATAGTTACTAAAGCACTGCCAACTACAGTCTGTTGTAGAGTTGATGTTTGAATGCTTAATCATTTATTGAAAGAGTTGTGGTGGGGGTAAAGACAGTGGTTGGGTTCAAGAATGCATTGGATAGGCATAAGGGTACCTTAATGGAAAGGAAGGGAGGGAAGGGAGAAAGAGACAGAGATCCATTAAGGTCTGCAGTGATGCTGTACGTAGGTAAAAATGGGCAGGCTGAGTGGGTCAAACAGTCCTTATATCTAGTAGTGGTAATAGCTTTACTTATAAGGCACCCTACCCCAAGGGCTCAGAGTGCCATACATAATGAGGGCAATTTAAAACAATACAATGGATTGTAAATACATAAAAAATGACAATTTACAAATAACAATTTAAAATAGACAAAATCACAGATACATATTCTACTAAAATTAGCTGAAACACTAGCAGACTAAAAGGACCGCTGTTACCCTATGACCTAACTAAACAAATATGTTTTAACGCCCCCCTTTAAAGGCCTCCACCAAGGGGGCCTCCCTCAGCCCCAAGCAAAATATATCTTGAGCTCATGGGGGTCAGGGACAACCTGTGGCATAGGGCTAAGAGCACTGGGTCCCCCTCTGACATACAGAAATACAAAGCAGTATGTAATAAGTGCACTCAAGCCATCTGCCTTGCAAAAAGATCTCACTTTAAAAGTGAACTGTACAACTCTTGGTGTAACAGCATCGGATTCTGGGACAATATAAAAACCCCTAACAGGCACAGCAAGTAAATCACCACCATCGCAAATAAACTTTGAGGGTGCGATTACCCAGGATCCCAAAACTATCGCAGATGGCTTCAACAAGGCCTTCACAGACCTTAGTGGGGGTCCTTCCTCCAGACTATCTCTGACCTGTGCCTAGCTCCGCCATTAGTTGTACCGACATCCCTCCAACACGCACAGCATCTCCCTTCTACCTAAAGGTAATCTCTACAACTGAGGAAAAAAAATACTTGGACATAGTTGTCGGGAACACTAGATCCAGTGGGGACTCGCTTGACCTAAAGAATGTGGCTCTCACCCTGGATGTGTTACTGTCTCCTATAACAGGATCCTAAATCTCACTAACCACTGACATTTTCCTTCAATGCTGGAAAGCTGCGGTGGTCACCCCGGTCTTTAAAAGCAGGGACAGAACCTGCCTGGCCAACTACAGGCCACACTCTCCAAGGCATTAGAGAGAATAGTATATGATCAGTTAGGTACGTACCTTGATAAGTACAACCTTCAATGCCAGGAACAGCATGGCTTTCAGAAGGCACATAGTACTTCAGCAGCATTGGTTGAATTTACTGGTCATATCCATGAAGCACTTGACCGAGGGCTCTTAGTGGGGGTCCACTTTCATTGACCTCACCAAGGCCTTCGACACGGTCAACCATGACTTGCTTCTCACACAGCTCTCTAACATTGGTATATCCTCTGTCTCGCTAGGCTGGTCCCAGAGTTACCTCTCCAACAGGACCCAGCAGGTCAAGATTCTTGACATTCTATCCGACTATCAGCATGTCAACACAGGGGTGCCCCAAGGTTCCTTTTTGGGCCCCCTGCTGTTCAGCCTGTTTCTAAATGAACTCCCCAAAGTCTGCCAGAATAAGATCCTTCTATATGCAGATGATGCTGTTCTCTACACGTGGCACTCTACTCCGGAAGAGCTGGAATAAGGCATGCAAGATGACTTTACTGCTGTGGAAAAATGGTTCCTTCAGTCTAAGCTCTTGCTCAACTACACTAAGACTAAAACAATGTTGTTTGCCTTCCATCAAAACCATCATAAGTCACATCACCTCAATATCTACAATAACAAGCTTGATACACTCGAAATGGTCACCACCTTTAAGTACTTTGGTGTCTACCTTGACAGCTTTCTGTCCTATAGCCAACACATAGACCATGTTGCCAAGGCAGCTAGTGCCAGACTAGGTCAGTTCTACCAGCATAGGCAGTGTCTCAACGAAAGTGCCATCAAGCTTGCAGTTAACAGCTCCATGCTCACTATCATAGATTATGGACTGGTAGTCTACGGAGCCGGTACCGATACAGCACTTAGGTGAATCAAGATTGTCTTAAACAAAGCCTGCAGACTAGTCCTAGATGTGGACCACTTAACTCACACTTGTGAACTATACTCAAGCACTGGTTGGTTAAATCTGAATAGCAGAATTCAGTACCAAGTCTGTCTATTAGCTAAAAAATCCACCCTAGGTCTTGCTCCTCCTGGAGTGAGGCAACTGCTAAGAAACTCCACTTCCTCCAGACTAACTAGGGGGTCAAGTAAAGCTGCCTTCATTATCCCATTCCATCAGACCTCACTAGGGCAATGGTCCTTCGAATACAGAGCCTCCTGCTGGCTAAATTCCCTTAACTCTGAGCTGATTGAGGAAACAAAACTACACCCATTTAAGGCCAAGCTGCTGCAGTACCTGGCCACTCTTAATAACTGTGGCTGCATCACCTGTGCATAATCCTACTGTTATTGATAGCTTATCTGTCTTGCATAGCACCCATCTCCCCCCTCCACTTCTTCCCCTGCCTGGTGTGACCCCACTGATCACTTATTCCCACGTCCCCTCTTTATCCCACCACCTTCCTGCCTTCTCTTCACAAATGTTAATCCCCCAATTTTCACCCCCCCCAGTTTCCTCACCTCCCCCACTTTAAAACTTTTTCCTTATCTCTCTTCCCCACTTCACCCAGCCCTACTCCATCACCTATTTACACAACCCTGGATAGATTCCTATCTAATCCCACCCCCTCTGACTACTCAATCCCCTTATTCTGTCACCCCTTTGTCTCTGCCCCACCTTCCCCCTGCTCTCATCTATTCTGTCCTCCCCCTCCTTTGATCACCACTTCTGACCCTCTGTAACTCTACCTGCATGCTCTAAAGCTCAGCTACCACTATAAATTGCTTGTCCACCTTAGGTATGTTCTTAGTACTGTTGCAATAAAGTTGACCTCTCCTACCTGATGTATTTTAACTGTATTTTCTTGAATCTGTATCTGTATTTACCATAATGTACTTACCTGCTGTATATACCCCTACCTGTTTTGTAACGTCTAAGTACCTTGTCTATTGCCTTACGACATGGAACCTTTGTAAACGAGCTTTCAGCTCAAAGGTGTTATCCAAGATTCCAATAAATAAATAAACAAAATAAATAAATAGATAAAATAAAAGAGGGCCAGCCACTTCAAATGAGCGATCCTCTGAAGACTTGATCCAGGTCCTCTGGACCAAATGGAGACTCTCTTCAAAGAGTGAAGGGGGCGCAAGGACTGAACAGGGTGCAGAGCTCTGTCAGGTAGTCAGGACCCAACCCATGTGGGACTTTGTAGGTTAGTAAACCAATGCTAAAGGTAACTCATCACTTCACAAGCAGCAGTGCAGGTCTTGCAGGACCAGGGTCACATGACTGAACCTCAAGAGTTCAGTCAGTAACCTGGCCGCTGTGTTCTGCACTAGCAGCAAGTGTTGTAGGGCACCTCTGCTAACCCTGAGGTAGAGTGCATTACAGTAATCAAGCCTAGAAGTCACAAACGCATACACCAGTGTCGGCAGGTCTTCAGGAGGGATGAGGGACTTAATCCTGCTTATGTCCCTTAATATGGTAAAAGCCACTTTTGACTACAGCTGACACCTGAGCCTCCAGTGTCAACCATTCATCAAAAATGACTCCCGGATTTTTCATCTTTGCAGAAGCCAACTGCCTGGACAATTCGAGTCAAAGTCCCATCTCTTCCATGATTACTTCTGCTCCCCTCCGCTGACCCGGCTCAGTCACCAGTACCTCACTTTTATCTGGGCTAAATCTCAGTCAACTAGATTCCATCCAGTTCTGAATTTCAGACAGGCACCAATTAAACACCCCAACAGTGTCCGACAGCCTGGGTGCAAAGGACAAATACAACTGGGTATTGTCCGCATGGCAGTGGAAACCCTAGCTGTATTATCGAATGATCCCTCCCGGGGGCAGTATGTACACTGCAAACAGCTTAGGTGAAAGGACTGAACCTTGGGGCATGCCACAGAGCAGGGGCATTGGGGATGATGAGAAAGTTGCCATCATCATCACCCTCTGTGTTGTATCCCTGAGCTAAGACTCAAACCAGCAGATGACAATGCCAGTGAGTCCAACATACTTCTGCAGATAGTTCAACAACCACCCAAGGTCCAAAGTATCAAATGCTGAAGAGAGATAAGGAGAATGAGAATTGCCTGTTCCCCTATCTCTCACTCTGAGAAGGTTATTATGCACCCTGATCAATGCCGTCTCAATGCTCTGCCAAAATAAACCAGATTGGAGGGGCTCATAGATGTCATGAGCTGAAAGGTGTACCTCAATATATGGTGTCACATTGACAATCTTCTCAATAACCTTTCCTGGAAAAAGCAGGTTAGTGATAGGATAGAAATTAGCTAAAACATCTAGGTCCAGAGCTGGCTTCTTCAGAAGGGGCTGAACAAGCTCATTTTTCAATGCCACCAGGAAGATCCCCTTCAACAAGGAACACTGAAGAATCCCAGTGAACATCGCCTCCAAAGCCCCCACGCAGCTAAGTAGTAGGATGCAAGGGACATAGGTCTAGTTCACAGTAAGTAAGCTGCAGCTCTGAAATCACTTCACAGACCTCTTCCATTGAGACTGGCTGAAACTCCACCCAGGACTGGTGAGTATGTCCATGAGGTCCATACCTGACTTTGCCAGACCATGACAGCCAACATGGACAGATCCCAGTGGGTACAGAGGACACTGTGTCTGAGAAAAGTTGAGCAAACTTTTCACATTTAACTGCTGACAATACTCTCACCGACTGGAGACAGGCTGGATTTAATAGCTTGTCCACTGCACGGAAAAGCTGAGCTGATCAATTCCTCCCAGCTTCAATCTCCCTGGACAGAAATGCTGCCTTCTTATGGGGATTGCCCTTTGATATTCCTTGTAATGAACCTTCAAAGCCAGTTTGTCATCCTGGGCCCCAGTCCTCCTCCAACAGTGCTCTAACCTATGAACCCTGGCCTTCAGCACCCTAAGCTCTCCATCAAACCATGGGGATCCTAAGCATGGGACCCAGGGTTGTACACAAATGGGTGCTACAGAGTTGAAGGCCTCAGTAGCAGCCCTATTATAGTTATAGTTACAGGTCAGTACCACATTATCTGATCCTGTCTCACAAGCTTCCACCATCTCTGAGATGTCCATCACCACCAACAGTCCTTTTGGTCCAAGATCTCTTAAAGGGAGTACTGGACCATCTCCACAGGGGGAGAACCATGGGGAGGGGGGATCCCATAGACAGCTTCACCATGAAATGATCTGACCAGCTGACTGGATAAATCTTTAGATTACTCACTCCAGTCCCCAGGGAGAAAACCAAGTCCGAGGCATGTCCATATTTGTGAGTCGCTAAAGTAATAACTTGTGTAAGGCCCGATGAATCCACCAATTGGAGAATTGCAAGAATTCATAATCGATCCAGGCACTGGAGTCACCCAGTATAATCCATTTAGATAACTCCAGAACCCTCTCGGTGATATAGTCCATGATTTCCTGCAGACAATGCCCCTCATGCCCTGGAGGCTGGTACCCTAGGAGGATCCTGCAATGTGCACTTGGACCGCCATGCACAGAGATATAGTCAAATGATGAGCTTCCCCACTGGGTTCACAGTAAAGACCAACTCAGATCTAAAACAGATGGCCACCCCTTCCACGACCCCTCCACGGGCAATATACCATGGAGAATCCAGCTGTGATTGCTGCCTCCAACACAGGGTCAGCACTGTCACTCAGACAAGTCTCTGTGATGCAAGCCAGATTGAACAAGGAACCTGATATTAAATCTTCCATAACGGCAATCTTGTTCCTCATCAATCTAGCATTGCATAGCACTGCCCAAAGGGGAGGAGTGAGGCAGACCGCTCACTGGTTACCTACTCACTCGGTCTGTGCGATCCCTGGGTATGGGAACCAAACTAATCTTACCTCTCTCTAGGTCCCATTTCACCCTGGGGTGTCTCCTGGTTATAATTGTTCTGATAGTGCCCCCATCATTAACACCCTCCACACCCCACTGCTGACTACATTGCCTCTGCTCAATCCCCACCTCCCTGCACTGACGATAGGCAACTCTAGGCAAGGGGTCATAAAAGGGATGCAGGTCATGCAACTGGTCTGAGGAGTAACTAAACCTTGGGGGTCCAAAACCAAGCCCAAAACACATTTCTGTAGCTACTAATGTTTTATTTGAAATTTCGGATTGAATACCTTTGAGCTAATAGCTCTTTTACAAAAGTTCCACATCGAGTACAAGATATTCATAATAAAGGTAGTTACACTAGAACATACAGAGACAGTGATCACTAATACAGAAGAGATAATAAACAATGGGAAGGCTTTAAGCCTGAGGTTCAATGGGTGAAGCAACTACATCACTCCCCCATCAGGCCTTAAAAGGCCACGCCTCCTGGAATATTCCAGGATTCGTCTCTTTGTTGCGGCCAGATGCGTCGCCTCCCCTCCCTCTGAGTTCCCCTGTGTTCCTTGTGCCTCCGGCCACTCGTTCCTCATTTTCCTTGGCTGCTTGATCCTGTCCATCACTCCCCCCCTTTCTCACCTACCTTCCCCGCTCTTTCCTCCGCTCCGCTGGAGCTCTGTGTTCCTACACTTGCTTTCCTCGCATTACCTTCCACTCATCTGCCACATGGGGACATCCATGTTTGGCGCTCTCTGCCCCTCGCATCTCACTCCTACTGGCACCACACCACCACCATGGCCCTCTTGGGTGGGCCGCCGTTCCGACTCCATTTTGCTTTGCTGCCTGCCGGACTCCTCTTGGCTTCTTGCTGCTTGCCTTGCCTTGGACTTGGATGCATCTACCTCCCTTCCTCAGGTCTGTTGCTTGTGCGGCTGCCGCTTGGCTGCCTCATTTTTTTCGTTGTTCATGTGCCAGCCCCTCCTGCTCCTTGCCATTCCATAGCCACCACCCACGTTTTTCTCCCGCTTGTTTCAGCCCTCTCCTGTCCTCTGCCCTCTGCGGCTTGCTCCATCCACCTCACCGTGTGGTTTCCTCACCTCCTACTAAAACATTTATTGGGTGAATATGCAACTTCAGTCTGATTATGCATGCTCAAATACTGAAAATTATTTTGGAAAGATGCACACTGTATTTCTCAGTTCTGCCCCTCCTCGAACCTTTCAACCTTTTGCCTCTTAAATCAGGGACACGGCTTCATAAAATCAGGGACACATACCCTAAATCGGGGACACATCTTTATGATTGGTAATAGTCACTCAAGCTGCTGACAGAATATGGGGATTTGCATAGGATGCATTTTCTAAAGAAGAGCATGTCTGTACCTTTACTGTTTGACATTACTGTGTGCTTACAATCCCCACGTTCGGTCACAATAACTCAAATTGTACAAGGGGCAGTGAATTATTTTGTGGCAATATCAAGGATGTCCCTGCAAATCAGGGACAGTTTAGTGGTCATCTCCTTCTGTTTTTGCTGATTGCATGCTACGATGTGCCTGGGATTTCTATTTTGTTCATCTCCTCTGCCATTCATGGTTCATCAGTTGCAGTCCATTCATTTGCCTTCGTTCTGACAGTATTCAGTTGCCTACTGTAATTCCTTGATGTCTTCCCCCACCTCCATATCATAGTTTCATACTACCAGCAGCTCCATGGTGTGATTCCCAACCCCATACTGGGAACACAAACTGGGAAAATGGGATTGAAGCAACGTATCCCGTCTTGTGGGCAGTGGCTCTCTGCTGGGCCTGCTGCTCTCTGTGACGGTCCTTATCTGGTCTGGCTCCTCTGCCGTCTTCCCTCCGCACTGCCTCCTCTGTTCCTCATCCCTGCCCGATTGAGGTCCGCCTCACTCTGTGTTTCTCACCCTTCTTGCCCCTTCATTCTTTTGGGGTTTCTAGCCCTCTCATCCTTGCATGTGCTTCTCGTACTCTCCTGTCCCGGTCTCATGTTTGGGACCCCCCTCCCGGTTCTCTCAGCTATGCAGGTTGAGACTTCGCCTTTTGGGGCCCCATGCCTGTCCTTTGGGTTGGGCCCCTGTCTCCCATACCCTTGTCCTCAGCTTCAACCATTTGCATTTGTTTTCTTTTCTCTGCTCCTGTCACTTTTCCTGGGTTCATCTACCATCTCTGGCCTTTCCTCCCTACCTTCCTCATTTTTGACATTTCTTATTTTCATCCTTCCTGTGCTTCCCCATGCTGGGTGGTCACTCTCTTCCTCCTATTCCTTCCACCCTCTATTCCTCTCCTTCTCTGACCTTTGCTATCTTTTGGGGTTTTCCCTATCCTGACATCACCTTCCCTATTCATATACTTCTCTTAGCCTAGTCTGTCTGGTGTCCCGGTGCCTACGTCAGGTCTCCCATAGTTACCAATAACAGGTAGCTTCCTTATGAATTGAGTCTGGTTCTCCTTCGCTCAGTCTGACCTCAGGGTCTAAACATTCACATTGCTTAATCAAGCATACTTCCCATCGGATCTTATGCTACCTCATTGACTGCACTCCTACGGTAATTATCATCATCAGTCTTCTCATGCCCGCATCTGAGGTATCTATCCCTCACTCATCTGACTTCTATGTTGGCCTATTTTGTCACATTGACTACTTGAGCATAACCCTCTCGAGTCCATGCTACCTCGATTCGACCTGCTGTCCACTTGAAGACATGCCTTCATGTCTATTGTCCCTTCACTAGGGGCAGGCAGGCCTCTCTCCATCATCATTCATCATTCATTTCATGTCTCACCTTCAACCATTCAAGCCTTCAAGGCTTCTTTCCATCATTGTACTTCCTCTCTGGCTTTTGAGCATCTAGTTGCAGACATCGCTCACATCCCTCGACAGCTGTCTGTTTAGAAGGACAGAGTGAGAGCTTCCTGTAAAATTGGGCTTTTCCTCCTTCCTAGATATCTACTTTAAATTGCTGTAGCAGTCGTACATAATCAAAATGTCCTTCAGGCTGGAAGGAAGGTGACCTTGGCCTTGGATCCCCAGAGGTTTCCTCCTCACAGGGTTTCTTTTCCTCTCCTCTGTGCCAATGGTCATAATATTAATCAGAGGTAGTGCTTTCATAGGTTCCTTAGTTAGGTTCAGTTGTTGCCTGGAGTCAGATGGTGGCCCTGGCTGTTCCTTCTCTTCTTAGGAAGTCTGCCCTTCTGCATCTCATCAGACTTCCTTTCGTTCATTGCCCTTGCCTTTCATCATTCTTCGTCTGTCCTTCCTATCTATGTCTGTCAAATTTATTTCTGGTCTAGATATGTTCTGATTTCTCCCCTCTTCGATGCTCAACATACTTTTGGGTATTCTTTTTGGGCTTCTTCCTAAGCTACCTTTAGCTAAGGGAATCATTCCCGTGGCACCTATAGGTGGAAACCCTCCTCTAGGGTTCTTTGCGTCATACCCCTACAGGGTGGTATATCCCATGGATAGAGAAGCAAATAGTCACAATGTATGTAAGTCACACAAGCATACATTTCATCCAGTTGCATAAGCACAATTGAATAGGAAGGTTTTAAGCCTGAGGTTCAATGGGCGGAGCAACTACATCACTCCCTATCAGGCCTTAAAAGGCCACTCCTCCTGGAATGTTCCAGGTTAAGTCGGTGAGAGGTGGGGGTGCTATTTGGGATGGGAGGGTACATAAAGGAGTGGGACATAAAAGGGGTAGGGAGTACAGTGCAGGTGAGGTGATGGGGGGAGAATGGCAGTTATTGTTGAGCAGGCTAATCAAAGCAGTCACATTTCCCTGCTTCTGAAAGGTACTTTCTGACTTGAGTTCTGTTTTGAAATGGCCAATTTTTGTAGCATTCAACAATGTGGTAGGGAGGCTATTGAGCCATTTTGGGATCCTATAGGTGAAGGACCACTGTGCAAGGCTTGTCCTTTGAAGTGGCACACAGACGGCAGTGTTAATAATGCTTCTGGTATGATGTGGGGTGAGCACAGGTTATAACAGTGTCTTGAATCCTGGAGGGGTTTGGCTAAGAAGTGCCTTTTTACCCAGGAGGCAGACTTGGCACAATATTCTTTTATTTGTGGGGGAGCCACCCAGTTTGGGTGTAAAGACTGCAGGTGTGGGTGAGCTTATCAACACTGAGGACCAGTCTGCAGGCTTTATTCAGGACAATATTGACTCCATTTAGAGAGGTGTTGGAGACGACACTGTAGATAGTCATCCCATAGTCAATAACAGAAAGGATAGAGCTGTTGACAACAATAATCATGGCTTTGGGTGTGATCGAGTTCCTATGCTTATGTAATATACCTAGTTTTGCATTCACAGTTTTAATGATGTGGTCAATGTGTGAACTGAAGGTGAGGGAGTCATCAAGAGTGACTCCGAGGTATCTAAAAGTATTTATCTATTCAAGGGTTTCATCCTCCCTGTTGTGTATTTCAAGCTGGTTTGCTTTCCTCTTAGCCTGGTGGCTTGAGAACAGCAAAACTTTAGTTTTTTTGTAGTTGAGAAGTAGATTTTTCTGATGGAACCATTCTTCCAGCTCACCAAAACTGCTTTGGAGCTCTTTAATAGGTGTACAGTACCTAGCTGATTGTTGCTTGCAGAGACTACGGCATTGTCCACATAGAGCAGACTATATGATGGCCATGAGTCAGAGAGAGTGTTAAGGAACAGGCTAAAGAGAAGGGGTCCCAAGATAGATCCCTTTGGGACCCCGAGGGACACCTCCTTGATTATGGACAGGATACCATTGAGTTTTACTTGCTGGGTTCTGTCTGTGAGGTAGCTTTTGAACTAATTGATGGTTTCAGGGGATAGACCTAGTGCAAGAAGTTTTGCTAAGTGAATATAGTGGTTGACCAAATCAAAAGCTTTTGTGGAGTCTATGTCAATGGACCCCACCTGTTTGCCATTGTCTAGGGCTGAGTGAAGAAAGTTTGTGTATTCAATGAGTGTGGTAGAAGTTCTGTGTGCTTTTCAGAAGCCATGCTGCTGCACACATTGTACAGTATGTTGTATTTGTTTAGGTATTCTGTTAATTGATCAGACATGACTCTCTCCACTGCTTTTGGTAGGGGGAGAGGAAGGAGATGGGTCTATAATTTAAGTGCAAGGCACGGTCTCCTTTTTTATGCACTGGGGTAACTTGGGCCATTTTCCAAAGCCTGGGAAACTGTCCAAGCATGAGATATTTGTTAAACAGTTTTGTAATAGGGGTTACAGGTTAGTCCAGGGTGAGGGCTACTATCTACATGTCAATAGAATAGCTTTCTACTCTTGTTTTGCCTAGTACTTATGTTATGTATTTTTTGGTGTCTGAGGCAGATGCCTGCTTAAAGTAAAAAGGGTGTATGTCCACTCTATGGGGGTGTTTGGATTAGGGGAGTTTAGAATATCAATGGTTGCCCTTTCAGGAAGGAAGTCTGGGGGGGAAGGTGCTACTGAAATCAGTGCAGGATATGTTGAATACATCTTCTATTTCTGAGGGACTTTGTGTGATTACCCCATTGTGGGTTAGCATAGTGGGTTGCATTTTGTTGTCTTTACGAGTTATTTCCTTGAGTTTGGCCCCAAACAATTTCCCATTACCCCAGAGATTCCCAAGTTGTTCCCTATAGTAGTTTGCTTTAATTGCCCTGATCTCTCTGGTGCATCTGTTTCTGGCAACCTTAAAGTTTTGAAGATCAGCTAGCCTTCCCGTTGCTTTGGCAATCGCAACAATTTAAAGTCACAATGGGGATCTTGAAAGCATGTCTCCCCATGGCCTGGCTCATTTTATTGGGTTGTTTTTTGTTTAGTATTTAGGGGGCACCTTTGCAGAGCAGCAATTTGTTATTTTGTACCCCATCAGGCATTTGATCTCAGTGCCTGAAATGAGTTATGCTACTCCCACCCCGCCCGCTTCCACTCTGGCACTGGGTAGACACCTCAGTCTTAGTTGATTGGAATAGAATTTGTTGCAAGCACCGGGTGTAGTAGGGGGATACTGTATACTGCTATACTATATTGCTGGATTTTTTTTTCAGTTTCACTGTAATAGTTGCCCTTGCCTTCAACTCTGCTAAAGAAATCTTCCCACACCCAACCCTTAGAATAAATAACTACCCTCCCAAACCTTCTCTAACACCAAATACCCAAATATAACTCACATATACAACACACAACCTACTCCAGTATCATACAGCATGCACACCCCTAACCCTATGCATTCACTTCTTACACATGCAACCCAATACAATAAAAACCTATATCATGCACCATAATGCACTCCTGACCATCCACCCTAACCTAAATGCACACACACACACACACACTCACAGCAAAATAAATTAAATCTCCACAATTTTATAAGTATAGAGTACCGAAGTGCTACAGTTTCTGAATCAGCAATGAATATAATCTACCGAGTCCAAAATATAAGTCCTTATACTGCCCAAATTAGTGTAGTTCTAATATGATAAAAGTGTAGGAGGACCTCCCTAACCCAAAGTTCTGCTCCCATCAGAAACTGGGGGGACACTCATATGGTGTTCTGCTCCCACCAGAACTGGAGCTAAAACCCAACTATGTATGTTGTATAGGCAGAACTCTCACCTCTTGCTTATATTACAAAAAAATGTGCCTGAGCCACATAAAGGAAGTGGAGCCATTCGGCCCTCTCACCACCCGCTGACCCACAGGTTCTATGTCACTTTGATCTTTCTTCCACTTGTTTGCTGTCATCCACAGTCCTGATTACCACAAGCTTGGAATTCTTAGCTTCGAACCAGCAGCAGACAAGTGCTTGACCAAACAGACTACCTCTGGTCTGCTAAAAATCCCAGATTACCCACTAAACCAGCTGCCATGGCCAGGTCCCTGCTGAGTGAAGCAACAACTCCCCACAACACAGCTGAACTCTATGGCTCAAAACTCACAGCTTCTGGAGTGAACCAGACATTGGACCAAACAGCAGACACCACTGGCCTGCTACACTCTTTCCATGACCATATCAGGACCTTGTAGGCAGGTCACCAAACTCCACACTTTGGGATTTCCAGAATCTGTTCATCTTAGATGGCTCCACATACTAATTTCTGGCACAATATGCCTAATGCTCTTTTGAACTAGCATCAGGTAAAACAGACCAAAATAACATAAAATCTTTCGGCACCATGGCACTACTGCACTGAAACCTCCACTAAAAAAAAAAAAAAAAACTCTACTGTCACTGCCTCATGAACATTCTCTCACTACTACCAAGAAAGAACTACAGTGATACTATACTGCAGTAACTTTAAAATGCAACTAAAATACTTCTAATTCAAGCAAAACTACTCAGCTTGCTAACACTGCAGCTATATAAAGTCTGGATATGCCACAGAATAAAAAAACATTAAAAAGGAGTTGAAAAGAACAGTGGCCATCAAATTCTATATTTCTATGTTTGAGCTTTAACAGAGCCAAAATTACTCATTTTCAGAGGTGTTCTGGGGGGAAGGGATACATGGGAGAAATACAGCATCACACTATACAATTGCAACGTCACTCCAGGGGATAGGCGAAGGCATGGACAAGGAGTGCAACAAACTACAAGTTAACAGTATATATACATTTGCAATAGTCAGTAAGTTATTTCTTATCTCCTTTATGGATCTGTACCTGGGAGGTGCCTGATCTTAGGCATTCATTGTCTGCTGCATCTACTTGGTTACCAAAAAAGTGAAATATATCAAATATTTCATGGCACTCCCTAAAATAACCAGTCCTGCAGTTGTACAGTATCATATGCAGCTGCAGTAATATGAAGTTCTAATGCCTTCACTCCCCCACCACTTGCTCACTGCTTTATTTTGCTCCCACAATGTATCATGCACTGTGCAGCTGCAAGACATCTCTAGGACTGTTGGTCGTCCAGCAGTGGGAATGGAAAATTCACGGAGGGAAAGGGTAACCCTAATGGTGGATGCATTGCAGAAAAGGCAAACTAAAATTATCCAGGTTCAGCAGGAAAGGACTTACAGGGAGAGGTTGTAAGATCTCAGCACGTACACACTGGAGTTGTGGGGGGAGGGCATGACCACCATGTAAAAATACCTCCACAGGATAAAAGAAGCAATGAGCAGAGAGTTGGTCAGGCTGAGGGAATACAAGTATCAGGAAACACAATGAAGCTGGCGGGTGGGAGATTTCATCAGGTCTTCAGAAAGCACTTTTTTACAGACAGGTTGCTTGAGGGTTGGAACAGACAAGCAAGGGAGGTAGCATGTGCAAAATCAGCAGAGAGGGTTCTTGGGTGTGAAAAACATAAGGGGGTTCTGGCATAGCTCTCAGCCTTTTGACACTGAAGTGAGGGACACATCCTCAAATATGGAGATAATAGCTTAGAACACTGCAAGAACCATTGTTCAATGTCTATTTCTCAGTGAGCACCTTAGAATTTCTTCTTTAAAGTAGCAGTATTTGTTAGTTGGCAAAATATTTCTGACATACTTATATATATCCTCCTCAGTATATTTTTAGTTGTCTCAGATATTTCTAAAACAGCTCTTATAGCAATGTTTCATTATTAATGACTTGCACCATTAAAGATGGCCACCACTTGCAATTTTTAAAACTTGCTACCACTGAGGTTTCTTGTTGAATGTAAATGCAAGATTCATACTGTTGATGTATTAGGATGGTCTTACCACATGCTTCCAGTGATAAACAGCAGAGCACTGTACCAAGATATTTAATTACATTTTTTCATGGTGGGCATAGCAATGGAGTGGGAACTTTTAAAAACTTCAGAATCCCAGATCTTAGTTCAGGAATGAAAGAAAACAAAAAGAAAACTGGGTATCTTGATATTTTTACTAGCAAACACTATTGCTGAAAAAATAAACATCAACAATAAAAACTGTGTGATGACTAGCAAAAGAATTGCTGCTTTAAAGTCAAAATGTACAGCATATTCTCTGTAGGCAGCACCTTTTCCATGGGGGATGGATGAGGGACAGAGCAATTTTGATGGGTAAAATGAGGGACATCACACTAAGCAGGGACAGCTGTGAGGTTGAGTGGTATGGAGGGCTTGTAAAGATGGTAGCAAAACAGTAGGGGTTAAGTAAGAGTGAAGGGCTACAAGGGACCCCACAATCAATATTAAATAGGTAAGACAGACTTGAGGGGATTACAGGGCTTCTTTTTCTGACAACCTCTATGTTTCTACCCCCCCCGCCCCACACACACACATATACACACACACATCTGGGGATCTTGAAAGCATGTCTCCCCATGGCCTGGCTCATTTTATTGGGTCGTTTTTTGTTTAGTATTTAGGGGGTACCTTTGCAGAGCAGCAATCTGTTATTTTGTACCTCATCAGGCATTTGATCTCAGTGCCTGAAATGAGTTACGCTACTCCCACCCCGCCCGCTTCCACTCTGGCACTGGGCAGACACCTCAGTCTTAGTTGGTTGGAACAGAATTTGTTGCAAGCACCGGGTGTAGTAGGGGGATATTGTATACTGCTATACTATATCGCCGGATTTTTTTTTTCAGTTTCACTGTAATAGTTGCCCTTGCCTTCAACTCTGTTAAATCGCATTTTGACACAAACGAATGAGTGGATCGACTTGATGGACTTTATAGAAGTCTAAAGGGATTTGCTTTTTTTCTCAGTGAAATTGTTATTGCATGATATTAACAACGCACAAAGGTAAAAGAGGACATAAAACATAGAAATCAGTCATACACAATGTACCTAGACTATAACCTTGAACATATTTCAACCAGGTGATAGTTTCTCCTGAAGAAGTTAATTAAATAGAACTACTCCCATTAAGAACACATCATTTTAAGATTATAGCTTTATAGGGACATACTGTTCTCAGCGCAGGCCACAACAAGATTATAAACCCCTTTAAATCAGTGAGGGGTTGTTTTAAAAAGAATCGCCCTGCAAAGATTCCGACCACTTTCCCCCTTGCAATGTTGAAATTCTTCGTACCTTTTCAGATCGCGGATTCGCTGGGTTTCCTCCTCTAAGTAGGTACCTAGGTGCTGCAATAGCTCTGTCTCCAGCCCCATCGCCCGCCGCACGCTGTCCACAGCCGTGTACATTTCAGCAGTTGTCCGCGGGGGCGGCGACAGCGAACACAGCCCCAGCAGCGCTGCCGAGAGTAACAGCATGGTCCCGGATATGGCAGAAGCTATGCAAGTATTGATAATGTCGATCCCGTCTACATCCCTCCACCACATATGTAAGCTGACCTGTACCGCACTCAGGAATCACAGTCACACTCTCTCGGACCAGGCAGTGTGATAGCAGATATGATTACTAATTTGTTCTTATTCATCCTCACTCCCGTCCCGACCTCTGTCCCGAGAAATCCTCGGAAATCACGCTCTGCAGCACCGTGAGCTCCAAAAGATCTGACCTCCAAACGGCATCATCAGCCTCCTGGTCTCACGGTCGGGTCTTCAACCGGGCAGCAGCATCCCACATACTGAAAGGGTGGGGTGGGGATGACACTATCATTAAAGACCTCTACATTAATACGCAAAAAGGGAGGAGGAAATGGTAATAAACTAGAAACAGATGTACTCTAATGTGAAGCGATGCACAGCAAACTTTTTTTTGTATTTGGTTGAAGTGTGTGACTGTTCCACTGAGACAAATGGATGGTTCTTTTAGTGGACTGCCCAGCGGGGTGATGTCATCGTGGGCAGTACCCTACTAACCGAGCCCTGCGCTGATACTCGAGGATCGACTGTGCCTGTATCGTGCTGGGGAGGAGGTTGCTCATTGGAATCTATGGAATTCTTCCATATTGTCAAGAGTCATGTGCCGTGCTCAGGTTCAAGGGGCCCGTTTTCAATATTCTTACTTTCAGCCAAAAAAAAAAACACGTAACTATAGGAATACCAGCTGCTATGGAAAAAGATCAAAGCCCATTTATTCGCATGTGCTCCAAAGAACTGAATTTGTTCATTACACATGCCATTTGAAAAGAACCCGGCTCTATGTCTTACAGTTCATAAAGCCCCCGCTGATTATTTAAGCGGTACCGGGCGGATTGTAGTTAGGGGACAGTGCCACACCTTGGGTGCATAATGTGAGCCTTCAACCATCCATGAAATGGCACAGGGGCTGAATTGGGCAAGAACTCACAGAAACTCATTTCCCTTACATCTTCATTTTTTTTTAAATTTGTACTATATCTCTGGTCCCTGAGCTGCCTATATTTGGCCCGCACACCTCTCAACCTCCGATCTCATAAATCGGGGACACGGCTTAAAAAAAAAAAATAGGGACAAAGCACGAAAATCAGCTACACATCTTCAAACTAGGTGATATCCACACAGGAAGCTGGAAGAACAAGGGACTTAATGTAAAAGGCATTTTCTAAAGAAGAATAAGTCTGTAACTTTAATGCTTTACATTACTTTGTGCTTACAATCCCCACTGTTTAGTTACAGAAGCACACATTTTAGGAGTGACAGAGTAAAAATCTGAGGCAAAATCAGGAACATCCCTGAAAATTAGGGACAACTGAGAGGTATGCTGGCCTGTTCCTGCTATCCCCATCAGCTGTCTTCCCTGGGACTTACTCTGGCTTTTGCCGTCCTCTGTCACAGAAGTGTGGAGGTGCCCAGTTGCTGGTGCGGTGCGGGGCCATCCTCATTCAGCACCAGTCTGGCTATTTTCCACTATTTTTCTCCCTCAGCCGACTGCACGTGCTATGATGCATTGTGGGAGCTCTGCTTCCTGGGAGGCACCCCATGGCGTCCTGCAGGTGGATTTCCTTCCTTTTCATCCCAGTGTGCTGCCACCCAGATTCTACTAGCTGAGCAGGACACCCTCCTCCCCAAGGGAGGACAGCTGTTTTATTGATACTCAGTCTTCCTTCTTGGCCAGTCCATGAGTGACCTGCATCTGTTTCCAAAGCCGGGTCACCAGTGCAGCAGACAGTGAGGCAGCCAGTGCCTCAGCCCACCACAGCACTGGACCAGTACCTCTTTTTTTTTTTCCTTACTCTGTTGTACCCTCCAGCTGGGCCCCTGTCCGACCTGACCTTCCAGCCAAGTCACCCAGTATCTTGTGGACTTCCCATCAGCTCCTTTTGTTCCTGTGGCTCCCCAGAATGCTGCTGAATGGATCCTCTGTTGGGATCCAGCGGGACCTGCAGAGGGTCATGTCCTTCACCCTGCCCAGTCGGTATTTTCTTTCCTGGTTTTCTCCCCCAGGCGGAGCAGATGTGCAGTGCTACCTAAGATGGCATTGTGCATGCTACATGCAGGATGTCAGCCTCTACTGATCATCCTATTCCTCTCTGTTGCAGTCTCTGGCTGCCTAGACCCCAGCTCAGCTAAGAGCCAGGTTTACACTTGGTGTGGCATCAGGGGTGTAGTCCTGGAGGGTTGGGAGGGGTTAGAGACCCCTGACTTCATTTTGAGAGGGGGCATGCTCCCTTACTTCTGATAACACCTGTACTGCTCAGTGGCTGGCAATCAAAACATAGTTCTATTGTTTTTCTTCCTGGTTGTTTGCTAAGTCTGCAGTCCATCGCCTCCACAGCATTTGTAATTACTCATTAATCTTAATAGATGTGTAACCCCCACCAGCCCCTTATTTAACTAGTAGGCACACCTCTCGTAGACTAGGGGAAAAGAGAGGGGTGGGGGTACAAAGCAAATTTGCAAAAGCAGGAGAAAAGCACAGAATGTATGTGTATGAAACAAATGGACCAATACCAAAACCCAGGTCCTGGGAAGAAAACGTTTGCTAAGGGCTATGCTAGGTCTGCACTTCTGGATGGGGTACTCAGTAGATCCACACAGGAAGCAGTAACTAGATTGTCCATACCAGGTTAGGATTCTAGAGTGTGGCTTTATTCCGAAACAGAGTTGGAAAACACAGAAGCAAAGATGGACCCCCAAAGAGTTTACACTTCATGGCACAAAGTAATGCAGAACACATCTATAGAAACAGAAATCCCAAACCTTCCATACAGCATAGGATTAAACATCTGGAAAATTGTGGAACTAGCCACAGTGAACACACAAAATCTCTCCTTGAAATGGCACTAGGCCAGTACTTAGAACATCTCCCATATGGCATAGGGTAGGAATGTGGCACCCTGGCCATGACGGAGCACTCAAGGCTCAAAGCTAGTAAAAACACCCACATACAAGGGGTAAACTTCTTCAGGCATTGGCCACATGCACTAGAAGAAACTGGAGCCTTTTCAGAACCTGAAGAGCTGAACTGGTCACTCCAGATGGGCGATCTCCCATCTTTTGTTCCATGTCCATACCCAGCTATTCTTTCAGAGTTACACCTAACCAAATTACTTAAACTGTATTAAATGATGCTATCTTGAAATGTTTATCACATTTAACATCAGGAACACCACCAGGGTGTAAGGTTAAAGTCCTGAACAAATGGCAAGTCACATGTGGAACATCCACTATTGTCAGCCAACTTTAAAAACACAAATCTTCTGAGAAAATCCTCACAGAAATTGGACGAAAGGGTCCCTTTATCAGAGAGTCATCTCACAGAAAAAAGGCAGGTACATATCCTGGGTAACTCAGTCAGACATCTACTCACAGTTCATACACCAAAGTCCGAAGTTGGATCAGGGGATTGTCCCTAAAATCCTCAGCAGACCCCTTCATCTCACATGGAATAAAGGCACAGGAACCCCTGAAGATGGTTTCCACCACTTCTCAAAGTCAGAAAAAGATATTCTCCACCAGGGTGAGAAATACAGACACTGCTCAGTCCCTGAGCTACTCACTTACTGAGCTGCTGGACTGAACTCCTACTATAGACTGACTACAGAATTGTAAAGCTCCCCCACTCACACCAACAGCTGTGGCTTATGTTGCTGCAAGAAGTCTAAATTATATCATCTCTCTGCTCTCAGCACTGACAACCAAGCCGCAGAGAGGGACAAGGTGAAAATCCATTTAACTAGATAATCACCAGCTGCCTTCCCTACCTAACACTGGCACTGATGGGATTCTAGTAATCCCATGGAAAAGGGGGGTTACAGCTGCCTTTGAAGTCTAAAAAGTATCAAACTACCCATTCTAATGACAAGATTTAAGGCATAGCTATGTGGGTATAGGCTGTAACCAGAGAACAGACACACACACTCTTTCTTTCTCTCTCTCTCCCTCTTAATTAGGTGTAACTCACAAATTCTAACAAAATAGATTGTATCTGACAGCAGAAGTCTAAAAAAAACGGGGTGAAAGGGAGTGTGTGTGTGTGTGTGGGGGAGGGTAGCCAGACAGCAGTATGCCTGTGTGTACGAAGCTGAGAAGAAAACAGCAGTTAGAGTTTAGACTAAAGAAATGGGTCATAAAACCAAGGTCTAGTCCATAATCATACCACAAATAGATTTGGAAACATGGCATTTGAGGAATGATAACACTTGAAAAGCTCAGAAAAGAATTAGTAACACCCTTCACATATGGACTGGGCATCTAATCTACAAATTTGATAAGGCATAGGCTGAAACCAGAAAGCAGGCAAATCCTAAGGAACTTGGTGATATGTCACTTTCAGACGTGGTTGTTTGTCCCCTACTCCCACCCAGTCAGGTCATGAGCTCTGAAATCATTTTCACTGACAGAGAGATTTAGAAGCAATCATGGGTCCCACTTTACATATATAAAAGTTAAAAAGTTACCAGCAAACTGGCTACCCGTCCATGTGATTTTTGAATTTTTAAAAATGATGGACATTAAAAATATTGATTTGGGTACCAGTTTTTAAAGGTTAGGGGCCAAGTTGACCAGCAGTTTACAGACTGGTTTGTCCCACTCTGATGCCGGACTAAGGGTACCGTTTCCTGTGGTGAGGGATGGGAGGGAGGATGGGAGCAAAGGACCTGCTGGTCTGTCTTTGGGAATGCCCAGTTTCTTTAAGTATGTTTAAAAAGTGATACATTGTCCAAATATTGTTTTTAATAATTTGTAGTGCAACACTTTTTCAGTTGCTTTTGCTTGCATCCTATTTACCGTCCTTGTCTCAGTTTGTATGTGGAAACTGGTTTGCTCTCACCTCACTCCAATCCAGCCCTTCAGTTCAGCAGCCAGAAGAGCTGACTTGGGGCTGCACAGCCTGCTAGTGTGGTTTGGCTGGGAGTGGGGGGGTTGGGGGGTGGAGAGATGGGCTTCTTGGTCTGGCTTGGGGGGTGTTTGGAGCACAGGACCTGCTTGTGTAGCTTGGGGGGTTGAGTGAAAGGCCTGTGGTCTTGCTTAGGGAGTGCATGCTCTACTTTCTCTCCTCTGACAAACCTAATTATGGGGAGTTTGCACATAGTGTATTGCCTGAGCAGAGTTTTATACATTTGTGTAAACCTTTTTTTCTTGTTGGAAGTAAAGGTAGAGGATGTTCTAGGTGTAAGTTTAGCACTGGAAGGGAGATGTTTAATTGAGAGGGTGCCAGGTGACTCCCTCAAGATATAAAATGTGTAAGGTTTCAGTCTTTGGGACAGGCTCAGAAAGAGTGCTACACTAAATTAAAAATCAGTCTGTCTGCCTCTCCCTCTGCCTACTGGTGGATTGCTGTATTGTGGGAGGCACTTGAGAGTGGTGGAGGTGGCATTGCACCAGAGAGATGGTAGGAAACACAACTGGAGCTAAAGTGGAAAACCAACCTGCAGGTAACTATCTGTTATTATACCTCTTTGTTGGATCCTCATCCTTTCATGATCTCACTCCACAACATTTATGGCATGAGCCCAACCCCAGTGTGGGATTAGAACCCACAACCATCTGCCTCAGAGGGTGCTACAAACTGAGCTACACCCTGAGACAGACCAAAAATTCATAAATGGTGACA
This sequence comes from Neoceratodus forsteri, assembly GCA_016271365.2. Classification (NCBI taxonomy): domain Eukaryota; kingdom Metazoa; phylum Chordata; order Ceratodontiformes; family Ceratodontidae; genus Neoceratodus; species Neoceratodus forsteri. The sequence goes on along the minus strand of CM057458.1, from coordinate 158,406,180 downwards.
GCTGGGTGGCCCGGTGGCGCTGAGGGTTGAGGTGCTGGATGCCACACCTTGTGCCATGCCGGTGATCCATGTTCGGGAACGGACACGGGTTGCCATGGGTCGGCAGGGAGGAGATGGATTGAGCGTCCAATAGACTGCTCTCCATCTCTGGGGAGGGGGGGGGATTCGGCGGCCAGTGCTTGCCTGACCCCTGGTGGAGGCTGGGGTCGGTGCGTAGCTGCAAGGCAGCGGGGACGTGGCAGACGCTGACTGGAGCACGCGGCGGGAGGCGTGCACCCAGTCGCTGGCGTGCCATTGCACGCCATGTCCCATGGGGAGAAAAGTGGAAAAGAGAGAGCCCAGAATGACGCAGCTCCTGTGGCTTGTCCCGAGAAGGCATCTCCCTGGCATGGATCCGTTGGGGTTGGTTGAGTAGCTTCCCACCACCCTGCCATGAAGGGTAAGTCACGGGGTGCATAAGGGAGGGGGCCTGATCTTCGGGGACGACGCTGGGGGACAACATATAGCAGGGTTGCAGCCGGAGCTCTGGGTGGGAAAAAAATAAATAAATAAATGGTGATAGCCTATCTCATCTCCAAAATGGTCTAGCCCCTTTATTATTTTTTTTTTAGCAGCATGTGTAAATCCTGTGTGCAATAAAGTTGCCAATGTGAACATTTTATGGCTGAATTTTCTGGATTAGAGATGTATGCAGTTTCTGCTCCTTGATATTGATCAAGAAGTTGTTTTAGTGTTTTTTTCAAGAAAATAAAATGCTAGTTATTTTGATAGTGATATTGGTTGTTTGTAACAAGTCAAGGAAGGCTTTAAAAGCAGCCAGATAGTGTCAAAATGACCCTCAAAATACACCGGAATGCATCTAAAACCTGACAGCTTCTGCCCCCCCCCCATCTGTTGTTTGGGGGTGGGTCATGATTCATGGCCAGAGACTCCTCACTTCTAAATTTGGCACTACACCACTGAGGCATCCTTTGCTACCTGGAAAAGAATAACAGTCTGTCTGATGCTAGATCATTCCCCCCCCCCGAGGCCGATCCTCTGACCTACCGGGTTAATATGTCATACGCTGTACAGCATATGACATGACTGCATAGCAGGAACAGCACAATAGGGAAGAGCGAGTGAGTGCAAAACTGTGAAAGGATGTATGTGCAGTAGTGTACCCTCTCACTCTTCCCAGTACAGGATAAGAATCATGCTGGGACAAAGACCCACCAAGCAGCTGTTGTGGCTCAATGAGATGAGCCACTGGCAGCAAGGGAGGTAGGCAGTGCGTTTGGGACCGGGTTTCGATTCCAGGTTCCATACGCATGGGATTTTTTTTATTTTTCTCACTTTGTGCGATATTAACTGTTGAACCCCCCCCTTGGAATAAGTTATTTTAGTTGGAGGGGTTCAGGGGGTGCAGCCTCCATAACAGCGGGTGCATGGGACAGAGCCCCCCGCAAAACAAAGACTTATGCCTCTGGCAATATATTACGTTGTATTGGCAGTGCAGTATATTGCTGTGGCATAATGTCTTGTGACATTATGACCCCGTGCCATCCTCCGATGTCCTGACTTTGCTCCCAAACATGGGTGGTCGGTGCTGTAGGCAGTAGCACTACCACTACCAGCAGGCTAGCACCTCATACAAAACTGATTGAGAGTTGCTGCACCTGTCAACTGTTTCCTTTGAATACTATAGGAGTGTTCCGCCACCTAGAAATGACAGTGCCCCCTCCCGTAAATCTAGAGGTGAGTTACCCCACTTCATCTTTTCCAGTCTAACCACTGCATTTTCTTGAATGATAGCACTCATTTCTGAGTGTATTGTCGCATGGTTTATGGTAAGTAAATAATATTGCTATAAAGAAGAAAATTCAGCATTATTATAGTGCTTTTTATTCACATCGTATCTAAAAGCGCTTCTCATGCAATGAGAGATTGGTAGTGAAGTGACTGTGAATGTGTAGTTGCAGCCACTTCACAAATCAACACCCACACAGACTTCCACACCTGTAGGAACCTATTTTATGAGAAAGGGAATGCTGGCCAGGGTACTGGGGAAAATCCCCTACTCTTGAGAAAAGTGCCTTGGGTTCTTTTACTTCCTACTGGACACCCACCAGGACAGTACTAGAAATGGGTAGAAGGGACTTCAGTTTAATGTCTCATTCAAATGATGGCCCACCCCAACAGCACAGCACCCCTCAGTATTGCACTTGGGTGCCAGTGTTTATGATATGAGCCCAATTCTGGAGTGGGACTAGAACCCATGACTTTCTGGTCCAGACCCAAATGAGCTACCAACTGAGCCACGCTGAGACCTCCACCATAAACAAATAGATTTACAATAGTTAAAAAAACCCTCCACATGTGATTATTGCAGGCTGTAGTGTTTTGTAAGTAATAACACAGGAGGGAGTATGCTGTTATACTGCAAAATCACCTCCCTTGGATGTATTGTGAGGCATGAGGCTGAAGACTGAGGGCCTTCAACCACCCTGGAAAGGCAACTACTACAGCATAACTGCATACCCAGGAGCTTGTAACCACCCTTAAAAAATGGGTATAGTAAATGATTTACTATAATTTTCAGTTTAGACGTAATAAAAATAGGTTTTAATAATTTTTTAAATGAAAACATCTTTTCTCCTAAAAAAGTAGTCCATGTCTTTTTAAGGGGAAGGTGTGGCACTCTTGACTTTTTGTCACTCCCCCTCCAACAACCTTCTTTATGTCCTTCAGTCAAGGAATTTAACCCTATATCACTGTTTCTGTCTAAAATAATAATAATAAAATACTGCTGTGCCTGCAAAACCAGCATCCTCAGGATATGTTGGTATTGGGCTCTGATTTATATAATAATAAAAAAACTAACTCAAGTTCAATATTTTCTGTATTTCCCACCATGATCCAACTGTCCCAGCTGTGCAGTCCTTGGAAATTAATGACACTCCTTTTGACTGATCTGGGCAAATCATGTTACAGGCAGATAAAGATCATTGGTCCATCCAGTCTCTCCGGTCTGTATCTGGGTACAGATACCAGTCTAGTACTGGTCTGACTGCCTCAGCTTATAATTAGAGACTGTTTCCTTCCAATTTTACAACAAGAGATACCACCACAACCTGGAATGGTTCTTCACCAATCAGGGTTGAGAAAATCTCTTATCTGTTTGATAATATTCTGTAGTGAGGTCAGATAATCCCCACTTCTTAATCCTACATTGCAGTAATTCCCACAGCAACAGACTGTGATGTCACAACTAGGTGATCATGACCTCAGGTATGACATTTTTATAAAAAACAGATGTACTCTTAAACAGTTCTCAAAGTCTTTGGGGGAACGTCGTAGAAACATCATTTTTTAGACACATGCTGATATTTCATATAATTTTTGTTTATTAATAGGATATACTATTGGGCAAAGCTCATTTACAACAGTGCCCTTTAAAACTTCAGTTACATGAGACCAGACAGTCAAAAAGTCAACTTACAATGTCCAGAAAAACATCAGCTGACTGATTAGTTTGCCAAAGGTATACCACCAAACTAGCGTTTGATTAATAGCTCAATGAAATGCACGCCATGGAAATAGCATGAGTGAAAACAGCTACATGTACAGAATAGTGTGGGAGTATTATACCATATGACTCAAAACACCCCCCCCGACTTTCTCCCTCCTGAAGTTGGGAAGCGTAACTCACCCCCCCCCACCAGTTGCCTCTCCCCTTGAGTTGTAATCGTAAATCGCCTCTACTCCAGAGTTGTAACTGTAATTCATTGCACTATCATTACTTTTCTCTGTATTTGTGAAGCATGCTTTTTGGTGTCAGCATTGTGTGTGCACTCTTATTGACCACAATGTTTGTTTTAGTGGTCTTGTGGTGGACCCTCTGCCAAACCAGCTGAGGTAGATGGGGCAGGGGCCAGACATGCCGCTCTGACTCATGCAGTCAGAACTGTTGCTGTGCTAGGAGGTAGCAGCTGTACAGTATATCTGGGTATTATATTAGGTGCAGATCCAATGAGTGCATTATAGTAAACCCAGACCTATGGTACCATGTCCCCCTGTACCTCACTTGCTTCAGTAGGGGATATCCTACTAACTTTTTGGAGTGCTACTGTTAACTTCCTAGTTGATTAGGAATGTGATTGAAGTTGCAGAACTAGCTATCCTTCAGGACAGATGTGCTTTTTTGGTGCTCCTGCTAGCCTAAACAGAAATTGCCCAACTTTTCCCTTTTTCTATAACCAAAGTGCAGCAAACTGGATTTTATTGTGTGGAGCTCATGAAGTGGAACTGATTGATACCGTTCTTGACTATGGAATACCCCCCAAAAGTCAAGAATGAGACTTCTTTAGCTTCAGACTTTTTCCAGCCATGAGGTACATACAGTAGCATGAGGTGCAAGAAACAGCTAGCTCACGAGCTGGCACAGAGGGTAAGTGAACAACTGTTGCTCTGGAGGCCCTGCAATAAACAGCGGTTCATTTATCCTCCTCTATACAAACAATGAGCCAAAAGCTGGACTACAACATATTCAGAAGAGACAGGGCAGGCAGAAAGGGAGGAGAAGTGGCACTTTATATGAAAGATGGCACAAAGGCCACAGAGATGCAGGAGGAACTAAATGGGGAGACATACTGTGGGTTAAGCTGGAAAGGAAAATGTGGACAGCCATCCACACAGGGGTGGTCTACAAACCACCAGCCCAGGAGGAAGAGGCAGATAGGGAGTTAATGCTAGCCATCTGAAGATTGGCAGACGAGGGGGAGGTGGTGCTGGGTGGAGACTTCAATATTCCAGACGTGAATTGGAGCCTCCCAGCAGCAGCATCAACCAGGAGCAGATTTATCCTGGACTCCCTTCAAGGTGCTTTCCTTAAGCAACTGGTCATGGAACCAACTCGTCAGAAGGCAATACTGGACCACATGCTCACAAACAGGGACAGTGTGAAGTGTGATAGAGGTAACAGTGGGGGAGTACCTGGGAAACAGTGACCACCAGTCACTGTGGTTTGAAATCACAGATGGAGCAGAACCAAACCACACAAAAACACGTATCCTGGATTTTAATAGGTCAGACTTTGGGAAAATGGGGACTTGCTTGAAAAAGGCACTAATGGAAATGAGGAGGGAACTGGGTGGAGGAACAGTGTGCAATATTTAAAATAGGGATCACAAGAGCAACAAAATTATGCATTAAACAGGTTAGCAAGGGGAAAAGGAAGAGGAGGCCATTATGGTTTTCCAAGGAGGTAGCGGAGAAAGTGAAAGCCAAAAAGATTGAATTCAGGCAATACAAAAAGTTGCAGGCAGAAGGGGATAGGGAGAAGTACCAGGAGAAGCAAAGGGAGGCGGGGAGGTCAGTAACAGAAGTCAAAGCTCAGACAGAAGAGCACATCACAAAATCAGTGGGTAGAGGGGATAAAACTTTTTACAGGTACTTAAGTGAAAGAAGCATTTGTCAATGCTGAATGTTTGCTTGCTGGTATTAGCATTGGAAATGCAGGAGTTAGACAGATTCAGAATAGAAATGGCAGTGAAGTTCTGAAGTTCACGCCAACCCCACCTCCATCCTGTAGAGATGGACAGGCATAGCGGTAAGTGTTTGGGTCGTCACCCATGAGGGTCATGCAATGTCACCTCACCCAATTTTGCAGACAGCGACATGTATTGAGGTGTGTCTTAGGGTTTTTGGCTTTACAGTCACCCCATTCCATAAGGACGTATGCTGAAATGGGTGCAGCATAGGAGAATGGGGTGAAGTCTGGGGCCAAAGAGTCCAAGGACACCTTGATGCCTGTCAGTGGCGGGGGTGGGGGTGGGCATGAGCATGCAGTAGCAATCCAAAGGCACACCCTGATGCCTGTCAGTCTGTACAGGGTGGGACGTTATGGTTAGAAACCCTAATACCTCAGGCATATGTTGGTATTTACAGTACAAAATTGTTAACATGGCCTTTTGTAACCTCACCTCATGAAAGCATTTGGGACCTCTTCTCATGAAGAGTGGCAGTGTGATTTTGTGAATGTCTCCCAAACATTGAGTTCCAAGAGCGACAGTGCCATTGTGCACCCCATGTACAAAAACACAGATCAGGCAGGATGTGAAAAATGACTGCTGTACCATCCATAGGGAGGTGTGAAGAGAAGGCAATGCTGAAAATCTGTAGTGGGAATATTACAAATGCTCGCATTTCCAAGCATACATGGAAACTGCACAACACATGTGCATAACGGTCATTTTTATGGACTTTCATCACCAGATTTTCAACATAGGCATTTTACAACCTGTGCTCATGAACAGTGTCACTGTGATTTTCCTACTGTGTCCTGAATACTGATTTCCCACAGCAATCATGGTATTGTACGGCGGAAGTGCAAAAACACATTTTGGCGAGCATGTGAAAAATGACAGCTGTACTATTCATAAGGAGGTGTGGAAAAATGGCAATGTTGAAAATCTGCAGTGCACATATTGTAAATGTGCCAAGTTACGAGCCTGCGTGGAAACTGCGTAACACATGCTCATAACACAGTCATTGTATGGACTTTTCTCACTAAATTTTCAACATAGGCATTTTAGGACCTCTGCTAATGAACAGTGTCACTGTGATTTTTGTAATGTGTCCCAAACATGGATTTCCCACTGTGGCCACGCTATTCTGCGATAGGTGTTTTAGGACCTCTACTAATGAACTTGTTATTCTGCGCCGCAAGTGCGAAAACACATTTTTGCCAGGGTGTGAAAAATGACACCTATACTGTTCATAAGGAGATGTGGAAAAATGGCAATGCTTAAAATCTGGAGTGAAAATATTGTAAATGTGCGAAGTTATGAGCATGCATGGAAACTGCGCAATGCACACTTGTAACACAGCCAAGGTTAACTTTCTGGACACCACAGTCATCATTAAGGATGGAACCTTACATACATGTATTTACAGGAAGCCAACAGACAGACAGAGATACCTGCACAGGAAAAGTAACCACCCTAATCATACAAAAAAATCTGTCATATACAGTCAAGCACTTCGTTGTCAACGTATTTGTTCAAATGAGGATGACAGAGATACACATTTGGCTATGTTGAAAAACACCTTTATGGAGCAGGGACACTCTTCCAGGGAAATTGACAGGATAACAGAGCAGACAGCATGAGTACCAAGACAACAACTACTTCAATATAAAGAAAGACAGCTACAGAAAGAATACCCTTGGTAGTCACATATCATCCAGACCTTGAACGTCTACGTAAGATTATTAAAGATCTCCACCCAATATTTAGTGAGGATGACACCCTTAATTGTATTTTTAAGGAACTCCACTACTATCTTTTAAACAACCGCCAAATTTATCCAGCCTAATTATTAGGAGCAAACTTTCACGGAACAGAATACCATGTCACACAATGGCACACGACCCTGCAATCAACGCCCTGCAAGACTTGTGGGCTAATTTCTACCTCAGACTGTGTGGTTACATCACAAAACAGACAATTCAGGTGCATGAGTTATACATGCATGTCACGATATGTTGTTTATTTCATTCAGTGCAAGAGATGTCCACAAACAGGTTATGTAGGAGAGACACACCAACAGCTCCGCACTAGGATGAACTCACACAGGCATACTATTACAGCAAGGAAGACTGAAAAACCAGTGGGGCATCACTTCTCCCAGCCTGACCACTCAGTCTCAGATATGTCAGTAATGGTCTTAAAAGGAAATCTCAAAAACACACAACAGAGACGAGCTTTTGAGATTGAGATTAAACTTATTTTACATCTTAATATGGTAGCAGATGGGATGAACTTGGATATTGGCTTTATGGGACACTACAGAAATTAACATCCACAGACCTTTTCTTCTTCAAGCTGACATATTATAGGACTTCAGCATGTGTGAGATGTGGATGCGTGTGTGTATGTATGTGTGTGGGTATGTGCTGTGAGGTATGTGATATAATAGATGTGGGGCTTGCTGTCACATTGAGGTAAGTCTCTATTTAGCTATATGGAGGTATAATGTGTTACTATTTTCATTTCACACACAACAAATTTCTCCTTACTTTTTATCTTTGCCTGTGTGGGGGGGGGGATTGATTCCATTGCACCATATTCAGTTTACCCAGCCTGCTAGTGTACATACAGGAGTGTTATCTTATACTGTTATATATAATTTTTGTAACTCTGTACATATTGGGATGTGTGATCTCATTTGCTTGGGGGTCCTGCACATATCTTTTTACATTAGGCTAATATTGTAGTAATTTACTCAGAATTTCATTACAAGTTGTATTCCTTTGGGGAACAATTACAGTGACTGAAGTTAATATAGGTTCACTAGGAGAGAGATTGAGAGAGTGTGTGTGTGTGTGTGTGTGTCTGTGGGGACAGAGAGAGAGAGAGAGAGAGAGAAAAGGAGGGGGGAGAGAGAGAAAGACAACATCTCGTTTAAGCTATGTATCTCCCCCACCCACATTATTGTGATGTGGGGTGGGTTAGGTTGTACTGTTTGTATGAGCAGGAGGAGATAAATTACTTTTTTATCTCTTTTTCAGATTCCCTAGACACTTGTGGTACATGTAGTTGCTACATTCTCAGTATATATTGACATCAGTACATATCAGGATGCATGGTCTGAATTCTTTGAGGTTCCTCTACTAGAGTTTTTGTTTAACACTAATATTATCAATTTATATTTATATTATCATTTATATAGTCCTGAGGTTTTTGTAATTTCTTGGGCCTTTTATTTAGCTTGAAAATACAGCTGGGTGACATGTCTAGCTAGGTTTTACATCACACAGTGTGCACTGATGTTTTTAGACAACTTTACTGGTATTCTTGTCTTTAATGCATACATTGTAATTTCATGAGCCCTATAACTATCTTAGTTTGTCTTTGCTGAAAGGCAACCCCACCCAGCTTAATCACATCCTTATACTGACTGTGACACTCATGGCTTGATTTGGGAGTTATCTGCTTCTTATGTCAATTAAATTTATGTGTAGTAGGATTCTTTATGTTTGTTGCACCAAGCACATCTTAACCCAAGGTTCATTCGGACTGAGGGCAGTATTGTACTGTTTAACTTCTCTGACATCATCTTCTGGTTTTTTAAAATGAGTATTTTAAACCAATGGGGATTTTTTTCTGTTTTTCTCTGCATTATCTAGCTGTTATAAGTATTGTATTTTCTAAACAACTGCCATGAGCTTCTGAAGAAGGACTGGTTGGTCCGAAAGCTAGAGCACTTTGTTCTTGTTGTTACATCTATGTTGGTCCATTAAAAGGTATCAAATCATTTGCTTCTGGATCTATTCTTGCAAGGACCAATACGGCAACTACTAAATCAAGATTTTCACTTGTAACACAGTAATTTTATAGACTTTTGTCTCCAAATTTTCAACATAGGCATTTTAGGACCTCTGCTAATGAACAGTGTCACTGTCATTTTCATAATGTGTCCAAACATGGATTTCCAACAGCGACCGTGCTATTCTGTGCCGGAAGTGCAAAAACACATTTTGCCCAGAATGTGAAAAATGACAGCTGTACTGTTCATAAGAAGGTGTGGAAAATGCCAATGTTGAAAATCTGGAGTAAAAATATTGTAAATGTGTGACGTTACGAGCGTGCATGGACACTGCAACGCACACTCATAACAGTCATTTTATAGACTTTTGTCACCAAATTTTCAACATAGGCATTTTAGGACCTCTGCTAAAAAACAGTGTCACTGAGATTTTTGTAATGTGTCCAGAACACGGATTTCCCACAGTGACCGCACTGTTCTGCGCTGCAAATGCGAAAACACATTTTTGCCAGGATGTGAAAAATGACAGCTATACTGTTCATAAGAAGGTGTGGAAAAATGGCAATGCTGAAAATGTGGAGTGAAAATATTGCAGAAGTTCGGAGTTACGAGGCTGCGTGGAAACTGCGCAATGCACGCTCGTAACACAGTCATTTTATAGACTTTTGTCTCCAAATTTTCAACATAGGCATTTTAGGACCTCTGCTAATGAACAGTGTCACTGTCATTTTCGTAATGTGTCCCAAACATGGATTTCCCACAGCGACCGTGCTATTCTGCGCCGGAAGAGCAAAAACACATTTCGCCCAGGATGTGAAAAATTACAGCTGTACTGTTCATAAGGAGGTGTGGAACAATGGCAGTGCTGGAAATCTGGACTGAAAATATTGCAGATTGGCGAAGTTACGAATGTACGTAGCAACTGCACAACATACATTCGTAAAACAAGTAATTTTTTGGATTTTTTCCACCAAATTTGCAACATAACATTTTTGAGAGCCCCCTCATGAACACTGGCAGTCATTTTGTTAATTGGTCCTGGAAAGTGATTTTGCGCAGTGACTGCAAAATCACATTTTGGGACCAATTAACACCACACAGTAACTGAATTCATGAGGAGGGATCCCAAAAACCCCATGTTGAAAATTTGGTGCCAAAATTCAAAAAAATGACCGAGATATGCACCAAAATTGAAAAAAACCTGTTTATACCATTATACAGCTTACCGGCATTTCCTCAGTTCGCGGTCGGCTTTGAAGGGTGCAGACGTGTTCCCAGTCCACCGAAGATCGTCGCGCTGAGCTCAGGAGGTAAGTATGGGGAGTGTGTGGGGAGGCAGGGTGCGCAGTGGGTGGATGCAGGTTGTGTGTGTGTGTGTGTGTGGACCATAAAGGACCATTTTTTTCTCTACAGGTAGAAAAAAAAAAGACATCGCAGGACTGTTTTTGTCATACAGGGCCATTTGGCACCCTTGGGTGGGCTCCCAGTGTGCCAACCCACTGTTTCTTTGGGGGGCCAGCTGTAGCCAATGGGGGATTGGGCACCTCCGTTGACACAACAGGGGAAGGCATGCAAGAGCCGAGGGGGATTGGGCACCCCCTTGGCACAACTCTAGTGCGTTTCTTAGGGGGGGACTTATGCCGACAGGGAGTGGGCTCCCCCATTGGTAAATGACACTGGAAGGGAGCACATAATGCTGATGGGGAGTGGGCATCCCCATCAGCAGGTGAAGTAGGACCGGAGACTGAAGCCGATGGGGAGTGGGGCCCCCGTCAGCAAAAACACACTGTTGTGAGGGCACATGCTGTCGAGGAGGATTGGGCACTCCCTCGGCAGTGGGAGCTGGGTACTATTGTTTGTGAACATGGTGGTTTGCTGCTGCCATGTTCAAAAACAATAGTACTGTAGCAGTGTTCCGCCCAGCAATGACGGGTCGCTCCCTCATTGCAGCAGAATGACTGATGCTGCAATGACGAGGCGGCCCCTCATTGCTGCGGTGAAAATGTTTCAAGTTGGTGCACCTTTTGGAAGCCAGTGTCATCAGGATACTGTGTCTCCATTAGCATACCACTGCCAAGCCCCCAAATGCTGTGCCTCCCTTGGCTGCTACAGTGCTGTGCCTCCACAATCCACTTCTCTCCTAAGCTGTCACATAATGTTTCTTGCACATGCGCGCAAGCAAACATAAAAAGAAAGGCAAAGGGAGGGATAGTGGGACTGAAGGGGGAGGACAGGGGTTGCGTGGAGGATGACAACAGTAAAGTTGACATACTGAGCAGATATTTCTGCTCAGTCTTTATTGAGGAAGAGGAGGGTAATGGGCCTGAAGGGAGTACAAGGAGTGATAATGGCGCAGAAATGGACACAAATCATTTTACAGGGGAAAGGATCCCGAAGGAACTGGAAGGAATAAGAGTTGATAAAGCAATGGAGTCAGATGGGCTGCACCAGTGTCCTAAAGGAACTAGGAGAGGTGGTTGCTGAACCACTGGCAATCCTGTTTAGCTGATCACTGGAAACAGGGGAGGTACCCAAAGACTGGAGGACAGCAGATGTAGTCCCCTTATATAAAAGCGGGAACAAAGAGGAAGCAGGGAACTACAGACCAGTCAGCCTGACCTCAGTAGTGGGGAAGATCATGGAAGCACTACTGAAAGAGAGATTGGTGGAACATCTGGTTGCCAATGGACTACAGACCCCAAGGGAGCATGGTTTACCGGGGAAAGGTCATGCTAGACCAACCTCATTGAATTTTTTGACTGGGTGATAAGGAAGGTGGATCAGGGGAGGGCAGTGGATATGGCCTATCTGGACTTCAACAAGGCCTCTGACACTGTGCCACATAGAAGGCTATTAAGCAAACTGGGGAATATGGGAGTAGACAGGACAGTAGTGCAGTGGGTGGGTAATTGGCTGGGTGGCAGGACACAGAGGGTGGTGATAAATGGCTTTCACTCCACAGAGGGAAGAGTGACCAGTGGGGTACTACAAGCATCTGTGCTGGGACCGGTCCTATTCAATGTCTTCATCAGTGACATTGCACAGGACCTAGAAGGCAGAATTTCCCTGTTCACTGATGACTCAAAGCTCTGTAACAGAGTGGACATGCCAGAGGGTGTAAACAGAATGAGGAGGGACCTACAGAAGCTTGAAGAATGGTCAAGGGTTTGGCAGTTGAAATTCAATACAAAGAAGTGCAAGATAATGCATATGGGGCACAAGAACCCTGGAACAACATATCAGTTAGGGGTGTGGATATAGCATGCACCAAGCACGAAAGAGACCTTGGGGTTATCATTTCTGATGACCTCAAGGTAGGGAAACAATGCGACAAGGCAACAGGTAAAGCAAATAGGATGCTGGGATGCATAGGCAGGTGCATCACAAGCAGGAAAAGGGAAGTCATCATTCCATTATACAAGACACTAGTGAGGCCCCACCTGGAGTACAGTGTACAGTTCTGGAGACCATACCTACGTAAGGACATAAGACAGGGTAGAGAAGGTTCAGAGGAGGGCAACAAAGATGGTACAGGGATTGCATCACAAGTCCTATGATGACAGGCTGAAGGACTTAAATGTGTACTTCCTGGGGGAGAGGAGGGAGAGAGGGGATATAATAGAGACATACAAGTACCTTACAGAGAGGAACAGGGTGCAGGAATACACTATTTTCCAGTGAAAATGATGTTCCGGGACTAGAGGGCATGGGATGAAGTTGGAGGAAAGGTGATTCAGAGGAAATCTGAGGAAGAATTTCCTCACAGAAAGGGTGGTGGACAAGTGGAACACCCTGCCAGAGGAAGTGCTGGGGGCTGAAACAATCATGGGATTTAAGAATGCATGGGATAGACATAAGGGAATTCTGGAGGTCAGGGGTAAGGGGCAACAGACTTCTAGAAAAATGTAAGGGGAACTTACAAGCTCAAATGGGCAGACTGGGTGGGCCATAGGCCCTTATCTGCCGACAGTGTCTACGTATCTATGTATCTGATATTAATGGTTCCTAATGCTGAACAGAAGATTGAATCAGTTAAAATGACAATGGCGGAAACTACAAAGCAGGCCAACTGAGCCATGGCAGCAAACACATTCATCCTAAAGGGAAACAGTCATCTTTCACTTTGGCTGGAGGCAAGAGAAAGCTCTCAATGAAAGAAAAATATTAGTGTACTGGGTGTTCTGGAGGACCTAGAAGGGCAGAACATATTGAGCTTCACCAAGAGTTGGCTATGTTGAGAACTTTCTTTGGATGGAGAAATAAGATTAGAAAGGTCTTACGTATTACCCTTCATGGGGCAGTTACCTCTACAAAGCGTCTGAAAGGAATACTGTTAGCTTTCCAGTCACACAGGACTTCAGCACTGTGTTTCAAGATGTGAAGAAAAGACAAGTAATAGTGGATGAATGCCGAATCCTTTTGTTTCCTGACCTTTCATATGCTATGTGCCAAAGGAGAAATTTGAGGGGGTGATAAGGGAATTGAAGACGATGAGCTTACTGTGTGTGCTTCTACTCTGGCCTGATTCCATGTTACTATCAAAAAGCAGCAGTATTCTTTCACCAATCCAAAAGAGGCCCAGAAACTAGTGGATGATGTGTGTAAAGGAAAACCGATGGAGGTGGAAGCGATCGATCTGAACTCAGAAATTGACTTGGATTGTATGTTTTGGGACAATTCAATATATTATGTATACTTGTAAGTGTTCTGTATGCTGAAGTGGAGCTAAAAGGAGGGCAGGGTGGGCAGGCACCCCCTTGGTGCCACTGGCTGTGATGTGGCACCTCTCTGTGGAGTGGGTGACAATCAGAGGGAGCCATGGCTGCTAAGCTCTGCTGTGAGAGAGAGAGAGAGAGAGAGGGCACAAAGGTAGTGTATGCTAACACACACAATATTTCAGAATGGGGGTATCAATCTGAGCATGGAGTCAAGCTGCTGCCATTTTCCCTTCTCTGTTCTTTGTTTACATTCAGTCCTGTTGTCCATGCCATTGTGTTATGCTAATCGGTTTCCTTTGTGGATGTGACGGGGGGACAAGACTGAGAGGAACCGTGACAACACCACCTGTGAGAACCGAGTCAGATAGGTTAAGGAACAGAGGAATAGGGATGGATCTGAGGGATTTTCAAAGGGCTTCCCTTTACTGTGGTGTGCTTGCAGATTGTTTGGTGTGGGGGGAATCACATTTCATTCAAATCAGGGAGATCAGATCAGTGATTGGAAGATTATGCTTTTGGACCAGTTGTGGAGGAGGCAAGAGAGACAGAGAGACGGGAAGCAGATGCTGTTTTCCTGTTTGAATTCATTGCCCGTGGTAGCGCTGTTACTAGCTTAGCAAGTGATTAAGAATTTGGTCAGTTTATTTTCCCTTCCAAGTCTGCCTGTCTCTAAAACCAAGGTATGTAAAATGTAATTTAAATTGGGCTTTATACCAAGCAAATGAGTGAGTGGGCAGACGGATGCAACGAGTGTGTGTGTGTGGGGGGGGAGGGGGCAGCAAGCCTAACAGCAGTCTCTGTGTGAGAGTGTGCTTTTTTTGGTGACTTACTTTCTAGTTTAAATGATCACTGCTTCCATCTACACATTTATCTGCAGCAAGTTCTCATTTTTGTACTCCACCCCCCCCCATACATACTCAGTGCCTTCTTTCTCTAGTAGGGCTGATACTGTGGGGGTATTTCTGCTGTCACAAGTACCCCTTCCTTGGCTTTTAGTGTTTGTCAGGGACCCAGTCATCTAATCATATATTTCTGCTCCTTGAGCTTATTAATAAAAATTAAAAAAAACACACAAATAACTAAACCTGCACACGTGGTTTACTGTATTTGGTGTAAGAAGCAAGAATTGGGTTGCTTGATCGATTAGCAGAGGTAATGTTAGTAGTGCTGAAAGGCTTATAGACAACACTGAGGAGGCTGAATTGCAGGCATTAGTGGAGATCTACGGCCACACTTATGCTATTTACGGACTGGTGTAAAACTAGCATGCTAGTTACGCTATTCAGGGTTAGGTGGTATGGCCATGTAATTTTTTTTTATCAATTTATATGAGTAGGTGGGTTTTGCCACCCTCTTTTTTTGGATTTAACACAGGGTTGTGGGGAGAAAACCCACCCCCAACACAAATAAATTGATTAAGATAACCTACACAGCTATACCAACTAACCCCAGAAACATAAATAGCATAACTGGGTCTGTACATCTTCACTCCCAGAAGTCAAAACTTTGTTATGGAGGTAGATTATTGGGGGAAAGGGGCAAATGTTAGTAAACATGTGGAGAGGGAGAGTAGACACAAACACTCTAATCACCAGTGTAAGAATGGTTTAAAACATTTTTTGCCCAGCCTCCAGTGACTAGTGTCCACTCCTGACTGCTGCCATGCTGGCCATTTCAACAGTTTTTGCCCACCCAGCCTAGTGTTCCTGTTTGGCACACTGGGTCCACTTTGCTGCTGGTATTTGTTCAGCATCTGCCATCTTTGGGCCTGACTTAGCTGTCTGGTGAGTGGCGAGTCATCGACAGTGACTAGGCTGCTGCTTGCCTCATTCAGCTGACTGCCAGTGTTCTTGGCCCTGGACGCTCTGCCCACCTGCCGTGATCACTGTTTCTCCCAGTCCAGTTGGACCTGCTGACAAAAAAAATAATTTATTACAAACTGTGGTGAAAAGTTTGGGGCTAGCAGTATACCCTAGAGGATAGAGTAACAGACTGTGAATGAGCTTGTGGCATCCAACAGACCTGGGTTTGATTCCCACAACTTCCACTTGCATACTGTGTGACTCTGAGCAAGTCACTTAACCCCACTACCCAAAGTGCTCCCAGGTCACCGCTGAAAATAGGCACTTGTGCCTAATGGGCTTTACCCCAGTTACTAAAGAATAAAAAAAAGGTTTGTGCCCCTCGTTCATCTCCATCTCTCTGGTTCATTTTTCTGACACAGAAAAGAGGTGACAAACACAGAAATATAGAATCTGTTGGCAGAAAGAGATTGACGGTCCATTCGAGTCTGCTCATATTATACTACATAACCCCAGCGCGTACTGTTCTGGGTGATTGTCCTCCTCCCCCCTCCACCAACCACCCTCCCCTCCCTGGATCCTTCATTGGGGCTATGAGCACTGGGACAATAAATTCATCCTGTGGGGAATTCTGCTGGCACTGCTGTATCAATAACTCTGCATCCTGCGATACCTGAGCTATCCTTCTTGCTGCCGGTATTTTCAGGAATTTTTAATTGCCATTAAAAATGTAATTTCATGAACCTCACCATTCAAAGGGGTGTTCGTGTCACATTTATTTATGTATGAGGGAACAAGGTCAGCTGGTCCATAATTATAGTCAATGCTGCATCATCTGTATGAGTCTAGCAGTCCTAGTCTCAGTCACCATGCTGGGTGGTGGTATTCTGGGGTGCGCTGGGCTCCCCCAACAGAACAGATGTTTCAGTTTGCAAGGCACTTGACCCTTGTTCTTCTGCCCATGGGATCGCTGTGTCTTCCGACCTAGGGGTGATGGCACTGCGGAGGTGCTGTGCATGGCACATCCCTTGCATGTGTACTGGGTCTTCATTAGCAAGGGCTTCCCTCATCCCTTTCTCTGTGTTAGTTCACTGATCTGTGCAGTAGCACAGGGAAGTACTTGTGACACTTTTCTGTATGGCACAGAGGGGTGGAAGATGGAACTGTGCTGCAATGTGATCCTTGCAACCTCTTTGCTGTACACAGGTGACCGAGAATGGGGCCCTATGTATATGCTTTGTTTTTCTGAGGAGCCATTTTGTTGCTTAAATGTGTAGAAACCCTGGAAATATATAGGGGTAGTCTATGACTAATATTTTGTGCGTTCCTGTGGGCCTCTCACTGCTCCAATTAAACTGCGTCCTGAGGTGGGCTGACCCCACTGATTATTTTAGTTTTTTAATTTGCAATTCCAGGACTTTTTTTTTTTTTTTTGTGCTTATTTCTCTTTAAGGCCCAGAATGAGGGGATCAGATTTTTAAGGCGGAAGTAATGTATGTAGAGTGAGGAAGAGGTTATGTCTCAATGTTTTTGTGTTTTTGTCTAGTGGAGTATATTTGTTATGTATTTTATTTTTTTTATTTAAAATTTGCTGCACGGGAAAGGCTAGAACTCATTTCTAGTTGTTACTCAGACCTGGGTTTGCTGGTGACCGAATATGCATTTTTTGTTACTAGAATTAAAGTTTATCTTTATCAAATGTGAGCACTTTGTTTTAAAGTGTTCTTTTTATTGAACTCTTTCTTTTTTCTGGGGGAAGGAGGGTTACATTTCTAAGGTGTATAAGTTGGTTTGCCTGTACAGCTGGTCATATTTGGGGAAGTTGCTTGTCAGGGCCAAATACTGTGGATGATGTCAATGCCTTTTTATCAGGAGCAGACAGCCTGGCATGCAGTCAGGAATCAGGCTGTGCCGGAAAGAATGACAATGTGAGAAAAAGGGAGCTCTTTTAATAGTTAAAAAAGAAATTGCATTTGTGTATGTATGAGCTTTCTATTTACAGGCCCTTACAAGGCAAATGTTCAACAATTGGACTTTTAGTACCAGGAAGCTGGGGATTATTGGGACACACAGTTTTGTCCAAGTTTAGAAAATGTGTTCCAGAATCCAGACAGAGAGTGATGAATTAGTGTTTCCTAAATAAAGGTAAAAGGGTGAAAATGTGTCCTAAACTGTGAAGGGATCCCTCAGGAAAGAAAGAGCCAGACTGACTAAGAGTGAAACACAGTAAAATAAATAGGCGCCAGACTGTGTGTGTGGTTTGGGCAGTGATAGTGGAGGGAGGCAGTCATTCCTTGGGAATAAAATGGGTTTGGGGGTTTAGAAAACTGAAATGAAACACAAAAGATATGCACAGTTTTTAAAAGAGGAAGGCCAATGTAAAGAGAAAAGGTAAAAAGAAACCTAGATCGTGACATTTGGGTTAAAATGTAAGTGCCACACATATACTCAGTAATGATGGTTCCATGTCAAAACACCATAGCAAACAAGCATTTGTCAATGCCGAATGTTTGCTTGCTGGCATTAGCAGTGGAAGTGCAGGAGTTAGACAGATACAGTATAGGAATGGCAGTGAAATACTAAACTGATGCCAACTCCACCCTCACCCTGCAGAGATGGACAGGCATTGGGGTGTGGCTTTGGGTCGTCACCCATGACGGTCATGACATTTCAACTCACCCTACCCTGCAGACACTGACAAGTGTCGAGGTGTGCCTTGGGGTGTTTGAGCTTTACATTCACCTCATTCCATAAGGAAACACACTAAAATGGGTGCAGTATAGGAGAATGAGGTGAACTATGGGGCCAAAGGGTCCAAGGCGCACCTCAATGCCTGTCACTGACTGCAGAGTGGGGGTGGGGGTGGAATGGCATGACGCCTGTCAGTCCCAACAGAATAGGGCGTTATGGTCAAAAACCCTAATGCCCTGGGTGTTTCTTGGTATTTTTACCCCAAGTTTTCAACATGGGCTTTTTGTGACCCCACCGCATGAACAGACACTATCAGTTCATTAGCCGAAAGGTGATTTTGCACAGTGACTGCGCCATTTGGCACCACAGGTGCGAAAACACATTTCCAACAGGATGTGAAAAATGACAGCTGTACTGTTCATGTGGAGGTGTAAAAAATGGCAGTGTTGAAAATCTGGAGTGAAAATATAAAACAACTGGTAAAGACACGAACGTGTGTAGAAACTGCACAACGCACACCTGTAATGTAATTAGTTTGGGGATATTTTACAGCAGATTTTTAACACAGGCATTTTGGGACCTCTGCTCATGAACAGTGTCACTGTGATTTTCTTAATGTGTCCCGAACACTGATTTCCCACAGCGACAAGCGCTATTCTGCTCCGGAAGTGCAAAAACACATTTCGGCCAGGGTGTGAAAAATGACAGCTGTACTGTTCATAAGTAGGTGTGGAAAAATACCAATGTTAAAAATTTGGACTGAAAATATTACAAATTCGTGAACTTACGAGGCTGCGTGGAAACTGCGCAATGCATGCTCATAACACAGTCATTTTATGGACTTTTGTCACCAAATTTTCAACATAGACATTTTAAAACCTCTGCTCATAAACAGTGTCACTGTGATTTTCTTAATCTGTCCCAAACATTGATTTCGCACACTGACCGCACCATTGTGTGCTACATGTGCGAAAACACATTTTGGGCAAGATGTGAACAATGACAGCTATACTGTTAATAAAGAGGTGTAGTAAAATAGCAATGCTAAAAATATGGAGTGAAAATATAAAAAATTCTCAAAGTTACGAGTGTGCGTAGGAACTGCGCAATGCACGCTCGTAAAACAGTCATTTTTGGGAATATTTTCACCAAATTTTCAACATAGGGTTTTTGGGGGTCTACCTCATGAACTGTGACACTGTCTTTTCATTAATCGGTCCTGAAAGATGGTTCCTTGCAGTGACCGCAAAATCACCTTTTGGGACTGAATAAACAGATGACAGTGACTGAATTCATGAGATGGGGTCCCAAGAACCCCATGTGGAAAATTTGGTGCAAAAATTTGAAAAAATGACCGAGATATGAACTAAAGTTGAAAAAACCCTATTTATGCCATTATACAGCTTATGGGCATTTCTTCAGTTTGCGGTCGGCTTTGAAGAGTGCAGACATGTTCCCGGTCCACCGAAGATTGTCGCGCGGGCTCCGGAGGTAAATATAGGGTGGGGGTGGTGGTTGGGGAAGTGGGTGTGCAGAGGGTGGGCATGGGTTGGGGCAAGAGAGTCAACGAGGGACCATTTTCTTTTGTTACAGGGTTTAAAAAAAAAAGACAACGAGACTTTTGCCACGCTGGGGTGGGCTCTCAGCATGGCACCTGGAAGTTTGTTTGGGGAGGCAGTGGAGCCAATGGGGGATTGGGCACCCCCGTTGGCCATACAGTGTGTGTGGGGGAGCACATGATGACGCAGGACTTTTGCCACGTTGGGGTGGGCTTTCAGTGTGGCACCTTGAAGTTTGCTTTTTGGGGGGCACTGGAGCCAACGGAGATTGGGCACCCCGTCAGACATACAGTGTGCATAGAGGGGGGGGAGTGTGCATGTGCCAAGGGGGATTGGGCACCCCCTCAGCACACAACAAATGAGAGCATCATGCTGGGAGATGCAGTGGCGTACAGCTGAAAGAGAACGACTGCTAAGGTGGTGACGTGTAGGCAATTTGCATGCTGCTGATGGCACAGCAGTATGCAAATTGCCTACACATTACCACTGCTGATTATAGTAGTTTCTCTCTTTCAACTGTACACCACTGCATCTGAACTGCTGTCATAGACAGCTTGGGCATTCATTGGTGCCCTGCTGCTGCACCTGCACAAAAGATCAGGGCATTGGAAGTGGGGGTGCCACACCTACGAAAACTCGTATGGTGGCACTGTTTCTTACACATGCGTGCAAGCAAACATAAAAACAGTGAAGACAATTTCAGCCCAGCAGTACGAGTGCCGGGAAACACAGTGACTGAAAACTTCAGCGAGGTGTAAGAACAGCGAAAAGCTAACAAACACCACACAAAAGTTTACAAGTGGGGAACTTAGCCCCTTGTACCCCCCTTACTTAAATATACATACTTGAAGATGCACTATACACCACATGAAGGTTTTGCTGTTCCGATGCCTTGCTGAAGTTTTCAGTCCCTGTCTTTCCCGGCACTTATTACTGGGCTGAAATTGTCTTCACTGTTTTTCCTTCGATGTTTTGACGTGACACCATGAAGACACTGCAATCCAGTTCTAAAAGGTGTTGCTATGTAGGAGTTGTCATTTTTTGGATGAGATAAGTGCTCCCCATTTACAGAACCCTGGTGGTTGTCTAGGTGGAAGATGGATCCAATTTCATCTTTCAAAAAGAGAATGGAGCACTATATTCACACTCGGCTCCTCCAGGTCTTGAAATGTAGTTCCACTCCCGGCATGCCCCACCTGCTGGAATTCACTCTGTACCTCATCAAATTGTGATTGTATCAAATTGTCAGTTTTGCTTTCTGCCAGCTGACTGAGCTACCCTCTCCCCCAGATTCCAAACCTTGCTCTGCCATTGGCTGTAAGGTAAAGGATTGATGTGGGGCTTTTAATGGAGCTCTGTCAAGCTCTGCTTATGTTTTCATTTTTTTTAATATAAATATTTGTTCACCGGGTAAACAATATGACCCAAGGCCCTTTTTCAAAAGTGACCCAGGATAATACAGTACAGTCAAGATGTTACATACACATCAAATACAAAACATACAAGATGACTCAATTAAAACAGTCACAATTCAAGGACTCAACGTAAAATTGTCTTTATGACATTTTAAAAGTAGTATAACTTGGTTGTGAGTGAATATTAGGTGACAAACCATTCCAAATTAATGGGCCAGAATATGAGAGGGTGGATTTTCCCATATTAGTTAACCACTTTGGAATTTCAAGTAACAAAGAACTGTTTGAGCGTAGCACCCTATTAGAGTTTTTTATTATAAGCAGTGAGTGTAAGGGAGATTGTGAACCCAATTTTAATATATTGTATGTTAAAGTGTTCAGACTATATAAACAGTGTGTGCTTGGGGGTAGCCAACCTGTTAAGTCATATGGAGTGCAAATCATGTGTCTGAAAAGGAACCCTAAGAGCAAACCTGCAAATTGAGTGAAATGTAGTTGTCAACAATTTCAAATCTGATTTAGCTAAATCCTGAACTAGGAAGGAATTATAATGCAATATGAACAATAGTACATTGTTAGCCACTGCTAATCTAGCTTGCTCAGTTAAATTCTGAATCCTGTACAGTACACCCAATCTTTGGTTAATCTGTCTGCATGCTGTTTTTATATGTAGATTGATATGATAATCCGGGATCTAACAAGGTCCCTAAGTATTTAAATTGGTTAACCTATTCTAGTTTAGTACCAACAGAATTGTGTACTTCCGATGGCTTACATTTGGCTAACCTTTGTCTAGAGCCAAAGAGCATGCTCTTTGTTTTTTGGTGTTCAACAACAGGCAATTAGCATTCAGCCAATTATCCATAATTTGGAAATCAGCATTTAAGTTAAGTAATAATTCATCCTCAGAGGGAGAGCTGTAATAGAGTACGATATCATCAACATACATTAGGCAGTTAGTGCAGGGCAGCAGAGATGGTAACTGGTCAATAAAAATTGATAACAAAAGGGGCCCCAGGATAGAGCCCTGGGGTACCCCAATCTCCAGTATTCTATTACTTGACAGTGCTCTGTGATAGTTCACCCTAAGAACGTAATCTGTTAAATAACTCTTAAACCATTCTAAAGAAGACTCCCTAATGCCAATGTTTCCCAGCCTTCCAGGCAGGCGATGGTCAATGAGATCAAAGGCCTTGGACAGGTCCACAAACACAGCACCGGTAAGCTTACCACAATCCATTGCCTGACCGATGTGGTCCTTGAACCTGGCCAGGGCCGTTCCAGTTCTATGAAACTTACAGAACCCATGCTGCTCGAGAGATTGGAGTCCAGAAGAGTCGAGGTAGTGAACTGATTGCTCATTTACCAAGTTTTCCAATAGTTTACCCAGGACAGGAAGTAATGAAATAGGTAGATAATTATCCATATCAGAAGGAGTTCCGCCTTTAAGAATTGTTTTAATGAGTGCGTTTTTCCACTGGCTTGGAAACTGACTAGTAAGGAGAGAGAGAGAGAGATTATACACTTTTGTAAGTGGTAAATAAATATATGGGACAATTAACTTCAAAAACCTAGGCTCTAAGTTGTCCGCCCTAGGGCAGCTGAGTTCTTGTGGAAAATCCAGCAGCAACAGCAGACAGAAATGCCGTCACTCCCCTTGGGCCAGTGCATGTTCTTATAGCACTGAGCCCCACACCTTCTTGCTGCTGGTTGGCTGATGGCTCGCCGCCGAGCCCCCTCCACAGAAGCAGCAACACAACCAAAACCAGCGCACAGGGGAAATGTCTTTTGAAAGGATGAATGGAAGTCCTTTTAGGAGGTTGGAGGCAGCTGAGTTCTTGTGGAAAATCTGGCAGCAGCAGCAGCAGACAGAAACGCCGTTGTTAGGGTTTTGCCCTAATTATTTCTTTAAAGCCTGTGTCTAGGTTTACTGTATGTCTAGCATGCCTTTTGGTTAGTGCATGTTAATGAATTTATTTGAAAATTGTTACCAGGAAAGGCACGCTGAGTAGTGCTGTGCGGAATGTGGAATTCTGCCGGCTGAATTAGCCCGGAATGACCATTTCGCCGGCGGACTTTCCACCAGAATTTCACTTGTTCACCTACGGAATTCTGCCTATTGTGATCCGCGGAATAATATTCTGCAGAACAGCAATTTTTCAGTGGAATATTATTCTGCAACAATTTCCACGGAATATGTTGAGATTTGCAGAATAATATTCCATAGAACAGTGATTTTTTTCCTGTGGAAAATCATTCCGCAACTGTTTTATGCGGTGGAATTCTGCCATTCCATTTCTGGCAGAGTTTTGGTGGAATTTTGAATATTCCACAGAATTTCGTTCCGCCAGAATTTGAAAATTCCACACAGCACTAGCGCTGAGCCAAAGTTCATTTCCAGGCATGACCCAGACAGGGGAACACAGGATACAGGGGCTACAAGCAGTAGAAACTGCAATTCCACATTGGTATAAACAATCAAAATGTGGCAGCTGAAAGCTACTATTGACATACGAACATACGAAATTGCCAGCAGATACAGGCCGTCTGGTCTATCTAGTCTGCTCGAGTGTGCAGCACTTCAGCCCATTGGACTGCAGCTGCTCCCCCATTAACTCTTCCCTCCCCCAACTGCCTCCCCCAGTATGTACTTCTCCCCCTGAACTTGTCCCACCCCCTCTTGAAGCACCCCACAGTCTGCACTGATACAAGTTGCTCAGGCGGTGCATTCCACCCTGTTACCACTCTTTCAATGAAGTAGTGCCTCCTCCTTTCCCTCCTGAATCTGCCCTTCTTTAACTTCAGGGAGTGCCCACTGGTATCTCTTCCATTCTGTAGAGTGAACCCACCCTGGAAGCCTACTTTGTTCATCCCCTTCAGGTACTTGAAGGTCTCAATCATGTCCCCTCTCTCTCTCTTCTATCCTCCAGGGTATACATGTCGAGCTCTTTTAGTTTTTCCTCATAAGTTCTATCCCCCAAACCCTGGATCATCTTTGTTGCTCTTCGCTGCACAGCCTCCAGTAGTTTTATATCCCTTTTCAAGTACGGGTGCCAGAACTGCACGCAGTACTCCAAGAGTGGCCTCACCAGGGACCTGTACAGGGGCAATATAACTTTGCTACATCTAGATGTAATCCCCCTTGCTATGCACCCTAGCATCCTGTTAGCCTTTAGCCGCTGCCTTCCTACATTGGGCCGAGTGGTTTAATTTCCAGGTCACCAGCACCCCCAGATCCTTCTCCTCATTGGATGTGGACAGTTTGATACCATCCATCCAGTAGCTGTATCCTGGTATTTTTTGCTCTGAAATGCATCACTTTGCACTTCTTGGTATTGAACCCAAGCTGCCAGGTGTGTGACCACTCCTTGAGTCTTGCCAAGTCCTCCTGTGGTAATTTGCCACCCTTCTCCCCATCCACCTCAGCACAGATCTTGGTGTCATCAGCGAAGAGGCTGATCTTATTCTTGATCCCAACCACTATGTCTGCAATGAAAATGTTACACAGTACTGGTCCCAGTACTGATCCCTGTGGGACACCACTTGTCACTGCCCTGGGCTCCGATGCTTCTCCCCCCACAACTACCCTCCGCTGCCTGTCCCTAAGCCAGTTTTTGACCCATTGGACTAGCTTCCACCCTATACCAAGACTCCTCAACTTGCAGGACAACCTTCCATGTGGCACTGAATCGAAGGCCTTGCTGAAATCCAGGTAGACTACATCTACCGCATGGCCCTCATCCAGCACCCTTGTGATTCACTCAAAAAAATCAACTAAGTTTGTCTGACAGGATCTGCCAGCGACGAACCTGTGCTGTCTGTCATCTTGCAGATCATTATCCACAAGAAACTGCACTAGCCTTTCTTTGAGGATAGATTCCATCAGTTTTCCCACAAATGCTGTGAGGCTCACTAATCTGTAGTTCCCTGGTTCATCCTTGGGCCCACTTTTGTGGAGAGGTACCATGTGTGCCTTCCTCCAATCTCTGGGTACACATCCCATATTTAGTGAGGTGTGGAACAGATCCACCAGTGGCTATGCCAGGACCTCTGCCAGCTCCCTCAGCACCCTGGGATGTACCCCATCTGGCCCAGGTGCCTTGTCTACCCTCAGGGACCTAAGGCTCTCCAGCACCTTTTCCACCATGATGACCCCATCTGTGGTTATCTTACCCCCATGCCTGCGCCCCCTTTCCCTGCAGGAATGGGCCCATCCCTCTCCCTTGTGTACACTCAACAGAAGCACTCATTAAGTACTTCTGCCTTCTCTGACCCCTTGTCTACCCACCCACTGCCTTTCCTGATCCTAACTATTTGATCCTGCACTTCCTCTTTTCCCTGATATACCTGAAGAAATCCTTTTCTCCTTCCTTAACCCCCTGTGCTAATTTCATTTCCCTGGCTGCCTTTGCAGCCCTCCCCACTATAGTTTCCTGTGTTTTCCCTGAGTAGCGTTTGCCCCCTCCCCAAGGTTCCTTCCTCAGCCTTGTTCCATCCTTATCCTTGCTGCCTCATGCTTCCAGCTTCACTGCACCTCCCTGCCTCACTGTCCCTGGTTTTGCTTCCTTACCTCCTTTCTGCTGCCCCTTGTCTCTAGGGCTATAGGTAGCACCTGTCACTTCTGTGATTCATTCTTTCTCCCTTGTAGTGCCCCTCGTTTAACCTTCTCAGTGATTACACTACCTTCCCCCTCCTACTTCTCCCAGTTAGCCATACCATTGACTTGATTTGCTCTGGTGATTCCCTTTCCCTGTTTTTTCTGGCCCCTCTGTTCTGAGGCGTATGACCTTGCACTGGCCCTGCTGTAGTCTTGTCTCCTCGACTACTCCAATCCCTGTCTCCATGCCTTGCATGTGACTGCACTGGATTCTGCAGCCCACCTCCCTATTCCTCTGGAATTACCTTGTGCTGGCCTGCTGGAGGCTGTATTGTGTGTCCCAACAGGTTCCCCTTACAACCCCAATCTTCCCTACCTCGGCCTCTCCATGCCTGCAGCTCCCTCCTCAGCCACCTAATTCTTCCTTCATTTGCCCCACCTGCCAGTACATCAAGCATCCCTCTGCCCTCCATGCTACTGCCAGTAGTGGGACAACAACTCAGCAAGACAACACAATTAAAACATAATGGTTAGCACTAGAGAAGGAGAGCAAGCTAGATCAGGTGCCGGCTATGTTAGGACAGGAGCAAGCAGATTAGGAGTGGGTCCACATGAGCAGCTTAAGAGGGGGCTAGTCTAAGGGAGCTGAAGAGAGAGTTCCAGACTGAGAGCAACTGAGCTGAGAAAGAGGCCTGACCAGTGAATGTAGAGCAGTGGGGGATAATAAAGAAATCAGAACTGGAAAAACAAAAGGAAGAAGCAGAGAGAGCTGAGGGAGAAACCAGGTTAGAGAGGTAGGAAGGGATGGATGTAAACCACTATTTGGAAAAGATACCTGCACAATAGGATAGGCGCCATGAAGATAAAGAAGGAAGAGAGAGGAGATGGTACAGGGAACAGTGATGGGTAAGAGGAAGGGAATCAATATCAAAGTGACAGAAGGAGTGAAAGATAGGGGCCTGTCATCCCATGCCATGTGATCTGCCACACAGGAAGGTGGTGGTGGTGTTAGTTTACACAGTGGGATTTGAATTCTAGTTAAATGGCTCTTTTTACTTTCATTGAGATTTATTGGCAGGCATTCCCATATAGTCCACCTGGGTACTTGTTCTGCAGGTCCCGGTTGCTTATTCTTCACAGGTACTGGACAGTAACATACGGGACTTTAAATGTGCACAAAATGTGTTTAGTTTTTTTTTAAGTAAAATGCATGTGTGATTTTAATGGATTATTGAGTATAGCAATGACAGGGGGTGGGTTGCATTTTTATTAACAGCAAGAAGTCACTGAGAACACATTGTTGTAGTTATTTTTAGAGCTTATGGAGTGGGATGGCTTGGAAGATTTCCTTCTATCCTCTCCATAGGGTGGCAATGATATTGGTGGTCCATATGGGTTCTTTGGCTGGTTTAGATAAGATAATCAATTTGAGGGGGTAGGAGGGATATTGCAATATCACCACCTAGGTTGTTAATGTGATTTACCATTTATACCCATAGCTGAGATGCATGGCACTTTTGGATGGTTACTTATAAGCCCATGGCTGTCACTGTTACTGTATACCAGACATCCCATATTCACATGCAGGGCTGGCAATATAGCCTAGAGGTCAGAGTAATGAGCTGTGAATGAACTTAGTACCTGCAGACCTGGGTTTGATTCCCACAGCCTCCATTTGTGTACTATTTGACTCTGAGCAAGTCACTTAACCAGCCCAAAGCTCCTGGCTTGCCCCTGAAAACAAGCACTTGTGCCTAGTGGGCCTTCCCTGGTTAACAAAGAATAAATAAATACATATTCATACTGTTGGGTGTAGAGGTTGCTGAGTTCATTGAGCAGGGGCTTTGAACTAGTACTAGGATGTGAGTTTTGCAGTTTCTCTCTGGTTCCTGTAGGGTCCTAGTGAGCTTGGCATTACTGTACGAGTGCAAGTTTAACTGTAAAGGAACTGAGCATTGATGGTGTAAATAGCTCCATAGTTCAATTGTTAACATTTCAGGTTATACGTTACCTCTGAATGTTTGTACCATTTGCATGAAATGCGCATATCTACCTAATGTAACAGACAGAGTCTTATCTATTATGCGTGTTCTGTGCAAGCAATTCTTTGTACAACTTTTGATAAACTCAATAAACATAATTTAAATGTAATCACTCACATGCACATCTGTGGCGGAGTTAGGCTACACCCTCGGCTGTGACTGATGGACCACTTTTCTATCTCCTTATTTCCTAGCAACAGTTAACGCTTTTCTCTTTGCCCCCCCCCACCCTAGGTTGGCCACCTAGTGTAGCTCTTTACTATCCCTACTAAACTTCCTACTATTTATTTTCATTATTTTTCCATTTTCATCCATCCAGTCCCTGGATTGATGCCAAACACTCATAGAGGTGTTGTGTAACGTGCATAAGTGCATTTTGCCTGTTACATTAGGTAGATATATGCATGTCATGCAAATGCAAACACTTTCCAGTCACCACTAGAAGTGTGAGGGGTGGCTACTCATGCTGGATCAGTAAAGACCTCCTTACTCTAATGAAGGACAGAAATCATGCCTGGTCCACCTACAAAGCATGCCCATCCCCAACCCTCTGGGACATTTACAGGCATCTGAGGAACCTATGCAAACACCTGGCAAAAGCACTAAAACAGACTCACTTTCACAATCTCCAACAAACAAACCTTGGGGACTCTAGAAAATTCTGGTCATCCATTGGCTCTCTACTAACCCCCACCCCCCCTCCAGTAAGTTGGCCCTGCAGCTAAACTCTGCTGATGGCCCTATCACGGACTCTCTTGAAGTGACCAGGGCCTTCAATGACAAATTCTATGACCTGACCATGTACCTGAGCAAGCTCCAGAATAGCTTTCCAAAAAATCCCGTCCCCCTACAAACACCTCTGATGCAAACCGCAAGGCCCACAACCCAGTCTCTGTCTCCCCCATTCTTCTTCAAACAACTCTCGTACACTGACACAGCCAAACTTCTCAAGAGTCTCCCAAATCATGGCTCCCCTGGAGCTGATGGCCTGTCCTCTGTCTTCCTAAGACTCTTCTCCCTAGCCATCATCGCCCCTCTTACGATCTTCAACCTTGCCCTGACCACCTCCTCCATGCCTGACTCCTGGAAAACCACTAAGGTCATCCCCATCTTTAAAACTGGTGACCCCCAGTCCATGGACAACTATCATCCTATCTCCATCCTTCCTCACCTAAGCAAATTACTAGAGAAAATCGTACACCTTCAGCTGGCGGACTATGTAACCAAACACAATCTCCTATGTAGCCAACAGCATGGCTTTCACAAAAAACATCCCACTACAACTTCCTTTGTACCTCTGACTGATCACATCCTAATTAACATGGACCATGGAAATGCCACAGGTGCAGTCTTCGTCGACCTCTCCAAAGCGTTCAACATGGTAAACCAACCACTCCTCCACTCCAAACTTCAATGCCTTGGTTGCTCTCCAGAGGTCACTGCCTGCTTCAAAAGCTACCTTACAGGGTGATCCCAATTTGTGTGCATTGACCCTGCCTGCTGACCTACCCTGCCGGTCTCCACAGGTGTCCCCCAGGGCTCTATTCTGGGCCCCTTCCTATTCTCCCTATTTGTTAACTCCCTTCCCTCTGACTGTCTCAGCTGTCACTCACTCCTCTATGCTGATGACCTTGTACTCTTCTATAGCAGAAAGTCTCCTATCCTCATCTCCACAGCCTTCTCATTAAACTTCTCTGTGGCCCATAACTGGTTCTCGGACAACCTCCTCCTAGTCAACGGCAAAAAAAACAAAAGCCATGTTGTTTGGCTCCAAGCCCTTCTTAGCTAAATGCAAATCTGACCCCCCTTTAAACATCACATCCCCCGATGGCCTTAGTCTGGAAGGTGTCAAGCAATTCAAATACCTAGGAGTCCTGCTTGACCCCTCTGTCTCTTTTTTCTGACCACATAAGCTCCTTAGTTCTGAGGTTCCACCAAAAGCTAGGTGCAACTTATAGATTTTGACAATACCTCACACCGGAGGCTCACCTGGCCATCATCTAGGGTAATCTCCTACCCATTCTGGACTATTGCTCTTCTATATAATCCAGGACTTCCACTATAATCATGGCTAAACTGTACTCAGCCTATAGCAGTGCCTGTCGTTTTGCCTTGTTGGCACCCTTCGCCACACACCACTGTGTCCTCTACAAATCACTGGGATGGCTCCCGCTCCAAAGCCACTTTGACCTCACCCTGTACTGCCTGATTGACTCGGCCATCTGGACTGGCCAGGAATCTCCTCTTGCACCCCTCCTCACCATCTGCACCTTGCACCGCAGCCTCCACTCAACCAGTATCCCTCCTCTACACATCCCCATGATAACCACACATATGGGCACTAGAGCCCTGTCTGTGGCAGCCCCTACACTTTGGAACAGACTGCCTGCTGAACTGTGCACTACCAACACCCACCACCAGTTCAAAACCTGCCTCAAAGACTGGCTCCTATTGGCATCCACCTGCCACTACTTCCCTGAAAAGCCCTCCCCTCCTATCAGCCCTCTTTTCCCTTGCTGCTGTCTCTCTACTTCACATCTTTTAACCCTTCTTCCCATCTTTCCCACCTCCCCCCCATGACCAACTACTGCTATCTCTACCCTCTGGTGCAGCTTAAATGCTGCCATCCGGTCGAGCCTGCTCTAATTCTTCCTAGCACTGCTTATAGATTAGTTGGAATATGTTATTTGTTAGCCCCTGCTTATACTATGTTGTACCCACATTTCTGCTTGCTATGTCTGCGATGGCTACCATTTGTATGGATGTACTACTGAACCTGTTAACAGTGTGCTACACTGCTCTTCTATACATGTCTTTTTACGTTCGCTTGCACACATGCGCAAAGAACGTTTTGGGAGAGTAGCACACTTTGGAGGTGTGCCTCTCCCTTTCAATCTACTGCTCCGTTGAGCAGGCGTGGCGGTCCTGCACCAATGTGTGTGGGAGCTGTGTATGACAGCGGTGGTCTTTGCTTCAAAGAAAACCACCGCTGTCATACAGAGTACTGCGTCACGGCACCTCCCCACATCACGCCGCCCCCCCAAAGCTTTGGTGCTACGCTGGGAGCCCACCATAGCGTAGCAAACATTCCGCGTTGTTTGCCGTACGGGATGCTCAATCCCCGCCACGCAAGCGGCCCCCACATCATCCTTCTGCCACGCCGGGAGCCCACCAAGCATGGCAATGTCCCACATAGTCTTTTTTTTCACCTGTAAAGCAAACGGTCCCACGGCGCTTCTCCCAGTACCCCTCCCACAACCCGTGACCCACCCACCGCGCACTCCAGCCTCCCCTACACCCCCCAGGCTCGTAAGTTCGCGAATTTTCAATATTTTCACTCCAGATTTTCAACATTGCCATTTTATTACCTCCTCATGAGCAGTACAGCTCATTTTCACATCTGCCCCAAAACGTGTTTCGCCCATGTAGCACACAATGGCGCAGTCGTGGTGTGCTAAATCAATGTATGGGACACATTAAGAAAATCACAGTGACACTGATCATGAGCAGAGGTCTTAAAATGGCTGTGTTGAAAATTTGGTGAAAAAATTCCTAAAAGTGACCGTTTTACCATTTAATGGCGCTAGTAAAGTTCCAAGACGCTTGTAAGTTTGCTAATCTTCAATATTTTCACCAGATTTTCAACATTGCCATTGACCACACCTCTTATGAGCAGTAAGCAGGTCATTTTCACATCCTGCCCAAATGTGTTTCCGCCCATGTAGTGCACAATGGCGCAGTCGGTGTGCAAAATCAACGTATGGGACATAGTTAGACAATCACAGTGACACTGTTCATTAGCAGAGGTTTTAAAATGCCAATGTTGAAAATTTGGTGAAAAATTCTAACAATGACTGTTTCTGGCGATGGGTGCACAGTTCCACATGCTTTCGTGGGTTTCGAATTTTCAATATTTCCACTCCAGATTTTCAACATTGCCATTTTACCACACTTCCTTATGAGCAGTACAGCTGTCATTTTTCACATCCTGCCCAAAATGTGTTTCCGCCTATGTAGCGCACAATGGGGGTAACAAAAAGGTCATGCTGAACATTTATTGTGCAAATACCAGCAATTGCACAGGGCATTAGGATAAAGCACCATACTTGCCAAACACCACTGCAAATACCTGCAAGCGAACGTTCGGCATTGACAAATGCTTGTTTGTATAGTTATACTCTGCGCCACAGTGTGTGGCCCGGGTCATGCCTGAAAACGGTCCCTGGGATCAGTGCACCTACCCGGTTACTAAAGTCATAAATAAACAAATAAAATTGTGTACAAAAGCATGAAGGCTATTTTAAATCAATCAATCAATCAATCAAAATCTTTATTTATTCAGGCGAACATCATTGAGAGTAGCTCATTTACAAGATGGACCTGAGTGGTCATACAAATAAGGGTACACGGTTTTTTACAAAGACATGAGAATAGCATAACATTAGTACAATCAAATAAATAAGAGATATATACAAAATTTACAGATATACAAGGCACAGTAAAATAACTTAGCCTGTAAAATGAAGAGGATAATAGATATAGCAGGGATAATAATCAAATAATAGGGCTTTTGTAGGCTTTTATATGAAATGTGATAACTGACTGGGTAGAAGAAGGAAACTAAACATAGTGGATTACAGAAGGGAGGGTGTAGGTTGGATGGAGACTAGGCCTTATGGAAGCAGTTGCACAACTCTGGAAATAGGGCGTGTATAATCTTTTGAAGGATGATAAGGGTAAGAGGGTATTCAGATTCATAGATTTTTGAGTGAGTTCCAGACAAATGCTAGGGAATAGCTGATAGCAGCCCTCCCAAACCGGTGCAGGTATTGGGAATCTTTAGCATAATGAGCTTATTGATCCTTAAGGTGTATGGCCTAGATGTGATTCGGGTGAAACAGTCTGAGATATAGGAGGAGTTTGCCTGATAAAGCTTTAAAGATCCAGATTGCAGCATTCCTTTTCTTCTGTGCTGTAGGGATGTCCAATTGACTGCCATGTAAAGAGAGCAATGATGGGTGCTGGAGGGAAGGTCTGTAATAAATCTGATGGCTCTGTGATACAGGGTGTCCAGCTTATTTAAGAGGGAGAGTGAGCAATGGCCATAGAGAAAATCAGCATAGTCAATAAGGGATAGGAATGATGCCTGGATTAATCTTTGTTTGGAGTCTCTGGTAAGGTAGTGTTTTATTCTGTAAAATAGGCCAAGCCTTTGTCTCAACTTTTTTAATAGCTCTTCAATGTGGACAGAGTAGTCAAGCTTATTGTCAATCCAGACTCCAAGATATTTGAATTTATCCACAAATTCAGCTTTTCTCAAATAAGGTGGATAATTGTGGGGTGATGAATGATGGGGTAGTGGCAGAGCAATTCTTTGTTGCAAGGAAAATAGCTTTTGTTTTTTTTTGCATTTAGAAGTAATTTTTTTTCCAATAGGTTGTGTTGTAGGATGGAGAATTCTGACTGTAACAGTTCACAGGCTTTTGATGGAGAGGGATTGCTGACATATAATACAGTATCATCAGCAAACAGATGAATGTTAGATTGAGATATTAAATATAGAATAATGGACGGGGAAGGGTTTGATATGAGAATTTAATGCACACCCGAGTTGTGGGATACTACATAAACCCCGAGGGCGAAGCCCGAGGGGTTTATCAAAGCATCCCACAACCAGGGTGTGCATTAAATTCTCATATGAATCACCCTCCCCATCTTTTATTTTTTATAATAACAGACCAGCAATTTTTCTCCAGCAGTTTGTGAGACTGTTTGGCCCTGCCCACATATAGAATGATGGCCAATGAGGCAGCAGCATAGTTTGACTGGCATGGCTCATGAATGTCATAACAACCAGCTGGTTGTTATGGAAAATATCAACATGGTCAGTACACTGAGAGAAATTGCTGACCAGTTATTATATAGGAATAAACATAGTTAATAAAGCCTTTTTAAATAGAAAGGTTTTAGAAGCCATATAAAACAATAATAATGTCATGATTAGTACAGTTATACAAAATCCTTAAGGTATTTTCATAAAATTCATACTATAGACCTGTTACTGTATAAGATTCTATATATGAGAATGTGGTATACTTTATAAAAGTGTTTAGTCACTGTGGATCAGAGATATGCAGAGTCAATATCTGTGGAGATATACACTGTACCTTTAACTGAACCAGGAATTCCCCTGAACCCAACCCCTCCCCCCTTGGTTTTGAAACCACATGTTCAGACATGAAACAGCATGTCCAGACTTGTAAATAGAAAAGGACTCAGTTAGGTGGTCCCACCAAAAAGATATAAAAACCTCTTCATAGGGTTCACTTCAGTTCAGTCCAGTGGGGCTCAGCCCTGAGAGAGGAGGAGAGGTTCTACTGTTTGTGCAGACAAGCTGTTGAATGCAGATGAGAAGGTCCTTAGGAGCTCTAAGATCCAGGACTATTATGGGAGAAACTACTGATGTTAAGTAATGATTTTATTTGCAATTGTTTTGTTTTCATTTATTATTTTTCGAACTTTTGAAAAATAAATATCACACCATTGTGTGCTTTAAACCTGTAAATTTGCCTCGTCTGAAGTGTATTCCCATACGCTGTGATAACATCCACAATGGAGTTTACATTTTCCAATATCATTGTGTCCCATGTTAGTAAAGTAAATGCTATCTGGATATACAGGTATAAGATATTTCTGCCGATTGTGCATCATGTAAATAATAATGCCAACTTCAACCAAGCTGTCCCTCTACTGGTCCCTGCTGTACAGCCTGACTTTGTCTAGTGATGTGAAGCCAAAACCCTGGACCTATACCCCCTGCCCTGCCAGACAACTTTCATTTATGAGAGGTAACAGCCATGGAGGAGGGTGGGTTTGTGCCGGTTACCTTCTAGTATTAAGAACTGGGTACTGGGAAGGTGGGAGAAGGGTGCTGCCAAGGTGGGAGGGTGGAGGAACATAACCAATACTTATGGACAAAAAACGAGCTATACAATAAGAAAGATGGTGGACAGTCATGGAGGTGAGCAGGTTGGGCCTGTCATCCATCGGGGGATTTATTTACAATTTTCTAATGAAATGAAACAAACTGTGGGTGCGAGGGGGGAGGATGGTGGGAATGGGCTGCTGATAGAGAATGGAGGGACATGGTTACATTTTATTGTTTTTTGGGCTGGAAAGGGTGGAGGAGCTTTTTTTTTCATTTGTAGCTGGTCAAATACTCTTTCCTGAATATGAATAGTCCCCTATTCGGGAAGGGCTCCTGAATATTTGGGAGTCCTACTATTCGTGGCATTCAGGGAATAATACTCAGCCCTTGCAGGGCGACAACACGAAGTCACATTGACAGGAATACAGACATAGCTTATCAGTACTAAAATACATTGTGGGGCAGGGTAGCTACTCCTGATGCAGTGTATAGTATTTAAAGCAGCAGTGCAATGAAAAAAGTTTTTCCATTAAGCTAAGGTTGATTTGAGTTTTCTGTATGCTTTTTATGCTGTGTACGGTACATTTGCATTTTTTTCTGCATTCTTACCCTCCTCAGGTCCTCAGTATTATTTCATTGCAAAAATGAGGCACCCATCTTCTTTTCTTGAGAAATAATTATTTAAAAACTTTCATAAAATTCTTAAATGATAACAGAAACTGAAAATGTAACCACCAAAATAAACTGTTAGACATCTGGCATTGATTAGGAAGAAGAAAAAAAGGTGAGGTTAAATTTTAGCCCATTTTCGTTGCACTGCTGCTTTAAAATAGCTTGATTTTAGGAGGCATGATTTAAAGTGGTTAACCATTAATTAAAGTTTGTTTTGTTAGAAAGAACCAATACACTATGTACAAAATTCTTTTGAAAGTTATAGCCATGTCTGTATCAAGCTATGTAGTGGCTGTTCACATTCTGGGACAGATTATATCTGGATTGTTATTGCAAATACCAAGGGCAATTTTGTTTATTTCCAATTTTTCTTCTTGATCTGCTTGTGCTTACTTTCAATGTTTTCCATCTGGCCAACTGCCATCAGGACACTGGCACGTGTTTGACTCCAGTCCACACTCCCTTCATTGCATCATAACCCCTTCCCATGGTGGGACCTGTTTCACCTGGAGGAGGATGGAAGCCTATTTTGGGAATCACATATTCATTGTAAAGGGACTCTGTCACTTAGGCAAACCCATGGGAGGCCATCATTATTAGCAGACTTTTCCCTATTAAAGAGTCACCCATTAATCATTGTAGGGGAGCACAAGGGCACCACCTGGCTGCTTGGTGATGTCAATGTTACCAACCCATCCAAAGACACTTGTCCAGCATGAGAAGCACAATCCTCCACCCAGAGTCTGTGTCCCAAGACTCCACTAGACAGGTACTGGGCGTCAGAAATGCAATGTAAACCCAGGTCTCACCATGATATACATAATAATGTATGGATGTGAGTGTGCCATGTAAGGAATAATTCAGTCATTGGTGTGACAATATTGTAAGAACTGAATGACCTGGGTTGGTTGTGAGGCCCGAGGTGCAGCTGAGGGCCTTCTACCACTTAGGAGGTGAGGTTAGTACAGCACCGATGCACACCTAGAGTGGGTTATTAAAGGAATAATGCATGGCAGGGTGTGTGTCATGCTAGGATTATGCCACACCTGGGGGGGGTTGGGAACGAGGCCTTCGGCCGAGTGCATCCAATGTCCCAGGCATGGCGTTATCCCAAACAACACACACCCTGGAGTGCATTATTCCTATTATACAATGGTTTGTTGTTATATATAAAATAAAATAATAATTTTAAAGAATGTTTTTATTAGTGTGGAAAAATATTTTTGCTTCTTAAGAGGAGATGCAGAAAAAGATACGCAGCTGATAGAGCTCATCCATATTAGTTTCAGTGCTGATACTAGACCTGTGGTGTTATGCTGGGATAATGCCACGGGTCCAGCCCCAAACTAACCAATCACAGTCGAAGATTCTTTCTTGCCATTGTATAATTACACTTACAACATTTGTTAAATGATCAAAAGTGTTATAAAAGTATTTTATAAAACCCCAAGGTGTGTGATACTACATTAACAGCGAGAGCAAAAGTTTGAGTGGTTTACAAAAGTGTCATGCATTAAAGGGTGTAAAAAAAATCAGAAAACCTGCAGAGATTGTTTACCAAAAACATCTGCCAAGAACTACCCATTTGTGGCCTATCTAAAGGATTATTTAACATTTGGGAAAATTATCAAACATTTTGCTACATTTTCAAATAAAGAGAAAATGGATCTCAACAAAATCAGAAAAACAAAGGGAGAATAAGACTGAATTATTTATGTATTACCAGGGCTAGAACTTTAAGAAAACAAGCATTTGTCAATGCTGAATGTTCACTGTTTGCATTGTTGTTGTACCTACCAGGTCATGCTTGTTCATATTTTTACTATATTTTTACCCAGAATAGGTCAGATGAGGTGCAATATCTCATTTTCAGTGGGCTCCTACATTTTGACCCCGGATTTCCAACAGTCTTTTTATGACCTGACATTATGATCAAGACAGGTGGAAATGTTTTCCCAACCAAAAGGTGATTTCACAGTGCAACTGTGAAAACAAGTTTCAGAGGGGATTTGAAAAATGACAACTGACATGTTCAGAAGGTGGGGTCACACAAGGGATATTTATTTATTTAAGAGTTTTACCAGGAAAGGCATGCTGAGCGAGGACCACTCGATTCCAGATGCATCGTGGGGGAGGGGGAGCAGGAAAATATACAAATACAGTAACACACAGGAAGATTATGTTGAACATTATTGGCCAAAATCTGCAAATATAAAGTTACAAGTAAACTTTGGAACAATTCAACGTTTCCTCATAACTTAGTTTTTTTTTTCACATTTTGACCCCAAATTTTCAGCATAATCTTTTTATGAGCACTCCTTCAGAACATGACAGGTGTCATTTATAAAATAGTGTCCGAAACATCATTTTGTGCCACAAGCATGAAAACACATTTTGGCCGTAATTTGAAAAATGTCAGTGGTCACATCCATGAGGTGGTGTGAAAAAATGGCTATGTTGAAAAGATGGGGTCAAAATATTGAAAATTACCAAAGTTATGAGCATGTGTTGAAACATTTCAATGTACATTCAGGGCTAGATATTCAAACTGCGCCGTTCTGAGGCGCAAGCCCTTGCGCTGCGCAAAATAGTTGCGTAGGGGTGTGGCCCGGGCGATATTCAAAGGAGTTGCGCTATTGAGCAACTCCTTTGAATATCACCCAAGTCACAACCACTGTGCATGGCGCGAGTGGAACTTGTACCACCACAAGTGGTCAGAGTGGAGCATTCAACTTGCGGTGGCGCAAGTACCATTGCGCCATGCGCAAATTTCCGATATTCAAAAGGTGACATGCAAATGGGGCCATAATTCATGCAAGGCACGGGGGGACCATTTGCATCTGTTTATGGCTCCATTTGCATGCCATTAGCATGCAGGTGCGCCGATCCCCGAGGACTTGCGCCTGGCGCCCTGCCAGGCAGCAGCCATTGGGGACCAATGCCCCCTGCAGCCCGATCACGGGCAAAATAGTAAATAATCCCCCACCCCCCACTGGCCCGATCGCGGGCAAAGCAGTAATCTCCCCTTCCCCGACTGGCCCGATCGCGGGCTGCATAGATGTAATATAACCCCGAACTTATCCCGGTGGTCCAGTGGACTGATAAGGCCAGTCGGGCTGCATAGATGTAAAATACCCCAGAACTTATCCCTGGTGGTCCAGTGGACGATAAGCCCGATCATGAGCTGCATAGATGTAATATAACCCCGAACTTATCCCGGTGGTCCAGTGGACGATAAGCGATCACGGGCTGCATAGATGTAAAATAACCCCCCACCCCAAGACCATATCCCTGGTGATCGTATGTCCCCCACCCCACCCACCCACGAGCCCCACCACCCCGCTCTCCCCGCAGCGGTGGGGGCAGCATCAACCGCCTGCCACCCCGCCCGCCTGCCGACTGACTGCCGGTGAGCTGCAGCCCATTGGTGCAGAGCAAGAGCCAATGGGCGTGCAGCCATACCATACAAGACAGTCCAGATTTGTGAATGAATTCATTCACAAATCGGACTATCTTATATGACAGGCTGCGCCACTGGCCTGCTCGCCAGCACAAGCGGCTTCACCGGGCAGTCAGTCGGCGGGCGGCGGGCGGCTGGTGGGATGCTGCTGCCTGCTGGCTGCGGGGAGGGGTGTGGGCTCATGGGTGGGTGGGGGTGGGGACACTAGATCACCAGGGATGTGGTCTTGGGGCAGGGGGGTTATTTACATCTATGCAGCCCGCGATCGGGCTTATCGTCCACTGGCCCACCAGGGATAATTTCGAGGGGTTATTTTACATCTATGCAGCCTGCAATCAGGCTTATCGGTCCACTGGACCACCAGGGATATGTTGGGGACACTCTGCTGCCCACGATCGGGCCAGTGGGGGTGGGGATTTTACACTCTTGCCCATGATCGGGCTGCAGGGGGCACAGGACTGAGTTGGGGCCAGCCACAGGTGGCAGCTGCTGTTGCACCTGCAATACAGCAGCTCACCTGTGGGTGGCCCCACTTAAGCCTTTTTTTTGCTCAAAGTCCCGCAGGCGCAGGTTGGGGTTGCGCCTGCACAACTCTGCACAGCCCGCTGAATATCGGGCTGTGCAGTTTATGCATGGTTCCTCCCCCTCCAGTTCAGCATGCATTCATTTGCATTGCACTGTTGCTCAGCATGTTTTCTGTGGCGCAACTGCCTCCTGCTGAATATCGCAGAATGGAGCAAGTTTGGACTTGCGCAGGCGCAACCCTATTGAGCATGGTGCAACCCTTTTGAATATCTGGCCCTCATAATTTTTTTTTTATTTTTACCCCACATTTTCAACATAGCTTCTTATATCCCCACATAGCCTTCTCATTACCCCACCTCATGAACAAGGGTGGGGAAAATTTTCAAATCTTGCCAAAAGGTGATTTTGTGACACAAGGGCAAAAATACCTTTTGGCCAGGATCTGAAAAATGACAGCTGTCACATTCAAAAGGTGGTGTGGAAAATGGCAATGTTGAAAAATTGGCTAAAAATATTTAAAATTACCAAAGTTACAAGAGTGCATCGAAAAATATCAATGTATATTCATAACTGCAATGTTTTAATATGTTTACCCCAAATTTTGAACATAGCCTTCTTATGACCACACCTCATGAAGAAGGGCAGAGAACATTTTCATATCCTGCCTGAAAGGAGATTTCACACTGCAAATGCAAAAACACATTTTGGCCAGGATTTCATAAAAAGGCAGCTGTCACATTAATGAGGTGATATGAAAAAATGGATATGTTGAAAATTGGGGGCCAAATATTGAAAATTACCAAAGTTATGAGTATGTGTGTGTGTGTGTGGAAAATTTTCAAGGCATGCTCATCACGTTTTTGTTTTTTGATATTTGTATCCAAATTTTCAAAATGGCCTTCCTATGAACCCACATCATGAACAAGGGTAGAGAACATTTTCAAATCTTACCTGGGATGGATCTGTATAATTTCACTTCCATTGTTTATGAGGTGGGATCCCAAAAAAGCCATGTTGAAAATTTGTGGAAAAAAATCTTAAAAAATGACCAAGTTATGAGGACAAGTTCAAAACCCATTGAAGTACATGGAACCACATACCTAATTTCCTCCATTTATGATCCGGCATTGAAGAGCGAAGATGTGTCTCCAATTCAGAGAGAATTATGGCATTGTACCCTCGGGAGGTAACGGAGGTGGTGGACCAGCGGTATCAACATGTATCGATGGACAGTTATCTTTTTTACAGGATATATAAACAAGCATTTGTCAATGCCAGATGTTCACTGCAAGTATTGTTGTTGTACTATGGTAGGTCTAGGAGCAGATTCCCATGCCAGAAGACTAATATGGGCTGGGCTGGGCTGTGCGTGGGGGGCCAGTTACGGCGGGGCAGCAACAGACTCTTATTTAAATCAGAAATGACATGCATAAGGCTGAAACTGATCTAGATAGTGGGGGAATGTAGACTAGCAATTTTTACACTAACCACTGAGCCACTTAACTTCACTTTCTAATTGCTGTGATGCACACATGCTAATAGATATACACATATATGTATATATATTCCAGTAAGTATAACATAGCAGTGCACCCTCTACACACATGTTTACAGATTAAAAGAAAAAACATCAAGGGACTGTTTTCTTCTTTTCAGGCTCTGAGGGACATCAGAGGGTGGGGAGTTTCCACTAGACACCTCAGTTAAATAAGCAATGACATGCAGAAGGCTGAAACTGATCTAGATAGTGGGGAAATGTAGGCTAGCACTTTTTACACTAACCAAAGAGCCACCTAACTGCACTTTCTAATTGTCGTGATACACACACACACTGACTAATACAAATATACAAATATGCATATAAATTACAGTATAACATAGCAGTGCACTATCTGCGCGCACACACACACACACACACACACACAGAGCTTTATATGAGGTATACCATTTGAACATTGAAGTTTTGACATCAACTCCCTGACATCGAAACCCTGACATTGACGGACTTTGTGTCAACAGATTTTTCATTAATGGTGGGTAAGCACCTAACTCCACTGTCTGTGTGATGTGAAGTTAGATATTTAAAGTAGGTGGGTTGAGGGGGCACAGCCCCCCCATATTGGGGATGTAGCCCCACGGCATTGATACAGTTAAGTGTGGTGGTCAGTGGCGGCATGTTGCTGGTTGTTGGTGGGACACGTCAGCAATGTCAGCGGGATTGTGTCAATGTGAAGGATTGTGATAAAATTTCTGTCACTGTGGCTTGGTGGAGCCACTGTATGGCATTTATTTACTTATACAGCTAAGCCTAACTTTTAGTGTATTTTGGCTAAGCACTGTGTTTTGCACTAGCTTATTGTACTAATCTACTGCATGACTGGGTAACTAAGATAGGTGTCGCAGGTACGTGGGTATAAAGATAATGCTGGACACAGAAATAGGGTACAACACACCCATGCTGAGTTTTACTTTATACAACACACTGTAATTTTGGTATTACATGGGTAAAATGCCTCTTCTGGATTCCAAAGACTGGTTAATAGTAACCACAAGAAGTCTGTCCTGACCATGTCAGGCAGCCTTGGCAAAGCACCCAGCTAGCCGGCACAGTGATGTAGAGGGCTGAGGTGCTGTGCATCTTACCACTCACCATGCTGGTGACCTAGGTTCGGGAAGGAGCTCGGTCATCGGGGGGGGAATGAGTGTCCAAGGGACAGCTCTCTTTTCCTGAGGTAGGAGGGCTTGTCAACTCGGTCTTTGACTGACCCCAGGTGGAGTCTGGAGTTAGGGCCAGCAGCTTGAGTGGCATGAAGGGAGGGGGCTGTGGTCCTGCAGCATGTGTATACCTCCATGTACATGTGCTTCCACCGTAGTGGGGACAGCAGGAGAAAAACTGGGAAAAAATGGCTATTGCAGTCTATATGAAACCTTGCCTGCCTGCCTGCCTCAGTCCCACGCTGTCACCGGTTCACTGGCCCGCAATCTGGATGAGAGTCACTAGGTGTGGGGAATATGACCCCCTCCTCCTGGCCCTACCATGGGCATCAGTCCATGGGGCTTCTGGGATTTAGTGGACCAAGGAGACAGGTGCCAGGTGGGGGGAGACAGGGACAGGGCTCAGCAGCTGCGTGTGACAGGCTATAAGGGAAAAAATATAAATGGAACAAAAACAAACAAACAAACAAAAAAGCATCCAGCTAACCCAGAGAATAAGTCACACAAACTTACTAATTGCAAAGTGACTTCATTCATTTTAAACATTTAAAAATTCATACTGACAGACAGTATGGCAAACAAATCCACATTACCAGGCCAGTACTATGGGCTTCTATCTTGTCCATGCCACTAAATCTACTGTGGCAAAGTGGGATGTGGTTTTCAATAGTATTTGCTGATCTGCATCATCCACCCCCATCTCTGTCACAGCTGTACACTATTTTCTTCGCTTGGCTATCTATCTCCTTCTGCTAGGTGCAGATTTGTTCTTAGTTGTTTTCTGATCAAATATCTAACATCCTCTTTTCCTCCCTCTATTGCTCTACTCTTCTGCGGCGTTTTGGTTATTTGGTCTGCCACTAAAAGGACCCCTTACGTTCTCTGTGGTCTGCCAGACCCTTCGGTTGCTGCTGATGAGGACCCCATCTGGACCGTGCGAATAACTAGACGGACGCATAAAATAATAAGGCAGGTTTATTCTGTGCTGCAGATGTTGTTCTCCTGAGGACAAGCCCCAGACTGACAATTTCTGTGACTGACAGGCATACATGGCACTGCTAGGTAGTGCAGCAATTAGATACATGCAGGTTCTAAGTGCTCTTAAAGGGGCAGCAGCTTAACATTAAGCCCCATGCTTTATGTGTGCTTCACATCACCGCTGGTACAGTGAATGTGAGCACCACTCGAACAAGCAATAAATCTATAAATAGTTTATAAATAAAGATAATTTTAAGTAAGTTTTTAAAGCAAAAAAAAAAAACATTTTCATGCATTTCAAGGCATTACTTTCATAACCAGAATTCCACTGGTAGGGGAGAGGAAAGAACCTGGACTAAACTGGGGACCAGTCAGAGTAGCACCGGGGGGGCACAATAGTACTTGAGACTTGGTCATGCCACAAGCACTAAAGTGTGGGAGAAGGAAAAGGGCAGAGAGGAAAAGGTAGCAGCAGAAGGATACCCAGAATGCAGGCCAAAACTTTATTAACAGTTGCATAACAATATAGGCAGACTGTTAATGTAAAGGCATTCCTAAGGGGGAAAAAAGTGTTATATGAGGAATGCAGTACCCTCAGAACAGTTTCAAAATATAGGTATAAGAAGACATTTACTGCAAAACAATTAAAGATAGAAAAGGAAATAATCCCAAATCACACTGAGTCTGGTAACAAAAGTAAAGACCTCCATCGACTTTTCCGGTCTGTGGGAATGGAGGCATGTGTAGATTGCACTAGTTCCTGACAGGATGGGGCCAGGTCGTCACTATCAAAGCCACACCATTTGACTCTGTAAGTCCTGGATCCATTTGTGAACTTCTTCCTTAAGATCTTCTTGATCTTGTACACTGTGGTGTGTAGAAGAGAGTCCTGAGAAGAAGAAGGTTGAGAAGAAGAAGAAGTCCCAGGCAAATCATCTGGTAAAATGAAATTTGGCTGGAGAGTGTCAGAAGTGGGAAGATCTGTAGGAACTAGTTGCAAGTAGTCTGGAGGGATCTCAGCTT
Organism: Neoceratodus forsteri; assembly: GCA_016271365.2. Classification (NCBI taxonomy): domain Eukaryota; kingdom Metazoa; phylum Chordata; order Ceratodontiformes; family Ceratodontidae; genus Neoceratodus; species Neoceratodus forsteri. The sequence continues at coordinate 158,361,746 of CM057458.1, read as the reverse complement.
CAGAGAGGTTGGCAGGCTCAAGGGCAGCTTCATTTCTGGAGGACTGGGGGTCATCTGGAAGGTTGTTACTCAGGTACCCATATTTTAATCGGTTTATATGGACTTTGCTGTGTACCAGCTCACCATCCGACTTGCATCGCAGACAAACGTGGACCAGAGGAAGCTTTTCTACAATGTAGAAGAGACCAGTCCAGGGGCGAAGTAGTTTCTTGGTGGTGCCTGGAACCAGAACAGGTCAGTACAAATAAATAAAGTCCCCAACAGAGAATGAAGGCTCATGTGACTTGGCTGCAGACATTTTTTGCATTGCCAATTTTCTCTGGCCCAACGTGGTAATTGCAACACGTCGGGCAAGTTCAAGCTGTTCCAGCAGAGGGATAATGAAAGAAGAAGCTGACTTAGGAACCTCTAGCAGCGAGAGATCCCTGTCCAGTGCAGTTCTTGGATGACGTCCAAGGATTAAGAAGAATGGGGTGTATTCTGTACTGTCGACACAAGGGCTGGTATTGTGTGCAAACTGCACAAAGGGAACAAAACAGTCCCAGGTGTCGTGAGTCTCATCCAGATACTTGGAGAGTGTGCTGAGAATGGTAGATATCATTCTGTCACTCTGTCTGCTGTATTGTGGATGGTAACTTTTTGTATGTGTCTTTTTTATGTTGAGAAGTTTGCAAGTTTCTTGTACAATGGTGGATGGGTAGTTAGTTCCTCTATCTGAATGTAGGTACGATGGGGTACCATGACGACAAATGACTGTGTTGAGAAAGGCACTTGCCACAGTGGCAGCTTTAATATCTTTTAGGGGGATGAGTTCCAAATACTTTGTCAGGTAGTCCACAAAAACAAGGATGAATCTATTGCCAGAGTCAGAGCATGTTGGTAAGGGCTCAAAAATGTCAGTGCTGACTCTTTGGAATGGTTCAGTGGCTACAGGCATTGGAATGATGTGTGCCTTTGTCGGTTTGGCAGGAGGCTTTCTTTGGGAGCAGGGCTGGCAGGATTTTATGAACTGGACAATGTCCCTGTTCTTGTGTGGCCAGAAGAAGTGAAGCCTTGTCTTTTCAAGAGTTCTGTGTATTCCCATATGACCTCCAGAAAGTGAAGAGGCATGAGTGGAGAGAAGAACTTGAGGGATTAGAGAGGTTGGCACAACTAGCTGAACATGAGTTCTATCTATGTGATGACCCCTGCCTTCCTTGGTCCAAATGTGAAAAAGCACACCATCATTGAGAAAGTACTGAGAAGCAAAGAAAAGTACATCTTGGTGTTGTTTCTTTTGTTGAGGTAAGGTTCCAGACTCTAAGTAGGAGATTATGTCCGTACATTAGGTGTCAGTTCTTTGTTGCATTTTAACAGTTGCCAGGATAGATCGGATGTTGAAGAGATGAGAAGCTCTTCAGCTGCTTGCAGTAACTGAGGATTTGTGTGTGTGTCTCTCTTTGTAGAAGTGGTTGGTAGCAGCAAAGCAACTTGAGGTGCTGTAGGAGTGTCCACAGGAAGCACATCAGTGGCATGGAAGGGAAGAACTTGTAAGCAGGATTCTTCATCTGTTGAGGAGGATGCAGAGGGATATCATCTCTGGCTTACACCATTGACATTTGAGTGAAGTCAACCTCGTCTGTATTGAATTTCAAAGTTGTAGAATTGCAGCATGGTGATCCATTGGGTGAACTTGCCTACTGGCTCCTTCATTATGAATAACCATCGGAGGGCCGAGTGATCAACGATAGCTGTAAAGGAGAAGTAGCGAAGGTAGCAGTCAGATTTCTTCATGGCAAATACCATGGTTAGACATTCTTTTTCTGTGATGCCATAGTTCTGCTCAGCTGAGGAAAGAGAGTGCCCTGCATAGGAGACAACTCATTCTGTTCCATCTTGAATTTGACAGAGCACAGTGCCCACTGCAAAGGAACTAGCATCTGAGTAGAACTTGAAGGGTTGGTTGAACCTTGGGTAGGCCAATACTGGAGAACAGATTAGGTTTTGTTTTAAGGTTTCAAAGGCCTCTTTACATTCAGAAGTCCAAATATAGTCACATCCCTTTTTAGTGAAGGCATTCAGAGGAGCTGCAATCTTGGCGTAGTTGCAAATGAACTTTCAGTAGTAGCCAGACAAGCCCAGGAAAGCTTGAAGGTCTTTGAGATTGTTAGGCTCTGGATAGCGTTTGATAGCTGAGAGCTTGTCTGGATCTGGAGAGATGCCTTGAGAGCTAACCAAATGTCCCAGGTAATGAATCTGTTGCTGTGCCAAACAACACTTTTCTGGGCGAAGCTTGAGATTGTCTTATCTGAGATGTTCGAACACTTATTGGAGATGTTGGAGGTGCTCTGGCAAAGTTCTGCTGTAGATAATCACATCATCCAGGTAGAGCAGGCAAGATTTCCAAGACAACCCACATAGTATGGCTTCCATAATATGTTGAAATGTGACTGGACTGTTCCGAAGACCCATAGGCAGATGTTTGAAGTGAAAAAGTCCCAAGTGGCAGCGCCATGCTGTGTAAGGATGAGAAGTTAGTTCAGAACATGATAGAACCAACTCTGAAAGTCTAGAATGGTGAAGTAAGGAGGACTGCCACATCTAGACTCTCTAAAGTATCTTTGGTTGTAGGCAAGGGATGAGCATCCTGCACTGTGTAGGCATTGAGTTTTCTGTAGTCTACCACAAAGCGATACCCTTTGTCTTTTTTTACCAACAGCAAGCAAGGTGCACCCCAGGGACTTGTAGATTCTTCGACTATGTCTTGATCAAGCATGTCTTTGATTATGTCCTTGAGGAAATGTTTCTGTTTGTGTCCCACTTTGTAGGCTTGCTGAAGGATTGATTTCTGGTTGGGCTGTACTTCAATAGTGTGTTGCAGGATATCACAGCATCCAAGCTTGTTATCTGAACCAACAAAGACATTTGGGTAATTCTCCAGGAATTTCAAAAGTTGTTGCTTTTCCGTTGCAGATGCTGGAAGTTTGGAAGAGGATAGTCACTGACTGAGGGGTAACTCTGTTGAAATTGGAGTGGTTGTGATAGTACTGACAGGATAAGAGTTGGTGAAACCAGGCTGAGGTTCTAACATGAGATGGAGCTGGTCCCCTGAAGACAAGCAGACAGACTTTCTGATGTTGGCACCCTTTGAAATGACCACTGGCTCATCTGTGAAGTTGCAGAATTTTTGGAAGACTACGCCATCATGCACCACCGATAAGGTATTTCCCACAAGGAGACCTGATGAATGCAGCACGGGGGATCCTGTGACAATGCCAACAACACCTTGTGGAAGTGGTTTACCTCAAATCTTGGCAATCAAAACCATTTCTGACTGAGGAGGCACAGTGACTGAGTCTATAACTGCGAGTTGCCTCTGAGGATCTAGCAACAGTTTGTTTGAGGCAAAGTCTAGGATGACTTTGTGAGCTTTGAGAAAGTCCAGACCAAGAATTATTGCAGGTTGAAGATCAGGTACTATGTAAAATTGACAGTAGCTTGCTGTGAGCCAAAGTGGAGCTTCAGATAGACTATGCCTGTGATAGGTACTGTAGCTGTACTTGCTGTGATAATGTACTTTATGACAGCTGGAGAGACATTAGGTATGTGACGAATAGCTTGGTTATTTAGAATACTGCTGTTGATAACTGATATTTCTGCTCCATTGTTGACAAAGGTGTGCGTAGACCAATCCCCAATGGTTACAGGTACATAGTTTGCTAGGAGGGGTGATCAGATGACCAGTCCCTTTGCCCCTGGAAGTGAGAGTGTGCCAGAGTTCGCAGTTGGAGGAAGTGTTTTGTTTGAATTGTGAGAGTCAGGGGGGCAGTCAGTTTCTGTGTTCCCCTGCCCAAGAAAAGCCCCAAGTCAGTTGGGCGGCACTCGTTTCCCTGATCTTGGGAGTAGTTGTGGTTATCATGTTGATTGCTCTGTGGTGGGCATCCTTGGTTCTCTTGATTCCTGTGGTAATACTTTAACTTTTGGCAAACAGCAGCAGTGTGTTCCCTGAATCCACACCAGTGGCATGTCACAGGCTCTTGGGAAGGTGGAGGTGGATCCGGTCGCTGTCGAGGTGGTGACATAGTGTTAGTATTCACTGAGGAGGCAGTTGAGCTGATGTGTAAGGTATTGACAGTTGAAATAAGCTTGTCAATCATTGCTTGTTGCTGTTGGACACATGTGGTGAGTGCAGCCAGTTGTGAGGTTTGGGGTGCCTGAGCACCGGCAGACTAAAACATAGAGGGACTCTTGGGTTAGTCATGCAGCTTGGATGGTGTCTGTCCAGGTGGTTGGCTTTTACTGTATGAAATAGGCACAACATTGAGGAGGTAGTCCCTGGACAAAGGCTGCTACTTGATCTTTCTCTGTTTTCTGTAGGTGCTTGCATTGAGACTCAATGTCCACTATGAAGGCTTCAAGAGATTTGTTGGATTGCATTGTACGTTCCTACAGCTCTTGCTCCAATAACCAGGGTGGATGTGCTTGGAGAAAATGGGCTTTGAAGGTTATGTACAATGTGGCATTATCTCCTTTGACTTGGTCTGGAAGTGCGTTGAACCAGGAAATGGCAGTCCCTCTCAGAAGCAAGCACAAGGCATTGGAGATGTGCAAGGGATCAGACCAACCATTGAAGGAAATCCATGCTTGGAATTGTTCCAGCTAGTTGACAGTGTCTTCATGAGGCAAGGCTGAGAAGGGTACTGGTTGTAGGCTGGTATAGACCGTGGACTGTGGTGAAATGGCTTTAATATAGGCCAAGTCATCTTGAATAGCTTGCATAGCTGGTGCTCCTTGAGCAGAAATAGAAGACTGGATGTCATGGAGGATTGTTTTGATTTTGCTGCTCTGCGCCCTTGAGGTGGGTGACGGTAGGACTCCAGACACTCCAGCACCCATATCTGTGTTGTCGTCAGACATCATGGTTGGAGATGCGCTTCATTTCACTAAGCGAAGGTTGTATGGGTGAGAAGTAGTTGTCATCATGCAGGAGACAGTACGTCGTGTCATTGATGAGATGCTGAGCAAAAAATTATTTTTGTAGGCAAAAGTAAAACTTTTGTAGCAAAGTTCATCAATTGATGTCTTAATAAAGAATTTCCACTCAATTCTGTGTTGCCCTGGACTTGATTGCTCCTATTTGTGTTTGATCACTCACTCTTCACCCAAGATCCCCTTGGTTTGATGGGTCCTTGAAGGAGTTGGGGCGAAGCGGTCGAAGGCTAGAGACAACATGGTGGAAGTCCAGCCTGGATGCTGACAGGCTCAGACTGATGTAGCATTATGATGGCTATCAATCAGAACTCACCCGTAAGAAGGCAAAGTTCCTGTCTAGGGAGATTTCTGCTGCGCAGAACCGACTGGCTCAACTCTTTCGTACTGTGGACAGATGGTGCAATCCAATCTGTGTGCAGTCTGGAAGAGTTTTTTCAGAAGTTAAGTGTGATGAGCTAGCTCGGTTTTTCACAGATAAGGTTGCCAGCATCAGGTCCAGAATTGGCCTGGCTCCTTCCATGAGGGGTTGTGGAGGTCGATGGAAAAGTGGTGAGCACCCAGTCTGTCTGAACGGATTTCGACCGACCGGAATTCATGGACACTGTGAAGATTGTCCAGACTTTGTGTCCAACCTGTTGTAGTTTGGATCCAGGCCCTACCCCCCCTTTTGGTGGGATGTGTAGATGTCATCTGCCTGATCTTAGCTGACATTGTATGGAGATCCTTGGAGAGGGGAACCTTTCCAGATCCCTTAAAGGAGGCAGTCATTAGACCACTCCTGAAAAAACCCTCCTTGGATCCCACTGATCCAGCTAACTACCGACCTGTCTCTAACCTCCCCTTTGTGGGGAAGGTTATTGAGAAGGTGGTTGCATTGCAACTTGACAATCACCTGGAAACACAGTGTTTATGAAGCTCTCCAGTCTAAATTTAGGAAAAGGCATAGCATGGAGACTGCCTTTGTCTGGGTACTAAATGATCTCCTGATGGTGAGAGATCGAAAGGCTCGTACCATCTTGGTTTTTCTCGATCTCTCTGTGACTTTTGACACTGTGGACCATTTTGGAAACCCTGTGGGTACTTTGTGGCCTGTCAGGTACAGTCCTCAAATGGTTTCGATCTTTCCTAACAGGCAGGTCCCAGAGGGTGGTCATCGGAATTTATTCCTCTGATGCCCTCCCCCTGTCCTGTGAGGTACTGCAGGGCTCCATATTGGCTCCCATGTTGTTCGCAGTGTATATGCTGCCCTTAGGAGATATCATTAGGTGATACAGCTTGAGAATTCACTGCTATGCAGATGATACTCAGCTGTATATGTCCTTTGTGCCGGACAGGTTGATGCAGTTTCCGTGCTAAATAGCTGCCTTTCTGAGATCAAAGACTGGATGAGCTTGAGTTGGCTGAGATTAAATGTGGATAAGACAGAGGTGCTGGTTATGGAACCGGTCCGCCCAGGGGTGGGTTTTGGTGCTGGGCACATGTCGGGTCTTTGGCTTGATGGTGTCCAGCTTATTATCTCCAATCGGGTGCGTAACCTAGGTGTTGTTTTTGATGATGGCTGGATCTTGAAGTGTCAGGTGTCAGCTGTGGTCAAATCCTCATTTTACCATCTGAGGAACATCGCCTGGGTGAAACACCTGATTCCCCCAGGTGACCTTCCAACACTGGTCCACGCCCTCATTACTACCCATCTAGACTACTGTAATGACCTCTACATAGGGCTGTCTGAGGTTGATATCCGCAGCTTGCAGCTGGTGCAGAACGCTGCAGCCAGATTATTGACTGGTACTTCCAGGTCCAGTCATATTACTCCTGTTCTTCACGAACTACACTAGCTGCCAGTTCAGTGGTGGATCACCTATAAGGTAGGCTTGCTTTCCTTTAAAGCCCTACATGAACAGGGACCCAACTACCTAAAAGATCTCCTGATTCCCTACTCTCCTAATTGCCCTCTCCAATCCACCAACAAGGATTGCTAGAGATTGCCAGGGTTTGTCTTAAAATGTCTGGCGTGTGTACTTTCTCATTTGTAACACCAACCTTGTGGAATTCTCTACCTCATTGGTTAAAAGAATGACCATTACAAGCTTTAAATCAATGTTGAAAACTTATTTGTTTTTATTAGCCTTACCTGATTAATTGAATTGGACTATGCTGATTTTAATATTTTTATATTTTGTTTTAATGTATTTATAATCTGTGAAGTGCCTTGGTTTTGAAAGGCACAATAAAAATAAAGACTAATTTGATCTGATTGTTATTTAAATAAAGGTTTTGTTGCAGAAATCAGCTATTTGTTGCAGTGTCCATTCATTTCAATAGGACTCCCATTGATTTCAATGGAGTGAGGTCAATTTGTGCCCTTCACAAGATGGCAGCTGAACTGTGACATGCAGTTCCTGTGGGTTTTGACTGCCTGACTGTAGCAAGATGGCCCTCAGTAGGGGGGTTAAGGTTCACTTCCTGTCTTGTTTTTTTTGCTGTTCCCAAGATGGAGGATTTGTGCTACGAGGCTACCTGGAGCTACTGCAATGATCAAAATGGCAACTGCCACCCTGCTGAGCTTTTTCCCTAGTGAGAGGGGAAAAAATGGCAGGCTTTCTGATTTTTGTGTTGAGTCACAAGTTGAGGAGGGAATAATAATTATTTGGTGGTTATTTGTTTTATTTTATTATTTGCAGTGTTTTGTTGTCCTTTGTGTTTTTAGGGCTGTTGCTCACATTTATCTCATGTACTATCCTGTTCAGTTATGTGCCCTGCTTGTGCTTTGGTATGATTTCTCTCTCTTGCAGCTGTCCCCGGTATTTATACTGTGCCCCGCTTTGTTTCATTTTTGCTTGGACTGGTGTCTCTTTGTATTTTATTGTGTATATAGCTGCCTTTCTTATGCATGGCCGGGCGGCAGCTTTGTTTGGCAGCAGTTGTGAATCGGGAGCGGCTCATTCTGTAGCAGTTGCAGCAGTCCAGTATTTATTTGTGCTTGCCTTTTTTTCTCTCACTCTCTTGCCCCATTTATTAATTTTTTATTCTGTAGTGTGGCTAGGTGAGCGCCCTCCCTCTCTTTTTTTTTTGTTTCTGTTTGCTGTCCTGTGGAATTTATTTTCTGTTGCGGGCCATTTGTTGTGTTGCCGAGCGGGGAGGGGGATCGCTCTGTGTGGCTGCAAGCCAAGGTAAGAGCTGTGGTTTGTGGGGAGCTGCAGAGTGGCGCAAGCTGGAGGGCCAAGTGTGGAGGAGCTGCGATCCTCGTGGCGCTGGCTGGTCGGCTGTTTTCTGTTGCTCCGAGGAGAGCATTACTGCAAGGTGCCGGGGAAGGGATTGCTCTGTGAGGGTGGCAGGGTGAGGTGGAAGCCCCAGTTGCTGTCGGTGCAGCTGCAGACCCCCTGAAGATGCCACTGTGCCTTGCAGATTTGGGGTGGGGTGGGGGGACCTGGGATGTCATGCTGGCAGTGGCAAAAGGAAAGCCACAGTTGAGAGGAGCAATCGGGTGGCAGGGTTGAAGAAAGTTTGTTGTATGGTGCTCCATTTGTGTAGCATGGTACAGTATGCTGTGGAGGAATCCTGGCTGAGATGGAAGGGACAGAGTGTCAAGTGTTGTGGAGCGGTAGTCGGGAGACAGCGGGAGGGCTTATTTGTAAAATGATCAGACGTAGTATTATTTTCCCTGTCTGTTCTTCAGCTGTGATTCCCACTGTGAGAGGGAGTCTTTATAGAGAGCTGGCTTGACAGAAGGGAGCTTCAGGCCATACCACAAGGTGTTGCGGGGGGGGGTCATTTTGAGCTCTGTGGAGCAGATGCTTGGGTAATGTGAATTTTTAAGTTAATTTCTGGAGCAGCAGGCTAGCAGAGTGGATCACTTTAACTTTTGCTAGTTTGTTCACAGTAGGAGACTTCAGATAAAAACAGGAGACAATTCACTTTTTTTTCCTCTATGCAGCCAAGGCTGTTTGTAAAATATCATTCAAGCAGTTCAGACATACTGAGGTGATGACTTGGGGTAACCAGCGATGCAGAGAAATGAGATGGGGTCTGGACAGCAGAAGGGCCGCATTCTCCACCATGTGTGGCATTTTGGTTAGTTGGTCTGCCACTAAAAGGACCCCTTACCTTCTCTGGGGTCTGCCAGATCCTTCAGTTGCTGCTGATGAGGATCCCATCTGGACTGTGTGAATAACTAGACGGATGCATAAAATAATAGTAAGGCAGATTTATTCTGTGCTGCAGATGTTCTTCTCCTGAGGACAAGCCCCAGACTGACAATTTCTCTGACTGACAGGCATACATGGCACTGCCAGGCAGTGCAGCAATTAGATACATGCAGGTTCTAAGTGCTCTTAAAGGGGCGGCAGCTTAACATTAAGCCCCATGCTTAATGTGGGCTTCACACTTCCAAACACACTATCAGGCCTACCTTCTCAGATCATCAAACAAATACTTACTCCAACAAGTCTCTTATTCTTATGCTTCAACATTCTGGAGCTCCCACCTATTGGTGCCACATAATACTTCATCCCACTCCCTATTCGTAAGAGCCTTTAAAAAGCATCATTTGGACTTCTCTGCCTGTAACTTCACGCGAGGAGATTACTGCTGCTGTCTGAACACTGCCCCCATCTAGGAGCTATTTGATGTAGCTTAATTCTCATTTGTACTGTACTCCACTCTTGTTAACCTGATTACCAGTAGCAGGCTGCCACCTTGAAATGGTTGAGTTAATCTATTGCTATTACCATCTTGTGCACTTTGACGTGTTACTGACTGCACCCTACATATCATTATTCCTTTTTTTTTACTTTACTGTACTGTACCTTATTTTACTGGTAAGTAACATAAATTTTGTAATGTTTTTGTGCCGCTTTTCTGTACTGTCCTTGGTCATTCCTGAAACTAGGCATTTATTTGTCTAGTGTACCTACGTGGCACACAAAAGATAAATAAATAATTTAATAATAAATAGGGGATGGTGGTCTTGCTTTGATCGGATACCTAGCCAGTTGGGTTTGGTACAAAAAACACTAATTCAAAAGGATGGATTGTTAGACAGTAAACATACCTAACTGCTGCTGCTGCTTCACCCACAAAGAGCCATGTGCTCACTGAATGGAGCCAGTGCATGCATGAAATTAAAGTAAATATGGAACAGTGAAACAGCATGCAGGAGGAAAATTGTACTTACTAGTGTAACATTTAACCCCCAAAGAAGTGTCACGTCTAAGGTGCGAAGCATCAGGGTCTAGTTCTGTTTGCTTTGTTTCGGACTCAGAATTATTTGGATTTAATGTACCACTGGTAACTGCATTTGGGGTTCCAGTCTAACAAAGGCTGACCTTCATTTTTTACATAGTTGTTTTTTGTTTGTTTGTTTATTTGCTTAACGGGTTAAACACACTAGAAAATGAATTCCATTTACAGGTGCTGACCCACAGTTAATACAAGCAGATATAGTACACAAATTATACAACAATAACATACATAAATATAGGAAATACACATTCCACGTCTCTCCTTAACAATAAAATTCAGTTAAAACAATTGCAATCAGATAATGACATAAAGTGCTGTAGCAAAGTTCTTAAAAAAGGATTGTAATTTGTTATATTTCTAATATTGGAATGTATATCATTACAAGTACTTGGCATGACATGAGCAAATGCTTACTGTACACAGGAGGTTTTCATCAAGGGGAATTTCAAAACTGCTATATCCACCCAAGATCTGGAATAAAAACCTATATCATGTCTCTGCAAGTGTTCCCACAGACCTGAAGGGACCCCAGATTTAATATCCTAAAAGTGAACCCGGCCATCAAACATTTACAATACAGATGGGCTGCAAATCAGACCATCTCTTTTAAAGTCACACAACGGTATGTACTTCAAGGAGCCAACAAGGCAAACTTAAAAACTGTCTGTAATAGGGAAGATTATTTTGAAATTATGTTAATGGAAGCATTATCAGTCAGAAGTGCAACATAATTAACAGTTGGAAGTAAACACTGTTTTACTATAGCCATTCTAGATACAGTAGTCAAAAAAGCACACAACCTGTACAGTAACGCCACCTTAGGATGGATTTTAGATGTCACCTTTGCTATGTAAGGTTCATAGCTCAAAACTGGGTCTAATAAAACACCCAGATATTGAAAGGTGTCAACATTCTTGTAGATTATACTGTCAGGTGCAATAACCTGAAGACTCTGAACCCTCTCTCTAAGCATAGCTGATGTGCCAAAAAAACATTGTTTTTGTATTTACTTTGTTAAGGACCATTCTATTGGATGTCAACCATTGCTGCAAGTTGCCCATTTCTTTTGTTAAGATCCCATTTAACTCAGTAATAGATGGTCCGTGTGCATATATTACAGCACCATCGACATACTGTACAGTGTAAGATATACATCCATCAAGACAGGAGAAATCCTATCAAAATATAAAGAAAACAAAACAGGGCCTAGTATGGAGCCCTGAGAGATTCCATACTTCACAAGTACCTTGTCAGAGAAACTACCACCTGATTTAACCATCTGGTATCTATCCTTATGATGGTCCGTAAACTACCCCAATGCAGGCTGACTTATTCCCCAGAAACCCAGTCTTGTAATCAAGAACCCATGGTCAATCAGGTCAAATGCCTTGGTCAAGTCCATGAACATGGCCCCAGTCAAGTATCCTTTCTCTATTCCCTCTAGGACCACGTCCGTGAACTCGACCAAGGCAGTCTCCATTCCGTGACCTTTTCTAAACCCATGCTGGCTCTGAGACAACAAACCATACTTTTCTATGTAATCAGTAGGCTGTTTGTATACAATTTTTTCTTGAACCTTTGATAAGGCCAACAGTATAAATACTGGCCTATAGTTTCCAAAATCATAAACAGAACCAGATTTGTGAATGGGAACTACAAAGGAATTTTTCCATAAATCAGGGATCTGTCCCACTGAAAAGGGTAAATTAAATAAAATACTGATAGGATAAGATAGTTCAACAGAAGCATCTCTTAATAGATTTGGAGCAAGATTTTCACACCCTCCTGAACTACCAAGTTTTATTTGCTTTAAAAGTTTAGTACTTCAGTTGGTGTAGTAACTTTTAAATAAGATTTAGGTCTCTCTTCAATCACACCAATAACTTTACTCAGTAACAATCTCTGTTCTCCTTACAATACATATCCAAATCGGTAAACCTTTTATTAAATTTATTTGCTATAGTCTTAGAGCAAGTAATTATATCCCCCTCGTCATAATCAGTTCAGTCTCATTAGTAGGTCTTATTAAGCTACTGATTGTATTCCAGAATGTTTTATTGTCTGATAAACCATCAATTTGTTTTTGTTTTAGAGAAAAAATAAAAACAAATAGGTTGAGGGTGATGCCTTTTATTTGACTAACAAAATTATTTCTGAGACTAGCTTTCGAGAGATAAAACTCTCTTCTTCAGGTTAGATAATCCATTGTTGCCAGTTTAATTTGAGTTTTACATTTATTTTTTAAGCAACGATAATTTTGAAAATTGACCACGGTTCCATGTTGTTTATATTTGCTCCATGTCTTATCACGTTCTTTCATTATTTTAAACAGGGGCAAAGTGAGCCATCTAGACTGTTTTCCACTTCTGCGTCTCTTAACATACGGGGCATACTGATTTAACACTAAAGTAAATTCTGAAATAAAAAAACTAATGCACAATTAACATCTGGAATAAAATACAAATAGGACCAATCTACATTTCTTAATTTATCACAAAACCCCTGTAAGTCAGAACGAGCAAAGTTCCTAAACAATTGTATAACGGGATTAGGTTTCCTTGGGCTTATATGTTTCCACAAACAAAATATGGGATGGTGGTCACTTAGTGAGTCAGCCATTATTCCACATTTCTGAACATGATTTAGCTTACTGGTTAATAACTAACCTAACACACTATGGCCTAGATATTAAAAGGGGGTGTGCCCGGCGCAACTGAGTTGCGCTGCTGCATCCCTTAAGTGCACCCCAGGGCCATATTCAGAAGGTGGGGATGTACTGTGCAATTCGGATCGCCACAGTGCAAAAGATAATGTATGCAGTGCATCCGAAGGGGGCGTTCCTCTGCATATGCAGCACATTGCAATGTCCAGCCAAGATGTGTGGTGCAGCTGCCAACACATCTCGGAGATATGCCGCACAAAGCTACACCTGGAAAACCAGGCATAAGTCATAGCCACCCACAGGTCAATTGATCAATCAATCAGTTAATCAAAATCTTTATTTAATCAGACAGAACACCATTGAGAAGAACTCATTTTTGAGGTGGACCTGAACAATAAACATACTCAGTACACAGCTATACATACATACATAGCTATACATATTCATACTTACAATAAGTTTTATATATACAGTATATACATGTTCAAGTTCAGTACATAGTGTAAATTGTGCACACAGTATACATGCGAATACACAGAGGAAAATAATGTTTACATCAGTATACAGGAAACAGGATCCAAAGGGGGAAGTGACAAGGGTTAATATAAAGCTAGACTAACACTGCTGGAGAACACAGGCAGGTACCTGGAGTGGCATAAACATTGATAAAGATTTTGGTGGGGCTTGTGAGCGAGGAACAGAGGGTAAGAACAGAGGAAGATGATGAGGGGGTAGAATTGGGACATACATTACTGGGAAAGAAAGGGCAAAAACAAGTATACTTGAAAGGAAGGGGACCTGCATAATGTGCCTCTGAAAGTAAGAGACAAGTGCGACCATCGGAGAAATAATTATTGGTTCTAAGATTAAGCACCTGTGGTATGATATGGGTACCTATAAGGAGGGAGGAATAAAGAAAAGGGGTGTGGAAAATACCAGATACCAGGGGGACTCAGTGGCACAGAGACATGGTGTCATATCGTTAATCAGGGGAAGCAGTTACAAGACTCCTTAATAGATCATACATAAAGCATTTTGAATGCCAAGAAATTGATGGGGTGAACTAGTTTTAAGGGTTTTTGTAAGTTGTTCCATAGTATAGGTAGTGCGTAGCTTATGGATGATCTACCGAAATGCAATTTGACTTTTGGCACAGTACGTATGACGTCGGAGGCACTTCTCAGGGTATACTTATCTACCGTGTATAATGGAAGGTAGTTCGACATATATTGAGGTAGCTTTTTAGTGATTGCTCTGTATGTACAGTAAGCAGAGTTTTTTGTCTTCTATAGGCAAGGGATGTCCATCCAATCACAACGTTTAAGGAGCAGTGGTGCATGGAATATAGGGAACTAGTAATGAATCATATAGCTGTATGGTATAGTATATCTATTTTGGCTAGTGCAGAGGCAGGGCCTTGGCCATACAAAAAGTCAGCACATTCCAGCAATGGTAGGAATGTGGTGAGTACTAGTCTCTTCATAGCATCCTGAGTGAGCAGATGTTTGATTCTGTAGAAGAGGCCAAGCCTACATTCTATTCTATATTCTACCACCATCAAATGGACCCTCCCTATAGAGTGACAGGGCCTAGTATGAAATGTGAAAACTAACTGAAGCAGTTGCATAAATCTTTAACAGCTACATGAAAAGAGTTGTCTGTTAAGGTTAGCAAGCAATGTGAGAAGGCAGTAGGGAGGGCTGGGGGTATACTGGGATGTATAGGGAGAGGCATCAGCAGCAGAAAACAGGAAGTTGTTATCCCTCTGTACAGACAGTTGGTGAGACCCCATCTGGAGTACTGTGTCCAGTTCTGGAGACCCCATCTCCGCAAGGACATAGACAGGATAGAGGTAGTCAGAGGAGGGCAACTAAAATGGTGCAGGGTCTGCAAGAGAAGCCATATGAGGAGAGACTAAAGGAGCTTATTATGTATACCCTTGAGGAAAGAAGGAGAGGGAGGACATGATAGAAACTTTTAAGTACCTCAGTGGAAGCAACAAAGTCAAGAGGTAGCATCTTTCAGAAAAGAGACTTGCAAGAACAAGGGGACACAATTTAAAGATAGAAGGAGGGTGGTTCAGGGACAATGTGAGGAAGTATTATTTCACAGAGAGGGTAGTGGATGCATGGAACAGCCTTCCTGAGGAGGTTGTGGGGTCTAAAACTGTGGCAGAATTCAAGAATGCATGGGACAGACATAAGGCAATTCTTGTGGGGGGTAGGAAGAAATAGGCTGTTGGTTAACTAGGATCTGTGGCCTATCCTGTAGGCAGGGAAATGGGCAGACTAGATGGGCCAAGCAGTCCTTATCTGCCATCAAAGTCTATGTTTCTATGTTGACATGGAAGCAAATGACATTTAGAAGACATGAGGATACAGTTTTCCTTTAAGAGAGTGGAGATTTTACTGGCACACAGTTTGAAGGGGGAAAAAGTATTATCCTGAAGTACATGAGCAACAGATGGCTTAGCGGTTACACAGCATGCTGCTTGGGAGAGGTGTTGTGCTCCTATGTGAAAAGAACAACATGCAGCTTGAGAGAGGAGGTGTGCTCCTTCAAGTAAAAGAGCAGCTGATGTACGAGGTACGGCTTAGACTAAATTCAGAAAATAAAGAGAATAATTCACTTCACTAAAAAGTGAGCAGAGAAGCTGCTGCAATTTAAAATTAACAGGGGCGTTTCATATACTGAAAGCCTGCAAACAGGGCTCGGCTTCAGATGAAGGCTAGGACAGGGCAGGATTGAATGCCAGTAGCAAGTAGCCCTGGAGTGAAGGCGCCAAATTCAAAGAAAGAATACCAGTCAAGCAGCTCCGTACCTATTGCAGCGGGGAGCAGTCAGGTGGCTACGCCTGAGTGAGATGGAAATTCGAACTGCACACTGCGATTCGATTAGAGGAAGACTTCGGCCCCTGGGCAAAAAGGGAAGAGAGAGAGCAGTTATTGGCAGGCAGAAGGGGGAAGAGTTTGCAAGTGAACAACAGGGACAAAAGGCAGGGGAGGATCAGTGGTAAACGCTGGGAGGGTAAGAACTGCGTGGGGCAGCAGGCAGTTACGTGGGTGGGGGATGCCTAGGCAAACAATTTAGCAGGGGCTGGGACACCAGATTGCAGTTCTTGTACAGCAAAGGTACAATTACTTCAGAAGGTATTAAAATTCTCTAAATTCAAGTTAACAAGAGGATCTAGGCAGAAAAATAAAAATAAAAATGCAGCATAACATTCAAGCAGTTAGCTTAATCTTTAGCAGATTAGACTTTTCAGCAGATTAATTACTAATGCTTTAAACCCTCTTTAAGCAACAAAAATCAGTTTAGTAAAACTGTCTCTGGAGCAAAAAACAATTCACTTCACTAAAAACCAGACAGAGAAGCTGCTCCGATTTAAATTTAACAGAGGCAGTTACATGTACTGAAAGCCTACAAGCAGGGCTCGGCTTAGACTAAATTCAGGAAACAGAGAATAATTCACTTCACTAAAAAGCGAGCAGAAAAGCTGCTCCGATTTAAAATAAACAGGGCAGTTTCATATACTGAAAGCCTGCAAGCAGGGCTCAGCTTCAGATGAGGGCTAGGACAGGGCAGGATTGAACGCAAGTAGGAAGCAGCCCTGGAGTGAAGGTGCCAAATTCAAAGAAAGAATACCAGTCCAACAGCTCCGTACCTATTGCAGAGGGGAGCAGTCAGGTGGCTACGCCTGAGGGAGATGGAAATTCGAACTGCACACCATGGTTCGATTGGAGGAAGACTTTGGCCCAAGGAGGGCTGGCACTCCTGTATTGCAGAGGGAAGCAGTCAGGCAGCTACACCTGAGGAAGATGGAAATTTGAACCATACACTGTGATTCGATTGGAGTAAGGCTTCGGCCCAAGGAGGACTGACAATCCCCTATTGCAGAGGGGAGCAGTTGGGCGGCTATGTGTGAGGGAGATGGAAATTTGAACTGCACACTGTAAGCTTTCATTCACAATTTTGTGTACAAGTTGTGAATGAAAGCTTACAGTACACACTACAACCCATTGGTTTCTGGTGTCTTACCAATGGGCTTCCAATGTACAGTAGCTGTCATTCACTGACAGCTCGTTGGCGAAGCAGCCGTGGTGGTGTGTGGAGGGATGTGCTTCCCGGCAACTTCGTGGGAAAATGGCCTTGCTGGGTTGGGGGAGCAGGGTGGGATGTGGGTTCCTCAGTGGGCGGGGGGATGGGGGTACACTGGACCACCATGGATACTGGGATGGTTGTTATACCTCTACCATCAGGTTCGGGGATGGGAGGGATTGTTACACTAGACTGCCAGGGATACGAGGGGTAATATAATATTTTATTCATGAATGGGGATGAGAGGGGGTTTACACTGGACTCCAGGGATACGAGGAGTATTATAAAACTTTATTCACGTACGGAGATGGGAGGGGGGTTACACTAGACTGCCAGGGATACGAGGAGTATTATAAAACTTTATTCACGTACGGAGATGGGAGGGGGGTTACACTAGACTCCAGGGATACGAGGAGTATTATAAAACTTTATTCACGTACGGAGATGGGAGGGGGGTTACACTAGACTGCCAGGGAACGGGAGTATTATAAAACTTTATTCACGTGCGGAGATGGGAGGGGTTACACTAGACTGCCAGGGATACGAGGAGTATTATAAAACTTTATTCACGTACGGAGATGGGAGGGGGGTTACACTGGACTCCAGGGATACGAGGAGTATTATAAAACTTTATTCACGTACGGAGATGGGAGGGGGGTTACACTGGACTCCAGGGATACGAGGGATGAACTGAAGGCTTATTCATGATCATGGATGGGAGGAGGGCTACTAGACTACCAGGGAGATGTGTTTTGTTTGTGCTACCCGGCTTTGCTGCCTGGTGCATCCCTGCCCCAGACATGCAAATGGGGCCATAATGACATGCAAATGACTCCATTTGCATGTTTCGGTCTGAATATCTGGAATCTGCACTGCATCCCCATTCCAGGTATTCAGACTGGGTAGGGGGATGCGCTGGAGCATTGTCGGTGGCCCCCATTTGCGCCATGGGCATGCTTTACCATATTTAGATGGGATGCGCTGTAGCGCATCTCATATGAATATGGCACTTTTGCTGTCTGGTGCAACTCAGTTGTGCGGAGCAACCACCTGTGCCCTTTCTGGGGCACAGTTTGAATACCCAGGCCTATGTATATTAATCCTCGTATTTAACCTAGTTGGAACTGTAATCACCTACTGTAAACATTTCTGAGCCAGAACACTGCTTAATTTTGTGATTTCAGAGCCTGACCAATTAGAATTAAGGTCTACCAAGACCGTGAGTTCACCCACAGCCTTACAATCCAGTTGATCGGCAAACTCCTGTAAGCCCTCTTTACCCAATTTAGGTGGAACATATGTACAGCAGATGGTCAGTTTTGTTAACAAATCCCAATTTTACCTGAATGGCCAAAAGTTCACAGTATTCCAAGTTGCTCATTATACATTTCTCTACTACCGAAAAATCATTCTTTATGTAAAACATAACACCCCCTCCCCTTCCCCTGATCTTTCCTATAAATATGAGATCCAGATATGTTTATTTCAGCATTGGTAACTGATGAATGAAACCACGTTTTGCTTAAAGCTGTAATACTACTACTAAGGTTTGTCAACCCACCAGCTATGTTAGACTGTACCATAACTCATTAGACCCTGGGTCACACCTGGAAATGAGCCTTGGCTCAGTGTTCCTCTTCCGGTTACCAGTCTTAAATAAATACCCCTAAAATGGATGCTGTTCATTTATATTACTCATATAATTCTTTCCTATGCCATTCATGCCATTCTAGTCTCATGGTTGTGTTTTTAAAGCAGGATCCCCATACCTATGTATTCCGTTATAGACTGCACTTTTTCTCCCATCTTGTAAGATACCCTTTTCCTCCATTTTGAATCTGATTTTGCGTTGTTTGTTAGATTTCAAATAATTTAAAGCAGTGCTCTTTTTAATATGGCTCTCCCAGATTTTCATCATTAGTCTCATTTCTCAGCTGTTTTTGAACCCCATGGTCTGATAAGGTGAGAGAGCAGTCTCTTTTGCATGCTAGTCACAAGAAAAGTAATGTCAAATGAGGTGTTAAAAAAACGCTGAAAATACTGATAAAAACCTGGGGTTAGCCAGACTAAAAGGAACACTCCAGGTACTAAGTGGACTTGGGGCACTGAAGGTAAGTAGGTCCTCAGGTCCAGATGGCCTGCACCCCAAGTTGCTGAAGGAGAGAGCACAGCTACTGACTGAGCCCCAGATGAATCTCTTTAATTGCTCCTTTTAGTCTGGAGAGGAGCCGATTGCCTGAAGAACAGCAGACGTGGTGCACAAAAGTGGTAGGAAGAAAGGAGCTGGGAACTATAAGCCGGTCAGTTTGATGTCAATAGTCGGCAAACTTTTGGAAACCATTACCAAGGGAAGACTGATGGAGTTCCTTGGGGAAGATGAACTGCAATATAGTGGACAGCAACGCTTTGTGAGAGGAAGGTTTTGGCAAACAAATCTAATGGGACTTTTTTTAATCAGGTAAAGTGAGTGGTAGAAAAAGAACAGGCAGTCAGCATACTGTACCTTAATTTTAGCAAAGCTTTCAACACAGTCCCACATAGGAGTGTGGTGCTCTGTTGAAGATGATGATGTTATGATGAGGCACCAAGGTCCGAATTAATGTGGATAGGATAACTGCTATCCAGACAAGGAGAGGCAGGAGTCAACTTAATATTTCGATGCCCGCAGGGAGTTTATTTGGTACCAAGGGTAGACAGACACAGTCACAAGAAGGAGGAGGGGTTGCCTGAGAACAATAGGGCAATGGAACAGGGAAATACTTTTTATCTACCACTTCTATGGTTATTACTACAAGAATAAACTCTAGGCCTACTGCCACTCTTATTCTGATACTCGTTTATACTGTACTTCGATACTCTAAATGAAAATCAGGTTACATAGGCTACTCAGCACTGCATTAGGGTGATCAGCATCACACATTTCCGTAAGAGTCCAGATATTACAAGAGTCCAGAGATCCGGCATCTTCGTGTACACCGTTGTTCTTCGTTGGCAGCTACAAGGGAAATAAAACAGAACTGTAGAACCCTAATCTCAATTCCCAGCAAGGACCTAGATAAGGCCACTGGGGTGGTGAGAGGTTTGGTAAACAGACCATAAATCTTTGGCAAAAGCCCACTCTCTCCGAGGCTGCCGGAATGTAGAACCAAAGCAACTGGTTCCTGAAATAACACACTGAAGCAAGAGGTTCCTGGGCCAAAACCCACTTCTAGGGTTGCCAAGGATGAAGAAAGATCAAGATCTGCGTGGCGATGAATCCAATGGAGGACTACCACGACCTGACTGATGCTGCGGCACTCCAAGGGCCAGCTGGACTCGGAAGGAACTCTGACAGGACCAGGAACCATAATCTGAAGAGATGATGGTTAACTCTGCAATCCTAGGATCAGGAACTAACACAAAACAAAGAAACGGCGGACGCGTCCCGGACTGGGCTTCGACGGACTCGACTTTCAGCGAACGACCAGGTGGGGGCACAGAACAGGTTCTCCAGGATGAGCTCTCTCTCTTCTGTAGAGGGCGACCAACTCCGGGACATCTGGAACAGGAACCATACAGAATGACACTGGCACGGCTGTCGTGATGCGTTTCGGCAGACGTACTTTCAAGCTGTGAAAACAAGAAAACGGCGGGTACGACTTGTACGACTGACGACGGACTCGACTTCGGCGGACGACACAAACGGACGGGATGATCTGATGGATGATCTCCCAGGAGTGAAGAATGCTGGAAGGACGTCTTCTTCTGAGTAGAGACTGATTCTGAGCACGTGGTGTTACAGACCACACTATGAGACTGCAGTGTGGTAGAAGACTGAGACTGTCTTCTTACAGTAGTAAACATATAACTGAAGAATGCCCAAAGAACTGTGGAATGGTACAATAATTTGCCGGAGGAGGGCAAATTATAACTTCAGGGGTAATTGTTACTGATAAGGGCCAATGTCCAGGTGCTTAGAGCAATAGTTCAGGTACTTAGGACAATAGTTCAGGTACTTAGGGCAATAGTTCAGGTACTTAGGGCAATAGTTCAGCATAAGCAGTACAGTAATTACAGTAGTTTCACAGTAAAGGCAACTAGAACACTCTCAAATGAACCCCTGTTTCTATAAGTGGGTATTCTGGAACAGGATCCCTTACTGTATGTTGTGGCTAGGGAATCCCTTCATACCACTAGGCTGTTTTGCCCTATTCCGCTAGGCAAGGGCCTCCCTTTAGTACCACTAGGCTGGCTTGCCCTATTCCGCTAGGCCGGGGCCTCCCTTTAGTACCACTAGGCTGGCTTGCCCTATTCCGCTAGGCCGGGGCCTCCCTTTAGTACCACTAGGCTGGCTTGCCCTATTCCGCTGGGCGGGGCCTCCCTTTAGTACCACTAGGCTGGCTTGCCCTATTCCGCTAGGCCGGGGCCTCCCTTTACTACCACTAGGCTGGCTTGCCCTATTCCGCTAGGCCAGGGCCTCCCTATAGTACCACTAGGCTGGCTTGCCCTATTCCGCTAGACCGGGGCCTCCCTTCAGTACCACTAGGCTGGCTTGCCCTATTCTGCTAGGCCGGGGCCTCCCTATAGTACCACTAGGCTGGCTTGCCCTATTCTGCTAGGCCGGGGCCTCCCTTTATACCAGGCTTTACCTCGGGCCTAATGCCCTACATTTACCTCGGGCCTGATGCCCTACATTAGCTTGGGCCTGGTGCCCCACCTTAGATTGGGCCTGTGCCCACTTCACAATGGGCCTGGTGCCCCTCGTTACATTGGGTCTGGTGCCTCACTTTGTACTGGGCCTGGTGCCCCACTTTGTACTGGGACTGGTGCCCCACATTGTACTGGGCCTGGTGCCCCACTGTGCTTTGGGCCTGGTGCCCACCTTAGATTGGGCCTGGTGCTCCAATTTATAATGGGCCTCATGCCCCTCTAAACTTTGGGCCTGATGCCCCACTTTATACTGGGCCTAATGCCCTAATTTATAATGGGCCTAATGCCCCTTTAAACTTTGGGCCTGATGCCCCACTTTAGATTGGGCCTGTTGCCCCACTTTATACTGGGCCTAATGCCCTACTTTATAGCTGGGCCTGAATTGCCCTTTTAAATTCATTGCCCTTTTAAATGTCTTTCAGGCTCCCAGTGCCTGCTGTCATTAGCCTCGCGAAACCCCACCTCAGTTCCGCCCCTGTTAAATATTTATAGGCCTTTTACCTGGCCTTAATGTCCTGGCCCCTCCCCATGGGTGTTGCTAGCCCCGCCTTACTAATTAATATTAAAATCGAGGATCCTAATGACCCGATGCCCCTGCGGCCCTCGGCCGCCTTCTGAGAGCGCCTAATGCGCTTTTCAAGCTCAAATACAGTCCCCCTGTTAAACTGGCGGTCAGCACAACGTGTGCTGCCGCCGACTCACCGCTCTGCGGTCTCCGGGGTTCGTTGCTGCAACTGGGAGGTGGGAGGTGAGCTGGCAGTGGGAGGGAAGTATATAGGCAGCGAGAGGGACGGCTCCGGGGGGCCTCCGACTGCCGAGGACGATGCGGCTTGCTTGCTACTGACGTGGGACCGGGATTTACTTTTTAAAATCACTCGGGGGGGCAAAAACAAATAAATGGAGGTCTTTTAAGCCCATAAAACGCGGCGGGAATGGCGTTTTTCTTCGTGGTCCCCCAATGGCACCACCGACCATGAACTAACAGCAGCAGGCTTCTTCAGGCAGTGGAGGCAGAGCAGGCACACAGCTAAGTCCTCAGGGATGACTTCAAGTCCCAGGTAAGCCCTTTCCTTATCCCTTTGACTTACTGTGTCCTCTCTCCTCAACAGCTGCCCAGGAACTGACCAACTGACTAACTGAACTGTTATTTTTAAAGTTAAACCTGCCTGGGTTCTAGAATGGCTGGATTGGAATGCTGTGCATGAGCCACTCAGCACAACATTCCATCCAGTCCATTATGACATGTATTGCTTGTACATCTGCCTTTTTACCAGCTATAAGTGCACAAGGCACTTTTCTATTATTTATAGTGTTTTCTGTGTATCAGGAGGTTGACTCTCTATGTCTAGGGGCCCCTTAGTACAGTACCCTGCTGCCTACCCCTGCAGCAGGTACCCTGAGCACCTGTGTATTCTGCGTTTATTTAATTATTTTATTTCTTTTCTGGAATGACCACCTTTGGGGCATTACAGGAGATTAGTAAAAAAATAACAACATTGGGGATCTGGGGTTGGGGCAAATTTACAAGGCGGGTGGAAAACAGTCTGGGAGGAGGACACAGAGTGTGGTGATTATTGGGGAATTCTTGGCCATGAAGGCTGTCACCCTTGGGGTACCACAGAGATCGGTGCTAGGCCTAGCACTGTTTAACATCTTAATTAGTGACATAGGTGATGGCATCAGAGGGAAAATCCACCTTTCTGCAGATGATACCAAGCACTGTGACAAGGCTGGTGCCGAGTAAAGTAACTGTGAGTTAAGGGAGGACCTGGCTGGATAGGCTTGAGAGGTGGTCGCAAATCTGTCCCTCTGTATCGTGATCAGCATTTCTATGACCAGACTTAGGTCCAGGAGATTGATTCATTGTAGAAACTGAAGAAGCTGTGATGTACTTCGAGGTGGGTCTCTGCTCTGCCCATTGGTGTTCATTGCTTTATGTTTGCTGCTGCCTAGTGCCGTTGCCAAGCAACTGCTGCTGAATTGTTCTGACAGGAAAAAGTAAATAAAAAGACTAGAAACGTGCCATTTTTTTAATCAAATTTGTTTCATATGACAAGGGCTAGCAAAGTTAAGCAGAGATGCCCCTAATGAAATTTTGTTTTAAATAAATGAGTTACTGTAATTATAAGCTTGAAAGAGGAAGAGTATTGTACTCAGGCTGTAGTCATTTTTGGCATGCTTTTGCACTGTCCTTCATTTGATTTGCTTGATGCTTCATGCTCTGCCTTGGAAGTAAAACATTGAGCTGCCTGCTGACTCCAACTAAGATAGATTCTTAACTCACACAGCTCAGTCCTGACAGTAGCAGCACTGTTCATTTCAGCAACTCCAGGGCTCGGAATGAATCTCCGAGATGGGACAATTCCAAAAAGCATATTAGAGAATCCTACAGTACTTTAGACCTCACATGCCGTTTGCTGGTTGCTGTGGTATGCAGAATATATCTAAGATCAGATCAACAGACCATAAGCATACAGTCTCTCAATTGACTTTGTGCTATAACTAGATTTTAATGGAACATTCCCCAGCAATGAAAGTGTTAGGCGTTAGAGTGCTCCTGGAAGGCTTCCATCATTCCAAGCAGGATGCCATCAATGTCACAGATCCAGCGTGGGGGGCAGAGAGGCAGATCATGAGTGGTGTTTGGTCAGACTCAGTATTTTCCCCACTGAAGTCTGTGGCATTTAAAAATGAGTCCTCCAGATGGCTTGCCAGCCCAGTGGTAGGGCTACTGCTTGCGATGCCAGCAACCTTAGTTCCAGAATAAGTCCAGGTCATCGAGGGCCAGCCAGAGTTCTGAGAAGCGAGATTACCGACCTCCGCCATAATACTGCTGCCTGGGTAACACAGGTGGTAGTGCAGTCAGAGAGCTGAGGGCAAGTGGGATGTCGCTGATGCCAGTGTGCTGGCAAACACTGCATGTATGCACACCTGATGTGATTGCACACAACAACCCAGGTGAAAGGGCAGAAACACAAAAATGGCCCTAGCACCAGTGATGAAGGACCCTGGTGTATTTGGGCCCTGCACCACTGCCTGGGAGGCTGCCTGATGAAGACTAAGACTTGGAGTGGGGGTAAATCCCACCTACTCATTCCTGCCTGGTGGGAATAGCCAGGGCTCTGTGGAGAGGTAGGAGTACAGGGGGATCAGGTGCACCTTGGGTGTTCCTGAGGGAGACTGGTTCTGGAGACAGGAAGGGGGAATAAAAGATAATAAAAGCAAACAAAACATGAATAATCTTGTGTTGCATTAGGACTCGGCTGAAACAGAGTTTCATTGCTGCTGTGGGGTTTCTGCACTTCAGATTTTAGCATATATTTACAGAATGGGTCCTCCGATGGCACTCTTATTGGCTCTAAGGGTGGTCCTATGTGCATTCTTGGTATGTCAGAACCATGAACTGAAGGTGAGCATTTCTAGCACCCTAAAAATGAAACATAGAATTTGATGGCAGATGATGGCTGCTTGACCCACCCAGTCTGCCCATTTTTCCATGCCTATACTGTCACCGCAGACCTGCTTGATCTCCAGCTCCCCCCTCTTGCTTCCCACTAACATTCCCTTGTGCCTATCCCATGTATGCTTGAAGCCCACTACTGTTTTCACTCTACCAACACCTCTGCTGGAAGACTGTTCCAGGCATCCACCACTCTTTCAGTGAAGAAGTACTTCCTCACATCTCTCTTAATTTACCCCTTCCAACTTCATTGCATGTCCCCTTGTTCCCATGCATATTTTCTTGTGAAAAATATTCCTTTCCTGTACTTTATTTACTCCCAGGAGGTATTTATAAGTCTCTGTGATATACTCTTTCACTTCTCTCTTTTAGGGTGTACATATTAAGCTCCTTCAGCCTCTTCTCATAGTGCTTCTGATGCAGACCCTGCACCATTTTAGTTGCCCTCCTCTGGACTACCTCCACTCTGTTTAGGTCCTTCCTGAGATGTGGTCTCCAGAACTGAACACAGTACTCCAGGTGGGGTTATACCAGTGATCTATACAGTGGCAACACACCTCCCTCTTTCTGCAGGTGATACTCCTCTCTATGCACCCCAATATCCCAGTGGTCTACCCACTGCCTTTGTTGCACTGCCTCGATATCTTGAGATCCTGCAATATGATTACTCCCAGGTCCCTTTCCTGTTCGGTGAATGTCAATACCTTTTGAAATTAAATTAAATGAAATGAAACTTTATTTATATGGCGCCTTTCTCAAGCCAAGGCACCTTACAATAGTTAAAACAATAAACAGTAAATACAAATCCATAAATAATTTATGCAACACTAAATCTGAGCTCCAATTCACAGTCAGTTAATTAAAATTAATCTTCAACCATAAATAGGTCTTGAGGGCCTTTTTAAACTCCTCCACGGTCGCACACTGATGAAGCGGACGGGGTAGAGAATTCCAGAGGGTCAGAGCAACAAATATAAAAGCATGAGCATGTGATGACTTTAAAGAAACCCTTAGAATCTCTAGCAACCCCTTGTCTGCCGAGTGGAGAGATCGCCTGGGGCCGTAGGGAACCAAAAGCTCTTTCAAGTAGTCTGGACCTTGTAAGGCTTTATAGGTCAAAAGACCAACTTTAAAGGTGATCTGCCACTGAAACGGCAGCCAGTGCAGATCAAGTAATACTGGCGAGATATGACAGGTACGACATATACCCATCAATAGTCGGGTCGCAGCATTCTGCACCAGCTGCAAGTGGTGGATATCAACCCCAGGAAGCCCTAGATAAATGGAGTTGCAATAATCCAGGCATGAGGTCACAAAAGCGTGGACCAATGTAGGAAGGTCAGCTGGCGGAACAAGGTGCTTAATCCTGGCGATGTTCCTAAGATGATAAAAGGAAAGTTTGACAACTGCCGACACCTGCAAATGCAGTATCAGTTCATTGTCAAAAATCACCCCCAGGTTCCACATCCATTCAGAGGTAGGGAGCTGGATACCTCCCAGAAATAAACCTGAGGATAAACCAGCTCCCATCCCCTCTACCCTGTGACCTGGGTCCACAACCAATACCTCTATCTTCTCCGTGTTCAACTTTAGCCCGCTTGAACTCATCCAGCCTTGGATTTCGGTGAGGCAGCTATTAATGACCGAGAGAGCTCTATCCTGGTCAGGTGCAAAAGACAGGTAGAGCTGAGTATCATCTGCATAGCAGTGCAACTTCAGCCCATACCTTCTTACAATGTCTCCGAGGGCAGCATATACACTGTGAACAACATGGGGGACAACACCGAGCCCTGGGATACCCCACATGACAGTGAGAGTGGGCAGGAAGAATTTAATCCAGACACCAGTCTCTGAGTCTTGTCAGTGAGGAAAGATCTAAACCAACTGAGGACTGTCCCTGACAGACCACAGATAAACTCCAGGCGCGTGAGAAGTATCCCATGGTCCACTGTGTCAAAAGCTGATGAAAGATCAAGAAGAACGAGAATGGAACAATTCTTCTGATCTCTAGCCATCAGGAGATCATTGAGCACCCGAACCAGCCCTGTCTCGGTACTATGCCTCTTTTGAAAACCAGACTGGAGGGGTTCATAGATGTCATGGATAGTTAAATGGTTCTCCAATTGTGCAGCCACCACTTTCTCAATAATCTTCCCAACAAAGGGAAGATTAGAGATCGGCCTGTAGTTAGCATGGCAGTCAAGGTCCAAGGTAGCTTTCTTCAGGAGGGGTGTCACCACTGCCTCCTTCAGGGAGCTACTGTAGGAAACTCACCCGTATCCAAGGAGCACCAGACTATCTGTGTTAGAACCGGGCTGATAGTCTCAAGACAACCCTTTATCAGGGAAGTCGGGCCCGGGTCTAAACTACAGCACATAGGGCGCATACTCTGGACAATCCTCATGACATAAATTAACTCAGACCAGTCAAAGGAACTCCAGGAAAGATTGGAGGGAGCAACCAGATGCCAATCAAAAACATCTCCAATAGAGGGAGCAGGTTGGAGTGCTGCCCTAATGTCAGCCACCTTACCTGCAAAGAAGCGAGCAAGCTCATCACACTGTAATTGTGAAAAGGCTTTCCAAACCTGGAGACAGGCTGGGTTGCACAGTCTGTCAACAGTTCGAAAAAGCTGAGCTGGTCAGTTCTGAGCAGCTGCAATCTCTCTGGACAGAAACTCTGCCTTCTTACGAGAGATTGTGGAATGATAGAGTTGATGATGTTCCATCAATCGAAGATGGTCGGCATCAAGGGCAGTTCTCTGCCAACAATGCTCTAATCTTTGTTCTTGTCACCGTATCTCCCTCAAGGCCTCATCAAACCATAGAGACTGAGGTCGAAGGGGGAGAGGATGAACACGGACAGGAGCAATTTGATCCAGAGCTGAGGAGATAGCCCTATTATAGGCCAGCACCAGGGCATCAGGATCATTGCTTACTTCAGAAAACTCCGATAGGTTAAGTGCCACTGCCAGGCCCACAGAGCTAATATCTCGTAAAGAGCGGCACTTAACCATCTCCACAGGGGTAGGCCTACGAGGGTGTGTGTATGTGTGTGTGTGTGCAAAAACAGAAGCCCACAGTGTAGTGATCGGATCATCTGATGGGTTCCACCCCCATGTTAGTGGCCTCAATCCCCAGGAGGAAGACTAAGTCCGAGGAGTAACCGCTGTTCTGCGTGGCAGAAGTAACCACTTGTGTGAGACCCAAAGATGTCATTAATTGGAGGAAGTGTTGTCCAAACTGCGAATATTCATCATCGATCCAGGCATTGAAGTCACCCAGGACCATCAGCCTGGGCGACTCAAATGCCATGTTGATGATGAAGTCAACTATTTCCTGTAGAAAACGTTTCTCAACCCCTGGTGGACAGTAGATGAGAACTATTCTACATCCCACACCTTCCACAATGGTACACTCAAAGGACTCCGCCTCCTCAACTGGTACACTTGTGAGCCACAGTTTGGTCTTGAAACAGACCGCAACCCTCCCCCCCCCCGCGGTCCAACTTTGGGCAGTGTAACACCGAGTACCCAGCTGGAATTGCTGCCTCCAAAATTGGCCCAGCATTACCATCCAGCCAGGTCTCGGTAATGCAAGCCAGATCCATGGACTCCACAAGATCTGCAATAACAGCAGTCTTGTTCCTAATGGATCTGGCATTGCACAACACTGCTCAGGTTGGATGGGTCACTGAAGTGGAACAAAGCACTTGCCCAATAACATTAATAGTAGAGGTGCCCTTGGGTATGGAAACCAGACAAGGAGAACCTCGCTCTCGAATCCATTTCGCCCCAGGGTGTCTTCTGGTCTCCACAACCCCAATCTGATGTTGCCACTCATTCGGCCTCCACTGTCCGCTCCCCCCAAAACCCCTCCTTACAATCTCCAGTGCTCTACAGCACTGGTAAGTTGACAACTGTAATGGCATTGGGGAGAAAGGGCGGAGGGCACAGAGAGCGGAGGGCGAATAGTGTACGACCGTGGTGGCAGATTCTCTACACATAATAAAACCAAACCCAAACAATAACCCAAAATAAAATAAAATAAACAAAAACAAAATTAAATCAACTCAATCAAATAAAAATCCAAATAACTAAAATTCACAACCAGAAATCCAGTGGCTCTCACCCTCCCTTAAATTCTAAAACAAATCATAAATACAAATCACATAGCAGTCTCTAAGAGTCAGTGTCAAAGGGCAAAATAGCAACTTTCCTCAGAGAAATGTAGAATCCAGATGACAACAAGAGGGGCTCTCACCCCCTCTTAATCCAAATACCAGAAGTTCCTCCAGATGAAATTCAAACAAGCAGCAAGAGGAGCTCTCATTCCCTCTTAATCTGATCACTGAAAAAATTCCTTTGGAAAACCAACTCTTCTCCAATAAACTGTATTCTCAGGACCCAGGCCTAGACACCTAAGCTAAGATCGGGCCGGAGGGCTGTAATCTGAAATAGGGTCCTGAGATGGCAACAATAGCTCCCACCACAGAGACACCATAGGAACCCCAGGGAAAGTCCACACCACCAACAAACCCCAGAGTTCCCTCAGAACAGCCCAACATAGCCACAGTCCCATACCCAGGAGCCAAGGCCCAAAAGTAGAATGCAAAACCCCCACCCCCACAGTAGTAAAATCCACGGAAGAACAGACCACTCTAGGACGGGAACCTGTGATCCCAGCTGCCCACCAGCCACCGAGAACCCCCCCCAACCAAACAACCACAGAGGAGAGCGGCCCTCCAGCCAAAATCCCCTGTGATTCCTCCCAAAACAGCCCAAAAATCCTTAAGAGTCACCCACACCAGGGGAAGGGGAGCATCCACCAAAAACAGTCAAAAAGGAATGTTTCCATATGACCACAATACTCTGTGAAAAAGTTTCCAGACTCCAGAACAGGGAGAAGATTTTGTCTAAAGCCCCCAGGCCCCGAGTGCTCTCACCACCCAGAACAATATTTAGGGGCAGTTAGCAATCAGCAGAATCCACCTTTAACAATAACATCTCAGGCGCCCCCACCACAAAATTTTCTCCCATGTTGTATTCCTCCTCTGGGTTTCTTTGCCATAAGTCCATGATTTTGTACTTTTTGGCACTGAAACCCAGCTGCCATGCCCTTGACTACACCTTGAGTTTTCTCAGGTCTCTGCACATTATTTTCACCCCCTCTAGAGTGTCCACCCTATCGCAGATTTTGGTGTCATCCATAAAAAGGTAGACCTTCCCTTCCAGGTAATCAGCAATGCCACTTGTAAAGACATTAAAGAGGATTGGTCCCAGTACTGAGCCCTGTGGCACCCTGATGGTCACCCTCCCTTCCCTGGAGTGTACTCCATTTACCGCCAGCCTCTGTCATCTATCTGTTAATCATTTTTTTACCTAGAATACCCATCTTTGGACCCACCCCTAAGCTGTCCAATTTCTTAACTAGTCTCCTATGTGGAACAGTGTCGAACGTTTTACTGAAATTTAAGAACACCACATACACTTCCCCACCCTGACCTATTTCTCTAGTCACCCAGTCAAAGAAATCTCTATCAGATTTGTCTGATATGACCTGCCCCCCATGAATTCATGTTGCTTTGAGTCCCATAACCCACTGGATTCAAGATGTAACCCTAGCACCGTCCATTTGAGGGCTACACTACCCTCTGCCTGAGCTGGCCACACCAAGGTTGAGGGGCCTGGGTTCCTACTTTAACTTTAAACTGGTTCTTTCCCAAGATAACATAAATGCACAGTGCCTCCACCCAGAATATACTTTCCGTGGGCTAGAATAATAACTGGTACAACCCTCTGGTATGCTGTACCCACCCACATTATCATAGTGCCACCCCAAACATGACCCACCATTCAAAACATCACATTTTAAACATGTTGCATTATTGACTCTCTCTAATAATATGCTCACACACCAAAGTTATGCAAAAACATCAACACCAATTTATTTACATGGGGTGAGGGTTAGGATAGGTAATTTGGAAGAAGAGGTCAAGCTATTTACATTTGATTTGGCATTGGTTTGATTTGGCTTAAATAATTATTTTAATTTAGATCGAAACAGTAAGCACAGTGACCGTTCACCAACCTTTGAGGTATTCAGATTCTTTCTGGCTATCTAGCTAGCTAGCTGCATTAGACATTTAGACAACACATGCCCCTTGCCCACACTGGTAACACAGAAACATAGACTTTGACGGCAGATGAGGACCGCTTGGCCCACCTAGTCTGCCCATTTCCTATTTATTGGATAAGCTGCAGATTCCAGTTACCCAACACCCTACTTCCTCCTACCCCTCACTAAAATTGCCTTATGTCTGTCCCATGCATTCTTGAATTCCCCCACTGTTTTTGATCCCACAATCTCCTCTGGAAGGCGATTCCATGCGTCCACCACCCTCTCTGTGAAAAGGTACTTCCTCACGTTGCTTCTGAGCTGTCCCCCCTCTATCTTCAGATTGTGCCCTCTTGTTCTTGTATATCTCTTTTTCTTAAAGATGCTCCCATCATGGACTTAGTTGATTCCCTTGAGGTACTTGAAAGGTTCTATCATGTCCCCCCTCTCCCTCCTTTCCTCGAGGGTATACATATTAAGCACTTTTAATCTCTGTTTGTGTGGCTTCTGTTGCAGACTCTGCACCATTTTAGTTGCCCTCCTCTGGACTGCCTCATCCTGTCTATGTCTTTGCAGAGATGGGGTCTCCAGAACTGTATACAGTACTCTAGATGGGGTCTCACTACCTGTCTGTACAGAGGGATAACAACTTCCTGTTTTCTATTGGTGATGCCTCTCCCTATACGTCCTAGTATCCCCCCAGCCCTCCTTACTGCCTTCTCACATTGCTTACCTACCTTAAGGTCATCTGATATGACTACCCCCAGGTCCCTTTCCATTTGTGTTGTTGTTAGTGGGAGCACGACAATATGCTCCTGACAACTCGCTCTGCGAAATTAGGCTCCAGACAATTTATCCCCACGTCAGTTCACTCCTCTAGCAATCCGCTCCTGACAAATCTGCTCCCTGACCAACCAAACAACAGCAACAACTGAGAGAGTCAAGAAATAAACTGTCTGGAGCAGTGAAAATAAGTAAATAAGCAAACAAATAGAAAACAGAAAAAAATAACAGCAGCAACTGTCAGCAGCAGTAAACTAAATAATCAAATGAGAGCAAATATGACAGCAAAAATGAAAATCGCATCTCAGCATCACGGCTTTTTGCCTTACCTTACCTTGCCCCAGACTGCTGGCAGCCACAATCTTGAGTATAGTGTTGAGTTATTTCCATTTTGCATTAAAAAGTCACAATCTTTAACCAATTTAAAAACAAAGTTAAAATTAAGTCGCACTGCTGGTAGTCAAAGCAGTGTGCAACACCATGGAGAAACTCCTCTGTTGTGCGCTTCTTGCATTTTTCTAGAATGTAAGCCAGCCGATCGACACTGTCCTTGTACACTCTGCGGGAGCCAACCAGAGGGTTACCAGGTATTAGCTGTTCGATCTCAGAATCACATTTTTTTTGTATTCCATGGATACCATCGCTGAACTTCCACTACATTGGGTTTGCCATAGAGATTATGCTCTGCATACCTCTATGAAAGGCTTCAACAACATTGTTAGTTTTTGCACGTCTGTCTCTTACACTGGCAGAGTGGTTCCACAGATCTATACTATAAAGTGGTTGCCTACGGCCAGTGCCCCTTCTGTTTCTTCTTCCCACCCAAGTGTCTTCAAAGTAGTCTATTAAAGGGGAAGCAAACATTGCAAGGGTCTCTCAAATTGTGAAAGTCCATAAAAAGATATTTCAAATGAAGTATGGAACTTCCTTGTAGGTGTCACGAGTCCTGAGATATGAACATCTAAATACTCTGTAAATCAAAACAAGGCAGCAGCCATTTCATGGGATCCTGAGACAGAAAGTGATGTCACTAAGGGGCAAGTTGTAATTAACAACATAGAGTTGGCCCCTCAGTGACATCACTTCCTGTTTTAAGATTACATAAAATGGCAGCTACTTTGTTTTCATTTACAGATAATTTGACATTCATATCTCAGGACTCCTGACACCTACAGCTAAGCCTAGTACCTCATTTGAATGGTCTTGTCTTGCACTTTCACAATTTGGTGGCCCCTGCAATATTTACTTCCCCTTTAAAAACTCAAGCTCTGGGGGGAAATATTTAGGGCTTCATTAGTGACTTCTTTGAACCTAGGTATCACTTGGTCCAGGGGATAAAAAGATAAAGCAGGTACTTATTTACACTTCAGAGCAAATTCTGCATTTTGGGCATATTTGTTAGCCAACCCATCAAACTGAATTTTCCTGTAGATACATTGTGTAAAGTGGAAAAAACAGCCATTTTTTTTTTGCATTGGGGAACACATTTTGAAAAGCTGTTATGTGCAGGTCATAGCTCAGTGCTTATGTAACATATAGTTGAATGATGAATGTGGTAGTTGGATACAGAGGCCAGCATAGAGAGGACAATGTTTACTAGGTAATAGTATAGAATGTATTGTGCTTAGGTACTTGGATGCTTGAAATGAGTCATTTGATAATATTTGATGGTTTTGGCCTTTCTCTGTATCCCACCTGTAGGAAGGAAGCTTGGTTTAGAATTATGAAAGCCCCAAAAAGAATAAAATATCAATGCTTGTTCTGTAACTGAATGCTGAAGAAGTCGTGCATAACAACTTAATGATATGAATAGATGATCACCTCCTCCAACTCCGGAGAGTGTGACCAGTAGCACTCAGGAGAGGAAAAACCCCCTGGGGAGGAACCTCTGAGAACCCATGGCTACTGACCTGCCCGTCCTTCTGGGCATACTAAAGGAGAGAGATCCTAATTAAACTAAATTAATCAGCTAAATATGAATTCTAATTTGTAGAATTTATTCCGGATAACGGAGCTTAAGAAAGAACTGAATTGTAAATGTCCAGTGAAGTAATTTCCTCCTAATAAACTCCTAGTCCAAGAATCCATGTACAATTCGGAATGATGGAGTGTGGATATGTGAAGGACCATCTTCCGTACTTCAGTTGATAGACGGCATAATCCATGGAAATGTATGATGGTGGAGATGAAGTTGATGACTGACGAACTCAATACAGAAGACCAGACACAGATAGTTGCATCCAAGCTTTGACGTCAATGAGGCAGGATGAATAGAAGTAGTATGACTTCCAGAGTTCTAATAATAGAGGGCTTGTAAGTACGTGGAATGAGAGAAGGCTACCGACTGACGAATCCAGTTCTGATAAGTAAAGTATAGTCTTAGGAATTGATATGAAGGCAACGGCTGTAGAGCTGAGCTGGAATAATGGCAGGCTGTAGAGGATAATCGGAGACACTGGCACGAGGTTATGAAGCATTCAAGTAGTAGAATATGGTGAGCCCAAAAAGTAAGCAAGTCAGTTGGACTGCTAATCCGAAGTGAGAGGCAATAGGAGCAAGGAGTGCACCAACGTAGGCAGATGAGAAGGAACAAACGTGGCAACCAGCCCATGAAGAAAGTGCTGCTGAACTGATAGCGGAGAGGTAGGAGAGAGGTGGCTGATTCCAGTATGGGAAGCGCAGCCAGACCCAAGAATGTCTGCTGGCAGAAATCGAGTGGGGTAGATAGTCCCTCGATGATGTGCAGCAAATCCATCAGCTGAGGAGGTAAATAGAGATCCGACTAGCTCCAGGGAACAGGAAACGCAGTCAGATCTACAGAGATCAGCCAGTCGGAAGAAAGCGTGATGTAAAGCTTCCAGAAACATATCCTAAGTCAGTTCAGAGCAGAGTAATACTGCATTTGTAAGGCAGACCTAAAGAATGGAATGGTGCTGAGTACTAACGTATCCATTAGATCAAGGAGGGCAGGTATCGCATCGAAGAAACAGAGGCAAATATATGGCAACTGGACGAGAGGAAAAACATTCGAACTGTAGGTATGTAAGTTCAAGGCAGGAACCTGACGAGACCTGAAGAGTCCCATATGGAGATAACGGAAGAGACTGAATCAAATGAAGTAGCATGTCACAGGGTTCGAAAGCAGTAGGGCACAATGAAGATATTGAAGATCAGCAGGAGACACTAATGAGTGCCTTGGAAAAGGTGAAGCAGCAGTAATTCCATATTTGAGGCAGCAGGGCAAACATCCAACAACAGATGACAATGAAGGAACATCCAGATGCAATCCAGTAAAGAGCTGCCAGCAGGTAATACGGCAGCAGGTAGGCATATAGTAGAATGTGTGAAACTACAGGCCCCGAGCAGGGTGAAGCAGAAGCAGGTAAACCTCCCAGCCCAATGGGCGAAGGCAGGTCATAGAGGCTGTGAATCTCTAGGCCCCGAACTGGGCGAGGCGGCAGAGGAGAAGCATGTATTGTAATGGAGGCAAGAGTCTGAGCCAAGTAAGTGTGCGAAATAGAATGGCAACTGTAAAGCACACTTATGAGAGCAAAACGATGCTGTAGACTAAAGTATCCAGGAGATCGACTATGGTAGAGATTGCAGCTAAGATCTTGGCAGAAGAGTAGGCAATCTGACGAGACAACCTCCTGGCCGATGTGGCCCGGGCAAGCATGGTGTACGAATAGATGAACCCTCAGGCATGACGAGAGGCAGAAATGAGGGAAAGTAATGAACCTGCAGGCCCAGTTAGGGGTGGTAGGCAGGCAGAAGTCAGAAATCCTGAGGCCTGATGCTGGCGAGGCAGATGGAAACAGAAGAGCAACCCTGTAAGCTGCTGAATGAGCACTGAGCTAATCTGATAGCGTTTGAGTGTGAGGACCTGCCATTTATTGGTAGAGTTAGGAGTTACCAGGCAGCTAGAGAGTGCAAGAGTCGGGAATGCAACTGGCGCATGCCATAGGTAACGCATTGTAAACTCAGACTTGTACGTAGATCGGTAGCAAATAACAGTAGAAGCGAGATGGCTGAAGCAGGCGAATTAGCACGGAGTAATTGAATAAAAACAAGGTACATAGAGGGAATCTCTGAATAAGGATTAGCAAGCAATAATTCTAATCTTCCTAAAAGTTGCTTTGATAATCAAGTAGAAAACAAGGAGACAAATGGAAAGTAAAATCCCAGTCATCTTAAGCAAGGACAAGTCCCCAAACGGCCCTATGCAATAACAATAGGGAATGTGGCTGACAACAGA
This sequence comes from Neoceratodus forsteri, assembly GCA_016271365.2. Lineage (NCBI taxonomy): Eukaryota > Metazoa > Chordata > Ceratodontiformes > Ceratodontidae > Neoceratodus > Neoceratodus forsteri. The sequence continues at coordinate 158,325,471 of CM057458.1, read as the reverse complement.
GTTCATCAGTTCAAATTGGGCATCCATCATTGCTTCACAGTAGGAGAAGCAGCATAAATTTGCAGGTACAAACAAATGAATGTAAAGTCAGAGCTTAATGATAGTCTGGCGCTTGCACGGACCCGAACAAGAAAAATGGAGGCTTAGTACTGGTGTCCTGGAGAAGAGTGAAAGTCTGTAAGCAGCCTGGTAGGTCTGATGCACGCTGTACTGCAGAGGTGCCACTCGAAATGAGGAGGCAGGCTTGTGAGCGAAGTAACGATGGCAGCTTTCAAGGTAGAGATAAGCATATTGAGAAATAATCCAGGAAGCGTCGATGGAAAACAGCATGTCCAGCATTGCAATACTGACAAGCAGTTCGAGGGAAGTGCTAGAGAAGTAGACAGCGTTGCGAGTCATCTGTAAGCTGGAAGCAAATCGAAAAGTTCACTCAGTAGTCCCCAAATTATGTGGTTCCAACAATAATAGAATACAAATGAGGTAAGTAGCAGAGAGACAAATGAGGCGTCCAGCAGCTGAATACCAATAAAGTGCAAATTACAAGTCAGCCACATACGCCGTTTGCAGGAGCTGTAACCTTACAGACCACCAGGCAATTATTTGCTAGGTGCGGTAGACAAGGCGAGCAGGCCAGTCAAAGTTCCCCCGAGAGTATGTCCTGCATGAACTGGAGAAGCAGCACGGAGACTGAACTGGAAGACGGAACAGTGGCACAGAGGAAAACAACAAAGAGGTCGGCGAGCGGCTACGACTGAAGCAGTTGATCGAGGTACAAGGCGTAGTGCTGCGGCTGTAAACGGAGTAAAGGACAAGCTGGTGAGGCACGGAGATAAGGAGGAGCGGCGGACGAACTGAAGGCACGGATGGTGGACCCCCAAAGAAGGACACGAACAACACTGGAACAGAGGGTACAAGGAGAAGGAGACACAAGGCAATGGCTAAGATGGGAATAGAACATGGGAACATGGAGCACAGGGGAGGAAAGGGGGGGGGGGACCAGCCACACCAACGAAGTGAGTGCAACTTGCTCTAAGCAGAGTGGAAGTCAGCTGGATGAATTAAATAGGCTGAGGGGGAGGAGCTCTTCCCCCACATAATAACAGGCAAGCCTTTCCATTATGGATGCTCTCTCAAAGTTGGTCATAACAAACTCTGGATTCAAGTTAATATTAAGGTCCTTTAATATCTGCAGCCTACGCTCATATGTCTCCCTTTTCTTGCCAGGTAGTAGAGCATAGATTGCTGGCTGCATATTATCGAACTTTTCTCCCAGGATAACATACAGTTGATGAAACAGCGATGGGGCAATACTAAAGGTTCCATCTGCATACCAGTTTCTTGCTCTTTCTAGGAAACGCAAATTATTGTGAGTGCCAAATATTAATATGCAGTCTGGAGAAGGACCACTGTCGTAGAGCACGAAATTGACAGGCGCATCAACAGAGTACTGCTTATAATTTTTGTAATTGTCTGGTATTGCAAGCTCCACAAGGTCTTTAGGGTTTGGAAGTGTGCCATGTACGTGGACCCTCTGTATTGTCCGTTTTAAATTCCTGTCAACTAATTTGCCTTGAGCAGCCAAAGACACATTTTGTTTGGCATGTATTAGGACTTGTGCAGTGCTGTCCTGTGTTTCTGCAACACACTGCTTTGCCAAGTTTATTGCCTCTCCCTTTTCAACCGCTGCAGGGTCGGGGGTATGAGTGTGTGCGCTGAATCTGTAAACTATTGTCGGTTCATCATAACTAGTGGTGTGCACTCTGGCGTTGCATCCCTTGGATTTCTGCACTGCTTTCTCACACTGTCAGATTGCTTTCCGTTGGAAGCCACGCTTGTGATGAGTGTAAATAAAATGACACTCGTTTACCATCTTCTTCTTCTGTCTCTCTGAGGTAAGGAAACGGCAAGCCATACTGTCAGGAGATAAAAACTAAGCAAACCTGCAGGTAGCTAGAAGGAGGATTAAAAGCAGAACTAATTGCTGATAGCCATCACATACTTTCAGATTGGGCTATTACAGTGATTTGATAATTGAGTACACTGTAACTCAAGCAATTAAGCAATTACAGTGCTTCTTTAAGCTAATTTGCTTTGGCTGCATGTAATACATGGTCAGTGGATTGACACAGCAAGAGGTGGAGCAAGTTTGAAAAGGAGCGAGTTTGAATGAGGGTGAGTTTAGCGGGAGTGAGTTGTCAGGAGCGAATCTGAAGGGAGCGAATTGACAGGAGCGAGTTGTCATGTTAGTCATGTCATGTCCCGTTGTTAGTATCCCCCCATTGTGTACTCTTTCCCTGGGTTTTTGTTTCCCAGGTGCAATACTTTGCACTTTTTTGCACTGAGTCTAAGCTGCCATATTTTTGACCATTCCTCCAATCTTGCCAAGTCCCTTCTCATCCTTTGCACCCCTTCTTGTGTATCAACCCTGTTGCAGATCTTTGTGTCATCTGCAAAGAGACATACTTTTCCTTCCAGACCCACTTTCAGGGTCTGAAGGCAGGTTAATGAACCTTCCTGCCCTTCCCAACTTCCGAATGAGCCAACGCTGAATTCCACAAGTGCAGGGTCTGAAGGCAGGTTAATGAACCTTCCTGCTCTCCCCAGCTTCTGACTGAGCCAATGCTGAATTCCACAAGTGCAGGGTCTGAAGGCAGGTTAATGAACCTTCCTGCCCTACTCAGCTTCTGACTGAGCCAACGCCGAATTCCACAAGTGCAGGGTCTGAAGGCAGGTTAATGAACCTTCCTGCCCTCCCCAGCTTCCGACTGAGCTGATACCGATTTCCACAAGTGCAGGTATGGTTTCCCAAGCAAGCTATTCGGCCAGATTTTGAACTTGGCATGATTCCTGTGTAGCCTGCAGTCAGCTCCCTGTGTGTGCTGCTGCTGCTGTTTGAGCATTTTTCATTTGGCTGTGATTTTAGTTGCTCTTTAAGCTCAGAATTTTTCATTTTTAGCCCTAGCTTAGCAAACTGTATAATTTTTTACATTGTTTAGCTGGTCTAAATTTAATTGCTGGTGCCATAAAATATTGTTACCTGCTAGCTGAAATATTTTATGAACTTGTTTGTACTCAAACCCCTCTAAGCCCTCAGTTCCTCTCTGTCTGTCTGTCTCTCTCTCTCTCTCTGTCTCCCTCCCTCCTGCACTCACTCTTCCTTCCTTCCTTCCATCCCCCACCCTGCATTTTAGCCCAGCCCCCTGCTTGCCCTTATAAAATACTTCCCAAGTTTAAAATCCCCTCTCTTTCCTTCCAGGGTCTGAAGGCAGGTTAATGAACCTTCCTGCCCTCCCCAGCTTCCGACTGAGCCAATGCCGAATTCCACAAGTGCAGGTATGATTTCCCAAGCAAGCTACTCGGACAGATTTTGAACTTGGCGTGATTTCTGTGTAGCCCACTGTCAGCTCTCTGTGTGTGCTGCTGCTGCTCTTTGAGCATTTTTCGCCTGCTCCCCCACCCCCTCCTTCCGCCTTAATTAAATACTCTAAAACCCTGCCTCTGGTCTTTTCTAACTGGCCCCAGATGTGTGGAGGCATGTCTACACTCCAGAAAGCTTAGAGATCCCACCTCCTGCATTTCAAGCCACCCCATTCTCCCTGAAGGTACGCTTAGCCTGCTATGAGTGTACCCTAGGCCACAAACTTATACCAATTTCTACATTCTTGCTCCTTGTTTTTTGATACTTGATACTTGTGGCCCTCCCCCACCCCCCGCTCTTTCCTTCCATTGGCTGCTGGGCACTTTAGGCTTAACATAATAAGCTCCTTACTCCTATTGTTAAGCTGCATGTTGTGCATGCTGCACTTCACCATTGCACCCATGGGTGAATTAGCCTTTTCCGACCCAACGTCCGGCCTCTGGGCACACATTGTATGTCCCGTCTCTCCTCTCATCACTATATTTTATCTTCCCCAAGCTGACCTACCCAACCATGGGCATAGCTCAGCAACCATCTCGTACCGCACTCCTTGTGATATACATCCCTCCTCCATCCCCTTCCCACACTTCACTTATGTCACATTCATTATGATTTATATTTATGCATCCCTGTGCCCCAGCTACACTTACTTCCCTCCTCTAATGCCCACCTGCCCAGCCCTCATAAGAGGGCACGTTCTTGCCTGCATAGGCTCCTGTTAAGCACCCTCACAAAACTCCTGTTGCTGACACTAATTTGTGCAGGTAACATCGAACTCAATCCTGGCCCCCCACTTCCTATCCAGGCTCCCTCCCAGCTGCCCGGCCTTAAGGGGCTAAGCCTGATTCACATTAATGCCTGTAGCTTGTTAAAAAAACTAGACATTATTCAGTCCTGTTGTAGTATTTCCTCCCCAGATATTGTTATGGTAACAGAAACCTGGCTGAGGCCTTCTACCCTGGACCACAAGATAAATATCCCCATCTACTCTGTCCACTGGACCGTCAGGCCAACTAGGGGAAGGGGCGTGACTATCTATGTCTGGGACAAATTCCAAGCCTCCATCGTTAACTTCACTACTGTGCCCCTGGAATTTGAACATACCACGCTACAAGTACAGCTTCCCTCTTCAACCCCCATTTATATACTAGGTTGTTATAGGCCTCCCTCTGCAGGGCATAAGGTGTTCAGCACCTATCCAGCATACTATCCTCCTTATCTTCCGAAGTGATTATTGCAGGAGACCTTAACCTGGACTGGTTCTTGACCTCTTCACAACCCCTTAAGGAGTTATGCGACAACTTTGGGCTGTCACAACTCATAATGGAGTTCACCCATCCTAACAAAAAACATCCTAAAAGCAGTACCATACTTGACGTTATTCTAGTTAACAAACCTCACCTATACTCCCACTCTGGCGTTTTCTTTAACGACCTCAGTGATCATTGTGTTATAGCCTGCATGAGGACCTACCCTAGGTTTATTTCCTCCTCTAGCTATACCCTTAAAAGATCAAAATGACATTTTGACACTAAAGCCTACCTCTTTGACTTGCAATATGCATACTGGCAGGACTTCAACCTGGTCCCTTCAGTTGAAGAAGCCTTCGCAGTCTGCCAAAACATTGTTCTCGGTTCCATCAATAAATACACACCTCTTGTAAAAATACAAACTAATAAGAAAACATGCCTTTGGTTCTCGTCAAGCTTGAAAGAGGAGCTACTGCACCAAGACTCATTTTGGAAGAAGGCCAGGAAGACCAAACAGCCTAACGATTGGTCAGCTTTCAGAGCTGTCCGAAACCGCTGCACAAGAATGGTTAGGGATGCAAAATCTAGTTACTACTGATCCAAACTTAACTCTTCCTCTAACAGTACAACTAAATTCTGGAAAACCTTAAAGGAAATCCAAGGCCACAGTTCTGCTAGTCCATTCCCACCAAAAATCTCTTCAGGCAACTCGGTTGTTACTGACAAACAAGAAATCCTTGAACTGTTTAATAATCACTTTTCCACCGCGGGCCTAGCATTTGATGACTCCCCTGCTTCTAGCCTATGTGCACAGCTATTTACTCCTAGCTCAACTTGCCCAGCCCTGACCCAACCTCACTCCTCCGCAAACGACATTCTCCTTCTCCCCTGTCACAGTAAAGGAAGTTGAGGACCTTCTACTCCATCTGGATTGTAGGAAAACTGCTGTGGCAGACCTGATAGAGCCCTTCTTCCTCAAACTTGGCTACTGCGTTCTGTCACCCGCAATCACCCATCTCTTCAACATGTCCCTTACCCATGGCTCACTCCCGACCATCTGGAAAACTGCCCACATTATCCCACTATTTAACTCTGGCAGCACTAGCGATCTTAATAACTACTGCCCCATCTCCTTACTCCTTACCTTCTCTAAGCTTCTGGAAAAAGTGGTTAATACCCAGCTTAGGCAGCACATCAATGACCTGGACCTTCTAAACCCTGCTCAGTCTGGTTTCTGACCCCACCGTAGTACCACCTCAGCGCTTGCTAAGGTTATGAATGACTGGTTGGCAGCCTTGGATGCCAGACGTTATGAGTGCGCTCTGTTTCTCGACCTTAGCAAAGCCTTCTACATGGTAGACCACTCTTTGCTCCTGACTGCTCTATGGAATATTGGCGTCAGTGACACAGCCCTAGAGTGATTTTCTAACTACCTCTCTGATTGACACCAACAGATCTAGGCTAAGGGGGGGGTCTCTCCCCCCTAAAAACACTCTCTAGAGGAGTACTGCAAGGTTCCATCTTGGGTCCTGTCTTGTTTGTTATTTACATAAACGAACTAGATGCTGGAGTCAAGTCAGCTGGCATACACCTCTTTGCAGATGACACTGTGTTGTATGTAGCCAGAGCTACTCTGGAACTCGCATGTAGGGGCTGCCAAATAGAATTTAACCACTTACAGAACACTCTCCTTTACTCTAAACTTCTGTTAAACGCTAAGAAAACAAAGGCCCTGATCGTCCCCCCTGTAGTAAACTCCCCCTAGTCTAGCATGGTGGGGACAGCCCCTCAGATCCACACCTTGCTTGGCGAATCGCTGGACTACGTACATTCCTCCAAATATCTGGGTGTGTGGATTTTCTCAAGTCTTTCCTTCAAAGTCCATATTGAGGAACCCTCCAAAAAGCTTAAACAGAGGCTTGGGATTTTCTTCAGAATCAGGCATCTATTAACGCAGGAGGGGGGAACCAGGTTGGTTCAAACAATGTTCTTGCCTCTTTTTGACTATGCAGACCTTCTGTACGGGCACTGCTCTAGTGTGGCCCCAGCCAAACTAGACACTCTGTACCACCAGGCACTCACAGAAACATAGAAACATAGAATTTGATGGCAGATAAGGACCGCTAGGCCCACCCAGTCTGCCCATTTCCCTACCTAATGGATAAGCTGCAGATCCTAGTTAACCAGCAGCCTACTTCTTCCTACCCCCAACCCCTAGAATTGCCTTATGACTGTCCCATGCATGCTTGAATTCCACCACTGTTTTTTAATCCACAACCTCCTCTGGAAGGCCGTTCCATGCATCCACAACCCTCTCTGTGAAAAAATACTTCCTTAAATTACCTCTGAACCACCCCATCTTCAAATTGTGCCCTCTTGTTCTTGCACACCTCCTTTTGAAAGATGCTACCCTCTTGGACTTTGTTGATTCCCTTGAGGTACTTTAAAGTTTCTATCATGTCCCCCCTCTCCCTCCTTTCCTCGAGGCTATACATATTAAGCTCCTTCAGTCTCTCTTCATGTGTCTTCCGGTGCAGACCCTGCACCATTTTAGTTGCCCTCCTCTGGACAGCTTCCATCCTGTCTATGTCTTTGTGGAGATTGGTTTTCCAGAACTGCACACAGTACTCCAGATGGGGTCTCACCAGCTGTCTATACAGAGGGATAATAACTTCCTGTTTTCTACTGGTGATGCCTCTCCCTGTGCATCCCAGTATCCCCTCAGCCCTTCTTGCTGCCCTCTCACATTTCTTGCCCACCTTTAGGTCATCTGATATGAATCCCATCAGGCCCCATTGCTTTGTCCACCTTCAGTTTTAAGAGTTCTTTCAAAACCCTTTCTTCTGTAAATGGGCTGGTATCAACTTCTGTATCCAGAGTGTTTCTACTGTTTGTTCTAGGTACCTCTCCCTCTTCATTTGTAAATACTGAGCAAAATATTTGTTTAGTATCTCTGCTTTTCACAGTCACCCTCTGCTCACCCTCCCTCCCCTTTATTAAGCCTCACTATCCTCCTTGGTCTTACTTGCCCTGCTGTACCTATAAAGGTTTTATCCCCCTTCTTAACTGAGTTGGCTATCTTTTCCTCGGTTTGGGCCTTTGCTGTTCTGACTGCCTTCCCAGCTTCCTTTTGCTTTAATTGATACAGTTCTCTGTCCTGCTCCTTCTGTGATTCCTTGTACTTCCTGAATGCTTTCTTTTTCTCTTGAACCTTCACTGCCACTTTCTTTGATAACCATAGTGGTTTCTTACATTGTTTTGTTTTGTTTATTTGCTTCACACAAAGGCTTGTTACCTCTGTGATGGCAGTTTTTTATTATTTCCCATTGTTCTTCCACCCCTCCTTCCTGCCCATTTGCTAGTGCATTCCTTAGGCACTCACCCATTTTGACAAAGTCAGCCCTCCTAAAGTCCAGTACTTTTGCCTTTGTAGCTTGACTCTATTGCTGTGTTTATTGTGAACCATACTGTTCGATGGTCGCTAGTTCCCAGATGGCTACCCACTTCTACATTTGTGATCCTCTCTCCATCTCCATTTGAGAGAACCAGGTCAAGACTGCTCCCTCTCAAGTGGGCTCCAATACTAGTTGTCTAAGGCATGCCCCTGTAGGGCATCTAGAATAACCCACTCTTCAAGTGGGCTGCAACTGCACTCCAGTTAACACCTGGCATATTCAGATCACCCATCAGCAATATCTCCCTTTTCTGCCATTCTAAGTATATTTTCTATCATTTCCTTGTCCATTTCTCCCCTGACAGGGGTCTGTATCTAACCCGTCATGGATTGTGGTGCCATTGCCTGTCTCCAAATTTACCCACAGTGCTTCTTCTCCTCCCTGTTTACCATTTTGTTCTGTTGCTTTGATTCCTTCCCTTATGTAAAGAGCTACTCGTCCTCCTCTTTTACCCTCCCTGTCCCTCCTGTAGATAGTGTATCCTGGTATGTTTATGTCCCAGTCATGGTTTTGTGTGTACCATGTTACTGTGACTGCCACGATATCCAGATGTTCCTCCTCCATCAAGGCCACTAATTCAGGAAGCTTGTTACCCAGACTACGGGCATTGGTACTCATTGATCTCCATTTTTTGATGGCTTTACCTTCTGTTGCAGCATCCCCCACTGACCTTTCTACCTCGGTCTTTTTCTCATTTAGTACCCTGTTTTGTAGGGAGAGGCTGGGATTTTCCTGCTGCTTATCTGTGCCTCCCCCCCTGACTAGTTTAAAAGCTTGTCAATGAAGCATTTAAACCGATTGCTCAAAAGGCTTGTTCCCTTCCTGGACAGATGCAGACCATCCCACCAGTATAGGCTGGTGTCCTCCAGGTGGAACCCCAGTCCCCAATGAAGCCAAACCCCTGTGCTCCACACCATTTTTTCAACCATTCATTAAACTGCATGGTGCAAAGTACCCTCGCCTCACCCATGCCATTGACAGGCAGCACCTCTGAGAAGGATACTGTGTGTGCTACTTGTCTTAGGCCCCTCCCCAACTCTACAAAGTCCTCCTGCACTGCTCTAATCTCATGATGAGCCAAGTCATTTGTCCCTAGGTGGACAATGATGTCCAGCTTAGACTCCTGTGCAGCTGTTCTCGTGATCCTGAGGATGCGCTTCCTGTCCCTCCAAGCCATGGCACCAGGCAGGCACCTTACTTCAGTTTTCCCTGCTCCCCCCAGTTCTATCCCCCTAATAATTGAGTCCCCCACCAGGAGCTGATTCCTTTCCCTGTGGTGTCCTCTGCCTCCTTCCTGCGGGCCTCCCTTGTGACAGTTGTCCTCAGCCTCCTTAGTCTCTGTTGCGGGTGCATCCATAGGGGAGCTATGCTCCCCCAGAATGGTGAATGGATTGTGGAGTGGAACAACTGACTGGGTGTGCCTCTGTTCCACCATCCTCACCCTCCCTGAGCCCACTGTGGTCCAACTACTGTGATTTATTCGCAACCTCTGAGGTAGTGGTGGTGGCTCTGGTGCTCCCTGGATGGGGGAGGTTCCCTTCCTACTGTCCAGCGTGGCCTGGGGGAAGGTTCCCTTACTACTGTCCAGTGTGGCCTGAAGACAGGCAACTTCCTCCCTCAGGGCAGAGAGTTGTCTGCAAATAGGGCAGCATCTCAGCCTTCAGAAAGACTTACGGAAGACTGCTGCCCCACAGCCATTACATTGCACTACTCCCCACATGTTTATCTACTTTTTTTGTGTGTGCGTGTGTGTGATTGGTTTGTTATATAGAAATATATATATTATACAATGTGTATGCTTATATTGTCAGTGCAGTGTGCTAGAGAGAATATGACAGCGATATGCACCTTGCACTCTTGAGGAAATGATGTCAGAACCCCAGGTATAAAGGAACTATTTCCAGGGGTGGGTGGGTGAGGGGTGGACAGGGGTTGGGCCTAAACTGTGCCCTCATGACACAATCAGCTAAAAGCTCTGACCCACCGCTGCGATGAGTGCCTTCCTGTCAGCAAGATGCCCTACACAACAATTTGACAGAGAAAATACCCTGCTAATCAAACAGAGAAAGATCCAGACATCCAAGTCAGACACAGGTAAACCTCCCCAGCCCCAAAACAGCCTGGTGGATTGTGCTCTGAAAGCAGTAAGCCCCAAAATAAGTCAGCTGTGCTTTAAACTCTTCCTGCACTGAAAATCTTAAGAATTGTAACAAAAGTAAAGCTAGATCCACCTCCCTCTGTTGCTTGAAAGACTGTCTTTCCTGATAATTCTAAGTTCCTTATTTCACCTTTCAGTTAGAAGTAGCCTCCATCTGCAGAATATCTGCTACAAACCAAAGACAATTGTAAGGTTCATCTCCCTCTGTTGTGAGCACAACTCGCTGTCTTGCAAATCCTATGTTCAGTATTGCAGCTTCTAGCCAGAGGTAGCTTCACCTGAAAAATATTAGCTGTTCTGATGAGTTTGCTATAAAACACTTGCTTATAATACTGTTGTTCTCAGGTCTGTAAGACTCTTCCAAAGCTATTGGCTGATAAGTAGCTATGATGTAAGCACTTCCTGACACAGTCTGACCTGGCCTTTTAAGGCACACACAGATAAACACAAAAAAACAGTTTCCACTCCCTGGGGCACTGTCTGGGTCAAATACACAGCCTGTACCTGCACTTACTTTAGGACTTATGACAAATTCTTAACCCAGGGTTTAAACTCTTCCTGCACTGAAAATCTTAAGAATTGTAACAAAAGTAAGCTAGATCCACCTCCCTCTGTTGCTTGAAAGACTGTCTTTTCCTGATAATTCTAAGTTCCTTATTTCACCTTTCAGTTAGAAGTAGCCTCCACCTGCAGAATATCTGCTAAAAACCAAAGACAATTGTAAGGTTCACCTCCCTCTGTTGTGAGCACAACTCACTTTCTTGCAAATCCTATGTTCAGTATTGCAGCTTCCAGCCAGAGGTAGCTTCACCTGAAGAATATTAGCTGTTCATTACTGGTGCCCCCTACTCAACACACCACGGTACCCTCTACAACATTGTAGGTTGGGGATCCCTTAGTCTTAGATGACAAAAGAACACCGTGCTCTGAATCTATAGGGCCATCTCTAACAAGGTGCCTCAATATATTAATGATTTCCTACCTTCTTGCATTCCTAGCAGCTTTCTGCTGAGAAGCCAGACTTATATCACCCTTTACATACCCAGAGTTAGGACACACTTTGGTCGAGTGACAATTAGTCACACCTTATCAGTCCTCTGGAATACTGCTCAAAATTTACTGCAGTTCATTTCACCCGTACCATTAGCTGCCTTCAAAAATCTTATCCAACAATCATTTATGGAGTCCTGTAACTGCTTCCGGCACTGAATCTCTGACTCTCCCTCCTACGTGTCTGTCACCTCCCCCTACTAATGGCACCTTTTCACCCTCATACCCTCCCCCTTACCCTTGGACCTACCGTGCTGACTAATGCAGCTATGACAATCCTGAAGGTATTACAAATGCCCCCTTCCACCCCTCCTAACCTCTCCTCCCTCCACTATCCTTGGCACATCCTGTGCCCTCAGTGCCCTTGCTTTATAGTCTTCTCCTAGGCCACATAATTCCAGCTTGTTACGCAGGATACCACCCTGGGACCCACTCCCAGGCTGGCTAACTTGTTTATTAATCTTTTGTGTGGGATTGTGTCAGATGTCTTGCTAAAGTCTAGGTAAGCCATATCCATAGTCCCTCCCTGGTCTATTACTTTGGTTACCCAATCAAAGAAATCTATTAGATTCATCTGACATGACCTTTCTGCTGTGAATCCATGCTGCCTTGGGTCCTGTGCCCTGCTGGCCTCCAGGTACTCAACAATTCTTTCTTTCAGAAGTGATTCCATCATTTTCCCTACCACTGAGGTCAAGCTAATAGGTCTGTAGTTTCCTGCCTCTACCTTGCTAATACATTTGTGAAGAGGAATCACATCTCCCCTCCTCCAATCCTCTGGTACCACACCACGATTTGTTAAAAAGGGTAGTCAATGGTGTCACTAGTTCTCACCTTAGTTCTTTCAGAATTCTGGGGTGAATCCTATCAGGCCCCATTTTTTTGTCCACTTTGAGTTTTAGGAGTTCCTTCATGACTCTTTCTTCTGTGAATGGACTGGTATCAACCTCCCCATCCAGAGTGCTTTTATTTTTTGGTTTAGGTACCGCCCCCTCTTCTTCTTTTGTGAACACTGAGCAAAAATATTTGTTCAGTATCACTACCTTTTCACAGTCACCTCTGCCCACCCCTCCCCTTTTTTATGCCTCACTATCCCTCCCTTGGTCTTTCTTCGCTCCCTGATGTACCTGTAAAAGGTTTTATCCTCCCTTTTAACTGAGTTAGCTATCTGTTCCTCAGTTTGCTTTCTCCATTTAACCCTGTCCTGCTCCTTATTGACCTTTTTACCTTGGTGTTCACCTTGCTAACTACCCTGTTTTGTGGGGGGAGACTGGGAAGTCCCTGCTTCTTATCAGCGCCTCCCCCTTGGCTAGTTTAAAAGCTTGCCAATGAAGCATTTAAACCGATCATCCAGAAGACTGGTTCCTTTCCTGGACAGATGCAGATCATCATGCCAGTACAAGCGGGTGTCTCTCCAGGTGGAACCCCAGTCCCCAGTGAAGCCAAAACCCTGTGCTCTGCACAAGTTTCTCAACCATTCATTGAATCACATGGTGCGGAATACCTTTGCCTCACCCATGCCATAGACAGGCAGCACCTCTGAGAAAGATACAGTATGAGCTACTTGTCCAAGGCCCCTCCCCAACTCCACAAACTCCTCTTGCACTGCTCTAATCCCATTCCCAGCCAAGTCATTTGTTCTTAGGTGGACAATGATGTCCATCTCCATCTCCCATGCAGCTGCTCTCATGATCCTGAGAATTCACTTCCTGTCCCTCCAAGCCATGGCACCAGGCAGGCACCTTACTTCACTTTCTCCTGCCTTCTCCAGTTCTGTCCTCCTAATAATTGAGTCCCCCACCAGGAGCTGGTTCCTTTCCCTGTGATATCCTGTGCCACATTCCTGTGAGCCTCCCTTGTGATGGTTGCCAGCAACCTCCTCTGTCTCCATAGTGGGTGCCTCCATAGGGGAACTATGCTCCACCAGAATAGCATATGGCTTGTGGAGCGGTACAACTGAAGGGATGTGCCTCTGTTTCACCACCCTCATCCAGCCTGAGCCCACTGTGGTCCAACCACTGGTCTTTCTTGGGAACCTCTGAGGCAGATGTGGTGGCCCTGGTGTTTCCTGGGTTGGGGAGGTTCCCCTACTCCTGTCCAGTTTGGCCTGGAGATGGGCAACCTCCTCCCTCAGAGCAGAGAATTGCCTGTAAATAGGGCAGCATCTCATCCTCCAGAAAGTCTCCTGGAAGACTGCTGCCCCACAGCCAATGCATTTCACTACTCCTCACATGTCTGTCTTCTTTCCTGTTTATCCTGTGTAAAATGTTTTTTTTTTTTGTAGTTAGTGTGTGCACTTTTACTGTCAATGAAGTGAACTGTGCTGGTAAGGATATGACAGTTGTATACCCCTTGCCCTCTTGAAGAAATGATGTCAGAGCCTCTGGTATAAAGGAAATGACACCCAGAGGGGTGGGGGTGGGCCTAAGCTGTGCCCTCTGGAAACAATCAGCTACAAGCTCTGACCCACCACTACAATGAATGTTGAGCTTCCTTTCAGCAAGACAACCTGCACAACAATTTAACAGAGAAAATACCCAGCAAAACAAATGATCAGAGAAAAATCAAGCAGTTCAGCCCAACACAGGTAAGCCTCCCCTGACCCAATATGACCTGGTGTTGTGTGCTCTGAAAGCAATCAGGGGAACACAGCTTCCCTCACCTGAGACTCTGTCTGGGTTCAAATACACAAACTGCAGGCTTTGCTATGACAACTGCTCAGCCTCCAGTAAATTATTTAAAAATGGTTTGATGCAAACTTTCACAAAATACAAATGCTAGTAGACAATCCAACTACCCACAAGGGAAAACCAAATATGCAGTATTTCAATCCTTCTGAAGTTACTCACAAGATAAGCAGTTTTGCAAATCCCCTTATTGATTAAAAACTAAATAAATAATTAAACACAAAGCAATACCAAGTGTAAGAGTTAAAGAAAGGTACACCTCCCTCAGATTTGAGCAAGAGTGAGATTTGTTGTAGATTTCTCGTCCAATATAGTATCTCCCACACAGCTCTCAGTTGTTTCAAAGCAGCAACTTGTTCCAACTTCAAGAAGATGATACCAATTCCCTGAACTGTATTAGGACCCCGTAATCTAAAATCCTTTATCTGGGTACCCAGTACTAAAGTTCTTATAGGTGCAGGCCTCTTGCATGGTGCAGCTGTGATGGCCAGCTGAGTTGAGGCCCTTGAAGAAAAATAAGCAGAATTTCTGACTGTAGATTACAGAACTTAAAACTGATTGATTTGAAATTTCTTCACTCTAGATACTGTGCTTGGCTTCTTAATAGCATTAGACTACTTACAAGTCCCTCCAGATTTGCACAGGGCCTAGACCCTGTATACTCATGGTTTGGTAGGCATAGGCAAGTTCAAAATCAGGCTGTATGAGGCAGATTTGTATAATTGCAGCAGGGGGGCTCTGACTTTGGAGGCTGAGATGCTGGGCAAAGGCTTACAGCCAGGAACCTCCTAACTGACTGCAGGATCTTGTAGTTTTTGCAGATGGAAAGCAACTCTAGCTTCTTTTGTAGTACCCCTCTCTGAGCTGAAATCATCTTCTGGGTCAGACCAGGCTGGGACCGGGGCCGGCACGCTTCAGACCCCATGTCTAGGCTATTGCTCTTAGGGGAAGTGCAGATAGCAATGCTCTAGGTGGCACACTAGCAGACTGTCTCCCAGGCCACTCTGAGATTGTTGCATTGTTTTCAGCACATTTATCAGTAGCAGATTTATGCATTAGCTCTTAGATGTCACTATCAATTCAACCATGTGCCAGTGTGTCCACCACAGTCCTCCCAAGCTTGCAGACACAAGTCTCAACTGATGGGTGCTTCCTCCCTAGGGCTAGGGTGACCCAGACTCTTACAATCCATACAATATAACTTGAATCTTTAACATCATCAGACAGAGCTTGGGGCTTGGCTGTCCACCATTTGATAGCTTTACTGAACAATGCAGCCAGTTACACTCAGATTCTCTTGTGCTTAAGACACAATCATCACAGTCCCTTGTGGCTTTGCTGGCATTAGCAGCTCCAAGTTGGACAGTTAAGACTTTCACTGACCTCCCAGGTACTGTTGGGTCAGCTCCACATGGCTAAGGAACTTTCCTTTCAGTCCTGTAGCACTTTACATAGTCACATTCAGCACATACAAATACTGGACCCTGTCTCAGTCACTTTTCTACAGAGGTCCACCTTCTCTTGAGTGTTGGTTAATGTAGGGTGCAGACAAATGATAAGCACTTCTGGGCTTTCTGAGCTTCTTGCCTCCAAGCAGGATCTCACTTTCTCAAAGAAGTACATGGGGTACTGTAAAATGTCATGACAATGCAAGCAGATGGTTACTCACTCAGACAAATTCAGTGCTTTCCCTTTCTGTAAATTACAAGTTTCTTCAGCTCTCTTACTGCTGAAGCAAAATATGCATGCAGCTGTCTCACAGCTGAAAGTTCAGGTTTCACCCATGTTTTCCCAAAACATGGAAAGGCAGATGCTAGCCCTAGAGGACAATCTCTAGCAACCCCAGGCTGACAACTTTTGCTGCTGGCAGCCACTCTTTCTCTCTGGCAGAGGTAGAAGCCCCCTCCCTTGTGGAGGGGCTCACACTGAACTGAACTAGGCACATTTTGTCTAGCATGGGGCCTGAACCCCCTTCCCTGTGGAGGGGCTCCCATTCAAACTCTGCTCAGCTTGAAAACCCTGGGTTTTATGGAGTCCTTCGGGGGCTCCCGATTGGCTGAGTCCAGTTGTGTGTCCAAATATGACTGGGTGAAATCACTTGTCAATCCACAAAATGAATATTCATTAGCCTCCTTCGATGCTCAGTAGGCTCCCTGTTTTGGCACCTGAATTTAGTCCCTGCACTTTCCCCACAAGCCTTTTGCAAATATGTCCCACAAGTCTCTGGCAAAGTCCCAAGAACCATCAGGGCAAATCCTGGCTTTCCAATTGGCTGTTGCTGCACAAACATGGCTGCTAGTGTTTACAGTCCCCTTGCAGTTTAATACAGTCCCACAAATAAAGTTCTGGTGCAGCCAGGAAAATACATATTTGTTTACCACTGCCCCACTGTTCAGTAGCTATAACTGTGCCCTTTTAACTGCTGCCCATTCTAATCACTTTGCTTCAGTCTCTCATCTGTCGCTGCCGCCAAAATATAGTGCACCTAGGCAACAGACAGGCAAGTTATCTGAGTCCCAATGTTCACAGTCTGGAGCAGCCAGAAATAATTTTCATTTTAATTATTTCCCTGTTGTTTAGTAGCCCCTTTAGTGTTCATTTCAGTGCTGCATTTATAATACATTTATTTACAAACTTACAGTGGCAGCAGTGGCTGAAACTTGTAGCCCCCAATCACAGAAGAACCCACTCATGAATATTAATGCCCCTCCATTAATATTCATAGAGCTGGGCCTGGATTTCTAGTGCGCATGGTGCTGTATTTACAATTGCAGCAGCTCCCTCCAGTCCAGCCTGAGTCACTGGCCCCTGCCCTGCACCTTACAGGGACCGGGACCACTGGAGAAACCATCTATTGACCGCAATTGCAGATGGTCAACTGAAGCACACTGTTGTACATGTGCGAGCTCGCCAACCAGCTTAAAGAAATGGTGGTGAGTTGCAATCCAGCTCCATGAGCTCAAGGAGGGAAAAAGAGAAGGAAAGGACTCTTGGGGACCCTGGGGAACACAATGGGACCTGGGCCAGTGGCAGTGATATGCGGAGACCATTCAGGGGAAACTACAGGCAGTCATGAGGTACTCCAAGAGCAGGAGTAAATGGGAGAAGAATGGGGAATATGGTAAGTCCCCATTTGGGGGGGGTATTACAAAGACATTCCACAATCCTTTTCTTTAATAGAAATGTGGGGGAATGAACCCTCCCAGATTCCAAATAGAAGCCAGCCCCTCACAGCAATCCATGCTCAGTGTTTTTTGCTCGCACCTGAGTGGCTGTGTTCTCCCTGCCTCCTGGTGTTTTGGTGCTTTGCCTTTGGTCATCTCCCCTCCTCTTTTTTTGTGTTCCATGTTCTGTTTCAGTGATCGCTGCTTGGCATTTCTCTTTTGAGCCCTCTTGTCTCCCCCTTACAGTGCTCTCCCTCCTATTCTGTATTTGTTCTGTGCCTGCTTCCCCCTTCAGCTGTATTGTATTGTGTTTTTCTTGTCCCCTCTCCCCTGCTCATTTTCCATCCAGTATACCATTACTGCAGTGACTCTGGCACAGTGAAGACCACCACAGTGACAGGAATCAGGCAAAATCTGCCCGACGCTGTGGTGGTCTGTGTGCCAATTGGGACTGCTTCGCTGGGTGTTTGCCCCCACCCTGGTCCAACTCCTACTTGGAGTTAGAATCCTAAAGACCAGGGGGTGTTGGGGCAGAGCCCCCCACAAGGGGTGGTTTGGGGGGCACAGCCCCCTGATTGTGTGCACCACAATCCCCATGGCCACAATGCCGACAGTCAGCATTGCAGCCATCGCTGTAGGGGATGTCGGCGCTAGCACTGTCGAAGCGCTATGGGTAAACCTGCGCATCCCACTTCTGCCTCTCTCTCTCTTTGGCAGTTTTCCATTGCCCCCTTCCCCACTTGCATGTCATTTTCCTTGCTTCTCTCCCTTTATTGGAGGGGCTCTTTTCTCCTTTCAGAGCCACCACTCCATTTCTCTTCCAGTGCTGCAGGGTTCGCAATGCAGTCTGCATCAGCCTATTTCAGCTATAGCTGCTCGTTATGGAAACTGCCATCTTTGGCTGCTATCCAGGCTTAGAGCTGAAAATCCAGTTTGTGCAAATTATACTGGATGCTGAAGCTAAATACGAGCAACACCAGTACTCTAACAAAAAAAGTGGAGTGCAAGAATTCACTTTATTGCCTCCTTCTCAGTACTAAATGGCAATCTGCTGGGTTGAGAATTTCTTTAACTGAGCTGACCTCATCTGAGTCCAAAACTCTGTCTCTGTGCCTTTCTATGTGACCCTAACTAACTCAGAAAAATGGCCATAAGGCTAACACTAGACTATATTTAAATTAAGCTCACTCAGAGCTAGATGATGGTATGCACAGCATGGAGGCATCATCTCTCTTACAGGCTGTTTCTTGCTATAAGGAAATGTAAGTGCATTGTTTCCCCTCACACCAGTCTCTCTCCCTCTCTTTCTGCCTTACACACCAGCTGAACCTGGACTTCCTGAGGAGGCAGGCTTTTAGATGTATAGCATTCCTCAAGTAATCAAATAATGGAAGCGAAAAATGAGCATCAAGGGCAGGTTTAATGAAAACACAAATGTCTGCTAATGAAAACAGCCACTTAATTGGGATGAAAAAGGAACTGTTGAAACTTGGTACAGAGACAATGAAAGACTTTTGCACAATGGGGAATATCTTTATTAACAATAAAAGTTCAGTTTGCCATTGATCTTCAAACTGGTTAGTAGGGCAAAATCTGTCTATGCTGTGTACAATTTGCAGTTTAGACTTACTATAATCTATGTTTTACGTGCAACTCTGATGGAGGTCAATCATCAGCGGCAACACAGTACGACACCTTAAATCATGTTTTTAGTTAATGCAGTGCCTGGCAGTACGTTTCAAGTTACAGAGCATGAACATAGCTCAGTAGATTTGCAGGTGTAGTATAAAATAAAGGACCCAGGCTGAACTGCTACATTGCCTTTTCAGCTCTACAGATTTAATTGTCTCACTCCTAATTAGGGATGGGCGGGTACTAAAATACCCAACCCTCAAGACTACCCGTGGGTACCTCTAAAATACCCTAAAAATACCTAGATGAAAATAGAGTAGTTGGGTCGGGCTGTGTAGTTACTACCTGACTGGTTCTACTACTCAATTAATGTACCTGACCCTGACCATAACAATAATTATGTCAAAGACTGTTTTTTTTACTATTACACTGTTTGTTAGGTACCCTGAGCCATTATACCCATGGAGACATTGCTGAGGCAGGTATTAGAGGTACAGCTGCTCTTAGCAAGCCTGCTGTTGTTTCCAAAAATTATACCCATGGCGGGCACTGCTCAGGTTGGAACGAGAGGCATAGCTGCTGTGAGTGAGCCTGCTGCTGTTTCCCAAAATTATACCCATGGCTGATATTTCTGAGGCAGGTCTGAGAGGCACAGCATCTCTGATTGAGCCTGCTGCTGTTTTCAAAAATTATACCCATGGCGGGCATTGATGAGGTAGGTACAACAGGCTCAGCTGCTCTGAGTGAGGCTGCTGCTGTTTCCAGAAATTATGCCCTTGGTGGGCATCAAAGTTACATAATATAAAATTGATGATTGACAAAATAAAACCAAGAGTAGTGTGGCACATGTGGCTGGCATGGTGGCAGTGATGATGGTTCTATTCATTTAGTACACAACCTAGTCATCATATTCAGTATCACTGTTTGCAGACTGTTGTTCATGTTCAGGGTCAGAATCTCATAATTCAGTGTTTAGGTCAATTGGGAAATTGTCATCATTCATTCTGAGAAATGTAAGCCATTCCACATTTGCAGGACTTAGCAGTGTTAAGTGGTCAGTGACTGTTCTCCAGCTGCACTAAATATGCATTCAGAATATACGCTTCAAGGTGGATGACTGAGGTACATTATTGTAAGATTTGCTACATCTGGCCATATTGTTCTCGTTGTTTCCAACAGAGTAATGGATCTTCCTTGAGACCAATCACAGTATGGTCTCCAAAATACTCTGGGATCATTGTGCTGTGTGAGATGGTTACCAGTCTGGAAGATGAACCAGCTGCACTTTCTTTAGAGGATTCTAGTCAGTGTTGTTGCAGTCAGCTTAGAAGTGATTGGACTTTCTGATCTTGAACATGGGATTCCTGAGAAGTAGCTGTAGATATCCTTGCCCTCACTGATGACACTGGTGACTGTGAAGAATTGATAGATGTGCTATTGTCTGCACCAGAGGCTCACTCTGATCAGCAGGGTTTGACTGCTGTACATCCGTTAATGGTATTGGTGGGGCAATGTCACATTTGGTTAGCAGAAGATCTCTTCAGTACTCAATGTCTTCCTCTGCAAGAAGGATGGCTTCAATTTTCCACTTAAAGCTGGGATCTAGCAATGTAGCCAACACATAGGTGTCATTCTTAAACATGGCATTCATTCTCTGATCAGTCAACAGTCTGAGACTCAAGTCATTTGCCATCATAACAGTGGTAGTGTCTTCTTTTGACTAAAGGTCTTTATGTCATCACATAAAATGTGAAGAAATCTTATTTGAAGAAGAATTTGACTCAGAGTTGTACTGTCCACACTGACAGGGAACTATAGACCAGTCAGTCTTACCTCAGTAGTGGGCAAGATTATGGAGGCACTCCTTAAGGAAAGGATAGTGCAATACCTGGAATCCATAGGAGCACAGGATCCAAGACAGCATGGGTTTACAACAGGAAGGTCCTGTCAAACTAATCTCATAGATTTCTTTGACTGGGTAACCAGAGTGGTGGACCAAGAGGGTGCAGCTGATGTCACCTACCTTGACTTCAGCAAAGCTTTCAATACTGTTCCTCATAGAAGATTGATTAATAAGCTGGGTAGGCCCAGGGTGGGTCAGAAGTTGGTCAACTGGGTGGCAAACTGGTTGGCAAAAAGAAAACAGAGAGTTGCAGTAAATGGTATACTGTCAGAAGAGATGCAAGTCACAAGTGGGGTACTGCAGGGATCAGTCCTGGGACCAGTCCTCTTCAATATCTACATCAGTGACATTGCAGATGGACTGGAGGGTAAGGCTTTTCTGTTTACAGATGACACGAAGATCTGCAACAGAGTAGATGGTCCAGATGGGGTGGGCAGCATCAGAAGAGATCTGGATAAACTAGCAAAATGGTTGGAAGAGTGGCAACTGGGGTTTAATGCAGAGAAATGCAAGATCATGCACATAGGGAAGAGAAACCCTGAAGCCACCTATAGGTTGGGAGGGAAGCTGCTGGCAATTATAAGGAAAGAAAGAGACTAGGGCGTCATCATCATAGATAATCTGAAATCATCCAAGCAGACCACTAAAGCAGTAGGTAAGGCTAGAGGGATGTTGGGTTGTATTAATAGGGTTATCGCAAGCCATAAGAGGGAGGTAATAATCCCTCTTTACAAGACACTGGTTAGTCTGGAGTACTGCGTGCAGTATTGGAGGCTGTACCTGCACAAGGACATTAACAAAATGGAGGCAGCCCAGAGAAGGGCAACCAAAATGGTGCAGGGACTACATCAGAAAACATATGAGGACAGATTAATGGAGCTCAATATGTATACCCTAGAGCAAAGGAGGGAGAAAGGTGATATGATCGAAACATTCAAACATCGTAAGGGCATTAACAAGGTAAAAGAGTCTAACATGTTTCAATATAAGAAAAATAGCAGGACAAGAGGACACAGCATGAGATTAGAGGGATGCCGATTAAGGGGTAATGTGAGGAAGTTCTTTTTTCACAGAAAGGGTGGTGGATGCATGGAATGGCCTACCTCAGGAAGTGGTGGATATGAATACAGTGCAGGGCTTCAAACAGGCATGGGATAGGCATAAGGGAGCAATACAGATGAGTATGAATAGAAAGGCCATTGACAGAGTACAGACCTATGGCACATTCATAAGGTAGAAAAAAACGGCAGACTGGATGGGTCTTGCGGTCCTTATCTGCTTTCAACTTCTATGTTTCTATGTTTCTATGTATGTGCCTGTATATTTAGAGTTAACAGAAAGTTAGCGTAGAGTCTTAAGTTATCAAACCTTTCTAAAGTGCTAAAACACAAATTTCTAAATGTTTTATTGTATTTAATATAGTTGGATTATTTGATTAAGTGAGGAGCTACAGTATTTAACTGATCTAATTGATTTAAAATTGATCTAAAATTCATTCCATAGGGTAAAACCGAATTACAACTTAAATATAATAGCTAATAGTCAACTGAGCAGTTGAGTGAGAGGCTTATAGGTTAAGTCTGCTAAGGAATACGGACATTTATTTTTCAAACATTAAATATGAACATTTTGATATAATTTGTTGCTAAACTGGTAAATACAACCATTGGGTTTGCCACCATACTATGGCCAATTTTATTTTTGCCTTTACTATTGACACTTGAGAATACCTGTTCAACATATACAGACTCCAACATTGTCCTGACCCTTCCCTGGCTAAAGCCTGAGGGTCTATACCAGAGAATGGATTCTCTTGTTTATTTGACTGGGAAAAATGGATGTGAAAATGACCATCCAAGGTGCTCTAGAGGCTAACAGAACTCCGGAATGAACCTAAGAAGATTGTTATTTGATTTCATCACTACTACTGGATCACCTGTTGGCCCATCTACTACTAAGACACGAACCAACAACCAGGTGGACCTTTACTGCATCAATGTGATTTAACTCAATTTTATGGACCAGGGATATACAAACCCTAAATGGATGGTTAAAAAGATGGTGCCACAGGGAAGGACACAATCTAGAACATAGGGACATATTGAGGGAACAAATACTTTTTGCACAGGATGGACTGCATATGAACAGGCAGGGGAAATGCATTTTCGCTCAGAGGCTGTGCCAGGCCATTGACAGGGGTTTAAGCTACCAGTAGGGGGGGATGGGGGGATTCCAGAACAAAGTCTGGTAACACCAAGAAGGTAGATCCTGCAACTTGGAACTTTATGGTGATAAATGCCAGAAGCTTAAATAACAAAACTGATAAATTATCCTATACCCTTCATAGTTTCAACATACATATTTGTGCCATTACGGAAACCAGATGGAGAGAAGAGGACCCCTGGGATAAAAATATACTGGGCTATACATTGTATCATAGAGACAGGACCTGTCAAGAGGGGGAGGCATGACCCTTTATATTACTGACACTATAGTCTCTAAATCTATAGATACTACCCACTGGGATGGCAATGAGATATTATGGATTAAGATCCCCCCCCCACATGCTGCCAATATCAACGTAGGCCTTATTTATAGACCCCCCACCAACTCACAGCAGAATGACATACAATTGTTAGATTTTAACAAACTAACTGTTACTAATAGCTGTATGTTACTAGGGGATTTTAATCTTCCCAGTATAAATTGGAACACCTTACAAGCAGGAAATGCAGTAGAATCACGCTTCTTAGAAGCTTTTATTTTGGCAGGTATGCAACAGTTTATTACATCAAACACCAGGGGCAATCACATTTTAGATCTTGTCTTAAGCAATTTAGTAGATAATATCTACAATTGCAATACTCAGACCCCTCTAGGGTCCAGCGACCATGCCATGCTTAGTTTCGGATATATGGGTAGGTTGGGCAAGGATATTGGAAGTACTATAATATATAATTGTAATAAAACTAACTTTGATGCCATGAGATGTGAACTGGCCACATGGGACTGGGAAAAGGAATTTGAAAACCAGTCGCTAGTTTACATGTGGGAACTCATGACAAGCAAAGTTACTTCCCTTATGCAAGCACACATCCCGGAAGTATGTAAACATCAAATCAAATCAAATCAATTTTATTTATAAAAAGGCACCTTTCTGAAACCAAGGCACCTGTACAATAAATACATAAAATAAAATAAATTATTCTAACAAATATATAATTCCAACAGGCAGCAATATAATAGCAGCATAGGAAATCAGACTAAGCCTCAATCAATAAATGCCAGGCTAAAGAGATAGGTTTTCAAAGCTATTTTAAAACTCTGGACAGTTAGGCAGTCTCGAACCCGATGAGGTAGAGAGTTCCACAGGGTCGGCGCAGCAAAACTAAATGCCTTTGCTCCAGATGTTTGCAAACGTACCCTGGGAACCTCTAGCAATCCCTCATCGGAGGATCGGAGAGGATGGAGGGGACGGTAGGGACAAAGGAGATCTTTCAAGTAACTCAGTCTCTCTTCACGTAGGGCCTTATAGGTTAGCAAAGCAACCTTAAAGGTGATCTGCCACTGTATAGGCAGCCAGTGCAGACTGCAGAGCACAGGCGTCATATGACTGATTCTTAATGCACCAGTCAATAGCCTGGCTGCTGCATTCTGCACCAGCTGCAAGCGACGGATATCAACCCCTGGCAGCTCTAGGTAAAGGGCATTGCAGTAGTCAAGAGGGGAGGAAATGAAGGCGTGAACCAGTGTTGGAAGATCGTCAAGAGGAATCAAATGTTTCACCCGGGCAATATTTCTTAGATGGTAAAAAGAAGTTTTAACAACTGCTGACACCTGTGATTTCAGGGTCAAGCGGTCATCAAACATAATGCCCAGGTTCTGCAGCCAGTCTGAGGTAGCTAGCTGAACACTTCTGAGCCATAGACCCGAGGGTGAACCTGCCAACATACCCACCTCACGATGATCTGAGTTCATGACCAACACCTCCGTTTTTCCAAGGTTCAACCTTAGCCAGCTCACATTCATCCAGGCCTGAATTTCAGTCAGACAGCTGTTGAGCACCAAGACAGAATCATCTTGTTCCGGGACAAAAGACATGTATAGCTGAGTGTCATCTGCATAGCAGTGAAAACTCAAGCCATACCATCTAATAATCGCTCCCAATGGCAGCATATACACTGCGAACAACATGGGTGCTAAGATGGATCCCTGTGGAACCCCACAGGGCAGGGAGAATGGAGCTGAGGTACAAACCCCTGACACCACTCTCTGAGTCCTACCCATGAGGTAAGATTGAAACCATCTGAGGACAACCCCTGAAAGTCCGCAGATAAACCGCAGGTGATCCAACAGCACACCATGGTCCACAGTATCAAATGCTGCAGAGAGATCAAGAAGGACCAAGATGGAACAGGCCCTTCAATCTCTCACTATCAGGAGGTAATTTAGTACCCGAGCAAGAGCCGTCTCAGTACTATGTCTCTTCCTGAAACTAGACTGGAGAGAATCATAGCTATTGTGGCTGGTCAAATGGTCTTCCAGCTGCAATGCCACCACCTTCTCAATAACTTTACCCAAAAAGGGAAGGTTAGAGACCGTCCTGTAGTTTCTAGACAGTCAGGATCCAAGGAAGGCTTTTTAAGGAGAGTCCGAACTATGGCCTCCTTAAGGGAGGTTGGAAAAACTCCCCTCTCCAAGGATAACCAGACTATCTCAGCAAGGACCGGGGTGAGGACATCAACGCAGCCAACAAGCAAGCGTGTGGGGCCCGGATTCAAACTACAGTTGGTAGGACGTAAAGTCTGGATAACCAGCACAATATCATTGATTGTAGGCTGAGCAAAGTCGCACCACTCAAACTGGGAGTCTGACATCTCCTGCCGACCACTGCTATTCCCTAGAGAAAGGGTCAGGCGGATATCGGACCTGATCGTGGCAACCTTATCCGTGAAGAATCGAGCAAACTCCTCACATTGCTCTTGTGAAAAAGCATTTCTGGGCTGAAGACAGAGTGTCCACAGTCCAGAAAAGCTGTGCTGGTCGATTCCTTATGGCAGCAATTTCCCTGGATAGGAATTCTGCCTTCTTACGGGAAATTGTTGTTTGATAGACTTAATAATGGTCCATCAAACTAAGCCTGTCACATACCAGGCCGGACTTCCGCCATCGCCTCTCTAGCCTTCGTCCCATTCTCCTCAACTCCCTCAGGTCCCCATCAAACCAAGGGGACTTAGGGCAAAGGGAGAGTGGATGAACATGGACAGGAGCAATGGAATCCAGGGCCTCTATCACTGTCTTATTATAGGCAAATACAAGATCCCCTGGATCCATGCATTCCCTCAACATGCTCGATAGGTCCAGTACCGCCATCAGACCATCTGGGGATACACCCCTCAAAGAGCACTACTGTACCATCTCCATAGGGGCAGGCCTTTTGGGGGGGGCCTCAGAACTGAAGCTGATGGTATGATGGTCCGACCATCCAACTGGTTCCTCCACCAAGTCGGATATCTCCACCCCCAGGAGAAACGCCAAGTCCAATGAATGACCACCGATGTGGGTCGAGGAGGAAACAACCTGTGTGAGGCCCAATGAGCTCATTAGCTGGAGGAAGTCCTGTCCAAGCTGCGAAAGTTCATCGTCATGAAGGGCCAGACAAATCATGGCCGTAGTGGATGACACCGGGAGTTAGGAAACTAATTAAAAAGAAAAATAAAGCTTTCACAAATGCCAAGAAGAGTTGAGATAGTAAATGTTGGGATACCTATAAAATGCTCTTAAGAAAATCAAAACTCAGCATTAGAAAAGCCAAACAAAAACATGAGCTTATGCTTGCCTGAAGGGTCCAAGATAATTATAAAACCTTCTACACTTATATCAATAATCATAAGGGGGCTAGCAAATCTATTGGACCCCTAAAAGGCCCAGATGGTAGTATGATTACAGATAACTTAGCTATGGCCGAGCAATACAATGGCTTTTTTGCCTCAGTTTTCAAC
Organism: Neoceratodus forsteri; assembly: GCA_016271365.2. Classification (NCBI taxonomy): domain Eukaryota; kingdom Metazoa; phylum Chordata; order Ceratodontiformes; family Ceratodontidae; genus Neoceratodus; species Neoceratodus forsteri. The sequence continues at coordinate 158,298,752 of CM057458.1, read as the reverse complement.
AAAAAGACCTACCCTAAGTTAGACCACCTAGATCAGGTTACTAATATAAGTCCCCATATTAAGAAGGAGGATGTGTTAAAAAGACTCCGAAACATTGAACAAAATAAGTCACAAGGCCCAGATGGATTACATCCTAGTCAATGCCGAATGTTGTCGCGCTGGCATTTGCTTTGGTAGTGCAGTGCGGAAACACATTTTTGGCAGGATGTGAAAAATGACAGCTGTACTGTTCATAAGGAGGCGGAAAAAAATGTCAGTGGTGAAAATGTGGCATGTAAGTATTGCAAATGTGCGAAGTTACAAGGGTGCGTGGGAAATGCGCAACACACACTTGTAACACAGTCAGTTTATGGAGTTCTGGCACCAAATTTTCAACATAGGCATTTTAGCACCTCTGCACATGTGCAGTGCCACTGTCATTTCCTCAAACTGTCCCAAAAAGTGGTTTCACACAGCGACTGTGTTAATCTGCGCTGGACGTGCGAAAACACATTTCGGGCAGGATATGTAAAATGACAGTTGTACTGTTCATCAAGAGGTGTGGAAAAATGCCAATGGTGAAAATCCAGAGTGACAATATTACAAATGCACGTTACGAGCATGCGCGCAAACTGCGCAACGCACGCCGTAACACAGTCATTTTATGGAGTTTGGTCACCAAATTTTCAACACAGGCATTTTAGGACCTCTGCTCATGAACAGTGTCACTGTCATTTTTGTAATCTGCCCAGAACATGGATTTCCCACAGCGACCGCGGTATAGCGCCACCATTCTATTTCAAGGCTATATCAAGAGCGGAAGTTCTGAAATTACTGAGATCCATATCTGCCAATACCAGCTTTGGTTCTGACTCACTGGAACCTCGTCTTTTTAAGCTGGCTGCTCCACTCATTGCCTCTCTGATTGCCAGACTCTACACTTTATCCCTTATCCATCGCACTGTGCCAGACCTATGGAAATCTGCAAGAGTAACGCCGTCTTTAAAAAAGGTGACCCAGAGGACATGGACAATTACAGACCTATAGCAATTCTCTCTGTCCTTAACAAGATCCTAGAGAAAATAGTTGCATCACAGACCACTGACTACCTTACACACTACAATCTCCTCTCAGACACTCAGCATGGTTTCAGAAAAGGTCATAGCACCACCACGGCTCTTCTTCAACTAACTACTGATATTCTGTCCAACATGGACTCTGGAAAACTCACAGGTGCCATCTTCATTGACCTCACTAAGGCTTTCGACCTTGTAGACCATCCCCGCTTCTCTCCACTCTCCATAAATTCTATTTCTCTACCCCTGTTGTGGACTGGTTCTGTAGCTACCTGTCAAGCAGGTCGCAAGCTGTCAAATTTAACTCCTCCCTGTCCAACACGTCTACTATCAACCTTGGGGTCCCCCAAGGCTCTATCCTTGGGCCCCTTCTGTTCTCAATTTTTATCAACAATGCAGCTGAGGTCCTGGAATCCTGCTCGGCTATTCTCTGCGCTGATGACCTGATCATCTACACTAGTTCTTCTAGTATTGCCTGCATAAACACATCACTTACTTCAGACTTCAATAAGGTCTTAGACTGGCTACTAGACCATAAGCTTGTACTAAATGAAAAGAAAATGAAAGCCATGCTCCTAGATTCTGCACCGAAGATTAGGACCTGTTCTAGTTTGCTGGAGATTCTTCACCCAGGAGGATTTCCACTTGAAAATGTTACTTCCTTCAAGTACCTTGGGATCCTCCTGGACCAGTCCCTGGATTTTAATCTTCACATTCAGTCCTCATGGAAAGCTGTAAACTCGAAACTAGGAGTAACTTACAAAATGAGCTACATGCTTACATCCTCGGCCAAATTAGCAATTGCCCGAGGTATTCTGCTCCCAACCCTTACTTATGGTGCCTCTATTCTTACCTCTGCCCATAAAACCTCCCTACTAAAATGGGACGTAACTTATAACAATATATGCCAATTTGCCTCTTCGTCGCCTCGACTCAAACATCACTGCCTTTTTTATAAGGATCTGAATTGGCTCTCACCCTCTGCCGGTGAACAATACTACCTTGATCACTAATGGACTTGATCATCATGGAAAAAACCATCCCAGCTGGCGGCGTTGCTGGTCCCTCAACCATCCTCCCATGGCCTGCGATCAGCTGACAAATCCTTGCTCTATGTTACGAGATGTCGGACAACTAAAGGCACAGGGGCCTTCCAATTCTCTGCTCCCATGCTATGGAATGCTCTTCCACTCAACCTCCGGCTGTCTCAGTCTCACTTTGGATTTAAAAGTGAATATCGTCGTTATCTATCCTAAGCTGATGCTTGTACATGCTTTGACCCAACCTGAAGCTCCTGTGACTTACCAATAATGTCACCCCTGCTCTAATCCAGCTCCAAGACTGTCTCCTCTTCCCCTCCCCATATTTTTCCTTCTCTTTGTAAATAACTTCTTGACTACTAGCTCTCTTCTTTCTCGAACCTTGTTGCTGACCATCCACTGTTGTTTTGCCAATTACCGCCCCGACCTTCCTTCTGTCAGTCTTTCTTGTTATGTTTGAACATTCCTCACATTTCTCTCTATATAACCTTACTATCTTATTAACCCTTTCACTCCACAAGTCGGGTCCATGGTTTCTGCACTTATTATATATCTTAGTGCCATTATCTGTATAATGCTTGCCATTATTTTTTGTTGTTTCTACCCATTGTATTTTTGTAGCACTGCTGTACTGTTCCTCTGTTTGTATTATTGTACCCATGTTGCTGTTGTTCAACTGTTCTCCTTTTGTTGTACTCTCCTGGGTCGTGCCTGAAAATAGTCATTTTATGGCTAGTGCACCTACCCGGTTAACAAAAACTAACTAAATAAAAATAAATAAAATAAATTGTGAGCTGGAAGTGCAGAAACACATTTCGACCAGGATGTGAAAAATGACAGCTGCACTGTTCACAAGGGGGTATAGAAAAATTACAATGTTGAAAATCTAGCATGAAAATATTGCGAATCCACGAAGTGACGAGCGTGCGTAGCAAGTGAGCAACGCATGCCTGTAAAACAGCCATTTTTTGGATTTTTTCCACCAAATTTTCAACATAGCCTTTTTGACAGCCCACCTCATGAACACTGCCCATCCTTGCGTTACTCTGTCCCGAAAGGTGATTCTGCGCAGTGACTGCGAAATCACCTTTCGGGACTGATTAATATCATAACTGTGACAGAATTCATGAGGAGGGGTCCCCAAAACCCTATATTGAAACTCTGGTGCTAAAATTCCCCAAAATGCCTGAGATATGTACCAAAGTTGGAAAAAACCCTATTTATTCCATTATGCAGTTTACCGGCATTTCCTCAGTTCGCGGTTGGCTTTGAAGAGTGCAGACGTGTTCCTGGTCCACCAAGATCGTTGCAGCCAGCTTTGGAGGTAAGTATGGGGTGAGGGGTGTGGGGAGGCAGGTGTGCAGTGGTGGGTGCGGGTGGTGGGTAGGGAAGACCACGAGGACCGCTTTCTGTTTGCAGGTTCAAACAAAACACATCATGGACGGTTTTCTTTTTCAGGTGGTTTCTTGCTTTTGGGGGCACAGTAGCCGACGAGGATTGGGCTCCCCATCAGCCAGAAGAAGGGGACATCATGCCGATGGGGTGGGCTCCGCTGCACATTACAGAGGGAAAGGGGAGACGGATGCCGACAGGGATTGGGCACCCCGTTGGCAAACAATGAAATGGGGGGGAGAGACACATTCTGCCAGCAGGGAGTGGGCTCCCCCATCGGCACATAGTTCGCAGGGCAAGCTGACCGGGGGATTGGGCACCCCCGAAGTCAGCAGTTCAGCCACCATGCTAGTAGCTGGCGAGCACATAGGAAGGATCCGTTGCGTGTTACGAGCTTTGCTTGGATTGCAGCGGACCTTTCCTTAGATGTGCTCACCACATTACTATGCATGGTGTGGCGCCAGCATGCAGGCTGATTGGGGAATGAGGGATGCATCTGCTGGTGCGTGCCCTGCATTCGCCCAACAGTGATCGCACCTCAAAATCCCCGCTGCCGCAAGATGTTGGCTGTGCAAGTGCGCCAACATAAAAAAGGGTATCAAGCATAAGATGGAAAACTATAGACCCATTAGCTTGACAGCTGTATTTGGGAAGATCTTGGAAGGCATTATCAAAGACCACATAATCAACCACCTTAGGCTAACTAATGCCCTTGACTGTACCCAGCATGGATTCATCCAGGGCAGGTCATGTCAGACCAATTTATTGGAGTTTTATGGTAGGGTCAGTAAAGCCTTGGATGATAGGCATTCAGTAGATGTCATCTTCCTAAATTTCTCCAAGGTTTTTGATAAAGTACCTCATGGGGAACTTGTTGATGCTTTGATAGAACATGGAATTACTGGCAGGGTATCACACTGGATGGAAGCATGGCTCTCCAATAGGAAGCAAAAAGTCAGTGTAAAAGGGACATATTTGGAGTGGGCTGAAGTGACTAGTGGGGTGCTGCAGGGATCGTTACTGGGGCCATGTTTGTTTAATGTCTACATCTCCTCCATGAGTGCCACTACAGGAGTATGGTTACCTAAATTTGCTGATGACACTAAAATTGGGCACATTTTGGATACTCCCGAGGATGCAGACACCCTGCAACAAGGCCTAACAACCTGGAAAATTGAGCAAATGGCAATAAATTGTCATTCAGTGTAGAAAAGTGCAGTGTGGTGCATTTCAGGAAGATGAATAGGCAGGATGATTTTATATAGGGAGGGCAGAAGCGTAATATTGTTGAAGATAAAAGAGACCTGGGTGTCAGGATCACGAAAGATCTCAGCTTTAAATCACAGTGTAATCAAATAATTAAACAAGCTAATAGTATACTATACTGTATTAATAAACGCATTAAATGTAGGAATAAGGATGTTTTGCTGCCGCTTTATACATCCCTGGTGCGACCACACATGGAATACTTTGCCCAGTTCTGGTCTCCGGGTGGTGAGGGGGAGATTCAGGCACTGGAGAGGGTACAGAGAAGGGCAACACGTAGTATCAAAGAGGCTCATGGATTAGATTACCAATCAAGGTTAAACACCCTTGGGCTGTATTCTTTGGAATTCAGACGTATGACAGTGGATATGTATTTGCTGTATAGAGCTCTTACGAACACCCAGCTGTGGAAACTCTTGGAATTAAAGCTAAAAGATAAGAGTTATAGCACAAGATCTCACCCATTCCAAATTGAAGTTGATAGATTCAAAACTACTAAAAGGAAACACTGGCTTACTATAAGGGTAACAAAAATCTGGAATGAGCTTCCACTAGAAGTAGTGGCTAGTGGTAGTATGCTCAGCTTCAAGACACAGCTCGATGCGCACCTAATTAAAAATAACATCTTGGGATAAAAATCACAAAAGCGAGCTATAATGGACCTTGGTCTATACAGAGCTCTGGAAAACCTATGTAACCTATATGGACTACCAATAATTGACTATGAAAGCATAACTTGTGCAACTTGATTATTAATAGAGTCTGTCTCAATTTTAGGCACTTGTATATTGTTTTGCTCTCATATTGGGATTTTATAAGCTATTTATAGCAAATCATCCAATAATAATTGAGTTCATCCAGTTCATTGAGTTCATTGATCAGCTTAGTTATAGAGATTATTTAACACTTAACCTGAAGTCAAGGAATTAAAATACCAAGGGCCCAATTTTCAAAACTTAGCCCTGGGGCAAATTTAGCACTGCCTAGCATGCAAAAATAGCCCAGAACCATTTGCACACTTTATTCAAAGGAATAGCCCAGGGGCTAAATCAGTTGAATATAGCATGCAAACAAAGGCATGCAAGCAGGGCTGAGAGTGCAGTACAAAAATAGCCCGGCAAATAAGACAGCTCTGTATATAGCAACTGGGAAGGCCAAACTGCAACAGCAGCCCAGTGCACATAGAGGTGGAGTAAGGCAGAGTTGCAGTAGAGGGCTAATGTGGGTGATAGCAATGAAGTGTTGCACAACAACTGCAAACAACATTGCTGGTGAAACACAACAGAACTGTATTATGGTTTTGACAGGTCAGCCCAGGGCAAACTCATTAGCCCAGTGCTAACACGTTTGCCCCAGGCTAACACATTAGCCCGGTGCTAAATTTTGCTATATTGAAAGCTCTTATGCAAATGAGCCTACTTAAGTGATCCTTGTGCACACAGCCACATTAGCATCTCATTATGGCCTGCTTTGCATATTACTATGTAGTTTGCCTGTCACAATTGCATGGAGCACACAGTTTCACCTGTAGGTCAAACTGGAACTACAGGTCAGTAGCCACAGGCTGGGAGGTGCACACAGCTCCACCTGTATGTCAGACCTGAGCAACAGTTTGATAGCTGCAGGCCATGGGTTTCAGCAGGCATACTCTGTGCATACCTCTCAACTTTTAGTACTGAAATGAGGTACACCGGCAATCAAAATTAGGGGCAATGAGGGACACAGTTCCTCATAATGAAGGACACATATGCAAACATGGAGTTACAAGCTCAGAACATAGTGGAAGGCAATATGTTGACCTGCATAAGGTGTATTCCTGAGTGAGAATCTTAGAATATTAAAAATATATGCTTTAAAGTTTGAATATACAGCACATTCTCTGTGTGAACGGTGCCTTTTCCTCGAGGGACGAATGAGGGACAGAGATATTTTGAGGGGTAAAATGAGGGATGTCCCTCATTATTAGGGACAGACCAGAGGTATGACTGAGTGTACCCTGCTGAGAACAGTAACAGCTGGAAACTCCAGTGGCAACATGGGCCCCAGGCCAGGGAAACAAACACAAACAGAGCCTGATGTATGTGAAGAACTGTTTTCCCCTTCTTGGATGCTTTAGTGTGAGATCTTGAATGGACTCTGGAAGATGTGTGGGTGCTACACTTGGAGGCCCTGACTGCATGAGTGACCTGATCCAGTCTGCATGCACTAATGCTGATGTAAATGGACCTCAGTATGGTGGTCCATTGCTCCCCCAACCCCGCGCCTTCAAACATGCTGTGAGATTTTATATATATATATATATATATATATATATGTGTGTGTGTGTGTGTGTGAGTGTGTGAGCTATTCTAGTGTAATAAAAGGAGATATTCTCTCTGCAGTGACATAAATGCCGATGACAGCAGAGTGAGATAAATTCCATTTATCCATACTCTGCTGATGTCACCACTCACTCACTGAAGCCTGTATTCTAAATGAAACTGCTTCACAAAACAGTTTCTCTTTCTGACCGAAGCCTGCAACTTACTCAATTAGCATTGCAAAAGACACTCACCTGTCTCCCATAGTGTTTCTGAGACTCCCAGCCCATTACTCTGCTGATCTCAGCTTCACAACAGTCTGCATTCTAAATGGAACTCTTCCACAAAGCAGTTTCTCTTTTTCAGTGCTACCTGCAACTTACTCACTTAGCATTGCAAAAGACACTCACCTGTGTGCTATTGTGTTTCTCAGATTCCCAGTCCATTCAGAAAAACTCACACACACTCACACCACACACAGAAACAGAAAAAGAACACAGAAAAAATAATATTTCTAAAACTCCAACCCCCATTATATAAATCGCACACATGATGTGCAGATCGTGGGATATGGAAAATATTCTGTCCTGCAGAGTGAACTCTAGATAATCTCACTTATGCCTTCGGCACTCATGAGTATCCAGAGCTCACTCTCCAAGGGTGAGAACTGTAGCAGGGTCGTTGGTTCAGGAGACAAATTGCAGGCAGACAACAAAAATCAGTGCATAAAAAATGCCAGGATGGCATTTATCATTTTAATTTTATACTTCATGAAATGATTCAAGTTCTTACAGAAGAGAAAAATTGTCATTAGTTCAGCTTCAAAGGATCAACTATTCCACCCAGTAGTACTCTGAGGTCTTATTCCTCAGACTCACAGTTCCAGACTGACTCCCTGGTCTGGTTTCTATCTCTTTTTTAACACCCTAGTGGCAGACTTTTTATACATGTAGGTGGGGTCACCTGACCTAGCTATTATCTAATTTACAGAAATAAAACTATCTGGGTTAGTCTAGATCACCTGGTAACCCACCATACCTGTCTAACATACTACCCCACATAGTTTTATAGCAACCCCCTCTCTTTGTATGCAACACTGAGCTAGAATAGCCCAAATATACCTAATTGTATCATCATTAGGTTCATTAAGGATTAAGTCCTCCCATTCTGGAGTGACCTCACTTCCTTACTTCTATAAAAGCAGCCATTTCTGGGGCTGCCAGCCCTATAGACAGTCCTGACTGCAGAACCAGGTAATGACTACTACTATACTTTATGTATAGACCATAGGTATTCCTGAGTTGGACAAGTGAATAGAAGAATAAGGGCGTGCTCCTTATTTTCTATCCCTTTGTCAACTTCAGAATACCAGGCAGTAACTGAAAATAAACCAAAACAAAAGGAAGGGAAAATTGTTTAACCAGGAGAGGCACACTAAGCTGAAGCTTGTTTCCAGGTGCAACCTGTTTGCACAAGGAAGTCAAGTGACTTGCTCAGAGTCACACAGTATGCAAGTGTGGGGGGGGGAGCTGTGATATTCAAACCTAGGTCTCCAAGTTTGCAGCTCAGAGCCTTAACCACTGTGCCATACTGCTTCAAAAGGAACAATGTTCTCTTGTACTTTTCTTTCTGTAAGGGCTTTATTTCCTTAGCCCTCACATTGCTTATTCTAATTTTCTAATATTCTAATTCACAAGGGTTTTTTTTGTAAGCTCAGGATACTTCAACTCCCTAGTAACTTGCAACTTTATATGTTTCACAAGCCGGTGGCTGAAATATCAGCCCAATGGTAAACATTTCAATTCGACCCATTTTGACTTTGTTTAATGAGCTGCATTCTGGCAAGCTGCCAGCTGCTCGCTATCACAGGCGCATTGCACATTAGAGCTAGGAGTTTAGGAGTTTTACATGAACCCTGCCAAGCAGCTGTTTTGACTCCTAATGCCTTTTCCACATTTTTAGGGCACTGACATTATTATAAAGACGCGTCCTGCTTTCTTTACATACTCCCTCTCAGGGAATTTGCACTATAGCGCAACATGTGCTTCATACAGAATCAGGGCATACTTTAATGCTAGCAGTGCAGTAGGAGCTGCTAAAGACTTTTTAGAGGCTTTCCTTTTTGTATACTGGCTATTGGACAAGGAACAGAACGGAAAAGGCACAGATAATGAAGGGCTTGCTACGCTTGTCCTTACAAGTGTTTGTGGCAGGATGCAAGGGTGTCCTCCTACCATGAAAGATTGCTGTTTTGTGCAGGGTAGTACAGGAAGGGATGTTTCAGCACTGTTAACAGTCAAGTTACAGTCAATATCATCCCTTTATACCTAGGCAGTTTATTTTTTTTGGGGGGGGGTATTTATTAGAATAACTGGGCCTCTACTCATCACAGGGAGCACCCTGTGACAAGAATAATTTTCATATCCCACTCCTGCCCATCATATATCCCATATTTATACACACACACACACATATATATTGCAAAAAATTCCATTAATGCATCAGTTAGGGTGTTTTCTACAGTGACAAAAGTTTGGAAATTCGGTGTTAGGGTTAACGCCCCACGATCCCATCCTCCAACCCCTAACTATGCACCCCTCCAACACACATGCAAGCAGTACGAGAGACATCCATCATCATGTTGCAGCAACTGTATGAGTTGTGCTGCCATCAGAGTGCCTTGTGGGTACACACGCTTGCTGGGCAACCATGGGAGATGGCCCACAACTAGCATTTTTCTGTTACAAACATCAATAATAAGATTTAAGCAGATGCCTAATGATGAAACACACTGTATGTTACCTATAGATAGCTGTATTGGAAATAAGAGTTTGGATAACCCTAGCAGCAGTCAGTGGATATTTGCATATCTTTTTCTGATAGAGTGAGTCAGTCCTAATAAGAAATGGTAAAAATAATAAAAGTAATGTTTTGTAGTACAGTTTACAAGCAACATGTGAGAGTAACAGTTGTAACATTCAAAGTTAACCATAACATGTTGCTAATGAGTATTTGCAGTTAACGCAACAGTATTACAACATGTGATGGTGCTAGTTTCATACTGAGCAGTATATGAAAGTACTATGTATTTGTCAAGTGTGTCTGTACTGCTACTCCATGCCTATGTGGTGGCAGCGATACCTGCAGCAAGCCAATTGTTGAATTATGACAAAAAGCAATATTTAGAACATTTGTGCAGACCAAGCTTAATTTTATCAAAAAGATATGTCAGCAATAATGTGTCATCATACCGTGCTGGCAGTATAGTGTTGATCATACTGCATGTGTTTTTCATTACATTATGGTATGTGAAATGAGTACAGTGTTGTGATTATTATGCTTACAGATGTGACTGACTGGTATAGTGTCTTACAATTGTGCATGTGTCTTGCATATGTGTGGGGGTGGGGGTGGGGGGAATGCGTAGTTAGGGATTGGAGGATGGGGTCATGGGATGTTAACCCTAATACTTAATTTCCAAACTTTTGTCACTGTGGAAACAACCCTAACTGATGCATTAACAGAGTTTTTTGCAATGAATTTCCCTTCTTTTTGAGAAAGTGTAATATGAATAGTAAATAGTATGTGTTGGTGGGAGCGTGGGTCTCGAAAGCTGACCATTTGTGCATAATGATATGCGTTTGTGGGAGCATGGGCCCTCTGGGCCCTGAGCTCCCACTTACACATAAGCACAGAGCCATAGAGCAGCTCTATGGGGCAAGGAACCCATGTAACACTAATTTGCCAATATCTTATGAACCGTAGCATGTACAAAAATAAAATTCACGTCATTGTAATGATGAGAGGGAGTATTTCTCACAACAAAAGTCATTTGAATCCGTATCTCACATCGTTTCTGAGATACAGTCACTGAAAGGCACTGTGTGTGCTAACTGAGTGCATAATAATGACCTACAGACATGAAAATGAGCAGTTGGAACACTAATTTGCAAATATCTCAGGAACCGTACAAGTTGAAAAGAAAATTCTAATTTCATGGGCTTCATAGCTTTCCAACCTACTTCGGAATATAGCCCCCTTCTAGGGGGGACTAAGAAATTTTGCAATGAAAAGTCCGTATCTAGAACCATTTTGAGATACGGGCCGTGAAAGGTGTCACAGACGCTGCAATGTTATCCTCTGGGAAAATGTCTGAACTTCAGAATGCTGTAACTTTGGGCCCCTGTACTGTTTTGGCACCAAACCACCAAAAGGCACATCTGTGGGACCAGGGCTTGCCACTCTGCAAATTTTAGCCCAAAAGACCAAGCGTTTTGTTGCAGGAGGGTGTCAAAGATTTACAGTTATTTTGGGAGTACTTTTGCAAATTACTATCGCAAATCACAAAAGTTTCATGAGAAAACCTCATTTGAGAAAGTGTTTTGTGAAAGTATTTTTCAAAACATTTTAAAAATGCATTTCTGGAGGGTTTAACCTCCCAAAAAAGATATGGCTAGCATCCTCAGGACCCAACTAGGTAAACACAACAATCAGTGTTTACCTAGAAGGTCCCAATTTTAAACATCAGGCATTTTTTTGTGTCACTAATTGAAAACAAGATGGCCACCTCATGAAAGTAAAAGGGCCATTTGCGACAGTAAAAATGACCTCTCACAAAAGTTTCATGATTTTTGCTAACTTTTCCCATTGACTATAATGGGACATTTGTTTTTTAAATAACTTTTGAATCGTTTAATATTTTTTCACCAAATCTTTAAAAGGCACTTCGGTGACCAAGACTGCATTGTCCCTGAAGATTTCAGACCAAACAGACAAAGCGTGCGGGCTGTGGGGGTGAGCAAAGAAACACACAAAAAGTCTTTTTTTTTGCGTTTTTTGACATTCTGTAACTCCGAAACCGTACATCTGACTGTAACAAAACTTGCCAGACCCAGAGATCTATGGTACCAAACTGCACATGCAGAATTTTAGGCAAATCTGTCATATGGTGGCAAAATTGTTAAGGTGCAAAATTTGAGGTTTAGCATTAAAGTGGCTACTCAACCCTAACTATAGTGGCACTATTGTGCCAATATAATACATATATAATCTGTTTGAACCCTTTGCAAACTGTGTGAGAGGCCTTTTGGCACCATGCAATTCTGCTTAAAGTTGAACCAGCATAATATTCTGTGGTGATTTGCATATGTAGCCCATGATGCTTTGCATTGTGTGGGCATGTGTGATTTTGTATTTCCTTGAAACTTGGCTTCCCAGCCAAATGCCCTTTGGGGTCACCATTGCCTCAGTGTTTGCGCATAGAGGTTCTTTGTCTTTACATATATATATATATATATATATATATATATATATATATATAGATATATATATGATATATATAGAGATATATACACAGTATATCTATATATATATATATATATATATATATTAGAGGCAAAAAACTCCATTTAATGCATCAATTAGGGTTGTTCCACAGTGACAAAAGTGAGAAATTCAGTGTGGTTGAAAACCCCCTTGGACCCAGCCTCACACAACTGGCATCGGTGTGCGCATTGGGGTCATTGGCCCTAACTCTCACCCCATCACATGTGTAAAGAAGCAGAGGTATAGGAGAATGGGGTGAGAGTTAGGACCGACGACCCCAACACACACCCCGATGCCGGTTGGTGGGTTGGGCTGGGGGTCCAAGGGGGGTTTTCAACCCTAACACTGAATTTCCTCACTTTTGTCGCTGAGGAACAATGCTAACTGATGCATTAAATGAAGTTTTTTGCCTCTAATTTCCCTTCTTTTTGAGAATGATGAAGACAAATAGTGAAAATAATGTAGCGACAGGAGCACAGGCCCACCACGTGATGTCTCGTGATATAGTAACAGGAACAGCAACACAAACAGAAGTGCCAACAGTGGCGCACATGGTAATGGAAATGTAAATGGTAAAGGAAATGTTAATAGAAATGCAAGCGCAAAGTGACGCCAAAGCGAACAGTGGTGCAAATGGACATTGAAGCACATACGAAAACACAACTGGTAATGCGAACAGTGATGGCAGTGGTATTTTAAATGGAAATGTTAAGTGTCACAGCAAAAAGAATGTGAAAGGGAACAGAAACGAGAACGTGAGCGCACATGTAAACGCAAACCGTAATGTGTACAGCCACGGTACCGCAATAGTAAATGCAAATGGTAAAGTTAACATGAAGAATAAAGCCAAAGGAAACAGAAATGGAAACGGGAACAGAGGCGCATACGGAAACGCAACCCGTAACGTGCATGGTCATGGAACCGCAATTGTTAATGCAAATGGTAATGGTAACAGCAACAATAATGCCAAAGGAAAGAGAAATGCAAATGCAAGCAAGTGCAGAAATGCAAACCGTTACGCGCACAGTCATGGTACCGCAATTGTAAATGCAAATGGTAAAAGTAACAGCAAAAATAACGCCAAAGGAAACAGAAACGAAACAGAAATGCAAGCACGTATGAAAACGCAAACCATAATGCACGTGGATGGTATCACAATTGAAAATGAAACTGGTAATGGTAACAGCAACAATAATGCCAAACGACACAGAAACACAAGCGAAAACGCAAACTGTAACACACACGGTGGCGTAGATGGTAATGGTGCCACAAACGGTAACAGAAACGCAACTGGAAACACTAACTGGCACAGTAACGAAAGGGCATACCCTTCTTTTCCCAAAAAAATTCATCGGAAAACACAATGAAAACAAAGAATTTATACATAACAATGGGCCTCGGAGCAGAAAATGAGGACTTGGAATATTAAACTGCTTATATCTCAGGAACCGTGTGATGTAGGAAAAAAATATGAATTTCATATGAATTATGACTTTCCTGGCTAGTTTTCTACTTAGCCCCATTAGGGGGCTAAGTGGTTTTTGTGATGAAAAGTCCGCATCTTGCACCGTTTCTGAGATACGGGACCTGAAAGGTGCGACGGGCGCCGTAATGTTATCCAATGGGAAAAAGCATTAACTTCAGAGTGCCATCACTGTGCCGCCCTGTAATATTTTTTCAACAAACCATGAAAAGGCACATCAGTGGGATGTTGACTTTCTTCCCTCCAAGTTTCAGCCCAAAAAACCAAACCGTTATTTTGCAGCAGGGTGGCAAAAGATTCCTGTAATGCGGCAGATGCCGTAATGTTATCCCATGGGAAAAAGTGTCAACTTTGGAGTGCTGTAACTTTGCCACCCTGTAATATTTTTTCACCAAAATACTGAAAGGCAGATCTGTGGGCTGGTGGCTGCATTTCCTCCAAATTTCAGCCCAATAGACCAAACCGTTCTTTTGCAGCAGGGTGGCAAATAATTGCTGTCATTTTGCCATAGCCTGGAAAAGTAGTGTCGCAATTTGCGAAAGCTTTTGCAAAAATTTGCGACACTTTCATGAGTGCGACACTACTTTGCGAAAGTACTTTATCCAGATACTTGAAAAACATATTTCTAGGGTGTTTAACCTCAAAATAAAGACATGCCTAGCACCCTCAGGGTCCGACTAGGTAAACACAAAAAGAATTGTGTTGCTAGAGGGTCCCAAATTTAAATAGCAAGCATTTTTCTCATCACCAAGTGAAAACAAAATGGTGGAATTGTGAAAGTAAAAGAGCCATTTGCGAAAGTAAAAACTGCATTTGCGAAAGTGTTGAACGTTTTGTTAACTTTTCCCATTGGCTTATAATGGGAAATTGTTTTTTGAATAACTTTTGAACCATTTAATATTTTTTCACGAAATCTTCAAAAGGCACATCGGGGACCCCGGCCGCACGTTCCCTGAAGTTTTTGAACCAGTCACATAAACCGTGCGACCTGTAGGGATGAGCAAAGAAGTCAAAAAAGTGTAAACGCACGCACAGGTCATGCTTAATAACTCCGTAGCTGTCTATCTGAACAGTACGAAAGTTGGCAGATCCCAAGATGTATGGTTCTTGATTGTGCATTCCAAGCTTCAGGCAAATCCGTTAACCGGTTGCAAAGTTATTCAGGTGCAAAATTTTAGGTTTAACATGTAAATGGCTCCTCAACCCTAACTATGGTAGTACTACCGTACTACCATAATATATATATATATATTATAGAGGCACGGTCGCACCTCCATAGTTAGGGTTGAGTGAGCAGTTTAATGTTAAATCCCAAATTTTGCACCTTAATAATTTTGCAATCATTCAGTGGATTTGCATGACATTTGGTATGTGCTATCCCATGGGGTAGATCTCTTGACTTGCCAAGTTTCGTTTTGATCAGATGTTTTGCGCAGTGCAAATGGAAAAAGGTATGTTTTTTGCTTTTTTTGCTACTTTTTCCTGAATTTTATTCATTGCCCTGCACCCACACCATTTGGTAGAAATAGCTTACCCTAAGGAACAGACCAATGTTGGTATGGTGACAAAATATTATTCTGATCCAAAGTTAGTCAATTTTGAAAATTCGGGTTCTGAGCATACTCAGTTCAGTTGATTGGTTAGATGCACAGCTGCAAACAAGGAGTTGGGCTCACGAATGGGGATTTTGGTTTCACTTTTAGCCCAAAACAAAATGTAACTTGCCCCTCAGATGCATTTTGAAAAACAAAATGCATGGGTTTTGTTCAGGGTGATGCCCTCTATAAAACGATGTGTTTGGCATCCATCAGATAATTCAAAAAATGGATGTTTTTGTATTTGAAAATCCCCGTTCGTGACTCGTTTCCGATCCCCATTCATGAGACTGCAAAATCCCCATTTGTGAGCCGATCACCAATTGTGAGCTAGCAAAATCCCCGTTTGTGAGAGGAAGACCAGATGGCTATATCTCACGAATGGGGATTAGCTCGCTAATGGGGATTTTCCTAGTTCACGAATGGGGATCCCTGTTCGTGAGACAGGGTCATTTGGTCACATTTTCATGAATGGGGATTCTGAAAGTTCACGAACAGAGATTTAACTCACAAACGGGGATTCTGAATCCCCTTTTCATAAGAATGTGACTAGATGGCTATGTCTCACGAACAGGAACCCCCGTTCGTGAGCTAGCTAAATCCCTGTTCGTGAAAGGAAGACCAGATGACTGTATCTCATGAACGGGGATCATCTCATGATCAGGGATTTTGTCACCTCACGAATGGGGATTTGGCTTACGAATAGGGATTTTGACAGTTCACAAACAAGGATTTGTAAAACTTTGCCAGTTTACTGCAAATAAATGGTAAGGACTTTTGGCTTGAAATTTGCAGGGTGCAAAGGGGGTGCCCAACAGATGTGACGTATGCTGGTTTGGTGTAAACAATTGCATTGGTTACATAGTTATGACATTCCAAAGTTGAGACATTTCCCATAGGATAACATTGTGACGTCCATGACGCCTTTTGGCACCCATATCTCGAAAACAAAGCAAGATACGGATTTTTTGCTACAAGTTTGGAAATCATAGATTAAACCAGCAGTGAAATTATTTTCCTACATGCCATAGTTACAGAGATATTGGCAAATTAGTGTCACAAGGGTTCCATGGGTGCATTTTCAGTGCTTTTCGGTGGCCATATCTCATAAACAATGTAAGATACAGGTTCAGTTGTTATTGTTATGTGCAGTACTACCTGTCATGATTACAACGACACTTGAATTTTGTTTCCAGCTGCTATGGTTCTCGAGATATCAGCAAATTCTGTAAACCAATGATCTAATAATAAATAAATAAATAAATAAAATTAGTGTTACAAGGGTTCCTTACCCTATAGGGCTGCTTTATGGCTCTGTAGCTTTGTGTAAGTTGGAGCACAGGACCCAGAGGGCCCGGGCTCCCACAGATGCATATCATTATGCACAAATGGGCAACTTGGTGGGACCAGCATATGTTACTTACTACTTATATTACACTTTTTGGAAAAGCAAGAAATTCATGCAAAAATCTTTGTTTAATGCATCAGTTAGGGTTAAAGTGACAAAAGTGAAATGACATGTCAGGGTTTGCGTAACCCACCACCCCCATCCTCCACAGGCTGACAGGCGGGGTGTGCCATGGGGTCGTGAGGCCTCAACTCTCACCCCATTCTCTTTACTGTAGCATGTCAACCTGTTTACACATAGAATGGGGTGAGAGTGGGTCTCACGACCCCATGGCACACACTCAGCATCTGTCAGTCTATGGAGGGTGGGATGGTGGGGTGGTGGGTGGGTTAAGGGCTCAACCCTAACATGTAATTTCCCCACTTTGTCACTTAATTCCCTAACCAATGCATTAAACAAAATTTTTTGCCATGAATATATACACATATATATATATATATATATATATATATATATATATATACATACAACAGTATATGTGTGTGTGTGTGTGTGTATATATATATATATATATATATATATATATATATATATATATATCTATATATATATATATATATATATACATGCACAGTATATATATATTACTGTAAGCTGTATTGGGAGGCAGTATAGCGCAGTGGTTTAAGGCTCTGAGCTGCAAATCTGGAGACCTGGGTTTGAATCCCACAGCCACCACTTGCATACTGTGTGACCCTGAGCAAGTAACTTAACCTCCCTGTGCTCCCAGGTTGCACCTGTAAACAAGCTTTCAGCTTAGTGTGTCTCACCTGGTTAAAACAATTGGAATATTATAGTTTTTACCATGTCGCTATAGTTAGGGTTGAGTACCCCATTTAAGGTTAAATCTGAAATTTGGCAGCTTAATAACTTTGCCACCATATGATGGATTTGCCTGAAATTTTCCATGCATAGTCTGGTACCATAGGTCTCTGGACCTGCCAAGTTCTGTTATGGTCGGATATACAGTTGCGGAGCTACAGAGCACTGAAAAACGCACAAATTACACATTTTTGCACATTCTTTGCTCGTGCCTACAGGTCACATGGTTTGCGCGACCGGTATGAAACCTTCAGAGAACATGCAGCTGGGGTCCCCAATGTGCCTTTTGAAGATTTTGTGAAGAAATATTAAATGGTTCAAATGTTATTCAAAAAACAAGTTTCCCATTCTAGTCAATGGAAAAAGTTAACAAAATATACGAAAGTGTTGCAAATGCACTTTTTATTTTCGCAAATGACCCTTGTAGTGTCACAAATCGGCCATCTTGTTTTGAATTGGTGGTCACAGAAATGCTTGGCATTTAAATTTGGAACCCTCTAGGAACACAATTCTTGTTGTGTTCACCTAGTCGAGCCCTGAGGATGCTAACCTTGTCTTTTTTTGGGGGTAAAACACCCCAGAAATATGTTTTTTAAAATTTTGTAAAAAGTAGTGTCACAAAGTAGTGTCGCATATGCGATACTTTCGTGATTTTAATTGTGAAAGTGTCGTGATTTGCTACACTATTTTGTGACACTATGGACAAAACAATAGGGAATTTTTGACACCCTGCTACAAAAGAATGGTTTGGTCTTTTGGGCTGAAATCTGGAGGGAAGAATGCCAAGATCCCACAGATGTGCCTTTTGGTGGTTTGGTGACAAAATATTAGAGGGCTGCAAAGTTATGGCACTCCAAAGTTGACAATTTTTCCCATAAGCTAACATTACGGTGTCCTATGTGGCTTTCGGGGCCCATATCTCGAAAATGGTTCGAGATCCGGACTTTTCGTCGGAAGAATGCTTAGTCCCCCACTAGTGGGCTAAGTGCAAAACTAGCCCAGAAAGTCGTAAATAATCTGAGATTTTACATTTTTTTCTATGTTGTATGGTACTTGAGATACAAGGAATTTAGTATTCCAAGTGCTGATTTTCTGCTCCAAGGGCCATTGTAGCGTATAGTGGAATGCTGTTATGCATGAAATTCCATGCCTGGAATATGCTTGTTCTGCTGCAGTAGTGATGTCATTATGCTGTTCTGCTGCAGTAGTGATGTCACTACTGCAGCAGAACCACTTGGAATCCTGGCATCCATGACGCTTTTTGGCACCCGTATCTCGAAAAAAAAGCGAGATACAGATTTTTTGCTACCTGTAGCTTAGTTCACCTGTAGGTGAACTAAATTACAGAAACAAGTTTGGAAATCATAGATTAAACCAGCAGTGAAATTATTTTCCTACATGCCATAGTTACAGAGATATTGGCAAATTAGTGTCACAAGGGTTCCATGGGTGCATTTCCAGTGCTTTTCAGTGGCCATATCTCATAAACAATATGAGATACAGGTTCAGTTGTTATTGTTATGTGCAGTACTACCTGTCATGATTACAACGACATTTGAATTTTGTTTCCAGCTGCTACGGTTCTCGAGATATCAGCAAATTCTGTAAACCAATGATCTAATAAATAAATAAATAAAATTAGTGTTACAAGGGTTCCTTACCCTATAGGGCTGCTTTATGGCTCTGTAGCTATGTGTAAGTTGGAGCACAGGGCCCAGAGGGCCCGCGTTCCCACAGATGCATATCATTATGCACAAATGGGCAACTTGGTGGGACCAGCATATGTTACTTACTACTTATATTACACTTTTTGAAAAAGTAAGGAAATTCATGCAAAAAGCTTTGTTCAATTTATATATAAATACAACACTACAACAATTAGGAGATTTAGACTTTTTTTCCCTACTATTCTTTCAATGACCACCATGCCTAGCATACCAGATGATAGTGTATTAATATCTACTTCTCTACTAGGGTTGCAACGTAAATTGACCCACTTTGTGGAACTATGTAGATTGGACAATTTGATTATTAATAGAGATAAGACCAATCTAGTGACATTTGTCAATAAAAATAAGTTAATGCCATCATTGTATATTGACAAAATAAACACAATTACCTTTTACGACTACCTTGGGTTAAGATTTTCACAAAATCTTTCCTGGGCCCTTCAAATAAAAATAATGACTCAAACATTAAAAATTCTTTCAATGCATTTAGAAGATTTAGTGCTAAGTTAGGACATGGTACAATCAAGGTTCTACTAAAGGTAATAAATGCTAAGATAAAAGCTAGTATCATATACGCATCCGAAATGTGGACCCCCTCAGATTTAAAACCCTTTGAAACTGAACTGAAGAAAATGTATAGATATATCTTAAAAGTCCAACAATCTGTCACAGCAGAAATACTTACAAAGGAACTGGGGCAATATCCAGTTGCAACAGTAGAAATGGAGAGGAAAATAATATTTATATTGAATTTGTTTCTCCTTCCAGAGCACAGACTACCTAGGCTTTGTCTGGAGGAGGAATTTTAAATTTTACTTCAATTAAAATTATTAAAGAAGCTATACTACCTATGGGATGAGAACACTTGCTTTATGAAATATATTGTAGACCCATGAATTCATGGGATTCATTCAGGTACATATAGCATGAGTCTTAGTGGACCTGCACCATTTAAAAAAAAAACACTTTATATTTTTTGCTGCACAGTAGCTATCAAGTGAGTGTTTAAACTGATTTGTTGAATTACAGGATACCATAGCAGCTGGAATCAAGTTTCAGCGTATTACCACTGTCTGAGAGAACCAATTTCCCCTTAAGTTCTTATTATGGGTTTCTCCTTTAAGCTGATGTTGATGACCCCTATTTGATCTTGGACAACATTTAGTTTGTAACCCAATACATTCCCAGAGGTCATTTTCCCTAAAGACTTTGTGTACCAGGCACATGTCACCCCTAAGCCTTCAATACTGCAAGGAATACATTCCCAGTTGCCTCAGTCTATCCTTGTGTGGTCTTTCCCTCAGGCCATGTACCATCCTCGTTGCCCTTCTCTGCATGCCCTCCAATCTGGTCATATCTTGCCTCAAATATGGTGACCAAAAGCTACCACAATACTCCAAATGGGGGTGCAGCAGTGCTGTATACAGGGGCACCAACACCTCGCTTTCCCTGCTCTTTATATTTTTTGCAGTAGCTCCCAGTATACCATATACTTTTTGGATACCCATAAACAATGCTCAAAAAAATTCAAGTTATTACTGATTTGGATCCCTAAATCCCTTTCTGCACTGGTGGACTGGAGCTGTCTTCCATTTAGTGTATAGACAAATTTACAGTTTCTTTTGCCCATGTGCATAACCTTACATTTTGACATATTAAACTGTAGTTACCTTGATTCAGCTATTTCAGCTAATGAATCTATACTACTTTGAAAAAGAACTGCTTCAAGGCTATTTGTCACTAAGGCCCCTATCTTGATGTCATCAGCAAATTTGGTTAGCCAAGTTTTAGATGTACCCATTACTGTGGAGATAAGGACATTAAATAATATCGGCCCTAAGACCGATCCTTGGGGAACCCCCCTTGGTACTGACACCCAGGGTGATGCATAGCCCCTAATGCAGACCCTTTGCCTTTGGTTTTCAAGTCATGCAGTTATCCACCGGATTATGCAGCCATTGAGGCCTATTTCCCTCAATGTTTGGATTAACTCAGAATGGGACACATGGTCAAAGGCCTTCTCAAAGTCAATATATATGATATCTACTGGTATGTTGTTATCTAATGCTTCGTTAACTGGTTCGTAGACGTTAATTAGATTTGTCAGACATGATCTCCCCTTTTTAAATCTATGCTGACTGACATCTGTATAGCCATTTGCTGAAATATGCCTTTCAATTGATTCTTTTATAAAGGACTCCAAAACGTTACCCAGTATGCTTGTTAAGCTTATTGGTCTATAATTGCAACACTCAGATTTTGACCCTTTTTTATGGATTGGGGTGACATTTGCTACTCTCCAATCTTCTGGGACCTTCCCCTCTGAAAGTGAGTTTTGGAAAATAACCTGGAGAGGTGCAGCTATTTCAGGGGCCAATTCCTTTAACAACCTAAGATGTAAGTTATCTGGGCCTGGGGATTTATTTGGATTTAGTTGTAATAGTTTCTTCTTGATCCTTTAAGTGGTTATTTCCAAATCACATTCTAATATCACTGAATTAATTTTCTGTATATGTGATCCCTGATAGTAAACACTTTGAAAGTATGAATCAAAGACAGAAGTCATGTCCTGCTAGTCACTTATTATCCTGGTTCCCTCAGTTAAAGGGCCGATGTTCCCACTATGAGATTTCATACTACCCATGTAGCTATAAAAAGCTTTCTTACTGTCTGCCACCTTATTTACAAGTTTGTGTTCCATGGTTTTCTTGGCCTATTTTATTGTTTGTTTGAGTTGATGAAGTTTGTCTTTATACATTTTCTTATGTTCCACAGTGCCCTCCCTTTTTGCTTTTCTATATAGCCTATTTTTGGACTTAGTTAACTTCTGTATTTTTTTATTGAACCATGGGGGGATTTTCCCTCTAGTGTTATACTTGCTAGAAGTTGAAATATGGATTTGAACTAACTGTAACAAAAATGATTTAAATGCGTCCCACATTTTGTTGGTATCTAAATTATGGAATACCTTTCCCCAATCCCATTTATTGGTCAATGTCCTAAGCATATTATAGTCTGCTAGGTCATATCGAATGACCTTGGTGACCCCTGGTTGGGTAGTTACCTTAGATGATATATGGAATTTAACCATATTATGGTCACTTCCCATTAGGGGCTCTCTTACTTTACAATTTTTTATTTCACCTTCCATATTACTTAAAACTAGGTCTAGGGTGTTATCTTCCCTGGTACTGGTTGACACATAGTTACTCATTGTCATGGAGTCTAGTACATCCAGAAAATCAGTTTAGATGGTAGTAGAAGCAGACCATTGTCCCCAATCATTACCTGGGAAATTAAAGTTCCCTAGGATAATTAAGTTCTTACCAGCATCTAACTCTTTGATGTTATCGATAAATTCAACAGTTCTGTTCAGGGACAGTGATGGGGGTCTATAACAGACTAGCAACATGATTTGTTTTCCCTTGGGTGGGGCCAATCTCACCATAAGCTGTTCGAACTCAGGTTCATGCAGCATTTGAAGTTCATATGCTTTAATGTCATTTCTTACATATACCGCTATCCCTCCTCCCATTCTATCCATCCTATCTTTTCTAAACAACTAGTAACCCCTTATGTTAGTACCCCACACTTAATGTTTCCACCACGTTTCTGTAACTGAACATACTGCAATGTTTTCTCTATGTAGATTCAACTCTAGTTCCTCCATTTTGTGCTTTAGACTCCTAGCATTGATTAACAGGGACTTCCACCCAGTGGTACTATTCTTCTTGTACTTTTTACCTGGTGATTTGTGGGACATGTCTCCCCCTTCCCTCTTCATATTTAGCTTGAAGTTTCTATTAGCTTTTCATTAAATCTGTCAGCTAGTACCCTTGTGCCCAATTTATTTAGGTGTAGGCCATCTTCAGCGTATAGTCTGTGTGCCCCCTCAAACCTGTGCCAATGACCCATAAAAGTAAACTTCTCCCTGTCACACCATCTATGAAGCCAGCCATTAAACCTCTGAATTTCACTGGTTCTGCGCAACCCGGCACATGGTACTGGCAGGATCTCAGATACTATGACAGAACAATTCTGTCCCCATGGCCTCAAAGTCCTTCTGGATATAGGTTGTATCCCTCCTTCACACATCATGTGTGCCCACTTGCATGAACACTAGTAGTTCTTTTGTATTTTCCAATAAGCCTGGAAGGAGCCTTTTCACATCAGCTATGCCTGCTCCAGGGAGACATGAAACTGCAACATGGTCTTTTCTTCTGTCTTTACAAATAATCAGTAAAACACACTATAGAGTCCCCTAGTACAAGTACAGTATATCCCTACTGGGCGAGTGAAGCCGCTGTAGTGTACATGACGACTCACCCTGCTGCATGGTTATATTGTCTGACCCATGTGTGGGATTCTGTACAATCGTCGTACCTGCTACCTTTTCTCCAGCTACTTTTCTGGATTTAGAATTTGTCTTTGCAGTTAATACTGATGTTACCAGTCCTGGTGGTAGCTCCTCCCCACCATTTTTGTCACTTGTTTTGTTGCTGATAATAACCCCAGTACCTTCATCTTGTTCCAATTCCACATTTATATCCTGTTCTAAGCAACTGTACATATTCCCTGTGCTCAAGAATGTGGCACAGCCCTTTCCTTTTTTGGAGGGACCTTTTGACACATAACACCAGTCATTTTCTGGTTGGCCATCTGAATCCAACTCTTCATATCTATTCTTCCTCTTATTGTTTTGTGCCCTTGTAATTTCATTTAAGGTAAGCATTTCTTCCTTTTCTTGTATCAGCCTTTTTGTGTCGTTAACAAATTGTTTTATATTGTCTATGCCACTTTGTATATGCATTTGCTCCTCGAGATTCTTGATCCTTAATTGTAACTCAAAGTTACTTCTGCATTTTTTGCATATTCTCCCATCCATATGCAGGACCCGACCCTTCATGCCGCACTCAATGCATATATACCATACTACAGCTGTGTTCATAGTGTTGTGTCCTTCTAGCAAGCCCACCTCCAACTGTACCTCTTCTGCCCTTCTCCCCAGCTGACATGGCAGACACAACCTTAGCTGTGTAACCTTTGCTGGGCTCGCTGATGCTCACCATAGAGGTGATAAAGGGCTGTACCAACTGGAAGTGCCTTGCCCTTCCTCTTCCAGTCCCTTGCTACACTCTTGGTTAAAATCCACAAAGAACAGGTTTTGTGTGGCCTTAAAAGATCAGACAACAACCCAGAACCACTCTCTAATAGTGCCTGTGCCCAGCAGATATAATAACTCAGCATAAATGACTGCCAGAGTGGTCCACGGTGTTGCCTAGCAACCATACACACTGGGCTCACTCGGCAGCACTAACGGACAGTTTCTAAAAATGCAGTATTACCTCCCAGCCAGATGACTGGTACAATTACCCAGGGCTACAAATCAACAGTACTGCCCTCTAAAATATCTGGATGGATGAAATAGCTGCCCAGGTTAAACTGAGATTGAGGGATATAGCAATTATGAAAGATCAGGAAAAATTAATAACTTGAAACACTATAGATGGTACAAAAATATAACAATAAAGCATAATTTGGGAGCTCTACTTGGTTATATTGGCAAACTCGGATGAATGTAGAATTATAACTAGATACCAAATGGAACTATATGCAGCAGACTATATCTTCTATGATCAGAAAAGACCAGGAATTAGTGACCCAAAAGGTATTGAAGACAATAGAAACATAGAAACATAGAATTTGACAGCACATAAGGACCACTTGGCCCACCCAGTCTGCCCATTTCCCTACCTAGTGGATAAGCTGCAGATTCTAGTTAACCAGCAGCGTACTTCTTTCTACCCCCACCACCTCGAATTGCCTTATGGCTGTCCCATGCATGCTTGAATTCAACCACTGTTTCTGACTCCACAACCTCCTCCAGAAGGCTGTTCCATGCATCCACAACCCTCTCTGTGAAAAAATACTTCCTTACATTACCTCTGAGCTGCCCCCTCTATCTTCAAATTGTGCCCCCTTGTTCTTGCACACTTCTTTTTTTGAAAGATGCTACCCTCTTGGACTTTGTTGATTCCCTTGAGGTACTTGAACGTTTCTATCATGTCCCCCCCTCCCTCCTTTCCTTGAGGCTATACATATTAAGCTCCTTTAGTCTCTCTTCATATGTCTTCCGGTGCAGACCCTGCACCATTTTAGTAGCCCTCCTCTGGATAGCTTCCATCTTGTCTATGTCCTTGTGGAGACTGGATCTCCAGAACTGCACACAGTACTCCAGATGGGGTCTCACCAGCTGTCTGTACAGAGGGATAACAACTTCCTGTTTTCTACTGGTGATGCCTCTCTATGCATCCCAGTATCCCTCCAACCCTCCTTACTGCCCTCTCACATTGCTTGACCACCCTTTAAGTCATGTGATATGACTACCCCAGGTCCTTTCCATTTTTGTTGTTGTTAGTATCTCACCCCCCATTGTGTACTCTTTCCTGGGTTTTGTTTCCCAGGTGCATTACCTTGTACTTCTTAGCATTAAATCTAAGCTGCCATACATTTGACCATTCCTCTAACCTTGCAAGTCCCTTCTCATCCTTTCCACCCTACCTTGTGCATCAACTCTGTTACAGATCTTTGTGTCATCTGCAAAGAGACATACTGTTCCTTCCAGTCCCTCTGCAATGTCGCTTACAAAGACATTGAAGAGGACCGGTCCTAATAATGAACCCTGCGGCACCCCACTAGTAACCCCCCTTTCTTCAGAGTGGACTCCATTTACTGTTACCCTCTGTGTCCTATTCTCCAGCCAATTCTTTACCCAGGCTATCATCTTGGGACCCACTCCCAGGCTGGCTAACTTGTATATTAATCTTTTGTGTGGGACTGAGTCAAATGCCTTGCTAAAGTCTAGGTAGGCCATGTCCACAGCCCCTCCCTGATCTACTACTTTGGTCACCCAGTCAAACAAATCTATTAGATTCATCTGGCATGACCTTCCTGCTGTGAATCTTAAGCACATAGTCCTACTGTACATTGTCCACTATATGAAACAAAATGGAAAAAATGGTTAGGACCTACAGTATATTAGCTACCCTTGGTCTCTCTTTGGAAGATATAGTTACATTCTTGTTTACATCAACAGGTGTGAAATTATTGAATATTCTGTATTTATTCTTATTATCACTGAATTTATATGTCCATTTGGTCTTATTATTTTATAGTATTGCTCATTGTTGGTTCAAGGCCAATAGATAGTAAGATGTATTGAATGTATTAGCAAGGAATTAATGAAATAAGATCTGGCTTGTTAAGGACAATGTCATTGAGTGCAATATGTTGGTATCATGTTGCAATGACAGGAATACAGCAAAGACCATCACAGTGACATTTTTGACAGTTCACTGTGATGGTCCGCTGGGTTCCCAACTTGGAGTTGGTTATTTTAAGTGCGGGGGGTGCGAGGGCAGAGCCCACTGCATGGGGGTTGTGGGGGTGAAGCTGCCCACAGAAAACACAATTTACCCCACCGATGGCACAACACCAATTGGTGGTGTTGCACCGTCGCTGTTCTGACGGTCTGCAAAGTTCGTGTCACCGCGGCATGGTGGAACCCAATATGTTTTGTATTTGTGGAACTTAAT
This sequence comes from Neoceratodus forsteri, assembly GCA_016271365.2. Taxonomy (NCBI): domain Eukaryota; kingdom Metazoa; phylum Chordata; order Ceratodontiformes; family Ceratodontidae; genus Neoceratodus; species Neoceratodus forsteri. Next base: position 158,271,741 of record CM057458.1, on the reverse strand, counting down.
TGGAAAATGTGATTTTAATATGTTAATGTGTTTTAAAATCTAGTAATGATTAAATGTCGAACAATAATTTGATTACCTATCTACCTACATTAAAGTCCTGAAATTCGAAATGAACCATCAAGACGCCCCTCAGAAACACTCCATATATCACTGTGAGTTACATCAAATGAGCAGTTGCCCAATATAAAGGACAGAGGGTCCCACTGCCAGATTTTAATATGTATAATGAGTATTAAGTCAGCTCTGCTGTACTTAATGAGCATTATGATCATAGTTACTGACAGCTCGATCATTAAAAGCTCAAAATATGTCTAGGAGTCTGGAAATCAAATACGTGGCTTCCACTATAATATAACACTTCACACAGTAATTGAACATAAATGATGCATGGATACTTAAATCCAACTCTGGTAAAGAAGCAGCAGTTTTACAAGTCACTCGTACAGCATCCTTATGGAGTAAAATAATTCCAAATATGACTTACTAGAGTTCCAGCTATTGTAAGAAATGAGATCATATGTCAATAATTCTGTTTCTAAAAAGTATTAAAGCAGACACCATAATTTTTATCCTGGTCATCTTGATATATTTATAGGGCTAAATGTTAAAAGTTTGTCAAGTGAGGCCAAAAGCACGGCATCTCTGGGGAAATTACCCCGTATCCATCCTTCACGTATTTCTGAAACAGTATTTGCACCATGACCAACCACCACTGTTTGGCCACACAATACCTCCCCTAGACTTTAAAAAGTACATCACTACAGGGGAGGCCAAGTAATATAAACGTGAAAGAAAATCAGTAGTTCAGACTCCATAACAGAGTTCCGAGTGGTAATCACCTGAGACACTGCGTAGTACACAAACCCAGATTTCCTCTCAATTAATATTTAATCTGGGTATTTGGTCTCAAAACTTGATATTATGAGGCACAATACCTTTTAAAGAAAGATGTCTTTTGGGGTCGTTTTCCACCATTGCTGTATCAGCGTCTCTGGTAATATCAGGAAAAATAAATACTAGCAGCATCCAGGGTGCCAAAGAAACTCTCCTTCCATTATCTGGTTGGGGGGGGGAGCTACTACACCACCTCAGTTAAACTTATTTGTTCTTACACCCTCATATCAGGTTGCTGGACACCATCAACTCCAGCTTTTTTTCAATCAGGTTTGCTAGAGTTTCCACATAGAATTCAAGTCACCTTAAACATTCATCCAGCTGCCTTCTCACTCAAGCCAGTATCTTTTTCACAACACTGTTCACCAAGCCAATGGAAATCTGAGGAAATTAAAACATTTTTGCTTCTAAGTCTAATAATCTTTGGCTCAATTCAAAACAAAGATCTACCTTCCTCTCCCCAGGCAACAATAGCATACCTTTTATAGGAAAAAATACAGCTTGTCAGCACATGTTGTGCTTTCCACATGCACTTCAGCAGCGTCAGTGGGTCAGCAGGTAGCACACTCACCTAGGAGATCAGAAGGCTGTGGGTTCTGTTCCCACACCAGGCACTGGGTTACTATCCCAATACTGACACTGCAGTGCAGCATGAGGGGGATGGTGCACTCTCTAGGTGCTGTCTTTCAGATGAGATGTTAAACTGAGGTCCCATCTGCTTGTTCTGGTGGTAGTTCAGGTGAATGTTAAAGATCACATTGCACTTCTCAAAAAGAGAAGGGGAAGTTTTTATTAAATTCAACATTTACAGTGCATCTTATTCTCATATCACATTTATATATTTCCAGAACAACAATCGATTCTCCCTTTTTTCTTATTAAAACATCTAATACAGTCAATGTTTCTCCATAAAATCCTTCCTCTTTCTTCTCCAAATATTGTGCATTCATTTTGGAAAAGCATATCCACCTCATCCTGTATTTTGAGTATCAAATGATGAACAGTAGGTTTTCTATTCTGTATAAATCTTTGACATCGAACTTGTCAAATTGTCCATTTGATTATTGCAAATATTACAAAAATTGTACTTCTTCCTAAGTTAGTCCATTCTTTTGTTATTTGACCACAAACTAATGTCTCATATGTTATTCCCTTAAATTCTGCCATTCCTCATATTTGAGCTAACAATCTCCAGAACGGTTTTATAAAAGCACATTCAAATAACATATGTTTAACAGTTTCTTCTTGATTATAACATTCCTTTCCTCCACTCTTTTGTGCTTCAAATTCCCTTTAACATTTATCTTCCCATGATTGTACATCCACACGACTTCTCTCATCCTTTTGGGTATTCTCTTTTCTATCATTGCTTCCAATAATATATTTACATTTACACTTTTATCCACTTTGAAAACTGCGTCCTCATAGCAATTTTCTTCTACAATTTTTTTGTAGTGTGTGTTTCTTTTTTTATCTGGATTTCATCTTTAGATACTCTCCATTGTGCCTTATATCTCCTGCACACATTTATATACCCTGGGAGTTTAGATTGGTTGCACACATTCCCTTTCTTTCCCCAGTTCTGTAGCAGTACTTCACCCCACTCTTACAAACATACAAACATATGAAATTTGCCAGCAGATAAAGGCCTAGAGGTCTATCAAGTCTGCTCAAATGTGCAGCTAGAGCTCCTTATTCTGCAGCTGCCCCTCCCTTCCACCCTTCCCCTCCATTGAACCTCCCCCTTGTCTTGTCCCATCCCCTTTTGAAGCAGTCCACTGTTCTACTTGATACCACTTCTGCAGGTAACGTATTCCACCCAGCTACCACCCTCTCTGTAAAAATGTGTCTCCTCATCTCCCTCCTGAACCTTCCTCCCTCCAGTCTCATATCATGGCCCCTGGTGTCTCTCCCCTTCCTTACCCTGAACAGCCCCTCTGTACTTGTCTTGTTTATTGCTTTCATGTACTTAAAGGTTTCAATCATGTCCCCCGTCCCTCCTCTCCTCCAGCGAGTACATGTTCAACTCCCTCAGCTTCCTCTCGTATGATGAGTCCCCCAGCCCCTTGATCATGTTTGTCACCCTGCGCTGCACCCCCTCCAGTAACTTAATGTCCCTCTTCAGATACAGGCGCCAGTACTGCATGCAGTAGTCCAGGTGCAGTTTAACTAATGACCTGTACAGTGGCAGAATCACCTTCTCCCTCCTCAAGGATATACCCCTTGCAATGCAACCCAGCATTTTGTTGGCCTTTGCAGCTGCCTTCCCACATTGTGCCGAGTAGTTCATTGGCCCTGTAATGAGCACTCCCAGATCATTCTCCTCCTCTGTTTGGGCTAGCTGCACTCCCCCAGCTGGTAACTCCTCCTTGGGTTCTTTACCCCAAAATGCAGCACTTTGCACTTTTTGGCATTAAACACCGGTTGCCAGGTGTCTGACCAGGTTTCAAGCTTTGCCAGATCATCCTGCAACCCCTGCCATCCCCCTAGGTTGTCCACCACCGATCCCATCTTGGTATCATCAGCAAACAGACTGATCTTGCTTTTGATGTCCAATGATATGTCTGCAATGAATATCCCAAACAACACTGGTCCCAACACCGAGCCCTGCAGAACACTGCTCATCACAACCCTTGGGTGTGAGAGCTCTCCACCCACCACCACCCTCTGTTGCCTTCCCTGAAGCCAGTTTCCTACCCATCTCACTAGATTTGCACCCGCCCTGTGCCTTCTAACTTACTTCCCAGCATCCCATGTGGCTCTGAGTTGAATGCCTTACTGAAGTCCAGACACAGGACATCCGCTGCATGGCCAGGTGCCTAGTTACCCAGTCATAGAACTCCCCAGGTTGGTTTTTCAGGATCTGCCATGTATGAAGCCATGCTGTCTGCTTTTCTGTAGTCCTTTGGCCTCTAGACGGGCCACCAGCACTCCTTCAGGATAGTCTCCATCAGCTTACCCAAGATGGATGTGAGGCTCACTGGTCTGTACTTCCTCGGTTCATCCTGGGGGCCACTCTTGTGGAGGAGCACCACATAAGCCATCCTCGAATCCTGAGGTACACACCCTGAGTGTAGTGAGACATTAAATAGGTCTGCCAAAGGTCCTGCAAGGACCTCTGCCAGCTCCTTCAGTACCCTGGGGTGGATGCCATCTGGGCCTGGCGCCTTGTCCACCCTCAGTGCCTTCAAACCCTCCCGAACTCTTCCTTCCATGATTTCCCCATCTGTCACCCCCTCCCATCCATTTCTGCAGTTCCTCCCCCCTTGGGTATCACCCCTCTCTTCTCCTTAGTAGATACCGAGCAGAAGTAATCATTTAGCACTTCTGCTTTATCGCACCCTGCTTCCACCCAACCCCCCTCCTTCCTAATCCTTACTATGTGGTCCTTACAGCTCCTTTTCTCCCTGATGTACCTAAAGAAGTCCTTCTCTCCCTTCTTAATGCCTTGTGCCAGCCTGAGCTCTGTAGATGCCTTGGCTCCCCTTACTGCTCGTGTCACCTCCTTCGATTACATCAGGTGCTCCTCCCTGTTTTCTTGTACCTCCTAAAGGCAGCTCTTTTCCTCCTTACCTTTTCCATGACCTCCTTGCTGAACCAGCTTGGTTTCTTAGCCCTAGTCTTCTTGCTCTGGACCTTGCAGCAGGTTTTGGTTACCTCCACTATCCCCAGCTTTATGAGCTCCCACCTCTGGTTAGTGTCCATACTAGATTGAATTCTGGCCAGGTACCCTTTTACTACTTCCCCCATCCTCCCAAATTCAGCCCTCCTGAAGTCCAGCACTCTTGTGCCAGATTCCACTCATTCCTTGCAAATATCCAATGTGAGCCATACTGAGTGATGGTCACTCCCTGACAGTGGTTCCTCCACTGTAAGCTCTCTCACAAAGTCCCAATTTGCCAGCACAAGGTCAAGGGTATTCCCTAACCTGGTTAGTTCACTGACCATTTGCAGCAGGAAGCTGTCCTGGAAGGCATCCAGCAGTACCTGCTCCCTTCTGTTCCTGGTTTGTTGGGGTGCTCCAGTCCACTCCTGGCATGTTGAAGTCCCCCACAGTCACCACACTACCCTTCTTGCAGGTCCTCCTGATCTGTCCCGCTAGTTCCCTGTCTAACTCCTCCATCTGAAAGGGCGGCCTGTACACCACTCCCATTCTGAGAATCCAATTCTTGGAATCCTGGATTTGCATCCAAAGTGACTCCATACTACCCTCCTCCTTACACACTTCACTACTTCCTTCACATATAGTGCCACACCCCCTTTCTCAATCACCCTGTCCCTATGAAATAACCTGTATCCTGGTACAGACAGGTCCCAGTCATTGTATTGGGTGGCCCATGTTTCTGTGATGGCTGCAATGTCCACCTGTCCCTCTGCCATGAGCACCTGTAACTCTGCAGCTTTCCTCCCAAGGCTCCTAGCATTAAGGGTAACCACCTTCCACCCTTTCCCCCTTCCCTCCCATCCTGCCCTCCTTTACTAGCATCACCAATAGTACTTGCCATTTGTCCTTTGTCACTGTTATGGGGGGTAAGCTCATATGGTTTCCCAACCTGTGGTCTCTGCATGTCTCTTGCCCACTTGCCATCCCCCGCTCCTAGTTTAAATTCCCAGCTTCCTCTATGTACTCCTCCAGCCTCTGTTTCAACACTTTCTTTCCCTCCTCACTCAAGTGTAGTCTGTCCTTGGCATAGAGACTACTGTCCTCTCAGGTCTCCCCCCCAACAGCCCATACCCTTTAGCATGACACCAGGTTCTTAGCCATCCGTTAAATTCCTCAATTCTCAGCTTTCTTGTTGTGCTTGCCTTGGGCACTGGAAGTATCTCTGAAAAAGTTACTGATCTTTCTGCCCCCTCACATAATTGTCCTAGTTCCTCAAACCTCCTCTGGACTATATCTACTGTCTTGTCAGCCAGGTCATTCGTCCCAAGATAAATAATTAAATGAGGCTTGTCCCTACCCTTTCTAGCATATTTCAGAACAGATTGTCCCACCCTTTCCGCTGTCATTCCTGGTATGGCCTCCACCCAAATGCGACTATGCCTCTCCCCCTTGCTACCCCACCTGACTCCTCTTAGTATTGAATCCCCCAGCACAAAGATTCCGCCCCTCTTACTCCCTGCTTGCTTCCATTCATCTCCATCCCTCATTCCCAGTTCCTCTTCTTCCTCCTCCTGCACATTATTTCCCCTTTTTGCTCCCATTGCAATTCTCCCAGCAGAACTTCCCCCCGCTCTGGTTTGGTCCAGGCATTTATCAATTACTCCTCCAACTGCATCACCTCCCTCCTCCTTCTTCTTCCCCTCTAGCAGTGCAAAACTATTTTCTGAAGACTCTTCACAAATGCCCGCTTCCTCTCTCTTCATAGTAACCTGTTCCCTCCTTTCCACTCCATGACTGTTACCACTTCTTCTCCTCCCCTCACAAGTCCCTGTCTCCTCCTGCCATTTGTCTTTTGTCTCCTGACCTGGTTTCCCCAGCAATTGTTCTTCCAGACCTGGGCCCCTTTGTCTCCGCTTTCCTTCTTCTGACCCTCTCCTCACCACTGTTGGCTCAAATTGCCCTCCCTCTTTAAGAAAGCCTGATTGGCGAAACACATCAGGTGTTTCACTTCAATGTAGGGAGTGGGCGGAGGAAACAGGAAGTCACCTATGCACTGCTTTGGATTATTTGTCTCTCGTGGTTTTATATGGATTTTGGATTTTACCACATTAATAAAGTTTCCACGCTGAAGAATGGAGTAGCAGTTGGTGAGTCCTTTCCTTATTTCCACAAATTGTGTGTGTAGAAGCCCTTGGTAGGTGCCGGTCCCCCGTGGTTGCCGTGAATCTCTGTATCTGCATTTTAGACCGTGGCACTACTGACTTTGGTGCGGTCACTTCTCTCTCTTCTCTCCTCTCCTTTCCCGGATGTCTGCTTCTGCTATGACAGGTGCATGTCCTTTGTCTGTTTTGGGGGAGTGATGTCAGAACCCCTGGTATAAAGGAAATCACTGACCTGGGGCAGGTGGGACCAGACTGTGCCTTCCAGAAACAATCAGGTAGCTGAGGCCCCTGGTCAGACCATTAGCACCCTTCCACTACTATGCACTAAACTTTGCAGCTAGTGAAGCCAGCAAAAAGCAATCACAATTCCACTCAAAGCACAACAAATAGGTTTGCTACCAGAAGAAACAGGTCTCCAATTCTAACAGCCTCACCAACAACACATCAAAATAGGCTTGAAATTAGAAGATATAGGTCTCCAATTCTTTTACCAAAGGCATCCACATGGTGTGTTCATTTTGCATAATTGGCCTAATGTTAGCATAAATAAATATTTTCTTAAATAATATTATTGGATGCAGCATATTCAATCCTCCTTCAGAAAAAGGCCTGTATGTATAGTATGTGCTCTTTTAATAGGATTTAATCTGCTTCCCCATAATAATGTAAAGAATAATCCCATTATCTTTGTCTGCATCTGCCATGGGACTGGAAAGATATATGCTGTATACAAAATATTGGGACAATAAAGGTCTTAAGCATAAATATTCTCTTTTCTCTTGTCATAGTCTATCCTTTCCATTTATTCACTTTTCCCAAGGCAGCCTGAAATTTTCTTTCCCAGTTTTCCCTCATAGGGTCCTCACCCCCAAATATAACACCTAGTATTTCAAACCTCCCCTGCACTACATCTATATCTCCTTTATTTAAACCCCCTATTTTCCCTAGTGGTTTGAGTTTACTTTTATCTTTATTTATCTTAATACCAGTGCATCCTTTACATCTTTCAAAAATCTGTAATGCTTTTTCACCAGAGGCCTGGTCTTTCATTAAAAGGAAACAATCATCCGCATAGGCACACGTTTTATGCAGCTGTCTATTTTTCCATTCTATTGCACCTATCTCTTTCTCTATTTGTATCGTTCTTAGTAAAGGGTCTAGACAAAACACATACAAATGGGGCTCAGGGGGCACCACTATCTCACACCATTATGGATGTACATTGGAATTCCTAGATAACCATTAATAATTGGACACACCTGTGCTTCTGTATATAAGGCTTTTATTAGTTTAATCAATTCTATTGGGAAGTTATACAAATCTAATATGTCCCAAATATATTCATGTTTCACAGCATCGAATGCTGTTTCTTGATCTCGGGCATATAAACACCGTTATAGATCCTCTATATCACCTTTATTTATTATTTCCCTGAGATAAATTAAATTCTGCCTTATGTCTCTTCCAGGTACAGCACATGTCTGTGTTTCCAATATCAACTGAGGAGTGTATTCTACCAATCTCCTATTTATAATCTTGGCCAGAATCTTATAGTCTGCTGTCAACAAACTTATAGACCTCCAATTCCTAATATTAAACTTCTCTCCTTTTTTATGCAAAAAATAGTGATCCCAGTTTCATGGATTCTGAAATCATTCCTGTATGAAAGATATTATTATAAACTATATTTAACACAGGTGTTATTTTCTTTTCAAACTTCTTATAATAAGCATTCAGAATCCCATCTATCCTAGGAGCTGTGTTAGTTGTTAGTGCACTTATAGCCAATCTTACTTCTCTTTCTGTAATTGGTTCACTTAAAATTTGTTCATCTATTTTTGAAATTTGTGGTATCTATACCCCTCTTAATATATAACTTTTCTCTTTCCATTTTGGGGTTTGAAATTTCTGTCTCAGATGTTCTTGTACTATTGTTTTCGTATTTTTTATATCCGTATAAATCCTCCCACTAGTATCAGCTAATCCATACATCATTCTCTTCTCTACTCTACCCTATCTTTGTTATCGTCAAAGGGGTTCTTCTGAGTCTTCGTCCCGTGTCCCACATTTTTGTTACATAAACAGTGATTTTATTCTATTGTACTGAAATTCCCACATTTGATCTTTTAATTCAGTTATTTTACTTGAATGATCTTTCCCATCTAAATATTGATTAGATATTTCCTTATATAATTTTGCCCTCAACCCTAGATATTTCTGATATTTTGATTTCCCTTTTCTCTTTGCTGGTGCTTTCATAATCTCCTGTATATCCCTTTTGGTATCCTTCCACCACTTTGCAGTATCCTCCTATAAATCATATACTGTCCATCTTGCTGCAAACATGTCAAGCAGTTCTTCCTGCACATCAGTATCCTCTAAGTTTTCTAGATTCATCCTCCAAAACCCTCTGCCACATATCATAATATTTGTTACATTTATGCTTATTCCTACAGCAACATGATCTGTTGTTTCTATAGGTATTATATATATTTTATCAATGGACATTTTTTTGGGACAAACCAAAAATCAATCCGAGACGACAGCTTGCCCATAAAGTAAGTATGCCCTGCCTGTTGTCCTTTTATTTTAAATACATCCTCCATATTGACATTATTCAAGATTCTCTTTAAGCATATTGAACCACAGAATATTTTTTTAGATTTTCTCCCCCAGTTCCCCCTTTCAATCTCACAATTAAAATCCCCTCCCCATGAAGTCAGTTTTGCCGTATGTAAATAAGGCTCTATTTTCCCCATCAAGTTGTTCCTTTCTAATTTAGAACGGGGATTATAAATAGTTATTAGTCTCACAGTTATTCCTTTAATAACAGCATCCACCATCATGGCCCTTCCTGGGGCTATATCCGAAACGTTCAAAACTTTAACACTCTGTGAAAGAAATGTGATACCCAGACCAGAGCATTTCTCCTCTCCTATGGACCAAATAGATGGACCCCATCACCAATCCTTTTGTGCTGCATTCAGTTCATTAATTGTATAAAGTCTAGTATCTTGTAAAAATACTATATCTAAATTCAGATCACTAAGTACTGTAAATGTAACCAACCTTCTAGATCTATTTCTTATACTATTAACATTACAGGATGTACAATTTAACCCACCCATATTATTATGTAGATCCACTTTTTAACCGATTTTATCTTTCTTTCTTTCTTTTCTTTGATGCTTGTATATTTATGGAATCATTATCTGATACATCCCCTTCCCCCCTTCCTCTGATAAGGAAGCATCCAAATCCTCTTCCGTGGTCACCCATTCTTTATCCTGAAGGACTGTGTATTTATTTCCCAACTTTACTACTACTTCTACTGCTTTCATTTGTTTCTGCTCCTTCGTTTTCAGTCCTTTTTTGATCTGGTGACCATTGTAGAAGTTTCCTGATCTATTTCCTTTTTGTCTACGTTTTTTTTTCTTTATGTTGCTCTTTTAGTTCTCTATTAAATTTCTTTATTTGCCCAATATCTTGTGCATGAGAGGTGGATGGTTTCATGGTGTTAAGCCTCTTTTCTTCTGTTTCCCTTTCATCAGCTTCCCTTTGTGCTTCCATTACAATTTTTTCTTGTTTTGCTTTTTCCTTTTTTGCTAAAGCCAAGTAAACATCCTGTTCTCCTTGTTCTCCAGGGTCAGGGCTGTTCTGTGCTGCCCATGGACAGTTTTTAAAAATGTGTCCTGTCTCTTCACATAGGCTACCCATTATGGGGTTTTGCATACTGCTCCATAATGACCAATCTGACCACATAAACCACACTTTACTTTTTCACAGGCATTGCTTAAGTGATTCTTATCACCACAACTGTAGCACGCCCGAGGTTGGCCTGCATAAAACACTATTCCTCTGTCTCTCCCGAAAAAGAAGCAATTTGGTAGATGTAGAAATTCTCCATTATTTATTTATTTATTTAGCATTGTAATTATTTAATTGTCTTACTACCACCTTAAATTTCTAACCACCAGTCCATAGATTTTCTTTGTCTAAAATTGGTTCAGGTGGACCCATTAAGTCACATTTTTGTTTTAACCAAAATGTGATGTCTGCAGCATTTACTCCCTCATTCCTGAAAAGAATTGTTACAGTTTTAAAGGCTGGCTTTGTTAGAGGGATAGCTATAAACTCTTTCCACAAAGGTGTATGTTTAAGTTGATGGTATAACTTCCAAAAGCTTTCTAGGCCTGTAGGATGCTTAAAACTTATATTGTATATTGTATCTCCAGGGATGTGAATCACTGCGTAAATTTCATAGTCATAATATTTCATGCTGTTTCTGAGTAACCGCCTTCCTATAAATATCCTATCTGGTGCATCGGCAGCTAGGCCTCTGAATTTTAAGCGCACTGCATTTCTCCTCTTAGCTGGCTCATTTAGTCTATTCATGCCTTCAGGAAAAAGCTTCTCTCTTACATTTTCACCCCAAACATTATTTTTTTGGGGTGTCTCTTACTCACTTTGTTCTTTTTTTATTTGCAGTGTTTTGTCTTCTATATCCATGGATGTATCCATTTCCCCATCTGTTATTGGGCCTGTCATCTCAATTCCTTCACTTGCCCCCTCTTTCTGTTTTTCTTCTTCTTCAGTATTCTGTGGTGCTGCACTTTCCTCCCCTTTATTTTCTTCACTATATTTATTCCCAGCAACCTGTGATATAGTAATTCTTTCTTGTCCCTCATTTGACCTATTCAGATCCCACCCTTTCCCATCAGGCGTTCTCTTCCATCCTGCATTCACTAAGGCGTCAGCTACCCAGTCTGGTGTGTCAGGAAAATCAGTCACCTCATTATCATCATCATTTTTTCCTCATCCTGTTTTGTACTCTCTTTCCATTGCTGCTGCATTTTTTAGAGGGTGCTTTGCCTAAAACCTTCTGTTTTAGTTGTTTTTTTCTTTGGTTCTGTGTTTTTACGTGATCTTTTTAAGCCGAGCCTTTTCTGACCCTCTGTGGCTTTTCCTTTTCCTTTTCCAGGTTCGTTCTCCAAAATAATCTCTTCAGTAGTTTCTATGCATTCCTTGCTTACTGTGGGAACTGCCACATCATCCTGCCTCAACTGTGCTTGACAGGCCTCCTCCCTCCTGTCACTCGCTTTTAACTGCTTTGCTTTCTGTATTGTACTTTTCTTTCCTCCTTGATTTTTCTTGTCTGAGCTATAAGAATGAAAATAAGATTGCTTCTGTACATTACCTACACCCTCCATCTCCATGGAGGGTGTTGCCGGAAACTCTCTGTTTTTTCTTCATTTGTCACTGTTTTGAACTGCTCAGATTCCATGGGCTTCACTCAATCCTTAGTTTGCTTGCTGAAAATCACTGCAATTCTCTCTGTATCCATCTCTGTACACTCCCTGGTCTCTTGCTCCCTTAAGGCCAAGGAGGAAACTGCTCCTCAGCCTCAAGCTGCCTGTATTGTCTCAGTACCTCACAGCAACTGACTGCCATCAGTTTTTCCAGCAGAGCTCCCCCTACAGAAAGAGTAGGGGAATTTCCCCGGTGTCCTGGCCAAATTTCCTCCCATTCACTCAAAATACCACAAACAGCTTAATCTGGTTCAAGGTCAGTTGACATTCATCTCTATCCCCCTCTCCTGGGTTGAGCCTGAAAATAAGCAATAATTTGTCTAGTGTACTTACCCGGTCAACAAAAACTAAATCAATAAAATAAATAAATAAATAAATAATTTTTCTTCATAATACCCTCATTCTCATGAACCACATTCTGAATTGGAACATAAAAGCAGAAGGAAGCCGGGAAGGCAGTCATAATAGCAAAGGCCTAACCCAAGGAAAAGATAGCCAACTCAGTTAAGAAGGGGGATAAAACCTTTTATAGGTACATTAGGGAGTGAAGAAAGACCAAGGGAAGGATAGTGATGCTTAATAAAGGGGAGAGTAGGTGGGCAGAGGGTGACAGTGAATAAACAGGGATACTGAATGAATACTTCTGCTCAGTGTTCACAAACGAAGAGGAGGGGGGGTACCTAATCCAATCAATATAAGCATTCTGGATAGAGGGGGTCAATACTAGTCCATTCACAGAAGAAAGGGTTCTGAAAGAGCTCCTGAAACTGAAGGTGGACAAAGCAAATGGGCCCTGATGAGATTCACCCCAGAATTCTAAAAGAACTAAGGGAAGAACTAGTGACACCACTGAATAACTACCCTTTTTAACAAATCATGGGAGGATGGTGTGGTACCTAAGGACTGGAGGAGAGTGGATGTAATTCCCCTTCACAAAAGTGGGAGCAAAGCAGAAGCAGGAAACTACAGACCTGTTAGTTTGACCTCAGTGGTAGGGAAAATTATGGAATCACTTCTGAAAGAAAGAATTGTTGAAAACCTAGAGACTAGTGGGCACAGGACCCAAGGCAGCATGGATTCACAGTGAGAAGGTCATGTCAGGGGAATGTAATAGATTTCTTTGACTGGATGACCAAAGTAGTAGACAAGGGAGGGACTGTGGACATGGCCTACCTAGACTTTAGCAAGGCATTTGACACAGTCCCACACAAAAGATTAATAAACAAATTAGTTAGCCTGGAAGTGGGTCCCAGGATGGTAGCCTGGGTAACAAACTGGCTAGACAACAGGACACAGAAAGTAATAGTAAACTGAGTCCACTCTGAAGAATGGGGGGTTACCATAGGGTTCAATACTGGGTCTGGCCCTTTTTAATGTCTTTATAAGTGACATTGCAGAGGGACTGGAAGGAAACGTATGCCTCTTTGCAGACGACACAAAGATCTGCAACAGGGTTGATACGGGGCGGGGGGGTGGAAAGAATGAGAAGGGACTTGGCAAGGTTGGAGGAATGGTCAAAAGTATGGCAGCTTAGATTCAATGCAAAGAAGTGCAAAGTAATGCACCTGGGAAACAAAAACCCAGGGGAAGAGTACACAATTGGGGGGGGACTAAGAACAACAAAAATGGAAAGGGACCTGGGGGTAGTCATATCAGATTACCTAAAGGTAAGCAAGCAACGTGAGAAGGCAATAAGGAGGGCTGTGAGGATACTGGGACGTATTGGGAGAGGCATCGCCAGTAGAAAACAGGAAGCATTTATCCCTCTGTACAGACAGTTGGTGAGACCCCACCTGGAGTACTGTGTGCAGTTCTGGAGACCCCATCTCTGCAAGGACATAGACAGGATGGAGGCAGTCCAGAGGAGGACAACTAAAATGGTGCAGGGTCTGCAACAGAAGCCATACGAAGAAAGACTAAAGGAGCTTAATATGTATACACTCGAGGAAAGGAGGGAGAGTGGGCATGATGTAAACTTTCAGATACCTCAAGGGAATCAATGAAGTCCAGGAGGGTAGCATCTTTCAGAAAAAGAGATGTTGAAAAACAAGGGGGCACATTCTGAAGACAGAGGGTGGGACGGCTCAAGGGCAATGTGAGGAAGTAGTTTTTCATGGAGAGGGTGGTGTATGCATGGAATGGCCTTCCTGAGGAGATCATTGGGTCAAAAACAGTGGAGGAATTCAAGAATGCATGGGACAGACATAAGGCAATTATAGGGGGGGTAGGAAGAAGTGGGCTGTTGGTTAACTAGGATCTGCAGCTTATCCAATAGATAGGGAAATGGGCAGACTGGAGGGGGCCAAGCGGTCCTTATCTGCCATCAAAGGCTATGTTTCCATGTTTCTGTTCAGGTGACCAGGAATGCTGGCGCTGCCAAGTTCCAAAATGTATCCTGGCAGGCTACTTCTGGTTAACCATTGTGACTTTCTGAATTGGAATGCCGAAGAGCCGAAAACAATACCGCATCATCAAAGGGGGCCCAAATCAACACAAGTTTCATTCATCAACTTAAAATAAAATAAAAATGACAAGTTTCAGTGGTAAAAAACCTTTGAATGCCACTACATGTTCGGAGCAGCAGGGAGTGGAGCAGCACTGTGGTCATCTTGCTCAAGATGGGAGATCCAGCATGGAGCATATTCTCTATATCCGGAACAAGGAAAATATCAGGCATTTAAGATTACCTCTTCTTAGTATGCATAGAGGACAGGCAAGTCAGTAGCCATGGGTTCTCAGAGGTTTCCTCCACAGGGTTTTTTTCTCTCTCCTGCACGCTACTGTCCACGCTCTCTGTGAGTTGGAGGAGGTTATCTCTTTTTGGGCGTTCTACTCCATAAATGCTGCTCAGCATCTCTACTGAGGTTGGGAATAGAGAAAGGCCAAAGTTAAAGTGTGCACAAGCACTATACTCTAGTCACCAAACATTGAATGGAAGGGCTGAAGCCCAAGGTTCAATGTGGCGGAATAGACCCTCTCACATTCCACATATAAGCCAGCCCCTCACAGCAATCCATGCTCAGTGTATTTTGTTCCCCACCATCCTCCTCAGCCTCCGCCCCTGGCACTCTACTCACCTTCCGTACTGGGCCTTCTATTCTCTAAACACTGCCCAGCTCCTCTACTGAGGGTGGGCATGGAGACAAGACAAAGTTTAAGTATGCACAATCACTATACTCTATTCACCAAACACTGAATTGATTCTTAGACCTTTGTCTTTTGCTGTAGACCCAACTTGATCTATGGCACCATCCCTTCCCTTCCTTACCCTATGATTCCCTTGTGCCTGTCTCAGGCAGTTATGAACCCCATTACAGTCATTGCCTCTGCTATCTCCACTGGAAGGCTGTTCTAGGCATCCACCTCCCTTTCTGTAAAGAAGTACTTCCTCACATCCCTGTTGAATTTACCCCCTCCAGTTTCATAGCATGCCCCCTTGTTCTAAATCACCCTGTTCTCTGAAAAATACCTCCCTCTTGTACCTTATTTACCCCAGTGAGGTATTTAAGGGTCTCCATCATATCTTCTCTCTCCGTGCTCTGCTCCAAGGTGTACATATTTAGCTCCTTTAGCCTCTCCTTTTAGGGCCTTTGATGCAGACCCTTCATCATTTTGGTAGCTCTCTTCTGGACCACCTCCACTCTGTCTATATCCTTCCTGAGATGTGGTCTCCAGAACTGGACACAGTACTCAAGGTGAGGTCTTACCAGTGATTTATATTGGGGCAACACCACCTCCTTTTTCCTGCTGACAGTATCCCTTCGTATGCACCCCAGCATCCCACTAGCCCTTCCGACTGCTTTGTCACACTGCCTGGCCACTTTTAGGTTGTCCATTATGTCTACCATTAGGTCTCTTTCCTGCTTGGTTTTTGTCAATGTCACTCCTCCCATTTTGTACTCTGATCCTGGGTTTCTATGACCCAAGTGCATTATTTTGCACTTTTATTTGCATTAAAACCCAGCTGCCATACCATTGACCATTCCTCCAGTCTTTTCAGATCCCTACCCATCCTTTCCACACCCTTCCTGGAGTGTTCACTCTGTTGCAGATCTTGGAGTCATCCGCAAACAGGCAGACCTTTCCTTCTAGTTACTCTGCTATGTCACTTATAATGACATTAAAAAGGTCCAGTCCCAGCACTGATCCCTAAGGTACCCCGCTGGTCACCTTCCCTTCCAATGAGTGAACTCCATATACCACTACCCACTGTGTCCTATCCACTATCCAGTTTCTTACCCAGGTTATCACCTTATCACCCACCCCCAAATTTTCCAACTTGCTTATCAGCCTCCTATGTGGAACAGTGTTGAATGCCTTGCTGAAATCCAGGTAGGCCACATCCACCACACCACCCCAATCTAACTCCTTGGTCACCCAGTCGAAGAAGTTTATCAGATTTGTTTGACATGCCCCCCGCCCGTGAAATTATGCTGTCTTGGATCCTGCAATCCATTGGATGAAAGATCAACAATCCTTTCTTTTAGTAGTGATTCCATTATCTTACTCACCACCAATGTCAGGCTGATGGGCCTGTAATTGCCCACTTCTTCCCTGCTACCACTTTTATGAATTGGGACTACTTCTTCCCTTCACCAGTCCTCTGTGACCATGCTGGTCTCCAGTAACTTGCTAAACAGGTCTGTCAGAGGTGCATCCAGTACTTCCTTTAGCTCCCTCAGCACCCTTGGATGTACTTTGTCTGGCCCCGTAGCTTTGTCCACCTTCAGGTTAGCAAGTGCTTCATGGACTTTCTCCTCAGAAAACAGACTAGGATCTATCACTCTCCCCTCAAAGCTTCTGGTGTCTTTTCGTGGTCCCTACCTTTCCCCTTCTTCTGCCACTGTATAGGTCATTAATTAGACCACACCTGGAGTACTGCGTGCAGTACTGGAATCCGTATCTGAAGAGGGACATTAAGTTACTGGAGGGGGTGCAGCGCAGAGCAACAAAGATGATCAAGGGGCTGGGGGACTTATCATACAAGAGGAGGTTGAAGGAGTTGAACATGTACTCACTGGAGGAGAGGAGAGACAGGGGTGACATGACTGAAACCTTTAAATACATGAAAGAAATAAACAAGACAGGTACAGAGGGCTGTTCAAAGTAAGAGGAGGGACACCAGGGGCCATGATATGAGACTGGGCGTGGAAGGTTCAGGAGGAGATGAGGAGACACTTTTACAGAGAGGGTGGTGGCTGGGTGGAATGCGTTACCTGCTGAAGTGGTATGCAGTAGAACAGTGGACTGCTTCAAACGAGGATGGGACAGGACAAGGGGGAGGGTTAATGAAGGGGAAGGGTGGAAGGGAGGGGCAGCTGCAGAATAAGAGGTGCTAGCTGCACATTCGAGCAGACTTGATAGATCTCTAGGGCTTTATCTGCTGGCAAATTTCGTGTGTTCGTATGAATACTGAGCAGAAGTATTTGTTTAAGATGTTTTCTTTTTCTTGATCCCCCTTCGTACAGTTATCCCCTTCCTCTTTAAGCTTACTATCCCTTCCTTTATCTTCCTTTTCTCATTCACATACCGTACCTAAAAAATGCCTTGTCCCCTTTTGAAACTCCCTGAACTATTATTTCCTCAGTTTGCACCATTGCGCTCCTTACTGCTTTGCCTACCTCCCTCTGTTTTCTCAGATGCTCTTCCCTATCCTCCTCACTTTGCGTCTACTTATACATTGTGAAAGCCACCTTTTTAGCCTTTACCTTTTCTGCTACCCTCTTTGATAACCATAGCAATCTCCTCTTTCTTTTACTTTTGCTTACCTGCTTGACACAGAGGTTTGTTGCCTTTATTATACCCTCCTTAATTTTGATCCTCTTTTTCTCCGCCCCACCAGGTCCTAGTCCCCTGCCAGGTAATTCCTGGAGCATTCTCCCATGTTAGTAAAATCAGCCCTTCTGAAGTCCAGAACTTACACCTTTGTGTGATTGGCTTCCGCAGCCATTCTCATGTTGAACCACACTGTACGATGATCACTGGTTCCCTGATGGCTTTCCTCACTGACGTCCACTACACTTTCCCTGTTAGTAAGCACCAGATCCAGTATTGGTCCCCCACAAGTGGGTTCACAGACTAGCTGCCAGACGAATGCCCCCTTCAGAGAGTGCAGGATGTCCCTGCTTCTAGCTGAAGCTGCTGCAGGGAGGCTCCAATCCCACATCCTGTAGATTGAAGTCCCCCACCAACAACACCTCTCCCTTTTCAGCCAACCTGCCTATTGCTTCTAACATTTCCTTGTCTAAGTCCCCCACCCTTGGAGGCCTGTAGAGCACTCCTGCCCAAATAGTGGCACCGTTTCCCATCTAAAGGGTGACCCACAGTACCTCTGCCCCTCCCTCAATTCCTTGTATTTCAGTAGCTTTTATGCTCTCCTTCGCACAAAGCACCACTCTCCCTCCCTTCCTTCCTACTCTGTCCCTCCTGAACAACATGTAGCCTGGTATGACCATGTCCCAGTCATGGTTGTCTGCGCACCATGACTCAGTAATTGCCACAATATCCAGGCTGGCTTCTGCCATGATGGCATCTAGGTCTGGGATCTTATTTCCCAGAGGTCCCACATTTGCACACATGGCTTTCCAGGCTTTGTTACCTCTTTGCTTGTTGCCTCACTCTTTGCCCTTTTGTGCCTCCTTCTTCCCTTTTCTATTCTGACTGTCTGATTTCCTACCACCCTCCTTTGCTAACCTCTTTTCTCCTTGATTTATTTGCTCCGTGGTGGGACTCTCTCCCTCTGGGGCCTCTCTACACACTTTCTCAGCCGGGGAGGCAGGGCAGTCTCTGTCTCCCCTGTTTCTTCCACCACCTCCCTCAGCTAGTTTAAGCACTCATCAAAGTACCAGGGCATTTGCATTGCATCTGGTGCATTTTGGGGGGTCATTTGTAACATAATTTGCTATCATGCAACCCCTGTCCCCTTGCCCAGTAAGTTGCACTTTAGCCACCTCCCATGAGTCCACACAGTCCAGTATGTTGCCTGAACCAGTCTCACCATAGCCCATCCTCCTGCTCCAGTGCAAGGTCCCTGGCTCACCACAAGCCCATCAAGTTGCACCATAGCTCTCCTCCCTACAATCCCCAGCCCTCCCACATAACAGCAAGTTGCATCCAAGTCTCTTCCCTAGCATCTTCAGCCCCTCCAGCATAGCATGTTGCCCTTTTCCCTAGCACAGTAAGTTGCATCCAAGAATTTGGAAAAGGATAGGTATGTGGGACAGACACCAAGGAGTGGTTGCAAGAGTACAGGACAGTACAACAGATAGTAAATCAGCACCTACACCAGGAGGGTTTGGGTAATTTATGTTATTTATTTATTTCAGATTGGGATTAATACCTTTGAATCTGAGACTTATTTACAAAGGTTCCAGGTCAATTCGAGTACATAAGATAAAGACAGACAACACCTAGTTACAAAGAGTTTTATAGATTAATGGTGATATACATAGCAGCTTCCAGTTTGTCAACATTAGTACAAAATGTAGCAGCGGTCAGTCAGTTAATCCTAGGCACTCAGGACATAACGTAACTTGTATAGACATCAGTGCATTAGGGAGAGTGTACTGTGCAATTCAGGGGATAGGAATGTATGACCATACCAGGGTAAGTGCAGAGTACTACAAGAGTAACAAGTATAGGACTAGCTAAGCAGAGAGGAGCAGCCAGAGACAGGCTTTGTCAGCTAAGGCGTGGGAGAACTGGGTTTGGGGGGGGGGAGAACGAGCAAGACGGGAGGGAAGGAATAAGGTGTAGAAAAGAAGATAGATGGGGTGGGTGGGGAAAGGGGGATGGGCCAGGGGAGTGAGGGAGGGTTGCACTAGAAGTGGGAGGCTGGAGGAAGAAGGGGGGGTAAGTGGTGAGGGAGTAGTGTTGACCAGTGGGGCAGAGTAGCAGGTAAGACTGGAGGACAAAAAAAGGGAGGTAGTATAGGAGCCAGGGAACAGTGTTGAGGTATGTGCAGGAGAGAATTATGGTTTGAAAAGACATTTACAGACATTCTCCTGGGCCAGGTGGGTTCGTAGGCCTGGTATGAATTGACTAATCTTACTAATTTCACTCAGTCCAATGTAATATAACTCAGTTTTTTTTTTATTTCAGTTTATTGAAGTTCTCTGTCTGATCTTACAAAGTCAAAAATGTTTCCTATCCTATATCAATACATCTTCCATGATTTAAGTTTTGTCAGATTTGTCATGGTAGCCTTCAACCCCCACCCCCACACACACAGCTGAACTTTTACTTCTTGTTTTCCTCATATGTTGCATCAACTTCTGTTATGTTGGCCTCAAATCCCAAAAATGGTGCATGGTTACGCCACTGGGGACGGCCTAGGTTTGGTGATACAGAGGCCCAGAGAGCATTTTGAAATATAAGCAAGTAAACTGTGCATCAGATCAATTTACTATGTTACTGTGAGGATATGTAGAAGGGGATATATCTATTAGTGCCTATGATGGGACTAATGATTTTTAATGCAAAGGAATCTCTTGCATTATGCATCAGTGTCCTTCTTTCAAATTATGATCCCATGTACTGACATGATGCATGGCAGCAGTCCCCCTCTCCACATTTCTGTAGAAAGGATGTAGATATAGTGGTAAGGTTTATACAGACGACTCACGCGTTATAAAACCAAATCACTATTATGAAAAAAGAACTCAGTTGTAAGAGTAAATAGTGTTTTATTTTGCCTAAAAAAAAACAGACACAAGCTGCAATTACAAAATGTATGTGACACATATAATATGGCATTAATTGTTTTGTACATGACTCTGTTTCTAATTTATCTAAGTTTAAAACTCAGTATCTAACAAATTTTAAACAAAAGACAAGAGTGTTAGTAAGATAATACTACTAAAATAATATAAGTAATTGTTCATTTATTACTTACATCATCTGAGATTCATATTGTGTTATTAATTTTCGTTACATTACTATATTATGTTAAGCTTTATTATATCTGTACCAGGGCATTTGCATTGCATCAATAATATACTCCTCAATCTGACTGTCAATAGGTAATGGCCTCAGTGCAGTGGATCTAATAAAGATGTATCACGTTTCATACATAACAGTCTGGATATATGTAAAAGTTTATTAAACTTACATTGCTGTTCATGTTTCTTTTGCAATGCATATATTTATCTGGACAAATTTTACAAATTCAGAACAACTATACTGTATAATTCATGTTTTCATTGTACACTCACTCAGTAGTGTGTTGTGTATGTGGATGTATTTGAGTACATGCACCTTCATATTAAAAATTGTTAACTTACTTGTTAGCTGTGTTTACTGTGTCTTTAAATCTTTAAATGTGTCCATTTTTTTGGTTTTAAAACCTTAACTGCGTTTTCCAGTCAGTTAAAAGAGCAGAATTATATTGTATGTATATACTATAGATGCAATTCTAAGATGCAGTGAAAATGAATTTCTCAATTAAAAATGCAGACTTCTTATTAGAGCAACTGAATACAGGACATAAAAACTGTGCTTCTGCTAATGTAATCTATCTTAAGTCGCATACTGCAAAACATTCTGTTGAATGTAATAACATAAACAAAACATGCCTGTAAATAGCTTCCTTTTCTGTGTAGTGAAGACGTAGCCACACAGTTTCCCCAAAGTCAAACCGTTGCTTCCCAGTTGCATCAAATTCGTGAAGAACCTGATTGATATCTATTTCCATGTCCTTATGGATATGCAGAAGAGCCAAACTGTGTAATCTTTCCTGACCCATGGTGTTTCGTAGATAAGTCTCAAGCATGCGAAATCCAGAGAAACTTCTTTCTGCACTACATGTGGTTACAGGCATGGTTAGAAGAACCTTTTGTGTGGTATATATGAATGGATAAAGAGATGGGTCTGTTACTTCAAGCGTCTTGGCAATGCGGGATGGTTTATCTTTATGTAAGGCACCATTCCACTTTACTTTCCATCTTACTAACTCTTTCTTCAAATTTTCAAAGTAAGAATTACTCTCAATCCAGCCAGCAGTGTCTTTTTGGAATGGGCTCAGGATCTCAACTGCATCTTCTTTGTTCAGTTGTTTAGCATTGACTGGCATCAGTTCTTGTGCAGGAAAGCGTTCCTTAAGTTTTGGACTACCCAAACATTCTTTTAGTTCTTCAATTAGATGATCTAGCAGAGGGAGGAATAGTGCTCTCTTCCAGTAAGTGCTTTGATCAGTTGCTTCTACATTCTCTCTGTGCTGCTGTTTACCTGCCCGCCTAGGTATAGAAGGCTTAACACTTATCTGTTCTGCAGTATTGATAGCCTTCTTGTCCAGTTCTTCTCATCATTGTTCATTGCCCCTTACTAGTTCCAATACAGTGCAAAGAGATCCTGTTTCAGCAAAAGCTGTTAATAGATCAACCTGTACTCCTTGTAGGAATTCACTCACTGGCCTTGTAAACTACAAAACACTCTCATAGACAACAAGGCAAACAATTAAGTCAAATTTGGTTATAGAGCACAAAAGGCTTCTAGTTTTACAGTCTCTGTTTTGTTCAAGTTGATTGAGAGAGTCTACAATAACTGAAAACCTCTGCAAGACACTTGATAGTGAATCTGGCCTTGCTCCTCATTTAGTTTCACAGAGCCGAACCAGCTTTTTTTTCCTATAGTCCTGCTCACTACAGTTTAGTCTCTCAAAATAAACATTTTCTTGTCTAAGAGAGTACATAAAGAAAAAGACAAGTTCTTGGACTGTATCAATGATGTTTTGCACTAGTGGTAGTTTGCATCTATGGACAATGGCAAGGTTTAATGTACAGTATGTGCGCTACAGTGGACATATAGTGCAAGCAAGTTCTGCTTTATAATCCTAGCTTGCGTTCCAGATATTCTTCCTGACACATTGGATGCTCCATCATAACCCTGTCCTCTGATCTCGTTGAGACTTAGGCCATGACTAGCTAGCATTTCAGTTATTTGTGTTGCTATATCATGTGCTGTTGTCTTTGGCACATGAACAAAGACAATAAATTCTTCACAAATTCAGTGTATTCCACAGGCTACATTGACAAAGTGAACACAAAGTGAAAGTTGTTCTTTATTAGAAACATCAGTACACTAATCTGCTACTACAGAGTAGATTTTGGACATCTTACAGTACCATACAATGCTGCTGAGCGCTTGCCTCACACATAGATTGATCAGTTAGTTTTGTATCTCAGGACTGATGTATTTTGCATTTCTTGGTCCATGCTCTAAATGTTTTTTAAGAACTGCATCTGTCTCTGCTCTGTATTTTAGAAAAGCCACGAAGTTTCCATCTGTACTAGCAGGACCATGCATAATTAGATTCTGTTTTGCAAGCAGAATGATAAGCACAACAATAGTTTTCAATATGTATCCATTCCTTTCTACTGTCTCCTGATATGTGGACAAAATGTAGTTGATGACAGGTACCGTGTGACCTTTAGCAACCCGGAAGAAGTTCTTTGCTTTCATAACAGCATCATTGGCACTTTTCCATGAATTAAAATGCCTGACAACATGTACACCGATGTTTTTCCAGTCAGTTGCCGGTGTTTTGCAGAACAATGCAGTAGATGGTTTCCCAAATAGTCTGCAGTAAACATAGTATACTCCATCTTTCTCTTCTCAGTACCTCATCCAAGGACAACTTTCTAACCAGTTTTTATTAAATTTTCTGTTTTTCTTGTCAATCATGCGAGATAGAAATACATAATTGTTTGGAACATGCCGTTTCTTTTCAAGCAGTCTTAACCTCTGCTCATCTGTAATAACCTTGCCTAACATTCCCATATCCAGTCCATCAGGCATTGACCTGTGCTTCTATCCACTTATTTGTGATTGCTGTATTTCAACGCGTACAGGACTATGAACACCAAAGTGATTAGCTGAAGCTGTCAAGTAGATGATGTTAGTGGATAGTTCTGCACTTTGATAATCAAGCAACAGAATTTCCCTTGGAGGTGGTATCTTTCTCTTACTTTATGCCTGCTGTCCAGATGAATATGAACTGGTACTGCAAAACATTTGACTTAGTATTTTAGTAAGACTTTTGTCTAATCAGCTTTACAGTAAGATATGTGTTCAAGAATGGCATGCATCCTTATTGACTGTAAAGAAGTCAAAGCCAATGTTTACCCGTTAAATATCGAATGGTTTTGCTTTTCCTCAAATAACAAGGATGCTAGACACTCAAGTAGTACTTTCTCCCATTTAAACTTAAAATATTTATGGCAGACATTTTATTACAGGTACAAAACATTCCATCTTGACAGCCTATTTTATAAAATTTATAAAACCACCATCCCACTCTATATGCAACCACGATATTAAATAAACCTTTTAACCTCTCTTCTCATGGTTGTTTTATTTGTATAATGTACCAGATGAATGATGCTGTGGTATCATGTAGTTGTAATCAAATCTGATTAGAAAGATGTCTCTTGAGTGAGTTTGACAGAAGAGAAGGATTAAATACACAAACCAACAAATTACTGGAAACCTAATGTGAAAGCATGAGTGTACAAGTTTTCAGGCTATTCTGGAAGTAATCATAATGTAGGAATGAAAGCAGAATATGTTTGCTCTGTCTTTACTAAAGAAAATGATGGAACAGTGCCATAAATGAGTATGCTGGATTGGGAGGAGGAGGAGGCAACTGTAATCTGTGGATCTGGCACTCCACACTAAAGTGGACTAGGCAGACCAAATAACATTCTTCTAATTGCTAATTTGAATGTTTGTTTGTTACATATAAACATTCAAATTATGCCAGCAAATAAAGGATTTACAATCTAGCTAGGTTGCTCAGATGTGCAGTTTCCACTGGATTAACAGAGGGAGCCACCACATCATGTCCCCTTGGTCCCCTGTTAACTACCACCTCCCCCATCTTTCCCCCTCTACTTACAACTTTCCCCTCACCCTACCACCAACTTGTCTGTGGGTGTAAGGAGATCAGTGGTCACTGCCGCTGTTGGTCATGTGTGTGCGGTCATTGCTGCAACCAAGAAGGGATCCAGGATTTCAGTGTCCGTAGCCACGCGGTGCAGTTGGCAGCTGTAGTTGCATAGAGGGTGGCCATTGCCGCAAACAAGGAGTTCAGCGGCTGTTGCCACTGTTGGCCAGGCTCTGTAGGAGCCACTCAGAAGGAGGGTTCAATTTTTCAAAATGAGCGGCAGGGCTATAAAAAGCCACAGCCTGCCGCTCGCATTCCAAGACTGTTTACAGGTGTAACAATATCAGTGGGAATTGCCACTGTTGGCCTGGTATGTGAGGCACAGGGGGGGTGTCAGGATGAACAAGGACCCAGACCAGGTGGTAGAGGTAATTATAGCTGGCAAGAAGTGAGGAGTAAGGGGAGGAGGACACCAAGGGCTCAAGGATGGGCACATTCCTCAGCAGCAGGGTGGAGGGATTATGGTGTCCAACAGGTTCATACCTTTGGCAGACAGAATAGAGGGGGGGAATTCTGAAATGGTCAGGGGGAACAGCAAGTATGGGCCAGGGAAAGGGGATGGGTAGAGGGGAAAGGAGGGAAAGAAGCATGGGTAGGAAGGCAGACAGTGGGAAGGTGATGGATGGGGGAGGCATGGAGGGAAAGGATAAAAACACAGTGATGGGAGCAGATGGAAGAGATGAGTAAGGAAGGGAAGCAGAAGATGCAGGGGGAGTGGGGAGGCAGGGAAAGTGTAAGTGGAGAAGAAGGGAGAGAAGGTGGCTGAGGGGGAGGTAGGAGGCAATCAAGGGACACAGGTAAGCATGGAAGGTGAGGAAGGTAGTGTTCAGGGACCAGAGGGGGTATTGGTAGAGAAGAAGCAGGAACCATTTGCCAGGGGAGGCACCAGAGGGGACCAGGGGGATTAAGTAGGCAGCTCTAGACAGGGGAAGGTAGTTAGGAGGAAAAGGGCCAGACCAGATCCACTGGTTGTGAAGGTGAAGAATACCATGGTATTTGGGGACTCTATTGTTAATGGGATACATTCAGTGCTTAATTTGAGCTGGTGCTGGCCAGGGCTGAGCCCCGGCACCTCTTTTCATGCCAGGGCTCAGCCCAGTACCTCTCCTGTTATCTGTTTCAACTGACTTTGTACACACACAACAATACAGAGCTGTCAGAGCAGTGGTGGCCAGAGCGGTAGCCAGGAGAAATGTAATTAATATTTACTCACTGACAAGTCAAACAGCCACCTGCCACTGAGCAGCTGCAGCAGCAGTGAAGATCACTGTGTCGGCTCCTGGCTACACCTCCAAGTTCAGTCCATCCCTCCTCTCACTGACACATCACTCATCCTCCTCAGCTTGCCCTCCTAGTCCTCTCTCACTCTCTCAGCACCTGTGCTCGCTCCAGGGACCATGAGCTGACCTTGCTGCTTGTGGGAGGGGTCGGGGTTGAATTTGAATGCTGGCGGCACGCCATGCACAAACAATGAGCAACATGCATGCTCCGAGCTCTGTCCACTGTATGAAGGATCACCTGACCATCTCTTCTGTGGTCAGGTGATCATCTTGTTACCTTGCCTCACATCGGGGGAGAAGTTAGCATGCAGACTTGCCGACCTGAGGCAGTGTGTGTGGCTGCATATTACAGTCGGCTCTGTGTAGTCCCTCATTGTTGTGAGGAGGAGAGTGAGAGACTGCACAAGAAGCATATTTAAATAAATATTTAATTAAAATAGTGGTGCTGTCAGTGGAAAATAGATCAGAGAGTCACTGGGCCTGGGGTTAGAATTGTCTTGTCTGTGAAGCCTGTGGCAGGGAGTGTGGGTGTGGCCTTGTGGGTTGACCGAGTGAGGGTTTGAAAAAGCAAGGGAGGTGGGGAGGGTGGCACAGCGGGAAAGAAAGAAGAAGTAAGGTACTGTCTGTCACAAATTCGCTCAGCAGGTCAGCCCTCTACTCCCAAAGTGACAACCCCTGAGCGTAGAATTGTGAACAGTGAACAGTACAAGGTAACTCTCTTGTCTGTTTTGTGGGTTCGAGTCACCTTAGTCTCAAGTTCTGGAGGGATTCAAACTGAAAACCTCTTGTTAGCATACCCAGTTATCAGGCTCAGATAATTCTGTCTTCCGGGGGCCAGATGTCTTTGCCTATGGGCACCTAATCAGGTATTACAAAATGAACCCTTAGAACTCTATGCAAGATCTAGAGAACTCTATCTATTTCCCAGTTTGGTATCACAATAAGCTCATACACAGTGTCAGCTATAACCTTCAAAGCTTCACTTATATAAAAAAAGAAATTTCAAGGCACACCAGGCAGTTTCCATTTTAAAATATATATATTTACTTTAAAATAGATAAAATAGGAAAACAGTAAAATTACAGAACAAAATATCCCAGCACATACAACCTTAAAACACACAGGTTTAAAAGTGCAGATTCCTACAATTGATAACACTTAGACTAGTCTTGTCTAAGGTCCTTACTTCTTAATCTTTCAGTGCTTCATGGTCTCTCTTCTCTCAGTCAAAAAATGGAAAATAAATGTGTGTCTCTTCTAAGGTTTGCTCAGTAGGTTTAAAAACAGTCTTGAGCCGGCCTTCTGTTTGAGGTCACCTAACTCTGCCTTGGAGTATTGAACTTTATATTCCATAACACAGGATGTCAAAACAAGACATTTGAAAAAATAATAGGTGACATCAATGAATTTCCTCTTTTCCTGTGACCTTTCAAACTGGTCTGTGATCTACAGACATCAAAGGCTCTTTGATGTAATGCTGGCTTCCCTCTGATGACCCCCCCCACAGCATATTGGACTACAATGCAGTCTGGGACCTGTACATCAAAGTCTCTTTGATGTAATCAAATGGCTTCTGTGGAAGAAAATTCAAACACATGCAGATGTTCCTTCTTACCTGATCCTTAGTGCAAATCATAGGATTTCCCTGAGGATGTCATGAATGGCTAATTTTATTCCCTGGGATCAAAGCCAGTTTAACATGCTAATTGAACCTCAGATATTTGTAGTTTTCCCTATGTCCTGTCCTTTGAACTTATGCCTGGGGAGGTTTTAATGTGTCAGTTCCAGCAAGACAGCATTTTCTCTTGACACAGTCTATCACACATTTTTTTTAATTTTACAAAAAAAAATGATACAGGGATCAGAACCAGCTGTCCAAGTGTGACACTCTCAAGATGAACAATAAATCTTGGTAGCCAGGGCTGAGAGACTGGGGAGTATATTATTCTATCATATGTGGGAAGAACTGACAGATTTATTTAGGCAATGCAACTTTTTACACAGATGCTCCCTCTGAGTGAAGAAGTGCAGCAGGGCAGAACAGAAGCCTGCCTCAGACTAGGCCAGCCAATGCAGGGCTGATTGAGGGAAGCGCATGCTTGATTTGTCCTTCTTTCACCAGGATCAGTTGGTCAGAGACTAGAACAGTTGGAACCACCACCCCCAAAAAAAAAAAAATGGTGTTTGTTGTTGGCTTTTTAAAAAAAAACCAAGTAAGCACTACCTAGACTGCACTGAGGCTGAGACTAGCTCTGCTCAGCTCAGTTGTATGTGATCAGAACTTCAATCACATATAGCCAGTGACTGTGGGTTCCCCTAACCAGTAACTCCTCCACAAGAAAAAATTAATAAGTGTAAAATAGGGGAGCGAGCTGTGTCTCTGAGAGTTCAGTTTGATTCCCATAAGTTCTACCTACATTCAGCACATTAGTGTGTGTGTTCTACTGACTGTCTCTGAAGGGGCAGGGGCTGCAAAAAAATAAAACTAGGCTAACGAAGACAGGGAGAGAAGCAAATGTGTCACTGTGTGAGCTTCGGTTTGATTCCCACAAGTTCCATGTACATACAGCACATTAGTGTGTGTGTTCTACTGACTGTCTCTGAAGGTGCTGTAACTAAAAAAATAAATGAAATAAGGCTAACTAAGACAGGCAGCAGGTTAGTTTTCTATTTATTTCAGTGACAGTTGACACAAATCAGAAAAAATGTCCCAAGGTCAAAAGAAAATATGATCGTATTTTTCTAAGCCAGGAGGTAGTATGAATGAGGCTGAGCCAGTCACTAAGCGGAAGAAAAAGGAGAGTTATGAAAACCACGGAAAAGAATCAGAAGAGGTACTGGGTGCCACTATTACATGTGTCAGCGGGTCAGCGGTACAAAAGAAAAGCAAGTTCATGATTATGAAGGGATTAAAGGGAAGAGTTTTGCAGAAAGCATTGTGTTACTAGTGATGCTGAATCACAGAGCTCTGGTAGTGAAGATGAATTCCCTAAACATGTTGTGTCTCATAACAAAGATTTACTTCCTGCAGGATGGAAGCGTGAACAAAAATTTTTTTTCAGAGCAAATACCGGAGGTTGGTCATCAACAGAGCAAATCTCGGTTGCAGTGCATGTCAGCAAGTCAATAACTTGGGTCCTGAAAAATCTGCCGGAATGAAGCTGGCAAAAGAATGGATTGAAACTACTGTAACTTCGTATGGTACCAATGAAACAAAGCAACAGAAATTACTATGGAAAAAGATAGGAGAACATGCACAAACTAAGTCACATGTCGCAGCTTCTCGCATTGTTGAGCAGTTAAAGAAGGACAGTTTGCTGCAATTAGCTGCAAATGCACAGTCAGCTCAAATTACTACTACGGCCAGAATCTTCAGAACTGCTTATGAAGAAGTGAAGCGTAACCGGTCGTCACATGTTTTCGAAGTAGAAATAGACTGTCAGCGGTTGAATGGACTGGACATGGGGTGGATTGTGCATTCCAATGCGGCATGTTCTAATATTCAACATCACATTTCCCCTGAGATGAAGAAAAAGTTGTTTGCCCAAATCACAGCGATTGCTCCTAAAGTGAGTCTTTTACTTGATGAAGCTACTGCTTTAAACAAGAAGAGTGCTTTAATTGTGTACATGTGACTGCTGTTACCTGGCATGGAGTCTCCTGCTAATTTAGTTGTGGACCTTGTGGAGCTGCAGGATCTGACTGCTGAGGGAATAGTGAACAGTTTATTGTCTGCGCTCAAAAAAATTAGCATAACTGAAAACTTCCTTGCCAATTGCCTGGTAGCGGTTGCTTGTCATGGAGCTTCTGTGATGTTTGGATGCAATATGGATGTCGTGAAGCGGTTGCAAGACATGTTTCCAAATATCATAGCATGGCACTGCTCTGCTCATCACCTAGAGCTTGCAGTCAGTGATGTCATGAAAGATGTTGGAGCTACGAATCACTTTAAAAGTTTGCCAGACAAGCTATATTATCTTTATAACACACCTGGGGAAAAATAGATTAGAGCTGAAGGAATGCACTGAAGCTCTTGACATTCAGCTTTGCAAGATAGGTAGAGTGTTAGACACCCAGTGGGTTGTGTCGAGCTTTAGAACAGTAGAGGCTGTTAGGAATGCTTACCCTGCTCTCTATAAGCACTTCACATCTGTGGCTGATGACATTTCTCATGACAGTACAACACGCAAAACCTACTCTGGTCTAAGAAAATGGTTGTCATCTATTCAGTTTGTCAGCAACCTTGGAATTATGTATGATGCTGTACAGGAGTTGTCAGATATCTCTTGAACTGCAACATCGCGATTGTACAATTGTTGATGCACACCGAGCTATCTGCCGTCAAATAGTGGTATTCGACACAATGGTAGAAAAACGAGGCAAATTTTCGGCATAGTGTGAGAAAGCCATAGAAGAAAAGATGTTTCAGGGTGTTCTCTTGCATGAAGGAAATGTTTGTAACAAGAAGATTCACTCAGGACAATTTTTCCGCAGCTTAGCGGACAATTTACGAAAACGTGTGCTGTCTACAGGAGGCACCGGATATAAGAATCTGATCACCGAAATGAGTGTTGTATAAGCAGTACTGGCCCAATGAGCTTCCTATACTGTATGGAGAAAGTGAGATTGAGTCTCTTTGCGGAAGATTTGATATTGGTACCACTCATGAAACCATTCGGACACACAGGGTGTACAAGGAGTCAGGTGGTAAAGAAATTCAGGAGCAGTATAAGGACCTGCTGACAGCCGAGAACTCTATTGCTATCTCCAGTGCCGAGTGTGAGTGAGGCTTTTCCCAAATTACCCTCATATGCACATCAATACGAGCATCAATGCTTATTGAATCTATGTCATCATTACTGTTTCTCAATCTAGTTGGCCCACCGTTGAAGAAATTCAGTCCCATCCCCTATGTTCGGTCATGGCTTGCCAAAGGGCACAGAGCAGCCCTGGTCTTTTCTTGATAAGTAGAGAACAAACCATACCAAACTCAGAATTTCTTTCTGCAACCTATAAAACTGGTGTAGCAATCTGGTTGCTTATTTAATGGCATTTGTAGCTCAATACAGAAACTGTATTTTGGCTAGCAGCAGCTGAAACAATGCTTCATATACTCTTCTCTTTGTACTATACTTCCATTATATTCATACATTACACACACACACACACACACACACACACACATCAAATTACTGTAGCATTTTTGTGCAAGCATCCAACATAATGATGGCCTACCACCACCATCCATTACATCATGATGGATACTTACACAAAATGTTATGGTAACTTTTGTTAAGGAACAGTAGTGTCTCTTACCCGGCCAGTCCAAGTTGGGGATTAGCTGTTCCTCAAAACTGTTCCTGAGGAATGCCTGAAAAGGAAAACAAGAAATTTAAACAGGACACAAATAAACAAGGGTTGGATTTAAACCACATGTAAATCATCATATCAAAAAAATGTTTATACTTTTCTGATAGGGCAACTGTAAGACATGTCAAGACCTGTAAAATAAAAGAGAGGTAACTAAATAAAATCTTATATGTAACCCCTAGGTGGCACTATCCCAAGGGCTACTACCCCTGCCTGCTTGGCTAGTAGCAGGTTAAGAAGCCTGGGTAATGAAACAGGTGCCTCCACCCAGAGGTCAGGGTTGTTAGTGGTCAAGCTAACCTGGGCACAGCCCTCTGGGACACTATAACCCCTTCTCTTTCCCTTCTAGTGGCCTGAACAATATACAATAATTACTTTCACAATGACCCTTATTCACCAGGCAATTACCCACACTGTTTGCACTTACCACCAGGGCTGGTTCCTCTAGCGTGACCCTGGGGACCCCCTGCAAAACAAGGTTAAGCACAACAAATAGCAACAGTACAATACTTTTGGCACAAACTGGAACCACAGTCAGATTAAATGCAAACAAAGTTAAATCTGATTTATTCAGGGACTTGAACAAGGGAGGGGCGCAATCAGGTTGATTTGCTTAAAAGCTATATTAATCAGACAGTTATGCATGCAGTTCAGAGCCCCTACACAGTCACACACTGTGGGTACCCAGGTAGGAAAACGGTGGGCTAGCCAGGAACATTGCAGCTGGTTGGGGCCCTGTGATGGAAGAAAGCAACATGCACAACACATGCTATTTGTAATCTGGAGCCGGAGGGCTCATTTCGTGAAAGAAAAGGCAACAAGACAATCAGATGACAACACTTTTAGATTTAGCTGTTGTTGCAGGGAGCTACCCTGATGTTTACTCACGATACCCAATACTGGACACAGGCAGGATGAAATTGAGACTGCATGCTGTTGAGCTGGAGTGCCTGGAGGAGCAGGGCCCACACGAATCACTGAGGCGTCATTCCTGTTCAAGGTGTTGAGCAGGGGATGATCCCCAGGCTGGTTTCTCATAGATGACTTTCTCTGTGTAGCAGGTATTCTGGCTGGGCCAGTGTAGCAGGGCCCAGGCAAATGGAAATGGATATGCATTCAGTCCGTGGAGCTGGATACAGCCTCCAGCAAGCAAAATACAGTTCAGACACACAGTGGGGGAACCAAATCACGACCCACTATAAGCACACAGCACATTCACATGTAAGGAAATTCCACCGTCCCAGACAAATGGCTCTCCTGTTGCAAGTACAGAGTCTCTGCACAATCCAGGAGTTCAGAGGTAGCTGGAAGTCCTGACAGGCCAATCACATTCAGCAAATCCTCGGTCTTCTTCAGGTTAGAGCCTGGTCACAATTCAGTGACTTAATTCGCTCTCCAAATTCAGATTCAGTCCAAAAAAACCACAAGTTCCCTCTCAGGGACAACAGGCAGGCATGCAGGCCAAACTCATGCCTTTCCACAGTTCTCCCATGTGAATCCACTATGGATTGCTGCTCGGACTGTCTTGAGCTGTTACTTCTTCACTTCCTAACTCAGATCTAACCGAAACTGCAAGCAGTGTGGGACTTTCCCCAAGATCCCAAAAGGCTCGGTTGGCTGATATGTCTGTCAGTCACAACAAGGGCTCCCCCTCCATGTTATTTTAGGCACCAAAAGCCCAAAACTACAATTCCTACAAGTTTTGGCCCCACCAAGCCCCTGTAGGCAGGCTCCATTTTAGAATCCCAAATGTACTGATTGGCCCAGTCTGATAGTCCAGGACCAAGATGATGGAAACAAACAGAACTGTCTATGCTGCAAAGAAGGCAGGTTAGAACAAACTGCAATATTATTACTACTCTAACAAATGATCAGCAAACAAGTACATCTTCTAACAGAGCTCCCTCTCAGATTAATTATGACTGCATTCCAGGCAGCTCTTAAAAAGACAGTACACAGAGGCTATACAGGCACTCTCTGGCAATACATTTAAACTGCTAAAACACAGGACACCAGCCTGGCAGTGAGCATTTAAGCAAGCTCAAGGAAGACTTTTTGGGAACCCCCATTTGTAGGGGGGTTACATCTAGAAAAAAATATATTTTTAAAAAGGCAGATGGTGCAATGCTAGACATTTTAATAACCTGTTCTGAGGGCCCCCAGAAACTCTTGGGTTTTAGATGGTCGGTTTTGAGGACTGTGGTTTTTACTGAAGTTAAAACACACTTCTGTTACAGGTTCCCAAGTACCTCCCCTTGACTCCTAGGAGAACATTTCTTTTTCATCTGGACAGAGTCAGCATATTGGAGACTCTCGCTTACCTTATTAAGCAACAACATATACCACATAGCATCTAGCAGGGTACAACTTTGGCTGGTGTTGCATGGTGCATGGTGGCCTGGGGATCGATAAGTCTTAGACCCTGTCATATGATGAAATGTTCTTACTTGAACAGCTAACCTCCCGTTGTAACAAATTAATTGCAGGAGCATAGTTATAATGAGGCCAGAAGCTCTTGGGTTGTGGATGCTCTGTGGTGAGTTTTAGGGCTTTTATTGAAGATAAAGCACACTTCTGTTACAGCTTCCCTAATAGAGAACCTGTAACAGAAGTGTGCTTTATCTTCAATAAGGGAACATGTAATAGAAGTGTGTTTTATCTTCAATAAAAGCCCCAAAGCTCACCACTGAGCATCTAAAACGCAAGAGCTTCTGGGGCCTTTCTGACTCCACACCCCTGGCCTTTGGTTCACAGTACCTTGCCATAGCTTCTACATGCCGATGATCCTTTACCTATAAAAACCTTTTCATGCTTCAGTTTTAATTGGTTCTTCTACTACTTGTACCATGCTAGATGTTATGTGGTACATTTTGTTGCTTAGTAAGGTCAGCCAGAGTCTCCAATACCATGACTCCAAGTATAAAGGGCAAGATGCTGTGAATTGACCCAAAGGCCAGGGGTCCGAGGGCCGGTAGACCCCTAGAAGCTCTTTGGTTGTAGTGGTGAGTTTTGGCCGGGGTTATATTGCAGATAAAACACAAGGCAGTAAGGAGGGCTGGCAGGATACTGGACTGCATAGGGAGAGGCATCACAAGTAGACAACAGGAAGTTGCTATCCCTCTGTACAGACAGTTGGTGAGACCCCATCTGGAGTACTGCGTGCAGTTCTGGAGACCCCATCTCCGCAAGGACATAGGAGAGCAACTAAAATGGTGCAGGGTCTACACCAGAAGACATATGAAGAGAGATTAAAGGAGAGGAAGGAGAGGGGGGACATGATAGAAACTTTCAAGTACTTTAAGGGAATCAACAAAGTCCAAGAGAGTAGCATCTTTCAGAAAAAGAGATGTGCAAGAACAAGGAGGCACAATTTGAAGATAGAGGGGGGGACGGCTCAGAGGTAATGTGAAGAAGTATTTTTTCATGGAGAGGGTTGTGGATACATGGCACAGCCTTCCTGAGGAGGTAGTGGAGTCAAAAACAGTGGGGGAATTCAAGAATGCATGGGACAGACATAAGGCGATTCTAATGGGGGAGAGGTAGGAGGAAATAGGCTGTTGGTTAACAAGGATCTGCAGCTTATCCATTAGGTAGGGAAATGGGCGGACTAGGTGGGCCAAGCTGTCCTGATCTGCCGTCAAATTCTGTGTTTCTGTGTTTCTGTGTTTCTATGTTTCTGTGTTATGACAGGGGTTTAAACACTTAACAGGGGACTCCCTGTTACAGTGAGAGAGTTCCAAAATTTTGGGGCAGCATGACAGAAGGTGCAGAAACTCTTAGAGGTTTTACATCTTGGTAAGTGTAAAAGAGATTATTTGACAGAACGAAGGCTATAGGAGGAGGATTGGGGGATAAGCATGGAGGCCAGAGACAAGGGGGTTTGGTATCTAATAACACTATCCATTAGGGAACCAAGTTAAAATAATCTAAAGGCAGAAGGGGAGAGCCAGTTTAAATCGGCATAGAGCTGGCAATGATGTTTGTGCCATGGGGATGATGAAGTATGCCGACAAATATTATTATAAGTAGTGTCCCACTTGCGAAGCATGGTGTTGAGCACATTAGCGTAGGAAGCAACACCGTAGGTGAGATCAGGAAGCAAAATACCTCTAGCGATGACCAATTTGGCAGAAGGGGGTTAGAACATAGTTAATTTTGTAGGCAACCCCTAACTTGCCATTAGGGATTGCCTACAAGATGGTGGACTTAGAAGCTATGATGGTGGGGGAGGACCTGGATATTGTGCCCATAACAGAGACACGGTGGTCCGAGCACCAAACCTGGGAATTGGGTGTCCCTGGGTACAGGTTATTCATGAAGAAAAGGGCTGGCAGGAAGGGGGGGATAGCGCTTTACATCAGGGAGGCCAGTAAGGCTACAGAAGGGCAGGAGGAGCAAGGGGAAGCAGAAATCTTTTGGATCACAATAAAGAAGCAGGCTGGGGCATCGATAAGGCTGGGGGTGGACTACAGACCTCCAATGCAGAGAGGGAGGAGGTGGACATGCAGATGCTGCGGGTGGTTCAGAGGATGGCGCTTAGGGGTGCATTCTGCTGGTGGGTGACCTTAAGCTCCCAAATATAGAATGGGATATCCCATCATTCATCATCATGATATATTTGTATCAGCTGGTCGTCTAGGAGCAGGGTGATCCACGAGTCCCTCCTGGGGTCTTTCCTGCAGCAGCTGGTTAGGGAGCCTACGGGGAGGGGGGGATAACATACTTGATGTGGTGCTTACCAATGGGGATAGTGTGGAGGGAGTGGAGGTGGGGGTCAGCCTAGGAGCAAGTGACCATAACACAGTGGGCATCAGGGTTAGAGCAGGGTATGAAGTGGGTCAAACCATCACTGAGGACCTGGACTTCAGGTGGGCAGACTGTCCCAGAATGAAGGTGCGGAAAAGCGGAAGATGGAGGCTGCTTTGGTTCAACAGGGAAGTGAGGGGGGCAATAGGGGAGAAGAAAAGAGTGTTCAGAGAATATAAGAGGACATAGGGGATGGAGGACAAGGAAACTTACAGGGAAAAGCTGAGGGTGACAGGGCAGAGGATTAGAAAGACAAAAGCAGAAATGGAGGAGAAAATTGCTCAGCAGGTCAAAAGAGGTGATAAGACTTTTTTCAGTAACTAGGTGAGAAGAGGAAAGCAAGACAGGGGATAGTAAAGGTAAAGGGAGAGGGGGAGTAACAGTGGAAGGGGCCTTTGAAAAGGCAGAGGTGCTAAATAGGTACTCCGGCTCGGTCTTCATGATAGAAGGAGAGAGAAGGGGACCAGTGTCAGGGGAGAAGGGAAGGGCAGACGTAGGGGTGGATCCTAGCCCAATCAGTGATGACAGGGTCAGGGAGGAATTAGGCAAGCTGAGGGTAGACAAGGCTATGGATCCGGACGCCCTGCATCCTAGGGTGCTCTGGAAACTAAGGGAGGAGCTGGCAGCACCACTAGCAAGTCTTTTCAACTTGTCCCTAGATATAGGGTGGGTGCTGCAGGACTGGAAAAGGGTGGACATGTTGCCACTTCACAAAAGTGGCAGCAGGGAGGAGGCAGGCCATTATTGCCCGGTCAGCCTCACATCAGTGGTGGGTAAGGTGATGGAGGTGATATTGAAAGAAAGGGTGGTTAGATACCTGAATGATAGTGGATTACAGGACAACCATCAGCACAGCTTCACACGGGGGATGTCATGTCAAATAAACATGATCAAGTTCTTCGACTGGGTAACAAGGGTGGGTGATCGTGGGGGGGGGGGCAGTGGACATGGCCTGTCTGAACTTTGAGAAGACCTTCGACAGTGAGCCCCACAGAAGATTGTTTAATAAACTGGAGAGTCAGAGGGTAGGAAAGAAAATAACAAGGTGGGTGGAGGACTGGCGGAAGGGTAGAAGCCAGAGGGTGGTGGTAAATGGGGTGCATTCTGGGGAGGTGGGGGTGACAAGCGGGGTACCTCAGAGGTCAGTGCTGGGGACCATTCTTGCTTACATTTACATCAGTGACATAGCAGAGGGGCTATAGGGGAAGGTTTGCCTTTTTTTTCAGATCTTACGAAGATCTGCAATAAGGTGGACACACCAGAGGGAGAGGAGGCCATGAGGGAGGATCTAAGGTTGATGGAAGGGTGGTTGGAAAAATGGCAGCTACAATTCAACACTAAAAATACACAGTGATGCACATGTGGCGGAATAACCCACAAGCAAATTACACATGGCGGGGGTGAGGAAATGAAGGCAAATAAGTAGGAGATAAACCTAAGAATCATGATCACAGACAACCTTAAATTAGGGACCCAATGCAGCAAGACAGTGAGCAAAGTGATCAGGATGCTGGAGTACATAGAGAGAGGGATAACTAGCAGAAGGCAGGAGGTGATGATGCCACTCTACAAGTATTGGGGGAGAGACAGAGTTGGGATGAGAGACCGACAGACACCAAAATGGAAACAGATCTACAGGGCACCTGATACCAGACATGGTGGCTGACAGTCAAACTGGCCAGTAGCTACAACTAAAAAACAAAGCCACATCAAAAGTAAAATAAAGTAAATAAAAAAAAATATGAAATACATGTTAGAGGAGAGACAGCGATGGAAGGAGACAAAAATCAACACCCAGTATGGGCTGGATGACATATACAGCCTGCAAGTCTGCAGCACAGGTGGAGTATTTTTCAACCTTCTGCATATGTAACAGTTTTTAGCATACTTTTTAAACTATGCTTTTCTTTTTAACTAGGTGGGTTTATGGGGGGGGGGGGCATTTTATAAGCACAGTAAGATACCCCAAGGTGTGGGTTATGGCCTAATAAGAGCATTTCACAGGTGTTACGGCACTCAGGGCAAGAGCCTCATTCCTCATAACGCACCTGTAGCGTGATCTTTTCATGCAATAACCCACACCTCATTATATCAGTAAAAGTTCTCTTTTCCTTAAATTGGAGATTGGAGCTCGAGCAGTGTGACTTGCCTGCTTGGCTGATGGCTACACCCCCCCACCCGTGTCTTATTGCTAGATTATAATATGGGGAGAGAATGGAGCCATCGTCTATAACAAGCCCCTGTACCTCTAATTGTAAAACAGGTCTCTTTCTCTCTCTCTCCAGCTATCTCATTCCTCTCCTTTGCTGCAAGTCTCCTTTGTCTCTATATCTCTCTCTCTCTCTCCAGGTCCTGCTCCATGTACTCTTGTTTTCTGCTCCATTCTCAATGGCCAGCTCTTTACTCAGGGTAGACACTCACAGTTGGTTTGGGGGGAGTACTGTCATGCAGGAAACTACCGTCTGCACTATTAAACACTAGAGCTATGAAGAACACAAAAGGACAAAGGTCCTAATGCAAAAAATACCTAAGCCACTGTGTGTGTAGTTATGACACTAAAAACAAATACCATGGAATCTCTTATAGATTACTAATGAAAATACATGGGCAACATTAAGACTTTGGATTGTCTGAAATGGACTGGCAACCTCTTAACCAAATTCACTAAAACAGAATTAGTTTCCAATTAAAATTTCATCTGTATCGAAAACCTCTCTGCTCCCACTGCTGGTTCAAAAACAGTGTAAAAAAACAGAATGAAACCTCAAGGATGAACCAGCCATCACCCATGGTCTTCATGCCAAGTGGATTAGTTAACATACTAACATACTATTTGCCAGCAGATTAGGCCTTATGGTCTATCGAGTCTGCTCGAACCTAGATCCTTAGTTGGGTGCCGAGACCCTCCCATCCCTTGTGCTCCAGAAACCCCTATCATCCATCCCCACCCCCCTGGGACAGGCCATCATCTGATACATCCACTTTCTGTGTCTGTCCCACCCTCTCTTGAAGCCCTCCACTGTGGATCTCGAACCAGCTCACCAGGCAGTGCATTCCAAGGGTCCACCACCCTCTCAGTGAAAAACCTCCTCCTCTTTCCCCTCACCCTTCCACCTTCCAACTTCAAACCATGTCCTCTGGTGATACCTCCTGCTTTAGTCTAAAGATCCCATCCATGTTTACCCTATTTATTCCTTGAGGTACTTGAAGACCTCAATCATGTCCCCTGTCTCCCTCTCCTCCAATGAAAACAGGCAGAGCTCCTCAAGTCTGTCCTCGTAAGTCAAATCCCTAGCCTCGTATCATCTTTGTTGCCCTCCTCTGTACCCTCTCCAGGAGCTGTGTGTCCCTCTTCAAGTGTGGTCTCCAGTACTGTACACAGTACTCAAGGTGTGGTCTAACCAGTCCATTGTACAGCGCAGAATCACTTCCTTGCTCCTAGGGGTGATCCCCTGCGATGCATCCCAACATCCTGTTTGCCTTCTAGCTGCTCTCCTGCACTGCTCAGAGTTATTCATACATGTATCCACCATGACCCCTAGGTCTTTCCCCTGTTGAGGCTTCCAGCACCTCCCTCCCAGGGTGTACCTGTGTTTAGGGTTTCCCGACCAAGATGCAACACCTTGCACTTGGCGATATTGAAATTAATTTCCATGTGTGCCCAGCTTTCCAGGGTGTCCAGGTCCTTGCAGGGCCAACCTCCCTCTTCTCCTCAACTACTGCTCCCATCTTGAGTCATCACGAAGAGACTCATTTCACACCCTATACCATCCCTGATGTCCGATATGTATGCATTAAACAGGATTGGACCCAGGACCGAGCCCTGTGGTACCCCACTACCAACCTCTGTAGGGTTCGAGAGCTCCCCACAGACCACTACTCTCTGAGTGCGTCCAGCTATCTAGTTTTCAATCCATCTGACCATCAAAGGGCCTACTCCTAACCCTATCAGTTTCTCCACCAGACCATTGTGGGGACAGAGTCAAACGCCTTGCTGAAGTCCAAGAATAATACATCCACAGGCTTACCCCTGTCCAGTTCTGATGTTACCCATTCATAGAACTCCACAAGGTTGGTTTGACATGATCTACCTGGCACAAACCCATGCTGCCGACTATCCAGACCTCCCACCTCCTCCAAGTAAACCCCCAATCGTTCCTTTAGTATACTCTCCATTAATTTTCCCACCACCGAGGTTAAATTGATGGGTCTATAGTTTCCTGGTACTTCCTTTGACCCCCCTTTATGGATTGGTACCACATGTGCCTCTCGCCAATCCCTAGGTACCCTCCCTGTCTCAAGTGACCTGCTGAAAAGCTCCGCCATGGGTGCAGCCAATATGTCCGCCAATTCCCATAGTACTCTCGGATGAATGCCATCCGGCCCAGGAGATTTGTCTTTCTTTAGGGCCTTGAGGGCAAACCACACCCTTTTGGCGGGGATGGCATCATCCATCCCCTCCACCTTACTGGTCCTTTTATCCTTATCCAGATGTGACACCCCTTGGGTACCTTTCCCTCCCTTTTGCTCCATTTCTGTTGCTCCCCTGATCCCACTCCCTGCCGCTTCTATCCCCTTTGTGCCTTGCTTTGTAGATATCCCATCCCCCTCCCTAGTGAACACAGAGGCAAAGTACTCGTTAAATACTTCTGCCTGGTCCCTCGCCTCTTCCACCCACCCTCCTTCTGATCTCAATCTGCTGAGATGGCCCTTAGTTTTTCTCCGCTCCCCAATGTAGCGGAAGAACCCCTTTTCCCCTCCATGTATCCCCTGTGCCAGCCGTTGCTCTTTACTGGACTTTGCTCCCCTCACCATATGGGTGACTTTTCTAGATGCAAGCTGGTACATTTCCTATCCTATCCTCTTGTTGTTTTATATTTTTTGTAAGCCGCCTTCTTTTCTCTGACTGCTACCTGGACCTCACTGGACCACCAGCATGGTTTATGTGACCTTGCTCCTTACGTTTCAACAGCGCAGATCCTGACTGCCTCATGAAGTCCCCGTTTATGACCTCCCATCTCCTTTCCACACTTGTCGTTGAGGTAATCCTTCAAGTGATCCTTGAGAATTTCCCATGCCCATAAAGTCTGCCCCTGAAGTCCACGCCAGTGTCCTAGATCTCACCCACTCCCCAATGCTTATTTGAAACCAGACAGTATTGTGGTCACTCCCAGTCAGGGGTCCTGTACAACTATGTGCCTTACCAGATCCCATCTGTCAGAACCACATCCCGGACATGCCCCTCCCCGCCTGGGCTCCATCACATGCTGTGTAAGAACACATCCTGGAAGCCATCCAGCAGCCTGTGCTCCTTGGCCACCTTAGAGGACATGGTTCCCCAGTTTGTACCTGGCATATTAAGGTCCCCATCAACACCCTCCTTCCCTTTTGGACCACACTGGGCAATGATGTTGTCCAGCAAACCATCTTCTAGAACATCACTCATCCCGGGGCCTATATGCTACTCCCAGCTTGACCTTATCTCCTGCTGGGATCGTAAGGTGACCATAAGGCCTCCACGTTTCCCTCTTCCTCTTCTACCATAGCAATTTCTATGTCATCTCTAATGAACATAGCCACTCCACCCTCTGCCCTCCTTTCTATCCTTCCCAAGCATAGTGTACCCCGTACATTTAGGTCCCAGTCATGGTTTTGTTGGCACCGTTTCAGTGACTGCCGCCACATCCACCCCCTCGAGACAGCATGGCCTGGAACTCTGGCAACTTGTTTCCCAAGCTCCTGGCATTAACTAACACTAACACCCACCCCTTATCCCTGATCCTCTTTGTCGAACCCACCCAGATTCCTTATGCTTCCATCCTCCCCTGCTCCTCCTGAAACCTCACCTCCAGTCTGTTTCCCCTCTCCCCCTTGGGCTTGAAGGCTACTCCCTCATCTGGAGGGAGGTTCTCAGTCAGCCCTCCTTATCCCTTCCCCCTTACAAGTTTAAACCCCACCTTTCTTGTATGTAGTCAGCCATCCCCTGTTTAAGGACTTCCTTCCCTAATGGGGCAAGATGAAACCTGTCCTTGGCATATAGTCCCTTATCCTCCCAAACTCCATTCCAGTTCCAGTTCCATAAATCCATCTCTACCACAAGTGACCTGAGAACATTGGTCAGTGAGGAGGCCTACCAGCACCACATACATGGTACTTGAGCCTCTCACAAACTGTGTGGTTATAGGTTAGCCACAAGCAACTCATGGTAAGGTTGATAGTGACGCACGCAGCTTTAGGGGCAACACAGGAGACTGGGGTGGCTCTAATTTTGAGAAGGGATTAGATAAACTTGTATGATGAAGTTGCCAACAGAACTTTACCAGACCAAAGCAAGCCCCCCAACCCCAAATCCTTCAGCTGTACAATAAAAAGACATAGCAGCCATCACAGAAGGTATGACAGTGTGTAGTAGAAGCATAACGGTGGGGAAAGGGTACAGGTCACATACAGTTTTTTTTACTTAATTCTTTGATAACTAGGTAATTTCCACTTGGTTCAAGTGGCTGTTTTCAGGGTCAGACTGGGAGATCTAAGGAGGTTAGTTAACTTGCTCAGTAACGCAGTAGCAGTTCTGGGAATTAATCCCAGGTCTGCTGGATGTGCCATGCTGATTCATAGCTTTTGACTCTAACCGCTAGGCTCATTGCCATCTGACATATGTGGGAAATAAGAAAACACTGTGAAATCCAGAGAATCCAGACACACTTATCTTTAGTAATGGAATCTGCAGACATTCAGCTCAGTTCACACATTGAGAAATCTGGTATCTCTCATTTCAGTCACAAAAGGATGACAGTTATGCCATGAGTATTCTAGTTTAACCAGATATATCCTGACCTGTTATACATTTGGTATTACAGAACAAATTATTTTTGTGAATTATATCTGCAGTAAACTATTTGCTGAAGCATTACAGTAATTTTTATTTTCTAAATTAATAACATCCTGGGATGGATTTTCAAAACCTACTCACAAGCTGTGACAACGGCAGCTTGCACCAAGTGCAGGTGTGTCTGGGACCCTGCACCCGATTTTCCATCAGACAGGGTCCCGGGGCCTAAGTCCTGTGGCTTGTGGCAACAGTGGCAGTGTGCCAAAGAGGTGGTGCACCCACAAGGAATGCCACAGCAGCCGTGGGATGGATGGGGGCATGTTAGTGGCTCATGCCCCCACCACCATCACCAACCCGATCAGTCCGTAAAGGATATTGATACATTAGCAATCCCTGGTGATCCAGTGCCCTCCCCTTCCCACTCTGATCCCTGGTAAAGTGTAATAAGTGGTCAAATCCCTGGTAATCCAATGCCCCCCCCACCTGGCAGGTTGTGCCCATCACCCCGCTCCCCCCATCCATACCCCAGATTCGGTGACCAGCAAATCCCTCTGCACACCACCAGTATGTGCTCTGACATTTCATTCAGTGGCCGGCCATGGTGGTGTGTGGAGGGACATGCAGGTTGCCAACTCTGAGGTATGGATGGGGGGTAGCTGGGTGGTGGGCACCACCTGCTGGGTGGGGGGGCACTGGATCACCAGGGATTGGACCACTTATTACACTTTACCAGAGATCAATATCCTTTATGGGCAGATCAAGGGTTTTGGTGGGGGGAGCACTGGATCACCAGGAATTCTACTGTTACGGGCTCAACGAGGCCGGGGGATGGGACTGAATACCAGGGTATTGTGGGGGGGGGGGATTGACACAGTGCATGACACAGTTGACACCCTCCCAGATTTCATCCTTGTTCATTTGGATCTGAGACACATGTTTCCTCTACTAACAAGCTTTTGAAAACTTTCTCTAGGAAACTTATCATGCACACCATTATCTCCATCAAAACACAGCTGATCTCTGTGGACAAAACCATTCAAAGGCAAAAGGATTTCCTGCAACGAACGGCTCCACATAACCTTCCTTTTATTAAGCTCTGCATCCAAAACCTTAACTCCACTCTCTTTCAGTTTCTCAAGGATACCAAATCTGCAAAACTCCAGTCTCTCACCCAGCAGATCAACAACCAACATGAGCCCTCGAGTCAGACACAACCTAACAATTTGGTATTTTGTATTCCTCCAGACCTTCCCCTGACACAAAATGAGCAATCACTCCTTAGCAAAGGTCTCTCTTTTGTGCCCACACCCAGATATCTTGATGCACCCCAGGTTCAAGTTGATCTGCAGTGCTTCTATCGTAGAGTACGCCTTGCAGCTCAT
Source organism: Neoceratodus forsteri (assembly GCA_016271365.2). Lineage (NCBI taxonomy): Eukaryota > Metazoa > Chordata > Ceratodontiformes > Ceratodontidae > Neoceratodus > Neoceratodus forsteri. The sequence goes on along the minus strand of CM057458.1, from coordinate 158,227,162 downwards.
TTTTCTAATATGACTCCTCTTCCCACAGATGATGACAGTATCACCAGAACTATTAATGACATCAATCCCCAGCGAAGTGCATGGACACCCCCTCCAGGACGTTTTGCTGCTGTTGATTATTTTGTTAACCAATGCATGGAGAACACCACTAAGTTTAATCTTCATTGCAGGCACAACCATTCCAACCTGACACCTGGTGAGCTTGCAGCCCTCAGATCTCTACAATGTAGGAATGACATTGTTATTAAACCAGCTGATAAGGGAGGTGCTGTTGTGGTCTGGCAAAAGGAGCTATACATCACGGAAGCCACACAGCAACTGTCCGACACCAGATTTTATTCTTCTCTTCCACAGGACCCCACTGCTGACTATCATACAGAGGTCACCACCACCATCACCTCTGCTATTGAAAACAATGAGCTCCCTGCTTCTGCTAAGAGACTCATAGTTCAGCATCCCCAGATATCCAGGTTTTATCTTCTTCCCAAAATCCACAAAACAGGTAACCCGGGTCATTCCATAGTGTCTGCCTGCTCCTGCCCCACATCCCACATCTCCGCATTTTTGGATGGCCTCATGAGACCTCTTGTTGAGTCCCTGCCCTCCTAAGTTAAAGACACTAACCATGCTCTCCAGTTATTTGACAGGTTCAGATTCAGTGACTCTCATCAGCTCATCTTCACCATGGACATCAAATCTCTTTACACAGTGATCCCCCATGATGATGGTCTGACAGCTTTGCAGCATTTCTTGAACAAGCGGAAAGTCCAGCAGCCACCCACACACGCACTAACTCATCTGGCAGAACTGGTTCTTACACTCAATGCTTTTTCTTTTAATAACAGTTTTTTTCAGCAGGTCAGTGGAGTTGCCATGGGTACCAAGATGGGTCCCAGCTTTGCTAATATGTTTGTGGGTTGGGTGGAGGAACGTTTTTTTCTGTCATTCACAGGGACTGTGCCTGAACTCTACAAACGCTACATTGATGACTGTGTGGGGGCCACCTCCTGCTCCAGGGAGACCCTCCAAGTCTTCCTTGACAAGTTCACCACTGCCCATCCTTCCCTTCAGTACACTGTTGAAGTATCCTCCTCTACACTGCCTTTTCTGGATATCCAGCTCTCAGTCCAGAACACTGGTCTGAAGACATCAGTCTATTACAAACCCGCTGACTCTCACAGTTTCCTCCTCCATAGCTCCTTCCATCCTAAACATGTCAAGAATGGCCTGCCTTATTCACAGTTTCTTAGACTTCGCAGGTTATGCAGTAAAGAGGATGATTTTGCTGAGCAGACCCAAATAATGCATAGTTTTTTTATCAACAGGGGATACCCTAAAAGCACAGTGGACAGAGCACTCTCCCGGGTCAGTAACATGCCCCGTAACCTTGACCCCCGCAGGAGGGATACTGTCACACAAGAACAATGGCGAATTCCACTAGTTCTTCCTTTCCATCAGAGCACACCTTCTCTTCACAGGATCATCACTAGTAACTTTCCCATTTTGCAAACTGACCCTAACATTGGTGCTTCCTTTACAGAACCACCTATTGCCTCCTACCACCAGCCACCTAACCTGCGGAATCTCCTGGTTAAAAGCAGCCTACCCACTCCTAACAGTTCCTTCCCCAGGTACCAAACCTTGCAACAGGGCTCGCTGCTACACCTGCAAATTTATTTCCAGTGTGACTGAGATTCGGGGGCCTACAGGTGTTTTTCACATCACCAAGGAGTTCTCATGCACCTCCACTAATGTGGTGTATTGTATTCTTTGCAGGAAGTGTTCAGCTATTTACATCGGAGAAAATTGACCGAGATCTGTTTTGTATTCAGTTCATCGTTCTTCTGCCTTGGGAGTGAGGACTTACTTGTAAAGTTGAAAATATGTAAGGACCTTAACTTCCTTCTCAAGAGGACAGGACCTCCCCTCAGCTTCAATTCAAATCAGTCTTGACCTAATTTTGGCCCCACCTGAGCCTCCCTAACAAACTTTGAGCTAGCCAGATCGAACATATCATCCACACATACACACCCTTACGCGTGCGTGCGCTGAAAATAGCAGTAAGTCATGAAATGGATGTGAAACAGCAAAATCCAATGATCATTAGCCAGCCAGCATGTCAGTTAAAATTAAGTCTTTCAAGACTTTTGCTTATCAGGTCGTCCCACAAATGCTGTGTCTGTCTGACGGAGTAGCATGTTAGCCAGCAGACCACATTATCTAGTCTTGAAAGAATTTATTTGAAATGATATGCAGGCTGGCTAATGACGGCTATCCTGCCCGGTTATCCTACAACTTCGTGGTAAACGTATTTGCCATGTTGTTCTGCAGTGTTGAGAGAGAGGACTGCACTCCCAGCTGCTGAGGAGTAGCAGCTACAGCAGGAGATCAGAAAGACAAATTTTGTTTTACAACAGGTTAACCGTCACTGCCTGTATTGTTATTCCGGTCTCTTTCCAGAACATCTTGTATCCTAGGAAATCAGTGTATATTTCCTGTATTTTGTTTCCCTGCTACTGGTTCCAGTAGGAGGAATCCAGGTGGTGGAAACTCCCGGTGTGGGAGTAGGAGCCCACAGCTGCAGCGACTGAGACAGCAGACCCGCGGGGGTCTTGAAACCCAGGACCACAACATCGAGAATTTATGCAAGGGCCCCAAGGTTCAACCTGAAAGCTTGACAGCCTGAAAAAAGTGCATGCTGTGCATGTGTGTGTGTGTGTGGATCTGATTTTTTTGGGGGGAGGCTGCCTGCCAGGAAGGTCAGTTCAATAAATACTCCCAGTCTGCAGCACTGGTCCATTCCACGGGTGAAGAGCGCATCTGCTTTGTTCAGTATTCAGTATCAGTAAGGGCTTGAATGAATGGTGATGTGTAATTCTCTATAGTAAAATCTGATTGGCTGAGACTCAGCCAATCAGGTTTTACTGTGGCTGATCGTCTGGGTATTCATTCATCTTACTACTGTTACTGAACAGAGGCGGGCAGCTCTGCACCGAGACCAGCCACCCTACCAGCTCTGAACAAATCTTTTGGGTGGTGGGTGGGATGAAGCAGGGGTGGGGGTGCCAAGAGAGGGGTGGGTGGGGGAATGTGCATTACCAAGCAAGGGTCTCTTGGATGGACGGAGGGGGCGGCAGTTGGAGTGAGCTTTGGTGTGTGACAGCCTGCGAGCGGGGTGGAGCATGAAATATTTAATTACAAAAAAGGTCACCGACTGGGGAGGGGGTGCAAATGCCAACAAGAGGGGATGCGGAGAAAAAATTGACCATTTCAAAGAGTCAACAGCCTTGACAACACCTTTCTACAGATGTTAAAGGGATTACAGTACAGTTGACAGACACGTAAGAGAATTGTAAGCTGCAAAAAAGAAGGGCCGGGCCAATGTGTGATGACCTGGTGACACCCCTGATACAGCACCATTCCTAATTCTTTCCTTCTCACCCTATCTTTCCTGAACTGAGCATATCCTGGTACTGCCATGTCCCAGTTGTGGTTTCCTGTGCATCACAACTCAGTAATGGTGGTCATGATATCCAGGTCTGCCTCCACCATGGTGGCCTTTAGGTCTGGAATTTTATTTCCTAGACTTCTTGTGTTCACACACATAGCCTTCCACACTTTGTTACCACTCTGCATGCTACCCCCGTTTCCTTTTTGTCCTTTGTCCTTTCCCCTTTCTTTTTACAGTTCTTGTACCTATTCTCTTTCATTTCACTTGGTCTGTTTTTTTTATTTGTTTTGCACCCTGGAGGATTTACCACCCCTCTAGTCCTCCCTTCTGTCTACTTCAGTCGTTGGGGGGGGCAGTTTTTGATTCCTGATTTCTTTCACCACCCCCTTTGGCTAGTTTAAATATTCATCAAAGTAACATTTAAACTGCACACTGAGGACTATAATTCCCCTCCCACTCAGATGCAGGCCATCACACCTGTATATGCCCTTATCAGGGGCGTAGTTTGTTATTTTTACAGGGGGGGCAAAGTAACAAAAAAGTCCTGATTTTCGTGTATCACGACAGTGAAGAGAGCGGGTGGCTGGCATAATGCAAACAAATCAACCAGCATCAAATAATGCCCAAAAAACATTTTAGACTACAGCTGAACAACTCCTGGGAGGGACCAGCCCAGGCCAAGTCAGAGCACTTCCCCACCCTACCAGTTTTACTGCAGCCTGCTCTCAGCCCAACTCCTCCTGAGACCAGAGTCGAAAAACTGACCGAGATCTGTTTTGTATTCAGTTCTTCGTTCTTCTGCCTTGGGAGTGAGGACTTACTTGTAAAGTTGAAAATATGTAAGGAACTTAACTTCCTTCTCAAGAGGACAGGACCTCCCCTCAGCTTCAATTCAAATCAGTCTTGACCTAATTTTGCCCCCACCTGAGCCTCCAGGTGGATAGCTCACTAGTCTCTCACCCCCCCCTTTGCTGCTTACATAACCCTTCCAAGTCCCGCCCTTATAGTGGATCCTGAACTTCTTGAAATGTCTGCTTGAGCTAGCCCTCCCACCCTTGAGGAGAGCAAAAAGCATGTTTCACGGAAGTGCAGCAAATGGCTGAGCCACCTCAGTATACCTATAAACATGGATGGTATGGAAACATCCCAGCATGTGCAGCCTCACAGCATAAGCCCTTATTTACAAAGATTACATAAAAAAATGCGATTATACAATGACAAGAATGAATGCTGGCCTCTGATTGGTCAGTCTTGGGCTAGACCCATGATGTTATCCCAGTTCATCCGATTCATCACAGGTCTAGTCTCAGCCTCTCTGTGAACCTCTTGATGATTGTTAGCATTAATGTGTTTTTTTGTATCTTCTCTTAATATTTTTCCACACCAAATAAAACATCTTTAAAATTATTTTTTTAAATTTTGTATAACAACACACCATTGTATAATAGCAATAATGCCCTCCAGGGTGTGTGTCATGATAGGATAACGTCATGCTTTATGTATTGGATGCCTTCGTGCCCAACCACCTGAGGCGTGACATTATCCCAGCATGACACACGCCCTGTCGGGCATTACTGCTTAATTGCACCCAGTGTTAACACTTTTCTTTGTTATAACCAAGTTAATTCATTAGTCTCCCATCCCATCCCATCCATCCCATATTATTCAATGTCACATGCTTGAATCTGGTTAGGTAAGGTAAGCGAAGAGGATAATGCTCTCCTCAAGCAAGCAAGCATTGCATACATAAGCATGGGACTTGCTGATATCCCTCAGGCGGTGCTCTTAACAAGCATGCTGATGTACCTGGGACAGTGCAACAGAACAATGTAAATATCCCAATTGTTCAAGATGATCATGGGCATGGTGTGGTCACACCACAACCCCTACCACTCTCCTCCCCATGGGCTCCTAAGGAATATGCATCTCTGTCCATGCCCAGGGTTACACAACCCCATCCAAGCAAACACGGACTGCCCTGGCACAAAAGTGGTTGCATCACATAACCTAAGAGAACAGACACCACAGGAAGTTTGCTGGAACAACGACTCCAGATACCTGTGCACAGCCTCGCAGGACCCACCCTGAAAGGTAAATACTTGGTTGGTGGTTTTTATTAGCATCACCTGTGACAGTGTGTGGTGGGCCGGTTGTGCTAGCCCAGGTTGCCGTGGATGCTTCTCCTCCCACACAGACTACTTCAAAATCGTCTCACCTGACAGTTTTGAAGGGCACAAATGAAACATGGTTGCTTCAGTTTGATGTGGTTTAATACAGTTTTTTTTGTCTGAGCGTGTGTCTCTATTCTTCTACACACAGACACAGACAGACACACACCACCAAAAAATGAACTTTTTTTATACCATGTTTACATTCAGGATAGAGACAGGGTAAAGCAGGTCCAGGCAGTACAACACAGTAAATGAAACAATGCATTTTACAATGCCCAACAAACCACCAAAAGACCACAAAACAACGGACCGTCCCCCTGCCGGGGGATGGCTAGGTCACAGGTCAGGGTGCTAAATGAGGAGGAGAGACCACAGAACATCTTGTTGAACCACACAGTAAGGTGAAACTACATAAACATGCAAAATTTTTATACTGTAGGATTTCATACTTTCCAACAGTTCCTAATTTTGACACAGAAACTTATCTTTAGTGCTCAGAAGCGTCTTCTACGAGGGAGGTAAGCATGGCATGGACCCAGCAGACTAGCATACATGTTTAAAAAAATATTTCTGTGCCAGTATGCCCGTCCACCCCTCCCTCCTCCATCACCAGTTGCCAGAACCATTTTTTTCAGCATGTGTATCAGTCCGCCCTGGTCAGCACAGCAGCACAAATCTGGCAGGGCAGCAGAAGGCACAGCAAGCCACAGTGAATTAAATGTCCATGCAAAAAACTACAGCCCACTCTCCCCACCCCAGACCTGCAAGGCCACTATCTCCACCCAGACTGGCCAGCTCAGCTACTCTCTGCACCCTGATGGACTTGCACAGCCACTCTCCACACTCTGTGTCCACCCCACCAGCACAGCCACTCTCCCCACCCCACCCAACCAACACCATTTCCAGCTCCATTTATTTGGTATCCTCTCCAGGCATCCAGGTCTGTGCCTCCCCATCTCAGGCACACAAAAATAAATAAAACCACATTTTATACTGCATTTTGTTTTTGTTTCTTTCTTTGTCTGGAAAGAGAGAAGTTGAGCTACCAGTCAGCACAGTTTGCCTGGTATACAATTACAACCCTGCCCCACCAACACAATGCCAGTGCCTCCACCCACCCACACAACAGTGCCCCCACCACACCCACACAATGCCTGTATCCCCAACCCCACCCACACAAATGACCAGTGTCCGCAACACCACACACACATGACCAGCAGTGTCCCCAACCCCCAGCACACAGATGACCAGTGGTGTCCCCAACCCCACACGCACACAATCAGCAGTGTCCCCAACCACACACACACACACACACACACACACACACACACACAACCAGCAGTGTCTGCAACCCCACCCACACACGACCAGTGTTCCAATCCCCCCCAAAAAAATCATGGCCAGTCAGTAGTCGCTATAACAATAGCCAGGCAGTAGTATAATCATTTCTTTAGGGTGCATGTTTTAGTGCAAGATTTGTTTTGCTAGTCTTGTAACACTGTATGGGGGAGAACACAAAAAGCTACCCCTTTGGTTGTGTTTGCCAGGCAATGAAGACAGAGACAGCAAGGCCAAGGAATCTGTCTGTTGCACCCCTCCACAGTGGACGATCGGAGAAATCAAAAAAAGTGAAAGATTACTTTTACAGCCAGGTAAAGGATGAGGGGGAAATAATGTTTCAACATTTACTAATGTTCGTATGCTAGCTGGTGAAATAAGGAATTTACAATTATCAGGAAAAGACAGTCTTGTTACAATTCTTAAGATTTTCAGTGCAGGAAGATTTTAAACTCTGGGCTAAACATTTGTCACAAATCCTGAAATAAGTGCAGGTACAGGTTGTGTATTTGACCCAGACAGTAAACTGTTTTCTGTGTCTATCTTTGTTTGCCTTAAAAGGCAATTCCAAACTTTCTCAGGAAGTGATTACATTACAGAGACTTAATCAGCCAATAGCTTAGGTAACAGACCTGAGAACAATATTATAAGCAAGTGTTTATAGCAAACTCATCAGAACAGCTAATATTTTTCCTAGTCAAACCATCTCTTGTTGGGAGCTGCAATACTGAGCATAGGATTTGCAAGAAAGTGAGTTGTGCTCACAACAGAGGGAGGGGAACCTTTCAATTGTCTTTGCTTTGTAGCAGATATACTGCAGGTGGAGGCTGCTTCTAACTGAAAGGTGAAATAAGGAATTTACAATTATCAGGAAAAGACAGTCTTGTTACAATTCTTAAGATTTTCAGTGCAGAAAGAGTTCAAAGCACAGCTCACTTATTTTGGGGCTGACTGCTTTCAGAGCACAAACCACCAGGCTGTTTTGGGGCTGGGGAGGTTTACCTGTGTCTGACTTGGATGTCTGGATTTTTCTCTGTTTGATTAACAGGGGATTTTCTCTGTCAAATTGTTGTGTATAGTATCTTGCAGACAGGAAGGCACTCATCGCAGCGGTGGGTCAGAGCTCTTAGCTGATTGTTTTGTGAGGGCACAGTTTAGGCCCAACCCTTCCCACCCCTCACCCCACCCACCCCTGAAATAGTTCCTTTATACCTGGGGTTCTGACATCATTTCTCAATAGTGCAAGGTATATCAATGTCATATCCTCTCTAGCACACAGCACTCAAAATATATGCATACACATTGTATAATATATATATATATATATATTTCTATATAACAAATCAATCACTCACACAAGCACACACACACAAAAAAAAAAGTACGTAGTCATGTGGGGAGTAGTGCAATGTAATGGCTGTGGCGCAGCAGTCTTCCGGGGGTCTTTCTGGAGGCTGAGATGCTGCCCTATTTGCAGACAACTCTCTGCCCTGAGGGAGGAAGTTGCCCGTCTTCAAGCCACACTGGACAGCAGTAAGAAAACCTTCCCCAGGCCAGACTGGATGGTAGGAAGGGAACCCCCATCCAGGGAGCACCAGAGCCACCACCACTACCTCAGAGGTTGCAAAGAAGAAACATAGAAACTTAGAAACATAGAAGTTGACGCAGATAAGGACCGCAAGGCCCATCCAGTCTGCCCATTTCTTTTCTACCTTATAAATGTGCCATCGGCCTTTGCTCTGTCAGTGACCTATCTATTCATAGTCATTTGTATTGCTCCTTATGCTTATCCCATGCCTGTTTGAAGCCCTGCACCGTATTCATAGCCACCACTTCTTGTGGTAAGCTATTCCATGCATCTACCACCCTTTCTGTGAAAAGAATTTCCTCACATTCCCCTTAATCGGCCTCCCTCTAATCTCATGCTGTGTCCTCTTGTCCTGCTATTTTTCTTATATTTAAACATGTTAGACTCTTTCACCTTGTTTATGCCCTTAAGGTGTTTAAATGTCTCGATCATATCACCTCTCTCCCTCCTTTGCTCAAGGGTATACATATTGAGCTCCGTTAATCTGTCCTCATATGTCTTCTGATGCAGTCCCTGCACCATTTTGGTTGCCCTTCTCTGGACTGCAAAAGCACAGCAGTTGGACCACTGTGGGCTCAGGGAGGGTGAGGAGGGTGGAACAGAGGCACACCCAGTCAGTTGTTCCACTCCACAATCCATACACCATTCTGGGGGAGCACAGCTCCCCTATGTTTGCACCCATGGAGGAGATTAAGGAGGCTGAGGACACCTGTCATAAGGGAGGCCCACAGGAAGGAGGCAGAGGATGCCACAAGGAAAGGAAGCAGCTCCTGGTGGGGACTCAATTATTAGGGATAGAACTGGGGAGCAGGGAAAACTGAGTAAAGTGCCTGCCTGGTGCCATGGCTTGTAGGGACAGGAAGCACATCCTCAGGATCACGAGAACAGCTGCACGAGTCTGAGCTGGATGTCATTGTCCACCTAGGGACAAATGACTTGGCTCAACATGAGCTTAGAGCAGTGCAGAAGGACTTTGTAGAACTGGGAGAGGCCTAAGACAAGTAGCACACACAGTATCCTTCTCAGAGGTGCTGCCTGTAAATGGCATGAGTGAGGCAAGGGTACTTTGCACCATGCAGTTTAATGAGTGGTTGAAAAAATGGTGTGGAGCACAGGGGTTTGGCTTCATTGGGGACTGGGGTTCCACCTGGAGGGACACCAGCCTATACTGGCAGGATGGTCTGCATCTGTCCAGGAAGGGAACAACGCTTTTGAGCAATCGGTTTAAATGCTTCATTGGCAAGCTTTTAAACTAGTCAAGGGGGGAGGCACTGATAAGCAGCAGAAAAATCCCAGCCTCTCCCTACAAAACAGGGTACTAAATGGGAAACAGACCGAGGTAGAAAGGTCAGTGGGGGATGCTGCAACAGAAAGTAAAGCCATCAAAAAATGGAGAGCAATGAGTACCAATGCCCGTAGTCTGAGTAACAAGCTTCCTGAATTAGTGGCCTTGATGGAGGAGGAACGTCTGGATATCATGGCAGTCACAGAAACATGGTACACACAAAACCATGACTGGGATGTAAACATACCAGGATACACTATCTACAGGAGGGACAGGGAGGGTAAAAGAGGAGGAGGAGTAGCTCTTTACATAAGGGAAGGAATCAAAGCAACAGAACAAAAGGGTAAACAGGAGGAGAAGAAGCACTGTGGGTAAATTTGGAGACCTGCAATGGCACCACAATCCGCACAGGGGTTGTATACAGACCCCCTTCTCAGGGGGAGGAAATGGACAAGGAAATGATAGAAAGTATACTTAGTATGGCATAAAAAAGGGAGATATTGCTGATGGGTGATCTGAATATGCCAGATGTTAACTGGAGTGCAGCTGCAGCAGCCACTTCTAAGAGTGGGGTTATTCTAGATGCCATACAGGAGGCATGCCTTAGACAACTAGTATTGGAGCCCACTCGAGAGGGAACAATCTTAAACCTGGTTCTCTCAAATGGAGATGAAGAGAGGATCACAGATGTAGAAGTGGTAGCCATCTGGGAACTAGCGACCATCGAACAGTATGGTTCACAATAAACACAGCAATAGAGTCAAGCCATACAAAGACAAAGGTACTGGATTTTAGGAGGGCTGACTTTGTTAAAATGGGTGAGTGCCTAAGGAATGCACTAGCAAATGGGCAGGAAGGAGGGTGGAAGAACAATGGGGAATAATAAAACTGCCATCACAGAGGCAACAAGCCTTTGTGTAAAGCAAATAAGCAAACGAACGAGGTAAGAAACCGCTATGGTTCTCAAAGGAAGTGGCAGTGAAGGTTCAAGAGAAAAGAAAGCATTCAGGAAGTACAAGGAATCACAGAAGGAACAGGACAGAGAACTGTATCAGTTAAAGCAAAGGAAGCTGGGAAGGCAGTCAGAACAGCAAAGGCCCAAACCGAGGAAAAGATAGCCAACTCAGTTAAGAAGGGGATAAAACCTTTTATAGGTACATCAGGAGCGTAAGACCAAGGAGGGATAGTGAGGCTTAATTAAGGGGAGGGAGGGTGGGCAGAGGGCGACTGTGAAAAGGCAGAGATACTAAACAAATATTTTTGCTCAGTATTTACAAAGGAAGAGGGGGAGGTACCTAAAACAAACAGTAGAAACACTCTGGATACAGAAGTTGATACCAGCCCATTTACAGAAGAAAGGGTTCTGAAAGAACTCTTAAAACTGAAGGTGGACAAAGCAATGGGGCCTGATGGGATTCATCCCAGAATTCTAAAGAACTAAGGGTAGAACTAGTGACACCACTGACTACCCTCTTTAACAAATCATGGGAGGATGGGTGGTACCCGAGGACTGGAGGAGGGCAGATGTGATCCCTTCACAAAGTGGGAGAAGGCAGAAGCAGGAAACTACAGACCTGTTAGTTTAACCTCAGTGGTAGGGAAAATGATGGAATCACTTGAAGGAAAGAATTGTTGAGTATCTAGAGGCCAGAGGGGCACAGGACCCAAGGCAGCATGGATTCACAGCGGGAAGGTCATGCCAGACAAATCTGATAGATTTCTTTGACTGGGTGACCAAAGTAGTTGATCAGGGAGGGCTGTGGACATGGCCTACCTAGACTTTAGAAGGCATTTGACACAGTCCAAACACAAAAGATTAATATACAAGTTAGCCAGCCTGGGAGTGGGTCCCAAGATGACAGCCTGGGTAAAGAATTGGCTGGAGAATAGGACACAGAGAGTAATAGTAAATGGAGTCCACTCTGAAAAAGGGGTTAGTAGTGGGTACCGCAGGGTTCAGTATTAGGACCGGTCCTCTTCAGTGTCTTTATAGTGTGACATTGCAGAGGGACTGGAAGGAAAAGTATGTCTCTTTGCAGATGACACAAAGATCTGCAACAGAGTTGATGCACAAGGTGGAGTGGAAAGGATGAGAAGGGACTTGGCAAGGTTAGAGGAATGGTCAAATGTATGGCAGCTTAGATTCAATGCTAAGAAGTGCAAGGTAATGCACCTGGGAAACAAAAACCCAGGGGAAGAGTACACAATGGGGGGTGAGATACTAACAACAACAACAAAAATGGAAAGGGACCTGGGGTAGTCATATCAGATGACCTAAAGGTGGGCAAGCAATGTGAGAGGGCAGCAAGGAGGGTTGGGGATACTGGGATGCATAGGAAGAGGCATCACCAGTAGAAAACAGGAAGTTATTATCCCTCTGTACAGACAGCTAGTGAGACCCCATCTGGAGTACTCGTGCAGTTCTGGAGACCCAATCTCCATAAAGACATAGACAGGATGGAAGCTGTCAGAGGAGGGCAACTAAAATGGTGCAGGGTCTGCACGGAAGACATATGAAGAGAGACTTAAGGAGCTTAATATGTATAGCCTCGAGGAAAGGAGGAGAGAGGAGACATGATAGAAACTTTCAAGTACATCAAGGAATCAACAAAGTCCAAGAGGGTAGCATCTTTCAAAAAGAGGTGTGCAGAACAAGGGGCACAATTTGAAGATAGAAGGGGCGGCTCAGAGGTAATTTAAGAAGTATTTTTCACAGAGAGGGTTGTGGATGTATGGAACGGCCTTCCAGAGGAGGTTGTGGAGTCAAAACAGTGGTGGAATTCAAGCATGCATGGGACAGTCATAAAGCAATTCTAGGGGGTTGGGGTAGGAAGAAGTAGGCTGCTGGTTAACTAGGACCTGCAGCTTATCCATCAGGTAGGGAAATGGGCAGACTGGGTGGGCCAAGCGGTCCTTATCTGCCATCAAATTCTATGTTTCTATGTTAGCTGTGGGCACAGGTCAGTGAGATACATCCCTTGACAGGTAAAGGATGAGGTGGAAATTACGTTTTAACATTTACTTATGTTTATATGCTAACACCCAGTCAGCAAGCACAGAATGTCCCCTCTCCTAACCAACACGGACAGTCCACCAGAAACCCAGTCAGCAAACATGGACAGTCCCCCCCTTCACCCCACCTACAAGGACAGTCCCCCAGACACCAACTGTCCCCTTCCCACCAGACACGGGCCAGAGAGCATAGAATGCCCCTCCCAACCAACAAGGACAGTCCCACCAGGCACCCAGGCAGCCAGCAAACATGGACGGTTCCCCATATCCCACCAGGGACAGTCCCCACCCCCCGACACACAGCTAACAAACACAGAATTTCCCCCCACCCCACCAACATGAACAATCCCCTCAAACACCTGGCTAGCAAACACAGAGAGTTCCCCCTCCCCAACAACATTGATAGTCCGTCCTAGACACCTGATCAGCAATCACTGACATTCACCTCCCCATAAGCCAACATGGAAAGATTCTCCCCCAGACACCCAACCAGCAAATAGTCCCCACCTCCCCTCAAGACACTCGGCAGGCAAACATGGACAGTCCCCCCAGACAAATGGCCAGCCAAGTCCACCAAACAATGGCTAGTGTCACCACCCCACCATCACAGCCAGTGTCTTCACATCACCATGGCCTGTGTCTCCACCCCACCAGACCCCAGAATAGAAAACAGACTGTCCCCCCAGCCCCACCAAACACTGACCGCCCTCCCAGTCCCAAACACTAACCACCCCAGCCCCAAACACTGATCGTCCCCCGCAGCCCCACCAAACGCAGGCCCTCCCCCAGCACCAAACACTGACCATCCTCTCAGTGAGTCAGCCCCAAAACACACAGACTGTCTCCCCTGACCCCAACCCCACAAAACAGACCATCCCCCAGCCCCACCAAACACAGACCATCCAGTGAGTTTCCCCAACAAACCCCACCACACCAGTAGCACAGTAACTGAGTGTCCCCACCCCACCAACATGACCAGTGTCCACACCATACCAAACAAATAGGCCCCCCACCCACCCCACCAATATGGACAGCCTCAACAGCCAGAAAATCCCTCCCACCCAAAGAAACACAAGCTGACAGCAAACCTTCCACCCACCCCCAGACACATGGCCATGGGCAAGACAACCCCCAAAAGACCCATTTCTGGGATGAATGGTACATTTCCAACAACCAGCTTGCAGCACAGTTACTCACCAAATCAATAAGGGCACAGACAGGGCAGCATGCAGCAGGGCACAACAAGGCCAGAAGGCAGGTCAAATGGCAGTCTCTCCCAACAGTCCCGTTCCTCTCCGATTAATCCCCCCGACGAGACAGTAACTCGTTTTTTCTGACACCAGATGAACGTGTCATATTATGGGTCTGCTATAGCCTGCATGACCGCCGGCTTCTTCACTGTTCTGGGTCTGGCTGTTCACTGACCTGAATAATCCCTCTTGGTGGACCGTGGAACTGGTGGGCAATGAGCGTGATATGGGACTCGCCGACAACACAGTAAATCTTTTTCTGGCCTGCTGGACACAGGAGCTGGGTGTGCAGGCAAGCCTGGCCATGCCTCAGACTCATTGTAATTGTACTACTCGCTCCTCCGCCTGGTCTGTCCGGTGGTAGAGGCCTTGTGGCCGCAGGCTTCCTAGGCTCTCAGGGATGGGAGGCTCAGTTGGCAGTGGGAGAGCCCAGAGCACAGCTGGCTGCACTGAGAAACAGAGAGTAGGTAGTCAAAGGACTTGGGTGAGGTATATTTAAACTGGGCTGTTCAGGACAGGAGGAGGGTGGGAGCACTAGACTGACTGAGACACTGGTGACACCTAACAGACAACCAACGACTGCTGCTCGACATCCTCGAATACCTATCTCTCCTCAGCCCTACGCTATATGCATGCTGCTGCTGCTCCTTCATGGAAGGCACACAGACAACTAAATGGCGCCACTAACGGAATACTGCTCACGCGATGGCGCCAGCTTGCAGCACTCTCTGATTGGCTGTAACATGCAGGCTACTATGGTTCCAGGCTTGCAGCCAATCGGAAAAGGGGATAGTTTTTGTTTAAGAGACACGGTGCCGCACCACCATCCCCCCTCCCTCCCCAGGAGAGGTGCAGGCAGTCCGGGCATAGCCCTGAACTCATTCAATATTAAAAAAAAATGATAACCGGAGAATGGTGGCTGGGCTCCTAAAAAAGTCCTGGTCTAATTTCTCAGGGGGGGCAGCTTGCCCCTCTGCCCCCCCCCCCGTAATCTATGCCTATGGCCCTTATCCCTTCAGTTGGATTCCAAGTCCACAATTTAGTCAAACCCCTCTTCTCTGCACCATTCCTTCAACCACAAGTTGAAGCTCCTGATGCGGATATTCCTATCCTCCCTGCTGCTGTAGACAGGTGGTACCTCAGCAAAAACCACTGAGCATGCTACCTGCTTTTTTTTTTCCATAAAAGTTTTATTGTTTTATATTATCACATTACATTGTAACACAGAACAGAGTGTGGGTTACAGTATGCAATCAGTATTCCATTCGTTCATTCATTTATATGTACGTGGTTAATCAACAATCAGGTAATAATTTAGTGTGGTATACCCTCTGCAGGTGTTATCTATCGGTGTGCAGCATTCCTATACTGTATATTACACATCTTAGACACGCTGTGTGGCCCTTATTAACTGACCCATCTTGAACAGTATTCTTGTGGTCTTGTGTCCCTGTGCCTTACTAAGGCATTCTGGGAGGATTACCAGTCAGATGTGGTGGGTATTTTGTCTGAGATTCCCATGGTTGGCCACTTTGAGTTTCACCTTTGTGCCTCTTTGAGGTCCTTCTGGTTTATTAGTTATCCCAGATCTGTGTGCTTTGTACTGTAATATGTTTTTATCAGCATGGAGGAGGGTGGGTGGGTGGGGGTGGCTGGTATCTAGCATACGTAGTCTGTCACTGTGGTATCTCTTATGTGGTTTGGGGTGGTTGTCCTGTGGGAGTGTTTCCACCTTATTTCTACGAGTAGGTTTCCGTTGGTATATGTCCTTTCTGGAGGAAAGGCCCTTTCCTGTGGTCATGGGTTCCCTGTCCTCTTTATGTCCTGCTATGCTGTATTCTCCCCTATTGGTCTGATTCACCTATGTGGGGGGAGGAGTGGGGATCATGGGTCATGGGTGGCAATTGTCAGTGTCAGTGGCTCAGTAGGTAGCACACTCGCTTCTGAGGCCGGGAGATCAGAGGGCTGTGGGTTCAGTTCCCACATCTGGCACTTGGGTTAATATCCCAGTGCTGACACTGTAGTGCAGCATGAGAGGGGTGCTGCACTTCTGAGGTGCCATCTTTCGGATGAGATGTTAAACCGAGGTCCCATCTGCCTGGATTGGTGGTAGTTCAGGTGGATGTTAAAGTTCCCATGGCACTTATTGAAAAGAGTAGGGGAATTGTTTATTTACAGAAAACCAAAAACATCCATACACAATCTCAAAGAAATTTAAAGAGAACACGTTACATACACAAAAAATAATTAAACAAACTGTACAATCAGGAAAAGAAAAGGGGACTAACCCCATCAAATCCAATAAACATGCTTCCAATATTCATGAAACAAATGAACCGTCAGGTGCTGCAATTCAAAGTCTTTCTGAGTTCTCAATGCTGATTCAATATGATATAAAACAACTGTAGGTAAAGTGTCAGTATGTTGTAAAGAAAATAAGCACCGTGCCTGCCACATATAAATTTTAACACACGCTAAAATCTTGGAGAGGGTACTTGGATGATATCTGGAAAAAAAAATGGAATAATCCCCCAGGACCAAACATTCATAAGAAACATGACAAAAGGAACCCCACCCCCACTTAGTATAGGGTTACCACCTTTGGATGAGGTAAAAACTGGATCCGAAAACACACCCCAAACTCCGCCTCTGGCTCCACCCCTTTTTTATGACTTGTGAGTATATCACTCCTCCTCCAAAGCCATTTGTAATGTTGGAATAGACATTACTAGTGATAGGAAATTATTTGTATAATGTTATTTATTTGATTTATTTATTCAGTTATTTATTTTTATTCTTTGGCAACCAGGTTACCTCCCATAGGCCACATAGCCCATTTTACAGGAGTGACCCAGGAGCACAGGAAGGTTAAGTGACTTGCTCAGGGTCACACAGTATTTAAGTGGAAGTTGCGGGAATCAAACTCAGGTCTGCTGGATGTGCCAAGCTCAGCCACAGCTTATTGCTCAGCCCTCTGTTAAACACTATCCCATTTTCCTTTCCATGTCAGCCATGTATTCTGATTTTTTGACCAATTTTTGATAACTTAATTATCAGTGCTTGTGGTACCCTTAATACTGCACTTTGTTCCCCTTTACCTCAGCAGCTACTGCTGTTTCTTTTCATATTTCTAAGACATTCCACAATTTCAGATACACCACTCCATGCTGTTCATCTGAATGACCTGTCAAAGTGTAGCTAATATAATGGAATGTTCAGGTAATACAAAAAATTAGAGCAAATGTAGGGATAAAAGCAATAAAAGTTATAATATTACTTTAACAAAAATGGGTCTAAAACTTACCAAAATATAGAACAAACAAAAAACACATGAGAACACATAAAGGTGTAAAAACTGTTTCCTGTCATAGCTGTAAAAGACCATACTTAAAATTCAGAGTGGAAAAGAATAGGTTAATTTACTGCTAATGATCTTAATGGCCATACTTTACACCTCTCAGACAATCTGGTTTTACAAACAAAGGCAGGTCTGAATGACAGTGACAGCAGAACTTGTTTGTAACCTGGACATGTAATGCAGCCAAAACAGTGAATGATTTGATACATCAGTTTTACGACTATATGAGCACTCAGAATGGCCCAAAAACCAGACTGCATGTAACCAAAACCGGATGACCGGATAAGGACCCTAAAAAACGGATTCTCCGGTCAAAAACCGGATAGGTGGCAACCTTAACTTAGTAAGGAGAACTGACCAAAATTGCCGGGCATAATGGCAAGTGAAATATAAATGAGACAGTTTCTTCCAAACCAGCACATTCCATACAAATACAATGTCTTTCAGACACTGCCTTATGCTTAAGATTACCCCTAACCCCTAGTCTACCATGACAACTGAGCCATGTCACATCCCACATCCGATCAGGTATCCTTCTATCTGTAAGCACTTTTAAGGCTAAAGGTACCTTAGTGGGAAAACACCTAGGAAAATCTACCTGAACTAAGAAATTAGACGATATAATCTTTATACATAAACCCTTTCAGGAGAGCCGATGAACCTCATTCTGAGCCAGGTGCCACTGATGTAGTTTGACGGCTACTGAAAGTAGAAATGAGGGTGCCCCATAATTTGACTTAACAATGGGTGCTTCAGTCGACCACAGCTTCAGGAAGTCCTTGAGTAAAAAAAATGTCCAGGAGTCCCAAGAATGGGACTGATACTATGCAAATTCTTTAAATGTAGCCTTAATAAAAAAAGAAAATTAAAAAACCAGCGGATTTATCATTCCAAGTCCACCCGCCTTAACCGGTAAATATGTAAAATCATGCTTGATCGGGTTTAGTCGGCTCCCCCATAACATTTGAAAACATACACTATACAAATGGGTTTCATAAGCCCTGGTCAAGGGAAATACTGAACTTAAATATAAAAAGATAGGTAATAAGAATTTTTTAATAATCAAAATACGCTTCTTTTTAGAAAAAGTCCAAGACTTCCATAACTGGACCTTTCCCTCACCTAGTTCAATACGTGGTTTCCAATTAAGGTCTGCTAGGTCACCCGATCCAAACAGACAACCCAATATTTTAATCGGCCCCAAACAGATAGCAATTTGTCCAATATAAGGTTCAAAAGGACCTTCCCCCCAAAAAACTCCTGCGCTCTTATCATAATTTATCGAAGTCCCTGAAATGGAACCAAACTGTGCTAATTATGGCCAAAGCTAGGCTACCTGAAACTGAATCTTGTAACATAAGACACATGTCATCCGCATAAACAGCCAAAACCTGGTGAGGAACATCTAAAGCAGGTGACAAACCCAGAATATGTGGATGATTAAGGAGTTCCCGTATTAAAGGGTCTAGTAGAAAGGTATATAGTAGTGGACTAAGTGGACAGCCCTGGTGAACCCCTCTACAAAAAGCAACCCCTCCCCCAAAATACCATTATCCAGGGAAAAATTCTGAACATTTGAATACAAAAGCCCCACCCAAGATCTAAGTTTATTTGAAAAACCAAATCTGTGTAGGACTTGAAATAAAAATTCATGAGACACCTTATCAAACGCCTTAGCTTGATCCAAAGAAAGTAAATATCCCAACAACTTCCTCAACTGACTACACTCACAGATATTACGTAATAGAATCAAGTTCTGATGAATATATCTACCAGGGATAGAACAGGTTTGGACAGGATGTATCAGGGAGGGAGCCACATGTTGAAGCTGATGACACAAAACAGCAGAAAAAATCTTATAGTCCGTATTTGACAGACTAATTGGCCGCTAATTTCCAATAATATGTTTGTTGCCTTTTTTAAACAAAAAAATCATAAAAGCATCTGCAAAACCCGCTGGTAGGGTGTTAAGAATGAATATTTCATTAAACACCTGCTTTTAAATCCTGCTCATATCATCCAAAAAAAATTATATAATTCATTAACAAGGCCATCAGGGCCAGGAGAAATCCTGGTTTTCAAACGGTTAATTTCTAGCTGGACTTCATCCTGGGTTATGGGCATATCTATAGTTTGAGAATCAATAAGTGATACTGTAGGTAGCTGAAAAGAAAACTACTCTTCCCAAGTACCTGTGGGTTGAAAGGCCTGACCATGTTGGGCCTTCAAAAAAAACTGAATAATATGCAATATTTCTATATCAGTGGATTTTAAAACCCCCATTGAATCATAAAGGCCAGTCATGAGTTTCTTTTCCAAAGCTTGTTTACAGGCCAAAAAAGGATCCGAAACAGGGGACGACTTCAGTCCATAAGACAGTTCATCATGTATGCTGCAAGCCTTGCCATAATTAAATTGCCTCATTTTAGTTTTAAGTACAACAATTTATTCTTGTATCTGAACATCTGATGAATTAGGCAGGGAAAGAAATTTATAAAATTGAGATAGGTAACCTAAATAAGAAATATAATCCTCTGTTTGAGTAATGTTATGAAAGAGGGTGCAAGTGTGTTTTCAAGCTTGGTGTCCATCCACCACTCTCCCCACGAATCATACAACCCGGCCACTGATCAGCGCTGGTCAAGTGCCTGAGATACCCGGGAAACAAATGTTTAAAATAAATTAAAAAAAAAAGGTTAACCGAAACCGTTCCTGAGTCAGTAATATGGGGGTTAGCTTCCATCTTACAGGAATAGCAGGGAAGCAGGGTGGAATACTGGAGAGCGAAAAACATACAAGCAATAACATGTGATCTGAAAATTCACATGGACGCAAATGAAATGAAAATGGTAGCAAATAACAGGAAGCAAAAACAAAATCTATCCTAGTAGTAAAACTGCTACGTCTATAGGTAGGCCCAGGATCCGAATAAAGCGCTCTATAGACATCAGTTAAGAAAGCTTTCAAAATTATGGTCTGTAAAACATGGGAATCGCAGTAAACCTTCTGTTGTATCTGATTTTTAAATTTTAGATCTAAACTGCAATTAAAGTCCCCCCATATGATATGTCTAGGGGAAAAAGGTAATGTTCAATATCCCGGAAAAGATCCATCCTGGCTGACTTTACCTGGGGAGCATAAGTGTTTATGAGGAGAAGGGAATAACCTTGTAAAGAACAGTCTAGCAGCAAGGCTCTACCTGGAACCAAATCCACCATTCTGTGAACTTGTACATTGGTGTGATAAAAAAGTATACCAACCCTATCAGCAGCATCAGAGCCATAGCACCAAAAAGAAAGCCCACGAAACCATAGCTCTAAAACGTGTCTCCTGCAGGAACAAAATGTCCGCAGTTAAGGATTTACAGAAATGTAGGAGCCCAAGATGCTTCTTAGAATTCTTGATGCTGTAAGTATTTAGGAAAACTACAGTTAAAGAAGCCAGAAAGTAATATTAAAGTTTGTCCTTTTTCCGCTTTCTACCCGACTTCTTCTTAGACTCCAATAAATCAGGTCCCTCCTCATCATCACATTCCATACCTGAAAGAGCCCCAGATTTAACTGACATGTCACTCTCAGAATCCCCATCCTGGTCTTGCAACACCTGGAAGGAGTTGTGCATAGGAGGGCTAGTGGGTTTGAGGAGCTGTTTGGTATGTGATCTAGTCACACGTCTAGGATGAGGTTTTTGAAACTCTGGGTCTGGGGGAGTAGGGGAGACAGAAAGAGGACCAGGAGGTAAAGGCCCTGGAACCACGTGTGGCTGTGGGGTATAAAACCCCACAGCATTTATAGGTTTATCAGTGGACTGAGGTGCATCACCCTCAGAAGGTGTCGTGGGAGAAGGGCCTGGGGCAGAAGGATCTGAAGCAGGAAGGGCAGTTTCCTCAGCAGTAGGCCTAAAACGGCCTTGGGCCTCTGAAATTAGGGTTTTTTATCAAGACCCCCTGAATTATTTTGACCCGCATATGGACACTGATGGTAGGCATGACCCTGTGCATCACAGAGGTTACAACGAAAGATATTACGGCAGGTACCACTGTCGTGGTCCAACTCTCCACACAAAGCACACTTGATCTTATCACAAGCACTACTTAAATGGCGAGCACTACCACATTTGTAATAAGCCCAATAGCAGGGCAAAAATATAATAATTCCCTATCTTTACCCAAAAGAAGCTGTTAGGAACATGCTGAACCGTGTCCCCTATAATATGCAATTTAATCTTGAATTTACAGCTTCCCTTCCAAATGCCCTCCCCATCAATAGCAGGCTCAGGAGGCCCCAGCACAGTACATTTGGTCTCCAACCAATATAAAATATCCCCCACGTTAACCCCCTCATTACGAAACATAATGTGGATGGTTTTAAACAAGGGCTTGGTGATGGGAATAGCCCAAAATGGAGACCATAAAGGAGTGGATTTCAGTGATTCATATTTCTGCCAAAACCTGTCTAGGCCAGATCTAGGACCTAAAACTAAGGACCTAAAACTAATATCAAACGTATCTTTTCCTCGTATATTGATAAGTGTATATATATCCGAAGCCTGAAAGTCATGGAGTTCTTTAGCAGCTGTCTGGCAATGTAAAAACGATTAGGATGTTCCTGAAGACCCCCCTGTACCTAAGCTGTACAGCATTATGCCTGGGGGCTTGGTCCAGTCTATTATTACGAAAAAGATCTGAAAAGCGGGGACCATCATAAAAACGTTCCAGATGGGGGGGGGTGCATCTGGTAAGTCAGTGGAAGACTGTTCTGTAACACCTGGAGCTGAAGAAATCAAAGTCTTACCCCTGTAGCCAAAGCAGATTGATCTGGAGGTTGTGGATCTGCGGACTGGTCAGTCGCAATAAATCCATGTGTATCCGTTGGGGTAAAAGTAACCCAATCTGAATCTGGAAGCCATTTCCTGTCCTGAAGCATCCAGCCAGCATCCAGCAAAGCCGATTTCTTGCTCCAGTCCTTTGTAGGAAAGGAGTCGGCCGACGAGCCCAACTTCCGCATTCCAGTACGCTGAGCCTCCGACGTAGGAGTCAGCGGTTTCACCTGTACGTCGCTGTCAAGCAAAACAGCCACTGTCACAGCCATTGAGTCAGCAAGTAATGCTGCAGTTTCCATAGCCCCAGAAGAAGTATCCTGTATTGGAGAGGCTTTTGAGGGAGAATCTTCAGCCAGCAAGACATGGTCAGGTAGTAAAGCTCCCGCTGCACGAATCACACCATGCACATCTCCAAGCAGCTCTAAAGGTGCAATATACTCAGAGGTCCCGTCTCGTGATCGGTCTAGCTCAGGCACTTCATGCAAGTCCTCCGGGCTCACAGTAGAAAGGACGTCCTTCTCCATGGAGAGGTCAGCACAATCTGCCATTCCAAACGCGGTACCAGCAGCTCCCCCTACTACCAGCAATGCAGTAGGGGAATTTCCCTGGTGTCCTGGCCAAATTTCCCTTATTCACTAAAAATACCACTATCAGCTTAATCTGGTTCAAGGTCAGTTAGCATTCATCTCTATCCCCCTTCCCGTGTCGTGCCTGAAAATAGGCAGGATTTGTCTAGTGCACTTACCCGGTCAACAAAAACTAAATAATAATAATAATAATGTAGGGTCCCCATACTCTCCAGTATTCTCTCAGTTTACCTACTGCTGCATGTGCTTTTTCTTTCAAATCTGGATGTCTGTTTCATTAATGTTTGCCATTCTCGTACTGTTGGTGCATCAGGTTCCCTTCAATGTCATAGTAGTACCCTCTTGGCTGCTGCCAGGGTCCTATTCGCCCACTGTTCTTGAGGGGGAGTGAGGGTGTGTGTCTCTAGGGTCAGGCCTAAGATGCCCAGCTTTGGGTCTCTCACTGGTAGGAGTGGGTCTAGGTCTTTACAGATATTCCAGATTGTGTCCCAGAAATCTACCAGTGTTGGGCAAATCCATAATATATGTGTCAGTGTGACCTGAGGGGATGCACACCTCCAGCAGTCACTGTCCTGTGTTGGGTGAGCTCTATATAGCCACTGTGTAGTTCTGTATGCTCTTTAAAGGATTTTAAATTGAATTGTTTTGGCCTGAAGTTCCCTGTTAGCCATGTATGCCTTGGCCCAGACTGTATCCCAGTTTTTCTGTGACACTGTAATGTCCAGCTCTCTTTCCCACTGCATCCTTAGGTGTTGGGGTCCTGGTGGGGAAAGTTCCCTGTCTTGTAGCTACAGGAACTTACTGGCTAGATGGGAGGTATCTTTCAGGGTGGATATCCATGTATCCCATCTAGGGTCTCGGGGCAGGATGTACTGTGGTGTAACTTTAGTTTTGGGGAGGTCTCGTAATTGGAGGTACCTCCAGAAATGTGTCTTGGGGAGCCCAAACTCCTGTTGTATGTCCCTGAATGATTTCAGTATCCCTGTGTCAATATGGTATAGGTTTCCCAGGGTTTCTATCCCTTTCTGTTGCCATAGGGCCAATGAATAGGTTGGTTTCCCAGCAGAAGTTGTGGGTTGTGCCAGATTGGGCACGATCTAGAGGTTTTGCTGCTAAGGGCCCTAGTTTCCAATCTGGGAGTATTAGTGCTTGTGGCCCAGGTACTCCTGCTTGATGCATTTCGGTCTTCACCCACAAGGGAGGCACTGTGGCGAGTTCGGGTCTCACACAGGTAATTGCCTGCATAATGAGGGTGCTCTCATGAAATTTCTTAAGACTAGGGAGACTAAACCCCCATTCCTCCAATG
This sequence comes from Neoceratodus forsteri, assembly GCA_016271365.2. NCBI lineage: Eukaryota > Metazoa > Chordata > Ceratodontiformes > Ceratodontidae > Neoceratodus > Neoceratodus forsteri. Next base: position 158,202,994 of record CM057458.1, on the reverse strand, counting down.
TATCTGCAGTATGTTAAGTCTCATCCTTGGAGCTTTATTTTCCCAAATGAACTTGGACATTTTTGAGCCAAGCTGTTTGAAAAAGGATGTTGGGAGTGCCAGTGGGAGGTTATTCGGGATGTATTGTAGTTTGGGTAGGGCAGTCATTTTCAGTGCATTTATTCATCCCCATGTCAACAGGTGGGGTGTCTCCCATCTGTGGATGTCCCTAGTGATGGATTCTAGCATGACCCCTACATTGGTCTGTAGTGTTGCTTTGACATTCGGTCTAAGTTGTGTTCCCAAGCATGTGATGCCCATGGGTGCCCACTGATATGGGTATTGGGTAAAGGAGAGCTTGCGTGCATGATGAAGTGAGAGGCATGACTTCAGATTTGCTCCCATTAAGTTTATACCCTGAGAGGGCTAAGTATTCCTTCAAGGTCTCCTCAAGTGCTCTTAGTCGATACAAAAAGAGTGATTTCATCTGTGAACAGCAGTATTCTATTGATGAGTTGCCCCACTGTGATCCCCAGGAATTCATGGCCCTTATCTTGGACGCCAGGGTTTCCACCACTATGAGGAACAGGGAGGGTGTGAGATGGCACCCCTGTTTCGTGCCTCCTGCAAGTGAAAATGGTGCAGAGATAACCGAGTTGGTGATTACTCTGGCTGTAGGGGCTTTATAGATCAGTTTCATCAAAGAGATGAAAGGGTCTGGTAATCCAAATCTCCATAGGGCATCAAAAATTAAGGTCCACTCCACCCTGTGGAATGCCTTTTCTGCGTCAAGCGACAGGGTGGCTATGGGTTGGGCCTGTCTACCCACTTCCAAGATCACATCTAATGTCCTACATGTGTTGTCAGCCCCCACCCTACCTGGACAAATCCCACCTGGTCAGGGTGTATGAGATTGCTCATCAAGGGTTACAACCTATGTGCTACTAGTTTTGTGAATATCTTCACATTAATATTGATAAGGGAGATGGGCCCGAACTGTATGCATTGGACACTGTCTGGGCCTTACTTTGGTATTAGTGTGATCAGCACTTGTTGAAAGGAGGGTGGCAGCATATCCTTCTTCCATGCCTCATTGAAAAGATGTGTCAGCTTGGTTGCTAGGACATCAGAGAAAGTTGCATAGAAGTCACTGGGATATCCATCTGGGCCTGGGGATTTCTCTTTAGTCATTGAGTGTATTGCTGTTTCTACTTCCAGAGTCATGATGGGGGCTATGAGCTGTGCTGTATCTCCCATGGGTATCTGTGGGAGGTGTATGTCCCTTTAAAACTCATCCAATTATACTTGGGTGGGTGCTGTCTCTAAGTAGTATAGGTCTGTGTAATATTTCTGAAATGTCTCAGTAATCTGTTTTGGGGCTGTCACTGGTATTCCCTGGGACGTATATATCTGAGAGATATAGCTTTCCTTCTCTTTGGCCCACAGTCGGTATGCTAGTATTTTCCCTGGCTGCTCTCCAGCCTCCCAGTATTTTTGGTTTAAACAGAATAGTGAATATTCCATTCTATACTGGAGGCTGTCTTTCACTCTGTTCCTTGCTGCTTTAATCCGGTCTTTCAGGGTTTCTCTTTGTTCTGGTGTGGACATGGAGAGGTGTTCAAGTCGGCTTAACTCACTCTCAGCCTGTCTGGTCTTGTTTTCTCTATCTTTCCATATTTTGGAGGCATAGGCTATGAGGCTCCCATGGATGACTGCTTTCATGGCCTCCCACTGGGTGGCCGCAGCAGTATCTGAGGTCTCATCGTCTTGAAAGTATGTCAAAAGTTCTGCGTTAACCATTCCACAAATTCCTAATTTTGCAGAAAGAATGTGTTGAGTCTCCATTTGTTTCTTGGCCCAGTCTGTTCTCCCCAAGCCAGGGTTAATGTGATAGGAACATGGTCGAAGACAACAATACTTTCATGTCTGACATTCCATACACTGTATTAGCTCTGTGGAGGTGAACATTAGATCAATACGACTATAAGAGTCATGTATTGATGAAAAGTAAGTATAATCCTGTTTGAGTGGATAGAGTGTCTTCCACACATCCCTAAATCCCGCTGAGTGAAAGTCTTGGTGTACTTGCTGCTCCAATTGGAATTCCAGTTTGTTTCCCGTCCCTGTTCTATCTAATAAGGGGTTACTGCTAGACTGAAAACTCCCCCTGTAATCACCTTTTGGGAGTTTCCAGGGATAGTGTTCAGGACCTGTTGGAAGAATTGGATGGTGGGATTATTTGGGACATATACTGTACACTTCCTAAGGTAATGGGTTATTTGGTATGTTCCTTTCAAGATCAGTATTCTGCCCTCTGTATCCTTGTGTTCCTCCTGCACCCCCATCTGTAGTCCCTTCTGACAAAGGATGGCTACCCCTCTCATTTAAGTAGCGCTGTGGTAGTCTGAGCCTACCCAGCTACAGTACTTCTAAGGTATTCAGCATCTGTGGCCAATAAGCATTTCTCCTGAAGGAGGGCTATATGTCTCACTAATAGCCTTCATTTTAAGGAGGATTTTTCATCCCTTAAATTTGTAATTTAGGCCTCTGGTGTTCCAGGTGATGATCTTTAGGTTATCGTAGGCCACCATCCTTCCCTTGCAGGGTCTCAGGTTAGGGGTGTAGTGTCGTAGATCTTCTTCCCTTCCTCGTTCTCTGTCCCTTCCTCACCCCCACTTCACCAGTCCCACTCTCCACAGAACTGTAATTATCAAAATCGGCATTAACTGTTCTGCCCTGTGGTCTGTGCTTACTGATATGCACACATGTACACTTATCAACTTTGCAATATAAGAATAAGAAAGAAGACCAAAGCAAAAAAGAAAAACACTAAATCCTATAAACTTTAACTTTAGGCTGTCCATACTAGCCGAGGCAGGCTAGGAGACTCTCCTATTGAGAGTCTAGGGTGGCTTTTACTGTAGGGCCATCGCTTACATGGAAACTGTGGCTTCAGAGGCTAGAGGTTGCTAACTAGCCACCTCCAGACCACCCCTCGTTTGTTGCCCAGTCTCCGGTACCTTCAACACTGTTGGCTTAACACAATTAGCCTAAGTGTTGGAATAATTAGTGTATTGAATTGTAATGGGTAGTATAATATTATAATATCTCCCCCATATTGTTTTTATTTATTTTTCTTGTGGAAGGATTTCCTCATTGTCTCTATGGTAAGTGCAACTTTTTTGGGGGGGAGGTAGTGGAGGCCATCTTACCTCTGGGTGTGTTCCCATATTGTTTGTTCGCCCCTTGTTATCAGTCTTGAAATGTAACAATCAGACCATTAGTATATACAGTACAGTACATTCCACATTTGTATGTGGCTGAGACATATTCTCTTCCCACCAGAACTGTACCTCTCCATAGGGAGATAGGTCTCTTTGGACAGTGCCTAGGTCTCCAGATATCAGTTCCCCCCCTCCTCCTTCTCCATGGGGGGGCATCCCTCTCCTGGTAGCTATAATGGGGCTCATTAGTCGCTTAACAGGTAGTGCCTCGAAGTAGGGATTTGTATTAGCCCTGCTTTATTGTCATTCCAACCTTGTTCTTATCATCTGAGCCATAGTATATGGGCTCCTTTATCTTGTTGCACTGCTTACATTTAAACATTCAAGTCCAGTTGTTGTTGGGGGTATTTCCTCATCTAGCATGCTCGGTGAACAGTCTTTAAAGTTCAGGATTCACCTGCATGGTAATGGATCATTTCCATTTGTCTTTATTTCTTTCTGCCCCTCATAATGTGCAATGATACTGACATTGAAGAGGGGGTCTTTGTTTTCTATGGAATAAAGAGGTCAACAGATTCAGTGTTTGGTCTGTCCCTTTTAAGAGCTCAGCCGGTTGTTTAGTTGCTTCCTCGGCTGCAGCAAGCGGATAATTTCATTTTGCTAATTTCAGCCTGTCAGTATGAACTGACAGCATGGCTTGTCAGCTTGCCGTCTGTGCCCTGCACAGCTTAAAGTTTCAAGCTGGGGAGGGAGGGGGGTGTCGCTGCCTTGAGTAAATTAGTTTGTCCAGGTAGTGATTTAAGGGGCATGTCTGTTAGGCTGGCCCTTTGATGCACAAGCAGTATCTCACTTTCCCTGCCATTCACACCCGCATTGTAGCATTTGGCATGAGATGTAGCTGAGTAAGCCTCTCTCAGGCCCTTAGAGTTCTTGCTTATACTGCAGCTGGTGCGCACATGGCTGGGAGTTAAAATGGATTATTTCCCCCTCCCTCTCTATCACCCACAATACCTGGCTGGTTGCAAATGCTGTGGGAGTTAGGAGTCTTAATGTACTTACTGCTGATTAATTCTTGGTCTGTGTGTCATCTGGTCATTTGTAATCTGGGTCTGGTTCTTGTTTCTTCTGTTCTTTGACATCTTCATTCATTCTGGGCTTCCATCTCGATTGACGTCCATTCTGGGGACAATGGCTGTGTTGGGGGGGGGTGTTCTGTCTTGTCCTCTGCATTTTCTGCATCTTGTCTGGTTTCTCTTCTGCAGCTGACCGCTGGATCGCTTCCTTCGGTAAGGGTCCCAGCTGCAGTTGAAAGAATTCATCGGCTTCTCTCGGGGTTTGGAACTGCCTCATGGTGCCTTGAAATTGAACTTGCAGTATGGCTGGATTCAGGAGGGAGCAGGTGAGCCCCTGGTTTTTCAGGTCTTGTTTGACTTGGTTGAAGGCTTGCCGCTTGTCTAAAATGGATTTCAGGTAATCCAGGTAGAAAGACAGTCTGTTCCCGGCTACTTTGTTGTTGCAGAGCTCTCTGACTTTACCTAGTATAATCTCTTTATCTAGGAAATGCAGCAATTTGAAAATCAATAGTCATGGTTTATTGCCAGCTTTACAGAATCTGGCTCGCTTTATATGGTGTGCTCTCTCAATCTCAAACACGTAATGGGTGGGTTCCAGCTTTAGCCATACCGGAAACATATCTTGTAAAAAGCTGACTGTGTCTTTTCCTTTATTCCCTCCTGCATGCTCAGGATCCGAATGTTTTTTTCTGCGTCCTTGGCTCTTCAGATCTTGCAGCTTGGAGGTAAGCCATTCTATTTGTGATTCAGCTCTTTTTAGTTGAGTGTCTGTTTGGCAATTCTTTTCATTCAGGACTGTGATTTGAGTCTCTACTTCAGTAATTCTTTCTGTGAGACCAGAGAGGCATTCTGCATGTCCATGACAGTGAGTTCAATTTTCTCCACAGAGGCTGCTATTTTTTCAAGTAGGCTGTCATTTACAGGCGATCAACTTCATGAAAGTCTGTGTGCCATAGCTGCAATATCTCGTGGGAGCTGTATTTTGATTTCTCTATGATTTCTCCTTTTCCATTTGTGCTGGAGCTGAGACTGAGATAGAGAAAGTGAGAAAGCAGCCACAGCTTCCTTGAATCAAGGAGGTTATTTTCTAGATTACACTGAACAGAATTATTACTTTTTGGACCTGTGTAAGTAACTGGAGTTGTTTGTGGTCTCTGTCTGCTGAGACTGAGACAGAGACAGAGACAGTGAGAAAGCAGCCACAGCTTCCTTGAATCAAGGAGGTTATTTTCTAGACTACACTGAACTGAATTATTACTTTTTGGACCTGTGTAAGTAACTAGTATTAATTCTGTTTTTGGGGGTGGACTTTTCTTAGTTTTAACTTTAATTTGCCAGGGAGGAACTGTAGCTGGGAGATATTTACAGTCAGTTGTCACAAGACTTGTTACTTAGCCTTTATGAAATAGGTGTCTGAAAGGAAGGAAGGTACTCCCCGGGGTGGAGGGTAAGAGTTGTAGGTGATTGTTTCGGGATGGCATAGTTTACTCCACCCACCCTTCCCTCCCCTCACCCACCCCAAGCACATAACTTCCCTTTGTGCAGGGCTCTGACATCACTTCCCAAAACTGCTAACAACATACACCTGTTCATATCCTCAAAGGCACAGCATCCTGAATAGGGGGCAGAGACACTCACAAGCTTGCACACACTAAAACAAGAACAAAAAACAAAAAAGCATCTGTAACTAGAAGGGACACAGACATGTGGGGAGTGGTGCAATGCACTGGCTGTGGAGCAGCAGTCTTCTGGGAGACATTCTGGAGACTGCATTGCTGCCCTATTTGCAGGCACCCCTCTGGTCTGAGGGAGGTGGTTGTTCATCTCCATGCTGACCTGACAAGGATTCAGGAAACCTGCTCCCTCCCCAAGGGACCACCCAGGCCACCACCACTACTTCAGAGGTTGCCAAGAAAGAGGAGTGGTTGGACCATGGTGGGCTCAGGGAGGGTGAAGGTGGTGGAACAGAGGAACATCCCTCCAGTTGTGCCTCTCTACAATTCATTCGCCACTCTGGCAAAGCATGGTTCCTCTATGGAGGCACCCGCAGTGGAGACCAAGGAGGATGCTGGGAACCTCCACAATGGAGACCCACAGGAGGGTGGCTCAGGACCCCACAGGGGAAGGAAACAACTCCTGGTGGGGGACTCAATTGTTAGGGGAGTAGAACTGGGGAAGGGAAGGGAAAGGGAGGTAAGGTGCCTGCCTGGAGCCAAGGCTTGGAGGGACAGGAAACTAATCCTCAGGATCGTGGGAGCAGCGGCAAGGGGGAGGGAGCTGGATGTCATTATCCACCTAGGGATGAATGACCTGGCTGACAATGGGATCAGAGTAGTGCAACAGGAGTTTGTGGAGTTGGGGAGGGAACTTAGACAAGTAGCACACATGGTAACTTTCTCGGAAGTGCTACCTGTCTATGGCATGGATGAGACTAGGGTACTTTGCACCATGGGATTCAATGACTGGTTGAAAAATTGGTGCAGAGCTCAGGGATTTGGCTTTACTGGGGACTGGGGCTCCACTTGAAGGGATGCAGGCCTATACAGGTGCAATGGTCTGCATCTATCCTGGAGGGGAACCAGAATCCTAGGTGATAGGTTTAAATGCTTCAATGGCAAGCATTTAAACTAGCCAAGGGGGAGGCACTGAAGAGGAGAAGGGAAATCCTAGCCTCCCCCCAAAAAATCAGGGTAATTAGTGAGGTAAACACCAAGATAGAGCAGTTGATAGGGAGAAGAGCAGTGGTAAATGGAGAAAAAGACCTAGGCAGTAGGGACAGGGATGGGGCAAAAAGAAATAAAGCCATAAACAAATGGAGGGTCATGAGTACCAATGCCCATAGTCTAGGTAAAAAGCTCCCTGAAATGGTGGCCTTGATGGAAGATGGATGCCTGGATATTGTGGCAGTCACAGAAACATGGTACACAGAGAACCATGACTGGGATGTCAACATACCAGGGTACACAATCTACAGGAGGGACAGGGAGGGAAGAAGAGGAGGAGGAGGAGTAGCTCTCTATGTAAGTGAAGGGATCAAAGCTACAGAACTAAAGGGTAAACAGGGAGGAGAGAAGGCACTGTGGGTCACCCTGGAGACTGGAAATGGCTCCACAATCCACACCAGGGTTGTATACAGACCCCCATCTCAGGGGGAGGAGATGGACAAGGAAATGATAGAAGGCATCCTTGGGATGGCAGAGACAGGGGAGATATTGCTGATGGGGGACCTGAATATGCCAGATGTTGACTGGAACACCTTTGCTGCAGTCACATCCAAGAGCAGGGCCATTCTCAATGCCCTACAGGGGACATGCCTCAGACAGCTAGGTTTGGAACCCACTCGGGAGGGACCAGTCTTAGACCTGGTACTCTCAAATGGGGACGGAGAGAGGATCCCTGATCTTGAAGTGGGTAGCCATCATGGAACAAGCAACCACCAAACAGTGTGGTTCATGATAAACTTAGCTGTAGAGTCAAGCCACACAAAAGTGAAGGTACTGGACTTCAGGAGGGCTGATTTTGTCAAAATGGGAGAGTGCCTCAGAAAAGCACTAGCAACAGGCAAGAAGGTGGGTGGAGCAACAATGGGAAACATCAAAACCGCCATTACAGAGGCAACAAGCCTTGTGTGAAGCAAATAAACAAATCAAAATGAAAGAAAAAAACACTATGGTTCTCAAAAGAAGTTGCGGGGAAAGTAAGAGAGATAAAGATAGCATTCAGGAAGTGTAAGGAAACACAGAAGGAGCAGGACAGAGAACTGTACCAGTTAAAGCAGAAGAAAGCGGGTAAGACAGTCAGAATAGCAAAGGCCCAAACTGAGGAAAAGACAGCCAACCTCGGTTAAGAAGGGGATAAAACCTTTTATAGGTACATTAGGGAGCAAAGAAAGACTAAGGCAGGGATACTGAGGCTGAACAAAGAGGAAGGTGGTTGGGCAGAGAGACAGTGAAAAAGCAGGGATACTGAGGAATACTTCTGCTCAGTATTCACAATGGAAAAGCAGGGGGAAATACCTAATCCAGTCAATAGAAGCACTCTGGATAGGGGGGCTGATATTAGTCCTTTCACAGAAGAAAGGGTTCAGAAAGAACTCTTAAAGCTGAAGGTGGATAAAGCAATGGGGCCTGATGGGATTCACCCCAAAATTCTAAAAGAACTAAGAGAAGAACTAGTAACACCACTGACTACCCTTTTTAATAAATCATGGGAGGAAGGTGTGGTACCTGAGGACTGGAGGAGGGCAGATATGATTCCCCTTCACAAAAGTGGGAGCAAGACAGAGGCAGGAAACTACAGACCTGTCAGTTTGACCTCAGTGGTAGGGAAAATGATGGAATCACTTCTGAAGGAAGGAATTGTTGAGTACCTAGAGGCCAGTGGGGCACAGGACCCAAGGCAGCATGGATTCCCAGCAGGAAGGTCATGTCAGACAAATCTAATTGATTTTTTTGACTGGATGACCAAAGCAGTAGACCAGGGAGGGGCTATGGACATGGCCTACCTAGACTTTAGCAAGGCATTTGACACAGTCCCGCAAAAAAGATTAATAAAAAAATTAGCCTGCCTGGGAGTGGGTCCCAAGGTGGTAGCCTGTAAACACTGGTTGGACAACAGGACACAGCGGGTAATAGTAAATGGAGTCCACAGTGAAGAAAGGAGGGTTACTAATGGGGTACCGCAGGGTTCAGTACTGGGGCCGGTCCTTTTTAATGTCTTTATAAGTGACATTGCAGAGGGACTGAAGGAAAGTATGTCTCTTTGCAGATGACACAAAGATCTGCAAAAGGGTTGATACGCAAGGTGGGGTGGAAAGGATGAAAAGGGACTTGGCAAGGTTGGAGGAATGGTCAAATGTATGGCAGCTTAGATTCAATGCAAAGAAGTGCAAAGTAATGCAGCTGGGAAATAAACCCAAGGGAAGAGTACACAATGGGGGGTGAGATACTGACAACAACAAAAATGGAAAAGGACCTGGGGGTATTCATATCAGATGATCTAAAGGTAGGCCAGCAATGTGAGAAGGCAGTAAGGAGGGCTGGGGAGATACTGGGACGCATAGGGAGAGGCATCACTAGTAGAAAACAGGAAGTTGTTGGCCCTCTGTACAGACTGTTGGTAAGACCACATCTGGAGTACTGTGTACAGTTCTGGAGACCCCATCTCCGCAAAGACATAGACAGGGTGGAGGCTGTCCAGAGGAGGCAACCAAAATGATGCAGGGTCTGCATCAGAAGACATATGAAGAAAGACTAAAGGAACTAAAGTTGTATAGCCTCGAGGAAAGGAGGGAGAGGGGGGACATGATAGAAACTTTCAAATACCTCAAGGGAATCAACAAAGTCCAAGAGGGTAGCATCTTTCAGAAAAAGAGATGTGCAAAAACAAGGGGGCACAATTTGAAGATGGGGGGACGGCTCAGAGGTAATGTGAGGAAGTATTTCTTCACAGAGAGGGTTGTGGATACATGGAACAGCCTTCCTGAGGAGGTCATAGAGTCAAAAGCAGTGGGGGAATTCAAGAATGCATGGGACAGACATAAGGCAATTCTAATGGGGGGTAGGAGGAAGTAGGCTGTTGGTTAACTAGAATCTGCAGCTTATCCGTTAGGTAGGGAAATGGGCAGACTAGGTGGGCCAAGCGGTCCTTATCTGCCGTCAAATTCTATATTTCTATGTAGCTCCAAAAATTCGGTTGATTGTGCTTCGGCTAGTATTACCCCATTACTTCATTTTCAGGGCTCCGGGCAGTTACTTTTAAGTAAATAGATAGGAGTAGTCCGTTGGGGCTTCTAGGAGCTCTTCAGTTAGGCAGCCATCACCATCAGGTCCTCACGTGACCTCCTTCATGCTACCTGCTCAAGACCCCTCCTAGCTTCTCTAAAATCCCCTTGCACAATCTCAGCCAGTCCCTAGGCAGGTCATTTGTCCCTGGGTGGACAATGACATTCAGCACCCCCTCCTGCCTTGTCACCCTAGTGATTGTTAGGATCTACTTTCCACCTCTCCATGTTGAGGCACAAGGTGGACACCTCACTTCCTTCTTTCCCACCCTTTCTGTTTCCAAATCTACTCCCATGACAATCAAGTTCCCCACCAGAAGTTGCTTTCTCCTCTGCTGGGGTACTCTCCCTCCCAGCTTGGGACCTCTTCTAGGGAGGACCCCCACTTCCTCCCTGGCCACTATCACAGGTGCCTCCTACTGGCAGTCTTGTCTCACCAGAGCAGCACATGAGCTTTGTAGTGGCACTGGCTGAGGAATGTGCCCCTGACCCACCACCTCACCCTCTCAGAGCCCACTACAGTCCAGCCAGCCCTCCTATTTGGCACCCTCTGGGTCAACAGTGATAAACTCTGTGGACCCTGGGTGGGGGAAAAGGTCCCCTGAATCCTAGCCAACTTGGTCCAGAGTCTAGCGACCTCCTCCCTATGCCCAGAGAGCTGCGTGTAGATGGAGCAGCATGCACAAGGTGGGGTGGAAAGGATGAGAAGGGACTTGGCAAGGTTAGAGGAATGGTCAAATGTATGGCAGCTTAGATTCAATGCTAAGAAGTGCAAGGTAATGCACCTGGGAAACAAAAACCCAGGGGAAGAGTACACAATGGGGGGTGAGATACTAACAACAACAAAAATGGAAAGAGACCTGGGGGTAGTCATATCAGATGACCTAAAGGTGGGCAAACAATGTGAGAGGGCAGCAAGGAGGGCTGGGGGGATACTGGGATGCATAGGAGAGGCATCACCAGCAGAAAACAAGAAGTTATTATCCTCTGTACAGACAGCTGGTGAGACCACATCTGGAGTACTGCGTGCAGTTCTGGAGACCCAATCTCCATAAAGACATACACAGGATGGAAGCTGTCCAGAGGAGGGCACTAAAATGGTGCAGTGTCTGCACCGAAGACATATGAAGTGAGACTTAGGAGCTTAATATGTATAGCCTCGAGAAAGGAGGAGAGGGGGGACATGATAGAAACTTTAAGTACCTCAAGGGAATCAACAAAGTCCAAGAGAGTAGCATCTTTCAAAAAAAGAGGTGTGCAAGAACAAGGGGACACAATTTGAAGATAGAAGGTGGGCGGCTCAGAGGTAATTTAAGGAAGTATTTTTTCACAGAGAGGGTTGTGGATGCATGGAACAGCCTTCCAGAGGAGGTTGTGGAGTCAAAAACAGTGGTGGAATTCAAGCATGCATGGGACAGTCATAAGGCAATTCTAGGGGGTGGGGGTAGGAAGAAGTAGGCTGCTGGTTAACTATTATCTGCAGCTTATCCATCAGGTAGGGAAATGGGCAGACTGGGTGGGCCAAGCGGTCCTTATCTGCCGTCAGATTCTATGTTTCTATGTTTCAGTCTCCAGAAGATCTCTCTGATAAATTCTGTTCTACAGCCACTGCACTGCACCTCTCCCAACATTCCCATTCCTACACTCACTATGATACTGGAAAGAACTCTTTACACTTGTGCCAGATAGGGTGTTTATAATTTCCCCCTTTTGTTTTGCTTAATTACTTTGTGTCTCATCCCTATGTAGGGTGTTTTAAGTTTTCCCCTTTTTCTTCTTTTACCCTCATTTTATCATTACACTAGATAGGGTGTTGCTAGTCCCTCTTATTACCCTTACCTTAGATAGGGTGTTACCTCTATTGCCACACCACATATACCCTTATCCTAGATAGGGTGTTATCTCTATTGCCACACCACATATACCCTTATCCTAGATAGGGTGTTACCTCCATTGCCACACCACATATACCCTTACCCTAGATAGGGTGTTACCTCCATTGCCACACCACATATACCCATACCCCAGATAGGGTGTTACCTCTATTGCCACACCACATATACCCTTACCCTAGATAGGGTGTTACCTCTATTGCCACACCACATATACCTTCACCCTAGATAGGGTGTTACCTCCATTGCCACATCACTTATACCCTTATCCTAGATAGGGTGTTACCTCCATTGCCACACCACATATACCCTTACCCTAGATAGGGTGTTACCTCCATTGCCACACCACATATACCCATACCCCAGATAGGGTGTTACCTCTATTGCCACACCACATATATCCTTACCCTAGATAGGGTGTTACCTCTATTGCCACAGCACATATACCTTCACCCTAGATAGGGTGTTACCTCCATTGCCACACCACATATACCCTTATCCTATATAGGGTGTTACCTCTATTGCCACACCACATATACCCTTATCCTAGATAGGGTGTTACCTCCATTGCTACACCACATATACCCTTACCCTAGATAGGGAGTTACCTCTATTGCCACACCACATACACTCTTACCCTAGATTGGGTGTTACCATTATTACCACACCACATACACCCTTACTAATATACTAAAAAGCCAGCAGATCGGGCCCAATGGTCTATTGAGTCTGCTCATGGATCAGTGTCCCCTCAGGGCACTGTTATAGCCCGCCTCCCCACAAGGTACCACCCCCACCCCTCTGTGTGGCTCTGGGTTGCACACTCCCCCCTGTACCTATCTCAGCCTCTTTTGAACCCCTCGACAGTTGCAGCAGCCAGCAATTCCACAGGTAGTGCATTCCAGGGCTCCACAACCCTCTCAGTGAAGTAGTGCCTCTTTGTCTCCCCCCTTAGTCTTCCACTGACCAGCTTCATCGAGTGCCCCCTGGTGGCCCCTGCCTCCCTCAGCTGCAGCATCCCCTGAAGGTTGACCCTGTTTATTCCCTTGAGGTACCTGAAGACCTCTATCATATTCCCTCTGTTCCACCTCTCCTCCAGCGAGTACAGGTTGAGCTCCTCTAGCCGCTCCTCATAAGGCCTTCCCCAAGACCCTGTATCATCCTGGTCACCCTCCTCTGGACCATCTCCAGAAGAACAACATCCCTTTTTAAGTAAGGATGCCAAAACTGCATGCAGTGTTCAAGGTGTGGCCTAACCAGGCAATTATACAGTGGACGGAGCACCTCTCGGCTCCTTGAGGTTATCCCCCTGGCAATGCACCCCAGCATTTTATTTGCCTGGGCTGCAGCCCTTCTACACTGCTCCAAGTTGTTCATTTTGGCATCCACCACTACCCCGAGGTCCTTTTCCCCCTAGAAACTTGTAGTGCTCTCATCCCAAGGTGTACACATGTGCTGGATTTTTGGCCCCCAGGTGGAGCAAACAGTCTCTGAGTCAGAATGGGGGTGGTGGGCACTGAACAAATATTGCTGCAGATGATTGTTTCTGGTGTTCACATTATTTTCCTTTTATTATAAATTCGGCAAATGTCTCAACGTTTCACCTACAGAGCAGGCTTTTTCCAGACATGCCGCTTTTCAAATTCCAGGTTATGCACTCATTATGCTTCACAATATTTCAGACCTTTGCTCTTGTTTTTATTTAATTCATTCATTCAAGTTGTCCCATCAGGTTCAGATCTCTGTTTTTGGTCTAACGATTTGGGATCTGAGCCTGATGGGACAACTTGAATGAATGAATTAAATAAAAACAACAGCAAAGGTTTGAAATATTGTGAAGCATAATGAGTGCATAACCTGGAATTTGAAAAGCGGAAATTTCTGGATTTTAAGATTTGTTTAACTAAGTGTAGAAATACACAGTGACTCATTTGGCCCATGTAAATAAGCTTAAAGAAGGCATCTCTTGAAAAAGTCTGCTCTGTAGGTGAAATGTTGAGACATTTGCCGAATTTATAATAAAAGGAAAACAATGTGAACACCAGAAACAATCGTTTGCAGCAATATTTGTTCAGCGCCCCACCCTCATTCTGACTCAGAGACTGTTTGCATTGTTTTCACATCGGGAGAGGCTGCTTCAAGTACTTTTAAAAGGACAGTTCATTTCCTGTGGATTTCCCCTTTTTTGGTCCCCAGGTGGAACACCCTGCATTTCCCAGTGTTAAACTTTAATGTCCAGGTGCAGGACCACCTCCCCAGGGTCTCAAGATTCTCCTGTAGAGCCAACTTCCCCTCCTCTTCATCCACCACTGACCACAGTTTTGAGTTGTCAGCAAAGAGGCTCATCCCACTCCTGATACCTCTTCTGATATCTGAGATATAGGCATTAAACAGGAGTGGGCCCAGCACCGAGCCCTGTGGGATCCCACTAATTACCCTCCTGGGAGATAAGACCTCCCCCCACCACCTTTTGTACCCTCCTCGCTAGCCAGTTTCCTATCCATCTTACCAACTGCCCCCCCATCCCCATATCCCCCAGCTTCACCAGCAACCCAGGATGAGGCACTGAGTCAAACGCCCTGCTGAAGTCTAGAATGAGGACATCCACTGGCCTGCCCTGATCCAGCTCTCTTGTCACCCCCTTGTAGAACTTCACCAGGTTTGTCTGACACAATCTGCCCCTAACAAAATCATGCTGGTGATCATCTAGGTGGCCCTGTGCCTTAAGAAACCCCTCCAGCCTCTCTTTCAAGATGACCTCCATCACTTTGCCCACTACCGACGTCAGGCTTACCGGCCTGTAATTACCCGGCTCCTCTCTCAAGCCTCCCTTGTGTATAAGCACAATATGGGCCATCCTTCAGTCTTGCGGCATCCTCCCTGTCTGAAGGGAGGCATTAAAGAGGCCTGCCAGAGGTGCAGCCAAGGTATCAGCCAGCTCCTTAAGCACCCTGGGATGGATCCCTTCAGGGCCTAGTGCCTTGTCCGCTCTTAGGGCCTTGAGCACTTCCCACACCCTCCCAATAGGGATTTCCTCATCCATTGCCCCTACTACATATGCCTGTCCCCCTCCCCCCTTCCCTTGCAGTGCCACCCTCCCATCCCCCCTGGTGAACAGCGAGGCAAAAAAAATAATTTAGTACCTCTGCCTGCTCCCCTGCCTCCTCTACCCACCTGCTCCTCAACCTAAGTCTACTAATCTTTCCTTTCCCTTTTCATCTTTTTCTGATATACCTAAAGAGCCCTTTTCCCCCTCCTAATCCCCTGTGCCAATCTCAGTTCCGCCCCCACCTTGGCTGACCTCACCACACTGGTGACACTCTTGGCTGCCTTATCATATTCTCCCTTGAATCTATCACCCCCCCCCCGAGAACGTCTGTATCAGCTATAAGCCACGTTTTTCTCCCTCAGCACATCTTGCACTTCCCTTGTCCACCAGCTCGGCTTCTTAGCTCTTCTCCACTTGCGCCTCTCCCTCGTGCAGGCCTTAGTGGCATCCAGGAGCCCTTTTTTTATAACTTCCCACTGGGCATCAATATCCATACCTGGCCTGATCTTATCCAGGTGGCCCATGGGGAACCTCTCCACCACCCCGAAGTCTGCCCCCTTAAAATCTACTACCAACATTTTTATGTAGTCTGCCCCTCCCCCCAGGTCCATGGAAAACCAGACTGTAGCATGATCACTTCTCACCAGTGGGTCCCCAACCACTAGGTCCCTGATGAATTCACCATCCGACAGGACCACATCCAGGACATGACCCCCTTGTTGGATCAGTCACCAGCTGGGCAAGAAACGCATCCTGGAAGACGTCCAGCAGGTGCTGTTCCTTGCCCGATGAGGGCATCATAGTCCCCCAGTCTGCTCCTGGCATATTCAGATCCCCCAGTACCAGTGGTTCTGCCCTTCCCCCTCCCACAGTGGTCCCTAAGGTGCGCCACCAGGCCCTCCTCCTGTTTCTCTCCCTGCCCGGGTGTTCTATATACCACCCCCAACTTCACCTGCTTTCCACCCAGAGCCTGTAGGGTGACCCATAATGCCTCCACCTGATCCCCTGTCTCCTTTACCTTGATTATCCCTTACCCTAGATTGGGTGTTACCTCTATTGCCACACCACATATACCCTTACCCTAGATAGGGTGTTACCTCTATTCCCACACCACATATACCCTCACCCTAGATAGGGTGTTACTTCTATTGCCACACCACATATACCCTTACCCTAGATAGGGTGTTACCTCTATTGCCACACCACATATACCCTTACCCTAGATAGGGTATTACCTCTATTCCCACACCACATATACCCTTACCCTAGCTAGGGTGTTACCTCTATTGCTACACCACATATACCCTTACCCTAGATAGGCTGTTACCTCTATTCCCACACCTCATACACCCTTAACCTATATAGGGTGTTACCTCTATTGCCACACCGCATATACCCTTAATCGAGATGGGGTGTTACCTCTTGCCACACCACATATACCCTTACCCTAGATAGGGTGTTACCTCTATTCCCACACCACATATACCCTCACCCTAGATAGGGTGTTACTTCTATTGCCACACCAGATATACCCTTACCCTAGATAGGGTGTTACCTCCATTCCCACACCACAGGTGCTTTTTGATCCAGTAATCCCTATACATAGGCAGCAGAAAGTAAACAGTTACTTAACGTTACCTTGTAAGATTGGCAGAGTTCCCTGCATGCCTGCAGTCACCTGCCGACACCTAAGATGCCAATCCTGTTCCACTCACACTCTCAGACAGAAAAATGAATAAGACACATTAGGAGTGGATCTTTTCATCTTACAGGTAGAACCTCTTCAAGGTGGGACTTTCTGCTTCTTATCCCTGGCACTTCCTGCTGGCTCCCTGCTGTCCATGCTCATTATGTGACCCTCCTCATCTGTTGCCACGCCTCTAACCTGGCAATGCTGCCTTGCTTCAGAAACAAATGCAACGGAGATCTTTCTTGTAGACAGAAGCAGGCCATCAGGGTTTGTGCAATCTATAATAAAATATAGGGATGCTAGGAGGGCACCTCTTGTGCCCTCATCTTTGGTTCACAGTTCTATTGCATTATGAATGCAAGAGCCAAGACTCTGTTATCTATAAAAAGCCCTCCTAGTATTCCTATAAAGTTATACTAAGGGGTTAGGTTCCTGTGCCTCTGTCTGTGCTAAGAACATTCCTATTCTCTGTTGATTTAGAAATTTGTTAAGAAACTGCAGTCTGGGAAAGATTTTCAGATAGGGAGAATGCTAACACAAACTCTAATTTCACCTCTGTCAGCGTCCATGCGATTGCGCCAAAACTGGGGAGACTTACTTTCAAAGGTGCCCGAGTTTTTGTGACAGTTTCTGTGACATGTGGCAGGTTACATCAAAAACATGACACTTGCATCCTTTTTTTGATGCAGGCTCCGAGGTTTCTGTACAATTTCTGTCAACTACATCCGAAGTCTTGAAGCTGTCAGGATACCTACCAGGTGATCTAGCAGCATCCAAGCTGCATTGCCATTGTGTGAAAATGCACTCGAAACACTGCAGAATTCCTTGACAGTCCTGCCCAGTGAGTGTGGCTCTGAGTGATTTGCTCTTAACACAGCACAGTGTGGGGGATTCAATCGCAACAAGATTCCATGGAGCCTTATTCTG
This sequence comes from Neoceratodus forsteri, assembly GCA_016271365.2. Classification (NCBI taxonomy): domain Eukaryota; kingdom Metazoa; phylum Chordata; order Ceratodontiformes; family Ceratodontidae; genus Neoceratodus; species Neoceratodus forsteri. The sequence continues at coordinate 158,185,378 of CM057458.1, read as the reverse complement.
ATTGCACTGTACAGAGGTGGAGCCTCATTGTGGCAGTTATAGCCCTCTGTTCTTGGGTGGCTTCAAAGGCAGGCAATAATTGGCTTCTCAGACAAGTCCATTGAAAATAGAATTTTTTTTACCCCAAATGCAACTGTATATGAAAATTCTTCCTGGTTTCCTGCAGATGCCATAAAGGAGGCACTTGTGGACATGGTGTTGGAAAGCCTAGAGAAAGGTACTCTACCCCCATCCATGTGATCTTCAACAGTCGTCATATAAGAAACTCAGCCAATTCAAAAAAGCACTCCATCGCCTCCTGGTAGAATCCCAAGTGCAACTGCTGTGCACAATGATAGGAGTTCCATCCCCTGGTCTAGACTTCCAATCCTTACCCCCACCTTCTTACCCCTCTTGCCCCTGAGTCCTCCCCCCCTTCCCTCCACTTAGCTTACACTTCCCCTAGGCTGCCCCCATGCATACAGCACTTATCAGCTTGTTCTCCCTCATCACCATATCCCCTTCTCCTATCCCATAATAACTTTATACAATATGCCTCCTCTGTACCCATGCCAATACTCTCCATACCTCCTCCTTCTTCCCCTTTTCCTTGACAAAGCCGATTTTGGCTGCAAACTACAAGCAACCTGCACTTAGTAACTAGACCTACAGACTAGAGATATTTCTGTTATAAAAGTTTTTGTATTTGAGGTTATACTCCACATTTATCTTGCTTGTAAATTAGCCTTGTCACTTGGCTATTGCATGTTCTCAACTTATGATATAAATTGTACTGTTTTGTCTGTTCTTCTGCTGACTTGGAGCCTTTGTAAAATAGCCAGTTTGGCTCAAAGGTTGTAATTCCGAAACTGAAAAAAAGAAAAAAAATTCCCAGATCAGGCAAGGACCCAATGTATGCCTCTTACAGACCGATTTTCCTGCTCACCGCTGATTATAAAATTATTGTCAGAATAATTGCCCTTCCACCTGTAAAAAATATTGCCAACTGCATACAGCAACACCAAGCGAGATTCGTACAAGGTAGGCAAGGAAAGCATAATATCAGATGAACCCTCAATATTGTCTGGCAATGGACAGGGAATCAGGCCAAGCATGGAGCTATGGCCCTTGCCTTTGACACTGACAAAGGTTTTGACTGCATGGAGAGGGAGTATATGTTTGAGACACTTAGGAAATTTGGATTTGGGGAAGGTACAATTCAGTGTCTTGAGCACTCTACACCACAGACCAATGGCTTAGATACTTGTGAATGGCAATTTAACACAATCCTTTGGCTTGACAAGAGACACGCAACAAGGTTACTCCTTGCTGCCCTTGTGCTACATACTTTCTCTAGGGCCACTGGTAGCTGCTTTTTGTAATAATAAATCAACACATGGGTTGGAAATAAGGGGAACTAATCATGCAGTGTGACTGTCTGCAGATTACATGCTCCATTATCTGAAAGATCCATTCACTAGCATCCCAGAAGTACATCAGCTCTTGGTAGAATATGGGAAGCTCACAAGATTAACTGGAATAAGAGTGAAGAGACAGTGATAGGTAAAAACCTCAGCTTTTTTTCCTATATGTACTTTATGCTGTTCCCCCCATTTTCTCCGAGTCACAGGACCCCGGCAGATACGACATTGTGTGCATGTGGAGGCGCACATGCACTCCAGGTATCAGCGCTGCCCTTTTTGCCCCAACCCTGGCTATCACCAGGGTCTCCGTAGCCATAACCGTCATCTGTCCTTCACCAGGTGGCAGCCAATGGCCAGGAAACCCATCATCCCTCCCCAGGAGGGGACAGCTACCTTGTGGCAACTCAGTCCTGCTCCTTGTCCCCCCCCCACTGACTCCTGACAACCTGGGCTCATTCACAAACCTGGATCGCTGGCATGGTGTGAGGTGTGGCATCCAGCGCCTCAGCCCTCAGTGCCACTGGGCCAAAAACCTCAGTTTTTTAATAGCCATGCCCACTAAAGCCCCATATTGTGCAGACATAGAAAGACTTGGTAGTAATACAACTATCTCAATTGTATGGGGAAAACTATGGGCCATTGCTTTACAGTATCAAGAAGGAATGTGAGTGTTGAGAGACACTCCCGTTGATCCCAATACAGAGAACAAACACAGTAAAAATGTTCAGACTTCCCAAGTGCCTCTACCTTTTTCAGTCACTCCTTATCGAAAGTCCCACATGCCTTTTTTAATCAGCTTAGCAACATAATTAATAGATTTGTCTGGAAAGGCAAACTAGCCAGAGTCCATAGAGACATCCTATAATTACTCCTTAGCAAAGGGAGTTTAGCACTACCCCACTTTAAATTTCACTATTGGCTGCAATAGAACAAGGGATTTTTCCTGATTAGGCATATGATCCTGCTACCATACTGCCTGTTATTAAAAGGGGATTAATATCTAACACTAGAGACTTTTGGTGATGTCATGATATGAGCAACAGCTTGATAGCTGAGCTCCATCCTGGCCTACAGAACTAATCCTCCAGTATCGGTGTTTTTTTTGTTTTGTATTTCTGTTATAAAAATTACTCTCTAGAACTTGTAAAGGAGGTTGGAAAGGGTTTTATGTGATAGCGGCAACAGCCTAATGAGCGCCAACCACAAAGAGCGAGACAAGAACCACCCAACAAACAAAGGGTGACGGACAGTAGAGCAACCATCACAAGTAGCAATGGTCGCTTACTGCATCTGAAAAAAAGAAAAGATATGTATATTTATGCAGGGGGCTATGCCCCTCACTCCCACCTTTGTGGGGAGCAAGCCCCCCCGTGCCCCCCAAAATAAAGATAATCAGTTCCATGGGGGGGCATGGACTTAGGGGAAAACATAGAGATTTATACATTTAAAACATAAAGATTTAAAAAACAAAAATATTTCCTTTCCGGCCACTAGACCTGAACCCGGTCGCTCCCTTCAGGAGCGGTGGCGTATACCACCATGCTATCTGGACAGCTTGGCAGTGGTAGCCCAACCATCATGCTATATCCTGTCCTAGTGAGTGTAGTTCTTTGCTAAACATACTCTACAGGATATAGTGACTTCTTTCACCACTTGCTCTACTTCCAAGCGCTATTATTGAGTCGCTTATATTGAGCTGCTTAATAATAGGCACTCATATAGGGTGTTACCATTGGAAATGCCACTAGGAAGAACAATCCGCTCTCAATCACCAACAGGATCCTTCGATTGAGACGGGTTACAGGACAGAGGACCGACAATGAGAGCTCCCAGGCATCGGTTCACTCAATTTTATTCAGTTCAATTTTATTTAAAACAAAGGCCTATGAAGAAAAATGCCCATTTTCATAGGCAACCATACATAAAACAGGTACATGTACAAACAATTTACTCAGATAGATACAGTTCAGACATACAGTAGCATGTGTACAGGTACAGCATATTCAAGTGTGTTTTCAAAATGTGTGCAAATAGCAAATAATCAATGCTAGTAATTTCATAAGGTAATGAATTCCAGAAGCAGCCTAATCTGTAATAGAAAGAATCTTAGCCTACCTTTTCCTTACAACACGGCAATTTCAAAGCTAACCTCATAGTTGCTGTAGCAGCAATAGAACGTCGAGTGCCCTTTTTAACTAGCTGACCTAAATTCCGAGGTATGTAGCCATAAGACATCTTCCAAGCCCAATAACCAAGTAAATCATCTATGCACTGATTAAGAGTTGGAAAATTTGCAATAGAATATAAACTACAAGTATGACATTCCATAAATAAATTACAAGCAAATCTATAGGCCCTATTCAGAAGTATTTCAGCTCTGTGCAATGCAGTCCTACCAGCAGAGGAGTACACCACTAACCCATACCCAGTTACTGGAATATTATGAGACAAAATGATTTGTTTACAAGCTTCTTTGGTTAGATTAGATTTATTCTGAATAGAGAACCATTTTTTACAGATTTAGCTTACATAGGCTGCAAATAAGATAAATTTGAATGAAATACAACTACCAGGCACTGATAGCAGTTCACTTGTTCTAACAATTGACCATTAAGGGTCCTTATTTGTAAAGGCTGCTCCATTACTGCACTCCTTCTGCTGCAAAACTGCATGCATTTGTTTTTATTCTGATTTAGACTTCCACCAAGGCTGCAGCTGAGTCAGTACTCCGGGCGTGCCTACCCTGCAGAAACAGATGACCATCATGATTAAAGAATTAAGAGACTTTTGCAAGGAAATTAAGTTCACCACCGCGGCCCTAAGGACTGACATCGCCAAGCTAGGAAAGAGACAGGAAGACACTGATGTGAAACTCACCACCTTGGATTGGCATCTGGACTCAGCCAAGCAGGTCATAGACAAAATAAACTGGGGAAGTACAGCAACTACAAGATAGGGCAAAAGATGCAGAAAGTAGGAATAGGTACAACAACTTGTGAATCTATGGTCTCCCAGAGGGGAAAGAGGGCACCGACTCAATTCTCTTCCTACAGCATTTCTTCAGGACTGAGCCAGCCCTCCTGGACACATGTTCCCTGGAAATCGAGCAGGCTCACCACACCCTGGGTCCCAGACCCTAGAGTGTATCCCCACTCAGAAATCCTGAAACTCCTCCAGATCCAGGAAGAAGAATGGTAGTTTACTCACATGGTAAAGGTAATTACAGGAGCACCTTTTTACAGCACTCCAAGTCTCAACATATGGATTCTCAAGCGCTCTCCTCATAGGCTGATGCACAAAAAGAATTCCAGATTCTAAATCTGATCAGTCTCCTCCCCCTACAGCTCCCAGAATCCTCAGTACAAGATTTTCCCAGAGTTTATGCTAATCCTGAAAAAATTATATATAATCTGACCGTAAAGACTCTAGCAGCTCCCTTAGGAATGCTGCTGAGTAGAAATGCATTCAACAAGTTTAGTGGGTAGGGAAAATTATTTTCTTTAATGAATATTAATGCGCAATACATTACATTTGTACTGTTGGTGTCCGATTGACTGCCTATTTTTTATACATTCAATATGCCATATTGCATGCAAACAATCAGTAATTCCTGGTATATACTTTGGTACCCCACCCTGTTATTCATGTTATGTTCCTTCTCAATGGGTTGGATGCGGAGTGCTGTAAAAAGGTGCTCCTATAATCACCTTTACCAGGTGAGTAAACTACCATTATCTATCACATCTTTTTACAGCACTCCAAGTCTCAACACATGTGCAATTATACAGCAGCACTGGATTTGTCTTGCGCAGGAGGAAAAATATGACTTAATGCTGTCTGAAGCACCTTGCGACCAAAATCTGAGGTACATGTTAGTCCAGTGTCCAACCTGTAGAACTTGGTAAAGGTGTGAGTTGATGACCAAGTCGCTGAATGGCAAATTTCTCTTATGGATGCTGAGTTGCATTCTGGCCAAGAGGTGGCTACTGCTGTAGTGGAATGGGCCCTGATTTTTAAAGGAGGGGCATTCTCTCCTGCCTTGTATGCTCCAGAAATAGTGTCTTATAACCGTCTAGCTATTATAGCTTTTGAGGCCGCTAGGCCTTATTTTTGCCCTTGGAGAATAACAAATAGTCTGTCTGATCACCTGAAAGTGGTCATTCGAGACAAATAAGTCTATGGCTCATCCCGGGTCTAGACAGTTAAGGATATCCCTGTTGGGGTCCCCCTCATCAGGATGAAAAAAATTACTCACCTTAGTAATGTTGTTTCTTCTAATGGAGTCTTGCTGTATTCTGACAGTAGCAGTGAGTCCCAACCTTCGAACTGCCCCGGAGATGAAAGAGTTAACTTTCCATGCCAGACATGGAACGCTGAGCTCGAGCTCGGTTGAGACTCTGTCTGTTGCTGTTTAAACTTAAACCGTCAGATCTTTATGAGCAAACTCACTAAGGTCCTGTGTGGAAGCTGTAAACCTACACTAGCCAACTGGCTTCTAAACATAAAAACACATTTTTTGGTCGCAAAACAAAGACTCAAGTCAGGAGACCCAAAAAATGAAAAACACAACACCAATTCACCCAAGAAAGGGGGTGAAAACAACAAGGTGGGCATCTACTGAGTGCCAACACTGCCACTGCCCACCCACATCCCAAAACAGAGGTTCTGAGAGGGGCAGGCAGGGAGGAGGGTCAGAATACAGCAAGACTCCATTAAGAAGAAACAACATTACTAAGGTGAGTAATTTTCTTCAAACAACATGAAGTCTTGCTGTATTCTGACAGTAGCAGACTACTACAGTACCTCCATGGAGGAGGGACAGAACCTACTTAGGAAATAGGCGCTGAAGCACTGGAGCTGAAACCGAGCATCACTCCTAGCCTGGATATCCAGGGAGTAATGCTTGGTAAAAGTGTTAACTGTTTTCCAGGTAGCTGTTTGACAGATCTCTAGAATGGATATCCTGGCAGCAGCCAGGGAAGCAGCTGTACTCTTTGGTAGAGGAGCCTCAGGCCTGAAGGTGGAACCTTACCCAGTTTTCATAACAAAATTGGATACAAGAGACAATCCACCTGGCAATGGATCTTTAGTGGCAGGTTTCCTTACCAACCTCACCATAAGTGAGGAACAGTTGGAGGGAGTCAAACCTGTGACCCTTGGTATGTTCTATGTAGTAGCTGAGGGCTCTTTTCACATCTAAACTGTGGACTCCTCTCGCCAGAGGAGGAATGGTCAGTGAAGTACACAGGAAGAGACATAGATTGATTAAGGTGGAAATCTGAAACCACCTTAGGCAAAAAATTCTGTTAGTCCTGAGGACCACCTTATCTCTATGAAAGGAGATAAAATCAGGATCCACTGACAAAGCTTGTAACTCACTTATGCATCTGGCAGAGGTGATGGCTACCAGAAACACAGTTTTCCAAGTCAAGTACTTAAGCTCTGCTGAAGACAAAGGCTCAAAAAGGGAGTTGCATAAGCTGAGCAATGAAAACATTAAGGTCCCAAGCAGGGGCAGGGTCCCTGAAAGGAGGGTTGGTGTGAAGCAATCCCTTGAAAAACTTGGAGAATACAGGGTGAGCTGAAAGAGAAGAGGGCTTACCTGCTGAGATAAAAGCAGAAACAGCTGCCAGATGCACCTTCAGTGTAGCTGGTCTAAGCCCCAAGCTATTTAAATGGACCATATAATCAAGGACTGTGGGCAGATCAGCAGACTCTGGGAAAGTATGCTTTTTAGAGCACCATATGGAAAATCTTTTCCACTTGGAATTATAAGTAGCCCTGGTGGAAGGTTTCCTAGAAGCCTTCAGAATGTCCATTACGCCTTGGGAGAGGTGTAAATCAGCAAACTCTAACTCTTCAAGAGCCAGGCCTTGAGATTGAGAGATTTGAGATTCGGGTACCAAACCCTCCCCTGAGCACAGGTTAACAGGTTGTGACTCCTGGGAAGACACAGGGGAAGATGGACTGCTAAGGATAGTATGAGTGGATACCAAGGCTGTATGGCCCAGTCTGGAGCAATCAGGATCATCTTGCAGGGTTGAGATCTGATTTTGACTAGCACTTTGAACAGGAGACGGAAGGGGGGGAAGCATACAGGAACTTCCCTTCCCAACTGAGAACTAAGGCATCCGGGGGACCGAGCCCAACACTGGGGGCCTGCAGCAAAAAAGGGGAGGTTGGTGATTGTCTGGGGCTGCAAAAAGATCTATCTGTGGGGTGCCCCATCTGGGAAATATCACCTCCAAGACCAGGGGATCCAGTGACCATTCGTGATGGCCCTGGGATATCCTGCTGAGAGCATCTGCCAGGAGATTGTCCTTGCCTGGAAGGTGAACTGCTGTGAGGGAGGTGTTCAGGGAATGAGCCAGAGACCACAACTTTATTGTTTCTGTGCACAAGGCCGTAGACCGAGAGCCTCCTTGTTTGTTGATGTACCACATTGTGGTGGTATTGTCTGTTCTGACCTGGATAACTTTGTTCTGAACAGATTTGGAAAAGGCTTGAAGTGCTAGAAACATTGCTCTGAGTTCCAACAGATTGATGTGAAGCAGAGATTCCTGAGGGGACTACAACCCCTGGGTGGTCAGATCACCCAAGTGAGCCCCCCACCCCAAGAGGGAGGCATCTGTAGTAAGGATTAAAGAGTGAGACTGATTGACAAAGGGGACTCCTTGTCTCAGATTGTTCTGATCCTGCCACCACTGTAAGGCCTGGATCAGGGTTCGAGTCACTGGGATCAATTTGGTCAGAGGGTCCTTCTTTTGAGACCAAAAGGCTCTCAAATGGAACTAGATGTCCCTCATCTGAAATCTTGCTCCCTGCACCACTGCTGTGGAAGCAGCCATGTGCCCTAGGAGCTGTAGAAAATGCCTTGCTGGTCGAGAAACCTGCAGGGTGAATGAGGAGGCCAGAGAGATAAGGGTACTTGCCCTGTCCAGGGGAAGGAAAGCTCTGGCCTTTTCTATGTCTAGCTCTGTGCCTATGAAAGTGAGGAGCTGGACAGGCTCTAGAACTGACTTTGAAAGATTCAGAAGGAAACCCAAAGAGGTGAGCAGTTGCTGAGTTATCTGTAAGTGTAACTTGACTTGGTCTGGGGACTGGCCTACTATAAGCCAGTCGTCCAGGTAAGGGAAAATGGCAATCCTTTGCCTTCTTAGAGAAGCAACTACTACTGCCAGGCATTTTGTGAATACCCTTGGAGCAGAGGTCAGACCAAAGGGCATTGCTCTGAACTGGTAATGGCCTGAGGGCAGCTCGAACCTGAGGTACTTTTGATGGGAGCTTCTGATGAGAATATGAAAGTAGGCACCCTTGAGGTCCAGGGACACTAGCCAGTCCCCTGGCCTTAGAGAGGGTAGAATTATTCCCAGAGTCGCCATTTTGAATTTTGGTTTTAAAAGGTGCTTGTTCAAGTATCTGAGATCCAGGATGGGCCGCCATTCTCCTGTCTTTTTTGGGGTAAGGAAGTACCTGGAGTACAACCCTTTGCCCTGGTGTAGGGGTGGAACCCTTTCCATAGCTCTGAGAGCTAGGAGGGAAGAGACCTCTGCCTCTAGGGCAAGTGCCTCTGAGGGGTTTGCAGGTAGAAAGGATCTGGTTCTCAGCTTTGGAAATCTTTTGAAGCTGAGAACCAGTCCCTGGCTTACTACTTCCAGGACCCACTTGTCTGATGTTAGAGACTTCCAGTCCTGGACAAAGTAAGCTAGCCTGCCCCCTACAGGTGGTGGAGAATCGGCCCTGGCAAACCTATCAGGGTGCCTGTTTGGCAGAGGGTTTTGGCTGAGGGGTGGAAGCAGGTCTGCTGGTACCCCTTCTGCCTCCCCTCTAAAGAACCCCTCTGAGCGTAGGCAGAAGAGGAGGCCTGGGCTTGGTAGAAAGGCCTATGAAAAGGACTGCCCCTGCCCCTGGGATGCTGCCTTTGAGGAGTGGCCTGCCTTTCCTTGGCCTGGGCACTCCTGTAGGTGGTCCTATACTCGTCCATTTTCTTCATGTAATTCTCTGTTTGCTCCGCAAAACAAAGAATTACCAACAACAGGAAAATCCATGGCCTTAGTCTGGGTATCCTGTGACAGGGTAGTACATCTGAGCCAAGCCATTTTGCGAAGTGCCACAGATGTAGCTACGACTCTTGATGACACATCATTTGAGTCCACTGCAGCATGGAATTGCACCTTGGATGCCTCAATACCATTAGCAGCCACCTGCTCCAGCTCCTTGGCAAGCTGGCCAGGGACCCGTTTTGCTAAAGCCATGACAGTGTCCCATCTGGATTTCTGATACCTAGCAACATAAGCCATATAATTGGCCTGTCTGAGTCCCAAGGATGCTGCCATGTACTGTTTCTTTGCCATGGCATCAATCCTCCTGGAGTCCTTGTCTGGGGGGTGTGAAGCCAAGGGAATATTTGCCTTGTCACAGGCTGCAGCCCGCACTACCCCAACATGGCTGCATTGTTGTGTAAGGATCTCCATGTCTGAGCCTGACAATGCATACCTCTTGTCCATTCTCTTATCCACAGGAGGTATAGTATTAGGAGTCTTTAAAATTTTAAAAGTCTGTTTCCCAAAAGATTTGTGCAAGGGAATAGACAGTCTCCTAGACTCTGGGATATCCATCATTTCCACAAAGTCAGGTTCCTCTTGGTCATCATCAGCTTCTGCCATAGGAAGCTGGAGGGTTTCAGCCACTTTTTTATAAAACATGAAATGAGAGGGGGACTCAGAAAGCCTAGGAGGAGACACTCCTGAAGGTCTGTCTGGGGAGATGTCCGGGTCAATGGGCACATCTAGACTTTCAAATCCACATTCACTTTCTTCATACTCCTCTTCCTCCTCCTCCGGTTCATAATACGCCTCTAAATCATAATCTTGAACCGGTGGAACCGACCGAACCGAGCGCCTCCTGATGGTGCCGGGTTTGGTCGAACCGGGAAAGTGACTGGACAATTTTGATCGCTGGCTATTTCTTCAGCAGTTGAGAGGAAAGTTTTGGCTCCGCACTAGCTGATTTTTCCTTTCTAATTTCTTTGTTGGAACCAACTCTCAGAATCGGATCTCCTTTGCCCAAGAAGTCTCACCCTGGTCAGAGGGCACTCCTTCAGGTTCGGTTTGAACTGAACCGGGCTGGCCATCCGGTTCAGCGGACTTTTTGGCCTCCCTTTCCCTGAGCTACCAACTCTCTTTTCTAGGGTAGCTGCAGGAAAATTTTTACAAATCTGGCAGTCTGCATTGAGGTGGTCAAACCCCAGACAATAAACACAGGTGGTGTGGGGATCAGCCTTAGCAAAGATTTCCCCACACACACTACGGTGTTGAAACCCAGTGGACCCGGTTTTTCTGTTGGGTTTCTCAGACATTGTGCCAGTCCTAACCAAACTTATCCTTTTAATGGCAATCCACCAGGCAAGACCCTCTTATTGGTTCCTGACCGTGTCACGGGTCGTGGAAAAAAACATAATAAAATCCGTTTTTAGAACCGATAAGAACTGGTAACCACCCTCCAAAAGTACAATTTAAGATTTTCTAACAACTTGATCGGTTCAAACCGAACCGATAAACTGTTTACAAGTTCCACACAGAAAAGAATTAAAATATAACCTATCTAGTACTCACAAATACCACAGACAGAGACTGAACCGACAGGTTGAGGTTTAAATTTGGTCGAAAACCAAGAAAAACGGTACTTTAACCGACAAATTGAACTGAGCAGAAGGAGAAATCTCCGGAGCGACTGTTCAGTGAGGCGGAGTAAAGAATCTGATGGTTTGAGTTTAAACAGCAACAGACAGAGTCTCAACCGAGCTCGAGCTCAGTGTTGCATGCCTGGCATGGAAAGTTAACTCTTTCATCTCCGGGGCAGTTCGAAGGTTGGGACTCACTGCTACTGTCAGAATACAGCAAGACTTCATGTTGTTTGAAAAGTAGGAACCGCAATCTCCTGAGTCAGGTGAAAGGAGGTAGCTACTTTTGGAACAAAGAATGGGATTGTTTGGAGAACTACTCTGTCTGGGAAAAATGTCAGAAATAGTTCTCTGCAGGAGAGAGCCTGAATTTCAACTGGTTCTCCTGGCCAATCAGACTGCTACCAAAAGCACTGTTTTCATGGTGAGGGTTGGCAATGCAATTGAATCTAGGGGCTTGAAGGGCATATTAGTTAATACATCCAGCACCAAATTACAATGCCTTGGAACCGCAGTTGGGCGTGGGCAGTGTGTAATACTGGCTGCTGCTTTCAAGAAGATTTGGACTAACGGGTGAACCACCGGTAAGTGTCCATCTGTTTCATCTCTTATTGCTCCAATGGCAGCTGCCTGTACCCATAAGGATGGCAAAGTTAACCCCTTATCCAAACCATTTTGAAGGAATTCTAGGACTTGTATAATAGTGCAGTCTGAGGCATTCAAGTTTCTTTCCTCACACCAAAAAGCGAATACCCACCAATGTCTGCTATAAGTTCTGTTAGTGGAATCTCTTCTAGCTTGCAACATTGTGTTGGTCACTTTACCAGATACCCCAACTTCAACAGTCTAACCCTCTGAGTGGCCATGCTGTCAGTCTCAGAGGCCGTGGGTCTTTGCGCCATATCGGACCCTGTCTGAGCAAGTCCTGGTAAGGAGTGAGTGTCATTGGGGTGTCTAGCAGCATCCTTCTGATGAGTGCATACCACATTCATCTTGGCCAGTCCAGTTCTATCAGTAGTGCCATGCTGCCAGTGTCCCTATTTTTCTGTAGAACTGTTGGTGTCATGGAAATCGGGGAAAGACATTTGCTTTTTGGAAGTTCCATGGCATGGAGATTGCATCCACCCCTGCTGCTCCCCTCTCCTTGTGCCTGGACATGTACACTGTTAACTGAGTTCGCCGCTGATGCCATGAGGTCCAGCTGGAATGGTCCCAGTCTGCTCTGAATCCTCTTGAAAACCTTTGGGTTGAGTTGCCACTTGCCTTGTTTTAGTGATTGTCTGCTCAACCTGTCTGCCCTCGTATTTAGGTTTCCTGCTAGATGAACTGCTGTGAGGCTGAGTAGAAGTTTTTCTGCCCATAGCATTAGTGTTTCTGTCTCTCGGGCCATGGCCCTGCTTCTTGTTCTCCCTTGCTTGTTTGTGTAGGCCATTGCTACCTTGCTGTCTGTATGCACCTTTACGTGATGTTTTTTGACTAAAGCTTTGAAGTGCTTGAGAGCTAATTGAATGGCCCTGGTCTCCAGTATGTTGATCGGGAGCTTTGTTTTGAGTTCTGTCCATTTTCCCTGTACTGACTGCCTGTTCATTACAGCACTCCAGCCTAGCAGGCTTGCATCTGTTTCTAGCGTTCTTGATATATTTGTCTCCAATTTTGCCCCTTGTCGCAGGTTGTGTGAGTTTGCCCACCACCTTAGGGATCTCTTTACTACTGTTGGTATGGTCACCCTTTGACTGTAGTTCTGTAGGTTGTAGTTCCAGTTGTCCAATAGCAGGCATTGCAGATGCCTCATGTGTGACCTCACCCAGTCATATAGATCTATGCAGGCCACCATTAGGCCTAATAGCTGCATTAGGTGCCATAATGTAATTGTTTTGCAGTTTAGGATTCTTCTGCAGTGTGTCACCAGTGTCATTATGCGGTTCTCTAATGGCCTGATTATACCCGCCTCTGTATTGAATATTGCCCACAGGTGTTTGATCATTGTCGTGAGTGTCAAAGGACTCTTGGCCTTGTTCACAATCCAGCTGTGTTCTTTGAGCAACTGTTGGGCTCCGATAGTTGCTGTCTGTGACTCTTCTTGGGACTGTGCCCTTATCAGCCAGTCATCCAGGTACGGGATCACATGTATCTCTTCTGTGCATAGTTTTGCCACCAGGGGTGCCATGATCTTGGCAAATACTCGAGGGGCTGAGGCTAGTCCAAATGGTAAGCACTGATATTGGAAATAATATCCCAGTATGCAGAATCAGAGAAAACGCTGGTGAGTTGGTCTGAGGGGGATGTGAAGGTATGCATCCCTCAGGTCTACGGATGTTAATATGTCCCCTGTGGATTGCCGCAATGGTGGTTCAGTGTGTTTCCATTTTGAACCTTTGACACTTCACAAATTTGTTCACAAATTTGAGGTCCAGTATAGGTCTGCAGTCTCCTGTCTTTTTCGGGACTAGAAAGAACACAGAGTAGATGCTGGAGTTAAGTTCTTGTTTTGGAACTGGCTTTATGGCCTTGCTGTGTAATAGTTGATTTAGAATGGTACAGACTTGCTGTGTGGTTCCCTTGTCTCCTGTCATATGGGATTGGATGTACCTCTTTCATCTTGGAATAGTGTTGAATTCTATTGTGTACCTGTGGGAGATCATTTCTGTGACCCATCTGTCCGTGACTGATTCGGTCCAGGTTGCGGTGAAGTGTTGGAGCCATGCCCCCACTGCATCCACTGTCACCTGGACCTGGGGATTCTCATTGGCAGAATCCCCTGTTGGCATTGTTAGGTTTGTATCCCTGTTTGCCATTGCAGTGGCCCCCATGGCCTCGATTGTTCTGATAGTGCGGCTTGCGGTTGAAGATGTTTGGCTTAAAGCCAAATGAATGCCTATCTTGTCTTTTGTGACTTTGTCCCCTCTTTCCCTTGCCAAGGTAATTGCAGAACTTGTTCTGAAAGGATGGCAATGTTCCTTGCCCGCCTTGGTTGTCTTTGTCGTCTCCTTTCTTAACTGCAAATTCCTCTGTTCCAGGTCTGAATACTCCGTCACCCGAGAACTGTAACTTCATCACTCTGGACTTTGATTCCTGATCAGTATTTCATAGTTTGAGCCAGTTGTATCTTCTGGCTCTGTTAATGGATACTGCTGATCTATATGTCATTTTGAAACAGTCAATTGTGGCATCTGCCATGTATTTGATCACTTGTATAACGTAGTTCATAGTGGCCCCATGAGCACTTGATTTGGGATGTCCTGTTGAGCAGCTTCCAGCCATCTGAGTACCACCCTGGACAAGTAAGTGGCAGCCATGGATGCTCTCATGTTCATTGTTAGCACATCATGTACTTTTCTAATTATGTTGTCTACCTTCCTGTCCATGGGGTCCTTTAGGGTGGATGCAGACTCCAATGGCAGCACAGTCTTGTTGCTGAGTGAAGAGACTTCTGAGTCTACTTTTGGGGATGCTGACCATATCTTTTCTTTCTCCTGCACCAGAGGGTACCTTCTCTCAAAAGTACTTTTTTCTCTGGTTTTGATTGGTTCAGATGCCTCCCATTCTTTTGGCAGTATGCTTTCCAGGGCCTTGCATACTGGAAAGTAGATAGATGATTGTTTTCTTTCCTTTAACAAGGGTCCAGCCTGCTTTCTGGTTGCTCCACTGGCTCATCAATTCTTAGAGTCTCGCAGACCACCCTAATGAGTTCGGGTATGAGGTCGAAAGAGCAAAGCCTGTCCTCACAGACCTCTTCTTACTCATCTGATTTATCTTCGTCCCCAGAGTGGGACACCCTTGGATTAGGCATCTGAATCAGGGTGGCTAGTACCTCTTCATTTTTTTGGGGTTTGGTGCTATTTTTACTGGGTTCTGAGGTCTTTTGTCCATTCCCAGAGAGTCAATCCTGTCCAGAAGTTTTTGAACCAACTGCACCACAATGCTGTGAGATGAGGTGGATGCACTGTCATTTATGGGGTCCTCTTCTGTAGAACCTGAGTTCAGGTCTGGGTGGCAGGACACAGAGGGTAGTGGTAAATGGCTGTCACTCCACAGAGGGAAGAGTGACCAGTGGGATACCACAGGGATCAGTGCTGGGACCGGTCCTATTCAACATCTTCATCAGTGACATTACGCAGGACCTAGAAGGCAGAATTTCATTGTTCGCTGATGACACAAAGCTCTGTAACAGAGTAGACACACCAGAGGGCGCAGACAGAATGAGAAGGGACCTGCATAAACTTGAAGAATAGTCAGGGGTTTGGCAGTTGAAATTCAATGCAAAGAAGTGCAAGATAATGCTTATGGGGCACAAAAACCCTGGCACAATATATCAATTGGGGGGTGAGGATACAGCATGCACCAAACAGGAAAGGGATCTTGGGGTTATCATCTCTGATGACCTCAAGGTAGGGAAACAGTGTGACAAGGCAGCAGGTAAAGCAAATAGGATGCTGGGATGCATAGGCAGGGGCATCACAAGCAGGAAAAGGGAGGTCATAATTCCACTATACAAGACACTAGTGAGGCCCCAACTGGAGTACAGTGTACAGTTCTGGAGACCTTACCTACGTAAGGACATAGACAGGGTAGAGAAGGTTCAGAGGAGGGCAACATGATTTGCATCACAAGTCCTATTAAGACAGGTTGAAGGAACTGAACATGTACTCCCTGGAGGAGAGGAGGGAGAGAGGGGATATGATAGAGACATACAAGTATCTTATAGGGACGAACATGGTGCAGGAATACACTATTTTTAAGCGAAAAAGATGTTCCAGGACTAGAGGGCATGGGATGAAGTTGGAGGGAGGACGATTCAGAGGAAACATGAGGAAGAATTTCTTCACAGAACGGGTAGTGGACAAGTGGAACACCCTGGCAGAGGAAGTGGTGAGGGCTGAAACAATCACGGGATTTAAGAATGCATGGGATAGACATAAAGGAATTCTGGAGGTCAGGGGTAAGGGGCAACAGACTTCTAGGAAAACATAAACTGAACTTACAAGCTCAAATGGGCAGACTGGGTGGGCCATAGGCCCTTATCTGCCGACACTGTCTATGTATCTATGTATCTAGGTCGATGTCCTGTGGCTCAGCATCCACCATGCAGTACATAGGGAGCAGAGATCCACGATATCAGTAGCCAATAAGAAATTGGGACATTTTCTGCACACTCTTTGAGTTTTTGCCATTATTAAATTTCTGGAAAACATAAATTGTTTGTTGTTGGTAACTAGTGACTTACTGTTGGTATGATCAACAGTACAGTAAATGTCACTTAAATATGTACATGGCCAGCCCTTGAACTGGGCATTTCCCACTTCACTCCCATATCAGATAATAAAGTGCAGTGATTACCACTGCTAGGCAAGTCTGCTTGCGAGATTGTTTCATTTTTTATGTTGTCTTGCACCAGCGCAAAAAACATGTTGCCGTAACTTGGAATAGCAGGTTTTGGAGGCGCAGTCGTGCTGTGGCCAGTGGCGTCACTGCTTTTTCAGGCTGGGCTCCATGGTACGAATTAGATTGCACACTGTCTATGACAGCAGTGCAAAAGCCGTGCCACCACTTTCAAACGTTTTAGCAGCTGCAGTGAGGGAGCTCCACCTCATTGCAGGGTGTGCCTTGTGCGGTGTAACATTTTAATAAATATGGCGGGTGGCAGCTCACCACCCGCCCTCACAGCCCCTCTGTAGCCAACTTCGGGGGTGCCCAAGCCCCCTGTCAGCATATGTGCCCCCTTCCCTGTTGTGGTGTGCCGAGGGGTGCCCAATCCCCCTCGGCACAATCATACCTCCAAAGGCAGACAGCCTTGCCAATGGGGGTGCCCAATCCCCCTGTTGGCATGTAATCCCCCCCCACCATTTTCCTGGCGCTGCCCTGATTATGTACCATACCCACACTTGGAGCCCACCCCAGTTTGGCCACGACCTGTTAAAACAACAGAAAATGGTCCGCGGTGATTTATTTGTTTTGTTTACCTGAAACAAAGGAAACGGTCGCCCATTGGCTGTTGGCGGCCCCCAACCCCAACCTGCAACCACCCTCTACGCACTCCACCTCCCCACACCCCCTCACCCCATACCTACCTCTGCAGTGAGGCACGATGATCTTCAGTGGACCGGGAACACGTCTGCAGTTTTCAAAGCCGACTGCGAACTGAAGAAATGCCAGTAAGCTGTATAATGGCATAAATAGGGTTTTTTCAACTTTGGTGCATATCTTGGGCATTTTTGGGAATTTTGGCACCAAATGTTCAACATGGGGTTATTGAGACCTCTCCTCATGAATTCAGGCACTGTCATGGTGATATTCGGTCCCGAAAGGTGATTTTGTGGTCACTGTGCAAAATCACCTTTCGGGACCAATTAACAAAATGACAGTGCCACTGTTCACGAGGTGGGCTCCCAAAAAGCCTATGTTGCAAATTTGGTGAAACAATTTCCATAAATTACTGTGTTACGAGCATGCATTGCACAGTTCCTGTGCACGCATGTAACTTCGAGAATTTTTAATATTTTTGCTCCAGATTTTTAACATTGACATTTTTTCATACCTCCTTATGAACAGTGCAGCTGTCATTTCCCACAGCATGCCTTAAATATGTTTTTGCACATCCGATGCACAGTGGCGAAGTCGACGTAGGAAAACAATGTTCGACAAAGACTAAGAAAATCACAGTAACACTGTTCATGAGCAGAGGTCCCAAAATGCCTATGTCAAAAATTGGGTGGACAAATTCCAAAAAATGACTGTGTTATAAGCGTGTGTTGCGCAGTTTCCATGCACGCTTTTAACTTTGAGGTTTTTTAATATTTTTTCTCCAGATTTTCAACATTGCCATTTTTTCACACCTCCTTGTAAACAGTACAGCTTCATTTTTCACATCCTGCCCGAAATGTGTTTTCGCACATCTGGTGCACAGTTGCACAGTCCCTGTAGGAAAACAATGTTCGGGACACAGTAAGAAAATCACAGTAATACTGTTCATGAGCAGAGGTCCCAAAATGCCTAAGTTGAACAGCTGGTCAAAAAATTCCACAAAATGACTATGTTACAAGTGTGCATTTTGCAGTGTCCACGCACCGTCGTAAGTTCGAAAATGTTTAATATTTTCACTCCAGATGTTCAACATTGCCATTTTTGCACACCTTCGCATGAACAGTACAGCTGTCATTTTTCACATCCTACCCAAAATGTGGTTTTGCACATCTGGCGTACAATGGCATGGTCACTGTGGGAAAACAATGTTCGGGACAAAGTAAGAAAATCATACTGCCACTGTTCATGAGCAGAGATCCCAAAATGCCTATGTTGAAAATTTGGTGAAAGAATTCCAAAAAAACAGACTGTTACGAGCATGTGTTGCCTAGTTTTCATGCACGCTCATAACGTCAAGCATTTTTAATATTTTCACTCCAGATTGTCAACATTTCCATCTCTTCACACCTCCTTATGAATGGTGCAGCTGACATTTTTATGTGGTGCAGAATGGTGCTGCGGTCACTGTGGAAAATCAACGTTCGCGACACATTAACAAAATCACAGAGACACTGTTCATAAGCAGAGGTCCCACATGGCTTTCGTGAGCTGGGGTCACTAAAAGGCCATGTTGAAAATTTGGAGTGCAAATACTGTACCAAAAAACGCCCAGGATGTTAGGGTTTCTAACCATAACATCCCACCCTGGGATCAGGGTGTGCCTTTGGATTGTTTGCTGTAATGCTCATGCCGTTGCACCCTGATCCTGCAGCCACTCACAGGCATCCAGGTGTGCCTTGGACTCTTTGGCTCCAAAGTTCACCCCATTCTTCCATGCTGCACCCATCTCAACATACTTCCTTATGAAATGGGGTGAGCGTAAGGCCTGATGACCCCAAGGCACAATGCGACACTTGTCAGAGTCTGCAGGGTAGGGTGAAGTGAAATAGCATTAGCGTTATGGCCAGTGACCCAAAGGCACACCCCAATGCATGCCGCTCTCTGCAGAGTGGGCTGGGGTTCACGTCGGTTCTATATTTCACTGCCATTCCTAGTATGCATCTCTCTAACTCTTACACTATCAAGGCCAATGCCAGCAAGACAACATTTGGCATTGACAAATGCTTGTTTAGTGATATTACCTCTTTAAGAGAACCACAGTCTACTTAATTTGTGATTCTATCACTTTAAAAATGTCCTGCATTCTCTCCGGTGGCCATCTTAGGAGGGGATGCATTCACTGATAGGCGCCATCTTGGTGGAGGGGTAAGAATGTTATGCATCCATCTGCTGCCAGGCCCAAACATTATCTCGGGCTGGCCAATCTTGTGAGACTTGTGCCTATTTCAAGATGGTGGTGTGATATGCAGGTAGAGACTCCTTGTGGCTTATAGATACCGGGAGCTCCTTGGGAAGTAAAACTTTTTTTGTTCGTTTTAGATTGGGGAGTTTCAGTCTTCCAATCCTGCACCGAGCGTGGCTGGGACTATCCCGATGCTGGTGTGGCTGACCCGAAAGTCGGAATCAACCGTTCCAGAACCTGGATGGCTCCCAATTGAATCATCCTGCAGGTAAGGACATAAGATGCAGGGAGAGTGAAGCAGAAAACTCGGACCACATTAATTCATTTTCCCTACCTAGGTCGTGGTTGAAAGAGGTAAACCGTGATCTGCAGGGACAAACCGGAGCCACATGGATCTTTTTCCCTTTAAATTGTGCACTCCAACCTTGGTTAATCAAGGTAAGCTGAGGTGGTGCACTTCTTGCCAGTTTCCAGTCTCTGGGTGGTAGCTTCTCAGTCCCATACCTTGGCAGAGCAAGGTAAGGCCGAGGTTGGGACACACATCATAGGATATGTATTTTTTTATAAAAATAACTAGCGTTTTCTAAGCGCAACAATGTGAAGCTGTATATATATATATATATAGATATATATATAAAATACATATTTTGTCTGTTCCAGCACTGAGCAATGCAGCATGTGGTCCTGTAAATATAGACAGCTCAAATATTTAACTGCAAAGTTGCTAACTGTAACTAAAAAGAGAGTTTATTTTCTTACCCAATGTTGTTTGGCACAGAGCCAAGTAAAAAACGTGCCCAGCCTGGAGAGATGTACAAAAAGTACTGAGGATTCTGGGAGTTGCAGGGGAGGCGACAGATCGCATTTCAAATCTGGAATTCTTTTTCTGCATCAGCCTATGAGGAGAGTGCTTGATAACCCATGTGTTGAGACTTGGAGTGCTGTAAAAAGGTGTGATAGATAATTAGTGTTACACTCACACCTGAAAAATGAAAATCATCACTTAATAATAGCGCCAGACTTTATATGGACCATGATTACCCTTGGTGTCATGGCAAGGCGTAGGGCATGCATTCCAGCCACGCAAGCTCAGAAACAAAATGAACTGAGGTCCTCCACTCCCTACTCTTCTAAAATATCTTGTCCCCAGGTCACACCTGGAAATGAGCTCTGGCTCAGTGTGCCTTTCCTGATTACCGAAATTTTAAATAATAATAATTATAAAAATAATTTGAAGATGGCTCCGTGACTTTTGACTCCCTCGAAAGGGTTACAGAAGATCTAAGTAAGTGAAAGATAATGATCCCCCAACCACAGAGGGTGGCTCCTATACAATTGCTGGCCAAAATACTGTCTCAAAAGCAGTGAACCCAAACCTGAGACCAGCATCATCAGCATGGATCCACATTCAAGAAGGTCATAGCTGACCTACAGAATCGGGAGGACACACAGCCCTTGCATGACACCATTACTGATCCTTGACTACCAGCATACATGAAGTAAACAACTAATGGTACAGGTACTGGTTTTCCGGCACCTACTGCTCATTCTCCCCCTCCCCCTGTGTCTCCCCATGGCTCTGTGGGTCCCTTGGTACTTGTGCTAGAGCCCGCATTATACACAACCTCTAAGCCAGTGGTGCACAACTTTATTTTGTGGAGGGCCAGACTGAAGACTTGAGTGGAGGTCGAGGGCTGAGGGCCACTGTAAAATGGCCCAAGGTGACAAATGTCCGGCAAGACATTATTAAATGTACACATAAAACAAATCAAAACATACATTTATCTATTTATTATTTATTTATCAACATGTTACTGAAACTAAAAACAACAACAAAAAAAAGAAAGACTGCTAGTGGAAGCTGCTAGGTCCTGGGGCCACAGACAGCTGATGTGAGAACCATTGTGGCCCCTAGGCACTGCGTTGTGCACCCTGCTCCCTAAGCAATGCTACCTGGTCCCTTGTAAATATGAAGTTGCATAGCAAATAGTAAATGCTGCCGACCTGGAGCTCTGTATGTGGCTGGTTCGGACACTCCCACAGTGCGAACCTGATAAACACCGCAGCAAAGAGCAGGTCATGATCATGTAATTCTCAGCTGGGTGACCTCACAGAAAAAAGGGACAACTGCATTCAAACCTCCAAATGGCTGTGGGGACAGTCATTGAAAGAACACCTAGGTTTGGCAACAGACCAGTGCAGCGTTGAGTATGCAGGTTAGCTGGGGCTCTGGCCAGGCACTTCGGGGATCTGGAGGAGGGTCTTGATGACTGAGGAGGCTGTGAGTTGTCCAGGGGTTGGGGCCTACAGTGAGCAGTACCTGGAGTGGGGGCCCAGACCTGGATTCATCCTATCCATGAACTTTAAAAGGGGCTAATCCTGGGAGTGCTATGCTGTGGACTAAAACTACAAGAGACTATGTGGTGACCCTGTGGTGCTGAATTGAATTGCCCCAGATTTTGGACTGGCGTCCCAGTGCATACTCGGCCCACTCTGATGCCCATTACTTGATTCCCTCTCCTTCCATGCTCAGCACCCCCAATACACCGGATTTAACAGTATACCTGGCTAACTGAGACTTTAAAGTCATGCATGTGAAATGATAGCTCATGTCTAAATCTAAATACCGCACTCTTTATACCAAATGTTGGCACCCCACAAGATAACCCTAAACCTCTTTGCCCACAACATCCCCATCAATGAGGGAGCTCTGGCTGAGCTCACAGTGACTGAAAATCACCCCAGCTACAACATCTTACTCGAGCTGTAAGCAACAAAAAACCCACAGGGTTTATGTAGCAACCCTTATTTGACCACTGCAGAGTCCAGGATGGTGCCTTGAATTCCAACCGTCTCCCTCTCATTACAGGGGAGACCCTCAAACCAGCAATTTTAAGCCCTCTGAATGTCTTGGATACTGAGCCTCCAGACACTGAACAGGAGAGTGGGCAGTAGGCAGGCAGATCTCAGTGTCAGTATGCCATGGAGGCTTCAGTCCAGAGATGTGCTGTTGCTCCCCTGATCAGACTAATACCTACCCTCTTCTGTATGGGAGTCAATCAAACCTGATTGACTAATACCTATCATCTTCAGTTTGGGAGTCAATTAAATGCATACCCCTCTCAGGTCCCCCCACAAAATGCTTGTTAGTTTACCAGGCTCTCAGTACCTACTTGTACACTTAATTGTAGTTGCAAGCGACTAACTTTTTTCCTTCATAGAACTATGATAATACTTGGAGTGCCTAAACCCTATGCGCCTGATCTGAGTGAGAAACCATTCCCTAGGAGATTACCCCCTCTGCCTGCAACTTCTCCCACCCCCTAGAGGGACTGGAGCAGCTGGAATTCCTGGTTCCTACATGCCACACTAACCAGGAAAGCTGCCGACTGCCCTTCTGTCCACTGTTGTATTACTCTTCTACCACTATAGTTTCTTCCCCCCTCATTAAATAGAGAATAAAGTATGGGTCAGGGTGTGTAATGAGAAGTTACACACACCCGAGGGTTAGATGCTACATAAACCCTGAGAGTCAAGCTCAAGGGTTTATTAAAAGCATCTAACCCGCGAGGAGATGATATTAAACTTGAGGTTTACACACTGTCCCATATTTTATTTTATATAATTGCTGGGTTTGCCTTTTTCACCTCAGCAATTATATAAAATTAATGCAGGCTGCTGCGCGGCCCGCCTGGTTCGATTTGAGCATCCAGTCTATGACTCACGGTGCCATTTTCAATTAATTTTAAACTTTTTTTTGGGGGGGTGAGCAGTAGAAACAGGGTCTCTTTAGCGTTGCAGATTCTGTTTAAAAATTAAACTTACCGCCGAGTCCATTTCTAAGTGGCGGTTCAGTCTTTTGGGGGAAAGCAGTGTCTAGCGTTATGAAGGGAATAGCAGCAGTGGGGCATGTGCAGAGTGAGGGGAACTGTGTGCCTGTTTGCCGTTATAAATGCTCCTTTATAACGGCAAATTACGCCATGGCTTCCCTATGGGAAAAAGGCTAAGCCAGTTATTATACTAAATTTATATTCAAGTGGCTTTGGACCGAGATAGGGTAATGACATCGACCTCACCCCACCACCCTAGGATGATCTTTTTGTCTGAAGGCCCCTCACCTGAGGCCAGAGCTCCTAGTGGGTTTCTTAACCCAGCCATACAAGACCGATTGACCGTGGGCTCCTGCTTTGGAAGTATACAGTTTTCCCCAGTTTGCGGGATATTGCCCAGTTGGTGCTCCTGAGGTACAATTCTGTATATTCCCCTACTGTTTGGTTAGCAAACTAGGTTGGCAAGCCACCGGTTGAAGTTACTTCACCTATTGTATGTAAAATGTCTACAATATCAGTTTTCTTGAATTTTACAAGTATTGCCAGAATGGTTTGGGTGGGGGCAGTGGGAGACTGACCCAGCCCAGCTGACTTAGAATAATAATATGTTATCATGGCTACACCACAATTTCACTTATTCTGCCTTAATGGAATGGCCTTACCAACACGCTGAAATGCTATTAAGTCATCACACAGATTAAAACATACAAACATAAAAACATGACACCAAATAAAGACCTTATGGTCTTTCTTGTCTGCTTGAATGTGCAGATTCTCCTGTGTCTACAGTGGGACCTGCACCCCTCTCCAAATTTCCACTGTGCCCTCAATCCCCCATCCCTCTAACAACTTTTCCTTTCATTCTGTCCCATCCTGCCTTGAAGCTACTGTATCTACCATTTTTAGGGAGACCATCTCTACTGGCAACTAGTTCCACTTGGCCACCACTCTCTTAGTGAAAAAGTGCCTCCTCATCTCTCTCTCTTGAATCTTTCCCCTTCCAGCTTTAGGCTATTCCCCCTAGTGGACTTGTTCACACTAAGACTGAATAGGCCCTCCGTATTGACCCTATTAATACCTTTAAGTTATTTGAAGGTCTCAGTCATATCCCCTGTCTCTCTTCTGTCCTAAAGGTAGTGCATGTTGAGCCCCCTGAACCTCTCTTCATAGGTGTTGCCCCGCTGGCCCTGGATCATCTTGGTTGCCTTTCTCTGAACTGTCTCCAGCTAGTTAACATTCTTCTTAAGATAAGGGCACCAATACTGCACACTGTACTCTAGGTGCAGCCCTACCAGTGACGTATACAGCAGCAGTCTGACCTCCGCTTTCCTACTGGTAATCCCTCTGGCTCTGCAGCCCGGCATCGTATTTGCTTATGCTGCTGATCTCCTGCAGTGTGCTGAGTGCTTCATGTCACTCTTGATGATAACACCCAGGTCCTTTTCTTTCTCTGACTCAATGACTTGCACAACCATCCAACCGGTATTTGGTTTCTGGGTTCTTCACTCCCAAGTGCATAAAACTGCACTTATTAGCATTGAACCCCAGTTGCCAAACGCTAGATTACTTCTCTAACCTAGCCAGATCTTTCCTTAGTTCCTGTCTTCCCTCCTCTGTGTCCACCCTCCCACAAAGCATTGTATTGTCCATGTACAGGCAAATTTTACCTTTGATCCCATTTGCTACATCACTGATGAAGATGTTAAACAACACTGGACTGAGCACTGAGCCTTGTGGGACCCCACTGGTCACCAGCCTGGCTTCTGAGAATCTCACCACCTTTTGACTTCTGTCCTGCAACCACTTTTTGACCCAACTAGCAAGCTTGCCCCCATCCTCAGGTTTTCCAGCTTCCTGACCAGTCTCTTATGAGGTACAGAGTCAAAGGTCTTGCTGAAGCCCAGATACAGGATATCAGCCCCATGGCCCCTGTCCACTGTCTTTTTTTTTTTGTTAATTATTTTTCCCTCTGTTCATGGTCTGTGAGGCCTTTTTCAGGCATCCTGCCTGTTCCTGCCCTGCCTGAAGTCTTCCGACCTCAGCTTCCTCTCTCCTCCCCTCAGCCCACAGTCTGCACCCCCAGCTTAACTACTCTGGGATGGGGCTGCCCCTCCTCTTTGGATGCTCTTGCACATGTAGTCTACATCTGTGGGTGAGGGCTTCGGGCAGTGGAACCTGGAAGGCCAGGCAGGATGGACCCAACCGTGGGCGTGGGGGCAGGTGCCGTCGCCTACCCAGCAGACTGAGTGTTTCCTTTGTTCTGGTGTTCACCCCCCCATGCATGGCACACGTCCTGATGCAATGGTGCATGGCAACTCTTCCTTTGCATCAGCCATGCTGAGTACATGCTGCCCTACATGCTGCAGTGCCCTCCGGTCTCCACCGGAAGCCGCTGGCATGCCAGGCAATTCCCAACCCCCCCCCCCCGGGAGGAGAGCAGCCCAGCAGGTGCTCAATCCTCAACCCGCCCTGCCGATCCCCAGCATCTGAGCTCGCTCCCCAACTTGGGTCGCCATGAGAGGCGAGGTGTGGCGCCCAGCGCCCAACACTCAGCGTCACCGGGCCAGCCCCCCCGTCCACTGTCTTGGTCACCAAGTCAAAAAAGTCAATTAGAGTAGTCTGGCAGGACCTCCTCAACACAGATGCATGCTGCCTCTCATCTTGCAGCTCATTGTCCTTAAGAAAGCCCACCAGTCTTTCCTTCAGGATAGTCTCCACCAGTTCCCTCGCTATTGAGGTCAGACCGACTTCCCTGTAATTCCCTGGTTCATCCCTTGCACCGCTTTGATGAAGAGGCACCACATGTGCAGTTTTCCAGTCCTGGGCACATTCCTGGACTCCAGAGAGGTGTTAAACTGGTCTGTCAGGGGACCCACCAGCACCTCCACCAGTTCCCTTAGGACCCTTGGGTGCACTCCATCTGACCTTCAGGATTTGTCCACTTTCTGCGCCTTTAGGCCCTTATGTTTGTTTGTTTGTTTATTTTTATACTGAGTGACCAGTGAGCATATGTAACCCCTTGTTAGCCGGGGTTACTAGAATCCCAGTAAGACCTAGTGGTAGGCAGGGAAGGCAGCTTGTGAAACTCCAGTTAAATGGGTTTCACACTGTCTCACTCTGTTCTCAGTCTCAGCTGAGACTGAGGGATGACATCACCAATAGAACTTTCGCAGCTACATAAGCCGCATTGGAATCTGCAGCAGAGGGAGTTAGATAGAACGTTGGGAGTTTTCAAAGGGAAGTGGGCAGTTTCCAGTTTGCCTTCAAGAGGAAGGAGTCAGTGTCAAGTGGTGGAGACCGCTGTTCGGGTCTCAGTGCCCCTCCCTCCGGGGGGGATGTAAAGATCCCCATGCAGATTACTGGGGCAATCCCCTTAATTCTGCCAAGAGGAAGAAAAGTTGCCATTTCAGTTCAGTCTTTGTTTTGAAAAGTTGGAAGATTTGTGATTCGCCTGTGGGGCACCTGCAACTAAAGGGTCAGTGTTTGCTCTAACATGAGAGGGCAAAAAAATGTGTTTCTTCAGCCTGGGACATGTGAGGAAATCTAGGAATTGAGCTACAATTTGGGAAGCCTATAGGACTAGGTCAAACAAGTGGAGTAGTGTCAAATGCTAGAGTGCTATGTGATTCAAGTAATATGTACAGAAGATGCGCCAGATCATCTACCCTTTAATCTACATTCAGAAATGGTTCAGTTTTCCCAGGGAAATGGCCGGGCATGGGCTGTGGGAGCTGGAGGTGGGCAAACCCCCCATCTTTAGTAACCAGGTCCACCTCTATGGATTTCTGCTGTGTTGCTACTTTGCCTCATGCACTTGGCCAGTGATGAGGGAAGTACCCAGACGTGGGGCTGCAAAAAGGAAAATCTCTCTAGGAGTCACAGACTCTAAGTGGTGTGGGCAGCCACAACAAGTGTAAAGAAGAATTCTCTTTGTGAGATGGGGAGTCATAAGAAGTAAGGAAGAAATCTCTCTAGGAGTCGCAGACTCTAAGTGGTGTGGGGAGCCACGATAGGATAATTGGTTCATTCTTCCAATGGACCGTGAATCAAGTGGCCGGCAGGGGAGCCGGGCCAGTCGGGCTATGTACCCAAAGCGTGTGCAAGTCCGGGCTGTGTGCCTGGTGGGTCCTAAGCCTGAAAACAGTATAATTGGTTCATTCTTCCAGTGGACCGCATTGTAGTCTCTAATCTGCATTACCAGGAAATGTAGCCCCATGGGGGTCCGTCTATGCTTTGTTTTGTTCATCTAGTTTGTGAATAAAAGCCACACTGAAGAATCCCTTTCCGGTTCTGGACATTACAGTTATTGCTTCCTGTGTTCGGATTTACTTGGGTGCCCCTGTGAAGAGTAGCCAAACTTAGGTCCCCCTGTGCAGAGTAACCTCATCATCCCCGAACCCAGGTCCCCACCAGGTACTGCTGTCAGCTTCAACAGCATGCCACCTGTCGTTTGGCAAAAAGGCAGGGGTGAGGGGTTACACATAAAATGGCCATTTTTACTGGTGGCCAGTCACAAGAAATCCACAAAAACATAATACAGTACATATAATATACAAAAAATTGTACAATGTAATTTACAATCAATTAAAACCTTGACATTTAGCTTCCAATGACATTAATTTTTGAAGTATACACTTAAAAGATGAAATGTTAACAGACATAACAACCTTTTGAGGCAGATCATTATACAGTTTTACAGCATAATATTGCAAAGAATTCTGTGCCATTGTTTGAAAAAACAGAATCTGAAATTTATAACTTGCCTGTGACCTAGTCGAAATTGTGTTAATCGGTCTGGGAAAGAGCTCAGAAATTGTCCCGGGTAAATATCCCAAATGCAATTTATGTACAAAAACTAAAGCACACAATTTAAATCTATTAAAAAAAGACAAACACCCAAAATAACTATATAAATGACAATGATGTGTCCTTTTGTTCTGTCTATGTATGCTGTCCACCTCTATTACGCCAATGGTGACTCCCCTTCCCTGTCCTCACCCCCTGCTCCATTGTGGCACTGACCTGTCCTTCTCGCTAGTGAAGACCAAGCAGAAGTATGTGTTAAGCACCTCTGCTTATGTAACCCCCCCCCTAGGTTGGGGGCTTACCGTAGTGCTTCCTGCCCTTCTCCATTGTCTGCTTCCTTGTCCCACGTCCCTGGCTCTTCTTTTGCCTGCTGCTGGCTCCTGCTGTTTTGCTCCTTGAGGGGGTGGACTGTAGGAGTGCATATTTAAAAAAGGATTAACTCGCCTATTTTCGGCGAGGTGTCCAGGCGAACTGCTGTGTGACTTGCATTTGTGAACATGCGAGCTGGTGGAGTGTGCATGAACATAATAGTGCTACTGCGCTCAAAGTGTAAAAGACACTCCAGTGGCTTCTGCAGCCATACGTCTGCTCCCCTCTGTGTGCTCCGATCCAAGGACAGCTAATCGTGAGGGGCAAGAGGAGCAATAAAATAAACTTTGTTGTGGCGGTTAAAGGGGCCTGTTGCTTTAAGTGTAACTGCTGCCGCAGAATCTACGCTACAATACAGTGTACAAATACCAGCCCATGATGACGTACAGACACACAAAACTGGTCGCAGTTCCCAGTAGCTATGGCCTGGTTGTTTGGTACACTTGCAGTGTGTTTTAAACTTTGAATAAAGAAAACCTGAATTGGAAACTTGGCTGAGGAGTGCTGGTATTTGTAGACTTTATTGCTGATCATTTTGCCAAGCACCTTCTGTAGCTGTTTTTGTGTCCTCTCTGCTGCAGAATCTACAGAGAATGCCTGCCGCCTGGGGGGGACACACTAACGGGGGCAGCAGCAGGTAGGGGATGCCCCTTTCAAGCCCCGCTCTACCACCGGACATTAAGGCAGAGGGGCTACTAATGGACACTGGGAGCCATTATTTATAAAGGCCCTTCAGAGTTTGTAAAAATAACTGCAAAGTTAGAACTGTATGTGGACTGTTTTTTTCAGAAACCATATTCCCCTCACCAGCCAATCAGCATTCTAGGAGACTTGGAGGACTGCAGCTAAGGCTCCTGGGTAGGAGGTATGAAAAATAGTTTAGCGATCAAATGAGCAACCAATCAGGCATTGCATAAGCCTAATATATATTAATTTTAAAGATGGACAGCGACAGCAGTATTAACCAACTGGAAGCTGCTATGCTCCCCTGAGACCATAGAACTGTTATCAGCTTGGTCAGTTGGTGGCTGAAGCTCTCTGATAATAGAGGGGAGCTGTGGGTGAGTGGAGGTGAGGGGCATAGCCAGGCCAGATGTCCTCTGAGTCTTCCCCATGGCTCATCCAGAAGTATCCTGGTAGTCCTCCCCAGGGCTCTTTCAAGATATTTCTTGTAAGCCATATGCGTAGGCTCACCCAGTGGCAGAGACTGCTCCAGGGCACTCTGCAGAAAGTGTGAATTAAAGGGGCCCTGCTGCATTCCAGAGTTCTGAGTTGATCCAAGTGGAGACAGAGACTGCATCCTGTACTGACCACCTCAGAGTCAGGTAAGGGGGTCAGCTAGCCCTTATCAAGTGGGGTGGATCAGGCAACAGGGAGCCACTGGCTTGTGCTCAAGTGCTGAGGTACTCTTGACCCATTTGGGGGAGTCAGGCCTTGGGGTCGCTCTTGGGGTCTAGGCTCCTTGTGAACCGGGAAGCCACTGTGCAGTGCTCTTGTATCCTGGGTGTGATTCTGAAGAGCTGAGACCAGAGAAGAGGGTCTAGAAGGGTTCTGCATCCATGAACATGTGAACCAGAAGGGCTGTGGCTTGAGAGCTGAGAGGGAGGAGCAGTGTTTACAGAGGTGTGAGACAAGAAGGACTGGACTGTTGGTGCCTGCTTAAAAGAATCCAAGGCTTCTGGGCTGTTTTCCTGCTCTTTCTGAACTGCCATCCTGCTGCTGGTCTGCTGCATCCAAGGGTCACCTGAGTGCTGGCATTGCTGGCTGAATTTTCTGTTTCTCCAAGTTGGATTATAATTATTGCCTTCAATGGCTGCCATTTCCGCTTCTGAAGTTCAGGTTTTAAAAATTGTGCTAGCACACTATGGCCTGTTGGGGTGTTAAATTGTAAGCTTGCTAGATTTCACCAAGTGCTCCACTGCAAGATCCAGGGTAACTCTGCAATCAGGCTTATAATGGGACAGTGTCATAACACCTGGGTACATAGAGCCTAATGTTTAATATTGCACTTGTGCTTATAGTTTTATTACTAGTACCAGTGCGGAGGCTGGCATGGTCAATGGTTGTTTACATCAGCCGTTACTAGTTTATCAAATATTCAGATTGCTGTTCTATATTTTTGCATTCCCATTACCCCTTTCCATAATAATAAATCTTTTATTACTGTTGTTTAAAGGGTCTGTGAGGAAGCTCCAACGAGTGAAGGGCTGAGGTATCTGGGAGAGTGGTCCCAAAAGCTCACTGATCGTGTGAAAGCTTTATTTGTATTTGTACTAATAAACTGATTTTTCTGGTGGAATTCTACTGTTTCAGTTGCATCTTTGCATAAGACCTGTGCTGCAGTTTACTTGCTCTGGAGTGCGGCTTGTCTTTCTTTTGTTGGAGTCCTATTTGGGGTTAGCAAACCCTCAACATGCACTGTCCCTGACCTGTGAGCACTGTAAAAGCTGCACCTGGTCTTTATTCTCTTAGGTCCCTTCCCAATCACCATCTATTCTATTTCCCTGTGCCTCACACCACCCTCTGAGCCATACATTAAACTCCTCAATTCTAACATCCCTGGTGGTATTAGCCCTTGGAACTGGTAGTACCTCCAAGAAGGCTACAGTACTCCCTGCCTTGCTGCAGATTTTCCCTACCTCCCTGTACCTCTCTTGCACCACTCCCACCTCACATCCTGCAAGGTCGTTCATACTCAGTTGTACTTTCCTGGGTCATGCCTGAAAATAAGCAAATGTTTGCCTAGTGCACCTTATCTGGGAAACAAAAACGAAATAAATAAAATTATGTGAGGTTTCCCACCCTCTGGCCCCACATGCTTGGCTTTCAGAGAGCCCGATCTCCTTGTTGTCATCCCTGGCATACTTTCTAACCTGCTATGACTTGCTCTTGACCCCATCTCTTCCTACCTCATCCCCTTTACTATTGAATTCCTTAAGATCACCAACCTTTCCCCAGCTTCCTGGGCCCCTCCCTCATCTGCCCATGCTGCTGCCCACACCTGCCTGCCCCCTCCTCTTCATGCAGATCTTGTACTCCCCATCAACCACTCTCAAATCAGCTACCCCATTCCAACCCTTTCCACCTGACCCTCAGTTTCCCTTGGCACTCCCCCAGCCTTTCCGTTCATTCACCCTCCAGCTCGTCTCCTTGCTCACCTTTCCCCACCATCCCTTTCCCTGCTTCCCCCAACCACTCCCTCTTACCTGAACTTTTTTCCTCTTGTCCCCCCACCCTACCATCCCTGAAATTCTACCTCTTACTGCCTTCTTCCCTCCCCATGTCACTGTCCTTATCCATCCCTCCAAGATTCCCCTCTTCCCCTCTGTCCAGTGGGAGGAAACTGTTTTGCACTGGCACCACTGGTGGTGTTTCCACTGGACACCCTGTAGACCTGCTTGACCTATGGTCCCTAATGTGGACCACCATCTTACAGTATAAGGGATATCAGTATTTACTCATGCTTACTATGATGTATTAGGCAGTGTTATATTTGTGATCTTAGCGCGCCACCTACAGCTATTAGCCATAATGCTTTGATCAGTATGTTCTATGAATTATTCTACTATAACCCAAAAGTAGTTTTAGTCAGCACAATTGCTTATCGCTGTGTATGTGCAAACCTAACGGCCTTGGGTGCGAGCCGCCCACCTTACCCACCAATTGAAATGCTTTGTTTAGCTTTTGTACTATGCAGATGAGCACATTACCAGGTAATGGACCTTCTTATCTCTGAGTATATAATTTTTCTGTAAGATTATTGTTCTCTGAGTTTTCCTATGATGACACCAGGCGTTCGGAGGTTCTGGACTCCCAGCTATGGTAAGCTATCCTTTTTACATGTATTTGGTAACAAACCTTTTGTTCTGCAACCCTATCCCTGTGTCATGTTTTGCCATCAGGTTTAGATCCTGCCGTGACTCCAACAAATGGTGACCCTGGCACAGACCTGATTGGACAGAACCGAAGCAGTACAAAAAAGGTATACAGATGAACGGACATGGGAATAACCAAGGTGCCCAAACCTACACTTACTTGTTCAACCCATACAGACAATCTTTCAGGCCCTCTGTACCACGAACAGGACTGGGAATTGCAAAGGTGTTTGAACATACACCCCCTTGTTCACTAGCAGCATTGGTCTGTGGAATTCCATATCTCAAACGTGTAACTGTCTAGCTGTAGAGTAAGAGGTGGATCAATACTCCTTGGACTCCTCACTGGTGCAGGAAAAGGGGAGCTCAAGTTAGATGTATCAGACTTTCCAACCTCCCATGAAGGTTGGGGCAATTTCGCACTGGACATGACGTCGCACGGTCATCCTATATAGTATATGTGCATGCTGTATTCGGAGACCAAACCTACAGTCAAGAAACATGACCAAAAGGGTGTAATGGCTACCACCCTGTATGCTGCACTACAGGCAGTGGAAACAGAAAAACTGAAAAAGGAACTGAACTCCAAGTCCCGAGAAATAGGTGAGCAACAGAGGGAGTTGGACCAGGAAATCCAAAAACTGAGAAATGAGACTCAGAATGAACTGCATTGCAATGCGCAGGAGAAAGACAGAGAGGTTGTTAGATTGAGAGAGGATTGTGAAAAGTTGCAGCAGGATAAAAAGCATGTGTTACATTTGAATGATTTGCTTACTGATATGAATGATACGTTGCAGAATGAGAATGAGGAGTTGTATGACGAGTTGGGAAAATGCCATGAAGCACTGGACAGGGAGATCAAGGAAAATCACGAAGTGAGTGCCATGTACAGAGTTTTGCAAGAGCATTTCAGTAAGAGACAGTACAAAGACAGAGTAAATCATTCGATGTGTAAAGGCAAGATGACAAAGTTACGTCAGTAGTTGGAAGTCCTGAAGTGTCACGTAAAAGCTATGCCGTATCCCCAGCCCATCAACCTGGCATCATTGGAGGATGGTGAAAGCAATGATGGTGACATTGGGATGCTGGAGGGTGGAAGCCTCACCCACCACCGGTAGCCATCTTGAGTAAGCAAGACAAGGGCAAAGTGGAAACCTTGAGTGAGCAAGTGGTCCTGAAGGCTGTAATCTACGAGGCACAGTCCACGGTGATCCATCAAGCCCTGGCCAACATGTTGAAGAAGGAGGTGCAACAACAGACTCTCCTTCCGGGCATGATGAACGCTACTGCTGAGGCAGTCATCAAGTCCATGACAGGGCATATGGAGCCCACTCCGAATGCTCTGTAGTTTGCACAAGCCATCCAGGCTATCGTGGACAAAGTAGGCTGCATGGCCTCTGGCGATAATCTTAGTTGCCATTTGGAAAAGGCACAAAATCAATGTGAAATGCTTAGCCTTCCAGCTGAGCACAGAGTCCAGGTTTTGAAACAAATTGTAGACCCCATGTTGTGGGCCAAGCTGCCCGGAGCGGTATGTAATGATGTCAAGACAGAATATGACATAGTAGCAGCCAGCCTCCTGGTGGCACACAATCCCAATATGATTGGTGTGATGCTTGCCCATCCAGTAAAGCAATTCACCAAAGAGATGATGGCCCAGTATGATAGCTGCTTGTGGCTTGCCTCTGCAGCGGGCACTGGCTAATGAATCTGCATACCGACACTCGACTGAGTACAAAAGCCTGTTCCTAAAAACATGCAGCCATCCCTTCATGAGAAGGTTGAAACAGGGTATTTCCGAGATGGGACCACTTCCAAAACATCATGGATAGAGTGGAATGTATGTATCAGATTTATGTGTGTGACCTGGGATCAGGTTCCAAGGCCAAAGTGGCTGCGGTGCAGAATGGCACTGAGTCATCCACACAGTACATGGTGGAAGGGAAATCCAAGGATTCCCAAAAGGATAAGCCCTTCTACCAAAATTGAGGTGGGTCGAACAAGAACAGAGGTATCGGCAGAAGCTAAACCTGCAGAATGCGAATGGGAATAAT
Source organism: Neoceratodus forsteri (assembly GCA_016271365.2). NCBI lineage: Eukaryota > Metazoa > Chordata > Ceratodontiformes > Ceratodontidae > Neoceratodus > Neoceratodus forsteri. The sequence continues at coordinate 158,151,096 of CM057458.1, read as the reverse complement.
GGACAAAAACAGTGGTCTGGCTCTTCGTACTGGGATTTGGCCAAAGAAAACAACTGGCTTCAGGAGTTTAAGGCCAAAGTCCAATCACTAACAGCAGCCATCCCAGCAAGAACTGTGGCTGCCATCCCTTTCACCCCTCCACTGGAGGAATCCGATGAGGGTGGATGGTCCAAGTCTCCATACTCCGAAGTGGTATAAATGCTTCAAGAGATAGACCTCTCATGTGACCAGAAGCAAAGTGAATCAGACTGACGGTGACAGGCCCCGATTCACATCATCACTACTTTGGCAACTGATGATTCCAGACATCCCCGTGTAGAAGCGGTGGTTGGGGGCCGTCAGCAAGAGTTACTTCTAGACATGGGCACTGCAGTTTCAGTACTGCACCAAGATGACCCGCAGCTATTCCATTGGTTGAAGGGAAAGTCCACTTCTGCCCAGACATTTGAGGGGACTGTGGTCACAACATACCAGTCCAAACTAATACCAGTCTTCATCAGTATCTTTGAGGTGGCACACTGCTTTGGCCTATGATACTACGTAATCACCAGAGCATCTTAGGAATAGATGTTCTCTCATGCCATGGCTGCTTGGTAGATTTAGCCAACAGGCTATTACTCCAGATACCTGGCCAGTGCCATATGCTTCTAATTTCTTTTTTTTGAAATATAACATCTTTATTGAGTTTTAGCATAACAAAATGTGTCTAACAATGAGAGCATGAGCCAGTACTAAGCACAGTGAGTACACAATAAGTACAAAGAAAGCCCCAGAATACTGCATGAATCATTAAATCTGAACAAAAAACAACCCCCCTACTAAAACACCCTACTCCCCCAACCCTCTATTCTTACAGCCCCCCCACCCCAGGATGTGCCTTATTGGAAAGAAAACATAAAACATATACCAAGAAGTAATCAGTATACAGTAGCCAGTATCAGTATAGGATAATACAAACCAGAGCAGCCAGAGGTATACACACATGGACATTAATTCAAATATGAAGCATACAATTTGCCCCATTTCTGGTCAAAAGATTTCATGCAGTTCCGGGAGCTTGCTATTAATCTTTCAGTCTTGAAACAAAGAGATATTTCTTTAATCCATTCTGCATATGATATAACCAGTTGGTCCATCCAATGTCTGAGAACCAGCCTTTTAACTGCTATAGAGATTAAAGCCATATGAAACCTATGTTCCAAGACCTGAATATTAGAGAACATCCCTAAAATACAAACTTCTATAGTAAACAATTCTCTCAATCTCAAAAGGGGATCTAAATTGGACTGAATTGAGTGCCCTAATGGAGCCACTTTATCACAGTGCCAAAAAATATGTACCAGGTTCCCTTCAGCTATGCCATACCTTGTGCAAATGTTCGAAGATAATCTACCTAGCCTGGCCAGCTTAACTGGAGTGTAGTACAAATGATTTAAAATATGATATTGGATAAGCCTGTGCCTATCTTGAGTGAGGTATCTGTGCATGTCCACCCGTATCTGCCCCCAAACCGAAGGAGAATCTGGCAGAAAAGAGGACCAAATTTTAGAACCAATAAGAGAATTAGGATATTTGGTACCCAATAGAAAGGAGTATATTTTGGAGATTCCATGGGGCTTATTGGCATACTCTTGTATCTGGTCTAAAAAGGGCCTGACTTGAGACAACATACATGTAGGTCCAAAAATAGAGACCATAAGGTGTCTCAGCTGAAAAACTTTAAAAATGTGTTTCTGAGGGATGTTGAATTATATCCGCCGAGGAAAGGAGGGAGTCCTGGAAGAATAGGCTTTCCGCACAACAATCCTGCAATTGAGGAAGCCAATCTAGGGAGAGTGGAGAGCCACCTATTTTAATGTTAGGGTTTAAAGTAAGAGGTTGAGCCGTATCTTTTTTTGGTAAAATATTTAAAAAATTCCAACACTGAGTCAACACCTTAATGGAGGTCCCTATAACACCACTTTGCAAAGGAGGAGGTAATGCGGAGAAAGTGCAATAAAAAACTCTAGATAACTGGCGACTATGCTTATCTAGAATCCTTCTCTCAAGCTGTAACCAGATTGGAAGGTATGCATCAGGCCTAGCATCATACCACCTCCCCATTTTTGACATATGACTCGCCCAGTAATAAAACATAAAGTTGGGAAGATGGAGTCCACCTCTCTCCCTAGGTAAGTTAAGTTTTAAAAAGGCCCTTCTGGGCTCCTTGTCCTGCCAAATGAATTTAGAAATAACAAAATGGAGCTGCTGAAAATAGGATGTAGGAAGATAAATATTCAGTAAATTTAAAGGGTAAAAAACCCGGGGTAATACATTCATTTTAATAATACTTATACAGCCCCACAAAGATAAAGGGAGAGCGGTCCATCTTTGAAGATCTTGTTGTATTTTAAACACCAAGCCATCCAGATTTAGCTTTCTGAGAGCCTCAGGGTCCCTAGTAAGATGTATACCTAAATATTTAAAAGAGGAGGGAGACCATTTCATACCAAACTGGGTGAAGTTGGCGTGGGGTGTTATAGCATTTAACGGAAATATGATTGATTTGTATAAATTCAGTTTATAATTGGCTACCTGTCCAAACCGATCAATGATTTGTAATATAAGTGTTAGAGAGGATTCCGGGTTAGCCAAATGTAAAAGAATATCATCAGCATAAGCTGAAAGCATCAGAGACTGCTGATGGACTAAGCATCCTGTAATCTGGGGTGAGTTCTTAATACTGAGTAGAAGAGGTTCCAAGTATAAATTAAACAAAAAAGGTGACAGGGGACACCCTTGTCGAGTACCAGTAAATAGGGGGAATCGAGAAGAGAAGACCCCATTACAATAAATTCTAGCAGTAGGGGACTTATAAACCGTCTGAATCCACTGATTGAAAGTGTCCGGAAAGCCCATTCTCTTAAGGGTAATCCAGAGAAAATCCCAGTGAACTCTGTCAAAGGCTTTCTCAGTGTCTAATGAGACCAAAACCATGGGAGCCTGGGAATCCTGGGCAGCCTGGAAAATATGCGAGAGGGTACGCAAATGATCAGCTGAAGATCTACCTTGAACAAACCCCACTTGTTCGGGACTCAGCAGATTAGACCAAGTCCGTTTAATTATAAGAGATAAGATTTTAGTTAAAATCTTTATATCATAGTTTAGTAATGAAATTGGACGGTAACTGGCTGGGTCTATCTGAGGTTTATCTGGTTTCAAAATCAAAACAATCGTGGCTTTCAGTAAGGTGGGGTCCAGGAGGTCAGAGGTAAACATATAATCAAACAATTTCAAAAGAAGGGGAGCAATCTCCTTACAAAAAACTTTGTAGAAATTGGAGGGGAAACCATCAGGCCCCTTGGAATTTGTCCAGAGCTAGTCCCCCAATCGCTTCCTCCACCTCGGCCAGTGTGATGGGAGAGACCAAAATCTCGCCCTGATGGGCCTGCAGGGAGGGGAGAGGAAGGCCATCCAAAAATTGTTCAATGTGGGAATGGGAGGGTTGAGAGGGACCAATACTATAAAGGTCCTTATAGAAGGACTCAAAAACCTGGGAGATGTCCCGAGGGGAGGTACTGAGGGAACCGTCAGGGGAGGACAAGGAAGGGATCCATCTCGATCCCTCCACTTCCTGCAAGTGGAGGGCTAGCATCCTGCCTGGTTTTTCCCCTTGGTCAAAATAACGAGCCTTAGTTTTGAGAATGGCATACTCTGCCTTATTTCTTAACAGGTCCGAGTATTCATTCCTAAGTTTCAACAGAGTTTCCAAATCTGTTTGGGAAGATGAAGAGGATAAATTGTTTTCTACGAGCCTAATTTGGTTCGACAGCGACATGATCCTAATCTCCCTCTACTTTTTCCTTCTGGACGCTAACTTAATAAATTCTCCCCTGATGAAACATTTAAAGGAACACCAAATCAAGTCCTCCCTATTAGTTGAACCTGAGTTAATATCCATAAAGGAAGAAATTAGAGATTTATTATGAGAGACTATGCGTTCCTCTTTTAGAAGCTGTGTGTTTAATTTCCAGGAGGTGTCTCTTTGCACCTGTGGGTCAGGAGAAATCGAAATCTGTGCCACGGAATGATCCGATATCACAATTGGTTCAATTCACGTTTGTAAAATACCGGACAAAAGGGTGTTACTAACTAGAATAAAGTCAATTCTGGACCACGACCGATGAACTTGGGAATAGAAGGAAAAGAGCTGTCCAGAGGGATTAAGTAAGCGCCATGGGTCACATAAACCCAATAGATCCATAAAATCCGTCAGGGCAAGGTGGTTTTAATGGTCTATAAGATTTATCCAGGTTCTGAGACGGAGCAATGTTCCAATCACCCCTGAGTATTAACAAGGAGGGCAGGAACCCACTCAATTTGTCAGCTAGGCTCATAAGAAAGTCCAGATCTCCTCCCACTGGACCATAAATTGCCCCTAATACCACCCTGACATTATTGAGCATGCCCTTGACAATAATGAATCTGCCTTCATGGTCCATTAGACACTCTTCTGCCAGAAATGAAATATGTCTTTTTACCAATATAGCCACCCCTCTACTAGAAGATGTCCCACAAGAAGCAAAAATTTGGGAGTAGCCCTGCCGGCATAGCCCATTGACTTCTGATGTCATGAGATGGGTTTCCTGCATCAGAAGACTATCAACATTCAAAAGAGCACAGTTTTTGAGAACCTGGTACCTTTTAGACAGGTCTCTGGCACCTCTGACATTCCACGTTGCAATTTTAATCTACACCATGATCATGAACTATTATATTTAACAGCAAGGAAAATATATATCAAAGGAAAAATAAACCATCCCAAAAGGCACACCCCCACCCTCCATACTTGAAAAACTACACAACCAAACCCACCCATCCTCCCCACCCCCAGTACACCTGAAAAGTAGCCAGAGTGAAACAGGCTTCGCCATAATACTACAGCTCCTGACAGAGCAAACAATAAGAAGAGCAACTGTACCCAGAAACCCCCCTCCCCATTCAGATCCCCCAACTATATACAAAGGGTCTCCGACTAATCCCAGAAAATTATTAGGTACCTTAAACCTTGAGCCGGGGGACCAAAACCCATAGGCAACGTTCCATTGGGAGGCGGATTCTATACCAAGATACCAGTACCGAGAGGGTATACCCCAATTTGTCTCTGGTCCTAATAACAGATAATGACAGGGGACCCCCTGGCTAACATGCCTCTCAAGAAAAGTGCCTTTCACCCCTCTCCCTGGTGCACCATGCAGTCCTCCCAGAGTCAGCTCCATCCCGGAGCCCCCCATCCCGCTACCCTCTGGGAAACCAAAATACACCCTACTAGACTATATAGGAAGTAGGAATTCGAACAAATCAATGGGGACATATCTATCTATAAAAATATCTATTTCCCCAAACATTGCAAAAAAAAAAAACTATAACACCCCTTATAAAATTAGTAGTTTGGACTACTTAGGAGGGTAAGCTACTGCTTCAGAGAGCGCCCCCTAAAACACTCTTGAACTGTCCGACCTGCAACGAGAAGGTAGGAACCTCCAGAACCCCTCTGAGAAAACACCGCCTTTCCTAGGATCTCGGGGCACCATCCATGAAGGATATGATCTCAGTGGCATCAGCAGCTCTCGACTGCACTACCTCCCCCTAACTAAACAACTGAATTGCAAGCCATTCCATTCTTCATCACACAAGACATGAGCCAGAGCACAGAAGCAGAGTCCATTACAATTTGTATACTAGCTAAGCCATGAGCTGAAATCTTAATGCCCTGGTTGTGGTTGTAGTATCGGTCATTAGCACATCAAAAAATAATGTAAAAAGCCCAGGATTACAAACTGCCTCTGCTGTTCCCTGCTACAAGGGACACAATCCAGTTTCCATGTAGCTATACTTAGTCATAGCGAATGGAATGGCTCTGAACTCTAATAGTTGTATCCGGGTGTGACAAGTCTGCTGATGCCAACAGAGTCACTGCTGGGTAAACCAAGTCCCGTGTTAATCACCAACTCACCCACCGGGATGTCGCCACAATACATTTAAACTGAGAGACCTCTTCCTACCAGGTGAATGACTTGAGCTCACTGTACAGTGTCTCCCAATTGCAGCACTTAAATAGGGTCTCTGCGTTCATAATTTACCTCTACTTTCAGCCCCGGAGGAACAAGAAAGAGACCGGAGGACCAAAAAAGGCTGAGGGAACCAAAAATTCCGACCGAGCTAACGGCGTGTAGAAACACCAGTTGGACAATGGTTCCCACCCTCTCACCAGGTGAAACGATCCGCACGTTCATTAACAAATACTAGGCCTACCAGGCCATGCTCTGTCCTACCCAGCCTCCCCACCCCACCAATGAGAAACCCAAAAGGGAGAGAAAGGAAAATAGAGCATTGGCGAACAGGTGAGACTATAATATTACAACTATGAACGAGAAATAACATTCTGACACATTGGCAAGTGTTCAACCCGATTTAAACAGGTTAGGTGACTTGACAGAGATCTCAGAAACAGCTTGATCCAGAGACTCGTAGGAATGCCATGTCCCTTCTATAGACACTTGTAGCTTGGCAGGGTAGATCATTCTGTAGTGGATGCCGGCAGCAATCAACTTGCTAACCCCTTGAGTGAAAAGCTGAATGTTTCTGCCGTGTTTCATAGGGAAGGTCTTGTGTTATTAGCAGCTTAGAACCACTCCATAGAATTGCTTGTAACTCCCTTGCTTTGACTAACACATGTTGCTTCTCCAGAAAGCTTAAGAACTTGACTATAATAGGCCTTGGTGGTGCTCCAGATGCGGGTTTCGGCCTGAGGGAGCAATGAGCGCGCTCTATATGATATTGTGGGTTGAGGGGGGACGTACCAACGACCTTGCTCAGAAACTTCTGGAGAAAGAGGATGATGTCAGAGCCTTCCTCGGCTTCAGGGAGCCCCAAAATCAGCAGTTTGTTTCTCTGACTCCTTCCTTCTAAATCCTCTGTTTTAAGCTGGAGTTTGCTGACCTGCTGTCTCAGCTGAACGATCTCTGGGTCAGTCCTCTCCCTCCACTTCTCCAGAGAAGAGGTTCTTGCCTCTGAGTCCCCCATTCTGGTCGTTAGCATGCTAAGGTCCCCTCTTAATGATTTTAGCTCCGCAGAAATATCTTCTAACGTTTCCTTAAAAGGTAACAGCTCCTGAAGGAAACGATCCTCGGTAAGAGGAACCGATGAGACACTGGACGAGGTTAATTTAGGAGCAGATCCCGAACCTTGATGCTTAGATTTTTTTGAGGATTTCTCTGGAGTAGACGGTGGAGTGTGCTTTATGCCAGCTGGCTTCATCTCTGCTTCCATCGCGATCCTCAGCCGATTGCCGAATTGCAGTCGGACCCAGAACACTCTCTGAATATAGTAGCACTTGCAAAGCTCGAGATAAAGATTTAATATTCAATCGTCGATGTTAGTAGGGGGAAAAAAGTGATTTGAACAGGGTGATAGACGGGAGCTCCACATAAACGCTGTCTCTAGTTGCTCTGCATCACGTGACCCCGTCATGCTTCTAATTTCTGACGCGCATGTGGTAACTGCAATGAAGACCAACGACGTGGAGTATGACGTCATCCTTATGCTCCAGCACCATGAGCTATTCCCTCAACTGAAACCAATTTTACAACAGCACCAAGAGGCCTTTGCCAGACACAGACATGATTGTGGGAGAATGGACACTTTCATACAAGTCACAGGTGATGAACTACCATGTCAGAGACAATATCCATTTCCTACAGAGCCAATACCCTCCCTGAGGGCAACTATCAATTCCCTTTTAAAGCAAGGGGTCATTATGTCCTGTGTGTCCACAGTCAACTCCCCCATCTGGCCAGTAAAGAAGCCTAACAACAGCTGGAGGCTCACCATTGCCTGCAGGCAACTTAACTAAGTCACCCCCTGTTGTGACCCACCATGTTGTAACCCACCGTGACATCTTCCCCGGATGGGCTCAAGCTTCTAAAACCTGAACACAAATAGTTCATTACACTGGACATCTCTAGTGATTTCTGGTCACTCCCTTTGGCCCTTGAGAGCCAATACAAGTTTTCCTTCACTTTTGAAGGATGTCAGTACATGTGGAACTGCCTCCCACAAGGATTCCATTACAGCCCCTCCCTCTTCCACATTCACATGAGGGATGCTATACATGGCTTCTCCACACCAGAATGCCTCTTGCAATATGTGGATGATCTCCTCCTTGCCCCTACAGGTCTGGAAGCACCTGTAGCTTCTAGATGAAGTCTTGACACCCCTACAGAGTGCATGTCTCTAGTGCAACCCTGCAAAGATACAATTGTGCCTCTCAGAAGTTTCCTTTCTGAGTCTGCACATCATTACCAAGAGCAGGATCCCTGACCTGGACAAGGTCCATAGCATTCAAGATTTGACACTACCCATTTACTGGGTCTGGTTAACTACTCCAGGGATTTCATTTGCAATTTTTCACAAAAGGCCACACCCCTGTATGAGCTACTGAAGAAAGATGTCCCCTGGCAGTGGGAACCAGAGCACACAGCTGCAGTTACCTCTCTGAAGCAGGCTTTGGCCTCTGCCCCAGCTTTGGTCAACCCTAATCCAGAACTGCCATTCTATCTGGAAACCGCCATCTCTGAGGTGGGCTTGTCAGTAGCCCTCGCACAAAAGGCAAATGGCACCCTTAGGCCAATTGCCTATGCCTCCCAGATGCTCTCCCTTGTGGAGCAGAAGTACTCTCTGTGTAAGAGGAACCTCTTGGCAACCTTTTGGGCCACCAAACACTTCATCTACATTATAGGGTACTCCCCTGTTGTGTTGCACACCAACCACACCCCTACCAACTTCCTACTGACAGATAGAATTAAGGATGGGAATGTGTCTAACACTAGACTTACCCATTGGTCTCTCCTTTTACAGAATCGAGACATCACTGTGCTTCCCACCAAAATGCCTTCCATTTTGGCACGTGTTACCCTATACCAAGGAGAGCCACATGAGTGTGGCCTAGAGCCACTCACCCTACCAGAACCAGGCCCTTTCCTGCCAGCCACTGAGTGCACTCTAAAAGACCCTGCGCTCTGCCACAGCTTTACAGATGGATCCTCTTCCTATCATGAAGGAGAAAAAACTGCAGGCTTTGGAGGTCCTGGTCCTGTATCCAGCAGGTGACACCTTTGAGGAGTCTAGAAAGTGCACCATCAAATCTTCTCAAAACGCAGAAATTGCTGCAGTAGCATGCGCTCTGGAACTCATCCATAAAGGAAAAGAGGACAGCATCATATTTTCTGATTCCTCCTGGGTTTACAGCTCTCTGACCAAATTTCTTCCCTTTTGGAAGACCCATGATTTTGTCTCTTCAGAAGGCACTCCTGTAAAATACAGGAATCTGTTTGTACACATTGTCAGCCTTGCTGAGCAATTTCTTTTCAGGTTGTACATACACAAGGTTAAGGCCCACTCCAAGGCCAAACTTTTCCATGAGCACAATGATTGAGCAGACACCTTAGCCAAAGATGGTGCTGGGGGGGGGGCTCTGCAACCCCCTACTGGGCCATACATAGTGGCTGCCCACAAGAAGACCAAAGTAGTCCCTCTGGATCTCACTGCAGTACAAATGGCAGATCCAGAAATAAAGGAGGTATATAAATACCTCTCCAAGGAGACAGAAAAAGAAATGTCTTCGAACAACCCATTCAAAAGACATTCTGACAACCTTCATCTCTCTGCAGACAAGACTTTGGTTCTATACCAGTCTGGTGATCAAAAACTTTGGGTTATTCCCAAAACATTTTGACCTGAATTCATTCATCAGGTCCACGATACCCTTACGGGTGGACACCAAGGAGTAGATAAGACTCTGCAGAGATTGAGAACTGCAGGCTGGTGGCCTAGCATGACAACAGGTGTCCAACATTCTGTGGACAATTGCATCACTTGTGCTCAAAAACAACCCAATTCCTGCCAAGAAAAATACCAAATTGCTACCCTAGAGACAATCTGGTCCATGGAATGCAATACAAATTGATCTCATCGGACCAACCACCAGCAAAAACAACAAGTATGCACGTGTGATTACTGACCTCTTCTTGAAATGGGTAGAAGACTTCCCATGTTGAGCAAACACAGCGAAAGCCACTGCCAAAATCCTGGTAGGCCAGGTATTTACCAGGTGTGGCCAGGTGGGGCCTACCCCTCAAGGTAGACTCTGATCAAGTATCCAGTTCCACAGATGAGTTGATGCAAGAATGTTTGCAGTTACTAGGAGTTAGCCAAAAGTTTCACATTGCATACCATCCTCAGTCATCAGGACAGGTAGAGAGAGAGCTAATAGGCAGATCAAGTTTTTTTTAATTTTTTAACCAGGAGACACACACTAAGCTGAAAGCTTGTTTACAGGTGCGACCTGGGAGCTAAAGGAAGTCAAGTGACTTGCTCAGGGTCACACAGTATGCAAGTGGGGGCTGTGGGATTCAAACCCAGGTCTCCAGATTTGCAGCTCAGAGCCTTAAACCACTGCATTATACTGGCTCCAGAGTTAATGTTGTGTAAGTTTGTAAACCAGAATGCTAAAGGTTGGAACACACTGTTGCTCTTACTTCTAATGGCAATCAGAGCTACCCCAGCTGCAGCAACCTGGTGCACACCCTTTGAGGTGATGACCGACAGACAAATGAGACTACCTGAACATCTGTGGATTGATCTGAATGCCCCTACTGCAGACAGAATGTCAACAGACACTTATGTCACGCAATTGAAAGACAATCTGATACAGACCCACCTTTTTGCTGCTCACAATCTGGGCCAGGCCCAGCAGCAGTCCAAAATGTACTTTGACAAGCAAGTCAAAGAAGTCGATTGGCAAGTAGGAGACCAAATAATGGTACTGAAATTCTCCATCATTGCCCACCCATTTGCAAACAAATGGGTGGGCCCCTATGACATCATTAACAAACTGAGCCCTGCTGTCTGCCAAGTGTGGCTGATGAAATGCAAGAAGCCTATTGACAAATGGTACCATGCCAATCAACCGAAACTGTACAAGGGTGATTAATGCTCCTTCCCCTGGCTGGGGGGGGGGGGATCTGTAAGTTTACCATTTTGTTCTCTTCTCTTTCAGAAAATGATGATATTTCTCATCTGCTTTCTGCCATGCACACTGGCAAGCATGTCAGAACCCCACCACATGGACCAAACATTTCTACACATTCTGAACCCTGTGGATCCAGCTTACTTCCCTCCTGGCATTCTATCACCGCCAACTCCAACTAAAGGTGTAGCCATTGACCTTCTATCATCAACTTTATTTATTTATTGAAATAGTTTCACCAGGAAGGCACACTGAGCAAAAAGATGCTCGTCTCCCGGTGCAACCTGGGGGGTTGGGGTACAGTGGGAGATAACTCGCAGGTTATCAAGAGTTACATATACCAGGAAACAGTAGGACATAGTTGAACAAGTTACCGTAATACAGTAGACTGAGGTTACTGTTGAACAGTTTACAGAGATAGAGTTTCAGATATACAGTTGCAGGATGCAGAGGTAGAGTTATGGTTATACAGTCGTGTGATGAATAGGGACAAGACATTCAATACAGTTCAACAAAACAACACATGGAAGGCACAGTTTATAGTTCAGACTTAATCAGCAATATGTGTTGGTTAACTTATAACTTAGGATAAAATTGGATAGCTGAGGTGTGGCACTGGGAGAGGGAAACGTGAGGATCAGGCAAGTATCAAGTATGATTTAGGACAGGACGAAAACATGTACCAAGAAGTGCTGAAGTTGGTATAGATAAGCCAGCTTCCATCGCGTAAGCTAGGTGCCACTGGTCAGGAAGTCAGGAGGGGAGGGATTGTCAGGGGACACCTGTGGGGGATTAGGTGCAGGAGCAATTTACCGAGAGGTAATTTGCTAGTGCTGAAGATAGGGAGTGGGTAGAGGAGGAGTGGTGAATTTGGGGAGGAGGCACAACACAAAAGAGGTGGGAGGCGTGGGTGCTGAGTATGCAGCCTGGGGGGGGTGCGACAGGCTCACAATTAATTCTCACAAAGGATCGGGAGAAAGCGCGACAAACCGGCTGACCGCTTGGTAAGTTTAAAATAGAACAGATAACACATCTGATTGTGGAGGGGATAGTAGGCAAGAAGGAGAGCCCTGCCAGGTGCTAACCCGTACCGATATAGGCAAGGGGAAAGTAAATTAAAACAGGTATGAGGGGACAAGTTCACTGCTTTAAATCTGAACAAATCATGCACTTCAGCAGTACTGGCATGGTTATTTCATAATATCCTACACAGACTTAGTTAAGCAGGCAACACAGTGATGTATCTCTAGCGTATAGTTAAAACAAGCAACACATTTCTAAGTGACTGCATAGTTAAGGGAAAAACCCTGTATAACAGCGGTCCCGGTGCTGGCAGAGGTGCACAACCTGTGGGTTTAGCCTCTGGCCAATGGTCTTGAGGTAGCAGTGAGTGCCAACCAATAGGAGGTTGCGGTGCTTCCGACTGCTCCAATCAGCTCACGGAGCTGGTCCCGGGTGAAGGACTGACTGCTCACCTGGGATTGGAGAGTATGCGGCAGTAGAAGCACCCAGCAGGGGTCAGTGGCTCAGTTCTGGAGCCCAGGTGGTCTGTCCATTTCGGCGAGGTCTGCCCATGTAGGGCTGCCTGGGATCAGAGAGTATGGGGCAGTAGAAGCTCCCAGCAGGAGTCGGTGGCTCAGTTCTGGAGCCTAGGTGGTCCATCCGTTTTGGCAATGTCTGCCCACATAGGGCTGCCTGGGATCGGAGAGTATGCGGCAGTAAAATCTCACAGTAGGGGTCTGTGGCTTAGTTCTGGAGCCTAGCCGGTCCGTCCATTTTGGCGAGGTCTGCCCACATGGGGCTGCCTGGGATCGGAGAGTATGCAGCGGTAGAAGCTCCCAGCAGGAGTCGGTGGCTCGGTTCTGGATCCTAGGCGGTCCATCCGTTTCAGTGAGGTCTGCCCACGTAGGGCACTGTTCGTGAAGGAAAAGATGCCTATCTCAGTGCCATGGCAATATCTCCAGATCAATCCACTCTACAGATAGAATGGAAGACTGGCAACCCTAATGGACAACAGATCTCAGTGGCCTGCCTCTCCAAAGGAACTTTCCAAGGCTGGCCCAATACCTGTATTTGCCCCAATGAAACTTTGTGCATATGCCAAGTCCAGCAGCAACATACAGGTCTTTACAACCTTACAGCCATGATGAATCCAGACTTTTGCACTAGATTCTCTAATACCACCATGTGCCAGTTTTGTTCCAATCTTTCCATTGCAACAGCTGCTCTTTTCCTTACAGTCCTCCCAGCAACAAAGGATGATCCTCTGCAATGTCCAGCAATGGAGTCAGGCCCACTCAGTGGCCTGGCTGCAACTTCCGTTCCTGGAACTCTCATTAATAATGTTCAATTTATGCATGTTCCTGTTTTGTACCTTACTCATTGGAACATGGTTAAATTTGACCACTGTTCCTTAACCAATGTGTTGAAATTACACACTGTTATGTTATTAGATTTAATGATAGCATATCAAGCATGTGCACAAGACCCTGTAGCTAGGCCCCACACTAAAGCACACAGCAGGCTGTTCCGCCCATGATGTCCAGAGCGGGCCATGGGATTTGCTGATGTACAGGTGCAACAGGCACTATTACAGAATTATCTGGCTCAGGAATGTCAATCTGGAACCAAGCTGACTGGGCTAAAATTCAAAGTCAAACCAAAAATTTCAGCAGTCAATTAGGTCATAATGTGATGCAGCCCATGTTACACAGTCTAGATGGTATTTCCCAAGAGGAAAGATTCATGGTGTATAACATGCACAGTATTGCACTTTTATTCAATGAGATCCGAAATAAACTTAACGAATTGATCTTCCAAAATAACAAAGAAGCCTCAGAGCAACACATAGGCAGGGAAATCATTTGTTCAGCTTATGGTACTTTTGTCATCAGTGCTATCACCAATCTCTTCCGAGATCTGGAATCAGGGCAAATCCCAGACTTGATCCATGATAGAAGTATGGCTAAATGGTATTGCCCCTATTGTAGAACCCTGTCATGCACTACCAGGTGCATGTACAGGACTGTGTCCTTTTCTTTGGCCACAGCATGGAAATTGGGTTATGTGGCTCCACACCGAAATCAAGCACCCTACTATGTTGCACACCAATGTACTCTGCAGGACACTATGTATGTTACCTTCACGGTGTCCCTTCCGCTTTTCGACCAGGATTCTTCAGTCTTCAACAAGCTGGCAAGCATCCACTCCTTGGGCCATCTAGCAGGCAGCATCTATCGAGAATGGATCAGCTTGTCTCCTTTGCTGGTTTTTCGTCCTCAATGGACACCTGGGTAGCTCCACATACTGACTGTTGTGCCAAATGGGGTTATCATTATTTGTGCAGATGTAATGTCTTTGATGTAACCAAGCCTGTTTGCGGTTACTGTCTGACCTGCATGGACTGGTCATACACGTCTGATAATGACCTCTTTGCCATTGACACTGTTAATGTCACATCTCCTTTTCACAAGTCAAATGTCACTTTTGCCTCAAGGGAAGAAGTTTAACGACTCACTAGTAGAATGACGAATGCCTCCTTTACCTGCTATGTCAAGCTCACCAAGTGGCGACTTCCTCAAGTTCGAGTTTCCTACAATTCTGATAGACAATATATATATATATATTTTTTTTTTATTTTAGTTTTTGGTAACCGGGTAAGGCCCACTAGGCACAAGTGCCTGATTTCAGGGGCGACCTGGGAACACTGGGCGGTTAAGTGACTTGCTCAGAGTCACACAGTATGCAAGTGGAGGTTGTGAGAATCAAACCCAGGTCTGGTCTACTGGATTTACCAAGCTCGTTCACAGCTCGTTACTCTAACCTCTAGGCTATACTGCCAGCAATATTGCATTGTGACCAACTACAAGACCTTCTCCTATGGACCATTGGTGTATAACATCAATATGCCCAACTTCTGTTTTACACCTCAGCAGCACACTGTCATTGGCCATATGGTTATTACCCCTGTTCCCACCCTGGAACCTGATTACATAGATAGTGACCCTGACTATCTGAATGATATTGCACAGTATTTACCAGTGTTTAATGTGCATACCGACCCTCTCGCCCTGAATCTTAGAGCCTTGATAGAAAGAAAGGATACACACCTTATCCATATCAGCAATAACATTACCAAGACAGGTGATTCTTTGAATGACTTATTTCATGATGATGATTTACGTACAGCTTTGTCCAACACTTGGTTAGAACTTACTTTTAAAACTTTTGTTATTATTCAAGTTTTCATGATTTTTTTCATGATTATTACCTTATGACGCTTAAGAAGCATGCTTAAACAACATTGTGCACAATTTAAGTTTCTGTACGCTGCTCATTCAGCTGGACTGTAATCGAGACTGTAACCAACCACCTTACCCGTATTGTGTTGTCTCTTCTTCAGGCAACAAGGGGGGAATATGTAGACCTGCCTGACCTACAGTCTGTAATGTGGACCATTATCTTACAGAATAAGGGATATCAGTATTTACTCATGCTTGCTATTATGTAATAGGCAGTGTTATATTTGTGGTCTTAACGTGCCACCTACAGCTATTAGCCATAATGCTATGATCAGCATATTCTATGAATTATTTTATTGTAGCCCAAAAGTAGTTTTAGTCAGTATAATTGCTTATCGCTGTGTAAGTGCAATTCTAACGGCCTTGGGTGTGAGCTGTCCACCTTACCCATCAATACAAATGCTTTGTTTAGCTTTTCTACTAAGCAGATGAGCCCACTACCAGGTAATGGATTTTATTATCTTTGAGTATATAATTTTATGTAAGACTGTTGTTCTCTGAGTTTTACTGTGATGACACCAGGTTGTCGGAGGTTCCAGACTCCCAGCAATGGAAAGTTGTCCTTTTTACACGTATTTTGTAATAAGCTTTTTGTTCTGCAACACCTGTCCCTGTGTCATGTTTTGCCATCAGGTTTAGATCCTGCAGTGACCCCAACAACCCTCCCCACCCTGCCTTGCCTGTTTCCCTTACTGATAACCACCCTCTCTTCTGGGACTTCTTTCCCACTGAGAGAGCTAGACCCTGAGGAACTGTCTACTCCCTTCCTCCATCTTTTCTGCCCTGTGTGCACCTTGGCTCCCTCCTGTTCTATCCCTCTTGCCTGTTTCCAGGCCCTGTGGCCCCTCTGCCCCTCCCAACTGTACCCTATGGATCCCCTTCCCCATTAACATACCTATCTCCTGCCTCAAGTGACATACCTCTGCCTTCAGCTGTTCAGTATGCCTGCAAATCAGGCATCTCCCATCTCCCAGAGAGCTCCCAGAAACACTGCTGCTCCACACCCCCTGCACCCTACAATCCTACCTGCCTACACCTGTCCCCATTGCATGCCACCTCTCCACATTTTACATTCTAGGCATTCCTTAATAATTCACCTAGCTATCCCTGTTACCTTTATGGAGCCTTTACCCTTGACTTGGATAAGGGCGATTTAATGGCAACAGCCATTTCTCTCCCCTTTAATCAGTAAGGACCTGGATGTGGGTAGCTGAAGAGCTGTACCCCCTTCCTTTCCAGATGACTACTGCTTTAACTGCTTTGCTGCCTAGCTATCTAGTCAATCCAAGGCATGCATCATCAGCCTTCCCACTGAGTTTGCCTGCTAACTCCCCTGTAGGCTGGTTCCAGATACCAGATACCACTTACCAGCTCTCACCAGACCCCATTTATCAGCTCTCTCCTTCCCTGTGAGAAAAAGGCACAGCACTTAGACTTTTATTCCCAGGACAACAGCAGTGCTAGTGGTCAGCTGAAGCTACATGTCTCGGGCCCAAACAATGGAGCTGCTCTCAGTCGCTGACCTCCCTTCCCCGCCCACACAGTTCAGTCTCTCCTCCCTGTTCCCATCTTCCCATTCACCACACCACTGGCACTGCAGCCAGTACAACAACAGTAATCCAGCAAACCTTTAAATCCTAGAAAGCCCTTTTGCAGCTCGATGGCTGCACTTACCATCTCTCTCCCTCACTATGGAAAAAAGGCATAGCACAGGATTGCATTACAAATCCTATGAGGACAGGCTGAAGTACTTGAATATGTACTCCCTGGAGGAGAGAAGGGAGAGAGGGGATATGATAGAGACATACAAGTACCTTATGGGGAGGAACAGGGTGCAGAAAAACACTATTTTCCAGTGAAAAAGATGTTCCAGGACTAGAGGGCATGGGATGAAGTTGGAGGGAGGACAATTCAGAGGAAATGTGAGGAAGAATTTCCTCACAGAAAGGGTGGTGGACAAATGGAACACGCTGCCTGAAGAAGTGGTGAGGGCTGAAACAATCACGGGATTTAAGAATGCATGGGATAGACATAAGGGAATTCTGGAGGTAGGGGTAACAGATTTCTAGAAAAACTGAAAGTGATCATACAAGCTCAAATGGGCAGACTGGGTGGGCCAAAGGCCCTTATTTGCTGACAGTATCCATGTATCATTTTCACTTCTATTCTCCGGACCACAGCCGTGCTTTTGGTTGGCTGTAGCCATGTGTTCCAGCCCCAAACAATGGTGCTGCTCTCGGACGCAAACGTCTCTCCCCCACCCACACAGTTCTGACCCTCCTTCCCGCTCCCATTTTCATGTTCACCATGTCATCAGCACTGTGGCCCATATAACAGCAGTAATCTAGTAAAGCTGTTCAATACTATAAAGCCCATTTGTAGCTTGGCAGCTGCACTTAACAGCGTGCTCTCCTTCCCTGAAAAACCAAACCTGATTTGCTCTGTCTACAACGAACACACCTAACCCACCCCGAACTTGATAAACTTAGAAAATTTGGATTCCCAACCACATTCTCTTGCTCTTATGAGGGAGGCAAATGATGTGGAGTCACCATCCTTATTCCCAGACACACAACCTTCCAAATCCACCAATCCTGATCAGATCCAGAGGTTGCCTGATTATAGCTAATGCCACACTTTATGATACGGAAGTCATTTTGTCTAATCATTACCTCCCTCCCAGGGAAGAACACCCCCACACTGAGAAAATGACTAGAATGTATTCTTTCTCAAACCACTAGTGTACTGATGCTGACAAGAGATTTCAATATTGCCCTGATCTGAGTCTTGACTCCACCACCCCATCACTGGCTCCAAATACCAGATACCACTTACCAGTGGGTGTCAGTGTGGCTCAGTTGGTAGCACATATGCCTCTGGACCAGAAGGTCATGGGTTCTCGTCCCACTCTGGGATTGGACTTGTACCTAAAACGCTGGCACTTGAGTGCAGTATAAGGGGGGTGCTGTACTGTTGGGGTGTGCTGTCCTTCAGATGAGATGTTAAACCGAGGTCCGTCTCTTCTATCCATCCTGGTGCTGTCCTGGTGGGTGTCCAGGTGGAAGTAAAAGAACCCAGGGCATTCTTTGCAAAGAGTAGGGGACATTCCCAGTGTCCTGGCCAACATTCTCCTTCCCAAAAAAGCAGCTCATGCAATTGCCAAGGCTGTGTGTGGGTGTTGATTTACGAGATGGCTGCCACTACACATTCAGACACTTCACTACTAGTCTAGCATTGCTTGTAGAATGGTGTTCTGGCTAGTAATACTGATTCCTTACGTTTTGAAAACAAGGAACTTAGAGATAAGTCTGAAGTAATTACTGAAAGCGTTAACGTGCTGGTATTTCAACACCAGACCTTGACTGTACAGCATGATTCAATATGTTTTAATTACAGCAGACTTGAAATGAAGGTTTGAATATAAACTATGACACAGCTTCTGTTGATAAAAAGCAAGTTTTACAAGATGTGATTGTTTTGCAAGCTGAAAAAAATGCACTTTACAGCGTGCTAACTCCTGTATCTGAGCAGTTGGAATGTAGGAGTAAAAAGTTAGATATGGTGGACTTGCGCCATCAGCCAGAGGTATTGGCAGGGCATACTAACTTAATGCCCAAAGACCTTGCCTTTTCTGATGTTGAAGAGTTTGATTTTGAACACTCACAGTATGCTGTGGGGTGGAGTAGAGCAAAAGCTAGCCACTTGATTTTCTATGATTCACAAAATGGAGAATTGTTAGAGTCTCAAAATGGTGGACACACATGTCATCAGGTTGCATCCCCATACCATGCCCAAGATGGCCACTTATGGTCATGCGATGATGGTCATGACACAGTAACCCATGATGCCCATGAGGTAATTTAAAATGGCCGACCACCACACCACGGAGATTCGATCCTGCAGTCACAGGGACCTGTGATTGCTGCCATAACCAAACAAAACAAATTGGATTTTTTTGGCATGATTAATAATGTTATCAGTAACACTAGTGTTTCTGAGGGACAGAAGATTCTCATTAAAAATGATGTTGGTGTACTTTTGAATAAGGCTGATATGCAATCTGTCATGAAGTCAGCGTCTTTGACTCTGCAGAAGAAACTTCTGCTAGCATTGTTTACAATACAGTGTCCTTGGCTAAAGAACACATTGCAGTTAATTACGTGAAAGGTTGTTTCTATTTCTTATGCAATTTAACATCAGCTTTCCCTGAGAAGACTGAACGTAATGCTTTTCCTATGCAGTGCATTAATACCTTAAGCTGCAACATTAAAAACAATGTTGCTACCATCCAGCAACCTTCCAGTGGGGAAACCCACTTTACATTTGATGGGGGTAGGGACAACCCTGATTCTGAAAGCCCCGTGGCTGTGATATTTTCAGCATCACAGGCCGCTGGGGGTTACAGGTTTGATTTCTGAACCTCGGCTGACAACTGTTTCAGCACTATTTTCTCCACCCCTGATGGCTGCTGAACCACAATCCATAGCTGGAGAACTATGTGCAGCTTGCACAACACTTTTCTCCACTGCGTAGGCACCCTTGATAGTGCCAGCACTGCCTGCACATGATGCAGAACCCCCTCCACCAGTGACACCTGGATCATCCCATACTGTGGCTGCAATAGCAGGCACAAGCAAGGAACAGCCTGGGTTATTCCCAGTACAGACAACGGCAGGCACTACAGGTAAGAAAGTACAAGGCATCATAATACTGATATCATTGTCTTTTCTTTTAGGATCACTGACCATGGCCCCAGCATTGGTTAATCCCAACACAGCTTTAGGGCATTACTTTGAAACTGCCACATCAGATAAAGCAATCTTAGCAGTTTTAGCCCAAACATACAATGGACACATCAGACCCATTGCTTATGCATCCCAGATGCTTGCCCCAGTGGAGCTGAAATACAACCTTTGTGAAAGGAATCTTTTGGCTACATACTGGGTAGTGAGATTCTTTATGTACATCATTGGATATGCACCCATTGTGCTGCATTCCAATCATTTGTCAACTAACGTTCTGCTGTCAGACAGAGTTAAAGATGACTCTGTATCCAATGCCAGACTTACACACTGGTCTCTCATTTTACAGGATTATGAAATCACTGTCCTTACTATCAAAACTCCATCCTTGTTGGCCCATGGCCTACAATTTGAAGGAGAGACCCATGATTGTTCACTCCAACCCCCTGACCTACCTGTCCCAGTGACCTTTCTGACAGAACCTCAGAAAGTGTTAAAAGACACCACTGTTTGTCATGTTTTGACTGATGACTCAGCCACACATACTAATGAGGGTCAGATAGCAGGGTTTGGAATTCTTATTGTATATCCTAGTGATGACAGAGTGTTCATGGCTAGTAATTGCATCATCGTATATGTACGATTCACAGGCAATGTTAAAACATGCCTGGCAAATAAAATGAAAATCAAGGAGGCGAGGAGTCTCCTAATTACCACAAATATTTGTGGATGGTTTAGAGGGCTTGAACATCCTTGAGAAAGACACAGCTTGTGTTAAGAAAGGAATCAAAAGATTTTTTCTTACGTAAAATTATACCAGCACTCCATGAGAGGGTTAAGTGTTGCAGTCTGACAAAGTGACCCTGATCTAAAAGACTGCAGATACAATGTTTTTATTACAGTTTCTATTTGGGTCTGTTTCTCTCTAAACTGAATTTCTTTGGCAGAAGACAAATTTCTGTTCCTATTCTCTGATATTACCTCTGAGAAATACAGTGACTTGCTTGTGTACAACACAACTCTAACCAGTTTAAATACTGTACATTCATAAGGTTCAAGCATATTGTAAAATGTCAACCTTATGCTCCATAAGAAGAACCCTCATTTGAGGGCAGAGTATAGGTTCCCTACTAAAGGAACTGAGGAATAACTTCCAGAAATAGCTCTTATAGAAAGTGAAAATGACATTCACCTATCCAGTGATGGCCTACTCATTTGGAACATCACTGCTGTAACACTCATGAAAAGTTACAGGTAATTCCTGAACACCTGAGAGTAGATTTTATCTACTGTACCAAGTACAGGACGCTCCAACTGGTGGATACCAGTGAGTCAGTAAAACCCTAGACAGACTGACATCCTCTGACTTGTGGCCACATATGAGAAATGATGCAGAACACTGCATTAGTAATTGTTTGATCTGTGCACAGAACAATCCTATACCAGCTAGGAAAAATACTTTGTTATCCCAGAGGCAAAAGACCCCTGGAACAATATCCAGTTTGATTACATTGGCCCCATGCCAGCCACTAAGAACAACAAGTTTGCACTGATCACCAACCTATTTTCCAAACAGTTTAAAGCTATCCCAAAATGAAACAACACAGTCAAAGTGACTACAAACGTCTTGGCAAACCAGCTATTTACCAGGTAGGGCTTTACCCCTAAAAGTAAATTCTGATTACAGAGATCCAGCATTATAGCCAAAGTAATGCAGGAAATTCTGGATTTGTTATGGATAAAACACAAGTTTCGTATCCCTTACCATCCACAGTCATCAGGATAGGTGGAATGTGCTAGCAGGCAGATCAAAGTTATGTTATAATGAACTTGTTCAGAAAACCCAAAAGGACAGAATTCATTATTGCCTTTACTCCTTATGGCAATAAGAGGTATACAGCCTACCCCATTTTTGAAATCATGACTGGACAGTTCATGAGACTCCCAGAACATTTACTTCTGGACCTGTGTACTGCCACTGCTGATGGAGCATCAGTAGGTAAATATGTTAACTCAAACAAGGCATCCAAAAGGTACACTTGTTTGCTGCACAATGTATGGGCAAGGCCCAACAACAGGCCCTATCCCATTGTAAACAAACTCAGTCCAGCAGTCTACCAAGTTAGACTGCCTCACAACAACAGTCACTGATAAATGGCTATATGCCAATCAAATGAACCTGTTTAAAGGAGATTAAATTACTTTTCCATACCCCAATGGGCGGAATAGTACTAAACAAACTATGTTTTTCTTTTCTCTTTCCTTTTAGGTTCCAGAGAGAGAGAGAGATGCTTGCTTTTATGCTTATTCTTTTTAGAAGTACGGGTCTTCTTACAAGCCCAAACTGCACATCGTATTGCAGATAAGAACCAGTGACCTAAACCTAAAAAGGTTGTTGAGGCAGAATACCTCACAAGCCCACATGATTTAATGGCATACTGTGGAATTCACTCTAAAGTCCTAAAAGACATGTTCATTGTCCAGAAGGGTAGTGAGGCCCTATTGAATGTTATGATCATTGCTTTGGATCAATTCTAGAAGTCAGACTAGATCTGGACTCCTGTTTACATTTTATTGATAATTACGAATTTTGCATCCAAATTTATATGACATTAAAAGCCATTACACCCTAAGGTTTTTACCCTATGATGCCCCATAATTTGTGACACTTAATACTGAGTGCCCAAAATAGAACCCTGGCCAACCCAGTGGTCTAACAGCCACTTCTCAGCCAGGTACCATAGTTAATAATGTGCAGTTCATGCACATCCCAGTGATTTTTAAATCTCACCCTTTAGAACTTGGAATGATTTGTTATATGTTTCACAACAAACATTTCCCACTTTTTTTAAAATAATGATGTGATTGGATACCCTGGCAGCATACCAGGTACTCATTAATGACTTCCTACACAGGGCTGATAGCACCACACATACACACACAGGATTTTCACATCCTGACTGATAGTGGTATATCTTATGACTGTAAACCTATCCAAACGCACTAGGCATTTTGGTTTGTTTTTGTTTTTTTTAAACAAAACACAGGTTTAGACTCAGGCCTACTTGGCTCTGATATATCTATTTGAAATAAGGCTGATATAGCCATTATTCAAGCACATATGTTAAAGGTTCATGATAGTATGAAATATAATATCATACCCCCACCACCACCATTGCATGGTATAGTGGGCAAGCATTAAGGATGCAATACTTGAAGCAACATCCCATTGTGTTAGACAGAAAAGGAAGTGCAAAAGAAGAAGGAAACCACTTTGGTTCTCAAATACAGTAGCAGAAAAGGTCAGAGCCAAAAGGCTGGCCTTCAGGAAATATAAGGGAACACAGCAGGATGAAAATAGGGAGGCATACCAAACTGCTCTAAGGGAAGCAGGGAAGGCAGTAAGGCAGGCAAAGTCCCAAACTGAGGAAACACTAGCATGAACAGTAAAAGAAGGTGACAAGACTTTCTATAGATACATTAGTGTAAGGAGAAAGTCCAGAGGGGGTATTGCTAAGCTTAATGGAGAAAAGGGAGCATGTGAGGAGGAGGACTCTGTAAAGGCATCTATCCTAAATAGATACTTTTGCTCAGTAGTTACTGAAGAGAAGGTAGGGCAGGGCCCACAGCTCAGAATCTTGGACACAGGGGGGAGGGAGGTGAGCACTACTCCCTTCACAAAAGAAAGGGTCCTACAAGAGCTTGCTAAGCTCAGGGTGGATAAGGCAATGGGACCTGATGGCATACATCCCAGGGTACTTAAGGAGCTAAAGGTGGAACTAGCAGAGCCATTAGCAGAACTGTTTAGTGAGTCTCTGAGCACAGGAGAGGTCCCAGAAGACTGGAGAAGGGCTCATGTAATCCCACTCCACAAGAGTGGTAGCAGGGAGGAGGCAGGGAACTACAGACCAGTCAGTCTTACCTCAGTAGTGGGCAAGATTATGGAGGCACTCCTTAAGGAAAGGATAGTACAACACCTGGAATCCATAGGGGCACAGGATCCAAGACAGCATGGGTTTATGAAAGGAAGGTCCTGTCAAACTAATCTCATAGATTTCTTTGACTGGGTAACCAGAGTGGTGGACCAAGGGGGAGCAGTTGATGTCGCCTACCTTGACTTCAGCAAAGCTTTTGACACTGTTCCACATAGAAGATTGATAAATAAGCTGGGTAGGCTCGGGGTGGGTCAGAAGTTGGTCAACTGGATGGCAAACTAGTTGACGGACAGAAAACAGAGAGTGGTGGTAAATGGTATACAGTCAGAAGAGATGCAAGTCACAAGTGGGGTACCTCAGGGATCAGTCCTGGGGCCAGTCCTCTTCAACATCTTCATTAGTGACCTTGCAGATGGACTAGAGGGTAATGCTTGTCTGTTTGCAGATGACACCAAGATCTGCAACAGAGTAGATGATCCAGATGGGGTGGGCAGAATGAGAAGAGATCTGGATAAACTAGCAAAATGGTCAGAAGAGTGGCAACTGGGATTTAATGCAAAGAAGTGCAAGATCATGCACATAGGGAAGAGAAACCCTGAAGCCACCTATAGGCTGGGAGGGGAGTTGCTAGCAGTCACAAAGGAAGAAAGAGACTTGGGCATCATCATCACTGATGACCTGAAATCATCCAAGCAGACCTCTAAAGCAGTAGGTAAGGCTAGGGGGGTGTTAGTAGGGGTATCACAAGTTGTAAGAGGGAGGTAATAATCCCTCTTTATAAGACACTGGTTAGGCCCCATCTGGAGTACTGCGTGCAGTATTGGAGGTCACACCTTCACAAGGATATTAACCAAATTGAGGCAGTCCAGAGAAGGGCAACCAAAATGGTGCAGGGACTGCATCAGAAGACATATGAGGACAGATTAACAGAGCTCAATATGTATACCCTTGAGCAAAGGAGGGAGAGAGGTGATATGATTGAGGCATTCAAACACCTTAAGGGCATTAACAAGGTGAAAGAGTCTAACATGTTTAAATATAAGAAAAATAGCAGGACAAGAGGACACAGCATGAGATTAGAGGGAGGCCGATTAAGGGGGAATGTTTCTATGTTTCTATGTATTCATGATTTTGCTCATTAAGAGCAATTTACATTTACAATATTAAGGATATTGTGAAGGGGTTTGAACTGACAAATGTTCTTGTTAATGAATTAACTTCTGCTCACATTAAAGAAGCAGATGAGCATCACATAGCTAGGAAAGTCCTTTGCACTGCCTATAGCTATTATGTTCTTACAACCCTTTGGTTATCTGTTCCGGGATCTGGAATTAGGATATATCCTTGATCTCATACATGACAGATGTATGGGTCAGTGGCATTGCCACATTATGCACTTCTATTGCATGTGTTAACAAATGTTTATTTGAATCTAGCACTATTCCCTTGTCAATGGCAAGGAACCTTGGATATGTCACCACACACCAGAATTGCTACATGTTTTGAAACTTATTCCTGCACAATCCAGGAAGCCATGTTTGTGACTCTCACAGTGTCATTGCCACATCTTCATCTGGCAACATCTATCTCTGATCGTCTGGCAACTGTCCATTCTATTGATCATCTTGATGGAAACTTTTATCGTGAAAGGTTAAAACTACCTCCTTTCCTTGTTTACCATGAGGTCTTGGAATTGTGACTGACTCTGAACATTGAATGGTCGTACCTGAAAGGAACATCACCTTTTATGCAGATGTGACATCTTCCAACTTGTCTTACCAACTTGTGAATACTGGCCTAATAACTAAAATTAGGCTTCCATTTGTGAACTTTCAAATAAACTGTATTCAGTCCAATTAATTAAGATTCTACAATCAAGCTTATTGTTATGCATACTATGAACCTAATCTGGGGTAGGGCAATCCTCTAACTTCAGCAAGAAGATTCTTCTTCATTTGATCTACAGTCAAGAAATCCATTTTCTTCACTGCTTGTTTTCCAAGCCTGGCTGGCACCTCATACAAACTGAGTACTGTCATAAACTTTTACACTTTCTGCAGCCGTGAGATCATCTTCAACTGAACACTGTTGCTATTCCATTGTAGAACTCAATGTGCAATCTAATGCTCCCCCTACTGAGGCCTCTGAAAATACTGCTGCCTCCTGAACATTTTGATCAACCTTTGGAAAATCTGAATGCATCGAATCTGAACTATGAATCTTCATCTGACACTTGAAGAAACCTTGGATTTATCCCTAGAACTGTTCGTAGTTTATGCCTTGTGGACATTGACATTTCGTGTCCTGTTCAACTTATCAACTGAAAAATGCCATCCTTCAAGGTGGTATATTCTGCTGATGTGGAACATTGTGTGGTGACCAACTATACATTCTTCTGATATGGACTAAAAGTTATGCAAAGTGAACTTTTCTAACTTCTGTTTTTACTCCATAAACAGGTAATAGGTTATACGGTAATCACACCTGTTCCCATCCAGGAACCAAATATCATTAAGTCTAATCCTAACTATCTTGATGCGCTATCTTGATTTTTACTTATTTTTAATATCCATATGGGCAACTTAAGTTTGTCTCTTCAATTTTCTTCCCAATAGGACAGATACACACCTGCTACATATAAGTATTTACTGATTGTTTTGATATTGGATAACCCCATTGAGAAGTTTTATCCAAATGTTTACAGTAATACAAGGTTTGCTAACATTTTCCCTTATAATTACATTTTGTTGTTTAAGGAAAACCCTGAAATACCTGTGTGATCAGTTAATATTCCTCTATCAGGCTCGTGCCTTGAGCCTGTAGATGAATGATGCCTAATCCCCATCTTTTTGTTGTGTTGCCACTTTTGCAATTAGGGCAACAAAGAGGGGATTGTTATGCCTGGGTTATGCCCCCTATTGTCCCACATACACCTCACATACATCTCACACTGTATTCCTGGGGCAGGATATTCAGAAGGGTTGCACATGGCACAACACAGTTGCACCATGCGCAACCCACTGATGCGCCCTGGTGTGATATTCAAAGGGGATTGAGCCTGGCACAAACCCGATGTGCTGGAGTGCATCAGTAATGTATGCGGCGAGAAGGTGGGGCGTACCCATAACATACTCTGCACATCCCGATATTCAGCCCAGGATGTGCTGAGCCCATGCATGCGCAACCCCTACCTGCGCTGCACACAGGTGAGCCAAAAAAAAGGAGCAACAGCTGGCCACCCACAGGTGAGCTCCCATATTGCAGGGCGCAACACGGCAGCTGCCACCTGTGGGTGGCCACCCGAGCTCCAGCGGCACCTTCATGGTGGCACTCCCCCATGCCCAATCATGGGCATATGTAGAAAATAATAGTCCTATATCCCTGGTGGTCCAGTGGACCGCTCGCAGCCCGATCGCGGACTTATGTTTGAAAGAATAGTCCTATATCCCTGGTGGTCCAGTGGACTGCTCGCAGCCCGATCATGGGCATATGTTTGAAAGAATAGTCCTATATCCCTGGTGGTCCAGTGGACCGCTCACAGATCGATCATGGGCATCAGTAATATCTTATGACAAACCAATCCAACCCTGGTGGTCCAGCGGTACTGCCCACTGAGCCCCACTGCCCTGCTCCCCTGGTCAGCGGCGGGCGGCAGCTCTCCACCCACTTGCTGCCCTGCCGCCTGCTGACTGACTCCGTACGGTAGGGCTGTATGCCCGGTGGTCCGCAGCATGAGCCAATAGGCATGCAGCCCGTGCCAGCTCTACACCAGTCCAGAATGTGAATGGATCCATTCACATTTCTGGACTGTGTAGTATGGTACAGGCTGCACGCCCATTGGCTCACGCTGCGGACCAATGGGCATACAGCCCTACCATATGGAGTCAGTCAGCGGGTGGCGGGATGGCAAGCGGGTGGGGAGCTGCCACCCGTTGCTGACTGGGAGGAGTGGGGTGGTGGGACTCAGTGGGCAGTACCGCTGAACCACCGGGGTTAGATTGGTTTGTCATAAGATATTACTGACGCCCGCGGTCAGGCTGTGAGCAGTCCACTGGACCACCAGGGATACAGAGCTATTCTTTCAAACATATGCCCATGATCAGGCTGCGAGCGGTCCACTGGACCACCAGGGATATAGAACTATTCTTTCAACATATGCCCGTGATCAGGCTGCCAGCGGTCCACTGGACCACCAGGGATATGGGACTATTCATAATAACATATGCCCATGATCAGACAGTGGGGCACTTTGCCGCTTGTGCAGGGGGCATTGGTCCCCGATGGCTGCAGCCTGGCAGGGTGCCAGGCGCTAGTCGCCGGGGATCGGTACACCTGCATGCAAATTTGGCCATAATGTCATTCAAATGGCCCCATTTTTGCCTTGTATACATTATGGCCCCATTTGCATGTGCACTTTTGAATAACGTGGTAGTTGCACCTATCACAATGGCACTTGTGCTAGCGCATCCCCCTGCTTCACTCTGGCCACTTGCGCTGGCACAGTGCCACTGCACCATGCACACTGCGGGTGACCAAGGAGCGATATTCAATGATGCTGTGCCATGGTGCAGCTCTGTTGAATATCACCCTGTCAACGCCCCTGCGCATCCAAGTCGTGCTGTGCCCAGGCTTGCGCCACAGCCTGGCACAGTCTGAATATCCCACCCCTGGTCTATTGTACTGTAATACTGCTATTTTGCACTAACATATCATATAAGCATGAGTGCTAGGAATGTGCTTTGCTGCTAGGATATGCTAATAATGATCATGCATGATTCATTAT
This sequence comes from Neoceratodus forsteri, assembly GCA_016271365.2. Lineage (NCBI taxonomy): Eukaryota > Metazoa > Chordata > Ceratodontiformes > Ceratodontidae > Neoceratodus > Neoceratodus forsteri. The sequence goes on along the minus strand of CM057458.1, from coordinate 158,122,267 downwards.
ACCTCACTATAATACATTTATCTAGATTATGTTTGTCTTTTACATATATTCCATATATAATCTACCTAATCACTGATATGATGACTCTGAGGGATCATCAGTGATTATTGTATACTTATATTCTCATATAGTTATATGTAGTGTGTGTTTTACACTCTGGCAGATATGTAATAGGGACCTGTCAGCAGTTCTCTTTGTCTAAGCAAGCTGACACAGACAGAAAGACTTTGTTATGTCTCTGTGTTATACTGTATGTAAGCAAGAAATGCCACATGTAGTTTGAACCTGTCAGCATTTCTTTTGTCCAAGCTATTAGATGCACCTTTTATTGAATACTGTTGAATGCTGATATACTGAAACTGTTTTCCACCTGTTAAAAATGTGTTGCAAATACATCAGGCAGCTAAGAACAGGGTTTGCATTGCTCCCTGCCTTATAACTCTGCTGTGTGCACTGTGGGACTGTGGGATAGTGGAGGACTGATTGAGTGCTGTCTGTGAACTGTGGCATTAATCCCTCTCACTCCCTCCGTTACAGTGCCTATATACCTGCTCTAACTATTGGCTCCTGATTTCATACTTGGAGAAGCCTTTTTAAAGGCTAATACTTTTAGTTTTAAAACAATTTGAACATAGCTCGATACCGGAAGTAGCGGGAGAATGCACTTCTGGTTATCGCGAATAAAAGGACTCACTCAGCGAGTGGGGCATTCCGTGCGTGGCTACTGTGTCCACCGGGACTACCAGGACCAGGCAACCCCATTAAGTTACATTTAACTGAGGTAATAGACATTACTAAATTAGCATATTTACTAAGGCAGACATGAAGAGAGCAAATAAAATGTGTTCGGAATGTAAAATGTATACTACTGGTAAACAAGATTCAAAATTCTTATGTAATAAATGTATCCTAATTGGGGAATTACAAGAGGAAATTAAAAAATTGCAGCCAGGTGAAAATATGAGCTCCGATATTAAAGCACTTGAAGAATACATTGATCACATGTCATTACTTGTAGAGGGCAATACCTCCACCTCTAATTGTCTGAGAAACTCCCTTACTAGTGATGCACCGCTTAACTGTTTACCACTTTCTATCCTGGCTGAATACCCAACAAACTCTTCAACTCCTCTAATCACCACCACTAAAAATTCAGTGGATTCTCCCTCACAGCCTATGAACTCCAATGGAGAATGACTTAGGACCAATACATATTGTTCCTCATATCTGTAACTATGAGGTAATCTCTGTTGCTATGCTGTTATCTGTAGTATATAGTTGTCTCCAACCCACTGTAGCTGCTCTGGACACTACTAGTTTGGCTCTAGAAGAATTGGTACTCTCTGGCAGAGAGCTGGATGATGGGGAGAGAACACAAGACCTTAGGGAACCTAAGATCTACAATCCTGGAGATTATGTACATTTTTCAGGCTAGTGGTGAGAAACCCATCTCCCTTGTGATTTTCTTTGTCACATGCTTGGCGTAAGTAGTATAATAAACTTTATTAGTACTCCTTGCTTGTTTACGAATGTTTCTTGGCAAACTCCGAGACACAAGAATCTGTATTATTATTTACCCTACACACCAAGGGTGTTTAGATTACAACTTTGGGATACATTGTGTATGAAAAGCTCTACTGTATATAAATGCTGAATCTTCTTCTTCTTTTTCACCACGTTCCCAGCCAGCCTCACACAAGTTCTTCAAGAGATTCACCCAGGAGGTTGGGTGAGTGGATGCATGGCACTATTACAACCCACATAACTGTGGATACACATAGTATTCCAGCATCCATGGCACCTACTCACACCCTAACTATTGTTTCATAGGTTTCAGAGGTTATACAAGCTACTAGACATACGTCCTTAATGCTTGCCATGAACTCCCATTTTATACTATATCATGTCTGTTTTTATAAAAGTTATCCAGCCTAATCTTAAAAGTGTCCATGGTTTTACTACCAACTACCTCCTTAGGTAAGCTATTCCACAGTGTTATGCCCCTCTGACTAAACCAGTTTTTTCTTTTAAGTGTCCTCCATTTATCCATTTCCAATTGTAACATATGTCTTCTACTCCCATATCCATATTCACCTTTGACTAGAAGGCCCAAATTGCTGCTCATTTGTTTGTCCTGCAGTGCCCTATAAATCATACTCATATCCCCCCTAGTCCTTCTACACTGTAATGAATATAAATCCAAGTCTTGAAGTCTCTGCTGGTAACCTTTATTCTCCAACCCACTAATTATTTTGTTGCTCTTCTCTGTACTACCTCCAGCTTCCCAATGTCTGACTTTAAGTAAGGTGACCACACCTGCACACAATATTCCAGATGCGGTCTGACCAAGGCCTGGTAGAGTGGCAGGATCACCTTACTATCCCTGCTCCCAATGTGTCTAAATACACAATTCAATACTTGAGTTGCCTTTTTAACCATGTCCCCACAGCGTGTACTGAAACTTAAATCATTTGTTACCATCACCCCCAGATCTCTTTCAACTGTAGTGCTGTGTAGTATATTTCCTTCTAATTTATATTTTATAGCTGTATTTGTTTTCCCCAAATGCATTACTGCACATTTAGCAGTATTTAATGGCAATTTATACTGGTCAGTCCAATGATCCAGTCTATCCAGAGTAAGTTGTACATTTTTTTTGTTGTCCAATGTTATTTACTATGCCCTCTATTGTGCAGTCATCTGCAAACTTGGTCATCCAGGTGTTTGGGGATTTACACGCAACTGAGGAGATGTACAAATTAAATAAGCAAGGCCCCAATACTGATCCCTGAGGAACCCCACTAGTGACATTCTCCCAGTCAGATTTTACTCCATTGACAACAACCCTCTGTCTTCTATCTCTCAACCAAGCCTCAACTCAATTTATTATGTTGTGAGGTATTTTGGCATCAGTCATAACCTCAATCAGTTCTTTGTGCGGAAGTTTGTCAAAAGCCTTAGAAAAATCTAAAAAAATGACTTCCACTGCATTTCCTGAATCTAGGGCTTTATTTACTTTCTGATAAAAGGTCAACATGTTAGTTTGGCAAGATCTGTTTTTTGTAAACCAGTGTTGTGTCTGGCCCAGTACATTTGGTTGTGATAAGTGGGCTATTATATATTATACAATGGCAAGAACATTTCCAGGGCTCCGATTGGTCAGTATGAGCCTGAGACAGTGATATTATTACACAATAACATCACTGTATTGATTTTTTGGATGATTGTTTGGAGCTACTTTTAAGAAACAGAGATATATTGCTACACTAAAGATCAACTAAAACCTTTTTTTTTATTTTGTATAACATCGAGCCATTGTATAATTACAATAAGGCACTCCAAGGTGTGTCTTATTGTGTAATAACGTCACTCCTGGGGTGGTGGAAACACTCGGCTTCACCTCATGCTTCAACCCACCCCAGGAGTGACGTTATTACATGATAACACATACCTTGTCTTGCCTTATTGCTTAATTCTTTAATTATACCTTCCAGTATTTTACCCACTACAGAGGTTAAACTAACAGGCCTAAAATTCTCAGGTTTAGTGGTCGGTCCCTTGTTTAGTAATGGCACTACTAATGCCTCCCTCCAGTCCTGCATCACTGATGCTTGATCTATCGATTTTTGAAATATATAAGTAAGTGCAGGAATACGCTATTTTTAAGCGAAAAAGATGTTCCAGGACTAGAGGGCATGGGATGAAGTTGGAGGGAGGACGATTCAGAGGAAACGTGAGGAAGAATTTCTTCACAGAACGGGTGGTGGACAAGTGGAACACCCTGCCAGAGGAAGTGGTGGGGGCTGAAACAATCATGGGATTTAAGAATGCATGGGATAGAAATAAAGGAATTCTGGAGGTCAGGGGTAAGGGGCAACAGACTTCTTGAAAAACATAAACTGAACTTACAAGCTCAAATGGGCAGACAGGGTGGGCCATAGGCCCTTATCTGCCGACACTGTCTATGTATCTATGTATCTTCTTATTTAATCTTTCCCACATTTGATCCACAGTTAGATTTACAAATTACTTCTTCCATGCCCAGCTGTTCATTGCTGCTTTTAGACCCTGAAAGTCTGCTTTACCAAAATTGAGCTTTTCAAATTTAGTTGTGCTTATATTGGTGCTATATTCCTCAAGCATTTAAAAAAACACCCTACTGTGGTCGCTGTTCCCTAGAGGGCTACAAACTTCAATAATTTTTATCCTAGCCCCCATATTAGTTAAAACAAGATCTAAAATGTTTGCTCCTCTAGTAGGTGATGTCACCCTTTGCTCCACTCCTATTTGATCTAAAACATCTAAAAATTCCACTTCCATGTTTTGTTTGCCTTTTAGTGCATGCCAATCAATGTTTGGCATATTAAAATCCCCAGTAATCAAGATATTTCCTGCTGGATCGAGCTTAGTAATATATTCTAACAGTAAATCATTTTCATGTTTAGCTATATATGGTGGCCTATAAACTATGACTAATTTCATCTTAATTTGGGTTTTTATTCATTATTTTAATCCATAACATCTCCACATTATTTATCTCAGCCATTTCCTGCTCATGCTTAATGGACTCCTTCATGTAGATTGCTATTCCACCACCCCTCGTATGTTCTCTTGATCTAAAGTAAAGTTGGCAACCCGCAATGTTTTTCTCCCAAGTATCTGTTTTATCCCACCATGTTTCTGTTATAAGGGCAATGTTTATGTTATCGGATACAAGCATGTCTTGAAATTCATGAAATTTGTTAGTCAGACTTCTTGCATTAAGCAAAACCATATTCCATTCCACCTCTTATTTATTATGCATACTCTCATTCGTATACCCATTTATGTCAATGGCACCCATGCCCCTCTTTCCAGTTTAAATGGAATTGTATCACTCTGTTGATCTTTATAGCAAAAATTCTGACTCCTGCCACACTTAAGTGGATACTATCATATCTGAAAATGGCCCTGTTTTGAAATGTCCTTGTATTATTCATAAAGCCTATTTTTCCATTTTGTAAAAGTCTCTCAGCCATTCATTTATCTGATTTATGGCCCAGTTCTTATACTCATTCATACCATGTGTTGGCAGAATACCTGAGATTATAATATCGCCCTTAATGCCTTGGATTTTTTTAACAATGTTCCTAAAACAGGTTTTAATAGTTTCCACCCTGCCCTTTCCTATATCATTTGTTCCTACATGTAAAATGACTAGGGGTTCAGGTGAATTTTCCAGTAGACCATCCAGCAAATGTTCCAAATCTGTCACTTTAACTCCTGGTAATGTACTTACTGTTGTAAACATTTTTCTGTTTCTGCAAATCATTTCATCTGTCCCTCTGGTTATGGAATCTCCTATAACTAATATATTTTTAACCCTCTGATTTGTTAACTCTGAAATAGATCCATGTGACGTGTGCTGCCTATTATAATCATTACCATCTGAATGACTTAAGTCCTTTACTTCCACTACTTCTAATAGCTCCTCATTTTGAGCCTCTGTATTAGGCTGTTTCCTACTTTCATCTTCAGTAGTATTTAATATGTTATAACTATTTAGCAATTTTGCTGCCCCTTGTAGTGTGCCTCTTTTTTTACTAATAGTTTTTGCTTTGCCTGCCTTCAGAACTGTGTCTTTTTTGTTAATTAACCTGTCCTACACCAATTTGTGTTTGGCTGATGAAACATTATGGGTACTTGTAGTTAACTGGTTCATAGGTTCATAGGTAATTTCAAGCTAATTAGACTTGCGTCCATAGAGCTTGCCTTTATTTTATGTATTTGAACATTAATCTATCATGTATTTTATTTACCAAGAAGATACTTGTCTAATCTAGATTTAAAAATATCCATATTAGTACTGGCTACCACTTCTGCTGGTAAAGAGCTCCAGCCAGGAACCACTCTCTGGCTAAACCAATGCTTTCTCGGAAGAGTATGCCATTTTTGAATTGTTAATTGATACTGATGTCCCCTGGGTTCATATTTTGATTTTTTTGGGGTCAACCCCAGGTCGGCTAATTGAGCATCATCTTGTAAGCACTTAAATAACACAAAATAATCTCCCCTAGTTCTTCTATGCTGCAGAGTAAACACGTTTAGCTCCTTTAAGCTTTCAGAGTATGACATGTCTCCTAACCCTTTGATGGATCTAGTAGCCCTTCTCTGAATACGCTCCAAGCTATGAACATCCCCTTTTTTATATGGAGCCCATACCTGAGCACAATACTCCAGGTTGGGTCTCACCAGGGCACTATAGAGGGGCATAAGTCCATCTTCTTCCAAGTTGTGTACAGGAGTGCTTGGAAACAACTGAGAAGCTGCGTGGGATATATTATTTTGGACGAAATATCTGTAACTTATCTCTCTCTCTCTCTCTTGCTTATATCTGAGAGAAGTTTTCCTCACTTTTAAAGTGGTATTGCTTTGTGTTTGTTTTAGTTTTTAAGTCAGGAAGGTTTTTTTTTTAAAACTGCTTATCTTCTGCATATTTGATTTTCCTTTGTGGCTAACTGGACTGATTACTAGAATTCTGTGAGAATCCGCATCAATATATTTTGCAACTTTTGGTGGGTTTACATCTGAGAGAAGTTTTCCTCACTTTTAAAGTGGTATTGCTTTGTGTTTGTTTTAGTTTTTAATTCAGGAAGGAGGTTTTTAAAACTGCTTATCTTGTCAGCATCCTCAGAAGGGCTGAAATAACTGCATATGTGATTTTCCTTTGTGGCTAACCAACCACCAGCCATTTGTCTGGAGAGGTTTATCTGTGTCTGACTTGGATGTCTGGATTTTTCTCTGTTTGATTAGCAGGGTACTTTCTCTGTCAAATTGTTGTGTAGGGTATCTTGCTGACAGGAAGGCACTCATCGCAGTGGTGGGTGAGAGCTTTTGGTTGATTGTTTTGTGAGGACACAGTTTAGGCCCAACACCTTCCCACCCTCACCCCACCCACCCCTGGAAATAGTTCCTTTATACCTGAGGTTCTGATATCATTTCCTCGAGTGCAAGGTGCATTTCACTGTCATATTCTCTTTAGCACACTGCACTGACAATATAAGCATACACATTGTATAATATATATATATTTCTATATAACAAATCACACACACGCGTGTGCGCACACACACACACACAAATACAATAAAAAAACCTAAAAACTAGATAAACATGTGGGGAGTAGTGCAATGTAATGGCTGTGGGGCAGCAGTCTTCCAGGAGTCTTTCTGGAGGCTGAGATGCTGCCCTATTTGCAGACAACTATCTGCCTGAGGGAGGAAGTTGCCCGTCTTCAGGCTGCACTGGACAGTAGTAAGGAAACCTTCCCCCAGGCCACACTGGACAGTAGGAAGGGAACCTCCCCCATCCAGGGAGCATTAGCGCCACCACCACTACCTCAGAGGTTGCGAAGAAAGCACAGCAGTTGGACCACAGTGGGCTCAGGGAGGGTGAGGAGGGTGGAATAGAGGCACACCCAGTCAATTGTTCCAGTCTACAATCCATACACCATTCTGGGAGAGCATAGCTCCCCTATGGATGCACCCGCAGAGAAGACTGATGATAACTGTCACAAGGGAGGCCCACAGGAAGGAGGCAGAGGACACCACAGGGAAAGAAAGCAGCTCCTGGTGGGGGACTCAATTATTAGGGGTATAGAACTGGGGGGAGCTGGGAAAAATGAAGTAAGGTGCCTGCCTGGTGCCATGGCTTGGAGGGAACAGGAAGCGCATCCTCAGGATCACGAGAACAGCTGCAAGGGATTCCGAGCTGGACGTAATTGTCCACCTAGGGACAAATGACTTAGCTCATCATGAGATTAGAGCAGTGCAGGAGGACATTGCAGAGTTGGGGAGGGACCTAAGACAAGTAGCACACACAGTATCCTTCTCAGAGGTGGGTATATTGGGTATTGTCTGCGCTGTGCATGCAAGACATTCTGGAGACTGCATTGCTGCCTTGTTTGCAGGTACCTCTCTGTTCTGAGGGAGGAGGTTGCTCGTCTCCATGCTGACTTGACAGAGATTCAGGAAACCTCCTCCCTCACCCAGGGACCACCCAGGCCACCACCACTGCCTCAGAAGTTGCCAAGAAAGAGGAGTGGTTGGACCACAGTGGGCTCAGGGAGAGTGAGGGTGGTGGAATAGAGGTGCATCCCTCCAGTCGTGCCTCTTCACAATTTATTCACCATTCTGGCAGAGCATGGTTCCTCTATGGAGGCACCTGTAGTGGAGACCAAGGATGATGCTGGGAACCTCCACAATGGAGACCCACTGGTGGGTGGAACAGGACCCCATAGGAGAAGGAAACAACTCCTGGTGGGGGACTCAATCATTAGGGGGTAGAACTGGGGGAGGGAAAGGAAAGGGAGGTAAGGTGCCTGCCCATTGCCATGGCTTGGAGGGACAGGAAATGAATCCTCAGGATCATGGGAGCAGCTGCAGGGGGAAGTGAGCTGGGTGTCATTATCCACCTAGGGACAAATGACCTGGCTAGGAATGGGATCAGAGCAGTGCAGCAGGAGTTTGTGGAGTTGGGAAGGGGCCTTAAACAAGTAGTACACATGGTAACTTTCTTGGAAGTGCTACCTCTCTATGGCATGGATGAGGCTAGGGTTCTCTGCACCATGGGATTCAATGACTGACTGAAAAACTGGTGCGGAGCTCAGGGATTTGGCTTTATTGGGGACTGGGGATCCACCTGGAGGGATGCAGGCCTATACTGGCATGATGGTCTGCATCTGTCCGGGAGCGGGACCAGGATCCTTTGTGATAGGTTTAAATGCTTCATTGGTTAGCATTTAAACTAGCCAAGATGGGAGGCACTGAAGGGAAACAAGGAAAGCCCAGCCCCCTTCCCCACAAAATAGAGTAGTAAGTGAAGTAGACACCAAGGTAGAGAAGTCGATAGGGAGCAGGACATGGGTAAATCCAGAAAAAGGCAGTAAGGACAGGGATGGAGCTAAAAGTGGTAAGGCCATCAAAAATGGAGGGTGATGAGTACCAGTGTCCATAGTCTGTGTAACAAGCTCCCTGAACTAGTGGCCTTGATGGAAGAGGGGCACCTGGATATCGTGGCAGTCACAGTAACATGGTACACAGAGAACCATGACTGGGATGTCAACATACCAGGGTACACAAGCTACAGAAGGGACAGGGAGGGTAAAAGAGGAGGAGAAGTAGCTCTCTATGTAAGGGAAGGGATCTAGGCAATGGAACTAAATGATAAACAGGGAGTAGATGAGGCACTATGGGTCACCCTGGAGACATGCAATGGCATCACAATCTGCACGGGGTTTGTATACAGTCCCCCATCTCAGGGAGAGGCAATGGACAAGGAAATGATAGAAGGCATCCTTAGAATGTCTGAAAAGGGGGAAATATTGTTAATGGGGGACCTGAATATGCCAGATGTTAACTGGAGCACCTTTGCTGCAGCCACATCCAAGAGCAGGGTTATTCTTGATGCCCTACAGGGGGCATGCCTCAGACAGCTAGTGGTGGAACCTACTCAGGAGGGAGCAATCTTAGATCTGGTACTGTCAAATGGGGATGGAGAAAGGATCTAAGATTTAGAAGTGGGTAACAATCTGGGGACAAGCGACCACCAAACAGTGTGGTTCACGATAAACACAGCCATAGAGTCCAACTATAAAAAAGCAAGAGTACTGGACTTCAGGATGGCTGACTTTGGGAAAATGGGAGAGTGCCTCAAAAAAGCACTAGCAAATGGGCAAGAAGGAGGGGTGGAGGAACAATGGGGAAAAATCAAAACAGCCATCACAGAGGCAGCAAGCCTTTGAGTGAAGCAAATCAACAAAACAAAACGAAGGAGAAAACCACTATGGTTCTCAAAAGAGGTGGCAGGGAAGGTTAAGGAGAAAAATGTAGCATTCAGGAAGTATAAGGAAACACAGAAGGAGCAGGACAGAGAACTATACCAGTTAAAGCAGAAGGAAGTAGGGAAGGCAGTCAGAATAGCAAAGGCCCAAACTGAGGAACAGATAGCCAATTCAGTTAAGAAGGGGGATAAAACCTTTTATAGGTACATTAGGGAGTGAAGAAAGACAAAGGGAGGGATAGTGAGGCTTGATAAAGGGAAGAGAAGGTGGGCAGAGGGTGACAGCGAAAAAGCAGAGATACTGAATGAATACTTTTGCTCAGTATTCACAAAAGAAGAGGAGGGGGAGGTACCTAAATCAAAGAATAGAATCACTCTGGATAGGGAGGTTGATACCAGTCCATTCACAGAAGAAAGGGTTCTGAAAGAACTTTTAAAACTGAAGGTGGACAGAGCAATGGGGCCTGATGGGATTCACCCAAGAATGTTAAAATAACTAAGGGGAGAACCAGTGACACTACTGACTACCCTCTTTAATAAATCATGGGAGGATGGTGTGGTACCTGAGGATTGGTGGAGGGCAGATGTGATTCCCCTTCACAAAAGTGGAAGCAAGACAGAGGCAGGAAATTACAGACCTGTTAGTTTGACCTCAGTGGCAGTGAAAATGATGGAATCACTTCTGAAGGAAAGAATTGTTGAGTTCCTAGAGGCCAGTGGGGCACAGGACCCATGGCAGCATGGATTCACAGCAGGAAGGTCATGTCAGATGAAAGTAGTAGACCAAGGAGGGGCTGTGGACATGGCCTACCTAGACTTTAGCAAGGCATTTGACACAGTCCCACACAAAAGATTAATATACAAGTTAGCCAGCCTTGGAGTGGGCCCCAAGGCGGTAGCCTGGGTAAAATATTGGCTGGACAACAGGACGCAGAGGGTAGTAATAATAAACGGAGTCACTTTGAAGAAATTGGGGTTACTAGTGGGGTACCGCAGGGTTCAGTACTGGGACCGGTCCTCTTTAATGTCTTTATAAGTGACATTGCAGATGGACTGGAAGAAAAAGTATGTCTTTTTGCAGACAACACAAAGATCTGCAACAGGGTCGATACAGAAGGTGGTGTGGAAAGGATGCAAAGGGACTTGGCAAGGTTGGAGGAATGGTCAAAGGTATGGCAGCTTAGATTCAATGCAAAGAAGTGCAAAATAATGCATCTGGGGAAAAAAAACCTAGGGGAAGAGTACACAATGGGGGGTGAGATACTAGCAACAACAAAAATGGAAAGGGACCTGGGGGGTAATCATATCAGATGACCTTAAGGTAGGCAAACAATGTGAGAAGGTAGTAAGGAGGGCTGGCGGGATACTGGGATGCATAGGGAGAGGCATCACCAGTAGAAAACAGGAAGTTGTTATCCCTTGTACAGACAGTTGGTAAGACCCCATCTGTAGTACTGCGTGCAGTTCTGGAGACCCCATCTCCACAAAGACATAGACAGGATGGAGGTTGTCCAGAGGAGAGCAACTAAAATGGTGCAGAGTCTACACCAGAAGACATATGAAGAGAGATTAAAGGGCCTTAATATGTATACCTTCAAGGAGAGGAGGGAGAGAGGGGACATGACGGAAACTTTCAAGTACCTTAAGGGAATCAACAAAGTCCAAGAGAGTAGCATCTTTCAGAAAAAGAGATGTGCAAGAACAAGGAGGCACAATTTGAAGATAGAGGGGGGGATGGCTCAGAGGTAATGTGAGGAAGTATTTTTTCATGGAGAGGGTTGTGGATACATGGCACAGCCTTCCTGATGAGGTAGTGGAGTCAAAAACAGTGGGGGAATTCAAGAATGCATGGGACAGACATAAGGCAATTCTAGTGGGGGAGAGGTAGGAGGAAATAGGCTGTTGGGTAACAAGGATCTTCAACTTATCCATTAGGTAGGGAAATGGGCAGACTAGGTGGGCCAAGTGGTCCTTATCTGCCGTCAAATTCTATGTTTCTATGTTTCTATGTCATGACAGGGGTTTAAACACTTAACAGGGGGCTCCCTGTTACAGTGAGAGAGTTCCAAAATTTTGGGGCAGCATGAGAGAAGGTGCAGAAACTCTTAGAGGTTTTACATCTTGGTAAGTGTAAAAGAGATTGTTTGACAGAACGAAGGCTATAGGAGGAGGATTGGGGGATAAGCATGGAGGTCAGAGACAAGGGGATTTGGTATCTAATAACACTATCCATTAGGGAACCAAGTTAAAATAGTCTAAAGGCAGAGGGGGAGAGCCAGTTTAAATTGGAGTAGAGCTGGCAATGATGTTTGTGCCATGGGGATGATGAAGCATGCCGAAAAATATTATTATAAGTAGTGTCCCACTTGCGAAGTGTAGTCTTGAGCATATTAGCATAGGTAGCAACACTGTAGGTGAGATCAGGAAGCAAAATACCTCTAGCGATGACCAATTTGGCAGAAGGGGTTAGAACATAGCCAGTTTTGTAGGCAATCCCTAACTTGCCATTAGGAATTGCCTACAAGATGGTGGACTTAGAAGCTATGATGGTGGGGGAGGACCTGGATATTGTGCGCATAACAGAGACACAGTGGTCTGAGCACCAAACCTGGGGAGTGGGTGTCCCTGGGTACAGGTTATTCAGGAAGGACAGGGCTGGCAGGAAGGAGGGGATAGTGCTTTACATCAGGGAGGACAGTAAGGCTACAGAACGGCAGGAGGAGCAAGGGGAAGCAGAAATCTTGTGGATCACAATAAAGAAGCAGGCTGGGGCATCAATAAGGCTGGGGGTGGTCTACAGACCTCCAACGCAGAGAGAGAGGAGGTGGACATGCAGATGCTGCGGGTGGTTCCGAGGACGGCGCTTAGGGGAGCATTCTGCTGGTGGGTGACCTTAATCTCCCAAATATAGAATGGGATATCCCATCATTCATCATCATGATATATTTGTATCAGCCGGGTCATCTAGGAGCAGGGTGATCCACGAGTCCCTCCTGGGATCCTTCCTGCAGCAGCTGGTTAGGGAGCCTACGGGGAGGAGGGGGGGATAACATACTTGATGTGGTGCTTACCAATGGGGATAGTGTGGAGGGAGTGGAGGTGGAAGTCAGCCTAGGAGCAAGTGACCATAACACAGTGGGCATCAGGGTTAGAGCAGGGTATGAAGCGGGTCGGACCATCACTGAGGACCTGGACTTCAGGTGGGCAGACTGTCCCAGAATGATGGTGCGGAAATGCGGAAGATGGAAGCTGCTTTGGTTCAACAGGGAAGTGAGGGGGCAATAGGGGAGAAGAAAAGAGTGTTCTGAGAATATAAGAGGACATAGGGGATGGAGGACAAGGAAACTTACAGGGAAAAGCTGAGGGTGGCAGGGCAGAGGATTAGAAAGACAAAAGCAGAAATGGAGGAGAAAATTGCTCGGCAGGTCAAAAGAGATGATAAGACTTTTTTCGGTAACTAGGTGAGAAGAGGAAAGCAAGACAGGGGATAGTAAAGGTAAAGGGAGAGGGGGAAATAACAGTGGAAGGGGCCTTTGAAAAGGCAGAGGTGCTAAATAGGTACTTCGGCTCGGTCTTCATGATAGAAGGACTGAGAAGGGGACCATTGTCAGGGGAGAAGGGAAGGGCAGACGTAGGGGTGGATCCTAGCCCAATCAGTGATGACAGGGTCAGGGAGGAATTAGGTAAGCTGAGGGTAGACAAGGCTATGGGTCCGGAAGCCCTGCATCCTAGGGTGCTCTGGAAACTAAGGGAGGAGCTGGCAGCACCACTAGCAAGTCTTTTCAACTTGTCCCTAGATATAGGGTGGGTGCTGCAGGACTGGAAGAGGGTGGACATGTTGCCACTTCGCAAAACTGGCAGCAGGGAGGAGGCAGGCAATTATTGCCCAGTCAGCCTCACATCGGTGGTGGGTAAGGTGATGGAGGTGATATTGAAAGGAAGGGTGGTTAGATACCTGAGTGATAGTGGATTACAGGACAACCATCAGCACAGCTTCACACGGGGAGGTCATGTCAAATGAACATGATCAAGTTCTTCGACTGGGTAGCGAGGGTGGTTGATCAGAGGGGCAGTGGACATGGCCTATCTGAACTTTGAGAAAGCCTTCAACAGTGTGCCCCACAGAAGATTGTTTAATAAACTGGAGAGTTAGAGGGTAGGAAAGAAAATAACAAGGTGGGTGGAGAACTGGTGGAAGGGTAGAAGCCAGAGGGTGGTGGTAAATGGGGTGCATTTTGGGGAAGTGGGGGTGACAAGCAGGGTACCTCAGAGGTCAGTGCTGGGGACCATTCTTGCTAACATTTATATTAGTGACATAGCAAAGGGGCTACAGGGGAAGGTTTGCCTTTTTTTGCAGATGTTACGAAGATCTGCAATAAGGTGGACACCCCAGAGGGAGAGGAAGCTATGAGGGAGGATCTAAGGTTGATGGAAGGGTGGTTGGAAACATGGCAGCTAAAATTCAACACTAAAAATGCACAGTGATGCACGTGTGGTGGAATAACCCACAAGCAAATTACACACAGGGGGGTGGGGTGAGGAAATGAAGGCAAATAAGTAGGAGATGAACCTAAGAATCATGATCACAGACCACCTTAAATTAGGGACCCAATGCAGCAAGACAGTGAGCAAAGTGATCAGGATGCTGGAGTACATAGAGAGACGGATAACTAGCAGAAGGCAGGAGGTGCTGATGCCACTCTACAAGTACTGGGGGAGAGACAGAGTTGGGATGAGAGCTCAACAGACACCAAAATAGAAACAGATCTACAGGGCACCTGATACTGGACACGGTGGCTGACAGTCAAACTGGCCAGTAGCTACAACTAAAAAACAAAGCCACATCAAAAGTAAAATAAAGTAAATAAAAAAAAAATGAAATACATGTTAGAGGAGAGACAGAGATGGAAGGAGACAAAAATCAACACCCAACAGTGGCTGGATGACATATACGCCTGCAAGTCTGCAGTACAGGTGGAGTATTCTTTCAACCTTCTGCATATGTAACAGATTTTAGCATACTTTTTAAACTATGCTTTTTTTTAACTAGGTGGGTTTATGGGGGGGGGGCATTTTATAAGCACAGTAAAACACCCCAAGGTGTGGGTTATGGCCTAATAAGAGCATTTCACAGGTGTTAGAGGCACTCAGCGCAAAAGCCTCATTCCTCTTAACGCACCTGTGGCGTGATCTTTTCATGCAATAACCCACACCTCATTATATCAGTAAAAGTTCTCTTTTCCTTAAATTGGAGATTGGAGCTCGAGCAGTGTGTGACTTACCTGCTTGGCTGATGGCTACGCCCCCCACCCATGTCTTATTGCTAGATTATAATATGGGGAGAGAATGGAGCCATCGTCTATAACAAGCCCCTGTACCTCTAATTGTAAAACAGGTCTGTTTCTCTCTCTCCATCTCTCTCATTCCTCTCCTTTGCTGCAAGTCTCCTTTGTCTCTATCTCTCTCGCTCTCTCTCGCTCTCCAGGTCCTGCTCCATGTACTCTTGTTCTCTGCCCCATTCTCATTGGCCAGCTCTTTACTCAGGGTGGACACTCACAGTTGATTTGGGGGGAGTGCTGTTATGCAGAAAACTACAGATTGCACTTTTAAACGGTAAAGCTATGAAGAACACAAAAGGATGAAGGTCCTAATGCAAAAAATACCCAAGCCACTGGGTGTGTAGTTATGACACCGAAAACAAATACCATGGAATCTCTTATAGATTACTAATGAAAATGCATGGGCAACATTAAGACTTTGGATTGTCTGAAATGGACTGGCAACCTCTTAACTAAATTCAATAAAACAGAATTAGCTTCCAATTAAAATTTCATCTGTATCAAAAACCTCTCTGCTCCCACTGCTGGTTCAGAAGCAGTGTAAAAAAACAGAATGAAACCTAAAGGATGAACCTGCCATCACCCATGGTCTTCATGCCAAGTGGATTAGTTCCATAAGTCCATCTCTACCACGAGCGACCTGAGAACATTGGTCAGTGAGGAGGCCTACCAGCATCACATACATGGTACTTCAGCCTCTCACAAACTGTGTGGTTATAGGTTAGCCACAAGCAACTCATGGTGAGGTTGATAGTGACTCACACAGCTTTAGGGGCAACACAGGAGACTGGGGTGGCTCTAATTTTTGAGAAGGGATTAGATAAACTTGTATGATGAAGTTGCCAACAGAACTTTACCAGACCAAAGCAAGCCCCCCACCCCTACAGCCTTCAGCTGTACAATAAAAAGACATAGCAGCCATCACACAAGGTATGACAGTGTGTAGTAGAAGAATAACGGTGGGGAAAGGGTGCAGGTCACATACAGCTTTTTTACTTAATTCTTTGGTAACTAGATAATTTCCACTTGGTTCAAGTGGCTGTTTTCAGGGTCAGACTCGGAGATCTAAGGAGGTTAGTTGACTTGCTCAGTAACACAGTAGCAGTTCTGGGAATTAATCCCAGGTCTGCTGGATGTGCCATGCTGATTCACAGCTTTTGACTCTAACCTCTAGCTCATTGCCATCTGACATATGTGGGAAATACGAAAACACTGTGAAATCCAGAGAATCCAGACATACTTATCTTTAGTAATGGAATGTGCAGACATTCAGCTCAGTTCACACATTGAGAAATCTGGTATCTCTCATTTCAGTCACAAAAGGATGACAGTTATGCCCTGAATATTCTTGTTTAACCAGATATATCCTGACCTGTTATACATTTGGTATTACAGAACCATTTATTTTTGTGCGTTATATCTGCAGTAAACTGTTTGCTGAAGCAGTACAGTAATTTTTATTTTCTAAATTAATAACATCCTGGGACGGATTTTCAAAACCCACTCACAAGCTGTGACAATGGCAGCTTGCGCCAAGTGCAGGTGAGTCTGGGACCCTGCACCCGATTTTCTATCAGACAGGGTCTCGGGGCCTGAGTCCTGTGGCTTGTGGCAACAGTGGCAGTGTACCAAAGAGGTGGTGCACCCACAAGGAATGCCACAGCAGTCATGGGACGGATGGGGGAATGTTAGTGGCTCATGCCCCCACCACCATCACCAACCCGATCAGTCCGTAAAGGATATTGATACATTAGCAGTCCCTGGTGATCTAGTGCCCTCCCCACTCTGATCCCTGGTAAAGTGTAATAAGTGGTCAAATCCCTGGTAATCCAATGCCCCCCTCACCTGGCAGGTAGTGCCCATCACCCCGCTACCCCCATCCATACCCCAGATTCGGTGACCAGCAAATCCCTCTGCACACCACCAGTATGTGCTCTGACATTTCATTCGGTGGCCGGCCATGGTGGTGTGTGGAGGGATATGCAGGTTGCCAAATCTAAGGTATGGATGAGGGGTAGCTGGGTGGTGGGCACCACCTGCTGGGTGGGGGGGCACTGGATCACCAGGGATTGGACCACTTATTACACTTTACCAGAGATCAATATCCTTTATGGGCAGATCAAGGGTTTTGGTGGGGGGAGCACTGGATCACCAGGGATTCTACCGTTACGGGCTCAATGAGGCCTGGGGATGGAACTGAATACCGGGGTATTGTGGGGGTGGGGATTGACACTGTGCACAACACAGTTGACACCCTCCCAGGGGCTGTCTAAGTACCACTGACCAGCCCTTGTCTGGTCTAATAGTTCATAGCACTTTATCCCTGGTGAGGGATTTGAAACTAGGTACTTTGGGGTTCTGGCAGCCTATGTCTGCCACAAGCCCCATAGCACCATGCCACAGCCACTTTTGTGATGCATGGCTGGCGCTAGCACACTTTGGTGCAAGCAGCCTGCTGATCGACACAGGCTGCTTTTTAAACTAGCTCGGGGCGCTACCCTTGGCACAAGGTGCTTGTTGTGTCCAACATGTTGGGCGCAAGCATCTTGCACCATTCTAAGGGCTTAGAAAATTCAGCCCCTTGACTCCAATCTATTTTTTTACAGACTAGATTGGCTAATAGTAAATCAAGTCCACAGATTAATAGATTGGATCTAATTTGTTAAAAAAAAATAATTCTTCAGACCTGTAAGGCTAATTACCGTTATTTCTACTGAAGTGATTTTTCTAGAAAACCATAACACATTAACATTAGAAATGTTAAAATATTTTAGCCACAAAAAACATTAGTTTGTCATACCTGAAGCAATTCAAGATGCTGTTTGACTTTTGGCTGTGGTTATCATCTTTTTGGAGAAGCTGCTGTGGTGCCAACTGCCTACAGTTGACGATGGATGACAGGAGCTTGTCTGAAGTGAGCTTCCCAGATTCCTGCTGCCTCTGTGAGTATCCCTCACAAACGATGAGCTAGCCAGATCGAACATATCATCCACACCCTTACGTGCACGTGCACTGAAAATAGCAGTAAGCCATGAAATGGATGTGAAACAGCAAAATACAAAGATCATTAGCCAGCCAGCATATCAGTTAAAATTAAATCTTTCAAGACTTTTGCTTATCAGGTCTTCCCACAAATGCTGTGTATGTCTGATGGAGTAGCATTTTAGCCAGCAGACCACATTATCTAGTCTTGAAAGAATTTATTTTAAATGATATGCAGGCTGGTTAATGACGGCTACCCTGCCCGGCTATCCTACAACTTCGGGGTAAACTTATTTGCCATGTTGTTCTGCAGTGGTGAGAGAGAGGACTGCATGCCCAGCTGCTGAGGAGTAGCAGCTACAGAAGGAGATCAGAAAGACAAATTTTGTTTTACAACAGGTTAACCATCACTGCCTGTGTTGTTATTCCGGTCTCTTTCCAGAACATCTTGTATCCTACAAAATCAGTGCATATTTCCTGTATTTTGTTTCCCCGTTACAGCTTCCAGTAGGAGGAATCCAGGTGCTGGAAACTCCCGGTGTGGGAGGAGGAGCCCACAGCTCCAGCGGCTGAGACAGCAGACCCACAGGGGTCTTGAAACCCCGGACCACAACATCAAGAATTTATGCAAGGGCCCCAAGGTTCAACCTGAAAGCTTGACAGCCTGAAAAAAGTGCATACTCTGTGTGTGTGTGTGTGTGTGTGTGTGTGTATCCGATTATTTTGGGGGAGATGCTGCCTGCCAGGAAGGTCAGTTCAATAAATACTCCCAGTCTGCAGCATTGGTCCATTCCCCGGGTGAAGAGCACATCTGCTTTTTTCAGTATTCAGTATCAGTAAGGGCTTGAATGAATGGTGACATGTAATTCTCTATAGTAAAATCTGATTGACTGAGACTCAGCCAATCAGGTTTTACTGTAGGTGAATACGTCACCATTATTCATTCATGCCCTTACTGTTACCTAACACTGAACAGAGTGGATGCGCTCTGCACCGAGGGACCGAAAGCCACTTACCAGCTCTGAATAAATCTTTTTGGGTGGTAGCGGGATGGGGCAGGGGCGGGGGGGTGCCAAGAGAGGGTTGGGTGGGGGAATGTGTATTACCAAGCAAGGGGTCTCTTGGATGGATGGAGGGGGAGCGGCAGTTGGAGTGAGCTTTGGTGTGCGATGACCAGCGAGCGGGGGGGTGGAGCATGAAATACTTAATTACAGAAAAGGTCACCGACTGAGGGGGTGCAAATACCAACAAGAGGGAATGTGGAGACAAAATTGACCATTTCCAAGAGTCAACAGCCTTGACAACACCTGTCTACAGATGTTAAAGGGGTTACAGTTCAGTTGGCAGACACTTAAGAGAATTGTAAGCTGCAAAAAAGAAGGGCTGGGCTAATGTGCGATGGCCTGGCGATGCCCCTCACATAGCACCAGTCCTCCTCCTTTCCTTCTCACCCTATCTTTCCTGAACTGAGCATAGGCTGGTACTGCCATGTCCCAGTCATGGTTTCCTGTGCATCACAACTCAGTAATGATGGCCACGATACCCAGGTCTGCCTCCTCCATGGTGGCCTCTCGGTCTGGAATTGTATTTCCTAGACTTCTTGTGTTTGCACACATGGACTTCCACACTTTGTTACCACTGCATGCTTCCCCCGTTTCCTTTTTGTCCTTTGTCCTTTCACCTTTCTTTTTACAGTTCTTGTTCCTATTCTCTTTCATTTCACTTGGTCTGTTTTTCTATTTGTTTTGCACCCTGGAGGATTTACCACCCCTCTAGTCCTCCCTTCTGTCTACTTCAGTCATTGGAGGGGGGGCAGTTTTCGATTCCTGATTTCTTTCACCATCCCTCTTTGGCTAGTTTAAATATTCATCAAAGTAACATTTAAACTGCACACTGAGGACTATAATTCCCCTCCCACTCGGATGCAGGCCATCACACCTGTATAGGCCCTTATCCCTCCCAGTGGATTCCAAGTCCACAATTTAGTCAAACCCCTCTTCTCTACACCATTCCTTCAGCCACAAGTTGAAGCTCCTGGTGCAGATATTCCTATCCTCCCTGCTGCTGTAGACAGGCGGTACCTCAGCAAAAACCACTGAGCATGCTACCTGCTTTTTTTTTTTCCATAAAAGTTTTTATTGTTTTATATTATCACATTACATTGTAACACAGAACAGAGTGTGGGTTACAGTATGCAATCAGTATTCCATTCGTTCATTCATTTACATGTACGTGATTAATCAACAATCAGGTAATAATTTAGTGTAGTATACCCTCTTCGGGTGTTATCTATCAGTGTGCAGCATTCCTATAGTGGCCCTTATTAACTGATCCATCTTGAACAGTATTCTTGTGGTCTTGTGTCTCTGTGCCTTACTAAGGCATTCTGGGAGGATTACCAGTTAGATGTGGTGGGTATTTTGTTTGACATTCCCACGGTTGGCCACTTTGAGTTTCACCTTTGTGCCTCTTTGAGGTCCTTCTGGTTTGCTAGTTATCCCAGATCTGTGTGCTTTGTACTCGTAATATGTTTTTTTATCAGCATGGTGGGTGGGGGGTGGCTAGGCTGCTATCTAGCATACGTAGTCTGTCACTGTGGTATCTCTTAAGTGGTTTGGGGCGGGTTGTCCTGTGGGAGTGTTTCCATCTTAATTCTACGAGTAGGTTTCTGTTGGTATATGTCCTTTCTGGGGGAAGGGCCCTTTCCTGTGGTCATGGGTTCCCTGTCCTCTTTATGTCCTGCTATGCTGTGTTCTCCCCTATTGGTCTGATTCACCTATGTGGGGGGAGGAGAGGGGATCACGGGTCATGGGTGGCAATTGTCAGTGTCAGTGGCTCAGTAGGTAGCACACTCACCTCTGAGGCCGGGAGATCAGAGGGCTGTGGGTTCAGTTCCCACTTCTGGTACTTGGGTTAATATCCCAGTGCTGACACTGTAGTGCAGTATGAGAGGGGTGCTGCACTTCTGAGGTGTCATCTTTCGGATAAGACGTTAAACTGAGGTCCCATCTGCCTGGATTGGTGGTAGTTCAGGTGGATGTTAAAGTTCCCATGGCACTTATCGAAAAGAGTAGGGGAAATTTTTATTAAGAAATCATGAAAATAATATACAATCAAACAATACATAATCAAAGAAGGAGAAATAAAAATACCATTCATAAAGGAATATACAATATACATCAGGCAATGAATGAAAAAGCATGATACAAAGGAAATGTCATATTCTGAAGGAAAACATAAAATATCTCACGAAAAAAGTAATATATTTCCACAACAGTTGAAAATGGGCTCTCGGTAAACTGTTCTTTTCTAGGTCCAT
Organism: Neoceratodus forsteri; assembly: GCA_016271365.2. NCBI lineage: Eukaryota > Metazoa > Chordata > Ceratodontiformes > Ceratodontidae > Neoceratodus > Neoceratodus forsteri. Next base: position 158,100,808 of record CM057458.1, on the reverse strand, counting down.
AACGTCAGAAAGAGCCTTTTCAATTTGTAAAATAATAGTCTGAGGAGATGAGTGAATTTGTTGTAAAACATATTGACATCTGGCCTGCCAAAGAAAATATTTACAAACAGCAAAAATAACCCTCAAAGTACTCCTATGAAACTTACCCCATATGCCAGAAAAGTCGCTCAATATCAGAGTCTGATAAGTAATTCTACTTAAAAAAGGCCATTGCCATTTAAATGCTAAAGTTTTCCAGAATAGTTGAGAATCTCCAAAGTCAAAAAAAAAGTGTTGCATGGTTTCCTCAAGTAGCGTGCAGAATAGTTTTGTGCAGTACCTCTCCTGAAAAGATTTATGTTTTAAATTACCATGGACATTCAGTCTGCCATGACAACACAACCATGTGACATCCCACATATGTTGTGGTGTCTGTTTGTCAACAACAAGCTGTAACGCAAACTTCATTTTAGAAGGGGCGCATTCTGGAAAGAGAAGCATAGGTTCCGTGATGCCAACAATTGTCTGATAAATCTGTTTCCTAGTGAGAGGAAGAATAGATGATCTCTGCAATTTCCAGTGTCTCAATTTCTTGAAACAATCTATCGCATAGGAAGGTATACTTAAATATCGTGTAATTTTAGGAGGTAAAATACTCCATTTATCTACAACTCCCTGCATAGAACTACATACCCAAAGAGCCCAATTAGTACAAGTAGTGTGTCTCCCACTATACAATATGTGATAAAGAAAGAAAGAGTGAAAGAAAGCAATAGGATTAATCATCCCAATACCACCTCTTTTTTATTTATTTATTTATCAAGTCTAGGATTACAAATACCTTTGAGCCATGGCTCTTTTACAAAGGTTCCATGTCAGACAAATACAAATTATGGGGAACATCAAGACAGGCATTACAACAATGTGGACATTGCAAACAGAGTACAGATTAATACAGTTCAAGGGTAGCATTGTAACAAGGCAGCCAGCGGCATTTGTCAGAGAAAATAGACAACAGATAAGAAGTGCCAGAGTCATAGGGAGAGGTAAGAGGGTGGGGGGGGGAGAAGGAATGTAGGAAGGGTGGCAAGAGGGTGAAAAGTGCAGCATTGGGTATACCAAGATGTGAAGGTAGAATCCAGTGAGGAGGGGGGGGACAACTAGAGCAGAAAGGGAAGTGGAGAAACAAGGTTAAGTTGGGCATTTAACTGGCAAATATGTGATCTCTAGCTTAACGGGGTTCAGCCTACTCCCCCATATCATTTGAAAAAAGGAACTAAGAATACATGTCTCCAGGTGAGTAGGGGGAGCATAAATATAACTTAAATATAAAAAAATAGGGAATAAAAACTTTTTCAGTAACATGACCCGTTTACTCTTCCCCAATTTCCATGCTTTCCAGATTCTAACTTTGCTTTCACAGATAAGCAATCTTTTTTCCCAATTAAAGGTAGCAGCATTTGAAATATTAAACCATACCCCTAATATCTTGTGTGGGTCAGTTATTGTCCGTATACCACCCACATCCGGAATCCTAATCGAATCATCATCTAAAGGAATAGAAACACTCTTCTGTAAATTAAGAGTTTCCCCAGATATATGTGAGAAATTATGAAAAATCTGTATCGCTCTATCGCCATCAATTTTAGACTGAACAAACAAAACCACATCATCCGCATAAGCAGATATTTTTTCTGGGCATAAAGTAGAACACGGGGCCAGACTAATAATTTGTGTATCCCACTTGATCTGTCTGATAATTGGGTCCAAAGCAAAGGTATATAACAATGGACTTATTGGACACTCCTGCCTTATACCAGTACATTGGGGAGTAAAGTCTCCTAAACAACCATTTATCAGCATCCAAAATCCAGAAAAAGAGTACAAATGAACAATCCAAGTAAGGAACTGTTGAGGTATACTGTACAGTTTCAAAACCTGAAATAAATAGTTATGATGGACCTTATCAAAGGCTTTGGCCTGATCCAACGATAAGACAAAGCCCTTGACCTTACGTGTCAATTTTGCTTCAAAACTCTCTCTCAATAAAAATAGATTACTCTGACTAGTCCTACCAGGGATAGCACATGCTTGAGAAATATCTATAACTTCTTGTGCCATTCTCTGCAATCTGGTGCTTAGAATTTTGGTCAGAATCTTATAATCAGTGTTTAGGAGGTTCAGCGGTCTCCAATTATCCAAGGAAAATCTGTCCCCTTTTTTATAAATAAACTTCAAAACCGCAATCCCAAAATCCCGATCTCCTTCCACATCCTGCAGAATACTATTATATACTGTGGCCAAAACTGCAGCTAAATCCCCAGTGAAAGTTTTATAAAATTCATGAGTAAGCCCATCTAAACCCAGAACAACTCTTACTTTGAGTTGTGAAATAGCCAAAGCCACCTCTGCCTGTGTGATAGGTAACACTGAAACCGAGGCTAAAGAGGCAGATCCCTGTGGAGCTGGAGCACTGAAAACATCTTCTAAGGACATATCCACAACCGGGGAAATACCAAATAACAACTTCAAATGTGATTGAGTAATAGAGTGCATACCAGTAATCGAAGTAACAATATGTCCATCAAAATCAGAAAGCCCTGACATTACTGTAGCATGCAATCTATCTTTACATGCCATAAAAGGGTCCGCTGAAGGTGAATTAGATGTACCATATCTCATTTCCATTTGTAGAGTTCAGGCTCTATCATATTGACAAGTAAACATACATTTCTTAATATTAGCTATCTACGAGGAATAAGAATCAGAAGAGGAAGCCGATAAAGATAAAAGTTTATATAACTGGTCCCTATAACCTAAATATTGTATATACCTATCTCTAACCTGTTGTTTCCCCTCTCTCAGGAAAAAGGACTTTAGTTCAGATTTAGTATCTTTCCACCATATCCAAAGTGAATCATAAAGACAGAGAACAGATAGTCTAGCATGAAAAAGGAGCTTAACCTGCTGTACTAGATCTGGTCGTTGAAGAAGAGAACTATTAAGTCTCTACAAAGACTCTTGAGAAAGAAAGATAGGGAGAGCAGTCCCTAAATTAAATACACCAAGAAGCATGTGATGATCAGAGAATTCGTTGGGTCGTATAAAAACTTGTATCGGCCTACAATATTTAGAGGTGAAAAGATAATCAATTCTAGTATTATATATAGATCTATGATAAGTAGCCCCAAATCCGATCTTAGTGACCGATATGCATCTGTTAAATCAGCAGTCTGAAGCAAGGTTTTTAAAGCAAAAGAATCACAACACACCTTCTTACCCACTACCGTCCTGCTGGAAGTATCCAGGCTGCAATTAAAATCACCCCCCACCCCAAATAATATGTTTTCGTGTACAAAGAAATAGTTTAATTAAATCAAATAATAGTATTCTAGCAGCTTTTGACGGTGAAGCATAAAAATGTATTACTTGAACAAAAAAATCTTGAAATCTACAGGCAATTATCAAAGCTCTACCCGGAAGAACATCAATAAACAGTTAAACAATATGGCAATACCATCCGCCACCTCTTCCCCAAACGTCAAATAGGAGGGTCCCTACACCCAACCCCTTTGGGCCTGCTGAATTTCAAAAAGTGTTTTAAGTCTAGTCTCTTGTAAAAGGACAATATCAGAATGCAAAGTATTTTCATAATGAAAAAAGGCAGTTTGTTTTTTGTAGTTCCTAAAACTACAAACATTTAAAGAAGAGATCCTAAGCTGTACCAATGTTGCAAAAGAAATTACCCACTCCCATCTGTGGTGGCCATATTTTTTCTCTTCTTCCCTCCCTTTTTATCTTTTTTCCTTTTAACTGCTTCTGGTGGTCTAGCACTAGGAATATCCACGTCAGAGGGAAGCGCAGAGGCCTCAGAATCTACATCTGAGTCACCCCCCCCACGCAACAACTCATAGGTATTAGACGTAGGAACGTCACAAATCATTTGAGATTTCCTAGCCGTAGCCCTAGTTATCCTTCTAGTTTGAGAGGAACTCACAAAATCCTCAGCAGGTTCACCTAAATCCCGTGACTCAAGCGGTTGGAGAGTGTCAGGCAAAGATTCCACATGCTCCTGTACCTGAACATCCATGCGCTCCTGAGGGGCATCCCCCATCCACCTCCTGACATGATATCATGTCATCGCAGCCTGTTGCACAACTGATGAAGGTGATATCAGAGAAGGGTCAGGGGATATTTACATCCTGCTGCTGTTCCTGCTTGTCCTGTGCCTTTTGTACCAAGGTGTCCTGATTCCATCTCTCCGACCTGTTCCTACTAGCCCATGGGCACTGATGATATGCATGCCCCTTTTCATCACAGAGATTACATTGAAATATGTTGTCACAATTCGCACTGGAATGACCAAACCTCGCGAAAAGACTACACTTTAACATATCACAGGTACTGCTCAAGTGAGTGTGAGCCCCACACTTGTAGCAAGCTCTAGGTTACCCCATAGAAACAGACTCTATCCTTGCCAAGAAAAAAACTATTAGGGAGATGCACAATCTCAGAATTAACCAAAAAAAAGTGTAACCCTAAATTTCCAGCCCCCCCATCCACAGACCTTAGAATCAATGATAGCTTCAGGAGGGGACAAAATACTACATCTGTTTTGTAGCCAATGATAAATGTCACCAATACTAACCCCTTCATTATGAAACATGATTGTAACCGTCCTAATGGCTGGTTTCATTAATGGTATAACATAAAATGGGGACCATGGGGAGTCTGCTTCAAAGTCCCATATTTGTACCAGAATTTCTCCAGATCCATATTCGTTTTAAAACTGACATCAAATGTGTCTTCACCAGAAATATGGATAAGGGCATAAATATTCGAGGGTTGAAAACACATAGAATTTTTCAAAAGCATCCTAGCCACATAATATCTATCAGGGTGATCAGTGAGACCTCCCCTATAATGAATACACACTGCATTATGTCTAGGGGCTTGCTCAAGTTTATTTTTAAACAGGTCAGAAAGAGTGGGTTCCCTAGTCTGGGCTCGAGTATTACCTGACGTACCTTCCCCTGGGTCTTCCAAAAGGGGAGCAGAGCACTGCCCCCCACAACCATCAGATGTGCTATGCTCAATCACAGACACATGAGAGGCTACCCTAAAGGGAGCTGTCTCAGAGTCAGAAGGAAAGTGTGGCATAGCAGGGACAGTAGCACAGTTTCCACTAGAGAGTGGTTCTTCTGAATGGGACACAGCATCAAAAGGAGAAGTATCTACCGGAACCCTCATCCCAACAGTGCCTTGGGATTCCCCTCTTATGCAAACAGTATCAAAAACTAAAGCAGAGACTCCCATGGGAGATAACACCGGCTGTTTAGTAATATTATCATCCACAATATCCCCCCAGTCTTTCGATTGTTGTAAAGCTACAGTTTGCCCGGGCATACCATGCGTATTGAAGTTTGGTACCTTGTTGCAGCTCAAATTATCCGGTGCAGGCCTGTTAGGGGAGAATAAAACGCCATTCTTTTCCGCGTCCCAGGAGGCATCCGGTATCCAAACACCCGCAGGTGACCTAGTCCATCCAGCACGTTCAAGCGCTCCTGAAGCAGTCCAGGATTCTCTTGCAGTAGTGTTCCGATGAGAAACACCAAATTGCTGTTTAAAGATTTGAGACATCGAGACCTCTCGGGCCCCCAGCAAACGTAATGGAATGTCTCCCAGAAGCGGCTCAGACGCCGCAGCAACAGTCTCATCCCCTGGACAGGAAGCAACAGGGGGAAGTATCTCCGATGCACATTCCTCAGGCAAGATCTTTGGTTCCACACTAGAACTGGGCAGCTCAAACTGTGGCTCCTTCTGTATACACTGCGACTCCTTCTGCTTACACTGCGAGTCCTGCATCATACAATGCAACTCCTTCTTCATACACTGCGACTCCTGCTGCATACACTGCAACTCAGGTTGCATATACTGCGATAAAACTGGAGAGAGACCAAGCACGTCTCTCCATCCACAGTCCTCATTAGCACATTCAGGCATCTCAGTAATAGAAGCATGAACAGTAGCGGTCTGCATACACTGAGGCTGCTCCACAACCTCCTCCAACTCCATCTCAGCACCGAGACCTCCATGCACGAAATCAAGGATCCCCCTACCGAAGAGTAGGGAATTTCCCCAGTGTCCTGGCCAAATTTCCCTCATTCACTAAAAATACCACTAACAGCTTAATCTGGTTCAAGGTCAGTTGGCATTCATCTGTATTCCCCCTTCCCGTGTCATGCCTGAAAATAGGCAGGATTTGTCTAGTGCACTTACCCAGTCAACAAAAACTAAATAATAATAATGTAGGGTCCCCATACTCTCCAGTATTTTCTCAGTTTACCTACTGCTGCATATGCTGTTTTTTTCAAATCTGGATTTCTGTTTCATTAATATTTGCCATTCTCATACTGTTGGTGCATCAGTTCCCTCCAATGTCATAGTAGTACCCTCTTGGCTGCTGCCAGGGTCCCATTCGCCTACTGTTCTTGAGGGGGAGTAAGGGGTGTGTGTCTCTAGGGTCAGGCCTAAGATGCCCAGCTTTGGGTCTCTCACTGGTAGGAGTGGAGCTAGGTCTTTACAGATATTCCAGATTGTGTCCCAGAAATCTACCAGTGTTGGGCACATCCATAATATATGTGTCAGTGTGGACTGAGGGGATGCACACCTTCAGCAGTCACTGTCCTGTGTTGGGTGGGCTCTATATAGCCACTGTGCGGTTCTGTATGCTCTATGAAGGATTTTAAATTGAATTGTTTTGGCCTGAAGTTCCCTGATAACCTTGTATGCCTTGGTCCAGACTGTATCCCAGTTTTCCTATGACACTGTAATGTCCAGCTTTCTTTCCCACTGCATCCTTAGGTGTTGGGGTCCTGGAGGGGAAAGTTCCCTGTCTTGTAGCTTCAGGAACTTACTGGCTAGTTGGGAGGTATCTTTCAGGGTGGATATCCAGGTATCCCATCTAGGGTCTTGGGGCAGGATGTACTGTGGTGTCACTTTAGTTTTGAGGAGGTCTCGTAATTGGAGGCACCTCCAGAAATGTGTCTTGGGGAGCCCAAACTCTGTTGTTGTATGTCCCTGAATGATTTCAGTATCCCTGTGTCAATATGGTGTAGGTTCCCAAGGGTTTCCATCCCTTTCTGTTGCCATAGGGCAAGTGAATAGGTTGGTTTCCCAGCAGAAGTTGTGGGTTGTGTCAGATTGTGCACGATCTAGAGGTTTCACTGCTAAGAGCCCTAGTTTCCAATCTGGTAGTATTAGTGCTTGTGGCCCAGGTACTCCTGCTTGATGCATTTCAGTCTTCACCCACAAGGGAGGCACTGTGGTGAGTTCAGGTCTCACACAGGTAATTGCCTGCATAATGAGGGTGCTCTCATGAAATTTCTTAAGATTAGGGAGCCTAAACCCCCATTACTCCAATGTGTCTGCAGTATGTTAAGTCTTATCCTTGGGGCTTTATTTTCCCAAATGAACTTGGACATTTTTGAGCCAAGCTGTTTGAAAAAGGATGTTGGGAGTGCCAGTGGGAGGTTATTCAGGATGTATTGTAGTTTGGGTAGGGCAGTCATTTTCAGCACATTTACTCATCCCCATGTCGACAGGTGGGGTGTCTCCCATCTATGGATGTCTCTATTGATGGATTCTAGCATGACCCCTACATTGGCCTGTATTGTCACTTTGACATTCAGTCTAAGTTGTGTTCCCAAGCATGTGATGCCCATGGGTGCCCACTGATATGGGTATTGGGTAAAGAGATCTTGTGTGCACGATGAAGTGAGAGGCATGACTTCAGATTTGCTCCCATTAAGTTTATACCCTGAGAGGGCTGAATATTCCTTCAAGGTCTCCTCAAGTGCTCTTAGTCGATACAAAAAGAGTGATTTCGTCTGCGAACAGCAGCATTCTATTGATGAGTTGCCCCACTGTGATCCCCAGGAATTCATGGCCCTTATCTTGGACGCCAGGGTTTCCACCACTAGGAGGAACAGGAAGGGTGAGAGAGGGCACCCCGTCTCGTGCCTCTTGCAAGTGAAAATGGTGCAGAGATAACCAAGTTGGTAATTACTCTGGCTGTAGGGGCTTTATAGATCAGTTTTATCAAAGAGATGAAAGGGTCTGGTAATCCAAATCTCCATAGGGTGTCAAAAATAAAGGTCCACTCCACCCTGTTGAATGCCTTTTCTGCGTCAAGCGACAGGGTGGCTATGGGTTGGGCCTGTCTACCCACTTCCAAGATCACATCTAATATCCTACATGTGTTATCAGCCCCCACCCTACCTGGGACAAATCCCACCTGGTCAGGGTGTATGAGATTGCTCATCAAGGGTTACAACCTATGTGGTATTAGTTTTTCGAATTTCTTCGCATTGATATTGATAAGGGAGATGGGCCTGAACTGTACGCATTGGACACTGTCTGGGCCTTACTTTGGTATTAGTGTTATCAGCACTTGTTGAAAGGAGGGTGGCAGCATAATCTTCTTCCATGCCTCATTGAAAAGGTGTGTCAGCTTGGTTGCTAGGACATCAGAGAAAGTCGCATAGAAGTCACTGGGATATCTGTCTGGGCCTGGGGATTTCCCCTTAGCCATTGAGTGTATTGCTGTTTCTACTTCCAGAGTCTTGATGGGGGCTATGAGCTGTGCTGTATCTCCCATGGGTATTTGTGGGAGGTGTAGGTCCCTTTAAAACTCATCTAATTATACTTGGGTGGGTGCTGTCTCTGAGTATAGGTCTGTGTAATATTTCTGAAATATCTCAGTAATCTGTTTTGGGGCTGTCACTGGTATTCCCTGGGACGTATATATCTTAGAGATATATCTTTCTTTCTCTCTGGCCCACAGTCGGTATGCTAGTATTTTCCCTGGCTGCTCTCCAGCCTCCCAGTATTTTTGGTTTAAGCAGAATAGTGAATATTCCATTCTATACTGGAGGCTGTCTTTTACTCTGTTCCTTGCTGCTTTAATCTGGTCTTTCAGGGTTTCTCTTTGTTCTGGTGTGGACATGGAGAGATGTTCAAGTCGGCTTAACTCACTCTCAGCCTGTCTGGTCTTGTTTTCCCTATCTTTCCATATTTTGGAGGCATAGGCTATGAGGCTCCCATGGATAACTGCTTTCATGGCCTCCCACTGGGTGGCCGAAGCAGTATCTGAGGTCTCACTGTCTTGAAAGTATGTCAAAAGTTCTGCCTTAACCATTCCACAGATTCCTAATTTTGCAGAAAGAATGTGTTGAGTCTCCATTTGTTCCTTGACCCAGTCTGTTCTCCCCAAGCCAGGGTTAATGTAACAGAAGCATGGTCGAAGACAACAATACTTTCATGTGTGACATTCCATATACTCTGTATTAGCTCTGTGGAGGTGAACATCAGATCAATACAACTATAAGAGTTGTGTATTGATGAAAAGTAAGTATAATCCTGTTTGAGTGGATAGAGTGTCTTCCACACATCACTAAGTCCTGCTGAGTAAAAGTCTTGGTGTACTTGCTGCCCCAATTGGAACTCCAGTTTGTTTCCCATCCCTGTTCTATCTAATAAGGGGTTACTGCTAGACTGAAATCTCCCCCTGTAATCACCTTTTGGGAGTTTCCAGGGATAGTGTTTAGGACCTGCTAGAAGAATTGGATTGTGGGATTATTTGGGACATATACTGTACACTTCCTAAGGTAATGGGTTCCTTGGTATGTTCCTTTCAAGATCAGTATTCTGCCCTCTGTATCCTTGTGTTCCTCCTGCACCCCCATCTGTAGTCCCTTCTGACAAAGGATGGCTACCCCTCTCATTTAAGTAGCGCTGTGGTAGTCTGAGCCTACCCAGCTACAGTACTTCTAAGGTATTCAGCATCTGTGGCCAATAAGCATTTCTCCTGAAGGAGGGCTATATGTCTCACTAAATCCTTCATTTTAAGGAGGATTTTTCATCTCTTAAATTTGTAATTTAGGCCTCTGGTGTTCCAGGTGATGATCTTTAGGTTATCGTAGGCCATCATTCTTCCCTTGCAGGGTCTCAGGTTAGGTGTGTAGTGTTGCAGATCTTCTTCCCTTCCTCTTTCTCCGTCCCTTCCCCACTCCCACTTTACCAGTCCCACTGTCCACAGAACTGTAATTATCAAAATCTGCACTGACTGTTCTGCCCTGTGGTCTGTGCTTACTGATATACGCACATGTACACTTATCAACTTTGCAATATAAGAATTAGAAAGAAGACCAAAGCAAAAAAGAAAAACACTAAATCCTATAAACTTTAACCTTAGATGGTCCAAACTAGCCGAGGCAGGCTAGAAGACTCTCCTATTGAGAGTCTAGGGTGGCTTTTAGGGCCGTCGCTTACATGGAAACTGTGGCTTCAGAGGCTACAGGCTGCTAACTAGCTGCCTCCAGACCACCCCTGGTTTGTTGTCCAGTCTCCAGTGCCTTCAACACTGTTGGCTTAACACAATTAGCCTAAGTGTTGGAATAAGTAGTGTATTGAATTGTAAGGGATAGTATAATATTATAATATCTCCCCCATATTGTTTTTATTTATTTTTCTTTTGGGAGGATTCTCTCATTGTCTCAATGGTAAGTGCAACTTTGGGGGGGGGGTAGTGGAGGCCATCGTACCTCTGGGTGTGTTTCCCATATTGTTTGTTCACCCCTTGTTGTCAGTCTTGAAAAGTAGCAATCATTCCATTAGTATATACAGTACATTCCACATTTGTATGTGGCTGAGACATATTCCCTTCCCATCAGAACTGTACCTCTCCATAGGGAGATAGGTCTCTTTGGAAAGTGGCTAGGTCTCCAGATATCAGTTCCCCCCCTCCTCCATGGGGGGGACATCCCTCTCCTGGTAGCTATAATGGGTCTCATTAGTCACTTAACAGGTAGTTCCTTGAAGTAAGGATTTGTATTAGCCCTGGGAATTGTTGGAAGAAGGAGGAGGATGAGGGCTGAGTCTGGAGGGGTAACGGAAAGGAGTGGGCGGATAGGGATAGTGGAGACAAGGCGATGCAAAGGGGCAAAATGGGCCCAGGATAGGGGTCCTCCCTGTCTGGTGCCCATACCCAAGGGTTCTGATTATAGTCAGCAGGTAGCACGGTCATCCTCGGAGGCTCATCCTACTCGGGCGGTGTTGTGCAACGCCAGGTCTATTAAAAACAAGACGGGTATTATAGCTGATTTTGTTGGGATATCTGACCTGGGGTGCATCACTGAGATCTGGCTGGATGAGAATGCTGGACCAGTTTTGGCAGCAGCAGTTCCAGTCGGGTACTCAGTGATACACCGCCCAAGGGTGGATCGTAGGGGCGGGGGTGTTGCTATCTGGTTTAGATCAGAACTGGGCCTAGTGGAGGTACCAGTGGGAACTACCAAATCCTTTGATTGTATCATAGAGCGGGGTGTGGGCAGGATACTTCTCATATACCGTCCACCAGGTGATGAGGATGTTTTCCTCACGGGAAGTCGCAGATTTCTTTGTCGCCCTGACATTGAGGTCCCCAGATGGTTGGTTCTGGGGGACTTTGGTGCCTGGGTCAACGATGAACTCTTGCATTTTGGTCAAGACTTCCTCCAGTTAATGATTTCACTGGGCATCACACAGGCTATTTCCTCCTTGACCCATATTGGTGGTCATTGATTGGATTTGGTGTTCCTTCTGGGGATGGCGATATCCGACTTGGTGGTGGAACCAGTCAGATGGTTGGACCATCACTCCATTGGGTTCAGTTTTGAAGCCACCCCTAGTAGGTCAGCCCCTATGGAAATGGTCCAGTACTGCCCTTTAAGGGGTGTTTCCCTGGATGACCTGATGGCGGTGCTGGACCTATTGGGCTTACCGAGAGATTGCATGGATCCAGGAGAGCTGGTACTTGCCTATAATAAGGTGGTGGCAGGGGACCTGGATTCCATTGCTCCTGTTCATGTTTGTCCTCTCACTCTTTGCCCAGGTCTCCTTGGTTCGATGAGACCCTGAGGGAGTTGAGGAGAGGTGGACGAAGGTTGGAGAGATGCTGGTGGAGGTCGGGTCTGGATTGTGACAAGCACTAGTTTTATGGACCACTATGTGTCTATCGATCCATAATCTCATCGTAAGAAGGCAGAATTCCTGTCCAGAGAGATTGCGGCTGCACAGAATAGACCAGCTCAGCTCTTCTGGACTGTGGACAGATTGTGCAATCCAATCTGTCTTCAGCCCAGAAGAGCATTTCTCAAGAACGGTGTGAGGAGTTTACTCTATTCTTTTCAGATAAGGTTGCCAAAATCAGATCTGATGTCCACTTGACCCTCTCCAATGGGAGTTGTGATGGTTGGCAGGAGATGTCAGACACCCAGTTTGTGTGGTCTGACTTCAGCCTCCCCTCAATCAATGACATTGTGATGATCATCCAATCACTGCGTCCGACCAACTGTGATTTGGACCCGGGCCCCACACGTCTCTTAGTGGGTTGTGTGGCTAAAATCAGCCCCGTCTCTGCTGAGATAGTCTGGAGGTCCTTGGAGAAGGGGATTTTTCCAAATCCTCTCAAGGAGGCTGTGGTTCAGCCCCTTCTTAAGAAGTCCTCCTTGGACCCGGACTGTCTGGCAAACTACAGGCCTGTCTCTAACTTACCCTTTGTGGGTAAAGTTATTGAGAAGGTGGTCGCATCACAGTTGGATGAACATTTTACCAGCCGCAATGTCTATGATTCTCTCCAGTCTGGATTTAGGAAGAGGCATAGTGCCAAGATAGCTCTGGTTCGGGTACTAAATGACCTCCTAATAGTGAGAGATCTAAGGACCTGTTCCATCTTGGTCCTTCTTGATCTCTCTGCAGCGTTTGACACTGTGGACCATGGCATGTTATTGGAATGTTTGTGATCTATCTGTGGACTGTCTGGTACAGTCCTCAGCTGGTTTCGATCTTACCTCGAGGGTAGGACTCCCTATCCTGCGGGGTACCGCAGGGTTCCATTTTGGCACCCATGTTGTTTGCAGTGTATATGCTGCTGTTAGGAGCGATTATTAGGCAGTACAGTCTGGGTTTTCACTGCTATGCAGATGATACTCAGCTGTACATGTACTTTGTGCCCGGTCAGGATGCGGCCTTTTCGGTCTTTAACAACTGTCATGCCGAAATCCAAGACTGGATGAATGTGAGTTGGTTGCGGTTGAACCCAGAAAAAACTGAGGTGTTGGTTGTGGACCAGGGTCGCTGGGAGGCGGGTTTGTTAGCTGGATGGCCCTCAGGTTTATGGCTTGGGGGTGTCCAGCTGACTACCTCAAACCAGGTGCAGAACCTGGGTGTTGTGTTTGATGACTGTCTGACATTTAAATCTCAGGTGTCAGCGGTTGTCAAAACCTCTTTTTACCATCTGAGGAACATCGCCCGGGTGAAGCACCGGGTTCCTCCAGACAATCTTCCTACTTTGGTCCACGCTTTTATTACCTCCCGCCTTGACTACTGCAATGCCCTTTACCTTGGGCTACCAAGTGTTGAGATTCGCCGCCTGCAGCTAGTGTAGAATGTGGCAGCCAGGCTGCTGACTGGTTCTTTTAGGTCCAGTCATATAATGCCTGTGCTCCGCAGACTGCACTGGCTGCCAGTTTGCTGGTGTATCACCTTCAAGGTCAGTTTGTTGACCTATAAGGCCCTACACAATCAGGGACCTGCTTACCTAAAAGATCTCCTTTGTCCCTACCATCCCCCCCGCTCTCTCCGATCCACTGACGAGGGATTGCTAGAGATTCCCAGGGTTCGCTTGAAAACTTCAGGGGCCAGATCTTTTAGTTTCATGGCCCCAACCCTGTGGAATTCTCTACCTCGTCAGGTGAGAAACTGCCCGACTGTCCAAAGTTTTAAAGGAGCTTTGAAAACCCATCTTTTTAGTAAAGCTTATGATGATTTTTGAATATTTTAATGTTGTTTTAACTATTTATTGTTTTATGTTATATTGTACAGGCACCTTGGTTTAAGAAAGGCGTCTTGTATAAATAAAGAGTGATTTGATTTGTTGCCATTCCAACCTTGTTCTTATCATCTGAGCCATAGTATATGGGCTCCTTTACCTTGTTGCACTGCTTACATTTAAACATTCAAGTCCAGTTGTTGTTGGAGGTATTTCCTCTTCTGGCATGCTCGGTGAACAGTCTTTAAAGTTCAGGATTCACCTGCATGGTAATGGATTATCTCCATTTGTCTTTACTTCTTTCTGCCCCTCATAATGTGCATTTGTACTGACATTGAAGGGGGGTCTTTGTTTTCTATGGAAAAAGGAGGCCAACAGATTCAGTGTTTGGTCTGTCCCCTTTAAGAGCTCAGCCGGTTGTTTAGTTGCTTCCTCGGCTGCAGCAAGCGGTTAATTTCATTTTGCTAATTTCAGCCTGTCAGTATGAACTGACAGCATGGCTTGTCAGCTTGCCATCTGTGCCCTGCACAGCTTAAAGTTTCGAGCTGGGGAGGGAAGGGGGTGACGCTGCCTTCGGTAAATTAATTTGTCCAGGTAGTGATTTAAGGGGCATGTCTGTTAGGTTGGCCCTTTGATGCACAAGCAGTATCTCATTTTCCCTGCCATTCACACCCGCATTGTAGCATTTGGCATGAGATGTAGTTGAGTAAGCCTCTCTCAGGCCCTTAGAGTTCCTGTGTATACTGCAGCTGGTGCGCACATGGTCGGGAGTTAAAATGGATTCTTCCCACCCCCTCTCTATCACCCACAATACCTGGCTGGTTGCAAATGCTGTGGGAGTTAGGAGTCTTAATGTACTTACTGCTGATTAATTCTTGGTCTGTATGTCATCTGATTGTTTGTAATCTGGGTCTGGTTCTTGTTTCTTCTGTTCTTCGACATCTTCATTCATTCTGGACTTCCATCTTGATTGACATCCATTCTGGGGACAATGGCAGTGTTGGGGGAGGGTCCTGTCTTGTCCTCTGTATTTTCTGCATCTTGTCTGGTTTCCCTTCTGCGGCTGACCGCTGGATCGCTTCCTTCGGTGAGGGTCCCAGCTGCAGTTGAAAGAATTCATCAGCTTCTCTCGGGGTTTGGAACTGCCTCATGGTGCCTTGAAATTGAACTTGCAGTATGGCTGGATTCAGGAAGGATTAGGTGATCCCCTGGTTTTTCAGGCCTTGTTTGACTTGGTTGAAGGCTTGCCGCTTGTCTAAAATGGATTTCAGGTAGTCCGGGTAGAAAGACAGTCTGCTCCCGGCTACTTTGATGTTGCAGAGCTCTCTGGCTTTACCTAGTATAATCTCTTTATCTAGGAAATGCAGCAATTTGAAAATCAATGGTCGTGGTTTATTGCCAGCTTTACAGAATCTGGCTCGCTTTATACGGTGTGCCCTCTCAATCTCAAACGTGTAATGGGTGGGTTCCAGCTTTAGCCATACTGGAAACATATCTTGTAAAAAGCGGACTGTGTCTTTTCCTTTATTCCCTCCTGCATGCTCAGGATCCGAATGTTTTTTCTGCGTCCTTGGCCCTTCAGATCTTGTAGCTTGGAGGTAAGCCATTCTATTTGTGATTCAGCTCTTTTTAGTTGAGTGTCTGTTTGGCAATCCTTTTCATTCAAGACTGTGATTTGAGTCTCTACCTCTGTAATTCTTTCTGTGAGACCAGAGAGGCTATTCTGCCTGTCCATGACAGTGAGTTCAATTGTCTCCACAGAGGCTGCTATTTTTCAAGTAGGCTGTCATTTACAGGCGATTGGCTTCGTGAAAGTCTGTGTGCTATAGCTGCAATACCTCATGGGAGCTGTATTTTGAGTTCTCGATGATTTCTCCTTTTCCATTTGTGTTGGAGCTGAGACTGAGACAGAGAGAGTGAGAAAGCAGCCACAGCTTCCTTGAATCAAGGAGGTTATTTTCTAGACTACACTGACCTGAATTATTACTTTTTGGACCTGTGTAAGTAACTAGTATTAATTCTGTTTTTGGGGTGGATTTTCTTAGTTTTAACTTTAATTTGTCAGGGAGGAACAGTAGCTGAGAGATATTTGCAGTCAGTTGTGACTAGACCTGTTACTTAGCCTTTGTGAAATAGGTGTCTGTTAAGGGGAGGAGCTGAAAGGGGCCTAGTTGAACTGAGGATTTATAACTGGAGTTTTTTGTGGTCTCTGTCTGCTGAGACTGAGGCAGAGAGAGTGAGAAACTAGCCACAGCTTCCTTGAACCAACGAGGTTATTTTCTAGACTACACTGAACTGAATTATTACTTTTTGGACCTGAGTAAGTAACTAGTATTAATTCTGTTTTTGGGGTGGAATTTCTTAGTTTTAACTTTAATTTGCCAGGGAGGAACTGTAGTTGGGAGATATGCACTGGCTGTGTAGCAGCAGTCTTCCGGGAGACATTCTGGAGACTGCGTTGCTGCCCTATTTGCAGGCACCGCTCTGGTCTGAGGGAGGAGGCTGTTCATCTCCATGCTGACCTAGCAGGGATTCGGGAAACCTTCTCCCCCACCGAGGGACCACCCAGGCCACCACCACTACCACAGAGGTTGCCAAGAAAGAGAAGTGGTTGGACCACGGTGGGCACAGGGAGGGTGAGGGTGGTGGAACAGAGGTGCATCCCTCCAGTTGTGCCTCTCTACAATTCATTCACCACTCTGGCGAAGCATGGTTCCTCTATGGAGGCACCTGCAGTGGAGACCAAGGAGGATGCTGGGAACCTCCACAATGGAGACCCACAGGAGGGTGGCCCAGGACCCCAGAGGGGAAGGAAACAACTCCTTGTGGGGGACTCAATTGTTAGGGGAGTAGAACTGGGGGAAGGAGGGAGGGGAAAGGGAGGAAAGGTGCCTGCCCGGCGCCAAGGCTTGGAGGGACAGGAAATGAATTCTCAGGATCGTGGAAGCAGAGGCAAGGAAGAGGGAGCTGGATGTCTTTATCCACCGAGGGACGAATGACCTGGCTGAGCATGGGATCAGAGTAGTGCAACAGGTGTTTGTGGAGTTGGGGAGAGACCTTAGACAAGTAGCACAGATGGTAACTTTCTCGGAAGTGCTACCTGTCTATGGCATGGATGAGACTTGGGTACTCGGCACCATGGGATTTAATGACTGGTTGAAAAACTGGTGCAGAGCTCAAGGATTTGGTTTCATTGGGGACTGGGGCTCCACTTGGAAGGATGCAGGCCTATGCAGGTGTGATAGTCTGCATCTATCCTGGAGGGGAACTAGAATCCTAGGTGATAAGTTTAAATGCTTCAATGGCAAGCATTTAAACTAGCCAAGGGGGGAGGTACTGAAGAGGAGAAGGGAAATCCTAGCCTCCCCCCAAAAAATCTGGTTAATTAGTGAGGTAAACACCAAGATTGAGCAGTTCATAGGGAGAAGGGCAGAGGTAAATGGAGAAAAAGACAAAGGCAGTACGGACAGGGATGGGGCAAAAAGAAATAAAGCCATTAACAAATGGAGGGTAATGAGTACCAATGCCCATAGTCTAGGTAAAAAGCTCCCTGAAATGGTGACCTTGATGGAAGACAGATGCCTGGATATCGTGGCAGTCACAGAAACATGGTACACAGAGAACCATGACTGGGATGTCAACATACCAGGGTGCACAATCTACAGGAGAGACAGGGAAGGAAGAAGAGGAGGAGGAGGAGTAGCTCTCTATGTAAGGGAAGGGATCAAAGCAACAGAACTAAAGGGTAAACAGGGAGGAGAGGAGACACTGTGGTTCACCCTGGAGACTGGAAATGGCTCCACAATCCCACAGGGGTTGTATACAGATCCCCATCTCATGGGGAGGAAATGGACAAGGAAATGATAGAAGGCATCCTTGCGATGGCAGAGAAAAGGGAGATATTGCTGATGGGGGACCTGAATATGCCAGATGTTGACTGGAGCTCCTTTGCCTCAGCCACATCTAAGAGCAGGGCCATTCTCTATGCCCTACAGGGGCATGCCTCAGACAGGTAGTTTTGGAACCCACTCAGGAGGGAGCAATCTTAGACCTGGTACTCTCAAATGGGGATGGAGAGAGGATCTCTGATCTTGAAGTGGGTAGCCATCTGGGGACAAGTGACCACCAAACAGTGTGGTCCATGATAAACTTAGCTATAGAGTCAAGCCACACAAAAATGAAGGTACTGGACTTCAGGAGGGCTGATTTTGTCAAAATGGGAGAGTGCCTCAGAAAAGCACTAGCAAACAGGCAAGAAGGTGGGGTGAAGCAATAATGGGGAAACATCAAAATCGTCATCACAGAGGCAACAAGCCTTTGTGTGAAGCAAATAAACAAATCAAAACGAAAGAAAAAAACACTATGGTTCTCAAAAGAAATGGCGGGGAAGGTAAGGGAGAAAAAGATAGCATTTGTGAAGTATGAGGAAACACAGAAGGAGCAGGACAGAGAATTGTACCAGTTAAAGCAGAAGGAAGTGGATAAGGCAGTCAGAATAGCAAAGGCCCAAACCGAGGAAAAGATAGCCAACTCGGTTAAGAAGGGGGATAAAACCTTTTATAGGTACATTTGGGAGCAAAGGAAGACTAAGGCAGGGATACTGAGGCTGAACAAAGAGGAAGGTGGTTGGGCAGATAGCGACAGTGAAAAAGCAGGGATACTGAACAAATACTTCTGCTCAGTATTCATAATGAAAACCAGGGGGAAATACATAATCCGGTCAATAGAAGCAGTCTGGATAGGGGGGTTGATATTAGTCCTTTCGCAGAAGAAAGGGGTTCAGAAAGAACTCTTAAAACTGAAGGTGGATAAAGCAATGGGGCCTGATGGGATTCACCCCAGAATTCTAAAAGAACTAAGGGAAGAACTAGTAACACCACTGACTCATTATCCATTTTAATAAATCATGGGTGGATGGTGTGGTACCTGAGGACTGGAGGAGGGCGGATGTGATTCCCCTTCACAAAAGTGGGAGCAAGACAGAGGCAGGAAACTACAGACCTGTCAGTTTGACCTCAGTGGTAGGGAAAATGATGGAATCACTTCCGAAGGAAAGAATTGTTGAGTACCTAGAGGCCAGTGGGGCACAGGACCCAAGGCAGCATGGATTCGCAGCGGGAAGGTTATGTCAGACAAATCTAATTGATTTCTTTGATTGGGTGACCAAAGCAGTAGAACAGGGAGGGGCTGTGGGCATAGCCTACCTAGACTTTAGCAAGGCATTTGACACAGTCCCACACAAAAGATTAATAAACAAATTAGCCAGCCTGGGAGTGGGTCCCAAGGTGGTAGCCTATATAAAACACTGGTTGGACAACAGGACACAGAGGGTAATAGTAAATGGAGTCCACAGTGAAGAAAGGAGGGTTATTAATGGGGTACCGCAGGGTTCAGTACTGGGGCCGGTCCTTTTTAATGTCTTTATAAGTGAGATTGCAGAAGGACTAGAAGGCAAAGTATGTCTCTCTGCAGATGACACAAAGATCTGCAACAGGGTTGATCCACAAGGTGGGGTGGAAAGGATGAAAAGGGACTTGGCAAGAATGGGGGTTGGGGGCGCTGAACAAATATTGCTGCGGATGATTGTTTCTGGTGTTCACATTATTTTCCTTTTATTATAAATACCTGTATTGCCACACCACATACACCGTTACCCTAGATAGGGTGTTACCTCTATTGCCTCACCACATACACCATTATCCTAGATATGGTGTTACCTCTATTGCCACACCACATACACCCTTACCCTAGACAAGGTGTTGCCTCTATTGCCACACCTCATACACCTTACCCTAGATAGGGTGTTACCTCTGTGCCACATCACATATACCCTTAATCAAGATGGGGTGTTACCTCTTGCCATACCACATATACTCTTACCTAGATAGGGTGTTACCTCTATTGCCACTACGTGTATTACCCTAGATAGGGTGTTACCTCTATTCCCACACCTCATACACCCTTATCCTAGATAGGGTATTACCTCTATTGCCACACCACATATATCCTTAATCAAGATGGGGTGTTACTTCTTGCCACACCACATATACTCTTACCCTAGATAGGGTGTTGCCTGTATTGCCACACCACATACACCATTACCCTAGATAGGGTGTTACCTCTATTGCCTCACCACATACACCATTATCCTAGATATGGTGTTACCTCTATTGCCACACCACATACACCCTTACCCTAGACAAGGTGTTGCCTCTATTGCCACACCTCATACACCCTTACCCTAGATAGGGTGTTACCTCTATTGCCACATCACATATACCCTTAATCAAGATGGGGTGTTACCTCTTGCCATACCACATATACCCTTACCCTAGATAGGGTGTTACCTCTATTGCCACACCACGTATACCATTACCCTAGATAGGGTGTTACCTCTATTCCCACACCTCATACACCCTTATCCTAGATAGGGTATTACCTCTATTGCCACACCACATATATCCTTAATCAAGATGGGGTGTTACTTCTTGCCACACCACATATACTCTTACCCTAGATAGGGTGTTGCCTGTATTGCCACACCACATACACCGTTACCCTAGATAGGGTGTTACCTCTATTGCCTCACCACATACACCATTATCCTAGATATGGTGTTACCTCTATTGCCACACCACATACACCCTTACCCTAGACAAGGTGTTACCTCTATTGGCACACCCTCATACACCCTTACCCTAGATAGGGTGTTACTCTATTGCCACTTCACATATACCCTTAATCAAGATGGGGTGTTACCTCTTGCCATACCACATATACCATTACCCTAGATAGGGTGTTACCTCTATTCCCACACCTCATACACCCTTATCCTAGATAGGGTATTACCTCTATTGCCACACCACATATATCCTTAATCAAGATGGGGTGTTACTTCTTGCCACACCACATATACTCTTACCCTAGATAGGGTGTTGCCTGTATTGCCACACCACATATACCCTTACCCTAGATAGGGTGTTACCTCCATTCCCACACCACATATACCCTTACCCTAGATAGGGTGTTGCCTGTATTGCCACACCACATATACCCTTACCCTAGATAGGGTGTTACCTCCATTCCCACACCACATATACCCTTACCCTAAATAGGGTGTTACCTCCATTCCCACACCACAGGTGCTTTTTGATCCAGTAATCCCATTACATAGGCAGCAGCAAGTAAACAGTTACTTTACATTACCTTGTAAGTGTAACCCCTCACCCCTGCCTCTTTATCAAAATGACAGGTGGCATGCTGTTGAAGCTGACAGCAGTACCTGATGGGGACCTGGGTTCGGGGAGGATGAGGTTACTCGGCACAGGGGGCCCTAGGTTTGGCTACTCTGCACAGGGGCACCCAAGTAAATCCGAACACAGGAAGCAATAACTGTAATGTCCAGAACCCAGAATGGTATTCTTCAGTGTGGCTTTTATTCACAAACTAGCTGAACAAAAAAAAAGCATAGACAGACCCCCATGGGGCTACATTTCCTGGTAATGCAGATTAGAGACTGCAACGCGGTCCATTGGAAGAATGAACCAATTATACTGTTTTCAGGCTCTGGACCCACCAGGCGCACAGCCCGGACTTGCATGCGCTTTGGGTACACAGCCCGACTGGCCTGGTTCCCCTGCCGGCCAC
Source organism: Neoceratodus forsteri (assembly GCA_016271365.2). Classification (NCBI taxonomy): domain Eukaryota; kingdom Metazoa; phylum Chordata; order Ceratodontiformes; family Ceratodontidae; genus Neoceratodus; species Neoceratodus forsteri. The sequence goes on along the minus strand of CM057458.1, from coordinate 158,079,312 downwards.
TTGATTCACGGTCCATTGGAAGAATGAACCCATTATCCTGTCGTGGCTCCCCACACCACTTAGCGTCTACAACTCCTAGAGAGATTTCTTCCTTACTTCTTATGACTCCCCATCTCACAAAGAGAATTCTTCTTTACACTTGTTGTGGCTCCCCACACCACTTAGAGTCTGCGACTCCTAGAGAGATTTTCCCTTTTGCAACCCACGTCTGGGTACTTCCCTCATCACTGGCCAAGTGCATGAGGCAAAGTAGCAACCACAGCATAAATCCATAGAGGTGGACCTGGTTACTAAAGATGGGGGGTTTGCCCACCTCCAGCTCCCACAGCCCATACCCGGCCATTTCTCTGGAAAACTGAAACTTCTGAATGTAGATTAAATAGTAGATGAACTGTCGCACCTCCTCTACATATTACTTGAATTACCCAACATTCTAGCATTTGACACTACTCCACTTGTTTGGCCTAGTCCTGTAGGCTTCCCAAATGGTAGCTCAATTCCTAGATTTCCTCATATGTCCCAGGTTGAAGAAACACATTTTTTGCCCTCTCATGTTAGAGCAAACACTCACCCTTTAGTTGCAGGTGCCCCATAGGCAAATCACAAATCTTCCAACTTTCCAAAACAAAGGCTGAACTGAGCTGGCAGCTTTTCTTTCTCTTGGCAGAATTAAGGGGATTGCCCCAGGAATCTGCATGGGGATCTTTACATCCCCCCCCAAAAGGGAGGGGGGCACTGAGACCCGAACAGCGGTCTCCACCACTTGAGCACACCTTACTTGCTCAAGACAAACTGGGCATTGACTCCTTCTTACTTGAAGGCAAACTGGAACTGCCACTTCCCTTTGAAAACTCCCAACGTTCTATCTAACTACCTCTGCTGGAGATTCCAATGTGGCTTATGCTGCTGCGGAAGTTCTATTGGTGATGTCATCCCTTAGTCTCAGCTGAGACTGAGAACAGAGTGAGACAGTGTGAAACCCATTTAACTGGAGTTTCACAAGCTGCTTTCCCTGCCTACCACTATGTCTTACTGGGATTCTAGTAACCCCGGATAACAAGGGGTTACATAAGATTGGCAGAGTTCCCTGCATGCCTGCAGTCACCTGCCGACACCTAAGATGCCAAACTTGTTCCACTCCTGCTCTGTTCCACTCACACTCTCAGACAGAAAAATGAATAATACACGTTAGGAGTGGATCTTTTCATCTTACAGGTAGAACCTCTTCAAGGTGGGACTTTCTGCTTCTTATCCCTGGCACTTCCTGCTTGCTTCCTGTTGTCCATGCTCATTACGTGGCCCTCCTCTTCTGTTGCCAGCCTCTAACCTGGCAATGCTGCCTTGCTTCAGAAACAAATGCAACGGAGATCTTTCTTGTAGACAGAAGCAGGCCATCAGGGTTTGTGCAATCTATAATAAAATATAGGGATGCTAGGAGGGCACCTCTTGTGCCCTCATCTTTGGTTCACAGTTCTGTTGCCTTATGAATGCAAGAGCCAAGACTCTGTTATCTATAAGAAGCCCTCCTAGTGTTCCTATAAAGTTATACTAAAGGGTTAGGTTCCTGTGCCTCTGTCTGTGCTAAGAACATTCCTATTCTCTGTTGATTTAGAAATTTGGTAAGAAACTGCAGTCTGGGAAAGATTCTCAGATAGGGAGTATGCTAACATAAACTCTAATTTCACCTCCGTTAGCATCCATGCGATTGCGCCAACACTGGGGAGACTTACTTTCAAAGGCGCCTGAGTTTTTGTGACAGTTTCTGTGACATGTGGCAGGTTGCATCAAAAACATGACACTTACATCCTTTTTTTGATGCTGGTTCCGAGGTTTCTGCACAGTTGCTCTCAACTACATCCGAAGCCTTGAAGCTGTCAGGACACCTACCAGGTGATCTAGCAGCATCCAAGCTGCATTGCCATTGTGAGAAAATGCACTCGAAACACTGCAGAATTCCTTGACAGTCCTGACCAGTGAGTGTGGCTCTGAGTAATTTTCTCTTAACACAACACAGTGTGGGGGATTCAATCGCAACAAGATTCCATGAAGCCTTATTCTGATAGCACTGTACAGTGGTGGAGCCTCATTGTGGCAGTTATTGTCCTCTGTTCTTGGGTGGCTTCAAAGGCAGGCAATAATTGGCTTCTTAGACAAGTCCATTGAAAATAGATTTTTTATCCCCAGATGCAACTGTATATGAAAATTCTTCCTGGTTTCCTGCAGATGTCATAAAGGAGGCACTTGTGGACGTGGTGTTGGAAAGCCTAGAGAAAGGTACTCTACCTCCATCCATGTGATCTTCAACAGTCATCATATAAGAAACTCAGCTAATTCAAAAAAACTCCATCGCCTCCTGGTAGAATCCCAAGTGCAACTGCTGTGCACAATGATAGGAGTTCCATCCCCTGGTCTAGACTTCCAATCCTTACCCTCTCCTTCTTACCCCTCTTGCCCTGAGTCCTCACCCCCTTCCCTCCACTTAGCTTACACTTCCAAATGGCTGCTCCATGCATACAGCACTTATCAGCTTGTTCTCCCTCATCATCATAACCCCTTCTCCTATCCCATAATAACTTTATACAATATGCCTCCTCTGTATCCATGCTAATACTCTCCATACCTCCTCCTTCTTCCCCTTTTCCTTGACAAAGCCAATTTTGGCTGCAAACTACAAGCAACCTAGACCTATAGACTAGAGATATTTCTGTTATAAAAGTTTTTGTATTTGAGGTTATACTCCACATTTATCTTGCTTGTAAATTAGCCTTGTCACTTGGCTATTGCGTGTTCTCAGCTTATGATATAAATTGTACTGTTTTGTCTGTTCTTCTGCTGACTTGGAGCCTTTGTAAAATAGCCAGTTTGGCTCAAAGGTTGTAATTCCGAAACTGAAAAAAAAAAAAAAATTCCCAGACCAGGCAAGGACCCAATGCATGCCTCTTACAGACCAATTTTCCTGCTCACCGCTGATTATAAAATTATTGTCAGAATAATTGCCCCCCCCACCTGTAAAAAATATTGCTAACTGCATACAGCAACACCAAGCATGATTTGTACAAGGTAGGCAAGGAAAGCATAATATCAGATGAACCCTCAATATTGTCTGGCAATGGATAGGGAATCAGGCCAAGCATGGAGCTGTGGCCCTTGCCTTTGACACTGACAAAGATTTTGACTACATGGAGAGGGAGTATATGTTTGAGACACTTAGGAAATTTGGGTTTGGGGAAGGTACAATTCAGCGTCTTGAGCACTCTACACCACAGACCAATGGCTTAGATACTTGTGAATGGCAATTTAACACAATCCTTTGGCTTGAAAAGAGACATGCAACAAGGTTACTCCTTGCTGCCCTTGTGCTACATACTTTCTCTAGGGCCACTGGTAGCTGCTTTTTGTAATAATAAATCAATACATGGGTTGGAAATAAGGGGAACTAATCATGCAGTGTGTGACTGTCTGCAGATTACATACTCCATTATCTGAAAGACCCAGTCACTAGCATCCCAGAAGTACATCAGCTCTTGGTAGAATATGGGAAGCTCACAAGATTAACTGGAAAGTGTATTTTCTTGAAACTTGGCTTCCCAGCCAAATACCCTTTGGGGGTAACCCTTGCCTCAGTGTTTATGCACAGAGGTTCTTTGTCTTTTTAAATAGTTTTTTATTTTAATGGGTTCACCACAATATATCCCAGGCACACTGCCTTAGGGGTAGCTGGTCCATTCCACTGGGGTGTTAAACAGACAAGGCATACTGATGAGTCCTGGTAGGACGAAACACGTGTCTATGTCTTCTGTTAGCACCATTTGCAAACTGTGTGAGAGGCCTTCGGCACCATGCAATTCTGTTTAAAGTTGGACCAGCATAACATTCTGTGGTGATTTGCATATGCAGCCCATGATGCTTTGCATTGTGGTGGCATGTGTGATTGTGTATTTTCTTGAAACTTGGCTTCCCAGCCAAATGCCCTTTGGTAACCCTTGCCTCAGTGTTTATGCACAGAGGTTCTTTGTCTTTTAAATGGTTTTTTATTTTAATGGGTTCACCACAATATATCCCAGGCACACTGCCTTAGGGGTAGCTGGTCCATTCCACTGGGGTGTTAGACAAGGCATACTTATGAGTCCTGGTAGGACCCTTTGCAAACTGTGTGAGAGGCCTTTCGGCACCATGCAATTCTGCTTAAAGTTGGACCAGCATAACATTCTGTGGTGATTTGCATATGCAGCCCATGATGCTTTGCATTGTGGTGGCATGTGTGATTGTGTATTTTCTTGAAACTTGGCTTCCCAGCCAAATGCCCTTTGGGGTAACCCTTGCCTCAGTGTTTATGCACAGAGGTTCTTTGTCTTTTAAATGGTTTTTTATTTTAATGGGTTCACCACAATATATCCAAGGCACACTGCCTTAGGGTAGCTGGTCCATTCCACTGGGGTGTTAAACAGACAAGGCATACTGATGAGTCCTGGTAGGACGAAACACGTGTCTATGTCTTCTGTTAGCACCCTTTGCAAACTATGTGAGAGGCCTTTCGGCACCATGCAATTCTGCTTAAAGTTGGACCAGCATAACATTCTGTGGTGATTTGCATATGCAGCCCATGATGCTTTGCATTGTGGTGGCATGTGTGATTGTGTATTTTCTTGAAACTTGGCTTCCCAGCCAAATGCCCTTTGAGGTAACCCTTGCCTCAGTGTTTATGCACAGAGGTTCTTTGTCTTTTAAATGGTTTTTATTTTAATGGGTTCACCACAATATATCCCAGGCACACTGCTTTAGGGGTAGCTGGTCCATTCCACTGGGGTGTTAAACAGACAAGGCATACTGATGAGTCCTGGTAGGATGAAACACGTGTCTATGTCTTCTGTTAGCACCCTTTGCAAACTGTGTGAGAGGCCTTTCAGCACCATGCAATTCTGCTTAAAGTTGGACCAGCATAACATTCTGTGGTTATTTGCATATGCAGCCCATGATGCTTTGCATTGTGGTGGCATGTGTGATTGTGTATTAACTGGAATAAGAGTTAAGAGACAGTGATAGGTAAAAACCTCAGCTTTTTTTCCTATATGTACTTTATGCTTTTCCCCCCATTTTCCCCAAGAGTCACAGAAACCTAGCAGATACTGCATTGCATGCACGTGGAGGCACACATGCACTCCAGGTATCAGCTCTGCCCTTTTTGCCCCACCCCTGGCTATCGCCAGGGCCTCCGTAGCCATAACTGTCATCTGTCCTTCACCGGATGGCAGCCAAGGGCCAGGAAACCCATCATCCCTCCCCAGGAGAGGACAGCCACCTCGTGGCAACTCAGTCCTGCTTCTTGTTCCCCCCCCACTGACTCCCGACAACCCGGGCTCATTCACAAACCTGGATCGCTGGCATGGTGTGAGGCGTGGCATCCAGCACCTGAACTCTCAGTGCCACTGGGCCAAAAACCTCAGTTTTTTAAGAACCATGCCCACTAAAGCCCCATATTGTGCAGACATAGAAAGACTTGGTAGTAATACAACTATCTCAATTGTATGGGGAAAACTATGGTCCATTGCTTTACAGTATCAAGAAGGAATGTGAGTGTTGGGAGACACTCCCGTTGATCCTAATACAGAGAACAAACACAGTAAAAATGTTCAGACTTCCCAAGTGCCTCTACCTTTTTCAGTCACTTCTTCTCTAAAGTCCCACATGCCTTTTTTAGTCAGCTTAGCAACATAATAGATTTGTCTGGAAAGACAAACTAGCCAGAGTCCATAGAGCCATCCTATAACTACTCCTTAGCAAAGGGAATTTAGCACTACCCCACTTTAAATGTCACTGTTGGCTGCAGTAGAACAAGGGATCGTTCCTGATTAGGCATGTGATCCTGCTACCATACTACCTGTTATTAAAAGGGGATTAATATATAACACTAGAGACTTTTGGTGATGTCATGATATGAGCAAAAGCTTGATAGCTGAGCTCCATCCTGGCCTACAGAACTAATCCTCCAGTATCGGTGTTTTTTTTGTTTTGTGTTTCTGTTATAAAAATTACTCTCTAGAACTTGTGAAGGAGGTTGTAAAGGGTTTTATGTGATAGCGGCAACTCCTAATGAGCGCCAACCACAAAGAGCGAGACAAGAACCGCCCGACAAACAAAGGGTGACGGACGGTAGAGCAACCATCACAAGTAGCAATGGTCGCTTACTGCATCTAGAAAAAAGAAAAGATATGTATATTTATGCAGGGGGCTATGCCCCTCACTCCCACCTCTGTGGGGAGCAAGCCCCCCCCCCCATGTGCCCCAAAATAAAGATAATCAGTTCCATGGGGGCATGGACTTAGGGAAACATAGAGATTATCATTAAAACATAGAGATTTATACATTTAAAACATAAAGATTTAAAAACAAAATATTTCCTTTCCGACCACTAGACCTGAACCGGTCGCTCCCTTCAGGAGCGGTGGCCTATACCACCATACTACATGGACAGCTTGGCAGTGGTAGCCCAACCATCATGCTATATCCTGCTCTAGTGAGTGTAGTTCTCTGCTACACACACTCTACAGGATATAGCGACTTCTTTCACCACTTGCTCTACTTCCAAGTGCTATTATTGAGTCGCTCAAATTGAGTTGCTCAATAATAGGTGCTCATATAGGGTGTTACCATTGGGAATGCCACTAGGAAGAACAACCCACTCTCAATCACCAACAGGATCCTTCGATTGAGAAGGGTTACAGGACAGAGGGCTGACAATGAGAGCTCTCAAGCATCGGTTCACTCAATTTTATTTAGTTCAATTTTATTTAAAACAAAAGCCTATGGAGAAAAATGCCCATTTTCTTAGGCAACCGTACATAAAACAGGTACATATACAAACAATTTACTCAGATAAATACAGTTCAGACATACAGTAGCATGTGTACAGGTACAGCACATTCAAGTGTGTTTTCAAAATGTGTGCAAATAGCAAATAACAATCAATGCTAGTAATCTCATAAGGTAATTAATTCCAGAAGCAGCCTAATCTGTAATAGAAAGAAGCTTAGCCTGCCTTTTCCTTACAACATGGCAATTTCAAAGCTAACCTCATAGTTGCTCTAGCAGCAATAGAACGTCTAGTGCTCATTTTAACTAGCTGACCTAAATTCCGAAGTACGCAACCATAAGACATCTTCCAAGCCCAACAGCCAAGTAAATCATCTATGCACTGAGTAAGAGTTGGAAAATTTGCAATAGAATATAAACTACAAGTATGACATTCCATAAATAAATTACTAGCAAATCTATAGGCCCTATTCAGAAGTATTTCAGCTCTGTGCATTGTAGACCTACCAGCAGAGGAGTACACCACTAACCCATACTGAGTTATTGGAATACTATGAAACAAAATGATTTGTTTACAAGCTTCTTTGGTTAGATTAGATTTATTCTGAATAGAGAACCATTTTTTACAGATTTAATTTATCTAGGCTGAAAATAAGATAAATTAGAATGAAATACAAGTACCAGGTACTGATAGTAGTTCACTTGTTCTAACAATTGACCATTAAGGGTCCTTATTTGTAAAGGCTGCTCCATTACCACACTCCTTCTGCTGCAAAACTGCACGCATTTGTTTTTATTCTGATTTAGACTTCCACCAAGGCTGCAGCTGAGTCAGTACTCCGGGTGTGCCTACCCTGCAGAAACAGATGACCATCATGATTAAAGAATTAAGAGAGTTTTGCAAGGAAATTAAGTTCACCACCGCAGCCCTAAGGACTGACATCGCCAAGCTAGAAAAGAGACAGGAGGACACTGATGTGAAACTCACCACCTTGGATTGGCACCTGGACCCAGCCAAGCAGGTCACAGACAAAATAAACTGGGAAGTACAGCAACTACAAGAAAGGGCAAATGATGCAGAAAGTAGGAATAGGTACAACAACTTGTGAATCTATGGCCTCCCAGAGGGGAAGGAGGGCACGACTCCATCCTCTTCCTACAGCATTTCTTCAGGACTGAGCCAGCCCTCCTGGACACATGTTCCCTGGAAATCGAGCAGGCTCACCGCACCCTGGGTCCCAGACCCTCAGACCCTGGAGTGTGTCTCCACTCAGAAATCCTGAAACTCCTCCAGATCCAGGAAAAAGAATGGCAGTTTGCTCACATGGTAAAGGTAATTACAGGAGCACCTTTTTACAGCACTCCAAGTCTCAACACATGGATTCTCAAGCGCTCTCCTCATAGGCTGATGCACAAAAAGAATTCCAGATTCGAAATCTGATCAGTCTCCTCCCCTACAGCTCCCAGAATCCTGAGTACAAGATTTTCCCAGAGTTTATGCTAATCCTGAAAAAATTATATATAATCTGACCCTAAAGACCCTTGTAGCTCCCTTAGGAATGCTACTGAGTAGAAATGCATTCAACAAGTTTAGTGGGTAGGGAAAATTATTTTCTTTAATGAACATTAATATGCAATACATTACATTTGTACTGTCGGCGTCCGATTGACTGCCTATTATTTATGCATTCAATATGCCATATTGCATGCAAACAATCAGTAATTCCTGGTATATGCTTTGGTACCCCACCCTGTTATTCATGTTATGTTCCTTCTCAATGGGTTGGATGCGGAGTGCTGTAAAAAGGTGCTCCTATAATCACCTTTACCAGGTGAGTAAACTACCATTATCTATCGTACCTTTTTACAACACTCCAAGTCTCAACACATGTGCAATTATACAGCAACACTGTATTTGTCTTGCGCAGGAGGAAAAATATGACTTAATGCTGTCTGAATCACTTTGTGACCAAAATCTGAGGTACATGTTAGTCCAGTGTCCAACCTGTAGAACCTGGTAAAGGTGTGAGTTGATGACCAAGTTGCCAAATGGCAAATTTCCCTTATGGATGCTGAGTTGCATTCTGGCCAAGAGGTGGCTATTGCTGTAGTGGAATGGGCCTTGATTTTTAAAGAAGGGGCATTCTATCCTGTCTTGTATGCTCCAGAAATAGTGTCTTGTAACCATCTAGCTATTATAGCTTTTGAGGCCTCTAGGCCTTATTTTTGCCCTTGGAGAATAACAAATAGTCTGTCTGATCACCTGAAAGTGGTTGTTCGAGACAAATAAGTCTATGGCTCATCCCGGGTCTAGACAGTTAAGGGTATCCCTGTTGGGGTCCGCCTCATCTGGATGAAAAGTAGGAACTGCAATCTCCTGAGTCAGGTGAAAGGAGGTAGCTACTTTCTGGAACAAAGAATGGGATTGTTTGGAGAAGTACTCTGTTTGGGAAAAATGTCAGAAATAGTTCTCTGCAGGAGAGAGCCTGAATTTCAAATGGTTCTCCTGGCCAATCAGACTGCTACCAAAAGCACTGTTTTCATGGCGAGGACTGGCAATGCAATTGAATCTAGGGGCTTGAAGGGCATATTAGTTAATACATCCAGCACCAAATTACAATGCCTTGGAACCGCAGTTGGGCGTGGGCAGTGTGTAATATTGGCTGCTGCTTTCAAGAAGGTTTGGACTAATGGGTGAGCCACCGGTAAGTGTCCATCTGTTTCATCTCTTATTGCTCCAATAGCAGCTGCCTGTACCCATAAGGATGGCAAAGTTAACCCCTTATCCCAACCATTTTGAAGGAATTCTAGGACTTGTATAATGGTGCAGTCTGAGGCATTCAAGTTTCTTTCCTCACACCAAGAAGCGAATACCCACCAATGTCTGCTATAAGTTCTGTTAGTGGAATCTCTTCTAGCCTGCAACATTGTGTTGGTCACCTTACCAGATACCCCCAACTTCAACAGTCTAACCCTCTGAGTGGCCATGCTGTCAGTCTCAGAGGCTGTGGGCCTTTGTGCCATATCGGACCCTGTCTGAGCAGGTCCTGGTAAGGAGTGAGTGTCATTGGGGTGTCTAGCAGCATCCTTCTGATGAGTGCATACCACATTCATCTTGGCCAGTCCAGTGCTATCAATAGTGCCATGCTGCCAGTGTCCCTCATTTTCTGTAGAACTGTTGGTATCATGGAAATCGGGGAAAGACGTTTGCTTTTTGGAAGTTCCATGGCATGGAGATTGCATCCACCCCTGCTGCTCCCCTCTCCTTGTGCCTGGACATGTACACTGTTAACTGTGTTCGCCGCTGATGCTATGAGGTCCAGCTGGAATGGTCCCAATCTGCTCTGAATCCTCTTGAAAACCTTTGGGTTGAGTTGCCACTTGCCTTGTTTTAGTGATTGTCTGCTCAACCAGTCTGCCCTTGTATTTAGGTTTCCTGCTAGGTGAGCTTCTGTGAGGCCAAGTAGAAATTTTTCTGCCCATAGCATTAGTGTTTCTGTTTCTTGGGCCATGGCCCTGCTTCTTGTTCTCCCTTGCTTGTTTATGTAGGCCATTGCTACCTTGCTGTCTGTACGCACCTTTACGTGATGTTTTTTGACTAAAGCTTTGAAGTGCTTGAGAGCTAATCGAATGGCCCTGGTCTCCAGTATGTTGATCGGGAGCTTTGTTTTGAGTTCTGTCCATTTTCCCTGTACCGACTGCCTGTTCTTTACAGCACTCCAGCCTAGTAGGCTTGCATCTGTTTCTAGCGTTCTTGATATATTTGTCTCCAATTTTGCCCCTTGTCGCAGGTTGTGTGAGTTTGCCCACCACCTTAGGGATCTCTTTACTACTGTTGGTATGGTCACCCTTTGACTGTAGTTCTGTAGGTTGTAGTTCCAGTTGTCCAATAGCAGGCATTGCAGATGTCTCATGTGTGACCTTACCCAGTCATATAGATCTATGCAGGCCACCATTAGGCCTAATAGCTGCATCAGGTGCCATAATGTAATTGTTTTGCAGTTTAGGATTCTCCTGCAGTGTGTCACCAGTGTTATTATGCGGTTCTCTAATGGCCTGATTATACCCGCCTCTGTATTGAATATCACCCACAGGTGTTTGATCATTATCGTGAGTGTCAAAGAAGTCTTGGCCTTGTTCACAATCCAGCTGTGTTCTTTGAGCAACTGTTGGGCTCCGATAGCTGCTGTCTGTGACTCTTCTTGGGACTGTGCCCTTATCAGCCAGTCATCCAGGTACGGGATCACATGTATCCCTTCTGTGTGTAGTTTTGCCACCAGGGGTGCCATGATCTTGGCGAATACTCGAGGGGCTGAGGCTAGTCCAAATGGTAGGAACTGATATTGGAAATGATATCCCAGTATGCAGAATCAGAGAAAACGCTGGTGACTCGGTCTGAGGGGGATGTGAAGGTACACATTCCTCAGGTCTATGGATGTTAAAATTCCCCCCCCCCATGGATTGCCGCAATAGTGGTTCAGAGTGTTTCCATTTTGAACCTTTGATACTTCACAAATTTGTTCACAAACTTGAGGTCCAGTATGGGTCTGCGGTCTCCTGTCTTTTTTGGGACTAGAAAGAACACAGAGTAGATGCTGGTGTTAATTTCTTGTTTTGGAATAGGCTTTATGGCCTTGCTGTGTAATAGTTGATTTAGAATGGCACAGACTTGCTGTGTGGTTCCTTTGTCTCCTGTCACATGGGATTGGATGTACCTCTTTCATCTTGGAATAGCGTTGAATTCTATTGTGTACCTGTGGGAGATCATTTCTGTGACCCATCTGTCCGTGACTGATTTGGTCCAGGTTGCGGTGAAGTGTTGGAGCCATGCCCCCACTGCATCCGCTGTCACCTGGACCTGGGGATTCTCACTGGCAGAATCCCCTGTTGGCATTGTTAGGTTTGTATCCCTGTTTGCCATTGCAGTGGTCCCCGTGGCCTCGATTGTTCTGATAGTGCGGCCTGCGGTTGAAGATGTTTGGCTTAAAGCCAAATGAATGCCTATCTTGTCTTTGGTGACTTTGTCCCCTCTTTCCCTTGTCGGGGTAATTGCAGAACTTGTTGTTCTGAAAGGATGACAATGTTGCTTGCCCGCCTTGGTTGTCTTTGTCGTCTCCTTTCTTAACTGCAAATTCCTCTGTTCCGGGTCTGAATACTCTGTCACCCGAGAACTGTAACTTCATCACTCTGGACTTTGATTCCTGATCTGCATTTCATAGTTTGAGCCAGATGTATCTCCTGGCTCTGTTAATGGATGCTGCTGATCTATTTGTCATTTTGAAACGGTCAATTGTGGCATCTGCCACATATTTGATCACTTGTATAACGTAGTTCATAGTGGCCCCATGAGCACTTGTTTTGGGATGTCCTGTTGAGCAGCTTCCAGCCATCTGAGGACTGCCCTGGACAAGTAAATGGCAGCCACGGATGCTCTCATGTTCATTGTTAGCACGTCATGTACTTTTCTAATTATGTTGTCTACCTTCCTGTCCATGGGGTACTTTAGGGTGGATGCAGACTGTAATGGCAGCACAGTCTTGTTGCTGAGGGAAGAGACTTCTGAGTCTACTTTTGGGGATGCTGACCATATCTTTTCTTTCTCCTGCACCACAGGGTACCTTCTCTCGAAAGTACCTTTTTCTCTGGTTTTGACTGGTTCAGATGCCTCCCATTCTTTTGCCAGTATGCTTTCCAGGGCCTTGCATACTGGAAAGTAGATAGATGATTGTTTTCTTTCCTTTAACAAGGGTCCAGCCTGCTTTCTGGTTGCTCCACTGGCTCATCAATTCTTAGAGTCTCGCAGACCACCCTAATGAGTTCGGGTATGAGGTCAAAAGAGCAAAGCCTGTCCTCACAGACCTCTTCTTACTCATCCGAGTTATCTTCGTCCCCAGAGTGGGACACCCTCAGATTAGGCATCTGGATCAGGGTGGCTAGCACCTCTTCATTTTTGGGGGTTTGGTGCTCTTTTTTCTGGGTTCTGAGGTCTTTTGTCCATTCCCAGAGAGTCAATCCTGTCCAGAAGTTTTTGAACCAACTGCACCACAATGCTGTGAGATGAGGTGGATGCGCTGTCATTTATGGGGTCCTCTTCTGAAGAACGTGAGTTCAGGTCACTGTCCTGTGGCTCAGCATCCACCATGCAGTACATAGGGAGCAGAGATCCCCGATATCAGTGGCCAATAAGAAATTGGGGCATTTTCTGCACACTCTTTGGGTTTTTGCCATTACTAAAGTTCTGGAAAACATAAATTGTTTGTTGTTGGTAACTAGTGACTTACTGTTGGTATGATCAACAGTACAGTAATGTCACTTAAATATGTACATGGCCAGCTCTTGAACTGGGCATTTCCCACTTCACTCCCATATCAGATAATAAAGTGCAGTGATTACCACTGCTAGGCAAGTCTGCTTGCATGATTTTTTCATTTTTTATGTTGTCTTGCACCAGCACAAGAAACATGTTGCTGTAACTTGGAATAGCAGGCTTTGGAGGTGCAGTCATGCTGTGGCCAGTGGCGTCACTGCTTTTTCAGGCTGGGCTCCATGGTACAAATTATATTGCACACTGTCTATGACAGCAGTGCAAAAGCCGTGCCACCACTTTCAAACGTTTTATCCGCTGCAATAAGGGAGCTCCACCTCATTGCAGGGTGTGCCTTGTGCAGTGTAACATTTTAATAAACATGGCGGGTGGCAGCTCACCGCCCACCCTCACAGCCCCTCTGCAGCCAACTTTGGGGGTGCCCAAGCCCCCTGTCAGCATATGTGCCCCCTTCCCTGTTGTGGTGTGCCGAGGGGTGCCCAATCCCCCTCGGCATCAATCATATCTCTAAAGGCAGACAGCCTTGCCAATGAGGGTGCCCAATCCCCCTGTTGGCATGTTACCCCCCACCATTTTCCTGATGCTGCCCCGATTATGTACCATACCCACACTTGGAGCCCACCCCAGTTTGGCCACAACCTGTTAAAACAACAGAAAATGGTCCGCGGTAATTTATTTGTTTTGTTTACCTAAAACAAAGGAAACGGTCCCCCGCTGGCTGTTGGCGGCCCCCAACCCCAACCCGCAACCATCCTCTACGCACTCCACCTCCCCGCACCCCCTCAACCCATACCTACCTCTGCAGTGTGGCACGATGATCTTCGGTGGACCGGGAACACGTCTGCACTCTTCAAAGCCGACTGCTAACTGAAGAAATGCCAGTAAGCTGTATAATGGCATAAATAGGGTTTTTTCAACTTTGGTGCATATCTTGGGCATTTTTGGGAATTTTGGCAGCAAATGTTCAACATGGGGTTATTGAGACCTTTCCTCATGAATTCAGGCACTGTCATGACGATATTCGGTCCAGAAAGGTGATTTTGCGGTCACTGTGCAAAATCACCTTTCGGGATCGATTAACGAAATGACAGTGCCACTGTTCATGAGGTGGGCTCCCAAAAAGCCTATGTTGCAAATTTGGTGAAACAATTCCCATAAATTACCGTGTTACGAGCGTGTGTTGCGCAGTTCCCATGCACGCATGCTAGTTCGAGAATTTTTAATATTTTTGCTCCAGATTTTTAACATTGACATTTTTTCATACCTCCTTATGAACAGTACAGCTGTCATTTCCCACAGCATGCCTGAAATATGTTTTTGCACATCCAACGCACAGTGGCGCAGTCGCTGTAGGAAAACAATGTTCGGCCTAGAGTAAGAAAATCACAGTAACACTGTTCATGAGCAGAGGTCCCAAAATGCCTATGTCAAAAATTGGGTGAACAAATTCCAAAAAATGACTGTGTTATGAGCGTGTGTTGTGCAGTTTCCACGCACGCTTTTAACTTTGAGGTTTTTTAATATTTTTTCTCCAGATTTTCAACATTGACATTTTTTCACACCTCCTTGTAAACAGTACAGCTTCATGTTTCACATCCTGCCCAAAATGTGTTTTCACACATCCGGCGGACAGTGGCACAGTCGCTGTAGGAAAACAATGTTCGGGACACAGTAAGAAAATCACAGTAACACTGTTCATGAGCAGAGGTCCCAAAATGCCTAAGTTAAACAGCTGGTCAAAAAATTCCACAAAATGACTATGTTACAAGCGTACATTTTGCAGTGTCCACGCACCGTCGTAAGTTCGAAAATGTTTAATATTTTCACTCCAGATGTTCATTGCCATTTTTGCACACCTTCTCATGAACAGTACAGCTGTCATTTTTCACATCCTACCCAAAATGTGGTTTTGCACATCTGGTGCACAATGACACGGTCGCTGTGGGAAAACAACATTCGGGACAAATTAAGAAAATCATACTGTCACTGTTCATGAGCAGAGATCCCAAAATGCCTATGTTAAAAATTTGGAGAAAGAATTCCAAAAAACAGACTGTTACGAGCATGTGTTGCCTAGTTTTCATGCATGCTCATAACGTCAAGCATTTTTAATATTTTCACTCCAGATTGTCAACATTGCCATCTCTTCACACCTCCTTATGAATGGTGCAGCTGACATTTTTATGTGGTGCAGAATGGTGCTGCGGTCACTGTGGGAAATCAACGTTCGGGACACATTAACAAAATCACAGAGACACTGTTCATAAGCAGAGGTCCCACATGCTTTCGTGAGGTGGGGTCACAAAAAGGCCATGTTGAAAATTTGGAGTGTGAATACCAACAAACGCCCAGGACATTAGGGTTTCTAACCGTAACATCCCACCCTGTACAGACTAACAGGCATCAGGGTGTGCCTTTGGATTGTTGGCTGTAATGCTCACGCCATTGCACCCCAACCCTGCAGCCACTCACAGGCTTCCAGGTGTGCCTTGGACTCTTTGGCTCCAAAGTTCACCCCATTCTTCCATGCTGCACCCATCTCAACATACTTCCTTATGAAATGGGGTGAGCATAAGGCCTGATGACCCCAAGGCACAATGCGACACTTGTCAGAGTCTGCAGGGTAGGGTGAAGTGAAATAGCATTAGCGCTATGGCCAGTGACCCAAAGGCACACCCCAATGCATGCCGCTCTCTGCAGGGTGGGCTGGGGTTCACGTCGGTTCTATATTTCACTGCCATTCCTAGTATGCATCTCTCTGACTCTTACACTATCAAGGCCAATGCCAGCAAGACAACATTCGGCATTGACAAATGCTTGTTTAGTAATGTTGCCCCTTTAAGAGAACCACAGTCTACTTAATTTGTGATTCTACCACTTTAAAAATGTTCTGCATTCTCTCCGGTGGCCATCTTATGAGGGGATGCATTCACCGATAGGCGCCATCTTGGTGGAGGGGTTAGAATGTTATGCCTCCATCTGCTGCCAGGCCCAAACATTATCTCGGGCTGGCCAATCTTGCGAGACTTGCGCCTATTTCAAGATGGTGGCACAATTTGCAGATGGAGACTCCTCGTGGCTTATAGATACCGGGAGCTCCTTGGGAAGTAAAACTTTTTTGTTCATTTTAGATTGGGGAGTTTCAGCCCTCCAATCCTGCACCGAGAGTGGCTGGGACTATCCCGATGCCGGTGTGGCTGACCTGAAAGTCGGAATCGACCATTCCAGAACCTGGATGGCTCCCAATTGAATCATCCTGCAAGTAAGAACATAAGATGCAGGGGGAGTGAAGCAGAAAACTTGGACCACATTATTTCATTTTCCCTACCTAGGTCGTGGTTGAACGAGGTAAATTGTGATCTGCAGGGACAAACCGGAGCCACACGGAGCTTTTTCCCTTTAAATTGTGCACTCCAACCTTGGCTGATCAAGGTAAGCTGAGGTGGTGCACTTCTTGCCAGTTTCCAGTCTCTGGGCGGTAGCTTCTCAGTCCCATACCTTGGCAGAGCAAGGTAAGACCGAGGATGGGACACACATCATAGGATATGTATTTTTTTATAAAAATAACTAGCGTTTTCTAAGCACAACAATGTGAAGCTGTATATATATATATATATATATATATAATACATATTTTGTCTGTTCCAGCACTGAGCAATGCAGCGTGTGGTGCTGTGAATATAGACAGCTCAAATATTTAACTACAAAGTTGCTAACTGTAACTAAAAAGAGAGTTTATTTTCTTACCTAATGTTGTCTGGCACAGAGCCAAGTAAAAAACGTGCCCAGCCCGGAGAGATGCACAAAAAGTGCTGAGGATTCTGGGAGTTGCAGGAGAGGCGACAGATCGCATTTCAAATCTGGAATTCTTTTTCTGCATCAGCCTATGAGGAGAGCGCTTGATAACCCATGTGTTGAGACTTGGAGTGCTGTAAAAAGGTGCGATAGATAATTAGTGTTACACTCCCACCTGAAAAATGAAAATCATCACTTAATAATAGCCCCAGACTTTATATGGACCATGATTACCCTTGGTGTCATGGCAAGGCGTAGGGAATGCATTCCAGCCACGCAAGCTCAGAAACAAAATGAACTGAGGTTCTCCACTCCCTACTTTTCTAAAATATCTTGTCCCCAGGTCACACCTGGAAACGAGCTCTGGCTCAGTGTGCCTTTCCTGATTACCAAAATTTTAAATAATAATAATAATAAAAATAATTTGAAGATGGCTCCGTGACTTTTGACTCCCTCGAAAGGGTTACAGAAGATCTAAGTAAGTGAAAGATAATGATCCCCCAACCACAGAGAGTGGCTCCTATACAATTGCTGGCCAAAATACTGTCTCAAAAGCTGTGAACCCAAACCTGAGACCAGCGTCATCAGCATGGATCCACATTCAAGAAGGTCATAGCTGACCTACAGAATCGGGAGGACACACAGCCCTTGCATGACACCATTACTGATCCTTGACTACCAGCATACATGAAGTAAACAACTAATGGTACAGGTACTGGTTTTCCGGCACCTACTGCTCATTCTCCCCCTTCCCCTGTGTCTCCCCATGGCTCTGTGGGTCCCTTGGTACTTGTGCTAGAGCCCGCATTATACACAACCTCTAAGCCAGTGGTGCACAACTTTATTTTGTGGAGGGCCAGACTGAAGACTTGAGTGAAGGTCGAGGGCTGGGGGCCACTGTAAAATGGCCCAACGTGACAATTGTCCGGCAAGACATTATTAAATGTACACATAAAACAAATCAAAACATACATTTATCTATTTATTATTTATTTATCAACATGTTACTGAAACTAAAAACAACAACAAAAAAAAAAAGAAAGACTGCTAGTGGAAGCTGCTAGGTCCTCGGGGGCCACAGACAGCTGATGTGGGGGCCATTTGTGGCCCCTGGGCCGCACGTTGTGCACCCCTGCTCTAAGCAATGCTACCTGGTCCCTTGTAAATATTAAGTTGCATAGCAAATAGTAAATGCTGCCGACCTGGAGCTCTGTATGCGGCTGGTTCGGACACTCCCACAGTGCGAACCTGATAAACACTGCAGCAAAGAGCAGGTCACGATCATGTAATTCTCAGTTGGGTGACCTCACAGAAAAAAGGGACAGCTGCATTCAAACCTCCAAATGGCTGTGGGGACAGTCATTAAAGGAACACCTAGGTTTGGCAACAGACCAGTGCAGCGTTGCGTATGCAGGTTAGCTGGGGCTCTGGCCAGGCACTTCGGGGATCTGGAAGGGGGTCTTGGTGACTGAGGAGGCTGTGAGTTGTCCAGGGGTGGGGGCCTACAGTGAGCAGTACCTGGAGTGGGGGCCCAGACCTGGATTCATCCTATCCATGAACTTTAACAGGGGGCTAATCCTGGGAGTGCTATGCTGTGGACTAAAACTACAAGAGACTATGTGGTGACCCTGTGGTGCTGAATTGAATTGCCCCAGATTTTGGACTGGCGTCCCAGTGCATACTCGGCCCACTCTGATGCCCATTACTTGATTCCCTCTCCTTCCATGCTCAGCACCCCAATATACGGATTTAACAGTATACCTGGCTAACTGAGACTTTAAAGTCATGCGTGTGAAATGATAGCTCATGTCTAAATCTAAATACCGCACTCTTTATACCAAATGTTGGCACCCCACAAGATAACCCTAAACCTCTTTGCCCACAACATCCCCATCAATGAGGGAGCTCTGACTGAGCTCACAGTGACTGAAAATCACCCCAGCTACAACATCTTACTCGAGCTGTAAGCAACAAAAAACCCACAGGGTTTATGTAGCAACCCTTATTTGACCTCTGCAGAGTCCAGGATGGTGCCTTGAATTCCAGCCGTCTCCCTCTCTTACAGGGAGACCCTCAAACCAACAATTTAAGCCCTCTGAATGTCTTGGATACTGAGCCTCCAGACACTGAACAGGAGAGTGGGCAGTAGGCAGGCAGATCTCAGTGACAGTATGCCATGGAGGCTTCAGTCCAGAGATGAGCTGTTGCTCCCCTGATCAGACTAATACCTACCCTCTTCTGTAGTAAGTCAATCAAACCTGATTGACTAATACCTATCATCTTCAGTTTGGGAGTCAATTAAATGCATACCCCTCTCAGGTCCCCCCACAAAATGCTTGTTAGTTTACCAGGCTCTCAGTACCTACTTGTACACTTAATTGTAGTTGCAAGCGACTAACTTTTTTCCTTCATAGAGCTATGATAATACTTGGAGCGCCTAAACCCTATGCCCCTGATCTGAGTGAGAAACCATTCCCTAGGAGATTACCCCCTCTGCCTGCAACTTCTCCCTCCCCCTAGAGGGACTGGAGCAGCTGGAATTCCTGGTTCCTACATACCACACTAACCAGGAAAGCTGCCGACTGCCCTTCTGTCCACTGTTGTATTACCCTCCTACCACTATAGTTTCTTCCCCCTCATTAAATAGAGAATAAAGTATGGGTCAGGGTGTGTAATGAGAAGTTTACAGACACCCGAGGGTTAGATGCTACATAAACCCTGAGAGCGAAGCTCAAGGGGTTTATTAAAAGCATCTAACCAGAATGATAATATGCTTTCAGAGTTTACACACACTGTCCCATATTTTATTTTATATAATTGCCTGGTTTGCCTTTTCACCTAAGCAATTATATAAAATGAATGCAGGCTGCTGCGCTGCCCACCGGTTCGATTTGAGCATCCGGTCTGTGACTCATGGTGCCGTTTCAATTAATTTAAAACTTTTTTTTGGGGGGGGGGTGAGCAGTAGAAACAGGTTCTCTTTAGCGTTGCAGATTCTGTTTAAAAATTAAACTTACTGCCGAGTCTGTTTCTAAGTGGTGGTTCAGTCTTCTGGGGGACAGCGGCAGTGAGCGTTCTGAAAGGAAAAGCAGCAGTGTGGCATGTGCAGAGTGAGGGGAACTGTGTGCCTGTTTGCCATTATAGACGCTCCTTTATAATGGCAAATAACACCATGGTTTCCCTATGGGAAAAAGGCTAAGCCAGTTATTATACTAAATTTATATTCAAGGGGCTTTGGACCGAGATGGGGAAATGACATCGACCTCATCCCACCACCCTAGGATGATCTTTTTGTCTGAAGAGCCCCTCACCTGAGGCCAGACCTCCTAGTGGGTTTCTTAACCCAGCCATACAAGACCGATTAACCATTGGTCCCTGCTTTGGAAGTATACAGTTTTCCCCAGTTTGCAGGGCATTGCCCAGTTGGTGCTCCTGAGGTACAATTCTGTATATTCCCCTACTGTTTGGTTAACAAACTAAGTTGGCAAGTCACCGGTTGAAGTTACTTCACCTATCATATGAAAAATGCCTGCAATATCAGTCTTCTTGAATTTGACAAGTATTGCCAGGATGGTTGGGGTGGGGGCAGTGGTAGACTGGCCCAGACCAGCTGACTTAGAATAGTAATATGTTATCATGGCTACACCACAATTTCACTTATTCTGTCTTAATGGAATGGCCTTACTAACATGATGAAATGCTATTAAGTCATCACACAGATTAAAACATACAAACATAAAAACATGCCACCAAATAAAGACCTTATGGTCTTTCTTGTCTGCTTGAATGTGCAGATTCCACTATGTCTACAGTGGGACCTGCGTCCCTCTCCAAATCCCCACTGTGCCTTCAGTCACCCATCCCCCTAACAACTTTTCCTTTCATTTTGACCCATCCTGCCTTGAAGCTATCTACCATTTTCAGGGAGACCATCTCCATTGGCAACTACTTCTACTTGGCCACCACTCTCTCAGTGAAAAAGTGCCTCCTCATCTATCTCTTGAATCTTTCCCCTACCAGCTTTAGGCTATTCCCCCTAGTGGACCTGTTCACACTAAGACTGAATAGGCCCTCCATATTGACCCTATTAATACCTTTAAGTTATTTGCAGGTCTCAGTCATATCAACTGTCTCTCTTCTGTCCTAAAGGGAGTGCATGTTGAGCCCCATGAGCCTCTCTTCATAGGTGTTGCCCCGCTGGCCCTGGATCATCTTGGCTACCTTTCTCTGAACTGTCTCCAGCTAGTGAATATTCTTCTTAAGATAAGGGCACCAATACTGCACACTGTACTCTAGGTGCAGCCCTACCAGTGACGTGTACAGCAACAGTCTGACCTCTGCTTTCCTACTGGTAATCCCCCTGGCTCTGCAGCCCGACATCGTATTTGCTTATGCTGCTGATCTCCTGCAGTGTGCCGAGTGCTTCCTGTCACTCTTGATGATAACACCCAGGTCCTTTTCTTTCTCTGACTTAATGACTTGCACAACCACCCAACCGGTATTTGGTTTCTGGGTTCTTCACCCCCAAGTGCATAAAATTGCACTTATTAGCATTGAACCCCAGTTGCCAAATGCTAGATTACTTCTCTAACCTAGCCAGATCTTTCCTTAGTTCCTGTCTTCCCTCCTCTGTGTCCACCCTCCCACAAAGCTTTGTATTTTCCATGTACAGGTACATTTTACCTTTGATCCCATTTGCTATATCACTGATGAAGATGTTAAACAACACTGGACTGAGCACTGAGCCTTGTGGGACCCCACTGGTCACCAGCCTGGCTTCTGAGAATCCCACCATCTTTTGACTTCTGTCCTGCAACCACTTTTTGACCCAACTAGCAAGCTTGCCCCCATCCTCAGGTTTTCCAGCTTCTTGACCAGTCTCTTATGGTACAGAGTCAAAGGTCTTGCTGAAGCCCAGTTACAGGATATCAGTCGCTTGGCCCCTGTCCACTGTCTTTTTTTTTTTTTGTTTCCTATTTTTCCCTCCGATCGTGGTCTGCAGGGCCTCTTTCAGACATTCTGCCTGTTCCTGCCCTGCCTGAAGTCCTCCAACCTCAGCCTCCTCTCTCCTCCCCTCAGCCCACAGTTGGCACCCCCAGCTTAACCCCTCTGGGGTGGGGCTGCCCCTCCTCTTTGGGCACTTTTGCACATGTAGTCTCCATCTGTGGGTGAGGGCTTTGGGCAGAGGAACCTGGAAGGTCAGGCAGGGTGGACCCAGCCATGGGCATGGGGGCAGGTGCAGTCGCCTACCCCGCAGACCGGGCATTTTCTTTGTTCTGGTGTTCACCCCCCCCATGCGTGGCACACGTCCTGATGCAATGGCGCATGGCAACACTGCCTTTGCATCAGCCATGCTGAGTACATGCTGCCCTACGTGCTGCAGTGCCCTCCGGTCTCCACCGGGAGCTGCTGGCATGCCAGGTAATCCCCAACCCTCTCCCCGGGGAGGAGAGCAACCTAGCAGGTGCTCAGTCCTCAACCTGCCCCTCCGACCCCCAGCACCTGAGCTCGCTCCTGAACTTGGGTCACCGGCATAGTGCAAGGTGTGGTGTCCAGCGCCTCAACCCTCAGCGCCACCTGGCCAGCCCCCCCCTTCCACTGTCTTGGTCACCAAGTCAGAAAAGTCAGTTAGAGTAGTCTGGCAGGACCTCTACAACACAAATGCATGCTGCCTCTCATCTTGCAGCCTATTTTCCCTAAGAAAGCCCACCAGTCTTTCCTTCAGGATAGTCTCCACCAGTTCCCTTGCTATTGAGGTCAGACCGACTTGCCTGTAATTCCCTGGTTCATCCCTTGGACCGCTTTGATGAAGAGGCACCACATGTGCAGTTTTCCAGTCCTGAGGCACATTTCTGTACTCCAGAGAGGTGTTAAACTGGTCTGTCAGGGGACCCACCAGCACCTCCACCTGTTCCCTTAGGACCCTTGGGTGCACTCCATCTGACCCTCAGGATTTGTCCACTTTCAGTGCCTTTAGGCCCTTATGTTTGTTTGTTTGTTTGTTTATTTTTATACTGAGTGACCAGTGAGCATAAAATGCCCATTTTCACTGGTGGCCAGTCGCAGGAAATCCACAAAAACAAAATACAGTACATACAATATACAAAAAATTGTACAATGCAATTTACAATCAATAAAAACATTGACATTTAGCTTCCAATGACATTCATTTTTATGTTTGCTTGCATGCATGTGCAAGAAACATAGTGCCATCATCAGAGATTTTGGAGGTGTGTCACCTCCTCCTCCAATTCAGTCAGTGTGCTGGCAGGCGCGGCCCCTGTAAGCCAATGCATTTTGGAGCTGTCTATGACAAGCTCCAAAATGCAGTGGCATACAGTTGAAAGGGGGAGCTACGCAGGTGAGCAGCGATAAGATAAGGCTGCTCACGTGCTGCTCCCCACACAGACGGCCGCAGGCGCGCGAGCCCACCCAGCGTGGCAAGCACTGTAGGCCGACTTGGGATGCCAATCCCCATCGGCTGAAGGCCCTCCCAACGTCCTTGTGCCATGCTGGGCCACCCCAGTGTGGCAAATGAGTCCACGTCATCTTTTTTTAATTTTTACCTGAAAACGAAAACTGTCCGTGGCGCGTCTTCCGACCCCCTCCCACAACCCGCACCCACCACTGCGCACCCAGCCTCCCACACCCCTCACCCATACATACCTCCGAGCTCGGCGCGGCGATCTTGATGGACCGGAACACGTCTGCACTCTTCAAAGTCGACCGCGAACTGAGAAATGCCGGTAAGCTGTATAATGGGATAAATAGGAGGGTTCAACTTTATTGCATATCTCAGGCATTTTGGGAATTTTGGCACCAAATTTTCAACATGGGGTTTTTGGGACCCCTTCTCATGAATCATGGCACTGTCATGGCATTATTCAGGCCTGAAGGGTGATTTCGCGCAGTGACTGCGCAGTGACTGCTAAATCACTCTTTGGGCCCAAATAATGCCATGACAGTGACATCAATCATGAGAAGGGGTCTCAAAAACCCCACATTGAAAATTTGGTGCCAAAATTCCCAAAAATGACTGTTGTACGAGCTTGCGTTGCGCAGTTCCTACGCAGGCTTGTAAGTTCGTGAATTTTCAATATTTTCACTCCAGATTTTCAACATTGCCATTTTACCACACTTTCTTATGAGTAGTATGCTGTCATTTTTCACAGCTCACCCAAAACATGTTTCCACCCATGTAGCGCACAATGGCGCAGTCGGTGTGCGAAATCAATGTACGGGACAAATTAAGAAAATCACAGTGACACAGTTCATCAGCAGGCATCTTAAAATGGTTATGTTGAAAATTTGGTGAAAAAAGTCCTAAAAATGACTGTTTTACGAGCGTGCATTGAGCAGTTCCTTCGCACACTCGTAAGGTCATGAATTTTCAATATTTTCACTCCATATTTTCAACATTGCCATTTTACCACACCCTTTTATGAGCAGTACAGCTGCCATTTTTCACATCTCACCCAAAACGTGTTTCCACCCATGTAGCGCACAATGGCGCAGTTGGTGTGCGAGATCAATGTATGGGACAAATTAAGAAAATCACAGTGACACTGTTCATGAGGTAAGGTGTTAAAATGGCTATGTTGAAAATTTGGTGAAAAAATTCCAAAAAATGACTGTTTTACGAGCATCGTTGTACAGTTCTCATGCGCTCATTAGTTTGCAAATTTTCAATATTTTCACTCCAGATTTTCAACATTGCCATTGTACCACACCTTCTTATGGTAAAGTACAGCTGTCATTTTCACATCTCACCCAAAACGTGTTTCCACCATGTAGCGCACAATGGCGCAGTCGGTGTGCGAAATCAATGTACAGGACAAATTAAGAAAATCACAGTGACACTGTTCATGAGCAGACATCTTAAAATGGCTATGTTGAAAATTTGGTGAAAAAATTCCTAAAAATGACTTTTACGAGCGTGCGTTGCACAGTTACTATGCATGCTCGTAAGTTTGCAAATTTAATATTTTCACTCCAGATTTTCAACAAGTCCATTTTATTAAACTTCCTTATGAACAGTACAGCTGCAATTTTTCATATGTTGCCCAAAATGTGTTTTCACACATGTAGCGCACAATGGTGCTGTTGGTGTGCAAAAGCAATGTTTAGGACAGATTAAGAAAATCACAGTTACACTGTTCGTGAGCAGAGGTCTTAAAATGGCTATGCTGAAAATTTGGTGACAAAAGTCCATGAAATGACTGTGTTACGAGTGAGCATTGCACAGTTTCCACGCACCCTCGTTAGTTCATGACTTTGTAATATTTTCAGTCCAGATTTTCACCAGTGGCATTTTCCACACTTCCTTATGAACAGTACAGCTGCCATTTTTCACAACATGGCAAGTGTGTTTTCACACTTACAGTGCAGAGATGCGTGGTCACTGTGGGAAATCATTGTTCGGCACAGATAAAGAAAATCACAGTGACACTGATCATGATCGAGGCACCAAAATGCCTGAGTTGACAATCTGCTGTAAGAAATCCCCAACCTAATTATATTACGTTTGTCGTTGCACAGTTTCTATGTAGCTCATGACTTCACCATTTTTTAAATATTTTACTACACATTTGCAAACATAGCCATTTTTACACCTCCCATGAAAGAGTACAGCTGTAATTTTCATCCTGTTCGAATATTTTTGCACCTGTGGTGCTAAATGCCATAGTCACTGTGCATAAGCAGCTTTCGGCTAACAAACTGATATTCCCCCTGTTCATGAGGTGGGGTCAGAAAACAAACATGTTGAAAATTTGGAGTGGAAATACCAACGAATGCCTGAGGTATTAGGGTTTTCAACTATAACGCCCAACCCTATAGAGAATGATAGGAATCAGGGGTGTGCCTTGGGATTCTTGCCTGTGATGCTCATACCATTCCACACCCTGCAGTCACTGAGAGGCATCGAGGTATGCCTTGGACTCTTCGGCCCCAAAGTTCACCCCATTCTCCTATATTGCACCCATCTCACCATATTTCCTAATGAAATGGGGTGCGCATAAGGGCCAAAGACCACAAGGAACACTGTGGCACTTATCAGTGTCTGCAGGGTGGGGTGTGGTGAAATGGCGTGGCCGTTATGCCTGATGACCCAAACGCACACCCCAATGCCTGTCACTCTCTGCAGGGTGGTGGTGGGGTTGGCTTCAGTTCAATACTTCACTGCCATTCCTATTACGCAGCTCTGTAACTTCTACACTACCACTGCCAATGCCAGCAAGCAAACATTCGGCATTGACAAATGCTTGTTGAAGTATACCTTTAAAAGATGAAATGTTAACAGACATAACAACCTTTTGAGGCAGATCATTAAATAGTTTTACAGCATAATATTGCAAAGAATTCTGTGCCATTGTTTGAAAAAAACAGAATCTGAAATTTATAACTTGCCTGTGACCTAGTCGAAATTGTGTTAATCAGTCTGGGAAAGAGCTCAGAAATTGTCCCCGGTAAATATCCCAAATGCAATTTATGTAAAAAAACTAAAGAACGCAATTTAAATCTATCAAAAAAAGACAAACACCCAAAATAACTATATAAATGACAATGCTGTGTCCTTTTGTTCTGTTCATGTACGCAGTCCACTTCTATTATGTCAATGGTGACGCCCCCTCCCTGTCCCAACCCCCTGCTCCGTTGTGGCACTGACCTGTCCTTGTTGCTAGTGAAGACCAAACAGAAGTATGTGTTAAGCACCTCTGCTTATGTAACTCCCCCCAGGGTTGGGGGCTTACCGTAGTGATTCCTGCCCTTCTCCATTGTCTGCTGCCTTGTCCCAGGTCCCTGGCTCTTCTTTTGCCTGTTGCTGGCTCCTGCTGTTTTTGCTCTTTGAGGGGGTGGACTGTAGGAGTGCATATTTAAAAAATAATTAACTCGCCTATTTTCAGCGAGGTGTCCAGGCGAACTGCTGTGTGACTTGCATTTGATGAACATGTGAGCTGGTGGAGTGCACGTGAACATAATAGTGCTACTGCACTCAAAGTGTAAAAGCCACTCCAGCCATACGTCTGCTCCCTTCTGTGTGCTCCATCCCCTGGACAGCTAATCATGAGGGGCAAGAGGAGCAATAAAATAAACTTTGTTGTGGCAGTTAAAGGCACCTGTTGCTTTAAGTGTAACTGCTGCCGCAGAATCTACGCTACAATACAGTGTACAAATACCAGCCCCTGATGATGTACAGATGTACAAAACCGGTCGCAGTTCCCAGTAGCTATGGCCTGGTTGTTTGGTACACTTGCAGTATGTTTTAAACTTTGAATAAAGAACGCCTGAATTGGAAATTTGGTTGAGGAGTGCTGGTATTTGTAGACTTTATTGCTGATCATTTTGCCAAGCACCTTCTGTAGCTGTTTTTGTGTCCTCTCTGCTGCAGAATCTACAAAGAATGCCTGTCACCTGGGGGGACACACTAACAGGGGCAGCAGCACCATGCAGGGGAGGCCCCTTTCAAGCCCCGCTCTACCACCAGACATTAAGGCAGACGGGCTACTAATGGACACTGGGAGCCATTATTTATAAAGGCCCTTCAGAGTTTGTAAAAATAACTGCAAAGTTAGAACTGTATGTGGACTGTTTTCTTCAGCAGCCATATTCCCTTGACCAGCCAATCAGCATTCTAGGAGACTTGGAAGACTGCAGCTAAGGCTCCTGGGTAGGAGATATGAAAAATATTTTAGTGAGCAACCAATCAGGCATTGCATAAGCCTAATATATATTAATTTTAAAGATGGACAGTGACAGCAGTATTAACCAACTGGAAGCTGCTATGCTCCCCTGAGACCATAGAATTGTTATCAGCTTGGGCAGTTGGTGGCTGAAGCTCTCTGATAATAGAGGGGAGCTGTGGGTGAGTGGAGGTAAGGGGCATAGCCAGGCCAGATGTCCTCTGAGTCTTCCCATGGCTCATCCAGAAGTATCCTGGTAGTCCTCCCAGGGCTCTTTCAAGATATTTCTTGTGAGCCATATCGTGAAGCTCACCCAGTGGCAGAGACTGCTCAGGGCACTCTGCAGAGAGTTGAATTAAAGGGCCCTGCTGCATTCCAGAGTTCTGAGTTGATCCAAGTGGAGACAGAGACTGCATCCTGTACTGACCACCTCAGAGTCAGGTAAGGGGTCAGCTAGCCCTTATCAAGTGGGGTGGATCAGGCAACAGGGAGCCACTGGCTTGTGCCCAAGTGCTAAGGTACTTTTGACCCATTTGGGGGATTCGGACCTTGGGGTCGCTCTTGGGGTCTGGGCTCCTTGTGAACCGGAAAGCCGCTGTGCAGTGCTCTTGTATCCTGGGTGTGATTCTGAAGAGCTGAGACCAGAGAAGAGGTGCTAGAAGGGTTCTGCATCCATGAACGTGTGAACCAGAAGGGCTGTGGCTTGAGAGCTGAGAGAGGAGCTGTGTCCACAGAGGTGTGAGACAAGAAGGGCTGAACTGTTGCTGCCTGCTTAAAAGAATCCAAGGCTTCTGGGCTGTTTTTCTGCTCTTTCTGAACTGCCATCCTGCTGCTGGTCTGCTGCATCCAAGGGTCACGTGAGTGCTGGCATTGCTGGCTGAATTTTCTGTTTCTCCAAGTTGGATTACAATTATTGCCTTCGAATGGCTGCCATTTCCGCTTCTGAAGTTCAGGTTTTAAAATTGTACTAGCACACTATGGCCTGTAGGGGGGGAGGGGTTAAATTGTAAGCTTGCTAGATTTCACCAAGTGCTCCACTGCAAGATCCCGGGCAACTCTGCAATCAGGCTTATAATGGGATAGTGTCATAACACCTGGGTACATAGAGCCTAATGTTTAATATTGCACTTGTGCTTATAGTTTTATTACTTGTACCAGTGCGGAGGCTGGCACGGTCAATGGTTGTTTATGTCAACCATTACTAGTTTATCAAATATTCAGATTGCTGTTCTATATTTTTGCATTCCCAGAACCCCTTTCCATAATAATAAATCTTTTATTACTGTTGTTTAAAAGAGTATATGAAGTAGCTCCAACGAGTGAAGGGCTGGGGTATCTGGGAGAGTGGTCCCAAAAGCTAATTGATCGTGTGAGAGCTTTATATGTATTTGTACCAATAAACTGATTTTTCTGGTGGAATTCTACTATTTTAATTGCATCTTTGCATAAGACCTGTGCTGCAGTTTACTGGCTCTGGAGTGCTGCTTGTCTTTCTTTTGTTGGAGTCCTATTTGGGGTTAGCAAACCCTCAACATGCACTGTCCCTGACCTGTGAGCAGTGTAATAGCTGCACCTGGTCTTTATTCTCTCGGGTCCCTTCCCAATCACCATGTATTCCATTTCCTTCTGCCTCACACCACCCTCTGAGCCATACATTGAATTCCTCAATTCTAACATCCCTGGTGGTATTAGCCCTTGGAACTGGTAGTACCTCCAAGAAGGCTACAGTACTCCCTGCCTTACTGCAGATTTTCCCTACCTCCCTGTACCTCTCTTGCACCACTCCCACCTCACATCCTGCAAGGTCGTTCATACTCCGTTGTACTTTCCTGGGTCATGCCTGAAAATAGGCAAATGTTTGCCTAGTGCACCTCATCCGGGAAACAAAAACTAAATAAATAAAATTATATGAGGTTTCCCACCCTCCGGCCCCACATGCTTGGCTTTCAGAGAGCCCGATCTCCTTGTTGTCATCCATGGCATACTTTCTAACCTGCTATGACTTGCTCTTGACCCCTTCTCTTCCTACCTCATCCCCTTTACTATTGAATTCCTTAAGATCACCAACCTTCCCCTGGCTTCCTGGACCCCTCCCTCATCTGCTCATGCTGCTGCCCACACCTGCCTTCCCCCTCCTCTTCATACAGATCTTGCACTCCCCATCAACCACTCTCAAATCAGCTACCCCGTCTCAACCCCTTCCACCTGACCCTCAGTTTCCCCAGGCACTCCCCCAGCCTTTCTGTTTACTCACCCTCCAGCTCATCTCCTTGCTCACCTTTCCCTACCATACCTTTCCCTGCTTCCCCCACCCGCTGCCTCTCACCTGAACTTTTTTCCTCTCGTCCCCCCATCCTACCATCCCTGAATTCCTACCTCTTACTGCCTCCTTCTCTCCCTCCAAGATTCCCCTCTTTCCCTTTGTCCAGCAGGAGGAACCTGTTTTGCACTGGCACCTCTGGTGGTGCTCCCACTGGACACCCTGTAGACCTACTTGACCTATGGTCCCTAATGTGGACCATCATCTTACAGTATAAGGGATATCAGTATTACTCATGCTTACTATGATGCATTAGGCAGTGTTACATTTGTGATCTTAGCGTGCCACCTACAGCTATTAGCCATAATGCTATGATCAGCATATTCTATGAATTATTCTACTGTAACCCAAAAGTAGTTTTAGTCAGCACAATTGCTTATCGCTGTGTATGTGCAAACCTAACGGCCTTGGGTGCGAGCCACCCACCTTACCCACCAATTGAAATGCTTTGTTTAGCTTTTGTACTATGCAGATGAGCACATTACCAGGTAATGGACCTTCTTATCTCTGAGTATATAATTTTGTGTAAGACAATTGTTCTCTGAGTTTTCCTATGATGACACCAGGCGTTCGGAGGTTCTGGACTCCCAGCTATGGTAAGCTATCCTTTTTACATGTATTTGGTAACAAACCTTTTGTTCTGCAACCCTGTCCCTGTGTCGTGTTTAGCCATCAGGTTTAGATCCTGCCGTGACTCCAACAAATGGTGATCCTGGCACGGACCTGATTGGACAGAACCGAACCAGTACAAAAAAGGTATACAGATGAACGGGCATGGGAATAACCAAGGTGCCCAAACCTACACTTACTTGTTCAACCCATACAGACAATCTTTCAGGCCATCTGTACCATGAACAGGACTGGGAATTGTGAAGGCGTTCGAACGTACACCCCCTTGTTCACTAGCAGCATTGGTCTGTGGGATTCTATATCCCAAACGTGTAACTGTCTAGCTATAGAGTGCAAGGTGGATCGATACTCCTTGGACTCCTCACTAGTGCAGGAAAAGGGGAGTTCAAGTTAGATGTCTCAAACTTTCCAACCTCCCATGAAGGTTGGGGCAATTTTCTACTGGACACGAAGTCGCATGGTCATCTGATACAGTATGTGTGCATGCTGTATTCGGAGACCAAACCTACGGTCAAGAAACATGACCAAAAGGGTGTAATGGCTGCCACCTTGTATGCTGCACTACAGGCAATGGGAACAGAAAAACTGAAAAAGGAACTGAGCTCCAAGTCCTGAGAAATAGGTGAGCAACAGAGGGAGCTGGACCAGGAAATCCAAAAACTGAGTAATGAGACTCAGAATGAACTGCACTGTACTGCGCAGGAGAAAGACAGAGAGGTTGTTAGATTGAGAGAGGATTGTGAAAAGTTGTAGCAGGATAAAAAGCATGTGTTACATTTGAATGATTTGCTTACTGATATGAATGATACGTTGCAGAATGAGAATTTATTTATTTATTTATTTAAGAGATTTACCAGGAAGGCATACTGAGCAGAGTACCGCTCGATTCCAGATGCGCCCTTGGGTAGGCGGTTACAAGAGTGCAGCACATAATACAAAAACAGTACATGCATAATTTGCAGATAACAAGCAGTGGCCCAGTAGGATGGGTGCAGTAACTGAGATACATAATGGTTTATACAAAATGAAGAGTATTACAAGCAGTGGTGTAGTAGCATGTAAGAAATTGCAACAATTACACAGTGTGATTAGATTATCTACTATATGGGTAGGTGTGTGTATCTACAGCATCAGAGGACGGATTCAGTGGCATATGGTACTGATTTAGAAATGGAGCCCAGAATAGCTGATAAGAGTTGAGCAGGGAATTCAGCGATGAGGAAAGCATGTACAGTTGGTAGCAAAATGCGTTTTGAGGAGGGCATTTCGTTGTGGAGTACTTGTAGTCAGTCTGATGTCAGCTGCCAGTGAGTTCCATAATTTGGGCAGTCTGAAACTGAAAGCTACCTGACCTGATCAGGTGGATCTGTGGGGAATGTGAAGGAGCCTGGAGTCAGTGTTCCTGAGATTGTAGGTAGGTGAGGAGACGGCGGTTAGAGATGTTGATAGGTAGGAGGGCAGCGTATGTGACCAGAACTTAGCAGCAATTTTAGTACAGTGCAGCAATCGCCGATTTTGGAGTGATGGGAGGTTAAGGGACTGGTAGAGGTCACAGTAGTGGGTGTTGGGAGGACAGTCCAAGGTGAATCGGCAGAAGGAGTTGAATATGGGGTCGAGCCTGGCTAAGGATGTTTGGGGGGCCGCACCGTAGATGACATCGCCGTAGTCCAAAATTGGGAGGATCATTTTTTGTACCATTGCTTGCCTGGTTGGTAGAGGGATGCAAAACTTGTTACGATAGAGAGCTCCCAGCATGGGATGTAATTTTTGCACAGCATCTACATCGCTGAGAAGTCAAGGTGCTGATCCAACCAGACGCCGAGATAGTGATATGTGAGCAGGCCTCAAGCTGAGTCCTATCCAAGACATAGAATGTGGGTGCATCAGAAAGCCGGGTTAGTTTGGCTCAGGAGCCGAAGGTGAGGGAGACAGTTTTTTTTGACTTTAGGAATAGTTCGTTCTCAAGAAACCAGCGTTGGATGGAGTTGAAGTCCTTCTGAAAGTATTCTGCTACGGCGGTTCCAGATGGGCCAGAGGCTAATAGCACCATATCGTCTGCATACATGTGGATGCCAGATTGTGTGCAGACAGCAGGCAGATCATTGAGAAAGATTGAGAAAAGCAGCGGGCAGACTACAGACCCTTGAGGTACGCCACTGGTGACAGGGAGGGGGGTGGATAGAGCCGTACCTAAGCGGACTGCTTGTGACTTGCCTGATAGGTATGAGTGGAACCAGCTGAGTGCTGCCATCGACAGACCAGTTTGGGCAAGTTTAGATATCAACAGGGGGTGTGAGACTGTGTTGAAAGCTTTTGCCAGGTCTATGAAAATAGCTGCGGTAATTTCCCCTTTGTCAATGCCTGTAAGGATGGAGTTGGTGAGGCGAAGGAGGGATGTGGTGGTGGAGTGATTTTTTCTGAACCCGGCTTGAAAGGGGGTGAAAAAGGAGATTATATCTAGATAGTTGTGTAGCTGGGATAGAACAAGGTGCTCTTGAATTTTGGCTAGGATGGGGAGCAGAGATATAGGCCGATAGTTTGATGGGGAGGAGAGGTCCCCTCCCTTGGGGAGAGGAATGACTGTGGCCTGTTTCCATTTTGTGGAGAGAGCACCTAATTTAAAGGACAGATTATAGAGCATGGTTAGGGGGTAGGCTATGGCTGGGGCAGAGAGTTGGAGCATTTTAGAATCTAATCGATGGACATTTTCCTTTGGATGTGTTTATTGATGTAGAATTTTAGCACCTGGTCTGGGTGACTGGGCGGAAGCGGAAGGAGGCAGAGTGCGTTAGGGAGATCAGGAGGAGCCTTGGGGAGAAGGAGTGGTGGTGGGT
This sequence comes from Neoceratodus forsteri, assembly GCA_016271365.2. NCBI lineage: Eukaryota > Metazoa > Chordata > Ceratodontiformes > Ceratodontidae > Neoceratodus > Neoceratodus forsteri. Next base: position 158,045,916 of record CM057458.1, on the reverse strand, counting down.
GGGGTGGAGAAGGAGGAGTTGTATGCCGAGTTGGGAAAATGCCACGAAGCACTGGACAGGGAGATCAAGGAAAATCATGAAGTGAGTGCCACGTACAGAATTTTGCAAGAGCATGTCAGTAAGGGACAGTACAAAGGCAGAGTAAATCATTTGATGTGTAAAGGCAAGATGACGAAGCTATGTCAGCAGTTGGCAGTCCTGAAGTGTCATGTAAAAACTATGCCATATCCCCAGCCCATCAACCTGGCATCATCGGAGGATGGTGACAGCAATGATGGTGACATTCAAGATAGCGGTCCTTGTGACACTGGAGGGTGGAAGCCTCACCCACCACCGGTAGCCATCTTGAGTAACCAAGACAAGGGCAAAGTGGAAACCTTGAGTGAGCAAGCGGTCATGAAGGCTGTAGTCTACGAGGCACAGTCCACAGTGATCCAGCAAGCCCTGGCCAACTTGTTGAAGAAGGAGGTGCAACAACAGACTCTCCTTCCGGGCGTGATGAACACTACTGCTGAGGCAGTCGTCAAGTCCATGACAAGGCATATGGAGCCCACTCTGAATGCTCTGTAGTTTGCACAAGCAATCCAGGCTATTGTGGACAAAGTAGGCTGCATGGCCTCTGGCGATAATCTTAGTTGCCATTTGGAAAAGGCACAAAATCAATGTGAAATGCTTAGCCTTCCAGCTGAGCACAGAGTCCAGGTTTTGAAACAAATTGTAGACCCCATGTTGTGGGCCAAGCTGCCCGAAGTGGTATGTAACAATGTCAAAGCAGAATTTGACATAGTAGCAGTCAGCCTCCTGGTGGCACACAATCCCAATATGATTGGTGTGATGCTAGCCCATCCAGTAAAGCAATTCACTAAAGAGATGATGGCCCAATACGATAGCTGCTTGTGGCTTGCCTCTGTAGCAGGCAAAGAACTGGCTAATGAATCTGCATACTGAGACTCGACTGAGTACAAAAGCCTGTTCCTAAAAACATGCAGCCATCCCTTCATGAGAAGGTTGAAACAGGAGTATTTCCGAGATGGGACCACTTCCAAAACATCATGGATAGAGTGGAATGCGCATATCAGATTTATGAGCGTGACCTGGGATCAGGTTCCAAGGCCAAAGTGGCTGCGGTGCAGAATGGCACGGAGCCATCCACACAGTATGTGGTGGAAGGGAAATCCAAGGATTCCCAAAAGGATAAGCCTTCTTACCAAAATTGAGGTGGGTCGAACAAGAACAGAGGTATCGGCAGAAGCTGAACCAGCAGAATGCGAATGGGAATAATGGACAAAAACAGTGGTCTGGCCCTTCGTATCAGGATTTGGCCAAAGAAAACAACTGGCTTCAGGAGTTTAAGGCCAAAGTCCAATCACTAACAGCAGCCATCCCAGCAAGAACTGTGGCTGCCATCCCTTCCACCCCTCCGCTGGAGGAATCCGATGAAGGTAGACGGTCCAAGTCTCCATACTCCGAAGTGGTAGAAATGCTTCAAGAGATAGACCCCCTCATGTGACCAGAAGCAAAGTGAATCAGACTGATGGTGACAGGCCCCGGTTCACATCATCACTACTTTGGCAACCGGTGATTCCGGACATCCCTGTGTAGAAGTGCTGGTTGGGGGCCATCAGCAAGAGTTACTTCTAGACATGGGCACTGCAGTTTCAGTACTGCACCAAGATGACCCACAGCTATTCTGTTGATTGATGGGGAAGTCCACTTCTGCCCAGACATTTGAGGGGACTGTGGTCACAACATACCAGTCCAAACTAATACCAGTCTTTATCGGTATCTTTGAGGTGGCACACTGCTTTGACCTTATGATACTACGTCATCACCAGAGCATCTTGGAAATAGACTTTCTGTCATGCCATGGCTGCTTGGTAGATTTAGCCAACAGACTATTGCTCCAGATACCTGGCCAGTGCCATATGCTTCTAATTTCTGACTCGCATGTGGTAACTGCAGTGAAGGCCAACGACGTGGAGTATGATGTCATCCTTATGCTCTAGCACCATGAGCTATTCCCTCAACTGAAACCAATTTTGCAACAGCACAAAGAGGCCTTTGCCAGACACAGACATGATTGTGGGAGAATGGACACTCTCATACAAGTCATAGGTGATGAACTACCATGTCAGAGGCAATATCCATTTCCTACAGAGCCAATACCCTCCCTGAGGGCAACTATCGATTCCATTTTAAAGCAAGGGGTCATTAGGTCTTGTGTGTCCACAGTCAACTCCCCCATCTGGCCAGTAAAGAAGCCTAACAACAGTTGGAGGCTCACCATTGCTTGCAGGCAACTTAACCAAGTCACCCCCTGTTGTGACCCACCGTGTTGTAACCCACCGTGACATCTGCCCTGGACGGGCTCAAACTTCTAAAACTTGAACACAAGTGGTTCATTACACTGGACATCTCCAGTGGTTTCTGGTCACTCCCTTTGGCCCTTGAGAGCCAATACAAGTTTTCCTTCACTTTTGAAGGATGTCAGTACATGTGGAACTGCCTCCCACAAGGATTCCACTACAGACTCTCCCTCTTCCACATTCACATGAGGGATGCTATACATGGCTTCTCCACACCAGAATGCCTCTTTCAATATGTGGATGATCTCCTCCTCCTTGCCCCTACAGGCCTGGAAACACCTGGAGCTTCTAGATGAAGTCTTGACACCCCTACAGAGTGCAGGTCTCCAGTGCAACCCTGCAAAGGTACAATTGTGCCTCTCAGAAGTTTCCTTTCTGGGTCTGCACATCATTGCCAAGAGCTGGAGCCCTGACCTGGACATGGTCCAGGGCATTCAAGATTTGACACTACCCACTAGTGTGGCTACACTGAGACATTTCCTGGGTCTGGTCAACTACTCCAGGGATTTCATTTGCAATTTTTCACAAAAGGCCACACCCCTGTATGAACTACTGAAGAAAGATGTCCCCTGGCAGTGAGAACCAGAGCACACAGCTGCAGTCACCTCTCTGAAGCAGGCTTTGGCCTCTGCCCCAGCTTTGGTCAACCCTAACCCAGAACTGTCATTCTATCTGGAAACCGCCACCTCTGAGGTGGGCTGGTCAGCAGCTCTGCACAAAGGCAAATGGCACCCTTAGGCCAATTGCCTATGCCTCCCAGATGCTCTCCCTTGTGGAGCAGAAGTACTCTCTGTGTAAGAGGAACCTCTTGGCAACCTTTTGGGCCACCAAACACTTCATCTACATTATAGGGTACTCCCCTGTTGTGTTGCACACCAACCACACCCCTACCAACTTCCTACTGACAGATAGAATTAAGGATGGGAATGTGTCTAACACTAGACTTACCCATTGGTCTCTCCTTTTACAGAATCGAGCCATCACTGTGCTTCCCACCAAAATGCTCTCCATTTTGGCACGTGTTACCCTATACCAAGGAGATCCACATGAGTGTGGCCTAGAGCCACTCACCCTACCAGAACCAGGTCCTTTCCTGCCAGCCACTGAGCGCACTCTAAAAGACCCTGCACTCTGCCACAGCTTTACAAATGGATCCTCTTCCTACCACGAAGGAGAACAAATTGCAGGCTTTGGAGGTCCTGGTCCTGTATCCAGCAGATGACACCTTTGAGGTGTCTAGAAAGTGTGCCATCAAATCTTTTCAATACACAGAAATTGCTGCAGTAGCATGTGCTCTGGAACTCATCCATAAAGGAAAAGAGGACAGCATTATCTTTTCTGATTCCTCCTGGGTGTACAACTCTCTGACCAAATTTCTTCCCTTTTGGAAGACCCATGATTTTGCCTCTTCAGAAGGCACTCCTGTAAAATGCAGGAATCTGTACACATTGTCAGCCTTGCTGAGCAATTTCTTTTCAGGCTGTACATACACAAGGTTAAGGCCCACTCCAAGGCCGAACTTTTCCATGAGTACAATGATTGAGCAGACACCTTAGCCAAAGATGGTGCTCGGGGGAGGGGTGTGGGCTTTGCAAACCCCTACTGGGCCATACATGCTGGCTGCCCACAAGAAGACCAAAGCAGTCCCTCTGGATCTCACTGCAGTACAAATGGAAGATCCAGAAATAAAGGAGGTATATGAATACCTCTCCAAGGAGACAGAAAAATAAATGTTTTTGAACAACCCATTCAAAAGACATTCTGACAACCTTCATCTCTCTGCAGACAAGACGTTGGTTCTGTACCAGTCTGGTGATCAAAAACTTTGGGTTATTCCCAAAACATTTTGACCTGAATTCATTCATCAGGTCCACGATACCCCTACGGGTGGACACCAAGGAGTAGACAAGACTCTACAGAGATTGAGAACTGCAGGCTGGTGGCCTGGCATGACAAAAGGTGTCCAACATTATGTGGACAATTGCATCACTTGTGCTCAAAAACAACCCAATTCCTGCCAAGAAAAATACCAAATTGCTACCCTAGAGACAATCTGGTCCCTGCAATGCAATACAAAGTGATCTCATCGGACCAACAACCAGCAAAAACAAGTATGCACGTGAGATTACCGATTTCTTCTTGAAATGGGTAGAAGCCTTCCCATGTCGAGCAAACACGGTGAAAGCCACTGCCAAAATCCTGGTAGGTCAGGTATTTACCAGGTGGGGCCTACCCCTCAAGGTAGACTCTGATCAAGGATCCAGTTCCACAGATGAGTTGATGCAAGAATGTTTGCAGTTACTAGGAGTTAGCCATAAGTTTCACATTGCATACTATCCTCAGTCACCAGGACAGGTAGAGACAGCTAATAGGCAGATCGTTTTTTTTTGTTTTTTTTTAACCAGGAGAGACACACTAAGCTGAAAGCTTGTTTACAGTTGCGACCTGGGAGCTAAAGGAAGTCAAGTGACTTGCTCAGGGTCACATAGTATGCAAGTGAGAGCTGTGGGATTCAAACCCAGGTCTCCAGGTTTGCAGCTCAGAGCCTTAAACCACTGCATTATACTGGCTCCAGAGTTAATGTTGTGTAAGTTTGTAAACCAGAATGCTAAAGGTTGGGACACACTGTTGCTCTTACTTCTAATGGCAATCAGAGCTACCCCAGCTAGCAACCCGGTGCACACTCTTTGAGGTGATGACCAGCAGGCAAATGAGACATTTGTTGATTGATCTGAATGCCCCTACTGCAGACAGAGTGTCGGCAGACACTTATGTCACACAACTGAAAGACAATCTGATACAGACCCACCTTTTTGCTGCTCACAATCTGGGCCAGGCCCAGCAGCAGTCCAAAATGTACTTTGACAAGAAAGTCAAAGAAGTTGATTGGCAAGTAGGAGACCAAATAATGGTACTGAAATTCTCCATCCTTGCCCACCCGTTTGCAAACAAATGGGTGGGCCCCTATGACATCATTAACAAACTGAGCCCTGCTGTCTACCAAGTGTGGCTGATGGACTGCAAGAAGCCGATTGACAAATGGTACCATGCCAATCAACTGAAACTGTACAAGGGTGATTAATGCTCCTTCCCCTGGCTGTGGGGAGGGTCGGATCTGTAAGTTTACCATTTTGTTCTCTTCTCTTTCAGAAAATGATGATATTTCTCATCTACTTTCTGCCATGCACGCTGGCAAACGTGTCAGAACTCCACCACATGGACCAAACATTTCTACACATTCTGAACCCTGTGGATCCAGCTTACTTCCCTCCTGACACTCTATCACTGCCAACTCCAACTAAAGGTGTAGCCATTGACCTTCTATCATCAACTTTATTTATTTATTTATTTATTGAAATTGTATCACCAGGAAGGCACACAGGGCTGGATATTCAAAAGGGTTGAGCCATGCGCAATAGGGTTGTGCCTGCGCAAGTCCGAAATTGTGCCATTCTGCCATATTCAGCAGGAGGCAGTTGCGCCCCCCCAAGGCAAGTTGAGCAACAGCACAATGCAAATGAATGCATGCTGAACTGGAGGGGGAGGAACCATGCATAAACTGCACAGCCCGATATTCAGTGGGCTGTCACAGAGTTGTGCAGGCGCAACCCGCAACCTGCGCCTGCACAACTTTGAGCCCCAAAAAGGAGTAACTCGAGGGCCACCCACAGGTGAGCTGCCACATTGCAGGGCACAACACAGCAGCTGCCACCTGTGGCTGGCCCTCAACCTACTCCCTGTGCCCCCCCTGCAGCCCGATCGCGGGCAAAAGTGTAAAAAATCCCCCACCCCCCGACTGGCCCGATTGCAGGCATAAGGTTAAATAACCACCTCCCACTAGCCTGATTGAGGGCATAAGCTAAATAAACCCCCCACCAGCCCGATCTTGGCATAATTGTAAAATACCCCACCACCAGCCCGATCGCGGGTAGCACAAGTCCAACCCCCCCCAGGACATAACCCTGGTGGTCCAGTGGACTGCTAAGCCCGATCGCGGGCACTAAAATGTTTAAACCCCACCCCAAGACACATCCCTGGTGGTCAGTGGACTGCTAAGCCCGATCGTGGGCTGCATAATGTAGCAACACCCCCCAGACCATATCCCTGGTGATATAGTGTCCCCACACCCACCCCCCACGAGCCCCACCACCCTGCTCCCCGGCGGCCGGCGGGCGGCAGCATCCCATCTGCCTGCCACCCGCCACCCGCTGACTGACTGCCCTGTAGGACTGCACCCGTTTGGTGCAGAGCAAAACCAATGGGCGTGCAGCCCAGCCGTACAAGGCAGTCCAGATATGTGAATGAACGAATTCATTCACATATCTGAACTGCCCTGACAGGAAGCTGCACGCCTTAGCTCTTGCTGTGCAATTAATGGGCGCAGCCCTACCGGGCAGTCAGTCAGCGAGAGGCAGAGGCAGCAGGTGGGTGGGATGCTCGCTCGCCCGCCGCCGCGGGGGAGCGGGTGGTGGGCCTCGTGGGTGGGTGGGTGGGGGACACTAGATCACCAGGGATATGGTCTTGGGGTGTGTTGCCACATTATGCAGCCCGCGATCTGGCTTAGCGGTCCACTAGACCACCAGGGATATGGTCTTGGGGGATGTGTTGCCACCTTATGCAGCCCACAATCAGGCTTAGCGGTCCACTGGACCACCAGGGATATGTTCTTGAGGGGTGGGGGTTTAAACATTTTGCAGCCCGCGATTGGGCTTAGCAGTCCACTGGACCACCAGGGATATTTCCTGGGGGTTTGACACTTGCTGCTCTTCGTCGACCAGTCGGGGGTGGGGGATTTTTACACTTTGCCCGTGATCGGGCTGCAGGGGGCATCAGTCCCTGATGGCTGCTGCCTGGCAGGGCGCCAGGTGCAAGTCCTCGGGGATCGGTGCACCTGCATGCTAATGGCATGCAAATGGGGCCATAAATAGATGCAAATGGCCCCCCCTGCACCTTGCATGAATTATGGCCACATTTACATGTCACCTTTGAAAGTGGGAAAATTGCACATGGTACAATGGTACTTGCGCCACCGCAACTTGAATGCTCCACCCTGACCACTTGCGGTGGCGCAAGTTCCACTGTGCTATGCACAGTGGCTGTGGCCGGGGGATTCAAAGGAGTTGCTCAATAGCGCAACTCCTTTGAATATCACCCCGCCACACACCTGCACAACTATTTTGTGCAGCGATGGGCTTGCGCCACAAAGATAGCGCAGTTTGAATATCCAGCCCACTGAGCAAAAAGATGCTTATTTCCCGGTGCGACCTGGGGGGGTTGGGGTACAGTGGGAGATAACTCGCAGGTTATCATGAGTTACATATACCAGGAAACAGTAGAACATAGTTGAATAAGTTACAGTAATACTGTAGACTGAGGTTACTGTTGAACAGTTTACAGAGATAGAGTTTCAGATATACAGTTGCAGGATGCAGAGGTAGAGTTATGGTTATACAGTCGTGTGATGAATAGGGACAAGACATTCAATACCTTTCAACAAAACAACACATGGAAGGCACAGTTTATAGTTCAGACTTAATCAGCGATATGTGCTGGTTAACTTATAACTTGGGATAAAATTGGATAGCTGAGGTGTGGCACTGGGAGAGGGAAACATGTGAGGATCAGGTAAGTATCAAGTATGATTTAGGACAGGATGAAAACATGTACCAAGAAGTGCTGAAGTTGGTCTAGATAAGCCAGCTTCCATCGCATAAGCTAGGTGCCGCTGGTCAGGCAGTCAGGAGGGGAGAGGTTGTCAGGGGACACCTGTGGGGGATTAGGTGGGGGAGCAATTTACCGAGAGGTAATTTGCTAGTGCTGAAGATAGGGAGTGGGTAGAGGAGGAGTGGCGAATTTGGGGAGGGAGTTCGTTCCAGAGTTTGGGAAAGCGATGGGAGAAGGCAGATTGCCCGATAGTGGTTTTCCACCTATGGATTTGTAGCTTCGGGATGTTGAGGGATCTGAGGGCATGAGAATGGGAGGGAGCTGGGGTAAGTAATGTAGAGAGGTATGACGGCAGGGTGTCATACCAGAATTTGGCTACAAATTTAGCACAGTGCTGTAGGCAGTGGTTTTTGAGGGATGGGAATGCTATGGAATAGTAGAGGTTGCAGTGGTGGGTACGGGGGGTGGCATCGAGGGCGAAGTGACAGAAGGCATGGAAAAGTATGTCCACTCTGGATAAGGTAGATTTGGGAGCAGCACTGTATACTATGTCCCAGTAGTCAAATGAGGGGAGGATCATCGTATGCACTAGCTCACACCAGGCCGTGAGAGGGAGGCTGTTGCGGTTCCTGTAAAGGGCACTGAGCTTGGGGTGCAGTTTTTATGATGGCATCAATGTGGTGGGAGAAGGGCAAGTGACAGTGGGAGGCAAACCCTGAGGTGCGGAGCGAAGTGGCGTTCTCCAGCCCATCCATCAAGGGTGTGGAAGGTGGGAGGAGTGAGCCTGGTTAGATGTTGCCGAGTGCCGAAGGTCATGGTGGTAGTTTTTTCACATTGAGGGAGAGCTGGTAAGAGCTAAATCATAACTGTACTTTGTTGAAGTCAGCCTGGAGGTTGGCTGTTACCTCATCTGGGGAGGAACCAGAGGCAAAAAGGACAGTATCATCTGTGTACATTTGAATATAAGTGGATGAACACACTAGAGGGAGGTTATTGAGAAAGATGGAGAACAGGATAGGGCCAAGTACTGACCCCTGGGGAACTCCAGTGTCCATGGGGGGTGACTGCGATTCTAACTGATTGTGTTCTGTCAGAGAGGTAGGCATTGAACTTGTTGGTAGCTGAGCCAGCGAGGCCAGCTTCCAAGAGACATTGTAGCAGCGGGGGGTGGGAGACCGTATTGAAAGCTTTGGCAAGGTCTATGAAAATGGCCGAGGTGATCAATCCTTTGTCCATTCCAGAGATGATGGAGTCCATGAACCTAACCAGGGAGGAGGCTGCGGAATGACCCTTCCTGAAACCGAACTGGAATGGTGTGAAGAAATTGGAGTCAGAGAGAAAGGGGGTGAGTTGGTTGAGCACTAGGTGTTCTTGCAGTTTTGCGAGAGCTGGGAGGAGGGAGATAGGGCGATAATTGGAGGGGGAGGTAGTGACACCCTCTTTAGGGAGAGAGATGACGATGGCCTGCTTCCAGACCTGGGGGACAGCGACAGTGGAAAAGGAGCTTGTTTAAGAGGTTGGCGAGGGGGGTTGCTATGGCAGGGGTGGAGAGGTGGAGGAGTTTGCAGTTGAGGCCATCGGGGGAATTTCCTTTTGTTGTGTTGAGAGCCTGTAAGGCTTCTAGGACGTCGACTGGCAAGATTTCTTTGAAAGTGAAGGTAAGGGGCCCATGAGAATTTGAACATATGGGGGGAGGACTGAGTGGCACAGAGGTGGGCAAGGAAGAGAGGAAGGCAGAGGCACAGGAGGAGAAATATGTGTTGAATTCAGCGGCAACATCCTGTGGATCAGAGAGGAGGGTGTTATTCATGAGGAGGAGAGGGGTAGGGTGGTGCAGTTGGAGAGGTATAACCTTCCAGAATTTGGATGGACAGTTTAAGTTGGAATGAAGTGAGGAACTGAAATATTCTGCTTTTAGCTAAGCGGTTTGCTCTGGTGCATTTGTTGTGTACAGACCGATAGATGATAAGGCTCGTGGGAGGTGTGAGATTTTGTGAGTGCTCCATGCTTTGTCCCGTGCAATTTGGCAGGCTGTCAGTTCCTGGGTGATCCAGGGCAGGTAGATTTCACAAACCCTGGAGTGGCGCAGTGGTAAAGAGCATCCCAGACTTTGAGAGCGTGTTTTGGAAATGAAGGAAGGCATCGTCAATAGAGCAGGGTTTGGCGGAGGATTCCCAGCAAGCAAGAGCTAAGTCTTCAAGCACAGAGGTGAGGTTTAAAGATTTGTAGGAGTGTTGGAGTATGAACTTTGGGGCAGATTTAGGTCGGTGGATTTTCCGGACTAGATAAATAATGTGGTGATCATTTAGGGAATTGGGTAGGAGCCCTGAAGCGATAACCCAGTGGAGGTGGCTGGTGTGGGCCCAGTCTATTAACGAGTGGTTTCCCATTTTGGGGTTTAGGCGTGTGGGCTCGGAGATGGTTTGTAAGAGGTTTAGTGAGGCAATGTCAGACCGGGTTTTGTTGAAGGAGGGAGCTAGCCAGTTGTGGTTGAAATCGCCCATGACATAAAGTTCACCAGTAGGGGTTAGGGAGGCAGTTTGTACAAGGAGATCGGTGACAGATGAGGCTGGGATGCCACGCCCGGCAATAGACTCCAGCTATGTAGATTGGGAGGAGAAAGGATTGTAGCAAGAGAATTAACCAGGCATGGGGTTCAGCTTTGGCTAGGGGACTGTGAAGCAAATCAGAGTTTACACAGATAGCCATGCTACCACCTCTAGTCGACCTGTCCTGATGAGCCATTGTCACAGCCCAGAATAGCAATCGAGGAGTCAGGGACTTGTTTGTTTAGCCAAATTTCAGAGAGGGCGATGATATCAGGGCATAGTGTGCTGCGAGTAACTGGAGGGAATCAAGTTTAAGGAGCAGGCTTCATATATTTAGGTACAGGAGGCGCAGACCCCATGGGAGGTGGTCTCCAGTGAGATTAGTAGATGCAATTGTATTTGGGGAGGGTCCTGCTGTTGATTGCAACGTGGGTATGTTATAGGGTCCGGGGTTAGGATGTATGTCCCCTGCTGCAAGTAGTAAGAGACCGATAGTAAGATAGCTAGTGAACACTTGTGAGCATCATAAGGCTGTTATCTGCCATTTAGGCAGAGGAGGGGGGAATTTATGAGTGGTGGATCGGAAGGTAATTAGGTGCAGAATAGCCCAAGAGTGCGATGGAGCAAGGAGGAAGGGGCAGGGTCGCAAGGTGCAGTGGGACCAGTTTGGGCTGAGGAGTGAGGTGGTCATTGAATTGGGGGATGGAAAGGGCCATCAAGATGCAGCATGATGGGGGCGGGCAGACTAGGGAATGTAGGGGGAATAGTGGACAGGAGAGGTGGGAGGCAGGAGAGAAGGGTAGTTAGGAAGAGCATGGGTCCAGGCTGGAGAGACATGTTCCCTGGGTACAGGGAGTAATAGTGCATAGCAATTCAGAGAGCACTGTATAGTTGGAGTGAGGAAATTGACAGCCAGTAGTAGGTTGGCTGGAGGAAAAGAATTGGGATGGCCAATGAACAGCGTGGGTAGAGGGCCAATCAGAGAGGCATCATGGAATTGGGGGAGGAAGGAGGTGTATTTAATCAGTGGAGGGGTGGGGTGGGGGAGGGTGGGAGGGATGAAAAACCCTGTACAACAGCGGTCCCGGTGCTGGCAGAGGTACACAATCTGTGGGTTTAGCCCTGGCCAATGGGCTTGAGGTAGCAGAGTGCCATCCAATAGGAGGTTGCGGTGCTTCTTACCACTCCAATCAGCTCACGGAGCAGGTCCCTGGTGAAGGATGGCTGCTCACCTGGGATCAGAGAGTATGTGTGGTGAGAAGCCCCAGCAGGCCAGCCTGTCTCCTGGAGCATAGGCGGTCTGTCCATTTCAAGCGCAGGTCTGCCTAATGAGGGCTGCCTGCAGGGAGGGAAGGGAGGAGAGATAACATTAGTTTGGGAGACAATGAGCAGGATTAGGCAAATTTGGGGAGGAGGCACAACACAAAAGAGGTGGGAGGTGTGGGCGCTGAGTGTCGCGCCTGGGGGGGCACGACAGGCTCACGATTAATTCTCTACAAAGGATCGGAGAAAGCGTGCCAAACTGGCTGACCGCTTAGTAAATTTAAAATAGAACAGATAACATGTCTGATTGTGGAGGGATAGTAGGCAAGAAGGGAGCCCTGCCAGGTGCTAACCCGCATACCGATATAGGCAGGGAAAGTAAATTAAAACAGGTATGAGGGACAAGTTCACTGCTTTAAATCTGAACAAATCATGCACTTCAGCAGTACTGGCATGGTTATTTCATAATATCCTACATAGACTTAGTTAACAGGCAACACAGTAATGTATCTCTAGTGTATAATTAAAACAAGCAACACATTTCTAAGTGACTGTGTAGTTAAGGGAAAAACCCTGTATAACAGCGGTCCTGGTGCTGGCAGAGGTGCACAATGTGTGGGTTTAGCCCCTGGCCAATGAGATGAGGTAGCAGTGAGTGCCAACCATAGGAGGTTGCGGTGCTTCTGAGTGCTCCAATCAGCTCATGGAACCGGTTCTGGGTGAAGGACTGACTGCTCACCTGGGATTGGAGAGTATGCGGCAGTAGAAGCTCCCAGTAGGGGTCAGTGGCTCAGTTCTGGAGCCTAGGTAGTCCATCTGTTTTAGCGATGTCTGCCCATGTAGGGCTGCCTGGGATCGGAGAGTATGCAGTGGTAGAAGCTCCCAGCAGAGGTCAGTGGCTTGGGTCTGGACTCTAGGTGGTCCATCCATTTTGGTGAGGTCTGCCCACATAGGGCAGCCTGGGATCGGAGAGTATGTGGTGGTAGAAGCTCCCAGCAGGTGTCGGTGGTTCGGTTCTGAAGCCTAGGCGATCCGTCCATTTCGGCGAGGTCTGCCCACAGAGGGCTGCCTGGGATTGGAGAGTATGCAGTGGTAGAATCTCCCAGCAGGGGTCGGTGGCTCGGTTCTGGAGCCTAGGTGGTCCATCCATTTTGGCGAGGTCTGCCCACGTAGGGCACTGTTCGTGAAGGAAAATATGCCTATCTCAGTGCCATGGTGATATCTCCAGATCAATCCACTCTACAGATAGAATGGGAGACTGGCAATCCTAATGGACAACAGATCTCAGTGGCCCGCCTCTCCAAAGGAACTTTCCAAGGCTGGCCCAATACCTGTATTTGCCCCAATGAAACTTTGTGCATATGCCAAGTCCAGCAGCAACATACAGGTTTTTACAACCTTACAGCCATGATGAATCCAGACCTTTGCACTAGATTCTCTAATACCACCATGTGCCAGTTTTGTTCCAATCTTTCCATTGCAACAGCTGTTCTTTTCCTCACAGTCCTCCCAGCAACAAAGGACGATCCTGTACAATGTCCAGCAATGGAGTCAGGCCCACCCAGTGGCCTGGCTGCAACTTCCGTTCCTGGAACTCTCAATAATGTTCAGTTTATGCATGTTCCTGTTTTGAACCTTACTCATTGGAACATGGCTAAATTTGGCCACTGTTCCTTAACCAATGCATTGAAATTACACAATGTTATGTTATTAGATTTAATGATAGCATATCAAGCATGTGCACAAGACCCTGTAGCTGGGCCCCACACCAAGGAACACAGCGGGCTGTTCCACCCACGATGTCCAGAGCGGGCCATTGGATTTGCTGATGTAACAGGTGCAACAGGCACTATTACAGAATTATCTGGCTCAGGAATGTCAATCTGGAACTAAGCTGACTGGGCTAAATTCAAAGTCAAACCAAAAATTTCAGCAGTCAACTAGGTCATAATGTGATGCAGCCCATGTTACACAGTCTAGATGGTATTTCCCAAGAGGAAGGATTCACGGTGCATAACATGTACAATATTGCACTTTTATTCAATGAGACCCGAAACAAACTTAACAAATTGATCTTCCAAAATAACAAAGCAGCCTCAGAGCAACACATAGGCAGGGAAATCATTTGTTCAGCTTATGATACTTTTGTTATCAGTGCTATCACCAATCTCTTCGAGATCTGGAATCAGGGCAGATCCCAGACTTGATCCATGATAGAAGTATGGCTAAATGGTATTGCCGATTGTAGAACCCTGTCATGCACTACCAGGTGCATGTACAGAGACTGTGTCCTTTACTTTGGCTACAGCATGGAATTGGACTATGTGGCTCCACGAAATCAAACACCCTACTATGTTGCACACCAATGTACTCTGCAGGACACTATGTACGTTACCTCCACAGTGTCCCTTCCGCTTTTCGATCAGGATTCTTCAGTCTTCAACAAGCTGGCAAGCAACCACTCCTTGGGCCATCTAGCAGGCAGCATCTATCGAGAACGGATCAACTTGCCTCCTTTGCTGGTTTTTCATCCTCAGTGGACACCTGGGTAGCTCCACATACTGACTGTTGTGCCAAATGGGGTTATCATTATTTGTGCAGATGCGATGTCTTTGATGTAACCAAGCATGTTTGCAGTTACTGTCTGACTTGCATGGACTGGTCATACACATTTGATAATGACCTCTTTGCCAATGACACTGTTAATTTCACATCTCCTTTTGACAAGTCAAATGTCACTTTTGCCTCAAGGGAAGAAGTTTGACGACTCAATAGCAGCATGATGAATGCATCCTTTACCTGCTATGTCCAGCTCATCAAGTGGCGACTTCCTCAAGTTCGAGTTTTCTACAATTCTGATAGACAATATATATATATATATATTTTTTTCATTTTAGTTTTTGGTAACTGGGTCAGGCCCACTAGGCACAAGTGCCTGATTTCAGGGGCGACCTGGGAGCACTGGGCGATTAAGTGACTTGCTCAGAGTCACACAGTATGCAAGTGGAGGTTGTGAGAATCAAACCCAGGTCTGGTCTACTGGATGTACCAAGCTCGTTCACAGCTCATTACTCTAACCTCTAGGCTATACTGTCAGCAATATTGCATCATGACCAACTACAAGACCTTCTGCTATGGACCGTTGGTGTATAACATCACTATGCCCAACTTCTGTTTTATACCTAAGCAGCGCACTGTCATTGGCCATATGGTTATTACCCCTGTTCCCACCCTGGAACCTGATTACATAGATAGTGAACCTGATTATCTGAATGCTATTGCACAGTATTTACCAGTGTTTAATGTGCATATCGACCCTCTCACCCTGAATCTTAGAGCCTTGGTAGAAAGAAAGGATACACACCTTATCCATATTAGCAATAACATTACCAAGACAGGCGATTCTTTGAATGACTTATTTCATGATGATGATTTAAGTACAGCTTTGTCCAACACTTGGTTAGAACTTACTTTTAAAAGTTTTGTTATTATTCAAGTTTTCATTATTTTTTTCATGATTATTACCTTATGCCGCTTAAGAAGCATGCTTAAACAACATTGTGCACAATTGAAGTTTCTTTACACTGCTCATTCAGCTGGACTGTAATCGAGACTGTAACCGACCACCTTACCCTTATTGTGTTGTCTCTTCTTCAGGCAACAAGGGGGGAATATGTAGACCTGCCTGACCTACAGTCTGTAATGTGGACCATTATCTTACAGAATAAGGGATATCAGTATTTACTCATTCTTGCTATGATGTACTAGGCAGTGTTATATTTGTGGTCTTAGAGTGCCACCTACAGCTATTAGCCATAATGCTATGATCAGCATATTCTATGAATTATTTTATTGTAGCCCAAAAGTAGTTTTAGTCAGCATAATTGCTTATCGCTGTGTAACTGCAATTCTAATGGCCTTGGGTGTGAGCTGCCCACCTTACCCATCAATAGAAATGCTTTGTTTAGCTTTTCTACTATGCAGATGAGCCACTACCAGGTAATGGACTTTATTATCTTTGAGTATATAATTTTATGTAAGACTGTTGTTTTCTGAGTTTTACTGTGATGACACCAGGTTGTCGGAGGTTCCAGACTCCCAGCTATGGAAAGTTGTCCTTTTTACATGTATTTGGTAATAAACATTTTTCTGCAACACCTGTCCCTGTGTCATGTTTTGTCATCAGGTTTAGATCCTGCAGTGTCCCCAACAACCCTCCCCACCCTGCCTTGCCTGTTTCCCTTACTGTTAACCACCCCCCTCTTCTGGGCCTTCTTTCCCACTGGGAGAGCTAGACCCTGAGGAACTGTCTACTCCCTTCCTCCATCTTTTCTGCCCTGTGTGCACCTTGGCTCCCCTCCTGTTCTATCCCTCTTGCCTGTTTCCAGGCCCTGTGGCCCCTCTGCCCCTCCCAACTGTACCCTATGAATCCCCTCCCCATCAACATACCCATCTCCTGCCTCAAGTGACATACCTCCGCCTTCAGCTGTTCAGTATGCCTGCAAATCAGGCATCTCCCATCTCCCAGAGAGCTCCCAGAAACACTGCTGCTCCACACCCCCTGCACCCTACAATCCTACCTGCCTACACCTGTCCCCATTGCATGCCACCTCTCCACATTTTACATTCTAGGCATTCCTTAATAATTCACCTAGCTATCCCTGTTACCTTTATGGAGCCTTTACCCTGGACTTGGATAAGGGCGATTTAATGGCAACAGCCCTTTCTCTCCCCTTTAATCAGTAAGGACCTGGATGTGGGTAGCTGAAGAGCTGTACCCCCTTCCTTTCCAGATGACTACTGCATTAACTGCTTTGCTGCCTTGCTATCTAGTCAATCCAAGGTATGCATCATCAGCCTTCCCACTGAGTTTGCCTGCTAACTTCCCTGTAGGCTGGTTCCAGATACCATATACCACTTACCAGCTCTCTCCAGACCCCATTTATCAGCTCTCTCCTTCCCTTGAGAAAAGGCACAGCACTTAGACTTTTATTCCCAGGACAACAGCAGCGCTATTGGTCAGCTGAAGCTACATGTCTCGGGCCCAAACAATGGAGCTGCTCTCAGTCACTGACCTCTCTTCCACACCCACACAGTTCAGTCTCTCCTCCCTGTTCCCATCTTCCCATTCACCCACGCCACTGGCACTGCAGCCAGTGCAACAACAGTAATCCAGCAAACTTTTAAATCCTAGAAAGCCGTTTTGCAGCTTGGTGGCTGCACTTACCAGCTCTCCCTCACTATGGAAAAAGGCACAGCACAGGATTGCATTACAGATCCTTTGAGGACAGGCTGAAGGACTTGAATATGTACTCCTGGAGGAGAGAAAGAGAGAGGGATATGATAGAGACTTACAAGTACCTTATGGGGAGGAACAGGGTGCAGGAAAACACTATGTTCCAGGACTAGAGGGCATGGGATGAAGTTGGAGGGAGGACAATTCAGAGGAAATGTGAGGAAGAATTTCCTCACAGAAAGAGTGGTGGACAAATGGAACACGCTGCCTGAAGAAGTGGTGAGGGCTGAAACAATCACGGGATTTAAGAATGCATGGGATAGACATAAGGAAATCCTGGAAGTCAGGGGTAACAGACTTCTAGAAAAACTCAGTGATTGTACAAGCTCAAATGGGAAGATTGGGTGGGCCAAAGGCTCTTATTTACTGACAGTATCTATGTATCATTTCACTTCTATTCTCCAGACCACAGCCGTGCTTTTGGTTGGCTGTAGCCATGTGTCCAGCCCCAAACAATGATGCTGCTCTCGACCGCAAATGTCTCTTCCCCACCCACACAGTTCTGACCCTCCTTCCGCTCCCATTTTCATGTTCACTATGTCATCAGCACTCGGCCCATATAACAGCAGTAATCCAGTAAAGCCATTAAATACTAGAAGCCCATTTTAACTCTGCCAGCTGCACTTACCAGCGCTCTCTCCTTCATTGAAAAACCAAACCTAATTTGCTCTGTCTACAAGGACACACGTAACCCACCGAACTTGATAAACTTAGAAAATTTGGATTCCCAACCGTAATCTCTTGCTCTCATGAAGGAGGCAAATGATTTGGAGTCACCAGCCTTATTCCCAGACACACACCCTTCCAAATCCACCAATCCTGATCAGACCTAGAGGTTGCCTGATTATAGCTAATGCCACACTTTATGATACGGAAGTCATTTTGTCAAATCATTACTTCCTTGCCAGGGAAGAACACCCCCACACTGAGAAAATGACTAGAACGTATTCTTTCTCAAACTACTAGTGTACTGATGCTGACAAGAGATTTCAATATTGCCCTGATTCAAGTCTTGACTCCACCACCCCCTCACTGGCTCCAAACACCAGATACCGCTTATCAGCGGGTGTCAGTGTGGCTCAGTTGGTAGCACATATGCCTCTGGACTAGAAGGTCATGGGTTCTTGTCCCACACTGGGATTGGACTTGTACCTAAAATGCTGGCACCTGAGTGCAATATAAGGGGTGCTGTACTGTTAGGTGTGCCATCCTTCAGATGAGATGTTAAACCGAGGTTCATCTCTTCTATCCATCCTGGTGCTGTCCTGGTGGGCGTCAGGTGGAAAAAAGAACCCAGGGCATTCTTTACAAAGAGTAGGGGACATTCCCAGTGTCTGGCCAATATCCCCTTCCCATAAAAGCAGTTCATGCAATTGCCAAGGCTGTGCGTGGGTGTTGATTTCGAGACGGCTGCCACTACACATTCAGACACTTCACTACTAGTCTAGCATTGCTTGTAGAATGGTGTTCTGGCTAGTAACACTGGTTCCTTACGCATTTGAAAACAAGGAACTTAGAGATAGGTCTGAAGTAATTACTGAAAGGGTTAATGTGCTGGCATTTCAACACCAGACCTTGACTGTACAGCATGATTCAGTATGTTTTAATTACAGCAGACTTGAAATAAAGGTTTTGAATATAAACTATGACACAGCTTCTGTTGATAAAAAGCAAGTTTTATAAGATGTGATTGTTTTGCAAGCTGAAAACAATGCACTTTACAGCATGCTAACTCCTGTATCTGAGCAGTTAGAATGTAGGAGTAAAAAGTCAGATATGGTGGACTTGCACCGTCAGCCAGAGGTATTGGCAGGGCATACTAACTTAATGCCCAAAGACCTTGCCTGTTCTGATGTTGAAGAGTTTGATTTTGAACACTCACAGTATGCTGTGGGGTGGACTAGAGCAAAAGCTAGCCACTTGTTTTTCTGTGATTCACAAAATGGAGAATTGTTAGAGTCTCAAAATAGTGGACACACATGTCATCAGGTTGCATCCCCATACCATGCCCAAGATGGCCGCTCATGGTCGTGTGATGATGGTCATGACACAGTAACCCCTGATGCCCATGAGGTAATTCAAAATGGCCGACCACCACAACACAGAGATTCGATTCTGCAGTCACAGGGACCTGTGATTGCTGCCATAACCAAACAAAACAAATTGGATTTTTTTGGCATGATTAATAATGTTATCAGTAACACTAGTGTTTCTGAGGGACAGAAGATTCTCATTAAAAATTGTGTTGGTGTACTTTTGAATAAGGCTGATATGCAATCTGTCATGAAGTCAGTGTCTTTGACTCTGCAGAAGAAACTTCTGCTAGCATTGTTTACAATACAGTGTCCTTGGCTACAGAACACATTGCAATTAATTACATGAAAGGTTGTTTCTATTTCTTACGCAATTTATCAGCTTTCCCTGAGAAGTCTGAACATACTGCTTTTCCTAGGCAGTGCATTAATACCTTAAGCTGCAACATTAAAAACAATGTTGCTACCATCCAGAAACCTTCCAGTGGGGAAACCCACTTTACATTTGATGGGGAGGGACACCCTGATTCTGAAAGCCCAGTGGCTGTAATATTTTCAGCATCACAGGCCACGTTGGGGGGGGGGTGGTTACAAGTTTGATTTATGAACCTGGGCTGACAACTGTTTCAGCATGATTTTCTCCACCCCTGATGGGTACTGAACCACGATCCATAGCTGGAGAACTATGTGCAGCTTGCACAACACTTTTCTCCACTGTGCAGGCACCCTTGATAGTGGCAGCACTGCCCGTACATGATGCAGAACCCACTCCACCAGTGCCACCTGGATCATCCCATACTGTGGCTGCAATAGCAGGCACAAGCAAGGAACAGCCTAGGTTATTCCCAGTACTGACAATGGCAGACACTACAGGTAAGAAAGTACAAGGCATCATAATACTGATATTATTGTCTTTCTTTTAGGATCGCTGACCATGGCCCCAGCATTGGTTAATCCTAACACAGCTTTAGGGCATTACTTTGAAACTGCCACATCAGATTAAGCAATCTTAACAGTTTTAGCCCAAACATACAATGGACACATCAGACCCATTGCTTATGCATCCCAGATGCTTGCCCCATTGGAGCTGAAATACAACCTTTGTGTAAGGAATCTTTGGGCTACATACTGGGCAGTGAGATACTTTATGTACAGCATTGGCTATGCACCTATTGTGCTGCATTCCAATCATTTACCAACTAACGTTCTGTTGTCAGACAGAGTTAAAGATGACTATATCCATTGCCAGACTTACACACTGGTCTCTCATTTTACAGGATCATGACATCACTGTTCTTCCTATCAAAACTCCATCCTTGTTGGCCCATGGCCTACAATTTGAAGGAGAGACCCATGATTGTTCACTTCAACCCCCTGACCTACCTGTCCCAGTGCCCTTTCTGGCAGAACCTCAGAAAGTGTTAAAAGACACCACTGTGTGTCATGTTTTTTCTGATGACTCAGCCACACATACCAACGAGGGTCAGATAGCAGGGTTTGGAATCCTTATTGCACATGCTGGTGATGACAGAGTGTGCATGGCTAGTAATTGCATCATCGTATATGTACGATTCACAGGCAATGTTAAAACACGCCTGAAAAATAAAATGAAAATCAAGGAGGCGAGGAGTCTCCTAATTACCACAAATATTTGTGGATGGTTTAGAGAGCTTGAATGTCCTTGAGAAAGACACAGCTTGTGTTAAGAAAGGAATCAAAAGATTTTTTCTTACGTAAAATGATACCAGCACTCCATGAGAGGTTAAGTGTTGCAGTCTGACAAAGTGAGCCTGATCTAAAAGACTGCAGATACAATGTTTTATTACAGTTTCTAATTGGGTCTGTTTCTTGCTAAACTAAATTTCTTTGGCAGAAGACAAACTTCTGTTCCTATTCTCTGATATTACCTCTAGAAATACAGTGACTTGCTTGTGTACAACACCTCTAACCAGTTTAAATACTGTACATTCATAATGTTTGAGCATGTTGTAAAATGTGAACCTTATGCTCCATAAGAAGGATCTTCATTTGAGGGTAGTGTATCGGTTCCTTAATAAAGGAACTGGGGAATAACTTCCAGAAATAACTCTAATAGAAAGTGAAAATGACATTCACCTATCCAGTGATGGCCTACTCATTTGGAACATCACTGCTGTAACACTCATGAAAAGTTACAGGTAATTCCTGAACACCTGAGAGTAGATTTTATCTTCTATCTTCTATATTTTCTGTATAAATAAAATTTTACTTACTTATTTTATCTACTGAACTAAGTACATGATATTCCAACTGGTGGACAGTAAAAACACTAGACAGACTGAAATCCTCTGTCTTGTGGCCACGTATGAGAAATGATGCAGAACACTGCATTAGTAACCATTTGATCTGTGCACAGAACAATCCTATACCAGCTAGGAAAAATACTTTGTTATCCCAGAGGCAAAAGGCCACTGAAACAATATCCAGTTTGATTACATTGGCCCAATGCCAGCAACTAAGAACAACTAGTTTGCATTAGTGATCACCGACCTATTTTCCAAACAGGTTTAAAGCTATCCCAAAATGAAACAACACAGTCAAAGTGACTGCAAACATCTTGGTAAACCAGCTATTTACCAGGTAGGGCTAGTTAATAATGTGCAGTTCATGCACATCCCAGTGATTTTTAAATCTCTCCCTTTAGAACTTGGAATGATTTGTTATATGTTTCACAGCAAACATTTCCCACATTTTTTTTAAATAATGATGTGATTGGATACCCTGGCAGCATACCAGGTACTCATTAATGACTCCCTACACAGGGACTGATAGCACCACACATACACACACTTAGGATTTTCACATCCTGACTGCTAGTTGTACATCTTATGACTGTAAACCTATCCAAACACACTAGGCATTTTGGTTTTGTTTTGTTTTTGTTTTTTTTTTGTCTTTTTTAAACAAAACACAGGTTTTGACTCAGGCCTACTTGGCTCTGATATATCTATTTGAAATAAGGCTGATATAGCCATTATTCAAGCACATATGTTAAAGGTTCATGATAGTATGAAATATAATATCATACTCTCATCACCACCATTGCATGGTATACATGATTTTGCTCATTAAGAGCAATTTACATTTCCAATATTAAGGATATTGTGAAGGGGTTTTAACTGACAAATGTTCTTGTTAATGAATTAACTTCTGCTCACATTAAGGAAGCCGATGAGCATCACATAGCTAGGAAAGTCCTTTGCACTGCCTATAGCTATTATGTTCTTACAACCCTTTGGTTATCTGTTCTGGGATCTGGAATTAGGATATATCCTTGATCTCATACATGACAGATGTAGGTCACGTCAGTGGCATTACCACATTATGCACTTCTATTCATGTGTTAACAAATGTTTATTTGAATCTGCACTATTCCTTTGTCAATGGCAAGGAAACTTGATATGTCACCACACAGCAGAATTGCTACATGTTTTGAAACTTATTCCTGCACAATCCAGGAAGCCATGTTTGTGACTCTCACAGTGTCATTGCCGCATCTTCATCTGGCAACATCTATCTCTGCTCGTCTGGCAACTGTCCATTCTATTGATCATCTTGATGGAAACTTTTATCATAAAAATTTAAAACTACCTCCTTTCCTTGTTTACCATGAGGTCTTGGAATTGTGATGGACTCTGAACATTGAAAGGTCATACCTGAAAGGAACATCACCCTATGCAGATGTGAAATCTTCCAACTTGTCTTACCAACTTGTGAATACTGGCCTAATAACTAAAATTAGGCTTCCATTTGTAAACTTTCAAATAAACTGTATTCAGTCCAGTTAATTAAGACTCTACAATCAAGCTTATTGTTATGCATACTATGAAGCTAATCTGGGGTAGGGGCAATCCCCTAACTTCAGCAAGAAGATTCTTCTTCATTTGATCTACAGTCAAGAAATCAATTTTCTTCACTGCTTGTTTTCCAAGCCTGGCTGGCACCTCATACAAACTGAGTACTGTCATAAACTTTTACACTTTCTGCAGCAGTGTGATCATCTTCATCTGAACACTGTTGCTAATCCATTGTAAAACTCAATGTGCAATCTAATGCACCCCCTACGGAGGCTTCTGAAAATACTGCTGCCTCCTGAACATTTTGATCAACCTTTGGAAAATCAGAATGCATCGAATTTGAACTATGAATCTTCATCTGACACTTGAAGAAACCCTGGATTTATCCCTGGAACTGTTTGTAATTTATGCCTTGTGGACATTGACATTTCGTGTCCTGTTCAACTTATCAACTGAAAAATGCCATCCTTCAAGGTGGTATATTCTGCTGATGTGGAGCATTGTGTGGTGACCAACTATACATTCTTCTGATATGGACTAAAAGTTATGCAAAGTGTACTTTTCTAACTTCTGTTTTTACTCCCTAAACAGGTAATAGGTTATCACGGTAATCACATCTGTTCCCATCCAGAACCAAATATCATTAAGTCTAATCCTAGCTATCTTGATGCTCTGTCTTGATTTTTACTTATTTTTAATATCCATAAGGGCAACTTAAGTTTGTCTCTTCAATTTTCTTCCCAATAGGACAGATACACACTGCTACATATCAGTATTTACTGATTGTTTTGATATTAAAACCCTTTGTGAAGTTTTATCCAAATGTTTCTAGTACTACAAGGTTTACTAACATTTTCCCTTATAAGTACATTTTTTTGTTTAAGGAAAACCCTGAAATACCTGTATGATCAGTTAATATTCCTCTATCAGGCTCGTGCCTTGGGCCTGTAGATGAATGGTGCCTAACCTCCATCTTTTTGTTGTTTTGACACTTTTGCAATTAGGGCAACAAAGAGGGGATTGTTATGCCTGGGTTATGCCCCTTATCATCCCACATACACCTCACATACACCTCACACTGTATTCCTGGTCTAGTGTACTGTAATACTGCTATTTTGTACTAACATATCATATAAGCATGAGTGCTAGGAATGTGCTTTGCTGCTAGGATATGCTAATAATGATCATGCATGATTCATTATACCTCACTATAATACATTTATCTAGATTACGTTTGTCTTTTACATATATTCCATGTATAATCTAATTAATCACTGATATGATGACTCTGAGGGATCATCAGTGATTATTGATACCTATATTCTCATATAGTTATATGTAGTGTGTGTTTACACTCAGGCAGATATGTAATAGGGGCCTGTCAGCAGTTCTCTTTGTCTAACAAGCTGACACAGACAGACTTTTGTCATGTCTCTGTGTTATACTGTATGTAAGCAAGAAATGCCACATGTAGTTTGAATGTGTCAGCATTTCTTTTGTCCAAGCTAAAATGCAAATGGAAGCATATTCTGTCTCATATGATGCTCATTAGTAATTCTGTCTCCTAAGTCATTCTCCAATGGAGAATGACTTAGGACCAATACATATTGTTCCTCATATCTGTAACTATGAGGTAATCTCTGTTGCTATGCTGTTCTCTGTAGTATATAGTTGTCTCCAACTCACTGTAGCTGCTCTGGACACTACTAGTTTGGCTCTAGAAGAATTAGTACTCTCTGGCAGGCAGAGAGCTGGAGGATGGGGAGAGAACACAAGACCTTAGAGAACCTAAGATCTACAATCCTGGAGATTATGTAAATTTTTCAGGCTAGTGGTGAGAAACCCATCTCCTTGTGATTTTCTTTGTCACATGTTTGGTGTAAGTAGTATAATAAACTTTATTAGTACTCCTTGCTTGTTTATAAATGTTTCTTGGCAGACTCTGAGACACAAGAATCTGTATTATTGTTATTATTACCCTACACACCAAGGGTGTTTAGATTACAACTTTGTGATACATTGTGTATGAAAGCTCTATATAAATGCTGAATCTTCTTCTTCTTCTTCACCACATTCCCAGCCAGCTACACACAAGTTCTTCAAGAGATTCACCTGGGAGGTTGGATGAGTGGATGCATGGCACTATTACAACCCACATAACTGTGGATACACACACTATTCCAGCATCCATGGCACCTACTCACATTGTAACCATTGTTTCATAGGTTTCAGAGGTTATGCAAGCTACTAGACATACGTCCTTAATGCTTGCCATGAACTCCCATTTTATACTATATCAGGTTTGTTTTTATAAAAGTTATCCAGCCTAATCTTAAAAGTGTCCATGGTTTTACTACCAACTACCTCCTTAGGTAAGCTATGCCACAGTGTTATGCCCCTCTGACTAAACCAGTTTTTTCTTATAAGTGTCCTCCATTTATCCATTTCCAATTGTAGCACATCTTCTACTCCCATATCCATATTCACTTTTGACTAGAAGGCCCAAATTACTGCTCATTTGTTTGTCCTGCAGTGCCCTATAAATCATACACATATCCCCCAGTCCTTCTATACTGTAATGAATATAAACCCAAGTCTTGAAGTCTCTGCTGGTAACCTTTATTCTCCAACCCACAAATTATTTTTGTTGCTCTTCTCTGTACTCCTTCAACTTCCCAATGTCTGACTTAATAAGGTGACCACACCTGTGCACAATATTCCAGATGCGGTCTGACCAAGGCCTGGTACAGTGGCAGGATCACCTTACTATCCCTGCTCCCAATGTGTCTAAATATACAATTCAATACTTAATTTGCCTTTTTAGCCATATGCCCACAGTGTGCACTGAAACTTAAATAATTTCTTACCATCACCCCAGATCTCTTTCAACTGTAGTGCTGTGTAGTATATTTCCTTCTAATTTATATTTTATAGCTGTATTTGTTTTCCCAAATGCATTACTGCACATTTAGCAGTATTTAATAGCAATTTAAACCAGTCAGTCCAATGATCCAATATATCCAGAGTAAGTTGTAAATTTTTTGTTGTCCAATGTTATTTACTATGCCCCCTATTCTGCTGTCATCTGCAAACTTGGTCATCCAGGTGTTTGAGGATTTACACTCAATTGAGGAGATGTACAAATTAAATAAGCAAGGCCCCAATACTGATCCCTGAGGAACTCCACTAGTGACATTCTCCCAGTCAGATTTTACTCCATTGACAACAACCCTCTGTCTTCTAGCTCTCAACCAAGCCTCAACCCAATTTATTATGTTGTGAGGTATTTTGGCATCAGTCATAACCTCAATCAGTTCTTTGTTGGAAGTTTGTCAAAACCCTTAGAAAATCTAAAAATGACTTCCACTGCATTTCCTGAATCTAGGGCTTTATTTACTTTCTCATAAAGGTCAGCATGTTAGTTTGGCAAAATCTGTTTTTGTAAACCCGTGTTGTGCCTGATCTATTACATTTGGTTGTGATAAGTTGGCTATTATATATTCTTTTAATTATACCTTCCAGTATTTTACCCACTACAGAGGTTAAACTAACAGGCCTAAAATTCTCAGGTTTAGTAGTCAGGTCCCTTTTTAGTAATGGCACTACTAATGCCTCCCTTCAGTCCTGCATCACTGAAGCTTGATCTATCGATTTTTGAAATATATAAGTAAGTGCGGGGCTATGCTATCTGCTGTTTCTCTGAGAATTTGAGGATGTATACCATCTGGCCGTGGGGATTTATTTATGTTTATATCACTTAATCTTTTCAATACCTCCTCCTGATTTATCACAATTTGGCCTTCATGTGAATGTATCTTAATCCTTGTATCTAAATCAGTTTTTTTGTTAAATACTGAGCTAACATATAAATTTTGCATATTGGCCAGCTCCTTGGATTCAGTTACAGTTTCCCCTAATGCATTACTATATGGACCAATGTTGTTAGATGTTTTCTTTCTGCTATTAATATATGAATAAAATGCTTTATGATTATCCCTTACCCTTGTAGCTAACTGGATCCTATAGTCTGCCTTAGCCTTTTTTATTTATTTCTTCAGTTGTTTAACCTTCTGTCTATATATGTTCCAACCCTCTGAGTTTTGATTTTTGTCTTTTGAAAATCTTGTCTTTTTCCTTAACTAGTTTCTTGATTTTAGTGTTAAACCAACATATGTTACTTAATAAACTATTTCTACTTTTAATAGGCTACAAATTGTTTGGTTAAAATCAGTATCTTCTTATTTAATCTTTCCCACATTTGATACACAGTTAGATTTACAAATTCCTTCTTCCATGCCCAGCTGTTCACTGCTGCTTTTAGACCCTGAAAGTCTGCTTTACCAAAATTGAGCTTTTCTGATTTAGTCGTGCTTATATTGGTGCTATATTCCTCAAGCATTTTAAAAAACACCCTACTGTGGTCGCTGTTCCCTAGAGGGCTGTAAAATTTAATATTTTTGTCCTAGCACCCATATTAGTTAGAACAAAATCTAAAATGTTTGCTCCTCTAGTAGGTGATGTCACCCTTTGCTCCACTCCTATTTGATCTAAAACATCTAAAAATTCCACTTTCATGTTTGTTTTGCCTTTTAGTGCATGCCAATCAATGTTTGGCATATTAAAATCCCCAGTAATCAAGATATTTCCTTCTGGATTGAGTTTAGCAATATATTCTAACAGTAAATCATTTTCATGTTTAGCTATATATAGTGCCTATAAACTATATCTAATTTCATCTTAATTTGGGTTTTATGCATTATTTTAATCCATAACATCTCCACATTATTTATCTCAGCCATTTCCTGCTTGTGCTTAATGGACTCCTTTATGTAGATTGCTATTCCACCACTCCTCGTATGTTCTCTTGATCTAAAGTAAAGTTGGACCATATGTTTTTCTCCCAAGTATCTGTTTTATCCACCATGTTTCTGTTGTAAGGCAATGTCTATGTTATCGGATATAAGCATGTCTTGAAATTCATGAAATTTGTTAGTCAGACTTCTTGCATTAAGCAAAACCATATTCCATTCCACCTCTTTATTATGCATACTCTCATTTGTATACCCATTTATGTAAATGGCACCCTTCCCCCTCTTTCCAGTTTAAATTGAATTGTATCACTTTGTTGATCTTTGTAGTAAAAATTCTGACTCCTGCCCTATTTAAGTGGATACCATCATATTTGAATATGGCTCCGTTTTGAAATGCCCTTGTATTATCCATAAAGCCTATTTGTTCCATTTTGCAAAAGTCTCTTAGCCATTCATTTATCTAATTTATGGCCCAGTTCTGATACTCATTCATACCATGTGTTGGCAGAATACCTGAGATTATAATATCGCCCTTAATACCTTGGATTTTTTTTAACAATGTTCCTAAAACAGGTTTTAATAGTTTCCACCTTGCTCCTTCCTATATCATTTATCCCTACATGTAAAATGACTAGAGGTTTAGGTGAATTTTCCAGTAGACCATCCAGCAAATGTTCCAAATCTGTCACTTTAACTCCTGGTAACGTACTTACTGTTGTAAACATTTTTCTGTTTCTGCAAATTATTTCGTCTGTCCCTCTGGTTATGGAATCTCCTATAACTAATAAATTTTTACCCCTCTGATTTGTTAGCTCTGAAATAGATACATGTGACGTGTGCTGCCTATTATAATCATTGCCATCCGAATGACTTAAGTCCTTTACTTCCTTTACTTCTAATAGCTCCTCATTTTCAGCCTCTGTATTAGGCTGTTTCCTACTTTCATCTTTAGTAGTATTTAATATGTCATATCTATTAAGCAATTTTGCTGCACCTTGTAGTGTGCCTCTTTTTTTACTAACAGTTTTTGCTTTGCTTGCCTTCAGAACTGTGCCTTTTTTGTTAATTAACCTGTCCTCCACCAATTTGTGTTTGGCTGATGAAACATTAGAGGTACTTATAACTGCTCTCCTTGTTTTATTAAACTATTTGATACAGAATCAATGTACCCCTCTAATTCTCTAATTTCTTTTTTTACTGCCAGCCTTCTCAGTAGTAGTTTGATTTCTTCCTGCAGAGTTTCAATAAGCAAGCAATTACTACATCTGTACTGTTGTACCTGTTCCCCTTCAGTGAACATTTTACATTGAGAGCATTGTTTCTGGAGCTTCTTTGTCTTACCCTTTCCCGGAGTCATTTTCCTTAGCCTTAATACTAAACTAGTGGTACTGTGACAGTTTATTTAAGCTTAGTTACTACCTTTTCCTTGCCTGGCCTGGCGTTCGCAGCAGACATGTGTGTCTCTGTATGCGAAACCATGACTCACGCTCAGTAACTCCTTTATTTATGTCCCTCAGCCAGGAAGTGCAAGGTAGCCAACTTCCTGCAAGGCATGGGGCACAAACAATCAAGAAGGCAGCAAATAAAACTAAATTAAACCAAGAACTTAAAATTGTTAATAAAATTACACCTCATGCGGTGGACTTTTGGTAAGGGAGCACCTCCTTTGCTTCCCAGCTGCTAGCTGTGTTTTTGGGATGCCTAGGGGAATGTAGGTGGCACCTCAACCTTCCCACAATGCTCAGGGCTTTTGAGCAGGCACTAGCCCTAGAACACACTTCTTAACCGAAGTACAGCAACCAGCCAATGTATTACCTCTCACCAGAGGCCCCCAAATTGCAATTTCTAGCCAGGTAACCACCTCGATTTAAAAACTGAGCAGTGTTAGGTACCAGCGTATCTCCACTGCAGCAGTCGGCAGTGCACTCTGCGCCCACTTGCGTGAGTGCCTTTATTTATGTCCCCCAGCCAGGAAGTGCAAGATAGCCAACTTCCTGTAAGGCATGGGGCACAATCAATCAAGAAGCCAGCAAGTAAAACTAAATTAAACCAAGAACTTAAAATTGTTAATAAAATGCCACCTCATGCGGTGGACTTTTGGTCAGGAAGCACCTCACTTGCTTCCCAGCTGCTAGCTGTGTTTTTGGGATGCCTAGGGGAACGTAGGTGGCAACTCCACCTTCCCACAATGCTCAGGGCTTTTGAGCAGGCACTAGCCCTCGGACACACTTCCTAACCAAAGAATGGCAACAAGCCCAACATATTACCTCTCGCCAGAGGCCCTCAAATTGCAATTTCTAGCCAGGTAACCCCCTCGATTTAAAAACTGAGCAGTGTTAGTTACCAGCGTATCTCCACTGCAGCAGTCCCAAGTTGAAAACCTGGGCACTCTGGCAAAGTGTACACTTGATGCCACTGCACACTCTGACCCTGCTCTAATATTATGTCACTAGAACCTTGGCTTGAAGAGTGCGACACTAGATGGCACTTTTAACCCATTCCACTTGATGTCTTCTGAATTCAGGACTTTATAAAGAGAAGATTGAAAAGTTTATCCAGGATAATCCTTCAGATGAGGTGCTATCCTCCATGCAATGGGATGCTTTGAGAGGGCTACATGATTTAATACACCTTAATGCAGTAAAAGTCCTACAGAGAACATCAGCATAACTTTGAAGAGATGCTACAGTTCCTACAACAGATGCACCAGCAGGGAGACAAGTCTGTTCTACCACAACTGAACCAAGTTAAGGCAGACCTTGATGCCCTATATCTCCAACAAATGGAAATAGCGTTAACCTTCTAGAGATAATGTTTTTATTAGGTGGGACCTCAGGCATCCAGGCTTTAGACCTACCAGCTGCGAAAACAATGAAAAATGGCCATGATCTTGTCCCTCCTTCACCGTAACACAGGGGACAGATGAACCAAACTACATGACACTGCATGGGCATCTTCCTCTTACTATTAAAAACTATACACCCCAGAACAGGAAGCCTTACCAGCTGCGATTAAAGCTGTCCTGGAACCTCTCACTCTACTGACCCTCTCACCCGAGTAGGGAGAACAACTTTTGGCCCAAGTTACAGAGGAAGAGCTTGAATCTGTGATCAGATACTCAAAGACTAGGAAAGCCCTGGGCCTGGATGGGTACTGCTCAGAATTCTGAAAAGCAAAAAAGAATAAGTAATGCTTGTATTGCTACAGGATTTGAATTCTTTTCTTTCAGGGGACACCCCTCCCCCCTTGGTCTGTCACATCTATATCAGTTATCCCCAAACTGGCAAAAAAAACACAGCTTTGACCCTCATATTGGCCAATCTTGGTACTTCATATTAGCTATACAGTAAGTACTACATGTCAGTTTTGTCTCATTTCCTGGAACGACTGCTCCCTCAGTTTATAAACTTAGAAGACTGAGTTTGTGAAGTCACACAGGATGACAGCAACATGAAGTGTACACAACATACAGTGCACAAGATGCAACAATCATCTGCCCTGTCCCTTCTGCTGAGTCTTGATACTGAGAAAGCTATCAACTGGGTCTCCAGGCTGTTCCTTTACTCTGTGCTTGGACATCTAAGTCTCCCGGTCCCTTTTATCTGCCTCCTCCAGGCCATGTATAACTCCAGTCAGGCTTGTGTCAAAATAAATGGACACCATTCAGCAGACTTCACCCTTAAGTGTGGCACTAGGCAGGGGCATCCTTATCCCTTTTGCTTTTTGACATCTACATAGAGCCCCTTGTACAGGCCATCAGGAAAGTGGCGATGATGCGTGGTGTGCAGGCAAGATGTGAGGAACATCACGTAGCTCTATATCCGGATGATGTTCTACTTTAGACAAAAAGTTACAACAGGAGCTGCACAGGGAAACGGGTGCTCACGATATGAACAGAAATAATAAGTCAGGAAAATCGGGCACTCACCACTCTCAACATGCAAAAATATGCAGCTCGAATGGAATAACATGCAGTTTATTTAAAACTGACATTAAAACATGCAACACTGGTAACACTTGTTGTGTTTCAGAACTGTATTCCTGATGTCCTTCTTTACTTCAGCCAGCTGGATGAGTCCCTCCCAGTGATGTTTACCATTATCCAGAAGTTCAGCAGGATCTCTGGTTACAAACTCAACACCACTAAATGGAATCACTTTGTTTTAACTTCTCCCTGACACAACACATCAGGAGGTCTATCCTTCGGTGGGAACTGACCAAGTTGAAATATCTAGGCATACATATCACCAGGCATCCTGAGGACTTCTATACAGAAAACTATTTGCCCTTTCCAACCCAAATGACACAAGACCTGGCAAACTAGAGCACACTCCTTCTAAGTCTGTTGCTACAAATAGAAGTGATCTGAATTGTAACCCTACCGAGAGCCCTGTACCTGTTCCAGATCATCCCATTTACCTTGGTCTCTCAATTTTGGGGACTGGAACAGGGAAGCCTAGCATTTCATATAGGTGGACCAGAGACCTGCATTACATTACAGACCCTCCACGTCCCAAGAGGCAGGGGTGATCTTACATTGCCATCCTTGAAGCTCTCTTACTGGGCCTTTAACCTGTGGTAGATACTCTTCTGCTACCCGGGAAGAACACCTACTAGCTCAGAATAGAGCAAGAGACTTTCCCATACCAGTCATTCACAAGAGCCCTGTACCACCAGGAGTCTACGGATACGTATAGACCCTCATTTAACCTACGACTGCAATGTTATGTCAAGGTATGGAAATTGGAAAAGAAAAATCTTTTCCTGGCACCATTCTTATCTCTCTTTTGTCCTATTGCTCTGTTAGTACCTCATACCTCTCAACCTTCTGCCTCATAAATCAGGGACAAAGGACCAAAATCAGGGCACTTCTTCAAAATTGGAGATATGCACTCAGGAAGCTGGTAGAATAAAGGGCTTTGTGTAAAATGCATTTTCTAAAGAAGAACAAGTCTGTAACTTTAATGTTTGACATTAGTTTGTACTTATAACCCCTGCTGTTTGGTCACGGAAATACAATTTTTAAGAGGGACAGAGTAAAATTTTGAGGCAAAATCAGGATGTCTCTGAAAATTAGGGACAGTTGAGAGGTATGAGTGCACTTTCATCCCCTTACATGGACCCTGCATTTCATAACTGGGAGCATTACTCACTTCAATACTTTTAACAGTTTAGGACTAGAGCTACACTGAAATCTTTTTGGAGTTGCAGGCAGCCCTTGGACTCTGCCAGGATGATTTCTGTAGATACCTACAACTCGGACAGTATGTGAGAACATTACCATGAAGTGCACACACCCGGACTACCACCTATCCACAGTCCAAGTCTTCTTAACTTTCTTACAGACAGGAGTCACAGACCATATGATAGTCCATCTTTATAAGTCCTTGCTAGACTCCTCTGACCTCACCCCACTGGATGTAATCATGAACTGGGAAAAAGAGCTCAACATAGCTATCCCAGACCAGGACTGATGCAAAGTTTGCCAACTCACCTCGAACATCATGAGCTCCCACCAGTGGACAGAATATGCCTGGAAGCACACAATAAGATATTTTATAACACCAGGAGTAACAGCACGTTACTCAATAGCACACGATGCCTCATGCCCAAAACAATGCCGGGAATCTGTGCAACATCTTACTCACATAGTCTGGTCCTGCCCAACCCTGTCCCCTTTTTTCAAGGACTTGGAACTGGAGCTGAGGGATCTTTGTTGCTCCTCAATTGTCCTAACATCAGAAGTGTTCCACTTGCACCAATACTCTAGGGCAATAGTTCTCAGACTTTGTCACAGTGAGCCTCCCCAAATCTATGGAAAAGGTTTTAAGCCTCCCCCAAAAACTGAAATAATCTTGGGCCTCCTCAAAGAAAAATAACATGCTGTACTTTGCGCAGTACACCATGAATAAATTGAAACCCTTTTGAGTACTTGGCTCACATTCAGTTCTTTGTCTTATACTGATGTGGAACCTTTGAAAAAGAGCTCCTGTGCTCAAAGGCATTATCTGAACAAATAAATAAAATAAATAAATGCTATTCAGCTTACTGTAACCCCCCCCCCACACACACACAGGCCAG
This sequence comes from Neoceratodus forsteri, assembly GCA_016271365.2. Lineage (NCBI taxonomy): Eukaryota > Metazoa > Chordata > Ceratodontiformes > Ceratodontidae > Neoceratodus > Neoceratodus forsteri. Next base: position 158,012,017 of record CM057458.1, on the reverse strand, counting down.
CCTACTTGCTCTGCTATTTTTATTCTTGAACCATTGTTAACCCCTATTGCAGTACCTTCATGAGTCAAACTACTTTCTCCGTTTCCTTTCTATATGAAATAACCTTCCTACATACTTGCTCTCCTGTCCTTCCCTGCTCTTAAGCAACTTCTCAGGGATTACTTTGCTCCTTCCTACTATTGCTCTTAGCACTTCTATGTTCAACCCTTGTATTTGGGCTGTTCTGCCATCAGGCTGCAAATTGATCAATTACCACCTTTCATTATTACTTTATTGTTCATATCTGATTGCAGTATTGTTCATTGTGTATTTCTTGATTATTTTGCAGTTACCTTTTGACATGTATTGACTCCTACCCTTCCCAGTATACCTGAAATGAGCCTTGGCTCATTCACCTTCCTGTCACCTATTATTAAATAAATGCATAATATTCTCCTACTATTATCCTCTTTCAGTTTGCTTCATCTCTTCACACAAAATATATAAAACTCAAAATTGAAATGCACTACTTTTTCAGACTTGCTTGAGCCTCCCCTGGAAGAGGTTGGGGCCTCCCCAAGGAGTCTGGCCTCCCCATTTGAGAACCCCTGCTCTAGGGGCCTACAAGAGCCCCTCACCCGACATCTCCTAGGGACTCAGATAATGAGACAATCAATCAAGATTATAGATGAAAAAGATAATCCACACCCTTAATAACAAAGAGGAATTGTTCTCTTCTAAATGGACAAAATAGCTGCTATATACCACGTCCAGAGACTGCTCAGTGAAAAAAATCCAGCATCAAGCAATGCATTTATTAGCAAAAAACGTTACTGAAGATCACATACCACAGCCCTCAGGATCCTCCACAGTACACCAATGTTTCATGCTGAATCCTATTGCTTTGTAAAGGTGCTACAGTCAATTCCATCCTACCCACTTGTAAGCACTAAATTCCTTAAGGTGACAGTGCTATACAAATGTTTTACAACCTTTACCATTACAAACATGCTGGAAGTAATAGTACAAACTACATTGTTCCCTAAATACCCTCTACTTTTAACACTATCTGAGAGAATGACCTAGATCATAACAAAACTGCTCCCAAGGAAAGACAGGGCTATGGTGGAGCAATACCACCAGTAAGCCCCATTTCCTATATCTGATGAACAGTTCTGTGCTGGCTCCTGTCATGCCCCACTGCCACCCCCCCAAGGGCCAGGGTTTTCAATAAAGGTATATAACCACATCACAGTGTCTATCAAAATGTGAACTGTTGCCTCTGACTGGCTGTCCTGCCCACAAGCTGTCCCCTGGGGGAGGAACCCAGTAGTACACAATAGAAGAATCTTACTGACTGATATGGTGACAGACTCCATGAAATGAAAACCCAATACTGTGAATGTATTTCAGAGTTAATTTAATGTGTATAACTGTGTGCACAGACAGTTTTAATAAAACATATATTTACAGTGCCTTGTGTAACTAAACATTATCCAGAATGTAAGACTAAAGATACTGGCGTTCTGCAGGTAATGTGTGGTAGGGGAATAATATGTTTACAATGTATGTAATTCCAGAAAATGACTAAAGAATATCGCTATAAAAGTAGCATTATGAGATCTAATATTATTTTATTTAGTTTTGTTGATTGAGTAAGTGCACTAGACAAATTCTGCCTATTTTCAGGCATGACCGGGTGGGGCGCGAGGAGGATACAGATGAATGCCAACCTTGAACCAGATTAAGCTGTTGATGATATTTTTAGTGAATGGGGAAATTTGGCTACGGCCTTATACCCCTCCTATTTTGCTGCATCAAAGTCTACACTTTTTCAAATTAATTCTAATATTCTTACTTTTATACTTTTGGAGGGCTCTTGGTTCTCATCATCCAGTTGAATCATAATTAAGCCTGACCACTTGGCAAAGTCACCACCTCAATCGGTCAGGTAAAAGCATCACATTTTAACTTGCTTATCAGAGCTGAGGTCTCCTTGCTTTCTCTACATTTTGAAGAGACCACTCTCTAGGCTTCATTACTTAAAGTTTGCTCTGGCAAATGAATATCTCACAGGTGTCTGATAGGGAGCTCAACAATTAGAAGAAGGCCACAGTTCTCCTCTATTCAAATCATTAAAAAGTTTGCAAGCTCAACCCCGTATTTACAATACAATTTAATAAATTTAGTGGGGTGGCTCCTGGTGTGACAAAGAATAAACTTAGGATACAATCATTTGTGAGGGTCCCAAGCAATACAGTTAGCAAATGCCCAATGGACCCTTTGCCAGAAAAAGTTAACAAAACTACCTTTTGTGAAGAAGTTGTTCAGACAGCCATTCTTGTGTCCCACATGATTCAATGTGTAAATGCATCTCCATAATCGGATGAAGCTGGAGTGTGGTACAGCTTACTGTTCCTGGCTTTGCAATGGGCATGAAGGAGGGACTGGCATGGCAAACTCAGCAGTCTCTCCCTCCTCCTTTACTGTCTGGGCACCAACACCTACAGAAGTCCAGGTTTTCATTTTCTCCCTCCTTGTCTCCTACAAAAGCCTGTACCATGGCCCCTTCCAGAATGGTAAAGGTTGGTGGCGGGTCCAGATGTAGCAACTCCTGCAGCCAGCAGAGTTTCAGGTCCGTCCAGCCCCACTTGGTGTGCTGGGAGAGTTCCCAACCATCCTTCAATGGAATAAAGGAATATTGCATGACAGGGTGTGTGTCGTGCTGGTATAACACTATGCCGGGGGGGGGTTGGGCACGAGGCCGCAGGCCATGTGCATCCAATACCCCAGGTGTGGCGTTATCCCAGCACGACACACACCCTGGCATGCATTATTCCTATTATACAATGGCTTGTGGTTCTATATAAAATAAAAAAAATAATTTTAAAGAATGTTTTTATTAGTGTGGAAAAATATTTTGATTCTTAAGAGAAGATGCAAATAAAGAGCTCCAAACAATCATCCAAATGGTCATCTACACAATCCTCAATTAGTTCACAGTGAGGCTGAGACTAGACCTGCGGTGTTATGCTGGGATAATGCCATGGGTCCAGCCCAAACTGACCAATCACAGTTCAAGATTCTTTCTTGCCATTGTATAATGCCAGATAAAATGGTGCAGGGATCCTCTCCCACATATGACTCCCAATGGGTGGACATTGCTCTAGCAACACTGTGGAGATGAAAGGATGGCTCCTAGTTTTGGGCGATGGCATCCTAGACATACCAGAACCAGAGCGTGGTGGTACTTCTGATTCAGCAGGTAAAGTCCTAGTCAGCTTGCTAAGGGCTGCTGCATGGCGCTGGCTTCTATGCGCCACAGGGACACCGCAGATGTTGTTCCTGAGCCACAGGTGTCTCAGTGTGTTGACTGGCATTTATTTAGTTATTTCACTTTATTGATCAGGTAAGTGCATTGGCGCTGAAATGCCTTTTTCAGGCATGACCTGGGCCCTAAAAGAGTACAGTACATAAAAAAGTTACATGAAATAGTAATAATGCAGCACCTAACAGTTACAGTACATTACTGAATACAAAATATACCACATCTCGTAATAAAATCGGCAAAAATTAAACATGTATTTATTTTATTTTTATTTATTTAGGGATTCGGATCATACCTTTGAGCTCAGAGCTCTTTTACAAAGGTTCCACGTCAAACAGTGACAATGACAGCAATAACAAACAGTTTACATACAATACTCGAATAGGTAGCTAGTATACAGTAAGGATACAATGTCATTCATAGTACCAGTGGTGATAGTACAGCATCAAGAGCATTCAACTAGAGTAAAGGACAGTGTTTATATGTAGTGAAGGAGATAAACAGGTGTGACACCTAGTGTGAGAGTGCAAGGAGGAGTCAAGGTGAGGGGGGGGAGGCCGGGGGGGAGTGCGCAGCCAGAAGAAGTGGCTTTGTCTAGGAGGTTGGGGAGGTAGTGGTAGTATGTTGGTTTTAAGGTTGAGCCAGTGGGAGAAAAGGCACAGGGGGGAGAGGAAGACAGAGGGATAGGGCAATAGGGAAGAGTGGGTGTAAAAGGAAGGGGAAGGAGAGTGTGGGTGAGTGGGCATTGTGGGTGTTAGAGTCCTAGTGGCAGTCACAAACTGTCCTAGTAAGAAGGCGTTGCCTTAGGCCATTTTTGAATTGCGAGATGCATTGGGAGTTTAGAATGTGCACTGGGATTTCATTGAGCCATTTGGGGGCCCCTAAAGCTGAAAGCACACTGTCCCTGCACAGTTCAATGGAAAGGTGTTGATAGGGCCCCCCTCATCCTGCCTCTGGTGGTATAGCTGGTAGCACTTGGTATTAGGATGCTAGAAATGCATGGGGCGGTTTTACCCATTAGTGCCTTTTTTCCAAGGAGACATGTTTGGAATATAATCCTGTTCTTTAGTGGCAGCCAATTGGTCTCCTTGTATAAGGAACAGGTGTGGGTATTTCGATCTGCAGCCATTGTGAGCCTACATGCCTTGTTGAGGGCAATGTGAATCCTTTTTAGTGCAGTGTCTGTTGTTGCACCATAGACCACCAATCCATAGTCGATGGTAGAAAGGATGGAGCTGAAGACTGAGAGATGGAGGGCCTCTGGAGTGAGATACTTTTTATTCCTATATAGTACACCCAGCTTGGTGTTCACTGCCTTTACAACTGTGTCGATGTGTTGGGTGAAGATGAGGCAGTCATCAGTGGTGACCCCCAGGTACTTGAAGGTCTGAACTTGTTCCAGCAGTTCACTGACTTTATTGGAGATGGTGAGGGGAGGGAGCTTCTTTTTGTGCTGTGGGCTGGCTGTGAGCATCACCTTGGTTTTTTTGTAGTTTAATAGAAGTTTATGGCTACAGAACCAGTCTTCCAGTCTTCCAAACATAACCCGTACAACTATTTGCAAGCTGCAGAAAATCTCCAGGGTTCTTGGAAAAAACTTTTGAAGAAACTGCCGATCTGACCAAGGGTGGAAAAGTATTCCAAAGCACTGCTATCAATAATCAACTGAGTTATGCACCATTTTTGTTAACACAAACATAACTTTTAAATGGTTATCTGCATTGTGTGAGAGTACACCAAATCAGTAAAATTAAGTTGCTCAAATAAGCACTGTGGGGTTTACTGCTTGATTCTAATAAGAAATGGCATGGTTTCCTTGGGCACTGGGTCATGGGCCCTACAGAACCCTTCAGCTCCCAAAGGCTTGTACACGTAGCACTCCGGAATGATCAGAAATGCACTCTTACAAAAGTTAATTTGGATCAAAGTCTGCAGCAGGTACTGCCAAATCATCAGACTTTGAAAGTCCAGTACCAGACAGGTGGTCAAGGGGCACCATTTGGGGGGAGCAATGTCTTGTGGGCCAGCCATGCGTCTTCATCAGTGCATAGCATTTTCTTCCTGTCACCAGGTACTGATGATCTGTGATTCCCTAACACCAGTAGTTCACATGCTTCAAGTACACCATGTGCAGCAGTCTTTTCTGCATGCCTCTTCACCAATCCTCATGCCACTGTATTTGCACAAAGACATTGTCTTAGTTTCTTGTCATACATACAATAACAACAGTGTTTCAGCCACAGTTTTCAGCTCACATTTCAGGCCTTCTCCCCTCCCCAAATTATGTCCTTAGGGTGCCATAAGTCCTGAAGCATGATATTTCATGTAAGTTGACTTTAACACTTCAGGGGTTCCCCCAACAAATTCAAGTGGTGCCTTTACTGTAAGCAGGGTGCCAATGGAGGATCAATGAGTGGTCTGTGTTGCCATACTGGGGCTTCTGTGGGAGATATCTTTTTACAACAAAAGGGCTGGCCTGGGTCCTTTTGATCAGAGGGGAGTAGGGAACATGACAATGCTGCTGCAGAATAAGGGGTGCTAGCTGCACATTCGAGCAGACTTGATAGACCTCTAGGCCTTTATCTGCTGGCAAATTTCGTATGTTTGTAATAATAAAGACTCGTGCCTTCACCGGGGGTTGAGTGTGGCCCAGGACACTTTTGCATACAGGTAGAACTGAACTGGTGATGACTTATGGTCTTGATGTGAGGGGTCTCTGGGGAATCTAGACTTATGGGGGAAGATGGACTGACACCTTTATTGGCAATGGCTGGGTACTAAGCAAGACAGACAGGTTTCAAGCTTACTTTAAACTATTCCCAAAGGTTGCCGTTTCCAGCTCAGTTTCATGGCATGGCATCTTTGTCTCTGCATCTACAAGAGGCAAGAATAAACAGGGCTCAAAACAGCCAAATTCAGTTTAAGAAAATAGTTTAGTTACAGTGTGCACAAGCCTTGGTGATGGTATGAAATCTCAGCTTTCAACTTGCAGACAGAATGCAGACAAATACCTTTTGGCATACACTGTTAGCAGCTGTAATTGTTCAATAAATCCTCAATGACAGAGGACTAATGCCTTACAGAGGCCATTTGATTTAGAAAAGGTAGTGAGTAAAGCCAAACTAGTAAATTTGTAGTAAAGTGATATAGCACAGGATACCTTGTCTCCTACCTCATAACTACAGCATACCTAATGCTTCATGTTGATAAGATGACATCAAAACTGGCCCTTAGCATAGGATGTGCTGATTCAGACTTAGCTTTACAATTAGTTACTCAGCCTGGATAGCAATACTGCTCTGTGTCTAGTGAGGATGTACCCTACAGGTGCTCATAAGACCCTCAGGATCCTCTTTTCTTCGATATTGATTACTCCCACAGGCATTTGTAGAGCTCATCTAAGATTCCTGAGTCACAGATCTCACCACCAGTAGTCTTAAATGTCAAGACCTCCAACAAATGTAACTATTCTACAGCATATTGGTTCAGAAGTTGGACCTGCGACCACCAAAGCCCTATGACTCGATCAGTTGCAAATCTTGGGGTCTCTTAACATTCTCGCATTTTTATGTTGTCTTGCATGCTCAGCGCAGACAACATATTGTGGTTGCTTCAGTGGAGAAGCGAGTCTCGGAGGTGCCGTCCTGCTTCAGCCAATGGTGCCACTGCTTTTTGTGGCCAGGCTCTGTGGTGCCAATGGCACAGCACGCTGTCTATGACAGCAGTTGAGAAACGTGCCACCACCACTGAAAGGAATTAGCTGCTGCAATCAGGGAGTGCCACGGCGTGGTTCCTGATTGCAGCAGCCAATTACTGCTTGCTTTGTCTGGTGCCCCCATCAAGCAACATGGCGGCAGCTTCCCAGTCAGCTTCTCATAGTCCTTTGTTTTGCATATTAGTGATTTAGTTAACAGGAGCATTGTATTGTCACATTAGTCACCAGAATGTGTTGAGGCCTGCTCACAGTTGTGCACTATTTACTTCTGCTCCGCGCCCCCCTCTGCAATTTACAATCTATCAGCACTGTAGGGCATTGGGTATTGCCTGCGGGGAGAGAAGAAGCGCTGACAGTGGAGGTGAATGATGAGGCCATCATATTGGGGTTGTAGGATGCAGAAGATGCCCTGGACGAAATGGAACCAAGATAGGGGCCACCTTGTCTGGTTTCCATACCCAAGTTCAGTACCAGTTTTGGTGGGCAGGTGGTCCGGACAGCCCGGGAGGTTCATTCAACTCAGGTGGTGTTATGCAGTGCCAGGTCCGCTAAGAACAAGACTGCAATTATTGCAGAACTTGTTGGAACAGTGGACCTGGCTTGCATCACCGAGACCTGGCTGGATGAGAACTCTGGCCCCATTTTGGAGGCTTTAACTCCAGCTGGGTACTCAGTGATTCACTGCCTGAGATTGGATGTCACGAGGGGGGTTGTGGTCTTTTGAAGACTGAACTTAACCTCATGAATGTACCAGTTGAGGAGGCTGAGTCATTTGAGTGTACCATGGTAGCAGGTGTAGGTTGTAGGATTGCTCTTGTCTACCATCCACCCGGAGACAGAAGCTGTTCCTTCAGGAAGTTGCTGACTTGGTATTGACATGGCATTTAGAGACACCCAGGCTGATGGGCCTGGGTAACTTTAAAGCCTGGCTCGATGATGAACCTCTCAATTTGGACAACACTTCCTCCAGTTGATGACATCTCTGGGCCTTACACAGATAGTTACCACTGCTACGCATAAACACGGTCACTCTTGACTTAGTCTTCCTCCTGGGGATCAAAACCTCTAATTTGGGGGTGGAACCAGTTGGGTGGTCCTATCATTACATTGTGGGGTTTAGTTTTAGTGCCCCCCTTTGTAGGCCTGCCCCTGTGGAGATGGTCAGGTACCATCCTTTACGAGATGTAAGCTCTGAAGGCCTGGAGGCGGTACTTGATCTATCGTCCCTCCCAGTGGCAAGCAGTGATCCGGAGGCCCTTGTGGTGGCCTATGATTAGGCCATTACATCAGCCCTGAATGTCATTGCTCCCGTTTGTGTTCATCCTTTCACCCCTTGCCCTCAGTCCCCATGGTTTGATGGGACTTTGAGGGCGAAGTGGCGATTAGGACGAAGGTTAGAGCATTGCTGGCGGAGGTCCACCCTTGATGCCGACTGCCTTAGATTGATGGATCATTACCAAGTCTATCAATCTGCAATCAACTGTAAGAAGACAGAGTTCCTGTCTGGGGAGATTAGATCACCAGAATCGACTAGCTCAGCCTTTTCGAACTGTGGACAGACTGTGCAACCTAGCATGCTTACAAGTTCGAAAACCTTTTACACAAATAGAGTGTGATGAGCTTGCTCGATTCTTTGCATCTAAAGTGGCAGACATCAGGGCAGTACTTCGCCCAGTATACTTTATGGTTGTTGCAGTGGATCGTCTCAATGCCACTGCTTCTCGGCTTTCCTGGAGTACCTTTGACCGACCGGAGTTCATGGATGTTATGCGGATTGTCCAGGGTGTTCACCCTACGTGCTGTAGTTTGGATCCTGGACCAACTTCCCTGATTTTGGGTTGTATTGATTCCATTGGTCTGGTCCTAGCACGGATAGTCTGGTGCTCCTTGGAAACAGGTGAGTTTCCTAGCTCCTTGAAGGAGGCGATGGTAACACCCCTCTTGAAGAAAACTTCCCTGGACCCAGACTGCCATGCAAACTACAGACCAATCTCTAACCTTCCCTTCTTAGGGAAGGTTATTGAGAAAGTAGTGGCTAGGCAGCTGGAGAACCATTTGACCATCCATGACATCTATGAACCTCTCCAGTCTGGATTTCGAAAGAGACATAGTACTGAGATAGCGCTGGTTCGGGTGATCAATGATCTCCTGATGGTGAGAGATCAGAAAAACCATTCCATCATGGTTCTTCTTGATCTCTCATCAGCATTTGACACTGTGGACCATGGGGTTCTGCTTGGCCATCTGAAGTTCATCTGTGGGCTGTTGTGTACAGTCCTCAGGTGGTTTACATCTTTCCTCACTGGAAGAACTCAGAGAGTGGTGTCCGGGATTTATTCCTCAGACCCAGATTGTCTGTCTTGTGGGGTCCCTCAGGGCTCAGTATTGTCTCCCATGTTGTTTGCAGTGTATATGCTGCCCCTCAGAGACATTGTAAGAAGGTATGGGCTGAGGTTTCACAGCTATGCTGATGATACCCAGCTCTACCTTTATTTTGCACCTGACCAGGATGGAGCTCTCTCAGTTTTAATAGCTGTCTCACAGAAATCCAGGAATGGATGGATTCCAGTTGGCTAAAGTTGAACTCAGAAAAGACTGAGGTGTTGGTTGTGGATCCAGTGCACCGGATAGGGGAGCTGGGGGTGGGTTCCCCTTCGGGGCTTTTCCTTGGAGGCATCTCACTCCTGACTCCTGAACGGGTGTGGAACCTAGGGGTAATTTTTGACGAGGGACTGACTCTGCATTCACAGGTGTCAGCCATCATCAAATCCTCTTTTTCCATCTGAGGAATATCTCCAGGATTAGGCACCTTGTTCCATCCGGTGATCTTCCTCGCTGGTCCATGCCTTTGTGTCTTCATGCCTGGACTACTGCAACTCCCTTTATCTAGGGCTACCTGGGGGGAAATCACGCTTGCAGCTAGTGCAGAATGCTGCGGTCTGGCTTTTGGCGAGAACTCAGATACTGTCATAATACTGGTGCTGCATGGACTGCACTGGCTGTCGTATAGTGGCGAATCACCTTTAAAGTCGGTTTACTGACTTTTAAAGCCCTACATGAACTGGGCCCGGATTACGTGAAAGAGCTACTGGTTCCCTACCTCCCTGGATGATTGCTCCGCTCTGCTGATGAGGGGTTGCTAGAGATTCCGAGGGTGTGTTTGAAATCATCTGGGGCCCATGCATTTATGCACGTGGCCCCAACCCTTTGGAATTCTCTGCTCCATTGGGTACGGGAGTGCACGACTGTGGAGGGATTCAAACAAGCTTTGAAAACTTACTTGTGGATCCAAGTCTTTGGTGAATGAATAACTGTGAGAAGGGATTATTGGTTTTATATTTTTATGATCTGGACTGTGATATGTTATTTTAAAATTTGTTAGGCGCCTTGATACCTTGAAAGGTGCCATAAAAATAAATTTATTATTATTATTTCACAGTCCCTCTGAAAGCTCGACTGAGTGCCTAATCCCCTGTCGCATGCCTCCTAATTTAATTTGCTGATAGGGGTGACCAGTCCTGTCGGCATAATATATCCTCCCATTTCTTGTGTGCTGAGGGGTGCCCAATCCTCAGCTCATGTAGACCCCAACTCTGATGTGCGGTCAGGGGTGCCCATTGGCCTACAGCCCCCCTCCCATCAACACACAGGTGGCATGCTGGGAGCCCACCCCAGCATGCAAAAGTACCTGTACAAATAGAAAACCTTCCCGCTTGTTCTTTCTTTCCTGGTTTAACCTGTGAATCGTAAAATGGTCCCTCGTTGAGTTCTGTGCCCCGCTCCCTACCCGCAGCCACCCTCGCACTCCACCTCCCACACCCCTCACCCCATACTTACCTCCGGAGCCAAGCACGACGATTTCGGTGGAGCTGGAACATGTCTGCACTCTTCAAAGCCGACCGCTGAACTGAAGAAATGCGAGTAAGCTGTATAGTGGCATAAATGGTTTTTTTCAACTCGTGGCTATCTTAGTCATTTTCTTGACCTTTGCCACCAAATTTTTCAACATGGGGTTTTTGGGACTCCTCCTCATGAATTCAGTCACTGTCTTGGCATTATTCAGTCCTGAAAGGTGATTTTGTGGTCACTGTGCGGAATCACCTTTCCAGACTGAGTAATGAAATGACAGTGTCACTGTTCATGAGGTGGCCTCCCAAAAAGTCTATGTTGCAAATGTGGTGAAAAATTCCAAAAAAATGACTGTGTTACGAGTGTGCGTTGTGCAGTTTCCACACACACTTGTAACTTTGCCAATTTGTAATATTTTCACTCCAGATTTTCAACATTGGCATTTTTTCACACTCATATGAACAGTGCAGCTGTCATTTTCACATCCTGGCTGAAATGTGTTTTTGCACTACCGGCAGAATAGCTCGGTCGTTGTGGAAATCAGCGTTCAGGGCAGGTTACGAAAATCACAGCAACACTGTTCATGAGCAGAGGTCCTAAAATGCCTATGTTGAAAATCTGGTGACAAAAGTCCATAAAATGACTATGTTACAAGTGTGCGTTGTGCAGTTTCCACGCGCACTCGTAACTTCGACAATTTGTCATATTTTCACTCAACATTTTCAACATTGTCAATTTTGCACACATCCTTATGAACAGTATAGCTGTCATTTGTCAGATTCCACCCAAAATGTGTTTTTGCACAAGTAGTGCACTATGGTGCGGTCGATGTGGCAAATCAACGATCAGGACAGATGAAGAAAATCATAGTGACAGCGTTCATGAGCAGAGGTCCCAAAATGCCTATGTTGAAAATTTGGTGAAATAATTCCACTGAATGACTGTGTTACAAGTGTGCATTGCGCAGTTTCTATGTATGCTCGTAAATTCGAGCATTTTGTAATATTTTCACTCAAGATTTTCAACACTGCCATCTCTTCACACCTACCTATGAATGGTACAGCTGTCATTTTTCACATCCTGCCCAAATGGTGTTTTCCCACATCTGGCACAGAATGGCACGGTCGCTGTGAGAAATCAACGTTCAGGACAGATTAACAAAATCACAGTGCCACTACTCAGGAGCAGAGGTCCCAAACACTTTCATGAGGTGGGGGTCACAAAAATGCCATGCTGCAAATTTGTAGTGCAAATACCAACAAACAGCTGGGGCATTAGGGTTTCTAACCATAACGTCCTACCCTGTACAGATTGACAGGCGTCATGGGTGTGTCTTTGCATTGCCGGCTGTCATGCTCACACCATACCACCCCCCACCCTCAAGCCACTGACAGGCATCGGTAGGGCCTTGGACTCTTCAGCCCCACAGTTCACCCCAGTCTCCTATGCTGCACCCATTTCAGCTTATGTCCTTATGAAATGGGGTGACTGTAAAGCTGAACACCCCAAGGCACACCTCAGCATTTGTTGGTGTCTGCAGGATGAGGGAGGTAAAATGCTATGAGCGTTATGGCCGAATGGGCTGAGCGTAAGGCCCGAGGCCCCAAAGCATAACGCGATATTTGTTGCACTGCAGGGTAGGATGAGCTGAAATGGCACGAACATTATGGACAATGCCCAAACGCACACCTCCATACCTCTCAACCTTTTGTTCCCCAAATGTGGAACATTACCTCTCAAAATGTGGAACAAATGAGCAAAATGTGGAACACCTAATCAAATCTTTATCTAAGAAGCTCAGAACACTGCTAACATGTTTGTATTTATGTTTAGAAATCTGTTATTAATTGAATAATATATTTTTTTGCATCATTTACTATAGATTTTTGCTTTAAAATGTTAACACTGAATGTGGGACAAGTCCTCACAATGTGGAACAGGCAGCTTTTGTGAAGTAAAATTAGGAACGTTCCTCGTAACGTGGTACAGTTGAGAGGTATGCACACCTCAGTGCCTGTCAGTCTCTGTAGGGTGATGTAGGGTTTGACGTCACTTCGTACTTCACGCCATTTCTATTATGCATCTGTTCAACTCCTGCGCTACGATGCCAATGTTAGCAAGGCAACATTCGGCATTGACAAATGCTTGTCTTCAGTTGTGATGCTCACAGAAATCAAATGATTGGCTGGAATTAAATCAGACTGAGGGTTTTGGCTCAGACCCCCAGAGACACCTACATACATGTCCTCATGTAGCCATCAACTCCTTTGTCCCCAGTCCCAAAATGACAGGAATACCATGTTATACCCTTTTGGTAATAACTTTACTCAACGAAATGACACTCAACTTCCCAGATGCTACACTCTGGAGCAGACCCTGAGTGCATAACAGTTTACAATGCTGTTACATAGCTGCCTCTTTGGGCCTCTCTGAGCATACAGACAACTTTCATTGCTGATGTTCCACAGCCCACTGAATCAGCCTGGGGTGACATAGGTCCTTTGAGACTGAACCCTCCAAGGACCCGTGCCACTCCCAGGCTCATGGCCCATTCCCATCCCTCGAACCTGGCAAGTCTACCAATGATCAGTCACAGCTGACATTACTCATTGGGAACTCCCACAGAAGTATGGGCTCCATATGTCACTGGTAACCTTGGCAGGGGTTAAAACTTTAGTTTCCTTCAATGCTTCAAGGAAGACACGTTTCCAGCCATCCCCCAGAGGAGTGCACTACTGGAAGGGCCACACGTTCTGCAAATCCCTAGCTTTATTCCCTGCACATCATGAACTGCGAAAAAGTACAGAGCATTCTGAGATGAGTGGCAGCAGCACATTTCCTGAGTGCAGAGACACTAGAAATATTTATCTGCACGTGTGTGTGTGTGTGTGTGTGTGTGTGTGTGTGTGTCCGTGCAGGGTGGGGGTTTACACCGCACTGGGCCACTGCCAGGAGCTGCACTGAAAGCGATGCATGCCAAACCAAGCCCACAGGAGGAAAAGTGTCCTTGTAGACACACCTTTGCCCTCCTTACTGGCCTCCACTCAATTGTTCTGAACTTGAGGCTCAAACCCACATCCCCAAAATGTGGACCGGTGTCGTACCATCGATACCATTGAGTTGGTATGGGCAGCACTTAGTTTTAAGAGCTCTACTCCTCACACTGATTTCACAAAAAGTTCTACTCTAAATGTCCCTGAGAGTTGAGTTCTTAAAACAAAATGCCATCAGTTCCCCTCTTCAGTACATTCTGAGTTGATATTTTGACCCTTTGACATCCATCCAGCAATCCTGCGCTGGACTGTAATATCATACTTTAAAGCATGTTTCTAAAGTTTTGAGGCTATAGTCTAGTAGGAAGTAGAAAGGAAATAGGCCCAGTTAGAGCACAAGTGCAGTTTTACATGAGGTGGCTCCATGCGGACAAGTCACTCATGGAGAAATCTAATCTAAGGCATTTTCCATTATGCTTTGGTCAGACATCTTTCCATCTGGTTCGGGCAGAAATCCCACAGAGATGATTTCTGATGACACATAGCAACCAGGCTTTTCAAGGTTTCTTGGTGAGATAATAGAAAGATATTTTATGTAACAAGGAAGGGCAGAATCAATTGTAAAAAAAAGTGCCCCTCATAACCCTGCCAGTTCAAAAACTTTGAAACCAAAGAGAACCTCCACTGGGCTGGCATAGTTGTGCTACCCTCTGGGAGTCTGGGGTTCATGAGTTAGCCTAGGAGGCATTATAGGAGTGTTTTCAATTATAAGGCTGTGGTGCATTCATTTGTAGAGCCCAAACAAACAGATGAGAGAAAGAAATAAGCGCCATTGCAGGAACTTAACCCCAGGCCACCCAGAATAAAATTCAGACTGTGCATTTATAGAACCCAAACAAACAGAAGAGAGAAAGAAATAAGTGCCTTAGCTGGGACTTGAACCCAGGCCCCCCAGAATACCATTCTAGGTGCACTATCAGCTATGCCACAAAGACAGTTGGAAATCCCGAGGCACCTTACTCTTATCTCTAATACACAACCTAGGTTCAAATCCCAGCTAAGGCACTTAGTTCTTTCTCCCTTCTGTTTGTTTGGGTTCCACAAATGTGCACACCATATCCTTGTGACTGAAAATGTAATTATCTGTGCAGCACCAGTTTGTGCATTAGAGAAAGAGTAAGGTGCCTTGGAACATCCCAGTTTCCAGTTGTCTTGATGGTGCAGCTGATAGTGCAGCTGGAATGGTATTCCAAGTGGCCTGGGTTCAAGACCCATTTAAGGCACTTATTTCTTTTTCTCGTCCGTTCGTTTGGGTTCCATAAATGTGCACACCACACCCTTGCGTTTGAAAAAATAATTATCTGTGCAGCACTAGGTTGTGCATTAGAGAAAGAGTAAGCTGTCTCAGGATGTCCTGGTTTGCAGTTGCCTTGGTGGTGCAAGTGGTAGTGCAACCAGAACAGTATTCTCGCGGCCTGGGCTCCAAGGCCCATCTATGCATATTTCTTTCTCTCTCTGTCTGTTTGCATTATAGAAGTGAGCCACTCAGCTCCCAGAGGGAAGTATGTAGGCTGCAGTGCCTGCCATTTGTGTTCCCCCTGGCTGACTAAGGTATGTGCAGGCTGTGGTGCCTGCTATTTGTTCTTCCCTGCTGGCTGACCAAGGTGTGTACAGGCTATGATGCCATCCATTTGTTCTCCCCTGCTGGCTGATCAAGGTGTGTACAGGCTAAGATGCCTGCCATTTTCTCCCCTGCTGGCTGACCAAGGCATGTATAGGCTATGATGCCAGACCATTGTGCACCCCTTGCTGGGTGACCATGGTGTGTGTTGGCTGCAGTGCCCAGCATTTGTGCTCCTCCTGCTGGCTGACCAAGGCACTTGCAGGCTACAGTGCCTGACATTTGTGGTCCCCCTGCGGCTGACCATGGAGCAACACTGGTGCTGGGTGTGAAGCTAGCCACTCGCCTGTTCTACTGAGCAGAAGGAGGGTGCAGCCATGGTGACTGTGACCCTGAGGGCGGAGTAACAGGGAAACGGGGGGAATGGAAAAGTAAGCCAACAAAAACTCTAAAACATTCTCCATAAAAAGAACAGTTATAAAGGTTAGAAATGCAAATAATTTGAATGCAGTTACAGCACCATATAATTAATGTGCACACTTCTAAGCTTCAAACAGGCTCAAACATAAGAATGTCTTAGAATCTTCATGGATTCTAATTAGGGAAGTTCTGCCTGTTTGTGATGTACCTTTCAGCCTATAGTAAGGCTTATTAATTTGATGACCAGGAAGGCACGCTGAGTGAGATACTCATTTCCAGGTTTTTCCTGGTGGATAAGAAATGGACTACCTCAAAAACAGGAGTAACAGTACCATAAAAGCAATAGCGTGCACAAGATTGTGTGGAATGTTTCCAAGGGCAAATAAGGTGCTTTAAAGAAAACAGTCAGTGCATTTGCAACAGAAGTAGAGGAACTGTGCTGTAGTTAGGAGACTTGCGTCCTGGGGCTGTATGTAAAAAACTATAGAAAATAATGCCTTTCAAGCAAACAGGTGGTCCAATGTAGCAGAACACTACTCCAGGGCAAACAAGGGCTTCAAAGCCTACAATCAACTCTTTTATTCAAGTTAGGATCAGTAAAAGTGGAACATTGCAGAGATACAAGTGACACAATGCCTAACAGCTAGTTACAGTTGCAGTAAGATCACTAAGAAATAGTCCTGCTTTAAATAAACAGGTTGATTTACAAAATTGATAGGATTCCTTTTGTTTCCTATTGCTTACTTCACTCGTTAATCCTGCGGCACTTGGGGATTTTGTTGCCTGGGACTCCGGCCAAAAGTGCTACTTTGCAAAATTAGAATAAGCATACCCCCCAATAAATCTCATATCAAAAATTAGGTTTCTACATTACTTCATTCTAAAGTTATGAGCTATTTTGTAGCTCTAATTTCACTACTTGTTCAAAAAAGGCAGTTTCAGTGGAGAGCAGCTGCTGATGTCGTCTCCTGAACTCAGTCTAGTCCTCCCTGCCATCAAGCTTATAGGACCTGTTTCTCCAAAATTTAACAAGCATTTGTCAATGCTGAATTTTTGCTTGCTGTTTTTGGCATTGGTAGTGCAGGAGTTAGACTGATGCAGAATAGGAATGGCAGTGAAGTATTGAAGTAATGCCAACCCCACACACAGCCTGTGAGGCTGACAGGTGTTGGGGTGTGCCTGGGTTGTTGGCTATAACGCTCATGCAATTCCACCTCACCCCACCCTGCAGACACCATCAGGTATCGCGGTGTGCCTTGGGGTCTTTGGCACTTCGCTCACTCCATTCCATAAGGAAATAAGCTGAGATGGGTGCAGTATAGGAGAATGGGATGAATGTTAAGGCTGAAGACCCCAGGCACACCTCAATGCCTGTCACTGACTGCAGGGTGGGAGTAGAATGGTGTGAGCATTATGGCCGACAACCCCAAGTCACACCCCTGATGTCTGTCAGTCTCTACAGGGTGGGGCGTTACGTTTGGAAACCCTAACGCCCAGGGTGTTTGTTGGTATTTTCACTCCAAATTTTCAACATGGGCTTTTTGGGACCCTACCTCATGAACAGTGGCACTATCATTTCGTTACTCAATCCTGAAAGGTGATTTCACACAGCGACTGCGCCATTTGGCGACACAGGTGCGAAAACACATTTCAAGTAGGATGTGAAAAATGACAGCTATACTGTTCATGAGGAGGTGTGAAAAATGGCAATGTTGAAAATTTGGAGTGAAAATATGAAAACTTGGCAAAGTTATGAGCGTGCTTAGAAACTGTGCAATGCTTGCTCGTAACACAGTCATTTTTATGTTGCTTGCACGCATGTGCAAGAAACATAGTGCCATCATCCGAGTTTTCATAGGTGTGGCACCCATCTTCCAACGCAGTCAGTGTGTTTGCAGGCACGGCCCCAGTTTTCCAATCACTGCTGCAGATGTCTATGACAGCAGTTGAAAATGCAGTGGCATACAGTTGAAAGGGAGAGCTCCGCTCCAGTGAGCAGAGCTCCCCCCTCCACACGGCATGCACGCACGCACACTGCGTGGTCATGCACCTTCCCCCTCCCCCCACACTGTACGGCCGATGGGGGTGCCCAATCCCCCGTCGGCTCCATGCCCCCCCCAAAGCATCCAGGTACCACGCTGGGAGCCCACCCCAGTGTGGCAAAATGTCTTATGGCCGACAGGTGTCAATCCTCCGCCGGCTGCACGCCCAGCATCCAGGTGCCATGCTGGGAGCCCACCCCAGCGTGGCAAATGATGTTATGGCTGACAGGGTGCCCAACCCCGCCGGCTCCAGACCCCCAACAGCCTTCCAGCTGCCATGCAAACGCCCCTCGCTGCCTTAGTAAAAACCTGTAAATACAAAACTGTCCCTTGGCGCCTCTCCTGCCCCTCCCACAACCCGCACTCCATCCACTGTGCACCCTGCCTCCACACCCCTCACCCCATACTTACCTCCAGAGCTCAGCGCGATGATCTCTGTGGACCGACCACGTCTACGTTCTTCAAAGTCGACCGTGAACTGAGGAAATGCCGGTAAGCTGTATAATGGGATAGATAGGGTTTTTCAACTTTGTTGCATATCTCATGCATTTTGGGAATTATAGGCCAAATTTTCAACATGGGGTTTTGGAACCCCTCCTTATCTGTAATTCTTGCACTGTCATGGCGTTAATCGGGCCGAAGGGTGATTTAGTGGTCACTACGCTGAAATCACCTTTTGGGACTGATTAATGAAATGACACTGCCAGTGTTCATAAGGTGGGCTCTCAAAAGTCTATGTTGAAAATTGATGAAAATTCTAAAATGACTGTTTCTGAAGCATGCATTGCACAGTTCCTCACGCGCTTCGTAAGTTCTGGAATTTTCAATATTTTCACTCCAGATTTTCAACATTACCATTTTACCACACCTCCTTTTGAGCAGTACAGCTGTCATTTTTCACATCCTGCCCAAAACGTGTTTCTGCCCATGTAGTGCACAATGGCGCAGTCGGTGTGCAAACTCAATGTATGGGACACATTAACAAAATCACAGTGACACTGTTCATGAGTAGAGGTCTTAAAATGGCTATGTTGAAAATTTGATAAAATCTAAAAATGACTGTTTTTATGAGTGTGCAATGCACAGTTCTACGGTGACGCCGTGTGTGTTCACACTTTAATATTATTTAGATTAACATTGCCATTTTACCACACCTCCTTATGAGCAGTACAGCTGTCATTTTTCACATGTCGCCCAAAATGTGTTTCCGTGCATGTAGTGCACAATGGCGCATTCGGTGTGTGCAATCAATGTTTGGGACAGATTAAGAAAATCACAGTGACACTGTTCATGAGCAGAGATCTTAAAATGGCTATGTTGAAAATCTGGTGAAAAAATTCTCTTCAGACGATCTGCAATATTACTAATGAAGACATTGAACAGAACTGGTCCCAGGACCGATCCCTGCAGCACCCCACTGGTCACCCCCTCTCCCTAGACTGCACACCATTTACCACCACTCTCTGCCTCCTGTCTGTTAGCCAGTTTCTAACCCAGTTTATCACCCTTTCCCCCATGCCCAGCCTACCCAGCTAGTTTATAAGCCTCCAATATGGGATGGTGTCAAAGGCTTTGCTGAAATCAAGGTAAGCGTTGTCCGCTGTCCCACCCTGATTCACTTCCTTTGTCACCCAGTCAAAGAAATCAACCAGATTTATCTGACATGATGTCCCCACTGTGAATCCATGTTGTCTATGGTCCTGGGCTCCGACGGCATCTAGATGCCCCACTATCCTTTCTTTAAGCAATGTCTCCATGATCTTCCCCACTACTGAGGTGAGGCTGAACGGCCTATTGTTCCCTGCCTCCTCCCTGCTGCCGGACTTGTGTAGAGGGATCATATGTGCCCTCCTCCAGTTCACTCATGTTGAATGACTCAATGAACATGGCTGCCAGAGGTACTGCTATCTCCCTTCGCAGTTCTGTTAATATCCTTGGGCGTATGCCATCTGGTTCCATTGCTTTGTCCACCTTCAGTTTAGTGAGCTCCTGCAGGACTCTTTGCCTTTGAATGGACTATTGTCCACCTCTTCACCCCTTGGCAAATGCTGTACTGCTGTGGCCCTGCCCCTCCCTCTCTTCTCTGAATACTGAACAGAAAGACACAGTGGATGTCTTGGGAGGAAGGCATGGAGCTGTCACTTCAAATACCTATACAGCAAATACAAGCAAGCACCATTCGGCATTGACAAATGCTTGTTTGGAATGTGTTCACCAAATGTTCAACATGGCCTTTTTGGATCTGTGGTGCAGTATAGGAGAATGGGATGAATGTTAACGCCGAAGACCCCAGCGCACCTTGATTCCTGTCACTGGCTGCAGGTTGGGGGTGGGGGTGGAATGGCATGAGCATTACGGCCAGTGACCCTAAGTCACACCCCAGGTGCCTGTCAGTCTGTACAGGGTGGGTGTTATTGTTGGAAACCCTAATGCCCTGGGCGTTTGTTGGTATTTTCACTCCATATTTTCAACATGTGCTTTCTGGGACCCCACCTCATGAACAGTAGCACTATCATTTCGTTACTCAATCCCAAAAGGTGATTTTGCACGGCGACTGCGCCTTTCAGCGCTACAGGTGCAAAAACACATTTTTGAGCAGGATGTGAAAAATGACAGCTATACTGTTCATGAGGAGGTGTGAAAAATGGCAATGTTGAAAATCTAGGCGAAAATATGAAAAATCGGCTTAACGGTACAGGCGTGCATGGAAACTGTACACGTACACTTCATGCATGTCATTTTTTGAATGTTTTCACCAAACGCTCAACATGGCATTTTTGGGACCACCCCTCATGAACAGTGGCACTGTGATTTTGTTAATCGGTTCTGAAAGTTGATTTCGCACAGCGACCACGCCATCCTGCACTGCAGGTGCAAAAACACATTTTGGGCAGCATACAAAAATTGATAGCTGTACTGTTCATAAGGGGTGTAGAAATTGGTAATGCTGGAAATTTGGAGTGAAAATATTAAAAACTGATGACGTTAGGAGCGTATGTAGAAACTGCGTAACGCATGCTCGTAACACAGTCATTTTTTGGAATGTTGTCACCAAATGTTCAACATGGCCTTTTTGTGACCTCCCCTTATGAACAGTGGCACTGTGATTTCGTTAATATGTCCCAAAAGTTGATTTCTCACAGTGACCATGCCATTCTGCACCACAGGTGCAAAAACACATTTCAGGCAGGAAACGAAAAATGATAGCTGTACTGTTCATAAGGGGGTGTGGAAAAATGGTAATGTTGGAAATTTGGAGTGAAAATATTAAAAATTGATGAAGTTAGAAGCGTGCGTAGAAACTCCGCAATGCACGCTTGTAACACAGCCATTTCTGGAGTTTTTTCACCAGATTTGCAACATGGGCTTTTTGGGACCCCACCTCATGAACAGTGGCACTGTCATTTCATTAATCAGTCCCAAAGGGTGATTCCATGCAGCGACTGCGAATTCAGCTTTCAGAACTGAGAAACTAAATGATAGTGCTAGTGTTCATGAGATGGGGTACCAAGAACCCATGTTGAAAATTTGGGACCAAAACTCCAAACATTGGCTGAGATATCAACCTAAGTTGAAACCCCCATTGACTGCCATTGTAGGGCTTACCGTGATTTGTTCAGTTCCCAGTTCGGCTTTGAAGAGTGCAGACGTGTTCCCAGTGCACCAAAAATCACTGCTCCTGACCTGGGTTGAGGGGGGATATGGGGAGGATGGTCCACAGAAGGAGGGTCGGGATGGGGGAGGGGTGGCGAGGGCGACTAGGGACCTCTGTCTCTTTTTTTCAGGTTAAAAACGAAAAAGACCTTGGTGGATGTTTTTCCTTTTTACAGGTGAAATATTATTAAAACAGATTTTGGGGTGGGCTCCCAGTGTGCCAGACTAATAGAGGAGGGGAAATCAATGCCGACTCTGGGATTGGGCACCCTGAGGTTGGCTGAGAAAATATGGGCAGTGCATCTGACACCGGGAGTGGGCATTTCAGTGTCAGAAACATAAAGAAGTATTTTGGCACACTGGGGTGGACTCCCAGTGTGCCACATTAATGGGGGGGAGATACATGCTAACACAGGGATTGTGCACCATGATGTCAGCTTTCAGAGAGGTGTGTGTGGGTGGAGGGCAGCAGGAGTCGCCAATGTGGTAAGCTGTGCTGTGCTGTGGCTCATTTATTATTTATTTAACTGTTTCACCGGACAGGCACTCAACAAACTGGGGGGCGGGGCCGACAAGAACTGAAACTCTGCCCATGCACTACTGTGCACTGTAATGCATGTGGCCAGATTTTTGTTGGCTGGATGTCTGTGTGCCTAATTAGGAGGGAGGGTATCTGCTGCTCCAATGCGAAACTGTCCCACATTGCAGCGGCAGATTTCTTTCAAGTCTGACTTCGCTCTGAAACTGCCATCATCGGCAGCTTCCCAGTTGATTGGTGGCCGAGGGACGTACCCATTAGAGCACCTGCTGCATTGGCCACAACATGGACACACCTCTGCAATGTTGTACTATCTCAATATGTTTCTTGTGCTCTGCGGCGTGCAAGCACACATAAAAATCATGTGCAATAGTTTTCGGAGGTAAACCAGGCAGCACCATTCAATAAACATTACTATAAAAACTGTGTGTTTCAGGTTTTGTAACAACATTGACAAATTCATATTTTTAATACCTTTTTGGTGTGGTCCATTTCTCCAGGGTCGCTGGATGCTGAGTCAGCATGCCTCCAGGCTACTGATACCATTTGGGGTGCTACTCTACTGTTAGGAATTTGTATTGCTACTAGTGCTGTAATGTTGGTAACTTCATTGCTGTTTGCCAGTGTCTGTTTTACAGTAGGTTTTAATAGGGTCCTTATATGTGTTAATTCCTACTAGGGGTGGAAGTGTTAGCCCTGGTAAAATGATCATTTTGATGTGGAGTACAAAACAGATGAACCTTAATTGAGGCCAAGTAACAGCCTGCCTGGGAGAAAACACTGCACTGGCTACTGCATAGAAACTTGTAGTAAGGTTTCAAAACAGCATTACCTCTCCCACCCCCATTTACAGGGGAATGGGATAATTGTGTTAAAAGTGCCATCTTGAGAAATCACCTCAATTGATTGACAGGTGTGAATGATCACAGCCTTTCAGAACATCAGACAGTTATCCAGTCACAGCTATGTTTTTTATTTATTTATTGAAATGTTTCACCAGGAAAGGCACACTGAACAACAATTTGCCCATCTCACGATGCATCCTGGGGAAAGGATGAGGGAAATGACATAATCACAGTCATTACAATTAGTACACAAAGGCATTCCGCAGACATAGAGGACTTGCCTCCCAGTTGCTGTAGCTGAGTCATGTTCCCGCTCTCTCGTGGGCACGATCACAGAAGAAGTGACAATCTGTTTAATTGCTGTTGCTCATACACTATAAAAGACAATGGATGGGCAACAGTAAACAACAACACAACTTCGCTCTCGAGGTTTACATGGTTGTCATGACAACCTCTTGAAGTGAACAACACTGTTGCCCATCCATTATCCTCTATATTATACACTACATTTTATGTATAAACACATACATATATACATACACACACATACACATATTCACATACCCATACACATCCATTATAATGTATAGACACATGTATTTTAAAGCAGTAAGTGAAGCAATACACCCTGAGAGTCTCAGGAACTAATAAGTGCTGTGTGCTTGCAAGAGTAAACCCCTAGGGTGATATAGTGCAGCTTCAGTTCAGCAATCATGGGAAGTGGATTAAGGAAGTAGGTGGGGAGGTGGGAAGACTGGGAGGGGAGACAGGTGGGAAGAGCAGGAACAGGAGCAAGGGAAACAAATGTAGGTATGTGAGGGTGGATGAGGAAATGGTAGCGGGCAGCTGAGCAGTGTGCAATGACTCAGCAACCAGCAACCCAGGAGAAATAATCACAACAAACAGGCACCAAAAAACCCCACAAAGCTGTCAACTGTTACAAAACCTGAAACACACATAGTTCTCACAGCAATGTTTATTGAATGATGCTGCCTGTTTTACTTGTGAAAACTATTGCACGTGATCTTTAAACTTTGGAGAACAGGTCCTATAAGCTTTCTGACAGGGAGGAGTAGACTGTGAGTTCAGGAGATGACACCATCAGCAGCTTTTCACTGAAACTGGCTTTTTGAACAGGCAGTGAATTTAGAGTTGTAAAATGACTTTTAACTTTTAAACCACTAACCCTATTTACACCTCTGCTGCACTTTGCAATTTGGAGTGTGCCCTCCTGCTGCAATGGTAGTAGCAGCTCAATAGTCTGTCCACACAGCCAGTAGCTCTAGTGGTTATTTCCCCCTCTCCACTTATGATGGCGAGCTGGTGATGTACTTGCACTGTGGAAGAGCCAGAAGGCTCGTTTCTAATTAGCACCCCCGAGTTCAGTAAAAGTAATTTTTCTATAGCAGATTGTTGATCTCTGGGAAAGTGCATAAAAATGAATATTGGAATATGCATACGTATTCGCGCACGCCCAGCTTCGTGGTCTCAGTTTGCAACCCTAATGCCAGATACTTGTAACCCTCATTTTCATTTTTATGCATGTAACCCCTAGGCGATGCTGTTCCTAGAGTTACTACCCTGCCTTGCCTGGCCACAACAAGGCTGAGGGGCTTGGATTCCCAAGATTACTTTCAAAACTGGTTCTTTCCTAGATATCACACTTGCGCAGTGCCTCCACATAGAGTTTGGCTTTCTGGGTTGGTATGGGACCCGGTACAACCCACTGGGATGTCATACCATTCACTATAAACATGTGCCACCCCAACACAGTACACAATAGACATTTCCCACATTTTAATACCGGTGCAAATATTGACTGGCTCCTACTAATAATATGCTCCTAACACCATTATCTGCAAACAACAACAATTTATTTACAGGAGAAATAGGGCTTAAGAGTGGAGGAAAAGGAGTAGAGGCTATGCAGAACTATTATCATTATTTACAGTATTTACAGTAGATCAGTTCTTGGTTTGAGTGTTAGTGAAAACCTTCCAGCTGAGTGGATACCTTTTATTCAAATTAGAATGCAATCAACACTATGCCAACAGAAATGACCTGAGCCCTGGCTATCTAAACTGCAATAAATCAGCTGACACACAATATTATGTCCCACAACTGGTTCCAGTTTCTCAAATTTACATTGGAACCCCGCAATCCCAATATTTAAAACGGGGTACCCAGTACTTGAAAGTTCTTGCAAGTTGCAGGCCTGGTGGATGGTGCAGCTGTACACTGGCCATCTTGATTAGAAAGAATTTAAGGTTAGACTTTCAAACAGTTGATACTTGAACAATTTACAGTCTGTTGAAGAATATGTAGATTTGGTGTAACCAGCCGATTACATTAGGTTGAGCCCAATTGGAATCTCTGAACATTCAGCACATCTATATGTTAAACACATGCAGTACATTTATATTTCGAACACATCCAGTACATCAAATGAAGGTATAGCTCCTTCAACCAAGGGACCAGGATGGCCGCCCTGGTCCTTTGTACTTAAGTCTGTGGGTGCTTGTTCCCAGATCTAGGGGGACCCTGTTTCTTTGCATTCACATGAGCACACTTAGGTGGTCAAAACAGTCATTTCCAGGCTAACACAGTCAAATCCAATTAGAAATGAGGTCTCAGTCCCATTTGTGGCATGTGGCTGAAGACTACAGCTCCACTGGTCATCTTGACCGCACTATTAGCAAATACTGGACCTCCCAGGCAAAGTCAGGATGAGACCGGTTCTGAGTGAACAGTCTTAACTAGCAACAGTCTCTAGGGCATTGTCAGCCCCAATAAGCAAGTTTCTTTCTTTTGTTCTTGCACCGGGGGGGTACAAGAGTACTCACTCAGGCTCCTCACGATAGAATCTCCACAGTGAAGGCTCCTGATGTCTGCAGTTCTTTCACCACTGAGGCAGGTCAGCTATCTCACAGCTGGCATGATGTTGTCAAGTTACAGGTCATGCTTTTCCCAAGAGTGGAAAGGAGGACTAACACCTGGAGGACATTCTGGCAACCCCTAGGCTAGCACGTTCTGCATTAAATTAAATTACTTTATCTTAACTGCAAAGAAGTCACTAACCCCCTCCTGGGTGGATGGTCTTAACTGGATCACCAGGCCCAGTTGCATGGTTGGGGGCCTGAGCCCCCACACCTGTGGGGACTCCCACCTGAATCCCTCTCGAACTGCATGCACAACTAGAAACACAGTCTTTTGTGGGGCTCTCCTGAGGCTCCTGATTGGCTAAAGCTATTGGATGCTTGGTCTCTGATTGGCTGGGAGGGGGCTGTCAATCAAGAAAATGAATTATACATGAACCTCACACAATGCACAGTTGTTTTACTGCTTTGGCACCTGAAATTAGGTCCCTGCAGTTCCCCATGAGCACTTGGTACTTTTTCCCTTGAGCTTTGGCAAATTGTCCCCCAAGTCCTGCCTTTAAGATCCTAGTTTTCCGATTGGCTGTGGCTGCTTAGAAATGGCTGCTGAACACACAGTCCCCTTAAGCAGAATCAATACAGTCCCAAATAAAGTCCTGGTGCAGCCACAATAATTATTTGAATTGCCCAAATGCCCCACAGTTCAGTAGTCACTGGTGTGTCCTTACTGTTGCTGCCAGCTTCAATCATTCCCTCAGTCCGTTTGCCTGTTGCTGCTGCTAATATTTTAGCTCCCTTTGCAGCATGCAGGCTGTTTCTGTCTGAGTCCCAGTATTATACTGGTGCAGCCAGGTTAGAGCATTTAATTATTTGAACACTTTGCCCCTTGTTACCATTTGTCCCCACAACATACAGCAGTTATATTTATTTATTTGCACATTTCTTTGCTTTTCATCAGTTGCGAAAACACTGCTTCCTGAGGGCAGAACAGACTCTCATACATATGCATGACAGCAGGGCTCTGGGTCCATTAATATTCATGAGCCCTGATCATGGACACCTTATGGATCCTGTAAATATTCAGAAAAGCAGGATCTCACGGCCCTCCTTGTGGTCATCGTGTCCCACTGAACAGGTGAGGATACTAGAACTGCCGAACTCTCTCCGCAGCAAGCAGGCAGAGGTCGGGAGATCAAGCGTGCCACCTATGTCTGCATGAGTCCGCTGCACTGAAGTGCATTAGCAGTGTGGGTGATCAAGGTTAAACTTCAGGAGCCCCAGGTGTTGGATTTAACACCGGGGCTAAAGCTGGGGCACCAGGGGCAGAAACAAGACTCGGGCCAGAGCAGGGACCAAGGAATAAAAAATAGCAGGCATTTCCTGGAGGCGCTAAGGAGGACAGCAATAATAGAAACATAGACTTTGACGGCAGATAAGGACTGCTTGGCCCACCTAGTCTGCTCATTTCCCTACCTAGAGGATAAGCTGCAGATCCTATTTAACCAACAGCCTATTTCTTCCTACCCCCCCACAAAAATTGCCTTGTCTGTCCCATGCATTCTTGAATTGTCCCACAGTTTTAGACTCCACAACCTCCTCAGGAAGGCTGTTCCATGCGTCCATCACCCTCTCTGTGAAAAATACTTCCTCACATTGCCCCTGAGCCGTCCCCCCTCTTTCTTCAAATTGTGTCTCCTTGTTCTTGTACATCTGTTTTTCTAAAAGATGCTACCCTCTTGGACTTTGTTGATTCCACTGAGGTACTTAAACATTTCTATCATGTCCCCCTCTCCCTCCTTTCCTCAAGGGTATACATATTAAGCTCCTTTAGTCTCTCCTCCTATAGGCTTCTCTTGCAGACCCTGCACCATTTAGTTGCCCTCCTCTGAACTGCCTCCATCCTGTCTATGTCTTTGCAGAGATGGGGTCTCCAGAACTGGATGCAGTACTCCAGATGGGGTCTCACCAACTGTCCGTACAGGGAGATACCAACTTCCTGTTTTCTGCTGGTGATACCTCTCCATCCCAGTATCACCCCAGCCCTCCCTACTGCCTTCTCACATTGCTTGCCAACCTTAAGGTCATCTGATATGATTACCCCCAGGTCCTTTCCATTTTTGTTGTTGTTACTACCTCCCCCCATTGTGTAATCTTCCCCTGGGTTTTTGTTTCCCAGGTGCATTACTTTGCACTTCTTTGCATTGAATCCAAGCTGCCATACTTCTGACCATTCCTCCAACCTTGCCATGTCCCCCTCTCCCTCCTTTCCTCAAGGGTATACATATTAAGCTCCTTTAGTCTCTCCTCATATGGCTTCTCTTGCAGACCCTGCACCATTTTAGTTGCCCTCCTCTGAACTGCCTCCATCCTGTCTATGTCCTAGCAGAGATGGGGTACCAGCTATCCCTCATCGTAGAAGCTCCACAGGCCAATCGACCTTCTCTTACCACCTCCCCAAACTCTGGAATGACCTGCCGGCCCAAATCTGACATTCTTCCTCTAAACACTCTCTATCCTCGGCACTCTCTAACTTTCTCACACCCAATTGTACCTGCCCCTGAACCCCCCGCCTGTCTCTTTCCCCTGCCTGATCCCCTCCTCCTTACACGCCTGACCAGCGGCTGGGCTGTTCACCCAAATGACTGGCCTATAAACTTGCTCTAACAATCCTTGCACTTACCCACTCTTGGCATACCCTGCTCCACCCCTTACTATTCCCATCAACATTTCCTCCCTAAGTGCTCATTTCCCAGTGACTGACTCCCTTTTTCTGTCCCCTCCCCCTGGCCCCAGTCTCGTGCTCCCAGTTTGCACCAATAACCCGGTGCATTTCTCTCCCCATTCTCTAGATACAGACACTTATGTAACCTTGTATAGTTAATGTTAATCAACAAGTCATGTCACCCCCCATGTGGCACAAGTATGTAGTACTACCACTTGTTTAGGTCTGGCTAGCTACATTCATCCATGTAACCACTGTTTTGTTTTGCTTGACTAATCTCAACCATTGTTTGTACTATGATTACTCCTCCCATGTACCCCCCCAAGGTCGCACCATGAGACGAGCATTGTTTTGCTCAGTGTGCCTCTCCTGGTGAAACATTTTCAATAAATAAATAAATAAAGTCCCTTCTCATCCTTTGCACGCCTCCTTGTGTATGAAACCTATTGCAGATCTTTGTGTCATCTGCAAAGAGGCATACTTTTCCTTCCAGTCCCTCTGCAATGTCACTTATAAAGACATTAAAAAGGACTGGACCCAGTACTGAACCCTGCGGTACCCCACTAGTAACCCCTCTTTCTTCAGAGTGGACTCCATTTACAATTACCTTCTGTGTCCTGTTGTTCACCCAATGTTTTACCCAGGCTACCACTTTGGGACCCACTCCCAGGCTGGTTAATTTGACTACTAATCTTTTGTGTGTGACTGTGCCAAATGCCTTGCTAAAGTCTAGGTAGGCCATGTCCACAGCCCCTCCCTGGTCTACTACTTTGGTCACCCAGTCAAAGAAATCAATTAGATTTCGTCTGACATGACCCTTCCACTGAGAACCCATGCTGCCTTGGGTCCTGTGCCCCTCCGGCCTCTAGGTACTCAACAATTCTTTCCTTCAGAAGTGATTCCATCACTTTCCCTACCACAGAGGTCAAACTGACAGGTCTGTAGTTTCCTGCCTCTGTCTTGGTCCCACTTTTGTGAAGGGGAATCACATCAGCCTTCTTCCAGTCCTCAGGTACCACACCATCCTCCCATGAATTGATAAAAAGGGTAGTCAGTGGTGTCACTAGTTCTCTGCTTAATTCTTTTAGAATTCTGGGTGAATTCCATCTGGCCCCATTGCTTTGTCCACCTTCAGTTTTAGGAGTTCTTTCAGAACCCTTTCTTCTGTGAAAGGACTGGGATCGACCCCCTCTCCAGAGTGCTTCTGTTAATTGGATTAGGCACTCCCACTTCCTCTTTTGGGAATACTGAACAGAAGTATTCATTCAGTATCCCTACTTTTCACTGTCACTCTGACCACCACCATCCATTTTATTCAGCCTCACTATCCCTCCTTTGTCTTCTGCTCCCTGATATACCTATAAAGGTTTTATCCCCTTTTTAACCGAGTTGGCTATCTTTTCCTCAGTTTGTGCCTTTGCTATTCTGACTACCCTCCCTGCTTCCTTCTGCCTTAACTGGTAAAGTTCTCTGTCCTGCTCCTTCTGTGTTTCCTTATACTTCCTAAATGCTATATTTTTCTCCCTAACCTTCACCACTACCTCTTTTGAGAACCATAGCAATCTTTTTCTCTCTAAGAATGGGAGCTATCTGGGCTAAGGTAAGCCCCCAAAATTTGTAGGAGGGTTACATGCTCTTTACTGAATTGTTTTTTATTTGCTGTGGAAAAAGGAATTTTGCTGAACTCGGGTGTGCTACGGCTCACATTCTAAATATAAAGTGCCGTTGGGGAGCCACTGGAAGATGCCCAGAGGAGAGACTTTTAATTGGTGTGAGCGCTGTGGACCATCTACATGACAGGTATATTTGATGTCAAGTAGCTTGCTCTGATACACATCCCCTCTCCTGAGTTGTTTCAGAAACTGGAAGTGAAGTGCTTGTAGGACACTTCCAAAAGTGTCCACATTGCCAACTTTGAAGAGCATCAACCCATGCACATGGGTTGATGTGCTTTAAAGTTGTCAGTGTAAACAGGGCTAAAGTAACTTAAGCTCTGCTTACACTGCTAACTTTAAAGCACATCAGCTCATGCGCATGGGTTGATGTGCTTCAAAGTCGGCAGTGTGGACACTTGGAGCACCTTAAGAGTGCTATGTATCAGGTGTTTGATCTGACTCGGGAGGTTAACATGTATCAGAGCAAGCTACTCTACAGCACCTTACCTGCAATGTAGACACTCTGGCAGTACTCGCTCCATGAATGTCTCCTCTGGCATCCTCCTGGTCCCATGAATTTCTCCGATGCTTGCCAGCTAAATATTGAAGACATCTCTTTGCACATCTGAGTTCAACCAAAAGTATTTTTCAACAGCAGAAAGAATGTGGAATTCAGGGAAGTGCATAAAAATGGAAAGCGAGGCTAGTGCAAATTAAGATCCTAAATGGGACTGCGATACTGGGCATGCACTAATACATATGCATATCCTCTCGCTTCCCAGGAACATGATATGCATTTGCACATGCCCAGTAGCTCGGTTCTAGTTTAGGATCCTAATTTGTACTACTTGTAGCCCTTGTTTTCTATATGATGCTTCACCCCCACAAGTTCAGTATTCTTTCTGCTGTTGAAAATTCCTTTTGCTGAACTTGGTGTGCTATGACCGAATCATTCAAAACCATGGATGGATGAGCCTTCTGACACTTCAGTGCCTGGTGCATGTCATCAGCTCATCCCTGCCACATTCGGAGGGAACAACCTCTAGAGCAGCTGGCAGTGTGGACACAGAATTGAGCAGCTGTGTCCATCTGAGCTGGAGTGGAGCGCTACAAACTGTAGAGCACTCCATAGGTGTAAACACAGCTTTACTAACATACTAAAATGCCAGCAGAATAGGCCTAATGGTCTTTCATGTCTGCTCATTTGGTCAGCCCCCACCCAGGGTGCTGACCTTGCTGCCCCCCTCGCCTTCTCTGGCTTCTCCCTTCCCAGTTCCGGATATTCTTGCTGCATTGGATTTTGCTTCCAGAACCCTTCCCCTGTACCTGTCCCATCCCCTCTTGAACCCCTCCACTGTCTCTGCCGCCACCAGCCCCCTAGGCAGCGCATTCCATGGCTCCACCACCCTCTCAGTGAAGTAGCACCTCCTCCTTTCTCCCCTGAATCTTCCCCTCTCCAGCTTCCACCCATGCCCTCTAGTGGCCCCCTCCTCCTTCCTTCTAAGCACACTGACTGTTCCTCCCCTATTTACCCTCTTCATGTACCTGAAGACCTCTATCATGTCCCCCCGGTCCCTTCTCTCTTCCAATGTGTACATATTTAGCTCTTCGAGCCTCTCCTCATAGGTCCTGTCCCCCAAGCCCCAAATCATTTTGGTTGCCCTCCTCTGGACCCTCTCCAGGAGGTTAATGTCCCTCTTTAAGTGTGGCCTGCAAAACTGCACGCAGTACTCAAGGTGCGGCCTCACTAAGCAGTTATACAGAGGGAGTATCACTTCCCTCCTTCTGGAGGTGATCCCCCTAGCGATGCATTCCAGCATCCTGTTGGCCTTGGCTGCTTCCCTCCCTACAAGTCTCAGAGTTGTTCATCTTGACATCCACCACCACCCCAGGTCCCTCTCAGCCATCGAGGACTTGTAGCATTTCCCCCAGGGTGTACACTTGGCCGGGTTTCTGGCCCCAGGTGAAGTACCTTGCATTTTCCTGCATTGAACCTCAGCTTCCACTTTCTAGACCATCTTTCCAGAGCCTCAGGTCCCCTATAGGGCCACCTCCCCTCCTCCCCATCCACCACTCCCCCAGTTTGAGTCATCCCAAAGAGACTCATCTCACTCCTGATTCCTGTCCTTATGTCAGAGACGTAGGCGTTGAACAGAAGGGCCCAGAGGACTGATCCCTGTGGGACCTCACTAATGACCCTCCTTGGGGATGAGACTATCCTGCCAACTCGACCCTCTGGGTCTGGTCCTGGAGCCAATTGCCTATCCATCTGATCATCTGGTTCCCACCCCATTTCTCCCAGCTTATCCAACAGGCCCACGTGAGGAACAGAGTCAAATGCCTTGCTGAAGTCTAGAAAGAGGGCGTCCACTGGTCTACCAGGTCCAAGGCACTCGTCACCCAGTCATAGAACTCCACCAGGTTTGTCTGACATGATTTCCCTGGATGAATCCATGCTGTCTATCATCCAGGCACCCTGACTTATCCAGGTCCCCCCTAGCCTCTCCTTGACAATGCCTCCATCACCTTGCCCACCACCGATGTCAGGCTGACAGGCCTGTAGTTTCCTGCCACCTCCTTGATCCCCCTTGTGGATAGGCACTATATGCCACCTTCTAGTCCTGGGGCACCCACCCTGTCCTCAGAGAGATGGTGAAAAGCTCCGCCAGGGGTTTTGCCAGGACATCCGCAAGTTCCTTCAGCACTCTGGGATGTAATTTATCCAGCCCCAGTGCTTTCTCCATCTTAAGGGAGCTGAGGGCTTCCCTCACTCTCTCTGCTGTGATTTCCACTTCCGGTACCTCTTCTCCCTGCTTAGCCCTCCCCCTCCTGCCAGTGATGCCTCCCCCTCTCCCCAGACCCGCCGATCGGTAAGGATCCCCCCCTCCTCAGTATCTCTGTCTCCTCTCGTGTATGATGCAGCACCCCCATTTTCCTTGGTGAAAACTGAGGTGAAGTACTCATTTAGTACCTCAGCCTGCTCCCCCGGGTCTTGTGCCCATCTCTCCCCTGATTTAATCCTGCTAATCTGCCCCTTCACCCTTTGTTTTTCCCCAATGTATCTAAAGAGATCCCATTTTTGCCATGCAGCTGACTGAAGCTATGCTGATCCAAATTCTGAATTGATTGATGCCAGACATTTTGACTGGAGTCCCTCAGTAATTACAATCAGCACCCTTTAATAGTGCAGGGGGCTTTTAAGAGCCTGTGTATATTATAAGCACAAATCCTTTGCAAGGCAGCTCTTGGAATCTCTTTCAAGGCTGTTTAAATGGTGACTTGTCTTTGTGAAGTCTTGCCAATCGCCCCTCTCCTTTAAAGTTTTGTGTATCCCTACTGGTCTGTGTGAGCTAGGTTAGAGTGGTTTAAAGAGCTACACAGAAACCAAACATTGCTCAGTGTTGAGTTCAGATAGACTGTGCACCTCAGCCCACAGGAAGTTTCTCATTCTGTATATATTTTTGAAATTATATTTTATTGTTTCAATAAAAACAAAGCAATACATTTTCTGCAGCATCTTACATTACAGATTATAACACTATACACATATTTCCAGTTTAATTTCATATGAAAATCTTCAAGCATAAAGTTCATAAATGCTGTTAAAACTCTGACTTGGAGATGTATATCAAGTGCAACAAAAAAACATCAAAGAACACATCAGGTAGGAAAAGGCTTTTCCTAACCCACTAGATTATTGGACACACTCTCAAGCACATACAAAACAAAACAAAACAGCATATTTTGTATGTTTAAACTGAGCTAGCTTGAGGTTTAAAGGCACCTTTCCTGCCCTTTTCTGAAGTCCCCATAAAACATAGTCATAGTGTGAACCTTTACCTCCCTGAAGTTTCTGAATAGATAAATTATCATTTTAGGTATAAGGTTTTAGGAGAAAAGGTTACGTATTTTGGCACCGTGGAGCTGATGAGCCACGATGCCTTCACTTCCCTCTCCTAAGTGCTGCCCTGTGCTACAAGTTTTGCAATGTCATTTAGAAAGTATGGGCGCATGCTGTAGACTACTATAAGGACTGGATTTAAAGTAGTTTTTAATACTTGGATTCTGATTTGGATAAATCGAGGGTCACTGCTCAACTAACAAGGGTCTTGTTGGTTGAGCGGTGACGATTATCAAATCAAGACGAAATATTAATACTACTAAATCAATCTATAATAGTCTATGGAGTGCGCCCTCGCGCTACATGTAATGACATCATATAATATACTAATGCAGGGCGGTGCCTGGGACAGGGAAGTGGAAAGGACTGATGGCTCACCTCCACAGAGCCAAAATATGATCCTTCCTCCCAAAAACCTTGCATCTAACAAATAATTTACCTATTGAGGAACTCTGAGGAGATAAAGTTCATACTAATTTTATTTATTTTACTAGGAGAGACACACTAAGCTGAAAGCTTTTTACAGAGTGTGACCTGGGAACACAAGGAAGTTAAGTGACTTGCTCAGAGTCACACAGTATGCACGTGGGGCCTGTGGGATTCAAACCCAGGTCTCCAGGTTTGCAGCTCAGAGCCTTAAACCACTGCACTATACTGCCTCCCAATTTAGTATAACTATGCCAGGAATGGAGCTCTTTAAAGGGAATACATTTCTATTATCTGTACTGCGATCTGAGGTGGAAGGACAGTGTATAGTGGACAAAATGAGTGCATTTAGAGTAGATAAAGCCACCACCCAGTGGCGGAGCTAGAGGGGGCTGGGGGCAGTCGCCCTCCTGGCTGCCCCAGTGTGAGTAGCGGTGCCCCACCACTATCTTTATTCACTGTTTAGTGCCCATTGTGGAGCCTGTGATTGACTGAATGGCCCCCCCGGCTCCCAAATGCTCCCAAACCTGGCTCCACCACTAGCCACACCCACTCTGGACTTGCATCCTTTTGTACCTCCAGGAAGGATCTGAGAAGGCCTTTGCCATGGAAACTAGCTATGAAGGGGTATCACTGCTGGGGAGCAGAAGGTAGGACCATACATTCTGGGTCAAACAGGGGTAGCCTTGAGTTCCAGATGGTCCTGAAGAGGTGCAGCTTGGAGATCTGGTAGGCAGCATTGCAACGGTAAAATCTGGCCTCAGCAGGTGACTATGGAGCAAAAGACTCAAAACATAAAACAAGTAACACAAATTCAATGTTTAGTGAATAGTGTCTCCTCCTCCAGCTCACAGAAAGTGTGAACAGTAACATGCAAGTGGCAGGCTGTTTACCATGATTCAATGTGGGAATTAACTCCTCCCACATTCCAGATAAAAGCCAGCCTCTCCCAGCAATCCACGTTCAGAGCATTTCGAACACCCACCATCCTCCCACCTCATTCTCCTTCAGCACGATTCTCACCCTTGGTACTAGGCCTTCTATTCCCTATCGCTGACCAACTCCTCTACAAATGGTGAGAATAGAGAAGGCCAGGAAAGTATGCACACACTGTACACTATTCACTAAACATTGAATTTGTGTTACTTGTTTTATGTTTTGAGTCTTTTTGCTCCCATAGTCACCTGCTGAGGCCAGAGGTGCTGCCTGTCAGTGGCATGAGTGAGGCGAGGGTACTTTGCACCATGCAGTTTAACAAATGGTTGAAAAAATGGTGTGGAGCACAGGGGTTTGGCTTCATTGGGGACTGGGGTTCCACCTGGAGGGACACCAGCCTATACTGGCAGGATGGTCTGCATCTGTCCAGGAAGGGAACAAGTCTTTTGGGCAATTGGTTTAAATGCTTCATTGGCAAGCCTTTAAACTAGTCAAGGGAGGAGGCACTGATAAGCAGAAGGAAAATCCCAGTCTCCCCACAAAACAGGGTACTAAATGAGAAAAAGACCAAGGTAGAAAGGTCAGTGGGGGTTGCCGCTACAGAAGGTAAAGCCATCAAAAAATGGAGAGCAATGAGTACCAATGCCCGTAGTCTGGGTAACAAGCTCCTGAATTAGTGGCCTTGATGGAGGAAGATCTGGATATTGTGGCAGTCACAGAAACATGGTACACAGAACCATGACTGGGACATAAACATACCAGGATACACTATCTACAGGAGGGACAGGGAGGGTAAAGAGGAGGAGGTAGCTCTCTACATAAGAGAAGAAATCAAAGCAACAGAACAAAAGGGTAAACAGGGAGGAGAAGAGCACTGTGGGTCAATTTGGAGGCAGGCAATGGCACCACAATCCGTACAGGGTTGTATACAGACCCCCATCTCAGGAGGAAATGGACAAGAAATGATAGAAAGTATACTTAGAATGGCAGATAAAGGGAGATATTGCTGATGGGTGATCTGAATATGCCAGATGTTAACTGAAGTGCAGTTGCAGCAGCCACTTCTAAGAGTGGGGTTATTCTAGATGCCCTACAGGGGGCATGCCTTAGACAACTAGTATTGGAGCCCACTCGAGAGGAGCAATCTTAGACCTGGTTCTCTCAAATGGAGATGAAGAGAGGATCACAGATGTAGAAGTGGGTAGCCATCTGGGAACTAGCGACCATCGAACAGTATGGTTCACAAT
The DNA here is from genome assembly GCA_016271365.2 of Neoceratodus forsteri. Taxonomy (NCBI): domain Eukaryota; kingdom Metazoa; phylum Chordata; order Ceratodontiformes; family Ceratodontidae; genus Neoceratodus; species Neoceratodus forsteri. Next base: position 157,975,270 of record CM057458.1, on the reverse strand, counting down.
AAACACAGCAATAGAGTGAAGCCATACAAAGACAAAGGTACTGGATTTTAGGAGGGCTGACTTTGCCAAAATGGGTGAGTGCCTAAGGAATGCACTAGCAAATGGGCAGGAAGGAGGGGTGGAAGAACAATGGGGAATAATAAAAACTGCCATCACAGAGGTAACAAGCCTTTGTGTAAAGCAAATAAACAAAGCGAAATGAGGTAAGAAACCAGTATGGTTCTCAAAGGAAGTGGCAGCGAAGGTTCAAGAGAAAAAGAAAGCATTCAGGAAGTACAAGGAATCACAGAAGGAACAGGACAGAGAACTGTATCAGTTAAAGCAAAAGGAAGCTGGAAAGGCAGTCAGAACAGCAAAGGCCCAAACCGAGAAAAGATGGCCAACTCAGTTAAGAAGGGGATAAAACCTTTTATAGGTACATCTTGGGCCGAAGGAAGACCAAGGAGGGATAGTGAGGCTTAATAAAGGGAGGGAGGGTGGGCAGAGGGTGACTGTGAAAGGCAGAGATACTAAACAAATATTTTGCTCAGTATTTACAAAGGAAGAGGGGAGGTACCTAAAACAAACAGTAGAAACACTCTGGATACAGAAGTTGATACCAGCCCATTTACAGAAGAAAGAGTTCTGAAAGAGCTCTTAAAACTGAAGGTGGACAAAGCAATGGAGCCTGATGGGATTCATCCCAGAATTCTAAAGAACTAAGGATAGAACTAGTGACACCACTGACTACCCTCTTTAACAAATCATGGGAGGATGGGGTGGTACCTGAGGACTGGAGGAGGGCAGATGTGATTCCCTTCACAAAAGTGGGAGCAAGGCAGAAGCAGGAAACTACAGACCTGTTAGTTTAACCTCAGTGGTAGGGAAAATGATGCAATCACTTCTGAAGGAAAGAATTGTTGTGTATCTAGAGGCCAGAGGGCACAGGACCCAAGGCAGCATGGATTCACAGCGGAAGGTCATGCCAGACAAATCTGATAGATTTCTTTGACTGGGTGACCAAAGTAGTTGATCAGGGAGGGGCTGTGGACATGGCCTACCTAGACTTTAGCAAGGCATTTGGCACAGTCCACACAAAGATTAATATACAAGTTAGTCAGCCTGGAGTGGGTCCCAAGATGACAACCTGGGTAAAAATTGGCTGGAGAATAGGACACAGAGGTAATAGTAAATGGGTCACTCTGAAAAAGGGGGGTTAGCAGTGGGGTACCACAGGGTTCAGTATTAGGACGGTCCTCTTCAATGTCTTTATAAGCGTACATTGCAGAGGGACTGGAAGGAAAAGTATGTCTCTTTGCAGATGACACAAAGATCTGCAACAGAGTTGATGCACAAGGTGGGGTGGAAAGGATGAGAAGGGACTTGGCAAGGTTAGAGGAATGGTCAAATGTAGGCAGCTTAGATTCAATGCTAAGAAGTGCAAGGTAATGCACCTGGGAAACAAAACCCAGGGAAGAGTACACAATGGGGTGAGATACTAACAACAACAAAATGGAAAGGGACCTGGGGGTAGTCATATCAGATGACCTAAAGGTGGGCAAGCAATGTGAGAGGGCAGCAAGGAGGGCTGGGGGATACTGGGATGCATAGGAGAGGCATCACCAGTAGAAAACAAGTTATTATCCTCTGTACAGACAGCTGGTGAGACCACATCTGAGTACTCTGCAGTTCTGGAGACCCAATCTCCAGAAAGACATAGACAGGATGGAAGCTGTCCAGAGGAGGGCACTAAAATGGTGCAGGGTCTGCACGGAAGACATGTGAAGAGAGACTTAAGGAGCTTAATATGTATAGCCTCGAGGAAAGGAGGAGAGGGGACATGATAGAAACTTTCAAGTACCTCAAGGAATCAACAAAGTCCAAGAGGGTAGCATCTTTCAAAAAGGTGTGCAAGAACAAGGGGCACAATTTGAAGATAGAAGGGGGCGGCTCAGAGGTAATTTAAGGAAGTATTTTTTCACAGAGAGGGTTGTGGATGTATGGAACAGCCTTCCAGAGGAGGTTGTGGAGTCAAAAACAGTGGTGGAATTCAAGCATGCATGGGACAGTCATAAGGCAATTCTAGGGGGTGGGGGTAGGAAGAAGTAGGCTGCTGGTTAACTAGGATCTGCAGCTTATCCATCAGGTAGGAAAATGGGCAGACTGGGTGGGCAAGTGGTCCTTATCTGCCGTCAAATTCTATGTTTCTATGTAAGACAGGAAACCCCCCCTCTGTGGAGGAAACCTCTGAGGACCCTTGGCTACTGGACTGCCCATCCTCTGGGCATGCTAAGGAGAAATAATGATAAATTCTTGTCTGGTTTTATTCAGGATAGGGAGGATTTGAACGACATGAAGGAGTCCATCTTCCATGAGTCTTGTTATCAGGAGCACATGTTAGATGATGATGCTTGAGCTGAAGGAATAACTTGAGAACACAGGAGAACTTAGTCTGAGCAACTGTGGAATAGTTCTCAGATGCTCGATGAACCAAGTGAAGAAACTGCTGCATGACTGAAAGAGCTGAGAGACTCAGAGCAATCATGGTATGCATGGGTTGACCAAAAGAGCTGCTGGCGTCACAGTTATGAAGCAGGAGTATGAATTCAAAACTCTTTTTGAAGTCTTACAATCTTTAAAGTTGCGGTACCAAGTCATATGAAGATTTCATAGAATAAGTTGATGCAGCAGATAACTCACCAAGACATAGAATGCTAACCTAAAGCTGAGGAAACCAACAGTATACAATAAGACTCATAAGAGTGGAACACAAGTTTGAAGAGATGTAGTTGCTTAAGATAGGAGACTTGAGTTTGGATAAATATTGTTTAATGATCTCAAATGATGCTTTCCAGTTTAATGGCAGTAGAATGCAAGCATATGATTAGTAGAGCTCATGCTCCTAAGATTGTTTGGATGGCCCAGAATGATAAATGCTTCTTTCAAGCGGTGATATGAGTTGCTTTGGAGCAGGTGCACATGGAGGTTCAACTTTATTTTTTATTTATTTAGTTTTTGTTTACCGGGTAAATGTACTAGCCAAAAAATTACTATTTTCAGGCACGACCCGGGAGGGTACACGGCAAAACATATAGAAAAGCATTCCAGAAGTGCATGACAGCAATACAAAATGGCTTATTTTTAGCCATTTAAACATAGGTAACAGCAGAATAACTAACATGACAAGAGCCGGTAGTACATGCAAACAGTAACAATGGCATATAAAACATCGTATAGGATAATACAGTCAACTAAACAGATAATGGAACGAGTCATAACAGGAAGGGATCAGGCTCCAATAGTAATAGTGCTTAGTACATGTGTCATCACATAAAGGATACAATGTAGCTTAGGGAAATACCTTACAATTTCAACTGAGGGAGAAGCAGGAGGAGGGCAACAGCTGAAAGACAGTTTAAAGGGGAGTTGATTAGGAAGTGCAAGAATAGGAGGAGGGGAGTCTTGAAGACCAAGGCAAGGCAAGAAAGAGGACATGGGCAGGGTAAGATGAGAGGAATAGGGAGAAGAGAAAGAGGTGAGAGGGTTGTTACAAGAAGCAGGAGAGTTGAATGTCTAGCGATCATGACAAGGGCCTGGCAGACCAACCGGCAGGTCAAGTAGGGTCAAAACAGGTACGATGTTCAGTCAGAGATAGGTAAGGTTGGAGCCCACTTTTTAAGCTATAGTGAGATGCAGATTGCCTTAAATCCAAGGGAAGAGCATTCCACAGCAGAGGTGCAGCACGTTCGAATGCCCCAGTACCTTTGGAGGTGTGACACCTGGGTACCCTAAGTAGTGATGTCTCAGTCCTCGGTAGGAGGTGAGGGTACTGAATAGCATTGCAAGTGAGGTCAGGGTTTGCAGCCTGATTATGGAGTCAGATAGAGAGCCAAGGTAGTATTGCCTGGATGCAGAGGGGGAGAGCCAACCAAGGTCACTATAGAGCCGACATCGATGTTTAAGCCGAGAGGGCGATGATGCATAGCGACAGATATTGTTGTAGGTGACGTCCCATTTCAGTAGCGGTGATTTTGGTGCTATGCAAGGATAGGAGCAACAGTATGTCAGGGTGGGAGCAGGATCCTCCTGGCAATGGCCAGCTTAGCAGATGGAGTTAGCATGTAACTAGTTTTGTAGGCAACACCCAGTTTACTATTCACTGTTTTGCAGGTTGATTGAATGAGGAGACTTAGATGAAGCGATTGGTCAAGTATAACACCAAGATACCTAAAGGACATGACAGACTCTAATTTGGTCCCCTCAAGGTCATGGACCATCAAGGGCGAGGACATGCTCTAAGTTTGGGGCAGAGCCCAGGAGCACTGTTTTCCATTTTATGTGCATTTAGAACCAATCTGTGGTTGCACAGCCAGTTTTGAATGCTCCTGAAATCAGTGGACAGGGATGTGTTGAGGCAGTCAGTGTTTGTAGAGCTGGTGTAGATGACAAGATCATCAGCATAGAGAAGAGCAGGTTGAAATGGCATCCAGAATATTGTTGATAAAGAGGAAGAATAGAAGTGGTCCCTGAATAGATCCCTGAGGAACACCAACATTGACTGTAGTGCTGTCAGATACTGCAGAGTTGAATTTCACTGTTTGGGTCCTACCAGATAAATAGCTCTATACCAGTTCACAACTGGAGTAGAGAAGCCTATGTTTTGAAGGGTAGACAGGAGTAGGGAGTGATCCACAAGATCAAAGGCCTTAGTGAGGTCAATGAAGACGGTCCCTGTTAGTCGTCCAGCATCCATGTTAAAGAGAGCATCTGAGGTGAATTTTGACAGAGCCCTTAACATGCTGTGATTTTTCCTGAAACTGTGCTGCACATCAGAGAGAAGATTTGAAGTTGCAATGAAGTCCAGCGTTTGGGCGGCAACAAGCTTCTCCAGTAATTTGCTCAAGACTGAGAGAATCGCTATCAGCCTGTAATTAGTAATATCCTTCTTATCCCCCTTTTTAAATATAGGAGTAATCCTAACAATTTTCCAAAGGTCTGGCACAATACCAAGAAAGGGATAGTGTGAAGATTTCAGCCAGTGGAGAGGCAATAAGATGAGTGCTAGCTTCAGCAAGCGGGGTTCAAGGAGTCAGACTCTGGGCTAGTGTTGTCAGAGATTGATTTCCGAGTTTAAGGACCTTCAATCTGGTAATAGTCTTAAAGTAGAAAGGCCAAGACAGAGGAGACCCTTTGAAAGATGTAGGAGGGTCCAATGATTTGCTAGAGATTGGGGTTGAGATAAGTTAGAGCAGGTGGGAAGGAAGAGGTGTATGGTGAGAGATAGGAGAACATCCTGTTGAAGGCATTCAACAATTGTATTAGAGTCATTACAGTGAGCTCCATTGAGTAGCATCTCTGATGGGGTAGTGAATTGAGATGCACCAAGGAAAGTCTTTACATGGGCCCAGAATTTCCGAGGGTCATGGGCTGAGCTGGATAGCAGGTTCTGGCAGTACTTACTTTTGGCTTGTCTTATGCGTTTTTTACAGGAATTTCTGTGTGTCCTATAAGTAATGAAATCAGTAAGCAAGCCAGTACATTTATAGTGTTTCCACAGTTTATCCCTGAGCCATAGCTCAGCAAGCAGGTCTTTATGGAGCAACCTAGTTTGGTTTCTTCTGACCCTCCTAGTGACTTTAGGGGCATGCCTGCTCTGAACTGCACTAAATTTGCTTAGAAAAACAAGTAAGGCATCCTGCACTCTTTGTGCATGATAGACTTCAGACCAGTCAGTGTTGGAAACATCATGAAGGAAAGCATTATCATCCATGACTGCAAAATTTGTGAAGGTGACAAAGTGAGGTGGAGGAGATGGTGGGGCACCCGAGGCCCAGATACAGAAGATTGGAGAATGGTCAGTTATTGCATCTGCCAAGATACCCGACTTGGTCACATGCTCCAGGCAATTAGTAAGTAGCCAATCTATAAGGGTACCTGGTTTGGATGGAGTTGACGTTCTCTTGTGATCGGTTATTAGCTAGTAAAGGTTATAGCTGTGCACTAATGACATGAAGGCACTGTGAGAAGGTCCTGACCAGTTTTGGTTTACATCCCCCAGGACTATGGCCTCGATTACATTGACAGACTGTGATATTTGGTTCAGAGGTCCTGAAGTCCAGCCAAACCTCCAGATGGCGGGTTATAGACGCAGATGATGTGTAGTTTTTGTTCCAAGTGAGACTATGGCATGAATGGATTCACACAGAGTGGGTAAGGCTGGGGTAGGGACAGTTGTGATGTTGAGGTGGTTCTTGTGGTAGAGAGCCACACTACCACCATCTTTTCCCAGTCTGTTTCCACAGATCAGAGAGTAATTTGGTATGCAACACAGAGAGTCATTGATTTGAGGTTTCAGCCATGTTTCAGTAAGACAGAGTATGTCTGGTTCATAGACCTTGATCCATGCTTCCAGTTTGGCCATGTGGGATATTAGGCTTCTAATGTTCTTGTGGGCTATGAGAAGTCTCTTTTTTGTTCGCCCAGTTAGGTCAGCAGCAGGGATGCAGTAGGGAGGGCCTGGATTAGGTTCAACATCACCTGATAGCATAAGCTCTAAAAGTGATAGGAATGGGAGCCTTACAGAGTAATAAGTAAGGGCAAATAATGCTTCCAGCTCAGTTTACAGAGGACGATACATATAGTATGTACATCCATTTTTGTAGAAAAGATATTGCCAAGTGACTACAGGCCAGCATTTCGAAACTAGCAGGTTAGAGAACCTGAAATCCCCATGCACATGTGAATTATGGTTCTGTCTGCACGGGTAGGATAATGATAACTCATTTACACAAATTAATAGTAAGAGAGAGGGTGTTTTGCTTTGAGGCCATAGGGTAGAATGCAAGTACATGGTATAGGAGGAACTCCTATGGATTGCTTAGATGGCACAGATGAGGACTACTTCTTCATAGTGATGATATGGGTGACTTGGAGCAGGCACTAGAGCTTTGGTTTGCTGATAATTATAGGCTATGTCATGATGAGATTGGCAATTCGAGGAAGAAAATACTTGGCTGAGACTGTTGAGGGTAGATGTAACAAAGTCCTGGAATAGGTAGGTTTCTTCCAAGATTCTTGATGTAGTTTTGATCCAAAGGAATGTCCTAAGAATTTGCTGAAAGAGTTCTCAGATGCTGGAGAACTGTCTGGAAACCTTGCAATATGATGATGGGTGTGAGAAGAGGATGAAGAACATTGAGTGGATTGGTGGAAGACTCCTGGCACCAGTAATGCTATGAACTCCTCTGTGGAGTCTGTCGGTCTTTGATGTCAGATATAATAGGATGATAATTTCTTGGTCTCCCTTTTGCCATAAGATCATGCTGTAATTTGCCACTATAAAGGAGCATTTATAGTGGAAACATGCTCATGGTTCCTCTTGCTGCATGCATCCGCGAGTGTCTCTTTGCTGGCTCGCTGCCTTCTCACCTGACAACCCAGCTGCTAGGAGAAACTCGCAGTAAGTTGCAAAAAAATAAAAAAGTGTTATTCTCTGCAAATTGGGGCTAGCAACATATTTAAAAAACTGTAAAACCTCCAAAACTGAAAATCTGTTGACCAGCCAAAAACTGAACTGGGACGGGTGGCATGGGAGACGGCTGCTATTTAATATAATTGCTGTGGCCAAAGGGAGACCACAATTATATAAAATAAAATAGGGTGAGCTTATGTAAATTGAAGTTTATGCACCATCGAGGTTAGATACTTTGCACAACCCCCCAAGCTTCGGCTCTTGGGGTTTATGTAGCATCTGACCCTGGGTGTGCAAACTTCTCATTACACACACACCACCCCATGCTTTATTATATTTGAATTATCCACTTGATCTTCTAGTTTAGCAGCTGAGGGGGTTAGCAAAGCTGATAGATGACTCCTTGGGAAGAAAGCTGAATGTTGGCTGAGATGTTTGAAGTAGATTCAAATGAGGGAGAATATAGAATGTCCAATGAGTTTCAAGTGAAGGTCCCTGATAGAAGTTTTTGAGCTATGGTTTATAGTCTTATGAGATGATTTCAAGGTTTGATACAAAGACATAATCAAGAGAGAAGGAACTTTAAGGGCACGAAGGAGGAAATCTTTTTGTGGTGACAGTTGTTTGCTAGCAGCACTAGGGTAGACTATAGGAGAGTAGCTGTCTGTCAGTCGATGAGGAGGAGAGTCAGGATCTGGACTGCTGCAATGAAGTCCATGAAGATATAGGCTCAGTTGCCTTGTTTGTGTAGTTGAGAATAGGACACATAGCCCAGCTGGCCTTTGCATGATCATGATATGGAAATGGGCTAAAGTTTGCTCTTAAATGACGTCCACTGATGGTTGATTGTTTGAAAGGTTGTAAACCACAGATGATCCCATATGATGCATGGCTTCCAAATGATAGATTTCATGTAGAGAAGATGCTGTAGGAAGTCAGGCAGTACTGATTCAGGAATGCTTGAAACAGCAGGATATCCATGAGTTGGAGATGTGTTGAAATATATTCCAGGAGGTAGAATTGGGGTTGAATCTGTGAATACTTGTTCCAAAAGCAGGGATAATGAGTGTCTAAAGCAGGATAAATTCAGATGCATGGATTAGGCGTGAGCATCACCACAAATAGTACACATGAGAAGACAGAGCCAGAGCCCATGTAGCTTTTGGTAGAGGTTACCACAGTTGGTTTGCATTCTGCAGCTTTAAGAAGTTAGCTTCTTAAACCCAGTTGGGGAGGAGGAGGAATTAGGATGAGCAAAATTAGGTCAGCTTGAATAGGAATAGACAGAGAGTCACTCCAGCTGCTTCAACACTGGCTGAATGGTAGCTGGAGAGGCACAGGAAGAAGAAGCTGTGTTGCGGGCAGGGGTATGTTTGTGAAGATGAATGCGTGTATGAAGAAGTCCAGGGGACTCTGAGGACCTTCTTCAAAGTCATGAAGACATAAAAGTCAGAATGGTGGAAGCTTTGTGGAGTATGGATGAGAAGGCTTGTAATAGAGATGTCGGTCAGAAGATGTCCGTGGAGAACCCTGAGGACCTTCTTTGATCTGAAGCAGTATGACTAGTATGAGCAGAGAGGATGGATGGATTATGGCTGAAGGTCTTCTACCAGACTTAAGCATCATTGAAGTAATCTGGGGAATCCTGTAGACCTTCTCTGGATCTGAAAATGTAGGATGAGTAGGAATGGAAGTCAGATGCAAGAAACTGCTGCAATTGCACTTTGGAGGATCAAATCTCAGATGGAGAAATTCAAGCCATTGATGACCTTTGCTGAAATAGGGAACGATAAACCCTCACGCAAGTTCATAAGGAAGCATTTCCACTGGTGTCATTGAGGAGGAGGTCTACCCCAAGCAGCTAAGGAGAGGTGCTGAATACTGACAGGAACAAGAATAGCTTCAGTGGGCCGTAGTTGCCTGTAGCTTTGAAAGTTGCAGATCTATGCCTCTGGCAGGCGAAGTGTAACCTTTTGACTTGCAACAACTGAAGAACTGCTGGAATCAGGAGATGCAATATAAGTCAGAGATGTAGTGGATGGCTTGAAGGTTGCAAATTGTACAACTGGTGGATGGAGTCGAGTTCTCGGTGAGTTGCTACATGGCAGATGGAATAGAATAACAGGATCACACGTTTGGTAGACAAGTTGAGCCGTAGTGTGAGTGGAATGCATTACAGATGGAGTGAAAGTTGCAGACTCCCATCAATGATGGACGACTCAAACCCTAGCTACACTTGTTGACCTCTTGAAGGTACGAGTTAGGGAGGAGGAGTCTTGCAAGGCTGCTGGTGAGGGCTGAGAAAGAACAAGGAAGGAAACAAACTGTGGGAGTTGAAATTTAGGATGAAGAGGAATGTAGTGGTTTGATTTATTAAGCTAAGAGGCTGATAGGAAGAGTAATAAACAACAGGATGAAAAACAGAAAGCATTACTAGGAAGCATGAGTGAATAGGAGATTATGTCTAAAGGAAATGAAAGGGAAGGATATCAGTTTGCAGACTCAAAGAGTGGATGGGAGTATACATGGTACTAAGGAAAGTGACTGGGATAGAGCTCTCTCGCTATTTGAGGGTTACGGTAGATCAGACTTGAAGTTTTGCACCAGGGAGGTGTCAGTTGAATCCCCACCCAGAGATGCTGGGACCCTGCCCCCTATTCCAGGACAGGCAGGGTCCCCGCACCTATGACCCGCGATTTGGCGGGGCAGCCGTAGGTTTGCGCCACGGAATGACCCAATGAACCTGGGTGCCACAAGCCACAATCAATCACCCCCAGAGCCCCCCACCTCGTAACATGCCCACAATAGTGATTCCCAGTCATAGCCTGTGCCATGGCACCTGTGTAACATGCCCGCAATTGTATATTTCTTTACTTATATGAAAAATTGTGTCCTACCCAAAACTAGCTATATCTTCTGTTCCAAACATATACTACTGTCAGTGCTACCTGCTGATACTTTGTATATACTGTATTATTGTATCTCACTTTATTTTATTATTATTATTTTCTTGTGTGTTGCATCCCATGTATATTGTCCCTTGTTCCTTGTTGACAAACCTAGGTCCACCTCGAAAATGAACTTGCTCAACGTTGATCGCCTGGTTAAATAAAGACTTTGATTGATTGATTGATCCTGAGGTGTAGGCTGGGTGGCAGAGGTGCAAGGGGGGGCACGGTGCATTACGGACCTGGGTGGCACCCTGAAATTTGGGGAGGGTGGGGGGCATAACTGTACTGGGGCGGTCCGTGGGGCATGACAATGTGTGGTTTGTGGAACTGCAGGTGGGGCAGCCATCATTTTGCCAGGATAGATGCCCCTTAGACCAGCTATGTGCTGGTCTAACCCCGCAATGCTGTAGTGGGACCTGTAATGGCATTGGTGGGTTACGGCAGCTGCCCTTTCAGAATAGGGTACAGTCACTGCTGTAACCACCCCCCTTCCGCCATGCTGTAGGGGCTGCGGCTGGAGGAAGGCCCTTTGGATGCAGGTCGCAGATGCCATGGCACAGGCCATGACTGGGAATCACAAAAGGCATACTGCATGTCGCAAGATGCAGTTTGCGCCAAAGGGTTTGGTGTGCAAGCCGCCCTGCGACATGCATAACCCTTTTGGAATCGGGCCCTATGGATTACGAGAACTGGCATGGCAAATGATGGGGAATGCTAAAAGTAATTAGGACAATTTTAAGTTGCTATGACAGTAGAGGAGGAGTGCATTACATAGACTGATTACGAACATACGAAAACTGCCAGCAGAAAAAGGCCTATTGGTCTATTGAGCCTGCTTGATTTTGCAGCCAACAGCCCTATCTCTGCAGCTGCCCTCCCTCCTTACCCTCCTCCTTGATCCTCCCTCTCGGCCTGTCCCAGCCTCTCTTGAAGCAGCCCACTGTTCTACAGGTTACCACCTCCACTGGTAACACGTTCCTCTGCCACCACCCTCTCCATAAAAAGTGTCTTCTCATCTCCTTCCGTACCAGTCTTGATTATTCCTCTCCAGTACTTGAAGGTCTCATAGAAACATAGACTTTGATGGCAGATAAGGAAGCTTGGCCACCCAATCTGCCCATTTCCCAACCTATTGAATAAGTTGCAGATCCTAGTTAACCAACAGCCTACTTCTTCCTAACCCCCACCAGAATTGCCTTATGTCTGTCCTATCCATTCTTGAATTCCCCACTGTTTTTCCCATGACCTCCTCAGGAAGGCCATTCAATGTGTCCACCACTCTCTCATGAAAAAAACTTTCTCACATTGCCCCTGAGCCACCCCTCCTCTATCATCAAATTGTGCCCCCTTGTTCTTGCACATCACTTTTTCTGAAAGATGCTACCCTCTTGGACTTTGTTGATTCCCTTGAGGTACTTGAAAGTTTCTGTCATTTCCCACCTCTCCCTCCTTTCCTCAAGGGTATACATACTAAGGTCATTTCGTCTCTCTTCATATGGCTTCTGGTGCAGACCCTGCACCATTTTAGTTGCCCTTCTCTGGACTGCCTCTGTCCTGTCTATGTTCATGCCGAGATGGGGTCTCCAGAACTTCATGCAGTACTCCAGAGGGCATCTCACCAACTGTCTGTACAGAAGGTAACAACTTCTTGTTTTCTACTGGTGATGCTCTCTATACATCGCAGTATCCCCAGCCCTCCTTATTGCCTTCTCACATTGTTTGCTTACCTTTAGGTCATGTGATATGACTACCCCCCTTTACCTCCCCCACATTGTGTACTCTTCCCCTGGGTTTTATCCCCCCTGTCCCTCCTCTCCTCCAGTGAGTACATGTTCAGCTCCTTCAACCTACTTTCATAGGGCAAGTCCCACAAACTCTGGATCATCTTTGTTGCTCTGCGCTGCACCCCCTCCAGCAATTTAATGTCCCTCTTCAGGTACGGGCACCAATACTGAATGCGGTACTTCAGGTGAGGTCTAACCAGCAATCTATAGAATGGTAGAATCACCTCCCCCTTCCTTGAGGTTATACCCCTTGCAATACAGCCCAGCATTTTGTTGGCCCTTGCTGCTGCCTTCATACACTGTGCTGAGTTGTTAATGGATCCCGTAATGAGCACCCCCAGATCTTTCTCCTCCTCAGTTTCAGCTAGCTGCACTCCCCCTAGTTGGTAGCTTCTCCTTAGATTCTTTGCCCCCAAAATGCAGTTCTTTGCATTTCTTGTCATTGAACCCCATTTGCCAGGTATCCGACAAGGTCTCCAGCTTTGTCAGATTCTCTTGCAAACTCTGCCACCACCTTAGGTCATCCATCACCGCTCCCATCTTGGTGATGTCAGCAAATAGACTGATCTTACTGTTGATGCCCTCAGAAATGTCTGCAATAAATATCCCAAATAACACTGACACCAACACTGAGTCCTGCGGAACCCCTCTCGTCACGGACCTTGGGGATGAGAGTTCCCCTCCCACCACCACCACTCTCTGCTGCCTTCCCTGCAGCCAGTTCGCCACCCATCCCACCATTTTCACACCCACCCCTGTGCCTTCTAGCTTTCTTCCAAGTCTCCCATGTGTCACCAAGTCGAATGCCTTACTGAAGTCCAGGTACAGGACATCCACCGCATGGCTCTTGTCCATTTGCTTGGTCACCCAGTCATAGTATTCTACCAGATTGGTCTGGCAGGATGTGCCCATGACAAAGCCATGCTGTCTACTGTTCTGCAGCTCACTGGAGTCCAGCAGGATCACCAGCCTCTCCTTCAGGATCATCTCCATTAGTTTTCCTATGATGGGCGTGAGACTCACTGGTCTATAGTACCCCAGTTCATCCTTGGGCCTGCTGTTATGGAGGGGGACCACGTGAGCCATCCTCCAGTACTGAGGTATGCATCCCAAGTCCAGTGAGGCATTAAATAGGCCCACCAAGGGCCCCACCAGGAGCTCTGCTAGCTCCTTTATTACCCTTGGGTGAATGCCATCTGGCTCTGGCACCTTGTCCACCCTAAGTGCCCTTAATGCCTCAAGCACTCTACCTTCTATGATTTCCCCATCTGTCACCCCCCCCATTTCTACCCTCCCTCCCACTTTGGGTATCTTCTCCCCTTCTTCTTAGTAGAAGATTGCTGTAGCAGACTTTTGACTGCTACTTCTAGGGCCAGTCATATTATGCCTGTGCAGTGTGGAATGCACTGCCTGCCAGTACAGTGGCGGATCATGTTTAAGGTTGGATTACTGACCTATAAAGCCCTACATGAACAGGAACCCCGCTACCTGCAAGATTTCCTTTGCCCTTACTGCCTCCTGTGCTCACTTTGCTCTGCCAACGAGGGATTGCTGGATTCCCAGAGTGTGTTTAAAGACATCTGGGCTCAGTCTTTGCTTTTGTAGTCCCTATCCTGTGGAATTCTCTACCTCGTCAGGTTCGAGAGTGCCTTATCATCCAGAGTTTTAAAACAGCCTTAAAACATACATTTTGGGCCAGTCCAGTAGAGTGAGGGCTAAGGCGCTGATGCCTTACCTCGCACTGCGGCAACCAGGGTTGAGGGCGACCTCGGGTCGCATGGGTGCTGGCTCAGGAGGCTGGGCGGGATTGAGCCATGGCACTCCACTCATAGTCTCACTAACACTGGGTGGAGGTCCGTGGGTGTGTAGGTGATATGGGTGGTGACAGAAGTCAGGGAGGGCAGAAGGGCCACCTGATCCTGGCATGTGCGTGCACCTCCACACATGTATGCCGTGGCCCTAGGGGAAAGGAGAAAAAATGAAAAGAAAAAATGTGTGTGAAAAAAAAAATACTTATTTAACCAGGTGTTTTCAGATTGATTTTTATGCTATTATATATTTGCATTTGTGCTGGCTGAACATTGATTGTTTTAAATATGCTTATTTATATAGTTTTTATGTGCAAGAGCTTTGATTTGGAAAAGCACTTTTTAGAAATAAAGACTGATTTAGTAAATACTGAGCAGAAGTAATCATTTAGTGCTTCTGCATTTTCGGCTGCCTTATCCACCCATCCCCCCTTCCACTCAATTCTTATTATCTGATTGAAGGCTGATAATTGATTGTGCTTCAGTACTGTTAGCTAAAGGGATTGTACAATAGTTCTTCAGAAAATGGAGGGATTTAAGGCTGGAAAGGGGTGTTATGCCTTTAAGTGAAGCAGAGACAAAGACGCAGAGAATGCAAAAATAAGAGAAGGCTTAAGCGGTGCTAATGGAGGAGTGAGCCAAGAGAAATCCCCAGAAAGGAAAATGAGCAGAAGCAGAACAGCAAAGCAATGAGACACAGAGGAGCCAGAGAAAGAAGGGACTGGGAGGTGGGGGGCATGCACCAAAATGCTGCATATAGCAAAGGCAAGCAGGTGGGGGGGGGAACAAAGGGAAAAAGAAAGAATAGTGGTGGTGATAGGAGAGTTGGGGTGGGGAGTCCAGCAAGGTGGCAAGCAAATGGCTGACAAATGGGAGAAAAGGGGGGCACAGGAGATGAGAAGACTGGTGGGAGCAGGGGCAGTGCAGGAGAGGAAGGAACAAAGAGGAAAGCAGGGAAGCAAATCAAGCAGGAGAAGAAGCAGAGCAAATGGAGGAAGGGGGAGGCAGCCACACAGACCACGCAGCTGCTCAGGTGTTCAAAAATGCTCTGAGCGTGGATTGCTGGGAGAGACTGGCTTTTATCTGGCATGGGGGAGGAGTTCATTCCCCTACATTAAGTCATGGGCAAAGTCCTCCCAAAACAGCACTGTTGGGACTTGGCGTCTGAGGTAACTGAACTCTCACATCATGTGCTATCATGGCAGTATATGAGGCACAGTAAGTGGTTAGTAGATGCAAATCTGCTGAGATCATGCTTGCAGTAACATAACTCTGCCAGCAGCTGCTGAGACAGCAGTGCTCGCAGTAACATAACTCTGGCAGCATCTGCTGGGACAGTAGTGCTTGCAGTAACAGAACTCTGCCAGCATCAGCTGGGACAGTAGTGCTTGCAGCAACAGAACTCTGGCAGCAGCTGCTGAGACAGTAGTGCTTGCAGTAACTTAACTCTGGCAGCATCTGCTGGGACAGTAGTGCTTGCAGTAACAGAACTCTGCCAGCATCAGCTGGGACAGTAGTGCTTGCAGTAACAGAACTCTGGCAGCAGCTGCTGGGACAGTAGTGCTTGCAGTAACAGAACTCTGCCAGCATCAACTGGGACAGTAGTGCTTGCAGTAACAGACCTCTGGCAGCATCTGCTGGGACAGTAGTGCTTGCAGTAACATAACTCTGGCAGCATCTGCTGGGACAGTAGTGCTTGCAGTAACAGAACTCTGACAGTAGTGCTTGCAGTAACAGAACTCTGGCAGCAGCTGCTGAGACAGTAGTGCTTGCAGTAACATAACTGGCAACATCTGCTGGGAAAGTAGTGCTTGCAGTAACAGAACTCTGGCAGCATCAGCTGGGACAGTAGTGCTTGCAGTAACAGAACTCTGGCAGCAGCTGCTGGGACAGTAGTGCTTGCAGTAACAGAACTCTGGCAGCAGCTGCTGGGACAGTAGTGCATGCAGTAACAGAACTCTGACAGTAGTGCTTGCAGTAACAGAACTCTGGCAGCAGCTGCTGGGACAGTAGTGCTTGCAGTAACAGAACTCTGACAGTAGTGCTTGCAGTAACAGAACTCTGGCAGCAGTTGCTGGGACAGTAGTGCTTGCAGTAACAGAACTCTGGCAGCAGCTGCTGGGACAGTAGTGCTTGCAGTAACAGAACTCTGCCAGCATCTGCTGAGACAGTAGTGCTTGCAGTAACAGAACTCTGGCAGCAGCTGCTGGGACAGTAGCATTTGTGCTAGGTAAAGTATCCCCATAACAGAACTCTGCAGTGCCTGCAATAACAGAACTCTGCCATTATCTGCTGGGACATTGAGTGAGTGGTAACTGAAGTGTCCCAGCATCTGCTGGGACAGTAGTGTCTGTGCTACTGAAACTACAACTGAATCTGCTGGGACAGTGGTCACAGCCTAAACAAGCATTTGTCATTGAGTGAATGTTTCCTTGCGTGGTGTATGTGCCAGGGGTGCATTGTGTTATTTGAAAGAAAGGGAGAAAAGGAGTGGCAAAATTGGTGAAAGTCAGAATTGACATAAATATAATGATGTGAACAGCACAGTTTGATAACATTTAGTATGAGTAAAAGGAGCTAGCGACATAGAGAATATAGTGAAAAATCACTTTAGTGGGTTTGTATACCCCAGATGACACAACTGTGAGTAAGCCCCAAATTAATTTAAGGGTGAGACTGATCAACACCCCCACTCTTTACAAATGCAGCCTGATACAGTCCACCTCATGACTAGCTTACTCACTCAGTACAAGCCCGCACAATGTCACACCCAGGTTTTTTTTTAGTCTTGGTTAACTGGGTAAGGCCCAGGTGATTGTTTTCAGGGGTGACCTGGGAGCACTGAGAGGTTAAGTGACTTGCTCAGAGTCACACAGTATGCAAGTGGAGGTTGTGAGAATCAAACTCAGGTCTGGTCTGCTGGATGTATCAAGCTCGTTCACACCTCGATCCTCTAACCTCTGGGCTATACTGCCAGCCCATGTTGGTTAGGTCCATTTATTTCACGCTCACCCACACTTTTTTTAAATAATGTTAAACAAGCGGCAGCTAAAAAAAAACAAGGTGCACTGCCAACTTATCTGTGTAAGAAAACAACTATCTCATGGCAACCTGGCTCCACGAGGTAAATAGCTCCTCGTTTGGTGGGTCTAGGTGGTGGTGGAGGGTGTGTGTGTGGAAAAGAGTGCATGCCGGAAACAAGAACCAAAACAACACTTGAGCCCTTTAATTAAGAAACTCAATAACAAAATAACAAATTATATATTCGGATCTCAATCATTTAGAGCATGGCTAATTTTATGAACTCTGCAATGTACTGCAAATATTAACAGGTCGGCTGTGGGATTCTGATTCAGGGTTCTGGCTGAAGCACCAAGAAAGTGGGCAATGTTGGTAATGCATTTATTGACTTATTACTGTACATACTGTAGGGGTAGCAGAGAACAATTCTACTAAACCTTCAGGTAACATAGGTGTCAAAGTTACCATTCTTCACCTGCTCCATTTGCAAGAGAGAACAGGTTAGTGCAAGCACAACCGTCCTGCTTCCTGCGAGCACTACAAGGCATATGATTGTGTGCTGAGCCAGGGTTGAGCACTTGGGCCACCACACAGAGAAGGCAGCTCTGAGGACAAAAGGCTAAATCCGGCAGAGATCTGCTGCAAAATATGTTTTGTCCTGATTGCAGCTACGACATGATGGGTCCAACTAATTTTTTTAAACTACAATGTTTAATGATCTAGAGAGCCAATTTGAAAAAATCAAGGCCTCCACTCAGCTAACAATCTCCTGGTCAGAGATGGGGTGCAGAGACCACCAAGAGGATAAATAATCTAGTGCTTGGCTCCTTGACTTCAGTGGCCTCTGATAAGGTGAAGAATCTGAGAGTCATTCTGGATGACAGGCTGACACTGGAAGCTAAGGCATCAGCTGCAGTCCAGAGTGCTTTTCATTATCTCAGTAACAAATCAATCACCTGGATTAAAGCCTTGATTCCCCCAAAAGCCTGCCCTCATTGATACACATCTTTGTGCCTTCTCGACTCAATTACTGTAATGCTCTGTATCTCGATGTGAGTGGATTTGTCCTGTATCATCTGCAGCTGGTGCAGAATGCTGCGGCCATGTTACCGACAGGCCTTCCCAGGTATTTCCATATAACCCTGGTCCTGTGTGAAATGCACTGGCTGCTGGTACAATAGAGAATCACCTTCAAGGTTGGTCTGCTCACCTATGTGGCTCTATATGGATGAGTCCAGGCTACCTGACAGACCTTCTGACTCCCTACCGGACCTCCCAAATCCTCCTCTAAGGAGATCCTCCTAGCTGTTCCCAGGGCCAGGCTGAAATCCTCAGGTGACCATACCTTTGCACTGGCTGGCCTGGCCCCATATAACAGGCTTTCTTGATCTTTGAGGGAGGCCCCCTTGATGGAGGCCTTTAAGAGGGGGCCTAACGTTTTCATTTTCATGACTTTTAGCATCTACAGGGTCCCAATGTTTTTCTCAAGAGGCACTGTCCATTTTAATGTTACAATGGAGAAAAGACATAGGCAGTAAAGAGCAGGATGTGGCTAAAGAGTAAGGCCATCAAAAATGGAGGGTGATGAGTAACAATGCCCGTAGTCTGGGTAACAAGATACCTGAACTAGTGGCCTTGATGAAGAGGGACACCCAGATATCATGCCAGTCACAGAAACATGGTACATGGAGAACCATGACTTGGTTGTCAACATACCAGGTACACAATCTACAGGAGGGACAGGGAGGGTAAAGAGGAGGAGGAGGAGTAACTCTGTGTAAGGGAAGGGATCAAAGCAACGGAACTAAAGGATAAATGGGGAGGAGAGGAGGCCCTGTGGGTCACCTAAGAGACAGGAAATGGCACCACAATCCTCACAGGGGTTGTACACAGACCCCCATCTCAGGGGGAGGAAGTGGACTAGGAAATGATAGAAGGCATCCTTGGAATGGCAGAAAAAGGGGAGATATTGTTCGTGGGGGACCTGAATATGCCAAATGTTAAGTGGAGCACATTTGCTGCAGCCACATCCAAGAGCAGGGTCATTCTTGATGCCCTACAGGGGGCTTGCCTCAGACAGCTAGTGATGGAACCCACTCAGGAGGGAGCAGTCTTAGACCTGGTACTCTCAAATGGAGACAGAGAGAGGACCACAGATTTAGAAGTGGATAGCCATCTGGGAACAAGCAACCACCAAACAGTGTGGTTCATGATATACACAGACGAGAGTCAAGCCATACAAAAGTGAGGGTACTGGACTTTAAGAGGGCTGGACTTTGGCAAAATGGGTGAGTGCCTAAGCAATGCACTGCAAATGGGCAAGAAGGAGGGTGGAAGAACAATAGGAAAAATTAAAACTGCCATCACAGAGGCAACAAGCCTTGTGTGAAGCAAATAAAACAAAACAAAGTAAAACCACTATGGTTCTCAAAAGAGGTGGTGGGAAGGGTAGGGAGAAAAGATAGCATTCAGGAAGTATAAGGAATCACAGAAGGAGCAGGACAGAGAACTTTATCAGTTAAAGAGCAACTTTCTACCTGGGTCCACCAAGAAGCACAAATAACCCTTACCTGCCCCCAAATGAAATTCTTCAAATACTTCCTTTAGAAAAGTGCCCCATTTTAGAAGGGAAGGGATCATATTTTCGCTCCATGGTGCTCCGCCGTGCTGATCCCTTCCACTTCCTGGTACCTCTGCCAAGTGTGATCTGTCCCCGATCCATCCTGTGCTACCGCGTTTTTTTACATCACTATATGAAGAACACAGGGGTGAGTGTCCAATGAAATGAATGGGGCTGTTTTTAAAAGTTAAAGTTTAGTAGTTTAGATGGCCAGTCAGAATAAATCATGGCCACCACTTAACTGACAAGGTTAAAAGTTAAATTTTAGTAGTTTAGATGACCAGTCGGAATAAATCATGGCCATCGCTAACTAGTACGGTCTTCTACCTGCCAAACTGCATGCCCAAACCCGAGGAAAACCTTGTTTTAGGGATTGTAAGATACATCATAGTTGTTGCGAAGACATCTCACAGGTGACTCAACTGTAACCCCTATATATCCCTAAGTAACACCCATGCCCATCACTTCCTTTGTCCATATAGAGTGACAGCTGTCCAGAATGTGTACTGGCTCATACACGTTAGAAAATTTTGCCCATGTCCAGCACTGTATGGGGCTACCCACCTATACCCGGCTCCAACACAAAAGGTGGTCTCCTACCAGTTTTACTGCCAACCACCCAGGTCACACACCGACCCTACACAGTCACCACCTGCAACAAGACACCCACCCCCAAGGCACTGAGTGATGGTGAGGGTGCTGCTGTTGCCAGGGGTGCCACAGTGCTCCCTCTCCCTGATCGACCAGCCACTCATCACCAGTGGCATCATTTCACAAGAATTATAGGGCAGCAAAGCCCAATTTCCAGAGAATCATAAGGTTTGCAAAGCTCCACCACCTGCCAAATGTTAGGATCAAACAAGAGGGAAACCTTTGTGTCAGGGGTTAAAAGTACATCATAATTGTTGCAAAGACATCAGCATTCGCTGCCCAACCCACCCAAACCTATAGAATTCTGTGAAGTACAAAGAGTGGTCTCCCTACCAGCTTTACTGCCACCCACGCTGGGCACACACCCTGATCCTACAGTCACCACCAGTGACAAAACACCTACCCACAAGACACACAGTGACATGACAGATATTACTTGGTTCCTTTCCCTACTGAACACTATGTCCCTCTCTATCTCCCCATGGCAAGGCTTGGTGCTGCTGCTGGAAGGGGGTTGGGGTCCCGATGCCCCTCTCTCCCTGGCTGTTGATGATGCTGCAGTCTCTCAGCCCGACACTCTGGATCCCGTTACTGGCAGAAGCCCCCTTCTCTGTACACTGCTACTGACTGCCCGGGAGCACCCTTACCACCTGAAAACAATGAGCTCCTTGGTGGGGGGAGGGGGGATGTGTTCATCTGAATTAAACACCTCTCCTGCACCCGCCCGACCAGACTGTTACCTCCATAGCAGCTAGCTACTAGTCTTAGTCTACATGCAGCTGCAGCTGGGCTTTCCCATCCGGGAATAGACAAGCACATAAACATTGTCCATGGGAAGGGGTAGAATGCTTGAACATCAATTGAGTTGGTCGATGCTACCAAGCAACACTGTAAACGTTAGGACCCCTATCAAGCCAGATCGGTTCATGCCGCCAGATCGAGTACTCTTTAATTTCATGCTCGTGCTTTTGTAGAATGGCAGTCTGAGGATGGCTTTGAGATCATTTCTCTATGAGATTGGTTCCCATGAAAAATATTCACGGCACAAACTGACCAGTTAGGGAGGTGACCACCAGGGACCCCATGGTAATTTCATAATAAAGCCCTACCTAGATTCTTATAAACAAGGGCTGGAAGAAGAGACAATGAGGACTACTCAACTGGGCAAGGGACTTTTATTTCTTTATTGTGGGTGTGAACCGATCCGGCATGGCACTGGGGATTAACTGATACAGGGAGTGACATGTCTCCTAGAAAGCCGATCACCTCATTGCCCCTTGCTTTATGCAAAAGAAAGGACTGAAGCGCTTTCTCATTGGAGTGCTTCATTCCTTTCAACTACACAAAGTTTCCACCCATCAGACTGTGACCAGTGTCACAGGCCACTTGCCTAGTCATTGTTCTGCACTGCCCAGCCCACTGCAGCTCAAACTGCAATTGGCTTGGCAGTGACACACCTATGAAATGTTATTATCCTACCAAGATGTTTCTTGCACACACAAGGAAGCAAGAAAGCAGACTGTGTTTATATAGGAAAACAGGTTCACTTTACCTCTTCATTAATTGCAGTGGTTGTCATGGTTTTGTTTGCTGTAGTAATTTACTATTTGGGGTAGGTCTAGTAATAATTATAATGAGGCTCTGGGTTCAAAAAATAGAGTCAATTAAGCAATAATGCCCTCCAGGGTGTGTGTCGTGCTGGGATAATGTCACGCCTCAGGTGGTTGGGCACAAGGCCGCAGGCCGAGTGCGCCTAACGACTGAGGCGTGACGTTGTCCCAAACGACACACACCCTGGACGGCATTATTGCTATTATACAATGGCTCGTTGTTATACAGAATAAAACAAATTATTTTAAAGATGTTTTTGTGTGGAAAAATATTTTTGGTTTTTAAGAGCAGATGAAACAATCCAGCTCAAGATGCTCAATGTGCTCAAGATCATCTCCAGGTTCACAGTAAGCCTGAGATTAGACCCGTGATGTTGTACTGGTTTACATCATGGGTCCAGCCCAAGAGTGACCAATCAGAGACCAGGTTTTTTTCTTGCCATTGTATAATTAGAAATATAGGACGTTAATAAAAATAAAATGAATGCCCCAGTATTCAGGCTCTACTAGTATGTTAATTCAAAGCTTAACATAGTGATCTCAAAATGCTGTCAAGAAATCAATTTGCAGCATTTCTGAGTCCCTTTTTATAATATTAAGCATTTTGTATGATGTGTATAGTGTGACCTGTTATGTTTTTGTGAGGTACACCCTGATTTTGCCAAAAGGGCGCCATATACTGTAAATTCCTCTCTCTCTCTCTCTCTCTCTCTCTCTCTCTCTTGCACATACACATAACTTTATTGGCCGGATAAGCTATATAGGTATTGCCATCATTTATACATACAGTATCAATGTTTCATAGATTAAAGTCACCCACTTCATGACTCATCAGAGTACACTTTTCAAATACCTTGGGTTTCATGGGAAAACAGTCTTTGTATTAACACCCATGTATAGTCTCTTTTACCACATCACTGTAGTTGGTGCATTCCACTAGTCTCTGACTTTAATATTTCTATTGGTGATTATCTTTCTTAGGCCTTATACATGTGTCTATATTTTTATCTTTCTATAGCTCTATCTATCGCAAGATATATATATATATATATATATATATAGTTAGATAGCTGTAACCCTCTGTTGCAGGGCCTCAGTGCAGGCAGCAGTTGGTAATTATATTAAAACACTGGCACTACATGTACTCTGGGTATAAAACAAAAGGCAGACATCTGAGACAGAATGCTGCAATGAGTGAGCTGCCATTTCTTTGTGGGCTTGCTGGATCTATTGTTGTACCTTGGTTGGACCAGGCTCTTCCCATTTGCTTCATTTACAGGAGCTAGAGGATCACACACTGGCAGCTTGACCAAGGTTTATACATAAAATGATTCATAAAATGCAACTTGCTTAGATTACTACCTCAGTGTTGTATTTCGGATGTGGTGGCAGTATGCTACTCTTTTTCTCTCTGTCTCTCCCCATCTCTCTCATGTTCTTTCTCAGAACTACTGGCGGTACCACATCCCATCAGACATGGGTTACAACTACTCCTCATTACACTGAATAGTGCAGCTGCCAGGATGGCAGGTGGCAAACACAATGGACTTGAGATCTTTTCATCTAGCTTTTCCTATATAGTGTATGGTTATCCCTGATTGTAGATGAAATCAGTCACTTTCAGATTTAAATCTGTTGCACCATGGCTATGATGTCAAAAGTTTATCCATGATGTCAGCAAGAAAGAGAGAGAGAGACAGCAGTGGGGCGAGACGAGCTGAGGACGACAAGCAGCACAGCTGAGTCAGTGACAGGAGGCAGAGCTCTGAGTCCGACAGCATGGAGCTGCACTGGCAGGCACATGGATTGAGTGGGCTGCCACTTGATTGACTTAGCAACTAGTGCAAGCACTGAAGGGGAAGGGGACTGCCGTGGCCGGTAGTACTATGGCAATGAATCAAGATACCTTGCTGCACAACAACCTGGGTTTAAAAAAATGGTTGCAGTACTTTCATTAACCTGGGACCATTTGGAAGACACCTGGGGCACTGGCCCCAGATTAATGACCCCCTTTTCAAAACCCCTCAGATTTACTGCAAAGCACAAAAACATTTCTTGCTCACCATTTACTTCTGCTAGTTTGGAACACACACTGAACTGATGGAACACCAAGTGATATCCACGAGATCATTTGAACCTCATGATTTGTAAACCCACTGCGCTCACCCATCAATGACGTCTGTTTGGATGACATCATCATGTGTGCATATGCATCTGCTCGAGCACACATGGTTACCTAGGAAACTAGTACACAAAACACTACACTTATAAAAGCAAGAGCAATATTAAATGGTGAGCAAGAAATTGCAAGAAAATGGGTTAGTCCTATTCAATGTTTTAGAAGAGGCAAAGAGGACTACCCAACTGGGCAAGGGTCTTTTATTTCTTTGTCGTGAGTGTGAACTGATCCAGCATGACACCGAGGACTGACTAGTACAGGGAGTGATGTGTCCTGTCCTCCATAAAGCTGATCATCTCATTGACCCAGGCTTTATGCAAATGAAAGGACTGATGCGCCCTCTCTCTCTCATTGGAACATTTAATTCCTTTCAACTGCACAAAGTTTCCACCCCTTAGACTGTGATCAGTATCACAAGCCACTCACCTTGTCATTGGTCTGCACTACCCAGCCCACTGCAGCTCAAACTGCAATTGGCTCGGCAGTGACACACCTATAAAATGTTGTTATCCCAAGACATTTCTTGCGCACATTCAAGGAAACATAAAAATTACATCAATATAGAAGCCATTCTATGGATGCAAGCTACTGGGCAGTCAAAAACGCACTTACAATATGTCAGGATAGTAGGGGTGCACCCCAAGACTATCATATATGTCATGTAGTACAGAATATGCTGCACTCAGCAAGAGTTTAGATGGTTGGAACCTTTCAATAACAATCCCACCATCTGTAATACATGATACACCTAACATGAATGTTGACGTGACCTGTTTCCACCACTTAAATAAAATAATTGTAGAAGTACTTCATGTTACAATCCTGTATTTAAAACATACATTCCCAAACATTAAACCTCACTGTATAGGAAAATTAGGTAAATTAAACATGTCTCTGGTTGGCAACCATAAAATACACGTGTGCAGCCCTCTGCGGAGGAAACAGACTGAGTGCTTTCTAGAAATAAAACATTCACACACAGAAACAAAGAGAGAGAAGAGAGAAATCCCACTCCAGAGGTAGCATAGGAACTATTGTGCAATATTTCAACTAAAGCACTCCCCGAGAAAGCGTGCACATGGCTGTTGCCATTACAGCACACTCTGCAAGCGCATTCCTGACTGACTGTGCTGAATATTTATTGAAACTTTTTTTCACCAGGTAAGTGCAATGAGCCAGTGGCCCATTTTTCATGCATGACCCGGGAACATACATATACAGTCAAGATGTTACATGTTAATATTAATACGTAAACACAAAATTAAATAAACAATATGGTTGCTAACACAATCTAAGAGAAACATTTACAATGTAACTGACAAGAGATGTTTCCTCAAGTTTAATTTAACACCTTTGTGACTTATACCACCTTGAAGTCTCAATGTCCCAAACAGGAAAAAGTCCTTGATCTGTAGTTGGCTAGTACAGCACACTAAAGTTTTTTTTTTACCGAGGACCAGAACTACACAAGTCAGGTGTTCAAAAGGGTAATGTTTAAAGTCAGACAGAAGAGACATGGTCCTTATTCAAATACTTGTCACAGGCACAAAACAGGAAAACAGCCTTTTCTTTTAAACTTTATTTTTATTGGTAAAATTTAACATACATGAAGCACAATGCATATACATCAGTGTATACTCACAAGATCCATTTCAGTAGGTTTCTTAGCAAAACTCACCCAGGTTGCTACATTATAAGGGAGCGTCTATCCCAAATTGACAAATAATAACATGAAAAATTAAAATTTGTAATGCCACGTAGCCTGGACATAGTAAGAAATAGACTTCACATTATTCATACAATAAGCCTTCTAGAGGCATACTGGATCCAGAATAGCTTATTTGAGTATGTACGAGAAACCTGGATAAGCTGTAACACCTGAAATACCTTTACACAAATATGAACCAATTTAACAAGAAAAAGTTGGCTCACAACCCCTCGATAAGTAAAACATAATTAATCTTCACCTTAGTTTTTTAAATTGGAGCAGTTAGAGAGTTACTGGTCAAACCTTAGATCCTTACAGGAAAAAGTTACTCAGCTGCAGTTAAGTACAACAATAGAATTAAAGTCTTAGTAAGAACGTCATCTTGACCTCACACACTGCAATAGTCCAATGAGTCAAATAGAAATAGAAACTATGCAGTATACGATATTAAAGCAGCAGTGCAATAACAAGCATTTGTCAATGCTGAATGTTTGCTTGATGGCATTGGCATTGGTAGTGTAGGAGTTAGAGAGATGCATAATAGGAATGGCAGTGAAGTACTGAACTGACCAACCCACCACCACTCTGCAGAGACTGACAGGCGTTCGGGTGTGCCTTTGGGTCGTCAGGCATACGCCCATGCCATTTCACCACACCTACCCTGCAGACACCGACAAGTGTCATGGTGTGCCTGGGGTCTTTGGGCCTTATGCTCACCCCATTCTGTAAGGAAATATGGTGAGATGGGTGCAGTATAGGAGAATGGGGTGAACTTTGGGGCCGAAGAGTCCAAGGCACACCTCGATGCCTGTCACTGGCTGCAAGGTGTGGGTGGGGGTGGAATGGCATGAGCATTACAGGCGACAATCCCAAGTCACACCCCTGATGCCTGTCAGTCTCTACAGGGTGGGACGTTATGGTTGGAAACCCTAATGCCCCAGGTGTTCATTGGTATTTTCACTCCAAATTTTCAACATGGGTTTTCTGTGGCTCCCACCTCATGAACAGTGGCAATATCAGTTTGTTAGCCGAAAGCTGATTTTGCACAGCGACTATGCCATTGGGCACCACAGGTGCAAAAACACATTTCAAACAGGATGTGAAAATGACAGCTGTACTGTTCATGGGGAGGTGTAAAAAATGGCAATGTTGAAAATCTGGAGTGAAAATATAAAAAAACTGGTGAAGTCATGAGTGTGCGTAGAAACTGTGCAACACACACCTGTAATGTAATTAGTTTGGGGATTTTTTACAGCAGATCGTCAACATGGGCATTTTGGGACCTCTGCTCATGAACAGTGTCACTGTGATTTTCTTAATCTGTCCCGGAAAGTGATTTCCCACAGCAACCACGCACTTCTGCGCCGAAAGTGTGAAAACACATTTCAGCCAGGATGTGAAAAATGACAGCTGTACTGTTCATAAGGAGGTGTGGAAAAATGCCAATGTTGAAAATCTGGGCTGAAAATATTACAAATTCGTGAACTTACGAGGGAGCGTGGAAACTGCATAATGCACACTCGTAACACAGTCATTTTGTGGACTTTTGTCACCAAATTTTCAACATACCCATTTTAAGACCTCTGCTCATGAACAGTGTCACTGTGATTTTCTTAATCTGTTCCAAACATTGATTTCGCACACTGACTGCGCCATTGTGTGCTACATGCGGGAAAACACATTTGGTCAAGATATGAAAATGACTGCTGTACTGATCATACGGAAGTGTGGTAAAATGGCAATGTTGTAAATCTGGAGTGAAAACAGTAAAATTCTCACAATTCTGACGTGCGTTAGAAACTGTGTAATGCACACTTGTAAAACAGTCATATTTGGAATTTTTCACCAAATTTTCAACATAGGGTTTTGGAGGGCATGCCTTATGAATTGTGACACTGTCATTTCATTACTCAGTCCCGAAAGGTGGTTCCATGCAGTTACCACGAAATCACCTTTTGGGACCGAATAACAAAATGACAGTGACTGAGTTCATGAGGTGGGGTCCCAAGAACCCATGTTGAAAATTTGGTGAAAAGTTCCCAAAATGGCCGAGATATGCACCAAAGTTGAAAAACCCATTTATGTCATTATTCCAGCTTACCAACATTTCTTCAGTTTGCGGTCGGCTTTGAAGAGTGCAGGACGGTTCCTGGTCCACCAAAGATCATCGCTGGCCTCCAGAGGTAAGTATGGCATGAGGGGTGTGGGAGGTGGGGTACCCAGAGGGTGGGTGCAGATTGGGTTGAGGGGCAAGAGAGTCAACGAGGATAGTTTCTTTTGTTCTAGTTTTTTTTTAAGATGACATGGGACTTTTTGCCGCGCTGGGGTGGGCTCCCAGTGTGGCACCTGCAAGATTTGTTGTGGTGGGGGCAGTGGAGTCAATGGGGATTAGGCACCCCTGTAAGCCACAGACTTGGCCATGCTGGGGGTGGGCTCCCAGCGTGGCACCAGGAAGTTTGCTTTGGGGGGGCAGTGGGCCGATGTGGGATTGAGCATCCCTATCGTTCATACAGTGTGCGGGGGTGGAGGGGCGCATGAGCGCGAAAATGCTGGGGTGGGCTCCAGCATGCTACATGGAATTTTTCGTGAGGGGATGAACTGTCTATGACAGTTCAGATGTAGTGTAGAGGCGCCAGCAATTTGCAGAGACTGCAGATTGCAGTCTGCAAATTGCCTACATGTTACCACCGCTGATTGTAGCAGTGTTTTCTCAGAAATGTAGACCACTGCATCTGAATGGCTGTCATAGGCAGCTCAGACATTCATTGGTGTGGTGCAGCCATGCCTGCAAAAGGAGCAAGGCATTGGAAGTGGGGCACACCTCACGAAAACTCGTGTGGTGGCACTATGTTTCTTGCACATGCATGCAAGCAAACATAAAAACAGTTTTCAACGTCCGGTGGCACTGAGGTTAGGCGCGATGCCACACCTCACTCCACACCGCAACCCGGGTTTGGGAGCAGACTCCGTCGCTGGTGGTCGGCTGGGAGGAGAATGGCTTAAGTGTTGCATGACAGTTCGCCATCTCCAGGGAGCGGGTGGAGAGGCCAATGCCCATCACACTTGTGTGACTCTCGGGCGGAGGCTCTGGGGAATGCAAGCCCCAAATAGAAGGATGGGCACAGTGGATGTCGGCATCTAACGCCTTGATGTCAGGGGTTCGTACTGCACTGGCAGGAGAAAAAGTGGAAAAACACCTGTCGGCTCTGGGATGGCCGGGCTTCAGGGGCATGCCTCCGATCTGCCCTGCTCACCGACCACCTTCAGGCCCGACGAAATGAAGGATTATGGGGTTCTCACCCCACCTCGTCCGTGCTCGGGGGGGGCAAGCTGAAGCTACATGGGGGACTGGGGGGTAGGTACTGGTGAGCAGGTGGTAGGAGGATGACCCATTGGATGCCCTGAAGGGTTGGAGTCAGCTGGCAGTAGGAAGGAAAAAGTATAATTTCAACAAAAAAATAAATGGTTTTCCAAAAAGCATTACAGCTACAATTAATAAAACATATTCGTATACCTGTCAAATCTGCTTTTCTAGATATCTCCTATGCTGCACACCAGAAGCTTTTTTTCCCTCAATCCTAACTCTTTCTACAATGCTAATTATAAGGCAAATGTAGCAGCCGTTTTTTTTTTCTTGATGGAAAAATAAATTAAAACATTTATCACTCAGAACATGTCTGGACTCCTTTATGATGAAATAAAGGTAGTGTCAAATATTTTTCTCAATTTCATTGCACTGCTGCTTTTTACATTCGTTTGCGCTCATGTGCAAGGAACGTCTTGGGAGAATAGGACAGTTTGGAAGTGTGACTGTCCATGCAATCCACTGCTCCGTTGAGCAGGCGTGGTGAGTCCTGACCAATGGATGTGGGTGCTGTTGTATGACAGTGGTGGCTTTCACTTCAAAGAAAACCACCGCTGTGTGCTACAACACCTCACGCTCCCAAAGCTTTGGTGCCACACTGGGAGCCCACCCCAGCGAGGCAAATCTTGTTTTGACTGACGGGGTGCCCCAACTCCTGTCGGCTCCACGTCCCCCAAACAGCTTTCCTGCTGCCATGCTGGGAGCCCACCCCAGCATGGCAAACATCCCACGTTGCACCGCTGTGGCTCACAGCACCTCCGTCCCACCCCAAAGCTGTGGTGCCACGCTGGGACCCACCCAACATGGTAAACCTTGTTTGTGGCACGGGTGCCCAATCCCCATTGGCTTCGCGCCCCCAGCTGTTCTGCCACGCTGGGAGCCCACCAGCATGTCAAACGTCCCGCGTCATCTTTTTGTTTAAAAAACCTGTAAATTAAAACAGTCCCACAGCCTCCCTGGCCCCCCCACAACCGCACTACCCACTGTGCACCCTGCCTCCCACACCCTCACCCCATACTTACCTTCGAGTCCGGCGCGACGATCTTTGGTGAACGGGAACACGCTCTGCACTCTTCAAAGCCAACCGTGAACTGAGGAAATGCCGTAAGCTGTATAATGGGCTAGATGGGGTTTTTCAACTTTGTTGCATATCTCAGGCATTTTGGAATTTTGCACAATTTTTCAACATGGGGTTTTGGGACCCTTCTCATGAATGATGTCACTGTCATGGCGTTATTAGGGCCGAAGGTGATTTCACAGCCACTGCGTGAAATCACCTTTTGGCCTGAATAATGAAATGACACTGCCAGCGTTCATAAGGTGGGCTCTCAAAAAGCCTATTTTGAAAATTTGGTGGAAAAATTCCTAAAAATGACCGTTACTGGCGTGCATTGCACAGTTCCTCACGCAGGCTCATAAGTTCACTAATTTTCAATATTTTCACTCCAGATTTTCAACATTGCCATTTTCCACCTTCTTATGAGTAGTACAGCTGTCATTTTTCATCTCACCCAAAACGTGTTTCCGCCCATGTAGCGTACAATGGCGCAGTCGGTGTGTGAAATCAATGTATGGGACACATTAAGAAAATCACAGTGACACTGTTCATTAGTGGAGGTCTTAAAATGGCTATGTTGAAAATTTGGTGAAAAAATTCCTAAAAATGACTGTTTTACGAGCGTGCGTTGCGCAGTTCCTACGCAGGCTCATAAGTTTGCGAATTTTCAATATTTTCACTCCAGATTTTCAACATTGCCATTTTACCACACCTCCTCATGAGAAGTACAGCTTTCATTTTTCACATCCTGCCCAAAACGTGTTTCCACCCATGCAGCGCACAATAGCGCAGTCGGTGTGTGAACTCAATGTATGGGACACATTAAGAAGATCACAGTGACACTGTTCATGAGCAGAGGTCTTAAAATGGCTGTGTTGAAAATTTGGTGAAAAAATTCCTTAAAATGACTGTTTTACAAGTGTGCGTTGCACAGTTGCTATGCACGCTCGTAAGTTTGCGAATTTTCAATATTTCCACTCCAGATTTTCAATATTGCCATTTTACCACACCTCCTCATGAGCAGTACAGCTGTCATTTTTCACATCCTGCCCAAAACGTGTTTCCACCCATGTAGCGCGCACAATGGCGCAGTCGGTGTGCGAACTCAATGTATGGGACACATTAAGAAAATCACAGTGACACTGTCCATGAGCAGAGGTCTCCAAAAGCCTATGTTGCAAATTTGGTGAAACAATGTCAAAAAATGACTGTGTTATGAGCGTGCGTTGCGCACTTTCCACGCACACTCATAACTTTGAGAATTTTCAATATTTCCACTCCAGATTTTCAACATTGCCATTTTACCATACCTCCTTATGAGCAGTACAGCTGTCATTTTCACATCCTACCCAAAACGTGTTTCCGCCCATTTCATGGCACACAATGGCTTAGGTCAGTGCAAACTCAATGTATGGGACACATTAAGAAATCACAGTGACACTGTCCATGAGCAGAGGTCTCCAAAAGCCTATGTTGCAAATTTGGTGAAACAATGTCAAAAAATGACTGTGTTA
The DNA here is from genome assembly GCA_016271365.2 of Neoceratodus forsteri. NCBI lineage: Eukaryota > Metazoa > Chordata > Ceratodontiformes > Ceratodontidae > Neoceratodus > Neoceratodus forsteri. Next base: position 157,943,553 of record CM057458.1, on the reverse strand, counting down.
CGAGCGTGCGTTGCGCACTTTCCACGCACACTCAGAACTTTGAGAATTTGAAATATTTTCACTCCAGATTTTCAAAACTGGCATTTTTTCACACCTCCTTATGAACAGTACAGCTGACATTTTTCACATCCTGGCTGAAATGCGTTTTTGCACATCCAGCGCACAATGGTGTGGTCAGAGTGAGAAATCAATGCACAGGACAGATTATGAAAATCACAGTGACACTGTTCATGAGCAGAGGTCCCAAAATGCCTATGTTGAAAATTTGGTGACAAAAGTCCACAAAATGACTGTGTCATGAGCGTTCATTGCGCAGTTTTCATGTACGCTCATAAGTTCGAGAAATTGTTGTATTTTCACTCCAGATGTTCAACATTGCCATCCCTTCACACCCCCTATGAATGCTACAGCTGTCATTTTTCACATCCTGCCCGAACTGTGTTTTTGCACATGTGGAGCAGAATGGTGTGGTCGCTGTGGGAAATCAACGTTCAGGACAGATTAACAAAATAACAGTGGTACTGTTCATAAGCAGAGGTCTCAAATGCTTTTTATGAGGTGGGGGTAACAAAAGGTCATGCTGAAAATTTGTAGTGCAAATACCAGCAATACTACAGGGCATTAGAGTAAAGCACCATACGTGTCTCACACCACTGCAAATACCTGCGTTTAACATCCGGTATTGACAAATGCTTGTTTAAGATATGTGGGCTGAAAAGTAACTTAAACTCTATATGATATACTTATGAGGAGAGGAGGAATACCAACTCTGAGTGCAGCCATGCAGTTAGCAGCATTTTGAGACCAGATATCCCTGTCTAAAACCACCTTGTTTCACACAATATATGCAGTTATATAAAACATTAAATTTTAAAAAAGGCACTACTGCACCCCACTCTCCTGCACTCAATCCCTCCCCCTTGTACCCTTTTCTCACCATCAATTCAAAACTGGAACTTAGCATGCACATTTCTATAGCTAGCTCGATCGTTGACGTCTTCTCTCTTGACAGCTGAAGTGTTGACAGTCTTTTTAAATTTTGACCACCAACTTCCCAGCCTTTGCAGTATCCCCAAAAATGTTCACTCTATCACAGTATGTAATTTTCAGTTTAAGCAGGTACTGGAAAGAAAGTGACACTGTTAATTCCCTCAGTGTTGAACAAAGTGAATTAAATGATTACTGATTACTGATTCACTGACAGAGCAAAGGCGATGGCACATTTATAAGGTAGAAAAGAAATGGGCAGACTGGATGGGCCTTTGCGTCCTTATCTGCCCAACTTCTATGTTTCTATGTTTCTATTAATGCCTGCCTAGGTGGTGTAACTGAAGTCTGGGAAAAGGAAAACTTCTGTCCATGTGTGACTGCTATTGGATTCAGCCTCTGAGCTGGCTTCTGAATCCCATCTCTTTCCACACTAGAAGCAGTCACTACCATGACGCTCCAGGGTAACTCAGCCTGCCCGAACCCGTGGTGGGGCATGATTCTGTATGCCCTGATAACCACCAGAGCCCACTCCAGTAGGGTTACACCCTTTTAAGAAGCCTAAGTGGGACATTTCATACTGAAACATGATTTTTTCCTAGGTCAGTATGTAACCTTGACTAATGCAACAGACTTCTTTTCTCTAAATAATCAGAAATAATACTAAGTGTTGCAGTATTTTAGTTGTTCATATTGTTCCCTAACTTTTTAAGCCATTTTAGGTAGAGTATCATAGTGTTCTGCAACTTCTAGAGGAAAGTAAGAAAATATTTTTCCTAATATAGGGTCAAGACATTTAGCATTTTGCCTGTTTTGTGGAAGGCACAGCTGTCCAAATGAGGACTGCCCTGACAAAATCAGGACAGGTGGCAATCTAAAACTCCAACTGCAGCTTCTCACATGCCACAGTGCCACACAGCCCACTGGCTTATCCCACACCATGGTCTCAGGGAGGCCTACTATGCTGATATTGTGGGACTGCACATGTTTTTTAATATTCTCCAGGCAGTACCTGAGAAGGTGGTTTTCTTTAATGAGGCCAGTCATAGCCACAATTGCCCTCTCTGCTGCTCTGTAAGCACTCTAGCTTCAGACATGGTTGTTAATAACTGCATCTCACAAGTAGATAGTCTTTATTTGAAAGTCCCCAACTTTCTAAATTGGCAAATAGATCTACACATCAACCATGAGCCTTGATAGCTTGTAAAACTTCTGTTAGTGTGGTTTCCGATTTACCAGATGTGCCTAACTTAGAGTCAGCTGCTGTGGCCTACCGTTCCCACTGCCCTCCTCTGTCCTAACCATTTTTTTGGGTGGTCCAATATTTTAGCTGCTTCAAAATTGCACACTCTATGGTTAATGTCTATTTCAGTCCAACTTAGCAAAAATACCAAGGTTTTTGCTGCTGAAAACCACTTTTTAGCCCCAGTTTGTGCAATTTCACCCGGGAGCTGCAGAAATCACAACCTACTCTGGTGACTGTTAACTCTGCCCCAGGAAAAGCCTTTTAGACATTTCCCCTGAACTACAATGGGAAGAAATGGACTATACCTTACCGTAATTTATCTGGAATAAGGGTTACCTTACCATTCTATTTGTAAATTATTTTTTCCTTTTACCAATTTTCAGTCAATACAGTTTTTATTCAGCATAGTTTGCCATGTGTAAAAGCAAAACTTAACGTTAATATAGCAATTACATACAGCCACCTGAAAATTCTATCCGCAAATTGCACAATGAAATTACTGGTAGCTGGCAGGATTTAACATACAGCAGCAGAAATGGAGGAAGTTTCCCACTATGGGACAGCGTGGGGGGGGGGTCCTGAAGCAGGTAGTAAAAATGCAAATTCCACAGTCAGTTATAGAATTCAATGATTTTGCTATAAGAGCCCTACTTGGGGGGGCACAAGGGGAAGAGGCTGGTGACCCACCTGGGCATCTCCTATAGAACATCATCTAGTGTCACATAACTTACTAGAGAGAGCTACAGGGCTGAACATGTATTACGGGACTCAGTCACCTAACAAGGTTGAACTGACCCGAGTAATGGGAGACCATGGAACAAATTTCCTGTCTTTCTCTATCATCCTTTTACCTTTTCTAAAGGGAAAAACATCATTAAACAATACTACTTTAAAGTGACTCTAAAAAAGATGTGCGAGGTTGTGAATCGTTCTTGCAGGAAACTGGGTAACTCTTAAAGAGCTAGTGGAGCCAAAACAGGCAGATAGGAAAATAATACAAATTTTAAGCAGTAGTCAGTTGTAACTTTTTATTTCTGAAGTATTTTTCTTTTTCCTTTTGCTCATCAGAAAGTATTCTATGTGATAATATTGCGCTGGATGTGTGGAACAGTTCTTAGCCTGGCAGCTGACATAGTTTTCTCTACTGCCCCACACTACATCATCAGCATTATGATCTCACTGACAGTGACATCACAGGTAAATGAACTGGCAGTCACTCACTTGCTCTTCCTGTGTAGCAGTGATGTCACGGTCAGTGAGGTCACAATGCTGATGATGTAGTGTGGGGCAGTAGAGCAAGATATGTCAGCTGCCAGGCTAAGAGCTCTTCCACACACACCTGCTAACCTCAGGTAAGCAATCTTCTAATTAAACAAAGTGAAAAGAAAAAGTCCCTCAGATATAAAAGGTAATGGCTGGCTACGATTAATTTTGGGCAGTACACTAGCTCTTTAAATTAAAGGACTGCACTAAGGGTTCTTCACCTTCACAGTACACTCCACTGATGTAGGTATTGTACTAATAGAACTAATGACCATTGAATACATTTTCCTAACAGTAAACCTCTAGTTGCATTTTGAAACTTGGTGTTCATACAGAGATGCAAAGGATGGTGGTACAAAATAGGAGTAAAAACCAGCATTTAATTGTAACCCTCCTGTTTGGGGGACATACCAGTTTGCCCCTTGGGTGGCTGCCCCATATCTTGGCTCTCTTCTGTTTTACACTATGTTCCCCATTTTTGTCCTGGTCCTTCTGTGCCCCTTATAGCCCCCTTAGTGCCCTGGTTCCTCCCTCCAGCCCCGTAGTGCCCTGGTTCCTCCCTATAGCCCCATAGTGTCCTGGGTCCTCCCTTCAGCCCTGTAGTGCCCTGGGTCCTCCCTCCAGCCCGTAGTGCCCTGGGTCCTCCTCCAGCTCCACAGTAGTTTTTAATCCAGAATGGGGCTGGAGGAGCTAAACTGCAAACCGCCAATTGGATTTGCACCTTGAGTGCATTCCGGTACTCAGCGCATGTCAAAAGCACATATCGGTTTTCAGTCAATCTCGGTTATTTGGGTTGCCTCTCCGCTGGTCCCGGTTCCAGTGTTAAGGGAAGAGGGACCACAGACCTGGAAGAGACTGGAGGAACAATGGAGGAGAATAAAAATGTTTTAGTGAGCCAATCACGCTAACGGATTTGGAGACGCCTCATAAATATTAATGAGGTGGCACTGAATATTCCTGAGGGAGCCTGTTTAACGCTTGGGGGCAGAAAGTAATCGGCACTAGTGACAGGCTGGAAAATAAATAAAATCTTAAATTGTTTATTGGGCTAATAGAGGGAAGAGGTTGCTAAAGAACAGAGATGAAAAATAGATTTGTAACCCCTAGGTGGCGCTATCCCAAGGGCTACTACCCCTGCCTGCTTGGCTAGTAGCAGGTTAAGGGGCCTGAGTTCTGAAACGGGTGCCTTCACCCGGAGGTCAGGGTTGGTAATGGTCAAGCTAACCTGGGCACAGCCCTCTGGGACACTGTAACCCCCCTCTTTCCCCTCTAGTGGCCTGAACACTGTACAATAATCACTTTCACAATACCCTTGGTACACCACACACGTGCCCACACTGTTTGCACTTACCACCAGGGCTGGTTCCTCTGGCTCGACCCTGGGGAACCCCTGAAAACAAGGTTATGCACAGCAAATAGCAACAGTATAGTACTTTGAGCACAAACTGGAACCACAGTCAGAGTACATGCAGAAAATGTTAGATCTGATTTATTCAGGGGACTTGAACAAGGGAGGGTCAAAATCAGGTTAATTAGCTTAAAGGTTATATCAATCAATCAGTTATGCATGCGCTTTGAGTTCCCCCACACAGTCCACCTCTGGGTACCCAGATGAAGTAGAGACGGGCGAGCCAGGACCGTTGCCAGGGTTGCAGCTGGTTGGGGCCCTGTGATGGAAAACACAACATGCACAGTACACAATATTTGTAATCCAGAGCCAGAGGGCTCAGTTCGTAAAGGAAACAAAATAACAAGACAATCAGATGACACACTCAGATTAAGCTGTTGTTGCTGGGAGCTACTCTGGTATTTACTCACGATACCCAAGACTGGACACAGGCTGGACAAAATCGAGACTGCAGATGGTTGATCTGGAATGCCAGGAGAAGCAAGGCCCACCTTGAATCACAGAGGCATCATTCCTGTTCAAGCATGGAGCAGGGGCTGGTCCCCAGGCAGGTCCCTCGTCGATGGCTTCTCTGTGCAGTGGGTAGTCTGGCTGGGCTAGTCTGGCAAGGCCCAGTCCACATGGAGACAAATTTGGGTGCAGTCCGTTTTGGGCTGGATACAGCTTCCAGCAAGCAGAACACAGTTCACACAGTGGGGAACTAACTCACAACCCACTAGCAGCTTATAGCACATTTACATGTACGGGAATGCTACTGTACCAGGCAAAGTGCTCCCCGGGCACAATCGTAAAGTCTCTGCACACACCGGGACCTTAGGGGTAGCTGGAACTCCTGACAGGCCAATCGCATTCAGCAAAAATATTCGGTCTTCTTCAGATTGAGCCTGGCCCACTTCAGTAGCTTACTTTAGTCACACAAACTTGGATTTAGTCCAAATTAATTCTCTTTTCTCCCTCTCAGGAGCAGCACACCGGCATGCAGGCCAAAAACTTAGCCTTTTCAGAGTTCTCCCATGCAAATCCACTCAGGATAGCTGCTCAGAAACACTTCAGCTCCTTCTTGCTCTGCTTCCAGCTTAGTTCTAACTGAAAACTGCAAGCAGCCTGGACTTCAAAAGATCCAAAAGATTTGGTTGGCGATTTAGCTGTCAGTCTAAAGCAAGAGCTCCCCTTCAGTTGCAAAAAGGCACAAAAAGCTCCAAACTAAAGTTCCTACAGATTTTGAATTCAGACAGCTCCTGTAGTCTGGCTACATTTTAGATCCCACCAGTACTGTTTGGTCCAATTTGCAGTCCAGGACCAAGATAGTGGAGACAAACAAAACAGTCCTTGCTACAAAGAAAGCAGGTTAGACAAACTACATAATAATTACCACTCTAAATGATTTTCAGTAAATAGTTACATCTTTCAACAGAGCTCCCTCAGATTACTTAAGCTGTAATTAGGCAGCTCTTAAAGAGACAGTACACAGAGGCTATACAGGCTCTGGTAATCACATTAAACTGCTAAAACACAGGACACCAGCCTGGTAGTAAGCATTTAGAAACACTCAAGGAAGGCTTTTTGGGAACCCCCATTTGTAGGGGGGTTACAGATTAATACAACAGCAACAGGATGTGAGAATGGGACATTATCTGGACTGTAGTGGGACTATATGTGTGGCTGCCTGGGAGCAGTCTAAAATGGCAGCAGCAACAAATAAAGGGAAGAATGAAAATAATAAATACTGCCAGTGCATCAAAGGGCACAGAACCTGCTACAGAATGGTGGGGGAATTTTTGGTTAAAACTGTTTATGCCGGCTGCAGGAACTTTGTAAAGTTGGAAACCTGTATGGATTCAAGTGGGACTGTTTTCTCAGTAGCCATGTGATCACACTACAACCAATCAGAGGGCCAGATTTCACCAGCTGGACTGTGGGACTGCTAAAAGGAATGTTGGGGGAGCTGGGGAAAGTTTATCGCCTTTTCTTCAGAAAATAAGGCATTGAGGGGCTTTATACATATTAATTTTCGTGAAGGACAGTGGCTCAAACCAATGGGGAGCTTCTGGAGAGCTCCCAAAGAGAAGAACTTTTGCTTTTGAATCAGTTTGGTGGGAGCCCTCCAGAGGAGGGCTCCAATCCCTATGCAGAGAATGGGACTGCAAGGTTGGGAAAGGATCTGCCTGGGGCTGCCAGCAATTTGTCCAGCCAGGGCTGGTCATGTCTTTCCCCATTTGGAGAGTGAAAGGAAGTTTGTTCAGGCAGCTTTGCTGAGAAGAGAGAAAAGCTGCAGTGTTTTGTTACAGGTTGCTGTGGTAAGAAGTGGCATCACAGCGGTGAAAGTGTTCAAAGAAAAGGTTGACTGGATTTGGAAAATGGATTGTGGAAATGGACTGGCTTTGAGTTAAAGAGGATGAGGACAGAGCCTCTTCTGTTTTCATCTGCACCACAATGGTGAGACATCAGTGATGAGAGATTTGTGTGAGAGAATTGTGGAAAAGAAAAAAGGTTCTGTCTAACCCTAGAAAAGACAAAGTATCTAGAGAGAAAAGGGAAGGACATGAGGTTTAAGGACTGGTACGAACATACAAAATTGCCAGCAGATAAAGGCCTTATGGTCTATCAAGTCTGATCGATTGTGCAGCTGGCAGCCATTATATTGCAGCTGCCCCTCCCCCTCCAGTGACCTTTCCCTTACCCTGTCCCATCCCCTTTTGAAGCAGCCCACTGCTCTACAGGATGCCACGTCCTCTGGCAATGTGTTCCACCCAGACACCACCCTCTCCATAAAAAAGTGTCTCCTCATTTCCCTCCTGAACCTTCCCCCTTCCAATCTCAGATTGTGCCCTCGATTGTCCCTCCCCCTCCTTAATTTGAAAAGCCCCTCTGTGCCCATCTCATTTATTCCCTTCATGTACTTGAAGGTTTCAATCATGTCCCCCATCCCTCCTCTGCTCCAGGAGTACATGTTCAACTCCTCAGCTTGCTCTTGTAGGGTAAGTCCCTAGCCCCTGGACCATTTTGTTTCCTGCACTGCATCCTCCAGTAACCTAATGTCCTTCTTCAGGTATGGTCGCCATAACTGCACACAGTACTCTAGGTGTGGTTTAACTAGTGACTTGTATAGCAGCAGGATTGGTGTTGGAAAATGGATAATGGAATCTGGACTGGAATCTGGTTCTGAGAACATACAAACATGCGAAGAAGCCAGCAGAAGAAGGCCATTTGGTCTATCAAGTCTGCTCGTATTGCAGGGTCCATAGCTTGAGCTAATGTTCCTGCCCTCCCTTCCCACTCTTCCCATCCTCCTTACCCATAAATATTCGTATCATGAAGTTGAAGAGAGAAGTCTTCTTCCATGTTCATCTGCACCTGCGTGGTGAAAAAGAGAATTTTGTTTAATGCATCACAAGGACTGAGAGAGATCTTGTGCTCAAGAGAGATATTTGATGGAACTATGTGTGAGCCAGAGCAAGAGTGGCTGCTGCATTGAAGTAGAGATTGTGAAAGTAGAAGATTGGCAGAAGCCTACCAGGCCAGGGACTTGCTGTCTGCTCTTGAAATACAGCTGAGGAAAGAAACTGTTGTTGTGAACCTGGAGTTCAGACCCTGCTGTTACCCTTGAGGTCTCAAAGACAGAAAAGCTGAGGAAAACTGCTCAGGTTGCACATTGGAGCTGGTCACCAGAAGAGAGAAGAAAGATTTGAAGTTTCCATCTTAACCCAGAGACAGGTGGGAATTCGCTAACTCTCACCAAGTGGGGTCTGCTGGCTGCAGGGGTTTATGCCCAAGTACTAGGTAGTCTGACCTGTGAGGAGCCACTCCTTGGTCTGGGTCCCCAGTAGTTGGTGGTCCTTGCGCAGTAGCACTGCAAGGTGCCTGAACAGGCTAAATGGGACAAGCTGTGAGACCTTCAGTCAAGCTGAAGATCCAAGCTGCAGCATTCTTCCCCATTAAAAGTCCACCAAGTCATCGATCCCAGGGTTTTGCTGTTCCATCAACCCCAGGACTTCAGTCATGGAGCCACCCGAGGACTGATTTTGCAGAACCATGAGTAACAGAGAATTGCCCTGCACCTGGGCGATAAAGTTAACACAAGTTTAGGCCCCATGGCATAGAAAAGTTTAGAATAATCCAAGAAAGATGTAAAAAGTTAATTTCATTCAAGCAATGCGCACCAACGTTGGCTGACCAGCTGCACCATAGGCCTGCAACTAGAGGGCTGGGTTCCAGGGACAGATGTCTGAGGGAGTTATCTGAACTGGTACCAGATGGGGGTTTTGTGCAAGTTAACATCTGCAGCAGTTAGCTAGATTGAGAGTTGGTGGCTGCAACAATCAAAATGTGGGTTTTAGTCTAAGGTGAAAATAAAGGAATAATGCATGACAGGGTGTGTGTCATGCTGGGATAATGCCACGCCTGGGGGGGGTTGGCAGCACGAGGCCGAGGGCCGAGTGCGTCCACTGCCCCAGGCCTGGCATTATCCCAGCACTACACACACCCTGGAGTGCATTATTCCTATTATACAGTTGCTTGTTGTTATATATAAAATAAAAAAAAAAAATTTAAAGAATGTTTTTATTAGTGTGGAAAAATATTTTTGTTTCTTAAGAGGAGATGCAAAAAAAGAGGTCCAAAAGCTCCTCATCCAAACAATCATCAATTGATTCACAGTGCTGAGACTAGACCTGCGGTGTTATGCTGGGATAACACCATGGGTCCAGCCCCAAACTGACCAATCACAGTCCAAGAGTCTTTCTTGCCATTGTATAATGTTTGTTTTAAAATGCAGATATCAAAAAATGCCAATCTCTAATTGCAGTTGAAAAATATTCTGCTTAACCTCTAATCCAATCTCCCCTTCTTAACCCTCCCCATGTAAATAAATGTGATGTTACTGTTTGGAAAAGTTCTGACTCGAGAGCCTGATTTGGTGAGCATATTATTAGGTGAAGTTAAAAATGCAAGTGTCGAATTTGGAGGATTTCAGTTCTGGTATCCATGTCTGGGGTGCTTGTATGGAGGGATGGGTTGGTACAGTATCCCAGGGGGTTGTATTGGTAACATCATACCCACTTAAATTGTATTCTAGGTGGAGGCACTGCCATTTTATTTTCTAACTTGGGAAAGGACCCCCGGTAACAGCTGTATGGGAACCCAGGCCCCTCATCCTCTACCCCAGGCAGGGGTAGTAGCTCTCTTTAGGATGGTGCCAGGGCTACACAATTGCTACCCTTTAGTGTGATACACAAGTGAACTACATAGGCTTGGAAGGGTAGGAGGACTACTGCAACTGTATCACAATGCTGATGAGGTAACCCAGTGTTAGTTGGTGCAAAAGGGATTGGCATCTGCTAACATGTTGGTGTGAAATTCACACAGATTGGTTATTGACAAAATTCAGTGGTGGAACAGACACAGAAGGCAGAGGCTGAGTCGCCTTCTCCTTTTTGCGACAACTGGAATTTGCTCCCCGCCACTTTTTTCTGTGAAACAATAATGTTACATGTATTGACCAATAGCTCCAGAATGTCAGATTTAGTGAAGACCTAATATACTGTACCTTGCTGAAAGGCAGCACATTTAAACTTTCCTGCAAGCACTGTAGAACTTACTAAATAAAATTTGCCTACTAGTGAGATAAACACCCTTAAAGTAAGGTTACTCTTTTCAAAAAGCAGCAATGAGTTGAAGACAGTCTTAGGCAGAGAACTGGAGGGTGCAGCTAGAAGTTTGCGATGCTTCAGCCTCTCTAAAAAGATCTAGCTCTCTCAGTTAATGCCTACTTTTGGGCTTGCAGATTCCACTTTTTCATGGCCTGCTGGCCTGTCCCTGCCAGCTCAGTGCACCCACTTCCCTATCTTGAAGTATGTCCTAGCACTTAGCAGAAACCTCCATCCAAACCTCATTTATTTGCAAACATGGATCTGTTGTCAGTATTCACCCCAGCACCTTCCTAGCTGTACTTGTGTCCCCAGTTTACTGTTTTCATCCCCTACTGCCTCTGTATAGCTTTCTACCGGGGAGGTATAAGTTATAAAAGACTGTTATTAGGTTAACAGGGTCTCTGACAGGGTTGAATAAGGCCCTGCCTCATTTGTTATGCAGAAATAATTTAAATGCAAGGGTCTGTTCTATCTTCCTTTCTGTCTCTTGTCTGTCTGGTTATGCAACCAAATTTTCTTAAGACCTATGAACTGATCACTCTGATGATTTTGCAATTCTTCGCCTCTCGCTATCTCACTGCCTTCCCTTGATATTTCTGTCTTTTCTTCCCACCTTTTCATATCTGCAGTGCGGTGGAGTTAGACTACACCCTCAGCTGTGACTGATGGACCACTTTTCTATCTCCTTATTTCCTAACTACCAAAACTTCTGTTGAGAAACAGTTAATGCTTTTCTCTTTGCTTTTCTTCTTTCTCCCCCCTACCCTAGGTTGACCACCTAGCGTAGATCATAACTATTCCTATTAAACTTCCTACTAGTTCTCTCTTTTTATTCCTTTTCCATTTCCATCCATCCAGTCCCTGGAATGATGCCCAACACCCAGACAGGTCTTGTATAAAGTGCATAGTGCATTTTGTGTACACAAAACATGAAGGCTTTTTTAAATAGGAATACATGCAGTTAAAGCATTTTTAAATAAAAAGGATTCAGAAGCCATTTAAACAAATAATAATTTCATGATTAGTATAGTTATAAGAAATCCTTAAGGTATTTTCATAAATTCACATTATAAACCTGTTACTGTGTGAAGCTAAACACAAAACTATGGTATGCTTTATAAAAACGTTTAGTGATTATGAATCAGAGATACAGAGAGTCACTATCTGTGAAGATATACACTGTACCTTTAATTGAACTAGGAAGTCCTCTGGAACAAACAAACTCCCTTGGTTTTAAAACAGCATGTCCAGACATGTAACAGCATGTTCAGACATAAAAATAGAAAGGGCTTCATCAGGTGACCCCACCAAAAGATATAAAGCCTCTTCTCTGAGTTCACTTCAGGTCAGTCCAGCGGGCTTAGCCCTGATAGAGAGAGACTGAGGTTCTACTGCTACTGTAGACAAGCTGTTGAATGCAGATTAACAGAGTCTTAGGAGCTCTAAGATCCAGGACTGTAATATGTGAGAAACTACTGATGTTAAGTAGTGATTTTATTTGCAATTGTTTTGTTTTCATTTATTATTTTTGAAATTTTGAAAAATAAATATCACACCACAGTGTATTTTAAACCTGTAAATATGCCTCATCTGAAGTTTATTCCCCACACTGTGACAAACCTGGTATTAGAAGTGGGACAGTACTGGTTGTCTAGAGAAATAAGAGGGAGACAGTACCCAGATACCAGCCCTGGTATCTAGACATGGGCCAAAGAGCAGGATGGCATACCTCCAGGATCTCATGGGTGCCAAAGATCTGCTAAAGGAGGAGGGGCTTACGGTGTGCATACAGAGCCCAGGTGAGGAGAACTGGAGAGGAGCTATTGCCTGGATTGGACTTCAATGGAATGCAAAGGTGGACCAGTGCCAGAGAAAGGCGGAGCACCGCTGCCAGGTGCTGATGGAGGGTTCCCAACCGGAGGATTTCATGGCAGCGGTAGAGGACCAGGATCCATGGGTTCTAGAGGAGGCAGAGGACCCCCTGATGGAATCTTTGTTGCCAGCCACATTTGAGATCCCATTGTTGCCCATTTTACTGGGCTGCTGCTACTTGGAGGACAATGAGATGAAGGCCCCAGGTAAGACAGTTTTGGGACATATGCATACTGGGGTGAAGACTACAAGCAACAGGAAGACACCATGGTGGCTAAAGGGACTTTCCATGTTTTGAACCCCTGTGATATGGGATAAAATGTATGAAACATTTAATGTTTAAAATGAACATAGCTTTTAAGGCTGGTGCTGAGTACCGTCAGTTGAGGGTACCTGAATGGCATAAGGGTTAAAGGAAACCCCAGATACATTCCAAATAAGGACTGAAAGAACCCCAAGTATGTTAAAATAAGGGTTGAAAGGAAACCCCAAAGGTTTTGGAGTTAGGAACTGGCAGGTTGATGTTCAGCATGTGAAAGTTTCTTGTCTACCAGAAAATATATGAAAGTGAAATGGATAAATACAACGTATGAAATGATTACAAGAAATGTATAACATAAAAGAAATGTCTATACTGTAGGATATAAAATGAGGAACCAAAAATCATGGAAGATCTAGGTATGTGGTGGAACCTTTCATTGGGCCCCTGAGTGGAAAAAATGTGTTAGAATGGGGTTAGAGGTGGGTACAACTCACCCCAGAGAAAGCTGTAGTATAAGCCTGTATGACCACCCTGTTAGGTAGATGGAGGAAGCTAGAAGTCCACATAAAACTGCTGTGTATTACTTCCTCTCTTTTAATGTACTGATGAATGTATGATAATGGTTGCACAGGGTTCTGAAACGATGCCAAGTGATGGGTTCTGAAACAATGCCAAGTGATGGGTGCTAAAATAATGCCTATTGATGGGTGCCTAATAGTACATATAAAACGTCTGAGTTGTAGTAACCAGGGTGAAATAGTTAGTGGGTAGACAGTCACTACAGACTGAAGTCCTCTGAGAACATAGATGGGTACTGTGCTGAACTGTATGACAGCTCCAGGGTAATGTTGTAATAGTATTGTCATATTGCAGTAACTTAGTATGATGGACAATACTCAAAACAACTGAATTAAGGGACCCTGGGGTGAAGCTCTCATAGTGGGTGAGAGAAAGTTTCAACCAAGCCCCATTCTACTGTTTTGGTATAATATTTATGACTGAGAGTGGGTTCTTAAAAAAATTGTAAAGTTTTGAGAACAGTTTTTTTCTTAAGAAGGGAGGAGTGTGGCAGAGTTAGGCTACACCCTCAGCTGTGACTGATGGACCACTTTTCTATCTCCTTATTTCCTAACTACCAAAACTTCTATTGAGAAACAGTTAATGCTTTTCTCTTTGCTTTTCTTCTTCCCCCTACCCTAAGTTGACCACCTAGTGTAGCTCTTTACTATTCCTACTAAACTTCCTACTAGTTCTCTCTTTTCATTCCTTTTCCATTTCCATCCATCCAGTCCCTGGAATGATGCCAAACACCCAGAGAGGTGTTGTGTAAAGTGCATAAGTGCATTTTGTGTACACAAAGCATGAAGGCTATTTTAAAGAGGAATACATACAGTTAATAAAGCCTTTTTAAATAAAAAGGATTCAGAAGCTATTTAAAACAATAATTTCATGATTAGTACAGTTATAAGAAATCCTTAAGGTATTTTCATAAATTCACATTATGAACCTGTTACTGTATGAAGCTAAATAAAAACTGTGGTATGCTTTATAAAAATGTTTAGTCATTATGAATCAGAGATATAGAGTCAATATCTGTGGAGATATACACTGTACCTTTAATTGAACCAGAAGTCCCTGGAACAAACTCCTTGGTTTTAAAACAGCATGTCCAGACATGTAACAGCATGTTCAGACATAAAATAGAAAGGGCTTAGTGAGGTGACCCCACCAAAAGATATAAAGCCTCTTCTCTGAGGGGAGGTAGTAACAACAACAAAAAGGAAAGAGACCTGGGGTAATCATATCAGATGACCTTAAGGTTAGCAAGCAATGTGAGAAGGCAGTAGGGAGGCCGGGGTATACTGGGATGCATAGGAGAGGCATCAGCAGCAGAAAACAGGAAGTTGTTCTCCCTCTGTACAGACAGTTGGTGAGAACCCATCTGAGTACTGCATCCAGTTCTGGAACCCCATCTCCATAAAGACATAGACAGGATAGAGGCAGTCCAGAGGAGGGCAACTAAAATGGTGCAGGGTCAGCAAGAGAAGCCGTGATGAGGAGAGACTAAAGGAGCTTAATATGTATACCCTTGAGGAAAGAAGGGAGAGGGGACCTGATAGAAACTTTAAGTACCTCAGTGGAATCAACAAAGTCCAAGAGGTAGCATCTTTCAGAAAAGAGGTGTGCAAGAACAAGGGACACAATTTAAAGATGGGGGCAGTTCAGGGGCAATGTGAGGAAGTATTATTTCACAGAGAGGTAGTGGATGCATGGAACAGCCTTCCTGAGAAGGTTGTGGGGTCTAAAACTGTGGGAGAATTCAAGAATGCATGGGACAGACATAAGGCAATTCTTGTTGGGGGTAGGAAGAAATAGGCTGTTGGTTAACTAGGATCTGCGGCCTATCCTGTAGGTAGGGAAATGGGCAGACTAGATGGGCCAAGCGGTCCTTATCTGCCATCAAAGTCTATGTTTCTATGTTTCACTTCAGATCAGTCCAGTGGGGCTCAGCCCTGAGAGAGGGGAGAGAGAGAGAGAGAGAGAGAGAGAGGAGAGAGGTTCTACTGCTACTGTAGACAAGCTGTTGAATGCAGGTTAAAAGGGTCTTAGGAGATCTAAGATCCAGGACTGTAATATGTGAGAAACTACTGATATTAAGTAGTGATTTTCTTTGCAAATTTTTTTTATTTACTATTTTTCAAACTTTTGAAAAATAAATATCACACCACGGTGTGTTTTAAACCTGCAAATTTGCCCTGTCTGAAGTTTATTCCCACACACTGTGACATACAGTTTTAAAAATGTATGTGAATCTCTGTGTAAAACTGTATGTGAAACTGGGATTCCTTTGTTTAAAACTGTATATAGTTATACTGTTGAAATGATTGCAAAAAGCTATTTGGAACTGAAGGGGTTAACCTGAGATGCCGTTTTTAAGCCTTTTGCATAGTTGTCAACAAGAGGTCAGTTCTGGGACACCATGTACTGTTTTGCTGCACCTGCAAGGCATGAAACGGACAAGAACATTCTGCAAACTTACAAGAACATTTTGTGAGAAATAGGCTGTCTTAATGAGTTCCCAGACAAAGACTTATAAAAAGAACAGCAATCCTTTTGCTAGAGAGACAAGGAGAGTGAGAGACTAAGAGACTGAAACTTGGAATTAAGAGATACCCTCAGATGAAGGACTTAGTTTTCTCTGTTTGTACTGCCTTTGTAAATAGTTATACCGAATATTTTTTATTTTGCTGTGATTGAGAAACATAAAATGCTATTTGTGAATTTTGAAACTGCTCCTAGTTTTCCTATGCTTCCTGACCACTGCCTCAATGACAGAGGATGTTAGCAGTGGGATTTACTCCATGCATAATCTAAGCCAGGAGTTTTTTTGCATTGGTACTAGACCTAGTACCAGGTCAGCATAGCAGAAAGGTATGGATTCTGCAGCAGCAAGTCCAGTAATCTTTACCAGAAGACTGGCAGCCAAACTAGAAGCAGAAACAATAGTCCAAACAGAGACTGTTCAGCCAGAACCAGAGATGAAAATAGAACAGGCAGTGACAGAACCGAAAAGCCTGATTGCCTTTTTCCAGTGGTGGGTAATACAACAAAAAGAGATGGAAAAAACAGAGAAGTGAAGAAATGCAGCAACTCGAGCAGCAGAGGAGAGAAGAGATGCAGCAATAAAATGCTTGATGGCTGGATGCCTTGCAAGCTATCAAAGGCAGAGGATCTGCCACCTGATCCAACAGGGCAACAAAACACAAGCAGCTTAAAAGACATTAAACTTATAAAGCTGTGTCCCCTTGGATGATATTGAAACATACTTGACAACTTTTGAAAGGGTTGCTACAGCTTGCCAATGGCCAAAGCAGCAATGGGCCATCAGGCTCGAACCTTATCTGACAGGTAAAGCCCAACTTGTCTACAGCAATATGGACACTACACAGTCAGAAAACAATGACCTGGTGAAAACAGAAATCCCGAAAAAGTATGACATCTCAGGAGAGACCTACAGACAGAGATTTAGGTCTCTGAAGTACAACTCAGTAGACAATCCTCAAGAAGCCTTCACCGGACTAAGAGAACTCCTTATGAAATGGCTCCAACCAGAGGGCAAAATGCTCCCACAGATCACTGAAACACTTGTAATGGAGCAGTTCATCAACATCCTTCCAACAGATGTGCAGCTTTGGGTAAAAGAACACCGACCAAAAAGTGGTGAAAAGGCTGTTTCTTTGGCTGAAGACTACCAAATGGCCAGACAGATGCCACAGCAGTGAGGGAACAGCCAAGCACTGGTAAGACACTCTTCTATTTTAACTCCAAGTCTGATAAGAACTGTGGTGGGGGTAAGAAATCTACACCCAAAGACTTTATTTGCTATAACTGCAAGAAGTCAGGTCATATTGCAAGAAATTGCTGTAGTAAGAAGAGTGACATTGGAGCAGATTTGTCCTTCGCAAATTTGGGAAAGTATTCAACAGATGTGAAGGTGGGAGATAAGACTGTGAAGGGACTTATAGATACGGGAAGCTGACAGACCCTGTTGCATACTGAAGTGCTGGGAAAACAATGTCCAAAAGGACCAGGTACTGGTGTCATCTGCATCCACGGGACACTCAACACTATCCCAACAGCCAAGTCACTCTAAATATTAAGGGTATGTTGCACAAATGAAAGTGACTATAGTACCTAAGTTACCTGTACCTGTGATTATTGGAAATTACTTTCCAGGATTTATGGAGTTAATCACAGAAGAGTAAATCCTGATGTTTCAGCAGCTGTGGTGACAAGAGCTCAGGCAAAGAAAATCTCAGATGGTGGGGACTCTCTTCCTTTTGTTGATTTTGATTCAGACTTGTTTGAGCATAGCTCCAAGATCTGGAAGTCCAAAAAGAAAGAAGGTGCCTGAAGAAACAGTGCAACAAATGACTGATGGATATAAGGGGTTAATATATGAAAATGCTGAAACTAAACTGATAACTGATTGTGATTTTGTTTCAGGATAAGCTATACAATGTTTCTCTCAGGGTTATTTTAGGTAGCTGGGGTTGAAACCAAAACAGGGTGAACCAATGTTTAAAACATGTAATGGGTTACTGTACAGAGTTTGGGTTCACCCTTGCTGTACCACGGGCTGATATATCAGTCCAGAATTTCTATATGTTCTAATTCTGTTGGTAGCCTACCTCAGACACAGGAACAGATAGAACAGTTGGTTATACCACAAATGTATAGATCTGACTTGTTAAAGATAGCACGATAGTCCTATGGCTGGTCGCTCAGGCAGGGTTTGCTCCCTTGCAAGATTACTGTACGGATTTTACTGGCATGCAATTCATGAAGCTGTTACCTATTGCTGTTCCTGTGCCAAGTGTCAGAAAGTAGCCCCAGTGGCTAAAAAGACAAGGTTCCTCTGGTGCCCCAACTCTTGATAGATGTGCTTTTTGAGAGAATTGCAATGGATGTGATTTGCCCCTTAGACAAAAGTAAAAAGGGTAATTGATTCATTTTGGTAGTATGTGACTATGCTATTTGATATCCAGAGGCAGTTCCAATGCATACTGTCACAGCTCCAAAAGTGGCAGCAGAGCTTGCCAAAATTTTCAGAAGAGTGGGCATACCTAAAGAGATTATTACTGATCAGGATAGTAATTTTGGTGCTGCATTACTGAAGGAGCTATACTGACTACTAGGTATGACTGCTATAAGAACCTCCCCATATCACCCTCAGACAGACGGTCTTTTGAGCATTTTAATCAAACCCTAAAATGCATATTAAAAGGTTTGTAAAGGGAAGATAAAGATTGAGCCAATACCTATCTTACCTGCTTTTTGCTTGCAGAGAAGTACCACAAGCCTCAACAGGTTTTCACCATTTGAAATGCTGTATGGTAGACAACCTAGAGGGCCACTAGATGTAATAAAGGAAACATGGGAAGATAACCCCATCAGAAACAATCTATTACATTTTATATGTGTGCCCTGAGAAGGCTCTGGCAAAATATGTTGAAATCGCCCATAATAATCAAGAAGAGTCCCAAAACCAGCAGAAGGTGTAGTATGACCATGGGACAAAGAAAACAAATTGAGCCAGGTGAAAAGGTCTTGCTACTGTTATCCACTATAGAAAATAAACTGTTAATTAAGTGGCAAGGGCCATATAAAGTGCTTAGACATACTGGCACAGTTAACTACTGAGACTGAGACCCTGACAGGAAAAATCCTACTAAGATATACCATGCTAACCTCCTCAAGAAATGGGTTGAAAAAGCACCAAAATCTATTTTGCTGGTTTTACCAGAAACTACTAAAGAAGATATTGATGTAACTTAAGATGGACTGGAACAAACCATAACAGATGATCCTGTAAAAGTGAATGTTTCCTTTACCTCCAAACAAACCACAGACATTTGTAACTTGCTAAAGACATTTAACAGTACTTTTACCACAGTACTAGGCCACGCAAAAGGGATCAAGCACGTAATAGTGACATGGAATGCTCACCCTATTAGGCAAAAGGCATACAGATTACCAGAGCAACTAAGAGAAGACATGGTTAAGGAAATACAAAAAAATGAAAGAATTGGGTATCATAGAAGAGACGAGAAGTGCTTGGTCATCACCAATGGTGACTGTAAACAAAAAAGAAAGGGGTGTAAGAATCTGGCTTGATTTTTGGAAATTTAATCATGTGTCAGAATTTGACAGTTATCCTACACCCAGAATAGATGATTTGGTGGATATACTGGGGAGTGGCAAGTATATCAGTATCCTTGATTGCACCAAGGGTTACTGGCAGATTCCCCTAGCTAAAGAATCCAGAGACAAAACTGCATTTGCTACTCCTGTTGTATTCTATCAGTTCACCACCATGCCATTTGGTTTACATGGTGCACCTGCTACATTCCAGCAGTACGTGGATGTAATATTATCCCCTCACACTGGTTATTGTGTTGTGTACCTAGATGATGTTGTAGTGTACAGTCTAGACTGGAAAAGCCATCTGGAACACCTACGAGCAGTTATCCAATTGATCAAAAAGGCAGGTCTGACAATTAATCCTACCAAGTGTGCATTGGGCATGCAAGAAATCAGATATTTGGGCTATGTTTTGGGAAATGGAGAAGTAAAAATAGAGGTTTACAAGACAGAAGCTGTAGCTAACAGCCCTGTCCCCAAAACCAAGAAACATGTCAGCTCATTTTAGGGCTGGATGGTTATTATTGAAAGTTGTTCCCAGCTTTGTCAAGTTAGCTACTCCCCTCACTGAACTCACAAAGAAACGGTTCCCAAATAATGTGAAATGGACCTCAGAGTGTGACAAGGCTTTTCGGGCCATTAAGGCTGCATTCTGTTCAGCCCCTGTTTTAAGAAGCCCAGACTTTGAGAAACAATTACAGTTACAGACAGATGCACCAGAGGTAGGCCTAGGTGCAGTCTTGAGTCAGCATATAGATAGAAAAGAACATTCTATTCTATACATAAGTAGGAAATTGCACGACGGAGAGAAAAGGTACTCCACCACTGAAAAGGAATGCCTTGCAGCAAAGTGGGCCATGGAGTCCCTTAAGTTTTACTTACTAGGAGCTGACTTTGTACTTGTAACAGATCACAATCCTCTCTATTGGCTTAATGAAGTGAAGGATTAAAATTCTAGAATCACACAGTGGTACCTGGCACTACAGTCATTTAAATTTAAAGTGATGCACAAATCTGGGAAAGAGAATGTCAGTGCTCACCAAATCCTGGAGACGGCAGAAAGTTTTGGGCAACATAAAAGATCTGATCGGGAAAGCTAGCAAAATCTTGTCCTCCATGTTAGCTGTCAATGGCGAATTCACCCAGGACCCAAAATTAATAGCTGATATTTTCAACAGTGCTTTCTCAGACCTTGGCAGCACACTCCCATTGATTTCTTTGATGAAACCAACAACAAATACAGTGCAGGCTCCAATACAGGCTCCTCCACAGCCCCCCACCATTGCAAAATAGTCTCTAAGGCCGAAGCCAAAAAATATCTGCAAAGAGTATGAGGAAAGTTGAGATAGAGTAATGACTCACTGGATCTCAAACTCATTACCCTTACCCTAGAGAAGGTATTAACCCCCTACCTAAAATACTGAACCTTTTCTTAACACATTCTCAATTCCCCAGATGGAAGCTGCTGTGGTAACGCTAGTCCGTAAAAGTGGGGATTGGGCCCTCCATGCAAACTATTGCCCTATATCAATACTACCCCCCCAAAGCCCTGGAGTGCTTTGTTACAGACCAACTAGTTGAGTACCTTGAAAAGTAGCACATCAAATGCCCACAGCAGCATGGTTTTCTCAAGGGACACAGCATCACTACTGTGCTGCTAGAGTACATTAGTTACATCCATAGTGCACTTGACCATGGTCAGCTAGTGGGGGCGGCATACATCGACCTCACTAAAGTGTTTGACACAGTCAACCACATCCAGTTGCTTGACAAACTCTCCACCACTGGGCTCTCAACTAATGCCGTGAGGTGGTTCCAAAGCTATCTTATTAACAGGTCCCAACAGGTCAAGATAAATGGTGCCCTCTCAGATAGCCAGCTAGTATGCTCAGGTGTCCCACAAAGCTCAATATTAGGCCTTCTGATTTTCAGTCTTTTCATAAACCACCTCCCCCATGTCAGTACTGACAGAATTCTCCTATGTGCAGACAATGCTGTTATTTTTACATGCATCCCTGACCCACACCTTCTGGAAACTCAACTCCAGTAGTACTTCACAGCTGTTGAGGACTGGTTCATGAAGCCAGATTGCTAATGAATTATAAGAAAAAACTAAGGTCATGTTATTTGCACATCCACACAATAAAAAAAGTCACGTCAGTTGACTATTCTAACTATCCACAAAACCCCACATGAACAGGTTCACACATTCAAATATCTAGGAGTAACTCTAGACAGCACCTTATCCTTCACTAACCACGTGGACAGTGTTGCAAAAGTAGTAAATGCTAAAATTGGCCTCTTACATAGGCACAGATGCTGTATGACCACCGAGATGCTCCGGCTCACAGTGAACAGCTCCAGTATCTCCGTTATAGACTATGACCTGGTGGTATATAGTGCTGCATCAGACACGACTCTCAAAAGAATCACCATTGTACTAAACAAAGCCTGTAGGCTAACAACAGGAGCAGACTGACTCACCCATATGTGTGACTTGTGCACCCTAACGTGTTGCACCTAAAGGGTAGGATCAGATATCAGGCCTGTCTCCTAGCCAAGAAAATCTGCCTAGGCTTAACCCCCCTCCCCCGAGCAATCCAGAACCTCCTTAACTTACCAGCTAACCCCCACCAGACCCGAAGTATGTCAAAACAGTCTTACCAGGTCCCCCTCTGTCAAACCTCTCAAGGACAGCAGTTCTTTGTGTACCACACCCACTATTGGCTAAATGCCCTCTACATGGATATGCTGGCCTAACCAAAACTGGGTCCTTTCAATAGTCAGCTACGCCAACACCTCTCTGCACTCAGCAGTTGTGACTGACCTCACTAAGGGGGGAACTCCCCAGCTACATGAGAAGCCCTACCTCCCCTTCCTGCACTTAGCAGTGGGTCTGCCACCTCAGAAACATCTCTCACCCTACACCTTTCACCTATCCCCTACCTCCTCAAGCATCTCCTCCCCCCCACCTTTCACCCTGCCCCGTACGCTTTGTCCTACCTGTTGTCCACTATCCCTCCTCCCTACCCTCCTGCCCCCTTGCCTTCTTACCCTTCACTCCCTACATCTGCCTTAAAACTCAGCAAGGCCAACTTTTGGTTGATTTACCGTTGTCTGAAATATTGTTATATCTACTCCCACCTTCTTTGTTTTTTCTATATATTTTTTTTTATTATTATTGAATTACCTACTGGCCACCAGCTGTCTGGCCCAATTCAAAACTGACCTCAAACAGCACCTAATAACACTCTCTGCGAGCACCTGCCTCTAAGCCCAGCCACACCCACACTCTCTGCCCCACAGTGAGCACTAGCCAGGCTTCAGGTACTCCATCCCTCCGTCCCTTCTCATGACTAGCCTCAGCAACTCAGGTCACGACATGCTTCTTTGGCGCCCCCTTCCCCACCACCCCCCCTTCCGCTGCCAGCTATTCCCGTTCCCTCCTAACCACTGACAAGGCACTTTGTGGCTGCTTATCCCCCACCTCATGAAATTCTTTCCTGAGATATTAACTGCATATGTTTCTTGAGTTACCTGTATACCTATGTTTTGAACTATTCTGTTAGTTCTGAACCAAGATGTATTGTTCATTGTGTTGCACCTCTGTTTTCTCCTTTTGTACTTTGTCTTATATTCTGTGATGTGGAACCTTTGTAAAGAGCTTGCGCTCAAGGTATTTTTCTGAATCATTAAATAAATGAATAAAAATAACTAAATTGTCAAGTCAATTGCTGGCTGTCTTCTGTAAGCCTGATATACAGTATGTTATTCCACTTTGGCTTGTTTAAGTCTATGAACTGATGAATTGTATGTCATGAGTGTTCTCTGATGTAGATCCTTTGTAAAAGAGCTTCTAGCTCAAAGGTATTGTAATCCAAGACTTCAAATAAATGAATAAATAAAATAAATAAACTTAAATCTTTTTTTCAAATCTCTGAACCTCTCAGGTGACTGGCCAACACATCTTCCATCTTCACATGACAGTCCCTGAGGCAAGTGCTTTAAGAACGACAGTAACATCTTCATTTAAACTCTAACACAATTTAAAGTGGTATAAATGCAGTCTCAAAGGCTACTTACACTTCTGGCACAGTCCACAGCTCTGAAATGGTGGGCTCTGAGAGCAGGACCTCCACCCTGAGAGAAGTAATAGTCAGGATCAGGCTTGATGGTCAGATCTCCAAAAGAATCCTTGGCTATCATGTAGAATTTTACCCTGCAGCCAGCCATGTCTTGAACCAGGCAAAGTATTTAAAGAGTCTAAGGTCTGCCTAAGGTCCAGAATAGCACATGGTACATGCCTTTTGAATGAGCTGCTGGGAGGGGTGACCAGGTACTGCAGCTTTTTTAGTTATTCTCTCAATACCCAGTCACTGTGTATCTCCTTAATACTGTCCTATATCTGCTCTGAAATATAAGGGTATTCGACTTGGGGATACTCAATACACATCCTCCTTCTCACCCAGTGCTCTGTTTGTGATCGTTCTGGCAAGTGCTGGACTGGTGTGTCTTGCCATACTCCTGATCTATAAACAGCATTAACAGGATCAATGCTTAACAGTCCATCATGCTCTCAATGCCTTAGACTGTGCCCCAGGCTGAGGTCTTATCAGGTAAAGGGATGGCAGGGTGATGATAAGGCCTAGGGATGGTACACTGAATTTCATGGTCAGAGGGGTGGTACCTTTAAGGGACCCTCAGTCACATCTGGAGCAGGTTCATCCTTGATCTTTTCATGGGCCACCCACACTCCTGAGGCTCCAACTCAGATCACAGGGTGGTTACATACAGACAGTGAGGCTTCTGCTGCTGCTGGAGTAGCAGGTACACTGTCACCAAACAGGGACTCCACAGGAGATCCCCTGGATCCTGTTGCTTTTGCAGGCTCCTGCTCATCCTCTGCCACAAGGATAGCCAACAGTTGGTAGGAGGAGCTAGGCAGAGGGCTGTCCTCCCCTCTCTACCTCTTTCACTTCCTCCACCACCTCCACATTAACGTCGGGGACCCCCTTTCCTTCCACGATAGCCTTTCCACTCTCTTGCAGTTCTTACCTGTATCGGTACCAACCTCCACACTACTCTGGGACAGCAGGGATGCAGTGTCGATGGACACACTGGTAGGATGCTCCCAGGAAAAAGTAAAGATGTGCCTCAAAAAATGCCTCCAGGGGCAGCACTGGAGCATATTGAACACATTGGCAGCCTCACCACTCCCTCTCCTCAATATCCACATTGAACACATCGATCTTCAGCCTGCCCCCTTCCTGCAGAATTCCAAAGCCATGTAAGCAGGGAGGCAGCCAGGCAGGGGCCATTGCTTGAGGTTCCTCTTTCGGTGTAAATCCTTCTGCCATGTCTCACTATCAGAGGCAGCACCTCTAATCTGCAGTCCTTCCTTTTTCCTTTCCTTTCCTGGGCAGCCGTCTTGTTGACTAAACCCTCTAAATATCCCTCTGCTTCGCTCTCTCTTTTTTCGCTCCCACTCACTTTCACAAACATAGAAACATAGAATTTGATGGCAGATAAGGACCGCTTGGCCCACCTAGTCTGCTCATTTCCCTACCTAATGGATAAGCTTCAGATCCTAGTTAACCAACAGCCAACTTCTCCTACCCCCACTAGAATTGCCTTATGTCTGTCCTATGCATTCTTCAATTTCCCCACTGTTTTTGACTCCACTACCTCCTCAGGAAGGCTGTTCCATGTATCCACAACCCTCTCCATGAAAAAATACTTCCTCACATTACCTCTGAGCCATCCCCCCATCTTCAAATTGTGCCCCCTTGTTCTTGTACATCTCATTTTCTGAAAGATGCTACCCTCTTGCACTTTGTTGGTTCCCTTGAGGTACTTGAAAGTTTCTATCATGTCCCCCTTCTCCCTCCTGTCATCGAGGGTATAGATATTAAGCTCCTTTAATCTACGCTTTGTATGTCTTCTGGTGCAGACCCTGCACCATTTTAGTGCCCTCCTCTGGACAGCCTCCATTCTGTCTATGTCCTTGTGGAATGGGGTCTCCAGAACTGCCGCAGTACTCCAGATGGAGTTTCACCAACTGTCTGTACAGAGGGATAGCGACTTTCTGTTTTTCTACTGGGGATGCCTCTCCCTACACATCCCAGTATCCGCCAGCCCTCCTTACTGCGTTCTCACATTGCTTGCCCACCTTAAGGTGCGTCTGATACGACTACCCCCAGGTCCCTTTCTATGTTTGTTGTTGTTGTATCTCACCCCCCCCCCCCACTGTGTACTCTTCCCCTGGGTTTTTGTTTCCCAGGTGCATTACTTTGCACTTCTTTGTGTTGAATCTAAGCTGCCATACATTTGACCATTCATCCAACCTTGCCAAGTCCCTTTGCATCCTTTCCACCCCACCTTCTTTATCAACCCTGTTGCAGATCTTTGTGTCGTATGCAAAGAGACATACATTTCCTTCAAGTCCCGCTGCAATGTCCTTATAAAGACATTAAAGAGGACGGTCCCAATGCTACTGAACAACATGGTACACGCTAGTAATCCCCTTTCTTCAGAGTGAACTCTGTTTACTATTACCCTCTGCGTCCTGTTGTCCAGCCAATGTTTTACCCAGGCTACCACTTTGGGACCCACTCCAAGACTGACTAACTTGTATATTAATCTTTGTGTGGGACTGTGTCAAATGCCTTGCTAAAGTCTAGGTAGGCAATATTCACAGCCCCTCCTGGTCTACTACTTTGGTCACCCAGTCAAAGAAATCTATTAGATTAGTCATGCGACCTTCCTGCTGTGAATCCATGCTGCCTATTACCCTCTCGTCCTGTTGTCCAGCCAATGTTTTACCCAGGCTAACACTTTGGAACCCACTCCAAGGCTGGCTAACTTGTATATTAATCTTTTGTGTGGGACTGTGTCAAATGCCTTGCTAAAGTGTAAGTAGGCCATGTCCACTACCCCTCCCTGGTCTACTACTTTGGTCACCCAGTCAAAGAAATCTATTAGATTTGTCTGACATGACCTTCCTGCTGTGAATCCATGCTGCCTATGGTCCTATGCCCCACTGGCCTAGGCACTCAACAATTTTTTCTTTCAGAAGTGATTCCATCATTTCCTTACCACTGAGGTCAAACTAACAGGTCTGTAGTTTTCTGCCTCTGTCTTGCTCCCACTTTTGTGAAGGGAATCACATCCACTCTCCTCCAGTCTTCAGGTACCACATCATCCTCCCAAGATTTGATAAAAGGGTAGTGAGTGGTGTCACTAGGTCTCCCTTAGTTCTTTTAGAATTCTTGGGTGAATCCCATCAGGCCCCATTGCTTTGTCCACCTTCAGTTTTAAGAGTTCTTTCAAAACCCTTTCTTCTGTGAATGGACTGGTATCAACCTCCCTATCCAGAGTGTTTATTCTTTGATTTAGGCACCTCCCCCTCTTCTTCTTTTGTGAATACTGAGAAGTATTTGTTCAGTATCCCTGCTTTTTCACTGCCCCCCCTCTGCCCACCCTCTCTTCCCTTTATTAAGCCTCACTATCCCTCCATTGATTTTCTTCGCTCTAATGTACCTATAAAATATTTTATTCCCTTCCTAACTGAGCTGGCCATCTTTTCCTCAGTTTGGACCTTTGCTATTCTGACTGCCTTCCCACTTCCTTCTGCTTTAACTGGTACAGTTCTCTGTCCATTCCTTCTGTGTTCCTTATACTTCCTGAATGCTACCTTTTCTCCTTAACCTTCCCTAACCTCTTTTAAGTACCATAGTGGTTTTGCTTTGTTGATTTGCTTCACACAAAGCCTTGTTGCCTCTGTGATGGCTGTTTTGATTTTTCCCATTGTTCCTCCACCCCTCCTTCTTGCCCATTTGCTAGTGCTTTTCTGAGGTACTCTCCCATTTTCCCAAAGTCAGCCCTCCTAAAGTCCAATACTCTTCCTTTTGTATGGCTTGATTCTATGGCTGTGTTTATCGTGAACCACACTGTTTGGTGGTCACTTGTTCCCAGATGGCTACCCACTTCTAAATCTGAGATCCTTTCTCCATCCCCATTTGACAGTACCAGGTCTAAGATTGCTCCCTCCCGAGTGGGTTCCAACACTTGCTGTCTGAGGCATGCCCCCGTAGGATATCGAGAAAAACCCTACTCTTGGATATGGCTGCAGCAATGGTGCTCCAGTTAACATCTAGCATATTCAGGTCCCCCATCAACAATATCTCCCCTTTTTCTGCCATTTTAAGGATGCCTTCTATCATTTCCTTGTCCATTGCCTCCCCCTGAGATGGGGGTCTGTATACAACCCCCGTGCAGATTGTGGTGCCATATCCTGTCTCCAGGGTGACCCACAGTGCCTCCTTTACTCCCTGTTTATCTTTTAGTCCTGTTATTTTGATCCCTTCCCTTACATAGAGAGCTACTCCTCCTCCTCCTCTTTTACGCTCCCTGTCCCTCCTGTAGCTTGTGTACCCTGGTATGTTGACATCTCAGTCATGGTTCTCAGTGTACCATGTTTCTGTGACTGCCACGATATCCAGGTGTCCCTCTTTTATCAAGGCCACTGGCTCAGGGAGCTTGTTACACAGACTATTGGCATTGCTGCTCATCACCCTCCATTTTGTGATGGCTCACCCTTTAGCCCCATCCCTCTCATTACTGCTTTTTCTGCATTTACCCTGTCCTGCTCCTTATTGACTTCTCTACCTTGGTGTTTACCTCTCTAACTACTGTGTTTTGTGGGAGGAGGCTGGGTTTTCCTGCTCCTTTTCAGTACCTCCTCTCTTGGCTAGTTTAAATGCTTGCCAATTAAGTATTTAAACCTATCACCTAGGATCCTGGTTACCCTCCTGGATAGATGCAGACCATCATGCCAGTATAGGGCTGTATCCCTCCAGGTGGACCCCCAGTCCAAAATGAAGCCAAAACCTTGAGCTCTGCACCAGTTTTTCAACCATTCATTGAATCCCATGGTGCGGAGTACCCTAGCATCACACTTGCCATAGACAGGCAGCACCTCTGAGAAGGTTACCATACATGCTACTTGTCTAAAGCCCCTCCCCAACTCTTCAGACTCCTCTTGCACTACTCTGATCCCATTCCCAGCCAGGTCATTTGTCCCTAGGTGGACAATGACATCCAGCTCCCTCCCTCCCTCATGCAGCTGCTCCCACAATCCTGAGGATTCCTCCCTGTCCCTCAAACCATGGCGCAAGTAAGGCACCTTACCTCCCTCTCCCCTTCCTCCCCTAGTTCTACCCCCTAACGATTGAGTCCCCACCAGGAGTTGTTTCCTTTCCCTGTGGGGTCTCATGCCACCTTACTGTGGGTCTCCTTTGTCGAGGTTCCCAGCATCCTCCTTGGTCTCCACTGCAGATGCCTCCATAGAGGAACCACTCTCCTCCAGAAATGCGTATGAATTGTGGGAAGGTACAACTGGAGGAATGCACCTCTGTCCCACCACCGTCCCCCTCCCGGAGCCCACCTTGGTTCAACCACTCCTCTTTCTTGGCAACCTCTGAGGTAGTGGCGGTTGCCCTGGTGGTCCCAGGGTGGGGGAGGAGGTTTCACAAATCCTAGTCAAGTCAGCCTGGAGATGAGCAATCTCCGCCCTCAGACCAGTGAGGTGCCTACAAATAGGGCAGCACTGTAGCCTGCAGAATGTCTCCCGGAAGACTGCCACCCCACAGCCATTGCACTACACCACTCCCATCATGTCTTATTTTGTGGCCCCTCCCCTGTTGCTTTGTATGCTTACTCTCCCCTCCCTGTTTTTTTGTCCTCCTACTGCCTATGTGACCTTACAGCTCCTGCCCTTCCTGTTCTGGGACCGGATCTTCCTGTATTCTTCTATAGTCTCCTTCCTTGCTCAAAGTCAGATCTCCAGCAGCTAGAGGGGAGAGGGAGAGCTACTCTTTTCCTTCAAGGATGATGAAACCTGTGTATCTCAGTGATCCTTCCTTTGCACTGCCAAACAGGAAGTTCCTGTTGTCAGTCAAGTCCAGTAACTATAAAAGTAGAACTGGCTAAGGGTGGGAGGGTGGAGGGAGGGAAGGAGGCAATTAGTAAAAAGTCATAGTTTGTAGTCAGCTGCTCCTTGTTCTGAAAGCAAGATTTCTGCTTGCCAAAAGCTAGCACCAGGGAACTGTAATTGGAGACACCTGCTTTTGTACTTCTAAGCCACACCCCAATTAACTTCTCCCTCCTTACTTAGCATCCCTTTCCCTAACACAGAAAAACACACTGGTCCAGATATTCAAAGAGTTGAGCCATGCGCAATAGGGTTGTGCCTCGCAAGTCCGAAAATGCACCATTCTACGATGATTTTAGCAGGAGGCAGTTGTGCCCCCAAGTCATGCTGAGCAGCAGCGCAATGCTAATGAATGTATGCACAACTGAAGGGGTGGAACCATGCATAAATGGTGTATGCGATATTCAACAACATGCACCATCTTTGTAATTTAGGAAACAAAGCGGAGTTGCGCCATAGCGGAAATGAGCCAAAATAAAAAGGGAGCAAGGAGAGGCGCAAGAACGCTACAGGGAAGGCACATGAGGCTGAACTGTGGCAAGAGAAACTGGGCAGCAGGGACACACAGGGCAGGCCAGGAAAGGGCACCTGGAACCCACAGGCTCAGGGAAGGTGTGGGAGCCACAGTGCAGGAGGAAGTAGTGCCACACAGCAGTGAGGCCAGCACAGTCAGGTGTTCCCAGTGCAGGGGAAGTAGCAGCCAGGACAGTGGGGAGAATACAGAAACAGCTGCCTGGGGGTGTGAACACAAGCCAGGGACATGGCCAATGCCACCATCCAGATGGAGGCAGTAATGAGGGGGGTGAGAAGGTGGGCAGCAGGGGGGCATGGCCGTGGAAGGGCCCGTCAGCGGTATGCCCCCAACAGGCAGTACCGAGCCTGCACCAGCTTCGAGCTGTATAGTGATACTGAGATCGTGGCCCGGTACCGCCTTAATCGGACAATTCTGAGGCGGCTCTGTGAGCTGTGCAGTGATGTGATGCAGACACCCACATGACAGAGCCATGCCCTGTCAGTGGAGATGAAAGTGACAGCTTGCATGTGCTTGCTCACTATGGCTACCTTCCAGAGACCAACTGGGGACACTACAGGCATAACCCAGTTGGCCAGTCATGCCTCCTCACCCAATTCCTCAGTGCACTGCTGCCACATGCTGCGGAGTACATCCATTTCCCCAGCACACCGGCAGAGCACACAGTAAACATACAGGAGTTCCACAGGGTAGCATGTATGCCTGGCATGCTAGGGGCAATAGACTGCACCCATGTGGCCATCTGCACACCACCTGGCCCTGAAGGCCACATATATAAATCACAAGGGCTATGCCAGCATCAACTGCTAGGTGGTGTGCGATGCCAGGGGGTGCATAATCAATGTCTGTGCCACGCATCCTGGGGGAGCACATGATGCCTTCATCTGGCACCAGTCAGCACTGTGCCACAGATTCAAGAGTGGGGATATCCCCACTGGCCACCTAGTGGGTGAGTATGCAAACCACATGGACAATCATAGGGCCTGGAGGGGCATGGTCAGAGGTGACATGGGTAGTGGCCTACATGGCCCGGGGCAGGGCGATGCTGATCACCAAACTAACCTCCTCCCTCTACACACAGGTGACAGTGGATACCCACTCTGTCCCTGGCTGCTCAGACCCTACCGGTGGCCCGCGACCCCATTGCAGCAACACTACAATGAGGCACACGCCACCACACGTAATGTCATCGAGCGGGTGTTGGGGATGCTGAAGACACATTTCCGTTGCCTGAACACATCCGGCAGTGCCCTACAGTACAGCCCTCAAAGGTCTGTGGGCTATTCCTGGCCTGTTGCATCCTGCACAACATGGCCAACGAATGTGGGATAGCCATACAGGTTGAAGAGGGGGACAGCAATGGGGACAATGAGGACGCTGGTGGCAATGGTGATGGGCAGCCCCCCTTGGGTGACGGGACCCCTGACTGCTCCAGCTGGCACAGCTGCACTGGGACACCATCACAGAGGAGCACTTCAGCTAACCCAGGTAAGTCATGGGGCCATGTGAAACCACCAGTGGCTAAGGCACAACCCACAAACATGCATGGACACACACCAGGGGTGCATGCCATCAAGGGAAGTGGCTGGGCATGGAACCACACACACCACCAGGGATGAGTGAGGTCTAACATGCTATGCGGACACACACACACTCAATGCACCAGACATGCACAAAGGGTAGGAGGCACACCAACCCAGAATGCCACCCCTAGCCACACACATGTCCACAGACCACCACGCCCACTGCCTGTCCTTGTGCATGTGTCAGATGCTGATCACCATTGCACATTGGTGTACAGCACAATGCAGGCATCATCATGCACATGCAACTGCGGACAGCAGCCAGGAGGTGTGTAGATGGACTGTGTCCACGTACAGGGCCGGTACCCACCCATGCAATGCCCGCTGAATGACACAATGCACACAGGGCAGCACCAGACAGTAGCCGCATTGGGAGACAGGTCAGTCACGCGCCACAGTGCCCCGGCCACCACAGATGCATGGTTGGCCCTGCCGAGACTCGCCAGCACTGACAGGCTGACAACTGGCCTCATGGGGTGGCACCGATGGTCCCCCAGGGGTTCCACTGCGTGAACGCGACCATGCTCGCACAGGGGTCTGCAGCACACCAGACATGCCTGCGCCAGGCGTGCTCGGGATGCCCACAGCTGAACCCATTGTCGACAAGGTTGGTGTCACACGATGCCGGGAATGGGGGGTGGACAGTGCACTGTGTGGTGTCTGCGACGCATGGGCAAATAACTGTGTGCCCATTGTGGCCATGACAGCAGTGAATGCCTGTGTCTGCCTGTCAGTGGCAGTGGTCACATCCTCCCGCAACCGGTCCATCCCTGCCAGGATCAGAGCGGTGTCTCTGCTGCGATGCTTCTCTGCCCACTCCAGAACCGCACACGGTGCATCCACTGACGTCACAAGCTACATCTACTGGTTGACTGATGCTTGCAGTATGCGGGTGTGCTCATCCAAGAAGTCATCTGCCTCCTCGGCACCCTCATTGAGGGTGGGCGCTGCACACCAGGACCAGGTCTGGGCATGTCCACAGGCAGTGCACTGACTCCACCCCATGACCCTGTACCCCCAAGCCCATTGGCCGACTGCTGATGCTGCCCCTCTGGCTGCCGCTCCCCAGGGCTCACTGGTGCCACTGCAGTGGCCGCAACAGTCCCACTGTCCTGTACATACACCAGTACTGCCCTACTGGTGCTGACAGGCACAGGCTAGGACTGTGATGACACGCAGACCTCCACCGCAGCACAACCCATAGCCATAGCCACGATGTTACCTGCTGTGTGGCCATCCCGTGGCACACATGTGTCACTGCCCATGGCGTTAGCGACATCATCATCGGTGATGGACCCGGCACCAGCCCGAGTCACAGCATGCTGGCATCTGTGGACGCTGGCACACTGGAACACAGCCAGGGCCTCCTCCACACCTGTTCCAGCAACATCAGTCTGGACAGCCAGGTGGGCCCACTGTCGCACTGAGCCGTGTATACCTGTGGAGGTGGATGGGCCTCCTCCATCTCCATCTGACTGTCCTCAGTGGACAGGTCCACCACAGCTGACCCATGCAGATGCTCAGGATCTGTAAGGGAAAACAAAGTCATGGTACTGCATGTGACCTACCCTGCCCCCCCAATAGACAGACCATGACCTACCATGCAGTGACGGGCTACCATCCGTCTGGAAGCCACCACCTGGAACACCCTCAATGGCACAACGCTGCATGCTGCCAGCAACCCTCTCCTCCTGTGGGGTCAGGTGTAGCACCTCCGGCTGTCCCCCAACTGTCACAGCTCATGCTGCCCTGATGGCAGCCACCTTCTCCTTTATCCTCCTCCTGTCTGTGCCCATCTTCTTCTTGCACTCCTGCACGGAGTGCTGGTGGCTGCCATGCAGGTTCACTGCACGCGCCACATCCTCCCATGCAGCAGCATGGGTCTGTGGTGTTCCCTGCCGTCCACTGAGAAGCGGCTCCTGATCCAGGTAGGCCTCAAACTGGGCATCCATCTCAGCCTTGTTGAAATTAGGCCTCCTCCTCCCACCAATGTGTTCCTCCTCTCCCATAACTCGCTCGGTCATGATTTAGCCTGTGAGAATGAAAGTTGTTACCTGTGACTGTGCAGTCCCATGCATGTCCCAAAATCCACAGTCCACACTCCCAAACAGCATGCAACTCACCAATAGAGTGCAGTAACCGACTATGGCCAATGAGCCCAATGTCGCACTTTTATAGCGCAACCCATGCAAATGAGGCGAGGCGCAACTTTAAGTGGATGCAAATTGCAGTGCTACACCATTGAATGGCTGATTAGCTGATTTGCATATGACAGCTGAATAGCGCGCTGTTGCGCTTTGCACAATTGTGTTGAACATGCTGAGCCAAGGGCGAAGTTCTGTGACATGCACAGTACACACCTCACTGTGCATGCCTGGGTTGCTGACACAGGCGCCTTCCACACTGCTGATGTGCTGTGTGTGGGAGGCAATGCAGGGCATGGCCACCATTGTGCCAGTGGCGCTACAGCGATGTTCCCCTATATGGTGCTGTCGCACTGGGGCATCATAGGCACACTGGGGCAACAGCACGGTAGGCCACTACTGGAGGTAGCACACAGGCACCCAATTGTGCTACACGCATTGGGTTCCAATGGCGCTGTGCCTGTCCATGCGCCAGAGACCCTTGACCCTGTGTTCGACCGTTGCCCCCTAGGCGCCATGTGTCAGGCATGGGTACACCACTATCGAGCTGTTCAGTGACAGCACGATAGGGAATGACAGCACTGTACCATGCAGCATCTGCATGTGGTGGAACCGTGCTGCAGAGTGCCATTTTGAACCTACTGAGCAAGTGAGATGGCGCGAAGGAGAGCTGTCCAGTGGACCCAAATTGAACTGGCAAACCTGGTTGCCATTGTTGAGCCACTTTATGGCCCACTGTTTGGGGAGGCACCCCTGGACAGGTCCAGGAGCCAGGTGTGGCAGGAGGTGGCCGACGCCCTGGAGGAGGCCACAGGAAGTGGCGGACAGCGGAGCAGTGCTGCCACAGGTATGGTGACCTGAGAAGGAGGGAACCGGACCTGCTTGCCTGCCTGCGGACATGTGCCAGGAGGGGCACGGTGCCACGGCCTGGTAGGTGTTATGTCCACACACTTTATCTTCCATATGGGTATCACAGTTGCATGTGTCTGGAACATGGGGGAGGGACCATCTGGTGTTAGCTGTGGTGGTGTTATCAGGGTGTGGGGTGGTGGGTCTGGCTGTGGGGATTGCACACACATGGGGCAGGGGACTTTGCTACAGGATTGTACTGATGTTCCTCTCTCCATGTTTGCACCACAGGGCCAGAAGAGAGGTGGCTGGCCAGGGAGCAGAGGCGCCAGCAGGAAGACAGGGCCATTAGGACGGGCGAAGGTCCACAGCGCCAGAGGGACCAGCCTGATGATGGTGAGTGCCATACCTCCATGATTACTATTGCATGCTGTGTAGCAGGGCTGGCAGCGGGGCATGGCCACCATCCATTGACACCACTGCCATGCATGCAACTTGTTACAGTCAGCACTGTCCAGTGGCACTGCATGTCTGGGAGTGCATCAATGGTGGTCCATGCATGCACCGGGTACATGGCTGTGCCACTGCCTTCGCACCACATAGCCATGTCACTAAACAGCCACGGTGGTGCTGTGCAGGACTTGGCCAGTGGGTGTGTGCAGTGGTCCACATGGCTGTATGTGCCTGGGTGGGCAGGTCTTGTGGACGTGATCACTGTGGGTGGTCACACACCACCATAGAGGCATGTCCCACGGCCGTATGCCATGCACAGTGCATGGGCTGTATGGGGCTGTGCATTCACACCTATTGACTGTGCTCCCTTGTCCTAGGTGTCCGCCAGCTGCAGGCTATGCAGGAGGCACTGCAGGAGATTCTAAATGTGGCAAGGGCATCATTGGACATCCTGCAAAGGATTGAGCGGCTAGGGGTCCGGAGGAGACATGGGAGGCAGAGCAGCTGGAGCGGGGAGTGGGGCTCCCATTGAGCATCCATATGCCCCTGATTTCTCCTACCCCCTGGACCAACCCTCACACCCCTCCTTTTACATCCCATTTGTTCACCCCTGCCCCTTACCCACCCCCATCTTGTTTGTAGCCCTCCCCACACATTTGTACATAGCTGTAAATAGTTTTTTTTATATTTTTATTACAACTCTTTTGATATGAATACTGTGGTGGTCTCTGATTTGCAGTGGGCTATAGGTGCTCAGCAGCAGTGGTTTGCATGGCGTCAGGGGTGGTGCAGTCATGGGTATGTGTGTGTGTCCGTGGGGAAGTGACTATGGTGTGGGAGTAGCTATCAGTCAGTGTCTGTGGTGTGTGTGTGTTGTTCCCTGTGCACTGGATGACTGTGTGCAGTGGTCCATGGTGCATGCTCTGTGTCCATGGCACACCTGTCAGCCCATCCATGGCCTGTTCAGCTGACACCCTTGCATGTCTGTGACCTGCACGGTCTGCTGGCATGTCATTGGTGGCTGTCCATAAAGGGCAGCCACTGTACCCGTCACAGTGCTGGGTTGCCTCCTGTTACTGGTGTGGTGCATGTCTGCCTCGGGTGACACTGTGGCCTCCACGGTTGTTGTCCCACCTCCATGCTGTGGCTTGTGTGTGTTGCAGGGGATGTGCACCACTGTCTGTGACTTGTGCTCTGGGCAAATGCTGGTGGTGTACAGGTCCACAGTGCCTACGCAGGGTGGCTGGCACTCCTGTGCCATGGAGGACTGCTGGCCACGTGTGTATACAGTTTCCATGGGCCCACGCTGGGGGCTTGGTTGCCCCGCTACTGCGTCCCTGTGTTGTTGTGCCCTTGGGTAAGGGTGGGTGTTTGTCCATGCACTGTGTTGCATCCAGTGTGGTGCATGCTTCCACGCACCACTGTTGGTGTCTGCGCTGGCTGTTGTGGCCAGTGCTGGGTTGGGGTGTGTCCTTGGGAGGGTGTGCAGGGTGCTGTACCACTGGTGGTGGGGTCCGGGGCATGCCCTGTCATGTGGGGTACCTCGTGTGCCGATGCATGGTCGGTCTCTCAGCTGTACCTCAGGGAGCTGTACGTGGTGGCACTGTGTATGCCATCGTTGCATCGCTGTGTGCTGCCACCCACTGATGGGTGCTCATGGTGGGGCTGCCTTGCATGGTTCTGTGGTGCACAGGGTTGCATTGTCACAGTGGGGGTGATGGCATGCATAGGGTATCCTGCAGTGGTGGATGCTGCTCCTGGGCAGGGTGTCTGGGGGGGTCACGGTGCAGGGTGTGCTCTGCATTGTGGGGATGGTGTGGCATGGGGTGGTCAGCCCTCCTTGTGTGCCAGTCACAGCTTGTCAGGGGGTGTAGTGGGGCACCATGGTCCAGCTGTGGGTTGGTTGCTTGTCTCCATGGGCCAGTGGTTATTCCAGCCCTTCCCCAGTTGTGCAGTGCATGGGGTGTGGGGGGATGATGTCTGTTCTGCTGTGTGTTCCTCTGCCCATCTGTGGCATGGGTGGTGGGCCCCTGCATCCCTGGTTGTGCTGTTGCATTGCTGCCCTGCTGCTGGGGGGTATCACTGGTTGCACTATGGCGCCTCTGGATTGCTCAGCTGAACATCTCTTGTTGTGCTATGGCGCATCAGATATGCTCAGCTTCCCCTCCTTAGTTGCGCTATGGCGCAGGTGGTGCAATATTCAGTCGTCGGCTGTAGGTGCATCTTGGCCGCCTCAGTTTTTGAATATCGCGCCTCTTGCATGGGCACAATGGACTTGCACTTGCTCCTGCTATTGCGCACTTTTGGGGTGTAGTTTGAATATCTGGGCCACTGACTTTTTTATCCTAAATGAGACCCCCCCACTTCTAATAAAGTATGTTTTCTTAATCCCAACAGGCACAGACTCCTGCTGAGATAGATGTGTTCTATTAGTAAAAACAGTTCTAGTTTTGCAATCAGCTGCTCTTTGCTCTGAAAGCAAGATTTCTGTCTGCCAAAACCTAGCACTAGAGAACTGTAATTGGAGACACCTGCTTTTGTACTCCTAAGCCACACCCCTAATTAACTTCTCCCCTCCTGACTTGGCAAACTCCCTTTCCCTAACACAGAAAAATATACTGACTTTCTTGTTTTTACCCTAAATGAGACCCCCCACTTCTAATAAAGTATCTGTTTTCTTAATCCCAACAGGCACTGGCTCCTGCTGAGATAGAAGTGTTTTATTAGTAAAAAAAAGTTCTAGTTTTGTAGTCAGCTGCTACTTGCTCTGAAAGCAAGATTTCTGTCTGTCAAAAGCTAGCACTAGGGAACTGTAATTTGAGACACCTGCTTTTGTACTCCTAAGCCACACCCCCAATTAACTTCTCCCCTCCTTACTTAGCAAACTCCCTTTCCCTAACACAGAAAAATACACAGATTTTTTTTATCCTAAATGAGACCTTCCCACTTCTAATAAAGTATCTGTTTTCTTAATCCCAACAGGCACTGACTCCTGCTGAGATAGAAGTGTTCTATTAGTAAAAACAGTTCTAGTTTTGCAATCAGCTGCTTCTTGCTCTGAAAGCAAGATTTCTGTCTGCCAAAACCTAGTACTAGAGAACTGTAATTGGAGACTCCTGCTTTTGTATTCCTATGCCACCCCCCCAATTAACTTCTCCCCTCCTGACTTGGCAAACTCCCTTTCCCTAACACAGAAAAACACACTGACTTTCTTGTTTTTACCCTAAATGAGACCCCCCACTTCTAATAAAGTATCTGTTTTCTTAATTCCAACAGACACTGACTCCTGCTGAGATAGAAGTGTTCTATTAGTAAAAAAAGTTCTAGCTGTGTAGTCAGCTGCTCCTTGCTCTGAAAGCAAGATTTCTGTCTGCCAAAAGCTAGCACTAGGTGCCTCCATGTTGATTCCCTTCAGCACATTAACCACCAGTTATTCAGAAGCTCCAAATTCGAGCAGATGACCGTCCCTCCATAACAGAGATGCCAGAGAGAGCAAACAATCCTATGTAATCCAAGCAGGCCTCTCTACCACTGAAACTGCACCATACATTCCAAGACCTGGCCAGTCAATCCTGCCAACCCTCCTAGGTCCAAATTTGGGGGTTCACGCCCCATTGGGGCACAGAAAGTATTTTATTTATTTTTATGTTATGTATTTAGTTTTTGTTGACTGGGTAAGTGTGATAGACAAATTCTGCCCATTTTCAGGGATTACCCAGGGGCCGGGAATACAGATGAATGCCAACTGATCTTGAACCAGATTAAGATGTTAGTGATATTTTTAGTGAATGGGGGAAATTTGACCATGGCACTGTGGAAATTCCCCTAATCTTTTCAAGAAGTGCCATGGGATCTTTAACATCCACCTGAACTACCACCAGAACAGGCAGATGTTACCTTGGTTTAATGTCGCATCCAAAAGATGGCACCTCAGGATTGCAGCACCCCCCCATGCTGCACTACAGTGTCAGTACTGGGATTTAACCCAAGTACCTGGTGTGGGGATAGAACCCACATCATTCTGATCTCCCAGACTCAGAGGCATGTGTGCTACCTGCTGAGCTAGTGACACTGACATGACACTGAGTGTCCTGAATGAGCCCCCACATCTGTAAGCCCCCCTTCCTTGCTGTCTATGGGTGCCTGATGTTATGAAAGGAGAAGGGGACTCAGACCAAAGTGCCATCCTGAGCCATCTTTTGGCAGTTGACAGTAGCATGGAATTGAAACCAGAGAAAGCAACCTACCTTTAGATGTCATAACAATGAGAAGAATGCCTCTGAATCTCCTCAGACAAAGCTTTTACCTTCAGCAGGAACACTATGGAGCAGGAGCTCTTTTCTCTCACCTTCTCAATGCTATGGGACCCAGGAAGGCAGGAATGAGGAATTACTCCAGAGACCATCCATCTGGGCTATGGAAGAACGGATTAGCTTTTTTTTCTTTAAAAAGAAAACAGTTCATCTTTTTTCATGTGAGCAATCAATGAGTAAGAAATCAGATTAGGCTCAAACCAAGCAAATTTATTTCCTTGGCACCCAAAATGATTATAGGGCCCAGGAGTCAAACTCACTTAACTTCATTAACACAGCTCCATGAGGCTAACTACTGAAAACCAGAGAGAGGAAAATGGCAGCATTTAGGCACAGATCTCAAATCAACATACAGCAGATTACAGGACTACAATGAGTAGAGTCTGCATTTCTAGAAAGTACCCATCTTCTTCCACAGAAACCTGTATTTCCTTGTTGAACTGTTCCCAAACTTATACCTCAACATGATTCCTCTGCAGGGGAATGATTTACTTCTAGTGCCATTGAGAGAAATAATCTCCAGGGTAATGAGCAGCCCAGCCTCCATGACTGATCCCAAGTACTGAAAATTCCTTTAATTTCTTCCTTAAGTTGTTACCTGGTGCCCAAAGATATCCCATACCTTCCAGCTCGAGCTCTCACCAAAGCTGAGTGGCCTAAAACAGATGCAGTGGCTCTCTTCCTTAACTTGCAGTTTCCTGAAGAACCACAACCCTTAGCAGCCTAAAGACCCACCCTAGACACGGGCATGGTGGGTCCTGGGACCTGTCCCAGACATGGGCATAGTAGGCGCCAACGAGACCCAGGCTGCATTTCTTCACTACAGCAAACTCCCAGGGCCAACATGCCACCCAGGAAAGAACATGCTGGTGCTGCCACCAACCGACGGCCCTTGTTGCAGTTCTGCCACCACCACAAAAGCTCCATTAGCTTGGTACTCCTACCTTGTGCATGGATCCTGGCCCCCATTGCCTACAGAAATAGATTGGTCTCTCTTTCCAACTCTCAGATTCCTTCCATACCCTGAACCTGATGATCCCAAAACAAAGTGCTCTCCCAAGCTCCTACTGGGGGAGGAGTAAATTACCCCTGAACCCAATCGACTGCTACTGCCTGAACTTGCTCCCTCCCATGGAGCTCCAAAGTGGACTGGCACACCACCGCTGTTAGGCCAACCTGCCTAAACTGGGGAGGGGCCCACTTTGAGGAACTGCCCTGCTTCCACACCAACAACTTCTGCCTCTCTCCCTTGCTTAACTCCTCCTCAGGCTTATATACTCCCAAAGGTGCTGTCACCTAGTGGCAGAGCACCAAGAATCTCTATGATACCTACAATCCCTACCAGCACCGGGGCTCTACGAGGAGTAAGCCCTCCACAAGGGGCTTACATTAGGACAAACAACAGAGAGAAAAAGTGGACTGTGATTTAAAACAGGGTCATACAGTAAATGAGGCGGATTAAGTAAAAGCAACAAAAAGCCTTATTG
Source organism: Neoceratodus forsteri (assembly GCA_016271365.2). Classification (NCBI taxonomy): domain Eukaryota; kingdom Metazoa; phylum Chordata; order Ceratodontiformes; family Ceratodontidae; genus Neoceratodus; species Neoceratodus forsteri. The sequence continues at coordinate 157,902,810 of CM057458.1, read as the reverse complement.
TTTGCATTCTGGAATGTAATTGGGAATGTTACATACAAACATATGAACATATGAAGAAACCAGCAGAAGAAGGCCATTTGGTCTATCATGTCTGCTCGTATTGCATGTTGGCATGTGAGAAGCCTGTTTAGTATTGTCATTATATTATTTCATCTGTTAGGGTTGCTTGAATTTACTGGACAGTTCCAACCGATTTCATTTTTAATTACTTACTGTATGAGCTTTGGAACTTTGTGATATCAGTTGAGTGGAAGCTTAGAGTAAACCTTTCATTCCATGCTGAATCTCTGCTAACTGGAGTCACAGGGTTCTAGAACTGATATGTAACTAAAAAATGAAAATGTATTTTTTTTTTATTTATTTCAGTTTTGGATTAATACCTTTGAGCCGAGGGGCTCCTTTACAAAGGTTCCAAGTAAAAAAAGACAGGACAATAAATTGGTTACATAAAGTTATTGGCAGACAAGACAGTAAATACAGTAAGGTTACATGGCAGTTTCAGTTACATAAGTGCTGGAGAGATAACAGCAGCACTCCAGAAGTGCAGTAGAGTATTTTTTCAGCTACACTATACAACATAAGGCCAGAAAACTCATGGGGTTACCGAAGTACAGTGCATTGGGATATATGCAGTCAGAGGAGGCTTTGTCTAGAGTTCACCAAAGGCACATAGTTTTTGGTGGGTGGGGAGTCAAAGGTTAAGGAGAGAGACATAGTATAGAGGAGGTGGGAGAAGGAGGGGTAGGGTTGGGGGGATGAGTAGTCAGGGGAAATGGGGGGGCAGGATGTGACAATATATAGGAGAAACGGAGAACGCTCTAATATTATACTAGGGCAGTGTGTATTTACGTGGTAGCAGCATTTTTATTTCAAGGGCTAGGTAGGAGCAGAGACCACTATTAAATGGGCCAAGCCTAATAATTTCATTAAGGGAGGCAGGGAGGTCATTTACCCACTAGGGTCCCCAGTAAGACAGGGATCCCTGAGCGAACATAGTACACTTGTAGGGCACCTGTAGCCCCTACTTGGTAGCACTTCTAGTGTTTTTGGTGGTCTGGGCACATTTGAAAATATTAGAGGTGGATTCAGGCGCTAGTCCTAGTAGTGATTTTTTCACAAGCGGGTGGGCCTGGTATTTTAGTCTGAGATGAAGTGGGAGCCATCCAGTCTCTTTCTATAGTGCGCACATGTGAGTCAAGTAATCTGTCTCGAGGACCAACCTACAGGCCTTGTTGAGGAGGGTTTTGACCCTTTTCAGTGCAGTGTCAGAGTCTGCCCCATAGATCACCAGGGTGTAGTAGACAAAAAAACAGCTGCGTGTGACCAGTTTCAGTGCATCTGGTGTCACTGCACGTCTGTGGCAGTAGAGCACTCCTAACTTTGAATTTGCAGATTTAATGACTTGTTCAATATGCTTGCTGAAGGTGAGGGTGTCATCAAGGTGTATACCCAGGTGCTTAAAGCTGATTACTTACTCTAGTGTTTCCCCTTTTTTGTTTTGGATTAGCAGCGGACGATACTTTTTCTTGTTATGAGGCATTGTGATTAGCATATCTTTGTTTTATTTATAGTTGAGCAGGAGACTATTCTGCACAAACCATGTGTCTAGCATTTGGAAGCTGGTTTGTAGATCCGATGTTATTTTGGACAGTTCCTTGCCAGATACTGAGATGACAACATTGTCAGCATACAGCACCATGTAAGCTGGACAGTTGGAGGGTAGGGAATTAATGAATAGGCTGAACAGCAGGGGGCCGAGTATGGATCCTTGGGGTACTGAGAGTTGTGCTCTTATTCACACGCATTGTGATCTGTGGGAGAGGTGGCTGGCAAACCAGGCTACTTTGTTGGGGGACAGGCTAATGGATAGTAGGCTGTAAAGTAGGAGCTAATGGTTGACTGTGTCAAATGCCTTAGTGAGATCTATAAAGATAGATCCCACTGCCATTCCCATGTCCAATGCATCATATAGTTGTGTAGTGTAGTCAACCAGTGCAAACAGGGTACTATGATTCTTTCGGAAGTCATGCTGTTGTGCTCATTGGAGATTGTATTTATCCAGATAGCCTGTTAATTGATCAGATACAATCCTTTCTAGGGCTTTTGATGGATCATCTATGATATCCCGACAGTCAGTCTCCCCAACTCCATATGTAACCCCCCTACAAATGGGATCCCAAAAAGTCTTCCTCAAGCTTGCCTAAATGCTCACTGCCATGCTGGTGTCCTATGTTTTAGCAGTTTATATGTGATTGCCAGAGAGTGCCTGTATAGCCTCTGTGTACTGTCTCTTTAACAGCTGCCTGGATTGCAGTCATAAGTAATCTGAGAGGGAGCTCTGTTGAAAGATACAACTATTTGCTGAAAATCATTTAGAGTGATAATGATAATATAGTTTGTCTAACCTGCCTTCTTTGCAGCAAGGACTGTTTTGTTTATCTCCACTATCTTGGTCCTGGACTGCGAATTTGACCAATCAGTATTGGTGGGACCTAAAATGTAGCCGGACTACAGGAGTTGTTTGGAGTCAAAATCTGTAGGAATTGTAGTTTGGGGCTTTTTGAGCCTTTTTGCACCTGAAGGGGGAGCCTTTGTTGTGACTGACAGGAGGATCAGCCAACCGAACCTTTGGATCTTGGGGAATTTCCCAGGCTGCTGCAGTTAGTTTCAGTTTTGAGCTGAGAAGTGAAGAAGTAACAGCTCAAGTGATTTTGAGCAGCAGTTCTGTGTAGTTTTGCATGGGAGAACTGTGAAAGGGCTGAGTTTTGGCCTGCCTGTCTACTTGCTGTCCCTGAGAGGGAAAATAGAGTTTATTTGGACTGAATCCGAGTTGTGAGGACTGTTTAAGCCACTGGACTATGACCAGGCTTTAACCTGAAGAAGACCGAAGATTTGCTGAATGCGATCGGCCTGTCAGGATTTCTAGCTGCTTTTGAATCCCCGGTTTGTGCAGAGACTTTGCGATCATGACTGGAGAGCAGTTTGCCTGGCACAGTAGAATTCCTGAGATGTAAATGTGCTGTGTATTGAAAGTGGGTCGTGATTTGCTTCCCCACTGTGTGAACTGTGTTCTGCTTGCTGGTGCCGTAGAATCTTTTACCTGTAAATGTGCAGTGTATTGAAAGTGGGTCATGATTTGGTTCCCCACTGTGTGAACTGTGTTCTGCTTGCTGCAAGCTTTATCCAACTTAATCGGACTGAATCCACGTTCATCTCCATTCGGCCTGGGCCATGCCATGCTGGCCCTGCCAGACTACCCCACTGCACAAAGAAAGCCACCGATGAGAAACCTGCCTGGGGATAAGCCCCCTGCTCCATGCTTGAACAGGAATGATGCCTCAGTGAATCATGTGGGCCTTGCTTCTCCTGCCACTCCAGATTAGCTACCTGCTGTCTCAATTTTCATCCAGCCTGTGTCCAGTCTTGGGCATCGTGAGTAATCATCAGGGTAGCGCCCTGCAAAAACAGCCTAGTCTAAAAGTGTGTCATCTGATTGTCTTGTTTTCTTTTCATGAACTGAGCCCCCCGGCTCTGGATTACAAATAGTGTGTATTGTGCATGCTGTTTTCTTCCATCACAGGGCCCCAACCAGCTGCAACGTTCCTGGCTAACCCACCATTCTCCATCTGGGTACCGAGAGTGTGTGACTGTTTATGGACCCTAAAGTGTATGCATAACTGTTTGATTGATAGAGCCTTTACGCAAATTAACCTGATTACCCCTCCGTTGTTCAAGCCCCTTAAATAAATCAGATCTAACTCTTTTTTGCATTTACCCTTACTGTGGTTTCAGTTTGTGCAAGAGTACTGTACTTCTGTTATTTGCTATGTATAACCTTGTTTTACAGTGGGTCCCCAGGGCTGGGCCAGAGGAAAGCCCTAGTGGCAAGTGCAAACAGTGTGGGTACTTGTGTGGTGTATCAGGCGTATTGTGAAAGTGATTATTGTGTATTGTTCCAGCCACTAGTAAGGAAAGAGGGGGGTTACAGTGTCATGGAGGGCTTTAGCCAGGTTAGCTTGACAACTACCAACCCTGACCTCCGGGTGGAGGCACCCATTTCAGAACTCAGGCCCCTTAACCTGCTACTAGCCAAGCAGGCAGGGGAAGTAGCCCTTGGGATAGTGCCACCTAGAGGTTACACATAAACCCTTGGAGCCCGACTGTTGGAAGACTGACAAGGTCTTACTGCAATGCAGGGGGCAAGCCCCCCACACCCACCGTAACTAAAATAACCAACTCTGAGGAGAAGCGGACCTCCGAGTAGGTTAAAAAATTATAGGGAGCAGAAGAGTGCTGCGCTAAAATTTCCTTGCCCAGAACAGAATCCAGCCCGTAGCATGATACTGGTTGAGCTGCTAGTGGCTCAGCCCTCCACACCATGGGAGCAGCTCAGCCAGTCTCTGAATTTTCCCCTTCCTTGTGGTGTCCGACTAGGGGGTAGGATAGCGGTTCATCACATCTGCTACCTTACTCCTGTTGGCACCAGCTTCCATCTGTCAGGCAGGTGTGTGTCCGGAAGCCGAACTTGGGATCCTGAATGCCGGGATTCTGAGTGTCAGCAATCAGTAGTGATATCCTGTTGACGGGGGGGGTAGTATGGATATTGGTCTATAGTTTGATAGACTGGTTCTGTCACCACATTTGAAAACAAAGGTGATGAGTACTGACTTCCTTTTGTCTAGGAACACTCCCGTTCTTAGAGATGTAGTAAAGATTTTTGTAAGGGGCACAGCCAGCTCGTCCAGGGCGAGAGCTACCATCTTCCTATCTACTAGGTCAATGGGGGCGGGGGGGGGGAATAGGAGCACTACATTGAACCTGTAAGTAATGATTCCTGTAAAAGCAGTTTATTAAATACTGGTTCCAAATCTGTACTTATTCCATTTTTACTTACCTTTTAGCTACTCACTTTTTTTTGACTAACACCTTGTTTGGGAGTACAATTGTAGAACAGTATGTTGTAGATAAGCAGGTTCTATAGTAGAACACTGGTGCATTGTGACAAAAATGGAAAATTTAGCAAGGACAAAACTACATCATACAGTTCTATGGTCCTTTCCGGAAATGATTAAATCAGAAACATTTATGGAATTTACTGAGAAAGGTCAGTGAGGAAGAAACAATCACAAAACTGGAACCCCTATTTTAACAATCTCGTGTCAGAGCTGATATGGCTTTAGAGAGCTTTTGGGATGCTTTTACCCAGTATTTCTAATGAATTTGCACAATGCAGATCTGCTGAGAGGCAGTTTAAATGTGGTCTTCCTTTTAGACATTTTTACAATGTATTTTCCTAGAATATGCCTGCTGATTGCTATGTATTTAGCCTGGATAGTTCACAGAAGACATGTCATCTTATTTTCAGTGGGGGTTCTACATCTACACAATATTATGCTGCATTGCGTAAAATCAGTACACACTGAAAACAATAGTTTACATCTGGACTAGGCTACCCTGAATAAATACATTATAAAAATGGTAAAATCACGACGTCCACTGAAAACAAGATATTGAGTCAAATCTGGGACATCCTGAGTAAATACAGTGCAAAAGTGAGTAAAATGAAGATCCCTATGACAATGAGATATTGCATCTCTCCTGTGCTATCCAGGTTACAAAATATAGGATAAGACATATTTAAAGGCAATCTACTGTAAACTGAACTTCACAGTGTTCACTGACATAAACAGTTTCTTTATTGTTTTATAACATATTAGACTGCAGTATTTATTTTGAATGTTGTGGCCATGAGGATGGTATGTGTGTTTGTTGTAGCTCAATATATTTTTTTCCCCAAAAAGCATAGCAAAAATGCCTGCTGACTGCTATATATTTAGCCTGGATAGTTCACAGAAGACCTGGCATATGTCTGAGACAGTGCTTATCAGATAGTGTCTTAAAATGTTAAAAAAAACAGTGTAAATATTTTTAGATTCCTTGCTGGGAAAGGGTGACATTTATGAGGTATGAGTCTTTGACAATATCTGCCCAACTGAAGCTAGTAGCAAGAAAATGTTTAAATGCTAAGTATTTAAATGCGCAAGTTGTTGCATTTCGAAGGGGATAAACAAATCTCTAGTTTAATAGGCAACCAATATTTAACAAGCTGTTTCAGTTTCCTAATGGCCATCTGATAAGCAGCTTGGAGTTATGTCTCCAACATTCTAAACAGAAAGAAGGGAGTATTTTATTTCAACTGGCATAGTGATTTATAGTTAAGGAAGGATACATTGAAAAGTCCAAAAATGTGTTTCATGGTATTCCATTTTTCCAGCTACAGACAGCAAGATGGCTGTAGGTCCACCCACAGCCATAAAATAGCTTTGACTGAAAAAAAACTGACATTGAGCTTTTAACTCAATTGTCCCTTAACGAAGGACTCTAACAATGAATATATCAAGGTTATTAAACTTCACACATGCCTCAAATTAACAAACTTTTGTCAAAGTCAGACGTTTGTTGTTAATTTTTCCTTTTTAAATTTTGACCACAAGTTTTGAAGATACTTATTTTAGGAGTCGTCTTATAGATATGACATGTAACATTTATATTATATTGACTAAAATGTCATCCCGCACCAGAGGTGCGAAAACATATCTCGTCCAGGATTTTAAAAATTACACGTCACGTTTATGAGGCGGTGTGGAGAAATGGCTATGCTGAAAGGCTGGAGTCACAATACTGAAGATTAGTGAAGTTATGAGTGAACACTGAAATAGTATAACTTTCAGTCATAATCTGTGCATTTTACCATATTTATACACCAAATTTTCAGCATTGCATTCTTATTACCTAATGAACTCAGTAGGTGAAAAATTTCAAATCGCCGCCAAAATGTCATTTCGCTCCACCAAAATGTCATTCCACATCACAGGCATGAAAACATATTTTGGCCAGGATTTGAAAAATGACAGCTGTCCCATTCATGAGGTGCTGTGAAGAAATGGCTATGTTGACAATTGTGGGCCAAAATATTGAAACTTTTCAAAGCTAGGAGCCTCTGTTCACAAATTTCAATATAGGCTCATAACTTTGTTGTTTTTTTTAATATTTTTACTCCTGATTTTCAACATAGCCTTCTTATGACCCCACCTCATGAACAAGGGAGGAGAACATTTTCAACTCCTACCTGAAAGGTGATTTTGCCCAGCTACCATGATTACCTAACTTCACTGTCATTGTTCATGAGGTGGGGTCCCAAAAAAGGCATGTTGGAAATTTTGGGCAAAAACATCCAAAGATGGCCAAGTTATGCCACTAACTTCAAAACCCTCTGAAATACACTGAACCGCATTCCTGATTTCCTCAGTTTGAGGCCCGGTTGTGAATAGTGGAGATGTGCCTGCAGTCCACAGAGGATTATGGGTTGGACCCCTGGTGGGTAAGCAAGGGCTTGGGAGGGAATGTGGAGTGGTGGGTGCTGAGTGGAAAGGTGGGATGGGGGAAGTAATGGTGCAACAGACATTGATGGACATTTTTCTTGTTTACAGTGTCTTATTTATTTGAAACCTGCTCACAGTTGAATGGCACTGAAAAAAACTTTAAAAACAGCAGCAACAGCTATCTCCAAGTTCATTCTTACATGTGACTAAATCCCATACAGAGTTTGCCATGTGATCCCAATGTGGAGAGAAATTTAATTTAAGTACTTAATGCTTTTTATTTTTACAAATTGCCAACCATCAAAAGCTGTTGCCCAGACGTGAACCCAGATCACTCACTCACTTATTTATTTTGTTAATTTCTTTCTCTTCTGACTGGCCCCCCTCCACTGGCCCCCCCAAGCCCCATCACCCTGGCATCTACTGGACTCACCTCTGCTTTTATGAGGTACCAGCTGGCAGGGTGCAGCGCCTGCTGGAGGTTGGCATCATCTTGCCGATCAGGATTGTTTTTTCCTGTTACCTTCCATCCCTGAGTGCAGAGAGAAGGCATGCAAAGTCACCATAGGCAGAGTCGCACATGCTTCCATGCATGGCATGCCGGGCTTCTGCCCTGCATCCACCCCTTACATTGTGAGTAAATTGCACCAGCCACTGCCAGGGGTCAGTCAAGCAGTGGACTCCATCCCACCCCTCTCCAAGAGAGGAGAGCAGCCCTCCTGATGCTTGATCCTCTCCCTCACTGGCCAATCCCCAGCAGCCCACTCACACCACAAACATGGGTTGCTGGCATGGCAGGAGGTAAGGCACAGATGCCTTGGCCCTCCATCCCACTGGGCCAGCACTCACTCACTTATTAAAGTCATGAACCCAGATTACTCACTCACTCATTAATGTTTCAGCATCATCATGTTGGACATCTTCATCAGAGTGACAAGATGTGCTACTTGTCTTAAATAATCAAGTTTTTAAAGTGCTAGAACACTAGAATGGTGAAAAAATGCAGATGTGCAGAAACAAGTTTAAAGTGCAAATTTGCTGTGCAAAAAGGTGCAAACAACTAAATGAAAGCTCTAACCTGCAGTAGAATAATAAATACTCTAACACTACAAGTGAACTGCTATACACAACATGATTAGCAGTATCAGCAGTTGCACAAACTAAGTTCAAAACCTCATTGAAATACACTGAACCATGTGACAGGGTTGAATGAGTCCCTGTCCCATGTGTTATGTAGAAAGATTTGTTATGTAGAAAGAGTTAAATGCAGGGATCTGTCTTATACTTTTCTGTTTCTTGTTTGTCTGACTGCACAGTCAAATATTCTTGTGAGACATAGGAACTGGCCACTTCTCTGGTCTTGCTAATCCCCCCCACCCCACGCTATCTCTCTGCCTTCATTTGCTGTTTCTATCTTTTCTTCCTCTTCCATATCTGAAATTATGAAATATGTGTGAATCTTTATGTGAAACTGGGATCCTTTGGTTTGAGACTGTATATGGTTATATTGTTGAAATGATTGCAAAAAGCTATTTGGAGCTCAAGGGGTTAACCTGAGTGCTGGTTTTCAAACTCTTTGCAGAGCTTTAAACAGGAGGTCAGTTCTGGGACTCCATGTACTGTTTTGTTGCACCTGCAAGGAATGAAACTGACAAGAAATTTTTTTGAAAAAACACAATGTTCTCCTTAACGAGTTCCCTGACAAAGACTTATAAAAAGAGCAGCAATACTTCTGCTAGAGAGAAACTTGGAATTAGACGTACCCTCAGATGAAGGACTTTGTTTTCTCTGTTTGTACTGCCTTTGTAAATAGTTATACTGAACAACTGTATTTTTGTTTTACTGTTGTTGGAAAAAATAAAATGCAACTTGTGAATGGCCAGACAGACCATGCAGCAGCGAAGTAACAGTCAAAGACCGAAAGATCCACTTTTTCCCAATCTAACTCCAAATCAGACAAAAGCTGTGGTGGGGCTCACAAATCTGCACCCAAAGACTTTATTTGCTATAACTGTAACCAGCAAGGCCATACCACAAGAAACTGCCATAAAATGAAGGAGGGTACCACAGCAGCAGATTTGACCTTAGCAAATTAGGGTAAGTATTTAGCAGATGTCAAGGTGGGACATACGGCTGTAAAGGGACTTATTGATTCAGGAAGCAGACAGACTCTAGTGCATGTTGAAGTGCTGGTAAAACACTATGTAAAAGAACCAGGTACTAGTGTCCTCTGCATCCATGGGGACATGCGATACTATCCCACCACACAATTGATACTGAATATTAATGGGGTGTCACACAAAATGAAAGTGGGGTAGTACTCAAGTAACCTGTACCTGTGATTATCGGGAAATGACTGTCCAGGATTTACTGAGTTAATCTCAGAGGAACTGCAACCTGCAGTTTCAGCAGCAGTGGTAACAGAAGCACAGGCAATGAAAATCTCAAATGTTGGAGACACTTTTCCTTTTGGTGACTTTGATGTGGACTTGTTTGAGCCCAGCTCCAAGATCTGGAAGTCCAGGAAAGAAAGAAGATGCCTGAAACAACAGTGACAACAAAAGAATGATGGATATAGAAACATAGAATTTGACGGCAGATAAGGACCACTTGGCCCACCCAGTCTGCCCATTTCCCTACCTAATGGATAAGCTGCAGATCCTAGTTAACCAGCAGCCTACTTCTTCCTGCCCCCACCCCCTAGAATTGCCTTATATGCTGTCCCATGCATGCTTGAATTCCACCACTGTTTTGACTCCACAACCTCCTCGGAAGGCAGTTCCATGCATCCATAACCCTCTCTGTGAAAAAATACTTCCTTAAATTACCTCTGGGCCGCCCCCATCTTCAAATTGTGCCCCCTTGTTCTTTTTTCCTCTTTTTGAAAGATGCTACCCTCTTGGACTTTGTTGATTCCCTTGAGGTACTTGAAAGTTTCTATCATGTCCCCCTCTCCTCCTTTCCTCGAGGCTACATATATTAAGCTCCTTAAGTCTCTCTTCATATGTCTTCTGGTGCAGACCCTGCACCATTTGAGTGCCCTCCTCTGGACAGCTTCCATCCTGTCTATGTCTTTGTGGAGATTGGGTCTCCAGAACTGCCGCAGTACTCAGATGGGGTCTCACCAGCTATCTGTACAGAGGGATAATAACTTCCTGTTTTCTACTGGTGATGCCTCTCCCTATGCATCCCAGTATCCCCCAACCCTCCTTGCTGCCCTCTCACATTGCTTTCCCACCTTTAGGTCATCTGATATGACTACCCCGGTCCCTTTCCATTTTGTTGTTGTTAGTATCTCACCCCATTGTTACTCTTCCCTGGGTTTTGTTTCCAGGTGCATTACCTGCACTTCTTAGCATTGAATCTAAGCTGCCATACATTTGACCATTCCTCTAACCTTGCCAAGTCCCTTCTCATCCTTTCCACCCCACCTTGTGCATCAACTTTGTTGCAGATCTTTGTGTCATCTGCAAAGAGACATACTTTTCCTTCCAGTCCCTCTGCAATGTCACTTATAAAGACATTGAAGAGGACTGGTCCTAATACTGAACCCTGTGGTACCCCACTAGTAACCCCTTTCTTCAGAGTGGACTCCATTTACTATTACTCTCTGTGTCCTATTCTCCAGCCAATTCTTTACCCAGGCTGTCATCTTGGGACCCACTCCCAGGCTGACTAACTTGTATATTAATCTTTTGTGTGGGACTGTGTCAAATGCCTTGCTAAAGTCTAGGTTGGCCATGTCCACAGCCCCTCCCTGATCTACTACTTTGGTCACCCAGTCAAAGAAATCTATCAGATTTGTCTGGCATGACCTTCCTGCTGTGAATCCATGGTGCCTTGGGTCCTGTGCCCCTCTGACCTCTAGATACTTGACAATTCTTTCCTTCAGAAGTGATTCCATCATTTTTCCTACCACTGAGGTTAAACTAACAGGTCTGTAGTTTCCTGCTTCTGCCTTGCTCCCACTTTTGTGAAGGGTGTCACAGAGTGCTCTGTGAGACTTGGGGAGTGGGACACAGCCAGGTTGCAGATGCCCTTCGTTGCCTTGCATTTAGGCGTTCCTCCATGATAGTGCGGCGTTGATGGAAATCTACCGTGGCTCCGCTCGCTAACCTAATACCATTATATTTTTGCAAGCCTAAAAAGGTAGATCAATAGTGGGAAAGGTGAAAGTCAGAGCTGAAATTCTCGCGGCTCTAGAAATGAGTGTGTACTCCCTTCTGGGATGCAACACTAGCCAACAGAAGGAAGGATGGAACCCGGGGCTGGACCGCAATGTCGCGGTCATTTGGTGCTGTTGAGCGGATCTGTTGTTCAGGGCAAATTATGGGACCAACTTCTGGCGCATCCGTGGGGGAGAGTTCATGGTTTGATTGATACCAACAAGGTAACGATGGTTTTTGTTGCAGGCATCTGGAGTGTACGGGGGGCGGGTAGCAGAACAGTAGATAACACAGGCATATATTTTGTTTGGATTCCTTTATACAAAATGGGTTATACAATATGGAGAGGTGCATTGAATTGACAAAAATATGCATTTAATTTACTGTGTGCATTTGGTAGGGGAGAGCTCTGGTACCAAGAGAGAATTGTGGTATCTTGGGCAGGGATTGATTTAAAATGGTGAAACTTTCGGGCATAGAATATTATAGGGTGGGTGGCTATCTGGAGCTGTTTGGTTGTGCTTCATAGTCTTCCCTCTTATTGAATTTCTGGCTGACACTTCGGTTTGTGAGGGTTTGTTAAAGAAAACCCTCCATGATTGAAAATACTCTAGGGCATTGCTTTAAAATGCCTTCAAATGCTCTGTTGTGCACTGTTATGCCTCCGTAGCCTTGCTTACGCTTTGTAGACTTCTGCAATAAATTGAGAACCTTTGGATTCTCGTCTTTGTCTCTTGAAATGCTCTTCTCTTTAAGAGCTGTGAAGGAAATGTTTTTCTTTAATAAAGTGAGCCGGTGAGCTTTTACGCGACAGTGCGAATGTGAGCGCTGTTAATCTCTTTCCCATTCAAATTTGCGCACTGTTGTGAGGGTATTTAGCCCTTTAATTTACTCCAGTTGAATGGTTTCAGATTTAAGTAAAGTAAATGGAGTTATACATACCCTCCTTAGTCGAGGTGAGGCATTTTCCTGCTGTTCTGGGGTCTTTGGGGAGCAAGGATAATTTTTTTGCAGTTGGCGTTTTGGGAGTTCCTGGTGTCCAATCTCTTTGGCATTCCGAGCTACTTTGGGGGTTGGCCGGCTGCTCCCTGAATACCTTTATACTGTTGCTAAAGGGGTGAAAACAAAAAAACTTCTAAAATTATTGTAATTCACTCTGCTGATAGCATGTAAGTTGCTAAAGTAATAAAAATATGTTTATGTTTTTTAAACTAAATAATGATGCAGTGTTTAAAGAAATTAAATTGAAAATGTTTTGGTGGGTGGAGTTAATGCATCACCTGATTGCTGAATGGTATAAAAGAATAGATAGCTCTTAGGGATTTCAGATGCGACTAGAAGAGAGATGAGTAAAGAGGGTCTGGAAAGTACTCCAGGGAGCGATGTAAAAGTACTATATAAATGTGTTCGTCAGATGATTGAAGTGATTTCCAAAGAGTTTGCTGATGGAAAATGTCCTGCTTCGGGAGTAAATGTGAATTTCCAAAATAAATTTTGAACTATGTAAAAGATAGTTATTGTGTTACGCTATCTGATTGCCCACATACTCCTGCGCCCTACTACAAAGGGGAATCACATCTGCCCTCCTCCAGTCCTTGGGTACCACCCCATCCTCTCATGATTTGTTAAAGAGGGTAGTCAGTGGTGTCACTAGTTCTACCCTTAGTTCTTTTAGAATTCTGGGATGAATCCCATCAGGCCCCATTGCTTTGTCCACCTTCAGTTTTAAGAGTTCTTTCAGAACCCTTTCTTCTGTAAATGGGTTGGTATCAACTTCTGTATCCAGAGTGTTTCTACTGTTTGTTTTAGGTACCTCCCCCTCTTCCTTTGTAAATACTGAGCAAAAATATTTGTTTAGTATCTCTGCCATTTCACAGTCACCCTCTGCCCACCCTCCCTCCCTTTATTAAGCCTCACTATCCTCCCTTAGTCTTCCTTTGCTCCTGATGTACCTATAAAGGTTTTATCCCCTTCTTAACGATTGGCTATCTTTTCCTCGGTTTGGGCCCTTGCTGTTCTGACTGCCTTCCCAGCTTCCTTTTGCTTTAACTGATACAGTTCTCTGTCCTGCTCCTTCTGTGATTCCTTGTACTTCCTGAATGCTTTCTTTTTCTCTTGAACCTTCACTGCCACTTCCCTTGAGAACCATAGTGGTTTCTTACATCATTTCATTTTGTTTATTTGCTTCACACAAAGGCTTGTCACCTCTGTGATGGCAGTTTTTATTATTCCCCATTGTTCTTCCACCCCTCCTTCCTGCCCATTTGCTAGTGCATTCCTTAGGCACTCACCCATTTTGGCAAAGTCAGCCCTCCTAAAGTCCAGTACTTTTGCCTTTGTATGACTTGATTCTATTGCTGTGTTTATTGTGAACCATACTGTCCGATGGTCACTAGTTCCCAGATGGCTACCCACTTCTACATCTGTGATCCTCTCTTCATCTCCATTTGAGAGAACCAGGTCTGAGATTGCTCCCTCTCGAGTGGGCTCCAATACTAATTGTCTAAGGCATGCCCCCAGTAGGGCATCTAGAATAACCCCACTGTTCAAAGTGGCTGCTGCAACTGCACTCCAGTTAACATCTGGCATATTCAGATCACCCATCAGCAATATCTCCCCTTTTTCTGCCATTCTAAGTATACTTTCTATCATTTCCTTGTCCATTTCCTCCCCCTGAGAAGGGGGTCTGTATACAACCCCTGTGCGGATTGTGGTTCCATTGCCAGTCTCCAAATTTACCCACAGTGCTTCTTCTCCTCCCTGTTTTCCCTTTTGTTCTGTTGCTTTGATTCCTTCCCTTATGTAAAGAGCTACTCCTCCTCCTCCTCCTCTTTTACCCTCCCTGTCCCTCCTGTAGATAGTGTATCCTGGTATGTTTATGTCCCAGTCATGGTTTTGTGTGTACCATGTTTCTGTGACTCCCATGGTATCCAGATGTTACTCCTCCATTAATGCCACTAATTCAGGAAGCTTATTACTCAGACTACGGGCATTGGTACTCATTGCTCTCCATTTTTTGATGGCTTTACCTTCTGTTGCAGCATCCCCCACTGACCTTTCTACCTCGGTCTTTTTCTCATTTAGTACCCTGTTTTGTAGGGAGAGGCTGGGATTTTCCTGCTGCTTATCAGTGCCTCCCCCTTGACTAGTTTAAAAGTTTGCCAATGAAGCATTTAAACCGATTGCTCAAAAGACTTGTTCCCTTCCTGGACAGATGCAGACCATCCTGCAAGTATAGGCTGGTGTCCCTCCAGGTGGAACCCCAGTCCCCAATGAAGCCAAACCCCTGCTTTCCACACCATTTTTTCAACCATGCATTAAACTGCATGGTGCAAAGTACCCTCGCCTCACTCAAGTCATTGACAGGCAGCACCTCTGAGAAGGATACTGTGTGTGCTACTTGTCTTAGGCCCCTTCCCAATTCTACAAAGTCCTTCTGCACTGCTCTAATCTCATGTTGAGCCAAGTAATTTGTCCCTAGGTGGACAGTGACATCCAACTCAGACTCCCGTACAGCTGTTCTCGTGATCCTGAGGATGCAAAGGGTAAAATATGAAAATGCTGAAACTAGACTGATAGCTGATTGCGATTTTGTTTCAGAGCAAACTAATGATGCTTCTTTCCAAGGTTATGTTAAGCAACTGGAGGTGAAACAAAAACAGGGTGAACCAATGTTGAAAAAATGTAATGAGTTACTGTACCGAGTTTATGTTAAACCTCAGACACAAAAACAAATAGAACAATTGGTTATATCACAAAAGTATAGAACTGAGTTGTTATAGATAGCACATGATAGTCCTATGACTGGTCACTTAGGGAGGGATCACAACCTTGCCAGATTGCTGTACAGATTTTACTGGCCTGGAATTCATGAAGATGTTGCTACCCTTTGCAGTTCTTGTGCAGAATGTCAGAAAGTAGTTCCAGTGACTAAAAAAGATAAGGTGCACCTGATGCCCCTACCCTTGAGAGATGTGCCTTTTGTGAGAATTGCAATGGTTGTGGTTGGCCTCTTAGACAAAAGTAAAAAGGATAATCGATTCATTCTGGTAGTATGTGATTATACTACTCAATACCCAGAGGCAGTTCCAATGTGTACTGTTATAGCCCCAAAAGTGGCAGCAGAGCTTGCCAGAATTTTCAGCAGGGTGGGCATACCTAAAGAGATTATTACTGATCAGAGTAGTAATTTTGGTGCTGCATTACTAGAGGAGCTGATCGACTATTAGGTATGACTGCCATAAGAACCTCCCCTTATCACCCTCAGACAGTTGGTCTTGTTGAACATTTTAACCAAACCCTAAAACACATGTTAACAAGGTTTGTAAAAGGGAAGGGAAAGATTGGGACCAATATTTACCTTACCTGGTTTTTGCTAACAGAGAAGCACCACAAGTCTCAACAGGTTTTTCACCATTTGAAATGCTGTATGGTAGACAACCTAGAGGGCCACTAGATGTAATAAGAGAAAAAAGGAAAGGTAACTCCCACTCAAAAACAATCTATTACATCTTATATGTGTGCCCTGAGAATGAAACTGGCAAAATACGTTGAAATTGCCCATAGTAATCCGGAACAGGCCCCAAACCAGCAGAAGGCATATTATGACCATGGGGTAAAAGAAAATGTTTTTGAGCCAGGTGAAAAGGTCTTGCTACTGTTACCCACTACAGAAAATAAACTGTTAATGAAGTGTCAAGGGCCTTATAAAGTGCTTAGATGTACTGGCACAGTTAACTATGAGACTGACACCCCTTATAGGAAAAGTCTTACCAAGATATACCATGCTAACCTCCTGAAGAAATGGGTTGAAAAAATTGCCAAAGACTGCTTTGTTAGTTTTACCAGAAATTTCAACTGAAGATATTAATAAAGCTTATACCAGACTGGAACAAACTGTAATTGCTGATGCTGTAAAGGTGAATGTTTCCTTAACCTCTGAACAAACTGCAGAAATTCGAAACTTACTAAAGGCATTTTTTTTTGCTCCTACAACCCCCCGGCTGTCCACTTCTTCAGGTCGCCTAGGTACCCCACTGGCACCCCAGCCCATCATCAGCCACCACCACCCCCCCAGATTGCAGGCCCTCAGGTAACCTGGTGCAACCCTTCACCAGGTGGGTCCCTCTCCACCAAGGAGGAAGGCACCAGGAGGGGACGACTAGTGCAATCGTCTACAGTTGGCCCAGGTGTTGCTGGGGTGGCACAGAATAATCTGCAGGCTTCCATGGTGGCAGGGACTGGCAACTGTCATCCAGCCTGCCGGGGAGATCTTTTTCTCTGGTGTTCTCCCTGGAGGCATGGTGTGCCACTGACGTCAAGGCATCCGTCAACATCTGCCATGCCCCACAGTGAGCACAGCCTGATGTATTGCTGTTCCCCTGGCCTCCACCAGGAGTCAGCGAACCCCAGGCCACATGCCCACCCTCCCCCGGGGAAAAGACGAACAGTCATCTGAGGCTCGAGCCTTCTCCCTCCGGTGACCCGAGTCTGTTCCCGAACCTGGGTCACCGGCATTGCAGCTGTAAATCTTTCCACTGCACCTTCAGTCTGGCACTAAAGGCATTTGAAAGTACTTTTGCCATACTGCCAGGCTGAGCAAAAGGGGTTGAGCATGTAATAGTGACAGGGAATGCTTGTCCTATTAGATAAAAGAAATTCAGATAACCAGAACGGTTATGAGCAGATGTGGTTAAGTAAATACAAAACATGAAAGAGATGGGTATGATAGAAGAGTCAAGAAGTGCTTGGTCATCACCAGTGGTGACTATAAATAAAAAAGAGGGGGCATAAGAATCTGTCTTGATTTTAGGAAACTTAATCAAGTACCCAGATTTGACAGTTATTCTATGCCAAGGATAAATGATTTTGTTGGACAAACTGGGAAGTGCCAAGTGCATCTGTTCCCTCGATCTCACCAAGTAGGTCTGAATTGGGATTGACTAATGTTGCTGCATTTGCAGATAGCAGGAAAATTGATTTTTGGTTAAGACTACACAAGATTCCTAAGGATTGCCCCTCTTACCACTGCTTGGCAGAAAAAAAGAAATAGCAAGATTTAGGTTTTAAAAAGGTATGATTCATTGCTGAAAAAAATGGACATGTACAATCTTCCAGTTCTGAAGAGATGGTTGGATAGGGGAATTTCAGTTCATCTTAAGTACAAAAAATTTATAACTAAAAGGATTAGTGCACATTAGAACAAATTGGATGAAGTGGCCATAAAGAAATCAACATATTCTAAATGGTTTTCAGGGAATAATGTCTGCTTTGGCTTTAAGATTTATCTAAAAATGTTACAAAGTTATGAATTACTGAAAGATTTTATAGCTTACAAATTTGAAGGTTTCCCAAGCAACGTCCTTCATGCAAGATACAATAAACTAGCAAAAGACCTGGAGGACTGCAGTTGTCCAGAGGGGGGTAAAGAAAATCTACAACATGTAATGTGGATCTGTACTTGGTATCAAAAAGAAAGATTGTATTGGCTTGGACCATATATTAATCCAGTATATAATATCGATCTGGAAATGCTGACAACTTTTTTGATGCATACAGCGGATGAAGAGAACATTACTAGAGTAGCAAAATTCTTTTTAGTTATAGGTAAGATAAGAAGATGAACTACTGGGAATGAATTAGGCCTGATGTACTAATTAGGAAGTATTTCGTAACATGTAAATTTCTGGCAGCTTGTACTATAATATGTCTGGTGTTTTTGTTCTTTGTACTGTC
This sequence comes from Neoceratodus forsteri, assembly GCA_016271365.2. Lineage (NCBI taxonomy): Eukaryota > Metazoa > Chordata > Ceratodontiformes > Ceratodontidae > Neoceratodus > Neoceratodus forsteri. Next base: position 157,884,527 of record CM057458.1, on the reverse strand, counting down.
TTTGTTTTGATTTTAAAACTATTGTAACTTAGTACTGTGCTGTTTTGTATGTATTGTGAAGGCTTATTTGCCATACAATAACATTGATGATGATGATCTCACCAAGGTTACTGGTAGATTCCTCTAGCTAAAGAAACCAGAGACAAAACTGCATTTGCAACTCCTGTTGGAGTCTGTCAGTTCACCACCATGCCATTTGGTTTACATGTGGTGCACCTGCTACATTCCAGTAGCACATGGATGTAATTTTAGCTACTCACACTGGTTATTGTGCTGCTTACCTGAATGATGTTGTGGTGTACAGTCCAGACTGGAAAAGTCACCTGGAACACCTACAAGCCATTATCCAAGCTATCAAAACTGCAGATCTGATCATTAATCCTACCAAATGTGCATTGGGCATGCAGAAAACCAGATATTTGGGATATGTTTGGGGAAATGGAGAAGTAAAGCCAGAGATTTCTAAGAAGCTGTAGCTAACAGTCCTATCCCTAAAATAAAGAAACGTGTCAGGTCATTTTTAGGGCTGGCTGGCTACTATCAGAGATTTGTTCCCAACTTTGCTCAGCTAGCTACTCCCCTAACTGAACTCATGAAGAAACGGTTCCTGAATAATGTGAAGTGGACCCCAGAGTGTGTGATGAAGCTTTTCGAGCCATCAAGGCTGGATTATGTTCAACACCTGTTTTAAGAAGCCCAGCCTTTAAGAAACCCTTTTTGTTGCAGATAGAGGTAGGCCTAGGTGCAGTTTTGAGTCAAACTATAGATGGGAAGGAACATCCCATTCTATATATCAGTAGGAAGTTGCACGACAGAGAAAAAAGGTATTCCACCACTGAAAAGGAATGCCATGCAGCAAAGTGGGCCATTGAGTCCTTTAGGTTTTATTTGCTAGGAGCTGACTTTGTACTTCTAACTGATCAAAATCCTCTCTGCTGGCTTAACCAAATGAAGGGTAAAAATTCCAGAATCACAAGGTGTTACCTGGCACTACCGCCATTTAAATTCAAAGTGTTACACACATCTGGTAAAGAGAATGTCAATGCTGATTTTCTATCAAGATATGGATCATGAACTGAGAATTCTGAAGGTTGAAAAAAATGTGTGAGTTTAAACTTCACAGTTTGCTGTGCTGGTTGTTATGGAGAAAAGGTATACTGCAAATGCTGCGAACTGTAAAGCTGATACGCTAATGTTAAAGGAGACTTTAAAGAAAGTTTTGGAAACCTGCTTTTTTAAAAACAGGTTCCCTCTTAAAGAGGGGGGTATGTGACATAGTTGAATGAGACCTTGTCCCATTTGTTGTGTGGAATGATTTGTTATGTAGAAAAAGTTAAATGCAAGGATCTGTTTTATTCTCTTCTGTTCTGTCTCTTGTCTGTCTGTCTGCACAGTCAAATTTTCCTGTGAGACCTAGGAACTGGCTACTCCAACGGTCTTGTTATTCCCCTTCCTTGCTATCCCTCTGCCTTCACTTGTTGTTTCTATCTTTTCTTCCCCCTTGTATATCTGAAGTTATAAAATATGTGTGAATCTTCATGTGAAACTGGGATCCCTTTGTTTAAAAATGTATATGGTTATATTGTTGAAATGACTGCAAAAAGCTATTTGGAGCTTAAGGGGTTAACCTGAGATACTGGTTTGCAAACTCTTTGCAGAGCTGTAACAGGAGGCCAATTCTCGGACACCATGTACTGTTTTGTTGCACCTACAAGGAAGGAAACTGACAAGAACATTTTCTGGAAATCAGGATGTTCTCCTTATCGAGTCCCCTGACAAAGACATATAAAAAGAGCAGCAATACTTTTGCTAAAGGGAGAGAGACTGAGAGACTGAAACTTGGAATTAGACATACCCGGAGATGAAGGTCTTTGTTTTCTCAGTTTGTCCTGCCTTTGTAAAGAGTTATACTGAACAATTTTATTTTACTGTTATTGGAAAAAATAAAACGCTACTTGTGAATTTTATACCTGTTCCTGGTCTTCCTAATCTTTCTGACCTGTGCTTTGATGACAAACCACATACTTGAGTTCCTCAGTTCATGGTCCAGCTTTGAAGAGTGAAGACGTGCCTGCGGTCCAGAGAGGGATGTTGGACGATTAGAGATGAAGTAAGGAGCTTGGGGAGGAGATGTGGGGTGGTGGGAGCTGAGTGGGAGGGTCAGGTGGGGAAGTAATGGCACAATAGACATCGATGGATGTTTCTTTTTACAGGGTTAAAAAAAAATGATTGAGGACAGACTACATTCTGACACTGGACTGGGTACCCCAGTGTTGGGCTTGTTATAAGCAGGTGATGCTTAGCGTTGGTGGGGTGTCAAGAGAAACAGTAGGGGGGTGGGCACCTGCTCCACTTATATTAAACATATACCTATGCAAAGATGGGAAGGGCGGGTGAGTTGGTGAGCTACTTGCAGGGGGTGATGAGAAAGAAGCAGTAGGGGGGGTGGGCACCCTGTATAAAGATGGGAAAGGGTGGATTGGCGGGCAGCAACCTGTCGAGGATGAAGAGAAGGAAACATTAGTGGGGGAGGGCACCCAACTTCACTTAGATTAAAATATATATATATATATATTTATAACCGAGTTCAGCCAAAATATGCTTTTATGTTCGACAAAGAAAGTTGAACTCAGGAAACTAGTTACTTGTTTTAAACGAGAGCTAAAAAGTACTTTTATCATGCTCCAAAAGTGGAGCCATGACACTGAGCATACGTGTATCATGGCACCACTGTCGCAATTAAAGTACAAATTATGCCTCCTTTTAAAAAAACTAACAAGGTTCCCAAGTTCCCCTTACTTGTTAGTACCTAAAAACTATTTAGCTGAACTCTGGTACAGTGGTCCGTGGGCCACAATAACAATAACAGGCTGCTGGTGTTGAGAGCTGATCAGCTGCTTGCTGACCGGTCAGCTTCATGCAAATCAAAGGACTGAAGCCCTCTGACTGGAGCAGCTTTGGGTCCTTTGAAATACATGAAGTTTCCACCCAGCAAGCAGCGAGTGATATCAAGACCACAGTATCTGGTCATTTGTGTAGACTGCCGAGCCTCTCCTGTTTTCAACTGCAATGGGCTCGGCAGTGACACACCCCAGTAATTGCCTTTCCCTGTAGCAAATCTTTTGGTGCGCAGGCGCGCATCAAACATAAACATACATGGGTGATGTTCCTTTAAAAGGGAGATATAAACATTTACTGTTGTAAGCTGTGAGAGACAACGCATTTGTCTTGGTGTGAATTCTATCAATAGTTTTACAAAAGAAAAGCAGAGAGCAAGACAGACAGAAGCAGAGCATAGTGCAGACTGTGTAGCTGGTTGGGGAGAGATTCAGTGGGGAAGTCTGAGATCAGTCATCCCCAGAAGCAGATGACGATACACAGTGGCTGGTCTTGGGCTTGCAGCAGAGGGAACAGACACAGAGACAAAAGCAGAAGGCGGCAGGAATCCAAACCAAGAGAGCACTGTAATATATTGACTGATCTGAGACATGATTTGTGCCTGAATGGAGGTTGACCTACAGCACTCAAACAGACAGTGTATATAAGTTGAATCTTTGATCTTTTACTACTTTGTCAAATCTACAGCATTCCTGTTTTCATCATAAGCTCAGAGTCAGTGTATTTTTTATTTATTTTAAATTTGGTGACCAGGATAGTCACACTGAGCCAAATCTCATTTGCATGTGTGACTGGGAGGGGGGGGGTGTTAGGTGGATCAGGGAAGATGATACAGAATACAACTAAGTGCAAACCACTCATAGTGTGGTAAATACAAGAGAGTGTAAAACAAAGAACCATAGGTACAGAGAAAAATTCACTAAGATGTGCAAAAATTACAAAGGTAATCAAAATAAGAATTAACAACAAATGGTAATACAAGAGTCAATAAGAAGGGAAGTCTAATGCATATACGTATATATAATATGCATACAAGTCTTATAAAAATTCTTAAAAAATAAAATTGAGAGTGGATGGGGAGTAGAAAATAAAAGACTGACTAGGGGCTTGCTGCAGATGCTGGAAGTTGGTAATGATTATGAAGGAAAAACCTGAAGGAAGGAACAGAGAGGGAAAGATGTATAGGTAGAGGGATGCTATTCCACAGAGTAGGGAGCTGACTAGAGAGAACAGCATGGCCAGTAGAGGTTTTATAGTGAGGAATAGATAAGAAGCAGAGGAGCAGAGCGAGTAAAATGTAGGGATGGAGGGGGGCATGGCAGATAGGTAGGAAGGGAAGGAAGCGAACCAGTATTTAGAAAGATAGGAAGAGCTGTGGATGAAACATCAAGACGAGGAGGTTGACTGAGGTAAACAGAACAGTGATGGGTCAAGGGGGGGGGCTTAGGGCAAATTGGCAAAATTAAAAAAAAAGGTTCTGTCTGGTGAGGGTGGTTTTGCAAGCGGCACGGTATACTTTGTGTAGTTAAACACCAACAGGATCATCTGTGAGGGTGCTCTCACAGTGGACTGGGAAAAGTGGGCAGGCAGGATTGTGCCTGTATAGAGCATCAAGCTTCAGGTGGAATTTCTCATCCTTGTATATTGCACTAATGGCGGAAGAGAAATTAAGAGTTTGATCTAGACATTAAGGCACTTGAAGTGGGAGACTTCATTAAGGGGGCACTATTGAGAATCTTAAAGGCTGGGTTTGTTTGAAGCCTAGCCTACATTTGTTTAGTATCAAAAACCATGTAAACAGTCTTGTTAGCACTAAGAGAGTTGTAGAGTTGCAGAAACTGACATGCTCTGATATTTCCAAATATCGTATTTTGCAAGATTTTAAAAGAGGTCCCCTCTGGTGACCTTAAAGTGGTACTGCAGGCACACAGGGAATTTCGGTTGAGATGGCACAGAAATTTCAAGAAATAGGTTACCATATATATTGCTGCAACTGTAATGTGTGGTTTATTGATGATGGCAGTGAAGCCAAGCAGTGCATGATACTAAGGATACAGTTGTCACTGAGAGAATGCTGTGCACTGGTGAAACTAGAATGATCAGAGAATGTATGCAATACATTGGCTGAACTTCACATAGTATTTCATTTCAGGTGCTAGGCAGTGGAAGTTTTGTAACAAGTATAGAAGGATACGGGGTGCATGGATTAGGGCTCAACCAGTTAATTAATTAATTTAATAAATTAATCATCCATAGGAATCATAGGAAGTTTTTAAGCCTTAGAGGTAATTTGCCCATTTTTGGCTTGCCATTTTCAATGTAAAAAGCCCTGCTTATTAATTGTGCTGTAGTGCTGGTCCAGTGACTTTTTAAAAGTTTCAAAACTATTGCTAGCCATTACAAATTCAATCAATCAATCAATCTGTCAGTCAAGTTGTCATACGATAAACCATTCAAACAAGGAATAAATTAAACAGTCAAACCATTCCTTTTGACCTCCTGCATCATAAATCAGGGACAAAACTTAAATCAAGGACAAATCAACAAATTACTCAGCCAATCAATCACTGGCAATTATTGGATCAATTAATCATTCAACCATTCATGCAATCATTGTTTCAATTAATGATTTTTTTTTATTTTATTCTTTGGTAACTGGCTAAGGCCCACTAGGCACAAGTGCCTGTTTTCAGGGGTGACCTGGGAGCACTGGGCGGTTAAGTGACTTGTTCACAGTCACACTGTATGCAAGTGGAGGTTGTGAGAATCAAACCCAGGTCTGGTCTGCTGGGTGTACCAAGCTCGCTCATAGTTCATTACTCTAACCTGTAGGCTATGCTGCCAGCCCATAAGACAATAGATCATTCAATCAATCATGAAATCGATCTTGCATTCAATCGTCTACTCAGTCTTTCACTATATCAATAAATCACTGCACTTCCAGCTACCTCTTGTTTTATTCTCATTCCTCCTCCTCCTACTTCCACTGTTCCACTGACTCCAACTCTTTCTCCTTACAAAAGACTTAGGCCAGCTGAAGTAACAGAGGAGTGACTCTGTGCTACTTCCAAAACAGCACAGGAGTGCCAGACACATGAAAGCATAAATGAACACATACTCTTGGCTATAAATAAGGTACCGTATATCTTCAAAGTAGATACTGCCAATCAAGCCCTTTATTGCACACTGATAAGGGAAAGAGAAACACAAAAGTACTCTGACACTTTGAGTCTTAAACAACTCTTCCTCAGGGAACCAAAACCATGGCAAGACAATTTGCCTTCTCTTACTACCATTCTGGTCTAGTCTCCACCTCTCTATCAATTTATTTTCCTCTTTTGAACTGAAAACCCTTCTCCTCTACCACATCTTACATTTATGCACCTGCTCATACCCCTTCCCCTTTCTTCATACTGCCTGCTCTTTCTCTGCCTCTTCACCCAATTTACTCATTACCATTTCTTCCTCCTTGTTTAATACCCTTTATCTTCCAATTCTATTAATCCTGGCTACCTCCTTCCTCCTTCCTCTGGCTGTACTTTATAAATGTTATCCTGTGCTTGTTTGACCTGACACATATATTCTTTTGTTTACCTGTTGTGCACTGATCCAGTTTAATCTCTTTTATTATGCTGGTGTTTACATAGTAGATACACTTTATTGTTTCATTTTCAATCACTGGAATTTTTTATATTATTGCATTACCTAGATTTTTCACAGTACCATCTCCCTTTACTGTACAATTTTTTGAAACCAGCCTCTACTGTAACATCTTACCTATGGCCACATCCCCTCTTCCCACAAGCTCATCCTCTTTAGTCTCTCCTTCCCCTACTCCCCTCATATTATCACCAGCATCTACTCTTCCAAAGCAAAGCCCGACTCTCTTCCTGGTACCCTCTCCTCCCTTGCTGCTTCAGGTGAGCTCCTGTTCTTTGGGGACCTAAATGTAAATGGGCGCTTACCTGTAGCTAAATATTCTGCCCAAACAATTGAATACCTCAACCTCATGCAATTCTTACTAAGCCCGCCCATCTCAAACGTCACTCTTTTAACCACTTCCTTATCAAGTGGGTCCAATCCTTATATCCTCATTTCATTTTTGTTGGTGGCACCCTTCTATATGCTTTCTGTGACTGTCATATGGTAATGTTCTAGAAAGATCTATTGCTCTAAACCCCCCCACCTGGAGTTCATCTGGGCATGGTCATTCAGGTCCTTCAACTTCTTCACCCTTCTAGATGATATTCTTAATATCAACTGCACTGGCAGTATAGCCTAGAGGTTAGAGTAACAAGCTGTGAATGAACCTGAGACATCCATCAGACATGGGCTTGATTCCCACTACCTCTATTTCTATAATGTGTCACCCTGAGCAAGTCAGTTGACCTCCCCAGTGCTCCAGGGCCACCCCCACTAAATGGACCTTGTGGCCCAGTGGGCCTTAGATGGTTACCAAAAAAGAAACACAAAAAAAACCTGGTTGACTCTATATCCATTATACAGATCATACTTTGTTCTATTCCAATCTAAATTAATTACAACATAGAACAAACATGACCCTCTCAAGAGGTCTTCTGTTCATTGACATATTCAGAGCCCATGACTCTGAAAGGTAGCTCGCCCAAGGATTTGCTACAACACAAACAACTCTGTAACAACACTACAGCCACCAGAGAAATCAGTTGCTTCACCAATTATTAAAACCACCTTAACCTCCCTGATATGTTCTGGATAGTAATTCATTCCATTTTTGCGCCCCAAAACTTGTCAAAAAACCACATTCTCTAATTAGGGAGCTCACCTATCTCTGAGTCACCCAAAACTGTTGACGCTTTTCCTATTTTTTTACCTCTTGAATTCTCCATCCTCCACCCCTCCCTTCCTCCCTTCTCCAGTTTCCCCTCTCTAAAAGTTCCTCCTACTGCCCCCCTCCCCCACTCCATTCTCCTTTCTCTCTTTTTACCTTCCCATCTCTGCTGGAGCTATCCCCACTGCCCTACACACTTTCAGTCCTTCCACAGGGTACAGCCCTGATGGTTTGGATATTAAACTTCTTTACCTCTGCTCCTGCAATCACTGCTTTTATCACGACCATCATAAACCTTTCCATTCAACTTGGGACTGTCTCCAGACCTGGACACAGGCTTAGGTCCTCTCTCTCCCTCTCTACAAAGGGGGTGTCTCCTATTCTCCTTGGTATGACCATCACATCTCCTTCCTTCCTGTCATGGCTTAGGTGCAGGAACAACTATCCTCTTTCAGCTCTCCTGCTTCAGCAACTCCTCCTTCTTCCTCTATCCTTTCCAATATGGCTTCTGAAAATATCATTCCATGGTCTCTTCCACTCTTTTGGGAAACTGACTCCATTCTGAAAGGCATTGATCAGGGTCCAGTCCCAGTGGCCAGTCCCTTCTACTGGATAAGCAATGGGATAGGACTGTTTGACCTGGTGGTCTGTTGCTTCCATTCTTACCCTTCTGACTCATACAATTTGATCTTGATCAGCAACCTCTTATCCTCACTTGCCTATCAGATATGGTATCCCTTGGGGTTCCACTCTTGTCTCCATCCTATTTTCCATATGACTTTCCCCTCCACAGTCAAGGGATGATTTCTGTGGGATGCACTCTGTAGGTCATCATGTAGCTTATTACACAGCTGCTGCAGTGCTCCTCTGTTAGTAGCAGGGTACAATCTTCTCATCTATGACCTCTTTAAAGGTGTGTTGTAAATGGTACAGTTTGTTTCATGGAAATGGCCTTTTCACATGCCCCTTCCTCCAGCTTATCCATGTGTTGGATTGCTGCCAACGTGGCAATGAGTTCTACTGTTCTATTGTACACACAGCCACCCTGTTCTCTATCACATTGTGTTTTCAGTGATGCTCTACTATGTGACCTGTTGTTTTGGTTTGCTCTTTTGTAAAACATGCTTTTCTGACTTCCTTTTCTAGCTGGACAGTAATAGGTCTCTTGTGCTGGCACAGGTACAGGGCTGTGCGAACAGCTGTAAGGGCCTCCCTGCAAAATATTTTGTGGGGCCCACCTCCCCACCAATAAATGTAAAATAACCATTAACGCATATTACATTTTTATAGCATGGGTTTTTTATATTAGTCCTGCTGAAAATACAGTTTGTCGATGCTGCTCCCATCCCCCTTTCTGGCACCATGAGCAGAGAACTGAACAATGTAATTTGTTCCTGCTCTTCCTGGGGACACCAGCACCAAGATTAAAAGTTTTGAGTAATGGGCTTTATTGCTTCTTTGTTCTGTACTCCCCAACCATGTGAAACTGGAGTTGGAATCTTCTGACACCACTGATGACAGATCCAGTTTCGAATGGATAAGCAATTTCCAAAGTGAAACTTGCATGTTCGTCTGTGAGAAAAGGTTTTCTTGATGCTGACCTCTGAGGAGGTGGGCTCTCCACAGTGTGGGTCCTACTGTGACTGCAGATCTTGCACCCCTCCCAGTCACTGCCCTGAGGTGTACTAAATCTTGCTTTGTGCAGAGTATTCATGGCTACTTCCCTTATTCACATACTAACGATATTACTTTTGGACTGCTGCACTATTGACTTTGTGCTGCACAGTTGCCACTGTTAAATATAGCTTCCTACACGCTATCTCCACTGATGATTGTGTTTGCACGATGGTAAGTTGTTATAGTTCATGTTCCAGAACTTCTACCTGTTGCTACTGTATTTCCACTCAAGGTGCATCACTGGGATCGCTGAGGTAAAATGGAGGAGCCTTGTTTCAGTGGAGTGTACATACCACAGAGCAGCCTGCAGCACACAGAAACAAGACTCCTCCATTTTACTTCAGCACTCTCAGTGGAGTGTACATCCGACAGAGCCACCTGTATCACATAGAAACAAGGCTCTTCCGTTTTACTTCAGCACATCCAGTGGAGTGAACATACCACAGAGCAGCCTGCAGTACACAGAAACAATGTTTTAAATGTCTGCAGACAAGTTTAGATTGTTTTTTTACTCAGCTGTTTATTCATTTACTTGTTGTAGTTTTACCTGTTTTGTGCTGTAACCTTAATTCATTTAAATGAGAGCCTGGATTGCTTTGGTTTTGCTGCAGTTTAGCCAGTCATTTCCCTGTAGGACACTAAAAGATTAGCTTACCCTGTGCCTTCTTTTCCCTTAATTCAGATTCTGTCTTCCACTTTACTTCAATTTCCTCTTTCTTCTCACCCCCCTGGTGCTGAGCATGCTCAGTGCAATACCCCATCTCCCTATCTAGCTTCCTGCTTTAATTCCTTTGTCTTTGTTCCCCTCCAGATACTTTCCTTACCTTATCCTTTGTTTCTTCACAGGCTCCTCCATTTTACCTCAGCACTCCCCAGTGGAGTGTACATACTACAGAGTGGCCTGCTGCACAATGAAACAAGGTACTGGAAAACAGATCCTCTCAGTACTGTTGAAGCTTGTGCACACCATCTTACTGTGTTGGCCTGTTGACACTTTGCATCGACTGTCCCCTCCCTGGGCTGGCCTTTGATTTATACCTCATAAGGGTCATGTGACTGCATGTGACCATGTGAGCAGAACCGAAGTCCCCACTTTCCCATTAGTTTGTTATACCACATCACCTCTAGGAGTCACCCTTGAGCATATTGATGCTACTCCTCTTCCTGAATACTCTGACTCATCTTCTAGCCTCTTCTTGCCTCATGTGTGGCCATTTCACCTTCCTGGCTACCCCATTTTCAGGTAGTATCTCTTGATATTTCCACATTCTGTCCACCCTGGATTTGAACCTGCAACCTTCTGCACCAGAGGCGAGTACCTTGACCACTGCACTATCTTGGGGGTACAGTTATAGGCTAGGTTCCTGCAATCCTCATCCTAATTCTGACAACATACAACCCCTTTGCTACCTTCTGACATAACCATCCCTCACTCCCTCCACACAGTAAGATACATAGTCGGTGCCTACCCCACATCTGAAACAGACCACGGACAAATTATGACACTTTATCGCTACTCTCTCCTCAGTGCTCTCCTAACACTAACTTTGCCACTCTCCTCCGACAACATTTCTATACCCATTATAGACCTGTCTCCAGTTTCTGCAGCATCTGGCACTGTGACCAGTTCTTCCTGTCTTGTCCTTCAAGCCAATAAGGTTTATTTATCACTTTAATTGCTGGCTGCCCCACCAGGCACACTATCTGTCCCTCCATCTGTCCTCTCTAATGACCACTACAGTCATCCTCAAACCCATCAAACACTCACCCAAGCCCAAATGTAAATTCTTCAAATCCTTCCTGGTTAGACAGCTCCTGCTACTACTGCTGTTGTCAGGTAATGTGCACCCTAACCCAGGGCCTATGCAACAACTGTTTGGTAGCAACAGTAGTCCCCAGGGTCTTAAACTCACCTCCTTTAACATTCAAAGCCTCCTGTCCAAGCTAGATCAACTGCAAGTCTTGGTGCTACAACAAAGGCCTGATGTCCTCTCCATAGTCGAAACGTGGCTCTGCCCTGAGGTACCAGACTCAGCAATCTCCCTTGATAGTTACACTTTATACAGGACTGATAGGATTTGTAAACATGGTGGAGGCTGCACCCTATACCTCTCGGATTCCCTACAAGGCCAGGCTCTACCTACACTGCCGCCCAGGGATGGTGCTCAATCACCAGGGGTTAAAATTATGTTAGGTGAAAAAGGGAAGTCAATTAGTATCCTCTCAGTCTACATTCCACCTAAGGAGTATCGCAAAGGCTTCCACTCATTCCTTGACTTCATTGCCAATCTACCTAAAGGCATGGAGATCATTGCACTGGGGGATTTTAACATCAACTGGCTGTCTTCTAACTCTAACCCCTGCAAGAATGCAGCCACAGCCATCGACCTCTCCCAGTTTGTCTCTACTCCTACTAGAATAAACTATAGCACTGGTACTAGCACACTGATCAATCTTATATTTTCTAACCGCCCCGAGAGGATCACAGCTATCACAGTGTTACCTGACGCCCTGAGTGACCATTCCCCAATTGCATGTCTCTGGAAAAATAAGGCCCCGAAACATCCATGCAAAACCTTTTACCAGCAGTTTCTCAAGAAAGAGCATCTGGAACAGTTCCAAGAATATCTCCTCACTTGTGATTGGTCCCCATTCTTCCTCACTGAAAGTGTTGACAAGGCACTAAACCTATTCGTCACTCTATTCAATACAGTCTGTGATTTATTTGCCCCTTTCAGGAACTGGAAGGTTAAAGACATCTCTAACCCATGAATTACACCCTCTCTTCTGCACCTTATGGCCACTTGTGACCACCTCTGGCAAGTGGTGCAAGCCACTGGCAAATCTAGAGACTGGCAATGCTATAAGGCTGCCAGAAATAATTGCACCTGGGCCATCCAGCGGGCACAGGCCACATATTACCAAGGCATATTTGCTAGCTCCTGGGATAATAGTAATAAAATGTTGGGACAATATTAAAAACCTTATGGGTAAGCCCAATCAGTCCCCTCCCACCTTACCCATCTCTAACTACTAACTCTGGGCTGGCAGTATAGCCTAGAGGTTAGAGGAATGATGTGTGAATGAGCTTGACACATCCAGCAGACAAGACCTGAGTTTGATTCTCACGACCTCCACTTCCATACTGTGTGACTCTGAGCAAGTCACTTAACTGCCCAGTGCTCCCAGGTTGCCCTTGAAAACAGGCACTTGTGCCTAGTGGGCCTTACCCGGTTACCAAAGACTAAAATAAATAACAATAAATAATGGGGTCACTGTTCAAGTCCCAAGTGAAATTGCTAGCATTTTCAATACTTCATTCACTGACCTGAGTGGAGTTCTGCCCCTCAATTTCTTCAGTGAGCCATCTGCTGAGGATATTACCCAAATAGTACCTCCTCTTCAAATGCTCCCCAGTTCTACTTCAGGTCAGTCTCCCCTTCTGCTGCCAGCAAACACCTTGTGAAGGTGCTTGATAAGTCAAGACACAGCTCTGACACCCTCGACCGCAGACTGCTTCTCTTCTCCATTGATGCAGTCCTGGCCCCACTCACCTGGATCCTAAATCTGTCCCTATGCCTTGGTCAAGTTCCCTCTGTCTGGAAAGCTGCAGTTGTGACTCCAATCCACAAGAGTGGTGACAGAGCAAACCATGCCAACTACCATCCCATTTCAATTCTACCACCCCTCTCGAAAGTCCTTGAACGTTTAGTGGCCAAACAGCTAACTGAACATCTATCTACCCATGGCATTCAATGCCCTCAGCAACATGGGTTTAGAAAAGATCATACCATTGCCACTGCCCTCCTCACCTACACAGACTATATCCATAAAGCGCTCAACCGTGGTCACCTTCTGGGGTCTATATATATATATATATATATATATATATATATATATATATATATATCTTACAGAGGCATCAGATACAGTCAGTCACTCCTTACTGCTCCAGACCCTACACTCCCTAGGACTCTCCAGTAACATTTGATTCTGGTTCAGAAGTTATGTAGGTGGCAAAACCCAACATGTAAAAATCTTAGACTCACTCTCAAGTAGCTGCCCCATGCAATCTGGTGTTCCACAGGGAACAATCCTTGGTCTCCTATTATTTAGCCTGTACATCAATACCCTTCCCCTAGCTTGCCCTAGTAACCTTCTGTATGCAGATGATGCTGTGATTTACACCAGCCAGCCTGATCCTACACCCCTTACCAGTGAATTGCAACGTAGCTTTACCTCTGTTGAAGCCTAGTTTGCTGAGCATAGATTAATTATGAACTATAAAAAGACCAAAGAGATAGTCTTTGCTGGGACTCGTAACAAGTTTGAAAGAGCCCAGCTACCCATCTCCAACAATATTGGTACACAGCTTGAGCAGGTAACTAGTTTTAAGTACCTGGGCATCACCCTAGACAGTACTCTCTCCGATCAAGAACACATTAATAACATCTCAAAACTGCTAATATCAGGCTAGGCCTCCTTTATGGACACCAGCACTGTATGACCCAAGGAGCACTACGCCTCACAGTGACTAGATCCATACTGTCTATCATTGATTATGGCAGTGTTTTTTATTGTGCTGCCACCACCTCTGCCCTCAGAAGGTTAGGGGTTACTCTTAAAGCCTGTAGGTTAGTTACTGGTACTAGTAGGGACAGGGCCACACATACCTGTGACCTATATGCACAGTCATATTGGCTCAACCTCCAGAGCAGAATCTCCCATCACACCTGTGTTACTGCCAAAAAGATCTCTTTAGGCTTAGCTCCCCTGTGTACCCAGCAGCTCCTCAACAGGGCCCACACTAACATGCGCTGCATGAGAAGCATGCTCAACTTATTTTTTCAGGGGTGGCCCCCTTGTGTCTGACACCCCGATGGCGAAACACAGAAAATGACCACTACAGCAACAGTCGCTGTAATGGTCCATTTCCATATTTTGCTTTTCCCCAGTGTCCTGCCTCCTCCTCGGACCAACTCCGACCTGGAGTTGAGAACCCTAAAGTCTGGGGGGTATACCACATGGGGGTGTGTGGAAGGCGCAGCCCAACACAGAAAACACTGGGGGCTTGGGCAGCACAATACCTGCATTCGTATTGTGCGATCGCTGTGTGGGTGGTCGACAGATTTACTGTCGACCAAACTTGGTGCTTCTTCTTTTCAGGTACCTTTATGCTGGACATCTCAAGGACAAAGAGCATTTATGTACAGAGCACCTAGCTTATTTAACAACCTCCCTGCACATCTTCAATCTACTCTTGAAATTGGTCCTTTCAAAAATAGTCTTCGACAGCACCTAGCCAACCACAGCAGCTGTGACTGTCTCACTTAACCCTGGGGGCCCTCTGCTTATACCTATCCTACCATTTTTATAACAACGCCCTCTTGGGCTGCTGTTCTGTGTTAAAAGCGAGTCTACAGTTATTTGCAACGTTTCCAACACTATAACCTGGAAAATCACCACTATTATCCCCTGTCTAAAGTCAGTCTTCTTCTTCTTTTCTTCCTCCATCTATAGGCCTGTTGTGCCTCATAACCCATCTCTGTTCTAGTTTGATTCTAACTGGCTTTCTCTGCCTGTACATCTGCCCTCCACAAACTTCCGGTTACCTTTTTAACCCTAGCACTTGATATTAGTATTATTATGTATTTTTAACCCTAGCACTTAATATTAGTATTAATATGTATTGTACATGCTAGGTTTATTTTCAAATGTCTCCTGGATTGATTGTACCTCACCCAGTCTGCTTATCTGTATGCAACGTACACATGCCTGTTACTCCCTCCTCTGTATAATTCCTTGTTGACATGGAGCCTTTGTAAAAGAGCCCCTGGCTCAAAGGTCTTAATTCCGAGATTTAATAAATAAAAAAATTACAAATTGACACTCAGAATATTTCACTGTATTCTAAAATGCACTACACTACAATTTTATTTCGTACTGCACCTGTCATACAAAATGTATCACAAAATATTTCACAGGTTTATCAAAAAAAGTTCAGCACATCAGGCAGAATCATCAATGGCACAATGAGAAAGATTCATATACCCGGAGAAAACAGAATAGTAAGGTTATGCTAAAGGTGTTCAAGGAGTTTAAGGAGGTACAGGATCGCCTTTCCATTTTCAGCATAAAGAGCCTCTAATACATGAACAACAGCAGCACCCAGTGGCTACAATTCAAACTGCATCTACAGCAAAAGCAACAGGAACAGCACGTGTGAGTAACACTCCCTGGTTAATTGTATTTGTATTGTATGTGTTTATTTCACCAGGAAAAGGCTCCATTGAGAAAGCTCATTTACAGGGAGGTCCTAGGTAGGACAGCATACAGTATTAAAAGGCAATGATACAGCGTTCAGAGGTATACAAGACATAGGGAATAATACATAAAATTAAGATTACAGGAATTAAACTTTTAACTGTGTGAGAGGCCTTTCGGCACCATGCAATTCTGCTTAAAGTTGGACCAGCATAACATTCTGTGGTGATTTGCATATGCAGCCCATGATGCTTTGCATTGTGGGGGCATGTGTGATTTTGTATTTTCTTGAAACTTGGCTTCCCAGCCAAATGCCCTTTGGGGTAACCCTTGCCTCAGTGTTTGCGCACAGAGGTTCTTTGTCTTTTAAATAGTTTTTTATTTTAATGGGTTCACCACAATATATCCAAGGCACACTGCCTTAAGGGTAGCTGGTCCATTCCACTGGGGTGTCAAACAGACGAGGCATACTGATGAGTCCTGGTAGGACGAAACACGTGTCTATGTCTTCTGTTAGCATCCTTTGCAAACTGTGTGAGAGGCCTTTCGGCACCATGCAATTCTGCTTAAAGTTGGACCAGCATAACATTCTGTGGTGATTTGCATATGCAGCCCATGATGCTTTGCATTGTGGGGGCATGTGTGATTTTGTATTTTCTGACAGTTATATATACATGTATAGCATGCAAAGTATAGCTACTCATACAAAATAGAAATAGGTTCAACAGTTGTCAGAATCACAATGAGTAACTATCCCATATAATTGAATGGCCAATATCTAACATCAAGGGTTAGAGACGTATGGAACCGCCTTCTTGGAGAGGTTGTGGGGTCTAAAACTGTGGGGGAATTCAAACATGCATGGGACAGACATAAGGCAATTATACTGGGGGGGTTGCATGAAGTAGGCTGTTGGTTAACTAGAATCTGCAGCTTATCCAATAGGTAGGGAAATGGGCAGACTAGGTGGGCCAAGTGGCCCTTATCTGCCGTCAAAGTCTATGTTTCTATGTTACGTGTAGCTTAGCCACAAGAACAAGCCTCAGTGTATAATTTTTTAGTGAGGGTTTTGAAGGTGCCAGGTCTGACCAGTGTGGCAAACTTTAGTGAGGCCTGTACTGAGTTCCATACTGTGGGGGTAAAGCAAGCAACTGCATATTTTCCTGCCTGTGTACTGTGCTTAGGGATGTCCAGAAGTATGTAGTTATTCTTTCTAAGGGAATAGTTGCTATGTGATTAATAGAATGGTGCTATGATATAGCTTGGGAGATCCTTTAGGAGTACCTTGTAAGCCTAGGTACACTGGTTCAGCAGTCTCCTGATTGTTAGGGAGGACCAGCCAACTGTGGAGTCTGGAACGCAATGGCGGGTTCTGTGTCCTGATTCTGTGATAAACCTAAATGCTCTGTGATAGAGCACATCTAATTTGGTGAGACAGATGGCTGAGCAGTGTGAGTAAATTAGATCTGCATCGCGTGCCGTCTCTGCAGTAACATTTCTATATCGAAGTACATTACAGCGGCAATTAACTGTGCCACTGTAATGAACCCATGGGACCCTGGCACTGCTTTCTCAGGGTCTTGCACCACCTCCCCAAATCAAGTCTGACTCAGAGTTGATTATATTTATTATGGGGGTATGGGGGGCAGAGCCCCCTGCATGAGGTGTTTGGGGGGGGAGCCCCCATAAAAAAAAAGTTTTCCTGGAGAGGTTTATGCTGACCTCAACTGTGGTCGACATAAATCCTTCACTGTAAAGTCGCACCATAGTAAAGTTGTCATTGCAGCATCGTAGATCTGATCTGCATAGTCTACAGTTGGCAGGAAGGTGGCATGTACTAGATGTTTGCGAGTGTCACATGGGAAACAACTCTTATTTCTAGAGAAAAAATCCAATCTGACCCTTAGTTTTTTACATAGTGCTTCTCTGTGTGTAGTGAAGGATAACTTATTGTCAATCCATACTCCTAAATATCTATATTTTTCCACTACTTCTACACTGTCCCTTAATAATGTAGTGACAGTTGAAGCTGATGCACATGGGGGTGATACGCTGTGTGAGGTGATGAACACGACCTTAGTTCTGGAGGTGTTTAGTAGCAATTTGGAGTGGAAAAGGTTTAGTTTTAAATTGCTAAATGCCTTCTGGAGGTCGAAGCAGACAGTGCTGATGTTAGACCTGGATATGTATCGGGCAGTGTCATCTGCATAAAAGTTTGAATTGGCATCCATGATGATCTCACCTGTATCACTGTTATATAGCATGAAGAGGAGGGGGCCTAGCACTGAGTCTTGGAGAGGCTTGAGGAGGGGGTATAGGTGGACTAGAGACCTTCTACTTTTATCTTCTAGACCCATTCAGTTACTTAGTTTGTGAGCCATTGCAGAGGGGAAGAGCCTAGTCCTGTTTTTGCCTGCTTTTGAATCAATATATAATGAATGAGCAGCTTATTACCTGAAATTCAACTGTTTACAATATTATGCTTTTTTTTTTCTATTATATTTTTATCCTCCTGGGAGCCTGGCAGGTGGCTCAGGCCCCTTACTTGGAGGGGACTCGGTCTCTGGCTCCACCTTTTCCCATCCGACCACCTCTCCGATGCCCCATGGGTCCCCCCCATGACAAGGTTGAGGCAAAGGGGCGCTAGCTTTCCCCCAGCCCCGGACAAATATCCAAATGTCAGGGAACCGGAATGGGTGCTGAGCCATCACGGAGCCTGCCAGCTCCATTTTCCTCCATTTTCTCCCTGCCCCCGATGTCGTGCATTGGTAACATGCCTCCCAACTCGCATTTTCCTCTAGCCATCGCTAGAGGGTGATTGACAGCAAACACTTCCTCCCGTGAGAGAGGAAAGCAGTCCTCCAGATGCTCAATCTGCTCTCTCTACCCTGCTGACCCCCGGTGGCCCAGGCTCGTTCCCAAACCGAGGTTGACGGCATGGTGTGAGGTGTGGTGTTCGGCACCTCAACCTTCAGCACCACTGGGCCAGCCCTACAATGTTGCTATGGTATCATTCTGATGTCAAGAGGTTGTTAACCCTCTTGACTATGTCACATTAATACCGTAACAAAGGAAACAGATCTGCACATGTGTGGCTTTGAACTAGCGGCATACAACAAACAGCTGCGGAGGTGAAAGCTGGCCCTAACGGAGAGCGGCACTATGGGGAAAAAAGAAAAAGGGTAATTTGCATTAAACTGGTGCTCATACACTATAAAAGACAATGAATGGGCACCAGTTAACAAACAACGCGTGTTCACATCTCGAGGTCATCACAACAACTGTAAACCTCTCGAGCTTCGCTCTCGAGATTTACTATGTTGTCATGATGACCTCTCAGTGGGAACACAGTGTTGTTATTAACTGGTTCCCATCCATTATCCTCTGTGTTGTAGTCCACAGTGTCAGAGGCCTTGCTGAGATCAAGAAAAATAGCTCCAGTGGTTTGTTTATGGTCTATAGCCTGTAACCAGTCATTGGTAACCTTAGCCAGGCCAGTGATAATACTGTGGGTCTGAAACCTAATGGAAGAGGGGTTATAATTTTAGATTGCTCCAAGTAATCTTTTAGTTGAGCATTGATGAGTTTCTCGAGGAGTTTCGCTAATACAGGGAGGATTATATAGGTCTGTAGTTGTTGAGATTACTGGCATTGCCAGCTTTTAGGAGGGGGATGATGTGTGCTGTTTACCAGATTAATGGCATCTCACAACTCGTGAGTGATAAATTAAAGAGATGGGTTATGGGAGCCATGACATGCATGAAATCAATTCTGAGAAAGAATGGGTCAATACCATCAGTGCCTGCACTTTCTTTTATGTTTAACCCTAAGAGGAGTTGTTCCACTTGCTCATATGTAATGGACTGGAAAACAAAAGGGCTGGTAATATGACTACTTGGTCATTCAGAGACGGGGGGGGGGGAGTGGTATGCTGTGACAGTGCCCTATCAAATGCCAGGCCTGCTGACATGACGTGAAAGTTTAGTTCCTCTAGAATGGTTTGTTTATCTGTTATGAGGTTGCCACTGACCAGGATTTTTTGGAGAAGGGTGTAGACAGGGATGAGTTTCCAAATTTTTGTGGGGTCGTTTTTGCTTGAATCCAGGGAGTTTAGGTAGTAGTTAGCTTTTGCAGTTCAAACTAAATTAGTGCAAGAGTTTCTCATTCATTTGAATTGGCCTAATCTGAATCTAAAAGCAATCCATACACCATTCTTGGGGAGCATAGCTCCCCTATGGATACACCCGCAGAGGAGACTAAGGAGGGTGCAGACAACTGTCACAAGGGAGGCCCTCAGGAAGGAGGCAGAGGGCACCACAGGGAAAGAAAGCAGCTCCTGGTGGGGGACTCAATTATTAGGGGGATAGAACTGGGGGAAGCAGGGAAAACTGAAGTAAGGTGCCTGCCTGGTGCCATGGCTTGGAGGGACAGGAAGCGCATCCTTAGGATCACGAGAACAGTTGCACGGGAGTCTGAGCTGGACGTCATTGTCCACCTAGGGACAAATGCCTTAGCTCATCATGAGATTAGAGCAGTGCAGAAGGACTTTGTAGAGTTGGGATGGGGTTTAAGGCAAGTAGCACACACAGTATCCTTCTCAGAGGTACTGCCTGTCAGTGGCATGGGTGAGGCGAGGGTACTTTGCACCATGCAGTTTAACAAATGGTTGAAAAAATGGTGTGGAGCACAGGGGTTTGACTTCACTGGGGACTGGGGTTCCACCTGAAGGGACACCAGCCTATACTGGCAGGATGGTCTGCATCTGTCCAGGAAGGGAACAAGTCTTTTGGGCAGTCGGTTTAAATGCTTCATTGGCAAGCCTTTAAACTAGTCAAGGGAGGCACTGATAAGCAGCAGGAAAACCCAGCCTCCCCTACAAAACAGGGTACTAAATGAGAAAAAGACCAAGGTAGAAGGTCAGTGGGGATGCCGCTACAGAAGGTAAAGCCATCAAAAATGGAGGCAATGAGTACCAATGCCCGTAGTCTGGGTAACAAGCTTCCTGAATTAGTGGCCTTGATGGAGGAGGAAGATCTGGATATCGTGGCAGTCACAGAAATATGGTACACACAGAACCATGACTAGAGGACGTAAACATACCAGGATACACTATCTATAGGAGGGACAGGGAAGGTAAAAGGGGAGGAGGAGTAGCTCTCTACATAAGAGAAGAAATCAAAGCAACAGAACAAAAGGGTAAACAGGGAGGAGAAGAAGCACTGTGGGTCAATTTGGAGGCAAGCAATGGCACCACAATCCGCACAGTGGTTGTATACAGACCCCCCTCTCAGGGGGAGGACATGGACAAGGAAATGCTAGAAAGTATACTTAGAATGGCAGATAAAGGGGAGATATTGCTGATGGGTGATCTGAATATGCCAGATGTTAACTGGAGTGCAGTTGCAACAGCCACTTCTAAGAGTGGGGTTATTCTAGATGCCCTACAGGGGGCATGCCTTAGACAACTAGTATTGGAGCCCACTCGAGAGGGAGCAATCTTAGACCTGGTTCTCTCAAATGGAGATGAAGAGAGGATCACAGATGTAGAAGTGGGTAGCCATCTGGGAACTAGCGACCATCATACAGCATGGTTCACAATAAACACAGCAATAGAGTCAAGCCATACAAAGACAAAGGTACTGGATTTTAGGAGGGCTGACTTTGCCAAAATGGGTGAGTGCCTAAGGAATGCACTAGCAAATGGGCAGGAAGGAGGGGTGGAAGAACAATGGGGAATAATAAAAACTGCCATCACAGAGGTAACAAGCCTTTGTGTAAAGCAAATAAACAAAATGAAAATAGGTAAGAAACCAGTATGGTTCTCAAAGGAAGTGGCAGTGAAGGTTCAAGAGAAAAAGAAAGCATTCAGGAAGTACAAGGAATCACAGAAGGAACAGGACAGAGAACTGTATCAGTTAAAGCAAAAGGAAGCTGGAAAGGCAGTCAGAAAAGCAAAGGCCCAAACCGAGGAAAAGATGGCCAATCAGTTAAGAAGGGGATAAAACCTTTCATAGGTACATCAGGAGGCGAAGGAAGACCAAGGGAGGGATAGTGAGGCTTAATAAAGGGAGGAAGGGTGGGCAGAGGGTGACTGTGAGAAGGCAGAGATACTAAACAAATATTTTGCTCAGTATTTACAAAGGAAGGGAGGTACCTAAAACAAACAGTAGAAACACTCTGGATACAGAAGTTGATACCAGCCCATTTACAGAAGAAAGGGTTCTGAAAGAGCTCTTAAAACTGAAGGTGGACAAAGCAATGGGGCCTGATGGGATTCATCCCAGAATTCTAAAAGAACTAAGGGTAGAACTAGTGACACCACTGACTACCCTCTTTAACAAATCATGGGAGGATGGGGTGGTACCTGAGGACTGGAGGAGGGCAGATGTGATTCCCCTTCACAAAAGTGGGAGCAAGGCAGAAGCAGGAAACTACAGACCTATTAGTTTAACCTCAGTGGTAGGGAAAATGATGGAATCACTTCTGAAGGAAAGAATTGTCAGTATCTAGAGGCCAGAGGGGCACAGGACCCAAGGCAGCATGGATTCACAGTGGGAAGGTCATGCCAGACAAATCTGATAGATTTCTTTGACTGGGTGACCAAAGTAGTAGATCAGGGAGGGGCTGTGGACATGGCCTACCTAGACTTTAGCAAGGCATTTGACACAGTCCACACAAAAGATTAATATACAAGTTAGCCAGCCTGGGAGTGGGTCCCAAGATGACAGCCTGGGTAAAGAATTGGCTGGAGAATAGGAAATAGAGAGTAATAATAAATGGAGTCCACTCTGAAGAAAGGGGGGTTAGTAGTGGGGTACTGCAGGGTTCAGTATTAGGACTGGTCCTCTTCAATGTCTTTATAAGCGACATTGCAGAGGGACTGGAAGGAAAAGTATGTCTCTTTGCAGATGACACAAAGATCTGCAACAGAGTTGATGCACAAGGTGGGGTGGAAAGGATGAGAAGGGACTTGGCAAGGTTAGAGGAATGGTCAAATGTATGGCAGCTTAGATTCAATGCTAAGAAGTGCAAGGTAATGCACCTGGGAAACAAAAACCCAGGGGAAGAGTACACAATGGGGGGTGAGATACTAACAACAACAAAATGGAAAGGGACCTGGGGTAGTCATATCAGATGACCTAAAGGTGGGCAAGCAATGTGAGAGGGCAGCAAGGAGGGCTGGGGAATACTGGGATGCATGGGAGAGGCATCACCAGTAGAAACAAGTTATTATCCCTCTGTACAGACAGCTGGTGAGACCACATTTGAGATACTGCGTGCAGTTCTGGAGACCCGATCTCATAAAGACATAGACAGGATGGAAGCTGTCCAGAGGAGGGCAACTAAAATGGTGCAGGGTCTGCACCAGAAGACATATGAAGAGAGACTTAAGGAGCTTAATATGTATAGCCTCAAGGAAAGGAGGGAGGAGGGGGACATGATAGAAACTTTCAAGTACCTCAAGGGAATCAACAAAGTCCAAGAGGGTAGCATCTTTCAAAAAAAGAGGTGTGCAAGAACAAGGGGGCACAATTTGAAGATAGAAGGGCGGCTCAGAGGTAATTTAAGGAAGTATTTTTTCACAGAGAGGGTTGTGGATGTATGGAACGGCCTTCCAGAGGAGGTTGTGGAGTCAAAAACAGTGGTGGAATTCAAGCATGCATGGGACAGTCGTAAGGCAATTCTAGAGGGTGGGGGTAGGAAGAAGTAGGCTGCTGGTTAACTAGTATCTGCAACTTATCCATCAGGTAGGGAAATGGGCAGACTGGGTGGGCCAAGCGGTCCTTATCTGCCATCAGATTCTATGTTTCTATGTAATTTAGGGCACCTAGTGGTTGCCCAAAGCAAGTCCCTGTATTTCAGGGCCTCCTTCAACTTCCTACAGAAGCATGGTCTGGAACCTTTTTTTACTCTACACTTGACCATGGAAGCATGCTTATTTACAGCACCCAGTAGCAGCTTCTTAGATATTTCTGTCACTTCATGCACTGTGGGGGCAAGATAAAATGTCTGCCAATTTATGTGTGCTAGTTCATTTATGGAGCCCCCTTGACAATGAGGTTGTTAAAATATTTTTTTTTTTAGTTGTTTAACCAGGAGTAGCACACTAAGCTAAAAGCTTTTTTATAGGTGTGACTTGGGAGCACAGGAAAGTTAAGTGACTTGCTCAGGGTCACACAGTATGCAAGTGGAAGCTGTGGGATTCAAACCCAGGTCTGGTCTGCTGGATGTCACCAGATTTGCAGTTCAGAGCCATAAACCACTGTGCTATACTGTCTCCCTAAAATGTATTTTTATTATGAATTTGGGTTGGCAGAATTATTGTCCCTCTAATGCTTGCAGCTACATTAAGATCACTTGTGTCACTATAAAAGACTGCAGCATGGGAAAAATGTATGGGGTCTGTTGGTTATAGTGATGTCTATTATTTATTTATTTATTCATTTGTTAACTGGTTTGGTTCACTGGTCCAAGGACATTTTTCAGGCATGACCTGTGCCAGAGACTGGCACAAAGAATAGGAGATACAATGAGAATGAACAGCAATGAACATACTTATACAATAATTAGAGTCTAGTGCAAATTAGGCTACATACAGTGGTGAGGTAATCATCTTACAGGTAACAGAGCCAGATACAACAAAATCAAGGAGGTCATATTAAAATATATATAAATACACTTGTACAGTGCATTAGGTAGCAACATCTTCTGTCAGTAGGTCTAAAATACATCAGCAGAGTAAGCAACAAACAAAAAAAATACAGAGTACAAAAAATAAGATAACAGATAGAACACAGCTGACATCAGAATAAGATGGTGACCAGCGAGCCAGTTTCAAGGTGGGAGAAGAGAAAAAAGGCAATTAGCAGGAGAGGGGAGGCAAGGGAGGGCTACGTAAGAGGAGCTGTAGTACTGGTGGCCTTAGGACAGCTGCAGGTCGAAGAGGACAGGAAGCGGATTCTTAGTAGGGTATTTAGATTTAGGGGGGTCAGAGGAATGCAGTGGTGGGGAGAGGTCGTTCCATAGAGAGGGCCCAGCAGTGGAGAAAGCTTTTTGGCCCATCCTGCAAATTATGTTTGGGTGGACGGGTTGGAGGTGTGATGGCTGGTGAAGATCATGGCGGAAGGTCCAGGACTGGGTCAAAAGAGAGATAGCGGGGAGTAAGAGGGACTATGGATGTCATCCCTGATGGTCTGGGCCAGCAGGTAGGAGCATCGCGCTTGAGGAGGGAGCCAGTTTAGGGACTGTTAGAGAGAGCAGTGGTGCATGGACAGAGGCACATGAAAGGCAAAGCAGAAAATCTGGCTGTAGGCTGTGTCCAGCTGTGCCAGTTGGCAGAGGATGTAAGAGAGCATGCTGGACACCCATAGTCAAGAAGGGGGAGGAGGTTGCCACGGACTACAGCAAGATGAACTTCTGGCATGAGATGGTCTATTAGGTGGTAGCAGAGCTCCAGCCTCTGGTTAATGCAACTGATCAGAGAAGCAATGTGGTCAGAGTAGGTAAGGGACAGGTCTAGGGTTACCCCCAGATACTTGAATGAGGGAACAGTGTCAAGGAGAGGTCCATCTGGGGAGTGGACAGAGAGAAGGCAGCCTGAGTGGCCAAGGGAGGAGAGTTTAGGTGTGGAGCAGAATAGCATTGCCTTCATTTTGGAGGCATTGACCAATAGTTTGTTAGAGGAGAACCAGCGGTGGGCCTTACAGAAGTCAGCGGAGAAGGTGAAGGACAGTGAAGAGGGGGAAGGGTTGCTTTGGAAGAATATCAGGTCATCGGCGTAGAGGAGGGAGTGACATGAGAGGCCCTCTAGCAGGAAGGAGTTAGAGAAGAGGGAAAAGAGGAGGGGCCAAGTACAGAGCCCTGGGGGACCCCCACTGAGACAGATGGGGGGAGGTGGCTCCATTGAGGCAGACCATTTGGGTTCTACCAGCGAGGTAGTTTGTGAGGCAGGCTGTAGAGGCAGAGGAGAAGTCAAAGATACCAAGTTTAGTTATGATTGGCTAGGTCAAATGCCTTGGATAAATCAACAAACACCATTACAAACATTAGGGAAGCATGAGCAAGATTAGGCTGGATTTGTTTCGATTCTAGCTGTACGAATCTTAAATCATCACACATTCTTTTAAGGACATTGGATTTGTAGGTAAGCCTATCCAGTTCAAATAACATAGTATTAGGCATTCATTAGGGCAGGGACTTATTATATATCTAATATGCTGCAGAAGCGCTTCACCCTCGGGGGTCTGTAGCATCCAATTACATTCAAGGATTTTTTTTTGGGACAGGGATATTTTCACTAACAGATATTCAGATGCATTTGTCATTGAACTGGAGCTGATTATTTCTGAGTTGAGCTTTTTTTCATTAATATATAAGGCTAGGCCTTCTCCCCTGATGGCTCTATCCAGCCTGCGTAGGGTATGAAAGGGATAGCTGTCACTTGCGTGGGTATGGAACCATTTAACCAGGTTTCTGTGATAAGGAATATATCAGGTTTTATGTGTGCAGCCCAGGTTTTTACCATAGAAACATAGAATCTGATGGCAGATAAGGACTGCTTGGCCCACCTAGTCTGTTCATTTTTCTTACCTGTTTCATATACTGCAGTTCCAAAATGATCTGCGGCTTGCCCACTCTTTCCTATCGCTGGAGTTCCTTTATGTCTGTCTCATGCATTTTTGAATTCCCCTACCATTTTTGCCCCTACAATCTCTGCCAGGAGACTGTTCCATGGATCCACCATCCTTTCCATGAAAAAATACATTCTCACATTACCCTAAGTCTACCCCCCATCTTCATATCATGGCCCCTTGTTCTTGAAAATCTATTTTTTGAAAGATGCTACCCTCTTCTACCTTATTTACACCCTTGAGGTATTTGAAAATCTTTTTCATATCCCCCCTCTCTCTCCTCTCCTCCAGGGAGTAAATATTGAGATCCTCCAGTCTCCCCTCATATGGCTTCTGGTGCAGCCCCTGCAACTTTTTTGCCACCCTTCTCTGAACTGCTTCTACTCTGTCTATGTCCTTCCAGAGATGCGGCCTCCAGAACTGGACACAGTACTCTAGATGAGGTTTCACCAATGTTCTATACAGTAGCATCACTACCTCCTTCCTTCTGCTTGAGATACCTCTCCCTATGCACCCCAGCATTCTATTGGCTCTCCTCACAGACTTCTCACATTGCTTGGTAACTTTAGATCATCAGATGTGAAATAATTTCCAGATCTCTTTCCTGTTTGGTGGCCATTAGTACCTCCCCCCATCATGTACTCCTCCCCTGCATGTCTGTGCCCCAAGTGCATGATCTTGCACTTTTTTGAATTGAATCAGCTGCCACACCCTTGACCATTCCTCAAGCTTGCTTTGGTCCCTTCTCATTTTCTCCACCTGTCCTGGAGTGTCAATCCTGTTGCAGATCATCATGTCATCTGCAAAGACAAACACCTTCCCTTCCAGCCCCTCTGCACTGTTGCTTATGAAGACATTAAAGAGGATTGGTCCACACACCCTGCTGGTTATCCCCTTCTCCTTGGCTCAAACTAAATTCACCACCACCTTCTGTGTCCTATTGCTCAGTCAATTTCTGACCCAGTTTACCACCCTGGGACCCACTTCCAGGCTGCCCAGCTTGTTTACTAGCCTCCTATGTGGAATGGTGTCGAAGGCCTTGCTGAAATTCAGGTAGGTCACATCCACCACCCCTATCTGATCCACCTCCCTAGTCACCCAGTCAAAGAAATCTATCGGATTTGTTTGACAAGATGTTTTCCCTGTGAATCCATGCTGCCTCAGATCCTGTGCTCCATTGGATTTGAGATATATCTCAGACCTTTCTTTTAGTAGTGATTCCATTAGTTTCCCCACCACCAAGGTCAGGCTGACTGGCCTATAATTGCCAGCCTCCTCTCTGCTCCCACTTTTGTGGAGAGGGACTACATTCGCCCTCCTCCAGTCCTTTGGTACCACACCTGTTTCCAGCGAACTATTGAACAGGGCTGTCAGTGGTGCTACCAGCACCTGAGTTTTCTTAATACTCTGGTATGTATCCCTATGGTTTCCGGCCCCATTGCCCTGTCCACATTAAGATTAGTGAGTTACTTTAAGACTGTCTTCTCCTTAAATGGCTGGTGTCCACTGCCCTCCAACCCAGTGGTGCTTCCATCATCTGACTTTGGTCCCTCTCCTTCCCCTTCTTCTGTGAATACTGAACAAAAATACTTGTTCAGGATTTCTGCTTTTCCTGGTCCTCCCTGCACACTTCCCTTTTTAGTATCACAATCATTCTTAGTCGTTTTTTGGTCACTAACCTACCTGAAAAACTTCTTGTCCCCTTTTGTTATTGCCTGGGCTATTTTTTCTTCTGTTTCACTTTTGTGCTCCTGACTGCTTTCCCCTCTTCCCTCTGCTTTTCCAGATACAGTTCCCTGTCTTCTGCCCTCTGTGTTTCCTTGTACCACCTGAATGCCGCCCTTTCTGTCCTTACCTTCTCAGCCACTTCCTTTGAGGGTTCAAACCTCACCTTTAACATACATTCTCCATGGTGCAACAGATACTACACAGAAGTACAAACGCAGTGGGTCCTGGATTCGAACATTGAACCTCACCATGACTACTTTGTTTATCAGACTATGGACATTTAGTGACAAGATCTTTAGTCCTTTAAGGGCATCTATGACTGCCCCACTCCATAGGCTGCCTCCCCCCAACTACATACTGCTTCTTTAGCCCCCCTTCCCTTCCCTTTCTTAGCTACCTCTCTAGTCCTCTCCTTGCACTCCTGCTACTCCCTGCCCCCTCCTTCTTTTCTTTCTTACTTCTCTCTCATTTTTTTTTCGACTGCAGCACTTATATCTGTATTATGACAATGCCTCTGGCTGCACCCTTAGTTAGTCCCCCCACCTTGCTCTGTTCTCTTACTACTGCTGCTCTGTTGCTCATTAGCCCGAATATTCGTGACCACATATTTGTATTTGGTATTATGCTGTTTACCTGCCTATGTAACTGAATGTCTTGGCTACTCTCTATTGTACCTCCTTTGAGGTGGAACCTTTGTAAAAGACCCTTGGCTCAAAGATACTTGTAATCCTAGAATAAATAACTAAATAAATAAGAGAGACAAATTCTGGGGAGGGGGGTACTTGAGGGAGGGGGCCCTGGATTTATTTCCATGTTGTCTGAACATAGTGATAGGGTAAGAATAATATATTTGCACAGGTGCGGAATAATATGATTGGGCTTCTGATGGAAGGGTTTTGTCCTGGCCTTAGTACAAGGAGTGGTGCTAGGAGTGATACAGGGTGGCTTTCTGAGGTACAAGACTAGCACTGTGTGCAATGCCCTCACTTTAGTTGGATGTACGCAGAATATATGTTCAGTATGGGGTGTATGTTTCCAGTAGGAGCCAGGAATCTCTGAGAGCTTCTGATAAGATATTGTGATATACCTTGGGATTGCATGGTTAGGGGGTAGTGGTACCACTAGATAGCCGAAGAAGGTTAGGATTTCTCACTGCCACATTTTAGGAGGGCATCTAAACTGTAAATCTTGGAATTCTAGTCAAACCACAATCGAACAATACAATTTGAAGTCTTTCAGTGTATAAATATCAGGCAAACAAAATAGGATCAGCATCAATGGAGTAAAGCAGTCAAGCAAAACAGAATAGCATCAGCTTCCATTGAGTAGTACAGATCAGAAAACAGGTAGCAACAACCTCTGTAATTTGTATTCACTATGCAGTACCAGGAGCTGTGTAATTAACAGATGGCAATAAAAGACAGTGGTAGACCTACTGGCACAGTGTAGCATTTGGGAAAATCAGATTATGACACAGGAAAATACAACATGCTTGTGTGTATGCTGACATTAACTTTTAGGTAGTTCTGATGCAAGCTCTGCATTTACGGTAGCTTAGACACCCATCCTACAAAACAACTTAGAGAGTACAACTGCAGATTTGTTTGCAGTCTGCAAATAATAAAAATGTACACACAAAACTAGTGTCTGAACCAGTCATTATTGCAGTAACAGCTTTGCTGCTCATGATCCTGATGACCCAGGTTCAAAAATGAACACTGGGCACTAGGGCTGGCTAAGAGAAGGAGGTTTACGTGTCCCAGGGGATGCTCTGACCTTTCTTGGAGGGTGAGTAGCAGGCTCCTCTGCTGTACTGATACCTGTGTGAACAAGGGTGTGGTTCAGTCGGAGCAAGCTTGTGGAACGGGTGATGCCAGCTGTCTCCATGCGCCAGCATGCCTCTACAGTATTACAGTATGTGAGTGTGCATGTCATGGACCCTTGGCTGCTGGAGCCATGGGGGTGAGGGATCTGGGGAAACCAAAGTGGAAAGCCCTGTTGCAAGCAACATGCTGCTCAGCACCCTCAAGTCCTGACGGGGCAACTGCTCACTATCCTCTACCAACACGTGTCACCTGCTAGCATTCTTGTACCCCAAAGGCTTCACCACTTAGGGGGGAATTAAACCCATGGGGTTCAAAGGGGGTTAAGTAAGTGACAGAGAAGAAATGGATAGGACTGGGAGGTGACTGATTGAGAAGGGATGTCTTTGCACCCCCTTCATCTTTAAGTGGAAAACTTGCTACTGGACCAAAGAGTAGGGCTGTATAGAGAAGACAGATTCCTGGAAGACAGGAAAGTTACTTAATGTAACTCCAGATCTTCAGGAATATCTTCCTCAAAGAGCCACACTCACCCTCACACCATCCCCCTCACTAATGCACGGGTAATTTAGTGCCAGAAATATGTCTCCTCCTGGTCCGCACACTCAGTGGGCAGGCATTCATGGCTTTGCAGTCTCAATTTTACTGTCACAGACCTTAGGCAGGTGAACCTCTAAAGGGCTTTCATAACCAGGCTAGCTTGTTCTTTTCTTTTCTTCTACCACCAGGGGTATATTAAAAAATAATAATATATAAAAGATTATAAAAATATATTTATATAAAAAAGAGTTAAGGAGGGAATATTTTTCCCCCTCTTCATTTTTCTCTTTGCCTTAGTTGCGTTTCTCTTATTATTTTAATTTTATTTGTTGATGAAATGTTTTATTAAAGAAGTTTACGAAACAGGTTTCGAAGAATTGTGGCAAGCACTGGGATGGAGGCACTGCTCTAAACTGCATTTAGTACTTCCAAAAATGAGTAGAGAGCACTCACTCCTTCAGTGTTACAAAAGAAACCCTCAACACGGATTGTGTGAATTAGTTTCTTTAATCCTTCTACATATTGCAGCAGATGTTACAGAGATATGGTCTTATGTTTCACCCACCCATGTGAGCTTCCTCAGAGAATAAGGGTAAATGAATAGTGACAATTTTATATACCAGAAACAAAAAGGAACACATATTATTTTAACTAATCAACATTCACGTGTCCTTAACACCACAATTATTGCCTTATTTAAATTATTTTTTATGCATAAAACAAAAAAAATATATATTGTGCTCCCCTTTGAAAAATTCAGAGCACCCATGTGGCTTAGCTTAGTGGGTGCCCAGGCAGTAAAGAATAAGAGGACCACCCATAAGGAGGTCAGGAAGACCCAGAGGGAGGATGATAGGGAGGACTACCAGAATAAGCCTAATGTGGCAGGTAGGTACTGTGCAAAAAACCCAGCTCAACAAGAAGTAAGGAGCCGCTTACAAAACAAATTCTCGTCAGAGTCAATATGGCTGCTCAGTGCGGCAAGAGCGATTACTGGAATACTCAATGCTCTTGCCTCACTGGAGGCTGCTGTACCCAAGATGGCAGCGATATCAGAACTGTGCATATGTGACACCCAAGCATGCACAGTTTGAGTTGGTGGGCATCTTGGGAATGACGGCCATCACTTCCGCAGTTACAGAACACAAATAGGGCCCCCCAAAAAGGATGAATTTATGTGGCTGGCAGATGGGAAGGACTACATAAACACAACCACAGGAACTGTGCTGTAGCACTGTGGAAGCATGCTGGACAGCAGCCTGGTCACATGCTTATACAGTGCTACTCTACTGAATTGTAGCAATGCGTCTGCGGAGCACTGCCCACGCAGCCATAAAAATGTAACACTCACCATGCAGAAAAGTAAGCTCTTACCAAAAAAAGTACACTCCACAGTAGAGGAATCTGCAGTTATTGTTGGTCCTCAAACAAGTGAATGTGCAAACAAGCGACCGCTGGACACCAGCGCTTTGAGCCCTGACTGGGTTCTTCCTCTGGGGGGGGGGTCATGGCCGGAGGCATGGTGATACCATACATTTAAAGTAAAGACTTAAAGTGACATTACAAAATCACAACTCCTACTGGTTGTACTAACACATAATTCAGACTCTTGCCTCTAATACCAAGTAAATTCGAAGTGCACAGTACATTCAAACAGTTATAAAATCACACAGGTCAGCTAGTTGGGGAAATTAATCTCAAGAATGCAAGGGTTATAAAATGATCTTTGTAAATACCAATCATATATATATATATATATATATAAATATATATATATATGTTTTATAATGCATAGTATAGCTTCTATAGTTATAGTCGTATTAGGTACTTTAATATTAAACCCCCAATTTTGCAGGTTCATAGCTTTGTAACCATTCAACAGATTTGTACAAAATTTGGAATAGATGGTGTCAGGTGGTATATCTCTTGATTTGCCAATTTGCATTTTGATCAGATTTGTGGATTTTGTGCAGTTTGTTCTAAAAACAAATTTGTTTGCCAATTTTTGCCAAATTTTCCCAGTTTTTTCCTCATCACGCTGCAACCACACCATTTGGAATTTTGACCTGAAGTTTTCAGGGTAGAAAGAGGGTGTCCTAAGGAACAATCCAGCATTGGTGTGGTGAAAAAATATGAACCTGTTCCAAAGTTATTAAATTTTAACAATTCGGGTTCTGAGCATGCTCAGCTCAGTCTCTGGGTTAGATGCACGGTTTTGATCAAGGATTCCTGGATCTGAAGAGCTGGTGAAGAGGGACTGGGAAATCTCAGAAAATCCCTCTTTGGGAGAAAACTTCCTCTTTATCAATCATCATCTTGTTTTCTCCCTTAGCAAGGGGAGAAAACAAAACCTCACAACTTGCCCCAGGGTCATCTTTTCTAAAATACAAGGCATGGGTTTTGGTGAGGGAAATGTCCTCTACCCACCCATGCCTTTTTTTTTACTTTAATAGTATCAGTTTTGCACTTTAAAATCCCTTTTCGCAATCCCTTTTCACCATCTGAACCCTTTTTACCAGATCGGCTGGCGAAAAGGGATCCTTAAAGCTAACTGTGCCATTTTCCCTGGTGTCTAGTGGACCCCCGACTCCCTTAAAAGATTTGCTCCCAGGTGCCTAGTGCCCCCCAACCCTCTGCTCATTCTCCCATTTTTTATTTTTATTTTTTGACACTGGGATGCCCACCCCTGGTGTCAGATAACCCTGCCTGTAGCCCATTACTTTGAAATGTGCCAACATTGGGGGCTTTTACCTCCTCAACCCTCCCCCAGTAGCTTTGGACACTAGGACACCTCCATTATCCAAAAATGTGTGTGTTTTTCTATGTACCTGAAAAAAAGGAATCCATTCCTGATGTATTTTTTTCAATGCAGAATCACGCATCAATCTAGTCTGCCCCTCTATGCTCATTTTTTATTGACATTGGGGTGCCAGTTCCCTGTGTCAGCATGTGTCCTCCCCCCTCCACTACTGTGGCACACTGAAAGCCCACCCCAGTGTGCTGAAATGTGCTTTTTAAACAAACTTGTGAAAAAAAAAAACTGCCCCTAGTCTTTTTTTATCTGAAAATAAGAAAACAGGCCCTCGTCATCCCCTCCAGCACCCTCCCCCATCCTGACCCACCCTCTGCGCACCCACCTCCCCTTACCCCTCTTGCCCTATACTTACCTCTGGAGGTCTGGTGCTGTCATCTTCTACGGAGCAGGACACATCTGCACTCTTCAAACCGCAAGCTGAAGGATCAAGTTAAGCTTTGTATAATGGGAGTCAATGGGGTCTTAAACCTATATTGATATCTCAGCCATTTTTAAGAATTTTGGACCCAAATTTTCAACATGGGGTTCTTGGGACCCCACCTCATGAACATTGGCATTGTCATTTTGTTAATTGGTCCTGAAACGTGATTTTGTGGTCGCTGTGTGGAGTCACCTTTCAGGACCGATTAATGAAAAGACAGTACCTCTATTCTTGAGGTGGGGGTCCTAAAAAGCCCAAGTTGCAAATTTGATGAGAAAGGTTCCAAACGAATGACTGTTAATGAGTATGCATTGCACAGTTTCTACGCACGCTCATAACTTCGCCAATTTCTAATATTTTCACTCCAGATTTTCAACATTGCCATTTTTTCATACCTCCTCATGAACAATACAGCTGTCATTTTTCACATGCTGCTTGAAACATGTTTTCACACCTGTGGTGCAGAATGGCATGGTCGCTGTTCAAAATCAACTTTTGGGATGCAGTAATAAAATCACAGTGCCAGTGTTCATAAGGGGAGGTCCCAAAAAGCCCATGTTGACCATTTGGTGAAAAAATTCCAAAACATTATGTGTTACAAGTGTGCGTTGTGCAGTTTCTATGCACGCTCATAACTTCAGCAATTTTTCATATTCTCACTCCAGGAGTTCAACACTACCATTTTCACACCACTTCATGAATAGTACGGCTGTAATTTTTCAAATCCTGCCAAAAATGTTTTTCTGTACCTGTGGTGCAAAATGGCGCTACAGTTGCACAGAATTACATTTCGACAGGGATTTGAAAGTTTTCTGTGCTGGGTGCATGCAGTGAGGTAATAAGAAGGTTATGTTGAACATCTGGGGTGAAAGTTATTTAAGATGGCACAGTTATGACTATTTGTTGCAATTTCGCTATGCCTGCTCGTAACTTACTGTGTGAAAGGGCAGGGGCCAGAGACCCCTGTGTTTCCACAGCTAGATTCATATGTGCATCTGTGGAGGGATAGGAGCAAAGGGTCCTTGGACCCTGCACTCCTGCAGTAAAATAAAGATACTAATATACTATCTCAAAAAGTGAGGAAATAAATTGCAAAAAAATTAATTAATGCATCAGTTGGGGTTAAAAGCGACAAAGTGGAAATGGAACATTAAGGCTGAACCCCTAACACCCCTCACTAACCTGCCCATCCCACACTCACCCTCCACAGACCAACAGGTGTCGAGGTATGCCTTGGGGTCATCGGGCCTGACTTTCACCTATATTCTCCTATACTGTACCATGTCAAATTTGTTACACATGGAATGGGGTGAGAGCTAGGCCAGATGACCCCAAGGTGCACCCCAACACCTGTTGGTCTGTAGAGGGTGGGTGTAGGGTGGGCTATTGGGGTTGAGTGGGGAGTGTTGGGGCTCAACCCTAATGTCTCACTTCCCTACTTTAGTTGCTTCAACCCTAACTGATGCATTAACAAAGTTTTTTGCAATATATATATATTTATAAAATGGTTAAAGAAGGGATATAAAAATCCAATGTTCTGACTGTATTAAACACATCACATGACTGTGTGTATATCAGTGCACGACCATACATCTGCACTTTTACCCCCCTTAAAAACAATTTGCCACTTTATAAGATAGATAACCCACTCTAGGATGTGCAGTTGTGCTCTGATATTTGCATGCCTTGGGCGATTGATGCACTGTGTACAACGAACACCAAGGCATGCGTATATCAAAACACGACCGCACACCTAAGAGTGGGTTATCTATTACATATACTATAAATATATAAGACTATAAATAGTAATACAAACCTCTCATAAATAGCTCAGTATGAAGATCATTTTATAACATGGGGACAAAGCAGAGGTACTGAACGAGTACTTACGTTTGGTCTTCACTAGAGAGAAAGATGGACTGGTACCACAGAGGGGAAGAAGGGGAGGAGTGGGAGGAGAATGGCTGATTTAACAGAGGTGTATAGGTTGAGGAAGGGGTTGCAAGCCTTGAGGGTGGATGAATCTTCAAGCTTAGGTGGTGCACATCAAAGTGTGCTGAGGGGCTTGCGTGTCCCCTGGCTGACCTGTTCAATAGTTCACTGGAGCCAAGGGTGGTGCCACAGGACCAGAGAATGGCATATGTAGGTCCTGTCCATAAGAGCAGTCCTAAGGATGACCTGAGGAACTATGGACCAGTCAGTCTGACCTCAAAATGTGCAAACTCATGCAGGTTATACTAACACAAAGGTTAGTTGGGTATCTGGAACAAAATGGCTTCCAGAATGACTGGCAGCAGGGTTTTATGGGAGGGAGACTGTAACAAACAAATCTGATTGTCTTCTTTGAGAGGGTTACTAACACAATGGATGGAGGCCAAGTGGTGGGCATCATATACCTGGGTTTCAGCAAGGACTTTGACTCTGTGCCCCATAAGAGGTTGAATTTGGGAATAAACTACATTACTTACAATAACAGCCCCTAGATTATGGAACAGATTTCCACAAGATCTGGTTGATAGTAATTCCCTATCTTCCATCAAAAAAGGTTTAGATACATGGATAGAATTCAGTAACCCTTGGGTATAAATTCCCACCAATGTGGTGGTGGACAATCTTGATGGGCTGAGGCCTTCTTTTGTCTGTTCAAACCAAGTAAACCAAGTATGAGAAAGTAATCAGGTGTGCAGCTAACTGAATGGACCCAGACTGTGGTGGTGACAGGCAAGCTCTCAAGTACTAGGGAGGTCACCAGTAGGTTCCCACGGGGACTGGTGCTTTTTAATGTCTTCATGAAAGACATGTGGGAGGGCATTAAGGGCAAAAATTTGCTTACTTGTGGATGACATCAAGCTTTGTGGGAGGCTGGATACAACAGAAGGGATATAGGACCTAAGGGAAGATCTAGAAAAGCTAGAGGTGGTCCAGGATCTGGCAACGTGACTTCAATGCAAAGAGATGCAAGGTTATGCACATTGGAGCTAAGAACCTAAGGACCGAGTACAGCCTGGGTGGGGGGCTGGGTACCTGCATCTGAGGAGGAAAAGGACCTGGGGGTGACAATCACTAATAACCTGAAGCATTCCATGCAATGTAGAAAGGCAGCTGCAGAGAGTAAAAAATGTTAGGTTGTCTTGCGGAGGGGGAATCAGCAGTAACTGAGACGAAGTAATACTGCCATTATAGAATGTCTGCACTTCAAATAAGGATATTAATTTAATGCAGATGGTCCAAAGGAGGCAATGAAGATGATTATGGGCCTGCAGGGCAGGACATATGAGGAAAGACTGGAAGCACTGAACAGGTATTCCTTGGAGGAGAGGGGAGAAAGATGGGACATGACTGAGACCTTCAAGTGTCTGAAAGGAATAAACAAGGTGGAAACTGACAGCCACTTCAAGCTCAGTGGGAGAAGAAACACAATAGGCACAGTCTCAGTTTTGGGGGGGGGGGGAGGTTAGGGGAGAGACCAGGCATCACTTCTTCATGGAGAAGGTGGTGAAGGGTTGGAATAGGCTTCCTAAGGAAGTGACTTTGCTGGAAATGGTAGGTAGCTTCAAATGGGGCTGGACTAGAGTTAAGGGAAAATAAGGATCGAAAGGGGTGTGGATGGGGAGGGGAAGGTTCGGTTGGGGAGAGGGGGTAGGGTCATTAGCTGAAGCTGAGGAACCTGCAATATGATCAGACTCAGTAGTACTAAGGGCCTTTTTGTGCTGGCTCATTGTATGCTCGTGTATGTGTTAGTGTGGTGTTACATCACCAGCATGAGCGTGAAGCTCTAGAGTTCTAATGACGTCACCACACTAAAGAGGTGTGGAATACCAAGAAGTGCTAACAGTTTTTTTTACTGTATATAATAGCAGCCTGTTTAAAAAAAAACAGTTTACAGGTTAGTGCTGTTTTCTATTATTTTTTTATACAATGTAAGGCTCTTGTGATTTTTTTTTTTTTAAGAGTGGACTGGAGTGCCATTCTGAGAGCGCTTGTGAGCTAAAGCAGCTGCCTTAATCAGCTCGCTCTCCAAGCAGGTTCTGTGGCTGGCTGGAGTGTGATGCAGATTATGGCAGCTGTGTGGAAAAATAATTTAAGTTCTAGAACATTAGTTTATTTATCTGAATGTTCCAAAAAGCGAATTATAATTTTTTAGAAAATATGAAGCAGGCTGATTGCGCATTATTAATATTAGGAAGAAAACCATCTAATGCACATGTGGCAAAAGAAAAACACTTCAGAAATAAAAAGTTATTAATCTACTTTAAAAAATTGCTATCCTTTTCTGCCTTCTGTTTTGGTGCTGCAAGTTCTGTATGAAAGGGGTGTAGACTTTAATATACCATTGAAGGTTATGCCCAGTCACGTAAGACAGTTTCTCATAATGTGCTACTTTGGACAGAGCTCCTTCCACTGGAATAGTTGGGCACTGAGTTGAGCATTACTTAAGAAATATTTGCATCTTGGCTTCTAAGGCTGCTGTGAGATGTTATTTGTGGGAGTGAAGTTGTGGTCTGCCCAAAATCCAAAGGACTTCAAAGATACAGTCTTTGATCGCTGAGAATTGGGTTGGCTAATATTCTTCACAAAACATCTGCTCTGTATCTTTCCCCAGGAACATCACAGCTTGGAGCAACTCCAAATAATATGTTCAATGGTTCCAGTGCCCAAGGCCAATCTTGTGGTGCGGAGGTCTGAGGCATTGCGCCTTACCTCCTGCCGCACCGATGACCCATGTTAGGTGGCTAGCGTGGGTCGCTGGGGTTGGCCAGGGAGGAAGAGGATCAAGCATCCAGAGGACAGCTCTCCTGTCCTGGGGAGGGTGGCTTGGCAGTCCTGCTGAATGATTTCCCCCAGGTGGCCTGATGGCAGAACAGGTCAGGGACACCAGCGACAAGAAAATGCTGCAGGACTCTGCAGTGTGGACAGGCCTCCATGTGCGCACACTAACATGTGCACCCCAGCAATGGGGGGGGGGAAGAAAAGCAAAAAATGGGATCACTGGCAGGCCTGTATCACACTCACGACCCTCAGGTCAACCCTGGCATCTGGATTTGTGCACTGGGGGGAGGAGGAAGGACCTCCCCTCCCTTCCAGGCCCTGCCATGAAATCCATGAGGGTTCGCCAAGGGGTGGGGGTTGGGAGCAGACAATGTGGTTATGGGTGGATGCCAGCCCTCCTAAGTGGAGGCTGAAAGCCAGTCTGCCAGCTGCCCTGTGGGAGATAGAAAGAAAAATAAATAAATAAAACATACCAGTACCCCCGGCACCTCTAACGCAGATTTGTGCCCAGAAAGCCCATGCACTTGAGCACTACTCAGGTGCAACACCAGTTATGCAAACATTTCTTTTGAATGAGCTGGTATTTTACATCTCTAAAGACTACATAGGCAAAGCAGAGATACCAGTTCCATTCCTCTGGGGGATAGGTAATGCCCAGGTCTTTCTCCTAGACACCTTTCTGTTTATGTAGGGCTGGAATATCTTCTGTTGTGAAAGCTCTATAAATAAGATCTTCCAGCCCCTTAGGAAATTTAGTCAAGCTATCTAGATGATCTGAAAGAGTGTTTTTTGGTGCCTGGAAGGTGGGGCCCAAAACATGAAAGAGAGCATGCCTGAGTTGCAGGTACTTCCAGACGTCCTCCTGGGGAATGCATAAAGCTGTCTAAGAGGCTGGAAGGTGTCAAGGATTTGGGTGGTAGGGTCCATTAAATCACCCAATTTACTGACCCTCTGTCACTTTCAGGACTGCCATTAGACAGGAGTTTGTGCAATCACTATCTACCGATTGCACCATACTGTATGCACTCTTGCTGACCCAAATGTGGGGCACACAGTCATCTAGCATGTGTTACTGTGCCTACGAGAACTGAATCTTTGGCATGCCCACTTCCCTTACTTTGCAAGTTGGCGATGTTTAGCTCCAGGGTGGGACATTATCTAACCCTTGCTCTATTTTATTCCATAGGTGTGGCCTGGGGATGACTGGAAGTAACTAATTTAGATTCTGCTTAAACCTGGCAGCCATATGGTAAGCCCATACTCACGATAAGTTTCAACCCCCTTAAACACTAAAGGCTCTGATGGCTTATAAAAACAGGGTCATTTCCCTTCCCACAGAAACTGTGATATCATTCTGTCCACATTGTTGTACATGTCAGCTTGGCATAATCTTAAAATAACACAAGATCTTCACAACCATTTTGAAAAGAGCTATTTTACCCCCAAGTGACTCACCCAGTTTTTTCCAATTTGACTGAAGGAGGAGACAAGGTGGATGCCTAGGTAAGTCAAAAATGAGGAAATCCGTTTAAGGTTCCACTGGATTATCTGATCCTAAGATCAGAGTGAATTAAGGGACATTGCTTCCATTTTGGTCCAGCTAAGTTTGACCTGACATGCCTGAGAAAGAGTTGAGGTTTGCCAGCACCTCTGGAGTTGAACTGGTTGGGACTGATAGTGCGAGCAGAAGGTCATCCACATATGTTGTTTTAAAGTGCACCTTCTTAATCCAGATAACTTGTACTGATTCTGAGTGTTGGAGCTTAATAAGCAGTGGCTCCGTTTCTATAAGATATTACAAGGAGGGAAGGGGGGCAGCCTTGTTGAGATCTGTGGCCCAGCGGAAATTTAGTCAACATAATGCCATTTGGCATACCTGAGGCAGTTGGGAAGGACTACAGCAATTGAATCAACTTAGTAAAGCTCAATTCAAGGTCAACACATTCCATGGTCTGGTATAACTATGGTCATTCCATGGAATCAAAGGCTTTCTCAGTGTCTATACTCATCAGGGCTGCAAGGGCATGATGTCTGTTCCCAGCCTAGATTGCACTGAATACCACTTTCGTATTTCTTTTATTATTTGACAGGGCATAATGTAACCCCTTCCCTGGCCTATGGGTAACCAGAATCATTCATTTTCAGGGAGGAGTCCAACAAACAAAAACCACTAACCTGACATTTCAGGACTGTGGTGACCTTCTAGGTGATTGGACATCCCCAGAGTTACTGCTGGATGCAACTGAAGAGGGTTAGCAGACAAACCTTTAATAGCTAATAATGCACTGTCCAGAATTAAAGATAAAATCCAAACGGAATCAATTTAATAAAGTAATATCCCATGAGCATATCATTACAGTAGTAAAATCATAACTCACAGCTGATATTATTTCAGGCAAGGGTTATCACACGAGGGTAAAGTCTTTTAGTAGAGTCTCAATGGGTCATACCGGGAGGCACTTCTTAGGGCAAAGGCCTGCACGTAATCGCATTCAAGACACTATAGGGCATGGTACAGCACTGGGGCACATTAGATGTAGCTGTAAACATGGTTTATACCAAACAGTTTTCAAAGGACCCAACTTGAGGTAGATTTAACAGATTCTAGTTCTGATATCTTTAACGTTGCTCACAAGCAAAGATAAATTGAGGTAGCACAGG
The DNA here is from genome assembly GCA_016271365.2 of Neoceratodus forsteri. Lineage (NCBI taxonomy): Eukaryota > Metazoa > Chordata > Ceratodontiformes > Ceratodontidae > Neoceratodus > Neoceratodus forsteri. The sequence goes on along the minus strand of CM057458.1, from coordinate 157,843,489 downwards.
GGCTTTCACTCACACAGAGCAGCCCAGGCTTCCATCTGTAAGTGTCAACTTTCCCTTACACCTGGTATCCTCCTCACTGCTTCCACCCAAGAAAAGATCCATAATAGCCAGAACTAGGTTCCCATGCGTCCACTACCCTGTGGAATTATGGCATCCAACTTGGAGGCCCTGGGGCACACTAACTACCCCACCATTACCATGCTGCTGTCCAGCTAATCCAGGACCTGTGTGGCTCACCACGCTCTTTAGAAAGGGTTCAGAGAGGCACTCCCCATTGGGGGACCGCAGTTGCTTGGATCCAGTCCTCTTGCCCTCTACCCTGCCAGTCCCAATGGAGCAGAGGATCCCTGACAACATTATCACACCACCCCACTACAGGGTTTCCTCCTGGTACCCAGCAGGAGGGAGGTACTGTAGTACCTGAGACACAGGGATAAATAATAACCAAGGAAGGGGCTGGAGTAGAATAGTGAGACAGTCTAGGGAGGTCAAATCATGGAAAGCCACGTGTGCAAATGCCAGGAGCCTTAGCAACAAGATGGAAGATCTGGAGGCTGTCATGGTACAGTCAGACCTGGACATTATGGCCATCACTGAAACCTGGTGTAATGATAACCACGACTGGGAGATGGCCATACTTGGCACAACATATTCAGAAGAGACAGAGCAGGCAGGAAGGGATGAGGAGGCACTGTATGTGAAAAATGACATAAGGGCCACAGAGATCCAGGAGGAACAAAATGGGGAGAGATACTGTGGGTTAAGCTGGAAAGGAAAATGGGGACAGCCATCTGCACAGGTGTGGTCTATAGACCACCAGCCCAGGAGGAAGAAACAGATAGGGAGCTGATGCTAGCCATCCAAAGGATGGCAGACAAAGGTGAGGTAGTACTGGTTGGAGACTTCAATATTCCAGACGTGGACTGGAGCATCCCAGCAGCAGCATCAACTAGGAGCAGATTTATCCTGGACTCCCTTCAGGGTGCCTTCCTCAAGCAACTGGTCATGGAACCAACTCAGCAGAAGGCAATACTGGACCTTGTGCTCACAAACAGGGACAGTGTGATGGGGGTAACAGTGGGGGAGCACCTGGGAAACAGTGACCACCAGTCATTGTGGTTTGAAATCACAGAAAGAGCAGAACCAAACCACACAAAAACACGTATCCTGGATTTTAGGGGGGAAGACTTTGGTAAAATGGGGAGATACTTGAAAGAGGCATTAAGGGGAATGGGACAGGAATCAGGGGTTGAGGAACAGTGGGCAGTATTTAAAATGGGGATTATAAGAACAACAGAATTATGTATTAAGCAGGTTAGCAAGAGGAAAAGGAAGAGGAGACCATTATGGTTTTCCAAAGAGGTACCAAAGAAAGTTAAAGCCAAAAAGATTGCATTCAGGCAATACAAAAATACACAGGCAGAAGGGGATAGGGAGAAGTACCAGGAGAAGCAAAGGGAGGCAGGGAGGTCAGTAAGGGAAGCCAAAGCTCAGACAGAAGAACACATTGCAAAATCAGTGGGTAGAGGGGACAAAACCTTTTACAGGTACATAAGTGAAAAAAGAAAGATAAAGAGAGGGATAGTGAGACTGAAGGGGGAGGATGGGGGCCGCGTGGAGGATGACAACAGTAAAGCTGACATACTGAACAGGTATTTCTGCTCAGTCTTTACTGAGGAAGAGGAGGGTAATGGGTCTGAAGGGAATACAAGGGGTGAGAATGGTGCAGAAATGGACACAAGTCCCTTTACGAGAAAGGGTCCTGAAGGAACTGGAAGTAATAAGAGTTGATAAAGCAATGGGGCCAGATGGGGTGCACCCCAGGGTCCTTAAAGAACTAAGAGAAGTGGTGGCTGAACCTCTGGCTATCCTGTTTAGCCAATCACTGGAAACAGGGGAGGTACCCAAAGACTGGAGGACAGCAGATGTAGTCCCCTTATACAAAAGTGGGAACAATGAGGAAGCAGGGAACTACAGACCAGTCAGCCTCACCTTGGTAGTGGGGAAGATCATGGAAGCACTACTGAAGGAGAGATTGGTGGAACATTTGGTTGTCAATGGACTACAGGACCCAAGGCAGCATGGTTTCACCAGGGGAAGGTCATGTCAGACAAACCTCATTGAATTTTTCGACTTGGTGACTAGGGAGGTGGATCAGGGGAGGACAGTGGACATGGCCTATCTGGACTTCAGCAAGGCCTTTGACACTGTGCCACATAGAAGACTATTACACAAACTAGGGAATATGGGTGTGGGCAGGACAGTAGTGTGGTGGGTAGGTAACTGGCTGGGTGGCAGGACACAGAGGATGGTGGTAAATGGCTGTCACTCCACAGAAGGAAGAGTGACCAGTGGGGTACCACAGGGATCAGTGCTGGGACTGGTCCTATTCAACATCTTCATCAGTGACATGGCGCAGGACCTAGAAGGCAGAATTTCACTGTTCGCTGATGACACAAAGCTCTGTAATAGAGTAGACACACCAGAGGGTGTAGACAGAATGAGAAGCGACCTGCAGAAACTTGAAGAATGGTCAGGGTTTGGCAGTTGAAATTCAATGCAAAGAAGTGCAAGATAATGCATATGGGGTACAAAAACCCTGGCACAATAAATCAGTTGGGGGTGAGGATACAGCATGCACCAAGCAGGAAAGGGATCTTGGGGTTATCATCTCTGATGACCTCAAGGTAGAAAACAGTGTGACAAGGCAGCAGGTAAAGCAAATAGGATGCTGGGATGTATAGGCAGGGGCATTACCAGCAGGAAAAGGGAGGTCATAATTCCACTATACAAGACACTAGTGAGGCCCCACCTGGAGTACAGTGTACAGTTCTGGAGACCATACCTACGTAAGGACATAGACAGGAGAGAAGGTTCAGAGGAGGGCAACGAAGATGGTGCATGGATTGCATCACAAGTCCTATGAAGACAGGTTGAAGGAACTGAATATGTACTCCTGGAGGAGAGGAGGAGAGAGGGATATGATAGAGACATACAAGTATCTTACAGGGAGGAACAGGGTGCAGGAAAGCACTATTTTAAGCAAAAAGATGTTCCAGGACTAGAGGGCATGGGATGAAGTTGGAGGGAGGGCGATTCAGAGGAAACATGAGAAAGAATTTCTTCACAGAACGAGTGGTGGACAAGTGGAACACCCTGCCAGAGGAAGTGGTGGGGGCTGAAACAATCACGGGATTTAAGAATGCATGGGATAGACATGAAGGAATTCTGGAGGTCAGGGGTAAGGTGCAACAGACTTCTAGGAAAACAAACTGAACTTGCAAGCTCAAATGGGCAGACTGGGTGGGCCATAGGCCCTTATCTGCCGACACTGTCTATGTATCTATGTATCTATGTACTGTGTCTTAGAGTCTAGTACAATTTACATTCTACCTTTTTGTCATAGAACAGAATTTTCTTTGAGGATATGCATGTCTCTGGGGTTTACCCCACTGGGGCTCCTAGAAGAGACTGCCACCAGGATCCTAAGGTTTGGGTGGGTTCAACTTCTAACAACTTCTAACAAGGTCTCAGCTGCTTCAGCTGCCTGCTTGCAGCTTCTCCTACTCTTTCTCAGACTGAGGTAAACAACTCCTGGTGACTCCTCAGCAACCAGTAACTGGTCACACCCCCACCAATTCCCAGCTAATCCAATCAGCATGGAGTTTCCGGGGCAGGCTACAGTTAACCTTTCAAGGCCCGTAGACCTGCTGGAAACCATAGTTTCCAGAGGCTACAGTAATGTCAGGTAAAAAGAAATCTAAGTCCTGGTAGCCTTCAGGGCCACTTTTCTGGCATTACTGATGTGGGCATAATAGTGCTCACGATGACTGGCATGTGTTTGCTTCATCTGCCCTGGACCCAACCACAATATGGAGGCCTGTGATGCCTGCTCCACCTTTGATCTCTGGATGCTGGAGTGTCATGCTTTGAAGTTGGGACAATCATCCCAGATTTCAGGGGCAGGCCTTGAAACAGGCAGCCTCAAGGTTGATCATCAGATTATCTCTCTGGTCCCCCAACCACTCTTTGGAGATGGTCAAGATTTTGAGCTACCCCATTGTGGGATCATGACAGAGTCTCATGTGGTGGCACTAGAAGCACCTTCACCCTTTCTGGGTGCTAACAGGAGCACCCCGTCCCCCATGATCAGGCAGCCTTCAGTGCTGGGCCATGCTGTCACCAGGGTTGGTACCCGGTACCCTCCTCAGTGCCTATCTTTGAGCCAGAAACATTAATGGCAACTAGGGGTTATGCTCGACAGCTCTTTATCCTTCGCCAACCATGTGGACCATGTTGCAAAGGCAGTTAATTCTAGGATTGGCCTCCTCTACAGGCACAGACATTGTATGACCCCAGAAGCACTTCAGCTTGCAGTGAACAGCTGAATAATATCTATTATAGACTACGGCTTGGTTGTGTATAGCGCTGCATCTGACACTACTCTTAAAAGGATCAACACAGCACTAAATAAAACCTGTAGGTGCCCACTGACTCACCCATACATGTGACTTATATGCTCAGACCAACTGGCTGCACCTAAAGGGTAGGATGAAATACCAAGTCTATCTCCTAGCTAAGAAAACCTGCCTAGGATTGACCCCCCCCAGCCATTCAGAACCTCTTTAATATAACTACCAACTCTCACCGGACTCGTGGCATGTCTAGACAGTCCTATCAAGTCCCTTTCTGCCAAACTTCACAAGCACAACAGTCCTTTGTGTACCGCACGCGCAATTGGCTAAATGCCTCCCCCGTGACATTTTGTCTGAACCAAAGCTTGGCTCATTCAAGAGTAAGCTCCGCCAACACCTCACTGCGCTTATCAGCTGTGACTGCCTTCCCTAAGTAGCATTAGTCCCCAGCCTCCGCCCTACACTCTCACCATGCCCTCCCTTCCCCTTCTACACTTCTTCCCCTCTGTACCCCCCTTCCTTTCCCTTCCCCTGCCTCTTGGCATACCTGCTGCTCCTTTCACCCACCCTACAACCTGATGAGGTAAACTCTGGCTGATTCATGATTGTCTGTAATAATACACATATTTATCTTGTTTTATTAGGTTTTCTGAATTGTATGTCTGATTGTGTTACTTTGACATGGAACCTTTGTAAATGAGCTTCTAGCTCAAAGATATTGTAATCCAATAATTAATTAATTAATTAATTAATTATTTAAATAAGTGTTGACACCAATCGCAACGATGGTGCTTCTTGTGGTGCCACTGTTGGTGGTCAGTGCATCAGTCAGCACCAATGTCAGTGCAGGCCTCAATGCCTACATTGCTAACTTGTGTCATCACTAGGGCCAGTGCTGGTGTGGTGACCTTGTGATGGTCTCTGCAGGAGGACTTTCCAGAGGCTTATTGGCCATCATCTGGCCAGGGGTCTCCCCTTTGACAGCCAGCCAGTAGCAAGCACTGACGTTGGTGCTACTGGACTGGAAGGTTTCAGTTACTTCTCCTGTTGAGCAAGGACACAAAATGGGCTACAGGGTCCTCGAATGGGTGCAAATACAGATATGGTGGAGAAAAAGAACATTCTACTGTGACGCCACTGCCTGTAACCACATTACTGTGAGTATGTTATCTACTTGTACTATTCACAAATATAAACTCTCCTGACTTTTGCACCCCATGCGCCTCCCAATATTTGTGCACTTGTATTTATTTAAAATAATGGCTCCTCTAAACCTTTCTCAAAATGTGCATGCACACACACCTATCCTGAAATGTAAGCCTCCGCACCCTTCTCAAACATTTTGTCACATGTCCTTCCCAAATGTATGTCCCATGGCCCTCACAAAATGTTTACCACCACACCCCTTAGAGTGTAGTTGCTTGATCTTACAAAATGGATCTTTTATGTTGTCAGTTCTGCCCCAATTTATCATTTAAAAAATGTTTTGTCCCCCTCCAAATCTTTGTGATGTAAATAAAATGTTTCCTAAACAGAAACACTTAAAGAGCTACTGACACCAAAAAGAAAACTTTGAAATACATAATATTTAGGTGCTATTCAGCTTGCATTCCATATGTATTCTGTATATTTCTCGTCTTTGTTATTTATTACTTAGTAAATTTGCATGAGTACATGATTTTATCCCTTAGATTTCCCTTTGAGTTTATCTTCCTCTGTAGCTTACTCTCTACTTCAAGTCATAATGTTCTATAGTAACGTCACAATCTGTTGCCATGGGAGGAACTGTGATGTCACAAGCAGGGCAATATGACCTCAGGTAGGGAGACAGCAACAGCAACAGATGAACTGTTCAGGAGCAAAGATCCTGTTGTCGTGCATATGACCTCAGTAATAAATAATGGGGAGGAGGGATACAGAACTAATGTGAAATACAAGCTAAAATGTGTCTAGATGTTATGTTTTGTTAAAGTTCTCCTGAAGGTGTCAGCTGCTCTTTAAAAACAATTGAAATATAGAGGCCAGACTGTTACAAACTCACTCAGCCGGTCAGCCCTCTACTCCCAAAGTGCCAACCTCTGAGCATTATGATTTGTGTACAGTGAACAGACAAGGTAACCCTCTTGTCTGTTTTGTGGGTTCAGTCACCTTAGTCTCAAGCTCTGGAGGGATTCAAACTGATAACCTCTTGTTAGCGTACCCAATTATCAGGCTCAGATAATTCTATCTTTAGGGGGCCAGATATCTTTGCCTACGGGCACCCAACCGGGTCTTTCAAATGAACTCTTAGAACTCTATGCAAAACTTTTAGAGAACTCTGTCCATTTCCCAGTTTGGTATATAATAAGCCCATACACAGTGTACTTATAACCTTTAAAAGCTCCACTTAAAATAAAAAGAAATGTCAAGGCACTCCAGCAGTTTCGTTTGTAAAAAAATATCTTTACTTTAAAAATATTAAAACAGAACAATAATTACAGAACAAATACATATCCCAACACATACAGCCTTAAAACAAACAGGAAAAAAAGTACAGTTCCTATAATTTATAACTTCAGACTGGTATAATCTAATGCTTACTTTCTTTCAGTGCTTTGAGGATCTCCCTTCTGTCAGTCAGTAATATTTTCTTGTGTGTCTCTGTCATGTTCTCTCAGCAGTTAAACACACTTCTGAGCCGGCCTTCTCATGAGGTGTATCAAACTCTGTATTTTACAATACAGGGTCTCCGAATAAAATATTAAAAAAAACATATGAGATGACCTCACTGACTTTCCTCTCCACAGGTTAACTGGTCAGAACTGGTTTGTGCTCTACTACACATACATCTCAAACGTTTCTTTGATCTAAGTCACTGTATTCAAAGCAAAAGTGTATTGGCCCTTTAATCCCTTCTGGACCTTGGAATCTACACCTCAGGTCTTTCTGATGTAATTCAAGGGTTCCTCAGGAAATGTATTTTGGACATTCCAAATCCATCTGGGTCCTCCCTGGCTCAGACATCAAACCTCTTCAATGTCCATTCTGGCATCTCTCGACACCCCTCCCCACAAGTCCTTCCTGGTAATCATGCAAGTCAAAGGATCTCCCTGAGGGCATTATGAATGGCTAATCTTATTTCCTGGGATGAAAGCAAATTGACAAGGTAATTGCACCCCAGATCTCTGTAGTTTAAAATGCATCCTGTCCTTTGAACTTATCCCTGGGGGGTCTTGATGTGTCAGTTCCAGTAAGACAGTAGTTTCCTCAAACTGAGTTTCCCATCACATATTTTTTATGTAATAAAAAAATTAATACAGCACTCGAGCACTCAGAGCTGGCTGTCTACGTCACACAGACTACCATTTGGGAGGAGTGAAAGCTGAATATTTGAAGTGGGATAGGGCATAGATTGTGGGAGGTGTGAGATAGTACATATTTTGGGAAGGTTGGGGCTGCACATTTCATTAGAGAAAGAGGGCATTTTAGGAAAAATATGTGGCGCAAATTTTGGGAGGGTAAGAGCAAAGTTCAGCAGGGTTGCAGTACATATTTCAAGAGGGATGTGGGAGCACAAATTAAAATGTGTGAGTTGGGGGTGCAAATTTAGGCAAGGGTGCAATGGTGCACAGGGTTGCATGGCAAACATTTTAGGAGGGGTGCAGATGTGCATCTTTTTGAAGTGGGAACAGGGCACAACATTTGTCGGGGTGGGTATACAAATGTTTGGAGAAGTGTGGGTTTGAAAATTTACAAAAGAATGATTACACACACATTTTAAGAGCATCAATCAATCAATCAAAATCTTTATTTACCCAGGCGATCACCATTGAGCAATCTCATTTACAAGGAGGACCTGCAGTTTGCAAGTACGAGGGTACAGAATAGAGTACAAGTAAAATATACATAAAACAACACTAGCAAGATGTATACAACAAAATATATACAGTGTAGAAATAAAGGTAAATAATATATACAGAGATTCCTTTATAATCCTATCCATTGGTAGCATGTTCATAGCCTGTAAAGGAGTTCCTGGGATATGGAAAAGCGCGCACGTAGAAGGCAGGGACGCTGGCAGAAAGATTCTGGGATACTAAGCAGGTGGTATCAGGGCATAAGAGTGGGTGATGGGGGGGTGTTGCAGTGAGTACATAGTACTGGTGGGACTGGAATGGACTGAGGTGAACCGGTAGTACCGGTGGGACTAGAATGGACTGGGGGGGGTAATCTTGGTAAGGGAACACTTAGTTTGAACGGGAAGGACTTAGATTGAGTGGAAATGTCAGCTGGACAACTAGGAACTGTGGAAACAGTTACAGAGCTCCACAAATGTTTTGGCATACAGGGTCTTGAACATAGCAAGACTAACAGGGGAGCTAAGTCTCAGCAATTTCTGTATCCTATTCCAAAGCGTGGGCAAGACAAAGCTTATGACTGCTCTTCCAAAGTGGGTACCGACCCTAGGTACTTTCAGTGAAACCAGCGAGTGACTTCTCAAGGCATAATTCCCAATTAGGCTTAGTGGGAGACAGTCAGCAATGTATTGCGGGAGTTTGTTGGTGATGGCTCGGAGCTTCCAGAGGGCTGCATTTCTATACCGCCATGTTGAAGGGAAGGCCAACCCACAGCTGCAGATAGTGAACAGTGGTGGGTGGAAAAGGGGAAGCCTGTTATAAATCTCAGAGCTCAATGATACAGTACGTCCAATTTAGCAAGGTGTGAGGCTGGGCACTGGCCATATATGAAATCAGCATAGTCAATTAGTGAGAGGAACATGGATTGGACCAGCTGTCTTTTGGCGTCTGTGGTCAGGAGGCGATTTATTCTGAAGAAGAGTCCATGCCTCTGCCTCAGCTTTTTCAGCAGTTCTTCTGTATGTTCCACAAAGGAGAGTTTATTGTCTATCCAGACACCCAAATACTTCAATTTTGGTATGTATTCAAGATGTTCACCTAGCAAGGTGGAGATAGAAGGTAATGGACCAGCAGCAGCAGAATATGCACCCTGGCCAGTTGGTGAGAATAGCATTGCCTTGGTTTTCTTGGTGTTAAGTAGTAGTCTTTTACTGAGGAGCTGGTGCTGCAGGATGTTAAAGTCTGTTTACAGGTTGCCACAGGCAGCTTCAGGAGATTCATGGATTATGTAGAGCACCGTGTCGTCAGCAAACAGGTGAATGCTTGCTTCCTTAATGCCTATATCCAGGCTGTTGATATAGATAGCAAACAGTAATGGTCCCAATATGGACCCCTGAGGGACACCTCTTTTTATCAGTTTAAGTGAAGAAAGCTCCCCTTCAGCCTTGATTTGTTGTTGCCTACCAGTGAGGTAGTCATGGAACCAACACAAGGAGGTTCAGTCTAGGCCTATTGTTCGTAAAGTGGAGAGGAGCAAACAGTGGTCAATGGTGTCGAAGGCCTTACTGAGATCCAGGAAAACTGCACAGATGAATTTTTTGTTGTCAAAGTCCCGTTGCCAGTCGTTAGTTACTTTTGCCAGGGCCGTAATGGTACTGTGCTTTGCTCTGAAGCCTGACTGCATAGGGTTTAGTAAGTTTGAGTTGTCTATGAAAGATCTCAGCTGGGTATCCACAATTTTTTCTAGGAGCTTGGAGAGTATGGGGAGGAGGGAGATCGGCCTATAGTTATTTAGGTCACAGGGATTCCCTGATTTAAACAAGGGGATAACGTGAGCAACTTTCCATAACTGAGGGAAGGAACCTTGCGATAGGGACAGGTTGAATAAGTGAGAGGTAGGTGCGGCATGGATGTGATAAGCCATTTTCAAGTAATATGGGTCGAAGAAGTCAGCCCCAGCACTTTTTTTAGTGTCCAATTTTAGGAGAAGATCTTCAACTTCCTTTACGGAGGTGGGTAAGAATGAGAAGGTTACGATATTGTTACTCAGTTCTGGGAGTTTAGCGTTGATCTGTGGGTGTTGTCTGCTTACCGGTGCGTTATCGAATGCTAGGCCGGCAGTGGCAAAATGATTGTTAAAGGCCTACAGGATCGCATTGCTGTCATTGATTGTAGCATTGTCAGTGGTAATTTTGGTGGGAAGCACATTTCCTGGAGAATGACCAGTCAGTTCTTTTAGTGTAGACCAGAACTTGGTAGGGCATTTCAACGCAGAATCTAGCTCAGATCGGTAAAAATTGGCCTTGGCCTCTCTGACCATCTTAGTGTAGGCGTTTCTAGCTGTCCTGAAGAGACGCCAGTCTTCGTCTGTGTGTAATTTGCGAGCGTTTTTCCAGAGTTGATCTCTTTTTAGTAAGGCAGCCTTGAGGTCCACTGAGAACCAACAACATGTTCTAGCTTTTATACATGCTTTTACCAGAGGAGCATGGTTATTTAGGGCACTGGTTATAATTTCATGGAAGATGTCGTAGGCATTACTCACCGATTTAGCAAGGTGAAAACTCTGCCAGTGCAAAGAGTTTTTTAATTCATTCAGCAATCGGCAATCATCAGCAATCACCCCTTCAAAAGTTGTTTTCCCAGCTGGCCCGGTGGTGCTGAGGGTTGAGGCGCTGGATGCCACACCTCGCGCCATGCTGGCGACCCGAGTTCGGGAATGAGCCCGGGCTGTCGGGGGTCGGCAGGGGAGAGAGAGGACTGAGCGTCTGGAGGACTGCTCTCCTCTCTCTGGGGAGGGACCTGGGGCTGTTTGGCATCCTGGCGACCCCCGATGGAGATCAGAGGTAATGCAGGTATGCCAGCCAGAAGAAGGAACGGGAGTGTGGCAGATGTCAGCAGGGAAGCCATACATGGACATCATTGCACGCCGCACTTCCAAGGGGAACCAGAAAATCCCCTGTCTCGCCTGTGGAGATGAAGGGGATGCCAGGGACACAGCCCACATCCTGACTGCCGGCCCTGTGTCTGGAGGACTCCAAGGCCAACCTGACACCCAGGTAGGATCTCCCTAATTTTAGACAGGCCGTCATGGGAGGATGGGCCCACCCCTTGGGGGTCATCCAGGGAGTTAGATCTGCCGGGGTGGTCGGGGGAGTCCTTCCACTAACTGGGGTTCAGGCAAGGGAGTAGAGGCTGGGGTCGAGTGCTTACCCCAGATGGATGCCCAGACGAGAGAGGAGCATAAATAAAAAAAGTCAAAAAATGTGTTTTCTCGGTCAGTGGGATTTAGTCAACAGCAATCATATTAACAATGATTCAATATACAGTAGTATATGTTTTTTTAATTTTTAATTTACTGAAAACTCATTGACTTCCAGGGATATAGAAGCATTTAGTCCAGCAGTATGTAGGATCTTTGAAATTTGTAATGTCTATCCCCAGTTTTGTGGGTGAGACATCTTCTATACACTAGGAGAGGAGAGGCAGAAAATAGAGAGTTCAGGCAACAGAGGAACATGAGGTGAAGAAGCTGGGGTGGTGGGGTGACAAGGGAAAATCAGGGGCAGGACAGAAGGGGAGCATAAGGGAAGGGTAGAGAGCAGGTTGGGGAGGGGGGGCCAAAAGATAAGACAGACTGTGTGCCGGGGGAAAGGGAGGTGGGGGAGAAGGAGATGCAGAAGGGGACAGCTGGGGTAGTGGGTAGAGGGGGATTACAAGAGGGGCAAAAAGAGGAATAGGGAGTTAGCTGGGAGTGGGTAGCAGGACAGACAGAGAGGAGGGAGAGACCAGGATGGAGGAAGGAGGGTGGTAATCTTGGGGGATTCAATTGTGAAAGGAATGAACATACGAACATACGAAATTTGCCAGCAGATAAAGGCCTAGAGGTCTATCAAATCTGCTTGAATGTGCAGCTAGCACCCCTTATTCTGCAGCTGCCCCTCCCTTCCACCCTTCCCCTTCATTAACCCTCCCCCTTGTCCTGTCCCATCCTCGTTTGAAGCAGTCCAATGTTCCACTGCATACCACTTCTGCAGGTAACACATTCCACCCAGCCACCACCCTCTCTGTAAAAAAGTGTCTCCTCATCTCCCTCCTGAACCTTCCTCGCTCCAGTCTCATATCATGGCCCCTGGTGGCCCTCCCCTCCCTTACTTTGAACAGCCCCTCTGTACCTGTCTTGTTTATTCCTTTCATGTATTTAAAGGTTTCAATCATGTCCCCCTGTCTCTCCTCTCCTCCAGTGAGTACATGTTCAACTCCTTCAACCTCCTCTCATATGATAAGTCCCCCAGACCCTTGATCATCTTTGTCACCCTGCGCTGCACTCCTCCAGTAACTTAATGTCCCTCTTCAGATACGGACGCCAGAACTGCACGCAGTACTCAGGTGTGGTCTAACTAATGACCATACAGTATGAATCACCTCCTCCTCCCTCTTGAGGATATACCCTTGCAATACAACCCAGCATTTTTGTTGGCCTTTGCAGCTGTCTTCCTACACTGTGCAGAGTTGTTCATTGACCCTGTGATGAGTACACCCAGATCCTTCTCCCTCCTCTGTCTGGGCTAGCTGCACTCCCCCTAGCTGGTAGATCCTCCTTGGTTCTTCATCCCAAAATGCATCACCTTGCACTTTTGGCATTAAAGCCCAGTTGCCAGGTGTCTGACCAGGTTTCAAGCTTTTCCAGATCATCCTGCAACCCCTACCATCCCCTAGGTCATCCACCACCGCCAACCTTGGTATCATCAGCAAACAGATTGATCTTGCTCTTGATGTCCCATGATATGTCTGCAATGAATATCCCAAACAACACTGGTCCCAACACAGGCCCTGTGGGACACCGCTCGTCACTGCCCTTGGGTGTGAGGCTCCCACCACCACCACCCTCTGTTGCCTTCCCTGCAGCCAGTTTCCTACCCATCTCACCAGCATTGCACCTGCCCTGTGCCTACTAACTTCCTTCCCAGCCTTCCATGTGGCACTGAGTCGATGCCTTACTGAAGTCCAGATACAGGACATCCACAGCATGTCCCCTGTCCAGTTGCCTAGTTACCCAGTCATAGAACTCGACCAGGTTGGTTTGGCAGGATCGGCCACGTGTAAACCATGCTGTCTGCTGTCCTGTAGTCCTTTGGCCTCTAAGAGGGCCACCAGCCTCTCCTTCAGGATAGTCTCCATTAAGCTTACCCACGATGGATGTGAGGCTCACTGGTCTGTAGTTTCCAGTTCATCCTTGGAGCCACTCTTGTGAGGGGCACCACATGAGCCATCCTCCAGTCCTGAGGTACACACCCGAATGTAGTGAGGCATTAAATAGGTCTGCCAAAGGTCCTGCAAGGACCTCTGCCAGCTCCTTCAGTACCCTGGGGTGGATGCCATCTGGGCCTGGTGCCTTGTCCACCCTCAGTGCCTTCAAACCCTCTCGAACTCTGCCCTCCATGATTTCCCCATCTGTCACCACTTCCCCCCTCGTCTGCCATTTCTCCCATCTTGGGTGTCACCCCCCTCTTCTCTTTAGTAAATACTGAGCAGAAGTACTCATTTAGTGCTTCCGCCTTATCATACCCTGCTTCCACCCAACCCCCCTCCTTCCTAATCCTTACTATGTGGTCCTTACAGCTCCTTTTCTCCCTGATGTACTTAAAGAAGTCCTTCTCCCCCTTCTTAATGCCTTGTGCCAGCCTGAGTTCCGTAGATGCTTTGGCTCCCCTTACTGTCCTTGTCACCTCCTTCGATTCTGTCAAGCACTCCTCTCTGTCCTCCCCCGTCCCTGTTTTCTTGTATTTCCTAAAGGCAGCTCTTTTCCTCCTTACCTTTTCCATGACCTCCTTGCTCAACCAGCTCGGTTTCTTAGCCCTAGCCTTCTTGCTCTGGGCTTTGCAGCAGGTTTTGGTTGCCTCCACTATCCCCAACTTTATGAGCTCCCATTTTATTTATTTATTTTTATTTATTTATTTAAGAGATTTACCAGATGAGCATTCTGAGCGGGGACCACTCGTTTCCAGATGCGACCATCTCTGGTTAGTATCCATACTAGATTGAATTCTGGCCAGGTACCCTTTTACCACTTCCCCCATCCTCCCAAAGTCAGCCCTCCTGAAGTCCAGCACTCTTGTGCCAGATTCCACTCCTTCCTTGCCCATATCCAATGTGAGCCATACTGAGTGGTGGTCACTCCCTGACAGCAGTTCCTCCACTGTAAGTTCTCTCACAAAGTCCCCATTTGCCAGCACAAGGTCAAGGGTATTCCCTAACCTGGTTGGTTCACTGACCATTTGCAGCAGGAAGCTGTCCTGGAAGGCATCCAGCAGTACCTGCTCCCTTCTGTTCCTGGTTGTTGGGGTGCTCCAGTCCACTCCTGGCATGTTGAAGTCCCCCACAATCACCACACTACCCTTCTTGCAGGTCCTCCTGATCTGTCCCGCTAGTTCCCTGTCTAACTCCTCCATCTGAGATGGTAGCCTGTACACCACTCCCATTCTAAGAGTCCTATTCTTGGAATCCTGGATTTGCACCCAAAGTGACTCTGTACTACCCTCCTCCCCTTCCTCCCTTACACACTGCAGTCCTTCCTTCACATATAGTGCCACCCCCCTCCTTTCCCAGTCACCCTGTCCTTACGAATGAGATGGGTAAAGAGATAATGGTATGCTGTAAGAGGGTAGACTGTATGCCAGGGATGATGGCAGGAAAAGTGAGATTGCTGATAGAGCAGTCCATAGGTCAGAGGGAAGGGAAACCCCACATTATAGTGTACCTGGTGATGAATGACCTTGCAGGATGTCATGTGAGGGAGGTGCAAAAGAGGTTCAGGGAAGTGGGGAGAATTTGCAGCGAGGCAGGGAAGACAGTAGCTTTCTCAAAGGTGATTCTATTCCTGAGGGATAGCGTGCCAAAGAAGGCAAGGATAAAGGAATTTAAGGTTTGGATTAGGAGGTGGTGTGAAAAGGATGGGTATGAGCTCATTGGGGGCTGGGGAGGAACCTGAGGATAACAAGTACTTCCATGCACTGGAGAGGTTTCATCTGAGTAGGCAGGGAACAGAGGTCCTAAAAGGCAAGCTGGAGGAATTCATAGGGAACAACCTCAATTTAAACTGATGGGATTGAGGCAGCATGGTGCATACCACCCTTGGTCACCTGATGGACAGGGCCAATAGAACTCCCTCCCAGTCAGGGTAGCATAGACAGGTAGTAGACGAGAAGGATGGAGGTGGGGGACTTACAGAGGAGGGGATGATGGGGTCCAGAACAAGATGAAGAGAGGTCCCATGTCACGGTGGAGGTTGTTGGCTCTGAATGCCAAAAGCCTGAGAAATAAGGTGTCAGACTTGCAATCACTGATGGTAGAGGGAGAGGTGGACATAGCAGCTATCACAGAGACATGGGCCACACTTACCATGACTGGGACCTCACAGTTTCAGGGTGTAAACTATATAGGAAAGAGAGAGGGACAGGAAGGGGGGGAGTGGTTCTGTATGTAAAGGAAGGGGTAACTCGTACCTGAGAGGAAGCAGAGGAGGGTAAGACTGAAACACCGTGGGAACAACCGGTTAATGCCTTTGTCCAAGTTGTGAGGGGTGTTAATGTGTGATATGGCTGCCACTACATGTTCAGTCACTTCACTACTAGTCTAGAATTGCTTGTAAAGCACTTTGGGATGCACTGTGAATGAAAAGTGCTATATAAATGCTGATTCTTCTTCTTCTTCTTCTACAGGTACAATCCACTAGGAGGAAGAAACTAAGGATAGGAGTGGTCTACAGGCCCCTTCCTAGAAAGAAGAATTAGACAGGGTACTAGAGTCTCAAATCACCAAAATTGGCCAGTAAGGGGAAGCAGTAATAACTGGTAATTTAATCTACCTGGGGTGGGTTGGAAAATCCTGGTTACCTCTTGCACTAGGGAGCGAGTACTGTTATATGCATTTCAGAGTGGTTTCCTGGCCCAAGGTATCTTAGAACCCACTAGGGAGAGAGCTGTACTGTACTGGACCTGGTCCTGTCCAACTGTGGGCATGTTCAGCATGTGACAGTGGAAATGCCACTTGCAGATAGTGATCACCACATGGTATGGCTCCACCTGGACATGGACAAGGGCATGGTCAGAACCAAGACAAGGATTTCGGGCTTTAAGAGGGCTGACTGTGGTAGGATGGGAGAAATTGAAAAAGGTCACCTTGCTGAGATCAGAAGGGAGATGGATGTAGAATCAAAATGGGCCATAATAATGATGGGACTGGTGGAGGTTACTAGAGAGCGTGCCAAAATCAACAGTAAAAAAAACTAAAGCCAGAAAGCCCAGCTTGTTCAGAAAGGAGGTGGCAAAAACTGTAGGTGACAAGTGAGCAGCCTTCCAGAAGTACAAACTTACTTGGAAGGTAAGGAAGGGTGGATTACTTTAACTCTTATTATACCTCTGCGGCCATTTTGTATCAAGGTTAAGCAATGGAAAACTTGGACTTGAAAAAGCACTCCAGGTGGTAATGAGTTAAGTCAAGAGAGGCAAGCAGAGTGGTTAGAGAGGCAAAGGCTAAAAAGAAAGTGCAGCTAGCATGGGGTTAAAAGCAGGGCAGAAAGCACTTTTCCAATGTATTAAGCACTGATTTCTTGTTACAAAACCTACAGTTTTCCTCTGCAGGGGTAGTCGGAAGGTCCATGAGGGTCGTGAGGGTTCAGGAAGTACCTGCCCTCCCCAGAAATCGCCTTGCAGAACTCTCCCCACCCCCCAGGAGTGCAGAAGCTTCAGGGGTCGTTGGAAGGTCCACGAGGGTCGTGAGGGCTCAGGAAGTGCCTGCCATCCCCAGAAATCGCCTCACAGAACTCCCCGTCACCCCAGGAGTGCAGAAGGTACAGACAATGCGCTTACAGGAGCAGCTCCAGCCTCTTGTACACGGTGTGTGTTTAGGTGCCAAAGCATTTTTTGAATCTGTACTTTCTAAGGACCTTGCTCTAAATGAAATTTTGCATTTAAGTGTTGGCGCAGCACTGCAGATAGTTTTTCTGTGCTGATTTCTTGTTACAAAGCCTACATTTTTCCTGTAATTGATCTAGTACCTTAAAAATTCTTGAAAAAGCCAACAGTTGTCTACAATTGTATAGTGTTTAATAAGTTTCTATAGTCTGCACCTCTCTGTGAGAAGTGTTTGAATCTGCTAGCCGTCACTGCTATAGTTAAAGTTAATTGTACTATTTTTAGATTACTTAGCCTTTCACGGCAACAGATTATTCAGTAACCCCCCGTAACACTAGATGGCTCCAGTTTGTACTGCGTAGCTCTGTATTCTCCTTTGTCCTTACCTGTAGGTTAGCCCCGCCTCTCCAATCACGCTTTAAATTCTCTCCCCTCTCTCCTTCAGCTGCAGGGGTCGTCGGAAGGTCCATGAGGGTCTTTAGGGCTCAGGAAGTGCCTGCCGTCCACAGAAATTGCCTCACAGAACCCCCCCCCAGGAGTGTAGAAGGTACGGACAATGTGCTTACAGAAGCAGTGCCAGCTACTTGTACACGGCGTGTGTTTACCCCGTTGGCACTGTGCGCCGGTTCCCCACCGCCCCCACCACCACCCTTGGTCAGCTCTTTGCTTTATATGCGGTGTCACCTGTGGCTGCAGAACCATCAGCCCATTCTCTCATTAGCAGCTTATCTGCTATCACCACTAGAGGCCACAACCACTTATTTGCTGGGACATTATAAAGCAGGATGCTACTGTTTTTCCTCCCACTATTCCTCCTGTCTTTTCCCCTAGCCTCTCTCCCCCCAGCAACCCACCCACAGCGGCACCCAACCACCCCCATTACACCCCTCACTACCCCTGCCCCCCAACCACTTTCCCACAACACCTACACATGGACCAGCGCAATTGGGAGCTCGGAGCTACCATCCGTCCTCCCTCCTTTCCCAGGGCTAACTGTCCAGTAACGCACCTACCGCTGTGCCACACCATACTTGCACCCCTCTCCCTTCACCACGGCCAGACTTGCCTAGCACAAAACCAAAATCATTCTCCACTGCTTCTTCTGCTGGCAGGTGACATCGAAACAAACCCGGGTCCCACCCCTCCCAGTCCCCACACTCAAATGAGCCTCCCCAAGGGCCTCCAACTACTGCATCTCAACATCTGCGGCCTCCTGAAAAAATTACCAGAACTGCAACTTACTGCCCTGTCTCTGTGCCAAGACATCTCATACTATCAGAGACCTGGCTAAAGCCACACCACGTGGACTCTGCTATAGCCATCTCTGGCTATGCAGTGATCAGACAAGACCATCAAGGCAAGAAAAGGGGGGGGGAGGTATTGCCAAGTTTATCTCCTCCAGGCTACAGTTCACCCTGGTCCAAATCCCCACACCGTCACCCCAAATAGAGTGCTTATTAATCAAACTTGCACTGCCTTACTCTGCCCCATCTACATTGCGGCCTTCTACTGTGCCCCTAGTACCCCCCTGCCCAGTGTCCTAGAACACCTGGCCTCGCTAAATTCTCCTGCCACAGCTTGTGAGCTCCATATCCTTGGCAATTTCAATTTCAACTGGCTAGCAAAAGACTGTGCCAAACTATGCACCAAAATAAATGCACTAAACCCCTCCCAGCTAATCTCCCAACCCACCCGGCTAAACCCTAAAACACCCAACCACTCCCTCCTGGAATTTGCCCTCACTTCCTACCCTCACAGAATCATTAGTGCTGGTCTCCTCCCTGACTCCCTAAGTGACCATCACATGATATACATGGTCAGGAAAGTGCACAGACCTGCAAAACCCCTCTCTAGGATGATTCTCACTGGATCTTACAAATCCCTATATCTACCTGTGCTCCTCTATGACCTGGCTCATACTGACTGGTCCTTCATACCAAAAGCACCCTCAATTGACTATGCTTACAAAACATTTAAGACCAGGTTTTTTGCAGTTTGGGATAATCATGCCCTGCTAAGAAGCACACGAGTAAGGGGATCCCACCTTCCTTGGGTCTCAGCCGATCTCATTAGCAGCTGCCGCACCAGAGTTCAGGCTTGGAATAAACATAAACTAGCATTCTCCCAACAATCCCTAAAAATGTACCATAACCTCTGCAACTCCAGCACCAAACTGATGCATCGGGCAAAAAAGAGCGACTTTACGTTGGCTTTAAACCCAAACCTCAACCACCCCACCAATTTTTTGAAAACTCTCAAATCCCTCCTCTTCCCCCCATCCAACCTCCAACCCCAACCCTATCCATCCTAGGTTTGACCATCACTGACCCTGGTGAAGTAGCTTCTGCCTTCAATACTTTCTTTACTAGCTGTGCAGCGTCTCTCCTATCCAATCACCTGCCTACCTCATCTACACCACTTACCCCACTGAAATCTCTGAACTCCACACATGCCCCCAGTTTCTCCTTCCATCCAGTAACCCCGACCAAAGTGCTGCAAGTACTGACTTCTCTCAACCCCAACAAAGGTAAATGTCCATCAGGCCTGGACGCCAAATTGCTTCACTTATCTGCTCCCGCCATAGCTGCTCCATTAGCTGATCTTCTCAACCTCTTCTTCTCCATGGCTAAAATCCCAGCCGCTTGGAAGCATGCAACCGTTATCCCCCTCCCTAAGGGCGGAGACCTCTCTATGCCGGGTAATTATCGCCCCATCTCCCTTCTTCCAATTCTGGCTAAAATTCGGGAACACCTCGCACTTGCCCAACTTTCCCAATTCCTAGACCCAACCTCTTTCTTCACCCCATATCAGTGTGGTTTCTGAAAGTCTCACTCTACCATCACCTCCCTATTAAGAATCACCGATGACATCCTTTCTGGAATGGACAAAGGGTATATCACCTCAGCTATTTTCATTGACCTGGCCAAGGCTTTCGATACCATCTCCCACCCTAAGCTACTAGCAAAACTAAACGGTGCTGGCCTTTCATGCCATGCCACTAGCCGGTTTCATACCTACCTGGCTGGTAGGCAGACATCAATTGGTGAAAATTGGCCCTCACATATCTTCCCCCCTACCAGTCACTATGGGGTCCCAAGGCTCAGTCCTGGGCCCTCTGCTTTTTTCAATATTCCTAAATGACCTCCCGCAGGCCTGCACACTATCATCCATCCAAATGTACGTGGACGACACCGTACTGTATGCCTCTGGCCCTTCCACTGAAGAGGTGTCCACTGTGCTTCAGCGGGATTTCAATGCCATTCAGAACTGGTTCCTGTCCAACCAGCTATCCCTAAATATGAAAAAAAAATTCACACTCACCTTCGGGTCGCGTTCGCGACTCTCTCGCCTAGCTTCATGCCCCTCATTCCTTACCTTAGATGGGGCTCCCCTTGAGTCCTGCACCTCATTCAGATACCTGGGAGTCTGGCTTGACCAATACCTGGATTTCTCCACCCATATTGAATCATTACACAATAAGTTGCACCCGAAACTTGGTGCTCTATATCGCAATAAGGACTGTATGCCCAAACAGGTCCAGAGGGAAATTGTTCAAAAAATGATTCTCCCTATACTTGACTATGGCGACATGGTATATGGCGCCGCACCCTTATCTAACCTGGCCAGCCTGGACACACTTTTCCACTCCTTCTGTCGCTTCATCCTGGATTGCCCACCAATGACCCACCACTGTGATCTGTACAGGGACCTAGCCCTGCCTTCACTCATGACCCGCAGACAGATCCACTGCTCCAGAGTCATCACCAAATTCTGGTCACAGACCCTTCCCCCTTATCTCGATTCCACCATATCGGCTCAGCCTTCCCCTGCCTACTCACTCAGAAGCATTGACTCCAGGCTTCTCCAAGTCCCTTTCATGCATACCTCCAAGGGCCAATCGGCTTTCAAATATCACATGCCCAAACTATGGAATGATTGCCTGCTAACATTAGGAGCTCCATGAACTCCAGACGTCTTAACCCACTCCTCTACGAACACTTCTCCACCACATGCACATGCTCGCAGTAGCCATAAAAACAAGCCCGCTGGCTCCTGCTAACATTGAGTATGCAGATCTCAGCTGCTACACTGTAGGGTCCTAAAGGTTAATTGTTGTTCTGTTCTCTGTTGTTTGTGAAAATGTACAATTTATGAAAAAGTATCCTCTTTGTCAGCTGTTCTTCAGCCCTCTGGCTGTAAATTCTGTACACTATTGTACACTATTGTAATTATCTATACTGTATGTAATAATCAACATCTGTACACTATTGTAATTATCTGTACTGTATGAAATAATCATATGCTCCCCAATCCCCCCATCTCCCCCAGGTCGCGTCTGAAAACGAGTGGTGCTCCGCTCAGTACACCTGCCTCGTTAAACTTTTAAATAAATAAATAAATAAATAAAAGGAACACCAGGGATGAAACAGATTAAAAAAAGGGAGGTGGTGTGGTAGATGGTAGTGAAAAGAAAGCAGCGGTACTTAACTAGTACTTCTGTTCAGTCTTCACTAGAGGAAGGATGGACCAGTGCCACAAGGGAACAGGGGGATGGAGACAGGGAGGGAAGAAGTCACGATGGTGTCATTCATGCTGACGGGGTCCTTAAGGACCTAAGGGCCCTGAAGGTGGACAAATCCCCAGGGCCAGATGGAGTGCACCTCAGGGTTGTAAGGAAACTGGCAGAGTCTCTGGTGAATCTTCTGGAGTTGGGGATCATGCCCTAGGACTGGAGAACTACACATGTAGTGCCTCTCAACAAAAGTGGGTTGAAGGATGAACCAGAGAACTAGAGGCTGGTCAGCCTTACCTCAGTAGTGGGCAAGCTGTTGCTGGCTCTGTGGTGCCAAGTGATGGGGCATCACTTTGACATGCTGGTGACCCGGGTTCATGCCTCAAGCCCTGACATCAGGAGTGGAGACCATCTGGGAAGGCGTTAGAACATCCTTTGGATGCTTCTGTCCTGGAGTGGTTGGGCTATACTGGACTACACAAAAGGTGACTCTTGGAGGTGGCTAGCAGAGGCATTCTAGGTGATGTGGAACTTGACACACTGCCACATGTCCCTGCTCCAAGGACACTGCTGCAGCTGTACGAATTATGGGATGTGGGAGGGGCCTCAGAACCACAGAAAATCACCTGCCTGGCTGATGGCTGCCATGTTTCCATCGGGCCACACAGCCTCACAGCCCCCTTCAATCCCCTTAGACCCCCCACATTCCTTGTCAAGGCAGGAAATCCTCTTTCCCCTCCCCTCCTCTCCTCTCCCTCCCCCAGGTAGAGGGGTCCCTCTTGCACGGGTATGCTAGGTCTACTGGGACACAGGACCTATTGGGTATGGAGCAATGATGACAGGGGATAGCCCAGCAGGTAGGGGTTAACACTGAGCGGCCAGAAGGAGTAGCTGGTCAGAGGCAGGGTAGGCACACAAAAAAAAAAAATATTGGGCAAGTTGATGGAGACAGTTCTGAAAGACAGACTGGTGAGCTTTCTGGAGGATAATGGGCTCCAGGACATGAGGAAGCATGAGTTTGTATTGGGGAGATCCTACCAGATGAACCTTATTGTCTTCTTTGATTGGGTCAGCAGGATAGTGGACAAGGGCCAGTTGATTGATATCCTTTATCTGGACTTCAGCAGGGCCTTTGACTCTGTACCTTACAGGAGACTGATCAGGAAGCTAGAAGACCTAGAGGTGGGGGCTTAGCTTATTGGGTGGGTCAAAAGTTGGCTACAGGACAGAAGCCAAAAGGTGGTAGTGGGGGGATTCTCAGAAGTTAGGCTTGTGACTAGTGGGGGTCCCATTGGGCTCTGTGCTCAATCTGCTGTTGTTTAACATATTCATAAGTACATATGGGATGGAAACATAGAAACATAGAAATACAGAAACATAGAATTTGATGGCAGATAAGGACCGCTTGGCCCACCCAGTCTGCCCATTTCCCTACCTACTGGATAAGCTGCAGATCCTAGTTAACCAGCAGCCTACTTCTTCTTACCCCCACCCCCCAAAATTGCCTTATGACTGTCCCATGCATGCTTGAATTCCACCACTGATTTTGACTCCACAACCTCCTCCGGAAGGCCGTTCCATGCATCCACAACCCTCTCTGTGAAAAAATACTTCCTTAAATTACCTCTGAGCCGCCCACCCCTCTATCTTCAAATTGTGCCCTCTTGTTCTTGCACACCTCTTTTTTTGAAAGATGCTACCCTCTTGGACTTTGTTGATTCCCTTGAGGTACTTGAAAGTTTCTATCATGTCCCCCCTCTCCCTCCTTTCATCGAGGCTATACATATTAAGCTCCTTAAGTATCTCTTCATATGTCTTCTGGTGCAGACCCTACACCATTTTAGTTGCTCTCCTGTGGACAGCTTCCATCCTGTCTATGTCTTTGTGGAGATTGGGTCTCCAGAACTGCACACAGTACTCCAGATGGGGTCTCACCAGCTGTCTGTATAGAGGGATAATAACTTCCTGTTTTCTACTGGTGATGCCTCTCCCTATGCATCCCAGTAACCCCCAGCCCTCCTTGCTGCCCTCTCACATTGCTTGCCCACCTTTAGGTCATCTGATATGACTACCATCAGGTCCCTTTCCATTTTTGTTGTTGTTAGTATCTCACCCCCCATTGTGTACTCTTCCCCTGGGTTTTTGTTTCCCAGGTGCATTATCTTGCACTTCTTAGCATTGAATCTAAGCTGCCATACATTTGATCATTCCTCTAACCTTGCCAAGTCCCTTCTCATCCTTTCCAACCCACCCTGTGCATCAACTCTGTTGCAGATCTTAGTGTCATCTGCAAAGAGACATACTTTTCCTTCCAGTCCTTCTGCAATGTCACTTATAAAGACATTGAAGAGGACCGGTCCTAATACTGAACCCTGCGGTGCCCCACTGCCCCATCAGGGGCAAGATATGCCTCATTGCAGATGTTACAATGCTCTGTGGGAGGGTAGACATGGAGGAGGGTAGACAGGAACTCGGGGAAGACTTGGCTAGTCTACAGAAGTGGTCTGACATTTGGCAACTAGGGTTCAGTGCTAAAAAGTGTGAAGGTAAGCACTTAGGGACAAAAATACCAAGTGACCAAATACTGGTCTGGTGGTGAGCAGGTAAGCATAACAGAGGAGGAAAAGGACCTGGGTGTAATTATTAAGACTGACCTAAAACACTCAGAACAATGAGGGAAGGCTGTGGCCAAAGCATATCGGATGCTGAGCTGCATAGCCAGGAGAGTCACCAGCAGGAAGGCGGAGGTCATTTTGATGCTGTACAGGTCTCTCGTGAGAACACACCAGTACACTGTGCAGCATCAGTGCCCCTATGTTAAGAAGGATATTAACTTACTGGAGACAGTCCAGAGAAGGGCAAACAAGATGATTCAGGGCCAGTAAAGGAACACCTATGAGGAGAGGTTCAGGAGGCTTAACATATACTCTCTTGACGACAGAAAGAGGGACATGATTGAGACCTTCAAGTACCTTAAGGGTATTAAAACAGTGAGCTCTGAGGGCCTCTTCAGCCTTAGTGGAAACAAGAACACTAGTGGTGACAGCCTAAAGCTTGTGGGTGGATGGTTCAGAAGGGAGATGAGGCACCGTTTCACTAAGAGGGTGGTGGCTAAGTGGAATGAGTTACTGGAGGAGATAGAACCCCTAAGAATGGTGGGCAGCTTTAAGAGAGGTTGGGACACTAAAGGGAAAGTTGCAGTTGTGGGGGAGAGAGTGGGGTGGGGCACTTGACAGGGGTCAAAGGGGATATGGGGGGACTGATCGCTCTGTAACTGCAGTAAAACTGCACATAGAGGATAGTGTATGAGCTATTGTGTACTGCAACACTGTTATTCAATCGAGAGGTTTCCATGGTAACAAGAGACCTCGAGAGCACAGCTCAAGAGGTCTTGTTACCACAGAAACCTCGAGACTGAAAAAAAGCATACTTTTATGATTGCTCATACACAATCTTTTTTTATAGTGTATGGGCAACCATAATTAGCAACCAGCATCCAAAAAACAGGTCACCACAGTACAAAAAGTGCCTTACTTTACCATGGACTGTTGCAGTTCTTTCCATCACCGGTCACTTCCTGGCCAAGCTCTCACCACCATGGGTGCTTCATTGCACCTGTGGGAAAACGTTCTATTTTGTTGTGCTGCAGTAGCGACATCACTAGTGCAGCATGACATCCTGATGTCGCTACTGCAGCACAACAACACTGTTCCAGGTATGGATTTCCTTGCAGAACAGCATTCCACCATACACTATATTCGAGCTGACTAGATAGACCATAAGGCCTTTATCTGCTGGCACAATCATATGTTCCTCTGTTTGTATAACTTACAGGCTTGCAGATTTAAGTCAGAACGATATGGGATTCCATAGTGTTCCAAAGCATCAAATCAGGGCAGTGGAAAATATCTGATGGTATACAACCTTGTTTTAAGCTACAGGATGAAATGATAATACAGGTATTACTAAAACCAAGGCTAAACAGAATGGTCATTCCAGAAGAACTTAGAAAAAGAGTTAGGAGCATATGAAGGACACCAAGATGTATGCTGCAGTCTTCACATTCTCCACTAGATGACACTCTATATCTGCTTACTTATTGTATACACTGCAAAATTATTTATTTCGCTTTTGTTGACCAGGTATGGTATAGTAGGCATGCATACGCCTATTTTCAGGTATGACCCAGGAGAGTACAATACAACATTTTGGGCAAATTTGGAGAGTGCAGCACACAAGGCAACAAGCAGCTTAACAAGAATAATACAATATTACATGTAACCTAGGGCAACCAAAGAACAAGTAGAGGGTACAGTAAGAGTAATCTCACAGGTTAGGACAATACATTGTTACATGGAGAAAACCACTATAACCACAGAGGTTGTGAGCAGGGGAAGAGAGGCATATCTGCACTTGTGAGGAGAGAGTGGTGAGAGTGCCTAGCTGGGGTAGGAAGGGTACAGAGTGTGGGGGAAGGGGCAGAGAGGACGTATGGGGGGATAAGTGCAAAGTGTTGAGATGGTTAGGGACATGCGCATATTGAGCGACGTAGCAGGAGGAGGTGGAACTGCCTTTTGAAGGTGTTAGGTTCTATGCAGGAGCGTACATCAGTAGGGAGGCTGTTCCACCAAGTAGGGGCAGCAGAGGAGAAGGTCATAGTGCCATATTTGGTTTTAGATCTGCGGATGAGTAGTTGCTTAGCTCTAGATGACCTAGGAGTGCAGTGGATTACATTGGCCGACAGGTTCTGTGTGGATAGGATATTGTGTACAACTTTTACTAGAGAGGAGTCAAGCAGGCCAGTCAGGGAGGGCCAGCCTAGGTTGCTATAGCATTGGCCATGATGGGTGAGGCAATTGCAGGATAGGGTAACTCTGCAGATATTCTCGTAGCATATAATTCATTTGCATCTGAGAAGACTAGATGAGTGGGCAAACACAGGTAGTCCATAAGACATCTTAGGAAAGAGGAGGCAGCGGACAACTGTAGTGTGTGTAGAAGGAGAGAGATTACTTCTGGAATGGTAAGCAAATCCTAGACTGGAGCTGACAGCTTTACATACAGATAGTATGTCACAGGAGAAATCCAGGGAGGGATCAAGTGTGATGCCAAGGTACTTGAAATTAGTTACAGTAACGAGGTGGGTGTCATCCTCAGTGGTCACGGTAAGGGGGAGTGATCCTGGTTTATTAGTAGTCAATTGGGTTTAATAAGCATAAACCATTTTTTTAGGGGCAACTGCTTATGTATACTTTTTACTAATATAAGGACAGGGTGCTCACTGGGGGTCATGGGCTCCAGTGCCCATATGCTCGGTGGTGGCAGTGGCAGGCAGTCCATCGGTGGCCACAGACCAGAGCCCTCGAGGAGAATGTGCTTCTTTATACCTGGGCTCTTTAACAGTTCTCAGGGTACAGGGAAAACATATTTACAAATTAGTACAGTGCCTTTACCAGGGTATTATTCTGAGCAGTGCCCTAGGACACTCAAGAACTAAACCCACTGAGCACGGGAGCAGTAACTCTGGATGGTAATAGCTTAACAGAGGTGGCTTCCTGGGGTAAATCCAATAGTGGTTCAGGAGATAAGGTTTAAAAAGTCAGCAACAGTTTAAATATTTATCTCAGTTTAGTCTCGGGATCCTCTCGCCCATTAATAAATTTAGAATGCAGGGTGCTACACTTTAAACGGAAGTTGCTTGCAAAACAATTTATTTACAATAAAGAATTTATTTACAATGCACTGTGCATAATACCAGTAAGGTAACAGAAAATTACACAGCTGGAGCTCTAACTGAACCTCTCCAAACCTCATCTTTATTTACATGTCATTGCCCATAAGCAGTGGGAGTGATATTAATCAGCAACAAAACATACATAATAGCTTATACAGTCCCAGTTGCAGTTGCAAGAGAACTGAGGGGTTACCACATTATTTACCTGTGCCTCAAGACACTTAAACTATGTCCGGTCCTGTGGTGTGGATGATGGAAACATACAATTTGACATTAGATAAGGACCGCTTGGCCCATCTAGTCTGCCCATTTCCCTACCTGATCAACAGCTTACTTCCTCCTACCTCGCACTAGAATTGCCTTATTCCTGTCCCATGCGTTCTTGAATTCTCCCACTGTTCCTGACTCCACATCCTCCTCAGGAAGGCTGTTCCATGCATCCACAACCCTCTCTGTGAAAAAATACTTTCTAATATTACCTCTGAGCCATCCCCCCCTCTATCTTCAAAGTGTGCCCCCTTGTTCTTGCACATGTCTTCTGAAAGATGCTACCCTCTTGTACTTTGTTAATTACCTTGAGATACTTAAAAGTTTCTATCATGTCCCCCCGCTCCTTTCTTTCCTCAAGGGTATACATATTAAGCTGCGTTAGTCTCTCCTCGTATGTCTTCTGGTGCAGACCCTGCAACATTTAGGTTGCCCTCCTCTGAACAGCCTCCACTCTGTCTATGTCTTTGTAGAGATGGGGTCTTCAGAATTGCACGCAGTACTCTAGATTGGGTCTCAATAACTGTCTGTACAGAGGGATAACAACTTCCTGTTTTCTACTGTTGATGCCTCTCCCTATGCATCTCAGTATCCCCCCAGCCCTCCTTACTGCCTTCTCACATTGCTTGCCCACCTATAGGTCATCTGATATAATTACTTCTAGGTCTCTTTTGATTTTTGTTGTTATTAACTCACCCCCATTGTGTACTCTTCCCCTGGGTTTTTGTTTCTCAGATGCATTACCTTGCACTTCTTTGCATTGAATCTGAGCTGCCACATATTTGACCATTCCTCCAACCTTGCCAAGTCCCTTTTCATCCTTTCCACCCCACCTTGTGTATCAACCCTGTTGCAGATCTTTATATCATCTGCAAAGAGACATACCTTCCCTTCCAGGTGCTAGCCAATGTCACATATAAAGACATTAAAGAGGACCAGTCCCTGTAGCGAACCCTGCGGTACCCCATTAGTTACCCTCCTTTCTTCACTGTGGACCCCATTTACTATTACCCTTTGCGTTCTGTTGTCCAGCCATTTTTTAACCAGGCTACCACCTTGGGACCCACTCCAAGGCTGGCTAACTTGTATATTAATCTTTTATGTGAGACTGTGTCAAATGCCTTGCTAAAATCTAGGAAGGCCATATCCACAACCACTCCCTGGTCTATTACTTTGGTTACCCGTCAAATAAATCTATTAGGTTCATCTGACATGACCTTCCTGCTGTGAAACCATGCTGCCTTGGGTCCTGTGCCCCACTGGCCTCTAGGTACTCAACAATTCTCTCTTTCAGAAGTGATTCCATAATTTTCCCTACCACTGAAGTCAAACTACCTGGTCTGTAGTGTCCTGCCTCTGCCCTGCTCCCACTTTTGTGAAGTGGAATCACATTTGCCCTCCTCCAGTCCTCAGGTACCACCCCATCCTGCCATGATTTGTTAAAGAGAGTAGTCAGTGGTGTTACTAGTTCTACCCTTAGTTCTTTTAGAATTCTTGGGTGAATCCCATCAGGCCCCATTGCTTTGTCCAACCTTAGTTTCAAGAGTACTTTCAAAACCCTTTCTTCTGTGAATGGACTGGTATCGACCCCCCCATTCAGAGTTTCTCTCTTGTTTGGTTTAGGTACCTCCCCCTCCTCTTCCATTGTGAATACTGAGCAGAAATATTCATTCAGAATCCCTGTTTTTTCACTGTCACCCTCTGCCCACATTCTCTTACCTTTATTAAGTCTCTGTATCCCTCCCTTGGTTTTTCTTCGCTTCCTAATATAACCCCCCAACAAATGGGGGTTCCCAAAAAGTCTTCCTTGAGCTTGCCTAAATGCTCACTGTCAGGCTGGTCTTCTGTATTTAGTAGTTTAAATGGTGTTGCTAAAGAGTGCCTGTGGAGCCTCTATGTACTGTCGCTTTAAGAGCTGCCTAGTTTGCAGTAATATTAATCTGAAGGGGGGCTAAGTGTTTTCATGCTTGAGTCCTGCCCGGGCTGCTGGGAATTTGCTCCATTTCTGCCACTGCTAATTGTGCAGAGGGAGCTCTGTTAAAGGATGTAACTATTTGCTGTAAATAAGTCAGAGTAATAATGATAATGTAGTTTGTTCTAAGCAGCCTTCTTTGTAGCAAGGACTGTTTTGTTCATCTACAGCATTTTGGCCCTGGACTGCCGAATTTAGCCATTCAGTACTGGTGGGACCTAGAATGGAGTCAGACTACAGGAGCTCTCTGGAGTCAAAATCTGAAGGAATTGTAGTTTTGGGTTGTTGGCGCATTTTTGTAACTGAAGGGGGAGCTCTTGCTTTGACTGACAGCAGAATCAGCCAACCAAACCTTGTGGATCTGAGGGACAGCCCCTGAGCGGTCTGCTGGCAAGTCAGATCTAAGTTGAGACCTGTAGGAGCAATAGCTTAGTAGAGTTTCGAGCAGCTGTCTGCGTAGTTTTCGCACGGGAGAACTGTGGAAAAGCCCGATTCCTGGCCTGCATGTCTGCCTACTGCTCTGAGAGGGAGAAAGAATTATTTTCGGACTGAATTCGAATGTGTGAGATTAAAGTAAGCTACTCAAGTGTGACCAGGCTCGACTTGAGGAGGACCGGAGATTGTGCTGAATGCGATTGGCCTGCCAGAAATCCCATTCACTTCAGAAATTCTGACTTGTGCAGAGAACAGTGCGATTGGGACTGAAGAAGAATTACCTGGTTCTGTACAATCCTTTGCATATAAATGTGCTGTGTATTGAAAGTGGGCCTTGATTTGTTTCCCCATTGTGAACTGTGTCCTGCTTGCTGGTAGCTGTATCCAGCTCAAACGGACTGAATCAGCGGTTAACTCCATGCGGCTGGGCCTTGCCACAAGGGCCCTGCCAGACTACCCTGCTGTACAAAGAAAAGCCATCGATGAGAGACCTGCCTGGGGATCAGCCCTGTGCTCCACGCTTGAACGGGAATGATGCCTCGGCGAAGTTGTGTGGGCCCTGCTTCTCCTGTCAATCCAGACCAACCACCAGCTGTCTCAAATTTCATCCATCCTGTGTCCAGTCATGGGTACCGTGAGTAACTATCAGGGTAGCTCCCTGCACCTACAATATAATCTAAGTGTGTCATCTGATTTCTTGGTTATTTCTCTTTATTCATGAACTGAGCCATCAGGCTCGGATTACAAATAGTGTGTTGTGCACGTTGTTTTTCCATCACAGGACCCCAACCAGCAGCGATGCCGGCCAACCCCGGGCAACGATCCTGGTTAGACCATCTGCCTACAACCTGGGTACTCAGAGTGTGTGACTGTGTGGGGGTTCTGAACTGCATGCATAACTATTTGATTAATGTGGCTTGTAAGCCAATCATCCTGATTACACCCCTTCCTTGTTCATGTGCTCTGAATGAAACAGATCTTACTTTTTCTGCATTTAAACTGACTGTGGTTCCAGTTTGTGTTAAAAGTACTGTACTGTTGCTGTCTGCTCTGTTTAACCTTGTTTTACAGGGGGTCCTGAGGGTCGAACCAGAGGAACCAGCCCTTGCGGTAAGTGCAACCAGTATGGGTACTTGCAAAGTGTATCAGGGGTATTGTGAAAGTGATTACAGGTGCCTCAGAGGTTGCCAAGTATGAAGAGCAGTTGGACCACAGTGGGTTCTGTGAGGGTGCGGGTGGTGGACCAGAGGCAAAGCCCCCTAGTTGTACCTCTACACAATTCATATGCCATTCTGGCAGAGCAAGGTTCCTCTATGATGGCACCCTCAGTTGAGACCCAGAAGAAAGCAGAGGACATCCACAAGGGAGACCCACAAAAGGGTGGCAAGGTACACCACAGGGGAAGGAAACAGCTTCTGATAGGAGACTCTATTGTTAGTGGGGTAAACCTGGGAAAGGGAGAGGAGAAGAAAGTAAGGTGCCTGCCTGGTGCCATGGCTTGGAGGGACAGGAGCGATTCTCAGGATTACAGAAGCAGCGCCATGGAGAGGAACTAGATATCATAGTCCACCTTGGGACAAATGACCTAGCTAGGCATGGGATCGATGCAGTGCAGAATGAATTTGTGGAGTTGGGGAGGGGCCTCAGACAGGTAGCAAGCACAGTAACCTTCTCAGAGGTGCTACCAGTCCATGGCAGGAGTGAGGCTAGGGTACTGTACACCATGCAGTTTAATGAATGGTTGCAAAACAGGTGCAGAGCACAGGGCTTTAGCTTCATTGGGGACTGGGGGGCCACCTGGAGAGATAAAGGTCTATTCTGGCATGATGGTCTGCATCTGTCCACGAAAGGAACCAAGCTCCTAGGTGATAGGTTTAAATGTTTCCTTGGCAAGCTTTTAAACTAGCCAAGGGGGAAGGTGCTGATAAAAGGCAAGAAATTTCAAGCCTCCCCCCACAAAACATGGCAAGTCAAAAGGTAAACACTGAGGTACAAAGCTCAACACAGGGCAGGACAGTGGTAAATAGAAAAATAGACAAGGACAGTAAGAGCAGGGATGGGGAAAAAAGGATAAAGCCAACATTAAATGTAGGGCAATGAGTACCATTGCCCGTAGTCTGGGTAACAAGCTTCCTGAGCTAGTAGCCCTGATGGAAGATGAACAGTTGGATGTTGTGGCAGTCATGGAAACATGGTACACGAGAACCATGACTGGGATGTCAACATACCAGGATCACAATCTACAGAAAGAGACAGGGAAGGTAAAGAGGAGGTGGAGTAGCTCTTTACATAAGGGAAGGATCAAAGCTACAGAACTAAAAAGTAAGGGGGGAGGACAAGAGGCACTCTGGGTCACCTTGGAGACAGAGAATGGCATCACAATCCACACAGGGGTTGCATACAGACCCCCATCTCAAGGGGAAGAAATGGACAACAAAATGATAGAGGACATTCTCAAAATGGCTGAAAAAGGGGAGATGCTGTTGATGGGGGACCTGAATATGCCAGATGTTAACTGGATAATAGGTACTGCAGCCACGTCCAAGAGCAGGGTCATTCTCGATGCCCCACAGGGGGCAGACCTTAGACAGCTTGTGCTGGAACCCACTCGGGAGGGAGCAATATTAGACCTGGTACTCTCAAATGGAGAGAGGATCACAAATTTGAAGTCAGTAGACATCTGGGAACAACGACCACTGCTCAGTGTGCTTCACAATGAGGCACAACCATGGAGATAAGCCATACAAAAACAAGGATACTGGACTTTAGAGAGCTGACTTTGGCAAAATGGGTGAATACCTGAAAAATACACTAGCAAATGACCAAAAAGGAGGGGTGGAAGAACAATGAAGAAAAATCAAAACTGCCATCATAGAGGCAACAAGCCTTTGTGTGAAGCAAATAAAGAAAACAAAGCGGAGTAAAAAACCACTATGGTTTTCAAACGAGGTGGCAGGAAAGGTTAAGGAGAAAAAGGCTGCATTCATAAAGTATAAGGAATCACAGAAGGAGCATGATAGGGAACTGTATCAATTAAAGCAGAAAGAAGTGGGGAAGGCAGTCAGACTAGCAAAGGCTCAACCCGAAGAAAAAATAGCCAACTCAGTTAAGAAGGGGGATAAAACCTTTTATATGTACATTAGGGAGCACAGAAAGGTTAAGGGAGGGATAGTGAAGATTAATAAAGGAGAGGGGAGGTGGGCAGAGGGAGACAGTGAAAAGGCAGAGATTCTGAATGAATACTTTTGCTCAGTATTCACAAAAGAAGATGAGGAGGAGTTACCTAAACCAGACAATAGAAGCACTCTGGGTAGGGGGGCTGACACCAGTCAATTCACAGAAGAAAGAGTCCTGAAAGAACTCCTAAAACTCAAGGTGGACAAAGCAATGGGGCCTGAAGGGTTCACCCCAGAATCCTAAAGAACTAAGGGAGGACCTAGTGACACCACTGACCCGCTTTTTAACAGATCATGGCAGGATGGGGTGGTACCTGAGGACTGGAGGAGGGCAGATGTGATTCCCTTCCCAAAAGTGGGAGCAAGGCAGAGCGGGAAACTACAGACCTGTAAGTTTGACCTCAGTGGTGGGAAAAATGATGGAATCACTTCTGAAAGAAATAATTGTTGAGTACCTAGAGGCCAGCGGGGCAGGGACCCAAAGCAGCATGGATTTACAGCAGGAAGGTCATGTCAGGCGAATCAATTGATTTCTTCAACTGGGTGACCAAGTAATAGACCAGGAGGGGCTATGGATATAGCCTACCTAGACTTTAGCAAAGCATTTGACACAGTCCCGCACAAAAGATTAATAATCAAGTTAGCCAGCCTGGGAGTGGGTCCCAGGGTGGTAGCCTGGGTAACAAACTGGCTGCACAACAGGACACAGAAGGTAATAGTGAATGGAACACATTCTGAAGAAAGGGGGGTTACTAGTGGAGTACCTCAGGGCTCAGTACAGGGTCCAGTGCTCTTTAACATCTTTATAGGTGACATTGCAGAGGGTCTGGAGGGAAAGGTATGCCTCTTTGCAGACGACACAAAGATCTGTAACAGAGTTGATACACAAGGGGGGGTAGAAAAGATGAGAAGGGACTTGGCAAGGTTGGAGGAATGGTTAGACATGTGGCAACTTAGATTCAATACAAAGAAGTGGAAAGTAATGCACCTGGGAAACAAAAACCCAGGAGAAGAGTACACAACAGCAGGGGAGGTACTAGCAACAACAAAATGGAAACGGACCTGGGGTAGTCATATCAGATGACCTAAAGGTGGGTAAGCAATGTGAAAGTCAGTAAGGAGAGCCAGGGGGATACTGGGATGCATAGGAAGGGCATCACAAGTAGAAAAAGGAAGTTGTTATCCCTCTGTACAGACAGTTGGTGAGACCCCATCTGAGTACTGCATGCAGTTTGGAGACCTCATCTATGCAAGGACATAGACAGGATGGAAGCAGTCAGAGGAGGGCAACTAAAATGGTGCAGGGTCTGCAGCAGAAGCCATATGAAAGAGAGACTGAGAGAGCTTAATATGTACACTTTTGATGAAAGGAGGACGGGGGACATGATAAAACGTTCAAGTACCTCAAGGGAATCAACAAAGTCCAGGAGGTAGCATCTTTCAGAAAAAGATATTATAAGAACAAGAGGGCACAATTTAAAGATAGAGGGGACGGCTCAGGGGTAATGTGAGGAAATTTTTTTTCACGGAGAGAGTGGTGGATACATGGAACAGCCTTTCTGAGGAGGTTGTTGGGTCTAAAACAGTGGGGGAATTCAAACATGCATGGGACAGACACAAGGCAATTATAGTTGGGGGTTGCAGGAAGTAGGCTGTTGGTTAACTAGAATCTGCAGCTTAACCAGTACGTAGGGAAATGGGAAGACTGGGTGGGCCAAGTGGTCCTTATCTGCTGTCAAAGTCTATGTTTCTATGTTTCTAGTTATGTGTACTGTTTTTGCCACTAGTGGGGAACAAGGGCAGTTACAGTGTCCTGAAAGGCTGTGCCCAGGCTAGTTTGACCACTACCAACCCTGACCTTTGGGTGGAGGCACCTGTTACAGAACCTAGGCTCCTGAACCTGTTATTAGCCAAGCAGGCAGGGGTAGTAGCCCTTGGGATAGCGCCACCTAGGGGTTACATTGTGGAGGCTCACAGCTGGGATTTTGTGCCTGCTAGTGGCCAAAATTACAAATTGTTGTCAAACATAAATGGCTGCGCTAACAGAAGGGGCTGTACACCAGTTGGTGGGGTGGTGTACTTTGTAGGAGATCGACCCCCAAAATGCTATGCTTACACTGGATATTCCCCTGGGTACCAGTAAGGACATGGTAGAGGGAGTACTCTCCAAAGCTGAGTGTTGAAAAAACTCTGTGGTGGTGGGTCGACAGGCTGATCTGATCGCCCAGACTTTCAAGGCCTTAGTAGAGTGTAGTGACCTGGTGGACTGCTTTAAAGTGCCACAGACTATTGCCCCCAGATGTGGCCCCAGCCACCAGGAAAGTGATAACAAAAAACAATAAAGACCCTGGGGAAGATGAGCTCCCACCGTTATTTGAGACTTTTGAGGAGAAATTTGCTAAGTTGTTGCTGGAAGAAGGGAAAACTGTAGAGGACTTTAAGAAACTATTCCTGCCACCTGGCGGTGTCCCTTCACCAACACCCCCTCCCACTCCAGCACCTGTTACTGCCCCACCTTCTGTGCCCGTGCCAGTGCTGGCCCCTATATCTGTACCTGCCATTAGTCACGACTCCTACGAAGGTTGAGAATCTTCTCGGGCACCCTCCCCAACCCCTAGGGGGAGAACGATTGGGAGACCTGGATAGACTATGTTGCCCCTATAGTACTTGAATGGCAATGCTCAGAAGCACAGAAACAAAAGAGGTTGAGTGAGAGCCTCTGGGGTCCAGCCCTGGCTACTATCTGTGCTAAGTGGGCCAATAACCCCGAAGCAACTGCACAGGACTATCTTGGAGCATGGGAGAATGTGTATGGGAGCCCGGATTCAGATGAGGATCTGTGGTGGAGAGTAAGAAATGCCCAGCTGTACTCAGGGGAGCCATTGTCTGTGTATGTACCTCGACTTGAAAAGCTGCTGCAAGGGTGCCTCAGAAAGGAAAGTTTGCTATTAAATGAATTAGATCAAACTAGGCTGGACCAGATCCTTAAGTCTGCTCCATTTTTGGAATTGTTATTGCTTCAGTTGCACCTCACCAACCGACTGGAATCGCCCCCCTCCTATGACGAGCTAATGAAAGAAATTCGGGGGGTTGAGCTAAGTGGCCAAACAGGGAAATTGCACCTATATCTGCTGCTACTGCACAAGTGACTGAGAGTGGTCAGCCAAGTGGGGTTCAGGGGCAAAGGTCAGCATCTAAAAAGCACTCTGAGAATGCAGAGGACTTCCCGCCCTGGGCCCAGTTTTTGAAAGTCGAGCTACTAAAGGAAGTCTGAGAGCTGAAGGTGGGCACCTCTGCAAGGGTTCCCCACATGGAACAAGATTCTGGTTCCTCACAGGATGTGACTGCCATGTGGGTGGGGGTGCACCCTCAGGCATCCTGTACCGAGGGTAGCTCCCAGGCTGAAATCAAAGAATTGACTGCAGCCCTAAAGGAACTGTTAAGACACGTTGTGCCACTCTCACTGCTGCAAGCAGATACAGGACCCTTACTCCTTGCTGCTGCTCCAGTCCCTTATGCTATGTTCTCTCTAAGAATGACCCAGGAGTCCATCATTTGTC
The DNA here is from genome assembly GCA_016271365.2 of Neoceratodus forsteri. NCBI lineage: Eukaryota > Metazoa > Chordata > Ceratodontiformes > Ceratodontidae > Neoceratodus > Neoceratodus forsteri. The sequence continues at coordinate 157,806,669 of CM057458.1, read as the reverse complement.
ACAGCTGTGCGAAGGATGGCCATATGAACAGAGAATGCCGGTCTCAGAAAAACTTAGAAAAAGTAGCAAACAGACTCCAAGGGGAGCTTTGAAAAGCAAATCAATGGCCGAGGGATGCCTGAAATGATAGCAGTGCGGGTTCAAGAAATACTAACTCAGATTTCTTTGTGGCTAAATCATCTGTCCAGGCCTCTCCAGACTGGTCCAAAATAGTGGGCCCTTCAATGGAAATGACAGAAAAAGTGAACGGTGTGTCCACTCGGGCTGTGCTTGACAGTGGGTTGCAAGTGACCACTGTATTTCAGGACTGGTATGACGAACACTTATCTGCTGTGCCATTACAATCCCTGGAAGTCCTACATGTGTGTGGGCTGAGCGACAAGTCTTATCCCTACCTAGGATATGTCCGCCTCTGTTTGTCATTTCCTGCAGCTGTAACTGGAGTAGAGGAGCAAGTCGAGACACTGGCTTTAGTGTGTCCCCCCACTGGACTGTATGATGGGGTTCCCCTGTTAATTGGGACCAATGCCCATATGCTTGGGAGACCGGCACAACTGTGTCATGAGAAACAAGGTCGACGGACTGGGAGGGCCCTAAGAAGTCCGGCTCTGATCAAGAGGGCCTATGATTTGCAGCAGAAACCCGAGGAACTAGACCAGGATGAACCAGTAGGGGTCATGTGGAAGAAGGATCCCGATTCAATGGTGTTGGCCCCTAATGCCCAGTGTACCCTTCAAGAGGAGGTCCGCCTGAGGAAAGATGTCAAGAATAGAATACTAATGTTGGATGCGCCCGGCGATGGACAATTGCCAGAAGGATTATTGGTCAAGCCCAGCATCTTGCCAGCTCATGCTCATGCCTATGCATGGCGAGTAATGGTCCAGATTCACAATGTGTCAAATCAGGAGATCCAGGTGAACAGAGGCTGCACCCTAGCTATGGTACACTGTGCAGACACTGCAGTGTTGGTCAGCAACAAGCACCATGGTACGACAGATAGAGTGACCCTAGATGCGTTTGACTTTGGTGACTCCCCGTTGCCAGCTGAATGGAAGACTTGAATTAGCCAGAAACTTGCCTAGAGAGATCAAGTGTTTTCATTGAAGGAATGGGATGTAGGATGTGTCTAAGGTGTGGAGCATCACATACGTCTGCATGATGAACGGCCCTTCTGGGAAAGGTCTTGACACCTAGCTCCAGCAGACATAGATGGTGTGAGAAGACACCTGCAGGAAATGCTTGCGGCTGGTGTAATACAAGAAACTAGAAGCCCATATGCTTCACCCATTGTGGTTGTGCAAAAGAAAAATGGGGCTGTGAGGATGTGCATTGATTATCGAACTCTGAACCGGTGGACCATTCCCGACCAATACACCATACCCTGTATACAAGATGCTCTGGATTGTTTAAATGGGAGCAAATGGTTCTCGGTGTTGGATCTTCACAGTGGATACTACCAATTTCCAATGGCCCTGAAGGACCATGAGAAGACAGCTTTCATTTTTCCCTTGGGGTTCTACAAATTTCTAAGAATGCCACAGGGGACATCGGGCGCCCCGGCCACCTTTCAGCGGCTGATGGAACATGCAGTTGGAAATATGAATTTACTGGAATGCCTGATGTACTTGGATGATGCCATTGTGTTTGGGACCACTTTGGAGGAGCATGAGAACAGACTGTTTAAAGTCCTAGACTGACTGGAAGATTTCGGCCTTAAGTTGTCCATCGACAAATGCTAGTTTTTTCAGATCTCCGTGAAGTATGTGGGGTACATAGTATCCACAGAGGGGATAGAGACTGATCCCAGTAAAGTTGAGGCTTTGACCACTTGGCCCCAGCCCCACTATTTGAAAGAACTACAATGTTTCCTGGGATTCTGTAGCTACTACCGCCGGTTCATAAAGGACTATTCCAAAGTGATTCGGCCACTCTTGAATCTTACCCAGAGTTACCTTCCCACCAATCATAAATACAAGAAAGGGGCCACCCCCAGACCAGAAAGAGTATATTTCTGTCCAGGTGAACTTTTCAGGTCCTGTTGGATGCCTGACTGTGAAGCAGCCTTCCACAAAGTCATATACCAGTTCACCCACAATCCCATCCTTGCTTATGCTGATCCCACCAAACCCTATGTGCTGCATACTGATTCTAGTCTGCAGGGTCTAGGAGCTGTGCTGTATCAAGACCATGAGGATGGTTTGAGACCAGTGGCATTCGCCAGTAGGAGCTTGACCCTGTCAGAGCGAAACTACCCTGTGCACAAGTTGGAGTTCCTTGTGTTAAAATGGGCCATTGTTGACCAGTTTCATGATTACCTCTATGGAGTAAAAATATTGGTGAGGACTGACAGTAACCCACTGACCTATGTACAAACTTCAGCTAAGTTAGACGCCACTGGGCACCGGTGGCTTTCTGCATTGTCAACGTATGATTATGCTGTCGAATACAGACCAGGCCTGAATCATATTGATGCTGACCCCTATCCCAGAGACCCATTTCCAAGAGTGACTGGATCAGGCTGTCTGAACCTGACATCCAAGCACTGTGCCAAAAGTTTGATAGAAATGAACAGATGTCTATGGACACAGTGGACTGCTTAGTAGATTGCTTGGGCCCTCCTGACACCTGCATACCTGCTGCGTAGTGCCATTTTTCTGCTCTAGATATTAGTGCACTGCTTCAATTCTACAATGACAACATTCAGTGGCCTCAATCCCAAGATCCTATGATTCAGCCAGCCCTTGATGCCCTCCATGCAGGGAAAGATGTGTCCAAGTTGCGTTCCTCTGATTTGCGAACGGCTTTATTGTTTAAAGAAGGCCCCAGGTTGAAGCTGATTAAGCAATTGTTGTATAGAGAGAGACAGTAGATCGAGGTGGCCAAGTACACGAGCAACAAATGGTTCTGCCCACAGCCTTCAGAGATCTGGTGCTGAGGTCCTTTCACAATCATATGGGCCATCTTGGTATCAACCAAACCATTGACCTAGTATGATCTTGATTCTACTGGCTCAAGATGGGGGCCGATGTTGAGCACCATGTAAGGACTTGTAGTCGCTGCTTGCAGAGAAAGGCCCTGCCTCAGAGGGCTATCCCCTTGTCAACATTACTACCAGCACCCCAATGGAATTAGTCTGCATAGACTTCTTGAGTTTGGAGCCTGACCAGCGAAACACTGGTAATGTGTTAGTGGTTACAGATCATTTCACACGGTATGCACAAGCTTTCCCCACCAAAGATCAAAAGGCATCTACCGTGGCCAAGGTGCTAGTGGAAAATTTCTTCGTCCACTTCAGAGCCCCCCAGCAAATTCACTCTGATCAAGGTAGAGACTTTGAGAGTGGATTAATATCAAAGAAATGCTCTCTCTATGGGGATTGCGAAAGTCAAGAACCACCCCTTATCACCCGCAAGGGGATCCACAACCAGAATGCTTTAATCACACCCTGCTAGACATGCTAGGCACCCTTCACCCAAAAGACAAGCATAAATGGAGCCAGCAGATTAGCACCATGGTACATGCCTATAATTGCACAAAAAATTATGCTACCGGGTACTCTCCCTATCGTCTCATGTTCGGGAGAGAGGCTCGATTGCCTGTGGATGTCTGTTTTGGGGTCTCTCCAGATGGGGTCTGAGCCAAACATTTTCTGTAATATGTACAAAAACTGAAAGCTCAATTGAATCATGCCTACCAACTGGCCCAGACAATGGCTGCCAAGAGAAATTTAGCCAACAAAGAGAGGCATGGCAAAAGAGTAAAGGCTCAAGAACTTCAACCTGGAGACCATGTGTTGTGAAATTTGGGACTGCATGGTAAACATAAAATTGTTGACTGATGGCACCATCTTCCCCATATAGTAGTAGGCAAGTTGGATGATTTACCCGTGCACAAAGTGCGCCCTGAAAACAACTCCAAAGCTGTCAAGACCATGCACTGTAACCACTTACTACCTATTGGCCAAGTCATGATTGAAGCTGAACCCCCCCCCCCCGAGATTGTTCCCCCTGGACCGGTGACTCGTGCTGCTGCAAATCAAAGACAGAGTCAACCTACCCCAGTGGTCACAGACTTAGGGTTTTCTCCACAGCAAGCCTAGAATGATAGTGACTGTCAGTCCACTTCTGATGAGAGTGAGTACAACTATGCCTATTACCCCTCTTATGAACTGAGTCAGCTGTTTCAAGATAACCCCATGATCAAGTGTGGGGATAAAGCTGGGCCTTCTGGACTGCCTAACCCCCCAGCTTCATCCTTGAAGCCAATGCTCCCTGAAAGTGAAGTGCAAAGTATCACGTCTGAAGATGCTGAGTCTCTGTGTATGGTGTAACTGTATGATCTGCCCAGGGAGTTTACTGAGGGTATGAGTTTCTCTTGTGACATGCCAGAACTTGAAGACTGCCATGAGAGAGCTGACAATTCTCTTTCAGCACCAGAGTGCCTTCCAATTGAGCAAAGTGTTGTAGAAACAGAACTTAGAGAGCCTGGGGCTGGCAGTGCTCCAAGTTTGGACAGTTCTACCTTGCCAGAGGCACCCCTCACAAGTGATGAAAGCCCCAAGAATGATGCTGAAAGTACAGAGGCTGTGGTTGTTCCCCCCAGAAAGACTGGCTGAGATGTCAAACCAGTAGTACGCTTCAGCTATGATTCCCCTGGGAGGCCAGTAGATTTGCCTCTCAATGTGATCCACAAGGCGGTTTATGTTTCATAGAGCTCACTGCCCAAACTAAGTCTAAGTACCAATTCCAGGTTGATTGTTCTGCCCTCTAAGTATGGTGCCCCTGCCCCGTCTATCCCTATGTTGGCTGATAGGGAAGGGCCCTCTCTCACATTGTTCAATGTACAAGAATTAATGACCTGATTTCGTATAGCAGTATCTGTAAATTGCCTGTGTGAAATATGCATGATGTAATTCAGAATGGATATGGTAATGGAACATAGTGAATATGTATGGTAAAGGTTAAGTATGTTGACTAATGTATCAAATGTGATTTGCATAACATGCTAATGGTATAGATGTATGGTATAGTTTGCATTTGCAATTATTGTGATGGTACCTACTTGAGGCGGACACCAAGTTTTCTCCAGGCAGGGAAGGGTGTAACCCCCATACAAATGGGGGTTCCCAAAAAGTCTTCCTTGAGCTTGCCTAAATGCTCACTGCCAGGCTGGTGTTCTTCGTTTAGCAGTTTAAATGGTGTTGCTAATGCGTGCCTGTATAGCCTCTATGTACTGTTGCTTTAAAAGCTCCCTAGTTTGCAATAATATTAATCTGAAGGTTGGGGCTAAGTGTTTTCATGCTCGAGTCCTACCCGGGCTGCTGGGAAATAGCTCCATTTCTGTCATCGCTATTTGTACAGAGGGAGCTCGGTTAAAGGATGTAACTATTTGCTGAAAATAATTCAGAGTAATAATGATAATATAGTTTGTTCTAACCAGTCTTCTTTGCAGCAAGGACTGTTTTGTTTGTCTGCAGCATTTTGGCCAGGGACTGACAAATTGGGCCATTCAGTACTGGTGGGGCCTAGAATGGAGTCGGACTACTGGAGCTCTCTGGAGTCAAAATCTGTAGGAATTATAGATTTGGGCTGTTGGTGCCTTTTTGTAACTGAAGGGGGAGCTCTTGCTTTGACTGACAGCAGAATCAGCCAACCAAACCTTGTGGATCTGTGGGAAAGGCCCCAAGCTGTCTGCTGGCAAGCCAGATCTAAGTTGAAACCTGTAGGAGCAACAGCTCAGTAGAGTCTTGAGCAGCCATCTCCGTAGTTTTCACATGGGAGGATTGTGGAAAGGCCTGATTCCTGGCCAGCATGTCTGCCTACTGCTCTGAGAGGGAGAAAGAATTATTTTCAGACTGAATCCGAGTGTGTGTGATTAAAGTAAGTTACTGAAGTGGGACCAGGCTCAACCTGAGGAGGACCGAAGATTGTGCTGAATGCACTCGGCCTGCCAGAAATCCCATTCACTTCAGAACTTCTGACTTGTGCAGAGAACAGTGCGATTGGGACCGAAGAAGAATTGCCTTGTACTGTAGAATCCTCTGCATATAAATGTGCTGTGTATTGAAAGTGGGTCGTGATTTGTTTCCCCACTGTGTGAACTGTGTCCTGCTTGCTGGTAGCTGTATCCAGCTCAAACAAACTGAATCTGTGGTTAACTTCATGCGGCTGGGCCTTGCCATGAGGGCCCTGCCAGACTACCCTACTGCACAGAGAAAAGCCATCGACGAGAGACCTGCATGGGGATCAGTCCTGTGCTCCACTCTTGAACGGGAATGACTCCTCGGTGAAATCGTGTGGACCCTACTTCTCTTGGCAATCCAGACCAACCACCAGCTGTCTCGAATTTTGTCCATCCTGTGTCCAGTCTTGGGTACTGTAAGTAACTAGCAGCGTAACTACAATATAATCTAAGTGTGTCATCTGATTTCTTGGTTATTTCTCTTTATTCACAAACTGAGCCATCAGGCTCCGGATTACAAATAGTGTGTTGTGCATGTTGTTTTTCTATCACAGGGTCCCACCCAGCTGCAACACCGGCCTACCCTGGGCAACGATCCTGGCTAGCCCATCTTAACTGTTTGATTAATGTAGCTTGTAAGCCAATCATCCTGGTTATGCCACTTCCTTGTTCACGTCCCCTGAATAAATCATCTCTTACTTTTTCTGCATTTAAACTGACTGTGATTCCAGTTTGTGTTAAAAGTACTGTACTGTTGCTGTCTGCACTGTTTAACCTTGTGTTTACAGGGGGTCCCCAGGGTCGAACTAGAGGAGCCAGCCCTGGCGGTAAGTGCAACCAGTGTGGGTACTTGCAAAGTGTATCAGGGGTATTGTGAAAGTGATTATTGTGTACTGTTTTGGCCACTAGTGGGGAAAGAGGGGGGTTACAGTGTTCCGAAGGGCTGTGCCCAGGCTAGTTTGACCACTACCAACCCTGACCTTTGGGTGGAGGCACCCATTACAGAACCTAGGCCCCTTAACCTGTTATTAGGCAAGCAGGTAGGGGTAGTAGCCTTTGGGATAGTGCCACCTAGGGGTTACACTAATGTACCTATAAAAGCTTTTATCCCCCTTCTTAACAGAGTTGGCTATCTTTTCCTCAGTTTGTGCCTTTGCTATTCTGACTGCCTTACCTGCCTCTTTCAGTTTTAACTGATACAGTTCTCTATATTGCTCCTTCTGTGTTTCTTTATATTTCCTGAATGATAGCCTTTTCTCCTTAACTGTCCCTGCCACCTCTTTTGAGAACCATAGTGTTTTTTTCCTTCATTTTGTTTTGTTGATTTGCTTCACACAAATGCTTGTTGCCTCTGCGATGGCTGTTTTGATTATTCCCCATTGTTCCTCCACCCCTCCTTCTTGCTTGTTTGCTAGTGCTTTTCTGAGGCAGTCTCTCATTTTCCCAAAGTCAGCCTTTCTAAAGTCCAATAGTCTTGTTTTTGTATGGCTTGACTCTATGGCTGTGTTTATTGTGAACCACGCTGTTTGGTGGCCACTTGTTCCCAGATGGCTACCCACTTCTAAATCTGAGATCCTTTCTCCTTCCCCATTTCCTTCCCCATGGAGACTCTGGGTGCCTCACCTCCTGCCATACCGATGACTGAAGTTGAGGTACAAGCTCAGGTTGCCGGGGGACGGTCTATGTGGGAGAGGATTGAGCATCCTGAGGCCTGCTTATCTCTCCCAAGGAAAAGAGGCATGTCATCTCAGCCCTTGGCTGCTATCAGGTGGAGGCAGTGGCAGTGCTTTCTCTGTTGGTCGGCACCTGCCAAACATACTAAAGTGGGTCCTGGACTCCGTAGACTCACCCCTGGGATCTTGTAGCCACCTCATTCTTTCAATAGATAAACATAAACAGTACCCACTGTGGATTCTACACATAAGGCAGACCAATACTTTACTGCATTTTACCTAACTTGTGGGTCTCAATGTCAGAGCGATGGCCCCATCCCTGAGCAAATGGTTTCTGCTCTTTCCCTTTCCTGGAGCTTGGTACATGAAAGAATATTCAGCCTATTCTTCTGGATCCCTCGGGATATCAGTGATTGTATTAGGCCCACCCATTGAGGGGGAGTAGCCAACAGGCCCTCACCATCCCAACTTTTGGACCCCACTTTTTTCCAGTTCTTCTATACTGGTCCTAGGTACTGGCACATCTGGGTAGTCAGTGCCCATGCTTTAAGAGACCCATGGAGCTCCAGACAAGGGGAAGGGACCCTGCACTGTACAGAACCATAGTATCTCTGCTCACTGGGATCCAGAACTTAAGCCAACAATGCCTGCACTTGGAACCTCCCCCATGCTCCTCCATGAGGCACCAAACTGACTTGGCACAACATAAAGTATAGCAACTGAGTCTCCCACAGCTAAAACCCATGGAAATTCCTGATGCAAGGCACTGAACATCCCTTCTCTGATGGTACTGGTAACTAAGGGCTAGACAGCTCCCATGCCACCCCAGACCCAGGACCATGCCACCATATCTGGCCTAGCAGGTCCCCCAGCCATCCTAATGGAGTGATCCATCAAGACCTTTACACCTCTGACCAGTGTAGAGTCCTTACTAACTTGTTTCCTCTGACCACTCTCTTCTATGCTCTGCCTGGATACCCATACTTATACCCCTGAGGGCAGACAATCCAGACAGAATGGGGCTTACAGGAGCTAAACAAGCACAGAATGAAATTGAAACACACACATTCTAAGAATACAGAGGTCTTTGCAAAATAGTAAACAGAAACATTTAGAAACAGTTTTCTTTCTTTCTCTGTAGAATTAAAAACTTAAACCCTTTACTCGACTGGGGCAGGAATTAAATACTAGGGCCGGGCATCGAGTTCAGTCAAGGTTTCAAGCCATTTGGGTTTGGCAGTGATTGGAAAAAATTCCCTGAATTGGGTTTCACTGCCAAAATCTGAAAATGCCCTGACCCAAAATTGCTACGGGAGGCATGATTGTGTGCTGCAGAATCAGACACAGACAGTGCCACTCAGTTTCAGAGGGGGGACCTCTAGGACTCATGGATTGGTGACAGGGGGAGGTGACTCACTCAAGTCACACACTGTCACTCAAGAGGACTAGGAAGAGGAGCTGGAAGATGTACCTGAAATGCTAATCATGGCTGTTGTTTTCTGTCTACCTTTAGTCTTCTCCTCTGCGCCTGTCCTGTGTCTCTTCTCAGTCCCGGTCCTCCACCTCTCGTGATGGCACACATGCAGTTCACCAGAGTAGGAGACAGCCATGTGACTGCACTAGTGGCAGTCCAATCAGGGATTCTGTCTCCTACCTCACCCCGACCCTACTGCTGGATGGTCTGCAGTGATTGGAGCAGACAGAATGATGCTGAGGGGCTTTATAAACCCCTTACATAGCGCAGCAGGGTCTGAGGCAAGCAGCATGGAGGCAGTGCAGTAGCACTTGTCTCATAACAGTGCACAACATCACAGTGGAACGAGAAGGACTGACGATTACAATTAAATAAATAAAATAATAGTTTTCAGGGCATGTAGGCAGGAGGGCTTAGCACAGCAAGAGAGTAAATACAAAATTAATAATTTAATAAATCCTTCTTGGAGAGAGCATTAAAAATAAGCAACAGTTTGTTTACCTGTTTACCTTGGCAGATTAAGTTTTAATGATATAATTAAATGTCTGGGAGTTACATTAACTCTGTATTAGCTTTGTTTACAAACCTAGGAGTCTGGACAATTATTGCTTTCTAAGTATGCATAGTTGTTGCGGTGCAATGGAGTATATACAGTCATCAACTACTGTTTGTCTGGCATTGTAAAAGTCTTGAAGTACGATTTGTTTTTGGAAAAATTCAGAAAATAATAAAATTGCAATTTCAAAAAAAAAAAAATAAGCAACAGAACAGTGGTGAACTAAAGTAGGAGTTGTTGAGGGGGTAGGTGAGGGAGGGGGCTTTCAAGACCAGAGGCAAATTAAAACAAAAACCTTTCTTGTTGGGGGATTCACCTAGTTAAACAAGCATTTGTCAATGCTGAATGTTGATTGCATTGGTCCATTGAGCTCGCTCACTGCCCCTCTGTCACTCGCTCGTTCTGTTTCTCCCGTTGCTGCAGGCTGCTGTTTTGTACTGGGCTCCTGCCTGCATTGGCACCCTTTTCTGTCCACAAAGAAATCCGCAGCTGTCCTGACAGAGCTCCATTGAGGTGGCTCACTCCTCCCCTCTCATTCACTCATTCTGTTTCTCCTGGCACCGCAGGCTTCCCTTTTTGTACTGGGCTTCTACCTCTGTTTGTGGCTTTTTCTGTCCACAAAGAAATCTGCAGTAGTGCCAACACAGGTCCGTTGAGCTTGCTCACTCCCCCTCTGTCACTCGCTCGTTCCGTTTCTGCCGGCACTGCAGGCTGGCCTTTTGAACTGGGCTCTTGCCTGCATTGCCACCTTTTTCTGCCCACAAAGAAATTTGCAGCAGTCATGATAGAGCTCTGTTGAGCTTGCTCACTCCCTCTCTCTCACTCGTTCTGTCTCTCCCGCCGCTGCAGGCTGCCCTTTTGTACTGGGCCCCTGGGTGCATTGCTGCCTTTTTCTGTCACAAAGAAATCTGCAGCAGTCCCAACAGAGCTCCTTTGAGCTCATTCACTCCCCCTCCCTCACTCGCTCATTCTGCCCCCATGCTCCAGGCTTCCCTTTTGTACTGGGCTCCTGCCTCTGTTGACGCCTTTTTCTGCCCACAAAGAAATCTGCAGCAGTCCCATCAGAGCTCCGTTGAGCTCACTCACTCCCCCTCTCTCACTTACTCATTCCATTTCCACCAGCACTGCAGGCTGCCCTTTTGTACTGGGCTCCAGCCTACATGGCCGCTTTCTTCTGCCCACAAAGAAATCCGCAGCAGTCATGATAGAGCTCTGTTGAGCTCGCTCACTGCCCCTCTCTCACTCACTCGTTCTGTTTCTCCCGGGGCTGCAGGCTGTCCTTTTGTACTGTGCCCTCGTGCATTGCTGCTTTTTTCTTCCCACAAAGGAATCCGCAGCAGTCCCAACAGAGCTCCATTGAGCTCACTCACTCCCCCTCCTTCACGCGCTCATTCTGTGTCTCCTTGTGCTGCAGTCTGCAATTTTGTACTGGTCTGCTGCCTGCGTTGGCACCTTTTCCTGCCCACAAAGAAATCTGCAGCAGTCCCGACAGAGTTCATTTGAGCTTGGTCACTCCCCCCCACCAGTCGCTCGACCCTAATCTGTCCCAAACACTGATTTCCAACAGTGACTGCGGTATTCTGCACTGGAATCGTGAAAACACATTTCAGCCAGGATGTGAAAAATGACAGTTGTACTGTTCATAAGAAGGTGTGGAAAAATGCCAGTGTTGAAAATGTGGCATGAAAATATTACTAATTTGCGAAGTTACAAGGGTGCGTGAAAACTGCACAATGCACGCTTATAACACATTCATTTTGTGGAGTTTCATCACAAAATTTTCAACATAGGCATTTTAGGACTTCTGCTCATGAACAGTGTCTGTGTCATTTTCTTAATGTGTGTCCCGAACACTGATTTCCCACAGCGACCGCGCTATTGTGCTCCGGAAGAGCGAAAACAATTTTGGCCCGGATGTGAAAAATGACAGCTGTACTGTTCATAAGGAGGAGTGGAAAAATGGCAGTGTTGAAAATCTAGAGTGAAAATATTGCAAAGTTGCGAAGGTACGAGCATGCGTGGAAACTGCACATCGAACGCTCGTAGCACACTCATTTTATGGATTTTCATCACCAAATTTTCAACATAGGCATTTTAGGACCTCTCTAATGAACAATGTCACTGTCATTTTCATAATGTGTCCCGAACATGGATTTCCCACAGCAACTGCGCTATTCTGCACCGGAACTGCGAAAACACATTTTGGTCAGGATGTGAAAAATGACAGCTGTACTGTCCATAAGGAGGTGCAGAACAATGGCAATGTTGAAAATCTGGAGTGAAAATATTATAAATTCGCGAACTTATGAGCGTGCGTGCAAACTGCGCAACGCACACTCATAAAACAGTTATTTTTTTATTTTTTCCACCAAATTTGCAACATAGGCTTTTTGAAAGCCCACCTTATGAACACTGGCACTGTCATTTCATTAATCTGTCCCGAAAGGTGATTCCATGCAGTGACCGCAAAATCACCTTTTGGGGTGGAGTAACGCCATGACAGTGCCAGAAATCAAGAGGAGGGGTCCCAAAAACCCCATGTTAAAAATTTGGTGCCAAAATTCAAAAAAATGCCTGAGATATGCATCAACGTTGAAAAAAAACCCTATTTATTCCATTATACAGCTTTCCGGCATTTCCTCAGTTTGTGGTTGGCTTTGAAGAGTGCAGACATGTTCCTGGTCCACGAAGATCATAGTGCGGATTCGAGGTAAGTATGGGGTGAGGGGTGGGGAGCAGGGTGCTCAGTGGGTGGGCGCAGGTTGTGGAAGGGGCAGGGAGACGCGAAGGACCATTTTCTTTTTGACAGGGTAAAAAAAAAACATCGCAGGACCGTTTTTTTTTTAAGAAGGGCATGTGGCATGCTGTGGTAGGGTCCCAGCATACCAACAGACTCTTTTTTGGGGGGGAAGCTGTAGCCTACAGGGGAATGGGAACCCCCATCAGCACACAAAAAAAGCAGAGGTGGTGTTACATAATGCCGATGGGGAGGAGCTCCCTGTCGGCAACATCTCTCAGGCACTACAAGCCGACAGGGATTGAGGCCCAGTCGGCAAACAAACATGGTAGAGAGGCACATGCTGCCAAGGGATTGGGCACCTCGGAGGGTGTAGTTACTTGTTTTGTGAACATGGCAGCAAGCCACCGCCATGTTCACAAACAATATCACTGTTACAAGGTTCGGCCCAGCAATGACCTGTCGCCTCCCTCATTGCAGCAAGAATGGCTTATGCTGTACGATTTAGACAGCCCCTGATTGCATGGCTGAACCTTAAGGTTGTGGCATGCTGGTTGAACTAGTGTCAGCAGCAGCATGCCATGGCATTGGGGAAAGCGGGCCAAGCCTTTAAAGGCTGTGTGGGGCATTGGCCACAACAGTGCCGTGCCTCCACAGCCTGCTTCTGGTAACCTGCCGCAATATGTCTTTTGCACATGCGTGCAATCAACATAAAAAAAAAGTTGTTTAAGGTCTGTTGGTGCGATTGTGTGGCAGTAGTGTGGACTGGAGGCCTGCACTAGTTGGACTTGGAGGGGTAGGGCACTAGCAGGGGCTGCCTCTGATCCCCAGAGGTAATATATATTTTATGATTTTTAAATAAAAAACATTTTTTTGCTGGATGAGTCCTCCCCCCCCCCAAAAAAAAATGTGCAAGAATTTTTTTCCTGTCAGAATATTTGTGAGGCTATTGTGCCACTGTCTCTTTGTCCCAGCCAGAAGAAGTGATGACACCTGTGCTCTGACTCGAGGTTGTTTATGCTTAATGTCCCGAGTGAGAAACATTTTTTTCCTGTAGTCAAAATATTTGTGAGCCCATTGTTGTGTCCCTGTCTCATTGTGTCAGGCAGAAATGACAACACCTGTGCTCTGACTTGAGGTTGTTTAACAACTCTTAACCTCCCCAGTGAGAAAGATATTTTTCTTGCAGTCAAATAAAATACAATGTATGGTTAGGGCTTATTGTGCGAAGAATTCAAGCAGCTCAAAACATTTTTTGTGCATGTTCTAAAGATGTCGTGCATGCTCTAAAAACCTTATTGTGCACTGTCATTAGCTGCAGCTGCGATTCCCTCATGCTGACTCCTGTTACCTGGTTTCAGTTTCTCTCCTCATTATACCTCAGTGTTTTTGTAACCACAGTAAAAAACAAGTTCTGGCAGAGACACTATGATAGCAAATACATTCACTAGATCAGGGTGTTTCATGGGCTTAAATATAAACATGAATTGCATTTAGCAAGGCCTACGATACCGTTCCACATATGACTTGTGAACAAGCTGGGCAGCCTGAGAGTGGGTCACAAGGTAGTAAACTGGGTTAGGAACTGGTTGAATGATAGAAGACAGACAGTCATGGTAAATGCTGCTCAATCTAAGAAAAGGAGTGTGACCAGCAGGGTGCCCCAGGGATCAGTCCTGGGCCCACTCCTGTTTAATATCTTCATAAGTGAAATTGTGGAGGGGCTGGAGGGGAAAGTCTGCCTCTTTGCGAATGACACTAAGATCTGTAACAGGGTGGACACTCCGGGAAGCGTGGAAAAATGAGGAGGGACGTAGGTAAACTGGAGGAATGGTCTGGAATGTGGCAGCTGAGATTTAATGCAAAAAAGTGCAAAATCATGCATTTGGGTTGCAGGAACCCAGGGGAGGATTATGAGGGGGGGGGACTTATGGTCACCAAACAGGAAAGGGATTTGGGGGTAATCGTACTGGATGACCTAAAGGTGGCTAAACAATGTACCAAGGCTATGGGGAGAGCCAGTGGGATGCTGGGGTGCAAAAGGAAAGGTACAGTGAAGCCCACCAGGATGAAGCACAGTGTCACAGGTTTACTGCATGACAAAAGGGATCAACTCCCATTGAAAATGCATTGTTTGCTGCAGTAACTCTACTGCAGAATTCTGCGGTACTGTGCTTCATTCTGGTGGGCTTCACTGTATCACCAGCCGAAGGAAGGAGGTGGTGATGCCACTGTGTAGATCACTGGTGAGGCCTCATTTGAAATACAGTATCCAGATCTGGAGGCCACATCTCTGTAAGGATATAGACAGAGTGGAGGCAGTAAAGAAGGGCAACAAAGATGGTGCAGGGCCTGCACTAAAAGTCATATGGGGAGAGACTGGGAGACCTCAATATATGTACTCTGGAGAAGAGAAGAGACAGGGGTGATATGATAGAAACCTTCAAATATTTAAAAGGCATAAATATTGTGCTGGAGAGTAGCATCTTTCAGAAAAGGAGACATCCAGGAATGAGGGTCATGACATGAAGTTGGAAGGGGGTAGACTAAGGGGTACCATGAGGAAGTACTTATTCCCAGAAAGGTTGGTGGAACTTCTAGAGACTTCACAAGTCAGTTTCATTATGAAAGAGAGAAAAAAACACTATTGACACATTTCACACAATACTACTATACACTATAAAAAATATAGGATGAGCAACTTTATGCATAACCAATGTGTTATGTCACCTGATTCCCATGGACCTCTTGAGCTTCGCTATCCTAGTCAGAGGGAATCAGAACCCCTCTGTGGCAGAAGACACTGGTTGTGCATTGTTGCCCATCCAGTATTCTCTATATTTAATGCTGCATTGAGGTTTCCTAAGTAATAAACCTGTGTCATACAATTGCTTTAAATTAGACCAAGATTCTGGTCTATTCAATTCAAATTTGTTAAGATGAGGAGTAAAGTTTTTGAAAGACACCAAAGGAATAACAACCCTATAAGTCAGGAGGTAATGTCTTATAAAGCATTTTCTATATAGGTGCGAAGGGCTGCCCAGCTGTTAGCTGCCAGCAATATCAATTTTGCCATCTCTGCAACAAAGCAATAAAGAAAGGCAGAAGACATTTCATAAAACCTTGAGACAGAAATTGATGGCAGAGTTTAGCTAGCTATATGCTGACCAGCACAGCTTTATCAATTGCAGAATCAGTTTCAGTTTCATGTTTCTATGAAATGGCTACTGCCTTGATTTAAGACAAGACTGATTTAGACAGGATATGCCTGGACTGCTGACATCTAAAGATAAGCCCAATATCTCACCTCCTTTGCACCTATGCTCCACTCTAGAAATTGAGTATTTTAATAACTTTTTTTTAATTCTTTACTTCCTACCAGTTGTACAAGCACAGTAATCCATTGCACAGTGTGGAGTGCACTAGGACTTATGCATGGCTGGCATTGTTGGTCACTTGCCAGGTGTGGATAAATCCCAGCCCGACCCACACCTTGTTGTGGATTATTAAAGGAAAACTGCATGTTAAAATCAGGAAAATATATCATCCCAGTGTTTTTTTTTTCTGCTCAGGCTGTGAGAGGAGTTTTTTCTAACTGTCCTTGGCTGTTTTATGGCCCGTGGGGGATGCCATTCATGTTTCTTTCATTGCATCTTGTCCAAGACAGTCTTTCCAGAGTGCCCTTTGCTCTTATGTCTATTAGCCCTTGCAGGAAGCCAGTGTCTTGTTACAGGTCTTTATTACAGCTCAGCGACAGCAGAGAGAACACAGCAGCCAGGAGTCACACTACTAGTCTTTGGGTAAGTGTAATACGTTTCCTAAATATTGGTACCTTATCCAGCTGTGTTCTGCTTACGGTATTGTTTCATAGGTTTCATAAGAATTTCAAGTGAAAAGACAAAAAGTCCATAATGCTTGCCATTTGATTTCTTGTCTATGTTAGCCCAAATTTGTCTGAATCTGACATCACTAGATCCAAGTTAGATTTAAATGAATTCATATTTGGGCTCTCTACCACAAATGTTGGAAGATTGTTCCATATTGGGACAGATCTTGCATTAAACCAGTTTTTCCTCCTTAATGGATGCCATTTGCTAGTTAATAACTGTCTTGTATGTTTACGGCTACTGAGCCTAAGTTTGGATTCTATTTATCCCAATCCCTTGGTGAGGGTTGAATCCTGAAGTGAACCATAAATAAGACACAGATCTCCCCTTTGCCTTCTATACCTCAAGGTGTATAAGTTCAGAGTTTTTAGCCTATCTTCGTAAGATTTACCTTTCATCCCTACTATAGCCTTAATAAATATTCTCTGAACTCTTTTGATTCTATGTATGTCTTCCTTTATTTATTTAGCTTTTGTTGACCGGGTAAGTGCACTAGACAAATCCTTCCTATTTTCAGGCATGACCCGGGGGAGGGGGGAAATACAGATGAATGCCAACTGACCTTGAACCAGATTAAGCTGCTGGTGGTATTTTTAGTGAATGAGAGAAATTTGGTCAGGACACCGGAAAAATTCCCCTACTCTTTTTGATAAGTGCCATGGGGTCTTTAACATCCACCTGAACTACCACCAATCCAGGCAGATGGGACCTCGGTTTAACGTCTCATCCGAAAGACGGCACCTCAGAAATTCAGCACCCCTCTCATGCTGCATTACAGTGTCAGTACTGGGATATTAACCCAAGTACCAGATGTGGGAACTGAACCCACAGCCCTCTGATCTCCCGGCCTCAGAGGCGAGTGTGCTACCTACTGAGCCACTGGCACTGCTGACTCCTTAATATAGGGGGACCATACTTGTATGCAATATTCGAGATGGGTCTGACCAAAGCATTATATAATGGTAATAAAACACCTAATGACCAACTCGCTACATGTCTGAATACACAATTTAGGTTCTGATTTGCCTTTTTCACTTGTCTGGTACAGTGCAATTTAAATTTTAAATCAGGAGTAAGGAGTACACCAAGATCTTTTTCTTCAGAGGTTTGGTGTAGTATTTCCATCCCCAGCTTATATTGAAAGTATCAGTTATGTTTTCCCAAATACATTATTTTACATTTATCATTATTTAATGCTAACTTTCTCTCATGGGCCCAATTTGTAACTTTGTCTAGAAAGTGTTGTAAGGTAGTGCTTTCATTCTTATTATTGTATGATAAAAACTATGCAACAGTCATCTGCAAACTTTAGCAGCCAAATATTGTCTTCATTAGATTTTAAAGATGAAACATAGACATTAAAAGGTGTGTGTGTGTGTACTGATTCAGTTGCTTGTGTCTTATGTAGAAGACAGTGCTTATAGACAAATGTAATCATTTTGCACCTGTGGTCATCCAATGGCTAACACTTCCGTCCTTGTCCCCCACTGTAGAACATCTCTTGGGCAAAGATCATTCCGCTACCACACCCCACTATGGCTTAATAGCCTACTGTCCCCAATCTCCATGACCCATAGTCTCACTCTATTTAAGACAGGTCTCAAAACTCTACTCTTTGACTCAACATTGTGTGACTGTAGATAACCCACTTTTTCTTTTGGTGCCAGCCTTCCTCTCTTGTCCCTTACACTCCTACTCCCCTGCCCAGATATTTGACTTGGGGTCACTCTAGATCCTACGAAACTGCATCCTGCACTATTCTGATATGGGACATCTTGTATGCCCCCAGTTACTGTTACCATCTAAATAAGATTAACCTAGGATTGCATAACCCTGTACTGTTACTTTAATACTGTAAGTGTATGTTTTTCATTGCTGTAAGTGTATTTCTTTCTTACTTTGCAACTGACATGGGGCCTTTGTAAAAGAGTCTATGACTCAAAGGATTGTAATTCCGATTCTATTCAATAAACAAATAAACAAACAAAGGAATTCACACCTCTGGATGAGTGGGGGAGGGGATACCAGCAAAGCAGGAGTTTCTCAATTTGCAAAAAGTAGTCAATTAAGTGCTGAAACTTAACAAAGAAAAGGCCCATAAAGCACTTTGGAGGACCTTTCAACTTGCAAAAGAAAAGGAAGAACTGGGGAGGGCTCAATTGTTGAAAGAGGTTTCAGCTTGCAAAAAAGGGCAGTAGTGGGAAGGGCTCAATTGTTGGAAGAGGTTTCAGCTTGCAACAAAAGGCAGTACTGAGGAGGGCTCAATTAACTTCTTAAGCCAGAGGAAAAATAATGCTCTCAAGGTCCCATACACACAGGCAGCGTAGTAATGAGGTTTCAGCAGAGGTCACTGTTTTAACACTGTATCGTGTTGTTTGGAAGGTGATTTATGCAGGAATTCCTTTTCTCAAAGCAAAACTTCTGCAGGGCTACACCCACTGCAGCCATAAAAAGACATGCCAGCTGTGTTTTTTTTTAACTATACACTATAACAAATAAAATATGGGTGACCATACACAACTTGCCTTGTGTTTCCATCTCGGGGTTGAGATATCAGCATGGAACTCTCAAGCTTCACACTTAAGGTCCATATGCTGGTATCTCAACCTCTCGATGGAAACACAGACTCATTGTATATGGGTGCCCATACTTTATTCCTTATATTTGTGGTCCCGTTGTAGTGCTACTGTATCATTGTCCCAGGCGGAAGTGATGGCACCCGTTCTCTGTCTTGAAGTTGTTTAACTACACTTAATCTCCCCACTGAGAAACATTTTTTTCCTGTAGTCAAAATATCTGTGAGCCCATTGTTGTGTCACTGTCTCATTGTCCCAGGCTGAAGTTACAGCGCCTGTGCTCTGACTTGAGGTTGTACTATGCTTAACCTCCCCAGTGAAATATATTGTTTATTCACGTAATACAATAATAATAATGGAGAACAACAGACTCAGAAAAGTTGGCCAAAAATGCTCCCATATCAGTGCATCTCCTAGCTCCGAAGAAAGTGATGGCCCCATGTCCTCTGCTAATGTAACCCAAACAAGATCTGGTCATACAGTTAAGCCCAAGAGGCTGTTTACACCTGTAAAAAAACAATACATTATTACAGTTGGGGAAAACAGGTTGTGCAAAAAGCTTGGTAGTTTCACATCAGCAAACTACCAAAAATACTGCAGTAACAACAGAGAGAACCAGTGATTGCTCTTTGTGTAATGATGATAATGATGCTGGTGATGATGTTGAATTGGCTGCAGTTAAATGTGAATTTCATGCACTGGAAATAGCATTAATGGTGAAGATGCAGACTGTCATGGTGTTGGAGGTGGTGATAACGATGATGATGTCATCCCAGGCAATTCTTCCCCTGCTGTCACTGATGTACATGATAAATAATCAGTCCTCATCCTCCACTCCTTCAGTATCAGTAAACAGAATGACTGTTTTGTGTAATACCACAAGCCTTCCAGCACAATCTGCTTTGGACAATTTGCATCCTGCTGGTACAAGTGTAGCTGCAAATGGGCATGCAACTTGCAGCATTCAAAGATAAATATTTTCTAGCATTGCCTAACACTTCACAAGTACAGTATCAGCCATTATCTTATTCAATCACTGTGTGGAAAAGAGGCAGGAAAAGTTCTTTTTTAAAATTTGTTTATGCATCGATTCTTTCTGCCGGTCCTCTGGCTAGGAGCCACCGGCCATCCTCAGTCCCCTGCCCGACCCACCACAGCCTGCCCCCATGGAGTCTTGGTCTGCCCTCTGTGCAGGGGTAGGGTGTGGCGGCTACACCCCTAGTCACGTACATTGTCAGGCGGCTTGGTTGTGGTAGTAGAGACTGCCCCAGATTCACTAGGATCCCACCAGAAGCCAGCACTAGGGTCAAGCTTTTTGTTCTTGGTGCCCATGATCCCCTGGCGATGTTGGCATGTACACAGGTAGACCAATACGGCAAGCATGGGTCCCCTGGATGACATCACCCCTTCCCTTGTGAGTCATTCTCAGCTGCACTGCAACCTTTGGTCATCCAGGTGGCAGTATTGCAGCGGGAATGGCATATACCCCTCCCCAGAAAAGAAGAGCGGTAAGGACATTTGATACTTCTCCCCCCTTGGCAGGCCTGCCAACAACCCAGGCTTATTCCCAAACCCAGATCATCGGCGTCACAAGTGGTTGCTCTACCACTTTGCTGGAGGCTGGCAGAAAAAGTTCAGTAGTGTGGAATCATTTCTGTGTATGCCTGACTGATTCCTTGAAAGCAGTATGTATTCACTGCAAAACTAGATTTAGTAGGGAAAAGTTGGCATATAAACCTGGGTATGACTGCACTGATTAGATATCTTCAATGCCAGCATCCAACAGTGATGAAAACAATATTAAATCTTGATGATGATGATAATGGCGGTGACTTGGATGATGGCAGTGACTTGGATGATGGCGGTGACTTGGATAATGGCGGTGACTTGGATAATGGCGGTGACTTTGATGATGGCGGTGACTTGGATAATGGCGGTGACTTTGATAATGGCGGTGACTTGGATGATGGCGGTGACTTGGATGATGGCGGTGACTTGGATAATGCTCAGTTAATACATTTTTATGATGATAATGGTGGCAACAAGCTCTTGCGCAATACTCCCACACAGCTTGCAGAGCCAGATAATAAATCAGTGTTTTTCACTGTGGAGGATGGCTCCCCACAGTTCACAGCAACAAATACCATAACAGCCCACCATATTCCTGAGAAAAGAAATGATACACATTTTTTGAGCTTCATTCAGCTATGAAGTAGTCACTAAAAAAAAAACAGATAACTTTTTATTTTTTATTTTAGTCTTTGGTAATCGGGTAAGGCCCACTAGGCACAAGTGCCCATTTTCAGAGGCAACCTGGGAGCACTGGGCTGTTAAGTGACTTGCTTAGAGTCACACGGTATGCAAGTGGAGGTTGTAAGAATCAAACTCCGGTCTGGTCTGCTTTATGTATTAAGTTTGTTCACACCTCATTCCTCTAACTTCTAGGCTATACTGCCAACCCACTTTAAAGGCAGCATTTATAGCAAATATTCAAAAGTAGAACACATTGGCTTTCTACAACTGTTACAGGAGCTACAGCCTAAATCAAATATCTTCATGATGTATTTTTCCCAGTTGCATCATTCCAGACATATATGATGCAGTGAGAAATTCAACTAGCTGTCAATTAACAGAGGCAGAAGGGGGATTTGTTCTTTCATGACAGACCTTTGGGCAAGCTGTGCACCACATGCTTACTTATCTCTCATAGCTCACGGGCTCACATATAAAGAGTCTGCAGCATCATCTCCAGGACAACTCAAAAAAATCTGTCAACCTACTGCAACATCGTAAAGAGACAGTATAGCGCAGTGGTTTAAGGCTGAGCTGCAAATCTGCTGAAATCCAGCAAACCAGACCAGGGTTTGAATCCCACAGCTTCCACTTGCATACTGTATGACCCTGAGCAAGTCACTTAACTTCCCTGTGCTCCCAGGTCGCACCTGTGAAAAAGCTTTCAGCTTAGTGTGCTACTCCTGGTTAAACAACTAAATTAAAAAAAAAAAACTTTGCTTCTTGATGAATACAGGGGCATGGCACTACTCAGTGTGTCTCCAGTGTTTTGGGAGTTTTTTATCCTGCTTAACAAACTTGTACGTAAACTTGAACAGTGGACAGCGACCATACTGCAGCAAACATACGGCTTGTTCTAGAGAAACTTTGGCAAGAATGGATTGTGTCCAGGGGCCTTACCATTGGTATGATTGTGACAGATAATGGCACAAATGTTATCAAGGCTCTCTGGGACTGTGGTACTGAGTGCAGAGTTAATGTGTTTTGCTTTGTGCACACTCTAAATCTGGTTGTGTGCCATGCCCTGCAAAACCAAGATGATGTATGCAACCTGGTTCAAAATGCATGTAAAATATGTCAGCACTTTCACAGATCTCTAAAGGCCACAGCCATCCTTTGGCAATACCAAAGTGAGTACAAAGTACCATCTAATAATCTCATCTAAGATATAGTTACTCGAAATTCTGCCTATTATATTTTGGAGTGCTTACTGCAGCAGAGATGGCAGTACATAATATGGCTTTAGTCCATAACACTGGGAGTCTGATCACTCAATAGAATTTGTTAGAAGACCTTGTTAAACTATTGGCACCATTTGAAAATGTAACAATGGTACTTGGTAGTAGCAGTACATCCATTAGTCAGGTCATACCAATGGTACATAGTCTTCTCAAAGACACAGTTGATGCCATGGACAATAATGGAGTTCAGGGACATTTCCAAGAGATTACTGAAACAGCTACCATTTTCAGCACAGAGCTACATAAGAGGTTTGATTGTGTTCTTACAGACAAGAAGTATGTCATTGCTACATACTAGATCCTCATTTTGAGGACATCTTTTTGGTGCGAGACAACCTGTCAATGATATCAATACAGAACACACTGACGAGATTCAGGAAGTCCAAAATGAAATTCATGGCATTCCACAGTAACAGAATTGAAGCATGGGATTCCAGCACTATCCACTACATGAACAGACCACAAAGCAAAGTTTGCTTAAAAACACAGCAGTTTACTAAAGCAGAATAACGTGCAAACCTCCAAAAGTGCTGGTGCACAGACCAGGGAACAACAGAAAGGACCCCACTGACTTCAACCGGATTCACCAAAGCTTCTTTAGGAAGTGTCCCACTGGTATTACCACCCTCCTTATAAATCCAATTCTTAAAGTGACAGTGCTAAATTTCAATTGGCTGAATAACCATGATGTATATGAATGCAATAAATAATTATGTAACATCAGTTAGAATACACAATCAATACAAAATAAAAGATACAGTATATGCACATACCCATATGTACAATACTTATACCACCCACACGTAAAAATATATGTGTGTATATATATATATATATATATATATATATATTATATTTATATATATATATATATATATATATATATATATATGGTGTAATCAAGTTAAGATACCATAATGCACAAAAATAGGGAACTAATTGGGACAATGGACCCTTAAAACTGATACTGGAGTAAGTATGCACAGAAAAAGGGAGCATCCACATAGAATGTCCCTAGTGGAAATAGTGACTGAATATTCAGTTTTTCTTTCCACAATTTAATTTGGCATATATAGACCCAGAAAGAACAGTACAGAGCTATATACCTACATAAAGGTGTGTAGCCCAAAATATCAGTGGTTTAAAAAGAAAGCACTGAAATCATTTAATCACGTCATGTGCTTCCATGGATAAGTAGGTTAATATACCATATTTCAAAATTTTTAATTACACAAATACATGATCCAATATGAAGCACTAAATCAAAAAATCAAAAAATAAAATTAAAAAAGATGGAACATCTGTGTACGTGCCTGTGAAAATCGCCAATATAAATCAAACCCCAAAACAAGGAACCAGAACATTGTTATCATATTATATTAGGAGGTTACTATGAAAACACAGTCATGGCTCTCACCAGTACAGATAATTAGTAGATATAAAAATGAAGTATCCAAGTATGCAGTTCAAAAAGGACAATTTCCTTTGTTTATTTCCAAAAACCACAAAGTTCACAAAGACCCAAAGGACCTGGAGGACACCAAAAAACTCTCTGACGTTTCATCTACGTATGAGGCTTTTTCAAAGATACTGCCTCCTAGTGTTCATCTCTTTTTATAGCACCATTTTTTGGTCATGTGATAAATTAGCACACATACCAGTGTTACATCATATTATAATGTCCATATAAACAATGCAAAGCAGTGCACCATACTGTAGCAGCATAAAGTGTAATAGTGCATATTTGTTAAATAAATAACAAAATGACAGAAAAACACCAAACACAGTATTTCAAATGCTCAATGGTATTGATCCAAAAAAAAGCTATATTTCATAACTATATAGAGTCTCAGACTCCTTATATAATGCCTTATGTCAATAGCACTGATTAATTGAACCAATTAGAAAAGAGTGTAATTGGAGAGCAAGTTCAGAAAGAGTTCAGAAAAGCTGTAAGAAGAATATACTAACATATATACATTGTTAATTACAGAGAAAAAGGGCCCTTTCAGGGTTGGCCTGCCGGCCCAGCGGTTGGATTTTCTGTTTGTGACGCCAATGACCCAGGTTCTGGGACAGACCCTAGTGCTGGAGGGCCAGCCAGGGGGAGATGACTTGAGTGTCCCATGACAGCTCGCCATCTCCTGGGTGGAGGAAAGGTCCACAGCTCAGTGTCTACCAACCTCTAGCAGAGGCCAGGGGTATGACAGCACGTTGGATGACAGTACATTGGAGCGTGACGGACATCGGCCCTTGCCTTGCTGACCCAGATGTCGCACTCCAGGAGGAAACCAGGAAAATGGCTCCCTGGCCTGTTGGATGATGGTTGCCAGCCCCCTGCTGCCATGAAGTCCCAGACTAGCATGGTCCACCCCAGCAGCACCCGGGACAAACAAGCTGCACTGGCCAGCCCCTCCAAGCATCTTCCCCCTCTGAGGGGGGGAACCATCTGACAAAGGGTTATGTCGGGTTACCCGAGGGGCTGACATGTGGGGTAGTGGCTGGTGGTTGGAGTAGAGTGCCAGCAG
The DNA here is from genome assembly GCA_016271365.2 of Neoceratodus forsteri. NCBI lineage: Eukaryota > Metazoa > Chordata > Ceratodontiformes > Ceratodontidae > Neoceratodus > Neoceratodus forsteri. The sequence goes on along the minus strand of CM057458.1, from coordinate 157,781,744 downwards.
GGGTCCTAGGTGACCTCAAGGAGTCGACGGCCGTGGAGCAAGGGAGGAGCAAAGAAAGAAAAATGACCCTTTTATACATAAGAATCACATCAAATATTGATCATAGTTAACCCAAGGAACCTTTTGAAAGAACAGGTAAAATCAGCAAGTACCACCTGTGCTTCTGATACTAGCTACACTAGTGACATGTGTAACCCCCAGGTGGCGCTACCCCAATGGCTACTACCCCTGCCTGCTGGACCACCAACAGGTTGTGGGGCCTAGGTTCTATGGCAGGTGCCTCCACCCAGAGGTCAGGGTTTGTGATGGTTGGTCAAGTTTGGTCACAGCCCTCTGGGACACTGAGACCCCCTTCTAATCCCTCTAATGATCCACACAATACACAAGAATTACAGTACCAATACCCAACATGTACACACAGTTCAATTATGAGGTACCACTTACCCTCGAGACCGATTCTGAAGTTCATCTCGGATGACCCCCTGTAAAATAAGGTTGATCAACATACACAAACCAATGCAATGCCTGCTATGTAGGTACTGACACTTCAGACAGTTTAAAGTCAATAACATCAAATCTGGTTTAATTAAGGGGAGTGGAACATGGGAGGGGGAGATCAAGCTGATTGGCAGAATTAAATCACAGTACTGTGCACTCATACAGGGTCTTAAAAGTCACACTCTGGGTACCCAAGTTGGAGGGGGGCTAACCAGGTCTGTTGCCTGGGGTTGGCCGGCAGGTGCAGATGGATAGGGCCCTGTAGGAAAAAGATATGCACAACACCCAATTGTAATCCGGAGCTGGATGGCTCAGTCCCTGAGGAAATGAAATAAAGAAAATCAGATGAAACACTGGTGATTGTTAACAAGTCGCAGGGGGATGCCCTGATTTGTACTCACACTACCCCACACTGAGATCCTCATGCAGATGGCTGTTCTGGATCATCAGACAAACAAGGCAGGGAGATTAGATTCTACTGGCCAGGCCCAACTGCTTTGACTAGCAGACGGATTTAGTCTGATTACATTCAGTTTGGCTTTCAGCTTACACCGCACTGTGACAAGAGAACGGAATAACCTTACAAACCTTCCAAACATTTACTAAAGAAATTACACCAGGAGAGCTGCTCACAATTAACTGCCACAAATACCAAGGTTCAGATTCTGACAGACGGCACGATTGCAATTTCTCAGTCTTCTACAGGGGAGACAGTTTACTTTTCACCTTCCGCCCAGTACCTCAGTTCAGTCCGGATTCGAGTTTGCAACGGCAACAGACTGACTTCAGGCCTCTCACGCACTTCCCATTCAAAACTATACCACACAGAAGCACAGAGCTCCTTCTCTCCTCACCAGCACCCCTGGAAAAGCATCAATTATGTCCGCAAGCAGACAGCTCTTAAAAAGACAGTATGTGGAGGCTGTATCAGCACTCACAGTGCCATTCTAATGGCTTAAACGCTGAACGCCAGCAGGCAAGGGAAACACTTGAGCAAGCTCCTAGGAGGCTTTTTAGGAACCCCCATTTGTAGGGGGAGTTACACCCTTCCTGGCCTGAAAAGAACTTGGCGTCCACGTCAAGTAGGTACCCTTATACATTTTAAAGTGATCACTGAATATATTTACATCACTAATAGTTAGATTTGCATCCTTTAAATCACATCACATATTAACCCTTGGTCATATGTAGTTATTCTGCATTTCACAGCTTACTACAGGTAACCACATTACATATACAATAACACTTCAGCATCAAGTCACCCTTCCTGCACATGAAACTGGAAAAGAGGGGTCCCTTTCCTATCAGCTACCTTGGGGCTGGACGGGGCAGGAGCACCACACTCAGAGGGCAAGACAAGTAATCTGGAATTATCTCCCAGGCTTAGTTTGGGCAATGAGCTCAGGGTCACTTACACCCCCTTATGGACCACGTTAAGAGACAGGTCCATGGGTCTGCCAAGGAACTCATAGCTTAAATGTACCCTGTAGCCCTGTACCTAGGGCTTGCTGGGGTTGATATCCACCGCTTGCAGCTAGTGCAGAATGCAGCAGCACGTTTGTTGACTGGGGTGTCTAGAAGGTCCCATATTACCCCAGTGCTGCGCACTCTGCACTGGCTGCCAATACAGTGGCGGATCACCTTTAAAGTGGGTTTATTGACCTACAAAGCCCTACATGGGTTAGGTCCCGACTACCTGAAAGAGCTTCTGGTGCCTTACACCCCTCTGAGACAGCTTTGCTCAGCTGATGAGGGGTTGCTGGAGATACCGAGGTTGAATTTGAAGTCTTCTGGAGCCCGTGCTTTTGGATTTGCTGCTCCCACCCTCTGGAATTCTCTGCCCCGCCAGCTCTGATAAAGTACGACGGTGGATAGTTTTAAGAAGGCTTTAAAGTCATTTTTATGGAATCAGGCATTTCCTGTTGTATTTTAATTGTTCATTTTAAATATTTATTGGTTGTATTGTCGGTGTATGTCAATCAATCAATCAATCAATCAAAATCTTTATTTATTCAGGCGAACATCATTGAGCATAGCTCATTTACAAGATGGACCTGATTGGTCAGAAACAACATAATGGGTATAAATTCACATATATACAAATACAGATTGAGTACAATAACAAAGACTTTAAAAAAAAAATGAACAGATACAATAATATACACATATATACAAGGCGGTTAACCAGTGATATTGGGCACCAAAGCAAAAGGAGAAAAAAAGGTAAGGTATTGGGGTTTAGGAGTAAAATTGTAACGATGTTAATGGATGAATGCCTAAACAGATAAGGGAGGAGTCTAATGGGGAGGGGTGAAAGGGGTCTGAAGGGACTAGGACTTGTGGAAGCAGTTGCATATCTCTGGGAAAAGACTTAGGTACAGCTTTTTGAAGGAGGCTATAGGAATGAAAGTGTTCAGCTTCAGGGTCTTTTGCAGGGAATTCCAGATGAGTGCTAGAAAGTAGTTGATTGCAGCCCTTCCATGCCGGGTACTGGCCTTTGGTAAATTCAATGTGATGAGGCTATTGCTTCTTAGGGCATATGGCCTTGGAGTAACAAGAGAGAAGCAATCTGAGATGTAGGATGGTAGTTTATTTGTCAGAGCTTTGTAGATCCATAGAGCAGCATTTTTGTTCCTTCTGTGATGTAGGGATGTCCAGCCAACTGCAGCATAGAGAGAACAGTGGTGGTGCTGAAAGGAAGGCCAGTGATGAATCTTGAGCTCTATGGTACAAAGGTATCCAGTTTATTTAAGTAGGACAGGGAGCAGTAGCCATATAGAATTCTGCATAGTCGAGGAGGGATAGAAATGAAGCCTGGATTAGTCTCTGCTTAGATTCTCTTGTTTAGAAATGTTTGATCCTGAAGAATAGGCCAAGTCTTTGTCTGAGTTTTTCAGGAGCTCTTTCAATATGCTGGGTGTAATCAAGCCTGTTATCAATCCAAACCCCAGATATTTGAATTTATCTACATACTCAAGGCTCTCCAAGGATGGTAGAAAGTTGGGAAGAATGTCTGCTGGAGAGTGGTAGAATAAGTATTGGTGGAGAGGAACATAGCTTTAGTCTTCTTGGCATTTAATAGAAGCTTCTTTTCAAGCAATTTGTGTTGCAGCAGGGAGAATTCAGATTGTAGTAGATCATAGGCCTTTGTTGGTGATGGATTGCTTACATAAAGGACAGTATCATCTGCAAAAAGGTGAACATTAGATTTTGTGAGGCTTGAATCAATGTTGTTGATGTAGATGGCAAAGAGGATAGGGCCCAGGATGGAACCTTGAGGAACTCCTCTTAAGAGTGGTTTTGAGGAAGAAAGGTTGCCTTCACTTTTTACCTGCTGTATTCTACCAGAGAGGTAGCATCTGAACCAATTAAGAGAGATTGGGTCAAGGCCTAGGGAATGCAGTGAGGAGATTAGTAGATCATGATCCACAGTATCGAAGGCTTTACTTAAATCCAGAAATACAGCACAGATATTATTTTTTTTATCTAATTCAGACTGCCAGTCATTTGTAACTTTTGCTAAGGCAGAAATGGTGCTGTGCATGGCTCTAAACCCAGATTGAGCAGGATTAAGGAGGTTGTTAGCATTGAGGTAGTCATTTAGTTGGATGCTTACCAGTTTTTCTAACATTTTGGACAGCACTGGTAAGATGGAAATAGGCCTATAGTTGTTGAGATCCATGGGGTCCCCTGCTTTAAGGAGGGGAAACACTTGTGCTGTCTTCACAAAGAAGGAATAGAACCAGTAGATAAGGACAAGTTGAAGAGGTGAGTTGGGGGGGCTGCAATGGCATGCAGTGCAATTTTTAGAAAGAAGGGGTCCAGAGAGTCTGCACCAGCGCTTTTAGTGGTATCCAGATAGAGCAATAGGTCTTCTGCTTGTTTTAATAATATTGGCTTGAAAGAAAATGTAGAGGCAGCCTTCTGAACTTCAGTAGAATGGAGAGTAAGTTGTGAACGCAGTAGATTTGCTGGAGAGGAGTCAAAAGCTAGGCCTGCTGTAGTAAAGTGATTGTTGAAAGCATCTAAAATCTCATACTTGTCAGTGATAACCACATTATTGAGGTTCACTTGGGATGGTAAAGAGGTGCTAGAGTCTTGCCCTAGGATTCCTTGATAGTGCCCCAGAATCTGGCTGGGTTATGGTAGGAGGCATCCAGCTCTGCTGTATAGAAGGCAGCCTTGGCATCTCTCACTTTTTTTGTGCAGCTGTTTCTGGCTTTTCTGAATTGTAACCAGTCGTTTGGATCTTTGGTCTTCCTTGCCCTTTTCCAGAGCTTGTCTCTAGCAAGCAGTGCAGATTTAAGGTCAGCAGAGAACCAGGGACAGGATTTACGTTTTATTCTGACACTGGTAACTGGTGCATGTGTATTGAGGGCCCCTAAGATTATATCATTTAGCACCTGCAGTGCTAATTCCACAGAAGCTGTGAGGTAGAATTCTTGCCAGCATTTAGAGTGACACAGATCTTGGAGATATTCTGCAATATTAATGTTCTTTTTTGACCTTCTTGGGAGGAATTTTGCAGGGTTAGATGGCTTGACTGAAGATCTTATACCAGCTATGAGGCAGTGATCACTTATATCACTGAATAGCACTCCAGCGTGTGAATACAGATGGGGCTTATTGACCAACATAACATCAAGTAAGGTGCTATTACTTTTGTTTTTTGGGTTAATCCTTGTCGGTTCGTTATTAGTTGAGTGAAACCATGTGAGTCACAGAAAGATACTAGGGGTGCAGAAACATTGGATAGCCAGTTAAAGTTCAGATCGCCTAGAATAATGGTATGTATTGATACGTTGATGCTATGATGCTTTGTACAGCGCCTTGAAATATTTGAAAGACGCTGAACCAAATAAATTTTATTATTATTATTTATTATTATTATTATTATAAATGTATCACAGGCCTCATAGCTCGACCAGTCTTTCTAGGGGGGACCATGACAGTCTCTGTGTTTTGATCCCCTCCTTCAACAGTGTCTTCATTCATCAGGGGAACTTCCAGTGAGGTAGAGGGGCTAGAACCTGAGGCACCTTCAGCTCCAGGAGTGGCAAGCTCAGAGTCCACAACACTTAGTTCACAGGGAGAGTTTTGTGACACTGCCAGTGAATCATCCGGACACTCAAAATACCCCTCTTGTTCTGGTATATCACCAGTCTGTTCCAGTTCAACAGTTTCCTCCTCAGGCAGCTCATACAATTCCACTATGCACAGTGATTCTAGGTCATCCGACTCAATACTTGGCACTTCACTCTTGGGGAGTAGTGGCTCCAGGGACAAAGCTGGGGGCTTAGACAGTCCAGAAGGCCCAGTTTCATCTCCAGAATTTACTTGGGGATTGTCCCGAAACAATTGACTCAGTTTGTAAGAAGGGTAGTATTCGAGGCCGCACTCACTCTCCTCTGACATGGACTGACAGTCCCGTTCAACTGGGGTTATTGGTGGGGAACACTGTAACTCAACATTGGTAGGTGCAGACTTCCTTTGTTTTCGCTTTGCAGCAGCTCTAGTCAGTGGTCCAGAGGGAGCATTTTCTGGAGGCTCAGCATCAATCAAGATTTGGCCAATGGGCAGTAAGTGGTTTCTATGCATGGTTTTCACTTCTTTCGAATTATTTTCAGGTCTCAGTTTGTATACAGGCAGTTCATCTAATTTGCCTACCACGATGTGGGGGAGATGGTGCCACCTATCAGCAATCTTATGTTTGCCATGCAGTCCCAGATTTCGTTGCAACACACGATCCCCCTCCTGGAGTTCCAGTGCTTTCACTTTTTTGTCATACCTTTCCTTGTTGGCCAGATTTCTTTTGGCAGCCATGGTTTGAGCCAATTGATATGCATGATTTAATTGGGCCTTTAACTTTTGCACATACTATAAATGATTATCAGCTCGAACCCCATCAGGGGAAACCCCTAAACATGCATCTACTGGCAATCAAGCTTCTCTTCCAAACATCAGGTGGTAGGGGAAGAACACAGTGGCATCACTTTTGGTGCAGTTGTAGGCATGTACCAAGGTGCTGATTTGTTGGCTCCATCTAGGCTTGTCCTTAGGGTGGAGGGTGCTCAGCATATCTAGCAGAGTGCGGTTGAGACGTTCAGGCTGTGGGTCCCCTTGGGGGTGGTAAGGGGTGGTTCTGGACTTTTGCACTCCCCACAGAGAAAGCATCTCTTTGATCAGACGACTCTCAAAATCCCACCCTTGATCAGAATGGATTATTTGTGGTGCCCCATAGTGAACAAAGGATTTTTCTATAAGCACTTTGGCCACAGTTGAGGCCTTCTGGTCCCTCGTGGGAAAAGCTTGGGCATATCTGGTGAAATGGTCAGTGACCACCAGCACATTACTAATATTTCTTTGATCTGGCTCCAAACTCAGAAAGTCAATACAGATGAGTTCCATGGGGGCACTGGAGGTGATGTTAACAAGAGGGGCAGCCCTCTGTGGCAAAGCTTTCCTCTGTAAGCAGCGACTACAAATTCTAATGTGTTGTTCGACATCAGCCCCCATTTTAGGCCAATAAAATCTGGATCTTACCAAGTCAAGTGTCCTGTCTATACCAAGGTGTCCCATGTGGTCATGTAGGGGTCTCAGCACTAAGTCTCGAAAGGCAGTGGGCAAAACTAGCTGTTGCTTGTCTATTTGTCCCCCTCTGTCTACTGTTTCTCTATATAACAGTCTATTGATCAATTTCAACTTAGGACCTTACTTGTATGACAGTGCAGTTCTCAAGTCAGTGGAACGCAATTTGGACACATCTTTCCCTGCGTGGAGGGCTTCTAAAACTGATTTGATCATGGGATCTCGGGATTGAGCCCACTTAATATTGTCATTGTCGAATTGAGGCAAAGCACTAATGTCTAAGGCAGAGAAGTGGCAAAAAGCAGTAGGTATGCAATTTTCAGAGGGCCCCAAAAAATCCACCAAACAGTTCACTGGGTCTGGGACCACTGGCTCCTCTTGGTCAAACTTCTGGCAGAGTGCTCGAATATCAGGTTCTGACAGTCTGATCCAGTCATTTCGAGGAGCAGGCCTCCGGGAGAGAGCATCAGCATCTATGTGGCTCAGGCTTGCAGCATAATTGTATGTGGATAATGCAGAGAGCCACCTGTGGCCAGTGGCATCCAACTTAGCTGAAGTTTGAACATAAGTCAAGGGATTGTTGTCAGTTTTTACCAGTATCTTAGCCCCATACAAATATTCGTGGAATTGGTCCACAATGGCCCACTTCAGGGCTAGGATTCTAACTTGTATACTGGATAGTTCTTTTCGGAAGGGGTCAGGCTTCTGCTGGCAAAAGCCACGGGTCTCAGACCATTTTCATGTTCCTGGTACAACACAGCCCCCAACCCTTGCAAGCTAGCATCAGTGTGCAGGGCATAAGGTTTTGTTGGATCTGCATAGGCCAATACAGGAGTGTGGGTACGTTGATATATAATCTCATGAAAAGCAGTCTCACAATCAGATGTCCAGCAGGCCCCAACTACTTCATTTGGGTGGAAATACACTCTCTCAGTCTCAGGGGACGTTGACTTTTTGTATTTTTTGTGGGTTGGAGGGTACCTTTGAGTAAGATTAAGTAAAGGGTGGATCACTCTTGAATAGTCCTTGATGAAACACCGATAGTAACCACAGAAACTCAGGAATCTTTGCAGTTCTTTTAGATTGTGGGGCTGTGGCCAGGTGGTCAGGGCCTCAACTTTACTCGGGTCTGTCTCTATCCCTTCAGTGGATACTATGTGTCCCACATACTTTATGGATGTTTGGAAGAATTGACACTTATCGATGGACAACTTCAGGCCAAAGTCTTCCAGTCAGTCCAACACCTTGAACAATCTGGCCTCATGTTCCTCCAGCGAGTTGCCAAACACAACAACATCATCCAAATACACCAGGTACTCTAATAGGTTCATGTCCCCCACTGCACACTCCATTAATCGTTGAAAAGTGGTTGGGGTACCGGAAATCCCTTGAGGCATCCTCATGAACTCATAGAAACCCAGCGGGCAGATAAAGGCCATCTTCTCATGATCTTCCGGGGCCATCGGGATCTGGTAGTACCCGCTGCAAAGATCCAGCACAGAAAACCACTTGCTGCCGTTCAGGCAGTCCAACACATCTTGAATGCATGGCATTGTATACTGATCCGGGATAGTCCACCGGTTCAAGGTGCGATAATCTATGCACATCCTTACTGTCCCATTCTTTTTCCTTACTACCACAATGGGGGAAGCACACGGGCTTCTGGATTCTTGTATTACACCAGCAGCTAGCATCTCTTGCAGATGTTGTCTCACATCGTCTATGTCAGCAGGTGCCAGGTGTCGAGACCTCTCATGGAATGGCCTATTATCATGCAGCCGGATATGGTGCTCAGCCCCCTGTAAGCAGCCTACGTCCCACTCCTTCAAAGAAAACACCTGGTCCCTCTGGGCAAGCTTCTTACTGACTCTCACTTTCCATTCAGCTGGCAACGGGGAGTTACCAAAATCAAACAAGTCAGGCGTTACTCTATCACTTTTTCCCGAATTCTTGTTACTGGGTAGCACTGCAGTATCCGCACAATGCACATTAGCCAGGGTGCAGCCTCTGTTAACTCGAATCTCCCTGTCAGACACGTTATGAACTTGAACCATTACTCTTCTGGCAAAAGCATGGGCTCTAGCAGGCAGAATACTTGGCTTGGCCAGCAGCAACTCGGGCAATTTTCCATCTCCTGGTGCATCCAGCATTAATATTTTATTCTTGACATGCTTTTTTATACGAGCCTCTCCTTGTAGGATACATTGGGCATTTGGTGCCAAAATCAGAAACTCAGGATCCTTTTTCCAGACAACCCCAACCGGTTCCTCTGGTTCCATTTTGTCAGTATCCTTCTGGGCGTCATAGGCCCTGCGAATCAAGGCCGGAATTCATAGAGCTCTACCAGTCCGGGACCCCTGTTTTTCATAACACAACTGTGCCAGCTGCCTAAACATATGTGCATTAGTTCCAATCAGTAACGGAACCCCATCATACAGTCTGGTAAGGGGACACACTAAGGCCAAGGTCTCCACTTGTTCTGCCACTCCAGCCACAGAGGTGGGAAAGGACAACCAAATTCAGATATAACCAGAGTAGGGGTAGGCCTTCTCACTCAAACCGCAAACATGTAGTCCTTCTAATGGTTGCAGGGGTACGTTAGACAAATGCTTCTGATACCAGTCCTGGAACATAATTGTCACTTGGGAGCCACTGTCTAACACAGCTCTTGTGGGTACTCCATCCACTTTCACAGTAGTCTCCATGGAAGGACCCACCACTTCGGACCATACGGGTGGCATTGATTGGGATGTCGATCGGGCATTGGCCCTGGTGGCAAAATTTTTCCAGGTGGCTCCCCCTGGTGACCGGGCATAGGTTTGCGATGCCAGGCCATTAACCTGTTGGTAACTTATCTCAGGTTCTTTGGCAGGTGACAAGCAGACTGAAAATGTCGATCCTCCCCATAACGGTAGCAGAGCTTAATGTCTCTAGTGTTCTTGGAGGGGTGGTCTCTTTTCTGTTGGGGCACCTTTGGAGCCCTGCAGGGCTCTTCCTGAACTGGGGGCTTGTACAGTTGGGCTTCTGGATCTCCACTTCTATTGGGGGTGAGGGCAGCCCTTTGCAGCTCCCCCACCATCTCTCTTAAGTCCCTTAGTTCTGCTCTCAGGTTACCCTCAGTCTGGGTCTCAGGGGAAACAACATGCACTCCCACTCCACTTTTAGGCTCAGGGGGAGCCTGATACAGATCCAGTTCTCTGTATGTCTCAGTCAGTTCCTTAATCAAACCTCTCAACTGTTGAATCTCATCTGGCTCAGTCTTTTCAGGGGTCTGACAAGGGTTCACAGCCCCAGCATAGGGTTCCCAGCCCTCTTCATCAGTTTCAATCTCACGGATCTCTCTCATCAAGTGGCAATACTCTGGAGGGCTGGCCCTTCTGTCTTGCAATTTGAGTTTCAGTAGTATTATGCTTGAAAATCTTACTGACTTCAATATGTGGTCTAATCTGACCTGGTTTAACGCTTGGGCAGGCACTCCCCCTTTTCAGTGGGCCTTCTGCAAAGCCCTTTCTATCCTGGTCACAAATGCAGACAATTTCTCATTCCTCCACTGTTTAGCTGACTTGAACTTCCATAATAGATCATCTCCGGTTTCTGTGCTGCCAAATACTCCCTCTAAGGTGGAAAGATATTCTGCTGCAGTGGCCTCCGGACTAGTGGCCCGTAGGAATCGAATGGCTTCCAGGGCAGGACCTCTCAAACTTTCCATCAAATGCTTCCTCTTTTCCCCCTCGGAACACTGCCATTCTTGTACTAAAGGGGTATCATAGTCCATCCAGGTCTCCAAATTATCTTCCCCTGAAGGCACTGGGACAGTACCGGAGAAAAGTCTCAACCTCCGATAGGATTCCAGTTGAATGGGGGGAATTACCATAGGGGGTGTGGCTAGTATGGAGCTCTTGGGGGACCCAGGAGATGTACCTGGGGAATTCAAGGGCGTTTGGTCACCTGAGAGGTCTAATACCTTTACCAGTTCCTGTGCACTTGTCTCTTCTGAGGCTAACAACTTAAGCAGATTTTCTTTAAAGCTATTAGGACTAGGGGACCCACCCGGGGTGGCCAGACCACTACGTACATGAATAACCCTCCATCCCTTCTGGGCACCTTTGGGCAAAATCACAGAGGGCACCTTTTCAGGGTCTTTCGGGGTACTGCATAAAAGTAGCACTTGCAGTGTTTGTTCAAGCAAGTCAGCATATCGCCCCTTTGCTTCAACTTTGCCCATACACTTAACATGTTCTACAGTGGACAGAATGTCAGCATTTTTAATCCCCAAGAGGACATCCAGCAATAGAACAGCCTTTTGGGAGTCCATTTCCTCAGCTTCGCACCACCCCATCAATTTGTGCACCATCAACTTAAGGGGGTCAAGTTTTAACTTGGGCGTGGTGGTACTCCCCTCCATTTTTTCCTTTAAGTTAAACATAATGGGATAATTCCTTCATGTGGCCACTAGAGGACACTAATCTCAGTGGTGCCTCCAAGATGTAACCCCCAGGTGGCGCTATCCCAAGGGCTACTACCCCTGCCTGCTGGACCACCAACAGGTTGAGGGGCCTAGGTTCTATGGCGGGTGCCTCCACTCAGAGGTCAAGGTTTGTAATGGTTGGTCGAGTTTGGTCACGGCCCTCTGGGACACTGAGACCCCCTTCTAATCCATCTAATGATCCACACAATACACAAGAATTACAGTACCAATACCCCACATGTACACACTGTTCAATCATAAGGTACCACTTACCCTCGAGACCGATTCTGAAGTTAGTCTCGGAGGACTCCATGTAAAATAAGGTTGATCAACATACACAAACCAATGCAATGTCTGCTATATAGGTACTGATACTTCAGACAGTTTAAAGTCAATAACATCAAATCTGGTTTAATTAAGGGGAGTGGAACACGGGAGGGGGAGATCAAGCTGATTGGCGGAATTAAATCACAGTACTGTGCACTCATACAGGGTCTTAAAAGTCACACTCTGGGTACCCAAGTTGGAGGGGGGCTAGCCAGGTCCGTTGCCCGGGGTTGGCCGGCAGGTGCAGATGGATAGGGCCCTGTAGGAAAAAAATATGCACAACACCCAATTGTAATCCGGAGCCGGATGGCTTAGTCCTTGAGGAAATGAAATAAAGAAAATCAGACAAAACACTGGTGATTGTTAACAGCTTGCAGGGGGATGCCCTGATTTGTACTCACACTACCCCTGCTGAGAACCTCATGCAGATGGCTGTTCTGGATTGCCAGACAAACAAGGCAGGGAGATTAGATTCTACTGGCCAGACCCAACTGCTTTGACTAGCAGACGGTTAGTCTAATTACATTCAGTTCGACTTTCAGCTTACACCGCATGGTGACAAGAGAACCGGAATAGCTATTCTTCACAATTCAATTCAATTCAATCTTTATTTATAAAAGGCGCCTTTCTAAAACCAAGGCTCCTGTACATTGCATCATAAAACAATAAATAATTAAAACAATATTAAAATAGACTTGACAACGGCATTCAGAAATCATTATATGCTAGGCTAAAAAGGTACGTTTTTAAAGCATCCTTAAAACTATGGACAGTCGTGCAATAACGCACCTGACGAGGTAGAGAATTCCACAGGTTTGGGGCCATAAAACTAAAAGATCTGGCCCCTGAAGTTATTAAGCGAACCCTGGGAATCTCTAGCAATCCCTCGTCAGTGGATCGGAGAGAATGGGAGGGACAGTAGGGACAAAAGAGATCTTTCAGGTAGCCAGGTCCCTGGTCATGTAGGGCCTTATAGGTCAGCAAACTGACCTTGAAGGTGATATGCCAGCATATTGGCAGCCAGTGCAGTCCGCAGAGCACAGGCGTTATATGACTGGACCTAGAAGAACCAGTCAATAGCCTGGCTGCCGCATTCTACACTAGCTGCAAGTGGCAAATCTCAGCCCCCGGTAGTCCACGATAAAGGGCATTGCAGTAGTCAAGGCGGGAGGTAACAAAAGCGTGGACCAAGGTAGGAAGATCATCAGGAAGAACCAGGTGATTCACCCGGGCAATGTTCCTCAGACGGTAAAAAGAGGTTTTGACAACTGCCGACACCTGAGATTTAAGTGTCAGTCATCAAACACAATGCCCAGGTTCCGCACCCAGTCTGAGGGAGTTAGCTGTACACCCTCAAGCCATAAACCCAAGGGTGATCCAGCCAACAAGCCCACCTACCGGCGACCCTGGTCCACAACCAACACCTCAGTTTTCAAGCCTTCAGCACATTTATATGTAAAGGAAATTACTATACCAGGCAGCTGCTCCTAGGTCCCTATCACACTTACTGCAAATACCCAGGAGTTCACACAGCAGCGTCAGTTCCTGACAGACCGAGCGTGATTCAGCAATTTCTCCAGTCTTCTACAGGATGAGTCTGGTTTCCACTTTTCCGCCTTCCTTCCTTTCAGTCACCTCGGATTCAGTCTGATTCAAGTTTGCAATGGCAACAGACCAACTTCAGGCCTCTCATGCACTTCCCGCACGAAACTATACCATACAGAAGCACAGAGCTCCTTCTCTCTTCACGGTCACAACTGATCTGATCTCCCAGTCGCAGTGCAGAGCATTCTCTTCAGGCGCCACTTGGTCCAGTTGGTGGACTCAGCTGTCAATCACTCCAAAGCTCTCTCAGTGGGTGCAAAAAGGCACCAAGGTCCAAAACTTCACTTCCCAGAATTACTAGCTATACCTTCTCTTGTAAGCCGGCACCCAGGAGAGTCAGAATTCTGGTTGGTCCAAACAGTCTCCATTTTTTAGCTCCCCTAATCCCATTGGTCCCAGAACAGCAGTTTAGGTCCAAAATGGAGGGGCAACACACACAGAGTCCCAGCTGTAACAAAAGCAGGTAAGACAAACTACAATATTACTAATGCTTTAAATGTTTACAGGGAAACAAGCATATCGTTCAGATGGGCTCCCTTTGCGCCTTCGGTGACCGCAAAATGAAGCAATTACCCCGGAGTTCAGGCGAGATTCGTGCAGGGAAAAACCAGCACCCCTTGAAAAGCATCAATTATGTCTGCAAGCAGACAGCTCTTAAAGAGCCAGTATGTGGAGGCTCTACCAGCACTCACAGTGCCATTCTGACGGCTTAAACGCTGAATGCCAGCAGGCAAGGGAAACACTTAAGCAAGCTCCTAGGAGGCTTTTTAAGAAACCCCATTTGTAGGGATATTACACGTGGATAATTCAGGGTTGTTTTCTTTAGACAAGGACTTGGGGCAAACATCCAGGAAAGAGAAAAGGAAGGGCAGGTATCTGCTGGATGTCGACGGACAAGAAGAGGCCAGACTTGAGAGGTCAACAGAAGAGATGGTATCAGCAGATTTAACAGTTGAAAACTGGACTGGACTGGAAAGGGCGGTTGGTAAGACTATTATCATCAATCTGTCAGACTATAGCCTAACAGCAGCAGAAGAAAGTGTTTTGAATAAGGGGTTCTCTTTTATACCCACAACTGATTTAGATTTTTTTCAATTAATAATTGATTTGTATTGACCGTGCAGGATATTAACTCTGAAGAGTTTCTATAATACTAAAAGCATTACAGATGGACAAACAGAAAATGTGAATGCTAATCTAGTAAAGGGGTTAAATAATAGCACTAGAACTGTTATTCCAACACAAGAGGTTCTAGAGGCCTTAGTAGCATCAGAAGTTGAAGTTGATAATGTGAATGTGGCCCAGATTACTAGTCATGAGAGGAGAAAACCAAGCACCTTTTGCGCCCCACAGCCTCCAGCTGTGACTACTTTTTTGAAGCTATGCGAGAGGGACATAAATGAATTAAAAACAGAAGAATTTGAACCAAATGTTCATAATGTAACTGTATAAGAAAGGTAGGGTATAGTTTCATTAAAAAAACAACAAGCAAATAATAAAAACAGCAGATACAGGGGGAAGTGTGGTTCTGCAAAGTAGCACTGACTGTATAAAAGAGTCAGAAAGACAGTCATCACAGAGAGTTTTACATACCAGTTAATAGAGATCCCACCCCTGACTTAAAGAAAAAAAGTGGATGATTTCATTTTATGGGCATATAATGCAAACCTTATCAATAGTAGGGAAAAAGATTTTCTCGTCACTGAACATCCTCCGAAAGCCCAATTCTATACCCTCTCTAAAGTCCATAAAACCCTGGAGAATCCACCTGGTAGGCCCATCATTTCAGTTACTGGAACAGTGATAGAACCTTTAGCTAGGTTCATGGACAATCACATTAAGGGACTTGTAGCTCATCTGCCATTATATTTAAGGGTACTAGTGACATCCTTAATAAATTAAGGCAAATTAAGCTAAATGGAGGTGAGCTACTAGTTATCCTGGATATAGCATCATTGTAGAAACATAGAAACATAGACTTTGATGGCAGATAAGGACCACTTGGCCCGCCCAGTCTATCCATTTCCCTACCTATTGGATAAGCTGCAGATCCCAGTTAACCAACAGCCTACTTCCTCCTATCCCCCACTATAATTGCCTTATGTTTGTCTCATACATTCTTGAATTCCCCCATTTTTGACCCCACAATCTCCTCAGCAAGGCCATTCCATGCGTCCACTACCCTCTCTATGAAAAAAATACTTCCTCACATTGCCCTTGAGCCATCCCCGCTCTATCTTAAAATTGTGCCCCCTTGTTCTTGCACATCTCTTTTTCTGAAAGATGCTACCCTTTTGGACTTTGTTGATTCCCTTGAGGTACTTGAAAGTTTCTATCATGTCCCCCCTCTTGCTCCTTTCCTTGAGGGTATATATATTAAGCTTCTTTAGTCTTTCTTTATATGGTTTCTGGTGCACACCCTGCACCATTTTAGTTGCCCTCCTCTGGACTGCCTCCATCCTGTCTATATCCTTGCAGAGAGTGGGTCTCCAGAACTGCATGCAGCACTTCAGATGTGATCTCACCAACTATCTGTACAGAGAGATGACAACTTTTTGTTTTCTACTGGTGATGCCTCTCCCAATGCATCCCAGTATCCTCCCAGCCCTCCTTCCTGCCTTTTCACACTGCCTGCCTACCTTTAGGTCATCTGATATGACTACCCCAGGTCCCTTTCCATTTTTGTTGTTGTTAGTACCTCCCCCATTGTGTACTCTTTCCCTGGGTTTTTGTTTCCCAGGTGCATTATTTTGCACTTCTTTGCATTGAATCTAAGCTGTCATATTTTTGACCGTTCCTCCAACCTTGCCTAGTCCCTTCTCATCCTTTCCACCCCCCTTGTGTATCAACCCTGTTGCAGATCTTTGTGTCATCTGCAAAGAGGCATAGTTTTCCTTCCAGTCCCTCTGCAATGTCACTTATAAAGATGTTAAAAAGAGCCGTCCCCAATACTGAACCCTGCGGTACCCCTCTAGTAACTATCTTTTCTTTGGAGTGGACTCCATTTACTATTATCCTCTGCATCTCATTGTCCAGCCAATTATTTACCCAGGCTACCACCTTGGGACCCGCTCCCAGATTGGCCAACTTGTTTATTAATCTGTTGTGTGGGACTGTGTCAAATGCCTTGCTAAAGTCTAGGGAGGCCATGTCTACAGCACCTCCCTGGTCTACTACTTTGGTCACCCAGTCAAAGAAATGCATTGGATTCATCTGACATGACCTTCCTGCTGTGAGTCTATGCTGCCTTGGATCCTGTGCCCTGCTGGCATCTAGGTACTCAACAATTCTTTCTTTCAGAAGTGATTCCATCATTTTCCCTACCACTGAGGTCAAACTAACAGGTCTGTAGTTTCCTGCCTCTGTTTTGCTCCCACTTTTGTGAAGGGGAATCACATCTACCTTCCTCCAATCCTCAGGCACCACACCATCCTCCCATGATTTGTTAAAAAGGGTAGTCAGTGGTGTCACTAGTTCTCCCTTTAGTTCTTTGAGAATTCTGGGATAAATCCCATCAGGCCCCATTGCCTTGTTCACCTTGAGTTTTAGAAGTTCTTTCAGGACCCTTTCTTTTGTGAATGGACTGGTATTGACCCCCTATCCAGAGTGCTTCTATTGTTTGGTTTAGGTATGTCCCCTCCTCTTCTTTTGTGAATACCGAACAAAAGTATTCATTCAGTATCTCTTCCTTTTCACTGTCACCTTCTGCCCACCACCCTCCCCCTTTATTAAGCGTCGCTATCCCTCGCTTGGTCTTTTTTCACTCACTAATGTACCTATAAAGGATGTTATCCCCCTTCTTAACTGAGTTGGCTATCTTTTCCTCAGTTTGGACCTTTGCTGTTCTAACTGCCTTCCCCACTTCCTTCTGCTTTAACAGATAGAATTCTCTGTCCTGCTCCTTCTGTGATTCTTATACTTTCTGAATGCTATCTTTTTCTCCCTAACCTTCCCTGCCACCTCTTTTGAGAACCATAGTGTTTTTTTTCCTTCTTCTGTTTTGTTTATTTGCTTCACACAAAGGATGGTTGCCTCTGTGATGGCAGTTTTGAGTTTGCCCTATTGTTCCTCCATCCTTCCTTCCTGCCCTTTTGCTAATGCATTCCTTAGGCACTCTCCTATTCTACCAAAGTCTGCCCTCCGAAAGTCCAGTACCCTTGCTTTTGTATGGCTTGACCCTATGGCTGTGTTTATTATGAACCACACTGTCTGGTGGTTGCTTGGTCCCATATGGCTACCCACTTCTAAATCCGAGATCCTCAAACCCATCCCCGTTTGAGAGTACCAGGTCTAAGACTGCTCCCTCCCGAGTGGGTTCCAACATTAGCTGCCTGAGGCATGCCCCCTGTAAGGCATTGAGAATGACTCTAATCTTGAATGTGGCTGCAGCAAATGTGCCCCAGTTAACATCTGGCATATTCAGGTCCCCCATCAACAATATCTCTCCTTTACCTGTAATTCTAAGG
Organism: Neoceratodus forsteri; assembly: GCA_016271365.2. NCBI lineage: Eukaryota > Metazoa > Chordata > Ceratodontiformes > Ceratodontidae > Neoceratodus > Neoceratodus forsteri. The sequence goes on along the minus strand of CM057458.1, from coordinate 157,763,792 downwards.
ATGTCTCCTATCATTTCCTTATATTCAAATATTCTGCATGATGGGGGTCTAAAGGCAGTTAGACACTAGCTGGTAAAAGGAACCTATGGTTCTAGACCAGACACAGAGTTTCTGGTGGACATGACCAGGTTTGTTCTGGAGGGTAATTATTTTTGTTTTGGGAAAAACATTTTTCATCAACAAAAAGGGACAGCCGTGGGGGCAAGCCTGGCACCGAACTATGCCAATTTGTATCTTGGGCATTGGGAGGAAGGTGCAATTTGGGGCAAACAATGTAATTGTTTTTGGAAAAACATTCTGATGTGGCAGTGCTTCACTGATGATATCTTCATGGTGTGGCAGGGGAGGAGGAGGAACTTCCATCTTCTTCTGCCCTTAGCATCAGATCAAGAAATGCTGCCTCTTTTTACATTCACTTGTGCGCATGTGCAAGGAATGTCTTGCACCAGTACGACTTTTGGAGGTGTGTGACCCTCCTCCTGAATCCAGTGCTCAGTGTAGCAGGCATGACCCTACTGGACCAATACATGCTGAGCTGAGTATGACAGAAGTTCAGCTGTGTTGGTCTTCACTTCAAAGAAAAGGTCTGCTGCAGTCAGCAGTGGCAGCATGTATGCAATTAGCCTACATGTCAGCCGAACTGCTGTCATGCACAGCTCGTCATTAAAAAACCCTCCCGCTTCTTCCCTCTGCTAATATCCTCCCCCTCCCTTGTTAGTGTGCTCCCCACCCTGACGTTGTGTGCCAAGGGGGGTGCCCAATCCCCCTCGGCTCATGCGCCTCCCCCCAGCACAGTGTGGCTGACGGGGGTTCCCAGTCCCCTGTCGGCTGCAGCCTGCCCCCAAACAAACACCCAGTTGGCACGTTGGGAGCCCACCCCAGTGTGCTCATGTCTCCCACCCATGCACACTGTATGGCCGGCGGGGGTGCCCAATCCCCTCCGGCTCCAGTCCCCCCCCAATAAACAGGTAGGTGGCATGCTGGAAGCCCACCCCAGCATGCCGAAAGAGTCCTTTTTTTTCTTTTTTTTTTTTTAAATCCTGTGAAAGAAAAACAGTCCCTCAGTAATTCCCTGCCCCCCCCGCCAACCTACACCCACCCTCGGGGCACCCACCTCCTCACACACCCCTTCACACCATACTTACCTCTGGAGCCTGGTGCGACGATCTTCGGTGGACCGGGAACCAGTCTGCACTCTTCAAAGCCAACTGCAAACTGAAGAAATGCCGGTAAGCTGTATAATGGCATAAATAGGGTTTTTCCAACTTAGGTGGATATCTTGGCCATTGTTTTGACTTTTGACACCAAATTTTCAACATGGGGTTCCTGACAACCCTTCTCATGAATTCAGTCACTGTCATGGCATTATTCAGTCCTAAAAGGGATTTTACGGTCACTGCGTGGAATCATCTTTCAGGACCAAGTAACGAAACAATGGTGTTGGTGTTCTGAGGTGGGCTCTCAAAATGCCTATGTCACAAATTTGGTGAAAAAATTCCAAAAATGACTGCTTTAGGATTGTGCATTGCACAGTTTCCATACGCACTCATAAGTTCGAGAATTCATAATATTTTCACTCTAGATTTTCAACATAGGCATATTTCCCATACCTCCTTATGAACAGTGCAGCTGTCAATTTTCACATCCTGGCCAAAATGTGTTTTCACGCTTCTGGCGCAAAATGGCGTGGTCACTGCTGGAAATCAGTGTTCGCTACAGAGTAAGACAATCACAGTGACACTGTTCATGAGCAGAGGTCCTAAAATACCTATGTTGAAAATTTGGTGGCAAAAGTCCATAAAATGGCTGTGTTACGGGCGTGCGTTGCTCAGTTTCCACGCGCACTTGTAACTTAGCAAATTTATCATATTTTCACACACCAAATTTTCAACATTTGCATTTTCCCACACCTCCTTATGAACAGTACAGCTGTCATTTTTCACATCCTGGCCAAAATCTGTTTTCACACTTCCGTCAAAGAATAGTGTGGTCGCTGTGGGAAACCAGGGTTCGGTACAAAGTAAGAAAATCATAGTGGCACTGTTCATGACCAGAGGTGACAAAATGCCTATGTTGAAAATTTGGTGAAATAATTCCATTGAACGACTGTGTTACAAGTGCGGGTTGCGCAGTTTCCACACAGGCTCGTACCCTTGAGCACAACCAGGGCATTAAGGTTCCTAAGGCAGACACTTAAGAAGTATGAGGGTGAAATGTTACTCAGATGCAAGAGGAGTTGCAGAGAGGTACTCTGTTGGGATATGGATGCTGAAGGGACATGGATACATCTGGGGGCCCTGCACAAATGCCAAACAGCAATGCAAATACCAGCAAGTGAATGTACGGCATTGACATATGCTTGTTTACTAGCTGTACTAGTGAACTGTAAGTTATTTAAGCAATATACCATAACAGAGAGTGAGTATATTGATGGATTTACCACACCTGGTGTGGTTCGGTCACGAGGCACAGCCGAGTGACTTAACCACACCAGGTGTGGTAAATCCACCCATATACCCACTCCCTGTCATGGTATATTGCTATTATACAATGTTCAACTTTTTTTTTTTTTAGTGATATAAAACTTTTAAAGTGGGTATACTGGAGGATTTATCATGGTCATGTGATGTGTTTTGACCAATGAGGTTACAGGATTTTCATACCCCCATTGTATAATATTTGCTTTATGGAGGTAGTCCATGAATAAAAGTAGTTCCTTCAAATGCCCAAGATATAAATTGGCATAGTTCGGTGCCAGGCTTGCCCCCTTGGCTGTCCCTTTTTGTAGATGAAAAAACTCCCCCCACCCAAAAAAAAAAAATAGTTACTCTCCAGCATAAACCTGATCTTGTCCACTAGTGACTCTGTGTCTGGTCTAGAACCATATGTCCTTTTTTCCAGACAGTATCTAACTGCCCTTAGGCCCTCAACATGTATAATATTTGAATGCAATGATTCTGTATCCAGTGTAACTAGTAGCTCACCTCCATTTAGCTTAACTTGCCTTAATTTATCAAGGATGTCACCAGTATCCTTTAACTATGATGGTAGATGAGCTGTAACTCCCTTAATGTGATCGTCCACGAACCTAGCTAAAGGTTCTGTCACTGTTCCAATACCTGAAATGATGGGCCTACCAGGTGGATTCTCCAGGGTTTTATGGACTTTAGAGAGGGTATAGAATTGGGCTTTCAGAAGATGTTCAGTGACAAGAAAATATTTTCCCTACTACTGATAAGATTTGCATTATATGCCTAGAAAATGAAATCATCCACTTTTTTCTTTAAGTCAGGGGTGGGATCTCTATTAACCTGGCATGTAAAACTCTCTCTGTGATGACTGTCTTTCTGACTCTTTTATATAGTCAGTGCTGTTTTGCAGAACCACACTTCCACTTTTATCTGCTTTTTTATTGTTATTTGGTTGTTGTTTTTTAATGAAACTATAGCCTCCCTTTCTTGTATAGGTTGCATTATGAAAATTTGATTCAGACTCTTCTGTTTTTAATTCATTAATGTCCCTCTTGCATAGCTTCAAAAACGTAGTCACAGCCAGAGGATGTGGGGGGCAAAAGGTGCTTGGTTTTCTCCTCTCATGACTAGTAATGTGGGTCACATTCACATTATCAACTTCAACTTCTGATTCTGCCAAGGCCTCTAGAACCTCTTGTGTTGGAATAACACTTATAGTGCTATCATTTAACTCCTCTACTGGATTAGCATTCACATTTTATGTTTGTCCACCCATAATGCTTTTAGTATCATAGAAACACTTCAGATTTAATATCCTGCACAGTCGATATAAATCAGTTATTAATTGAAAAAAATCTAAATCAGTTGTAGGTATAAAAGATAACCCTTTTTTCAAAACAATTTCTTCTGCCACTGTTAGGTTATAGTCTGACAGATTGATAATATTAGTTTTACCAACTGCGCTTTCCAGTCAAGTACAGTTTTCAACTGTTAAATCTGCTGATACCATCTTTTCTGTTGACCTCTCCAGTCTGTTTGATCTCCTACGGCCTCTTCTTGTCCATCGTCATCCAGCAGATACCTCCCCTTCCTTTCCCTTTCCTGGATGTTTGCCCCAAGTCCTTGTCTAAAAAAAAACTTGAATTATCTGAGTCACTAGTGTAGCTAGTATCAGAAGCACTGGTGGTACTTGCTGACTTTTCTTGTTCTTTCATAAGGTTCCTTGGATTAACTGTGATCAATATTTTATGTGATTCTTATGTATAAAAGGGCACTTTTTCTTTGTAATTATCTGATTGAAGGAAGTGTTTGTGACTCTGGCAAAAACACACAATCAATCTGTCTCTGCAAAGTTTTCAAAATGCAAGGTTAACTTTTCGCAAGACGTCAGTGTACGCTGTGATGAAGCTCACACCTTTTAAAGTCCTGTAGCTCCAACATGGTATATCATTGTTACCTGCTATATTTCTGTCCTAGGAAATCCATGAGTGAGTTCAGAAAGTTTTTGAGCTGTGAGGTTAGTAACACATTCAGTTGTTGGTTTGAGTCAGCTGCCATCAGCATGAGTATGAATCTATATCTGTGTGTACTTGTGTTTTTTTTTCTTCTGGCCCCAATCTGGTTCAATTTGAATGTGTATTTGTTAGCTTGTGTGGGGTAGATTTTTGAACACATTTTATTTATTTTTTATTTGTTTAGGAAATCGGAATTACAACCCTTTGAGTCATAGACTCGTTTCCAAAGGCTCCACTTCAGAATAAAGCATAGACATTCATACAGTGCACACATAGAATAAATGTGGGTGAGCAATCATACGGAGTATAAGTACAATGACACTGGTTAATGCCTATACATTTGGTAGCTAAAACAGGGCAGCGCTAGCGACATATTTACCTAATGCGCATTTAAGACCTATACAATTGGTAGCTAAAGCAATGCATGATATGAGTTGGTAGTAAGCCGCCTCAGGGAGGCCTTGTCTTATACATAGTACAATGCATTCATAGTCCAGTGCAACTATATGGTAACTGGGGGAGGTGAGGAGCCTGTAGGCTAGAAATAGTGAGGGCTCTCCACTGCCTGGCCAAGGGTGGGTGCATGGACTAACAGCGAGGTGCAGGATCAACTGTTTACAGGTTACACTGGTATTGATGTGAGGAGAGGATATGGGCCCTTAAGGTGGCTTTAAAAGGACCTAGATTGGTGATTGATGTGACAGCCGGTGGGAGGGCATTGTATCAGGATGGAGCTCTAAGGGGGAGGGATCGTTGGGCCAGGCCCTAGGCACCTTCCAGATAGTTTTTGGGGCAGCCCGTGTGGATGCTGAGATGGTGGCTGCCTGAAGAGAAGCCATGACACCAACTGGGGTTAAACCCAGGTTGATTTTTTTGGTGAAGAGACAGGACTGGTATAATAGTCTTTCCTCAAGGGAGAGGATATTGATGAGCACATATAGGGTGCAAGAATGTGTAATTCTGTCGGCACCAGAGATAAGCTGGCAGGCCTTATTGATGACTACTTGTATTTGATGAAGTGCTGTAGGGTCAGTGGCAGCATAGATTGTGAGGCCATAGTCCACCAGCGAAAAGACTGAGGAGGTAATGACTAGGTGAAGTGCTTCAGGTGGCAGGCAGTCTTTATGTTTGTACAGGAGACCAATGCAGGTGTTGGTGGCGGAGGTGAGGATTTTTATATGTTCGTGGAATGAGAGGGAAGAGTCAAATGTAATACTAGATACTTATACTTTTGGACCTGTTCCAGTGGGATGAGAGAGGCGGAGAGTATTTCCAGAGGGAAGTCCTTTGATCTGTTTTGGCAGTGGGCATAGAGCATCATCTTAGTTTTTTTAATGTTGACCACCAATCTGTGTTCAGCAAACCAGTGTTCAATCTGAGAGGAGTTTTGTAAGGTACGCTGGAGAGAGAGAGAGGATCAGGATGTGTGGCATAAAGAACAACGTTGTCCATGTGGAGGAGAAGGTCACCATGGCAGGATTTAGGCAGGGCATTGAGGTAGATGCTGAATAGCAGGGGACCCAGGATAGATCCCTGAGGGTCTCCTGAGCACACAGGCAACATAGTATATGTGGTATTATTAATTTTAACACATTGGTTTCTAGATGAAAGATAGCTGGAGAACCATGAGAGTGGACAATGAGAGACCCCAATTTATTGTAATGTGTTAAGAAGGAGGGGGTGAGAAACCGTGTCGAAGGCCTTTGAGAGGTCTACAAACATGGCCCCTGTGAGGTACCCCTTGTCAAGCATGGAGTGCAGGGAGTTAGTGAATTCTGTGAGGGCAGTCGTAGTGCTATGACCAGCTCTGAAACCATGCTATTCCCTACATAAGAGGTTGTGTGTGAGGAGGTAGTCAGTGAGCTGATTGGCCATGGTCTTTTCAAGGGCTTTAAAGAGTTGGGGAGAATCAAGATGGGCCAGTAGTTCTTTGGGAGGGAGCTGTTGCCACATTTCAATATTGGTGTTATCACTGCCATTTTCCATGAGGTTGGGAACTGGCCCAGGTGCAGGGACAGATTTAAAAGGTCCATGAGTGGGGAGATAACTGAATCTAGCGCATGATACAGGATACGCATATCGAAGGCGTCTTTGCAGTAATTGGAGCTCTGGAGGACTTTGGACAGGTAGGCTTTTGCTTCTGTAGGAGTAATAACTCTGAGTCTGAAGGGGGGTGGAGGAGCCCAGGCGGTGGGGTAGGCTGAATTGAATTGAAAAAGTTGCTAGGGAGGACTCAACTGAGGTCTGAGAAGGTGGAGTTGAGGCAGTTAGCTATGTGAAGTATGTCTGTGGTGGTAATACTATTAACACTAAGTTGTAGTCGAGGGGGAGCAGGATTTACCATTAAGCTCCTTGATGTTATCCCAGAACTTTCATGTGCTACCCCAGGAGGTGGCTAGGGCGATTCTGTAGTGCTCCACCTTGGCCTTGCGGATTGCCCAGGTACACTTATTGCAGGCAGCATAATAGGCCTGCCTGTTGCTTAGCAAACCAGAGGCAGTGTCATGATGCCAGAGGTTGTCACCATTTTGAACTGTTGTAGGAGTTCTGGGGTGATCCAGGGGGCATTACATTTCTTAGTGGTCACTTTGATGGTCGGTGCAAAAGCATCACAGACAGTATTAAAGATGGTGGTGAAGTAGTGCAATGCACCATCTATGTGCTGGGCTTGGGAAATAGGGGACCAGTCCCAGTTAATTATATATTGTATTGAGTTTGGCTATGCCTCCTGGGCATAGTCAATGATGAAAGGTGATATTTGGTAGTGGTTTAGGTAGCAGACAGGGCCAGCTGAAGATGATTGGGGAGTGGTCACTTAAGGCGTTGGGTAGGACATTCAGGTCGGTAATATGGTGGGGATGATTAGTGAGCAGGATATCTAGTAGGGTGAGGGTTCCATTAGTGGGGTTGGCCCTGGTTGGCTGGGATACCAGTTGGGTCATATCTAATGCAGCAAAGGTATCTTTGGCATGTATTGATGAACTCACCAGCCAGTTTATGTTGAGATCCCCAACTAGGATTTGTTTCATTTTGTGGGGGTGGTTGGCTAGGTAGTCAGAGAGTGCTTTACAGGCAGGGGATTGGCTGCGGGATGGGATGTAGGTGATGGTGAGAGTAAGAGGAGCACGGTTTGGGTGAGGGGAGAGTATTATTGAGAGGGCTTGGGCACCATGGTCTAGGGAGGGCGCAGGCAGTGCTTAGTAATGCAGTGAGTCATTTACATAGAAGGCACAGCCACCGCCTCTCTTGCCGTTATGATCAAGCCTTCCTTTTCTCTCTAACACAATGGGATATTGCTTCAAGTATTGCATCCTTAATGCTTGCCCACTTTGCCTGTACCCCCTCACCTGTATTTCTTCTTGCCAGGGCTAGCTTAACTCTGTTGGCCATCTTATCAAAGTCAGCTCCTCTGAAGTCCCATATTTTTGCCTTGGAATGGGATGATTTAGTTCTAGTGGCCAAATTGAACCATACCATGTGATGGTCACTGGCCCCCAGGTGACCTTCTACCTGGAGATATGTGATCCTTTCCCTGTTAATCAGTACTAGATCTAGGATAGCCCTGTCCCTTGTGGGTTGTTGTACCAGTCGTTTGAGGCCCTCCCCCTGCAGGGAATCCACCATGTGTCTAGTTCTGGCAGATGTTCCTACTGGCTTTGACCAATCTGTATCTGGCATGTTGAAGTCTCCCATTATCAGAACCTCCCCTTTAGCTGTCATGTTTTGTATATACTGGAGTTCATACTGGATTGTTAAGACATCCAGAAGGCTAAAGCCCATATAGGATGTTCCCACTATTTCAGTCGAGGAAACTGAGGTTACCAACCATTATATATATATCCAAACCTGATTTGAAGGCATAGAAGCTAGAGGCTTCTACTAATTCAGCTGGTAATCTGTTTCATAATCTGATTACTCTCGGTCCAAAGCTAAAGTGTCTTAGCTTTGTACTGCAATATTCTTCTTTTATCTGGAACTTATGTCCCCTTACGTTATAATGAGGTACCTTGATCTGAAAATCAAGATCATTTTTTAATTTTTCTTGTCCTAAAATTTTGTGCAATAGAAGCAAATCACCCCAGCAAGTCTGATGTCCATTGACCACAACCCTAGGGCCTTCAATCTTTTCTCACATGGTTTATCTTTAATCCCTTTTATAAGTTTGGTGCAGGCCCTTTGTGGTTTTTCGATCATTTTTATATCCTTTCTCAGGTGTGGACTCCCGACCATAGAGCAATAATCCAGATGAGGTCTCACATAGGATCTATACAGAGGCAGTAACACCTCTTCATTCTTTGACTGGAAACTTCTAATACAGTTACCCAAGTGCATAGTCTTGTTTGCTATTACTTTACAATGGGACCCCTTTTTTAAATCAGAACTGATATATACTCCTAAATCCTTTTAACAAACAGAATCCTTAAGTTTTATACCTTGTATATAATAGTCATGCTTTATGTTTTCCTTCCCTATATGAATTATGACACATTTATCCAGGTTAAACTTCATTTTATTTTTATTTGCCCACTCTGATATAAAGAGTAGATCTTGGCCAAATTTTAACCTGTCTTCGAAGGTATTAACACGCCTCCCATCTTAACATCATCTGCAAACTTTGTTAATTTATTCCTACCTGTTATATTTAGATCAGCAATGAAAATGCCAAACAGCAGTGGTCCCAGCACAGACCCCTGTGGCACACCACTTGACACCTCTACCTTCTAACAGCAATGTGTCTTTGTCCTCCCATTGGTCCGGAGGCCTGTAGACAACCCCAGTTCATATGGCTGTCCCATTTCCTGTTTCCAGGGTGAACCACAGTTCTTCTGGCTCCTTATGTGTATTCTGAATTTCTGTAGCTTTGATATTTTCATTGACATAAAGGGCCATTCCACCTCCCCTTTTTGCACCTCAGTCTCCTCTGAACAGTACATAGCCAGGTAGTGAAGTCTCCCAAGTGTGGTTACCGGTAAATCATATCTCGCTAATGACTACTATGTCAAGTTTAGCCTCTGTCATTATTGCCTGCAGGTCTGGGATCTTGTTTCCCAGACCGCGAGCATTTGTGTACATGATTTTCCATTGGCATGGTGCCTTCAGTCCTCCTTGCCAAGCAGGTCCTTAATATTATCCCATAAGCTTTTCCCATTGTCCCAGCTATTCTCAAGTTGCTCTTTATAAATTTTTCATTTTGGCTAACCTTGTGAGTTTGGTGCTTTTGTTCCTAGCAGCCCAGTATCTTTGAAGGTCTGCAGGATTGCTAGAGTTTCTGGCCAAACTCCATAGATTGTCCCGCACCCTCATCTGATTCAGAAGGTCAATGGTGATTCAACAGTTTTTGGCAGCCCTGATCTTTCTTTTCCTCAGAGGGACAACGATATCACAAATACCATTAAATGTATTCAAGAAAAATTGCAGCGCCTAATCAACGGCAGGGAAGCTATCAAGGGGGGGACCAGTCAACACTGGCCAAGGCAGTTTTAAAAGCTTGTGTGGCTTCTCATTTGAAGACCTGCCTAAGTATGAAGATGGGGGTCTTTTTTTCCTTATTAACCCAAGTGCAGGTGACAGGCGAGTGATCGCTGAGGCAATTGGGTAGCACAGAGAAATTTTTTACCCTAGAGGGGCATTTGATAAATATCCAATCTATCAGAGAGCCCCTGCCGGTGCCGCGATTGAGTCTGGTAAGCTCAGTGACCATCTGCATGAGATACAGATCAGCCACCTGGTCCTTATGTGGGTCAGTTTCATTACAGGTCCAGTTTAGGTTAAGTCCCCTGTGATAATGAGCTCAGAGTTCTTCTTTAACTTGGAGATAGCCTCCGGGACAAAATGGAGACCTAGCTTAGCCTTGCTCAGTGGCAGATACACAGAGGCAATGGTAAGTGCCTTGTTCTGCCTTCCTATGAGTAGTTTCACAGTGAGTATTTCATACTTGCTGGTAATCTCAGAGATCGGCAACAACATTTGCATTCGAAAAAGGGCATACAATAAACATAACATGATAAACACAATAATCGTTTATGTCCATAATATAGAAGAGGAGAGGAGAGGAGAAGTAAAACAAAGGAAGGGATTGGGAAGGTAGAATACAAGATTAAAGGCAGTGGCAGGTGTCAGTAGTACTTTTGAAGATGTTGCTATCTATTGCAGTTCTTGTGCTGAATGTCAGAAAGCAGCTCCTAGTGGCTAAAAATGTCAAGGTGCCCCTGGTGCCCATAACCTTGATAGATGTGCGTTTTGAGAAAATTGCAATAGATGTGGTTGGTCCCTTAGAAAAAAGTAAACACGGTAACCAATTCATTTTGGTAGTACAGTATGTGACTATACCACTAGATACCCAGAGGCAATTCCCGTGTGTACTGTCAGAGCCCCAAATGTGGCAGCAGAGCTTGCCAAAATGTTCAGCAGAGTGGGCATACCTAAAGAGAGTGCTAGTATTCAGGTTAGTAATTTTGGTGCTGCATTGCTGAAGGAGCTGCACCAGCTACTAATCATCACTGCACTAAGAACCTCCCCTTATCGCCCTCAGACAGATTGCCTTGTTGAGCATTTTAACCAAACCCTAAAATGCATAATAAAAAGATTTGTGAAAGGGGAAGGGAAATATTGGGACCAATACTTATCTTACCTGCTTTTTGCTTACAGAGAAGTGCCACAAGCCACATGTTTTTCACCATTTGAAATGCTACATGTTAGACAACCTAGAGGACCACTAAATGTCATAAAAGAAACATGGGAAGATCACCCACTCAGGAAAAATCTATTGCATCTTATATGTGTACCCTGAGAAAGAAAATGGCAAAATATGTTGAAATTGCTTTTGGTACTCAGAAAGAGGCCCAAAACCAGCAGAAGACATGTTAAGACCATGGGGTAAAAGAAAAAGTTTATGAGCCAGGTGAAAAGGCCTTGTTACTGTTACTCACTACAGAAAATAAACTGTTAATGAAGTGGGAAGGGCCTTATAAGATGCTAAGACATACTGTCACAGTTAACTATGAGATTGAGACCCCTGATAGGAAAAATCCTAGCAAGGTATACCATGCTAACCTCCTGAAGAAATGGGCTGAAGAAAACACCAAAGGCTGCTTTGTTAGTATTACCAGAAACTGATAAAGAAGATATTGATATAGTTTATGACAGACTGGAATATACTGTAACTTATGATGCTGTAAAGGTGAATGTTTCCTTAACCTCAGAACAAACCATAGAAATTTGTAACTTGGTAAAGACATTTAACAGTACTTTGACCACAGTGTCAGGCCGAGCAAAAGGAGTTGAGCACATAATAGTGACAGGGAATGCTTGCCCTGTCAGGCAAAAGACATACAGATTACCAAAGTGGTTAAGAGCAGACATGCTTAAGGAAATACAAAAAATGAAAGACCTGGGTATTATTGAAGAATCAAGATGTACTTGGTTATCACCAAAGGTGATGGTAAATGAAAAAGAAGGTGGTGTACGAATCTGACTTGATTTTAGGAAACTTAATCAAGTGTTTGACTTTGTCAGTTAGCCTGCGTCCAAGATAGATGATTTGGTGGACAGATGGGAAGTGCCAAGTACACTAGTACCCTTGTTCTCACCAAGGGTTACTGGTGAATTCCCTTAGCTAAAGAATCCAGAGACATAACTGCATTTGCCACTCCTATTGGATTCTATCAGTTCACCACTATGCCGTTTGGTTTATATGGTGCACCCGCTACATTTCAGTGGTACACAGAGGTAATTTTAGCTACTCACATTGGTTGTTATGCTGCTTACATGGATGATGTTGTGGTATACAGTCCAGTCTGGAAAAGCCACCTGGAACACCTATGAGCAGTTATCCAATCTATCAAGAAGGCAGGTCTGACCATTAATCCTACCAAATGTGCATTGGGCATGCAGTAAACCAGATATTTGGGTTATGTTTTGGGAAATGGAGAAGTCAGAGATTTCTAAGATGGAAGCAGAGATTTCTAAGATAGAAGCTATAGCTAACAGTCCTGTCCCTAAAACAAAGAAACATATCAGGTCATTTTAGGGCTGGCTGGTTACTATCGAAGATTCGTTCCAAACTTTTCCCAGTTAGCTACCCCCACTCACTGAACTCATTAAGAAATGGTGCCTGAATAATATGAAATGGATCCAGTAGTGTGATGAGGCTTTTCAGGCCATCAAGGCTGTATTATATTCAGCCCTGTTTTAAGAAGCCCAAGCTTTGAGAAACAATTTTTGTTACAGACAGATGCATCAGAGGTAGGCCTACAGTAGGTGCAGTCTTGAGTTAGAATATAGATAGGAAGGAACATCCCATGCTATATATTAGAAGGAAATTGTACAACAGAGAGAAAAGGTATTTCACCATTGAAAATTAATTCCTTGTTGCAAAGTGGGCCAAGGAGTCCCTTAAGTTTTATTTGCTAGGAGCTGACTTTGTACTTATAACAGATCATAATCCTCTCTGTTGGCTTAATCAAATGAAGGATAACAATTACAGAATCACAAGGTGGTACCTGTCACTACAGCCATTTAAATTCAAAGTGATGCACAAATCTGGAAAATAGAATGCCAATGCTGATTTTCTGTCAAGATATGATCAGGAATTGAGAATTCTAAAGGTTTAAACTTAACTGTTTGCTCTACTGGTTGTATTTAATATGGTAATATCCATCACTTCATGTAGACTACTACAAAGTACTGTACCACGTCATTGTACGGCATATTCATTATTAGACAGTACAACTGCAACATATCCATGGAGGGGGCAAGTGCAACTTCCAAATGGCATCATACTGAAATGTAACACTGCAGACTGCACAACTGTCCAGTTATTATGGTCTGTATATCTAGACAGTTGTGCGGTTTGTTGTGTTACATTTTAGTATGATGCTAATCAAAACTTGCACTTGCCGCACTGTGTATGTGTTGCAGTTGTACTATTTAGTAATATATACAGAGTGCAATGATATGGTACAGTACTTTGTGGCAATCTACACAAAGTGATGGCTATTACCATATTAAATACAAAGGCATATGCACCCCATCGAGTGCCACAGCAATCTCTTTCTTGCCCGCTGTCTCCATGACTCCCCCTTAGCTACCTCATGTCCCTTCTTCCCACTGACCCAACATTTAGATCCCCCCAACTCACCACAGTGTGTGGCACTGGTTCAAGGTGCTTAGTCCACCTCCTGGCTGGCCTAAGGTGAGCCCCTTGCTGCGTCCATGGTGGGGCTTACAAAAATCCCCAGAAAGGGATATTGAAGGCTATGTTGAGAATTTGCTGTAGAAATACAGTAAAATGCCCAGGTTATGAGTGGACACTGCAGTATTTCAACTTTCACTCGTAACCTTGCTACAGTAATTTTCAGTATTTTGACTCCAAACTTTCAACATAGCCATTTTACCACACCACCTCATAAATGTGATACTGTAGGTGTCATTTTTTTTTAAATCCTGGACAAGATGTGTTTTTGCACTTCTGGTTTGAAATGATATTTCGACTGGTATACTATAAATGCTACATGACATGTTTACAAGGGAAGTAATAAAACAACTATCTTGAAAATTTGAGGTTACCATTAAAAATATATATATCATTGTTAAAGAACTTTGTGTGTAGTACCAGTCTATACCCCAGCGGGTATGTTTTGTGATCATGTGCCAGTGACCCAGCTGGATGGGATGAGGGTGAGGGGGTGGCACTGTTATGTTACACCTCCCAGCCAAAAAATTAAAGCTGCAGGGTTGTCCACACCAGCCTGGGTACCAAATGATGAAGACAACTGTCCTTGTGGCATAGGGTCCTGCATCTCTGCACCTGTGAGTGGCAGAGGGCCCTGTGCATTGACTAACAGATACACTCTTTGCCCTGTGCATCTGTATCTGTGGCTACATAGAACTGCAGGGACCAGAGTGCCCTTCACTTCCACAGTGCTGCAGACAGCCCTGTGAATTCTTGACATCTGTTGCTGCACAGAAAGTGCAGGGCCCTTACTTCTGTTGGCAGATGGAATCTTTCCTTGGTGCAGGGCCCAAAGGGTCATGAGCATCTGCATCTGTTTATGCAGATCCTAAAGGACCTGCTTGACTGAGGATACAATTCCACTATCTCAAAAAGAAAGAAAGTTATTTGCAAAATACTTTATTAACACCCCAGTTAGGGTTCAAGTTACTGCCACAAAAGTAGGGAAATGTGGCATTCGGGTTTCCATCCCTAACTCCTCACCCCCACCCCCAAGCAGCAAAAGGAAAAAAACATTAGGGTTTTGGGTCTCTGGAGTCTTGGAGAATCAGTGGTGGGGACTTCCTTGGGGTTGTCAACCCTAATGCCCACCCTGTTCCCAGAAAAACAATGTCAGACATCTTTCTTCATGCAGGGCCAAGAAAGCTGCAACAGACTGTGTAGGCAACATGTGGTGAGAAATTCTTCTCTACCTTTAAAGAGTGTATCAGTATGAGGTTTATAGCTGACGCTTGTGCTTTGGACAGGAGACTCTGTGCTGGTGGGAGCAGATGGTGGGCATTAGGGTTGCCAACCCCAAGAAGATCCCACCACTGATTTGCCAAGACTGGACACCTAAAACCCTAATGGTCTTTCCTTTTGCTGTTGGAGGGTGAGGAGTTAGGGTTGGAAAACCCTAATGCCACGTTTCCCTACTTTTGTGGTGTTAACCCGAATTTCAAAGAATTGTATCTATATATGTAAACATTAAGAAGGGGGAATTTGGTGACCTAGAGATGAGGAGGAGAAAGAAGCAATACCAGGGGTGAGAACCCAGGTCCACCTAAAAAAAAAGTTACCTAGATAAATAGATTGATAGATAGATAGATAGATAGACAGACAGACAGACAGATGTAAGAATACAGAGACAGAGCGACAGTAGAACAGAGGATCACCTGCTCACTGCTTGAATTGAATCTGGCAGCACAACTCCAGTGGTGACTTCAGCATTCAAGAAAGTCCTGCTGTTCTCATACAGAGAACATGGGAGAACAGCTGATCTCACTAAGCTGTGCACCCTTGATTTTGGGGTGCCCAGGAAAGGTATTTCTGGGCAATTTTCTAAAAAAACCAAGACCAGAATCTAGCTAAACAGATCCCGTTTAGCTAGGTTTAGGTGTTTGTTTTTTTAAAATTACATAATTTCTATATATTTTTCAAATTTTTTAGTTTGGAGAGGGGACAAGATAGTGGCCATCACAATATGAATCTTTTTTTTTTTTTTTTGTGGTGCAAGTGGTGAGAAACCAAAAAATAGTCTGTAACATGGAATTTTTTGTGTCCTATCAGAACAATAGCCCAAAAACCTACTAAGCATGATCAGAATAGCAAAAAATCAAAACTTTAAACCATTATACCTGTAACTCTGGAACCCTTTAATATTTTTTCATGAAACCTTTCAAAGGTTCTACCTTTGTACAGCATACTTCTACCCTGAAAATTTCAGAAAAAAATTACATTCCATGTAGGCTGTTTGTGAGAGTAAAACCAAAAATCTAAGTTAAGTATAGAAGAAAAAAAATGAGACTTCTATAGGAAAATGACAAAAGTAGATCTCAGAAATGACACAAGCTGCCATCATAAAACTTTCCACATATTTAGACCTTTCCTCATAGACAATGCATACAAACTTTCAGGCAACTGTGATGACCAACTATGTTAATGCTCATTAGGGTTGCCATTGCACAAAATGCTACCCACACAAAGGTTGGAAATACTGTTAATGGTTTGAGTTGCAGAAAAGATGCCCACAAAGTTTGGAAATATCCTATTAGAGTTCTTAACATCTAACTCCCACCAAACCTACAGCATCCACCACCCTTATGATCCAAAGATGGTCTACAGGTACAAGGTCAGAAATCAGTGGTATGGTACATCATACGGGGTCAACATACTAAAACTGGTATTTAACAACCCTAATCCCCAACCCCCCCACTCTTGTAACCAAGTCAAGTACACATCCGGATTCATGCCACATGTCTGGAGTTTCATACACCATTGTAGATCTGAAATTAGATACTTTTGGGGTTCATACCTGTGAAGGTTTACATCTGTTATAACCTATGCCTTATCTGAAAAAATCAATTTGTGAGCTATTGGTCAGTTTGGCTAGTAGGTTTCAAACTGTGTTAGTCAACTCATAGAAACATAGAAACATAGAATTTGATGGCAGGTAAGGACAGCTTGGTCCACCTAGTCTGCCCATTTCCCTACCTGATGGATAAGCTGCAGATTCTAGTTAATCAACAGCTTACTTCCTCCTACTCCCCACTAGAATTGCCTTATGCCTATCCCATGCATTATTGAATTCTTCCACTGTTCCTGACTCCACAACCTCCTCAGGAAGACTGTTCCATGCGTTCACAACTCTCCTTGTGAAAAAATACTTTCTAACATTAGCTCTGAGCCATCCCCACCTTCTTCAAATTGTGCCCCCTTGGTCTTGCACATCTCTTCTTCTGAGAGATACTACCCTCTTGTACTTTGTTAATTCCCTTGAGATACTTGAAAGTTTCTATCATGTCCCCCCTCTCCCTCCTTTCCTCAAGGGATGTCACGTGATAGCTGCTTTAGTCTCTCCCTCGTACATCTTCTGGTGCAGACCCCACACCATTTTGGTTGCCCTCCTCTGAACAGTCTCCACTCTGTTTATGTCTTTGCGGAGATGGGGTCTCCAGAATTGCACACAGTACTCCAGATGGGGTCTCACTAACTGTCTGTACAGAGGGATAACAACTTCCTGTTTTCTACTGTTGATGCCTCTCCCTTTGCATCCCAGTATCCTTCCAGCCTTCCTTACTGCCTTCTCACATTGCTTGTCCACCTTTAGGTCATCTGAAATAATTACTCCTAGGCATCTTTTGGTTTTTTGTTTAGTGGCTGTCATTTTCTAGGATACAAAAATCACTCAAACCAACTGGTTTTCTAATTTTTGCCTCTCTGGCTGATTTGTCTCACTCCAGTTACAAGGGTAGAGGAGGGTGGTGTGGGTGGAGGTTAGGGTTGCAATATATTAATTTTAATATGTTGATCCTGTGTGAGGTACCACACCATTGATGTATGGCCTTCCTTAGGTCATGAGAGTAGTGGCTATAGTAGGGTGGATGGGAGTACAACATGCAAACCCTAATAGGACATTTCCAAACTTTGTGGGCATTGTGTTTGCAACCACAATAGTTTATTACCAACCTTTGTGGGTTTGCGTTTTGTGCAGTAAAAATCCAAATGAACATTAACATAGTTTTTTGCTATAAATGTCCTTACTTTTTAAGAAATTTGTGTAGTGACTTCATTTACTCATGCCCTTGAAACCTTGTGAAAAGCCAGAAGGACTTCTGTGGAAGAGGCCACAGCAGTCCTTGCATGGACTGTTATGTAGTATAATCACCTACTCCCATAGGCTATGGGACTGTTTGGGCCATCAACTGGAAAGCCAAGTGCCCTAACATATTTTCATGTATGGTATGTGTTAGATGCACTTGAAATATTTATTTTCGGATAACATTTGTCTGACATCAGTTAAAACTGGACAGCATACATGTGGGTAACACAAATTAGAAGTAGAGTTGCTCAGATAATCCAGTTTAAAAAGAGATAGTTAAGATAAGATGTGTGTTTTTCTTTTATCATTAAAAAGTTTATTGAAAGCTTTTTTAATTCATTTAAACAATTAAAGGAAAACATCAAGTATGCAGCAGATAATTTCAAATAATAAAAAGATAAGAGCTCTACATTATTCACAACACTGCAATATGAAAATTATTAGTTATTAGCTAAGGGAATGAAATGATAAATAGACACCAAAATCAGTGAAATGAGCATGAAGAAAATATACTACAACATAACACTTACTGAGGACAGCAATAAGTGTAAGGATAGCAGTAAAGGCATTGCAAGAGTTCCACTTACTTGGATTTCAGCATTTGTTCTGCATTTAAGAATGGGTTCCAGACAAGTTCAAATGAGTCCAGTTGTTCTAGCAGTGCATAGCTAATTATTTCAGTATTCACAACCAATGACATAAAAAAATACCTTTCTGACAAAGTGGGCACACTATTAGTGCACTAGTTTCTTAAGAGTAGGAATTCAGCGCCCAAAAAAGCTGCAGGAAGCCAGTTCAGTTGATTTTTAGATAGGGAAAATACAGCTGGAAAAATCCCTTGTATAATGAAAGAGGGACTGTGGTAATTTGATACCCAATTATCTTGGAACAATATGAGAGCATTTGTTGCCAAAAAGTAGAAGGATGTGAGCAATGCCATAAAATATGCAGCAATCCAGAGTGGTACTCTTTGTATCTCCAGCAGAGTCCATCTTCTAAAAATCCAAGCTCCTCACTTTTTGGGTGTAAGGTAATAATAATGACAAATTTTAAATTGTAGTAGCCTACATTGCACCTCTTTGCTTGATCTGATGGCATTATTCCACACTGTACATTACTCATCAACAGACATTCATATCCCCATCTCATAGAAACATAGAATTTGACGGCAAATAAGGACCGCTTGGCCCACCCAGTCTGCCCATTTCCCTACCTACTGGATAAGCTGCAGATCCTAGTTAACCAGCAGCCTACTTCTTCCTACCCCCACCCCCCAGAATTGCTCCTCTTCCCTTTTTATTTTAGCTGATAGGGTTAGTAAGGTTTCATTATCAGTAATAAACTTGTAGATCAGACTAGAACCCTTCTTAAGACCTGCTAACTTAACCAATTGGTCCCATTCGGCACAGTCTTCAGCCAAGACATTTTGTTTAAAGGGTCCATTATTTAACTAATTTCGACATGTAAATAATTACAAAACTGGGATCTCTGTAATTTGTGGATTATTTGCCAGCACTGTCTATTCGCATACCTCTGATGCAAAATAAATGGTACAGCAAAGAAGCATACATGATTCTTGGAGTCCTCAGCTGGTGCAAAAAGGTGTTTCATTTTATTTTCATTGTGATAATGCACCCAGCAACAACAGTCTCTCCTTGATTCAGCTTGCCCCCTCCTCTCCAAAATTAAAACACACACTCCTGGCGCGTTTTGTGCCCTCTAGTGCTTAATCATAGGAATGGCATGTAATGCCAGCAATTACCTTAAATAAGGTCCCATTTAAAGTGACAGTGTTATAGTGAATTTAAAAACACTTCTTACATATTCTATAAATATAATTATAAATAATGCATCAGATATGCCTCTATATATACAAATAAAAACACATCCTGGTGTATAAATACTGCACATTTGCTGATATATCATTATCTTAAATATTGCAACTATTTTTACCTTCCTTTTACAGTCCACTAGTAATGCAGCTGGATTTCTGCAAGGTTTCCTACAAGAAATCACTATGGTTTTGTGGAGCAATAATACCCTAGAAATGCAAAAAAGGGCATTTGTAATGATGTAACAAACATACAATATTATGTATCAATTATGTTGCATAAAAACTTATTAAATACTAAAACTGTAACAACTTCAGAGCTTAGTGCTTTCAATTTCTATTTCTTGGAACTGTTACCAAATGAATTATTGATTATTTTTATTTATTTATTTTTTGTTGACCGGGTAAGTTCACTAGACAAATCCTGCCTATTTTCAGGCACAACCTGGGGGAAGGGGATACAGATGAATGCCAACTGACCTTGAACCAGATTAAGCTGTTGGTGGTATTTTTAGTGAATGAGGGAAATTTGGCCAGGACACCGGGGAAATTTCCCTACTCTTTTCGATAAGTGCCATGGGATCTTTAACATCCACCTGAACTACCACTACCACCAGTCCAGGCAGATAGGACCTTGGTTTAACGTCTCATCCAAAAGACTGCACCTCAGAAGTGTAGCATCCCTCTCATGGTACACTGCAGTGTCAGTACTGGGATATTAACCCAAGTGCCAGATGTGGGAACTGAACCCACAGCCCTCTGATCTCCCAGCTTCAGAGGCGAGTGTGCTACATACTGAGCCACTGACACTGACACATTATACCATCTTGCATACTTCAGATGTGATTTCCTCAGGGGGTTCTATTTTTTCAAAATTGGCTTAAGTTCTATTTTTCAGGCCGTGTTTCTCTGTATCCCCCATAGAAAGTTCTTGCTTTTTAGGGTTGGGCGGTGGGGGTGGGGGCTATTTTTTCAGAAATGGCTTAAGTTCTATTTTTTCATTTAAACCTTGTTTCTCTGAAGCCCCTGTAGAAAAGATCTAATACTATTCTCTTTTCAAAAGCACATTGTTGTAATCTCCTCCCCTGGGGCTTTTTATAGGTTCCTCAATGCCTACAAAAGTGATGTCATGTTCCTACTTGTTATGGAATTTTTTAACATGTGTGGCTAGTGCATTCTTGGGATCATTATTCTCAATGGCCCTTAGATATTCACCTATTCTTACCTTAAATTGCCTTTTTGTTTTCCCACATAATAACAGCCACATGTACATGTTGCCATATAAATTACCCCCTCTGTTGTACATGTAATGAAACCCCTTACTTCATTTCTAGTTTATTCTTAGGGTTAGTGAAGGTTTTTGTGGTTTTCAGCTTATTACAAAATTTACAGTTACCACACTTATTGCACCCATCATTTCTTTTTGGTAGCCACGTCCTTGTGTTGTCTATTTTAGGCTGGACTGAATGGACTAAAGTG
The DNA here is from genome assembly GCA_016271365.2 of Neoceratodus forsteri. NCBI lineage: Eukaryota > Metazoa > Chordata > Ceratodontiformes > Ceratodontidae > Neoceratodus > Neoceratodus forsteri. The sequence goes on along the minus strand of CM057458.1, from coordinate 157,742,683 downwards.
TCTCTAACGCTATGGCCTCTTCTGTGCACCATTCTGGGGTCTGCATTTTTAGGTCACTCAGGCCTGGATCTAGACCTGCTATGTGCCTGTGTTTTCTAATGATTTCACTAACTTCCTTTGATTATGCATTAAAGGTGCTGACAAAATTAATTCTCAGATCCCCCCTTTTTCCTCTTTGGATTCTTAGGTTCCATGACCTCTGACCCTTGCATGCTGTCCACCTCTTCTCTAGCCCTGTATATAAGGCTACTTGAATAACTTCGCTCCTTTAGCCTGTCTTCCAATTCTGTAGCTCTCTTGTCATATGTTTCCTCATCACTGCAGTTTCTTTTAATTTTTATGAATTGTCCTTTTGGTACCCCTGCAATGGTATGGAAAGGATGACTGCTTTTGGCTTGTAATAGAGTGTTGCGGTCAGTTGGTTTCCTAAATAGGATGGTAAAAATAGTTGCTATATTTAAGATACTAATATATCAGCAAATGTGCAATATTTATATACCAGGATGTGTTTTTATTTGTCTATATAGGCATATTTGATGCAATTATTTATAATTATATTTATAGAATATGTAAGAAGTGTTTTTAAATTCACTAAAACATTGTCACTTTAAACTGGACCTTATTTAAGGTGATTGCTGGCATTACGTGTCATTCTTATGATTAATCGCTAGAGGGCATGGAACGCTTCAGGAGTGTGTGTTTTAATTTTGGAGAGGAGGGAGTAAGCTGAATCAAGGAGAGACTGTTGCTGCTGGGTGTATTATCACAATGAAAATAAAATGAAACAACATTTTGCACCAGTTGAGGACTCCAAGAATTGTGTATGCTGTTTGCTGTACCGTTTATTCTGCACTGGAAGTCTGTGAGTAGCCAGTGCTGGCAAATAGTCCACAAATTTGCTTCCATTTGTTTCTTGCCTGTGCATGGCATTCCTAGGTGCTGCCCCATACTTTTGCCTTCGAATTACTTGTTTATGGGGGTTATTTCATGTTTTTTTTAACTCAACTCAGGAACCTTACAAATGCAGTAAATGTAAATAGCATTTCTTGTCTTGAACTTTCTTCCTGTAAGCACATCGTTGCAATGCCTGACACAAAGCCAGATGATGTGTGGAGGAAACAAACAGGCAGGCCATAGAGTACAGCCCATGGCAGGCTCGGATACATGGGAGGTCCCCTTCCTGTCAGACCTTGTCCTACTTAATTCGGCCCCAGTAAACACTAATTTCATGGAGCTTCTGAACCAGGAAGTCAATATCAATCTTGGGCCAGTGAACATTAAGTAGGCATTCAGTCAATTCGGAAAAGTAACATTTTGCTTAAAACAGCTCTATTGGGAGTGAGTATCATTGAAAGCATATCTGGAAGTTGAAAGAATAACCCATGGATTACGGATTTTAAAGAAACCAACTTTCGGATTGCAAAGGGAAGGCTTCTTGGACAGATGGTGATGTATTAGTCATAATGACAGTACTGAATATATAGAACTTATTTTAAAAGAAAAAGAATTCAGAAAGAAAGGGAGGAAGAAATTAAAAAAAGAGAAGATGCACTTAAAGAGTTCTCTACTCATCCTATGTATGAAAAACTCTTAGAAAAATTTAAAGTGAATCTAGCCAACTGCAATAAAAAAATACAAGAAATCAAAAAAATGCAATTTGAAAGGGACACCAATGATTATAAAAATGGAACCATTTTTGGATGGAATTGATCATACCATAATCTGAGCAAAAGTACACCACTGAAACCCATTTTAAAAATATCATCAGGATCAGGGGAGCAAGGATCCAGTGTGGAATTGGCCAGTACAGAGGAAGTTTATCTGGGAGGAGAAGAGCACTCTACACCTAGAATGCCACCACAACCTCAGACTACATTTGAAGGCCCAAGGAGGAGTCAGTGACTAAATTTTCATCAGGCCCCAAAAAAACCGACGAGGAGGAGGTGGCAGAGGCAAAGGCAGAGGGAGATGCAACAGGAACCAATGAGGATACCAATAGGAAATATAATTAATATTTCAAAATATGAACTGTTGGATATTGAAGAATCCTTATTGAATAAGGGGTTATCATTTGTACCTATGCAAAGGATTAGTGTGTTTGAAACCATCACAGACTGCAATAAATTTGTCTGTAATTTGGGTTTACAATTCTTTTTAACAGAAGAGAAGAAGAGCTGCAGGACATAACTACAGAAGGGGTAAGTTAGAACCCAGACATTATTGAAAGAAGGGAACAGGAAAATCCTGGGGTGAGATTTAAGCCCAGATCAACTTTTTGTCCACCTCTCAGTCCAGCATTACAGACTTTTTTAAAAGCTGTGAGAGAGATTTACAAATGATGGTCAAACATCTGAGTCACAATAGTAGCCATTATTTTAATTTAAATAAAAAAGAAAAAATGGCACTGGATAAATTGGGCTCAAATACTGAAATAACTATTAAACCTGCTGACAAAGGAGGATCGATAGTAGTACTGGACACTGAAATGTACCATGCAGGAATATGTAGGCGGTTGAATAATGATGTGTTTTATGAGAAGCTTAAATCAGACCCCACGGTAAGATTCAAAAGAGAAACAGATGCCTATCTAAAGTTTGTTAAAAGTCAGGATTGGGTCCCAGATGAAACTATATCTTTTCTAACAGTAGACAACCCTGTAAAGGCCTGTGTGTAGTGCCTCCTAAAGGTACACAAGTGTTTAATTAACCCACCAGGCCACCCTATTGTTTCAGGGAATGACTTGTTGATGGAACCCTTCTTCAGATATGTGGATTATTACATCAGTGGTTTGGCAAAGGAAATCCCTTTACTCATAGAAGATACAAGAGATATTCTGAATGTACTGGAAAACCTAGCAATACAGGAGGACAGTTTGCTTGTAACCCTGGATGTAGAATCCTTGTATTTAAATATAACCCATGATGGTGGATTAGAATCCATGGGGTATTATTTGAATAAAAGAAACAACAAGGACCCACCCTCAGAAATGTTAATCAAGCTAGCGGAATCTGTGTTAAAATGTAACACGTTCTTTTATTTGGATAGCAAGTACATACAGAAGAAGGGTACTACCATGGGGACAAGTTTAGTCCCAAACTTTGCCAATATGTATTTGGGCAAGTGGGAAGAGGAAGTCATACAAGCACAGGAGGTCAATCCATTTTTTCAGAAGATAGATTTATATCATAGATTTATTGACGATATACTGATAATATGGACAGGAACCAAGGAAGAACTGTTGAAATGTGTGAGATACCTGGAAAACAGTAATGAAAACCTCAGGTTCTCTCTGTCTTTCAGCAAGAAACGAATCAATTTTTTGACCTTGTAATCCTAAAATCAATCAATCAATCAATCAATCAATCAATCAATCAAATCTTTATTTATCCAGACGATTACCATTGAGCAAGCTCATTTACAAGGTGGACCTGCTGTTGGCAGGGAAAATTGTACAGTTATATATAAATATACATAATACAAAAAGAACAACATGTTTACAATACTGATAGGAGCAGAGTATTTACATTCCAAGTCACATGTACAAGAAAGATATACATAACACAACCTGAATGTAATGTGTATATATATATAGTTCCCACAGGAGCAGGATGTGTATGGATGTCATATACAAATATTCCTGTCCAGCAGAAACATGTTACAGGCCTGGATGGAAATTCCTAAGCTATGGAGGTGCGCATACCAGTGTGTAAGCCTCAGGTAAATGCGGCAGAAGGGGGATGGTGAATAAGAGGGATGCAGAGGGTGCTAAGGACAAGTGGGGCAGAGGAGGGGGGAGTAGTAGTGGCAAGGGCTGATCTGGGTAAGCAACTGGGACTAGTGTTGAAGAAGACAGGAACAATAGTCAAGCTGCTAGGAGCAATAGAAACAATTACAGATTTCAGCAAATGTTTTGTCATAGAGGGTCTTAAAGAAGGCAGGACTGACAGATGAGCTAAGTCTCAATGATTTTTGTATCCTATTCCAGAGAGTAGGCAGGGCATAGGTAATGGCGGCCCTTCCAAAGTGAGTGTTGGCTCTTGGGACATTCAAAGAAATCTGCGATTGACTTCTTAAAGCATAGTTCCTAATAGGACTAAGGGGGAGACGGTCAACAATGTATTGTGGGAGTTTGTTGGTAAGGGCTCTGAGCATCCATAGGGCTGCATTTCTATAACACCTGTATTGAAGGGAAGGCCACCCTATGACTGCGTATAAAGAGCAGTGATGTGTGGAGTATGGGAAGCCAGTTATAAATCTCAGTGCTCTGTGATATAATACATCCAGTTTTGCAAGATATGAGGCAGGGCAATGGTCATAAATGAAGTCGGTGTAGTCAGTTAATGAAAGGAATGTAGATTGGACAAGCTGTCTTTTTGCGTCTGTGGTCAAGAGGCGTTCAGTTCTGAAAAAAAGACCAAGTCTCTGCCTCAGTTTTTTCAGCAGTTCTTCTGTGTGTTCCACAAAAGAGAGTTTGTTATCTAGCCAAATACCAAGGTATTTGAATTCAGTCACAAATTCAAGATTTTCTCCTAATAAGGTAGAGATTGATAGTAATGGACTAGTGACAGCAGAGTAAGCCCCTGGGCCTGATGATGAGAAAAGAATGGCTTTGTTTTTTTTTTGCATTTAGTAGTAACTTTTTGCTAAGGAGCTGGTACTGCAGAGTATTAAAGTCAGCTTGTAACTCAGCGCAGACAGCTTCAGGAGATTCCCGGCTTAAGTAGAGCACCGTGTCATCTGCAAACAAGTGAATACTGGCATCTTTGATGCCTACGTCCAAGCTGTTGATATAAATGGCAAACAGTAATGGGCCCAGTATGGAGCTCTGGGGAACACCTCTTTTTATCAGTTTAAGTGGAGAAATCTCTCCATCAGCCTTAATTTGTTGCTGTCTATAAGAAAGGTAGTCTTGGAACCATCCCAGTGCGGTTGAGCCACTGCCTATAGTTTTTAAGGTGGAGAGGAGCAGGCAGTGGTCGACAGTGTCGAATACCTTACTGAGTTCCACAAACATGGCACAAATTTTTTGTTGTCTAGGTCCCATTGCCAATCATCAGTAACTTTTGCCAGTGCCGTAATTGTACTATGCTTAGCTCTAAAGCCAGACTGCATTGGGTTGAGTAGTCTAGCATTGTCTAAGAAAGATCTCAGCTGTGTATCCACAATTTTTTCCAGAAGTTTTGAAAGTATAGGAAGAAGGGAGATTGGTCTATAGTTATTTAGGTCACAGGGGTCCCCTGCTTTAAATAGGGGAATGACGTGAGCAGTTTTCCATGCCTTGGGGATGGAGCCTTGTGCTAGGAACAGATTGAATAGGTGTGTTATAGGTGTAGCAAGTATATGGTATACTATTTTCAAGAAATATGGGTCAAAGGAGTCAGTTCCAGCACTTTTTTTAGTATCTAGTCGTAGAAGATCTTCAACTTCTTTTATGGTGGTAGGTGAAAAGGAGAAGTCCATGTTATTGCTACTTGGTTCTGAAGGCTGGGTGTTGGTCTGAGGAAGAAGGCTACTTACAGGTGCATTATCAAACACCAGGCCAGCAATGGCAAAGTGATTATTGAGAGCCTGCAGTATCTCTAATTTATTGTTAATGATAATATTATCAGTGGTAATTTTGGATGGAAGCGCTCTTCCTGGAGAGTGACCAGATAGTTCTTTTATGGTGGACCAGAACTTGGTAGGGCAGTTTGATGCAGAGAGTAGCTCAGTTTGATAAAAGTCGACTTTGGTCTCTCTGACCAACTTAGTGCAGGCGTTTCTAGATGCTCTGTAGAGACACCAGTCTGTGTCGGCACGAGATTTATGAGCCTTTTTCCAGAGGTAATCTCTTTTGAGTAAGGCAGCCTTCAGATCCAGTGAGAACCAATGACAGGTTCTGGCTTTTATTCATGCTTTAACCAGGGGAGCATGGCTGTTTAGGGCGCTGGATACGATTTCATGAAGAACGTCATAGGAATTGCTCACTGACCTAGCCAGGTAGAAACTCTGCCATAGCAAAGAGTTTTTTTAGATCATTGAAGTATGCAATAGGATCAAAGTTCGTCTGGATCTTTTAGTGGAAAACTTTGATGTAGATAGAGGTTTGGTAACAGTTCTCATGCCACCAATAAAGCAGTGGCCACTAACGTCCACTAAAAGGATACCAGCATGGGAAAAGGAATGAGGTCTGTTAACAAGGAGAACACCCAAGAGGATGCTTCTTATTGGATTTTTTTTGTTGATTTGAGTAGGCTCAGTAATAAGTTGAGTGAGCCCATGAGAGTCGCAGAATTGTTTCAGGGGTAACGAGACCTTAGTCAGCCAATCATAGTTAAGGTCACCTAGTATGATTGTTTCCATTGGGGTAGTATCCAGGTGGGATGACAGGTGTGTCAGAAGTTGCAGTCCTGCTGCTGGAGGTCTATAGCAGCCTATGATGTGGAACTCCACTGATGGGGAAAGCTCGACTTTAAGAGACAGGCATTCAAATCCACAGGCAAAGGAGGTAGCATCTAATATAGATACTGAGAACTCATTTTTAACATAATGGCTACTCCTCCACCCCTGGTCTGCCTGTCAGTTCTGAAGAGGAGGTAGTTAGGGTTGTTTACTTCTCTGTCTGGGGTGGATGCCCAGAGCCATGTTTCCGAAAGCACGAGTACGTCTGGTGCAGTATGAATAATCCAAGCCTGGACTGAATTGAGCTTCTTTAAAAGACTACACATGTTAGTATGCAAGAAGCTAATTCCTGGCAAAGTTGTGAGTTCAGAAGGAGATGAGACCACTTTCGTAGGGCCGGGGTTAAGTTTGACGTCACCTGAGCATAGGAGTAGAAGGAGCACAGTTTTCCTCAGGGCAGCAAGGAGAAGTTTAAAGGCACGAGTCTTTCTATGTCTGCTATAGGTTTGCATACATGGGTCCAAAGACTGAATTATTGTGCTGCCCTATGGATACATATCCTAGGATCCATGCAGAATAGCACCAAGCCATACCTAGTTTGAATAGATAGGGTATAGAACCACATAGAGGATATTGGTTAGCAGTTCCACTTCGAGGAGATTCCACAAACTGTGAGGGGATCAAAGGTGTACAGTGGCAGCATAATTTGTTAATAGCATTGGTATATGGGGAAACTGGCATGGTAGAGCATGCACCTTTGTTGGAATCAATTCTGTTAGGTTGCCTAGCCACATAGGGTATTATACAAAGGCTGGTGAATAAGCGTAGTGAAACAAGGCCTGTCTTGGTTGCCCTTTATGTAAAGTAAGGAGTGTACTGCAGTAGCTTCTGCTATCTAAGTTATATAGGTCCCAGGGGTCGTTGTTCTGTATGCGACTGTTTGGGGAAGTTTAAAAATGGAGTAACACAAGATAAATGTATACCGCCCTCGGGTAGAGAAAGGAGAGAGTAGCTCAAATTAATAGTGGGGCAACACAAAGGCTAGCAGTCTGAGTGAGAACAGCTCAAGTAGCAACTGAAAAGCCTACAATTTCCTTGGTGCCTTGCAGTCTGAAGAGAGCTACAAAGTCACGAAGGGGCTGTAACACTTTATTTATTTATTTAGCTTTTGTTGACCGGGTAAGTGCACTAGACAAATCCTGCCTATTTTCAGGCATGACCCGGGGGAGGGGGATACAGATGAATGCAACTGACCTTGAACCAGATTAAGCTGTTGGTGGTATTTTTACTGAATGAGGGAAATTTAGCCAGGACACCAGGGAAATTCCCCCTACTCTTTTCGATAAGTGCCATGGGATCTTTAACATCCACCTGAACTACCACCAATCCAGGCACTTGGTTGCTGGGAAATTTTTAGACAATTAACACAGTTTTTTGGCAAATCAGTCACAGTTCAGTAATTTGTAATACAATTTTCAAGTAAAACAGTGCCTTAGCAAGACAAGATATGCTAGTCAGCAATAAGCAAACCTAAAGTACCAAAATGGTATGCCTCAGCAAGACAGAATGCGATAAAGCTGCTAGAAGGCTTGGTTGCAAAAAGGGGATAGGAGGAATTGCAGCTGTTGACAGTAAGTAACCAATAAATTGAAACATCAGATAGGAGTGGGTGGAGACTGTGTGCATTTAAAGGAGGCCTGGGAGGGGGTGGGATGAAAAATCAAGGGAAAGTTTGCAGAGCTAGCACTGAATCAGTGCACATACAGTTGGAGAGAAACTGCAGTGGGGGGGGGAATGGTAAGTTACTTTACACAGGCTGAGCAGAACAGGCTAAATTAAAATATATAAATATGAAGCCGCGTACAGGGATGCAGGCTTACATTAAGCCACACATCTCGGGTGCTTCTGTCTCAGGTGAGTGAGACCAGCCAATCAGGGAGCTCTACACAGGCATGGAACCAATAGCACTACCCTGAGAAGGCGCTGAAACCAGAGAAATCGTGGCAATATTTCAAGCATCATGCCTTATCTATCTCTTTTGGGGTAGCTAGATCAGGCTCCTTGCACTGTAGAGGTGCTATGGCTGGATCGTGATGGCTGCCTGAGGGGGCAAGTGGCACCTGTAAGGAAGGAGACAGCAGATTAAATAGGAGCAGATGGAGGGGTGTCTAAACAGAGACACATAAAGAGAGCTGAGCATCAACTTGAAAGACAAGTCAGGGGGCAGTCTCAGACAGAGGCAAGGTGCTGGCTAACTCGGGAATTCAAAACAAGCACAAAAGAACAGACTGATGGGGGAGGGCAGGAGGGACAGAACAGAGACAGAGGAGAACAGGGGGACAAAGGAAGATGATTAAGAATGAAAGTCAAGGGCAGAAGCCTTAGGCTCAAGACAGAGGCTACACAGATTTTACAGTTCACTGAATTTTCTAAGTCCATAGCACTAAGCATGTAAACCCAGTGCAGTCTTAAATAGGATTAAAAAAATATATATTAACAAAGCCATGGGGAAGTGGGGGTGAAGACAGGCCTGTTTAGAAAATCAACTAACTGCAACACTCTATTACAAGACAAAAGCAGTCATCCTTTTCATACCATTGCAAGGATACCAAAAGGACAATTTATAAGAATTAAAAGAAACTGCAGCAATGGGAAACAATATGACAAGAGAGCTACAGAATTGGAAGACAAGCTAAAGGAGTGAGGTTATTCAAGTAGCCTTATACATAGGGCCAGAGAAGAGGTGGACAACATGCAAAGGTCAGAGGTCATGGAACCTAAGAATCCAAAGAGGAAAAAGGGGGATCTGAGAATTAATTTTGTCAGTACCTTTAATGCACAATCAAAGGAAGTTAGTGAAATCATTAGAACACACAGGCACATAGTAAGTCTAGATCCAGGCCTGAATGACCTAAAAAATACAGAACCCAGAATGGTGCACAGAAGAGGCCATAGCCTTAGAAACACTTTAGTCCATTCAGTCCAGCCTAGAATAGACAACCCAAGGATGTGGCTATCAAAAAGAAATGACGGGTGCAATAAGTGTGGTAACTGTAAATTTTGTAACAAGGTGAAAACCACAAAAACCTTCACTAACCCTAAGAATAAACTAGAAACGGAAGTAAGGGGTTTCATTACTTGTGCAACAGAGGGAGTTATGTGTATGGCAACATGTACATGCGGCTGTCATTATGTGGGAAAACAAGGCAATTTAAGGTAAGAATAGGTGAACACCTAAGGGGCATTGAGAATAATGATCCCAAGAATGCACTAGCCACACATGTTAAAAAATTCCATAACAAGAAGGAACATGACATCACTTTTGTAGGCATTGAAGAACCTATAAAAAGCCCCAGGGGAGGAGATTACAACAATGTGCCTTTGAAAAGAGAACAGTATTGAATATTTTCTACAGGGGCTTCAGAGAAACGAGGTTTAAATGAAAAAATAGAACTTAAGCCATTTCTGAAAAAAATACCCCTTCCCCCAACCCACCCCTGAAAAGCAAGTCCTTTCTGTGGGGCATACAGAGAAACATGGCTTCAAAAATAGAACTTAAGCCAATTTTGAAAAAAATAGAAACCCACCCCTCCTGTTCCTCAATGAGGAAATCACATCTGAAGTATGCAAGATGGTATAATCAATAATCATTTGGTAAAAGTTCCAAGAAATAAAAATTGAAAGCACTAAACTCTGAAGTTGTTACAGTTTTAATATTTAATAAGTTTTTATGCAACATAATTGATACATAAGATTGTATGTTTGTTTGTTACATCATTACAAATTCTCTTTTTTCCATTTTCTAGGTTATTATTGCTCCACAAAACCATAGTGATTTCTTGTGGAAAGCCTGCAGAAATCCAAGTGCAATACTAGTGGACTGTAAAAGGAAGGTAAAAATAGTTGCAATAGTTAAGATACTGATATATCAGCAAATGTGCAATATTCATGCACCAGATGTGTTTTTATTTGTATATATAGGCATATCTGATGCATTATTTATAATTATATTTATAGAATATGTAAGAAGTGTCTTTAAATTCACTATAACACTGTCACTTTAAATGGGACCTTATTAAAGGTAATTGCTAGCATTATATGCCATTCCTATGCTTAAGCGCTAGAGGGCACGAAACGCGCCAGGAGTATGTGTTTTAATTTTGGAGAGAAGGGGGCAAGCTGAATCAAGGAGAGACTGTTGTTGCTGGGTGTATTATCACAGTGAAAATAAAATGAAACACCTTTTTGCACCAGTTGAGGACTCCCAAGAATTGTGTATGCTGTTTGCTGTACTGTTTATTCTGAATCAGAGGTCTGTGAGTAGCCAGTGCTGGCAAATAGTCCACAAATTTGCTTCCATTTGTTTCTTGCATGTGCATGACATTCCCAGGTGCTATCCCATACTTTTGCCTTTAGATCTCTGTAATATACATTTTTGTCTAAGCGCCGCAGACGGCAGAAAAGTATTGGTTTGAGGATCTACAATATCTTCTACTTGGAGGATCCCCAATCTGGACCAACCTGAGTCTGGTAGAGTGATTTTATTGTACCAAATGCAAGAGTTGTTTCAAAGTGACTGTTTTGAACCTAATGGTTTGCTAATCTTTAGATTAACCACTGTTGCGTTCATTATTTTCATTGAGTTTGCAATGCATGGGTTGTCTTTGAGGTGATTTGGAATTGGAAGGGACAGATAATCAGATAATAACTGAGGCCCTAGTAATTGTTTTTTTGTCAGTAACCAAAGGGGAGCATCAGCTTGTCTGTAGTTATTAAAATGTAACAGACTGCTTAAGCAGGAAGGCCTCACTATAGTTTTTCCACCATGGCATCACAAAGCCACCATTTACTGGTTTACATCTTAACTTGCTTAGGGAAAGTCTTGCTGGTTTGCCTCCCCTTAAGAATTTTCTTACTACGATATCTTATTTTCTTTTCCATAGATCTAGTTATGACCACAAGGATGTTCTGCAGTACACAAAATATTTTAGGAGCAGCAATCATTTTTACAGTGTGAGTTTTTCCCCATATAGAAAGATGCAGTTTTTCCCATTTACTAAAATCTTGTTGCAGCAAACAGTGAATAAGGCTGAGATTCTGTTCTAAGAGCTTGCCTAAATTATTAGATAGTTCAAGGTCTAGATAAGAAATTGTATTCTGGAACATACCAATATTTACAGACCATTGCAAGTATTTAAGCAGTGCTAGAGTGCAGTGAAGAGGCATCACCTGAGTTTTCTTCCAGTTACATTTTAGGCCAGAACATTCTCCAGACTGACCTAATTTCTGCTGAAGTTTGCTGCTAGAATCTTTCAGATTACTTAAAGTGAAAAGTAAATCATCTGCAAAAGCAAATATTTTATTTTTCCTTTTGCCTATCAGAACACCTTTAATTGATGGGTCTTGATTGAATAGATCTAATTAGCAGTTCAATGGCCAAAATAAAAAGGAGCTGGGACAGAGGACATCCTTGCCTAGTACCCTATGCAAGGTAAAGGGATGAGATACTAGAACATTAGTAATTAGTTCTGCAGAGGGATTTAAGTAGATCATAAAGACCAGAGAAATGAACTCTTTATCAAAGCCAAAGGATTCTAGGGCTTTATGGAGGTTTGGCCAAGTAAGGGACTCAAAAGTCTTTTGCATATCCAATGATACTTCCAAAGAAGTTGTTTTGTTTTTACTGGCCAACTAAATTGTATTAAACAATCTTCTTAAATTGTCCACCCCTCTCCTCCCTCTTACAACCCCCACTTGTTCTCTGCCTATTACTTTATGAATGAAGTTTTGTAATATTTTGCATAAAATCTTTGCTAGCACTTTGTAATCTGTATTCAATAACAAGCTTGATCTATAACATGAACACTCCAGAATTTCATTCCCCTTTTTAGGCAAGAGTGAGATATAAGCACTGTTCATTGCTGGGGCTGATGTTTAAGAGACTGCACTTGAGATAGTGCCCTGTGAAGATACCCAACTATGTCTGGGCTTAGAAGTTTAAGCAATTCACAAGAAAAGCCATCCGGACCAGGGATTTTATTGTTTATTTAGTTCTTTAATTGCATCTGTAATCCCAGTTAAAGAAATTGGACTAGTTAGTTTATGAATTTCTTCAGGGGAGACTGATGGTAATTGGGGATGGGCAAAAAAAACAAACAAAAAAACTCAGTCATTTGAGAGCTTGCAGTGGTTTGGGGGAGTGAGTATACCTCTTTGTAGTATTTGACTTAAACTTCATTCATTTCTCTGTTAGTGTAAACTATTTTGCTTGTATCTTTCTTAAGGTCTGGTATCAAATTTAGCTTTTTAAACCTAAAAGCAGGTAACTTGCCAGTTTTTTCATCTGCCTCCCAGTATCTCTGTTTTGTCCTAAATAAGTCATATTCAGTTTTGTATGAGTGAATTTGGTTGATCTCAAATTTGATTGAAGTAAATAGGTAGGGAAATGTGCAGACTAGGAGGGTCAAGCGGTCCTTATCTGCCATCAAAGTCTATGTTTCTATGTTTCTAAGTAAGTCCTGATTATTAAGTGGGTCTTTTTTGTAAAAGGTCTCAAGCTGACATAAGCTAGATTCTAATTCAGACAACCTCTTTGCAGCTGTTTATTCCTTTTGTACTAAAAAGCCTATTATTCTGCCTCTAATACTGTATATTTCTTAAAGGATTCCTATTGGCAAGCATAGGACACTTCTCTGTTGTCATTGTGTGCAAAAAATTATGCTGTTTTTTTGTGGAACCACATTAAAAAATCCTTGTCCTTAACCAACGTCGAATTAAACTTCCATCTAAAAGCTCTAGGGTTGTCAGTCTACAGCACAAAAGACACATCAATAAGGGAATGGTCTGATATATGAATATTATCAATACTTGACTCAAACATTGTGTTCAAAAGCTTTTTGAGAGAAAAATATAGTCAGTTCTACTGTGCATTTTATGTCTAGCTGAAAACAAAAGAGTAGTCTCTTCCTTAAAGGGTGCATTATGCACCAAGAATCTATCAGACCAGCCTCTTCTAAAAGTTTGTGAAGAGCCCCTCATGCTTTAGTGACCTATAGATTGCATCTATTGGTGGTTTTGTCACGTAAAGGGTCAAGTATTTCATTCATGTCACTGGATAAGATTACTTCATAACCCACTGCAGTATTTAACCTGATTGTGATGTCATTAAAAAAATCTGCTTGTTTAGAATTAGGTGCGTAGATGTTGCAAAGTGCCACATTAGTTCCATTAAGCATACCCAATAACAACTGAAAATGACCTTCATTATCAACTGTATGAGAGTGCTTCACAAAATTAATACCTTTCTTAACAAAGAATCTGTTGGCAGATAAGGACCATAAGGCCCTCCTAGTCTAACCCTTTCCCTGCTCACTGCTGCAGCCCCAGATCCTATTTGTCTGCAGTTCTCATGCTCTGCACATCTCCAGGGTACCCTTATGTCTATCCCATGCACTCTGTTTAGAATTGAAGAGGGTGATGAATGCATGGAATGGCATTCCTGAGGAGGTTGTGGGATCAAAAACAGTGGGGTAATTCAAGAATGCATGGGACAGACATAAGGCAGTTCTAGTGGGGGTAGGAGGAAGTAGGCCATTAGTTAACTATGATCTGCATCTTATCCAGTAGGTAGGGAAACGGGCAGACTAGGTAGTAGTAGTAGTAGTAGTAAATCACTTTTTATTCATTCAAGAATAATGGATATATTCAATTGAGCAAAGCTCATTTCCAATGAAGTTCCATGTTACAGCAAGGATAACAAAATTTCACATGATACAAAAATACACCAAATGACACACATTACACATCATTAAGCAACACATATAAATAGAAAAAAAAGGTAAAATTAAGAAAAAGCAATCATTCAAAAGCAAATATTGAATTTTTAAAGGTGGGCCAAGCAGTCCTTATCTGCTGTCAAAGTCTATGTTTCTATGTCCAGGAAGCAACTGTGTTCCACCATTCCCACCCAATCCCTATGTAGCGTATGTGCTTCATTTGTAAGCAGATGTGTTTCTTGTAGAAATGCTATGTAAGATATTTTCTTTTTTAGATAAAATAGGATTTTATTGCACTTAATGGGTGAGTTAAAACCCTTTATGTTCCAGGAAGTTATTCTGAAACCATTATTATTACTCATTCCATGAAATAAAGAGCTGCTTATCTAATACCCAACAAGGTGGGCAGTATTGGGAAATACTAGACCACGCAGGGGTGTAATGAGGCCCAACTCCACAGGTAGATCTTAGATAATATAGGATTCTATTGCACTTAATGGGTGAGTTAAAACCCTTTATGTTCCAGGAAGTTATTCTGAAATCATTATTATTACTCATTCCATGAAATAAAGAGCTGCTTTGCAGTGCACAAAGACAGTTAATAACTAACTGGGAGCTTTAGTCAGAACTCTAAGAATATAAGTAAAATAACAAAAACAGAGTGTGAAAGTATTATGGCTATAACAATGACTATATGAACAAGTTGAAAGTAATAAACTAGATATCAACAGTAGTTTAAGCAGTATTATAACTGATCAGAGAAAATAAATAAAACAACCAGAGGTTGTTTGGCTACGTTGCACCAGAGGGAAACTCCTATATGCCAGCAAGTGGGCTATACATTTGTTTTGGTGCACAAAACAATGATTCTAAGTAGCCTCCACCAGAATTATTTAGGCAGTATGAATGAAAGGGTTTTTAAAACTAGAAATATGTCTTGACACCATTTCACATGTTAAGGAACAGTAGCCCACACATAACATTGAGCATTACCTTGGAGTTCATTGACTAAATGATTAAGAGCCTTGCCCCTTTCCTCTCTAAGTAGCTGTCCAACATACAAAAGCAGTAAGTGGAATTGCACTGCATCATTTGGAGAGAGCTTCACATTGAGGCATTTACATCTGGATATACTGTACTAGGATTTAGAAAATGGTCCAGAGGACTTAGCATTCTGATTGGCTAGGACACCCATCTAAGTGGGTAGGTATTTTTCAATACAGCCCACTTAAAAAAAGTGCCAGTTTGGAGTGACTCATGACTAGGGGTATTCTTGGTCACCCTAAATTTTCAAAAAGTGGCAGCCACCATATTTCCCACTTGCTAAGCTAGCCATAAACAAGCAACTGGTCCAATCTCCCCCTTTTTGCAACTCCCTTTGAGAGACACAACCGGTAGCTCCAGTACCACTACTCTAAATGTGTCAAAGTGTGAAAAAGCACATAACATGGCACAACAATTTTTCTTAATTTAAAATGTACCTTTTTCCCCCATAAATGGATCCCTAGCCTTGCCAGCAGAATTCTTACACAGCAAGACTCCCTGACATACATGGCTTGCCTCCGCTGTCTACCTGGCATGCTCAATTTTTCTGCTACGGGGGAACCATACAACCTGGCTAAGAGCTACTTTAAAAAAATAAAAAAAAGATAAAATATTCTTTTACAGCACAGCCATCTCAGACTTCCAAACTTCCACTTCCTAATTTTATGTACCAGGGTCACACAAGGTCACACTCCTAACTACTGTATCTTCTGACCCTGCATTAAGAAAGAAAGAAAGAAAGAAAGAAAGAAAGAAAGAAAGAAAGAAAGAAAGAAAGAAAAAAGTTTTCCACGAAGGGCAGAGAACAATATCTGAAACATAAAAACTATGCAATGGCAGTGCTGGGGGAAAATTAAAAAAAAATCCATATCTTTGTCAGGATGTGTTGGTGTGGGGGGGGCATGTAAATAAGAATAGCTCCCTGGGAAAGGCAACAGGAGCTGGAACAGCACAGAAATGGAGGGACTACTTTAACAAAAAAAGGGTTTTATCTAGTGTTTATATTTGTTTCCAAAGTAACCTTCTCTGATATTTGATTATTTAATTGAAATTTACACAGATGCCCATTTTCTAAATGCAATAATACCCTCCAGGGTGGGCAGTATTGGGAAATACTGGACCTTCCAGGGGCTATGTGGCCCTCCACCTGTGGAGTTGGGCCTCATTACACCCCTGAGTGGTCTAGTATTTCCCAATACTGCCCACCTTGTTGGGTATTATTGCTTACATAAAGCACATGTAGATGGTCTGAGTGGGCCAACCAAATCAGCTC
Organism: Neoceratodus forsteri; assembly: GCA_016271365.2. Taxonomy (NCBI): domain Eukaryota; kingdom Metazoa; phylum Chordata; order Ceratodontiformes; family Ceratodontidae; genus Neoceratodus; species Neoceratodus forsteri. Next base: position 157,726,210 of record CM057458.1, on the reverse strand, counting down.
TTGCTTCCCATCCAGGCACCTTATGCACTCATATGCTAGTCCCAGCCCTCAGACTATGCACCTTTGCTGTATCGGGGATGCAGGAATTACCATCCTGAGTTATTGTCTGAAACAAACTGAGCAGAATAGTTAGGAATATTTGTTATATTTACTGAAAGGGCTATTTAAGAGAAGGGAGGAGATACAAAGATATGTACAGCCACCCACAGCTTAATAGTTCACTTTCAAGCAGCTGGGGCAATACATAGGGTGATGATACATAGTGAGCACTGAGTCCAAAATGTATAAAATGGTGAAAACGTATTCCAGTATAGAGTGCTAAGAAAAGCTGAGAGAAAAAATGCCCAGAATTTACCATTCATGTGCCTAATATTCAGTGAGACCTGCAGAAAACGGTAGTGCAACATAACAACTAGGGCTCGTCTGAAGATAAGCAATATATACTTTAAGAACAAGAATTTATTGTTGTAATAGTTTGCCAAAGTCTGTTTATTTAGGACCAGAGGTTACAGGACATATAATTATGGCCTTAATAAAATAAAAGATTAGCTGGTAGACACGTTGTATTGAGATGCTTGTTGGAATGGACCAATAGGGTTGCAAGAGCAGGGGGGACACACTCTGACAAGAAATGATAGAGCACCCCCTTCCTGATGATAGATGCAACTTTCCATAGTTCAAAAGGGGTCTATAGAAACAAGCAGGTGTCCACTTTGCGATTTATGTTTCAACAATCTGAGCCAAAGGCTTATTCTTTGTAGCAAACTTCAATGTCCAAAAAAGATAAACAAGGTAACTTCCGAAATAAATGGGTGCCATAAAGAAATCCAAGACAAAATGGGTCAGATGAGTCGATGAACAGTCTATGATGACGCTGTAATAGTGGGTAGGGAAGCTAGGAGGAGTAGACAGTTTTTCACAGCTCAGTGACAGGAGATCGTTAGTATGCCCATTAAAATGAGCAGTTCGATTCCAAGACTGTGAATGGGACCGAGCAAGAGTGTATTATTAATCTTAGCCTTAACAGATAAGGGAGCAAATTTTTTTTATGCTTGACAGAGTCCATGGTTTGATTATAAGGTAGTTTCATCCATGATGGTTCACAATTCAAGATGAGTAGGTAAGGGGCGTTTCAAGGGAAGTGAATCTGATCCAGATGACCAGTTGAAGTAAGGGAGGATTCCTCTATGTTCTCTGGACATTAGGATGCCTAAATAATTAACTTTTGCAACCCTGTGTGCCTTTCTGGTTTTGTTTCTCCAGTAAGTCCACCAGATTCTCGCCTCATCCCAGACAGAACAGGAGGTGTTTCACATACCTGGTTATATATGTTCCTGTAGCTGACATCTTCAGATTACTTAGAACAGACTTGGATCCGCCAGTGAAGATTCAGATGAAGTAAATGGGGGGCTGCTAAATTATTTACCCCTGTCATCTTGGCTTCTGCTGCATGATCTCAGGGACATGTTTTTGTTTTGTTTGCTGATACTATGAGAGGTACAGGATCTCGACTGAGAGATGTGGCCAGATTTCCTTTGCAGTTTAGTAAGCCAGTTCAGAAACTGTCCTTGCTTTGTGGTGACTGCTTGAGAAGGGGAAGGTTGTGCAAGCTGAATGTCCATCTGATTTGCAGCATGAAGGTCAGACAGAAGTACACCGGGCTCAGTGGACTTAGAGAGTGCACAAGAGGGATCAGTATGCACCAGTGCTTGAGCCGAGGAATTCTGATGAATGTTCGAATGGTGCATGATTTGTTTATCAGAAGATGTGTAGTAGTTTTCAATGAATTATTAGCAGCCTTTGGGGTCTCACAATGGGAGTTACCATTGACACCCAAAATAACTTAGGTGGCTTGGTATTTGACAAAACTAAGGTGGCTTGGTAATTGATAAACTAAGTTAATCCCAAATGCTGTAGCTCTTTCCTGACTACCCAAATTGTTTCCTCTTCTGAGTGACTTCAGAAGAGAAATCCTGAAAAATATATATTCTCTCCCCCTCCACATTAACTTCTTTCTCTCCCTCACCAGGTTAATGATTTCTGCTTCCACTGAAAACCTTAGAAAGTTATCGATGGTAGGACAAAGGTCTGGCACCAGATTGGGGGCAGGGGGCAAGGGATCTATGTGCCCGCTCCACCTCAAGCAGCCATGCCCATTGAATGTTTAACAGTTCAAACATGAACGACTGAAAAAATTGTGCCATGTTTCCTCCCTACACTCCTTCAGGAATCCCAATAAATCTGAGGTTATTCCTCCTCCCTCGATTTTCCAGACCAGCAACTGTTTTAAGTAAAAATTATATTGGTAATGCCTGTGTCTTCTTTTCCAGCCATAACAAAGAGTCCTCAACAGAGCTTGCTCTGGACTCTGCTACATCCACCTGTCCCACTGTTATAGCCACCTCTTTTTGTACATCTTTAATGGATTTCTTGAAGTTTTCAATGCCTAATTTAATTACAGTCAACATTTCTTTAATGAAAAACGATATCTGATTTTTCAGACTTACAGTTGGCCGCAGATTTATTGGCTTTCATTGAACCTCTGCTGCCTGATGCCATAACTTTAGTGACTGCACACAGAAAATTTTGAAATGAAGGAAAAATTACTTAAACAACAAAATAAATAAATGAAGCTCGGTAATTACCTAGCAGTAATTATACTCTACCAAATCAAACCTTTACTGAGTGACAAAGTTAAGATTTTGTAGTAAATAATGTAGAAGGAGTGTTTGTGGTGGAGAGCTCCCATCTTGAGGCAGCTGTCATTGTTGGTGTATGTGCTGCACTCCTCAAATGTGTTTTTTTATGATGGTAGGATTTTAGGATATTGGACCTCAAAATCTGATGTCCTAAAAAGCACCTCAGATGTCAAATTGGATGTTGGATATTGGAATACCCAATATCCGATATCCTAATATCTGAAAAATCCCCCTCCTTATAGTAAACTATATATAATATATATTGGCCCAGATATTTAAAGGGTTGCACATGGCGCAACAGTGTTGTACCATACAATACTGATGTCTTGCCTACGATATTAAAAAAGGAAAAGTCATCACACAAATCCCAATGTGCTGGAGCGCATCAGTAATGTATGCATGTGGGTGGCCACCCGAGTTCCGGCTGCACCTGGCGGCACCCCCATGCCCAATCGCGGGCATATGTTTAAAAATAAAGTCCCCGTCCAATATCCCTGGTGGTCCAGTGGACTACTATGTGCCCGATCTCGGGCATCCGTTATAATAAAAAAAATAATCCAATATCCCTGGTGGTCCTGTGGACCAAATGCTGCCTGATCGCGGGCATCTGTTTCACAGAACATGTCCTATTATCCTGGTGGTCTAGGGTACCCCCCTCCCCACCCACTCACGGAGTCCCACCGCCCCGCTTCCCCAGTCAGCCGGCAGGTGGCAGCACCCCACCCACCTGCTGCCCCGCCACCCACCAACCTAACACCTTGGTAGGACTGCCGCCCATTGGTTCTGGCGTGAGCTGATGGGCATGCAGCTACTATACTACACATTCAGTATGCAGATGAATCATTCACATAACTGGAATGTAATGTCTGACAAGAGACTAAATACTTAAGCTCACGCTATTGCTCAATAGGCGTGCACCCCTGAGGGTGTCAGTTGATGTTATTGAAGGAAAAGTGAGTAGAACTGCCTGCCGACAGGACAAGCGAGGGAGTGAGCAATGGAACTCAGTGGTGGAAGTAGGAAGGGTACCCTAGACCACCAGAAATGACAAGATATTTTTCTGTAAAGCAGATGCTCGTGATGAGCAACAACCCAGAGATATTGGATGGGGAAGTTCATTTCAACAGATGCCCGTGATCGGGTAGCATTCGGTCCACTGGACCACCAGGGATAATGGGGGTTCATTTAAACAGATGCCCACGATCGGGCAGCATTCGGTCCACTGGACCTCCAGGGATATTGGACGGGGGGGGGTTCATTTAAACAGATGCCCATGATCGGGCAGCATTTGGTCCACTGGACCACCAGGGATATTGGACGGTGGGGTTTATTAGAACAGATGCCTGAGATCGGGCACATAGTGGTCCACTAGACCACCAGGGATATTGGACAGGGACTTCATTTTTTAACAAATGCCTGTGATGGGGCTGCAGCGGGTGTCGGTCCCTGAAGACTGCTGCCTGGCAGGCACCAGGCACAAGTCGTCGGGGATCAGCGCACCTGCATGCTAATGGGATGCAAATGGAGCCATAATGACATGCAAATGGCCCCATGTGCACCTTTCATAAATTATGGCCCCATTTGCATGTCACCTTTTGAATATCGCAGGTGCTGTGAACGGCGCAATGGCACTTGCACTAGCGCATCTCCATGCTCCACTCTGGCCACTTGCACTGGTACAATGCCACTGCGCCATGCACAGTGGGGGTAGCCAGGGTGTGATATTCAATGCTGCTGGGCCATGGCGCAACTCCTTTGAATATCACCCAGGCTACACCCCTGCGCAACCAAGTTGAGCTGTGTCCAAGCTTGCACCACAGCCTGGCGCAGTTTGAATATCTGGGCCATTTTTTTTAATTAATATTCTTTATTTTTTTCATCATTTTACCATGGCAGAGAATATTCAGTGTTATAACTATAATCGCATTTGGCTAATATTTATACAGTAATAGCAAGTTTTTTTCTCAAGTATATCTACAAATGTAAATGACATCTTTATCTAGGGAAAGGAGCTTTGGGATACAGTCACAAGACTTATAAATAACTTAGTAGCAATCATGGGACAAAGGTTTCATCTTCTTGTGACATATAGAATACCCATGGTGTCCGGGACAGCTCAAATTGTTGTGCTCATCCCTTCTGTGTGGCTATCATACATTCTACATAATATTTTTAATTAATCACTGAATGCCATTGGGCTATAGTTGGGGCTGAAGTAATTCACCAGAGCACAGTGGCAGAGCTAGAGGGGGGTTTGGGGGGTCGGTCACCCCTCCTGGCTGTCCCAGTGTGAGTAGTGGTACTCCACCACCATCTTTATTCAGTGTTTAGTACCCATTGCGGAGCATGTGATTGACTGAATGGCCCCACCTGGCTCCCAAATACTCCCAAACCTGGCTCCGCCACTGCCAGAGCCTAGCTATCACTTTTTTTTGCTGCAGCTAAGAAAAGGTATAGTTTACTCCAACAAGGTGGCAATGTGCCATTTTCAAATATATATGTCAAAACCAATTAGGCTGTTAAAGTAATTTCTGCACTAACCAATTGATTTAAACTGTTCCCTGTATCCTACCAATACGGGAAAAGTTCTGTACACCTATATAAAACATGTGCTATGTTAGCCCTCGGCTCACCACATTGCCTCCAACAGGTGTCATATTGTGATGGTAAGTATTTAAGCAGTTTATCTGGAGAATTAAAGAAGCAAATTCGACATTTTCATATGAACTCTCTCCAATATGGGGCTTGGGAAAGTCTCACTGAGGGGAGAATTGGTTCTAGCCATTTTTCATAGGAAATATCAGAGCCCAATTCAGAGTTCCATGTCTTGAGAATGTTTTTGGTGGAATTTGTACAATATTCCCTAAGGGCCTTGTAGGTTAACTAAATTAAGTGTGGTATCTGTGAGCCTCTATAAGCCTCTTGAGAAGAAACATCAGTTGTGGGACAGGAGATGGTAAGGTATTCCATGAAGAGGATTTTTTCATTAGATATATTAGTACCTGCAGGTACCTGAAATGATCCTGATATGGAAGGTGATAGGTAGCCTGTAAGGAAGCATATGGGACCACCCCATGTATCTAAAAAATAAAAAATAAATGATAGGCCCAGTCTGTGCTTTCTTTGATAAGCTAAGTCCAAATATGCTGGTATAATCTCCTGCTCTGTACTCATAGCTCTTAACTGCTATGAATTTCACAAATAGTGCTATGATTTTCACACTCAAATTTACTCTTGCTCCGCATAGGTTTACTGATGTTTTTAATAATGTTAGAGCTATTTCTGGACACACAAAGTATTAAATCATTGAACCAAATTGACAGAAATGTTTGTTAAAATTAACTATGTGGGGCCCACCATTTGTAGACATACTATTTTTTAAAATAAGAAAGTGCCACACATTTTGCCCATTTGCTATGATTTTTGAAGGTCAGTGCTATGATTTTTAATGCTGAGAGGTTGAGAGGTAGTCTGTACTCAGCAGCCTAAAGTAATATAATGACTTGAGCTAATGTGGTTTGGGCACACAATGCATACCAGCTTCCTAAGGTTTGACTTGTTCCAAATGAAAAGTCTTTAAATTTTGGGGATGTAACCAGAAACACAAAGATTATGTGTAGAATGTCAAATAAATAATTTATTACAAATTCAATATATTTCCATGGGGCTTCATAATCTTTGTTCAGCCAGGTCACAACAGTCTTACTGGTAACTGCTCTATGGTACTCTAATAAATTGGGTAGATTCATGTCACCTTTATCAGTCAGAAGCTGTAATACTCCTTGCAGTCTCCTCATCCTTCCTTGCACTAGTCGACTATGGTATCCTAGTCTATGGGGCTGCTGACACCACATTACTCCAGAGACTGAGACTTACCCTAAACAAAGCCTGCCATCTTGTTCTAGGGTGTGACTGCTCCACTCACACCTACACATTCTACCAACAGTTCAACTGGCTGAACCTGGACAACTGGCTCCAGTACCAAACCTGGCTCCTATCTAAAAAAATCTCTGGTCTGACCTCATCCAGGCTCTCCTCCCTACTGCAGCTAGCCCAACTTACCATAAAAACCCAGAGCTCCACTAAAACTATCTTTTTTGTTTCCTGCTCCTGAACTTCACTGAGGCAGCGAATCTTCTCCAGCAGAGACCCCCCCGGCGGATGAACTCCCTACCTAGTGCTATAACCTCCAAATGCAAACTCGGCCGATTTAAAACTCTGCTGAGGAGTCACCTCCAGACCACCAATGGCTGAAAATGCTCCTAGCTCACCTCACCCTGGTACCCCCCTCCTCCTCCTCCTCTGTTCCCCTCCCTTTACTAACCATGCTACTCTCCTCCTCATTCTCAGCAATCCTCCTGATGCAGCCCGGCCTTGCTGAGGTTAAGAGCCAGTCAGCTTAAGCCATTTGTTCATATAATCATGTAACTGCACTGTATATACTGCCTTTTTATTTTGCCCAAAGTATATGTAACCAATGTTATTTGCTTGAAGTGTATGTACCCAATGTTATATCTGTTCTCCTCCTGTGTTGTCATATGATGTGGAGCCTGTGCAAATGAGTCCCTGACTCAAAGTATTAATTCAGAAATGTTCAATAAATAAATAAATAAATAGTGACCATCGGATCCTAGGGTGCTTGCCAGCCCATATAAATCTCAAAAATATTCTGTTCCAGGCTATAAAATAGCATGAATATGGGGTAATTGGTAAGGTCTGGGAAAAAATATAATATCTTCTGGAAAATGGTCATGTGTATGGTATCTATTCTAGAGAGAAAGGAAAGATGTAAATGGGCCCAAGTTCCCAGCTGAGTTTCTATTTCTTGCGTCAATGATTCAAGGTTAAGTAACTAACTCTAAATGAATCAAGTTCTGTGGAAGAATAACCCCTAGATAACAAATTTTATTACCTCGGCAGTGAGATGGAAACATACACTTCAGGGTCTGTGTGGGGTAAAGTTAAAAGTCACAATTTCATTTTTTGTGCATTCATTTTGTTTCTTGAGATGGTGACAAATTCTTGCAATAAATCAAGCAGGGCTGGAATGGAGTGTTCTGGGTCTAATATGGTCAGTAAGACATCATCCACATATAATGATACTGTAAATACTTTACCCCCTAAAGGAATGCCCTGGATGTTTGGGTGTAGTCTGATCACTGCCGCTAATGGCTCAATATATAGGGTGAACAAAAGAGGTGATAAAGGGCAGCCCTGCCAAGTTCCTTGAGTTAGTAAAACTGGGGAGGATAGTTGATCATTTGCTTTTATAAAAGCTTTAGGTGAGGAGTATATACGTTGGAGTAAGGATACAAACTCTCCCAAAAATTCAGATTGGACCAGTACTTGCCATAAGAAAGACCATGATACTCGTTCAAATGCCTTTTCAGCATCTAGGCTAAGCAGGGCTGCTGGTATCTTTTTATGGCTAATATGATCTATCAAGTGTATCATTCTACATATATTGCCCATGGTTTGTCTCATACGGATAAAACCCAACTGATCTGAATGTAACACCTCGGGTAATAGTTCCTCTAGGTGATGTGCCCAGATAGACATAAACAACATGTAATCCATATTTAGGATTGAGATCAGTCTATAGGAAGAAGAGGATTGTGGATCTTTACCTGATTTTAAAATAGGGGATATGGTCAAATATGCCCAGGAAGGTGGAGACTATCCTTCCTCCTGTACTTCACAGAATGTTGCCAATAATGGCGCAGAAAGTTTCTTAGCAAATGTTTTGTACCATTCTGATGGTAGCCCATCCAGGCCAGGGGTTTTAAATGTTTTACTATGCAAAATGGCAAATTTGATCTCTGCTGCTGATATGGGGGCTTTAGGTTTGTCCACACCAGTCTGACAGATGGTGGAAGTGTTAACTGGGATAAGAAAGCTGTCATCTAGGTAAGGGATTCTTGACAGGATGCCTTATATAGCTGGGGGTAGTAACTCTTAAAGGTCTCCAGTATCTCCAGTGATGTTCTAGCAACTAGGTCAAGTTGTGAGGAATTCAAATGTGAAATACAGGAGGATATCCTGTGGCCCTTCAGTCGACGAGCTAAGTTCCTAGCTCCCCTCGGACTCCTCTCGCATCTATATTGTTTCAAGTAAAACAATGCTTGTTGAATCTTTTTGTCTAGAATTTTCTGCAGTGCAGCTTTGACTTGACAAATTTGTCACCCCCCAAATCCGTACCCAGTTGGAGGGGGGAGGGGGGTGCCCTAGACTCAGGGACTTGCTGAAGCGTCTGAAGTTCCTGTTGTAATTTTTTATAAGTGGCTTCCAGTATCTTTTTTTCTAAGATGCATAAGCAATAATTTCACCACAGATTATTGTCTTTAATGTATCCTATATTATGCTAGCAGACATATCAGCTATGGTATTGTCTTCTAGCACTTGGGATATTTTGGTATTAAGCATTTTTTTAAACTCTTCATCTCTGAGTAGTGATGTATAAAAGGACATCCAGTTTTTTTTTTGTGGTATATGTAAATTTACTTTCAATAATAATGGAGAGTGGTCCAAGAGAAAGCGAGGACATATTGTCATAGCTTGTACCCAATCTGTGTGTTCTTTGGATATAAAAAAAATGATCCAGTCTGGAATATGTATTGAATCATGAGGAAAAGTAGGTGTAAGCTTGTATTGAAGGGAAAAATGTTGCCAAATATATGTTAGTCCTAATGAGGTTTGTTGGGAGTGGAAGTACTTCTGGGCTGCAGAAATCCAATGTGCTGTAGGAACTGAGGTGTCAGTTTGTGGTGATAAGAGTCAGATTAAGATCTCCTCCTAAGATTAAAAATCCCTGTAATTCCAAAAAAAGTTTTTAATATACAGTAGCTGAAGTGGCATTTGGAGGAAAATAAACATTTACCAGTGTTACATTCTTCCCATATAAAATGCCCTTGACTATAACATGGCATCCTTTTGGATCTATATATATATATTGAGACTCCATAGGGAACTAAGTCATGGACGAGACCAATATTACTGTGCCTCTCTGTTTGCCTTTTGGATACGCCGAAGCATATACTCTAAACCTACCTCCACAAGTTAGCTTCTGATGTTCCTCATCAGTTAAGTGGGTCTCCTGTAGGAACACCACTTCACTGGGCTGTTTTTTAAAATATTGAAAGAGTCTGTCTCTCTTAATGGGGTTATTAAACCTGTTAATGTTAAGAGACAGATATCTAATGGGTGTTACAGCCGTAATAAAATCCTTGTAAAAAAAACAAACTGGTCTTCATGTTCTTCCCAGTTGTAAATAAATTGTCCCACCAGATAAGAACCAGGCATCAACGGTAGATTCTGTCCTGAAGCTTTTCTTCTCGAATTACTTTCATCTATCCTGTCCCATGATTTTAATGTTCCCATGTCCTTTCCCCTCCTCAAATATTCAAGAGTGTATTTTTGTTGCCAAACATTTGCCTGTAAAGTATAATATCTCTGTTGTGGCATTTTCTGTCTTATATCCTCAAAGAAACTAAATATTTCTCTCTGTTGCCTAAATCTGTGAAAAAAACAGGTTAAATACAATGAGCAAGAGGTAGAAAAACACTCCACCTCCTTATCCTAATAACTACGTATAAAAAGAATTGCTTCCCTCGTTGGATAAAAATTATAGTGGTAGAACAGTGAAATCATATCCAATGGGGAGAGCCAGGGTATGATTTCCATGGTAGGGGAGATCTGAAACTGTCTCCCTAAGTGTGCATTCTGCTGTGCAGACAGCATGAGAGGAAAACCAGGAAAATAGCTCCCCCGAGCCTCTTAGGGGGTGTCACTTCCCCAAAAAATCAAAATCAAAAGACCAATAAGTCCTACTTGGCTCATTAGCCCTCTCAAACAAAACATAGCCGTATTGGTGATAGGAGAACCGTCCTGGCAGTGAACCAATAGCTTGGGGGCAGCGGATGGAAGTTTTTTGAAGAACCAAATAGCATGGCCCGTGTTTTGTCCTGGTTAAGATATTGATGGCTGTTCGAGAACCATAGTTGAAGGACTTGAAAATCATTTGAGATAGTGGAGTTGATGTCTTCAGTCGATTTAGATCCTGAGTAGAGAACCAAGTCGTCGACGTAAATGAGAGTGCAGCTATGTCGGGAAAGGGAGGAAATATCATTTAGGAAAAGGGAGAAAAGGAGAGGTCCGAGAGTGGACCCCTGTGGGACGCCACAAGTGATCTTTTTGGGGGAGGATAGGGCCTTGTGAAAAGCTACCACCTAAGTGCAATTGTCCAGGTAGCTGCAGAACAATGATAGAGTGGGGTCAGAGGCTCCAATGGCTTGGAGCTTCACCAGCATGAGTGGGTGATGAACTATGTCAAAAGCTTTGGACAGGTCAATGAAAACAGCTCTGGTGAGTAGGCCGTAATCCATATTGCTTTTGATGTCGCTGGTGAGTTGGGTCAGAGCCGTGGTGGTGGTGGTGTGTCCAGGCCTAACGCTGTGTTGGCAGGGGGTTTGAAGGCTGAACTTGGCAAGGTGTTCAGAGAGCTGGCGGTGGACTACTTTTTCAAGAAGCTTACTGAGAGTGAGAAGTAGAGAAATTGGTTGGTAGTTGGACATTAGTTTGACATCACCCATTTTATGAATTGGGATATTCTCTCTCTCTCTCTCTCTCTCTCCCTCCCTCCCCACCCTGATTTATTATCACTTTCCTTTTGTACCCCATCCCTTCTTCCCTTAGCTTTCTTTCATATGCTCACAGGTCTGTTTTAGAGTGCTGTGTTTTAGTGACACTGGGTGGTGGTAAATCACCCCAGCACTTCTGCTTTACTTTTAGCTCAGTGTCTGTCTCTGATGGGATCGATTGTCAGTCACACACTCTCAGTTCTCAGTCTGAATTAGTGCACCATGGCGTCCCACACTGTCCAAGACACACTCCCAGTCCAACAAGTAAAGAAGACCTCTTCTAATTTATTTAGTCTCATGCCTCACACAGGCAGGTAGCCAGTCGGCAGCAAACCAACTCGACTAGTGGTCGGTCGGTCATTCTTAAAGAACTTTCCACTCTTCCTCTCCCCCGGCTGACCAACTCCCACCCAGTTAGTCCCTATGTAAACTCCCTCCTGTCCTGATCTGATCTCTGCTTTTTGCATCCGCAGCTCAAGGCAACAGTCAGACAGGCACAACAGCAACAGGAACAGACTGAAAACAAGACAGTACCGAGTCCAACTCCTTGCCGCATAACAAACTCATCAGCACACGCCAGACATGTCCTTTCTCTTTCAAATGAGCTGAGAAATTGAGTGAGCGTGAATGAACTGAGTGCCATGGACTCGGATGTTGCCAGCAAGCTTCCTAGAGGAGGAACGTGGCAGTGCAGCAAAAAAAAAAAATCAGTTTAGTTTTTTTAAAGCAGTACTTGTCCACGGACAAGTACCCCTGTGCCAACTGCTTGTCCGTGACTGTGATCTGGTAGCCCGGGACGTCGGGCTATTGGATTTGTCGAACTCTGTTGGAACTGCCTCTGGGTGTCGAATATCATAGTCACATACTACCAAAATGAATCAATGACCCTTTTTAATTTTGTCTGAGGGGCCAACCACATCCATTGCAATTCTCTCAAAAGGCACATCTGTCAAGGATAGGGGCACCAGGGACATTGTGTCTTTTTTTAGTCACTGGGGCTTCTTTCTGACATTCAGCATAGGAACTGCAGTAGATAGCAACATCTTCATGAATTCCATGCCAGTGAAATCTGTACAACAGTGCGACAAGGGTGCAGTCCCTCCCCGAGTGACCAGCAATAGGGCTACCATGTGTTGTCTAACAACTCAGTTCTTTACTTTTTTGGTATGACCAGTGGTTCTATCTGTTCATGCGTCTCAGGATTAGCATACACTCTGTACAATAACCCTTTACATTTGTTAAACATTGGTTCACCCTATTTTTGTTTCATACCTAGCTGCTTAAAATAACCTTGGAGAGAAACATCATTAGTTTACTCAGAAACAAAATCACAATCAGTTCTAAGCTTAATTTCATCATTTTCTTCCCTTATGTCCATCAGTCTTTTGTTGCCACTGTTTTTTAGGTGTCTTCTTTCTTGCCTGAATTTCCAGATCTTGGAGCTGTGCTCAAACAAGTCTGAATCAGATTCACCAAAAGGAAAAGTGTCCACAGCATCTTAAGATCTTGAGATTTTCTTTGCCAGTGATCTTGTAATCACAGCTACTGGCATGGCAGGATTTACTCCCTCTGTGAAATAAAATAAAATTGAAATTAAAATGATACAATATTTTGACACTAAAGAAAAGGAACTCAATAAAGATGTTGATTTTTAATACACTACCAGTAATTATGCTTGAAGCAGTGCTTCTGAGTTTCTTTTTAAACCCTCACATCAGCACCCTCTGGCTGTTTTAACAGGTACCTTCTTAAGACAATGGTATGTATTTTCTTTATGCCTTGACTTTTTAGAAATGTTAATTAATGGTCCAGAGTAAAATTAGGCAGCCTTTTGATCTTACAAGTTGATCTCTCCAACAGACACACTCCAGTGAAAATTAGTCTTCCTGTTTGTAAGAGGTGCAAATTGACTGCAATGCTTTGATCTGTAACCTCCTAGTCCAGACTGCGAATCCACAGCCAGCCTTTATATCTGTCATACTGCTCAGCTGTTTTCACTCTTTTTTTTTTTACTTTCTCTTTATGCCCCCTTCCTCGCTGCGCTGAGTTCCTTTCTTCGGGGTACTCGTAGGCTGTAGTTCCTGTAGTCCTGCCCCAGGTACCTTCCTCCAGGTGCTTGGCTAGCCTTCCCCATCATGCTGCAATTTTCCCCTGGGTGGGGAGGAGGGTGACCCCCTGGATAGTCCCCCTCTCACACCTAGAGACTGTGTCGGAAGGCCTCGCGAGCCCCGGCTGTGGAGCCTGGTTAAGGGTTTTCTCAGGACAGCCACATCCCTTCTACAGTACCCCAGTGCAGGGCTTTTCCTGTTTTTCTTTCCCAGCCTGCAGGATGTCCGCGTGCTAGGGAAGCCAAGGGGCAGAACACGTCATAACGTGTTTGATGCTCCAGCTTCCGGCAGACGTCCTTCCCACCCTTCTGTGTGCAGTCTTGCTGCACCTCCACCTGTGGTCACCCAGGTGGCAGTATTGCAGTGGGACTTGCACCCCACCCCACCCGGAGGAGGAGAGCAGCCACTGGGCGCTCAATCCTCCTCCCCCGGCCGGCCCTCCAGCTGCCTGAGTCCGTTCCCGAACCCGGGTCACTGGCATTGCAAGCTGTAGCCCTACCGCTGCACCGGTGGGCCGGCAGCTGTTTTCACTTTTGACCTGAGGATGAGAGTTTCACCTCTCAAAAGCTAGTCTTAAAATAATTTTGTTTGTCCAATAAACGGTATCACCTGCAACATATTTGTTGTTTTTTTTTTTATCTACATTGTTGACTGGACTAACATGGCTACCACATTTCTCTCTGATTAACTCCACAAATCCTGGAAAGTCATTTCCAATAGTCACAGGTATAGGTAACCTAGGTACTACCCCTACCTTCATTTGGTGCGATATCCCATTAATGTTCAGAGTCACTTGGTTAGTGGGATAGTATCGCGTGTCCCTGTGGATGCAGGTGACCCCAGTACCTGGTCTTGCTGCACAGTTCTTTCCTAGAACTTAAACATGCACTTCAATCCGTCTGCTTCATAGTCTTGTCTCCCACCTTGACATCTGTTAAATACTTGCCCCAGTTTGCTGAGGACAAATCTGCTCCAGTATTACCCTCCTTATTTTTATGGCAGTTTCTTGCAATGTGGCCTGGTTTGTTACAGTTACAGTGCATAAAGTCTTTGTGTGCAGATTTGTTACCCCACCAGAGTTTTTATCTGATCTGGAGTTTAACTGGGGAAGAAACAGGGTCTTGACACCATCTTGGGTGTTTCTTTGCTGCTGCAGTGTCTGTCTGGACATCTGAAAGTCCTCGGCCAAAGAAATTGCCTTTTCCTCACTTTCTGGTCGGTGTTCTTTTACCCAGTGCTGCACATCTGTAGGAAGGATGTTGATGAATTTCCCCATTGCAAATGTGTTGATGATCTGTGGGGCTGCTTTGCCATCTGGTTGGAGCCATTTAAGGAGGAGTTGTCCGAGTCGAGTGAAGACTTCTTGGAGATTGTCAACTGAGTGGTACTCCAGGGACTGGAATCTCTGCCTGTAGGTCTCTCCTGAGATATTGTATCTTTTCAGGATTTCTCTTTTCACAATTTCTTAGGTTTCTGACTGTCAGGTGTCCATATTGTTGTAGGCAAGTTGGGCTTTACTTGTCAGGTAAGGTACCAGCCTGATTACCCATTGCTGTTTTGGTCACTGTCCAGTTCTGGCAACCATTTTTTTTTTTGTATAATATTTTTATTGACAGTTCATTATATCCATCTATTCACTGTTACAAGCATTCTATCATTTATTAACATAATAACTTTACATTTTGTAGCACCCAGATAATGCACATTTAACATCCATACAAAGAATCTGCATTATGTGTATAAAGGAGTCCTTTGGTGCAAAGGTGCTGCGAAAGTTTATGCTATACAGTCTTCAGACATTTTGTTGACCACTGATATTGGTTAGTTCCTTTTCCACAGCTAATTTTTCCAGAGCTGTCAGTTTTAAAGAGTAACCATAAAAACTAGTAAATAGAAAAATAATAGGAAAGAGAGAATACTTTCCCATAAAAAAACAAAAAACCAAAAAAAACAATCTATTCTACCATGTCTCAGATCTGAGCGAACAGCCCCCTGGCTAATATCTGCTGTCCAGGGAATGTCCCACTCTTCCTAGACCTGTTCATAACTTAATGACTGTACCCTGTCAGTGTCTCTACTGACCCACGTTGGGGGTTCCCCTGGGTAAGTGGTGGAATCCAGGTTATATTTAACTCACAGCTTCACTCCCTCCTGAAGGAGCAGGGCCTCCTCTGGGGACAGCCTACCAAGAAACCCACTCCAGGTCTCCAAAAACTTATCCTCCTGTCCCTTTAGGATGTATGTGAGTCGATTGACTGCCAGAGCCCTGATAGCCAAGTCCTTCCATTGTGCTACTGTGGGTGCAGCATTAGTAATCCACAAATTTTGTATTCCCTGCCTTGCCACTACTAGGAGCCCCCTAACCCATCTGGAGTACAATATTTACTCTCCATTCTCCTCTCCTTCTGCCCCCCCCATTAATAGGGATCTCAGAGAGAACTCCATGGGGCAACCCAGCATTTCGGATATCTCTTGCCTTATTCCCTTCCAGTATTTGTTCAATTTGGGGCATTTCCAGTAGTAATGAATTTATGTACCTTGCTCCGACTCGCACTTGCTACATAAAGGGGAGACCTCAGGAAAACATTTATGGACCATGCTGGGTGGATAATATAATCTGTGCATGACTTTGTATTGTGCTTCTTTATATTTATTGCAAATGAGTAACTCCATATGTGAGCATAGTAGTATCTCCAGGTTAACATCCCCAATTACCGTTCCTAAGTCTTGCTCCCACCATCTCCTTACCTTCTGGGACCCTCCTGAAAATACTCACCTGTCCAGTCTAACCGCTCTGCCCATCAATCCCTTTTCTTGTTTTTCTGTACCCAGTATTTCCCTTTCAGCCTCTGAGATTGGTATAGGGTCACTCTGAGTTCTCTTCAGTTGCCTACAGTACTTCCTGATTTGAAAGTATCTGTACTGATGTTTGGCTGGTATGACCAGCCTTCCCTGTAGTTCCTGGAAAGAGTATGATCCTGTCTTGGAGAGGAGATCCCTCACACACCGTATCCCCATCTCCTGCCACATCCTAAATCCTTCGGCTCCTAGACCTGGTAGAAAATCAGGGTTCTCAGCCACAAGTATAAGGGCAGTATTTGCATTACCCGCACCTGTTCTTTTCTTAATACTTTCCCAAGCTTCCAAGCAGGCCAGCACCATCTGGTTACAGTTGTCAAGCCTCCTGTAAGCTCAGAGGCCAGCCTGTCCCAGGTATGCCGATACCCATCCTGGAGCACCCTCCTCTTCCAAACTCAACCAGCCAGCAGCCTTCCCCCTATTAACTCACGCTTGTATATACCTATACTGGGAAGCAAGATAGTAACCCTTGAGATCTGGAAAGTTTAAGCTGCCTTGTTTCCCTGTAGCCTTTATTTATTTAGTTAAGACTCGCCCGAGGCGTTTTGCCTTTCCAATTGAATGTGTTGAAGCCTCTTTCTAACCTCTTAATATCTTCCTTCATGAGATGGAAGGGAACCATTTGCATAATATAAAAAAATCTGGGCAACACATTCATTTTAATTAAATTAATCCTGCCCATCCATGAAATGGATAACTGCTGCCATTGACTGAAGTCTCCGAGTATGGTCTTAAATAAGGGTGCAAAATTCAAATTGTACATCCCCCCCTTCCAGGTCTTTGCAAATTCTGATTCCTAGATATGTGAATGTTTTGTGTGCCACTTTCAGCCCCCAAGTACCTCCTCTGACATCCTTCCCCCTCCGAAAAGCATTATTTCCAACTTATGTATATTAAGTTTTTATCCTGAGAATTTGGCAGACTGGTCCACTATTTCTAACAGGGCTGGAACCGATTGTGCTGGCTTCATGAGGAGCAGCAGGTTGTCATCTGCTTATAGGGATATAGTATGGCTTTTCCCTTCCCGCCCTGGTACTCCAGATATTCTTGGGTCCTCCTGCAGTTTGATGGCCAACGGCTCAGTTGCTGTGGCAAACAGAAGGGGCGAGAGGGCACCCCTGCCTGGTGCCCCACTTCAGTCAAAAACCCTTAGATGGAGTGCAATTGACAACTACCTTCACAGTGGGCGTCCTATAAAATGCATTAACCAATTGCAAGTATCCCTCTCCCAGACCAAACTTTTCCAGCACTTTTGACGGGTATATCCATTCAGTCCTGTCAAAGGCCTTCTTAGCATCCATAGATAAGTCACATGCCCTTCCAGGATGCTGAGAGCCCCACCATATCACATTTAACAGGCGTCTCATATTATGATGAGATTATGTATCCTGTATTAACCCTGTCTGGTCTGAATGAACTATACTAGGAAGCAGCCCCTCCAGTCAGAGGGCCAAAACTTTTGTCATTATTTTACAATCATAGTTCAAGAGGGAAATTGGCCTATATGAGCCACACTCCTCAGAGTCCCTGCCTGGTTTGGGAATTAGTGAAATAAGAGCTTCACAACAGGTGCCAAGTAGCCCCCTCTCCCCTCTAGCCTACTCCATCACATTTCTCAAGGGTTAGGCTAATTCTTTCCTCATTAACTTGTAGTATTCTGCCCCAAAGCCATCTGGGCCTGCTGCCTTGCCCTTCTTTAGTGCTTCAATAGCCCTGAGAATTTCCTGTATAGGTATTTTTGCCCCTAGCATTTTGCTCTGTTGCCTGGACAATTTGAGGATAGGGAGGCCCTTGAAAAAATTATCCAAGAGCTGATCTGAACCCTAACACTCCGCTTGATACAGTGTTGTGTAAAATTCTTTAAAGCATTCCTGAATAGCACTCTCTTCCTTTATTAAGTTTCCCTTCTTATCCCTGATGTGAATAATCCTTTTACTTACTCTGCCTCCCTTCATAAGATGAACCAACAGTGGGCTAGACTTATTACCCCACTCATAAATGTTTTACCTGGTGAAGAGTAATTGCTTTTTGACCTCTTCAGCTAAACTAGAGTTCAGGACTTTCCTGGCAACCCGTAACTCTCTTAACTTCTCTTCCATTCCCCCGAGTACACTTCACTTTCCAGGTCTCCATTTCCCTTTGCCTTTTTCTGTTCTCCCATCTCAACTTGGCCACATAGCCAATAATCATACCCCTCATATTGGCCTTGATCAGATTACTATAAGCTACTGGTGGCTGCAATATTTAGAGACACAAATCACATCTTCTTGACCTAGAAGGACACTACTACTTTATTCAGGTGTGAGCTGTGTGGAAAATTCTATATTGCACTTGATATCTGCAACAGCGTGCACTTTTGCTCAATTCTTTGGAAGGTGAAACTAACTACCCTTGGTAATTGCTTTTTATTTACATATTTATTTAGTCTTTAACCAAGAAGGGGCTTGCAAACTCTGTTTATCTTGTGAGTAACTTCAGAAGGATTTAAATACTGCATTTGGGTAGACCCTTGGAGGTAGCTAGATTGTCTACTAGGATTTTCTGACAGTTAAACTATTTTTAAATAAATTGCAGGTGGCTGAAGAGTGAATAAGGAGCTTGCAAACTCTGCTTATCTTGGAAGTAACTTCACAAGGGTTTGAATTCTGCATTTGGGTAGACCCTTGGAGGTAGCTAGGTTGTCTACTAGGATTTTCTGACAATTAAAGTATTTTTAAAAAAATTACAGATGGCTGAGGAGTAAAAAATGAGCTTGCAAACTCTGCTTATCTTGGAAGTAACTTCACAAGGGTTTGAATACTGCATTTGGTTGTCCCTTGGGGGTAGCTGGATTGACTAATAGGATTTTGGGGCAAACTATTTTTAAATAATTTACTGGTGCATAGGATTTTGTGATAGTTAAACTATTTTTAAATAAGTTACTGGAGGTTAGTTGAATTACTAAAAAGGGCAGTACTCACCAGGGTGATGGAGCAGTGGTGTATTTGATTGTTTCTAACAGTCACCTGTGGTTGTGGACTACCCACCCCCCCTTCCCCACACCCCTAGGTGTGGCATTTCCTTTATAGCCAAAGTTCTCACATTACTTCCTCAACAGGTCTTGGGGAAGAACTGTCATATTCCTAATAACCCATCGCAGTGCATAAAGGGTAAGTATACACCACCACAAAAAAAAATGTGTATATATATTACATACTGTATATTATAAGGGAGAGGGACATGTGAGGAGTGGTGCAATGCACCGGCTGTGTGGCAGCAGTTTTCCAGGAGACATTCTGGAAACTGCATTGCTGTCCTATTTGCAGGCAACTGTCAGCTCTGAGGGAGGAGATTGCCCACCTCCAGGCTGAACTGGCAAGGACTAAGGAGGCCTCCCCCACCCAAAGAGCACCACTGCCACAACCACTGCCTCAGAGGTTGCCAAGTATGAAGAGCAGTTGGACCACAGTGGGTTCTGGGAGGGTGCGGGTGGAGGAACAGAGGTGAAGACCTCTAGTTGTACCTCTACACAAATCCATACACCAGTCTGGCAGAGCAAGGTTCCTCTATGATGGCACCCTCTGTGGAGACCAAGAAGAATGCTGAGGACATCCACAAGGGAGACCCACAAAAGGGTTCTAGGGAACACCACAGTGGAAGGAAATAGCTTCTGATAGGGGACTCAATTGTTAGGGGGGTAGAACTGGGGAAGGGAGAGGAGAGGGAAGTAAGGTGCCTGCCTGGTACCATGGCTTGGAGGGACAAGAAACAAATCCTCACGATTGAAGAAGCAGCATCACGGGAGAGGGAACTAGATATCATTGTCCACCTTGGGACCAATGACCTAGCTAGGCATGGAATCAGTGCAGTGCAGGATGAATTTGTGGAGTTGGGGAGGGGCCTCAGACAGGTAGCAAGCATGGTTACCTTCTCAGAGGTGCTGCCAGTCCATGGCAGGGGTGAGGCTAGAGTACTGCACACCATGCAGTTTAATGAATGGTTGCTAAACTACTGCAGAGCACAGGGCTTTGACTTCACTGGGGACTGGGGATACTCCTGGAGAGATGAAGGTCTGTACTGGCACGTTGGTCTGCATCTTTCCATGAAGGGAACCAAGCTTCTAGGTGACAGGTTTAAATGCTTCCTTGGCAAGCTTTTAAACTAGCCAAGGGGGGAGGTGCTGATAAGAGGCAGGAAATTTCAAGCCTCCCCCCACGAAACATGGCAGGTAGTAAGGTAAACACTGAGGTACAGAGCTCAACAGAGGGCAGGACAGGGGTAAATGGAAAAATAGACAAGGGCAATAAGAGCAGGGATGGGGGAAAAAAGGATAAAGCCAACATTAAATGGAGGGCAATGAGTACCAATGCCTGTAGTCTGGGGAACAAGCTTCCTGAGCTAGTAGCCCTGATGGAAGATGAAAAAGTGGCTATTGTGGCAGTGATGGAAACATGGTATATGGAGAACCATGACTGGGATGTCAACATACCGGGGTAAACAGTCTACAGAAGGGACAGGGAGGGTAAAAGAGGAGGTAGAGAAGGTGGAGTAGCTCTATACATAAAGGAAGGGATCAAAGCTACAGAACTAAAAAGTAAAGGGGGAGTACAATAGGCACTCTGGGTCACCTTGGAGACAGGGAATGGCATCACAATCCACACAGGGTTGTATGCAGACCCCTGACTCAAGGTGAGGAAACGGACAAGAAAATGATAGAGGACATTCTCAAAATGGCTGAAAAAGGGGAGCTACTGTTGATGGGGGACCTGAATATGCCAGTTGTTAACTGGATGACATGTACTGCTGCCACATCCAAGAGCAGGGTCATTCTTGATGCCCTGCAGGGGGCAGGTCTTAGACATCTAGTGTTGGAACCCACTTGGGAGGGAGCAATACTAGACCTGGTACTCTCAAATGGAGAGAGGATCACAAATTTAGAAGTCAGTAGACATCTGGGAACAAGTGACCACTGCACAGTGTGCTCACAATACAGCACAACCATGGAGACAAGCCATAAAAAACAAGGATACTGGACTTTAGAAGGGCCAACTTTGGCAAAATGAGTGAATACCTGAGGAATGCACTACCTAATGGCCAAAAAGGAGGGGTGGAAGAACAATGGAGAAAAAACTGCTATCATAGAGGCAACAAGCCTTTGTGTGGGACAAATAAAGAAAACAAAGCAGAGTAAAAAACCACTATGGTTCTCAAAAGAGGTGGCAGGAAAGGTTAAGGAATCACAGAAGGAGCACGACAGGGAACTGTATCAATTAAAGCAGAAAGAAGTGGGGAAGGCAGTCAGAATAGCAAAGGCCCAAACCGAGGAAAAAATAATCAACTCAGTTAAGAAGGGGGATAAAACCTTTTATAGGTACATTAGGGAGCATAGAAAGGTTAAGGGAGGAATAGTGAAGATTAATAAAGGAGAGGGGAGGTGGGCAGAGGGAGACAGTGAAAAGGCAGAGATACTGAATGAATACTTTAGCTCAGTATTCACAAAAGAAGATGAGGAGGAGTTACCTAAACCAGACAGTAGAAGCACTCTGGGTAGGGGGGTTGACACCAGTCCATTTACAGAAGAAAGAGTCCTGAAAGAACTCCTAAAACTCAAGGTGGACAAAGCAATGGGGCCTGACGGATTCACCCCAGAATCCTAAAAGAACTAAGGGAGGACCTAGTGACACCACTGACCACACTTTTAACAAATCATGGGAGGATGGGGTGGTACCTGAGGACTGGAGGAAGGCAGATGTGATTCCCTTCACAAAAGTGGGAGCAAGGCAGAAGTGGGAAACCACAGACCTGTAAGTTTGACCTCAGTGGTAGGGAAAATGATGGAATCACTTCTGAAAGAAATAATTGTTGAGTACCTAGAGGCCAGCGGGGCACATGATACAAAGCAGCATGGATTTACAGCAGGAAGGTCATGTCAGATGAATCTAATTGATTTCTTTGACTGGGTGACCAAAGTAATAGACCAGGGAGGGGCCGTGGATATGGCCTACCTAGACTTTAGCAAGGCATTTGACACAGTCCCACACAAAAGACTAATAATCAAGTTAGCCAGCCTGGGAGTGGGTTCCAGGGTGGTAGCCTGGGTAGCAAACTGGCTGCACAACAGGACACAGAAGGTAATAGTGAATGGAACACATTCTGAAGAAAGAGGGGTTACTAGTGGAGTACCTCAGGGTTCAGTACTGGGTCCAGTCCTCTTTAACATCTTTATAGATGACGTTACAAAAGATCGGGAAAGATTTGCCTCTTTGCAGATGACACAAAGATGTGTAACAGAGTTGATACACAAGGGGGGGGTAGAAAGGATGAGAAGGGACTTGGCAAGGTTGGAGGAATGGTCAGACATATGGCAACTTAGATTCAATGCAAAGAAGTGCAAAGTAATGCACCTGGGAAACAAAAACCCAGGAGAAGAGTACACAATAGCAGGGGAGGTACTAACAACAACAAAAATGGAAAGGGACTTGGGGTAGTCATATCAGATGACTTAAAGGTGGGTAAGCAATGTGAGAAGTCAGTAAGGAGAGCCAGGGGGATACTGGGATGCATAGGAAGGGGCATCACAAGTAGAAAAAGGGAAGTGGTTATCCCTCTGTACAGACAGTTGGTGAGACCCTATCTTGAATACTGTGTGCAGTTCTGGAGACCTCATCTACACAAGGACATAGACAGGATGGAAGCAGTTCAGAGGAGGGCAAGTAAAATGGTGCAGGGTCTGCATCAGAAACCATATGAAGAGAGACTGTGAGAGCTTGATATATATATACCCCTTGATGAACGGAGGGACAGGGGGGACATGATAGAAACTTTCAAGTACCTCAAGGGAATCAACAAAGTCCAGAAGGGTAGCATCTTTCAGAAAAAGAGATGTGTAAGAACAAGGGTCCACAATTTGAAGATAGAGGGGGGACGGCTCAGGGGTAATGTGAGGAAATTTTTTTTCACAGAGAGAGTGGTGGATGCATGGAACTGCCTTCCTGGAGAGGTTGTGGGGTCTAAAACAATGGGGGAATTCAAACATGCATGGGACAGACATAATGCAATTGTAGTGGGGGGTTGCAGGAAGTAGGCTGTTGGTTAACTAGAATCTGCAGCTTATCCAATAGGGAGGGAAATGGGCAGACTGGGTGGGCCAAGTGGTCTTTATCTGCTGTCAAAGTCTATGTCTATAACTGAGCTTCTTCTTATGTGGAGCAAACTGATCCCCTCCTTGTCTGGTTTACAGCTTTCTTTCCCTGATTCGTTTCTCCTCCTCCCCCTTCCAGAAGATTTTTCACACATTCTTGGCATACTGGGACATTCATTTCTCCCCTTCTCTCAAATCAGTAGAAGCATTTAAGTCTAACATTATACAAACAATCAACTCAAATGTAATAAATCAGAAATAATTAAGCCTGGGATCTTTCCCACAATTTGTTATGCTTCTACAGTAAAAAAAAAAAAGCAAGTGTCTCCCTCTGCCATTGTAATATGGTGTAAATTAAAGTTAAGCCATAAATCTCGGTCAATAAAGTAATTTCTTGGAATAATCTAAAAGGTCTATTTAATACTTTATAGACCAGGCTTACTTCTCTAACAGTTATGTATTCCAGTCTGTGTTTCAGAAGGTCCAAACAAAAAGTATTTAGAAAAAGCTAGTAATCTGAGTACTCAACAGTCTTAAGTTCAGGGATCAAGAGTAGTTACTCATAATGTAAGAACAAAAGAGCTACCCCCCACGGGAAGAGGACTTAAACAGAATGCTCGTTATTTGCTAAGTACTATAACCTTCTCAGTGTCCCCTCATAGATTTGTACAGGCATCCCTTCATGAGGGGTTTTCGCTGCAAGTCAGCCTGCCGCAATGTCATCCCAGAGTATCAAGTCTCCACCAGCCTGTTTTTTTCTTAATTCAGGTTCTTCTCTGAGCTGAACATCGAAAAGTAGCCAAACCATTAGTAATCGACACTGATGGTATAGCAGATGAACCTCGTGGGGTTTTGCTGGAAGCTGTCTGCCACCGAGAGGGCCTGTTCTCCGTTGAAGCTAGGTATGGATCTCTGTTTTTAATTTTTCTTTTTCACCAGAACAGACCAGGAGAGACACACTAAGCTGAAAGCTTGTTTACAGGTGCGGCCTGGGAGCTCAAAGAAGTTAAATGACTTGCTCAGAGTCACACAGTATGCAAGTGGGGGCTGTAGGATTCAAACCCAGGTCTCCCAGATTTGCAGCTCAGAGCCTTAAACCACTGCACTATACTGCTTTCTTATCTGTAATCCATTTAAATTGTAATCCATGTTTCAGCAGTTCTTCTCTTGCTTTCTCAGCTGATTCAAATTCGTTTGGCCTGTTGACAGCTAGACTACCAATCATGCCAGGTAAGCCATGGTAAATGTTATACTTTGTGCCTTAAGTGCTGGGAGAATATCTGTGTATGCTATTCTCACCCGCATAGTTTGTGGGGCATAATCATTGTCCAGGTATATTCAGGTTTGCCCCAAAATACTTTTTGTTTTCTCCAAGTTGAAGTAAGGACCACCTCCTTCGTCATGTAGCTGAAGAATCTTGTGATGGCTGACCGCGGCCTGGCCCTCAGATTGGTAGACTTGGGGCTAAGGGTTCTGTGCACCTGCTCCATTTCTTGTGACATTTCTGGCATTAATTCCAGCACAGTTTTAAGCAGAGTGACATAATAAAATAATTGATGCCTGCCACCTCTCACCCCAACTAAATTCTATTTCTCCCACCCTTCCACAATATATAGCAAGACCCCCATCCCTGGCTCAGAACAAAAACCTCCACCCAACATACCCATGAGCCCCCACCTCCCTATTCCCACTGTTCCTTATACTAAAATAATAGTAGAAGTATAGTGCCTCTGAAGCCTGCTGCCCCTACCAAAATCCTACATCCCCTGCTTGCACAATACAAACAAGCCCTCCCATTCCCAGATAAGAGCAAAACCCAAAGCACCCACTAGCCCTCACCTCCCTGCTTCCCTTCTTCATTATAAGAAAATAATAGTTGAAGTGTAGTGATTACGACTGATGTGCATTGTCAGAAGCCTTCATTTGTCCCCATTGCTCCCCTTCAATTGTAGCATCCCTTATGAACAATTTTCAAAGTGCACATAAGGTAGAAACTCTATCCTACTGCAAATCTTAAAAATATTCATATTTTGAGTACACAGTGTAAATTCTGAACATTTTTCAAAGTGCCTGCAAAGTAGGAAAACCATTGTACCGCAAATCTTAAAAATATTCATATTTTTGAGTACATTTTGTAAAGAAAAGAATTTAAAGCATTACTTTCAGAACTTTTTTATTTTTGATGCATTATAACCAATTACTAATTAGTTTATTTAAACAACAAACTTCATTTGTGTCCCTTGTAGTGCCCCTCCCTGACAAACACTTTTACCCTCTACTTTTAAGTTGTTAAATAATAGCATTAGCTGGCAGTTTTTCTTTGTGTAGAACTTTAACATGGAAATAAAGTGCCCATGTAGTTTAGCTGTTTTTTCTCAGTAATTTTTCATGAACACACATGCACAACCAATTAATTACAATTAACTTAAATTGTAATTCTTTTTTTAACAAATAAAACCCCAGAAGGACCTATTTCCATATGGCATCTACAAAACGTGTAAGTTTCATAGCTCAGCTGTAAGCCATTTCTTAATTATCTGAGCTCAGAAACGTAGCTAGCAAATTGTGCAAAAATACATAATTCCAGCGTTTAATATCTACAAAAGTGTGAAACTGATTCTCTTCAAACTTGGAGCATTAAGAGACCATAGAACTAAGGAAATGCATACCATATTTTATACGAACATACAAAATTTGCCAGCAGATAAAGGACTAGAGGTCTATCAAGTCTGCTCAAATGTGCAGCTAGCACCCCTTATTCTGCAGCTGCCTCTCCCTTCCACCCTTCCCCTTCATTAACCTTCCCCCTTGTCCTGTCCCATCCTCATTTGAAGCAGTCCAATGTTCCACTGCATACCACTTCTGCAGGTAACACATTCCACCCAGCCACCACCCTCTCTGTAAAAAAGTGTCTCCTCATCTCCCTCCTGAACCTTCCTCACTCCAGTCTCATATCATGGCCCCTGGTGGCCCTCCCCTCCCTTACTTTGAACAGCCCCTCTGTACCCGTCTTGTTTATTCCTTTCATGTATTTAAAGGTTTCAATCATGTCACCCTGTCTCTCCTCTCCGCTGAGTGAGTACATGTTCAACTCCTTCAACCTCCTCTCGTATGATAAGTCCCCCAGCCCCTTGATCCTCTTTGTCGCCCTGCGCTGCACCCCCTCTGGTAACTTAATGTCCCTCTTCAGATAAGGACACCAGTACTGCACGCAGTACTCCAGGTGTGGTCTAACTAATGACCTATACAGTGACAGAATCACCTCCTCCCTCCTTGAGGATATACCCCTTGCAATACAACCCAGCATTTTGTTGGCCTTTGCAGCTGCCTTCCTACATTGTGCCGAGTTGTTCATTGACCCTGTAATGAGCACACCCAGATCCTTCTCCTCCTCTGTCTGGGCTAGCTGCACTCCCCCTAGCTGGTAACTCCTCCTTGGGTTCTTCATCCCAAAATGCAGCACCTTGCACTTTTTGGCATTAAAGCCCAGTTGCCAGGTGTCTGACCAGGTTTCTAGCTTTGCCAGATCATTCTGCAACCCTGCCATCCCCTAGGTCATCCACCACCGCACCAACCTTGGTATCATCAGCAAATAGACTGATCTTGCTCTTGATGTCCCATGATATGTCTGCAATGAATATCCCAAACAACACTGGTCCCAACACCGAGCTCTGTGGGACACCGCTCATCACTGCCCTTGGTTGTGAGAGCTCCCCACCCACCACCACCCTCTGTTGCCTTCCCTGCAGCCAGTTTCCTACCCATCTCACCAGCTTTGCACCCGCCCCTGTGCCTACTAACTTCCTTTTCAGCCTTCCATGTGGCACCGAGTCAAATGCCTTACTGAAGTCCAGATACAGGACATCCACTGCATGGCCCCTGTCCATTTGCCTAGTTACCCAGTCATAGAACTCGACCAGGTTGGTTTGGCAGGATCTGCCACATATGAAACCATGCTGTCTGCTGTTCTGTAGTCCTTTGGCCTCTAGGAGGGCCACTAGCCTCTCCTTCAGGATAGTCTCCATTAGCTTACCCACGATGGATGTGAGACTCACTGGTCTGTAGTTTCCGGTTCATCCTTGGGGCCACTCTTGTGGAGGGGCACCACATGAGCCATCCTCCAGTCCTGAGGTACACACCCTGAATGTAGTGAGGCATTAAATAGGTCTGCCAAAGGTCCTGCAAGGACCTCTGCCAACTCCTTCAGTACTGTGGGGTGGATGCCATCTGGGCCTGGCGCCTTGTCCACCCTCAGTGCCTTCAAACTCTCTCGAACTCTGCCCTCCATGATTTCCCCATCTGTCACCACTTCCCTCCCCTCTGCTTCTGCCATTTCTCCCACCTTGGGTGTCACCCCCCCTTCTCTTTAGTAAATACTGAGCAGAAGTACTCATTTAGTGCTTCTGCCTAATCGTACCCTGCTTCCACCCAACTCCCCTCCTTCCTAATCCTTACTATGTGGTCCTTACAGCTCCTTTTCTCCCTGATGTACTTAAAGAAGTCCTTCTCCCCCTTCTTAATGCCTTGTGCCAGCCTGAGTTCCGTAGATGCTTTGGCCTTCCCTTACTGCCCTTGTCACCTCCTTCAATTCTGTCAAGTACTCCTCTCTGTCCTCCCCCTCCCTGTTTTCTTGTACTTCCTAAAGGCAGCTCTTTTCCTTCTTACCTTTTCCATGACCTCCTTGCTCAACCAGCTCAGTTTCTTAGCCCTAGCCTTCTTGCTCTGGGCTTTGCAGCAGGTTTTGGTTGCCTCCGCTATCCCCAGGTTTATGAGCTCCCACCTCTGGTTAGTATCCATACTAGATTGAATTCTGGCCAGGTAACCTTTTACCATTTTCCCCATCCTCCCAAAGTCACCCTCCTGAAGTCCAGCACTCTTGTGCCAGATTCCTCCTTCCCTGCCCATATCCAATGTGAGCCATACTGAGTGGTGGTCACTCCCTGATAGCGGTTCCTCCACTGTAAGTTCTCTCACAAAGTCCCCATTTGCCAGCACAAGGTCAAGGGTATTCCCTAACCTGGTTGGTTCACTGACCATTTGCAGCAGGAAGCTGTCCTGGAAGGCATCCAGCAGAACCTGCTCCCTTCTGTTCCTGGTTGTTGGGATGCTCCAGTCCACTCCTGGCATATTGAAGTCCCCCACAATCACCACACTACCCTTCTCGCAGGTCCTTCTGATCTGTCCCGCTAGTTCCCTGTCTAACTCCTCCATCTGAGATGGTGGTCTATATACCACTCCCATTCTGAGAATCCTATTCTTGGAATCCTGGATTTGCACCCAGAGTGACTCCATACTACCCTCCTCCCCTTCCTCCCTTACACACTTCAGTCCTTCCTTCACATATAGTGCCACCCCCCCCCCTTTCCCAATCACCCTGTCCCTATGAAATAACCTGTACCCTGGTACAGACAGGTCCCAGATCATTATATTGGGTGGCCCATGTTTCTGTGATGGCTGCAATGTCCACCTCTCCCTCTGCCATGAGCACCTGTAACTCTGCAGTTTTCCTCCCAAGGCTCCTAGCATTAAGGGTAACCACCTTCCACCCTTCCCCCCTCATCCTGCCCTCCTTTCCTAGCATCACCAATAGTACTTGCCATTTGTCCTTTGTCACTGTTATGGGGGGTAAGCTCATATGATTTCCCAACCTGTGGTCTCTGCATATCTCTTCCCCAACTGCCACCCCCCACTCCTAGTTTAAATTCCCAACTTCCTCTATATACTCTTCCATCCTCTGTTTCAACACTTTCTTTCCCTCCTCACTCAAGTGTAGTCTGTCCTTGGCATAGAGCCTACTGTCATCCCAGGTCCCCCCCCCAAACAGCCCATACCCTTTAGCACAACACCAGGTTCTTAGCCATCCATTAAATTCCTCTATTCTCAGCTTTCTTGTTGTGCTTGCCTTTGGCAATGGAAATATCTCAGAAAATGTTACTGATCTTCCTGCCCCCTCACATAATTGTGCTAGTTCCTCAAACCTCCTCTGGACTATATCTACTTTCTTGTCAGTCAGGTCGTTTGTCCCAAGATGTGTAATTAAATGAGGCTTGTCCCTACCCCTTCTAGCATATTTCAGAACAGACTGTCCCACCCTTTCCGCTGTCATTCCTGGCATGACCTCCACCCAAATGTGACTATACCTCTCCTCCTTGCTACCCCACCTAACTCCTCTTAGTAGTGAGTCCCCCAGCACTAAGATTCCACCCCTCTTACTCCCTGCTTGCTTCCATTCATTTCCTTCTCTCATTTCCAGCTCCTCATTTTCCTCCTGCATATTATTTCCCCCTTTTACCCCTGCTGCAATTCTCCCAGCAGAACTTCCTCCAGCTCCAGTTTGGTCCAGGCATTTATCAGTTACTCCTCTAATTTCATCATTTCCCTCCTCCACTTTCTTCCTCTCTAGCAGTGCACAGCTGCTTTCTGAAGACCCTTCACAAATGCCCACTCCCTCTCTCTTCATAGTAACCTGTTCTCTCCTTTCCACTCCATGACTTTTGCCACTTCTTCGCCTCCCCTCACAAGTCCCTATCTCCTCCTTCCATTTGTCTTTTGTCTCCTGACCTAGTTTCCCTGGCAATCGTTCTTCCTGGCCTGGGCCCCTTTGTCTTTGTTTCCTTTCTTCTGACCCTCTCCTCACCACTGTTGGCTTAAGTTGCCCTCCCTCATCTCCCCTTCTTCCTCCCTCCAGTATTGGGCTAAACTCAGCCCCAATCTGCCTTGCCTGTCTTAGTTCCTCCTGCAGACCCTCAATCTCCTTTCTAAGTTTTTCTATGTGGTTGAAACATAGAAACATAGAATTTGATGGCAGATAAGGACCGCTTGGCCCACCTAGTCTGCCCATTTTCCTACCTAACAGATAAGCTGCAGATCCTAGTTAACCAACAGCTTACTTCCTCTTACCCACCCTTAGGACTGCCTTATGCCTGTCCCATGCATTCTTGAAGTCCCTCACTGTTCTTGACTCCACGACCTCCTCAGGGAAGCTGTTCCATGCATCCACAACCCTCTCAGTGAAAAAATACTTCCTCACAATACCCCTGAGCCGTCCCCCCTCTATCTTCAAATTATACCCCCTTGTTCTTGCACATCTCTTTTTCTGGAAGATGCTACCCTCTTGGACTTTGTTAATTCCCTTGAGGTACTTGAAAGTTTCTATCATGTCCCCTCTCTCCCTTCTTTCCTCAAGTATACATATTAAGCTCCTTTAGTCTTTCTTCGTATGTCTTCTGGGGCAGACCCTGCACCATTTTGGTTGCCCTCCTCTGGACAGCCTCCACTCTGTCTATGTCTTTGCGGAGATGGGGTCTCCAGAACTGCACACAGTACTCCAGATGGGGTCTTACCAACAGTCTTTACAGAGGGATAACAAATTCCTGTTTTCTACTATTGATGCCTCTTCCTATGCATCCCAGTATCCCCCCAGCCTTCCTTACTGCCTTCTCACATTGCTTGCCCACCTTTAGGTCATCTGATATAATTAACCCCAGGTCCCTTTTTATTTTTACTGTTGTCAGTATCTCACCCCCATTATGCCTTCCCCTGGGTTTTGTTTCCATGTGCATTACCTTGCACTTCTTTGCATTGAATCTGAGCTGCCATACATTTGACCATTCCTCCAACCTTGCCAAGTCCCTTCTCATCCTTTCCACTCTATCTTGTGTATCAACCCTGTTTCAGATCTTTGTGTCATCTGCATAGAGACATACTTTTCCTTCAGTTCCTCTGCATGTTACTTATAAAGACATTAAAAGGACCGGTCCCAGTACTGAACCCTGCAGTACCCCGCTAGTAACCCTCCTTTCTTCACTGTGTACTCCATTTACTACTACCCTTGCGTCCTGTTGTCTAGCCAATTTTTTATCCAGGGTACCACCTTGGGACCCATTCCAAGGCTGGCTATCTTGTGTATTAATCTTTTGTATGGGACTGTATCAAATGCCTTGCTAAAATCTAGGTAGGCCATGTCCACAGCCCCTCCCTGGTCTACTACTTTGGTCACCCAATCAAAGAAATCTATTAGATTTGTCTGACACGACCTTCCCATCGTGAATCCATGCTGCCTCAGGTCCTGTGCCCCACTGG
Organism: Neoceratodus forsteri; assembly: GCA_016271365.2. NCBI lineage: Eukaryota > Metazoa > Chordata > Ceratodontiformes > Ceratodontidae > Neoceratodus > Neoceratodus forsteri. The sequence goes on along the minus strand of CM057458.1, from coordinate 157,694,706 downwards.
CCTCTAGGTACTCAACAATTCTTTCCTTCAGAAGTGATTCCATCATTTTCCCTACCACTGAGGTCAAACTAACTGGTCTGTAGTTTCCTGCCTCTGTTCTGCTCCCACTTTTGTGAAGAGGAATCACATCTGCCTTCCTCCAGTTGCACATTAAACATCCTCCCACACTCCAGGCAATGTTTAGAAAGATTGGTGCACCGCAGTTGTTGCAGCCTATCACCCTACCCATTACTGTCGTTGCCCACCAGTGACCCCCCACCCTTCCAGATGCAGGATACCAAACACTCCCCCAAGTCTCCCCTCTATCAGTGCAAAACATTTTCTTTAGTTCTCTTAACTCCTTTGTTGCACACGTTTAGATATATTGAGCAACTGCTTTTTATATTCCTATCCTTCCTATCCAGACTCAAAAAGAGACTTTAAATAGCCATTGCACAACCTTCTTCAAACTCCTACTCCTCCTTTTCCCAATGCAATATCAATGAGAAGAAGTAATAATGAAAGCTCCTAGATTTGCATTTACTTCCCTTCCACTGAGAGAGCAGTCACCTCTTCACTTGCTGCTGTTCCTTTCCTGGATGTCTGCTTCTGCTAATATGCTTCCTTCCCCTTCTGGCTTCTATAACATTCAAAAATACATACATTTCTATCTAGGCTCTTTACCCTTACCATCATACAAAAATACATACATTTCTATCTCAGCTCTTTACCCTTACCATCAAAAGGTAACTACAATCACAATAATCTACCTTCTACTAATACAGATTCTCAATCACAATCAACTCCTAGGGTCTAAAATGGCTAAGATATGACCCTCTAAAAATGTCTAGTTTTAATGAAACACCAACACAAATATAATATACAGACCTATGATAGATAGATAGATAGATAGATTGATTGGTTTCCAGAAGTAGGTAAATGTGATATTAGGGTTCCAAACCCTTACTTCCCACCTCTCCCAGCAACAAAGGGACAAGACCTCATAACCAACCACAGACAGCTACCATCAGGTAAGACAAACAGCATACATCTGTTTTTAGATGACACAAAAATATCCATCATCAGTGTCCAGTACTTCTGCAGCAACAGATACACATGCACACTGCAAGACTTACACACCCACTTCTGACTGCATATATAAATCCATCATACACAAATCACAACATCATATGCAAATCACAAGCACAGACCCCTGTAGGGCCATTGCTGCTACAACCACAGATATTGATACATAGTGCAAGACACACATACATACACACATTTCTGTCTGTAGATGCAAATCCCTGATACCCAAACTACAACAGTACTTCTGTGTGCAGAAGCACAGGCCCCTGTCCGACCTGGGCTTCTGCAACCACAGATACACATCCACAGTGTAATACATACACACCCACATCTGGCTGCAGTTGAGATTGAAATCCACAATTCACAGAATTACAATACATTACAATACTACTTCAGTCTGCAGACGCGCAGGCCCCTGCAGATATACATGCACACTTCAAAACATACACACCCACACTGTTATGTTTCTAAACATCACTGATGGAGTATATTTTTTAAAGTGCACTGTATGCATGATGTTGAAGGCACCACATCAGTGCTACTTCATCTGTGTCATCTAGAAACAGTTGTATGTTGATGCTGACTGTTTGTGGTTGCTGGGGGGAGTTAGTGTTGGGAACCCTAATGCCTCATTTCCCTGCTTTTATGGCATTAAGTTAAACAATAGTTGCTGCATTATTGCAGTTTCTGCAATTAATAATTTTTTTTCTATTTAAGAAAGTTATTAAACTGAAATTACATCAGTACTTTTGGCTGCAGAACTGCTAGCTTCTATGGGGCCAGCAGCCACAGATAAATACTGACAATGCAAGGCATACACAAAAAAATATAAAGCAACTTCTGATGCAGATAGAAATCTATGATACCCAAAGTACAAACCACTTGTGGGTGCAGAAGCAAAGCCCAGCTCATGCATGGCATAGGTGTGCAACCCTTCACAAATACTGTGCAACATCCTTACATATGTTACCTCAATGTATGCATGGGTTGTACCATGCATACACAGTTTGCATAGTACACTTCAGTCCCCACACAAATTCCCCACTATGGCATTAAGTGTGTCTTCAGAATCATTGTAGCTGCCTTCAGGCCCTAAGCAAATCCTGTAATCCAGCATCATGTGCATACCAGCACAATCATACCAAAATGCAAGTCCCATTTTTCAATATTTATGCCCCAAATTCTCAGAACTTATAATTTAAATCTCCACAACATCCACAGGAGTGACAGAGTTGCAATCCAACCTTTTAAATGTTTTTTTATGATGCTATAACATAAAAACACATTTAGAGGTGAAAGTGACAGTTGTCATCCCCTGTGTTTGTTTAAAAGCCTTACAAATAAGATTGCTAAAACTTTGGTGAGAAAATATTAAGAAATGGCTGAGTTATGAGTAAAAGTTTTTTTTTTTATAGAAAAGATAATTTTTATTGTCACAAGCCAGTATTCTTTGGTTGCACTTAGTGGTGACCAAAGAATTTTTTGTTCACACGTAAAAGTAGCTATCCAGAACTAAAAACAACTTTTTATGCATGAACATAAAATTCTTTGCTTACACTGTGTTAGCGACAAAAAAAAAATACTTTGTTCAAACATGCAAATTAGTATACAACAGGTACTATTAAGGTACAGGAAAATAACATTTTCCATAGAAAAGAATCTCAAGGACAATGGGTCACACTATGAAGTTGGGGGGGACTTAAAGGAAATGTGAAGAAATACTTCTTCACGGTGAGGTTGATAAAGGGATTCCTTGACAGCAGTTCTACCAGAATCCTCCTTGGAGTGCACAGTCTGGGCTCCTTTCTCCACTGAGGCAACTCCTCTCCTCGCTCGCTCTGCTCAGACCCAGCTGGTGGCTGGTCTCTCTCAGGATAAGGAACTTTTGGAACACTTACCCAGAATGTCTGGTTGCAGTATGTAAATCAGCTGTACTCAGTCCATAGCCTTACTGTCTACTGATCTTCATTGACTGCTGTAGCCACTACTGAAATAGTGGTCAGCTAATAGGAAGCTTTCAGCTACAAACAATCAGTAGCAACAGCTCAGTCACAAAGGGCAACCCTAAGAGGCATACACCAAGTTCGTCTCAGCTTCTTGCCTTACTGTCTGCTGAGCTTCACTAACTGGGAGAGAGACCACTCATGGAGGGAAGGCAGATTCTGACAGGTGCAGAAGCAGGGATTCCTTGACAGCAGTTCTACCTGAATCCTCCTTGGACTGCATAGTCTGGGCTACTTTCTCTGCTGAGGCAGCTTCTCTCCTTGCTCACTCTACTCAGACCAAGCCAGCGGCTGTGCTCAGAATAAGGAGCTGTTGCAACACTTACCCAGAACTCCTGGCTGAAGAATGTAAATCAGCTGTACCACTACTGAAATAGTGCTCAGATACTAGAAAGCTCTCAGCCAGAAGCAACAGTTCAAGCACAAAGGGCACCCCTAGGAAGCATATGCCAAGAGCGATCCAGCCCCTAACCTTATTGTCTATTGATCTTCACTGACTGCTGTACCTACTACTGAAATAGTGGTCAGCAGATAGAAAGCTCTCGGCTAGAAACAACCAGTAGCAACAGCTTAGCCACAAAGGGCAACCCTTGGAGGCATATGCCAATTGTGGTTCAGCCCCTAGCCTTACTATCTACTGAGCTTCATTGATCTTCACCACCTGGCAGAGAGACCACTCATGGAGGGAAAGCAGACTCCACAGGTGCAGAAGCAGGGATTCCTTGACAGCAGTTCTACCTGAATCCTCCTTGGAGTGCACAGTCTGGGCTCCTTTCTCTGCTGAGGCAACTTCTCTTCTCACTCACTCACTCTGTTCAGACCCAGTCAGTGGCTGCTCTCTCAGGATAAGGAGTTGTTGGAACACTTAACCAGAATTCCTGCTGTGGTATGTAAATCAGATGTACCCACTACTGAAATAGTACTCAGCTAATAGAAAGCAGTCAGCTGGAAGCAACAGCTCAGACACAAAGGCACCCCTAGGAGGCATACATCAAGAGTGATCTAGCCCATAGCCTTACTGTCTATTGATCTTCACTGACTGCTTTACCCACTACTGAAATAGTGGTTGGCTAATAGAAAGCTTTCAGCTGGAAACAACCAGCAGCAACAGTTCAGACACAAAGGACAACCCTAGGAGGCATATGCAAAGTGCTTGTTCAGCCCCTCGCCTTACTGTCTACTGAGCTTCATTGATCTTCACCAACTGGGAGACAGACCACTCACAGAGGGAAGGCAGACTCTGAGAGGTGCAGAAGCAGGGATTTCTTGACAGCAGTTCTACCTGAATCCTCCTTGGAGTGCACAGTCTGGGCTCCTTTCTCCACTGAGGCAGCTTCTTTCCTCGCTCACTCTTTTCAGACCCAGCCAGCGGCTACTCTCTCAGGATAAGGAACTGTTGTAACACTTACTCCACACCCACTTGATATAAAAACAAGTTTTCTTTCCATCCTATCAGGTCTGTGTGTACTTTGATTTTATGTGCAGTTGCTATAATAAGCGCTTGGTACATCTAAAAGGCAGAACATCACTGATTGTTTTTAACGGTAGCAGGCTGGGTGACAAGCTTGCTTTCCTTTCATTCACTGTCACCTTCTCTGAAATTCTGCCAGTTTGGAAAAAAGGAGACAGCAGGCATAAGATCTGGGAAAGAGACATCTCCAAGCTAAACACCTGGTTAAAGGACTAGTGGCAGGTAAAAGGTCACCACTTTATTGGAAAATGGCAGGACTTCTGGGAGCAGAAGTTCTTTAAATTTGACTGCCTACACTTCTCAAAGGAAGGGACCCCAGCACTAGTGCAAAGATTCGACATTCACATCCGTCATTTGAACTAGTGGATGGGGGCATGACACAGGCATCCCTAGTACAAAGAGGGTTGCCAAATGCCCCTCCCGGATCACCAACTAGTTCAGCACAAGGATGCGTAAATCATACTCGGACCAAACATCACACCAAACATACTCAGACCTAGCATTTCAACAAAATTACACAACCAAAACATATTAAAAATGCAAATGACCAAAACAGAAGGGGATGAAAGGCAATGCGCATCAATGCTCGTAGTCTACAAAACAAAATCCCTGATCTCGCAGCCATAATGGCAGATGCACAATTAGACTGAGTCACTGTTACTGAAACATTGTTCACTGGGAACCACTCCAGGGATGTCACCATATCATGGTATGCAATATTCCAGAAAGATCACGAGGAAAAGAAAGCAGGGGTGGTGGCATTGTATGTCAGAGATGACATATGCACAACAGAAATCCAGAGAAAACACAGTAATGCAGAGGCTCTTTGGGTTACACTAGGAGCTGAGGACAAAGCCCCTGTCCAGGTAGGTGTCATATACAGACCCCCATCCCAGGAGACCGATGTAGACAAGGAGCTTTTGGAAACCATCTTGATGATAGCGGACAGGGGCAAGTTGTTGCTTGTGGGGGACTTCAATCTACAGGATGTGAATTGGTCCTCACACACAGCATCCTCAGACTGGAGCAGAGAATTCCTTTTTGCACTAAGGGGAGCAAGTTTGTGTCAGTTGGTGACCTCACTCACCAGGGACAAAGCAATATTGGATGTAGTGCTAACAAGCAGCGCAAGGACCCCACAAGCAGAGGTGAGAGCCAATCGAGAGACCAGTGATCACATTCAGTCTGGTTTACTGTGAACAATATGGAGGAAAATAGTCACACTGAAATCAAGGTACTAGATTTCAGAAAAGCCAGCTTCCCCAAAATGAGAACTATGATCACATCCATACTAGAAGAAGGAATCACAGGAGATGTAGAGGACTGCTGGAATATTCTGAAGGCTGCTCTGCATACAGTAACAACTGTATGCACTAAGCAGGTCAGCAAGTCCAAAAGAAGGAAAAGACTTCTCTGGTTCTCTCACGAAGTAGCACCCAAAATCAAAGAGAAAAAAAGGCTTTTACACAATTCAGGCAAACAAAACACAAAGCAGACATGGGAAAATACAAGAATAAATTAAAGGAGATGGGGAAAGCTGTTAGAAGGGCAAAAGCACAGACAGGAGAGAAAATAGCACAGGGTGTTAAGGAGGGAGACAAAACCTTCTATATATATCTTTGTATATATTTGGCATTATGTCAAATGTTTTGTCTTTTTAAGTCATTAATTTGTACATAGCTGTGTATTTTCAACTTATATCCATGTGCTGTAATTTATTATGTAAAATACAGGATTGCCTTGAAAATAGGGCTTTTTTGGCCATATGGTATATATTTGCCTTTATAAATAGAGTTGCTTTACTACTACTACTGTTACTATAGATACATAATAGAAAAAAGAAAAACTAAGGGAGGAATAGTCTGACTAGCAATCAAGGAAGGTAAGATGGCAGAGAGTGACAAGGACAAGACAGAAGTGCTAAACAAGTTCTTTTGCTCTGTTTTCACCATAAAAGACAGTGGCAAAGGTCCTACACTGAGTAGAACAAGGGAAGGTACCCAGGGAGCAGATACTAGCCCCTTCACGAGAGAGAGAGTCCTTAAAGAGCTTAATAAACTGAAAGTGGAAAAAGCAATGGGACTAGATGGCATACACTCTAGGATACTGAAGGAGCTCTGAGAGGAACTGGCCGCACTGCTGGCTGAGCTGTTCAAAAAGTCACTAGACAGTGGGAAAATACCTCAGGACTGGAAACAGGTAACCATTGTGCCCTTATGCAAGAGTGGAAACAAGGAGGAGGCTGGAAATTACCGCACTGTCAGTATGACCTCAGTTGTCAGGAAAATTATGGAGTCACTACTAAAAGGGAGGATAGTGGCATACTTAACAGATACTGGAAAAATGGACCCAAAGCAACATGGCTTCACAGCATGGTGCTCTTGTCAAAACAATTTGATTGACTTCTTCAACTGGGTCACCAAAACATTGGATCAGGGAGGGACAGTGGATGTTGTGTACCTAGACTTCAGCAAGGCCTTTGACACCATCCCTCACAGAAGGCTAACCAACAAGCTGGAACATACAGAAGTTGGCCAGAAGATGGTTAGCTGGATCAGTAACTGGCTGAATGATAGGACCTAGAGAGTGCTAGTCAATGGATTAATGTCAAGGGAGGGTAGGGTAACCAGTGGCGTCCCACAGGGATCGGTACTGGGACTGATCCTATTTAACATATTTATAGCAGATATAGCAAATGAACTAACAGTGAAGGTTTGCCTGTTCACAGATGATACAAAACTCTGCAACAGAGTAGACACAAGGGAAGGAGCAGACAACATGGAAGCTGACCTTAGAAGGCTAGATGATTGGTCCAGGCACTGGCAGTTACAATTTAATGCCAAAAAGTGTAAGGTAATGCACTTGGGAAAGAGGAACCCTGGATTAAAGAACATACTGGGAGAACATCAACTTGAGGGGACACAGACGGAGTGAGATCTCAGCATAATGATTACTGACAAATTAAAGTTAGAAAAATAATGTGAGAAAGCAGCACAGATAGTGGGTGGCATCCTCAGATGTATAAGTAGAGGTATTTCTAATAGAAAGAGGGAGGTTATCATGCCATTGTACAGGTCCTTGGTGAGGCCACACTTGGAGTACTGCATTCAGTTCTGGAGACCTCACCTCAAAAAAGACATTGACCATTTGTAAACAGTGCAGAGAAGGGCTACCAAGATGGTGCATGGACTGCATCACAGGTCATATGAAGCAAGACTCAGGGAGCTGAACCTATACTCCCTTGAGCAGAGAAGAAGCAGACAGGACATGATTGAAACATCTAAGTATGTGAAGGGGTTTAATGCAGCTAAGACAGGCAATCTATTTCAACAGAACATGGCAGCATGCACAAGAGGGTATGATATGAGACTGGTAGTAGAAAGGTTCAAAAGCAACCATAGGAAGTACTTCTTCATGGAGAGAGTAATAGACCCATGGGACAGCCTGCTGCAGGAGGTGGTAGCATCAAAAACAATCAGGGAGTTCAAACTTGCATGAGACAGACATATAGTGGCATCCCCCAGGATGAAACCCAATTCTTCAGCATATTACAGCACTCTGCAGAATGCTGCAGCAGACCTACTGAATGCAGCAATGTAATTTCAATAGCAATTAGTCCCTTTTACCATGCAGGAAAATGTGACACTGTCAGGATGAAGTGAATGCCACAATTTCCTGCATGACTAAAGGGACTAATTGTCATTGAAATTACATTGTTTTATTCAGCTAGATCTGCTGCAGCATACTGCAGAGTGCTTTAAAAGTGGGTTTCATCCTGGGGGATGCCACTGTAAAGGACAAGTTAGGACAAAGGCTGCATGGGGGGGTAGTTTTGAGGGCAGACTAGATGGATCACACGGTCCCCATCTGCCTACGCTTTTCTTATGTTCTTTATGGTGAACACCTGGAACAGCCTTCCAGTGGAGGTGGTGGGTGCCAAAATGGAGATGGGATTCATGCACGCATGAGACAGATACAAAGGGACCTTGGAAGTAAGGCAAGGGGATGAGATGACCGGAGATTGAATAGGGTCTGCGGTGGCACAGTAGGCAGGGAAAACTGGGCCAAGAGATCCTTATCTGCCAACAACTTCTGTGTTTCCATCTTATGTTTCTATATAGCAGTAAAATCTATTTTTTTATGTGCAAACATGAAATTCTTTGTTTGTACATGATGTGTGAATGAAGAATTATCCACTTGCAAAGATAAAACCAGGCCTCTCGCTAAGCTGGAAAACAAAGAAATCTGAGGTTGCAAGAAAGTGTATTTTGGGTTCATTTTTCATCAAACAAACCCCAAAATCTAGCAAAACAGGTCCCATTTATCTAGGTTCGGGTGTCTGTTTTTTGAAAATACATCATTTTTATGTGTTAATTTTTTTTGTTTTACTAAAACAAAAAACAAGGTGACTTCCCTCACAACAGTAAAACTTTTTCTTGCAAAAGCAAAAGTCGTTTTCTCGCCAAAGTAAAACAGCCCATGGAAGTAAAATTCTTCTTTTGTATCAGAGGGTTAGCACAAAAAACCCTACTAAGCATGATCAGAAACCAAACTGCAAACTATATAACTCTATAACTAGAGAACAATTAATATTTTTTCTCAAAACCTTTGAAAGGTGCACCCTTGGGTCAAGCCCCTTCTACCCTAAAAATTTTGAACTGTCTTTGCTCCACAGGTGAACAAATAAATGGCAATAAAGTGCATTTTCTAAGGCATTTTAAAGTTCCAAATCTTGGAATTTGGATGTGCATTCATCACGTGGCTTCATGTCTTAAAATCTTACTACCGCGCATACAAAATTTTGAACAGTTTCATCAAACGGCACCAAAGTTATTAGGATACAGAAATTTGGGGTTCACAGTAAACAGCCTGATCAATCCTAACCATGCTTGTGCTACCACACAAGTCTGTCTGTCTGTCTATCTCTCTATTTATCTATCTGTTTGTGTGTCTGTCTGTCATGAAAAGTTGCTTTAATATAGTAGTGACATCACTATTATACTGCAACTTTTCACATTGAAGTTTGTCCCAAAAGTCTCTCTTCATGATGCTCTTCTGCCCACCGCCCTCACACAAAACACAAATCTGCGATTCATATTTTACATTTTACAAGTAATTATTTTTCCTGTTTTTATGAGAACATAAGTACTACAACCTGCTCTGTTTAATTTACTGATATAGTATAAATCTGTGACACACCAGAGCAGTGTTAATTACCAGGTGTGTATTGTACATTTAGTAAGGGGAAAGGGGAAATTGTTTAACCAGGAAAGGCACACTAAGCCAATGCTTGTTTCCAGGTGTGACCTGGGAGCACAAGGTTGTTAAGTGACTTGCTCAGGGTCACACAGTATGCAAGTGGAAGCTGTGGGATTTAAACCCAGGTCTGGTCTGCTGGAAGCCACCAGATATGGAGCCTAGAGGCTTAGACCACTGTGCTATACTGCCTCCTAAATTGTACTGCATACAGCTTAGCTTTACTGGTTCTGGGAAAAGGGGAAAAGGCAGTTCAGGGAGAGCAGAAATAGGAAATGTGGGAAGTAGTGCTGTGCAGTTGTTGTGGAGTGGCAGTCTTTAGGGTGACCTTCTGGTGACTGCAGTGTTACCCCATCTGTGTGCGCCTCTCTGGTTTGATGGAGAAGGTTTCCAGATTTGAGGCTGCATTGGCTATGTGTCAGAAGGTGGTCACTAGACCCAGGATGGCACTGGCTATGGGTTGGGTGACCTTTTGTTCCACCCAGAGGCCACCAAGTCTGACACTGTTACCTCAAAAGAAACTAGATAGCAGGAGTGACTGGACCATGGTGGGCTTGAGGAGGGTGGGGATGGTGGTGTTTGGAAGGATGGGGAGGTCGCAGACAAATTTTTCAACCAAAACTGGTACCACTACAAAATTTCTATACCACTCTGGCGAAGCAGGAATGCCAAGAGGAGGCACCTTTGGTAGTGGCCAGGGTGGCTATGAGGACACCCCCTACAAGTGGAGATCCCAGAGAAGGAAGAAGCAGCTTTTGCTGGGGGACTCAATTGTCAGGGGGATACAATTGGGAATAGGAAACAGGACAGAGAGGGAGGTCAGGTGCCTATGTGGGGTCATGACATGGTGGGATAAGTATATTCTACTGATTGCTAGGGCAGCAAGAAGGGAAGGGGAGATGGATGTCATTTCTCACCTGGGGAAAAATGTCCTGGCTAGGGTTAGATCATGAACAGAGCAGGGAGAGTTAAGGGAGCTGGGAAGAAGTCTTAGACAAGTAGCATGCTCTGTGGCTTTTATGGAGGTGCTGCCTGTCTACAATAGAGGGAAGGAGAGGGAGCTCTGCGCCAAGACCTTCAACATACGGTTCAAGGAATGGTATACAGAGGAGAGGCATGGCTACACTGGGGACTGGGGGCCCACTGGAGAGGATAAGAACCTATAAAGAGGTGATGTGCGTCATCCATCCAGAAGAGGAATCAAAGTTCTCAGTGGATGGTTTAAATGTTTCTTCAACAAATATTTAAACTATCAGTAGAAGAAAAAGGGGAGGCAGAAACTGCCCCCACAGGCTGAGATAGGAAATATGGAGATCCCAAGGGGTGAGAGTACCACCACAGTGCGAGTCAATCAAGGAAGCAGGGGAGTAGCAAAGGAGGGAGGAGGCAAAAGAAGCAGTCAGAAGACAGGAGGGAGGAAGGGGAAACAAAAAGAAAGAGGGGGAAGTGATAAGCAAAGGGCTAACAAAATCTAGAAGGCTATGTGTACTAATGCTAGAAGCCTCGGAAATAAGGTCCCAGATCTAGAGGTCATCATGAAGGAGGCTGACCTGGATAGTGTGGCCATTACTGAGTCATTGTGAATTGACAACCATGAGTGGGACATGGTCATACCAGGCTACAGCATGTTCAGAAAGGTCAGAGTAGGAAGAGAAGGAGGAGGCATGGTGCTTTATGTGAAGGAAGACTCAAAAACAACTGAAAGGTGGGGGAATTCAGGAGGGCAGAGGTGTTGCGGATCACCCTTGAGTTGGGAAATGGAGCTACTATTCAGACAGGTGTGATCTAAAGGCCTCCAGCACAGGGACTGAACTTAGATAAGGAAATGCTAGAAGCAACTGGCAAAATGGCAAAAAAAGGGAAAGTGTTGCTGGTTAAGGACTTTAGTCTGCCAGACATAAATTGAAGCCTCCCATCTTCAGCGTCAGCCATAAGCAGAGACATCCTGGACTTCCTTCAGGGGGCATTCCTCAGGCAACTAGACAGTGAATCCACATGCTATGGGGCAATATGGACATGGTGCTTACTAACAAGGACAGTATTACAGACATCAAGGTGGGGAGACAGCTGGGGGACTGGTGATTATCATACAGTGTGGTTTAACATAAGAATAGTTGTGGAATCTAACCACATGCTTCAGAAGGGCTGATTTTATAAAAATGGGTGAATGCCTCAGGAACGACCTAACAGAAGGGGATGATTGGGGGGAGGTGGAAGAACAGTGGGCCAAACTAAAAGAAGGCATAGTGAAAGCAACAACCCTTTACATCAGGCAGTGAGGCAGGTAAACAAAACAGAGGATTTTTTTTTTATTTTATTTAGATCTCAGATTAAAAATACCTTTGAGCTTAGAGCTCTTTTACAAAGGTTCCACATCAGCAGCATAATACAACAGGTTAACAGAACAAAAAGTATGGCAAAATAGTATGCATAAAGAAAAGAGATCAACAGGTTTACAGACTAAACAGAGTATGGTAAAATAATTGTAAATAAGAAAAGAAAGCAATAGATAACAGTCACAGTGAATTAAAGGATAGAAACAAGTAACACTAAGCAGTTTCATGCACAGGAATGCATACAGTAAATTGAAAATCAGCCAAAACAAGCTTTGTCAGTTACTGGTAAAATCATAAGGATTAGTTGAAATCAGCCAACGGTCCTTGTCAGGACAGAGGGAGGAAAGGTGAAGGGGGGAGGGTAGGGGATGTCAGAGATGATGCTAAGGAGATTTAACAGTAATCAAGTGCTAGGGTTTTAGATTGCCAAAAAGGGTTTAGCAGAAACAATCACAGGAGTGAGTGGCACAGAGTATTTGCTGTAGCTTGGATTTGAAAGGACCCAATCTGGATTTGGAGGCGATGTCACAGTTGAGGGCATTCATCCAAAGAGGGGCTCTGTAGGTGAATGATCTTTGTCCCTGGAAGGTATGGAAGCAAGGGACCAGAAAGAGCTGGGATTCAGAGCCACAGGAATGGCGGGTATTAAAACAGGGGCTCAGATGACCTTGAATTTCATGTGGTAGGAGGCTTAGGGTAATTTTCTTGGCCATCAGGCATGTTTGGTATTTGATGCGATCTTTGAGCTGACGCCAACCTATTTGGTCATAGAAGTTGCAAGAGTGGGTGAGATTGCGGGCTCCTGAGATGAGGCGACATGCCTTGTTTAGAGCAATGGAAATGCGCCGGAGGGCAGTTTCAGTGGCAGATCCATAGGTTATCAATCCATAGTCAATAATTCAGGTAACACAGCTCTGTATGGTCAGCTTTAAGGCTTCTGGTGTAAGGAAGTTCCTGTGTCTATAGAGGAGGCCGATGCGAGTATTGACTGCTTTGGCAATGTTGTCAATATGCACCCCCACAGGATAAGTTGCTGTCGTTGGTGACGTCGAGATACTAAAAATATTGTACCTGCTCAAGAGTGTTCCCAAGGTGGTTATAGATAGTCAGGGGATAATGCCTGTGTTTATTGTGGGAGCTGCTGAAGAGCATGAGCTTAGTTTTTTTATAGTTTATCACCAGTTTGTGATCACTGAACCATTCCTCTACTGATGAAAATCCGAGTTGCAGCTAGCTTTCAAGAGGCGTGGGGTCTGTGTGACTTGTGTAGATAACAGCATCATCTGCTTATAATAGGATTTGTTTGGGGCAGGATCTTTGGAGATTGTTTAAGAAGAGACTAAATAGTACAGGGTCCAGGATGGACCCTTGTGGGACACCTGAGTGAACTGGTTTAGAGTCAGAGATGACATTGGCAATTTTGACTTGTTGCAGTTCTCCAGATAGTTTTTAAACCAGGTATTAGAGTCGGTGCTTAGCTGTTCCAGTAGTAGGGGGTGATGAACCATGTCGAACACTTTTGCCAGGCCGATAAATGCGGTCCCAACTATCTGCCCATGGTCCAGAAGTTTGTGTATGAAACCAGCAAATTCCATGGGAGCTATAGAGGTGCTGTGTCCTTTTCTAAATCCATGTTGTTGGGTACATTGGATCTTATGTTTATCAAGATAATCTGTAAGCTGGTCAGCTACAATGCATTTAAGTGCCTTGGGGAGGGGCAGAAGTATGGAGATGGGCCGATAGTTCATGTGGAGAGACCTGTCACTACTTTTGTGTACAGGTGTTACCATGGCTGATTTACATCTCTTGGGGAACTGGGCAAGGCTAAGTGAGAGATTAAAAATCCAGGTAAGAGGCATTTGCACTTCCTCTAGTGTGAGGGACAACAGTTTAAGATCCAGGGAATCCCAGCTGTGTCTATATTTACCTATTGCCTTGAGGATGTATTTATGGGATTCTTGCAGTGAAATAACTTTAAAATAGCATGGGGGTGGCTAATAGATGTGGGAGTGCTATCAGAGGTGGGCAAGTGACATCTGCATCAAAAAAGTCCAGTGGGAGAACACTGCTGTGGTCCGTGAATGCGTTATTGAAAGTATTGGCAATAGTTATAGGGTCAAGGGTAGTGATCCCATCTATGTCCAGTATGGTAGGTGGCAATTTCAAGGTTTTACCTGTGATTTCTTTAATATTATCCCAGAAAGCTTTTCCTTTGCCCCAGGTATCAGCAAGCACTTTCTCATAGTGTTTCATTTTTGCCAGACAGATGGAAATAGTGCAGTCATTTCATGCTCTTTCGTAGTTCTGGATGTCAGATTGTGTGTCAGTGGCTTGGTCACGGTGTCAGAGGTGGTCCCTTATTTTCATGCGAGCTATGAGTTCTACAAAGAGCCAGGGGTTGCAAGGGTATTTGATTTTGTGTGTTTTTAGGGGTGCGTGAAAGTTGCAGGCAGAATTATAGGTGTTGATGAAGTGTTTGAGTGCTGTGTCAACATCCTTCGCTCTGTAGATTGGAGACCAGTCTTGCACTCTAAGGAGGGATTTAAGAGGTTCCAGGTGACCCCAGACAAGGACTCTGCTGCTAATTGTCTGTGGTGGTGATTTGCAAAATTTGTTTGTTCACGTGCAGATGACGAGGGAATGATCACTGAGTATATCCGGGAGGACAGTGGTGTTAGTAATGCAGTCTGGATGACTGGTTAGGACTCAGTCCAACAGGCTTTCAGTCCCTGTTTCGTAATTGGATCTGGTTGGGGAGTCAACCAGCTGGGAAAAATTTATGGCAGAGATGGCGTCCTTAATGCTCTGATTTTCAGGTGCAAGTCAGTTTATATTGAAATCTCCCATCAGAATTGACTCTGACCCAGGTGGCTGGTTATGTGTGAAGTCCAGTATAGAGTTGAAACCACTCCCTTGCTCTTTTGGAGGGATGTATATGGATGCCACAGTAAGTGACTTACTTTGGGCACCAAGCAGAATTCTGATGGTGAGTAATTGAGAGGTTGTAGCAGCCACAGGAACAGGCAAGAGGTGGCTCATGAGTGACTCTTTGAGATAAATTGCACATGCACCACCTCTTTTGGTTGTCCTATCTTGTCTGAAGATGCTGTAGCCTGGTATGGCAATAGCTGAGTCAGGGATTTTTGGTGAGAGTCATGTTTCAACAATTGCCAGAACATCAGGATTGTGTAGAGTAGCAAATATTTGTAGAGCGTCCAGCTTTGGTAGGAGGCTGCAGATATTTAGAGATGTCAAAGGGAGTGTTCCAAGTCATTTTATAGGAGTTGCCATACGTGGCAGGCCAGGGCCAGGATTTGGGTGAATATTACCAGAGAGCAGTAATATCAAAAGTAAAAGTTTGAGTAGGCACAGTCGTAACTGCCTGTAGGTGAGTCCAACCCTCAATAGGAACAGGTTAGGTTGCATTCTTGATGTAGCAATATTAAACCATGCAGATAGTTATGTTCAGCGATATGTAATATAATAATCTTGACCAAGGTACCAGGAGTCAAATGATGAAAAATAATCAAATCCACAGGAAATGGTGAACTACTGGGGACCAGTAAACTGTTGTTATTATAGATCAAAGACCCATAGTGTGTTAAATCCTAAAGGTGATTAACATTGGCCTGGGGCATATGCAGGATATAAAAATCCTTTGTTAGTGTTTTCCCTTTGTTCTCCCAAAATGGTTGTGAAGAAACCTTAAAGACAAGCACAGATCTTTTGCTTTTGATGGCTTCCAAAAAAAGTTGATTTATGATGAGAATGCCAATACCTGGTGGTGATGTTTTGTAGTTTCTTAGTCAAGGAAATGTTCGTAGATGTCATGTCCAAGAACGGTCCAGTTCCTCCAAGTAGAAACAAATGAAAATCCACAAAACTAAACTACTGACAGAAATGAACACAAACAACCAGCCACTCCGGTGCTCCATAGAGCCTAGGATGGTGCCATAGTTCTCAAAAAGGTGGTAAAAAAAGTAAAGTCTAAAAGAGTGCCATTCAGAAGATATAAGGTGACCCAGAGAGGGAGGAGAGGGTAGTATATCATAAAAACAGAGGGAGAGAAAGCAGTGAGGAGCATAAAGGCACAAATGAAAGAACAATAGCTCAGGCAGTATCCAAGGGGGACAAAATATTTGTTTAGGTATGTTAGCAAAAAAAGAAAGACAAAGGGTAGGACTGCATGGTTAAGAGGGGGGGATTTTATGGAGAGATATAAAAAAAAGCAGACATCTTGAACAAATACTTCTGCTCAGTATTCACTGTAGAAGGGGAAGGGAAGGGACCACACAAAGGCACCAGGTGCTTTGTGGAGAGGGAAGTGGACACAAGTCCTTTTTCTGTGGAGACAGTCAGGAAAGCACCCACTAAACTGAAGGTGGACAAGGTTGTGGGGCCAGATGGGTTGCACCCAATGGTGCTGAGAGAGCTCTGAGAGGTACTAGCTGCACCTCTGATAGCCCTGTTTGACAGATCACTGGAGACTGGACTGGAACTGGAGGACTGGAGAAGGGCAGAAGTAGTCGATAGTTTACCAACCCTGCAGTGTCTGATGTAGCCATGCATACTGTCAGCTTGGCATCATGGGGCATGGATAAGGGAATGGGGTGCAGCAGACCTCACTGTAACTGTGATGCTGCTTCACAGCCTGGCAACTCTGGTACCATATAGCACAGGGGGGTACACAGATACACCTTTCCCCAGTCAAGGGTCCCTCCCCCCTACTGATCGCTGGTCCTGTAAGAGCAATAATGCTCCCTGGCAGTCTAATGGACCCCCCCACTCCATCCAGTGTGACCCACCACCTTGCTCCCCCATCACAAGTCACAGTCCGCAACCAGCACAGCCCTTCTCTCACCACCACGGCTGGCCGACGACTGAGCCCTCATGGAGTAGGTACTGTATACAGTACAGCCCACTGACTGTGATCACGGTCAATGGGCTGTGCTGTATACAGTCCCTGCTCCATGAGACCAGCCATGGTGGTGAGAAGAGGGCTGTGCTGGTCACCGACCAAGACTTCATGTGGGGGTAGGAGTTGGGTAGTGGGTCACGCTGGATAGAGTGGGGGGGGTCCATTAGATTGCCAGAGAGCATTATTATTCTTACAGGACCGGTGATCAGTGAGGGGTAAGGTGGGAGGAAGGACACTAGACTGACAGAGAATATGTTTTCTTCATTTGGAGATGGCAGTTGGTGACTGGGGAGTGGACTACACTATGGAAAAAGACTTTTTCTTTTGGGGTCAGCTATCATGGTGAGCGTGGGCACCACTACATTATAGACAACTTATCTATCATATGGGGTAGTCAATCAGGCAGGGTTGGGCACCAGTACACTACACTACACTATGGAAAACTTCTATATCATATGGGGTCGGTGATCGGGGAGGGGGGAGGGACTGCTACATTACAGCAACTTACATATCATATGAGGTCAGTGATCGAGAAAGGGTGAGGGATTGCTACACTATGGAAACTTCTATATCACATGGGGTTGGTAATCGGGGAGGGGAATGGTACTCTCGACTACCGGGAATAACTGTGTTTATTTGGGGACAGAAATTGGTGAATGGAGGGGGAGGGGGCTGCGGTACTTCTGCTGATCGCTAGGGTTGTGCAGATTACTGGCAGGTTTTAGTCAGCGGTAATTTCTCCTCACAAGGTTCTTCACAAAAGGCCTTTGCGTGGAGCACAAAATTTGTGAATTGGACTGTGGGGATATGCAGGTCCCCTCCGCCTCATTTGCATTGTGGCCCCCCTTCACAACTTTGCTCGAGCGCAAACTCAGTTTGCAGGGGCAAACTGGGCTTTGTGAATATGAACTCTGGGTAAAACCCAGTTTGTGCCAGGGCAATGTTTTGTGAATCTAGCCCCAGGTCTGTAATGTCATCTCAATCCCTGGATTGAAATACAGCCTTGTGTATGGTTGCCCATGCATTATTATTTATATCTACCTACCTTTCTGTCTGGCTGTCATAGAAACACGGAAACAAAGAAATTGCCAGCAGATAAGAACTGCTAGGCCCATCCAGTCTGCCCATAAGCCCCATACTTGTATGCAGCCTCTGACCCTATCTGGTCAGTGGTTTTTCATCACTCCCTCCCACCTCAAAGTTCCCTTGCTCCTGTCCCAGGCATGTTTAAAAAAACCCACTGTGCTCGCTGCCACCACCTCTTGTGGCAGACTATTCCATGTGTCCACCATCCTTTCTGTGAAGAAAAACTTCCTCACATTTCCTTGCAATTTACCCCCCTTCAATTTCATATTGTTCTCCCTCATTCTTGTACTTCTTCTACATTGGAAGATGTCCCCCCCAGCACCTTGTTTATGCCCTTCAGGTACTTGAAAGTCTCTCCCATGTCCCCCCGCTCCCTCCTTTCCTCCAGTGAGTACGTATTGAGGTCCTTTAGTCTTTCCTCATGTCTTCTGTTGGTCAAGCCATGTACTATCTTGGTTGCTCTTCTCTGGACCGCCTCCACCCTGTGAATGTCCTTGCGCGTGTGTGGCCTCCAGAATTGCACACAGTACTTTAGGTGAGGCCTCACTAGTGTTTTGTACAATGGCATCACCACCTCCCACCTTCTGCTAGTGATACCTCTGCCTATGCACCCCAGCATGCCATTGGCCTTCCCTGCAGCCTTTGTGCTCTGCTTTGACACCTTTAGGTCATCAGTAATTATAATCCCTAGGTCCCTTTCCCCTTTGGTGATTGCCAGGTCCTCCCCCATCCTATAGCTCTCCCCGGGTTCCCTCTTTCCAGGTGCATTAATTTTCATTTCTTTGCATTGAGCGCTGTTTGTCTGTCTGTCTGTCTGTCTATCTATCTATCTATCTATCTATCTACCTATCTATCGATATATCTATCAATCAACCTATCGATCTATCCATTGATATATTGCTCCATCTAACTTTCAGCTAAACAGGACAAACCTAGGATTGCTATTTGTCGTCTGGCAGCAAGTCTGAGCTCCAGTTTCCACTGATTATAAATAAGAACAAAGGAAACAAGCATTTGTCAATGCCAAATGCTGCTTGCTTCTATGTGCTGTTTAGGTATTTGGAAGTCATTGGGAGTGCAAATATTGAAAATTTGCGAACTTACGAGCATGCGTAGGAACTGCGCAACGCACGCTCGCAAAACAGTCATTGTTAGAAAAATTTTTCATGAAATGTTCAACATAGCAATTTTTAAGACCTCTGGTCATGAACAGTGTCAGTGTGATTTTGTTAATGTGTCCCATACATTGATTTCGCATATCAACTGCGCCATTGTGCGCTACATGGGCGGAAACACGTTTTGGGCAGGATGTGAAAAATGACAGCTGTACTGCTCATAAGGAGGTGTGGTAAAATGGCAATGTTGAAAATCTGGAGTGGAAATATTGAAAATTCGCAAACCTACGAGCGCGCGTGGGAACTGCGCAACGCACACTCGTAAAACATTCATTTTTAGGAATTCTTTCACCAAATTTTCAACATTGCCATTTTAAGATCTGCTCATGAACAGTGACACTGTGATTTTCTTAATGTGTCCCATACACTGAGTTCGCACACCGACTGCGCCATTGTGCGCTACATGGGCGGAAACATGTTTTGGGCAGGATGTGAAAAATGACAGCTGTACTGCTTATGAGGAGGTGTGGTAAAATGGCAATGTTGAAAATCTGGAGTGAAAATATTGAAAATTTGTGAACTTATGAGCCTCGTAAGAACTGCTACTTTACCTAAATAAAACAGTCATTTTAGGAATTTTTCACCAAAATTTTCAACATAGCCATTTTAAGACCTCTGCTCATGAACAGTGTCACTGTGATTTTCTTAATTTGTCCCATACATTGATTTCAAGACATCGATCATGCCATTCTGCGCTACAAGGGCGGAAACACATTTTGGGTGAGATGTAAAATGACAGCTGTACTACTCATAAGAAAGTGTGATAAAATGGCAATGTTGAAAATCTGGAGTGAAATATTGAAATTTCGCGAACTACGAGCCTGCGTGGGAACTGTGCTAGCAGCACACTCGTAAAACAGTCATTTTGGAATTTTTGGACCAAATTTTCAACATGAGTTTTGGGACCCCTTCTCATGAATGATGTCACTGTCATGGTGGTATTGAGCCAAGGGTGATTTCGAGTCACTGCGCGAATCACCCTTCGGGCCTGAATAATGCCATGACAGTGACATCATTCATGAGAAGGGGTCCTAAAAACCCCATGTTGAAAATTTGGTGCAAAAATTCAAAAATGCCTGAGATATGCAATAAAGTTGAACCCTTCCTATCTAGCCCATTATACAGCTTACTGGCATTTCCTCAGTTCGCGGTCGGCTTTGAAGAGTGCAGACGTGTTCCCGGTCCACCGAAGATCGTCGCACCGGAGTCTGGAGGTAAGTATGGGGTGAGGGGTGTGGGGGAGGCTGGTGCGCAGTGGGTGGTGCGGGTTGTGGGAGGCGGGTGGGAAGACGCGCTGCTGGACCGCTTTTTGTTTTACAGGTTTAAAACAAAAAAAAGACTACAGGACGTTTGCCATGCTTGGGTGGGCTCCCAGCGTGGCACAAGGATGGGGTGTTCAGCCGATGGGGGATTGGGCACCCCATCGGCCAAACAACTGATTGCCACGCTGGGGTGGGCTCCCAGCGTGGCACCAGCTCTGAGAAGCGACAGCAGCTCAGCTGGTGGGATTAGCCACCCGTTGGCTTCACAGGACGTGCGGGGGCACGCACGCCTGTGTGTGGGTGGGAGCTACGCTTATCGGTGCTCACTGAAGCGTAGCTCCCCCTTTCAACTGTATGCCACTGGATTTTGGAGCGTGTCATAGACAGCTCCAAAATGCATTGGCTTACAGGGGCTGCGCCTGCCAGCTCACTGACTGAATTGGAGGAGGAGGTGACACACCTCCGAAATCTCCGATGATGGCACTATGTTTCTCGCACATGCTTGCAAACAACATAAAAAGGGAATGCTAGAAAAAAAGTCAGGGTGTCCTTTGTGTTTATCTCCAGCTGTCTAGGTAGTCGCAGCATAGAATATTATGTCAAAAATTGGAAACCTCTGGGAACTTTCCCCTTGCTCAAATGCTATATCCAACAATATTATTCAACATTAGGAGATAGTCCAACTTGAGTTTAAGAGATTCAGCACTCCTCTCTTGCACTGCTTCCTATGGGAAGTTTTTCCAGAGGTTAAGCACTGAAAACATACTTCCTCACATATTATCCATAATTCTTTTCCCCCTTAAGCACAGGGGAGACCCTCTAGCTGCACTGCCCTGAACAAGCTAAAAAAGTTGTCTGTATTTTTTTTTCTTTGATAATGAAGTAAGGCATACTAGGCACAAGTGCACATTTTGAGGGGCCTGTTTTCCCTGATCCACCTTAACCAATCCATTTACAGTTATAAAAACTGAAATCATGTCTCCACTCTGCTTCCTTTTTCCAGGGGAAATATTTATTGCCTTTTTAAATGTTCTCCATAGCTTACCCTCTGTAGTCCCTTAAACATTCTAGTTGCACTCTGCTGCACCCTCTCCTGTGCTGCACTAGCCTTTTTAAACCCTGATGACCAGAACTACAGGAGTTACTCCATGTGCAGCCTTGCCAGTGCCCTCCCTAATAAACATCAGTGTTTCGGTTTTGGCTGTGGACAACATGGCTGTGTAGCTCTCTTGTTTCCTTCATCTTTAGTGGTGGGCTTGAGGATATTTCCATTACATAAAAGTGCTGCTGGGTTTACCACCTGGCCTAAAAGAAAACTGTTTTCATCCCATTGCCAACCAGTGCAACACGACAAGCATGGCAAGGCATGCCCTGGAACTGCTTTCCTGTAGAACTCAATTGGGCAAGTGCTCCTTTGTGGTCAGGGCTGCTGGCTGGTGAAAATGAACTGCCTGAATAGCTGCTCAAGAGATCTCTGTGTTCAGCTCTAGCAGTTTGTTGCAAATGTAACTGATAACAACTTAAATGTATCTTACCTGATGTTGACCATGACTTCTTCTGTTATTGACTTTGTTATTTGGAAATGTTCTTTTACTGAATTTTTTCTTGTTGTACTATTTATGTATTTCATGTAAGTAATGAGCCACCACAGGGTATGCATTATAGAATTATAATAACTGGGATGTCCTTTTTCCCATAGAGAAACCGTGGCATAATTTGCCATTATAAAGGAGCGTTTTATAATGGCAAACACGCACCCGGTTACCCTCGCACTGCACAGGTGCCCCCAACTCTGAAGGTCTTCCTCCTAGCCACTGTCTGCCTCGTCTTTCCCCCTCTGGACCACTACTCTAACTGTGGTAAGTGCTGGCAGGCAGAAATGAATCGAAGTGAGGGAAATACCCTCAAAATGTTGGCTCCACACAAAATTAAATTAAAAAAGAAAAGTAAACAGCAAGCAACTGACAGACCATAGAGCGCACACTCACACCTAAGCAGACCGCCGTGGTGGCACAAGAACATCTTTTTTTTATTTTATATACTTGCTGTGAGGAAAAAGGACATCCTGGCAATTATATAAAATAAAATATGGGTCTGGGGGTGTGTAAACTCGAATTTACACACACCCTCGGGGTTAGATGCTACACATAAGCCCCTCAAGCATCGCTCTTGGGGTTAATGTAGCATCAAACCACTTTGAATGTCTGTAAATTCTCATTGCACACACAGACCCATACTTTATTCTCTATTTAATGCATGCCCCAGGGGTGTAGTAAGGCTCAAGGTCGAAGGGCAAGTGTCCTTATGCCCATGGGAAGTGCATTAAAATCATATGATGCACACCTTGGAGTGGCTTATTACACTTATAAAATAGTTCTAAATAGGTGGTTATGGGGAGGAAAATGAGATTTGACACCAGACTGTGCATTTATAGAGATGTAATGTACAGTCAGGTGATGTCTCTTGGCCAGTTAAATTTCTAGATTTGTTCTTGCTGTTTTTATAATATATTTTATTGTATTTGTTTTGACTACACTACTCTGGAATTGCTTGAATGATACTGGGTTTGTTTGCTTGTAACTCTGTCACTGAAGAGGAACCTTTGTAAATAAGCACCTGTGTATGAAGATACTCTCCAACATAATCAATAATTAAATAAATAAAGTTCAGAATGGTTAACTGTCAAAATGGTATGGCTTGTATGAAATAACTCTCAGCTTAAGAATTTGCATATAGAACACAATTTTATTATACTTTTCCTTTCACTCTGTACAGTTTCCAGCAGCAAGCAATAAAATTACCCTACAGCTGCCCTTATGGGCCTAATGGGCAGTGGGGTTTATGGTCACCTACTATAAAACAGGTAATAGACGTGCAAGCTTAATTTTGCACTGATGGTGCTGCCAAATTGTTAGTGCTATTCAAAAATTGCACTCAAAGAGCAGCAGCTGTCTTGCAGTTTCAGTGTGTATTATGTAATCTGGTACCGATCTGTTTGGGAGGATGACCGGTTAATGACAGGTCAGTCAGTTCGAGTGCAGTGACAGCTACCAGCTGAAAGGTGTATACAGTGCTACTAGAGCTTGGAAGGTTACGCTCCCACTGAGATGACTTTCTGAGAGGCTTTGCACAACTGGGGATCATACCTCTCAACTGTCTCTGATTTTGCCTCAAAATTTTCCTCTGTCCCTTGTAAAATTTATGTTTTTGTGATTGTACAATGGGGACTACAAGCACAAAATAATGTCAAACATCAAAGTGCAACACTTGTTGTTCTTCAGAAAATGCATCTTACACTAATCCCCTTATTGTATCAGCTTTCTGGGTGAATATTACTAATTTTTAAAATGTGTCCCTGATTTGGGATCTTTGTCCCTGATTTTTGTTAAGCCTTGTCCCTGATTTATGAGGCAAGAGGTTGAAAGGTATGGTGGGGATTGCTGAAGCACACGAGCAGTGATTAAACTGGGTAAGATCAGTAATCCATAAACATAAACTTACTAAGTAACACAGTACCTGTCTCTAACTTACACTTTTTATTTCAGGATTTTGCAAGTGCTCCACAAAGACAGGAGATGGCTGACATCAGTGCTGCGAGCTAAATGCTAAACACCCAAGTGCAAGAATGCCAGAATGACTTTCTTTGTCCTTCTGTACTTTTCCCATATATTTTAATTGTGATCAATACAATTTTGCTCCAAATAACATTTTCTGTTATATTAATTTAGCAGGTTCACTCAACGAATATAATAAAAATGAATTAGCATGAATCATTACTTGTTTTACAGTATTTCATCTGATGGCATGGATGAGTAAATGCCATGATGAACTCTAGCTTCTCATTCCAGCTATGGTTATTAGTAACCAAGGCAGGTGATGAACCTGAATCCCACAGTTCTTGGAATAGTTCTGACAAAGACAGAGCTTTTCTGTCACTGAAAGCACTACAAGGCTGAAAATTAAATATCACAATGACTTCTGAATGAGCTCTGTTTTTACTGGATATATTCCAAGAAATGAGAGACACGCAAGTTTACAGCTTTGGTTTCTATATCTGTAACTTAACACCTGTACCTTCAGGCTACTTACGTTGTGTCTCCATTTTTTTTTTTATTATTAATTAGGCTGGAGTTTAGACACACCATTCTTACTCATTCATGCTATAAGTATACTCCGCTTATATGTTAAATGTATATCTGCTTCTATAGAAATTAAAAAAAGTATAACTAAAATAGTAATAAAAGTTGCTGGTAAAAAAAAAACATGGTCCACCAAGTCTACCCAAAAATATCCAACCTTTCCCCTTGACCTGTTGTCGTAGATGGCTATTTGGGTCTGTTGACTGCCCTCAGCCATCTCCCTCCACTTACTACTTGGCTGGGTGTAGAACATGCTGTTCTTCATGAGAAGGAGTACGTTTATGAGGCAGCTCTATCCCTTGTGGCCATGCTCATAGCATCACCATAGCCCCCCCCCCCAATTTATTAGCAGGAGAGGATGCTTGGATAACTACCAACCTCTTCTTTTTCCTCCTTTTTAAGCTGTGCAGTGTATGGCAGAATGAAGAAGTCTGTGTGCTTTTCTCCTTTCCTGGAGGGCATTAAGGAGTTAATGTCATTCTGGGACAGGGAGTTATGCAGTGACCTCCCATCTGCAATAATACTTCAGTATTGTCTTCTTTCCCATAGGAGCTGAGGAAGCTGAGTCAGTTTTCGGGGCGTATGTAGTTTGCATAAACTAAAGTGGTGACTTTTACTTACCCCTACCTTCCTGCTGTGACTTTGGACTTCACTTACTGGGCTAGCACATAAATTGTATGTTTTGTAGACTTGGCTTCTGTTAACTGAGGTGTACTACTACTGTACCTTATCACACAAGGCTGCTTCAATGTCAGTCACAGCCCATTTGCTTATTACAAAGATTTGATCTCTATGTTCTTCCTGCCTGCTGCCTCACGTGTTGGATGATGTTACATACAGTATTTCCAGAGAATTTCTCTCTTTGTTTTGATTGCCTTTAAGGTTATATCATGCATGCTATCATACTGTTGCCTAATTCTACTGTAATGTTTTAAGTGAGTAATCTCCCTCAAGAGATGCGCTGCAGAAGGAAGTATTCTTTTTAGTGTGCCAGTATAGAATGTCTGGCACCACTAACCTACATGATCAAGTCAGATCTCTTGTTTCTGATCTAGGAGAATATGCCTCTTCATGACAGTTTTGATTCTTGAACCATTTCTGATTTCTTCATTGGATGAATTTGAGAAGTATAGCTCCATCTATTAACTTTTGGGGATTATTACGGTTACCCTATGCAGCAACTCTGTCTGTTTTTCTTTTTTTTTTGTTATCTCAGATTCAACTGTTTATCCAGTTTTAGCATGGTTCACTTCAAATGTCACTGGTCTAAGTGGGACCTGCACACTGATCTTAATAATGGTGCTTCTTTATTCACTGCTTCAATCTGAAAAACTAGGTTATGTACTAGGGTTTTAATTTTTTCAGCTGATTCTATTCACTCTTGACAAAATCTTCAGAGGGAGGTGAAATGCCGAGTCCTTGTTACTAGCTTGCCTGCTAGCTCTGTGCTGTTAAAAGCACTTAAGCACTTTAATTGGAATAAAGTATGAAGTAAGCTGTGCTTCTTCATCTTGTAAGTGGTGTGCCTGCTCTCCATTTGTTTTCAGTGAATCTACTTATTAATTTTGCTTTTGCAGTTTTGATTTATGTATTGAAAACTTCAGGGATTACTTTTGAGCACAAGTACTCATTTACAAAGGTTCCATGTCAAATACATTGCTACAAAAAACATTACAAGTACCATAATCATTTCCAGGGAAAAAACAGTCAAGTCAGGCTCAAAGCAGTTAAGACAGAACAGTTATATACAGAATTGATAAAGTCCATATGGATTGTTCCATAAAAAAGCATAGGTTATATACAAAGAGAAACCAAATAAAACTGTTCAATGGTTACAGTTGCAATGGACAGCAAAGATAGACCTTAATGATCTCTTAAACTGATCAAACTTGGGGAGATTCAGCAGTGTATCATGCAGTTCGTTTAACCGTTTAGCGTCCCTGACAGCTCATGACTGCTTGCCCAGCTCAGTATGCCAGAAGGGGGGTTTAAATGCATTCCTGGCCATGTTCCTGGTGTTTGTATTGGTTGGAGATGATGCAGAAGCAGTTTGTTAAAGCAGTGGGTGTTAGGCCCAGAAGTGCCTTTTTGGCTAGCAGACATGTCTGAAGCTTTATTTTGCTGCAGCTGGGTAAAGGTAGTCAGTTAGTGAGTGCGTAAAGGGTACAACTATGAGTGCGCTCATCTGCACCAAGTACAAAGTGGCATGCCTTATTACAGAACAGCTTTACTCTGTTTAGCACCATGTCACAGGCAGCTGCATAGACAAAGAGGCCATAATCTATAGGACACAGCACTCCAGCAGAGGCCTCACCAAGGCTCTATAGAGGGGTAGTATTATTTGTTTTCTCCTACTATCAGTCCCCCTCGCAATGCATCCCAGTATCCTGCTGGCGTTACTATAGGCCTTGTTCCACTAACTAGTTTATTAAGGGAGTTACTGATGGAAACTCTTAGATCCCATTCCTCATTTGTAGTGCTAACTCTCTCCCCTCTCATCCAGTACTCTGTCATGGGGTTCTTTTTCCCTAGGAGCATTACCTTGCACTTTTTGGCATTGAATTTTAACTGCAACACCTTTGACCACCTTTCTAACTTTAGCAGACCCCTCTGCATGTTCCCTATTCCATTTTCACTAGCCACCCTCTGACATAGTTTTGTGTCATCTGCAAATAGACACAGTTTACTCTGGATTTCTTCACCAATGTCTCTAATGAACATGTTGAAGAGGACTGGTCCCAGGACTGATCCCTGTGGAACCCCGCTCATTACCTCCTTCTCTTCTGATTTGACCCCATTGACCACCACCCTCTGTCGCCTTCCTGCTAGCCAGTTTCCTACCCAGCTCACTAGAGTTTTAGCTGCATCCAGGTCCCCCATTTTCTTAAGCAATCTCTTGTGTGGTTCTGAATTAAGGGCCTTACTAAAGTCAAAGTACAAGTCCACCGCGTGGTCCTTGTTTATCTCCTTTGTCACCAGTCAAAAAATGTTGGCCTGACAAGACCTTCCTGTGACAAAACCATACTGTTATCATTCTGGAGTCCACTGCTCTCCATGTATTCTACAAGGTCCTCTTTAATCTTGGACTCCATCAGCTTAAACAGGCCTATAGTTCCCTGGTTCCTCTCTATCTGCCCCCTTAAGTAGTGGCACTGCCTCTGCTAACTTCCATTTGGCTGGCACTTCCTCAGTCCCAAGTGAACTGTTGAACAGCTCAGCCAGTTGATCAGCCAGTTCAGTTGCTAACTCCCTCAATATCCTTGGGTGCCACCCATCTGGACCCAGGTCCTTATCAATTTTGAGGGTTGCCAGCCCTTTCAAAACTCTCTTGTTAGCGAACACTGGCAGGCTCTTTTCTGGGATTCCCTTTGAGGCTGCTTTGATGCCATTCTCAGGCAGAGGCCTGCCTTCCTCCTTAGTGAAGACTTGAGCAAAAATAGTTATTCAGAATGGTGGCATTTTGCCCATCCTTTTCTATCACCCAAACCCCCTCCACCAATCATGCAGTTTCTCCCCCTTTTTACATTTTTTGCTACTACATCTAAAAAACTGTTTTTCTCCATTCTTCACCCCATCTGCAATGAACAGTTCTATGTCTGCTTTCAACTCTCTGATGGTTTTCTTAGCCTCCCTGACTTTCTGACGATATTTCTCCCATGTTGCCTCTCCTTGTTTGCTCTTGTATTTATAAAAGGCCCTCTTTTTGGCCTCTACCATTTCCCTGATTCTATGTAAGAACCATAGTGTTTTTTTCAATCTATTTTTCTTTGCCACTGCTTTTACTCATGTCTGCAATGCCTCAAGGATAGCCCATTGATTACCTTCCATTTGTCCTCCAATCTGCCCATGCCCCTCACCCCTTCTAACTTCTCCCTTACCAGTTCCCTCATCTTATTGAAGTCCGCTCTTCTAAAGTCAAGGACTTTGGTTTTTGAGTACAGCTTACCAGCTCCTAGAGCCAGTTCAAACCACACAGAACTGTGGTCGATATTCCCTAGTGGTTCCCTCACTCTTATGGCACCCACTAACTCTGTGTTGGTGAGTACCACAGCTAGGACCGTGGACTACCTGGTGGGTTCCTTAACTAGTTGTACCAGGAGACAGTCCAGAAATGCACCCAGCAGTGGCTGATTTCTGGTACTCTTGGCCACTGGGACCTCCCAATCAGTGTCTGGAAAGTTTATGTTCTCCACCACTATCACCTCCCCATTTGCCACTCCTATTTTTCAGTTCCTCTTCAAGTTCTCTGCCCCTTTCCTTCCCTTGACTTGGGGGCCAATAGACCACCCTAATCTTATCTTCCTGCTTGAGGCCACCATGAACTGCAAACTCATTTTCACCATCTTTACCTCTTGTGCCCCCATCTTCGGTCACCTCCCTGACATAGAGCGTGATTCTCCACCCCAACTCTCTTGCAATCCCTCCTGAATAATGTATATCCAGGGACTGCCATCTCTCAGTCATCATGTTCTGTGGTCCTTGTTTCTGTTATGGCTACAAGGTCCACCACAGTGTGTGCCATCGCTGCCTGGTGCTCTCTAAGTTTGTTCCCCAGGCTTCTGGCATTAATGCATATCCCCTTCCATAAAACCCGACCCCCTGCTCTGCCTCTGCTACTGTCTGTCTGCCTGTTATGTCTTCTCCCCTCTCCCTTAGTGCCTTTGCCTGCAGTTTTTCCTCTCACAACTGCCCACCCTTATTCTCTTATATTCTTATTCTGTATATTCAGTGGCCCCCAATGTGTGGTGCTCAATGGACAGCACGCGCGCTCGCACACACACACACACACTCAGAATGTACCTCTACAACCATGCAAATGAGGGAACCCTCTTGCTTACAGGGTCCTGTGGTATATTCAGTGGTTTTGGAAATGCTAAAAGGCCACTGTTGCTGTGCTTTTTTTGTCTCATCTTTTTATTAAAATTTATCAAAGTACAAACATCAAACAGACAGCACAACAGATTTACATATACCAATGTAAGCAAGACCTTGATTAATCATAGCAGATAATAAAAAAAGCATAATGCTCCCTCCCAGAATGCACCAATTAATGTCACTGAATAAAATTACTCCCTAACATCTGGGAAGCTTCCATTTAAAATCCTGCTGTGCAAAATAAATAAACAGAAAGAATTCGTATAAATTAACAAAAAATAAATAAATAAGACAAAACACCAACCATGATGGACCAATATTTCTAAAATATATCAGTTCATATTCTGTTCCAAACTTCCAAAGGCTGTCTACCAAAATTAACTGTGGTGTGTGGGAGTCCCAAACACGCTAGCCATACCCAGTGTCCCCATGTGGATCAAGTAGTCCCCTATTCCTCCAGAGGCCACCTCTGCCTGATAAACTAGAGAGCAACCAAGTAAATCTGGTGGCACTTATGCTTTAAACTGTGGGGTATATCAGGTTCATACTAGGGTTCATACTAAGGTAAGTTGAAGAGCGAGAAGGCCATAGCCCATACTACTCTTATGCTAAGCCAACAAATATTAAGAAAGATCATAACCTGTACTTATCAGTTTATCCAATCTGTATTTGAAAATGTTTTTAGTCTCACTTATAACAATATAAAGAGGCAATTTATTCCAAGGCCCAATAGTCCTGAGGGTAAAAAAATACTTACGACTAATATGATTGAATGATTTCCTTATTAGTTGTAATGGGTGACCTCTAATATTATGATGATGATTTTTAAAGTCCAGACGTAATTCACACATAAGGTAGGGGTCCTGAATTATATCATAAAGAAACAAAAGATCACCCCTAAGATATCGAGTGGCGAGTGATGTCAGATTAAGAGTTTTTAATCTATCCTCATATGGCACCGTTTTTAACCCGAAGATATGTTTTGTGAATTTTCTTTGAACTTTTTCAAGTGAGTTACCTTCTGATTTTTTGTAAGGGCACCAAAGGTGGGAAGCATATTCCAAGTGCAGCCTTACATATGCCCTGAACAAAGGCATTAACACCTCGGGATCCCTGGATACAATGTTCCATAGAATAGACCAGACTATTCTATGCAGATATATATTGTTAGACATATCATTGGAAATTGAAATTCCCAAATCCCTCTCATTGGACGTTTTTTTCAAGAAATGAACCTGCCAAAGAATATGCATAGTTAACATTTTTTGGGCCAAAGTGCATGACCTTACATTCTGAAGTGTTGAGTTTCATTCTCCGTGTGTTTACCCATGAGGTAATGAAGTCCAAATCATTCTGTATAATTATGGCTTGTGACAAATGTGCACAAGAACCCCTGATCTTGACATCATCAGCATATTTTGTAGTGATGGATAGACAGTCATGTGTTAAACCCACTATAAATGCTTGAAAGAGGCAAGGGCCCAGGACAGAGTCTTGCGACACACCGCTTGACCCTTTACCCATATTAGATTTTGACCTGCTAATAACTACCTGCTGGGTCCGATCTTGGAGCCAATTATTTATCTAGTTGACAATAAAACTGTTGATGTTGAGTTTACAAAGTTTTTTAATCAAGGCCCGATGTGGCATAACATCAAATGCCTTGCTAAAGTCAATAAATAAGATATCACAGAGTATTCTATTATCAAGAAGGGTATTAATGTAAACATAAAAAAACACATAAATACACAATACACTTGTTGTGCAGCTTCTACCACTTTTAAAACCATGTTGCTCAGGGTCATGATTATCAAGGGCAGGTGTAATAATATCTTTAATAAGACTCTCTAGGAGCTTATATACCGATTAGGTCAAACCTATGGACCTGTAGTTCTCCCAGTTGTTTTTTGTGGCCT
This sequence comes from Neoceratodus forsteri, assembly GCA_016271365.2. Lineage (NCBI taxonomy): Eukaryota > Metazoa > Chordata > Ceratodontiformes > Ceratodontidae > Neoceratodus > Neoceratodus forsteri. The sequence goes on along the minus strand of CM057458.1, from coordinate 157,663,204 downwards.
TTTTTTGTGGATAGGTAACATTTTTGCTACTTTCCATTCATTTGGAACATAATTTTCTGCTAAAAAAGTTTAAAGATTATTTTTAAGGGGTGGGCAATAGTATCTGCCAGTAGAAATAGAAGGTGACCTGCTATATTATCTGGTCCTGGACAGTATTTACCTTTAAATGTTAATAATTTTTTTATAACATTTTCTTGGGAGAAACAAATATGAGGATATTATTTAGTGTATGTAAATGAGATATGTCTTGGGAGTTATGTGTAAATATTTTACAGAATTCTATATTAAATGAGCCAGCCATGGTTTTAGGATCATGAATTAACAGATTATTATCAAGTAAGGGGCCTACTTGACATACGGGTTTCTTTGAAGAATTAATGTATGAATAAAAATTCTTACTATTTGTTTGTTTCTTTTGCGTTACTAGCCAAATTATGTTCCCATCTAGCTTTAGCCTTTTTAATCATGGATTTACATTTTTTTTGAATAGTTCATATGAATCCACATTTATTGTAGTTTTATTTTTAAGGTAGATATTATATTTTTTTCATTCAAGCCTAATAATTTTCTTTATGGAGTAATTCATCCATTTAGGTGCCCATTTATGACTGAAGTTTTTTTGTTTTGATGGGATAAATGAATCACTTAAACTGCAAATAATGTGTTTGAAGTTAGCCCAACTATATTCTAGTGTTGAATTTAGTAATACAGTGTCCCAATTAATTTTACTTGTAACATTTTTATGGCAGTTAAATCAGCTCTGTCATATAGATATATGATAGTGGGATTGGAGTTATATGCATAAACTGTATTAATACTAAGTGAAATGATATTATGATCACTATTACCAATAGGGTCACAATTATCAATGTTATTAATGACCAGCTCATCATCACTAATGGAAAGGTCCAAAATTTTTTCTCCTCTAGTTGGTGTTAATATATTCTGCTTGAGGTTTAGCTCGGAACATGTGTTCAACTCTTTTTTCCTTTACTGCTGTTAGTAGTGAGATTGTGTCAATTGATCTCTCCTGGATTGAAATCACCAGTGACAACAATATTTGCCAATGCCCTTACATGTTCTATTTCACAAAGTACGGCCTCCAATATATCCACTGAGGAGTTAGGAGGACGATTACAGGAACCTAATATAAGGAAATGATTAGTGGAAAGAAATACTTTGACTCATACAGTTTCTGTATGTTTATCATGAGTTTTTATGCAGCTAGTAATATCTATGGAATTTACATGACTATTAACAAGTAAGGCAACCTTACCACCTTTTCTTTTCTCCCTATTATGTTTGTAAATGGTGAAACCAGGAATCCTGGCTTCCCATAAAGCTGTGTCATCTCCCAAAGTTTCACAAATCAATATAATATCTGTATTATCTTGGTGAATTCTGAGCTTTAATTCATCCAGTTTATGGTTCAAACACCTGGCATTAAAGCGTAAGCAGTGTAACGGATGACACATAAGTTCGCTGTTGGCGGTCTTGGGTTTTAGAGATGATGGCATGTCAATCATCTCCCCCCCCAATACTTAGCTTAAATGGTTGTTAATGACTGAAAGAAGCTGCTTCACCAAAAGAGCATTACCCCGTTTACTCAGATGTAAACCATCAACACAGCATAACTCATTATGATTGTCAAAGTCTTCCCAATGAGTAATGCAGTAATATTTTGCTGCAAACACCATTTACGTAACCAGTCATTTATAATTTTGATTTTTTTTATCAAGAGATGGTGAGAAATGGGGAATGGGGAGAATTTCAAGGAAGCAGATGTCACAACCAAGTCCAGCTAACTTGTTTGTCATTGCTATAAAGTCTTTATTAATATTTTGAACAGAGTACCACAAAATATTATTAGCTCCCACGTGTATAACTGTAACAGGGTTAGCACCACTATCCTTCATGATGTTATTCAACATTTTAGTAAGATCTGATATCCTAGCACCATTGAAGCTGGAGCAGGTCCTGTTGGCTTTGCCAGGATTGCATACTGACCTGTCCAGGTGTTTGGTGATGGAGTCACCTAATACATAAAATTGTCATGGAGAATGGGTATCAGAAAATATGGGACCATTAGATGGAACTTGACTTGATAGATCTGCTGAAAGATCAATGAGTGGTGCCTCAACTGCTTTTGGATTATATTGGTCAATGTGAGTGGAAATGGGACCTGAAGAATGGGTACAAGATGGACCACTAGTAGAAACCATAACATGGATGGGGCTATCTACATTAACTTCAGAGGTATCAGAGAGACGAGTATTAAGGGGGTCAAATCTATTATACAACTGAATGCTGTATAGCTGTGCCTTTCTACCCTTTTTGCATGCTCTAGTACATTATACTTCGTACTGTTTATCATCATTATTACATACACCATCAGAAGTAAATTCTTTTTCCCTAGCTCTTTTTTGGTTTTATCAGATGGAGCTCGGAACAACATTTTTTGTAGTGTATTTGTGACTTCCTGTGGACTGAGTACTGGCTCATATAGAGTAGTGGGTGTAATTTCACTTTCTGATGCCTGGGTGAGATTTTAATCATTAATCAAGGGTATATTTATAGGTGGTACCACACTTGATCTTTGGGGAGACCAGGTGCAGCTGTGCTAAGGCACTGTGGGGGTGAACTGTGGGGTAAATCAGGTGGTACTTCTCTAGGGAACAGTGGGGTATACTAAATTATACCATAATGCAGAAGGACCACCTCAGCCACTGGGAGGGTGTTAATATACTTCCCCCAGCTACAGAGAAAGATTTCCTCTTTATCATGCAGGGCATATATTAACCTTTCCGAGGTCATTGTTTGCAGCACCAGTGCATTCTGCTTGCCCAACATAGGCCTGACTTGTGAAACCCATGTGTTCTGGATAAACTGGTGAGCTAATACTAACAAAACCTAACAGGTCAGGAGTATGGCTGTCACCTCTCATCACCCATGTCTTCCACCCCAAAGAGTGAGGACAGCATGAATTGCCATGTCCACCATCTGGCATGTTCAAATGTGGGAGGTGCAACGTGTGTACTTTTTGCACCCAGGCAAAAACATATGAATTACCCTACATTTCAACAAAGGTCAGGGTTAGAGAATTCCTCAACTGTAGTTCCAAATTTGTGATCTACACTCTTTGATGTTCTTATCAGAATCTTTATATTGGATGAAGTATACATCCAGTATGTGAAAGGATACAGGAACTTGTGAGGAATACAAAAAAATCCTCAAAGTAACACCTCAGTCAGTACACATTTTCATGAAAAGCACCACAGTTATCCTACTGAAATGTGGTTCATGGCTATTGAATATGTGCATGTTAGTAAAAGGGGAGACAACAGATTGTTGAGATTGCTGCAGCATGTAATTTTCTGGATCTTTAACCTGAAGTCACTTAGTCCAGGGAGCTTGAACAAGGAATGGGATCTCCAGCCATTCTTCTCAATCTCTTGATATCAGTTTGACCATTTTTTTTTCAATTCTGTATATACTGTGGCTCACATGATTTTTTTTTTGTTTCATTACAGTTTTATTTGAGCTACTCTACTTGTCATTTTATACAAGACACAGATGTAATTGACATGTGATTTGAGTTTTTGGTGCTCATACATACCCATGTGTTTTTCCTTAGATATCGACGATGATGGAGAGTGCAAATTTGTTTTGAATTTTCTTGGTGATCCCCCAAAATGCCTGCAAAGAGATGTGCAAGCAAAGCTGTTTCTGCCCATAGCACTGCTACCAGTGGCAAAATTGTCCATGGGTGTGGTAATATGCAGAACAGCATAGCTGATGTCAGTAAAGGGATTTCTCCGTCTATGTTTTTTACAGCGCAATCTGTAGCTTCTCTCATAGTTGGAGGAGATGATGTTGTCCCAGCTGGTGGTGTTAGTGCAGTTTCTGCTGGCATGAGTATTGCTGCCTCAAGATCCACTTCTGATCAGTTAACGGTTTCAAAAAATATAGTTAAGTCTAAAGCTGTGACTGACAGTGTAGATGATGTCATACTCCCCATTAACATCCCCATAGTAGTTGAACATGATTCTGATCTTGGCAATGATAACTCACAATGTCACATTTCTTCCACTGCTGTTGAGGTCATGCCTTTGCCATCCAATGATTCAAAGTGTGGAGCAAAAATATCGGGTGTTGATGATGCTGTGGTTGGAACATGTTCTCCACACGACAGCATCCAAGCTGAAAATGTGGATGCGGATGATGTTGGTGAATATGATAATGATGTCAGTGACCCCTGTTGGGAACTGGAGAAAAAGAAAGTCAAGGTGGCTGTGTCTGTTGGCGTTAAATCCCTCCCCCAAAAAAGCTGTGATTTAGCAGTTCCTGTTGATGATAATGATGATGATCCGCTAATAATCACAGGTAGTCATGGCGGTCAGTTGGAGTTCAAGTGTGTCCAGCCTGAAAAATCATGTAGCACCCTCCCCCCATTTAAGGGGTTAAAACACAGAGTCCAATAAGCAGCATCAGGTACATGTTAAAAGTAGGGGATCAAAATCTCTTGTTTGGGATTTTTTTGTCCAAGATGCAAATGATGAGTCAGTTGCAATCTGCCATCTTTGCCATGCATGTGTGAGTCAAAGTAAAAAGGGGAGTCATCTGGACTTGAGGGGCCAGCATACGCATCTTAAGAACAGGCACATGGCACTGTGGACCCAGCACCAGATGGCAGCTAATGCCATAGTGGGGCATTCACCCTCATTATCAACCTCACTGAGCATGTTATCCCCTTCCATGAGTGTAAGACCAAGTAGGAATGTCTGCAGTAGTGATGAAGTAACACCAGAGGATTACTACAGGCATGATGAGGGGGAGAATTATGATTTAGAAATCTTGTCAAGTGGTGGTCAGAGTAGCAGTGGTGGTGGTGGTCAATGCAGTAAGACTAGTGCAAGTGGCACATCAACCCCTGTACGTAAAATAGGGCAAATAACTTAATTTGTGGACTTGTCACCTGTGCACCCCTCTTCATCACACGTCCACACCCCACCCCTGGCCATTCACAGAGTCGAGCCATTTGTCACACCCCATGCAAAACATGTAAGTCAGCCCATGTTGGAGAGTGTTTTTGCCCATAACCTCCTGCCTGAAGCATGTGACCTACACTGTGTGAGCCATGTTGTGTTTGTGGGCTGCCTGTGAATTCTCACTCCATCTTAAAGTGGAATAAGGTGGAGTGCACAACATGAAGTCATAATTACACTGTGAAGTGGCAAAGTGAGGGTTTAAAATGGGCACTCCGCGTAGCAGAACACTGACGCGCAGTGGCCACTTTGCAACCACTTCACGGGCAGCATTTTAGTTCGCTGCATCTCTAGCTCCAACCTGAGGATGATGTTAGCAGCCATCATTGGCTCAAAATGGAGTCTCACAGGCTAGAAGACCATCCCCTGATGAAGCTCCTCGAGTGAAGCACCGGGGGAATTAAGCTGGCAAAAGCTCATCCTGTGTTCCTGAATTAATTTGTCACTATTATTCGTGAATAAATGGCACCTTGATTTGCACAGGAAATTACATGTAAGCAGCTTTGTTTGACCTCCATGAATGTGCTGATTTGCTGTTCTGTAATTTATTTCGGGGGATAACTTTCCCAGCAGCAGCACCATGACCTGGCCTATGGGGGGATGTCCTACAGGGATAGACTGAAAGAACTGAACATGTATTCTCTGGAATAGAGAAGAGAGAGGGGTGACATGATCAAAACATTCTAGTACATAAAAGGCATAAACCAGGTGCAGATAGACGATCTCTTCCAATTTAAGAAGGGCAGCAGAACCAGGGGACATGATCTAAGGCTGCAAGGAGGGCAATTCTCCATCAACACCAGGATGTTTTTCTTCATAGAAAGAGTGGTGGATGCCTGGAACAGCCTGCCTGCAGAGGTGGTGGGGGCAAGCACAGTGGTAGGTTTCAAGAATGCTTGGGACAGATGCAAGGGAGCCCTCAAACCCAAGGGCAGTTAGAAGACCAGGCTAAAAGACAATGGGCAGACTAGATGGACCTGGTGGTCTCCTTCTGCCATCAACTTCTATGTTTCTGGCACCAGGAAGCACGAATCATCTTGTTTTGTTTGCAATTGTAATGCAAAACTGTTGCACTGTATTTTGTATTTAAGCGAAGGGATGGAGTAACTGTTAAAAGGGAAGAAGGCACTGCATTGATGATGTGCAGGTATTATTGCTTGTATTTATTGTCCACAAAAATATGACCATTAAAAAGCCCATTCTGGAAAGATACGTTACAAAAGTGAAGAATAAAATAAAAAAAACAACATGCATACAGTTAATATGGGGGTTGGGGCCATTGTTTAACTGAGCTGTGAGGCTCAACATTACCTTGAGAACTTTGACCACCATCACACACACATACTGCACAAACAACAAATATCATATTTTTTAATGTGCTTGCTTTCCAACCCCTTTCAAACCAGTGAAAACCCAAGATAGGCATGGCAACCAGAGAGAGAGAGAGAGAGAGAGAGAGAGAGAGATGAACCTTCTGCTAGCCCCCCCTCCCCTAATTTAAGGGCCCCTCCAGCACTGCTTGCATTGGCACTGAGAGGGGTCGAGTCGACATGCCTGCAATTTTAGTGCAGAAGGACGAAGGTCGACCAGAATGGAGCACTTCAACTTTACCACAACTACGTAAATGGGCTAAATGTGAGTCACTCCCCCAGTTGTCTTGTTATCCTTAGAAGATGAAAAAGAATTTCACCAGGTGGAGTTGTCACCCCCTTAATTACTAGAATGCTTCAGCTTTGGGAATGTGTCCCCCAATTGGATTAATACGTTGTGCCATAGAGCCAAGGCAAGTGTAAAAGTATGTAGCTTAGGTACCTGTCAGGGGTGCTCACTATCTCCACGTTTACTTATCGTAGCCCTGGAACCACTTCTAGCAAGACTAGAAAAGAAAGTGTCTATTCTTAGACAGAACAATCACTAGTATCTTCCTACCATTTCCAAAAATAATCTTATATATTTATATAATGCTTAAAACTACATTTTGAAAGCTGTAACATTTAAACTGTTAATCATAAAAACTTTATTTAAATGAAAGTGAGGAGTCTGCTCAACATATATAGACCCTAATTATACAGTTCTCTTGTGTTGCTACATGCATTTATATAACACCAGTGGTGATAAAGTGTCCTTGATAAATTTGTTTGTCCTGCTCTCTAACCTCTAAACATTTATAATAACTGGTTACACTTTTTTCCCATAGGGAAACCGGGTTCTAATTCTAGCATTATAACCAGCTGGTTATAAAGACATTCACGTGCCCGGTTTCCTTACTTCAGTACATAGAAACATAGAAACAGAGAATTTGATGGCAGATGAGGACCGCTTGGCCCACCCAGTCTGTCCATTTCCTTACCTAGTGGATAAGCTGCAGATCCTAGTTAACCAGCAGCCTACTTCTTCCTACCCCCAACCCCTAGAATTGCCTTATGACTGCCCCATGCATGCTTGAATTCCACCATTGTTTTTGACTCCACAATCTCCTCCGGAAGGCCGTTCCATGCATCCACAACCCTCTCTGTGAAAAAATACTTCCTTAAATTACCTCTGAGCCACCACCCCTCTATCTTCAAATTGAACCCCCTTGTTCTTGCACACCTCTTTTTTTGAAAGATGCTACCCTCTTGGACTTTGTTGATTCCCTTGAGGTACTTGAACATTTCTATCATGTCCCCCCTCTCCCTCCTTTTCTCGAGGCTATACATATTAAGCTCCTTAAGTCTCTCTTCATATGTGTTCCGGTGCAGACCCTGCACCATTTTAGTTGCCCTCCTCTGGACAGCTTCCATCCTGTCTATGTCTTTGCAGAGATTGGGACTCCAGAACTGCACGCAGTACTCCAGATGGGGTCTCACCAGCTGTCTGTACAGAGGGATGATAACTTCCTGTTTTCTACTGGTGATGCCTCTCCCTATGCACCCCAGTATCCCCCCAGTCCTCCTTGCTGCCCTCTCACATTGCTTGCCCACCTTTAGGTCATCTGATATGACTAACCCCAGGTCCCTTTCCATTTTTGTTGTTGTTAGTATCTCACCCCCCATTGTGTACTCTTCCCCTGGGTTTTTGTTTCCCAGGTGCATTACCTTGCACTTCTTAGCATTGAATCTAAGCTGCCATACATTTGACCATTCCTCTAACCTTGCCAAGTCCCTTCTCATCCTTTCCACCCCACCTTGTGCATCAACTCTGTTGCAGATCTTTGTGTCATTTGCAAAGAGACAAACTTTTCCTTCCAGTCCCTCTGCAATGTCACTTATAATGACATTGAAGAGGACTGGTCCTAATACTGAACATGCACCTGCCGCAAACTTCCTGCTCTCTGTGCTGTCTGTCCCCGCTCTTCAGCACTCTCAACTTCCCCGACGGAAGTCAGCAGTAAGTTCTTCTTTTATTTTAACAGAATACTACTGGGCACAACAAAAAACCCAACTACCTAATCGGCCCCAAGTTAGAAAAAAAATAGAGCTGCTTCAGTTTACGAGTCAGCCGCTATGGACCTCGCTAAAATGCCAATGATCCGCAGCTTGACTCCATACAGAAATAGAGTTATTTTGTATAATTGCTGTGGTGAAAAAATGGCCCTCAGCAATATACAAAATAAAGGATGGGTAGGTATGTAAAACTCGGATTTTACACCCCCCCCCCAGGATGGGATGCCTTAATAAACCCCTTGAGCTTCGCTCTCAGGGTTTATGTGACATCCTACCCCTCGGGGGGGGGTGTAAAATCCTCGTTATAATTACCTACCCATCCATTATTCTCTATACAGGCCATATATATATAAGAAGGAAGATGGCTGCCACGCTGGGCTGTCACTATAAGCTCCTCTAGTTGCCCGCGGAAAACTTAGTAGAATTTAGAAATTTGCTTACTTTGGTTGTCGCTCTGTTTTGTGTACTAGCGAATTGGAGCTTGAATCGGCGTTGTTTGTTGTACCTTTGGGATCGATGCCTGCGGAGATTGGGCGTGTCGAGCCGTGGGAGGTCATTTTCTGGGCGTCTAGTCGTTTAAGCGTCGGTAAGCTGGCTAAACCCATTGAGGAACTTTATGTATTCGTGGTCCACTGGAGTTGTCGGGCTGTGGAATTGGAGGAACAGTGAGATGGAGGTGGCTGTTTCCGTACGGGACGGGATACGGCTGGACTGTGCGTGAGGAAGTGGCCGGATGCCTGTGAGAGAGGACCGGCTTGAGGAAGTGGAAGCCCCTGAGAGGGGTGCACTTGGAGTACAGCAAGGATTTCGGCAAAGTGTTGGACAAACGAAAGGTTGGGCTCCTCGGTCCGGACGGAGGGAAGGTGATCACTGACACTGGAGGGTGTTGGTGCAAACCTAGTTCCTTAGGGGGAGTAGGGGGACCACCGAAAGGTGATCTTGCTTGCTCCACCGTGGTGAAGGATCGGGTTGAGCCAAACCCGAAGGTGAAAATGATATGCTGTCTACATTCCACCATCACGAAAGATTTATAAGGAAGGAAACCACAACATAGGAGGAAACTGGGACTCCTTGGACCATTTGTTTTGGTGAAGTACATTGAACTTTGTTTTGGGCCAGCGTTTGTAATTTATCTTTTTAGAAAAGTCAGAACTGGGTTTGATGGGGTTGTTGCCGCCTTGTGAGAGGAGGCTGGCATACTTAAAAAAAAAGAAAAACCCTTCATAGTCTAGAGTGGTGAGAGCACACGGCTGTGGACAATAAAAGACCTGCGAACTCTTTCTTGAACTTTTAAAAAGAAAATGTGTTGTTTGATTAAAGCTATTTAATCATATGTTTTAGTAGTTTTAGGTGGGGTACTCCTCTTCCTGCAGTGGTGAGAGTACTGTGGGGGGGGGTGGAACTAGGATTATAATAAATAATTTTATAGTACCAGAATTTGAATAGATGATTTTACAGCACTAGAATTTGTTAGATTTTATTTTATTGTGAGCGTTTTATTTTAGTGAAGAGATGTGCTGGACTGACTGTCAGACGGTCGGGTATTATTCCCCCTCTATGCTTAGGGACCTCCACCCTTTCTCCTGCCCCCCGCTGCCAGCTGAAGTTTATAGGAGGTGTAGGGCTTTGGGGATTGTGAGAAGGAGGCGGAGGTCCCATGCTGAGGGGAATGGAAAGAGGATTGGGATTGTAGGGTCAAGGAGATGCCTTGGGGTGAAATGGGCACGGGAGAGAGGGCCTTCCTGTCTTGTGCCCATACCCAAGGGCCCTGGATTGGACCAGCAGGTAGGCCGGTCACTATCGGAGGTTTGTCCTACTCGGGTGGTGTTATGCAATGCTAGGTCTATTAAAAACAAGACAGCTATTATAGCTGATCTTGTCGAGTCATCTGACCTGGCATGCATCACCGAGACCTGGCTAGATGAAAATGCTGGGCCTGTATTAGCCGCAGCAATTCGCTGGTACTCGGTGATACACCGCCCGAGGCAGGATAAGTAGGGGCGGGGTGTTGCCATGTGTTTTAGGTCAGAACTGGGTCTGGTGGAGGTGCCAGGGAGTCACCAGATCCTTTGAGTACAGTGATAGGCGAGGTGTGGGGTGCAGGATACTTCTATTATACCGTCCACCAGGTGACGAGAATGTTTTTCTGCAGGAAATCGCAGACTTCATTGTCGATCTAACATTGGGGTCGCCCAGATGGTTGGTACTGGGGGACTTCAATGCTTGGGTCGACGATGAATTCTCTCGGTTTGGTCAAGATTTCCTCCAGTTGATGATATCACTGGGCTTCACACAGGTGGTTTCCTCCTCGACCCATTGGGGTGGACACTCATTGGACCTGGTGTTCCTTCTGGGGATGGTGATATCTGACTTGGTGGTGGAACCGGTTGGATGGTCAGACCATCACTCCATTAGATTCAGTTTTGAGGCCACCCCTGTTAGGTCTGCCCCGACGGAGATGGTTCGATACCACCCTTTGAGGGGTGTATCCCCAGAGGACCTGATGGCAGTATTGGACCTATCGAGCCTACCGATAGATTGCATGGATCCAGGTGTTCTGCTACATGCCTATAATGAGGCAGTAGCAGGGGCCTTGGATTCTATTGCACCATTTCATGTTCGTCCTCTTACTCCTCGCCCCAGGTCTCCTTGGTTTGATGAGACCATGAGGGAATTGAGGAGAGTTGGGCGAAGGCTGGAGAGGCATTGGCGAAAGTCCGGTCGTGATGATGACAAGCTTAGTTTGATGGACCATTATTTGGTCTATCAATCCACAATCTCTCATAAGAAGGCAGAATTCCTGTCCAGAGAGATAGTGGCTGCACAGAATAGACTGGCTCAGCTCTTTCGGACTGTGGACAGACTGTGCAATCCAGTCTGTCTTCAGCCCAGAAGAGCCTTATCTCAAGAATGGTGTGAGGGAGCTCGCTCTCTTCTTTGCAGATAAGGTTGCCAAAATCAGATCGGACATTCGCTCTTCCCCCTCCTAATGGGAGCAGCGGTGGTCGTCAGGAGATGTCAAGCACCCAGTTGGAATGGTCTGACTTCAGCCTTCCCATAATCAAGGATGTTGTGATGATCATTCGAGCACTGCGACCGACCTGCTGTAATTTGGACCCTGGTCCCACGCGCCTCTTAGTGGGTTGCGTGGATAAGATTGGCCTAGTCCTAGCTCTGATCATATGGAAGTCCTTGGAGAGGGGGATTTTTCCAGATCCCCTCAAAGAGGCTATAACTAAGCCCCTTTTAAAGAAACCCTCCTTAGACCCATACTGTCTAGTAAATTACAGGACAGTCTCTAACTTACCCTTTGTGGGTAAAGTTATTGAGAAAGTGGTCACAGTGCAGTTGGAGGATCATCTGGCCAACAACAATATCTACAATTCGCTCCAGTCTGGATTTAGGAAAAGGCATAGTACCGAGACAGTGCTCGAACGGGTACTAAATGACCTCCTAATGGCTAGAGATCGTAGGACCCGATCCATCTTGGTACTACTTGATCTCTCGGCAGCATTTGACACCGTTGACCATGGTGTGTTATTGGAGTGCTTGCGGTTAGTCTGTGGACTGTGGTATGGTCCTCAGATGGTTCAATCTTACCTTGAGGTAGGACTCAGAGAGTGGTGTCGGAATTTTTCCTCAACATCATTCTCCCTGCCCTGTGGGGCACCGCATGGCCCATTTTAGCACCCATGTTGTTTTTTTCGTATATGCTACCATTAGGGGCGATTATTAGATGGTACGGTCTGGGTTTTCACTGCTATGCTGATGATACCCAGCTGTATATGTCTTTTGTGCCCGGCCAGGACGCTGCCTTGTCGGTATTTAATAACTGCCTTGAAGAAATCCAAGAATGGATGAATGGGAGTTGGCTGAGGTTAAATCCGGAGAAAACTGAGGTGTTGGTTGTGGATTTAGGTCGCTGTGAGGCGGGTCTGCCAGAAGGATCACCCTCAGGCCTGTGGCTTGGAGGTGTCCAGCTGACGACCTCAGACCAAGTGCGAAATCTTGGCATAATACTTGATGACCATTTGACACTCAAATCCCAGGTGTCAGCGGTTGTGAAGACTTCCTTTTTCATCTGAGGAATATTGCCAGGGTGAAGCACTTGGTTCCTCCAGAGGACCTCCAACATTAATCCACGCCTTTGTTACCTCCGACTTACTACTGTAACTCCTATACCTAGGGCTGCTCCCGGGGTTGAACCCGCCGTCTGCAGCTGGTGCAGAATGCGGCAGCCAGGCTGTTGACTGGGTTTCTAGATCCAGTCACCTGCGCCTGTGCTCCGCGGACTGCGCACTGCTGCCGGTGTTCTGGCGAATCACCTTCAAGGTCAGTTTGCTGACCTATAAAGCCTACATGATCTGGGACCTGCCTACCTGAAAGAGCTCCTGTGCCCCTATAGTCCCTCTCGGCCCCTCCGATCCACTGACGAGGGATTGCTGGAGATTCCCAGGGTACGTTTGAAAACATCTGGTGCTAGATCATTTAGTTTTATGGCACCTACCCTGTGGAACTCTCTGCCTCGTCAGGTGCGAGACTGCCCGACCGTCCTTAGTTTTAAAAGGGAGTTGAAGACCCACCTTTTTAATATTGCTTTTAAGGATTTCTGTTGATTTGATTTATTATATTTATTGTCATATTTATTTGTACAGGCGCTTTGATTTAAGAAAAGCACCTTTTAAAAATAAAGTTGAAATTGAAATTGAAATATATAGAGGTTAGCTGTGTCACAGTTACTTTGCTTGACCTTTTTACAGAACAGAACCAGAGAGCAGCTATTACAATGTTGATGACATCATAATACGTCTATGCAGCACTGAAGCCAGCAGTTCAAATGACAGAAAAACAGAAAAATCTTCACACACAAAGATGATTTAAAAAGTATTTTTGTTTTTTTCTTTCTTAGGAATTGGAACAGATCTATGGTCATTCTTTCCTCTTCCCCCACTACCCAGTGGAATATTAGTTCTTGTTTAGCATGTGATTATCCAGTAACTCTTTGAATGCACCAATGTTTATAACTTGAACTACTAGATCAGGCAATGTGGTCCAATATGTCACCACTCTTTGTGTAAAATATGACCCTCTGTGGTTAGTTTGTTTCTTCTCCCAATTAATTGCATGTCATGTCCCCTTCCTGGTGTTATGCACATTTTCCTTGTATTCCAGACCCATGTGCATACACAGATACAAATCATCCAGGATGTTATGCAAGCATTAATCCATGACGAAGGTGGCATATAATGGGGAGTTAATGCATGGTTGGGACCGTTGTGGCCCGAGGCCACAGGCTGAGTGCGTACAATGGACCAACCATGCATTAACTCCCCATTAGACGCCACCTTCAGAGTGGATTAATGCACTTGTAACATGGTAAGTGCTAGGGAACTATTACTTGGATAGTCTTTTCCCTCCTTTAACACAGAAATGATGACTATGACTACTTTGAGCTCTATATTCCTGGTTCAGATCTCTTGCTTTTCAGCCTGTATTTAATGAGAAGCATGCGCGTGCACGTTGCAGAGGCCACATTCAGTAATGTGGTGTGTGCCACTTTCTGCATGGTTACAAGTTTGCTCTACATTCTTACATTCTGATTTCATAATGATCAGACCTGCAGAGTTCGTGGTTGTGATCGGCTGCTCTCTTGCTGACTGTCCGTTTTCATCTAGCATTCATGCCATGCTGCATTGTGGGGAGACTGTACTCGGTTCATGCTTCAGTATGCCCGGATGCTCACTGCAGTTCTCTGAGCTGTCTTTCTTCCAGCGCGGTGACTGTGACAACCAATAGGTGGCACTTTTACGATGGCATAGGACTTTTCTTCTCCATTATATGTCACTGTGTGTCCTCGGGTCCTACTTTTCAAATACAGCTCTGCTGAGGGTAGTAATCGATCACTGGCTTCCGTCCCTGCGCTGAGAACACCGCTTCTGTTACTTGCATTTCTGTTCTGTGTCATTGCCATTCTGTCCAGTACTTCACCTTTGCACTACGATAGAACACAGCAGCTTTTGCAACACCGCTTCCTCATTTTGCTGACCAATAGGTGGAGCTGTTACAGACAAAGGAAAATGTTATTTTGTTTCTACATCATTTCTTTCTGTGTTACCCTTGCCACTCATGTATTCCACTCTAGTGCGACTGTTACACTTTCCAGTGGCTGGGTGACAACCGGTGCCTGGAAACATGGCAACATTCTGCCTCGCTGCTGTCTTCACTTCTTTACCGCTCCTGCACTGGGAACCAGCCCCCTCCACTGACTGTCTTGGTGGCATCCCTTGTACTTTGCGCTGTTTGTTGCTGGCGCCACCTATTGGTCGACATCGCCCTACACTACTTAATTCTCACTTTCTGAGCACGTTCACGAGCTCCACACGGCATTATTGCTCTGAGCGTTCTAAAGCAACACGGCATTATCGTGTCATAATGCTGTGTTACTCTTGTGCCACCTGACGCTCTTCTGCCAATCGTGTTACTTGGTTTTGGTTGTCTTGTTTTAGCCATGTTACAAAAAGTAATAATAGATCTCTCCACTGCCTCCCCTGTTTGAGACTATACAATCCTAAGGATGTTAATCTACTATTGTAATCCAGCACTTCCATGCCATAAATGTACAGTACTTGGTAAATCTACATTGCACCCTCTCCAGTGCCATTATTTGCCCCTTGCAAGCTGGTGATGAAAACTGTGAGCAGTAGTCCAGGTGAGGCCTCACCAGAGTCCAACACAGCGGGATCAGGACATCTCTGTTTCTACTACTAATATTCCTCTTTATATTTCCTATTATTCTATAGGCTTTATTAAAGATGGATTTGATATGCGCTGGGAAAGATAAATCTGTTTCAATGATTATTCTAAGATCCCTTTCTTGATCTACACTGGGTAAGATAGTACTCCCCAGATAATACTGGTGTTTCCTATTTGTCTTTCTGAAATGCATAACACGGCACTTCTCTGTGTTAAATGACATACCCCACACATTCGACCAATTAAAGATTGTATTCAGGTCATTTTGTAACATGGATATATTCTCATCTGTGAATGCTGTTCCCCCCACTTTCATATCGTTGGCAAACTTTGTAATATTGCTGCTTATACCAGTATATAAGTCCGACACATACAATTGAAAAAGTATCGATCCCAAGATCGATCCTTGGGGTACTCCGCTGGTCACTCGTGTGGCACTTGACAAAGAGTCACCTATTTTAACTACCTGAGTTCTTCCTTTTAACTATTCACTAATCCATTTTAAATCCAATCCATTCCCCATTCCCCTACCAGTCTCACTACCCCTGACTTGGTCTTCCTTTTTTCACTGATGTATCTGTAGAATGTTTTATCCCCCTTCTTTACTTGCTTGGCTATTCATTCCTCAGTATCTGCCTTTGCCTTCCTAGCTATCTGGCCTACCGCCCTTTATATTGTGTTTTACTTCATTCCATGCTCTTCATTCTGCGTACTTTTGTAACTCCCTTTATGGCAAGTTTTTGTCCCTAACTGCTCTCACTACCTTTCTGGAGAACCAAAGTGGTCTTCTTTTCTTATCCCTGCTGACTGGTCTTATGCATAGTTCTGCAGCTCTCTGAATTCCCTCCTTGATTGCAGTCAATCGCTCCTAACTCATCCCAGGTTCTCTATTCCTCCGGGGCATCTTTAAGGATTTCCCTAATTTTACTGAAATCTGCATGCCTGAAGTCCATGACCCTTGTCCTCAATTCCACCCCAGCCTTTATTTTGAATCGCACCATGTGATGGTCACTGGACCCTAGATTGTCCCCCACCATGACGTCAGTGACACTGTCTCCATTGCATGATAGAAGGTCCAGTATCTGTCCCCCTCAAGTTGGTTCCCGTACCAGTTGGAGGAACTCTGCTTGTAAGGATTCCAGTATGTCCCTGCTCCTTGTTGTTGCCACTGCTGGGAGACTCCAGTCCACATCTAGGAGATTGAAGTCCCCCACCAGCAACAATACCCTCCTTTGGGCCATCCTTTGTACTGTTTGCATGAGCTCCCTATGTACAGTACTTCTTTCCTCTGCTCTGGCGGCCTATAAATCACTCCTGTACGCATAATGGTCCCTCATTGGTTCTCCAGGTTGACCCACAGTACCTCCGCTTCCCCTTGCTCCTCCTGCACCATTAAAGCTTGTATATTGTCCCTCACATATAGGGCTGCCCCTTTCCTACCTGACCTATCACTCCTAAATAGATTAAAAGCCTGGATGGCCATTTCCCAGTCCTAGTTTTTGGTGTCCCAGCTCTCCGTAGTGACCACCAGGTCCAGTTTTTCCCCCATCATTGTGGCCTCTAAATCCACTAGTTTGTTGCTCAGACTCCTGGCATTCACGCACATTACCCTCCATCAGTTTCTCCCCTCCTTGCTACTTCCCCTCTCCTTGAACATTGCCTCCATTTGTGGGGGAGTGCCAGTTTGATAACTTTCATCTGTTGTGTCCTCCATTCCTTCTCTAGCCTCAAACTCCCCCTTTCTCAGTTTAAAATAAGGGCCTTGGCTATGTACTTCTGTGGTTTCTCCCTCAGTACCCAGGACCCCTGCCTCATTTAGATGCAGCCTATCTTTAGAATATAACCCCTCATCCTTCCACCTCTCCCCCCCATTCCCCAATGCAGGCGAACCCCTGCACCCCATACCATTCCCTTAGCCAACTGTTGAAATCCTTGATTCTCTTTTTCCTACTTGTGCTGAAACTAGGGACTGGTAAGACTTCCAAGTAGGCCAGTGAGGTCGCACCTTCCCTGCAGCCCCTTGCTAAATCCTTAAACCTTTGCTGTACTATGTCCAGCTTGTTTCCCACCAAATCATTTGTTCTCAAGTGAATGACGAGGTGTGGTTTGCCCCCCATCCTCTTTGTTTCCTCCTTTATCATTGGTCCTGCTCTCCCGGCCTCTAATCCTGATATTCAGATGACTACCCTTTTTTTATCTGGGTCCCAATTCCTGATCCAGTGCACTTCTTCTATTATGGAATCTCCGAAGACCATCAATCTCTCTTTTCCCTCTGTCCTGTTTATTGACCCCCTTACAGTGCCTGGTGAACCTGCTCTCTCTCCTCTTACATTCTTACCATGACCCCCGTGCCAGTGATCCTGTCTGCCCATTTTTTATCTCTGTCTTCCACTTTTGTCCCTTCCTTCTGTGTACATTCTTATGCCCCCTGATCTCCACTTTCGTGCTTCTCTCTCCTTGGCCCACCCTGTACTCCCCTTCTCTGTCTTGCCCCTTTATTCTGTTCAGAGTGACTTGACCCTTCTCCCCTCCTATCATTCTCCCCTCCCACCTGTTTAACACTGTCTATACCCCTTTTCTTTGTTCTAGCCCTGAGCTCCTCATGTGCACCCGTTCCTCCATTCTTGCCAGTGGCAGGAACCTGTTTGCTGATCACCCCCCATCTCTCGCACTTACCCTGTTATCCTCATCTGCCATACCTTCATTATCCTCTGGTGCCACTTTCCCTTTTCCTTTCACTACATACCAGTTGCTTTTCCTAGTACTGGCTGGTCTATTTGGAGTTCTTGCTTCTATTCCCCAGGCAACCCCCCTGCATCTTGACTTAATATTGCCTCCACCCCAGCCTTCAGGAGTGCTGTCCTGCTTATTCTTCCATTGCTCCTTTACCCCATCCCCCCATCCTTCTCTCTACCTCCCACCTCAACCAGTTTGTCCAATGTACTTGGACAAATAAGTTCACTAAATGTGCACCCTGTACTACTAGAAACCAAACCCTGAGACCTGGATATCTGGATACCTTCAGACAGTACCTGAAGGAAGCTAACTGGTCCCCGTTGGACACCGCTACTAATGGTAATCAGGCCCTAGAGTACTTCTGCTACATCTTCACTAAAGCATGCGATATCTTTGCACCATTTAAAACCAAAAAAGCTAGAGGGTTCAATAACCCGTGGCTCTCTGGCTCACTTCTTCAGCGTATGTGCCTCAAGGATAACTTATGGCACAAGGCCAGAGCACTTGGGGCTTGGGTCGACCTAATAGCTTACAAGACAGCTAGGAATAGCTGTACTAAGCTCATTAGATTCACCAAAACCTCATACTACAAGGACCTATTAGGCAGGAGCTGGGGACAAGGTAAGGAATTCTGGGACTCAGTGAAATCCTTTACGGGCAAAACTTCTAGAGACCCACCTG
This sequence comes from Neoceratodus forsteri, assembly GCA_016271365.2. Lineage (NCBI taxonomy): Eukaryota > Metazoa > Chordata > Ceratodontiformes > Ceratodontidae > Neoceratodus > Neoceratodus forsteri. The sequence goes on along the minus strand of CM057458.1, from coordinate 157,644,564 downwards.
ACCTCATAGTAACCCTCTCTGCATCTCTACAAGATCCAAGTGACATTGCAAATGCATTCAACGTTGCCTTCACAGATTAAATAATGTTCTTCCCAGCAACTACCTCACCCATGTACCCCCTGACCAGCTACCCAACCTAAATTCATCCTCTGATCCCAACAGCGGCCCACCACCATTTTACTTTAGGCTCATCACCAGATCTGAGGCTAGTAAGTACATCAGACATGTCCTAGGGAAAACTAGAATGGAAGGTGACCAAATAGATATGAAGTTGGTTGCTTTTAACCTAAATGAACTCGCGGATCTGCTCAGCAAAGTCTTCAATGCATTCCTAAGATGTGGTGTTTTCCCTGACAGATGGAAGACTGCACTGGTAGCCCCAGTCTTCAAATCCAATGATAGAACCAACCTGTCTAACTTTTGACCCAATTCTGTTCTAACCCCCTCCAAAGCCCTCAAAAGGATAGTCTTCAACAAACTCACAGAGTACCTTGAAAAGTATAATTTACTCTGTAGGCAGCAACATGGTTTCAGAAAAAAACACTTCACGCTTACTGCCTTGGTCGACTATACCTCACAGCTCTACAGGGCCCTGGACAGAGGGCTAGCAGTGAGTCTGTCTTCATAGACCTCACTAAGGCGTTCAACACCGTTAACCGCCAACTGCTCCTGCACTCCCTCCTATCCACAGGTCTGTGCAACAACACTGTTGCCTGGTTCAGTAGTTATCTATCCAATAGGTCATAACGTGTAAGAATTAATGGCACTTTCTCTGAACCCTGGGACATGTGCCTAGGTGTTCCCCAAGGGTCCACCCTAAGCCTACTCCTCTTCATCAATACTCTACCCTCTGTTTGCCCTGGTCCCCTTGTACTTTACGGGGATGATGCCGTCATTTCAGTACCCAGCAGAGATTGTGCCTCAGTCTACTCCGAACTGCAAGACAACTTTCATAGTTCTCTCAGTACAAACTCTTACTCAACTATAAAAAAAAAACAAATGTATGCTCTTCTGTACTCCCCAGTACAAGAAGAAATGCTGCCCCCCTAAGAATTCTGAGTCACAATGTGACATACTTGAACAGGTAGACACTTTGAAATATCTAGGCGTTCACCTTGATGACACTCTTGCCTTCTCAAGTCCATGTGGAGCAACTAGTCAAAATTGCCAAAGTAAAACTGGGGGTCCTTTACTGCCACCAACAGTTTAAGACTTCTGAAGCCTTAAAACTTGTGACATGTAGCTCAGTTCTATCCACCGTGGACTATGGATTAGTGATCTATGGGGCTGGCTCTGACTCCGCACTGAAGAAGGTCAGAACACTACTTAACAGAGCCTGCCGCCAAGCTCTGGGGGCCCACTGCTGTACCCACACATGTGCCCTTTACTATGAGACTGGATGGCTCCCTCTCCATCTTAGGATCCATTGCCAGGTCTGCCTGCTAGTGAAAAAGTCTATTCTGGGGCTCACTCCTGGATCCACCGCCACGCTCTTCGAATCTGCTCAACCAGCTATTAACACCAGATGTGCCTGTAAGGGAGGGCTTATAGTTCACTTCAAGCGCACATCACTAGCCCAGAGATCCCTCTCCTTCATAGGCCCGAAGTGGTTTGATGACCTGCCTCCAGCCCTGATTGAGTGCTACAAACTCAGTCAGTTTAGAACAAGGCTACAAATCACTTAACAAACTCTAATGACTACCATTGCCATTCCCACTGCTGACACTCCCCGCCCCACTACCTACATACATACCCTTCCTTCATGCCACTCCTCACCTGCCACCTTCACCAACCCCTCCATTTCTACCCACCTTCCTTCCACCCCCTTTCCACCTCCACCCACTCCCTCTACTCTCCCCTTTCCTTCCTCCTCCCCCTCTTCTTCCAACCTACCCCACACCCTGCACTAATTCTGCCCTTTAACACCATTCTACCCACCCCACTCCTTCCAATCTCATCCCCCCATGCTTCTTGCAACTCTCCCCCACACCCGCCACCCTCTCCCACCCTCCGCTGCCTCTCTGTTGACAAGGCCTGCCTGGCTGCTTCCTCCTTTCTTACCACCAGGTAGCCTGAGACTCCCTGTCCAGGTCTGCCATTCTGTACTCTCCCAAGTTCTGTACCACACTCCTGTAGTGCTGTTTGTGTAATTAACCTGTACTTGTAAAACATGTTTTCCTACTGTACTGAATCAAACTACTGAACTTGAACTGCACTCACTGTTTTAGCACTTAGCACCACCGTATGTAAATGTCTTGTTTCCCTGTATGCACTTTGTCCTTTTTGTTATATATCTACTGACTTGGAGCCTTTGTAAAGGAGCCTTTGGCTCGCAGGTATTAATCTTAAATGAAATAAATAAATAAATAAATCTCAGCCTAGTGTTGCCCCAGATTCCTGCATATTTGGCAGTCCCCAGCTCTCCACATCTTAAACTAGTGTATTTTTATTGACTAAAGGGTTAATCACAGAGCAGCCAGAGTAGCTCACATTTTTTTTTCAACTTTATTTATCCTCCTGTGGCAAGGTCCTCCCTCATCGTCTACCAGCCTCCCGGACTCGGGGTCCTTCGGGGTCTTGTAGCGCCATGCGCACCCCGGCAGATCCCCAGAGCCAGTCCGGAAGTATCATCCTCGGCAGACCCCCACGTTTTCCTCTGTTATCTCCCATGGACCTACTTCCCGAGGCCCCCAGAAGTGGTGGCACATGTGCATGGAGGTGCACATGCGCACCACAGCTCCAGATGGGGTCTCATCCACCCTCCCCCAAATGGCATACGCCGAAGGTCCTCGGAGCGGCGCTGCTTTTCTGGCCTTCACCAGAGGGTGGCCAAGCTCTGAGGTGGCCTGCTACCCTTACCCTGAGGTAGGAGGCAGCCAGACGGCAGCCTGCTTTAGTCCTCTCCCTTCCCCCGTCTGACTTCTGATGACCCAGGCTCATTCCCCAACCCGGGTTGCTGGAGTGGTGCGGGGTGTGGTGTCCAGCGGCTCAACCCTCTGCACCACCGGGCCGGCAAGAGTAGCCCACATTTAGAGGCCATATTATAAGAACTGTGTCTAGCTCTGTAGTTTGGGGAAGAGGTGCTAGTTGTCTGAAATGGGGCCTCAGCTACTTGATAATTGGAGGCAGCCTCAGTTAGATTTGGGATAGCAGGTTGGTTTTTGGTTTGTTATACAAGACCAGTTTTCCTGCAGGTGGTGCCTTAAGCAGAATCTGCTTGCATTTGCCACAGGAGGGACAAAAAAAGGCTTGTGTTTTTTGGAGACAACGTATAGTAGGAGGGGTAATTTGTGGTGAAACTTGGTTGAACTAGTGTTATTTCTTACTTAGTGAAGGGTAAATCTGCCAGCAGACAGAGTAGTCCACATGTAGGGACCATGTTATAAGAACTGTGTCTAGCTCTGTACTTTGAGGGAAGGGTGCTAATTGTCTGGCCTGGGGCCTCAGCTACTTGACAACTGACCTCCCACAGCCAATAGTGCGCCACCAGGAAGGGAGCAGGTTCTGCATAACAGTAGCCACTGCCAATGTGTCCCGCAGAGTTAGTGGAACAGTGAAGGGGTAGAACAGCTGACAGGATACTGATAGATGTATAACCCCTAGGTGGTGCTATCCCAGGGGCTACTCGACCCTGCCTGCATGATTAGGCGCAGGTTAAGGGGCCTGGGTACTGAAAACGGGTGCCTCCACCTAGAGGACAAGGTTATTGGTAGTGTAGTTGACCTGGGTACAGCCCTCCGGGACACTGTAACCCCCTCTTTCCCCTCTAGTGGCCTAAGTAATGAACAACAGACACAGTAACAATAACCCCTAATCAGCATACAAATCCCCACTCTGTTTGCACTTACCACCAAGGCTGATTCCACCAGTTTGACCCTGGAGACCCCCTGCAAAATAAGGTTAGACACAGCAGGTAACAACAGTACAGTGCTTCTTGTACAAAATGGAACCACAGTCAAGTTAAATGCAAAAAAGAATTAGATCTGATTTACTCAGGGGGAATGAACAAGGAAGGGGTGTAATTTGGCTGATTAGTTCTGTAACTGATTTAATCAGGCAATCATGCATGCACTTTAGAGTCCCTTCACAGTCGCACACTCTGGGTACCCAGTTGGAGAAGAAATAAGTGGGCTAGCCTGACACGTTGCCCGTGGTAGGCTGGCGCTGCGTTGCAGCTGGTCGGGGCCCTGTGATGGAAAGAAGGAGCATGCACAACCACACACAATTTGTAATTTGCAATCCATCTTTCGGATGAGACATTAAACCGAGGTCCCATCTGCCTGGATTGGTGGTAGTTCAGGTGGATGTTGAAGATCCCATGGCACTTATCAAAAAGAGTAGGGGTATGTTTATTAAAATCATAATAAGTACAAACAAAATAATATACAAAAATAATAAATCTAACAGATGTAATACGAAAGTTATACAATAAGTCCAAAGAAAAAGAAAACCACAGAAAAAACTCCTGTTACCCTAAATCAAGTTAAGAAACACATAACAATATTGGTAGAAGCAAAATACAATCAAAAAATAGATAACTGGTTTAGTAGAATTTCCAATATGGCTCCCAAATATTTTGTCTGAGGAGTTTCCTTTCTCCCTCAAGACAATTGATATGAGCCATCACATTTGTAAACAATTTTTCAGGGGTAAGAAACTGTTGTTGAAATAAAAACCAACACCTAACCTGCCACACCCAATACAGTATCACAACCGCTACTAAATTTAAAGTACTAGAATTACACTCATCCCATGAAGCCGGAAATAAACCAAAAAATAAAGCTCTCTGATCCCACTTGCACCATACTTTATTCCAAAAGCGACGACACCACAGAAACCAAAAGTGCAGAATAAAGGGACAAGAAAAATATAAGTGAACCATAGTCTCTGTAAGGGTCGCACAGGAAGTCTGAAAACAATAACGATCCATCAATTGTTTGTGTTTGTGGTTTCCTCATACGTTAATTTTACCATGCACCCCCAACCAACCAATATCCCACATAGCCACAGGGATCCTGGTATCAATAAGTTGACTTCCAATCTGAGTCTTTTCCGACATTATAAAATCCGGAAAAACTTCTTCTGAAAAATAAGACTCTACTATCACTGCATACAACTTTTTACGAGAAAACTCCGTAACCATGGATACTGTAATACGCCATGTTCTAAGCATACCAAACACCATTACCCAATCCGAAGATAAAACATATTTCCATTTATTTTTGTGTATAAAACTCTCCAGAAACCATTCTTGCAAAATCTCCTAAATTGAAACTCGTACTAAAGGAATCCAAAGCTGTGATGAATTAATAACTAGAGGCTTTAAATTGGTGGAAAAAAAAGAGAATAAAAAAATACTATTGGGTGAACCATGTTAAACCCCCCCCCCCCGTCGGTAATCATTCAACAAATAGTTCCTTTTAACTGGATTGAGGCGGCTACCCCAAAAACAAGAGAAAAAAAGGCTCAAAAGGGGCACAAAAAACTGTTTGGTTAAAGGAAAAATATGTGCCACATGTAAAAATAAAGGCAATAAGCAAGTTTTAATCAAAAAGATCCATTTCTTCTTCCCCATAAACCATTTATTCCACTAACACACCTTTTCCCTACCATTATTCAGACATAATTCCCAGTTATACTGAGCCATATCTGGTACACCAAAATAAATACCCAATAGCTTATGCAGAGAATCCACTAAACAGATACCCCCAATGGAAGAAATCCCCACCAAAGTTGTAACTAAGTTAAAACTCACACTCCTCCCTAAATTTAGACTTGAACCAATGACAGATTAAAAAAATGGAAGAACAGCACATAATAAACAACCCACCGGTATAGTTGGCACCAAAACACATAAATCGTCAGCATAATAGATTATTTTCTGATTACTAAACCTGGACCCGAAAGACCCAAAAGTCTAGGGGATTTATAAAGTAATCTAATTATAGGGTCCAATGCTATTACAAACAATAGTGGTCTCAAGGGACAACTTTGGTGGATGCCCCGACGGATGTAACAGGGTGGTCCAATCCACCCATTTACATAAGGCCTAACATAGGCTAATGAATAACATAAATTAAGCCAATTAATAAAAATCTGAGGAAACCCATAAGCTCGGAGAGTCAACCAAATAAATTCTTGTGATACCCCATCAAAGGCTTTTGATAAATCAAAATTAAATAAATAACCCTGAAGAATTCCCTTTTGTCCCTGAGAAAATAATTCTCTTACCAAAAGCAAAGCATCTCGGATGGACCTACCTGAAACTGAACAATACTAAAATGTTGAAATCAAAGAAGGCAAAAATTTCGAAATCCTGTTCCCCAGTAATTTTGAAAAAAATGTTATAATCTATATTTAACAGGGTAATTGGCCTCCAATTCCCCAAATCAGATTTATCACCCTTTTTATAAAGAAAAAGCATCAAACCTTCGTACATTTGGTCTGATAAACGATCCTCATTCAAAAAAGCACTGAATACAGCCAATAACTGGGTCGGCATAATTTTCCATAAAGATTTATAAATTTCAGCAGACAACCCATCGGAGCCTGGAGCCACCTTATCCCTAAGACCACAAATAACCACCTTCACTTCCTCCAATGTAAAAGGGGCTACAACCTCCTGTTGCTGAATTAACGTCAAGGTAGGTACATCTGATGCTTGCAACAATATCGTCATTTCAGGGGATTCCAATACCGGAAATTCAAACGTTTGCTTCACAAAATGCATAACATATTCCATTATTTGTAACTTCCCTTTAACAGGATGTCCGATTATCGAGAAGTTGAAACATCTGTTTACCACGAAATTTCTCCCTAGTAATATCAAAAGGGTTAAATTGACTCTGCTTCCCAGATGTCCGAAATTTTTGTTCAAAAACTATAGATTTCTGCCTATCATACTGAACTTTCATCAAGGCTGCTTTAACCTCCTTTATACGGGCAGTACAGTCAGAATGTGACAAATAGGATGCTGTAAATAATGCAAATAATTCAGCTCGAAGGAGCTGAGAGGTATGGTGTCTAGTATCAGCTAACAGTCTAGAATAAAATTTAAAATAGGCCACTAAACACCTTTAGGTATCAATCCACCAATCAATCATGGAATCATAGAGAAAAACCACAGAAGTGCGGTCCGAGAGCAATTCTAAGAAACCTTGATGAAACTCTGGAACCAATAATAAGGACATATTAACCCTCCAAACCCCAGGCCCCTGTGTTAGCACTTCCCCCAAATGAATCTGTATTCCCAATAAATGATGATCTGAAGTTGCCATAGGTACTACTACACCCTTAACCTCCCAAACAGTCCGTGAACAAAACCAAAAATCTATCCTAGAGGTCAAGCTACCTTTTGAAAATGTGTGTAGCGAAGTTTGGGCAAACGCATCAACTAAATCCATCTCTTTAATAATAGTACGCAATGCTTGGGTGTCACAATATACTTTTTTAGTGGGAAGGATATCTAAACTAGAGTTAAAGTCTCCACCCCATAGGATTATCCTATTAGTAAACAAATAGGGCTTAATTAACCGAAAAAGCTGTACCCTAGTAGCTTTCTGTTGTGGAGCGTAAATATTAATAAAACGATAAGGCAAATCATACCATAAAACGTCTAACAGTAACACTCTCCCTGGAACTACATCCACTAATTTCTGCAGAATAAACTCAGACATGGTAAAACAATACCCAATACCTGACCAGAGGTCCTGGCCTAGAGACCAATAAGAGGGCCCTAACCCCCAATCTCTTGTGGCTGTAGCAGCCTCCCCAGTAGTATAAAGCCTAACATCCTGTAAGAAATAAACCTTATAAGATAAACTATACAAGGCTGCAAAAGTAGCTGTACGTTTATACTGTGATCGAATACTATTAACATTCAAACTAGTTAAACGAACAGAAGACATAAAAAAAAGAAAAAAAGGAAAAAACCCTAATGAAAAAGACCAAATCATTTCTTTCTCCTGGTTCTAGTAGTTTTCTTTTTCAGGGTAGTCCCAGAGTTATCAACTGGGGGTAATAGTGCAGGGGACGCCGCAGGAAGAGAAGAAGGAAAAAATTCCATCAACTCTTCCTCGTCCATAGCATCACCCCAGCTCTGCAAAGGTTCATAGAGATTAGTTACTGGAACTGAAAATTGAGACACTTCCTCCACCTGTTTGGTGGAACGAAGTTGTCTAGCAACTGGGGGTGAGATCTCCAAAACCTCCCCTGTCTCCAAATCCTCATTTACTTGGAGAGGAGGGGACTGAACAGGGGAGGAACTGAAACAATAGGTGAAGGAGGTGACTCTTTGTGGGGGAGGACCTCCGGGGTGTCCAGTCATCTCGGGATTACGGGGACACCAAGTGAGGCTGGAAAAAAAGGGGTTTTTAACTCAGAAGTGCGAACTGGACCTGAACCAGGGGGAGGGGTCCGAGAAGAGGTGAGGGACTTAGCAACACAAGAATCATGTTCAGCATAATCAGAGGTATTACGGGCTGCCCAAGGACAAGCCACAAAAACATGAATATCTTCACCACGTAAATTACAAGTGGGGGGGGGACAGTACAAGACAAAACCGAATGTCCCAACATCCCACGAGATGCACATTTCAGTTGGTCACAATCTGAACTCAAATGAGACAGTGAGCCACATCTATAGCAAGAACGTGGCTGACCAGGATAAAACAGAATACCATGGTCCCTTCCTAAACAGAAACAATTAGGGAGATGTTGAATCCCAGCCTCATTCATTTTGAGTTACACATTAAATTTCCACCCTCCCATCCAAAACCCACTATTGTCAATCAGGGCATGAGGCACCCCATTAACTGTACAGCGTTGTTCCAACCAATACAAAATATCCAGGACATTTACTCCTTCATTGCAAAAAAGAACAGTAATTACTTTAGCAGTTGGTCTAGTAATGGGTATAACCACAAAGGGTTTCCAAATAGGGTCTATACGAGCAGCATAATACACAGTCCCAAATTTATCTAACAGAGCTGCAGAACGAAAAGAAATATCAAAATTACGGTCCCCAGAAGAATGAATAAATGCATAAACCTCAGAAGGCCAAATCCCCAAAGAGTCAATAATCAGGGATTTACCCACATAGTTACGATCTGGGGGGAGATCCAAACCCCCTTTATAATAAATACGTGCTACAAAATGTTTTCTAGCAGGGATGTTCGTAGTTTTAAATAGAGAGGCATAACTAGCCGGTTTTGCAGAATCCGCCTGAAGGGGTCGACGCACTGCACTGACTATAGGACCGACAAGTAAAACTTCTCCCAAAGTCTGAAGACACTGACCTGGTAAAGAAACCTCAGTCTGGTGGTCTGGAGAGCTAGAAATGGCAACATCAGCAGTAACCTTCTCGTGAGCCGAAGAAGTTGGTAAACTTGGTCCCGATAATGGAGACTCCAAGCCAGACACAGGAACAGCCGAAACGAGACCCCCAGCTTTGGTACATGCAGGTGGAAATTATGTAATGGCATGGTCTGGCTCTGAAACTAGCACTCCCTCCACAGCCTGCAACACCAATGGTTCCACCGGCCGATTCAGTCCTTCCCCCGGCAAAGGGATACTGGGGTCAGGAATCCAGGCATATCGGGTTTTCACCCATCCTGCACCTGCCAATGCCACCTCTGGAGACCAAGCGGCAAGTCTAGCCGAGAACGGGAACAATTCGTCATCTGAGGCAGTAGCCGACACGCCCGCCTTGTCAATCATCGGGTTTTCCTCCACATTCAAATTACTTTTTCTCGCCACATCAAGAGGGGCTACTTGGCAACAGTCCGGGCGTTTCCTCTTCTTTTCATCCTCTGTGGACAAAACCACAAATGGGTCAGACACAGCCATATCCTGGGAACAGTCCACGGTAACAAGTGGCCGAGCTGAATCCTCCACAGGTAAGGGATCACTCAAAATATCCATGTCGTCCATCTGAACAGGTTCCTCAGCAAGGACAGCAACTAAATCCATAGAGCACTCCTCCAACACCTCCACACACTCCACCGACTGAGACATACTGAGCACAGTCCAGCCATCTCAGGGGTTCCCCTACCACAAGAGTAGGGACATTTTTATTGAAGCAAAAATTATACAAAGAAGCCAACACAAAATACATCAATTAGGAATATACAGAGAAACCAAGCAAGAAAAGGAGATGGAGAAATAACAAAAATGCAGTATAAGTCCTTCAAGTTATGGCTGAATCAGTGTTTGTGATCCATGGGAGGGCCGTCCACAAGGCCAACAGAGACTGTGCCGAATACAAAGTCCTTTCATGTTCATATATTTTCCGTAAATCTGCTAGTATCTTCTCTTCAAGTTCCGAATAAGAGCACAATTTTTGTTGTAGTGTAAACATACATCTTGACATCCAAATATTCCATTTAATGACAAGAAATACAAGATTCAGAGTGTATCTGTGCCAGGCAGACCAGTGGGAAGAAAAAACACCATACATGATATTCTGATATGTAACTGTGGAAAATACATGAACATCCCAGAATCAGCTAAATATGACCACCAATTTGTGATATAAGAGCAATCAAAAAACAAATGAGATATCGTCTCCGGGGTAGCTATACAAAGAGGTCTTGAGCAAAACTTGTCCTGAGACTGTTTGTGTTTATGATTTGCTTTTACATTTATACATTCGTGACATGATAACCAGTGGAAGTCCCACATGTGGTCAGGGATTCTAGAACAACAACAGGTTAAAGCGAGGGTAGACAACTATCCGGACATTTTGGAAAAGGGCTTGCACTTTAGAAACAGAGGACAAAAGTGTTTTATATAAAGCCTTGTGCGTATTCGAAATAAGAGTCTGCAACACTTTCCATTGTTTTAAACGAAGAAACATATGCTTTATATATGCGGGACATCCCTTGTTGTCGAATACGCTAAAGAATTATGTTCCCACTATGAAACCAATATCTACAAGAGTCGTAGAACACATGCTTCCCACCCTCTTTGGGTGTTCACCAGTACAGGCCACAGGTTGGCCGAAAGGAAAATACTAGTGAAGAAAAGCAACGGGTTAATCATCAGAATACCTCCTTCAAAAATAGGTAAGTAAGTAAGTAGTATTCCTCTTAATCGGGTTCAACCGACTGCCCCAGAGGGCCTGAAAAAATACACTAAAAACCATAGTTTCCAGTCGTTTTGGGATAGGGAAAACATAACTCAAATACAAAAACAGAGGGAGAAGATAAGTTTTATTCAGAAAAACATGTTTTCTCTTCCCAATCTGACCTTTATTCCAAGAGGTCACCATGCTTTTGCCATGTTTTAGCTTCTCTTCCCAGTTAAATGAATCAGAATCTCTTTACCCGGAGTAAATACCCAGTATACGGGTTTGGCCTTCAGTCACATGTAAAGGGCCTATAGTGTCCGAAGAATGGGAGGAGGAACCCAGCAAATTCCCATACTCTTACTAAAATTTATACTTGCTCCAGATATTGCACGAAGAGGAGCATTCTTGGAGAGACACAAGCGCGAAGCTCGTCTAGCTACTAAAAAACACACATCGTTCGCATATGCAATCGCAGTAAACAGAGATCGTAGTGTCGAACATGAGATGGCACAAATTTGGGGATGACCGTTAAGACGTTGAAGCAATACATCCAGAAAAAAAACATATAATAGAGGGCTTAATGGACATCCCTGGCGAACTCCTCGTTTCACCGGGATCATCAGGCCTGCCCAACCATTAATTAAAGGAATGACTGTCGCCGTCTTATATAGTGTCTGAATCCAGCGGATCATCTTATCAGGAATATGTAAAAAATGCAATACAGTCCATAGAAAATCATGGCTAACGGAGTCGAAGGCAGCTTTTTGATGGACTGAAACAATAAGCCCAGAAACGGAGTCCGAGAAACCATGAGAAAATAGTTCACGGAGGAGAATTAAATGATCAGAAATTCTCCTATTAGGTAGAAACGAGATTGGGCTGGATGAATAACTATTTCAGCCAGCCTAACAAGCGTGAGCGATAAGATTCGTCAGTATCTTAAAATCTGTGTTTAACATGCCATATGGGCGTCAGTTGTCATGGGACTTAATGTCCTTCCTCGCCTTATAAACATAGATTAGTATGCCCTTAGTAAACTCCAAGGAATATGTTCAGTTCAAGGAGGAAAGCAAACACAGAGGTCAGTTCGAAAGGAGGTGTTTCCCAAATTTATATAAGGCCGGGGAGACCATCAGGGCAGGGGTCCCACCAGGGGCAGTGAAGATATAGCTAAATAATTTCTTGTTCTGTGAAGGTTGACATGCAGAGTCTACATTCTGCACAGAGGAGTTGGAATTTCAAGGGTACCGTATAATCGTTTTAAGTCCTCTGTCGCTTTAGGTAATGGGGAAAACAATGCGGCTGTATGGTCAGTAACAATTTGACATATATCCAAGTGAGAGGTACAAAGGTCTCCATTTGCATTGAGAAGACATGACATTGATTTCTGGGCATTCTGATGATAATTAGATTCAAAGGGGCGTACTATTTCCCGAGTACCTTTCATCGCATAACTATGTTGATGGTACAGTTGTTGCGATTTTTTAGACTGAAAGTCCAACATGTCCTTCCTCAATAAATGAATTTGTTGTAACAAATCCTGTCCTGTCAAGTATGCTAGTGACAGTAAAGACTGGAAATGAGCCCTCTTCTGTAGATATACCATATAATCAGACCTACTTTTTAAGCGACTATATGATTTCAACATCCCAGTTAAAGAATGTTTAGTATCCATCCACCACCTCATTGGATCATCATACATAGGGTATACAGACTTACGAGCATGAATAAATGACAAAAGGGTTTGCTGAAGTGATGGTACCTGTAATAAAGAAACATTAAATTTCCAGAAACCAGGCCCTCTACCACAACTGGCAGGAGACCCAAAACTGACAGATAGCAGCTTATGGTCAGAGAAGGCTATCGCCTGTACTACAGCCGGAGCGACTACCAAAGTACTGGAGGTAAAAACAAAATCAATACGGGTAGCCAGCTTACCCTTTTGAAAAGTGGGAGTGTGCTGTTTTGTGAAAGATAAATAAGAATCCATCAAACGGGCAGTACGAATCATGCGTCCCAATACAAGTGAATCACAGTACATTTTCTTGTTGGTAGCAAAGGAACTTATCCTGAAGACTAAGTCCACAATTAAAATCACCAGACAATATGATTCGAAAGGAAGAGTGTAAAAAAGGACGAATTAAATCAAAAATAGCTATTCGCTCAGTTTTGATTTGGGGGGCATAGACATTTACCACCCGATATGGGCATTGCCCGAGCAAGAAATCCAAAATTAAAACTCTACCAGGAACCAGATCAAACAGCTTCAAGAGCCTGAAATCTGGGATGTTAATCAAAATGCCAAGACCAGAGCAGGAGTCTTGGCCTATTGACCAAAAGGAGGGGCCCATAAGCCAATCTCGTTGAGCCAATCGGATCTCCTGCACAGTATGGAATCTTGTGTCTTGTAAAGAAATATCCCTAATGGTAAAGCCTCAAAATGAAAACACCAATCGTCTCTTATCTACACGTTTCAAACTATTTGTATTAAGAGTCGGCATGTAAATAGTGACATATCAGCTCATAAGGAAAGTAACCAATACAATCAAGATTTTCTCTTTCCTGCTACCTTAGTCCCTTTCAATCTCACCTGGCCTTCGTTTATGTGAAAGGCCAGTGCCTAATGGTGGTACAGAGTCATCGAGGCCTTCTGGGTGGGAAGAAGCGATAGAGGAAGAGTCAGATTCACCACCTGCATCATCCGATATCAGCTGAAGCACCTCGAAGGTATTTGATAGTGCAATAGGGGATGCAACGTAGGCCTGTGGAGTGGACGTTACAGTGCGGGAACCAGATCATAATGATCTGCGGTTTATTACTATTGTAGGTTCACAGGGGGGAGGCATGGTACTAGAGTTTGGGACCTGCTCCACAGCCTCTGTCTCTGCAGGGCTAACTAATGTTAGTACCTTCCCAGAGGGTAAATCTTTGCTGACTGACAAAGGTGCAGTGCTACAAGAGACTTTCACAGCCTTTGTTTTGGGGGGGGAGAGACACTTCTGTAGAAGGGGCGTCCGTTGTATTATGGAAACGAGCTTTCTGTGCTAGAGAGATTACAAAACGCTGGTCCACACCTCCATCATGTGTTACTTTAATATGTGTAGCCCAGGGACATGACTGAAATGTGTGACCCATCTCGTCACAAAGATTACACCTACAGTCATTCAAACAGTGCATACCTACATGACCCATTTCTCCACAGTTGAGACATTTAATCTTATCGCATCGCACTGCTCAGGTGTGAGGGTCCCACATCTATAACATGCTTTAGGCTGACCTGGGTAAAACAATACTCCCTATCTCGACCTAAAAAAGGAATTTGGTAAATGCACAGGTCCAGATTCAGAAACATTCAGCATGACTTTAATTTCCAACCCTGTCCATATGTTTTCTGAATCCAAGATTGCCTCTGGCTGACCTGTAAAGTACATTGTTGTTTTAACCAGTAAACAATATTTGAAACATCTACACCTTCATTATGAAACATGACAGTGATTATCTTAAAGGCAGGTTTAGAGAGGGGAATGGCCAGAAATGGGGTCCAAAGAGCAGTGTTACACAAGGTATGATATTTTGACCAAAAGCGGTCAAGGCCTCGAGATGTCTGAAAACTAATATCAAATTTAATTCTCCCAGACGTGTATCAGGGCATATATTTCATGGGCAAAACTTCATGGAATCCTTCAACAATGTTCTAGCCACATATACACGGTCAGGGGGTCCTCAAGTCCACCTTTATGAAAGCCTAACAGCATTATGCCGCTTAGCAGCCAGAACCGGAATTTAAACAGAGAGAAAAAGACCTCGAGGCCCTGTTTGAGGAAAAGGAGGTCGAGGAAGTGGCTGGGGCCTCATCCATGGGATCAGAACCAGAAAAGTCTGTTTAGCTTGGACCCTGTGAAGGCCCAGTGGATAGGATTTTGGGGTCAGACAAAGCTCTTCAGGGAGTTCCATAGGGTCAGTTGCCGTTTGGGGAATCAGTTCACCCTCCTACGAGAGACAAGTCTTGCACAGTACTAGGGGATTTTGTTGGGGATAATCCCGATACCCATGAACCCCCTTTAGGGTCTTTCACCCATCCTGCCACCCTTAACGCAGCATCTACGGACCATTCAGGGGCGACTGTGAGGTTCTCTTTAATATTAGAGGACTGGGATGGTGATATTGCAGTCAGAGATGCAGAGGGCGAATTCCCCTCCAAAAAAGTATTTTCCAATTTCTCCACCTGAATAGGAAAGGCAGAAATTACCTCCGTTGATTTGTGACACTGTACCTGCTCAGAAACATGAAGCGGGTCTTCCAGGACTGGAACCAAGGTGTCCTTTGTATCCAACGGTGAACCAGCTTGTTGTGGTCTCCATAGACTCTACAGGGAATCCTTCTCGGCTGACGTTCTACAGCGGTCCGTCTCCATTAGGCAGTCGTGCGGTTCAGGTGCTTCCTGACTCAAAGGTTCCGCGTCGAAGGAAGTGTGTACCTCTTGCAATCCCCCTATACATTCGTTGTAATGCTGATTCACTGCAATGCTACGGACCTCAGTAAAAGGAATCATCCTTGGAATAACTGATGCCTCCTGTAAATTGTCTTCCTCTAATGAAGATACAGGTACTTCTTTTCTGTTTTCACTTGCAGTCTCCTCGAGTACAGAGACAGGAGTGAGACCAGGTCTCTCCTGTCTCCACGGCTCCAGCAGCTGCTGGCAGTAAAGCGTGCCTCCATCTTGGACAAGGAGTCCCTCTGACAAGAGTGGGAAATTTCCCTGGTGTCCTGGCCAAATTTCCCTCATTCACTAAAAATACCACCAACAGCTTAATCTGGTTCAAGGTCAGTTGGCATTCATCTGTATCCCCCTCCCCCGGGTCATGCCTGAAAATAGGCAGGATTTGTCTAGTGCACTTACCCGGTCAACAAAAACTAAAATAAAAAAAAAAATAAAAAAATAAAAATAAAATAAAAGTAATCCGGAGTCTGGAGGCTCAGTTCGTGACAAGAAAACAACAATTGAATCAGATGACAACACTTTTGATTTAGCTGATGTTGCAGGGAGCTACCCTGGTGTTTACTCACACTACCCAATAAGAAACACAGGAGGGATGAAATGGAGCCTGCAGGTCAACAGGCTGGTATGTCAGGAGAAGCACGGCCCACGCGATTCACCGAGGTGTCGTTCCTGTTCAAGATGTTGAGCCGGGGGCTGATCCCTGGGTGAGTCTCTTGTCGATGGTGATCTCTGCATCTGAAGTAGCTAACTGGGCCAAGGTGGCAGGGCCCAGGTGGGGTGAACAGTTCAGATTCAGTTCGATAGGTGCTGGAAACAGCTTCCAGCAAGCGTGACACACTTAAGTAGAGAGGAACCAAATCGTGACCCACTGACAGCTTACAGCACATTTATAATAAAGCAAAACACAATACCACAGGTCGGATAACAGTCCAGTTGCAATTTCAGTTTTCCTGAGCTAAACCAAGATCTCTGTGGTGATTCAGATGTCCTAACAGGCCGATTGCATACAGCAAATCTTCGGTGTTCTTCAGGTAACAGGGCAGTCACAATTCGGTATTTCTGGTCACAAGCCAGTTCAGATTCAGTCCGTTTAATTTCACTAGCAGATCCCTCAGAAGGGAATATAAAGCAGGCAGGCCAGACACAGCCTTCCCACCAGTTTCCTGCACTACTACGCAGGAGCAGCTGCTCCTTTGTATTGAGCAGTTCACTCTCTCCACTCCAAACCCAGACTGACCCCCTGCTGCAGGCAGCACCGGGACTTCCTTCTGATCTAAAAAGGGTTTGGTTGGTTGGTTCATCTGTCTGTCAAATCAAGGGCTCCCCTTTCAGGTCCATTTAGGCACCAAAATGAAAAAACTACAATCCCTACAGAAATTCACTCCCACAAGACCCCTGTGCATAGACTCCATTTTTTAGGTCCCCAAAAGGTACTGATTGGTGCAATACAGAAATGTCCATGCTGCAAAGAAAGGCAGGTTAGACAAACAATAATACCATTATTATTAGAGCAGCTAATTTGCAAACAATTACCAGTTCTAACAAAGCCCCCTCTGCACCATTAGTGATGGCAGAACAGAGCAATATTATTGCAGCTCGGGTGGGACTCAAGCCTGAAAACACTCAGCCCCACCCAGATTAATTATACACCACAAAAATAATGTCTCTTAAAGGGACATGCATGGAGGCTAACAGGGCACTCGCATGCAAGCACTTTTACATCTGTAAAGACACAGAATGGCCGCCTGGTAGTAAGCATTTAAGCACTCCCAAAGAAGACTTTTGGGAACCCCTATTTATAGGGGGGGTTACACCCTTCCCTGCGTGGAAAGAACTTCGCATCTGCATCAAGTCCATGCTCACAACAACATTATTTGAAGACATTATATTTATACAAAATATATGCTTCATTACCATTTCTATATGTATCCAAAATAGCTAATACATATTATATTTATATTTATATATATATATATATATATATATATATATAATGGCAACAGTTATGCAGTTTTCATACATTCAATAATGATTTCACTATGATTCACACAGTAATATTACTGTACTCATTCATGTTATAGTTTCTTGCATTCTAAACAACATAGATGGGGTCCCATCCCTATCAGCTAACTTGGGGCTAGACGGGGCCGGGGACCATGTCCTGAAAGATGGACAATCAACTTGGAAGTAGCGGAAAGGCTCAGTTGGGCAGTGAGCTCTTTGAAACAGATACCCTTGTGGACAACATTTAAAGGAAGCTCTACTGGTCTGCCAGGGGAGTCATAGCTTAGACATATTACAGGTTTAACCGCTCTTCTAGACTTGCTTAGGGAAACAGGTACAGTCTCTGGAGTACCAGCATTTGCATCAGTCTCTTCTTCAGTAGAAAGGGGTACCTCTGCACTGGGCAAAGTCTCCAGTATCGGAACATTATTGGCTCCTTGCATGGCAGACTCCTCTTCCACAAAACTTTGCTCATTATTCTCTCCTGAAGAGGGCCCAGATTGCTCATCCTGAAGGAACTCTTGGATCATTGAATTTTGTGGCACTGAAAGGGTGCTGTCAACACTGTCATATTGCTCTGCAGGTTCTGGTGTGTCACCAAGGAGATTTTCCACAGCAGATTCCATCTCAGGTAATTCAGACAGTTCCACTAGGCACAAGGAATCTGCTATTTCAGGTGTAATGCTCCGCACCTCACTTTCAGGGGGCATTGGTTCCAGGGGAGAAGCTGGGGGGTTAGGCAGCTCTGAAGGACAAGCTTCATCCCCATGATTCTGCAGAGGATTGCCTCGAAACAACTGGCTCAGTTCATAAGAAAGATAGTAGGCATTGTCACATTCACTTTCATCAGAAATGGACTGACAGTCATCATCATTCAGGGCCTGCCGGGGGGAAGGCCTTAGGTCTGGAACAACAGGGGCAGGTTGACTCTGTCTCTTTTTGGCAGCAGCATGAGTCACCAGCCTGAGGGAAGAGTCAGGTGTTGTTCAGCGTCAATGATCACTTGACTGATGGGCAGTAGATGATTGCGATGCATGGTCTTGATAGCTCTAGAGTTGTTCTCAGGGTGCACTTTGTACACAGGCAGTTCATCCAGTTTACCAATCACTATGTGTGGAAGGTGATACCATCTGTCAGCAATTTTATGCTTTCCATGCAGTCCCAAATAGTGCAAAAGTACATAGTCTCTGTGCAGTAGCTCTTGAGCCTTCACTTTCTTGTCATGCCTCTCTTTGTTGGCAAGGTTTCTCTTGGCGGCCATTGTTTGAGTCAGTTGATATGCATGGTTCAATTGAGCTTTCAGTTTCTGTACATATTGTACAGTAAATAATTCTTAGCTCGGACCCCATCCGGGGAGACCCCAAAGCAAACATCTACGGCAGCCGGGCTTCCCTCCTGAACATGAGACAATAGGGACAGAATCCGGTAGCATCACTTTTGGTGCAATTGTAAGCGTGTACCAAGGTGCTAATCTGCTGACTCCATTTAGACTTGTCTTTAGGATGGAGAGTACCCAACATATCCAGAAGGGTTCTGTTAAAGCGTTCTGGCTGGGAGTCCCCTTGAGTGTGCTAGGGAGTGGTTCTGGACTTTCACACCCCTCATAGAGAAAGCATTTCTTTGATTAGTCTGTTTTTAAAGTCTCTTCCTTGGTTGGAATGGATACATTGGGGTGCACCATAGTGGACAAAGAACTTTTCTACTAGCACCTTGGCCACCGTAGAGGCCTTTAGATCCTTGGTTGGGAAAGCTTGTGCATATCAGGTAAAGTGATCAGTTACTACCAGTACATTGTCAATGTTCTTTTGATCGAGCTCCAGACACAAGAAGTCTATACAAACCAGTTCCATGGGGGCACCGGTAGTGATGTTGACAAGAGGGGCAGCTTTCTGGGGCAAAGCTTTCCACTGGAGGCAGCGACTGCAAGTTTTGATATGATTCTCAACATCTGCTCCCATTTTTGGCCAATAGAATTGGGATTGTACTAAGTCAAGAGTCCAGTCAATACCGAGGTGTCCCATGTGGTTATGGAGGGACCTCAGTACCAGCTGTTTGAAGGCTATGGGTAGGACCAACTGCTGCTTGTCCACTTGACCTTGATGATCTACTGTCTCTCTATATAATAACTGATCTCGTAACTTTAGTCTTGGGTCTTCTTTGAATAACAGTGCAGTTTGTAAGTCAGCAGAACATAATTTAGACACATCGTTCCCCACACGCAGGGCATTAAGTGTGGGCTGAATCATGAGGTTATGGGAGTAAGCCCACTGAATTCTGTCACTATCGAACTGGGGCAAAGCACTGATATCTAATGCAGAAAAATGACAATAAGTGTCAGGTATGCAAGTATCGGGGGCCCCAAACAGTCCACCAGGCAGTCTACGGCGTCTGTAGACAGTTGCTCATCTTTGTCAAACTTTTGGCACAATGCTTTAGTAGAAGGTTCAGACAGCCTCACCTAATTGTCTTTGGAACTTGGCCACCATGAAAGGGCATCAGCATCAATATGGATCAATCCAGGCCGGTATTCAACCGCATAATCGTAAGTTGACAAGGCAGAAAGCCACAGGTGTCTATGGGCGTCCAACTTGGCTGAAGTCTGTACATATGTTAGAGGATTGTTATCAGTCTTTACTAATATCTTGGCCCCATAGAGGTACTCATGGAACTGATCAACTATGGCCCACTTTAGAGTGAGGAACTCCAACTTGTGCACGGGATAATTCCGCTCTGAGAGTGTCAAGCTGCGACTGGCAAAGGCCACAGTTTTCAGGCCATCCTCATATTCTTGATATAGCACAGCCCCAAGCCCTTTCAGACTGGCATCTATGTGTAGGATGTATGGTTTGGTGGGATTAGCATATGCAAGGACTGGGGTGTGGGTAAACTAATAGATGACTTCGAAGAATGCCACCTCGCACTCAGGGGTCCAATGGGTTCCAAAAGGTTCACCTGTTTGAAAATACACCTTGTCTTCTTCTTTGAGGGACCTCTACTTGTATCTGGGGTTGGTGGGAGGAAAGCCCTGAGTAAGATTAAGGAGCGGCCAGATTACCTTCGAATAGTCCTCAATGAACCGGTGATAGTAGCTGCAAAACCCCAGAAAACACTGCAGCTTATTCAGGTTGGTGGACTGGGGCCAGGTGGTCAGGTACTCCACTTTACTGGGGTCTGTCTGTATCCCCTCAGCTGACACTATATGTCCCACATATTTTACAGACAGTTGAAAGAACTGCCACTTGTCTATGGATAGCTTGAGGCCGAATTCTTCCAAGCAATCGAGGACTTTGAACAGTCTGGCCTCATGTTCTTCTAGCGTGCGACCGAAAACAGTGACATCATCCCAAGTACACTAAACATTCTAGCAGATTCATGTCTCCTTCTGCATGTTCCATCAACCTCTGGAAGGTAGCAGGGGCACCCAAAATCCCCTGTGGCATCCTCAGAAATTTGTAGAACCCAAAGGACAGATGAAGGCTGTTTTCTCATGATCCTCCGGGGCCATCAGGATTTGATAATATCCGTTGCGGAGATCAAGTACTGAGAACCACTGACTCCCATTCAGGTAGTCCAGGGCATCCTGTATGCAGGGCATGGTGTATTGATCTGGGACAATCCATCAGTTAAGGGTCTGATAATCCAAACACATCCTCACGGACCCATTTTTCTTCTGCACAACTGCAATGGGAGATGCATAGGGGCTTCTTGACTCTTGAATAATTCCGTCAGCGAGCATCTCCTGTAAGTGCTGCTGAACATCGTCTATATCAGCTGAAGCAAGGCAGCAGGACCGCTCTCGGAAAGGTCTGCCATCGTGCAGTCAAATATTATGCTCAGCACCATGGGCGTACCCCACATCCCATTCTTTTAGCAAAAACACATGGTCTCTCTGGGCAAGTTTCTACTGATACGAGTCTTCCATTCAGCAGACAAGGGGGAATCACCAAAGTCAGATAGGTCTGGGGTCACCTCCTCCTTCTCACCAGAATATTTGCTTCTGGGTAATACTGCAGTGTCTGCACAGTGTGCTGTAGCTAATGTACACCCTCTGTTAACTCAGACTTATCGATCTGGCACATTTCAAATCTGGAACATCCCTCGTCGTGCATAGGCATGGGCACGGACACGGGCAGGTAGGATAGTGGGTTTAACCAATAGCCCCTCTGGCAACTTTCCTTCACCAGGTGCATCCAGCATTAATATTTTGTTTTTCACATCTCTTCTAAGACAGACTTCTCCATGAACAGTATACTGAGTATTGGGTGTCAAGATCAAGGAATCAGGGTCCTTCTTCCAGACAATTTCAACAGGCTCATCCTGGTTTACTGCCACAGACTATCACACTGCAGGTCATAAGCTTTCTTGATCAGAGCTGGAATTCTCATTGCCTGACTAGTCTGTTGGTCTTGTTTCTCTTGGCACAACTGCGCTAACCTCCCAAACATGTGGGCGTTGGTTCCAGTGAGTAGGGGGGGCCCCATCATACATCCCTGTAGGAGGTCACACCAGGGCCAGCATCTCTACTTGTTCATCTACACCAGTTACAGCTGCAGGAAAAGACAGCCAGAGCTGGACATATCCTAGGTAGGGATAAGACTTGTCACTCAGGCCCCACATATGTAGGCCTTCTAGAGATTTTAATGGCACATCAAATAAGTGTTTGTCATACCAGTCCTGGAATACAATGGTCACTTGAGACCCATCGTTGAGCACAGCCCGAGCATGGATACCATTGACAGTCATAGTAGTCTCCATCGAAGAGCCCACTAATTTGGACCAGTCTGGAGGGACAGTAGCAGGGACCTGGACAGACAATTTAGCCACAAAGAAGTTTAAGTTAGTATTTCTTGAGCCCTCACTGTGGTAATTTTGGGCACCCCTGGGCCACTGATTTACTTTTTGGAGCTCCCCTTGGAGTCTGTTTACTACTTTTTCTAAGTCTTTCTGAGACCGCCATTCTCTCTTCATATGGCCATCCTTTCCACAGTTGTGACAAATTATAGACTCCTGGGTCATATTTGGAGAGAACATTGCATGAGGGACTGAAGCAGTAGCAAGGGATCGGGGACCAATATCTGCTTGCAGTGGCAAGGGTGGTGCAACATGTCTTAACAGATCCTTTAGGGTGGCAGTCAATTCTTTGATCTCAGCCTGTGAGCCACCCTCGGTAAAGGATGCCTGAGGGTGCACCTCCACCCCCATGGCAGTCACATCCTGAGAGGGACCAGGGTCTTTGTCTGCAGTGGAGGCCTCCATAAAGGCACCAGTTTATACTTTTCTGACTTCCTTCAGCAGCTTGTCTCTCCACTGCTCAGCCCATGGTGAAATATCCTTAGTGGTCTCCATTTCAGAGAGGTCTTTCTGTGCCATGGTCACCCAGGCTGTGCCCACCACATAATCACAATCTCTTTCTTCATCTTCAACTTCTCTGAGTTCTTTTGTCAGATCGCAGTAGTCAGGTGGATTATCTTTCCTATCCTGGAGCCTTAACTGGATAATCTGCAATTCAGAGTGCTTGGTATGTTGTAGTATGTGCCCCAGTCTCACATGGTTCAAGTCACTGGCGGCTACCCCACCCTTTCAATAAGCTCTCTGCAGGGCCCTCTCTAGGTGAATAACACACGCAGAAAAACCTTCCCCTCCACATTGTTTGGTACCTTTGAATTGCCACATTAAAGTCTCCCCTGACTCAGTGCTACTGAAATTGCCTTTGAGTGCAGACAGGTACTTTTGAGCAGAAGCCTCAGGATTCGTGGACCTCAGAAATCTAATGGCTTCCATGGCTAGACCCCTCAAACTTTCCATGATCCTTTTTCACTTCTCGGCCTCTGCACACTGCCACTCGGGTACCAAGGTGGCAACATATAGTCGATCCAGGTCTCCCAGTCATCTTTTTCCCGTGGGGTGGGGAGGGTACCTGAGAACATCCTCAACTTGCAGTACATGTCATGACTAACTGCAGGCATCAATGTGGGTGCAGGCACAGGTGCAAGCACTGGAGCAGGTACTGGAGTAGGTGGGGGTCTGGGGTAAGGTACACCACCAGGTGGCAGAAATAATTGCTTAAAGTCCTCTATGGTCTTCCCTTCCTCCAGCAACAACTTAGCAAATTTCTCCTCAAAAGTCTCAGATAATGGTGGGGGCTCATCCTCCACAGGTTTTTACTGTCTTTTATTATCACTCTCCGGGTGATTGGGACCCCTTTTGAGGCAATAGTCTGTGGCACTTTAGAGCTGTTCATGAGGTCACTACACTCAACCAAGGCCATGAATGTCTGGGCGATCAAATCAGCCTGTCGACCCACCACCACAGCATTTTTTTAAACATTCAACTTTGGAGAGTGCTCCCTCTACAGTGTTCTTACCGGTACCCAAGGGGATATACAGTATAAACAGAGCATTTTGGGGGTAGATCTCCTGCCTGGTACACCACCCCACCAACTGGTGTACAGCCATTTCTACTTGTGTAGCCATTACTCTTTAACAGTAATTCTTGATTTTGGCCACTCGGGGCGCTAATCCCAGCGGTAGCCTCCAAGATGTAACCCCAGGGTGGCGCTATCCCAAGGGCTACTCCCCCTGCCTGCGTGATTAGGTGCAGGTTAAGGGGCCTGGGTACTGAAAACAGGTGCCTCCACCCGGAGGACAGGGCTATTGGTAGCGTAGTTGACCTGGGTACAGCCCTCCGGGACACTGTAACCCCCCTCTTTCCCCTTTAGTGGCCTAAGTAATGAACAACAGACACAGTTACAATAACCCCTAATCAGCATACAAATGCCCACTCTGTTTGCACTTACCACCAGGGCTGATTCCACCAGTTCGACCCTGGAGACCCCCTGAAAAATAAGGTTAGACACAGCAGGTAACAACAGTACAGTGCTACTTGTACAAAATGGAACCACAGCCAAGCTAAATGCAAAAAGAATTAGATCTGATTTATTCAGGGGGAATGAACAAGGAAGGGGTGTAATTTGGCTGATTAGTTCTATAACTGATTCAATCGGGTAATCATGCATGCACTTTAGAGTCCCTTCACAGTCACACACTCTGGGTACCCAGTTGGAAAAGAAAAAAAAGTGGTCTAGCCTGACACGTTGCCCGTGGTAGGCCGGCACTGCGATGCAGCTGGTCAGGGCCCTGTGATGGAAAGAAGGACCATGCACAACCACACACAGTTTATAATCTGGAGCCTGTAGGCTCAGTTCGTGACACAACAACAACAATTGAATCAGATGACAACACTTTTGATTTAGCTGATGTTGCAGGGAGCTACCCTGGTGTTTACTCATGCTACCCAATACGAAACACAGGAGGGATGAAATGGAGACTGCAGGTCGACAAGCTGGTATGCCAGGAGAAGCAGAACCTACATGATTCACCGAGGTGACGTTCCTGTTCGAGATGTGAGCAGGGGGCTGATCCCTGGATAAGTCTCTTATTGATGGTGACTTCTGTGTCTGAAGTAGCTGACTGGGCCAAGGTGGCAGGGCCAAGGCCAGGTGAACAGTTCGGATTCAGTTTGATAGGTGCTGGAGACAGCTTCCAGCAAGCGTGACACACTTAAGTAGTGGGGAACCAAATTGCGACCCACTGACAGCTTACAGCACATTTATAGTAAAACAAAACACAATACCACAGGTCAGATGACAGTCCAGTCACAATTTCAGTTTTCCTGAGCAAAACCGTGATCTCTGTGGTGATTCAGATGTCCTGACAGGCCGATCGCATACAGCAAATCTTCGTTCTTCTTCAGATAACAAAACGTCACAATTCGGTATTTCTGGTCACAAGCTGGTTCGGATTCAGTCCGATTAATTTCACTAGCAGATCCCCCAGAAGGGAAGATGAAGCAAGCAGGCCAGACACAGCCTTCCCACCAGCTTCATACGCTACTATGCAGGAGCAGCTGCTCCTGTGTCTTGAGCAGTTCACTCTCTCTCCACTCCAAACTCAGACTGACCCTCTGCTGCAGGCAGCACCGGGGCTTCCTTTTGATCCAAAAAGGGTTTGGTTGGTAGGTTCATCTGTCTGTCAAAGCAAGGGCTCCCTCTCCAGGTCCATTTAGGCACTAGAATGAAAAAACTACAATTCCTACAGAAATTCACTCCAACAAGACTCCTGGGGACAGAATCCATTTTAAGGTCCCCCAAAAGGTATTGATTGTTGCAATACAGAAATGTCCATGCTGCAAAGAAAGGCAGGTTAGACAAATGAGCAGCTAATCAGCAAACAATTGCCAGTTTTAGCAGAGCTCCCTCTGCACCATTAGCGATGGCAGAACAGAGCAATATTATTGCAGCTCGGGCGGACTTCAGCCTGGAAATACACAGGCCCTACCCAGATTAATTATGCACTACAAAAATAATGTCTCTTAAAGGGACAGGCATGGAGGCTAACAGGGCACTCGCATGCAAGCACTTTTACACCTGTAAAGACACAGAATGCCCGCCTGGCAGTGGGCATTTAAGCACACCCAAGGAAGACTTTTGGGAACCCCCATTTATGGGGGGAGGTTACAGATGACATACTTAATATGACAGGGAAGGGGGGGACATTCTGCAGATGGGAGATTTTAACATGCCAGATGCGGACTGGTTCATCCCAGCTGGGGCATCAGCCAGGACCTGGAACATCATGGACTCCCTATAGGGGGCAGACCTCAAACAACTGGTGAAGGAACCTACCAGAGACAGGGCAATCCTGGATCTGGTCATAACCAGTGGAGAAAAAAATCACAGATCTCCAAGTGGAAGGTCACCTGGGATCCAATGACCACCACATGGTATGGTTCAAACTGGACACAGGGATACAGGCAACTCATACCAAAGAAAGGATCTTAGATTTCAGAGGGCAGACTTTGTTAGGATGGCAAAGACTGATAAAAAAGCCCTGGCAAGGAGAGAGAGAGAGGAGGGGGTGTTGAAGGAAAGTTGGCACGTATTAAAGAGGCAATTATTGGAGTAACAAGCGAGAGTGTTAGGGAGATAAATAAAAGTAAGAGAAGGAGAAAACCACTTTGGTTCTCGAAGACTGTAGCAAAGAAGGTAAGGGTCAAAAGGCTGGCCTTCAAGAAATACCAAGAAATACAAAGAGATGAGAATATGGAAGTGTACCAAAATTGTCTGAGGGAAGCTGGAAGAGCAGTAAGGAGAGCAAAAGTGCAAACCAAGGAAAGATTAGCTCAATCAATGAAGAAAGGGGACAAGACATTCTACAGATACATGAGTGAAAGCAAGAAATCCATGGGTGGAATTACTAAACTCAAAGGGGAAGAGGGAGAGTGTACTGAGGAGGTCCTAGAGAAGGCATCAGTCTTAAATAGGCATTTCTGTGCAGACTTCACAAAGGAAAGGGAGGGTCAGGACCCACAGCTAGGCATCAGATGAATGGAGGGCAGGGAAGTAAACACCAGTCCGTTTTCAGAGGAGAGGGTCCTAGAAGAGCTTACAAAGCAATGGGTCCAGATGGCATACATCCCAGGATCCTTAAGGAATGGAGAATGAAGCTGGCAGCACCACTGGCAGTCTTGTTTAGTTCACCTTGGCTGTTCCCCGACTGGCATTTGCTATTTTCAAGCTGTGCCCTGACCGGCTTTTAGCTTGCTAACCAGTCTACTCTGTACTGCTTAGCTTCCTCATATCTGGATCGGCATTTTTCTAGATGACATGGGCTAATGTGCATGTTTCCAAACTAGTGTGAGTAAATGTGTTTTATGCAGGGTACACAGAGGGATTCATAGTAGGCTTGTCTGCTTAATGGAGAAATGTACCTGCTTAGTGGAGAAATCTGCTTAGTGGAGAAACTTACCTGCTTGTGAAGAAGCTTAGTACAGTGCCTGCATTTGCTGACTTGAATTTTGCTGTATTTTATTTCTGCTTGTGGGTTACTGTGTTAAATTGTTGTGGGTTTGTCCTGTACTTTTTCTGCTTGCGTGCTATTACTCTGTGGCTATATTGCTAAGTGCTAATATTTGCCTATTGTATTTCTTTCATCCCCTCTGCTCTAGCCTCTCAAATCTCTTCTCCTTAGCTCCAATCCCCCCCCCACACTCTCTACCTTGCACTGCTTAATCCCCCCCCCCATCGCACCTAAATTGCATTTTCTTTTTCTTTCAGGGTTCTGGCACCTAGATTTTGCCTCACTGTACCCACCATTATCACCTCCATGGGCCTCTGTAATGGAACCATCAAATCTACTCAAGCTACCCATGAGGCAGTAACCCTAAATGTATATGGAACAGTTACCTCTTCTTACCCTGATGAAACCCACAACCTCAGTCAGTTACCCGCTATGATCACAGGCCTGGAATACCCACCCAAGGATCCCTCCATGGTACCACTCCTCCTTGGTTTTGTAATCCACGTTTGTAGCACGCAAGCCCATACGCCCAGTAAAAGACAGTGGTCTCTACATAATAGACTTATATTGGAACAACTTCTTTGCCTACTACTACTACTACTACTCCTACTTCTGATGTCTGGCAATGTGCACCCCAACGCTTGCCCACCACATGACCCCAACTCTCGCCCATGAAAAACCACAGGACTTGTGCTCACTTCTCTAACCATCTACAGCCTGCTCCCCAAAATGGATTGCCTGAAGGTATAGGTCTCTCATCATAACCCAGATGTGCTATCTGTAGCGGAAACCTAGTTACCCTTGAAGATACCAGACACTGCCATCACTCTTCCTAGTTACACCTTGTACAGACAGGACCGACACTCAAAAAGAGGTGGGAGCTCTGTCATCTACACTAAAGACTCTCTCCAGAGACATGTCCCCAGGGTAGCTGTGACAACCTGCAAGCTCTGGCCATTAAACTGCTTTTAGGGACACAGTAGAGTGCTTACTCTGCTCTCAGTATATATTCTACACAAACTAACCAAGACCGGTGTCAGCAACCTGCTGGACTACATCAGAACTCTGAGTCTAAACACAGAAATTATTCTGCTAGGTGACTTTAATATAAATTGGCTGTCACCTGCCTCCACCTCTATCAAGAATACCCTATCTGCTATCCATTTCTCCTAAATAGTGGAGACTCCGACAAGAGTCAACTTCAAGACTGGCACTAGCACACTGCTGAACTGGGTGCTCACCAACTGTCCTACTCATATCTCTAATTTCACTGTCCTCCCTGACTCTTTGAGTGACCACTACCCTGTGAAATTCAACTGGAACAACAACTTCTGCAAACCTTTCACCAGAACTATAAAAAAATGTTTGGTACTAGAAGGTTGCCTCCCGCAACTAAAGTTGGACCTAAAACTCATTACTTATTAACTGGATTGATCTCCATAAAACCAGTGATGTGGACACTGCACTTGAGCTGTTTGTGTCAAAATTTAATGCTGTCTGTGACAAACACGCACCGGTTACTACAAGAAAAGCCAAAGGGCCTTTTAATCCATGGATTACCACTAAACTCCTGGAGCAACTTGCCTTAAGAGATCATATCTGGTAAACAGCACGAGTGCAGAGGACTACAGCAAACATTCAACGATATAAAGAGGCAGCAATGACTATACAAAAGCTATCCAACATGCAAAAGGTATGTATTACAAAGAAGTCCTCACTAACTCATGGAACAGCAGAAAGTATTTCTGGGCCAGTCTTAATGACATCACAGGGAATGACCCCAAAACTGCCCCTGCTATGCTTACTGTTGAGGGGGTTCCGGGGTTCCTACCTTGGACCCTCTGCTTATTGCCAACTCGATGAATCATGCTTTCATTGACATCAGTTGTGTGCTCCCCACGAGCTTCTTCAATACCCCCAACCCAAGGGACAATACGAGGTTGCCTGCACTGCCATCTAACCAGCCACTATTCCACTTCAAAATGATCTTTGAAGCAGATGCTAGGAAATACCTTGAAAATGTTCTCGGAAAATCTAGGCACAGTGGGGACTCCTTGGACCTCAAATTTCTTCATTTGGCACTGGATGAAATACTTGGACCACTAACCAGATTACTTAACCATCTTCCACTCCCAATTCCCCTAAAGATGGAAGTCTACTACAGTAACCCCTGTACACTACCCAGTCAATAGAAGCACTCTGGATAGGGGGTTGATATTAGTCCTTACACAGAAGAAAGGGTTCTGAAAGAACTCTTAAAACTGAAGGTGGATAAAGCAATGGGGTCTGATGGGATTCACCCCAGCATTCTAAAAGAACTAAGGGAAGAACTAGTAACACCACTGACTACCCTTTTTAATAAATCATGGTGGGAGCAAGACAGAGGCAGGAAACTACAGACCTGTCAGTTTGACCTCAGTGGTAGGGAAAATGATGGAATCACTGCTAAAGGAAAGAATTGTTGAGTACCTAGAGGCCAGTGGGGCACAGGACCCAAGGCAGCATGAATTCACAGCAGGAAGGTCATGTCAGACAAATCTAATTGATTTCTTTGACTAGGTGACCAAAGTAGTAGACCAGGGAGGGGCTGTGGGCATGGCCTACCTAGACTTTAGCAAGGCATTTGACACAGTCCCACACAAAAGATTAATAAACTAATTAGCCAGCCTGGGAGTGGGTCCAATGGTGGTAGCCTGGGTAAAACACTGGCTGGACAACAGGACATAGCAGGTAATAGTAAATGGAGTCCACAGTGAAGAAAGGAGGGTTACTAGTGGGGTACCGCAGGGTTCAGCACTGGGGCCAGTCCTTTTTAATGTCTTTATAAGTGACATTACAGAGGGACTAGAAGGGAAAGTATGTCTCTTTGCAGATGACACAAGGATCTGCAACAGGGTTGATACACAAGGTGGGGTGGAAAGGATGAAAAGGGACTTGGCAAGGTTGGAGGAATGGTCAAATGTATGGCTGCTTAGATTCAACGCAAAGAAGTGCAAAGTAATGCACCTGGGAAACAAAAACCCAAGGGAAGAGTACACAATGGGGGGGGTGAGATACTGACAACAACAAAAATGGAAAGGGATCTGGGGGTAGTCATATCAGATGACCTAAAGGTGGGCCAGCAATGTGAGAAGGCTGTTAGGAGGGCTGGGGGGATACTGGGATGCATAGGAAGAGGCATCACCAGTAGAAAACAGGAAGTTGTTGGCCCTCTGTACAGACAGTTGGCAAGACCACATCTGGAGTACTATGTACAGTTCTGGAGACCCCATCTCTGCAAAGACATAGACAGAGTGGAGGCTGTCCAGAGGAGGGCAACCAAAATGGTGCAGGGTCTGCACCAGAAGACATATGAAGAAAGACTAAAGGAGCTTAAGATGTATAGCCTTGAGGAAAGGAGGGAGAGGGGGGACATGATAGAAACTTTCAAATACCTCAAGGGAATCAACAAAGTCCAAGAGGGTAGCATCTTTCAGAAAAAGAGATGTGCAAGAACAATGGGGCACAATTTGAAGATGGGGGGATGGCTCAGAGATAATGTGAGGAAGTATTTTTTCACAGAGGGGGTTGTAGATGCATGGAACAGCCTTCCTGAGGAGGTCATAGAGTCAAAGACAGCGGAGGAATTTAAGAATGCATGGGACAGACATAAGGTAGTTCTAGTGGGGGGGGTAGGAGGAAGTAGGCTGTTGGTTAACTAGGATCTGCAGCTTATTCGTTAGGTAGGGAAATGGGCAGACTAGGTGGGCCATGCGGTCCTTATCTACTGTCAAATTCTATGTTTCTATGTTACACAAAAGTGGGGACAGGTACTTACATAATAACTACTGACCGATTTCCATACTCCCACTGCTCTCCAAGGCTCTCGAGTGGATTGTGACTGACCAGTTGGTGGAATACTTTAATCAATACCAACTCCTATACCCAGAGCAACATGGGTTCCAGGGGTCACAGTACCATCATGGCCCTACTCTAATTTACCGAATTCATCCATCGTGCCTTAGACCAAAGTCACACTGTAGGGGCAGCCTTCATTGACCTATCAAAGGCATTTGATACGGTTCATTGAGTGCTCCTCCTCGAGCAGCTATCTGACATTGGACTCACACCTGAAACTATGAACTGGTTTAATGGTTACCTGAGCTGCCTCTCCCAGCAGGTCAGGATTGGGGAAGTCCTATCAGGCAGCCAACCTGGCAGATCTGGTGTACCGCAAGGGTCCATTCTGGGACCGTTGCTGTTCAGTGTTTTCTTAAATAATCTCCCAGCCTCCTGCCACTGCTGCATGCTACTATATGCTGACAATGTGGTGATTTTTACCAGTAACTTGCACCCTGAGCTCCTTGAAACTGATCTCCAAAATGGCTGTGCATCTGTGGAAAAGTGGTTTAAAGAGCAAAGACTGGTCATGATCTATAAAGAAACAAAGACCATGCTCTACTCCACAGCCCAAAACAAGCTAAAAAGCTACCCACTGGCAATAAGGATTGACACCAGTGACACACTGGCGCTCGTTCCACATTTCAAATATCTGGGGGTTACAATAGACTCCTCCCTGTCCTTCTCCCAGCATATCAATATCACTGCAAGAGCTATTAATACCAGAATCAGGATCCTCTACCACCACAGGCATTGTCTAACCCATGAAGCATTAAGCCTGGCAATCAGCAGCTCAGCTGTTTCCCTCATAGACTATGGGCTGGCCATATACAGTTCTGCTACCAACACGGTGTTCCAGCAGATCTCAGTTGTCTTAAACAAAACCTGCCACCTACTCAAAAATGCACCAAGACACACACACACCTGTGAACTTTATGCCCGGGCTGGCTGGCTTCAACTGAATAACAGAATCAGGTATCAAACCTGCCTTCTCACCAAAAAAGTCACATTAAATCTGCTTCCAACAGGAGTGCAGAACCTGCTGTCACTGCCCATGAATACCAGACAAATCAGAAGTTCTGCCACTCAAATGTTCCAAGTGTGCAGATGCTGCACTACCATGGCACAGCATGCGTTCTCACACCGTGCACCCCTTTGGGTAAACACACTGCCCCTGACATCTCTGGCTCCACAATAATTGACTCTTTTAAACATAAACTGTGCCAGCACCTTATTGACACGAGTAACTGCATGTGACCCTGCTAAGGGTCTGCACACAGCAATAATCTGCCTCTAGCACTTATCTTTGCTTCTGTCATGACAGGATAGTGAAACTGCAGCACTTCGCCCATCTCCCTACCCCTCCCTGTCTCTGCCCCTTGCCCCCTTTGACCTAGCCCTACCCTCCTCCCTCCCTACCCTCTG
Organism: Neoceratodus forsteri; assembly: GCA_016271365.2. NCBI lineage: Eukaryota > Metazoa > Chordata > Ceratodontiformes > Ceratodontidae > Neoceratodus > Neoceratodus forsteri. The sequence continues at coordinate 157,611,831 of CM057458.1, read as the reverse complement.
TGCTCTGCTCATCTTGCCCTCCCACTCTGGTGTACCGACTGAAAGTCAAACTGCTAGTGCATGCAAATCACAGTTGCAATTTTGACAGGTTTTGAATTGTCGCTGTGGGGACCTGTGGGGGAAATTTTGCCCTTTTGCCATGTTTTTTTTTTTAATCACGACATTGTTTCTCCCTGTGGCTCAGTCTGCCATTGTCCGGCCGCCATCCTCTGCAACCCACGTGATTCCCAGCAGCTCACTCATACAGGGCTGGCACACACAATACCTGTGGCAGAGACCCCCAACCCCAGCCACCAAGCCCGGATCCAATACCCAAATGCGATTCCACTTGGGTCTAAGGGTGTGCAGAGACACGGCCATCAAGCCACCACAATTGACCACCATTTTCTGCCATGTTTTGTCTCCTTTTAGGAGTACAGACATGCAATGATGTCTGTGCTCAATGTTTCGACGTCTGCCATACTCCTCCCTCTAGAAAATGCACTGCTACTGTGGATCCCCTGATCTCCATCAGGGGCTGCTGCAGCATGGTGCAAGCCCAGAACCCACCCCAAGGAGAGGAGAGCAGTCTTCAGACGCTCAATCTACTCCCTTCCCGGCCGACCCCTGATGGCCCGGGCTCATTCCTGAACCCGGGTCACCAGCATAGCATGAAGTGTGGTGTCCAGCGCCTCAACTCTCAGTGCCACTGGGCCATTACCTTTTGCCGTGTTTGTCCCCCCTTCAAATCAACTCAGACTCGGAGTTGATAATCATTTAGAATGAGTGTTTGGGGGTGTGGGAGCACAGCCCCAACTTGGAGGGTTCAAGGGTACAGCCCCCCTTGAGAAACACACCAATGTCAGACAGGTGAAATTTCACCTGTCGACATTGAGGATCTCACTATGCAGAACGTCGACAACGATGTTGTTGCAGCGGCATAGGTAAACCCTCCCACTCCCAATGTATCCTTCCCTATCTTGTCTGCTTATCTTCTTGATGCAGGCATACACTGTACAATGCCTCAGCATACCTAGTGATTTATGTCTGAATTCTGTAATCTCCATATATATTTTTCTCAGTATTTGTATATTTGTCCACAGTATTGTACCGTGTTGTCTAATGTATCCAACCTGGAACCCATCAACTAGCATCCACTCACAGGTATTATCCGACATCTCAATAAAAAATTAAAAAAATAGTGAGTCATTGAGCACTGCGGTGATCCTAGAGGGCTGGAGAAGGGCTCATGTGGTCCCGCTTCATAAGAGTGGCAGCAAAGAGGAGGCAGAGAACTACAGGCCAGTCAGTCTCACATCAGTAGTGGGTAAAATTATGGAGGCATTCCATAAGGAAAGGATTGTGGGACACCTGGAATCCATAGGAGCACAGGATCCAAGGCAGCATGGATTCACAGTGGGAAGGTACTGTCAAACTAATCTGATAGATTTCTTTGACTTGGTGACCAGTGAGGTGGACCAAGGGGGTGCAGTTGATGTCGTCTACCTTGATTTCAGCAAGGCCTTTGACACTGTTCCACATAGAAGGCTGGTGAACAAGCTGGGTAATCTAGGAGTGGGCTAAAAGCTGGTGAACTGGGTTGGTAACTAGTTAAGTGACAGAAAGCAGAGGGTGGTGGTAAACAGAACCCAGTCAGAAGAAATGGGGGTCACCAGTGGGGTACTCAGTGGTCAGTTCTGGGGCCAGTCCTTTTCAACGTCTTCATCAGCGACATTGCAGATGGACTGGAGGGGAAGGTTTGCCTGTTTGCAGATATCACCAAGATCTGCAAAACAGTAGATACTCCAGAGGGTGTAGATAAGATGAGGAAAGATCTAGAAGAGCTGGAGATATGGCCAGAAGTGTAGCAACTGAGGTTTAATGCAAAGAAGTGCAAAATCATGCACGTGGGTAGCAGGAACCCTGGAGAGAGCTACAGGTTGGTGATGGTGGTGGTGGTGGTGGTGGTGGGGAGTTCCTCACAAGCACCAAGGAAGAGAGATTTAGGAGTCATTATCACAGATGATCTGAAAGCTACCAAGCAGACCGCAAAGGCAGTTGGGGGGGCCAGGGGGATGTTGGGGTGTATTGCAAGGGGTATCACCAACCACAGGAGGGAAGCAATGATTCCACCGTACAAAACACTGGTAAGGCCCCATCTGAAATACTATGTGCAGTATTGGATGCCACATCTGAGAAAAGACATTGACAGGGTGGAAACAGTACAGAGGAGGGCAATTAAGATGGTGCAGGGTCTGAAGCACAAGACATGCTGTATGAGGACTTCAATATGTGTACACTGGAGCAGATGAGGGAGCAGGCTGATATGATTGAAACATTCAAATATCTCAAAGACATCAATAAGGTGAAATCACTGTATAAAATGAGTTTTAGGACAAGAGGATATGACATGAGATTGGAGGGAGACTGATTAAGGGGAAATGTGAGAAAATTCTTTATCATGGCGAGGATAGTGGATGCATGGAACAGCCTGCCTCAGAAGGTGGTGGGAATGTGAGAGATTCAAACATGCACAGGATAGGCACAAAGGAACCATAGAGATGGGAAGGAGTAGCTAAAGCCAATAACTAGGTAGAGTCAGCTGGCACAAATAAAGGTAGATAAATGGCAGACTGTATGGGCCTGGTGGTCCTTATCTGCTGTTAACTTCTATGTTTCTATCAGTGCGTTTATATGTGATCTGATTTTCTTACCAGCAGAAGTTAACTGGTTTGTTGCAGGGTTGTGCCAGCTAAGTTGTACCGCATTTACATGCGGTTCTAATTGTTTACGGAAACCCCAATGGTTAGCCGCAAGCAAGTAATGAGTAGGTGTCGATGACAGAATGATGACATGCATGCTCAGAATACAGTCTGTGTTCCAAAAAAAATATTTCTAGCCCTACTGAAAGGTACCTCCCCTTTCCCCCTGTATGACCTGGCAAGTGACCAAGTATTAGTGGAGCCAATTACACCGAAGATAATTCCCACCCCCACCCAGGGTGTATCTCCTGACAAGACAATCTGATCAATGAAGGGTGGGGAGGAAGGTCTCATTCACCCCCTTTGCTAATGACCTAAAAAGAAACGGGCAGGCACAATTAACCGAGAAAGTAGCCCCCTGCCAAAAGCAGTATAGCCTAGATTTTACAACACTAAACTGTAAATCTGGAGACTCAGCAGACCTAGGTTTAAATCCCACAAACTGCAACTGTACACTAGAACCCAGAGTAAGCCACTTAACATCCCTGGGCTTCCAAGTTGCACCTGGAATGACTCAGTGTGCGTTTATCAGTCAGAAATTTTAAATAAATAAAAATGATGTGCCTTCTGGACTCTGAAATAACATGGTGAGGGATGAAGGCCTGATTTATCCCTCCCCCCCAGATTTTGCTTATGCAACTTTTCCTCCTGGACTCTTGTAGGTGCCTCCCAGGCTTCTCCCCAATTGTGGGCAGCCAGATTAAGTGGGGTGGTACCACCAGAGAGAGGATGGCATACCCCACCTTAGAGGACAAGCAGAACGGGCAATGCAGTGACATGACACAGGTGGTCTGTGGAGTCTTAGACTGCAAAAGATGAGCCTAGAAAGACAGGAGGTGGCGCTGACAGTGGAGCCTCGAGAGACAGGAGGTGGCACTGGCAGTGGAGCCTCGAGAGACAGGAGGTGGCACTGACAGTGGAGCCTTGAGAGACAGGAGGTGGGGCTGACAGTAGAGCCTTGAGAGACAGGAGGTGGCACTGGCAGTAATGAAGAATGTCCTATCCAGAGTGCCCCAGAGGAAAACAGAGTTCACTTCCCAGAAATATGCAATTAAGCTTCATGTGTAAGGGGGCAGGACCATAACTGATGAGTGGCAGAGCCAAAAGTTAGATCTGAAAGTCTTACCCCCTCACAAGTCATGATGAGCTACATATTTTGCATCCAGCCATTATATATTGTATTTATACAACATCAGTCTTACTGTTCATAGTTTTTAAATCTGCTGTTTGTATAACTATTTAGTTGTTTCTTCTTGATTACAACTGCTGGCTTTAGTGCTGCACATGGTTATTGTTTGAAATGCCTGCATCAAGAGCTATCCTGCACAATTTTATTTTGTATGTTGTTGTTACCAACAATAATGAAATGCTACTCGTGAATTCCACAACGGGGAGAATGGGGTGAGATGTTGGTGTCAGAGTGCATGAGAGGACACTACACGATGAAAAAAAGCAGAGGCTAAATTGGGCAGGAACTCACAGGAACTCAGTTCCACCTCCTGACACCTTTCTCTGCTGAATGTTATTAGAGCGTTCACCTCTTAGAGATGACAGTTCCACCTAAATGTATACATGAGTGTTCCACCTCCTAAATATTTCCAATTTAACTACTAGAAAAAAAGGGATGGAGCGTACTTTATATTTCTTTTGCACTGGGAATGGGACATGTGGGGAGACACTAAAGTATTGGAAAACTGGGACTGGGTGACATATCCGTTTATCATGAATGGGGTTTGGGGCTGGGAGGGAGGTGCAACTAGACATTAAGAAAGGGCTTTTGGGGTCTTGTTATGTCTGTGATCGGGGATTGTGACGGGGTGGGAGGACCAGTACACTTTGGGTAACGTGCGGCATGCTACTATACACCGCACAGGGATCCTGGTCCTGGTTTGATTATGGACTGTACATTGAACTAGGATCCTGGACCAGCAGTGCCTATGTAAAGCACTGAGACTGGGTTTGGTGATCGGGGATAGGGCAGGGGGGTCATGGGGGCACTACACTATGGAAAACGTGGATTGCTGACACTTTGTATTAGGGAATGGGACCTGGACTGGTGGAAGGCAGGCTGCCCGACGCATCCTGCTGGGCGCATCCCTGCTAAATGTATGCAAATGGAGCCATAATGACATGCAAATGGTCTGTTTACACCTTGCATGCCTAATGGCCTCATTTGCATACTCTGTGCTGAATATCTAGAATTTGGGCCTGGCCTGTCTTCTCTTGCGCCATGCATCCCCATTCCAGCTATGCAGCCCATCCAGGAGGATGTGCTGGCACCCCATTTGTGCAGCACGCAACCATTGCAATATTCAGACAGGATGCGTGATCGTGCATCTCATTTGAATATAGCACTATATTGTGCCTGCCCATATATATCTAGATGTGCCATAAGGCCCCCGGGCTTTGAATATGGGGATTGTAATATTCCCACATCAAGTTAAGTTATGTCAATCAATCAATCAATCTGTATTTAACCAGGTGGAACACCACTGAGTGAACACTCATTTACAAAGTGGGCCTGGTCAGCAATACATCGCTGAGAATAACAAGTAACAACAGGATAATACATAGACAAAGATGAATACTAAATACACGGGTGTACGGAGTATGTCTACAAGTAAATACCAACACTGAAAACTGCTAAGAGAGATACTATATAAAATCTATATACAGGTAGAATTATAGCAGAAATGTTCTGACTGAAATCTAAAATGTACTATGTACAAAGGAGGAGATATTCAAAGGGGTTGTGCTGGCGCAACCCTGCGATGCACCCCAGCACAATATTCAAAAGGGTGCCTTCTGCAGCGCAAGTCCCAATGCACTGGGGTGCATTGTAAATGTATGCGGCGCACCTGCAGGGGGCATGCCCATGCATATGCGGCACATCCCGATATTCAGCCCAGGATATGCGGCGCATATGCTGGCACAACCCCTAAATGCACCGGACACTGGCGCCCAAAGTTGAGCCAAAAATAAAAGGCTTAAATGCTGGCCACCCACAGGTGGGTGGCTGTATTGCAAGGTGCAACTCAACAGCCGCCAGCTGTGGGTGGTCACCCACCCAGCAGAAACACTGTCTACAAGCACCCGGACCCTTCCTGGTAGTCTAGTGGTCCCCCCTCCCTTCCCAGTATGTCCGATCATGGGCTTTTGTAAAATGTAAAACTAACCTGGTGGTCTAGTGGTCCCCCCTCCCTTCTCGTATGCCCGATTGCGGGCTTTTGTAAAATATAAAAATAACCTGGTGGGCTAGTGGTCCCCTCTTCCCACCTACCCACAGAGGACCCCTGGCCACCTAGCATTCATTCACATATCAGTGCCTGTGTAGTACAATATGGTCTGCAAGCTCATTGGTCCACACTGTGGACCAATAGGCGTACAGCTCATACTGTATGCTGTCATCTGGCAGGTGACCGGGTGGTATGCGGGAGGGGTGCTGCCACCCGCTGATGACAGGGGTGGTGCTGGGTGACCAGGGGTCCTCTGTGGGTGGGAACCACTAGCCCACCAGGTTATTGTTATACAGTATTTTACAAAAGCCCGCAATCGGGCATATGGGAAGGGAAGGAGGAACCTCAAGCCCACCAGGTTGTTTTCATATTTTACAAAAACCTACGATTGGGTATATGGGGAGGGGGGGGGAACCACTAGCTCACCAGGGACCCAACCCCCGATGACAGCAGCTAGGCATGGTGCCAGGCGCATTTCGCCAGGACGCCCTGTGCAACGCATGCAAATGGGGCCATAATGACATGCAAATGGCCCCATTTGCACCATGTATATATTATGGCCCCATTTGCATGCTCACTTCTGAATATCGCGGGTGATGCATCCAGCACAACTACAGTTGCACTGGAGCAGTCCTGGTCCTCCCTGTCTGGGGAATGTGCCAGCGTATTGTACTTGCACCATGTGCATTCTGTGCCATATTCAAAGGCGATGCACCATGGCGCATCACCTTTAAATATCTCCCTGTCTTTGTCCCAGCGCATCTCAGATGTGCTGTGCCCCCACTTGAGCCAGTGCCCAGCACAGTCTGAATATCAGGTCCCATATATACATGTAAAACATATGACAGAAGTGATCTGACTGTAGTTACTTTGCACAGTTATGATAAGGTGATATATTCAGGTAATATTATATCCTCATTACATGAAGGAAGTGCTTGCATACAGTACAGTACAGAAAAGTGCAACGGGTTCCCAGTTATAGATGAAGGTCGTGAAGCGGAATAATTGGAGGGGGCAGGGTATAGGTAGGACCCTGTAGGAGCTTACGAGGTAATGGTCGCTAAGAGTAGCATTAAGCTATTATGTTATCCATAGAAACATAGACTTTGATGGCAGATAAGGACTGCTTGGCCCACCTAGTCTGCCCATTTCCCTACCTACTGGATAAGCTTCAGATCCTAGTTAACCAACAACCTATTTCTTCCTACCCCCACAATAATCACCTTATGTTTGTCCCATGCATGCTTGAATTCTCCCACAGTTTTAGACCCCACAACCTCCTCAGCAAGGTGGTTCCATGCGTCCACCACCATCTCTGTGAAAAAATACTTCCTCACATTGCCCCTGAGCCTACCCCCCTCTATCTTCAAATTATGTCCCCTTGTTCTTGCATATCTCTTTTTCTGAAAGATGCTACCCTCTTGGACTTTGTTGATTCCTCTGAGGTACTTAAAAGTTTCTATCATGTCCCCCCTCTCCCTCCTTTCCTCAAGGGTATACATGTAAAGCTCCTTTAGTCTCTCCTCATATGACTTCTCTTGCAGACCCTGCACCATTTTAGTTGCCCTCCTCTGGACTGCCTCCATCCTGTCTATGTCCTTGTGAAAATGGGGTCTCCAGAACTGGACGCAGTACTCCAGATGGGGTCTCACCAACTGTCTGTACAGAGGGATAACAACTTCCTGTTTTCTACTGGTGATGCCTCTCCCTATACATCCCAGTATCCCCCCAGCCATCCCTACTGCCTTCTCACATTGCTTGCTTACCTTTAGGTCATCTGATATGACTACCCCCAAGTCCCTTTCCATTTTTGTTGCTGTTAATATGCAAAAGTATGCACTGTTTTGCCTATATGCAAATTTAATTGGCTTGTATACTTTAATGTACATTGCAATTAGTATCTGTCTGTACCATTATAGTGACCACTATTATATACCTATTACCTGTGCCATAACTATCTTTGTGACTACTACCTGTAAACACTACTGTATGTACCTATCACCTGCATTGCACCTGTGATTATTAGTTGTAAATACCTATGTATTTTTCACTGCCACTAGCTGGCCTGGGTAGTGCCTAAAAATGCACCCCACGAGTAGTGCACTACCCGGTTACCAACGAATAAAAAAAAATATATTGTTTGGACCTGTCCAGCCATAGACCGATGTTGGTCCAGTGTGTGGTCGACATGCCCCTCAGTAATTCCTAATTTAGGAGTTTGTCACCCCCTACTAACTCTCTTGGGCCTCCCGCAACCTACTTCTACCCTGTCCAGGCCACAACTTCTCTGGCTTAATGGAGCCTTGGCAGCTGTCAAGCAAGTGCTGCTCCAGCATTGGAGAGATCTAGATCCACCCACGTACCAAGAGTGGTTTAACCTGGTACACTTAACCTCCAGATATGAAATAACTGCCCATTTCTTGGCCTGTAAATTCTCTGACTATGAAGCGATCTGGGCCACTTTCCATAAGGCCTTCCCTGCCCTCCAGTATCCTAAGCTGCCTAAGAGGTGATACTAATTAACTGATGAATTTCCCTACCTCCTTTGTCAGGGTTACTTTTGCTGATCTTCTCTTTTCAGAGTCTTCAGCCTGGGCCTCTAATCATATGAGCCTGTTGTCTTTTGGTTTTAGGTGCCCATTTTGGGCCCCTACCCTCCCCCTCTGTCCCTACCCTTCCTACTCCTCCCCCTTCCTCGACTGTTTTTTTTTGTTGCCCTTCTATGATCTTTTGTTTCCCTGATATGGTTATTAACTTTTTGCCTCCCCAACACCATATTCAAGGTTTATACATCCAGTGATACTTGCATTTCCCCTGTCTTTTATGAAGCATGTCACCCATTATCCTTACTTAGCTTGCTCTTGGGAAATTTAATATATGACATTATGGATGGATTATACTTGTCTTCCTTCCCTTTTAGCTTGAGATGTTTGACTTTTCACCCATTGACACAGTGACTTTGTCATCGAGGCACAGGTCAGGAAGCATAGGAAAACTAGGAGCAATTGTAGAATTCACCAACAATTATTTATTTACACTAGCAGTATCATAAAATAAACTTGTTCAGTATAATTATTTACAAAGCAATGTGACAGGGAGCTGTTTGGTGTCTGGTCCATCTGTTACCCACAACCCTCCACAGGCAAAATAAAATAAAGTTTTCTTTCTGTCTCTGTGTCCCTTGTTCTCCTAATAATATATCTCTTGCAGTTGCAGCTTAGCTCTTTTTTAAGTCTTTTCAACCCCTATCCTTAGCAAACATCCTGTTATTGTAAGTGTTCTGTTCTTGTAAGTTTTAGGAGCTGCTAGAACACAATGTGCTTTGAGCTGAACCCCCTTCTGCAGCTTTTGCAAAAAGCTTAAACATTTGCACTGAAGTAACCTCTGGAGTTTTCCATTAGCTTTCTGCAATCTTCTTAAAATATAATTATATATATTTCAACAGTAACACTATATCTTTTCTAAACAAAAGTGATCCCATTATCAGTTACATTTCCATACAATGAATTGCATATATTTTTATATTAGCAGATATGCAGATATGCAAGGGAGGAAAAACAGACAGCAAGAGAGGACTGAGATACAGTGAGAGGCAAAGAATTGCGAGACTGTTCGGGTTGATGAAATCCGAAGTCTCACAGGAAAATTGGGTTATACAACCAGACAGACAAATAGATAGGAAAGGACAGATCCTTGCATTTTAAACACTTTCTCTTTAACAACTGGGACAGGGTCCTCTTCCACCCTATCACATACACCCCCTTTCTTAAGAGGGAACCTGTTTTATTAAACAGGTTTCCAAAACCTTTCTATTCTCTAATAACATGTTATGCTTTCAGAAATTAATCACGTGTGCATGATCTCTCTCTCTCCCTCTCTCTCTTTCTTTTAACAGTACAGCAAACAGTAAAGCTTAAACTCATACATTTGATTTCAACCTTCAGAACCCTCAATTCCTGATCCATATCTTGACAGAAATCAGCATTGCAATTCTGTTTACCAGATTTGTGTATCACTGTCAATTTAAATGGCTGCAGTGCCAGGTACCACCGTGTGATTCTGGAATTTTTATCTTTCATCTGGTTAAGCCAACAGAGAGGACTGTGATCAGTTACAAGAACAAAGTCAGTTCCCAGCAAATAAAACTTCAGGGACTCCATGTCCCACTGTGCTGCTAAACATTCCTTTTAAGATAGTTGAGCACCTTTTCTCTCTGTCATGCAATTTCCTACTTATGTACAGAATAGGATGTTCTTTCCCAGCTACATTTTGACTTAGGATTGCACCTAGGCCTACCTTGGATGCATCTGTTTGTACTGTAGCAAAAATAGTTTCTCAGAGTCTGGGCTGTTTAAAACAGGGGCTGAACATAATGCAGCCTTTATGGCTTGAAAAGTTTCATCACACTCTGGGGTCCATTTCACATTATTTGGTAACTCAGCAAAGTTGGGAACAAATCTCCAATAATAACCAGCCAGCTCTAAAAATGACGTGACACGTTTCTTAGTTTTAGGGACAGTGCTGTTAGCTACAGCTTCTGTTTTAGAAACCTCTGGCTTGACTTCTCCATTTCCCAACACATAGTCCAAATATCTGGTTTTCTGCATGCCCAGTGCACAGTTGGTAGGATTAATAGTCAGACCTGCATTTTTGATAGCTTGGATAACTGCTTATAGCTGTTACAGGTGATTTTTTCATTCTGGACTGTACACAATAACCAGTGTGAGGGGATAAAATGACATCCATGTACCACTGGAATGTAGCTGGTGCACCATGTAAACCAGAGGGCATGGTGGTGAACTGATAGAATCCTATAGGGTGACAAATGCAGTTTTGTCTCCGGATTCTTTAGCTAAAGGTATTTGCCAGTAACCCTTGGTGAGATCGAGGGTATTGATATACTTTGCACTCCCCAGTCTGTCCACCAAATCATCTGTTCTGGGTATAGGATAACTGTCAAATTCTGACACTTGATTAAGCTTCCTAAAATCAAGGTAGATTCTAACACCCCCTTCTTTTTTGTTTACAATTACCATGGGAGATGACCAAGCCCTCCTTGACTCCTCTGTGATACCCAATTCTTTTATTTTTTGTATTTTCTTAACCACATTAGCTCTTAACTGCTCTGGCAACTTGTATGATTTTTGCCCAACAGGACAAGCATTCCTTGTCACTATTACATGCTCAGCCCCTTTTGCCTGGCCTGGTACTGTAGTAAAAGTACCATTAAATGTCTTGAGCACATTACAAATGGCTGCAGTTTGTTCTGAGGTTAAGGAAATATTCACCTTTACAGCATCAGCATTTACAGTTTGTTCAGGTCGGCTCTACCATGCCAGCGTGACCAAAAAGATTGTGACCAGCATTACAGCGACTGGCTCCATGTCAACTGCAAGTTGCAGTCAGCATGGAACCACACAGTTTGGATCTATTTTTTACATAGAGGGGCTTTGCCCACACAAACCCCCCACACGGGGGGGGCTTTGTCCCCCGCAACCCCCGAACTAAAGGATTCTAACTCCAGGTCAGAGTTAGTTCAGGGAGGAGGTGCAGGTCAGAGAAAGTGGTGCTGTTGTTGATATTGATGCATGTTGCCACAGAAATGTTGCTGTTAGCGTGGCATACCATTCCAGTCTATCATAAACTAAACCAATATCTTCCTTATCAGTTTCTAGTAAAATTAGCAAAGCAGTTTTTGGCATTTTTCAACCCATTTCTTGAGGAGGGTAGCATGTTATATCTTAGTAGGATTTTTCCTTTCAGGGGTCTCAGTCTTGCAGTTAAATGTGCCAGTGCATCTAAGAACCTTATAAGGCCCTTGCCACTTCATTAACAGTTTATTTTCTGTTGTGGGCAACAGTAGCAAAACCCTCTTCACCTGGCTCAAAAACCTTTTTATTTACCCCATGGTCATAATATACCTTCTGCTGGTTTTGAGCCTCTTCCTTATTACTATGGTCAATTTCAACGTATTTTGCCAGCTTCTTTATGAAACATGACAGCTAAAGGGGAGGTTCTGGTAATGGGAGACTTCAACATGCCAGATACAGATTGGTCAATACCAGCAAGAACATCTGCCAGAACTAGACACATAGTGGATTCCCTGCAGGGGGAAGGCCTCAAACAACTGGTACAACAACCCACAAGAGACAGGGCTATCCTAGATCTAGTACTGACTAACAGGGAAGGGATCACAGATCTCCAGGTAGAAGGTCACCTGGGGGCCAGTGACCATCACATGGTATGGTTCAATTTGGCTACTACATCTAAATCATCCCATTCCAAGGCAAAATATGGGACTTCAGAGGAGCTGACTTTAATAAGATGGCCAACAGAGTTAAGCTAGCCCTAGCAAAAAGAAACACAGGTGAGGGGTACAGGCAAAGTGGGCAAGCATTAAGGATACAATACTTGAAGCAACATCCCATTGTGTTAGACAGAAAGGAAGTGCAAAGAAGAAGGAAACCACTTTGGTTCTCAAATACAGTAGCAGAAAAGGTCAGAGCCAAAAGGCTGACCTTCAGGAAATATAAGGAACACAGTGGGATGAAGATAGGGAGGCATACCAAACTGCCCTAAGGAAGCAGGGAAGGCAGTAAGGCAGGCAAAGTCCCAAACTGAGGAAACACTAGCATGAACAGTAAAAGAAGGTGACAAGACTTTCTACAGATACATTAATGAAAGGAGACAGTCCAGAGGGGGTATTGCTAAGCTTAATGGAGAAAAGGGAGCATGTGAGGAGGAGGACCATGTAAAAGCATCTATCCTAAATAGATACTTTTGCTCAGTATTTACTGAAGAGAAGGTAGGGCAGGGCCCACAGCTCAGCACCATGGACACAGCGGGGAGGAGGTGAGCACTATTCCTTCACAAAGAAAGGTCCTACAAGAGCTTGTTAAGCTCAGGGTGGATAAGGCAATGGGACCTGATGGCATACATCCCAGGGTACTTAGGAGCTAAAGGTGGAACTAGCAGAGCCATTAGCAGAACTGCTTAGTGAGTCTCTGAGCACAGGAGAGGTCCCAGAAGACTGGAGAAGGGCTCATGTGATCCCGCCCACAAGAGTGGTAGCAGGGAGGAGGCAGGGAACTACAGACCAGTCAGTCTTACCTCAGTAGTGGGCAAGATTATGGAGGCACTCCTTAAGGAAAGGATAGTGCAACACCTGGAATCCATAGGGGCTGGGATCCAAGACAGCATGGGTTTACAAAAGGAAGGTCCTGTCAAACTAATCTCATAGATTTCTTTGACTGGGTAACCAGAGTGGTGGACCAAGGGGGAGCAGTTGATGTCACCTACCTTGACTTCAGCAAAGCTTTTGACACTGTTCCACATAGAGGATTGATAAATAAGCTGGGTAGGCTCAGGGTGGGTCAGAAGTTGGTCAACTGGGTGGCAAACTGGTTGTGGGCAGAAAACAGAGGTGGTGGTAAATGGTATACAGTCAGAAGAGATGCAAGTCACAAGTGGGTACCTCAGGGTCAGTCCTGGGGCCAGTCCTCTTCAACATCTTCATTAGTGACCTTGCAGATGAACTAGAGGTAAAGGCTTGTCTGTTTGCAGATGACACCAAGATCTGCAACAGAGTAGATGATCCAGATGGGGTGGGCAGAATGAGAAGAGATCTGGATAACCTAGCAAAATGGTCAGAAGAGTGGCAACTGGGATTTAATGCAAGAAGTGCAAGATCATGCACATAGGGAAGAGAAACCCTGAAGCCACCTATAGGCTGGGAGGAGTTGCTAACAGTCACAAAGGAAGAAAGAGACTTGGGCATCATCATCACTGATGACCTGAAATCATCAAGCAGACCTCTAAAGCAGTAGGTAAGGCTAGGGGGTGTTGGGATGTATTAATAGGGTATCACAAGTCATAAGAGGAGGTATAATCCCTCTTTACAAGACACTGGTTAGAGCCCCATCTGGAGTACTGCGTGCAGTATTGGAGGCCACACCTTCCAAGGACATTAACCAAATTGAGGCAGTCCAGAGAAGGGCAACCAAAATGGTGCAGGGACTGCATCAGGAGACATATGAGGACAGATTAACAGAGATCAATATGTATACCCATGAGCAAAGGAGGGAGAGAGGTGATATGATCGAGGCATTCAAACACCTTAAGGGCATTAACAAGGTGAAAGAGTCTAACATGTTTAAATATAAGAAAAATAGCAGGACAAGAGGACAAAGCATGAGATTAGAGGGGGGCCAATTAAGGGGGAATGTGAGGAAATTCTTTTTCACAGAAAGGGTGGTGGATGCATGGAATAGCCTACCTCAAGAAGTGGTGGCTATGAATACAGTGCAGGGCTTCAAACAGGCATGGGATAAGCATAAGGTAGCAATACAGATGAGTATGAATAGATAGGCCACTGACAGAGAAAAGGCCGATGGCACATTTATAAGGTAGAAAAAGAAATGGGCAGACTGGATGGGCCTTGCGGTCCTTATCTGCCGTCAACTTCTATGTTTCTATGTTTCTATGTTTCTTTCTTAGGGTGCACATATAAGAAGCTCTAGATTGTTTGTGAGTGGGGCTATCTTCCCACATTTCTTTTATCACATCCAGTGGCCATCTTGGCTGCCTACCATACAGCATTAAAAATGGTGAAAACCCTTGCCTGTGGCATTTTTCTGTAAGCAAAAAGTAGGTAAGGCAAGTATTGGTCCCAATCTTTCCCTTCCCTTCCCCTTTTACAAACCTTTTTAACACGCATGTTAGGGTTTGGTTAAAATGTTCAACAAGACAGTCTGTTTGAGGGTGATGGGGGAAGTTCTTATGGCAGTGAAACCTAGTAGTCTGTACAGCTCCTTAAGTAATGCAGCACCAAAATTACTACCCTGATCAGTAATAATTTCTTTAGGTATGTCCACTCTGTTGAAAATTTTGGCAAGCTCTGCTGCAACTTTTGGGGCTGTAACAGTACGCATTGGAATTGCTTCTGGGTATGAGTAGCATAGTCACATACTACCAGGATAAATCTATTACCCTTTTTCACTTTTGTCTAAAGGACCCACCACATCCATTGCAATTCTCTCAAAGGGCACATCTATTAAGAGTAGGGGCACCTTGTCTTTTCTAGTGATTGAGGCTACTTTTTGACACTGTGGTATAACATTTAATCATCTTTATATTTGTAATATATCACATTTATAATATTTAGCTTTTACCTTTTATATTACAATATGTAAGTTCACAATATGTAAGAATTAAAGTGTAGTATTTTTCTACAGTGGAAAATGCCATGCACTATAGTATTTACTATTTGTTTTGTATATTTCCATTAACTGTTTTGTAATCACCTTCTTTAAGAAGGAATATTAAAATGTTAGAAAAAATCTTTCTAAAGATGGTGTGCATTTACAGCATGCTTGGATAAAGTATAAGATAACAACACGCTTGGGCAAAGTATAAGATAACAGCATGTTTAGGCACTGAATGCAAGCTTTAAGTTGTTGTATGTTGCTATGGTGTGAGTGAAACTCAATGTTTCACCTAGGTCAGACTGACCCATTGGCATATGTATCAAGAAATACTGTGTAAAAAAAAAAAGTAAGCTGTAAAAAAGTACACCACACCTTGGTATTAACTTGTTATTCTGTTTTATGATTGGTTTATACTGAAATGTTGGTATTTTTCAAAATAAAAATTGTAGAATTTAGCTTATAAAAACACTGTATCTAAGCTGAGTAGCTCATCTCCAAACTGATAACCAGAATAAACATGCATGTTACTCAGAATAAACCACAATAAACACTTAGAAAAACTCTAAAGGCTCGAGTCAAATTCTTTAACAAACACAATGTAATGCTACAATTGGTGCTGTGACTCGGATGTCTGAAGACAGTCTATATGGTTGCTGAAGACATCAAACGAACTGAAAGGGCCAAATTGCGACGATTGCCTTACTGCACCTGATCTGATCAATCAAGTACAGAAGGGAGTCAAACAAGGGACTCACGAGGGACTGGTGTGAAGTCAGACGTGATTTGCCAGCCACAACATAGATGTAAGTATAGATGCCATATTACGTAAATTTCTAAAAAACATTTAAAGGAAGGTCAGTACCGCTCTCCTGAACAACAGGAAGATGCGTACTTATGTTTTTCCAAGCAATGTACAGACAGAAATGAAAAAGTTAAACTAGATAAACTCAAGTTAGACAACATCTGTCAAATATATGTACAATATCAGTGTGAAATGACAACTAGGATGTGTAAAATACAGAGGCAGATGTTAGAAACTGAAGAAAAATATAATAAAGGTTTAGTTCTCCAGTCAAAGGAGATGCAAAATGTGCCACTGAAGTAAAAGTCATAAAATATAAATTAGATGTAGCACAAAGGGAGGTTTGTGGGTTAAAAATTAAGAATAATCAGTTAGAAAAAATCTTAAATTTGTAACTAAATAAAGTCAGGCTCAAATTAATGACATGACTAGGCAATAACAGCACTAAAAAGATTAAACCATGCTAATCAAGAGCATGTCCAAGACCTCTCATATAAGGAACCGTCCTTGTATACATTACAAGCAGAGGCAAAGTTAGAGTGCCAAATCTCCCTAGAATTAAGAAAACAAATGAAAGAATTAAGTAAAAATGTGCAGCAACATAAGGTGGCTGCACAAAAACCGGTCCACAAAATGCAGTTTTGAGTTCCAGAACAGCGCTGAGTACAGACTGCCCAACTGTCTGCCTGTTTAACCATTGTGGATGCATATACAGTAGGTTCGACTACAGATGGGTTGATTTGAGAGTTTACCCCCCCGATGTTCCCTTGCCTCCTATGGGGTCTACAAGATTTTATCCCAAGTTGAATTTCAACCCAGCACTCGGTGCTGCGTCTACAGACTGCACAGACCCCAACCTTTACAGGGTCTATTTGTCAGAGCACTGTATTCTACTTCCTTCACTGCTTTTAAGGCATTCCAATCCCAAATGTGTACTGTTAAACTGAAAACCATAGCTCTGAAAGAAAGACTTGGTTTAGCAGTTTCCTAAAATGACCAAAAAAAAACCTGATTTAAAAGAGTCAATACCTGCAGCACTCGGGTTACAGCTGCAGCACTTAGAGATAATTGTCAAGGTTCTGCAGTCATTCTCCTGGACCAGAGTACCAGGGCAGAAAAAGAAAAAAAATATCTTGGCACGGGATAAGTTTGTGTGTCTCACCCTAAAAGCCGATTGGTGTGAAAATGAGATACAGTGTATCTTGTTCTGATTTTTAATGGTCTGTCTGCTTTATTTCTGTAATATACACACACTAAACAAAGTAATGCTCTCTTTCTCTCTCTCTCATTTTTCTAATGTATATCTGTGTTCTGTGGTTCCGTTCTGTTTTCAGGGTTGCTCTGATGATAATTGGCTGCCTTCGTAGTAAAGTATTTTACAGTAAAAAGAAAAAAAAGGCTTCATTGGCTCATATCGTAATGTTTTATTTAGTTTATTTTTAATAAAAGATTTGTCCTGCCTAGATAGGGTCAGTAAAGGACTTTGTATGTCGGTTGTTGGTTAAAGAAGGTTATTTTGAGTGTGAAGAGATATGATGTCATAAATTGTAATGTGCAGAAAAATTTGTAGTTTGCAAACAATGTGCCAAGAAACTGCTAGGTGAAAATGTAATGTGTTAACAGCTATGAATGGCTTTATCATACTGTTAGTTAAAACCAGAAACTCTTTGTTAAGAAAAAATAAAATGTTCGTCACAAAGATTTCAAAATGGCAAGGTGCCATATTTTGGCTATGCACCAAAGGGGGTAACCATGATCTCCTAGATGTGTTTTCACTTACAGATGGTGTGTTGTGCTGTATTTTCAAATACGATCTTGCTTGGCTTCAAATAAACAAAAATAAGAAAGTTTCATTTTGTAAAGTAGTTGAAAGGTGTTTAAAAAGTTTTCTTTTGAAAAGATGTGGCATGAAAATAGTTGGATTAAGTTGTAGTTTGTTGCAAGATAGACAGCAAGCAGCACATTATCAAATCTAAAATCATTTTTACAGCTTTCTAATCAAAGTATAGGCATTATTTCAGCAAATTGGTATCAAATAATAAGCCATATCTAATCATACGAGTTGTATAAAGCATCTTCTTTTTATTATTAAGTGTACTGCCTCAGCCAGCATATTAAAAAAACACTTCAATATAAGTAGTGTTCAAAGACACTGCAAAACCAGCCAGGTTTGAGTCCCAGTGACATTTGCTTGCACACTGTGTAACCTTTGGCAAGTTAACTTGACCTTCATGTGTTTCAAAATGTTATGTTACTACCAGTTCAAACTTAATGTGTGTCCCTACATAAAGCACATCAAAAAAAATTCCACTAATGTTCATAAAATTAATAACAACATAGTAAATGGGTTAGCAAAGATCACAGCAAAACAGGGTAAAAAATGGCAAAACCCACAAGGAAAAAAATGAGCAGTTGTGGGAGATGCATGAGGTTAATCTACATCATAAAAAAAATGCAGCTTTAACTAAGCTACCTAGTCTACAACAAATCCAAAACTCTAATCCAGTCCTGGTTACTTAAAAACAACAGTTGTCCCAGGGCAATGAGATTAATACAGCACATGTAAAGCTCTGGGAGAGCACCCTGGTATAAAAACGGCAGCTGGGGCAAAAAAAATAAATTCCCCCAGTGGGATTAAAAGCAAATATCACAAAAAAAAAACCATAAAATTGGAGGGCACTGTGGGCTACATAAGCAAAATTACTGGTGGCTCAAGATAAAAAAAACAGGCAGAACAGCAGCTCGAGGCATGTTTAATTTGTACCCAGATAAACCACAATAAACCAGGAAAAAGGGTACCCTTAGATAGGGTACCACTGGCAGAGGGTCCCTGGTCAAACCTGCAAATAAATTTTGTAGGTCCTCTGCCTACTGCCAAATGGGGGTTATCAATACATGTTAGTCATCATAAATGTATTTTCCAAATGGGTACAAGCCTTTCCACTTGAATTGTGTGGGGGCCACAGCAAAAATCTTGTAAAAGCAAATCTTCTCACAATGGGGTTTTCCCCGAGTCCTAAAAAGTGATGGGGGACTCATTTTACATCCAAGGTTATGAAAGCTTTATGTGGCATCCTTAAAAAAAGCTGCATCTCCCCTATCACCCACAATCCTCAGAGATAGTAAAACAAATAAATTGTAATCTCAAAACTGTATTAAAAGGCTTCTTTAGAGACAAAAAAGGGTGGGTGACCCACCTACCAAAAATTCAGATAAAAAAAAAGTAAAAGTACTGGGTACACAACTTGCCAGTTAATGACAGGTAGGAACATGAGAATATACTGCCCCTTGGATCCCAACCTGTCTACTCCTGTTAAGAATTGTATTAAAGCGAATGTCTTTTTGCAACAGCTCCAAAAACAATTAAATACTTACTTGCCACAAGCAGTACAAAATTTGGCCCACAATCATTAGGGTAATAAAATACAACATAACAAAAATCCAATACCACCCATTACTATAAAAAATAAAGTAATGGTCAAAAATGTTGCCCAAAAGGGACCATACAAAGCCAATTAAAATGGGTCCCTATACAGTAATTAATGTCCTGGGGCCATGGGTAATACAAGTCAATGCACCAAAAATAAAAAAATAAAAAAAACTAAATGGGTCCACGTAGACCAATGTAAACTGTATCAGCCTTTAAATAATAACTAATGCTGCACCTTTTTCTCTCCCCTTTCAGAATGTGAATCTCTTTGTGCCTAATGATATGACTGGTACTCACTCAGGCTGACCACTCTGCTTCCCATTGCTTTCATTGCACCCAAACCAATATAACCCAGGTAATAATAAAAAAAAAATATGAGCATGGCAAACATATAGTCATAAAATTGTACTTTATATGCTTTGGACAGTGCCCAAATCAAACCGTAATATTTAAATGTTCTTTCAAAAAATGGCCTGCTCATGCTCTATGTGCCATCAATAGTAACACTCAGCAAGGAGTGTATGTGCAACCGTTTATTGGTGATAAAAAAGTATTAACATTTTCAGGACTGTTTCTATTACAAAAAAAATACAAACTTTCATACAAACAAGTAACTTTTCTGCCAAATATATGTCAAAAATGTAAATTTTTATAAGCAATATTGTAAATAACACTGTAAAAATGTAAAATATTTTTGTAAAACTACCTCTAACTGTTAATAATACCTCCCTAGCCTATACTAAAAAAAATTGGTAAGTAAATATATTTTGTAATGTGTCAATGACTAAACAGTTAAGTATGTATCAGAGGGGATCTCAAAAAAATGTGTGTGATCCACCCTCTAACAGGGTTATTTTAACACAAAATGTGTATCCGTTGTGTTATCCATGTAGATTAGAGTATTAGACTGTTTTGTTACATGCTCCTTTCTCCAAACTTCCACAAGCATGTGGAAAATGCCCTACAATAAAAATGTAAAAAAGGTACCACAATAATATGCTTAATCAGTATTATGCCAGACACCGGGCCTGGTCTTTTATCCTTGAGAGCGATTCTAAACGTAGAAAACAAGGGATGCATGCGGCTGGTTAAAATCAGGACTGAAAATAGCTAACGGAGTACGTTCCATGGTTTTAAAGGAACACATCCGTTCTTTAAAAATCACTCTCAAGAATCTGACTACTGGACCCTTGTCAAAAACTGTAAATTTAGCAGCAAATAATAAATGTATAAACTGGTTGGCTTTTAGTAAAATTTTGACTAATTTTAAAATTGTGGCTAAAATGGTGCATATGTTAAATACCACCATACCTAAACAAGCTAATAAAACATGTAAAATTAGCATGCTCACAGTTGGTGTAAAAACACATAATTATTTGCAAAATAAAATTAATAAAATAGAGACCAATAGGTTGCCATTAAAAATCAATAAATATAATCTCCCTTTGAGTGGGAGTGGGTCCCAAGATGACAGCCTGGGTAAAGAATTGGCTGGAGAACAGGACACAGAGAGTAATAGTAAATGGAGTCCACTCTGAAGAAATGGGGGTTACTAGTGGGGTACCGCAGGGTTCAGTATTAGGACCAGTCCTCTTCAATGTCTTTATAAGTGACATTGCAGAGGGACTGGAAGGAAAAGTATGTCTCTTTGCAGATGACACAAAGATCTGCAACAGAGTTGATGCACAAGGTGGGGTGGAAAGGATGAGAAGGACTTGGCAAGGTTAGAGGAATGGTCAAATGTATGGCAGCTTAGATTCAATGCTAAGAAGTGCAAGGTAATGCACCTGGGAAACAAAAACCCAGGGGAAGAGTACACAATGGGGGGTGAGATACTAACAATGACAAAAATGGAAAGGGACCTGGGGGTAGTCATATCAGATGACCTAAAGGTGGGCAATCAATGTGAGAGGGCTGCAAGAAGGGCTGGGGGGATACTGAGATGCATAGGGAGAGGCATCACAAGTAGAAAACAGGAAGTTATTATCCCTCTGTACAGACAGTTGGTGAGACCCCATCTGGAGTACTGCATGCAGTTCTGGAGACCCAATCTCCACAAAGACATAGACAGGATGGATGCTGCCCAGAGGAGGGCAACTAAAATGGTGCAGGGTCTGCACTGGAAGACATATGAAGAGAGACTTAAGGAGCTAAATATGTATAGCCTTGAGGAAAGGAAGGAGAGGGGGGACATAATAGAAACTTTCAAGTACCTCAAGGGAATCAACAAAGTCCAAGAGGGTAGCATCTTTCAAAAAAAGAGGTGTGCAAGAACAAGGGGAGCACAATTTGAAGATAGAAGGGGGCGGCTCAGAGGTAACTTAAGAAAGTATTTTTTCACAGAGAGGGTTGTGGATGCATGGAACAGCCTTCTGGAGGAGGTTGTGGAGTCAAAAACAGTGGTGGAATTCAAGCATGCATGAGACAGTCATAAGGCAATTCTAGGGGGTGGGGGTAGGAAGAAGTAGGCTGCTGGTTAACTAGGATCTGCAGCTTATCCATTATGTAGGGAAATGGGCAGACTGGGTGGGCCAAGCGGTCCTCATCTGACGTCAAAATCTATGTTTCTCACAAATCTAATAAAAAGATCAAATGTGGTCTTACCTCCTTTAAACATAATTAAAGTATAAAATTCACAAAACAATATGCACAAGTGCTGCAATACGTGATTCCCATACTAGTAATAATACCTGTATGTTTTAAACCACAAAAAATATTGTGGCAAATCAGTAATTTGGGAGTATTAATATATGGTCAAATAATAAAACTTTAAATACCAGGTAACATTATTATTTCATTACACAATAAATATGTTGTCTTACCTAAGCAGCAGTGTATACAAAAACATAAAACCTTAATATGTGAAAAAAAAAATTTACCGCTCCATGGTTTCCTAATCAATGTAAATTTACCCTAACGTCTGCAAATAAATACCGCCAAGCTATAAAATAAAACTAGTCATGGTGTATAATCGCAAGTCAACCGTAAAATGTATGAGGGTGTAGTAAGAAGACCTGGTGGGTTGCAAACTGGACCCTTTAAAAATGTCCTGCCTATAGCCAAACAAATGTTACCCATATCGATGGTTCCGGTCTGAAATTTACTCACTGATTTGGCAACTTCACCTCATTTCAAATTACCCAAAATTAATAAAATAACACTTGGTGCCTTAATGTATCGTCAGCAAACTAAAGGACTTATTTTTAAACAAAAGGCCTATGCTAAAGAAGTAAAAAAGCAGTCATCTTATATCCCTATTATATCCTGGTGGAATCAGGGTGTGGCTGTTTTGGGAACTAGTCCAACCCTAATAGTGGTGGTATGCGGTATTTCAGTAATCTGTGTTCTTATTATTGTACATTTGTTATTGTACCGTAAAATAAAACACAAAAAAAAACAAATACAAATGTAACAATGGCAACATCGTCTTGTGTAATCTCCAATTAGAGAGTCACAAAGGAGGGGCTGTGGTATAACATTTAATCATCTTTATATTTGTAATATTTCACATTTATAATATTTAGCTTTTACCTTTCATATTACAATATGTAAGTTCACAATATGTAAGGATTAAAGTGTAATATTTTTCTACAATGGAAAATTCCATGCACTATAGTATTTACTATCTGTTTTGTATATTTCCATTAACTGCTTTGTAATCACCTTTTTTAAGAAGGAATATTAAAATGTTGGAAAAAATCTTTCTAAAGATGGTGTGCATTCACAGCATGCTTGGACAAAGTATAAGATAACAACACGCTTGGGCAAAGTATAAGATAACAGCATATTTAGGCATTGAAGGCAAGTTTTAAGTTGTTGTATGTTGCTATGGTGTGAGTGGAACTCATTGTTTCACCTAGGTCAGATTGACCCATTGGCATATGTATAAAGAAATACTGTGTAAAAAAATAAAGTAAGCTGTAAAAAAGTACACCACACCTTGGTATCAACTTGTTATTCTGTTTTATGATTGGTTTATACTGAAATGTTGGTATTTTTCAAAATAAAAATTGTAAAATTTAGCTTACAATAACACTGTGGCCCAGATATTCAAAAGAGTTGAGTCATGCACAATAGGGTTGCGCCTGTGCAAGTCCGAAATGCGCCATTCTGCGATATTCAGCAGGAGGCAGTTGCACCCCCAAAATCATGCTGAGCAATAGCGCAATGATAATGAAGGCATGCGCAACCAAAGGGGAGGAACTATAGATAGGTCCGTACAGCCCGATATTCAGCTTCGGCCGTGCAGAGTTATGCAGGCGCAACCCCTACCTGCGCCTGCACAAAGTTGAGCCGGAAAAAAAAGGAACAAGTTGAGGGCCACCCACAGGTGAGCTGTCGCATTGCAGGGCACAACACAGAAGCTGCCACTTGTGGGTGGCCCTCAACCTGTTCCCGCCGCACCTGGGGGTGCCCCCCCATGCCCTGATCACAGGCAGAAGTGTTCCCCCACCCTCTGAATAGCCTGATCGCGGGCATAACTCCCCCAAGTAGCCTGATCGTGGGCATAACGTAACCCACCCCCCCATTAGCCCAATTGCTGGCCATTCACATATCTGGACTGCCTTGTACAGTATGGGCTGCATGCCCATTGGCTCATGCTCTAACAATGGGCGTGCAGCCCTGCCGAGCTGCCAGTCAGCGGGCGGCGGGGCAGCAGGTGGGTGGGGTGCTGCCGCCCGCCGACTGATGAGGGGGAGCGGATGGGGCTCCGTGGGCGGGTGGGGTAGGCGCCACTAGATCACCAGGAATTTCATACTTGGGGTGAGGAATGCCGCCTACGATTGGGCTCCGTTCAGTCCACTGACCACCAGGGATATTGGGCTTTGGGGAAATCTGATGCCCATGATCGGGGCTAATGTGGGGGCAGGTTATGTTGTGCCCTGATCAAACTACTCGGGGGAGTTATGACCGTGATTGGGCTACTGGGGAAGTTATGCCCATGATCGGCTACTCAGGGGTGGGGACACTGTTCTTCCCATCGAGGCTGCTCGGGGAAGGGGAAGTGGGTGTGGCCAGGGGGCGATATTCAAAGAAGTTGAACTGTTGCATTTGAACATGCAGCTCCACAGCTGTGGAATTCCCTTCCCCTCGACATTAGACTTTCTAGCTCCCAGACATGCTTTAAGTTAAAACTGCGCTCGAATCTGCTGATTGCAGATACGTGTTCCTGCTTTCACCCTACCTAATGACTGATGTCTCTGGCCATACAATAGTATTTCCTCACCTTTATATAACCCTCTTACTGCCTCAGCCTGTCCTGGCTCCCTTTCCCTGCCCACATACAATCTTGCACTGCAGGCATCTCCCTTACACTTACATACACTCATATAATCTAATTTCATGGCTTGCTCTCCTCTTCCTCACTTACTGACCTTTTCCTTAATGACACCCCCTGCTTTCAATGGTTATTTCTTCCTTTTGTATTACCTGTTTTTGTTTTCATGTACCCTGTTTCTGTTCATATGATGTGCCACCTGAACATTTATTGTCCAAGGTCCTCTCTATTCATTGCATGGATAGGCACCTATGAACTTATGAATGGTCTACTCTGTATGTCTCTGATATATTGTGTCCACTTTAACTCATTGTATGTAAAGCACTTTACTGTTTATGTTCAGATATATTGTATCCTCTCTAACTCATTGTATGTAAAGCACTTATAATTTGTTATCCTGTTAAGTTTCTGCATGTCTGTACTCTCCCGGGTCGTGCCTGAAAATAGTCATTTTATGGCTAGTGCACTTACCCGGTTAACAAAAGCTAAATAAATAAATAAATAAATAAAGTTGCGCCATAGTGCAACTCCATTGAATATTGCCCTGGCCATGCCCCTGCGCAACTATTTTGAGCAGCGCAGGGACCTGCGCCACAGAATGGCACAGTTTGAATATCTGGGCCTGTATGTAAGCTGAGTAGCTCAGCTCCAAACTGATAACCAGAATAAACATGCGCGTTACTCTAAATAAATCGCAATAAACACTTAAAAGAAATCTAAAGACTCAAGTCAATTTCTTTAACAAACACAACACAATGCTACAGACACTCAACACAGAAATTATAGTAGGTAGCAACATATTCATGAATTCCAGGCCAGTAAAATCTATACAGCAATCTGGCATGGGTGCAATCCCTCCCTGAGTGACCAGCCATAGGACTATCATGTGCTATCTGTAACAACTCTGTTCTGTACTTCTGTGATATAACCAGTTATTCTGTCTGTTCCTGTGTCTGCGGTTTAACCCAAACTCTGTACAGTAACCCATTACATTTTTTAAACATTGGTCCACTCTGGTTTGGATTCACCCCCAGCTGCTTGAAATAACCTTGGAGAGAAACATTGTTAGTTTGTTCTGAAAGAAAATCATAATCAGTTAACAATTTAGTTTCAGCATTTTCATATTTTAACCCTTTATGTCCATCAGTCACTTGTGGCCACAGTTTCTTCAGGCATCGTCTTTCTTTCTTGGATTTCCAGATCTTGGAACTGCTCTAACAAATCTGAATCAAAATCACTGAAAGGAAAAGTGACCCCACCGTCTGAAATTGTCATTGCCTGAACTCTTGTCACCACAGCTGCTGAAACATCAGGATTTACTCCCTCTTTGATTAACTCAGTAAATCCTAGAAAGTCATTACTGTACCAACAATCACAGGTACGGGTAACTTAGGTACTACCCCCACTTTCATTTGATGCAACACACCCTTAATGGTCAGAGTCACTTGGGTGGTGGGATAGTATCGAGTGACCCCATGGATGCAGATGACACCAGTACCTGGTCCTTTTGCACAGTGTTTTCTCAGCACTTTAGCATGCACTAGGGTATGTCTGCTTCCCGAATCAATGAGTCACTTCACAGTCTTATGCCCCACCTTCACATCTGTTAAGTACTTGCCCCAGTTTGCCAAGGACAAATCTGCTCCAGTTCCACTCTCCTTAGTACAGCAGTTTCTTGCAAAATGGCCTGGCTTATTACAGTTATAGCAGATAATGTCTTTGGGCATAGATTTGTTACCCCCACCAGAGTTCTTATCAGTCTTGGAGTTTAAATGGGAAAAAGAGTGTCTTACCGGTGCTTGGCAGTTATCATCGCTGCTCCTGTTGCTGCACTTCTTTCATCTGTGCTTCTAAATGTTTCTCCTAGTTAAATTCAATGAAGATCTTTATGGAAAAAAACATCCAATATGCTGCATATATAGTTTGATTTGAAAAGTACTGCAAAAATATTTTAGAGACATAAAGGACTCCTATGGTATTGTTTTTTTATTGATACCAGGAAATCTAGCAATTTTATAATGAACAAGTTCTACTGGATTTTCAGTTTCTGAATTCTGCATGTCCCTACTTCCAGGCTTCTCCATTTTCATAGGAAATTGTTTCTCAACTATGGCATTTTCTCATCTGTTTTAGAACAACTGGAAAAGAACACAGATCTGTGTTTGGGAAGGAAGTTTGGTCTAGTGGTTAGCAAGGAACTTTGAAAAAAGGAGGTACAGGTTCAAATCTCACCAGCCCCACCAGCTCACTATATGACTTTCACATGCTTCTCTCCCCCCAGCTGTACAACAAACACTGCATTACAGTTATACAATGCATTACACATCTCCTGCTTCCTCACTGGCTATGTGTGTTCCAAGACCCATATGTTAATTCCCCCAAAAATGCACAGGTTGTAATGAGTTCAGGCAGTGGGATTTGTAATTTAGACCAATCACATACAGAATGCATTGGACATTTCACTCATGCATGACATCACAAACATGACTGCCATTTTTACTCATGGAAGTGTTCAACGAGCCCGTTAATTAAACATTCTTTATTCTCATGATCCTCTCCTTACACACTTAAATAACAAAAAAGGTAGTACCATTCATTGTTTAAATTCCAGATGCTTTTTTGGTGACCATAAAAATCTCCCTCTGGTTCTTACCAGCTTGTCAGGGCAATCTCTTCTGCCTACCCTGCAACAAATAAAATTGAGACTGTGACTCCATATAAGGCCTTATGTTGTGTGTTGGGGGAGTTCACATTATGCCAGATGAATTCTACAGAAGTTCCAAAAGACTGGAAGGTAGCAAACATATTCTTGTATTTCACAGTAAACATTCCATCTACTGAATGTGTGAAAATACAGATAATTAGCTGACGAATATGGCCCCTGCCCTGGCAAGTACACGTGGTGCTGTTTGATTAAGGGGACCTGAATCAATAAGTAGAGTATCACGGAGGCAGTTTCTCCTAGTTATCAGAGCATACAATTATGTGCCAGATGATCCCAGATTCAGATCCCACTGCAGACATTAACTGTGTGACCATGACCAAGTCACTTAACCTTCCTCTACTTGAGTATGTCTAAAGCTGAAACATGGGTAGCAACACAACCTCACTAGAAACATTTAGTTTGAGCCCGTACTGGGACATGGAGGCCCCTTCAGGTGGCAAGTTTAAGCAGCTTTCCACTCCCACAGCAAAGAGTAATACAAAATCCCTGCAGATCATCATTGTCCCTTAGTAGTTTTTATGTTTGCTTGCACGCATGTGCAAGAAACATAGTGCCATCATCTGAGTTTTCGGAGGTGTGTCACCCCCTTTCCAATTCAGTCAGTGTGTTTGCAGGCGCGGACCCAGTCCGCCAATGCATGCTGGAGCTGTCTATGACAAGCTCCAAAATGCAGTGGCGTACAGTTGAAAGGGGGAGCTATGCTTCAGTGAGCAGCAATCAGATATCGCCTGCTCATCGCAGCTCCCTACACACACACACACAAACACATGCACGCATGCGTGCTGTCCCCCCACGCACACACTGTATAGCCGCCGATGGGGTGTCCAATCCCCCATCGGCTGTGCTGCGCCTCCCCCAGCAAAGCCTTCCACATGCCACACTGGCAACTCATGGTAATAGCCCGGCGGGGTGCCCACTCCCCGTCAGGCTCCATCCTCCCAGAGTACAGGGTACCACACGAAACCCACCCAAGTGTGGCAATAGATGCTATGGCCGATGGGGGTGCCCAATTCCTGTCGGCTCCACGCGCCCCAACCAGCCGCTTCGGGCCCTTGCGCTGAGAGCCAACCTCAGCGTGAAACGTCCCATGTCGTCATTTTAAAAAGAACAACCTGTAAAGAAAAAACGGTCCACGGTCTCCCTGCCCCGCCACAACCCTCACCCACCCACTGCGCACCCTGCCTCCCCACCCCCCACCCCCCATGCCTCCGAGTCCGGTGCCAGCGATTATCAGTGGACCGGGAACACGTCTGCACTCTTCATAGCCGACCATGAACTGAGGAAATGCCGGTAAGCTGTATAATGGGATAGATAGGGTTTTTTTCAACTTTGTTGCATATCTCAGGCATTGTTTGGAATTTTTGAACCAAATTTTCAACATGGGGTTTTTGGGAACCCTTCTCATGAATGCTACCACTGTCATGGCGTTATGCGGGCCCAAAGGGTAATTTCACAGTCACTCTGCAAAATCACCTTTTGGGACCGATTAATGAAATGACACTGCCAGTGTTCATAAGGTGGGCTCTCAAGAAGCCTATTTTGAAAATTTGGTGGAAAAATTCCAAAAAATGACTGTTTTATGAGCGCGCATTATACAGTTCCTACGCTTGCTCGTAAGTTCACGAATTTTCACTCCAGATTTTCAACATTGCCATTTTACCACACCTTCTTATGAGTAGTACAGCTGTCATTTTTCACATCTCACCCAAAATGTGTTTCTGCCCATGTAGCGCACAATGGCACAGTCGGTGTACAAAATCAATGTACAGGACAAATTAAGAAAATCACAGTGACACTGTTCATGAGCAGAGGTCTTAAAATGGCTTTGTTGAAAATTTAGTGAAAAAATTCCTAAAAATGACTGTTTTATGAGCGTGCGTTGTACAGTTCCTAAGCATGCTCGTAAGTTCACAAATTTTCAACATTTTCACTCCAGATTTTCAACATTGCCATTTTACCACACCTTCTTATGAGTAGTACAGCTGTCATTTTTCACATCTCACCCAAACGTGTTTCCGTCCAATGAAAGTACAATGGCGCAATCGGTGTGTGAAATCAATGTATGGGACAAATTAAGAAAATCACAGTGACACTGTTTATGAGCAGAGGTCTTAAAATGGCTATGTTGAAAATTAGGTGAAAAAATTCCAAAAAATGACTGTTTTACGAGTGTGCGTTGTACAGTTCCTACGCATGCTCGTAAGTTCGCGAATTTTCAATATTTTCACTCCAGATTTTCAACATTGCCATTTTACCACACCTCCTTATGATCAGTACAGCTGTCATTTTTTGCATCTTGCCCAAAATGTGTTTCCACCGACGTAGCGCACAATGGCGCAGTTGATATGCGAAATCAATGTATGGTACACTTTAAGAAAATCACAGTGACACTGTTCATGAGCAGAGGTCTTAAAATGGCTATGTTGTAAATTTGGTGAAAAAATTCCTAAAAATGACTGTTTTACAAGTGTGCGTTGCGCAGTTCCTATGCATGCTCATAAGTTTGTGAATTTAATATTTTCACTCCAGATTTTCAACACTGCCATTTTATTACACTTCCTTATGAACAGTACAGCTGCCATTTTTCATATGTCGCCCAAAATGTGTTCCGCATGTAGCGCACAATGGTGCTGTTGGTGTGTGAAAGCAATGTTTGGGACAGATTACAAAAATCACAGTTACACTGTTCATGAGCAGAGGTCTTAAAATGGCTATGTTGAAAATTTGGTGACAAAAGTCCATAAAATGACTGTGTTACGAGTGAGCATTGCGTAGTTTCCATGCACCCTCGTAAGTTCATGACTTTGTAATATTTTCAGTCCAGATTTTCACCAGTGGCATTTTCCACACTTCCTTATGAACTAGCTGTCATTTTTCACAACATGGTCGAAGTGTGTTTTCACACTTTCAGCACAGAGATGTGTGTTCGCTGTGGGAAATCATTGTTCGGAACAGATAAAGAAAATCACAGTGACACTGTTCATGATTGAAGGCACCAAAATGCCTGAGTTGACAATCTGCTGTAAAAAATCCCCAACCTAATTATATTACGGGTGTGCGTTGCACAGTTTCTATGTACACTCATGATTTCACCAGTTTTTTTAATATTTTTACTGCAGATTTTCAACATTGTCATTTTATACACCTCCTCATGAACAGTACAGCTGTCATATTTTACATCCTGTTCGGAATGTTTTTGCACCTGTGGTGCTAAATGCCGTAGTCGCTGTGCATAAGCAGCTTTCGGCTAACAAACTGATATTGCCACTGTTTATGAGGTGGGGTCACAAAAAAACCATGTTGAAAATTTGGAGTGAAAATACCCATGAATGCCTGAGGTATTAGGGTTTCCAACCATAATGCCCAACCCTGTAGAGAATGACAGGCATCAGGGGTGTGACTTGGGATTCTTGCCTGTAATACTCATACCATTCCACACCCTGCAGCCAGTGAGAGGCATTGAGGTATGCCTTGGACCCTTCAGCCTCAAAGTTCACCCCATTCTCCTATATCGCACACTTCTCACCATATTTCCTAATGGAATGGGGTGCGCATAAGGGCCAAAGACCCCAAGGAACACCGTGACACTTGTCAGTGTCTGCAGGGTGGGGTGTGGTGAAATGGCATGGCCGTTATGCCTGACGACCCAAAGGCACACCCCAATGCCTTTCACTCTCTGCAGGGTGGTGGTGGGGTTGGCTTCAGTTCAATACTTCACTGCCATTCCTATTACGCAGCTCTGTAACTTCTACACTACCACTGCCAATGCCAGCAAGCAAACATTCGGCATTGACAAATGCTTGTTTTGTTTGTTTTGTTGTTACACATGTGATACAGCCCAACAGATATTCAATTTTTTTTTTCTGTGGCACCCTGCTTCTGCCCAATTTAATGGCAGTGAGCTAGTGAATTTTATTTGCAATATACAAAAATGGCTAACTGCCCACAGAGTTCATCATCTGCTATCCAGACAGCAGCTGCAGCCATGAGCAACCCCCCCCCCCCCAATATTCACCAGATCCATAACGGGAAGATGAGAAGAAGATACTTGCATTTACATAGAATGTGTTGCTGCAACTGGCTAGTGATACCACATGAATGACAATATCCAATCAGGAGCAGGAGACTATAAGAATAAGAAAAGAGCAGGGACACTGGGAAGTCCAGTAAACCAGCACTCCCATCACTGTAAAATAAACGTAGACTCCAGAGTTCAACACTTCCAGGAGTTAATGAATCACCTTTATGCTGACTGTAAATCAGCTGGAAACTACCTGCCTATCCAAAACATTCATTGTAAACACTTGTTATTCTTTTCTACTCTATGTTAATCGTCTTATTTCATTGCACTATAATCTCCTGATGTGGAGCCTTTGTAAAGGAGTCTCTGTCTTTAAGGTTGTAAATTCTGATATGTATCAATAAATACATAAATAAACAATAAAACTTGCTTTCACTTCTACACACTTGCCACTTCTCCCTGTTAAACAAAGAAACATACACTTTGAAGGCAGATAAGACTGCAGCTCTCTAGGTAGTCCACAAGGTCCTCTTTGATCAGCAACTCTATCAGTTTACTCACTACAGAGGTAAACCTGACAGATCTGTAATTCCTCAGTTGCCACTTGCCCCCCCCATGTAGTAGGACTATGTCCGCTACCCTCCAGCCTTTCAGAACTACCCCTGTCTGAACTGAGCTGTTGAACAGCACTACAAGGGGTTCAGCCAGTTCTGCAGTCGATCCATTGAGCCTCTTCTTGTTATCACAGAACTGTCTCCAGAGCATAGGTGCAACTACTGACAGCGTCAGTGACTCAGGAGGGTGCATGCTCACCTCTGGGGCAGGAAGATTGGAAAAGTCATGGGTTCTACTCCAACACCAGGAACTTGGGCAATACTGACATTATAGTGCTGCAGCAGGGGTGCTGCACTGTAGAGATGCCATCCTTCAGATGAGATGTGAAACCGAGCAGAAACTTCTGCCCACTTGTGGTGGTTGTGCATGTGGCACTGCACATATGATGGGGCTTTTCCCATGCCCTGGCCAACATTTTCCCTATGTATAAAATAGGTCCTTTTATCTGCCCACCCTCTGCCTCCCACACTGAAATGAGCAGTCATAGTTTAGTGTGCCTTTCCTGGTCAAAGAGTTCAAACAAATATATAAGCTGTTGGGGAAGGACCGTTATGTCCCCCCCATCCCTAATGTTTTGCTGGAATCCCACCTATCCAGTCCTCAGTGCTAGCTCTTCCATTTGTCACTGGCCTAAGGCAAGTAGTGGTGCAAAAAAAAAAGGAAAAAAGAAAAACCTACAAAGCCAGTGCTACTGTAGCCCTGAGTCCAGACAGAACACATACATCTGCATGTCACTGCTCTACGTAATGATGTCGACTCTCCAGGTTAAATTGAATGGGTTTACATGAGGCAGTTTGCCGGCCAACCGTAAATTACCGGATTAGTGTTACCGGTCAACTTTACAACTTCTGGTTCATTTAAGTTGACAACATGCTGCATTTACATGCGATACTGTTTGCCAAAAAATGGGACAGTTGCACTGGATAACGTCTGTTTTCTCACAAACCAATATGCATATAAATGCACAGAGTGTTTCAATGTTTCAGGTATCATGGGCATCGGCAGGCATCGGCAAGGAAGCAGAGAAGTAGGGACTCTGCTGGTTGACTAGGGAAGGCAGCTGCTCACTACTGTGTAACAGTCACTGCTAGGAAGGGTGCAAGGTCAACAGTAGGTCATGACTGGGAGTAGGAGCAACACCTTATCAAGGGTAGGAGTATATAAAGATTTAAACAAGGTGCGGGGAGCACAAATAGAGATTATCAAAAAAAGGGAAACTAGAACCACTCTATCCAGGGTAAGGGTACCAAAGTATCTCCAGGTAACCTAGGGAGAATAGAGGTTGAGAATTCTGGGAGTGATGCAGTGCAGTAGCTGTAGGGTAGCAGTTTTCAGAGATACCTTCTGGAGATTGCGATGCTACCCCATCTGCACACCTCTCTGGTTTGAGGGAGGAGGTTGCTAGACACCAGACCAAGTTGGCTAGGATTCAGGGTGACCTCTTCAACCACCCATAGGCCACCAAGTCTGCCACCATTACCTCAGAGGATGCCAAGGAGGAGGAATGGCTGGAATATAGTGAGCCCTGAAAAGGTGGGGGTGGTGGGACAAAGCATATTCCTCAGCTGGTAACACTACAAAACTCCTATGCCGCTCTGGTCTGATGGGACTGCCAGGAGGAAGCATCTGTTTGGTAGTGATCAAGGAGAATGTGGGGGCCCTGTGTAATGGAGACCCCAAGGAGGGTGGTAGAGGTACTGTGGTCACCCTGGAGCTGGGGAATGGAGCCACTATTTGCACTGGAGTGATCTACAGACCTCCAGCACAGGAAGAAGAATTAGAGAAGTTCCTGATAGAAGCCATTGGTAAGATGGCAGAAAAGGGGGTGGTACTGCCGGTTGGGGACTTTAACCTGCCAGATACAGATTGGATCCTCCCAGCAGAGGCTTCAGCTAGAAGCAGGGACATTCTGGACTCTCTGCAGGGGGCATTGCTAAGGCAACTAGCCAGTGAACCCACTTGTGATGGGGCAATACTGGACTTGATACTCATTAACAAGGACAGTGATGCAGATGTCAAGGTGGGAGGCCACTTAGAGACCAATGATCACTGTACAGTATGGTTCTATATAAGGACAGCTGCAGAATCGAACCACACAAGGGTGTGGGTCCTGGACTTCAGGAGGGCAGATTTTTGAAAAAGAAGGGTGAATGCCACAAGAAGGTTTACCTATTGTGAGTCGACATCTACTACGTCGACATCCCCGACCGTGACAGACACAATGCCAAGTGTTGGCATTATACTGTCAGGTATGTTGGGGATGTCGGCATGTTTTTTCAGGGAGCCGCACCCCCAACCCTCATGTGGGGGACTCTGCCCCCCACACCTCCCTGGGCTCTAGATATACAACTCCAAGTTAGAGTTGTCTTGGGGGTGGGACGACACACTGGGAGATGCACCGCCGGTGTCTGTGGGAACCATCACAGCGACCCAACACTTTTCATCGAATTTTGTCACTGTGATTTTCTTTGCTTTGCCGGTGTTGACTTGCAGTTGGCATACCCCTCAAGAATGATCAAACTGGAGTGGGTGACCGAGTGGGGTGGAGGAACAGTGGGTGAAGATAAAAGACAGCACAGTAAAGGCAACAAATCTCTGCATCAAGCAAGTGAGCAAAAGCCAGAGGAAAAAGAGACTGCTATAGTTCTCAAATGAGGTGCCTGAGAAGGGAAAAGCTAAAAGGGTTGCATTCAGAAGGTATAAGGAGATGCAGATGGAGGAGGATAAGGAGGTGTATTGGGGGAACAGAAGGAAACAGTAAGGACTGCAAAGATGCAAACTGAAGAGCAAATAGCCCAGGAAGTAACGCAATGGGGCAAAAATGTTTTAGGTATATAAATGAAAAGAGGAAGATCAGGGGTGGGATTTTAAGGTTAAGAAGGAAGGGGGTACTGTACAGAGGGGACCAGGAAAAGGCAGACATCCTGAACAAATACTTTTTTTCAGTGTTCTCAGAGGAAGGAGAAGGGGAGGGGCCACAAAACAAGTAATAAAAGCTTTGGAGGGAGGAAAGTGGACACCAGTCCTCTTTTGGAGGCAAGAGTTCAGAAGGGACTTAATCTGAAAGTGGACAAAGCAGTGGCACCAGACGGACTGCATCCAGGGGTATTGAGGGAGCTCAGATGAATGCTGGCTACATCTCTGGCAGTTCTATTGAACAGCTCACTGGAAACAGGAGTGGTTCTAGAGGACTGGAAGAGGGCAGATGTAGTTTCACTACACAAAACAGGTAGCAGAGAGGAGGCTGGCAATTATAGGAAAGTCAGCTTGATACTGGTAGTGGGAAGTTAATAGAATCACAGCTGAAGGAAGGAATTGTGGAATATCTTAAATGGTGTGGGTTACAAGATCCAAGGTTTCACAGGGGAGAGAGGTCATGTCAAACAAATCTGATAGATTTCTTTGACAGGATCATCAAGGAACTAGATCAGATGGAGCAGTGGATATGGTCAACCTAGATTTCAGTAAGGCATTCAACATCATTCTACATAGGAGACTTGTAAGCTAACTGAGCAGATTAGTAGTGGGTCCAAAGGTGGTAAACTGGATAAGAAATTGGTTAGGGGATAGGTGACAGACCATGGTGGTAAACAGAGTTTACTCCAAGGAAGGTAGGGTGACCAGTGGGGTGCCTCAGGGATTAGTGCTGGGACCAGTCCTTTTAAATGTTTTTATAAGTGACATTGCAGAGGAACTGGAAGGGAAGGTCTCTCTCTTTGTGGATTATGCCAAAATCTGCACTAGAGTAGAAAGGATGAGCAGAGACCTGAGAAAACTAGAAGAGTGGTCAAGGGTATGGCAGTTGGGTTTCAATGTGAAAAATGAAACATGAAAAATAATGCACTGAGGGCACAGAAACCCTAGTATGGAGTACAAAATTGGGTGGAGTGATATTGATGACACCAGGCAGGAATGAGACCCGGGGAATAATCATATTGAATGACCTAAAGGCGGCCAGACAATGCGACCAGGCCATAGGTAGGGTGAGTTGGATGCTGGGGTGCATGCCAGTGGGTATCATGAGCAGAAAGAGGAAAGTGTTGCCTCTGTATAGATTGCTGATAAGATCCCACCAAGAATATTGTGTTTGGTTCTGGAGACTACATCTTTATAAGGACATAGACAGAGTGGAGGCAGTCCAGAGGAGGGCAACTAAGATGGTGCAGGGTCTGCATCGAAAGCCCTATGAGGAGAGACTTGAGGACCTCAATATCTACACCATGGAAGAGAGGCGGGAGGAGGGAGAAATGACAGAGACCTTTAAATATCTCACGGGGGGGGGGAGATCAGGAAGGCAGTATTTTTCAGAAGAAAAGGTGGTCAAGAACAAGAGGATATTCTATGAAGCTGGAGTGAGTAGATTCAGGAGAGATCCGAGGAAGTAATCCCCAGAAAGAGTGGTCGATTCCTGGAACTGTCTTCCAGTGGAGGTAGTGAAGGCAAAAACAGTGGTGGGGTTCAAGAAGACATGGAATAAGGATGATGGAATCATAGTGGAAAGGAAGGGGAGAAGGGAGAAAGAAGGAGAAAAAGCTGTTGATCAGGCACAGTCTACAGTAATAGTGTCCTTTAGGTAGGAAGAAATGGGCAGACAGGATGGGCCAAGCAGTCCTTATCTGCCATCAAATTCTATGTTTCAAACAACATGAAGTCTTGCTATATTATGACATATGCAGTGAGTCCCAACCTTCGAACTGCTCCAGAGGTGAAAGAGTTAACTTTCCATGCCAGGCATGGAACGCTGAGCTCGAGCTCGGTTGAAACTCTGTCTGTTGTTCTTCAAACTCAAACCGTCAGATTCTTTACTCCGCTTCACTGAACGGTCGCTCGAGGAGATTTCTCCTTCTGCTTCGGTTCATTTTGTTGGTTAAAGTATTGTTTTTCTCGGTTTTCAACCGAATTTAAACCGCAACCGGTCGGTTCAGACTCTGTCTGTGGTATTGTGAGTACTAGATAGGTTTTACATTTATTTCTATTCCGTGTGGAACTTGTAAATGGTTTATCGGTTCGGTTTGAACTGATCAAGTTGCTTAAAATATCTTAATCTATCTTTTAGTGTGTGTTTACCAGTTCTTATCGGTTATAAAAAAAATCGGATTTTATTACGCTTTTTTCCACGACCCGTGACACGGTTGGGAACCGATAAGAGAGTCTTACCTGGTGGATTGCCATAAACGGGTAAGTTTGGTTAGGACTGGCACTATGTCTGAGAAACCCAAAAGAAAAACCGGGCCCACTGGGTTTCAACACTGCAGTGTGTGTGGGGAAGTCTTTGCCAAGGCTGATCCCTCACACCACCTGTGTTTATTGTCTGGGGTTTGACCACCTCAATGCAGACTGCCAGATTTGTAAAAGTTTTCCTGTAGCTACCCTGAAAAAGTGAGTTGGTAGGCTCAGGGAAAGGGAGGCCAAAAAGTCTGCTGAACCGGATGGCCAACCCGGTTCGGTTCCAACTGAACCGGAGGGAGTGCCCTCTGACCAGGGCAAGACTTCCTCGGGCAAAAGGAGATCCGATTCAGAGGAGCCGGGTCCAGCAAAAAGGACTAGAAAATCAGCTGGTGTGGAGCCAAAACTTTCCTCTACAACTGCTGAAGAGATAGCCAAAGCGATAAAAATTGTCCAGTCGCTTTCCCCGCTTCCGACCGAACCAGCACCATCGGGTAAGCCTGGTTCGGCTGGTTCCACCGGTTCAAGAGTATGAGTTAGAGGAGTATTATGAACCGGAGGGGGAAGAGGAGTATGAGGAGAGTGAATGTGGATTTGAAAGTCTGGATGTGCCCATTGACCCGGACATCCCCCAGAAGACCTTCAGGAGTGTCTCCTCCTAGGCTTTCTGAGTCCCTTCTCATTTTATGTTTTATGAAAAAGAGGCTGAATCCTCCAGCTTCCTATGGAGGAAGCTGTGATGATCAAGAGGAGCCTGACTATGTGGAAATGATGGATATCCCAGAGTCTAGGAGACTGTCTATTCCTGCATAAATCTTTTGGGAAACAGA
The DNA here is from genome assembly GCA_016271365.2 of Neoceratodus forsteri. NCBI lineage: Eukaryota > Metazoa > Chordata > Ceratodontiformes > Ceratodontidae > Neoceratodus > Neoceratodus forsteri. The sequence continues at coordinate 157,573,781 of CM057458.1, read as the reverse complement.
CTTTTAAAATTTTAAAGCTCCTCACACTATACCTCCTGTGGATAAGAGAATGGACAAGAGGTACACATTGTCAGGCTCTGATACAGAGTTCCTCACACAACAATGCAGCCATGTTGGGTAGTGCAGGCTTCAGCCTCTGACAAGGCTAATATTCCTTGGTTTCACACCCCCCCCCGGATAAGGACTCCAGGAGGATTGATGCCATGGCAAAGAAACAGTACATGGCAGCATCATTGGGACTCAGACAGGCAAATTATATGGCTTGTGTTGCCAGATACCAGAAATCCAGATGGGATACTGTTATGGCTTTAGCAAAGCAGGTCCCTGGCCAGCTTGCCAAGGAGCTGGAGCAGGTGGCTGCTGATGGTATTGAGGCATCTAAGGTGCAATTCCATGCTGCAGTGGACTCTAATGATGTGTCGTCAAGAGTCATGGCTACATCTGTGGCACTTCGCAGAATGGCTTGGCTCAGATGTACTAGCCTGTCACAGGATACCCAGACTAAGGCCATGGATTTTCCTGTTGTGGGTAATTCTCTGTTTGGGGAGCAGACAGAGAATTACATGAAGAAAATGGATGAGTATAGGACCACCTATAGGAGTGCACAGGCCAAAGAAAGGCAGGCCACTCCTCAAAGGCAGCTTCCCAGGGGCAGGGGAAGGCCTTTTCATAGGCCTTTTTTACCAAGCCCAGGCCTCCTCTTCTACCTATGCCCAGAGGGGGTTCTTTAGAGGGAGAGGCAGACGGGGTAAAAGCAGGCCTGCTTCCACCCCTCAGCCCAAAGCCCCTGCCAAACAGGCACCCTGATGGGGTTGCCAGGGCTGATTCTCAGCTACCTGTAGGGGGCAGGCTGACTTACTTTGTCCAGGACTGGAAGTCTCTTACATCAGACAAGTGGGTCCTGGAAGTAGTAAGCCAGGGACTGGTTCTCAGCTTCAAAAGATTTCCAAAGATGAGAACCAGATCCTTTCCACCTGCAAATCCTCCAGAGGCTCTTGCCTTAGAGGCAGAGGTCTCTTCCCTCCTAGCTCTCAGAGCTGTGGAAAGGGTTCCACCCCTACACCAGGGCAAAGGCTTGTACTCCAGGTACTTCCTTATCCCAAAAAAGACAGGAGAATGGCGGCCCATCCTGGATCTCAGATACTTAAACAAGCACCTTTTAAAAACAAAATTCAAAATGGTGACTCTGGGAATTATTCTACCCTCTCTAATGCCAGGGGACTGGCTAGCGTCCCTGGACCTCAAGGATGCCTATTTCCATATTCTCATCAGAAGCTTCCATTGAAAGTACCTCAGGTTCGACCTGCCCTCAGGCCATTACCAATTCAGAGCAATGCCCTTTGACCTCACCTCTGCTCCAAGGGTATTCACAAAATGCCTGGCAGTAGCAGTTGCCCACCTAAGAAGGCAAAAAATTGCTATCTTCCCTTATCTGGACGACTGGCTCATAGTAGGCCAGTCTCCAGACCAAGTCAAGTTACATATACAGATAACTCAGCAACTGCTCACTTCTCTAGGTTTCCTTCCGAATCTTGCAAAGTCAGTTCTAGAGCCTGTCCAGCTCCTCACCTTCATAGGTGCGGAGCTGAACACAGAGAAGGCCAGAGCCTTCCTTCCTCTGGAAAGGGCAAGGACCTTGGTCTCTCTGGCCTCCTCATTCACCCTGCAGGTCTCTCAACCAGCAAGGCACTTTCTACAGCTCCTGGGGCACATGGCTGCTTCTACAGCAGTAGTGCAGGGAGCAAGATTTCAGATGAGGGACATCCAGTTCCATTTGAGAGCCTTTTGGTTTTAAAGGAGAGACCCTCTAACCAAATTGATCCCAGTGTCTCGAACCCTGATCCAAGCCCTACAGTGGTGGCAGGACCAGAGCAATCTGAGACAGAGGGTTCCTTTTGCCCCTCAGTCTCACTCCTTAATCCTTACTATAGATGCATCCCTCTTGGGGTGGGGAGCTCACATGGGCGACCTCACTACCCAGGGATTGTGGTCCCCTCAGGAATCTCTGCTCCACATCAATCTGTTGGAACTCAGAGCAGTTTTTCTAGCACGTCAAGCTTTTTCCAAATCTGTTCAGAACAAAGTTATTCAGGTCAAAACAGACAACACCACCACAATGTGGTACATCAACAAGCAAGGGGGCACTCGGTCTACGGCCTTGTGCACCGAAGCTATGAAGTTATGGTCTCTGGCTTACTCACTGAACACCTCCCTTATGACAGTTCACCTCCCAGGCAAGGACAATGTCCTGGCAGATGCTCTCAGCAGGATTTCCCAGGGCCATCACTAATGGTCACTGGACCCTCTGGTCTTGGAGGTGGTATTTCCCAGATGGGGCACCCCGCAGATAGATCTTTCTGCAGCCCCAGACAATCACCAACTTCCCCTTTTTTTGCTGCAGGCCCCCAGTGTTGGGCTCAGTCCCTCTGGATGCCTTCCTTCTCAGTTGGGAAGGGAAGTTTCTCTATGCTTTCCCCCCACTTCCCTCTCCTGTTCAATGTGCTAGTCAAAATCAGATCTCAACCCTGCAAGATGATCCTGATTGCTCCAGACTGGGCCAGACAGCCTTGGTACCCACTCCTACTGTCCTTAGCAGTCCACCTTCCCCTGTGTCTTCCCAGGAATCACAACCTGTTAACCTGTGCCCAGGGGGAGAATTTGGTAGCCGAACCTCAAATCTCTCAATCTCAAGGCCTGGCTCTTGAAGAGTTGGAGTTTGCTGACCTACATCTCTCCCAAGGTGTAATGGATATCCTGAAGGCTTCTAGGAAGCCTTCCACCAGGGCTACTTATAATTCCAAATGGAAGAGGTTTTCCATATGGTGCTCTGGAAAGCATATTTCCCCAGAATCTGCTGACTTACCCGCAGTCCTGGATTATATGGTCCACTTAAATACCTTGGGGCTGAGACCAGCTACCCTAAAAGTGCACCGGGCAGCTGTGTCTGCTTTCTTATCAGCAGGTAAGCCCTCTTCTCTTTCAGCTCATCCTGTATTCTCCAAGTTTTTCAAGGGGTTGCTTCACACCAACCCTCCATTCAGGGACCCTGCCCCTGCCTGGGATCTTAATGTTTGCATTGCTCAGCTTATGCAACCCCCTTTGAGCCTTTGTCTTCAGCACAGCTTAAGTACTTGACTTGGAAAACTGTGTTTTTGGTAGCCATCACTTCTGCCAGACGCATGAGTGAATTACAAGCATTGTCAGTGGAGCCTGATTTTATCTCCTTTCATGGAGATAAGGTGGTCCTCAGGACTAACAGGAAGTTCTTGCCTAAGGTGGTTTCAGATTTCCACCTTAATCAAGCTATGTCTCTTCCAGTGTACTTCACAGACCATTCCTCCACTGGCGAGAGGAGGCTCTACAGCTTAGACGTGAAGAGAGCCCTTAGTTACTACATAGAGCGTACCAAGGGTCACAGGTTTGACTCCCTTCAACTGTTCCTCACTTATGGTGAGGTTGGTAAAGGGAAACCTGCCACTAAAAGATCCATTGCCAGGTGGATTGTCTCTTGTATACAATTTTGCTATGAAAAACTGGGTAAGGTTCCTCCCTCAGGCCTGAGGGCTCACTCTACCAGAGGTACAGCTGCTTCCCTGGCTGCTGCCAGGGACATTCCTATTCTAGAGATATGTCAAGCAGCTACCTGGAAAACAGTTCACACTTTTACCAAGCGTTACTCCCTGGACATCCAGGCTAGGAGTGATGCTCGGTTTGTCACAGCTGTGCTTCAGAGCCTATTTCCTAAGTAGGTACTGTCCCTCCTCCATGGAGGTACTGCTGTGTAGTCTGCATATGTCATAATATAGCAAGACTTCATGTTGTTTGAAGAAAAAATTACTCACCTTAGTAATGTTGTTTCTTCTAATGGAGTCTTGCTATATTATGACCTCCCTCTCTGCCTGCCCCTCTCAGAACCTCTGTTTTTGGAATGTGGGTGGGCAGTGCAGTGTTGGCACTTAATAGATGCCCACCTTGTTGTTTTCACCCCTCCTTTTTTGGGGGTGACTTGTTGTGTTTTCATTTTTTGGGTCTCCCTGACTTGAGTCTTTGTTTTGGGACCAAAGAATGTGTTCTTATATTTAGTAGCCAGTTGGCTAGTGTAGATTTACAGCTTCCACACAGGACCTCAGTGAGTTTAGCTTGTAAAGATCTGATGGTTTGAATTTGAAGAACAACAGACAGAGTTTCAACCGAGCTTGAGCTCAGCGTTCCATGCCTGGCATGGAAAGTTAACTCTTTCACCTCCGGAGCAGTTCGAAGGTTGGGACTCACTGCATATGTCATAATATAGCAAGACTCCATTAGAAGAAACAACATTACTAAGGTGAGTAATTGTTTCTTCTGTATTATAAGGAGGCTGCTCAGCAAGCAGTCATGGAGGCTGTGCCTTGGATTCTGACGTTCCATAGGGAATGTGCGTCTCTGTTATGTTGTGTTATTTTAGGGGGAGCTGTAGCACTGATAGCAGAATTTACCATCGCTGCTGGGATTAGAAGAGATGCATCATAACTCCAGAGGTGGTAACTGGTAGAGGTACCCGAAGGCTTTGCAAGCACTGGAACTGTAGTCTGGTGCTGCTAACACCAAGCTTCATACTAGGTCAAGCAAGCAGTGATGTCCCAGCAAGGCCCTGCCACTGAAAGCTGTACTCTGCCACTGTACTAGAAATATGTCACCAGTTCAATGCAAGCACTGGAAGACAAGCACCTCTCCTTACCACACTGAATGAAGAAGGCAAAGTAACCTGACAATTATGTGTTGGCACTGGCTTCAGACTATTGAAATTTTGGAAAGGCCAGCTTCATCCAGACACAGATAAAAACAGCCAGCACCAAAAGGGATTTTTCTGTGCTACCCTAGTACTAGAGGTCAAAGGATCATTGTTTCCTGTTGCTTCAGGAAGTGCTGATACCTTCTGCACTGTGAATCAAGAACATTATGTTGCTTAGCAGTGACACTACCAGCACCACACAACAAGACATCAGTGCCACCTGTTACCACAGAAGCACAGATACCTGTAATCTGGATACATTGGTGTCTGAAGATGCTACCAGTCAAAATGCCTGTTACTCTGCATACCACGGCTGTAGGACTACCAAGCTATGTTCAGCTGAGTAGAGACCTTCATCATCAAAGATTTTAAGGCTTGATGGTATTTGAGACCTGGTACATCTCTTTATTGAAGGTCTTTTATGAGCCATTTGTTTGGAGTGTTATACAAAAAACATCTACACTTGGAGATTGTTGTTTTATTTTAACTAGGTATTGTCTGGACTCCAAGTGGCTCAGGAGAAGGGAGAGTCTGAGAGGGAAGCAACCTTTGTGTGGAGCTGGGATTCAACCCTGTCAGTAGCACGTGAGGTGGGTGCCTGAATCACGGTGCTATCCGAAATGGCGACACGATATGGGCGAAAGCCCGGAAGGCGAGGGGGCAGGGAGGGCTACCGGATGTGGTGGGGTGGGCGACCCTAGCGACAGGATGTCAATACATGTACAATCTCGCAGGGGGGGAGAGAGCACGGCGAGCGTGGCCTGGGAGGGGGTGGAGGGGATGTAGGGGGTGGCGCTGCAGTCGGCTGCCGAGCTGCACTGTGGCATTGGGGGTTGGCCTCTGCTTGCAGTGCTGGGGTTCCGGGTTCAGATCTGGGTCCGGGTGCTACTGTGCTTTTCTTGCGCCCGGCCCAAAATCTTCTCTTTTTTGCTTTTGCACCCCCCCAACATGCACCCCCCTGGAGTTGAGACTCCTTAAGTAGGGTGGTGCAGTGGGTAAAGCCCCCTGCGTGGGTGTGGGAGACTACAGTCCTACAGAAAGCAAGTATTTTCAGTCCCTGGTGCTGTTTTTTCATGCGCCGAGGTTGTCAGGGTGGCAAAATTTTTTCACCACTCTGACATCACTCTTCTGTGGGTTGCCCTTCCACGGTCGCACATATCACATAGAACCACCCTGTCTTACAGCAGATCTGGAATTTTTGGAAGGCAGCGAGAGTACCAAGAGGGCAGGGAGGGAAAAAGAAGGGCCAAGAGAATAGATGACAAGAGGATTTGGAGAGCTGATAGGAGCGTGCTGGCAGTTCTCAAAACAGTGAAATGATGACTTGGAGAACTACTGCTGAAGTGCCCTGCGGTGATACATTAACAGGAACAGTGCTCATGGCAGAGAGGGGACTATGACATTTAGCAACACCAGAACCTGCCGAACAGGAGGGTCTATATCGCTCACTGGAGAGAACTTGTATGTGAATTTGTAGGTAAGAGAGCACCTATATTTTCTCATTTTAATATCCAGTACTTTGAGACTATTGAGACTGAAACTGAATATATACAAATCGATAAGTCTCAGTAGAAGGGTAAAGGGAAATAGTAAGACAATTTTGTTGTCAGGCAGTTTAATTATCTGTGACCAAACGGGAGACCAGTGAGTTTCTTGGGGCTATTTTTTTAGTGCTATACCTTTTTTAATCTTTTACATTTTAGTATTTATTTTCTTGGATTGAGTTAACATTGCACGGTTTGGTCAGCTGATGTACTTTGGAGCTTACTCTGTGCAGATATGACTGAAGCTGTATCATTTACTTTAGATTGGAACTTATTAAAAAAAAATCAACATTTCCTCTTCCCTCCTATACTTTAACTGTAACAGCAGCAAGGCAGTGTGGGGGCTGTAGTTCCAAAGGCTCAGAAAGAGAACTACAAAAAAGGAGCAGTAGTTGTAAAGCTCCTGTTGTTTTAGATGGAGGACTGGTTTTAGTTTGGAGCTCTTTACTTGTGAACTCGCTCCTCATAAGAGCTATTGTGTTTTAAACTTGTTTTTACATGTTGGGCTGGTGACCATGCTATGGCTAAGACATTACTCTGCTAGTCAGGTAACATAAGGAACACTAAATCACACAGTTCTTAGGCACTGTTTGTAATATGTTTTGCACTAGATCGGCTTGGTAGTGCTGAGGGTTGAAGTGCTGGACGCCACACCTCACGCATGCCGGTGACCTGGGTTTGGAAACAGACTCTGGCGCCGGGGGTTGGCAGGGGAAGGGTTGAGGTCTGAGCACCCGTGTGGTGCTGTCCTCCCCAGACCAAGGGGATGGGATGGCCCGGCAAGCCAGTGACCTCTGGTGGAGACCAAGAGGTACTGCAGCGAGCTGGGCAGGCACGTAGTAGCGTGGCCGATGCAGGCAAGGTTGCCATGGGCCAGTAGCGTCAGGGCGTGCGCATGGGAGAGATCACAGAAAACAGAAAAACCCAGTCCTAGGGGTAGGCGACGGCACCAATCCCCATGCCCATGACCGGGTCTGACTCTGTCGGCCTTCATGGATCTTCTGCCCGGAACCCACATCTGCAGCTGGAGTCTAAACGTTGAGAGCGCCCAAGGTAGGAGGGGCGGCCCCACCCTGGAGGGGTTAAGCTGGGGGTGCCAGCTGCAACGCGGGGCCGGGGACTGGAATGTTTGGATGGGGGGGGACTTCAGGCAGGGCAGTAACAGGTTGGATGCCTGAGAGGAGGCTCCTAGGACTGCGATCGGAGGAAAAGAATTGTAAAAAAAAAAATATATATATATATATATATGTTTTGCACTTAGACAAGCAAGATTACTAACATACAGTAGCCTTAGGTAAAACTACAACAATGTGGAAACAGCAGTTAATTGTTAGGGTTCTGTGTAACTTTTTGTTTCATGAACAGATCAATGAGACTACTGGCGTAGCTTCTCCCTAAATTAAAAAAAAAAAAAATTTATTTATTACAGTATTACAATTTGATATATCTTTGAGTCAAAGACTCATTTACAAAGGTTCCATGTCCAAAAGAAATCATAACAGTTAGCTAAATACAACAATGTAACAAAAACATGACAAGGGTATAACAAAAAAAATCAAAAAAAACAAAACAATCAGAGCAGTCTTTATATCAGTCTTTGTCAAAGTTGGCAAATAAGAACAAAAAATAGATGCCAGAGTAAAAACGAAGATAAAATACAATAGTGTATCAGTATGTGATAATAGGCGGTCAAGAATAACATCGTTAAAATCAATAGGTTAACATGGGTCAGCCAAGACAAGTAAAAAGTAGCAGTGAAAAAGGGAAAAGAGGGAGGAGGGGGAATAGGTGGAAATCAGGGTTTAGGAGTTAAAGAGTAAAGTGAAGTAGAGAGGAAACACATCAAGAGAGAGTCACCTATGGGGGGTGTGGAGGGAGGAGGGCCGGGGTGGGGAGAGTGACAGTTGTTTAGACAGGAAATGAGGGGTTACATGAGGGTGAAGTAGCTTAAGTTGGGCAGTCGCAGCAGTTGAGAGAAAGAAGGTACTCTCTGAGTTTGCGTTTAAACTGCCCTAACTTGGACGCTTTTTTGTATATCAAGAGGGAAATCAGATAGCCAGGCGGGAGCTCTGTAGAGAAATGCCAGCTGCACTTGATTAGTCCAATAAAATGGGGCCTGATAGGTAGGTCTAGATTCACTTCTCATCCATCTAGGATTGATTACTGGGGTAAGGAGGTGTTGTGTTGTTGGAGGAGGTTAGACCCAGATGGATCTTCTTATCTAGTAGGCAGGTCTGGTATATGATCCTGCCACTAAGATTCAGCCAGCAGGTTTGGATATACATATCGTAGGTGTGGGTGTACCTGTGAGCCCCAAAAACTAATCGTCAGGCCTTATTGAGGGCAACCTTAATACTTTTAAGTGAAGTATCAGCAGCTGCTCCATAAATGCCTGGCCCATAGTCTACAAGAGAGAGAACAGAGCTGTTGATAGCAAGTTGGAGTGCACCAGGGGTAAGGCTGTGATGATGTCTGTAGAGGAGCCCTATTCGAGTATTAACAGCTTTAGACATGATGTTTATATCTGGCCCGGTGGTGCTGGAGTGTTGAGGTGTTGACGCTACACTGTGACCACACCAGCGACCTCGGCTCGAGCAGCTGGTAGCCGGGGTTGGCTGAGGGGAGACAGGCTAGAGCGTCCGATGACAGCTTGCCTTCTCCGGGGGAAGGAGGGTTCTCCAACCCGGCAAGCGGCAACCCCTGACGGAGACTGGGGGTGCGACGGCAAGCTGGCATCTCAGGGGCATGATTGGTCGAGGGCATAGGTCAACGACCAATCAGCCTCAGGGACTACTCCATTGTGGAAGGAGGGGGAGGGACGTTGCTGACATCGGTGCTTGCGCCTTGCTGTATGGGCCCACAACGTCCCATGGAGAAAATGTGTAAACACCCCCACTGGAGCCGGGAAGACAGAGTGCTGAGCCGGGTCTCAATGTGCCGATGCCTGCCTGCAGCCTCAGAACTCTGGCAAAGTGCAAGATTCGGGGGTCCACCCTTACCCTGACCCCACCTGGGGGGTATCCATGGCAGGATGGAGGGATCTGGGACTGACAGGTAAGGCACTGGTAGGGACGGGCTCAATAGGCAACTCCCAATGGTGCAGCTCCAGCGGGGATGGTAGGTGGAGATAAAAAGATAAAAAAAAAAAGACATGATGTTTATATGGTCATTAAAGGATAAGGTGCTGTCAAGTGTAATGCCTAGGTACCTAAAGTTGTGTACTTGCTCCAGAGGATCATGACAGATTTTAAGGATGGTGAGTTGAGCTGACTTATGCTTGCTGTGAGAATTTGCAAATAATATCGCCTTGGTCTTTTTATAGTTCAGGATTAACTTGTGTTCTGTAAGCCAGGACTCAACCAGGGCAAAGCTGTGCTGCAACTCTCTAGTAAGGAGGGAGGGGTCTGGCTGGCTCATAAGACAACATCATCCACGTAGAGGAGGAGTCGACTGGGGCAGCCCTGGTGGAGAGAACTGAGGAAGAGATTAAAAGAAGGGGGCCAAGAATGGAACCTTGCAGTAAACCGGAGAGCACAGGATGGGAAGTGGAGAGGGTACCCCTAATTTTCACCCATTGCGCTCTGTCAGCAAGGTAGTTCTGAAACCAGGAGGTAACTGCATGTGAATGGCCAAGGACGGGGAAAAACTCAATAAGTAGGGAATGGTTAACCATGTTGAATGCTTTAGTTAGGTCCATGTAAATGGACCGAACTAGGTGGCCATGGTCAAGTGCTCTGTGAATAAATGTACAGTAGTATATTCAAGAAGTGTGGTAGTGGTGCTATGATTTTTTCTAAACCCACGTTGCTGCAGACATTGAGTGTTGCATTTGGACAGGTAATCGGAAAGTTGATCAGAAATGATAAGTTCAAGCACTTTGGAGAGGTTGGGAAGTATAGAGATGGAACAGTAGTTAGAGTGCAAGGTCTGGTCTCCACTCTTGTAGACAGGGATAACTATGGCTGCCTTACACAAGAGTGGAAATTGTCCTAGGCAGAGGGACAAATTAAAAATCTTGGTGAGGGATAGCAGTACAGCATCTAGGGCAAGGCAGAGAAGTTTTAGATCAAGGGAATCACTGCTGTAGCGTGATCTGTTAAGGACCCGAAGGAGGCACTTTTTTGTCTTGTTGGCCAAGACTGTCCTAAAGTAGAAGGGGGGGATTGGTAGTGGTCATAACTCTAGGGGAGCTGTTAGGGGTTCCAAGTTCAGTGGGAGCATTAGAGAAAAAGTCAGGGGGAAAGACTCCATTCAGGTCTGAGAAGGCATTATTAAAGACGTCAGCAATTTGTTGTGCATCCTGGGTGGAAACCCAGTTGGTGTTAATAAGTGAGGGTGGAGTTTTGTTGGGCTTGCCAGTCAGTTCTTTGATGTTCTCCCAGAAATGACTATTGTTACCCCATGTGTCAGTAAACACAGTTTTGTAATAATTAGATTTAGCAAGGCAAATTGCACGAGTGCAGTTCTTTCTAGCAAAATGCCACACCCCTGGACAGGGGGTTGATACTAGCCCCTTCACAGAGACTGAAGTACTGGAGGCACTAAATAAACTGCAGGTTGACAAAGCCATGAGGCCAGACGAAATGCACCCCAGGATCTTAAAAGAACTGAAATCAGAGTTGGCTGCCCCACTGGCTAAACTATTCACCAAATCACTAAAGAGTGGAGAGGTACCTGAAGATTCGAAAAGGGCAATCGTGGTCCCGCTCCACAAATCAGGCAGTAGGGAGGACTCTGGAAGTTGCAGGCCCATAAGCCTCACATCCATAGTGGGGAAGTTAATGAAGACACTACTCAAACAGAGTATCATGGCATTCCTGGAGGCTAGTGGACATCAGGATCCTAAGCAGCATGGTTTCACAGTGGATAGGTCATGTCAGACAAACCTGATTGAGTTTTTTGACTGTGTTACAAAGGTTATAGATGACAGCGGGGTGGTAGATGTGGCCTACTTAGAATTTAGCAAGACCTTTGACTTGGTTCTACACAGAAGGCTGGCAAAAAAGCTAGACCACAAAGGAGCTGGATCAGAAGTAGTTAGATGGGTTAAAAACTGGTTACAAGGCAGAACCCAGAAAGTGCAGGTAAACGGAACACTGTTATCAGAAGGTAGGGTAACCAGCGGTGTGCCCCAGGGTTCAGTACTGGGGCCCCTGCTCTTCAATATTTTCATACTGGACATAGCTAATGGACTACAGGGAAAGGTGTGTCTGTTCACAGACAACACCAAAATATGCAACAGGGTAGACACGCAGCAGGGAGTGAATAAGATGGAGGCTGACCTCAAGAAACTGGAAGAATGGTCTGGAGCATGGCAGTTGAGATTCAGTGCCAAAAAGTGCAAAGTTATGCACATAGGGAAAAGAAATCCAAATAAGGTATATTACTGTGGAGGGGAAAGACTAGCTGTCTCCATCCAGGAGCACGATTTGGGAATCATTATCTCAGACAACTTGAAGGCAGGTAAAGAGTGCTAGAAGGCAGCATTAAAGGCCAGTGGTATGCTGGCATGCATGGGGAGGGGAATCACAAGCAGGAAGAGGAAAGTGATCCTGCTGCTGTACAGATCACTGGTTAGGCCTCACTTGGAGTACAGCGTCCAGTTCTGGAGGCCTCACCTCAAAAGGGACATTGACCAAGTGGAGATGGTGCAGAGAAGGACAACAAAAATGATTCAGTGACTGCACGAGACATCCTACAGGGATAGACTGAAAGAACTGAACATGTATTCCCTGGAACAGAGAAGAGAGAGGGGTGACATGATCGAAACATTCAAGTATATAAAAGGCATAAACCAGGTGCATATATATGATCTCTTCCAATTTAAGCAGGGCAGCAGAACCAGGGTACATGATCTAAGACTGCAAGAAGGGCAGTTCTCCACCAAGACCAGGAAGTTTTTCCTTTTCAGAAAGAGTGGTGGATGCCTGGAACAGCCTACCTGCAGAGGTGGTGGGGGCAAGCACAGTGGTAGGGTTCAAGAATGCTTGGGTCAGATACAAGGGAGCCCTCAAACCCAAGGGCAGTTAGAAGAACAGGCTAAAAGACAATGGGCAGACTAGAAGGACCTGGTGGTCTCCTTCTCCCATCAACTTCTATGTTTCTATGTTTCTAGCCACGTTGTACCTCTCCCAGTCAGAGGGGTCCCCAATGGCATGGGCTTTATGCCGGAGATGTTCTGGAGCAGCCATCTGATTAAGGGGAGAGGTGGAGATCCAGAGGTTACAGGTGGCACATTTGGATGTCCGTTTTCTGAGAGTGGCGAAGATATTACAGGCTAAGTTGAAAGTGGTGATGAAGTATTCTAGTGCACAGTCAACATTAACAACTGAAAAAATAGGCATCCAATCACTACCTTGCAGTTAAGACAATCACAAACTGTTAGGCGAATAAAAGATTTTACTCTAGGAGTCGAGGTGCAACTCCAGGATATCAACAGTACGAAACAGAGGAAAACACTTTTACAGGAATAATAAACAAATAGCTGTAAATAACAGGATTCAGTAAAGAAAAACACTACAGACAGCTTTACTGTAACATGATAAGGTACTTGCCTTCTTAAGCTGACAGAAAACTGAAATCTATGCTCTCTGTTCTCCCTACACAAATCTTTGCTGAAGGCAGGCTCTGCTTCGCTTCACGGTGTTGTCCTAAAGCTCCCTGTTGGAGAGGAATCCTCTCAATTTATAACTTACATTTGCAGCTCTGTGATGGGTCACCCCTTTGAATTCACCAACTAATTTTAGATTCTGTACAAGTTTGAATTCCCTTGTGCCAATCAATTTACAAACCTATGGGTGCCCATTTAGATCCATTTAACCAGCAGTTTATATTTGAAGGGTCTAATCCTTTCAAACTCTGTGTGTGTGTGAAGATCCACTCCCCTTTTGGTCACTCTCTCTGAAATTTATTACCTAGCCCATTACCTTACCCAGAGGTTGCCAGTGAAGTGGAATCCCAGTGTTTTTTTCTTTTCTCAGAAGGCCAGAGAAATCCAACCCATTAATTACTTCATGCCCATTTCTGTCACAAATAGCATAGTACTTTGAGCACAGAAGTTGTTCAGCACAAATATATCTACCATATGAGTGGTGTTTCATTTATGGATGCCTTTTAGATTTTTATAATCAGCAAAAAATGGCAGGAAATTTACTTGTTTTTCACTTTTTTGGAGATATGGCAGAAATGGAATATGTTACCTCCCTACTGGAAATATTGTTGATATTTTTTGTTCTTGTGCCTCCTCTAATTAACCAAACTGCAATTTGCTTTTCAAATAACTCCCACCTCCCACCTTCCATTTCCTGCCTTCTGAATGGGGGCGGGGGGGGGTGCAAAACTGTTGTATGCTTAACGTTTCCGTCTCTGTTTTCCCTTGCTCTGTCAATGCTGCCTCGCTGTGACAGTGTGAGTCACAGATTCTCATATTCCCACTTTATATTATCAGACAAAATGATCTAGGGCATGCTACATTTCTCACACAGCCACCAACGACACTTCCTTTTCTTCCTTGCATTTAGTCAGTGCACGTGAAAACTGCCTTCGCCATACTACCCAGATCTACATCTCAGTCTGCTTCCATTTCCCCTTTTTGATTTCATTTTGAGTCATTCAGCTGTGTGCCATTTAAGTTGGAATGTTACCTCTGTTTCCAGTCAAAGAAGCCAGGGGCCTGGTACTCCTCGGAGCAGCCACCTGCTGACTCTCTCATGTCCTTAGCATGCGCTTCCAGGGCAACATAGGTGCCTTCAACACCTGAGTGAAGACATCAGCACTTCCCAGCTGGTTGATGGTACTCATTTGTGTCTCATTCCTTACAACCCACCTGGGGCATGCAGTAATTTAGCATTACTGCACACCTTGTCATGTGTTATTGCTTACTTTTGATTTACAGTGTTATCCTATGGAAATCGTATACCTCATTTCCTAGTTGATTAAAGGCATTCGGTTGCACCTCATGCCTCATAACCCACCTTGGACATGCAGTAATTTAGCATTGCTGCACACCCTGTCATATTTTATTAATTACTTACAATTTACAATGTGATCCTATGGGAATTTCTTTATATTACTTCCCAGATGGTGTGCACGTGTCCATGTGTGCACTGGACTATGATGATGAATGTCTCTTATGCCATTTGGAAAGAGTTGTATATTGTTTGTCTTACCTGATGATGGATGTCTGCGGTTGCTTGTGTTGCCTTGCCCCCTTTGGCTGCTTGGGAGGAATGTAATAATGTGGAGTTAGTGCTGAAAACCCTAACATTGCCTTTCCATACTTCTGCTGCTTTAATAGTGACACAAACTGATGCATCAACTGAGTTTTTTGCAAAGACTATATAAGGGACATGTTACCCCCCTACTGGAAACATTGTTGCTATATTTGTTTGCATGCTGATTGGCCCCAAGACATCACAAGAGGCTGAGCCACAAGTGATGTCATCAGGTGAATCAGCACAAGAATGTAAAATATCGACAATATTTCTAGTAGGGAGACAGCATATTCCATTTATGCCATACCTCCAAAAAAGTGAAAAAAATTAAATGTCCTGACATTGTTTGCTGATTATAAAAAATCTAAATGGTATGTATAAATGAAACACATCTCATTTTGTAGTTATTTTCATGCTGAACAATGTTTGTGCTCAAAGTACTGTGCTATCATATTTCATTTTAAAACTATTTGCATTTCTTTGTCGCAAAAAAGTGAAAAGAAATGGAATTTTCTGCTGTTTTTTGCTAATTATAAAAAAACTAAAAGGTATATATAAATGAAACATCGCTCATTTTGCAGATATTTTTGTGCTGAACAAGCATCATACTCACAGTACCACGTTATTATTTTTCGATTTAAAGTTATTCGCATTTGAATACAATAATTAGAGCTAGAGTATATCTGCACAACTGGCATCTCTCACTTGATTGACATCATCAAGGCAGGCATTTTAGGATTCTTACAGCAGGATTTTTGAATCGGGAGAATCTGTGTTTACAGTTTTCAAAGTGCTATGAAACTGCATTTATCCTACTTTAATAAATGCAGTTTCAGTATAAATGTAAACAGCCTCTCCTTTACAAGCCTATGGAGTCATTTAAAATAAAAGACAAAA
The DNA here is from genome assembly GCA_016271365.2 of Neoceratodus forsteri. Lineage (NCBI taxonomy): Eukaryota > Metazoa > Chordata > Ceratodontiformes > Ceratodontidae > Neoceratodus > Neoceratodus forsteri. The sequence goes on along the minus strand of CM057458.1, from coordinate 157,558,356 downwards.
TGTGTAAAAAGATGGTTTAGTTGTCCTTTAAAACTGCTTGGATCAGCTTGTGGAATACCTGAACATGCACCAGCTCCTATGCCCAGAACAACATGGGTTCCAAGCGGGGCACAGCACTATCACGGCCCTGTTGGAATTCACTGGTTATATCCATCAACCCCTGGATCAAGGACAGCTAGTGGGGGCTACCTTCACTGACCTATCAAAAGCTCTTGATATGGTTCACCACACACACGCCTCCTTGAACAGCTAGCTGACACCGGTCTCTCTTCTTATACAGTTCAATGGTTTAACAGCTGTCTCAGCAATTGCTCACAGCAAGTCAAGATTGGGGACATCGTTTCAGATAGCAAACCTGTCCACTCGGGGGGCCCCCCAGGGATCAGTACTTGGGCCCCTCTTCTTCAGTATCTTTTTAAATAAACTTCCCGGCTCCTGCACCAGTCACATGCTATTGTATGCTGATGACACTGTCATTTTCACCTGCAACCCCGACCCCGAACTACTTCAAAACAACTTTCAACTAGGATTTGCTGCTGCTGAAACATGGTTTAAGCAGCATAGACTAATCCTCAACTACAAGAAAACTAATACTTTGATCTACTCCAGCACCCACAGCAAACACAAGACCTTCTCACTATCCAACCTGAACAACAGTGGCGATGTGCTGGACCTCGTGCAGCACTTTAAGTACCTGGGTATCAGACTTGACTCCACCCTGCCCTATGCACAGCATATAGACAACACAACCAAGGCCATCAATTCCAGAATCAGGATACTCCACTACCACAAGCACAGCCTTACATATGAAGAAACATGGAAACATAGACTTTGATGGCAGATAAGGACCACTTGGCCCACCTAGTCTGCCCATTTCCCTACCTAGAGGATAAGCCGCAGATCCTATTTAGCCAACAGCCTATTTCTTCCCACTCCCCACAAAAATTGCCTTATGTCTGTCCCATGCATTCTTGAATTCTCCTACAGTTTTAGACCCCACAACCTCCTCAGGAAGGCTGTTCCATGCGTCCACCACCCTCTCTGTGAAAAAATACTTTCTCTTATTGCTCCTGAGCCGTCCCTCCTCTATCGTCAAATTATGTCCTCTTGTTCTTGCACATCTCTTTTTCTGAAAGATGCTACCCTCTTGGACTTTGTTGATTCCACTGAGGTACTTAATATGGCCATCATCAGCTTATTTGTTACCCTCATTGACTATGACCTGGCCGGTTATGGTTCTGCACCAGACTCAGCGCTCCATCACATCTCCCTGGCCCTTAATAAGGCCTGCCGACTCCTCACAGGTGCTGCAAGGCTTACACACACCTGTGAGCGCTGTTCATGGGCAGGGTGGCTCCAGCTGAAGAGCAGAGTTAAGTACCATACCTGTTTACTGGCCCAAAAAATAACACATAATCTGATGCCACCAGGAGTCCAGAATCTGCTCATGCATCATGTAAGTGCCAGGCTGACCTGAAGCACCCACAGCCACATTTTCATTGAACATAGATGCTGCACTGTACAGGGTCAACATGCATTCTACTATCATGCACCACACTGAACCAACGCATTTATTCAGCTGTCTCCAATACCACAACCATTGGTGCTTTCTAGCATAAGCTTAGGCAGCACCTTGCTGTGGAAGACAACTGTGAATGTGTTGGTCATGCATGATGACCAAAAACAACTTTCATATGTTTGGACTACCGTAAAGCAGCAGCACTTAGTGTTCCACCTAATCCTAGCAGCACCTATCTTCACAGCACTGCATTGTTCCACCCCTCCTTCTACCCCTCTCCCCTTCCCACTAGCCACCCCTTCCCCTCTTTCTCCCCACCTTCATGTCTCTCCATCTGATGCTCTCCTAGCCCCATTGTCTCCAACCTTCCTTAAGTCTGTTCTTAACATCTTACGCAGGCATACACTTCACTATGCCACAGCTGTGCCTGTTTTCCACTCTGTTTCTCCTCTTGGCCACAAGTATGCTCAACTCTGTGGTGCAGGTGCCTTCTCACCAATGCCATAGCAGTGTCTAAATGTTATACTTTAAGCTAAATGCTATCCCAACCTTGTAATTCACACCAATTTATTGTCTACCTAGCTTGTAATATATTGCTTTTTTACCAGTGTAATTTTGTACTTGATTGTAATGTAATGCTATGTATCTGTTCCATTTTTTTCTTGTAACTGACGTGGAACCTACAAATGAGCATCCACTCACAGGTATTCTCCAAGATATCAATAAATAAAAAATAAAAATAAAACTGGTACGGTTTCATTGATGATGTGGAGAGTATATGGAATAGAACTCAGGATAGGCCAAAACATTTCCAGAATGACTGAATGACAACAACTACAAGTTAAAATTTCCCTGCACAATGAACAAAGAAAATCTTAATTTCTTGGATGTCATGCTGGAAGTGAAAAGTAGGCTGGATGTTATGACAAAAGGCTATGGGAAAGAAATGGAGGACATAATTTTATAAGCAGACAGTACCCATCCCAAACCTCTAATTAGTTCCATCTCGTGTGGACAATACCTAAGAATCAGAAGGAATTACTCATTACTGTCAGATTTTTTGAGATACAGGGCTCGGTTTTCAAAGCCCCCGATTTCTGCAAGCCCCAGGTGCACCTAATATATGGCACACAGGGTTTGTGGCAGTCACTCAGCCAGCAATTAGGAGTTTCAACCCATGCACCAGGTGCCGCAAGTTAGACAAACTTTTTCTGGTCTAACTTGTGGCATTCCCAAGGGATGTTTTTACAGAATGCATGCCAGACATTTGGCACAAGCTGCCATAAAAAGTGAAAACTGTTGCAATTGCACACAAGATTCAAGAATTGGGCATAGTTGTGGCAAAGGGGTTTGATGCACCACCAGAACCTAAGTGTCGTGGTGTAGGCTGCGCCACTCATTGATATTCGAGCCCACAGTGCGTAGAGCTGACAAAGGGGTTGAGGGAAAGGGGATACAATGGTATCTTAAAATAAATCCATGAAAAGGCAACAACAAAAAAAAACAACAAGAAAGGGAAACTCTTTTGGTCACAAAACAACAACAAAAACAAGCATTTGTCAATGCCAAATGTTTGCTTGCGTGTATTGGCATTGGTAGTACAGGAGGCAGAAATAGGCATCATGAGAATGGCAGAAAAGTATTGATGTTGCCTATATGAATTAATACAGAAATATGTAGGCTTATACTGTAGTAGTTTGAGAACTTATTTATTAAGAACAGCAGGGGGAGAGGTCAGAATGTTGACTACATAGAGAATAATGTATGGGCAACCATACACAACAAGGCTGTGTTTCCATCAAGGGGTTGAGATGACAGCACATGAACCTTGAGAACGAAGCTCGAGAGGTCCATGCTGTCTTCTTAACCCTGAGATGGAAACACATGCCGAGTTGTGTGTGGTTGACTTATTTTAATTTTTATAGTATGCGTTTTTTTGCATTAGAGTGACAGACCCCCACAGAAGTGAAAACAAAAAGTCTTGCCATTTCTTTGTTCTACTCACATATGAAAATCAAATTTCCAGACTTCTGAAAGGTAAAAGGTATGACTTTGGGCACTGGGTGGTTAGTGGCTATGTGTAGAATAAATTAGAAATTTAAAATTGTATGACCTTTGAACTGTGCATAACAACTGTTCGGAATGCTCATAACAACACTTTAGAATGTGCATAATGGTTTAGAATGTGCTTAGCAAGGATTTTGAGCAGGCTGATTTTTATACATAACAAAGGGTAACCATATACTATAATCAGATTGCATCATTTGTGAGATCCTTTTAATAATTCAGCTTAGGTGGTGTCTACAGTAAAGGTGTGGATACTGTCACAAGGGCTTAAGACGCCAAAATGACTATTCTGAATATATGACAGTTGCACAGGAAAAATGCGTCCTACAGTTCAAGGCTGCATAATTCCTTATGCATGTTCAATATCTCAGTTAATATGCAGTATATTAGTGTGGGGGTGTGGCAAGCAATGCAGCAGAAACATGGCAACCCCATGCAACATTCTGGGAGACTTACATTATTCTTTTAATTACTGTGCTTGTGGACCCAGATTCCATGAGTACTGACAGCAATAAATTATTTCCAACATATTACAAATTATTTTTGTAGAATTGTCAGCCTGTTAGTGCCACAAAGAAGCTGAGAATTGTGATTGTCTAATCACACATCAAGCAGTCACAACCCTATTTGTTCAGATCTCCGGCTTCCTCTGCTGCTGAAGAATATTAGGTTGGCTTTTCAAACTCCTTTCTGTTCTACAGTCTCTCACACATTTCTGGCTTTCTCATTCTCATGCATGGAGTTGCAGTTCGGAAAGGACAGAAATCTGCAGATCCACCCCCTTGAGACCAGCTCCCGCAGAGCTGGCATAAGTTCCAATCTCACTACACAGTTCTGGAATGAGACTTTCTGAGCTTTGGGAAGCTGGGAGGGCCCATAAGGGCACTATCTTTAAAATGAACCCCCTCCCGTCCCTTTATAAATCAATGGCAGTGATACATGAGCTACCAGGGCTCACTTCAGAGCTGGGGGGCTGAGCCCTGGCAAGCCCTCCTGTAATTCCAACACTGCCACGACACCTAAAACAAGAGCAGCAGTCTGGGTTTAGTTAGTTCTCCACTAGCAGCTTCCCACCATGCATAACTCTGAACTGGCTCCCAAAAATGGCGATGTGCATACACCCATATCTGACTTTTTAGCTGAGAACTGATAACACAGTGAAGAGATTTGGCTTGAGGGGATAACTTCTACTGTTTTGGAGGAGAAAAAGAGCCACCATCCCAAATACTGCATTGCCATATCAATTCTTCATGAGTGCACACAACGCAGTATAGTCAAACAGCTCAATGAAAACATGCCGTCAATCTGATGATTGCATTACTGTGGCAGGAGTGAGAGCAACACACTATGGATTTGTACTGTCAGTGCCAGCTCTGAACAGGGTATTGCATTATGATATGGATACAGTGCCACAGAAGCTAATTGAAAGTATGCCACACTATGATACCTGCTGCCCACTCTGCCTCTCCCTTGCTCTCTCTTCCTCTCAGATGTGTGCCAGCACTTCAGCATAGCAGTGTGACTGCAATTAGGGAGATAGTACAGTGGGCAGAGCCTCAAGCAGCACTTGGACACTCTGTCTTGCCATTCCCTGTCTCGCTAGTGCTCTACTTGGGGGGAGGGGCCTCAACTCATTGACAGGCTACAGCTGGACATGGGTGGAACAGGAAGGGGCATGGATGCCATAGGGACACTAGAATTGGATCAGGAACTGCACCACTCCATCTCTCACTTCTGCTTTACTGGGGGGGACTCACTGACAACTTACAGCTGGACATGGGTGGGACAGGAAGGGGCAGAGATACCATAGGGACAGGAGAACTGGGTCACACACTGATGGCAGACTTGCACTCCTCTGGTACGAATGCTATGGGGCCTTGGAAGAATTGGGTTTACACACTGCCCATGAGCTTGCACTCCTCACTTTGGGGCCAGTGCACCCTGTTCAGCGGGGTTTGATTGCAGGGAACAGTATGTCATTCCCAATGCCACTGCAACTGGTGATCCCTCTCTCTCCCATTACTGTCTCTCTCCCTCTCACCTGCTCACCTGAAACCAGAATGCACAGATGGAATTAGTCACAGACATCGGTGCACACTGCGATGGGGGCAACCATCTTTCTCTGTCGCTCACTCCTAATGCCACTGTAGCCCCCGGTCCCTCTCTCTTCCATCACTGTCTCTCACCCTTCCACTTGATCACCTGAAACCGTACTGCACAGATGGACGAAGGGTACACAGCACATTAACCCACTCCTGTGGAAGGGCCAGCAAATGGCTGCACTGCACTACTGTACGTTTACAGACTGTGGAATGGTCTAGGGCCCATCGCGGGACACAAACAGCCACAGAGACAGAGAGAAACAGGGAACAGTGCTGGATTTTGGATTCACACATCTCTGTCTCACACTCTGCCTGTCACTGTTTCTCTTGCAGAATCAGTCATGGACAATGGTGCATGCTGTGGTGGGAGCAACGATCGTTCTCTCTTTCTCTCTCTCTTTCTCTCTGCCGCTCATTCCCAATGCCACTGTAGCCACCAGTCCCTCTCTCTCCCATCACTGTCTCACTCCCTTCCACCTGGTCACCTGAAACTGGATTGCACAGATATAAGCAGCACTGCATGGGACATTAACCCACTCCTGCAGAAGGGCCAGCAGATGGCTGCACTACACTACTATACATTAACATACTTTGGAATGGTCCAGAGCCCATCATGGGACAAAAACAGCCACAGAGACAGAAGCAGAGAGAAAGACAAAAAGAGAGAGACAGGGAATGGTGCTGGATATCAGGTGGATGGGGACTCAACCAGTACATGAATAGCTTGGTACACCGACATCCATGGTGTGGATGGGTGAGTAACACTACGATCAGGGAATGGAGCAGCATGTGTATTGACAACCACACTGTGCTTGCTTGCAAAATTAGCACAGCTTCGAGACATTCTGGGGCAGTGGCTACAATAATGGGACATTTTGACAAAGCAGCAGGACAGAGGAGGTGAGGGAGAACTCCGTGACACTAGCACACACACACACACACACACACACACACACGTGCTCACTTGTAGGACAGTGCTGTACACTCCTGATCACTTACTGCACTCCCACTCTCTCGCTCCGCAGTTTAAATGGCTGCCTATCAACTTTCTCTTCTGCTGAACACAAGGACATCAATGCAAATAACTGCAATGATGAGGAAGGACAGGGGCCAGATTTATGCAAATTGAAGGATTGAAACTGTCCCTGATTGCAGTGGGTTCGTTTCAAGTACACAAAGTTTCTGCCCATTGCAGTCTGACTGCTGTCATAGCCACCTTGCAAACTCATTGGTGTGTCACAGATGAGCCCACCATAGCTTGAACTGCATTGGCCAGGACAGTGACACATCTCTCAAATGCCGTTTACTGTACCAAGATGTTTCTTGCACATGTGTGCAGGCAAACATAAATAGGGAAAATGAGAACAAGGTTTAACACCTTTGTGACAGACAGTATCCCCTTAGCAGGTCAAATAGGGGCTACAGTTAGACAAAACTGGTTGATACTTTTGGGGGATGAGGTTCTTGCTGGCACATTAACTATGACACCTAGGATCACTATTAAAAAAATGGAGAATCTCAGAGATAAACTGTTGCACTGTAAATTCAGGGCAAAAACAAGAAACACTAAACCCAACAGATGGCTTCTGAGGCACTGAAAAGGTACGCATAAGTGTGGACATTACAATGTCTGTAAGTTCTGCCACCAACGTAAAGAATTTGTTACACAAGAAGGGAAAAGGTGGAGAACATGGAATTGGTGAATTGCATGACATCATTTGTTGTGTATGCATTATGGTGTAATTGCACTAAAACCTATGTAGGGAAGACAATATGCCCCCTCAAGGAAAGTATACCAACACACATTAGAAGCATTGTAAGGAGGAATGAATCTACACCAGTAAGTGCACACTTTAAGAACACCATAACTCTGACTCCAGTCACCTGATGTTCACAGGGCTTGAAAGGATACCAACACCTAGAAGGGGTGTAGTACACCCAAAAAATTGTCACAAAAAGAATGTAAATGGATTTTCAAGCTGGGAAGTCTCAGACCAAGGGGGCTTAATGAGGAATTGGGACTTGAAGCCCTTCATTTATCAAGTCTAGGATTACAAATACCTTTGAGCCATGGCTCTTTTACAATGGTTCCACGTCAGAGAAATACAAATTATGGGGAACATCAAGACAAGCATTACAACAATGTGGACATTGCAAACAGAGTACAGAATAATACAGTTCAAGGGTAGCATTATAACAAGGCAGCAAGCGGCATTTGTCAGAGAAAATAGACAAAAGATAAGACGTGCCAGAGTCATAGGGGGAAGGAAGAGGGTAGGAGGGGAGAAGGAGTGTAGGAAGGGTGGCAAGAGGGTGAAAAGTGCAGCATTGGGTATACCAAAATGTGACAGTAGAATCCAGTGGGGGGGGGACAACTAGAGCAGAAAGGGAAGTGGAGAAACAAGGTTAAGTTGGGCAGTCACAGGAGCTGTTGGTAGTGAGATAGTCCCGGAGCCTAGTTTTAAACATATCAATAGTTGGGGCAGAGGAGATGGTTGGGCTGAGGCCATTGAACCAGAGTGGTGCTCGATAAGCAAAAGAGTTTTGTCCCTGTGAAGTGTGACAGTGGGGGACTTTCAGTAGCTGTAGTGTGGATCTCCTAAGAAACCATTTGTTAATTTGGTGTTGTAACAGAGTTGAGACCCCAGAAGGTGCAAGGCCAAGGTAGATTTTTTTGACCATGGAGCAGGTGAGAAACTTTATGCGGTTTGATAGTTGGAGTCAGCCGGTCTGAGTGTACAGGTCACATGTGTGGGTGAGATGGTGAGCACCAGTGATGAGCCGACATGCTTTATTTAAGGCAGTTGAGAAGCGTCTAAGGGTTGTGGTTGTGGCCGAGCCATAAATGATGAGACCATAGTTTATTACAGAGATCACAGAGCTCAGGACTGCAACCTTCAAAGCTTCTGGCGTGAGGTGTGGTCTGTGTTTGTAGAGGAGACCAAGTCATGTATTAGCAGCTTTAGCTACATTATCTACATGAAATCATAGGAGAGATTAGGGTCAAGCTGAATTCCTAAGTATTTGAAGGACACCACCTGATCTAGAGTGTTGCCCTGGGTGGTGGAGATAGCCAAGTGGTGTAGCTTGTGTAGGTTATGAGAGCTGCAGAAGAGCATAGATTTAGTTTTCTTGTCATTGAAGACCAGTTTATGATTAAGAAACCATGTCTCTACAGAACTGAAACCAAGTTGAAGGTTGTGTTGAAGAGCTGCAGGATCTTTGTGAGTGTAGAATACAACAGCATCATCGGCATATAGTATGATCTTCTCAGAGCAGTGGTAAGGGAGAGAGTTTGAAAAGGCTAAAGGAGGGGTCCCAATGTGGATCCCTGTGGGAAACCCAAGCGAACAGGCAGGGTGTTAGAAACAGTGTCCGCAATTTTTACTCTCTGTGACCAGTTTTCTAAGTACCTTCTTATGAAATAATTGTATACTGGAATGTGTCTGAGAGACTAAAAAATGTAAATAACCTAGAAAACTAACCGACAAACTCCTTAACACATGTCCTGTCAGATGAACCTGATAGTTTTCTTTAATTGGGTGATAAAGGAATTCGATGGGGGGCCACATCATGGATTTGCTCTATTTCAACTTCAGCAAAGCTTTCAACTCAGTGTCCCACAGCTGCTTGCTAAAGAAGATGGAGGAACTGGGTGTGGGTAAGGACATAGTTAACTGGATGGGAAACTGGCTAAAGGGGGAGGCAGCTGAAGTTTCTGGTCAATGGGGTCAAATCAAAGGAGAGGGGGTCTCAACTCGGTGCCACAGGGATCTGTCTTGGGCATGGTCCTGTTCAAAATGTTCATTAGCAATATTGGAGAAGGTATCAAGGGCAGGTTGTGGCTCTTCGCAGATGACAGTAAGCTCAGTAGGAGAGTGGATAGTGACACGGGAATCAGGGAAATGCAGAGTGACTTACTAAAGCTAGAGAGCTGGTCTATATTTGGCAGTTGAAAATCAATGCCAAAGTGTGCAAGGTGATGCACCTAGGCAACAAGAACCCCAGGAAGGAGTATTGGATGTGTGCAGTGAGACTTAGCACTACAAGTGAGGAATGTGACCTAGGAGTTATCATCAGTGGCACCCTAAAACAATCGAGACAGTGCAACAAGGCCTACAGTAGTGCAAGTAGGATGCTGGGGTGTATGGGGGGGTATTGATGGTAGGAGGAAGGAGGTAATACTACTGCTTTATAGATCTTTAGTGAGACCACACCTGGAGTACTGTGCCCAGTTCTGCAGCCCTCACCTGAAGGAAAGATGGGGACAGGCTAAAGATGGTGCAGCACTGGGTAACAAAAATAATTCAGGGCCAGCAGGGAAGGTCTTATGAGGAGTGCTTCAAAAAGCTGAACATATACTCACCGGAGACCACAGCACAAAGGGGAGATATGACAAAGACCTTCAACTTCCAAAAAGGAGTAAACCAGGTGAACTGTGAGGAACTATTTAGCCTAAATGCCACTTTGAGGTCATAAAGGCATGAGTGGAAACTGACAGGAGGGAGGTTCAGGAAGTACATGAGGAAGTATTGTTTTTTAGAAAGGTTAGTGGACTCATAGAACAGTCTACCAGCCAAAGTGGTGAGCACTAAAACAGTTGATGGTTTTGAGCACAGTTGAGACAGAATGAAGGGTATAGTGGTCACTCAGGTCGACAAGATCAGAAGGGAGAATAGAGGATAAAGGGGGAAGGCTAGGACACTGGATGGACAATAGGTCCCAGGGTTTGATAGAGATCTTGGGCAGACTGGATGGACCATTGGTCTTTGTCTGCCATCACTGTCTGTGTTTCGATGTTTCAGTGTTACCCCATTTGCCGTCTCCCTACCTTAAAACTCATTGATAACCTTTCAATTTATTTTGATGACTACAACTGAATGAAGAAAGTTGTGATGTTGTTCTAGAACTAGGAATGTCATTTCATTGCGCTAATAATAACTATGTATGTTTTTTTATGTTTGCTTGTGTGCATGTGCAGGAAACATGTTGTGACAGCTTGTTGGAGTAGCAGGTTGTGGAGGTGCAGTCGTGTTGTGGCCAATGCCGCCACTGCTTTTTGGAGCTTGTCTTTGTGGCACCAATGAATGAGCATGCTGTCTATGACAGCAGTTCAGAAGCCTGCCACCAACTTGAAATATTTTGCCACTGCAATGAGGGAGCAACCTGTCACTGCAGGGCATGCCTTGCCTGGTGTAATATTTCAATAAACATGGCGGAAGCTGTCGCCGTCCACCTCTCACAGTCCCACAAAAGCCGACTTCGGGGTTGCCCAATCCCCCTGTTGGTATTCCCCCTCCTCAGTTAATTTGCCGACGCGGAGCCCAATCCCCATCAGCATAATGTACCCCGTATTTTAATTTGTCTGCCGAAGGGCGTGCCTAATCCCCCTTGGCATCATGTGAGCCCCCCAACACAGACACATTTTCTGTGCCGACGGGGTGCCCAATCCCTGTCGGCTTCAGTTCCCCTGCCCAAAAACACAGGTGGCACACTAGGAGCCCACCCCAGGTGCCCAAGACAAACCCAAAAGTAAAAAACCTTCCCGCTATGTTTTTTTTTTTTTGTAGTTTTTTAACCTGTAAAAGAGAAAACGGTCCCTCATTGTCTCTGGTGCCCCCTTCCTCTACCTGCACCCACCTTCTGTGCATCCCAGCTCTCAGCACCCCCCTCACCCCACACTTACCTGCAGAGCCCGGTGCGGAGATCTTCGGTGGAGTGTGAACAAGTCTGCACTCTTCAAAGCCGACTGCGAACTAAAGAAATGCCAGTGAGATGTATAATGGCATAAATGGTGGGGGGGTTCAACTTACATGGATATCTCGGACATTTTTGTGACTTTTGGCACCAAATTTTCAACATGAGTTCTTGAGACTCCACCTCATGAACTCAGTCACTGTCATGTCATTATTCAGTCCTGAAAGGTGAATTTGTGGTAACTGCACGGAATCACCTTCCGGGACTGAGTAACAAAACAACAGTGTCACTGTTCATGAGGTGGGCCCCCAAAAAGCCTATGTTGCAAATTTTGTGAAAGAATTCCAAAAAATGACTGTGTTACGAGTATGCATTGCGTAGTTCCCACGCACGCTCATAACTTTGAGAATTCTTAATATTTTCACTCCAGATTTTCAACATTGCCATTTTTCCACACCTCCCTATGAACAGTACAGCTGTCATTTTTCACATCCTGCCCGAAATGTGTTTTTGCACATCTGACGCACAACGGCGCTGTCACTGTGCGAAATCAACGTCTGGGACAGATTAGGAAAATCACAGTGACAGTGTTCATAAGGAGAGGTCCCAAACAGCCCATGTTGCAAATCTGGTGAACAAATTTTATAAAGTAACTGTGTTACCAATGTGTGTTGGGCAGCTGCTACTTACCCTTGTAACTTTGCCAATTTTTTATATTTTTACTCCAGATTTTCAACATTGTCATGTTTGCACACCGCCTTATGAACAATACAGCTGTCATTTTTCACATCCTGCCCAAAACATGTTTTCACACCTGTGGTGCACAAAGGGCATGGTCACTGTGCGAAATCAATGTTCGGAACAGATTAAGAAAATCAAAAGGCCACTGTTCATGAGCAGAGGTCCCTAAATGCTTATGCTGAAAATCTAGTGTAAAAAATACACAAAATAATTGTATTATGGGTGTGCGTTGTGCAGTTTCTACGCACACTCGTGACGTCACCAATTTTTTTATATTTTCATTCCAGATTTTCAACATTACCATTTTTTTTTTTTGTGGTTAATAAGTTTTATTGATTTGACTTATTAAGATGATACAAACATTAAAACAGTTGGATACATTGCAAAGATCTTACAGACTGTTACATATGTCTGTAGAAGCAGAGAATAGAACATGCTGGCCAAATAGTAACAAAATGAATATACTAGCCAGGTAAACGGTAGAAAAATACTCCGTGCCTGGATGTACAACACCCATCCAGCTCGAGATTAACTTTGAAAGTATTAGCAGTTGGTGCATTGCATTATGGCTAACTCATACAAACATATGTTACCTGGCCCCATCCTGCTAGTTTCTGCAGTATTTGACAAAGTATCAGAAATTATGAGAGGTCCAGGGCCACTGTCCTTTACTTTACGCCTACAAAATACAAGAGATCACACACACAAAGCAAACAGGTCTTCATTGTCAGAGAAGATACTGTCCTTTACTGATATTATACCATGTCATCTGTAGAGCAGGGTCCCCTATAACTCAGTAACAATCTCTCCAGCACTTGCCCCTAAATGCACCATGAGAGGAGACAATTATAGTAGCATGGTTGTACCTATTCAGCTGATTCCTTCCCTAGGTTTCAAAAACAGAAGGAAGGGAGTCCAGAGGGCAGTATATTTAAAGAGGGTATTGGTCACAGTATGTGATATTCTGGCCCAGTTGGCAAGTTGAGGCATGGAGGTAAGTACCTCCCCAAGGGAGGGGATTATCTGGGACCACCATTTATACAGTAGAAGTCTTTTAATCTGCATACTGAGTGGCAGAAGTAGTTTCAACTCGGAGAGACAAAGGTGAGGGTCTGGGGTCTGGAGTCCTAATAACAGCAACTCAGGGGACTGAGGCACAGGCTTCCTAAGTATTTTGGACCCCATCTCACAGGTAGCCTGCCATAGGGGCTGGATCAGCCTGCAGGACCAAAGTAAATGGAACAGGTCACTTGGGAGTTCCAGACACCTCCAACACAGGTCAGACTGAGCCAGCTTTACCTTGGTGAGGACTACAGGAGTCCTATACCAGGAGTGAATTATCTTGTTCTGTATTAATTGACTACTGGTGTCAGGATATGCCCCGTGAGCTAGTTTTAGACAAGACTTCCACTCCAGGTTCGTAATAGGGGCATGCAGTACTTTCTCCCATTTATGCTTAGATTCCTCTGCTTGGGACGGGATGGTGCTCCGAATGGCTGCATACACCCGGCTTGACTGTCCTCTTTCTAGGGCCAGCCATGACTCTACCTGGGAGATTTGTTGCTCTTGGTGCTGCTTATGCCTGTATGTAAGGATGGCGCTTCTTATTTGAAGGAATCGCCAGAAGTCTTTGGGAGAGATCCCATAAGAGCTCCGCAGGCCATCAAAGGAATTAAGGGTATCTGTACCAGGAATGAGCATATCTCGAAGCAGTGAGATACCACTACATTCCCATGAGGGCCATGCAATTGGTTGTTTATTGATGGTAATCTCATTATTGCCCCATAGTGGGGTAAGTCTTAGGGGAGATGGGGAGGCACCCAACTTCTTATGCACCTTGGCCCAATATTCCAGAGAGGGATTTATAGTAGGATGAGAGCGAGTGCCCTTAGGGGGATGGTTAAATAACAATAGTACCAAGTGAGTACACTGACATACCTCTCTCCATATCCAGCCACTAGGGAGCATTGTGTTCAGGGAAAAGGAGCCATTTTAACGTCTGAGACAGCTGAAAGGCCCATTTATATCCCTCTAACCACGGAAGACCCCAGTCCCCTTCTGACCAATGAGCTCTGAGCTTATTTCTACTGTACCTAGGTTTCTTACCCTCCCACAAAAAGGATCCCAGCAGGGAGTCTAACTTAGTAAACCAATAACGAGGTATTTTCAAAGGAATGTGGAGAGAAGATATATAATTTTGTGCTGTGACCATTTTAATTATGGATATTTTACCTGCAAGCGATAGTCAAGAGATTTCCATCTGTCCAGTTCTGTACGAATGGATGCAAAAAGTGGTTTCATATTCAGGTCCCAGATTTTATGCAGATTAGGAGAGATAGTAATGCCCAAGTAGGTAATCCCCTCTGGGGTCCATCGGAGACTATGCTGAGTAACCATTTGAGAGGTACACTTAGAGTTTAAAGGTTGGACCTCTGTCTTGGCCTGGTTAATCTTGAGCCCTGAAAATGTAGAGAAATCTGACAAGGTGGACAGTAGGGGAAGGAGGTGATGTTATTGGCTATAGGGAGCAACAGGTCATCCGCAGACATAAGAGTAGGGTATGCCCTTGTTCCCACCTGGACACCGGAAATTAGAGGATTTTGCCTAATAGCAGCCGCCAGGGGTTCTACTGCCCATACAAAAAGTAGTGGGGAAAGTGGGCAGCCCTGTCAGGTACCCCTACCCAGTATGAATGGGGGAGACAGTGTCATATTGGTGAGTATCCATGCAGCTGGGGATGAAAATATTGCCCCAATCCAGGCCCAAAACCCTGCCCTGAAGCCCATAATGCAAAGTATTTGTTGGACATAGTCCCACTCCAGGGAATCAAAGGCCTTTTCACAATCTATTGCAATGGCAGCAGACGGGAAAGATAATGTTTGGGCCTTATGGATTAAATTTACCAATGATCTAATATGGTCCATGCTAAAGCGGCCCTTAACAAAGCCTACTTGGGATGGGTGGATCAAACTGGGAAGGAGAGGATTAAGTCTATTAGCTAGTATCTTAGCTAGCACCTTGCTATTAGCATTCAATAATGAAATAGGGCAGTAGCTGGACGCTTTAAGAGGGTCTTTACCTTTTTTGGTAGGATTGTAATAGTCACCTCCCTAAGGG
Organism: Neoceratodus forsteri; assembly: GCA_016271365.2. Classification (NCBI taxonomy): domain Eukaryota; kingdom Metazoa; phylum Chordata; order Ceratodontiformes; family Ceratodontidae; genus Neoceratodus; species Neoceratodus forsteri. The sequence goes on along the minus strand of CM057458.1, from coordinate 157,543,113 downwards.
ATGAAGGGAGGGACCCTGTTTTCAATGACTCAGTAAATACTTGTTGCAATACCTGAGAGATTATGGGATGCAACAGCTGCCACACTTCAATAGGGAAACTGTCCCCTCCTGGGGGCTTTCCCTTTTTAAGGAAGAGGATGGTGTCTGCCACCTCCTGGGTTAAGATCAGGGCGTCTAGGGCATTAGCTTGGGCTTCCGAGATTTTGGGGAGATGTAGGGACTCCAGAAATGGGCAGACCCCCCTTGGGGTCTGGGGCTCTGGAGGACTTATACAATGAGGAGTAAAAAACCATCATTATTTGATTAATACCTTGCGCCGAGGTCTGGGTCCTTCCCCCTGCATCCTCTAAAGCTGTTATATGCCTTTCAACTTGCTGCTTTTTGAAACGGTATGCCAGCAGCTTACCCCCCTTTTCTCCCCCTTCCCAATATTTATGCTTGAGTCTAATGATTAAAATCTCTGCCTTTCTAGATACCAGCTCGTTCACTTGCATCTTCAGAGAGGTGACCTTGTGACCTGCCTCTGACCTAAGGGAAGGGACACGAAGGGCCTTAAAAGTAAGCTCCGCTTCTCTGAGTTGTCGTTCAAGCCCCCTCAAATGTTGTTCCCTCCTCTTTCAGCACTGGCTGGCATACCCTATTATTGCCCCTCTTAGAGTAGCTTTGAATGCCTCCCATGTGGTACCCGCAGAGGTATCTGCTATGAGGTTATGCTGAAAAAATTCCATTGCTTCCTTTTGAAGCCAAGGGGGAAAGTCTGGGTCATGAAGTAGCAGTGGGTCCAGTCTCCATGCCAGAGACTTAGGGAGAGGGGGACCCATGTGAAGGCAAGATGCACAGGGGCATGATCTGAGATAACTAAGGGATGAATAATGGTATTAACAGTGTTACTAGTAATAGTAGGAGAGGTGAGCCAGAAGTCTATTCTACTAAGAGAACTATGTACTGGGGAATGAAAGGTGTAGTCCCACTGGGAGGGGTGAAATATTCTCCAGATGTCCGCAAGGGCTAAATCTTGTTGTGACTGAGCCACTGCCATTACAGCCCTGGAATGGGGCTCAGTATTGGAAGGAGGATCTATCTAGGAAAGGGTCCAGAGTAAGATTAAAATCACCCCCTAATAAAATGGGGGTGTCTTCTGGAGCTATGGATCCCAGCACCTGGGCCAACTTGTGAAAGAAGGAGGGTGAGTCCTCATTCGGAGCATATACGTTACCCAGGATCAGAGGGCCCTCCCCAATATCCATGAGTACTACCACCCATCTACCCTCAGGGTCTCTCACTTGTCTCTGCAATTTCCATTGTAGTTGCTTGTGAAGCAGAATTGCCACCCTTTCTTTCTAGAGGAGGCCGAGGCATGAATGACTTGGTCTACCCACTCCCTTTTCAGTCTCTCAGGATCCCGCCCTGGTAAGTTTGGTCTCCTGCAGGAAGGTAACCCTCGTTTCCAGTCTCTTAAGGTGGCCCAAAGCTTGCTCCCTCTTGTTTGGGGTGTTAAGCCCTCTGACGTTCCATGTCTGACAAGTGATATCACCTGTTAGTAATAGGGAGAAAATATTTAATTAAGAGATATATCAAGAACAACCAGCAGATAGGGGGCGAGGGAAGCCCAATCAGAAGAGGCACATTTCTATAGAGCACCACCAGATATGGAGAGAGTGGGTAAAGCCCATATACCCTGCCCCTACCAGATGACCTTATACTAAAAAATAATGAAACATCTGTGTGTGTGTCTTGTGAAACAAACATACATAAACACATTAACAAACTATATACATTGTGCACAGTGTACCATGCAGTTTGGGGATATAAAGGCGTCTCTTCGGCTGCAGAGCCCTGCTGTAGGCCAGCCCCTATTTCCAGGGTGTTATCAAGTGGTATCCATCCTTCCTTAGCACTACTGTGAGTGCAGGGGGGAAGGACCCCCCCGAGAAAATCGAGCAACCCAATAAGAAGGTTCGACCACGTGGCTCATTGCAGCCCCAGAGGGTTGAGAGAGCTGCTCCAGCGGTGTAGTTCAGAAGCTGGGGTAGTTAAAATGGGACTACACAATGCTTCTAATGAGGTGGGGGTTTGCAGGAAAGAAAGTGGGGGGGGACTGCCCACTATTTCGGCAAGCCTAGGGTTATTGCTGATGGGTACCAACAAAAATCTTGGTGAGGTCAGGCTCATCACACCTATGAAGAGTGTACAGTAAACCACCCAATGTGGGGGCTGGGAGATCTCCCCTTGATAGAAAATAATAAATAAATAAAAAAACAGACCAGAGGGGCACAGGCCTGTGCCACTCATCACTTATGGCCTCATGTAAAACACATCCTGGCTACTCACTCAGCACTACAGTTTACGCATGCTGACAAATACTTTCATATTATATGTCACAGCTTCCCAATGGACCTCACCCCCCACAGACAAGCAAGCGAGGTAGAACCCACAGAAGTTCTGCTGTTTAATCAGATGGTACAAAAAAGTCCTTCTTTGCCATCTAGACGTGTCTGGAGTTTTGATCAGGACGTCCACTGCGAGCTTATTGGTAGGCCTCATTGAATAGGAGTGAGGTATCTTCGCTGCCATATGGCAGTGCAAGTCGGGGGTCAAGGTTGGGGTAAAAAGGGGCTCGAAAGTTCCTTTACATGGGTAACATGGAGAAAGGGTAGCTGATGGGTCAGCCAAGGAGATTGTCCACTGACAATCAATTTAGACACCCCAAACTCGACCCATACCTACAACTCCTCAGGGATTAGAAGAACAGGAATAGAGAGAAAATAGAAGGATGACTACTTATCTGACCACGCCGGTGGGTTTTCTCTGATCGATTGCTCTGGAGATGTAGAGCGCTCAGGATGGTCCACACTGAAGATGAGATTTCCGCTGGTAGAGGGGCCTCCCTCATAGCCTTTGGTGGACGCTGCCCTCCGCTATCTGTAGCTCCATTTAATGGCTGGTGAGGAGTAGCTGACGGGGACAGATAGCTGTGCTGCAACATAGGAGTAGGCCTGCCTTCCACAGTAGAATCCACAGTGCCTAACATTACCATTTTTTTACAACTCCTCATGAACAGTACAGCTGTCATTTTTTATGTCCTGTTTGAAATGTGTTTTTGCACCTGTGGCACCAAATGGCGCAGTCACTGTGCAAAATCACCCATCGGCTACTGAACTGATAGTATCACTGTTCATGCGGTGGGGTCACAAAAAGCCCATGTTAAAAACTTGGAGTGAAAATATCAAGAAATGTCCAGGGTGTTAGGGTTTCTGACTATAATGCCCTACCCTGTAGGGACTGACAGGTGTCAGGGGTGTGACTTGGGATTGTCAACAGTAATGCTCACACCATTTCACTCCCAACCCCACCCTGCAGCCAGTGATAGGCATCAAGGTGTGCCTTGGACTCTTTGACCCCAAGGTTCACCCTATTCTCCTATACTGTACCCATTTTAGCATATTTCCTTATGGAAAGGGGTGAGTGTAAAGCCTGAACACCCCAAGGCACATCTTAACACTTGTCGGTGTCTGCAGGGTAGGGTGAAGTGAAATGGCGTGAGCGTTATGGGTGATGACCCAAAGGCACACCCCAATGTCTGTCCATCTCTGCAATGTGGGGGTCGGGTTGGTGTCACTTCAACAGAAGCCATACGAAGAGAGACTAATAGTGCTTCATATATATACCCATGAGGAAAGGAGGGAGAGGGGGGACATGATAGAAACTTCCAAGTACCTCAAGGGATTCAACAAAGTCCAAGATGGTAGCATCTTTAAGAAAAAGAGATGTACAAGAACAAGGAGGCACAATTTGAAGATAATGGAGGGATGGCTCAGGGGCAACGTGAGGAAGTACTTTTTCACATAGAGTGTGGTAGACACATGGAATCGCCTTCCTGAGGAGGTTGTGGGGTCAAAAACAGTCGGGGAATTCAAGAATGCATGAGACAGACATAAGGCAATCTTAGTGAGGGGTAGGAGGAAGTAGGGTGTTGGGTAACTGGAATCTGCAGCTTATCCAATAGGTAGGAAATGGGCAGACTAGGTGGGCCAAGTGGTCCTTATCTGTTGTCAAAGTGTATGTTTCTGTGTTTCACTGCTATTCCTATTCTGCATCTGTCTAACTCCTGCACTTCCAATTCTAATGCCAGCAAGCAAACATTTGGCATTGACAAATGCTTGTTTTCTATCTGTTTTCTCTTTTCTCTATCTCTAATTAGGTGAAGAACCCTCCTGACCCTGAACCTGGACCAGTTGCCAAGATTCCCTGACCAGTAGAACCCAGGGAGCAATACAAAATTGGGTGATCACATCTGCAAGAAGGTGCCGTGCCAGGGAGGTGAAAAAACAGCCTTCTAACTTTCCTATATGCAGTATTTTGTTGTGATGATAATTGACAAAGTCTTCATGCCATGACAGAGGAACAGCATTTGGTATCAGGGCAAAGAGGCACAAGCACATGACCTTCCTGGAGCAAATCCCAAAAAGGAACATGTTGAAAGGAGTAGTTGAATCCTGAGAGGTACGCCCTAGTTACTGTAGGCCAGAGGTTGCTGTGTGTGACTTGTTTGGTGCCCCACTCCTAGTTTACTCAGATATAAATACTGCTGGGGGCTTGCAGAGAAGAAAGCCTGAGAGATTCATCCTAAACGGGAATGGGGCTACACTCTGTTCCCTCTCTCCTTTCTTTTGCCAGCAGCACTCTCTAGTCCAATAAGGGTTTACTGCAGGGATTAGAATATAAGAACATAAGAGAAACTGACAGGAGAGAGCACTATGGCCATCTAGCCTGACCCATCTGTAGATACCTATCAAGTTTGTCTTTAATGTATCTAAACTTGAACTGTATACACCTTCCTCTGGTAAAGCATTCTAGTGTGTCACCACCCTCTGTGTGAACCAGTTCTTCATTTTACTTGTCTTGAAATGTTTCCCTTGATTTGAAACTTGGTATGGATGTGATCTATCCAGAAGTGACCTATCCTTACTACCGTACCATTTGAGTTGGTCAGGTACAAGTAGACATAAGGCCTGAGACTAGGTAGGGCAGGCTTGTGCATCCTCAAAGCCCAACAGTAAGTTGTGCAGTGAAAGGCCACACCAGCCTGTAGTTAGGCACTGCATCAACCATACAATTTGGGGGTAAGCCCACCAGATGACTACAGGTGACTGAGTGACTAGTAGGCCAAAGGTGATGCAGCTGGTGGTGCAATGAACAGCAGACCAGGAGGGACCCAACCACCAAGAGCAGCATGGCAACCAGCAGACCAGGAATGAACAGTAAGAGGTGGCAGCCTCATGGCACAGCTGAGAACCAAGAGGCCAAGGAGCTATGAGATGAGGAGCACCGAAGCAGCTTGTCTGACTTACCCATGCTGGGCACCAGGGATTGCACCTCTCTGGAGGTTCTAAAGGTCACTATGCTGTAGTAATTTAAGCTGTTTCTGCTCCCCTTCTGCTATACTTTGTTGTTATTGCTTTCTCCTATGCAGCTGGGGAAGGGTGAATCTGTGGGTGGGACTTTGGACTTTGTATGGTTTCTCCCCCGCTACAGACCCCACTAGGATGAAAGTGTTTGAAACTAAACTGAGCTGATGCATGTTGTTCTCACATTTATTTTGACAGTACTGGGCTTGTGGGGTGCCTATCATCCCACAAGATTCTGACCCATTATTTTTATTCAGATTTCCGGGATATTTTTAGAAATTCCACTACTTCTCAGTGCAGTTTAACCCCTGCAAGGTATATAGTTTTTTAAAAACTTTGAGAAGTAGTGGAATTTCTAAATTGGTTTCTGGTTGCAGATTAAGCAACACTAGAGAGAAAGGAATGTGTGACTGTGAAATAGGAAGTTCTTCGGACGCTGTAACCAGTGGGCCTGTAGCTTAATGGTTAGAGCTCTGGAACGGCATACCAGAGGTACGGAGTTCAAATCCTGGTGTGCCCACATTTTCCTTTCTCATTTCCATCCTTGGTTTAAAAAACTATATACCTTGCAGGGGTTAAACTGCACTGAGAAGTAGTGGAATTTCTAAATTGGTTTCTGGTTGCAGATTAAGCAACACTAGAGAGAAAGGAATGTGTGACTGTGAAATAGGAAGTTCTTCGGATGCTGTAACCAGTGGGCCTGTAGCTTAATGGTTAGAGCGCTGGAACGGCATACCAGAGGTACGGAGTTCAAATCCCGGTGCGCCCACATTTTCCTTTCTCATTTCCATCCCGGGATATTTTTTCAACTTTGTTTCGCTCCGGTCAACAGCTGCCAGGAACCCCCTCAGGCTAGACACCACTCGAGCAGCTCCTACTGCCCTGCCTGAATCCCTCCTAACCAGAAGATCGGGGACAGAATCCTCTCCCAACATGGCCCCAGACAGAGGAGAGGATCCAAGAGAGCTGGTCAGGTAGAGACCGGCAGTGGGCATGTGTGCCGTTCTCTCAGTGTCCACCATCATTGCTGGATGCCATCGTCCTGGACACTGGGGATTTTCCACCTTTGTTTCATCCCTGAGGAGGAGGGCATGCAATGACACCAGTATGCCAAGTCATGTGCTCCCACATAATTCAAGCAGGCCTCTGCCTCCTCCTGCACCCTCCTCAAGTGATCCCAGCTGCAGAGAATCACAGAATCTGACAGCAGAAAAGGACCATACCAGCCCATCCAATCTGCCTTTTACAGAGGCTCTCAGTCTCCAATGGGTGCCACTGCTGCACCGGGAAGCCAGGGAACCCCACCCCAGGAGAGAAGAGGAGAGCTTGCTAGTGGCTGCTCAATCTGCACTCCCCCCCAAACCAACCCCCAATGACCTGAGCTCGCTTCCGAACCTTGGTTACCAGCATGGTGTGAGGTGTGGCGTCCAGTACCTCAACCCTTAGTGCCACCAGGCTGGCCAGATTTACAGTTCTTTAATAAATCTACAGTTGTGTTCAACAGAATGGTGTGAGGTTATATTTATTATTTTGCTCTGTAGTGAGTAGGGAAAAAGGTTTAGGGGCTATAACTACAAGGGCCCATTAAAAGGTTCACCTTTTTGCCCACTTATACCTGCAAACCAAGATGAATCATTACTGGCACACCATATCAAATAAGTTAACCAGCATGCCAATGGGACAGCAATTCACTCAACATAATCGCTCACTTGTAGACTATCAGTATTGGTGCTTAAAAACCACTTCAGAACTACTCAGGCAAGAAGGACAAAAGATTTCAAGTTTCTTAAAGGAACACTGTCCACCCTGTTTATTCCTTAAAGTGTCTAGTTTAAATGTTATGATTGGTCACATTGTGTAGAGATCACTGATGTAGTAGGTAGTTTGAGTCCGGTGCCTTTCTTTCTTATCTAAGTGAAAAACAGACTGCCCACCATACTTTTATTACCACACAGAACCATGTTTATTTTCAGTCCTTAATCAACTCCCACTGCATCTTTCCTGGACATGGAAACACCCCAGTACAGTCCAGCCTCTTATGCTTCAATGGAAGGAGAAGAAACTATTTCATTATGAATGAGTGATAGGAGCCAATCTTAAATATGGCAGACTAGATGAACCAGGAGGTCCTTTTCTGCCGACAACTACTATGTAACTATGACTGCACTGTCTGAGGGATGTCTCTAATGTTCAGGAAGCATGCAACATGAATAGATCAAGGATATGAAACAGAAGGTTGGCTATAACTACACCATTAGCATGTGTAATCCCCACTCCAACCCCTTTAGTCTAGGGGTTCTGATGTTACTATAGGCGGAGGGGGGTACAAATCACGAACATCACCAGGAGACCAGCATTGGAATAAATAAATGGTCTTACCTTGCCAGTAGAACTCATAAATGGACAGGAAGCATCTCCTCATGGTGACAGCCGGAATACAGATTGTTGGAACTGCTGGGGACGGGAGAGGTGCAAATACTACTACAGGCGGCAAAATCAGTTAACAGGCAGGAATAATGTCAGCCAAACACTCAAATGGGGATATAGAAAAACAATTTAATTCAGAGCTATAAAATAAATAAATACTTGAACAGCTCCATGAAGCCAAAGGAAAATGAGTTAGACAACAAGTCCTTATCTGCTGTCAAATTCTATGTTTCTGTAAGCTCTAGGTGGCACTATCCCAAAGGCTACTACCCCTGTCTGCTTGGCTAGTAGCAGGTTAAGGTGCCTGAGTTCTGAAACAGGTGCCTCCACCCAGAGGTCAGGGTTGGTAGTGGTCAAGCTAACCTGGGCACAGCCCTATGGGACACTGTAACCCCATCCCCCTTCCTTACTAGTGGCTGGAACAATACACAATAATCACTTTCACAATATCCCTGATAAACCACACAAGTACCCACACTGTTCGCACTTACCACCAGGGCTTTCTTCTGGCCCGGCCCTGGGAACCTCCTGTAAAACAAGGTTATACACAGCAAAAAACAGCAGTACAGTACTCTTGCACAAACTGGAACAACAGTCAGGGTAAATGCAAAAAAGATTTCAATCTGATTTATTTAAGGGGCTTGAACAAGGGAGGGACATAATCAGGTTAATTTGCTCAAAGGCTCTATCAATCAGTTATGCATGCACTTCAGGGTCCATAAACAGTCACACACTCTGGGTACCCAGAGGGAGAATGGTTGGCTAGCCAGGAATGTTGCAGCTGGTTGGGACCCTGTGATGGAAGAAAACAACATGCACAACACACACTATTTGTAATCTGGAGCTGGAGGGCTCAGTTCGTGAAAAGAAAACAACAAGACAATCAGATGACACACTTTTAGATTAGGCTGTTGTTGCAGAGAACTACCCTGATATTTACTTACGATACCCAAGACTGGACATAGGCGGAATGAAAATCGAGACAGCAGGTGGTTGATCTGGAGTGCCAGGACAAGCAGGGCCCACACGATTCACCGAGGCATCGTTCCTGTTCAAGTGTGGAGCAGGGGGCTGATCCCCAGGCAGGTCTCTCATCAGTGGCTTTCTCTGTGCAGTGGGGTAGTCTGGCAGGGCCAGAGTGGCATGGCCCAGGCCGAATGGAGATGAATGCAGATTCAGTCCAATTAGGCTGGATAAAGCTTCTAGCAAGCAGAATACAGTTCACACAGTGGGGAATCAAATCACGACCCACTTTCAATACGCAGCACATTTACATGTAAAAGATTCGATGGTACCAGCAAGCAGAACACAGTTTACACAGTGGGGAACCAAATCACAACCCACTTTCAATACACAGCACATTTACATGTAAGGAAATTCTACTGTACCAGGCAAACCGCTCTCCGGTAACGATCGCAAAGTCTCTGCACAAACCGGGGATTCAAAGGCGAGGTGGAAACCCTGACTGGCTGATCGCATTCAGCAAATCTTCAGTCTTCTTCAGGTTAAAGCCTGGTCACAGTCCAGTGGCTTAAATAGTCCTCATAACTCGAATTCAGTCTGAATAAACTCTATTTTCCCTCTCAGGGACAGCAGGCAGACAGGCAGGCCAAAACTCAGCCCTTTCACAGTTCTCCCATGTAAACTACACAGAACTGCTGCTCAAAATCACTTGAGCTGCTACTTCTTCACTTCTCAGCTCAAAACAAAAACTAGCTGCAGCAGCCTTGGAAATTCTCCAAGAACCAAAAGGTTTGGTTGGCTGATCCTCCTGTCAGTCACAACAAAGGCTCCCCCTTCAGGTACAAAAAGGCGCAAAAAGCCCAAAACTACATTTCCTACAGATTTTGACTCCAGACGGCTCTTGTAGTACAGCTCCATTTTAGGTCCCACCAGTACTGATTGGTTCACTTTGCAGTCCAGGACCAAGATAGTGGAGATAAACAAAACAGTCCTTGCTGCAAAGAAGGCAGGTTAGACAAACTACATTATCATTATCACTCTAAATGATTTTCAGCAAATAGTTACATCCTTCAACAGAGCTCCCTCTCAGATTACTTATGACAGTAATCCAGGCAGCTCATAAAGAGACAGTACACAGAGGCTATACAGGCACGATCTGGCAATCACATTTAAACTGTTAAAACGCAGGACACCAGCCTGGCAGTGAGCATTTAGGCAAGCTCGAGAAAGACTTTTTGGGAACCCCATTTGTAGGGGGGTTACACTCTTCCCTGCCTGGAGAAAACTTGGCATTCACATCAAGTCTGTACCATCATGCATCAGATAACATAAACTTATTACTTTACTATACATATTCACTACGTTTCATGATACTATGTCCATTCTGACAACACATTGTGCGGATTTCACACAGGTAAATTTAACATTACTGTACTGAATCAGGTAATAACTTCTTGTACCTTAAACAATGCAAGAGGGGGCCCTTCCCTATCTGCTAACTTGGGGCTAGAGAGGGCAGGGGCACCATGGTGAGAGGGAAAGACAAGTAACCTGGAATTAGCAGTCAAGCTCAATTTGGGCAGTGAGCTTGGTGAGACATAAACACCTTTGAAACATAGAACATAGAAACATAGACTTTGACGGTAGATAAGGACCGCTAAGCCCATCTAATCTGTCCATTTCCCTACCTACAGGATAAGCTGCAGATCCTAGTTAACCAACAGCCTATTTCTTCCTACCCCCCACAAGAATTGCCTTGTCTGTCCCATGCATTCTTGAATTCTCCCACAGTTTTAGACCCTACAACCTCCTCAGGAAGGCTGTTCCATGTGTCCACCACCCTCTCTGTGAAAAAATACTTCCTCACATTGCCCCTGAACCGCCCCCTCTATCTTTAAATTGTGTCCCTTGTTCTTGCACGTCTCTTTTCTGAAAGATGCTACCCTTTGGACTTTGTTGATTCCACTAAGGTACTTAAAAGTTTCTATCATGTCCCTCCCCCCTTCTTTCCTCAAAGGTATACATATTAAACTGCTTTAGTCTCTCCTCATACAGCTTCTCTTGCAGACCCCGCACCATTTTAGTTGCCCTCCTCTGGACTGCCTCCATCCTGTCTATGTCCTTGCGGAGATGGGATCTCCAGAACTGGACACAGTACTCCAGATGGGGTCTCACCAACTGTCTGTACAGAGGGATAACAACTTCCTGTTTTCTGCTGCTGATGCCTCTCCCTATGCATCCCAGTATACCCCTAGCCTCATAATACTGCCTTCTCACATTGCTTTAACCTTAAGGTCATTTGATATGATTACCCCAGGTCCTTTCCTTTTTGTTGTTGTTACTACCCCCACTGTGTATTCTTCCCTGGGTTCTTGTTTCCCAGGTGCATTATTTTGCACTTCTTTGCATTGAATCCTAGCTGCCATACTTCTGACCATTCCTCCAACCTTGCCAAGTCCCTTCTCATCCTTTCCATGCCTCCTTGTGTATTAACCCTGTTGCAGATCTTTGTGTCATCTGCAAAGAGGCATACTTTTCCTTCCAGTCCCTCTGCAATATCACTTATGAAGACATTAAAAAGGACTGGACCCAATACTGAACCCTGCGGTACCCCACTAGTAACCCCTCTTTCTTCAGAGTGGACTCCATTTACAATTACCTTCTGTGTCCTATTGTCCAGCCAATGTTTTACCCAGGCTACCACCCTGGGACCCACTCCAAGGCTGGTTAATTTGACTATTAATCTTTTGTGTGGGACTGTGTCAAATGCCTTCCTAAAGTCTAGGTAGGCCATGTCCACAGCCCTCCCTGGTCTACTACTTTGGTCACCCAGTCAAAGAAATCTATTAGATTCGTCTGACATGACCTTCCCGCTGTGAACCCATGCTGCCTTGGGTCCTGTGCCCCACTGGCCTCTAGGTACTCAACAATTATTTCCTTCAGAAGTGACTCTATCACTTTCCCTACCACAGAGGTCAAACTGACAGGTCTGTAGCTTCCTGCCTCTGTCTTGTTCCCACTTTTGTGAAGGGGAAGCTCATCAGCCTTCTTCCAGTCCTCAGGTACCACACCATCCTCCCATGATTTGTTGTAAAGGGTAGTCAGTGGTGTCACTAGTTCTCTGTTTAATTCTTTTAGAATTCTGGGGTGAATTCCATCTGGCCCCATTGCTTTGTCCACCTTCAGTTTTAGGAGTTCTTTCAGAACCCTTTCTTCTGTGAAAGGAATGGGATCGACCCCCCCCCTCTCCAGAGTGCTTCTGTTAATTGGATTAGGCACCTTTCCCACTTCCTCTTTTGTGAATACTGAACAGAAGTATTCGTTCAGTATTCCTGCTTTTTCACTGTCACTCTCTGCCCACCCACCATCCATTCTATTCAGCCTCACTACTCCTCCCTTTGTTGGCTATCTTTTCCTCAGTTTGTGCCTTTACTATTCTGACTACCTTACCTGCTTCCTTCTGCCTTAACTGGTACAGTTCTCTGTCCTGCTCCTTCTGTGTTTCCTTATACTTTCTAAATGCTATCTTTTTCTCCCTAACCTTCACCGCCACTTCTTTTGAGAACAATAGTGGCTTTTTCTTTCATTTTGATTTGTTTATTTGCTTCACACAAAGGCTTGTTGCCTCTGTGATGGCAGTTTTGATATTTCCCCATTGTTGCTCCACCCCTCCTTCTGGCCTATTTGCTAGTGCTTTTCTAAGGCACTCTCCCATCTTGCCAAAGTCAGCCCTCCTGAAGTCTAGAACCCTTGCTTTTGTATGGCTTGACTCTGTAGCTGAGTTTATCGTGAACCACACTGTTTGGTGGTCACTTGTTCCCAAATGGCTACCCACTTCTAGATCTGAGATCCTCTCATTGTCCCCATTTGAGAGCACAAGGTCTAAGATTGCTCCCTCATGAGTAGGTTCCAAAACTAGCTGTCTGAGGCATGCCACCTGAAGGGCATCAAGAATGGCCCTGCTTTTGGATGTGGCTGCAGCAAAGGTGCTGTTATTGACTAAAGGGGCTGTTCTTTTCTTTCCAGCATATTTGGGCTGAACTCAAAGGGGGTGCCTGCCAAAGGTGACTTGTTTGCCTTAAGTAATATGAAGTGGGCCCTCTAAGTGTGGCTTATATGGGATCTGCTGGATTAGGAAATTGGTACAAACAGGGCCACTCCAGTCTGTGAAAGTGTATTATTGGGTTGTGGGGTCTCTTGCTCTCTAGATGTGCTCTGGTTTGTAATTGCTTACAAGGGCAAGCTGTGATCTTGGGGGGTTGGTATTAGCTTGGCAACTGGGCAGGGCTACAGCTGTTCAAAAGGGAGTATGCCAGAGGGTTGACGTTGCCTGAAAACTTGGGGGGTTGGCACCAGGAGGGCAGCAGCAACCTATTCCTAAATTGTGGGTCTGTTGCTTCTTGATCTATTTTTGTTTAAGCTGTGGATCTGTGCCTCTGGGTGTGTGGTGCTTATCCCAGATTTCTGTTCAGAAGGGGGAGAGGACAGGAAGGTAATCAGGAACATGCATAGGATAGTGGGGTGTAGTGGATGTGGAGCAGCGGTCATTATGGTAACACTGTGGAGGTTATGGGGTTGCCCTATCTGTATTTAATTTGGGAAGCTGGAGGTGGAATTATGCAGGCTAAGGGGGAGCAGGCACAGATGTGGGGAGGGTTGAAGGTGGGGGCTTATAAGGTACAGTCATGGGATGTGGGGATCTGTTGAGGTGATTGGAGGAGGTGGGGCAGGGTGGGACCATAGCCCAGTTGAGGGGGTAGAGGGGCTTGGGTTTCAAGCTATAACAGTGGTGACTGGACTGGTAAGGGTGTAGGGGGTATCTCAGGGGGGTGGGGAAAGGGAGCCCCAGTTGGAGGTTGGATAAGGGGAGCTCAGGTTAGGCCTGATACACAGGGGCCCCATCGGGTGCCAGGGGGTGAACCCTGTTGAAGGAAGAGTGAGGTATGGGGCCAATGTGAAGCCAGGTTTGGGAGCATTTGGAAGCCGGGGGGGCTTTCAGTCAATTATGGGCTCCACAATGGGCAGTAAACATTGAATAAAGATGGTGGTGGGGCACCACTACTCACACTGGGGCAACCAGGAGGGGTGACCACCCCCCAGCCCCCCCTCCTCTGGCTCCACCACTGTGGAGCCTTGAGCTAGGAGCAATACCTTGGTAGTGAGAGAAGTGGAGTCAGACTCTAGGGTGAGTGGAAGTTTTTTAGTTATTGCTAGAAGTCTCAGTAATAAGTTAGATGAGTTATCATGCAAATTAACTGAAAATAAGATCGACATATGTGCAGTAACTGAAACTTAGTTTACTGATGGAGACTGGGCTACTAGCATACCAGGTTATTCCACAGTGCAAAAAAATCGTTGTAATAAATAGGGTGGAGGTGTGGCATTATACATTAAAGATGGTTTCCAGTATTATGAATTAAATCAATATAACCAACACAATAGTGAAGTAATAGTGGTACAGATTACCTCCCTATCACATCCACTTATAATAGGAGTTGGATATTGTGCACCAGGGTTAGATAGTGTAGATAATGAAAACTTCTTCTTAACTCTAGATAATATTGCTATTGACTCTGATTTCATCTTATTTGGAGATTTTAATCTTCCAGGGATAGACTGGCCTACCCTAAGTACCCATAATAGAAATGAGCATAGATTAGTTCAGTTCATTATGCAAAATGATCTGGAACAGATAATTGCAGAACCCACTAGGAGACAAAATATATTAGATCTAATTATTACAAATATTGAACACTTTTCGATCCCACAAATAAAAGAACCTTTAGGTGATGGTGATCACTCTGTAATTAGTTGGGAATTTTACACAAATAATGTACATATTACAGGGAACTCTAAAATAGCCAATTTCTACAAAGCCAATTATAAACTAATTAAGTAATATTTAAACCATTGGAATTGGCAAGAGGAACTAGTATGTTTAAATACTAGTGAAATGTGGAGTCTTATTAAACAAAAACTTGAATATTGTATAAAAACGTGGATACCCTGTAGGATAAAATATAATAATAAAAATCAAAGATTACCTATCTGGTGGAATTGTAGTATTAAAAAGAATATCAGGAAAAAGAAAATGGCCTTTAATAATTACAAAAAGCATCCAACTACTGAAGCATGGTCTAAGTTTAAACACCAATCTAAAACTACAAAAAACATGATTAAACATGCAAAGAGGACTTCAGAATTAAAATTAGCATCAAATTGTAACGATAATAAGAAGCAGTTTTATAACTGTGTTGGTTCTCTTAAAGGAACCAAGACTGGAGTAGGACCACTCCTTATACAGGACAAGTTAATAGTGGATAATAAGGAGATGGCAAATTAATTTAATAAATATTTTCTCAGTACTTTTAAAGAAAAAGAGAAGGTGAATATGAACAACATATCTGTAGAAGAACCTATCAATCCCTTTACGAATGAGGATGTTACTAAAGTTATAAATAATACTAAATCTACTTGCTCTGCTGGTTACGATGGCTTCCCTTCCATCTTTATTAAATGATTAAGCACAGAACTGGCTGGCATTCTAACCTTACTCTTCAATACATCATTAAGAGAAGGAATGGTAGTGGAAGATTGAAAATTAGCAAATATTACCCCAATTAATAAAAAAGATGCAAAAGATAATGTGAGTAATTATAGACCGAGTAGTCTAACCTCCTGTATTGGTAAAATTATGGAAAGATTACTTCAGCATAGAATCCTTTTACATCTCCAAAATACCAGAAACATCGATATTACTCAACATGGCCTTACCAAGGAAAGATCTTGTATGAGTAATTTAATAAACATTTTTGAGCCAGTAAACAAAGCATTAGAGGAAGGCTTGCCAGTGGACATTATCTATCTGGACTATGAAAAGGCCTTTGATACAGTTTCACATAGGTTATTGTTTGAACAACTTAAAAAACTATTAATTCATCCGTTGATTGTTCAATGGATACACTCATGGTTAAACAATAGAAAACAAAGGGTGGTTTTGAGAGAATATAAATCCGAATGGGGATTAGTTAGCAGTGGAGTGCCACAGGGGTCAGTATTGGGACCAATATTATTTAATATTATGATTTCAGATATGCAGGTAACAAATAGTATTTGGTTACAGAAATATGCAGATGACAGCAAACTTGGAGCCATTGTAAACGATGCTGGATCTGTTGATATACTTCAGAATAATCTAAATAATTTATATTTCTGGGCAACAGATCATAAATTAAACTTTAACATTGCAAAATGTAAAGTAATGCATTTTGGAATAAATAATCCATCAGCAAAGTATTTTATAAGCAGTATCCAACTTGAAGTAACTTCCTCGGAAAAAAATTTAGGTGTGATCATCACAAACAAATAAAATTTGATCATCACACAAATGTCACTGCTAAAAAGTGCCACGGAATACTAAGATGCATACTGAAGAATATAAAAAGGTCGTGAACCTGAGGTCCTGGTACCATTGTTCACATCCCTAGTGAGATTGCACATTGAGTATGGTGCCCCTTTCTGTACGTCTGTCACAATTAGAGACTTGAAAACTTATGAAGTAATGCAGCAAAGATTGACAAAATCAGTAGTTAAGGTAGCACATTTAGACTCTGAGAATAGACTCAGAAATTTGGGACTATATTCTCAACAATACAGGTTTTTCAGGGGAGATATGTGTTGGGCTTACAAATCATGTTATGATGAACTACTTCTTGAAACAAACTGTTTAATGAAACATCCTTCAACAACAAATACTAGATCACATAATCTTAGACTATATGTGGAGATCTGAACAACCACACGTAGAAAACAATTTGTCACTCAGAGAGTACCCAGTAGGCGGAATTCCCTACCTTCACATGTTGTTTGAACAATAGTATTGATTCTTTTAAAAATGACCTGGATTTATTTATGGAAGATAAGAAATATCAGTACCATCATTAGACAAATGATGGCGAGTTCAATCATGGGCCTGTTCCTTGAACTCCTACTCACCTATGAAACTACGAAACTCACCTATGAAGTAAGGGGAAGCAGAGTACCCGGGTGGAGGGATGACAGGAGGGGAGGATTGGGGATGGTATGGGGTGAATGTAGAGGCAGGAGGGTCTGCTAGTAAGGCACAAGGGGGGTTCAACAACCATGGAGGTGGGGTGGCAGGACGGTAGTGGGGATAGGTGGTTTGATGGAGGTCAACTGGATGGGAGGTGAGATTATTACTGATGTAAGTGGGGGGAGCAAGGGGCTTGGATATTGCACTGGATCCACGGGAGAGGATTGAGGGCCTTGTTGGGGCAGGGGTAGACTGGAGTTCTGCTGGGACAGACCAGGTGGATGATGGGGAGTGAGGGGTGGGGGAGCAGGGGGCCCAGAGGTAAGGGCTGAGTACTTGGATGGGGAGCAGACTAATGGGAGTGCTGCTGGGACAGACCTAAGGGGTGGGGCAGGGGGGAGAGAGTAAGGAGGTGAATGGTTGGACAGGAGAGACAGTTGTAATAGAGTGGAAAAGGCACCCGTTGGCAAACAAATAGATGGGAAAGTCAGAGAAAATGGTGAGGTAGTGGGAAGGATGGGAGGTGTGGCAGACAAGGGAGTCAGGCCCAAGGATAAGGAGGAGGTTAAAGTGCTCCTGCTGGAGGACTCCATAATCAGGGGCATTAAGTGGGAGTGGAGGAGAGAAGGGCAGGGCAGTGCTGTCAAGGTCATGAGCATGTCTGGCCTTTCTGTGCACAAGGCAAAGCACTTGGTCTACATTTGGTGAAGGACCGTGGAGAATCCCCAAACATTTTAGTACACCTAGGCATGAACGACATGGAGGGAAACAGTGTGGAGGAGATACAGGCAAGGTTTCGGGAGCTGGCCAGAGTTTGTCATGCCGTGGGGTGTACTGTCTCCTTCTAGAGCCAGCATGAGAAACAAGTAGAAAATCATGGAGGCTAATGAATGGCTCAGAACATGGTGTTTGGCTAGGGGTTGTGGGTTGTTGGGGAACTGGGGTGCAACTTGGGAGGGTAAAGGGCTGTATGCTAAGGATAGGCTGCACTTAAGTTGGGGGGCAGGGAGGTCTTGAAACTAAAGCTGACCGAATTCATCAAGTCTAGGTGGGATTTAAACTTGTGAGGGGGAGGGCTGTGGCTTGAGGCTACTGCAGGCAGGCACAGCAAGGGAGGACTTGGCTTTCTCCCCCCAGCAGGGGGGATGGAGTGCTCAAATGGGACACCCAATAGTACAAGAGGGAACAGGAGCTTACAGTTAACTGGGGGATCTTGGGTTGGGGGGATGGGCGAGGGCAAGGGACAGGGTTGGAGGGTGGTCCTGATAAATGCCAGGAGCATGGGAAATAAGATGTCTGAGCTTCAGGCGATGCTAACAGAAGGGAATGTGGATGCAGCGGCCATCACTGAAACTTGGGCCACACCCCGTAACGATTGGGACCTGAATCTGAGCAGATACGCTGTGTTCAGGAAAGACAGGGACGTGGGGAAGGGAGGTGGGGTAGTACGTATCATTAGAACCTGCATTGATGTATGCAGGGTGGAGGAGGTGGAGGATAATGTAGAGGGATTATAGGTTACCTTGCAGGTGCCTGGAGGAAGGAGGGTCAACCTGGGAGTGGTCTATAGGTCTCCCAAGGTAGGCCTGGTCGCAAACCGAAAAGATCACTGTGGTCAGGGTGGGTAGAACTGTGATGCTGGGGGACTTTAATATGCCAGGGGTTGTCTGAGGAACTATGGCATCCTCATTGACTAGGGAACAGCACCTGCTGGATGTCTTCCAGGATGCATTCCTATCTCAGCTGGTGGCTGACCCCATGAGGGATGGTTGCATCCTAGATGTGGTCCTGCTGGATTGTGATCTGGTCAGGAACCTGGTTGTAGGGGACCCACTGGCTGGGAGTGACCACACCACAGTTTAGTTTTCCCTGGACTGGGGGGGGGGGGTCGCACCAAAATGGTAGTGGTTGACTTTAGGAGAGCAGACTTTGTGGGGGATGGTGGGAATTCTCAAGAGTAATCTAGAGGGGATCAGACAGGATATGAGCATGGAGAGCAGGTGGGAAATTATTAAAAGAGGGCTCATGGAAGCCACCAAGACCTGCACAAAGGTCCAACGCAAAACCGGTAGGGCCAGAAAGCCAAGCTGGTGGACCAGGGTGGTCCAGGAGGTGATGAAGGAGAAGAAAGTGGCTTATAAGAAATATAAGGGCTTGTGAGGGGACACAGATGGGGGGAGTATGATAGGTTATCCAAAAATGTAACCAGGGCGGTGAAATGGGCCAAGGGAAGGATTGACCAGAGGTTGGCACAGAGGATCAGAAACGGGGAAAAAGGATTCTTTAGGTAAATTAGGGAGAGGAGGAGGAAGGTGAAGGGGTAGAATAGTAGACTGAGGTCAGGGAGTGGGTGGGCCGAGGAGGCCAGTGAGCAGGTGGAGGCATTGAACGAATGCTTTGCCTCAGTCTTCACAAGAGATGAGGGAGGGCCAACACCATATGGGGGAAGGGGACTGGTGATGAGGAAGAGATGACCTCAAATCTGGCACTCATCCTCTGCCTACTCCATCAGCTCTGTCTTCAATAATTATCTTGCACCTTGCTGCTCCTGCCATGTCCCTCTCTAATTCCCTTCTCTGAGCCCTGGACAAACCCTATCCCTCTACAGTCACCTTCATTTTACCCTGTGCACACCCAACCCCCACATTTCTAGCTCTCCTCCTATTCCTCCAAATTGCTCCCCCTTACTGGCCTCTCTTGATCTCTCACAGAGTGTAAAGGACCCAAGTGCTCTCCATGGGTCCCTCTCCTACCCCTCAAGGGGCTTGTATCTCTCATCTACTCCCTTCCCCCACCATCTTAAAGGGGTCTGTCTAGGACACTGCCTTATCCCCTTCTCTCTGGTCCCCCAGTCCCCTTGCAGGGTTCCTCATATCCTGAGGAGATCTCCTGGGACACAATTCTTCCCTCTCCCACACTTCACCCCCCCCTTCCCTTTCCCCCTTTTCTTTCACATAAGCACTTGTTTACTTATTATTGTCCACTCTTTCTACGTATTATAGTATATTACATATTATGCGCAACACTGCTGTAACACTGTAACACTTACCTTACAACTGTATGTTAATGTTGATCTTGTAACTTGAATGTTTAATGTCTCATTCCTATTATACCCCTCCCCCCAGGTCGCATCAGGAGACGAGTAACTTGTCGCTCAGTGTGCCTTCCTGGTAAAATATTTCAATAAATAAAGGGTGGGGCTCTCTGCTGAAATTCCTGTTGGCAGGGTGAGAGAGGCCCTTAAGTCACTAAGAATGGGTAAGGCATGGGGTTTGGACAGCCTCCATCCCATGGTGCTTAAGTAGATGGCAGATGTTCTTGCTGTACCTTTGACAGACCTTTTTAACTCCTCCCTTCAGATGGGTTGGGTGCTACAGGATTGGAGGATAGCTCATGTTGTGCCTGTCCACAAGAGTGGCTCACGGGATGAGCCGGGTAACTACAGGCCTGTTAGCCTGACATTGGTGGTGGGCAAGCTGATGGAGGCCATCTTCAAAGAGAAGCTGGAGGTGTTTCTGGAGATGCGGGGCCAGCTGGATGACCACCAACATGGCTTTGCTCAGGGCTGATCGTGTCAGACCAACCTTGTGGAGTTCTATGATTGGGTGACAAAGGTGGTGCACCAGGTAAGGCCAGTGGATGTTCTCTTTCTCTACTTCAGCAAAGCATTTGACTCAGTTCTGCACTCCGGTATGCTAAACAAACTGGGGGAATGGGGGTGGGGAAAGATAGTGAAGTGGATAGATAACTTAATAATTGGGAGGTTTCAGAGGGTGGTGGTCGGGGGGTATCATCTCCTAGGAGAGTCATTAGCGGGGTCCCACAAGGGTCTGTGTTGGGCCCACTCTTGTTTAATGCTTACATCTTGGACATCAGGGACAGCATCAGGAGTGAGATGAGCCTCTTTACTGATGACTCAAAGCTGAGGGGTGGTGGTGGATGGGGAGGAGGGTAATAGTGCCCTGCAGGGGGACCTGGAGGCTATGGAGAGGTGGGGACGCACTTGGAAACTACGGTTTAATGACAAGAAGTGCAGTGTTCTCCATTTGGGGCCTAGAAACCCTGACCAGGAGTACTTTTTGGGTAGGGAGAAACTGCAGGCTTCTGGGGAGAAGGGTCCTGAAGTGGTCATGGATGGCAAAATGAATAACTCTGAGCAAGGTAGGTGGGCTGCAGCTAAAGCAAATAAAATGCTCAGGTGTATTGCCAGGGGGATAACTTTGAGGAGTCGGGAGGTACTTCTACCTCTGTATAACTGCCTGGTTAGACCACACCTTGAGTGTTGTGTGCAGTTTTGGTGTTTGTACTTGAAGGACATTGCACTGTTGGAAAGGGTCCAGAGGAGGGCGACCAAGATGATATGATTGATCCTATAAGGAGAGGCTTAATGAGCTAAACATGTATTCCCTGGAGGAGAGGAGGGATGGGGGGGATATGATTGAGGTTTTTAAATAGCTCAAGGGAGTAAACAAGGTCAGCTCAAATAAGGTGTTCCAGCTGAGGGAGGATGGGACCACAAGGGGGCATTCCATGAGGCTGGTTGGAGCGAGGCTCAGGGGGCAGACTAGGAGGTGATATTTTACTGAGAGGGTGGTGGACCCATGGAATGCACTGCCTGTGGAACTGGTGGCTGTTGATATAGTAGGAGGAGGATTCAAAAGGGGCTGGGACAGGTATAAGGGCAGAGCGAAGCAGTGGAAGGCTTCACCCTGCCCTTCAGCTTCAGCTCCCAAATGGAGCCATGAACAGCATCACAGGAGCCTGTTTTCAACAACTGCAGACTCTCCTGCAATTCAACTCCCAAAAGGAGCCCTGAACAGCACTGCAGGAGCCTGCTTTCAACAACTACAGGTACGGAGGAGCCCTCCGAACTGCCGCACATCCACCTTGCTGGACTAGTGTTTCTGTAAAATGATTTAAGTAATTTCTTATCCACTGAGCAGTGACGATAGTTTCATTTCATACTGCCTGACCTACATTTACAAGCCTGTTTGTATGATATTGCAGCATTGCGTTAACTCCATTTTTAATGTAAATCCGGTTGTACTCAGCAGTTACCTTTAATCCTCTGGCATGCCTGAGCTTTAAGTTACTGTGCTTTAGCATTTGAATTTCAGCCTGTTTGTTTGCTGATGTAGTTTGCTTAATTCAGACTTACCTCTGTGTCATCACCACTGTTCTTTGGCTGCACATGTGCAGTGACTGTCTCCCCTCCCCCTCTGTTGTACCCCTTTCTGATCTTCCTGCTTCAGTGTCTCTTTCCTTTGTTCCCCAAAGCTACACCCACTCTAATTTCTTTTTTTATAATTTAAAGTTTATTGATACATTTTCCGACATAAAAGGCAGCATTTAGTAAAAATGACAGAGACTCACTGATACATTGTTGAAAAGAAGCTGCCCACCCCCCAACCTCCCCTTACTGCAGTAACCCAGCCCTATACCCGTGGATGCCGAGCACCTAGCCAAAAGCCATGCAGAAACATTAAACCTAGAATAGGTTTAGCTTGGAACCAGAGAGATTAGTGAGTGGAAGGGATCCCAAATTCTAGTATAAACTGCCAGTCTATTGTGAAGACTGGCTATCGCTTTTTCTATATACAGGTTGGATAGTACTTCTCTTATCCATTCCTGGAAAGAAGGGGAGGACCTGTCTTTCCAGTGATGAAGAATTATTTTCTTAGCTGATAGGGCAACCATGGAAATGTGGAATTTGCATACCCTAACTCTGATAGAGGACAGGTCCCCCAACAAGCAAATCTCAGGAGTAAAATATTCATGGAGGCCCAACAGGGGGTCTAAGGAAGTTTGGATTGAAACCCAAAAGGGGGAAATTTTTGGACAGGACCAAAGCATGTGAAAAAGTGTGCCCTCTTCCTGTAAACATTTATTGCACATGTCTGAGTTTAGGTAGCCCCACCTGTGCAATTTGGCCGGGGTATAGTATAGGTTGTGCAATAAATATATAGGTTGTGGTATTGCATGAGGCACAGTCTATCTTGAGAAATGAATTTATGACATGACTTCCAGAGAGTGTGCCAATCCAACTGAAGATGAGGGAGAAAATTACTTCAAAATCTTGACGGCCCGAATGAACCCACAAACTTTTTATGAAACAAAACCTGATATTATTTAGAGATTGCACCAGAAGAGCCAGAAAGTGGGGATACTTCGGATATCAGAGAAGAGATATTCTGGGAAGGGGAAGTACTGCCCAAGGTAATTACAAGTAAGTGTTTCAGTTGCAGGGCTTTAAAGTAGGAAGAAGCCACGACAAAAAATTTCCTAACCATCTCTTCCACTGATAACCAATGCCCCCCACCATCAGTAAAGGCCAGGAGCTTCCCCTCTTCCAGTTGAGGCAACCAATGATGGGAAATCTGAGTCTTGTTAATAGTAAATGACGAAGAGTTCAAGATAGACTGGGCCAGGTCCAGATGGGGCAAATACTGCAAAAAGGAAAACATCTGAGAGTAGACCTTTAGAGAGGTCCTTATCATGGGACTACCCACTCTAATTTCTGAATATCTCCTTCCCTTCTAGGCTGTCCTGCAATTCAGCTCCCAAACCAAGGGCTTGAATGTGTTACTAAGCTTGCTAAAAAGCAAGAATATACCTAGGTCTCATTGAATCGTAAGGGTGCATTTTGGGAACCTGTCTGAGTGCTCCTGGGTGAAAGATTGTACTGCATCCCCTAAAAAGGGTACGTATCTGAGCATATTAACTGGGTATGCTAGTATAAGGTTCACATTTGATCCCCAGGATTCAAGGCTAGTAGGTGATTCAGATCCAAAACAGACAGGAGGGTTACCCTGTCTGTCCCCTGTTCACACTATTGCACTTTGAGATTGGCACTGTGGGAGCAGAAAGCCTGACCTGCGGAGTGCTTTTGTGACAGATCTGGTTGACAGCGATGCGATTTAGAAGTATTTGGTAACAAAAGCTTTAACAGTTCAGTGTGTCAGATTAATACTGTACAGCTCACGTGCAAAATAAGGCAGTGATTTTTAAAAAAGTAAACAGAACTATATAATTTTGCTTACAATCTAAGTTCCTACCAGTTTTATTTTTTTTTCGAGTGCAAGTTAATGTAGCTAAAGTTAAGGCTTCCAACTATAATGAGCACTCTGCAGACTACCTGAAGCAGTTGTGCCAGGAGAGTGGAGTCCAGCATGAAGGCAGAACCAAAAAGCACCTCATAGAGGCTCTGGTGGCAGCCGATGCCCAGAGCCTCGAGTCACAGTCTGTGACTGAAAAGGACAGAACCTTGGGCATGGAGGGGGCATGGTCCAGTGCATTGTCTAAATCTGGTGAAGAGGACAGCAGGGCCAGTGCAAGCCAAGGGCCACAGCAGCAGGGGAAGGTCACCAACATTCTGGATCCAGAAGCAATCAGGCTGCAGATTGAGTTGCGGAGAATGGAGCTGGAATTTGAGCAGAAGAAGTTCCAACTGGAGATGGAAAAAGAGGAGAAGAGGGAGCAGCTTCAGTGAGCCACAGAGGAAAGAGAGAGACAGCTACAGTGAGAGGTGGAGCAAGAACAGTGAGAAGCTGAGCGAGAACAGCAAGAGGCTGAAAGACAGCAGCGAGAAGCTGAGTGAGAAGAGCATGAGCGCCAGAGGCAACATGAACTGGAGAAGCTACGACGCCAAATACCAGCACCAAACCAGGTAAATAGCCTGGGTTTGACTGGAACTCCAGGACTGGATTACAAACTAAATTCTAAATTGATAGCTGAATTTAAAGAGGGGAAATGGATGCCTTTTTAAATTCCTTTGAAAAAGTATGCATTCAGGCAAATTTTCCCAGAGAGTCCTGGAGCTTCCAGCTACCCACGCTACTTACCGGGAAGGCTTGGGATGCACTGGGTCAAATGGACAATGAGGACAGTAATGATTACAGTAAACTTAATGCTGCACTTTTAAAAAAATGTGAACTAACAACAGAGGCATACAGATCTAAATTCCATAAGCTCAGAAGTCCTGACATGAGCTATGAGGAGCAAGCCGCTAAACAACGTCCACTGTTAAAACGTTGGTAGGAAGAAATTGAAGTAAACACTGTTGAGAACATTGAAAATGCTGTACTGTTAGAGCAGTTTTTTGGGGCATGCCCAGCTGAGCTGAAAACCTGGCTGGAGGACCGAGATCCAAAAACAGTGCAAGAGACTGCTGAACTCTTGGACTGCTATGCCAGGAGCAGACCTGCTCTGAGGATGAATGGGGCAGGAGTGGCAGTGCAGAAAGAAAAAGGCGAGCCTACAGGGCAGCTAAAACCCTCACTGGTGTAACCCCCCTACAAATGGGGGTTCCCGAAAAAGTCTTCCTTGAGCTTGCCTAAATACTCACTGCCAGGCTGGTGTTCTGTGTTTTAGCAGTTTAAATGTATTGCCAGAGAGTGCCTGTATAGCCTTTGTGTACTATCTCTTTAAGAGCTACCTGGATTACAGCCATAATTAATCTGAGAAGGAGCCCTGTTAGAAGATATACTTGTTTGCTGATCATTTGTTAGAGTAGTAATAACACTGCTGTTTGTCCTAACCTGCCTTCTTTGCAGCATGGACAGTTCTGTTTGTTTCCATCATCTTGGTCCTGGACTGCACAATGGGACAATCAGTACATTTGGGACTCTAAAATGGAACCTGACTACAGGGGCTTGGTGGGGCCAAAACTTATAGGAATTGTAGTTTTGGGCTTTTGGCACCTAAAATAACCTGGAGGGGGAGCTCTTGTTGTGACTGACAGACAGATTAGCCAATCGAACCATTTAGATCTTGGGGAAAGTCCCACACTGCTTGCAGTTTCAGTTAGATCTGAGTTGGGAAGAGAAGAAGTAACAGCTTGAGATAGTTTGAGCAGCAATCCATAGTGGATTCGTGTAGGAGAACTGTGGAAAGGCCTGAGTTTGGCCTGCATGCCTGCCTGCTGTTCCTAAAAGGGAATTTGTGCTTTTTTCGGACTGAATCTGAATTTGTAGAGCGAATTAAGCCATTGAATTGTGACCAGGCTTTAACCTGAAGAAGACTGAAGATTTGCTGACTGCGATCAGCCTATCAGGATGTCCAGCTATCCCTAAACTCCCAAATTGTGCAGAGACTTTGTCATTGCGACCAGAGATCCATTTGCCTGGTACAGTGGAATTTCTTTACATGTGTATGTGCTGTGTGCTTATAGTGGGTCGTGGTTTAGTTCTCCACTGTGTGTCTGAACTGTGTTTTGCTCACTAGAGGCTGCATCCAGCTCCACGAACTGAATCCATATCCATTTCCATTTGCCTGGGCCCTGCTACACTGGACCAGCCAGAATGCCTGCTACGCAGAGAAAGTCATTGATGAGAGACTAGCCTGGGGATCAGCCCCCTGCTCAACGCCTTGAACAGAAACAACGCCTTAGTAATTCGTGTGGACCCTGCTTCTCCGGGCACTCCAGCTCAACAGCCTGCAGTCTCAATTTCCTCCTGCCTGTGTCCAGTAGTGGGTATCATGAGTAAACATCAGGGTAGCCTCCTGCAACAAGAGCTAAATCTAAAAGTATTGTCATCTGATTGGCTTGTTGCCTTTTCTTTCACAAACTGAGCCCTCCAGCTCTGGATTACAAATAGTGCGTGTTGTTTTTTTATTTTATTTTATTTACTTGAGTCTAGGATTACAAAGTACCTTTCAGCCGGGGCTCTTTTACAAAGATTCCATGTCAGTGAGTGCAGGCATACATTTTCAATTACAGTATAGAACAATCAGTAACACTGATGGTCGTACATGTTATTACAAGAATTACTGCATGAAACACAGGGAAGTGTACACAAACGGGAAAAGAAGAAATGAGAGGTAGGGAAAGGAGAGGGTGAGGGGTGAGACAGGGACAGGAGTATAGCAGCCTAGGGGGCTTTGTCAAGGACGGACAGGGGTAAGTGCATCAGAAGGACTGTGGTGGAGGCAAGTGCTGGGTGGAGGGGCAACAACAGGCAGCAGAAAACAAAGAGCAGCTAGGTGAGAGTACTGATTAGTCATGGCAGTTACAGGTGCTAGAGGCAAGAAGAGCGAGGTGAAGCTTGGACTTGAATGCACCCAGCATCGGTGAGGCAGAGATGTCACTACTGAGACTATTTAGCCAGCTGGGTGCCCTATATGCAAAGGACCTTTGGCCTTGGGATATGCGACAGTGGGGGATTTGCGGGAGTTGAGGTTTAGACCTCCTGGTGTTACCATTGTTGTTTCTGAGTTTAAGGAGAGAGCAGACACCAGGAGGGGCACTGACCATCATTATTTTCTTTGCTGTGATGCAGGTTTGATATTTTATTCAGCTGTTGAGTTACAGCCACCCAGCTAGGGAGTAAAGGTTGCAAGTATGGGTGAGATGGTGGGATCTGGTGACGAGTCATCGATCTTTATTGAGGGAGGTAGAAACAGGAGAGGAGATCGTGGCAGAGCCATAAATGATAAGTCCATAGTCAAAGATGCTATCAATGGAGCTCTGGATGGCAACTGATAATGCTTCAGGGGTTAGATGTTTCCTGTGACGGAACAGTAGGCCCAGTCTGATGTTAGCAGCTTTCGACACAGTATTAATGTGGGCAGCATATGAGAGGTGGGAGTCAAGGGTGATGCCAAGGTATTTGAAGGATTGGACTTATTCAAAAGTGACTCCTTGCTTGGTTTTGATGGAGAGGTGATACTGCTTATGTTTGCTTTGATAGCTGCTGAAGATCATGGTCTTTGTTTTTTTCTGGTTTAGGATCAGTTTGTGCTTTAAGAACCAGTTTTCGACTGATGCGAAGCCACGCTGGAGGTTTTCTTGCAGTTGTATTGGATCATGGTGGGAGGCTAGGATTACAGTATCATCTGCATAGACTACGATTTGCTCTGGAGAGGAATCTGGTAGTGCATTCAGGAACAGGCTAAAGAGGAGGGGGCCCAAAATAGATCCCTGGGGACACCAGAATGGACAGGTCTGGCATCTGAGTGCGTGTCAGCAATTTTCACTCTTTGAGACTGGTTGTCTACGTAGCTTTTGAACCAGTTTACAGAGTTGGGTGAGAGACCCACTTTCCGGAGTTGGACAAGCAGGAGGCCGTGGTGGACAGTATCAAAGGCCTTTGTTAAATCAATGAAGGTAGAACCAGTTTGCTGCCTGTTATCCTATGATTGGTGGATGGTGCCGGTGAATTCAGGTAGTGCCATGGAGGTGCTATGATTCTTTCTAAAACCATGTTGCTGCCTGCACAGTATGTTGTGCTAGTCTAAGAAGTCATGTCAGCTGGTCTGTGACAATACGTTACAGTGCCTTTGAGAGGGGAGGTAGGATGGAGATTGGACGGAAATTCTCATGGGCAGTTTTGACACCACTTTTGTGTATAGGAGTTACAGTGGCAGATATCCATTAGTCAGGGAACTGGCTGAGGCTGAGGGAGAGGTTAAAAATCCTGGTTAATGGCCTGAGTACTTCTTTAAGGGTGAGGGATAGAAGTTTGAGGTCTAGTGAGTCATTGCTGGTTCAGGACTTGCTAATGGTTTTGGTAACATAATTGCGAACCTGGTACATCTTGACCACTTTAAAGTAGAAGGGGGGTGACTAGTGGAAGCAGTATAAATTGAGGACATAGAATCGTCCTCTTCTTTGAAAAAATCAGGGGGGAAGTACACTACTAAGATCAGTAAAGGCAGTATTAAAGGTGTCCACAATGATTTTCGGGTGGAGTGTAATATCTCCATTTATGCTGAGTACCGATGGGGTGGATTTTGACTGCTTCCCAGTAACTTCTTTTATGTTGTTCCAGAAGTCTCTTCCATTGCCCCAGGAGGGACTGAGAGTACACCTGGAGAGGTGAAGGTCTATACTGTCATGATGGTCTGCATCTGACCACAAAGGGAGCCAAGAGATTCTAAGTGACAGGTTTAAATGCTTCCTTGGCAAGCTTTTAAACTAGCCATGGGGGAGGTGCTAATAAGAGGCAGGAAATGTCAAGCCTCCCCCCACAAAACATGACAGGTAGTAAGGTACACACTGAGGTACAGTGCTCAACAGAGGGCGGGACAGGAGTAAATGGAAAAATAGACAAGGGCAAAAAGAGCAGGGATGGGGGAAAAAAGGATAAAGCCAACATTAAATGGAGGGCAATGAGTACCAATGCCCGTAGTCTGGGAAACAAGCTTCCTGAGTTAGTAGATTTGATGGAAGATGAACAATTGGATATTGTGGCAGTCACGGAAACATGGTACATGGAGAACCATAACTGGGATGTCAACATACTGGGGTACACAGTCTACAGAAAGGGACAGGGAGGGGAAAAGAGGAGGTGGAGTAGCTCTATACATAAGGGAAGGGATCAAAGCTACAGAACTAAGACTAAAGGGGGAGAACAAGAGGCACTCTGAGTCACCTTGGAGACAGGGAATGGCATCACAATCTGCACAGGGGTTGTATACAGATCCCCATCTCAAGGGGAGGAAATGGACAAGAAAATGATAGAGGACATTCTCAAAATGGCTGAAAAAGGGGAGATACTGTTGAAGGGGGACCTGAATATGCCAGATGTTAACTGGATGACATGTACTGCAGCCACATCCAAGAGCAGGGTCATTCTTGATTCCCTGCAGGGGGCAGGCCTTAGACAGCTAGTGCTGAAACCCACTCGGGAGGGAGCAATACTAGAACTGTTACTCTCAAATGGAGAGAGGATCACAAATTTAGAAGTCAGTAGACATCTTGGAACAAGTTACCACTGCACAGTGTGCTTCACAATAAACACAGCCATGGAGACGAGTCATACAAAAACAAGCATACTGGACTTTAGAAGGACTGACTTTGGCAAAATGGGTGACTACCTGAGAAA
Source organism: Neoceratodus forsteri (assembly GCA_016271365.2). Lineage (NCBI taxonomy): Eukaryota > Metazoa > Chordata > Ceratodontiformes > Ceratodontidae > Neoceratodus > Neoceratodus forsteri. The sequence continues at coordinate 157,513,438 of CM057458.1, read as the reverse complement.
TACACTAGCAAATGGCCAAAAAGGAGGGTTGGAAGACCAAGGCAGAAAAATCAAAACTACCATCATAGAGGCAACAAGCCTTTGTGTAAAACAGATAAAGAAAACAAAGCAGAGTAAAAAACCACTATGGTTCTCAAAAGAGGTGGCAGGGAAGGTTAAGGAGAAAAAGGCTGCATTCAAAAAGTTTAAGGAATCACAGAAGGAGCATGATAGGGAACCGTATCAATTAAAGCAGAAAGAAGTGGGGAAGGCAGTCAGAACAGCAAAAGCCCAAACCAAGGAAAAAATAGCCAGTTCAGTTAAGAAGGGGGATAAAACCTTTTATAGGCACATTAGGGAGTATAGTAAGGTTAAGGGAGGAATAGTGAAGATTAATAAGGGAGAAGGGAGGTGGGCAGAGGGAGGCAGTGAAAAGGCAGAGTTACTGAATGAATACTTTTGCTCAATATTCACAAAAGAAGATGAAGAGGAGTTACCTAATTCAGACAAAAGAAGCACTCTGGGTAGGGGGGTTTGACACCAGTCCATTTACAGAAGAAAGAGTCCTGAAAGAACTCCTAAAACTCAAGGTGGACAAAGCAATGGGGCCTGACAGGATTCACCCCAGAATCCTAAAAGAACTAAGGGAGGACCTAGTGACACCACTGACCACACTTTTTAACAAATCATGGGAGGATGGAGTGGTACCCGAGGACTGGAGGAGGGCAGATGTGATTCCCCTTCACAAAAGTGGGAGCAAGGCAGAAGCAGGAAACTACAGACCTGTAAGTTTGACCTCAGTGGTAGGGAAAATTGATTTATTATGTATTTGTTTTTGTTAACCAGGTAGGCACACTAGACAACAAATGCCTATTTTCAGGTGCGACCTGGGAGGTTACAAAACAGAAAAACATGGTACAGTATCACGGTATCATACAAGCACAATACAGAGAACATGGTACTTAGTCATGGTTACAAACCACCCATAGTACAGGTGGGCCGGGGAAATATCAAAACAGAGAACAGAGTACATAGTCAGGAGGCTAGCGGACCCACATATGGGGGCGGGGTACAAAAACCGACAGAATAGGCAAGAAAGCAAACACGTAGACCACCACAGCTAGAGACTGAGAATGTTGAGAGAGTGTGGCATCCAATGCAACTAGTCAATACACCTGGAAAGGAGGTAGTCCTAAGGTGAGGAGCCAAGGGGAGCTAGACAGGAAGCCAGGGGAAGGGGTGGGCAGGGACCATCCAGGAGAGGACCAGGTAAGTAGGCGATGGGGAGAGAAGGCAGGGAAGTAGGTCAGCAGGGAGCTAGATGGTGCAGAGAGAGGTAGGGAAGGACATGGGGACCACCACGACAGGCCTGGATAGGCCTGCAGACTGAGAGAGGCCCTATAGTTGCGAGCCCCAGAGAGTGGGGCAGGAAAGATGAGGGTAAGGCAAGAGCTACAAGGGAGGGGACAATGGGCGATAGGGGAGAGGAAATGATGGAATCACTTCTGAAAGAAAGAATTGTTGAGTACCTAGAGGCCAACAGGGCACAGGACCAAAAGCAGCATGGATTTACAGCAGGAAGGTCATGTCAGACGAATCTAATCAATTTCTTTGACTGGGTGACCAAAGTAATAGACCAGGGAGGGGCTATGGATATGGCCTACCTACACTTTAGCAAGGCATTTGATACAGTCCCGCACAAAAGATTGATAATCAGGTTAGCCAGCCTGGGAGTAGGTCCCAGGGTGGTAGCCTGGGTAGCAAACTGGCTGTACAACAGGACACAGAAGGTAATAGTGAATGGAACACATTCCGAAGAAAGGGGGGTCACTAGTGGAGTACCTCAGGGCTCAGCACTAGGTCCAGTCCTCTAACATCTTTATAGGTGACATTGCAGAGGGTCTGGAGGGAAAGGTATGCCTCTTTGCAGATGACACAAAGATATATAACAGAGTTGATACACAAGGGGGGGTAGAAAAGATGAGAAGGGACTTGGCAAGGTTGGAGGAATGGTCAGACATGTGGCAACTTAGATTCAATACAAAGAAGTGCAAAGCAATGCACCTGGGAAACAAAAACCCAGAAGAAGAGTACACAATAGCAGGGGAGGTACTAACAACAACAAAAATGGAAAGGGACTTGGGGGTAGTCATATCATAGATACATAGATACATAGACAGTGTCGGCAGATAAGGGCCTATGGCCCACCCAGTCTGCCCATTTGAGCTTGTAAGTTCAGTTTATGTTTTCCTAGAAGTCTGTTGCCCCTTACCCCTGACCTCCAGAATTCCTTTATGTCTATCCCATGCATTCTTAAATCCCGTGATTGTTTCAGCCCCCACCACTTCCTCTGGCAGGGTGTTCCACTTGTCCACCACCCGTTCTGTGAAGAAATTCTTCCTCATGTTTCCTCTGAATCGTCCTCCCTCTAACTTCATCCCATGCCCTCTAGTACTGGAACATCTTTCTCGCTTAAAAATAGTGTATTCCTGCACCCTGTTCCTCCCTGTGAGATACTTGTATGTCTCTATCATATCCCTCTCCCTCCTCTCCTCCAGGGAGTACATGTTCAGTTCCTTCAACCTGTCTTCATAGGACTTGTGATGCAATCCATGCACCATCTTTGTTGCCCTCCTCGGAACCTTCTCTACCCTGTCTATGTCCTTACGTAGGTATGGTCTCCGGAACTGTACACTGTACTCCAGGTGGGGCCTCACTAGTGTCTTTTATAGCAGAATTATGACCTCCCTTTTCCTGCTGGTGATACCTCTGCCTATACATCCCAGCATCCTATTTGCTTTACCTGCTGCCTTGTCACACTGTTTCCCTACCTTGAGGTCATCAGAGATGATAACCCCAAGAGCCCTTTCTTGCTTGGTGCATGCTATATCCTCATCACCCAACTGATATATTGTGCCAGGGTTTTTTTTCCCCATATGCATTATCTTGCACTTCTTTGTATTGAATTTCAACTGCCAAACTCCTGACCATTCTTCAAGTTTCTGCAGGTCCCTTCTCATTCTGTCTACACCCTCTGGTGTGTCTACTGTGTTACAGAGCTTTGTGTCATCAGCGAACAGTAAAATTCTGCCTTCTAGGTCCTGTGCAACGTCACTGATGAAGATGTTGAATAGGACTGGTCCCAGCACTGATCCCTGTGAATCCCACTGGTCACTCTTCCTCTGTGGAGTGACAGCCATTTACCACCACCCTCTGTGTCCTGCCACCCAGCCAGTTACCTACCCACCACACTATTGTCCTGCCCACACCCATATTCCCCAGTTTGTGTAATAGTCTTCTGTGTGGCACAGTGTGAAAGGCCTTGCTGAAGTCCAGATAGGCCATGTCCACTGCCCTCCCCTGATCCACCTCCCTAGTCACCCAGTCAAAAAATTCAACGAGGTTGGTCTGACATGACCTCCCCCTGGTGGGAGATGATCTAAAGGTGGGTAAGCAATGTGAGAAGTCAGTAAGGAGAGCCACGGGGATACTGGGATGCATAGGAAGGGGCATCACAAGTAGAAAAAGGGAAGTGGTTATCCCTCTGTACAGACAGTTGGTGAGACTCCATCTGGAGTACTGTGTGCAGTTTTGGAGACCTCATCTACGAAAGACATAGACAGGATGGAAGCAGTCCAGAAGAGGGCAACTAAAATGGTGCAGGGTCTGCATCAGAAACCATATGGAGAGAGACTGAGAGAGCTTAATATGTATACCCTTGATGAAAGGAGGGATGGGGGACATTATAGAAACATTCAGTACCTCAAGGAATCAACAAAGTCCAGGAGGGTAGCATCTTTCAGAAAAAGAGATATGTAAGAACAAGGGGGCACAATTTAAAGATAGAGGGGGGATAGTTATGGGGTAATGTGAGGAAATTTTTTTTCACGGAGAGAGTGTTGGACACATGGAACCGTATTCCTGGAGAGGCTGTGGGGTCTAAAACAGTGGAGGAATTCAAACATGCATGGGACAGACATAAGGCAATTATAGTTGGGGGTGGCAGGAAGTAGGCTGTTGGTTAACTAAAATCTGCAGCTTATCCAGTAGGTAGGGAAATGGGCAGACTGGGTGGGCCAAGTGGTCCTTATCTGCCATCAAAGTCTATGTTTCTATGCTTGAGTTAGTAAGAGTGTTCTTGAAATAGGCTGATTTCATTTGTCGAATAGATTTGGTGCAGTCATTCCATGCACGTTTGTAGTTAGTGATGTCAATTTGCTTCCCAGTGGTTCTAGCGAGCTCCCAGAGGTTGTCCCTTGCCTTTAGCTACCTTAGAAGGTCTCCTGAAAGCCAGGGGTTACAGAGGGCTTTTACATTTTGCCTTTTAAGTGGAGCGAATTTGCTGCTGGCCTCGTTAAAGATTTTGATGAAGTGGTCCAGAGCAATGTTCACATTAGTTGCTGTGAAGATTGGTGACCAGTCCTCTTGGAGGAGGTGGGATTTGAGATGAATTAATTGGCCATGAGGTAGAACTCTACAGGTGGCGTTTTTTGGGGGAGGTTTATTCAATTTGTTAGACCAGAAGCAGCTGACAGTGGAGTGGTCACTGAGTGAATGTGGGAGGACAGTGGTGTTTGAAATTAGGGTGGGGTGGCTGGTAAGGTATGGCTTGTGCATGTTGCTTTCTTCCATCACAGGGCCTCAACCAGTTGCAACGTTCCTGGCTAGCCCACCGTTTTCCTACCTGGGTACCCCGAGTGTGTGACTGTGTAGGGGCTCTGAGCTGCATGCATAACTGTCTGATTAATATAGCTTTTAAGCAACTCAACCTGATTACGCCTCTCCCTTGTTCAAGTCCCCTGAATAAATCAGATTTAATTTTGTTTGCATTTAACCTGACTGTGGTTCCAGTTTGTGCCAACAGTATTGTACTGTAGCTAATTGCTGTGCTTAACCTTGTTTTACAGGGGATCCCTAGGGTCATGCTAGAGGAACCAACCCTGTTGGTAAGTGCAAACAGTGTGGGTAATTGCCTGGTGAATAAGGGTCATTGTGAAAGTAATTATTGTATATTGTTCAGGCCACTAGAAGGGGAAAAGGGGGGGTTGCAGTGTCCCAGATGGCTGTGCCCAGGTTAGCTGGACCACTAACAACCCTGACCTCTGGGTGGAGGCACCTGTTTCATTACCCAGGCCCCTTAACCTGCTACTAGCCAAGCGGGCAGGGGTAGTAGCTCTTGGGATAGCGCCACCTAGGGGTTACACTGTGTCCACTGAAACCAGGTAGCCCAGGTTACAAAGAAAAGATTTACCTGAGAAAAGAAATGATAGAAACATAGAAGCATAGAATTTGACGGCAGATAAGGACAGCTTGGCCCACCCAGTCTGCCCATTTTCCTACCTAACAAATAAGCTGCAGATCCTAGTTAACCAGCAGCCTACTTTCTCCTACCCCCCACTAGGACTGCCTTATGTCTGTCCCATGCATTCTTGAATTCCACCACTGTTCTTGACTCCACAACCACCTCAGGGAGGCTGTTCAATGCATCCACAACCCTCTCTGTGAAAAAATACTTCCTCACATTACCTCTGAGCCATCCCCCCTCTATCTTCATAGAAATATAGTATTGTACTGTTGCTATTTGTTGTGTTTAACCTTGTTTTACAGGGGATCCCCAGGGTCAAGCTAGAGGAACCAGCCCTAGTGGTAAGTGCAAACAGTGTGGGTAATTGCCTGGTGAATAAGGGTCATTGTGAAAGTAATTATTTTATATATGTTGGGTTTGCAAAGAAACTAGACATATTGCAAGACAGTGTCCCAAAAGGACAGTGTACAAAGTGGTACTAGAAAAGAAGTAGGTTGTTTGTGTGTCCCTGAGAGCATGCCAGTAAACATGAGGGAACACATGCACTCAGTCACTGTGAATGATATACAGACACACGGGTTAAGAGACACGGGGGCATCCCTGACTTTAGTAAAAGAGGATTTGGTAGAGCCGGATCAGTTTATACCCAATCAATTTGTGACTGTATGGGGATTCACTGGGGGGACTTGCCACTCACTAGTGTCCTCCTAGAGTGGGGTATGTCAGGGGGAACTGTGCAAAAGGTTGCCGTAGCTGAAATTTTAGCTGTTGATGTAATCTTTGGCAACAATCTCAAATGGGATGGTGTGTGCAGTTACCCGCAGCCAAGCAGCAAATGAAAATTGTAGTTCCCTGGACCCTATAGAAGCCCCTGTGGAAACCACTGGAAGGCTGGTTCTCCAGCCTGTGTCTTCTGAGTTGGAGAATAATGAAAGGGGAGGTAGAAATTCCCCAGGTAGCAGTTAAAAAAACAGCTACGGAGCTTTACTCCAAGGAAGGAGGGGTGACCCATTGTCAGAGGGTTAGGGATGGCAATGACCCTGAATGCCCTGATGCTAGAACAGAAGGGGACCTGTCCCATGCCTTGGGAATATGTAAGGAGTTTGCAACTGCTCAGAAAATGGATCCTAATCTAGAGAAGCTGACGGCTTGGGAAGACTCTGACGGAGGACAGCAGATGTAGTCCCCTTATACAAAAGTGGGAACAAAGAGGAAGCAGGGAACTACAGACTAGTCAGGCTCACCTCGGTAGTGGGGAAGATCATGGAAGCACTACTGAAGGAGAGATTGGTGGAACATCTGGTTGTCAGTGGACTACAGGACCCAAGGCAGCATGGTTTCACCAGGGGGAGGTCATGTCAGACCAACCTCGTTGAATTTTTTGACTGGGTGACTAGGGAGGTGGATCAGGGAGGGCAGTGGACATGGCCTATCTGGACTTCAGCAAGGCCTTTGACACTGTGCCACATAGAAGACTATTACACAAACTGGGGAATATGGGTGTGGGCAGGACAGTAGTGTGGTGGGTAGGTAACTGGCTGGGTGGCAGGACACAGAGGGTGGTGGTAAATGGCTGTCACTCTACAGAGGAAAAGAGTGAACAGTGGGGTACCACAGGGATCAGTGCTGGGACGGGTCCTATTCAATATCTTCATCAGTGACATTGTGCAGGACCTAGAAGCAGAATTTCACTGTTCGCTGATGCACAAAGCTCTGTAACAGAGTAGACACACCAGAGGGTGTAGACAGAATGAGAAGCACCTGCAGAAACTTGAAGAATGGTCAGGGTTTGGCAGTTGAAATTCAATGCAAGAAGTGCAAGATAATGCATATAGGGCACAAAACCCTGGCACAATATATCAGTTGGGGGTGAGGATATAGCATGCACCAAGCAGGAAAGGGATCTTGGGGTTATCATCTCTGATGACCTCAAGGTAGGGAAACAGTGTGACAAGGCAGCAGGTAAAGCAAATAGGATGCTATGATGTATAGGCAGGGGCATCACCAGCAGGAAAAAGGAGGTCATAATTCCGCTATACAAGACACTAGTGAGGCCCCACCTGGAGTACAGTGTACAGTTCTGGAGACCATACCTATGTAAGAACATAGACAGGGTAGAGAAGGTTCAGAGGAGGGCAACAAAGATGGTGCATGGATTGCATCACAAGTCCTATGAAGACAGGTTGAAGGAACTGAACATGTACTCCCTGGAGCAGAGGAGGGAGAGATGGGATATGATAGAGATATACAAGTATCTTACAGGGAGGAACAGGATGCAGGAAAACACTATTTTTAAGCGAAAAAGATGTTCCAGGACTAGAGGGCATGGGATGAAGTTAGAGGGAGGACGATTCAGAGGAAACATGAGGAAGAATTTCTTCACAGAACGGGTGGTGGACAAGTGGAACACCCTGCCAGAGGAAGTGGTGGGGGCTGAAACAATCACGGGATTTAAGAATGCATGGGATAGACATAAAGGAATTCTGGAGGTCAGGGGTAAGGGGCATCAGACTTCTAGGAAAACAAACTGAACTTACAAGCTCAAATTGGCAGACTGGGTGGGCCATAGGCCCTTATCTGCCGACACTGTCTATGTATCTATGTATCTATGTAGCACTGGAAGGTGATTGGAAACTTAAGGTTTGTTGGGACAATGGACTGATGTATACACAGGATGCTAAGACAAAGGGAGGGATGATAGGCAGGCAGCTTGTCATTCCCCAGGGGTACCGTGAGCAGTTTTTCAAGATTGCACACAATATTCCCATGTCTTGTCATCTGGACATCGCAGGCACTATGCAGCAGTTGGCCCAGAATTTCTATTGGCCCAACTTCAACCAGCAGGTGAAGGAGTATTGCAGGTCTTGTCACCGATGCCAAGAAATAGGGAAGGTGGGCAAGAAAGCCCAGGCCACCCTAATTCCATTGCCCATAGTGGAGGAGCCTTTCCAGAGAGTGGGAGTGGATATTGTGGGGCGTTTAAATACCCCCAGCTCCTCTGAGAAGAGATTCATCCTGACTGTGGTGGATTATGCCACCCGGTACCCAGAGGCAGTCACCCCATCTTCACTGAGGACTGACATGCTTACCACAAGAAGTGGTGGCTATGAATACAGTGCAGGGCTTCAAACAGGCATGGGATAGGCATAAGGGAGCAATACAAATGACTATGAATAGATAGGTCACTGACAGAGCAAAGGCCGATGGCACATTTATAAGGTAGAAAAAGAAATGGGCAGACTGGAAAGGCCTTGCGGTCCTTATCTGCCGTCAACTTCTATGTTTCTATGTTTCTATGACAACGTGGCAGATGCCTTACTAGGGATTTTATCCTGTGTTGGGTTTCTGCAGGAGGTTATCCCCAATCGAGGGGGTTCCTTCATGTCAGACCTGATGAAATGTTTGTGGGAGAAGTGTGGGGTGGTGCAGAGACACATGACACCTTATCACCCACAAGCCAGTGGGCTTGTGGAAAGATTTAATGGTACCCTTAAGTCAATGCTCCAAGCGTTTGCTGAACAGTATGGGAGGGAAAGGGAGAAATACCTTCCCCACCTGTTGGAGGTGCCCCGAGAGTCGACAGAGATTTTCTCCCTTCAGGCTGTTATATTGACGCAGGGTACATGGGCCCCTAGACTTGATCTAGGAGGACTGGAAAGGCAAGCACGCCACCCAGGGGACTCCCATAGTGGATTATGTCCTTAGGTTTGAGGAAAAGCTGAAGGATCCTATGGGTACAGTCCAGAGCAATCTGGCAGCTTCCCAACAGAAACAAAAGAAGTGGTATGACCACAAAGCCAGAGCTCACTCGTACACTGTGGGTCAGGAAGTCATGGTCCTAATCCCGGTCCAGAAAGACAAGCTGCAGGCCAAGTGGGCAGGACAGTACAAAGTAGTCAGACAGGTAAATGATGTGAACTATATTACTGAGTTACCTAACAGGAGACATACACAAAGAATGTACTATGTCAACATGATGAAGCCATATGCTAATAGGCCTGACATGATTTTGCAGTGTGTGCTCCTGGGGAGGGGACGGACAAAGGAGACCCCCTTCTGGACTTACTGGATGAAAGCAAGTGGGAGTCCTCTGTGGAGGCAATTAAAATGTCACCCCAGTTGACCCCAGACCAGATCCAGGAAGTAAGGGAGATTTTAGCAGACTTTGTCCCACTGTTTAGTGCCAAGCCTGGACTAACCTCCTTAGCGACACATGATGTGGAGACAGAGATGCAGGCGCCCATATGTCAGACAGCATATCAGGTGTCAGAGGCTGTCCAAAAGGACATTAGGAGTGAGGTGGAGGAAATGCTGGATTTAGGGGTAATCCAGAAATCCCACAACCCATGGGTCTCACCCGTAGTCCTTGTTCCCAAGCCAGATGGCTCTACTCATCTTTGTGTGGACTATCCTAGACTGAATGCAGTCACAAAGTTAGACACCCACCCAATGCCACAGACAGATGAACTCCTGGACAAGTTGGGAGGGGCGACATACCTTACAACTATTGACCTGACAAAGGGGTATTGGCAGGTAGAGTTAACTGCCAGAGCGAGGGAGAGGTCGGCCTTCATCACTCCGATAGGGTTATTTGATTTTAAAGTAATGCCTTTCGGAATGAAGAATGTCCCAGCCACTTTCCAAAGCTTGGTGAACCAGGTGTTAAATGGTGCTGAGGAGTACGTTGTGGCATACCTGGATGATATTGCCATCTCTAGTGCCAGCTGGGAGGAACACCTATCCCACCTTAGGGAAGTGCTGGACAGGATACAGAGGGCTGGGCTCACTGTAAAAGCTGAGAAGTGCCAGGTGACCATGGCTGAAGTGGCATACCTTGGGCATGTTACAGGCCAGGGACAGCTCTGTCCTAACCAAGTGAAAACAGAGGCAATCAAAGCATGGGCCAGACCAAAAATGCAGAAATAGGTCAGGAGTTTTCTGGTGACAGCAGAGTACTATAGCAAATTTGTACCAAATTACAGTGCCCTGGCCGCTCCCTTATCTGGCCTGTTAAAGAAAAGGAAACCTAATAAAATTACCTGGGAACCAGCCTGCGAACAAGCTTTTACCAGACTGAAGGAGACACTGTGCATTGCACCTATATTGACAAGTCCAGACTACAGCAGACCCTTTGTAGTCCAGATTGATGCCTCAAATATGGGTATTGGGGCAGTGCTGAGTCAGACATCCAACCAAGGGAAAGATCACCCCAAAATGTACCTAAGTAAAAAGTTACTTCTTAGGGAGCAGACTTACTCTACTGTGGAAAAAGAGTGTCTTGTCATGGTGTGGGCCCTAAAGAAGTTAGAGCCATACTTATATGGGCATCATTTTGAGGTACATACTGACCACAACCCCCTGGTTTGACTGGCACAAATGGGTAAAACGAATGGTAGACTACTAAGATGGAGTCTTGCTTTGCAAGGATATGACATGACTGTCTCACACAGGGTCAGGGCAGACAATAAAAATGCAGATGGATTGTTACGTCAGTTTAAGCAATGAACTGACTTGGGGAGCTCATCCCATGCAGGGGATTTAGCCCCCAAATTCAGTTTAGGTGGGGAGGACTGTGACACTCTGCCATCTGCTTATGGTTACATGTATGATATTTGTAATATAAATATATGGTATGTGATTGTTTGCCTAGGACAAGCAGGCAGTGAGTGAGAGACTTGACCTTTGACCCCAAAAGATGTCAGTGCAAGGAAAACCACAGGCTGTTATAAATAGACCAGTGAAACCTAATAAAATACCTTCCTTCCAGAGGGACAGTTTATTAACCCTTATAACCTGCTCCTGCTTTTGAAGTTGGTTCCCATGTATGCATTTATAACATAGCATGAAGGGAAGTAATTTGGCTGATTCCTCTTGGTTTTCTTACCTAGCCGAGAACTAGTGACATGAGTGCGGGATTGTAAAACATCAAAGGGGATGTTTTGATCAAAGACTGTCATATTTGGGAAATAGCTAGAGCTGATTTTTCACAATAATAACATACATCCTTGTGGATAATTATATTAAGAAGTTGAATCTTTGGGAGGATCTAACTGTGACCTCACCAAAAGGGGTAGGGAGATGGATCCTGAAATGAACAGCTGTCAGAGGGAAACAGAGCATATTATTTTGGACTCAAGAGACACTTGATTCTTTGGACTTTAGAAGGCACTTAATGGCAACATCTAGATAAGAAAGAAGGATAGTGGTAGGAGTTTGTGTTCTGTAATGTCCCATTTGTTTTTGTTTTATGTGACTGTAAGTTAGTGATATAATTGTTCTGCGTTTGATTTTACATGTTTTACAACTTTTAGTAAACAATATTTTCTTTAAAATACTGCCTGTGCATTTTCATAGTTCTTTTGCATATGATGCTGAGCCTGTGTTTAAGTCTGGCAGCTGTTAAGTGCTTGAATGTGTTACTAAGCTTGCTAAAAGGTAAGAATATACCTAGGTTTCATATTGTATCGTAAGGGTACATTTTGGGAACCTGGCTGGGTGCCCCTGGGCGAAAGATTGTACTGTATCCCCCGAAGAGGGTACATATCTGAGCCTGTTAACTGGGTATGCTAGTATAAGGTTCACATTTGACCCCCAGGATTTATTTATTTTTTTTATTTTATTTTATTTAAACAGCAGTTTGGAAAACCTTTGAGCCATAGGCTCATTTACAAAGGTACCTTGTCACAGTAAGACAAACCAAAATACACAGTATAGCAGTACAACACATAAGTATAACAGTAAATTAAGACATAGATACAAACAAGCTGGTACAGGTAGGATGGATGCAAACAATAGCAGAGTTATGTCGTCCTTAGCAGCTTAGTAATAAGCTTTGTCATAAGTATTGAGTACAGCTTTGACTAGTGGCAGTTACAGCATCGGTGTTAATCAGGTAGTTACGTAGGAAGTTTTGAAGCCACGATATAGTTGGAGCTTGGGAGATGGAGGGGCAGTGTGGTGAACCGGAGGGCCCTAAAGCTGAAGGCTCTTTGGCCGTGAGAGGTCTAGCTCTAGGGATAACAAGAGGTTTTCCCAGAGGTCCAGTATGAACTAGTGGGACAGAGAGGCATATGGTGGTGGTCAATCCTGGTGGGGAAAGCCCAAGGAGGGTCTTTTTTGTAAGGGTACAGGTAAGATATTTGAGGCGCTCGTCGAGATCAAGTACCAGCGCTTTAGCATACAGTAGACAGGTGTGTGTCTTCCTAGGTGCTCCAGTAATTAACCTGCAGGCCTTATTCAGAGTAGTGCGAATTTTATGGAGTGCGGTCTGATCAGCAGCACCATACACGGCAGTCCATAGTCCACTAGGGACAGGATAGAGGAGGTGACGGTGAGTCGAAGAGCCTCCGGTGGGAGGCAGTGTTTATACCGATGTAAGATGCCCAATCGGATATTAGTGGCAGTGGCTAGGGCAGCGATGTGTCCATGGAAGGAGAGGGAGGGGTCAAAATGGATCCCTAGGTATTTATAGGAGCAAACTTGTTCGAGTGGGAATGAGGACCCAGAGTGAATGAGGAGTTTGAAATTGCAGGACTTGTTTTGGGGATGAGTGAAGAACATGGTTTTTGTTTTTTTAAGATTTATCACCAATCTATGTTCCTTGAACCAGCCCTCGGCTTCAGTGAAGGACTTCTGCAGCGAGTCCTGGAGGGCAGTAGGGTTACAACTTGAGGCTAATACGTGATTTGGACTCAAAGCAGACAGGAGGGTTAACCTGTCTGTCCCCTGTTCATACTATTGCACTTTGAGGTTGGCACTGTGGGAGCAGAAAGCCTGACCTGCGGAGAGCATTTGTGACAACCGTGCTTTAGCATTTGAATTTCAGCCTATTTGTTTGCTGATGTAGTTTGCTTAATTCAGAATTACCTCTGTGTCAGAACCACTGCTCTTTGGCTCCACATGCACAGTGACTGTCTCCCCTCCCCCTTTGTTGTACATTTTTCTGATCTTCCTGCTTCGGCGTCTCTTTCCTTTGTTCCCCAAAGTTACACCCACTCTAATTTCTGAATATCTCCTTCCCTTCTAGGCTCTCCTGCAATTCAGTTCCCAAACGGAGCCATGAACAGCATTGCAGGTGCTTGCTTTCAGCAACTATAGCTGCGGAGGAGTCCTCTGAACTGCTGTACACCCACCTTGCTGGACTAGTGTAACCCATCGATGCACAAGTGTGTCAACTGCCCAACCCACCCCAGCTTGACCCTAACATTATAGGCCCCTGCGATCACATGACAGTCACATGACCACCTACTTGTAGATTTCTAAGTCCCCATTTTTCCATTAGTTGGTTATACACTCCAGTAGAAGCTACTAGTGTGCACTTCCTACTACTCTCCTCCCTAGTTACTTCTAATCCTGTTCTTTCCCTTTTTCCGATTGTTTCTCTCTGGTCCGCCTTTCAGTTTTGCCATGCTCTTCACCAGCCAGCCTGTTCCCTTACCTCTTGTCAGCAGTCTACAAGATAGCTTCACGGCAGTTCAATCCTGGTTCACCAAACATAAATTAATAATGAACTATAAAAAAACTAAAGTGATATTCTTTGCCAGCCATCACAAGTATAAAAATGACCAACTTTTGATATGTAACAACCACAACTCACCCCTTGAGCAAGTCTACAACTATAAATATCTAGGCATAACACTCAACAGTCACCTGTCCTACAATGAGCATGTAAACTTAATCTCCAGAGCCATAAGCATCAGGGTAGGGCTTCTGTACTGACACAGGAGAAGCATGTTCCAAGAAGCACTCCACCTAGCAATCTCCAGTTCCATCCTTTCAATTATTGATTTTGGGCTAATGATCTATGGCTCTGCTACCAATATCACACTTAAGAGGTTAACTGTGACCCTTAACAAGGCCTGCTGCCTTGTCACAGATGCCCACCATTACACCCATACCTGTGACCTATATGCCTCAGTGAACTTGTTGAATCTTCAGGGCAGAATCTCCTACCAAACCTGCCTCTTTGTGAAGAAAATTAGCCTTGGACTAGCCCTCTCTCACTATTGCAGCTCCTCAATAGGACCAATAAACGTCATCATACTAGAAGCGCATCCAACCCCACCTTTAAAGTCCCTTTCTGAGGGACTGCTCAGGCTCAGCACTCCTTCATGTCTAAGGCACCTTCCTGGCTAAATAACCTACCACCAGACCTCATATCAGACACTAAAATTGGACCCTTCAAGGCCAAACTTAGGCAGCATCTAATGAAATGCAGTCGGTGTGAATGTCCAGCCTGACTCTGATTACCCTCTAACCTGCACTGGCTACTTACCTGACCTCTCTACTCCCTTATGACTCCTACCCTCTCCCCTTCCCTCCCTGACTATATTCACTTTCACCACACCTCAGCAATTTGATTCCATCTCCCTTCCCCCCTACCCAGGCAATTGTCACCACTTTATTACCCTGTAACGTTGTCCCCTTAGCCCCTCCATTGACCTACACCCCCAACAAGAATACATCACTCCCTCTTTCCTCACCCCTCCTGCACTACCCCTTGATAGTTTTCCCCTTTCTATGCATATGCTTTATGTCGTGCTCCTATTTCTTTTTGCCCTTTTTCTTGCTCATAAGTAGTCTGGCTGTTCTGACACCATCTCCTCTATTCATTGTCGACCTGCTCTCAACCTTACTCTGGACTCATCTAATAACTACCTCTACTTTTCAACTCCCTTTTCCTCAACCTTTGTGATCAACTGACAAGGTCATTCCCCTCTGACTGCTCCTACTAAATGTAAAATAACGGTAACCCTGTAACTCATGTAACCTAGTAGCACTTATTAAGCACTTGCATTGTAATTTTCAGGCTGTTTGTATTATGTATTGTTAGTAATTTTGTTTACCTGCTTTGCCCTTTTACCATGTAAGCTGTCCCTGTGTTCCTTCCCTCCTTGATGTGGAACCTTTGTAAATAAGCCTATGGCTCAAAGCTGATGTAATTCCGAGATTTCAATAAATAAATAAATAAACAAATAAATAAAACTGGAGGTGAAATTATGATAGGGGATGGGGTTGAGGGGACTTATGGGGAGGATGGGGGGCGGCAATGGTATCTTAACTGGGTTCTGATTCTTGAGCAGACTCAGTAGACTTTTAGGCCTGCTCTGCTGTCTTCTTATAGGTATGTTAGTATTTAGATGCCCTTACTGCAAAGGAGCACTTGCCAAGGTTAGTTTTATGGAAAGGTATCTGTAAAGCATTCCTAGACATTCGCTTGCTAGTGTATTGGTTGTTAATGGAATGGAAGATGTTACAAATCACTGATGGGGTAAGGCCCAATATTGCTTTTTTGCATGCAAACAGATCTGATATCTTAGCCTTTCATGTAACAGGAGTCAGTTAGAGTATAAAGGGAGCAGCTATGTGCAAGCACGTCAGCCCCAACTGCAAAGTACCAAGCCTTATTAAGCACTACTCTAACTCTGTTAAGTTTGGAGTCACTAGCTGCCCCATAGGCAGGGAAGCCATAGTTCAGAATTAGGATTGTGCAGGAAACTACAAGATGCCTTGCTTTGGTGGTGAGGTTCAGGCGATTCCTGAACACTGCATCTAGCTTCCACATGTGGAGAGAAAGATAAAGTGTCATCCAGGGTAACACTTAAATATTTGAAATAGTCCACCTGTGCCAATTTATCTCCTTCATCATTTAGGATGACTAGAAGAGGGACCCTTTTTATGCTGATTGCGTGCATGTGCAAGAAACATATTGCGTCAGCTTTCTCCACAAGCAAGCTGTGGAGGCATGGCACTGTTGTGCCCAATGCCCCCACAGCCTGAAAGACTTGTCCCCCATTCCCCAATGTTGTGGCACACTGCTGCTGACACTAGTTCAGCCAGCGTGCCACAACCTTCACAAAAAGTAGCCGCTGCAATCATGGGCTGCCTCGTCGTTGCAGCGTCAGCCATCCACTGCAATGAGGGAGTGACCTGTCATTGCAGGGCAGGATGTGACACCCCTGATATTGTTTGTGAACATGGTGGTGGCTGCCATGTTCACAAACAATATAACCCACCGTGTTTGCCTTGCTGATTCCGGTCGGCATTCTGTAACTCCCTGTTTTGTTCCCTGCCGAAGGGTGCCCAATCCTTGTCGGCATAATGAACCCCCTGCTTTGTTCCTGCCGACGGGTGCCCAATCCCCATTGGCATAATGAACTCCCCTCTGTTTTGTTCCTGCTGATGGGGTGCCCAACCCCGTCAGCATAATGATTACCCCTTTTTGTTCCTGCGGCCAGGGTGCCCCAATCCCCGTCGACTACTAGCCCCAAACCAAGGCCCTCTGCTATGCACTGGAAGCCCAGCCAGCGTGCCAGATGCCCTGTGAAGGGAAGAACTGTCCGTGATGTCTTTTGTTTTGTTGGTCCCTGAAAAAAAGGAAACTGTCCCTCGGCTACGCCCTGCCCCACATGCAACCCACCCACCCACCACTGTGTACCCTGCTTCTCCACACCCTCTCACCCCATACTTACCTCCGGAGCTTGGCGCGACGATATTCGGTGGACCGGGAACACATCTGGACTCTACAAAGCCGACCACAAACTGAGGAAATGCTGGTGAGTTGTATAATGTAATAAATAGGGCTTTTTTCAACTGTAGTGCATATCTCAGGCATTTTTGGGAATTTTTTCACCAAATTTTCAACATGGGGTTTCTGGGACCCTTCCTCATGAATTCTTGAATTGTCATGGTGTTACTCGGCCACGAAAGGTGGTTTTGCGGTCACTGTGTGGAATCACCCTTTGGGGTCGAGTAACAAAATGACAGTGCCAGTATTCATGAGGTGGGCTCTCAAAAAGCCTATATTGCAAATTTGGTGGAAAAAATCAAAAAAATGACTGTTTTACGAGCGTGCGTTGCAGTTGCTACGTACGCTCATAACTTCGTGAATTTACAATATTTTCATGCCAGATTTTCAACATTGACATTTTGTCACACCTCCGTGTGAGCAGTACAGCTGTCATTGTTCACATACTGGCCGAAATGTGTTTTCACACTTCCGGCACAGAATAGCATGTTTGCTGTGGGAAATCAGTGTTCAGAACAGATTAAGAAAATAACAGTGACACTGTTCATGAGTAGAGGTCCTAAAATGCCTATGTTAAAAATTTGGTAACGATATTCCATAAAATGACTGTGTTCCAAGCGTGCGTTGCACAGTTGGCACGCACGCTCGTAAGTTCACGAATTTATATTTTCACTCCAGATTTTCAACATTGCCATTTTCCAAGACCTACTTATGAACAGTACAGCTGTCATTTTTCCCATCCTGGCCGAAATGTGTTTTCGCACTTCCGGCGCAGAATAGAGTGGTCACTGTGGGAAATCACTGTTCAAGACAGATTAAGACAAGCATTTGTCAATGCCGAATGTTTGCTTGCTGGCATTGGCATTGGTAGTGTAGATGTTACAGAGCTGCATAACAGAAATGGCAGTGAAGTATTGAACTGAAGTCAACCCCACCACCATCCTGCAGAGAAGTGACAGGCATTGGGGTGTGCCTTTGGGTCGTTAGGCATAACGGCCATTCCATTTCACCACAGCCTACCCTGCAGACACTGACAAGTGTCACGGTATGCCTTGGGGTCTTTGACCCTTATGCGCACCCCATTCCATCAGAAACTACAGTGAGATGGGTGCGGTATAGGAGAATGGGGTGAACTTTGGGGCCAAAGTGTCCAAGGCATACCTCGATGCCTCTCACTGGCTGCAGGGTGTGGAATGGTATGAGCACTACAGGCAAGAATCCCAAGTCACACCCCTGATGCCTGTCATTCTCTACAGGGTGGGGTGTTATAATTGGAAACCCTAACACCTCAGGCATTCGTTGGTATTTTCACTCCAAATTTTGAACATGTTTTTTTTTGTGACCCCCACCTCATGAACAGTGGCAATATCAGTTTGTTAGCCGAAAGCTGCTTATGCACAGCGACTACAGCATTTAGCACCACAGGTGCAAAAACACATTTTGAACAGGATGTGAAAAATGACAGCTATACTGTTTATCAGGAGGTGTAAAAAATAGCAATGTTGCAAATCTGCAATAAAAATATTAAAAAAACTGGTGAAGTCACGAGCGTGCTTAGCAACTGTGCAATGCACACCTGTAATGTAATTAGTTTGGTTTTTCTTACAGCAGATTGCAGGGTTTTAAATAATTGATTAGCAGTTTTTTTCTTGAGACAATGCTAACTGTACAGAAAGTATTTATACAGGTTTTCTAGAAGTGTTATGTTTGTTAAACACAGTGAGGCAAGTGCTATGCATTTTCACAATGTTTTAGCACTTTTATGAGCAAAACGCTAATCAATTCTTGGAGTTAAATAAATCCCTGGATTGTCAACACAGGCATTTTGGGACCTCCGATCATGAACAGTGTCACTGTAATTTTCTTTATCTGTCCTGAACAATGATTTCCCACAGCGACCATGCACCTCTGTGCTGAAAACACATTTCGGCCATGTTGTGAAAAATGACAGCTGTACTGTTCATAAGGAAGTGTAGAAAAATGCCACTGGTGAAAATCTGGACTGAAAATATTACAAAGTCATGAACTTATGATGGTGCGTGGAAACTGTGCTATGCTCACTCATAACACAGTCATTTTATGGGCTTTTGTCACCAAATTTTCAACATAGCCATTTTAAGACCTCCGCTCATGAACAGTGTAACTGTGATTTTCTTAATCTGTCCCAAACATTGCTTTCACACACCGACTGCACCATTGTGCGCTACATGTGCGGAAACACATTTTGGGCGACATGTGAAAAATGGCAACTGTACTGTTCATAACGAAGTGTAATAAAATGGCAATGTGGAAAATCTGGAGTGAAAATATAGAAAATTCGCAAACATGGCGTGTGTAAGAATTCTGCATAGCACTGCCTCGTAAAACAGTCATTTCTAGGAATTTTTTCACCAAATTTTCAACATAGCCATTTTAAGACCTCTGCTCATGAACAGTGTCACTGTGAATTTCTTAATGTGTCCCATACATTGATTTCGCACACCAACTGCGCCATTGTGTGCTACCTGGGTGGAAACATGTTTTGGGCAAGATGTGAAAAATGACAGCTGTACTGCTCATAAGGAGGTGTGGTAAAATGGCAATGTTGAAAATCTGGAGTGAAAATATTGAAAATTTGTGAACTTATGAGCGTGCGTAGGAACTGCTCAACGCACGCTCGTAAAACAGTCATTTTTAGGAATTTTCACCAAATTTTCAACATAGGCTTTTTGGCGCCACCTTATGAACAGTGGCAGTGTCATTTCATTACTCAGTCCCGAAGGTGATTTTGTGCAGTGACTGTGAAATCACCCTTCAGGCGATTAACTTTACCATGACAGTGAGATCATTCATGAGAAGGGGTCCCAAAAACCCCCATGTTGAAAATTTGGTGCAAAAATTCCAAAAAGTGCCTGAGATATGCAGCAAAGTTGAAAAACCACTATCTATCTCATTATACAGCTTACCGGCATTTCTTCAGTTCGCGGTCGGCTTTGAATAGTGCAGACGTGTTCCTGGTCCACCGAAGATCGTTGCACCGGAGTATGGAGGTAAGTATGAGGTGAGGGGAGGCAGGGTGTACAGTGGGTTGGTGCGGATGGGGCTAGAGACACCGAGGGACAGTTTTTGAGTTTCAGGTGTTTTTTTTTTTTTTAAATGACGACGACACGGGACGTTTGCCATGCTGGGGTGGGCTCCCAGCATGGCACAGAGATAAGCTGGTGGGGGCTTGGAGCTGGCAGAGTTGGGCACCCCGTCAATGATAACATGTGTTGCCATGCTGGGGTGAGGCTCCCAGCGTGGCACCCTGTACCTCTGGGGGAACCAGTGGAGCCGGCAGAGTTGGTCACCCCGTCGGCTATGTGTATAGCCAGGGGTGGGCACCCAGTGTGACATATAGAACTCTGTTTTTGGGGGTGCAGCACAGCCGGCGGTTAGGCACCCCGTTTCCCACAGTGTGTTGGAGGCGGGCACGCAGTATGCGTGTGTGTGCGTGTGTGTGTGTGTGTGTGTGTGTGTGTGGGAGGCGTGCATGAGCAGGTGATATCTTATCACTGCTCACTGAAGCGTAGCTCCCCTTTTCAACTGTACGCCACTGCATTTTGTCTGCTGTCATAGACAGCTCAAGCAGGCATTGGAGAACTGTGGCCATGCCTGCAAACACACTGCTTGAATTGGAAGAGGGCTGCCACACCTTCGAAAACTCAGATGATGGCACTATGTTTCTTGCACATGCGTGCAAGCAAACATAAAAATGTCAATGATACTGTTCATGAGCAGAGGTCCTAAAATGCCTATGTTGAAAATCTGTTGATGATAGCCCATCATTTGACTGTGTTACAAGTGTGCATTGCACACTTTCCACGCACCCTTGTAACTTCGCAGATTTGTAATATTGTCACACCAGATTTTCAACAGTGCCATCTTTTCACACCTCCTTATAAGCAGTATAGCTGTCATTTTTCACATCCTGACCGAAATGTGTTTTCACAGTTCCGTTGCAGAATAATGTGGTCACTGTGGGAAATCAGTGTTTGGGACAGATTAAGAAGAATGACAGTGGCACTGTTCATGAGCAGAGGTCCCAACATCCCTATGTTGAAAATTTGGTGATGAAACTCCATAACATGACTGTGTTACAAGCGTCGTGGACACATTTCCACACACCTTGTAACCCTAGAAATTGTAATACTGTCCATACATTTTCAACTGTAGCATTTTCATAACTCCTTATGAACACTACAGCTGTCATTTTTCACTTCCTGGCTAAAATATGTTTTTGCACTCACACCAGACAGTAGCACGGTCACTCTAGGAAATCAGTGTTTGGGACAGATTAAGATCGACCGAGTGAGAGGAGGAGTGACTGAGCTCAACTGAGCTCTGTTGGGACTGGTGTGGATTTCTTTGTGTTCAGAGAAAGGCCCCAACACAAGAGCCCAGTACAAAAGGGCAGCCTGCAGCACTGGGAGAAACAGAAGAAGAGAGCAAGTGAGGGAGGTGGAGTGAGCGAACTCACTGAAGTGCTGTCAGGACTGCTGCGGATTTCTTTGTGGGCAGAAAAAGGCATCAATACAGGCAGGGGCCTAGTACAAAAGGCCAGTCTGCAGCGGTGGGACAAATAGTATTAGCGAATGACACAAGGGGACTTAGTGAGCTCAACGGAGCTCTATCAGGACTGCTGGGATTTCTTTGTGGCCAGAAAAAGGCGCCAATGCAGGCAGGAGCCCCGTATAAAAGGGCAGCTTGCAGCGCCAGAACAAACAGAATGAGCGATGAGAGAGGGAGACTGAGCGACCTCAATGGAGCTCTGTCGGGACAGCTTCAGATTTCTTTGTGGACTGACAAAGGTGCCAATGCAGCCAGGAGCCCGATACAAAAGAGCAGTCTGCAGCGCCAAGAGAAACAGAATGAGTGAGTGACACAGCAGTAGTGAGCAAGCTCAACAGAGCTCTAGTGTGACTGCTGCAGATTTCTTTATGGGCAGAAAATGCGGCAATGCAGGCAGGAGCCAGGACAAAAGCCCAGCTTGCAGCATTGGCACAAACGTAGTGCGAGAGTGACAGAGGGGGAGTGAGCGAGCTCAGTGGAGCTGTGTCGGGACTGCTTCAGATTGCTTTCTGGCCAGAAAAATCTGCCAATGCAGGCAGGAGCCGAGTATAAAAGGGCAGCCTGAAGCACCAGGAGACACAGAATGAGCGAGTGAGGGAAGGGGAGTCTGAGCTCAATGGGGCTCCATTGGGACTGCTGCAGATTTGTTTGTGGGCAGAAAAAGGCAGCAATGCATGCAGAGGCCCAGTACAAAAGGACAGCCTGTGGTGGCAGGAAAACCAGAATGAGCGAATGAGTGAGCTCAACAGAGCTGTATTGTAACTGCTGCAAATTTCTTTGTGGGCATAAAAAGACAGCAACGCAGGCAGGAGCCCAGTAGAAAAGGGCAACCTGCAGCGCCAGCAGAACAGAATGAGCGAGTGAGAGAAGGGGAGTGAGCAAGCTCAATGGAGCTTTGTTGGGACTACTGCAGATGTCTTTGTGGGCAGAAAAAGGCACCAACAGAGGCAGGAGCCCAGTACAAAAGGGCAGCCTGCAGCGCCAGGAGAACCAGAATGAGTGAGTGAGACAGGGGGAGTGAGCGACCTCAACGGACCTCTGTCGGGACAGCTGTGGATTTCTTTGTGGGTAGAAAAAGCCACCAACACAGACAGGAGCCCAGTACAAAAGGGCAGCCTGCAGCGCCAGGAGAAACAGAATGAGTGAGTGAGAGAGGGGGAGTGAGCAACCTCAATGGAGCTCTGTCAGGACAGCTGTGGATTTTTTACTGAGCAGAACAAGGTGCCAATGCAGGCAGCAGCCCAGTACAAAAGAGCAGCCTGCAGCCCCAGGACAAACAGACTGAGCCAGTGACAGAGGGCCCCTGAGTGAGCTCAACAGACCAACGCAATCAACATTCGGCATTGACAAATGGTTGTTTCACTTGTGGCCCTGAGAACAGCATGATCTTTTTTTTTTTTTTTGAGTTTAAGACCAGCATCCATCTGCCATTGCTTTCCAGACTAGTCCACCCCCTCCCGTCCATCCTCTCCTACCTAGCTGTTGTCCCTTCACCGCCTCCTTGTTCCAATCCTCCTTCCTCTCCCCCACCACACCCTCTGTCTTGCCACTTCCTACCCTCTGCTGTATCTACACATGAATCTGTGATCTCTTGACTGCACCTTTGCCACCCTGCACTGCTTTTCAGCTTAGTCGAATCTAGTATTAATTACTTCCTGTATATTTTGTGACTTATTTTGTATCTCTCCTGTTATTATGTCTTTTATGACTGCCATTTTGTTGTATTTCAGTTGTACTATTGTAACCTTTTTACCTTTTCATATTGTGTCATTACTGCTCTTCTGCTACATGTTGTGTTTAACTGTTTACTCTGAGCCACTGTATGTGGCCCGGGTCGTGCCTGAAAACGGTCCCTGGGCTCAGTGCACCTACCCAGTTACCAAAGTCATTAATAAATAAAGTTAGCGAGAACCATTTCTTTAAGGACTTAAAGTAGTTTTAGAAGTCAGTACATAGTTTTTCCTGTTGTGCAGTACTGGTGTAGATAACAGCATCAACAGCCTATAAGAGCACCTTAGATGTCAGACAGGCCTCCAGGAGTCTGTTCAAGAATAGACTAAAGAGGAGGTGGCTGAGAATAGAGCCTTGAGGCACACCCACTGAAATGCTTTAAACACTTGAAAGAGAGAGAGAGAGAGAGAGGTATCAACCTTTACCCTCTGTGAACAGTTGTGAAGTCTAGCGAGAATGGAAGGGCAGGCTGCACTGTAGACTGCACCCACATAGTTGAAAATTGGGAGGATTATTTTGACAAGCAGATCCTTCCAGACATTAGAGGGGAGGCAGTCCTTGTTGAGATAAAGGATGCCTAATTTGGGGTGAAACTTTGAATGAATAGCATTTATATGTGCTGAGAAATCCAGGTTACTATCGAGCCACACACCAAGGTATTTATAGGTGTGAACTGCCTCCAGTTGGGTGCTGTCAAGGGTGGAGGAAACAGAAAGGGGTATTTACTTTTAGTTGGTGGCATGGAACATTGTGAAAGTCAGACTGAAGTGAGGATATTACCGCTGATGAACAGGGGACAGATGCATAAATGACCATGTCATCAGTGTATATTTTAATATGGGAAGAGACACAGGGAGAATGGAGGTCATTTAGAAAGACAGAAGAGAATGGGGCTCAGGATAGAGCCTTGAGGCACTCCTGCGAGAATGGGATGGGGGAGCGGTAGTGCACCACCCACCTACACAGATTGCTGGCAGCTTTTTTTTTGTACATTCTATTTGTACTCTGGGGGCCAGGGCATCTCTCAGGAGTGCCTCACAGCTACTGCCTGTGCTCCTAGCCTGAGACCTCTGTTTCCACCGGGATACATGTTGCTGAGCCTCCCCCATCCAGGATCACAGACCTAGCCAGCCCCCCTGGATCACCCTCTGGGGGGGCTCACCTCACTTACCTGGTGACCTGTCTGTAATTAGAGGGATGGTCTGGGTCGAGGGGCTCAGGAGAGCTGGTGGATGGCAGGTCTGGCATCAGGATGTGTTCCTTGGCTCCCGTGGCCTCCACCTCCTCTGTGAGTCTGCCAGAGAGCTTTCCTTGTGTGTTTTCCCCTCAGGACACAGCATGAAAGGACTCCTGTGCGGCTCTCCTCCACACCTCTTGCTGCTGGAGTCTGCCATCCTCTGGCCCCTACAATGTCCAGTGTGCTTAAGCTGCCTCCAGTCTCCACTGGAGGCTGCTACAGTGCTGGGAATACCCCATAACCCACCTTGGGAGAAGAGAGCAGTCCTGTGGATGCTCAATCCTCTCCCTCCCTGCTGACCCCTCATGGCCCAGGTATGTTCCCAAACCCAGGTTGCTGGCTTGGCAAGAAGTGTGGCATCCAGTGCCTCAACCCTCAGCACCACTGGGCTAACTGATGGCTGGCAGCTTGACTGGTGAGAGTGGAACCACTTAATTATGGGAGTGGAGAGACCGGCAGCTGCCAACTTGTTTAAAAGGAGTTTGTGTGATACCAAATCAAGTGCCTTAGCAAGGTCTATAAAAATAGCTGCTGTGATGAGACCCTGGTCTATCCTTGTAAGGACTGCGCTGTGACATGGAGAAGGGAAGCGGTAGTGGAGTTGTGTTTTCTGAAATTGGACTGGAAGTGGGATAGGAAAGAAGAGGAGTCAATGATATCAAGTAATCTAGAGTGGACTAGTGTTTCCTGTAGTTTGGCGAAGGAAGGAGAGAGATAGGTCTATAGCTACTAGAAGATGAAGGGTCACCCCCCCTTTATGGAGGGGGAGTACCTTGGCAGTTTTCCAGGTGAGGGGGACAGGACAGAGAGAAAAGAAGAGGTTCAAAAGGTAGGTGAGGGGGTTGTATCTACCAAAACATCAGAGACCACATACCTAACCAGTCTCTTATTGCCAAGAGCATGGATTTTGTTCTACCCCTGTTTAAGGTGACATGTCTACCAAATGAGATTCATGAAGAATTAGTTGAATGTGTAACTGACTTATCTTCCTTACTGGATGGCTGCAGACTAGTGAAAGACTTTGTTAGCATTATTAGGCTAATAGCTGGCTCAGAATTGGTCCTGCTGGTTATAGATCAATTCTATATTTTGAATGCTATAACCCAGAGGGCCAAAAACTTGGCAAGTGTGGGCATTGTAGTTAAGGACATCACCCAGTTAAAGGAACTCTTCCCTCCCCCAAGTTTTTTTATAAACAAAGGTACAGCTAGAGTAAAACTGATTGCTGAAATCATCATATTTTTGGGTTGAAACAACTCCCCAAAGAGAGCAAATGTAACTTAAGGGGTAAATTGATTGACTTTCTTAATGTATGTTTGGGTTCACAAGTCAGCAGCCTCCACATAAGCAAGGTGATCAGACAAGAGTATGATGAACATATTTTGTTTTATGTAAAGTATGAAAGTGTGGTGAGGGAATTGCTGAGGAAACAAAGCCTTCTGGATGAACTTGGAATCCATTTTTATACAGAGAAAGAAGAGAAGATGATAGTTTGTAATCAAAGTAATACACAAATGAAGTCCCAAAGATGGGAAAGCTTGGTTGAAACCTAATAGATATGAAATCCTTGCCACCTTGAAGCAATGACAAAAATGCTCTTCAGAAGGGAGACCACAGGGACCAAACAGTAGAATTGAAGCTAGAAATAGCACCCAAATCTCGGACTCAGGAAGATCATTTTCCCAGAATAGAGATTCAATTAAAATTTTGTCATAGAACTCTTCTGGATTAAGGGAAAAATGGGAGACCCCAAAAACAATAATTATTTGAAACAATTTCACTTTACTGGTATACAGGAAACCTGGGCACTGGGTAATCTGTTTCTAAGTGGTTACACCTCTTATAGTAAGAAAGCAAAGAAAATAAAGCAGCATGGATGAGGGGTTGGGGGTTTAGCAACATTTGTCAAACTTAATAAAGACATTATGGCTGAAGAAACAAATACCTCTAGCAGCAGTATACTTGCAATTAAAATAACTGAGAGAAATAAAAAGATATGGTATATTATTAATGTTTACTCTCACCCAGCTGGAAGTAGTAATGGGGACCCCAACCATCGCGATGCCTTAAGAGATTTGATTGATAATATTCAGAGTGATTGCCCGGACAGGCATATAATTATAATGGGTGACTTCAATGCCTGGTTTGGAAATTTACAGGGCTGTTCAGAGGACACCTCAGAGGCCTTTTCCTCCTTCATTCAAACAAAGCTGAAATTCATAAAAAATGTTAGAGATAAACTGTCAATAAAAAAGGTATAGAACTACATGAAACATTAACTAAAAAGAATTTCCTTCTTTTGAATGGCAGAACCCCCCCCCCGATCCAAATGGAGAATATTCTTTTTCATGTAGAAACGGGGTTTCTACCATTGAGTATATCTGGGTTAATCGTCACTTGATTAACAGTTACCTCTCTTTCCAGCTGGTACCTAAATCTGAAAGCCAGCATTTGGCGTTAGAATTAAAAATTATCGCAAAAAAATCTAACTTAAATGAAGAAAGGAGGGTCACTACTATAGAACTAAAGAGAAGGGGCATTAAATGGAAAGTTATTGAGGGTAGCAATTTAGAGGCACTTTTGGAGAGTAACGGGATATTATCAAATTTACTGGTTTTGGCAGATCTGCATTCAAGCCCTCAGATAATCTCAGAATTTAACTCTATCATAAATACAATAGCATATATTATATCTAAAAATTCCTCAATTAAGGTCAGAGAAAACTTTCCCTTGGTATAACAATGAATGCA
Organism: Neoceratodus forsteri; assembly: GCA_016271365.2. Lineage (NCBI taxonomy): Eukaryota > Metazoa > Chordata > Ceratodontiformes > Ceratodontidae > Neoceratodus > Neoceratodus forsteri. The sequence goes on along the minus strand of CM057458.1, from coordinate 157,486,319 downwards.
AAAATGCCAAAAGATACTTAAATCAAAAATTTAGAATACTGAAGCAAAACCAGATAAAACAATAATACATGAATGAGCAAGGCAAGGAGGGAATACAGGGATGTTCTAATCAAAACTAAGCAGAGGTACGTTAGGCAGTTATGGACAGATTTACAAAAGGCAGTCCACTTAAAGGATAGTAAAACTTTTTGGAGTATTGTAAACTATAGCACAAAAAAGTACAGTCAAATAACTAGCTTATATTGAGCCAGGGGACTGGGTTAAACACTTTAAACAATTATTTTACAGGGAGGACCCTGAATATTTATCTAGCATGGCCGAAATTTAGGTTGCTGGAAGAATGTTTGTTCTTGAATCTGGAATTAGACACTGCTCTTAAGTCATTTAGAAGAAGAAAAACCCCAGGCCCCGACGGAGTCCCCCTTGATGTAATACTAAGAACTAAATACTTCTGGATTCCCTTCCTTCATAAACTATTTAATTACATTTGGAGTACAGGAGATATATCTAAAAGGTGGAAGTTGAACATCATTGTTCCAATTTTCAAAAAGGGAGACAGAATGAATCCTGGCTGTTATAGGCCTATAAGCCTTTTGGATACTATTGGGAAAGTATTTACTAAAATCCGAAACAATAGATTAATGCAATGGGCAGAGACTGATTACATAACAGATGAAGCTCAATTGGGGTTTAGAAATGAACATTTAACAATTGATCAGTGTTTTACAATGGTCCATTAGATTCATAAATATCAAGCAGTTAAAATGCAAAAACTGTTCTGTACCTTCATCAACCTCAAAGCAGCCTTTGATTAGGTAAAAAGAATCCTTATGTGGGAAAGATTACAGGAGCTGGGGATAGAATTTTCATTATTAGAAATGATTAGACTTATGTATCAAGACTATCTCACTAGTGTCCGTTATAGCGATTCTGGAGATCTGAGTAGCTGGTTTAAAACCAACATAGGTGAGAAGCAAGGGTGTACACTGGCTCCATTGCTATTTCACCTGTATTTCACTACAGTTCTCAAACAAATGTATCATTCTGATTTCCATTTACCTAAAATTGGAGTAAAACATATATCATATTTAGCTTATGCGGATTTATTTATTTATTAGCTTTTGTTTACCGGGCAAGCACGCTAGACAAGGAATGCCTATTTTCAGGTGCGACTCAGGAGATTACAAGAGTAAGTTTACAAGCAGAATGAAAACAATTACAATACAGTGAAATACAGGCATTGAACAAGGTGAAACAAATGAAAAAGTACAGGATGATCAGATAAGCATATACATCAAGGTAAGGACATACAAGCAGTAATAGCAATTTTTGGTAAAACACATGGGCTTTTAATGTGGGACATAGAGTGGTTATCCTGGTATAAGGATGATAAGTGCTGAGGTGCAGGAAACCATAAGAGTGGATGGTTCCCCTATTTGAGCTTGGTGGGGGGGAGTGGGTTAGGAACCATGAAAGTGGATGGAGCACACCTTGGTCCAAGCCAGGTTTGGAGGTACCAAGCAGCCTAGGGACAGTTGTAGGCTGAGGCAGACTTCAGGTGCGACTAAACGGAGCTCTTAAACCTGGGATGGGCGGGACTATGTCTGATGGGTGCAGGTAGGGTATTCCAGAATCTAGGGGCACAGACAGTAAAGGCACCCACGATAACCTGCCAGAGTACAAGTTTTTGGGACTTGGGGGGCAGGACAGTTGACGTGAGCTGGTATGACAGTAGAGCTGGTTGGAGGAGTTGAGACAAGGCAGGTGGGGTGGCATTATGGACAACTTTGTCTGTAAAGCAGCCCAAGACAAAGGAACGATAATTACTTGGGGACATCCAGTGTAGGTTTTTATATAACTCACAGTGATGGGTACCTCAAGGGGCAGTGAGGGCAAAGCAGCAGACATTATTATAGGCCACATCCCATTTTGCGAGACTAGTTTTAGTAGCGAGGGTAAAGGTAGTCAGTCCATAGCTGAGAGAGGGAAGAAACAATCCTTTAGCAAGGGTAAGGTGAGGAGCTGCTGTAAGGGACCCACGAGCCCTATATGCAAGTTGAAGCTTGATGTTTGTTGCCTTGCAAACATTTTGAATATGTAGAGATAGGTCTAACTGAGGGTCAAGAGAAACCCCAAGGTATTTAGAAGAGGATGCAGTGCCAATAGGGACTCCATCATGACTCAAGGCATTTAGTGGGACGGGACACTGCTTGAGCGTGGCAGAGAACCTGAAAAGCATGAGTTGTGTTTTCTTTATGTTTAGCACAAGCTTGTTTGTCAGAAGCCAATTCTGAAGATTGTTGAAGTCAGCTTGTAGACTGTGATTTATGGCACTGACATCACCTGAGCTAGATAGGTGGATCATTTCACTGCATAAAATGTGGCACTATAGGTGGGGACCGTTAGAAGTTCGTTGATGAAAAGAGAAAATAGGATGGGGCCAATAATAGATCCCTGAGGGACACCAATCACAAGAGGAGCAGGATCTGAGAAAGAGATCTTTTGTACTTAACAAGCTATAGCCTGCCAGTGAGATAATTGGAAAACCAGTTTAGGGAAGGGCCAGACACACCAAGGGAGTGAAGTTTAGTGCAAAGTAGGATGTGATCCACCAGATCAAAGGCCTTAGAGAAGTCTGCAAAGATAGCCCCCAACAACATGCCTTGGTCCATGGCAGTTCTTATTTCATATATGACTTTAGCAAGGGCCTTTTCAAAATCCATGCTGCTCAGCGGACAGTAAGATATGTTTAGTCAGGTAATCTGTCAGCTGCACTTCCACCACCTTTTCCAGTATCTTGCTAACAGCAGACAAGGTGGCTATAGGATGGTAATTTTCTGTGCATTTTCAGTCATCCTACTTAAAGACAGGCACCACCTTTGCTACTTTCCAGATTGGGGGAACGATTCTAGTAGCAAGGGATAGGTTAAGAATATGGGAGATGGGGAGTGCAAGTAAAGGGGCCCCAAGCTTTAGGAGCTTAGGTTCGAGGTCATCATGACCTGCGCTCATCTGAGGAGAGAGGCCAGTGAGAAGTTTGTGGGTTTCCTTCACTGAGACTGTCTTAAAACAGAAGGGTGGGTGAGACAGGGGTTCTGGTAGAGAGGTATGGGTGGAGGCATATGACTTGCCATTAGCAGCAGTGAGCAGGGAGGTGTATGCCAAAAGATCAGTGAAGTGCTTGTTAAAGGCATTAGCAATGCCAGAAGCATTATTGCAATTTATGCCATCAATTAGCATATCCACAGTGTCGCACCTACTTTACCCCCCAATGACAGTCTTAATAGTGGGCCAGAAGTTTTGTGGCTCTCCAGCTGAGGATGAGAGGGCAGTCTTGCAGTATTCGCTCTTAGTGGCTCGGATGACATTTTTGCAGTCATTGTGGAGCTGCTGGTATTCATGATAGTCAGACAGTTCCCTAGAGGCTTTGAATTTACCCCAGTGCTTATCTCAGGCTTTCATGAGGGAGAGCAGCTCCCCATGTAACCATTTCATAACAGTGCCTCAGACCTTCGTTCTGATGTGAGGGGCATGCTTATCCTGCAGTGAAGGAAGGATGTAGAGAAGGTTGTCAAGGGCACATGTGGAGAGAACTGGGTCCCAGTCTAAGATTGTGAGATCTCGAAGAAAAAGTGCAGGGTTGCAGCTGGAGAAGTCTCTCACATGTATGATTTTGGGAGGCACTTTGGGAGAGGAGACTCTCCAGACACAATAGATGGGAGAGTTGTCAGATATTGAATCAGGAAGGACACCAGATACCGAGATCCTGTAGGGCCGGTTGGTTAGAAACCAATCCAGGAGTGAACCTCTGTTCCCAGGGAGGTGGTTTCATGTGGGCACACTAATAAGCTGGGTAAGGCCAAGGGTCACCAGCAGTGGTTTGTGCTGCTTGACAGTGTCTCCAGACCAGTTTAGGTTGAGATCACCATAGATAAGTACCTCATTTAAGGAGATTTGGGGGGTAATGTTATCGAACAGATAGGAGAGCCCCTTGATGCCTTGTTTTGGAGGGCTATAAACACAAATGATGTGAAGTTTTTTTTGCATTCCCTAGAAGGAGAAAGTCCATGAAGGAATTCACAGGTGGCAGAGGGTGGAGCTACACCGTACTGGATTATGGATATGTTGAGGTGACTTTTGCAGTATATCACAAGACCACTCCACGCTTTTTACCTATATGATCATGACACAGAATGTTATAGTTGGGGAGCACAAAGGCTGAGTTGGGGGTTGAAGGTTTCAACCATGTTTCCATGAGATACAGAATATCAGGGTTGTAGTGGCCAGCCCAGACAGTTAGCTCAGCAAGGTTGTGGATGAGACTAGGAACATTAAGATGTGCAATTTTAAGACCTTTGAGAGAAGACCAGGAAGAAGTGTTTAAGGTTGGTTGTGAGGTAGGTCCAGGGTTCAGTTTGATGTTCCCCACAAAAAGGGGAAGGAGAGCTGAAAACTAGAGAAGGCGACACAGCCAGCCCCTCTTAGATTTTTTTATGAGTGTGGTAGCACGTGCATTTTAGTAAGCGGATAGCGTCTCTCAGAGATTTAGGTGGGAAGCACCAGAGGGGATGGACGTTATCATGCCAACAGGCTATGAGGTTGGAGTGGGTGTAGTCATCAGTGTGGTACACCTCCAAGGGGCCAAGAGAAAGTGGGAGAGAGAGAGAGATGGGAGTGAAATACAAGGTCCACAGAGAGCAGATTAGGCAGGTGAGGAAATACATTGTGGGTATTTAATAGCAGACACCAGAGGGAGGGGGTAGACAGTAATGCCAAGATTAGTGGCACGTCTAGTTTTGGCAGTATTAAGGAAGTAAATTGAAGTAGGCAGGGCAAGATGACTTCCTAATGACAGACAGTAGTTTTGAACCTGACAGTGTGCCTGAAAGAATAGTATGATTCTAGCCCTTTAAGAAGGCTGACTACTACACCCCCAGTTTCCAATAGGTAGGCTGAGTTAAGGGGGGAGCTATGATGGCTGAAGGACCATTTAATAGAGTGTGAGGGAGGGGGTGGGGGGAAATTCAATCTGAATCAGGGAGCCAAGCAAGCCAGAGGGCTGCTTTTACATTTGCACTAATTTGGGGGCTTCAAACATAGCGGCACAGATCTAAACAAATAAATTAAACTTCCTAGTTTGTCTAGCAGAATTCAGTACATTGGCAAGAACAGAGGTAAAGAAGCAGGCTAGAAATTACAGTACAAGGTCAGTTCAGCTCCTGAGTTTTAAATTAGACCAGGCTCGTGCTGCATGGTGGAGTTTGAAAATGGCACCAGATGCCTAAGGGGATCTGAGTTGGCTACCTGAAGTGGAGCTCTCTCTCTCTGTGGCTGAGTCTGTGGTCCATGGCCAACTTGTAGCCCCGAGGTTCCAGCGAGGGAGCCTGAAGTGGAGCTCTCTCTCTGTGGCCAGGTCTGCAGTCCGTGGGCAACTTGTAGCCCCGAGGTTCCAGCGAGGGAGCCTGAATGATGTTGTCCTGCTCTTTGCCAGTCATTTGGGCATGAGCAGGAGTCTGGAAAAATTGTATTTAGAATGCCAGAAAGCAGATTTACAGGTAAATTATGATAAAACAAAAGTTGTTGTATTTGTGGGAAACAAGAAAATATATAGATACTGTAAGAACAAACAAGTTTGAGGTTGTTAAGGAACTTTGTTATTTAGGGCTCACAGCTAACCGAAACAGAACTTGGGGAGCACACTTGAGAGACACAAAACTAAAGGCCGACAGCTTTCTTCCAGTACAGTCCTCTTTTTCTTACAAGTATGGAGGAACATCAATAAAGGGAAATTTAATAGTAGCCTGTGCTGAAGTTTGGGGAACATATTTCAGAGCTAATTTAGACTCCAGTTTAAACAAATTTTATAAGAAATTGTTGGGCCTTCCAAATAGTTTCCCTTCCGCCCTGGTTAGGGCTGAACTTGGTCAACTGTCTGTTGAATGCTATTGTACCCAAAGGTTAATCAATTATTGGATTTAGGATGCCTCCTGATAGATTTCCTTGTTTATGTCTGGATGAAGCCATCAACTATGAACAATCCAACATAATTTTTCCCTAGTTGAGAGTGATGGAAGATACTACTAAACCTCATGGCCTCTTGCACGTTACTCCAGATAGCCTAAGATACCCCTCTAAATATATTAAAGAGATTGTAAATAACAGAATCAGGGGTATCATTGTGCAAAAGGATCTAGAGGCATGCAGACTATCTAAGGCTTGCTCTTGGCTTGCCAAAAATAAGAGAACACATAAATTTGAAAAATATTTGCCTGTTTTAGAAGATCCAAGACAGAGATCTCAGCTGGCAAGGTTTAGATTCGAATCCTTTCTGACTAACCAGAAAAAGGGACAGTCTGAAGGAAAAAAGGGTTCGGATTTTCTCTGCAAATGTAAATTAGGACAGGATAGTCGTTTACATTTGGTTTTACTGTGCCCACTATATGAGAAATACCACTGTTTCTTATTAGGAAGAATTTTAGAACAACAGCAATATCAGCCTCAACATCTATTGACTTATCTGTTGAAGTCACAAGATTCAGAAGTATTGGTCCTTGTGGTCTCCCTTCTTTAAATAATTGAACAAAGAGGGCTTCATTTAAATTCCTAAACTGACAGAGATGCAATAGTGGTCAACTGGATTTTACTAGAAATGTAGTATAAAGTAGTCCATCTGGGGCCTGAGTTGTGTCGGCGCAACTACAGAATTGCTCTGCAGAGCAATATTCAACCACTGCAGCTGCTGCAGCGCTAGAACCATTACACCGTGGCACAAATGTAATGCATGCAGCACAAGTGCAAGGTGGCATACCCATGAATATGAGGCACAATGACATATTCAACCTGAAGCCATTGAGCAAGTCAGGAGCAAAACAGAGGATGCACCAGGTGGACTTGAGCCTAGAAAACTAGGCTCAAATACAGACACAGCAGATGCGCAACCCTGAGCAAAACCTGAATGATGGATGCAGCACCATTCCTCATGGAGGAGGTAACGAGGGGTGTAAGGAGGTGGGAGGAACAGCAACGTGGCCAATGAAGGGCCCGTCGGCAGTATGCCCAACACAGATGGTACCATTCCCACTTCATGTTTGAGGACTATAGTGATGTGGAGATTGTGGGCCAGTACTACCTGAACTGGGCAATTCTGAGGCAGCTCTGTCAGCTGTGCATTGATGAGCTGCAGGCACCCACCAGATGGAGTCATGCCATGTCTGTGGAGACCAAGGCGACATAGTGATGTTCTTGCTCACCACAGGCACCTTCCAGAGACCAGCGGGTGCCACCACAGGGATCACCCAGTCAACCACGTCCCACCTCCTCACACAGGTCCTCAGTGCTCTGCTGCCACATGCGTTGGAGTTCGTAGTTTGTATGATTCCCAAGTACACAGGCAGAGTGTATAGCAAACATGCAGGACTTCCACAGGGTGGCACACATGTCAGGTATGATAGGGGCCATAGACTGCACCTATGTGGCCATACGCAAAACACCTGGCCCTGAGGAAGCAGCATACATAAACTGCAATGGGTATTCCTTGATAAACTGACAGGTGGTGTGCTGTGCCATGGGGCACATCATCAGTGTCTGTGCCACACAGCCCAGGAGTGCACATGACACCTACATCTGGCATAGTTCAATACTATGCCAGAGATTCGACTGTGGGGACATCCCCATGGGGCACCTGTAAAGTAAACAAGGCATGGGGATGGAGGTGGGTGTAGCATGGCTGGAGGGGAGAAGAGGACACAGGCAGGGTGGGGCACAGGAGGCGGTGGGCAGCAGGGTCCAGGAGGTGGAACAAGTGCAGCATAGAGATAACCATGCCATCTCCCCACACAGGTGACACGTGTAGCAACTACGGCCCTGGCTGCGCACCCCCTACCGGCAACCTGGGAGATCATAACCCTATTCAATGTCACTTGTTAATCCAAAAAATTAGGAGCAATGGAGATTATGAGTTCTGGGTACGCGATCTAAGGTGTTTTAATGAATCATCATTTAGGGATTGTCTTAGAAATTTTGACTGGTCAAGGGTATTTTTAATTCCGGATTTAAACTTGGCTATTCAAGAATTCACGGATTCTTTTTTTACACATAATTCAAACTCATGCCCCTAAAATAAAAAAGAGTAATAATGTTAAAAGCCCATTATGGCTTAACGAAAAATTGAAAACCTATTTGAGTATTAAAAATAGAATATGGAAAAAAGCTAAAAAATCTAAATTGGAGGGGGATTGGGATCTTTTTAAAAGATGGCGAAATAAATGTAAACAAAAGGTAAAATTGGCAAAGAAAGAATACTTCCAGAGTTCTTTTGGTAATGCACATGACCCAAATAAATTCTGGAAGGTTATTCCTAATTTAAAAAGTCCAGTGAAAACTCAAACTTTTATTAATTTAGTAGTGGGAGAAAACTTAATAGATAATCCTTTAGAAGTAGCTAATTTGTTGAATCACTACTTTAAAGATTTACCAGATATAGAGATACCTAATCTTGGGACCGCTGTCCAGGAACATATACACCCTGCTGCCTCTGTTACAAATAATGGAGGTTTTAATTTGAAAAATATAAGGGTACAGAATGTAGTTAAAGAACGAAAAAATTTAACTATATCAAAACGTGCTGGAATAGATGGTATCGATCCCAAATTCTTGAAACTGGGGTCTGATATCATAGCTCCTATAATCACTTATTTTTATAATTGGAGCATACAATCTTCAACTGTCCCTGATTATTGGAAAATGGGTGAAATTATTCCTATTTACAAAGGTGGTGATCTTACAGCCCCTTCTAATTATAGACCAATTACTTTGCTCCCAATTTTGTCGAAGGTATTGGAAAAACTGGTAAATAATCAGCTTAGGCAATACCTTGACCATTTGGGGTTATTAACAAATTGTCAGCATGGATTCAGAGAGGGTAGGTCCACAAATACTGCCCTACTTGATTTTAGTAACCTGCTGGCAACATCTTTGAACCAGGGTAATCAAACTGGGGCAGTGTTTGTGGACCTTAGCAAAGCTTTTGATTTAGTTCATCACGAAACACTATTGTTTAGATTACAGAATATAGGGATACATAATAATTCTTCACAGTGGTTTAGATCTTACATACTAACATACTAAAATGCCAGCAGAATAGGCCTAACGGTCTTTCGAGTCTGCTCGATTGGTCATCCCCCACCCTGGGTGCTGACCTTGCTGCCCCCCTCGCCTTCTCTGGCTTCTGCCTTCCCAGTTCCGGATATTCTTGCTGCATTGGATTTTGCTTCCAGAACCCTTCCCCTGTACCTGTTCCACCCCCTCTTGAACCCCTCCACCGTCTCTGCCTCCACCAGCCCCCTAGGCAGTGCATTCCATGGCTCCACCACCCTCTCAGTGAAGTGGCACCTCCTCCTCCTTTCTCCCCTGAATCTTCCCCCCTCCAGCTTCCACTCATGCCCTCTAGTGGCCCCCTCCTCCTTCCTTCAAAGCACCCTGACTGTTCCTCCCCTATTTACCCACTTCATGTACTTGAAGACCTCTATCATGTTCCCCCGGTCTCTTCTCTCTTCCAACGTGTACATGTTTAGCTCTTCGAGCCTCTCCTCATAGGTTCTGTCCCCCAAGCCCCAAATCATTTTGGTTGCCCTCCTCTGGACCCTCTCCAGGAGTTTAATGTCCCTCTTTAAGTGTGGCCTCCAAAACTGCACGCAGTACTCAAGGTGTAGCCTCACCAAGCAGTTATACAGAGGGAGTATCACTTACCTCCTTCTGGAGGTGATCCCCCTAGTGATGCATCCCAGCATCCTGTTGGCCTTGGCTGCTTCCCTCCTACAAGTCTCCGAGTTGTTCATCTTGACATTCACCACCACCCCCCCATCACTTGACATCCACCACTTATCTAACGAATCGTAAACAAAGGGTGGTCCGTGGTACCACTGTCTCGGATCTCCTGGACTTATATCGAGGTGTCCCTCAGGGCTCAATTTTGGGCCCTATGTTATTTAACATCTATATTAATAGTCTTACTGAATATGTAGCCAATACTGATGTCAGACTTTATGCAGATGACATAGCATTGGTTGCATCTGCAAATAGTCCAGGAGACCTGAGACAGCGACTCCAGACAGATTTTTCTAATATTGAATCTTGGATAAGAGATTCTGGACTCTCAATAAGTACTGGGAAGACTCAGAGTATAATTTTTTTCTGTGGGACCTTATACAAAAAAAGATTTTATTGATTTGAAGATTAGTTTTTTGGATGGGACAAAGGTACAAGGGGTTAACACTTATAAATATTTGGGAGTTTTGGTTGATTATCGTTTTTCTTTTTCTGAACATATTTTGCTACAAACAAAAAAAGTGAATCAAAGACTGGGAGCATTAAGAAGGGTGTCAGGATGTTTGACTAGGGACATAAAGACTAAATTGGTAAAATAATTGTTAGTACCTGTACTAGATTATGGTCTTCCATTATACATGCATTCCTACAAAAAATTCTTACATAAATTGGATCAGACTTATTATAGATTGGGGAATTATATTTTGAATAATAAATCCTGAGTCCATCATTGTTTAGTTTATCAGGAACTTGGTTGGTTACCCAGCAGCTCAAAGAGAATATTTATGGCTAATGATATGTCATGGTTTGATTCATTCAAAAATGCATTCCTTAAGACACTTGATATGTTTGAACTCAGACTCAAAATATTTAGATACGTTTAAGAGGACAACTAGAAAACTGCCTACAACTCAAATTAAAAATCGTATGGGGGATATGGTTTTACAGAATAGTTTAGCAAGGACATGGAATGAATTATCTTGCCAAATGATTGAAATTTCTGATCTGCATATTTTTAAACTTGAATTGTATAATTATTCAAATGTTTGTTGTAGTTGTTTTTAGGTTATTGTGATTTTGTATTGTGTGTATTTTTGTTATGTCTCGTTGTTTCTTTGTAAAATACCACAGGTATTTGTTGTAAATGGGGATTTACTCCCCAACAGATTAACCTGTATAAAAATAAATTTTAAACAAACAAACAAACCGTCCTCCCCTGTGGAGGAGAGGTACAATGAGCACATGCTGCAATGCGCAATGTCATTGAGCGTGTCTTTGTCATGCTGAAGATGCAGTTCCATTGCCTAGATAGGTCTGGTGGTGCCCTACAGTACAGCCCATCAAAAGCCTGTGGTCTATTCCTGGCTTGCTGCATGCTGTACAACATGGCCATTGACTGTGGGATAGCTGTCAAGGTGGATGAGGGTGACAGTAGTGGGGAGGATGGTGAAGATGGACTGGAGGGAGGTGTGCAGCCACCCATGGGTAGGCGGGACCCCAGGCTGGCTGCAGAGGCCTGGAGGCACAGGGCCACCATCACACAAGAGCATTATGGAGACAGAAGGTAAGTGGTATGACATGCATGCAGGGGTTGCACGTACGTACGTCCATCCCACACACAGGGCTGAACAGGCACATAGGGCTGCATGTAGGAACACAGGCACACACAGCATGCATGCTGAATGCAGAACCACGCAGACACACACAGCACATGGCACAGGCACAGGCACACACACACACACACACGGGCTGCAGGATATGGCATGGATCAGACGCAGGACACCAGTGCACAGGCACAGCCAGAATGGAGCAGCTGTCATCACACCCATGTCACAAGGCCCAGCAGCCTGGCAGGCATACACAAGGGGAATGTGCCACACCACACATGCACACCAGCACATGCATGGGGCACCACCACCACCCACGCATGTACTGGGCAGCAGCAACAGACAGCAGGGTAGGACAGCATACACATCAGGGCATCCATGCAGTACCACGGCCACATGGGTGGCCACACTCAGGCCAATCAGCAGGTGTGGACTACACAATGGCCAATAGGTGAGTGTCCAACACAGTCACAGGGGTGGAGGACTGAGAATGTGACCATGTTCTCACTGAGCTGTAGAGCCAGCCAAAGATACCAGTGCCAGAGTGTCTGGGATGGCCACATCAGAACCTGGCATCCTCTGTGCAGAGGTCACTAGATGCTGGGTCCGTGGAGCTGATGATGCACTGCGAGGGGTCCTATGCACATGGCCAGTCCCAGTGGCTGCCAGTGATGCAAACCCAGTCACAATGGTACTGGTCATATGGTCCAGTGCTGTGGTCAGGGCCTCCGGCAGCTGGTGGAGCTCATCGATAAGCTGCACATACCCGCTGTCCTGATGCTCGGCTAGCTGATGCACCTCTGCCTGCAGTGCATGGATCTCCATGGCAAACAGCACCTGGTTCTTCACAGATACCTGCAGCAGCTGGGTGTGCTCTGCCAGCTAGTCAGCATCTTGCACATCCTGGTCATGATGCCAACCAGCTGATGGTGATGCGGCATGCTGTTCAGTGCCCCGCTCAGGTGGACGCTGCACAGAGGACTGCACAAGGGGTAATGTGTCAATGGGTGCACTGGCAGTGGACCCTGTGGCACGCTTCCCGGTGGTGACCACATCCTGCTGCTGTTGCCCAACCATCTTCTGGTCAGTGCCCAGTGCTGCTGCATCCACAACAGCCCCCCCTCACCAGGCACAGTGGTAGCAAGGTACAACACTGAGCTGACATGGACAGGGGTTGTCTGTGCAGCCGCAGGCGTGGCACTGGGCTCCAACAGTGCCTGTGCTAGTCCCCGGACTGTGGCTGGTGCCACATGCCCTGCACTGTCCAGAATCAGAGTTAAGTCATCATCAGAGTCAGACATGCCACCCAGCTGGGTGCCTGCACAGAACACAGGCATGCTGTTACCCTGAAGGGGCTCTGACAGTGCATTTTCCGACTCCATCCCCAAGTCATCCAACAGCCCCTTACTGTCATGGTGCGGCCAGTCCCTGCCATGGATGCCAGTGGATGTTGATGGAACCACCTCCTCTGGCCCCAGTTTACCCATGCTGCAGCGACAGTCATCACGGAGACATCCCTGACAGCGAAAGCCATAGTGCCAACTGTCAGCATTTCAGTGTTGGGGATGCCTCCGTGTATCAATCAGGGGGCTCTGCCCCCTGAACCTTCCCATGTGGAGGGCTCTGCCCCTCACACTCACTGGTCTCTAGGATTCTAACTCTGAGTCGGAGTTGGACCAGGGAGGCAAACACCCAGTGAGGCAGTCCCGATCGCCGTACAGACCACCACAACAACTGGCGAATTTTGCCCGATTCCTGTCGCTGTGGTGGTCTTCACAATCAGGGTGTCGCTGCAGCAATGGTATACGTCTGGCTCCATGTTGGTGTCCTCCTCTACCTCCTCCTGGACCACTCCATGGAGATGTGATGGTGTTGGAAAGGAAGAACACAGAGTCAGCGTTGCTGTACCTCCCATGCAGGTGGTGCCCACAGCCATGGGTGAATGCTGCACATGCAGTGCATGCACATGCCATGCAGCACAGCCGCAGGCCCACCTGCCTGGTAACACCTATACCCATCACCCAAGCATGGCGTTGCTAGATTCATCATGCTGTGAAGGGCTGCCATCCATCTGAAAACAACCACTAGGAATTCCCTCTACGGTGGCACAGCTGATGGTGGGCACCACTAGCTCCTCAGTGTACGTCAGCAATGGTGTGGTGGATGATCAGCTGCCAGTCCTGTTGCAGGACACCCTGATGGCTGCCGCCTTCTCCTTTATGCATTGCCTGTCCATGCCCACCTTCTTACGGCACTCCTGGGTGCTACTCTGGTGTCTGCCATGGGCGTTCACATATGTGGCCACCACGTCCCACCCAGCGGACCGCTCCTGTGATGTCCCCATGGTGCCACTCAGCAGGTCCTCCCTGTTGAGGTAGGCCTCAAACAGACTTGCTGCTCCTCTTTTGTGAAATTGGGCCTGCATTTGCTGGCAGGCCCACGATCCTCCTCTTCCTCATGCTTGGACATTCTGCTACCTGTGGACAGTGATAACACAGCTGGTCAGTGGCTGCATGGCACATGCCAGCAGTCTGTTGCAGTGTTTCTCCTGGCCTGTCCATCCCTAGCTTCCCCTTACCATACAGGCTGCAATACTGGTCCTTGCCTGTGCAGTGTTCTGGTGCTTTTAAGGTGCAATGCATGCAAATAAGCCTGTGCTCAATGGTAATGATATGCTAATATTCCCCATTGCACCACGCATATCCTCAATAGGTGATTTGCATATAGGAATTGAATATTTTGTTGTGCTGTGCACAACCATATTGTGCAGGAGCAATTGTGTGTCACAAGTGTGTGGTTCTGCAGTGCGCATGTGTGCACACTGTTGCACAGGCCTCTCATGTGACTGGCTGCATTGCACATTGTGCATCGAGTGTGTATGCGGTGTTGGACACCTATTGCACATCAGCGCGTGTCATGGTGTACACGCCTATTGCGCATATGCCTGTGATGCACAATGCCACATACCGCACATTTATTTATTTATTTATTTTTTGTTGACCGGGTAAGTGCACTAGACAAATTCTGACTATTTTCAGGCAAGACCCGGGGGAGGGGGATACAGATGAATGCCAATTGTCTTTGAACCAGATTAAGCTGTTGGTGGTATTTTAGTGAATGGGGGAAAATTTGGCCAGGGCAAGGAGGAAATTCTCCTACTCTTTTTGAGAAGTGCCATGGGATCTTTAACATCCAGCTGAACTACCACCAAAACAGGCAGATGGGACCTCAGTTTAACGTCTCATCCGAAGGATGGCACCTCAGGAGTGCAGCACCCCATCCTCATGCTGCACTGCAGTGTTAGTATTGGGATATTAACCCAAGTGCCTTGTGTGGGGATAGAACCCACAGCCTTCTGATCTCCCAGGTACATGCCAGGTACCTGCGTGTTGTCGTTTGGGGTCATGACCTGTGCCCTTGAGGTCATGACTGTGACCTCGGCCACCCACCAGGCCATGGCAATGTGCACATGCACAGTGCTGCACGATGGACCCTATAGCACACTCCAATTGCACATCCACATGCTGTGTGGCACTGCACGACAATACCCAATGGTGCAATGACCACATGCCCCAACATGTGCAGGCTGTGTAGACCAGGCTGCCACTCACACACATACGATAGCTGTTCCATAGCATGCAACAGTGCTGATCATCATGCATTAAACTGGGGCGAGGTTGAGATGTGCAACCTCATTGCACTTGTACATCCCTACGATGTCCAGCTGTTTGGGCAGGTCCCCCAGTAGCAGCCATGAAGTGCTGTATGGGAACATGTGGCTACAAACATGGAGTGGCACACAAGGGTATTGTGACCTGCGATGTAGGGACCCCAACAGACTGAAGCACCTGCAGGCACATGTTCAGCGTGGGGCTGTGCCACAGCCAGGTTAGTATGTGCATGTATCTGCCTGTACAAGGCATAACTGTCATTGGTGTTTGGTTGCACAGCGTATGCCACTGCCAGGGGGGCTGTGCAGTCCTGGCAGTCACTGCATGTCCCGCATGGCTGTCATGCACAGTGCTGCTGTGTATGTTACAGCCATGCAGGTGCCAGGGCCACATGGTGGGCATTGTCCTGCCCTGCGCCATGCAGGCTGTGGGGAGGGGGTCTGTCTGTGCTTGCCTGTTCACTCATGTTCACCCCTCTCATTGCCTTCCACAGAGGCAGAGGATCACAGGAGGGCCAGGGCAGCCACGGTGCAGGGGGCCAGTAGTGGAGCAGCAGCTGGGCCATCATGATGGTGGCGGCAAGGTGGGCATGTTCACATGACAGTTCTGTGTTTCTGTGGGTCTCTGTTGGTTGCAAGGATGGACATGGCCATGTTTGTAAACTGCCATGGTGGCCATGGTTTCCAGGAGGCTTGCTGGTGTTGCGCTGCTTGTGCATGCACTGTGACAGTGTCCACTGTACTGCCCGGGGGCGGTGTGCGGCATCTACCATGTGTGCATACACGGGTGTCTGTGGTCCACATACTGTGCCTTGCCTGTGCACCAATGTGACCACTGCACAGCCCTGTGTGCCTATCTGCACCAGTGTGGTGTGCTGTGTGGTTGGCTGGTGTGGCCCTCCATGCACGGTCCCTGTGTGGTCTGTCCGCTGCTGTGTACGCCCGCTTTCCAGTGCACACTGTGGGTGGTCTGGGGATCCTTTCGGCATGTTGTTCATTGCCTGTTCTGTCCCTTCTCCTAGATGGTCCTAAGATACCAGCGAGGAGGAGGAGGAGAAATGGCCGATTTGTCCATGCATTGGGGAGCATCCAGCATCGCCTGGCGGGACTGGTGTTGCAGCTATTGTGAGACACAGCTGCCATACAGAGGGAGGTCCACCAGCTGGTGGTGGCAGGATGTGCCCAGCATTAGCCACAGCACCCTGACATAGCCCCTATTTGTTCTGCCCTCCCCTGTTGCCCTGCCCATCCCCACAAACCATTGTATAGCCCCTGGACCCTATTCCCCACATCCTGTGACCCTCCGCTGTATGTTCTGTATGATCGTCATGTTGGTCCACACTTCTGTTGTTTGTATTAAAGAATTTTTATTGCTACATCACTGCATCTGTGTTTCCTTTGCAGCTGACGTGTGGAGTCATGCTGCAGGTGTCTGTTGTGCTGTGCTTGGCCATGTTTCAGATGCAGGACACCACACGCCATGTCCCTGGTGTCCAGCTGCTGTTCCCTTGGGCCACTTTGCATATGTGCACTGGGCATGTGCCCAGTGTCTCTGTCCTGTTCGTGGTCCTGTGTCATGTGTCTTGCAGTCACCTGTGTCTGCACGTGCACCTTGTGCCCTTGTCGGCTGGCCCTTCTGTTCACCTGTCATGCTACCCGGCTCTGGTGTGGCCCACAGTACAGTGCTCTGCTACTCCCTACTCACAGGTTGAGAATAATTTGTTGAATAGGGAGGCAACAGCAAGGTGCTCAGAGACCAATGATCCATCTACTAGGACAGGGGGAGGGGCAGGCTGGGGTGGCGGGTCAAAAACGGAGTGGATTACTTTCCAGAAATTGGAAGGGGAGTTTAGGTTGGAGTACAGGTTTGAGTTGAATTAGTGGGCCTTGGCATGCAAATAGCCTTGGTGCTGGAGTTTCTGGGGGATTTGTAATGCTGGTGGTCACAGTCAGAGTGGGAGGCTTTGAAATGGACCCTTGATTTGCATAGGTTAAGGAGGTCAGATGTAATCTAAGGGTGGTGAGAGCATTTTACTCTGGTCTTTTTGAGGGGGGGGAGTTCCAGTAGTGAGTGAGGATGGTGGTGAAGTGAGATAGGGCTGCATTTATGTCTTGGGCAGAGTAGATCGGGGACCAGTCGACAGAGACTAGGTTGCTTAAGAGAGCTTCAGAGTTGAGTGACCTAGGGGATCTGTACCAGATGTATTTTGGGGAGAATTTTAGAAGGTGGGTTTTTCAAATACAATAGGTGAGGCAGTGGTCACTGAAAACATTTGGAAGCACTCCAGCAGGCCAGATTTGGTGGGGGTGAGAGCATAGGACCCAGTCCAGGAGGGAGTAGTTTGAGGAGTGAGGGTTTAGCATGGTGGATTCAGTGATTAGTTTGGAGAGGTTTAAAGATTTGATAGAGCACTGGATAGGCTTACAGTCTGAAAGAGCCAATTTTGGTTAAAATCACTGAGTAGGATAAGTTCGCCAGAGACAGAAAGGGAGACAAGTGAGGAGAGGAAGTTACTGTAAGGAGGGGGAGGGAGGGATATTTAGGTAAGCATAAAGGACACCAACAAAAATTGGGAGGGTGGAGGGAAGGGAGAGCTTGAGCAGCAAAAACTTGTTGGAGGAAGGGGAAGCCTCTTTGAGGGAGATAGAGCAAGAAATATTGTGGCAGATATATATAGCGACACCACTACCACATTTACCTCTATCCTGGTGGGAGAGGAGATATTCAGGAAGGGCAAGTAGCGAATCTGGGACTCTGGAGAAGAGTCAGGTTTCAGAAATACAAAAGATATCAGGGGGCCTTTGTGAGGCCCATACCCTATACCTTATGGGAATCCAGCTTTTGGAGGACGCTATGTGCATTAAAGTGGAAAAAAACAGAGGCCTTTGGGTATAGAGGCGGGTGGGAGGAGGGGTGGGTGAGGACTGGGTTCAACTTCACCAGCCAGAAGCAGTAAGAAAAGGAGGAGGGCTAGAAAGGATGGCATTTTGTGCTTTTTGGGGCCTGGGGGAGAGAGGGCAGGGGAGAGGTGGTTATATGAGAGAAGGGAATGGTGGAGGAAATCAAGGTATAGTGAGGGCGGAAGGAGGTTGATGTGGATGGAGAAGGAGGTAGAGAGAAAGGGAGGAAGGTAGGGGGAGATGGCAGAAACAAAGGGTGAGAAGGAGAGAGGGGAAGACACTGGAGGGGACATGGAGAGAGGAGAGGGCAAGAGGGATGCAAGTGGGGGTGAGGGTGTGTGGGAAGAGTAGGGGGAGATAGATGAGGAAAGTAGGTAACCAGAGGAGCATAGTATGTAAGAGACTGGGGGGGTGGAGAAGGAGAGAGAGAGAGAAAAGAGCAGAAGAAGGTTTGGGTAGAGTTTGAGAGAATGAAGGGCAGGCAGGGTACACAGAGCAGAAAGGATGGAGGGAAGGTAGAAGAAAGTGGTGGGGTTAGGAGCAAAATTCAGATAACGGAAACTCAAATAGCAATAGGGCAAGCAGAAAACAGGCAGTGATTTGGACATATAGATTACATGGCAGTCATGGTAAAATGCTATGATGATAAGGTAACTAGCTGAACTAGAAACAGGCAAGCAGGCATAACTGATAGACAACTGACCTAGGTTACAGCAAAGATAAGAACTGAGTTGAGTGATAACGGTGACTGGCAGGAACTGGTAAAGATACTGGTTGCATCTTGAGCTAAAAACTGAGAGCATGCATAACAAACCTAGGTGAAGAACTAGCAGTAGCCAGTTCAGTGTTCCCTGTAATAGATTATGGCCTCATAGTCTACAGCACTGCTTCAGATTCTACCCGAAAAGAGTTGCCATTGCCTGAAATAAGTCCTGCCGACAAGTTCAGGGAGCCCCACTGCTATCACACACGTGTGATCTATACTCACATACAGGATGGTTGAACCGTGACAATCACATCATATAGCAAGCCGGTCTCCTGTCCAAGAAAGCCACATGTGGTCTTACTCCAGCAGGTGTCCACTCTATACTTCATCAAATAGCCCCTTCCAGGCTGATCAGAGGGTCGCTCAACACCCAATACAAAGTCCCCTACTGCTGCACGACCCAAGGGCAACGGTCTTTTATGTACCGTGTTCCTAAGTGACTAAACTCACTCCCAGCTGACCTTCCATCCGAACCCAAGTTAGGACCATTTAAGAAAAGACTCCATTCACACTTATCGAGCTGCATGATATGCTCTTGCCCCTAGTATATACTAGTCCCTGGCCTCGGGCACGTATCCTACATTACCAGCACCCTGGCTCTTCCTGTTTTGCATACTTCCCCCTACCCCTACCCTACCACTGGATCCCTGCCTTGACCTCTCCCCCCTCTGACAAAGGGCTGCCTGGCAAACTCAGCTCCCTACAAGGAATTCTGTCCCTCCCCTTCCCTACTTCTCATGTTC
The DNA here is from genome assembly GCA_016271365.2 of Neoceratodus forsteri. NCBI lineage: Eukaryota > Metazoa > Chordata > Ceratodontiformes > Ceratodontidae > Neoceratodus > Neoceratodus forsteri. Next base: position 157,466,807 of record CM057458.1, on the reverse strand, counting down.
TACTTAATACTTTTGCTTGGCACTATGCCTCCTTCCACAACAACCTTCCCAAGAATGACTTACCACTGCTCTAAATGATACCTATAACTACCCGTTTGTCTTTATCTCAATCCGATGGCCCTGATTACCTATCAGATTGTTGATGTTATGAGTTATGAATTACCTACTGTATGTTGTTACCTACTGTATGTTGTTGATCACTTGCCTTTGTAATCCTTAATTCAATTCTTAATGTATTTTCTCACTCCTGATGTGGAACCTTTGTAAATGAGCTGCTAGCTCAAAGGTTGTAATCCAAGACTTGAATAAATAAATAAATAAATAAACAATAAAAAAACATAAATAAATAAAAGAACAGCAAAACTCTGAGTATCAGAAAATGCAGTTGTAACCCCCTCTCTGGGGACTTACCATAATTGCCCATTTCTCCTGTTTGCCTCCCTATTGCCTTCTGGTGGTCCCCCAATTTCCCCGGTATTTGCATCACCATTGGTCCGAGTCCTGATGTGCCCCCTGAATGGTCTCTGTATTTAATTTTTGCCCACAATGGGCTTGAGGAGCATTGCAGAGCCACTACCTTCTCTCCCTAACTGCTTCAAAGCAGGCGGGCGGCTCGTGCATGCATAGTGAGGCACACTTAATTTCTTGCCTCAAATTTACCACAAATTTTGTCTGCCTCTTGTGGGGTCCTAGTTCCTGATGGCAGTAAGGGGACCAGAGACCTAAAGCAGGTACAAGAGGAGCCACCAAATATTTTAAATGAAAAAGTGCCAACTGGCATTGGACTTGCTGGGCTCATGAATATTAATGAAGAGCCTCATGAATAGTAATGAGCTAACCTGTCTAGTGCCTGGGGACTTTGTACAGTATTTTGGTGCTAGTGACAGGCAAAGAGCAGCTCAAATATGTTTCAACTCTGCAGTGTTTAAGGGGCAGCTAGAATGGCAACTGAACTGTGGGGTATTTGTAAATAAAAAGTAAATTTACTGGTTGCATCAGAACATTATTGTTGGAACTTGTATGGACTGCCGGGGGACTGTATTGAAACACACTCTTGTTTGCAGCCTTTAACCAATCAGAGAATCAGGATGTGTGCCAGAGACTTGTGGGGGAAAAAGCAGGGACAAATGTTGGCACCTAAACAAGGAGCCTATCAGGCATCGAGGAAGCCTAATGAATATTCATTTTTAAGAGAGACAACTGATTCAGCCAGTCAGGAGCTGCTGAGAGCTCCCAAAACCACAAAGATGTTTCAGTTGGGAGTCAGTTTTTTATTTGCTCCTCTGTTCCCCCTGGCCAACCCCTCATTTGAGCCTCCTTGGTCCTTCCGTCTGCCTGTCTCCCCCAACGCTGACCCTTACCTCACATTATGACCCCCCGGAGGCAGCTGCGCATATCTCTTCACCATGTGGGTTCCCTTCCTCTGAGAGGGAAGGCACTGGTTGGGGGACATCCAGCGCACTAGTCAATCGGCTCCAGGTGTCGCTGAGGTGGGTCGGTTGTGAGGGCTGGCAGCAGCGGGGAGCCGGACACCATCATCTGGCTAGCCAGGGAGCCATTTCCTGGTTTTTCTCCCAGAGAGTGATGTGCCACTAACATCTAGGCAAAAGCCAATGTCCGTCACTCCCCCGGCAATCAGAACCCTGACATCCTGCTGTGCTCCCAGCCTCTGCCAGGGGCCAGCAAGTACCCAGTTTGCATCCCCACCCTCCCCCCAGAGAAGGTGAGCTGTCTGTGGATGCTCCTTCCTTCTCTCCCAGCTGGTCCTCCAGTGACCTGAGTCCATTCCTGAACCCAGATCACCAGCATCGGAAGCAGAAATCCAACCACTGCACCAATGGGCTGGCTGGGAGTCAGTTTAGCACTAGTCCCTCCACAGGGAAGGGGCTCTGGCCCTTTTCAAGAAGAATGGTCTGAGTCAGTTCAGCAGGAGCCCCTCCACAGGGAGGGGGGGTCTCTTGCCCCTGCTAAGGGAAATGTGTCTGCAAGGAATTGGAGTCACTGGCCTGGACGTTGCCAGATATTTGTCCCCCAGGGCTGGCATTTGCCTTCCCACATTTGAGAAGATGTTGTGGGAGATTTCTGAATTTAACTTCAGCTGTGAGAGACCTGCACAAATTCCTACCTGCAGTTGTGAGAGAGCTGTAAGAATGCTTTTGCCTCAGCAGTGAGAGTACTGATGAAACCTTTAACTTCAGATAATAGAAAGCTGCAATGCTAGATCCTGAGTGAGCAAACTTCTACTTAAAAGTACAAGTAAATGCAACCCCCTTACAAACTGGGGTTCCCGAAAAGTCTTCCTCGAGCTTGCCTAAATGCTCACTGCCAGGCTGGTGTCCTGCATTTTAGCATTTTAAATGTGATTGCCTGAGAGTGCCTGTATAGCCTTTGTGTACTGTCTCTTTAAGAGCGGCCTTGATTGCAGTCATAAGTAATCTGAGAGGGAGCTCTGTTGAAAGATGTAACTATTTGCTGAAAATCATTTAGAGTGATAATGATAATGTAGTTTGTCTAACCTGCCTTCTTTGCAGCAAGGACTGTTTTTGTTTATCTCCACTATCTTGGTCCTGGACTGTGAATTGGACCAATCAGTTCTGGTGGGACCTAAAATGGAGCTGGACTACAGGCACTGTCTGGAGTCAAAATCTGTAGGAACTGTAGTTTTGGGCTTTTGGTGCCTTTTTGCACCTGAAGGGGAAGTCTTTGTTGTGACTGACAGACGAATCAGCCAACCGAACCTTTTGGATCTGAGGGAAATCCCCAAGCTGCCTGCTGTTTCAGTCAGATCTAAGTTGGGAGCTGAAAAAGCAACAGCTCAAGACAGTCTCTGTGGAAAGGCCTGAGTTGTGGCCCACATGTCTGCCTGCTGCCCCTGAGAGGGAGAGAAGAGAACTATTTTGGACTAAATCCAAGTTTGTGAGAATGAAATAAGCCACTGATTTTTTACCAGGCTCATACCTGAAGAAGACCGAAGATTTGCTGAATGTGATTGGCCTGTCAGGATTTCCAGCTGCTTTAGAATCCCTGGTTTATGCAGAGACTTTGCGATCATGACCAGAGAGCGGTTTGCCTGATACAGTAGAATTTCCTTACATGTAAATGTTCTGTGTATTGAAAGTGTGTTGGAATTTGGTTCCCCACTGTGTGAACTGTTTTCTGCTTGCTGGAAGCTTTATCCAGCCTAATTGGACTGAATCTGTGTTCATCTCCATTCGGCCTGGGCCATGCCATGCTGCCTCTGCCAGACTACCCCACTGCACAGAGAAAGCCACTGACGAGAGACCTGCCTGGGGATCAGCCCCTTGCTCCACGCTTGAACAGGAACGACACCTCAGTGAAAAGTGTGGTCCCTGCTTCTCCTGGCACTCCAGATTAACCACCTGCTGTCTCGATTTTTGTCCAGCCTGTGTCCAGTCTTGAGTATCATGAGTAATCATCACGGTGGCTCCCTGCAACAACAGCCTAATCTAAAAGTGTGTCATCTGATTGTCTTGTTGTTTTCTTTTCATGAACTGAGCCCTCTGGCTCTGGATTACAAATAGCGTGTGTTGTGCATGTTGTTTTCTTCCATCACAGGGCCCCAACCAGCTGCAATGTTCCTGGCTAGCCCACCATTCTTCATCTGGGTACCCAGAGTGTGTGACTGTTTATGGACCCTGAAGTGCATGCATAACTGTTTGATTGATAGAGCCTTTAAGCAAATTAACCTGATTAGACCCCTCCCTTGTTCAAGTCCCTTAAATAAATCAGATCTAACTCTTTTTTGCATTTACCCTGACTGTGGTTCCAGTTTGTGCAAGAGTACTGTACTGCTGTTATTTGCTGTGTATAACCTTGTTTTACAGGAGGTCCCCACGGCCGAGCCAGAGGAAAGCCCGGGTGGTAAGTGCAAATAGTGTGGGTACTTGTGTGGTGTATCAGGGTTATTGTGAAAGTGATTATTGTGTAATGTTCCAAACACTAGTAAGGAAAGGGGGGGGGTTACAGTGACCTGGAGGGCTGTGCCTAGGTTAACTTGACCACTACCAACCCTGACCTCCTGGTGGAGGCACCAATTTCAGAACTCAGTCCCCTTAACCTGCTACTAGCCAAGCAGGCAGGGGTAGTAGCCCTTGGGATAGCGCCACCTAGGGGTTACATCTTGGAGGCTCACCGCTGGGATTTTGTGCCTTCTGGTGGCCAAAAATTACGAATTATTGTTAAAGATTAATGGCTACCCCCAGTAGAATTGGCTGTACACCAGTTGGTGGGGTGGTGTACTGGGCAGGAGATCGACCCCCAAAATGCTCTGCTTATACTGGATATTCCCTTGGGTACCAGTAAGGACACTGTAGAGGGTGCTCTCTCCAAAGTTGAATGTTTAAAAAACCCTGTGGAAGCGGGTCGACAGGCTGATTTGATCGCCCAAACTTTCATAGCCTTGGTAGAGTGTAGTGACCTCATGGACAACTCTAAAGTGCCACGGACTATTGCCCCAGAAGGGGTCCCAGCCACCTGGAGAGTGATAACAAAAGACACTACAGACCCTGGGGAGGATGAGCTCCCACCATTATCTGACACTTTTGAGGAGAAATTTGCTAAGTTGTTGCTGGAGGAAGGGAAAACCGTAGAGGACTTTAAGAAACTGTTCCTGCCACCTAGGGATGTTCCTTCCCCAACACCCCCTCCCACTCCAGCACCTGTTACTGCCACACCTTCTGTGTCCATGCCAATGTTGGCCCCTATATCTGTACCCTCCTTTAGTCATGACTCTTACCGAAGGCTGAGAATCTTCTTGGGCACCCTCCCCACCCCCCCAAGGGGAGGATGACTGGGAGACCTGGATAGACTATGTTGCCCCCTTGGTACCTGAGTGGCAGTGTGCGGAGGCTGAGAAGCAGAAAAGAATCATAGAAAGTTTGAGGGGCTCTGCCCTTGAAGCCATTAAATTTTTGAGGTTCACGAACCCTGATGCCTCTGCGCAGAAGTACCTGTCTGCACTCAAAGGCAATTTTGGAAGCATTGAGTCAAGGGAAACTTTGATGTGGAAATTCCAAGGTACCAAACAATGGAAAGGGGAAATTTTGTCTGCATGTGTTACTCACCTAGAAAGAGCTGTGCAGAAAGCTTACTGGAAAGGTGGTGGTGGGATGCCTGCCAATGATTTGAGCAATGTGAGATTGGGGCACATCTTGCAACACGCCAAGCATTCTAAACTTCAGATCATCCAGTTAAGGCTCCAGGACAGGAGAGGTAACCCATCTGACTACTGTGACCTGATAAAAGTACTCCGGGAGATTGAAGGTGAAGAGGGAGATTGTAATCATGAGGTGAATGCAGCCCAAGTGATCATGGACCGGAAGGCCCTTCTGAAATAGAGACCCCTAAGAGTGTCCCACCATGGGCTAAACAGTGGGGAGAGGAGTTGCTGAGAGGTCAGAAAAGTACAACTGGGTGCCTTCACTGAGGTATCCCCAACTGACAAAGACCCTGGCCCCTTTCGGGACGTGACTGCCATGGGGGTGGGGGTGCACCCTCAGACATCATCTACTGAGGGTGGCTTCCCGGCTGAACTAAAGGAATTGACTGCCACCCTTAAAAAACTTTTGAGACAGGTTATGCTACCAGCAGAAGTCAGATCACAATCTCCCATTGATGCTCCAGCATTCCCTGCTATGTTTTCCCCAAGGATGCCCCAAGAGCATATCATTTGTCACAATTGTGGCAAGGATGCCATATGAAGAGGGAATGCCAGTCTCAGAAGGACTTAGAGAAAGTGGTGAACCAGCTTAAAGGAGAGCTTCGGAAAATGAGTCAGTGGTCAAGGGGTGCACAAAATGACCGCAGTAAAAGCTTCGGCCAACCTAACTCAAATTTCTTTGTGGCTAAATCATTTGTCCAGGCCTCTGCTATTACCTCTCCAGACTGGTCCAAAATAGTGGTCCCTTCAATGGAGACTACGGTGACTGTGAATGGTATTCCTACTTGGGCTGTGCTTGACAGTGGGTCGCAAGTGACCATTGTGTTTCAGGACTGGTATGACAAACACTCATCTGATGTGCCCTTACAATCCCTGGAAGGTCTACATGTATGGGGACTGAGCAACAAGTCTTATCCATACTTAGGATATGCCTGTCTCTGGTTGTCTTTTCCTGCAACTGTCACGGGCGTAGAGGAGCAAGTAGAGACACTAGCCCTAGTGTGTCCCCCCACCGGACTGTATGATGGGGTCCTCCTGTTAATTGGTTCAAACGCCCATATGTTTGGGAGACTGGCGCAACTCTGTCATGAGAAACAAGGGCTATGGACTAGGAGAGCCCTGAGAATTCTGGCTCTGATCAAGGGTCTATGATTTGCAACAGAAACCCGAGGAAGTAGACCAGGATGAACTGGTGGGGACTGTGTGAAAGAAGGATCCCGATTCAATGGTACTGGCCCCTAAAGTTCAGTGTACCATTCAAGGAAAGGTCTGCCTCCAGAAAGATGTCAAGAACAAAATACTGATGTTGGATGTGCCAGGCGATGGAAAATTGCCAGAAGGATTATTGATCAAGCTCAGCATCTTGCCTGCTCGTGCCTATGCCTATGCACAATGAGTGACGGTCCAGTTTCACAATGTGTCAGATCAGGAGAGCCAGGTGAACAGAGGGTGCACTCTAGCTATGGTACACTGTGCTGACATTGCAGTATTGCCCAGCAACAAGCACCCTGTTGAGAAGGAGACAGTGAACCCAGACCTGTTTGACTTTGGTGACTCCCCACTACCAGCTGAATGGAAGGCTCGAATTAGCAAGAGACTTGCCCAGAGAGACCAAGTGTTTTTGTTGAAGGAATGGGATGTGGGATGTGTCCTGGGTGTGGAGCTTTACATACGCCTGCACGATGAATGTCCATTTCGAGACAGGTCCCGATGCCTAGCCCCAGCAGACATAGATGATGTGAGAAGACTCCTGCAGGAAATGCACACTGCTGGTGTGATACAAGAATCCAGGAGCCAAAACACCTCTCCCATTGTGGTTGTGCATAAGAAGAATGGGTCTGTGAGGATGTATGTTGATTATCAAACCCTGAACTGGCAGACCATCCCAGACCAATACACTATGCCTCGTATACAAGATGCCCTAGACTGCTTGAATGGGAGCAAATGGTTCTTGATGTTGGATCTTCACAGTGGATACTACCAGATCCTGATGGCCCCGGAAGACCATGAGAAAACAGCCTTCATCTGTCCATTGGGGTTCTACGAGTTTCTGAGGATGCCACAGAAGATATTGGGTGCCCCGGCCACCTTTCAGCAACTGATGGAACGTGCTTTGGGAGATATGAATTTGCTGGAATGCCTGGTGTACTTGGACGATGTCATTGTGTTTGGGAGCACCTTAGAGGAGCATGAGAACTGGCTATTTAAAGTCTTAGACTGACTGGAAGACTTTGGCCTCAAGCTGTCCATTGACAAGTGCCAGTTTTTCCAAACCTCCATGAAGTAATTGGGGCACATAGTATCTACAAAAGGCATAGAGACTGATCCCGGTAAGGTTGAAGCACTGACTACTTGGCCCCAGCCCCATAATCTAAAAGAACTACAACGTTTCCTGGGGTTCTGTGGCTACTACCACAGGTTCATGAAAGACTGTTCCAAGGTGATTCGCCCACTCTTCAACCTTACTCAGGGTTACCCTCCTACCAATCATAAATACAAAAAATGGGCCGTTAAAGAACCAGAAAAAGTATACTTCCACCCAGGTGAACTCTTCGGGCCCCTCTGGATGCCCGACTGTGAAGCAGCCTTCCATGAGATCATATGCCAGCTCACCAACACCCCCATCCTCACCTATGCTGACCCCACCAAACCCTATGTGCTGTATATGGACGCTAGTCTGCAGGGTCAAGGAGTGGTGCTGTATCAAGACCATGAGGATGGCCTGAGACCAGTAGCTTTCTCCAGTAGGAGCTTGACCCCATCAGAGCGAAACTGCCCTGTGCATAAGTTGCAGTTCCTTGCACTACAATGGGCCATCATTGTCTAGTTTCATGAATATCTCTATGGGGCAAAGATATTGGTGAAGACTGACAATAACTTGTTGACCTACGTACAGACTTCAGCTAAGTTAGATGACACTGGGCACCGTTGGCTTTCTGCATTATCAGCCTATGATTATGCTGTTGAATACAGACCAGGCCTGAACCATATTGATGCTGACACCCTATCGTGAAGGCCCACTTCCAAGAGTGATTGGGTCAGGCAGTCTGAACCTGACACTTGAGCACTGTGCCAAAAGTTTGATAGAGATGAACAGATGCCTGCGGACACAGTGGACTGTTTAGTAGATTGCCTGGGTCTTTCTGACACCTGCATACCAGCTGCTTATTGCCACTTCTCTGCTTTAGATATTAGTGCACTACCTCAGTTTAACAATGACAACATTCAGTGGGCTCAATCCCAAGATCCTATGATTCAGCCGGCACTTGATGCCCTGCGTGCGGGAAAAGATGTGTCTAAGTTACGTTCCACTGACTTGTGAACTGCTTTATTGTTTAAAGAAGGCCCCAGATTGAAGTTGCTCAATAAGTCGTTGTATAGAGAGACAGTAGATTGTAATGGCAAAACAGACAAGCAATAATTAGTCCTGCCCACGGCCTTTAAAGATTTGGTACTGAGGTCCCTCCACAATCACATGGGGCACCTCGGTATTGACAGAACCCTTGACCTGGTACAATCTCACTTCTACTGGCCCAAAATGGGGGCCGATGTTGAGCACCATGTAAAGACTTGTAGTCGCTGCCTGCGTAGAAAAGCCCTGCCTCAGAGGGGTGCCTCCTTTGTTAATATTACTACCAGCATCCCCATGGAACTAGTCTGCATAGACTTCTTGTGTTTAGAACCTGATCAGCAGAACACTGGCAATGTGTTAGTGGTTACGGATCATTTCACACGGTATGCACAAGCTTTTCCCACCAAAGATCAAAAGGCATCTATCGTGGTCAAGGTGCTAGTGGAAAATGTCTTCGTCCACTATGGTGCCCCCCAGCGGATTCATTCTGATCAAGGCAGAGACTTTGACAGTCGGCTAATCAAAGAAATGCTCTCTCTATGGGGGGGTGCGAAAGTCAAGAACCACCCCCTATCACCCGCAGGGAGACCCTCAACCAGAACGTTTTAACCGCACCCTTCTAGACATGCTGGGCACCCTCTGCCCAAAAGACAAGCATAAATGGAGCCACCCGATTAGCACCTTGGTACACGCATACAACTGCATGAAAAATTATGCTACTGGGTTCTCCCCCTACTGCCTCATGTTCGGGAGAGAGGCCCGGCTGCCAGTTGATGTCTGTTTTTGGGTCTCTCCAGATGGGGTCTGAGCCGAAAACTACTTGCAATATGTACAGAAACTGAAAGCTCAATTGAACCATGCCTATCAACTGGCCCAGACAATGGCCGCCAAGAGAAATCTAGCCAACAAAGAGAGGCATGATAAAAAAGTAAAGGCTCAAGAGCTTCAACCTGGAGACCGCGTGTTGTTACGCAATTTGGGACTGCATGGTAAACACAAAATTGCTGATCAGTGGCACCATCCTCCTCATGTAGTAGCTGGAAAGTTGGATGATTTATCTGTGTACAAGGTGCGCCCAGAGAACAACTCCAAAGCTGTCAAGACCATGCACCGTAGCCACTTGCTACCTATCGGCCAACTCATGATTGAGGCTGAACCCCCAGAAATTGAGCCCCTTGGGCCGGTGACTCATGCTGCTGCAAGAAAGTGACAGAGTCAACCTACTCCAGTGTTTAGAGATCAAAGGTTTCCTCCGTAGCAGGCCCAGAATGATAGTGACTGTCAGTCCACTTCTGACGAAAGTGAATATAACTATGCCTATTACCCCTCTTATGAACTGAGTTAGCTGTTTTGAGGTAACCCCCTGATAAATTGTGAGGAGGAAGCTGGGCCTTCTGGACTGTCTTACCCTCCAGCTTCATCCTTGGAGCCAATGTTCCCAGAAAGTGAAGTGCAAAGTATCATGTCTGAAGATGTTGAGTCTCCGTGTATTGTGGAACTGTATGATTTCTCTGAAGAAGGAGCTGAGGGTTTGAGTCTTTCTGGTGACATACCAGAACTTGAAGAACACTATGAGAGTGTTGACCCCCCCAATTCAGTGCCTCAAAGCTTGATTTTGCCTGAGCCTTCGCAAAATGAGTCAAGTGTTGTAGAAACAGAGCCTGCAGAGCAAGGAGCTGACAGTGCCCTAAGTTTGGACATTCCCACCCAGGCAAAGGCACCCCTCACAAGAAACGAGGGTCCCAGACCAGTGCTGAGAGTACAGAGACTATAGTTGTCCCCCTCAGAAAGAGTGGCTGAGCTGTCAAGCCAGTAGTATGCCTCAGTTATGATTCTCCCGGGAGGCCTGTGGACTTGACTCTCCATGTAGTTCACAAAGGTGTTTATGTTTCACCAAGCTCACTGCCCAAATTGAGCTTGACAGCCCATTCCAGGTTACTTGTTCTGCCCTTTCACCATGGTGCCCCTGCCCCATCCAGCCCCAAAGGTAGCTGATAGGGAAGGGCCCCTCTTGCATTGTTCAAGGTACAAGAAGTTATTACCTTATTTAGTATAGTAATGTTCAACTGACTTGTGTGAAATATGCCTAATGTATTGTAAGAATGGACAAAGTATTGGGAAATGTAGTGAATGTGTATAGTAAAGTAATAAGTTTATGTTAACTGATGCATGATGGTACAGACTCGATGCGGGGGCTAAGTTTTCTCCAGGCAGGGAAGGGTGTAACCCCCTTACAAATGGGGGTTCCCGAAAAGTCTTCCTGGAGCTTGTCTAAATGCTCACTGCCAGACTGGTGTCCTGCGTTTTGGCAGTTTAAATGTGATTGCCAGAGAGTGCCTGTATAGCCTCTGTGTACTGTCTCTTTAAGAGCTGCCTGGATTGCAGTCATAAGTAATCTGAGAGGGAGCTCTGTTGAAAGATGTAACTATTTGCTGAAAATCATTTAGAGTGATAATGATATTGTAGTTTGTCTAACCTGCCTTCTTTACAGCAAGGACTGTTTTTGTTTATCTCCACTATCTTGGTCCTGGACTGCGAATTGGACCAATCAGTTCTGGTGGGACCTAACATGGAGCCAGACTACAGGCACTGTCTGGAGTCAAAATCTGTTGGAATTGTAGTTTTAGGCTTTTGGTGCCTTTTTGCACCTGAAGGGGGAGTCTTTGTTGTGACTGACAGACGAATCAGCCAACCGAACCTTTTGGATCTGAGGGAATTTCTCAAACTGTCTGCTGTTTCAGTCAGATCTAAGTTGGGAGCTGAAAAAGCAACAGCTCAAGACAGTCTCTGTGGAAAGGCCTGAGCTGTGGCCCACATGTCTGCCTGCTGCCCCTGAGAGGGAGAGAAGACAATTATTTTGGACTAAATCCAAGTTTACGAGAACAAAGTACGTCACTGATTTTTACCAGGCTCATACCTGAAGAAGGCTGAAGATTTGCTGAATTTGATCGGCCTGTCAGGATTTCAAGCTAGTTTAGAATCATTGGTTTGTGCAGAGACTTTGCAGTTGTGACCGGGGAGCGGTTTGCCTGGTACAGTAGAATTTCCTTACATGTAAAAGTGCTGTGTATTGAAAGTGTATCGTAATTTGGTTCCCCACTGTGTGAACTGTGTTCTGCTTGCTGGAAGCTTTATCCAGTCTAATTGGACTGAATACACATTCATCTCCATTCAGCCTGGGCCATGCCATACTGGCCCTGTCAGACTACCCCACTGCACAGAGAAAGCCACTGACGAGAGACCTGCCTGGGGATAAGCCCCCTGCTCCACGCTTGGACAGGAACGACGCATTGGCGAATCATGTGGGCCCTGCTTCTCCTGGCACTCCAGATTAACCACCTGCTGTCTCGATTTTTGTCCAGCCTGTGTTCAGTCTTGGGTATCATGAGTAATCATCAGGGTAGCTCCCTGCAACAACAGCCTAATCTAAAAGTGTGTCATCTGGTTGTCTTGTTGTTTTCTTTTCACGAACTGAGCTCTCCGGCTCTGGATTACAAATAGTGTGTGTTGTGCATGTTGTTTTCTTCCATCACAGGGCCCCAACCAGCTGCAACATTCCTGGCTAGCCCACCATTCTCCATATGGGTACCCAGAGTGTGTGACTGTTTATGGACCCTGAAGTGCATGCATAACTGTTTGATTGATAGAGCCTTTAAGCAAATTAACCTGATTACACCCCTTCCTTGTTCAAGTCCCTTAAATAAATCAGATCTAATTCTTTTTTGCATTTACCCTGACTGTGGTTCCAGTTTGTGCAAGAATACTGTACTGCTGTTATTTGCTGTGTATAACCTTGTTTTACAGGGGGTCCCCAGGGCCGAGCCAGAGGAAAGCCCAGGTGGTAAGTGCAAATAGTGTGGGTACTTGTGTGGTGTATCAGGGTTATTGTGAAAGTGATTATTGTGTATTGTTCTGGCCACTAGTAAGGAAAGAGGGGGGTTTGCAGTGTCCCGGAGGGCTGTGCCCAGGTTAGCTTGACCACTGATAACCCTGACCACTGGGTGGAGGCACCCATTTCAGAGCTCAGGCCCTTTAACCTGCTACTGGCCAAGCAGGCAGGGGTAGTAGCCCTTGGGATAGCGCCACCTAGGGGTTACATAAATCGCAAACCAGCTTGGGGGGCAAGGAAGCCATAAAAGTCAAAAGGTGCTTGAGTTCTGTCTGTACCCTGCATCTGATCAGCATCTTGTATAGGGTGAACACCTGCCTGAATGTCCATGGATGGTCTGGTGACGGAAAATGCCTGATGTGATTGTCTAAGTGTGCATACAGGGATGGAAGGGAAGCATCCTGAGGTTGGAGCTTTTCCAGAAATTGCCTGTGAAGGCTTTACAAATGTTCTGATTGGGGCTACAAATGTCAGCTGGCCAAAAGGGACTGTGCTGTGTAATCTGGCTTGTGAGAAGCCAGTGTCTGTGCTTTTGAGAATCATCTGTGAAAGGAACTTGCTGACAAGTAAAGTGTCTAAAGCGGTTGGGAGCCATGTCTTAAGTTCCAGCGTTCATCTTGGTAAGGATTCATACCTTATGCTACTGTGAGTGTCTTTCAGAGAGAAAGAGAATTAATCTACTGCAAAGGACTGAGCAAATGTTTTAGGGCCCTCCCTAGCCCAAGGGGATACACCCATGTTTTGAGACTGTAACCTGTGTGTTGAAAGGACCATGTTTGCTATGCTGGCAGAATGGTTGAAATTGCCAAAATGAGTGAAAGCAACTGGATGCCTAACTTTGAACAAGAGACTGTCCTAGATCGGTCTTGGAGTCAGCCTGGCAATGTGCCAGGTATTACACTGCCATATGCACTTCCTACTGAGGGGCATAGCTTAGATATGGGGTTCTAAGGTGTGCTGGCCCTGGTCCCAGCCTGGTCTGTTGCTGGAATGTTCCTGAAAGTGACTTCAAGCCCAGAGAAAGGAGCATCTACTTTGAAGTTGAGAGAGGGAGTTCCAGCCTGCAAGCTGCAATAGCCTGTCCGAAGGCTGGGTCAGCACAAGCTCCTGCCTGCAACTCAGCTAAAGCAACTGCATAAATTATGCCTACTTTTCTGCACCTGATGATGACTACCAAACTGTGAGTAGGCAGAGTCATCTCTGCCAACCTGAAACAAACTGTAAATAGTTAAGGTTAGCACTTTGCCAAGTTCAGTGTCTAAAGTCCAAACTATCCAAGGGGAGGAGCCACCTGTTATCTACAGAGTTACAGTATAAAATTGCCCAGAAATAAAGATGAAGCTAACCTGATTTTCTTTTAAGGGCCTCAACACCGCCCAACCAGTTGCACCTCATTAGGCCTGCAACTAATAATTAGTACTGGCTACCCAGAGGCTTAGAATTGCGGGGTTCTATTACAGACTGGGGGCTGGTACCAGTGTGGGCATACAATATGTTTTTTACAGCCAGCCTGTCGGTGCAGCGGTAGCACTGGCATATGTGACTCTGGCAATCCAGGTTTGGTAGCGAGCCAGGGCCGTTGGAGGGCCGGCCGGGGGGGGGGGAGGAGAAGGATCGAGCACCTGATGGGCCGCTCTCCTTCTCCAGGAAGGGTGGGCAGCTCTCCTCGCTTCAATATCGACATTACCTGGGTGACCACAGGTGGTGCTGGTGCAGTGGAGGAGGTGGAACATTAGGGAGAGGCAGGCTTTGGCCAAAGACTAGAGTGGAAGTGCATCTCTACGTGCCTCCAACTCATTGGTGCTTCCTGAGTGCCAATGTCTGCAAGGGGCAGGGACCAGAAAAAAGACCCCACATCTGGGACAGGCGATGGGCTCCTGCACCAAACAGCGACCACAGAGGATCTGGGGGGTGACTCCAGGTGCACTCTCCCCCTGAAGTTCGGAGGGGGTAAGGGGGGAGCCTCCTCCACCCCACATGGGTGGTCATCCAGGCCTCTAGATGTCATGGAGTAGGGCACTTATCAGAGCAATCCCAGGTCCTCTTGGCGCAAACCTGGGTGGGCTCAGTTCATAACAGAAAAGACAAAAAAGCAATCAGATGACAACAGTTTAGATTTAGCTGTTGTTGGAGGGAGCAACCCTGATGTCTACTCATGATACCCAATGCAGAACACAAGCAGGACGAAATCGAAACTGCAGATTATTGAGCTGGAGTGCCAGGAGAAGCAGGGCCCACATGAATCACCGAGGCATCATTCCTGTTCAAAGCATTGAGCAGGGGGCTGATCCCCAGGCAGGTCTCTTGTCGATGGCTTTCTCTGTGCAGCGAGTATTCTGGCTGGGCCAGTGTGGCAAGGCACAGGCCAAAGGGAGATGAATATGGATTCAGTCCATTGGAGCTGGATGCAGCCTCTAGTGAGCAGAACACAGTTCAGCACACAGTGGAAAACCAAATCACGACCCACTAACATCACACAACACATTTACATGTAAGAAATTCCACTATACCAGGTAGATTGCTATCCGGTCACAATTACAGAGTCTCTGCACAAACCGGGAGTCCAGAGGTGGCTGGAAATCCTAACAGGCCAATTGCATTCAGCAAATCTTCAGTCTTCTTCAGGTTTCAAGCCTGGTCATAGGTCAGTGGCATTAATTCGTTCTCACAACTCGGATTCAGTCTGAATAAACTCTATTTTCTCTCTCAGGGGCAGCAGGCAGACAGGCAGGCCAAAACTCTGCCCTTTCACAGTTCTCCAGCGCGAATTACGCAGGGGCTACTACTTGAATCACTCAAGCTGTTACCTCTTTCACTTCCCAACTCAGATTGACTTAAACTGCAAACAGTCTGGGACTTTCCCCAGGATCCAAAAGGTTTGGTTGGCTGATCTGTCTGTCAGTCAAAACAAGGGCTCCCCCTCCAGGTCTGTCTTGGTGCCAAAATGCAAAAACTACAATTCCTACAGAATTTTGCTCCCACAAAGCCCCTGGGGATAAGCTCCATTTTAGAGTCCCCAAAGGTACTGACTGGCCCATTTCAGCAGCCCAGGACCAAGATGATGGAAACAAACAGAACTGTCCATGCTACAAAGAAGGCAGGTTAGAACAAACTGCAATATTATTACTACTCTGACAAATGATTAGCAAACAAGTACATCTTCTAACAGAGCTCCCTCTGCACAAGTAGCGATGGCAGAACGGAGCAGTAATGTGACAGCCTGGGCAGGACTCGAGCATAGAAACACTCATCCCCCCCCCCAGATTAATTATAACTGCAATCTAAGCAGCTCTTAAAGAGATAGTACACAGGGGCTGGATATTCAGAAATGTGCAAAGGTCCTGTGCAACCCCGGCACAGCGTAACTCAACTGTGCTATGGCGCAGTAAGTGCAACATTCAACGGTTGAGCACTGTGACATGCACCAGTGCAACACAGCTGAAGATCGCAGGGATATGCAATGGTGCAGTCAGAGGTGCACCAAAGAGCAACCCCACATGCGCCATAGCACAACCAGGGATACGCAAGGGGCTGAGGAAGATGCGCCAAGGCACAGAAAGACCAGCCACAGGCACAGCAGGGAGCAACGCACTGGGGAAGGTGGGGGACAGCATGGGGAGGTGGTGGAACCAGGCCGGGAACAGAGGCAGGGATGCACAGCTGGGCCACAGGAGACTACCACCCATGGAGCGCAGACATGCAGCCAGACACCCACCCCCCAGCACCAGAGCAGTGGACTCATGGAAGAGGTGGCAACAACGTCCAAGGGTGAGCTGCCACTGGTCACCTCCCACTGGACAACATGCCCCTGCCCACCTGGACTACAGCAACCCACACCCTGGCACACAGCACCCAACACACATGCCACACAGCCTGTACAACCAGCCCATGGCCACACCAAGGCACAGCCACCGACTGAGGGTCAGGTCACCACCATACACAGCCCACACAATGACACAGGTGCACCACACAGCCACCCACCACACCACTGCAGCATGGCTCCACTCGCCAGCTGCAAAACAGACATGGACACAGACGGGTAAGCAAGGAAAATACGTATTAAATGAGTACAAAGAGTACAAAACAAAGGATAGGGTAGGTGGGTGAGGGATGGGGACAGGGGACAGGGTCTGTACAGTGGGACGGGGGATGGTAGGGGAAGGGAGGTCAGGGGCAAGAAGGGGATCTGGTGTCCACTACGGGTGGCCACGGCCTGCCGCTGCCTGGCGCCTCCACCTGTCCCGGTCTCTCAGCAGGATCCTTCATCCCGTTTGTCTCTGGAAGGTGTCTGTGGTGAGCAGGCACATGACAACTGTTACCTTCGTCTCCACTGTCAGGGCGTAGCTCCATCTAGTGGGTGCCTGCATCTCCTCACTGCACAGCTCACAGAGCTACCTCAGAATCGCCCGGTTCAGATGATTTCGGCCCACGATCTCCGTATCAGCATGGGTCTCAAAGCAGATGTGGGGCCGGTACTGCCTGTTCCAGGCATACTGCTGACGGGCCCTTCCGCAGCCACGTCACTCTGCCTCCTGCCTTCTCACACCCATTATTATGGCCTCCATCTGGAATACTGCACTGGCCATGGCCCCTGTTGTCCTGTCACCTCCTGAGCATCCGGCTCCACTGGACCACTTGACACTGTGGGGCAGTGCCTCTCACTCAGCCGGGCTCCCTCCTGCGCCACCTGCCCCTGGCTGTCTGTCACCTGTGAGCTCTGTCCCCCACCCCTGTGGGTGCCTGTGTCGCTCCCTTCAGGGTCTGGTGGCTCCTTCTCCCTCACCCTCTCACTCACTCTCACTCACACTCTCTGTCACACTCTCTGTCTCTCTCTGGTTCTGTCTCTCTCTGTCTGCCTGTCTGTCTGTCTCTCTCTGTCTGCCTGTCTCTCTCTCTGTCTCGCTCCCCTCTGGTGCAAGTGCCATCCCCCTGCTTGTTCCCTGTTTTTATAGGCTCAAGTCTGCTCAGCGCATCTGGCCATTGCTCCTCACTTGAGCCATGGTTTGGGGGTTGAATATCGCACTGTGCCGCATATTCATGGGTATGTCCCCTGCCCTTGTACATGCATTCATTACAGTTCGCATTGGCCTGCTACTTGCACTCTGTGGCTCCTGAATGCTCAGCTCTATGGCGCATTTCCACAGTTGTGCATGTGCAACCCAGTTGCGCCATGCGCAACTGGTTTGAATATCCAGGCCCGAAGCTATACAGGCACTCTCTGGCAATAACGTTTAAACTGCTAAAACGCAGAACACAAGCCTGGCAGTGAGCTTTTAGGCAAGCTCAAGGAAGACTTTTCGGGAACCCCATTTACAGGAGTGTTACACCCTTCCCTGCCTGGAGAAAATTTGGCGTCCTCGTCAAATCTGTACCATCATAATATGGAAAATATATAAGAGACATATAACATCTGCTGTATCAGTTGACATAAACCTATTCCTTTACTATACATATTCACTATACTTCACATTACTATATCTACAATGACAATACTTATGCACGTTTCATACAGGTTGTACTGATTACATTATAATTAACATACCTTAAACATTGCAATACTGATTTATGTTATAACTTCTTGCACAGTAAACAATGTAGGAGGGGGCCCTTCCCTATCAGCTAACTTGGGGCTGGATGGGGCATGGGCACCATACTGAGAAGGAAGAACAATCAACCTGGAATTGGCCATTAAGCTCAGTTTGGGTAGTGAGCTCTGAGAAACATAAACACCTTTGTGAACCACATTGAGAAGCAAATCCACTGGCCTTCTGGGAGAATCATAACTGAAGCGCAATACTGGCTTGACAGCTCAGCCAGTCCTTCTGGAGGAAACAGCCACAGTCTCTGTACTTTCAGCACTAGCCTTGAAGCTTTCGTCACTTGTGAGGGGTGCCTCTACACGGATGGGAATGTCCAAACGGGGAGCACTGTCAGCTCCTTGCTCCGTAGGCTCTGTTTCCACAGCACTCTGCTCATTATTATCTTCTGATGACAGCCCAGGTTGCTCATTTTAAGGTGGCGCTGTCACAATTAGGCCTTTGCAGCACTGAAGGGGCGCTGTCAACACTCTCATATTGCCTTTCAAGTTCTGGTGTGTCACCAGGGAGACTCAGACCATCAGCCCCTTCTTCAGGCAGTTCACACAGTTCCACAAAACACAGGGAGCCTGCATCCTCAGATGAAATACTTTGCACTTCACTTTCAGAGAGCATTGGCTCCAAGGATGAAGCTGGAGGTTTAGGCAGCTCAGAAGGCCCAGCTTCATCCCCACGATTCAGCATAGGGTTGCCTCAAAACAACTGACTCATATGAAGGGTAATAGGCATTAACATAGTCATTTTCATCAGGAGTGGGTTGACAGTCACTATCATTCAAGGCCTGCTGGAGAAGGGGCTCCTAATTTGTAACAGCTGGAACAGATGGGCTCAGTCTCCCCCTTGCAGCAGCATGAGTCATCAGCCCTGGGGAAGCAATTTCTGATGGTTCAGCCTCAATAATAATTTGGCCGATAGGCAGCAAGTGGTCACGGTGCATGGTCTTGACCGCTTTGGAGTTATTCTCTGGGCGCATCCTGAACACTGGTAGATCATCCAATTTTCCAATGACTACATGGGGGAGTTGGTGCCACCTATCAGCAATTTTGTGTTTACCATGCAGTCCCAAATTGCGTAACAACACACGGTCCCCGGGCCATAGCTCTTGAGCCTTTACTTTCTTGTCATGTTTCTCTTTGTTGGTGAGGTTTCTCTTGGTGGCCATGGTCTGGGCCATTTGATATGCATGGTTCAATTGAGCTTTCAATTTCTGTACATACTGCAGGTGGTTTTCAGCTTAGACCCCATCTGGAGGGACCCCAAAGCAGACATCAACTGGCAGTTGTGCCTCCCTCCCGAACATGAGGCGGTAGGGGGAGAACCCAGTAGCGTCATTTTTGGTGCAATTGTATGCGTGTACCAAGGTGCTAATCAGCTGGCTCCATTTATGCTTGTCTTTTGGATGGAGGGTGCCCAGCATGTCTAGAAGGGTGTGGTTAAAATGTTCTGGTTGAAGATCCCCCTGTGGGTCATAGGGGATGGCCCTTGACTTTTGCACCCCCCCCCCACAGAGAGAGCATTTCTTTGATTAGCCTACTTTCAAAGTCTCTGCCATGGTCAGAGTGGATCCGCTGGGGGGCACCATAGTGGACGAAGAATTTTTCCACTAGCACCTTGGCCACGGTAGAGGCCTTTTGATCTTTAGTTGGAAAAGCGTGTGCATACCATGTGAAATGATTCATAACCACTAACATATTGCCAATATTCTGTTGATCAGGTTCTAAACACAAAAAATCTTTGCAGACCAGTTCCATGGGGACTCTGGTAGTGATATTGACAAGAGAGGCAGCCCTCTGGGGCAGGGCTTTTCTTTGGAGGCAATGACTACAGGTCTTTACATGGTGCTCAACATCGGCCCCCATCTTGGGCCAGTAGAATCGAGATCATACCAGATCGACAGTCCTGTCAATACCGAAATGCCCCATATGATAGTGGAGGGACCTCAGTACCAAGTGTTTAAAGGCTGTTGGCAGGACCAATTGTTGCTTGTGTACTTGACCACTATGATCCACTGTCTCTCTCTGTATAATAACTGATTGAGTAACTTCAACCTGGGGCCTTCTTTGAACAATAGGGCAGTTCACAAGTCAGGGGAACGTAACTTAGACACATCTTTCCCTGCATGCAGGGCATCAAATGCGGGTTGAATCATAGGATCTTGGGATTGAGCCCACTGAATACTGCCATTGTCAAGCTGAGGTAGTGCACTAATATTTAGAGCAGAGAAATGGCAATAGGCAGCTGGTATGCAGGTATCAGGAGAGCCCAAACAATCTACTAGACAGTCCACTGTGTCCACAGATATCTGTTCATCTCTGTCAAACTTTTGGCACAATGCTCAGATGTCAGGTTCAGACAGCTTGACCCATTCACTCTTGGAAGCAGGCCATAATCACAGGGTGTCAGCATCAATATGGTTCAGTCCCGGTCAGTATTCAACAGCATAATCATAGGTTGATAAGGCAGAAAGCCACCAGTGCCCAGTGACTTCTAACTATGCTAAAGTCTGTACATAGGTCAATGGGTTATTGTCGTTCTTCACCAATATCTTTGCCCCATAGAGGTATTCATGAAACTGGTCAATGATAGCCCATTTTAGCTCAAGGAACTCCAGCTTGTGCACAGGATAGTTTTGCTCTGACGGGGTCAAGCTCCTACTGGCGAAAGCCACTAGTCTCAAACCATCTTCACGGTCTTGATAGAGCACAGCTCCTATGCCCTGCAGACTAGCATCCATATGCAGCACATAGGGCTTGGTAGGGTCAGCATAGACGAAGACGGGGGCATGGGTGAGCTGGTATATGACTTAGTGGAAGGCTGCTTCACATTCGGGTGTCCAGCAGGGCCCAAAAGATTCACTTGTGCAGAAGTACACTTTCTCTGGTTCTTTAACAGCCCCAATCTTGTATTTGTGGTTGGTGGGGGGGGGGTAACCCTAGGTAAGATTCAGGAGTGGGCGAATCACCTTTGAATAGTCTTTTATGAACCTGCGGTAGTAGCCACTGAACCCCAGAAAACGTTGTAGTTCTTTTAAGTTATGGGGCTGGGGCCAAATGGTCAGTGACTCAACCTTACTGGAATCAGTCTCTATCCCTTCCCCAGATACTATGTGCCCCACATACTTCACGGAGGTTTGAAAAAACTGGCACTCGTCAATGGACAGCTTGAGGTCAAAGTCTTCCAATTGGTTCAGCACTTTAAACAGTCAGGGCTCATACTCCTCTAAGGAGCGTCCGAACACAATGACAAAATCTAGGTACACTAGACATTCCAGCAAGTTCATATTTCCCACTGCATGTCCCATCAGTCGCTGAAAGGTGGTTGGGGCACCCGAAATCCCCTGTGGCATTCTCTGGAATTCGTAGAACCCCAAAGGTTGGATAAAGGCTGTTTTCTCATGGTCCTCTGGGGCCATCAGAATCTGGTAATATCCGCTGCGAATATCCAATACCAAGAACCATTTGCTCCCATTCAAGCAATCCAGGGCATCTTGTATGAGAGGCATGGTGTATTGATCTGGATGGTCCACCTGTTCAGGGTTTGATAATCAACACACATCCTTACAGACCCATTCTTCTTATGCACGGCTACAATGGGAGTGGCATATGGGCTCCTTGATTCTTGTATCACGCCAGCAACTAACATTTCCTGCAAGTGTCTCCTCACATCATCTATGTCCACTGGGGTGAGCCGTCGGGATCTCTCTCAAAATGGCCGGTCATCATGCAAGCATATGTGATGCTCTGCACCCTGGACACACCCCACGTCCCATTCTTTTAATGAAAATGCTTGGTCTTTCTGGGTGAGTTTCTTGCTAATTCTAGCCTTCCATTCAGTTGGCAATGGGGAATCACCAAAGTCAAATAAGTCCGGGGTCACTCTCTCCTTTTTGCCAGCGTACTTGTTGCTGGGCAATATGGCAGTGTCTGCACAGTGTACTGTAGCTAGGATGCACCCTCTGTTCACACGGATCTCCCGATCTGACAGATTCTGAATCTGGAACATCACTTGTCTTGCATAGGCGTGGGCACGAGCAGGCAAGATGCTGGGTTTGACCAACAATCCCTCTGGCAACATTCCATCGCCTGGTGCATCCATCATTAATATTTTGTTCTTGACATCTTTTTGGAGGTGAACCTCCCCTTGAATGGTACAATGGGCATTGGGTGCAAAGTACCAGAGATTCAGGATCCTTCTTCCACACAATCCCCGCGGGTTCTTCCTGGTCTACTTCCTTGGGTTTCCATTGCAAATCATAGGCCCTCTTGATCAGAGCCGGAATTCTTAGGGCCCACCCAGTCCATTTCCCTTGCTCCACATGACAGAGTTGTGCCAGTCTCCCAAACATGTGGGCGTTGGTCCCAATTTATAGAGGAACACCCTCATACAGTCTGGTAAGGGACACACTAAGGCAAGTGTCTCGACTTGTTCATCTACCCCAACTACTGAGGTAGGGAAAGACAACCAGATCCGAATATATCCTGAATACGGATAGGACTTCTCGCTCAACCCCCACACATGTGATCCTTCTAAGGATTGTAAGGGCACATCTGGCTGATGCTTTTATACCAATCTTGGAACACTATGGTCACTTGAGACCCACTGTCGGTGGATACACCGTTCACCATCACTGTAGTTTTCATAGAAGGGCCCACCACCTCGGACCATTCTGGGGGAACAATAGCAGGGGCTGGTACAGACGACTTAGCCACAAAGAAGTTGGAGTTGGGATTTCCTGAGCCTTCACTGCAGTCATTTCCAGCACCCATCGGCCATGGTTTCACTTTCCGAAGCTCCCACTGAAGTCTGTATGCAACCTTATCTAAGTCTTTTGGGGACCGGCATTCTTTCTTCATATGTCCCTCTTTCCCACAATTATGATGAATATGCTTTCTAGAGTCTGGCATGGTTGAGGCATCACACTGGGGGCTGAGGCAGGGGTACCACCAACAGAAAATTGTAATTCAACCTCTGTCCGGTGTGTGGAGACCATGGGGAGACACCTCAGTAATTCCCTCACTTCCATAGTCAATTCATGAATCTTTGAGCTGCTGTCAACAAGGGATGCATGGGATTGCACCTCCACCCCCCATAGTGGACACACTCTGAAAGGGGTTTGGGCCTATTGTATCTCTGGAATGGGCGTGTAGGGAAATGGTAGCCCTCAAGTCTCTGACCTCTCGCAGTATCTCGCCCCAGGGCAGAGCATCCTTGATAGCCTCCAGATGTTCAACTGGCACTGTATTTCGCCCCTGAGCATCACTCACATGGGCATCCTCGGTCACCTGCGTAGCAGCAACAGCAGATACAGGAGGGGGCCCCCCACATGGCTGCCTCCTCTCAGTCCTCTGAATTTCCTTAATCAGTCCTTCATAGGTAGGAGGCGCATCCAACTGAGCAGCAAGGTGTAGTTGGAGCAGCAATAACTCAGAGAATGGGGCTGACTTGAGAAGTCAGTCCAACCTATTTCAATCTAACTTAGCTGGAGCCATGCCACCTTTTTCTAGGCATTCCTGTAGCACCACTTCAAGTCGAGGCACATAAAATGGATAAGGGCTCCCCTGGGTATTGCTGAGTGTTTTTGACCCTACCCCACAGATCCTCATCTGAATCAGGACTCCCATACACATTTTCCAATGCATTCAAAAACTCTTGAGCAGTTGCTTCTGGATTACTAGCCTGTGTAGCGTGGATAGTAAGTTGGGAGGGTCCTCTGAGGCTTTCAACCACCCTTCTTCTCTTCTCTGGTTCGAGGCATTGCCATTCTCGGATTTGAGGGGCAACCTAGTCTATCCTAGTCTCCCAATTGTCCTCCCCTGGGGTGTGGGGAGGGTGACTGAAAACATTCTCAGACAGCGATACGAGTCATGACTAACTGCAGGCATGGAGGTGAGCACAGGAGCTGGTGAAGGAACAGACACGGGAACTGGCAGGGGTGTTGGAGAAGGAACACCCTCAAGTAGCAAGAATAACTTCTTGAAGTCCTCTATGGTCTTCCCCCCCCCCCCAGTAATAACTTGCTTAACTTTTCCTCGAAAGCCTCAAATAAGGGTGGGGGCTCATTCCCCCCAGGGTCTTTACTGTCCCTAGTTATTACTCTCCATGTGGCTGGGACTCCTTCTGGAGTTATAATCTGGGGCACCTTCGAACTGTCCAGGGGGTCGCTACACTCCACCAAGGCCATGAGAGTTTGGGCAGTTAAATCAGCCTGCTGACCCACCACTACAGTCTTTTTTCAAACATTCAACTTTAGAAAGTGCCCCCTTCAACAGTGTCCTTACTAGTGCCCATAGGTATATCCAGCATTAGCAAAGCATTATGGGGGTCAATTTCCTGCCCTGTACACCACCCCATCAACTGGTGCACAACCACTTCTGTTGGAGTGGCCATTTATGTTTGACAATAATTCATAATGTTGGTCACTAGAAGGTACAAAATTCCAGCGGTGAGCCTCCACGATGTAACTCCTAGGTGGCAATATCCCAAGGGATACTACCCCTGCCTGCTTGGCTAGTAGCCGGTTAAGGGGCCTGGGTACTGAAACGGGTGCCTCCACTCATAGGTCAGGGTTGTTAGTGGTGAAGCTAACCTAGGCACAGCCCTCTGGGACACTGTAACCTCCCTCTTTCCCTTCTAGTGGCCTGAACAATTCACAAATATCACTTTCACAATAACTCTTATTCATCAGACAATTACCCACACTGTTTGCGCTTACCACCAGGGCTGGTTCATCTAGCTCAACCCTGGAGACCTCCTGAAAAACAAGGTTAAGCAGAGCAAACAGCAACAGTACAGTACTTTTGGCACAAACTGGAATCACAGTTAAGTTAAATGCAAAAAGAGTTAGATCTGATTTATTCAGGGGACTTGAACAAGGGAGGGGCGTAATCAGGTTGATTTGCTTCAATGTTATATCAATCAGACAGTTATGCATGCACTTCAGGATCCATAAACAGTCACACACTCTGGGTACCCAGATGGAGAACGGTGGGCTAACCAGGAACGTTGCAGCTGGTTGGGGCCCTGTGATGGAATAAAACAACATGCACCACACACACTAATTGTAATCTGGAGCCAGAGGGCTCAGTTTGTGAAAAGAAAACAACAAGACAATCAGATGAAACCCTTTTAGATTAGACTGTTGTTGCAGGGAGCTACCCTGATGATTACTCATGATACCCAAGACTGGACAGTTTGGAATTGCTGCTGAGGGAATCCTGCAATGATACTGGGACTCCGAGTAATAGTCTTGAGATCTGAAAGTCTCAGGAACTGGATGCAGCCAGACTTTGTGGAAATGGTGTAGAGAATGGGACAAAAGTGCTGAGAGCTGTGTCCTAGCTGGAATGGTTCTAGAAGCTGGCCTGAACTCAGAGACTGTGTGAGCAAAAGGTGGGCAGATGCTTGCATGCTCCAGAATCCCTGTTGCTGCTATGTGTCTTTGCGTGAAGTGGAGTTGTTGCTCAAAGCTTGTAAATCAGTGTCCCAATGGCACTGGGTACAGAAGTTGAAAGTTGCTTGGCTGCCCCTGGACTTTCTGAATTGGAGCAGGAACAGAGTGACCTCTACCAGTTTTGGAGCCACTCTCCAGAGCTTGGGAGGGAACCTGATAACCTCTTCTAAGTGGGGCTTGCTAGTTTCAGGAGGTCCCTGGCACTTGCTGAGGTGCTAGGGCACCTGTGACCTGTTATGGGAGTCAGGCTGTGGAGCCACTCTCTGGTCTGGGCTTTTTGAGACTGGTGGGGACCTGCGTCTGTGCTCTGCAATGGACCAAAAGAGACTGAAGGTGACAAGCGGCCAGATTGCCAATCAACGTGACAAGCTGCTAGACCTCCAATCAAGATCAAGGCCCTAAAGCAAGTACCAATCTTCTGCCTAGTCTTGTGCCTCTTGAGAATGGAGACCCTCACTCCTGGACTGGTGGAAGCCCCTGCATTTTGGAGATGGCTGAAGAATCAACAAACCATGAGTACCTGGGGTCTGCCCAGGAAACCAAGGGAAGTGTTCAGTTTGATTTAATTTTAATTTTTTCGACATCCTAGGGCCCCAACAGCCAGCCAACCCATAGCAACATCCAGGCCTGCACCTGCTGGGTACCCAGACAGACCTTTCAGATATTACACTGGTACCAGTGGGGGTGGGCTTCAGGGGTGGTCGGGCCTACAGACCCAGTTGTTACTGCTTTATTTATTGCTCTAACCTCTCTCTCTTCCACAGCTACCCCTTATCCAGGTACCCCTGCTCTAACCTTGTTTCACCCCAATAAAGCTGTGAGCTATTGCTTGGAAAAGCTGTGTGAAGAGTATTTTGTAGAAAGTCAAGTGTATGTCATTTATGGTTAATGCCCGGGGACAGAGTTCTGCTTCAGAGTTTGGGAATACCTGTGAAACATAAGAATGCTGACCAGTTGGGAAACACCCCATCTGGGAATCTTTGGGTGTCTGGTGTGTAGGGTGGTTGGTAGGGGAGGGTGGGTTGGTGCAGCATCCCGGGGGCTGTGCCAGCTGGCCACTTGACCCACTTCCCATTTACTCTGGGTGGAGGCACCATGCTGTTTGTCATAACTTTGGGATAGAATCCCAGAATGCCACTGTAGCAGGACCCAGCCCCTTAACCTGTTTGAGGACCAACAAGCAGGGGTAGTAGCCCACTGGCACATGGCACCTGGGCCACATAGGCCTGCAATTGACCAGGTTGCAGCGGTCTCCACTTTTGAACACAGGTGTGACTAATGTAGTTTTCCAGATTCCAGGGTACTGGGAAAACCACAGTGAAAAGTTCAATATCTTAGTAATGGGCAAGGCCATTCCTCAAGTGCCAGGGACAGCAATTTCATGTCTATCATGGCACGTACTTAGCAAGTTTTCCCTAGAACCCTTTTAACATATTTGAGAGTGTCTGTTTTTGTGGTAGGCTTGAAATAGAATTTGGGGTAACCAGGGTCACGGTCAGACTACTAGGTAGTCCAGTGTCATCCCCTTTACAAGACCCTAGCCCATTACTAGAAGGGAGGATAGAGCTGAGGTCAGTGAAGGTTGTGTTGAATTTGTTGGCTATGTCAACCAGGTCCAAGGTGACTATGCCATCAGTTTTGAGCGTACGTTACTCTCTCCTTTAGGATATCTCCTGTTTTATCTTAGTGCCTTGTGACAGTGTAAAACAGCTGATGCTGTCTTTTTTTTGCATGCCTGGCTTAGACATGACATTTGTTTAAAACCTACTTGTATTATGTGATCTGTACTGCGCGATGTCTATTGCTGCGACTGTATCAATATTGAGAATACCCCTGCAAGAACTTAAAAATTATGTCAGCTGTAGAAAGCCTTGCGGTCTTTCAAGTCTGCCCAATGTGGAGCCCTTGCATCTTTCTCTACTTGTTGCTCCACTTCCCTCTCCCTGGACATTCTTACCCTCCCCTTATCTTTATCCCATCCCCTCATCTCTCCTAGCAGCCTGCTTCACCCCTCCACAGCACTCTTCGTGAAGAAGTGCCCCCTGGCCACCTTGCAGAGTTTACCTTCAATCACTTTGTAACTGTGTCCCCTCATGTTTTTGTTTTTACTAGTCTTGATAAGCTCACCAAGGCCAGTCTTGTTAGTACCCTTAAGGCACTTAATGGTCTGTATCATGCCCCTTCATTCTCTTGTGTTCTCTAGGGAGTTGATAGTCAAGTTCTCCAGGGCCATACCTCTGCTCATACAAAAGCCTCTAATGTAACTGAATAATGTTTTGTGGTCCTTCTCTCTACTGCCGCCAGCTGTTTAATGTCCTTTTTGTGATTGGGGTTCCATAACTGCATACAATACTCCAGGTGCTCTCCTCTTTGTATGCCATGATGGTAACTCCTCAGCTTGTACTTCACCACAGGGTTCTTTCTTCCCATGTGCGAGACTTTGCACTTCTTTGCATTCAACCATTTGCCAGATTCTAGACCATCTCTCCAGCCTTTCTAGGTCTTCCCTCAAGTCACTGGCCTCCTCTTCTCTGTCCACTCTCCCACAGAGCTTGGTATAGTCTGCAATAAGGCAAACTTTATCCTTAATGCCACCCCCAATGTCATTTATGAACACTTTGAACAAGACCAGACTGAGCACTGACCACTCTGGTAATCTGCTATTAGCATCTTTAAATTTTTAGTTTTCCCCCCAACCACCACTCTCTGGGTTATTCCCCCTAACCAATGTGCCACCCACCTAGTTATTTTGCCTCCCCACCTCCAGGTCATCCTACTTCTTGATCAGTCTCTTATAGGGGAACGAGTCAAAGGCCTTGCTGAAATAAAGGTACAGTATGTCTGCTGACTGGTCCTTACCCACAACCTGTGTGAGTCAGGCAAAGAAATTGATCAAGTTCCTTAATTTCATTTTTATTTATTATACTGAGAAAACCCTAATGGGCAGTGACCCTTTTTCATAAGTGCCCCGTAAGCAACAACAACAGAAACAGGTATGGCAATACCTATGTGTGCAGGTGGTGCAGAGGGTGCCTCGAGGAGGTTAGGCAGTACACAGGGCTGCACTGCATCAGACATGAGCCTATCAAATTGATACACAGTGCTGAGGAAAGCAGGACACTGGGAGAACTTGGAGATGATGTGGGAGGGGGCAACAGTTACAGCAGGGGTAACCTCCTAAATACACACTGGTGCAGAGATACTCATGTCAGTGGTGGTAAGGAAAACAGAAACAACAGGAGGTTACCCTCAGGGGAAAGAGGTGATACAAAGTGGAGCAGAGGTGTGGGATTGGGTAACGAAGGGGAGCATAAAAAAGTGGGTTACAGGGACTCTCAGAGGGAAGACATTAAGGTTGGGTCAAGGACAAAGGGAGAGGATGGAAAAGCCACATGTACAAATGCTGAACAGTTAACCATGTCAGATAGGTGAGTGAGTGACTGGACAATTAAGGGTTGAAGAGGCAAGGCCTCCTAGAGTAGCTGGGGGGGAGTCATATGTGTGGTAGACTCCATCATAAAGGGGATCCACTTATCTAAGAAATGGGACCCACACAAAAGAGAGGAGATCATCTGTGTCCCTGAACTGGATGCTAGCAGGGCGGGACCCATTATAAATGATGGAATCTGGAGGACTGGGGGCAATCCTCATGTGATCCTGCACTTAGGGACAAAGGACCTAGCGGGTAAT
This sequence comes from Neoceratodus forsteri, assembly GCA_016271365.2. Classification (NCBI taxonomy): domain Eukaryota; kingdom Metazoa; phylum Chordata; order Ceratodontiformes; family Ceratodontidae; genus Neoceratodus; species Neoceratodus forsteri. Next base: position 157,437,650 of record CM057458.1, on the reverse strand, counting down.
GAGGTGGGGATAGTGCAACATAGATTTAGAGACTTTACAGGATCCTGTAGGGACAAGGTTAGCTCTCTGACTTTCTCAGAGGTGCTACCCATACAGAAAGCCAGTACAGCAAGAAAGGGGAGGATAGAGGAGTTTAATGGATGGTTAAAAGGATGGTACAAGCAGGAGAGCTACTACATTATTGAAGACTGGGATGACATGTGAGGAGAGAAAAACCTGCATGCAAAAGACAGGATGCACCTAAATGAAAAAGGGTCAGAGGTGCTTGGAGGGAGGCTAACGGGGTAAATGAAGAAGACCCTTCATTTAAACTGAAAAGAGCGGAGTATGAGGCTAGGGAGGTGAGGAAAGTTAACAGCATGGGTAGATCCCTAGCAAACGCTCCCCTGACAACTGAAGAAGGGTTCAGGAAAAGGGATAACAAGGGGGGCAGGAAAATAGGTGGAAAGCCATCTGTGTGAAAGTTTCACAGCCTATGCAATAAGATGGTTGACCTGGAGACACTTATAGTGAATGAGGACTTAGACATAGTAGCCATAATCAAGACCTGGTTTAAGGATTACCAGACATGGGAGGTGTCCAGTCTGGGGTTCGATGTATACAGAATTGACAGGGAGGATATAAGGGGGGGAGAGGTAGCAGTTTGCGTGAGCATGCATGTAAAAGTAATTCAGGTTCAGAGGAAACAGGGTGGTACTGAGGTGCTGTGGGTGACACTTGAAAAGAAAAAAGGGGAGGTAGTTAGGGTGGGAGTTGTTTATTGGCCCCCAGGTCAAGGGGAGGAAGAGGATAGGGCTCTTATGCAGAGGTTAAATTCAGGAGGAATGCTCTGGAATGCTCCGGAATGCCGTTCTACCTCCTCAGCCTGCCAGCCGCATCCCCCTCCTCCACACACACACACACACACACACACACTTAATGCAGCAGCTGAACAGCAATAGTAATATGGCCCTGGGTTGAATCCTTCAAGGCAGTATTCCATTCCAAGGTCAACAAGCACAACTTAACACACTGGCCACTTAGAAAAACACAAAGCAAGGGTATTAAACTGAAAGAGCTGTCATTTTCGGCTTTTGAAGCTCCGTCACACTAAATTAATACTTGTATGTTAACTGCTGCAGTCCCAACTGCAATACTTATTACATTACAAAGGCTTGGTAAACCCTCATATATTGCTACATTTTCTTCTATATTGTAACATTATGACACATTGTACTGAAAAAACTGCATTTCACATTTTAAGAGGGAAAACACATGAACACTTAATATTATAATTGGAGTTGTTTAAAATAATTTGAATATTAGTATTATTTTTTCATTTCATTTTTAATTTTTGATTTGTAAACCAGATGAGCAAACTGCCCGTTTTCACAGGTGACAAGTTATACATAAACAAAACAATACAAAAAGAATTTAAAAAACAATTTTTGGAACAATCAACTGCAGCACAATTAAAGTGCCGGTGCAATTTATTCAATCAAATGCCAATACATTCATTCTTGAGTAAGAGCCACTGTTTTAAATGAGTCCTAAAACATCTAATAGAATTGCTTTCCATAGTTATTGTAGGTATCTTATTAAAATAAGTGGGCGCCCTAAACAATAATGATCTTTGCCCAAATGTTTTTTCAAATAGAGACAATTTAAAAGTAAATCTATACTGGGACCTAGTGGAAAAATATTGAGAGACCTAGGAAACAGGGAAACAACAGAAAGAGGATGGAGCCCTGTCTTCACTTTATAGAGAAAGGTACCCATTTTATACAAGACCCTATTATCGAAAGATAGTGTAGAACATTGTGTATACAAATCAGACTGATGAGATCGAAAAGGGGAATTTAAACAAAATTTAAGTGCGGAATTATATGTGACCCTTAAGCAACTTATGGCACTACTGCTAGAAGAAGAGTAAATTAGTAAACCATAATCTAGAACATTAAACATAAAACTATGTACTAAAAGTTTTCTAGATTTGAGAGTTAAAAATTACTTTATCCAATATAAGAGACCCAATCTTTGGTGTAGAGTCTTTCTGAGAGATTGAATATGGGGTTCAAAGGTAAGCTGACAGTCTAATAATATTCCCAAATACTTGAAAACCGAGACAAATTCAATTACATTGCCCTTATTGTCAATGATGGAAGAGAAATCAGAAGTTACATAGTTATTACGAGAGAACACCATCGCATTTTTTTTTCGAATTAAGAACCATATGATTAGTAAGCAACCAAACCTAAAGGTGCTCAAAATCAGTCTGAAGACCATGGAAAGCAGCCTCAGGGTTGGGACTGGAACAAAATAGGATGGCATCATCTGCGTAAAGTGTCTTTTCGGTCTGAGTACAAATACTGGGGGCAGAATCCATATAAAGGGAAAAAATTAGTGGCCCCAGGATTGAACCCTGGGGAACACCACAGTGGGAGGGCATAGGCTGAGAAATGGAAGTACCAATTATAGTTCTGTGGTTTCTATTACATAAGTAATTTTGATACCATCCAGTGACCTCCTTGGAAAAATAAAATCCTTGGAGGACACTAGGAAGGAGGTCGTATTCAACCAAATCAAAGGCATTGGTGAGGTCCACAAACAGAGCTGCACAGGAATGACCTTTATCAAGGGCACCCTGTATGCTGCTCATGAACCCCAACAAGGCCATCTCTGTATTATGTCCTAGCTTGAAGCCATGTTGATGACTTGACAAAAGGGAATATTTTCCAAGAAAATCCAGAGTTTGGTCCAGAACAAGTTTTTTGAGAATTTTTGAAATAGGTGAGAGGAGAGATATTGGTCGATAATTTAGAATAGAAGAAGGGTTTCCATTCTTTAATTCTGGCTTTATAGTGGCAAGTTTCCAACTAGTGGGAAAAACATTGTGAATAAGAGAAAAATTAAATATATGTGAGAGGGGATATGCAAAACAATTAACACCCAATTTGATAATCCTATAATCTACTCCATCATGACCTTGAAAAGGTTTAGGGTTATTTTTAAGATGTATTTTTTTACAAGGTAAGGAATGACAATCTTAAAATGGAACTTTGGATTAGTGTCAGTAGGGACCTCCTCAGGCACAGTGTTACTGTTAGAAACAAGAGGTGTTCTATAGGGGTCAAGATTCCTAAAATGTCTATTAAAGACATCTGAGATGAGAGAGGGATCACTTAATACTTTGTCCATTACAAAAGATGGTAGGGGTTAGATCTTTTTTCTGTCTTCCTATTAATTTATTGAGGGCATCCCAAGTTTTTTTAGGATTACCCTTAGAGTTCATTTGTTCATTAAAACAGTAATCAACCTTAGCTTTCCTAATCTCAGATTTGTACTTATTTCTAAGTGTTTTATACTCTTGAAGAGAAACAGGATCTTGTGTTGCCCTATATTGTTTCCAACTCCTATCTTGTTTTTTTTTTCATTAATTGGAGTAACTCCCTAGTGACCCATTCTTGTTTATGGGCTCTAATTCTAATTTTCTTTAATGGGGCTGCCTTGTTTGCTATAGCATTGTGGGCAATACAAAAAAATCCCACATTGCATCAATATGAGTAGAGGAGAAGAGAGGAGACCAATCTATTTCCCTGAACAAACCTTCAATTATTTCAGAAGATAACTTAGTAAAACTGCTACATTCAACATATCTAGGGGGCCCTCTTGAGATTTTAACCGGCCATTCACATTTAATTGGATGGTGGTCACTCATGGAGTCAGGTATAATCCCCCAGTTGATGATCCTGTCAGCATGAGTGACCACAATCCAATCAAGAACAGTCCCTCCACATAATCTGTAATTGGGTCTGGTAACCTCCTCAATTAATTGCCTATCACCCAAGTTAGCTAAAGTTTCTCTGACTTCACTCTTTAGATTTAAATCCCAGTTACAGTTAAAATTGCCCCAAACAATCCACTCTGTATTAGTTGAAAGGACCTTTTGCACGGAAGTTAATAATTCTAGACCCTGAGATATTCTTCCAGGGGGAAAGTATGTAGTACTGATAGTTAAATGTTTACTTTGTCCAAAAATAAGGTCAACTGAGATCATATCGCATCCATAATTTCCCAGGGGGTGATCTAAAATAGTATAATTAAATTTATTGTGTACATATATTATAATTCCCTCTTTCCTAGTCTATCTTGTCTAACAAGATTATAACCAGGGAGATGAATCTTGGAATCTGTTATTCCATCACGTAACCAGGTTTCTTAGCGAGTAATAACATCAAAATGATGGAGCTTACACCATGCTTCAAATTGAGTCTATTTGGCCGGTAAACTTTGGACATTTAGATGTACAATTTTTAGTGTTGAAGTAACAGCACCTGGCTGAGAATTAACTGTATTAAAATCAGATCCACTCCCCAGGGAGAAACTAGACCCAGGATGTGGATGTACAGTTCCTGACATAAGTGATACTAGCACTAACAACCTTTTATGTCTTATCCTGCTCTCAAACTGTCTATTTGTATTCATGAACACATCTTTAAAATATTATACATAATTATTTTAGTTGTACATATGAACACAAGAAACATGCTTAGAACCCTTTAAAAACTGTGCCAAGCTGGTGTTTTCATTGTTATTTTTCATAATAACATAATTTCTATACAGAGTTTTTGTCAATGTCTGCCAATTAATTCACAATGCAAGGTTTATAAGGTAGTTTATGCTTCAATGAAAACTAAGTTACAGCAGTTTTGTAAACTGTGTGTTTGTGTGCACACTTACCTGCCTGCTTAGATCTTCTTTACCACAAATTCCTGATCTCCAAAATCAAAAGTACACTAATGGATTAAAATATTTCAACCTGTAGGTAGGTGGGGAGGTAGATATATAAACAGAATGACTGACAGACAGGTAGTCAGATAGATAGATAGATAATGTGATGTAGTGAAACTACTAAATACAGAAGATTGATAGTTTACAGGAACATAAGTCGGCTTTATTACTGAATAAGCATCTCAAGTACTGTATGTGATTTTCCTTCTGTTAAAAATGTCAGCTCTTTGCAAATGATACATTTTCTCTGCATCATGAAAACATAGATAGCTAGATAGATAGATAGATAGATAGATAGACAGACAGACAGACAAATAGATAGACATCCTTAAAAATCAGAGGCAGTTAAAGCAGCAGTGCAATGAAACTGGGCAAAACGTTGACCCTTCATTTTTTCACTACAAAAGATGACAAGCATCTTTCAGTTTTAATAGGGGTAAATGTTATCCTTCCACCAACAGATAAGTTTTTTAGAAATGTTTCAGTTTAGTTTTTTTTCTAAAGTGTGTGTGTGTGTGTGTGTGGGGGGGGGGGGTCTGCAGTATAGCCCAGACTTTAGAGTAGGGAGCTATGAATAAGCTTGGCACATCCAGCAGACCTGGATGTAATTCCTACAACCTCTACTTGCATGTTGTGTGACTCTAAGCAAATCATTTAACTTCTCCTGTGCCCTTGGTCACCCCTGAAAAGAGGCACGTGTGCCTAGGGCTAGTGGGCATTACCCAGATAATACAGAAACAAAATGGCTGCCTTGCACATTGCACACCTGTAAGGGTCAGGATTGAGAAAATAGAAAGAAAAGAAACCTCACAATGTGTAGCACAGGAGGTACCTAAAAGTAGATTTGATAGGTATGCTAATATTGTTTTATGAACTGTAGCTGAAACTAACTTTGTGGGGGAAACAGTTTTCCTTGCACTGTAGCTATAAGGTAGAGGAACTGTGGAATTGGGCAGTGGGAGTAAACAAACTTAACAATCAGGTCCTAGGATGGCAATCCCCCCCCCAAAAAAAAAACATAAACTTGCAAACCATCCATGCTGTGGATGGCATATGTATGCAACTAATCAGCTGGTATGTTGTTATTTTTGTAACTATAACTTGAAGCAGCTGCAGGTACTTTCTATTTATTTTAGCATTCTTCTTGGAAACCAAGTAAGGCTCACTAGGCACAAGTGCCTGTTTTCAGGGGAAACCTGGGAGCATTGGTGTGGTTAAGTGAATTGTTTAGAGTTAAAGCTACCAACAGTCCCTATTTTCCCAGGACAGTCCCTATTTTAGGCAGCATGTCCCAGTGTCCCCACAGGTTTTGCAAAATGTCACTTTTGTCCCTTTTTTTGCTTACTTGTCCCAGTTTTGTCCCTTTTTTTTGTGCTGACTGCTAATCCATGAGTGACAGTTAGTTGTTTCAGCACCATTGTAGCACTACTTGGGCTAAACAGTAGTTTGCAACTTCAATCCCTACACCTATGTTGCACTGCAAGCATGTCAGTGGGGGCACATTAAAGCATGTTATTCCTGTTAGATTAGACTGAGTGGTGGTGCAAACAGCACATGTGGACGTCTGCCTGCCAGCAGCTGAGAGGGACTCCAGGCAGAGCAGAGACTGGCAGCAGGGAACTAAGGCACCCGAACCTGATCAGCTGTAGGGAAGTGTGTGGAAACAATCTGGTATGGTGATGGGAGTCACTAAGTGAAGTTTGCTCAACAAATGAGGTGAGTGTAAGTGGGTTGGATGGGACTGACAGGAGGAGCAATACATGCAGCTCGAATGTCTGATCAAAATTTAACGCAGGTTTGCTTCTAATGAACTTTCTGTACATCATGATTTGGAACTTGCTGCAGCAGAATGATGTATTGGTTTAATCTGAATATTTGCTACTGGTGTTACTATGGGGCGGCATGACCAGAGCAAGCAACAAAATGTAATTGATTGTACGCAGTAGTGCCCATGAGAGTGACACAGTGTGGGGGGGGGTCATGGTTAGGATGACTGTCCCAGTTTTAGGCCTCAGTGAGTTTATAACTTTATTTAGAGTCACACAGAATATGCAAGTGGAGGCTGTGAGAATCAAACCCATGTTCAGTGGTTTCACCAAGGTCATTTACAGCTCATCACTCTAACATCTAGGCTATACTGCCAGCACCATAAAAAATTCGTTTTTTTATGTGTTGTCATTTAATTGTCAGTTTTGACCAGGAAAGGCACACTAAGCTAGAACAGCTTGTTTCTAGGTGTGTACTACTACAGATTGTGCATGCTGTCAACACAATTGCAGAGAGCACTGCGGAGTGTGAAAGGAGATTCAGTGAGATGAATGATACATGCACACCCCTGAGAATTAGCCTCACAGTTAAACACTTCTCCTCACTGATGTACCTGTCACTGATTGGTCCACCAGTAAAGCAATGGGAGCCCCCACCATTTGTAAAGAACAGGCTTATTTCTAGATGCTCAGCAGATCACACTGCATGCAAGGCTAGAAAGGACAAGGATGTTCAGCATAGCTATGCACATATTTGAAAAGTCCTGTCAGATGTTAAGTGACACTTCACTGCACACTGCATGTATATTGGACTCCGATTTCAATGGCAAAGTGGTTTATGTTTTGGTGGTGTTTATTTTCATAGTTGTCATTTGTGTGGTACAGTTGATCTGTGTTAAACTGTGGTAAACCTTTTTTTTTGTAATTTATTTTCTGTTTTGGTGGTTGCAGATATTTAATTTTACTTTATGACTTTAGTTAAATAGTTTTTCAATAGTTAAAAAAGTAAAATTTTATTTCTTTTAGTAGTTTTTAATAAAATGTGATTCATGATGTCACAATACAACCTTTTTTGGGTTACTAATATTGTTAGCTACACGTGACATGCAACACACACACTTTGAGCCCTTTCCCAGGAACCAGAGTTTTACCGCCTCAGAAATCCCAATTTAACCTCTGCTCTTCTGTAAGAGATTCAGAGTATGGCTCAAAAGGGGGAGGTAATGGCCGGCCTGTCGGAGCAGTGGTAGGATTTCTTCTTGTGACACCGGTGATCCGGGTTCAGGCATGCACCCAGGATGCTGGAGGGCTGGCCAGGGGGATAAGGATGGAATGTCCTGAGGACTGCTCTCCTTCTCTGGGGGGAGTGTGGGGAGTGTGACCAGTGTGTGATGGACCCCTGGTGGAGGCCGGGGGTTGTGCAAGTGACTGGTGCCAAGGACATCCAGGGGGTGGGGCAGACACAGGACATCATTGCACATCCCCACCCTCCAAGAAAACCAAGAAAAAGAGCAGCTGCAGGCCACCCTAGATGAAGCCCGCCATGGCTTCAATTAGCCTCCAGGCCAGCCCTCTGACCTATTCCATTGTCTGTGGCACTGGGGGAGTCTAGTGCCGCAATCCTGCCCTGGGGGGTAAGCCATGGGGCATCGGAGGGTTGCGGCAGTTGTGGAGGTGGAAGTCGTGGTCTGTGACAGGGCTGAGGTACCAGCAGCTGGCGGTAGAGGAGGAAATATAGAAGAAAATAAAAAAAAGGGGGAGGTAATACTGCTGGGGATATTAATCTCTTGGACATGTACTGGGGACTTTCAGCAGTGAAAATGGTCAGGAGTAGGAATTTCCTGGATGCACTGTAGGGGTGGAGCTCAGACAGATGGTCATGGAACCTACCATGGGATAGACAATTCTGGATCTTGTCTTTACAATTGGGGATAGCATATCCAACCTCTCAGTGAAGGATCACATGGGAAGCGGTGACCATAGGGTCATGACATTTGGGATAAAAACTGAGATAGAGAGAAGTCATACAAGGATAAAGGTCTTCAACTTTAGGAGGGCAAATTTTGTGGAAATGGCCATATACCTGAGGGAGGCATTGGAGGGTGTTCAGGAACATCAAGAGGTTGAGGAGATGTGGGAGAAAATCAGAGCATGACTTGAAACTGTATCAAACCTATGTGTAAGACAAATTAGAAAAGGGAGGAAAAGACATAGATCACTGCGGTGTACCAAGGAGGTAGCAAAAAAGGTCAAGGCCAAAGTGAGGGCCTTCAGACAATACAAAGTTACACAGACTGAGAAGACATGAGAAACTTACCAGATATGACAGAAGGAGGTGGGGAAGGCAGTTAGGGTGTCAAGGCATGAACTGAGGAGAGATTAGCTACTACAGCAAGGAGGGGAGATAAGTTATTCCTTAGCTATGCTGGGGGAAAAGGAAGATCGGGGGAGGGGGGATTGTTAGGCTGCTGGGTGAAGGAGGAGTCCCAGTGGAAGAGGCAGTCAGAAGGCTGAAATCCTGAATGATTACTTCAGCTCAGTTTTTACAGTTGAGGAGGAGGGTGATGGGCCCATAAGCCATGAGTGCAAATTAAAGGGCCAAGGAGTGGACACTAGTCCCTTCACTGTGGACAGAGTCCACAGAGAACTGGCCAGGCTCAGAGTGGACAGGGCCATGGGGCCTGATGTAGTGCGGCCCAGCCTGCTGCAGGAGCTCAGAGAGCTTCTGATTGCATCCCTGGCTGCCCTGTACAACAGATTGCTGGATAAAGGGGAGGTACTGAGGGACTGGAAAATAGCAGGCATGGTTTCGATACATAAGGGGGAAATAGGGAAGATCCAGGGAACTATAGATAAATAAGCCTTACCTTGGCAGCAGTCAAAGTAATGGAGACACTAGTCAAGGAAAAGATTGAGGATTACCTGGAAGTCAGAGGGTAGGAAAACCAGAGACAACATGGGTTCACCAGGGGTAGGTCATGCCAGACCAACCTGACTGAATTCTTTGATGGGGTAACAAGGGTGGTAGACCAGGGTGGGGTGGTGGATGTGGCCTGTCTGGATGTCAGAAAGACCTTTGATACCATCCCACATAGGAGGTTGGGAATGAAGCTGAGGAGCCTGGGGGTGGGGACCAAGATAGAGGAATGGGTGGACAATAGGCTTAGGGATAGGAGTCAGAGGGTGGTGGTGAATGGGGTGTGCTCAGAGGAGGGGAGGGTGACCCATGGGATGCCACATGGGTCTGTGCTGGGATCAGTGCTATTTAATGTCTATGCCAGTGATATTACAGAAGGTTTGGGAGGGAGAGGATGCCTGTTTACAGATGATGCAAAACTCAGTAACTGCGTAGATATAGGGTGGGGGGGATGGACAAGATATGGGATGACCTGGAGAAGTTGGAGGAGTGGTCCAGGAGGTGGCAACTGAGGTGTAATACTAAGAAATGTAAAATCATATTCCTGAGGAACAGAATAATGGGTGTGAAATACATACTTGGGGGGAGTGCTGGACACTACAGGGGAGGAGAGAGACCTGGGAGTAATCATTACCGATAAACTTAAGGTTGCCAAACAGTGTGGGGTAATGGTGGGAAAAGCAAATCGAATGCTCGAGTGCGTAGGACTAGGGATCACCAGCAGGAAAGAGGTGCTTCTCCCCTTGTATGTATAAATGGTACAACCTTTCCTCGAGTGCGGTGTGCAGTTTTAGAGGCCCTGACTCTGTAGGGACAAGGAAAGGTTGGAAGCGGTGCAGAGGGGGGGCTACCAGGATGATGCTGGGAATGGATGGGAAGTCCTATGAGGAAAGACTTGGGGAATGAAACCTGTACTCCCTGGAGGACAGGAGAAGAAGAGGTGATATGATTTAAACATTTAAATTTTTGAAGGGGATTAATAAGGCACAGGTGGAGAGTATGTTTCTTTTTTTTTCAAACTTCATGTTTATTGTTTTTCAGTAAACAACATACAATTAGAAGCAAGATCAGGACATTACATTTCTGACTGTAATCAATGAGGTTGACACTCTTCTTATTATTCACAAACATCCTGTCCCAGTCATTTTGATACATCAAAGGAGGGAATCAAAGTATATTTATTAATTCAAAAAGGAAATTCACTTAAACTGATATAAAGCCCATGAGCTGCATGGTAAACAAAACACCTCCCATGCATAAAAATGATTACCCATAATTAGATCACGTAATCTATAGGTGAAACCTAAGTACACCGTGCTGTCTCCTAATTTTTATGCACCTTAGGTGCTTTCCCCTTTATTATGTTGCTAAACCACCTTTATAAGAACTTCTTAGTAACTTCTATATCAATTATAACAATACCAAACCATTATTACTGATAACTTCTCCTCCCCGGGAAAGTAAAACCCCAATAAACGATTATATTTAGTGCTGCTACAGATTGACATGGAAATGTCGGTGAAAACCCCCCAAAAGCTATAACAAAACAATCAGGTTACCTCCAACATCTTATTTAGAGAAAACTGAGTCCAATATTCACAATGCGAACAAATGTAGCTTAAACTTTGACCAGGTTATGAACCTAGAAGCAGTTCGGACTCAACAATAGTTCAATAGAGTGTCCACTGTTAGAAGAACTCTATATTTAAATCAGACAATTTTTTGTTAGCTGTCAAAGCTGGAAATGTCCATACCCATCAGGTCTCATCTTCCTCTCCTTCCGAGGATTCCTCCTCCCACCTCCGCCTGTTGTAATCGTTCTACACATGCTTCTGACTCCATTTTGATGCCTCAGTCAGGTTGGAGAAAATAAAGATTTTGCCATCGGGTACAATTCTTAGCCTTACAGGAAATATCATTCCATGTAAAATCTTGTCCTCATGCAACGCAGCAAGCACCCCATCAAAATTCTTTCTTTTTTGGTGCGTTGCATAGCTAATATCCAGGTATATCAGCAGGAAAGAGGTGCTTCTCCCCTTGTATGTATAAATGGTACAACCTTTCCTCGAGTACGGTGTGCAGTTTTAGAGGCCCTGACTCTGTAGGGACAAGGAAAGGTTGGAAGCGGTGCAGAGGGGGGGGGCTACCAGGATGATGCTGGGAATGGATGGGAAGTCCTATGAGGAAAGACTTGGGGAATGAAACCTGTACTCCCTGGAGGACAGGAGAAGAAGAGGTGATATGATTTAAACATTTAAATTTTTGAAGGGGATTAATAAGGCACAGGTGGAGAGTATGTTTCTTTTTTTTTCAAACTTCATGTTTATTGTTTTCAGTAAACAACATACAATTAGAAGCAAGATCAGGACATTACATTTCTGACTGTAATCAATGAGGTTGACACTCTTCTTATTATTCACAAACATCCTGTCCCAGTCATTTTGATACATCAAAGGAGGAATCAAAGTATATTTATTAATTCAAAAGGAAATTCACTTAAACTGATATAAAGCCCATGAGCTGCATGGTAAACAAAACACCTCCCATGCATAAAAATGATTACCCATAATTAGATCACGTAATCTATAGGTGAAACCTAAGCACACCGTGCTGTCTCCTAATTTTTATGCACCTTAGGTGCTTTCCCCTTTATTATGTTGCTAAACCACCTTTATAAGAACTTTTAGTAACTTCTATATCAATTATAACAATACCAAACCATTATTACTGATAACTTCTCCTCCCCGGGAAAGTAAAACCCCAATAAACGATTATATTTAGTGCTGCTACAGATTGACATGGAAATGTCGGTGAAAACCCCCCAAAAGCTATAACAAAACAATCAGGGTTACCTCCAACATCTTATTTAGAGAAAAACTGGAGTCCAATATTCACAATGCGAACAAATGTAGCTTAAACTTTGACCAGGTTATGAACCTAGAAGCAGTTCTGGACTCAACAATAGTTCAATAGAGTGTCCACTGTTAGAAGAACTCTATATTTAAATCAGACAATTTTTTTGTTAGCTGTCAAAGCTGGAAATGTCCATACCCATCAGGTCTCATCTTCCTCTCCTTCCGAGGATTCCTCCTCCCACCTCCGCCTGTTGTAATCGTTCTACACATGCTTCTGACTCCATTTTGATGCCTCAGTCAGGTTGGAGAAAATAAAGATTTTGCCATCGGGTACAATTCTTAGCCTTACAGGAAATATCATTCCATGTAAAATCTTGTCCTCATGCAACGCAGCAAGCACCCCATCAAAATTCTTTCTTTTTTGGTGCGTTGCATAGCTAATATCCAGGTATATCTGTACTGTTTGACCCTCACGCTGAAGAGGCCCCCCTCTGTCTAGACATTGCCAGCAGATAATCTTGAGTGCCCGTTCCATCGGTGACCAAAACCATGGGACCACTGGGTTCACTGGATGACCTCCAGAGCAATGCGTTAAGCCTTTTGGGCTTTTTGGATTTTAGGAGCCACTTCCTCCCCTAATTGTTGGGCAAACCATTTCTGAAGGAAAAGTAATAGATGGTCTCCCTCAGCTCCTTCAGGCATCCCAATTAAACGAATGTTCACACTCGAACCTGGTTCTCCAGGGCTTCAAGCCTGGACTTGAGATAGTCTCCTTTACCATCGATAAGCCAGCTCCCATTACAGCGTTGGATCTACGAGTTGATTCTACAGCCATTATCTGGACTGCTTCCATATTAGTCTCAAGAGCCACCACCCGGTTTGTTAAGTTGTCAAACCTCTCTGCTAGCCCAGCCACAGTAGAGATAAGTCTGTTGATTATTATTCTGAGTGTTTGCAGGGTTTCTTCACCGGGCTCTGAAGTCATCTCTTTTCCACAACCTTGAGCTGAGCGCATGGTGGGAGCTGCAGGAGTTGTTTTGCTTTTTGCTCCCAATCTATGCAATTGATCCTTATGAGGAATTCCCATCATATTGTAGGCAGGTTCCGATCTTAGCAAATCTGATTTTTATTTAGATTAGTTTCGTATAGACAGCTTTTTTTAAGTTAATAGTCTCCAAAGTTACATTAAGTTCTATAGTTTAGCAGCCATTTTGCTTGGGCTCCACAGTGCCCCCCCCCCCAGAGAGTCTGTTTCAATGGAGTGGAGCACCTCACACTAGAGGGTACAGCATTAAACTACTGGGGGGCAGGGTCCGGGGAAATGTGTGGAAATTCTTCTTCACTGAGAGGGTGGTAAATGATTGGAATAGTTTGCCTAAGGAGGTGGTGGAAATAAGCAACAATCACACAGTTCAAGCATGCATAGGATAAGTTTATGTGTATAGCCATACAGGCAGGGGTAGTAGCCCTTAGAATAGCACCACCTAGGGGTTACACATGGGAGAAGTTTATGGATGTACTGGCGATAAGAGGAACAGGTTTGAGTGCTCCTCAGTAGATGGATGCTACCTGGGGGGGATTCTTATGCAGACTAGGTGGGCCATGTGGTCCTTATCTGCTGGCTACTTCTATGAGTCTATGAATAGAAATGTACAAAAAATGAATTCATTAATAGTTACAAATAGACGAATGATAAATACTGTGCACAGGCCATTTTAAAACTATAAACAGATTTCTGTGCATTTATTGATGTATTCAACTTGTTGTACCAGCTCAGGATCCTATGGACCAGAGCTTTCTGACCCATGCTATCCAGCATTCTTGGAATATGAAAGGCACGGCCCTCAGACCATCGTGTGGTCCTACTATTAACTGATTCTGGAAAAATATCCTGAATACATTGGGGGACCAAACCTAAAACCACTTTCTGTAGAAAAACAGTGCCAGGAATTTTATGTGATTATCCAGTGAGAGATGTGAAGTGCATTTGGCATGGCCTCCCTGTCTGTCTGCCATCTTTTTGGAGCCCATTTTCAGCAAAAAATTCACCCAGACTTTCCTTAAGAATACTTTTGATCAATTTGACTGGCCTGTAGTTCCCCAGCTCATCCATATCTCTTACACTTATACAAGGGAACTGCATCAACAGGTTTTCACTCTCGTGGCACCACGCCTGTGTCTAGGGAGGTATTGAACTAGTCAATCAGCGGGGCTGCCAGGTGCTGCCAGCTCCCTTAGCACCCATGGGTACATACCATCTGGTCATGGAAATATATTTGCCTTCTAGACCATAAGTCCCTTAAAGACCCGGTCAGCCGGGGGTAGCCCGCCAGCGCAGCAATAGTGCTATCACTTATGACACTGATGAGCCAGGTCCAGGGATGAGCACGAGTTGTCAGAAGGCCAGCCAGAGGGAAGGGGAGATGAGCAGCGTGTCCCAGAGGATGCTCTCTGTCTCAGGGATTGAGGGAAGATGGACTCTGATGTGTTGCTGCCATCTGAGTGATCACAGGTGGCAGTGCAAGCAGAGCCATGGGGTTGGGGGGGATGCTGACGTGCTCTGATGTGCAGCGCACATGCATACGGGCATGTACATCAAGGGCTCTTCTCAATGTCCCACAGGAGCTGGGACAGAAAATGGGAAAATGCCAGATGATGCAGGAGGACGTCTGCCCCTCACTGCAGGCCCCCCACTGCCAACCGATGTACTCTTCTCTGAAGCACCAACTCAGTCACTATCGAAGGCAGAGCCCACTCTCGATGGCCCTGCCCTGGGGGGATAAGTCAGGGTGCCAGTAGGAGGTGAGGTAAGTCCTGGGGAAGGTGGGTGAGGGAGCTGGGTGAGTGGATATGAGTGATGGGAGCTGGGTGGCAAGAAGGGGGGGGAAGCATACTAAATAAAAAAATAAAAGACCCTATCAGCAATAATTGACTCCTAGTATATCTGCACCCTCCCTCCTTTCTTTGCATAACCTTTCCCATAGTATCAGTCCATCCTTCTCCTACAACAATGCTACAAATAATCCTTTAATAAAGTTTACAAAAAAAACAAACAACTACCTGAACAGCGACACAGAGGGCAGGATTTTCAAATGACTTAGATTGCTGCACACCCCGGGTATGCTGACAATACAGCGCATGGGGCTTGCAGCAATCTAACGGGATTTTCTATCCAGTGCTGGCAATTGCCACAAGTTAGACCAACTTTTTTAGGTCTAATTTGCAGTAAATTTGGGGGTATTTTTTATGGAGCTTGCGCCAGATATTTGGAGTAAGTTGCCGTAAATCGTGAAAACTGCCACAACTGTGCCCGAGATTGTAAAACTGGGTGTAGTTGCGGTAACAGGGTGTGGTGCAAAGCCAGAACCTAAATGTCAAAGCACAGAGCTCGGCGCAGGCCCTGTGCCACGCTTTGAAAATCCATCCCTGTGTGTCTGACAAACTTAGGGGGACCTCTGACCCACCTAATTACACTAGATCACATGGAGACTGCTTTCTTTATTTAGTCACTTAGGAAAATGTTGCTTCTTTTTCCCTTCAGCTTTTAGATTTTTCTTTCCCTACAATAGATTTTTCTCATACTGTGCCTTTATCATTAACTGTGACACATCTGCAGTTTTAAGGTGTTAAATCTATGCCTGTCCTTTCCTTTGCTAGCACTTTAACATCAAGCTTTGGTATGTAATCCGCTTCCTTTGCTCAGCCCACCTGAAGAAGGGAAGTATGTGGACTGGAAAGTTTGTGTACTTTAACATCCATTCCCACTTTCTTTGTTGGTCCAATAACATGTAACAAAATCTGTAATGACTCTGGTACTTGCTAACCTAAAACTCGTAGGCCCACATATCCAGACGGGATGCATCACGCATTTTCAAACTTGTGTGGGCCGTTGGGGGCATGGCTATATTCAAAGGCCACTGATGCACCATGCACTTCTGACTGTGCCACCACACACAATATTATGTTACACCCTTGCAAATGAGGGGTCCCCCATGCATAAGCCGCACATCACAATAATGAAACCCCCTGAAGTGTAAAAATGGGAGGCTGTGCTGGCATACAGTTATGCTTTTGAAACCCTGCCATAAGCATGCGTGGGCTAGGTTGGTGCCCCGTGCACAGTCTAGGGCTGGGTACACAGTCCCCCCACCAACAAGCTCTGATCCCTGATTGCCCAGTGTATAACACAAACACCCATTCATTTCCCCGGTAGTCCAGTGGCCCCCCTCAGCCCCGATCACTGTTCAAGAAAAAGAAAACACTAAGCCCCGTTCCCATAGTGTAGTGTCCCCCAGCCCTGATCACTGTTGTAATAATGACCCCCCAGAGACCCGATTACTGTTAACAAAATGACTGTCTCTAATCCAGATTCCCTGGTAGTCTAGTGGACCCCCCCCAGTCCTGAACCCAGTTAAGATAATGAATTCCCACCTCCCCAAGCACCGAACCGTATAACAATACAACCATCCCCTCCCCTGGTAGTCAAAATGCCCCCCATCCCATTAAGCACTGACCCACCACTCCACTGCCCCTCCATTCCAACCCATGCTGGTGACTGGCACAGCCCTCCTCACCCTGCCATGGCCAGCCACCGACTCATCATTTCTGGAGAGCATACAGTAAATAGTATGCACTCATTGGTTGTCGAGAAAAAGAAAACCCTGAGCCCTGTTTCCATAGTGTAGTGTCCCCACCAATCGGTCAGTGACTGGCCATGGCAGAGTGAGGGAAGACTGTGTCAGTCACCGGCACAGATTGGAATGGGAGGAGGTTCAATACCTAATGGGTTGGGGGGATGGGGGGATAGGGGCCTTTTTTTTTTTTAAACTTGCAGTTTATTAAATGTCCAGACAGTTCAAGTTTATGGTAATCATTATGAACGCCACCCCCATTTGGGGGGCTTACCTGTCATGCCTCCGGGTGCTCCCACTGTCCCTGGTGTCCCACTACCTCTGCAGCTCCTTCTGCCGCTAACCCTGGTCCCTAGTGATTCTCCTGCTTTATTGAGCCCTGTGGGGCTTGCACATCTAAATGTGAGTGAGTGGCATGTTTGTACAGCCACCATTCACATGTTCGTGCAGGCACCTTGCACACTAGACCTCTGTTGTGGTCAAAAAGCCAATTCTGTGCCTCCTCAGTAGTTTCTGGTGCCATTTAGGTTAAAATAGGCACAGGGGACACAGAACAAATCAAGGGACAATGTTTTTAATTAAATAAACCATAACCTCCGTAGGCGCTGCCTCCAGGGCATAGGTAAAAGGCTAAGGAGCAAAGGTTAGGGCAAGAGATGTCCTCATTAATATTCATGAGCTGCTGTGCATTTTCTGGGGGCAGTGTGTTTTACGAGAGCAGCAACGCTCTAATGAAGCTGTTAATTTATTAAAGAGTTGACTTGTTAGGGGGAGGACTGTGGGGGCTAACTAAATGTGGGGGCATGATTAAATAAAAGATGAATTGCTGGCTGCACCAGAACCTTATGTGAGGGAAACATTAACATAGACTGCCTAGGCTTAAACTGCAGCCGCCATTTTAGCAGCTCATAACCAATTGGAAGCCAGGATTTAACAAGAGGAATCTTGGGACAATGCCAGAGACTTATGGGGTATTAACTGGGACAAGTTCTAAGTGCCAAAAAGTGAGTCAATTACAATCTGGGGACAATTTAAGAAAATTTTGGCAGCCAACGAGAGTTCTGGAACTTAGCCCAATATAAAAGGGGTAACAGCTCATTTCTTCAGATTTGGAGAGACAGCCCAAGAGCTTAATGTGTGTGCCTCTGGGGAGCTTGCCAGCTCTCAGGCGTTCGCCCTTCCAGGCCTAGACTTTTCCAGTCGTTAGTCTGCTGGTCTGAGTGTCCAGTGGAGCATTTTTGGGGCTGCGGCCACAGGGGATTTGAACAGCATCCAAGCTGAGGAAATCTCAGGGTCAGCCTGCAAAGCTAGTTGGAGGGACCAGCAGCAGACAGTGTTTTACATATAAATGTGCTTAAGTTCGCAAGGTGTTTGCACGGCCGAGTAGTTTGAAACGTTTCGGTTTGCATGTTCTTGGCCAGTGTTAAGTTGCTCCTGCAGCCTGAAGACCAGCATTTTTGATGAGGACCACAAGGAAATTAACCTCCTGCTTCATCAAGCCATCTGTAACAGGTCTTATGTCGTCGGATCATCACTTGGTCTGGGTAGTGTGAGTACAAACAGGGTAGCTCCCTGCAACAAAGCTGCAATTATTGTGTCATCTAATTATTTGTTTGGGTTTGTTAAAACGGACTGAGCCATCCGGCTCCAGATTACAAATTCTGGGTTAAAGTGCTTGTGATTGTTTTCTTTCCTAAGGGCCCCAACAACAGCTGCAACACCGGCCTACCCCGGGCAATGCTTCAGGCTAGCCTATTCCAACTGGGTACCCAGAGTGTGTGACTGTGACAGAGGTACTCTTATGTATGCATGCAAAACCTGAATAAATCAGATTTAATTAATCAACCACTAGATTTACTGCCCCACCCCTGTGCAACTCCCCCAAATAAATCAGATTTTGTTCTTTCTGCATTTAACCTAGCTACAGTGTACCTTTGTGGAGAGGATATCGCATTGCTGTTGAACTGTCTTACTGCTGAGCTCATTTTACAGGGGGTCTCCAGGGCTTTTGCAGCTGATCCAGCCCTG
The DNA here is from genome assembly GCA_016271365.2 of Neoceratodus forsteri. Lineage (NCBI taxonomy): Eukaryota > Metazoa > Chordata > Ceratodontiformes > Ceratodontidae > Neoceratodus > Neoceratodus forsteri. Next base: position 157,418,683 of record CM057458.1, on the reverse strand, counting down.
TTGGTAAGTACACTAAGTGTGAGTTTAATACTGTATTCATATGTCATATGTGATGGGGGTTTCTGCTATACTGTTTAGGTGACTAGAGGGATGGTGGGGGTTATAGCATCCCGGAGGGCTATATCAACAGCAGTTACGATACTCCAAGACCACACCTCTGGGTGGAGGCACCCGTCCACAGAACTCAGGACCCTCAATCCGTGCTTAGTCACTCAGGCAGGGGTAGTAGCTCTTGGGACAGCACCACCTTGGGGTTACAATTCATTTTGCATTTGCTTATCCTTTTAAAGGGTTACAGCATGCTGGATAAGTCATGCTAATTTCATGCATCAAGCTTTTCTGCATTTTACATCAATGACTTTACCTTTCATTATGCACCCTCTCTACAACTCTGTCAATCAACTTCATCTCTCTTTATTCTTATTAGTGTATCTCTTACCTGTTTGCTGCCTGGTTTCTACCCTCTGTCATCCCCACATGGGCGCTTCAGGGACTGAAATGAAGGGCAAGATTCCACCTGCGTGCATCTGCCTCATCTCACTCTGGATGATTCATCCATAGTGTATGACACACCTTCCCTGCTTCTCTCAGGTCTCCATTGTCCAAGGCTCAAATCCTGGAAAAGCAGGTGCATTCAGTGATTTGCATATTAGTATCCAGGCAGCAAAACCTGTAATTACCTGTTGTGCTTTGCTATTTAAGTGAGCTTGTACTATTTTTATCTTTAAATGAAAGAAGAGAGAAGACAAGCAGAAACCATTCCTGTTTTTCTGGGAAATATTAAAAAGCATTATATTATTCTTATTTAACTATGGCTCTAAACAGTTATAACAATAATATTTTCAACAATTGAACAACTGTGTGCTCGTCTTTGTTCATCCAGAGTTTACTTATGTACCCATATCACTCTGGCTCGTGTCCCTGTCTATGTCCAAGAGTTTTGTATTTTATTTTCCCTTTGGGCAATTACTCTTTTAGTTTTTCCCTTGGGATATGTTAATCTGTGGTTCTTACCCCATCTTGGGCTCCTTCCCCTGTTTCAGTTTGCGTGTATAACATCCATCTCCTCCAATTTTCTGTGAATTTTTCTACTGTTAATCTGAACTGGGCCATTATGTGTTCCATATCATGAATTTGGGAAACTGTTCTTTTCCACTCTGCTCCCCCTGGTGCATTGGGTTCCAACCAGTGTGCCATTAGTGTTTTAAGTGGCTTCCAGTGTCATACACTGGAACACCTCTTTTTGTTTCTGGCTTTTAAATCCGGGGATAGCTCGGCCTAGTATATAATGACTCCCCATGTCTGGCATGTTAATTCCCCATATTATTGTCAGCTCTTCCCTCACCTGATCCCAGTATTGCTTTATTTTAGGGCAGGCCCATTGTATGTGCCAGTGGGTTCCAGTTCCTCCACACTCCCTCCAGCACTGGTCTGTGTTTGTGGTCCCAAAATGTTTTGTAAGCGCTTGCACATAAAAATATCTGTGTATAATTTTCCATCTAAATTCGGGCCAGTTCTGTGATGCTGATACTCGTCATCCCTCTATGCTCTCCCTCCATTCCTTCTCTGTAACAGGTATTCCTCCTTCTTCTTCCCATTTTTCCTTCAGTTTATGGAGGTTCTTTCCCCTGGTCCCCATCAAAAGATTATATGCCCTAGATACGTATCTGCCTTGTTCTCTGAGTATGGCTGCCCAATAGATGAATTCCTCCCACTCTGTCCTGTTCCTAATAATCCTTTGCCATCTATCCGCCCCTTGCAAGTAGCTCCTTACCTATAGAAATCTACGAAAGTCTGCCCTTCCAAAGTGAAATCTCTCTTTCAGTTGCTGGTATGACAGCATATGTCCCCTGTCAAATAGCTGTTTGTATCGTGTCAGCTTTTTACCATTCCATTCCCAGAACCCTCTGTCCATCCTTCCTGGCACAAATTCTAAGTCTCCCACTATTAGTGTAAGTGGTCCAGTCTTGTTCGATGTGCCTGACCAGGTTCGAAGTTGTTGGAGTATATATATGGAGTATCTAATCCAGGGGGTTTTGACCATTTTACATAGTTCTGGGGTTATTTTGGTTGTGAGTATTGCATAAAGTGGAATGGGTAGATCCCCATTTTATTCCATTTGGTTCCACGTAGAGTCCCTTCTTTGCTTAATCCATGTAATCAGATGAGGTGTCTGGGCAGCCAGGTAATACATCTGTAAATCAGGAAGTCCTGAGCCCCACCTCCTCCCTCTGAAGGACCATCCTCTATTTATTCTTGTTTTTTTTGGCCTCCTCCCCATACAAACTGTTGCAGTGACTTATTTAGTTTCTTCCAAAAAGTGGAGGGTAGTTTGACTGGTAGAATCCTGAATAGAAATAAGTATCAGGGCAAAATATTCATTTTAATTATATCTGTTTTACTAAACATCAAAAATGGCAGCACACTCTGTCTTTTAAGGTCTGCTCCATATTTTTGTGCCAATTTTTCATAATTTAGTTTAAATAGATCCTGACATTTCAGGGTTACTCTAATCCCTAAGTATCATGTGACATTGTTCCTGGCCCACTGATACAGCACTGCTGATTGGTCCCCTGGGCTAAGTTTCCCACTTATGTGTAGGACCTCAGTTTTATCCACATTCATTTTCTAACCTGATACTGCTCCATAATTCTGTGGAAGTCTCTGCAGCTCAGGGATTTAACTTCGTGGGTCCCAAATGAAGAGTAGTGCATCGTCTGCATACAGGGAGATTTTGTGCTGTTTCCCTGCCACCTCTATACCCTTTATTGCTTGGTTGTCCTGTATACTCATCGTCAGAGGTTCGATACATAGTGTGAACAGGAGTGGGGATAGTAGGCAGCCCTGTCTCATCCCTCTAGCTAACCAAAATCTTTTGGAGTTTACACTGTTTACTTTGACCACTGCTTGTGGGTCTGCAAAAAGGGCTCCTATACTTGCTTGAGACTTGGGCTCAAAGTTCATAACCTTCAGGATTTCTTTTAAATACCCCCATCTTATCCTGTCAAAGGCTTTCTCTGCGCCCAGTGACAGGGCAAGTTGTACCTGATCTGAATCTTTCTGCGAGGTAAAGATATTTAGAAGTCACCTTATATTGTCCTGTAGAACTGTTTCTTTATTAAACTCTGGGTTAACTGGGTCCTGTATATGATGTTGGAATCTGTCAGCTAAAACAGATATGAAAAGTTTCATGTCTACTGGAAGTAGAGAAATCAGCCTATAAGAACTGCATTCTTGTGAATTTTTGCCTACCTTGGGGAGGATTGTTATCTGGATGTACCTCCATGAGTCTGGGGCAAGCTCTCCGTCTAGCACTTAGTTAAAGGCTAGTAGAAGTGCCGGGACTATGTGCTCCCCAAATTTCTTGTAGAATTCTGTGGGTAGGCCTTCCGTGCCTGGGGCTTTGCTAGTTTTCAGCTTTTTAATTGCTAACATGATCTCTGCCTGTGTAATTTGGGTGTCCAGGTAGTCTTTTTTAGTCTCCCCTAATTCCTGCAACTTTGCTGTGGTTAGCAATTTGGCTTGGGCAGCCTTGTCCCCCATCCCCCACTCGTCTGCATACAGCTGTTTGTAATATGATGTGAAGATTGCTGATATGTCTGTGGGTTTGGTATAAGTACCTTCCCCTGTGTCTACCTCCCTTGATCTTCACCACAGTCCTATTTAACTCCTGCTGTGTATGCTGCCATGCTAGCAGTCTCCCTGCCCTATTTCCAGATTCATAATATCTCTGTTGAGGGTCTATGTGATAATGGCGAAAGCTTAAAGGCGATCTCCATTATCGCTCAGTCAGAGTGCTGAACACATTTTTGGCACTCTGAAAACCCTGGCACACCAGAACAATGACTCCAGGACATATTTTTACTGTTTTCTGTGGGGGGGCTGCACCCCCCCACACTTCCCCTCGCAGGGGGCATCGCCCCCCGCACCACCCTAGCTAAGGATTCTCAACTCCAGGGGGGTGCATGTTGGGGGGGAGGGTGAAAGCAGTAAAAATAAAAGGTTCGGGCCGGGTGCAATAATAAATCGCACCAGTCCCCGGACCCGGTACCTCAGCCACTCCAGCCACTAGCCAATCCCTGGCACCATGATGTAGCTTGACCATCAACCACAGCACCACCCTCTACAGCATCTCCACCCCCTTCCAGCCCATGCTCACCGTGCTCACTTCCACCCCCCCATGTGCGTGAACGTACTGTATAGCGACATCCTGTCGCCTAGTTCGCCCACCCCCTCATCTGGACACCCTACCTTTCCATCGCCGTGAGTGGATTGCGCTGGGAAGGAGTCGCGCCGTAATGGACGGCGCCCTTCCTCATGCACCCACTTCATGGGTTACCTTCTGTTGAATGTATCTCAACCCCCCCTTCTATTTTCAGTTCTAATAGTTTGGTTAATTTAGCTCTATGTTCTTGGAGCTGTCTCTTAAGTTCTGGATTGAGCGTAATGTTATGCTCTGCTTCAGTGTCAAATATTTGTTGTTCCAACCTTTCCCGCTTTTTCTCTCTTTCCTTTTTCTTCTGTGAGGCATACTGTATGCAAACCCCCTTCAGTGTTGCTTTCAGCCCATCCCATCTATTAGCTACAGATGTGTCCCCCTCCCTATTCGTTTGCATGTATCCTGTATATCTTCTGTAATTTGTTTGCAAAATTCAGAATCATTCAAATGTTATACGTTGAGTCTTTAGAAGGGGTTCTTATACACTGCCTCAGCTCCAAGTCTAGGGTCACTGGGGCATGGTCTGAGGTCATGATCTGTTTAATCTTACTCCCTTTTGCTACATGTACCCATTCTTTAGAGATCAAAATAGTCTGTACTAGAGTACTGGTTGTGGGGGGTTGAGGAAAAAAAGGGTAGTTCTTTTCCTTCCTACCATTCAAGTGCCTCCAAATATCTATTTAGCCAGACTCACCCAACAGCCTTCAGCTCTTACCCCCGTTGTTCCTACTTCTGTCTACTACAGGACATGGCACACAGTTAAAGTCACCCTATTAAATAAATGGGTCCTTGTTCCTCAGGTACCCTAAGTAGGTGCTTTTTGAGGAACGTCTTTCTTTCCATACTGTCATTTGGGGCATACATGTTCAGCAATATACATGGTGTCCCTCAGTATGTCCCTGTTAATTTAATGAAATGGCTCTCCAGATCATCTATCACAGTATCCACCCCTAAAAGGGCATCTTTGAGCACTAGAATTGCCACCCCTCCTCTGTGAGGATCTGCTTCATGAGTTGAGAAGTAGACTGATCCCACCCAGCTACATATCATCTTATGTTCGAGCTGAGTGATGTGTGTCTCCTGCAAGAAGGCCACGGTTGTCTGTAATCTACTCAGCTCTTGGAGGATGCGTGCCCTTTTGATGGGCGAGTTTACTCCCTTCACATTTTATGTGGTTATCATTAAGTCAGCTATTAAATAAGCTTGTTCCCCCCCTTCCCTTTTTTTCAGTTATTCCAAGGCACAAGGTTTTGGGTATTTCCTTTGTGTTATACTTTAAGCACAATATAACATAACATTTCAGACAACTATTTACATTCTGTAACATTTTGTTAACAATACTTCTTGCACTTTCGTACAGAACAATTCTGCTCTGCCCCCTTTGTTCCTCCCTTGCACAGCAGACCTTTTCCAACCTTTGAGATTTTGACTTCATTTGGTACTTCTGACCAACACTCCCCAGTGTCCTTCCCTGTGACATCCTTGAGTGTTGCGGCCTGATGGTGTCAGCCTCCATGTTTGTAGGATTTCTTTTGCGTTGACACCCATCTCCGCACCTATCTGGGAGCAGTGCCAATCGCATGTGTCTCTTTGTCACCCATAGTCTTTTTTATTTTGTATAGCATTTCCTCCGCTCCCCAGCTCTCCTCCTTCTGCATTCATTTCAGGAGTGGGATTTCTCTTAATAGCTCAAGTTTTCTTATCTTTGGCTTTCGATAGTTCTCAATCCCCAGTTGCCTTTTTACTATTCGTATTACCCCATATTTCTGGTGACATTCTTCAGCCTTCCTACCTGCCCTGAAATTAAATATTTAGTACCTTTAAGAAACTCATTTTCTCCCCCCTATCTACACCTATGCGCAACCCCTCTGAGAGGTAGTACCTCTACCCCCACCCCGGTCCTGCCACAGTAATAACCATCCCTTTTGTCTATTTTATTCTTTAAGCATTCCCCTTGTACCACAGCATTATATGTTTTCATTTCTGTAGCCATCTAGTTACCAGGTATGGATTCTCATGCCTACATTCCATTGTGGTCCCTCCCTTCCCTTTCCTTCAAGTGCTCCCCCTCCTAAAACAAAGAAAGGTTTCTAACAGGCTGAATCAGTGTCATTTGTTCCCATATTAGGTAAGCTCCCCCTTCTATTTTAATTATCCCCCCTCTTTGTTTTTCCCCCATGACAAAAAGCCTTCAGTTAAGAAGTTGACTGGGCTAACAAGCAACAAAGTTTAGTCCCGGTAGTCTCTTAAATTTTTGTTGCTCCAGAAGTATTTTCTCCCCATTCATTTGCACCTGGTACTTACAGAACCAGCAGTTCTTTAGCCAGTCTGCATAGAAGTGGATGGGGCTGCTTCTCGGCAGCATGTGGTTTGCTTCCTCTTGATTGCCTCCCAGTGCCTTGCTGCTCCAGGTGGGTCTCCTCAATGTTTCTTCTTGGACCTCTGCAAGCTCCATTGATAACCCTGCAGCCCTGCGAATGTTACTTCTCCTCCAATCTTCTGTCCAAATTTCAGCCCAAGTTGCTTCAGCATTGGTTGTGCCTCTTCCAGGCTCCAAAAGAGTTTAGCTCCCCCTTCTGCAAAGATTTTTATTAGTGCAGGTCCAAACATTTGTGCCTCTATGTTCCGGGCTTTCAGTTCTTTTATCACTTGTAGGATAGCTCTGCATTTGTCCATAATCATGGGTGTGAAATCATGTTCAAAGCAAAGCTTTGTGTCCCCAAACACCACATCCTGTTTGCTCCATGCCGCTCAAAGAATTTTCATTGTTGTGGTGTAGTTGGCGAAGTGCTCCGCTACAGATCGTGGATGTGGCTTTGGATTGACAGGCCTCAGTCCCAGTGCATGATGAGCCCTCTCAGTCAGTAGTGGAGTTTTGTCTAACCCCAACAGTTCTTGCAGGAGCCCGTCAATATATATCTATTTCTCCCTGCTCAGTTCCTTCAGGCAATCCATGAATCCAGAGGTTATTCCTCTGTGATCGTTGCTCTCGATCATCCATTTTACCTAGCGTCTCCTTTTCTTGCATATATAAATGAAGCAGAGCCGTGTTGTGGTGGTTGCTCTGTTCACTGATCTCAGTTACCCTTTCACAAACTCTGTTATCCAGTTGCTCATATCTTTTACTTCCCTCCTTATGTCTGCTAGTTCTTCTTTCATTTCTTTGAGCGTTGCTCCTATGTTATGCAGCTCTTTGATGAGCTGCTTGAAGGTGATGGTACAACTGGATTCTTCCTCCTCAGCCTCCTCTGCTTGTTTAGGCACTTTTACACCGAGGATTACCAGGCCTGCCATACCATCTCTTAAGTGCAGAAGATTTCTTTTAGTTTGGGGGCTTTCAGACCCGAATTCCTTCAGTCTCTGCCTCATTGCCATCTTAATAGCTGTTAACCTGTCGATTTTTAGCAATTTTGAATAGTTGCAGCTGGAGACTTAGTAGTTGTATGTCCTGTTGAGGAGAGGAGCAATTCCCCTTAGCAGTGCATGCTACAGTGACATCACCAGAAGTCTGATAGGGGACCTTTTGACTACCAGGGATGGGGATTGTTATATTGTTATATGGTGTGGGGCTCAGGGAGATGGGAATTCATTGTTTTAACTGTGATTGGGTCTGGGAGGGGCCACTAGACTACCAGGGAATTAGGCTCGGGGACAGTCATTTTCGTAACAGTAATTGGAGCTGAGGGAGTTTTTTTTTCATGATTATAACAGTGATCAGGGTGGGGGGACACTACACTATGAAAATGGGGCTCTGGGTTTTGTTTTCCTTAGAAAGTGATCGGGCTGGGGGGTGGACACTACACTACAGAAACGGAGCTCGGGGTTTTCTTTTTCTTGAATAGTGATCGGGGTTTGGGGGGACACTACACTATGGAAACCAGACTTGGGGCAGTGGCGCAGCCATGCAGATGAGCCCGTAATGGGCAAGCAAATGGCCCCATTATGCCGCGCATGCCCAATGGGCTCATCTGTATATTTGGGCTAACTGTAGCCTATGGGGGCTGCGGTGCACACAGGTGTGCACCACACATTCACCTATGGGCAGTCTTCTGCCCCACACCCTGGATGCACCGTGCCATATATGGCAGCCACTTGCTGTGCGCCATGCATCAAGGGTCCGATATTCAAACAGACTGTGCAGTCTCTTCCGATCGCATATTCTACTTGAATATCATACCAGAGTCAGCCCGCCCAACTTATGCACCATTATGCGTGCACATCTGGACAGCTCTGAATATGGGGCCCTTAACTTTCAGTCTTAAATTCTGATTCAAAGTTCTGTCATAAACTATCATATCCAAAGCAACCCCTTTTGTCAACTTTAATTTTAGCCTTTATGATTTTGTATATGGCTGGCGTATCATTGATTGTGCATTTTTTTTTAATCTTTCATTTTCACATATTTATGTCACCAGTGAGGACCTAGACCTGTTGGCACTGCACTGTGGTGGAAAACCACTAAAATAATACTTAGCTGTGAATCTCTGCTGCCTGAAATGAATATTTTGGCAGGGGAAAAAGAGTGACAGAAAATGAGTCTGTATGTGGTGGGGATTGGGATTCAAATTATTGTTGTGATTAAAAATTTCTGTTTTGAAAGACATGCAGTAAATAACTAGGCAGGGATCCCTATGTAGGAGAGCGCCCAGACTGGACTGAATTCCCAAAGCAGTGTACAGTACTCATATGGGTAAGCATAACTAAAATCTCCTCTTAAAGGTGACAAGAAACATGTTTTTACACCTCTAGATGCACTTCTGTTGTTATTTTAATGTACATCCAATATTATGATATGTTTTTGACTTTTTTTTTTTTGGTAAAGTGATATTCTAATTTTTGTTGCCTTTGTAACTACCCTGTATCCCTTTCTCATCAACAGTTGCTGCTCTCTCTTTTCATACTGCCTGAACATTCTATGACAACAATGACACCATTCCAAGCCATTCAGATGAATAGCACAGAATGGTGTTAGTGATGTCATAGAATTATATAATTTCTTAGAAATATGACAAGAAAAAGCAGTAGCTGGTAAGGAGAGTGGAAATATGTGTAGATCTGATGGCACCCCAAAGCCAAATCATGTATTTATCAAAAATTAGTCAAAGTATATCAGAATGCATAACTGGCATGGAATTTAACTTGGAAGGGCAGTTAACTGTGTAAAAATTATTTCCTGTCTCCTTTAACCAAAGAAACCTGCTGTAAATGAAATTTGGGTGCAACCAAGCCTACTGTAATAACTAAGGGGACCAGTTAGTTGGCATGTTTGTTAACTCATTGGTTGATTTGTATGTTGAGTTGAAATGATACCTTTCAATTCCATTATGTTGCAGAGACAACAACAAAGTACGTACTGCAGCACACTACCACGTGTACTAAAAGACCCGGAGCTCCTGGTATGTCAATGGAATTTACTTTATCGGCATTTCCTTCATTGTACAATGGCCTTTTGTGTTCACTGACAAAGGTGCACAAGGTTGGTATAGTAACCCCCTAATTCACATATCTGTATGTAACTGATTTGGAAACTGATTTATAGTATGTGGTTACAGATTCTAAAAGACAAAGAAGCACAGACCAAAATCAATGAGGCAAGAATTACCTGGGAAGGGCACTGGCAATAAAGTTAAGTGTCTAAGAAATACAAAATTACATACACCCCAATAATGCAAAGCATCATGAAAAGTATATGCAAATCACCAGGAAAGAATTTAGACTGGTTCTGCTTTAAGCAGAGTGTATCATGACAAATTGCCTGTAACACAATCTGCGAAGGCTGAAAGTAGAAGACCTAGACATGTATTCTGTCCTTCTTAGGGCTCATCAGTGTGCCTCATCTGTATCTCGGCTCAGGTGTATGGTTACACATTGCTGTATATGTCAATTGTACAGTTCAGAATTCTTGTTGTGCAAGTTCAAAGCTGTTATGCACACTCCAAACTGTTGTTGTGCACTCTCAAAATGAAACTGCAACAACATAAGGAACATTGGTAACTCCATTGGATGGCAGAGGTAAGTATGTAAGGACAGCTTTTAAGTACAATATGAAGGACAGTGTCTATGGCTCAGTGGGTAGCATGCTCATCTATTGGGCCAGAAGATCAGAAAGTCATGAGTTCTAACCCCACACCCAGTACTTGGAATAATACCCATATATGACCCTGTATTGCAGTATGAGGGGAATGATGTGCTGCTTGAGGTGCCATCTGTCAGATGAGATGTTAAGTCAAGGTCCCTTCTATCCATCTCTGGTCACTGTTCAGGTGGAAGTTAAAGATCCCATGGCATTTATCGAAGAAGATGAAGGGAATTTCTTTGACGTCACAGCCAAACACTCCCCCATCAATAGAAACAGGTCTAATGTACAATAAAAACAATGTATGGTCAACCATACCAATTCAGCCCGTGTTTCTGTCTCTGGGATTGTGATGACATCAAGGACCACTAGAGTTTTATTCTTGAGGTCTTTATGATGTAATCACAACCCCTCAATGTGAACACAGCCTTGTTGTGTATGGTTGCCCTACATATTCTATATGTTATCTTTCCTGTTTGTTGTTTCTTCCTAACCTCATAATCCTAAGGCCAACAGGAGGGGGAGCACAGTGCAATGAACACCATCCACTTCTGGCATCTCCATGGCATAGCTGCTCCTGGTTGCCCCTGGGATATGGTAATTATGTGTACAGACAGTTGGCAAGATCCCATCTGGAGTTCTGCATCCAATTCTGGAGACCCCATCTCTGCAAGGACATAGACAGGATGGAGGCTGTTCAGAGGAAGGCAACTAAAATGGTGCAGGGTCTGCACCAGAAGACATATGAAGAGAGATTAAAGAAGCTTAATATGTACACACTCAAGGAGAGGAGGGAGAGTGGGGACATGATAGAAACTTTCCAGTACATCAAGGGAATCAACACAGTCCAAGATGGTAGCATCTTTCAGAAAAAGAGATGTGCAAGAACAAGGGGGCACGATTTGAAGATAGAGAGGGATGGCTTAGAGGTAATGTGAGGAAGTATTTTTCACGAAGAGGGTTGTGGATACATGGAAAAGCCTTCCTGAGGAGGTCATAGAGTCAAAAACAGTGGGGGAATTCAAGAATGCCTTGGACAGATATAAGGCAATTCTAGTGGGGGGTAGGAGGAATCTGGCTGTTGGTTAACTAGGATCTGCAGCCTATGCATTAGGTAGGGAAACGGACAGACTAGATGGGCCAAGCGGTCCTTATCTGCCATCAAATTCTATGTTTCTATGTTTCTATTATGCCACTAGAACTATATATACATTCCCCTTCCCCGAATGCTGAATAGGACATTGACATACAATGCACCCAACCCATTACTCATGACTCACTTGCGCACACACATTCTGAGTTCTCATTCTTAAAGAGCCCTAGTCAAATTATCTTCTGAGATGTGAGGGATTTCCTCTGTGGGGCCCGCCATGTCAGTGAATAGACATGGATCAAATGAGGCCATGTGGGGAGGAAGCCAGGAACATTTGAGCAGAGAACTGGGGGGACGTGTCAATGAAGAGCAAGTGGGGTGGTGGGAGGATAGGTGAGGACACTGAAGTAAGACAAGGTAGAACCAGAGATAATGAAATCAATACATTTTCACCCAGATGTGGACTGAACATGAAAATGTATCAAAGGGTTAACTTGTTAAAGGTAGAACATTTTGTATTAAGATTCCATGTTGCTAGGCCAGCCTGATGGTGCTGAGAGCTGAGGCACTGGACGCCTTACCTCATGCTATGCCGGCAACCCGTGTTTGGGAACTAGCACAGGGCCACCAGGGGCTGGCAGGGCTGGAGAAGGATTGTATGTCCAAAGGACTGCTCTCCTTCTCTGGGGAGGTGGGACAACAGTGATCAGTGCTTGACTGGCCCCCGTTGGAGCTGGGAGGCAGTGTGCTGACACTGCAGAAGAGGGACGGAGTTGGGGCAGATGCCTTGAGGAGCACATGCAGATGTGTGCACGCTTCCTCTGCTGGCATTATTGCATGCCCCTCCCCGTAGAGGAGAAAAGTATTTTTATTTTATTTCTTTATTTATTTGTAAGAATCAGTTTACAACCTTTGAGCCAGAGGCTCGTTTCCAAAGGTACTTCGTCACATAAAGACATACATTGTGTTTTTGGTTACATAGCATAGATTTGCAAAACAATAGGCGTTCAACAGAGGCGCCACATCACACTGTGGTCAGACAAATACAATTAGGTTACAGGGTACATGTAATTGATAACAGGTGTTACACAAGTTGGTATCAAGTGAGCAATCTAGTTGGTAAACACTGAAACAGCTGGCACTGGCCAGGTTAAACATAGGCACGGTGTACAGGGAAGTGGTGGTGGGGATGGCTAGGTGGAGAGCTGCCCGGAAGGCGTTGTCAAGAGAAGCAGAGGTGGAGGCTACTTTCAGAGACAGGAGCAGTTACGAGAGATAAGTAGAAATATCCCTCTGCAGCATGAAGGCTGCCCTGACAGTACTGCCATGACTGCGTCCAAGTTAGCTCCCTCATGGGTCCACCCTCCAGGTCTCCATGGTGGTAGGGTACGTACCCGCTGTGGTGCAACCTGGGGAGGCTGTGGCAGGGAGGTACAAGCCCTGGCTGCAATCAGTGCAGCAGCTGTGAAGGCAGGCCGGAATAAGTGGGGGAACCAAAGGTGCAACCCCCCAGCCAAAGGACATAAATAAATAAAATATCTCATGTTGTTAGCCCTGCCGCATCATGAGTTATTTATGAATGTTTTAAAAAAATGTTGTAGGTGCCGTATTGGTCCTTTTTAAGAACATATCCAGAAACAAATGATTTGATACCTTTTATTGGACCAACATGGATGTTACACAAAAGAACAAAGTACTCTAGCTTTCGAACCAACCAGGTCCTTCTTCAGAAGCTTTATGGCAGTTATTTTGAAAATCCCATACTATTAACACCAGATAATGTTGAAAAAACAGAAATAATTCTCATTGGTTTAACACACACATTTAAAACATAACGTCAGAGAAGCTAATTAACACCAGTATGCTTTTAACTGAGAAGTCTCAGAAGGCAAAGGTTATCAAGAATTATCAACAACCAGAGAGTTCTTCTCACATAAGTTTTAAAATGTCTCAGTATGCTAAGAAAGCATTCTAGTGATAAAAAAACCTTGGGATAGCATTCTCTCTAATACATGTAAAATGAGCTTACAGCTTACATTCCAAGTGTCCTGGTGGATTAAAGAACAGATAATGAGAGACAAAATCCTGAAATTAGGTATAACTGCAAGTTGAAAAGAAGCCCCAAATTAAACATACACACATATACATGATGCATGATAGTATCACTTGTAAGTATAAGTGCCACATAAAAATACTTGTTGTAGGTGTTGTTTTATAGTTATTAAATTATAAATTAAAAATGAGATGAACGGAGACGAGACTGATGGTGGAAGAATTTAATGATTACAATAATAATCACAGCGAGAGGTTGCGAATGGTACATTCTTCAAAATAACAGTGTGTGCAGGCTTGCTTATATAGTGAAATATAGCATAATCATTTTCTATGATTTCCTATGATTGGTTTAAAACAAGCACAAACATCAGCTTATATGGTAATACTTTTTCTTTGGTATATGTATGAGCTCATCCTTGGTCAGCACAAGTATAGATGGTGTACATTCTATTATCATATATGGCTAGTAACAGCTGTCACCACCAGTAACCAAGGTTCAGGGGAAGAAATAGGTTTGGACTTAGGAATGTGCATACAAGCATTTTGGCCTGTCCATATAAGGACCAACACTAGAGATAGTCAAGAGGGGAATTTAGACACTATCCTGTGTTCTTGCTTGCAGTCACGTAGGCCAAACGTTTGTTATTACTTACATCTACAATGTTATAAGGCACTTTAATATTGCAACTGTGGCTCAGTCTCTCTATAGCTTTATAGGCTTTATGTGGCCTAGCTTTATAGGTCAACAGTTGTTACACAGGCACATTATGTTTTAGACCAAAATAAGGTTAGGATGCAATATAGGGACAAACTCCTTTATCCCTTGTTACAATCCCCCCTTGGCCCTATATTGCCTCATAATTTCTCAGGCATCAATGCTCCTCGGAGCATATAAATCTCTCTCTCGTACATTCACGAATGGTATGTCTCAATCGACATAGGCCTATAATTATAAGAACACTAAGACCACTTGCAACACAAGTAAAGCTTTAAAGAGAGGATCCCTAAGGCCCTCCTACGTAGCTATAAATTAGGTGCTCATTATCACTTTCACTGAGCAATTTATTTCAGCTGCTTGGGCCTTATGGGTGGAATTTTGGATCTGTATTAAATGAGTATCTTTCCAGTTTAGAAGTGACTGCACGTTAAGGGACAGAGGAGGTATAACAGCTCCAAATGATGGCCCATACTTGTTAATATCATACGCCTGGTGTGGGATGTCGAATGTCACATTATATCTCTTATCCCCTGAGTTGGTAATATGGTGCAACACTTTGTCACCAATATATACATTATGTTTGGGAGTGATACAAAAGTTTGGGTTGTAAATGGTACATGTCTGCCCTTCATAGGTTAAGATGGGTATATTTGTGACAACACAGTATTGATTAGTACCATTATAAGTTACAACTACCTGTGGGGTGTACACCATTTTAACTGGATGGGGCACCAGGCAGTATTATTTTCGGCTTGGCCTATGGGAATTTCCCCACAGATTGGTTGCGTTTGTGACATGATGTCACACTGGCATATCCATTGATTATTTATTTCTTCACAGCAATGTAAGTTTGGTGTCACCCAAGACCCATCATTGCAACGCACCAGGATCTCTGGGGGCGAGACTCGATATGCATATCAATAGGTGTTGATGTGAGTCCGCTCTCTGGCCCCTTTGTCACATTTGGGCATTTGGTTGGTTTTACAGTTAAATGTATGGCATCTGAAATTGTAAAACGTAATGAGTTGTTTGCACTAGCATAGTTACAAACACTACTGTTACCCCAAAGACAGTAGGATAGAGTTAACACATAGACACCATTGTCCTTTGGTGTGGCTTTGATTATAACAAGAGACCCATTCCTTTGTTCCCGGTCCATGTAGCTTTGCTGTGATCCAGTCTTGAGCTCTGAGGCACAGCCAGACCAGCTATTAAATATGTCCACACACCAATTTGTAGATATAAAAGTGTGGTTATTTTTGGTCCAGGTGGCTTTCCATGCCCGCGTTGTGTAGGTGTTTGTATCAACAGGGTCCCAGTTCCAGCTGATTAACAGTGTAACGGACTGTTCATACTCTACGTAACATTAATCTGTTCCACATTAATGTGCAGGCTGAGGATTATAGAAAGTCTTATGGCTGCCACCAAGCGGTGATAATGATGTCTTGGGTCTTCATGGCTATAAACATCAAGTGCAGTATTTAATTTTTCAACCAGCTTTATTCGACACCTTTTTACACTGATCAACATGTACCCAGAATTCTTTTTTTCTTCCTCGGACCCCTTTTGTCACTTTAACCACATATCCATTACTCTCACCTTGTAACACACACCTGGTATGGTCCTAACCAACTGGCATCTTTCCATGGATTTTCTGCTCCCAATTCCACACCATTACTACATCTCCCTCCGCTATAGGTAGCCCCATCCTGCTACCGGCTGTCTACCTTGTTTATTTTGTTCATGTAATTTTTCCTGTAACTCCTGTACCTTTTTTGCGGCATCCTGAAGCTCAGTGTATAGATGCCTAGCTTCGCTATCATGCTCTTGTGACTGTTGTTCTAACTTAATTTGTAGGATGGCATTATTTCTGTCTAACAGACACAAATCCCCCTGTTCTTTTATTAACTGCATTTTAAGGTTATCACACTGTTGTTCTAATTCTTGATGTTGACCTATTGGGATACTATCCTTATACTTTGATGTTAATTCTTCTAGTTGTTGTTGCAATTTAGCATTTTGATCCCTTTCGTCCCCAAACTGAGCCACTTCTTTATTTCGGCGACACACAACAGTTTGATTGTACTGCCACAGCCCTTGCAATGCATTTGCAAAGATTTCTTTTTCATTTTTTACTCCCTCATTACGGAGGGACACTTGCTGAGTAAAATACAATTGTGCCTGTTGATCATCAGGTACCGGCTCGTATACTCCCCCTTTTAGGTGTTTTCCTAAAAAACGACCTATTAATGTTTCCATACTCATTTTTCGTCTTTTTGCCTGCCTAGCCTTTACAGCCGGGCTCACCCATGCACTGGTGCCCCGGTCTGTCTGATTATGTCTTACGACTCCCTTGTGAGGTCCGGCCTGCAAGTCCCAGTACCTTCATTTACCTACTCTGTCCCATGAGTTCCTACAGAGTTAAGCATTATTTTCATTTTAAGCAATTTGAGAAGCATACATCACCTGATTGTCGAGTGGCTGTGACTGTCTCTGTGTACCTTCTCCCCTAGCTCCAAGCCAGCAGTACCACATCTCCGAGCATCGTTATTCTGTTATGGGGGGCTTGCAAACTAACCGGCCCGCAGTTAGGCGACCTCCCGAATGTACCGCACCAGCGATCTGAGTCTCAGCACCAAATGTAGGCGCTGTGTTATAGTTATTAAATTATAAATTAAAAATGAGACGAATGGAGACGAGACTGATGGTGGAAGAATTTAATGATTACAATAATAATCACAGCGAGAGATTGCGAATGGTACATTCTTCAAAATAACAGTGTGCGCAGGCTTGCTTATATAGTGAAAGATAGCATAATCATTTTCTATGATTTCCTATGATTGGTTTAAAACAAGCACAAACATCAACTTATAAGGTAATACTTTTCTTTGGTATATGTATGAGCTCATCCTTGGTCAGCACAAGTATAGATGGTGTACATTCTATTATCATATATGGCTAGTAACAGCTGTCACCACCAGTAACCAAGGTTCGGGAAAGAAATAGTTTGGACTTAGGAATGTGCATACAAGCATTTGGCCTGTCCATATAAGGACCAACACTAGAGATAGTCAAGAGAATTTAGACACTATCCTGTTTTCCTGCTTGCAGTCACGTAGGCCAAATGTTTGTTATTATTTACATCTACAATGTTATAAGGCATTTTAATATTGCAACTGTGGCTCAGTCTCTCTATAGCTTTATAGGCTTTATGTGGCCTAGCTTTATAGGCCAACAGTTATTACACAGGCACATTATGTTTTAGACCAAAATAAGGTTAGGATGCAATATAGGGACAAACTCCTTTATCCCTTGTTACAATCCCCCCTTGGCCCTATATTGCCTCATAATTTCTCAGGCATCAATGCTGCTCCTCAGAGCATGTAAATCTCTCTGCGTACATTACGAATGGTATGTCTCAATCGACATAGGCCTATAATTAACAAGAACACTAAGACCACTTGCAACACAAGTAAAGCTTTAAAAGAGAGGATCCCTAAGGGCCCTCCTGCATAGCTATAAATTAGGTGCTTATTATCACTTTCACTGAGCAATTTATTTCAGCTGCTTGGGCCTTATGGGTGGAATTTTGGATCTGTATTAAATGAGTATCTTTCCAGTTTAGAAGTGACTGCACGTTAAGGGACAGAGGAGGTATAACAGCTCCAAATGATGGCGCATACTTGTTAATATCATACGCCTGGTGTGAGATGTCGAATGTCACATTATATCTCTTATCCCCTGAGTTGGTAATATGGTGCAACACTTTGTCACCAATATATACATTATGTTTGGGAGTGATACAAAAGTTTGGGTTGTAAATGGTACATGTCTGCCCTTCATAGGTTAAGATGGGTATATTTGTGACAACACAGTATTGATTAGTACCATTATAAGTTACAACTACCTGTGGGGTGTACACCGTTTTAACTGGACGGGGCACCAGGCAGTATTATTTTTGGCTTGGCCTATGGGAATTTCCCCACAGATTGGTTGCGTTTGTGACATGATGTCACACTGGCATATCCATTGATTATTTATTTCTTCAGAGCAATGTAAGTTTGGTGTCACCCAAGACCCATCATTGCAACGCACCAGGATCTCTGGGGGCGAGACTCGATATGCATATCAATAGGTGTTGATGTGAGTCCGCTCTCTGGCCCCTTTGTCACATTTGGGCATTTGGTTGGTTTTACAGTTAAATGTATGGCATCTGAAATTGTAAAACATAATGAGTTGTTTGCACTAGCATAGTTGCAAACACTACTGTTACCCCAAAGACAGTAGGATAGAGTTAACACATAGACACCATTGTCCTTTGGTGTGGCTTTGATTATAACAAGAGACCCATTCCTTTGTTCCCGGTCCATGTAGCTTTGCTGTGATCCAGTCTTGAGCTCTGAGGCACAGCCAGACCAGCTATTAAATATGTCCACACACCAATCTGTAGATATAAAAGTGTGGTTATTTTTGGTCCAGGTGACTTTCCATGCCTGCGTTGTGTAGGTGTTTGTATCAACAGGGTCCCAGTTCCAGCTGATTAACAGTGTAACGGACTGTTCATACTCACACGTAACATTAATCTGTTCCACATTAATGTGCAGGCTGAGGATTATAGAAAGTCTTATGGCTGCCACCAAGCCGGTGATAATGATGTCTTGGGTCTTCATGGCTATAAACATCAAGTGCAGTATTTAATTTTTCAACCAGCTTTATTCGACACCTTTTTACACTGATCAACATGTACCCAGAATTCTTTTTTTCTTCCTCCGGACCCCTTTTTATCACTTTAACCACATATACCGTACTCTCACCTTGCCGCTTACACACCTGGTATGGTTCTAACCAATTGGCATCTTTCCATGGATTTTTCTGCTCCCAATTCCACACCATTACTACATCTCCCTCCGCTATAGGTAGCCCCATCCTGCTACCGGCTGTCTACCTTGTTTATTTTGTTCATGTAATTTTTCCTGTAACTCCTGTACCTTTCTTGCGGCATCCTGAAGCTCAGTGTATAGACGCCTAGCTTTGCTATTATGCTCTTGTGACTGTTGTTCTAACTTAATTTGTAGGATGGCATTATTTCTGTCTAACAGACACAAATCCCCCTGTTCTTTTATTAACTGCATTTTAAGGTTATCACACTGTTGTTCTAATTCTTGATGTTGACCTATTGGGATGCTATCTTTATACTTTGATGTTAATTCTTCTAGTTGTTGTTGCAATTTAGCATTTTGATCCCTTTCGTCCCCAAACTGAGCCACTTCTTTATTTCAGCGACACACAACAGTTTGATTGTACTGCCACAGCCCTTGCAATGCATTTGCAAAGATTTCCTTTTTCATTTTTTACTCCCTCATTACGGAGGGACACTTGCTGAGTAAAATACAATTGTGCCTGTAGATCATCAGGTACCGGCTCGTATGCTCCCCCTTTTAGGTGTTTTCCTAAAAAATTACCTATTAATGTTTCCATACTCATTTTTCGTCTTTTTGCCTGCCTAGCCTTTACATCCGGGCTCACCTGTGCACTGGTGCTCAGGTCTGTCTGGCTATGTCTTACGGCTCCCTTGTGAGGTCCGGCCTGCAAGTCCCAGTACCTTCACTTACCTACTCTGTCCCATGAGTTCCTAACAGAGTTATGCATTATTTTCATTTTAAGCAATTTGAGAAGCATACATCACCTGATTGTCGAGTGGCTGTGACTGTCTGTGTGTACCTTCTCCCCTCGCTCCAGGCTAGCAGTACCACATCTCCGAGCATCGTTATTCTGTTATGGGGAGCTTGCAAACTAACCGACCTGCAGTTAGGCGACCTCCCGAATGTACAGCACCAGCAATCTGAGTCTCGGCACCACATGTAGGCGTTGTGTTTTAGTTATTAAATTATAAATTAAAAATTAGACGAACAGAGATGAGACTGATGGCGGAAGAATTTAATGATTACAATAATAATCACAGCGAGAGGTTGTGAATGGTACATTCTTCAAAATAACAGTGTGTGCAGGCTTGCTTATATAGTGAAAGACAGCATAATCATTTTCTATGGTTTCCTATGATTGGTTTAAAACAAGCACAAACATCAACTTATAAGGTAATACTTTTTCTTTGGTATATGTATGAGCTCATCCTTGGTCAGCACAAGTATAGATGGTGTACATTCTATTATCATATATGGCTAGTAACAGCTGTCACCACCAGTAACCAAGGTTCGAGGGAAGAAATAGGTTTGGACTTAGGAATTTGCATACAAGCATTTTGGCCTGTCCATATAAGGACAAACACTAGAGATAGTCAAGAGGGGAATTTAGACACTATCCTGTTTTCCTGCTTGCAGTCACGTAGGCCAAATGTTTTTTATTACTTACATCTACAATGTTATAAGGCACTTTAATATTGCAACTGTGGCTCAGTCTCTCTATAGCTTTATAGGCGTTATGTGGCCTAGCTTTATAGGCCAACAGTTGTTACACAGGCACATTATGTTTTAGACCAAAATAAGGTTAGGATGCAATATAGGGACAAACTCCTTTATCCCTTGTTACACTTGTCAAGGACCCCCAAGAAAATGAGACCATGAGCCTGATAAGTGCAGATTTCAACACAGAGCCAGTGAATAACAAAAATTCACAGAATCAGTCTAAGGAATCTAAATGAAAACTTCCAAGGATGAAATCCTCCAGGACTCCTCCCTTTTTTCTTTTCTCTCCCTCTCTCTCCTTGGGAAAGATACTGTAACTAGTAGGAATGAGATATACTGTATGTACAAGAGTCATAATACAGCATCATTCACACCAATATTAATATTTACCCAAAGGAATTACACCTTTTATGAACCCCCAAGTAAATGAGATATGCATCTTAATATGAGCAGATTTAAAAATGTGACAGCATGTAATCCAACCACTGACAACTAGTAGAAGGAAGTAAATGTACACTGTATGTGAAAACTAAGTGTCCTAGCCACATAACAGTTGCCCCATGCCACGCTCCCCCACACATATGTATGTACATATACCACACCACACATACACACACCAGCACACCCCACACAACCACAACACACAACAAATATAACAAACACAATCCACACATGCCACACCACACCGTGCACACACAAACAAAAAACACACACACATATCATACCTGCAACACACAAAAACACAACACAATCACTATCTCTGTGAACTTACGAGCGTGCATGGGAACTGCACAACGCACGCTCGTAAAACAGTCATTTTTAGGAATTTTTTCACTAAATTTTCAACATAGCCATTTTAAGACCTCTGCTCATGAACAGTGTCACTGTGATTTTTCTAATGTGTCCCATACATGGATTTCGCACACCGGCTGCGCCATTGTGTGCTACATGGGCGGAAACACGTTTTGGACAAGATGTGAAAAATGACAGCTGTACTGCTCATAAGGAGGTGTGGTTAAATGGCAATGCTGGAAATCTGGAGTGCAAATATTGAAAATTCATGAACTTACGAGCGTGCGCGGGAACTGCGCAACGCACGCTCATAAAACAGTCACTTTAGGAATTTTTTCACCAAATTTTCAACATAGCCATTTTAAGACCTCTGCTCATGAACAGTGTCACTGTGATTTTCCTAATGTGTCCCATACATGGATTTTGCACACCGACTGCGCCATTGTGTGGTACATGGGCGAAAACACATTTTGGGAAGGATGTGAAAAATGACAGCTGTACTGCTCATAAGGAGGTGTGGTAAAATGGCAATGTTGAAAATCTGGAGTGAAAATATTGAAAATTCACTAACTTATGAGCGTGCATAGGAACTGCGCAATGTGTGCTCGTAAAACAGTCATTTTTAGGAATTTTTTTCACCAAATTTTCAACATAGGCTTTTTGAGAGCCCACCTTATGAACACTGGCAGTGTCATTTTGTTAGTCGGTCCCGAAAAGTGATTTTGCGCAGTGACCATGAAATCACCCTTCGGGCCCGATTAACGCCATGACAGTGCAAGACTTCATGAGGAGGGGTCCCAAAAACCCCATGTTGAAAATTTGGGCCCAAAATTCCCAAAAATGCCTGAGATATGCAACAAAGTTGAAAAAACCCAATTTATTCCATTATACAGCTTACCGGCATTTCCTCAGTTCGCGGTCAACTTTGAAGAGTGCAGGCGTGTTCCAGGTCCACGATGATCGTCAACTGAGCTCGAAGAGTATGGGGTGAAGGGGTGCAGGGAGGCAGGAGTGCGCAGTGGGTGGGTGCTGGTGGGGCAGGGAGACTGCGAGGACCTTTTTATTTACAGTTTTTTTAAACAGAGGCGATGCGGGACATTTGCTACGCTGGTGGGCTCCAGCGTGGCAGCTGGAAAAGCTATTTGGGGGCTGGAGCTGATGGGGGACTGGGCACTCCCGTCGGCTATAACAAGATTTGCCACGCTTGGGTGGGCTCCCAGCGTGGCACCTGGAAAGCTTTGAGGGGCCTGCAGAAAGTGGAGCCAATGGAGTTGGGCACCCCATTGGCTATAACATTTTGCCATGCTGGGGTGGGCTCCCAGGCGTGGCACCTGGACAGCTTTTGTGGGGGGGAGGCATGGAGCCGACAGGGGATTGGGCACCCCAGTCGGCCATACAGTGAGTGCGTGGGGGGGAGGGAGCACAACAGCATGCAATATGCATGCTTGCGTGTGTGTGTGTGGGGGGGAGCTCTGCTCACTGAAGCAGAGCTCTCCCTTTCAACTGTATGTCACTGCATTTTCAACTGCTGTCATAGACAGCTGCAGCTGTCATTGGAGAACTGCGGCCACGCCTGCAAACACACTGACTGAATTGGAAGACAGGGTGCCACACCTCCGAAAACTCGGATTATGGCACTGTGTTTCTTGCACATGCGTGCAAGCAACATAAAAATGTACAGAGAACATACTGTAAATATTACAGTATACCATGGCAGACATTAACATAATCAACAATCCCTATTTACAGATAACATTGTACATAATTCAGATTGTACAGATAACATTGTACCTAACTGAGAAATCCAGTGATGCTAAGCACACAGGCAGTGGAGAGGCTGAAAGCCCGGTAGTCATCAATAGCTGGAGCAAGGCAGGGCTACTAGATGAGCTTGCAACAAGCATTGAAACTGAGGGAGTGAAGAGCAAGCCAGGACTGAGGAGAGTAACAAGTTCAATAAGGCAAGGCAAGGCAAATTTTATTTTTTGGGCACACAATTTCAGAGGCTCTGGGTGCCGTACAATCAGACATAAATAATTAGACACAAGAAAAACAGACATTTAATAAATACTTAAAATAACACCATCACAGGGAAGGTCTAGTGTCAGCAAGATTTAATAACAACCCCATATAACTATTTAAAATAGCAGAAATTTTCATCTACCAGACCGTGTCTGCGAATGCCCAGCTAAATAAGTAGGTTTTAATGTGGGCTTTGAATACCTCAACTGAAGAGGCCTCCCTCACAGATGGAGGAAGTGAATTCCACAGGATGGGGCCGGCAACACTGAAAGCCCTGTCACCGACAGTTTTTAACCTCGTCCTGCGAATCGCAAGGAGGCCCCTATAGGAGGATCGAAGGGAGTGGACTGGGGCAGCAGGTGTTAGAAGGTCCAACAGGTAACCAGGGCCCAGTCCATGTAATGCCTTAAAAGTGAGCAAGCCCACCTTAAAGAGTACCCTCCATGAAACAGGCAGCCAGTGCAGTTCACGCAACACTGGGGTGACATGACAGTATTTTGACTGTACCGTCAACAACCTGGTGGCTGCATTCTGCACTAACTGCAGTTGACAGGGGGTACCCCAGAGACCCCGAGATAGAGTGCATTACTGTAGTCAAGCCTAGATGTCACAAATGCATGTACTAAGGTGGGGACGTCCGGGGCAGAACCAGGTGTTTGATCCTAACAATGTTCCTGAGAAGGAAGAAGCTGGACCGGACAACGGACGACACCTGACATTCGAATGTCAATCTGCTGTCCAGGAAAATTCCAAGATCACGCACCCTGAAGGAGGCCTTCAATGACACAGACCCAGAACTAATCTAGTATCTTCCCTAGAGGCCATCCTATCATGCCTTCTGTTTGACTCCACCACCAGTATCTCCATCTTATCGGGGTTCAGTCACAACCAGCTAGAGGCCATTCAGTCATTAATCTCGGCCAGGCAGTTGTTCAATACTTCCACCACATTGGATGTCCTGGGGCAACGGATAAATACAGCTGGGTATCATCTGCATAACAATGACACTCCAGACTGTACTTCCTAATGATTCCACCCAGAGGTAGCATGTGCACGGCAAACAACACTGATGACAAGACCAAACCCTGATGTACTACACAAGACAGAAGGCTAGGGGAGGTGGAGAAATTCCCCATCACCACCCTTTGTCTCCTGTTTGTGAGATAGGACTCAAACCAGTGGAAGGCAGTGCTGGTGAGTTCACAGAATTCCCTCAGGTGGTCGAGCAACACACAATAATCCACCATGTCAAAAACCGAGGAGCGATCAAGGAGAACGAGAATTGTCCCCTCTCCTCGGTCTCTCGCCCTGAGGAGATCATTGTGCACCTGAACTAATGTGGTTTCTGTACAATGACCGGCATGAAATCCAGACTGGAGTGGCTCATAGATATCAAATGCCATGAGGTGTTTTCTCAGTTGATGTGCAACAATCTTCTCGACAACCTTTCCCAAAAATGGAAGGTCAGAGACAGGTCGGTAATTCGCCTTGATGTCAGTGTCTAAAGGTAGTTTCTTCAGAAGGGGTCTCACCAGTGCCTCCTTCAAGGCATCTGGGAAGTCCCCCTCCAACAAAGAGCACCGGACAATCAAGGCGAACACCGGGCCAACAGTGTCAACACATCCCATTAAGAAACGAGTCGGCACTGGGTCCAGTTCGCAATATGTGTTCTTCAGTCTTGAGGCCACTTCAATGACATCAGCCACCTCCACTAGTTTAAACTCCCTCCAACCAGGTGGAGTGCATCGTAGACCATCTGGGTGGCCACTGTCAGCTATGGTATGGCTTGCTGACAGCATTCTCTGCCTGATGGTGGACACTCTGTCTGAGAGGAACCAAGCAAACTCATTGCACAAAGCCTCAGAAAATGTTTTTTTCGGCTGCAGACAAGCAAGATGTAACAGCCTGTCCACAGTCCAAAAAAGCAAAGCTGGTCAGTTCTTTTCCAGCAGCAATCTCTCTGGCCAGGAACACTGCTTTCTTACAGATGATTGCCCCTGGTACACATCATGGTGTATATGCAGGGCCAGTCTGTCCTCCTCCAGTCCAGTCTTCTTCCAGCAGTGCTCCAACCTCTGACCCTTGATCTTCATCACTTTGAGCTCCCCATCAAACCACAGGGACCTCAGATGAGAGGATCTGGGTCGTACACAGACTGGTGCAAGGGAGTTGAGCCCTCCAGCCATCGTCCTATTATAGGCAGTGACTGCTTCACCCACAGCCCCCCTGCATACACTGACCACACTAGATTGGTCCACTACCACCAAAAAACCCTCTAGGGTCAAACACCTCAAAGGGCAGTAGCTTACCATCTCTGCAGGGGAGGAATCTTGGGAGGTTCCCAGAGTAAGAACTCCACCGTGCAATAAATGGACCAAATGACCCAATCAGTCTTGAGGTTATCAATCTCAAGCCCCAGCAAGAAGAGCAAGTCCAACATGTGACCACCCTGGTGAGTCACGGTAGTGACCACTTGTGACAGGCCCAGAGATGTCATCGTCTGGAGGAAGTGATAACCCAACCTAGATAATTCATCAGTGCAAACATTGCAGTCTCCCTGGACCAGACACATGGGGGCCTTCAATGTTTCACCAATAACAAAATAAGCTACTTCCTGCAGGAACTCTTATGCCGTCCAGGTGTGCAGTAAATCAAGAAAATCCTGCAGCCTGCACCCAGATCAACACGGATGGCCACACATTCAAAAGAACTCGGTGTTCCCACTGGGTGCATGGTGAAGCCTAGCTCATATCTAAAACAGATGGCCACTCCCTGCCCCTGCATTCCTCTCTGGGACAGTGTACAATGGAGTACCCCGGGAGGGGGACAGTGGCCTCTAGAACCAGGCCAGCATTGTCCACCAACCAGGTCTCTGTAATGCATGCCAGATTGACTGATGAAACCAGATGTGCAATAACTGTGGTCTTGTTTCTGATCAACCTGGCATTACACAGCACAGCCCTCGGGGATTAGTAGACAGTGCAGTCCTTTTGGCTACCTGCCCACTGAGTCTCATGGGAACTCTGGGAACAGAAACCAAACATGACTGGCCTCTCTCAGGAACCCATCGAAACCCAGGGTGCCTTCTGCTCCTGACCACCTCTATCCTGCACCCCTCTGATGTGTATGAGGCACCCCGCCAGCTCTGACCCATGTGGCACCTCCCAATCCCGACCTACCAGCAGTGATGTGCTGTGATGTTAGATACTGGGAGGGTGGTGAAGGGCCACAAGCCAAAAAGCTGGGATACCTCGTACACAATTGTAGACTGCCCCTGCTCACTGGACACCACCAGACACATGTCAATCAGCTAAATAAATAAATGAACCACACATAAACCAGTCGTGCACTAATACAATCAAGCCCTCAGGACATAGGAAAAAAGGTGAATGATCTCCAGGCCACAGAGAGATGCATGTCTGGCACTATGAGAAGGGGTAGGCTGGCAGATCTGAGAGCACGCTGGAGGAGTCGACATTGAATGATATCAGCTAGGCAGGGATGTGTGAATCAATGTACTAGCTTGTAAACAAAGCTCAGGGTGGCATAGCGCAGCTTGGCTTCATAGGGCAATCATCCCATGGCAGATAGGACATCACAATGACGATGGCGAGCATGGGTTTTCCAGCGCAAACCTACCCACTCTGTGGTAGACATTTTATTACAGTAGGTTATTGCAAAGGAGCACTGTTACTGTGTGTGGGAGTGCCTGTGGGGGTAGTTATTGTATTTTTCTGCAGGTTGGTAACCTGCAATTTGTCCAACAGGTATCCCCTTTCACTATTCCAGGTGGAGGAACCGTACCATTCCTGTGCAGATATTATATCCACTAATGAACTCAGGCCAGCCCCCTTGGGAGGTGTGTGCAGTGTGGACCTGAGGGGCCCGGAACAGCCAAGAAGAGTCAACGGACTGTTACATTATATACTCTTAGTTGTCCTTATTACTTGCATAGTTCACATAATGACCTAACCATGTGATTTTACTAAAAATGGAAATTAGTGACCAATGAATTATATCTTTTCATTTTATGTTGTGTGTTGTGTATTATTTGTGAAAGTATTTTTTGTGTGTCATGTTTTTTTATATTTCTTTAGCGTTATATCATGGTATATTTAGTTAAAGTAAATATGTGTATTAATAGGGTATGGTATTATGTTTATGTCAATTTTCTTTTCACTTTATCTTAAGTATAATTTTATTGTTCATGGATATATTAGATCTTGTGATTTCAATGGCAACATGTATGAATGTATTGGGATCTCATTGGAAATGAGCTATGCTCAATTGAGCTATTTCCCTTTTATGATTCATGAATAAAAGTATACTACTAGTGTGGTGAACTAACTGAGTGCTGACCTTGAAGATTTACTATCTCAGCTGCACAACCAGCGTCGCACCAAGCAGGTGGACTGGCAAGACAACACTGTGGTTTGAATGGGGTTGGGTGGATGGAGACACCCGGTAAGGAGAGGCAGGAGACAATCTATAAGTTTGATGCCCAATGGGCTTTATTCATATCACAGAGAAAGGAAGACATGGTCACAAGGGAAAAGAGGAACCAAACCACACAAGAACAGTAAATAATGTTCTCTGCTGTCACTAAGAGGTGCACTTTGGCCTGAGGCCACTATCTATTATGCTCTATGCTAGACTTTCTCTAAACAATCTAACAAACAAATTTAAAACATCTATTACTCTATAATGATGTGAGACAATCACTGCAGTGAACAATGGGTACCAGTGCAGACCCTGAAGGGCCGGGTGCCATAACCACCTCTAAGAGTTCATGGTATTAAAGGAAGTCCAAACTCTTTCTGTCATCTTCATGCGCACAGCTGAAGAATGGAGAAGCAATGGGGTAAAAGGGAGAATGGGGGTTCCTGTTTAGTACCAAGCTACACCTGTGTGAAAACCCAGGAGAGGTAGGAGGGGGAAGTGAGAGATTTTTAAACAGACCGTGATTCTTCGTCCAACCCCCTCTCCAAGGAATACTCTCCTAGGTGGCGCTATCCCAAGGGCTACTACCCCTGCCTGCTTGGCTAGTAGCAGGTTAAGGAGCCTGAGTTCTGAAATGAGTGCCTCCACCCGGAGTTCTGGGTTAGTAGTGGTCAAGCTAACCTGGGCACAGCCCTCCGGGACACTGTAACCCATCTCTTTCCTTACTAGTGGCCGGAACAATACACAATAATCACTTTCTCAATAGCCCGATACACCACACAAGTACCCACACTGTTTGCACTTACTAACAGGGCTTTCCTCCGGCTCGACCCTGGGAACTCCCTGTAAAACAAGGTTATAGATAGCAAATAATAGCAGTACAGCACTCTTGCACAAACTGGAACCATAGTCTGAGTAAATGCAAACAAGAGTTAGATCTGGTTTATTTAAGGAACTTCAACAAGGGAGGGGTGTAAGCAGGTTAATTTGCTTAAAGGCTGTATCAATCAAACAGTTATGCATGCACTTCAGGGTCCATAAACAGTCTCACACTCTAGGTACCCAGATGGAGAACGGTGGGCTAGCCAGGAACGTTGCAGCTGGTTGCGGCCCTGTGATGGAAGAAAACAACATGCACCACACACACTAATTGTAATCTGGAGCCAGAGGGCTCAGTTCGTGAAAAGAAAACAACAAGACAATCAGATGACACACTTTTAGATTAGGCTGTTGTTGCGGGGAGCTACCCTGATGGTTACTCACAATACCCAAGACTGGACACAGGCTGGACAAAAATTGGACAGCAGGTGGTTGATCTGGAGTGCCAGGAGAAGCAGGGCTCACATGATTTGCCGAGGCGTCATTCCTATTCAAGCGTGGAGCAGGGGGCTGATCCCCAGGCAGGTCTCTTGTCGATGGCTTTCTCTGTGCAGCAGGTAGTCTGGCTGGGTCAGTGTGGCAAGGCCCAGGCCAAATGGAGACAAATCTGGATACAGTCCATTTTGGGCTGGATAGAGCTTGCAGCAAGCAGAACACAGTTCACACAGTGGGAACCAAATCACGACCTACTAACAACTCATAGCATATTTACATGTAAGGAAATTCTACTGTACCAGGCAAACTGTTCTCCGGTCACGATCACAAAGTCTCTGCACAAACCGGGGATTAAAAAGTAGCTGGAAATCCTGACAGGCCGATCACATTCAGCAAAATCTTTGGTCTTCTTCAGGTATGAGCCTGGTAAAAATTGCTTACTTCGTTCTCACAGACTTGGATTTAGTCCGAAATAATTCTCTTCTCTCCCTCTCAGGGGCAGCAGGAAGACATGCAGGCCACAACTCAGGCCTTTCCACAGTTCTCCTGTGCAAAACTACTCAGACAGCTGCTTGACTGTCTCAGGCTATTGCTTCTTCAGCTCCCAACTTAGATCTGACTCAACTGCCAGCAAGCCTGTGACTTTCCCCAGAATCCAAAAGGTTTGGTTGGCTGATCTGTCTGTCTGTCAGTCACAACAAATGTTCCCCCTTCAGGTGCAAAAAGGTGCCAAAAGCCCAAAACTACAGTTCCTACAGATTTTGACTTCAGACAGCTCCTGTAGTCCAGCTCCATTTTAGGTCCCACCAGTACCGGTTGGTCCAATTCGGCAGTCCAGGACCAAGATAGCGGAGATAAACAAAACAGTCCTTGCTACAATGAAGGCAGGTTAGACAAACTACATTATCATTATCACTCTAAATTATTTTCAGCAAATAGTTACATCTTTCAACAGAGCTCACTCTCAGATTGCTTATGACTGCATTCCAGGCAGCTCTTAAACAGACAGTACACAGAGGCTATACAGGCACTCTCTGGCAATCACATTTAAACTGCTAAACGTAGGACATCAGCCTGGCAGTGAGCATTTAGGCAAGCTCAAGGAAAACTTTTTGGGAACCCCCTTTTGTAAGGGGGGTCACACCTAGCACAAGAGAACTGAAATCTGCTGAACTCTTCCCCAGCAAAAACCCTTGCCCAGGGCTGCCAAGGATGAAGGCTCAAAGACTTGCCCATGAATTCACTTGAAAAGATTGCCAAGGGTGAAGATCTGTGGCAATTTCCCTGACACAAACCCTCGACTAGGGCTGCCAAGGATGAAGTAACAAGGACTGGCTGAAGTTCCCCGGCACAAACCCTCAACTAGGGCGGCCAAGGATGAAGGAGCAAGTACCTGGCGTCAAATCCACTTGCAAGGATTGCTAATGATGAAGGCATGTTGAAGCTTCTTTGGCGAAAGATCCACAGGAGGACCACCAAGATCAAGCTGAATCCCAGAGGACAACATGGTACAAGCAAGGGGAAAACAAGCAGGAAGAGTAGGATCAGAGCCCTGTACTGTCCAGAACCAGAAAAACAACAAACTGGTGGATGCTGACACACACTAGCCATGTCAGACTCGACTATCGATGAATGACTGGGAGTGACGGATGAGGCTTCTTCCAAGAAGTTCCACTTCCATGCTGATCAAACCACAAGGAACCAGGAGCTGGTGGTTGTGGATCACACAGGATTATGTCAGCTTTGACCAATGGCAGACAACAGGGAAGGTGTTGCTGTGAAGTTCTTTGCTAGCTGAAGACTGCTTCTGTGAAGAATCAACTGTAAACAACCCCACTAGGGGTGTTGTGGCAGAAGATTGAATCTATACACATTCAGTTGGCACTAAGAACACTGGTATCTACGCTTTTCACTGCACCAAGGTGTTTAGTGGTTGCTGGGGCAATTGTTTGTTGAAGGGGCAATTTGCCTGGAGCAGGGGCAAATTGCTGGAATCCAGGGCAATTGTTCATTGCAGGGGCAATAGTTCATTGCAGGGGCAATTGTTTGTTTCAGAGGCAATTTGCCTGAAGCAGGGGCAAATTGCTGGAATCTGGGACAGTTGTTCATTGCATGGTGCAGTTTGCCTGGGGCAAGGGCAAATTGCTGGAATCCAAGGCAATTGTTCATTGCAGGGGTGTCTTGGTACTTGGCAATCAACACAACATTTCAGATACTAGTCAATACACAGTTTCATCAGCTGACAGTACTAGATGTGTGCCAAGCACCCTTTCTTGCCACCCTCCACTTTGTGGGTCCCTTTGGCATTCGGATCTGGGTACTCCTACCACTTCTGTGGGGCTTTACCCTTTAAGGCCACCTGACATTTGCTGCTGAGCCCTCTCTCTCCCTTTCTCTGTGAGGGCCTTGCTATCTCCTTCCAACTGGGGCCTTACCCTTTTCCTTTTCTGCTCCTTCAGTTCCCTTTTCAATCTTGGGCCTATCCTGTTGCCCTTTTTGGTCTTTGGGACCCTTTTTTCTCTATGGGCCTGGCTTTTCTAGGTCCCTCCTAGCTGTGGGCCACTTCTTCTAAGCCCCTTCCAATTTGTAGGGTCTTTCCCACCCTTACCCCTACATGGGCCTACTGACTGGACCCCTTTTTCTGCAGGGCCTTTGCTGCCCTTATGGTTCTGGGCCTAAAGCTGCCCCTTTTATGACCTGGGGCTTGATGTTGCCTCTTTTACTGCCTGGGGCCTGACATCATCCCTTTAATTCTATAGGCCTTCCCAAGGCCTTACTATCAGTCAATTCTCCTCGTCCCGCCTCAGTGCCACCCCCGATAAATATTTATTTATTCCCCTTAGGCCTTCTTCAGGCCCCTCCCTGTGGGCATCACCATGCCCAAATTATTTAAATGAAAGAGGGGGCCTCTCGCCCAATTTCCCCAGTAGTGCTTCTAGTGCTAAAACAATTGAAAACTTTTTTTTCTTCAGAAATATGGGTGGGCAGCACTCTTCTCTGTGCTGCTGCGGACTGACCGCCCTGGCCCAGGATGTAGTTGATGCTGGAGCAGGGAGGTCTTGCTGGCAGAGGGAGGGGAAACTGGCACAGGAGGCAACAGGCAGTGCAGTGGATGACAGGGGAGTCAGCAGGCAGTATGGCGGACAACAGGGGACCTTGCTGGTCTTCACTACACCAGTCGTCTCCCTCTCTCTCTCTCTGTCTTCTCTCAGTGCCAATGTGGGACCAAACTTTTTTTTACATAAAAAAAAAAAATAAACGGGGCTGAACTGAGCCCACACTGCCTCAGGGAATCTACCACTCTTTCTGGTACCAGACCACTGGACTTGACCGGAGGACTCGGGGTGTACAACCAGAGCCACAGACGATATGGTCTTCACTGGCTGGAAGAGGGGGCACACCATGGAGTCAACAGGATCGTTTACACTACACCTCAGCTAAGTCGCAAGTCCCTGTTGCACTCCTGTGACCCTCTCCACTCCACAGCCCAGTTTGATTTCCTGGAAAAACTGCAGTTTCTTCTCTGACAAGACACTCGGGGTTCTAATTCTAGAACCCAAAGCCCATGCCCAAACCAGTGGACCATTTTCAAATGGGCACCAAGCGCTGGTCAGGAACAGTGGTCCCAGTGCGTAGGTGCCCATTCTTGTGCTGCCTGCTCAAGGGGAAGGGGATAGAATGGAGCAGAGCAGGCAGCAGAGAGAAATTTTTTTTTTAACAAGGGTGCCCTCCCTGACAATTCTCTGAGGAAAACCCTATGAGGGCTCACAAAACACAGCCCCTTATGCCCCACAACACCACTGAAACCCCTGGGGCAGTCTATAGCCCACTATTTTTTATTGCAGTGCCCCATTTCCCTTTACCCCTTACTTTGGGGCACTACAGATTCGGGCCTGCCTAAAAATACATGCCCCCATGTATTTCCCCTTAGCATTCCATATATATAAAACATTTCTTACTTGTTTTTTATATAGGTGTTTATATCTTTTCTAACACATTAACATTACACTTAAATCTCCATGGAACCTTATTTTAGTTAAAACATTCTTAAAACATCTATAACTTCCAGTAAAACCTTATTTGCTAGACTTAAGTGACTGTGTCTTCTAATTACTCTTTTAGAGGCTATCTATAAAAGGAAGGTGCTACTTGAAGGGCTTCCAGTATGCTTCTCCTATGAGGGATACCAAAAGTGGATCTCTGTGACCTAAAAGGCTGAAAAGCTACTGGTTCTACAGGAATACGCTCTGGTTCCAAAGGACTACCTGCTGGCTCTAGTAAATCAGGAGGTTCTGAATTTACTACTGGTTCAGCTAAAGGGCGATTAATGGAGCATACACGGGAGGACGTAACCCAGGGATCTATACACCATTTTGTTGGGGAATCCAATTCATTCATTTTGTGGGTAGGGTTCTCCGGCCTCTCCTCTAGCATAAATAAGCTAATATTCTTCAGGGAGATGGACCTTGCTTTACTTTTGTGACAGTTGTTAAGATTTGCAGTGCATGAAGAGTTTAAACTCACAGGGACTGAATACTGCTCACTGTGTCTGTCCTTGTGTACAGCTGACTTGATTGGAGTTTAGTAATTGACTGTTTGCATTGCTATATTTGTAATACTGTGAGTTATTCACTGGGCTAAGAATTTGTCATAAGTCCTGAATTGAGAGCAGGTTACAGGCTATGTATTTGACCCAGACAGTGCCCCAGGGTTGGAAACTGTTTTTTCCTTTGTTTATCTCTGTGTGCCTTAAAAGGCCAGGCCAGACTGTGTCAGGAAGTGCTTACATCACAGCTACTTATCAACCAATAGCTTTGGAAGAGTTTTACAGACCTGATAACAGTACTATAAGCAAGTGGATTTTTAGCAGGCTCATCAGATAACCTAATATTCTTCAGGTGAAGCTACCTCTGGCTGGAAACTGCAACACTGGACTTCATTTTGCGGGAAGGGTTCTCCTGCCTCTCCTCTAGTGTAAATAAGCTAATATTCTTCAGGTGAAGCTACCTCTGGCTGGAAACTGCAACACTGGACTTCATTTTGCGGGAAGGGTTCTCCTGCCTCTCCTCTAGTGTAAATAAGCTAATATTCTTCAGGTGAAGCTACCTCTGGCTGGAACCTGAAACACTGGACTTAGGATTTGCAAGAAAGTGAGTTGTGCTCACAACAGAGGGAAGTGAACCTTACAATTTACAATTGTCTTTGGTTTGAAGCAGATTCCTTAGGAAAGTTAATATTCTTCAGGTGGAGGATACTTCTAACTGAAAGGTGAAATAAGGAACTTAGAAGTATCAGAAAAGGCAGTCTTTCAATCAACAGAGAGAGGTGGACCTTGCTTTACTTTTGTTACAGTTATTAAGATTTTCAGTGCAGGAAGAGTTTAAACCCACAGGGACTGAATACTGCTTACTGTGTCTGTCCTTGTGCACAGCTGACATGTTTTGGGGCTGACAGCTTTCAGAACACAAGTCACCAGGCTGTTTTGGGGCTGGGGAGGTTTACCTGTGTCTGACTTGGATGTTTGGATTTTTCTCTGTTTGATTAGCAGGGTATTTTCTCTGTCAAATTGTCATGTAGGGCATCTTGCTGACAGGAAGGCACTCTTCACAGTGATAGGTCAGAGCTTTTAGCTGATTGTTTCGTGAGGGCACAGTTTAGGCCCAAACCCTTCCCACTCCTCACCCCACCCACCCCTGGAAATAGTTCCTTTATACCTGGGGTTCTGACATAATTTCCTCAAGAGTGCAAGGTGCATATGGCTGTCATATCCTCTCTAGCACTCTGCACTGACAATATAAGCATACACATTATATAATATATATATATTTCTATATAACTAACCAATCACACACACACACACACACACACACACACAAAACAAAACAAACAAAAACAAAACAAAAAAATAAACAAGGTAGACAGACATGTGGGGAGTAGTGCAATGTAATGGCTGTGGGGCAGCAGTCTTCTGGGAGTCCTTCTGGAGGCTGAGATGCTGCCCTGTTTGCAGACAGCTCTCTGCCCTGAGGGAGGAAGTTGCCTGTCTTCAGGCTGCACTGGACAGTAGTAAGGGAACCTCCCCCATCCAGGGAACAGCAGCGCCACCACCACTACCTCAGAGGTTGCGAAGAAAGCACAGCAGTTGGACCACAGTGGGCTCAGAGAGGGTAAGGGTGGGGGAACAAAGGCACACCCAATCAGTTGTTCCACTCCACAATCCTTACACCATTCTGGGGAGCATAGTTCCCCTATGGATGCATCCACAGAGGAGACTAAGGAGGTTGCAGACAACTGTCACAAGGAGGCCCTCAGGAGAGGCAGAAGAGGACACCACAGGAAAGGAAGCAGCTCCTGGTGGGGACTCCAATTATAGGGATAGAACTGGGGGAGCAGGAGAAAACTGAAGTAAGGTGCCTGCCTGGTGCCATGGCTTTGAGGGACAGGAAGCGCATCCTTAGGATAACGCGAACAGTTGCATGGGAGTCTGAGCTGGTCGTCATTGTCCACCTAGGGACAAATGACTTGGCTCATCATGAGATTAGAGCAGTGCAGAAGGACTTTGTAGAGTTGGGGAGGGGCCTAAGACAAGTAGCACACACAGTATCCTTCTCAGAGGTGCTGCCTGTCAATGGCATGGGTGAGGCAAGGGTACTTTGCACCATACAGTTTAACGAATGGTTGAAAACAATGGTGTGGAGCACAGGGGTTTGGCCTCATTGGGGACTGGAGTTCCACCTGGAGGGACACCAGCCTATACTGGCAGGATGGTCTGCATCTGTCCAGGAAGGGAACAAGTCTTTTGGGCAATCGGTTTAAATGCTTCATTGGCAAACTTTTAAACTAGTCAAGGGTGGGAGGCACTGATAAGCAGCAGGAAAATCCCAGCCTCCCCCTACAAAACAGGGTACTAAATGAGAAAAAGACCAAGGTAGAAAGGTCAGTGGGGGATGCTGCTACAGAAGGTAAAGCCTTCAAAAAATGGAGAGCAATGAGTAACAATGCCCATAGTCTGGGTAACAAGCTTCCAGAATTATTGGCCTTGATGGAGGAGGAACATCTGGATATCGTGACAGTCACAGAAACATGGTACACATAGAACCATGACTGGGATGTAAACATACCAGGATACACTATCTACAGGAGGAACAGGGAGGGTAAAAGAAGAGGAGGAGTAGATCTCTACATAAGGGAAGGAATCAAAGCAACAGAACAAAAGGGTAAACAGGGAGGAAAAGAAGCACTGTGGGTCAATCTGGAGACAGGCAATGGCACCATAATCCGCACAGGGGTTGTATACAGACCCCCTCTCAGGGGGAGGAAATGGACAAGGAAATGACAGAAAGTATACTTAGAATGGCAGAAAAAGGGGAGATATTGCTAATGGGTGATCTGAATATGCCAGATGTTAACTGGAGTGCAGTTGCAGCAGCCACTTCTAAGAGTGGGGTTATTCTAGATGCCCTACAGGGGGCGTGCCTTAGACAACTAGTATTGGAAGCCACTCGAGAGGGAGCAATCTTAGACCTGGTTCTCTCTAGTGGAGATGGAGAGTAGATCACAGATGTAGAAGTGGTTAGCCATCTGGGAACTAGCGACCATCGAACAGTATGGTTCACAATAAACACAGCAATAGAGTCAAGCCATACAAAGGCAAAAGTACTGGACTTCAGGAGGGCTGACTTTGCCAAAATGGGTGAGCGCCTAAGGAATGCACTAGCAAATGGGCTGGAAGGAGGGGTGGAAGAACAATGGGGAATAATAAAAACTGCTGTCACAGAGTTAACAAGCCTTTGTGTGAAGCAAATAAAACAAAACAATGTAAGAAACCACTATGGTTCTCAAAGGAGGTGGCAGTGAAGGTTCAAGAGAAAAAGAAAGCATTCAGGAAGTACAAGAAATCACAGAAGGAGCAGGACAAAGAATTGTATCAGTTAAAGCAAAAGGAAGCTGGGAAGGCAGTTAGAACAGCAAAAGCCTGAACCAAGGAAAAGATAGCCAACTCAGTTAAGAAGGGGGATAAAACCTTTTTTAGGTACATCAGGGAGTGAAGAAAGACCAAGGGAAGGATAGTGAGGCTTAATAAAGGGGAGGAGGGTGGGCAGAGGGTGACAGTGAAAAGGCAGAGCCTCTTGATTCTTTATCACTATTTGGATGACATCTGCCTTTTGTTGTTCTGTAGTCTCAAAGTACCAGGCTGATATTTGGTATCCATGCTGGTACACTGGGGTCATAATGGTTTTCAGTATCTTCCACCTAGATGGCTGGTGTTCTTTGGTCCTTCTGGATCTGGTCTGGTTCCAAAACGTCCTGGAGAGACACGGTGTGTAACTGGGCAACTAACTGATTACAATATAGTCACATGTCATGATTCCCGTAGTTGATAACCTGGACAGGGATCCTTCCCTTCATGACCGTGGCAACACTTCTGGCCACCATAGAAACATAGAATCTGATGACGGATAAGGACCGCTTGGCCCACCTAGTCTGCCCATTTCCCTACCTAACGGATAAGCTGCAGATCTTAATTAACCAACAGCCTACTTTCTCCTACCCCCGACTAGAATTGCCTTATGTCTGTCCCATGCATTCTTTAATTCCCCCACTAATTTTGACTCTACAACCTCCACAGGAACGCTGTTCAGTGCATCTACAACTCTCTCTGTGAAGAAATACTTCCTCACAGTACCTCTGAGCCGTCCCCCCTCTATCTTCAAATTGTGCCCCCTTGTTCTTGCACATCTCTTTTTCTGAAAGATGTTGCCCTCTTGGACTTTGTTGATTCCCTTGAAGTATTTGAAAGTTTCTATCATGTCCCCCCCTCCCTCCTTTCCTCGAGGCTATACATCTTAAGCTCCTTTAGTCTTTCTTCATATGTCTTCTGGTGCAGACACTGCACCATTTTGGTTGCCCTCCTCTGGACAGCCTCCACCCTGTCTATGTCTTTGTGGAGATGGGGTCTCCAGAACTGTACACAGTACTCCAGATGTGGTCTTACCAGCTGTCTGTACAGAGGGCCAACAGCTTCCTGTTTTCTACTGGTGATGCTTCTCCCTATGCATCTTAGTATCACCCCAGCCCTCCTTACTGCCTTCTCACATTGCTGGCCTACCTTTAGGTCATCTGATATAACTATCCCCAGGTCCTTTCCATTTTTGTTGTTGTCAGTATCTCACCCCCCCATTGTGTACTCTTCCCTTGGGTTTTTGTTTCCCAGGTGCATTACTTTGCACTTCTTTGCATTGAATCTAAGCTGCCATAAACGTGACCATTCCTCCAACCTTGCCAACTCCCTTTTCATCCTTTCCACCCCACCTTATGTATCAACCCTGTTGCAGATCTTTGTGTCATCTGCAAAGAGACATACTTTTCCTTCCAGTCCCACTGCAATGTCACTTATAAAAACATTAAAAAGGACCGGCCCCAGTACTGAACCCTACAGTACCCCACTAGTAACCCCCCTTTCTTCACTGATTCCATTTACTATTACTCTCTGTGTCCTATTGTCCAGTCAGTGTTTTACCCAGGCTACCACCCTGGGACCCACTCCCAGGCTGGCTAATTTGTGTATTAATCTTCTGTGTGGGACTGTGTCAAATGCCTTGCTAAAGTCTAGGTAGGCCATGTCCACAGCCCCTTCCTGGTCTATCACTACTTTGGTCACCCAGTCAAAGAAATCAATTAGATTTGTCTGACATGACCTTCCTGCTGTGAATCTATGCTGCCTCAGGTCCTGTGCCCCACTGGCCTCTAGGTACTCAACAATTCTTTCCTTCAGAAGTGATTCCATCATTTTCCCTACCACTGAGGTCAAACTGACAGGTCTGTAGTTTCCTGCCTCTGTCTTGCTCGCACTTTTGTGAAGGGGAATCACATCCGCCCTCCTCCAGTCCTTAGGTACCACCCCATCCTCCCATGATTTATTAAAAAGGGTAGTCAGTGGTGTTACTAGTTCTTCCCTTAGTTCTTTTAGAATTTTGGGGTGAATCACGTCAGGCCAGTATGGGATGATTCTTGTCGTCGACCAAGTCCACCTACAGTAATGGATTGATCCTGTTTCATCGGCAGGAGTCCGACCCTTATAGTCAGAATAGATGGAATAGAATTGATGGCATTGTTGGATACAGGGTCCCAGTTTACAACCATGCAAGGGCGATATTTCTGGCAACATTGGACAATGGAAGACCTTCAGCTACCTCCAAAGTCTTGGATTACTTTGACCCACCAGTATGGGTTCTTCTTTCTCGTTAGGGTAGGGTTCAATGAGGGCACTGTAGTCCTGACCATGAGGGTCCACCTTGGCCTTGCACCACAAGGTGGTCTCCATTCCTGGTTTCAGAGTAATAGGTTGGGTTTCAGACACACAGATTTTCCAATCTCACAAGTTGTTCTCGCAAACGTTGATGGCACCAAAGAAGATGAATTTTTGGCTGCAATGCTCATTTTTCTACACAAGGAGACCTTTTTGCTTGGGCCTGCAGGATCTGCACCAAATTCTCAAAGCAGTGCTGGAGACAGTTAATTCTGAGAATGAGTGGTGGCAAGTTGCCACCCTCGGTATCACTGATAATTATTCCTTGACAGTCCTGTACGTTCTTTCCCAGCTGGATGCTCACTTCCAAATGCCCTAGGTATGGAAATTCAGCTCCACTGCTGGCAATCAAAGTAGTCCAAGACTTTGGAGGTGGCTGAAGGTCTTCCATTGTCCAATGTTGTCAGAAATATCACCCTTACATGGTTGTAAACTGGGACCCTGTATCAAACAATGCCATCAATTCTATTCCTTCTACTCTGACTGTAAGGGTCGGACTCCTACCGACGAAACAGGATCAATCCATTACTGTGGGTGGACTTGGTTAATGATGAGGATCGTCTCCCGTCCCCAAAGACTCCGTTTAACATCACTGCATGCTCTGAATGCTGCTGACATCGTCTCTCGATATGGCTGCTGATACCACATCTTCGGCAAATTGGTCTTCCTTGACTGTCAAACTGGTCAGTCGGATGCCTTCCTTCTCCCCTTCTGGGTTGGGACTGAGAGTCATCAAACCTCCTTCCTCATTTGATTTGGATCTGGGGTGTGTCTCTCCTCCAATCTTCTTTAAGTCCTTTTACTTCTTGACAGACATCTATCATTTTCTGTGTCAGGGTAGCTATCTGCTCCACTAATTCCAAGTTCAGGTTGGGGTTGGTTGAATTGGAACAGATTGGTGCCTGAGCCATCTGACCACACAAAGGTTGTGAGTCTGGGAGATAACTTTGGTACCCACCAGTCGGTTCTCGACTGTACGCCCTTTCTTCACTGGACAATACTTCACTCAGTAGTCAACTGTGCCATGGCCCATGGGTCTTCTTATACCAATCCTTCCATTGGATACCCTGGCCATGCTGCACCAAGAGGTGCTGCCATTTTGGGGTAAGTCACTATGTCTTCTCCTGCTCGACCTGGTCCCAGCACCTTAATGGCTTTCTCTTTAAAGTCCAGGAAATCTGCTTCAGGATTATGGAGCTGTGACATCCGGAGCTCCCTCTTCAGAGCTTCACTATGGGCCCCTTCCACAAATGTTTCTGTTAAGATGTGGTCTGGATCTGTAATCTCTCTCTCGCATCCACTCTTTCAATTCTCTCAATAGCTCCTGAAGACTCAGTGCATACTCTCAGAGAGTCTCTTGAGGTCTCTGGGTATGTGAGAAGAACTTCATCTTCTAATTGGATACCATGCGAGTGTCAAATATCTGCTGCAATATTTGCAGAATCTGATCGGCCATGGTCTTTGCACCTGTGGGCCAGGACTGAACTTCTCAGTGCGCTGCACCTTTAAGTTGTCCAATAAGTATTTCTACTTTCTGTTTTTCCTGGATTTGTTATAGCCAAAACATGGCTTGCATCTTAGAGTGGAACTGACCCAATTATCAGTCTCACTTCCATCCCTTTCTCCTGTGAATTGACGAAGCCAAGGGGCCCCAAAGTAGTATGGCATTGTCAGGGGTGAGGGGGTATGTTCTCTCAGTCTTCCATCCCAGTTTCTATGGATTCATTACCTATGGACGCATTATTTCCTCCAGACAATCCACTACTGCAACTTAGTACTGCTTGCATCTTACTTAGAAGCTCTAGCTTTGGACTTCTTAAAATGTATCCTGCCCACTACACCAAAAATGTTTTTTCTCTGTGGTGAACTAACTGAGAGCTGACCTCGAAGACTGCGTATCTCAGATGCACCACCTGTGTCGCCTCAAGCAGGTGGACTGGCAAGACAACGCTGTGGTTTGAATGGGGTTGGGTGGATGGAGACACCCGGTAAAGAGAGGCAGGAGACAATCTATATGTTTGATGCCCAATGGGCTTTATTCATACCATAGGGAAAGGTAGACACAGTCAAAAGGGAAGAGGGGAACCAAACCTGGGAAACAAAAACCCAGGGGAAGAGTACACAATGGGGGGTGAGATACTAACAACA
The DNA here is from genome assembly GCA_016271365.2 of Neoceratodus forsteri. Lineage (NCBI taxonomy): Eukaryota > Metazoa > Chordata > Ceratodontiformes > Ceratodontidae > Neoceratodus > Neoceratodus forsteri. The sequence continues at coordinate 157,377,075 of CM057458.1, read as the reverse complement.
ACAAAAATGGAAAGGGACCTGGGGGTAGTCATATCAGATGACCTAAAGGTGGGCAAGCAATGTGAGAGGGCAGCAAGGAGGGCTGGGGTTACTGGGATGCATAGGAGAGGCATCACCAGTAGAAAACAGGAAGTTATTATCCCTCTGTACAGACAGCTGGTGAGACCCATCTGGAGTACTGTGTGCAGTTCTGAGACCCAATCTCCCAAAGACATAGACAGGATGGAAGCTGTCCAGAGGAGGGCAACTAAAATGGTGCAGGGTCTGCACGAAGACATATGAAGAGAGACTAAGGAGCTTAATATGTATAGCCTCGAGGAAAGGAGGGAGAGGGGTACATGATAGAAACTTTCAAGTACCTCAAGGGAATCAACAAAGTCCAAGAGGGTAGCATCTTTCAAAAAGAGGTGTGCAAGAACAAGAGGGCACAATTTGAAGATAGAGGGCAGCTCAGAGGTAATTTAAGGAAGTATTTTTCACAGAGAGGGTTGTGGATGCATGGAGCGGCCTTCTGGAGGAAGTTGTGGAGTCAAAATCAGTGGTGGAATTCAAGCATGCATGGGACAGTCATAAGGCAATTCTAGGGTGTAGGGGTAAGAAGAAGTAGGCTGCTGGTTAACTAGGATCTGCAGCTTATCCAGTAGGTAGGGAAATGGGCAGACTGGGTGGGCCTAGCGGTCCTCATCTGCTGTCATATTCTATGTTTCTATGTAAACCACACAAGAACAGTAAATAATGTTCTCTACTGTCACTAAGAGGTGCACCTTGGCCTGAGGCCACTATCTATTATGCTGTATACTAGACTTTCTCTAAACAATCTAATGAACAAATTCAAAACATCTATTACTCTGTAATGATGTGAGACAATCACTGCAGTGAACAATGGGTACCAGTGCAGACCCCAAGGGGTTAGGTGGCGTAACCACCTCTAAGAGCTCATGGTGTTAAAGGATGTCCAAACTTTTCCTGCTGTCTTTGTGCACACAGCAGAAGAATGGAGTAGCAATGGGGTAAAAGGGAGAATGGGGGTTCCTGCTTGGTACCAAGCTACACCAGTGTGAAAACCTAGGAGAGGTTGGAAGGGGATATGAGAGATTTTGAAACAGCCCATGATTCTTCGACCAACCTTCTCTCCAAGGTTGCTGAAATACTCTAGCACAAAAGAACTGAAATCTGCTAAACTCTTCCCCAGCACAAACCCTTGCCCAGGGCTGCCAAGGATGAAGGAACAAAGACTTGGCCAAGAGTCCACTTGAAAGGATTGCCAAGGGTGAAGATCTGTGGCAATTTCCCTGGCAAAAAACCCCGATCAGGGCTGCCAAGGATGAAGGAACGAGTACTTGGCGTCAAATCCACTTGCAAGGATTGCCAATGATGAAGGCATATTGAAGCTTCTTTGGTGAAAGATCCACAGGAGGACCACCAAGATCAAGGTTAATCCCAGAGGACAACACGGTGCAAGCAAAGCAAAACAAGCAGGAACAGTAAGATGCAGGGCAAAGATCAGAGCCCTGTACTGTTTAGAACCAGAAAAACAACAAACCGGTGAATGCGGACACATTGGCCATGTCGGATTCGACTATTGGCAAATGATTGGGAGTGACTGACAAGGCTTCTTCCAGGACATTCCACTTTCAGACTGACCAAACCACAAGAAAACCAGGAGCCAGCGGTCGCGGGTCACACAGGATTATGCCGGCTCTGACCAACGACGGACGACAGAGAAGGGGTTGTTGTGAAGTTCTTCACAGGGTGAAGACTGCTTCTGTGAAGAATCAGCTGTAAACAACCCCACCAGGGGTGTTGTGGCAGAAGATTGAATCCATACACATTCAGTTGGCACTGAGAACACTGGTAATTACACTTTTCACTGCACCAAGGTGTTTAGTGGTTGCTGGGACAATTGTTCATTGCAGGGGCTATTTGTCTGGAGCAGGGAAAAATTGCTGGAATCCAGGGCAATTGTTCATTGTAGGGGAAAATGTGCCTGGGGCAGGGGCAAATTGCCAGAATCCAGGGCAACTGTTAATTGCAGGGGTAAATAACCAGAGTCCTTGTATAATACAGTCTTGGATACTTGGCAATCAACACAACATTTCAGATACTAGTCAATACACAATTTCATCAGCTGACAGTCACTAGATGTGTGCCAAGCACCCCTTCCTGCTAACCCTCACCTTTGTGGGTCCCTTTGGCACTTGGATTTGGCTACCCCTGCCACTTCTGTGGGGCTTTACCCTTTAAGGCCACCTGACTTTTGCTGCTGAGCCCTCTCTCTTCCTCCTTCTCTCTGAGGGCCTTGCTACCCCCTTCCAAATGGGGCCTTACCCTTTTCCTTTTCTGCCCCTTCAGTTCCCTTTTCAATCTTGGGCCTATCCTGTTGCCCTTTTTGGTCTCTGGGACCCTTTTCTCTCTCTCTGGACCTGGCTTTTCTAGGTCTCTCCCCGCTGTGACCACTTATGCTAAGGCCCTTCCAATTCGTAGGGTCTTTGCCACCCTTACCCCTACATGGGCCTACTGATTGCCCCTATTTTCTGTAGGACCTTTTCTGCCCTTGCAGTTCTGGGCCTAAAGCTGCCCCTTTTACTGCCTGGGGCTTCTTTTAATACTACCTGGGGCCTGATGTTGCCCCTTTAATTCTATAGGCCTTCCCTAGGCCTTACTGTCAGTCAGTTCTCCTCGCCCTGCCTCAGTGCCACCCCCTTGATGAATATTTATTTATTCCCTTTAGTCCTTCCTCAGGCCCCTCCCTGTGGGCATGGCCACACCCAAATTATTTAAATTGAAGAGTGATCTTCTCGCCCTATTTCCCCAGTAGCGCTTCTAGTGCTAAAACAATTTAAAACTTTTTTTTCTACAGAAATATGGGCGGGCAGCATTTTCTCTGTGCTGCTGCTGACTCACTGCCCCGGCCCGAGGTATAGCTGATGCTGGGAGGAAGGAGGGAGGTCTTGCTGGCAGAGGGAAGGGGAAACCAGCGCTGGAAGCAGCTGGCAGTGCAGCGGATGGCAGAGGGCCTTGCGGGTCTTCGTGACACCTGTCATCAATCTCTCTCAGATGCAGCTCTCCTCTCACTGCCAATGTGGGACTGAATGTTTTTCTTTTACATTAAAAAAATAAATGGGGATGAACTGAGCCCACACTGCTGCAGGGAACTGGCCACTCTTTCTGGCACCAGACCACCAGACTCGACCTCAGGACTTGGGGCACACAATCGGAGTCACAGATGATGGAGTCTTCTCTGGCTGGAGGAGGGGGTACACCATGGAGTTAACAGGACTGGCTACACTACACCTCAGGTAAGCCGCAAGTTCCTGTTGCAGTCCTGTGACATCTCTGCTCTGCAGTTCAGCTCAATCTCCTGGGCAGTTTCTTCTCTGAAAAGGTGCTTGGGGTTCTAATTCTAGAACCCAGAGATCACGCCCAAACCAACGGCTCATTTTCAAATGGGCACCACATTCTGGCCACCAGTGCATGGGTGCCCATTCTCGTGCTGACTGCTCAAGGGGAGGGGGAGAGGGGTATAGAATGGAGCAGAGCAGACAGCAGAGAGAAAACTTTTCTTTTTTTTTTAACAAGGGTGCTCTGCCTGACAATTCTCTGGGGAAAAACACTATGAGGGGTCCCAAAACACAGACCCTTATGCCCCACAACACCACTGGGACCCCTGGGGCAGTCTATACCCCACAATTTTTTTACTGTGATGCCCCACTTCCATTTACTCCTTACTTTGGAGCACTACATTAGTTACTGGTTAGGCAACTTAATAACTGCTTGGTGTCACAGAGTGGCTCTGTGATTAAAAAGTAAAATCATATTTGAAGGGTAATAAGGGAGAACCCCCCCCCCCAGAGAGACTGGAGCTAGTAGAATTATATTGTGATATAGGAAAAGATTCCTTGGTGTGGTTTTTGGGAGGTGTTAATGAAAGATTTCAAATTGTTTAGATCCTGCGAGTAGATGTTCAGGTTTGCTGATTAAACGATCGGTAAAGCTGCACGATTATGCGATTGTGCGTATGTTCGTGCAGTTTTAAACGTGTTCAGGTATTGAGAATGTATAGTTTTTTTTGTTCCAGTGGAGGAACCCCCCCCCCTTAATAATTCCACAGGTGGCAGGGAGTCCTGCTATCCTTTAGATCCATGGTTCAATAAATTAAAGAAATTGGCAATTTGAAATGTATGCCAACGGGCTGAAATGTCAGCTGTCAGGAAATGGGCTTTCTTGTGCTGTGCAACTTCAGTAATTATATTTGTTGCATTTCTTGAGAGGATTTGGTATGAGTTTTAGGGTACTGTGCTTGGGGTCCTTGGAATTGTGCTCCGTAGGGATGCTTTATTGTAGAGACTCTGGACATGAAAACAACCTCTTGGTTCTTCAGTTTTACTTTGTCAGCCTTTATTAGTAAATGCATGGAAGAATCGATTGTTTGTTCGTAGGTATGTTACTGAGGTTTAAATGCAGCAATATGAAGTGCCAGAGAGAGTATTGTATTAATATGTGCACCTTGGTGAGGGTATTCCTTCTTTTAGTTGTATTGGTTTTGGTCAAAGAGAGGAAGGAACGCCCCCTGCCCTTTTTCCAAATGTGTAGTGTACGGCTTTCTGGCTTTCATGATTCACTGCAGAGTCTGGAGTTGTGGTGGAGCCTTATATAAAATATATATGTATTTTGTGTCCTCGGGTTGTTAGCGGAGCTGTGCTGTAGCGTAGCTGTAGGATGCTTGGGTTGGGGCTGTGCAGCTTGGTGTTAATTTGTTGTTGGTTCTGAAACGAGGGGATGATGAGCGTTGTGGAGCTTTGGAGTTTCTGCGCTTTGGGCTGTAGCTCGCTCTTAAGAGTCGGCTGGCCATTGATTTCATTCTTAAATATTATTGGGAAGGGGTGGTGCTTCCCTGTCATTAGAAATGAAATTAATAATGCTCAGAAAGGATATAAATCGCTTTTGAATGGGAGAATAGGTTATTATATGAGTTTAAATGGGTATAACTTATTTCAATAGAATAAACAAGTAGAGTATAAAGAAATATAAAGATCTTAGGTAGGGGTGGAGTTTTAAGGTCACCTGACCCTTTTTAGGGTATAAAAGGTTGAACATTTGGTTTAGTTAGTCAGATTAACTTTGGGTCGGGAGGTGAACTCCGGGGAATGTTATTAAACTGCTGATTAAGGTGCTCTGAGGAGTGAGAATGAACGTATTACCTGATGGAAGACTAAAAATGCAGGTTCTAATGTTATGAGATAAAATGTGACAGTGACTTGGAAAGCACTATTAATTGATGAAGAAATGTGCTTTATATTGACTACCTTCAAACTGTTTGGAGCGCCTCTGATGATCTTTGTAGAAAATGCACTCTGCTAATATGAAGAATTTTTTTTGTTATTTAATTAATCTTTGTAGCATCTAACAGCTGCTAAGGTGTAACGTTACCTGATTGCCCACCTACACCTGCGTCCTACCACATATGGTGTTAGAAGTGGGATGTTCGTGATCTGCATAAGGTCTGGTGGGCGGTGAGCCTAGCAAGATGATGCTTTGAACTAAACTCCTCTCTATTGGTTATTGGTGAGAGTACTTTGTTCTAAAGATGAAGCCAACAGAGTGATGGTCCTGGATGGTGGTGAGGTCTTGTTTGAATAAGCTAAATGAAAATGAGGAGCCACTGTGAAATTTTGTTTGACCAGAAGAGTGACCAGAGTTATCAGATGGAGGTGAAACAATGGTTATTTAATCGCTGGATGGAGGCGGAGAGTCGGTGTAAAGAAGTAGAACAAAGGTACCAGGAGGTGTTAAGCCAATTGACGGTGATGAGGGACCATTTGGGTTATCAAAGACCTATGAAGAGGGCTGAAAAGATGTCCTGTGTGGATTGTGTGGACTGTGTTGAGGACCAGCTTCCTGTTCTACCTATATTCTTGGGAATGTATTGGGTTGGAGATGATGGAGATGATGGAAGCTTGACGTCGGACAAGTCCCCAGGTGAGACTGTTTTGGTATCTGGGGTGAAGGATGCAAGCAAAACTGAAGAGGCAGTAGTTGCCGAAGGGACTTGTTTATTGACCTGTGATAATGTGGAAAATAAAAATGTTATTAATTTTTCTACTGCTTGCTGGAAATCTGTACAGGCAGGGGATCCGGAAATCCAGCAGATAAGTAGTCATGTTACCCTGAATAAAGTTAGAACAGGTATGGATGAGGGAAAGGGGCAGTTATGGTGGTACGAAATGAAGGATGAGGTATTGTATCACATGAGACCAAACCCCCGTACAAAGCAGATAGATTCTAGGGCGGTGGTACCTCGTAGATACAGAAAGGATGTTTTAGATGCATTATGTATAAACACTAAACACATGAATCAAGAGGAAATGTTGGGGCGTCTCATTCCTTCTTTTCATTGGCCTGGGATGTACAGTCAAGTGGCTCTTTATTTAAAGAGGTTGGCAGCCACTCAGAAAAGGCAGACATGGCAAACTGAAATGAGTATAGTACCGAAGGGAAAAGAACGTAATAATTGGCTCCCTTGGAAAAAGGGGAGGGTAATTCAAAGGGATATGAGTAGTAGATGGTAGAGACTTATAGTACTAGCTAGGTTATATATTAGTACTTTATCTAATGTAGTAGCCTAACTTAGGTGCCCTTAATATTAGATAAAAGGGGTACTAGGTGGAAGGTGCTAAAGTAAGTTATTTTGATAAAATTGTTGGAGAATTAGGAATGTTCACGTCATGAAATAACTGACTGAAGAAAGAATGAGACAGATAGGAAGGAGAACACTTAATGGAAATAATTTGGTACACTAAAATAAAGAATATGTATAATAGGGTTTCCATTATCCTGGGTACAGGGTAATTGATTGGGACAGTTTTGATGAAGTAAAGTAAAGGGTAAAGATCTAAGTTCAATTCACATGAAGGAATACATCTATAAGCTATATTTAAGTCTAGGTTTGTTAACATCTTAAAAGTTAAGCATTATCTTTTATTTTTTCTAAGACTGTAGGGTTGGCCACCTGCAGTTGACTTTATTCTGTTTTCTTATATTTTTAGTTCTATCTTTGTTGCATTTGTTTTAGTTTGTCTATCTCAAAACAAAATACAGTTAAAGTAATAGTCTGTTTGCTTAAGAGATGTTATTCAGTGAATGTTATTTGAACTGCTGTCCTATTTTCAGTCAGTAGTGAAACTGAAGTTAATGATGGGAGATAAGATAAATCATGTGTTCTAGAATATGAATGAGGTATAGACCATAATAACAGTTCCGAAAATGGAACTGTTGGCTTGGAAAATACGTTTCATATGTATGTAGCAAATATTTCTCAAACCAAATCTTAATATTTTATTTATGCATGGTACATAGAGTTTAGTGGATATGGCCATGTGGGTAAAGAAATCTAATTCATGTAAAATGACTTAGACATGGTATCTGATGGTGTTACAGATTATCCAAACACTGGTCAAGTTAGATAATATTTAGAAATTAAATATGGTTCATAGTTAGGATATAGAATATGGACATGGAAATATTTAATGCAAGGCGTAGTGTAAAATAGTTTAGTGTTTATAGTGTTTATTGGGGTGGTATGATTGATATGCTAAGGACTCTTGGGATAGAGCTCTAAGGTGAGGGTGGACCAGGGCTCTGGTAGGTTAAACCCCCCCCTCCTTTTTGTTTTTCTTTTGAGCTAATGAGCTTTAATGAAGTTGGACAACCAAAAGATTTGGTTGCCCTCTTGGGTGGGGAGGAATGTCACAGAGTGGCTCTATGATTAAAAAGTAAAATCATATTTGAAGGGTAATAAGGGAGAACCCCCAGAGAGACTGGAGCTAGTAGAATTATATTGTGATATAGGAAAAGATTCCTTGGTGTGGTTTTTGGGAAGTGTTAATGAAAGATTTCAAATTGTTTAGATCCTGCGAGTAGATGTTCAGGTTTGCTGATTAAACGATTGGTAAAGCTGCGCGATTATGCGATTGTGCGCATGTTCGTGCAGTTTTAAATGTGTTCAGGTATTGAGAATGTATAGTCTTTTTTTGTTTTTTTTTAGATGCTTCAACATTAGAGATGCAGTGAATTTAAAATTTGCTGGCGAAGTGCATGTGAAGTGGGCACTTCACGTTGCCACTCCGCTACGGGGAGTGGGCAATGCAAAGTGCTCACTTTGCCTTGTCATTACCACTTCTCGTTGGCATAATGAGAACACGAAGTAAGGCAAAGTCATTGATTTCAATGGACTTTGTGTTCCTCATTATGATTCTAAGTGATCCACTTGGTGTTACAGACTTGGCAGCCCCCCCACACATCACATGGCTTACAGTACTGTAAGTCACATGCTCTCTAGCCAGGCAGGAAGGAAGTGAGTCACACAGACAGTTTCACTTTCTCCTGTGCAGACTGAGAGAGAGGAGTGTGTACTAGAGAGAGGAATACTTTGATTGTAGAGGAGGAGAGTTAAAATTTGGTACTTAACCTAACAGCTTTTTTTAAAAACTACATTTTTTGTCTTTTCTGTACTGTTTTTTACTTACTTTGTTCTTTATGTAAATTTTATTTTTCTTACTACTTAGTTGTTTGTCTGTGTGTGTGTGACTCTGTGTGTGTGTTGTGCTTGTGTCGTGAGATGGAGCAGGGTGTGGGAATATCTGGGGCAGGGGCAGCTCTGGGAGAGCGTGGTAGTACGCGTCGTCATACCGTGCGCATGCGTGTGGGGCATGGGCACCCATTTGTGTTGGGCCGCTCTAAACTTATAAGTGTCCAACCCCCGGAAGCAGGACCAGCACCGCCTCCTGACTCTGAGGCAGTTCAACCACCACCACCACCACCAAGTCCATCACAAGGTCCTTTGGAAGCGGGATGTGCCTGTTCCTCCAGGCCCAGGTGTGGATCCCATCAGTACTGTTGAGCAGTGTGAGTAGCCTACTGCCAGTTCATCTGGCCCTCCCCTGCCTGTGCCTGGTCCTCCCTGCACCTCCGTTGTTTAGTGTCGGGGGGACAGCAGTGTGATGAAGCGTCGCCTATGTGTTGTGGAGGTGCGCCGTGGCCCCCAGGAGAGTCACCTGGGGACTGGGGACCAGCGCACCCATATGCTTAATCACCACCAGCTGGAGTGGCAGGCTGCCACAGAACAGACCATGTCTGTACCTGCTGGCCGTTCCATGGTAGAGGGTGCTGCTGTGCATAGTGGGCGCAGCATCCCTAAGGAGAGGAGGGTCACAGCAGCACCTGTTGCTCCACCAGCACCACCATCACCACCACCAGCAGGTCAGCCTGTCGAAGAAGTGGACACCAGAGAAGTGTGTGTAACACTGTCTGACTTGACAGTTCTCTGGAGTGCTGTTGAGGAGAACAGCGAGAGGATGAGTGCTGTGGAGCAGCGACTGGATGACATAGAGGGATATCAGCTTCAAATTATGTCCATGCTGGAACTGCTGCTGGATCACCATAGGATCCCACATTAGTTTTGTTTCCTCACACCATGTACCCCCCACCTTCCTTCCTGTGCCATAAAATGTATTCCTCTACCATCCCTGACCCTTGTATGTAATTTTGCACTTTTTTTGTTGTCTTCAGTATGCTTTACACTTCGTATTCTGGGGCCCCATCCTTCTGTTAAGTGTCTGTGTGTTTTGTGTGTGTGCGCTGTTTTGGTGCCTCATTTTTCTGCATCCACAAAAGGCATCTGTCTTGTGTCCAGAAAATTGACAAGTGGTAACACAGTGAAATGAGACTGCTTCAGCACATACAAAGTCCCCCAGAATTGATGGCGCACTCAGTCATGCGCACAAAAGTGGCACAGAGTCCCCAGATTTTTTCTGCAGGCCCAGCATGCATCCTCCATGTGTCCAGAAAATTGACAAGTGGTAACACAGTGAAATGAGAGTGTTTCAGCACATACAAAGTCCCCCAGAATTTATGGCGCACTCAGTCATGTTCACAAAAGTGGCACAGAGTCCCCAGATTTTTTCTGCAGGCCCAGAATGCATCCTCTTTGTGTGCAGAAAAGTGAAAAGTGATCATCTCAACTGGATTGAAAGGTGCCCTTTGGATGTGCAGTAATAGTAGCCTTGTTGAGTAGATATATATATATATATATATATATATACATATATATACAGTATATATATATATATATATATAGTTGTGTATTTTGTAGGTGATGATGAGGGGAGGTTGAACTTGACATGGACATGTATTCATGCTATTGTTTTGCATCACACACAGGTGACTCTGTCTCTGAACTGTTGCTGTGCACCGTCTAGTGCTCAATGAGAATTTTTTGCACTTAAATGGAAATGGATAACTCTCAAGCACATGAAGGTAAGTATTTCTTTTTTGGGGAGAGGGGATCATATTTTCAGTTTTGTCTGTAATGGTTTGTTATTGTTTTATTTCTTCACAGATTTCATCAGCTTCCTTCTGGAGTCCGGTTCTTAATGATGGTCATGGAATGAAACGACTTCTGCGTGTTGCATGTGTGCCCAAGCTCGAGTCGGGAGGGGTCTGCCTGATCATGTTGATGAACTTCTTTGGATAAGGCCACTTTGACAGAAGAACAAAGTATTGCGAATTTTCCTAAAAAAAGAAATGCATGACTTCTTAAACGTTACAACTTCATTGTTATGTGTCCTTCCCTGGTTCTCAAATCTCAGTCCCTATTGTCAACAAAGCTACACTTCAGAGACACATCTTGTCAAGTACTAAGACAAACTGTTGTTTACAATATTTGCAGCAGTCTTTACAAAGCAATGAAACGGATGAAATAAAATCTTCATACTTACCAGAATGGATTTCACATGGACATTACATCACTTCCTGTCTGTACGGTATAGCTACAGCATCTTTCCCAACGAGTAACATTAGCGATGGAGTCTGGTTTTGTTCTCCTTTAAAAGAAACAAAATAGGTGTACTGTATGTGTTTTGCCACTGTGGCTCTGAAAAGCTACAGAAAACAAAACAGACAACTTGAAGAAGTGAGGCAGCATAATAAACATGAGTGCACATACTCACTTTATGGTTTAAATATTAAGAAGCTGGTGGTGGTGGTGCACTGGTAGACTGGTGGTCCGTGGTGGGCAGACAGACTCATGGTGGCAGCAGACTTGGATAACATCAGTCCCGGTGGTGGTGGTGGTCCGGGGTGGGCAGACAGACTCATGGTTGCAGAAGACTTAGATAACATCAGTCCTGGTGGTGGTGGTGGTTCATGGGGGGCAGACAGACTTATGGTGGCAGCAGACTTGGATAACATCAGTCCTGGTGGTGGTGGTAGTCCATGGGGGGCAGACAGACTCATGATGGCAGCAGACTTGGATAACATCAGTCCCGGTGGTGGTGGTGGTCCATGGGGGACAGACAGACTCATGGTGGTAGTAGACTTGGATAACATCAGTCCCGGTGGTGGTGGTCCGGGGTGGGCAGACAGACTCATGGTTGCAGCAGACTTAGATAACATCAGTCCCGGTGGTGGTGGTCCGGGGTGGGCAGACAGACTCATGGTTGCAGCAGACTTAGATAACATCAGTCCTGGTGGTGGTGGTGTTGGTGGTTCATGGGGGGCAGACATACTCATGGTGGCAGCAGACTTGGATAACATCAGTCCTGGTGGTGGTGGTAGTCCATGGGGGGCAGACAGACTCATGGTGGCAGCAGACTTGGATAACATCAGTCCTGGTGGTGGTGGTGGTCCATGGGGGGCAGACAGACTCATGGTGGCAGCAGACTTGGATAACATCAGCCCCGGTGGTGGTGGTCCAGGGTGGGCAGACAGACTCATGATGGCAGCAGACTTGGATACCATCAGTCCTGGTGGTGGTGGTGGTCCGGGGTGGGAAGACAGACTCATGGTGGCAGCAGACTTGGATAACATCAGTCCCGGTGGTGGTGGTCCGGGGTGGGGGGGAGCACACTGCCTTTTAAATACTGCAGTTAAAACCTGCCAACACTAACCACATCATCATCATCCTCATGAAGAAAACTGCCCTCACGGTCATCGATGTCTGAAGTCTGACCACTGGGAAATTCTTTTTCCACTGTGTCATCATCTACGTCAGTGGTGGGCCGTGTCAGGCAACCACTGCCAGTGCCACCAGGATGCTCCATTTCCACATCAGCAAGACCACCATGACTAGGCCAGGGTACGAATACTGAGGTTGCAGTCTGTGCTGGTATGTGCCTCTCATTCATTTTAATGAATGTTAGCCAACTAACATTTGCAGGAGACAGGTTTGTCCGACGATCCCTGACTATTGCACCTGCTGAGCTGAATACCCTCTCAACACTTACACTGGAGGGTGGGCATGTGAGGTACTTCAGTGCCATTGCAGTCAGCTCTGGCCTTTCACTGACCTTTCCACTCCAGTACAAAAGAGGATCTTCACTTATTGTCAGATGCCTGTTTTCAGACAAATATGACTCAACCATTCTCTGTGCTGCACTAAGTCCAGTTGTTGATGCATCAACCTGGTCCCCGGAATCATTGATGTCACAAATATCCACTTGGGACAAAGCCTCCCAAAGCGGGTTGACACCAACCACTTTGGATGACAGACCACCAGGAACTACAGTCCCCTTACCCTTGCATGATATGCTTGCTGGTCCTCCAGCTACACATTCAGCTGGATTATTCTGCTGAGGTTTGCAAACCTTGGCACATGACTTCTGTGCCCCATGAACCAAGCGAACCAGTTGACCACTGATATTTTTTACCTGTTCAGGCCCTCCCTCCAGTACTGATGCAATTCCACATTTGTATCGTGGGTCCAGCATTGTTGCCATGGCAAAGTTGTCACTACACTAAATGCTCACAATGTGACAATTCTGGTCGAATACTGTCAGCATGTGTTTCAGCAACACACTGCTACCACAGTCTCCAGCAACATCAAGGCCATGCTGTACATTCACCAATGTCTGCCTCAGCCCCCGCAGCAGTGGAATTGATTGGCTAATGGAGGCAGACTCACCACTCACTGCCTGTGTGGCATGTTCAAAAGGCCACAAAATTGATATTGCAGAGTCCATGAGGCACCACTGTTCAGTCGTCATAGACATGGAGGCCCCAGAACTGTCACGGCTAGTGTGCATAACAAGATATTCTGTGATGGCTTTGTATTGTTCATACAACCTCTCTGCCATGTATAACGTGGAGTTCCATCGGGTGACAATTTCCAGCTTCAAGCGGTGCTGAGGCAGGCTGTTTTGTATCTACAACTGCTGCAGTTGGTCATGGGCCTTTCTAGATCTTGAAAAGTGAGAGCAGATATGTTGTGCAATGGTCAGCATTTCCTTTATGTCAGGGTGCTGCAGAAACTCCTGAACCACAATATTTAAACAGTGGGCCATGCATGGAACACGAAAAAAACCACCATTCATGATGCATTTCACCACATTTGACCCATTGTCACTTGCTATGAACCCAGCTCTCAGGGAAAGAGGGTTTAACCATCTGTCAATTTCAGTCAGTACCATGTCCAACATGTTCTCACCAGTGTGTGAATAGGTCACACTGTGCATAGCAATTGTTGCATGCTGGCGAATTCCAGGAAGATTGCTACCATGACAATCCACCTTCCTGCACTGATTATTCACACTACCAGCATCACAAACAACGGCACTTGCGCCCAGTGTGCAGATATACACAGATATGAACTCCCTGCTGTTTTGCCACTTGTCCACATATCCATGCTTAAATGGATGAATGGAGAGGAGGAATTTTGAAGGGCATGTCTTACTGAGTCTGAGACAGTGCGAAACAACTCGGGAACAGCATGGGTAGAAAAGTATGTCCTGGATGGGACTTTCTATTTTGGACAGGCACGGGCAGCAAACCGCCGGAACCCAGAATTCTCCACAAAGGAGAAGGGCAAAGATTGATTGCCAGCATTTCAGCTACAGCAGCATTAAGTTCACGTGACACTGTATGATTCGAGGGGTACTTCAGCTTATGCGTAAAAACACTCTAACGTGGGCTGACTTAAACGTTTTACAGGGTGTGTGTTGTTGGTCACAAATGGTTGTGCTCTGTGATGAATGGCATTGGCAGGGGGTGGAGTGTGGACATTTGATGAAGACGGTTACACAGGTGATGATGACAAACCCAGAAATGATGTTATTTTTCCGGATTTGCCAACTAGGGTTGATGTACCACTTGCACTAGACATACTGCATTCACCACCACCACCACCACCAAAACTGCTTCTCTCACCAGCACTGGACAACATTTCAAAGTCATTATGGTCCTCCACCTCATCATGCCTGTAGTAATCCTCTGCTCTTATTGCCGCACTACTGCACACGTTTAATTTCCTACTGGACTTAACAGTTATGGAAGGGGATAACCTGCTGGCTATGGTTGTCACCGGTGATACGGGTGAACGCCCAAGTCTGGTATTAGCTGCCTGCTTGTGCTGGGTCCACAGAGCCAAGTGCCTATTCTTAAGATGCGTATGCTGTCCTTCTGTCCCAAGATGGCTCCCCTTTTTACCTCGACTCACACGCACATGGCAAACCTGATAGATTGCAACTGAATCATCATTTGCATCTTGAACAAAAAAATCCCAAACAAGTGTAACCCCTAGATGGCGCTATCCCAGGGGCTACTACCCCTGCCTGATTTGCCACTAACAGGTTGAGGGGCCTGGATCCAATGGCGGGTGCCTCCACCCAGAGGTCAGGGTTTGCAATAGTTAAACTAACTTGGTCACAGCCTCTGGGACACTGCAACCCCCTTTCTTCCACTAGTGGCCCACACAATATATCAGAATTACCTTCACAGTATACACTTACCCCCAGGTCTGGTTCCGGCACTGGGACCTCCTGTGAAATGAGATACAGTGCAACAATCACAGTACAGTACTTTAACATAACAAATACCTCAGGCAGTATAACTTTGCTGAAACAAGCAGCTCTGATTTATTTAGGGGATATAACAAGGACAGGGAAATCAGGTTAATTAGCTTATCACTCTAATAATCTACCTATGGCTCTGTGCACAGGCCTATCCCTATCAGTTACTGTCCCTGAGTACCCAAGCCCTAGTGGCTAGTCCAAACCGTGGCAGCTGGTAGGGCCCTTTCACACAGATAAAAGGAGAATTAAACAGTCAGCAGTACAGTAATCCATTTGGATTTAATGTGGCAATTCAACAGGGAGCCGACCTGAATTAGTACTCACGACCTCCAAATAAGATAGGGTCCTTCAATGTCAGCAGGGCTCACTTGAGGTACACAAACCTCTTCACACATCCATATAAAAGAAAGCACTATACCAGGCAGGCTGCATCTGTATCCGATGCAATTACTGCACAATACCCGGAGACACACAGCAGATTCAGTTCCTGACAGACCGAGTGCAATTTTCAGCAATTCCTCCAGTCTTCTACAGGGTGAGCCTGGTTTCTACTTTCAGAGATCCTTTGATTCTTTTCACAGGACAGATTCAGTCCTAACAAGCTGTTACACAAGCTGCAGACCCGGAATTCTGGGCCTTACACACGTTTGACTAAAACTGCACACTGAAAAAGCACAGGGCTCCTTCCTTCTTCACTGCCAAAGCTCAACTGAAACTCCAACCGACAAAACCGGGCACTTCCTTTGAGTTCCTCCCAGTTCTTGACTGGATTGGCTGTCACTCAATAGACTGCTGCTGTTGGTCCAAAAGGCACTGAAGTCTAAACTACATCTCCCAGAGTCACTGCCCATACAATCCTCTTGTGGCTGGCTCAGATTATGAGTCCAAGTTCTGATTCGTCCAAGGCACCATTTTAGAGCTAGCTTACCCCACACTGATTGGTCCAGTTCAGCAGTTCAAAACTAGAATGGGGAACTAGCAGACACAGTTCTGACTGCAAAGAAAGCAGGTTAGACAAACTGTAATTTCATTATTACTCTAAATAATTTCTGGCAAACAGTTACATCTTCAGATAGGTTCCCTTTGCACTCCTAGTGACTGCAAAATGAAGTGAATTGGCAGCAGCTCGAGTGGTACTCAGAGAAGCACACAGTCCCCATACAAACTAATTATGTCTGCAAGCAGACAGCTCTTAAAGAGACAGTACCAGAGGCTCTAAAAACACTCACTGATAAATGGCTTAAATGCCAAACACCATTCAGGCTTGGAGCATTCAAGCAAGCTCCTGGAAGTCTTTTGGGAACCCCATTTGCAGGGGGTTACACCTTCCTGGCTTGGGAAAGCTTGACGTCGCGTCAAGCAGTACCCCATAAGTTTTAACTGCAACCGTATACATTTGCATTAGGCTCACACATGTAATCATCAGTCAATATATCATTTTACCAAGAACACATTTCTGAAACATTGCAGTACGTCACTCTTTACACAGTATTACACACATTGTATCATAACTCAAGTTATTACCTCTTGTACATGAAACCTGAGAGAGGGGCCCTCCCTATCAGTTACCTTTTGGGGCTGGATGGGCAGGCACCATAATTAGAGGGCAACACAAGTAACTTGGAGTTAGCACTGATGCTCAGTTTGGGCAATGAGCTCGGGGACACATACACCCCTTTATGGACAACATTGAGAGGCAAGTCCACAGGCCTCCCAAGTGAATCATAACTGAGGTGCACCACAGGCTTTACAGCTCGACCAGTCTTTCTAGGGGGAACTGTTATAGTCTCTGCACTCTGAGCCTCATTTTCAGCATTGTCCTCACTTGTCAGGGGAGTCTCCATGGGGTAGAGAGGGCTAGAACTTGGGGCACTTTCAGCTCCAGGAGTTACAGTTTCTGAGTCCACAACATTTGGCTCACATGGAAGCTTTCGGACACTGGCAGTGGACTGTCAGGGCACTCAAAATACTCTTCTTGTTAGGTTATCACCAGCCTGAGAGGCGGTAGTAGGGGCCTGGGCAACTGACCTTGCCACAAAGGGCGTGAATTAGCATTTTAGTGCCCTCACTGGGATCATGTCGTGCACCTCTTAACCACAGATTTCTTCTCGAAGCTCTCCTTGTAGCCTATATGCAACTTTGTCAGTGTCTTTGGGGACTGGCATTCCTTTCATGTGCCCATCTTTCCCACAATTATAGCAAAACATACTTTCTGGAGTTGAGCTGGCCGAGGCGCCACACTGGGAGCCAGGGGCGCGGGTATTACTAACTGGAAACCTGGGTGCCATCTCTGTCTGGGCGTGATAAGCATTTGGAGACATCTCGTCAGTTTCTCCACTTCCATGGTCAAGGAATTGAGTTTGGAGCTGTTATCAGCAGGAGATACATGGGTGGGTACCCCACCCCCATAGCAGATGCAGTCGGATATAGGTCAGGGCCCGTACTTGCAGGCGTGGCCTTCATAAAGGGACTGTTTTGAATTCCCCGGATCTCTCTCAACAGTTCGCCCCTTGTGGCATATCTTTTCCTTGTCAGAGCACTCATTGACTGTCAACCTCTGCCCTGAACTTCACTTGATGGGTCACCCTCAGTCACTCGGGTCGTAGCCACAGCTGCTGGTGCAGGTACCTCCCGAGGTCGCCTTTTCTCAACTCCTCGAATTTCTCTCATTAACTCATCATAGGAGGGTGGGGATTCCAGTCGATTTGCCAGGCGTAACTGAAGCAACAGCAGTTCTGAGAAGGGGGCAGACTTAAGGATTCTGTCCAGTCTGGTTCGGTCCAGTTCAATCGCTGGCAAACTACCCTTTCTGAGGCATTCTTGCAACAATTTTTCCAGCCGAGACATACACAGACAACAACTCCTCTTGGTACTGTTGTGCATTTCTTACTCCACCATAGGTCCTCATCAGAATCACGGCTCCATACACATTCTCCAAGGCCTCAAGATAGGCCTGTGCAGTCGCTACAGGGTTACTGGCCCGTTTAGCGCGGATGGTACGGCCAGGACCTCGAGCTCTCACTAACCCTCTTCGCTTTTCGCCTTCGAGCATTGCCATTCTAGCACTTGGGGGCAACATAGTCTATCCAGGTCTCCCAGTCATCCTCCCTTGGGGGTGGGAGGTGCCAGAGAAGATCCTCAACCTTGGTAAAGTCGTGACTAATGGCAGGTGCAGAAATAGGAGTCTGCATTGGTTCAGCCACCATTACGGGCACTGGAGCAGGAGAGGATGTTGGGGAGGAACACTTCGGTGGCAAGAATAGTTTCTTCAAGTCCTCCACAGTTTTCCCCTCTCCCAGCAACCATTCAGCAAATTTCTCCTCAAAAGTTTCAGATAGTGGTGGGGGCTGATTCCCCCCCGGGTCTTTACTGTCCTTAGTTATCACTCTCCAAGCAGTGAGGGCTCCCTCTGGGGTAATGGTCTGTGGCACTTTGGAGCTATCTATGGGATCCTTAAACTCTACTAGGGCCAGGAAAGTGTGGGTGAGCAGATTAGCATGCCGACCCACCACCACAGGGTTTTGTAAACCTTCCACCTTGGAAAGTACTCCTGCACAGTGTCCGTGATGATACCCAGGGGATGTCCAGGATAAGCATAGCATTTTGGGGTCGATCTCCTCCCCAGTACACCACCCACCAGCCGTGCACAGCCACTTCTGTCGGGTACCCATTTTTTCTTAACAGTGGTTGTAAATGGCCACTAGAGGACACACAATCCCAGCGGTGAGCCTCCAAGATGTAACCCCTAGATGGCGCTATCCCAGGAGCTACTACCCCTGCCTGATTTGCCACTAACAGGTTGAGGGGCCTGGATCCAATGGCGGGTGCCTCCACCCAGAGGTCAGGGTTTGCAATAGTTAAACTAACTTGGTCACAGCCCTCTGGGACACTGCAACCCCCCTTTCTTCCCACTAGTGGCCCACACAATATATCAGAATTACCTTCACAGTATACACTTACCCCAGGTCTGGTTCCGCACTGGGACCTCCTGTGAAATGAGATACAGTGCAACAATCACAGTACAGTACTTTAACATAGACAAATACCTCAGGCAGTATAACTTTGCTGAAACAAGCAGCTCTGATTTATTTAGGGGATATAACAAGGACAGGGGAAATCAGGTTAATTAGCTTATCACTCTAATAATCTACCTATGGCTCTGTGCAAGCCTATCCCTATCAGTTACGGTCCCTGGTACCCAAGCCCTAGTGGCTAGTCCAAACCATGGAGCTGGTAGGGCCCTTTCACACAGATAAAAGGAGAATTAAACAGTCAGCAGTACAGTAATTCCATTTGGATTTAATGTGGCAATTCAACAGGGAGCGACCCTGAATTAGTACTCACGACCTCCAAATAAGATAGGGTCCTTCAATGTCAGCAGGGCTCACTTGAGGTACACAAACCTCTTCACACATCCATATAAAAGAAAGCACTATACCAGGCAGGCTGCATCTGTATCCCGATCGCAATTACTGCACAATACCCGGGAGAACACACAGCAGATTCAGTTCTGACAGACCGAGTGCAATTTTCAGCAATTCCTCCAGTCTTCTACAGGGTGAGCCTGGTTTCTACTCTTCAGAGATCCTTTGATTCTTTTCACAGGATGATTCAGTCCTAACAAGCTGTTACACAAGCTGCAGACCGGAACTCTGGGCCTACACACGTTTTTGACTAAAACTGCACACTGAAAAAGCACAGGGCTCCTTCCTTCTTCACTGCCAAAGCTCAACTGAAACTCCAACCGACAAAACCGCACTTCTTTGAGTTCCTCCCAGTTCTTGACTGGATTGGCTGTCACTCACAATAGACTGCTGCTGTTGGTCCAAAAGGCACTGAAGTCTAAACTACATCTCCCAGAGTCACTGCCCATACAATCCTCTTGTGGCTGGCTCAGATTATGAGTCCAAGTTCTGATTCGTCCAAGGCACCATTTTAGAGCTAGCTTACCCCACACTGATTGGTCCAGTTCAGCAGTTCAAAACTAGAATGGGAACTAGCAGACACAGTTCTGACTGCAAAGAAAGCAGGTTAGACAAACTGTAATTTCATTATTACTCTAAATAATTTCTGCAAACAGTTACATCTTTCAGATAGGTTCCTTTGCACTCTAGTGACTGCAAAATGAAGTGAATTGAGCAGCAGTCGAGTGGTACCAGAGAAGCACACAGTCCCCCATACAAACTCAATTATGTCTGCAAGCAGACAGCTCTTAAAGAGACAGTACCAGAGGCTCTAAAAACACTCACTGATAAATGGCTTAAATGCCAAACACCATTCAGGCTTGGAGCATTCAAGCAAGCTCCTGGAAGTCTTTTGGGAACCCCATTTGCAGGGGGGTTACACAAGGGACTGTGATTCTCTGCTTTTAACATGTCCATGATGATGTGGCTTATTTAAGTCTGTTATTTTAAGCACTGAAGTGGGGGGGGGGCACGTGATATTTCTGGCACTGCACACCTGGACTGCAACTGACCACCACGACTACCTATCATATTGAGTACTGTCATCATCATCATCATCCACTAAAACTGGTAAATCACAAGTTTTTATGGGGGGGGGGGATTCCTGCAAACAGATTCAGAAATTTCAGACACAGCCACTTTTAATTTATTTTTCTCCGGTTCCCAACCGGGGTCAATTAAATCATCATCATATTCATCAACGTCACTGTCACACACACATCCACATCTTCTGCTTGAGTGCCAACATGTGGACTGCATGTTGCAGCAACAGCAACATCGTCATCATCAGCATCATCACATTCATCATCAGCATCTACACCACCATCTGATATTTTTTCATCACACTGTGAATCACTGTAGCATGGAAAATGAGTGACGTTAAGTGCCACGGTGGATGGAATATCGCATTGTATGCTATCATTGACAATATCATCAGAATCAGGTTCAGTTAATGGTATGTTACTAGGAAGTATGACATCATCTACGCTGTCACTCACTTGCACTGCTTCACACTCAATATGTTTGGATACGGTACACTGGTCGGAATTAGAATTTGATGCAACAATGCTAATACTACCTCCACCACCACTAATACCAGTAACACTAACACCACCAGCCGGGAAAACATCATCTCTTCCAACTATCAGTGAAGCTACTGATTGGGTTGTAAAAAACATTGCAGGAGAAATACCTTTCCTCACATCAGCAATGCACTTCTCTGTCTGCGTACTACTACCACACCACAGACCCTCTTACTGCCAACATTGCCATGGCCAGAAACAGCTTTACTTGCACATCTCTTTGCAGGCATTTTGGGAGATCAACCACAATATTATTATCAAATTCAGATTTTGATACATTCACTTTCTGACTGGAGCGTCGCTACTCGCTACTATTGCTAGCTGGATGTGAAGCAAAATAAACAACTGTGGCTTCAGCAACAGATAAGGGACTACTGTGTTGTGACACTGTCACGGAATTAAAACAACTTCAGTAATCAGTGGTTCTGATGGGGTCACAAAAACAATCCAGTCTGGTAAAAAATACCTTTTCAACGTGGGGGGGGGGCACTGAATACAGACAGTGTTGATTTTTATGGCACTACAAGGAGCAACACTTAAGAAAAGAGAACACGATCGCAGTACAAAATCAGGCAGCTGCAGTGGATAGCAGGTTCACAGTGCTGCACTTAGTTGCACTTACACTGATCTGTGTCACAAATTTTAAAAGGTATATTATATTTGAAGCACACAATGCTGCACACACAACACAGAACACTTTGTGTACAATGCTGAATGAGGAATGCGATGCAAATGCAAAAGTTCAGTGTACTCAGTGCCATGTAATGTAAATTTGTAATTTAAACAACCTGACCTCATGAAATGCTGCACCACATTCACACAACAAGCAGCAAGAAAATGTGTACTATCTAGGGTTGCCACCTTTGGATGGGGCAAAAACTGGATCCTAAGCTCCGCCTCTGGCCCCACCCCTTTTCGTGACTCATCGTGCATTGTTCCTCCTAGAAGGCCATTTGTATTGTCAATAAAAGACAACACTTAAAGCAGTAGTTCAACAAAAATGTTAAGATACTGTTCTGTACCTGTTAAAGTTACTTTCCTAGGTTCTTCCTAGTCATCCATTTACTTACGTATTTATTTATTGACACTGGTTTACCAAATAAACATACAGAGATAAAAGAGATATCATTTATAGATATGATCTGGGGGCAGACAAGGGAAATACTGTAAATAGCATACACCAGTATACATGGTATATAATAATACATAAGAAATTGTTTCCTGTAATGTGTACTTTATATATTTTTGTGGCCCCATTCCCTGTTCATGTCCACAGTACTGTTTCAAAGCCAAAGAAGTGACCATTCTTTTTTCTTGAGGGAAAAAAAAATAATTTAAAACATTTAAAAATGCCTAAATTCTGTTAGAGATGAAAATGTTTACCAGCAAATGAAAGTGGAAGACAACTGGCTCTGTTACTGTTACAAAAGGTGGTGGCAGCTGTGATGCTATGCCACTTTAAGATGCAGTGGAAAAGATTAGGTTAAGTAAGTGTTAATGGTGTTAATGGCAATACTTTACACCTCCCAGGCTGAATGCTTTCATAAACAAAGGATTATATTAACAACAGAACTTGTCTGTAACCTGGACATGTAGCTGAAACAATGAATAATACAACAACATTTGTTTCAAAAGTATGTGAGCACTCAAAATGGCTCAAAAACCTGACCAGCATAGAGCAAAACTGGATTACCTGATAGGGACCTTGAAAACCTGATCACCAGGTAAAAAACCTGACAGGTGGTAACCCTAGTACTATCGCTGACAATTTTACTATGAGTGCAGTAACACAGTCAGTTATATAACAAAAATATTACCAAAACACAAAGAAATCACTAGTTCTCCAGCTTAAATCTACCTACACACAGATACACCCCTTCCCCACACAGCACACTTCACTGTCTTTCACCACACACACTCAATGTTGTAAATTGACATTCAAAATCCACACACAAACAAAAACGCTCGATGATGTGAGCACAGGAGGATTTCCTACAATCGATGAACTACAGTTGGATCCCCCCCCAAAAAAAGCAAAAATGCTTTTCGAACACCTTTTAAAAGATTCCTACAGACAGCTATCAGAGCACACTGTCTCCTACACCTTCCTACTCATACTACCTCAAACTGAGACTGTGCAGATCAATATAGAGCCCATGTGACCTGAACTCCCATGAATCACTGCAAAATCCTCCTTCAGAGCTCAAAAACAAGGTGAATTGAGCTGCCACCAATGTACTTCACCTTAAAAATTGAAAGAGAAGTGACCAGTGGAGGCAGAATAACGAGAAGTAGCTGTTTTCAATGCACTTGTTCCTCATTACTCTTGAAAGTACTCCGCTTCACATTGTGGAGCACTCCATGATCCGCCTTTGCTCCATTGAATCATTTCGGAGTGGATTAATCCACTTCGCCCACCACTACTTGGCATCATTTTCAAATGCTGTAATAAAAAGTTTTTCATAGTTCACAGCCAGTTATTACGGCATAGGTGTCAGTCAAACTCACTGTAGTTAAAAAAACCTTTTTCCTCTTGCACTCCTCAGCCCAGTCATAAAACTGCCATTGTGGTAGCCATGCACTACACAGCATTCAATTTCTTTTCAGAGACTGTTAAAAAAAGACATTTGACACAAACTTGGAGAAAAATCTTTTGGAAAAGAACATTTTTCTTTGATAGACTTATTGCAGGTTTCGGTGTGTCTTCAACACGGTCCTTGACACATTATTACATCTGTGAGGCAGACAGAAGTACTGTAGACCAGAAAAAAAAATCACAGTCGAGGTTAAAACTAACAGTGATACCACTCAGCTTCATTTTGTCAAAGAACAACAGAACTGCAGCACAGCCATCATAACAGCAAGAGACTTCAAGTTAGTTTAGCAATATTGTACAAAAATTTGTGAAAAATGAAGCATTACTGAGATCCTAATACAGGAACTTGTGAACCAATCATTATATCAACTACTATAATCTATGAGGTGTCTACAGAATGAGGAGAGACCTGCAGAAGCCTGAAGAATGGTCAAGGGTTTGGCAGTTGAAATTCAATGCAAAGAAGTGCAAGATAATGCATATGGGGCACAAAAACCCTGGAACAACATATCAGTTGGGGAGTGAGGATATAGCATGCATCAAGCAGGAAAGGGACCTTGGAGTTATCATCTCTGATGTCCTCAAGGTAGGGAAACAGTGTGACAAGGCAGCAGGTGAAGCAAATAGGATGCTAGGATGCATAAGCAGGGGCATCACCAGCAGGAAAAAGGAGGTAATAATTCCACTATGCAAGACACTGGTGCGGCTCCACCTGGAGTACAGTGCACAGTTCTGCAGACCTTACCTACATAAGGACATAGACAGGGTAGAGAAGGTTCAGAAGAGGGCAACAAAGATGGTACCGGGATTGTATCACAAGTCCTATGAGGACAGGTTGAAGGACTTGAATATGTACTTCCTGGAGGAGAGGAGGGAAGAGAGGGGATATGATAGAGACATACAAGTACCTTACATAGAGGAACAGGGTGCAGGAATACACTATTTTCCTGCAAAAAAAGATGTTCCAGTACTAGACAGCATGGGATGAAGTTGGAGGGAAGGCGATTCAGAGGAAATGTGAGAAAGAATTTCTTCACAGAAAGGGTGTTGGACAATGTAAGGAAATGAAGTAATGTTGCTATAAGAATTACTGCTGTTTATTCTGTACTACATCTTTAAGAGGCCCCTGACCCTTGGAGAGACATCTCTCAGGATGCTCGGATGGTCAGTGAGAGATAAGCAAGCCTGCTAACTGTGAGTATAGTCTTCCTTTGTACAGTGCAGTCTACAGTAAAGTGAGTCGAGCTAAACCTTTAAGTCTGCTGTCTAATCATTACATGGTGTCAGAATGGAGAAATTAACAAACCCCATGCCTTGTTACTACACGGCAACATGAAAGAGAATTGGCAGAGGTTTAAGCAACATTTCACATTTTGCATAGTAGCCAGTGGTATTGAAGAGAAATCAAAGAAAAACCAAGCAATGACTTTTCTTAATCTAGCTGGGCCATCAGCAGTGGAAGTATACAACACATTCAAATGGCAGCAAGCAGCAGATATGGATGATCTGGACAAGATCATGGACAAGTCTGAAACATACTGCAGCCCCAAAAGGAACCTAACCTACGAAAGACATCTGTTTGTGAGTAGACACCAAGGCCACGTTGAGTCCATAGATGCCTATGTAACAGATTTAAGATTGAAACCAGTCTTGTGAATATGGGGAACTGACAGATTCCCTAATTTGTGACAAATTAGTTGTGGGATACAAAGTGAGCAAGTTAAACGAAGGCTACTGTGTCAAGAAAACTTGACCTTAGAAAATGCATTAACCATTTACAGGGCTGCAGAGCACAGTGGAGCTCAATTTAAATATATTTAGGAGACATCACAGGAAAACAGTCTTGTGCATGCTACCTTAGTCAGAAAAGATTCCAGAATTTGAGAGTGCAAAGGAGCCAAAAGCACTAAATAAATGTCTCACGCAAGTAAAGACCAAGAACCAAAAGGAGCATTTCATAGTGAAAAAACACTCAGACTTTAATAAGGTCTTTACAAATCAGTGTATAATAAACAGCTACTGCAAAGTGAATGATGCAAAAATGAAGAACACCCCTTGCGCCTCGACTCCCACTCTTGGCACACCCTCAAATGCCAATAAATTCAAATGTGGGAAGTGTGGCAGACTTCATGAGCCCAGACAGTGCCCAGCATTCAGACAGCATTGCAGAAAGTGTAACCAGAGTAATCACTTTGCAAAGATGTGTCATGCAACTGGGTATCCATCTGTGCACGTGATTAATGAAGGCTCGAGCAGACAGACTGATGGTGAAAGTACTTTTTGTATAGACACGCTAAAGTCAGATACAGCCCACACAGAGTGGAATATACAGTTAACCATTAATGGCCAGGCTGTGAACTTTAAGCTGGACACAGTAGCACAATGCAATGTACTGCCCCTGCCCCTCTATAAACAGCTGTCTAAAGAAGCCATTCAGCGGACAAGGGCAAAACTAGTTTCCTATTCAGGACACAAATTAGATGTCTGTGGGAAAGCAACTCTACCAGCAAGTTTTAAAAATAAGTACCATCTAATCACTTTCCAAGTGGTTAATGGTCAGGTTACTCCAGTGCTAGGGCTCTAAACTGCTCAGAAATGAAACTAGTGAAGAAAATACTCTCAGTAACTAATACTGACAAGCCAGTAGACAGCACCGATGATATGCTGTCACAGTTTTTGGATGTTTTTGAAAAACTATGGTGCCTGAGGGGGAGCATCACGTAAAGGTTGACAAGTCCATACCTCCTGTGATTCAACCCCCCAGGAAGCTTCCGTATCACGCATTAGTTACGGGAAACTGGCAGAATTTTACACAGAAATGAACAATGACCCGATACTCCAAAAACTTAAGGAAGTCATACTGCATGGATGGCCTCGTGAGAAAGCTAAGCTCGAGCTGGAACTCCGACCATACTGCCACTTTCAGGAAGACATCACCATAGAAAAGGGACTCCTGCTGAAAGGCAAAAGACTCATCGTACCAAGATCAATGAGAAAAGAGACATTGGTCAAACTATATAGCAGCTACTTAGGCATTGAGAAGTACAACAGAAGAGCAAGGGACATTCTATTCTGGCCAAATATCAACAACCAGATAAGTGACCTGATCACTAAGTGTGAAGTTTGCAATCATTACAGGAGAGCTCAACCAAAGGAACCGATGCAGAGTTATGACATACCTGACAGGCCATGGCAGAAGGTCGGAGCAGACATCTTTGAGTTTGACAAGGAAATCTGCCTAGCGATGGTGGATTACTACTCAAAGTTCATAGAGATCTCTCGAATGCCAAACCTGATCAGCAAAACTGTTATAAGCCACATCAAACCACAGTATGCACGCCATGGCATTCCAAAAGTCCTAATAACAGACAATGGGCCCCAATTTTCATGCGCTGAATTTGCAAGTTTCATTGAAAGTTACAATTTTGAGCACTTCACCTCAACACCAAGGTACCCATAAAGTAATGGGCTTGGGGAAAGAGGCATTCAGACTGCTAAGAGGCTCTTCAAGAAAGCCAAAAGTGATCATAAAGTTCCACACCTGGCCTTACTGGACCTGAGGAACATCCCCATAGAGGGTCTGGGTTCTCCAGCTCAGCTGCTCATGAGCAGGAGAACTAGGACCCTGATGCCCACTAGGCAAGCCCTGCTCTGACCACAACTTGTAGGCAAAGACATCCATGCTAATCTCGTACAGAAGCAAGAAAGGCAAAAGTTCTACTACGACCAACATGCCAAGCCCTTTCCAAGCCTGTCCCCTGGACAGCTAGTATGGATGAGAACAACGGACAAGGAGTGGACACCTGCTGTAGTCATCACACCTGCCAAGGAGCCACAATCATACATTGTCAAGGCTGATGGCAAGAAATATCAGAGAAACGAGAGCGAGAGAGACAGATACTACGCAATCCTGACCCCAGACCGAAGTGCCAATAGAAGCAACAGAGACGCAGATTAAGATTGGGACTCATTCAATGCAGAGACCTGGCCTATTAACTATGATTCCAATAGCTTCAGCGGAGAAGCAGCCCATGGTGAGTACATCCTCAGAGGCTCCACTGGTGACCGACAAACCAACAACCCCAATGGAGTTGGTGCAGGGCCTACCTCACAAGTCGATAAGTCATGAAGCCAGCCCGATCGCGAGACAAGTGAGTGGCAAAGTGATATGGAAGCCAGCAAGATATTTGCAGGACTGAATTACAGTGACTGTTAACCACTACTGAATACTGCATGTGCCTGTTTAGCTCAATAACTGACTGCCTTGAATTTTTAGTTCCAGTAGTGCTTTATTAAACTACTTAACTTGCATGGCATTCTAGACTTACAAGGGGAGATGTAAGGAAATGAAGTAATGTTGCTTTAAGAATTACTGCTGTTTATTCTGTGCTGTGTCTTTAAGAGGCCCCTGACTCTTGGAGAGACATCTCCAGGATGCTCGGATGGTCAGTGAGAGATAAGCAAGCCTGCCAACTGTAAGAACAGTCTTTCTTTGTACAGTGCAGCCTACAGTAAAGTGAGTAGAGCTAAACCTTTAAGTCTGTCGTCTGATCATTACAGACAAGGGGAACACCCTGCCAGAGGAAGTGGTGGGGGCTGAAACAATCATGGGATTTAAGAATACATGGAATAGACATGAGGGAATTCTGGACATCAGGTGTAAGGGGTAACAGATTTCTAGGAAAACATAAAGTGAACTTACAAGCTCAAAAAGGAGACTGGGTGGGCCATAAACCCTTATCTGCTGACAATGTCTATGTATCTATGTATCTACGTACATTATTCTTTTTTATGCACACCCTTGGTGTGTGATACCATCACAAACCACTCGTACTTTGCACTTGTGGTTTATGGCATCACACGGTACAAATGTGGGGGAAAAAACTCATAATGTTCAACACCCCATACATTATTTGATATGTTATGTCTGCCCCCTGTACTAGGACAGGCACACTCAGCACTAGTTGGGAGTCAAACCAGGGATTCTGACTACCAAAGGAAGACACTCTAAGCATTCAGCTAATGTTAAACCCTTCCTTCCTTCCCCATTCAGCTGGGAGGTTAAAGAGCTCCCGGCTGTTATGCTTGCTGTCCCATAGACCCCTAGTATAGATCTCTTTTCTTGTTGCAATTACTCAGCATTACTTTGGCTCTGTTATTTAAAGCTTTCACCACTAGATGGCACTACTTTGGAAATGATCTTTTCAGTTCAGTTCAGTTCCGTTTATTGTAAGGGATAAATTTCATTGAGAACGGTCATTCACAAGGACATCTCTTATACAAAATAACTAATCTTCACACTCAATCAAGACTAGAAGTACAGAAATAACTAATCATGACAAGCAATACTACTGCACAAAACTTGCCTGCCTCAGATTTTAATATAACAAAACTAACAAGCCGTGGTCAATGCTAATGTTTGCCTGCAAGTTTTAGTACTGACATCGTTATAGTTACTATGTGACAGCGGGAAAATCAATAAAAAAAAAGACGTACTTGCTCCAGTGGAGTAGTGAAATTCTGAGCACATGACAAATGGGGTGGTGCACACATACTGTGTGCGCACGTGCACACACAGGCACACAGACACAGACACAGACACACATACACACACACACACACACACAGCTCTGTTCTGGCATTAATACAGGGCCCTATGTGAAGCAGCAGATGCACTAGGCAGGAGTACAGGCCTGTAGCTTTCTTCAGATATAGGACCTACAGCAAAAACAGAATTTGTCAGCAGAAAAGGACCGTTTGGTCCACCCAGTCTGCTTAGATGTTCCCTGCCTAATCTGTCTCTGCAGATCCTAACTGGTCTTCAGTGAGCCTCTCTCCCTTCTCCCTGCCTATTTTCCAATATACCCTAATGTCTATTCCACGCATGCTTAAAGCCACCCACTGTTTTCGCCTCCACCACTTCCGCTAGCAGTCTGTTCCAGGTGTCTGCCACCCTTTCATAAATGAGAATTTCTTTACAACCCCCTTAAACTCCCCTCCCCCAAGCTTCATTACATGCCCCTTGGTCCTGGTGCTCTTTCAGATTTGAAAGAAATTCTCTTCCTGCACTCCATTCACCCCTGTGAGGTACTTGAAGATCTCTATCATGTCACCTCCTGCTGGGCACGGTGCCAGACTTGTAGCTTGCTTTTTACTTAGCCCTGCAGGCCCTTCGTGAACAATCAGACCCTTTTGGGGACAAGGCCAGACTTGTAGGTTGCTTCATGTAGAGCCCTGTGGGCACTGAAAGATGCCACAGACCTGCAGGGAATGGCACCCAGATCTGAAGCATGTTTCATGCAGGACCCATTGGGCACTACATAAAGTGGAGGACCTGTTGGATAGTTGAAAGGCAGTGGTAAGTAGCAAATTTAAGGCCAGCCCATTCCCCATTGGCAGTGAGGGCTGAGGTGTTAGATGCTATGCTGCAGAAGCCAGCAACCCAGGCTCATGAGCGAGCTTGGGTTGCCGGAAGTTGGCCAAGAGGAGAGGACTGAGCAGTCGGATGACTGTTTTCTTCTGCTGGGGAGGATGAGTTGTGGTTCCTTGGTATCAGTGATTCCCAGCAAATGCTGGGTATGCTACACCCAGGGATCAGATCAGGAAAGGGTGGAGGTGATGGTGGATGTCCATGGGCTGGGTGCGGGAGCTTGCCCATCTCGTGCTGGACAGCATTGCATGTCTGCACTTCCACGGGTCATGCACGTGGAACAAGGGAAAGCCTTGTCCCCTGAGTATTCAATGATGCACCACAGTCCCCATGCTCACCACCTAATCCTACTTGCCAAGTCCCCGATATCCTCCAACCCTCGCCCTGCCTAAAGACAATTGGATTTAAGGAGCACCGATGGAGTAGTGGTGGCCCTGCCCTGGGGGGGCGGTACAAGCCAGGAGTTTTGCTGCAGGTAGATGTGGAGTGTTTGGAGCACCAGGGGAGGGACTCAGGTTGTGGGCTCTCAGGCTGAGTGGGAGAAAGCCAGGTGATGTCTGAGGGAGTCTCAGGGAGCGGTAACTGGAGGGAAAAAAGTCTAAACACACAAAAAAAGGTGGCAAATATACCCACAAACTGTGTCACTGCCAGGATCAGGTTTTTTTTTGGGGGTGGGGCTGGAGATAAATTACTGTACAGTGGATTTTATGTGTACCAGTATTGCCAGCATCAGCCTGGGGGAAGGTTTCAGGCAGGTACAGGAATTGCCGCACGATAGCTTTCATGCTTATCAGTGCCGTCTGTGTCAGCTTAGGGAAAGGTACAGACCTGGTAGCAAACAGCAGTTTTCATGCTTACTGACACTGTATGACAGCTGGGAAGGGTTTTTTAGATGGGTAGAAAATTCACTGTGCAGTGGCTTTCATGGTTACCAGCACGACAGTATTACTGGTGTCAGCTGGGGGGAGATTTGGGTGGCAAGAGAAATTGTGGCACAGTGATGTTTTATGCTTATCAACACTGCTGTTATGAGCTGAGGGACATGGGGCAGGTAACAAAATCACCACACAGTGACTTTCATGCTTACCAGTGTGACTGTGTCAGCTGAGAAGGGTTTCAGGCTGGCAGAGAAATTAATACACAGAGGCTTTCAAGCTTGCTGGCACTGCTGCGTCAGGTGTGTGTGTGTGGGGTCATGTGATTACAGAAATTGCAGCACAGTGGCTTACATGCTTTGCAGTGCTGCCAGTATCAACTCAGGGAGAGGGTTTCAGCTGGGTAGGGAAATTGCCACTCAGCAGCTTTAATGTGTACCGGCCCGGCTATGTCAGGTGGGGGGATCGAAGATTGAGAAATTGTCTAGACTTTCACGCTTAGCGGTGCTGCTGTTGTCAGCTGAAGGGAGATTGGATGGGTCAAGAAATCTCTGCACAGTGGCTTTCATGATTACTGGTACTGCAATTGTCAGCTAGGAGATTTGGACAGTTAGAGAAATCACTATACAGTGGCTTTCATGCTTACTGACACTGCCTTGCTAGTGCTTCTGACAGCAGCAGGAGGGGGTCAAGTAGGGAGAGAAATTGCCACACAGTGGCTTTCATGCTTAGTGGCACTGCTGTAAAAGTGTGGGGTTCAGGCAGGTAAGAAACAATCACCTCAGTGGCTTTCATGGTGTTGCTGCTGTCAGCTAGGGATGGGGGATCGAGTGTGTAGCAAAGTACACTAGAGTCTCACCTACCTCTAGTACAAGGCTCTGGGTTTTAGGCAAGTGTATCAGAATCTTGGAAAAGTGCAGAGTTACCATCAAAAGTCTATTTCAGAGCAAAACTGTAGCCCTAGCATCAGTTATTTCTTCTGCTTTCAGTCAGGATACAGTCTATTAGAGCTGGGCCAGTGGCAACTTTAAAGGCCTGTTTATTCACCTTATTGTATCACTATGCGTGATGCAACAAAGCTACCAACATTTCGAAGCTTTAAACTGGGACATGTCATAATTTATCATTTCTTTTTTTGTTTGTTTGTTTAGCGAGACACCCTAACCGTAACCCCTAATGCATCCCTGCCCTCAACACTGGTAAGCACATATTCATACACAGCAAGGAAAATTTCAGTTCTTGGAGAAATAAGACTGTCAGACAGAGTCAGTCAGTCAAACTTGAATGCCGTACTGCTTCAAACACGGTTGCTGTAGGGACAAACGGAATTGATTCCATTGTTTCCAAAAGGCATAAACTTCTTTTAAAACTGGAGAAGTGCCACATCACATCATATTCCTAAGTACCCAAGAAACCTCTGCGCCTGATGATCCAAACTGACTGTGACCCACCATCTCGTGTCATTTGCTCCCTCATGGGGTGGAGAAGGCTGTGCCACACATCACAACAAAATATGGAGCTGAATAGTGATGCCAACATCAGGGTCGGACTCAGCCCAGCTCCCTCCATGAGGGGTTGCGAAGATTGATGGGAGATGGCGAGCACCTGGTCTGTCTGGACCGATTTCAGCTGACTGGAATTCATGGATATTGTGAAGATCATCCAGACTTTACGTGTTGTAGTTTGGATCCGGGCCCTACTCACCTATTAGTGGGTTGTGTAGATGCTATCTGCCCAATCCTAGCTGAAATTGTATGGAGATCTTTGGAGAGGGGAGTCTTTCCAGACCCCCTAAAGGAGGCAGTTACTCGATCACTCCTTAAAAAACCCTCCTTGGATCCCAACGATTCAGTTAACTACCAACCTGTCTCTAACCTTCCTTTTATGGGGAAGATGATTGAGAAGGTGGTTGTGTTGCAGCTGGATGATCACCTTGTTACTCACAATGTCTATGAAGTTCTCCAGGATGGTTTTAGGAAGAGGCATAGCACTGAGACAGCCCTTATTCAGGTACTTAATGATCTCCTTATGGCGAGAGATCGAAAGGTTTGTACCATCTTGGTCCTTCTTGATCTCTCAGCAGCCTTTGACACTGTGGACCATGGGGTGCTTCTGGAGACCCTACGGTTCCTCTGTGGACTGTTGGGTACAGTCCTCGAATGGTTTTGATCTTTCCTCATAGGTAGGTCCTAGAGGGTGGTTACCGGAATTTATTACTTTGATGCCCTCCCCCTATCCTGCGGGATGCTGCAGGGCTCCATATTGGCATCCATGTTGTTCGCAGTTTATATGCTGCCATTGGGAGATATCATTAGATGATATGGCTTGAGTTTTCACTGCTACGCAGCTGATACTTAGCTGTATATATCTTTTGTGCCCAGACAGGTTGATGCTGTCTTCGCACTAAATAGTTGCCTCTCTGAAATCAAAGACTGGATGAATTTGAGTTGGCTGAGACTGAATCCGGATAAGGTGAGATGTTGGTTGTGGACCCGGGTCGCCAGGGGGTGGGTTCTGGAGCTGGGCACATGTCGGGCCTATGGCTTGATGGTATCCAGCTCACTACCTCAAATCGGGTGCATAACCTGGGCATTATTTTTGATGATGGTCTGACTCTGAAATTTCAGGTATCGGCTGTGGTTAAATCCTCATTATACCATCTGAGGAATATCGCCTGGGTGAAACACCTAGTTCCTTCAGGTGACCTTCCAACACTCGTCCATGCCTTTATTACTACCCGTTTGTGACTATTGGAATGCCCTATACCTAGGGCTATCTGGGGCTGATATCTTCCACTTACAGCTAGCGCAGAATGCTGCGGCCAGGCTGCTGACTGGCACTTCTAGGGCCAGTCATATTATGCCTGTGCTGTGCAAACTGCACTGGCTGCATGTTCAGTGGTGGATCACCTATAAGATAGGCTTGCTTACCTTCAAGGCCCTACATGAACAGGGACCTAACTACCTGAAAGATCTCCTGGTTTCCTACTCCCCAAATCGTCCGCTCCGATCCTCTGACGAGGGATTGCTAGAGGTTCCCTTGGTTCGTCTAAAAACTTCTGGGGCTCATGCTTTTTTATTTGCAGCACTGACCCTGTGGAACTCTCTACCTTGTTGGTTAAGAGAATGCCTGACCTTCAGCAGTTTTAAAACTATGTTAAAGACTTATTTATTTTCTAAGGCTTATCCAGACTGATTTTAAATATTTATACTGTTGATGTTTTTATATGACTGTGCAGCGCCTTGGTTTTGAAAGGCGCTGAATAAATAAAATATTGATTGATTGATTGAAAAGAAACCTCATTTTCTGCGCCCATCCTGTCCACAGCCTGCCCACTCCATGTTATTTTTTTCCGACCGGGCAACCAAGGGCCAGGCTGCACATTCATTTGTTGCCGGTTTGCTCCAGACCCCCAACCCCACCGCAGTAACATTCACATTAAAATAAATTCAGCACTTGTCACTCTCTCCCAGCACTGGGGAAACTTTCTGAATCAGTATATGATACCTTTCCTTATACCTTCTTCACAGTGCCAGCAAATAAATGATTCCCTGGTCTGACTCTGGAGATCCTCAGTTGCTGGTAAGCAGACAGCTGCCACATGCACTCATACTAACCAGTCAGTCTAACCTGGAAGGAAAGGTGCTTACTGTGCTCCCCCTTGCCATCTGACTACTGCCAAGGCATCTTTCACAGCACAACATGGGTTAGCGCCGGCAAACATTGCTGTCCAGCTTGAGCAGCGCCATGGTGGTGCTGAAATGTGAATGCCACTGAGCACAAACAAAACACAGACAAAAAAAGGGACAAAAACAGGATAACCAGCAAAAACCAGGACAAAAGTGAGATACTGCAAAACTTGTGGGGACACTGGGACATGCTACCCACAATCAGGTCTGTTTGGGGAAAATCAGGATGGTTGGTAGCTTTAGCAAAACTGCTGAATAGTAGACAGCTGTCTGGACATGCCTGGAGATAATTAATTTTAGTAGCACTGAATTACTCAGGTGGCGAGTCAATGTGTAAAGGACTTTCCTGCTCCTGTGTGACTGTTCCACTCTTTCTGCAGCATTGGTAATGAGTAGAGAAACGCCCCTGTGTGTTGCCTGTTCAGTCACTTGACTGCCTGCAGCAGTGCGGGTCTCCTGTGTATGGATGCACCCAATACTGCTGCAGTGTTGCCTGGCAGACATGGAAGCTAAAATGGTCCCAATTTGCCAAACACCATGTTAATGAAAACATGTCTTTAAAACCATGTACACCGGAGCTGGCCTGAGCCAAGCCTGTATCCTCAGAGGGTAGGCCTGGAGGGGTATGATTGAATATCCAGTGGACTGCTTTCCTTCTCTGGGGGGGGGGGGTGAGCAGCTGCTGGTGTTAGTCTGTCCCCTAGTGGCAGCTAAGTGACAGACTGCCCAGACCACAGTGCAGGAGGCAGCGGAGGTGCAGCAGGCTTCCGGCATGCTGCATATAGGAGCATGCACAGCACTGCCATCAATGTCACTGCACTCCAGCTCCTCTGCACCATGGGGGAAAGAAGGAAAATGGAAACTCACCCTGACTGGCAGGATAATTCTCTGACCCCTTATAGGCCCTGCACCGGCAACCTGGTGTCCCTCCAACCTGATCCTGTCCGACGAGTTAAGCTCAGCTCTGCACCACTCTGCTATGGGTGGTAAGCCATGGGGAAATCTGGAGCTGGTAAGTAAGGGAAATGCCAGGTGATGAGACTGGTGATGGGGGGGGGGGTCAAAGGGGAGAGAAGCAAACTAGAGTAGATTTGTTGGTTATACCTTTTATTACCCTAGCAATAAGTTCTTAACAGGGAAAGACTAGTTTTCAGAGTTCTACCCTCTGCCTCAGCTCAGACTGTAGACCTCTGAATGCCCTGTCCTCGCACAGTTTATTGTTTTGTACACTGCTGGGCTTGCATAGTTGTGTTCCTTCACTGCAGTTTATGATACACTGTATGAAAGGTGCCTTATAAAATAAGCGGCTGACAGTATAGCCTAGGGGTTAGAGTAATGAACTGTGAATAAGATTGGTACATTCAGCAGACAGACTCGGTTTGATTCCCACAACCTCTACTTGCATACTGTGTGATTGTGAGCAAATCACTTCACCTTTTCAGTGCTCCCAGGTTGCCCCTGAAAACAGACGCTTGTGTCTAGTGGGCCTTACCCAGTTACCAAAAGAATAATAAAAAAAATTAAGTGGTATTGTACTGGTACTCTTGAAATCTACCTTTTTCCCTTTAAAGTGTTTTGATAGTCCAGTAAACTGTATAATCGGCAACTCTTTCAGTGTTTTCATGGCACTAATACTGGGCTTGCACAGCTACAAAGCTTGTGTTAACCCGCTACTGAAGTCTCCATGCCAGATCTGTAAGAATTCTGAATTGCAAAAATGAAAGCTGCACATCAGAATTGATTGGGCCACTGGGCAGACTCAGTTCATTTCCATTCTGAAAGCACTCCCCCTATTTGGGGGGGGGGGTCTGATCAGGAAAGCATGGGGGCTGAGATCTAGATTCAGTAACAACTCATGGAAGTGGAACAGGAGGGAACATCAGTTGTTGCTACACATTACATTACACTACACTACACATTTGTAACAGGGTTGGGTTAAGACTCTGTCCCATTTGTTATGCAGAGAGAGAGAGAGAGAGTTAAAAGCAATCATCTATTTTTTCCTCTGTTATACTGCTACTTGTCTGTCTCTTGCCTGTCTGATTGTGCAATCAAATTTCCCTTCTGGCACCTTGGAATTAGCCACTCTGGTGGTCCCACAATTTCCCCTGTTATCTCCCTTCCTTTACTTGCTGTTTCTATTTTCCTTTCTCCATTGCTTCTCTGTGGTTAACAAAATATGATATTTGAATCTTTATGTGAAACTAGGGTCCATTGGTTTGCAAATGTATATATTTATATTGTTGAAATGAATGCAGATAGCTACTTGGATTTGTTAGAAAAATTAGCAATTTGAAATACAGGGGCTTCACCTTGAGAAATCTTTTGATCTTTCACAAGGTTGTTAACAGAATTGTTGGGAGGAAGTCAGCCCTGTGACAGGATGTCTTAATTGATTTCACCTGTTAAGATGGCAAATGCACTCACTCATCAGGCTGATCACAGGAAGGGCAACAACGTTATGTTACATTGGGCCTGATTCTCAAACAGGTTAGAATGACACAAGGGACTTGTGTCAAAAGATTTTAACGCAAGTGGTGACTTGTGTCACCACTTGCGTTAAACATGATTTAAACATGATTTTCTAAACCAGCTTGCATCTGATTCAGGCACCATTGCGGCAAAGTCCCCTTGCACCAGGGTTGTGTCAAACAACCAGGTGCACCAGTTCAAAATGGGGCTTGAACCATGGCAGGGCTGCCACATCCCCTTTTTTGGGGATTTTCAAAGCCCTGCCATGAACGCAGCAAGGCGCACCATTTATGACAGTCAGCAGGTGGTCTAAGTGGTTGCATCCCTGGGAAGCAATAGGACAAGGGAGGGGAGAGTAGAGGTGCAGTAGGAGCAAGGGAGGAAGCCATGAGGGTGTTGGGAGACTGCTGGGATGAGCTGCCGTGATGTGGCACCCTGCGGGTACCATTGCAGGGTGCAGAAAGTGAATGTTTTGTGTAATGAAGGTGAGCCAGTGCTGCAAACATATAGCTCCTCTGGTAGTCTAGTGCCCAATGATCCCTGATGCATACAGAGAGGTGTAGCACCCCCCAACAATCCACAAACTCCCCCTAGTATAAAATAGCACTTGCGTCCCGGTCCTAGCACCCCCCCCATTCCTGATCTCACCCAAAAACTAGGTGGCAATAGCCCTGGTGGTATAGTGGACCCCACCACCCTTCCCACCCCATGCAGCATTGGCCAAACACCCCACTCCCTCTGTTACTACCCCAATCCTGCGACCGGCCCAGCCCTCCACACACCACCATGGCTGGCTGCAGAATGTACTATCAAGGAGAGAGTACTGTATGCAGTATATGGTAAACGAGGGGCAGAGGGTGTTTGGACAATGCTGAACAGGCTGGGGAGGATGGGGGTCCACTATACCACCAGGGCTATTACTGCATGGTTTTGGGTGAGATCAGGGGCGCTATAGAACTGGGGCACATCTGCTATTTTATGCTCAGGGAGATCATGGATTGTCGGGGCACTATACCTCTCTGTGTACATTGGGGATTTGGGGGGCACTAGACTACCACTGAAGCTATATGCTTACAGCACTGGCCCACTTTCATTACACAGAACTTTCACTTTCTGCACACTGCAATAATATCCCACGGGGTGCCACATCACGGGGGCTCATCCCAGCTGTGTCCCGATACCCCCACAACATCCTCCCATGCCCTCATGCCCTAGGGCCCCTCCTGGCAATGTGTTTCTTCCCCTCCCTCAACATCCCAGGCCCATTAGTGTTGCACATGGCGGGGGGGGAAACCTGCTTTCTATGTCAACATCAGCAGGTGTGCCAACTGTTTGTCACACCTCCACATTTGTGGTAAATCTGGGGAGTTTGGTACAGGGACCCTCCATTTTCTGGAATCAGACACAGGGTCCTTGATACAACTGGAGTTTGCTGCAACCCTTAGAGTATGGTTGCGTCACTCTAAGGGTTCTTTGGAAATCAAGCCCATTGTGTGCAAACAGGAAATATAACTTAACAAGAACAGGATGCCGAATTTAATTGCCTGGGGAAAACACATATAGAAACATAGAAGTTGACGGCAGATAAGGACCGCAAGGCCCATCCAGTCTGCCCATTTCTTTTTCTACCTTATAAATGTGCCATCGGCCTTTGCTCTGTCAGTGACCTATCTATTCATAGTCATTTGTATTGCTCCCTTATGCCTATCCCATGCCTGTTTGAAGCCCTGCACTGTATTCATAGCCACCACTTCTTGTTAAGCCATTCCATGCATCCACCACCCTTTCTGTGAAAAAGAATTTCCTCACATTCCCCCTTAATCGGCCCCCCTCAAATCTCATGCTGTGTCCTCTTGTCCTGCTATTTTTCTTATATTTAAACATGTTAGACTCTTTCACCTTGTTTATGCCCTTAAGGTGTTTAAATGTCTCGATCATATCACCTCTCCTCCTTTGCTCAAGGGTATACATATTGAGCTCGTTAATCTGTCCTCATATGTCTTCTGATGCAGTCCCTGCACCATTTTGGTTGCCCTTCTCTGGACTGCCTCAATTTGGTTAATGTCCTTGTGAAGGTGTGGCCTCCAATACTGCACGCAGTACTCCAGATGAGGCCTAACCAGTGTCTTGTAAAGAGGGATTATTACCTCCCTCTATGACTTGATACCCTACTAATACACCCTAACACCCCCTAGCCTTACCTACTGCTTTAGAGGTCTGCTTTGATGATTTTAGGTCATCAGTGATGATGATGCCCAAGTCTCTTTCTTCCCTAGGACTGCTAGCAACTCCCTCCCAGCCTATAAGTGGCTTCAGGGTTTCTCTTCCCTATGTGCATGATTTTGCACTTCTTTGCATTAAACCCAGTTGCCACTCTTCTGACCATTCTGCTAGTTTATCCAGATCTCTTCTCATTCTGCCCACCCCATCTGGATCATCTACTCTGTTGCAGATCTTGGTGTCATCTGCAAACAGACAAGCCTTACCTCTAGTCCATCTGCGAGGTCACTAATGAAGATGTTGAATAGGACTGGCCCCAGGACTGATCCCTGAGGTACCCTACTTGTGACTTGCATCTCTTCTGACTGTATACCATTTACCACCACTCTCTGTTTTCTGCCAGTCAACCAGTTTGCCACCCAGTTGACCAACTTGACCCACCCCGAGCCTACCTAGCTTATTTATCAATCTTCTATGTGAACAGTGTCAAAAGCTTTGCTGAGGTCAAGGTAGGCTACATCAACTGCTCCCCTTGGTCCACCACTCTGGTTACCCAGTCAAAGAAATCTATGAGATTAGTTTGACAGGACCTTCCTTTGTAAACCCATGCTGTCTTGGATCCTGTAGCCCCTATGGATTCCAGGTGTTGCACTATCCTTTCCTTAAGGAGTGCCTCCATAATCTTGCCCACTACTGAGGTAAGACTGACCGTCTGTAGTTCCCCGCCTCCTCCCTGCTACCACTCTTGTGGAGTGGGATCACATGAGCCCTTCTCCAGTCTTCTGGGACCTCTCCTGTGCTCAGAGACTCACTAAACAATTTGCTAATGGCTCTGCTAGTTCCTCCTTTAGCTCCTTAGAGTACCCTGGGATGTATGCCATCAGGTCCCATTGCCTTATCCACCCTGAGCTTAGCAAGCTCTTGTAGGACCCTTTCTTTTGT
Organism: Neoceratodus forsteri; assembly: GCA_016271365.2. Lineage (NCBI taxonomy): Eukaryota > Metazoa > Chordata > Ceratodontiformes > Ceratodontidae > Neoceratodus > Neoceratodus forsteri. The sequence goes on along the minus strand of CM057458.1, from coordinate 157,336,962 downwards.
GAAGGAGTAGTGCTCACCTCCTCCCCTGTGTCCATGATGTTGAGCTGTGGGCCCTGCCCTACCTTCTCTTCAGTAAATACTGAGCAAAGTATCTATTTAGGATAGATGCCTTTACAGGGTCCTCCTCCTCACATGCTCCCTTTCTCCATTAGCTTAGCACACCCCTCTGACTTTCTCCTTCACTAATGTATCTATAGAAAGTCTTGTCACCTTCTTTTACTGTTCGTGCTAGTGTTTCCTCAGTTTGGCACTTTGCCTGCCTTACTGCCTTACCTGCTTCCCTTAGGGCAGTTTGGTATGCCTCCCATCTTCATCCCGCTGTGTTCCCTTATTTCTGAAGGCCAGCCTTTTGGCTCTGACCTTTTCTGCTACTGTATTTGAGAACCATAGTGGTTTCCTTCTTCTTTTGCACTTCCTTTTCTGTCTAACACAATGGGATGTTGCTTCAAGTATTGTATCCTTAATGCTTGCCCACTTTGCCTGTACCTCCTCACCTGTGTTTCTTTTTGCCAGGGCTAGCTTAACTCTGTTGGCCATCTTATCAAAGTCAGCTCCTCTGAAGTCCCATATTTTTGCCTTGGAATGGGATGATTTAGATAAAGAAGTAAACATGAGCTGACTAAATGTCTGAATTTACCACAACAAGAAACATTTGCTTCAATAAAGGTCCCACCGAGACTTGAACTCGGATCACTTGGATTCAGAGTCCAGAGTGCTAACCATTACACCATGAAACCAACTCCTCTAAAAAGACAGCAATGTTTTGCTGAGAGAGAGAGAGAGACTGAGATTTAAATTAAAAACAGACTCTCAGATGAAGGTATTTTTTTTTTCTTTTTGTTCGTGCTGCCTTTGTGTAGAGCTGGCCTGTACTTCTTTATTTTCTTATTTTATTCATATTAATAATAAAATACTACTTGTGAATTTTATAGTGTCTCCTGGTTTGCCCGCTCTTCCTGACCTATGCCTCGAAAACACTGTGTACAGCAAGTGGCATGCAAGATAAGCTACCTGACACAATAAAGTCCCTTTTAGTAATGTTACCGTGCAGGCCAGCACTAAAGTGCATTTTGGAGTCTATTTACGAATGGGTCAGAATGCCTAAACACTGCACATCTGAGGTGTGCAGACATGCCTATGCCTGAATGCTGCACAGCGGTGATCTGCGCACCCCTGGTGTCAATCACCATGGGCATGCTGGATCCAACCGCTGCTTGAGCAGCTCCACGCCAGGGGTGGGCTGAGAGCGTGCCCCACACAGCGCCCATGCACAAAGTCACTGTACACCATGAATACTGGCATGTGCTCACCAGAGCGGGTGTGCATTGCGGCACGAGTGGAATACACATGATTCGAGCATATGTTCCGTCCATTAGTGAATCGATCCCATTGTGTTCACTGTCCATTTCTGAAGGGTGTGTGTGTGTGTGTGTGTGGGGGTTGGGGTGGAGTGGGGAGGTTATCGGAAAGATGTAGTGCTATAATTTAGGCACAGCCTACAAGTTACTGTAGCTTAACAGCTAGAAAACCAATACTGTAATTACCTGACTCAAAATACATAGCTCCTTATCAGTGAAGTGTGATATTTGCATATCAGTAGCATGTTTGCATTTGTCATATGTGGTTACAGTAACAGAAAAAAGTACAATACAGTTGGTGTGTATGCAAATGAGCAACTTTAGGTGCCATGCTATTGGTTGTAATGATATAGTGGAAAACTGAGTGCCAATAAATGAGACTAAATTCAGACTTAGTACTTTCATGCTGCATACTTACTTAACAGAAGAGTTTTAATACAGATAGGCAAATCAGAATGATCCTGGTTCTACCCATTCTCATTCTAGAGAAATTTGATTTAAACTTAGTGCATGAGTAGGGGTAGAGCTTGTTTCATCCTGATTTGTTTATTAATTGTAAGAGTAGTGACATTTGTGCTTTTCACTGTTTTTATACTGCTTCTCACTCCATAGATTGCTATCAGCTCTCTTCCTATGGCTGGTATTCATCTATCCAGACTTACCTTTGGAGTGTGTCCCCCAGGTATTGCCCCCTGTTGCAGAACGGGGGGGAGGGCTGTCATCCACCAAAAGCTACATATCCAGATGCTGTGGGAGTCTGGGTTGTTGTGCAGGTCTGGAAAGAGGAGCAGGGCTTCATGGAGTCCTTGGGTCCCCTTTTCCGATTTATCTCCTTGAATCACAGTGGTACAGGCTAAGCATTCAAGTGGAGGCACACATGCATCCTGGAACCGGAGCTCTCTCCCATCTCTGACTTACTTCTGGCACTTGTGCATTGGCAGCAGGCCTCCACTTGGTGGCAGCTGAGACCGAGTCGGCACACCACATTGAACTGGGAGAGGAGAACTGCATTTCAGCTGCTCGATCCACTCCTTGCCTTCCAAACACCAACTCCCAGTGATCTGAGCTCATTCCTGTACTCGGGTTGCTGGCATGAGGAGAGGTTAGGCCTACAGAGCCTGATTCCAAGATATGTTACGCCTGGCACAGGGCAATTTACGCCAAACCCCAAGGTGCAAATCGCACCTTACGCTAGGCATAACACAAGTTGCAGGTCCAGAAGGTGCCTTGCACCATGTCATATATCGGCTGCACCAAAGGTGGGTTACACCACCCACTATGCTTGCAAACCACTGTGACATGGCACAAGGGTGGGTTACGGGAGCACCTGCGCCCTATTCCAGAAGGGTGGCTGCTGTAACCCACATATGACATTTCAGAACAGGGAATGGCATAGCGAGGTTAGACCAGCTAGGAGGTGGTCTAAGGGGCATCTGTCCTGGCACAGCAATGGATGCCCCCCACAGTGCCATGGGAAAGCCATAGATGTGCTCCCCGTGCCCCACCTGCTCTGACATGCCCCCCCACCCCTGAACTTCAGGGACCTCCAAGATCCAGTTTCGGTGCCACCTCCCCAAGTGCATGTGCCAACCAGCCAGCCCCCCCCAATGCAACCAGATGCTTGCCATTGCATTTTGGGGTGGGGGGCTCGGGGGGCCAGTAGGTTGTGTGTCGCAGCTTGTGGCATACAGGTGCAATGTGCCATTTCATTGGTGCTAGCCTGCAGCTGCTGCAAGTCATGGGCATAGGTACCAGGGACCCTGCTTGTCCTGGAATATGGTGCAGGGTCCCCAGCATAGTGCCGTATGGCACAGCTTGTGTACGCTTATGAGTTGTGCCATGTGTTTTAGAATTGGGCCCCCAGTGTCTTTGCCCCCTGCACCACCATGCTGGCTTTAATTGGCCCTTGGGTGCTGATAGGTGTACTGAGTGTACTTTGCTGAGTACAGCAACATCTGGAAAATCCAGGGGCAACAACAGACTCATGTCAAGGCAACAAAAACAGCCTGATATACCTGAAGAACTGTTTTCCCCTCCTTGGATGCCTTAGTGTGAGTTTGTAAATGATCTTTGTGTTGGTGCTAAACTTAGAGGCCACGATTGTATGAGTGACCTGATTGAGTATGGCTGCATGAGTGCTGGTGTGAATAGGCTTTTGTAAGGCTGGCTACCTTGATGTGGTACAGAGGCTTATCGCAATGTATCCTAAACATTTTAAGTAACGGCTAGTCAACTTCAATCTGATTGGTGGCTAGTGTGTCAGATAAAATGAAATGTTGCGAATGTAGTAGGATCACTGGCTTACTATACATTGATGACTGAAATGTTGGTGGAGTAACATTTGTGTGGCAGGGCAGTACATCTTTTGGTTTGTGTTTACGAATGGGGGCAGCAGTTGCTTCAGCTTTTGTGTACAAGTTTAAAATTCCTGGTTACACCCCGGCTTCTAACAGCAAGCTCCCCACATGTCACCTACACATCTCTATGTTCTCTATAAAACAGTGAATATTGGGATGCTTGAGAGCAGTCTCACACAAAAAACAAAGAGAAGTGCAGTACAACCTCATTTATCTGAATGTGCTGGAGGACAGTGAAATTGTTTGGATAAATGAGGTTGCAGATAAGTGAGAGCACGTTACAACAGAATCTATTAAGCTCGGAGACACAACACAGTTTTGGATAATTGAGAGATCTGGTTAATAGAAGTTTGGATAAATGGGATTTTACTGTAGTGAAGATTCCACATGAAAGGAGCGAGTTACAAATGACTAATATTAGAGTAGGTACCCATCCACAGGGTTCACCTTGTCTGCAGTGGTTAGACTTAATTCGCATCTCAGCTGACATCTGATGCTAAGAAACCTCTTTTGACAATAATGAAGTGAGAAAAAAAGTAAGTAAGAAGATAAAAACATTAAAAGACTTTGCAGGCTCTTTTGAGTGGCTATTGTGGGGGGAGTGCACTGGGTTCTAATGATTTTCATATATAAAGAGGCAGCCATCAAGTGTGATTACAGACTTCTGGTGACATCACTGCTCCTGATGGAGGCTTAGTTTGACAGCTCTGACCCAGCTCCGAACTATACAGCCTAAAACCACACCATTATAACTTACAAGTGGATATTTTGTTCTCCAGAGCTATCTCAGATTCATGAGGAAACAAACCCATTCTAAAAACAAGCCTACCTTATTGGATGCTGAAGACTGGGAATCAGTTACTTCAGAGAGTGATGCCCTGACAAACTCCTGTCATCTCCCGATGGGCTGCTTCACCTCGACCACAATGGCTGCAAAAAAGGAAAAACTTGGTTTAATACTAGATTAACTCAGAACATTTCGCTCCAATACTAAAACAGATTTTGAAAAGATCCCTCACGATATTACAGAATTACAGAAAAACACTGCTCAACATCAGTTCGCGATATCAGAACTTAATACAAGAGGTGACAGAACAGATCCTTTGTTGCTGGACTTCCTCAAATGCATCCCACAGCTTACTGAAAAATGTGCAGACTTGGATGAAAGATCAAGGAGAAAAAATATATGCCTGTATGGCTTTCAAGAGTTATGGGGTCATGTTGTCACATGCAAAAACAGCGCCACACTATATTGCGCTGTCAAAACAATGACAAAACACTAGTTTTCGGCAGTTGGGCTTTGCCACCTGCACCCCTTGTTGTGAGGAGCTGTGCCCCCCTGACCCCCCCCAATTAAAATAACCTACTCTGGGGGGAGGAGCAACTTGAGGATAGGGTGAGACTCGGGGAACCGCAAAAAATACAAGGGAAAAAAAAAAGTAACTATCCTAATCTGGGACTGGGAATAGAACCCTGATCCACTGCTGCTCCATTGTCCTGCAATGCCAAATGGCTCACCTCCCTGAGCCACAGCAGCTGCTCGGCAGCCCCTCTTTCAGTACAGCTCTTAACCTCTGCAGCAGAACTTTCTAGAAACAGCTACAGGTCACTGCTACCGCTCCATACTATTTGTGTCATGCAGCATTGTGTACCCTGTAGCTGTCATGCAGCATTCTGTACCCTGTAGCTGTCATACAGCACTGTGTACCCTGTAGCTGTCTTGCAGCATTGTGTACCCTGTAGCTGTCATGCAGCATTGTGTACCCTGTAGTTGTCATGCAGCATTGTGTACTCTGTAGCTGTCACGCAGCATTATGTACCCTGTAGCTGTCATGCAGCATTGTGTACCCTGCAGCTGTCTTGCAGCATTGTGTACCCTGTAGCTGTCATGCAGCATTGTGTACTCTGTAGCTGTCATGCAGCATTGTGTACCCTGTAGTTGTCATGCAGTATTGTGTACTCTGTAGCTGTCATGCAGCATTGTGTACTCTGTAGCAGTCATGCAGCATCGTGTACTCTTCAGCTGTCATGCAGCATTGTGTACCCTGTAGCTGTCATGTAGCACTGTGTACCCTGTAGCTGCCATGCAGCATTGTGTACCCTGTAGCTGTCTTGCAGCATTGTGTACCCTGTAGCTGTCATGTAACACTGTGTACCCTGTAACTGTCATGCAGCATTGTGTACCCTTTAACTGTGATGTAGCATTGTGTACCCTGTAGCTGTCATGTAGCACTGTGTACTCTGTAGCTGTCATGTAGCACTGTGTACCCTGTAGCTGTCTTGCAGCATTGTGTAGCTGTAGCTGTCATGTAGCACTGTGTACCCTGTAGCTGTCATGTAGCACTGTGTACTCTGTAGCTGTCATGCAGCACTGTGTACCCTGTAGCTGTCTTGCAGCATTGTGTACCCTGTAGCTGTCATGCAGCATTGTGTACTCTGTAGCTGTCATGCAGCATTGTGTACCCTGCAGCTGTCATGCAGCATTGTGTACCCTGTAGCTGTCATGTAGCACTGTGTACCCTGTAGCTGTCATGTAGCACTGTGTACTCTGTAGCTGTCATGCAACATTGTGTACCCTGTAGCTGTCATGTAGCACTGTGTACCCTGTAGCTGTCATGCAGCACTGTGTACCCTGTAGCTGTCATGCAGCATTGTGTACCCTGCAGCTGTCATGCAGCATTGTGTACCCTGTAACTGTCATGCAGCACTGTGTACCCTGTAGCTGTCATGTAGCTCTGTGTACTCTGTAGCTGTCATGCAGCACTGTGTACCCTGTAGCTGCCATGCAGCATTGTGTACCCTGTAGCTGTCTTGCAGCATTGTGTACCCTGTAGCTGTCATCAAAGCATAGTGCACCCTGTAGCTGTCATGCAGCATTGTGTACTCTGTAGCTGTCATGCAGAATTGTCTACCCTGTAGCTGTCATGCAGCATTGTGTACCCTGTAGCTGTCATATAACATTGTGTACCTTGTTGTTGTCATGTAGCATTGTGTACCCTGTAGCTGTTTTTCCTCATGCTGTTACTGTTGTGCAGTTTTGTCTTGTGACATTCTCCGTACAACATATTGACCCAGTACTCTTTTAAGAGATGGCTAAGGGCACCGATATAATTACTTTCTTGGAGACATTCTTCAGAAACCATCTAGACCTACCGAAAGAATTCCACTTTAAAATTGAAGGGGCCCACCGTGCTATAGGACCAGCCTCGACCCATAACCAACGAAGGCCAAGATCTATTGTCCTACAATTCATGTAACTTGTGGTTACACAAAAGGTGCTACTGGGTCTCCGGCAAAAGAAAAGCAATATTTTACAAAGGAAAGCATATATATGCTGACCATGACTACTCACGCAGTTCTGGATGAATGAAAAGAAATGTGGTCCTCTTCTGGCAGTACTTCAGGACAGAAATATCTGGTTTCATACCCCATTTCCAGCTAAATTAAGAGATTTTTACCTGGAGCCAGCAATCCTGTATAAACATCTCCCGGAGGCTACTGCCACATTACAAAAGAAAGGTTTCCCGATACTACAGCCACAGTGACTCAAAAACAAGCATGCAACACACTTTTCCTCAGCTTTCACCTGCCTTTCCGAACACTTCTACCTGGCATTACTGGCTGTCTGAAATCTTGGATCTGACAGGGATGGGGTGAGTCAGTGATTGACGGGACTGCACACTGTGAATGCTGTGGAGGAGCAACAGAGCTTTTGAAAAGGTATATCACCACATGTGTAACTGCTCATCTTACCAGAATTTCTTGTATCTCTTCTTGGCTGGTGACGAGTTTCAGGCTGTTTTTTGTTCCCTTGTAGGAGGAAGGCCTTTAGTGGCGGATGGAGACGGGGAGCAAAGGGGCCCTTTGGAAAGGCTCGAAACCTGGAGCCTGGAGTCTGAATCCTGGAGTCTGAAGTCTGAAGTCTTGAAGTCCTGTGATCTGTTTTCTGTAACCTGCCATTGGTACTGTTGGGAGGTTAATTGAGGGATTGTTTACCTCTCTGCTTGACTCTGCCTGACTCTGTGTTTGACTCTGTGCTCTGTGACTCTGTGCTCTGTGCAGGGGGATTCTGCTGGAAGAGGTGTTTGGTGATTACCAGTACAGCTGTCGGCTACAATCGGATTACTGTGGGGGTAACGGCTGAGGTAGAACGCGGCATGAGTGAGTACCAGTGTTCTGTTGGCCCATAGCTGCACGGCATTTGGAAACTTAGACAGAAGCTGGTTTTTAAACAGGGAAGATAGGAAAGAAAAGATTCAGGAACCCAGATTGGTGTGGAAGACCCCGTAATTTGGAATTTGATTTTGTGTTAACTGTGAGTTATGGGGGAGCAGAGATTTGGGATAGTCTTTATTATTAAGGATTGCTCGTCTGTGAGGGACTGTGGGGAACTCCTTTGTCTTTGTTATATCATATCTTGCATAAAACATTTTAGCACTTAACATCAACATTTTAACATTTTAAACATTATATTATTATATTGCATATAAGAGGAGTGTTTGATTGAAAAGTTTCCTTTTACCTTGCAGTGTGTTCTCTGAACTCTGTGGCGGCTAATGAGCTGTGTGTTTGTTTCTTAATTGTTTACATTATAGTGACATTATAATAGTTTACTTTTATTTATTTTACTATATCTTTTTTGGTTTTCATGCCACTTGCAGCTGCAAGTTCAGGATAGGTGGGTTTAGTCACGTGGGCTGGGCAGAATATAGCGCATGCGTGGAGGTGAAGAAATCAGATTCCTTTGGAGTCAGCTTCGGATAAGACATGTGTAACTGCTGCTCTGCTCTTCTAAGACTTTTTCCTGAGCTTCCCTTATATTTTGAGAAAGTATTTATTAATATAATGTTATTGCTGGCACATTCTCTGTGGTTGGGATTTGTATTTATATCTTTAGGATAAATGAGGTTTAGTTTGCTAATTAAATGTTTTTGTGTTTATAGCATTTAAGAGGACGTTATTTGGACAATATTTGGTGCAGTCCTAGAAGTTCATTTGGTTTTAGGTTGTGAAAGTTTGTTAAATGTTTTGTGGCACATTTGGATCAGTAATGCTGCTGTAAGTGCTACATATTTTTGAACTGTTGTTTATGGTTATGTTGGGCAGATATTTATATTTAATAGTTTAGTTATTATGAGCTACTCGGTTATTAGTACTATAACATAAGGATATATAGTAGAGTGATGTATTTAATTTAATTTAAAACTTCTTAATATTTGGGGTTCAATTTATATCCAATCCAGTCCAATCCAACTTTATTTATATAGCGCGTTTCAAATCCAAGGCGCTGTACATAAAACATATACAGAATAATAAAATTTCTATACATTAAAATATGTCAGCCATGACTAAGTAAAAGCTAAATTGAATAAATACGTTTTTAAACCAGTCTTAAAACTGTCGACGGTTGGGCATTCTCTCAACCAAAGAGGTAGAGAATTCCACAGGGTTGGTGCTGAAAAAGCAAAAGCACGAGATCCTGATGTCTTTAATCGAACCCTGGGAATCTCCAGCAATCCCTCGCTTGTGGAACGGAGAGGATGGAAGGGACAGTAGGGAATCAGGAGATCTTTCAGGTAACTGGGTCCCTGATCATGTAAGGCTTTAAAGGTTAGTAAACCAACCTTAAAGGTGATCCGCCACCAAACAGGCAGCCAGTGCAGTTCACAGAGCACAGGTGCAATATGACTGGTTCTAGAAGTCCCAGTCAAAACCCTGGCTGCCACATTCTACACCAGCTGGAGGTGGCAGATATCAACCCCAGGTAGCCCTAGGTAGAGGGAATTGCAGTAATCCAGAGATAGAGTCTTAAAGGTGCTTATTATTATTGTTTCTGTTATAGTGTGGCAAGTTCCTCTGCTCACTTTGAAGCCCTCATAGAAGTTAAAACAGAGAAAGAGGGGATAAGGAGACAATTAATTAGAACATCACTTATGTGGGAAGAGCCAAGAAGAAATAATCAAGCGGAAGGAAAAGGTGAAATACGAAAGATACTGAGAAAGTTTGAGAACACCTGTTCTATAGACTGCATACTGATTTTTCTTTTATCTCTGTTTTTCTAAGAAGTGTGATTGTGCAACCCTGACCTAGATATATTTGAGATAATGCAACCAAAAAAATTAAGAGCATACTGCCGAAAGGCTGATAAAGTAAAGAGTAACAAGCATTTGTCAATGCCGAATGTTGTCGCGCTGGCATTGGCATTGGCAGTGGTGGAGCTAGAGGCACATAATAGGAATGGCAGTGAAGTACTGAAGTGGCACCAACCCCACTCCCACCCTGTAGAGAGCGACAGACAGTGGGGTGTGCCTTTGGGTCATCAGGTATATGTGTAAAAACACATTTCAGGCAGGATATGTAAAATGACAGCTGTACTGTTCATAAGGAGGTGTGGAAAAATGGCAATTTTGAACATGTGGAGAGAAAATATTACAGATGTAGGATGTCACAAGCGTGTGTGCAAACTGCGCAATGCACACTCGTAAAACACTAATTGTATGGACTGTCAGCCCAAAATTTTTGACGTAGGCATTTTAGGACCACTGCTAATGAACAGTGTCACTGTCATTTCCATAATGTGTCTCAAACACGAACGTTCCACAGCGACCAAGCTATTCTGTGCCGGAACTGCAAAAACACATTTTGGTCAGGATGTGAAAAATGACAGCTGTACTGTTCATAAGGAGGTGCAGAACAATAGCAATGTTGAAAATCTGGAGTAAAAATATAAATTCACGAACTTATGAGCATGTGTGCAAACTGCGCAACGCACGCTCGTAACACAGTCATGTTATGGAGTGTCATCACCAAATTTTCAGCATAGGCATTGTAGGACCTCTGCTCATGAACAGTGTAACTGTAATTTTCTTAATCTGCCCTGAACACTGATTTCCCACAGAGATCACGGTATTGTGCACCGGAAGTGTGGAAACACATTTCAGCCAGGATGTGAAAAATGACAGCTGTACTGTTCACAAGGAGGTATAGAAAAATGGCAGTGTTGAAAATCTGGCATGACAATATTGCAAATTCGCAAAGTTATGAGCATGCGTTGTCCAACAACTGCATAACCTGCGCTTAATAAAACAGCCATTGTGAATTTTTCCACCAAATTTGCAACATAGGCTTTTTGACAGCCCACCTCATGAACACTGCCACTGTCCTTGTGTTAATCAGTCCCAAAAGGTGATTCCATGCAGTGACTGCGAAATCACCTTTCGGGACCGATTAATGTCATAACTGTAAGAGAATTCATGAGGAAGGGTACCAAAAACCCCATGTTGAAAATGTGGTGCAAAAATTCCAAAAAATGTCTGAGATATGCATCAAAGTTGAAAAAGAACCCTGTTTATTCCATTATACAGCTTACCGGCATTTCTTCAGTTCGCAGTCAGCTTTAAAGAGTGCAGACGTGTTCCCAGTCCACTGAACATCGTCGCACCAGACTCCAGAGGTAAGTACGGGGTGAGGGTGGTGTGGGGAGGCAGGGTGCACAGTGGGTGGGTGTGCGTGGTGGGTAGAGAAACTACGAGGGACCGTTTTTAGGTTATGGGGAAAAAAAACTAACATTGTGGGACAGTTTATTTTTTTTCAGGGGACTTGGCATACTGGGGTGGGCTCCCAGTGTGCCACCTAATAACCTATTTTAGGAGGTTGCTGCAACAGGGACTGGGCACCCATATCAGCACACAACAAAAGGGAGGTTAATTTATGCCGGACGGATTGGGCACCCCGCCAGCACACAAGGAAAGTGGGGGAGGCAAGAGCCGAGGGGATTGAGCAACCCCTGACATATAAATGGGGGGACTGCTTTATGCCGATGAAATTGAGCTCCCGTTAGCAAATTGTAGCCAGGGTAAGCCGGCAGAGGATTGGCACCCCAAAGTCAGTAGTTAGCGGCTGCCCACTATGCTGACAATGTGGCGAGCATGAAGGGTCCGCTGCATCTGACGCAGCTTTGCTCAGATTGCAACGGACCTTTCCTTAGATGTGCTCGCCACATTAGTGTGCATGATGTGGCGCCGGCATGCAGGCTGATTGGGGAATGAGGGACGCACCTACTGATGCGTGTCCTGCATTCACCCAACAGGGACCACGCCTTCAAATCCCCACTGCCGCAAGATGTTGGCTGTGCAAGTGCGTCAACGTAAAAATGGTAAAAATAGAAAGAGTTACAAAGTTGGCTCAGATAGTTTCCCTTATGTTCAGAAAATAATGCAGTACTTGCAGCCTAATTGTACTTGTAATCAAATTGAATTAAGGGGATAAGTCATGAACCCAGCCCAGTCGTGAGACGAGTGAGTATCAGGGTGATATGAAAGCCAGAAAGATATTTACAGGACTGAATTACAGTGACTGTTAACCACTACTGAATACTGCATGTGCCTGTTTAGCTCAATAACTGACTGCCTAGAATTTTTAGTTCCAGTAGTGCTTTATTAAACTACTTAGCTTGCATGGAATTCTAGACTTACAGGGGAGATGTAAGGAAACGAAGTAATGTTGCTTTAAGAATTACTGCTGTTTATTCTGTACTGTGTCTTTAAGAGGCTCCTGACTCTTGGAGAGACATCTCCAGGATGCTCGGATGGTCAGTGAGAGATAAGCAATCCTGCCAACTGTAAGGACAGTCTTTCTTTGTACAGTGCAGCCTACAGTAAAGTGACTAGAGCTAAACCTTTAAGTCTGCCCTCTGATCATTACAGACAAGTGAAACACCCTGCCAGAGAAAGTGGTGGGGGCTGAAACAATCACGGGATTTAAGAATGCATGTAATAGCCATAAGGGAATTCTGGACATCAGGGGTAAGGGGCAACAGATTTCTAGGAAGTCATAAAGTGAACTTACAAGCTCAAATGGGAGACTGGGTGGGCCATAAGCACTTATCTGCTGACGGTGTCTATGTATCTACGTACATTATTCTTTTTTATGTACACCCTTGGTGTGTGATACCATCACAAACCACTCATACTTTGCACTTATGGTTTATGGCATCACACGGTGCAAATGTAGGGGGAAAAATCTCATAATGTTCAACACCCCATACATTATTTGATATGTTATGTCTGCCCCCTGTACTTGGGCAGGTACACCGTCAGCTCTAGTTCTGACTACCAAAGGAAACCAGTGTAAGCATTCAGCTAATGTTAAACCCTCCCTTCCCCATTCAGTTGGGAGGTTAAAGAGCTCCCGGCTGTTATGCTTGCTATCCCAAAGACCCCTAGTATAGATCTCTTTACTTGTTGCGATTACTCATCATTACTTTTGCTCTGTTATTTAAAGCTTTGACCACTAGATGGCACTACTTTGGAAATTATCTTTTCAGTTCAGTTCAGTTTATTGTAAGGGGTAAATTCCATTGAGAACTCTTATTCACAAGGAGATCCCTTATACAAAATAACTAATCTTCACAATCAATCAAGACTAGAAGTACAGAAATAACTAATCATGACAAGCAATACTAATGCACAAAACTTGCCTGCATCAGATTTGAGTGTAACAAAACTAACAAGCCGTGGCCAATGCTAATGTTTGCCTGCAAGTTTTAGTACTGACATTGTTACACTTACTATGTGACAGCATAAAAAAAAAACTTACTTGCTCCAGTGGAGTAGTGAAATTCTGAGGACATGAGAAATGGGGTGGCACACACATACTGTGTGCGCACGTGCACACACAGGCACACAGACACAGACACAGACACACACACACACACACACACAGCTCTGTTGCGGCATTAATACAGGGCCCTATGTGAAGCAGCAGATGCACTAGGCAGGAGTACAGGCCTGTAGCTTTCTTCAGATATAGGACCTACAGCAAAAACATAGAATTTGTCAGCAGAAAAGGACTGTTTGATCCACCCAGTCTGCTTAGATGTTCCCTGCCTAATATGTCTCTGCTGATCTAAACTGACCTTCAGTGAGCCTCTCTCCCTTCTTCCTGCCTATTTTCCAGTATACCCCTATGTTTATTCCATGCATGTTTAAAGCCACCCACTGTTTTCGCCTCCACCACTTCCGCTAGCAGTCTGTTCCAGGTGTCTGCCACCCTATCATAAATGAGAATTTCCTCACATCCCCCTTAAACTCCCCTTCCCTGGGCTTCATTACATGCCCCTTGGTCCTGGTGCTCTTTGTCATGTGAAAGAGACTCCCCTCCTGCACTCCATTCACCCCTGTGAGGTACTTGAAGATCTCTACCATGTCACCTCCTGCTCGGCACAGTGCCAGACTTGTAGCTTGCTTTTTTCTGGGCCCTACAGGTCCTTCATGAACAAGCAGACCCTTTTGGGCATGAGGCCAGACCTGTAGGTTGCTTCATGTAGGGCCTTGTGGGCTCTGCAAGATGCCACAGACCTGCAGGGAATGGCACCCAGATCTGAAGCATGCTTCATGCAGGGCCGAGTGGGCACTATATAAAGTGGAGGACTTGTTGGATAGCTGAAAGGCAGTGATAAGTAGCAAATATAAGGGCCAGCCCATTCCCATGTGGTGCTGAGGGCTGAGGTGTTAGATGCTACGCCTTGTACCAAGCCAGCAACCCAGGCTCATGAGCGAGCTTGGGTTGCCGGAAGTTGACCAAGGAGGAGAGGACTGAGCAGTCAGATGACTGTTCTCCTCTGCTGGGGAGGATGAGTTGTGGTTCCTTGGTATCACTGACTCCCAGCAAATGCTGGGTGTGCTACAGCCAGGGATCACATCAGAAAGGGGTTGAGCCGATGGTAGACGTCCATGGGCTGTGTGCCAGAGTTCGCCCATCTCGTGCTGGGCAGCATTGCATGTCTGCACTTCCAGGGGTCATGCACGTAGAACAAGGGAAAGCCCTGTCCCCCGAGTATTCAATGATGTACCACAGCCCCCATGATCACTGCCCGCTCCTACTTGCCAAGTCCCCGATATCCTCCAACCCTCGCCCTGCCTGCAGACAACAGGATTTAAACAGCACCAATGGAGTAGTGGTGGCCCGGGATGGGTTGCAAGCGAGGGGGTTTGCTGAAGGTAGGTGTGGAGTGTTTGGAGCACCGGGGAGGGACACAGGTTGTGGGCTCTCAGGCTGAGTGGGAGAAAGCCAGGTGATATCTGAGGGAGTCTCAGGGAGCGGTGACTGGAGGGAAAAAAAGTCTAAACACACACACACACAAAAAAAAGGTGGCAAATATACCCACAAACTGTATTACTGCCAGTATCAGTTTTTTTTTTAGGGGGGGGCTGGAGAGAAATTACTGTACAGTGGCTTTTATGCTTAGCAGTTTTGCCAGTGTCACCTTGGAGGAAGTGTTCGGGCAGGAAGAGGAATTTCTGCACGATAGCTTTCATGCTTATCAATGCTGTCAGTGTCAGCTTAGGGAAAGGTACCAACCTGGTAGCAAACTGGCTGCATGGCAATTTTCATGCTTACTGTCACTGTGTGCCAGCTAGGAAGGGGTTTTTACATGGGTAGAAAAATGTTTGCACAGTGGCTAATGAGGTTACCAGCAGACAGTACTGCTGGTGTCAGCTCGGGGGAAATTTGGGTGGCAAGAAAAATTGTCACACAGTGACGTTTTATGCTTATCAACACTGCTGTTATGAGCTGGGAGACATTGGGAAGGTAAAGAAATCACCACACAGTGACTTTCATGCTTACCAGTGTGACTGTGTCAGCTGAGAAGGGTTTCAGGCTGGCATGGAAATTAATACACAGAGGCTTTCAAGCTTGCTGGCACTGCTGCGTCAGGTGTGTGGGGGGGGCGTCATATGATTACAGAAACTGCAGCACAGCGGCTTTCATGCTTTGTAGTGCTGCCAGTATCAGCTCAGGGAGAGGGTTTCAGCTGGGTAGGGAAACTGCCACACAGCAGCTTTCATGTATACCGGCCTGGCTATGTCAGGTGGGGGGATCGAAGATCGAGAAATTGTCTAGACTTTCATGCTTAGCGGTGCTGCTGTTTTCAGCCGAGGGGAATTTGGATGGGTCAAGAAATCTGCACAGTGGCTTTCATGCTTACTGGTACTGCAGTTATCGGCTAGGAGATTTGGACAGTTAGAGAACTCACTATACAGTGGCTTTCATGCTTACTGACACTGCCTTGCTAGTGCTTCTGTCAGTAGCAGGAGGGGGTCAAGTAGGGAGAGAAATTGCAACACAGTGGCTTTCATGCTTAGTGGCACTACCGTAAAGTGTGGGGTTCAGGCAGGTAAGAAACAATCACCTCAGTGGCTTTCATGGTGCTGCTGCTGTCAGCTAGGGATGGGGGATCGAGTGTGTAGCAAAGTACACTAGAGTCTCACCTACCTCTAGTACAAGGCTTTGGGTTTTAGCCAAACATATCAGAATCTTGGAAAAGTGCAGAGTTACCATCAAAAGTCTATTTCAGAGCAGAACTGTAGCCCTAGCATCAGTTAATTTCTTTTGTTTTCAGTCAGGATACAGTCTGTTAGAGCTGGGCAGGTGGCAACTTTAAAGGCCTGTTTACTCACCTTATTGCATCTCTATGAGTGGTGCAACAAAGCTACCAACTTTTCGAAGCCTTAAACGGGGACATGTCATAATTTATCATTTCTTTTTTTGTTTGTTTGTTTAGCGAGAAACCCTAACCATAACCCCTAAAGCATCTCTGCCCTCAACACTGGTAAGCACATATTCATACACAGCAAGGAAAATTTCAGTTCCTAGTGAAATGTGACTGTCAGACAGACTCAGTCAGTTAGTCAAACTTGAATGCCGTACAGCTTCCAAATACGGCTGCTGTAGGGGCAAACTGAATTGATTCCAGTATTGTTTCCAAAAAGCATAAACCTCTTTCAAAACTGGAGGAGCGCCACATCACATCATATTCCTAAGTGCCCAAGAAACCTCTGCGCCTGATGATCCAAATTGACCGTGACCCACCGTCTCGTGTCATTTGCTCCCTCATGGGGTGGAGAAGGCTGTGCCACACATCACAACAAAATATGGAGCTGAATAGTGATGCCAGCATCAGGGCCAGACTCGGCCCAGCTCCCTCCATGAGTGATTGCGAAGGTTGATGGGAGGTGGTGAGCACCTGGTCTGTCTGGACCGATTTCAGCCGACCAGAATTCATGGATATTGTGAAGATCATCCAGACTTTGCGCCCAACCTGTTGTAGTTTGGATTTGGGCCCTACTCACCTATTAGTGGGTTGTGTAGATGCTATCTGCCCGATCCTAGCTGAAATTGTATGGAGATCCTTGGAGAGGGGAGTCTTTCCAGATCCCCTAAAGGAGGCGGTCATTCTACCACTCCTTAAAAAACCCTCCTTGGATCCCGACAATCCAGCTAACTACTGACCTGTCTCTAACCTTCCTTTTGTGGGGAAGGTTATTGAGAAGGTGGTTGCTTTGCAGCTGGATGATCACCTTGTAACTCACAATGTCTATGAAGTTCTCTAGGATGGTTTTAGGAAGAGGCATAGCACTGAGACAGCCCTTGTTCGGGTACTTAATGATCTCCTTATGGCGAGAGATCAAAAGGCTTGTACCATCTTGGTCCTTCTCGATCTCTCAGCAGCCTTTGACACTGTGGATCATGGGGTGCTTCTGGAGACCCTGTAGTCCCTCTGTGGACTGTCGGGTACAGTCATCGAATGGTTTAGATCTTTCCTCGTAGGCAGGTCCCAGAGGGTGGTTACCAGAATTTATTCCTTTGACACCCTCCCCCTATCCTGTGAGGTGCCACAGGGCTCAATATTGGCACCCATGTTGTTCGCAGTGTATATGCTGCCATTGGGAGATATCATTAGATGATACGGCTTGCGTTTCACTGCTATGCAGATGATACTCAGCTGTATATGTCTTTTGTGCCCAGACAGGTTGATGCTGTCTCCGTGCTAAATAGTTGCCTCTCCGAAATCAATGACTGGATGAATTTAAGTTGGCTAAGATTGAATCTGGATAAGGCTGAGGTGTTGGTTGTGGACCCGGATCTCCCAGGGGCGGGTTCTGGAGCTGGGCACATGTCGGGCCTATGGCTTGATGGTGTGCAACTCAGTACCTCAGACTGGATGCATAACCCGGGCGTTATTGTTGACGATGGCCTGACTGAAATTTCAGGTGTCGCCTGTGGTTAAATCCATATTATACCATCTGAGGAATATCGCCCGGGTGAAACACCTGGTTTCTCCGGGTGACCTTTCAACACTGGTCCATGCCTTCATTACTACCCGTTTTGACTATTGCAGTGCCCTCTACCTAGGGCTACCTGGGACTGATATCTGCCACTTGCAGCTAGTGCAGAATGCTGCAGCCAGGCTGCTGACTGGCACTTCTAGGGCCAGTCATATTACGCCTGTGCTGTGTGAACTGCACTGGCTGCCTGTTCAGTGGCGGATCATCTATAAGATAGGCTTGCTTACCTTCAAGGCCCTACATGAACAGGGACTTGACTACTTGAAACATCTCCTGGTTTCCTACTCCCCAAATCGCCCGCTCCGATCCACTGACGAGGAATTGCTAGAGGTTCCCAGGGTTCGTCTAAAAACTTCTGGGGCTCGTGCTTTTTTATTTGCAGCACCGACCCTGTGGAACTCTCTACCTTGTCGGTTAAGAGAATGCCTGACCAATAGCAGTTTTAAAACTATGTTAAAGACTTATTTATTTTCTAAGGCTTATCCAGACTGATTTTAAATATTTATACTGTTGATGTTTTTATATGACTGTGCAGCGCCTTGATTTTGAAAGGCGCTGAATAAATAAAATATTGATTGATTGATTGAAAAGAAACCTCATTTTCTGCACCCAGCCTGTCCACAGCCTGCCCCCCTCCATGTTATTTTTTTCCGACCAGGCAAACAAGGGCCAGGCTGCACATTCATTCATTGCCGGTTTGCTCAAGACCCCCCCCCCCCACTCTCTCCCAGCACCGGAGCAACTTTCTGAATTGGTACAGTATATGATACCTTTCCTTGTACCTTCTTCACAATGCCTGCAAATAAATGACTCCCTGGTCTGATTCTGAAGATCCTCAGATGCTGGTAAGCAGACAGCACTGCATGCACTCACACTAACCAGTCAGTCTAACCTGGAAGGAAAGGTGTTTACTGTGCTCCCCCTTGCCATCTGACTACCGCCAAGGCATCTTTCACAGCAGAACACGGGTTGGCGCAGGCAAACATTGCTGTCCAGCTTGAGCAGCGCCACAGTGGTGCTGAAATGTGAATGTCACGGAGCACAAACAAAACACAGACAAAAAAAGGGACAAAAACAGGATAACCAGCAAAAACCAGGACAAAAGTGAGATATTGCAAAACTTGAGGGGATAGGGATACTGGGACGTGCTACCCACAATCAGGACTGTTTTGGGAAAATCAGGATGGTTGGTAGCTTTAGCAAAACTTCTGTATAGTAGACAGCTGTCTGGACATGCCTGGAGACAATTAATTTTAGTGGCACTGAGTCACTCAGGTGGTGAGTCAATGTACAAAGGACTTTCCTGCTCCTGTGTGGCTCTTCCAGTCTGTCTGCAGCATTGGTAATGAGTAGAGAAGTGCCCCTGTGTGTTGCCTGTCCAGTCACTTGACTGCCTGCAGCAGTGCGGATCTCCTGTGTATGGATGCACCCAATACTGCTGCAGTGTTGCCTGGCAGACATGGAAGTTAAAATGGTCCCAATTTGCCAAACACCATAATTAATGAAAACATGGCTTTAAAACCATGTACACTGGAGCTGGCCTGAGCCAAGCCTGCATCCTCAGAGGGTAGGCCTGGAGGGGTATGATTGAATATCCAGTGGACTGCTTTCCTTCTCCAGGGTGAGGGGTGAGCAGCTGCTGGTGTTAGTTTGGCCCCTAGTGGCAGCTAAGTGACAGAATGCCCAGACCACAATGCAGGAGGCAGCGGAGGTGCAGCAGGCTTCCGGCATGCTGTATATAAGAACATGCACAGCACTGCCATCAGTGTCACTGCACTCCAGCTCCTCTGCACCATGGGGGACGGAGGAAATGGAAACTCACCCTGACTAGCAGGATGATTCTCTGACCCCTTATAGGCCCTGCACCGGCAACCTGATGAACCTCCAACCTGATCCTGTCCGACGAGTTAAGCTCAGCTCTCCACCACTCTGCTATGGGTGGTACGCCATGGGGGAATCTGGCGCTGGTAAGTAAGGGAAATGCCAGGTGATGAGGCTGGTGGTGGGGGGGGTGATCAAAGGGGAGAGAAGCAAACTAGGGTAAATTTGTTGGTTATACCTTTTATTGCCCTAGCAATAAGTTCTTAACAGGGAAAGACTAGTTTCCAGGGTTCTACCCTCTGCCTCAGGTCAGACTGTAGACCTCTGAATGCCCTGTCCTCGCACAGTTCATTGTTTTGTACGCTGCTGGGCTTGCATAGTTGTGTTCCTTCACTGCAGTTTATGACACTGTATGAAAGGTGCCTTATAAAATAAGGGGCTGGCAGTATAGCCTAGAGGTTTGAGTAATGAACTGTGAATAAGATTGGTACATTCTGCAGACAGACTTGGGTTTGATTCCCACAACCTCCACTTGCATACTGTGTGATTCTGAGAAAGTCACTTCACCTTCCCAGTGCTCCCAGGTTGCCCCTGAAAACAGGCACGTGGGCCTTACCCAGTTACCAAAGGAATAATAAAAAAAATTAAGTGGTATTGTACTGGTACTCTTGAAATCTAGCTTTTTCCCTTTAAAGTGCTTTGATAGTCCAGTAAACTGTATCATTGGCAACTCTTTCAGTGTTTTGATGGCACTTATACTGGGCTTGCACAGCTACAAAGCTTGTGTTAACCCGCTACTGAAGTCTCCATGCCAGATCTGTAAGGATTCTGAATTGCAAAAATGAAAGCTGCACATCAGAATTGATTGGGCCACTGGGCAGACTCAGTTCATTTCCATTCTGAAAGCACTCCCCCTATTTGGGGGGGGGGGGATCTGATCAGGAAAGCATGGGGGCTGAGATCTAGATTCAGAAACAACTCCTAGAAGTGGGACAGGAGGGAACATCAGTTGTTGCTACACATTACACTACACTACACACTTGTAACAGGGTTGGGTTAATACTCTGTCCCATTTGTTATGCAGAGAGAGTTAAAAGCAAGAATCTGTTTTCTCCTCTGATATACTGCTACTTGTCTGTCTCTTGCCTGTCTGATTGTGCAATCAAATTTCCCTTCTGGCACCTTGGAATTAGCCACTCTGATGGTCCCACAATGTCCCCTGTTATCTCCCTTCCTTCACTTGCTGTTTCTATTTTCCTTTCTCCATTGCTTCTCTGTGGTTAACAAAATATGATATTTGAATCTTTATGTGAAACTAGGGTCCATTGGTTTGCAAATGTATATAATTATATTGTTGAAATGAATGCAGATAGCTACTTGGATTTGTTAGAAAAATTAAAATTTGAAATACAGGGGCTTCACCTTGAGAAACCTTTTGACCTTTCACAAGGTTGTTAACAAAATTGTCTGCAGGAAGTCAGCCCTATGACAGGATGTCTTAATTGATTGCACCTGTTAAGATGGCTAATGCACTCATCAGGCTGGTCACAGGAAGGGCAACAACGTTTTGTTACATTGGGCCTAATTCTCAAACAGGTTAGAATGACACAAGGGGCCTGTGTCAAAAGATTTTAACGCAAGTGGTGACTTGTGTCACAACTTGTGTTAAAAACTATTTAAACATGATTTTCTAAACCTGCTTGCATCTGATTCAGGCACCGTTGCGGCAAATTCCCTTTGCACCAGAGTTGTGTCAAACAACCAGGTGCACCAGTTCATAAGGGGGCTTTAACCATGGCAGGGCTGCCACATCCCCTTTTTTGGGGATTTTCAGAGCCCTGCCATGAACACATCAAGGCGCACCATTTATGACAGTCAGCAGGTGGTCTACGTGGTTGCACCCCTGGGATGCAGTAGGACAAGGGAGAGTAGAGGTGCAGTAGGAGCAAGGGAGGAAGCCATGAGGGTGTTGGGGCACTGCTGGGATGAGCTGCCGTGATGTGGCACCCAGCAGGGTACCATTGCAGGGTGCAGAAAGTGAATGTTTTGTGTAATGAAGGTGAGCTTGTGCTGCAAACATATAGCTCCTCTGGTAGTCTAGTGCCCAATGATCCCTGATGCATACAGAGAGGTGTAGCACCCCCCAACAATCCACAAACTCCCCCTAGTATAAAACAGCACTTGTGTCCCGGTCCTAGCACCCCTCCATTCCTGATTTCACCCCAAAACCAGGTGGTAATAGTCCTGGTGGTATAGTGGACCCCACCACCCTTCCCACCCCAAGCAGCATTGGCCAAACACCCCACTCCCTCTGTTACTACCCCAATCCTGCGACCGGCCCAGCCCTCCACTCACCACCATGGCTGACTGCAGAATGTGCTATCAAGGAGAGAGTACTGTATGCAGTATATGTAGTAACGAGGGGCAACAGGGTGTTTGGACAATGCTGAACAGGCTGGGGAGGATGGGGGTCCACTATACCACCAGGGCTATTAGTGCATGGTTTTTGGGTGAGATTGGGGGGGCACTATAGGACTGGGGCACATCTGCTATTTTATGCTCAGGGGAGATCATGGATTGTCGAGGGGGCACTATACCTCTCTGTGCACATTGGGGATTTGGGGGGCACTAGACTACCACAGAAGCTATATGCTTACAGCACTGGCCCACTTTCATTACACAGAACTTTCACTTTCTGCACACTGCAATGGTATCTCACTGGGTGCCACATCACGGGGGCTCATCCTAGCTGTGCTCTGACACACCCACAACATCCTCCCATGCTCTTATGCCCTAGGGTCCCTCCTGGCAATGTGTTTCTTCCCCTCCATCAACATCCCAGGCCCATTAGTGTTGCACTGGGTGGGGGGGTTCCTGCTTTCTGCGTCAACATCAGCAGGTGTGCCAACTGTTTGTCGCACCTCCACATTTGTGGTAAATCTGGGGAGTTTGGCACAGGGACCCTCCATTTTCTGGAATCAGGCACAGGGTCCTTGATGGAACTGGAGTTTGCTGCAACCCTTAGAGTATGGTTGCGTCGCTCTAAGGGGTCTTTGGAAATCAAGCCCTTTTTGTGCAAACAGGAAATATAACTTAATGAGAACAGGATGCAGAATTTATTTGCCTGGGGAAAACATCCTTTAAAAAGACAGCAATGTTTTGCTTGGAGAGAGAGCGAGAGAGAGAGAGAGAGAGAGAGACTGAGATTTAAATTAGAAACAGACTCTCAGATGAAGGTTTTTTTTTTCTTTTTGTTTGTACTGCCTTTGTGAAATGCTAGCCTGTACTTGTTTATTTTTTATTTTATTCATATTAATAATAAAATACTACTTGTGAATTTTATAGTGTCTCCTGGTTTGCCCACTCTTCCTGACCTATGCCTCTACAGCACTGTGTACAACAAGTGGCATGCAAGATAAGCTACCTGATACAATAAAGTCCCTTTTAGTAATGTTACCATGGAGGCCAGCACTAAAGTGCATTTTGGAGTCTATTCACGAATGGGTCAGAATGCCTAAACACTGCATATCTGAGGTGCACAGACATGCCTATGCCTGAATGCTGCACAGCAGTGATCTGCGCACCCCTGGTGTCAATCACCATGGGCATGCTGGATCCCACCGCTGCTTGAGCAGCTCCACGCCAGGGGTGGGCTGAGGGCATGCCCCACACTAAGCCCATGCACAAAGTCACTGTACACCATGAATACTGGCATGTGCTCACCAGTGCGGGTGTGCATAGCAGCACGAGTGGAATACACATGATTTGAGCATACTTTCTGTCCATTAGTGAATCGATCCCATTGTGTTCACTGTCCATTTCTGAAGGGTGTGTATGTGTGGAGGGGGTGTGGAGGTGGGGAGGTTATCGGAAAGATGTAGTGCTATAATTTAGGCACACAGCCTACAAGTTACTATAGCTTAACAGCTAGAAAACCAATACTGTAATTACCTGACTCAAAATATATATCTGTTACCACCCTTTGCAAACTGTGTGAGAGGCCTTTCGTCACCATGCAATTCTGCTTAAAGTTGAACCAGCATAACATTCTGTAGTGATTTGCATATGCAGCCCATGATGCTTTGTATTGTGTAGGCATGTGTGATGTATTTTCTTGAAACTTGGCTTCCCAGCCAAATACCCTTTGGGGTAACCCTTGCCTCAGTGTTTGCGCACAGAGGTTCTTTGTCTTTTAAATATTTTTTTACTTTAATGAGTTCACCGCAACATAACCCAAACAGACCATCTTAGGGTAGCTGGTTCATTCCACTGGGGTGTCAAACAGATGAGGCATACTCATGAGTCCAGGTAGGATGAAACACGTGTCTATGTCATCTGTTAGCACCCTTTGCAAACTGTGTGAGAGGCCTTTCCGCACCATGCAATTCTGCTTAAAGTTGAACCAGCATAACATTCTGTGGTGATTTGCATATGCAGCCCATGATGCTTTGCATTGTGTGGGCATGTGAGATTTTGTAATTTCTCAAAATATATAGCTCCTTATCAGTCAAGTGTGATATTTGCATAACTGTAGCATGTTTGCATTTGTCATATGTGGTTACAGTAACAGAAAAAAGTACAATACAGTTGGTGTGTATGCAAATGAGCAACTTTAGGTGCCATGCTATTGGTTGTAATGATATAGTGGAAAACTGAGTGCCAATAAATGAGACTAAATTCAGACTTAGTACTTTCATGCTGCATACTTACTTAACAGAAGAGTTTTAATACAGATAGGCAAATCAGAATGATCCTGGTTCTACCCATTCTCATTCTAGAGAAATTTGATTTAAACTTAGTGCATGAGTAGGGGTAGAGCTTGTTTCATCCTGATTTGTTTATTAATTGTAAGAATAGTGACATTTGTGCTTTTCACTGTTTTTATACTGCTTCTCACTCCATAGATTGCTATCAGCTCTCTTCCTATGGCTGGTATTCATCTATCCAGACTTACCTTTGGAGTGTGTCCCCCAGGTATTGCCCCCTGTTGCAGAACGGGGGGGAGGGCTGTCCTCCACCAAAAGCTACATATCCAGATGCTGTGGGAGTCTGGGTTGTTGTGCAGGTCTGGAAAGAGGAGCAGGGCTTCATGGAGTCCTTGGGTCCCCTTTTCCGATTTATCTCCTTGAATCACAGTGGTACAGGCTAAGCATTCAAGTGGAGGCACACATGCATCCTGGAACCAGAGCTCTCTCCCACCTCTGACTTACATCTGACACTCGTGCATTGGCACTGCCAGCAGGTCACCACTTGGTGGCAGCCGAGACCAAGTCAGCACACCACGCTGATCTGGGAGAGGAGAACTGCATTTCAGCTGCTCGATCCACTCCTTGCCTCACAAACACTGACTCCCAGTGACCTGAGCTCATTCCCATACTCGGGTTGCTGGCATGAGGAGAGGTTAGGTAAACAGGGCCCAATTCCAAGATATGTTACTCCTGGCACAGGGCAATTTATGCCAAACCCCATGGTGCAAATCGCACCTTACGCCAGGCATAACGTAAGTTGCAGGTCCAGAAGGTGCCTTATGCCATGTCATATGTGGGCTGCACCAAAGGTGGGTTACACCACCCACTATGCCCGCAACCTACTGCGGCATGGCACAAGGGTGGGTTATGGCAGCACCTGCACCCTATTCCAGAAGGGCTGCTGCTGTAACCCACATATGCCATTTCAGAACAGGAAATGGCGTGGCGAGTTTAGACCAGCTAGGAGGTGGTCTAAAGGGGCATCTGTCCTGGCACAGCAATGGATACCCCCCCAACAGTGCTGTGGAAAAGTCATGGATGTGCTCCCCGTGTCCCACCTGCTCTGACATGCCCCACACCACCGAACTTCAGGAACCGCCAGGGTCCAGTTTCGGTGCTGCCCCCCCAAATGCATGTGCCAACCAGCCAGCCCCCCAATGCAACCAGATGCCTGCCATTGCATTTTGGGGTGGGGGGCTCGGGGGGGCAGTAGGTTGTGTGCTGCAACTTGTGGCATACAGGTGCAATGCGCCATTTCATTGTTGCTAGCCTGCAGCTGCTGCAAGTCATGGGCAAAGGTATCAGGGACCCTGCTTGTCCTAGAACATGGCGCAGGGTCCCAAGCATAGTGCCGCATGGCACAGCTTTCATATGCTTATGAGTTGAGCCATGTGTTTTAGAATTGGGCCCCCAGTGTCTTTGCCCCCGCACCCCATGCTGGCTTTAATTGGCCCTTGGGTGTTGATAGGTGTACTGAGTCTACTTTGCTGAGTACAGCAACATTTGGAAAATCCAAGGGCAACAAGAGACTCATGTCAAGGCAACAAAAACAGCCTGATATACCTGAAGAACTGTTTTCCCCTCCTTGGATGCCTTAGTGTGAGTTTGTAAATGCTCTTTGGAAGATGTGTGGGTGCTAAACTTAGGGGCCACGATTGTATGAGTGACCAGATTGAGTATGACTGCATGAGTGCTGGTGTGAATGGGCTTTTGTAAGGCTGACTGCCTTGATGTGGTACAGAGGCTTATCGCAATGTATCCTAAACATTGTAAGTAAAGGCTAGTCAACTTCAGTCTGATTGCTGGCTAGTGTGTCAGATAAAGTGAAATGTTGCGAATGTAGTAGGATCATAGAAACATAGAAACATAGACTTTGATGGCAGATAAGGACTGCTTGGCCCATCTTGTCCGCCCATTTCCCTACCTGGAGGATAAGCTGCAGATCCTATTTAACCAACAGCCTATTTCTTCCTACCCCCCACAATAATTACCTTATGTTTGTCCCATGCATTCTTGAATTCTCCCATAGTTTTGGACCCCACAACCTCCTCAGGAAGGCTGTTCCATGCGTCCACCACCCTCTCTGTGAAAAAATACTTCCTCACATTGCTCCTGAGAATTCCCCCCTCTATCTTCAAATTGTGTCCCCTTGTTCTTGCACATCTCTTTTTCTGAAAGATGCTACCCTCTTGGACTTTGTTGATTCCACTGAGGTACTTAAACATTTCTATCATGTACCCCCTCTCCCTCCTTTCCTCAAGGGTATACATATTAAGCTCCTTTAGCCTCTCCTCATATGGCTTCTCTTGCAGACCCTGCACCATTTTGTTGCTCCCTCCTCTGAACTGCCTCCATCCTGTCTATGTCCTTGCGGAGATGGGGTCTCCAGAACTGAACACAGTACTCCAGATGGGGTCTCACCAACTGTCTGTACAGGGGGATAACAACTTCCTGTTTTCTGCTGGTGATGCCTCTCCCTATACATCCCAGTATCCCCCCAGCCCTCCCTACCGCCTTCTCACATTGCTTGCCAACCTTAAGGTCATCTGATATGATTACCATCAGGTCCCTTTCCATTTTTGTTGTTGTTACTACCTCCCCCAGTTGTGTAATCTTCCCCTGGATTTTTGTTTCCCAGGTGCATTACTTTGCACTTCTTTGCATTGAATCCAAGCTGCCATGCTTCTGACCATTCCTCCAACCTTGCCAAGTCCCTTTTCATCCTTTCCACTCCTCCTTGTGTATCAACCCTGTTGCAGATCTTTGTGTCATCTGCAAAGAGGCATACTTTTCCTTCCAGTCCCTCTGCAATGTCACTTATAAAGACATTAAAAAGGACTGGACCCAGTACTGAACCCTGCGGTATCCCACTAGTAACCCCTTTTTCTTCAGAGTGGACTCCATTTACAATTACCTTCTGTGTCCTGTTGTTCAGCCAATGTTTTTCCTAGGCTACCACCCTGGGACCCCTCCAAGGCTGATTAATTTGACTACTAATCTTTGTGGGACTGTGTCAAATGCCTTGCTAAAGTCTAGGTAGGCCATGTCCACAGCCCTCCTGGTCTACTACTTTGGTCACCCAGTCAAAGAAATCAATTAGATTTGTCTGACATGACCTTCCCACTGTAACCCATGCTGCCTTGGGTCCCAGCCCCACTGGCCTCTAGGTACTCAACAATTCTTTCCTTCAGAAGTGATTCCATCACTTTCCCTACCACAGAGGTCAAACTGACAGGTCTGTAGTTTCCTGCCTCTGTCTTGCTCCCACTTTTGTGAAGGGGAATCACATCAGCCTTCTTCCAGTCCTCAGGTAGAACACCATCCTCCCATGATTTGTTATAAAGGGTAGTCAGTGGTTTCACTAGTTCTCTGCTTAATTCTTTTAGAATTCTGGGGTGAATTCCATCTGGCCCCATTGCTTTATCCACCTTCAGTTTTACCCTTTCTTCTGTGAAAGGACTGGGATCAACCCCCCTCTCCAGAGTGCTTCTGTTAATTGGATTAGGCACCTCCCCCACTTCCTCTTTTGTGAATACTGAACAGAAGTATTCATTCAGTATCCCTGCTTTTTCACTGTCACTCTCTGCCCACCCACCATCCATTCTATTCTGCCTCACTATCCCTCCCTTTGTCTTTCTGCCTCACTATCCCTCCCTTTGTCTTTCTACGCTCCCCGATATACCTATAAAACATTTTATCCCCCTTCTTAACCAAGTTGGCTATCTTTTCCTCAGTTTGTGCCTTTGCTATTCTGACTACCCTCCCTGCTTCCTTCTGCCTTAACTGGTACCGTTCTCTGTCCTGCTCATTCTGTGTTTCCTTATACTTCCTAAATGTTATCTTTTTCTCCCTAACCTTCACCGCCACTTCTTTTGAGAACCATAGTGGCTTTTTCTTTTGTTTTGATTTGTTTATTTGCTTCACACAAATGCTTGTTGCCTCTGTGATGGCAATTTTGATATTTCCCCATTATTGCTCCACCCCTCCTTCTAGCCTGTTTGCTAGTGCTTTTCTAAGACACTCCCATCTTGCCAAAGTCAGCCCTTCTGAAGTCCAGAACCCTCACTTTTGTATGGCTTGACTCTGTAGTTGAGTTTATCATGAACCACACTGTTTGGTGGTCACTTGTTCCCAAATGGCTACCCACTTCTAGATCTGAGATCATCTCACTGTCCCCATTTGAGAGTACAAGGTCTAAGATTGCTCCCTCATGAGTAGGTTCCAAAACTAGCTGTCTGAGGCATACCACCTAAAGGGCATCAAGAATGGCCCTGCTTTTGGATGTGGCTGCAGCAAAGGTGCTCCAGTTAACATCTGGCATATTAAGGTCCCCTATCAACAGTATCTCCCCTTTCTCTGCCATCCTAAGTATGCTTTTTATCATATCCTTGTCCATTCCCTCCCCCTGACATGGGGGTCTGTATACAACCCCTGTGCGGATTGTGGTGCCATTTCCAGTCTCTAAGGTGACCCACAGTGCCTCCTCTACTCCCTGTTTACGCTTTTGTTCAGTTGCTTTTATCCCTTTCCTTACATAGAGAGCTACCCCACTTCTGCCCTCCCTGTCTCTCCTGTAGGTTGTGTACCCTGGTATGTTAACATCCCAGTCATGGTTCTCTGTGTACCATGTTTCTGTGACTGCTACAATATCCAGGCATCCCTCTTCCATCAAGGCCACCAGTTCAGGGAGCTTGTTGCCCAGACTACGGGCATTGGTACTTATTACCCTCCATTTCTTGATGGCCTTACTCCTTTTTGCCCCATCCCTGTCCTTATTGTCTTTGTCACTTTCTCCATTTACCACTGGCTTACTATACATTGATGACTGAAATGTTGGTGGAGTAACATTTGTGTGGCAGGGCAGTACATCTTTTGGTCTGTGTTTACGATTGGGGGCAACAGTTCCTTCAGCTCTTGTGTACAAGTTTAAAATTCCTGGTTACACCCCGGCTTCTAACAGCAAGCTCCCCACATGTCACCTACACGTCTTTATGCTCTCTATAAAACAGTGAATATTGGGAAGCTTGAGAGCAGTCTCACACAAAAAAACAAAGAGAAGTGCAGTACAACCTCATTTACCTGAATGTGCTGTAGGACAGTGAAATTGTTTGACAAATGGGCTTGTGGATAAGTGAGAGCTCGTTACAACAAAATCTATTTAGCTGGGAGGCACAACACAGTTTTGGATAATTGAGAGATTTGGTTAATAGAGGTTTGGATAAATGGGATTTTACTGTAGTGAAGATTCCACATGAAAGGAGCGAGTTACGAATTACTAATATAAGAGTAGGTTCCTACCCATGGGGTTCACCTTGTCTGCAGTGGTTAGACTTAATTCACATCTCAGCTGATATCTGATGCTAAGAAACCCCTTTTGACAATAATGAAGTGAGGAAAAAAGTGAGTGAGACGTTAAAAACATTAAAAGACTTTGCAGGCTCTTTTGAGTGGCTATTGTGGGGGGAGTGCACTGGGTTCTAATGATTTTCAAATATAAAGAGGTAGCCATTAAGTGTGGTTACAGACTTCCAGTGACATTACTGCTCCTGATGGAGGCTTAGTTTGACAGCTCTGACCCAGCTCCTAACCATACAGCCTAAAACCACAGCGTTACAACTTACAAGTGGATATTTTGTTCTCCAGAGTTGTCTCAGATTCATGAGGAAATGAACCCACTCTAAAAACGAGCCTACCTTATTGGATGCTGAAGACAGGGAATTGATTACTTCAGAGAGTGACGCCCTGACAAACTCCTGTCATCTCCCGTCGGGCTGCTTCACCTCAACCACAATGGCTGCAAAAAAGGAAAAACTTGGTTTAATACTAGATGAACTCAGAACATTTCGCTCCAATACTAAAACAGATTTTGAAAAGATCCCTCACGATATTACAGAATTACAGAAAAACCCTGCTCAACATCAGTTTGCGATATCAGAACTTGATACAAGAGGTGACAGAACAGATTCTTTGTTCCTGGACTTCCTCAGATGCACTCTGCAGCTTACTAAAAAATGTGCAGACTTGGATAAAAGATCAAGGAGAAAAATATATGCCTGTATGGCTTTCAAGAGTCACAGGGTCATGTTGTCACATATAAAAACAGCGCCGTGGTATACCACACTGTCAAAACTGTGACTAAAACACTAGAACACTTGTTTTCTGCGGGGGGCTTTGCCTCCCGCACCCCTCATTGTGGAGAGCTGTGCCCACCAACTCCTCCTATTAAAATAACCTTCTCTGGGGGGGGGGCAACTTGGGGACAGGGTGAGAATCGGGTGAACCGCACAAAATACAAGAAAAAAAGAATAACTAACCTAATCTGGGACCCTGATCCACAGTTGCTCTACTGTCCTCCAGCACCAATGGCTCTACTCCCTGAGCCACAGCAGCTGCTTAGCAGACCTCCTTCCAGCAGAGCTCTTACCATCTGCAGTAGAGCTTTCCAGAAACTGCTACAGGGTCACTGCTACTGTTCCATACTATTTGTGTCATGCAGCATTGTGTACCCTGTAGCTGTCATGTAGCATTGTGTACCCTGTAGCTGTCATGTAGCATTGTGTTCCCTATAGCTGTCATGAAGCATTGTGTACCCTACACCTGTCATGCAGCATTGTGTATCCTGCACCTGCCATGCAGCATTGTGTTCCCTGCAGCTGTCATGCAGCATTGTGTATCCTGCACCTGTCATGCAGCACTGTGTACCCTGTAGCTGTCATGCAGCATTGTGTACCCTGTTGCTGTCATGTAGCATTGTGTACCCTGTAGCTGTCATGCAGCATTGTGTACCCTGTTGTTGTCATGTAGCATTGTGTACCCTGTAGCTGTCATGTAGCACTGTGTACCCTGTAGCTGTCATGTAGCATTGTGTACTCTGTAGCTGTCATGTAGCATTGTGTACCCTGTAGCTGTCATGTAGCACTGTGTACCCTGTAACTGTCATGTAGCATTGTGTACCCTGTAGCTGTTTTTCCCCGCGCTGTTACTGTTGTGCAGTTTTGCCTTGTGACATTCTCCACACAACATATTGACCGAGTACCCTTTCGAGAGATGGCTAAGGGCACCGATATAATTACTTTCTTGGAGACATTCGTCAGAAACCATCTAGACCTACCGAAAGAATTTCACTTTAAAATTAAAGGGGCCCACTGCTCTTTAGGACCAGCCTCGATACATAACCAATGAAGGCCAAGATCTATTGTCCTACAATTCATGTCATTTGTGGTTACGCAAAAAGTGCTACTGGGACTCCGGCAAAAGAAAAGCAGTATTTTACAAAGGGAAGCATATATATGCTGACCATGACTACTCACGCAGTTCTGGATGTATGAAAAAAAACTCAGCCCTCTTCTGGCAGTACTTCAGGAAGAAATCTCTGATTTCATACCCCAATTCTAGGTAAATTCAGAGTTTTTTTCTATCTGGAGCCAGCGATCCTGTATGAAAATCTCCCGGAGGCTACTGCCGCATTACAAAAGAAATGTTTCCCGATACTACAGCCACAGTGACTCAAAAGCAAGAATGCAACACATTTTCCTTGGCTTTCACTGCAGCCCAACTTCAAGACAGAAGGGCTCATTCAATGGTAACAATGAAAGATATTCATGCCCTTCTACAATCATTTGCCAGGATCTGCCTTTCTGAACATTTCTACCTGGCATTGTTGGCTGTCTGAAACCTTGGATCTGACAGGAATGGGGTGAGTCAGTGATTGGTGGGGGGGGGGGGTGCATGTCAGCTTTGCCCAAGTTCCACTCTCCAACCTAAATTACTTTTCATTGAAAATGGAGCTCATAACCATTTGGGGTGGTGGGGACCAAGGGAGGGGGGAGCTGCTGTGCCACGTTTCATGCATGATTGGTGACTGCCAGCTGGGTGCTGCAGGATGTTGGTTGGCTAGGATGATCCACCACGAGGCTCTGATCTCTGGCCAGTTGGCTTGTAGTGGGGTGTCAGGTCGATCAATGGGTCCCTCCGGGTGATCTTCCAACATTGGTCCATGCCTTTGTCACTATCCATCTTGATTACTGCAATTCCCTCTACCTAGGACTACCTGGGGTTGATATCCGCCACCTGCAGCTGGTGCAGAACGCGGCAGCCAGGCTTTTGACTGGGACTTCTAGAACCAGTCATATTATACCTGTGCTCCGTGAACTGCACTGGCTGCCTGTTTGGTGGTGGATCACCTTTAAGGTTGGTTTACTAACCTTTAAAGCCCTACATGATCAGGGATCCAGTTACCTGCAAGATCTTCTGGTACCCTACTGCCCCCTCCATCCTCTCCATTCCACCAAGGAGGGAATGCTGGAGATTCCCAAGGTTCGATTAAAAACATCTGGATCTCGTGCTTTTTGTTTTTCAGTGCCAACCCTGTGGAATTCTCTGCCTTGTCGGTTGAGAGAATGCCCAACTGTCGATAGATGTAAAATAGAGTTAAAGACATACTTATTTGGTTTAGCTTTTCCTAGCTACGGATGATAGTTTTAATGTTTGTTCTTAAATTTTATCTTTATGTATGGTTTTTATGTACAGCGCCTTAGTTTTGAAAGGCGCTATAAAAATAAAGATGATTTGATTTAATTTGTAGTGCTTGCTGTAGTGGGTTGGGATTAGGATACACAAAACACAGCAGACATCAAGTCAGGTGCATAAAAAATGCCTAAAGGCATTTATCATTTTATTTCAAATTCAGATAAAATAAATAAATTATACAGAAAATAAGAAATAATTTGGTTAGCCAAAATAAATCAGATGACAACTGCTTCACTTCAGCAGTGTCCATGAACAAGCGGTCTTTCACCTTTCTCAGTCAGAAACAGATCACCCTATTTAAAAACTAGTCCCTGGTGGTGTACATTTATACATTTTATGTGGTGATCCACCCTTTTTTCTTCAGATCAGAATAACACACTTTATTTCAAGGAGGTGTCACAACAAACATACCTCACTTACAGACTGGATATGGTGCTTTTCAGGGAACATCAAATGAAGCAGCATTGCCTTGTTTTACAGGCTCAAAACATTACATACATACATAATGAGCCCTAATGGGGCTAAGCTCCTCCCTATAGGAGTGACATCACATTTTTGGGTCACTATAAATACAGGCAGTTTGAGGGCTGCCAGCCCTAAAGAGGACCCTTACAGAATCAGGAGCTGGATTCTTGGGCCTGGCCCACCAGACTACCAACTTTAGCTGGTAAGCAGAGCTTCGCTTTGCTAAACATGTATTTCTTTTCATTTTACACAAACACCTTGCACTTTGTATTTTAACTAAAGCACTGGATACATTATTTACATGCAGTTCCAGCTATGCCATATTTTTGTCAGCACGTAAGCCTGGCCTACATATGAATTTTTTACATAGGAACATAGGACTGTGATGGCAGAAAAGGACCGCCAGGCCTACCTAGTCTGTTCAGGCTGCCTAGGTTTCAGTTAAGGGTTACAAAGTCCCCCCTTTGCCAGCCACCCATATGCCTATCCCATGCCCTCTTGAAACCTCCCACCAGTTTCTCCCCCACTACCTCACTCGGCAGCCCGTTCCACTTGTCCCCCACCCTTTCTGTAAAAATGTATTTCTTAATGTTATCTCTGAACTTCTCTCCCACAATTTGCAAATAGTGACCCCTTGTTCTGGGTCTCACTCTTTGCTGGAAGATGCTCCCCAACTGTAACCTTATTGATTCCCCTTACGTATTTCAAAGTCTCAATCAGGTCCCCTCTTTCCCTCCTCTGTTCCAGAGAGTACATATTCAGGTCACTCAGTCTCTCCTCGTATGATAAGTGACCATGTTCCCCCACCATCTTTGCTGCTGTCCTCTGGACCCGTTCCACCCTCTCCATGTCCTTCTTGAGATATGGCCTTCAGAATTGGACCCCATACTCCAGATGCGGCCTAACCAACTGGGTGTACAGGGGAAGAATGACCTCTCTTCTCCTACTGGTGATCCTCCTCCCTATGCACCCCAGCATCCTGCTAGCCCTTTGCACTGCCTTCTCGCACTGCTTTGCCACTTTCAGGTCTTGTGAAATGATGATGCCTAGGTTCCTTTCCTGTTTGGTCACCTCAAGTTGCCTCCTCTCCATCCAATACCCTGCTCTCCCATTTCTCTTGCCTAAGTGTATGATCTTATACTTCGTCATATTGAATGACAGTTGCCACTCCATGGACCATTCCATTAGTTTACTCAGGTTTCTATGCATCAACTCCACCCCGTTATGTGTGTCCACTCTACCACAGACCTTGACGTTATCCGCAAATAGACACACCCTCTCTTCCAAGCCCACTGCCAAGTCCTCTATGAATATATTAAATAGAAGTGGTCCCAGTACCGACCCCTGGGGGAACCCACTAATAACACCAGCTTCCCCCGAGGGTACCCCATTTACCAATACCATCTATTTTCTGCCTTTCAGCCAGTTCTGCACACACTTTATTACCATCGGCCCCAGCCTCAGACATCCCAACTTGTGTAGCAGCCTGCCGTGTGGCACAGAGTTGAATGCCATTTTGAAATCAAAGTATGCGACATTCACCAATCTCCCTTGATCCACCACTTTGGTAACCCAATCAAAAGACTCTATCAAGTTTGTTTGACAGAATCTGCCCTCAGTATGCTCTCAGTATGCCCAAAGACATAGACAGGATGGAAGCTGTCCAGAGGAGGGCAACTAAAATGGTGCAGGGTCTGCACTGGAAGACATATGAAGAGAGACTTAAGGAACTAAATATGTATAGCCTCAAGGAAAGGGGGGGGGACATGATAGAAACTTTCAAGTACCTCGAGGGAATCAACAAAGTCCAAGAGGGTAGCATCTTTCAAAAAAAGAGGTGTGCAAGAACAAGGGGGCACAATTTGAAGATAGAAGGGGGACGGCTCAGAGACATAGAAACATAGAAACATAGAAGTTGATGGCAGATAAGGACCGCAAGGCCCATCCAGTCTGCCCATTTGTGTTTCTACCTTATAAATGTGCCATCGGCCTTTGCTCTGTCAGTGGCCTATCTATTCATAGTCATTTGTATTGCTCCCTTATGCCTACCCCATGCCTGTTTGAAGCCCTGCACTGTATTCATAGCCACCACTTCTTGTGGTAAGCCATTCCATGCATCCACCACCCTTTCTGTGAAAAAGAATTTCCTCACATTCCCCTTAATCCCCCCTCTAATCTCATGCTGTGTCCTCTTGTCCTGCTATTTTTCTTATATTTAAACATGTTAGACTCTTTCACCTTGTTAATGCCCTTAAGGTGCTTGAATGCCTCGATCATATCACCCTCTCTCCCTCCTTTGCTCAAGGGTATACATATTGAGCTCTGTTAATCTGTCCTCATATGTCTTCTGATGCAGTCTCTGCACCATTTTGGTTGCCCTTCTCTGGACTGCCTCAATTTGGTTAATGTCCCTGTGAAGGTGTGGCCTCCAATACTGCCAGTACTCAGATGGGGCCTAACCAGTGTCTTGTAAAGAGGATTATTACCTCCTCTTACGACTTGTGATACCCCTACTAATACCTCTAACACCCCCAGCCTTACCTACTGCTTTAGAGGTCTGCTTGGATGATTTCAGGTCATCAGTGATGATGATACCCAAGTCTCTTTCTTCCTTTGTGACTGCTAGCAACCCTCCAGCCTATAGGTGGCTTCAGGTTTCTCTTCCCTATGTGCATGATTTTGCACTTCTTTGCATTAAATCCCAGTTGCCACTCTTCTGACCATTTTGTCAGTTTATCCAGATCTCTTCTCATTCTGCCCACCCCATCTGGATCATCTACTCTGTTGCAGATCTTGGTGTCATCTGCAAACAGACAAGCCTTACCCTCTAGTCCATCTGCAAGGTCACTAATGAAGATGTTGAAGAGGACTGGCCCCAGGACTGATCCCCAGGTACCCACTTGTGACTTGCATTGCTTCTGACTGTATACCATTTACCACCACTCTCTGTTTTCTGCCTCGTCAACCAGTTTGCCACCCAGTTGACCAACTTCTGACCCACCCCGAGCCTACCCAGCTTATTTATCAATCTTCTATGTGGAACAGTGTCAAAAGCTTTGCTGAAGTCAAGGTAGGCGACATCAACTGCTCCCCCTTGGTCCACCACTCTGGTTATCCAGTCAAAGAAATCTATGAGATTAGTTTGACAGGACCTTCCTTTTGTAAACCCATGCTGTCTTGGATCCTGTGCCCCTATGGATTCCAGGTGTTGCACTATCCTTTCCTTAAGGAGTGCCTCCATAATCTTGCCCACTACTGAAGTAAGACTGACTGGTCTGTGGTTTCCTGCCTCCTCCTGCTACCACTCTTGTGGGCGGGATCACATGTGCCCTTCTCCAGTCTTCTGGGACCTCTCTGTGCTCAGAGACTCACTAAACAGTTCTGCTAATGGCTCTGCTAGTTCCACCTTTAGCTTCTTAAGTACCCTGGGATATATGCCATCAGGTCCCATTGCCTTATCCACCCTGAGCCTTAGCTCTTGTAGGACCCTTTCTTTGTGAAGGGAGTATGCTCACCTCCTCCCCTGTGTCCATGATGCTGAGTTGTGGGCCCTGCCCTACCTTCTCTTCAGTAAATACTGAGCAAAAGTATCTATTTAGGATAGATGCCTTTACAGGGTCCTCCTCCTCACATGCTCCTTTTCTCCATTAAGCTAGCAATACCCCCTCTGGACTTTCTCCTTTCACTAATGTATCATAGAAAGTCTTGTCACCTTCTTTACTGTTCGTGCTAGTGTTTCCTCAGTTTGGGACTTTGCCTGCCTTACTGCCTTCCCTGCTTCCCTTAGGCAGTTTGGTATGCCTCCCTATCTTCATCCCGCTGTGTTCCCTTATATTTCCTGAAGGCCAGCCTTTTGGCTCTGACCTTTTCTGCTACTGTATTTGAGAACCAAAGTGGTTTCCTTCTTCTTTTGCACTTCCTTTTCTGTCTAACACAATGGGATGTTGCTTCAAGTATTGCATCCTTAATGCTTGCCCACTTTGCCTGTACCCCCTCACCTGTGTTTCTTTTTGCCAGGGCTAGCTTAACTCTGTTGGCCATCTTATCAAAGTCAGCTCCTCTGAAGTCCCATATTTTTGCCCTGGAATGGGATGATTTAGATGTAGTAGCCAAATTGAACCATACCATGTGATGGTCACTGGCCCCTAGGTGACCTTCTACCTGGTGATCTGTGATCACTTCCTTGTTAGTCAGTACTAGATCTATGATAGCCCTGTCTCTTGTGGGTTGCTGTACCAATTGTTTGAGGCCCTCCCCCTGCAGGGAATCCACTATGTGTCTAGTTCTGGCAGATGTTCCTGCTGGTATTGACCAATCTGTATCCGGCATGTTGAAGTCTCCCATTATCAGAACCTCCCCTTTAGCTGTCATGTTTTGTATATCTTCTAACAGTAATGTGTCTATGTCCTCCCCCTGGTCTGGGGGCCTGTAGACAACCCCAGTAATTTAAGGAAGTATTTTTTCACAGAGAGGGTTGTGGATGCATGGAACAGCCTTCCGGAGGAGGTTGTGGAGTCAAAAACAGTGGTGGAATTCAAGCATGCATGGGACAGTCATAAGGCAATTCTAGGGGGTGGGGGGAGGAAGAAGTAGGCTGCTGGTTAACTAGGATCTTCAGCTTATCCATTAGGTAGGGAAATGGGCAGACTGGGTGGGCCAAGCAGTCCTTATCTGCCGTAAAATCTGTTTCTATGTTTCTAAGTAAACCCATGCTGTCTTTGATCCAGCAGGTCATTTGCCTTCAGGTAGTCAGTGATTCTGTTTTTGAGCAGTTTCTCCATGATTTTGCCAACCACAAATGTCAAGCTCACCAGCCTGTAATTGCACACCTCCTCCTTTGCCCCTCCATTAGGAAGGGGGACCACAACTGCCCACTTCCAATCTTTAGGTACCTCCCCTGAACTTGAGGAGCTGTTAAAGAGAGCAGTCAAGGGAGATGCTAGTACACTTCTCAGCTCCCCTAGCACCCTGGGATGAACCCAATCCAGTCCCATAGCTTGTCTGCCTTCAAGCTGTTTAGTTCACTCGGGTCTCCTCTGCCTAAAAGGGACATGTGTCTACCCCTTCCCCCACGCCCTATTCCTACCCTCCCACTCTTTCTCCTCTGTGAATGCTGAGCAGAAATAGCTATTTAGCAGTTCAGCTTTCTCCTGATCCCCACCCACCTGCTCCCCAGTACTGTTTTTTAACCTTTGTATTCCTTTTTCAGTTTTCCTTTGCTCACCTATATATCTAAAAAAGGTTTTTATCCCCTTTATATTTATTTTATTTATTTAGTTTTTGTTGACCGGGTAAGTGCACTAGACAAATTCTGCCTATTTTCAGGCATGACCCAGAGGAGAGGGATACAGATGAATGCCAACTGATCTGGAACCAGATTAAGCTGTTGGTGGTATTTTTTAGTGAATGGGGGAAATTTGGCCACGACACCAGGGAACTTCCCCTACTCACCTATAGGGGAATTGCTGGCCAGGAGCTATGGCCACTTCGAGTGAGACATTGGAGGAGATGGAAGTCCCAGAAGATGGAGGGCTGGCTTCCACCTCTACCCTACAACAGCCTTTGGACGCTAAATCTGGAATTGAGGAACCTATTTCAACATTGAGAACTGCGGAGAACGAGACAGATATTTTTGAATCTACTGAAGATCTGAGTACTGTGGAGAAATAAAAAGAAGCAGTGAGTCCTGACCTTTCTGATATGTCACCCACAGAGAAAGCAAATCTGGTTAAAAATTCAAGCAGAGAATTGCAGACATTTGCAAGAAAAAGATTGTCTTGCTGCTCAACTTGCTTCTCTGCAGGCTGGAAATCCACCCGTCAATGTTCTTGGCCTACCTATCAAGCCACCACCCTTTACGAGTGACACAGTAGCATCAAAGGGTGCCGAGAAGGTGGGTGAGTCAGCAAATGTCTTTTCCATAACTCTGTTGGGAATCCTTCTAGCAGAGCTACGCAACAGGCTGGCAGTAAAAAACGCCGAGGGAGGCATGTTCCTAAAGCCTCAGACAGAATTTGCCACTTCTAACAAATAAACTGCTCTTTTCACTGATGTGGGAGATTTGCAGGACAAAACATTGACTAATGAAAATGGGGAGGTCAGGGCTGAAGAAACAAAGAATATTACTAGAGATAAATGTCAACCTTCTACCACTCTCTCTAAAACAGCAGGATTTGTTCTCCGAAAAATGGCAGCAAATGAACTTATCCAACCTGGTAAAGACATAGAATATCAAACCTCAAACAAATCACAGGATGATGTAACCACTTTTTCCTTTTCTGCACGACTGTCTTCTGCTAAACTGGGGGCTTGGGAATAATATAAGACTAAGCGAACAGAGCTAACGCTAGTTAATAGAAATATTGCTGAAACCCCAAAACTGCCACCAGATTCTAACATTACTAGCCCCCTTCCTGGGACAATGGGGCCAAGGGATTTAACTACCACAGCAGCAATAACAAAAGCTTTTGCTTTACCCAATGACTGAATTTTCATGTGAACACTGGTCTCCCCAGAGACCGCTTAGTGGAGCAGGGTGGAAGCAGCTCTCTGATGGATCCTGGCACCCGGACCTGAATTGGGATCCTAAGCTCAACTTCACACAAAATACTCCTGAGTGGTGATCCCCACAAATTTGCAAACCCCAATGCTGCTGCCCAATACCAACTTTAAAACAGATACTCCTCCACCCTTTCAACCCACAAAGGAACAAGGCTCAGTTGAGCTGCCTTCACTGCCTAAGGGGGGGGGCTGAGCAGGAACCTAAGAACCAGCTAAAGGACTCTGAAGTACCACAACTTACAGAAAAGAGTCAAGAACCAACTGTTCAGCAGAAACCCCTTCTATCAGAACCTTTTTAAAAATTAAAAAAGAAGCTGCACCGTGAAGAAATGCGGTGAGAATTTGGTATAAAGGTGGACTGGAGAATCGACCAGATAGATATTACATGGTTATTGTTGAAAGACTCTTTACACTTCTCCCTCAGAGAAGTGTTTGCTTTTATTAACAATTCAGGGGAGGATAATTTTGATATCAGCTTTCGATCTGCACATGCTCTGGATTTATTTTGGGAGCGATATAATCAAGTTAAATTTTCCCCTCTATGGTCTCCCTTCCTGGTAATTCCCTTGTCCAAACCCCTCATTAAATTTGTCACTGTTATGGTCAGAAATGAGGGGGTCCATGTTGACGATATTATATACTGGCTTTCACAAAAATGTGAAGTCCTCAGCAGCCAGAGGCAATTTTGGATACTGAAATGTTTTGGACTGGGGGCGGAGGTACAAAGTGAAACTATGGCAATCAGACTCAGGAATAGACCACATACCAAATTCTTTTATGTTGGGAAGAGACAGGAGCGTATGTTTTTATGCAGGGCAGCCCCGAGTGTGCTACAAGTGTGGGTCCCGAACCTATCTGTCCAGTTCTTGTGATAAACCCAGGTGTGAAAACTGCGGGGAGATAGGTCACTCCACTTTCCAATGTGCAAACCATACTAGGTGTGACCTCTGTGAGGAAACTGGCCATACTTTTTCTGAATGTTCTTGGGCTGCCAAGAATAAAGCTAGCTGCATGAGTCCTGACCTTTTAATACAGCACGCTCGGGATTCCCATACCCCTCAATCTGAGCACACGAATCCTTCCAAACCAGAGGACATAGACCCTGCTATTTCCCCCCTACCTGTTCCTATCATTAAAGCTGAACCCAGGACTGACCCTCCCTCCCAATTACCCTAATTCCTGTTTGCTATTCAGAACCACAAGAGAAGTTTGATAATCTTCCTTCAGAACCACCACCTACTTCTTTACCAGTGCAAAGATCTTCTAGGAACATTAAACCCCCCCCACCCCTCCTCCCACCAGTATTGAGACAGAAAATTCCTTTGCAGTTCTTGCCACACAGTGGGGGACTCAGAAATGGAAGTAGGTGATTCTGATGTCCAGTCTGTTGTATCTGATCATATTCCAACTACTCAAAATACAGTCAGTTATAAAGGGAAAAAAAGAAAGAGACAGAAAAAAGATCAGTAGGACCACAGTTTATCTTTGAACTCTGGCTTTCTTATGCACAGGATCTTTAAATGTACATAGCATACTGAATCTTGATAAACGTTATGCCATTTATAATTATACATGATCTGCTTCCTTTGATTTTTTCTTCCTACAGGAAACATGGATGTTCATGGGGGACCAAGCTAGGTTTTTTTCAGAGGGAATGGCAATGGGGACTATCTTATTGGTCCTTTGGTACGGACAGTGCGGACGGGGTCAGTTTATTATTTGTTTCTTATGACTTCACCCTTTTAAAATTGATTGATTTGATTCCTGGCTGTGTATTGATTTTGGATGGTGTATGGAAAGGGATGACTTATCGCCTCATAAATGTGTATAGTCCACAAACTAAAGCAGACAGAGTCACTTTACTGTCTGCCTTACAACCTTTTTTAATCACCAGTAATACTGTTTTTTCTTTGTGGGGATTTTAATTGTGACATCTCACCACAAAAAAAGAAAGCTATACAAGATTCTAGGAAAAATCTGTATTGCGACTCAAATGCTTTATGGCATTTAGTTGAGACAGCTGATCTACATAATTGTAGTTTAAACCAAATAGCAGGGCAGAAATTTACATATCAAAGAAACTGATATACGTCCACCATAGATTATATGTTCACTTCAAAAAATGTACAAAGTAATTCCTTTCAAAGTGTCCCAATAGAATTCTAACATACTAACATACTAAAATGCCAGCAGAATAGGCCTAACGGTCTTTCATGTCTGCTCGTTTGGTCAGCCTCCACCCTGGGTGCTGACCTTGCTGTCTCCCTCGCCTTCTCTGGCTTCTCCCTTCCCAGTTCCGGATATTCTTGCTGCATTGGATTTTGCTTCCAGAACCCTTCCCCTGTACCTGTCCCACCCCCTCTTGAACCCCTCCACTGTCTCTGCCTCCACCAGCCCCCTAGGTAGTGCATTCCATGGCTCCACCACCCTCTCAGTGAAGTAGCACCTCCTCCTTTCTCCCCTGAATCTTCCCCCCTCCAGCTTCCACCCATGCCAATTCTCAGATAATCTTCTATTACAAAGTACATTCTAGGAGGCTTCTAGTCTGCCAAAGACAAGACCTCAGTGGAAATTGAACTCCTCTGTCTTGACTGACATACAAGTAAGGGCCAAACTTTTGGAGATAATAAAAGCTAGACTATTGATTAGGTTCCTGTATACTGATGTGTGTAAATGGTGGGCAGATTCTAAAGCAGACTTTAAGTCCTGGTTTTTGAAATATGAGAAGAACAAAGAAAACCTGAAATTCCTCAAATATCTGCAACTCAG
This sequence comes from Neoceratodus forsteri, assembly GCA_016271365.2. Taxonomy (NCBI): domain Eukaryota; kingdom Metazoa; phylum Chordata; order Ceratodontiformes; family Ceratodontidae; genus Neoceratodus; species Neoceratodus forsteri. Next base: position 157,294,225 of record CM057458.1, on the reverse strand, counting down.
ACAACAGCTCCAATACTTATATTCCCTCTCAAATACTTCTAGACAAGATTTTTCAGCTCAAATCCATAAACTAAAAGAGGACATGAAAATGTACCAGTACGACCAGGCTCACACCATCAAAGCAATATTACAAAATGGAACTCAAAAATTCCCATGTGGAGATCCCTTTGAGGCCTGTAAAAGATTCAGAAACTCAATTTTCATGGTAACTATGAAAGATACTGATGGGGCCATTAAAACCTCCACAGCAGTTATTCATAACATTATCAGGGAATTTTTACATCCCCATGCTTGATCAGACCCCCCTTCTGAAATATCAATAAAAAAATTTTTACACCACTTAAAAATTCCTCCACCCCTAGATCCAGGAAATAATATGACCCAGCCCGGTACTGCTATCGAAATTGAACATTCTTGGTTTGATGGTGAATGTAGAAGAGAAACATTGTAAATTAGGAAATTATGTCGAATATTTAAACAGTCTCAATCTAAATTGAAATTAAAGGAATTAAATGAGAGAAAACATTTTTATAAGAAATTGATCAGGGATATGAGAAAATCCTATTTTGAAAAGAATTGGGAGAAGATGCTAAGGGCAGTACAGGAGAAAGATACAAAAGCTTTTTGGACTTTAGTTTCCAAAGGATGTAATACATTTTAAGATAATTTGGATACCTATATTCTGGAAGAAAAATGGGTTATATATTACAGGGAGATTTATTTTGACTATGAGGAAAGAGAAATGATTAATATGAATGATTCACCTAATAACTTTTTTAGACCAGTAACATTTGATGAAACATATTTGGCAATTTATACATTAAAAAAACAGAAAGTGGCAGGCCCAGATGGGATCCCGGCTGAAGTGTATCTGATTGAGACTTCAAGCTGGTGCCATTTTGTGACAGTTTTCTATAACAAATGTATTCTAGAAAAAAGTTTTCCTGAATCCTGGAAAGGTGCAAATATTGTACTACTACATAAGAAAGGTCCATTAGACGATCTTAAAATGTACAGACCTATCAGCCTATTGGATATCAACTTAAAAATATTTTCTAAAATAATCTTGCACTATTTGCTGGTTGAAGTTGATCAAACTGGAGATATTTCACCATTTCAGGCAGAATTCAGGAAGAATTTCTCAACACTTGATAATATTTTTGTATGACATCATTTTATTGAGAAATATGTCAAATTACACAGACATAAGTTGTATGTTACATTCATTGATTATAGCACAACATTTGATAGTGTCTCAAAGGGGATTTTGTGGCAAATTTTACTTAAAAGAGGGACAGATACCAATTTATTCTGGATAATATCCCAACTATATGATAATACTTGGGCCAAAGTTAGATTTGGCCCAGAAGGTCAGCTTTCTGGGGCATTTAAAACTAACCATGGGGTAAGGCAGGGTTCGTATTAGATCCCTTACTGTTTTCCCTTTATATGGAAGGTATTTTATCACATAGCAGGGATGTGGATAGGGATTCACCTAAGATTAAGGATTTTTCAGTCCCCATATTAGCTTATGCTGATGATATTATATTTATGTCTTTAACAATTGTGGGATTACAGAGAAAACTGGAGTATTCATATGAGGAATCTAAATCTTTAAAAATTTACTATTAAAATAAAAAAAATAAAAGCAATGATTATTGGGAGTAAGAAATGTAATGGAAAATGGCTCATTGGTACTGATAATGTTGAGGTAGTCCAAGAGTATTCCTATTTGGGCATAACAATGCAACAAAGTGGTAAAGGGATCAAGCATTTAGCAATAACTTTAGAAAAATAAAAAAAAAAACTAGCTGGTTTAAATAAATTCAATAATACATATGGAGGTAAGACGATTAGACCTATGGTGCAAGTCATACAGGCTAAAGTTGAATCTTAACTATTATATGGCTGTGAAATTTGGGATATAAAGGTTGCAAATAAATTATTGAGCCTCTTATATAAATCTTTGAGATACATATTAAGGGTAGGTCATTCATGCCCAGCTATTTATATAAGGTCAGAACTGGGATTGGTAAATATCAGGGCTTTAATGGAGACAAGAAAGGTTCATTTTTGGATCCATGTTACTAACAAAAGCCGTGACTCACTGGTCAAACGATGTTTAAAAGAGAAGGAATTCTGGATGGATCTTGGATATATAAATCAGACTTCTGGTTGAACTCTGTAATGTCCACACTAAAAGAACATAAACTTTTCCATCTGAAAAGAGATGTTGATAAGGAGATTGTGATAAGTATGAAATATTAAAAATATATACAAAAAAGATAAAGAATTACTGGAATAGGAAAGATTTAAATTTGATAACTAACTCATGCTATTCCAAATGGTTTGTGTTAAATAATTATGCACATGGGTTCAAAATATACTTGTATATACAGTATTAAGTGAGCCAAAACTGCGATCTAACTTTATAATGTATAAATTTGAACAATTTTCAAGTAATGTTCTGGATTGTAGATATAAAAAAATTGGGATAAGCTCTAAGAACTGTGGTTATGGGAGTGGAGAAAAAGAAGATTTGTTGCATCTGTTATGGGAATGTAGATGGTATGAGAAAGCGCGAGATTATTGGCTAAGCCCATTTTTAAGTAATATTTATCCAATTAATAAGGATGAATTAACAAATATTCTATTCCACACGGAAGACATGTGGGCATTGTAAAGATTGGCAAATTTCTTACAAGCTATTAGGAAATTAAAATGTACAATAAAAATTGTATAGATTTGAGTAGATAATCCAAGGAATTTACATATACTATAAAACAACTTTGTATTGCTTTTTATGCTTTTAATGGAAAATGATGTTATTTATGCAATATAACTTTAGATATGTATTTATGTCTTTTTTATGTCATGTATTTTGTGAAGGTTATTTAACCAGACAATAAAAATTGGATTGATTGATTGATTGCTATCAAAATTGAACACGTAATTAAAATCTTAATAAATGGAACATCCTCAGGATCAGCTGAGCTTCCTAATGAGTTTCACAAGACTTTTCTAAGGAATTAGCTGTATTAGCTCGGAACCTGGTTTTTCCTATTTGTTGTTCTTACACAGTATCCTGGGATGGTTCACTGAAGGACTGTTGATTTTTTTATTTAAAAAGGGCAATAAGACCTCCATAAATAATTGGAGACCTATTACCATATTAAACAGTGATTATAAAATCCTGACCCACATTTTGAATAATAGACTAAGGAACAATGCAGCCACAATATTATCTCCCTTTCAATTTTGTAGTATCCCTGATAGAAATATACAGCATGCATTAATGGTCATTAGAGATATTATTGATCATCTATCCCTACATGGGAGGGGAGGTTGTATTATCTCTTTTGATCAGTACAAAGTGTTTGACCAGGCTTATTACCCATTTTTATGTGGTACATTGGAAGCATATGGTGTGCCACAGAAGGTCATTAGTTGGGTCAAACTGTTGTATACCTCAGCAGAAGTATACCCGATTATGAATCACCAAGTAACAGAGGGCTTTAAAATAGAGACTAGGGTCAGACAAGGCTGCCCACTTGGTCCTTTATTATATATCTTTAGTTTAGACCCTCTACTTAGACTCTTGACAGACCAAACCTTTATGGGAAGGAATTTCTGTGACCCAGAGGGATATGGCAATGCACCTCCAGGCATACATGGATGACATATGCCTCTTTTTTTCCTGATCCTTTTCAATTGAAACATTTTTTAGCATTTATGGAAGTCTACTCTTGTGTTTCAAATGCGAGGCTCTATACACAAAAAAGTAGAGGTCTCTTTATAGGCTCTGGCCAATTTGAATCTTTACAAGTGGAAGGAATCACTATTTCCCCTGCACCCCTGAAAATATTGGGCATCACTTTTGGACCTCAAAATAGGCCATTGGAAAATTGGAATGTTACCCACTAAAATGTGGATCCTAAAGTGCAATGATGGAAGCAGTGGAAAATGTCAAAACTTGAAAGAATCCAAATTATTAAGTAGTTTATTGTTCCTATGATTTTATATATAGCTGTGATCCCCCCCCCAGTAACAATGGAAACCAAATTATATGGTCTTTTTTTTAAAATGCTGTGGGGCAGTAGGCTCAACCCTATGAAGAGGCAATATACCTATTTGCATAAAGAAAAAGGTGGTCTGGGGATGATTGACCCTGTGTTTTTTTTTTCACACTCTTTTTTTCTCCAAAACCATAACACGTGGTTTAAACACCTTTGATTCTCTGCAACACAAATGGCCAGCTTTGAACCTGACCAGATACTTCACAGCATGGACAAATATTCCACCAAAGATATCTCCTTATCTCCACATACCTGAGTATTTCCGATTGGCAGCTCAAAAACTCTCTAAATGGGGATTAACAAAACAACATATAGTGCAAGAAACAAGGCTCAGTTCCTTAAACAATTGAACAATAAAAGGATTCCCATTTATGTGTGAGAATTATTATGGTTATCTATGTATGGAAGGTTAAATGTCCGGGGGAACTTTAAGCATAAAGCTAAAGAAGATCGAAACTGTCCATATCTTTTCTGCATAAATATGGAAGAAACAATGGAACATTTTTTTCTTCCATTGTACCTACGCTAAATCTCTCTGGAAATTCCTAGCAGAAAAATGGAGAATGGGGTGGCTGACTACACTATCATATGACACCCTAATTTTGGGACAGTTTTCTCAACAGGGCATGCAATATCATCCGGACACTTTGATGTTTTTAGCTGTGTTTTGAAATACTATTTATAGCATGCTAGATGCCAGTGGACCTTATATCAGTGAGTGATGCCTTATGAAACCATTAGTATTTTGATAAAGCAAGCAATGCAATAGGTCTGTGTTTCAGATACGGTGGTACATACCTCAAAGAAGGTATATAAATGGTGAAAGGGGAATGGTGGAATGGTGGAAGGGGTTTTCTATGTTTATTACATTTAAGTAGAAAAAAAAGAGGACATAAAAGTATGTTCCTGATATAATATGAGTGTTGTGGGGAAACCTGTTCTAAGAAATCCTAAGGAAATGTTACCCTTTTCAGTTTGTTTATTATTTACAAAAAATATGATGTAATTTTTTGTGTGTTTCTTTTGAGTTTCATTTGTTGTACAAAAGTTCTTTTGCTGTTATTGATTTTCTTTTTGGTGTTGTTATAATAAAAATTCCCCCTACTCGCCTACAGGGGAAATTGCTGACTGTGAGCTATGACATCTTCGAGTGGAGCTCTGGTGGAGATGGATGTCCCTGAGGGAAGGGAGCAGACCTCCTTCTCTACCCTTCAATGTTTAGAGGTTGTGGAAGCAGAAGAAATCTTTGCAGATATCCAGGATAATGGAGAAATTGAGATCTTTATTTTGACCGAGGATCTAAGTAAAGCAGGAATTGTTGGAGATAAAATACATGGTGCGAATATGGAAAAAGTTTCAACAAAAGAAGATGATTAACTAATACAGATACAAGCTAAAAATGACAGACATAATCAGAAGAAGGAGCGTTTAATGGTACAACTTGCGACGCTTCAGGATGAAAAGTTACCCATCGACATTTCAGGCCCGTTTGTCAAAGAGCCTGTAGAAGTTCGTGACGTAGTGGCATCAAAGGATGCCACGAGGCCAGGTGAGCCAGCTACAAACTATTTTACAAACTCCTTAAAGGAGGTGAATGTTTCTGAAATGCAAGAGGCTGGCAGTATTAGAGCTGAAGTAAGCTCGTGCCAACAGCCGCAGGACAATAAAATTATTCCTAATGTTATACAAAACATTGTCAATGTCTCTGTGGGGCATAAACAAGAAAATCAGGCAAGTGTTAATGTATTGGGAGGTGGAGAAGAGTGCTGCGGAAGGTTGTGACAGGCTACTGACCACTAAGACTGTCAAAAATAACAGGTTTTGTTTTTCGAAGCAGCCCGCAGATAAAGGAACCCGAAGCTGAGGTTATTAAAGGATCAGAGTTAACTTACCAGAAGTCTAATCATATGCAGGAAGGTGCAACTGTTTTTTCCTTTTCCAAATGGAACTCTGTGGCTAGGATAGGGGCCAAAGAAGAGAGTAAGGAAAAGTGCACTGCACTAACTTTAGCAAAAAGAAACATCTCTCATGATACAGCTAAAAATCCAGAGGATAAAACAAGGCCCCCCTCCACATGACAGAGAGCCTGTTAAGACTTTATTGTATAATCGGATTTACAACCTTTGAGCCGGAGGCTCGTTTACAAAGGTACCTCATCACAGAGAGGACATACAGAGTCAACATACCTACAGAATACAATTATACAGAATAACATAGTTTTACGTAATTGCTTGAACACAAAGAGTAATTAAAAAACATCAAACTTTGACTACTACTGCAGTGATACAGGCTGCCTTTACAAGAGCCACCAGTATCTCCTTGCAAGGCCTGGACCCCTCAAAAAGCACTCAGCATGGCAGGTTGGACACAAAATGCTAATGGAACATGACTCCCCACTCCAGACTGGGACCCAAAGCTTAATTTTATGCAAAATACACCTGATTTGCATCCAAACAGCTCTTTGCAACCCCCAGGCTCTCTTTCTAAAACACAGATACACAAAGCACTGAATTATTGATGCTTCCAGTGATTGGAAATAAGCGTGGGACCAATAGAACTGTTCTTTCTGACACTGAGATTGATCTAAGGGCTCAGAAGAGCTCTTCTATAGATACAGACACTCCACAAAATCCACATATTGGAGAAGAAAACCAAGGGTCTCCTAGGCAACAGAAACCCCTGTTGTCAGACTTATTTTCAAAAAAAAAAAAAAAAAAAAAAGGAAGCCGCACCACGGACACATGCGGTTAGGATTCGTTATAAAGGTGGACTAGATGTCAGACTATACAGACATTATGTGGGCAAATTGTTATTAAAAGATTCTTTACCCTTCTCCCCCAGGGAAGTTTTCACTTTCATTAATATTTTGGGAGAAAATAATTATGACGTTAGTTTTCATTCTGCTAATGCTCTGGCTTTATTTTGGGAAAGGTACAACCAAGTTAAGTTCTCCCCCATATGGACCCCCTTCTTGGTTATTCTTCTAACCAAGCCTCTCCTTAAGTTTGCTACAATAATGTTTAGAAATGAGGGGGTCCATGTGGATGACATTACTTATTGGTTGTCCCAGAAAAGTGATGTTTAAGTCCACCAGAAGCAACACTGGATGCAGAGATGTTCTTGACAGGGGGATGGAGATATAAGGTGAAATTGTTGCAGTTCGACTCTAGTATAGATCACATCCCTAACTCCTTTATGTTGGGATGAGACAGGGGCGTATGTTTCCATGCTGGGCAGCCCAGGGCATGCTACAAATGTGGGTCTAGAACTCATCTTTCTAGTTCCTGCAACAAACCCCATTGTGATAACTGTGGGGAAATTGGTCACATTGCCTTTCAATGTGCAAATCACACTAAACGTGATCTTTGCAATGAAATTGGCCATGTGTCCTCAGAATGTTCTTGGGCAGCTAAGAACAAGGCTTCCTGCATGTGTTCGGATCTTCTGATCCAACAGGCACAAGACTCAGCTCTTACTCAAGAAACTAAACAGACAAAACAGAGGCCCTCAACCTCACTACCCTCTGAGGACAGGTCCCCTCCTATCCCAGTACAACAAGATTTCCCTAGACTACAGGAGCCTGACCCCTCCCCACTATCTTAGTACCTGTATGTTACACTGACCCACAAGATGACAGTGGCAAACCTTCCCTCCCACCATCTCCAAAAACCCTTCCGGTGAGAAGATCTTCCAGGAATGTTAAAACCCTACCAACCTAACCCCTGAGAGAAATTGAATATGAAAACTCCTTTGCTGTACTAGCTACACAGTGGGGAGATTCAGAAATGGAAATAGGAGATTCAGACTCCCAGTCCATTAAAACAGACCACAGTACCCAGAACCAACACCAAACAGGTTATAAAGGGAAAAAGAAAAAAAGGAGGAAAAAAGATTCTTAAACACTGTAACTTCAAGCCCTGACCCCTTTACAGGTAGGAACTTTGAATGTTCATAGTATACTAAATTCCAGAAAATGACAAGTGGTATTTAATTACATGCCCAATGCTACCATAGATATTTGCTTTCTACAAGATATGTGGATGTTTACTAGCGATCAGGCAGGATTTTTCCAGAGGGTTGGATATGGGGTCCCTCCTATTGGTCTTTTGGCACAGATAGTGCAGATGGGGTGGGCCTCTTATTTAACTCCTATAATTTTTCCCTCACCAAACTAATAGATCTTATTTCAGGAAGAGTATTAATAGTAGATGGTTTCTGGAGATATATGGACTGTAGATTGATAAATGTCTACAGTACACAGACAAAAGCAGAATGAGTAACCTTATTAGACACCCTACAATATTTTTTTGGTTACCTCTTATAAGATATTTTTTATGTGGAGATTTTAATTGTGACATTAAAACTAAATCTGTGGGTTCTCAGGGAAAAGGAAACAAAATATATACTGCAACTTCAGTGATTTACGGAAATTGGTAGATACTGGGGACTTACTAAATTGCAGTGGGTATCACTGTTCTGGTCGTAAGTTTACCTACAAAAGAAATAAATACACATCTACTGTGGATCATATGTTCATTTCTAAAAACCTACTGAAATTTCAATTTCAAATCATACTTATCAAATTTTCAGACCATCTAACATTACAATGCACTTTCCCAGACTCTCCAATTAAGTCAAAAACACAGACATAGATGGCAATTGAATTCCTTCATCTTGACTAACCAAAAGGTAAGGTCAAAATTAGAGAAATAATTGAAGCCAGACTGTCCATTAGTTTTTTATACACTGATTTAGGAGAATGGTGGGCTGATTCCAAGGCAGATTTTAAATTGGCTCTCGAAACAAGGGAAATACACAGAGAATGAAACATTTCCTCAAATAATTACAAATTAGGCAACAGCTGCAAAACTTATATATATATATTTTTTGTTTATTTATTCTTTTTTGCACCCCTCCTCACTGCTAGATATCCACCCAGTCATGGATCCCTTCTTGCTATGGTTTCCCCATATCAGCCACCCTCTCAGGACCCCCTGACTTACCCCCAGGGTGGGGCCATGCCACTCGGCCTCTCCTTGAAGGGCATCACGGTCAACAGGATAGGGCAGGAGTCAGCCTGGGGAGCTGATTGCAGCCAAGGGGCTGGCATCATGGAGGCAGTAGGTGGGCTAGTTTTTTTCCCCCATTAGCAGGGGTAGGAACATGCAATGATGCCAATGTCCATCCCGCCCCCAGGTTCCTTGCTATTGGCAGCTGTTATGGTGACCCCTGGCCTCCACCAGGGGTTGCCAAGTGCCAGTGACACCCCACACCCTCCCCACAGAGAAGGAGAGCAGTCCTAGGGATGCTCATTCCTTCTCCCCTGGCCAGTCCTCTAATGAACCAGGCCCATTCCCGAACCCAGGTTACCGGCATCGCAAGCAGAAATCCAACTGCTGTGCTGACCATCCAGCCTGCAAAACTGATATTCTATTACCAGTACTTCCTGACAGGATTACACAGCCCAAATTAATAAACTAAAGATGGATATGAAACTATATCAGTATGACAGAGCAACTACCATAAAAGCAATACTTCAAAATGGAACTCAAAAATTCCCTCATGGAGACCCCTTTGAGGCCTGTAGGAGGTTTAAGGACTCTACCTCTATGGAATCTTTAAAGAGTAAAGATGGAGTCATTACATACTTTATTGCAGGACTCCATGGGATTATACAAGACTTCATACTGTCCCATACCCCCCGATCCCCCTTCAGAGGAAGCTATAAAACAATTTTTGCAAACAATAGACATTCTAGCAGGCCCAGACATGGTGTAAGGGATGACTAGACCCATCAATGCTACAGAGATTGCACAGGCAATCAAATCTTTGAAAAATAGAACATCTCCAGGTTCAGATGGTCTGCCAAATAAATGTTATAAGACTTTCCAAAGAATTATCAATCTGTTTAGTAACAGTATTTCAATACTTTTTGTCAGTACATAGTATCCCCCTTTGGTTTACTGAAGGGTTATTGATTTTTTTATTTAAATCTGGGGACAAAACCTCTATACATAATTGGAGGCCTATCACCATTTTAAATTCTGATTATAAAATATTAACCCATATCCTCAACACCAGATTGAAAAACTATGCAAGTTCAGCATTGCCTCCCCTACAATTTTGTGGGTTACCTAACCGAAAATTACAATATGCACTAATGATAATCAGAGATCTTATTGATCATGTGTCACTGCATGGCAGATCAGGGTGTATAATTCCTGTTGATCATTACACAGCTTTCGATAGAGTCCACCACCACTTTTTTGTTTCTCACATTAGAAGCATATGGCATATCCCATAGGTCATAAGGTGGTTACAGTTATTATACAACTCAGCAGTAGTTCACCCAGTAATCAGACATCAAGTCACTAAAGGGTTTGAGATTAAGACAGGGGTAAGACAAGGCTACCCCCTTTGCCCCTCCTATATATTTTTATGATAGAGCCTCTCCTTGCACTCTGACTGATTATCCTCTTTGGATGGGGATTTCAGGGGTATATATGGATAAGACAATACAGCTCCAGACTTATGCAGATGACATCTGCTTATTTTTTTTCAGATCGCTTCCCAACTGAAATAGTTTATGGAATACATGATGGAATACTCTTATTTATCTAACTCAAAGCTGAATGCACATAAAAGTAAAGGCCTCTTCATGGGCTCTGGTTACCCTAATCCAATAAAAATAGAAGGTATTAATATCTCATCAGAGCCCTTAAAAATATTGGGAATATACTTTGGATCCCAAAATTTACCACTGCTCAATTGGGAAACTACTCTAAAAATGTAGACCAAAAATTTCAGAGGTAGAAACATTGGAAAATGTCAACACTCAAAAGAATACAAATTATTAAACAGTTTATCATCCCCATGATTATATATATAGCCATGATTTTTCCCCCTCTGGTTCAATTAGAAACTAAACTGTACATACTTTTTTTTCAAATACTTTGGGGGTAGCAGACTCAACCTTATTAAAAAACAGTATACTTACTTAAAGAAAGATAAATGGGAACTGGGTATGGTAGACCCTGTGGTATTTTATCATACTCTGTTTTTTCTCAGACCATAAAATGTGGTCTAGTACCCATAGACACATTCTAGTACAAATGGATAGAATCAAACTTGTCTAGGTATTTTATAGCATGGAAAACAATTCCTCCCAAGATTTCGAGTCATTTACACATACTAGAAATTTTTGAACCTGCTGCTAAGAACTTATATAAATGAGAATTATCCCAACAGCACATTAAACTAGGAACAGGGCTTCCATTATATCATACAGTTATGGCCTCACTATACTCAGAGGAGCTAAGTTTCAAAAATGGTCCTGCCTCTCAAACCACAGGTGTACAACAACTGACAAACAATAGAATTCCTACCCAAATATGGAATGATGGAAGGTTTGATACCTTTTATTGGACCAAGTGTCTTGTACAAAGATGGAATTATACACAAGCTTTCGGGGCCTCACAGGTCCCTTCTTCAGGTGAATCAAATGTGGGAACTTCTATGGTTGTCAGTATATGGGAGGAGAAATGCTAGAGGGAATTCTAAACAAAAAGCTAAGGAAAAAAGGAATTGCCCTTATCCCTCTTGTATAAATCAAGAGGAAACAATGGAATATTTTCTTTTTACTGTACATATACTAAATCCCTCTGGGAATTTATTGCAACTAGGTGGAAAATGGGGTGGTTAAAAAGACTAAATTATGAAAATGTAATATTAGGACAGTTTCACAATATTGGAAGTCTTATAACCAGGATACATTAGTTTTTTTTTTTTTGTAATTTAAAATTGTATTTATGGCATGCTAGGTGCCAGTGGGTATTGTATCAGAGACTGATGCCTTATGAGACAGTGGGTATGCTAATACAGCAAGCAATGGAAAAAGTATACACCTCAGATCTAGAGGTACATATGACTCAGAAGGTCTTTAATTGGTGGAAAGGGTTTCTTATGTTTATTAAATATAAGCAGTTAAATAGAAGAAGTAGAATGATACAGAATTAAACTGTGATATGAATTAGCTGAAGTTAAGCTATTTTCTCAAGATAAAAAGAGCCAAGTAAATAATGAAAATTGTTGATATGGTTGATATGAATATGTCTTACCAGGATGTATTGATTGTATATATAAATATTATGATTTAAACATTTAAAAGTTTTTGCCTATGTATATCCAATATGTTTTGATATTTTTTCAATAAAAACTCCCCTACTCTTTTCACTACGAATATGTATGCACCTTTGGAGACAGGGAACACAGCCTTAAAAGAATTCCTGGAAAATGTAAGCATTTTGGAATTAGAACAGACAAAAACAGAATAATTGACATAGCCTATAAAAGAGAGGGAAGTACAAAAGGCTATCTCCGGGCTAGCAGGAGGCAAAACCCCAGGGCCTGATGGATTACCAAATGAAATCCTGAAAATCATACATTTAGAACTTATACCAGAATTAACAGAAGTGTTTAATACAATATTGGACACTGAATGAATTCCTTTACATATGAGTATGAGCGTATTAACTTACCTTTATAAAAAAGGGGACAAAACTCAAATACAAAATTAGAGGCCAATTAGCCCACTAAATTCAGATTTTAAGCTCTTAACTAAAATTCTGGCAAAAAGATTATCAATAGCAGCCCAAGATTTAATTTTATCAGCCCAAGCATATGCCATCCCAGGAAGAAGCATACAGAGCCACCTTTCTCTAATACGGAAGTAGTAGAAAGATGAAAAATATGAGATTTGGATGGTTATCTGGTCTCTTTGGACCAAGAAAAGGCATTTGATTGAGTCAGTCATAATTTTTTATGAGAAGTGTTAAAAATATATAAGATTCCAGACAAAATGATAGGCTGGCTTAGAAGCATCTATCATACTGCTTCAGCAGTACCTATAGTAGAGGGTTAGAAAGGTCCAATAATTAGGTTACAAAGGGGGTGAGACAAGGATGTCCACTTAGCCCTATCTTATATCGGCTCTTTATAGACCCCTTTTTTAGGAAAATACATAGTACAACCACAGTGACAGCAATGAAAATAAAGGGTCAGGATTTCTCTTACAAAATTATAATGTATGCAGATGATACGAATATCATAGTGCAGAATAAAGAATCTATTAAAACAGTAATTGAAATCTGTAATAATTTTGGAAAAAGATCTGGAGCATCTCTGAATTTACAAAAATGTGTAGGCTACGTCTAGATTGTATCATAAAATTTAAAAGTAGAATTGAAGGGATTCTTATTCAGCTGGACCTGAAAAATATTTTAGGTGTATATTTTGGGATGGGAGAATTGGATGAGTTGAACTGGGAAAAGAAAATAGAAATAGGGAAACAAAAAGTAACAGAGTGGAACAGGTGGAAGCTAAGCAAGAAGAAAATATTATATTTAATAAAGACATACTTGATACCTGCATTTCTTTACATTAGTTATATATTTCCTCCACCAAAGAAATTGGAAACCACACTTTTAAGTCTGTTTTTTCAAGCATGTTGGGGAAGCCGCTTGAATCCCCTGAAAAGAAATATGTTATACTTACCTGTAAAGAAAAGAGGCTTAAACATGCCTAATCCAATACTGTTCTTCAATAGTTTTTTTTCACATAATAATCTAAACCCCCTTCTTACAGGACAGAACACAGGATGGGAGCCTTTATCATATGAGAAATGTAAAATCTGGATACAACAGAGGGAAGCACAAAATTTTAAGACATTTAAGAAATCGATACTTGCACCAGAATATGTGAGAAGCTCCTTTCTAAGATTAAAGCAATGGAATGTTACTACACAACATATTGTACCTCTACAAAGAAAACAACTTTATTTCATTTACTTTCTTCTTTATGTACAGGATATATAGTTTTTGAGAAGTGTCCATTAGAACATAGGCAGTCACTAAGAAAATTGTTAAATAACAAAATAATTCCAGAACAAATGTGGGATGTAAACTGGTTGGCATGTCATGAGAAAATAAATGTAAAAGCAAACCCAAAACACAAGCAGCAGCAGGAAAGGTTACGTAGTCGGCTGGATTTTATCCAAAAAGAAGAAACTATAGAACTGCTACCTTTTTCATGTACTTTTATCATAGGATTTTGGCAATACATTGCACAACAGTGGGGAGAAGCTATTTTTAATAATTTAACATATGAAAATATTATGTATGGAGCTTTTACTGGGGCTTGGAAGAAAATGGAACAAAAGTACAAGTATTAATGACAGTATTGAAATGGGATATTTGGTTAATGAGATGTGGGTTTACTTTACAGCAAAAAGAGGGGAGAGACAGAGAACTATTGAATAAAATTGTGCGGGACTTACAGAAAATATATAAGAAAGAATTAAAGGAACTTCCAAGGGACGAGTTAACGGTTCCATGGAAAGGGTTGTTGGGTAACAGATAATGATACACCTATTACATGATTTATTTCTGTTAAAAGAAGGGAATGCAGTAACTGAATTACAAACAACAGGATTTTGAAAACTGGGTTTAATTTAAGCTTTACGGAAATTGTAAAATTATATTTTTCTGTGTGTATTATGTATTATTTATGTGTTAAATAAAAATGTCCCCTACCCTTTTCGAGAAGTGCCATGGGATCTTTAACATCCACCTGAACAGACAGAACCTCAGTTTAACATCTCATCCAAAAGAAGGACCTCAGGAGTACAACCCCGCCCCATACCCCCAAATGCTTCACTGCAGTGTCAGGATGTAACCCAAGTGCTTGGTGTGGGGATAGAACCCACAGCCTTCTGATCACCCAGCCTCAGAGGTGAGTGTGCTCTGCTGAGCCACTGACACTGATATAGCCACTGACAGTGATATGACTGCATTGGCTATGCTCTCCTTCATTCTTGCCTTTGCTTGTCATACCTCCCTTCCTGCCTCTCTCTCTCTCTGCCTCTCCTGATACTCCTCCAAATCATCCTTCCTCAGCGTCATCTTGAACCTCTTGAATGCTCTCCACTTAGCTCTGATGCTCTGTGCCACCTCCCTGTTAAACCACAGGGGCTTCCTCTTCCATTTATTTTTACTCACCCACCTTGCGTAAAAGTCAGGAGCTCCCACAGTGGCCCCCTTTATCTTATCCCACATCTCCTCCCCACCCCCCGAGTTTTCCCAACCCTTCAAGTGCTTGTTGGACGTATTCCCCCATCCTGTTAAAATTTGCTCATCTGAAATCAAGCACCTTCGCCTTGGCCTGGTGAGCAACAGCTGATGTACATACTGTAAACCACACAATGCTGTGCTCACTCGACCCGTGGTTTTCCCCCACCGACAACCCCCATCCCATCCCCATTTGTCAGTACCAAGTCTATTACTGCACCTTCCCTAGCTGGTTCCCTGGCCATCTGTTTAAGTAGGGCTACCTGCAAGGAATCTACAATTGCCCTGCTGCTGCTGGAGGTTGCTGATAGTGTACCCCACTGCACATTTGGCAGGTTGAGGTCTCCCATTAGCAGTACCTCTCCCCTACTCGCTACCCTCAGGATCTCTTCCATCATCTGCTTATCCACTGATTCCTGTTGCCCTGGTGACCTGTATTACACCCCGGTGTGAACCACCTCGCCCTGTCCCATGGTCAACAATACCCATAAGGCCTCAGTCTCCCTCTATCTGCCCTGTATTTCTGTCACCCTGATCCCCTTCCTCAAATACAGTGCCACTCCTCCCCCTCTCCTGTCCCTCCTAAACAACCTGTATCCCAGTATTTTCAAGTCCCAATCCTGCCTTTGTGGCACCAGGTCTAAGTGATCCCCATCAAGCCCAGATCCGCCTCAGCCATGACTGCTGTTAGGTCTGGGATCTTGTTTTCCAGACTCACGGCATTTGTGCACGTTGCTTTCCAGACTCCAGGCTCCTTGTCACCCCTACTTGTCCTAGCTTGTCCACCTACACCCCTCTCTTGACTCTGTTATCTGGGGGAGGGGGCTGGCTAACCCCTTCTTTCCCTGCTCTGCAGCCAGGATCAGCCTGTAACCCCCCCCCAGACTTACTTTAAATTGTAGTGAAGTTCCTTATAGTCTGCCAGTTTGCACTTAAGCACCTCCTTTCCTTCCCTATTTAAGTGTAACCTATCCAGTACATAGAGGCTGTTGTCCTTCCACATCTTCCCCCCACTCCCCCACCAACACAAAGCCCTTCTGAGCGCACCAGCCAGTGAGCCAGCTGTTAAACTCTGTTATTCTCAGCTTCCTGTCAGAGCTAGCTCTAGGGACTGGCAGCACCTCTGAGAATGCCACGACTGGAACGCCAAACTGCTACAGAACTTGCCAACGCTCCAAACTTAGCCTGCACTTCCAGTAGACTGTTAGCTGTGAGGTCATTTGTTCCCAAGTGGACCAACAAGTGGGTCCTCTGATCCTGCCATTTTCCCCAGGAGGGGATATGATGTATGACCTCTGCTGCCATCATACTAGGCAAACATTTAACCCAGATGTTACCTCCCTTACCCCCCTAACCCCCCAGCTAATACCCTTGATAATGGAACCCCCAACAATCAGTACCCTATCCTCTAACCCCACTGGATTGGTCCTGTCACCAGCCAGCCTTCCAATATCCAGCACAACCCCATCTTCCTTACTGCATCTCCTTATCCCTGCCTTCAATATACTTCCTATAGTATTGGACTCCCTCTCTGGTACCCCCACGTTTTTCCCCCTCCAGGGCCCTATCTCTGGAGTTCCTACTTTCAGCCCCTCTTGCCACAGGCTCTGAGCCCCCCACTTGCCACACTTTCTCCTACTCTGCCACAACCCCCTTTTCCCTCCCCTGTTGTGCACATTTCTTTCCTGTGTCTGAAATTCCTAATGCCCACCTCCTGCCCCTGTGTATCCCATCTGGCATCCCCACATTTATCCCTAACTATTGCTCCCCTTCCCGGGCAAGAACTGTTTTGCTCTGCCCTGAACTGAATAGTGCTTGGCAATCCTGATAATATGGTGTTTTCCCACCTTACTCTCCCTGTTTTCCCCACTACTCCCCCTGGCCCCAAACGGACCCTTCTGGTTGCCACTGTGCTAGGATTGCTCCTGCCTTGCGATCCCTTCACCCTGCTTGCAATTCCCCCCCATTTCATTTGCTTTATCTGGAGGGTGGACCTTTTTCTTCCCCTCAATTGAGGTCTTTGGCAGATCTACTTCCTCTGCTCCCCCTTGACCCTCTTTCTTATTGACTTCCATGCTCCCACCCTATTCCCAGGGCTGTAGTTCTGTGAACCAATTTTTGTGCACAAAGCTTTCTAACTGCCCTTTGCCTCCAGTAGCACTTTGTTCCTTTTTTCCCCTAAGGTTTGTCCTGGGCCCTTTGCCACTGACTGACTTCCATTTCTCCCACAAATGGTCTTTTCCTGCACACACCCCAGGCCCACCATCCTTCATGTTGCTGCTACTCCACTCTAGCCTCTCTTCCCTATTTTTACTTTCATCTGTTCCCCTCTATTTCACTATTTACTAACAGAGGCGATGTGGTTTACAGAGCTACTGGCAAAAAGCACTAGCAATACTTTCAGTAGCTCTGTCTGTTATATATTTTATTCTGCTTTTTATAGGGGCACTCAATCAAATAAAACAACCACCAACGTAATGAGTACTTTTAGAATTCTATGATTCTGTATATTCTATGTATTTTGTAACTTTCCCCAAATCAAGCAGCTTTATATGCATTGTACCTATCCCAGCATTGTGTAGGCACTGAAAAAGTTATAAATCCTATTTGCAGAGCTGTTTACCTGAAAGAGAAATCTAATACCTTAAGCAGCTCTATATTTTAAATATTTATTTCTATCCATTTCCAAGCTTTCTCTTAATAATCTATGCATTATATTCTTATACAGAACCCTCTACCCTATAGGGATATATATATATATATATATATATATATTGCACTGATGACACCTTAAGGTTTTACTTAATGAAATGGCCATTGTGTACTGCTGATAGCCTCACTCTCAAGAGGCACCATTTTTATGCATTTTATCTACCACAGCATTTTATATGTACTGGAAAATGCCTACATCATAGAGGTGCACACAGTTTTAGTATAACGCACTTAATACATTTCACTCATGTGCATCAATCTTCTAAGTACTGCAGCACTTTATAGCTTTTACTACCCTTAATACACCTAATGTACTTTATATGTATCTAAATGCACTTTATTTCAGGCTTCCAGGCCTTCTGCTCCAATTGGGGGGGAAGGGAAGACCTCAGCCTCCTCATTAGGGAACAACCTAAGACAGGGTCACCCTGTCACCCTGACTGTCAGATAGAAAGAATGGGGATGGTAGAGGATGCGGTTTTCACCCCCCTCCCAAGGGATCACACTGCTATTTTTTTATGGCAATTACCGATTCTCTCTGGTCTGATAGCTGTAGATAAAATGACCGTGAGGCTGGAGATGGAACAGGGTGAATAGACTCTCTCCCAACAATTCCTGCCCACGGTCTGGGCTCATAGATGCTCTATCACAATGTATCTAATTGGATTATACATATATAAAAAATACTGATTCTGAATACCGAGCTCTTCGGGTCTCACCACCTAAATGTATCTCCACAGAGCTAAATGGCTTATATTGAGAGTCCTGTACTGTTGTATGGGATGAATTAAATATAGAGAATACTGGCTAGGCAACTCTGAGCAACCAGCCTGTGCTGCCACCAAGGGGTTCTGATTCTGTTAGACCTCGAGAGCAAAGCTTGAAAGGTCACAAAGAATCAGAACCCCGAGGTGGTAGCTCAGGCTGGTTGGGCACAGTTTGCCCAGTCAGTATTTTTTATAGTGTATAGTGACCCCAAAAGTTCCACAACAAAAAACAATAAAAAAACAACAACCTTGAAATGAGTTTGAATGTATTGTGCTCCTCTGCAACTTTCGGAAAAAATCTCTGCCGACATCATGTCAGAAAATTTACTGTTCAAATTCTGAGATGTGCATACAGTGGGTTTTTCTTTAGTTAAATTGCTGTCTCATGCACTCTCAAAAACAGCCAAGATGTTGTACCATGTAAGCAATAAGACACGTCCCCTGAACATATTAAACTACAGAAATCTGGCTTTAGTACGGTGGTGGCTTCTTCTTTTAAAATGGGTAACAGACAGGGTACTGCCATCCTAGTACCTAAATATACCCCATTCCACCTTATGGATTCTTATACAGACTCTTAGGGGGTTCCATGTCATGATAGCAATCAAAAAACAGCGATTGCTATCATAGCGAATGTATATCGCCGATAAGCATTTCAGCGATATACAAACACAAGCGACCCAACTTCCGGTAAATTACAAGTGTTTATGTGGGGGGGGGCTTTGCCCCCCGCAACCCCCCAAATAAGGACTGTTAACTCCAGGGGAGTGCATGTCAAGGAGGGGTGAAACACAGACCCCCAAAAAAAAAGCCAGAAGCAGTGGCGAAGAAATTACCCCAGCAGGTCTCAAACCCAGTTCCTGCTGTACTATAGCCAGCCACCCACACCACCACACCACAGGGCTGGCTTAGCTGTAGTAGGATCCCCAACCTATATAAACCCTCCTTCATATCCCTTCCCTCCACCTCCCTACCCCTTCCCTTCTGGTCACTCTAGTCGCCATAACATCACTACCTTAGCAGGGTAGCTGTTCATGATAGCGATATAAATGAGTTGCAGTTTCTACAGTCACTCATTTATTATCGCTGTCATCACTGGGTGCCCTCTTAGGGTAGGATGGCTCTAACCACAGGGACATATCTAACCTGAACAGTTACTTTAGTTAGCTTGTAGCTCCCACTGGGAACTGATTCAGTAACCATAAATACCCTGTTGGGGAAAATTCTATCTTTACGGCAGGGAACTCTTATTATAGGTGGAGACCAAAACATGATCTATGATCTCCTAGACACCTCCAATACACACCCTCCCAAATTATTTGTCCCGGCTAAAAGATGCAGGACCCTGATAAATAATTATGCTTGGATTGCTGTTTGGCAGATACTTAATCCCCATACATGTCAATACACCCATTATTTGGCACCACACTGTCTCTATATGCATATTGACCTGTTTCATATCTCTGAAAAACACCAGCACATGATGACTAATTGTGAGATACTACCCATAAAACTGTCTGACCATGCACTTGTAGTTTTAACGCTCTCTTGGGGTAGACCGAGGGCACATAAGCTTTGGATATTTAATAATTCATTACTTAATATAGAGGAATGTCATACTGTGATACAAGAACAAATTGCCCTAATTATTATAGAAAACAAGTCTCCTGAGGTATCATCAGGTATCCTTTGGGATATTCTTAAAACAGTTATCCAGATGAGAATTGATCAAATATGCTTCAAGACTTAAAAAACAATGATCAGGATGTTTAGATAAGCTACAAGCCTCCTTTAAGGAATTACAGCAGGAGGATAATTCAGTAGGCCCTTCACTACCTAAAAAAAAACAGGAAATTCAAGATTTATTAAATATTAAAATGGAGGCTGCCCTCCAATATCTTCTGCAAGGATATTATGAAGGGGGACCTAGGGCCACCAAAATTCTGGCCTTTTGTCTTCATCGACAAATGGCTACTGTAGCAGTCACAAGAATAAGACATGCTAAATCTCAGATGCTATATGTAGCACAAGAGAATATATTAGAAACTTTCTGACAGTACTATGAAAACTTATATACCCCGGAACAACCCTTGGATTCTCTTAAGATTAATAATTTTCTATCTTCCCCGAAACTCCCTCTAACAAGAACAGAGTGATCTCCTAAATCTCCCTATTACTCCTTCAGAGGTAGACTCTTCTATCAAAAACCTTCATAGTTCTAAAAGCCCAGGTCCTGATGGTTATACTCCAGAGTTTCATAAACAATTACAGGAGTAACGGCCCCCACACCTAGTTGAGGTATACTCACATGTGACCAAAGGAAAGGTGTTCCCTCCTGCCTAGAACCCAGCTACCATATCTGCAATTTTAAAATCCAATAAAGATGAGTCCTTGTGCTCTTCTTACAGACCAATTTCAGTCTTAAATATTGATTATAAAATCTTCTCATCTATATTAGCCAAGAGACTAAATAACATTTTGCCTACAAAATAATACAGACAGACCAAACAGTATTTGGTAGAACTAGGCAAACACAGGACAATATTAAACACACCTTACATGTGCTTCACCACGCAACCCAGAACAAGATCCCTTTCCTATGACTCAGCCTTGATGCAGAGAAGGCTTTTGACTGGGTGGCATGGCCTATTTTATTTAAGGTTCTGCAGATAATTAAATTTCCTCCTGAGTTTGTCACAATTCTGCAGTTGATATATAATGCCCTGAAGGCATATATAAAGATTAATAAGCAATTAAGAAGTGTCAGTGGCTCAATAGGTAGGACACTCACCTCTAAGGCAAAAGGATCAGAGAACTGTGGGTTCAGTTGCCACATCTGGCACTTGAGTTAATATGCCAATATTGACATTGTAATACAGCATGAGTGAGGTGCCATCCTTTTGGATGAGATGTTAAACTGAGGTCCCATCTGCCTGGATTGGTGGAAGTTCAGGTGGATGTTAAAGATCTCATGGCACTTACCGGAAAAAGTAGGGAAAATTTTATTCAAACAAAATTGGTATACATAGTACAAGTAAATCGATCTATAACCATACATAACTCAAATAACACACCATCATTTTCCAATAAATCAAAGAGAGAACCAAACAAAAACAAATGCTAATATCACATCAGGTTACAGCAGTATCCAAGTTTGTTATCCATGGCAAATTTTTCCAAAATGCAAGCACAAGTTAGTTATGAATTACAACAAGACTAAAACTATGCTGTTTTCCAGCTCCCAAAATAGGCATATAATTTACCATTTTCTATTACCAATGAAGAGGGCTCTCCCCTGGAGCTAGTTCAGCTCTTTAAATATCTAGAGATTACTATTGACAGTACGATGACCTATGCCTATCACATTGACAACATTGCTAAGGCTGTTAACACCCGCATTGGGCTACTTTTTCGGAATAAACAATGTTTGACCCCAGAGGCTCTTAACCTGGCCATTCAAAGCTCTCGTCTCGCTTATTGATTACAGCTTACCAATCTATGGATCGGCTACTGAAACAACTCTTCACTGCATCATAGTTGCACTCAACAAAGCATGCCGGCTCCCTACCGGCTCAGCCCATCTATCCCATACCAGCGACATGTACGCTCAGCCTAACTGGCTCCAATTCAAAGGTAGGCTAATGTACCAAACATGTTTACTGTCCAAAAACGTAAGCTTAGGAAAAATGCCCCCAAGGAGTGCAAAAGCTTATTACCCCCACTATCAACCATCATTGCACCAGAAGCTCTATTAGCCAGATTTTTAATATACCCCGCTGTCGCACTTCTCTGGGACAAAGGTCCTTTGCCTACTGTGCCTCGCTATGGATGAACTAGCTGCACCATGACATCACTTCAGCATCCACCTTGTGCTCCTTCAAGGTTAAACTTAAACAACAGCTAGTTGCTGATGCCAGTTGTGACTGCTTCCAATAACCTTCCTTCTTGCGACCAGCACTTATTCTAACCTTATGCTATCCTGACCTTATGCATAACTGTTCTCAGCATGTAAAAAACTGTTCTAAGTTGCTAATCATTCTCCTTCACATTTCCTCTTGATTCCTTCCACTCTTTCCCGTCACCCCTCTATGGCTTTCCCCCTGTACCCCCTCCCCCCGTTATATCTCCTGAGCTCCCTTGCTCACTTTAAAATACTTTGTCCCATACCTTCTCACCTCTGATGAGGCCCCTGGGCTGATGCCATCCCTTATACTGTTGATTATTACATATTAGGCTGAGTCTGTTCTCATTTTCCAGTAAAGGGTCATTGCATAAGACCCCACCCCTCTAATACAACCCTTTGAATTCCAGGTTTTAATCAAATATGCACCATGGCATACATTGTACAATGTCACATGTATTGGAACTTCTCTAGTTATACTCTCTTGTAATGTCTTGTATAATTCCTTGTTTTGTTTGTTCTCTGTCTCATAGTTTCCCAATATGTATTGTTTGTCTGAAGTGGAACCTTTGAAATGAGCTTGTTCTCGAAAGTGTTATCTGAAATTTCAATAAATAAAAACAATAAAATAAATTCCCCTCTTGATACCGTTTTATTTTCTATTTGATATATGTTCCTTGTGTCTTTTACTATTTTATTCACCAGTTCCGTGTGACTGCTTTCTTTTTTCTGTAGCATAAAAAGGCATCTCCCCATTCATATATTCCATTTTATAACTCTAAACAGAAGGTATAGTGTATTCAGGTTCCATTTTTCCCATTGTGTTGAAAAATGACCGTATATCATATTTTGATATGTGACTGTTTGAAATAGTGGTTCTTCCCAGGCTTGTGCTAAGTACTTACAGAAGTCTTTCATGAAGATGCATTCAAAAAATAGATGGGTCATTGCTTCCTCTGTATTTATGCATTGGAGATGGCTACATATCCTTTCCTGTAAAGGTTTATGTTTCTGATTAGCTTTAATATTTATTCTTTCATGGCATGAGAGCCAGTGTATATCCCACATATGGGCTGGAATCTAAGTATTCTGTAACAACTTTAGTAAGGATTCTAAATAAATCTCTTGACATTTATCAAAAGTTCTCTGTACTGTACAAACCTCAATTAGTACACTTTGGTATAAAAGCTCTATGGGACAAAGTGAGCACCATATGTGGGGTAATACCCCATAGTCTTAGTCTCAGGAATGTATCTTTAATACATGTAGGAGCTCCCCTAGTGTTTTGTAACTGAATAGGAGATTGTGTTTCCCAAGGGTGAAACCAATGCCCACAAACATTATAAAACCAGGGATCCCAACCAATTTGCTTATTTACCAGTAAAGGCCTAAAATCTGCAATAATAAAGATGCTATTAAAAAACTATATTGGGTTTATCATTTGTAAACCATCTTCCTTTATTGGTAAATACTGTGTGACACTAAGCAAGTCACTTAACTTCCCTGTGCTCCCAGGTCGCTCCTGTAAAAAAGCTTTCAGCTTAGTGTGCTACTCCTGGTTAAACAACTAAAACAAATAAATAAGTTATATTCCTTTTAATGGGATTCTGTCGGCTCCCCCTCTAAGGCTTGAAAGAAGATGCTAAGAACTGATGTTTCAGATTTTTTAGGAATGGGAAATACCTATCTAATATATAAAAATATTGGAATTAAAAAGGTTTTAATCAGAAAAACTCTTTTTTCCCCGAATTTCCACATTCCATAAGCTGACTTTTTGTTTCTCTATTTCAAGTTTTTCCTCCCATTTTTTAGTGTCCATTTCGAGTGCTCCATATGTAATACCTAGAATTTTGATGGGCTGATCTAGTATTTTAATTTGTCTTATTTGTGTTGTATTTCTTTTTGCATCCCCAAGTGGGTAACCTGTATACTTATTATAATTAAGGGTTGCACCTGACAGCTCCCCAAATTATGTGTTCAATTTCAGAAATTGTCTGATAGATTCTTTGTTTGCCACTAATAAATTCATATCATCTGCATAAGCTATTACTGAAAAGGGTATATTTTGCTGTCCATTTATGATTGGGCTTATTACCTGTGAAGTATGTATTCTGCATAAAAGCAGGTCAATAAAAAACACATAGAGTAGGGGACTGAGGGGACAACCTTGCCTCACCCCTCTTTTAATGGATATCATAAGACCTGTCCAGCCATTAATAATGGGGACTACAGTTGCATGTTTATATAATGAATATATTCCATGAATTGTATATTCAGGAACTCCATAGTGGTATAATACTGCCCACAGAAATCCATGGTTAATCGAATCTAAGGCTTTTTGTTGGTCTAATGAAATCACATACCCAGTGGTGAACCCTTTTATGCCTTGATTCATTATTCCTCTGAGTAATATTAAATGATCAGCTATTTTCCTATTTGGAACTGAACAGGACTGTGCCCCTGATATAACCACCTCTGCCAATGGTAATAGCTTTTTAGTTAATATTTCTGTTAATATTTTAAAATCTATGTTGAGCATACAAACTGGTCTCCAGTTCTGTAGTATGGCTTTATCACCCTTTTTATGTAAATAAATCAATAATCCTTTATTAAATTCCAATGGGATATCCCCTGTTGAAAGGAGATAATTAAATAGTTGTGCTAATTCTGCAGAAAAGTGTTCCCTTATTGTGTTGTATATTTCCCTTGAAAGACCATCTGGTCCTGGTGTTGCATTTCTTTTTAATGTTTTAATTGTGTCTAGAACTTCTTGTGGAGTGATATCTTCACTTATTTTAGACTTGATATTTCCCCAAATCTCTGGCAGGTGAATATTTGAAAGGTATTCTGAAAATTTGGATTTATGAGTCTTAATTTCTGAAAATAAGTGTTGGGAATACTCACCGATTGCTTGTATTATTTCCCCCTTTTTGGTATAAATTTTCCCTACTGGCCCTAATATTTTCAGCATTTCTTTTTTCCCCTACCCTGTAATGATTTTGTTCAAAGGGGCAGATGGCATCTGCTCCCCCTTGTGTCCCAAACTTATGTTGGTGATACATTTGTTTAGATTTTTGTTCATGAAACTGTCTCATGTTATACTCCACTTGTAATTTCTGTTGTCTTAGATCCTGATTGGTAGTATTTGCCAAAGTCAACCAATTTTGAAGCTGTTTTCTCTGTTGTAGATTTATTTTTGACACTGTCCCTGTATACTATTCTGTTTTATAAAATGTTGTGAATCTTGCATCATGTCTTCCCACCATTGTACTATATTAGTGTAACAAATTACCACCAATTTCCTGGCTAAAAAATATTCCTGTAAAGAATTTCTGAAACATTCTTCTTGCAATAATGTGGTATTAAATACAGTGTCAGTGGCTTAGTAGGTAGCACACTCGCTTCTGAGGCTGGGAGATCGGAGGGCTATGGGTTCAGTTCCCACATCTGGCACTTGGGTTCATATCCTAGTACTGACACTGTAGTGCAGCATGAGAGGGGTGCTGCACTTCTGAGGTGCTGTCTTTCAGATGAGATGTTAAACAGAGGTCCCATCTGCCTGGATTGGTGGTAGTTCAGATGGATGTTAAAGATCCCATGGCACTTATTGAAAAGAGATGGGGAATTTTATTAGACAAAGAAACATAACATCAATTGCATATAAAGTGAACAAATGAAGTATCATGAATAAGAGATTCAAAACATGTCCATACAAGATGTAAAAAAATTGTGTGACAAACAAGAAATAAGGTACAAGCAAATGTCAGTAATACAAAAATTGGGTATCAGTCCATAAGGAGGCAGCATAGGGAGTTGAAAGTTTACAAAAATCTGAATTTTTTTGAATCAACAAAGCAGTTTCAATATGTTGAATAATAGTGTTAGGAGGCAATCTGATCTGTTGCAAAGTAAATTGACAACAGGCTTGCCATAAATAAAACTTACAAACTGAAAGAATCACTCTAAGTGTACTAGGGTGACATGGTATTTGTGAAAAGGAGAAATCATTCAATATTAACATTTGGTATGTGATATGACTAAGAAATGGCCATTTCCATTTGTTTGCCAATGTTTTCCAGAATAACAATACCTCCGGACATTCTAGAAAGAAATGAGACATGGTTTCCTCAGTATCAAGGCATGAAGGCCTAGGGTAATATCATTCTTGAAATTATTTATGTTTAAGGTTTCCCCTAACCGGTAAATGTCCATGACAGTTCAACCATGTAATGTCCCACATGTGTGAAGGAATACGGGCGTCTTGTAACATTAATAAGGCTTTCCCAATATTGGGAGAGGGACAATATGGGAATTGTATATCAGGCCAGAAAAGATGAAGAAAAAACTCATGCAATTGCTTTCTGGATAGTGATGTAATAGATACTTTAGTAAGCTTCCAGCTGCGTAATTTCCTAAAGCTATCTGTTGTGTAAGTAGGGGAACCAGAGATATGGGCAAGGATGGGGGGGAGTAAATCCCAGTTATCCCAGATATTATGCATGTGATGAACAATCCATGTATCGCAAACATGAGTAACTGAGTGGAGTCTAGAAAATAATTAGGAAAGAAAAAAGGACATATAAAAAATTATAGGGTTCACCATGTTAAGCCCTCCTTGTTTTACAGGTAAGTATGTGTAAGGGCGTCTAACAGGGTTTAAATGACTCCCCCAAAGCATTTGGAAAAATATGCTCATAAGTCTGGTTTCTAGTATATGGGGGGTGCATATGCATAACTAAGATATAAAAAAATCGGAAGAAGAAATTGCTTTATCACTAACACTCTCTTCTTCTTACCCAATTTCCAGGATTTCCATATGGCAACTTTCGTTTCTCCAATGCCCAATCGGTGTTCCCAATTAAGTAGTGTCGGATTTGGAACATTAAACCAAATGCCTAAAATATGGTGTGGGGTCAAACATAGCGGAATTCCACCTACATTAGTAGTCTGAATAGGGTCAGTAGTTAACCGGATAGTAACACTTTTACTTAAATTAAGAGTGCCAACTGAGAATTTGGAAAAGGAGTGAAAAACGTCTATAGCACGATCTCCTGATCATTTGTCCTGAACAAACAGCACAACATCATCTGCATAAGCAGAAATTTTAACAGTAGGTAGTGTCGGGTGCTGTGCAAGGCCAATAATGCTAGTATCCCACAAAATGTGTCTTATAACAGGATCTAATGTGAAGGCATATAGTAATGGGCTTAAAGGGCAGCCCTGACAGAGGCCTGTTCACTGAAGTAAAGGAGTACCCAGATGGCCATTAACCAGAGGTGTAAAATATGCCATAGAAAGGAGACATGTTATCCATTGGATAAATGGAGCGGGGATACCATAAGAGTGTAGAATATATAGTAAATATGCATGTGTGACAGAATCAAAGGCTTTCGCTTGGTCCAAGGAAAGTACCTGAGAACATAAGCAGCAGGCTGGTAAGGACAGAGGTCTGGGGTTATATTCTGTTTTAACTGAAATATTTGAATAGTTTTGTAAGTGAAATTAGTTCTTTGTGTTAAAAATTATTACCTTGAGTTAGAACTGTTACTTGGGCTGTGATATTGTAACTTTGGAGGCTTGGGAACAGTTGTCACAGTGATAATCAGAGAAATTTAAATGTGTTGTTTGCCTGAATACTGAAAAGCCACTGGGGTTGGGATTGAAGGGCTGAGTATTTCTGTTTGGGACTGAAATTAAAGCAACAGGAGCTGGTGGGCCTGTGACATCATCATGGTACCTGATGTCTGCACACACACACTGTTAAGTGGACTGAACACAGGGACTGTAATGTATTTGTGAGATTTGGGAGCTTTATTGGTGGGGTTGAAATTGGGTTTGTAAATAACTGCAGTCAGTAAAGAGAGAAACTGTATTCAGGAAGGGACTGAGAAAAGGGGTGTGCCATTATAAACAGAGGAGGATAACAGGGTGGCCATATTCCACCATAGCAGGCATCTTGGAGGGTTGTAGGCTGCACAGGCGTGGGATGGAAATAATTCTCAGATTGGGCCTGGAGAGGAGGCTGCCCTCTGTAGACAGCTATCTTGTATCAGGAGTGAGGTATTTGGTTAAGGTAAGCTGGGGGCTGGGGGGTGTCCATGGATAAGGGTGTGGATATGGGCAGCAGAAGGGTGGGGCTGAGGGAGGCTGGGGCAATGCTCTGAAATTACAGGACGTTATCTTGCAGCAAGCAGGAGGGGATATAGCGGACAGAGGACCCTTTGATAGGGATGTTGACACTAAGGAGAAAGAGTACGGGGGGAACATTCTAAATACAAAGAGAGTGGAGGGGGAAGAGTCAGGAGGGGCTGTTGTGTGGAAGCCTAAATCAGCAGACTGTGGGAAGGGAGCTCCTAAGATGAACAGAGCAAGAGGGGAAGAAGAGGGGCAGTTTAGAGGTGCAGTCAGGGGAAACTCGGGTTACTTGATGGAGGCTGACATAGAGTGTCACAATAAATTGGAGCTACTAAGCAACCTAGAGGGGAGGAAGGGGTTGGTGGAAATGAGGAAACTTATACAGAGGCGGGGGGAGTCGGATACCGGGCATCACAGACCAGCAATGGAAAGGATGGAAATATTCCCAGAGGAGAGAAACATAAATGTTAAGCAAATGGGAGATGCAACATATTGCAGACATGAGGAGGACAGCATGATTGGAGAAACTGGGAGACAAGGAGGTGGGAGAGGCCTCCTTCAGCAGAGGGTCAGTACCAAGGATGGGGCACTAGCTAAAGGGGACCCACAGAGAGCACTCTGGAGGCAGGGTACTATTACAAGGGGAGGATGGCGGTGTGGGGAAGGGAAACCATCAGGCCAGGATAAATGGTTCGGATAAGAGAGGTTAAAGGGACACCTATTCAGAGGATTTGAGTTAATGGGCAAAATAACGAGGGAGGCAGAAGGGGAGGTGACAAGGGGTCTCTAATAAGGCAGGAAGACTCCCATGGAATTGAGATCATGAATAAGGGGAAGGGGATGAGAGGGCATAGTGGAGTAACCATAAGGATGATGGCGGTGTTGAGGTTCTGTTATTGGGAGACCGATGATTAGGGGTATCCAGTGGGAGGGACAGGGGTTGGATGCCATAGCCAGGTGAAGTAGTAGTATCTCTGGGCTGACAGTGCAGAACAAAGTTCATAGTGTATGAAATGGTTAGGGATTGTGGAGGAAACTGGATTTCCTGGTGCATTTGAGGAACTAACGATCTAGAGGAAATAGCGTTTTGGAAATCAAGCAAGGTTCCAAGAACTTACCAGAGTCTGTCGGGATAATGGATGCAACATTTTCCTTTCGGAGATATTGCCAGTACCAAAGGCCTCAGTGGAGAAA
The DNA here is from genome assembly GCA_016271365.2 of Neoceratodus forsteri. NCBI lineage: Eukaryota > Metazoa > Chordata > Ceratodontiformes > Ceratodontidae > Neoceratodus > Neoceratodus forsteri. The sequence continues at coordinate 157,264,317 of CM057458.1, read as the reverse complement.
AAAATGAAGCTCACAGAGGTTAATGACTGGCTCAGGAAGTGGGGTGAAGAGAGTGGGTTGGGGTTGTTAGGGAACTGGAAAGGAGTTTGGGAGGATAAGGGACTATATGCCAAGGACAGGCTTCATCTTGCCCCATTAGGGAAAGAAGTTCTTAAACAGGGGATGGCTGACTACATTCAAGAAAGAGGGTTTAAACTTGTGAGGGGGGGAAGGGATAAGGAAGGGGCTGACCAGAAGCCTCTCCTCCAGATGAGGGGTAGCTTTCAAGCCCAAGGAGGGGGAACAGACTGGGGTGGAGGTTTCAGGAGGAGCAGAGGAGGATGGAAGTATAAGGAATCTGGGTGGGGTTCGACAAAGAGGATCAGGGATAAGGGGTGGGGGTTGGTGTTAGTAAATGCCAGGAGCTTGGGAAACAAGTTGCCAGAGTTCCAGGCCATGCTGTTTGGGGGGGGAGGTGGATGTGGCGGCAGTCACGGAGACGTGGGCCAACAAAAACCATGACTGGGACCTAAACGTACGGGGGTACACAATGCTTAGGAAGGATAGAAAGGAGGTCAGAGGGGGTGGAGTGGCTATGTTCATTAGAGGTGACATAGAAATTGCTAGGGTAGAAGAGGCAGAGGGAAACGTGGAGGTCTTATGGGTCACCTTACGATCCCCAGCAGGAGATAAGGTCAAGCTGGGTGTAGTATATAGGCCCCCCAGGATGAGTGATGTTCTAGAGGATGGTTTCTGGACATAATTGCCCAGTGTGGACCAAAAGGGGAAGGAGTGGTGTTGATGGGGGACCTTAATATGCCAGGTACAAACTGGGGAACCATGTCCTCTAAGGTGGCCAAGGAGCAGAGGCTGCTGGACGGCTTCCAGGATGTGTTCTTAACACAGCATGTGATGGAACCCACAAGGGAGGGGCATGTTCTGGACGTGGTTCTGGCAGATGGGGATCTGGTAAGGGACATGGTTGTACAGGACCCCCTGACTGGGAGTGACCACAATACTGTCTGGTTTCAAATAAGCATGGGGGGAGGGGTGAGATCTAGGACACTGGCAGTGGACTTCAGGGGGGCAGACTTTGTGGGCATGGGAAATATTCTCAAGGATCACTTGAAGGGGATTACATCAATGACAAGTGTGGAAAGGAGATGGGAGGTCATAAAACGGGGACTTCATGAGGCAGTCAGGATCTGCGCTAAGTTGAAAGCGTAAAGGAGCAAGGTCACATAAACCATGCTGGTGGTCCAGTGAGGCTACAGGTAGCAGTCAGAGAAAAGAAGGTGGCCTACAAAAATATAAAACAACAAGAGGGATAGGGATAAGGAAGTGTACCATCTTGCATCTAGAAAGTCACCCATATGGTGAGGGAGCAAAGTCAGTAAAACAGCGGCTGGTGCAGGGATACATGGAGGGAAAAGGGTTCTTCCGGTACATTGGGAGCTGGAGAAAACTAAGGGCCATCTCAGCAGATTGAGATCAGAAGGAGGGTGGGTGGAAAAGGCGAGAGACCAGGCAGAGGTATTTAACGTGTACTTTGCATCTGTGTTCACTAGGGAGGGGGATGGGATATCTACAAAGCAAGGCACAAAGTGGATAGAAGCGGCAGTAAGTGGGATCAGGGGAGCAACAGAAATGGAGCAAGAGGGAGGGAGAGGTACCCCAGGGGTGTCACATCTGGATAAGGATAAAAAGGCCAGTAAGGTGGAGGGGACGGATGATGCTATCTCCGCCAAAAGGGTGTGGTTAGCCCTCAAGGCCCTAAAGAAAGACAAATCTCCTGGGCCGGATGGCATTCATCCAAGAGTACTATGGGAATTGGTGGACATACTGGCTACACCCCTGGCGGAGCTCTTCAACAGGTCACTTGAGACAATCCATAAAGAGGGGTCGAGGGAAGTACCAGGTAACTATAGACCCATCAGTTTGACCTCAGTGGTGGGAAAATTAATGAAGAGTATACTAAAGGAATGATTGGGGGTGTACTTGGAGGAAGTGGGAGGTCTGGATAGTCGGCAACATGAGTTTGTACCAGGTAGGTCATGTCAAACCAACCTTGTGGAGTTCTACGAATGGGTAACATCAGAACTGGACAGGGAAAGCCTGTGGATGTATTATTCTTGGACTTCAGCAAGGCGTTTGACTCTGTCCCCCACAATGGTGTGGTGGAGAAACTGATGGGGTTAAGAGTAAGCCCATTGATGGTCAGATGGATTGAAAACTGGCTAGCTGGATGCACCCAGAGAGTAGTGGTCTGTGGGGAGCTCTCAAACCCTAGAGAAGTTGGTAGTGGGGTACCGTAGGGCTGCGGTCCTGGGTCGATCCTGTTTACGCATACATATCAGGACATCAGGGAGGTATAGGGTGTGAAATGAGTCTCTTGGATGACTCCAAGATGGGAGCAATAGTGAGGGAGAAGAGGGAGGTTGGCCCCCAAAGGGACCTGGACACCCTGGAAAGCTGGGCTCACACATGGAAATTAAATTTCAATATCATCAAGTGCAAGGTGTTGCATCTTGGTGGAAACCCTAAACACAGGTACACCCTGGGAGGGAGGCACTGGAGGCCTCAATAGGGAAAAAGACCTAGGGGTCATGGTGGATGCATGTATGAATAACTCTGAGCAGTGCAGGAGAGTGGCTAGCAAGGCAAACAGGATGTTGGGATGCATCGTAAGGGGGATCACCTCTAGGTGCAAGAAAGTGATTCTGCCGCTGTACAATGGACTGGTTAGACCACACCTTGAGTACTGTGTACAGTACTGGAGACCACACTTGAAGAGGGACATACAGCTCCTGGAGAGGTACAGAGGAGGGCAACAAGATGATACGAGGCTAGGGATTTGACGTATGAGGACAGACTTGAGGAGCTCTGCCTGTTTTCTCTGGAGGAGAGGAGAGACAGGGGGACAGGATTGAACTCTTCAAATACCTCAAGGGAATAAATAGGGTAAACATGGAGGGGATCTTTAGACTAAACCAGGGAGGTATCACCAGAGCGATGGTTTGAAGTTGGAAGGTGGAAGGTGAGGGGAAAGAGGAGGGAGGTTTTTCACCTGAGAGGGTGGTGGACCCTGGAATGCACTGCCTGGTGAGCTGGTTCAGGATCCACAGTGGATGGCTTCAAGAGAGGGTGGGACAGACACAGAAAGTGGATGTATCAGATGATGGCCGTCCCAGGGGTGGGGGATGGATGATAGGGGTTTCTGGAGCACAAGGGATGGGAGGGCCGCACCAACTACATCTATGGTTCGAGCGGACTGACAGACCCTGTGAAGGCCTAATCTGCTGGCAAATAGTATGTTAGTATATAACCTGTGAGTTTGTTGTGTGTCCTTGCCTCGAAGATTTCACATAGAAGAAATAAATTGTTCTGTATAGAGCGGCCTGGTACAGCGCAGAACTGAGCTGAATCCAAGAGGTCAGGGGCCAAGTGTGCTAGTCTAGTATTTAGTATACGTGCTAATAATTTGTAATCAGTATTGAGGAGATGTAAAGGTCTCCAATTTGATAAATCATGAGCATCACCTTTTTATAGATGAATTTCAAAATGATAAGCCAAATTCTGTAGTAGTCGCACTGGCAAACCAAAATATAATTGAAAACTTGAGTTAGAATCTCTAGGAGATTGTCTTTGAAAGTTTTATTAAATTCATGTGTCAATCCATCAGGACCTGGAGAGACTCGTGACGATAAATGAGTGATAGCAGTAGCTACTTCTTCCTGTGTAATTAGAGCAACAATGGCCTGAGCACAATGGTCGGGGAATTGAGGAAATGGAGCTGAAAAAAATGTAGTAAAGTCAGGTGGTAAAGGAGTCAATTCACAAAATAAATGCTGTAGATGGGATTGAACTATTGTTACCATATTTTGTGTGGTATAAGTAATGATGCCGTCCTGATTAAGTAAACCATTCATTACCGTGTGTGATATTCTATCATTATGTGCAGTAAACGGGTTTGTAGAAGGCAAGTGTGAAGATCCGACTCTCATGAAGAAATTTAATGTACGGGCACTATTATATTGATAGGAGATCATCTGTCATTTAACAGAGTCTATTTGGGAAGAGTAATCTATAGAAGATGTGGTGGATAAAGAAAGCAATCTATATAAATGATTTCTGTGTAGTAAGTAGGTAATGTACATATCACAGGCTATTTGATTTGCCCATTGATTGAAAGAGGTGTTTAAGTTCTGATTTAGTGTCAAACCACCACTGTAGTAAAGAGTCATAAAGCATAGAACTGAAATTGGACACGGAAGAGAAGTTGTACACGATCTTGGAGTTCTAGAGGAGAGAGTGAAGATTCAATTTTCAGGTAGGAGGGGAAGAAGAATGAAATAGGGGATAACCAATACAGAATTTACAAGTAAGTAAGGAATGATCAGATATCTCTAAGGGTCGAAGGGTGGCTGTTAGTGCAGTACAGTGTGGTGAAGAAAAAGAAATAGTCAATTCTCGTGATGAAAGCACGACCGATGATATGTATGACCAACTGTGGTATTTAAGGAGCGGTAGGCATCAGTAAGATTCATTCTGTGTATCAGGTCAGATAAAGCTAGAGAGTCACAATAAATTTTCTTCCGTTCTGTAGTGCGATATGTAACATCTAAGGAACAATTGAAATCACCCCCCCAGATAATATGTTTTGTGGTACATAAATACGGTCTAAATGAGTGAAATAGTGCAATACGAGTAGCTTTCGTTTGTGGACCATATATGTTAAGTAGACGAAGCTGATAAGTATTAAATGTACAATCAATTATGAGGGCTGTGCCAGGAGAAACATCAATAATGCGGGTAATAGAGAATTTTGTAGAAAAGAATAGAATAGCTATCCCATCAGCAACACTATCACCAAAGGCCAATGGGAAGGCCCTTTAAGCCAGCTACGTTTTCAATTTTGTACCTTGAACAAGGTGGAAATATGTGTTTCCTGAATGAAAAGAATGTCGAGGGGCAGGGAAGCAGCTAAACAAAGGAAGACTATTCTCTTCTTGTAGCTTTTAATGCTACAGACATTAAGAGTGGCCACTGTAAGTGATGACATGAGGAAGTGCAATATCATCCACTGCCATCTGTGATTGTCATATTTTTCCGTTTTTTGCTACTTCTGAGAGATTTACGAGATTTTTTAGGTGAGACATCAGGAGGTTTGGGTGTGAAAAATTCAACATCTGAATGAGGAGCCGAAATATCAGATTCTCCATCTGACTCTGCCTTACCCCCTTTAAGACACTCAAAGGGGTTAGAAAGGGGAAGATCAAAGGATTTTACAGTTTTCCGTGCAGCAGCCCTTGTGACTTGTCTACTGGGTTTAAAACCTTCCTGTTCAGTAGAAGTGGCTACTATATTAGTATCAGGACAAGGCAATAAAGTGTGTGCAGGTGTATCAGAGGCAGGGTGGTCCTGCATCGGAGGGGGAATTTCATTAAGTGTTGAAGAGGAAATGGGGGGGGGCAGTATCCATAAGGTCAGAAACTGATGTTCGTGAGGTGGGGACCTCCTGCCTGTTATCCTGTGCCTGTTGAACCAACACATCAGGATCCCAGCTTTCCTTACAGTTTTTGCTAGCCCAAGGGCACTGGTGGTAAGCGTGTCCTGGTTCATCACATAAATTGCATTTAAAGACATTTAAACAAGATACACTTGGATGACCATAACCTCCACAAAGACTACATTTCAAGAGGTCACACGTGCTACTCAGGTGAGTGTGTGCCCCACATTTGTAGCAGGCCCTGGGTTGACCCCCATAAAAGCATACACCTCGGTCTTTACCTAAAAAGAAACTGTTAGGAATGTGTTGTAGTTCAGAATTGACTAAAAGGAGCTTGACCTTGAACTTCCATCCCCCCCGTCCAGAGACCTTCATCATCTAAAAGTGCCTCAGGAGGGGACAATACTGTGCAATGTTTTTGTAGCCAATGGTTTATGTCACTAACACTGACTCCCTCATTCCGAAACATAATGGTGACTGTATGTATGGAAGGTTTAGTAAGGGGGATGACATAAAATGGAGTCCAGGGAGCAGTGTTTTTTAAGGAAGCATATTTATGCCAGAATTTTTCCAAACCAGTTGTGGTCTTAAAACTAACATCAAATGTTTCCTCCCCAGAAATATGTATTAATGCATAAATATCAGAAGCCTGGTATTGCATGGTGCCTTTTAGCTAATGTCTGATGCAACATAGTACCTGTCAGGAATTCCTTAAGCCCACCTCTATAGCAGAGAGCAGACAGCATTCCTAGCGAGAGCTTGTTCTAGTTTGTTTTTGAATAAGTCAGAGAGCATAGGGCCAGAGTGGGTAACTGGGGGTCACTGGAGCAATCTGTATGGGGGAATTGTTGAGGATGTACCTCCAGGTCATCTAAAATGGATATTGGATGGGTAACTGTATCTAGAAGGCTAGGTGGGGCTTGTGCAACATCTGAAACCTGAGTAGGGGAAGAAGGAGCAGGATGTGTAAGTGTCTCCGCAGAATGTGGAGACAGATGGATTAAATCTGATTCATGTGTAGTAGGCAGTTCGGCTGCTAACTTATCAGCCGCATCCATTATATCTCCCCAAGCTGCTGTAGGCAAATCTTTTGACACATTGCAAGAAATAGGTAACAAATTAGAGTACTATTGTGTGATAGGTACCTCGTTGGAGCTCATGGGTGCAGGCCTGGAAGGGGAGAACAAAACACCGTGCTTTTTCTCATCCCAAGATGGGTCAGGGGTCCAAGAGCCAGATGCTGTTTCAGTCCAGCCAGTGTTGCGTAACGCAGATGAGGTGGTCCAAGCAGGAATGTCCGCTGAAGTCTCCTGTAAAAGTCCAAATTGTGTCCTAATAATGTCCGATGTTGAAGGAGAAGTAAGAGTAGGCAAGCGAGAAGGCTGAATTAATGGAGATGTACCAGGTAGGATAGGGCAATCACCCGAGTGCGACGAGCCTGTCGCGTCCCCGTCGACAACGGAAGTGCACTGAGGAGGATTCAGTGGGGGGACTCGTAACTGTGGAGCAATTCGTTCCGTCTGCAAAGCGTTTTCAGAAGGCAGAGAAGTAAAAGAGGAATCCTGTAGACAAGTAGTATTCGGCACATGAATGAGATCGGCAAGCGGTGGTGAGAGCTGTACCTCCGATGAGTCTTGTTGTTTCCCATGAAGGTCAGTCAAAGAAGCACAAGGCAAAGTAAAACTAGGCAAAGCAGGAGGCTCTACAGGTAGTGCAGCACCATCGTGATGCTGACTCCGCTCTCCAGTATCCATGATTGCGTAGTGAAATCCCCCACCGGAAAGAGTAGGGGAATTTCCCTGGTGTCATGGCCAAATTTCCCTCATTCACCAAAAATACCACCAACAGCTTAATCTGGTTCAAGGTCAGTTGGCATTCATCTGTATCCCCCTCCCCCGGGTGCTGCCTGAAAATAGGCAGGATTTGTCTAGTGCACTTACCCAGTCAACAAAAACTAATAATAAATAAATTTCCAAGTCCCAGGTCCTCTTGAAATTGTAGATATGGCCCTAATCTTTATGGCTACCATTTTATGATCAGAAAACTCCTTCAGACAAGTTTAAGCCTCGAATGGGTAAATTCTGGGAAACAAATATAAAGTCAATTCTGGTAGCTATTTGCCCCTTCTGAAAGGTGGAGGAGTGCTGTCTTACTTTCTCAAAATATCCATCTTTTAATCGTGTTATTCTTATAATCTGCCCCAGTGCTTGGGAGTCACAGAATAATTTTTGAGTTTTACATTGGGAGCTTTTATCTTGCAAACTTAACCCACAGTTAAAGTCTCCCACGTAGATAATATGTTTGGTTGTATGCAGGTAAGGTTGTATAATTTTAAATAATTCTATTCTCGCCACTTTGGTCTGGGGGCATATAGATATATTAATCTATATTGTTTATTTTTATAACTACATCTAGGATTAATATAGCTCTCCCAGGAGTTACATCATATAGTTTAAGAACCCAGAAATTCAGCAATCACACTATTAGCCCCACTCCCACACAAGCCTCTTGTCCAATTGACCAAAATGATGGTCCATAAAGCCAGTCTCTTTGGGCCTGCTGTATTTCGTATTTTGTGTGCAACCTCACATCCTGTAGGAAAAAAAATTCCTTCCTCACAATCTTCCAAAAATGAAAATACCATATGCCTTCGTTCAGTTGGCTTGATGCTATTTATATTTAAGGAATAACACGCAAGCAATTCACCCATGATAAGCAGAAAAAAAGATAACATACAAAAATGACATTCCAAGTATTTATGTTTTCTTTTTCCCTGAGGCATTTTTCCCTTCCATTTTAACCCTGGCTTTTCACTTCTGCCTCCCTGTTCCCCCTTGTTTTCACTCTGAGTCTGTTGTGCCCTCTATGTGTGAGGATGCTATGGATGAAGAAACTGTATCTTCCTCAGATTTTTCTGGGTCATGTATAAGAATGTCATACCTATTACTCATTTTGATGTCTGCAGTCCTTAGTTGTTTTGGATGGGGCGGGGGTCCGAGGTCTGTCTAACTCTTGCTGATCGTCTCAAGTTATTCCGAGTAGACTTAGTAGGAGGGGCATCTCTTTCTGTGATAGTATGCTAGAATCTACAGGGGTATGAGTTGTAATGGGGGGGAAGTAGTCTGTGGGTTTCCCTGGTCCTCAAGCTCTGGTTGTATACTATCTTCTGGAGGGGGAAGTGGGGATAGGCTCAATGTTTGGGGTGGGAGGAGTGTCTGGTGATGGCCTGTTCCTTATTTTGCTCTTGTGTGCTTCAGTAACAAGTCGAAGTTGTTCCTCCCCTGTGTTTTCTGCTTTATTGTGTGCCACCCAAACAAAATTTTGAAATGTGTGCCCTTTTTCTTCACAGAGATTGCACATGCACTCATTTAAACATGAATGCCCTGCATGTTCCAGTTCCCCACATACCGTGCATTTAACCTTGTCGCAAACACTGCTAAGATGAGATGTATCCCCACATCTGTAACAGGCTTTGGGTTGCCCTGAGTAAAATAAAAAACCCCGATCCCGGCCTAAAAAACAGAGTTTGGTAAATGCACAATTCCATTTTCATTTGTTTTTAATAACACTTTCACCCTCCATCCCCCAGTCCATATATTTTCAGAATCCAAAATCGCTTCAGGTCCTTCTAGCATTTTCAGCCAATATGCTACATCTGCTTTTTGTACCCCCTCATTCCGGAAGAGTATTATTACTTCCTTGTAGGCTGGTTTAGTTAGGGGGATTGCTAGAAAAGGTGCCCATAAGGCTGTCCATTTTAAGGTACTGTATTTTAGCCAGAATCTTTCCAACCCTTTCGTAGTTTTGAAACTTACCTCAAATGTCGTTTCGCCTGATACATGGATCAAGGCATATACTTTGTGTAAAAAAAAAATTTTAAGGAGTCCTTTAATAAAGTTCTTGCTATAAATAACCGGTCTGAGGGGGTCATTCATGTCTCCAACATACGAAAGTCTCACAGCATTGTGGCGCTTTGCCAGCAATATTGGCATTTTAAACAGAGATGCAAAGGGTCTTTTTGGTGCTTCAGGCCGCAGATTTAAAGGTGCTGCTGGTGGGTCTTCAGAGCTCTCATTTTGTGTTTGTTCGGCATTTTCATGAAGGTTCAGAACTGGATTTTGAGTTAATATCAGATCTTCCCGTAGTTCTAAGGGATCTGGTGCTGGAGAATTCTGTTTACCAGACTGCTGTCCTTTTCCCTTCTGCATGGGATTTAATTGTGGAAAATCTGCTTCTACAGGCATTTGTATTGGTGAACTGCCTGCAATTCTTTGCCCATTTAATTTATTCTTTTCCCAGCCCGCCCCTTGTAAGGCCTGTTCTACAGACCATTCGGTTGCATTCTTTTGAGACTCTATAGTTTTAGTATTGTTTTGCTTTGGTACAGCTCCAATACCAATACGTAAGGAAGTTGTACTTACAAAATATTTTTTTCCTTGTGCAGATCTTTCCGCCGAAGTGGCAGCATTCACGTTCTGTTCAGAAGCTTCTGACGACAGCTGTGTGGCTCTGACATCGACGTTCAGCTGAGGAGATATGACAGTCCCAGCCATGCTGTCAGAATGTAGCTGCCATATTCTCTGCTACAACTTCATTTTGCAAATAAGACATTTCTGCTCCTCTGCTTCCAGGATTTCCCTTAACTTCCTCGATTCTGCTGTGTCCTTACTAGTCCCAGGATGTAAATCGTCCATATCCTCCTGTGAATCCGAGTCCTTGTTTGTGTCTCCAGAGTCTGATAGGTCTGTATTTTCAGCTTCACAAGGTATTTGTTCCATATTGTCTTCCTTTATTTTATTTTGTATTTCAGGGTTTCCTGTTTCCATTTCTTCACTCACACGCCAATATTTATTTAATTCCACAGCATCAGCCTCTTGCGTTGTCGAGACAGAGGGGGAGGCCTGTCCCCCCTGTTTCAGTAGGTCCTCCATCTTCTCCAGCTCCCACCAAAGTGGCCATCTTGGGAGATGGCCAGCAATTCCCTCAGTGGTGAGTAGGGGAATTTCCCTGGTGTCCTGGCCAAATTTCCCCCATTCACTAAAAATACCACCAACAGCCTAATCTGGTTCAGTTTCAGTTGGTTACCATCTGTATCCACCCCCCCCCCGGGTCACCCATGAAAAAGGGACTTCTAGTCTCAGTGGGCCTACCGGGTAAACAAAAATAAATAAATCTCCTCCCCTTTCCCCTCCAAAGAGATACCAGGCAAGGATGCCCTTTATCCCCACTTCTTTTTGCCATTTATCTAGAACCTCTGTTGCAGGCTCTGATACTTTCCTTCAAAATCTCTGGTGTAGACTTAGGGGGTCAGAAGCACAAATTTGCATTATACGCAGATGATATGCTGATCTATCTTACAAAACCAGATCAATTATTCCCTCCCCTGTGGCACCTTCTTCAGACATTTGGAGAATGTTCCAGATATAAAATTAACACAACAAAGACTGAGGTGCTTCAATGTTCACATCAACCCCAGCCCTCCTGTTGGAGATGCATTCCCATTTAAATGGAATATGCAAACATTTAAATATCTAGGAGTTCAACTTACAAATGATCTTACAAAATTATGCATGGCAAGCTATGCACCTCTGACCTAAATTTTTCAAATGGATTTTACCAGATGGACTACAATAGACTTACCCTTAATTTACTGCATTGAATGCGTCTGAATAAATAGTCTTCCTCAGGTGTCATATTTTGTACAAACCCTACCTCTCTCTCTCTATGGAACTCACAAGCTCGGATCTGGAACAAAATGATCTCTAATTTTATTTGGGCAGGTTCACACCCCAGAATAAAACTTACCGCCTTCTAACTTCCAAAATCGAAAGGAGGCTTAGCCCTTCTCCATCTAGCCCATTACCACACTGCCGCCCAACTATGTACAGTACTCTACTGGTATCTCCAAATTACCATGCTATCTGGAAAGACTTAAGAGATGCATGAGAAAGAGCTATATCCAATAACATGAGGAGTGTTGCAACCTTGAACCTCTTCTCAACTCTGCTCATTAGAAATCCTTTTATGTCCACTTCCCTTACAGCCTGAAATACTGTGATGGCGTGGCACTCTCAGATCCAATTTTTTGGGTGAACTTATGCAAGTCCAACATAACTTTGAATTCATTAATGTTCATCGTTGGCACAAAATTAAGTCCCTTTTGGAGAAGTTGCACTTCAAAGTCTGTCAAATTATAACTGGAGATGATTACCATAAGTTAATCTTTGGGTCCTGTTAGTTCCACTGCCTGCCCCTCCTGTTCTGACATCCCTGACCGCTTCCTTGGTTCCATCTGCCTCTGCGTGTACTGCTGCCTCCCCTTGCCCTAAGTTCCTCTCCGTGTCTTTCATCTCTGAACTGGATGAAGTGAGAGCTCCTTCTCAGCCCTTTCTGTTTGACTGAGAGATTCCACTGGTTGATACAACTATTTCGACTTAATTCATTGGCGGGGGGGGCAGGGGCAGCAACGTTTGTGGAAGGGTAGTCTGTTGCAGGGAGGGGTGATTGAATCTGTGCATTAGTGGAATCTGATTCACTGTCACTCTGAGTGGTAAAGTCTCTACAGGGTGAATCAGTCCCTGTTGATTTAAAGAAGGAGTACTCATCTCCTCTGGGCAGTATGCTAAAATAGGTCGTTGTTCAATAGTCAGCCTCCCCATTTCAATTATGCATTTTTACACACACCTACAATCAGGTACTGTTTTCATACATTCTGTTATGACAAAAGAATACACCAACAGAAGTTTTATTAAATGTTCTACAGTAAACATTATTTATGTGGCAGTTTGCACATATTGAGACTTTTATGTTGGCAAGACCAAAAGACTTTTTAAAAACAGGATTGTAGAACATTTGAGATGCATAGCCAACAAAGATATCACAAATGCATTGGCAATGCATATTATGAATAAAGGCACTGGACATTCACTTAGATTCCAAGGTTTGGAGAAAGCCACATTGAATATCCGTGGTGGGGATTTAAACAATCGATTACTCAAGATGAAAAGCAAGTGACAATGTTTACTAGGGACACATAGGCAGAAAGGGTTGAATGCAATGTTTAGTATTGTACCATTTTTGAAAGAAAAATAATGAAATGTCTTAATTTAATTAATTTATTATTCAGTGATTTTCTGTACTTTGCACTTTATTCTTCATTTTTACGTTCGCTTGCGCACATGTGCAAGGAACGTCTTGGGAGAATGGGACACTTTGGAGGTGTGCCTCTCCTGACCAATCCCCTGCTCCCTTGAGCAGGCATGGCGGTCCTGCACCAATCCGCACCGTGCTGTGTATGAGAGCAGTGGTCTTCTCTCGAAAACCACCGCTGTGTGCCACCCGCGCCCCAAATCTTTGCTGCCACGCTGGAGCCCACCCAGCATGGCAAACATCCCGAAGTCTGCTGATGGGGTGCCTAACTCGCCGCTCCACGCCCCCAACCATCCTTCTGCCATGCCGGAGCCCATCCCAGTGTGGCAATCGTCCCACGTCGTCAAAGTAAAAAAAAAAAAACCTGTAAATTGAAAGACGGTCCCACGGTCTCCCGCCCCCAAACCTGCACCCACCACTGCGCACCTTGCCTCCCTACACCCCTCACCGCATACCATTCTCCGGAGCTCGGTGCGACGATCATCGCTGGACCGGGAACATGTCTGCACTCTTCAAAGCCGACCATGAACTGAGGAAATGCCGGTAAGCTGTATAATGGGCTAGATGTTTTTTTTTCAACTTTGTTGCATATCTCAGGCATTTTTTGGAATTTTTGCAGCAAATTTTCAACGTGGGGTTTTTGGGACCCCTTCTCATGAATTCTGTCACTGTCATGGCGTTATTCGGGTGGTGATTTCACAGTCACTGCATGAAATCACCTTTCCGGCCCAATTAACATAACGACAGTGCCAGCATTCATAAGGTGGGCTCTCAAAAAGCCTATTTTGAAAATTTGGTAGAATAATTCCTTAAAATGACGGTTTTATGAGCGTGCATTGCACAGTTCCTACGCACGCTCGTAAGTTCATGAATTTTCAATATTTTCACTCCAGATTTTCAACATTGCCATTTTACCACACCTTCTTATGAGCATTACAGCTGTCATTTTTCACATCCTGCCCAAAACGTGTTTCTGCCCATGTAGCGCACAATGGCGCCATCGGTGTGCAAAATCAATGTATGGGACACATTAAGAACATCACAGTGAACTGTTCATTAGCAGAGGTCTTAAATGGCTATGTTGAAAATTGGTGAAAAATTCTAAAAATGACGGTTTACTTAGGCTGCTTGCGATAGTTCCTACACAGGCTCGTAAGTTCACGAATTTTCAGCCATTTCCTCCAGATTTTCAACATTGCCATTTTACTGCACTTTCTGAGTAGTACAGCTGCCATTTTTCAATCTCACCCAAAACATGTTTCCGCCCATGTAGCGCACAATGGCGCAGTCGGTGTGCGAACTCAATGTATGGGACACATTAAGAAAATTACAGTGACACTGTTCAAGAGCAGAGGTCTTAAAATGGCTATGTTGAAAATTTGGAGAAAAAATTCCTAAAAATGACTGTTTTACTTAGTGTGCTAGCAGTTCCTAAGCACGCTCGTAAGTTTGCAAATTTTCAATATTTTCACTCCATATTTTCAACATTACCATTTTACCACACCTCCTTATGAGCAGTGCAGCTGTCATTTTTACATCTTGCCCAAAACGTGTTTCCCCCATAGTGTGCACAATGGCACAGTTGGTGTGCAAACTCAATGTATGGGACACATTAAGAAAATCACAGTGTCACTGTGTTCATGAGCAGAGATATTAAAATGGCTATGTTGAAAATTTGGTGAAAAATTCTAAAATGACGGTTTTTCGAGCATCGCTATGCAGTTCCTACACAGGCTCGTAAGTTCACGAATTTTCAATATTTCCACTCCAGATTTTCAACATTGCCATTTTAACACACCTTCTTATGAGTAGTACAGCTGTCATTTTTCACATCTCACCCAAAATGTGTTTCCGCCAATGTAGCGCACAGTGGCGCAGTTGGTGTGCGAAATCAATGTATGGGACATATTAAGAAAATCACAGTGACAATGTTCATGAGCAGAGGTCTTAAAATGGCTATGTTGAAAATTTGGTGAAAAAATTCCTAAAAATGACTGTTTTACGAGCGTGCGTTGCGCAGTTCCTACGCACGATCGTACGTTTGCTAATTTTCAATATTTTCACTCCAGATTTTCAACATTGCCATTTTACTACACCTCCTCATGAGCAGTACAGCTGTCATTTTCTCATCCTGCCCAAAATGTTTCCGCCCATATGACGCTACAGTGGCGCAGTCGGTGTGCAAACTCAATGTATGGACATATTAAAAAACCTCAGTGACACTGTTCTTGAGCAGAGGTCTTAAAATGGCTGTGTTGAAAAATTGGTGAAAATTCTCTAAAATGACTGTTTTCTGCAGTGTGCTATGCGCGAGTTCTTATGCACGCTTAGTTGTCACTCCAGATTTTCAACATTGCCATTTTACCACACCTCCTTAGAGTGTGCAGCTGTCATTTTCACATCTTGCCCAAAACGTGTTTCCGCCCATTAAATGTAGCACACAATGGCACAGTCGGTGTGCGAACTCAATGTATGGGACACATTAAGAAAATCACAGTGTCACTGTTCAGAGAGAGATCTTAAAATGGCTATGTTGAAAATGTGGTGAAAAATTCTAAAATGACTGTTTACAAGTGCGCTGTGCAGTTCCTCGCATGCGCTCATAAGTTCGCGAATTTTCAATATTTTCACTCCAGATTTTCAACATTGCCATTTACCACACCTCCTTATGAGCACTACAGCTGTCATTTTTCACATCCTGCCCAAAAACGGTTTCCGCCCTTCTAGCGGCGCGATAATGGCTTAGGCCGGTATTCTAAATCAATGTATGGACATATTAAGAAATCACAGTGACACTGTTCATTAGCAGAGGTCTTAAAATGGCTATGTTGAAAATTTGGTGACAAAATTCCTAAAAATTACTGTTTTACGACGGTGCGTTGCGCAGCTCCTACGTACGCTCGTAAGTTCGCAAATTTTCAATATTTGCACTCCAATGAGTTCCAATTACCTAAACAGCACATAGAAGCAAGCAACATTCGGCATTGACAAATGCTTGTACTTCTTTGTCACTGATTTTTTTAAGCCATGTCCAAGTGCCAAATACCACTGCAAATACCTGCAAGCGAACATTCGGCATTGACAAATGCTTGTTAAATTTGTGACAATTTCATTATAGAATTGTGATTATAGATACTTATTAGATTTTGAGGGTGAATAGATTGTAATTGATTGTATATGCACTTTATTGCCATTTTGTGGTATCCCTTTAAGAAATTGCCTTATAAAACATGGATCTGTGTGGTGATGTTCACGCATTGACAAAGTGTCAGTGTGACGTGAAACATTTGTGTGTGGGTGGGGGTGCTTTCTGTGAATCGTTTGTTGTAATAAACGTTGATTTTATCAAGACCTAGCTTAGAAGTAGTTTTGTCTCACACTGATTGGGTTGCCAGTCTTCACAGTTTCTTGTTAGAAATCCTTTTATGTCCACTTCCCTTACAGCCTGAAATACTGCGACAGCATGCCCCACTCTCTTGCCCTACTGATATTTAATGATGCCACTGGCACAGAGTGCTCAATTTGCCCCAGCCAAGATGGATGATTTCTTCCTTCGCATGGCGCATTTAGGGTTTTTTCTCCCTGTTCATGTCATGCAAGGTGTAGAAGTTGTAGACTTTCCAACTCTTATTACCAAATACCATTGGTGAGCTATGGATTATAACCATTACATACAGGTTTGCTGCTTTCTTCTGAAACAACGAGCTGTACACCCTCCTAATATGCCTATACCTTTGATTATTTCACTGGTACTTAATACCATAGTAGGAGCCTCTCTAAACTCACTGATATTGCACCTATGCAGAGCTCTGATGGAGCTTAGAGGATACTTTGTGGAATATCTCTGCACTACATAGAAAGATAGAAATTGTTGGCAGATAAGGACCGCTAGGCCCATCCAGTCTGCCTGTATGCCCTATATGATCAATGGCTTTTCATCACTCCCTCCCCTCTTAAGCTTGCCTTGTGCCTGTCCCAGGCATGCTTAAACCCCTCCACTGTGTTTGCCCCCACTACCTCCTGTGGCAGACTATTCCAAGCGTCGACTACCCTTTCTGTGTAAAAAAAAAATCCTCACATTAGCTCTTAATCTACCCCCTTCCAATTTCATATTGTGCCCCCTTGTTCAAGTACTTTTTCTACATTGGAAAAGGTCCCCCCTCCTGCACCTTGTTTATGCCCTTGAGGTACTTGAAAGTTTCAATCATGTCCCCCCCTCTGTCTTCTCTCTTCCAGTGAGTACATATTGAGGTCCCTTAGTCTCTCCTCATATGTTTTGTAGTGCAAGCCCTACACTATCTTTGTTGCCCTTCTCTGGATAGTCTCCACCTTATCTATGTCCTTGTGCAGGTGTGGCCTCCAGAACTGCATACAGTACTCCATGTGTGGTCTTACCAATGTTTTATACAATGGCATCACCGCCTCCTGCTAGTGATACCTCTGCCTATGCACCCCAGCAAGCCACTGGCCCTCCCTGCTGCCTAGGTGCACTGCTTTGATACCTTAAGGTCATTAGAAATGATAACCCTTAGGCCCCTTTCATCTTTGGTGACAGTCAACTCCTCTCCCCCCACCTGTAGCTCTCCCTTGGGTTCCCTCTACCTGGGTCAATTATTTTGCACTTCTTTGCATTGAACCTCAGTTGCCACATCTCCTACCATCTTTCAAGCTTCTCCAGGTCCCTCTTCATTTTCTGCACCTCTTCTGGAGTATCCATCCTATTGCAGATCTTGGTGTCATCTGCAAACAGGCAGAACTTTCCTTCCAGCCCCTCTGCAATGTCGCAAATGAAGACATTGAACAAGATTGGTCCTAGTACTGATCCCTGTGGTACCCCACTGGTCACCCCCCTTCCCATATTGTACCCCATTTACCACCACCCTCTGTCTCCTGTCTGCCAACCAGTTCCTAACCCAGTTCACCACCTTGTTAATCAGCCTTCTATGTGGGATGCTGTTGAAGGCTTTGCTGAAATCTAGGTAGGTGACATCTACCTCCCCTTCCTGATTTATTTCCCTATTCACTCAGTCAAAAAATCTATTAGATTCGTTTGACATGACCTTCCTGCTGTGAATCCATGTTGCCTCTGATCCTGAGCACTGTTGGATTCCATATGTGCCACTATCCTTTCTTTCAGCAGTGTCTCCATGATTTTTCCCACCACTGAGGTGCGGCTGACTGGCCTGTAGTTCACCGCCTCCTCCCTACTTCTGGTTTTGTGCAATGGGACTACATTTGCCCTCCTCCAGTCCTCTGGAATGACACCCATGTTGAGTAATTATGTGAACAGGGCCACCAGAGGTGCTGCTAGCTCCCTTCGCAGCTTCTTTAATATCCTGGGGTGGATGCCGTCTGGCCCCATGGCCTTATCCACCTTCAGCTTTGTGAATTCTTCCAGCACTCTGTCCACTGTGAATGGACTGGTGTCCACTTCTCCCCCCATTGTCTCTGCAACCCAGCTGTGGTCCTTGACCCTCTCCATCCTTACTGAATACTGAGCATAAGTATTTATTCAGTATTTCTGCCTTGTCCAGATCCCCCACCTTACACTCTCCCTTCTCCCCTTTAAGCCTCATAATCCCCCCCCCCGTTTTTCTTCTTTCACTGATGTACCTACAAAATCCCTTATCCCCTTTGTTTACAGACCATGCTAAGCCCTCATCTGTCTGTGCCTTCGCTCTCCTAACAGCCCTCCCTGCTTCCCTTAGACATTCAAGGTACACCTCCCTGTTCTCCTCCCTTTGGCTCCCCTTATATTTCCTGAAACTCAATGTTTTAGCCCTGACTTTGTGCCCCACCTCTTTGGAGAACCATAGTGGTTTCCTTCTTATTTTCCCTTTGGCCACTATCTTAACACATTGGTTTGTTATCTCCACTATGGCTCCTTTCAGTTTCTCTTATTGTTCTTCCACCCCCTATATTACCTCTCCCCTCCCCAGGACTGCTTATATACATCTACCCATTTCAGTGAAATCCACCCTCTTGAAATCTAATACTCTTGCTCTTGTGTGGCTTAATTGAGTCCATGTCTCCATGCTGAACCACACCATGTGGTGGTCACTGGACCCCAGCTGCCCTTCCACTTGTATTTCTTCAACTCTGTTCCCATTGGTCCATACCAGGTCCAGAACTGACTTGTCCCTGGTTGGTTCATGCACCAGCCACCTGAGTCCAACCCCCTGCAGAGTTTCCAGGATGGCTGTGCTTCTGGCTGAAGCAGCCACCTGGGTGGCTCAATCCACATCTGACATATTGAAATCCCCCAGTAGCAGGATTTCACCTTTAGCTGCCATGTCATGTATGTTCTCCACTAGTTCCCTGTCTACTTCTTCCCTCTGTGCTGGAGGTTTGTAGATCACCTCTGTGTGTACTGCTGTTCCATTCCCTGGTTCCAGGGTGACCCACATTACCTCAACCTCCCCCTGTCTTTCCTGAACTTCTGTAGCCTTTATACCATCTCTGATGTACAGGCTACTCCCCCACCCTTTTTGCTCTTCCTGTCCCTCCTGATCAGTGTATAGCCTAGCACATGGACTTCCAAGCCATGATTAGCAGAGTACCACATTTCTGTTATTGCTGCTATATCAAGGTCTGCATCCGCCAACAAGGCCTCCAGGTCTGGAACCTTATTTCCCAGGCTATGGGCATTCATTAGCATGACCTTCTATGTTTTACAGTCTGCCCTCCCCCTGCTTTTGTTCTCCCTCTCCAGCATCTCCCCCCCCATCCGTTTCCTTTCCTGTGTTCTCTTGCCTCCCATGTATCATTCATTATACATTCTTCACCTGCCTGCCCTTCCCTGCCTACTTTAGCTGTTCCTGTAGTCAACTTATGTTCCTGCATGTTCCCATGAGGGGGGGGTTCCTAAGCCTCCTGATGCTCCTGGCTCTCCCCCCTTGGCCAGTTTAAATGCTCACAGCTGAAGCATTTAAACTTCTCACAAAGGACCGAGGTCCCCTTCTCAGACAGATGCAGGCCATCTTCCTTATATAAGCTTGCATCTGCCCAGGTCAGGTCCCAGTCCCCCATGAAGCCCAAACCCTCCCTTCCACACCAATCCTTCAACCAGGAGTTGAAGGTATGGATGTGGAGTGCCCTAGCTTCCCCTGTGCTTTGGACAGGTAGCACCTCCGAGAATGAGATGGAACATGCTATCTATTTCAGATTTCCCCCCAACTTCCTGAAATCCTCCTGGACTCTGGCTAACTCCACCCTTCTCCTGGCCAGGTCATTGGTCCCCAGGTGTACAATGATATCCAGCTGCTCCCCCCTGTTTATTGCTGTGTCAATCCTATGGATCTGCTTCCCATCCTCCACACAGTGCTTCCTGGGAAGCACCTGACCTCCCTATCTCCTCTGCTAGGTGTCTCTAACCACCCCCCAGACAATAGAGTCCCCCACTAGGAGAAGCTTCCCTCTCCTCTGGGGTCCCCTGCCTCTCTCCCTTCCCTAGGGCTCCATCCTTGAGTACCCTCCCATCCTTCCCGATCCCAGCCTCGGGTTCCTGAGTGGGACTTTCCCATTCCTTCAAAACAGTGTAGGAGTTTCTGAGCAGGACTGGTTGGGGGATGTGCTTTTGATCCCCCTCTCTCACCCTCCCTGAGCCCCCCGGAGTCCAATCACTCCTCTTCCTTGGCATCCTTTGAGGTACAAGTTGTGGACCCGGTGATCTCTAGGTGGGGGTGGATGCTGCCTTCAGCTTGGCCAACTCTACTCAGAGACAGGCAACCTCCTTCCTCAGCCCAGAGAGGTGCCTGCAGATAGGGCAGCATCGCAGCTTTCAGAATGTCTCCCTGAAGACAGCTGCTCCACAACCACTGCACTGCACTAGATGGCAAACATATACTGAATATGAGATAGATAGCAATACTTGGAATAGATACCTATTGTACATTCACAGACCCACTTCTCCTTTTATCTGGAATGAGTATTCATGAAAATATATAACTGGATTCTTCTACACACCAGTACAGCAAGCAAAATTTAATCTTCCTATAACAACGGCATGTTGGAGAAAATATGGGGCACCTAGAGCATCACATGCATATATGCTGGCTTTTCCCAAAGATCCGGATATTTTGGGATGAACTAAAAGTTCAGTTGCAAGCCATATTTAGCCCTACCCTTCATATAACTTCATCCTTAGTCCTTTTCTTAGATATATCAGATGGACATCGCCAATCACAGACCAGAAAACTGCTATCTATTTGTATCTCGGTAGGCAAAAAAGTTATTACTAAAATATGATTGAAGATTCTCTTTCAGTACAACTTTGGCATCAATTAATGATAGGCATATATACAATGAAAACACTTATAGCAGGAATTTGACACCAAAGAGGAAAATTTGAATTACTGTGGAGAAGTTGGGTGCTGTATATGTCTGCTATTAAGGCTGACTTTGTACTGTAGTTAAGTTATAATTAGGTAGCATATCACTCTAGCTCTGTATACTTTTTTTATTTTGAAGGTTATGCCTATGTTCAATGGGTGGAGCAACTAACCACACTCCTGCTCAGGCCATAAAAGGGTCACTCCTCCTCACTGCTCCCTCGATCGTTTTTTGTTGCGGCCAGTGGCTCTGCTCATTTGCTGCCCCTCTCATTTCTCCCATTTGTGCTCCTTTCCTCACATTCTCTGTCTCATTGGCTGCTTGCTTCTTGCCTCCAGCCACCAGCCTGCTTCTTCGGTGCTTTCTCTGCCTGTCCACCACTTGCTTCCTCGCCGTTGTTTTGCCTTCCCTCCTCCCTCTCCCCACTACCTTTTTCCCTTGTGTCGCTTGTCCTGCAGCAGTTTGTCTGCTTCTCCCCCTTCGTCCTGTTCTCCACTCCCTCTGTTTTTGTTTCCACTTGTGCAGCAGCTCTTTATATGTCCTTCCCCTCCTCTCATTCTACCCTTCTCCATACCTTGCATGTCCATCCCTCCCCCATCTCCTGTGGTCTCTTTTGGGCTGTTCACTATGCTGACAACCACCGCTCCATTTCTATGCTGGCACCACCGGCCCCGACTCAATTTCTCTGCCAGCGCTTCTTGGTGTGATGTCACCTGCCACTCTTGGCTCATGCCATTCCTTTCTTGAGCAGCTGTGAATCCTTTCCTCTTGGATGTCTTGGACCAGCTTACACTGTAGAGACTTGGTTTCCTGTCTGGACCTGTATGCCCTGACCCCTTCTTCTCTCATTCAACATTTTCCTTCTGGACCTGGCATTCTTTCCCTGGTACTTTTGCTCAGTGTTTATGACTGGTAGTTCAGCTACCCTGCTTCATCTGCCCACATTTCTCCGGTATAGGTTTCTGACTCTTCCCCTCCTGCTCCTCGGCTATGTGCATTCTCTCCATTGTGGATTATGGACTCATCATCTAAGGCGCAGACATTGACACAGCACTAAAGAGAATACGCATTGCCCTAAACAAGGCCTGTCATCTGGTCTCAGGAGCACACAGTAGGCTGCACATGTGTGAACTTTATTCTAGCACCAACTGGCTCAACCTCAATGACAGGATGAAGTACCACACCTGCCTGTATGGGAAGAAAATCAGCCTGAGCCTAACACCCCCCAACTCCCTGACTCTGCTAACCCGGGCCACAAGCTCCTGTGCCACCAGAAATGCCTCCAACCTTGCCTTCCAAGTTTCCTTTTGCTGAACAAATCAAGCCCAACAATCCTTTACCTACTGGGCTCCCAAGTGGCTTAATGGGCTTCCCACAGGATACCTTGATGTTACCACTCTTGGCCCTTTCAAACACCTCATGAGAAATCACCTTATCACATGCAGTCACTGTGACTGCCCATCCTGGACCCCTACCACCCCCTTCCCTCCCCTCCCTCATCTTAGTCTCCCTTTCATCCCCTCCTTTTCCCTATCAACCTTCTGCTATCACTTGCCCCTCCTACTTCCACTGCATCCCCCTACAACCCTGTCTGCTCCTCCTGGCCTCTGTCTCCATTTTCCGGCCTCCCATCTTGGCTACTACTTTTGTTCCCTATCCTTCCATCTCTTCTTCCCAAAGTTTCTCTTGTCTCCCCCCCAACCTCCACCAGACAAAGCCTACCCAGGCTGACTCCACATTTCCTGACAAAGCCTCCTCTGGCTTTCTCCCCTGCCTGTTTCAACCGCTGATAACTCGATAGTCTCCTACTATGTTTGCTTGGTGGCAGCTTCATTGTTATAAATACCTTAATTAACCTCACCCTGTCACTGATATCTTGCATGCTATTGCAAACACCTCCTGTATTCTGTTTCTGGATAAGTATTCGCTAGTCTTGGTTACTACAACTCATTTTTCTCTTGGTGTAAAGCTGGTTCTGCATACCTACACTTACCTAACCTTGTCTCTGAATCCTGTAAACTTGTTGCAAGTGCTTCCTGACGATTTTATGTCTATATATTTATGTCTGCTCTTTTGTTTTACTGACATGGAACCTATGTAGGTATTTGTAATCCAAGATTTAAATTAAATAAATAAATAAAAATTGGGGTTTCCTGCACTACCATCAGTAATTCATTATTTGCACTATTATGTACATGCTTCATTTTGTGGGAGTTTCCTGCCATGCCAATAACATTTTCCTATTTGTCATTATCCTAGTTCTATGTTTGGGATCCCTCAGCATGCATTTCACTCCACGTCATGTCAGCCCAGCTACAACTGCTGGCATTAACTCGATTTATTTTATCTTAAACTTGTAATTAACTGTTTGGTGTCATGGTGCCTAGTCGTAGCTTCTCTGTTTTTCCCACAGTGGGGGACTGTGTAATCGCAGGGGGCACTGTGGCTCCAAGCAGTTGGAGCAATTTCTCCGTATATTACCCACCTCTGTCAGCCAACCTCTGGCCTACCCAGCCTCCTACTACGCTCAGTGTCTGGATGGCGCTACAGACACTCATGAATGTACCAGCCTCATGGCATTACTGCAGTCATCTTATCATGTCAACCATACCAGCCTTCATGGCATTACCCAGTCAGTATATCAAATCTATTCATTCTTGAACCTCGCCTCTTCGGATACCAGCTTTGCAGCCTCTTCCTACCTAACCATCGGCTCCAGGCTTTGCCCTGCTGTTACCGGCCCTCCCACTTGTAAAATTCAAATTACTCCTAATTTGGCTTCTTAATGGACCTGGTTGGTATGCACTCCTGTGGTTACAAATTGCTATCTGCCTTATCTAGACCCACGTCAAGGTCCGCATTGCTCAGACCAACCTATGTGATGGTCTAATCATCATGATCGAATATCAAAGTATGACCCACATGGGTCCCATGCTACATCTCCACTTTACTTTCTCTCCACTTTGGAGACATGCCAACTGCATCCATTACTTCCATAGCTCAGTGCTAGTCTGTAGCTGACAATCTCGCTCTGTACCCACGAAGTCCACATCTTCAGAATGCAAAACTTGGAGTGGGGTCCTTCTCATCTGGCCCATAGTGGGAATGTCCTCACCCTGGGTGAACCTTCAGTCATCAACTGTACCAATGACACCTGTAGATGCAGAACTTAAGACTTCAGCAGCGAGGGGTGGTTCTCTCACAGGAAGGGCCCCTTTAGCTGCCCGAATGGATCTGGAGGCACCCTTTAAGTTATTCTCTCCATGACCGCCTCTTGTTCACCCAGTTTGTTCTTAGATTGGTTGGCCAGCTGAGTGCCTCGGTGGTCGTTACTCTCCTCTTCTCACCTTGGAGGTTGGCACCGTGTGCCCCGTGTTGCAGAGATCACTCCCAACTCTTAACAGTGTTCTCATTAAAGGGATAGAGTGAGAGTGTTCCCCTAAATTGGAAATCCCCCCCTGAAGTGGCCTACTAAATTGCAGTAACAGAGTTGTCACTAAACGAAATGTTCCAAAGTCAGGAGAGAAGGTGACCTAGGCCTAGAATCCCCAGATGTTTCCTCCTCAAAGGGTTTTTTTTCCCCCTCTCCTCTATGCCAATGGTCATAATACCTAGATAGGTGTAGTAATATTCCATAGGTTATGTAGTCAGGTTTCCGCTATTGGATGGAGTTTGATGGTGGCCCTATAGATGTTCCTCTCTCCCTCATAGCTGTTCCTCTCTCCTTAAGAAGTCATGCCTCTATGCCTTACATTCAGACCTAAGAGCAGGTCACTATTCATCCGTTGTCTCCTGCCTACTCCACTCAAGCTCCTGACCATATCACCTACTGATCTACGTATAGGTCTTCGATCAGATAAGCATTTGGCACCTCATATGCGCTGCTTGACACTCTTATACGGCTCCTTCCTAAGGTACCTTTAGCCAAGGGAATCATTCCCATGGCACCTCTAAGGGTGAAACCCTCCTCTAGGGTTTCTTGCCTTCATATACCTACAAGGTGATATATTCCACAGACAGAGAGGAGAACAGCCAAAGATTATCTAAGTTACACAAGCATAACATTATTCCAAGTTGCGTAGGCCCATTGAACTTGTACCCAGCCAGAATTTGTACCCTGTACTGTAATTAATGCAATCACAGCTTTTGTTGTATGTTTGTCTTATGTCTGTTGCAAAAACAATAAACATATATTATTAAAAAAGGTGATAATAAAACAGGCTTTAGAATCCTATAAAATCCTAACAACTTCACTAGTCTCATACATCACCTGACCATTCATTAATCTGTGGTGTACACACAGTTAGTAACTGACCTGCCCTAACATACCTAGTAATAGCCTAAGTAAATGAAAATAAAACCTTTTTTTTCATTTAACCAAAAAAAAAAAATACTTCCATATTTTTTAAACACACATGCGCGCACACACACACAAACAACTGGTTTCTTACAAATAAATGCACTTCCCATGTTCATTCAAAGGCACTCAACCTTTGTTTCCAAACTCACATATTCTACTGAGCAACAGAATAATTATAGGAAAAAGGGAAGGGGGGGGGATTGTTTTACCAGGAAAGGCACATTAAGCCAAAGCTTGTTTCCAGGTGTGACCTGGGAGCACAGGGAAGGTAAGTGACTTGCTCAGGGTCACACAGTATGTAAATGGGACTGATGGGATTCAAACCCGGGTCTCCAGGTTTGCAGCTTAGCATCCTTAACCACTACGCTATACTGCCTAAAATCATTTTTCGTAAAAAAAAAAAATGAAAAAAACGAAACACTTTTTCCATTTTATAAGCACACCAGACCATTCCAGGGCATGGATTTCTTGAGAATCAATGCTATTCCGGTGCATTGAAAGTCACTCGTCAATTGGCCTCATGTCTTACATTTCACCCTGGAGGCCGGATTTTCAAAGGGTGGTTCAGGGCTTACGTCAAGCACTACACCAAACCCTTTCATTGCAGCAGCCGCGGCATTCTCAGTTACCACAACTGCACCTGATTTTACAGTTTCGGACACAGCTGCGACATTTTATCTGCTGTAAGGCAGCTTGCACCAAATATCGGGTGCAAGCTACATTGAAATGGCACCCATTATTGACACATGCTAGACCAAAACATGGTCCAGCACGCATCAATTGCTGCAAGGGATTGAAAATCCTTTTAGATTGCCACAAGCCCGGTGTGCCATATGTTTGTGGAAGTCTCGATCTTTAGAAAATCTGGGCCCTGGGAGTGCATTGATTCTTTAGAAAATCATGTCCTGTTGTGGGTTATTGCTCATGTAGTCCTGTGGGTGTCCTTTTTCCCTGTACTTTAAATGTACTCCATACACTTTCTGTAATTTAAAACTTTGTGCAGATGTTTCAAGGGCTGTGTACTCTAAAGTTCTCGCCAGCCAGGCTGGCAGTATAGCCTGGGGGGTAAAATAAAGTAACAAACTGTAAATGAGCTTAGTACATCCAGCAGAGCTGGGTTTGATTCCCACAACCTCCACTTGTGCTTGTACTGTGTGACTCTAAGCAAGTGACTTCTTCGCCCTGTGACCCCAGGGCATGATTAATTGGAAACCATTGTAGATGAGTCTCTGACTCAATGGTATATCCATCTCTCATTAATAAAAATAAATAATAAAGTGCCATTATTGCCTGAGTGCCCTTTCTATGCAAAACAGCAGTGTAGCTATAGTATTAGACAAGCACACACAGTCAGTTTTTGTTTGATAGTGTGCAATATCTGTGTATGAGTAGTTTATGGTAGGGTATATTTGCATATTTCTTTAGACATACGTCATAGGGGACATTACGATAAAGAAGCAGTGCTCAACAGGAAAAAAACAATAAAAAAAAAACATTCAGGAATATTTGCATTGAAGTCAATCTTTGGACAAGCTCCACTGCCCATTTCTGTCAGAACGAAAGCTGGTAATGTACACTTTATGAGCCCAGCATAGATAGCCTTGGTATTTACAGTTACTTAATGAGTACTCCTTTGCACAGGTACAGACAAAACTTTCAGTGACTAATTAGTTTGAGAGGTAGTTTTTCTGGGAAAGTGCTCGGTCTCCCACCTTGACCACCTAAGGTACCATGTACTTCACAACTCCTGCACAAGGTTAATCTGCCAGGCTAAAGCCAAGTTCTTCAGCTCAGCCCTGCACTCAAACCTTGGCCACCCTGCTAAATTCTGGAAAGTGGTCAAATCACTTCTCTCCCCACCTTCCCTGCCCCCTACACTGGCCTTAAACATAGGAGGCTCCATTGTTACAGACCCTCCTGCTGTGGCCTTGGTATTCAATGCATTTCTCACCAATTGAACATCGACACTCATGTCCTCTTTCCCTGCATCGACCTCCTCCCCCTCCATCCCTACTCCTCCGTCTCACAGCGCCTCCCAAGACCCTCCACCCACCTCCTTCTTCTCTTTATGACCTGTTACCCCAATAGAGGTACTAAACACCCTGTAGGCACTAAACCCTTCCATGGGCAAATGCCCCTCTGGCCTTCATTCCAAAATTATCGGCCCCGGCCATCACCACCCCACTGGCTGCTCTCTTCAATCTATCTTTCTCTCTAGCCTTCATCCCATCTGAGTGAAAGCTTGCCACTGTCATCCCCCTCCCCAAAGACGGGGACCTCTCTGCCCCTGGTAAATGCTGCCCTATTTCTCTCCTCCCTATACTGGCCAAACTGCAGGAACACCTTGTCCTCTCTCAACTCTTGTCCTACCTTGACTCCTCACCCTTCTTCATGCCTTGCCAGTCTGGCTTCAGGAATTCCCACTCCACCACCACCTCCCTGCTGAGGCTCACCAACAGCATTCTCTCCACCATGGACAAAGGCCATATCACCTCTGCAATTTTTGTCGACCTCACTAAGGCATTCAACACTGTCTCCCATCCCTCCTTCTGACTAAGCTCCAAACTACAGGACTTTCAAGCACAGCTACAGAATGGTTCCGCTCATATCTGATAGGCCAGTCACAATCTGTCAGAATCTGTAGCTCAACCTCTTCCCCTCTCTCCATCATGACAGATGTGCCACATGGCTCAGTTCTGGGCTGCTCCTGTTCTCCATCTTCCTCGATGACCTGCCCTCTGACTGCCCACACACATCCATTCACATGTATGCTGATGATACGGTGCTGTATTCATCAGGCCCATCGTCCTCTGATGTGGTATCCAGACTCCAGCAGGACTTCAACAAAGACCAGCACTGGTTTTGCTCTAATGAGATCCACCTCAATGCCAAGAA
Source organism: Neoceratodus forsteri (assembly GCA_016271365.2). Classification (NCBI taxonomy): domain Eukaryota; kingdom Metazoa; phylum Chordata; order Ceratodontiformes; family Ceratodontidae; genus Neoceratodus; species Neoceratodus forsteri. Next base: position 157,236,094 of record CM057458.1, on the reverse strand, counting down.
AACCATCTCAATGACCTTCTGCAAAAGGCAGAGACTCTCGAGGCTCCCCTCCACCCCTACTTTCCATGCCATCGATGGGACAACTCTGGAGGTCAGCTCCTCCTTTAGGTACCTCGGAATCTGGATCAACCAGCACCTTGACTTTTCTGGCATATCAATGCTATCCACGAAAAACTACACCCCAGAATGGGTGCCCTCTACCGTAATCATGGATGCATCCCACTGACAGCCTGCCATGCTATGGTACAGAAAATGATCCTGCCAGTCATAGACTACAGGAATGTAGTCTATAGTGCTGCCTCCAAGTCCACCCTGGCCTGACTGGACTCACTCTTCCATGCCTTTTGTTGTTTTGCCCTCGACTGTCCCTACTCTACCCATCACTGTGTTCAGTATCAGTCACTGGGTCTCCCCTCACTGCAGGACTGCCGCCAAATACACTGTGCCCATTTCTCTGCCAAGTTCTGGCCTCAGACCCTGCCCCCCTATCTCCACTAAGCACTTTTAGCCACTCCGCTGCCAGATTACTCACTCAGGCACAGTGACACCAGACTGTTATCTATCCCACACAGGTCCACAAACGCTGGCCAGGCAGCCTTCACATATCGCATGCCTAAGCTGTGGAACTCCCTCCCAGTGGACATAAGGCAGGACCCTTCAGACTGCTACCTCCACACCCACCTCAAAGATCATTTCACCTCCACCTGCACATGTACTTAATCTAAATGCACTGCTCCTCCTCTAGTTGGAGTACTATGGCTGTATTATGTTGCACTGTATTTGTTTGTTCTTTTGTATCTTGAAGCACCCTGTTGTCTTGCTCTGTTCAAGCTATAATTTTATTTCTAGTGCTGTTAGCTACGTCTAACACATACTGTCTGCTTGCAATATATATTTTCTATATTGTGTTCTCCACTTCCCTCTCCCCCAGGACGCAACTGGAATCGAGCAGTACTCTGCTCAGTGTGCCCTCCTGGTGAAACTCTTAAATAAATAAATAAATAAATACATTAAATAGTGCAGTGCTGCTGAATTTTTCATCATATTTTCCTAACAAGAGGCTCAGGAAGCGCTTCACATTTGATTACTGGAATTAAGAAGAGGCCTCACAAGCTGAGTAAAAATGAATCCAATGCTAACCTGTTGCAGAGTAGCAGACGTATCCATAGACTAATCAGCACCGATATCCAGGGCTCACATCTTGTGAATTCAGCCCAAGTCTAAAAGAGAGGAGCATTGCTAGGACATGAAATTGGTCAGAATGCATCTAGTCAGACAGTAGTATACCTCTACTGTCAGTGGTCATGCAGGTCGAGCCTCCAACTCATTGGGAGCCCTGATAAAGCTGTGCCAGGTGGTGATGGTGGAGGTCAGGGCTTCCTTGACCCATAGTGGACTGCCAAAATTGTTGTTGGGACTAGGAATATATTTGGTGTAACTAAGAACACCAACTAGCAGTGGCATTCTGAAGGGGATGCAGGACAGAGACACACAAAGACACCATTGGCAGACAGAACATGGGTCCACAAAATACTAAATTCTGCACAGTGATCAGTGCAGATGACCCCTTTGAAAATTACAAACATATGAACATACGAAGAAGCCAGTAGAAGAAGGATATTTGGTCTATCAAATCTGCTCGTGTTGCAGGGTCCACAGCTTGAGCTACTGTCCCTGCCCCCCTCCCCACTCTGCCCATCCTCCCTACCCATGACCCTTACCCTCCCTCTATACCTGTCCCAGCCTCTCTTAAAGCTGCCCACTGTCTTCAATGAGATTACCTCTTCTGGCAGTGCATTCCAAGTGTCCACCACCTTCTCTGTGAAGAAGTGCTTCCTGACTTCCCTCCTAAACCTCCCACCCTCCAGCTTAAGACTGTGCCCCCTCATATTATGTTTGCCACTCAGTTTAAAGAGACTTTCCTTATCAACCTTATTTATCCCTTTCAAGTACTTGAAGGTCCCAATCATGTCCTCTCTCTCTCTTCTCTCTCTCTCTCTCTCTCTCTCTCTCTCTCTCTCTCTCCCGTGTCTTCCAGAGAGTACATGTTCAGTGCCCTCAACCTCTCCTCATATGCATTACACTGCTGACCAGTTATCATCTTTGTAGCCCTTCTCTAAACCTTTGCCAGCAGGTTAATGTCCTTTTTGAGGTGTGGCCACCAGTACTGAACTCCATACTCTAGGTGCAGCCTTACCAGTGACCTGTATGAGGGCAGTATAACCTCCTCTCTTCCACTATTGATCCCCCTAGATATGTATTCCAGCATCTTGTTTGCCTTTGCTGCTTTCTTGCACTGCGTGGAGTGCTTCATGTCACTAGTGTTCATCACTCCCAGGTCCTTCTCCTCCTCTGATGCAGATTCTCAGACTCAACCTAGGTAGTACTCTGTCCTGGGATTCTTGGCTCCAATATGCATAACTTTGCATTTCTTAGCATTGAAGCCAAGCTGCCAGATCCTGGACCACCTTCCTAGCTTTTCCAAATCTTCCTGTAGGTTCTGTATCCCTTCAGCTTTGTCCACTTTCCCACAGAGCTTGGTGTCATCTGTGCATAGGCACATTTTGCCCTTAATGCCATCTCCAATGTCATTGATCAAGACATTGAACAACACCGGCCCCAGCACTGAGCCCTGTGGGACCCCACTGGTTACCTGTCTTGTGCCAGATAACTCTCCCCCACAACTACCCTCTGGGTTCTGTCCTTCAGCCAGTTTCCACCCATCTGGCCTTCTTTTCTCCAACCCCAAGATCCACCAACTTCCTGATCAACCTTTTGTGGGGCACAGAGTCAAAGGCCTTGCTGAAATCAAGATAGAGGATGTCTACCACTTGGCCCCTGTCTACTGTCTTAGTGAAACAGTCAAAGAAGTCAATCAGATTTGTTTGACACAATCCTCCCCCCCCCATGAACCCATGCTGCCTCACATCCTAGTGATCATGCTCCTCTAGATATTCCACCAACCTTTCCTTTAGTGTGGCCTCCATGAGCTTACCCACAAAGGAGGTCAGACTGACTGGTCTGTAATTCCCTGGGTCATCCTTGGGACAGCTTTTATACAGTGGCACTACTAGTGAACTATTAAATAGGTCTGCCAGTGGCCCTGCCAGCTCCTCAGCCAGTTCCTTTAGTACCCTTGGATGTACTCTGTCCAGGCCTGGTGATTTGTTATTTTGTGCAATTGTGCATGAATTTGTAGAACTGGATCATCGAGCAGCTCTATCACCATTGGCTGTAGACTCCTTTTTCAAGACACTACTGGTTCATAGCCTGACTCACCTCCAAAATCCCTTTTCTGCCACTAACACAATACCAGTATGTTTGAATGAATTCTGCAAGCAAACATAATCAAGAATTTGTCAATGCCAAAAGTCTGCCGCTTGTTAAACAATTGTTTTAAAATTTTAAATACAACTTTTGAAGATACTTGTTTTAGGATTTGCCTAACAGAAATGATATGTACCATTTGTAGTATATTGGCAGAAATTTCATTTTGCACCACAGGAATGAAAACACATCTCATCCAGGATTTTAAAAATGACACATATCACATTTATGAGGTGGTGTAGAAAAATGCCTATGTTGAAAGTTTGGAATCAAAATATTGAAAACTACTGAAGTTATGAGTGAATGCTGAAACAGTGTAACATTCAGTCATAACTTGGGCATTTTAACATATTTTTACATCACATTTTCAGCATAGCTTTATTATAACTTCACCTAATAAACCCGGTAGGTCAAAATATTCAAATTCCTGCCAAAATGCCATTCCATGCCACAGGTACGAAAACATATTTTGGCCAGGATTTGAAAAATGAAAGTTATTACATTCATGAGGTGCTATGAAGAAATGGCTATGTTGAAAAGTTTGGGTCAAAATATTGAAAATTACCAAAGTTACGAGCCTGTGTTCACATATTTCAACATAGGCTCATGACTTTATTGTATTTTAATATTTTGATGCCAAATTTTTAACATAGCCTTCTTATGACCCCACCTCATGAACAAGGGCAGAGAAAGTTTTTAACTACTGCCCAAAAGATGATTTCACACAGTGACCGCAAAATCACCTTTCGGGACAGATTTGTCTAATTTCACTGCCATTGTTCATGAGGTGGAGCCCCAGAAAAGACATGTTGAAAATTTGGGGCAAAAATATTCAAGAATGGCCGAGTTATGCCACTAAGTTCAAAACCTCATTGAAACAGATTGTACCACATGCCTGATTTCCTCAGTTCGTGGTCCGACTTTAAAGAGTCTGTGGTCCAGAGAGGATTATGGTGTTGAATTCCCAGTAGAAAAGTAAGGACTTGGGAGGGTGGGGTGGTGGGTGCTGAGAGGGAGGGTCAGGTGGGGGGACTAATGGTGTAACAGACATCAGTGGATGGTTTCTTTTTACGGGTGTGAAAAAAAATGGTGAGGATGGTTTCCATATTTCAGATACATTCTGACACAGAGTTGGGCACCCCAGTGTTGGGCTTGTTGGGAAATGGGGCAGGCATCCTGGGGGGGGGGGTCAAGAGAAGCAGTACTGGTGATGGGCACCCAGTACTGCTTACATTTAAAAAATAAATGTATATGCATATAGATGGGAAGGGTGGACTGGCAGGTGAGTGACCTAGAGGGGATGGGGAGAAAAAAGTGACAGCGGGGGTGGGCACCCCAAGCCACTTACATTTGTCAGCCCTCTACCACTGAAGCCAAGGTACAATGAGGCAGCTTCACTCTAAGAAGGAGGAGGAACCAACAGGAACTCAAATCACCCACTTCTTATAAAACTGCACTAGAGTTTCTGCACCTCTTCTGTCTTTCTCCATTGACTACCACTGAAGAGTTCCACAACTTAGAAATAATGGTTCCCTTGCCTACAGATCTTGGGCTGAGAAGTTCTCCCACCTAGGCATTTTAATTTTAACCATTAAGGAAGGGTGAAATACTTGCCAGCCTCTGCAAGCTGGCTTGACAGTGTTGAGATGTGAGTCAGACTCATGGCATGGGTAGGCTATTCTCTTTGAAGTATGAAAGAATCCAGGAGCTAAGAATTCAGGAGTTTAATAGGTGGCTGGAGGGGTGGTGTGCAGAAATGGGATATGGGGTTGTAGGGGAGTGGGGGGAGACATGGCAAAATAAGGGGCTTTATGTGAAGGACTGGCTGCATCTCAATATTGAGGTTACGAGGACATTAACGCAGGTGCTGGAGAACTACATTAAAAATAAAATGCATTTAAACTAAGGAGGGGGGCTGAATCAGACAGTTAGGGGGAGTCACTTTCCAAAGGAGATCAGAAGGCCCCCCCAGAGGGTGGAAGAGAAGGAGGGAAATCTACCAGGACGGAAGGGTAGGGGGGAGAGACAGGGAGAAGGGCATGACACTAGGTGGTCAGTTGTATCCTTGAATGCAAGGAGCTTGGCAAATAAGATGGCAGAGTTCCAGGCATTGATGGCAGAAGGGGAGGTAGATATTATCACCATTATAGAAACCCAGGCCACCCAATATCATTTTTATTTATATATTGAAATGTTTCACCAGGAGGGCACACTGAACAACAAGTTGCTCATCTCATGGTGCGATCTGGGGGAAGGGGTTACATAGGGTTGTGAAGGATGATCAGTTACAATAGTATGTGGGCAGTACAAACAATACAACACTGTAAGATTATGCAACAGTTGGAATGCAAGGTACTATACAATAAACAGCAGTGGAACATTAGGTAAATTACAATACATGTCCAAAATCACACAAAAGAACATATAAATGTACAAAACAGTAATAATGCAACAGAACCATTATAGTACATGAGTGTACCAGGAGCAAGCTCAAGGTAGTATGCAAGTTCTGTTGGAGTAAAAAGGACGGGGTGGGTTGTGCACGTGATTGTCCCAGAAGGGCAGGTGGAGAAGAGAGCGGGGGAGGCAAGAACTGAATATGAGGAGAAGGGGTAGCCATTTCCTGATTCCCCCTTCAGGATGTTGAGAACCCTGCTGGAGGGGGTCAGGGTAGGAAGGCAGAACTGGGGATAGGTATTAAGGAAAGTTAAAGCAGGAACAGCTGAGGGAGAGGTAATTGTGTAGGACAGAGGTAAGGGGTAGTTGGAGGAGGAGTGTCATATTTCAGGGGGAGGGAATTCCAGATTTTAGGGAAGTGATGAGCGAAACCAGTCTGACCGATGAGGGTAGAGCAGCAAGGGACTGTCAAGGTGTGGGCGTCATTATATCTGAGAGAGTGGGTGGGGGGAGGTGGAGTGGAGAGAGAGAGAGAGAGATATAAGAGATAGGAGGGGAGCACTCCGAACCAGAATTTGGAGGTTAGTTTGGCACAGTGTGAGATGCGTCTGTGAGATAGTGGAAGGAAGTTTAGAGAGCGATAGAGTTCACAGTGATGGGAGAGGGAAGAGGAGTTGAGAGCAAAGCAGCAGAAGGAGTTAAAGAGAGTGTCCAACTTGGTCAGGGAAGATTTGGGAGCAGCACCATAGACTATGTCACAGTAGTCAAAGATGGGGAGTATCATCTTCTGTATAATTTCGTGCCTTGCAGTCTGCGGGATGCAACTATGATTCCCATACAGAGCAGCAAGCTTGGGGTGCAGTTTCTTCAGGATAGCATCGATATGAACAGAGAAGTTGAGGTGCTTGTCCAGTCAAACCCCCAGATATCTAAATGAGGAGGTGTCCTCCAGGATGGTCCCATCAAGGGTGTGAAAGGTGGGTAGGGCTGGGATATTAGACAGTCTCTGCCTGGTTCCAAAGGTCATTGAGACTGTCTTCTTGGTGTTTAAAAAAGGCTGGTGAGAAGCAAACCAGAGCTGAACTTGGTTGAAGTCATGCTGTAAGCTGGTTTCCACAGCAGCAGGGTTTTTGGCGGAACTGTATAAGACAGTACAATCAGCATACATGTGGCTAGATGAGGATGAGCAGGCTGTGGGAAGATCATTAAGGAAAATGGAGAAGAGTAGGGGACCAAGCACTGAGCCCTGTGGGACATCAGTGTTGATGGGGAGTGGAGGGGAGATGGAATCAAGGATTCTCACTGACTGGGTCCTGCCAATGAGGTAGGGTTTAAACCAGTTGGTGGCTGACAAAGCAAGGCCAGCTGAGGAGAGGGAATTAAGAAGCAGGGGATGGTAAACGGTGTTGAAAGCTTTGGCTAGGTCGACAAAGATGGCCAGGGTGATCAGGCCATTTTCCATCCCTGAAAGGATGGAGTCAGTAGTCCTGAGGAGGGAGATGGTTGTTGAGTGGTTCTTCCCAAAAAACAGATTGGAAGGGGGTGAAGAAGGAGGAATTGGAGAGGAAGAGTGATATCTGAGAAATAACTAAATGTTCCTGAAGTTTGGCAAGGGTAGGAATGAGGGAAATGGGGTGATAGTTGCCAGGAGTGGATGTGTCACCACCCTTGAGGAGAGGAAGGACTATAGCATGTTTCCAGGATGAGGGTACTTGGGCAGAAATAAAGGAGAGGTTAAGGATTAGGGAGATAGGATAAGCAATTACAGGAGCAGAAAGATAGAGAAGTTTAGGATCAAGCTCCTCTGGTGAGGAGCCTTTAGAGGAGTTCAGGGATAGGAGGGCACTTAGAGCTTCATCAGTAGAGATAGTAGAAAAGGAAAAAGGGGTGGGGTAGGCACTAGCTGAGGTGAAGGGCTGAAATTAGTAGGCGGCAAGGGGGAGAGGGAATTTAGAAGAGATGTGGTGCACGAGGTGTAGTAGGCATTAAATTAATTGGTCACGGAGCCAGGGTCAGTAATTAGGGAGTTATTTATTTTGAGAACTGGAGGGGGAAGGTTAGAGGGGGAGAGAATAGGATAGGGCATGAACTACCCTCCAGAATTTAGGTGGAGAGTTAATGTTTAGTCAAGAATGAAAAGTTGAAATAATTAGTCTTAGCCAGTCTAGTAGCTTTAGTACATGAATTGCGTAGCATTCTGTACTTGGCGTAGTCATTTGGATGTTTAGTAGATTTGTGTTTTCTCCAGGCCCGATCACGCTCCCTGAAGCCAGCCAGAAGTTCAGGGGTGATCTAGGGGACGTGAAGCCCACGGACTCTGGTTCGTCTGAAAGGAGCAAAGGCATTCCAGGTAGCAACAAATTTATCCTTAAAATAGTAAAGACCTTGGTCGATAAAAATGGCAGTGGAGAGAGGGGCCCAGTTGATGGAACCAAGTGCAGATCTGAGTGGGGTAAGGTCTAAGGATGTAAAGGACTGGATCTGTATGATTTTAGGGGGAGGTTTGGGGCAATGGACCTTACGTACAATAAAAATGGGGTTGTGACCACTAAGAGCATCAGGGAGGAGATTAGATTTAATGATGCGGTGAGGGTGGGTTGTGAGTGCCCAGTCAAGCAGGGTGTGGTTTTGTGTTTTGGGATTAGGACATGTGGGCTCAAGTATAAGTTGAATGAGGTTTAGACCAGTGACATCATTGCGTAGCTTGTTTAACTTGAGAGACAACCAATTTAGATTCACGTCACCCATTATGAAGAGTTCACCAGATTGTGAGAGGGAGGTGATATTGGCTAAGAGGTCAGTCGTGACCGAGGGTTGAATGCTTGGGCAGCAATAGATGCCAGCCACAAAGATTGGGATTGAGAAAGGAAGGGTAATATGGGTGACAAGGGCTTCATAGGTAGCTGGGATGGAGAAACATAGAAACAGAGAAACATAGACTTTGACGGCAGATAAGGACCACTTGGCCCACCCAGTCTGCCCATTTCCCTTCCTATTGGATAAGCTGCAGATTCTAGTTAACCAACAGCCTACTTCCTGCAACCCCCCACTACAATTGCCTTATGTCTGTCCCATGCATGTTTGAATTCCCCCACTGTTTTAGACCCAACAACATCCACAGGAAGGCGGTTCCATGCATCCACCACTCTCTCCGTGAAAAACAATTTCCTCACATTACCCCGAGCCGTCCCCCTTTTAAATCTTTAAATTGTGCCCCCTTGTTCTTACACATCTCTTTTTCTGAAAGATGCTACCCTCCTGGATTTTGTTGATTCCCTTGAGGTACTTGAAAGTTTCTATCATGTTCCCCCATCCCTCCTTTCATCAAGGGTGTACATATTAAGCTCTCTCAGTCTCTCTTCAGTATGGTTTCTGATGCAGACCCTGCACCATTTTAGTTGCCCTCCTCTGAACTGCTTCCATCCTGTCTATGTCCTTGCATAGATGGGGTCTCCAAAACTGCACACAGTATTCCAGATGGGGTCTCACCAACTGTCTGTACAGAGGGATAACCACTTTCCTTTTTCTACTTGTGATGCCCCTTCCTATCCATCCCAGTATCCCCCTGGCTCTCCTTACTGACTTCTCTCATTGCTTATCCACCTTTAGGTCATCTGGTATGACTACCCCCAAGCCCCTTTCCATTTTTGTTGTTGTTAGTACCTCCCCTGCTATTGTGTACTCTTCTCTTGGGTTTTTGCTTCCCAGGTACATTACTTTGCACTTCCTTGCGTTGAATCTAAGTTGCCATATGTCTGACCATTTCTCCAACCTTGCCAAGTCCCTTCTCATCCTTTCTACCCCCCTTGTGTATCAACTCTGTTACAGATCTTTGTGTCATCTGCAAAGAGGCATACCTTTCCCTCCAAACCCTGCGAATGTCACCTATAAAGATGTTAAAGAGGACTGGACCCAGTACTGAGCACTGAGGTACTCCACTAGTAACCCCCCCTTTCTTCGGAATGTGTTCCATTCACTATTACCTTCTGTGTCCTGTTGTGCAGCCAGTTTGCTACCCAGGCTACCACCCTGTAACCCACTCCCAGGCTGGCTAACTTAATTATTAGTCTTTTGTGTGGGATGTGTCAAGTGCCTTGCTAAAGTCTAGGTAGGCCATATCCACAGCCCCTCCCTGGTCTATTACTTTGGTCACCCAGTCAAAGAAATCAATTTGAGTCTTCTGACATGACCTTCCTGCTGTAAATCCATGCTGCTTTGGGTCCTGTGCCCCACTGGTCACTAGGTACTGAACAATTCTTCCTTTCAGAGAAGCGATTCCATCATTTTCCCTACCACTGAGGTCAAACTTACAGGTCTGTAGTTTCCTGCTTCTACCTTGCTCCCACTTTTGTGAAGGGGAATCACATCTGCCCTCCTCCAGTCCTCAGGTACCACCCCATCCTCCCATAATTTGTTAAAAAGTGTGGTCAGTGGTGTCACAAGGTCCTCCCTTAGTTCTTTTAGGATTCTGGGATGAATCCCGTCAGGCCCCATTGCTTTGTCCACCTTGAGTTTTAGGAACTCTCTCAGGACTCTTTCTCCTGTAAATGGACTGGTGTCAACCCCCCTACCCAGAGTGCTTCTATTGTCTGGTTTACGTAACTCCTCCTCATCTTCTTTTGTGAATACTGAGCAAAAGTATTCATTCAGTATCTCTACCTTTTCACTGTCTCCCTCTGCCCACCTCCCCTCTCCTTTATTAATCTTCACTATTCTTCCCTTAACCTTTGTATGCTCCCTAATGTACTGTACCTATAAAAGGTTGTATCCCCCTTCTTAACTGAGCTGGCTATTTTTTCCTCGGCATGGGCCTTTGCTATTCTGACTGCCTTCCCCACTTCTTTCTGCTTTAATTGGCAGACTGGGTGGGCCAAGCGGTCCTTATCTGCCGTCAAATTCTATGTTTCTATGTTTCTATGTCTCTACAGACCTGTTAGTTTGACCTCAGTGGTGGGGAAAATGATGGAATCACTTCTGAAAGAAAGAATTGTTCAGTACTAGAGGCCAGCGGGGCACAGGACCCAAAGCAGCATGGATTCACAGCAGGAAGGTCATGTCAGATGAATCTAATTGATTTCTTTGACTGGGTGACCAAAGTAATAGACCAGGGAGGGGCTGTGGATATGGCCTACCTAGACTTTAGCAAGGCATTTGACACAGTCCCCCACAAAAGATTAATAATCAAGTTAGCCAGCCTGGGAGTGGGTCCCAGGGTGGTAACCTGGGTAGCAAACTGGCTGCACAACAGGACACAGAAGGTAATAGTGAATGGAACACATTCTGAAGAAAGGGGTTACTAGTGGAGTACCTCAGGGCTAAGTACTGGGTCCAGTCCTCTTTAACGTCTTTATAGGTGACATTGCAGAGGGACTGGAAGGAAAGGTATGCTTATTTGCAGATGACACAAAGATCTGTAACAGAGCTGATACACAAGGTGGGGGGTAGAAAGGATGAGAAGGGACTTGGCAAGGTTGAAGAATGGTCAGACATATGGCAACTTAGATTCAATGCAAAGAAGTGCAAAGTAATGCACCTGGGAAATAAAAATCCAGGAGAAGAGTACACAATAGCAGGGGAGGTACTAACAACAACAATAATGGAAAGGGATCTGGGTGTAGTCATATCAGATGACCTAAAGGTGGGTAAGCAATGTGAGAAGTCAGTAAGGAGAGCTAGGGGGATACTGGGATGCATAGGGAGGGGCATCACAAGTAGAAAAAGAGAAGTGGTTATCCCTCTGTACAGACAGTTGGTGAGACCCCATCTGGAGTACTGTGTGCAGTTTTGGAGACCTCATCTACTCAAGGACATAGACAGGATGGAAGCAGTCCAGAGGAGGGCAACTAAAATGGTGCAGGGTCTACATCAGAAACCATATGAAGAGAGACTGAGAGAGCTCAATATGTATACCCTTGATGAAAGGAGGGACAGGGGGGACATGATAGAAACTTTTAAGTACCTCAAGGGACTCAACAAAGTCCAGGAGGGTAGCATCTTTCAGAAAAAGAGATGTGTAAGAAGGGGCACAATCTAAAGTTGGAGGGGGGACAGCTCAGGGGTAATGTGAGGAAATTATTTTTCACAGAGAGAGAGGTGGACGCATGGAACCACCTTCCTGGAAAGGTTGTGGGGTCTAAAACAGTGGGGGAATTCAAACATGCATGGGACAGACATAAGGCAATTATAGTGGGGGGTTGCAGGAAGCAGGCTGTTGGTTAACTAGACTCTGCAGCTTATCCAATAGGTAGAGAAATGGGCAGACTGGGTGGGCCAAGTGGTCCTTATCTGCCGTAAACTCTATGTTTCTATATTTCTATGTTAATTAATACAGTTCCCTGCCGTGCTCCTTCTGTGATTCCTTATACTTTTTGAATGCAGCCTTTCTCTCCTTAACCTTCCCTGCCACCTCTTTTGAAAACCGTAGTGTTTTTACTCCTCTTTGTTTTCTTTATTTGTTTCGCACAAAGGCTTGTTGCCTCTATGATAGCAGTTTTGATTTTTCTCCATTGTTCTTCCACCCCTCCTTTTTACCCATTTGCTAGTGCATTCCTCCGGTATTCACCCATTTTGTCAAAGTCAGCCCTTCTAAAGTCCAGTATTCTTGTTCTTGTATGGCTTGTCTCCATGGTTGTGCTTATTGTGAAGCACACTGTGCAGTGGTCACTTGTTCCCAGATGTCTACTGACTTCTAAATTTGTGATCCTCTCTCCATTTGAGAGTACCAGGTCTAGTATTGCTCCCTCCGAGTGGGTTCCAACACTAGCTGTTTAAGGCCTGCCCCCTGCAGGGCATTGAGAATGACCCTGCTCTTGGATATGGCTGCAGTCTATGTCATCCAGTTAACATCTGGCATATTCAGGTCCCCCATCAACAGTATCTCCCCTTTTTCAGCCATTTTGAGAATGTCCTCAATCATTTTCTTGTCCATTTCCTCCCCTTGAGACGGGCGTCTGTATACAGCCCTTATGTCGACTGTGATGCCAATCCCTGTCTCCAAGGTGACCCAGAGTACCTCTTGTCCTCCCCCTTTACTTTTTAGTTCTGCAGCTTTGATCCCTTCCCTTATGTATAGAGCTACTCTACCTCCTCTTTTACCCTCCCTGTCCCTTCTGCAGACTGTGTACCCCAGTATGTTGACATCCCAGTCATGGTTCCCATGTACCATGTTTCCCTGACTGCCACAATATCCAGTTGTTCATCTTCCATCAAGGCTACTAGCTCAGGAAGCTTGTTTCCCAGACTAGGGGCATTGGTACTCATTGCCCTCCATTTAATGTTGGCTTTATCCTTTTTTCCCCCCATCCCTGCTTTTATTGCCCTTGTCTATTTTTCCATTTACCCCTGTCCTGCCCTCTGTTGAGCTCTATACCTCAGTGTTTACCTCACTACCTGCCATGTTTTGTGTGGAGAGGCTTGAAATGTCCTGCTTCTTAGCAGCACCTCCCCCCTTGGCTAGTTTAAAAGCTTGCCAAGGAAGCATTTAAACCTTGTCACTTAGGAGCTTGGTTCCCTTCATTGACAGATGCAGACCATCATGCCAGTATAGACCTTCATCTCTCCAGGTGTACCCCCAGTCCCCAATGAAGCCAAAGCCCTGTGCTCTGCACCAGTTTTGCAACCATTCATTAAACTGTATGGTGTGCAGTACTCTAGCCTCACCCCTGCCATGGACTGGCAGCACCTCTGAGAAGGTAACCGAGCTTGCTCCCTGTCTGAGGCCCCTCCCCAACTCCACAAATTCATCCTGCACTGCACTGATTCCATGCCTAGCTAGGCCATTTGTCCCAAGGTGGACAATGATATCTAGTTCCCTCTCCTGTGATGCTGCTTCTGCAATCCTGAGGATTCACTTCTTGTCCCTCCAAGCCATGGCACCAGGCAGGCACCTTACTTCCCTCTCCTCTCCCTTCCCCAGTTCTACCCCCCTAACAATTGAGTCCCTATCAGAAGCTGTTTCCTTCCCCTGTGGTGTCCCTTGCCACCCTTTTGTGGGTCTCCCTTGTGGATGTCCTCAGCATTCTTCTTAGTCTCCACTGAGGGTGCCTTCATAGAGGAATCTTGCTCTGCCAGACTGGCGTATGATTTGTGTAGAGGTACAACTAGGGGGCTTCACCTCTGTTCCACCACCCGCAAAGGGTGGTAGTAAACTACAGTGAGGGCAGGATATACATGGCCACTCCCCTTCTGCGACCCGGTCGATCTTGTCTGGAGAGGGAATACCCGGGGATAGCAATGGTATTGTCAGGGATGCTTTTTTTGAGCCATGCCTCAGTAATAATTAGGATGTCAGGGGTGTGTGAAATCATGAGAGTTTGTAGGAGGTCGATTTTAGGTAGCAGGCTGCAGATGTTCAGGTGGAGGAGCTTCAACCCATTAGGAAGGGTTGTAGTGGAAGTGGGGTTTTGAGATACAGTATGTTGTTTGGGTAAGGAGTCAGGATAGGAGATGCAGTACGACATGGGTTTGGGTGGATATTCCCTGATGAAAGAAGGAGGAGGGCAAGGATTAAATAGTGTAGTTTTGGACTTCTGTAATTAGAATAGGAAATATAGGAGGGAGGTGTGGAGAGAAGGAGATAAGGAAACGGAAAAAGGCAAAGTGACTAGGAAGAGAAAACAGAGATGCTGGAGGGTAGTAGGGAAAGTGGGGTCTGTTTACAAGAGGAGCAGTGGGGGTGACTGACAGAATGAAGGAGGTATCTGGAAGGGAAGTGGAGAGAGAAGTGTCTATAGGTGAAGAGGGGGAAACTAGGATAAGGGTAAGAACCAGGAAGAGTGTGAGTAGGAGGGAGATGGAAACCATTCTGGGTTGGATGGCAGAGGCTTTCTACAGACTTGCAGATTCAGATCGCCCCAATGAATGTTAGGATGAAGATAATTTGCTTTCGGTATGAATGACACAGGACCAGAAGTGTTGGGGAGAGCACTGGGAAGAGGATTGCAACCTGCACATTTTGTAGCCCTCTAGTGGCTTTACAATATAATCTGCAAATGGAAAAGTAGACAAAAAAAATGATAAAAAAAATACCATGGCTGGGATCTCACAATCCTGGGATACAAGGTGTACCATAGGGACAGGGAGGGAGGAAGAGGGAGAGGTGGCGGGGTGGCTATTTATGTTAAGGAGGGGCTACTGTGTGCCAGGGAGGAGAGGGGAGAAGTGAGACCAGAAGCCATATGGGTATTGCTCCAAAGCCCTAGGGAAAGAAGCTCAGGCTGGGGGTGGTGTACAGGCCACCTTCACAGAGCGAGGAGATGTCTAGGGAGGTGGGGAGCAAATCAGGAAGGTCAGCGGCAAAGGGACTACAGTTATAGTGGGAGACTTCAACCTACCTGGGGTTGACTGGAAGATGGTAACTACAACAAATGCCAGGAAACAGGTACTGTTGGAGGCTGGCCAAGATAGCTTCCTAGTGCAGCAAGTGACAGAGCCTACCAGGGAAGGTAACATACAGGATATAGTGGTAACAAATGGTGACCAAGTTCAGGATATGGCAGTGCTGGACCCGCTAGCAGGAAGCGACCACCGCTCAGTGTAGTTTCTCCTAAACACAGGGAGGGAGTGGGCTAGGACCAGGACAAGAGTGTTAAACTTCAGAAAGGCAGACTTTGCCAGAATGAGCAGTATCCTAGAGAGGTATTTAACTGCAGTTAACACTGGGATGGGTGCTGAGCAGAAGTAGGAAATCATTAGGATGGGATTGAATGAGGCCATGAACACGTGTGCCAAGGCTCGGAGTAAGCAGGCCAGGTCAAAAAAAACTAGCTAGTTCAGCAAGAAAGTGGAAGGAAAAGTGATGGAAAAGAGATTGGCCTTTAGTAGGTTCAAGAAATCTGGGCATGAGGAGGATTGGGAAGTGTTCACAAAGGCATCTAGGGAGGTGAGTAGGGCAGTCAGGACAGCTAAGGCAGCAAAGGAACTGACATTGGCTCAGGGGATCAGAGAGGGGAAAAAGGGGTTCTTTAAATATATAAGGGAGAAGAGGAGTTGTAAGGATGACATTGTTAGAATCAAGAAGGGTGAATGGGCAGAAAAGGGGGAAGACCAGGTGGAGGCACTCAACATGTACTTTATTCTGTTTGGTGTTCACAAAAGAAAGTAATGGCCCAATACCACAAGAGAAAGGGGGAAGGGTGGAGGGGGGCAGAGATGACAGATGGGGACATCCAAGTGGATAGAGTTCTGAAGGGCCTAAAAGCACTGTGGGTAGACAAGGCATCAGGACCGGATGATGTACACCCAAGGGTCCTGAAGGAACTGGCAGAGGTGTTGGCAGGCCCTCTGACAGACCTATTCAACACCTCCTTGGAGACTGGGATTTTTATTTTTTATTTATTTATTTTGATCTCCGATTAACACCTTTGAGCACAGGCGCTTGTTTACAAAGGTTCCACGTCAGTGGTGGGAGGGTAACATATAGACACAGGAATATTACTGTAAACTAAAAAATTGTACCCACAGACTGGGGGATGGCTCACGTGGTGCCCCCCATAAGAGTGGACCCAAGGACAAGCTGGGAAATTACAGACTGGTGAGCTTGGCATCTATAGTGGTGAAGTTGATGGAGACCATTTTGAAGGAGAGGCTGCTAACCTTTCTCTATAGTAATGGTCTGCAGGACAAGAGACAGCATGGGTTTGTCTTAGCAAGATCTTGCCAGACTAACCTAATCAACTTCTTTGACTGGGTCACTAGGGCTGTTGACGAAGCCTGTGCTGTGGATGTCCTGTATCTGGACTTTGGCAAGGCTTTCAATTCCATGCCACACAGAAGGTTACTGAACAAGCTGAGGGACTCGGGGGGTGGGGAGAAGCTGGTGGGGCGGGTTGAGAGTTGGCTTCAGAGCAGACAACAGAAGGTAGTTGTAAGGAGCAGACATGCAAGCCATGGCCTGTAACTAGTAGGGTACTGCAGTGTTTAGTGCTGGGCTCTGTTTAACTCAGTGTCTTCATTGGAGTCATTGCAGAAGGGGTCAAGAGTAAGATCAGCCTGTTCACCGATAACACTAAGATTTGTGCAAAAGTGGACAGTGAGGAAGGGAGGCAGGCACTCAGGGAGGACCTTGCTAAACTTGAGCACTGGTCCAAGGAGTGGCAGTTGGGGTTTAATGCTAAGAAGTGCAAGTCATGCACCTCGGAGCTAGAAATCCCAGGACCAGCTACTGGCTGGGGAGAGTGCAGGTAGTAGAGTCGCAGTAGGATACTGGGGATACTAGTCACAGAGGACATGAAGGTATCAGCACAGTGTAGGAGGTCAGCAGCAGCAAAGACAAATCGGATGCTGGGGTGCATTGCCAGAGGAATCACCTCTGGAAAGAGGGGAAATCATTCTGCCATTGTATAGATCACTGGTGAGGCTGCACATGGAGTACTGTGTACAGTACTGGTACCCATACCTTGAGAAGGATGTGAGGCTACTGGAGGGGGTGCAGCGTAGGGCTATAAAATTGATCATAGGGCTGGGGGAGATGCCTTATGAGGAAAGATTGAGGGAGCTCAACATGCACTCACTGGAGGAGAGAAGGGAAGGGGGGACATAACAGAGACCTTTAAGTACTTGAAAGGCATAAGCAAAGTCAAAGAGGGGGGATTGTTCCGCTTAAAGGGTGGTAGGGTCAGTAGGGGGCACAATCTGAAGCTGGAAGGGGAAGGCTTAGGAGGGAAATAAGGAGGCACTACTTCACAGAGAGAGTGGTGGTGGAATGGAACGTACTGCCGGAGGAGCTAATCAAACTGAGGACAGTGGACAGCTTTAAGCATGGTTGGGATAGTGTTGGGAGGAGCTGTATGAGGGAGGGAGCTGGATGTCATTGTCCACCTAGGGGAAAATGACCTGGCTAGGAATGGGATCAGAGCAGTGCAAGAGGAGTTTATAGAGTTGGGAAGGGGCCTTAGACAAGTAGGGCATACGGTAACCTTCTCGGTGGTGCTGCCTGTCTATGGCAAGGGAGATGCTAGGGCACTTCTCACCAGGGAATTCAATGAGTGGTTGAAAAACTGGTGTGGAGCTCAGGGTTTTGGCTTCATAGGGGACTGGGGAGCCACCTGGAGGGATGCAGACCTATACTGGTGCGATGGTCTGCATCTGTGCAGGGGGGAAACCAGGATCCTAGGTGAGAGGTTTAAATGCTTCATTGGCAAGCATTTAAACTAGCCAAGGGGGGAGGCACTGAAAAGGAGCAGGGAAATCTGAGCCCCCACAAAACATGGTGATTAGTAAGGTAAACACCAAGGTACAGAAGTTATTAGGGAGCAGAACAGATTTAAATGTAAAAAAAGGCAAAGGCAGTAAGGACAGAAATGGGGCTAAAAGGGGTAAGGCTATCAAAAAGTGGAGGGTGATGAGTACCAATGCCCGCAGTCTGTGTAACAAGCTCCCTGAACTTGTGGCCTTGATGGAAGAGGGTTGCCTGGATATTGTGGCAGTCACAGAAACATGGTACACAGAGAACCATGACTGGGATGTCAACATACCAGGATACACAATCTACAGGAGGGACAGGGAGGGTAAAAGAGGAGGAGGGTAGCTCTCTATGTAAAGGAAGGGATCAAAGCAACAGAACTAAAGAGTAAACAGGGAGCAGATGAGGCACTTTGGGTCACCCTGGAGACAGAAAATGGCACCACAATCCGTATGGGGGTTGTATACAGACCCCCATCTCAGGGGGAGGGAATGGACAAGGAAATGATAGAAGGCTTTCTTAGAATGGCAGAAAAAGGGGAGATATTGTTGATGGGGGACCTGAATATGCCAGATGTTAACTGGAGCACCTTTGCTGCAGGCACATCCAAGAGCAGGGTCATTCTTGATGCCCTACAGGGGCATGCCTCAGACAGCTAGTATTGGAACCCACTCAGGAGGGAGCAATCTTAGACCTGGTACTCTCAAATGGGGATGGAGAAAGAATCTCAGATTTAGAAGTGGGTAGCCATTTGGGAACAAGCGACCACCAAACAGTGTGGTTCACGATAAACAGCCATACAATCAAGCCATACAAAAGCAAGAGTACTGGACTTTAGGAGGGCCGACTTTGGGAAAATGAGAGAGTGCCTCAGAAAAGCACTAGCAAACAGGCAAGAAGGAGGAGTGGAGGAATAATGGGGAGTGATCAAAACAGCCATCACAGAGACAACAAGCCTTTGTGTAAAGCAAATCAATAAAACACAATGAAGGAAAAAAACGCTATGGTTCTCAAAAGATGTGGCAGGGAAGGTTAAGGAGAAAAGGACAGCATTCAAGAAATATAAGGAAACACTGAAGGAGTAGGACAGAGAACTTTATCAGTTAAAGCAGAAAGAGGCTGGGAAGGCAATCAGAATAGCAAAGGCCCAAACTGAGGAAAGGATAGCCAATTCTGTTAAGAAGGGGGATAAGACCTTTTATAGGTACATTAGGGAGCGAAGAAAGACCAAAGGAGGGATACTGAAGCTTAATAAAGGGAGGAATGTGGGTAGAGGGTGACAGTGAAAAAGCAGGATATTGAATGAATATTTCTGCTCAGTATTCACAAAGGAAGAGGAGGGGAGTTACCTAAACCAAACAAGAGAAACACTCAAGACGGGGGTCGATACTCAGTCCATTTACAGAAGAAAGGGTTCTGAAAGAACTGATAAAATTGAAGGTGGACAAAGCAATGGGGCCTGATGGGATTCACCCAAGAATTCTAAAAGAACTAAGGTAGAACTAGTGACACCTGACTATCTCTTTAACAAATCATGGGAGGATGGGGTGGTACCCGAGGACTGGAGGAGGGCAGATGTGATTCCTCTTCACAAAAGTGGGAGCAGGACAGAGGCAGGAAACCACAGACCAGTTAGTTTGACCTCAGTGGTAGGGAAAATGATGGAATCATTTCTGAAGGAAAGAATTGTTGAGTACCTAGAGGCCAGTGGGGCACAGGACCCAAGACAGCATGGATTCACGATGGGAAGGTCGTGTCAGACGAATCTAATAGATTTCTTTGACTGGGTGACCAAAGTAGTAGACCAGGGAGGGGCTGTGGACATGGCCTACCTAGATTTTAGCAAGGCATTTGATACAGTCCCACACAAAAGATTAATTCACAAGATAGCCAGCCTTGGAGTGGGTCCCAAAGTGGTAGCCTGGATAAAAAATTGGCTAGACAACAGGACGCAAAGGGTAGTAGTAAATGGAATACACAGTGAAGAAAGGAGGGTTACTAATGGGGTACCGCAGGGTTCAGTACTGGGACCGGTCCTTTTTAATGTCTTTATAAGTGACATTGCAGAGGAACTGGAAGGAAAAGTATGTCTCTTTGCAGATGACACAAACATCTGCAACAGGGTTGATACACAAGATGGAGTGGAAAGGATGAGAAGGGACTTGGCAAGGTTGGAGGAATGGTCAAATGTATGGCAGCTCAGATTCAATGCAAAGAAGTGCAAGGTAATGCACATGGGAAACAAAAACCCAGGGGAAGTGTACACAATGGGGGGTGAGATACTGACAACAGTAAAAATAGAAAGGGACCTGGGGGTAATTATATCCGATGACCTAAAGGTGGGCAAGCAATGTGAGAAGGCAGTAAGGAAGGCAGGGGGGATACTGGGATGCATAGGAAGAGGCATCAATAGTAGAAAACAGGAAGTTGTTATCCCTCTGTACAGACAGTTGGTGAGACCCCATCTGGAGTACTGTGTGCAGTTCTGGAGACCCCATCTCCGCAAAGACATAGACAGAGTGGAAGCTGTACAGAGGAGGGCAACCAAAATGGTGCAGGGTCTGCACCAGAAGACATACTAAGAAAGACTAAAGGAGCTTAATATGTATACCCTAGAGGAAAGGAGGGAGAGAGGGGACATGATAGAAACTTTCAAGTACCTCAAGGGAATTAACAAAGTCCAAGAGGGTAGCATCTTCCAGAAAAAGAGATGTGCAAGAACAAGGGGGCACAATTTGAAGATAGAGGGGGGACGGCTCAGAGGTAATGTGAGGAAGTATTTTTTCACTGAGAGGGTTGTGGATGCATGGAACAGCCTCCCTGAGGAGGTTGTGGAGTCAAGAACAGTGGGGGACTTCAAGAATGCATGGGACAGGCATAAGGCAGTCCTAGTGGGGGGTAGGAGGAAGTAAGCTGTTGGTTAACTAGGCTTTGCAGCTTATCTGTTAGGTAGGAAAATGGGCAGACTAGGTGGGCCAAGCGGTCCTTATCTGCCGTCAAATTCTATGTTTCTATGTTTCTATGTCAGGGACAGAGTAAGTACAAATAAATACACATTGAGGGGAAGGACCAGAATAGGGGATAGAGGAGGTGATCGGGTGGGGTGGGGTGGGAGGGCAGCTGCAGAGGTATTAAACTGAGAGCTGCACAGTTGGGCAGACTTGACAGACCAGTGTGTCTTTTCCTGCCGGCAGTTTCGTATGTTTGTAAATAAATGAAAAAAAGACCTTTCCACTTGGCAGATCTGCGATGTTCTGATCTTGTGAATATATAATTATAGTTGTTAAAAGTCAACAAACCACATAACAATCAACAACTGTGAAGCATAGTTAAGAAACATTCAGTAATATCTGAATTAATCTGCATATGCCAAGAACAGATCCATTAAATATTGTTTAAAGTTATAGGATTGTCCGTGCACGATGTCAAAGCATGCTCACAGCTGTAAATGGCACTGAGGCTTGTACGCGGACCACTGTACCTAAATTCAGTTAAATATGTTTTTAGGTACTAGAAAAAAAGCTGAACTCAAGGAAACTAGATCATTTTTTGAAACAAGAGCTAAAAAGTACTTTAATTGCGCTCTGACAGTGGAGTCGTGATACTTGTCATGCACGTATGCATATGTATATGAATATGCATACGTGCATGCCCAGTGTCACAGCTCCACTTTCAGAGCATGATTATAGTACTTTTTAGCACTTGTTTCAGAAAACGAACTAGTTTCCTGAGTTCAGCTTTCTTTCTAGTACTTGAAAAACATATTTAGCTGAACACGGGTACAGCGGTCCACGAGGGACTGACAGTGACAAAGACAGGCTGCTGGTGTTGACAGCAGATCAGCTGCTTGCTGACTGGGTGGCTTCATACAGATCAAAGGACTGAAGCCCCCTCTGATTGGAGTGACTCAATCCTTTGAAGTACATGAAATTTCCATCCAGCAAGCAACGAGTGGTGTCACAACCACAGTACATCATCATTGGTCTAGACTGCCAAGTCCCTGGTATTTTGAACTGCAATGAGCTTGGCAGTGACACCCCCCTCCTGAAATCCCCTTTTAGTTGTAACCAAACATTTGGTGTGCAGGCACCTAAAACATAAAATGGAAAAATAGGAAGGCTTCTAGGGTCTGGTACTCCTCCAACATCAAAAGAGAAAAAGTCGCACTCACCTCCCTCGCATATGCGCAGCATTGCACAATACTGCAAAAATGCTGAAAAGCTTTCATTTCTGTGTCAAAAAAACTGTGCAAGGTAAAAGTGCCCTTATTACTCCTTACAATGTTTTGCATTAAAAAAATTTTATAAAATATTTTCTGCGCTTTCTGCAGTACTCAGTCTGTTGTGCAGTGCCATGCCTTATAAGAAAGATGAGTAGCAATGTTTTCTCTTTTAATACTTACAGTACTTCCTAAATTTGTTAGACTTACAAGCTCCCTGCATGCCAAAAACAGATTAGGAGAATTATAAATATTTTTTTTTTTTTTTACTTTATCTTTATGCCCCCTTCTACTCCCAGAACCCACTCCTTCCTTCCTCTCAACTTCCCCCGTTCCACCTCCGGTGGGATCTGCCCCTAGAGTGCCTCCTTCCCCTCCTGCACATTGGGGTCTGTCCCTCTTTTCGGTGGTCCTGGGATGGTACCGAGAGGCTATCATCTAGTGCTACCGGGAGGGATTTTCTCGATTTTCTTCCCCTAGTTTCACCCGTCCCTCTGAGACGACCCATGCTAGGATGTACGTCCCGAAGGCGGCGTGTTGACGCACGCCCCCGCGCCATGCGTAGCCAGCGTCTCCTCTCCCGGCTCTGACTGGCGGAGCCGCCTCCGTCCACCTCCCTTGGTCGGTGCTTCCACCGCCGCGAGTGATGCAGAGCACGGCACGCGTCATGGCTCCTCACCCTGAGGGAGGAGAGCATCCGTGGGACGCCGATCCTCCTCCTCAGCCGACCTTCGGCAACCCGAGTCCGCTCCCAACCCGGTCACCAGCGAGTAATGGAATTATAAATATTTTGTTCTTAAAGAATTTGGTTCCATGCTACAGCACTCTAAACTGTTATTCTCCCACCAGTCTGTAACTTGCCTTTTGTGATTTCTTATTGTTTTCTCCTTTTTATGTTGGCATGCACACATGTGCAAGCAACATCTTGTGCTAGTAGCACATTTCAGAGGTGTGTCTGTGTTGGCAAATGCAGGGCATGCTTTAGTAGGTGCATCCCTCATTCCCCAATAAGCAAACATGCTAGCACTGACACCAGCATTATATAAAGTGGACACAACTTGCAAGGAAAGTGCCGCTGCAATCAGAGACAAGCTCATCATGCAGCGGCACCGATGATACGCCTCCTGACATGCCTTTCCTGGTGAAACATTTCAATAAATATATGGTGGTGGCTGCTGTCGTCTGCCACACACAATCCCCAGAAAGCTGACTTCAGGGGTGCCCAATCCCCCTGTTGGCATGTTTAATACCTCCCCCCAAGATTGTGTGGCACACTGGGAGCCCACCCCAGTGTGCCTCCATGTGATCAAATGCCAACTGCATCGGCATGTTTCTGCCCCCACCCTACCCCAGTGTGGCCAGTATCAGCACCCCCAAAGTCATGGGGCACACTGGGAGCCCACCCCAGTGTGCCCAACATTTGTTTTCTTACACCTGTAAAGAAAGAAAACCGTCCACAGTATTCATTTTTTTTACTGTACCTGAAATAAAGAAAATGGTCCCTCGCTGTCGGTGGCCCCCCTTCCCCAACCGGCACCCACCCTCTGTGCACCCCACCTCCCCACACACCTCCTCACCCCATACTTACCTCTGGAGGTCTGGCATTGTGATCTTCTGTGGAGTGAGAACATGTCTGCACTCTTCAAAGCCGACCGCAAACTGAAGAAATGCCGGTAAGCTGCATAATGGCATCAATGGGGGGTTTTCAACTTAGGTAGCTATCTCAGCCATTTTTTTTTATTTTGCCTCACCTCATGAACACATGCACTATCATCTCGTTATTCGATCCTGAAAGGTCATTTTGCGGTCACTGTGCAGAATCACCTTTCAGGACTGATTAACAGAATAACAGTGCCACTGTTCATGAGGTGGCATCCCAAAAAGCCTATCTTGCAAATTTGGTGGAAAAATTCCAAAAAATGGCTTTGTTAAGAGTGTGCGTTGCACAGTTTCCATGCATGCTCGTAACTTCGACAGTTTTAAATATTTTCACTCCAGATTTTCAGAATTTCCATTTTTTCACACCTCCTTATGAACAGTACAGCTGCCATTTTTCATATCCTGCCCAAAATGTGTTTTCGTGCATGTGGCGTAAAATGGCGCAGTCACTGTGCTAAATCAATGTTCAGAACACATTGTTAAAATCACAGTGACACTGTTCATGAGCCAAGGTCCCAAAATACCTACATTGAAAATTTGGTTAAAAAAATCCCCAAAATAATTGCATTATGGGTATGCATTGCACAATATGTGCTCACGCTCGTGACTTCACCAATTGTTCATATTTTCACTCCAGATTTTCAACATTGCCATTTTTTTACACCTCCTTATGAACCGTACAGCTGTCATTTTTCACATCCTGCCTGAAATGTGTTTTCGCACGTGGTGCACAATGGCGTGGTCGCTGTGGGAAATCAATGTTCGGGACAGATCAACAGAATCACAGTGACACTGTTCATGAGTGGAGTTCCCAAAATGCCTATATTGAAAATTTGGTTAATAAAATCCCCCAAATAATTACATTATGGGCATGTGTTGTGCAGTTTCTACGCACACTCGTGACTTCACTGATTTTTCATATTTTCACTCCAGATTTTCAACATTGCCATTTTTTTACACCTCCTCATGAACAGTACAGCTGTCCCTTTTCACATCCTGCCAAAAATGTGTTTTCACACCTGTGACACCAAATAGCACAGTCGTTGTGCAAAATCCCCTTTCAGCTTACAAACTCATAGTGCCACTTTTCATGAGGTGGGGTCACAAAAAGCCCATGTTGAAAATTTGTAGTGAAAATACCAACACACACCCGGGGTGTTTACGGTTTCCAGTTGTAACACCCCACCCTGTAGAGACTGACAGGAGTCAGGGTTGTGACTTGGCATTGTCTACTGTAATGCTCACACCATTCCACCCCCACACTGCAGCCAGTGACAGGCATTGAGATGTGCCTTGGACTCTTTGGCCCCAAAGTTCACCCCATTCTCCTATACTGCACCCATCTCAGTGTATTTCCTTATGGAATGGGGTGAGCATAAGGCCCAAAGACCCCAAGGCATACCATGACACTTTTTGGTGTCTGTGGGGTAGGATGAGGTGAAATGGCGTGAGCATTATGCCGATTAAACCAAAGGCACACCCTAATGCCTGTCACTCTCTGCAGGGTGGGGCCAGCGTCAGCATCAGTTCACTACTTCATTGCCAGTCCTTTTATGCATCTCTCTAACCCCAGCATTACCAATACCAATGCTAGCAAGACAACATTCGGCATTGACAAATGCTTGTTCTTATTATTCCTCCTCCCCTTTAGAATGAGCACTCCTTTTACTGATGGACAAATTAGGTGATCTGATATATTTTATTGGAGCAAGAAAAATGTTTCGGTACTGAAGCTTCAGGCTTTCACAGGGCTCTTTTTCAGGTGACCTGAAGAAGGGTCCTATGAAGGCTTGAAAGCTTGTGTACTCAAAGGAGGCTTGTGAAATGGGAGATCACTGGTTTGATTCCTGCTAAAGCTAAAGTATTCGCTATGTGACTTTGGAACAGTCAGTTATCCTTTTAGTATTCCAGTCTGCCCAGCTGCAGAAATGCCTAGAGGCAGGACCCACTAAAAATAAGATGTTGGATTTCAACTGGTCTATCATGGATACATACATTTTTGGAAAAAGAAACAAAGGCAAGCATTTGTAAATGTCGAATGTTTGCTTGCTTGTATTTTCTGAGTAGATGTTTGGCATTGATATTGCTGAGGCTAAAATTTAAAAAAGTAATAACTGGGAAATGAACACACACGATTGCTGTTCTCTTAGTCTGTGACCGCGAATTTTCATAATACTTGTTTTTCTTGCCCCAGTATAAGAACATGACAGATGTCATTTATGAAATGCAACCTGAAGCATTGTTTTTGTGGAATTTGATAATGGCACCTAGCATGTTCATTTGATGGGGGTAAGAAACATGGGTATGTTGAAAACTTTGTTTCAAAAAGTAAAAATATTGCGAAATTATGAGCGAATGATTGAAACATGTCAACGTTTGTTCTTAACTTTTTTCAGTTTTGACACCAAATGTGTAACATGGTATTATGCCACCTCCTGAGCACTACAGGTCTCATTTATGAAATCCTGTCCAAAATATCATTTTGTGGCACAAGTGTGAAAGACCTTTTGGTCAGGATTTGGAAACTGACACATGTTATGTTCATAACGTAGGGTACAAAATAGCTGTGTTGAAAGTATGGGGTCAAAATCTGGTAAAATAGCAAAGCCAGGAGTAAACACTGAAGAATTTCAACATTTCTTCATAACTTCGTCATTTTTAGAGATTTTAACCCCACATTTTTAAAACAGACTTTTTATTACCTAACCTTATGATCAATCCAGGGGAAATGTTTTAAATACTGTCTGAAAGGTGATTTCAAGGAGAGAATGCAAAAACACGTTTCAGAGAGGATTTGAAAAACTACACTTGCCTTGTTCATGAAGTGGGGAAAACAAAAGCATACGTTGAACATAGGGGATAAAAATCTGTTAAGCTAGCAAAGTTATGCGTAAATGTTGAAGAAATTCAACATTTGTTCATTACTTTGTTGGTTTTTCAGATTCTGACCCCAGATTTCCAACAGTTTTTTTTAATTACCCAACCTTATGATCAAGACAAGCAGTATTTTTTTTAAGTCCCATCCAAAACATGATTTTACAGATTGACTGCAAAGGGGTCAGAAAAAGGCTATGTTGAAAATTACAGACAAAAATTATTAAAAAATGAAAAACATTATGGGTAAAAGTTCAAAACACATTAGAAAGTCATTAACCAAACTAACCTTGTTTTCAATCACTTGCACGCAGCATTTGAAGAAACAAGACATGTCAGTTGAACCAGCAGGAAGTGCTGGCAGACCAGGCAGGTAAGTGAGGGGTGGGAAGATGGGTGCTGAGGGTGGGGGTTTAGATGTGGGTCATGGCTGGTCCAGATGTTTTCACTGGACAGTTTTCATGGTTTATAGGTATGGGGCACTAGACAAAATGTTTTAGAGGTATGCGTGATAATTGACAGTGAGAAGAAGCTTATTTTTACAAACAGGGCATGGCAGAAGCGATCGGGAGCTGGGTGTGATAACTGGCAGTGGATGGGAGCTTACTTTTCACAAACAGAGCAGAGGAGAAGTGATTAGGTGGTGGGTAGTGGTGGGCAAAGTGGTCTCAATTCCCTCCTCGAAGTGATTCATGGAGTAATGCGGAATTCGCAAAGTACTCTGCAATGCAACGCGGAATACTTCACATCATAATGAGGAATGTGAAGTCCATTGAAAGCAATGACTTTATGTTACTCCACCTTCCCCAAACCACTACTCCACTAATTTTAAGGCGAAGTACATTGAAATCAATGTACTTCACATCACTTCACCTTGTTGGTGAGCTCCAAAGGCGAATTTTGCAGTGATTCATGGGATTGCAGGTCACATGGGCTCTAGATTGTTCTGCACAATCTCAGCTGAGGGTAGTGTGTATGTAGGTAGCTGTAGGAGACAGTTTGCTCTGAGAGCTCTCTGCGATTCAAACCCTCTAAAATCTGTTAAATAAGCCTTTTTGAGTAATTTCTTTTTGCTCAAACTTTAGTGCATCGATTGTAGGAAACCCTTCTGTGCTCATATCATCGAGTGTTTATTGTTTGTGTGTGGATTTTGAATGTTAATGTAGAACATTCAGTCTGTGTACTGACAGACAGTGAAAGCGTGCTTTGGGAGAGGGGTGTATCTGTGGTGTAGGTAGATTTAAGTTGGAGAAATAGGGAGTTCTTTGTTTTTTGGTTATATTTTTCTTGTGCTACTGCACACACAGTTATATTTTCAGTAATTGTTGACATTTTTATGCTGATTGTGTTGTGGACCTGGTGCAGCAGTGCATAATTTCAGGTTGTTTAAAATACGTGGCATATTACCGAAGTTTTCAATTTGCTTAGACAAAGTGTGTGTGAGTGTGTGTGCGGTGCGTGACATCAAATAATACACCTTTTATTGTGCCACAGTGTAATTGCAGGTGCAGCAGTGTGAACCTGCTAGCCACTGCACCTGCATGATTTTGTACTGCCATTGTGGTATCTTGGTTTTGAACTGTTACTGTAATCTGCAGTCACAGTGCTCCCCCCCAACCAGTAAAAGGTATTCTTTTCCAAATTGTATTGTGACTTGAGCACCACTGGTTAGTTAAGGTGTTGTTGAACTTGTTATGATTTTGCATCTGTATCTCTTGTTGAAGTCACAGTTGTTTTTTCTTGGCTTCACATCCAGCAGCCCAGAGTGAATGTTCCAAAATCTAAATTTGTTTAAAATATTCTTGTTGATCTCCCAAAATGCCTGCAAAGAGAAGTGCAAGCAAAGCTGTTTCTCACCATGGCACTGCTGCCAGTGGTAAGGTTGTCTGTGGGCATGGTAGCATGCAGTCGCAGAAGTGCATTGCTGATGTGAGGAAAGATATTTCTCCTTCAATGTTTTTTACAGTGCAATCAGTAGCTTCACTCATAGTTGGAGGAGATGATGTTGTCCCAGCTGGTGGTGTTAGTGCAGTTGCTGGTGGTATGAGTATTGCTGCCTCAAGTTCAACGTCTGACCAGTTGACCGTGTCCAAAAATATAGCTGAGTGTAAAGCAGTGAGTGACAGTGTAGACGATGTCATACTCCCCAGTAACATCCCATTGGTAACTGAATATGAGGATTCTGGTTATCATGGCAATGGTAACACACAATGTGACATTTCTTCCACCATGGTTCAGGTCACGCATTTGCCATGCAATGATTCACAGTGTGGTGAAAAATATCGGGTGATGGTGGTGTTGATGATGAATCTGATGATGATGATGTTGCTGTGGTTGCAACATGCAGTCCACATGCCAGCATCCAAGCAAAAGATGTGGATGCGGATGATGTTGATGAATATGATGATAATGTCAGTGACCCCTGTTGGGAACTGGAGAAAAAGAAATTCAAGGTGGCTGTGTCTGGGTCTGTTTGCATTAACTCCCCCCCCCCGTAAAATGTTGTGATTTACCAGTTTTAGTTGATGATGATGATGATGATGATGATTATGAAGCAGTAATAATGGTAGGTAGTCGTGATGGTCAGTTGCAGTCCAAGTGTGTCTGGCCTGAAAAATCATGTAGCACACCCCTCACTTCAGGGTTTAAAAAAATGGAGTCCAATAAGTAGCATCAGGGACATGTTAAAAGTAGGGGATCACAATCCCTTGTTTGGGATTTTTTTTGTCCAAGATGCAAATGATGAGTCAGTTGCAATCTGCCAGGTTTGCCATGTGCGTGTGAGGCAAGGTAAAAAGGGGAGCCATCTGGGCACAGAAGCATGGCATACACATCTTAAGAACAGGCACATGCACTGTGGACCCAGCACAAGATGGCAGCCAATACCACAGTGAGGCATTCACCCTCGGCATCAACCATAATGAGCATGTTATCCCCTTCCATGACTGTTAAATCAAGTAGGAAAGTAAATGTATGTAGTAGTGATGAAATAACAGTAGAGGATTACTATAGGCATGAAGAGGTGGAGCAGCATAATGATTTTGAAATCTTGTCCAGTGGTGGTGAGAGCAGCAGTTTTGGGGATGGTGGTGGTGGTCAATGCAGTATGTCTAGTGCAAGTGGTACATCAACCCCTGTTGCTAAATCTGGGAAAATAGCTTCATTTGTGGATTTTTTTTATCACCTGTGCAACCGACTTCATCACACGTCCACACTCCACTTGCAGAGCAGAACCATTTGTCATCAAACCCTGTGTAGAAAATTTAAGTCAGTCCATGTTATACAGTGTTTTTCTGCATAAGCTGAAGTACCCACCCAATCATACAGTGTCATGTGAACTTAATGCTGCTGTAGCTGAAATGTTGGCAGTTGATCTTTTGCCCTTCTCCTTTGTGAAGAATTCTGGGTTCCGGCAGTTTGCAGCACGTGCCTGTCCAAAATGGAAAGTCCCATCCAGGACATACTTTTCCACCCATGCTGTCCCTGAGTTGTACTGTACTGTGTTTGACTCTGTAAGACATGCCCTTCAACATTCTCTCCATTCATCCATTTAAGTATGTATATGTGGACAAGTGGCAAAACAGTGGGGAGTTCATATTTGTGTTTAACTGCACATTGGGGGCAGGTGACAGGTGTTTGTGCTTTTGGTAGTGTGAATAATCAGTGTAGTAAGGTGGAGTGTCATGGTAGCAATCTTCCAGGAATTCGACAGCATGCAACGATTGCTATGCGCAATGTGACCTGTTCACACACTGGTGTAAAGATGCTGGACTTGGTACTGACTGAAATTGACAAGTGGCTGAACACCCTGTCCCTGAAAGCTGGGTTCATAGCAAGTGGTAATGGGTCAAATGTGGTTTTTATTTTATTTTTATTTATTTATTTGAGATTACCAGAAGGACCTTTGAGTTAAAGACTCATTTACAAAGGTTCCACGTCATACATATACAGCAGGGAAACAATACATGTTTTACAGGATGTTAGCATATAACAAAGATCATGCACAGTAATGGAAAAAACATTTTTTTTCTTTTCTACACATGGTGGTACATTTGTTTTAGAGGGTGAGCTACGTATGATTTAACACAAGAGTCACACAGCCATAGCGGAGCAGAGAGTTACTGAGGAGGCTGCTCGTCAAAGGAACTTTTGACGGATGGGCCATTATGCTATAGGGGGTCAGAGACGTTGGGGGGGTCAACAGGGGGGAGGGTCAGGTGCAGTCACATAGGTTTGAGGCTTATAGGTGATTCCTTAGTCTGGTTTTGAAAGGGCTGAGCCTAGTTTGTTCCACAATTTCACTGGGGAGGGCATTCATCCAGGAAGGGGCTTTGTAGCAGAAAGTTCACTGGAATTGGGCAGTCCAGCCACATGGTACCCTTAGCAGCTCTAACAAACCGGTTTGTTAGAGCTGTGAGGTGTTCTGCCAGGTGATGTTGTGAGGATAATTTGGCTTAGGGCGGGGGGGGTGAGGCCAAGGACAATTTTTTTGGTCATGAGGCAGGTGTGATACCTAATTCTATTGTCAAGATTTAGCCAGTTTGCTGTGCTGTAGAGGGACCATGTGTGTGTGTGAGGTGGTCACATCCTAAGATGAGCCAGCAAGCTTTGTTAAACACCAGCCAGAGATGATTTAGGGCTGTGGAGGCTGCTGCACTGTAGGTGAGGATGCTGTAGTTCAGCAGGGAGAGGATAGAGCAGTTTATGGTGAGTTGCAGTGCTTCAGGGGTAAGGCAGTGTTTGTAATGGTAGAGAATTCCTAGTCTGGAGCTAAGGGCATTAGATAGGTGTTGGATATGCAGGTTAAAGTTGAGGGCAGGGTCAAGTGTGATCCCTAGGTATTTAAAGCTGCATACTTGTTCTAGGGGTGTCAGTTTAGAGGTGAGAAACTTGGGGCAGTGGTTTTTGAGGGAGTTCTGTGGATGAGAGAAAATAATGACTTTTGTTTTATTGTAATTTATTGTAAGACGTTGGGTGGTAAGCCATTGTTCGATTTCTTGGAATGACTGTTGGAGAGTTTCATGGAGTTTGGAGGATGCCAGGTCAGAGGCATACAGGACGGCATCATCCGCGTACAGTAGCAGGTTGCCAGTGCAGGCAGATGGGAGGGAGTTAAGGTATAGACTGAAGAGTAAGGGGCCCAGTATGGAGCCTTGCGGGACACCGGAGTGGATAGTGAGGCTGGGAGATAGGACAGTGCCAACCCTGACCCTCTGCATTCTATCCGAGAGGTAGCTGGTAAACCAGTTCATAGCATCCTTGGAGATGCCTGTGTAGGCCAGAGTGTTTAGTAGGAGGGTGTGGTTGACAGTGTAGAATGCCTTGGCTAGGTCAACAAAGATGGCCCCAGAGAGGTGGCCATGGTCCAAGGCAGAGTGCACGTGGGAGGTAAATTCAAGAAGGGCGGTGGTGAAACTATGACCCTTTCGGAAGCCGTGTTGCTGAGTGGTTAGCATGTGATATTTATTAAGGTGATCTGTAAGTTGGTTGGCAACTACGCATTCTAGCGCTTTAGATGGGGGGGTAGAATGGGGATGGGGTGATAGTTGTCGGCGGATGTGCGGTCCCCATTTTTGTGTATGGGCGTGATGTAGGCCGATTTCCAGAGGGTGGGAAAAATTCCTTGATAGAGGGATCATGAATGGTGGCTTTATTCAGGTTCCATGCATGGCCTACCATTCATTTATTTTATTATTTTATTTATTGAAGATATTGGATAACATACCTTTGAGTCAAAGACTCCTTTACAAAGGTTCCACGTCACTGAGAACAGAGAAATCAGGGGACAATAGCAACAATTAGACACAATAGTTACAGAAATGGTTACAAAGTGGTTGCAGATAACACAATAAAGCAGCTGGTGATACAAAGATACAGAGTGTTGCCAAGCATAGATACATAGTACAGACAGTAGCAGGTAACAGAAACATACACTGCAGGGCGATGGCACCAGCCATGCCCTGGTAGTTATTTGTAGGCCTAGGCTGGACTGAGGTGTCCATTGTCAAATATAGGCACGTCCTGGGGCTGCTGGACCAGAGTTAAGTCCATAATCGTTGTGGGGGGGAGAGAGTAGGGCTAGAAATCAAGGACAGTCACAGGCTGAGTCATGAGAGATTAGGTCTCTTAGCTGGGACTTGAACTGACCAAGTTTGGGTTCTGTGAGGAGGCAGTTTGGGAGTGAGTTAAGCCAGCTAGGGGCCAGGTACCTAAAAGTTCTTTGACCCGAGGTAGTCTTGCAGCGATGTACCCTGAAGTGGGTTGTTGCCGATTGCCGAGTGAGGTGGGTGGACAATGGTGCCTGGAGTAGGGGGGTGAGAGCAAGTGGGAGTAGCCCTGCTGTTATTTTTTTAGTAATGAGGCAGGTCTGATATTTGAGCCTCCCATCAAAGTTTAGCCAGTTGGTTGAGGCGTAAAGGGTGCAGGTATGTGTGAATCTGGCACAGCCAGTAGCTAGTCTACAGGCCTTATTAAGGGTCAGCCTAATTTTGTTTAGGTGCGTGTTGTCGGTTGCCCCATAGATAATGATTCCATAGTCTATGAGTGATAGTATTGATGCCAAGACAGCTAGGTTGAGAGCATCTGGTGGGAGGCAGTACTTGTACTGGTGAAGTAGACCAATATGCACATTAACAGCAGTGGTCAGTTTTTGGATGTGGTCATGGTAGGTGAGTCCAGAGTCTAGGGTGATACCTAGGTATTTGAACAAGGTAACCTGCTCGAGGGGATCATTTAGAGAGTTCAATATGAGCAGGGGTTGTCTTATGTTCCTGTTCTGGGAGTGTGCAAACACCATGGATTTTGTTTTTTAGTAATTTAAGACTAGCCTATGTCGAATGAACCAGGATTCAGCTTCTGTGAAAGATTTTTGGAGTGCAGAACGGAGGACTGAGGTATCGGTGTGGGAGCTGTAGAAGACAGCATCATCCGCATACAGGAGTTGTTTCCCAAAGCAATCCTTGGGCAGGGAGTTAAGGAACAGGAAGAAAAGTAGGGGGTCCCAGAATAGAGTCCTGTGGGACCCCCGACCTGACTTGAAGGGGGGAAGACAGGGTTTGGGCAAGCCTGACTGTCTGGGTTCTGTCAGACAGATAGCTGGCAAACCAGCCTGTGGTCTCTGGAGACAGGCCTATTTGTGTGAGGGAATCCAAGAGTAGTGTGTGGTGCACTGCATCAAATGCCCTGGAAAGGTCTATAAAAACAGCACTAGCAGTGTGGCCAGTGTCAAGAGATGTGTGGAGGGCATTTGTAAACTCCAAAAGGGCTGTGGTGGTACTGTGCTTATGGCGGAAGGAATGCTGCTCTGGACACAGGAGGTTATATTTGGAAAGGTAGTCAATAAGCTGGATGGCCACAATCTTCTCCAAGGTTTTGGAGAGGGGAGGCAGGATAGAGATGGGGTGGTAGTTCCCTGTCAGAGTGCGGTCACCACTTTTAAGGATGGGTGTGAAGAGGGCAGATTTCCATTTAGAGGAAAACTGGCCCAGTAATAGGGAGCAGTTCAGAAGCATGGTGAGAGGGGGAAGAACTTCATTAAAGGTGAGCCTAAACAGTTTAAGATCTAGTGCGCCGCTGCTGAAATGTGATTTGCTGAGGCCTTGAGTAGAAGGGGGGCAGCTCTGCACTGAGATATTGCTTAAAAGCAGAATGGGGGGGTGAAGAGGGAGCAAGGTGGTGCTGGGGGTGGGGGAGAATAAATTGGGGGGAGAACACTACTAAGGTCAGAGAAGGAGGCATTAAATGTATGTGCAATCAGGGCAGGGTCTGTGGTGATAGAGGGGAGAGGGTAGGACTAGAAATCAAAGACAGTCACAGGCTAAGTCATGAGAGATTAGGTCTCTTACTGTAGTTGAGACTTGAACTGACCAAGTTTGGGTTCTGTTAGGAGGGAGTTTGGGAGTGAGTTAAGCCAGCTAGGGGCAGGTACCTAAAAGGACAGAGAATTGTATCAGTTAAAGCAAAAGGAAGCTGGGAAGGCAGTCAGAACAGCAAAGGCCCGAACCGAGGAAAAGATAGCCAACTCAGTTAAGGAGGGGGATAAAACCTTTTTTAGGTACATCAGGGAGTGAAGGAAGACCAAGGGAGGGATAGTGAGGCTTAATAAAGGGAGGGGTGGGCAGTGGGTGACAGTGAAAAGGCAGAGATACTAAACAAATATTTTTGCTCAGTATTTACAAATGAAGATGGGGAGGTACCTAAAACAAACAATAGAAACACTCTGGATGCAGAAGTTGATACCAGCCCATTTACAGAAGAAAGGGTTCTGAAAGAACTCTTAAAACTGAAGGTGGACAAAGCAATGGGGTCTGATGGGATTCATCCCAGAATTCTAAAAGAACTAGGTAGAACTAGTGACACCACTGACTACCCTCTTTAATAAATCATGGGAGGATGGGGTGGTATCTGAGGACTGGAGGAGGCAGATATGATTCCCTTCACAAAAGTGGAGCAGGGCAGAAGCAGGAAACTATAGACCTGTTAGTTTAACCTCAGTGATAGGAAAATGATGGAGTCACTTTTGAAGGAAAGAATTGTCAGTACCTAGAGGCCAGAGGGCACAGGACCCAAGGCAGCATGGATTCAGACGGGAGGTCATGCCAGACGAATCTAATATATTTCTTTGACTGGGTGACCAAAGTAGTAGATCAGGGAGGGCTGTGGACATGGCCTACCTAGACTTTAGCAAGGCATTTGACACAGTCCCACACAAAAGATTAATATACAAGTTAGCCAGCCTGGGAGTGGGTCCCAAGATGATAGCCTGGGTAAAGAATTGGGTGGAGAATAGGGCACAGAGGGTAATAGTAAATGGAGTCCACTCTGAAGAAAGGGGGTTTACTAGTGGGGTACCGCAGTGGTCAATATTAGGACTGGTCCTCTTCAATGTCTTTGTAAGTGACATTGCAGAGGGACTGGAAGGAAAAGTATGTCTCTCCGCAGATGACACAAAGATCTGCAACAGAGTTGATGCACAAGGTGGTGTGGAAAGGATGAGAAGGGACTTGGCAAGGTTAGAGGAATGGTCAGATGTATGGCAGCTTAGATTCAATGCTAAGAAGTGCAAGGTAATGTACCTGGGAAACAAAAACCCAGGGGAAGAGTACACAATGGGGGGTGAGATACTAACAACAACAAAAATGGAAAGGAACCTGGGGGTAGTCATATCAGATGACTTAAAGGTGGGCAAGCAATGTGACAGGGCAGTAAGGAGGGCTGGGGGATACTGGGATGCACAGGAAGGGGCATCACAAGTAGAAAACAGAAAGTTGTTATCCCTCTGTACAGACAGCTGGTGAGATCCCATCTGGAGTACTGTGTGCAGTTCTGGAGACCAAATCTCCGCAATGACATAGACAGGATGGAAGCTGTCCAGAGGAGGGCAACTAAAATGGTGCAGGGTCTGCACCAGAAGACATATGAAGAGAGACTAAAGGAGCTAAATATGTATAACCTCGAGGAAAGGAGGAAGAGGGGGGACATGATAGAAACTTTCAAGTACCTCAAGGGAATCAACAAAGTCCAAGAGGATAGCATCTTTCAAAAAAGAGGTGTGCAAGAACAAGGGGGCACAATTTGAAGATGGGGGCAGCTCAGAGGTAATGTAAGTAAGTATTTTTCACAGACAGGGTTGTGGATGCATGGAACGGCCTTCCAGAGGAGGTTGTGGAGTCAAAAACAGTGGTTGAATTCAAGCATGCATGGGACAGTCATAAGGCAATTCTAGGGGGTGAGGGTAGAAAGAAGTAGGCTGCTGGTTAACTAGGATCTGCAGCTTATCCATTAGGTAGGGGAAATGGGCAGACTGGGTGGGCCAAGCGGTCCTTATCTGCCATCAAATTCTATTTCTAGAACCATTGGCCCTGAGTTAGGAGGGAGGTGCAGTGGAGGCTTTGTAACTGAGTTCTTTGAGGGGGTCCCAGAACTTGCACCCCGAGCCTCATGTGGCAGGAAGCGAGGTTTGGTAATACTTAGCTTTTGCCTTATGAATATTCCAAGTACATTTATTATGTGCTTCTTGGTAGCAATGCCTATCAGTGGGTTTACCCATATCCAGAGCAATGTGCCTTAGATTGTCACATTTGTGCATCTGGTCCAGCAGGACTTGTGACATCCAAGGTGTGTCAACCCCTTTAACTATCTTTTTGCTTAGGGGTGCATACCAGTTGCAGGAAGAGTTGAAGGTGCCGATGAAGTGGTCGAGGGCAGAGTTAATGTTTAGTGCAGTTTTGATGGGGGACCAGTCACTAGCTATGAGACACTAAGGGACCGAAGTTTGCTGGGGTTTGAGGTGGGATTGGAGGACAGTTTGGGGGGGGGGCTTTCTAACAATATATGACCAGTGACAAAGCACCGGGGAGTGGTTGCTCAGGGCATTGGGTAGTACCCTGACCTGGGTTGCTTTATGGGGTGCATTTGTGAGCACAAGATCAAGGAGGGTGGCAGTACCAATCTTCTGGCTGATTCTGGTGGCAGTGGTCACACGTTGGTACAGGTTTTGAGAGGCTGCAGCATCCCTTATAGGAGCCGATGCATCAGCTTGCCAATTTATATTAAAATCCTGAAGGGCAATGATTTCATCCCTGTCAGGGAGTGTCTAGAGGTGGGCGAGGACAGAGTGGAAGGCACTCTTCTGATTTCAAGGAGGAATGTATACAGAGGAGAGGAGTAGGGGGGCTCTGTTAGGTGCAAGAGTGATTTTCAGAGTGAGAGCCTGGGCCCCATGTTCAAGAGTTGAGCATGGGAGGGCAAGACACTGTATGAGTCCTGGACATACAGTGCACATTCACCCCCTTTTTTAGAGGTTCTGTCAGCACGGTATACAGTACAACTGAGGAGTGAGACTGCGGTGTCTGAGGTGCGGTTGTTGAGCCAAGTACCGAGTTTCAACTACCGAGATGACATCAGGGCTATTCTGGGTGACCCAGCCCTGAAAAGAGTCAAATTTGTTGAGAAGGCTACATATATTAAAGGAGGCAACTATTAGATCCTTAGGAGCAGTAACCTGGGGGGGTTGAGTGGGTCCCGGGTTGGGGTGGACGTTTCCCGAGAGGAGGAGCAGGAGCAGCAGGATGCACAAGGATGCCAGTGTTAGTTGCTTCTTCACCAGCTTAATCACCAGTAGGGAGTGGGAAGAGCAGCTCATGGAGATGGGGATGGGTAGGTCCTTTAGAGAGGGAGAGGCAAGGCAGAGAAGCGTCCACCACCATACCATGGCAGCGCCAATAGTGGGAGATATGGGTGGGGGGGAGCATGGTCTGTCGGTAAAGTGAGTGGGGTGGCACACTAATAGAGGCGGGGGGACTAAGGTGAGAAGCCTGATAAGAGGTGGTTCTGGCTCACTATTTTGGGAGACATGTGGAGCATCCCCTAGCAAAATGAGGGGGGCTAGTGTTAGCAGTGCAAGCCACATGGCAGAGCTGGTAGTAGTAAGCAGGGTCATAATGAGTACAAGGTAGTTGGGGGGGGCAAAGGGTTTAAGAGTGTTAAAAAGCTAAAAGAAATTAACCTGACCCATTGGCTTAGTGGTAGAGCTGCTGACTTTGGTGCTAAGAGTCTGGGATTTGAGACCTACAAGGGGACAATAACACAAATTAGGAAAAAAGGGCTAAAGTATGGATGTCATAGTAGAAAAGTGAGGAAGAGTGGAAATTAGGAGAGTAAACAGAGTGGTGTGAGGAAGGCAAAAACAGGGGCTAGGAATGGCACTGCAGTAACTCCTAGTGGTCAGAAAATACAAGCTGCAAATGAGAATGTGAACACTTAGAGTGCAGAAGGTGTGGTCAAAGAGCCGAGCTTGGGTGGTGTGGGTGGGGCAGTCAGCGCACAGCACCGACAGACTCACACCCTTTCAGAAAACAAGCTGGAAGGAGAAAGGCTTTACCTCTTACAGCCCCTCTGTAAATCCTGGAGTCCCCTGATGTGAGGTCTTCAGTCTGGCAGTCTTGTGGTGCAGGAGTTTCTGCAGCACCCTGATATAAAGGAAATGCTGATGGTTGCACGCCATATCTGTTCTCACTTTTCATGCTCTGCTGTGGTAGTGTGGGTTCCAATAACAGATCTTACAACCAGTTTAAGATGCATAAAAACTGCATACTTCTGCGTTTATCATTTTGTCTCAATAAATCAAAAAAAAATAATAAATAATAAAAAATACTTGTATACAGAAAGGAAAATAAATGGTGTTAGTCCTTCACCTTCAGAACACAGGATATTATTCTTCTTCCTTCAGACAACATAAAAGAATTCCTGCAGTCTCTCCTTTCCATGGAACAATGTGAAAACTGGCACACTCTCACTAGAACCTTCTCTCACTGTGATCAGCAAGCTACTGATCACCACACCTCTCTGAGCCCCTTCGAGGAGCACTTTTTAAGTCAATCAGGGGTGACCTCATAAGTCATGTGACACCCTCATTAAGGCAAAAAGATCTACTGGAGCCTTTGGATACACCATACATATGTTTTACATCATCAAACAATGTGTTCAAGTCCTAATCATTTGAACATATGTTCATTTAATGCAGCACACCAAGACAGAAGGGAGCTAAATGCTTAATTATAGGGCTAATGATGTCAGAGCATTAGCTTAGTTCTCCCCCTCATGACATCACTCTCTCCTGGGTCTATAAAACCTGCAGTCTGTGGGCAGCCAGCCCTGTAGCAGCACCTGTCTCAGCTACTGAGGACCTATCTCAGTAAACAGGGTAACTATACTTGATATTTCTATGGAATCATGTTACCTTTTATACCTTTTTTCTTTTTTACTAGAAGAAAAGAACATTTATCTTGGAAACCCAAACAGACAAGGGCGCGCTCCTTTATCTGTTTGTTTTTGCAAGGGTATGACTTTCTATTCCAGAACCATTAAGAAGGCAGAATCAACATTTTCATTTGCAAAGGAGTTAGGATACACATGGCAGCTTAACTAAACAAAAACCATGACTCCTTTCTTCATTTGGAAACAGAAACCTAATGATAACTTTTTGAACAGCAGCCTTGGACTCTTAGCACACAGATACCTTTGTTTTCTTAATTATGACTAAGGAACTTGTGTAATGGGGAACATGTTTTAAGGATGTCTTTAAGACAAAAGGTGGGGTTCAGGCTGCATTTCAGACAAGGGATAGATAAGAATGAAGAGTATCAGGTTGGCCACCCTGATATGAATAAAAGAATAGTCAGAAAAAGGAAAGAAGATAGGAGAGAGTGAAAAGGAAGTTGAAATTTTAAGCTATGCCTGATGTTTGTTTATTAACATCCTAGCACATCTGCAAAGGCCCGTGACCAACTTTGGCAATTGTAGATCCGAAACTCCCTCCCACAGCACCCCTTGAAGCTGGAAGTTGTCACCCAGTGGAACTCCACGTTATACGTGGTAGAGAGGTTGTATGAACAATACAAAGCCAGCTCAGAATATCTTGTGATGTACACTAGCCATGACAGTTTCGGGGCCTCCGTGTCTATGACAACTGAACAGTGACACCTCATGGACTCTGTAATAATAATTTTGAGGCCTTTTGTACACGCCACACAGGCAGTGAGTGGTGAGTCTGCCTCCATTAGCCAATCAATTCCACTGCTGCGAGTGCTGAGGCAAACATTGGTGAATGTACAGTATAGCCTTGATATTGCTGGAGACAGTACTAACAGTGTGTTGCTGAAACACATGCTGACAGTATTCAACCAGAATAGTCACATCTTGAGCATTCAGCATAGTAACAACTTTGCAATAACAACAATGCTGGACCCACGATACAGACATGGAATTGTCTCAGTACTGGAGGACGGGCCTGAACAGGTAAAAAATGTCAGTGGGCAACTGGTGCAATTGGTTCATGGGGCACAGAAGTCACGTGCCAAGGTCAGCAAACTTCAGCAGCATAATCAGGCTGAAGGTGCACCTGGAGGAGTATCAAACATATCCTGCAAGGGGAAGGGAACTGCAGTTCCAGGTGGTCTGTCATCAAAAGTTAACCCGCTTTGGGAGGCTTTGTCCCAAGTGGGGATTTGTGACATAAATGATTCTGGAGAACAGGATGATGCATCAACCACTGGACTTAGTGCAGCACAGCGAATGGTTGAGTCATATTTGTCTGAAAACAGGCATCTGTGAATAACTGATGATCCTCTTTTATACTGGATTAGAAAGGTCAGTGAATGGTCAGAGCTGACTGCAGTGGCACTGAAGTACCTGACATGCCCACCCTCAAGTATAAGTGTCGAGAGGGTATTCAGCTCAGCAGGTGCAATAGTTCGGGGTCATCGTACAACCTTCTTTCCTGAAAATGTCAGTTTGCTGACAAGCATAAAAATGAATGAGAGGCGCATGCCAGCTCAGACTGCAACATCCGTATTCGTACCCCAGCTAGTCATGGTTTTGCTGATGTAGAAATGGACCATCCTGGTGGCACTGGCAGTGGCAGCATGAAATGGCCGACCACTGACTTAGATGATGACACAATGGAGAAAGAATTTCCCAGTGGTAAGAATTCAGACATAGATGACTGTGAGGGCAGCTTTCTTTATGAGGATGATGATGAGGTTAATGTTGGCAGGTTTTAACTTAAGTGGTTAAAAGGCTGTCACAATTGTTGTATGATACATGTTTTCTTTTTCATAATGTTAAATCAGTGTCCCACTCAGAGTTACTCAAATTCTATATATCACGGCACATTTGTAACACAGAGCACAATATATCCTGGCCCCGTACCACCACTGTAAGACTTCTATTAGACACTGACACTATAGGGAATGTCACCGTGTCCCCCTGAACCACCACCATAAGTCCGCTGTTAGCCACTGCCCCAGGGGGATTG
The DNA here is from genome assembly GCA_016271365.2 of Neoceratodus forsteri. NCBI lineage: Eukaryota > Metazoa > Chordata > Ceratodontiformes > Ceratodontidae > Neoceratodus > Neoceratodus forsteri. The sequence continues at coordinate 157,194,622 of CM057458.1, read as the reverse complement.
ACTTTGTGTGCTCCTCTGGACCATCACCATAAGACTGCTGTTAGCCATGGCCACCATAGGGAATGTCACTGTGTGCACTCCTGGACCACCATCATGAAACCACTGTTAGCCACAACCACCAAGGGTAATGTCTTTGTGTGCCCCCTGGACCACCATCATAAGACTGCTGTTAGCCACTGCCACCATAAGGAATGTCACCGTGTGCACCCCTGGACCACCATCATGAAACCACTGTTAGCCACTGCCACCAGAGGGAATGTCTTTGTGCGACCCCCTGGACCACCACCATAAGACTGCTGTTAGCCACTGCAACCACCACCAGATGCAGGAAGATGTGAGAGGGAATGTCATCATGTGCCTCAGCTATGACTACCTCCACCACCATTGTGATGATATTTTCCATTACATGTCTTGATCATGTCAAGGCAGAGGTAGTCAAACAGGAGATCACATCCATCAGCCACAGGCACAAGGCTTCTTACTATGAATATTATAAAGTGAGTATGTGTACTAATGTTTTTCATGCTATTCAACTTCTTTGAGCTGCAATGGTCAAACAAATACTGTCAACTTATTTAGTTTTTCTTACAGGTTAACAAATGACTCTCCACTGCTGAAGGTCTGTATCAATGGTACAGCATTACTGTGTACAGCAACCTATGGGATATCCATTTCCATACTGGTAAGTATATCAATTTTATTTAATCTGTTCCTTTTTTTTCATAAGAGTGCAACAAATCTGACTGAGGATTCATAAAGTAGGTGACATGTACTTCACAAAATATTTGCCCAACACATCATGCACTGTATTCCAAATTTGCAGCTACAGCCATGCCAGTGTTCACAAAAGTTTGACCCAGGTCATGTGACTTGACAAGATGTGGTTTTAAAATGTAACTTGAGTTAAGACACAGGGATATGTACACAGTGTATTTCTTGCAGCCTGGTACTAAATGTAATTGTGATCTGATGAGTTGGTGTTCTTGTGGCTTCACAGCTTGCTATCTGTGTTAATCCAAATACCTGAGGTGGAACAGCCACAGCTTAAACATAATGTGTTACTGCTGCAATCAAGTTGTACTACGTCCTTCATTTCTTTTTTTAGGAAACTTCCAGGTGCTTTGTTGTGTCATAGTTGCCTTATCCAAAGAACTTCAACATCATACCCCCCCCCCCCACGGGCTGGCAGACATGCAACAAGTAGAAGTCGTGTGAATCGATGATGACCATGACAATCATTACTGGACTGGAGAAGGATGAAGATAAAATCTGTGAAGAAGTAACCAAACAATAAACCATTAATGAGACCTACTTGCAAATATGATAATCCCCCCAAAAAAATACTTACCTTCATTGACTTGAGAGTATTCCATTTCCAGTTCCAACACCACAATTTCTCAAGCACTGGAATGCGCACACCAACAGTATGGGACCTGTGACAGAAAACAACACAATGAGTACATGTATATTTATGTCAACCCCCCAAGAAAATACGTATATGTATGTATCAACTCACCAAGGCTACTATTGGTGTACACACAAAGGACACCCTCCCTGTTGAGGTGATCGCAGCATGCTTTGGGCAACCAACAGTTCTCTCAGTGTCATCATATGTGATGGTACACTGAATGGCAATTAATGTTATCCCTTCTTCATATGATTTGGTGAGACACTGTGCATCATCACATCATCATCACAGTAAGGTCAATACACAGCAGCATTACATGTAATTGCAGTTACAGCAGCATTTCTTGTAATGCTCCCAATTCTCTTTGTTAGCACTGGGGAATTTTCTGGACACAAGGCAGTTGCATTTTGGGGATGCAAAAAAATTCTGGTGACTGTGTGTGCGCATTGCACGTATGACTGAGTGTGCCATTAATTCTGGGACACTTTGCATTTCATGTTACACTCTCATTTCACATTGTCAGCACTAGGGAATTTTCTGGACACAAGACAGTTGCATTTTGGGTGCACAAAAATTCTGGAGACTGTGTGTTGTGAGCACATAATGTCATAAATGATAAATTAATGTCTATTTCAAAAAATAAATATTTTTGGAGCCTCAGTAATGTTTACTTTCTGTCGTCCAGTGTTTGTCCAAAAGCAGGACTGAGCAGTGCAAGTATACTATGCTAAACTACATGTGTGCAGTCAGTGTTCTTCCTGTGTGTGCAGATACTGTCCAGCTTCATGCAAACATATATATGGTATGACTTATTGCAGTATGTAAAGAATATATAACGTATATTTTATTTGTACCATCATCATTACCTTTACCACCTCATTGCTCTCTTTATATTTTTTTATTTATTTCTTTGTGTCTAGGATTACAAAGTACCTTTGAGCCAAGGCTCTTTTACAAAGGTTCCACATCATGCTGGTTACAGGGTAACAGACACTAAAACATAAAACAGTTACAGGTACATGGTTTTATACAGTAACTTTGCTTGACAAAATCAGACCGAGTGATAAATAACTCAAGAAACAATAGGGGAAGAGGGCAAGAAGGGGAGAGGGCTGAGGGAAGGGAAGACATAGGTGCAGAGGGTCAGGGTGAGGTTGCCGAGCGGCCTTGTCAGGACAGACACAGGGCAAGTGCATTAGAAGTTACATTGGACAGGTAAGTGCAAGAAGAGAGGGCAGAAACTGACACCTATAAGGTCAGAAGCAGCGTAGGGAATGAAGATGTTATGGGGTGCAAGCACAGGTGGAGGTGCCAGTTATGGAGTGGTAGAGCTTTTTTTTTTTTTGAACGCTCCAAGCGTTGCTGTGGCTGAGGTGTCACTAGAGAGATATCTATCCTTTTCTGTCTTCCACTTCCCACCTTTCCTAGGTTTTCCTCTACCTTTACTGCTCTTCAATCTGCCATGGTATAGAAACGTCATGGTCATTACAGACATTACATGTGTGAATATTATGATGTATCTTTGTATACATTATTTGTTCTTACATTTGTACTGCTCTATACTTGGAGTAGCTATGCTGTACCTGTACCTGTATATGTATTAGTTATCTGTTGGCATTTCTGTATGACCGACCAGGCCCACCTTGGAAATGAACTTACTCAACGGTGTTCCACCTGGTAAAATAAAGACTGATTGATCGATTGATCATCAGCAGAGTAAGTGATATATTTTTTCAGAGGTCTTGGGCCACTGTGCATCTCAATCACTCACAGTGCACACATGATGTTGCAGAGATAATAGCACAAAAAGAGCATGCTTTTCAACAAATCATACCCAACAGACATTAAATATTGCTGAGGCACCCAAACTATGTTATGGTGTACAGACATTTTAAAGCTGGAATATATAACATGTCCTGCAGTCCACTGCCACCACACTGTGCAACCACTGGCACCATGTCATGTTGTGGTATACATCAACTTGCTAAAAAACTGACACTGCCAGTCTAAACTAGAAAGACATCACTTATTCCAGAACAAAATATGAAAAGAACTGTGGTAGCACAAAGTGTTGGCATTTGGCAGAGAGTGAATTGGACCTTATGTATTTTCTGACTTTATAGTGTCTGTACACCATTCGTCAAATATTTTGGGTGCTTCTCCGTTGCCAATACTTCATGTCTGTTGGGTATGGTTTGTTGAAAAACAGGGTTTTTGGTTGCTATATGATCTCCTAAAAGTCATGTGTGCACTGTATGACTAAGGTACACTCTGGCCAGAGACCTCTGAAAAAATGTCATATCACTTAGTCCGTTGATGATGATGGTACCAATAAAATATATGTTATAAATTCTTATCTTTATTCTTTATACCATAAACACTGCAACAAGTTAGCATATATATGTTTGCAAGAAACTGGACAATGTTTGCAGTCCACACACTGGAAAGAACACTGACTGCACACATGCAATTTACCACATTATACTTGCACTGCTCAGTCCTACTTTTCCACAACCACTACACAACAGAAAGTAAACATTACTGAGGCACCAGAAATATGTCAGGGTACACATTCTTAGCCTGGATTATAACAGAGCAGGGAGGGGGAGGCGTGTTTAATGTGGGACCCCCTGCTGGTCCAGCAGCAGATGGAGCATCAACACAATCTGCAATTGGTGTCTCTCTATGTGCTCCAACTGCTGCTGGACAGCACTCACCCTCTTGTTGTTCTCTTCTATTGTGGCCCACAACACAGCAAGATTGGCCTGAGTTACAGGCAGTGTGAGGTCCACTGGTGGTGGTGCTGGTGGTGGGGAAGCTGCTGCTGTGGCCCTCCTCTTGCTGTGGTGACACACAGCAGCACCCTCTGTCACTGCCACAGAAGGGCCAGCAGGTGGAGGCCTGGCCCATTCTGTGGCATCCTGCCACTCCACCTGGTGTGATTAACCATGTGGGTGCGCTGGCCTCCAGTCCCAAGGTGTTTTCCCCGGGGGCCATTGCATAACTCGGCACCACAAATGTGCCACCGTACCAGGCTGCTGTCCCTCCCTGACACAGTCTAATAACTCCCAAACTGGGGAGCTGCAGGGGGGAGAACGAGGCATGGGAGGGCCAGATGCACCGGCAGCAGCCTGGTCATGGCGGTGCTCAACCTCTGGCACATCCTGCTGTGGAGGTGGTGCAGTTGGAGCTGCTTCTGGTGGTGGTAGCAGACTTGGTGGTGGTGGTGGTGCTGCTGCTGCTGTTTCTGGGGGGGGGGTGGTGCTGCTGCTGCTTCCTGGGGGGAGCCAAGATTTTCAACTGGTCCAGCAGCACCTGGTTATGCCCCTTACGGATGTGCACTCCTCCCCTGCCAACTATGCTGCCACGTGGTCCCACTGGCCCCAGCACTATCCCAGACATTTGCTGACTTTCACTCTGTCCCTGGTCCATTTCAGCAACTTTAGTATTCAAACTCGACTGCCCTCCCTGCTTCCCTCTGTCCAAGCAACGGTGAGTTGACAGTCAACAATGACAACATGGAACAGTCACACACACAACACAGGCACACACAGTCAGACACACACAGACAATCAAAAACTTATAAAAGTAAAAAACAAAGAAATCAAAATCACAGAAATAAAAAATTAACTACAAAAACAGTACAAAAAACACAAAACAACAATATAGCTTTGAAAAAAGCTGTTGGGTGGGTTTTATATGATCTCTGGATTATCTGCTCCTCCTAACTACTACACAGACAAACTGCCTCCTCTCTCTACCTCTGCAAAGGAGAAAGTGAAAGTATCTGTATGCATGAGTCACTTCCTTCCTGCCTGGTTAAAGCATGTGACTTGTGTGTGGGGGGTGCCTATATTGTTGTCACTTCACCTTACTTCGCATTAAGGTGGAATGACAATGCAAAGTCATAATTACAATGCAAAATGAGTCTTTCACTTTGGCCACTCCGTGTAGCAGAACAACAATGCGAATTGCCCACTGTGCATTCACTTTGCCGGTGAAATTTAAATTTGCTGCATCTGTAGTGGTGGGAAGGGTACTTGGCAGTAAGTGGGAGTATGCTTTCCTCATGCCCCATTTGTAAAAAGAATTGGGAGGTGGGCAGAATAATTGACAGTGAGTGGGAGTTCATTTTTACAAATAGGGCATGTGGAAGTGATCGGGAGGTGGGTGGGTGGGATAATTGACAGTGGGTGGGAGTTTAATTTTACAAACAGGGCATGGGAAAGTGATCGGGAGGTGGGTAGGATAATTAGCAGTGGGTGGGAGTTTATTTTTTACAAATTAATCAATCAATCAAAATCTTTATTTAACCAGGAGATCAACTTGAGCAATGCTCATTTTCGAGGTGGACCTGGGGTTTCAGTACAACCAAATACAGTAACAGAGAGAAGCATTCTACAATGATGCACAATGAGAAACATTAGGTCTTTATACAACAGTGGCATATATGCATAGAGTAAGTGATAAGGTATATACAATAATAAAATATGTAGTCATAGAAGAGGGGTGCAACAGTTGGGTGCAGGCACAATTATTAATTATACAGTAAATAGTATACACCAGTGATAAAGGTAGGTACTACAAATCTAGTCTAGGGGAAAACTAGTGAGAAAGGAAACAAAAGGAGAAGTAATATTAGGTAGACCAGAACAACAATGAAGTCAGAGGAGGGGGAATAATGGGTAGGTAAGTGTATATATATATATATATAAAATACAGGGTAGGTAAGTGCATATATAAGTACTACTCACACTACACCCTATGGCTCTCCTACCCCTACTAATCACCTGCCCTTCTACTTCAAAGACGTTAATCTGCACAATGCCTGGACTCACATCACCAAAGCAATATCCAAGTCAAGGTCTTGTGGAGATTCGCTGGACCTAAAACTGCTATCCCTCACCCTGGATGAGGTTCTAGTTCTGTTAACACACATTCTCAATCTCTCCCTTAGCCTAGGTCAGTTCTCTGACAAATGGAAAGCGGCTACAGTTACAGCAGTCCACAAAAGTAGGGATAAGACCTTCCATGGGAACTATCAACCAATTTCTATACTACCACCTATCTCCAAGGCACTCGAATGCATAGTAGCCAACCAACTCATGGACTACCTGGATAAACACAATCTCCTATGTCAACAACATGGCTTCAGAATAAGACACAGTACCTCATCTGCTTTACTGGAATTCACTGGAGCACTTCACAGCACCTTGGATAGAGAACACTTAACCAGGGCAGTATTTGTAGATCTGACCAAAGCATTTGACACTGTCTACCATCGTCTGGTAATCCAACAACTCCAGCTTGCAGGACTGCCTCCTAACACAGTCGCATGGTTTGATAGTTATCTGCAAAACCGATTACAACGAGTCAAAATTGCAGGTGCACTCTCGGACCTCAGACCGGTCCGATCTGGAGTCCCCCAGGGGTCCATCCTGGGCCCGCTACTCTTCAGCCTTTTCCTTAACACCCTCCCAAAATCCTGCCCTGAACAACTCATCCTCTATGCAGATGATGCTGTAATCTTCTCCTCCCACAAGGACCCTGCGCTCCTGCAGATCAATCTTCAGCAAGGCTTTGCCACAGTGGAAAACTGGTTCAACCATCATAAGCTGGTCCTCAACCATAAAAAAACCAAAGTCATGCTCTTTAACAGCCCTCAAAACAGGCATAGCTCTCACGATCTCGCTATCTCAACTGGCATTGGAAGCACCCTTTATCAAGTGCAGTCATTCAAATAGCTAGGGATATCCCTGGACTCAAATCTCTCCTATGGGGTACACATAGACAATGTTGCCAAAGCTGCACATTTGTGCCTAGGCCTACTATACCAACATAGACAGCATCTTGTGGCTGAAGCACTGAAGATCACCATCCAGAGCTCAGTGGTCTGCATCATTGACTACCAACTAATCATCTATGGCTCTGCCTCTGCCACTGCCCTCAGACGAATATCAACATCACTTAACAAGGCCTGTAGGCTCATCTTTGGTGCTCACCGTCTCATGCATACATGTTACTTGTATGCCCAATCTGGATGGCTTTAACTTTCCAACCGCATAAAGTACCTAACCTGCATCATGGCAAAGAAAGTAACCATGGGCCTCGCTCCACCAGGAGTCCAAGCTTTGCTGAGTTCAAGACAAAAGCTGTTGCACCTCCCAGGGCCAAAGATCCTTTGTCCACAGAATGCCCAGCTGGCTAAATGCGCTCAACCCTGACATCTCCTCCACTACCACCCTTGGCTCATTCAAATCTAAACTCCACCTCCATCTCATTAACTCTAGCTCCTGTGACTGCTACCTATAATCTCCTCAGCCCACTCGTTTTGCCTCTCCTACTAGCACTTACTACATCTCCCTCTTTTTCCCACACCACCCCTCCTTTTTTTTCCTCTCCTGACTCTCCCCCTTCCCCCCTCCACTTCCCACCTTTTAAGCACTTTCCCGTTATGTTAACTAAGTTCAGTCTGCTCCTAGTTGTTGACAATGCCTCAAGGCTGTGATTCCTGTCCAATTCAACCATTCCCCATGTTTTTATCAGCATTTCCTCTGCCTGCTACCTTTCCCTCTGCTACTCAGTGTTCTCCTGTGTTCCCATTGTCTACAATCAGCTTATTCTATCTTTTGTCTTGATCTACCATTGTAACCAAATATGCTGACCTATTTACTGTATTGTACTTATTTACTGTATTTTGTATTGTATTTGTTCTCTGACATGGAACCTTTGTAAAAGAGCCTGGCTCAAAGGTATTTTGTAATCTTAGTTGCAAATAAAATAAAATATATAGTAATGAATGAGGGATGCCCCTGATGCTAGGGTTATTTGGTTCAGAACAGTGAGATTCTAAGCGTAAGGGTGATTTTAGAGATCTAGGTCAAGGGAAACAGGTACAGGTCTCCCTGTTGTGACGCAGGTATAGGGATTTAAAGGTGGCTAGGCTGATGGGGTGAGTTATTTTCAGTGTTTTTTTGCAGATTATTCCATAATTTCAGTAACACATAGCTTAAGGACGCCCTGCCAAATCATGATTTGGCCTTATACACAGACAAGGAGATAAGGGAAGTACTTCTCAGAGCATACCTACCAAGTGTGCATAGTGGAAGGCAAGCAGAGATATAGTGGGGCAGTTTATTAATGATAGCTTTGTAAGTCCAGGTTGCTGCATTTCTATGTCATCCATCACTGAGAGATGACCATCCCACTGCAGTGTACAAGGAATAATTTTGTGTAGAATAAGAGAGACCTGTGATGAACCTCAATGCATGATGGTAAAGTGTGTCAAGTTTGGCTAATGCACTGGCCGGACCCTGGCTGTATAAAAAGTCTGTGTAATCTACTAATGACAGAAAGGTAGTTTGAACCAGTCTCAGCTCAGCTTAGCATCTCTTGTGAGAAGATTACTGATCCTAAAGAAAAGACCAAGTCTCTGCCTGAGCTTCTTCATCAGTTCTTCTATATGGTCAGTGAAGGAAAGTCTATGGTCTAACCAGACCCCCAGGTATTTGAACTTTGTTACATTTTCCAGCTGTTCACCAAGGATAGTTGTGATTTGTAGAAGCAACCCTGCTGCAACAGGATTAAGGACAAAAGAAAAGGGTGAGAGAACAATTGCTTTGTTTTTTGTTTTGTTTTTTGCATTAAGAAGTAACTTCCGGTTCAGGAGTTGAAGTTGGAGCAGGTTGAATTCGCACTGAAGAACTTTACAAGCAGCGTCAGGAGTAGGGCTACTAGCATAGAGTACTGTGTCATCAGCAAATAAGTGTATTTGCGCTCGTTTGATTGTGTCATTGATGTTGTTAATATAAATGGCAAAGAGTAAGGGGCCCAGGATAGAGCCTTGCAGCACACCCCGCAGAAGAGGTTTTAGTGGAGAAACTTACCCTTCCGCTTTGACTTGCTGGAGTCCGCTAGAGAGATAGCTAGCAAACCATTGTAAGGATAACAAATCCAATCCAATATCCCGGAGAGATGAAAGGAGCAAACTATGGTCTACAGTGTCAAATGCTTTACTTAAGTCCAAAAATACTGCGCAGACAAAGTTTTTGTTATCCAATTCATGTTGCCAGTCGTTAGTCACCTTGGCTAGGGCTGAAATTGTACTATACCGTGCTGTAAAGCCTGATTGTAACGGGTTGAGAATTTTAGCTGTGTCAAGGTGGTTACGAAGCTGGGTGTTAACAATTTTCTCCAACATCTTTGACAGGATCGGCAGGAAGGAGATTGGCCTATAATTGTTAAGGTCACTGCGGTCACCTGACTTGTACAGAGGGACAACATGAGCTGTTTTCCAAATGGGTGGAAGGTCACCTTGTGACAGGGATAGGTTAAACAGATGTGTGATAGGAACAACGAGGACCTGGAAGCTGACCTTTAAGAAATACGGGCCTTCGTGGTCCGCTCCGGCATTTTTCCTAGAGTCTAACTGTAGCAGAAGATCTTTGACTTCTTCATGTGATGTAAGCTGTAATGACAATGTTGGGCTAACAATTTCAGAAGTGTTAATTTTATAAGCAGAGGGAGTAAACTACTACTGAATTTGCTTTTCACTGTGTTAGATCACTGGAATAGAGACCTAGTATTTGTAAGGATATTTTTTGCACCTTTTAGAACTGTACTTTGACTGAGGTTTGATTTTATTATTATTCATGGGTTCAGTGGAGGGATTGTGTATTCAACCCAGACAGAGCAGACTACCTTCACAAAAAGGCCTACTTACATCACAGGTGTGACACTAGTCAGTCAAGGGTTTCTGGGTGGAGTTTTTCAGTACTGCTTAAGAGGTTGGGAGTTTAAACTCAGAGGGATTGAAATAACTGTTTACTGTTTCTTTCCTGGTGTACAGCTGCCTTGTTTAGGGGCTGATTGTTTTCAGAGCACAAATTGCCAGGCTGTATTGGGGATGAGGAAGTGTACCTGTGTTTGACTCAGCTGTTTGATTTTTTCTCTGTTTGTTTAGCAGGGTGATTTCTCTGTTGAATTGTTGTGTAGGTTGTCTTGCTGATAGGAAGGTCAACACTCATCATAGTGGTGGTTCAGAGCTTTCAGCTGATTGTTTTGAGAGGGCACAGTTTGAGCCCAAATCCCTCCTTTCCCACACCCCACCCACCCCGGTATCATTTCCTTTATACCAGAGGTTCTGACATTATTTCCTCACACAGGGAAGGTGCATACCACTGTCATATCCTTTCCTGAACACTGCACTGACAATATAAGCATACACATTATATAATATATGTGTGTGTATATATATATATATATATATAAAACAAACCAATAACTGGAAGGAGAGAGAGAAAAAGACAAGATAAAAAAAAACTTACACAGGATAAACAGGAAGATAGACATGTGGGGAGTAGTGCAATGTACTGGCTATGGGGCAGCAGTCTTCCGGGAGTCTTTCTGGAGGCTCAGATGCTGCCCTATTTGCAGACAACTCTCTGCCCTGAGAGAGGAGATTGCCCATCTTCAGGCCACACTGGACAAGTAGTAAGGGAACCTCTCCCACCCAGGGAGCACTAGGGCCACCACCACTGCCTCAGAGAGTGCCAAGAAAGTGCAGCAGTTGGACCACAGTGGGCTCAAGGAGGGTGAGGGTGGTGGAACAGAGGCACATCCAGTCAGTTGTACCACTCCACAATCCAGACACCATTCTGGGGGAGCATAATTTCCCTATGGATGCGCCCACAGAGGAGATTAAGGAGGTTGAGGACAACCGCCAAAAGGGAGGCCAACAGGAAGGAGGCAGAGGACACCACAGGGAAAGAAAGCAGCTCCTGGTGGGGGACTCAATTATTAGGGGGATAGAACTGGGGGGAGCAGGGAAAACTGAAGTAAGGTGCCTGCCTGGTGCCATGGCTTGGAGGGACAGGAAGCGCATCCTCAGGATCACAAGAACAGCTGCATGGGAGACTGAGCTGGATGTCATTGTCCACCTAGGGATGAATGACTTGGCTCAACATGAGATCAGAGCAGTGCAGGAGGACTTTGTGGAGTTGGGAGGGCCTAAGACAAGTAGCACACACAGTATCCTTCTCAGAGGTGCTGCCTGTTCATGGCATGGGTGAGGTGAGGTACGCTGCACCATGCGATTCAATGAATGGTTGAAAAAATGATATGAAGCACAGGGGTTTGGCTTCATTGGGGACTGGGGATCCACCTGGAGGGATACCAGCCTATACTGGCAGGATGGTCTGCATCTGTCCAGGAAGGGAAGAAGTCTTTTGGACAATCAGTTTAAATGCTTCATTGGCAAGCTTTTAAACTAGTCAAGGGGGGAAGCACTGATAAGCAATAGGGAATTCCCAGCCTCCCTCTACAAAACAGGGTACTAAATGAGGAAAAGACCAAGGCAGAAAGGTCAGTGGGGGATGTTGCTACAAGAGGAAAAGCCATCAAAAAATGGAGAGCAATGACTACCAATGCCTGTAGTCTGGGTAACAAGCTTCCTGAATTAGTGGCCTTGATGGAGGAGGAACATCTGGATATCGTGGCAGTCACAGAAACATGGTACACAGAGAACCATGACTGGGATGTAAACATACCAGCATACACTATCTACAGGAGGGACAGGGAGGGTAAAAGAGGAGGAGGAGTAGCTCTCTACATAAGGGAAGGAATCAAAGCAACAGAACGAAAGGGTAAACAGGGAGGAGAGGAAGCACTGTGGGTCAATTTGGAGACAGGCAATGGCACCACAATCCACACAGGGGTTGTATACAGACCCCAAGGAAATGATAGAAAGTATACTTAGAATGGCAGAAAAAGGGTAGATATTGCTGATGGAGGATCTGAATATGCTGGATGTTAACTGGAGTGCAGTTGCAGCAGCCACTTCTAAGAGTGGGGTTATTCTAGATGCCCTACAGGGAGCATGCCTTAGACAACTAGTATTGGAACCCACTCGAGAGGAAGCAGTCTTAGACCTGGCACTCTCAAATGGAGATGAAGAGAGGATCACAGATGTAGAAGTGGGTAGCCATCTGGGAACTAGCGACCATAGAACAGTATGGTTCACGATAAACACAGCAGTAGAGTCAAGCCATACAAAGGCAAAAGTACTGGACTTTAGGAGGATTGACTTTGACAAAATGGGTGAGTGCCTAAGGAATGCACTAGCAAATGGGCAGGAAGGAGGGGTGGAAGAACAATGAGGAATAATCAAGACTGCCATTGCAGAGGCAAAAAGCCTTTTTGTGATGCAAATAAACAAAACAAAACGATGTAAGAAACCACTATGGTTCTCAAAGGAGGTGGCAGGGAAAGTTCAAGAGAAAAAGAAAGCATTCAGGAAGTACAAGGAGTCACAGAAGGAGCAGGACAGAGAATTGTATCAGTTAAAGCAAAAGGAAGCTGGGAAGGCAGTCAGAACAGCAAAGGCCCAAACCAAGGAAAAGATAGCCAACTCAGTTAAGAAGGGGGATAAAACCTTTTATAGGTACATCAGGGAGCGAAGGAAGACCAAGGGAGGAATAGTGAGGCTTAATAAAGGGAGGAGGGTGGGCAGAGGGTGACTGTGAAAAGGCAGAGACACTAAACAAATATTTTTGCTCAGTATTCACAAATGAAGAGGTACCTAAACCAAACAATAGAAACACTCTGGATACAGGAGTTGATATCAGCCCATTTACAGAAGAAAGGGTTCTGAAAGAACTCTTAAAACTGAAGGTAGGTAAAGCAATGGGACCTGATGGGATTCATCCCAGAATTCTAAAAGAACTAAGGGTAGAACTAGTGATACCACTGACTACCCTCTTTAACAAATCATGGGAGGATGGGGTGGTACCCAAGGACTGGAGGAGGCAGATGTGATTCCCTTCACAAAAGTGGGAGCAAGGCAGAAGCAGGAAACTACAGACCTGTTAGTTTAACCTCAGTGGTAGGGAAAATGATGGAATCACTCTGAAGGAAAGAATTGTCGAGTATCTAGAGGCCAGAGGACACAGGACCCAAGGCAGCATGGATTCACAGCGGAAGGTCATGCCAGACAAATCTGATAGATTTCTTTGACTGTGTGACCAAAGTAGTAGATCAGGGAGGGCTGTGGACATGGCCTACCCAGACTTTAGCAAGGCATTTGACACAGTCCCACACAAAAGATTAATATACAAGTTAGCCAGCCTGGGAGTGGGTCCCAAGATGACAGCCTGGGTAAAGAATTGGCTGGAGAATAGGACACAGAGAGTAATGGTAAATGGAGTCCACTCTGAAGGAAGGGGGTTACTAATGGGGTACCTCAGGGTTCAGTATTAGATGGTCCTCTTCAATGTCTTTATAAGCTGACATTGCAGAGGGACTGAAGGAAAGTATGTCTCTTTGCAGATGACATAAAGATCTGCAACAGAGTTGATGCACAAGGTGGGTGGAAAGGATGAGAAGGGACTTGGCAAGGTTAGAGGAATGGTCAAATATATGGCAGCTTAGATTCAATGCTAAGAAGTGCAAGGTAATGCACCTGGGAAACAAAAAATCAGGGGAAGAGTACACAATGGGGGTGAGATACTAACAACAACAAAAATGGAAAGGGACCTGGGGTAGTCATATCAGATGACCTAAAGGTGGGCAAGCAATGTGAGAGGGCAGCAAGGAGTTGGGGGATACTGGGATGCATAGGGAGAGGCATCACCAGTAGAAACAGGAAGTTATTATCCTCTGTACAGACAGCTGGTGAGACCCCATCTGGAGTACTGCGGCAGTTCTGAGACCCAATCTCTGCAAAGACATAGACAGGATGGAAGCTGTCCAGAGGAGGGCAACTAAAATGGTGCAGGGTCTGCACTGGAAGACATATGAAGAGAGACTTAAGGAGCTTAATATGTATAGCCTCGAGGAAAGGAGGGAGAGGGGAGACATGATAGAAACTTTCAAGTACCTCAAGGGAATCAACAAAGTCCAAGAGGGTAGCATCTTTCAAAAAAAGAGGTGTGCAAGAACAAGGGGGTACAATCTGAAGATGGGGGAGGCGGCTCAGAGGTAACGTAAGGAAGTATTTTTTCACAGAGAGGGTTGTGGATGCATGGAACGGCCTTCCGGAGGAGGTTGTGGAGTCAAAAACAGTGGTGGAATTCAAGCATGCATGAGACAGTCATAAGGCAATTCTAGGGGGTGGGGGTAGGAAGAAGTAGGCTGCTGGTTAACTAGGATCTGCAGCTTATCCATTAGGTAGGGAAATGGGCAGACTGCGGCCAAGCTGTCCTTATCTGGTCACCAAATCTATGTTTCTGTATGTTAATCTCCTAAAGACATAAACAGGATGGAGGCAGTCCAGAGGAGGGAACAAAATGGTTCAGGGTCTGCACTGGAAGACATATGAAGAGAGACTTAAGGAGCTTAATATGTATAGCCTCGAGGAAAGGAGGGAGAGGTGGTACATGATAGAAACTTTCAAGTACCTCAAGGGAATCAACAAAGTCCAAGAGGGTAGCATCTTTCAGAAAAGAGGTGTGCAAGAACAAGGGGCACAATTTGAAGATAGAGGAGGGGGCTCAGAGGTAATGTAAGGAAGTATTTTTTCACAGAGAGGGTTGTGGATGCATGGAACAACCTTCCGGAGGAGGTTGTGGAGTCAAAAACTGGTGGAATTAAAGAATGCATGGGACAGTCATAAGGCAATTCTAGGGGGTTGGGGTAGGAAGAAGTAGGCTGTTGGTTAACTAGGATCTGCAGCTTATCCATTAGGTAGGGAAATGGGCAGAGTGGGTGGGCCAAGCGGTCCTTATCTGCCATCAAATTCTATGTTTCTCTGATGGTATGAGTACTTTGAGTCCTCACTCCAAGTTGAGAATGGAGCTCATTGGTGGGAGAGGAGTCGAAGGCAAGCCCTGCAGTGGCAAAATGATTGTTGAGAGAGTCAAGGATTGTCCTTTTATCAGAGATTATGGAATTACCAGTCAGTATTTTAGCTAGCAGCTGATTACCAGAGGTATGGCCTTCTATATCCTTGATTATTCTCCAAAATTTGGAGGAACACTTAGATGAGAGCTCTGGCTGTGATCGGTAGAAATTTGCTTTAGCGTCTCTAGTCATTTTAGTGCAAAGGTTCCTTGCTGTTCTGAACAAGTTCCAGTTGTTTACAAGATTAGTTTTTCGGGCGATTTTCCAGAGTGCATCCCTATTTTGCAGGGCATTTTTTAGATTCTCTATAAACCACCTACAGGGTTTACTTCTGGTGCGGACTTTCACAAGAGGGACATATTTGTTTATAGCACCTAATACAATCCCAGAGAAGATGTCTAACACCGCGATCAGAGATTTGGCTAAGTAAAAGTCCTGCCACTGCACAGAGTCTCTTATCTCTGTGATAAACCCATTTGTATCAAAGTTACGTGTACACCTTTTAAAGGAAAATTCCAATCCTGGTGTAGTTTTGTGGACTGACCTTACACATGCAATAAGACAGTGATCACTGATGTCAGAAAAGAAGACACCAGCATGAGAGAAAAGGTGTGGCTTGTTAACTAAAATTATATCCAACAGAGTACTTTTGCTAGGGTTGCTCTTTTTAGGACTTGTGGTTTCACTTATAAACTGTGACAGCCCAAGAGAGTCACAGACTGTTTTTAGTGGAGCAGATGCGCAGGAGTGCCAGTCTAGGCTGAGGTCCCCTAGTATAATAAACTCTGTGGATGCAGAACACATTGTGTTGCAAAGATGTTTTAGCAGCTGCAATCCGACTGATGGGGGCCTATAGCAAACTATTACAGAAATTGAAACTCCAGCTGCAGCTTCAATTTTCAATGACAGGTATTCAAACTCATTTGGGACTGAGGTAGAGTCAATAATTGAAACAGGAAATTTATCCTTGACATATATGGCTACTCCACCCCCTCTGGTCCGCCTGTCAGTTCTAAGGAGAGAATAAGAGGGGAGGTTCACCTCGTTATTAGTGGTTGCCGATCTGAGTCAAGTCTCTGTGACTACTAAAACATCCAGGGTGGTATGAAGTACCCAAGCCTGTATGGATGTCATTTTATTTAGCAGGCCGCACACATTCACATGCAAGAAGCTTAACCCCTTAAGTTTCTTTAGGTTGGCAGGGGATATAATGGCAACAGGGTGTCCTGGATTAAGCTCAACATTACCTGAGCAGTACAATAACAATAGCAGATGTTTTCTGCACAGACCTGGGAGGAATTTAGACACTTTGATCCTTCCAGATTCACCGGGTTCATGAGAAGTCCTCGGGAGAGCCTTGGGATTAACACCTAGCTGACCTAGCATTGCATATAGTAACGTCTTTGTAGAGAGAAGCAAGTGGAATTGTGGAATGAATATTGATGGGGCCATGCCCCAAGGGGATGGCATTGTAAAAGTTCCTGCGTGCCACGGTAGGTGAGGGGCCGACTGTAGGACAGGTAATTTTAGGGCACACATAGACTTCTCTACAAGAATGAGAGTGTCCATGATAGGCAACTAAAGATAGGAATCATACTCCAGCCTAGACGAGTCTTAAATGAACGAGTATGAGTCCATAAAACACAGGGTGAGCACGGACATGCAAGGAATCAGATAAAGTGCCCTCATGCTGACACATGTACCCAGAACTCACTACTTGGATTTATTTTTAGAGAGAGTGATTATCAGAGGGAAGAACATACACTGTTGTTTGTTGCTTCCACTACCTGTGGGTGATAAAGCTTGGGGGCAGATTTCCCAAAAAACTCACTTAGCCAAGTATATAACGACAAAATAGCGCTTTGTGCCTAGAATAGCTTATATGTGTGGAGGACTAGGCAGTGGCAACTATAGTAGACTTATAGAACTGAGGCTTAAGGAAACTAGTGCAATAGGAGGGCGGAAAATGGAATGGTTAAACCAACAGAAAAGTAGTCTGGATAAGGAGGTGGGGATAGTGCACATTTAAAGGTGGCCTAAGGAGGGGGTGGGCCAAATTTCAGCATGAACAAGGAGGACAAGTCCCAATCTGGAGGAGCCACAGCTCTGGGCTGATGTGGAGGAGCCACGGCTTTGAGCCTATTTCTGTACCTGAAGGGCAGACTCTGGGGCGGGTAGCATGGCTCCTTGTGCCATGGAGGTGCTTGTGTTGGGATCCTGACTGTGGCAGCAGTCTAAGCCTGCAGGAGCTTGTGGACACTTGCAGAGAAAAGGACAGATAATCAGATAAATCTTCCGTGGAAAG
Organism: Neoceratodus forsteri; assembly: GCA_016271365.2. NCBI lineage: Eukaryota > Metazoa > Chordata > Ceratodontiformes > Ceratodontidae > Neoceratodus > Neoceratodus forsteri. The sequence continues at coordinate 157,177,073 of CM057458.1, read as the reverse complement.
TGGGTGGGTTCAAAATACAAAAAGGTGCTCACAACCTGGACACAAAAAAATTGTGTCCTAAAATGGTGGGTGGCCTCAGACAACCGCAGGCGCCGTCTAGATCTAGAGGAACACAAAAGAACTGAGATGGGAGGCGGGTAGACAGGAGTGAGATGAGGATAATTACACAAGCAAAAAAAGTTTTAGGAGTAAAAGCTGAGGATAATTGCACAAGTAAAAAAGATTTAGGAGTAAAAGCTGAAGTCAGGTAGATGAAGATAGAAAGAGGTAATGAACTTAAAAACATTCTATTGGTTACACAGTCTTACAATCAGTTCTGCATAAAACGCAGCACACAGTGAAATTACAGTACACAGTTCTGACATTTGTAACACAATTACCCCATTGCAGATTTTGGAAATAGAAAATCTAAGGTACGGCTGTAGAGCCTGCAGAATCTAGCTGTAGGGGGGTTGTCCACTCTGGTTAGAGGACAGTTCACTGTATAACCCAGAAATCAGGCGCAATACGGGGAAGGGACTGTGAACTATGTGCTACCAAGGGACAAACCAAATTAGGTAAAATAATTGCACAATTCAAGGGGCAGGGAGTGAAAAATGTATGAAATTCTAAGGCTACAGGGATGAAAAATCCCGGGCTAAGGTAGCCAAGCAATCAGGACTCTAGGCGGGCTGGCAGACAATAGCAGCTTACCTTTGAGTTGGCGCCAAAATTACAAAATTAGAAATGGCAACATAAGCCCCAAATTTCAGCATGAACAGGGAGGACAAATCCCAATCTGGAGGTGCCACAGCTCTGGGCTGATGTGGAGGAGCAATGGCTTTCAGTCTATTTCCTTACCTGAAGGGCAGACCCTGGGGCGGGTAGCATGGCTCCTTGTGCCTTGGAGGCGCTTGTGTTGGGTGTGACATGGATAGCCAGTTCTGAGTGCTGTATCATTTTTTTTAATATAAAATGTATTACTGACTGTCTCTGCTGAAAATCTGGTGCTTTAGGAGTGACCTCGCCCCCCCCCCGGTTTCAGCTGAAAGATGAAAAGCCATGAGAAAATGCTGAAACAGCATGTGAGATCACACACACACAGGTTTTAGAGACAATGTGGTGCATGGAAGGCCTTAATCAAGGGTCTCCTGTTTTTCTGAGTTAATTACAGCTGTAGTTGCTAAGATGGAAGATCATATCCGTCTTATGACGGTTCCAGAGGAAGAAAAACAGGTTGTGATGTATTAGTGCGAAAATCATAAAGATGCTTTCATGTCCTGGAAGGGGGAAGCTTATCATTGAGATCAAAGAGATGTCATTTGCAGAACATGAATCATGCTGAGGTTGCAGAATTTTATACTGAGAAAAGACATCCTGTTTTTATAGATATATGTTTTTTATATATTCTGACAGGGAGGAGCTAGGTGACCTCATGCAAAATAGGTGGGGAGAAAACAGCTTTTTTAATTATTATTCTGTTTTCCTTCAGAGACACTTTTATCTAGACTCCGACAAGGACACATCTGTGAGCACTTTAAGCAAGTATTAACAGACTAAGTACTGTAGTAGGAATTGCACTGTTTAAACCTTGTTCTTTTAAAAGATTTGTATGTCTTGTGATATAACAGTTCTGTATTTTGTGTTTGACTTATTTTTATCTATTTTTAGTAAAAACTCTTTTTAGAGCTTACTTGGCCTTTGTTTTTCCTTCACTTGTAAAAAGAGTATATATGGTTATAGCAGACATGAAGCATAAGCTTGAATGGTGGTACCAAATTGGAAAGAAGCGTTTTAAATCTGAGGTCTTTATTAAAGTTTTTAAAGAGTTCATCTCTGTATACCTGGTTAGGTGCCCGTAGGCAAAGATATCTGGCCCCCCAAAGACAGATATATCTGAGACTGTGCATTGGGTATGCTAGCAAGAGGTTCACTGTTTGAATCCTTCCAAGACTTGAGACCAAAGGTTGATCCGAACTCACAAAACAGACAAGAGGGTTACCTTGTTCTGTTAAACTGTTCACAAGACTGCACTCAGAGGTTGGCACTTTGGGAGTAGAGGGCCTGACCTGCTGAGTGGGTTTGTGACAGACTGGTTGGCAGCAGTGGCATAATTTTGGTATTACAAGCTTGTATTGTTCTGTGTCAGCTGAGACCGTAAGCTCTCTTGCAAAGAAAGAAAAAGACAGAGTTTTATTTTAAAAAGGAAACCAAACTATATATCACTTGGCATACAGTCAATTTCCTACCCATTTTATTTTTTTTCCTAAAGTGCAAGTCAGAGTAGCTGTAGTCAGGGAAGAAGATGGCTTCTGACTACAGCAGGCACACTGTAGATTACTTGAAACAGTTGTGCGGGGACAGAGGAGTCCCGTTCAATGTGACAGCCAAAAAGCAGAACCTCATAGAGGCCCTGATGGTAGCAGATACCCAGAGCAGCAAGTCACAGACCATGACTGAAAGGGACCAGACCTTGAACGTGGCAGGACTAGCGGCCAGTGCTGTGTCCAGATCTGGTGAGGATGACAACAGGGCCACTGTCAGTGAAGGGCCACAGCAGCAGGAGAAGATCACCAGTATCCTGGATCGAGAAGTACTCAGGCTGCAAATTGAGTTGCGCAGGATGGAGCTGGAGTACCAGAGGGAGAGGGAACGACAGAAGAGGGAGGTGAAAGAGAGAGGTGGAAATAAACAACGAGAGGTGGACCATGAGGCAGAGAGAGAATGGAGAGACGCTGACCATGTGGAGCAGGAGCACCAGAGGCAACACGAACTGGAGAAGATACGACTCCGACCAGCGGCACCAGAGCAGGTAAGTGGCTTGGGTTTAACTGGGACTGCAGGACTGGGTGACAAATCGAACTCCAAATTAATAGCTGAGTTTAAAGGGGGGACATGGATGCATTTTCAAAAGTTTGTATTCAGGCTAAAATTCCTAGAGAGTCCTGGAGCTTCCAGCTATCCCTGCTACTTACCGGGAAAGCTCAGGATGCATTGGGTCAAATGGACAATGGGGACAGCAATGATTACAGCAAGCTAAAAGCTGCACTGTTAAAAAAGTTTGAATTAACTGCTGAATCATACAGGGCTAAATTCCGAAGCTCAGGAGAAGCCCTGATATGAGCTACGAGGAGCTAGCCATGAAACAACGTCAGTTTTTAAAACATTGGTGGAAAGGAATTGAGGCAAACTCTGTTGATAAAATTGAAAATGTGATTTTATTAGAACAGTTTTATTGGGCTTGCCCAGCAGAGCTAAAAACCTGGCTAGAGGACCGAGATCACAAAACAGTGCAAGAGTCTGCTGAACTCTCAGACCACTATGCCAAGAGCAGACCTGCTCTGAGTGCAAATGGGGTGGGCGTGGCAGTGCAGAAAGGGAAAAGCGTGCCTTCAGGGCAGCTAAAACCCTCACTGCCTCCACTGAAACCAGTTAGCCCCAGGTTTCAGAGAAAAGATTTCTCTGAGAGAAGAACTGAATGTTGGTTGTGTAAGGAAACTGGGCATATTGCCAGACGGTGTCCCAAAAAGGCAAGCCATAATACACAACCAGGTACTAGAAAAGAAGTGGGTTGTTTGTGTGCCCCTGGAAGCATGCCAGTGAACATGAGGGAACACATGCACCCTGTCATGGTGAATGGTGTACAGATGCAGGGGTTAAGAGACACAGGGGCATCCCTGACGTTAGTAAAGGGGGATCTGGTACAGCCTGGTCAGCTTATACCAAATAAATACGGCACTGTCCAAGGGCTCACTGGTGAAGAGAAAACATTGCCACTGGCCAGTGTTCTCCTGGACTGGGGAGAAACAGGGGGAACTGTGCAACAGGTGGTTGTAGCCAAAACATTAGCAGTGGATGTAATCCTGGGTAACAATCTCCAGCAGAGGATGGTATGTGCAGTTACCCGTAGCCAAGTGGCAAGGGAAAATAGTAGTTCGCCGAACCCCACAGCAACCAGTGTGGAAACCACTGAGAAGCTGGTTCCCTAGCCTGTGTCTCCAGAGGGGGAGACTGATAAAAAGGGGGTAGAAATTTCCCCGGTAGCAAGTGACCACATAACTACGGAAGGTTACTCTAAAGAAGGAGGAGTGACCCATTGTCAGAGGGTTGGGATTGACAGTGATCCCGAGGGCCCTGACACCAATGCTAGGAACCCTAGTTTAGCGACTGAAGGGGACCTGTCCCATGCCTTGGGAAAGTGTGAGGGGTTTGCAGCTGCTCAGAGGAGTGACTCTAGTTTAGAGAAGCTGAGGGCTTGGGCAGACTCGGACAGTGCACAGGGAGGTGACAGCAAACATAAGGTTTATTGGGAAAATGGACTTATGTATACTCAGGCAGTACAGACAGAGGGAGGGATACTAGGCAGGCAACTTGTCGTTCCCCAGGGGTAGACCCCGGAGCAGTCGTTGCCAGTTGGAATCATTGGTTGCAATTCAATACAGTTGCAATTAGTTGCGATTGCATTGAATTGCAGTCATAATATAGTGGAGTTGCAATCCACTGCAGTTGACGATTCCGTAACCTGTCCAGATTTTCATTTCTGTGCTGCAGTGTATTTTCTCTTTCTTTCCTGGTGGGGTGGGGGGAGAGAAGGAGGCCGGCGTGGTGCGAATGTCTAACAGTCCACAACAACCTGCTTTGAGCCTTACAACCAATAAAATGCACCCTTGACTCCTTGGCAAGAAGCATTCACCAATTGGGATTGGTAGAAGGAGTATCCATGAGCTTTACAGTGTCTGTGATTGGCTGCACTATGTGGTGGGGAAGGCATGTTTAGGTAGGAGAGTGAGAGGAGAGGAGGTATCTGTGTCCATTGGGATGTCAGCAAAGAAGGAACGAGCAACATGTTCTTCATTTTTGGCAGGGTCGAAGTTCGGCAGGTGAGCGGCTCGGCTTTTATTTTTAAATAATTTGTCCAGTGCCAGGTCAGAGACTAGTGCTGTGTGGCTGTGTAGGACCTGGTCATCCAGTAAACCAGGCAGCTGTGGCACAGTAATCATGACAGGGCAGTGAGTCAGTGGTGGTCATGTGGTCAGGCTTGTTTGGGCCCTTGACTGAGGTGGGCGACTCTCTCACTTGCTCAGTCGATCAGGCGGTGAGAGTCTCTAGTAATTTGAGTCAGTGAGGATTGAGTGGTGGGTGCGTAGTATTTCCACTTCACTGAGTGCCAGAGTGGGATCTGGGGACTGACTGTGTGAGTTGGTTGGGGAGGAGGGAGCACACACTGTGCCATGCACTGAGAAGTACAGCGGCAGCCTGAGGTGAAGAGCCAGCCACCGCCACCTGACGCCAACCTGAATCACCCAACCTGATCGAGAACTGAACTGGCAATAGGGCAGGCTACAGCAAGGCAAAGCAAGCAAGCAATGTATGTAATATGTTGGGGCAGCCTGTGCTGGGCAGTGGTCAGTAGGGAGTAGGAGTCACCATAGGCAGTCTCTCAGAGAACTAGGCTGTGACTTTGTGTGACTGTCTAATTGTCTGCTGCATACATGCCTGTTCCTTCATCGAATATGGGAAAAGCAAAAACAAACCTTGGGTTGGGGTTGCAAATCCAAATACACATATGAATGTGGTTGATTAACTCAGGCCAGTAGACTATGTTTCCTGTGCCTGGGCTTGGAGGGAAAATACATAAGCAAGCCTGAACGATCAATGTACATGAGAACTTCTCACCAAGATAAATAAAGTAATGAAGTGGACTGTACTAAGACCTGTACTACTTAAATTTATAAGGAATCAAAAATGAAGACTGCTCATTTAAATAAAGTTAAGGCCCTTTTCATTTTTATTTTTAATTTATTCTTGATCTACCTGACTGTAATTCTGCTATGCCAGCACATTTTTGCCTAATGCATTAGCTAGCCACAAAATGTGCCCATCTGCCAAGCAAGTCAGTTCCCCTCAGGCTCCACCAAGCTCTGTCCACCACAAGCCCAGAGGCAGCATGGGATGAGATACCTTTGACAAACCAAAGTTCTGCAGTCTTCCAAAGAAGTGTCAGGGGGGACATTTTCTGGGCAGTGATGTAGACAGAAACGATGAGTGTCAGCTGCCAATCAGGAATTGTTTTCTCTCCATATAGACCCCAACCCACAACATGCCACTGTAGTCAGTCCTTTGCAATACAAGCCGGGGGGGGGGGGTTAGTGTGGTCACTCATGATGTCCCATGCTGTTTCCAAGTTCCCAAGTCCCCAAAGAGATACTTGTTTTGCCCAGAGTCAGAATCCCTCACTTGGGAGCCTAAGAGTATTGCTTTATAAGACACTCCCTAGCACTCCCTAGGCTGTACCAGCTCAAGGTAAGGGAGTCAAGCTTGGATTTAACCTGGGTCTCCAGCACTGGGGCACAATTCACACGGCCAGTACATCTGGGCTGGGTATAGCTTAACAAAAATGCACAATAAAGCTACTGATTTACCCTGTGCTATAAAAATGACCATTTATGGCTTCTGTGCATTAATTAATTTTTTCTATGTATTAATCCTCTATATTTACAGTGCCATAATTTCCAATATACAGAGATGCCTGTGACCATCTCACATACACCAGCTGGTTTCTTGTGCACTCAATATGGTAATGAGTGCTGCCAACGTCTACCATTAGCCCGCAGCACTCATTAACATACTGTGTGCACATGAAGTCAGCTAGTGTGCACGAGATGGCCCCGGGCATCTCTGTATATAGGAAGTTATGGCACCGGTAATACAAAGGATTAAAAACATAATAATATCTGGTCAGCAATTTTTTTCTAAGGGCTGACCCAGTTGATATTTGTCGTAATAACTGACGGGTTATTATGGCATTCACTCGCCATGTCACTCACACCATGCCGCTCCCTCATTTGTTTCCATTCTATGTGCCAGTGGGCTTAAGACTATTGCAGACATGGCAGCTCTGCTTCTTGCTTGCCAGGAAGCCACCACAACAATGATCAGCTATTCCTGTTTTTATTTTATTGCTTTATTTTTTTTTTAAATACTGTCTAGTTGATCCTGCCTTCTACATTTTTATGTTTGCTTGCACGCATGTGCAAGAAACATAGTGCCATCATTGGAGATTTCAGAGGTGTGTCACCTCCTCCTCCAATTCAGTCAGTGTGTTGGCAGGCGCGGCCCCTGTAAGCCAATGCATGCTGGAGCTGTCTATGACAAGCTCCAAAATGCAGTGGCATACAGTTCAAAGGGGGAGCTACGCTTGAGTGAGCAGCGATAAGATGTCGCCTGCTCATGCACAGCTCCCCCACACACTCCGCATGCGCGGCCCCCGCACGCACGCACAGTGTGGCAACCGACGGGGTGCCCAATCCCCATCGGCTGTGCAGCGTTCCCCCGCCTCCCCCCAAAGCTCTTCTCAAATGCCATGCTGGGTGCCCACCCCAGCGTAGAGCAACTAACATACCGCCACGGGGTGCCCAACTCGCCAGCTCCACTGTCCTCACCCCACCGAGTACTAAGTGCCACGCCGGGAGCCCACCCCAGCATGGCAATCGATTTCTGTCTGACGGGGTGCCCAATCCCGTCGGCTGAACACCCCCAACCATCTCTTGTGCCACGCTGGGAGCCCACCCAGCGTGGCAAATGTCCCACGCCATCCTTTTTGTTTTTTAACCTGAAAAGAAAAACGGTCCCACGTAGTCTCTCTGGCCCCTCCCACAACCCGCACTCACCCACTGCGCATCCAGCTCCCACACCCCTCACCCCATACTTACCTCTGGACCTCGGCGCGACGGTCTTCGGTGGACCGGGAACACGTCTGCACTCTTCAAAGCCGACCGCGAACTGAGGAAATGCCGGTAAGCTGTATAATGGGCTTGATAGGGGGGTTTCAACTTTGTTGCATACCTCAGGCATTTTTTGGAATTTTTGCGCCAAATTTTCAACATGGGGTTTTTGGGACCCCTTCTCATGAATGATGTCACTGTCATGGCGTTATTCGGGCCCGAAGGGTGATTTCGCAGTCAATGCGCAGTCACTCGCAAAATCACCTTCGGCCTGAATAATGACAGTGACATCATTCATGAGAAGGTCCCAAAACCCATGTTGAAAATTTGGTGCCAAACTTCTAAAAAATGACTGTTCTACGAGCGTGCATTGTGCAGTTCCTACGCAGGCTTGTAAGTTCGCGAATTTTCAATATTTTCACTCCAGATTTTCAACATTGCCATTTTACCACACCTTCTTATGAGTAGTACAGCTGTCATTTTTCACATCTCACCCAAAATGTGTTTCCGCCCATGTAGCGCACAATGGCACAGTAGGTGTGCGAAATCAATGTGTGGGACAAATTAAGAAAATCACAGTGACACTGTCCATGAGCAGAGGTCTTAAAATGGCTATGTTGAAAATTTGGTGAAAAATTCAAAAATGACTGTTTTATGGCGTCGTTGTACAGTTCTATATGCATCGTAAGTTCTAAAATTTTCAATATTTTCACTCCAGATTTCAACATTGCCATTTTGCCACACCTTCTTATGAGTAGTACAGCTGTCATTTTTCCATCTCACCCAAAAGTGTTTCCGCTTCATGTAGCGCACAATGGCGCAGTCGATGTCGTGAAATCAATGTACTGAGATAAATTAAGAAAATCACAGTGACACTGTTCATGAGCAAAGGTCTTAAAATGGCTATGTTGAAAATTTGGTGAAAAAATTCTAAAATGACTGTTTTACGACGTCATGTGCACAGTTCCTATGCATGCTCGTAAGTTTAAATTTAATATTTTCACTCCAGATTTTCAACATTGCCATTTTATTACACTTCCTTATGAACAGTACAGCTGCAATTTTTCATATGTTGCCCAAAATGTGTTTTCGCACATATAGCGCACAATGGTGCTGTTGGTGTGTGAAAGCAATGTTTAGGACAGATTAAGAAAATCACAGTTACACTGTTCATGAGCAGAGGTCTCAAAATGGCTTTGTTGAAAATTTGGTGAAAAAAGTCCATAAAATGACTGTGTTATGAGTGAGCATTGCACAGTTTCCACGCACCCTTGTTAGTTCATGACTTTGTAATACTTTCAGTACAGATTTTCACCAGTGGCATTTTTCCACACTTCCTTATGAACAGTACAGCTGTCATTTTTCACAACATGGCTGAAGTGTGTTTTCACACTTTCAGCGCAGAGATGCGTGGTCGCTGTGGGAAATCATTGTTTGGCACAGATAAAGAAAATCACAATGACACTGTTCATGATCGGAGGCACCAAAATGCCTGAGTTGACAATCTGCTGTAAAAAATCCCCAACCTAATTATATTACGGGTGTGCGTTGCACAGTTTCTATGTACGCTAGTGACTTCACCATTTTTTTATATATTTTTACTACAGATTTGCAACATTGCCATTTTTTACACCTCCCCATGAACAGTACAGCTGTCATTTTTTACATCCTGTTCGGAATGTTTTTGCACCTGTGATGCTAAATGCCATAGTCACTGTGCATAAGCAGCTTTCGGCTAACAAACTGATATTCCCCCTATTCATGAGGTGGGGTCACAAAAAAAACATGTTGAAAATTTGGAGTGAAAATACCAACGAATGCCTGAGGTATTAGGGTTTCCAACCATAACGCCCAACCCTTTAGAGAACGACAGGCATCAGGGGTGTGACTTGGGATTCTTGCCTGTGATGCTCATATCATTCTACACCCTGCAGTCAGTGACAGGCATCGAGGTATGCCTTGGACTCTTCGGCCCCAAACTTCACCCCATTCTCCTATATCTCATCCATCTCACCATATTTCCTAATGAAATGGGGTGTGCATAAGGGCCAAAGACCCCAAGGAACACCGTGACACTTGTCAGTGTGTGCAGGGTGGGGTGTGGTGAAATGGCGTGGCCATTATGCCTGACGACCCAAACGCACACCCCAATGCCTGTCACTCTCTGCAGGGTGGTGGTGGGGTTGGCTTCAGTTCAATACTTCACTGCCATTCCTATTACGCAGCTCTGTAACTTCTACACTACCACTGCCAAAGCCAGCAAGCAAACATTCGGCATTAACAAATGCTTGTTTAAAACTGCTCTGTCTGGTTGATCCTGCTTTTCATTCGCAGGAACGGGTGCCATGGCATCACCCGCAGCACTATCATGTTTAGGACAACTAATCTAAGTAAACTGTGTGTGTGTGTGTGTGTCTATGTCACATGTTAACAGAAGTTGTGCTGGAGAAAAATTGCTTACCGGTGATTGCTGTATAAATTGCAGGTCCTCTAAGCCTGCTTCTTATGTCAATGATATCTCAATATTATGTCACATATGCCAAATAAATGTAACAATAAAATGTCATTTATTGTTTTAATAAAAAGATATGAAGTTAAAAAAGTATTACAAACTACCACATATTAAAATTCAATGATGGTGAAAGCTAAAAAAATTGGTTGGATTTTCTTTAATTAGTTGAAGTCAGAAATTGCAAACTAGTTGGAAAAATCAGTCATAATGTGTGGAAAGTCAGTCATAATTGTTTTTTCAACTGACTCCGGCATCTACCCAGGGGTATCGTGAGCAGTTGCTCAAAACTGCATATGATATTCCCTTGTCTGGTCATCTGGGAATCACGCTCACTACGCAGCAGTTAGCCCAGAATTTCTACTGGCCTAACTTCACCCAGCAGGTGAAGGAGTATTGCAGGTCTTGTCACCGGTGCCAAGAAATAAGGAAGGCAGGCAAGAAAACCCAAGCTGCCCTGATTCCATTGCCCATAGTGGAGGAGCCATTCCAGAGCATGGGAATGGATATTGGGGGGCCTTTAAATACCCCAGCTCCTCAGGGAAGAGATTCATCCTGACTGTGGTGGACTATGCCACCCGGTACCAAGAGGCAGTCACCCTATCCTCACTTAGGACGGACAAAGTGGCAGATGCCTTACTTGGGATTTTCTCCCGTGTTGGGTTTCCGCAGGAGGTAATCACCAATCGAGGGGGTTCCTTTATGTTGGACCTGATGAAATGTTTATGGGAGAAGTGTGGGGTGGTGCAGAGATGCATGACACCGTATCATCCCCAAGACAATGGGCTTGTGGAATGAGTCAATGGTACCCTAAAGTCAATGCTCTGGGCATTTGCTGAACAGCATGGGAGGGACTGGGAGAAATACCTTCCCCACCTGTTGTTTGCATACAGTGAGGTGCCCCACGAGTTGACAGAATTTTCCCCCTTCGAACTCTTATATGGACGCCGGGTACATGGGCCCCTAGATTTGATCCGGGAGGACTCGGAAGGCAAGCACGCCACCCAGGGAACTCCCATCGTGGATTACATCCTTAGGTTTAGGGAAAGGCTGAAGCAGCTTATGGGGACAGCCAAGAGCAACCTGGCAGCTTCCCAACAGAAACAAAAAGTGTGGTATGACTGCAGAGCCAGAGCACGCTTGTACATGGTGGGTCAGGAAGTCATGGTCCTTATTCCGGTCCAGAAAGGCAAGCTGCAAGCTGAGTGGGCAGGACCGTACAAAGTGGTTAGGAAGGTAAATGACGTGAATTACTGTACATTGTAGAGTTACCTGACAGAAGACAGACAGAAAGGATATACCGTGTCAACATGATGAAGCCATATGCAAATAGGGCTAACATGGTGTTTGCAGTGTGTAGTCATGGGGAGGGGACGGTCGAAGGAGACCCCCTTCTGGATTTTCTGGAGGAAAGTAAGCGGGAGTCCTCTGTGGAGGCAGTAAAATTGTCTCCCCAGCTGGCCCCGGACCAGATCCAGAAAGTAAGGGAGGTTTTAGCTGACTTTGCCCCATTGTTTAGCGCCAAGCCTGGACTAACCCCCTTAGCGACACACGATGTGGAGACAGGGACACAGACGCCCATACAGCAGGCAGCATATTGGGTGTCAGATGCTGTCCAAAAGGACATTAGGAGGGAAGTGGAGGAGATGCTGGCTTTAGGGGTAATCCAGAGATCCCACAGCCCCTGGGCCTCACCTGTAGTCCTTGTGCCTAAGCCAGATGGCTCTACTTGTTTCTGTGTGGACTATCGTGGACTGAATGCAGTCACTAAGTCCAACGCCTACCCAATGCCCCAGATGGATGAACTCCTGGACAAGTTGGGAGGGGCGACCAACCTTACGACCATTGACCTGACAAAGGGTTATTGGCAGGTAGAGTTGACAGACAGAGCTAGGGAGAGGTCATCCTTCATTACTCCGATAGGCTTATTTGAGTTTAAAGTAATGCCTTTCGGAATGAAGAATTCCCGGGCCACTTTCCAAAGGTTGGTGAACCAGGTGTTAAATTGTGCTGAGGAGTATGCCGTGGCGTACCTGGATGACATTGCCATCTTTAGTACCAGCTGGAAGGAACACCTATCCCACCTTAGGGAAGTGCTGGACAGGATACATAGGGCTGGGCTCACTGTCAAAGCCGAGAAGTGCAAGGTGGCCATGGGAGAGGCGGCATACCTTGGGCATGTGGTAGGCCAGGGACAGCTCCATCCTAACCAATAAAGATAGCGGTGATCCAGGCATGGTCCAGACCAGAAACCCAGAAGCAGGTCAGGAGCTTTCTAGGAACAGCAGGGTACCACAGGAAATGTGTACCCAATTGCAGTGCCCTGGCTGCTCCCCTATCTGACCTGACAAAGAAAAAGATGCCAAAGAAAATTACCTGGGGCCCAGCCTGTGAGGAAGCCGTTACCAAACTAAAGGAGACACTGTGCAGTGCTCTTGTTTTGACAAGTCCTGACTATAGCAAAACCTTTATAGTTCAGACTGACGCCTCAGACATGGGTATTGGGGCAGTACTGAGTCAGATGTCTAGCCAAGGAACAGATCACCCTGTAGTGTACCTGAGTAGGAAGTTACTTCCCAGGGAGCAACCGTACTCCACGGTGGAAAAGGAGTGTCTTGCCACAGTGTGGGTCCTAAAGAAATTAGAGCCATACTTGTATGGGCAGCATTTTGTGGTGCAGACTGACCACAACTCCCTGGTTTGGGTGATGCAGATAGGGAAAAACAATGGCAAACTGCTAAGATGGAGTCTTGCTTTACAAGGGTATGATCTAAAAATCATACATAGGACTGGAGTGAAAAACTAGAACTCAGTTGGGCTGTCTAGGGTCTATGAGAAGTGAACTGATTTGGGAAGCTCATTCCATGTAGGGATAGAACCTCCAAATTCAGTCTAGGTGGGGAGGAATTGTGACGTGGACAGCCAGTTCTGAGTGTTGTATCATTTTTTTATAATATCAAATGTGTTACTGACTGTCTCTGCTGAAAATCTGGTGCTTTAGGAGTGACCTCACTCCCCCCCCCCCCAGGTTTCAGCTGAAAGATGAAAAGCCATGAGAAAATGCTAAAACAGCATGTGAGAGACACACACACACAGGTTTTAGAGACAATGTGTTACATGGAAGGCCTTAATCAAGGGTCTTCTGTTTTTCTGAATTAATTACAGCTGTAGTTGCTAAGATGGAAGATCATATCCATTTTATGACGGTTCCAGAGGAAGAAAAACAGGATGTGATGTATTAGTGCAAAAATCATAAAGATGCTTTCATGTCCTGGAAGGGGGAAGCTTATCATTAAGATCAAAGAAATGTCATTTGCAGAACATGAATCATGCTGAGGTTGCAGAATTTAATACTGGGAAAAGACATCCTGTTTTTTTTTTGTACACTTTATTTAAACAACTTCAGCAGTACATAAGAATACAGACATATACTATGGTTAAAAGAAAAGTAAATCACTTAAGGTGACAGGCTTGCATGTCATACACAATCTACCCCCCATCCAAACCTTCTTTTACAGGGGCTTTTTTTTCCCCCCATCAAATTGTATTAAGGGTATATCTTAGTTCTACCTCGGATATTCAGATCAATACTTTTATGTGCAATTTAATCTAAGCAGAGCCAACGCCATTCAACATCTGTCTCAAATACTCTCCCTAATTTCCCCTCCATTCCTCAGAATTCCTGAGAAGACTGGGAACCAGGGTTGTAACAATGCCTTCTCAACTGGAGACCATATTTCATTAAAAATAACCAGTTGCCTTCTACCAGAGTACTGAATTTATTCATATTTCATGCAATCTAAGAATGCATTTGTCCACTCGGCTATAGTTGGAATAGAGTTAAACCTCCAGTGCATAGCCAATACCTTCAATCCCATCACATTTCCTAACCTCCATAAAGTAAACCCAGGTTTAGTATAAGTTTTCTTCCCATCTGGTTCAACCGGGGGCAAACCAAAGAGAATTTCCACCGTATCCAGCCTAAGAGGCGTGTTCACTAATATAGAGAGGATTTTCTGCACTACCAACCTGAAGTTTTGGACCTGGTTACATTGCCAGATCATATGATAAAATACTCCATTGTGGATTTGGCATTTAGGACAAAGGGGGGGAGTCCTCTCGGTTAATTATGTGTGCCAACCACAGAGTATGGTACGTTCTGTGTAATACATTAAATTGAATGGCCTTAGCCCTGTTATTTACTGAACATTTGAGACTGTTACTTAGAATCGAAATCCATTCCCCTTCAGTCAAGCCGTCTGGTAATAAGTCAGATTCCCATTTGGCCTCCATATGATCTGGTAGAGCCCCTATTAATAATCTATATGTTCGTCTTAGGGGTTTAAACAAAGGTTGATCTGATTGCCCCAGAATAATTCCTCTAATGGGGAGCGTACCCCCCCTCGTTGATTCACTCTGATGCTTAATACCTCATATGCCTCCTTAATTTTAACATATTGAGGAAGGTGAGATTTGTTAATATACTTGTTTTTCAACAAATATTGAAAAGAGTATAAGCTCCCATCCTGTAAAATATGTTGAATCTAAGAGATACCCCCAATAGCCCACCTTTTCAAGACTGGATTATCCCACATGGTCATTCCCCCTCCCTGCTGTAAAAGCCTGGTAAGTGGAGCTTCAGGGGACAAACCAGCCTTCACCCCTATCATATTATGTGCAAGTTTCCATGCTTTCACCGTATTCCTTGTGAAGGGATTGACAGGACTGGGCAAGGACTCCACCCCGCCACAAAGTGCAAAGAAACGGTGGTACATCAAGGGATCCTCCGAGGTCTCCATCCTCACCCAGGCTGGCTGAACCTGCAGGTTCTTCAACATATTCTGAACATGAGTGACCTAGGCTGCCACCCAATAATGTCTCACACTAGGGAGGCCTAGACCTCCTGTCCTTTGGGGTTTCCACAAAAGTGATTTCTTAATCCTAGGTCTCTTGTTATTCTAAAGGAGTTGTGTGATAGCACCTTCTATACTGTTAAAATATTTTTGGGGAACCTTCAAGAGGATCACCTGAAAAAAATATAAAAACTGGGGCAGAACTGACATTTTTATTAAGTTTACCCTCCTTAGCAGGGTCAAAGGCAAGGCCCTCCATGAGAGGCAGTTATCTTTTATTTTAGAAATCAGCCCTTTCATGTTAATTGCAATCATTGAGGAAATCTTAGAAGGGATTTGAATACCCAAATATTTTAATGATTTAACTGGGTGTATTATATTTTGAGCTATTGAGATTGGACCCCTATCCTTCCCCACAGGTAACCATTCACTCTTGCCCCAGTTGATCTTATGTCCGGAGAGTGAACCGTATGTATCAAAAAGTTGGGTCAATGCCACCGCTGCCTCTCCCGGAGAATTCAGAAATAGAAGGACGTCATCTGCGAAGAGCGAAATCACATGTTCCTGACCCTTCCATGTGAGACCCCGGATTCTAGGGTGAGATCTAATGCTCTGTGCGAGAGCTTCAATAGAAAGGACATATATTAAAGGGGATAGGGGCATCCCTGCCTGGTTCTTCTCGTCAAAGCAAAGGGGGATGAAGCAATGTTGTTAGTGAGTATTTGGGCTCTTGGGGCGCTATACAATACTCCCAAACATTTCATTATTTTAGGGCCCAGACTGAACTTCCACAGAACTGCCATCATGAAGGGCCATTCGACATGATCAAAGGCCTTCTCTGCATTGAGCAATAGCAGACCCCCCCCCTTCCTTCAACCATACTTGAACTATGTTATGCTTAACCTGCCTACAGTGGACAAAACCCCCTTGATCAAGGTGAACCAACTTGGGAAGGACACCTTCCAGCCTATTGGCTAACAGCTTTGCTAGGATCTTATAATCAGCGTTGAGTAAAGAAATTGTGTGGTACGAGGAGCACCACAGGGATTTTTTCCCTTCTTTAGATAAAATAGTAATTGTGGCTAGTTCCTGCAAAGGAGGTAAAGCCCCCTCCTCCAAGGCTTCCTGTATCATTTTCTTCATTAGAGAGCCCAACTCCTCCCATAGCAATTTATAAATCTCCGCCAGGATGCCATCAGGTCCTGGTGCTTTCCCCCTCTTAATCTTCCAAACCACCTCCTTCAATTCCTCCAAAGTTATAGGGGCATCTAGATTATCAAGGTCTAAGTCACCCACTATGGGTAGAGTAATAGTCTTCAGATATTCTTCCGGGTCGGCTCCCTGGGGGTACTCAGAAGTATACAAATGGGAGTAATATGATTTAAAGGCATCGTTTATTTTCCGCTGGTCATAAGTAATCTCCTCTGCAGCCACTGCCACCCCCAGAACAGTCCTTCCCACTCTCTGATTTTTAACTAATCCCGCCAACCACTTCCTAGCCTTGTTCCCTTCAAAATAGGAATATAATTTAGTCAAATTTAGGGCTCTCTCAATTTGCTGAGTAGAAATTAAGTTTAATTCACTTTTTAAAGCTTTTAGTTCAAAACGTTTAAGATGGTCAGGTATAGCCATCAAATCTTTCTCTAATTTCATGATTTGGGTCTCTAGTTCCCGTTCCTTTTTATTAATCATTTTCTTTTTGTGGGAGGCATACGAAACAGTCTCACCCCGAATACTAGCCTTGAGAGTCTCCCATATTGTCCTAATGTCTGTGTCTCCCTTTTGATTCACCTGCAGAAAATCCGAGATGTGTCATTTTAGCTGATGGAGAAAATCAGTCCACCAATAGAATATGGTCCATACGCCACATGGGAACTCTCTCGGGTTTCCTCCCCACCTCCATAATCACTCTCAAGGGGGCATGGTCTGAGATCAATAATGGACCATATTCAGCTTCCACTACACCACCCAATCTAGACTTTGTTAAAAAAAACATAGTCTAGCCTTGTGTAGAGTCTATGAGCATAAAACTGAAATTATTGTGCATGGAGGATCTTTGAGATCCACTGCCCCCTACTGAGAACAAACTGGGGGCAGAGGGGCTCAAAACGATGGGTTTTTCAGCATTATCCCAAGTGCTCTTACTAAAAACACAAATTAGAAATTCATCCTCCCTTCCAAGCCTGTACTGCCAGGGCTTAAGGTAACACAGTGGTTCCAGCCCAGGACCCACCCCAGCTTCAGACAATACTTGTTTCCCCATAAACACTAAGTACCTCCTACATATCTTTATATATTGTATTCTAAGTCAACATGTATTTGGCGAGGTAAACTTCACCCCTATGTCCCTTATGGAATTACCAACACAGATCTTAAGATAGAAACAAAAACGCTAAAAGAAAAACAAAACAGAAACAGCCATCCATAACTCGTGGCTAAGTGAGTTTTAAAACTGTTAATGTGTCATCGATTGTCCTACCATCTTTCAAGTTGAAGGCCTTCGAATACAACCCCAGAGGGAGAGGAAGGGGGAACCCCCGAATCCAGCCTTTATAGGCCCCTGATGGAATTATGGACCAGAGAATCCCCCCCCCAACCCGCAGTCAAGGGAAGACAGTACCTTTAATCAGGACAATCCACATAGATAAAGTCATGTGGCCTTCTGTTTTTCCAGATCCCTGACATATTCCATAGCAGTCATTGGGTCGGTGACTGCCTTCAAGTTACCCCCCATGGGGCGCATGATCAGCCGGGCCGGGTAGAGCAGAGAAAAAGGGAAGTTGATTGAATATAGCACTTGGCGAACCTCTGCAAATGCCTGGCACTGCTGTTGAAGGAGCCGTGAGTAGTCGGGATAGGGACTCTCACGCCTTTGCTGCTCGAGAATGATACCAACCCTCCTTGCTGCTTCCAGGACTAGCACCTTATCTTGATACCTTTAGAATTTTACAATGATGTGTCTGGACTTCTAGTCTGGATGTGGTTTTGGCCCCGGAGCTCTATGGGCCCTTTGAATCTCCAAGGGAGTATCTTGGGGAAGCTTTAAATTATTTTTAAACCAGTCTTGGAGATATGTAATGCAATTTTCCCCTCAGTGCCCTCTGGAAGACTGATAATGCAGATGTTGCAATGGCGCTCTCGGTTTTCATGGACATCTAGTGAATATTTAAGGTAATTTATTTCCTTCAGAGCTTTAGCCAGTTCAATCGCTTGTGAGGAGGATTTGTCTTCTTGATCACAGAGGCGTAGCTCTAAATCTGTCAAGCGCTGTTCATGTGTCTCTACTTGTTCCGATGTAGCATTAACGGCCTGCTACAAATGTTGAATCTGGGCAGTTACGTTCTCAAAGCCTGCCTCCATTCTAGACCCCAAGTCATATTTCAAGTCTTTAATGAGCTTCTCTAGTTGCAGGTACCCCTCAGCCATGGCTTGATGAGATTTAGATTCTGGATTCTCTCTCCCGAGGTTTCCCTCTGTTGGCTGTAGAGATCTTCCTGGTTGGGTCACCCGTGAACTTCCTGGAGAGTTATCCAGCTGCGTGGGGCCTTTGGTAGAAGGATTCTGAGGTGTCGATTTAAAAGCTATCCGAGATTGCTTTTTTCCTGATTTTTGCTTGGACGACATTAGCACTGTGTCCTTGTTCTTTTCTGATAATAAAGGTGGGGAAATGAGTTAAAATAAGAGGAGATTGCAAGGGTTGGTTACAGAGCCCTAACTTTATGCTGCCATCTCGCTCTGCTGCTAGGCCACGCTCCAGACATCCTGTTTTTATAGATATATGTTTTTTATATATTCTGACAGGGAGGAGCTAGGTGACCTTATACAAAATAAGTGGGGAAAAAACAGCTTTTTAATTATTATTCTGTTTTCCTTCAGAGACACTTTTATCAAGACTCTGACAAGGACACATCTGTGAGCACTTTAAGCAGGTATTAAGAGACTAAGTACTGTAGCAGGAATTGTACTGCTTAAACCTTGTTGTTTTAAAAGATTTGTATGTCTTGTGATATAACAGTTCCGTATTTTGTGTTTGACATATTTTTATCTATTTTTAGTAAAAACTCTTTTTAGAGCTCACTTGGTCTACCTTTGTTTTTCCTTCACTTGTAAGAAGAGCATATATGGTTATAGCAGACACGAAGCATAAGCTTGAATGGTGGTACCAAGCTGGAAAGAGAAGCATTTTAAACCTGAGGTCTTTATTAAAGTTTTTAAAGGGTTCATCTCTGTATACCTGGTTAGGTGCCCGTAGGCAAAGACATCTGGCCCCCCAAAGACAGATATATCTGAACCTGTGCATTGGGTACACTAGCAAGAGGTTCACAGTTTGAATCCCTCCAAGACTTGAGACCAAAGGTTGATCCGAACTCACAAAACAGACAAGAGGGTTACCTTGTTCTGTTAAACTGTTCACAAGACTGCGCTCGGAGGTTGGCACTTTGGGAGTAGAGGGCCTGACCTGCTGAGTGGGTTTGTGACATTGGGATCCTGACCACTGCAGCAGTCTAAGCCTGAAGGGGTTTGTGGACACCTGAAAGGCAGAGTCTGGGGCAGGTAGCACGGCTCCTTTAGCTGTGGAGGCGCTTGTGTTGGGAACCTGACCGTGGCAGCAGTCTAAGCCTGAAGGGGCTTGTGGATGTCTAAAGAGCAGACTCGGGGGTGGGTAGCACTGCTCCTTGTGTTGTGGAGGCACTTGTGTTGGGATGCTGACCATGGCAGCAGTCTAAGCCTGAAGGGGCTTGTGGATACCTGAAGGGCAGACTCTGGGGTGGGTAGCACAGCTCCTTGTGCCGTGGAGGTGCTTGTGTTAGGATCCTACCCGCGGCAGCAGTCTAAGCCCAAAGAGGCTTGTTGATGCCTGAAGGGCAGACTCTGGGGCGGGTAGCATGGCTCCTTGTGTCGTGGAGGTGCTTGTGTTGGGATCCTGACCGCAGCAGCAGTCTAAGCCTGAAGGGGCTTGTGGATGCCTGAAGGGCAGACACTGAGGTGGGTAGCACAGCTCCTTGTGTTGTGGAGGTGCTTGTGTTGGGATCCTGACTGCAGCAGCAGTCTAAGCCCAAAGGGGCACAAGAAAGTGATCAGGAGGTGGGCAAGATAATTAGCAGTGGGTGGGAATTTATTTTTACACATAGGGCATGGGGGATGCAATTGGGAGGTGGGTGGGATAATTAGCAGTGGGTAGGAGATTATTTTACAAACAAGGCACGGGGAAGCAATCAGAGGTGGGCAGGATAACTGACAGTGGGTGGGAGTTTATTTTTATAAACAGGGTACGGTGGAAGTAATCGTGAGGTGGGCGGGATAATTAACAGTGTGTGGGAGATTATTTTTACAAACAGGGCATGTGGAAATGATCATGAGGTGGGTGGGACAAATTGACAGTGGGTGGGAGTTTATTTTTACAAACAGGGCATGTGGAAGTGATCGGGAGGTGGGTGGGATAATTGACAGTGGGTGGGAGTTTATTTTTATAAACAGAGCATGGGGAAGCAATTGTGAGGTGTGTGGGATAATTAGCAGTGGGTGGGAGTTTATTTTTACAAACAGGGCATGTGGAAATGATTGTGAGGTGGGTGGGACAAATTGACAGTGGGTGGGAGTTTATTTTTACAAACAGGGCATGTGGAAGTGATCAGGAGGTGGGTGGGATAATTGACAGTGGGTGGGAGTTTATTTTTATAAACAGAGCATGGGGAAGCAATTGTGAGGTGTGCGGGATAATTAGCAGTGGGTGGGAGTTTAAGTTTACAAACAGGGCATGTGGAAATGATCGTGAGGTGGGTGGGATAAATGACAGTGAGTGGGAGTTTATTTTTACAAACAGGACATGTGGAAGCAATCAGAGGTGTGTAGGCTAACTGGCAGTGAGTGGGAGTTTATTTTTACAAACGGCACAGGAAAGCGATCTGGAGGCGAGAGGAATAATTAGCAGTGCGTGGGAGTTTATTTTTACAAACAGGGCTTGGGGAAGTGATCAGGAGGTGGGCAGGATAATTTTTAGTGGGTTGGAGATTTTTTTTATAAACAGGGCACGGGGAAGCGATATGGAGGTGAGCGGAATAATTAGCAGTGGGTGGGAGTTTATTTTTACAAACAGGGCATGTGGAAATGATCATGAGGTGGGTGGGACAAATTGACAGTGGGTGGGAGTTTATTTTTACAAATAGGGCATGGGGAAGTAATCGGGAGGTGGGTGGGATAATTAGCAGCGAGTGGGAGTTTATTTTTACAAGCAGGGCATGGGGAAGCAATCGGGAGGTGGGTGGAATAACTGGCAGTGAGTGGGAATTTACTTTTACACATGGCACGAGGAAAGCAATCAGGAGTTGGGCGGGATAATTGGCAATGAGTGGGAGTTGACCTTTCACAAATAGAGCTGAGGGGAAGTGATCGGGAGGTGGGCGGTATAATTGGCAGTGAGTGGGAGTTTATTTTTACAGAAAAAGGCTCCAGGACTCGATCAGGAGGTGGGCAGGCAAAGCTGGAGAGGGTGGTATCGTTTTACAGAGGGACCACTGGGGAAACCATTGGGTTTGGGGGGGGAGGAAAAGCAGCAGGTGGAGGAGCAGCAGCAGACTGAGAGTGACAGTGCTCAGCTGGCTGCTGGGCTAATGTTGTAGATGAAAGCATAGAAACAGAGAAGTTGACAGCAGATAAGGACCACAAGGCCTATCCAGTCTGCCCATTTCTTTTTCTACCTTATAAATGTGCCATCGGCCTTTGCTCTGTCAGTGGCCTATCTATTCATACTCATCTGTATTGCTCCTTTATGTCTATCCCATGCCTGTTTGAAGCCATGCACTGTATTCATAGCCACCACTTCTTGAGGTAGGCCATTCCATGCATCCATCACCCTTTCTGTGAAAAAGAATTTCCTCACATTTCCCCTTAATTGGCCTCCCTCTAATTTCATGCTGTGTCCTCTTGTCCTGCTAGTTTTCTTATATTTAAACATGTTAGACTCTTTCACCTTGTTAATGCCCTTAAGGTGTTTGAATGTTTTGATCATATCACCTCTGTCCCTCCTTTGCTCAAGGGTATACGTATTGAGCTCCGTTAATCTGTCCTCATATGTCTTCTGATGCAGTCCCTGCGCCATTTTGGTTGCCCTTCTCTGGACTGCCTCAATTTGGTTAATGTTCTTGTGAAGGTGTGGCCTCCAGTACTGTATGCAGTACTCCAGATGGGGCCTAACCAGTGTCTTGTAAATGCATCCACTCTCTCATAAGTACAGCTGCCTATTTCCAATGACATGAAGTTTTCGCCCATCACCAGCAGAACAGCATCAATTGCCTTGCTGATCACTGGCCTCTCACTGTCAAGCCTCTTGCAGCCTGAGCTGCATTGGATATGACAGTGACACACCTCTGACGTCCACTACTATAACAATATGTTTGCCTTGCGTGCACAAGCAAACGTAATAAAAAATCACCTTCTTTTTCAAGCTGTTTGTAAAGGATCGATAGAGCTACAAACATTTCTGTATTCTTTCATTACCCCTTCCTGTGTTCCTTTTATAAAACTATTCTGTTACACAATGTAAACACTTATATACATCTATTGTAATAACCTCACTTATCCTGCCTATCTCTTGCAAATGCTACATAGATGCATAAACTATGATGGCAAAAAAGGCCTATAGACCAGTCTAGTCTACCCACCTTACCTAAATACTCTACACTGGTCCCAATGGCCATTTCCCACTTTAATTTCTGGCATCCATTTTCTAACTAATCCCATATGCCTGTCGCTGCACACTGATTTGTGTCTTAACAATTCCTCAAGGGCTTCCCTTTCGTGCAGCAGGCCTGTTTCTTTCTACTGATTATTGTTTATAGCTAAGGGCATTAGAGAAATGAACTGTAAACATAGAAACATAGAATTTGATGGCAGATAAGGACCTTTTGGCTCACCTAGTCTGCCCATTTCTCTACCTAATGGATAAGCTGCAGATCCTAGTAAACCAAATCATACTTCCTCCTACCCCCCACTAGAATTGCCTTATGTCTGTCCCATGCATTCTTGAATTCCCCCACTGTTTTTGACTCTATGACCTCCTCAGGAAGGCTGTTCCATGCATCTACAACCCTCTCTGTGAAGAAATACTTCCTCACATTACCTCTGCGCTGTCCCACCTCTATCTTCAAATTGTGCCCCCTTGTTCTTGCACATCTCTTTTTCTGAAAGATGCTACCCTCTTGGACTTTGTTGATTTCCTTGAGGTATTTGAAAGTTTCTGTCATATCTCCCTCTACCTCCTTTCCTTGAGGCTATACATTTTAAGCTCCTTTAGTCTTTCTTCATATGTCTTCTGGTGCAGATCCTGCACCATTTTGGTTGCCCTCCTCTGGACAGAACCCACCCTTGTCTATGTCTTTGAGGAGATGGGGTCTCCAGAACTGTACACAGTACTCCAGTTGTGGTCTTACCAACTCTCTGTACAGCGGGCCAACAACATCCTGTTTTCTACTGGTGATGCCTCTCCCTATGCATCACAGTATCCCCCCTGCCCTCCTTACTGCCTTCTCACATTGCTTGCCCACCTTTAGGTCATCTGATAAGACTACCCCCAGGTCCCTTTCCATTTTTGTTGTTTTCAGTACTCACCCCCCATTGTGTACTCTTCCCCTGGGTTTTTTCCCCCAGGTGCATTACTTTGACTTCTTTGCACTAAATCAAAGCTGCCATACATTTGACCATTCCTCCAACCTTGCCATGCCCCTTTTCATTCTTTCCACCCTACCTTGCATATCAACCCTGTTGCAGATCTTTGTGTCATCTGCAAAGAGACATACTTTCTTTTCCAGTCCCTCTGCAATGTCACTTATAAAGACATTAAAAAGGACTTTCCCTAGTACTGAACCCTGCGGTACCCCACTAGTAACCCCCCTTTCTTCACTGTGGGCTCCATTTACTATTACCCTCTGTGTTCTGTTGTCCAGCCAGTGTTTTACCCAGGCTACCACCCTGGGACCCACTCCCAGGTTGGCTAATTTGTTTATTAATCTTTTGTGCGGGATTGTGTCAAATGCCTT
The DNA here is from genome assembly GCA_016271365.2 of Neoceratodus forsteri. Lineage (NCBI taxonomy): Eukaryota > Metazoa > Chordata > Ceratodontiformes > Ceratodontidae > Neoceratodus > Neoceratodus forsteri. The sequence goes on along the minus strand of CM057458.1, from coordinate 157,152,973 downwards.
ACTAAAGTCTAGGTAGACCATGTCCACAGACCCTCCCTGGTCTACTACTTTGGTCACCCAGTCAAAGAAATCAAGTAGATTTGTCTGACATGACCGTCCTGCTGTAAATCCATGCTGCCTTGGGTCCTATGCCCCACTGGCCTCTAGGTACTCAACAATTCTTTCTTTCAGAAGTGATTCCATCATTTGCCCTACCACTGAGGTCAGACTGACAGGTCTGTAGTTTCCTGCCTCTGTCTTGCTCCTACTTTTGTGAAGAGGAATCACACCCACCCTCCTTCAGTCCTCAGGTACCACACCATCCGCCCATGATTTATTAAAAAGTGTAGTCAGTGGTGTTACTAGTTCTTCCCTTAGTTCTTTTAGAATTATGGGGTGAATCCCATCAGGCCCCATTGCTTTATCCACCTTCAGTTTTAAAAGTTCTTTCAGAACCCTTTCCTCTGTGAAAGGACTAATATCAACCCCCCTATCCAGAGTGCTTTTATTGACTGGATTAGGTATCTGCCCCTGCTTTTCCATTGTGAATACTGAGCAGAAATATTCATTCAGTATCCCTGCTTTTTCACTGTCACTCTCTGCCCAACCACCTTCCTCTTTATTCAGCCTCAGTATCCCTGCCTTAGTCTTTCTTTGCTCCCTAATGTACCTATAAAAGGTTTTATCCCCCTTCTTAACCGAGTTGACTATCTTTTCCTTAGTTTGGGCCTTTGCTATTCTGACTGCCTTCCTCGCTTCCTTCTGCTTTAACTGGTACAGTTCTCTGTCCTGCTCCTTCTGTGTTTCCTTATACTTCCTGAATGCTGTCTTTTTCTCCCTAACCTTCCCTGCCACTTCTTTTAAGAACCATAGTAGTTTTTCTTTTGTTTTGATTTGTTTATTTGCTTCACACGAAGGCTTGTTGCCTTTGTGATGGCAGTTTTGATGTTTCCCAATTGTTGCTTCACCCCGCCTTCTTACCTGTTTGCTAGTACTTTTCTGAGGCACTCTCCCATTTTGACAAAATCAACCCTCCTGAAGTCCAGTACCTTCACTTTTGTTTGACTTGACTCTACAGCTAAGTTTATCATGAACCACACTGTTTGGTAGTCGCTTGTTCCCATATGGCTACCCACTTCAAGATCGGAGATCCTCTCTCCATCCCCATTTGAGAGTATGAGGTCTAAGACTGCTCTCTCTCTCCCGAGTGGGTTCCAAAACTAGCTGTCTGAGGCATGCCCCCTGTAGGGCATTGAGAATGGACCTGCTCTTGGATATGGCTGCAGCAAAGGTGCTCCAGTTAACATCTGGCATATTCAGGTCCCCCATCAGCAATATCTCCATTTTCTCTGCCATCCTAAGGATGCCTTCTATCATTTCCTTGTCCATTTCCTCCCCCTGAGATGGGGGTTTGTATACAACCCCTGTGCGGATTGTGGTGCCATTTTCAGTCTCCAGGGTGACCCTCAGTGCCTCCTCTCCTCCCTGTTTACCCTTTAGTTCTGTTGCTTTGATCTCTTCCCTTACATAGAGAGCTACTCCTCCTCCTCTTCTTACCTCCCTGTCTCTCCTGTAGATTGTGAACCCTGGTATGTTGACATTCCAATCATGGTTCTCTGTGTACCATGTTTCTGTGACTTTCCACGATATCCAGACATCCCTCTTCCATCATGGCCACCATTTTGGGGAGCTTTTTACCTAGACTACGGGCATTGGTACTCATTACCCTCCATTTTTTGATGGCTTTCTTTCTTTTTGACCCATCCCTGTCCTTACTGCCTTTGTCTTTTTCTCCATTTACCCCTGCCCTTCTCCCTATTGACTGCTCTATCTTGGTGTTTACCTCACTAACTACCCTGATTTTTTTGGGGGGAGCTAGGATTTCCCTTCTCCTGGAGACCCAGCACACAGTGGGTTAGAACCCATAACCTCTGCTTACATAATGTGTGACTCTGAGGAAGTCACTAATGCCTCCTTCATAGTGCAGGTATCTTGATTGCTGCCATCCCCATCAGAACCACAGCTGTATCTGCAATGCTGCTGACCAGCGATCGAACAGTATGGCTGTGCACTGTTGCAGGATTGCTTCCTGCATTGCCATAGTCTTCCGAAAATTGCAGCCTGGCTAATCAGCTGGCATCATTATGATTGGTGCCAGGTGTTCAGACGACCACACAAAATGGCCCCAAGACACCCACACCACTATGTGATCCCAAAAAAAGATGGAGCGCGGTCACAGTGAAACGCTACCCAAAAATGGCAAAAGAGCGACGTTCAGACATGCACTGCAGCAATGATCTTGCCGCTACGCACCACCAGCAACAGCCTAGAATTGGTCATGTGAATGGGGCTTTGACCTCCTTGTGCTCTTGGGAGGCACCTGAAAACAAGTTTCTGCTCAATTTGCCTCTCTCAGTCAAAAATTCTAAATGTGAAAATCAAATAAAAATCCACACTCCCAATGAACACTTCACACCTTACATAGATGGACCTGTCATAATTGTTTATAACTGTTTACATGGCGGGCAACATTTTGATCTTTTTTGAAATACTCAGCATTTTGAACAAGCATTCTGGCCATGTAAACAGCAGTATCTGAATATAAGGGCAGGTTTCCAAATAATCATATTCAAATAACACAACTAGGATACAAAAAAAGAGTTGTTCGGGTGGGGGGACTCCATGGTGCACGGTAGAATAGGCCAAAGCGCAAGCAGATCCAGCACACACCAAACCTCCAAATAAGAGACATACACTTAGGAGAGAAAGACTGCAACACCAGGATTGTATCCAGAATATTTATTGATAACTGTAGAATTTACTCACAAAAAAACAGCATCACAGTGGGGTCAGAGAGTGAAGCCCTGGCTGCCATCCAGGGAAACAATAGGATGGCTACCGTGGAGTAACTCTCTGATCTTGCTTGTTTTATCTACCTCATTGCTCGCACTGTTTTGTACTGCAAAATTGCATGTGGATTTCTTTGGGGTTTTACCTCTTTGTGACCTCTTAGGTTGGCATGAAAACAGGCTATTCCTTTGTCTTAGTGTGCTTACCTTGTAAATGAAAACGAAACAAATAAATATTCAGAATGTAAACTGTAGGCAGAAGAAAGCCAACCGGTCTGTCCAGTCTGCCTAGTATTCTGAATACTCAGTATTCTGACTGCTGTGTTGCATCACTTAGTATTTTATTCATTTTACAATTTTTGGTCAAGGTAGGCACACTAAGCTGAGACTTGTTTCCAGTTGTGCCTTGGGGGCACAAGGAAGTTAAGGACTTCTTTATGGGAACATAGTATGCAAATGGTGGCTGTAGGATTCAAACCCAGTCTGCCGCATTTGAAACTCAGTGTTCTTAACTGCTGCACTGTCTGTACTGCATCGTATAAATTTAGCTTTTTGTGTTCAGAATGCCATTATGCCTGATAATAGGAACTGTATGGCCTGAAAGCTTTTGCACTGCTGGTCCAATATAAGGTATGAAACTATACAATGACTTCACTTTACTGGCATGAAACACTGCCCCATATAGTCACACATGTAATTTATGTTACACAGTAACGTAGTCATTTTCTTTAATTACATTTTTTGCTTCTAACCTGACTGACCTTCCCTACCTTCAATGTGCCCTCACAAAGAGTATCTGCTTTCTACTGTCAATATCAAGAAAAAAGGTGAAATATAACTAACAGAAAAACAGAATGTATCAACTTGACACCAAAAAGCAGATTTGGGGGAAATTACTTTTTTTCATTTTCTGCAGCATATTTTTTGCAGGAGATTGGATAAAAGTATTACATTTCATGCAAAAATAGCCAAGTGCTTTTAATTCTGTTATGTTCCAAAAATTGACAGTGAGGTGTAATTATAATAGATGAAAATGCTATGTTTAGCTGCACAAACTCTGAACAGTTTCCATTGTTGTATTAATTGATTGTTTGATAACTGTACATATGTTTGTGTGGATTTACTTTGCATTAATTGATATTTATGGTATGGATTTTTTTCTGTACCTAATCTTAATTTGTGAATTCAGGAGTACCTTGTAAACAGGGATTGTTGCCCTAATGGTGTTATCCTTTAACTTTCCTGTCTAACTTTCCTGACTAAAAGTAAACATTTCTACTACTGCTACTATTACTCTAGTTTTCTAATCAAGAAGGAAAAGTTTATAGAAAGTTTAAAGAAATGTTTAAATTATTATATATCAAACATACGATGGTATGGGTGAAATAGGGTCCTATGTCCATCGCCCCCATTTTGCCACATTCTTTCAATTCTTTTCCGGTCTTGTTCCACTCTCCACCACTTTCAAACTGTACACTGTTTAATCTAAATTATAAAAAGGGTCTGAGAAATGGAGCTTTCTGATTGGCTGCATACATTCTAAAAACCTTATGTTAATCTTTTATTAACCCTTAGGCTGCCGCTGACAAGATATCTTGTCCTAAAAACCTATGCGTTCTAAATCTTCCGGCAGCCTAAGGGTTAAAATACCTGTAGAGCTTAACCATATGCTGAGCAAGGTTTAACACTGTTTAAAAACATCTTTTTATTATAATAGCAATAAGGCACTCCCAGGGATTATGTTAATGGTCAGTTAATCACCCTCTAGGGACATGTGGCACTCAGCTACACCTCCTGCCACTGTACACCCCTAGAAGGTGATTAACAGACCATTAACATAACCCTTGGTCATGCCTTATTGCTTAAATGTGTTTATACAAAGATGCGTAGGTGGACTAGCATGAAAGAATGCCTTCTAAATAAGAGCTTCATTTGCTACTGTAAACCTGTCCATGTTAAAGAGCTAGTATAATCAATAAAAGGAGACAGGGAAATGTTACAAATTTTAAGAAATAGCCAGTTATAATGTTTTATTTCTGAAATATTTTTCTTTTTCCATTTGCTCATTAGAAAGTTTTCTATATGATAGTGCTATGCTGAATGCGTGAAACAGCACTCTGCCTGGCAACTGACATATCTGCCTGGCAACTGACATATCTAGTTCTATTCCTCCCACTGCATCACTCACTCACTGACTGTGACATCATAGGTGACTGACATGGCAGCTGCTGAGTGCTTCTTTCTGAGCAGCTGTGATGTCACAGTCAGTGAGGTCACAATGCTGATGATTTACTGGATGGAACAGAGCTAGATATGTCAGCTGCCAGGCAGAGTTCTATTTCACACATCACACCGTTTAACATTAGGTGAAATCTTTTCTAATTAACCAAAGTGAAAAGAAAAAGTACATCAGATATAAAAGGTATAGCTGACTGCTTTTAAAAACGAATATTAGTTTTATGCAGTACACTAACACCGGCCTTAAAAAAGCAGAGTAAATGGCTAGAATGTGTAGCACAGTTTTTAATTCAAAGCATAAAAAGAGTAAAATTAAGCAATAAGGCATGACAGTGTACGTTGTGCTGGCATAACGGCATGCCTTGGGTGTGTTAAAACACGAGGTGAAGCTGAGTGCTTCCACCACCTGAGAAATGCTGTTATCCCAGCACAATGCACACCTTGGAGTGCCTTATTGTGACCATGAAATGGGCCCCTTATTGTGAACAAATAAGATGATTTTTAAGTGTTTTTATAATTAGGATTTTTTTTTAAAAAGAAAGTTAAAAAAGTAAAAAAAAAGTGACTATAAAATACTCCCTTTTAGTAGTTGTTTATTTATTTGAAAATTGGTAACTGGGAGAGGCACACTGAGCCAATGCTCATTTCTGGGGTGTAACCTGGGGGAAGGGAACATAGAAACATAGAAACATAGAAGTTGACGGCAGATAAGGACCGCAAGGCCCATCCAGTCTGCCCATTTCTTTTTCTACCTTATAAATGTGCCATCGGCCTTTGCTATGTCAGTGACCTATCTATTCATAGTCATTTGTATTGCTCCCTTATGCCTATCCATGCCTGTTTGAAGCCCTGCACTGTATTCATAGCCACCACTTCTTGTGGTAAGCCATTCCATGCATCTACCACCCTTTCTGTGAAAAGAATTTCCTCCATTCCCCTTAATCGGCCTCCCTCTAATCTCATGCTGTGTCCTCTTGTCCTGCTATTTTTCTTATATTTAAACATGTTAGACTCTTTCACCTTGTTTATGCCCTTAAGGTGTTTAAATGTCTCGATCATATCACCTCTCTCCCTCCTTTGCTCAAGGGTATACATATTGAGCTCTGTTAATCTGTCCTCATATGTCTTCTGATGCAGTCCCTGCACCATTTTGGTTGCCCTTCTCTGGACTGCCTCAATTTGGTTAATGTCCTTGTGAAGGTGTGGCCTCCAATACTGCACGCAGTACTCCAGATGGGACCTAACCAATGTCTTGTACAGAGGGATTATTACCTCCCTCTTACGACTTGTGATACCCCTACTAATACACCCTAACACCCCCCTAGTGGGAGAACAACAGCACAATGTCTAGTATGAAGACATTTAAACAATGTTTGGTAACAATTAATAATAACTGGGTTTGCCTTTTTCCCATAGGGAAACCATAGCATAATTTGCCATTATAAAGGAATGTTTATAATGGCAAACTTGCATCTGGTTTCCCTCACTTTGCACATGCGCCAGCTGCAACTCTTCCATTCTGACCACTGGCTGCTCAGAGACTGACCCGCCACTCGTACTCGGTGGTGAGTGACTTTTTTAAAACAAAACTATCATGATAGAGAAAAAATCATAACTTTCAGCTGCTGGCAGAAGCAAAAAAAAAGAGTTTAAATAAATAAAGGGGACTGTGGACCACGCGCTAAAACCTGGTTGCACAGGAACTACTTTTTATTTAATATAATTGCTGTGGCAAAAAAGGCAAACCCAACAATTATAGAAAATAAAATATGGAGTGGTGTGTTTAAACTTGAAGTTTACACACATTCTCTGAGTTAGATGTTTTTCACATATCCCGAGAGCGAAGTAGCATCTACACTTTGGGTGTGTATAAACTTCTCATTACACACACCACCCCATACTTTATTCTATATGTACTAAATTAGAATAAATACAGAAGTTGTATGTGTGAAGAATAAAGTGCAGTACAGCTCAGTAAGAACATCTAACAAGTGTATATTCAGAAGTGGCAGCAATACTAGATGAAAAAGATCAAGATTAACAACAGGTGACTGACCTGACTTGACCTGAGGAGGAGTTGTTTCTTGACCTTGTAATGGAGGGAGAAAACCGTAGTGATGTGAAAGTTAGCTCAAGGCAGAAGCAGGGACCAGCCAGCTGCTACCACAATGGCTGAGGCTCAGGAGGAAGAGTAAGAGGAACAGAGAGGGAAGGGCTGGAGTTCTAACTAGTGCCTAAGGGAACCAGTGGAAGGGGAGAGGTGGAAGGATGAAGGGAGTTGGTTCCAGAGTGAGGAAAGACGATAGGAAAAGGCAGATTGCCCAGCAGAGGAGCAGGGGAGAGGGTTGGTCCCTGGAACGGAGGGAACAGGAAGCAGGGGGAAGTTGGGAGAGGAGAGAGGAGAGATAGGAGGGAAGGGAAACAAACCAGTATTTGGACATGAAGGAGGTACAATGAGCCTGACAATGAGAGGGGAAGAAGTATGAATAGGGAAGAATACAGTGGTGGGTGCGAGAGGGAGAGTTTGTAGCAAAACAGTAGAAGGAACTGCAGAGGGTGTTCAGTAGGGTGAGGGAGGTGGAAAGGATGGTGTCACAGATCACATCCTCATAGGTGAAAACTGGGATCACCATTTTGGTAACAAGCTCCTTGCAAACATGTGGAGATAAGCAGTCTTTGTTATGTTACAGGGCACCGAGCTTGGGACGGAGTTTTGCATGGATGGCAATGCAACCACACTCCAGGGTACTTGAAGGGCTGAACTGCTTCAAGAGGCATGCCATTCAGAGTGGTAAAAATAGGGGGAGCAGTGAGTTTGGCCAGTTTCTAACTGGTCCCAAAGGTCATGGACATTTTAGTGTTGGCTCTGAGATGGTTGGATTGGAACCAGTGCAGAAAGTTGTTAAAGTCACGCTTGAGTAGGTCTTCCACAGTTGTGGTGGAGGGACCGGAAGTGAAGATGACTGTGTCATTTGCATACATGTGGATATGTGAATTGGCAGAGGCAGAGGGAAGGTCATTTAGAAAGCTGGAGAAAAGAATGGGACCAAGGATGGGGCCCTGTGGGACTCTGGCCTAGATAGGAAGGGGAGAACACAGGGCGCCTCCAACCTATGCTGATTGATGTCGACCTGTTAGGTAGGAACAGAACCAAGCAATGGTGGGAGCTGAGAGGCCAGCAGAACTCAGCTTGTGCAGGAGGAGTGGATAGGATACCAAATCAAAGGCTTTGGCCAGGTCAATGAATATAGCAGCTATAATGTGCCCCAATCCATCCCGGAGCAGACAGAGTCGGTGATACACAGCAAGGAGGAGATGGTAGAATGGTGTTTTCAGAAACCAGACTGTAAGGGTAAGAGGAAGTTGGAGGATGAAAGTAAGTCTAGGAGTCTAGAATGGACCAGTTTCTCTTGCAACTTAGAGAGGGAGGGGAGGAGGGATATGAGACAGAAGTTGCCAGGGGAAAAGGGGTCCCCCCCATTGTGAAGTGGAATAACTTTGGCTAACTCCCAGAATTGGGGAACAGCACTGAGGGAGAAGGAAATGTTGAGTAGGAGAGTAAGGGGAGCTGCAATAGCAGGAGCTGAGAGGTAGTGGAGCTTGGGGTCCAGACCAACAGGGGTGGACTTTGACAGATTGAGTGAGGAAGGGCAGAAGTTTGCATCATCAGGGCAACTGGAAAATTGCGGAAAAGTTTACCCAGAAAAATTGCGGAGCATTTTGCAAAAATTGTGGGGGTTCGACTATAAGTCAGTATAAATTGATAAATGAATACACTGACACCTGAATATGTTTAAAACATAAAGAAAAGTTTATGCTCCTAAAAGGAATACTAAACTGATAAGCTATCGTAAACATTGCCTATCTTCCAAAATTTAAAAGCATCTGCCTCATACAGTGCTAAATAGATTCTATAAAGTGAGCCACAGCAAACTAATATTAAATAAAGCCAGAAAAAATATTTTTTATTTATTTATGGCTATAGAATAATGTAGCCTAATCAACAGCTGTTTACAGCGCTCTCCCAGCTTTTCACCCACTTTGGTACAAGAAAAAAATAAGCAGATAGAGTGGTGAACAATTGAGTGTTAGTAAAATGATGTTAAAGTGTTTAATGGTCATAATTTGTACTGTAGGAACCGTACACTATTTTTCATTCACATATTTAAACATTAAATCTGGGGGTTACTGGGGCTGGCAGTATAATCTAGAGGTTAGAGTAACAGACTGTGAATGAGTTGATGACATCTAGCAGACCTGGGTTTGATTCCCACAACCTTCACTTGCATACTGTGTGATTCTAAGCAAGTCAATTTAACCTCCTCAGTGCCCCTGGGTTGTACCTGAAAACAGGCACTTGTGCCTAGCGGGCTATGCGCGGTTACCAAAAAATGTAAAAAAATACCAATATATTTTTACTGCATCATACAGTAGTCAAGGTACCCTGTAATTTACCTTTGTTTTACGCTGGCTGCAATGATTTTGTTTAAAGATAAATGTTCAGATACATTTTGTGTTTTATAAGTTTGTTTATAGACTTTAGTCAGGTTTTTATTGTAGTCTTTGCATGTGAGCATCTAGGTGGTAGATTGTTAAGAGTGAAATCACACTGTTAGCAACTAGCTTATTCAAGTTTAAAATCAGCAAGACCATCCAAAAATCCTCAGCTGTTCAAATCAAAACTAGTCTGAATGAAAGTATGCTCACAAGAAAAAACTTGAGCTGCCACATACAAAAAGGCTTCATAGTTAGCACACCATTTAAGTGAATGGGATAATTTGCACCTTTTCTCCCATCTTTTGTTTTAGTCTGTGTGGCAACAAAACATTTTCTGATAGACTGCCTCAACACAAAACAAATAGTAAGTGTTTAAGTGTACAGTACTTATGCTTGGCCAGTGGACTTTGAAACCAAACAGGACAAGGATTCAAAAGAAATCAGTGTCACATAAAACCCTTGACCTACCTTGCACTGCATTGTTTCGGCCAAACCCAAGTCTGCATGCAAAACTGTCAATATATTTGAGAGGATTTTATTAAGAATGTTAATACTTTTCACACAGTTCAATATAAAAACTCAAAAATTGCAAGAAATTGCAGAACATGTCAGTTTTTGCTAAATCCCACTCCCTAAAAGCCATCTGTGATGAGCTGGGTCTTACACAGATAGTAACTGAACCCACAAGAATCAATGCTTCTTACTCTGCGAACAGCTCACTCTTAGATGTCATCTTAATTTCGCATCCCTATCAAATCTCACATTCTGCAGTTTTCCATAACAACATGAGCGACCACAGTATCGTTGTATGTACGAGATTTCAATCTAAAACCCAGCAGCACCCTAAATTCAAAATCAAACGCTCGTTCCATAAATTCAACTCAGTAAACTTCCTAACCGATCTAGCTACGATCAGGTGGCAAGACCTATATCTTGCCAAATCTGCTGATGCCGCTGTCCCTGTCCTAAATGACAACCTCACCACCCTAATTAACAAGCATGCTTCTCTTATTAAAATGAGGGTGCGGAAAATCTCGCATCCGTGGTTCACCCAAGAGCTCAAATCTGCACTTACCAATAGAGACAAGCTATGGGCTGGGCCAGGCACACAAAGGACCGGCAGACTGGCAGGCATTTAGAACTGCCAGAAATGCCTGTGTTAAAAGTGTACGTGCTACTAAAGCAAACTTCTACATCTCCACTCTGGAGCAGGCCAAAGGGAACTCCCAAAAAATCTGGAAGACACTGAGATCCATTGAAGGCCATCCTGCTGCTTCCCCCCTTCCCACCAAGATTCTGGCCAAGGACGGGATGGTTGAAAATAAACTGCGAATCCTCGAAGAACTTAACTTTCACTTTGCCACTGCCGGGTTGGCATTCGACTCCTTCCCATATGCTAACCGAGTGAATAGCAATACTAGCCCAGATACTACACATGCTACTCCACCTCATCTCTTCCAGTTGTGCCTGTTTAGCTACAAAGAAGTCGAAGACATAATTCTTAGCCTTGACACCAAGAAAAGTGCAGGGGATGATGGCCTTGAATCATTTTTCTTGCGGTTAGGCTATGCCCAGCTTACAGCCCCCATCCTTCACATCTTCAACCTCTTTATTACCACAGCCACTGTTCCATCCTGCTGGAAATCTGCCCATATTCTTCCTCTCTTCAAAATCAGGAGATCCTTGTGACTTAAACAACTACCGTCCTACCTCTATCATGCCCATTCTCTACAAAGTGCTGGAAAAACTTATATACAACCAACTAAAAAATCACCTCGAAGCGCACTCATTCCTAAACCCGGCCCAATCTGGTTTCAGGTTGAAGCACAGTACCATCTCAGCCTTGGCTAAAGTCTCTAATGACTGGATCCATGCTAGGGACACCAAGCAGGTTACTGGTGCAGTCTTTCTAGACCTCAGTAAGGCCTTTGACACTGTAGACCATCACCTCCTAATCACCTGTCTTGCCTACATAGGTGCCACTCCACTTACCTTACAGTGGTTTAACAGTTATCTCACAGGAAGGATACAAAAAGTCAAAGCTGATGACCTACTATCTGCCCCCCTTCCAATTGCCAGAAGAGACCCTCAAGGCTCCATCCTAGGACCAATCCTTTTTTCCCTGTACATCAACAACCATGACTCCCATATAAAGAACTCTAGCATACATTTCTTTGCGGACGATATGGTTTTGTACGCATCAGGCTCATCCTTAACTGAAGTCAGGGAAGCACTCCAAGCTAACTTTATCCAGTTAGAAAGCAACCTTATTAATGCCAAGCTTCTCTTAAATGCCAAAAAAACCAAGACAATGATTTTCTCGAGACTTGTCTTGTCTGGTGCCTTACCTACCCCACCTAAAAACTTCATAGTTACCTCCCTAGGTGAACCCTTGGAAGTCGTACCTAAATTTAAATATCTAGGTATGTGGATAGACAACAAGCTTTCCTTCAACGACCACATCGAGGATCTATCAAAGAGGCTTAAAGCATGCTTGGGTTTTTTCTTTAGAAATAGGACCCTCTTTTCTCTTGTGACCCACAAAAGACTTGTCCAAGCAACAGTCCTTCCCTTGCTTGACTACAGAGACATTATATTTATCTCCTCCCCAACCTTGAGCCTATCTAAACTGGACGTACTCTATCACCGTGCTCTTCACTTCATTACTAACTCTGCCTACAGGACCCACCACTGTGATCTTTATGCAGCAGTTGGGTGGACCTCTCTTGCCACCAGACACCTCCTGCATGCTGGCATTTGGACCCTCAAATTACTACTCCACAAACTGCCTGCCTATTTAACGTCTCTCATACACATCTCGCATAGCGCCTATGCCCTAAGGAAATCCGACCTTATCCTACTAGATGTTCCCAGGACACGTACCACAGCTGGCCCAAAAGCTGTCTCATACGCCCTCCCAAACATTTGGAACCAACTACAAGCCATGCTGAAGCTAACCAGCATCGTATCAATTAACTCCTACAAAACACTAGCTATCTCTAAACTAAAAGACATATGTAGGTGCTACTAGGCCCCCAACGCCAAGTCAACTTCTTAGGTACCAACTGGCCCCCTACTTATTAAGCTGAAATGTGTTGCATAATTTAGGGCAAGGTTAAAGCTGGAATGTACTGCATATATAGCATAAGGACGTCTATTGTGTATACCTCTTGTATTATATATTTTTTTTCTTTGTTGTTCTTCAGTTTATATCTCATGTCTATGTAATTGCGAACTGTATGTGTATGTGCCTCAGGACCTCCTTGTGAATAAGCTTGCTCAACGGAGTCTTTCCTGCAATAAACTTGAACTTTTGAGGAGAATGGTGAAAATTGCGGATTCCCCAAAAAAATTGTGGGTGCAATTTTCCAGTGGCCCTACTTATCACCACTTTTGTGAATCGGGGTAACAGTGGCCATTTTCCATTTGTCCTGGGAATTGGCTAAGGGAAAGAGAGAGATTAAAGATCTTGGTCAGGGGCCCAAGTACCTCGTCAAGCGTTAGGGCCAGTAGCTTGAGGTCAAGTGTGTCATTGCTTGTTCTAGATTTGCTGATGGCTTTGGCAATGTAGTTTCGGACCAGATGTTTCTTTAGTGCTTTAAAGTAGAAAGGTGGGTGACAGTCATGGATGGAGGAGTGGGGGGGGTGGGAGTTGATGCATCTTGGAAGATGGAAAAAAAATTCCCTGGAGAACACACTACCTTTAATGTTGGACTTAACATAAATGCTAATGATCTGTGTGCATATTTCCTCATTATACAGTATACAGCATGTTCATTCATACTATGCCTTTTGAGGATACATTTAACACAGGGGCTGCCCTTCCATATTTTTCCTCAGAAACTGAGTCAGACTATTAATTTCACACCAGGAACTGAGCCTCCATCTCATTTCCAGCATTGTATATTTCCTCCAAAACAAGATCTTATCTGATTCATAAATTACAGAGAATTTGCTTTCAGCCTCTGTGCTCATGCTATCACCTCCCCCCTTTCTTGTGTTCCATCCTTTGAGCTCAGTTTTCAGCCTTGTCTCCTCCCCCTCTGGCCATATTTACAGCTGCTTCAGGAAATGCATTGTTAGGATCCCCCAACCACCTCAGACAGATAAACAAAGGAAGCCAAAAGCTAGCAGCAGCACAGACACTGAGAGCTCTCCACTTGCAAGCAGCGGCAAACCAGACATAGCATAGAGGACTGGTACCTAGACACGGCAGTGGAGGGGACTACGCTGGAGCACTGTAAGGATTTACTGGAGGTAATGCTGATCAGTTTGGAATGGTGCTGCTTTTGTTTAATTCTACTTTGATTTTGCTGGCTGTTAATCATTTAGAGATTTTACATAATAACAGAGTGTTGTACAGCTTTTAGACACACAGTACATACTGTGTGTGTGTGTGTGTGTGTGTGTGTGTGTGTATATGTGTATATATATATATATATATATATATACACACACACACACACACCATACACACACACCAAGCTGTGAACCTCAAAACCCAATATTGATCTGGATCCGCAGAGACCTGGGTTTGAACCCCACAGCTGCCAGCCACTTCAGTTCAATTTTATTTAGGAAGAACAACATTGAGGAAAGTTCCTTTACAATGGTGTCCTGTTAAGGTACAATATTTGATGGCAGGCAGACACACTACAACCATAAATCATGCGAGACACAGTGTACAGCTTACAAGGCAATGTATGTGTATGTAGGCAGAACAAAGCTTCAAGTGCAAGGCAAGGACCACTTGCATACTGTCTGTTCCTGAGCAAGTCACTTAACCTCCCAGTGCTCCTGGGTCACATCTGGAATTGAACTTTGGCTCAGTGGGCCTTTCTCAGTCCAAAATTCTAACAAACAAAAAAATAAAATATAGGAATAAATAAGAAAGTCTTTCAAACAACAAATTGGACTTACCTGTGGGTATCAGCAGTCTGGAGATAGAAATATTGAAATCATCCATGAATTAAATCCAGGCAGCAGTCATTTCATGGAATCTTGAGTCAGAAAGTGATGTCATTGAGGGGCAAGTTGTATACTTTTAATTATAGCTTGCTCCTCAGTACCATCACTCTTTGTCTCACGATTCCAAGAAATGCCTGCTGTCTTGATTTAATTAACAGATCATTTACATATTCATGTCGTAGGACTCCCAGCACCTATAGGTCAGCCAAATACCTCATCTGAAAGATCTCTTTATGGGCTTTCGGAATTTATGGGGCCTTGAAAATGTTCTTTTCCTTTTAACACTGAAAGGTATTATTACTCATAAGTCAGCTGTATACACAGTAGTATCAGAATATACACAGCATTTGAATTCACGCATGAAAGGTGCAGCTGTATTTAATACAGTGCATTCTCAGATCTTGTGCAAGGTTAGTACAGTCTAAGGGTACGAGAAGGTTGTGACTCGTGCTGCTGCATATGTCTGTGTCGTGGGGTGCCTGTATGGATGAGGGGGTATATCCCACAAGGTAGATCACAGAGTGGTAAGTTTAGGAACTGGTCCCATCTGTGCTGCAGCAGACTGTTCATCATGAAATTAGATATGCTGTTCCCTCATAGCCTGAAGGTGTGTCCATGTCTTTTACCCATCCTGTGGAGCCAGGTGCCTTCTGGCTTCTCCAGTGGTGGAGGTGATGTTGTTTAGCAGTTGCTAATGTGGCCAGGAACCTCATCTGTTTGCACTGGGATGCTGAGTGGAGCACTCTTGTGGCTACCAGAAGGGCTATATTATTGGATTCGAAGATTTGCATACATACATATTGTGTCTAATCACAGCTGCCATACATCTGGCCAATAAGTACAGAGCTTAGTACAAATCCACTGAATGTGCAGTTTGCTATCAGGGTTCTTCCTGTATCTCCAGCACACCTTGTTGTGCGAGAGTACAAGCTTAAATTGCTTGTCTGCTGCATTAAGCCCCATATAGAGTATTCTGAACTGAATCAGTTGATTTGTATTACCATGCCTGGTAAACGTTTCTTCCAGCACTGCTCCCAGACAGACTGAGGCATTACTGTCTTTGGGTTAGACTCCCACTGGGCTCTAGTCTGCTCCTTGGGGTCCTTTTGATAGGTCAAGAAGCAAGCATTAAAGTTCTTCTCTAGGTTTGATGGTTTTCTCAGACTAAGATGGGGAGGGGGGTAGGGAGTAGTGTCAACTTTAAGGCATGGGAATAGGACAGATCTGAGGGTCATGAAATTTTTTTTTTTTCATTGTTTAACCAGGAGTAGCACACTGAGCTGAAATCTTGTTTACAGGTGCGACCTCTTTGTTTGCCCATGTGGGCCAGGGTATAGAGTTGCAATCCATCTTTATGTGTGTTGCTCCATGTAGGGCTTCAAGGGGTACTTCTGTGCATCCCAGTGTACTGTAGCTGGCTCATCATTAGCCTCCATGCTTTCCATGTGACTGAAAGAGTGTGAATGGGTGCCCGTGGTTGTTGGATATCCTCATGGTACCCTTACGGAAATACAAGTGTGCAGCATGAGTGCCACACGTGCACTTGTATTTCTGTAAGGTTATTTCTGAGATCCGTGATGATGGCCTGGGTTTGAGTTCTGAGTACATGTCCTCACACATCAAAGGGGAAAGGCATTGATGACGGTCCTGCTTGGATGCCTCCTGTCTCAGAGAGGTTGGTTTTGTCTCCTCCATTCACATGGCTGCCCCTGCTGGTGTAGGGATAACCTTACAGAAATACAAGTGTGCAGCATGTGTCCTGCATGCATGTTGTGCAGTTGTATTTCTGTAAGGGTAGAGGGTCATGTGAGTGGCAATACTATACTGCAGACAGGAGAGTGCAATCCTGCTGCTGGTATGATGCAGAGTGCTGCCATAAGCTGCAGTGACATCATACATCCAGTTCTGTGAGGGCACTTGTCAGCTGGATTGTGAATGGCTGGCTGTGCCCTGCACCCAACCCACTTATTACCATCCAGAAAGATCTATTCTCTTGGGCCATGCCCTAGTGGGGTGGTGGATAATGGGGGGATGGAAAACAGAAGGCAACAATAATAATACTCAGGTGCATAATGCCGCCAAGGCACCCCTTCAGTTTCACCATTCAAACCTCTGGGTTCCCTGATTCCCCTTCCATCAGGAAAATTCTGTCTTGTTCTGGTCCTTTACTCACTGTACTCGTAAGGGAAAATATGGGACTGTATGGCACAAGCAGCAGGCATCAAGAGCCAATAGTGACATTTTTTAGGTATGTAAGTGAAAAGAGGAAAGCCAGGAATGGGACTGTTAAAATTAAAGAGGGAAATGGAGACTGTGCAGAGGAGGATCAGGAAAAGGCAGACATTCTGAACAAATACTTTTTATTCAGTGTTCACAGAGGAAGGAGAAGGGAGGGGCAGCAAAGAATTAGCAGGAGCATTGCAGGGAGGTGGGCATTTGTCCATTTTCAGAGGAGAGTTTCCTAAAGGGAGTCACTAATCTGAAAGTGGACAAAGCACTGGGACCAGCTAGGGTGCATCCAAGGGTACTGAGGGTGCACTGGGATGTACTGGCTGCACATCTGACAGTCCTATTTAACAGCTCATTGGAAACAGGAGTGGTTTGGGTGGACTGGAGGAGACTAGATATAGTCCCACTTCACAAAAGTGGTAGCAAGGAAGAGACTGGCAATTATAGGCCCATCAGCCTGACTTTGGTGGTGGGAATGTTAACGGAGTCACTGTGTATCAGAAGGGTTACTGACAACAGAAAAAAGGAGGTACTTCTACCTCTACATAGGTCACTGGTGAGGCTGCACCTGGAATACAGTGCTTCATTCTTGTGTCCTCACCTAAGAAAGGACATGAATAGGCTGGAGACAGTACAACACAGGATGGCCAAGATGATTCAGGACCAGCAGGGTAGGCTTACAAAGATCGTCTCAAGGCATTCAACATGCACTCACTGGAGACCAGGCGAGAGGAGGGGATATGAAGAGACCTTTAAATTCCTGAAGGGAGTAAACAAGGTGAGCTGTGACTAACTATTTAGCAAGAGTACAAGAGTACAGATTCAATAACTCAAGGTCATGAGTGGAAACTGGTTTAAGAGGGATGTGAGAAAGTTCTTTCTTATGGAAAGGGAGTTAGAGCTGTGGAACAGTGTGGTAGGCACCAAGACTGTAAACGGTTTCAAGCTGGCTGAGACAGAGTGTAGAGTTTGGTGGTTGCCCAGGTCAGTAGCGATACGGAGGGGAGTAAGAGGGTGGACCAGGAGGGATAAAACCTTCTATAGGCAATGGGTTTTGGGGCAGATAGAGAACTCAAGGCAGACTAGATGGACCATTGGTCTTTTTCTATCATCAGTGTCTACATTTCTAGTTAAAAAGTTAAAATGTTTACAAAAATCACTGGACTCTACAAATACACAATGGGGAAAAAAGCTGGAAAAAATTGATGTTTTTTTCAATTGTGATTGTTGCCAATCATGGAGAAATATAAACAATACTTTCTGTAAGGATGGCACATTTAATAAAGATAGCAGAGGTATTGTTAGAATAAGTGACAAGGAAAAGAAGTGGTATCAGTTGGATGTGGGACTGTTACTAAGATAACACCTGTATGTATGGCATACCGTGTGGTGGCTAAGTACCCATCAAGAAGATTTTTCTAAAGACTGGGTTGCCTGATTGCAGAACCCCTGCCTGGTCAATCGGCTTACATGCATTTAGGGTTTAACAATGACCAGTCTCAGACAAAAGTTGATGCTCTTACCATCAAAAATATGAATGGTGTCACACAAGATGATCAATCCAGTCTCTTTATTTTATGCCAAAAACAATTTAGACTGCAAACCAAGATAAACATGTGTTTCCCCAATGTTTGTTGGGAGTAACACACGATTGTATCCGATTCCAGGTTTGCATTTTAAATAATTTCTGCAATGAAGAGATTGGACTGACCTCATTTGATGCCATTCATCTTCTGTATATGGAAGGGAGTACATCAGCTTTTGTGTGAACATATACAATATCTTTGCCAGCTGCACCACTGTCTTGGAGCTAGCCTGTGCATTCTCTTCTTGATATGAATGACCAGCAGTTATTAGTAGTCAGAAAGTACATTTTCTTGACCTTGGCAGTAGTGTTATTGCAACACCCAACACATACTGTAGCTGGCTGCTAATGTTTCCAAAAACTGTGCCCATTGTATGTAAGAAATATAGAAGAGACAGGCTGCATAAGGTAAAACTAAACCGTCCCTGATACTACAGTCAGGCATGTTCAGGATATGGGGGTGACGTCTGACTAGGAGGGAAGAGTGCCAAAACAAAATGATCGAGTAAGGAAATATTAGCCAGCAGCAGCAGACTTATGACATTAAGGATGAGGGTCAGCAGGTGAACATTCTAAACTGAGTCTTACAAGAGCCAACAGGGTTAAGTGTAAAAAAAAAAAGTGATGTATACTAACAAACAATTCATGTCCACATGTGGCCAAGCAAAATGACAGCTGACATTTAGGTGTTATAAAGCAGCAGCTATGGAGTTCCCACAAAAAAAAAAAAAAAAAAATAACTTTTGTACATTTTGCTCATATTTGCAATTTGTTTTTGTATATAAACTTGAATAATGTTAATATGAGGCTGGCCTGGTGGCGCTGAGGGCTGAGGGCTGAGGTGCTGGTCGCCATACCTAGCGCTATGCTGGCGACCCGTGTTCGGGAATGAGCATGGGCTGCCATGGGTCGGCAGGGGTGGAGAGGGATTGAGTGTCCGAGGGACTGTTCTCCCTCTTTGGGGAGGGGGGATTTCAGTGGTCAGTGCATTTCTGAGCCCTGGTGGCAGCTGGGGAACAGAGCACTGATGCTGCAAGAAGGAACTGAGTGGGGCAGGTGCCAAGAGGAATGCATGCGGACGCATGCGCACTCCCTCCACTGATGTCATTGCATGCCACACTTTCGAGGGAGGAAAAATGAGAACATGGTCCCGGTCGGCTAGATGAGGCAGCCACCCACTGCAGGCCCTGACCCCAAATGGTGCTCCTTGAACTGGATCCTGGTCGAGGTGAGTAGAGTTTGGGGGGCTCCTCACTGTCCCATCATGGGGAGGTAAGCCATGGGGGAAGAGGGATTGGAGCCTGATGTCGAGGTATGGGGCTGGACAGGTATCTAGGATGGTTGCCGATCTGGGACCTGAGGGGAGAAATAGAGTCTTAAAAAAAAAAAGTATGTTAATATGTACACTGTATTGTTTTCATTCAGGGCAATAACCATACCCACTGCTCCAGTGTGCCCTATCCTGTTTAGTGGCTATATCTGTGTTGGCTTTGCCGTACAAAGCTGTTGTCCTTCTGGGATACAGCCATGATCCCTGTCCCACTTGATCTTGTCTACCCTAACTGACTATTACTTAGGCTGACATTGCCAAAACAAAGTAAAAGCAAGTTCTAGTCAGAGCCACAACAGCTGCCAATGCATTAAGCTGACAAAAGATATATAATTAATATATAATTAATGGGTTTAAGTTTTTACTACACAAAACCCGTAGCGTAATTTGCCATAATAAAGGAGTGTTTATTACGGCAAACACGCTGGGTTTTGTTCCTGCTGCACATGCGCCATTCTGACACCAGCTGCCACTCTACCGCATTCCCCCAGCCACCCTAACCCCATCGACCAGAGACCGCCATTCTAGCTCGGCAGTAAGTACATTTTAAAAAAAAAAAAGAAATGGCTGCACAAAAAAATTTGACTGCCTCCTATCAAAAGCGGGGGAAAAAATAAAAACAAAAACCTTTCCTTCCAACAGCCGGGTCCGACTGCTGACACTGCCAAAACTCAGTTGGACCACGGCTGCACCAGATGTCTTCTCTTTTATTTTATACAATTGCTGTGGAGAAAAATGAAACCCAGCAATTATGTAAAATAAAATATGGGTCAGTGTGCGTAAACTTGAAGTTTACACACACCCTCGGGGTTAAATGCTATGCATAAACCCCTCGGGCGTGTGTAAACTTCTCATTACACACCCCGACCCATACTTTATTCTATTTAATATGCAGTGTTATATTTTATTACATGGCAAGGAATAAAGCTTGAATGTGATTGGCTACAGCCCCTTGGTAGATGGCAGTACTACCAATGGACAATAATTAGTACCAGTCTTGCTTCCCTATCACTAAGGCAGTAGATTAATGTGCTATATTTGAAATCATTTCAAGCTGCCACCATTGTTGCCTCCAGTAATTCGTCGGTAAACTGGAACGTAATTAAAGCAGCCCCAATGTGTGACCTACTAGACTGTTACTTCACCAATACATTTATTGAAATGATTGAGAGTTATTCTCATGATTATGATGAAAAATCCAACATAGCACCAGAAAGAAGAAGAATCAGCTCAAAGCTGCTGATGGCTGAAAAATCTGTGAATACAAATGCCAGCCTTGAAACTGAAGCTGCCAGCACTGAGGAAAATGATCGCTCACACTCTGAACTGTTGTGCAAGCATGAGTGATCCCAAAGTACAGTGAGATGCTCTGCTCTGAAATGTCTGGTAAATGTAGTTAAAAGTGAAACTTGTGAACAAAAACACCACAGCATCTAACAGTAAGACAGATACCTCTGATGCTGCTGATTGTGCCATTAAAGACATGGGTAAAATCACAGCTCACAGTCATAAACTACGAACATATGAATCTGCTAGCACAGGCCATATGGTCTGTCAAGTCTGCTCGAGTGTGCAGCTAGCAATTCTTTGCACTGTAGCTGCTCCTCCTCTCTCATGGTGACCCTCCCCCTCACTTTGTCCCATCCTCTTTTAAAACTGCCCACTGACTTACAGGATACTACCTCCTCGGGCAGTGCATTCCACATCAACACCACTGTTTCCATGAAGAACTGCCTCCTCATTTCCCTTCTGAATCTTTGACCCTCCAATCTCAGACCAAACTGCTACTTGACAATAAAATGTGTAACTGTAAACAACAAATGAGTTTCAGTGCTGATGAAAGTGATGAAAAGCCATTGATCACTTACAAGTATAGGGCTTACGGGCAGACTAGATGGGCCTAGTGGTCCCTATCTGCAGACAATTTTTATCTATCTATCTATCTATCTATCTATCTATCTATCTATCTATCTATCTATCTATCTATCTATCTATCTATCTGATGTCACAGCTGGTTTGTTAATGGTGCTCAGTGAAACTGACAATACAGCCACTTCAGAAAATGACAGTTTGAGGAGTGATGTCGCGCTGAACTTGGTGCCCATGCTCGCACATTTCACTTTTAGCTACATTTCCCTGACACTTCATGACAGAACATCCCACTGTACTTTGGGGTTGCTCACACTGGCACAACAGTTCAGTGCATGAGCGGATGTTTTCCTCAGTGCTGGCAGTTTTAGTTTCAAGGCTGGCATTTGTACTCATGCAGCTTTCGGCCGTCAGCAGCTGTGAGCTGATTCTTCTTCTTTCTGGCACTATGCTATCTTTTTCATCATGATCATGCTAGAAACTCTCAATTATTTCAAAAAACTTGGTGGTGAAGTAACTGTTTAGTATGTCACACATCAGTGCTGCTTAAGTTACGTTCCAGTTTACCATCAATTTACCTGAGACAACAGTGGTGGGAACTTGAAATGGTTTCCAATGTGGGGCTTGGTGCCCATTCAACCTCAATCTAGTAATGCTGAAGCTGTGGGCACTCAAGGAAACAATCACTTATGCACTGAACTGTTGTGCCTGCATGAGCAATCCCAAAATACAAGTACATGCTCTGTGATGATATGTAAAGAAAATATTTTAAAGCGAGAAATGGCAAGCCAGAAAAATAAAAGGACCCTGTCCAGCAGCAATGCATAATATATCTGCTTTTGTTCCCTCCCCCAAAAAAATGTTTGGGACTACTTTGTTCAGAGTAACAATACTTAACCCTAATTAAAGCTATTTTAGTTTGAAAAAAAATCATATTTTAGTGCCTATGAATTTATTTTACCATATGATGAGTACAATAAGACACTCCAGGGTGTGGGTAGTAGTGGGATCACCACATGCCTGGGGTGTAATGAGGCATGAGGCCTGGCCTCTTCATGTTTATGTTTTTGTCTTTGATGTCAAACATAGTTAGCTATCTGTTTTTTCTTCTCTTTTCGTCTATAGCATGTACGCCATAATGAAGGAAGAACATTATACACCGGTAACAAAACAACTTGAGAGCTCAGTTCTAGAGCAAGCAGAGCAGAATAGACTCATGAGCAGCTGTAGTGAGCCCTGCCATGCTGAAGAAATTCTACAGACCTTAAACACTTACAGAAAAGAGGGTTTTTTCACTGATGTGGTGCTTGTAGTAGATGGACAGGAATTCCCGTGCCACCGGGCAACTTTATCTGCCAACAGTGCATACTTTAAAGCCATGTTTAATAGCAACCTCAAAGAGGGGCAACAAAAAATGATAACGCTCCCGAGCATTTCAGTAAGCACAGTGGATATTCTCCTGAATTATATGTATCTGGGAATAGGAAATATTGTCATTCAAGATGATAATGTTGAAAAAATCTTGGAAGCTTCAGATCTTATGCAGATCTCCAAGCTTCGTGATGCCTGCATTTCATTTCTAGAATCACAGATTCATCCCTGTAACTGTCTGGGTATCATGAAGTTTGCAGACATTTATTCAATTTCTTCCTTGTTTGAAAAGAGCCGGAAGTTTTTTCTTGAGGACTTTTTGAAGGTGTCACAGGACGAAGAATTTCTGGAGATGTCAAAAAAACAGCTGATTGAATATCTGTCCAATGACCAACTGGTCATCAAAAAAGAGGAGCTGGTCTTTGAAGCTGTGATGCGATGGGTCTATCATGATGTGCCCACAAGGGAGAAAGTGTTGAAGGATGTTCTCGAACATGTTCGCCTTCCACTTCTGCACCCTCTTTATTTCCTTGAGAAGGTTGAAACGGATGCGCTCATTAAAAACTCCAAGGAGTGCCACCCTTTACTGCTGGAAGCACGGCAGTATCATTTCTATGGAAATGAACTGACCTCGACAAGGACAAGGCCAAGGAGGTTAGTAATAGTCTTTAGGTTTCTTCTTCAACTTTCTGCTAGTCTGTTAACAAAGCTACCATAGTGGGAAGAAGGTCACCTTTAGAAATATTATTTAAAGCAGCAGTGCTAGATAAAAAAAAATTGGATCTTTTGCAAGTTTGTTTCTTTTGCTCTATTGAGCACTTACCTGGTAATCATTTGTGTATTCACTGCATTATCACACTGTAATTTGCTCCATTTTTCTTTGTTTTTATTTACATTTCTCCCACCCACCATGTTGAATTAGAACCCTCTGCTACCGCGCACACGCATGACTTGCAGTACTACAGAGGGACAGTAGGAATGTGCAGCACAGGGTCCCACAGAAGTAAACAAAAGATGTGATGTGATGTATGGAGGGAGCTCAGCTGCAAATTAGGCAGCAGCAATATTTACTGTGGATCCACAACAATAGAAATACATTTTGAAATATCTAAAAAAACTAAAGATCTTTAGAAAAAAATATTTACAGATATGGGAACTAGTACTATGGTTGCATGCTTCCAGTCAAAAAACAGAATTTTGATAATCACTTCCTGATTATGTAGTACTGCCACTTTAAGAGCAATTTTAGAGGTTTGGTTCTTGGTGGTGCTTGGTTCTGCTGGCCTTACTCTTCATTTTTTGACTCCCAACTCCCGCTTGACTAAATCTTTTTTACACGGTATATGATAAATCCAATTCTCAATGTCTTTTCACTTGCAATTTATTTCCCATGTTTTTTTAAGTGAAGACTTCCCAGTTCCACTACATTTTAACTGAGGTACCAAGAGACCTGTGGCCACATAACATTCTCCTAGTGGCTTCATTTAAGAAACACTGTCTTACCTGGATAATGCCATGTGACTACCATGCTTGCTAAACGCAGAGTGCCAGTCATTTCCAGGGAATTAATCCCTTACAGAAATATAAGTGCACAGCTTGCATGCAACATGCATGCTTATTAAGCATGTGGCATGCATGCTGCATGCATGCTTCACACTTGTATTTCTGTAAGCAATGACAATCACAGCTGTCAGTCACAAGTTGCCTGTTTTTTTATGAAGATCTTTTCTATAGAGCTT
Source organism: Neoceratodus forsteri (assembly GCA_016271365.2). Lineage (NCBI taxonomy): Eukaryota > Metazoa > Chordata > Ceratodontiformes > Ceratodontidae > Neoceratodus > Neoceratodus forsteri. The sequence goes on along the minus strand of CM057458.1, from coordinate 157,128,319 downwards.
TTCCTCCCCGCTGATATCCAACCAGTCCTCAGACATGGAGAGAACACACCCATGGTGGCTGTATCAGCACCTTCCTCTGCTAACTCCACTGTCACTCCAGTGGGGGGGGGGGCATGGCACAGGGTCAGATATGGCCACTGGGCAGCCCCTCAATGACAGCATGGCTTTTTCCCTGTGTTTTATCCCACATCTTCCCATCTCCCAGTGATGTGGGAACAGCTGACTACTGGCCTTGAGCATGCACAGCATGTGCCTGCAGGGGAGATAACTCACTGGCCCAGTTGCAGTGGTGCCAGAAACCACCTCCAGCCATCCCCAGTCAACACCTGCCCCAGCTTGGTAATCCTCCCAAACCCTTACAAAAATACAAGAGCACAGCATGTGTGCAGCATGCATGCTGCATGCTTAATAAATGCATACCACATGCTTAACAAATGCATGCTGCATGCTTAATAAATGCATACCACATAGATCTCATAGGTCTCATAGGTAAACGCAGAGCAGAAGAGAAAATATGTCCATAATGATCGCCTCAGTTAACAATTAAACCTAGCTATTCCAATATCAGTGCAATATTCATCCAAATTGGTCTTAAATTCATTCATATCCCTGCTACCAACTATATAGGCAGGTAATGAATTATATAATTTGACAACTCTTTGACCAAACTAGTGTGCTCTCCTATTGGTGCGACAATGGTCACCATTCAACTGTAAAGTATGTGATCTGGAGGCATATGCTAGATGTTTCAGCCTAGGTCCTAGACATTCCCACAGGTCATCATTGGTCAGGGTCCTAAATACCACACACACATGTCACCTCTTAATCTGTGGTATTCCAATGAATACATCCCCAAATTGAGTAGCCTTTGATTATAAATTATATCCTCTAGGTCACTCATTGACCTTTATTTATTTAGTGTTTGTTGATCCGGTAAGTGCACTAGACAAATTCTGCCTATTTTCAGGCACGACCCAGGGGAGGGGGATACAGATGAATGTAAACTGACCTTGAACCAGATTAAGCTGTTGGTGGTATTTTTAGTGAATGGGGGGATATTTGGCCAGGGCACTGGGGAAATCTCCTACTCTTTTCAAGAAGTGTCATGAGATCTTTAACATCCACCTGAACTACCACCAGAACAGGCAGATGGGACCTCAATTTAACGTCTCTTCTGAAAGACAGCACCTCAGGAGTGCAGCAACCCCCCCCCCATGCTGCACTACAGTGTCAGTATTGGGATATTAACCCAAGTACCTGGTGTGGGGATAGAACTCACAGCCTTCTGATCTCCTAGCCCCAGAGGCAAGTGTGCTACCTGCTGATCCACTGACACTGACGACCTTGACCTTAATCTTGGTGCTCTACATTGGACTCCCTTCAGTATCTGTGTCATAGCCTTAGTACATGAACTGAACTCAATACTCAAGGTGTGGCCTAACCAGGGACACATACAATGGTATCATCACCTCTCTGCCCCTACTAGTAATATCTCTCAAGATGCTGGTCACGTCGTCATTTGCCCTCTGTCTAATGGTTAAACAATTTTTTGTAAATTTTAAAGTGTTAGTTATTGTAATACCCAAGTCACACTCCTGGGTTACTTCCTTTAACTGTTTGCTGCCTAGGTGATATGTTGCCTTGGTATTATTTCTGTCAAAGTGCATCACTGAACATTTACTTGTGTTAAATTCAAGCTGGTGCAAGCTGGCCCAATGCTCTAGTTCATCTAGTGCACTCTGTAAGGTATTTATATGTGTAATATCATGTACCAGCATTCCAATCCTGGAGTTATTGGCAAACATTGAAACCCAGACATCCTCACTACATCCCATAGTGGATATGTACAGATTAAGTAGGCAGGGACCCAATACTGAACCCTGTGGGATCCCGCTGGTCACGTCTATCCTTTCAGAGTAAACATTAATAAGCATGTGGCATGCTTGCTGAACACATGCTGTACACTTGCATTTATTTATTTATTTATAGCATTTTGATATCTAGGTAAACACACAGAAACTGGAGGTCCTTTTTCCAAAGGCGACCCGGAATTGAATGACCTGAGTCCATGTCTGACCCCTATTCACTTGCACAGCAGCATCGTGCACTACCAATGAGCCATTGGGACCACTCCTTCATGAATTTTTAATTAAACATAACAATGATAGCAAAAAAAACTGATTTCACCGAGAGTACCAACTGATTTTCCATAAACCTAAATTTCAAACTCTTTGATGTTTAGCCTTTCACTAATTTAAAAAGGTTAAGTACCCCGTAATACAACTTTATTTTACACTGTGCCACTGAATTAAGACACAAATTAGCATAAAACCAGGGAGATGAGCAGTGATTAACCTAATTCATTTGGCACTGATGTCCTTATCTGATGATATGAAGCCATGAAAAGTTTGTACAACAAATTTTAACTACAGGTATAAAATGTCTCTGAGTCTCAACTGTCTCATATTAGGAGGCAAATTCCTAATTTTAATGTCCTTCATATCGCACATAGAAACACAGAAACATAGACTTTGATGGCAGATAAGGACCACTTGGCCCACCCAGTCTGCCCATTTCCCTACCTATTGGATAAGCTGCAGATTCTAGTTAACCAACAGCCTACTTCCTGCAACCCCCCACTATAATTGCCTTATGTCTGTCCCATGCATGTTTGAATTCCCCCACTGTTTTAGACCCCACAACCTCTACAGGAAGGCGGTTCCATGTGTCCACCACTCTCTCCGTGAAAAAGAATTTCCTGACATTAACCCTGAGCCGTCCCCCCTCTAACTTTAAACTGTGTCCCCTTGTTCTTACACATCTCTTTTTCTGAAAGATGCTACCCTCCTGGACTTTGTTGATTCTCTTGAGGTACTTGAACATTTCTATCATGTCCCTCCTTTCATCAAGAGTATACATATTAAGCTCTCTCAGTCTCTCTTCATATGGTTTCTGCTGCAGACCCTGCACCATTTTAGTTGCCCTTCTCTGGACTGCTTCCATCCTGTCTATGTCCTTGCGTAGATGAGGTCTCCAAAACTGCACTCAGTACTCCAGATGGGGTCTCACCAACTGTCTGTATAGAGGGATGACCACTTCCCTTTTTCTACTTGTGATGCCCCTCCCTATACATCCCAGTTTCTCCCTGGCTTTCCTTACTGACTTCTCACATTGCTTACCCACCTTTAGGTCATCTGATATGACTACACCCAGATCCCTTTCCATGGGATCTGGGTGGATAAGACACTGTCCAAGATTTTGCACTGAGATTTTAAAACAGTATGGGATGGCAGTATACCTGGAGGTTAGAGTAACAAGCTGTGAATGAGTTTAGTACATTGAGCAGACCAGACCTGGGTTTGATTCTCACAATCTCCACTTGCACACTATGTGATTCTGAACAAGTCACTTAACCGCCCAGTGCTTCCAGGTCACCCCTGAAAACAGGATATTGTGCCTAGTGGGCCTTTCCCGGTTACCAAAGACTAAAAAAAAAAAAATCATATTATTATAAGACCCCCCACAGTAAATGATATAATTTTAAAAATCACAAGTTTCTTGAGTGCCAAACTTTTATCTCAATGCTTAGATGATATGTCCCACATTGTGCCACTTACCCCAGATTTGATGAGGGTAAGTGTCCTATGGTCACGCTCTCAAAGGCCTAGCGGTAGGAGTCTGGGATGGATATTTGTTTTCAGTTTTAAAACGTATTACAAACTACCAAATAAGAAAAATGTTATATCTGATTCCAGTCCCGTCTTTTAATTCAAGGTTCATGGATTGCAAAGAGGTGATAGTGACCGTTGGTGGCTGTGACAAGAAGGGACATTTGAAGCTGCATAACACAGACCAGTACAACCCAGAGAACAGAAAATGGACTGCACTGGCCATCATGCCAGGATATCTCAGGTCTGAGTACGCCACTTGCACACTTAGGAATGACATTTACATCTCAGGTAAGGACATTGCAGGCATCAGACATTACATATAGTATTTCCAGTCTTGAGAGACCTAAGCAGTACAGATTACCTGTTTTGTTTGAGTATGATTTATTCAAAAGGGAATATGTGCCTACAGATCTAAAATCTAGTGACTGTAGAAAATGAGAGGTGGTAATGTTCTAATAACACCGTAAAGAGACCCTAGACTTCCTACAAACTATGCTGGCCTGTCTATGTATGTAGCTTTACAATATTAAAATCAATCTGACCTGGCTGCCCTCGTAAAATGATTGAGTTTGGGTGGGGTGGGAAGAATAGATTTATATATTGGATGGAGTGGAAGATACTCATTCTGTTTAAAAAATAGGTCCTATGTTTAAAAATAGCTACGGTACACACACATCTGTGCATGGGTCCTCCACTGATGCTGCCACAGGGTTCTACTACTATTGCGATCACTGTGCACCTTCTCACAGTCTCAGCATGCCTTCTCTGCAGTGCAATTGTGTATCCACTGGCCTGGATATAGGATTTGGGCAAAGCATGGCCTGTTGCAACAACAGGGCAGCTGTTTGCTTTGTCTTGTCTTTCATTAATCTCAGAATGAGAGGACTGAAGCAAACAACACCTCAAGTCAGAATGCTATGCAGCAGAATTATTTCTTCCTTTGGGGACAGTCACAACTATTACACCTCTTGGCCAAGTATATTCTGAACTTTGCTGTCTATGCTGTGACATTCATCACTAGATCTGGAAGGAAGTTTTGAATTCTGCTTTTGTGGAATGTTTGCAGAATTTCATAAATTTCCTGAAATTTCCCAAACTTCTGCCTTTGGCGAAATTAGAATCTTCTGAATCTGTTTGGCAAATTTTCACCGTTTCACAGAATGTACTGTTTGAACTGTGGAATGACGGTTCTGTGAAATTTTATTATGCAGTTTAATAGATTATTTTGCAATATATGTAATCATTCTGCAGTCCGGTGATCAGTTCTGCAGAATTTCTTTCTGCAGTATAACACTTTATACAATGAGGTCTACAAATCCACAAATTTTGGTTGGTCATTTGCCACTTTATGCTGTGGGGCAATTTTTGCATTACCACTGCTTAAAGTACCAGCCGACTGCACATTTAAAAAAAGTTAGATAAAAATCACTCCTCTCGGAACTCGTAGTGCTCCAATACAAGCTTGCAAAGCCACCATAAATACATCCCACTAACCGTTCTATTCTGCAAAGCCATGTCAGTCAGGGAAAGTGTAAATTAATAAGAAATGTCTAATCTCAGCTGCAGTTTCAACCTCGAAGACAACTGAGAGCTACAGGCAATATCTGAGTTCATCCTAGCTCAGGAATCAGAGTCGTACAATGTGGACCTGAGTCAAAACTCAAACTTACCTGAATCACCTCAGCGACCTGTCACTCAGCCCACCAAACACTCAATATCAGTTGCCAGCAGTGATTGGTCCCAGCTTATCAGTGTCATAGCCCAGCCATCACACCAGATGATGAATATCTATGGCAAGTAAGTTTGAATTTTGACTTGAGTTCACACTGTCAGACTCTGATTCCTGAGGTAGTTATGAACTTTGACCTCCTCTAATAAGAAACTCAACCTCTTTTTTTTCCATGGTTTCAGTTCATTCTGTGTTAAAAGTAACTGTTAACATAAAAAAGGCAGCAAAAAAAAAAAGAAGCTTTCTGCAGTTTAATACTTGTTCCCCATTACACAGATGCCAGCCATTACCAGTTCCCTGCTGAGGGCTGTGGAATAGGGACAGGTGCACTGGCTCAGGTATGTGTCGCTAGGAAGAATCAGCTTATCGCCATCAAAAACTGTCCGCCATGCACCAGTCACAGACATCCCTGGCATCTAATGGCCCCCCTTCCCACATCACTGATGGTACCACCCCGCTCCCTCCACTCCCCTTACTGGTGATGCCAGTACCAAATTGTAGCTTGGGTGAATGGCACAGCCCTCCACACACCACCTCAACCAATCACCTTAAGACAGTGCTTGTAATACATCTCTTATTTATAGGGCAGGGTGCGTCACTCAGCCCTATAAATAAGAGGCGCATTCCAAGCAATGTTAGCGCAATACCTCCTAGCCACCACCAGGAGGTATACTGTTGTCGGAGCCCTCTACCCACCTTCCCCTAGAGAAGGTGAGCTGCCATTGGACACTCTAAAAGTCCCCCCCCCCGGCTGACCCTCAACACCTCAGGTTCACTCCTGAACCCGGGTCGTCAGCATGGTGCGAGGTGTGGCGTTCAGCGCCACAACCCTCAGTGCCACTGGGCTGGTGAATGGGGACTATTTCATGTTGTGTATAAATATTTTATTCTTTAAAGCATAAAAAAATATTTTCTTAACAAATTTTGCTGCACTTCTTATTTTTCCTAATTTCATAATCAGAATAATCCACAACAGGGTGAGGGCTGGGCTGGGATTTATTCATGCCTAGTGTGGTTGGACACTCAGCCTGTGGCCTCATAACTGAACCATGGCAGGTGCTGGTAAATCCCAGCCCAACCCACACCCTATCATGGATTATTCCTTGATTAATCCACAATTCATACATTCATTCTGCAGTTCAGTGACTCATTGAACTGAGGAATGAATGTATGAACTGCAGATTAATGTATTAATATATGGCATTTCTTTCCGCAGTTTAATATATTAATCTGCAATTCATACATTCATTCCATCATTCTAAGTCAGAAGTTCTGTGAAAGTTGCCAAAAATTATTCTAAAATTTCACAAAATTTCCTGACTTTCGCCAAAATTCCGCTGGCAGAAGTTTAATTTCGCACAGCCATATTCTTCACTGCAGAGATTCAAGGTTTACTAATAAGAAAATACCATAATTGTTTTTTCTGAAAAGACTCAGAGTCAGAATATTAAATGTGAACTGTCAACGGGGGCAAACAGAATGAAGGTGATATAAAAGCAAAGTCAAAAGTTATCGTAGTTGTGAAATGATCAGTGTTGAACTCAGCTTTGTGTAAATGGAGAACATGCTGCACCAAAATATTCCTTCATTCTTGGTGTCATGGAAGGGGAAGGTGTCATTTAACGCAGTTACATTTTACAGGCCTAATTTTTTATAATAGGAATCAAATACTACCACAGAGTCCAGCATTATAATTGTACTTGAAGGGATGGTGATTTATTTTATATAGTTCAAAGAATAGTAGTTTGTCCATAACTCCTTTTCAGAGAAAATCACTAGAACATACTATTGAGAATCTTAGGTATGTTTCCTTTGCAGTTTTTGTACCCTGTACAGAATCAGTTGTATAATGAACAGATATCAACCTCAAAGGTGTAAATATCTGTTTATTTTGTAGACGTAACAAGGAAACCCTGTGAGATGCTTCATCTTTGGAAGTGTCCTGGTTGTATTGACTTTACAGGTCACCTTTGGTGCTCCATTTATGGATGTGTCATGGCTGTATGTACTCTTCCTGCATCCTGTGAGGTACTTGTCTATGGAGGTGTCAGGGTCACATTAGCTTAACCCGTGAGATGCACCATCTATGGAAGTGTCCATGTATTGGTTTTACTTCCAACCCTATGAGATGCTCATCTATGGAGATACCTTGGTAGTAGTAGCATTACCTCCAACTTTTGAGGTGATACATATACGGCGATACCCTGACAGTATTGGCATTACCTTCAGCCTGTGAGATGCCCCTTCTATGAACGTGTTCTGGTGGCATTCACTCTACATGCAACCTGTGAGATGCTTCTTTTGTTATCTCTTATCTTAGGACTATCTTGTCCCTGTGAAATACGATACAGTTAGGATCTGTACAGAGGGCTTACAGCTCCCTCACCCTTCTGGCAGATGTCAGTGCCACCAGGAAAACTGCCTTCCAGGTGTCCTGGTGGTATTCACTTTACCTGGAACCCATGAGACGTTTCTTGTATAGAGGTGTCCCATCTGTAGTGGCATAACCAACAGCCTGTGTGATGCTCGTTCTATGTCCTAGGTGTATTGGATTTACTTACAACCCATGAGGTGCACCTCTATAGAGGTGTCCTGGTTTTACTGGCATCATCTGACACCTGTGAGATGCTCCATCTGTGCAGGTATCCTAGGTATGTTGGCTATACAGACAACCTGCAAGGTTCATACTGAGGAGGATCAGGAGCTAGAGGCAAAAATGCCCATGGGGCTCCTATCCAGTAACCTTTATTGTTCTAAGCTTTGCTTTTCCAGTAACCATACAGTATATCGAACTTTCCCTTAAAGGAAGTTTTACTCCTGCAAACTTACGTCCACTGGTAGTGAATTCCAGGCCTTAATTATTCGGAAGGAAAACCATGGTCCCCTCTTAGCAGTGTTGTATCTTCTGTAACTTAGCTGTAACGGGTGACCGCAGGTGTCGATATTGTTCTGTTTGAATTCAAAGTTAGGTTCTTTGACTAATAACAATACTCCACATACACAACAGATTGCACCTCATTCTCCTTGTTTCTAACGAAATGAGATTTAATCTTTCTAATCTGCCCTTATAGTCGGGTTCTTCCACGCTAGTAATGTTTTTCGTAAATCTTCTTTGTATTTTCTCTATTTGTAGGATATCACCTTTTTTATATGGGGACCAAAATTGTGTGCGGTAATCTAAGTGAGGCCTAACATATGATCTATAAAGGGGTAACAGTACAACCTACTGTTAGACTTTATGTTGTTATTAATGGACCATATTATCCTATTACATCTACTAATTATCTCAATCATTTGTTTTGTACAACCCAAATCTTTAGAGCTGTAGACCTCTAAGTCTTTTTCGTGTATTGTTTCTGCCAGCTGTTCACCACATAGATAATAATTAGAATTCATGTAGCTGTATCCTAAGTGCATCACCTTACATTTATTCAAATTAAACTTCATATACCATTTTACAGACCAATCTCAGATTAAGTCAAACTCCTTCTGAACTTTATGGCAATAAAGGATTGTAGCACAGACTCCACCTAGCTTGGTGTCATCTGCATATTTGGCAGACCAGCAACTAATGTTATTTGTTGTCACGTATGAAGATGTTAAAAATGAAGGGGTCCAAAACAGAGCCATGGGGAATTCCAGTAATCATGGCTCCCTCTCCAGATACACATCCACTTATAACTACTCGCTGGGATTTAGTTGCTGGCCAATTTGCAATCCACTTTACCCAAATTTGCTTAACTCCATTGAGAAAAAGCTTCTTTAGAAGGGTGCTCTATGTATGGAAGCATCCCCGTTTGTACTGGCTTTACCTGCAACTTGTAAGATGCTCCTTCTGTGGATGTGTTCTGGTGATATCCACTTTACCAACAATGTGCAAGATGCTCTGTATATGGAAGTGTTCTGGTTGTATTTGTAGAACCTGCAACCTATGAGATGCTTCATAAATGTAGGTGTCTTGGTTTTACTGGCATGGCCTACAAGCCGTGAGACGCTCCATGTATGGAGGTGTCCTGTGTGATTTGGCATTACCTGCAACTTGTGAGGTGCTCCATCCATGGAGATTTCCTGGTTATATTAGCATTACCCTCCAAAATGTGAGATGCTCATTTATTGAGGTGTCTTGGTTGTATTGGCGTTACCTGCAACCTGTGAAATGCTCCATTGATGGAGGTGTCTGGGTTGTACTGGCTTTACCTGTAACCTGTGAGGTGCTCATCTGTGGACGTGTCTAGGTTATATTGGCTTTACCTGCAGCCTGTGAGATACTCCGTATATGAAGGTGTCCTGGTTGTATTGGCCTTACCTGCAACCTTTGAGAAGCTACATCTATGGAGATACCCTGGCTGCATTGGCTTTACAGACAGCCTGAGAGATGTCCCCTCTCTGGAGGTGTCCTGGCTATATTAGCATTACCTGCAACCTGCGAGATGCTCGGCTATGGAGGTGTCATGGTTATATTGGACTTACCTGCAAACAATGAGATATTCCGTGTATGGAGGACGCCCACAGACCCTGACTTTACTGTAGTTCAGACCTTCTTTAAGTGCCTTAGGACAAAGCTACCTCTGACCAATGAAAAAATACTTGTTTGTAGTAGCATTTTTCTTTTATCCGTGGGGCTCTTTCTGGTGGTCTAGCATGAATAATGTTTGGAACTTTGTTTTGATTTTCATACTGAAGAAATTACATCTTGTGTTTAACAAGAAAGAGACAAACGTGACCAAATATGTGTGCCTGAGGCAGCTGGAAGACATATATGTCCTTCTTTTTCATTTTAAGGTGGTCATATGAACAGCAATGATGTATGCATGCTGAAAACCAAACTCAATGTCTGGATCAAGGTTGCCTCCCCTAAACAAGGGCAGATGGAGACACAGAATGGTATCTCTTCATGGCAAGGTAGGTACAAGTGAATAATTCTGCATGTACTGTACATGAATTGTAAGCAAGTTAGCACTTTTATTCAGACATATTCTGAACCATAATTACCCACTATCTAAGTGGAAGAGAGTAGAGAGCGGGAAGATATGATAGAAACCTTCAAGTATCTTAAGGGCATAAACAAGGTGCAGGTGGGCAACATCTTTCAATACAGGAGAGGTACAAGAATGAGGGGGCACGTTATGAGATTGGAGGGGGGCAGAATAAGGGGAATGTGAGGAAGTCCTTTATTAAGGAGAGAGTGGCAGATGCATGGAAAAGTCTACCCCAGGCAGTGGTGGAAGCCAGCACAGTGGGGGTATTCAAACATGCATGGGATAGGCATAAGGGAACTTTAGAGCAGGGAAGGAGAGGTTAAAGCCAATGATCAAGTAGGCTCGGTGGCCACTGATACAGGTAGGGTAAAGGAGCAGGCTGGATGGGCCTAGCAGTCCTTATCTGCCATCAGTTTCTATGTTTCTATGTAACTTTGCCACACTAAAGGATGCCGTAGAGGTTTTGTTGACATAGCGTTTTCAAGAAACAAACTGAAATAAATAATTGTGCCAAATGAAGTTACAGACTTATATTTTGGGGGCTTTATAAATTTTAGTTTTTTTTTCCTAACAGTATAAATAATGTACAGCTATGTGGAGACAGTATAGTGCAGTGGTTTAAGGCTCTGAGCTGCAAACCTGAAGACCTGGGTTTGAATCCCACAGTCCCCACTTTCAATACTGTGTGACCCGGAACAAGACACTTAACTTCCTTGTGCTCCCAGGTCGTACCTGTAAACAAGCTTTCAGTTTAGTGTCTCTCCTGGATAAAAAAAAAAAAAAAAGTGGTATAAAACAGAATTGCCTGCAAAGTATAGACTGATGAATAGATGGATGAATATCATGTGATGTTAATCATCTACTTAATGGTGAAGGATTTTTCACTAGAGCAAGAAACTGATGCATGTGCTTGTCTTTTATATGGTTTTGGGATACTGGAGTACATAGTAAGTGTCCCGTATTACGGTTGAGTTAGATCCCCCCTTGAAATCTACCCCACATTACACAGAGGAAATCACCCTTGCAGACGCAGCATCATTGTTCTCATGAAAGCTGAATTTCCTGGATCTAACACCATGCAGACAGATGTAACTTTAAGAAAGGGTCTGTTTTAGCTGATAAGCTAATACCTCCTCCCAAATATTCACCTGGTACAGGTATTCGTATTTGGGGGGGGGGCCCAAATTTTGAGCATTCTATATTTGGGGACAAATAGTGTTAACACTAAAAATAAACATGCACCAGTGATGGAAAATGCACAGCCACCAGCCAGGCCTTCTGAAATGACTGCCTCTTCATCTCCTCTCCAGCTATATGCAGTGGGTGGCTTTGATGGCTTCAACAGAGTACAGTGTGTGGAATGTTACGATCCATTTTCCAATCAGTGGACTTTTGTGGCCCCGATGTTAGAAGCTGTGAGCTCCGCAGCAGTGGTTAGCTGCATGAACAAAATCTATGTGATAGGAGGAGCCGTGGATGACTACAGCAACACCCAGAAGGTAGGAGGATATTGCTAGACTCAAATTTATAACACACTGGTTTATTTTTGTTTTTTTAATTTTTGTACTGTCATTTCCCTCTCTTATCTCTGCCCCTCTACTGACTCACTTCATGGCTACACTGCACCTGAAAGTTCTGAAAACCATTTCAAAAGATAGACAATACTCTGTTAAGTATTATATCTTGGTCCACCATTTGGAACATGTTGTTACTACAAATTAGGAATGAAACAAATACCCACTATTTTAAGACTAAAATAATAGAATGGCAGATATCCAGATATTGTGATAGTCTGCTGTTCTTTTTGCTTTACATGCTGTGAGATTTGCATTTCATATAAAAGTTTGTGGATTGCGTGCATCTTACTGAATTACTAAACATTGCTTGGATTTTCATTTGCTGCTGCCTTGGGTTTAGTCCTCAGTCTGGTCTTTAAACAGGACAGATAACTCAGTATCTTCTCATCCAGTTAAAAATCAATAACTACATTTCTATATAAATAAATACATCAAATGCAGCACTGTCGCAAGGGTCATGGGCAGAAAGCTTTCTGTAAGTTCTGTAAGCCAAATCCTGTTGGTGAAGCAGCCATGGAAGAGGGAGTTGCACTGCTTAGTTCCACTTACCTCCACAACTTTTCCCTGAGAGAGACAGACAAGTGTATTGCAACGATAGATACAGGTCATCAGTTTTTTGCAGCACTTTAATCCTAGATTCTGTGACAGAGCTCCTGAGCATCTGTGGCAGCTGCGTTTCCCTTCTGCAGTAGGAATTGTTTGCTTCTGTAGATGGTTTCTCTTCAGCCGTTGACACCCATACCATGTGATGTCAAGGACAACATCAGATAATTAGCATGAGTAGGGGCTTCAGGGCACACAGACAGGAAACAAGCCTGCCATTATGGGAAATGAGTATTTTTACAAGAGTATTGCCTCCAACTAGGGACTACTGTTCTGCAACCGCAGGACTGCAGAATTCAGAGGGCCTTGCTATAGGGGCTTACATGGGTGTGTCAGAGTGACAAGTAGGGTGAGTGGCCATGCAAACTGACTGGCAAAGAAGAAACATCTGAATTGGTAAAAGGATCAGCATCATGATTCCAGTTTAGAATTTATTTTGCCAACCATTTTTTCTTCACACTGCATGAATGTGGAAGTTCCTATAGTTGCTCTGCAAGTGCATTAACCACCATGGATCACTAGCTGCAGCTAGATCAAGTATCTTCAATATCTAGGCAGGTTGATCCAGTTAACAGATCATTTTTCTTTAAGGTTAATCAGAATATTTGAGCAATAAGGCATGATCAGAGATTATGTTAATTGTTTGCTAATCACCCTCTGGGGTGTAATGTGGCATGAGGCATAGCCAAGTGCCCCATGTCCCTAGAGGGTAATTTACTGATCATTAACATAATCCCATGGGAGTGCCTCATTGCTGCTATAATAAAAATGTTTTGAAACAGTGTTAAACCTTGTTCAGCATATTATTCGTTTTTTTTATGTATGCTGATAAAAGATTGACATAAGACTGATAGAATGTTTACAGCCAGTCAAAAAGCTCTATTTCTTAGACTTTTTTTTTTATAAAAAAACAAAAAGTTTAATAGTGATATCTTGTTATCAAGTACAGGTTATAGTAAAGAGTGAAAATTAGCAATAAGAATTAATTATTATCTTCTGACACTTTTGCAAGAAAAGCCTGCAAAAGCAAGGCAGATTTGGGGTTACCAAAAGGGTCAGTGAACTGCTCACAATGTAATTAAAGACAGAGGCTAAATGCATAGGAGGTAGCAAACTACACTGGTCAGGATGAAATAATGTATAGTATTAACAAAATTCCTTAAAAAGTTTAAAACCGTTTTTCTAAAAAGAAATTTTAACACCATCTTACATTTCTGTAATGTATATATGGAAGGTTTAGCAGCATGGTATTTTGATATATCAACACTGCTGACTTTAAGCTTTCATTTAAAATAAATAAATAAATTCATAGCTCTAATGGTTCCAAAGTCAGCTTTACAAGTAATTATTTTTCAAAAGGTCTAACTTTTAAACCATTAAGGCTAGGAAATGATATTGTATGAAAGTCAAGTCTGATGTGACCAGATCATATCGGTACAGTTTTCTTGTATTGCTACATGCCTATAATGTACTTTTAAAAATGAAATTATGCAGATTGATATCGACATACATCTATCTGTATTGACACGTGAATGCTGTATCGGTATGACTAATTCCTATTATACTGGATCCAAACTCTCATTTAAAATAACTATGTTTCTAGCCATAACAACTCCGGAGTTAGCCCTTTCAAAAATATAATTATGTTAAAAAATGGCTTACTTTGGAACCGTAAGGACTAGAAACCTATTTTTTTTTTATTATTAAAGCTTGGTATTAAGCATTTTGATAAATACATATTTTTAATTGTTACACTGCACATATATTGATATAAACAAGTATGTTTTGGAAAATGCATTTCAGGCAAGCAAGATAAACTGTGTGTGGAAGGAAATGTGGATGGATGGAAGTCAGCCCATCTGTGCCGCAATAGAGCTCCCACTTATGACACAGGCAACCTGTGTTCTGGAATGAGCCTGGGTAGCAGGAGAAACATTGGGAGAGGAGGGTTGAGCATAGCACAGGATGCTCACCTCCTCAGGGTGGGATTCAGACCAATCCTTGTTGCGGAAGCAGTACTTGGAGGTCCACAGGAAGTGACAGTGAGCGGGTTTGGAAGAGAGGGAGAGGGAGAGGAAATGCTTGGCCGAGCATGTGCATGCAAATTATGTGAATTTCATAGCATGTTGAATCCTGCATCTTGATGGGAGGACAAAAAACTGTGAGAAAAATGCCCAGCCCGGTAAGGCAGTGCCCATGTTCAGGTCCTGCATCACCAGACCACCCAGCAAGGAGGGGTCCTGAGTCAGTGAATTTGCGTCTGGAGGGGAGTAGGAGCCCCATCATGGGGGGTATGCTGCGGAGCAGGTAAGGAAACTCCCTGGGGGTTCTGGATGGGAGATGGAGCTGGGTGATTGCTTAACAGCTTACAGGAGCCATTACTATGAGTAGGCAGAAAAATGCTAATACTCGAAAAAAATGCATAATGATGAGCCAGCTCTGTGGTGTCGAGCAGTTAATGTGGACAGGTCTTGCATGCTGGCAAGCCAGGTTCCTGCAGTGAGTTTGGGAAATCAGAAGCAGAGGCCAGAAGGGAGGGAGAATGGTGTCTGTGTGGACACTCTCCTCCCAGGGTGTGAGTAGTTAAGGGTGCAACCCACTAACCCACACTTATGGGTGGTATGGTGGAGGTGACATTGATGGCTTTGCTGAACACATACCACCAGGCACCCCTAGGGCAGTTGTGAGCATGCGATACAGCAGAATCCTCCTAATAGGGATGCTGATAACAGGGATGTCGATTAAGCAAGACATTTCCCTTGAAACAGTTTCACTCCGTATTAGCACAGTGTTAATTTAAGTGGGTAATGGGAACAATGATTCTGTTTATAAGGACAGTTCACACCTGCTTTAGAATACTTGTGGAGACTATTTAGAGGCTAAATGACTCTCCATAGGTCACCTGCTGAAAACCACGGCTTCTCCTTCTACTCCAGCCAAATGAGATGAACTCTTTCTGGCTGATCATGTGAAAGTTAAAGAAGCTCTAACCAATTACTTTCAAACAGAAGTACTGTACTAAAGTTATTTGAAAACAAAGATTTTTTTTACATTATTTTAATGAACTGATAAAAAAAAAACATAATGAAACAATAAAGTAAGTCGACTGTGATTAAACTCAGAGCAATCTGTCACTAAATTAATAAGCTTCTATTAATGGACAGTCACTTAATGGAGCCAAATTAATGTGAACCCAGCTGTCCTTATTATAAGAAGGTTCTGCTGGACAAGGAGGTGGGTGGTTTGTATGGGGTAGAAACATCAGTGACTGACATAGAATTATTGATGGGGTTCAGCTGTGACCCAGTGCGGCTGGAAACAACAAAAGCAACTGCACAAATGGACACAAGCTGTGGGTGCATTCTTAATAAGCGAAGGACATCAGACTTACAGATGAGATCGCACTTATATTCAAACTCATGGGGGCAGATTGCTAAAGTTATAAATCCTTCAGTTTACTCACAGGTAAGGAGGACAGACAAAAAACTCTAACCCCAGTACTTTGAATTTGCTAATTCCTCATGAGTGGACCTGCCCTGAATGTGCCCTCTCCTTCCCCAGGACTACACTGCCTCTGAATCCTACAACCTCCTCCCAACTCTAGTGACCACACAGGAAGGATGAGATCTAAGGAAACCTGGCAGTACAGATGGTGTTGTCTGTGATATATGAAAGAAGTAATAAACTATATATATATTAAAAATGAATAGCAACACACAGATAATAGAGTGTTGTTGGCATACACTTATCAAAACATGTATACAATGTATGTACGGATTTCACTACTTAAATAAATGCATTATTTTCCCAAGACTCGACCCAAGTGAAAGATAAGCAATGATATTCACCCAGTGGGCAAATAACACTATTTATTTTTCACTTGTCTACATCACAGTCAACTTGACTGACAGCCCATTCTGCCAATCCCACAATGAATCTGCCCTCAATCGTCACACGGAACGCAGACATTGTATACATAAAACATACAATGGCCTTTGTTCAGATATGCCATTAATTTCCATTCATGAGGTGATGGGACTTTCCTAACTCACTTGTGGCATTGACACTCGTGAGTTATGGTCCTACCCCCTCACTCATGGAAATAAATGGCATATTTGAACACAGGCCATTGTATATCCTCTACATATTCACAGCTGTGAAAATATAAAATACACCAATATTAACTTTACATGATACTGAAGATATATGAAATTTGTCATTAGTGGTTGGTTCATTAAGGAACAAATGCACTCTTTTCTAGTTACAGTTGATATCAAGATTATATCTTGTGAGGGAGAACTGTTTCATAAGAAGAGTTCTTATTTATTTCAAAAAGCAATTTATATGAAGAAAGTTAAAACAGGGCCTCCTGGTCCAGTATATCATGACATATTTCTCACCAAGAGTCCTGCCTCTCACAGGTCCAGTGTTACGATCCTCAAGAAAACCAGTGGATGTGGAAGAACCCGTCCCCATTTTGCCAGCGATGCATTAGTGCAGTCTCCATGAACAACGTGATTTATGTAGCTGAGGGGCTCATGAACAACATATATGAATACAACCCAGTCACAGACACCTGGAGAGATGTTGCCACACTCTCTGGACCTTTGGTAAGGAGAATTTTTTTTTTGTATTCTTTTAGAAAATTCCTTTAGCAAGAGGCACTGTGCCCAGAATTCAAACATAGGGTGCCCAAAATAAAATAGTAAAGCAAAGTGCTGTACTGGAATCAGATTGTTGCAACACTGGGACAGCAACTCCCCCTTCCAATAATGACACATTCAAATGAGTGTGTCCAGCTATGTAAGCAGTAACTCAGGGGGTTAGGGCTCATAGACTGCACTGAGTATGGGGTCTCAAACTTCTAATCCATTATGGCAAGTGGGTCATGATTGTAGTCACCTGTTTCATGCATTTTGGGGCTGAGGTCTCCAGGTACGTGTACCACTCTGTGATTTATGTTTGCATAAAATATGTTTCATGAAAAATACCACCAACAGCTGAACCTGGTTCAATGTCAGTTAACATCCGTCTGTATCCCCTCCCTCAGGATGAGGCTAAAAATAGGCACAATTGTCTAGTTCTCCTTTCCTGGTCAAAAAAAAGCAAAAAAAAAAACCTCCCAGTCTCTCACACAGACTTTTCTGTTCTCAGCCTCCCTGAACTTTCCTAAATGTCACTCCATCTCTTTAACCTGTGCGTCAGATGGCTGTTGCCAACTGTTCATCGATATTAAAGTAATCTGGGCATGAGTTCTGCTATGTAAAGTCAAATTCCTTACCTCTCATTTTAAACAGGAAACTATTGCAGAACTGATGGTGATCATAGCATAACACAGTTACTTTTTATGGTGATATATTTTAATGCAGCTTTTTCTGCGGTGTGCTGGTGTTTCAGTGGATTCATTCTATTCTTCCATTCACGAGGATACATAGTCAGTTTACATCTGTAAAACCTGGACATGTTCTGTTTACTGACATTGTGGCAGCTGGAACTAGACAGGACATTACACACCCATCTGTTTTGTGCAGATAGCACAGTTGATTTGGTAAAATATATCCTGCCTCAGTTCTCAGTCCCATCTCTCTTAACCAGCAACCCTCTCACACATGCCAGCATCCACTTCAAGGAATAACAATGATCCCCACTCAACACACCATTCCATGATGATCCATGTCTTACCTTCTGCTGCCTGGAGCCCTACTAGCCACCCCTACTTCTCCCACTGAGAACAACAAGAATACTTCCCACCCAACACACTATTCCATGATGATCCATGTTTCACCTTCCTCTGCCAGCAGCCCTTCGACCAACATAGCCTCCTTAATTGAAAAGAGTTTTTCCCAACATACCATTCCCTAATGATCCATGTCTCACTGTCCACTGCTAGCCGCTTGCCACCCACTCAGACCTTCACCACTAAATGGGGAATACCAAGAGTACTTCCCACCCAACACACTGTTCCATGATGATCCATGTCTCACCTTCCTCTGCCAGCAGCCCTCCACCCAACATAGCCTCCTTAATTAACTGAAAAGTGATCTTCCCAACATACCATTCCTTAATGATTCATGTCTTACTGTCCACTTCTAGCTGCTTGCCACTCACTCCAACCTTCCCTCTAAATGGGAAATACCAAGAGTGCTTCCCACCCAAAAACAATTCACTGATGATCCATGACTCACCTTCTACTGCCAGCGGTCCTCACTCCCACCCCAGTCTCCACTACTGCAACCCCTGTGTCATTTTAGTTGCCCTCATCTGGACTGCCTCCACCCTGCCTATGTCCTTTTGAGGTAACAACACCTCAGAAAGGACATAGACAGGGTGGAGGCAATCCAAAGGAGGGTAACTAAAATGGTGCAGAATTTGCATGAGAAGTCCTATGAGGACCTGTCCTGTTGTGCTGGAACATACCAGGTCATAATGTTGTACACTTAATAGAGTATGACATTACAGCTAACCTGAAACAGCGCTGTCCATGACAGCGAATGGTGCAATACTGCATATACTGCTGTATGCGGTATTGCACCATTCACAAAATCTCGGGCAGAGGATGAGACCTCTTCTGGGACTGGGTTCTGCCAAGCAGCTGCCGTGGCTCACTGGACTGAGCCACAGCAGCAGGAACCCAGGCGCTACATCTGGGACTGGGTATGATTCCTGGTCCAGACATTTAATTTTTTCCGACATTGTGCACTAGACAAGGTAAAAAAAAAAAACAGAGTTGAGAAATCTTTAGTGGGGGGAAATTGGGGTTTGTAGCATTTGGCCCCCGTAACAGGGG
This sequence comes from Neoceratodus forsteri, assembly GCA_016271365.2. Taxonomy (NCBI): domain Eukaryota; kingdom Metazoa; phylum Chordata; order Ceratodontiformes; family Ceratodontidae; genus Neoceratodus; species Neoceratodus forsteri. The sequence goes on along the minus strand of CM057458.1, from coordinate 157,108,973 downwards.
TGTGGGAGCAGAGCCCCCACAGAAAAAGACTTGAGCCACATGGCAAAATCACGCTGTATTGGCAGCACGATTTTGCCATGCGGCATAATGTCTTGTAACATCATGACCCCGTGCCATGCTGGAATAACACATGGTCATGTGATCACATCTGACTAATTACAGATTCTGATTTCTGTTACTCGTTTTATGACAGAAAATAAAGTTAGAGTCAATATTTTGACCACCATATTTCTTAGGTAAATCTCCAGGCCTGGATATTTTTCTGTCAGACTTTCATCATGCATTTTCTCCATTGCTAGCAACAATCCTGATGAAGGTATTTAATAAAGCGCGTGTCCTGGGTCCGCTTACCCCATCATTTAGTGAGGTCCTGAGCACTTTAATAACTAAAAAGGGCAAACATAGTGTAAGGTGTTTCCAGTCTTGCCCCATCTCTCTGCTAAATGTTTATGCCAAGATCTATGCTAAAGTCTTTGCAGGGAGACTAGGGAAGATTATAGGAACAGTGGTACATGCTGACCAGTTGGGGTTCATCCCAGAATGCATGGGGTCTGATAATACCCATACACTACTGAACGTCTTGTGAGAAGTCAGTACCCTCCAAGAGCTCACTGCCACCCTGTCGATAGACATGGAGAAAGTGTCTGACAGAGTTGAATGGGCCTATTTCTTTGATGTAATGGGCCACTTTGGATCTGCACCTGGGTTTATTGACTGCGTGAAGTTGCTGTATAAAATCCCAACATCTGAGATTCAGACCAACTAGATGATTTCCCACAGTTTTGCCTTAAGGTGCAGGATGAGGCAGGGATGTCCACTTTCCCTATTCTTGTTCTTTCTGGCTATAGAACCAATAGCTCAAAAACTGAGGGCTTCCCTTACCTTGCTGGTAGTAGCAGTGTGTGTGTGTGGGGTTGGGGTTATTCCATAAAATTGCATACTTTACTGACAATAGCCCCTTATTCCTGATGGACCTCCCCACTCCCTGCCAACCCTGCATTCTCTGATTCAGAAGTATTCCCAGATTTCTGGGTACAAGTTTAATGGTGCTAAATCTCATGTAAGACCCCCAAATGTGCATCGTGTCCCCTCAGTGTTTAATGGGTACCCCTCTCAGTGGTCCCTAGAAGGTGTAATTTGTTTGGGAATCAAACTGAAATCAGAAATTAAGGACACTGCTAATGCAGACATCCAGATTATGCTAGATAAACAGGATGGGGATCTTAGAAGATTAGGAAATGTTATGCTTTCTAAATGGGGAGAATGAATACTGAGAAGCTGATTATCATACCCAAACTGCAATATGTCCTAGCAAACCTGCAGGTTTCTGTTCTCGACTCATTCTTCTAGAGCTTTAAGACAAAACTCATTGCATTCATTCAGGGTGGGAAACTTGCCAATATCATGTAGCAGACCTTACAGGGCTATTGGTTGGGGGGGGGGTGGTCTTTGGACTACCTGACCTCTTACTTTTTCCATCAAAGTGTAGTAAGCCATCAGGCAGTACTGTGCTATAAAGCAGACCTTCTGGTCCTTCAGCACTACTGGCTCACTGTGGAACTTGTGCAGAGTAAGATGCCAGTCCCCTCAGCTTTGGTTCTTCCAGACTGGCAATTGGCTAAAACTGCCACCCATGCTCTGCCCATACCAAACTAATTGGACCAAATGCCTAAAACTGCTGGGCTGGTCCACAGTTGCCTCCAGACTCTGTACACTCTGGCAGAATCCCTATCTGAAGATCATCGATACCCCAGTGAACTGGAATCACACTGGAAGCAACCAGGAATACACACGGTTGGTGAACTCTATGATGATACCACTGCAGTGTTCCACACCTTTACCTCTCATTAGAACCAAGCCAGGAGTGAGTTATTGCCCTTCTGGCAATATCAACAACTGCATGACCTACAGGGGGTCAAGCTCACACCTTCCCTGAAACTACCCCAGACCAACCCACTAGACTGCTGGATCATGGCATTCCCATCCCTCCAGCACATGACTGCATGTTTGCCAAACCTTAGGGATAGCCACACCCTTAACACCCCCTCCTCTGGTCTGAGAGAGCAGTGAGAGATGGGCATCAATAGACTGACTGGTACATGGTGTGGACACCTGCTCATAGTGTCAGTCATGAGCTCCAAGCCAGGACCCTCCAATTTAAAATCCTACATTGGGTGTATATGATCCCACATGCTTTGTGTCACATGGGACTGCTAAGCCATAGTGATTGCTGGAGATGCTCCTCCCTGTAGGCCAGCCTAACCCACATGCTGTCTGACTCTGGATCAGTACTGAGACAAAATTTGGAGTCAGTGTCACACTCTGGTGCCCATCCCTCCAGTCTGGGACCCTAAACTGTCCTTTCTGGTTATCCCCCCTCCACATACCTTGTTGACCCTTGAAAAGACTATCTGGACCAATGGTGCCTTGTTGGCAGCACAAAGGCTCCTCCTCTGCAGATGGAGAGACCCAGAGACCTTTAGCAAAGAAAAGAGTGGGAGAATCTCCTTACCTCAACAGCCAGGTATGAACCAATTGTCTGCTTTGCTTTTAACAAGCTAGAGAAGTACACCAAGGTCTGGGGCCCCATCTCTTGTCTCAACAAGCCTTTCCCAAAATCTCACACAGGTAACTTGCTCCTTTATTGCACATCCTCCCATCTGGATTTATTGAGAGGGGATTCTGGCCAGGGTTCTACTCTCCAGTCTTATGAATCCCAGTGCTGGATACCTAACAGTTGTGTTCTTTATGCACGTATGCCTTCTCCCATTTCCCTCCCCTCCCACAAACCTCCGCTCCTCTCCCCTTCCCCCACAACCCACCAGGACTGAGCAAGTACTGATTTAAGACTGTTAAGATGTTTATTTTAGCAATTTACCCCATTACTACTTCTTCCCCATAGATGGAAGGATACACGTTTCCTTTTTACTTTAGGATGGTAGAGGTTGCTGACCACGTGCATCTTTACAGTTATCCTCTATTAGAGACTCTCAGCAGAGCCCAACCCTCCATTTCTTGTGGGTGTACACTTTCAGTTACATGTTCAATACCTCCTAAGTAGAACAGATATATATACCAGTGTAGCACTGTGGAGTAACTGATGTAGTCCAGAGACACAGTATGTATTTATTTTTAATTTAATTTTACTATAAACTGTACAACATCATTCTGAATAAGAAGTTCATGTCAGACCTAGCTCTGTCAACAATACCATGTTGTCTGATTATCCTTGTACCTGTAACATGCAGTCTGTAGTGCCTGTTTTCCAGCTGCTGTATGTTGCAAAGCTTTAAAACATGCAATAAAAATGTTTATGGCAAACAGAAATATTTTCTGAATCGAGCATTAAAATGATGTTTTCTCTTAGGTTCTTTTGTGATGCCAGGGAATCACTCTAAATGCTTTCTATAGCCACACACAACCATTAGGGAGCTTGTCACTGGCTTATGTGCTCAGTGTGTTTCTCCATTAAACTTGCTAAAATTTTTTTTTAAGCCTCTGATTTACATGCATTCCTTAGAGTGCCTATTTGGTTTCTCTTATTCTGGTATCATTGGCTCACTGCCACTTCTTTGTGCCCCTGGTAACACCAGCCCAGTATGTTTTATTTTTGTTTTCCCAAATGCAAGTACAATAGCTGTGATGCTACAGAGTAAGAGTAAGCAGCCCTTCAGGTTCATTCTTTGTTGTCCAAACGGGACGCCCCTTGAGGTGTAGCTTGTCATTGACAAGGGGGTATACTGGGGACCACAACAGGTTAATGCAGATACAGTGACATCCAGAGAGACGTAGCAATATATCACTTAGAAATCCCATTGAAACAAATCCTATGAAAATGGGCATTCAGTGCTCTTAGATCCAACCTGGTCAACAACATTTCAAATAAATAAACAAAATTAATTTTACTGTGATATATTTAGATGTATAAAATGGGCCATGAAAATCCCTGGAACATCATTAGTCAAAATACGTCATGTAACCATTAATTATTTTTCTGACAACTATGTACCTCATCTGAACTACATATTTTATCTTTTTTTTAATCAATAGAAGCCCATTTTATAAGTGGAATAACATACTCCATGGTGTGCATTTTTAAAGGAATAATGGACTTCTCAGGGCATTGCAGCACTGAGCTACACCTTGTGCCTAACAGCCACCCAAGCCATTATTCCCCTTATAACACCATGCCCTGCCATGTGTTATCCATTACTTAGCCAAGGTGCTCTCCCCCATTTGTTTATTGTGACCTGAGTACCTGTGTTACTTCAGAGTGATCTAGTCTCTCACTAAACCAGTGACAATACCCTACAGATGAGCCCTAAGGCCAATGAAATGCATGGTGGTGGCATTATGTTTTGGGATCTCCGCAGCAGGATTTGTCATTGAAGGGCCTATACCCATTTTACCTCTTGCCTGGGATTGCTTGGGCCACACCGTGGTTGTTAACCTGATGGCAATATGCCAACTGTGGTGTTTCTGTCCCCAGCTTAGCGATGCTCTAATGTGTGCTACTTTAACAGGGCACAGTAAATGAAATAAATTATTTATTTGTTAGTGTTTTTTAACTGAGAAAGGAACACTAGGAAATATTTTATTGTTTCCAGCATTGCCTGGGGGTGGGGGTGTGTGTATAGGAAGACTGATACTGAACCTGGTTATGTTCTTTAGGGAAGGGGGTTTAGTGAATGGGGAAATTTGATCAGGACATGGGCGAAGTCCCCTACTCTTCTCCTGAACTGCCACTGGATCCTGAATGTACAAATTTTTTTCCCACAAAGGTTTTTCTTTCCTCAGCCACCTAGTCCTCCTCCCACTGGCGACTCCCTGGACTAACCTGCAGTAGTTCCATCATGGATTACCCCCCTTCCCCATGGTGGAGCCAGGAGGGGAAGGGCTATCTTTCCCCTGGAACACATATCCAGATCTGCAGGGAGCCCCAGGGTGGTGGTACAGGCAAGAGGACAAGACCAGTGTCATCTACTAGCTTTCTCTCTGCTTTTCTCCCCCCCCAACCTGGCAGCATGCAAGGAGCATCAGTGCACGTGTGTGTGGAGGCATACATGTATCATGCGCTCTGCCACCAGCTGTCTCCTGTGTCACACCTGCTGTCCTGCCATCATGTTCCAGGTGCAGGCAGTCTAGGAGCAGTGCGGCAGGAACCCTTCCCCACTCCTTGGCAGAGGAGAACTGTCTCCTCCCCCTTCTCGGTCAACCCCTGGGATCCAACTTCGCTCCCAAACTCAGGTCACCAGCATGCTGTGAGGTGTAGCATCCCTCTGTGCTACAGGACCAATTAATGTTCTCCTTAACAACAACCAGAACAGCTGTGACACTAAAAGAATTGCACTTGAAGTAGCGCCACATTGCAGCTCAGAAACAGAAACAATAGAAATCAGACACTCACCAACTTTTCAGGAAAATCTTCCACGCCATTATGAAGTTGTGTAAAAAGTGCAGATTTAATTTTGGTGTCCAGGACAACCCATTAGATTCCTGACACATTTCGGATCAATCAGAAAGATCTTTTATCAAATGATCCTTTGATAAAGGATCTTTTTGGTTGATCCAAAATGTGTCAGAAACCACAGCAGGCTGGACACTGAAATAAAATCTACACTTTTTTGTACAGCAACTACTTGTGGAGTGGAGTTATTTTCGTGGAAAGGCAGTGAGAGCCAGATTTCTGTTGTGGTACAACCACCAGAACAGGCAGGACCTCAGTTTAACATGCAAGATGGCACCTCATGACAGCACAGTGGCCCAGTACCACCATGCTGGGGCATTGGTATGGTTACTTTTAACCAAAGGGAAGGGAAAGTGCCCCCTACAGAGCTACGAAATCCATTCCTTGCAGCACCAGGTCGTCCATGCAACTACGAACCAGACCCAATGCTGCTTAGCTTCTGAGATCGCATTGTATTTGTTCCTATGGAGGCAAGACTGCAGGCCTTTTACATTCCAAAGATTCATTATAGATTCATGACAGTTATGGCTGGGCTACTGTATGGATAGGAGATCCCAGGTGGCTGCAGGGACTGAGGGTGTTTAAGGCCGACTCTGAAAGCACACATTTGTGTTGGCTGCTTTTTGCCCTTTGGACTGAATGTAGAAGACTGAATAAGATAAATTTATCATGCTGTCGCTACACCACTATAGATCTTATCCTCACATTAATTTGCATACTGTTATTTACATTACTGCAATTCTTTGTTGGAAATAGAGGGAACAGAATGATACTGACATGTGGAGACTTCAAACAAACTATTTCTTGCCCAACACTTTCAGCACTCATTCAAGACCATAAGCAATACCCTTTGGTTCATGGTACCAGTGTATTACAACATTTACATTAGATATTGCTTGAATATATTGTTTTCCTTGCTTTTTATGTTTGCTTGCACGCATGCGCAAGGAACATGTTGTGACAGCCTGCTGGAGAAGCAGGTTGTGGAGGTGTGGTTGTGTTGTGGCCAATGTTGCCACTGCTTTTGGGGACTTGTGTCTGTGGCACCACCAAATGAGCACGCCGTTTATGACAGCAGCTCAGAAGCATGCCACCAATGTGAAACGATTTTGCCGCTGCGATGAGGAAGCGTCCCCTCTTTGCAGGGCGTGCCTTGCCTGGTGTTACATTTCAATAAACACGGTGGCGGCTGTCGCTGGCTGCCTGTCACAGGCCCATGAAAGCGGATGTGGGGGAGTGCCCAATCCTCCTGTTGGCATGGACCCTCCCCAGTTCATTTGCCGATGGGGGATCCCAATCCATTCGGCATAATGTACCCCAATAATTTGTCTGCCAAGGGAGGTGCCCAATCCCCCTCAGCATTATGCCCTCCCAAACACAGCCCCTTTTTCTTTGCCAACATGGTGCTTAATCCCCATCTGCTCCTGTCCCCCCCTCCCAAATAATACTGGTGGCACACTGGGAGCCCACCCTAGTGTGTCAAATGTAAAACAAGAAAACCTTTCTGCAAAGTTTTTTTTAAAAACCTGTAAACAAGAAAACAGTCCCTCATTGTGTGCGGTGCCCCCCTACCCCAACCTGCACCCACCCTTTGTGCACCCACCTCCCCACCCCCACACATGGTACTTACCTCTGGAGCCAAGCACAATGATCTTTGGTGGAGTGAGAACTCGTCTGCACTCTTCAAAGCTGACCACGAACTGAAGAAATGCTAGTAAGCAGTATAATGCCATTCATGGGGAAGGGGGGTCAACTTAGGTGGATATCTCTGCCATTTTTGTGACTTTTAGCACCAAATTTTCAATATGGGGTTCTTGAGACCCCACCTCATGAACTCAGTCACTGTCATGTCATTATTCGATCCCAAAAGGTGATTTTGTGGTCACTGTGTGGAATCACCTTCCGGGACTGATTAACAAAATGACAGTGTCACTGTTCATGAGGTGGGCTCCCCAAAAGCCTATGTTGCAAATTTGGTGCAAAAATTCCCAAACATATGACTGTGTTACAAGCATGCATTGCGCAAGTCCCATGCACACTCATAACTTCGAGAATTTTTTATATTTTCACTCTAGATTTTCAACATTGCCCCTTTTCCATGCCTCTTTATGAACAGTACAGCTGTTGTTTTTCACATCCGGCCCAAAATGTGTTTTCGCATATGTGGCACACAGTGGAGCGGTCGCTGTGCAAAATCAATGTTTGGGACAAATTAAGAAAATCACAGTGACAGTATTCATAAGGAGAGGTTCCAAAAAGCCCATGTTGCAAATTCGGTGAAAAGATTCCCAAAAATGACTACGTTACCAATGTGCATTGCGCAGTTTCTATGCATGCTCGTAACTTCACCAAGTTTTTATATTTTTACACCAGATTTTCAACATTGTCATTTTTGCACACCACATAATGAATAGTACAGCTGTCATTTTTCACATCCTGCCTGAAACATGTTTTCGTACCGGTGGCGCTCAATGGGCACGGTCACTGTGTGAAATCAATATTTGGGACAGATTAAGAAAATCACAGTGCCACTGTTCATGAGCGGAGGTCCCAAAATGCCTATGTTAAAAATCTTGACAAAGACACTCGGAGTACCTCTAACTGCACCTGTCTGCTACTAACTTTCTCCCTCTTTCTCCTCCTACTTTTCCCTCCTTATTCTTCCTTAAATGCCCCTGAGTTTCTTTCTTTCTTTTTTCTCTAGAATGTACATGCATTTTACTGATTATTGCAGCCTTTGTAAATTTCTGACCATTTGTTGTAACCTGTCTTGTTTGTATGTACTTTGTGATGTGGAACCTTTGTAAAAGAGCCTTTGGCTCAAAGGTATTAATTCCTAGAATAATAAACTAAACTAAACTAAACTGGTATAAAAAATACCCCAAATAATTGTATTACGGGTGTGCATTGAGCAGTTTCTACGCACGCTCGTGACTTCACCAATTTTGTTATATTTTCACTCCAGATTTTCAACATTACCATTTTTTACACCTCCTCATGAACAGTACAGCTGTCATTTTTCACATCCTGTTCGAAATGTGTTTTCGCACCGGTGGCACTAATTGGTACAATCGCTGTTCAAAATCATCCTTCAGCTAACTAACTGATAGTGTCACTGTTCATGCGGTTGGGTCACAAAAAGCCCATGTTGAAAACTTGGAGTAAAAATACCAAGAAATGCCTGGGGCATATGGGTTTCCGACCATAATGTCCTACCCTGTAGGGACTGACAGGCGTCAAGGGTGTGACTTGGGACTGTCGACAGTAATGCTCACACCATTCCACCCCCACTCCCACCCTGCAGCCAGTGACAGGCATCAAAATGTGCCTTGGACTCTTTGGCCCCAAAGTTCACCCCATTTTCCTATACTGCACCCATTTCAGCATATTTCCTTATGGAATGTGGTGAGTGTAAAGCCCGAAGACCCATGGCACACCTCGACACTTGTCAGCCTCTGCAGGGTAGGGTGTGGTGAAATGGCATGAGCATTATGGGCGGTGGCCCAAAGGCACACCCCAATGCATTTAATAATCCAGGTAAAATCTGTTAAACCAGTGCCTTGTATAGCAGCATTCTCATGTCCTTATCCATACAGATGTGGCAAACAGGGACCCAGATGAAGGCTAGGCAGTGTATGTTGTCCATATTGATGTCAGCAAGACCTTTGGCGATATATTCACGAAGAAAACTCACAGAGGGAATAGTACAATATGGAGTTTACAAAGTGTACAGGAGGTGGGTAGCCAATCGGCTTACAGGTAGGAAGCAGAGCGGTAGTGGATTTCAGCAATTCAGAGTGATGAAATATTCTGCGTGGAGTGTGCCAGAGGTCAGTGTAGGGTCTATTATTTTTAAAACAGTACAAATTGAGTGGAGCACTCAAAACAAAAAAAATACAAAACAAAAAGAATTAAAACCGGTCAAAAAATAAAGGTGTTCAAACACTACCTTTATTGTGTCCGATGCGGTGCTTCATGCTAAGATAGCACGATGTGACCTCTAACAAAGCCTGGCAGTAGGTGGAGCAAAATGTAATCCTCAGGTTTGGGTATTACTATGTGTATTATATATATATATATATATATATATATATATAGAGAGAGAGAGAGAGAGAGAGAGAGAGATAGTACATACATATATAAATATAGTATATAGTATGTATATATATATATATATATATATATATATATATATATATATGTCTGTACTTATTACAAATGGACTGCACGGGAAGACCTATGAGGAAAGACAAAAGGAGTTAAATATGTATTCCCTGGAGGTAAGAGGGGAGAGTGGGGACATGATAGAGACATTCGGATACCTCAATGGAGTAAGCAGAGTACAGAAGGGGAGCATCTTCTAAAGTAAGAGATGCTCCAAGATGAGGGGTTGCAGTATGAAGTTGGGGGGGGGGACGGCTCAGGGATAATGTAAGAAAGTACTTTTTCACAAAGAGGGTGATGGACACATGAATGGGCCTCCCAGGGGAGGTGGTTAGGGCCAAAACAGTCATGGGATTTAAGAAAGACTGGGACAGACATGGGGCATCCTGGAGGCAAGAGGATGGTGCTACAGAGGTCAGTTTGGGCATCAAGCCTCATGATGGGTAGGGATTGAAAGGGCAGACAGGGTGGGCCAAGAGGTCCTTATCTGATGACAAATTCTATGTATCTACAGTAAGTATCAATAAATGTTATTTTGTCTGCTTATAAGGTGCCCTGAGCTCCTCCACCACCCCCGGCCTCCCCTGAGAAGGGCCCTGTATAAATAAACTTGCTACTACTATAATCATACGAAAGGAGATAAGGGTACTTGTTGACAGTAAGCTGAAGCCAGACAGGCCATATGCTGCTGCAATCAATAGAGTATAGTGTTTGCTTAGCAATCCAGATAAGGAGAACATGACTTTTGAACTACCACCTGGAGGTTCTGGACAAGGCAGAGCAGTTGTCTATTTTATATCCAACTAAGTGTGCAGTACCTTTGTATGGTCAAACCCAATCATTTTTTATTCTTAGTGGCAAACAATTAGAGGCAACATATATAGAATATTAAGGAAACGTAAGTTGAATTCTGCATAAATATTTCACTTTAAAAAAGTCTTCCTGGATGTTGAAGAATAGCTTTAACACTGGAGTGCTTCAAAGGGAAAAGAAACAAATCTTTCTCCAGGTGTGTGGCAACAGGCAAGTCTGAGCTATGTGTCCTCCCACATGAAAACAGACTGATTTGCATAAAATCCAAGATTGTTTTACATTCTAAAAATATTTTTATCAGATGTACAGTAATAAAACAACGGTTGTTTTCAGCATGACTTATTTGATGTATCTGCCAAAGTTCATGCATCCAGTAAGTCTGGCATTAGATTTCCTTTTGCTATTATGAAGCAGATTAAGAGTTTTTCAGACAGTGTTGGGAATGACTTAGCTACAAGTCATTTGCAACATTACTTGTAACTAATAACTTTAACTAATGCCTTTGTAGCAGCTAGTATCTGTAATATACTACCTGAAAGAAAATGTAACAGAGGGCAGCAATGGTATTATATAACTTACAAAATAATGTTACCAACCAGTAACTGTGTCTATGTTTGGGTGACGGAGGGTGACTGCAGCACCCTTCCCCCCTTTTTTTGAAAAATGGAATCCCCCCACCATCATAGCAGCCATCCCATCCTCCTCAGATCCAACCAGCCGTGCACTAGGAATGAAAAATAATAATTTTCCCCCTCCCATAATCGTACAGCACCATCCCCCTCCTTCCTACCACTCACCTGCTACAGCCATCAGTTAGTCCAGTATTTTAAAATACAAACATATTTTTTTTGTTATTCTTTGGTAATCGGGAAAGGTGTACTAGGCACAAGTACCTGATTTCAGGGGTGACCCCGGAGCGTGGCGGGGGGTGGTTAAGTGACTTGCACAGAATCACACAGTATGTAAGTGGAGGTTGTGGGAATCAAAGTTAGGTCCACTGGATGTACCAAGCTCATTCACAGCTTGTTATCTCTAGGCTATACTGTCAGCTACTTCATCATTATCACCCAGCTTACCACAGCCCATGCAGCACCCTGTCTGTACCTCATTCCCTCCCTTTAGGCATGCAGACTCCCAAAAGAAGAAGCAGATTGGTAGAGAAGAGGAGGACTGGCAATAAGGGCAGTTCTCCCACTGCTACGACTGGCTGATGTCTAACTCTCATGCATCGCAACCATCCTGGTATACCAGAGGCCGGGTATACTGAGGCGATTGCAAGATGTTTCACCAAATTTTATGCAAAATGCTCCATTGATATAGCAGGTACATTTTTGCAGTATTTATATGAAATTCAGTGAAACCTCTCTCAACTAGTTCAATATACCTGCTCTCTGGAATATCAGGGTAGTTGCAATGCATTAGAGTTGGAAAGTGTCAATCAAGATGGTGGGAGTGCTGCATCTGTAACCATTCCTCCTCCACCCTACAACTTTGCTACTCCTTTTGTGAGTCCGTGTGATCAAGGTGGGGGAGGGTAGGATGGATTTCTGCATAGTTTAGGGGGAAGGGGGATATTTAAAGAGCAACTAACATGGTCCTAGCAGTCAACATACAATGGAGCTGCCTGCCCTAGGAGCTATTTTAAGGCGCTTTTACACACAGGCGAGTACAACGGAATGGCCATTACTGGTCATAGCTGGTTTTAGGCACCAGCGAACCCTGCGGCTGCTGGGAGCCCCTCCTCCTGGGGGCCCCCAACAAGAGAAGTTTACCTTATTCATTTTTAAACACTTTTTTTATCTTAATATATTTTTAAAACATCAGTAAAGGACTGTGCAGATCTTTCTGGTTCTGTCATGAAATACCTCAACAAGCTATGATCCAGTCAATAGGAGGTGGATAGGCAGCAATGGATGGATGGGAAGAACAGCCCCAAGAAATGACACTGCCAAGGCCTCCTAAATTTTTAAAATACTACTGGTTATACTAAAGATATACATAGAAAAAAAGAAATATGAAATTTGCTGGCAGATAACTACTGCTTGGCCCACCTAGTCTGCCCATTTTTCTCTGCCTATAGTATCACCACAAATAAAATCTTGCACTTATGGGCTACAGTAAACCACATGGGCTAAAGGTGGGCCAAGTAGAGAGGCACCATGACTTCACTAATTCTGCTGGGGGCCCCCAAAACCCTAAAGCCGGCCCTGGTGTGCCACCATTGTACTCTGTTCCGTTTGTGGTTCACTTTACACGCAGAGGGTATTCCGGCAACCCCCTCATCTCCATTTTCTGTATATGTGTTTCGGCTCCCCCATGGAGTGTGGTGTTCTATGGCTGTGTTTTTACTGGTGCCGGAATGGCTGTTTTACACAGCCAGATGAAACGGATCACAAAGGGACGAACCAAGGTAGGAAGAGATTGAGGTTCCGGTGAACATTCACCGATGTAACGGAACAGATGCATTTTATACACAGGGGATGTAACGGTATACTGTTTCCGTAACAGTCATTCTGTTGCAGAAACCTTTGTGTAAAAGCGCCTATAGTCAAATTTCACCTGTTTTGATAACTTAAAGAAAATGTTATAGCCTTCGTATGGCCTGACTCAGAACTTCTGTGTATGAGTCAAGCGGCCACTGAGCACTGCAGCCCCGCTCCTAAAACCAGCATAATTATGACACAAAGTAGGGAACGGGGCTGCAAGCACTTTATGGAGATAATAATAGGATTGGGGGGCCACCTAAATGTACTTAGATTATCTTTGCTGAGAGGTATACATGTATGGGACCATAATATATGTTATATATTAGCCCTATACTTGCATACCTGCCAGCACAGATAATTATGCTGGTTTTAGGGCTGGGGGTGCAGCACTCAGTGGATGCTTGGCTCACACATAGAAGTTATGAACTGGCTTTACAGAATAAGTAAGTAAAATATTTTTATTTATATAAATAGCATATGAATTAGGATTGTCTTGACTGAGCTGCAGCTCATTTACAATGAGGTCCTAGAGATTGCAGAACAATTAAATGATATTCTGAAAACAAAGGGAAAACATAAAACAATAAATAAATATAAACATTCGATATACATTAGATATAAATTACATAGAGGCTAATACATACACTCAAGCCAAATTGTAAATTAATTAAAACAAAAAACATCTTATAAAAATCAGTAATAAGATAATAAGTAATACAGAGGCTAGAACTTTTTCTGTAAGTTATTAAAATAGGTGAAATATGGCTAAAATATCTTCTAGGACAGGCAACTCCATTGTATCGGTTGCTTGCCTAGAGCTAAACAACACGTCAGTTGCTCTTTGAAGCTTTGCTTTATATTTTACAATACTGGACTGACTCATTGCTGCAGTAAATGGGCATGCTTAGGAATTGGTGATAAGATGGTGAGGGAAGGGCAGTTATTTTAGATTTTTTTTTTTTACTAGTTTTCATTTTCTTTTTTGCTGGCAAAGTCTCAAAGTGTGAAGTATGGCACAATGTCCAAATGTTTTGTGAAGCTCATAGTCAACCACTTCACTGCAACGTCACCAGTGAAATGTAACCTTGCAATGTTTTTGCTATAGAAAATTGTGTGGCAGCACAGTGCTTCTAGGAATTTTTGTCTGCTGGGAGCAGTTCTTCAGTTCAGCATGGAGCAGTGGCTGGTCCATTATGTCTGCATTTTAAAGGAGACCTTCCTTTAATCTGCAACCCTGTCTGTAGAAGCAGTTTTTCAGTTACTGGTTCACATTCTGTTATGCCTACTTTTACTGGCCTTTGGGCACATTCATTTGGAGTGTTTTCTAATTTACAAACTATGGCAATCACCATTCAAACTGCATGATGATGTTTATGACCTTATTTAGCTCTTCACCTGTTGTCACAATACTTACAGCACTGTACGTGTTCTGCTACAGAAGTATATAATTGAAAGGTGCATAAATTACATCGCATACAGTAGTTCTAAAATGGTGCATACCACCAGTGTGAAAATCAGAAACACCCACTGTGTTAAATAAAAGGCCTATAAAAATGAAACAAGACTAGAATGAGGACCAGTGTTTAAAGAATGGCTTTCACTCCTACGGAGAAAAAGAAAGAAATTAAAACACAACGCAGTTCTCCCTTAATAGAAGCAAACTACATTGTAAGTGTCAATATATTCCTTGATAACTTTTTAGGGATGGACTTTTAGCTGTATATCAGAGAAGAGGAGGGATGGAAATGGGTCCTTCCTGATAAGGCGTTGCAAAGACGGAAGGTGGCGGGGTGATAGTGGCAGAGGCGATAGCCGTCAGCATTGCACTCAATGACTCCCAGTATCAGAGTTTGTCTGATATACTGTGGTGTGGTGTAAATACGCTTGTTGATTGCTACCACTACAACTAGTAACTTTACTCAATTGCTTTTTGCAAGTGAGTGCCAAGACAGATTTATGACTGACTAGTAATGTCTAACACTAAGTAAATGACCACATCAAGTAGTTTCAGAGATTTGCCAGTCTTTGCTCAGAATGGATCTGAGGCATGACTGTTGGGAAGTGTGGGGGTTCAGAGGTTAGGATGTTTCAGTTTAGAATTTTTTTAACCACACTAATGAGCTTATGCCAAAATGCACTACACAAGTTTCATACAGATGCATGGCCCCGCTGAACATTTTAAGTTTCTGAGAGGATCAGATGAACAGACTCTAGTTTTTGATGGTTTTGTTCTCTCACCTTTTGTTCTCCCATGCTGCTACTGCACATCCCTAATTGAATGGGCATGGACAGGAGAGCCAGTTACCCTTCCCAACCAGGAAAGTAGAGTCACTCCTTTCATTCTAAGGTCCATCACATAGCCTGTGGAGAGTAGGGCTCATCTCTAGCTGACTGGTGGCCAGTGGAATTCTTTAGGATCCATACACAAAATGTTTTACAAACGTGTCAGGCAACTGGCCACACCATGCACAGGGTCTCTCACCTCTCCATGATCTCCGTGGTAGTTGGATTCTGGCTGGGTAGTAGTCTATTGGCCAGCCTAGAAGTTTGAAAAAGGGCTGTGGGCAATCTGAGAAGGACCTGAGGGCATATAGACAGTTGTGTGTTGGAGCATCAGATTGATTTCCAGTCAGGGGTTTGATAAGTCAGCTAATGAGAGGGATGTATAAGTGTACAGTGTACGTAAGCTTTAGTAAACTAAACACAGCAATATGGTTTACTCTCTTCACACATAGATGCAAACCAGCCTTTGTAATACGTGTTTTTTTTTACACTTTTTTTACCTGAGTCAAGTATTTGTAAATTGTGTTAATAAAATAACATGGATAAACAGAGTCATCTGATTGGCAGAATCAAGTCATGAATCCTTGTAATTATTCACCATATTTACATAAGCACACATTTGAAAGTTTTTTTTTTTGCTTTAAACCTATTTTATAAATGCAATAAGATACTTCAGTGATGTGTAATTATGACCAATAATCACACTTCTGGGATGAGTTTACAGTCACTTAGCTGTGCCACAGGCCTGACAATACAACTGAAGTGTACGCATACAGGCCCAGAACTGCACACCCTGTTTTGTGTCTTATTGCTTACTTCTGTGATTGAATCAGCCACTTCAGGGCTGACTCAATCACAGAAGCATACAGAGTTTTGTCATTTCATCATCTCCTAATGCATGCCAGCATGCCCTTACTCTAACTTAGGCTGGTGGCTTTGCTCTGGGTTTGTCAGTTGTTCTAGAAAATGGAGACTCCCGTGCATCACCAAAACTGATATGCTGTTGGAGATTCAGCTGGCTAGACACATACATAATAATAAGAGTAGTACCAGTTTAACATCTGTTAAAGTAAATTTGACATTTCCCTATTACTTACAGTACTTATTTAAAAATGTGTACCTGGGAAAGGCACACTAAGCCTGGGCTCGTTTTTAGGTGCTACCCAGGAGAGGAGTCTACAGAGAGGATAAACGTACACAATCTGAGAATGGTATTGGGATTCATGAAAGTGTCCAAGAATACAAAAACAAAAGGAGGTTAAAATAGGGAGCTATACAGATCTTACACTATGCATCCTTGCAGATGATGAAGCATGAGGTTGCTATGTGTAAAAGCCACAGCAAAAAAATATAGTGTAAAATGAAATGGACACTCATAAGACAGCCAGAAAAAGTCCTCAGTGCCTGTTGGGGTAGCGTCAGGTAAAAAAAAGCAAGAGAGGATAAAGAGCTTGGATTATTTTTTTCCCATTGCCTGGAATCAGATTTCAGGTTGTTGAGTACCGCTTGTTCAAAATGGCTAAAAAAAGAATTGTGACTTACTGCTACATGTGGGCATGATGACGTCTGACCTCTCTTTGGAGTCCCTCTTGTTATTAGTTCACAACTAGATCATTGCTGTCTGGAATGACCTTGCACTTTTTCTTTTCAGGAGAGCTGCGGAGTGACAGTGTGCGATGAAAAGATCTATATCCTGGGCGGGAGAGATGAGAATGGGGAAGGCACTGACAGAGTTTATTCCTTTGACCCTGCCACGAGCAAGCTAGTGCAGGAACCTCCGTTGCCGCGCTGTATCAGCAACCATGGCTGTGTTACCATACTCCAAAATGTTAAGAGATGACCATGTTGCATCACTGACTGTAAATGCCCTTATTCTGTTCCATTATTTTGGAAGGAACACTCTTTCAATCAACATTTACAGACTGAAAGAATGACAGATAATTTAAATTGGGAGTTACATTTTTAATTCAGGCAAAAAAAGTACAATGCTTGAGTTTCCAGATAAAAATGATGACTAGATGGACTGAAGGCTTAAGATCAGGGCCCGGCTGGAGTTCTGTAGTGGATATTATTCTTTAACATTTCACTGCTGGAGAACTGGGTTTGATTCCAGGCTCAGAGGGAAAAATGCAGTGATTTTAAAGGTATCAGCAGTTTCAATTATAGCAGTCCAGAACTGGATGTCACTGCAAATGATTATCTGCCTTTGCTCAGAAGATGCCATAATTGATGCCTTATCACAGAGTGTGAAGAACTGACCTCTCTTCTGGACAAGGCAGATTTTCTGTCACCATTGAAAGGTCATAGTGAGTCGCACCTCTGTACCTGATGGTGTGCCAATGAGGGCTTTGGTATGTAGTTTTGTTAATGAGCACTTCATTTGGTCACTAAGAAAATACCTTGTTAACAAAACAACCATTTATTCATGATGGATGTCAGTTGCATTACTCACTTTGAACTTCGTGCAAAATCGCAACTTGAGGCCAGATTTGCAATGGCTGTCCCATTGCATGAGGAACTGTGATACACAAGCATCACTGGCATTCCATGGGACACCCATTCTCCTACATTCTGTTTTTCACTTTCTGTTTACACCCCCCCCACCTAGCTCTGCTCCATCCCAGTCCCAAGGTAATCATTCAGCCCCCTCATACCTAGATCTGGCTCCTCCCTGTCTGAAACCCTTATGCTTATGAAAGCTGGAACACCCCTTGATTTGCCCCCAGTGGATTGGAGGGTGGGACTTCCCTATGAAACTCCGGTCAATAGGAGGCAACAGAAGGCTAAAATTGAGCAGAATTTACTGGGCTGATCATTTTGCTGAGCCACAGTGGGGGTAGGGGGTGGGAGGGAGGGAGTTCACACAGCCCTGGGACATCAGCACTATGTGGGATCGATAGTGAATGTGCATGTAGAATGGCCTGTCATCACTGATCCCACCTGACATCCTTCCTCTTACCATGTCTCTGCTGCACTACAACCTCTGGTCCCCCTCCCTGGAGGAGGAGGAGAGTGTCTCCATTCTCCTCGTCCCTCTACCACCCCTCCAACAACTAGGGCTTGCACCCAAACGTGGGTCACCAGCATCATGCAGTCTATGCAGTCTCATCCTTCTATATTCAACCCT
Organism: Neoceratodus forsteri; assembly: GCA_016271365.2. Lineage (NCBI taxonomy): Eukaryota > Metazoa > Chordata > Ceratodontiformes > Ceratodontidae > Neoceratodus > Neoceratodus forsteri. The sequence continues at coordinate 157,090,633 of CM057458.1, read as the reverse complement.
GTTGGTGCACAGACTTGGGGAGAAGTTCCCTGTCCTTTGTGTGAACATGTGAATGGGCTATTCCTGATGTGCTCCCACAAAACCTTTCAGTTTGTGGGAGCACATACATCCATACTCAAGCCACCTGTGCCAGGCTCATCCCTATGGGAGGGGCTTGCATTTTCTTAGATCAAACCCATACTAGCCTGATATACCCAAGTCTGACTAGCTCCCAGTGTTCCCCAATCCAGCCCCTTTGCTTTTCCCATATGCCTGATGGGCAGAGCTTCTTTCTGTAGTGGCCCAGTGGTTGCATTGGTGACAGTGGTGATGGTGGTAAAGAGGTTAGTGATGCAAGCATCGAGCAGTTGTGCATACCCCCCTGCCACACTTCCCTTGGCCTGCTTTTGTGATCATAATGGCCTGCACAAGGATGATGCCTGTTGCCATCCCCTTTCCTGCCAGAGTGAACAACTTCTGTTGCCTGTGCTGTGGGTGTTTGTGACATAAGGGTTATTCATGCGGAGCTGGATTGTCAGAATATTTATTTTATTTATTTAGTTAGCTTTTGTTTACCAGGAAGGTGCACTAGGTAAAAAAATGTCTATTTTCAGGCATGACCCGGTAAAGTTACAGTAGCAGGTAGCAACAAAATGCAGCAAACTATAAAACAGCAAAAATGAACAGTAAGTTTGACAGTTTCAAACAGCAATCAAAAGAAAAGGCAGTAGTATGGTACAAATAATTAAAATTAACAGTAAAACATTAGCCGAGAATAGACAATAGCAAAGGTAAACTAAAACAATTTTTGGTTGTTAGAAAATAAATAAGTAAATGTGGGATGCATTATACAGAAACGTGAAGAGGTGCAGTCAGTGGCAGGGTTAGTGCATCAAGTAATTTCTAGCAACAACGACCAGAATAAAACCTCATTGAACACTGGCAAAGAGCAAGAAGGAACAAAGCAAAGAAAAGAAGTAAGCATGCAACATAGGAGGATGAAGCAGGAAATCAGGAGGTTCAGAGATTAGGAAATGTCGGGAGTAGGAGCATTTATCAGAGGAGCTGAGGTAATTAAATAATTCTCTTTTGAAATTAAAGTGAGGCTGGCAGACCTTAACATGAGACAGTAGAAAGTTCCAGGTTCTAGGGGCAAAGTGGGCAAATGCCTGTTCACCCATTTTGAAGGAGCATTTGAGAATGGGCAGAAAGACCTGGTCTTTGGAGTGCAGTGGGTAGGTACAGTCGGTAGGGGTAAACACAGAGGCCAGTGAGGCAGGTTTGGAAAACCTAAGGATGTTCTCTATCAAGCAGCAAAAGAAGGTAGAAGTGCCAGGAAGGGGTAGAGTAGAGCAAGTAGTGGTGAGTAAGATGAGGGGCAGACAGGGCAAACCTACATGTTAATATAGGCAACATTCCACTTAAAGAAGCAAGCAGCTAGCATTAGTCTGGTAAAAGGAGGTGATCGTGTAACAAGGGCTGGGGAGTAGAATGTCCTGGGCGATAGTGGCTCTAGCCACAGGAGTGAGGGCAGAGCGGATCCTATACGCAAGGCCAAGTTTGGTGTTGATGGATTTACAGATATTAGAGATGTGTTGTGAGAAGTCCAGAGCAGGGTCAAGTGTTTTTTTAGTCTTTGGTAACCAGGTAAGGCCCACATGTACCTATTTTCAGGGGTGATCTGGGAGCACTGGAGAGGTTAAGTGACATGCTTAGAGTCACACAGTATGCAAGTGGAGGTTGTGGGAATCAAACTCCAGCCTACCGTATGTATCAAGCTCATTCACAGCTCATTACACTAACCTCTAGGCTATACTGCCAGCCCCAAAGTGCAACACCTAGGTGTTTGAAATAATTGGACGCAGAGATGAGAGAGCCATCGAGACACCATGTCGAGACCACTGGCATGGGCGCAAACCTTTTGGGGGGTCCGAAGAGCATAGCCCAGATCTTTTCAATGTTTAATACAAGGCAATGTTAGGTGAGACAGGTTTGGACTTTGTGGGAGTCAGAGGTGAGCCTGGAATTTGTATTAATCAGAGATTTAGAGCCAGAATAGAACACCAAGTCATCAGCATACAAAAGAGTATGACAGTGGGAAGGGGTGTTGGGAATATCACTAATAAAGATCGAAAAAAGCAGCAGTCTCAGGATGGAATCTTGAGTAACACTGGTGTTTATAGAGGTAGCTGTGGAGAGGACCTTGTTAAAAAGAGACAAACTGATGATGTAAAGTCACGGTAGTTGGCTTCAGTAGCAGTAGAAGAGAGACTAGCAGTGGGGACTAGCAGGTCAGAGGCAAGAATAGCACAGAAAGAAGCAAGACAGGCTAGGAAGAGGTAAGGGGGATGCATTCTGAATAGGTTATCTTACCAATAAGTGAAATTCTGAGGATTCTAAAAAGGGAGAGTACAGTGAGAGAAGACTAGGTAAAGGGAGGTTAGAGGAGGCAGAGTCAACAGACAAGTTTTAAGACATAGCTAAAATGGAGTGCACCAAGAAAATGTAGGAACAGTGGTATGAAGGTACCTGTGAGGTGGGGATATAGACTAAGGGGCACAGATTGCAGACAGCCAGATCATTAGATAGAGTGTTTGGCAGAGTCTGGTAGCACTGACAATTTCTAGGTCTCTGTCTACACTAGCACAATACGGCAGCAATAACATACATAGGTACAGAAATTGCAAAAACAGGCCTACTCTAGATAGGGTGTTTGGCTAAAACCAGCAAGCCCACTTCACTTGCTACACCAGCACAAATATGGCAGCAGTAACATTCAAAGGCATCTTATCTTGGGGACCTTACATTTTTTTTATTTTAGTCTTTGGTAACCAGGTAAGGCCCACTAGGCACAACTGCCTGTTTTCAGGGGTGACCTGGAAGCACTGGGCGGTTAAGTAACTTGCTTAGAGTCACACATTATGCAAGTGGAGGTTTTGAGAATCAGACCCATGTCTTGTCTGCTGAATGCACCAAGCCTGTTCACAGCTCGCTACTCTAACCTCTAGGCTATACTGCCAGCCTAGCAAAGCAAAGCAGGTGGAATCCAAGGGTGAATGGAGCAGAGTGGCCGGCCAACCGGCAGACAAACTGGCATTGTAAACCAGCATAGTGGTGACACACTTTAATATTTGTGACTTACATACAGTTGAAACTTCATAAAAAATTGCATAAAAGAGATTACTCTGTATTGGGTGGGTAAAAAAGAACTAATAACACAGGCAGAACAAGTTAGATTATAGAATGGCTCAGAAAACTTTATGATCATCATTAGTCAAAAGATGTACATGACCATGAATAGAAATGCTTTGATGCATGATCACATATAGGATCTTGTTTTTATAGCGGAAAAAAAAATTACAGCAAATAATTTTATAAGCAAAATAACACACTTCAGGATATATGTTAAGTAAGCATTGACACATGGCAGGTTGTGCATTAAATCATTTTAATGCATGCTCCAGGGTGATGCGAGCCTTTCGCCCTGGGAAGTGCATTAAAATGCATCCTTTCATAGTAGTGCATGCCATTGTGAAACTCCTAAACTGCGTCAATGGAGCTGGAAGAAAAGGAAAGTTACCTAGACTGTATTCCTAAAGTGGGGTCCTGGCACTTAGCCCAAGCAAACGATCACAAATTGTAACAAATTTCTTTGCGAGCCCCAAGAAGTCATACTCTGCATGCAGACATCACTAATGCCCCATTTACCAGCAAGGAAATCAGGCTTCTGCAGTGCTGCTCAATTTCTAACATTTCAGTGAATTATGGTATCACCCAGCTGAAATAATGCCAGGAATGTCTCAATTAAAAGCGGGGCTTTCTTAGAACAGAAATTGCAAGGCACACTGAGATTGACTTTGAGGGCATCCCTCACAGCTGAGCTTGCTTGTGGAACCAGAATCTGCCTGGCCAACTCTGACACAACACGCAAGACACCCGGAGTTCAGTTAACTTTGGTATGGGAGTGTTTCCCTTTCCAAAAATAAGGCAAACACTTTCAAAATGAATGAGAGAGATAGCCTATGATGTCAAAATGGGAAATAAGTCATTTAAGTGGCATCCATTTTGCAGCATTAAAATAAAACATGTCTGAATTTTCAATAAGAAAGAAAATTGCACCAGTAATATTTTGTATTACCTTCCAAAGACTGTAATCTGGAACCAAGGAATTATTTTGACTGTCAAAAATCTGGGACATCTTCCAAATTCTAACCCCCTAGCTAGGGCCCTATTTTTGAAAGAATTTCTCTCATTCTGTGTCTGTGGCAAAACACATTCGAAAATAGGAATTTTATTTACCTCCACTGAGAAAACATTGACTGATCCATTGATGATACGGTTACTCACACTTTCCTTTTCCTAATCCAGCTCTGGTGAAATGCATTATTTGTAGGCTGTCTGAAGCTCTAAAATGTATTTTCTGTGAAATGGAGATGCCTTGATTTTTATTTTGTACAATACTAACTGACTTATATAAGTATTAGGCACCACCGCAAGGAACACCCTGTGTGTGGCACATCTGACGATGTGAATTTTTCTATAAGGAACCTCTTAAATGTGAATTATTATTATTATTATTACAGTCTGCTAAATATTCTGTGAAAACACTGACTGATCCCCTGATGATACCCCCACTTTCCTTTTCCTCAACCAGCTCTGGTGAAATTGTGTAGGCTGTTTGAAGCTCTAATATGTATTTTCTATGAAACGGAGAATCCTTAATTTTTTTTGTTTTACTGTTTCTGTACTATGCCAACTAACACTTATGGGTACTAGGCATCACCACAGGGAATATCTTGAGTATGGCATTTCTGACAATGTGAATTTTTTTTCTTTACAGGAAACCCCTTAAATGTGAATTATTATTACATAACTACTAAGCATTCTGTGATACAAAAAATATGTATTACTGTCATCTAGGTTGTTAATGTTACCTTGGCAGTGGATACTATGTTATGCAAAAGAGCTGGACCAACAAAGCAAAGTTTTTTGTGTATGTATATATCTATGCGTGTGTGTGTGTGTGTGTGTGTATATACAAATACTGTACTTGTCTGCGCACTTAAAAAGGTGTTTTAAAAATGCTTTCACCTTAGCTTTAACCCTTTCAGAATCATGCTACATTTTCTTTTGGGGAGGAGGCATTCTTAGTCCAAAAGCATCACATGCATTGCCTGTACAGCCCCTAACTTGGAAGCTGCAGAGCTCTGTTAGCAAAAGTGAGTGGCAGTGTTCTGCAACATGTGAGAAGGACTGTAGGGCAGTCATTGTTTTAACTGCAGACTGTGGAGGATCCTCATTTGTGGCAGCTCAGCCTTAGAGGGTAGCCCCATAACAATTTCTTATGCAGTTTTTTTTTTTTATCCAGGGTAGCCCAGCTGAGAGTGCACCTCCACCAATTATTGTGTGACCTTCAGCAAGTCACCTAATCTAGGTATGCTTAATCTCCTCCCATTCTAGCTCTGTACTCAGACTCCCAAAGCTTTAACTTGCTGCAGTCTCGCCTATCTCCCTGCCTATACCTAACATCTGTGGCAACCTTTCATGGCTTGTAAAGAGTTTTGGGATACAGTACATATGAAAGGCACTATATAAATAAATACATCTTTTATTTCCTATCACTGAGTAGCTTGCTTTGCCAGCAATTCAGCAATCCAGCTAATGGGGAAGTGGCAGTAAAATTGATAGTTTACAATAGGGGAAACTGTCAAAATATAGGTTTGCACTCGGTTATTTACTAGTAACAAGCCCAATCAAAAGTATGACCATTTGAAGCATAACAAGATCAAGTCCTCAATGTTTGATTAAGCAATGCTGTTTCCTTTGCTTGATTTGTGAAAGGGTTAAAAAAACCTTTACAGAAATGCAAGTGCACAGCTTGTGTGCAGCATGCAAGCCTCATGCTTAATAAGCATGCAGCATGCATGCTGCTTGCATGCTGCACCCTTGTATTTCTGTAAGGGAATGCTTAATAAGCATGTATGCTGCACACTTGTATTTCTATAAGGGAAGCTGTTTTTTTATTTATTTTTTAAACAATAAAATAAAGAAAAAGGATAAAACAGTAATTACCACGTGACAAGTTTTTATTTACAAATGTGAATTTGTGCAGTAGACAGCATGGAGACTGTATGGGTGTGTTATAGTCAGGTAATGATCTCATTCATGAAACTAACAGGAAAAGGGGTCATGTCCAGCAGCAATTACCCATAATGTATGCATTTACTTCGACTTTTGGAAAATAAAAGGATGCGTGGATATCAGATGTGAGCCAGCACTACTTGATGACATCAAAAGATAATGCTCAAGAGAGACAAGATTATACATATCCCCATAATGCAAGGTATTGTGGGTAATATAAACAAACAACCATAAAGGAATTTAGCCTGGCTAGGCATTAGGCAGGACCACCTGTTGTGTCGTCAGAGGAAGATGAGAACTTGAAACAGTGATGTTGTAACCTCAACGGCAAGGTCTACACCAATGTAAAGCGTACTGTGCACAGAATCCGTTACATGGCTTAAGTTTAATAATAAAACATTATATCTCAGTGCAGTAGGATTGCCGTAGAGTACTGTGATTTGTGCTAGACAGACTTTCCAGTTCGCACTCAGAACAGAGCTACCAACCTCTGAACATCTGCAAATGAATTTGAAAATGAAATTGGAAAGTTTTCTTCACTGTTGATCATCTTCCATTGTCCCGTCATCACTTGTGCTGTTTGCTACAGCAGAGCCCGTAGTGAATGATGCCTAGTGGCCCATTAGTGGCAAAGGGTCAGTATTACTGTTTGGAGCTCTGTGGTAAATGGCTCTGTCAGTGTGGCTGTAACTCCAGTAACATTAGAATGCACAGTGGTACTGATGCACAAATTTCCCCTCCATCCAGATGCTCAACAGGGAACAGATCTATAGTCTGATCTGTTGAGAACTCTGGAAACCATCCGACAGCATATTAAGTACTGTGATGATAAGTTGTCCAGGGAGCTCAAGCTCCCAAAACTAAATTTTTGGAGCAAATCACATCTACTCAGAAATGCCTGTGCACTTACATAGCTTTGTTTTGTGCTGCAGTTGAGATTTTTTATAAAGATTTTGAGGTAATGTACATCCCAGTTGGCATGCCTTTTGTTAAGTTATATCATCTACATCAGTATCTGGTCTTAAGTGCAAACATTTTCCCAAAAAGTGTCCAGAACCTGGAAAAGGTTGACACATTGTGGCCTACAACAATATGAGTGCCTCTACAAATGCCACCCTAGAAGGTCTAGAATTCACAGTCTAAGTGGTGCTTTGATCAAGTGCAGATCTGAAATGCACGGCTCAGAGAAGAATCACCCACTCCAGACTATAAAGGTTCATTCCTTTTGGATTCCCCTTTTCTTGGGTTCCTTCATCCCACATCGTAACCATGGAATCACTATAGCTACACTCTTCCTCCAACCGAAAGGATAGGTGACTCCGAGCAGCTGCCTTCACTGCCCATACCAGTGCTCTTCTAGGCCAGATGTCAGGTGGTGTGTAAATGTCACGGCACCCCTCCTTACCTCTTGCAGTAGTTGAATACTGCACCTCAGTGATGAGTGCTGCCCCCAACTGGTTTACACCATTTCAGTGTTTCTGTAGGTAACACACTCACCTCTCATGGGTTCTAGTCCTACACCAGATACTTGGGGCAATACCCATAACTGACATTGTTGTATGAGGAAGTTCCTGCACTGTTGAGGTGCCATCCTTCAGAGGAGACATTAAACCAAGGTCCTTCTGCCCCTCTCTGTTCATTGTTCAGATGGAAGTTAAAGATACCATGGCACTTATTGAAGAAGAGCAGGGGAGTTTCCCTGTTATCACGGGCAACATTCCCCTCATCAATAAAGCAGGTGCATGTATTCCACCCCCGGGATACAACTGGAAACAAGCCATCACAGCTTAGTGGGCCTTTTCTGGTCATAAATTACAAATAAATAAAACGTCAAACAGAAATGGTCTTTGGGGCCTCAGAACCATGCAAAATCTCAGATCAGTTTCAGGTTCTCTATAGAGCCATCAGACACTGCAATACAAACTGAATTTCTCACGCAAGCCTGTAAGATACCATGAAACAAAAGAGTATCAAACAGCTTAAACCTAATCAGAAGTGAACCCTTACAGAAATACAAGTGCGAAGCATGTGTGCTGCATGCATGCCACATGCTTATAAAACATGTGGCAGGCATGCTGCGCATATGCTGTGCACTCAGGTGTAAACCAGATGGTTAGAGGTTCTCGCAGCTCTTGTCAATATCAAAGGATGTAGCAAACCACAGTAGTTTGCACGAAAGATGACTGCATTGGCTGGTAAATGCAATGTGTTATACTGTACTGTCCTGTGAACATTTAGGGAGTATGAAGGGTTGTGAGTGAAGTCAATTCTAGAGCAACCTACTTCCAGATATGTGAGACCTGGCAGGTCTGCTGGAACAACTGAATGAAAACGCCCATCAGATCACATAAGCAGTTATTTTATGTAATGACTATCTCTTTGTATCAGTGCTTTTATACAATATTTATAGGACACACATTGATTTCTTTTGTGTATGGGAACATTTGGGGATGTCTTTTATTTATTTGAAGAATAAACTATGTTTGAAAACTTTTTTTGTTTGGTGAAAAATCGTTATTAATGACACTGTCAAAGCATTGTACAAACAAACTTTAGGACATGTACAGTAGTAGGCACGCTGTTATTATCCGACTACTGTACAGTTATATACCACAAGTACATTATCATACATATTCATGGTTTGGGGATAGCATAACTTATTGCCATATTAATGTCCAAGTAGGGATCAATAATTGGCACCAACATTTACATGATTGGGGTAGTCTTTCTGCCAACCAGTACTGGTCAGAGCAAAGACTTCATGTCCACTTGGTCTGTGACATGTGCTATCCAAAAGGAAACCAACTTACCAAGTGCTAATTCTAGAGGGCTTCACATTTTTTGATACCTGTGTGATTCAATTCATCTGTGTGCATATTTATAAATATGCACACCGCACCCATGTTTGAAAATGAAGTAATTATTTGTGCAGCACCAGACTATGCATTGGAGAAAGAGTAATGTGTCCTCCAGGATGGCCTAGGTTCCAGTTGCCTTAGTGGTGCAGCTGGTTAGCACAACCAGAACAGTATTCTGGGCAGTCTGGGTTCAAGTCCCAGCTGAGGCACTTACTTCTTTCTCTCCTCTGGTTGTATGTGTTCCATAAATATGCACACTGCAGCCATGTGATTGAAAATGAAGTAATTAGTTGTGCAGCACCAGGTTGTGCATTGGAGAAAGAGTAATGTGTCCTCCAGGATGGCACAGGTTCCAGTTGCCTTGGTGGCACAGCTGGTTAGCATGACCGGAACGGTATTCCAGGTGGCCTGGGTTCAAGTCCCAGCTGAGGTATTTAGTTGTTCTCTCTTCTGTTTGTATGTGCTCCATAAACATGCACACCACACCCATGTGATTGAAAATGAAGGACTATGTTTTCCTCAAATTTGTAGGTGTATCCCAGCAAGATCACAGGCCGTACATGTCATAATGGCAATCCCAAAATAACAATCACTGTTACAGTAAGTGTAGATTGCCGAAAAACCAAAACAGCGATGTACACTCCCAGCAAGGCAACACCAGTGAAAATACATGTTTTATATGTTATTTATGTGGGGAGCTGTGCCCAATGACAAAATATCATGTTCCACCCCAGCTCCAAACCCTGCACCTTCCCTACTATAGCCAACCACCCTCACCACCACACCACACAGCCAGCTCAGTAGCCTCTTGCCACATTACCTCCCACATACTTTTCCTCCTTTTCCATTCCCCATCCTGTCCTTCCAGTCACCTTGTTCTTCACCTGTCGCGACACTTTCAGGGTTGCTTACTTAACGAGCGCTGAACTTGAGTCGCTCATGTGTGAGTCACTCAAGTTCAGTTGCCATTTTGACAGGTTACCCCACAGACAACACGGATTCATAGGAGGAGGGAATGTCAAACAAAAATAATAGATTTCTTTGGATGACCGGGGAAATTGATTGGGGAGGACTGTGAATATGGCCTATCTGGACTTAAGCAAGGCTTTCAATATAGTACCATATAATTTGCTGATAAGGAAGTTGACAAGCCTAGGAGTGGGATACAAAGGGGCAAATTGGGTTAGAAACTGGTTAAAGGATAGGAAACAGAGGGTGGTGGTTAACAGCACTCATTCTAAGAAGGGGAGTGTGACCAGTGGAGTACCACAGGGGTTGGTACTGGGAACAGTCTTCAATATCTTCATAGGGGACATCACAGAAGAGCTGGAAGGGAATGTATGCCTTTTTGCAGATGATACCAAAATCTACAATATGGTGGCCTCTCGAGTCTAATAATATTAAGATTTTTCACTTGTGGCTTCGTCACCCTTGAGGTATAACAGCATTGGCTTCTCATTAAGATAAATGTGCTATCTTCAGTCAGGCCTTTTAATAACATATATATATATATATATGTATATATAGATATATCATATATATATATATATTAGAGGCACAAAACTCCGTTTAATGCATTAGTTAGGGTTGTTCCACAGTTGCAAATGCGAGGAAATTCAATGTTAGGGTTGAAAGCCCCCCCTTGGACCCCCCACCCACACCCCCAACCGGCATTGGGGTGCACATTGGGGTTGCTGGCCCTAACTCTAACCCCATCACATGTGTGAAGAAGCAGAGGTATAGGAGAATGGGGTGAGAGTTAGGACCGACAACCCCAATGCACACTCTGATGCCGGCTGGGGGTGTGGGCAGGGGGTCCACTTTTGTCACTGTGGAACAACCCTAACTAATGCATTAAATGAAGTTTTGTGCCTCTAATTTCCCTTCTTTTTGAGAATGATGATGAAAAATAGTGAATGTAATGCAGCGGCAGGAGCACGGGGCCTCCCATATGATGTCTTGTGACATAGTAACAGGAACATCAATGCAAACAGAAGCACAAACAGTGGCACACATGGTAATGCAAGTGCGAATGGCAACACAAAGGGTAATGCACATGGTGGCGTAGATGGGAACGGTAATGCAAAGGGGGGGCATAAACTCAAGTGGAAACAGTAACTGTAACAGTATTGGAAGTGCATACCCTGTGCTTTCCAAACAGGCGCATACAGAAACACAGTGTGTACAAAGAATGTATGTATCATAATGGGGATTGAAGCTTAAAACAAGCATTGGAAGTACTTAATTGGTAATATCTCAGCAACCGCATGACGTAGGAAAAAAATTTAAATTTCACAGAAATCACTATTCTCCTGGCTACCATTTTGTATTGCAACTCATGACAAAAAATCTGTATCTCGCACCATTTTTGAGATACGAGCCCAGAAAGGCGAGGCGTATGCCACCATGTTAGTCTATGGGAAATAAACGCCAACTTTGGAGTACTGTAACTTTGCAGCCATGCAATATTTTTTCACCAAACCAGTGAAAGGCACATCTGTGAGATGTTGGCTGCTTTCCCTCCAAATGTCAGCCCAAAAGACCAAACAGTTCTTTTGCAGCAGGGTGACAAAGAACTCCTGTCATTCTGGCCATAGTCTGGAAAAGTACTGTCGAACTTTACGAAAGCTTTCGCAAAACAGCATGAAAGTGTTGCATGTGCGAAAGTACTTTTTCCACAAATTTGAAAAACATATTTCTGGGGTGTTTCGCCCTAAAATAAAGACATGGCTAGCTTCCTCAGGCTCCGACTAGGTGAATACAAAAAAAATTAGGTTGCTAGAGAGTCCCAAATTTAAATGGCAAGCATTTTTCTGATCACCAACTGAAAACAAAATGGTAGATTTGCAAAAGTAAAAGGGCCATTTGTGAAAGTAAAAACTGCATTTGCGAAACTTTCAAACTTTTTGTTAACTTTTCCCATTGACTTATAATGGGAACTTGTTTTTTGAATAACTTTTGAACTGTTTAATATTTTTCACAAAATCTTCAAAAGGCACATCAGGGACCCTGGCCGCACGTTCCTTGAGTTTTTGGACTAGTTAGCAAACTGTCTGACCTGTAGGCGAGAGCAAAGAAATCGCACAAAAGCATAATTGCACAATTCATTGTTGCTTAATAACTCCACACCCATGTAACTGACCAGTATGAAAGTTGGCAGATCCCAAGATCTGACATGTCCAATTGTGCATGCCAAATTTCAGGCAAATCCATTAAACGGTGCCAAAGTTATTAAGGTGCACAAAAAGAGTATGACAAATCCATTTATCTGAGCCAATGTCAGATGACCCCCCACCCCGTCGGCTGTTAGTCTGTGCAGGGTGGGGAATGGGGTGTTAGGGTTGGAAACTTACTTTTGTCAGTTTAACCTTAACTGATGCATTAATGACATTTTTTTGCAATTTATTTCCTTACTTTTTGAGATAGTGTAATGGTATCCTTATTTGCCTATGGGAGTGCAGGGCCCTCGTGGCCCTGCACTTACATTTATAGGGCAGCAGTGACCACATTGTCAACATGGCCATGTTATTATTTTTATATTATCGGATTCTACATTCTCAAAAACTGAGTTCTACAGGAAAAATTTGGAAATGGATTGGTTGGATTCTCTTCATTTCTGGAATAATGTTATTTCTTAAGATAAAAGTGTAATTCAATCTTTGAAGGTAAACGATATCGAGATTACTGACCCTTTACAAATTGCTAATTCTTTCAATTCTAAATTTTCTGATTACAGTATAGTGCTTATATTGTTTCTGGGAACCTTTAATCTTTCTCTGATATCAATTCCTCCTGTAACTGGCCTGCTTTTTATTTTAAACAAGTTATTCCTAGCGATGTTAATACTAACATACTGAGATGCTAGCAGATTAGGTTCAAAGGTCTATCAAGTTTGCTCAAGAATCAGCACCTGGTAGATGCATTTTTTACTGCCCCCCCAACCTCATCCCCCACTGGGGATGCATCTCCATGTCTGGCATTACTCAGTTTTATCTTCCCCCTATACCTGTCCCAGCCCCTTTTGAAGTCCTCTACAATATTCAATTCCAGCAGTTTCCCAGGCAGCGCATTCCAAGACTCCATCACCCTCTCTGTGAAATAGTGTTTCCTAGTTGCCTCCCTGAGCCTCCCACTTACCATCCTCAAGTGATGCCCCCTTGCGACCCCTGCCTCCCTCAGCTGGAAAATCCTATCCCGGCATGCCCTATTTACCCCCTTTAGATATTTAAAAACCTCAATCAAATCCCCTCTGTCCCTCCTCTCCTCCAGGGAGTAAAAGTTGAGCTCCTTGAGCCTCTCCTCATAGGTCTTTTTCCCAGCCCCTGTATCATACTGGTCACCCTCCTCTGGATCCTTTCAAGGAGTGTAATGTCCTTTATCAAGTGCAGTCACCAAAACTGCACACAGTATTCAAGGTGTGGTCTAACCAGGCAGTTATACAGAAGGAGAATCACCTCCTGCTTCCTGGTAGTTACCCCTCTTGCAATGCACCCCAGCATCTTATTTGCTTTGGCCGCAGCCCTCCTGCACTGTTCAGAGTTATTCATTTTGGCATCCACCACCACCCCAAGATCCTTCTCCCCATTCAAAACTTAAAATTTCTCCCCATCCAGAAAGTATTCTTGTGATGCGTTTCTAAGCTCCAAGTGGAGAATCCTACATTTCTTAGCATTAAACTTCAGTCTCCAGGTGAGAAACTACCCCTCAAGAGTCTCCAAAGTCTGCTCTCCACCTCATCCACCACTACCCCCAGCTCTGAGTCATCAGCAAAGAGGCTCATCTCACTCCTGATGCCACTTCTGATGTCTGAGATGTAAGAGTTAAAAGGAGTGAACCCAGCACCAACCCTTGTGGCACCCCACTGGTGATCTTCCTAGGAGAGGAGAACACTCCCCCTACCACCACCCTCTGCAGCCACCCAGTTAGCCAGTTTCCTATCCACCTAACCAACTTCTCCCCCACCCTCATTTCCCCCATCTTATCCAGCAGCCCAGGATGTGGCACCGAATCAAATGCCTTGCTGAAATCTAGAAAGAGGACATCCACTGGCCTGCCCTGGTCCAGTGCCTTTGTCACCCAATCATAGAACTCAACAAGGTTAGTCTGACATGATCTGCATGCACAAAGCCATGTTGGTGATCATCCAAGTGACGCACCATCTCCAGAAACTCATCCAGCCTCTCCTTCAATATGGCCTCCATCATTTTACCCACCACAGACATCAGGCTGACAGGCCTGTAGTTGTCTGGCTCCTCACATGGCCCTCCTTTGTGGATGGGCATGACATGAGTCATCCTCCAATCCTGAGGCACCCACCCTGTCCTAAGGAAGGAGTTAAAAAGGTCCACCAGGGGTGCAGCCAGGACATCTGCCATTTCTTTTAGCACCCAATGATACAGGCCATCTGGACCCAGTGCCTTATCTGCTTTCAGGGCCCTGAGGGCTTCCCACACCCTACTAACAGGAATTTCACCATCTGTGACCTTCCCCCCTTCTTCAAATCTGACCCCACTCCCCCCATTAGGTGCTGTCACACCATCATCCCTAGTGTATACCAAGGCAAAGTAATTGTTTAGTATCTCAGCCTGCTCCACAGCCTCCTCAGCCCACCCACTGCCTGACATCAGTCTGCTAATCTGCCCCTTCACTTTCCTTCTTTCCCTGATACACCTAAAGAATGTTTTATCACCTCCCCAATCCCCTGAGCCAACTTCTGTTCCACCCTTGCCTTGGTCAATCTCACCACCTTGGTTACTATTTTGGATATGTTATCATACTCCCCCCATCCATAACCCCACATGTTTGCTTATAATGTCTGTAAGAAGTCCTCTTCTTCCTCACCACTTTCTGGACCTCCCTGGTCCACCAGCACAGTTTTCTGGCTCTTCCAGACTTGCATCTGACCTTTGTGCAGGCCCTAGTACATAGAAACATAGAAAAGGACTGCTTGGCCCACCTAGTTTGCTCATTTCCCGACCTGTTGGATAAGCTGCAGATTCTAGTTAATCAACAGCTTACTTCCTCCTACCCCCCACTAGAATTGCCTTATGCCTGTCCCATGCATTCTTGAATTCTCCCACTGTTCCTGACTCCACAGCCTTCCTGTTCCATGCATCCACAACTCTCTCTGTGAAAAAATACTTTCTAACATTACCTCTGAGCTGTCTCCCAGCTTCCAGGAGCCCTCTTTTTTTATGTTAAAAGTTTTTTATTGTTTTGTTAAAACATGACAAAAGAATAAAAACCACAAAAACAACAGTAGCATTAAATTTCGGCCATATACAGAACAGCAGCATATAATTGACGTATGAGGGATTAATTGAATTACATCACAGTTCTAAAGGGAGAGTTGCAAGGAACCTGTTAAAACAAAAGGCACCTACCTTGACTCTTGCCAAAAATCCGAAACCACGAGGAGGTACTACTGCAGAATAAGTCAAGGCTTCACGCATTACGGTAGCCGTACCTTCCTATGGCCGAATCTGAGGGAACATCTGAAAAATAGGTGAATATGGTGCCACAAAGTAACTAAGGGTAATTAAAACAATTCCTGAAGAGGCAGGGTGCTAATATAGATCTCCCAACCATACCTTCTATAGATAAAACACAAAATGTAGAGAGAGTGTACAGATAGCCTAACCATAACAGTAAACGATAACAATAATAACTATTTACAATGTCCTCCAACATTGGATAAAAGATAGACAGTGCATGCTTAATAATGATAGGAAACAAAAAATAAAACCTAAGTTCAATGATCTGATTACGCAGTACATCATATTAGAAAGTAGAGCAATATAAGGCAACAATGGACCAAGTCAACCGACACCTGCTCTGGAGGCCAGGTAAGCCATATATGGAGCCCAGCAACAATGGTAAAGAGGCATTTGCCCTGTCATCAGGTGAGAACGTCTATCTAATTCAGATATGTATGTAAGAGCGGATAAGATCTCCGTTATATTAGGTATATTAGAAGATCTCCAGTTTTTAGGATAGAATGCTTCACCTGCATGCTTAGGAGCATCAGCCATCTAAATGCATGGGGGTTGAGATTTGGGACTTCAGATTTAAGACCCAGCAGCATAAGGGGAGGGCTAAGATGGATACTACATTGCAGGATTAGGTTTGCTGCACTATGGGCAGACTTCCAAACATCTGCAATCAAAGGGCAGAGCCATAAAATGTGATAAAGATCTCCTCCGTGTGCAAGGCATCTCCAACATTTATCATGAGAGAGCACTTGCATTTTTTTTTAGCATTATAGAAGTTCTATACCAAGAGTGCATTATTTTATTTTGGATCAGTCTGCTCCTAGCGTCAGTAAACACTGTATGTCCTACCTGCCAGCACTGATTCCACTGAGTTTCAGTCAATAGCATTTTTAAGGCCTTTTCCCACTTGTGCCTTGAAGATTGATTAGAGGTAGGCAAGGTATCTCTAATTAGGGCATAAATTGCACCTGCCATCCCCTTCTGTAGGGCAAGCCACGAGTGTACTGAGGGTGAAAGGTCCTTAGATGCATCTGCCTGTTGCAACCTTTGTTTCAAGACATCTCTGATCTGCAAATACCTCCAGAATTTGGAGCTATGTAGTTTCCATTTACTTTGTAATTGTTGAAATGTATCTACCACTATGGAGCCCTTGACCAGTAGATCCTTTACAAATAGGATACCTTTCCCCTGCCAAGTGGACCAAAACACAGGCATACCACCTATGGTGACATTGGGGTTATTCCATAAGAGAGTGTATAGTAAGGGAAGGGCTGATACATTTAATTTTTTGTGGTGGATTCACCAGTACTGAACTGAAGGACCTACGGTGGGGTGCAACATAAGCTCCTTAGGGGCCCCAGGCCACAACAGTGTGGCTGTAACAAGGGATCCGCTGAAGCCTTGTTCTATTGTTAACCAATGAGGTGACTCTTCAGATTGTGGGTTGAACCATTTCAAGGTCGTGTACATTGGTATGCTATTTTGTAGCCCTCTATCTATGGGAGACCCCATCTTCCATGTTTCCAGTGTGCTCTTAGTAAATTTTTGCCAAAGCGGGGTTTGGCTTTACACCATAAAAAATGACCAATAGCTTTTTTGATTTTTTTAATCCGTACTGTAGGAAGAGATGAGGGGATGTGAGATATTAAATAAAAGATTTTAGGTGCAATTGACATTTTATAAGCCGATATTTTTCCAGCTAGCGTAAGGTTAAGACAAGACCAGTGGTCCAAATCAGATCTACAACTAGATAGCAGAGGACCTAAGTTGTTGTCCCACCATTTCCCAATATCAGCACCCACTTTAATTCCCAGATATGTAATGGTGTGTTGTGACCATTTAAGGCCAAAGTGGGACATGGTGTGGGGGAGACATTTAGAATTAAGTGGAAGGATCTCTGTTTTTGTCTGATTAATTTTGAGTCCAGAGATATGAGAGAAGTGTTCTATTAGGGTAAGAAGAGGTCGAATGGCATTAAGGGCATCTCCCAATATAACCAGCAGGTCATCAGCATACATAAGGGTGGTGGGTTGTGGATGGTCTGCAGTAATACCAGCCATAAGAGGATGTTGACGGATTGCAGCAGCCATGGGTTCCACCGCTAGAAGAAACAACAACAGAGATGGGGGTAACCCTGTCTGGTACCTCTGTGAAGTTGGAATGAGTCAGATAATACAGAGTTGGTGAGTACCCTGGCAAGGGGGGATGTATAAAGAGCTGTTATAGCAGCTCGGAAATAAGGGCTGAATCCGATATGCTGAAGAACAGTGTGAAGGTAGTCCCATTCCACAGAGTCAAATGCCTTCTTAAAGTCAATGGCCAATGCAGCCACAGGTGTCGGAGCGGATTTGGCTATGCAAATGAGATTGAGAAGAGTCCGCAAGTGATCTGAGCTATACCTACCTTTCACGAATCCTGCTTGGGATGGGTGTATCAAAGAGGGAAGTATAGGGTTAAGCCTATTTGCCAGCACCCTAGCATATACCTTGCTGTCGGCATTAATCAAGGAAATAGGGCGGTAACTAGCGGGGTCTTCAGGAGCTTTCCCCTTTTTAGGAAGGACAATTATAGTGGCCTCTCTTAAGGTTTGAGGTAAGATGCCCTTATCTTCCGCCTCGTAAAAACCTGACATAACAGAGGGGAGATCATGGGGGATATTAGCTGAAGGAACTCTACAGGGTACCCATCACCTCCGGGTGCCTTTCCTGATTTGAGAGCCATCAGAGCCGAATTGACTTCTTGCGGTGTGAGGGGGGCTTCAAGGACATCAATGTGGGATGGGGAAAGTTTCGGTAGCTTAATAGATTGAAGAAATGCTTGGGTTGCAGAATTATTTTTAGGTCTGGAGGAAGTATAAAGTTGCGAGTAAAAAGACTCCATAATTTCGTTTACACTTTGAGAGCTAATTTGAACCTTACTGGTATTAGGATTTTTCAAACCCGCTATGTATCGTTGGGGTTGTTGCTTGCGGAGTTGGTATGCTAAAACCTTCCCATTTTTGTCTCCCCCTTCCCAGTATGTATGATGAATCCTAAGGAGGGCTAGATCAGCTTTCCAGGATAACAGTTCGTTAAGTTTAATACGCAATTGTAAAACTTTCCTTCCAGATTCTGAATGGGGCGATGGGTGAGATAAGGCCTTGTGCTCACGTTCAGCCTTAGCAAGTTCACTTTCAAGGTGGGTAAGTTCCTTTTCTTTGCACCTCCTTCTATGGGAGGCATATCCATTGATTTTACCTCGCATAGTAGCTTTATATGCTTCCCACGTGTTGGAGGAAGAAGTCTCCGATGCAGGATTTTCTTGCAGGAAAAGCTAAGTTTGTAATTTGGCCCATTCGATAAATTTTTGGTTGTGCATAAGGAGGGGGTCCAGTCTCCAGAATATAGACCATGGTGTAGGTGTTCCCCATAATAGTGTCAGCTGCACTGGCGCGTGATCTGAAATAACTGTGGACAAAATATTGGTACTTAAAACAAATTGCATCAGAGACTGGGAGATTAACCAAAAATCAAGTCTACTAGAGGAGCCATGAACTTCAGATTGGAAAGTGTAGTCCCTGTCTGAGGGATTGACTAAACGCCAAATATCCAACAATTGATATTCGAAACTAAGACTAAGTATGGCCTGTGCTCCTCGAGTGTGATACTCTCTCCCATGACCACTTCTATCTAGTGCAGGGACAAGCGTTAAATTGAAATCCCCCCCCCCACTATGATTGGTATATCTGGTTTCAGCATCATCCCTAATTTAGAGCTGAGTTCTAGAAAAAAGGATGCACTGTCCTTGTTTGGTGCATATAGATTAGCAATTATTAACTGACCATGTGGGGTATCCACTAAAGCTATCACCCACCTGCCCTGAGGATCAGCTTTACTCTGTAGGATAGACCAAGGGAGTGATTTGTGCAATAACATAACTATGCCTCTCTTTTTTGTGGCGGCGCTGGCATGAATTTCAAATCCCACCCAGTCCTTCACCAAATAACTGTGATCCTGCTTGGTTAATTTGATCTCTTGCAATAGAGCAACCTGGGCTTTAAGCCTCTTTCAATGGGTTAGAACTTGTTTTCATTTTGAGGGAGAATTCAAACCCCTGACATTCCATGTTATAAGGGTTGTTTCATCCATGGTCAGACCAAAGGTGAAACATGGAAGCTAAAATGACCTTATATAAAAAGATGTTGTCAGGGGAGTGATACTGTATTGAATCAACCATTGTTCTTAGTCTCATACTACGAAAGGTGACGGTTGGCCAGTCAGACATGAATAGACTTACATTTTGCAGCATGTGTTTTAAGGATAATAATTGAAAAAACAGGAGAGACAATAATATTGTACAGAAGCACAATGTGCCTGAACTATATACATATATCACGCAGCATTGCGAGGCGATACGAGTGGGCATTAAGGGCCAAAGGCCTCAGTGACCTTAATAGCCCACCCACCTACCAGACTGCGGGGGAGAGGACTATAGTCCCATTCACAAGGCTGGCCCAGAGCAATGAAAGAAAATAAAAAACAAAACGCATTCCCCCGGGAGTAACATGAACACGGAAGTCACTTACTTAATAGGATTCCATGTCCTTATACTGTAAAGCCTGGGAAGTATACTAGAAAGAAAATTAGCCAAGGGATTACTGTGTATTTCAAGTGAGAAATAAGGAAGCTATTGCTCAGGAGGAATCGCAGACTTTGCTGGATAACCAACCTGGCCCATTAAATTCTTGAAATACCCCCTCTAAACCCAAGAAGGACAACAAGATATATACACAAGAAAAAAAAAAAAAGGAAAAACCCAAGAGGTCAATTCAGACTAACTGTTTCATGCATCAGGACAGTAAAACATTAAAACAGTACCCCCTAATTTAAATCTGAGTACAGCGACTATGCATTAGAGCCCTTGTCACTTTCTCCTTTTGGACCATTTTTACTTCTTTAGTATATCTAGCCTAGGCAGGGGATGAGATGCGTGGTCTGCGACACTAACAGAAAGAAAGAACACCATTAAACCAGCATCAAGTCCAAGCACTGCTTTCAACCACAAACCACCCTCTCCAAGTCGATGCCAGGCTGTGTACACTGAGTGAGGGAAGAGAGTATAGGAAAGAAAAGAACCAGGACATGTATCTAAGTCCAAGCACATTGATCTTCCATCTCCAGGAGCTCTAAATCTGAGGGGGCTTGCTGAGACCATTCTTCGGCAGGGGTTGCAGTTGACGGAGTTGGAAGGGGCAATATCACATCTGTCGCAGCTGGGGTATTTTCAGACGATGAAGCTGTATCCGGAGCCTGAATTAGGGCCTCAGTCCTAGCAGTTTCTTGAGCCATTTCCTCCTCGCGGTAAGTAGGGAAATCAACTGCAGTCTCACTCAAGTCCACAGGAGTTAAAACTGCAAATCGGTTTGGCGTGGAAAACGCGTTACAAAATCCTCTGGGTGGTTTAAAGGAGACCGGGATACATCTTCACTTCTGTCATGTGGGTGTTCTCACCTGTGATAGCTTCCAGATTGCTGCCGCTTCTGAGTTCTGACTGGGAGAGCTGGTCGGCTACCTTGAAATTGGAAGCTAGGAGGAGGGGAAGCCGAGGTGGTTCCGCGAGTAGTAGCCATTATGTTCTGCCGACCTTGCTCTATTTCAGTCTGATGAATATTATTCTGTTCTGGAGTCGGTTGAGAAGGCCAATTAGACTGTAGGTACTGCATTAGACTGTCTGGTGTAGCGAAAGTTATATGCGAGCCATTTACCTCTAGGCGCATAATTGCTGGGTATCGCAGAACAAACTTAATCTTAAGTGAGTGCATCAATTTCCTAGCCTCTGTATATTCTTTCCGTCTGGTGGCCAGCTCCTGAGAGTAGTCTTGAAAAATTAAGATTTTATGACCTTGCCAGGACAGACCCCCAAGCTCTCGTGCCCTTACAGTGATCCACTCTTTATCTGCGAAGTTCAAGATACGGGCCATGATAGCCCTCGGTCTTTCACCGTTCTTCAGAGTCGGGCTAAGCATTCTATGGGCCCTTTCTATTGTGAGCCCAGGCAGGACCTTGCATTTTAACAACTCTGGCATAACATCGTATAGGAAGTCTAAGGAGTTACCACGTTCCACACTCTCAGGAAAGCCGAGGAATCGGAGGTTATTCCGACGGCTCCTGTTCTCCATATCATCCGATATACTTTGCAGCAGTTGAATCGTTCTGCTTTGGTCCCTAATTATGGCTGTAAGCTTCTCTATTTCTGCTGAGTTTTGAACTGCTTTGTGTTCAGTATGAGTAATATGTGCCTCAAGCTGTTGGATAGCGAATGTAGTTTTATTGGAAGCAAGAGTCACTTCAGCCATTTGATTGAGTAGGGCCATAAACATTTCAGTTGTTTGCAGTGATATCGACTCTGCAGAGGCCTCTGATTTTTTATACTGTGCCATAGTATTACGCAAGTACATCAACCTGTAGAGCAACTGGCAGCGATCAGGATGGATATTTTGGTTCCCGGTAGGTTTAACAGTGTTTTTCCAATTATATTAATTCGATCGGCTGATTTTTAGGCTTTGTAAAACTCGGAGGGAGACCGGGTTTGTAGTGAGCATTCATTTTAGGCAGCCATTGCATCCGGAGCTAAGCCACGCCCCCAGGATCCCTCTTTTAATAATTTCCCACTTGCTGCCTGTGTCTGGCCTGATCCCCTCTAAATACCCACTGAGGATCCCCTCCATACCTTTGAAGTCCCTGCCCCTGAAGTCAATTACTACTGTTTTAGTGTGATTTTCTCCTCCCTCAGGTCCAGGGAAAACTATACCATGGCATGATCACTCCCTGCCAGAGGGTAATAAATTATTTTCTTTTCTTCTTGACAATGATTCTGATTGTGGAGCTGGGCTGGATAGTCTATTTCTTAAATTAGCCGGTCCTTACATTGCACCTCTCTTGTGTACCTTATTTGATTTGTTGTTTACTTCTCAACGATTTCCCTTGGCTTGGAAATATGCGAAGTTGCACCTGTGCCCCAAAACAGCCATGCTACTTGTGTTGATGATTTTCGACCTATCTCAATATTTACTCCAGTTAGTAAATTGTTTGAAAGTATTTTTGATGAACAAATGAATGACTACCTGGATAAATATAAAGTGTTTTACAAACAGCAGCATGGCTTTTGAAAGGGTTAGGGGACTGGGACAGCCTTGGTCAGGTTCACAAACTCAGTCCACCGTGGTATGGAGAATTGTTTCCTCACTGGGGCCCTGTTCATGGACCTGACCAAGGCTTTTGATCTTACTGATCATAAAATGCTCTTCTACGTTGGGGTCATTAGGTTTTTCATCTAATGTTGTTTCTCTGTTTAAATTCTTCGGCATTGTCAAATGTGAACCAAATTGATAGAAGTGTACCTCAGGGGTCAATTTTGGGACCATTTTTATTTACTTTATTAATTCTCTTCCTTCTGTGACTAAAAATTGTCAGTCCTTGCTTTATGCTGATGATCCTATTCTTGCTCCTTCAGCTAATGAACAATCTAAATTGATTAAAGATCTTTAGTCTGATTTTCTTTTTGTTCATAAATGGTTTTCTGACAATCGACATATTTTAAATGTAAAAAAGACAACATCAATGATTTTTGGTTCACGTACTAAGTTGATTAATTGTCCTTCATTGGAGTTATATAATAATCAGGGTATTTTATTGAGCAAGTATCTCAGTTTAGATAACCTGGTGTTATTTTGGATCCTTCACTTTCTGTTTCTGATCACATTAAATCTGTATGTTGTAATATTAATCACAAAATTTGAGTTTTGTATTAGTTGAAAAATGTTTTCTTCTTTTGAATCCTGTAAAGTTATAGCTATGGGTTCTCTTTTGCCCCATTTTGATTATGTATCTAACCTTTTTTTTATCTTGGCTCCACTTAGATCTGAAATCTTTCCATTGTTTGTAATAATATCTGTCAAATTGTTTTACTGGCTCCTATTCTTACTTATTACTGTCAGTTATATTCCCAGCTTGGTTGGTTATCCAGAATTCATTGTATACATAGAGGCCAGCAGAGCACAGGACCCAAGGCAGCATGGATTCACAGTGGGAAGGTCATGTCAGGCGAATCTAATAGATTTCTTCAACTGAGTGACCAAAGTAGTAGACCAGGGAGCGGCTGTGGATATGGCCTACCTACACTTTAGCAAGGCATTTGACACAGTCCCACACAAAAGATAAATAAACAAGTTAGCCAGCCTGCAAGTGGGTCCCAGGGAGGTAGCCTGGGTAACCAATTGGCTGGACAACTGGACGCAGAGGGTAGTAGTAAATGGAGTACACTCTGAAGAAAGGGTGGTTACTAGTGGCGTACTGTAGGATTCAGTACTGGGACCAGTTCTCTTTAATTTCTTTATAGAAGACATTGTGGAGGGGCTGGAAGGAAAAGTATGGCTCTTTGCAGATGACACAAAGACATGAAACAGGGTTGATACACAAAGGGGGGTGGAAAGGATGAGAAGGGACTTGGCAAGGTTGGAGGAATGGTCAAAAGTATGGCAGCTCAGATTCAATGCAAAGAAGTACAGAGTAATGCACCTGGGAAACAAAAACCCAGGGGAAGAGTTCACAATGGGGGGGGTGGACTGGGGGGTAGTCATATCAGACGACCTGAAGGTATGCAAGCAATGTGAGGAGGCAGTACGGAGGGCTGGGGGGATACTAGGATTCATAGGGAGAGGCATCACCAGTAGAAAACAGGAAGTTATTTCCTTGTACAGACAGTTGGTGAGACCTCATCTAGAATACTGAGTGCAGTTCTGGAGACCCCATCTCCACAAGGATGTAGACAGGAAGGAGGCAGTCCAAAGGAGGGAAACTAAAATGGTGCAGGGTCTGCAACAGAAGCCGTAGGAAAAGAGACTAAAAGAGCTTAATATGTATACCCTTGAGGAAAGGAGGTAGAGGGGGGGACATGATAGAAACCTTCAAGTACCTCAAAGAAATCAGCAAAGTCCAAGAGGGTAGTATCTTTCAGAAAAAGAGATGTGCAAGAACAAGGGGGCACTATTTGAAGATGGAGGGGGAATGGCTTGGGGCAACGTGAGGAAGTATTCTGTCATGGAGAGGATGGTGGATGCATGGAATCACCTTCCTGAGGAGGTCATGGGGTAAACAACAGTGGGGGAATTCAAGAATGCATGGGACAGACATTAAGCAATTATAGTGAGGGGTAGGAGGAAGTAAGTTGTTGGTTAACTATCATCTGCAGTTTATCCAATAGGTAGGGAAATGGACAAACTAGGTTGGCCAAGCAGTCCTTATCTGCTGTCAAAGACTGTTTCTATGTAAGTCTATGTTTCTAGATCCTTTGGAAGTTCTTTCTGAATGTGTCAAGGGCTAAGGCTATGTCTCTAATGCATTCGGTGAGTTTCAAGTTTCAAGTTTGTTGCAGAAAAACTTCATTGAGCAAACTCATTCACAAGGAGGTCCTGAGACATGTACACAGACAAAGGATATTACATAATAATACAACCCTTAATAGAGCAACACTGATTACAAATGTTCAAAATGCAATCATACATCAGGAAGGATATTACATGATAGGATATAGCATCGGAAAACAAGGACCAATGAAGGAACATTTGGTTCATAGTGTACAAACAGTGTAATCAATACAAGGTAGGGTATATACAGTAAACTTAACACTGTTATTTACAATTATTACTCTTGGTATATTGAGCAACAACAGGAAAGATAGGATAAATAAATAAGGCAGGAAGGATTGAGGGAGAGGGGGATGGTTGGCATAAGTAAAGGGAGTAATATATAAGTAGGAAGCCAAAAGTAGGAAAAGGATAGAGGAGAAGGTGTGGAAATCTTGTAGTTTTAGTCACAGAGTGCAAATTATAAGCTATGAGATTACAGTAGTGCTATTAGTGCTAATGTGGACAATAAGAAAGAGGCCCGTCTAATGGTGAGGAGGGGCTCATTGATAAGTGTATGAGGCACACATAAGGATGAGGAGGAGCTTAATAACAGTTGCAAATATCTATTATTTTCAATGCACTTAGCACTTTGTAGAGGTTAACTGACACAATGCTTGTAAATTTTAGTACAGATTGGAGTTGGTTCCAAATAGTAGGAAGAGCATGTGCAATAGCTCGTTTACCAAATGAGGTACGAGTCCTGGGTACGTCCAGCAGAATGAAGTCAGATTTCCTGAGAGAGTAAGCACTGTGTGAAATGCAGATTAGAGATGAAAGGTAACTTGGTAGTTTATGCAGAAGCAACTTGAGGGTCCAGAGACCAGCATGGAATAGATGTCTGGTGGTGAGAGATGTCCTGTCAACAGCTGCGTACAGATCACAATGGTGAGAGCAGTAAGGGGAGTTGGCAATGAACCATAATGCATGGTGGTAGAGGATGTCCAGTTTGCTTAGGTTTGCATGAGTAGTGAGAATTATTTATTTATTTTATTTAGTTTTTGTTTACCAGGTAGGTGCGCTAGCCAGCAGGTGACTATTTTTCAGGCCTGACCGGGAGAGTACAATACATCATAACACATGGAAGCAACAATACAATTGAGGCAACAACCATACAAGTACATTCCAGACATATAGGCGGTTCCAGCTAGTCTAACATGATTTAGGCTATACTAAGCAGTGACCAGCAGGCCAAGAGCAAGGAGGTGTTTACAGGGAGTGTTGATACAGGTAAGGGTAGGAAGGGTATAGGGCCAAAGGACTGCTTACGGCTTTACCGGTGAATGCGTATGGAGACTGCGGGTTTGGGTTCCCAGCCAGGCAGGATGATGTGGAGTGACAGGGAAGGTGCAGGCAACAGGAATAGCAGGAGAAGTAGTCGGCCAGTGCATATCAGGAGGGGTGGGCCATATATGGGAAACATATAGAGCACCGCAGCGAGAAAAGTCAGGAGGAGGGTGAAGGGCCGTAACCTGGCGGCAACAACCAGCCTGAGCAGCAGCAGGGGACCCAGGGAAGTAAGGAGGATGCCAGAGACATCCCGTGACGCTATAGAGGATGCCAGGTTCATGGCCCCACAGTCAGGGATGAAGAATATGGGAGGGTGGGCGGGAGAAGAGCGGCATGAAATCGGCCTTGGTGGTAGGAGGCGTGTAGGTGCAGCCAGAGTCGTGGTTCCGAGGCTGGGCATGAGGCGGTGGCAGTCTCTGGCCTTGGACATCCCACGGCAAATGGTAGACAAGAGAAGGGAGGGAGGAGGTGAGGCCTTATTTACCAACATCCACCTGTGGCAGAGTTTGGGCAGTGCCCAGGTGACGCAGAGGATAAGAGATGGGAGGAAGGGTGGAAGGAGCCGTAATCTGTCGGCCGTCAGCAGCCAGCCAGAGCAGCAACAGGGTGCCAGGAAGTAAGAGGGATGTCAGAGACATCCACGGCGGCAAACTAGGGGCACGCCAGGTTCATGGTACCACTGTCAGGAAGAAGAAAAATGGAAGGGGGTGGGTGGGGAGTAAAAGCCGGCTTGAAATACGGTTTTAGCGGTAGGAGTCGGGTGGAAGTGCAGCCGGGCTCGTGGTTCCGAGGCTGGGCATAACGGCCGGTGGCAGTCGCTGGCCATGGACATCTTGCGGTAATGGAGGACAAGTGAAGAGGAGGGAGGAGGTGAGGCCTTACAGTACCAACATCCACCTGTGGCAAGTTTGGGCAGTGCCTAGGTAGCGCAGAGGATAAAAACAGTACAAGATACAACAGCAATGTAGGTAGTAGTAGTAAGTAAGTGCATACATTCATAAAACCTATACATAATTATAATTTAAGATAACGATAGGTGAGTTTGAGGAGAGGGGTTGGATTTAGGGGAGAGAGAACAAAAGGAGGGTAGTATGAAACCAGTAGCAGAGGCGGGGAGTAGGGGCAGGAAGATTCAGGGATCAGGTAGGATCAAAGCAGGTGCATGAATCTGAAATGGCCAGGTGTAGTCTCAGCCCACGTTTGAAAGAGGGATGTGAGGGTGCTTGCCTGAGGTCAGAGGAGCTGGTTCCATAACATAGGGGCTGCGTGTTGGAAGGAGCCCGTTCCTTTATTGGTGTGGCAGGAGATTTCCAGCAGGTCTTTATCAGCAGATCTGAGCGTGCAGTTTGGAATCGCAGGAAGAAGGAGCTTCACCAGTGCAGCAGGCTGACTTTGTCTCAGTATAGAATCATTTAGGCAGGCCAGGAAGTAGCTCCTGATGGCCGAGGGAGAACACTCAAGGTCCTCATATAGCTGGCAGTGATGAAGAAGTCATGGGGATTGTGAGGTGTATCGGCATATGTTGTGTATGTAACATCCCATTTGTAAGCAGCAGATTTGTGGGCAGAGAGTAAGTATAGGTGCACTGTAGAGTAGCGTTGGTAGCAGGATCCCCTGGCTATGGCAAGTTTAGTGGAGGGAGGTAAGCATATAGCTAGTTCTGTAGGCTGCCCTAACTTGCAGTTTAAGTTTTACCAAGTGGCTTGGATATGAAGGTTTAAGTCAAGCGATTGATCTAGTAGGATGCCCAAGTAACAAAGGAGGCAACTATCTGCAGAGGATTTCCATTTAAATCAAGGATGCTCAGGGAGTGGAACACCTGGATCTTTTGAGTGGTGCCGAGTAGCATGGCATTGGTTTGGAGAATTCAGAATGAGGTGGGAGTTTAACAATTCTGGACACTGGAGTAGGCTCTATTAAGCAGGTGTTAATTTGCTCTACATTGGGTGAGCTGGCATAGATAACTAAGTCGTCCTGCGTGAGGAGCGAGGAACAGGCAGGTATTTCATCTGGGAGGTTATTGATGAATAGATTGAATAGAAGAGGACCCAGAATGGAGCCTTGGGGCACTCAATGTTAGTTACCACAGTGGAGGAGATGGCTGAGTTGAATTTAACAGCCTGGGACCTGTTGGTCAGGTAGCTCTTGAACCATTCAAGTACAGAGGAGGAGCAGCCTATTTTCCTTAGGGAAGGTAGGAGCGGGGGGTGGTCAACTAGGTCAAATGCCTTGGTTAGGTCTATAAAGACAGCCCCTGTGAGCTTTCCTTGATCCATACCAGTGAGGATGTCGGTGGTGATTTTAGCTAGAGCCGTCGCAGTACTGTGGTTTTTTCTGAACCCATGTTGTGCATCATTGAGCTGCTTGGTAGTTTCGAGGAATTCCTGGATCTGTATGGCAACCAGTTTTTCAAGGATTTTGCTGAGTGGAATAGTATTGCAATGAGCCTGTAATTAGAGATATCTTTTTGTTCCCTTTTTTGAAGATAGGGAGATCCCAGCCATTTTCCATAGTTCTGGGACTGCACAGCTGGTGAGGGACAAGGTGAAATTCTTGCTAGTGGTTTAGAGATAAAAGTCAGCTAGTTTTAAAAGGTGGAGGTTCAAGTTGGTCAGTGCCAGGACTGGTGTATTCCGATAATTTTTTAGATGGTTTAGAACCTGAGAGCTGGTAATAGCTTTTAAATAGAGGAGGTGTGATATAGGTTTTGAGGTCACTTGCGAAGGTGGCAGAGTCAGTAAGAGGCACAGTGTCAGCAGTGGAGGCAGCTGGTGGCAGGCGCTGGTATAGGGGAGATGTCAGAGAACAAGCTATTGAAAGCATTTGCTATGGTGATGGGGTTATTGCAATGAGACCACCTATTTCCATGTCAGATGGTGTAACTGATTGAGGTGTCCCCAGGAATGTTTTTATGTGGCCCCAAAATTTACAGGGGTCATGGGCTGAGTTCTTTAGCAGGTTCTGATAGTACGCACTTTTTGCCAGCCTTATGTTCTTCCTGCAAGAATTTCTTTCTTGCCTGTAGTTTGCGTAGTCCCTAGTCAATTGAGAGCTTTTGTAGGTTTCCAGAGCTTGTCCCTGTATCTTAGTTGTTTTAGAAGATCTTTATGTAGCCATCTAGTTTGTTTTCCCTGACTCTCGCTTGGTTTTTGGAGCATGCTTGTTTTGTACAGGGAGAAAATGCTGTAGAAATGTGTTCAGGGCAGCCTCTACATTCCCATGGTATATATCCAACCAGTCAATGCTTGAGATGTCCCGGAGGAAGGTCTGTGTCCATGTTTGCAAAATTTGCAAGGTGTCACTGCTGCTGAGGTGGGGGGTGGCTGCCCCGCACCACTGGCAGTAGATGAGGGAGTGATCAGTGATGGTATCTGCCAAGATCCCAGAGCAAGTCATATGTTCAGTCTGTTTGTCAGGATCCAGTCAATAAGCGTACCAGACTGTGGCCCAGACAGTCTAGTGTTTTCCGTGATTTGTTGATGAAAATTTAGGCCTTGCACTAGTGAAGCCAGGAATTGTGAGAAAGGACCTAGCCAGTTCAGGTTGACATCACCAAGGATGATAGCTTCATTTTGTTGATGCGTTTAGGGTGAGCTGGAGTGCTTCCTGGAGCCCGTTTACTCCCCAGAGGAGGGTTATAAATACAGATTATGTGAGTTTTTGAGAGCCAAGAGACAGGAGCGTGCGTATTGATTGGCTCGTGGTTTGGGGGTTTGAGTCATTGATGATACTAACGTCCAGGTAAGATTTGTGGTGAGGGCAACTCCTCACCCTCTTTGACCCGGTCTGTCCTCCTCTCCGAATAGTGAGCCAGGCATGGTGCACAAGGTATCAGGGTTCCAGGTTTCGCCAGGTCTCTGACAGGCACAGTATGTGGGATCGTGTACACTGAGCCATGCTTCTACTTCAGGCAGGTGATTTAAGAGACTTCTGATGTTCATATGCGTATGAGAATCCCTTAGTTTTGCTGAGAGATCCTTTGGGGAGCCCCACTGCTGGGCGGGCCTGGATTCCAGTTCAATATCCCCAGAAAGTATTATCAGGATGATGCTAGGTACAAAGCGTGTGCTAAGGAGGTCTGGAGCATTCTTGCATCTCCTCCATTTAATTCTGAGGAGGACAGAGCTCGATAAGTGCAGCCTTTGTGGAGGAGCAGGTGTTCCCAGAGGTTTTGGTCTAAGGTCTGCAATCATGAGGTTGGAGAAACTGAAATCAGTGGCTGAGGAGGGTTCTGAGTCTCGGAGGCGCACTGACAGAGAGACTTTGTTTATGCCCAGCTCACACATGAGCAGGGACAGATCAATTTTGGTGGTGTGCCTCCAGGGTGAGGATTGCCCCATTGCCAAATGATGTAAAATAATCAAATCCACAGGAAAATAACCAGTAAACTGTTTGATCTATAGGTAACAAGACAAAGGATGTGTTAATTCCTGGAACACTGGCCTGGGGCATATGCAGGAAGTTAAAACCCTTTGTCAGTGTCTTCCCTTTGTTTAAATAGCTGTGAATGGTTCTCAAAGACATGCAGTTCCCCTAGCAACAAGGCAGACGGAAATGTGGACTCAGTTTGCATTCCCAGGTCAGAGCTGTAGAATTTCTTAGCTGTACTTACTTTGATTGTGATGGCTTCCAAAAAGTTGATTTATCATGAGAATCCCAATATCTGTTGGTGATGTTTTCCAGTTTCTTAGTCCAGGAAACTTTCATAGATCACATATCCAAGAATGGTCTAGTTCCTCCAAGCCAAAACACATGAAAATCCACAAAACTAAACTATTGACAGAGACAACACAAACACCCAGCCACACAGCCCAAGTAGGTGGAGCTCAGCTTGATTACCTCAATGTAAATGTAAATTATATCACCGTAGTCAAGTAAGGGAATGAATGTGGCCTGAACGAGCCTGATCTGAATCTTGAGGGGGAAGAGAGACCTACAGTATTTCTATAAAAGAATACCTAGCCTGGCTTTGAGCCTCCTGGATAAGTTCTCAATGTGGTCGTTAAAAGAGAGCTTATTGTCTATCCAGATACCCAGATATTTAAATTTGGAAACGACTTCCGATGGTTCAGTTAGAGAAGTAACAATAAAGTCTTTCAGCAGGGTAGGTGAGGAGCCAGAGGAGGTACTATGAGAGAAAACCATTGCTTTGGTTTTCTTAGCATTAAGAAGAAGCATAGTCTTTATTAGATTATTTTTGAACTGGGCAAAGTCAGCTTGAAGCACTCCCCTAAGTTCAGATAATGTTGAGCCAGAGGTATACAGTACAGTGTTATCCGAAAAGAAGTGCAGTTTGTAGCTAGTTATGTTGGAATCAAGGTCATTAATGTACAGCGACAACAACAAGATAGGGCCTAGAATAGAGCCTTGGGAGACTTCTCTGACAATTGGCAGAGAGGCAGAGAATAGATCATCAGCTTTGACTTTCTGGGTTCTCCCTGTTAGGTAACTGGTGAACCACTGGGTGGTGGAGGAAGTGGCGCCCAGGTTAGAGAGGCAAGTGACTAAGAGGTTGTGATCAACAGCGTCAATTGCTTTACTAAGATCGAAGAAGACTGCTCCAGTAATCTTCTTAGCAACCACAGCAGAGACCCAGTCATTAGTTACTTTAGCCAGAGCAGTGATTGTGCTGTGATTTGCCCAGAAGCCAGATTGTGCTGGGTTAAGGAGTGAGAAAGTTTCAATATGAGTTTTTAGTTGGTTGTAGATCAGTTTTTTGAAGACTTTAGAGAGGATAGGCAAGATGGAGAGAGGCCTATAGTTATTCAGATCGCATAGGTCCCCCAATTTGAATAAAGGGAGGATATAGGCAGATTTCCAACAGGACAGAACTGTAGCAGAAGTAATGGGGGGTTTGAGGATAAGAAGAATGGGGGCAGTGAGGTAGGCATGTCCTAGTCTTAGGAAGAAAGGTTCTAGACCATCGTCACCTGCATTTTTTCTGATATCCAGGATAAGTAGTGAGTCTTCTACTTCTTTGTAATTAAGTGCACACAGTTGAAACAGGCAAGATATGGTGCTGGATGACAGGGAGGAGCTTAGTTAGCTCCTCGTTTGAATAGCATAAGGAGAGGCGTCAAAAGCTAGGCCTGCTGTGACAAAGTGGGAGTTTAGTTTTTTGAGGATTTGGGAATTACTTTCCACCACCCTACCATTGCAGACTATCTTAGTTGGAATGGAGGCGGCAGCGGGCCAATCCTTCAATAGATTTAAGTGTCCTCCATATTTTGTGAGAGTTCCTGTTTGCTTGTTCAAGAGTAGAGATGTAGAAGTTTGCTTTTTTGCAGAGCGAATGCTTTTTACACAGGCATTCCTAGCTGCTCTGAAAGCCTGTCAATCTGTAGGATTCTTGGAATGCCTTGCTTTGGCCCAGATCTTGTCCTGGATTGTAAGAGCTGCCTTAAGATCTGGAGTAAACCAGGGGTGAGAGTTGTTGCGCACACTGACTTTGACAAGGGGGGCATGCTTATTTGCCAGACTGGCATGGCGGATGTTAAGGATGGAAAGACCAGTCAGTGGACAGTATGGCTTTGGAGAATTCATCGGTGTTAAGTTTTTTAAGTTGTCCAAAGTAAATATATTTGTGTTCCGTTTTGGCGGTTTTAGCAGCCCAGTAACAAAAAACTGCACAGTGGTCACTTAGGGAGTCAGGGAGAAGGCCTGAGTCAGAGACATGAGAGGGGCTTTGAGACTAAACTCCAGTGCAGGACTAATCCATACCCTGTCCTATAGTTTGTGCACATGGAAGTTGTGAGTAACTGATGCAGACCCAGATTGACTATAGTTTCTTTGGCGATGTTGGCCTGGG
Source organism: Neoceratodus forsteri (assembly GCA_016271365.2). Classification (NCBI taxonomy): domain Eukaryota; kingdom Metazoa; phylum Chordata; order Ceratodontiformes; family Ceratodontidae; genus Neoceratodus; species Neoceratodus forsteri. Next base: position 157,057,624 of record CM057458.1, on the reverse strand, counting down.
CTAACTGCTAATTAAGGTTGAAATCCCTGAGGATAATCCACTCTCTGCTGCAGGGGAAGAGTGTTTTTAAGGTTGAGAAAAGCATCAAGCTCATTGACAGGTGTGCCAGGGGGAAGATATACCATGCTGAGAGTGATTGATTTGTTTTTGCCAAGGAGAAGATTTACAGTAAGTGATTCAAGGGTGGGTATAACTGACTTGATGTTGAGTTCAGAGGCCAAGAGGTGATTTGAGATCCAGAAAAGACATCCACTCCCTCTTTTACCTTGCCTGTCCCTTCTGTATAGGGAGTACCCTGTGAGATTGATGTCACTGGAAGAGATCTTATGGAAGAGCCATATCTCTGTAAGGGCAATAATATCAAAGTTATTTGCTGAGACCAAAGACTCAGGTATTGATTTTTTTTTGGCCATAAGACTCTGGATGTTTAGATGAATAATTCTGAAGAGAATGGCATCTTTCTGGAGGGGGAGGGGAGCACCAGTAAATTCTTGTGTGGGTTCTGGATTTGGGTGACTGGACCCAGAGAGGAGGAGGAGGAGGAGTCTCCTGTGTCTGTGGTTTGCAAGAATATGGAATTAGGATAATCTTTGTGGTGCGTGGGAGTGGAGGTTGATTTTGGGAGTGCTGCTGAGGGGGGTGCATCCATGGAGGAAATATAAGAAATTTAGGTAGCAGTCAAGGTGGGAGGAGGCCCTCTATTTGGTCTGCAGAGATTAGATGAGAGTAGTGGGGTGATAGAGTAAGGGGTGGTAACTGAGCAGACTGTGGTCTCCTTGTGATCCCATGTGGAAAACTATGAGTATGAGGGGTGGTTTGTGCAGAAGGTAGATGGGTGGAAACGAAAAGGTTCCACTATACCAATGCCAGGTGTATGAAAGAAAAGGAGAATATCTGGGACCAACACAGTGGGGTACATCTGCATTGTGTTTTAAAGGGGCTCTGTGGAGATGAGGGGGACAGTGGGAGAGAGAACTTTGGCATTTTGGTGATCTCTAGCGATACTTTGATATAACCAACTAATGGAAAAGTTAGGTGATTAACATCATGTGATCTACCACATCCTATAAGAGTAAAGCCGATCAAGGGTGGGAGTGTGGGGCAGCCGCCGGGCTTGCACGGTGGTGGGCAGTAACCCAGCAGACTGATCCTGAGTGTGTGAGTGAGGTCTGCTGGCTGCTGAGACTGCTCTGTACTTTTAATGTTGAGCAGTGGTATTCTGGAGCTCCTGCGGGCAGCAAGCAGACAGGCTGCTTAGGGGGCTGTGCTGTAACAAAACTAGAGGGATGGAATTAATACACAGACAGGTGGGAAGCAATAGAGGATTGGGTGCAGAAGCATCCGGGGCAGGGAAGACAAGACTGCAAGGCTAGAGATTCAAGCAAACATAGATGCAGGCTAGGCAGACCATATTAATACTGTAAAATGCCCTATTCTGAACAGCAGTGCATAAATCCTTTAAGGCTACTGGAGTTAATATTCTAAAACACACTCTTATAGATGACACATTGTTAATCAGCCCTGTTAGGTCGACCGAGGTTGAGTAAATACTCTAAAACACACTCCTACAGATGACACACTGCTAATCAGCCCTGTTAGGCCAACCGAGGTAAAATGGCGTCAGGCACCAAGTTCAAACTGTGACCCAACACACTCATCCTGAGCGTGTGATTGAGGTCTGCTGGCTGCTCCTTACTTTTAATGTTGAACGGCGGTGTTCTGGAGCTCCTGTGGGCGGTAAGCAGGTAGGCTGGTCGGGGGCTGTGCTTTAATGTTTAGCAGCAGTGTTCCAAAGCTCCTGCTGGTGGCAAGCAGGTATGGTGCTTGTGGGCTGTACTTTAATGTTGAGCAGTGGTGTTCCAAAGCTCCTGCTGGTGGCAAGCAGGTATGGTGCTTGTGGGCTGTGCTTGAGTTTTGATTATACAATGGGTCCTGAAAACACTGTTCTCTGATTGGCTGGTTGGCACTTCAAACCCGTTGTAAATCCTAACTAGTACCAATGGGAAGAAGTGCCAGCCAGCCTCATGTAGTGCCCAGTGAGTATCACTCTGACCCCTCCCACATCAAAAGTACTCACCGCATTTTTCAATCCGACCCCCCCAAAATGGACTCCAGAAACCTGCCTTGCTGGATCCCTAGTGAAGCGACAAGCACTGGAGCAACAGTAACAATAATAACGTAAAAGAACTTCACACTTGTAAAAACCCATATTGAGCCAAAAAACTGCCTGTCGAGTCATTTTCTCATACCCGCTTCCTCTCCGCTGACCTCCCAAGTGTTTTCTATAGTCAGCTCCACTCGATTACTACGTTTGCCAAAAAATCAAAGCTGTGACCTCCACACACCATGGCCATTCACTATAAACTACCCTCATTAGAAAAAAACTCAGTTTCCATTCAAAATCACAAAAAGAAGTTACCTCCTCAACAAGCAGTCCCCTGGAAAAAGACAGTTTTTTCTTGCAGCCTGTCTGCTTACAACATGATCTGTTGACAAACCGTACTCGCTCCTATGTTACTCGGCCCTGCCTCCTTTGCACTGCTTCAGCCTTCCAATCTCAGTACACGGCAGGCATGGTCTTTGTAAATATTTATATACCATTTCCCAAACTAAAAAGAAAGAAACACAAAAAGAAATACAAATCTCAGGTCGCAGTGGAGCTACATGAACACTGCAGCTTGCTCGTTCCTCTGCCATACAGGGTAAGTCTCTCATATGTGTGTATGTGTGTGTCTCTGTATTTCCACCTACTAACAGTGTACTATTTTAAATACAGAGGAAGGATATCCTACAGAAAAGTATAAAAAAATCAATTTCTTTTGGGGAAAAAAATACATTAATATGAAAAAAAAAATCTGTAATTACTAATCATTGTATAATAGCAATTTACCACAACCAGGGTATGGGTCACGCTAGGATTTACAACGCCTGGTGTGTTTTGGTCATTCGACCTATTGGCCTTGTGACCAAACAACACACCAGTCATTGTAAATACTAGCATAACCCACACCCTGGTCATGGTAAATTGCTTAAATGGTGGTGTTCCCGAGCTCCTGTGGGTGGCAAGCAGGTAGGCTGCTCATGGGCTGTGCTTATTGATGAGCGGTGGTGTTCCGGACCTCCTGTGGGTGGAAGCAGGTAGGTTGCTCAGGGGAAGTACTTTAATGTTGAGTGGCAGTGTTCCAGACATACCTCTCAACCTTTTGTCACTGAAATGAGGGACACAGACACTCCAAATGAGGGACAAAGAGGGGACACCAACCATCATAACAAGGGACACATACTCAAGCATGGAAATACAAGCTCGGAATACTATGCAAACCACTGTGTTTACTTGTACAATGTTTATTTTTGATTTAGCATAGTAGAATATCATGACTTTCCACTTTAAAGTCTGAATTTGCATCCCATTTACTTTGTGGTTGGCACTGTTACAATAAGGATGTCCCACTTAAAGAGGGGCTCTTGAGAGGCATGATTCCAGAGCTCCTGCGGGCAGCAAGCAGGTAGACTTCTTGGGAGCTGTGCTTTAATGTTGAGCAGCTGTGTTCCAGAGCTTCTTTGGGCAGCAAGCAAGTAGACTAAGGCTGTTCGGGGGTCTGTGCTTTAATGTTAAGTGGCGGTGTTCCTGAGGCCCTGCTGGCGTCTAACTGAACAATCCTTATTGCTAATTTTTAACTGTTTTCCTTGTTTTAGTTCTGTTCTAATTATTTTAGGAATCTTTAAACTGCAGCTGCACATGTGATGCATGCATGTTACTTTGCCTCAACTGTGGGAATGTAAAACATGAGGATAAACAAAGCAAGGGCTAAGATGGCAGCTCTTGATGCATGGCATAGAGGCCTTTCTCCACTTGGGCATGATTTTGATGCATGCGTTCTCCATTTGGAATTATAGGTACTGTAGTTCTATTTTTTTTCCAATTACTGCTTATGCTCACTTCGTCTCTGGCTCTTACTTGCCACCAGGGACCATGGGCAGCCCAGGCCCACCCTCCGGCTGTGGTCACTCACCCCATGGATCCCTCGCTACGTCTCCTAGATGGGGTCAGGGTGCAGTGAGGCAGCACAAAATTCTATATTTCCTTGGGCAAGTGCCACAAACCAGTCAATGGAGGCCCAGGGAGGTCCTGCAGGCCATCATCATGGAGGTTCCGGGGCCATTTTCCTTGTTCCGGTGTCTCCCCCAGGGATGCTGTGTATGTGTACATCAATGGGGGCCCTGCACATGTCTGTCCACATGTTCGAATGCTGATGTCAGTGTCATTCCTGCCCAACTATCCACCTACTGGCCGCTGCCACCCATGGTCAGCCAGGTGGCAGACTTGTGGTGGAGGATGGAACCCCCCCCCTCGGAGGAGGCGAGCGTCCACTGGGACGCTTGGGCCTCTTCCCTCTAACCAGCCCTCGCCAACCTGAGTCCATTCCCGAAGTCAGGCCACCAGTGTTGTGAGTGGTAGTGCTACCGTTGCACTGGCGGGCTGGAAGAGGTATTGTAGTTCTGATAGCCAAGGGGGTGCATCCCTGCCTCTCTCCATTACAAAAATGGATGAGCCTGCAAATGATGTTTGTTTCTAGCCCCCAGGATATTGGGAAATTTCCCAGGTTAGTGTTCATTAGGATAGTAGGTGACTCCCATCTTTTGGGTAATCTCTGTGTTTGCACAGAAGTCATAATACAAGTATGTTATATTTGTTTGGTTATTACGTACATGTTGCTAACCTGTTATTCCTCCACACTACCAGTCAGAGCTTAGTGAAAAGCCAGTAGAGTGTTCATTATTCTGTAGTTCATCGGACAGTTGAAGGGCTGGGCTGAAATACATAGGTGACTACAGATATTCTAATATTCTCAATGCATTGGCTGCACTCTGGTTTTCCAGTGTTAAAGAATTTAGGAAAACCTTCCGCATTAATGCTGGATAACCCTGCAAGCTGTACCCCAAAGATATGTGCATCAAATCTCCCGCATTAATTATATGTGAATTTATCTCAACTGTATGCCATCTCTTGCAAACAGTATACACTGGGTGGGATATTTAAAGGGGTTGCTCATGGCACAACAGGGTTGTGCAATGTGCAATCCACCAATGCGCACCAGTGTGATATTCAAACGGGCAGGCTGCACTGTGCAACCCAATATGCGCTGGGGTGCACCAGTAATGTATGCAGAGTAGGCGTGGGGGGCGTGCCCATGCATATACGGTACATCTCGATATTCAGCCTGGGATTTGCGGCACATATGCAGGCTCAAACCTGCCTTGTGCCACACAGGGGGGCGCAATGTTGAGCATGTTGAAACCAGGAACAAGTCGGGGTCACCCACAGGTGGGCTGCCATATTGCTGGGTACAACACTGTAGCCACCAGCTGTGAGTGGCCACCCGACCTCCCAGGACACAGTCCATGAGCCCCCTACCCAGGGGGCATCATGCCACCCCTCGCCCATTCGTGGGCTTGTGAAAATGAAGCCCTGGTGGTCCAGTGGACTGATCTCCTTCACCCGCTCGTGGGTGTCAGTCAAACTCTCTGGTGGTCCAGTGGTACCCCTCCCTAGCCTCCCACGTGATCCCCACCACCCCCACCCCCGCGGTCAGCATGAGGTAGCAACTGCCTGCCCGTAAGCCACCCGGCTGCCTCCGACTGACAGCATACAGTAGGGCTCAGTGGGGCTGTAAGCCCATTGGTCCTGAGTAGGCCAATGGGCATGCAGTCTGCCACTGCTACACAGTCTAATATGCGAATGGCGTTCATTCACCATCCGGGACTGTGGGTACAGTATGGACTACTGACCGATATTATCATTAAAAAGGCATTGTCTAACCCACTGTATGCTGTCAGTCGTGAACGGCCGGGCAACAGACGGCAAGCGGAAGCTGCCGCCCGCCCGCTGACAGTGCAGGGTGGCAGGGGGACTAAATAATTAGAGTGGGAAGAGGTACTGGATCACCAGGTGTTTGACTAACGCCCATGAGTGGGCAAAGGAGATCAGTCCACTGGACCATCAGGGAATAGTTTACTACATACTCATGATCAGGCAGGGGATAGCGGTCCACTGGACCACCAGGGAGTGATTCTATTTATGCCCACGATTGGGTGAACAGGTGCGTAGCCCGACAAGGGGCAGCAGGGTGTTGGTCACTGATGGCTGCAGCCTGGCAGGGTGCTAGGCACAAGCCGCTGGGGATTGCGCTTGCAAATGGGGCCATAATGACATGTAAATGGCCCCATTTGTGCCTTGCATGCATTATGACATAATTTGCATGCCCACGGCTGAATATCACTCTTGCTGTGCCTACTGCAACCGCACTTGCGCTGGCGCAGCCCCCTGTTCTCCTGCTGCCACATGCGCTGGCACAGTGCCACTGCGCCATGCGCAGTGCGCGTGCCCTCAGTGCCATATTCAATGGTGCTGAGTCATGGCACAGCACCTTTGAATATCGCCAGGACTATGCTCTGACTCAACGCAGTTGCACTGTGCCCAGGCTTGCGCCCCTGCCTGGTGCAGTCTGAATATCTGGCCCTCTGTGTTGTACTACAACAAAATGCAATAAAACTTAAGTTAAAAAAAAAAGCTTGCTGACACCATGAACAGTGCAATAAATACATTCTGCTTGATAACAGCTCCTAGTGTGGAGCTCGATTTGTGAGTTGTGTTTTGACTGTTGTACCCCAAAAGTATCACAACTATTCCTGTTTTAAATGCAAAACTTGAAACCTGAAAAGTGTGCATTGGATACCATTGGTCCCAGTCACCATGACCCAAGGTGGCATGGTAAAAGGAAGTATAGGTTTTCAAGGCATAAGGTGGGTGCTCCTCTGGACATGAAATGCCATAATATACCCCTAGATACAGGACGGGCCTTGTCCTTACGCACGCTCAAAGTATCCTACCCTCCGAGTCTTCATCTGCACATGCATGATGGAAATATGCATGTAAAGTTAACGAAGGTAGGACAAGCTGAAGAGAAGGGTGATTTGACAGTACATTGGCACAGGCATCAGAGTGACTCGCCCTCTGCCTCTCTGCATGGCTCCACACTAAACAAGTATAGAGGCTGAGGAGGGCATCCGGTGCTGACTGGCATCAGTGGGCAAAGTGCCATGACTGAATACACTCGAGTCACCTGTATTCTGGATACCTCTATTGTTCAGCCCCTAAACCAGAGTCCCATTTTCAGAATAAATACTGATTCAGGCCCAAACGCAAGCAGCAGGTATGTATAATTAACCTCTCATTCAGAGCTACAGATAATAGCAACCCTGAAGCAAGTCAGTTTACAAACCCACCCTGTCAGTGAACATCATATCACACAAACAGAATTGTGATGTGTGTTCAGTAATTAAAAGAGGATGTACAAGTGGTTGCAGAACACAGTCAGGCAAAAGTTAATAACCAATTGAATGGGATTAGAAATGCACCAGTTGTAGAGAACATTGCAGATATTTATCTGGGCAAAGCGGGGGGTGGACAAGAAGTCCTTTCCTTGCCTACAAAAAAAATGTTAGTAGTACTGAAGTGCTCTTCAGTGACTGTAACAATGGAAAGGATAATAACAGAAGCGCCACTCCTTACATTTCCAAATGTAAATGATGTTTTATTCATCTAACATCCACTGACAACAGACTGGGTCCAAGGTTTGTGGCACATGCTACTTCCATCTGGGCATGCGCCATTCCTGTGCTCCTCTGGCATAATAATTGTGCTCACAGCTTGTATTTTTTATCTGTCTGTCTGTCTGTCTATCTATCGGACATACTCAGCTAATAACAACTTGTTTCTTTTTGCATCCAGGGGTGAAGGGGTTAACGGAGAGAGTTAAACAGGAGAAAAAAATAAATAGTATTAACAGCATGACAAAATAGAAAACATACAGCAATACAGAATATCAACGGAGCATAATCTTAAACATAGTGCAACCTATCCCCACTGGCCCCCCTTGTTCAACTAGCAGGGCTGCTCCTCTCACACCTGGCGCCAACGAGAGGAATGGGGGTTGTCACTACAGTTCAGTTTACCAATACTTCTACTTTGGAGCCTGCCCTCCTCAGACAGGCAAACCAAGTGTGGCAACTACCTGGCTCACACCTGGTGGGACCATGTACCATGGCCATCAACCTACATCCCTGGGAGAAAATGTTTGCTCACAATTATGCTAGGTTTGTACTTCTGGTCAGGGGCACCCAAGTAAATCCAGACACAGTGGAAGCAATAACAGTGCTGTCCAAACCAGGCTGGGATTCTAGAGTGTGGCTTTTATTCACATACACAGAGAATAATCACAAAGCAAAGATGGCCCCCACAGGGCTACTTCCTACTGGTGATGCAGATTACTGAGGTACAGAGCACACACACACACACACACACTAACACAGTGAACACTCAGGTTTTGACTGTAAACAGCGAACACTCTCTGGTTCTGAATGGAGATTGGCACACACAGCCAGAACTGGTACACTTCCCTTGACTAGGCACCCTCGGCCAGTACTAGGAGATTTTCCCATATTTCATGAGGAATTACTAGTGGCACCCTCAACCACCAAAGAGCACATGCAGGCTCACAGAAAATCCAAACCCACGTCAGGGTAAACTGTTTTCTTCAGGCACTGGGCAAATGCACTAAAAGAAAACAAAGGTGCCCAAACTGAACCCAGAGAGGTAAACATAGTTACTCCAGATTGTGGGGGGGGCTCCCACCTTTTGCTTCCAAATGTATACTCAGCCATTCATCTGGTTAATAACACACTCACAGAAAACGTGTAGATGATATCAAGTTTCTCAAGGGAATTAACACAGTACAAGAGGGTAGTATCTTTCAGAAAAAGAGGTGTGCAAGAACAACGAGGCACAATTTGAAGATAGAGGGGGGACGGCTCAGAGGTAATGTTAGAAAGTACTTTTTCATAGAGAGGGTTGTGGATGCATGGAACAGCCTTCCTGAGGAGGTTGTGGAGTCAGGAACAGTGGGAGAATTCAAGAATGCACGGGACAGACTTAAGGCAGTTCTAGTGGGGGGGGTAGGAGGAAGTAAGCTGTTGATTAACTAGATAGGTAAATGGGCAGACTGGGTGGGCCAAGCGGGCCTTATCTGCTGTCAAATTCTATGTTTCTATGTTTCTATCTTGAAATGTCTTTCACATTTAACATACTACATTACACAACTCTGAGGTGTCATGAATTTAAAAGTTCTGTAATTGGCAATGTCTCTTCACTAGACCCCAACTTTAGCAGGCATTTTTAAATCAGACACAAGCTAAAAGTTATGTACTTGGCAAGTCTTTCTCTGGACCCCATAGTGGCAGACACTTTTTAACAAAAACAGTCTTGGTGACAGAGTCCCTTTGTCAGAGAAAACTCACCACAGGAATGCAGGTACCCCAGGGCTTTTCCACACTAAAGTTTCGGGTAGTCACAGAGCAGCTGAATCTCAGGCAGCTTCAACACAGCCCAGGCTGGACCAGGGGATTGCCCCTGAATCCCCCCCCCCAATCCCTCCAGGGATGAGGCACTGGGAAAACCCTCTTGGAACAGTTTCCACCACTTCACTCTCTGTCATCTATGTTCTTCTTCTAGGGTGAGAACATACTACCCAACCACAGTGGTAGCTCTCTGTCAGAGCTAAAAACTGAGGAGCTGCCTAGACTGTAGCCTCCTCCTGGAACTCCACTCTACAGAATACTGAACTCTAACTCAACATTCTACAGCTATCTCCCTGCAGCTAGCATTCCAATGTGGCTTATGCTGCTGTGACAATTCTATGACTACATCATCCTCCAGCTCAGCTGAGACTGAAACCAGAGAATGACAGTGTGAAATCCATTTAACTAGCATTTCACAAGCTGCCTGTTCCTGCCTGCCACTGATTCTAATGGGATTCTAGTAACCCCTGGGAACAAGGGGGTTGCAATAGTAACAGTGAGAGGCAAATCAGTACAACAGGTACATGAAGTAGATAAAAACTAAGCTTTGAGAAGCAGGGAGAAATTACTCATATGAGTATAGCTGGAAGAGGAAGGGAGTAAATGGCCAGGGCAACTTGAGTGGTGGAGGCAGGAAGTCAAGATGCAGAAAGGCGTGGACAATTGCAGGTGGGAATAGAAAACTCACAAAAAAGAGACTTATGAACATACGAATCTGTCAGCAGAAACAGACCACCCAGTCTATCAATGTCTGCTCAAGTGTGCAGCTAGCACCCTAGATTGCAGCTGCCCCAACCCCCTTCCCATCTGTTATTCCCATGACGGCCTCAGCCTCTGCCACCCAGACCCTCCCTCTTGCTTTGTCCCATTCTCTCTTAAAACTTCCTGCTGGTCTTACATGATACCACCCCCTTTGGTAAAGCATTACATTTAGACACCACCCTCTCTGTGAAATAATGCCTCCTCATCTCCCTCCTAAATCCTCCACCCTGCAATCTAGTCCGTGCTCCTCGTGTCCCTACCCCTTCTCAGTTTAAACACCCCTTCAGTGCTAGCTTTGTTTATCCCCCTCAGATACTTGAACGTTTAAATCACATCCCCCCATCCCTCTTCTCTTCCTCCAGTGTGTACATATTCAGCTCATGTAGCATGTTTTCGTAGGCCTTGCCCTCCATCCCCTGTGATATTTTTGTTGCCCTCAGTTGCAACCCCTTCCAGTAAATCAATATCCCTCTTCAGATATGGCCATCAGTACTGCACACAGTACTCCAAGTGCAGCCTGACCAAAGATCTGTAGAGGGGCAGTATCACCTCCCTATGCCTGGACAAGAAACCCCTTGCGATACAGCCCAGCATCCTGTTCACCTTAGCTGCTGCTTTCCTGCATTGGGCAGAGTTGTTCATGCTCCCTGTTACCAACACCCCTAGGTCCTTCTCTTCCTCAGTGATCCCCAGCTTCACCCCTCCCAACCAGTAGTCCCTCCTTGGGTTCTTTGTCCTGAAGTGCATAACCTTGCACTTTCTCGCACTGAATCCCAGCTGCCACTTCTCTGACCATACCTCCAGTTTGGTTAGGTCCCCTTGTAGTTGTTCCCATTCATCCTTTTCGTGCACCACTGCCCTCATTTTGGTATCATCTGTGAACAGACTAACCCTCCTTCGAACTCCATGGGCAATATCTGAGATAAAGAGCCCAAATAGCACCGGGCCCAGCACTGAGCCTTGTGGCACACCGCTCGACACCAGTCTAGGTGTCGAGAAGCCCCCCCCAACTACCACCCATTGCAGCCTCCCCTGTAGCCAGTTTCTCATCCAGTTTGTCAGCTTTATCCCCACCCCAATAGCAGTCAGCTTACCCCGCAGTCTCCCATGAGGCACTGAATCAAAGGCCTTGCTGAAGTCCAAGTACAGGACATCTACAGCATGACCCATATCCAGCTCTCTTGTTACCCAGTCATAATATTCTATTAGATTGGTCTGACAAGACCTCCCTGAGATGAACCCATGCTGCTGCCCATCCTGGAGGTCATTACCCTCGAGGAATGACACCAGTCTCTCCTTCAGTATCATCTCCATAAGTTTACCCACCCTGGAAGTGAGACTGACGGGCCGATAATTTCCTAGCTCGTCCCTAGAGCCACTCTTGTGTATGTGCACCACATGGGCCACCCTCCAGTCCTGAGGCACACATCCCATGTCCAGAGAGGTGCTGAACAGGTGTGCCAGTGGCTCAGCCAACACCTCCGCCATCTCGCATCCTGGGGTGGATGCTATCGGGACCTGGTGCCTTGTCCACCCTTAATGCCCTCAGACACTCTACTACTCTACTCCCCTTGATCATTCTGTCTGTCATCTCCTCCCATTCACCACCCTCCCAGTCCATGGTGGTAGTGGACCATCCTTCTCCTTCGTGAAAATGGAGCAAAAGTATTCATTTAGCACTTCCACTTGAGAGAGAAAGCAGTAAAGGCAGAGCAAATTAACAGGGGAAGGGTAGACCAGTGTTTAGGAAAGAGATATGAGATGATAGCTTGACCAGCTGTAGATTTCCTAGATGGAATACAAAGGGAATGTGAAACATTGTTACAGAGAGGGTAGGAGGAAGGAGGGGAGAGGATAAAAGGGAGGCAAGGCAGGAAGGAAGTGAACCAAAGAAGAATCTGGATATGAAGAAGGCACTATGGGAAAGGCACCTTGCACAAAGAGAGGTGAGTGAAAGGGAAGAGTATAGCCTGCAGTGGCGGGTATGAGGTGGATAGTTTAAGGCAAACTGACAAAAAGACTGAAAGAGGGAAATACAATCTGGCAAGGAAGAACTTAGGAGCTTCACTGCAAACCATGTCTCCATAGTCAAAAATAGGGAGAATCATCTTTAAAACAATCTCTTGGTGGGCAGGAATCAGGATACTTGCTTTATTCCTGTGCAGTGCACCAATCTTGGGGTGGAGTTTATGGTGTATGGCATCAATATGCACCGAGAAATCAAGATGTTGGTCCTGCCAGACCCTGAGGTACTTAAAGCAGCAGTATTTGTTAGTCACTATATAGTTTTTTTTTTTTCAGCAATAAAGTTTTTTCTGAAAAAATAGCAATATACCCATTTTTCTTTTTGTGTTTGTTCATTCTTGAATTGTGATATGGAATTTTGAAGTTTTCAAAAGATCTTCTTGGGTGTCTCAGTCATCAGGTCACACCCTAGGAACTTCACCGTTGGTGAAGCAGGATCCACATGGAAGATTTCCCAGCAGTACAACTGGGGCTGCCCACGCCAACATCACCTGCCGATGTCATCAACCCTATAAAGGTGTGAGCAGCCCCGCTCACTCCTCAGTTCTTTCCTGCCATCGACTCCTTTCACATGGGTCTCCGTGGAAGCTCCATCACAGTTTGCACCATTTCTGCCTATGCTTTTTTGTTTTACCTTAGTTTTTATGTTGCTTGCACGCATGTGCAAGAAACATAGTGCCATCATCCGAGTTTTTGGAGGTGTGGTAACCCTCTTCCAATTCAGTCAGTGTGTTTGCAGGCGCGGCCGTGGTTCTCCAATCAACGCTGCAGCTGTCTATGACAGCAGTTGAAAATGCAGCGGCTGTACAGTTGAAAGGGAGAGCTACGCTTCAATGAGCAGTGATAAGATCACGTGCTCATGCACGGTCCCCCGCCCCCACACACACAGGCACGCATACTGCGTGCTCGTGCCTCCCCCCACACACATACTGTATAGCCGACAGGGTGGCCAATCCCCTTCAGCTATGCTCGCTCCCCAACAGAGTTCCAGGTGCCGCATGAGGCCCACCCCAGCGTGGCAGCAGTCTGTATGTTGACGGGGTGCCCAATCCCCATCGGCTCACTGTTCCCCCCGAGACTATTGGGTGCCACGCTGGGAGCCCACCTCAGCGTGGCAACAGGTCCTATGGCTGACAGGGGTGCCCAATCCCCCATCGGCTCCACTGTCCCCACCCCCAAACAGCCTTCCAGCTGCCACACTGGGAGCCTACCGCAGCGTGGCACAAGTCCAGCGTCGTCCAAGTAAAAAAAAAAAAAACACCTAAAAGAAAAAACCTTCCCTCGCAGACTGTCCTGACCCCCCTCCCACTCCGCGCCCCACCCTCTGTGCATTTACCTCCCCACACCCCCACCTCACCCCATACTTACCTCTGGAGTCTGGCACAATGATCTTCGGTGGACCAGGAACAAGTCTGCACTCTTCAAAGCCGACCGCGAACTGAGGAAATGCCGGTCAGTTGTATAATGGAATAAATAGGGTTTTTTCAACTTTACTGCATATCTCAGGCATTTGGGGGAATTTTTTCACCAAATTTTCAACATGGGGTTTTTGGGACCCCACCTCATGAATTCTGTCACTGTCATGGCGTTAATCAGCCCCAAAAGGTGATTTTGCAGTCACTGCGCGGAACCACCTTTTGGGACTGATTTACAAAACAACAGTGTCACAGTTCATGAGGTAGACTCAAAAACCCTATGTTGAATATTTGGTGAAAAATTCTCAAAATGACTTGTTTTATTTAGCATGCTATGCAGTTCCTACGACATCTGGGGAAGTTCACAGAATTTTCAATATTTATGTCCACCCAGGTTTTTAACATTGCCATTTTACCATACCTCCTCATGAGCAGTACAGCTGTCATTTTCACATGTTGCCCAAAATGTGTTTCCGTGCATGTATCGCACAATGGCTCAGTCGGTGTGCGAACTCAATGTATGGGACACATTAAGAAAATCACAGTGACACTGTTCATGAGCAGAGGTCTTAAAATGGCTATGTTGAAAATTTGGTGAAAAAATTCCCTTCAGACATTCTGCAATGTTGCTAATGAAGACATTGAACAGGACTGGCCCCAGGACCGATCCCTGCAGCACCCCACTGGTTACCCCCTCTCCCTAGACTGCACCCCATTTACTACCGCTCTCTGCCTCCTGTCTGTTAGCCAGTTTCTAATCCAGTTTACCACCCTTTCCCCCATGCCTAGCCTAACCAGTTAGTTTATCAGCCTCCTATGTTGGATGGTGTCAAAGGCTTTGCTGAAATCAAGGTAAGCGTTGTCCACTGCCCCACCCTGATTCACTTCCTTTGTCACCCAGTAAAAGAGATCAACCAGATTTGTCTGACATGGTGTCCCCACTGTGAATCCATGTTGTCTATGGTCCTGGGATCTGATGGCTTCTAGATGCCCCTCTGTCCTTTCTTTAAGCAATGTCTCCATGATCATCCCCACTACTCAGGTGAGGCTGAACGGCCTATTGTTCCCCACCTCCTCCCTGCTGCTGGACTTGTGTAGAGGGACCACATGTGCCCTCCTCCAATTCACTCATGTTGAATGACTCAGTGAACATGGCTGCCAGAGGTACTGCTATCTCCCTTCGCAGTTCTCTTAATATCCTTGAGTGTATGCCATCTGGTTCCATCGCTTTGTCCACCTTCAATTTAGTGAGCTCCTGCAGGACTCTTTTGCCTTTAAATGGACTATTGTCCACCTCTTCGCCCCCTTGGCAACTGCTGTACTGCTGTGGCCCTTGCCCCTCCCACTTTTCTGTGAATACTGAACGGAAAGACACAGTGCATGTCTTGGGAGGAAGGCATGGAACTATCACTTCCAAATACCTAAACAGCACATACAAGCAAGCAACATTCGGCATTGACATATGCTTGTTAGAATCTCTTTTTCACAAGAGACTTCTTTATCATGTTTACATCCAGAGTTACTCCTTCCATATCTCTCTTCTGTCGCTGCCGCTGCAGAAAGTAGATTGCTTCTTTAGACGACCACAACCTTTGTGTCTGCTGTCTTGGGCCTGACCATGATGTATCTGACTGTGAGCTTTTCCACAAATTTAACCTTACAACCTTTAGGTGATGCAAAAAGGTTTTGAAGAAATTTCTCATGGAACAACAGGAAGCCAGTTCTGGGCAGGGGTGCTCGAGGGTCCCTCCTTCCCAGTTGCCGGAGGGTTCATTGAGTTCACAGGCCACTAAGGCCTGAGACAAGTCCTCAGGGAAAAGTCTCAAAAAAGGCTGCTATTGGAACTGCTCTCCCTGGTGGCACTCCTGTTCCTCAGTGCCTTTTTCTGCCTTTTTGGGGGGTACTCTGTCAGCTGCGGCTGCACCGACGGCTACTGCTGTCTAGGCCACTGCTTCTCCCAGGCCCCTACTGGCAGTGCTGCCTCCTGTTTCACAGGGAGGCTGGCTATTGACCCTTGGGTCATCAACACCAGCTCCTCTGTCAAAGCCTGACACTTCTCCAGGTCCTCCAACGTCGTTGTCCTCAGGTACTCCAGACCCAACAGATGGTTTGTCGCACCCTGTGCTGGAGACTCCTCCACAGCTGAGGCATCCTTCTCCTGCCATCGACCTCAGTTCTTCTTTGACCAAGATAACTACAGCCCTGGTGCACCAGTTGGGCTCCTACAGGCCTGGTTCTCCAGCTCTGTTGGCCATTTCATCATTATCAACACCACTCAGGTCTTCTTGGGCGGTGCCTCGCATGCCACCATCGGTCCCTTGCTTGGTTCTCAAGTTAGAGCAGGTTGATTTTGAAGAGAGCACCACCATGACCTCATCCTCCCCTGAGGAAGAGGAGGAGGAACCTCTTTCCTCAGATAGATCTACTGCTTCATCAGTGAACGAGGACACTGTTAAACATATTCTCAGGTCCCCTCCTGAAGATCCTGCCCTTTTTCAATGTTATGAAGCAGCTGTCCACAGCCATGGGTTTCCATACTGAAAAAGAGAATGCCACTAGGAGAGACCTGGATGACTTCTTGGAAATTCCAGTATCTTCTCCTTAGGTCATTCTTCCTATTCTACCAGCTCTGAGGAATGCCATCACTGTGCCTGGCACTGCCCAGACAGGGTTCTGGCCATGCCTCATAGGGCAGATAAACTGCATCATGCCTTTTAAGGCCTGCCTTATTATGCTGCCCAACCTGAGACCAGTGCTGTGGTCATCCAGGTAGCTAATGACATGGCCAAGGTGCCCAAGCACTTTAACTCCCTCCCCCTGGACAGGGAATTTAGATATATCAATCTTTGGGGTAAGAGGGTTTATGTCTCCTCCATCTTGGGACTCCAGATTGCTAATTATTTATTCCATATGGTCAAATACTAGAATACCATCTGGAAGAAGGGCAAAACAGCTGCTCAAACCCTCCAGAATGCTCCTAGAAACAGGAGGTTCTCAAGTCCTTACAGGCCGCTGAGGATATTAGTAAACACCCCCTTATGGCCTTGTACAACATATATGATACTGGTGCCAGGGTTTCTGCCACAGGTATTTTTCTTCATAGGCATACCTGGCTGAGGGTATCGGGCTCTGTGGCAGATGTCCAACAGAAGGCGCTGAATGCCCCCTTCAATGGTTCAAAGTTCTTTGTGCTTGATGTCCAAGACATCATTAATGACTTACAAGCCTCTGGCAGGGCTATTAAGTTTGTCCATTCACCCTACCATACCCAGCCCAGGAGTAGACATCACCTGTACTTTCATAAGGTATCCCACAAGTCCAGTGTGAGCTGTCATCCTCAGGGGAAACAGAAGGCCACTTAGGCCTTGCCTGCCCCTCCTCTGTGGATCCTGCGAACCAGCCCAGAGTAGATGGCTCCACCTCAATTGACTGATTTGCCTCTGCCTGGCTCCTTGCCAGACCCCCCCTTTTCCAGTCCCCGACCAAGATTTGGTGGTTGGAGGTCAGTTCTCCATCTCTCTCAATCAATGGAGAACCATCACTTCAGATGCTTGGATTTTTCAGATTATAGAAAGGGGTCACACTCTGGAGCTTGTGGAACAGTGCCCAGAGACTACTCTGATACTCTCCACCTACCATCTGGCCCATGCCATGGTGGTTCTGGAGGAGGTACAGTCTCTTCTGCACAAGAGGGCCATCAAGCCAGCGCCCAGGTGGCAGATGAACTGGAAATTCTGCTCCAAGTTCTTTCTGGTCCCCCAAAAAAACAGAGATCTGAGGCCTATTCTGGATCTCAAAGACCTCAACCTTTAAATCCAATACAAAACATTCCGCATGGTCTCTCTTCCAGGTATACTGTCCCTGCTCCAGCAGGGCAACTGGCTGTGCTCCCTGGACATGCAGGACGTTTACCTGCATATTTCAGTGTGTCCCCCAGATAGGCGGTTTCTCTGGGTTTCTTTTTCAGGGTGAACATTACTAATTCAGAGTCTTGCCCTTTGGCTTATCCTCTGCACCACAGGTCTTTACCAAATGCTTAGTAGCAGTAGCTTCTTCCCTTTGGCAAGAAGGCCTGTATGTCTTCCCCTACATATACTACTGGTTTCTCAAAGCCCCATCCTGAGCTCAGCTCTTGCAGACCCTAGAGAGGACCCTCCAGCTCTTTTACTCCCTGGGCATCACTGTCAACCTGCCCAAGTCCCATTTGACTCCATCCCAGAGGCTGCAGTATATAGGGGCAGTCCTGGACTCAGCTCACGGCAGAGCCTTCCTGCCTTAGGACAGGGCAGAGTGCCTCATTTCCCAGGCTCAGGAGGTGGCCCAGAGCTATTATGTTTCAGCAAAGGTGTATTTGAGGCTTCTAGGTTTCATGACTGCGGCCATTGCTACAGTTCCTCTGGCCAGACTGCACATGTGAGTGCTCCAATGAACCCTTTGTGTGCAGTGGGATCAATGTATGGATGACCTGGAGTAGCTGGTGCTGGTCTCCTCTCCAGTCTGCAGGGTGCTCCAGTGGTGGATGGATCCCCAAAACCTATTAGGAGGGGTCCCATTCCTGATTGCATCTTCCATGCAGATTCTCACCAAGGACGCCTCCAGCTTAGGCTGGGGTGCTCACCTGGGTCCCTTCCAGACTCAGGAGATGTGGTCCCAGATTGAGATGTCTCTCAACATAAACATCCTCGAGATGCCGGCAGTCCTGTATGCCATGTAGGCTTTCCAGAACCACCTTGTGACAGGGAGAACCTATCACTCTAAAGGACCTTCTCTTTATTCTTAAAAGTTGTTCCAACAGTTCTTCTACTCCTTCCTTTAACTATTCTTTACAATTCTAACCATGTGGTTGGCCACCTACGGGTGCTCCCCCCCTTCTTGACTAGTCTATAGTGTCCAGCTTTATTTTTCCTTTTCCTTCTCAGGTCCTTGTACAGGGAAGTTATTGTGGTGACCTCTGAACTGATTTAAAACAACAAGCTGTATTGTTGACCTAAAGTATGTAAAAGCACTATGACAGTGAAAGGGTGGAAGGTAGTCCTGCTAAATGCCAGGAGCTTGGGAAATAAAATGCCTGAGTTCCAGGCGATGCTAACTGAGGGAGCAGTGGATGTGGCAGCGGTCACTGAGACCTGGGCCACTGCAGAACATGACTGGGACCTGAACCTGGAGGGTTACACTATGTTCAGGAAGGACAGGGGTGAGGGAAGGGGAGGAGGGGTAGCAATGATAGTCAAAAACTGCATTGGCATAGGGGGAGTAGAGGAGGCAGAGGGAACTGTGAAGCGATTTGATACCTTGATAAAAAGGGGGGAGAGTAAAATAGGAGTGGTGTATAGACCCCTTGCTCTGGCGGAGGAGCTGGAGGAGGGTCCGTGGCAGATGTTGGGAGACACTGCAGACTGGGCAGAGGAATGGTGGTGGTGTTGGAGGACTTAAACATGCCAGGAACAGACTGGGAGACTATGACATCTTCTGTGACCAGGGAACAGAGGTTGTTGGATGTCTTTCAAGACATGTTCTAACTCAGCAGGTGGGGAACCGACCAGGGATGCGAGGTACTGGATGTGGTCCTGGCAGACAGACGACCAGATTAGGGCCTGAGGTAAGGGACCACAGGGGAGTGACCATGCCACGTCTGGTTCTGCCTGGACCTAGGAGGGCTAGAAGACTGCACAAAGACGGAGGTAACTGACTTCAGGGGAATGGATTTTAAGGAAATGGGAAGGATCCTTAACGACCATTTGGATGTGATTGGGTCAGACATGGACGCTGATAGTAGGTGAGAAATCATCAGGAGAGGGGTGCAAGATGCTACCAGCACCTGTGCAAGAGTAAGATGAAAATGCAGTAGGACCTGAAAACCCTACTGGTGGACCAGGGAGGTCCAGGAGGTGGTGCAGGGAAAGAAGGCAGCCTATAGGCAATTCAAGTGCTCAAGGAGTGAAAGGCATTGAGGGGAGTATGAGCTGATGGCTAGAAGGGCCACTAGGGTGGTGAGGGCCGCTAAGGCAAGGAAGGAGCAGAACCTGGCCAGGGAAATTAGGAGAGGGAACAAGGGGTTCTTTAGATACATTGAGGAAAAATGAAGGGTGAAGGGGAAGATTAGCAGGATTAAATCAGGCGAGAGATGGGCACAAGACCCGGGGGAGCAGGCTGAGGTACTAAATGAGTACTTCACCTCAGTTTTCTCAGGAAAATAGAATTGTGCATCATACATGGGAGGAGACAGAGATACTGAGGAGGGGGGGACCCTTACCGATCGGCGGGTCTGGGGAGAGGGGGAAGCACAACTGGCAGGAGGGAGGAGGGCTAAGTAGGGAGAAGAGGTACTGGAAGTGGAAATCACAGCAGAGAGAGTGAGGGAAGCCCTCAACTCCCTTAAGACAGAGAAAGCACCGGGGCCGGATAAATTACATCCCAGAGTGCTGACGGAACTTGCAGATGTCCTGGTGAAACCCCTGGTGGAGCTTTTCACCATCTCTCTGAGGACAGGGTGGGTGCCCCAGGACTGGAAGGTGGCGACTATAGTGCCTATCCACTAGGAGGGATCAAGGGAGGTGGCAGGGAACTACAGGCCTGTCAGCTTGACATCGGTGGTGGGCAAGGTGATGGAGGGCATTGTCAAGGAGAGGCTAGGGGGGGACCTGGAAAAGTCAGGGTGCCTGGACGATAGACAGCATGGATTCGTCCGGGAAATCATGTCAGACAAACCTTGTGGAGTTCTATGACTGGGTGACGTGCCTTGGACCTGGGTGAGACCAGTGGACGCCCTCTTCTAGACTTCAGCAAGGCATTTGACTCTGTTCCTCATGTGGGCCTGTTGGATAAGCTGGGAGAAATGGGGGTGGGGAACCAGATGATCAGATGGATAGACAATTGGCTCCAGGACCGGACCCAGAGGGTCGTAGTTAGTGGGATAGTCTCATCCCCAAAGAGGGTCATTAGTGGGGTCCCACAGGGATCAGTCCTTGGACCACTCCTGTTCAACGCCTACATCTCTGACATAAAGACAGGAATCAGGAGTGAGATGAGTCTCTTTGCAGATGATTCAAAACTGGGGGCGGTGGTGGATGGGGAGGAGGGAGGTGGCCTCACAGGGGGACCTGGAGGCTCTGGAAAGATGGTCTAGAAAGTGGAAGCTCAGGTTCAATGGAGGGAAATGCAACGTACGCCACCTGGGGGCCAGAAACCTGGGCCAAATGTACACCCTGGGGGGGAATGCTACAAGTCTCGATGGCTGAGAGGGACCTGGGGTGGTGGTGGATGTCAAGATGAACAACTCGGAGACTTGTAGGAGAGCAGCAGCCAAGGCCAACAGGATGCTGGGATGCATCGCTAGGGGGATCACCTCCAGAAGGAGGGAAGTGATACTCCCTCTGTATAACTGCTTGGTGAGGCCACACCTTGAGTACTGCATGCAGTTTTGGAGGCCACACTTAAACAGGGACATTAAACTCCTGGGGAGGGTCCAGAGGAGGGCAACCAAAATGATTTGGGGCTTGGGGAAAGGACCTATGAGGAGAGGCCCAAGAGCTAAATATGTACACTTTGAAGAGAGAAGGGACCGGGGGACATGATAGAGGCTCCAAGCATGAAGAGGGTAAATAGGGGAGGAACAGTCAGGTGTTTCAAGGAAGGAAGAGGGGCCACTAGAGGGCACGGGTGGAAGCTGGAGGGGGAAGATCTCAGGGAGAAAGGAGGAGGTGCTACTTCACTGAGAGGGTGGTGGAGCCATGGAATGCACTACCTAGGGGCTGGTGGAGGCAGAGATGGTGGAGGGTTCAAGATGGGCTGGGACAGGTACAGGGGAAGGGTTCTGGAAGCAAAATCCAATGCAGCAAGAATATCCGGAACTGGGAAGGGAGAAGCCAGAGAAGGCGAGGGGGGGGGCAGCAAGGTCAGCACCCAGGGTGGGGGCTGACCAATTGAGCAGACTCGAAAGACGGTTAGGCCTATTCTGCTGGCATTTTAGTATGTTAGTATAAAAGCACATTAGGTATATGCCCAATGCTTATGGAACCTGTAAATGTTGAAAATACCATGGCACTAGGTATGTTTGATAAAGGTAAAAAGTTACTAGGTGACGGTATTCTAGAATTAAGTTACTGGGGTAGAGATATCAGAAAACTCCCATTGTGTTGTTAGAATGCATGTAAATTGCAAAATTGTTTGAGAGGCCCTTTAGCACCATACATTCCTGCTTTAAGCTGAACCAGCATAAAATTTCATGGTGATTTGCATATACATCCCATTATGCTTTGCATTATGGGGGTATGTGTGATTTTGTATTTCTTTGAAACTTGGCTTTATTGCCAATGTCCTTTGGACTAACCCATGCTTCAGTATTTTTGCACTGAGGTTCTTTGTCTTTAGCTTGTTTTTTTGTTCTTTTTTTGGCTCACCATGACCCAAACATGCAAGACCAACATAGGGGATAGTTAATTTCCACTAGCGAGACAGATAAGTTGGTCAGTAGATGCTGACCAAGTGTAGAGGAAGATGTGCATAGTCTGTTGCTGCAAACTGATGTATTGAAGAAAGGATGTACCATTGCTTTAGGTTATCCTCTGTGGTCTAAAGAATAGTTAAAGCAAGGAATAGGAGTACTGTTCAACAGCTGTTAAGAGTAAAGAGACAGTCCTGTGGAGTGATAGCTATTCCCTGTCACACACCTCCTTCTGGATCAGTTGTTGACCTAGTCAGACAATCTCAGTATCATCTACTACGTCAACAAACGGGGAATGCATTCATACATCCTGTGCAGGGAGGCCATGAGAGTCTGGTACTAGGCACTGGATCATGGCCTGGACTTCTCAGCAGTCCATATTCCAGGCATACTGAACACCCTGGTGGTCAGTCTCAGCAGGTCTCAGTCCGGGATGCATGAATTGGAACTTCTCTCATCCATCGCAGAAGAGCTGTTCAACAGATGAGGTCATCCAGAGTAAGACCTTTTTGTGTCCCCTCTCAATGTAAAACTGCCCAGTTTCTGCTTGCTAGAGCCAGGACCTGGATTTTTCTGATGAGTTGCATTGTCCCTCTCCTGGAATGGGAGGCTCCTTTATGTCTTCCCTCCATTCCCTTTGATTCAGAGGGTCCTAATCATGCTACAAATGGAGGGGGAAGCATGATCCTGCTCACACACTACTGGCCAAGGCAGATATGGTTTCCATTACTGCAACAGTTAGCGGAGGAATGTCCAGTGTTTCTGCCCCTTTGCAGGGATCTGCTGACACAGGCGCAGGGGACCATGGTCAATCCCAGCCTCAAGTCCCTTTGTCTGCATGGATCCTGAGGAGATGCTTAAAGGTTTGATACCTTTTATTAGACCAACAGGAGTCTTGTACAAAGATGGAATTCTACTCAAGCTTTCGGGGCCTCACAGGTCCCTTCTTCAGCTGAATGACAAAACTGAGCAACATAAACAGTATTTATATATGCTGTAGATGTAGAGCAATGTATAAAAACAGCAGAAGAGACTTACAGGAAGGGTAGAATGGTAGGCAGTGTGAAGCTCAGAAGTGAAGAAAGGAACACAGAGCAATTAAGCCCTAAGATAAGAGTCAGTGAAAGTTGCAAAGTAATAAAAAATAGGGTGTGTGAGAAGAATTAAGGGGGGGTGGCAATAATAGGAACAGGTCATGAGAAGATGAAAGGATGCTAAGAAGGTGACAAGACAGGAACACAGATCTTTGTGCATGAATCCTCAGCTTCTCCCTAAGGTGGTGTCTAAGTTTATTGGGACTCATTCCTACAATGTGACCTGATAACTGAGATACCCCCAAAGAGAGAACAGTTACGTAAGAACTTATTGTAACAGTAGATCTTCGAGGGGATCTCAGTCATCAGGTCTGCCTTCCCTCCCACCATTCCCCTATTTGGGGTTCTTGTCTCAGACTGGCTATCTGGTATATCCAGTCTTTTGTTCAGGCCTGGGCACCTTTATCTCTGTCTTTCATTGGTCCTCCATGGCATGGGTATGCTCCCTTAGTTTCCAGGGGAAAGAATTGAGGAGGGCTCACACCTTTATGAGGTGAGGGTACCTGGTGCTGGACATCGCTAGAGAGACTGCAAGATGGCGACCACGCTGGGTCAGCCTCTGTTTAGTTCTGTTTAGCTCAGTTTAGCTTTGTTTTTAAATTTTTATTTTTGTTTGTTTTTGTTTATTTATTTTGACGTTTATTTATTTTAACGTTATTATTATAGTATCACTGATAGCGCCGAGGCTGAGCTGTTGCAGCGTGACGGTGTGGAGGTAGTCTTCGGCGGTTGTTTTAATATTTTACTGTTGTCCCCGTTTTACTGCTGCCCTGACTTACTCCCAGTTCGTGCTGGAGTTGGAGTTACGTTTGTGCTGTCCCTAAGGATTGTCTGAGGACCTGCTTCTGGGTTTGCCTGGATTTTTTCTGGACTGCGATATTTTTACTGAAGAGTCTGCACCCATCGTTGTCTTTTGGAACTTTGTCGGCTTTGGTGTGCTGGCGGATGGCTGTCTGTGTTTCGGGGTCGCTCCTTGGCCCAGATTTTCGGGTTTTGATGCCTTTTTGGCGTCCCGCCGTCCCACTGGCTATGAGTGACTTGGCCTTCAAGCTGTAGGAAGGGAGACGGTTCAGAATTTTCTCTTTCTCGGGGATTATTGCTGGTAAAGATTTTACTGCCGAGAATGTTGAATACTGAACCCTGAGATCGCATGAACTTCCTCAACCTGCGGCATTTCAGTGAGGAATTTATCTCGGAGCTAAATTGATTTTGTTGACTTACTATCTCCTTGGATCTGCTTTATGATCTGGTGTGTTTGAAACTAGAGACTGGGCCTATTTCTGGAATAGGAAAATCTGGCTTTATTTCTGCATCTGTGATCCGTGGATTTTGTCATCACTGGGGAGCGGGTGAGTTTTTCAGCCTTTTGATCTCAACCCAGGGTAGTCTGTTGGGGTGGTTGGTTGGGCAGATTAGGGGGTGCTGTCGGAGGACAGACCCCAGGGTATCTGTGTTTCCGGGTTTCATAGCGGGCAGGCTGGACAGCCTGCTAGTGTGAACCCCAGTTATTAATCAATCCCCCCCAGCGGCACCTTGGGGGACTATCAGGGGGACTCTCTCTATCTATAAAAACATCGGCCTGAACCCGGTGTGGTTTTCTAGGGTGAACAGCTACCATGGAGGCTTGGGGAGTGCTATTGGAGGATGGGCCTAGGGCACCCGTGGTCTATGGATTGTTGTTGGAGTAGGTTGGAGAACCTGCTCACACAAGTCCAGTTATAGGCTGGTCTCCCTGGAAAATACATTGGGGGATGACCATAGGGAGAGTTTTCCTTTTGTTGGCTGATTAATTATACCCCCCCCAAACAGCTGGATTAATCTTCTGCAGATTGATTTCTACTCTAGGAGTATATGGTAGATTCATAAAGCATCTCCGTTTGGCCTATGTGAGAGATAGGCCATGGGACAGTTTCCCCAGGGGTGAGAGCTCTGTGGGATCTTTACTGTTCTAGTAAAAGCATGGACTAGAAGAACTGTGATTTTTGCTTTAAATTACTATAAACTTTTTTCTGTGGAATTTATGAAAATTTGTCCAGATTTGTTTTATCTCAGGAGTCAGTTTAAATGAGAAATTGTATTATTGTTTTTAATTATTTTGAATCTGTTGCTGGTGTTGACAATATTTATATTAAAGTGGTCTTCAGACTGCTTTTTGAAGATCTATATAGTTATGTGTTGGGATCGAATATCCATGGACAGGCGCTACTTCCCCTCTAGGCTGAGGGACCTGCACCCTTTTGATTGCCCCCCGTTGCAGCCCGAAGTGTATAGGCATTGCCGTGCCTTGGGGATTGCACGGAGGAGGTGGAGAGGGAGGCGGGGTTCCCCGGCTGGGGGTGAGCGGAGTGGGCGAATTGAGACGGTGAGGTCGGGGAGACGCCCTGGGGCGAAATGGGTCCAGGATAGGAGAGTGTGTTGCCTGGTTTCCATACCCAAGGGTTCCACTGAGAGTGGGCATGTAGCCTGCTCCTCCAGGGCCTCTCATCCAAACCGGGCATTGTTATGCAATGCCAGGTCTATAAAAAACCAAACAGCAATAATTGCTGATTTTGTTGAATCATCTGACCTGACATGCATTACCGAAGACCTGGCTGAATGAAAACGCTGGCCCCATTTTGGAGTCAGCTGTTCCAGCCGGGTACTCGGTAATACATCGCCCGAGGTTGGATCGTAGGGGTGGGGGGGTTGCTATTTGTTTTAAATTGGAATTGGGCCTTGTAGAGGTTCCAGTGGTGTCCCCTGGATCCTTTGAATGTATCATGGGAGCAGGTGTGGGCTGCAGAATTCTGCTCGTTTACCGTCCACCTGGTAGCGAGAAAGTTTTTCTGCAAGAAGTGGACTTCATCGTCGACCTGGTACTGGAGCCCTCCAGGTGGTTGGTCCTGGGGGACTTTAATGCCTGGGTCGACGATGAACTCTCACAGTTTGGTCAAGACTTTCTCCAACTAATGAGTTTGTTGGGCTTCACACAGGTGGTTACCGCTGCTACCCATATTCATGGTCATTCTCTGGATTTAGTGTTCACCCTGGGTATGGAGATCACAGGACTGGTGGTGGAACCAGTTGGGTGGTCTGACCATCACTCTGTAAGGTTCAGTTTCGCGACCCCCCCTTATGAGACCCACCCCTTTGGAGATGGTCCAGTACCGCCCTTTGAGGGGAGTCACCCCTGAGGGTCTGACGGCCGTGCTGGACCTATCGAGTTGGCCAATGGAGTGCATGGAACCAGATGCCTTAGTAGTGCACTATAATAATATGGTGTTGAGGGCACTGGATTCCATTGCGCCTGTCCGTGTTCGCCCCCTCTCCCTTCGCCCTCGATCCCCTTGGTTTGATGGGACATTGAGGGAGTTGAGGAGAAAGGGGCGAAGATTGGAGCGCTGTTGGTGGAAATCCCGCCTGGAAGGTGACAAACTTAGATTGATGTCCCATTATGTGGACTATCAATCAGTAATCTCCCATAAGAAGGCAGAGTTCCTGTCCAGGGAGATAACTGCATCAAGAAACTGACCTGATCAGCTCTTCCAGACTGTCGCCAGACTGTGCAGTCCAGCCTGTCTGCGGGGTTGGAGAGCTTTTTCACAAATACAGTGTGATGAGTTTGCTCGGTTCTTTGATGATAAGGTGTCATCAATCAGGTCAGAAATCTGCAGCATGTGTTCAAACGAGCATTGCAGTGACCAACATGGGGTTACATGCCCTCTGTCTGTCTGGATGGATTTTGACCAGCCAGCGATCATGGATATCATGAAGATTGTCCAAGGCTTGCGACCGACTTGCTGTAGTTTGGATCCTGGTCCTACGCGCCTCCTTGTGGGATGCATGGATGTGATTGGACCAATCCTTGCGAAGACAGTCTGGAGTTCTTTGGATCAAGGGGTGTTTCCGGAGTCTTTGAAGGAGGCTGTCGTGACACCCCTTTTGAAGAAACCTTCCCTTGACTCCGACTGCCTCGCTAACTACAGACCGATCTCTAACCTGCCCTTTTTGGGCAAGGTTATTGAGAAAGTAGTCGCGTTACAGCTCAATGACTTTCTTACCACCCATGAAGTCTATGATCCTCTCCAGTCCGGTTTCAGGAAGAGGCATAGCACCGAGACTGCATTAGTTTGGGTACTTAATGATCTCCTAATAGCAAGAGATCAGAAGAGCCGTTCGATCTTGGTTCTTCTTGATCTCTCTACAGCGTTTGACACCGTAGACCATGGGATGTTGCTAGATCACCTGCGGCTACTCTACGGACTGTCAGGGACAGTCCTCAGATGGTCCCATTCTTTCCTCACAGGCAGAAGTCAAAGGGTAGTTTCAGGGATTTTCTCTTCTGCTCCCTTTGCTCTGTCTTGTGGGGTGCTGCAAGGCTCTGTGCTTCCCCCATGTTGTTCACGGTGTACATGGGCCGTTGGGAGACATTATAAGGCATTACGGGCTGAGTTTTCACTGTTATGCAGATGATACTCAGCTCTATATGTCCTTTGTACCTGAACAAAATGATGCAGTGTCGGTTTTTAACAACTGCCTCGCTGAGATTCAGGATTGGATGAGTGCGAACTGGTTGAGGTTAAATCCAGATAAGACTGAGGTATTAGTCGTTGACCCGGGTCATTATGCAAAGAAGTTGACTCCTGGGGTCCCCTCTGGTCTTTTATTAGGGGATACCCAGTTGAGACCTTCTGAACAGGTGTGAAATCTGGGCGTTATTTTTGACAGTGCGCTGACACTAAAGGTGCAGGAGTCGGCCACTGTCAAATCTTCCTTTTACCATCTGAGGAATATTGCCCGGATAAAACACCTTGTTCCACATGATGACCTTCCTGTCTTGGTCCATGCTTTTGTTTCTTCCCGTCTTGATTACTGTAATGCTTTATATCTAGGGTTGCCAGGGGTAGATCTCTGTCACCTGCAGCTGGTGCAGAACGCGGCAGCTAGGTTGTTGACTGGGCTACCAAGAACTTGTCATGTCACACCTGAAGGCAAGAAACTGCACTGGCTGCCAGTGCAATGGAGAATCACCTTCAAGGTCGCATTGCTGACCTACAAGACCCTACACAGTCAGGGACCAGGCTACCTGCAAGATCTCCTTTGTCCCTACCGTCCTCTCCGCTCGCACTCCGCCTCTGGCGAGGGATTGCTAGAGATTCCCAGGGTTTGTCTTAAATCATCTGGGGCAAGGGCCTTTTCTTTTATGGCCCCGACCCTGTGGAATTCTCTACCTCGTCAGATTAGAGAGTGCCTGTCCGTGGAATCATTTAAGAGATCCCTGAAAAGTCATTTGTTTTCACTGGCATTTGGTTAGTTTATTTTATGGTTATTTCATTGTCTTATGTTTTTATTTATTATTGCTGATGTTTGATCTCTTGTTTTGTATCAGCGCTTTGATTTATTGAGAAGCGCTTTATAAATAAATTTTGATTTGATTTATAAGGTTGATGACATTGGCAGGTGATGTCAGCGTGGACGGCCCCAGTTGTACTGCTGGAAAATCTTCCATGTGGATCCTGCTTCACTGATGGTGAAGTTCCTATGGTGTGACCTGATGACTGAGATACCCTTGAAGATCTACTGTTATGGTAAGTTCTTATGTAACTGTTCCTTCCTGTTCTTGTACCAAGCCTGCCATGGAAAAATTAAATATCTTGGTACAGTGCTGTGCTGTTTACTATCAGAACCATGTGCACACACCACCCTCATACAGCCACAGTATTAATCTAGTATGTATATTCAACCGGTAACCACTGCAGTAGAGATTTTTAAAACTTGAGAGAAGCAGCCATTTTTAATGATGTGAGTCATTTATTATGTTCGCTGTGCACAGGCACACAGCAAACATATTGTTAGAAGAGTGGGTTTTGAGAGGTGTGTTACTGTGGTCCAATGTAGGGCAGTCTACAAGGGGCTTGTCAGTGTCACAACAATCATTCAGGCTGATGATGAGATTGTTCTGGCTTATTAGGTGGAAACATCATGTAGTTCATAGGAGAGAGCTGGCCCAGTCATAGGACAGCTCTTTCCTTTGACTTACATAATGGTGCCCAGCAAGCACAGCCAATCTGTCATGATCAGCCTGCTGTGATCCCGACCCCCCCCATGTCATCCTTGGTGCCAGCTACATCCTTCCACCCTGCCCATTTTCATTGTGCAATACCAGGGAGCCCACCCCCGGTGCTGCCAAACATAACAAAAATCCTCCCTCCATCTCTCCCACCCCTACCATGTTAATATTCCAGCACAGGGGTGCCCAGTCCCCCAAGAGGGCTACTATTCCCCACCCTGCCTGTTTTGATTGTGCGACACTTGGGAGCCCATCCCCAGTGCCACCAAACATAACACTGATACTGGAGTGCCCAATCCCCAGAGTTAATATCTGAAATAAAGAATACCGTCCCTAAAAATTTTTTTTATACACCCTGTAAAAAAGAAAACTGTTCATTGATGCCTGTTGCTGCCACCGTCCTTACTGTCCCCCTGCCTGACCCTCTCACTCAGCACCCACCACCCCACACCCCCTAAGTCCTTACTTACCTACTGGGGGTCCAATGCTGTACTAATCTCTGGACTGGAGACACATCTTCACTCTTCAACGGTGGACCGTGAACTGAGGAAATCAGGTATTGTGTGCGGTTCAATGTATTTCAACTGGTTTTGAACTTCTCATCATAACTTGGTCATTTTTGAATATTTTTGCCCCAGATTTTTAACATGCCTTTTTCAGAACTCCACCTCATGAACAATGACAGTGAAATTATGCAAATCTGTATGGAAAGGTGATTTCACAGTCACTGCACAGAATCACCTTTCAGCCAGGATTTAAAAAATTTCACCACCCTTGTTCATGAGGTGGAGTCATAAGAATTTATGTTAAAAATCTGAGGTAAAAATATTTGAAAAAACATTAAAAAAAGAGCAACAAAGTTGTGAGTCTACAATTATAATTTTTTTCTTCATTGCATAACTTGCCTGTCTTGTTTTACATTGTTGTCCATCATAAATACTGTCTTGTATTACTGTTCATTGCCCCGATCCAGTTTGTGACAGCTGTCATTTTTCAAATCCTGGCCAAAATGTGTTTTTCCACTTGTGGCACGAAATCGCCTTCTGGGCAAGATTTGAAAATTTTCTTCACCTTTGTTTATGAAGTGGGGTCATGAGAAGGTTATGTGGGGTCGTAAGAAGGCTATGTTGAAAATCTGGGGTAAAAATAAGAGAAAATAACAAAGTTATGAGTGTACATTCAAATTTTTCAATTCATGCTTATAACTTTGGTAATTTTCAGTACTTTGACCCCAGACTTTTAACATAGTCATTTTTTACACCACCTCATGAATGTGACTACAGTTGTTTAAGATGGCTATGTTGAAAATTTGGAGTTAAATATTAAAAATCAGTAAAAGTTATGAGTGTATGTTGAAAAGTTTTCCATGCACAATCGTAACTGTGGTAATTTTCAGTATTTTGACCCTAGATTTTTAACATATGCATTTATTCACACCACCCCATGAATGGGACAACTGTTATTTCTCAAACCCTACCCAAGATGTGTTTCCACACTTGTGCTGCAAAATTATGTTTGGTCATTGTTTCATAAATGACACCCGTCATGTTTGGACAGAGTGGTCATAAAAAGATTATAATTACTGGTCAGCAATTTCTATGTATTCAGAGAGCTCGTTGATATTTGCCATAATAACCCACCCATAGGTTATTACGGCATTCATGCACTGTGTCTATCAAAACATAGTGTTCACTCATTGGATCTCGTTTTCAAAGTGGGCGGTTTGAACAGTTTGGAAAATATGGTGGCTCCATCTCTTGGTTACCAAGGAGCCATCACAAAAAGAGTCATCTCTTCCTGTAATTTTCATTTATATTTCACACTCTATCTGGTTGATCCTGCCTAACATTGTTAAACAAAGATGTTTATTTGGTTGATCCTACAGTTCATCCACTTCGGACACAGGTAGCTAGTGCGAGCAGGAACGGGTCCCGGGATGACTGGCGTGATCCCCACTGGAAACCGTTAGTAAAAAAAAAAAAAAAACACCTATTCTGGAAAGGGAGCGACAGGGAGAGACAGACTAAGTGTGAGAGTGTGTGTGTGTGTGTGTGTGTGTGTGTGTCACAGAAGTCAGGCTGCAAATATCAGAAAATAAAACATAGGGAACTGTGTGAAACTTGAATTTAATGCACAGCCTTAGTGTGGGATGCTTTAATAAACACCTCAGATTTCACCCTCAGGATTTATGTAGCATCCCACCCCCTGCTGTGCATTAAATTCTCATACCACACACTTCCCTATCCTTTATTCTATATATGTTGAACATTTGGGATAAAAAATGTGAAAAAAAACAACTAATTTATGAGGAAACGTTGAGTTGTTCCAACATTTACTCATAACTTTACTTTTGCAGATATTGGCCCACAATGTTCAGCACATCCCTTCTGTTACCCCACCTCCTGAAGGTATGCCGACCCAATGGCGACACCAACACAGCGATATAACTCGCTGTCAGCAAAATCGACACTTTGCCAACAGGTCGGTGTGTTGGTGTGCCTGAGACAGGGGTACACTGTCTCCTGGTCCTGCACCCCCTCCCTGAATCAACTCCGACTGGAGTTGATAATCTAAAGTACAGGGGAGGGTGCAGGAGGGCAGAGCCCCTCAGATGGAGGGTTTGGGTGCAAAGCCCCCAATAGAAAAAAAAAGACTGAGATATACAGGATTTATGTCTACCGCAACTTGCAGTTGACATAAAACTTCGCTATGATGCTGGTCGACAAAAGTGTTGTCAAACCAGCATTGCAGAACCCCTCCTGAACATGGCAGGTGTCCTTTTTTTAATCCCCTCCAAAACTCCATTGCACAGCAAAATTGCTGTTTGGATGGGATTTTAAAAATTCTACCTGTCTTGATCATAACGTCAGGTCATAAAAAGACTGTTGGACATCTGGGACCAAACTGTGGAGACCCATTTAAAAGTAGATATTGGCTCTCAGCTGCCCTATCCTGGGTAATTACAATCTAACAATGTGTTGAACCAGAACACACTGAAAATGAGACACTGCATCTTATCTGCTCTATCTTGGGTAAATATATAGTAACAATGTGTACAATCAAGACATGGTACAACAGCAGTACCAGTGGCAAATATCCAGCATTGACAGTGCTTGTTACAAAATTAGCTATAAAAGCTGTTTTACAAATATCTGAGAGAATTAAAAATGTACCAAGGATGAATCTAAAGATGACAGAAATACATTTTGCTGAAAAAGTAATATAATATTTTTGCCAACTAAGAAATGCTGCTGCTTTAAAGGAGGATACATTGCCAATTATAGCACCATCAAAGGTGTGGAATAAAGGGAAGGAGATGAGTCTGGTAAGCCTCTGTCGGATGCAAAAATTATGGAAACATTTTTGGCATTGAGAGACAGTTGGTTAGACCTGATCCATAGATTAACATATTCTGTTGGCAGATAAGGACCTCTTGGCCCTCCTAGTCTGCCTGCAAAATCCCCCCTAATTGTTTAGTGGGGCTTTTATGGGCAGACTAGGTGGGCCAAGAGGTCTTTATCTGCCAACAGAATCTATGAATCTGTGGATCAGGTCTAACCAGGTCTATCCAGTGCTGAATACTATGAAAAGAGGAGCAAAACGCAAAAAGTGCTGTAACATCAGCATACATATGAATGTAGAGGAACAGAGGGAAGGTCGTTCAAGAATATGGAAAAGAGAACAGGGCCAAAGACAGACCCATGAAGGATGCCTGAGCAGATGCGTGGGGAGGAAATGAAGCTTCTGATCCAGATGGCGTGAGGCCTTCCCTCAAGGCAGGAGTGAAACCCACTTACTGAGGAGTCACAGAGACCTGCTGCTTTAATCATGTCCAGAAGGAGGGGGTGCACCACAGTGTCAAAACCTTTGGCAAGAGCAATAAATATGACAGAGGTGATCAGTCTCTGGTCTATACCTGAGATGTGTGTGTTTTGACAGCTGCCAGACTACCGCTCATTTGCCTCCTGCTCTTCAAGGCTCAGTTGCAGATTCTACTTGTAAGAGGTGCACAGGGCCAGCTGTCCCCGTCGCCAACATCTGGAACCAGTCAATGGGCTACAAGATGCATACCTAGTAAGCAAAGCTGACACTGGTGTAGAAAGAAAAATTGAAGGGCAGAAGACTAAAGAAAGTATTGAAACAAAAGGAGGGGGGAGTTATGGGGATTAAAAAAGGCAACTGTTGAATCAGAGAGATGCAGGGCCCTATCCAAAGTTTCACAGCCCGACTGTGTGTGCAGAAGTCCAGGAAAATGATGGAATTCCCCCTATGTGAGGATGTGCACCATACAGCACTCCACAGCATCCACAGTGTGGATGCTTGTGTGCCCCCTCTGCATGCACCAATACTGTGAATGTGTGCATGCCCCCTCAGCACCCAATCCATGACAAGCACAACTTGTTACACAAGCAATTGTGATGGGGTGGGACAGGAAGCATGGAAGGGTATCCACCCATCTCGGAACAAAAACTCCACATTGCAGAGGGCCTCTCAGTACAACTGCCTAGGGGCAGCAACAGCAGCAACTATCACTTTCCACCCAACGAAATTCAAGAATTTCATGTCCATTAGTCACTTTTTTCTAAAGCCCCCAGTCAGGCACCAGTCAGTATCTTTAATCGTATATTTTAATTTTCAGTGGGGATATGGCAGTCTTGGAGGAGTGCCATATCTCAGTATGCCCTACCCACTGCACTGACAGGGGAGCTAGCTGCAGACCGGTTCAGATATTTGATTTGATGCCTGTCGTACGGTGCTCTGCTCACCCGTGCCTCTCTGTGCAGCTCAGCAGTAGTGGAACATGGAGGCTGTAGACTGAGGATGCAGTCTAGTTCAGACAGGCATTGAGAGGCACAGTACCATAGCATAGATATGCTTAATTTGAGTGTATCCTGGCCACCTTTGTGGACTTGCCCCACAGTAAGCTGCCACTGGTGTAAAAAACACAAAACTGCAGTGTTGAGACCTACAGAAAGTATTTGGACAGAATGGGGGGTGGATTACAGGGATTTGTAAGAGCCTAATGTTGAACCAGTGTAAGACAGAGAATAGTGGACAGCAAAAAGTAATAAATTCAATGGCCTACGCAGCCAGTATAGTGTTATGCTTGTGCAACTGGTTTTGGCCATTCGCACTCTCTATTCCAGAGGAATTACCACCATGTAGGGGTAACAAAGGCAAGGAACCCTCGAAGAGGGTTCCACCCCTAGAGGTGTTGCAGAATGATTCCTCTGGCTATAGGTACCTTAGAAAGGATCCCCAAAAAGAAATGTAGTAGCATGAAGCATGTTAGCAATAGCTGTGAGACATAATAGTAGATAAGGCATCAGGCAGCTTGATAAAGTAATGAGATGCGCAAGTTAGCAATGGCATGAATACGATGGGTTGCGCTGGAGATTGAGGAGACCTCCTAAGGAAAGAGGGAATGGCAAGTAGGGACACCTTCCACCTCCATCCAACAGCAGAACCTACCTAAAGGAACTAGAGAACACTAACTACAGCTAACCAATGGTTGGATCTGAGGCACGGAGGAGAGGAAAAAAAAACCCTTGAGGAGGAAATCTCTGGGGATCCAAGGCCTAGGTCGCCTTCCCTCCAGGCTTGGAATGTTTATTTTGTGATGGCTGTGCTGCTGTAATTTAGAAACCCAATGGGGGGGGTGGTGGAAAATATTCCAATTTTGAGGAAAGCTCTTGTTCAATCCCTCTAATGGGAACACCATGGAAGATTGCGAGAGTGCTCTGCAACACTGGGGGCAACCAAGGTGGGAGGAGGAGAGCAACAACTGCTGAGACACTCACCTAGCCTACTCACCCTAAAAACAAACCAGGTGAACCAGAGGCAGTCATAGGGAGAATGCAGTAAAGGTGCCTTGCTAGTAGAATACTAGAGCCAAAGGAGATCACTGTAACCACCCTTCACAGCTAGTCTTAAATTCTACACCAGGAGCTGCCGTCAAGTCTGTCATAGTAGGGTGTGGGAGAAGGAAACACCAGCAACAGAAGTAAGGTATCAAAACACCAATGTGTGATTTTATTTACAAAAGAAAAAAAATACTTCAGCAAAACAAAAACAAAATTTAAATAAGCTCACATAACACAGCTAGGACTTAAAGCTTCAGTCTCACCCTCTGTGTGTCCTCAACCTGCACTCAGGCTGAACTGATCTCCTAACTAGACCAAAGGACTGATTTTTATACCGAAGTGGCAGTTGTATTGCCTAAGACAATACAAAACTGTCAACATTCTGGCAATTCAGTTTTATTTATCAATGTTCTTGTTAATAAAACAGTCTAGAGATCTTATTTTTAAGAGCTTCATAGCTCAAGGTGGGGGGAATCTAGAATGTTTTGTGGTCATTTTTCACCCTGTATGTAAGGTCTGTGCACAACCATGCATGTTAAGTGACAAGAAAAGATCTTTATTTGCTTCTATTTTATTTGCCAAACGTCTGGGGACTGAAAGAAAATAAAAACAAAACGGCTGCAGTAGGAGCAGGAGGAGTGCTAATAAAAATAGAACGCTCGCGCTCCTAACCCAAAATGTGTACCCCTCCACCCAAACAAACAGAAAAGGATTTCTTTTCAGCCCAATTTTAAATAATGCTACCACAAATGTAGGGCTACATGCCGCCGTTCAGCACTTGAGAAAGTGGGGTGGATATGGAATGGGAACTGTATAACATTTCATTTTAGTATTTAAATGAAGCTCCATGGTACTGCCCGCTTCTAAAGGCAGCTACAGAGGACAGAAAAACAACCTTTCTCTTTCCCAGTGCTACAACTCAAGGTGACGCTTTCCATTCTCTTATCTAATTTCTAGCAGAGCAGACAGCGCTAAAACTACTTTATAGAGGATGGGCAGACACGGAGCAGGAACATTTCAAACAGTTTTAAGGGTTTGACAGCTAGCTCCGTGTCACCCATTTCTCCTGCATTCAAGGAAAGCACTGTAATTCAACACTGAAGTGCCAAACTTTTTAGGCTGCTTCTTTTGTTTCACAATTTCAAAAAGCATTTCTTTACTGAGGCACGGCATGGAGAGGTAAAAGGACTTAACGTCTGTCATACCCTTTTTTACTGTGTCTCCATTAAGAAAGATCAATAATGAAAGTATATTAAATGCAACAGGGGAGATTTCTAGGGCATAGCGCTGAACACAGGACTGTAACTATAAAACTGCAGTGCTAAGCCACCTCGCAACTTCGTGCTGGAGTAACTTAGGCTACCAGGGTAAACATAACTACAGCTGGCTAAAATTACAGCTCCTATTAGTTTTATTAGCTTTATTTACTAGCTGACAGAAACTGTTCTAACTGGACAGCTATCTAAATTCAGGCAGTATTAGCAGCATGCAGAGAGCATCCCTGTGGCAGGGAGACAAAGTTAGAGGGACAGAAAGGAAACAGAAAAAGGGAGGGGAGAAGGAGTGTAGGTGGACAGCCTACAGAACATAATAGGAAAGGACAGAAAATGAAACAGAAGCTGTTGCAACAGACGTTTATGTAGGGAGAAAAGAAAATAGGATAGGGTTCCTCTCAGATTTTCCTCCCATGCCGGGGGGGGGGAGACAGCTCTACCACTGAGTCTTGAACAGCTAAAGCCAAGCCCAGAGTGAGGACATTCCCAGTTATGGGCCAGGTGAGAAGGACCCCAACCCAAGTCAGGCACGCTCAAGATGCGGACTTAGAAATGCAGTGCCACATTGTCAGCTGCAGGGAGGCCCTGTGCCAGAATGGTATGGCTGGTGAGCCCCAAAACTGAAAAGGAACTGAATGAGCGTAGAGTGCTGCTGGGACCTCATGTAGGTCAGATGGTAGTAGTGAGGTTGAACATTAGGCAATGATTGCATAAGCAAAGTGTGGACCTGCACGTAAGTCAATAAGGCAGGGTAGCAATAGTCAGATCTGCACGTAGGTCAGTAAGCAGTGTAGCAATAGTCGGATCTGCACATAGATCAGTAAGCAGAGGAGCAATAGTCAGACCTGCATGTAGGTGGGAGGAGCAGCAATATGAATAATGGGGCAAGCCAGCCAGGCATTGAAAAAAGCCAAAGGAGGTGACAAATACTCTGAGTATTTTTCGTAGCAGAGGCAGGATTTAGAACATGAAGTATCTGCACAGGACCACAACTCTCCCAACACCTCCAAGTCCCCGCCGTAGGAAAAACAAGAAAGTGACGGAAGGTGCCGAGATCCACATGCAGATATTGAAACTAGTTTACAGCATTAGCAGTAGCTTAGCTGACCTCAGATTATAACAGCAGTGTACAAACATGGAGAGCAGCATCTGTGTTGAGTAACTATGAGGTGTAAAATTCAATAAACACAGAATGAAGGGAGGCACAATGCTCTGAAAGCAGCTATCACCAGGTGGTGCAATGAAATTGTAGCAATGAGGTAGGTAGAATGAGTTGAGAAAGCATGACTGAGCTGCATAGCTAGGGCTCAGAATGAGCCTGAATCAGGTGAAAACAATTAAGTGTGTAGCATGAAAAGCAGCTATGTGGTTTGAGTTGAAACACACAGATAATGATTGCAGTCACATTGTGAGTAACTGAGAGCAAGTAGCATGAGCTCTGGATTAGCAATATGCAAGCAGCTTAGAAACAAAGGCCCCAATATTCAGACTTGTGCCTGGCAATGGCGCATGTGGTGGCGCAGTGCAACTCAGGGATATATTCAAAAGAGATGAGCCATTGCGCATCTCTTCTGAATATATCAGGTACTGCACACTGCATAAATACAATGCACTGGCGCATCCCTTCCAGACAGGGCTGAATACCAGTAATGGGAACTGCGCCAGTGCAACAGAGTTACGCTGTGCGCAAATTCCTGATATTCAGCCAGCAGTATGCAAATGGTGTCATAATACATGCGAGGTGCAAATGGGGCCATTTGCATGTCATTATGGCCCTATTTGCATGTGTTGTGTAGGACTGGCCAGCGAAATGTGCATGGTGCCCTGCCCAGTGAGCGGTCACTGTACCAAGGACCGCCATAGTACCCCCACTTCGACTCGTGCCACTGATCGCCAGTAGTATGATGCATAAACTCCCTGGTGGTCCAGTGGGTCACCTGTCCCTGCCCAACTCCCCAGTTGCCAAAATATGGCATGTAATAATCCTGGTAGTCTAGTGGTTCCTCCTCTCCCTCCTCATAGCCCTGATCGCCATACATAATAATGTAATGCTTCCCTGGTAGTACAGTGGTACCCCCCTCCCTGCCCGTAACCCCGATCACCCAAAATAAACTAATATTATATCCCTGGTAGTCTAGTGGTCCCCCCGCCCCTCCCATAGTTCTGACTGCCCATCATACATGTACAATATTTCCCTGGTGGTCGAGTGGCACCCCCCTTCCACACAGGAACCTCAGCTCACCCAGCTCCCCCGCATCGGTATGAGTGCAGTCCCACCTGCAAACCTCCTCGCCGCCCACTGAATGAAGGCATACAGTATTGGCTGCAAGCCCATTGGTTGATACTGTGGACCAATGGACTTGCAGCCGATACTGTAAGCTGTCAGTCGTTGGGCAGCCACAGAGGTTTGTGGGTGGGTTTGCTGCTGCCCGCCGATGACGCGTGGGGAGCTGGGTTGCCTGGAGTTCCTGTCTGGGTGGGGGGTGCCATTGGACCACCAGAGAAATATTGTGCATGTATGATGGGTGATCGGAGCTACAGGAGGGGCGGGGGCCACTTAGACCACCAGGGACATAATATTAGTTTATTTCGGGCAATTGGGGTTATGGGCAGGGAGGGGGGACCACTGAACCACCAGGGATATTTATTTCACTTATTTGGTGGTGACTGGGGAGTCCAGCGGGGAAGGGGGTATAATGGACCACCAGGGATAATTATGTTATTACCATGATGGCGATCGGTATGGGGGGGTACCTCTAGACTACCAGGGAAGTGTTACATCATTATGTATGGCAGTTGGTGCTCTGGGGAGGAAGGGTGCACCACTGGACCACCACAGAGTTTTGTCGGTGCTTGAGGGTGGTGATCTGGGGGGGGAGCCACCCATGGCTGGTGGCTGCTGTGTTGCACCCTGCACTACAGTAGTCCACCTGTGGGTGGCTAGCAATTGAGCCTTTTTCTACGGGCTCAACTTTGTGCCCTGGTATGCAGCGCATCTCTGGGTTGTGCCAGCATATGCACCACACATCCCAGGCTGAATATCGGGTTGTGCCACATGTGCATGGGAACACCCCTTGGAGATGAAACATAGAAACATAGAAGTTGACAGCAGATAAGGACTGCAAGGCCCATGCAGTCTGACCATTTTTTCTTCCTTATGAATGTGCCATAGATCTGTACACTGTCAATGGCCTATCTATTCGCACTCATCTGTATTGCTCTCTTATGCCTATCTCATGCCTGTTTGAAGCCCTGCACTATATTCATATCCACCACTTCCTGAGGTAGGCCTTTCCATGCATCCATCACCCTTTCTGTGAAAAAGAACTTCCTGACATTACCCCTTAATCGGCCTCCCTCTAATCTCATGTTGTGTCCTCTTGTCCTGCTATTTTTCTTATATTGAAACATGTTAGACTCTTTCACCTCGTTAATGCCCTTAAGATGTTTGAATGTTTCAATCATATCATCTCTCTCCCTCCTTTGCTCTAGGGTATACATATTGAGCTCCATTAATCTGTCCTCATATGTTTTCTGATGCAGTCCCTGCACCATTTTGGTTGCCCTTCTCTGGACTGCCTCAATTTGGTTAATGTCCTTGTGAAGGTGCGGCCTCCAAGTACTGCACGCAGTACTCTAGATGGCGCCTAACCAGTGTCTTGTAAAGGATTATTACCTCCCTCTTATGACTTGTGATACCCCTACTAATATACCTCAACATCCCTCTAGCCTTACCTACAGCTTTAGTGGTCTGCTTAGATGATTTCAGGACATCTGTGATGATGATACCCAAGTCCCTTTCTTCCCTTGTGATTGCCAACAACTCCTCTCCCAACCTATAGGTGGCTTCAGGGTTTCTTTTCTCTATGTGCATGATCTTGCACTTCTTTGTGTTAAACCCCAGTTGCCACTCTTCTGACCATTTTGCTAGTTTATCCAGATCTCTTCTCACTCTGCCCACCCCATCTGGATCATCTACTCTGTCGAAGATCTTGGTGTCATCTGCAAACAGACAAACCTCAACCTCCAGTTCTTCTGTAATGTCACTGATAAAGATATTGAAGAGGACTGGTCCCAGGCCTGATCCCTGAGGTACCCCACTTGTGACTTGCATCTCTTCTGTTTACCACCGCTCTCTGTTTTCTGCCCACCAACCGGTTTGCCTCCCAGTTGACCAACTTCTGATCCACCCTCAGCCTACCCAGCTTATTAATCAGTCTTCTATGTGGAACAGTATTGAAGGCTTTGCTGAAGTCAAGGTAGGTGACATCAACTGCACCCCTTGGTCCTCCACTCTGTTACCCAGTCAAAGAAATCTATGAGATTAGTTTGACAGGACCTTCCTGTTATAAATCCATGCTGTCTTGGATCCTGTGCTCCTATGGATTGCAGGTGTTGCACTATCCTTTCCTGAAAGAGTGCCTTCATAATCTTGCCCACTACTGAGGTAAGACTGACTAGTCTGTAGTTCACTGCCTCCTCCCTGCTGCCACTCTTGTGGAGTGGGATCACTTGAGACCTTCTCCAGTCTTCTGGGACCTCTCCTGTGCTCAGAGACTCACTAAACAGTTCGGATAATGACTTTGCTAGTTCCTCCCTTAGCTCCTTTAGTACACTGGGATGTTGCCTTGTCCACCCTGAGCTTAGTGAGCTCTTGTAGGACCCTTTCTTTTGTGCACACCTCCCTCCTCCCTGTGTCCATGCAGTTGAGCTGTGGGCCCTGCCCTACCTTCTCCTCAGTAAATACTGAGCAGAAGTATCTATTTAGGACTAATGCTTTTCCTTGGTCCTCCTCCACACACTCTTCCTTATCCCCTTTGATCTTTGCAATACCCCCTCTGGACTTTCTTCTTTCACTAATGTATCTATGCAAAGTCTTGTCCCCTTCTTTTACTGTTCATGCTAGTGTTTCCTCAGTTTGGACCTTTGCCTGCCTTACTGCCTTCCCTACTTTCCTTAGTGAAGTTTGGTATGCCTCCCTATCTTCGTCCCACTGCATTCCCTTATATTTCCTGAAGGCCAGCCTTTTGGCTCTGACCTTTTCTGCTATTGTTTTTGAGATCCAAAGTGGTTTCCTCCTTCTTTTGCACTTCCTTGTCTCTCTAACACAATAGGATGTTGCTTCAAGTATTGCATCCTTAATGCTTGCCCTCTTTGCCTGTACCCCCTCACCTGTATTTCTCCTTGCCAGGGCTAGCTTAACTCTGTTGACCATCTTATCAAAGTCAGCTCCTCTGAAGTCCCATATGTTTGCCTTGGAATGGGATGATTTAGTTCTAGTGGTCAAATTGAACCATACCATATGATGGTCACTGGCCCCTAGGAGACCTTCTACCTGGAAATCTGTGATCCTTTCCCCATTAGTCAGTACTAGATCTAGCATAGCTCTGTCTCTTGTGGGTTGTTGTACCAGTTGTTTGAGGCCCTGCCCCTGCAGAGAATCCACTAGGACCTGGATATTCAGACTGCGCCAGGCAGTGGAGCAAGCCTGGCGCAGAGCTACTGGGATGAGCTGGTGCCGGGCCAGGTGATATTCAATGATGATGCACCATGGCATAGCACCATTGAATATGGCAAGGTCAGTGCACATACTGTGCATGGCACCAGCGCAAGCCACAGATAGGGAGCATGGGGATTAGACTTCATTCACATATTTGGAACTGTCTAGTACATTATGCCATGCAAGCCCATTGGTCCACACTGGGGACCAATGGGCTTACAGCCCATACTGTGCCTGTCATTCGGCGGGTGGCTGGGCAATATGTGGGCAGGTTGCAGCCACCCGCCAATGACAGAAGGGGGGACTGGGGTGGGCAAGGAGTTCAGTGTGGATAGGAGGGTTTGGGGGTGCCACTGGATCACCAGGGC
This sequence comes from Neoceratodus forsteri, assembly GCA_016271365.2. Classification (NCBI taxonomy): domain Eukaryota; kingdom Metazoa; phylum Chordata; order Ceratodontiformes; family Ceratodontidae; genus Neoceratodus; species Neoceratodus forsteri. The sequence continues at coordinate 157,015,413 of CM057458.1, read as the reverse complement.
ATTTATTTATGGAGAAGTACAGAGATCACTGTGACGGGTGGGGGGGGTTCCACTAGACCACCAGGGATGGTCATTTTACATATGTCAGGAATCAGGTGGGAGGGGGACCACTAGACCACTAGGGTTAGTCTTTTATTACAGTTATTGGGAAATCAGGGATGCGGGGGGGCACTAGTTACCAGAGATGTATATAAACATCAGATACCCGCGATCAGGAACATGGGTGGGGAGGGGGGTGCCACTTGACCACCAGGGTTATGTGGGTGCTTGGTGATGGTGTTCTGGGTGGGTGGGTGGCCACCCACGGCTGGCGGCTGCTGTGTTGCACCATGCAATACAGCAGCCCACCTATGGGTGGCCAGGATTTGTTCCCATTCTTCACGGGCTGAACTCTGAGCTCCCCTATGCAGCGCAATGCAGGACTGCACCAGCATATGCGCTGCACATCCCAGGCTGAATATCGGGATGCAGCACAAATGCATGGGAATGACCCCTGAATCTGTGCCGCATACAATTACATTTCGTCCCTGTGCATCAGGATTTGCTCTGCACTGGGCAGCCTTCTCAATATCCCACCAGGGCGCAATGCGGAGTTGCACCAGCGCAACTCAGTTGCACCAGGCACAACCCCTTTGAATATCTGGACCTATGTGTCTAGTTCTGGCAGATGTTCCTGCTGGTATTGACCAATCTGTATCTGGCAAGTTGAAGTCTCCCATTATCAGAACCTCCCCTTCAGCTGTCATGTTTTGTATTTCTTCTGACAATAATGTGTCTATGTCCTCCCCCTGGTCTGAAGGCCTGTAGACAACCCCAGTTCGTATGCCTGTACCATTTCCTGTTTGCAGAATGACCCACAGTTCTTCTGGCTCCTTATGTGTATTCTGAATTTCTGTAGTTTTGATATTTTCATTGACATAAAGGGCCACTCCACCCCTCCTTTTTGCACCTCGGTCTCTTCTGAACAGTACATAGCCGGGTACTGAAGTCTCCCAAGTGTGGTTACTGGTGAACCATGTCTCGCTAATGGCTACTATGTCCAGTTTAGCCTCTGTCACTGTTGCCAGATGTGTTGCATACATTATCTTTGTGCCTCAGCACATGGGGAATTGCGCTGTGCAATTCCCCCCTTTGAATATTGCCCCAGGGTACATTTCTGGGGCGTAACACCTTTGAATATCTAGGACAAAGCCCCCAAAAGGCAAAACCAAAGACACACAAACACAGAAAACAGGGAACAAATGACAGAAAGAAGCACACAGCCAGAGACAAAATGCAAACCAGATGCAGGAAAACAAACACAGAAGTCCAGCAGAGACAAGCAGATGCAGCAAAGTGCGGGGGGGAAGGGGAAGGCCCCAGCCAGCTACAGAGGACAGACCAACAGAGCCTCCGTCTGGCCGACAAAGATAAAGTGCTTCAGAAGGAGGCTGAGAGGAAATGCTTATATAGGTCAGGAAGTGGGAGTGGTTGGCTTGTACATTAAACTAGCTTAACCTTCCAAAAAGATGTCTTGTCAGTTTCAGCTGTCAGATAGTTGCTTTGCTTTAATAAATACACACAGACAAGGAGGCCAGCCTTACAAAGAAAACTGGACACCAACACGATGTTTGAAGCCTGCCTGAAAGGCATACAGAATTTCTCAAATGCTGAGTCCAACCTAGCCATTCTAATTCTTTTCAGGGGTCAGTAACAAATCCAGGCAGCAAGATTTTGTTTACGCAGAAAGAAATTCAGCCGGCCTGGTGGTGGTGAGGGATGAGGCGCAGGACGCCACACCTCGCGCTGCTCGGGTGACCCGGGTTCAGGAATGGACCCAGACTGTCGGGAGTCAGCAGGGGAGGGAGAGGATGAAGTGTCCCACGACTGCTCTCCTCTCTCTGGGGTGGGTGCAGGGGTTTGTGCTGCTCTGCAGTGGCACCTGATGGAAGAGTGGGGCACTACAGGAGCGGCGTGCAGCTGAGGGTTAGAGCATGGCGGATGTCAGCACATAAGTGCGTTGACATCATTGCATGTCTGGCTCCAGGGGTGAAAACTAGGCGGAAAATTGCAGGGTGGTCATGGTGGCTGATGGCCGTGCGCTGCGCCCGGGGACCTCGAGAGGTGCGCCCCAGATGTTGGCCAGCCTGCATGGAGGAGAGCGTTTCACAGACCAGACCTGGGGTGCGGGTGCCGGCGGCCAGTCGACCTGCATGCCTGCTCCACAGAGGAGGAGATAAACAGATTTGTGACAAGTCAGAAAGGAGTTCAGCGGCATGTTAATTAATGAGAGTGTGTGAGCGAAAGAGAGAAACATTGCTAGTAGGCAGAAAGAGTTACTGCACCAAGGTGCTGCGTCAGCTGCAGAGAAAGGGAGCTGGATGTTTTTACGGCTGCATAGGGAGAGCTATGCTGATGTATTACGAGCAGAAGCGGAGAGGGAGCAGGGTCTTGAAGTATGTCAGTGGATCCATCAGATATTGCCTTCTACCTGTGCAAGTGGAATCGCAGCACAGCATTGCCAATGCATTGATTACAGTACTTCCTCTCTAGCTTTCTTTCTCCATCCCTCTTGGCCCTCACTGACACTTTTTTCCTTCCCCTGCAGCTCTCATACCTGCCAACCTTCCATACCCAGTTCCATTCTCCATGCCCCCCAACTCCATTCCCCAACTCCATTCCCCATGATCCTCCCCCACCTCCATTGCCATGCCTCACCTCCTGACTCAGTTCACTTTGCCGGTCCCGAACTATGGGAGAGCGAGAGCATGTGAGGTGGCTTATTTATGCCAGTACAAGAGAGGAGCCAGACAGAGTAAGTGGTTCAGCCTGCTGCTTCCATTCAAACTAGCCCCCCACCATTCACTTTGCTGGTCCTGGACTGTGAGAGACCCCTCTGCACGTGAGGTGGGCATTGCCCCCAGTGAGAAAGCAATAAAGCAAAGCCAGTCAGAGCAAACAGTTTGGCCTGTTGCTAAAGATCCCTTAGGAAACTGTGGGGAAAAAAGGGCAAGAATCAGGCTGAGGATGCCTCCAAGGTGTTTCTGCAAAATGTAAGGGATCAGATTTTCACCAGTGCATGCTCAGCTTCCCTGGATCTGATACTAATAAGCATCTGCTTAATTTAAACCATCCAGAGAGGATGTAATGGTGGTATATCCCTGATTACCACTGTGACATGGTGCCTTTCACTTAGTAACAAACAGCAGTTGTGAGAAGGGGAAGGAGGGAGGGGGCAACAGTGCTCCTATTTCCCAGATAACCCACCCAATGCCATACATTCCACTCAACTTCCCCATGGCTTCCCAGGTGTGCCCACACATTACCACCCCCCCCATATATGTCACCCACTTCCTAATCGCTTCCCAAACTGGCTTCCCAGCCTCACCCTACCATATATCCCCACTGCCTCCACGAGTGCTTCCTCTGTGCCCACACAGTGCCACCCTTGCAATTTCTTTACCGATGTGCCCTCATTGCTTCACCACTGCCATAACTCACCCACCTCCCTGATCACTTCCCTGATGTGCCTGCACAGTCCCACCCTTGCCATATATACCACCCACCTCCCCAATAATATCAATAGAGTGCTTGCACAGTCCTGCCCTGTCGATAGTACCCCACCATCCCGATCACTTCCTGATGTGCCAGCAGAGTCCCATCCATGCCATATATCCTTCCCACCTCCTCAACTGCATCCCTGTATGCCTGCACAGTCCCAACCCTGACATATCCACCCACATTCCCAATAATATCAACGGTGTGCTCACACAGTCCTGTCCCTGCCGTATAGTCCCCCACCATCCCAATCATTTCCACAGTCTGCCAGCACAGTACCACCCCGGCCATATATCCTTCCCACCTCCATGACTGTTTCCCCAGTCTGCCCATACCCCTGCCATACATCCCACCCACATCTTCTATCACTTCCCTAGTGTGCCCACTTGGTTTCAACCCAGCCATATATCCAGCCCTTATCCCCAGTCACTTCCCCGCTGTGCCCACACAGTCCCACCTCTGCCATACATCCACCCACCTCCCGATCATGTCTCTGTTGTGGCCGACAGTCCCATCCCTGATACATCCATTCCACCCACCTCCCTGATTACTTCCCAGCTGTGCCCACATAGCAACCCTGCCATACAGCATTCCCACCTTCCCAATCTCTTCTCTGATGTGCCCTTATGGCTCTACCCCTGCTGTATAACCCACCAACCTCCTTGATCACTTCCTTGGTCTGCTTGCATAATCCCACACCTGCCTTGTATCCCACCTATCTTTCAACTGCTTTCTTGGTGTGCCAGCAGTCTCACCCCTGTCATATTTCCCACTTACTTCCCTGGTGTGCCCACATGGTCCCAGACCTATCATAATCCCACCCAACTCCACAATGGGCCTGCATAATTTCATACCAGCCATATATCCCACCAACCTCCCCGATCACTTCCTTCTGTGCTTACACAGTACCAACCCTGCCATACATTCCTTCTACCTCCCCAATCTCTTCTCCAATGTGCCTGCATAGCTCCACTCCTGCCATACATCATTCTCACCTTCCCAATCTCTTCTCTGATGTGCCCCTATGACTCTACTCCTGCTGTGTAACCCACCAACCTCCCAGGCATTTGACAAAGTCCCGCACAAAAGGTTAATAATCAAGTTAGCCAGCTTGGGAGTGGGTCCCAGGGTGGTAGCTTGGGTTGCAGACTGGCTGCACAACAGGACACAGAAGGTAATAGTGAGTGGCACACATTCCGAAAAAAGGGGGGTCACTAGTGGAGTACCTCAGGGCTCAGTACTGGGTCCAGTCCTCTTTAACATCTTTATAGGTGACATTGCAGAGGGTCTGGAAGGAAAGGTATGCCTTTTTGCAGATGATACAAAGATCTGTAACAGAGTTGATACACAAGGGGGGGTAGAAAGGATGAGAAGGGACTTGGCAAGATTGGAGAAATGGTCAGACATATGGTAACTTAGATTCAATGCAAAGAAGTGCTAAGTAATGCACCTGGGAAACAAAAACCCAGGAGAAGAGTACACAATGGCAGGGAGGTACTAACAACAACAAAATGGAACAGGACTTGGGATAGTCATATCGGATGATCTAAAGGTGGGTAAGCAATGTGAGAAGTCAGTGAGGAGAGCCAGGGGATACTGGGATGCATAGGGAAGGCATCACAAGTAGAAAAGGGAAGTGGTTATCCTCTGTACAGACAGTTGGTGAGACCCCATCTGAGTACTGTGTGCAGTTTTGGAGACCTCATCTCACGCAAGGACATAGACAGGATGGAAGCAGTCCAGAGGAGGGCAACTAAAATGATGCAGGGTCTGCATCAGAAATCATATGAAGAGAGACTGAGAGAGCTTAATATGTATACCCTTGATGAAAGGAGGGACGAGGGGGACATGATAGAAATGTTCAAGTACCTCAGGAATCAACAAAATCTGGGAGGTAGCATCTTTCAGAAAAGAGATGTGGAAGAACAAGGGGACACAATTTAAAGATAGAGGGGGATGGCTCTAGGGGTAATGTGAGGAAACTTTTTCATGGAGAGAGTGGTGGATGCGTGGAACTGCCTTCCTGGGGAGGTTGTTGGGGCTAAAACAGTGGGGGAATTCAAACATGCATGGGACAGACACAAGGCAATTGTAGTGGGGGGTGGCAGGAAGTAGGCTGTTGGTTAACTAGAATCTTCAGCTTATCCAGTAGGTAGGGAAATGGGCAGACTGGGTGGGCCAAGTGGTCCTTATCTGCCGTCAAAGTCTATGTTTCTGTACATCCCCAATCACTTCTGCAGTGTGCATGCTTAGTCCCACCATTGCCATACAACATGCCCACATCCCCATGGCTTCCCTTGTGTGCCAGCACAGCCCCACCTCTGCCATATGTCCTGCCCACCTTCCCAACTGCTTCACCGGTCTGCCTGCACTGTCCCACCTCTACCATGTGTCCTACCCACCTCCCCCATCACTACCCTGGTGTGATTGCACAGTCCCACCCCTGATATACGTCCTGCCCACCTCCCTGATCACTTCCTTGGTGTGCCAGTACAGTCCCACCCCTGCCATATATCCAGCCCACCTCCTGATTGCTTTCTTGGTATGCCAGTATAGTACCACCCCTGTCACATATCCCGCCCACCTGCTGATTGCTTCAACAGTGCGCCACCACAGTCCCACCCCTGCTATATATCTCATCCACTGCCCCGATTGTTTACCGGTCTGCCTGCACAGTCTCAGCCCTGCCATACAACATATACCTCCCCTGTCGCTTCCTTGGTCTGCCCGCACATCTGACCCCTGCCAAATATGCCACCTACCTCTGGATTACTTCCGTGGTGTACAGTCCTATCACTGCCATATATCCTGCCCACCTCCCTGATCACTCCAGAGGTGTGCCAGAAGTCTCACACCTGCCATATATCCCCTTGCACCCTGATCACTGCTACAGTTTGCCCTCACAGCTCCATCACTGCCATATACCGCACACCTCCTCAATCTCTTCCTCAATCTACCAAAACAGTACCACCCCTTCCAAATATGCAACCCAGCTCCAGATTGCTTCAATGGCACACCCACACAGTCCCACCTCTGCCATACATCCTGTCCTCCTCCTCAGTTGCTCACAGGGTGTGCCAACACAGTCCAACCCCTGCCATATCCCACCCATCACCCTGACTGCTTCCCTCCTGTGCCGGTACAGTCCCACCTCTGCCATGCCAGTACAGTCCCACTCCTACCATATATACCACCCACCTCCCCAATCACTTCCTCAGTCTGCCTGCACAATCCCACTCCTACCATGTATCCCACCCGAATCCCCATCACTTCCCAGGTGTGCCCACACAGTCCCACCCTTGCAATATATCCAACCTACCTCCCCAATGGCTTCCCCAGACTGCTTGCATTGTCACACCCCTTCCATGCATCCTACCCAGCTCTCTGATGTACCTGCACAGCCCCACCCCACCATACATCTCACCCACCTCCCTGACCACTTCCACCTATCCACACAAATCCACCCCTGTCGTATATCCCGCAATCCTCCAAAATTGCTTCCCTACTATTCCTACACAGTTCTACCCCTGCCAAACATCCCCTCTCCTTGATCACTTCTCCGATGTGCCCACACTGTCCCATCCCTGCCAGACATCTATCCCATCCACCTCCTTGATGTCTTCAACATTGTGCCTGAATGGCTCCTTCCCTGCCATACATCACACCCACCTCCCCAGCTTGCCTGCACAGTCCCACCCCTGCCATTTATCCCACCTATCTCCTCAACAGCTTCAATGGTGTGCCCACACAGTCCCAGCCCTGCCATGTAGCCTACCTATTTCCCCAACCCCTTCAACGGTGTGCCTGCACGGTCCCACCCTTGGCATATATTCTGCCTATCTCCCCAACTGTTTCAATGGTGTGCCCACAAAGTCCCACCCTGGCCAAATATCCCACCCATTTCCCCAATCACTTTTATGGTGTGCACACAGACTCACTCCTGCCATAAATACCCCACCTTCCTGTTCACTTCCATAATGTGCCTGCATAACCCCACCCACCTTTCCAATTGATTCCCTGGTCTGCCAGCACAGTCCCACCCCTGCCATATATACTGCTGACCTCCCCAATCACTCCCCTGTTGTCAAGCATAGTTCCACTCCTACCATATATCCCACTCACCTCCCTGATTACTTCCCTGATCTGCCTGCACAATCCTATCCCTGTCATACTGTATATTTCACCCATGTCCCTGATTGCTTCTCCAGTCTGCCCGCACAATCCCATCCCTTTGGTATATTCTGCACATCTCCCTAATCGCTTCCTTGGTTTGGCCCACATTTGCTATATATCCCCACTCTTCCTAAATTGATTTGCTGGTGTGCCTGTACAATCCCAGGCCACCCCTGTCACATATTCCACCCACTTCCCTGATCGCTTCCTTGGTCTGCCCACACAATCCCACACTCCCAATGAAAGATAAAGGAGTCACTCAGTTAACGGTTCATGCAATGATTTGAGTCGGCTAAACCCAGAAACATGAGATCAATACCAAAAGGTTACTCAATGAACTCAGAAGCAGGCACTGAAAAATACAACTTTGTATGCACTCGAAAGCTTAACCCGCCTACCGGCTGATAGAAAAATCCACACAATGTCTCTATATGTAAGGATATTTTATTGACTGCACATAGTACAATTAGACCACTACAAATAATTTATGTAAAATGGACCTATAAAATGGGGAGTAGCTAGCAGACTGAACTCCCCCACCTCCTGATATGCCTGCAGGCCACTCCACAGGAGGTCAAATTCACCCAGGTTTCCTGTTTTGTGTCAGTGAAAGGTAGGGGTTAATACTAGCTGACTGCTGAAAGTAACACTGTCCCTTTCAGCCATCAGATGATCACTGTACTTATGATAAATACGCACAGACAAGAAAATCAGCATTAGGAACAAAAGATCCATATACAACAGTGGCACCCTGAAAGAGGTACAGACACACAGCCTTTCTTAGAATGATGAGGGTCCACTTTTATAACTATGAATCATGATTCTTATCTAATCCTTTTTTGGTGGTGTGTTGGGGTCAGTAAATAAATAGAGCCAGAGGCTGCTTTTTCAGAATAACAAAGGCATACCTCTCATCTGTCCCTCATTATGAGGGATGTTTCTCATTTTACCTTTTGGAACTGCTTTTGTCCCACATGTAGCCCACATCTGGAAGGTGCTGCCCACACAGAGGAGATACTATAAACTCAAAACTGTAAAGCAAATGTCATAACATTCTGTGATGTCAAAGAAAATTGAAACCTTGAACAAATAAAAGCATAGTGTTCCATGGTGTTTCAACTTTACATCATCATTTTGAGGTCCAGCGTCCCACTTTGTCCCTCATTTTGAGTGCATCTGTCCCTCATTACAGTGACAAAAAGCTGAGATAATGATGAGGTTTCACTCCAACCTACACAGGATCGTTTTCTCCTTCTGTTTTAGTATGTTGGGTGGTAGATCAATTCAACAGCCCCCGCAGTATGATTTAATGATAGGAACTAGAGTCCATTCTCAGAATGTTGTGGGTCCAGTTCAACCTAAAACCCACAGCTATTCTATTTTTGCCTTTTTGTTATATGTTTGTGTTTGGTAAATAAATTAAATTAGCAGTCCTTATTAACCAGAGACTCGGAGACCCACACCTGGTGACCCATCAGCGAGCCAGACACGGAGACCACTGTAAACTCAAAGAGCCAGACAAGGAGACTGTTATATTCTCTTGTGAAAAGAGATGCCTCAGATTATCCTGCCCCTCAGAATCCCACAACTGCACATGCGTCATAATACACATGTGCAGGTGACGAGGATGCAAACCTGAAACTAGGATGATTTGTTACTACACCAGCATTCCCGGGGCAAATGCTATACTAGTCGGCTCCCTTCCAATTCATCTTGGCTTTGAGACTGCCGACTAGTTTGCCCAATAACTTCACCAGTTGTCCCAGCAAGAACTGCAGTTTGCCATGCCCTGCAGTACTTTGCGCTTGCGGAGAGAGACAAGGGGAGTGAGTCCCAGCTTGCCAGAACTCCATAAAATTACATTGCTATTTGATTATTCCTACTTTCTTCTATTTAGCTGTTTTGTAATTGGACCCGAAGGGATTAATTTTTTTTGTGTTATTTATGTTCCTCCCCAAGCCCTAGGCCGCCCACTCCTTCAAGCCACCTTGGCCCCTGCCCAGCCACCATGTCTCTTCAGCATCTGCCACCCCCGTGAATGCCGCAACCCGAGTAACCCGACGTATTCCTTCGTCAGGAATGCCCCTCTTCTGTGGAAGGCATCAGGAGAGAAGAGTCACCCATAGGCATTTTGCATATCTCGGGCAGGGCAGGGGTCATCTTGGACACCTCCGGGCTTTGTGGTGAGTGGGAACTGGCCGCTGTCATCCATTAGGCCAAGTGGCTAATTTTTCGGTTTTCTCCTAACCCACCCACCTCCCATGTTATGGTCCAGCCATGGTAGCATCCTGGGGCGGGGCATTCAGCAGCACGTCAGGCCACATGCCACCAAGCACGGAGCCACTAGCCACCACTAGAGTCACAGATAGTGGTCTGGGACCCACCCTGGGAGGAAGCATCTAATGGGTGCTTCTATACTCCTTCCTCCTGTTTCCTGACATCCGGACTCGGTTTCGAGTCCGGACTTTTAATTACATAGATACATGTAACATTAGAGTCTTAAATTATGTTTAGGGTTGGTCATTAGTTACTCTAGCACCACAGAAATGTTTGACCCACAGCAAGATTCTTTAGGTTTCATGTCACGTAAGGTAAATTAGCCCATGTATGTATATATAATGGCATATTTTTTCTCATTTGAGCCACTATCTTTGCAACAGTGATGGCTTTACTATTGTGATGGTCAAGTTGCTCCTTCTTAGGTGATCTGGCTTATGGCAGAGCAGACTGGAAGAATTTAGTCAGGAGGAGTACCAACTTGCAGTATGGCTTTACAAATCCTACTAGTTACTGTTGTAAATTTACTGTTCATGTTATACCTTTTCACCCACTTGCTAGGAAAAGTAATTTTCTCTGTGTTGACTTTTCTTGTTGTCACTTCTCATTACATACCTGAGATATTTCAACAATTTATACAGTTATTCTGGGGTTATAGATACCATAGTAGGGTAGGTTGTTTCGGGAACAGGGGTTGCAAGAGCACACTGGTTCTTTTGGGATATTTACCTCAGTAACTGTGTGTTACATCTGTCTATAAGACTCCTTAGGCTCCATATTCAGAGCCATCTGGCAACATGCTCACAGGAGGAGCTGCACTAAAAAATAGAGCCGCCTGGCTCTAGCACCATATTCAAACAGATAGCATGATCCAAACTGACCATGCTATCCATTTGGATATCGGGTCATGGTAGAGTGGCCCACAGCCGACGAGTGCCATGGTTTGTGCTCCGCTGCCAAGGCACTGTCTGAAAACTGTCCATAGGGGTAAAACACAGCACACACTGGATAGCACTGCAACCCCTGTAGGTGAGGTGATATTTAGTCCAAACATGCAGATGAGCTGATTTGCATGCACTGCGCTAGCATGCCATTTGCATGCCCATTATGGGCTCATCTGCATACAAGCATGACCCTCAAGTGCACTGGGCAAAGTCCCCCAACCTTAGCCCTGATCTCTGTCCCCACAAAGAAACAGTTATACCTGTGGTCCAGTGGTCCTCCCTAGCCACGATCCCCACATACATAATAAATAAAAACAGTGGTAGTCCATTGGCCCCTCTCATGCCCCTATCCCCACATACATAATAAAAAAACATTGGTGGTGGTCCAGTGTTCCCTTCTAAGCCCCGATCCCCACATACATAATTAAAAAAAAAAATCAGTGGTGGTCCAGTGGTCCCTTCCCCATTTTACAACCACCATCCCAATGAAAACTACGATACCCTGATAGTCTAGTGGCCACCACCCCGGCAGGTAGTGAACCACCACCACTTCCAACCCGACCCGAGCCGGCATCTGGCACAGCCCTTCTCACACCCATGGCCAGTTACCAACTGAACTGTTCCAGAATGTCTACAGTATACAGTACACACATCTGTTGACCAATCAACCATTGGGCATGTACTGTATACTGTATGTTGCTCTGCACAGTTCAATTGGGGCTGAGCATGACGGTGTGAGAAGAGCTGTGCCAGTCACCAGATTAGGTCAGGTTTGGGGGGCATGGGGTGGTGGGTCACTACCTGCCAGGGTGGGGGGGGGCCACTAGACTACCAGGGAGGGTATTGTAGTTCTCATTGGGACAGCAACTAGAGAATGTTGGAGGTACCACTGGACCACCAGGGATTTATTTTTCTTAAACAGGGACGGCCATCACAGAATGAGGGAGGGACCACTAGACCACCAGGACTTCATTAATTTTTATTATGCAGGAGGATCGGGGTATGGGAAGGACTGCTGGCCCACTACTGTTTTTTTTATTATGTATGTGGGGGGTAATTTCTTTCTTTTTTTTTAATGTATAGGGGGATCAGAGCACGGCAGGGATTGCTCGACTACCACTGATTGTTTTACTGTGTGGTGGGATTGGGGCATTGGAGGGACCACTGGACCTAGTAGACTCCAGCCCTTAACAGTGTATGAGGGGGTGGGGCACCCTCCTCCTCTGTGCACTGTTAAGGGCAGGGTTTCAGAAACATTAATCCGCACTGCTGCTGACATCCATTTAGCACTTCTGTAACCTTTCAATATTGTGCCGCGCTGCATGTGCATGAGGGAGCCCTCATTTGCATAGACACAGCACACTATTATGTGAGGGTGCGGTCAGGGATGTGCCATGCACAAGTCTTCTTTGAATACGGGCATGCCCCTGACAGCTGGCGCTATACCATGTTAGAGCACCACAAACTTGGTTTGTGCCGTGCTAACCTTTTGGAAATGGGGCCTCTTATACTTTCTTCAGTCTGCTACTATGACCAGTTGCCTCGTCTATGTCACATGAAACATTAAGGGTGCTCAAATCCCAGCCAAATGGTACAAAGTGCTTCAGCACTTGAAAAAATTACATGCCCACATCTCTTTCATTCAAGAAATTCATTAAATGAAATCAACTTTCTTTATTACTTAGGGAAAGGATAGGACAAGTTTATGGGGTGGGAGATACTACTAAAAAACGGGGCATGGCCACATTAGTGTCTCCATCCCTAAAATTTAAAGTGTTGGAGTAAAAGGCTGACACAGATGATAGATATATACTTATTTGAGGTACAGTAGAGCAGACAGAAATAGTTTTGGGGTCTATATATGGACCTAACTCAGATACTCCTGGATTTTTCATGGAATTATTATGTAATCTCATTACATGGGCTCATTTACCAATACTCCTTGCAGGAGATTGGAATATTCTCCTGGATCAAACCCTGGACCATGATCCTCCTCTTAATCGTGGCCTCTCTCCTGCTCAACATGCAGGTCAAGTGCTGATGGACACCTTTGGTCTGCTAGATCCATGGTGTACACTATACCCCACAGCCCGGGACTTCACCTTCCATTCTGCCTCCATGGAACCCTACCTTGATTGCACTATTTGCTTTTTCAGAAGGAATGTCTCCTTGGTGCGGACAGGTGTGACATCCATCCTAGGGTAGTTTCAGATCACTCGCCTGTCTGCCTTTTGTTACAGCTACCACATTCTTTATGACTAGACAGAAGGTGGAGACTTAATCAGTTGTTAAAATACATTGCTTTAGTATCATACATTAGGAATTTTATGTGAGACTTTATTCAGAATAATAAAGATTCAGTTCCACAGGTTGTCACCTTCTGAATGGCCTTTAAATGTAGCTTACAGGTAGAATTTATTAGACCCTCCTCTAAAAGGAAAAATCAAGAGAAAAAAGGCACAGGACCTACTCCAGCAGATCAGGCACATTGAACGTACATTCTCTAAAGCAACACCAGAATAGTTTGAAAGCTACCTATGCTGAAATTAACAGGCCACTGAATGGGCTATGCATAAAGCCAGAGTAAGATATTTCAACCTGGGAGAAAAGGCTAGGAAATTATTACCGCTCTGCGTCAGACAACAGCAGGATTTTTGAACCATTCAAAGGATAAAGATCCTGGGCAAGTCCCAACCAGTTACCAGATCTGAATAAGTTGTGGAGGCCTTTTGCACCTACTATGTTGACCTCTATGGTGCTTGGAATGATGCCCTTCCATGGAGAAGATTGATAACTACTTAGATACCCTATCCTCCCTAGATTGACTCTAGCTCAACAGGATCCTTACTAGGCGATTTAACACAGGAGGAAGTCTATCAGGCTATTAGGATCTGGCCCTGACAAAGTCCCAGGTCCAATGGCCTATCCTCAAACTTCTATAAATGTTTTTCAGAAGAGCTTAGCCTCGTCAGTTGACCTTTACTTTCCTATACAAAGAAGGCCTCCAAGAAATGGAACTCAAGAGCTCCTAACAACCCTAATTCCTAAGCCAGGTCGTGATCCCATCTTGCTTGGAAATTAGAAAGCTACTTGTTACTTAACCTGGACATTAAGATCCTATCCAATATTTAAGTTAATCACTTAGTAGAGAGTATGGCATACCCAAATTGCTCATGAACAAGTTGGGTTTATGCCCAGAAGGCCTCCATCTGGCGACCTCCGCAAGTTGATCCATCTTATTTCTGTGCCCGGGGAGCTCAGTTTCCCTTTGGTGCTTGTCTCCCTGGACACAAAGAAGGCCTTTTATTGGGTCTCATTGGACTTTTTGTTTGCTGCATTAACCAGGTATGATATACCAGTTCCACTGATACACTGGATAAAAATTTTACATACTGCTCCCTCAGCTCAGATTTATTGTAATGGACAATACATTACCTTCTTCTATCTCTACAAAGGCATGAGACAAGGGCTTCCCTTCCCCCTTTTATTTAATCTTTTATTGGAGCTCTGATTCATAAGCTTAGTATACTCCTGATATAACTGGCATTTTATTGAGGCACGCATTATGCAGTATCAGTCTGTGCAGATGATATTTTATTACACATTACTCACCCATTTATATCTCTGCCTGATGCCCACCAGGTCATAACTGAATCTGGCCATTTGTCAAATTATAAATTAAACATTGATATAACAGATGTCTTGCCCTTGATGCAGGAGACTCTAAACCTGCCATTTTAGAATTGAGAATTAAATGGAAGTCAGACAATCTTCCATACTTAGGTATTCAAATTCTCAGAATCCCACCTCCATGTTTTGCACAACCTGGAACCACTCCTTAAGACCCTCCAGACAGATCTAACCAGATGGGGCCAACTCTCTCTTTCTTTATGGAGTCAAAAACCTGGTTAAAATTAATCTTTTGACAAGGCTTTTGTATCTTAATTATGCTGAATGTGATGGTTCACAAAGTCTGGTTTCAAAAACTCCACAGTGTGATCTTGTGCTTTCTTTGGGCTGGAAGCCCGCCCACTGTATAGTGGAACCTAAAACTGCAGGAGGCTTAAATCTACCTGATTTTTATCTTTTTTATCTAGCTTTCACTGCCAATAAATATCTACACTTGGCACCATGGGGCATTTTCCTCCCACATGCGTACTTATAAACTCTTATGACTCCAAACTGAAGAAGCTTTATGCGCCCGTATATATCCCCATATACCCCTGCTATATACCAAGTCCAATAACCTCCATAAAGACCTCAGAAACAATCCCATAGCAGTCTCTGTCAGCATCCACAACCAACTGTGGCAACTTCTAATCCTACAAACTATAACAGACTGGGCACAACCTATTGCCCATAACCCCTACTTTTTACTGGCTGGTAAACCTATTCATACACTTCCGAGAAGTAATCCTAACTTTAACAGAGTAGATTGGATATTTGTAAATATTTATTTATTTTCTTTTGGTAATATAATATAAACCTATTAGTTTTACTCTATGCCAACAGTGCTCTCAAATGACTAACAGAGACACTTTCTCTTTTTTTGCAAGTCTCCCGACTACTGACTAAATATTTTCGGGGGCTCCCTTATAACACTACACATAGCGAAGTGCTGTTATCTCCAGCCTGTCAGGCTAGTCTTCCCCACCCTATTTCCACCCTGTAAAAACAGATTTGTGGCCCCTCCCTGCTAAGCTTGATGGATCAAGTCAATTCTGGCAATCTGTACTGTATTACCAAATCTGCGAGGAGCCTGTGAATGGAAGCATATTTGGACTGACCTTTACTAATATCTGAAGTTTGATCCATATAGGTTGATGCAGTTTAAAATCCTACATATTTTGTATCATACACCTAAGTGGCTCACTCAGATGCATTTGAAGTTTTCCAATATATGCTCCAGATGTCAAATTGGATCAGGCAGTCTCCCCCATATGCTTTGGTATTGCCCCAAAACTCAACCCTTTGGCAATCCATCAAAGCCAAGCTAGACCCTCTTTTGGGTCTAGCTGATGTGTTTACTCCTTCTATTTACTTATTGTGGGATTATCAGGATTATTTGCTTGGATTTCAGAAGTATTGCATGACCTCTAGTGCTGCCTGTGCTAAAAAAAGTTATATTATGACATTGGCTGGATACTAATACCCCCACATATCAAGATTGGCAGGCTGAGATACTCTTTGCATTACAGGCAGAGAGAACTCTTGCCAATTGGTATAATAGAATGGAGAAGTGTATTAATCACTGGGAACACTTGTATACTCTTACAGCATTAGACAGAATTGTGCGGTATAATTACTACTATTGATTTTCTTGCACCCATGTTGTGCTGATTTTTTATTTTGCTCCTCCCCTGTCCCCCGACTGGCCACTCCTTCAGGCCACCAGTGGTCATTCCCTGCCCACCAAGTCATCCCCTCCTCCACCATCATCACCATCCCCTATGGTGTCATGCCCCAAATTACCTGACTTATCCCTTCGTTGAGGATAGGGCCCTTCCGGGACCCACGAGAGGGGAGATAGGCTCCAATACCATACCAGGCGCACAATAGGGGATCAGCCTTGAAGACTGGCTGCCAGGGCTGTGTGGCAGGAGGGGAACCAGGTGACTGTCATCTGGTCAGTTGAACGGGCAATTTTTCTATTTTCAGCCTGACCTAGCTCTCTCCTATGTAGCAGCCACGCACTCACGGCATCCTAGGAAGGACACATGATGGCACATGGTCACTCATGCTGCAAGTGTGCTTTATGAGTGGTGGTGTGGGCTGAAACCTCCTCCCAGGGAGGAGAGTATCCGAGTAGATGGCTGTAAACTTCCCTGCTGGGCCCGTTCCTGTCATCCCGGGTGGTAGTGAACCTGGGTCGCCAGCGAGTTGAGTGATCCCTCCTCACTTGGCACCAGAAAGCCAGTGTTGTGCTGATTTACTGATAGTCCATAGCAACTTTTCTTTATTTTACTTTTTCAACACTACTGGCATGTTCTGTATTTTGTCTATCTAACTTCATACTCTTGTTATATAACTAATGTCCAGACTGGAACAGAAAGCTTTGTCCCAGTGTGCTCGAGGTTTATTGTTTTTCTCTTATTTTTCTGTTTGATGTCTTTGCAGTTGTTCATGTTATTTTGGTTTTGTATCTAGCTCTTCAAAATGTAATAAAGTGTATTTAATTTAAAAAAAATGTGCAACATACAGTGCCACATTTAGTTCTGGAATACACTGTATTCAATAAGGGCAGAAAGAAAAGTGGATTGTTCTGTTTCTAGCTCAAATACTGTACAAAATGAAAACAACAGGATGTTAACTGAAAAGTTGGTGTACAGACTTCTGATGATGTCAGGCTTGTGGATGCTGCCTAACTTCACAGATCCAGCTCTACCAGGACTTTTATTAATAAAAACAACATCTAGGATACCTGATTTTTGGGAAATCTCATTAAGAACAACAACAGTATGCCTAGAGGTAGGACCAGCTGACATCCCTCACCTGAAGAGTTGCCAGATGGAAACAGATTAGCCACGGACAGCAACAGTTTACAGCTCTCCACACATGTAGCCACCTTAAGCTTAGGACATCCGGAGCAAAGGCACTACAAAACAGATGGCTCTTATCTTATCTAGGCACTACGATTTCTGAAAAGAAAGTTGCCTAACCATGTCCATTCTCAGAACAGATATAGCTGAACTGGAAAAGAAATTAGACAGCAATGAGGAACACTGTTCGGTGGTGGACACCAGACTTGACACTGCTGAAAGGGCCATTATACAGCTGGACCGAGCCATCCTCGATCTGCAAGCTCTGGCAGAGGATACCGAAGCCTGCAACCACAGGAATAACCTACAAATCTCAGGACTTCCAGAGAGCACGGGGGAGAACCAATAACATTTCTACAATCCCTTTTTCCGATGACCTTGGAACTGCCATCTGCTTGTTCACTGTAAATGGATTGCACTTACTGTGCCCTGGGACCCTAACCAACATAGCTGACTGCCCAGTCCTGTTCCTTGGTTCTCCAATTTCTTCAATTCTGAGATAAAGAACTGGTCCTCCATAAGGCTTGGCAGAAAGGTACCGTCCTGTATTGGACCCACCGCCTGTTTTGTGATAATGACTACCCGCCAGCAATAGCTGCCTGCTGAAGAGCCTATGCACCTATCATGAAAAAGCTGCAAGAAGGGAAGTTCAAGTTCTGCGCACCATATCCTGCCAAATTTTATATATTTGTTTTATTTATTTGGTTCTCAGAAATAACTTTGAGTCAGAGACTTATTACAAAGGCTCCATGTCAGATTGAAAAGATTACATGTAGACAAAGAAATGCAGCACAGTACAAGTATCCAACATTAAGAAGTTACATAATCAAAAAAAATTACAATTTACTTTCAGGATGGGCCCCAAACCTTTGACTCAGCTGAGGCAGCGGCGTCTGAGTTGAAAAAAGGAAGACTGACATTGTTTCACAGACTCAACCCACACAGCAACCCTTCATTGCAGCAAAACTTGTCCAAAAACTTTGACAACAAGTGCCATCTAGGGAACAGCGCCATGGAGAAGGGGCAGTCACCATCCAACAAACTGCTGCAGACCTAAGAAACAAATTGTCCCCTTTGTGCCAGGACGACCACTCCAGACATTCTGCGGACTGACTGTAATTTTGCTAACAGCTTTAAGGTACGTCCACAACTTTCCCTACTATGAGTTGCCTTGAATTCAATTTTTGCACCCCCCCCCCCAGTTTGTTGTATATGATTGCCAAGCTAGCTGCCTCCCTCCCATCTGGGTGATGAGCCACAGCTGATCCCCTGGTCAATGCCAAAGTATAAGTTAAATGGAATGTATTACTGAGAATGTTTTATAGTGTGGAGCCTTGACACTGGGGACACTAGCGGAGCGTGATTATGGGAGGATCTAGATGGTAGTGGACTTCTCATGCTTCAAGACTCCTGGAAGCTTGAAATTGGCGGGAACTTTAACAAACTGTCAGCTCCAACTGATGGCTGAGCTGGTCTGGAGTGACTCAATGAGTACTCTGATTGAAACCCGAAGTGACAAAAGAGTTGGTCACCTACTGTGCAGATGAACCTGTGAATTACCCTGCATCAGCCTGACACTTCTGGGTTTTGACACTGCAGACTCCCAGCTTAAGCTCTAGTCACCTACCACATACCGTGAAGCTGCATTACTTTACTGGATCTCCAAGCAAGCCAGAATAAAGGTGGTTAATTTTCTGCTCACCCTGGGTGTTCAGGTTTCCTTTCTTTAATAAAATTGCTCTGATTTGGTGCTGATCCAGGGGGAGGTGAGTGGTGATGACCCCTGATGAGCTGGGTAGAGGTTGCGATAGACTTGGGGGAATGTGAGACTGGGGGTTGAATGACTTAGAGGAAGGCTTCCCATTCCTTTCCAGGAGTGCTGTCGGTCCATTTGAGGTGAAAAAGCAGAATGTTAAATGTTTATTGTAAGCTGTTCTTGAACAGATGTGGAGCAGTATGGTCTACAGACAGCTTACATAGAATAGTGCCCTTCAGCCACTAGTATAGGGCTTTCGGTAGCATGGCCTAGATAGGATCTGGCAAGGAAATGTTTCAAGTGCTTAGATTTAATGGTTTTTACTTAGGCAGTAAAACACATCTAACAAGCATTTGTCAATGCCGAATGTTTGCTTGCTGGCATTGGCAGTGGTAGTGTAGAAGTTACAGAGCTGCGTAATAGGAATGGCAGTGAAGTATTGAACTGAAGCCAACCCACCACCACCTGCAGGAAGTGACAGGCATTGGGGTGTGCCTTTGGGTCGCATCAGGCATAACGGCCATGCCATTTCACCACACCCACCCTGCAGACACTGACAAGTGTCACGGTGTGCCTTGGGGTCTTTGGCCCTTATGCGCACCCCATTCCATCAGGAAATACGGTGAGATGGGTGCGGTATAGGAGAATGGGGTGAACTTTGGGGCCAAAGAGTCCAAGGCATACCTTGATGCCTCTCACTGGCTGCAGGGCGTGGAATGGTTTGAGCATTGTAGGCAAGAATCCCAAGTCACATCCCTGATGCCTGTCATTCTCTACAGGGTTGGGCGTTATGGTTGGAAACCGTAATACCTCAGGCATTCGTTGGTATTTTCACTCCAAATTTTCAACATGTTTTTTTTGTGACCCACCTCATGAACAGTGGCAATATCAGTTTGTTAGCGAAAGCTGCTTATGCACAGCGACTCGACATTTACTTCCCACAGGTGCAAACACATTCGAACAGGATGTAAAAATGACAGCTGTACTGTTCATGGGGAGGTGTAAAAAATGGCAATGTTGCAAATCTGCAGTAAAAATATTAAAAAACTGGTGAAGCACAAGCGTGCATAGAAACTGTGCAATGCACACCCGTAATGTAATTAGTTTGGGGATTTTTTTACAGCAGATTGTCAACAGAGGCATTTTGGGACCTCCGATCATGAACAGTGTCACTGTGATTTTCTTTATCTGTCCCGAACAATGATTTCCCACAGTGACCATGCATCTCTGCGCTGAAAGTGTGAAAACACATTTCGGCCATGTTGTGAAAAATGACAGCTGTACTGTTCATAAGGAAGTGTGGAAAAATGCCACTGGTGAAAATGTGGACTGAAAATATTACAAAGTCATGAACTTATGAGGGTGAGTGGAAACTGCGCAATGCTCACTCGTAACACAGTCATTTTATGGACTTTTGTCACCAAATTATCAACATAGCCATTTTAAGACCTCTGCTCATGAACAGTGTCACTGTGATTTTCTTAATCTGTCCCAAACATTGCTTTCGCACACTGACTGCACCATTGAGCGCTACATGGGCGGAAACACATTTTGGGCAAGATGTGAAAAATGACAGCTGTACTGCTCATAAGGAGGTGTGGTAAAATGGCAATGTTGAAAATCTTGAATGAAAATATTGAAAATACGAACTTACCACAGGCGTGCGTAGGAACTGTACAGCATGCGCTCGTATAACAATCATTTTAGGAATTTTTCAAATTTTCCAACATAGCCATTTAAGACCTCTGCTCATGAACAGTGTCACTGTAATTTTCTTAATTTGTTCTGTACATTGATTTCGCACACCGACTACGCCATTGTGCGCTACATGAGCGGAAACAAGTTTTGGGTGAGATGTGAAAAATGACAGCTGTACTGCTCATAAGAAGGTGTGGTAAAATGGCATTGTTGAAAATCTGGAGTGAAAATATTGAAAATTCGTGAACTTACGTGCGTGCGTAGGAACTGCGCAATGCTGCCTAAATAAAATATAATCATTTTAAGATTTTTTCACCAAATTTCAACATAGCCATTTTAAGACCTCTGCTAATGAACAGTGTCACTGTGATTTTCTTAATTTGTTCCATTACATGGATTTCGCATACCGACTACGCCATTAGCGTACATGAGCGGAAACATGTTTTGGGTGAGATGTGAAAAATGACAGCTATACTACTCATAAGAAGGTGTGGTAAAATGGCAATGTTGAAAATCTGGAGTGAAAATATTGAAAATTCGCGAACTTACGAGCCTGCGTAGGAACTGTGCAACACACGCATGTAAAACAGTCATTTTTTGGAATTTTTCCACTAAATTTTCAAAATAGGCTTCTTGAGAGCCCACCTTATGAACACTGGCAATGTTGTTTTGTTAATTGGGCCCAAAAGGTGATTTCACGCAGTGACTGCGAAATCACCCTTCGGGCCCGAATAACGCCATGACAGTGACATCATTCATGAGAAAGGTCCCAAAAACCCCATGTTGAAAATTTGGTGCAAAAATTCCAAAAAATGCCTGAGATATGCAACAAAGTTGAAAAAACCCTATCTATCCCATTATACAGCTTACCGGCATTTCCTCAGTTCGCGGTCGGCTTTGAAGAGTGCAGACGTGTTCCCAGTCCACGAAGATCGTTCGCGAGGTCCGGAGGTAAGATGGGGTGAGGGGTTGTGGGAGGCAGGGTGCACAGTGGGTGGCTGTGGGTTGTGAGGAGGGCAGGGAGAAGCGCCGAGGGACAGTTTTAATTTTCAGTTTTTACCAAATGGCGACGGGATGTTTGCCACGCTGGGATGGGCTCCAGCGTGGCACAAGAATAGCTGGTTGGGGGGCATGGAGCCGACGGGACTCGGCACCCCGTCGTCCATGGATCATGCTGCGCTGGGGTGGGCTCCCAGCGTGGCACCCTATAACTCGGGAGGACAGTGAGCCGACGGGGGATTGAGCACCCCGTCAGCTATATGATGACTTACGTGGAAGGCTTTGGGGGCGCAGCACAACCGACGGGGATTGGGCACCCCGCTGTACAGTGTGTGCGGGGGGAAGCAGGCATGCGTGTGTGTGTGTGTGTGTGTGTGTGTGTGTGGGGAGCGCGCATGAGCAGGCGATATCTGATCGCTGCTCACTGAAGCATAGCTCCCCCTTTCAACTGTACTCCACTGCATTTTGGAGCTGTCATAGACAGCTCCAGCAGGCATTGGAGAACTGCGGCCGCGCCTGCCAACACACTGACTGAATTGGAAGAGGGGGTGACACACCTCCGAAAACTCGGATGATGGCACTATGTTTCTTGCACATGCGTGCAAGCAAACATAAAAATGCATGTAGTAAAATATAGAGGTTTTAGGGTAGAAATGGGTTTGTTGAGCTGACATCAGTAAGACTTAGATATTAAGACCATTATACTAATAATAGTAGATAATTTAGTGTGCTCTGATTGCAGAGGCATTCCACTTCAATTCAACTTAGTCCAGGCAGGTTTTATGAAACCTTTCCCAGTCCTGCCCTGGTAATGTTTCAGATGGTTAAGATCTATTGGTTTATACTCAGCTGTAAAACACAGGCTTAAAAAGTATGCAGTAACACACAGACGTTTTATGGAGAGAGGGCTTAACGTGCTGACACCAGCAAGACTTCAACATTAATGCCCTTATAGAAATACCGTGGATGATTTAATATTCCATTACCTCAGCTGCAACCCACTTCAATGCACTGCAACTCTTGCAAGGTTTTATGAAATTCACCCTACCTGGCTTGGTAGGGCTTTGAATGTTTAGATTAACTGGTTTATACTTAAGCTGTTATACACAGGCTAAAAATGTTTGAGCCAAAAAGTTGGTGCTACATGGTAGATGTGGATTTAGTGTACTGGCACCAGTATGACTACGATATTAATGCCCTTTTAGCAATATAATGGATAAATTTATATATTTGTTGATTTGTTTTTGATAACCGTGTAAATGCTCTAGATGTTAAAAATGTCTATTTTCAGGTGGAACAGTAGGAGGATAAAAGTCATCACATAAACACATTTTACAGAGAAAGTAAACAGAATTACAGAGGGAAGACATGGTTTAACAATAGCAAAACAAATTCAATTAAGATAAGCTATACAATAATAAGCAAAGTAATGTTCACAGTGTAAGCTGTAACTTGAAACAGGACAGAGGACAAGTCAAGGTGTTTAAAAAAACAAACATACTGCAAGATAAACCAAGGCGTAAATAAAACAACATTTGTAAGAGATCCCAGTAGTAGCAGAAGATAGTTTAAACTAAAATAGTTCAGTCAGTCATGAAGCAGTGAGCAGTTAAGTGCTAAGTGAGTGAGCAAGGTGGACAGGCAATAGTCAAGTGAAGTAGGGAGCAAGGGCAGGGATGTGTCAGGGTGGAAAGAAACAAGTGCAGGGGTTAGAAGCTATGAGGTGGTAACGTAGTTTCCATTTAAGGCTAGTGCAAGTAGAGGAGAGACAGATTGCTGCTGGTAGAGAGTTCCAGAAAAGGGGAGTAAAGTTAGAGAAAGCCCGAGATCCCATGGCCGTTTTGCTCCTGGGTACAAATAGTAGGGATAGCTCACCGGAGCGAAGGGAATAGGGCTCAAAGGTATCAGCATCTGGCCAAGAGAGGAGGGAATGCCAGAGCAAACAATACCATCAACCAATATGCCAAGGGAGTAGAGTCAATTTGCCCTCCGGAGAAAGCCAGTTTAGGCTACTATACAACTGACAGTAGTGCATGAGGTGATGTGAGGCTAGGACAAAATGACATACAGTATATTGTTATAAGTAGTGTCCCATTTGAGAAAATTTGATTTTGAAGCACCAACATAAGTGACAGATCCACAAGTGAGGGCAGGAAGAAGGACATTCTGTGCAAAAGCAATTCTGGCAGAGGGTGTAAGAGCATAGCTGGTTTTGTAGACCAGGCCAAGTTTGCAGTTTACTGCTCTGCAGGTATTGGAGATGTGCTGCTCAAAGTCAAAGGAAGGGTCAATGGTAATGCCAAGGTATTTGAACATGTTAACATTTACTGGGGGGGGGCATCACAGCAGGAAATGGATAGTTGTTCAGGACATTTCCTTAATCTATGGGCAGAACCAAAGAGCATGGAGTGGGTTTTGTTTGTGTTTAATACCAGTTTGCTACTGTGGAGTCAGTATGGATGCAGCAAAAGTCGGAAGAGAGGTGAGTTAAGATCAAGTATACTTTGGAACTAGTGTAGAGAATAAGGTTACCTGGGCTAGTAACTTGGCAGAAGACACCAAGAGAAAGGACGCTGTGTGACTGGACTTCTCTACTGGGACTATATTGCCCTCCTTCCTGCCTCCACCCTCCCATCCAAAGCTAGTTCTACTTTTATAGGCACAGGATTGATCGACAACAGGAACTTCCTGTTTGGGAGCAGGAAGTGAGTGATCACAGAGCCACCAAAGACCCACCATCCTAGAAGGGCAAGAGTAGCTCTCCGGCACCCTCTAGCTGCTGGAGGTCTGCCTCTGAGCAAGTAAGGGTCAACTGAGAAATATAGGATATTCTTGTCTCAGAACAGGACAATCAGGAGCTTAAAGGGCACACAGGCAGAAAGTAAGGAGAGAGAGAGAAAGAAAACAGAGGAAAGAGTAAGGATTGCAAACAGTTAAGGGGCCAGAAATAAGACATGATGGGAGTGGTGCAGTGCAGTGGCTGTGGAGCAGCAGTCTTCCGGAGATGTTCTGGAGGATGCAGTGTTGTCCCAGTGCAGGCACCTCTGGGCTGAGGGAGGAGGTTGCTCATCTCCAGGCTGAGTTGGCCAGGATTTGTGGACCTCCTCTTCCATCCAGGGACCACCAGTGCCACTGCCGCTGCCTCAGAGGTTGCCAAGAAAGAGGAGCAGTTGGACCACAGTGGGCACAGGGAGGGCGAGGGTGGTAGAACAGAGGTGCATCCCTCCAGTTGTACATCTTCACAATTCCTATGCCATTCTGGCAAAGTGTGGTTCCTCTATGGAGGCACCCGTAGTGGAAACCAAGGAGGATTCTGGGAACCTCCACAAAGGAGACCCACAGGAGGGTGGCAGGGGACCCCACGAGGGAAGAAACAACTCCTGGTGGGGACTGCATTGTTAGAAGGTAGAACTGGGGAGGAAGGGAGAGGAGGTAGGTGCCTGCCTGGCGCCATGGCTTGAGGACAGGGAGTGAATCCTCAGGATTGCCATAGCAGCGCACACATGGAGGGAGCTGGATGTCATTGTCCACCTAGGAACAAATGACCTGGTTAAGAAAGGGATTAGAGAAGTGCAGGAAGAGTTTGTGGAATTGGGGAGGGGCCTTAGACAAGTAGCACGCACGGTAACCTTCTCAGAGGTGCTGCCCATCTATGGCGTAGGAGAGGCTAGGGTGTTCCACACCATGGGATTCAATCAGTGGTTGAAAAACTGGTGTGGAGCTCAGGGATTTGGCTTCATTGGGGACTGGGGGTCTACCTGGAGTGATGCAAGCCTATACTGGCATGATGGGCTGCATCTGTCCAGGAGGGGAACCAGGATCCTAGGTGATAGGTTTAAATGCTTCATTGGCAAGCATTTAAACTAGCCAAGGGGGGAGGCACTGGAAAGGAGCAGGGAAATCCTAGCCCCCAAAAAATCATGGTAGTAAGTGCAGTAAACACCAACATAGAGGTGTCAATAGGGAGAAGGGTAGGGGTAAATGGAGAAAGTGACAAAGGCAAGAAGGACAAGGATGGGGCAAAAAGGAGTATGGCCATCAGGAAATGGAGGGTTATGAGTACCAATGCCCGTAGTCTGGGCAACAAGCTCCCTGAGCTGGTGGTCTTGATGGAAGAGGGATGCCTGGATATCATAGCAGTCACAGAAACATGGTACACAGAGAACCATGACTGGGATGTTAACATACCAGGGTACATAACCTACAGGAGAGACAGGCAGGGGAGAAGAGGGGGAGGAGTAGCTATCTATGTAAAGGAATGGATAAAAGCAACTGAACAAAAGAGTAAACAGGGAGGAGAGGAGGCACTGTGGGTCACCTTGGAGACTGGAAAGGGCACCACAATCCGCACAGGGGTTGTGGACAGACCCCCATGTCAGGGGGAGGGAATGGACAAGGATATGATAGAAGGCATTCTTAGAATAGCAGAGAAAGGGGAGATACTGTTGATGGGAGACCTGAACATGTCAGATGTTAACTGAGCACATTTGCTGCAGCCACATCCAAGAGCAGGGCCATCTTGATGCCCTACAGGTGGCAGGCCTCAGACAGCTGGTTTGAGACCCACTGCGTGAGGGAGAAATCTTAGACCTCAGTACTCTCAAAGCGGGGCAGTGAGGGATCTCAGATCTAGAAGTGGGTTGCTATCTGGGAACAAGTGACCATCAAACAGTGTGGTTCACGTTAAACTCAGCTACAGAGTCAAGCCATACAAAAGTGAGGGTACTGGACTTCAGGAGGGCTGACTTTGGCAAGATGGGAGAGTGCCTCAGAAAAGCACTAGCAAACAGGCTAGAAGGATTGTGGAGCAACAATGGGAATCATCAAACTGCCATCACACAGGCAACAAGCCTTTGTCTGAAGCAAATAAACAAATCAAAATGAAAGAAAAAGCCACTATGGTTCTCAAAAGAGGTGGCTGTGAAAGTCAGGAAGAAAAAGATAGCATTCCGGAAGTATAAGGAAACACAGAAGGAGCAGGACAGAGAGCTGTACCAGTTAATGCAGAAGGAAGCAGGGAAGGAAGTCAGAATAGCAACAACCCAAACTGAGGAAAAGAGAGCCAACTCGGTTAAGAAGGGGGATAAAACCTTTTATAGGTACATCAGCGATCATAGAAAGACAAAGGGAGGGATAGTGAGGCTGAATAGAATGAACGGTGGGTGGGCAGAGGGGGACAGTGAAAAAGCAGGGATACTGAATGAATATTTCTGCTCAGTATTCACAAAAGAGGAGGGGGAAGTGCCTAATCCAATTAACAGAAGCACTCTTGGTGGTGGTGGGGGGGGGGTCGATCCCAGTCTTTTCACAGAAGAAAGGTTCTGCAAGAACTCCTAAAACTGAAGGTGGACAAAGCAATGGGGCCTGATGGAATTCATCCCAGAATTCTAAAAGAATTAAGGGGGGGGAACTAGTGAAGCCACTGGCAACTCTTTTTAATAAATCATGGGAGGATGGTGTGGTACCCGAGGACTGGAGAAAGGTGGATGTGATCCCCCTTCACAAAAGTGGGACCAAGACAGAGGCAGGAAACTACAGACCTGTCAGTTTGACCTCTGTGGTAAGGAAAGTGATGGAGTCACTGCTGAAGGAAAGAATAGTTGAGTACCTAGAGGCCAGTGGGGCACAGGACCCAAGGCAGCATGGGTTCACAGCGGGAAGGTCATGTCAGACAAATCTAATAGATTTCTTTGTCTGGGTGACCAAAGTAGTAGACCAGGGAGGGGCTGTGGACATGGCTCACCTAGACTTTAGCAAGGCATTTGACACTGTCCCACACAAAAAGAGTAATAGTCAAATTAACCAGCCTAGGAGTGGGTCCCAGGGTGGTAGCCTGGTAAAACATTAGCTTGACAACAGGACACAAAATGTAATTGCAAATGGAGTCCACTCTGAAGAAAGAGGGGTTAGTAGTGGGGTACCGCAGGATTCAGTATTGGGTCCAGTCCTTTTTAATGTCTTCATAAGTGACATTGCAGAGGGACTGGAAGGAAAAGTATGCCTCTTTGCAGATGACACAAAGATCTGCAACAGGGTTGATACACAAGGAGGCATGGAAAGGATGAGAAGGGACTTGGCAAGGTTGGAGGAATGGTCAGAAGTATGGCAGCTAGGATTCAATGCAAAGAAGTGCAAAATAATGCACCTGGGAAACAAGAACCCTGGGGAAGAATACATAATGGGGAGGTAGTACAACAACAAAAAGGAAAGGGACCTGGGGTAATCATATCAGATGACCTTAAGGTTAGCAAGCAATGTGAAAAGCAGTAGGGAGGGCTGGGGGTATACTGGGATGCATAGGGAGAGGCATCACCAGCAGAAAACAGGAAGTTGTTATCCCTCTGTACAGACAGTTGGTGAGACCCCATCTGGAGTACTGCATCCAGTTCTGGAGACCCCATCTCTGCAAGGACATAGACAGGATAGAGCCAGTCCAGAGGAGGGCAATTAAAATGGTGCAGGGTCTGCAAGAGAAGCCGTATGAGGAGAGACTAAAGGAGATTAATATGTATACCCTTGAGGAAAGAAGGGAGAGGGGGGCATGATAGAAACTTTTAAGTACCTCAGTTGAATCAGCAAAGTCCAAGAGGGTAGCATTTTTCAGAAAAAGAGACGTGCAAGAACAAGGGGACACAATTTAAAGATAGAGGCGGGCAGTTCAGAGGCAATGTGAGGAAGTATTATTTCACAGAGAGGGTAGTGGGTGCATGGAACAGCCTTCCTGAGAAGGTTGTGGGGTCTAAAACTGGAAGAATTCAGGAATGCATGGGACAGACATAAGGCAATTCTTGTGGGGGGTAGGAAGAAATAGGCTGTTGGTTAACTAGGATCTGCGGCCTATTCTGTAGATAGGGAAATGGGCAGACTGGATGGGCCAAGCGGTCCTTATCTGCCATCAAAGTCTATGTTTCTATATGTTTCTGTGTAGAGCAGAGATAAGCAAGTGGTGGCACTGAGAGAGATATGTCATTTATGAAAATAGTGAAGAAAAGGGGGCTAAGTATGGAGTCTTCAGGTACTCTTATGTTATTAGTGCAGAGTACAGAGAGAACAGAGTTATATTGGACAAATTGCTGCCTGTCAGTTAGAAAGCTATTATACCACATTACAACCTCGGAGAAGAAACCAATGGAAAGCATTTTGGACTTGAGGAGGGGATGGTCAACAAGGCCAAAAGCCTTTGTGAGGTCAGTGAAAATTGCCCCAGTTAGTAGGTCATTGCTCATTGAGATTTTGTGTCATTTGTGAATTTGAGGAGCGCAGTGGCTATACTATGCCCTTTCCTAAAACTATGCTGGGCATCTGAGAGGAGGTTACAGTCATGGAGGAAGGAGATAGTTTGAGTGTAAACAAGTTTCTCTAGGATTTTGCTTAGGACAGTGAGGACGGCAATGGGACGGTAGTTAGAGATGGTTTTGGGGTCCCCTTTCTTAAAGACAGGAACAATCCTAGCAATCTTCCAGATGTCAGGAACAACTCCAGAGTAAAGGGATAGATTGGAGATTCTGTCCAGTGGAGGGAGCAAGGAGAGATGCAACCAGTTTAAGTAGCCTAGGCTCTAGACCATCAGCACCAAACGCTACTACTGGAAGAGATTGAGTTTAGCAGTCTGTGGACTTCCTGGTTTGATACAGAATGGAAACAGAAGGGGGTAGATGAGTAAGTTGGATCAGAAATGGAGGTGGGGGTTTGGGCAGGGGGAGTAGGGATAGGAGCTAGGAGAGTAGAGTCTGGATTTGTATAGCTGGATAAATCAGCAAAATGATGATTGAAAGAATTTGCAGTGGTAACAGGCTGTTACAGTGATCTCTAGCACTATGTCATTTGTGGATTGTGCTTGTTCAGCCCCCATATAGCTTTTTATGTGAGCCCAGAATATTTCTGAGTCACTAGCAGCAGAGAGTAATAGATTCTTGCAGTAGGAGCTCTTAGCAAGGCATATGGCCCTGTTACAGGTGCATTCCAGTAATACCTCACTTTTGCAGGTGCAGCCAACATCAATGCAAGGTAACTCAAGTAAGGCTCTATGAAGTCTTTCCCTTAGTGAAAACCAACTTTGGCCTTCTAAGTTACCATCCCTACAGTGTGAAATTAATTTTACAGCTGTGCAGAAGAATGGGATTCATTATGTTTGCTTGCACGCATGTGCAAGAAACATAGTGCCATCATCCGCATTTTCCAGAGGTGTGTCAGCCTCTTCCAATGCAGTCAGTGTGCTTGCAGGCGTGGACACGGTGCACCAATCACTGCAGTGGCATACAGTTGAAAGAGAGAGCTCTGCTTCAGTGAGCAGAGCTCCCCCTCCCACACACACACACACACACACACACACACACGCAGCACCGCACAGTGGTGCTTGTCTTCTACCCCCCACTGTACGGCTGACGGGGTGCCCCAATCCTATCGCTCCACGCCCCCCAAAGCATCCAGGTGCCATGCTGGGAGCCCACCCCAGCGAGGCAAGGCAAAATAGCTTTATGGCCGACGGGATGCCCAATCCCCGCCGGCTGCACGCCCTCAAGCATCCAGGTGCCACGCTGAGCCCACCTAGCATGGCAAATGATGTTATGACGACGGGTGCCCAAACTCTGTCGGCTCCAGCCCCCAACAGTTCTCCAGCTGCCACACTGGAAGCCCACCCCAGCGTGGCAAACGCCCCTCGTCGCCTTATTAAACAAAAACCCGTGAATGCAAAACTGTCCTCAGCTCTTCTCCTGCCCCTCCCACAACCTGCAAACACCCACTCGCACCTGCCTCCCACCCCCCACCCCTGCTTACCTCCAGACTCGGCGCGATGATCTTTGGAGGACCAGGAACACGTCTGCACTCTTCAAAGCCCACCACGAACTGAGGAAATGGCGGTAAGTAGTATAATGGGATAGATAGGGTTTTTTCAACTTTATTGCATATCTCAGGCATTTTTTGGAATTTTTGCACCAAATTTTCAACATGGGGTTTTTGGGACCCCTTCTCATGAATGCTGTCACTGTCATGGTGTTACTCGGGCCCAAAGGGTGATTTCGCAGCCACTGCGCATAATCACCTTTCCAGAATGACTAACGAAACGACACTGCCAGTGTTCATAAGGTGGGCTATCAAAAAGCCTATTTTGAAAATTTGGTGGAAACATTACTAACAAGCATTTGTCAATGCCGAATGTTTGCTTGCTGGCATTGGCAGTGGTAGTGTAGAAGTTACAGAGCTGCGTAATAGAATGGCAGGGCAATGAACTGAAGCCAACCCCACCACCACCCTGCAAAGAGTGACAGGCATTGGGGTGTGCATTTGGGTCATCAGGCATAACGGCCACACCATTTCACCACACCCCACCCTGCAGAGACTGACAAGTGTCACGGTGTTCCTTGTGGTCTTTGGTCTTATGTCACCCCATTCCATTAGGAAACACGTGAGATGGGTGCGATATAGGAGAATGGGGTGAACTTTGGGGTCAAGAGTCCAAGGCATACCTCGATGCCTCTCACTGGCTGCAGGGTGTGTAATGGTATGAGCATCACAGGCAAGAATCCCAAGTCACACCCCTGATGTCTATCATTCTCTACAGGGTTGGGCGTTATGGTTGGAAACCCTAATACCGCAGGCATTAGTTGGTATTTTCACTCCAAATTTTCAACATGTTTTTTTTGTGACCCCACCTCATGAACAGGGGGAATATCAGTTTGTTAGCCAAAAGCTGCTTATGCACAGTGACTACGGCATTTAGCACCACAGGTGCAAAAACATTCTGAACAGGATGTAAAAAATGACAGCTGTACTGTTCATGGGGAGGTGTAAAAAATGGCAATGTTGCAAATCTGCAGTAAAAATATTTAAAAAAATGGTGAAGTCACGAGCACACATAGAAACTGTGCAATGCACACCCGTAATATAATTAGGTTGGGGATCTTTTACAGCAGATTATCAACTCAGGCATTTTGGTGCCTCCGATCATGAACAGTGTCACTGTGATTTTCTTTATCTGTGCCAAACAATGATTTCCCACAGCGACCACGCATCTCTGCGCTGAAAGTGTGAAAACACACTTCAGCCATGTTGTGAAAAATGACAGCTGTACTGTTCATAAGGAAGTGTGGAAAAATGCCACTGGTGAAAATCTGGACTGAAAATATTACAAAGTCATGAACTTACGAGGGTGCGTGGAAACTGCGCCAATGCTCACTCATAACACAGTCATTTTATGGACTTTTGTCACCAAATTTTCAACATAGCCATTTTAAGACCTCTGCTCATGAACAGTATAACTGTGATTTTCTTAATCTGTCCTAAACATTGCTTTTGCACACCAAGAGCACCATTGTG
Organism: Neoceratodus forsteri; assembly: GCA_016271365.2. Taxonomy (NCBI): domain Eukaryota; kingdom Metazoa; phylum Chordata; order Ceratodontiformes; family Ceratodontidae; genus Neoceratodus; species Neoceratodus forsteri. Next base: position 156,983,173 of record CM057458.1, on the reverse strand, counting down.
TGCTACATGTGCGAAAACACATTTTGGGCGACATGAAAAATTGCAGCTGTACTGTTCATAAGGAAGTGTAATAAAATGGCAATGTTGAAAATCTGGAGTGAAAATATTAAATTCGCAAACTTACGAGCATGCATAGGAACTGCGCAATGCACGCTTGTAAAACAGTCATTTTCAGGAATTTTTTCACCAGATTTTCAACATAGCCATTTTAAGATCTCTGCTCATGAACAGTGTCACTGTGATTTTCTTAATGTGTCCCATACATTGATTTTGCACATCGACTGCGCCATTGTGCGCTACATGGGCGGAAACACATTTTGGGCAAGATGTGAAAAATGACAGCTGTACTGCTCATAAGGAGGTGTGGTAAAATGGCAATGTTGAAAATCTGGAGTGAAAATATTGAAAATTCGCGAACTTACGAGCGTGCATAGGAACTGTACAATGCACGCTCGTAAAACAGTCATTTTTTGGAATTTTTTCACCAAATTTTCAACATAGCCATTTTAAGACCTCTGCTCATGAACAGTGTCACTGTGATTTTCTTAATTTGTCCCGTACATTGATTTCGCACACCAACTGCGCCATTGTGCGCTACATGGGCGGAAACACATTTTGGGTGAGATGTGAAAAATGACAGCTGTACTACGCATAAGAAGGTGTGGTAAAATGGCAATGTTGAAAATCTGGAGTGAAAATATTGAAAATTTGCGAACTTACGAGCGTGCGTAGGAACTGCACAACGCACGCTCGTAAAACAGTCATTTTTGGAATTTTGCACAGATTTTCAACATGGGTTTTGTGACCCCTTCTCATGAGCGATGTCACTGTCATGGCGTTATTCAGGCCCGGCGGGTGATTTCATGCAGTGACTCGCGAAATCGCCTTTGGGCCCAATAACGCCATGACAGTGACATCATTCATGAGAAGGGGTCCCAAAAACCCCATGTTGAAAATTTGGTGCAAAAATTCCAAAAAATGCCTGAGATATGCAATAAAGTTGAAACCCCCCTATTTAGCCCATTATAAAGCTTACCGGCATTTCCTCAGTTCACGGTAGGCTTTGAAGAGTGCAGACGTGTTCCCAGTCCATCGAAGATCGCTGCCACGAGCTCCGGAGGTAAGTATGGGGGTGAGGGGGGTGGGGAGGCAGGGTGCGCAGTGGTGGGTGCAGGTTGTGGGATGGGGGCCAGGAGACTATGTGGGACCGTTTTTCTTTACAGGTTTTTTTTTTTCTAATGATGACACTGGACGTTTGCCATGCTGGGGTGGGCCTCAGCGTGGCACAAGTAATGTTGAGGGTGTTCAGCTGACGGGGATTGGGGCACCCCTGTGAAGTGAAATCTTGCCACGCTGGGGTGGGCTCAGCGTGGCTTCTTGTATGGGGGTGAAGCCGACGGTGGATTGGGCACCCTCGCGGGCATAGCATGGGAGCAGGAGAGACAGATAAGCTGATGGGGATTGGGCACCTCACGGGCTATTCATCGAGTTGCCACGCTGGGTGGGCACCCAGCATGGCATTTGGGAGGCTTTTGGGGGCACAGCACAGTCGGCGGGGATTGGGGCACCCTCGGCTAGAGAGTGTGCGTGGGGGCAGCATGCAGTATGCGCGGGCCTGTGTGTGTGTGTGTGTGTGTGTGTGTGTGAGAGGAGCTGCGCATGAGCAAGCGATATCTTATCGCTGCTCACTGAAGCATAGCTCCCCCTTTCAACTGTATGCCACTGCATTTTGGAGCTTGTCATAGACAGCTCCAACATGCATTGGCTTACAGGGGCCGCGCCTGCCACCACACTGACTGAATTGGAGGAGGAGGTGACACACCTCCGAAATCTCTGATGATGGCACTATGTTTCTTGCACATGCATGCAAGCAAACAAAAATGGTGAAGTCATGAGCGTACATAGACACTGTGCAACGCACACCCGTAATATAATTGGGTTGGGGATTTTTTAGCAGATTGTCAACTCAGGCATTTTGGTGCCTCCAATCATGAACAGTGTCACTGTGATTTTCTTTATCTGTCCGAACAATAATTTCCCACAGCGACCACGCCAGTCTCTGCACTGAAAGTGTGAAAAACACACTTGACCATGTTGTGAAAATGACAGCTGTACTGTAAATAAGGCAGTGTGGAAAATGCCACTGGTGAAAATCTGGACTTAAAATATTACAAAGTCATGAACTTACGAGGGTGCGTGGAAACTGTGCAATGCTCACTCATAACACAGTCATTTTATGGACTTTTGTCACCAAATTTTGAACATAGCCATTTTAAGACCTCTGCTCATGAACAGTGTAACTGTGATTTTCTTAATCTGTCCCAAACATTGCTTTCACACACCAACAGCACCATTGTGCGCTACATGTGCGAAAACACATTTTGGGCAGCATATGAAAAATGGCAGCTGTACTGTTCATAAGGAAGTGTAATAAAGTGGCAATGTTGAAAATCTGGAGTGAAAATATTAAATTTGCAAACTTATGAGCATGCATAGGAACTGCACAACGCATGCTCGTAAAACAGTCATTTTTAGGAATGTTTTCACCAAATTTTCAACATAGCCATTTTAAGACCTCTGCTCATGAACCGTGTCACTGTGATTTTCTTAATGTGTCCCATACATTGATTTCACACACCGACTACGCCATTGTGCACTACATGGGCGGAAACAGGTTTTGGGTGAGATATGAAAAATGACAGCTGTACTACTTATAAGAAGGTGTGGTAAAATGTCAATGTTGAAAATTTGCGAACTTATGAGTGTACATAGGAACTGCACAATGTACGCTCGTAAAACAGTCGTTTTTGCATTTTTTCACCAATTTTCAAATAGGCTTTTGAGCCCACCTTATGAACACTGGCAGTATCATTTCATTAATTGTCCCAAAGGTGATTTCGTGAAGTGACTGTAAATCACCCTTGGGCCGAATAACACCATGACAGTGACATCATTCATGAGAAGGGGTCCCAAAACCCAATGTTGAAAATTTGGTGCAAAATTCCAAAAATGTCTGAGATATGCAACAAAGTTGAAAACCCCTATCTAGCCCATTATACAGCTTACCGGCATTTCCTCAGTTCGCGGTCGGCTTTGAAGAGTGCAGACGTGTTCCCGGTCCAATCGAAGATCGCCGCTCCGAGGTCCAGAGGTAAATATGGGGTGGTGTGTGTGGGAGGCAGGTGTGCAGTGGGTGGTGCGGGTTGTGGGATGGGGCCAGGAGACTACTGGGACCGTTTTCTTTACAGGTGTTCTTTTGTTTCCAATGACAATGCAGGATGTTTGCCATGCTGGGTGGGCTCCAGCATGGCACAGGGATCGTTGAGGGGCATTCAGCGATGGGGATTGGGTACCCCGTCGTAAAGCATCGATTGCCACGCTGGGGTGGGCTCTGGCGTGGCACCCAGTACTTGGGGTGAGGACAGTGGACCCGATGGGGATTGGCACCCGGCTATATCATGAGTTGCCACGCTGGGGTGGGCACCCAGCATGACATTTGGAAGGCTTTGAGGGGCAGGGGGCGCAGCACAGCTGGCGGGGATTGGGCACCCCCATCGGCTATACAGTGTATGCATACATGTAGGCGCACACACCTCGTGTGTGTGTGTGTGTGTGTGGGGGAGCTGCGCATGAACAAGCGATATCTTATCGCTGCTCACTGAAGCTTAGCTCCCCTTTGAACTTATGCCACTGCATATTTGGAGCTTGTCATAGACAGCTCCATCATTCATTGGCTTACAGGGCCGCGCCTGCCACACACCCTGATTGAATTGGAAGAGCGGGTGACACACCTCCGAAATCTTGATGATGGCACTATGTTTCTTGCACATGCGTGCAAGCAAACATAACAAACATAATAAATGTATCTTAATTTTTGAAGACCGTTTTTTTTTTTTATGCGTGCATATGTGATGTATGAATGAGGGATCCACTCACTGTAGATCAAGTAAGGATGTGAAATGGTGCAGGTACATGGGGGGTGAACAAAGTGGTAGATAGTAAGCCCTACCAGAGCTTCAGGTTGATGTAGCACAGCGATACATGGGTGGGTGAACAAAGTGGTAGACAGTAAGCCCTACCAGAGCTTCAGGCTGATGTAGCACAGCTGGACTAAGGCAAGGGAGGATGTGAAATGGTACAGGTACATGTAGGGGTGAACAAAGTGGTAGACAGTAAGCTCTACCTGAGCTTCAGGCTGATGTCGCACAGCTGGACTACGCAGAAGCACCCACGGCATGTTCTTATAGTCCCCATTTATATTTCCATTTATGTTCTTACAGCGCTAATTGCCTAACTGAGCCAAGATGTAAAACAGACACTATAATGTCAGGTTTATTTCAGGTGACCATGTTCTTATAGTCCCCATTTATATGTCCGTTTATGTTCTTACAGCGTTGATTGCCTAACTGAGCCAAGATGTAAAACAGATACTAAAATGTCAGGTTTATTTCAGGTGACCAGGATCGTAGTGGGAGAGGGGCAAGTGAAACAATGTCCTGAGAATGTGCTTAAACTTATTAACGTTGCTGTGCCAAGAGTGATACACGGTCCAGAATCCCTATACATTTAAATTATGTTTGCAGCCTAAAGGTGCTTAGATGGATTGGCATTTACATTACTCAGCGGCAAATCTTTTTCATACTTTTTGTGATCATCGGTTAAGATATAACCACTAACTGATGAGACACTTGGGGGCATGAAACTGTGCTACCAGCAAAGTTGCATTTGCAAAGCCCTGAATATTAACCTGTTGATAATGAAATGAAAACTGTCAGCTGATAACATTCAGCCACTGTCCATTGCACAGAATAGACATCTCACTGATAGATCTGGAGCAAAGGGACATGCACTTGCTAATAACACCACTACAACTCCAGACAGGAAAGAAAGAAGTTCATGCACTTTCATCGCTGTTAACTTTTTCAGCATTTTAAAACAGTTACTTAGCATCTGCACTAAGATGTTACATGTCGCTGAACTGAATTGTGACACCAGAATCCCTGCGATCAACATTTGTCAGCAAAAGTGAATTGAAAAAATCAATAGATGTATAAATGGTAAGTGACATGTGTCAATAACAACATATCTGCATGTAATACTTGGCTTAAAATTTGAGCACCACCATATTCCGCACCACAACGTCAAACAGGGATGCCATTCATAATTCAGCTAATGTCAAGCAATTTTCAAGCCATAAAAAGCATTACTGTATCAGTATGATGTCAGCAACAAGATCAGGAAATTATGAAATTAATGCAACAGCACCCCATCGGCCATATGTTGTGCGGGTGGAGGAGTTACATGAGCACCCAGGGTGGGCTGTTAGGCGGCTTCAGATTCACCAGAGAAAAGGGTGGATTCGATTGTGAGCTACGGTTGAATTTGTGTTTCTTTTCTATACCTAGTTTCGCTATTTTGTTAGGGCACATGTCCAACCCTAAGATGTTTAGGGTCACAAGGTGATGTGACTTCATTAAGCATCTGATTTGAGAAAGAGCTGTGTGATTCTATCTAAATGCCAGCTCACGGCAATTCGGAGAAAAAAAATATTTTGAAGCTGCATTACCAGACTAAGTGTGCAGTTTAGTGAATTACCACACAGGTGTGTATATGACAGCACTAAAAGGTGCATTAAAGTGCTTCAGTCATGAAAACCTCCCCCACTGGCTGCTTCTGAAATGCATAGCAGTATGTTCTTCTTTGTGCATTCTAGCTGTTCTTTGCTTCAGCTGCAGGTAGTACAGTACGCCAAGTTCGCTTGCATAGGTTTTAGCAGTGAGGAGTTCACATTGACAGAGTCTAGTAAGAGAAAATGCTTGGAATTACACATACAAAGAAGTCTGAGTTTTCACATCAAATGCTGAGGTATATTTTTTCTGGAGGATTAGAACCCATGGAGTCCATGAAGTGTGCTTTGGAGAGCTGGCGGTGTAAGGACTGTTAGGCACCCACACATTTTGGTGGTCCTGCTTTGGCAGGGAACAGTTTATTAAAGTAATGATGTGTGGCTTGTCTCTCTAAGCTAGACAAGACTACAGCATCCTATCAGGCAACAGACACAGTTGATCTGTGTGTGTGTGGGGGGGGGGAGGAGCTGCTCACTGAAGCGTAGCTCCCTCTTTCAACTGTATGCCACTGCATTTTCAACTGCTGTCATATACAGCTTCAGCAGTGATTGGAGAACTGTGACCACGCCTGCAAACACACTGACTGAATTGGAAGATGCTGACACACCTCTGAAAAACTCAGATGATGGCACTATGTTTCTTGCATGCGTGCAAGCAAACATAAAATGACTGTTTATGGCGTGCATTGCACAGTTTTCCTATACCCATTTCATGGTTTCGCGAATTTTCAATATTTTCACTCCAGATTTTCCAGCATTGCCATTTTACCACACCTTCTTATGAGCAGTACAGCTGTCATTTTTCACATCTCACCCAAAATGTGTTTCCGCATGTAGCGCACAATGGCGCAGTCGGTGTGCGAAATCAATTTATGGGACACATTAAGAAAATCACAGTGACACTGTTCATGAGCAGAGGTCTTAAAATGGCTATGTTGAAAATTTGGTGAAAAAATTCCTAAAAATGACTGTTTTAGGAGCACACGTTGTGCATTTCCTACGCACGCTGGCAAGTTTGCGAATTTGTAATATTTGCACACCAGATTTTCAACAGTGCCATTTTACCGCACTTCCTTATGAGCAGTACAGCTACCATTTTTCACATCTCACCCAAAATGTGTTTCTGCACATGTAGAGCACAACGGTACAGTCGGTGTGCGAAAATAATGTTTGGGACAGATTAAGAAAATCACAGTGACACTGGTCATGAGCAAAGGTCTTAAAATGGCTATGTTGAAAATTTGGTGACAAAACTCCATAAAATGATTGTGTTACGAGTGAGCATTGTGCAGTTTCCACACACCCTCATAAGTTCATGAATTTGTAATATTTTCAGTCCAGATTTTCACCAGTGGCATTTTTCCACACCTCCTTATGAACAGTAGAGCTGCCATTTTCCACAACATGGCCGAAATGTGTTTTCACACTTTCAGCACAGAAATGCATGGTCACTATGGGAAATCATTGTTTGGGATAAATAAAGAAAATCACACTGACACTGTTCATGATCGGAGGTCCCAAAATGCCTGTGTTAACAATCTGCTGTAAAAGAATCCCCAGACTAGTTACATTACGGGTGTGCATTGCACAGTTTCTATGCACGCTCGTGACTTCACCAGTTTTTTTTTAAGATTTCAAGCAGATTTTCAACATTGCTATTTTTACACCTCCCTACCTAACAGTACCGCTGTCATTTTTCACATCCTGTTCGAATGTGTTTTGCACCTGTGGTGCCAAATGTCATAGTCGCTGTGCAAAAGCAGTTTTCGCTAACAAACTGATATTGCCACTGTTCATGAGTCAGAGGTCACAAAAACCATGTTGGAAATTTGGAGTGAAAATACAACTAATGCCTGAGGCGTAGGATTTGACGATAACGCCCCACCCTGTAGAGAATGACAGGCATCAAGGGTGTGACTGGGATTCTTGCCTGTCATGCTCATACCATTCCACCCCACCCACACCCTGCAGCCAGTGAGAGGCATCAAGGTGTGCCTCGGACTCTTCGGCCCAAACTTCACCCCATTCTCCCATACCGCACTCCATCTCACCATATTTCCTGATGGAATGGGTGCGCATAAGGGCCAAAGACCCCAAGGCACACCGTGACACTTGTCAGTGTCTGCAGGGTAGGATGTGGTGAAATGGCATGGTCGTTATGCCTGATGACCCAAAGGCACATCCCAATGCCTATCACTCTCTGCAGGGTGGTGGAGGGGTTGGCTTCAGTTCAATACTTTGCTGCCATTCCTATTATGCAGCTCTGTAACTTCTACACTACCACTGCCAATGCCAGCAAGCAAACATTCAGCATTGACAAATGCTTGCTAGTGATAGAACTCAATACTTGTTTAGAGTTTGCAGAAGAACATTAACCCACTGTTCTCCATCCCAGAATAAAAACCATTCAATCAGGGGGCCCTTATTCCAGCCTTTACCCAATCAGAGCAAAGCATAAGTAAAAATAACCGTCTGCCCTTGAAATTTGAGGGGTTAGGTCTTCTCTTCCAGCTATTTATACTTCCCCAGCAGTCATTAGCCTAAACCTGGAAGAACAATGTGATAACAGGCCAGTAGAGTTCCTAGTAAAGTACTTCCTAATTCTAGTATATGGGACTCTCTCTAACACTATTGCAGGTGCCACAATGCACTTCCTTTCCTCCTTGTTATTTGTTTCCCCACCTTCTTCATTACTGGCTATAATCCTGATTCTCTATTTTCACCAGGCTCCGTCCTAGAGAACCATGGCATGAAGCTTCCTCCAATCCCTTCCCGTGTGAAGGCGTCATTTTCTCACAGCGTGGCTCCAGTAGTCATGGTTGTTACCATAACTTCCAGGTCCATCTCTGAGCCTGGAACTCTGGAAGACTGGAAGTGCTTAGTTCCCCTTGTTGCATAGAGAAAGCACAGCTACATTCTGCTTTGCCCATTGGTTAGTATCGTTTGGTATTGTTTCACTCAGAAAGTTATTTGGTTATACCCCTTGCCAGTTGTGACATGTAGTTAGAGTTACTGTACATAGTTTACAAAAAGTCGGCAATTCCTTATGTAATGTTAGGTGCGATTTTGTGCTCCGTGCTGGTGGGGAGTGTGGCATGGGGTGGAAATTGGGTGCTTTTACCCCTCTACATCCATTGATTAGAGGCTGTCATGGCTTTTAAAAATCTGCAGCTCTATTTACTGAATGTGAATGGGCTGACCAACCACATAAATTTTCCAGAATATTGACATGCCTTAAGAAATCAAGGTCAGATCAGGTTTATGTTCAAGAAACACATTTATCCACTGCTGAGCATGAAACCTTACCTAAATTGGGATTTCCCTCTGTGTATTCTTTTCCTCCTATAGGGATGGCAGAAGGATGGGCATAGCCATTTTAATTTTGCCACACTCTTTTCAGGAGTCAGGAGTTTGGTCAGACACAGAAGGTCAACTTATTATGTTCAGGGTCTTCTGTATGGCAAGGAAGTCACACTGTCAAATGTTTATCTCCCCACAGGGACTAATTTCCCAACCATTGTGATACTCCTGGACAAAATCCTGACCATGACTAAGGGACTGTTGCTGTGGCAACAGACCTCAATATAACTCAAATTCAAGCTTGGACTCTACCAATGCAACCCCTCAATAGGCAGCCAGCTCCACGCAAGACTTTTAAAAGTTTGTGCAGAAGGCTGAATGGACACATGCCTGGCAATTTCTACATCCAAGGGCTCATGGTTACACTCATTATTCAGCAGTGTACAGCAAGGCACATATTCCAGAACTGAAGCAATATCGATTGATTTGTTGCCAGTCATTTCCTGAGATTAACGACTGGCGGGGAGAGGCCTAGTGCAGCTGAGGGTCACTTCCTCTCCCATACTGTCATTAATTGAAAGGAAATGATTGTTTGAGGTCATTATTGTGATTATAAATCTAATCACAATAATGATTTATTTCATTTGTGTTTAAATTACATTTTTTGTGGTGGCGCGAGTACGGTTTTTCTGTGGCAGTGATTAGCAGAAGAGCTGAGCGGCTGCCGCACCAGTCACTTATAGAAGATTTCAGACCAGCGCAGCAGCCAATCAGTGATGTCGGTAGCATCATGAATAATTAATTAGACTTATAATGATCATTATTATACACCAACAGAGAATTTAACCACACTAATTGGCTGTACCTTGGGAGACATCCCCCTCTCTGACCATGCTCCGGGGATCAGTTATTGGGACCTAGGGATGGAACAACGCCCTACCCGGTTTAGGTTTAACATATATTATCTCCAGGGGAATTCTTCAGAGATTTTGGCTGACACAATTGAAGATATACTTACGGACAATTATAAACTCTGAAGTTTCCCATTCCCTGCTCTGAGATACCTTGAAAGTGTTTTTTAGGGGATGCCTAATTAAATATATCTCAGCCCAATCTAAACTAAGGAAGGAGCAGCAGAACCACCTAGAGAACACTCTCCATTTTTCGTAGATGGCACATCAACAGGGGGACAATTCAGTTTTCCAACAACTTAAGCAGTTCAAAACTGACCTAGATGCCCTATGTCTCCAGCAGACCGAAATTTCCCTAACATTCCTTTGTCAACGTTCATATGGGACAGGATCTAGAGCCCTCCACTTGTTGGCCTATAAGCTCTGTAAACAAAGGCAGTCATCAACAATAGCATCAGTTAAACATCCACTTATGGGTGTTCGACACTAGGTTACACAATATTACTCAGGCCTTCTACATTTTACCAGTCTCTATACACACCCAAGCGAGAGGTAGATCCACTGGAAATTGCAAATTTCCTCTCAACAATCACCTTGCCTATGCTCACTGAAGCACAACAACATTTTATTGGCCCATTTCTAGCATCAGAGGTTGAGTCAGCCATCACCCACTCTAAAACCAGTAAGCACCAGGCCCAGATGGCTGTGGGCAGAATTTTATAAAGCCACCAGGAACGGGTTCTCCCATTACTGTTCCAAACCTTTAATTAAGTGGCTTAGACCCCTCCCTAGTTGGTCTTAAATGGCCATTTCCATAATATTAAAAAGGATAAAAAAAACAGTCATGTGAATCATATTGACCTATTTCAATTCTCAGCACTGACTGTAAGTATTTGATGTCTATTCTTTCACACAGACTGGATGAAATTTTATCAACCCTGATCAACTTGGATCAAATGGGCTTCATACAAGCAAGATCAACTGCCGATAATATTCATCATGCCATGCACCAGATACATGAAATAGACATGTGTGTCGCCATCCGTCCTTCTCAGTTTAGACACTAAGAAGGCCATTGACAGAGTCTCTTCACCATTCCTCTGCTCCACTCTGGCGAAGATGGGTTTCCCTCACCTGTTAATTACAATAATTCAAAATCTATATACATCCTCTTAGGCATGCATAAAAGTAACAGGTCACCATTCTGATGACTTTCCCCTTTATAGAGGAAAGAGACAGGGATGCCCCCTGCCCTCCCGTTATTCTTCATCTATATGTAACCTACCCATGGGGTGGGGTCACCTTGTGTTCCCTCCCTTTGCTCCTTTAGAATTCTTGAATTTAAGTCTGTAACCGCAGCCCTGGTGGGTGAGGCCTCTGTGGGTTGGAAGTTGTTGTCTTGGGGGTACGGCTATAAATTTTGACTTTTTGTGCCTTTTAGGGATGGCCCCTTGCTAAGATTTCAGTGGGTGGTATCCAGGAGCAGGGATGATTGCCTGCTCCTGCATTATGTGCCCTGTTAAGATCTGGGTCCAGGGATGTAGTGGTGGTATAATGGCATTGTCTCCCATAGTGTATGTGCTCTGGTGGGGTGGTGAGATTTGAATCTGCAACTGTGGGTGTGCCATTTGGGTGGTAAATGAGTTCCATCATTGTCGCTATTGAGAGTCATAAGGAGATTGAAAGGCTGTGAACTCCGGATTCGCTGAGTTGGGGGATGGTATGCTCACGCCTCAAGTTCCTGACCAGGTTTCAGCCATATTGGCACCCTGTAGGAGATTAGTGCAGTAGAGGAAGCAAGGGGCCAAAGTGTGAGGGATGACTGCCTTGAGGGAGCTGGAAGGAGTCGCCAGTGAAGTTTTCTATCAGAGGTGAAATTAGAGGGAGCCTTATGCTGTGTGCCATCTGTTTGCCCCATGAATGTGTGAGAGGGAGTGAAGCTTGGGAGTTGCCTGAGTGAGTCATTCCATGTGGTTTTAGAGCTAGTGCATGCTTTCAGACCTCCAGAGAAGTGAAATGTTGGAGACGGTGTGGCAATAATAATGCTTGTCACACTCATCTATTCTGATTGTGTCCTAAGCTTCGCCCTTTCTATTGGTCTTTCCAAACAGAATTTGAGGAACTATACACCGGGCCTGTACTATTAACAGCAGAAATGTTTCTGTTTTGTATAATGCCACAAGGATTCTGTGATGCAAATACATGATACTTAATGGCCATTCTGTTATTAGCAGTGAAAAAGGCAATCACCAGGACATGGTCCACAACACAGGTTCCCACCCTAGAGGGATGGAGGACTATAGTAAATCAGATACACAAAATGGAGAGAATCACTTACAGCCTTAATGATAATTTAGAATGGTGTTCTTCCAAATGGAATGGGTGGCTCTTGCATGTAATGTTTAAAGACCGAGCTTGTCCCTTAGGGGAAGTGACTATCAGCTATTGCCTATCAAGTTCTGGATACTAAATACAGTCTTCAAAATGATGTTTATGTTATTGGGGTGAAACTAATTTGTCTTGGTTTAACCATGACAGTCATATTTTTGTCTCATCTGACTAGGATGGGGCCTGAGGCTGAGCCCCCGCTATGGTGCCCCACTGGCACGGACTCTCAGATTTAGGAAGGGTGGATGGAGCACAAGAATTTACTGTAGGGCTGCCACTGTAGAGAATAATAGGCATACCCCTCCGTGCTGGAACCAAGGAGTGGAAGGATCTAAATACGTTGTGTTCCAGTGACTTGACCTGCACAGTACAACTAATCATATGATAATATCACACTATACTGTATTACTATTTTGCTCATGGTTGTTGCTGGCTTTGAAAAGTGTAATAAAGACCATACTTAAAAAAAAACTGAAAAGTTGGTGTACAGCCAAAGGTCATGCATTTTATTTGCTCTTGCAAATTTTGCAACAGAAAGATTTTTATTGCTAAATAGGCTATTACTGTCTAGATACAGCAGACTTATGTTTGAAAAAGGTATTTATAATAACTGTATTTATTAATATGCATATGATAACTTGTTTTATGCATGTTACATTTTACCAATAAACTGAACTGCACTTACTTCTGTTAGAACACACCATTGAACAGAAAATGTGCAGATTCAGATCCCATATCTCAGATATGTTGTCTCAGCCTTCCATCCTTCCTAGAAATGTGTGGAAAGACTGTCTCAGGGTAAATAGGCAGACCTAATTTATCCCTGTATTAAAAAAGGAAATATAACAGAATGGAGAAGATTCATTTTGATTGTGCTGTATATTTACACTAGATAGCTCAGCTGAGGTACAACATCTCATTTTCAGTGGGGTTCTGCGTATACCCATTTTTACAGCATGGTTGATGGAAGCACAGATATTAAGTGACCTACCCAGAGTTATACAGTGGCTCTGATGGGATCTGATCCCGGATCCACTGCTTCACAGGTTTGTGCAGTAACCATTGTGCTACACTGCCTGCCTTACTTACAGAAATACTCAAAGTGAATTTTGCATCTTTGAGAAAATGCTGAAGAACATCCTGTTTAGACACACTTCATTGTCTTGTTAAATATTGTCTATATTTGTCTTTCCTTTGTTCTTTATTAAGAGGTTAATTTGCATGGACACAGGATCCATGTCCTCTAGAGTTTGTCTGTCCCTTGTGCTGAATCCTTTGATGTTATAATCTTCTGGTTATTACATCACAGTTTGTTGCTGTGGAAATGATTGTGATATTACAAACAGAGGAGGGTGGCTGTAGCAAAGGATTTAACAGCAGGAGCAGATCAGCTGTAGGGGGCAAGTTACCAACTTCCATGCTAATGAAACTAGTAATAAATAATAAAAGAAACAGAAGAAATATAGGAAATCTATAAAATATAAGCTAATTTGTGCCCAAGTAACATGTATATAATATGATATGATAGGGCTGGCAGTATAGCCTACAAGTTAGAGTAACAGTAACCCAAGGCACTTTTTGCAAGAGTAGGGGAATTTTTTTATTAATAAAAAGAATAGGGGAATTTTTTTATTAACAAAACATTAAAAACAAAATTTGCATACCAAATAACAGAATGTGAAAGGAAATATACAAAGAAATCTGATACAAAATCTACACCCCTAGCTACTTATTCCAAAAGTTTCACCAAGCCGCACAGTGAAGTTGTCGAAGTGCAGTTTGGCAAAATCACCAATATCAACAGGTGAAATTTTGCCTGTCAGACATTGAGTGTTTTCTGCTGGGAGTTGTGCCCTCCCACCTTCTATGGGGGCTCTGTCTCCGCACCCCTGAATCAAAGGATAAGAAACTCTGAGTCCAAGTTTGTTCGAAGTAGAAGGAAACACTTGCGAAACTGTGAAATTTCAGCAGACCATTACAACGACAATTTAGAATCCTGTCCAAATTGCTGCTGTAATAGGTTTCACCATTGAAACTTCACTGTTTCAACAGTATACCTATTCCAAATTAAAACTTAAATTGTGACCACAAGTTGGCAGAAAGTGGGCCTGGCAAAAGACCCTGCTCCATCTTTTTATACCCAAAGAGAGTTCTTTTTCTCTGCATACTCAAAGCCTAGCAAAGAGCTATCATTTTGTTGCCAGTCAAACTGGCAGTAGTACTGCCAAATCCACCATTTAGTGCATGCAAATATTAAATTTAAAGTGCTGGTATTCCAGGTATGCCAATGTGAATATCTCCTCTTTAAAATAAGGTTGTCGTAGTTAACATTCTGCAAATCAGGCATACTTTATTTGCTCAAAGCTTACAAAATGTCTTAATATAGCCTCATATGAAAAATAGGTGATTCACACTCTGTTTTTCAGTTGTACACCCCGCATCTCTCTGAGACCTGTTCATACTTGGCATTACCTTTAACATTTAGTCTTTCATGGGCACAAAGCCATACTACATCGCACATCTTTTTTGGCACGCGCCCCTCTGTTTATTGTGATATTATCACTGCATCTGGAATACCATGCTGAGGTGAAAAAAATGGTGTGAGACAAAAATTATTACATTATACCCATTGATACAATTGTTTCTCCCTGTACTGTTTCAAATCAAGAATTTTTGTACCTCCCAGAATTTTAATTCAAGAAAAAACTCTTGTTCATAATTACATTCTGTTTTCCCTCACTATTTTATGTTCTTAAATTTATTCTCTTTCTGTAAGTTCAGCAAGGCAGAACATTTCCATGACAATAACATCAGGCCTGTAGAGACCATACCTGCAATTATGGGTCTAAAATTATCCTTGAAAAAGACAGAAAAATGCAATGGGATTTATCAGGGCACTTGCCCTATAAATAAATATGCAGCTCCCTGCTTCAGTCAGATGGTGGGCAGCCAAGATGGTGCTTGGAGGGCTGTGTCACTTGCCGTCGCTGCACTGCAGCACTGATTGTCAGGTAAGGAAGACCAGAGAGGGTGGGTTGTCAGTGCCATGGGAGGGAGGGGGGCACTAGATACCATCAGTGAACAGGCTGGGGGTTGGGGAAATAGTAGTCGGGGCCAGGGCAGTGTTTTTTGGGGGTAGGATTACTTTCACCAATGTCACCAGTAAGGGGATGGGGATCGGACAAGGGGAGCAACCACTGGGCACAAGGGCGAATATTCTTTTAGTACTCGGGCAGGGCATCAGGTGAGTAGGGGAACCACTAGATACCAGGGAATGATATATTGACCATCCGGCATGGATGCGGCTGGGGGGAGGGACCACTAGATGCCAGGGAATATGTTGGCAATTACTAATCAAGTTATCAGGTGGTGGAGGGACCACTGGACACCAGGGACAGTGTTTTTGTGGAATGGGACTGGCGCGAGAGGGTTGCCGCATGTTCTCAACCAACTGCTAGTGTTGCACAGGAGTAAGTCATGGTCTCCATCAGCGATATTTGCGCTGTGCAGTGGGACCAAGCAGAACGCTCTTGCACAGCACAAATACTCTGAATATTGGACTGTGCCGATATTCAGGTCCTGCTCCTCAATTTGCACTGTGCCCCCCGTCCCCAGTTTGCCTGGGTGCAAACCCTGTTTGCGAGTGCAAACCGGGCTTTTGAATATTCCAAATTTGTGCAAAGCTTGGTTTGCACATGCAAACCAGGATTTTCGCCCAGGCAAACTTTTGAATATCAGGCCCCAGATCTCTTAAAAGATATAAAGTTGCAAGCCTCTTCTTGGCATTACAAATGCTAGAAACAGAAAAACATGGCAGAAGGAGACCCAGGGTCCAACTAGTCTTCCCAGTGGTTTCCTAGACCTCTAGCGGTCACAGGTCCTAGTCCTCCCTACTGTTCCTGTGGAATCCAAGGTCACTCTTACTCTGTCCCACGCATGTTTGAATGCTGTCACTGACCCAGCTACCACCACCTCAGCGAGTAACCTGTCCCATGGTCCCACCACCCACTCTGTAAAGTAGTGTCTCCTTACTTTCTTCTTGAAATGACCTCTTCACAGTTTCCATTCATGCCCTCTTGTGCTCAAGTCTGATATCCTATTGAAGAGTTCTGAGTAGTGCACCTTTTCTTGCAATTGTTTAACCAGGGTGGAACACTAAGCGATTGAAAGCTTGTTTACAGGTGTGACCTGGGAGCACAGGGAAGTTAAGTGACTTGCTCAGGGTCACACAGTATGCAAGTGGGGGCTGTGGGATTCAAACCTGGTCTCCAGATTTGCAGCTCAGAGCCTTAAACCACTGCACTATACTGCCTCCCATGTTTATGCCTTTCACGTTTTGAATGTTTCAATCATATCCCCTCTCCTTCTAGTCTCTAGTGAGTACATGTCTAGTGCCCTCAATCTTTCCTCATAAGAGAGCTCCTGGAGCCTTTGTATCATTTAGTCTCACTTCTCTGCATGGTCTCCAGACTATCCCTGTTCTTCCATAGGTGCGGACACCAAAACTGGACACAGTATTCTAGGTGAGGCCTCACCAAGGACCTGTAAAGTGGGAGGATTTACCTCTCTGTCTCTGCTGTCAAAACTTCTCCCTATACAACCCTAACATTTGCTGGTCTTGCTGTAAACGCTGTTGCATTGGCTGGCTTGCTTGAGGGTGCCAAGATGATGACTCCTAGAGTCCTCTCTTCATGCAAAGTACAGAGCTGGATCCAGTTAAGCCAGCATTCTGTCATTGGGCTACCTTTCCCCAGGTGCATCACCTTGCACTTCTTTGCATTGAACTTCAGCTGCCAGACATTGGGCCATCTTTCAAGCCACTGCAGGTCCTTTTCAAGGTCCTGAACCACCTCGGTGCTGTCCACCTCCCACCTAGTTTGGTGCCATCCGTGAATAGGGCAAGCTTACCCTGAATGCCCTCTGCTATATCGCTAATGAATATATTAAATAGGACCGGGCCTAGGACTGAGCCCTACGGCACACCACTAGTGACTTCATTCTCACCCAGCCTCACCCCATTTATTACCATTCTCTGTTTCCTTCCTTTAAACCAGTTTCCTAGCCAATTGACTGTACTTGGGGCTGCACAAAGGCCCTCCATCTTTTTCAACAGTTGTCTGTGTGGTACAGAATCAAAGGCCTTACGGAAGTCAAAAAATAGGAGATACATGCTGTAGATATATAGATACATAGACAGTGTCGGCAGATAAGAGCCTATGGCCCACCCAGTCTGCCCATTTGAGCTTGTAAGTTCAGTTTATGTTTTCCTAGAAGTCTGTTGTCCCTTAACCCTGACCTCCAGAATTCCTTTATGTCTATCCCATGCATTCTTAAATCCCGTGATTGTTTCAACCCCCACCACTTCCTCTGGTAGGGTGTTCCACTTATCCACACTTCTGTGAAGAAAATTCTTCCTCATGTTTCCTCTGAATCGTCCTCCCCAACTTCATCCCATGCCCTCTAGTCCTGGAACATCTTTTAGCTTAAAATAGTGTATTCCTGCACCCTGTTCCTCCTGTAAGATACTTGTATGTCTCTATCATATCCCTCTCCCTCCTCTCCTCCAGGGAGTACATGTTCAGTTCCTTCAACCTGTCCTCATAGGACTTGTGATGCAATTCATGCACCATCTTTGTTGCCCTCCTCTGAACCTTCTCTACCCTGTTTATGTCCTTACGTGGTAAGGTCTCAGGACTGTACAGTGTACTACAGGTGGGGCCTCACTAGTGTCTTGTATAGTGGAATTATGACCTCCCTTTTCCTGCTGGTGATGCCCCTGCCTATGCATCCCAGCATCATATTTGCTTTACCTGCTGCCTTGTCACACTGTTTCCCTACCTTGAGGTCATCAGATGATAACCCCAAAGATCCCTTTCCTGCTTGGCGCATGCTATATTCTCACCCCCAACTGATATATTTGTGCCAGGGTTTTTGTGCCCCATATGCATTATCTTGCACTTCTTTGCATTGAATTTCAACTGCCAAATCCTGACCATTCTTCAAGTTTCTGCAGGTCCCTTCTCATTCTGTCTACACCCTCTGGTGTGTCTACTCTGTTACAGAGCTTTGTGTCATCAGCGAACAGTGAAATTCTGCCTTCTAGGTCCTGCGCAATGTCACTGATGAAGATGTTGAATAGGACCGGTCCCAGCACTGATCCCTGTGGTACCCCACTGGTCACTCTTCCCTCTGTGGAGTGACAGCCATTTACCACCACCCTCTGTGTCCTGCCGCCCAGTCAGTTACCTACCCACCACACTACTATTCTGCCCACACCCATATTCCCCAGTTTGTGTAATAGTCTTCTATGTGACACAGTGTCAAAGGCCTTGCTGAAGTCCAGGTAGGCCATATCCACTGCCCTCCCCTGATCCACCTCCCTAGTCACCCAGTCAAAAATTCAACGAGGTTGGTCTGACAAGACCTCCCCTGAGTGAAACCATGCTGCCTTGGGTCCTGTAGTCCATTGATAACCAGATGTTCCACCAATCTCTCCTTCAGTAGTGCTTCCATGATCTTCCCCACTACCGAGGTGAGGCTGATCGGTCTGTCGTTTCCCGCTTCCTCTTTGTTCCCACTTTTGTATAAGGGGACTACATCTGCTGTCCTCCAGTCTTTGGGTACCTCCCCTGTTTCCAGTGATCGGCTAAACAGGATAGCCAGAGGTTCAGCCACCACCTCTCTTAGTTATTTAAGGACTCTGGGGTGCACCCCATCTGGCCCCATTGCTTTATTAACTCTTTTACTTCCAGTTCCTTCATGACCCTTTCTCATGTAAAGGGACTTGTGTCCATTTCTGCACCATTCTCACCCCTTGTACTCCCTTCAGACCCATTACCCTCCTCTTCCTCAGTAAAGACTGAGCAGAAATACCTGTTCAATATGTCAGCTTTACTATTGTCATCCTCCACACGGCCCCCATCCTCCCCCTTCAGTCTCACTATCCCTCCCTTTGCCTTTCTTTTTTCACTTATGTACCTGTAAAAGGTTTTGTCCCCTCTACCCACTGATTTTGCAATGTGTTCTTCTGTCTGAGCTTTGGCTTCCTTTACTGACCTCCCTGCCTCCTTTTGCTTCTCCTGGTACATCTCCCTATCCTCTTCTGCCTATGTCTTTTGTATTGCCTGAATGCAACCTTTCTGGCTTTCACTTTCTTTGCTACCTCTTTGGAAAACCATAATGGTCTCCTCTTCCTTTTCCTCTTGCTAACCTGCTTAATGCATAATTCTGTTGCTCTTGTAATCCCCATTTTAAATACTGCCCACTGTTCCTCAACGCCTGATTCCTGCCCCATTCCCCTTAATGCCTCTTTCAAGTATCTCCCCATTTTCTCAAAGTCTGCCCCCCCCTAAAATCCAGGTTACGTGTTTTTGTGTGGTTTGGTTCTGCTCTTTCTGTGATTTCAAACCACAATGACTGGTGGTAACTGTTCCTCAGGTGCTCCCCCACTGTTACCCCCATCACACTGTCCCTGTTTGTGAGCACAAGGTCCAGTATTGCTTTCTGCCAAGTTGGTTCCATGACCAGTTGCTTGAGGAAGGCACCCTGAAGAGAGTCCAGGATAAATCTGCTCCTTAGTTGATGCTGCTGCTGGGATGCTCCAGTCCACCTCTGGAATATTGAAGTCTCCAACCAGTACTACCTCCCCCTTGTCTGCCATCCTTTGGATGGCTAGCATCTGCTCCCTATCTGTTTCTTCCTCCTGGGCTGGTGGTCTATAGACCACACCTGTGCAGATGGCTGGCCCAATTTTCCTTTTCAGCTTAACCCACAGTATCTCTCCCCCATTTTGTTCCTCCTGGATCTCTGTGGCCCTTATGTCATTTTTCACATACAATGCCACTCCTCCTCCCTTCCTGCCTGTCCTGTCTCTTCTGAATATGTTGTAGCCAGGTATGGCCATCTCCCAGTCATGGTTATCATTACACAGGTTTCAGTGATGCCACAATGTCCAGGTCTGACTGCACCATGACAGCCTCCAGATCTTCCATCTTGTTGCTAAGGCTCCTGGCATTTGCACACATGGCTTTCCATGATTTGACCTCCTAGACTGTTTCGCTGTTCTACTCCAGCCCCTTCCTTGGTTGTCCTTTATCCCTGGTTCTCCTTGCTGTCTGACCTTCTGCTGAATTTTGCCCCTTTTCTGCCTATCCACCTCTTGGGCACTAATCTTCATCTTTTGCACACTGCTTTGTAGAGATAGCCACTCCTCTGGTTCACTGGTTCCACTGCTACCTGTGGGGGGTGAGCAAGTAGGTACCCTCCTTGCTGGTCTGCCTCCCCCTTTGCTAGTTTAAATGCTTATCAATGTAGCATTTACACTTATCATTGAGTGCTTGGATTCCCCTCCAGGATGGATGCAGGCCATCAGGCTTGAACAATCCTCCATCCCTCCAGGTGGGTCCCCAGTTACCAATGAATCCAAACCCTTCCTCACAGCACCAGTTCTTCAACCATGAGTTAAAGTTCCTGTGCATGCACCCCTATGCTCTCCCTTGCCTCTTGCAGGTAGTACTTCTGAGAAAGTGACAGAAGTAGCTACTTGCTTGAAACCCCTCCCCAATTTCCTAAACTCTTCCTGAACTTCCTTTGGCTCCCCATTTGCCAGGTTATTAGTACCTAGGTGGATAATGACATCCAGCTCACCCTCCCATCTTGTCTTCCCAGTGATCCCCAGGATATTCCTTCCATCCCTCCATGCCGTGGCACCTGGTAGGCACCTCACCTCCCTGTCCTCCCCCTCTTGTGTTTCTAGCTGGATCCCTCTTATGATGGAGTCCCCCACCAGGATTCACTTCCTCCTCCTCTGGGGTCCACTGCTTTCCCCGCTGAGGTCACCTCTTTGGCTAACCTCCACATCCTTTCCTTCCACTTCTCTGGGTACCTCTATTTGGTTGTCCCCGTTTGCCAGTGTGGCATATGAGTTCTTGAGTGGAATAGGATCTGGGATGTGCCTCTGCCTGACCACTCTAACCCTCCCTGAGCCCACTGTCATCCAAGTGCTCCTCGTTCTCGGCATCCTTTGAGGCAGTTGCATTGGACTGGGTGGTCTCTGGATAGAGGTGATGGTACTCCTGACGCAGTTTACTTCTGCTCTGAGTCTGGCTACCTCATCCTGCAGTCAGAGATGCATGCAGATGGGGCAGCACCTCAGTGTCCAGAAGGTCTCTGAATATGGCTGCCTCACAGCCACTGCATTGCTACACCCCACATTATACTGCAATTATACTGCTATTCCACTACTTGTCTGCTACTGAAGCTCTCCTAGTTCCCTTTTATTAATTTACTGTCCTAAAAATCCTGCCACTGATCCTCAGATACTTTTCTTTTAAAAAAGAAAATAAACCAATAAATAAATAAATGAGTCAAAACACTTGTAGTGCTGAGGTGGGCTTCTTCCCCTTATGCCCTCCTACTCCACACCCTTACTATACCCTGTGTTTAGCTCTTGTCAATCAGATTTAACATGGCATATAATTAAGAGTTGGGGGAAGAGGGGGGCGAAAATTTGCAGCAATTAAAGACAGCAAAGAAATACACCACCACTACATTTTAAATTTTCAACAGCCCGAAAACAATTCTAAGTAAAGACAGCAAAGAATGTACAGTGTCACTAAAAGCCCACAATCTAAGTTTAAAAGAAAAATAGCAATTGCCAGTTACTGTAAAGCACTGAATTGAATATGTGTCCTTCCCCTTCTGGCTTCTTCTGAGAAAATAAAACTCACTTGCTACCTCAACTCTGACTAAGCCCCACCTCCAGTTATCACGTAGCTGAGGTCAGAGGCCAGACAATTAACACCCTCACCCAAACTATAGGCAAGTCAGACAAGCCAAGACTAAATTTGCACCAATTAAAGACAGCAAAAAAATACACCACCACTATGTTTTAAATTTTCAACAGCCCAAAAACAATTCTAAGTAAAGACAACAAAGAAAATACAGTGTCACTAAAAGCCCACAAACTAAGTTTAAAAGAAAAATAGCAATTACCAGTTACTGTAAGGCACTGAATTGAATATGTTTCCTTCCCCTTCTGGCTTCTTCTGGGTGGCCCTTGTTCACTTCCTTATTCACCCAGACAAAAAATGTAATCAGGTTTGTCTGGCATGACCTGCCTGCTGTGAACCCGTGTTACTTGCCATCTTGAAGACTATTCTTCTCCAGGTACTCTACTAAGTCCTGCTTGATTAGGGTTTCCATAAGTTTCCCCAGAATTGATGTGAGGCTGACTGGTTTGTAGTTTCTTGTCTCCTCCCTTCTTCCTCCCTAGTGGAGAAGAACCACATCTGCACTTTTCCAGTCACCAGGCATGACCCCCGACTTTAATGAAAGTTTAAAGAAGTGAGCCAAGGGGTCCGCCAGTTCCTCTGTGATCTCTCTCAGTACCCTGGGATGCAGCCCATCTGGCCCTGGAGCTTTATCCATCCTGAGTTGTGCTAGTGCCTCTCTGAATCTTCTGGCAGTAAAGTTTAGCGGATCCAATTGCTGGATCCCTAAATTGGCTCCTTTAATGCCACTGTTAGGCATTTGCCCATCTTGCTCCTTTGTGAACAATGAACAGAAGAAGGTGTTTAGAATGGCAGCCTTCTATCCAGCATCCTCTACTAACTTGTCCCCATCTAAGAGCTGAACAATCCCCTCTCCTTTTTCCTCTTTTCCTGAATATATTGAAAGAACTGTTTGTTCCTGCCTTTGGTTACTGTAGCAATCTTCAGTTCTGCTGACACCTTTGCTAGTCTCACTGATGTCATAGCATCCTTACACTTTTTAGTGAACTCTTCCCATTTTCTGTCACTCTGATCCCTTTTGTAGTTATGGAAAGCTTCCCTTTTGGTCCTAACTGCCTTTTTGACTGGGTCCACTAACCATATAGGTCTTTTATGTTCATTCTATTTTGCCTATCACTTTATGCAGCTTTTTGTAGCCGCTGGTATGGCTAATTTGATTTGTTCCCAGATGATTTTCACTTCCAATGTTTCCCAGATCCTTGCCAGTTTATTATTGACCAATCGTCTCAAACCCTTGAAGCTGGCTTCTCTCAAGCTCAGGACCTCTGTCCTGGAATGAGATCTAGCATCCCCTAGTGCTTTTTCCCCTCTGCTTTAAAGAAGCTAACTTCATCCCGTCCTTATGCCCAAGGACCTTTAATTGACCCTTTTACATCCCCCTCATCTCCCTGTCACCAGCCTCCTCTTTCTACTTCCTCTTTCCCACTGCCTACCCAACCTCAACTGCACACCTTGAACCCTGTACCCTCCCCATGGAACCTCTCCCCCCTTCCCTATCCACCTGTACCTGTCTCTTACTTTCTGGCCTCCCATCCTCACTTTACCAATACAATTGTGACAATCCCACATCTCTGGGTTCTGGCCTATGGATCTCCATACCCTCCCTTATTTTTTATGGTTCACCTGTCATATTTTTATCATATCATATAGTGTTATCTGTACTTGGTTTGACTACTGATGTTATGTGGTCTGTAAATTCATACTTGCTGCCGTATACCCAATATGCTTGTCTGCCATTATATTGTTCTCCTTGAGAGTGGAGCCTTTGTAAATGAGCTCTGAGCTCAAAGGCTGTACCTGAAAATTAAAATAAATAAAGACAGTATAGCACAGTGGTTTAAGGCTCTGAGCTGCAAATCTGGTGACATCCAGCAGACCAGACCTGGGTTTGAATCTTACAGTTTCCACTTGCATGCTGTGGGACCCTGAGCAAGTCACTTAACTTCCCTGTGCTCCCAGGTCACACCTGTAAAAAAGCTTTCTGCTTAGTGTGCTACTCCTGGTTAAACAACTTAAAAAAACATAAATAAAAAAAAATAGTTTGAACCAGATGGAGTTATGGTTGCTAATGGCCAGTGGTTCCCCCACCTCAACAGCAGTGATCACCTCCAAGTTAGTAAGAACCACATCTAGGATGGAGTCCTGTCTAGTCAGAGTGCTGACCAGTTGGGTGAGTAGGCAGTCTTGCAGGGCTTCCACTATGGTCTGACTTTTTGCGGTCCTGGCCATTGGAATATCCCAGTCAACATCTGGCATGTTTAGATCACTTACCGCCATCATAATCCCTTTCAGTGTAATACTTCTGATTTCCTCCAGGAGTTGCTCATCCTTGTCCTCTGCCTGACCTGGGGGCCTGTTGGTTACCCCGAGGTAGACCTTCTTTCCTGATGTTGAGAGAAGCTGAGCCCATAAATATTCTACCTCTTCCTTCTTGTTGCCATCGAGTATTGTGGCTTCAATTACTTCCCGAACATACAGTGCTACACCCCCCCAGCTGTCTTCCTGTCCTGTCTGACGAGGGTGTATCCCGGGATCAAGAGGTACCAATCATTGTCTTCTGTGGGACATCTTTCCATAATGGCCACTAGGTCCATTTGGACATCTGCAATGATTGCCTACAGGTAACTCATTTTATTTCCCAGGGTTCTGGCATTGAAACACACCTCTTTCCAAGACCTTGCCAGAGCACTCTTTGTCCCCTCCTCTGACATCTTCTGTAAGCTTACTATTGGATGGTTCCCCATTAGTCTCTTCCAGGTCCCCTTCTGTTTCCTATGATGATTCCCCTGTTGTGGGTGAGGGTTCCTTGCTTGGAGGGGAAGTGACGGCTAGGTTCCTGTCATAGTTATTCTGGTTGATAGGTTCCCTAGCCCATGCCTCCCCTCACCTAGTTTAAATGCCCAATTAGGATGTCCCATTTCTGTCCAAGTGCCCTCACATGTTCCCATTCAGGTGGAGTCCATCAAATCTGGAGAACTTCCTTTCCCAGACGTCTCCCCAGTCATCAATGAAGCGGAATCCTTTTTCTTGACACCATCCTTTTAACCATGTGTTAAGTTCCTCTATCTCCTTTAGTCTGATTCTGTTATGGCAGTGACCTTTGCCACACACTGAGAGTACCTCAGAGAAAACCAATGAGGTTGTTAGAGTTGCCAGCCTTTTGCCCAGTTTGGTGACGCTGTCCTTGGCCTCTTCCACATTCTGATTCACCTAGTCATTGATTCCAAGGTGAACCGGTACCCCGAGTCCTTTCTCTGCTCTGTCCACAGTCCTCCCGAGGCAATCTGTATCACACTTAGCCAATGCACCGGAGAGGCATCTGACGGTCACACTCATTTGTGGCTGGTCACATAGTTGGGTCTCCAGTCCTTGTACCATCGAATCTCCCACAACAAGCACTTGTTTGTGATTATTTTTGCTGCTTTTTCACTTCCAGCCCCTGGATGCCATGTCTCTGTTCTACCCTGTCCTCTCTAATGACACACTGTCGTCCCCTCCCCCCAGCAGGGTCAGGATCCTGCATCCCTGCCAGGGGTGCAAAATAATTTGCAGTTGAGAGGGCAGAGGGCAGGAATGGGACCTTGTTCATCCTTTCCACCTTGCTCCTCCCTCCCACAACCACTATCAACCCCTCTGGGCTGGAGGACTTTTGAGGGAGTGGGCATGGTGGAGGAGTACTCCAGCACAGCTGGTGCTGCAGCCTGGCTATTTCCTTCCATGTCACATCCAGCTGCAACCTAAGCTCATTTAGAGTAATACATATGGGGCAGCGACCCACCCTCCAGAGAAGTCCCCTGGAAAGGAGTGCTCTGCAGCCCTGGCAACTAACCACATCCATGGGTTTAGCAACTTACTTTGTACTGGAAAGCAAAAATCTACACAACAGCCTCCTCTATGCTGCTCCTTTTCTGGCGGTTCCTTTCCAGATGCTCAGGTTAGGACATTTCCTTGCCTATAGACTCCTCACTACCCTGCACTGAATCTATTTTTACCAGCTGTTGATTTGGCTATAAGGAGGGCTATTACAAGGAAGGCCAATCATTCATCCTTGTGTTCCTGCCCTTTCTGCCTCTCTTACAGGACGTTCCTGCTGTCAGACAGGCTGCTTCTCTATAGGAAGTTCCCACTGTCACTCAGGCTATCAGTGTCTATATGATTATGACAGGAACCCTGGTGGGAGGCTGGGAAAGTGCACTAACTTGGTCCATTAGCAAGTAATGTGCTCAGAACAACTGCTGCTGCTTAGATCTGCAGGCTGGGAAGTGTTGGTCTTTGGAAGGCTGCTTCTGTGGGAATTAAGGGAAAAAGCAGAGCAGCAAGGCTGTTACTGCTGTTTGTTCCAAGTGCACTGCCTCTTAGCTGAGCTCTGATCTGGCGGTCACTTTGCTTAGCTCGACTGACTTGCAGTCAGACACTTCGGTTGCCTCCTGCCTTGAGGTGTACTTGAGTAAGGGCTGTCTTCTGTGTCAGAAAAACTGTTTGCTGCTGGTGTCACGAACTATCAGTGGCACTGCACCGACAGTTATTGATTTGCTGTTCCTGGGTACACTCGGGTATTTAAAGCCTGTGTGCTGTTTGAATCTGGTGCTGAATTTGCGATTGACCCTTGTTACTGTGACATCAGCACTCACTTGGTCTGTTAGTGAGTGCTGCATTCTGAACAACCCAGAGTACTATTTAACATTCAATGTAGTTATCTAAAAATCTGGTATATGCATAAAGCTCATAGTGCCAAGTTGAAGAAACAAAAACAGATGCCTAAATGTCATTATTTAGTTTTCTTCCCTCCCCCCTACTCCTCACTCTACCAAAGGTTTTAAGCTTTTTAGTTAGTGCAGCTGAGTCCATGTCTGTTACTGAATCTTCTGCTTCGGCAGATGGGTCCTGCTGTGAGGATGGGGCTGAAAAGACATCTCAATCTTCTCCCACATCACCGCAATCTCTGTTAAATGCCAGAACTTCAAACAAATTGTGTAAGTTCACTGGGTCTGTCCTGGACTGTTTGGATTTAGGTTGTAAGTACAGAAAAAACAGCTCTACCGCTGAACGAGGGTGTTCAAGTCAGAAACATAAGCAAAACAGAACAAGACTCAGCACGCCTCAACTAGGCATAAAACACTGGCATAATTGATTAAAGCAGACACCACAAAAAGCCTCGAAGTCTCAAAGGCTCAAAACAATACAAGGAAACTCACGACCGGTTTCGTGCTAACTGCACATCGTCAGGGGGTGGTGTCTTGTAAGAAACATACATGTATAAATAGGGTAGATTTAAAGCTACATACATCATGTTGGCAATGGTCAGCATGTATAAACAATTATGCTTGCCACATTCTTTTAAACACATAAATATCAACAGAATTTATATATATATATATATATATATGTGTGTATATATAGTTTGGCCCAGCAGAAATTGTGAAACAGTACATACAAACATAGAAAGCAGAGCTAGCTGGATACAAAAATCCTGATCTATAATTACATACACAGTTAGTAAAAAATTCAGCAGCACTAATGATATCTATATCAGAACAAAATAATAAAATCCCAAAATACAATACTAGACAGGAAATCAGCTCCCAGCCATCAGGATACACCGATATGTTCCATGTCAAGGAATTATCACTCATCAGCTTAATCTGTAAGAAACAACAAACAACATGGTAAGACAACACATATGCATGGAGGAAATGTGAGACAAAAGTACAATAATTATAAATACTGAAGGATAAGGAGGAAACAGAAAAGAAGGTCAGGATAAAAAAGGAAGGAAGGGAGGGGCTGGGGAAGTGGGAAAGGGGTTGGTTTGGGGGGAAGGGAAGAAGTGAAAAAAATGAGAAAAAGGGAAGAGAAAGAAGGGAGGGGATGGGGAAGGGAAAGGAGGGGAAGGGGATGGGGAAGGGAAAGGAGGGGAAGGGGATGGGGAAAGGAGGGGGATGGGGAAGGGAAAAGGAGGGGAAGGGGATGGGGGAAGGAGAAAGGAGGGGGAAGGGGATGGGGAAGGGAAAGGAGGGGGAGGGATGGGGAAGGGAAAGGAGGGGGATGGGGAAGGGGAAAGGAGGGGGAGAGGGATGGGAAGGGAAAGGATAGGGGGAGAGGGATGGGGAAGGGAAAAGAATGGAGGAAGGGGAAGGGAAGGGGAAAGGATGGAGGAGGGATGGGGAAGGGAAAGGAGGGGGATGGGGAAGGGGAAAAGGAGGGGAAGGGATGGGGAAGGGGAAAGGAGGATGGGGAAGGGGAAAGGAGGGGAAGGGATGGGGAAGGGAAAGGAGGGGAAGGGGATGGGGAAGGGAAAGGAGGGGAAGGGATGGGGAAGGGAAAGGAGGGGGGATGGGGAAGGGGAAAGGAGGGGAAGGGGATGGGGAAGGGAAAGGATGGAGGGGAAGGGGATGGGAAGGGAAAGAATGGAGGGAAGGGGATGGGAAGGGAAAGGATGGAGGGGAAGGGGATGGGAAGGGGAAAGGAGGGAAGGGGATGGGGAAGGGAAAGGAGGGAAGGGATGGGGAAGGGAAAGGAGGGGAAGGGGATGTGGAAGGGAAAGGAGGGGATGGGGGAAGGGAAAGGAGGGGAAGGGAAAGGAGGGGAAGGGATGGGGAAGGGAAAGGAGGGAGAGGGATGGGGAAGGGAAAGGAGGGAAGGGATGGGAAGGGAAAGGAGGGGATGGGGAAGGGAAAGGGGGAAGAGGGATGGGGAAGGGAAAGGAGGGGAAGGGGATGGGGAAGGGAAAGGAGGGGAAGGGGAAAGGAGGGGGGGATGGGGAAGGGAAAGGAGGGGAAGGGATGGGGAAGGGGAAAGGAGGGGGATGGGGAAAGGGAAAGGAGGGGAAGGGGAGGGAGGGAAAGGAGGGGAAGGGATAGGGAAGGGAAAGGAGGGGATGGGAAGGGAAAGGAGGGGAGGGAGGGAAGGGAAAGGAGGGGAAGGGATGGGAAGGGAAAGGAGGGGATGGGGAAGGGGAAAGGAGGGGAAGGGGATGGGGAAGGGGAAAGGAGGGGAAGGGGATGGGGAAGGAAAGGAGGGGATGGGGAAGGAAAGGAGGGGAAGGGAGGGGAGGGAAGAGGGGAAGAAAAAGGGATGGGGAGGGAGGGAAAGGGAAATGGGAAGGGAAAGAATGGAGGGAGGGGAGGGGAAGAAACGATGAGAGATGAAAAAAGTAATACTAATACTATTATCTAGACTGTAAACAAGTTAACAGTTCAATCTTGTTGTTCAAACCTGGGGCCGTAAGGGCCCCCAAAAGTGTAAATACAAAAATATTCTCTATACTTCAGTTAAGCATCTAAATCTCCACCTCGAGGTCCCAATTTCACAACCTGTATGCCACAAAAATCTGAAAACATGTTCCAGGTGTTTGGTACTGTTCTTGTCACAGTGAATGGCAAGTGCACTTCTAGAGTCATTATTAGTAATGGATCTTAGATGTTCACCCATTCGTACCTTCAATGGTTGTGTGGATTTGCTTACATAAAAGCACCACATTGACATGTAGCCAAATAGACTACATTTGAGGTACTACAAGTGATAAAATCCCTAATCTCATCGATTTTAACACTATTACAGCTGGTGAAGGTATTGCATTTAAGTACAGATCTACAAAATTTACAATTACCACAGCTCTGCATACCATGAGAAAGGCGGGGAAGGGGAGGACGATTTTTGTCACCACTCAGATCAGATGGCCCAGTATAACTATGGACTAATCTGTCCTGCAAGTTAGGGCTTCTCCTATAAACCATTCTAGGTTTGTAGCGGGTGACCTCTGACAAAAATGGGTCACCTGACAAGATATTCCAATTGGTCTGGATGATATTCTCGATTGCTTTTGAATGTCTATTATAAGTAGTAACAAAATTGGTTCTATGTACTTTCTGTTGTTTGAACTTAGGTTTCAAAAGTCCAATCTCTCTGTACAAGCTACTTCTCTATAGGCATTGTTACGACGCCGTAAGGATAACCCCTTTCCAAAAATCTATACATAAATCCAAACCGTAGGTAATAAAATCCACATCATTACTACAGTTATGTCTGACCCTTAACATTTGTGCCTTAGGTATATTGGGTACCAAATGGTATGGGTGGCAACTCGATGCAAGCAATAATGAATTCCTATCGATCTCCTTTCTGTACAGTCTAGTACTAAGGCTACCATTCTCTTCCTTAAAAATACTTACATCTAGAAAAGAAGCCGAGTGGAGATCCTGTTGTACTGAGAATTTCAAATTCTCATAGCTAGTTTCTAAATAGTTGACAAACCTTTGAAGTTCATCCAGAGTGCCACGCCACACCATAAAGATATCATCAATATAGCAATGCCAAATGTCAATGTTGTCATAAAATGGGTTAGTTTCTGTATCATAGGCCCAAATAGAGATTAGCGTAATTGGGTGCAAAAGTTGCACCCATTGTTGTTCCTTTAACATGTAAATAAAAAATGTCCTGAATAATGAAATAGTTTTTAGTCAAAACATGTTCAGCACATTCTAAAAGAAAATTATTTTTACCATGAGTCAATTGTGCATCCAAAGACCAATAATAGCCTAATGCACTAAGACCACCATCATGAGGTATGTTAGTATACAAAGAAGCTATGTCCATGGACACCAGGTACCATTCGGGTTCTATCTGCATATCATTTAAGATATCCAGCAATTGACCTGTGTCCCTAATAAATGATGGTAAGGTTGTCACATAATTTTTTATGTGATGAACCACATATTTGGATAGTGGTTCTAGTAATGAGCCTATACCCGCCACAATAGGTCGACCGGAAGGGTCCCACAAATTCTTATGGATGTTTGGTAACATATAAAAACTAGCTAATACTGGATTGGCTACATCTAGAAACATAATCTCACTGTGTTCAATTAACCCTTCATATTCAGCTTCAAAAAGAAATATGTCAATTTGTTGTTTAAAAACCATAGTAGGATCAGCATTCAGTGGTTGGTAAAAAATTACATCATTCAATTATCTCTTGGCTTCAGTTATATAATTTGATGTATTCTTCACCACCACTGATCCACCTTTATCTGCAGGTTTAATAGTAAGATTGACATTTTGTTCCAAAATTTTAAGTGCCTCAGTTTCCACTTTTGAAATGTTAATGAAGGTGGATGGAGAATCTTAGTCAAGGAGAGTTCTAACTTGTCTCTCACAAATGTTTTCAAACACTTTGACTGCATCACTGTAAGGTGGCATAAAAGTGGATGGGGGTCTAAAATGGCTTATCTCCACTGTAGCCGATGGTATGTCTAAGACCTCCCAATTGTGTCAATCGGTCCTAGACCCATGTTGGTTTTATTGAAAAATGCCTTTAAGTTCAAATTTCTAGTAAAACAATGTAAATCCAAGTACAATTTGAAATGCTTAGCATCTTGTGTCGGTTCGAACGATAGTCCCTTCTGAAGAACTACAAGCTGATCTGCATTCAAAGTAACATCAGAGATGTTAATAACAATATTCTGAGCTGATTTCCTGTCTAGTATTGTATTTTTTGGATTTTATTATTTTGTTCTGATATAGATATCATCAGTGCTGCTGAATTTTTGCTAACTGTGTATGTAATTATAGATAGGGACATTTTTATCCAGCTAGCTCTGCTTTCTATGTTTGTATGTACTGTTTCACAATTTCTGCTGGGCTGAACTATATGCACATATATATTTAAAGAAATTCTGTCAATATTTATGTGTTTAAAAGAATGTGGCTAGCATAATTGTTTATACATGCTGACCATTGCCAACATGATGTATGTAGCTTTAAATCTACCCTATTTATACATGTATGTTTCTTACAAGACACCACCGACGATGTGTGCAGTTAGCACAAAACCGGTCAGGAGTTTCCTTGTATTGTTTTGAGCCTTCGAGGCTTTTTGTGGTGTCTGCTTTAATAAATTATGCCAGTGTTTTACACCTAGTTGAGCTGTGCTGAGTCTTGTTCTGATTTGCTTTTTTTGGGGGGGGGGTTAGGTTGACCTTGTTTTTTCCTTTGCCTTGCCACCTTGTGAATGGCCTCAGTTTCTGAGGTGGTAGGTGATGGCATGTGTGAAATTTTAGATCTGATAAAGCTAGACTCTTGAGGGTCTACTGGGGCTTGCAAATTGGGGAGAGCTTCTTGCACAACCATAGAGTCTGAATTTTGTTTTGGAATTATAGTAGTGTCAGGCTACACTTCTATTGTAGTCTCATCTACCAGTGGGGCAATTCCCACGGAGTGAAGGCATACAGGAACTTCCAACGCAGAACTATATTATTAGGTGATTCTGTTGAAGCATCCTTCTGACCATGTGAAGACCGAGTAGAAGGGCCATGAGTTTGTGATGTGTTGGAAGGGGGTTTGTTTTGGGGAGTAATTATAGGAGGGGACGGGGGGACAGATCCCCCCCAACATTTCGTCATTGCAGTCTTGAATAACTTACTGTAAAATCTTCTTATGGTTGTGTCCCTCACAACAATTACACCAAAGTTACCCCGAGTCCCTGATTTTTGTACTGTATTAACATAGAAATTTTGTTCTGCAAGATTTATTTCATCACTCCATTGTGAGCTGCCCAATGACAGGATCAGAAAGTGTGCCCATCCTCTTCACACAAGTTACATCCGAATATGATTTTTACAAGATTTGCTGGTGTGGCCTACTTCCATGCACAACCCACATCATTATTTGCAAACCCACACGACAAGCACAGAACATATCAGCTCACTAGCCTTAATAACGAGAATACCCCCATTGACCTTGCCCACTCATTCAAATACCTAGGCGTGACCCTTGACAGCACTTTATGATATGCTACCCATGTTGAGCATGTTGCCAAAGCTTTCAATACCAGAACTGGGCTCATTCACAGACACAAGCACTGTATAATGGCTGAGGCACTCTGGTTAGCAGTAAATAGTGCTACTATCTCCATAATAGGTTATAGCCTGGCAGTCTATGGTGCAGCATCTGTTACCACCCTGAAAAGGATTACAACAGCCTGAAATAAAGCCTGTAGGCTAATTATAGGATCCCACTGGCTCATGCATACTTGTGACCTGTACGCACAAATGAAGTGGCTTCATCTCAAAGGCAGGTTGAAGTACCAGACCTGCCTACTTGCTAAAAAAAAAAACATCCTTAGCCCTAACCCTCCCTGGTGTCCAAACCCTTCTACTGTAAGCACTATGTCCAATCTCTGACATACCAGGGGAGCCAATAGGCAACCATTTAAGGTCCCTTTCTGTTTCATGCCGCAAGGCAAAGAGCATTTGTGTACTGTGCCCCCAACTGGCTCAACTTCCTCAACTGTGACATCCTTGCTGAATCAAAGCTTAGCCCTTTTAAACACAAGCTACATTTGCACCTCTTTGCACTCTGTGGCTGTGACTGTCCCATATAGCAGGAATTGGTAGTACGCATCTTAGTCCAAAAGACGCACTTAGCTGCTAGTCTGCCTGCCCCGAAGCACTTCCCCCTTCACCATCTGTACTGCTACCCACCTCATACAACCCACGCACACCTTCCCTCTAGACCCCAGGTCCCTCTTCTTCCACCCACCCTGCCAGTGGACAAAGCCTCCGTTAGCTGCTTGCGTTGATGACAATCTACTCTGTTTTTTCTTTTCTATAACTGCTTATTTGCAACCTTTTCCTGCCTGAGTCTTCCTGATTTGCATTTCACTTGTCTGAATCTGATTTGTACACTGTGTAACAGCCTTACAAAATTGTAACTGTATATGTACCCATGTGACTTCATCAATCCAATGTGACAGGAAGTCCTGCCACTCTTAGGGACCGACCTTTTCTTAAATCTGTTGTGACAGTTCTTATATTTCTTAGCCTAACCTATCCTTTACAATTTCTAGTCCATAAGATTGGCCACCTATGGGCACCCCTTCCCTTTCTTGACTATGCTATAGTGTCCTCTTTAATTTTCCTTTTCCCTTTCAGGTCCTCATACAGGGAGGTTATTGTTGTGACCTCCAAGTGTATGTAAAAAAGGTTGTGTTTTTTGTTGTTGGATTTAGTAAGTAATAGCAGTATGTCATAATATACCTTATAATTATTAAACCTGTAAATGTTGAAAATACCATGGCACTAGGTGATTTTGATAATGGTAAAAAGTACTAGGTGACGATTATAGAAATTAAGTTAGTTGTGCTATTTAAAATGCATGTAAATTGCTGTAAACTGAACTAGTCTGAAATTTCATGGTGATTTGCATATATCCCATGATGCTGTGCATTATGGAAGTATGTATACTTGCTTGGTTTACTTGGTTTACTTGGTTAATTT
This sequence comes from Neoceratodus forsteri, assembly GCA_016271365.2. Taxonomy (NCBI): domain Eukaryota; kingdom Metazoa; phylum Chordata; order Ceratodontiformes; family Ceratodontidae; genus Neoceratodus; species Neoceratodus forsteri. The sequence continues at coordinate 156,948,882 of CM057458.1, read as the reverse complement.
GAGAAAAAAGAAGGCTGAGGCCCATCTAGATTTTCTCCCCACGTACAGTGGGAACATTTAGAGTTATAATCTTACTGTTAACCATTATCTACTCCCTTTTTAAATGATTCAATGTTAACTGAATCCACTAATTCTTGTGGTAGTCTGTTCCATAATTTCGGTGCCCTTAATGAAAAGAAATTTAGTCTTAGATTAGTTTTAGCTTTAGGTACCATGAGTTGTTTAGTGTGGCATCTTGGGACAATATGTCAAGTATCATGAGCTAATCCACATTTATTCATCAAATCAGGGTTTTAAGAAGCTTATATATTAACAATAAATCCCCCCTATCCCTTCTTATCTGTAGAGAGTGTAAACCAGTACATGATAATCTGGATTTATAAGGTAATTTAGCTAATCTAGGAATCATTCTAGTTGCACGTCTCTGAACTCTTTCTAAATGATCAATATCTGTTTTTAGATGTGGGTTCCAGAAGGGGGACCCATAATCAATAAGAGGTCGAACACATGATCTATAAAGGGCCATCATGCACTGTTCAGATTTATTTAAAAGATCATTGGATTTGTCTTAATAGACCATTAGCAGAATTTGCTACTTGTGTACAGTGATTATTTGGAGACAGTTTAGTGTTGATTAGAACACCCAAGTCCCTTTCCACACAAGATGATTTCAATAATGAGTTATAAATGAAATATTTATTTCGGGGATTATGGAGTCCAAAATGCAGGATGACACACTTGTCCACATTAAACTCCATCAAATTGTCAATAGCCCATTTTTCAATCATCTTTAGATCAGAGTTCAATGAGTTAAATTCTGATGAGTTATTTACTAGACCCCCAAGCTTCAGTCATCAGCAAATTTAGACAACCAGTTGTTATTTACTACCTGCATATCACTTATGTAAATAAGAAACAGAACCGGACCTAACACCGAGCCTGTGGCACACCACTAGTGACTGCCCCTAATTGAGACTGTTGGTTATTTAATACTACTCTCTAGGTTCTATTTGTCAACCAAGCAGAAACCCAGTTGATTAGTTGGTCTGAGAAACCGAATAGATGCATTTTATTAATCAAAATGCTATGAGGTACTTTGTCGAAGGTCTTACTGTAGTCTAATAGGATAACATCCATTTAATTTTTGTTATCCAGGCTCTTGCTAATATTATTGTAGAATGAGATCAAATTAGTTGTACAAGAATGGTTCTTCCTAAATCCATGTTGGGTATGATCAGTAATTTTTAATTCAATCGTTTCTTTTTCGAGAAATGATTTGATCAATTTTTCCATTATTTTACAAATTATAGAGGTAAGGCTTATTGGGCGATAGTTCTGAACTATAGATCTACTACACTTTTTATAAATTGGCGTAACAAAAGCCATTAACCGATCTAAAGGAATTTCCGCTTTGTGAAGTGATTTGTTGAATATTAATTTTAAAGGAAGTGCTAAAGCCTTAGCAGTTTGGGTTAAGAATCTAGCATTAATTTGATCTGGACCTGGGCTTGTAGTTTTCCTTAGATTTGTTAATAATGGCAATATGTCTGATGCCTTAATATTATATAAATGAGTTAATTTCGTATTAGATGCTATAGATTTTTTGGGTACAAAAGAATCTTTTTTTGGAAAAACTGAACAAAAATAAGTATTAAAGAGATTAGCTATATCTATATCTGATTGTATGGTACTACCGTCATGAGTTAATGGCCCTATCTTATGCAAACTACCTTTTTTGTTATTTAGATATGAAAACAAAGACTTGTATCCATCCTTAGTATGTGCCAGCTTGAATTCTAATTTTATTTTAGCCTGTTTAATCATGTTTAAGTTTTTGTAAAGTTTTTTTATACTGAAGAAAAGTTTCATTTTTATTGTTGCTAAGAGTATTTTTTAATTTCTTGAACAGTTTTCTTTTTTTTTAATTTGTAACCTAATAGGTTTATTAAACCATCTAGGTATTCTACCCTTTCTATTGTATTTGTTTTTAATTGGAACATATTTCTTTTCTAATAAATAGATTAAATCTTTTAGTACAATCCAGGCCTCATTTGAAGAAAGTGCCTGAAAAACCTTATCCCACTGATTTTTTTTGATTTCCCTATTTATACTGTTGTAGTCTGCACTGTCATAGTTTTTATATGTTGACTTGTTAGATACATTATATTTTGCTCCCATTAAATCAAACAAGGCAGAGAAATGATCACTGTTGCCCAGAGGATCCAAAATTTGCATATTGGATATTTTGTGACTAATATTAGTGATAAGGAGGTCCAAAATATTAGTACCTCTAGTAACGGACAAAATTAGTTGAACTAATCCATTGTCTGTCAATACAGATAAAAATTCACAATCATGGTTGTTATTTCCTGAATTTGTGGACCAATCTATTTGAGGCATATTGAAATCTCCCAATAGTATTGCATCCTTTAGACTTGAAAAATGGGTAAGATCATTCATTAGAGCTTTCCATGTATTACAGTCACATGCTGGGGGGTTATAACAATTTCCAATTGTTATTTGTTGGAGTCCCTGAGGTTGTACTACTACCCATATACTTTCTGAGTCATTTGGGGCTGGAATTTCAAAGGAGGGAATATCATCTCTAATTTATAGACATACCCCCTCCCCTTTTTTGGACTCTGTTTTTGTGATAGAGTCGATAGCACATTAAATGTTGGCTCCACTGGGAATGAGAGTCCCACCAAGTTTCAGTCACTGCAATTATAGCTAAATTCAATAATTTACTTTTTGCTTCCAGTTCTGAAAGTTTAGACATATTAAGAGAACGAGCATTTAACGACAGAATTTTAAAAGTTGTTGGTGACTGTGTCTTAGATTTAATTAGAGACGTGGGTTGATTCCCATTCTCCCCTTTTTTATTAGTTTAAATGATTATTTATGATGTTCAGAAAGGATTTGCCCAACATAGTACTGCCTCTTCTACTCAAATGTAAACCATCCCAACAATACAAGGTATGATGTTGTATTTCTTTGAAACTTGATTTGTTGCCAATGCCCTTTGGGGTAACCCTTTTTTTCAGTGTTTCTGCACTGAGGTTCTTTGTTTTTAGCTTGTTTTGGTTTTTTTCCTTTTGAGCCCCCACTACCCAAGTAAATGGGGCCCACATAGGGATGAAGGATTTTCACTGAAAAGTGATTAGATCAGAAGTCAGTGTCAGTAAGTGCTGGCTAAGTGCAGAGAAAGGACATACACAGTCTGTTGCTACAAACTGAAGTACTGAAGAAGGAATATGCCATTGCTGAAGGTTATTTGCTGTATTTTGAATAAACATCACACAGCGATTGTGTGTTGAACTTGAAGTTCAATGTCTGGTCCATCTGTTATCCCACAACCCCTCCACAGACTTGGTGTCAGAAGTGGGTAACTTGCCAGAAGCATCTGGACTGGCCAAAGAGGGATGTTTTCTGGTGGATATCATGCAGATATCCCAGGTGGACCAATGCACCAGGAGTTGCTGGAGAAGAAAGTCTGTGGAGTTCTGGCCAGAACCATGGCTGACAGACAGAGAGAAGCTGCTGCCTGGACTAGACCTGGGAGCTCAGAGGAAGGCCAAGCCTGAAGACAATGAAGAGATGCAGGTCGAGGCAGAATGGAGATGTGAGAGACAGCACCAAGGAGGTGGAGACCCTGATGAGGATGATCCACTGGATGAGTGGGCAATGGCTTGAGGCAGACCAACTGCACTGAGAGGTGGAGTACTGGTGCTAGGTGCTTGAGAGGTTCCTGCTGCAGAGTTTGGATAGAGAGTTGGGGAGGATTTTCATGGTCTCAGTTTGAGGAGGACCCCCTGCCTGAGCAGGATATTCCTTTGTTTCTTATGTTCCCAGGATATTACCTGCTGGAGGTTGGAGATGCAAGTATGGAACTTGAAAGTGAGACCCCAGGTAAGACTGTGCCTAGTGATATTGTGCTGGGTTGAAGACTCCAAGCAAGCAAGAAAAAAACAATGAGGCTGAAGGGACTTCTTCTTGATTTGATGCAGCTAAATCTATTAACAGTATTGACTGGGGGTATACTGCAGGCTAAAGATGCTAATATTACCAGAATGCTAAAGTACATTAAGATCAAGGAGGTGGTACATGTGCTTTATTTTTTTTTTATGAAAAACCTACAAAAGAGGCGGTGGGTGGAAAATGGATTGGAACCTGTGTTGGGGTCACACCAAAAGAGTGTCTGCCCTCAGGTGTCTGTATCAGTAGCAAGTGAAATGAATCAAGAGACATAGTGGGTTTATGTAGAGGGGTTGAACCTAGGACTGGGCCTCTGCTTAAAACTGACATGTCTGGTGGGGTTGGAGCAGGTAATTACTCACCCCAGAGAAAGTCTTTCTATGGTACTGAACTTTATAGCCATCCAGATTTTTGGTTCAGAAATGTGACAGACTTTCCCTAAAAGGAGATGGGAAGGTACTGTTAGTCTCTATTGAGAAATGTGTTAATGCCTCAGGGCAAAGAATGATGATATCCATTATGTTTAAGATGGGATGTTTTTCATTAATAGGGATCTGAGACAGAGCTTCTGAAGATGGATGGGTGGAAGCTCCATCCCTTCATGGGACAGGAAGATGGTAAGCAGTCTACAATAACTGCTTCCCTCTTAAGGTGAGGGATATGTGACATGAAGCTCCTACCACTCTTGAGGACTGACCTTTTCTTAAATCTGTTGTGACAGTTCTTCTATTTCTTAGCCTAAGCTATCCTTTACAATTTCTAGTCCATAAGATTGGCCACCTATGGGCACCCCCTTCTCTTTCTTGACTATGCTATAGTGTCCTCTTTAATTTTCCTTTTCCCTCTCAGGTCCTCGTACAGGGAGGTTATTGTTGTGACCTCCAAGCGTATGTAAAACAGGTTGTGTTTATCGTTGTTGGATTTGGTATGTAATAGCACTATGTCATAATCTATCTTATATTTATGAAACCTGTAAATGTTGAAAATACCATGGCACTAGGTGTTTTTGATAATGGTAAAAACTACTAGGTGACTATTATAGAAATTAAGTTAGTTGTACTATTTAAAATGCATGTAAATTGCTGTAAACTGAACAAGTCTGAAATTTCATGGTGATTTGCATATATCCCATGATGCTTTGCATAATGGAAGTATGTATGATGTTGTATTTCTTTGAAACTTGATTTGTTACCAATGCCTAGGGCTGTATTATTTTCACAGTCGTCACAGAATTCACGAATTCTGTGAAATTCCACCCATACCGTGAAAACTGGAGTTTGCTATTTTATACAAAGCGGCTATCTCTTCGCCACTCCATGACCCCAATAATGGTGTTCCTTTTTCCTTCAGGGAGTGTTTCTTGTTTATTTAATGTATAGCACAGGAACACTTTTGGGTAAACAGCAGTACAAGCTGCAGCATGAGCTCTGAAGATAGATCAGGAACATTATTGGGCTGGGAGAGAGAGAGAGAGAGAGAGAGAGAGAGAGAGACTGCACTTTTGTCAGTTTCAGTGGCTCTTTCTCCCCTCTGCTTTTACGGGTAAACAGCAGTACAAGCTGCAGTGAGAGATCCAGGAGACAGCTCAGGAACACTTTCGGGAGAGAGAGAGAGAGAGACCGCACTTTTGTCAATTTCAGTGCCTCTCTCTTTCTCCTTCATTTTTACAGGGTAGATGGCAGTAAAAGCTCTAGCGTGAGCTCAGGAACACCTGGAAGAGAGAGAGAGAGAGAGACACCACTTTTGTCAATTTCAGCATCTCTCTCTCTCTCTCTCTCTCTCTCTCTCCCCTCCATTTTTACAGGGTAGATGGCAGTAAAGGCTGCAGCGTGAGCTCCTGGAGACAGCAGAGGATTTAAACTACGAGCAGGCAAGGTTTGAATACGAATTAAAAATATGTTTTAAAAAATAAATCAAGGCTTTACAATGTGCCGTGAAATAACTGATTTTTTTCCCGCAATTGTGCCGTGAAACTTTTCTCTTTTCACCATGAAAAAATTACAACCCTAATTATGTTACAATGGATCTGATCATTTCAGGACAGCGTGTGCTGTTTTCATATGTATACTGTACAATCACCATAGTCAATATTCAATCGGCTACACCTTACAAGACAAGATACTAGGGCACTAGGCCAGAAGTTTGACATCCATCTCGGTCAATTAAACTAGAGGGCGGGGAGGAGGCACAGGCACCCAGCACAACACATGGGTTGCCATCTGCCCCTTCCCCATCAATTTCTTACAACAATCTGTCAGTAAAGCAATATAAACATACAGTCAAGAGCAATGACCATCATATTTCCATCCATCAGGTACCTACACCAACAACAGTCCCTGTCAACCAATCGGGTGCAGGAACAGGTCAGGGTTCCAACAGAAACACCAGAGATCATACCTCCATATAGCAGCATCTCAGCCCACAAAGCCACACAAAACCTACAAAAAACAAAGCCCCTTGGGGCCTCCCTCAGCATAGGCAAAATAACCACCCAGGTGGTTCAATAGTTCAGGAATGGAAGGTAATGTGCATCAACGCACTTAGCCTTTCAAACAAAATCCCTGAGTTTTCCACCATTATAGCAAAGAAACAACTGGATTGGGAAGCAATCGCTAAAACATGGTTCTCTGATAACCACACCGGGGATATTAGCATACCCGGCTATACACTTTTTTGCAAGGACCAGAAAAATAAGAGAGGAGTGGGGATTGTGGTATATGTCAAGGAAGGAATAACAGCAACAGAAATTCAGCAGGAACACAGCAATGCAGAAGCCCTATGGGTCACTCTAGGAGCTGGGGGAAGGTCCCCTATCTGCCTACGCATCATGTATTGGCCCCCAGCCCAGGACTCTGAAGTTGAAAAGGAGCTCCTTGAGTCCATTCACTCAATGGCTAACAAAGGGGAGCTGCTTCTGGTTGGGGACTTTAATCTAACAGACGTAGACTGGTTCATGTGCACAGCTTCCACACAAAAGAGCAGAGAATTTCTCATCACTCTTAAGGAAGCTGGGTTGAACCAACTAGTGGACTCACCCACCAGGGATAGAGCAATCCTGGACCTAGTTCTCACCTACAGCCCCAGAATATCCAACGTCCATGTCGGCATCGATCTGGGAGCCAGTGATCATAAGTCTGTCTGGTTACAAATCAATAATATAGTGGTTCTGGGACACACCAGACTAAAGGTTATCGACTTCAAAAAAGCAGACTTCCAGAAAATGAGATCCAGCTTTAAAGCACTGCTGAGAGACAGATCTTCAGGGGATGTAGAAGCTCGCTGGGAAAACTTAAAAGACTCACTGAATGTGGTAACAGCAGACTGCACAAAGCTAGCAACTAAATCTAAAGGAAACCCCCCTTTGGTTTACTAGAGAGGTAGTACTAAAGATTAGAGAAATGAAACAAGCCTTTAGGCAGTTCAAGGAGTCAGAGGGAAGGGGATACGGAGCTCTACAAGGAGAAGCTTGAGGAGGCTGGAAAGGCTATCAGGTTAACAAAAGCCCAAATGGAGGAAAGAATAGCACTGGGAAATAAGAAGGGGACAAAACCCTTTTTATGTAACCCCCCTGTTGGGGGCTTATGTATGAGCCCCAGAAAAGGCTGCATTTTGTCTGGGGTTTTGGTCCCAACCCCATTCTTTTTTTTTGTTTTCCTGGCTTGCCCCTGTGTCCTGGTCTTCTTCTGCCAGCCCCCGCATGGTTTAAGACAGAGTAGCAGGGCCTGAGCAGCTGTAGTGTGGAGCCACCGGTTTTAGCAGTGGCAGTAGTGCAATTTCATTTCAGACTTTCGCCGCTGTTTTGGCTGACCTCTCCAGTGGTACCGGTCTCGAGGCAGGCTAAGCTAAGGAAGGGACTGGGACCAGTGGCGGGAACAGAGAGGAAGCGGGAAAGTGGCAGGAGTATTTTTTGTGAGCACTAATTGTGCTCGAGATACTGAGAACTGCCTCATTAATATTCATGAAGTGACTCATGAATAAAGATAAGCCGGGAACCTGTCTAGAGCTGGGGCACAGAGTGAGCACTAGTGACAGGCTGGAAAGGGAAAATGATTAAATAAATAAAGCATTGATGTGAAAGGGAGAGGCTGCCAGTCTGTGGGAAAGTATATAAATCAAAGTTTACACAGACTGCAGCCATGAAACAGAGTTAAGACACAGTTTAAACTGCAATGGGATTATGTGTGGCTGCCTAGGGGCAACACGAAATGGCAGCAGTGATTGGCAGAGGTCAGGTTAAAATGGTTAAATAGCGCAGTCGCTATACAAGGCACAGGTGTTGCTACCAAATAGTGGGGAAATGTTTAAATAAAAGCTTATGGTATGGCTGCACTGGACTTTGAGGTTGGATGGACTGCAACCTGCGGGTCTGGGTTTGGGCACTTTTGCAGCAGTTAGCTAGATTAGATAGACCTGGTGGCTGCAATGATTGAGATCTGAGTTTGACTCAAAGGGAAATGTGAATTTGGGGAAATGCAGATATTTAAAATGTTTGAACTCTATTCCACTACCCCATCCTAAGCCCCCATAAATAAACCATGGAGTTACTGTTTTGCAGCAGAAAATGGCTCCTGAAGATAATTTTAGTGAGCAGGTTATTGACTGAAATGGAAAAAGGTAAATGGTGTAATGGAATGTGGGGAGGCTTGAATCTTGGTAAGTCCATGTTGGGGTAACTGTTGGGGAGGTGAGTTGGTACGACATCCCGGGGGTTGTACTGCAAGCAATCAGACCCACTAATATGTACTCTGGGTGGAGGCACCACCATTTTATTTTATATTTTGGGAAAGAACCCCCGTAGGTCAGCAATGGGAACCCAGGCCCCTTATCCTTGGTCCGGTCGGCAAGGCAGGGGTAGTGGCCCTCTCCAGGATGATGAAGGAGAGGGGCTACATTTAGATACATCAGCAAAAAAAAGGAAAAGCAAAGGGAGGATAGTCAGAATGTCAACAAGCAACAGTCAGATAGTGGGAAAAGATGAAGACAAAGCTGAAGCACTCAATGCATTCTTTTGCTTAGTCTTCACAAATAAGTAGAACAGTAGAGGTCCGGCACTAAACAGAACAGAGCACCCTGCATGGGAAGCAGAGACAAGCCCCTTCACAAGGGAAAGGGTTCTGAAAGAACTAGAAAAACTGAGAACAGACAAAGCCATGGGACTGGACAGTATTCACCCAAGAATACTGAGAGAGCTTCAAGAAGAAATAGCTGCACCATTAGCTGAGCTATACAATGAATTTCTGGAAAGTGGCAAGGTGCCATTAGACTGGAAAAAAGCTACCGTGGTACCGTTCCATAAATGTGTCAGCAGGGAGGAGGCAGGAAATTACCACCCGGTCAGCTTGACCTTAGTGGTGGGTAAAATCATGGAGACACTACTTAAAGAAAGGATAGTAAACTTCCTAAAAGAGGCAGGGAAACTCGACCCCAAACAACATGGATTTACTGCAGGTAGATCACGTCAGGCAAACCTGATCAAATTCTTTGACTGAGTGATCAAAGCAGAGGATCAGGGTGGCAGGGATGTGGTGTACCTGACTTCAGCAAGGCCTTTGACACCATCCCACACAGAAGACTGATCGAAAAACTCGAGCACACAGGTGTCGGTCATAAGATAGTAAGCTGGGCAGCACACTGGCTGTAGGATAGAAGTAAGAAAGTCACAGTAAACCTTGTCATGTCCAAAGAGGGCTTTTTGACCAGCAGAGTTCCTTAGGGATCGGTGTTGGGTCCAGTCCTCTTCAACATATTCATCAGCGACATTGCTAATGGTCTTGAGGATAAAGTCTGCTTGTTCCTAGATGACACAAAACAATGTAATAGGGTGGACAATCAGGTGGGAACCTTCCAGTATGATGGAGTATCTCAAGAAACTTGAACAGTGGTTCAACGACTGGCAACTTAGATTTAATGCTAAATAATGGTCTGGCAGTATAGCGTAGAGGTTAAAGGAATGAGGTGTGAATGAGCTTGATACATCCAGCAGACCAGACCTGAGTTTGAGTCTCACAACCTCCACGTGCATACTGTGTGACTCTAAGCAAGTCACTTAACCACCCAGTGCTCCCAGGTCGCCCCTGAAAACAGGCACTTGTGCCTAGTGCACCTTACCTGGTTACCAAAGACAAAAAAAAAAAAAAAATGCAAGGTGATGCACCTGGGAAAACACAACCCAATAACTCAATACCTCCTAGATGGGCATCGACTTGAAGACACCAGGACTGAATGTGACTTAGCTCTAATGTGGATACTGCATCACAAGACAATGTGGATGAAGGTACTATTAAAAATATCTTCAGCAAATTACAGAAAGTAGTCATCAAAGAAATCACACTCCATTATGACACGCTGTCATTAACCAAATATTTAAAGAAAAACTGTGTACCCAGAGGTTTAAGAGTAACCAAATTATCAGCTTGCAGTTTCGAAAACATGCATCTCAAGGATAGATGGGAAACTAACATGAGAAACAGCTCAAATCAGTTCGTAAAATTCAAATTGATGAGGACATAGACCAGAGAAATGAAGTTCTAAAAGAAATTGAACAATTGGCAGAACAATTGAGTACATGCACCAATGTGGAATTAATTAAAATCTTGGATAAGAAACTAACGGACAAAGCTAATAAATGGGAGAAAGAACTAATAGAGCAGAAGAAAACTAAATTGATAAGGGATGAGAGAGACTATGTCACTAATAAGATTTACAATTGGAACAATTATATCAAATCATAGTCTCAAACCAGAGGCAGAAGAAGATTATGTGGCATAAATAAAAACAAGAGGTTTGACAATTCAACATCTCTTTCTTTCTGTTCTGCTTCAACATCACGTAGTGTTCACTTTTCAAGCATGCAATCAATAAATGATAATCTGATGCTCCAAGATCTAGCTAAAAAAACAGAAAAACACCAGAAGAGGTAAATGAGGAAAGAATAGTAGAGTAAATGAACATAATGACTGGGACACTGAATCATTAAATTTAACTGTTATCAATTTGAGTGATCAAGTGTTCACAGAAACTCAGTTGTCTGTATTAGGTCATGGTCTTTCTTTTGTTCCAGTTAGTCATATTAACCAGTTCGAAGTTTACTGCGATTTGTTTAAGTTTTTTAGGAAAATCAATTTGAATAAGTTTTTTTCCCAGGGAAGAATGTCTTGATGAAACCCAGGTGAATAGTCCATTGTCTAATAATGAATCATTAGGAACATCCACTAGCAGTTCAGATAGAAGTGAGGGCAATGAATGTGAAATGAATGTACTGCTATTAGATCAGTACACAGACAGGGAACTGATAGGCCTATTAGAAATGGGGGACAATTTAGGAAATTATTTAAATAATCAAACTAGTGGAGAATCGAAACAAGCAGCCATAAAATCAATCACTAAAAAACAGTCCACATTTATTCCACCTAGTCCAGGCAGTGAGGCAACTAAGGTCTACCAGGACCTGGTACTATGAGATGTAGAAGCAGCTATTGATAAGAATTTAAATAAACATCACTGGGATAATTTAATGCCTGCCGAGCGTGAAGCTTAAGAAGAAGTTAAGAAAATGCCTAACATTGTGATAAAACCCTTGGGCAAAGAAGGGAATGTAGTTATCTTAAGTAGAAATGACTATGAATTGGAAGCCAAACACCAGTTAAATGATTTAAACATGTACACCATTAACATAAAACTACAGTGGCCCTGAAGTGCAAAACACAAACCAAAAAAGTGAAAGGCAATCAAATAAGTAAAGCAACAACCAGAAAATAAAATGCAAACAAAAAATGTAAAGCATCAAAACCAAATGTAAAGTGTGTTGCTACAAAAGTAATGTAACACACAACAGAACCAAATGTAACATCCAACCAAAAGAAATGAAAAATGCAACACAGAACAGTGAAGTCCATCTAAAAATGATGAAGTTATAAAAATATATTAACACAACTAAAACATGAATGCAAACACATTTAATATAGCACAAAAAAGTGAATGCAAACAAAATAGCATAGCACAACTAAAAGATGAATGCAAACAAAAAACATAGCACAACAAAAAGATGAATGCAAGCAAAATGTGAATCAGGAATCCAAGAGTTGGCTGATATCTCAAATAGCTTGTCCAAAAGAGTAATTGCAAATGAATGCATCCTGTGCCAGGCATTCCTTGGTGTCCACTGGCACCTTCCACACTCACGCCATCACTTGCCAAGGACACACCACTTGCCAAGGAGTCACTAGTATGCAGAGGCAATCTGTTCCTGTCTCAAGCCAGTTATCTACTGTTGCCCAGTGGCACACACTCTCCTTCACCCTGTCTCCATGCCAAGCAATTCCTAGTGCCCAGTGGCATCCTCTTAGCACATGTCCAGTCTGTATCAACCATTCAATGCATGCCAAGTAGCACCATCTCTTTCTTTCTGTCATCTGCCAAGCAAGAACTAGGATTCTAGGGCTACTTCCTCACCCAACTCCATGCCAAGCACACCATGGTGTATGGTATCAGTCCCCTCCCTAACCGCATCCAGGGCCAAGCAATCTCTGATATCCAGTGGTGCTGTCTTCACTTACCCTATGCCATGTGAAGCATTTCATGGTTTTCAATGGCACCTCCTCCCTCCCCATCCTGCACCAAAAACTCCCTGGTGTCTACTGGCACCTCTTCCCTTCCCCTTCCACATGCTATGAACTCTCAGGTACCTGATGGCACCCCCATTCAATGTTAAGCACTCCCTAGTATCCAGTGGCACCCCCCTTTCTTGCCAAATACTCCATGGCCCTGATGTCAACTGGCACTCATCCCTCCCTCATCCCATTTCATTCAAAACATTCCCTGCTGTCCAGTAGCAGTCCCTACCTTTTCCCATCCCATGCCAAACCCTTTCTGGTATCCAGTGGCCACCCCCTTACTCAGACCCATGCCAAGTGCTCCCAGGTATCCAGTTACACACTCATTCTCACCCTGTCCCATGTCAAGTGGTCTCTAATGTCCAGTGGCATCCCTCCCTCACCACATCCTATGCCAAGGACACCCTGGTGTGTGGAATGTCATTGCATTACCCCAAGAACATCCATTGCCCCTTACCATATTGTATGGCAAGCACTACTTGGTTTGCAGTGGCCCCCTCCATCTTACACATAATGGCCGCAATTCAGGAAAGGGTAGGTTTCCCACATGAAATGTGCATAACCTGCCCGTACAGTTCCACAGGTGTGCAGTGGCCAGCACTTGCGATTACTGACCATAGCACACCTCCTGTCCACAGACCCTCCCCCTGGTGTGCTAATGCAAGGGGGCAGACTGGTGGACACAGGTGGGCAGCCAATGGAATGCTTGTACCCAGTCCGCTAGTGGATCCCCATGGTGTGGGAGTCTCTGGTAGCAATGTACTGGTTCCATGAAGAGACAAGGAGTGATTGTCTGGGTGGCCACCTTAGCCCCCCCCCTCTGTTCCATGGTGCTGGTGGCATTGTGAGGAGACCAGCAATGCTTTTCCACTGCCAATGGTGGCACTGAGAGGGGGGGGTGCAACAGCTATGCCTGCGTTCCCCTTGCATTGAGGATGCAGCCCAGAATGGTGCATAGTGTGACTGTGAATAGACACCATGGGGGTGCACCTTGGCATGCCACCATCCCACCCTTGGTGCGACACCCTGCGGCCAGCCAGGGATCACTTGCACGGGGTGCTAACATGCCCATTAGTGAATGCCATGGGGGTAGACAGGGCACTGCTGTGAGCCATTTGGTACTGGGAATATCTAAGTGTTGCTCTTGCACACCACGTAGGCATTGGTGAATCACAGACTGACCCACTCATACACCCAGTCACAGACTGACCACTTACACACTCAGTCACAGACCAATTCATTGAAATACTTATTCATTGAGTGACTGACTGACTGGCTCGCTCACTCACTCACTCACTCACTCACTCACTCACTCACTCACTTTCCTACTCTCCATAATAGCCCAGGCAAGTATATAGTACCACACTCCACCACAGTTAGAAATGGTAGAACATGCTTTGACTGGGGTTGCTGATCATCGTAGTAAACAATTGTCAGCCTAACTTTGTAATGGCTTAGTCCGCAATGGTCATCTTCACAGAATGTTATTAAATGTTGATTGACCATGATGACGACTGATGGCACTTCTAAGTTCTCAGTACCTGGCAGCTGGAAAGGAAGCAGACAAGCAGCTGTGAAAGCAAGAGATGATGTGATATGCTTGCTTGCATTGGGGGGCAGTACATTCAAGTACATTTTAAGGGCATCCCACATTTTGGGTGCAGAAAGGTTTACAAGTACTGTACATCGTCCTATACAATAAATATTTGACATTGCGCCACCCCAATTTTAAAGTCCTCTCCCTCCTCTCATTTTAAACATACTTCACTCCATTCCCTCCACTAAAGTTTCAATATACTGTACATTTGTAGTGCCCCAGAGTTCCTGGTGCCCTCCAAAAATGGATATCCAGGTGCTCCAGGGCTGGCTAGGGGGTTAGTTGTGCCCTTGGTAGGAAGGCGCCCCTGTTTTGTGCCCCAGCGTTAGGTGCCACAGTCATAGGTGCACCTAGGTTATGTACCCCCCAGAAATGCAAAGCCTCAGCTTGGATGTGTTTTAAAATGTTTAATTTCTGCTTGTTTTCCCTGCCTGCAGACTTGTACAGACCCCCACTCAGTTGCCTTGGGCCGAGAACCTGCTCTTGTGAGTTCCAGTCATGAGGGCAGGCAGACAGGAAAAGGCTTGTGAGGATACCAGGATGGAATCCTCAACCCATTTGAATGGCTACAATCATTCAGTTCATCATTGGAGTGAAAGGGAGCAGCAGCATCGAGTGAGGTGGAGTGATCAGACAGCCGGGGCAGGGCCTATAGGGAGGGACTTACCTCAAGTTCCTGCATCCCTCCTGAGTTCCAGCCAGTCCAGAAGGTCAGCGGCTCCTCCTCCTTTCTCCCCAGCAGTTGACACAGGTCCGTGGTGGTAATGTATTCCCATCGAGAGGGGTGGTGGCAGCAGCAAAAGGCTGGCCCCTCCATCATCAATGGTAGCCAGCAAAAGTCAGAGGAGATGAGTGGGAAGAGGTGGGTCTAGGCCTCCTACATTGACCTTTCAACAGTCCCAGCCCTGAAGAAAGTTGGCAGCAGGGTGAGTGGCAGAAGCACTGCAGTCGGGTGCTGGCCGCCATCCATTAAACCAAAGACAATTTTTTTTTACTAAAAAAAAAAACAACAAAAAAAAAACCTCTGGGTGCTTTCAGGCACCAGCAGCAACAGCAATGTCTGGGCCAATTTAGGCCCGGAAATGGACCACCACTGGGCTGAGTTGGGCTGAAGGCTCCATTGAGTCAATGAACAGTGGGGGTGGGCAAGGCCCCAGGAGTGGACTACCCATGGGGCGGAGTTGAAGGAAGGCTCCGGTGAGCCAGGGACTGTCAGGGCAGGTAGGGCCCCTGTCGTGAAACCCCTCCATGGGAAAAGATAAAAGGGAAGCCCAATAGATAGTAAGAGAATGGGGCAGGAGTTATTTAAATGATGTGCTGAATGGGGATAATTGCCCTGAATGCCAAATTTAAAGGGGAAATGCAACAGAGACAGGATTTAAAGGGGCAAAGGCAGCATAGCACAGTGGGTTAAGGCTCTGAGCCGCAGCTCTGGAGACCTGGGTTTGAATCCCACAGCCACCTAGGTGCCTACTGTGTGATCGTAAAGTCTGGCACTGAAATCCCACACACATGCACACTTGTGGCCAGAGGAAAGATCCCACACATGTGTGAGAATGTGCCACTAGTGCGCATGCACAGGATTTCAGCGCAAGACGTTAATAGAATTTTGGGCTCATCTAGCACTCAGTTTTTTTTTTCACAAATACCAACAGCACTTTAACTTTACCAGCTGTGCTGGATTATATGTTTATTGGGATGGGGTTGCTAAAATGTGTGCATCTCGGCACAGCATGCGCAGTAAGAGACGTATTCTTGGTGCTGGACCTTCTTCCAGTGGATGGGTGGGTTTCAGTCAGGCCAAATGTAAAGAAAACAATAAGAAATATGAAATAACAGGCAATCACATCACTTTCTCTTTTATGCAAGGACTTTCTAGAGCATACTTAGAGCTACTTTGGGTCCACAGATCAACAGTTGCATATTGAAAGAAAACTGAGGAGCAAAGCTGACAGTGCCCCTTTAATGACAGATTTAGGAGATCATTTTGCCTTTCTTTTAATTTGCTTACATTGGCGTGCTCCACCATCAACCCTCCTCCCCATTTTAAAACTAAAAAGAAAGGGGGTTGCACAGACAAGGCACCCATCTTAAACAAAATCTGATCAGATCCACCACAGCTGCATAATGAAGTTAGTGAAGTTGTGTGGAATTGTTAAGGAGGTATGGAGAAACAACATAATGATTTGTAAGTAATAAGAGTTGTTCTAGTTTCTGTTCTAAGGAAGGCATACACATTATTAGAAAAATATATGGAGGTGTACATTTTAATGGAAGGAATAAGAAGCAACATTGGCTTGCAAAAGAACCCCAGAGCAAATGCTACTGAGGTATGTGTTATCCTGAATGATATTGGCCGGACAGCCACATTTTAAAGAAAACACAATTGCACATACCCCAATAATGCAAAGCATCATGGGAAACATATGCAAATCTCCATGATGGTACAGAAGGTGGCAGTACATGAAAAAGTAATGGCTGGCATATGTTCAGCCTTGGGATTATTTATACTTTTTTTTTTAAAGAGAAATAGGGTTTTTGTCCATGAGGTGATGTAAGTTATATTTAAGCAATGTGTTGATGTCAGGAAGTCAGGTGTAATGATGGACTGTTAGCAGAGAAAATGTGAGAGTAACTGTCATAGGGGGTCTCTTTTGATAAGGGTAAGGTAGTTATGCTTGTGATAACGGGAAAGTATGAGGTCTATGCAGAAGTGGAGTAGAAACATGTACGGTTTCATAAGTATGTACTCAGAGTGCAGGCAAATGTGATATGCAGGTTTGTTTTAGAAATAGGTAGAAATAGCGATTTGTGCAGTTGATAGAAATATAGATAATTACATGGACATATAGATAAATAGAGAGAGAGAGACAGACAGACAGACAGGGAGAATAGGAATGGCAGTGAAGTACTTAAGTGAGGCCAACCCCACCCCCACTCTGCAGAGATGGACAGGCATTGGGGTGTGCCTTTGCGTCATTGCCCATAACGCTCATGCCATTTCACCTCACCCTACCCTGCAGACACAGACAAGTGTCAAGTTGTGCTTTGGGGTGTTCAAGCTTTACACTCACCCCTATTCCATAAGGAAATATGCTGAAATGGGTACATTACTGTATAAGAAAATGGAGTGAACTTTGGGGCTGAAGAGTCAAAGGTACACCTTGATACTTGTCACTGGCTGCAGAGTGGGGATGGGGGTGGAATGGTGTGAGCATTACTGCTGACAATCCAAAGTCACACCCCTGATGCCTGTCAGTCCCTACAGGGCAGGGTGTTATGGTCACAAACCCTAATGCCCTTGGCATTGTTATGAGACTTCTTAACCTACCAAAAGCATTTAATGCATTACATTATAAGGACAAGTAAATGTTTTTAATACATGAACAGGCATTGGGGTGTGCCTTTGGGCCATTGCCCATAACATTCACACCATTTCACCTCACCCTACCCTGCAGACACAGACAAGTGTCGAGGTGTGCCTTGGGGTGTTCAGACTTTACACTCACCCCATTCCATAAGTATTGAAGTGACACCAACCCCACCCCCACCCTGCAGAGATGGACAGGCATTGAGGTGTGCCCTGGTTGTTGCCCATAACGCTCATGTCATTTCATCTCACCCTACTCTGCAGACACAGACAAGTGTTGAGTCGCACCTTGGGGTGTTCAAACTTTACACTCATCCCCTTCCATAAGGAAATACACTGAAATGGGTACAGTACTGTATAAGAAAATGGAGTGAACTTTGGGGCTAAAGAGTCAAAGGCACACCTCGATACCTGTCACTGGTTGCAGGGTGGGGATGGGATGGAATGGCATAAGCATTACTGTTGACAATCCTAAGTCACACCCCTGATGCCTGTCAGTCCCTACAGGGCAGGGTGTTATGGTCAGAAACCCTAATGCCCTAGGCATTGTTATGTTACTTCTTAATGTAGCAACAACATTCAATGCATTACATTATAAGGACAAGTAAATGTTTTAATTCATCTACAGACAGTTACATAAACTTAATTTTCTTCATAGAATAATTTAAATTTAGTAACAGTGGTAGTACAAAGCAATTACCCAGACAACTTGGAAACTATAACTACTTTATATTGTACATTGACACCCCATAAAGACCTCCTTGAAATTGAGATGCAAATGTCACACATTTATCAGTTTTCTAACAGGAATATTTTACTATCCTAAATACATTTCTTGCTTCAGTAACTGCTCAGCACATCTATTGCATGACCAACTTATTGACATTTTACACCTGCTGTGCAATATACTGCTGCTTACTATACCAACATCATGAACCATAAAACAGATTGCTGCCTTAACTAGGGAGGCAGTATAGCACAGTGGTTTAAGGCTCTGAGCTGCAAATCTGGACATGTGGATTTGAATCCCACAGCCCCCACTTGTATACTGGGTGACCCTGAGCAAGTCACTTAACTTCCATGTGCTCCCAGGTTGCCTGCAAACAAGCTTTCAGCTTAGTGTGCCACTCCTGGTTAAACAATTGAAAGAAAAAAAACATAATATATTATTTTTCTTGCTTTATTTTGCTACTACAAGCTTTGGCTAATATATCCATCCTTAAATGTACTTTTTACAGTTTATGAGTCTGTGAACTAGGCAGAACTACACTTAAAATCTTACACATAAATAAATCATCAGTTACATTTATTTCAGTAGTATATCCTTCCTTTTCAGGTGCCCATGACACTATGTATAGAGAAAATACAAAATCACACATGCCCCCACAATGCAAAGCATCATGGGCTGCATATGCAAATCACCACAGAATGTTATGCTGGTCCAGCTTTAAGAAGAATTGCATGGTGCCAAAAGGCCTCTCACACAGTTTGCAAAGGGTGCTAACAGAAGACATAGACACGTATTTCGTCCTACCAGGACTCATCAGTATGCCTCATCTATTTGACACCCCAGTGGAATGGACCAGCTACCCTTAAGACAGTGTGCCTTGGATATGTTGTGGTGAACCCATTAAAATAAAAAACTATTTAAAAGACAAAGAACCTCTGTGCACAAACACTGAGGCAAGGGTTACCCCAAAGGGCATTTGGCTGGGAAGCCAAGTTTCAAGAAAATACAAAATCACACATGCCCCCACAATGCAAAGCATCATGGGCTGCATATGCAAATCACCACAGAATATTATGCTGGTCCAGCTTTAAGCAGAATTGCATGGTGCTGAAAGACCTCTCACACAGTTTGCAAAGGGTGCTAACAGAAGACATAGACACGTGTTTCGTCCTACCAGGACTCATCAGTATGTCTCATCTGTTTGACAGCCCAGTGGAATGGACCAGCTACCCTTAAGACAGTGTGCCTTGGATATGTTGTGGTGAACCCATTAAAATAAAAAACTATTTAAAGGTAACTATATAAGGGTAGCTGGTCCATTCCACTGGGGTGTCAAACAGACGAGGCATACTGATGAGTCCTGGTATGACGAAACACGTGTCTGTGTCTTCTGTTAGCACCCTTTGCAAACTGTGTGAGAGGCCTTTCGGCACCATGCAATTCTGCTTAAAGCTGGACCAGCATAACATTCTGTGGTGATTTGCATATGCAGCCCATGATGCTTTGCATTGTGGGGGCATGTGTGATTTTGTATTTTCTTGAAACTTGTCTTCCCAGCCAAATGCCCTTTGGGGTAACCCTTGCCTCAGTGTTTGTGCACAGAGGTTCTTTGTCTTTTAAATAGTTTTTTATTTTAATGGGTTCACCACAACATATCCAGGGCACACTGTCTTAAGGGTAGCTGGTCCATTCCACTGGGGTGTCAAGCAGACGAGGCATACTGATGAGTCCTGGTAGGACGAAACACGTGTCTATGTCTTCTGTTTGCACCCTTTGCAAACTGTGTGAGAGGCCTTTGGCACCATGCAATTCTGCTTAAAGCTGGACCAGCATAACATTCTGTGGTGATTTGCATATGCAGCCCATGATGCTTTGCATTGTGGGGGCATGTGTGATTTTGTATTTTCTTGAAACTTGGCTTCCCAGCCAAATGACCTTTGGGGTAACCCTTGCCTCAGTGTTTGTGCACTATGTATATATATTTGTATATTTTAACTCAAAGCAATAAACCTATTCAAATGCACAAACCATGAAGGCTTTATTCCTTCACCCATTACAGCTAAACTTCAGGTCCCAGAGAGATAAAATATAGAGCTTCCCTAGCTATTTGGGTGGATGCTTCAGCTGTGTGTGTGTGGGGGGAGGGAGGGGGTTAAAAGATTTTAAGAAACAGACACTCCAGTATCCAATATGGGATAGTCTTCTCTGGGTGACGTTCTACTCCTTTATGGGCTTATACCTTAATTGTCATTCTTGTGTTGCAAGCGCTTACTTTCCTCAAGTGCTGTAATTTCAGGATGCAGTTTCACAAGTGCTGCATAAGGATGCAGTTTCAGGCATTCCTTAATTACTTTTTCTTTCCTTCTGAACCTTAAGCTCTGATACCCCAGGCAGCTCTGATAGTCAGTTGTTCCAACATGATAGATCCACCTCATGCCCCTCCCACATGAACCAAAAAAAAGGTGGGGGTGGATCTTTAGGAGCTTCTCAGGTGGGGTGGGGGTGGATCTTGCCCATCCCATAAAAACTAATGTTGCTTCCCACTACTCAGGTTCCAGTTCTTGAACCTCTCATTTAAGAAAGGAAAATAGTGCCCCGCAACCATTGACTAACATGAAAGCATATTTATTTGAGGACGGAAAGCATTTGTTGGAGGAGGGTAAGGCAGAGGAGACTATTTACACCTTCAGCCAGTTCCACGGACAGAAAACATGAATGACATCAGCCCTTTTGTACATACAAAATGTCTGCAGGCTTCGCCCACTGCAGCCATAAAAAAAAACAACTCTGTAACCATAATAGTACATGTATGTGTTGACAGTTTTAACTGAGTAGTGCAAATAGCAAAGCATAACACAATGCTACATTGTTAACATTGGTCCTGAGTCCTTCACCAACACCAAGATCTTTTTATGATCTATAGCACTGCATTATAGCTTTTCTATAGTTTGCATCCCACTGAGTCAGCATCCCGTAGACTGATTTTGGCCACCCTCCAACTCTTTCTACAATAACTAAATAAATGAATAAATTATCCGTTTTGGAGTTCTGGTGACATAGAACCACTTGAACTTTGCTTTCATGGTTATGATGTCACTGGAACCACTTTATAGAATTATAGGCTAGCCTCGTATATGATAGTTCCTCGGGAATTATTCAATTTGATTTCTAAATTCAACTGCTTTGAAAGCACTATAGTATCAAAGCAGCAAATGACATCAGCACTGCAAAAGCTGCTCTCACATTCTCTCTCATTCCCTGACCTAATGACCAGGTTTACTGTGGGATTTACAGGTCTATTAATGTGACTTTTCACCCCTCTTTATCACCACTAAACGTCACAATAATGTGGTATTGCATACTGTATCATGTGAATCCCACAATGCAGTTTTTCATAATTTGATGGATGATATGGGAACATAAATATATCTCATTGTTAAAACAAACAAAAAAAACTGTTCTGAGCTAAAGTGCAGATCGTATAGTAATGTTTACAAACATCGAAAAAGTCAGGAAGGGCTACACATTTCTGATTAATGCCATACCCACTTAAGCACAAAGGGGAAGTGTGTATGTCTTTTAGCAGGGTCTCCAGCAAAACAGTCACACACACTGAAAAGGCAGGCAAATAGAATAGCTCTGTGTTACTTCTAGTGGAAACATGTTTATAGGTAAACAAGCAATGAATAGCAGGCTGCACTGGCTTTCCAACACACAGCAAAGGCAGCATAGTGATTCAATGATGCTGTGTAAATTTTAGCACCTGGTTCTCTTGTGCTTAGGCAAGCTGCCTCTCCAAATCACAAGGGGGGAATTTCTCAGTTGGAACAATAAAGATAGGCTATCAGAAAGAGCATCAGTCCTTTATAACACACACAGTAAATGTGTTCCAGCTGCTGTCGGAGCTGGACCTGCCTTAACTAGTAAGCTTTCTTTACATTTCTTTCTCCCTTGTGAGTGTTTTTCCATTGTGGAACCAACTTGCATTTACATTTTTTTTGCATACTATCTTTTCTTGATGTCAGCTGCTTTTCTGGCATGTTTACCATTTTTGTTGTGCAGCTGGGTTTTTTTTGTTTTTTTTTGGTTTGCCTCTTTCATTTTTGAGTTGTTGTGCTGTTTTATTTTGTGCCTTATCTAGTTAGATGCTTTCATTTTTTTTGTTTTTACCTTACATCTTTTAGTTGTTCAGTTAGACCTACATTTTGCAGTTGCTTTGTTTTTGTTTTATTTGCATTCAGATTTTACTTGCTTTCATATTTACATTCATGTTTCATATCAATTCTTGATTGCATACTTTTAGTTAGCATTCATTGTTTTTAGGTTTGCTATACATTTTGTTCATTTTTGTTTGGATTAATTTTGCAGTTATGCTATAGCTGTTTGCATTTCATTTTTTAAAATATTTCACTTTTTTGTTAGCATTTCATTTTGTTGGTTGTTGCTTTACTTATTTGATTGTAAATTACTTTTTTGCTTGTGTTTTGCACTTCACGGCCACCATATAAAACCCTACAAAATCTTATCAAAGTAAATTACCTACTTTTCTAGATATGTCAGTTGAAAACAAGTGGATAAATGATGTAGAAAAGGAACATTTATTTAAAGAGACAGTAAACATTGCAGGGGTCACTCAAATTGTGAAAGCCCATAAAAAGATATTTCAAATGTATATTGGGCTTACCTGTAGGTGTCAGGAGTCTTGAGTTATGAATGCATAAATCATCTGTAAATCAAAACAAGGCTGCAGCCATTTCATTGAATCATGATACCAACAGTGATGTCATTGAGGGCAAGCTGTAATAAACAACATGCAGTTTGCCCCTCAGTGACATCACTTCCTATTTTGAAATGGCTGCTGCCTTGTTTTGATTTACAGATTAATTAGATAGTCATATCTCAGGACTCCTAACACCTACAAGGAAGTCCAGTGCCTCATTTGAACTGTATTTTAATGGGCTTTTGCAATTTGAGTGATCCATGCAATGTTTACTGTCCCTTTAATGAGAATCCAGTTACCCTGGTTTTCTACCATGTCCCTAAACTGCATAAAAATTCTTCCCATCCCCCTGACCACCCAATAATATTAGGCAATGGTTCCCTTATGGAGCCACATGCTAAATACTTGGATACATATTTAAAGCAGTAAGTGAGTAAATTAAACTCACACTTAAAGGATACACTGCTGTTTTGCAAGAATTACAGAAAATGAAATGGCAAGAATCTTTTCTGTGGGTGACTGCTGATGTTACATCCCTATGCACATGCATCGGACATCATATTGGAATTGCTGCAGTGGAATCCATCCTGAGAATTCCTCTGTAAATTACCTTATAACATTGATTTGTCTAGACTTCGATTTAATCATTAAAAGCTATTTTGTCCTATTTGATGGTATTTTTTTACAAAACAGAGGTACTGCAATGGAATCTTCAATGGCCTCCTCCTAGGCTAACCTATTCATGGGTTGGTGGGAGGGGGGCATTCTGGATTCCATTGTGAACCCATTCTATTGCTGTATAGTGAAGTGTATGCACTTCATTGATGATTTGTTATTTACCTGGGCAGGTAGTGAACATGACCTGCACAGTTTTGTGGCTCACCTGAATAACAATCAGGTGGGCATCAAACTTACAATTCAATACAATGAAAGAAAAATAGATTGTTTTTGGATTTGACATTAACTGTGGACAATAACATGTGTATACAGAACAAGACTTATTGGAAACCCACAGCAGGAAATATCATCTTACATGCCAAGAGTTCCCACCCTGCACATATAGTAAAAAGTCTTCCTTATGTTCAATTAATACATTTAAAAAGAAACAGCTCCACAGAGACAGATTTTTTGGAGGTGAAGGAAGAACTTTTTTCTAAACACAGGATTCATGGAAACGTGAACCCCTATTACAAAACGCCTTTGAAAAGGTGAATCTTTTGGATAGGCATGAACTTCTGAGATACAGGGAGAGAGAGGAGTCAGAAAAGAAATTGACATTTGTGACCACTTATGGCCCCCTGTCCATGGATCTCAGAGCAATAATATTGAAACATTTGAATGTTTTGAGTACAGATGATGACCTCAAAAAAATGTTGGAAACAAAGTCCCGCATTACATTTAGGCGGGCAAAACACTAAAGGATGTTTTGGTACAGAGTGAATATACAGGGAAGAATAAAAATGTAAGCTGAATGGGAGAAAGAAAATTTTTTTTTATTTTCCATGCAAAAGATGTGTTACCTGCAATTTGCAAATCAAGACAAAGTCTTTCAAAATTCAAGTGATACGGGGGTATGAGAGATCCACATAGATAAATTTATAACATGCGCAATGAAATATGTAATTTATGCAATCTGGTGCAAGTGTGGACATGTGTACATAGGGCAAACTTCTAGACCAATGAAAGAGAGAATTCAAGAACATTTTCATGCCATAACAAATGTAGCCATTTCACGCCCAATAGCTAAACATTTAAATGACAGTCAGGATAGGAAACAACATACTGTGACTTATATGGGAATTGACCATGCCCCTTATAAACCAAGATGGGGAAACAGAGATTTACATCTTAGTTGGAAAGAATCCATGTACATTTTAACATTTAAAAATGCTGAAACCTAGAGGATTTCATGACAAAATGGAATGGGAACCTATGCTTTTTAGGACATAAAAATGGAGAGAAAGATTTGGTTATGACACAATTGTTATTTTAGATGTATTTGTGTGTAATATATATATATATATATATATATATATATATATATATACACACACATACAAATTTAAAATAATAAAAATAGAGAGCAATAGATTATTATAGTGTTTATAATTTGTGTACCACATTAAATGAGATGCTGAGTAGCTGCATCCAGTTTATTGTTTTTTTGTTTACATTAAATAAATTAAAATAACAAACTTTGGCAAAGTTATTAAAGTAAATATATACTGAACTTCTTTTTAGTTTTTTGAATACATGTGTACACATTCACAATTATTAGCATGTTATGGTCATATGAAAATCAAATTTAGAATTAATGAATCATTGATTTATACTATTGTTTTGCACATTTTATTTATGTGAAAAATAAAGATTAAGTGACATGTATAAAACGGTTTACTTGAGGTCCACCTAGTTTGCAATTCACAGCATCTGACCCAGAACCTCCCAACGATTAAGGGAAATTCTCCAATAAATTATAAAGTTTGGGGATCACTGGATTTGGTGATGCTATGAACTGCAACCATTTAGGTTCCATAGTTACCGAATTTAATAGATACATAATTAAGTGATTAATGGTGGTTGAGTAAATACACATGTTGTGATGGGTATTTATGAACACAAGATTAGTTCGTGAGCCACGCCCCTGATGAAGAGGTATTGTTACCTGAAAGCGTCAGTCTAGTCAGGAGTTTTTTTGGACCTGACTACAATTTTTCACTACAAGGTATTACGATTTGTACTGTACATTTAAGCTGGTTTATTTAAGCACAGTAAACTTTTATTTCACTGACCTGAGTGTTGGCTTATTTATTCTAAAGTTTTCCCATTTTTTGCCTAGCACCAAGTCTCTACTTTGAGCACTGCTGATCCATTACATAGTCTGAATGGGACTTAGGCCTAATCATATCAGACAACCTTAAGGTAGGGAATCAATGCAAAAAAGTGGCACGACAGGCAAGCTGTATCCTTGGATACATAGGCAGAGAAATAACTAGCAGGAAACAAGAAGTATTCATTCCACTCTCTAGATCCCTGGTGAGGCCACACCTGGAGCACTGCATCCAGTTCTGGAGGCCCCACCTGAAGAAGGACATAGAGCACTTGGAATCAATTCAGAGAAGGGCCACAAAGATGGTGCAGGGTCTCCATCACAAGTCATATGAGTCTAGACTCCAAGACCTAAACTTGTACTGCCTGGAAAAGAGAAGGGACAGAGGGGCTATGACAGAAATGTTTAAATTCATCAAGGGTATAAACATTGTTCAGGTAGACAACCTCTTTTATGCAAATGGAGAGGCGCGTACAAGAGGGCACAACCTATGCCTGAGAGAGGGAAGGCTCAGAGGCAATATCAGGAAGCACTTTTTCACAGAGAAGGTAATAGACACATGGAACAGCCTGCACCCAGAGGTGGTTGCAGCAAACACAGTGAATGCATTTAAACATGCATGGGACTGGCACTATAGTGTAAACAAAAACATCAAAATATAGGGGAAGGGGTTAGGTTCATGGGCAGACTAGATGAGCCACTCAGTCCCTGTCTACCATCAAATTCTTATGTTTTTATGTTGTTTATGTTCAGTTCTCTGAGCATTCAGTTCTGATAGGGACAACAGCGTGCATTTTGCAGTTTTCTCCACACGTCCTGTTAGAGTCTTGGCTTAGTTTCCAACCAGCAGCTCTGTCACAGACTCTGTTGTGAGTGACACTGGCAAGCTGTCAGACTTCCTGGCTGAGGCCCTTTGATCTGTGCCACTGCGTTGGTGTGGTCATTGCAAATAGTTATATCATTTGCAGCTAAACCACTTGGTGCATGTATTGTCATAGAAAGTGACTGCTGATTTTTTAAAGTATTCTGTTGATGCTGCCTAGGAGATATATTCTGTCCTGAAATATCACCATCTCCATTCTGAGCTGTTGTAGCACCAGGTTCTACAGTCCATTCCCATTGTTCACATACAGGGCTTGTAGGCAGAAACTCACTACAGACTTCTAAACCTCTCCAAAAGACACAGATGAGGTCTCTGCCCAGGACTGCCTGATCCAATTCCTTGCTGAAGGTGCATTTTCTCATGCTGACATTTTTTCTCCTCATCCAAAACTAATTTTAGAAGTGTTGCCTTGTTTTGGTTTAAGGCTTAGTTTAGTCTCATCTCTTTCTCCAGAACAAATGATCATGGAGCCATTCCCTGGCTAAGGGGATTATCAGGGTCATCTGTGTAGGTATTCACTCCTTCTGCTTTTTCAAAATCACCACTAGTAAGTACCTTTTTTTTTAATTTAGTCTTTTTATTTAATTTATGAGTTCAACAACTCTACATGCAGCATTATATCACAAAACAATACCAGTTGATTACATCACAATGCATTGCATATAGACTTTGGCAGATAAGATGGGGGGAAAATAAATTAACAGCATGTTACAGCAATTTCCAGATAGTCATTATTACTCTTTTTAAAATTTAGTCTCTGATCTAATCAAACCAGACCTGGCATTGCACAGTGCCCCAAACTTTTAATCATATTAAAATTATAAGAACACCTCTGGTCCAAGCCCAAGTGACATTTCAATACAAGAGAAGGCAAAATTACATGATCACGAAATAGCTTGAGGAACAAAATCATCATAAAGGTCTAGTTGGTAGGATATCCATTTTTGCCATTGAACATCAAATTTCTGGACATTATCCATCGTCTTGGTGGAATGTCGCCCAAGGACATAGAATAAGCCAGGCTTCTTTGGCGGGTATTTTGTTTGTGAACCACAATTTAGCGATAATTTTGTGGGCTGCGATTATAAATTTTGAAATTTGCTTTAGTAAGTTTTTGTCAATTCGCAGACCATCTGGTTTAATAAGAGTCAGGACATGAGTGGGGATGAATAGATCAAGGGTATCATAAATTGCCTTCAGCTCCATGAGGATCTCCATCCAAAACTTGGATATCTTTGGACATGACCAAAGGACATGACTCTGATTTGCTCTATCATCCCCACAATACCTCCAACACTTTCCCTCCCCTAATTCTCCCATACTGGCCAAGAGGGCTGGAGTATGAAAAAAACAAGTCCGGAGTTCCCACATGTATTCCCACCAGTATGGTGAGGAAAAATATTTTAAGGCTGGTAGTGCTGACTCATTCCAGGCCTGTTCTGGTATTAATACCTGCAATTCCTGTTCCCATCTAAGCCTGACTGAGCTAGTCAAGTCTCCCTGTCTCTCATTTAAGGCCTTATATATTTTACTAATTAGTTCCTCTGATGTGTACTTGCAGGAGCTGTATTCTTTGGTGGGGGGGGGTCTCAATCAGTGCCACAAGTGACCATTCATATGGCTGAAGAAATGAATTAAGATGTTAATAAGAAATAAAATATTTATGAGGCAGGTGGTATTCCCTCTGAAGGGAGACAAAGGGAAGAAGTCCTGTCCTACCCACTAGCTGAAAAACGAAGGAAATGCCATATCTCTGCCATTGAGCTAAATAAGTGTCTGAGGGACCTGCTGTAAAGTCTGCATTGTACTTCAATGTTCCCAGGAACAATTTTTCTAGAAATGTTAAATATTCATTACTGACCTTAAGCCATGACTTTAAGGGTTCCCTGGTGAATTTCGGATAATTTGATACTCCCTGGCACTTGGAGGACGTCCCAAAGAGGAGTTCCTGAGTGATATATAGATCTCCCCATGTTAATTCTGCTTGTTTCCAATGGGCGTCGTACTGTTTGTTTATCCAGTTTAAAACCACCTTTACCTGTGTTGCCATTGCATATTTTCTGAGGTCGGGGAGGTTGAGCCCATCTCTCTCTCTTGCCAGCTACAGAACAGAATATCTAATTCTGGGAGACTTGCCACTCCAAATAAAGTGGGATATCATTCTGTCCCATGCCTGGAAATATGTTTTAGTCAGAGTAAAGGGTAGTGTTTGAAGAAAAAATAATATGCAAGGTAACACATTCTGCTTGATTGTATCGATCTTACTTAAAAAACTTAAGGGAAGACGTGACCAGTGGGACAAGTTCTCCATCAATTTTAGGGTTAGGGGTTCCAGATTTAATAGTTCTGCATGGATGGGGTTTCTTGTGAGCCTTATTCCCAGGTATATCATCTCTTGTCTGTGCCACTTAAAGGGAAAGTCTTTTTTGAAGTGGGAGGGTTGGGAGTAATTGTACGTTACTACCTCGGTTTTTGTTATATTAATTTTATACCCTGCTAGGTTGCCAAATTTTTGTAACTGTTTCCAGACCTCTGGGATGGATTGTCCAGGTTCCGTGAGTGCTAATAGGATGTTGTCTGCAAAGAGTGATATCTTCTGCTGATGACCCCCCAGAGGGAGGCCCTCAATTGCCTATGAGGATCTGATGGCAATGGTCAGGGGTTCAAGATATAAAGCAAATAACACTGGGAACATTGGGCATCCCTGACGGGTGCCCCGGAGAGTTGGAATACATCTGAAAGGGCCCCATCCACCTTAACATTTGCTTTAGGGGAAGCATAGATATTTTGTAATTGTTTTATAAATTGTTCTGGGAATCCAAAGTGCCCCAAGGGCTGCCATAAAAAAGACCAGCTGACCTGGTCAAATGCCTTATCAGCATCTAATCCCAATAGCACTAAAGGAATTTGTCTTTCTATGGCATAATCTACTAGGAAATGTGCACGTCTTATAGCATCATGGGCCTGTCTGCCCTTAATGAAGCCCACTTGATCTGTGTCAATAATAGCTAGGGGTAAATTGTCTATTCTAGAGGCCATAGCCAACATAACTAGTAAGTACCTTTTGCTTGTCTTATTCCTCCATATCCAAATGTGAGGTGTCACAAACTCTCATAGCACCATCCTTGCTTGGAATTTTGATGTCTGTCCCCTGGTCAATAGAAGGTGATGAAGCATCCAAATTACCCTGGGTGGAGAAAGAAGCAGTCTCTGCCACCCAGGCAGCTATCTGTCCCTCCTCTTCAGGATTCTCCATCCTTTTTACAGGAAGTGAGTAGGGGAGTAGAGGAATTTTATTGACAAAGAAATAGCAAACAAAAAAATATACTGTACAAGTCAATACCACATCAAAAATTAACTGAAATAATTACATACAATCACGAAAATACCCTATGGAAACCAGACCATAATTTACGCAAGGCAGTAGGATGCATCTTACGTTTATCTGCTGTACACAATTTCAAAAGACAGTCTGAGGCCATGCAGGCAGTAACAGCAGGAAGAATCCATTTTTGTTGCATCATAAAAGTGCATCTTGTCTGCCATAAACAATATTTACAAACTATGAAACAGACCTGTAATATTTGAACTGAAGAACCTTTTCATGCAGGCGGAAATATGCTGAAAACCACAATGTCTTGCGTGATGGTAGAAAAGGCAGGAAAAAGCCACATGTTGCTATGCCCTTTGGGGTAACCCTTGCTTCAGTGTTTGCGCACAGAGATTCTTTGTCTTTTAAACAGTTTTTTATTTTAATGGGTTCACCACAACTTAACCCAGACAGACCATCTTAGGGTAGCTGGTTCATTCCACTGGGGTGTCAAACAGATGAGGCATATTTATGAATCCTGGTAGGACGAAACACGTGTCTGTGTCATCTGTTAGCACCTTTTGCAAACTGTGTGAGAGGCCTCTCGGCACCATGCAAGTCTGCTTAAAGCTGAACCAGCATAACATCCTGTGGTGATTTGCATATGCAGCCCATGATGCTTTGCATTGTGTAGGCATGTGTGATTTTGTATTTATTTGAAACTTGGCTTCCCAGCAAAATGCCCTTTGGGGTAACCCTTGCTTCCGTGTTTGCGCACAGAGGTTCTTTGTCTTTTAAATAGTTTTTTTATTTTAATGGGTTCACCACAACTTAACCCAGACAGACCGTCTTAGGGTAGCTGGTTCATTCCTCTGGGGTGTCAAAAAGACGAGGCATACTTATGAGTCCTGGTAGGATGAAACATGTGTCTATGTCATCTGTTAGCACCCTTTGCAAACTGAGTGAGAGGCCTTTCGGCACCATGCAATTCTGCTTAAAGTTGAACCAGCATAACATTATGTGGTGATTTGCATATGCAGCCCATGATGCTTTGCATTGTATGGGCATGTGTGATTTTGTATTTTCTTGAGACTTGGCTTCCCAGCCAAATGCCCTTTGAGGTAACCCTTGCCTCAGTGTTTGCACACAGAGGTTCTTTGTCTTTTAAATAGTTTTTTATTTTAATGGGTTCACAACAACATAACCCAGACAGACCATCTTAGGGTAGCTGGTCCATTCCACTGGGGTGTCAAACAGATGAGGCATACTGATGAGTCCTGGTAGGACGAAACACGTGTCTATGTCATCTGTTAGCACCCTTTGCAAACTGTGTGAGAGGCCTTTCGGCACCATGCAATTCTGCTTAAAGTTGAACCAGCATAACATTCTGTGGTGATTTGCATATGCAGCCCATGATGCTTTGCATTGTGTGGGCATGTGTGATTTTGTAGTCACATGTTGCTAACTTGTTGTCAAAAGGCATGACTGGCAGGACAGTTAAAAAAGAAAATGAGACTGTTTTAAGGACATCTGCACAGGTGGGATAGGGGCAATTTTTGTCTGTCAAAGGCTTATGTTTGAAAGAGTCTCAGACAGACAATTTACCATATTGGTTAAGCCATAATATGTAAAAAGGAATGCTATGATTAACAAGTTTGCTCTAAATGAGCAGAACAGAATTTAATGTCCAGATGGGGTGAATAATTCAGGTCAAGGACCTCGTGGTAGAGGCCATTCTGGGGAAGCCTAACACAATCATCAAAGGTCAAATGCCAGGAAAACAATTTTGTAACCAAGGAAATCATATAGGCAGGGAGGACATGCTGGTACTCCTGGCCCAAGCCATGAATATCAGTGGCTGTTAGAGTAGCGAGTAGGGGAGCTAACCAGTCAGATAACAAAGGAATCCAAGTTGCAGTGGCAGAACATAAAGAAGAAGAAGAATCTGCATTTATATAGCGCTTTTCAAACACAGTATCCCAAAGTGCTTTACAAGCAATGCTAGACTGGTAGTGAAGTGACTGAATGTGTGGTGGTGGCCATATCACATATCATCACCCACACACAGCCTGGATAATTGCATGAACCGGTTTATGGGAAGGGGAATATTGGCCAGGACACCGGGAATTTTCCCTGCTCTTTGCGAAGATTGCCCTGGGTTCTTTTTCTTCCATCTGGACAACACCAGGATGGGCAGAAGGGACTTTGTCACACCTCAGCAGTACAGCACCCCCCAATATTGCACTCAGATGCCAGCGATTTTTAGGTGCAAGTCCATTCCTGGTGTGGGACGAGAACTCATGACCTTCTGGTCCAGAGGTGGATGTGCTACCAACTGAGCCATGCTGACAGGGGGTAAAACTCGTAGACAAAAAAACACAATAATAGAAAGCCAAGGGATTGATCATGTGTAGACCTCCACTAGCCCAGGTTCGATAAGTAACATCCTGTCTTATGGGGTGGAGATTGGAGCCCCATAAGCCTTGATAAAACAAACTGAATAACCTGGTTTCCAAGGACGGGGGTGGGGTGGGAGTGGAAACACACAGCTGAGATACATGAAACAAGGGAGCAACATAGTCTTTATCAGTTAAATGTGCTTCAATTTAGTCAATGCTCTATGCTTCCAAACTAAGAACTTTCTCTCTGCTTTGGAAAGACAAGTTTCCCAATTATAAATATCAACAGTGGGATGACTGACATAAATGCCCAAGATTTTAATGGGGTCATTCTGTACTGCAATGCCTGTGACGTGGAAGAGAGATCATGTGTGTGTGTGGGGCAATGGGGACCATGATGCTCTTCAAGTAATTACAGTAATGTTGGAACTAGAGTACTTGGAAAACTCCTGAAGTAGGGAGGACACAGCCTTTCCCATTGTACCCTCGAAAAGTAAAATGCAGATATCATCTGCATATGCCAAGACTCTAATCAACAGTCTCGGGGTTGAGAGTAATGCTTTTAATAAATGGATCATGGCATATAAGATGCAACAATGAGTCAATCAAAAATACGTACAAAAGCAGACTGAGAGGGGCAGCCCTGTCTGATGCCCCGACAAAGAGGGATGGGTGCACCAAGACAGGAGTTCATATAAGGGATAAGACAAGCAGAGGCATACAGCAATCATATCCAGGAAAGAAACAGGGGGAAGTCCATACGGGTGAAGGACCTCAAAAAGATAAAGTTGGTTGACACAGTCGAATGCTTTCTCCTGGTTCTAGAAGAGCACAAAACCATGGTAATGGCTTGATTACCACCTTCAAAAAGTTCTCGGAGGATGATGAGGTTATTGGAGATATGGCACATGGGCACAGCATATTGGGAAGGGAACGAAAGGACTGTCGCTGCAGAAGAAATATGGGTGGCCAACAATCAGGCTAGAAGCTTGTAGTCTGTATTTAAAAGGCAGAGAGCTCTCCAATTATTCAGGATAGTTCCATCATCCTTTTTATATAAAAAAAATGAGCAGGGCCGGAGACATGGCAGGAGGGAGTATCCCTTGGTCAGAATCTGGTTAAACGATATCACCAGCGTAGGGCCCAAATGGTCAAGGAAAACCGCATAATATTCTAGGGGAGACTATCTCTGTCTGGGACAATGTTAGAAAACAGCCTGCAAATGGCAGATACAACCTCTGAGAGCTGAACTGGTTGTTGCAAGGAAGTCTGTAGGTGGTCTGGCAAAGAAGGGGGTAAAAGTCTGCAGGCGGTCTGGCAAAGAAAGGGTAATGGGCCATCCAGGGATTCTGGAGTGAAAGGAACCCTAAAAATGTCTGTAACACGATCATGGACCTGTGACAATATGTCACTCATAGTGCATGACAGGGGGTCCTGAGGAGTGCGCCGAAGCAACCACATGTGTCTGCACTGGAGCCTGTCCACACATGCCTTATACATATCTGTGGACCATGTGTGGCCCTGAATGCCAACCTTACTCTTGCATGCCTGAGACCTGGCTCTGTCATTTCAATACTGGGCCATTTGGGTTTTCACCTCTTCCACAACAGCAGAAAGATCCACATTCTGTGTGTACGTAAGGGAGAGCAAGCCTTGTGGGTTAAAGCGAAGGTTTAGATTCTGCAAGTATCTGGACAGGCTGAGGTGCTTCGTTCAGCATTGGAAGAAGCAGCAGAATTCCTTTTTAGAATCTTCCCATCAAGTGCAAAAGTTGTCATAAGCACCAAGGACAGTCCATCTATCAAAAAACACATGTAGCCAAGCAGTACAGACGGGGGGGCTCAGATAAAACAGAGGTGTTTAACCGCCAGGGCTGGTGAGGGGGCACGGTCGAGGTTTCCACGGTACAAAAGCAGTGAACCACCGAATGGTCCCAAGTCTTGACAAGAATAACTTGCAAATGGGACATCTGTAGAGAGTGAGATAAAAATAAAAATCAATGCTGGTCTGTAGGGGTCCTTTTACAAATGTGGAATGGGGAGGTGTGGGCAACACACTTTTGCTATCTCGTAAACTTGCAGCAGAAATCATACCCTTAAGAAAATTAGTGTCACAGAACCTCTTTGTTGTACGACCTCCTCGGTCCAATATATCCAACCCACAGTTAAAAATCACCACCCAGTATAGCATGTTTGGTAGTATGGAGAAAGGGTTGTAGGGTGCTAAACAGTTGCATCCTATCCAACTTCAGTTGGGGAGCATAGACATTTATGACTCTTAGCAAATAAGGCCCATATGACAAATTAAGCAACAATGCTCTGCCCGGAACAATGTCATTAAGCTGTATTAGCTTAAAATCAAAACCTCGAAAAACAATACCCACCCCATCACATGTGTCCAAACCCAAGGACCAATAAGATGGGCCCAGGGCCCAGAGGTTCTTGGCAGCTGATAACTCAAAACCTGTTTTAAGGGGGGGTGTCCTGTAAGAAAGGAATGCTCCCAGGGAGTGAGAGGAGGACAGAAAAAGTGAGCATTCTCTTTCGATGGGACATCATGCTGTTGACATTCAGTCTCAATGCAGAAATTTGAACATGTTGGTGGAACATGTATAATTAAGGAGTTGCACCTCGGCCTTTCCCAGTTTGAGAACAGGTCCTATTCCACTCTCATTTTGTAGTTTGCTCCTCCACTGGGTCATTAATTTCACCGGTGATATCCTTAAGGGAGGAAAGTTAGGAGGAATCTGAGCCACCAGCCTTCATCCTCGCTGTCAACCCAGTGGGAGGAAGTTGCCAAAGCAGCATAAGCATTGCAGAGGGTGATGTCAGATTTTTGTAGGGTTTAGTATTGTTCACCACCTTCCGACCTCTTTTCTTCTGTGCTGGGAGATGGAAAATATCAGTCTCCATGGGTGCCGGGGCAGAGGGAGGGGTATTGGGGTGGGAAAATCTGGCAGTAGTTCCATAGTTTCAAGAGACAAATGGAGTAGAAAACATAGAAACGTACACTTTGATGGCAGATAAGGACTGCTTGGCCCACCCAGTCTGCTCATTTTCCTACCTATTGGATAAGCTACAGATCCTAGTTAACCAACAGCCTACTTCCTCCTACCCCCCCACTATAATTGCCTTATGTCTGTCCTATGCATTCTTGAATTTCCCCACTGTTTTTGACCCCATGACCTCCTCAGGAAGGCCATTCCATGTGTCCACCACCCTCTATGTAAAAAAATTACTTCCTCATTTTACCTTTGAGCTGTTCCCCCTCTATGTTAAAACTGTGACCCCTTGTTCTTGCACATCTCTTTTTCTGAAAGATGCTACCCTCTTGGACTTTCTTGATTCCCTTGAGGTACTTAAAAGTTTCTATCATGTCCCTCCTCTCTCCCTCCTTTCCTTGAGGATATACATATTAAGCTCCTTTAGTCTCTCTTCGTATGGCTTCTGGTGCAGACCCTGCACCATTTTAGTTGCCCTTCTCGGGACTGCCTCCATTTTGTCTATGTCCTTGTGGAGATGGAGACTCCAGAACTGCATGCAGTACTCCAGGTGGAGTGGTACTGGGGTCCTCAGGGAAGAGGCAGAGATCCCCGACGTGTCAGGACAGACAGTGGAAGTTGTAGGCGGCAGGTTGCAGGGTGCCAGGGCAGGGTAAAGGAGATTTGGGAGGATCATCCAGTAGCTGGGATAGAGACACCTCCTCCCCTGTAGCAGTCAGGCTTTGACCTTGAGCAATTAAGGCCTCTTGGTTAATACCATCAGTCCGATTTTTTAAAATTTTTATTTTATTTTAGTCTTTGGTAACTGGGTAAGGCCAGCTAGGCACAAGTTCCTGTTCTCAGGGGTGACCTGGGAGCTCTGGGAGGTTAAGTGACTTGCTCAGAGTCACAAATTATGCAAGTGGAGGTTGTGAGAATCAAACTCTGGTCTGGTTTGCTGGATGTAACAAGGTCTTTCACAGCTCATTGCTCTTTATTCTCATTACTCTAACCTCTAGCCTATACTACAAACCCATTGCGATTGTGTGATGCCCATGGGCACTGCCAAAAAGAATGGCCTTGCTCACCACATAAATTCCACCTAAAGGGGTTGGGACAAGCAGAGGTGATGTGACCATATTCTAGGCAACTACCACAATGGGCTGTGTTACACATGGAACTGAAGTGCATGTGGGACCCACATTTGTGGCAGGTCTTAGGCTGGCCTGGGTAAAAACACATACCTTTGCTGTGACCAATATAGAAATTGCCAGGTAAATGAGTAATACCTGAGCCAGCCTGGTGGTGCTGAGGGTTGAGGCATTGGATGCCACACCTCGAAACACGCTGGTGACCTGGGTTCAGGAATGGACTCAGGCTGCGGGGGGGTCGGCTGGAGAGGGAGAGGATTGAGTATTCAGAGGACAGCATTCAGAGGACAGCTCTCCTTTCCCAGGGAGAGTTGTTGGTTTCGCTAGGCTCTTGAGTGGCCCCCGATGGAGATTGGGTGTCCTACAGGAGCTGACACAGTAAGGGGTGAAGCGGCGGCCAAAGTCAGAAGCCCACCTGCGCAGACGTCATTGCACATCTGTACTCTAGGGGAAAAAGCAAACATGGAAAAATCCCTGACCTTTGGTAGGCGATGGTGGGGACCAGGGGCTGACCTCCACACCCAGTGCTGGATCTTCAGCCTATCTTCAGTGCTCCCTTCATTTCGTAGCAGCCTGTCTAGATTTCAGAAAGGTCACCAGGAGGAGTCAGTGGTCCCACCCTGGAGGACTTAGATCCAGGGGGCCAGGGTGTCAGAACAGCAAGAAGAAGTTACCTGGGTCTGAAGGTGACTGGGACTTCAGGCGGGCGGGATGAGGTTGTGCCATGTGTCCCCACCGGAGAGAGACCGAGGGTCAGAGAAGGAGGCACATAAAGAGAGTTGAAATAAAAAATGAGTAATACCTAAGGTTGTTTGGTGCAACTTGACTCTGACTCTCCAACCTCCTGTCCATACCTGCACACTGTCAATTACTGGGGCAGGAGGTATCTAAGACCTCACAATTCTTCCAGAGCCAGGAAAGTACATCAGTAATAGTGACACATTCATTCTAGAATAACAGGGTGATAGTCTTGAAGGTAGGCTTAGACAGATGTATGGCCAAAAAGGGAATCCACAAAGGGATTCTTTCAGTATATCATATTTGAACCAGAAGTGGTCCAATGAGGACGATGTGCAGAAACTCACATGAAACATTTCCTCACCCGAAAAATGAATCACTGCATACAAGTCTTCTGCCAGGAAACACAGTGAGTCATTCAACAATTTTCTGATGACATAAGTTCTATCTGGGGGCAAATCTAGGTCCCCTCTATAATGAATCCTAACCACATTGCACCATTGTATGGGTTTCCGGGGCAAAGAAAATAAATTGGTCATTTTAAAGGAGCCTGCAGACCCTGGCAGTAATGAGGGTTCCTCAGTAGAGCTGGTGGGGGGACCAGAAGCCGGATTCTTCATCCTCATGTGTTCTTCAGAGGGACAAGAGTGGACCTCAGGTGGAGGGTAGGTGAGAGTCCAGTAGGACAAGGCATTATAAGGTCCAGGAGGCTGATTAGGAAAAGTCTGAGTGCTGCAGGGGTCAAGTTTTGGAACTGCTGCAGGAGCATATGTTTTGAACTGCTCTAAGGGGACCCAAGAAACTCCATTGTCAGCCCGTACCCACCCGCCGTGAGGAGAGCTGCCTCTGCAGACCATTTCTCCAGGTGTTTTCTCATATGACAGGCAGCAGTGGTGGTGGCAGGAGGGGGGGCACACCCATGCAATCCTGAAGATGAAGTTGGCACAGTATCCAAAGGATCACACAGTTTCTGAGTCTGTGATACAGCCCAGAAGCAGGTACAAGATTGGGCATATCAGGAGCTATAAGATCATGGGAAAATGTAGGCAGGAAGGCAGAAGAGTAAATTACTTGAGCTGGCTGGGAGTCCTGTGCCAGTGTAAGAGATTTGGGGCACTGTGTCTTTTACATCAGATCTTCTGAATTAACTATGGCCGATGAAGAGGCAGGCAAACCCTCTGACAGAGCAACAGTACAGGGAGCAGCTGGGGAGGCAGCGGCTACCGGGAATGTCGGTACCACGAAAGCTGCAGAAAAAGTAGAAACCGTAGCAGTGTCCTGGGGAATAGGATGTACAACTACTGCAGCAGCTGTCTTGTGGTCGGGCGTCCATGCAAGACAAAAGGACGCAGAAGGCAGGTGGTGTCTTCATACTTGATATGCTTGTTCTTCTTTGACAATCTGGTTTAATAGGAGTAATTTTTTCTGGACTAGTTCCTGCTGCAAACACAGCTCAGCAGTATGGATAGCAGTGTCTGTTGACACAGAAGAATCGGGTGGGTCCGGGATCGAACCCAAAGTCATTGTAACTGGAGACAAATCCTGTTCTGTCAAGCCAAAAATGAAAACGCTAGTAGCCGTGTATGAAGCAGACACTGGGGAGGAGGCCTTCTCCCTAGTGTCCAACACAGCCATGCTCACAGCTCCAGAAGACGCAGCCATCTCAGCAGAACGTCAGATGGCTAAGGGACCCCTACTGGAGAGTAGGGGAATTTCTTATTAAGACTGACAGTTAAATCATGGGTTCAATACATTAACATCATGTGAAATGAAAATACACATCACTGTGTACATCAAAAATAAGTAGGGGAATTTCCTCAGTATCCTGGCCAACATTCCCCTTCCCATAAAACTGGTTCATGCAATTGTCCAAGGCACTGATGTGTGAAATGGCTGCCACTACATGTTCAGTCATTTCACTACCAGTCTAGCATTGCTTGTAAAGCACTCTGGGGTACAATGTGTATGAAAAGTGCTATATAAATGCTGATTCTTCTTCCTTTTCTTCTAGCTGTAAATTGCCCCTCCTGGCTATTACCGGGCAGATACTTGCCCAGGGCCACTGGACTGATCCTAGGCTCTGATCTTCCCAGGTGACCAAATCAGGGAAAACCAGTCTGGGTAACAAGCTTCTTGAACTAGTGGCCTTAATGGAAGAGGGAAACCTGGATATCGTGGCAGTCACAGAAACATGGTACACGGAGAACCATGACTGGGATGTCAACATACCAGGGTACACAATCTACAGGAGGGACCAGGAGGGTAAAAGAGGAGGAGGAGTAGCGCTCTACATTAGGGAAGAGATCAAAGCAATGGAACTAAAGGGTAAACAGGGAGGAGAGGAGGCACTGTGGGTCATTTTGGTGACAGAACATGGCACCACAATCTGCATGGGGGTTGTACACAGACCCCCTTCTCAGGAGGAGGAAATGGACAGGGAAATGATAGAAGGCATCCTTAGAATGGCAGAAAAAGGGGAGATATTGTCGATGGGGGACCTGAATATGCCAGATGTTAATTGGAGCACATTTGCTGCAGCCACATCCATGAGTGGGGTAATTCTTAATGCCCTGCAAGGTGCATACCTCAGACAGCTAGTGTTGGGACCTCCTCAGAAGGGAGCAATCTTAGACCTGGTACTCTCAAATGGGGATAGAGAGAGGATCACAGATTCAGAAGTGGGTAGCTATCTAGGACCAAGCAACCACCAAGCAGAGTGTTTCACAATAAACACAGTTGTAGAGTCAAGCCATACAAAAGTGAAGGTACTGGACTTTAGGAGGACTGACTTTGGCAAAATGGGTGAGTGCCTAAGGAATACAAGAGCAAATGGGCAGGAAGAAGGGGTGGAAGAACAATGGGGAAAACTCAAAACTGCCATCACAGAGGCAACAAGCCTTTGTGTGAAGCAAATAAACAAACAAAACAAAGTAAAACACACTATGGTTCTCAAAAGAGGTGGCAGGAAAGATTAAGGAGAAAAAAGTAGGATTCAGGGAGTATAAGGAATCACAGAAGGAGCAGGATAGAGAACAGTATCAGTTAAAGAAGAATGAAGCAGGGAAGGCAGTCAGAATAGTGAAGGCCACAAACCGAGGAAAAGATAGCCAAATCAGTTAAGAAGGGGGATAAAACCTTTTATGGGTACATCAGGGAGCGAAGGAAGACCAAGAGATGGATATAATAAATGGAGGGGAGGTGGGAGAGGGTGATGGTGAAAAGGCATTGATACTGAATGAATACTTTTGCTCAGTATTCACAAAAGAAGAAGAGGGGGAGGTACCTAAACCAAACAAAAGAAGCACTCTGGACAGGGGGGTCGATACCAGTCCATTCATAGAAAAAAAGGTCCTGAAAGAACTCCTAAAACTCAAGGTGGACAAAGCAATAGGGCATGACTGGATTCACCCCAGAATTCTAAAAGATCTTAGGGGAGACCTAGTGACACCACTGACTACCCTTTTTAACAAATCATAGGAGGATGGAGTAGTACAGTACTTGAGGAATGGAGGAGGGCAGATGTGATTCCCCTTCACAAAAGTAGGAACAAGGCAGAGGCAGGAAACTAAAGAATTATTAGTTTGACCTCAGTGATAGGGAAAATGATAGAATCACTTCTGAAAGAATTGTTGAGAACCTAGAAGCCAGTGGGGCACAGGACCCAAGACAGCATGGATTCACTGCGGGAAGGTCACTGCAGACAAATCTAATTCATTTCTTTGACTGGGTGACCAAAGTAGTAGACCAGGGAGGGGCTGTGGACATGGCCTACCTAGACTTTAGCAAGGCATTTGACACAGTCCCACACAAAAGATTAATAAACAAGTTAGCCAGCCTGGGAGTGGGTCCCAGGATGGTAGCCTGGGTAACACATTGGCTGAACAACAGGATGTAGAGAGTAATACTAAACAGAGTACATTCTGAAGAAAGGGTGGTTACTAGTGAGGCACTGTAGGGTTCAGTACTGGGACCGGTCCTCTTTAATGTCTTTATAGGAGACATTGCAGAGGGGCTGGAAGAAAAAGTATGCCTCCTTGCAGATGACACAAAGATCTGCAACAGGGTTGATACACAAGGGGGGGGTGGAAAGGATGAGAAGGTGTTGTCTAAACACTCTTGGTGTGTAGGGTAAACAATAAAAATAATAATAATACAGGTTCTTGTGTCTTGGAGTCTGCCAAGAAACATTCGAAAACAAGCAGGGAGTACTAATAAAGTTTATTATGCTACTTACACCAAGCAGGTGACAGAGAAAATCACAAGGGAGATGGGTTTCTCACCACTTCTGAAGAATGTACATAATCTCCAGAATTGTAGATCTTAGATTCTCTAAGATCTTGTTCTATCTCTCCCTGCGCTCCAGCTCTCTGCCCTTCTAGAGCAGCTACAGTAGTGTCTCGAGAGAGCTACAGTGGGTTGTGGACAGCTAAATACTACAGATAACAGCATAGCAACAGAGATTACAACATAATTACAGATATGAGAAACAATATGTATTGGTCCTAAGTCATTCTCCATTGGAGAATGACTTAGGAGACAGAATTACTAATGAGTATCATATGAGACAGAATATGCTTCCATTAGCATTATAGCTTAGACAAAAGACATGCTGACAGTTTAAAACTACATGCACATTTTTATTACTTAAGTACAATATAAAATATTAGACATAACAAAGGCCTTCTGTCTCTGTCAGCTTGCTTAGAGACAAAGAGAACTGCTGACAGGCCTATTACATGGCATATCTGAGTGTAAAATACACTACATATAATTATATGTGAATATAAGTATACAATAAACACTGGTGATCCCTCTGAGTCATCTTATCAGTAATTAGGTAGATAATATATAGAATATCTATAAAAGACAAACATAATCTAGATAAATGTATTATAGTGAGGTATAATGAATCATGCATGATCAGTAGTAGCATAGTGCAAAATAGCAGTATTACAGTACAATAGACCAGGAATACAGTGTGAGGTGTATGTGAGGTATATGTGGGACGATAGGGGCTATAACCCAAGCATAACAAAGGGACTTGGCAAGGTTGGAGGAATGGTTAAAAGTATGGCAGCTTAGATTCAATGCAAAGAAGTGCGAAGTAATGCACCTTGGAAACAAAAACCCAGGGAAGAGTACACAATGGGGTGGGGGGGACTAACAACAACAAGAATGGAAAGGGACCTAGGGGTAGTCATATCAGATGACCCTAAGGTAGGCAAGCAATGTGAGAAGACAGTAAGGAGGGCTGGGGGCATACTGGAATGCATAGGGAGAGGCATCACCAATAGAAAACAGGAAGTTGTTATCCCTCTGTACAAACAGTTGGTGAGACCCCATCTGGAGTACTGCATGCAGTTCTGGAGACCCCATCTCCGCAAAGACATAGACTAAATAGAGGCAGTCCAGAGGAGGGCAACTAAAATGGTGCAGGGTCTGCAACAAAAGCCATATCAAGAGAGACTAAAAGAGCTTAATATGTATACCCTTGAGGAAACCTACTGGGTCATAATGTCGGACTCTGTACAGTGCACGACATGACTGTGAGGTAGGAACAGTGTGGTAGGTCAGAGCAAG
The DNA here is from genome assembly GCA_016271365.2 of Neoceratodus forsteri. Lineage (NCBI taxonomy): Eukaryota > Metazoa > Chordata > Ceratodontiformes > Ceratodontidae > Neoceratodus > Neoceratodus forsteri. Next base: position 156,906,007 of record CM057458.1, on the reverse strand, counting down.
AGGGTGCAAAACCGTGAAAGGAAGTATGCGTGGTAGTACACCCTCTCACTCTACCCAGTGCAGGATAAGAATCCTACTGGAAGAGGGGACCACCAAGCAGCTGCTGTGGCTCGATGGGATGAGCCATGGGCAGCAAGGAAGGCAAGCAGTGCATTTGGGACTGGGTTTCGATTCCCAGTCCCAGACACATGGAATTTGTTTTTTGCACTTTGTGTGACATTGAGCAGGATCTCCCCGGGAGTTAGTTATATTAGCTGGGGGTTGGGTCAGAGTCTGCGAATCATATACGGGGCATAGCCCCTTGTAAAACAAGAATTATGCTGTTTTCAATATATCGTGTTGTATTGGCATGGTATATTGTTATGACTTAATGTCTTGCAACATTATGACCCCGTGCCTTGAGGAAAGGAGGGAGGAGAGGACATGGCAGAAACATTCTAGTACCTCAAGAGAATCAACAAAGTTCAACAGGGGTGCATCTTTCAGAAAAAGAGATGTGCAAGAACAAGGGGATACAATCTGAAGATAGAGGGAGGATGGCTAAGGGGCAAAGTGAGGAAGTATTTTTTTCTTTATGAAGAGGGTGGTGGATGCATGAAACCGCCTTCCTGAGGAGGTCGTGGGGTCAAAAACAGTGGGGAAATTCAAGAATGCATGGGACAGACATAAGGCAATTATAGTGGAGGGTAGGAGGAAGTAGGCTGTTGGTTAACTAGAATCTGCAGCTTATCCAGTAGGTAGGGAAATGGGCAGACTGGGTGGGCCAAGCGGTCCTTATATGCCATCAAAGTCTATGTTTCTATGTTTCTACATCAGGCCAATGGTTAGTGATCCCACGCAGAGCTGGGGGCTAGGAGATAGTCCCAAGGATTGGTGGGATCAATGCAGGAATAAAATGTCAAAACAGAAGAGTACCATCCTCTTTCTGTCTTGGCAGCAACAAAGAAGAGAAATGAAAGAACCCCAGTACCTGCAAGAAATGAGGTGAGCCCTGTTTTGGCTCCATGCAGTAGCCTTCTGTGGGTGCAGTCTTGCAGTTCCCCTTTAATTCTCTACATTGCTGGACTATACAGCCAGTGCTTAGGGCCCAAGTATCACTAGGCAGGTGGCGGCTCTTGGTTTGGGAAGCAGACATCCATAGGGGGAAAGGTGATCCAGGGCTTCAGATTGGCAGGACTGCCTTGTTTCTGCAGCATTATTCCCCCCCATGACAGCCTTCCACTGTCAGTCCCCTCCTTGATTGCTACCCCAGTGCATTTTTATGCGGCAGCCACATGGCATGGTTGGGAGGCTGGAGGGTTGGTGTGCTGGTTGAGTAGGGTGCTCCAGAATGAGTTTGCTGTGGGTCGGGGTGGGTGGTAACAGTCCAGCTGGCTTTCCAGCTGTTCATGAGAGCTGTCTCAAAAAAAAAAAAAGAGCAGGAAGCCAAATCAGAGCTCTGATTGGCTGTTGGAGCCACCCTGTCTTTTGTTTGGCAACTACGTGTCTTGCCTTCCTAGCCTCATGTTCTCGTGGCCTCTACTCTTTCCTGGTTTGAAGAGGAGCAGCCACAATTAAAAAGAAAGAAAGAAAAATAATTTACATGAACAAAGAAAAGAACCAAAGGCAACATGTGTATAGGTGGGGTCAAGGAAAACCCTGGCTGCAGCAGGACTACCAACTTGCATAGTAGGCTGTGTTGGAGAGCCTCTGCTATCAACATTTATGGTGTGTGTGGGGGGGGTATGCACATGCATGGTGGCCAGTTTGCATATGTGGTGTGAATTTTCTACTTAGTGTTCACCAGTGCTTTTGGCAAAGGTCCTTGGCAATGCTAGGGGAGGCTTGTCGTGGTTCTTGATGAGGCACATGGTGGCACTACTGTTAGGCAGACTGTTAGTCAGATCACTCGACAATGTTTTCAGGTTTCCAGTCATGCATATTCCCCAGGGATTAAATTCGCATGCCCATTTGGGAGGTCAAGGCTACAGTGCTCCACTGTGCCTGGGTGAGGGTCTGGTAATAGTAACCATCAAATATGGCTGTTTAGTTATGTTGAGCATCCCAGCAACATATGTAATCATTTAGTAGCCAGTCACACTGGTGAGGCAAGAGTGTTTGAGGACTGTGTGACTGCTTTTAGGGGGTTTTAAGTCACTGCAACTCCCCTGTATGGACAATTTTTAAGATGATGCTCCTAATTCCTTGTCTGCTGGTTATCCACCCCGGTGGTCATGTGCAGACCCCCACTCAGCTCCCTTGAATTGTCCATATATAACCCCTAGGTGGCGCTATCCTATGGGATACTACCCCTGCCTGGGGGACTAGGCGCAGCTTGAGGGGCCTGAGCTCAGTGAATGGGTGCCTCCACCTGGAAGAGTTGTTTCTGGGTAGTGTATCTGCTATTGGTGTAGCCCTCTGGGATGCTATAACCCCCACAACCCTTCTAGTGGCTTAAGCAGTACTAACAACAGAACAGTCACCTTTAACAGATGACAGTAATGATATGCTCACACTCTTTGCACTTACCACCAGGGCTGGATCCTCGGCAGCTGCCCTGGAGATCCCCTGGGAAGTAAAACCAACAAGGCAGTAACACAATAACAGTAATCCCCCCACCAATAAGGTACACATTAGCCAGATTAAACATGAAAAACCAACAATCTGATTTATTCAGGGGGATGTGAACAAGGGTGGGGTGCAAATCTAGTAAGTGATTAGCAATCCTGATTATATTCAGGTGGATAAAGCATGCACTGTAAGTCCCTCTGACACAGTCCCACAACCCTGGGTACCCAGTTGGTGAACAGGCTAGCCTGAAGTGTTGCCCGGGGTAGACTGGCTTTGCAGCTGTTGTTGGGGCCCTTAGGAAGTAAAAACACAGTTAACATGCACTCAATCCAAATATTTGTAATCCAGAGCCGGATGGCTCAGTCCGTTGCAATCAACCCCAAAACAAGAAAATCAGATGAGCACACAAATGATTGCAGCTTTGTTGCAGGGAGCTACTTTGTTTTGTACTCATGCTACCCAGACCAGGATGCAGACAGGTGAGATGAAGACCTCGTAGATGTTGTACTGGATTGCCAGGGGAAGCAGGGCCTACATGACTCACCGTGGTGGTCGCTACCTGTTCGGTGGTGTTGAGCAGGGGGCCAAATCCCCAAGCGGGTCTTTTGCCAGAAATGTCTCTGAATCGGGAGCAGCAGCCTAGGCTGAGGTGGCAGGTCCTAGGCAGAGCGAGCAGTTCAGATGAAGTCTGCGATAAATGCTGGAACAGCCTCCAGCTGGCATAACAGAACTCGGTGTGGGGAACTAAATCGTGACCCACACAGCACATTCAGCACACCTATAACACTTAAAGCAACTTGCCACAATGCGGATAAAGTCCGGTTGCAAATTGTAGCTTCTTCTACGCAAACCTTTTGATCTGAGGCTCGCTTTGGTACCGGGCGGGCTGATCGATTCTGGAGCAAGTCTTCAGTCCACTGCCAAGTAGCAGCAACTCACTTTCTCTCTTTGGACACAGGTCCAGATCAGATAATTGGGTAAATCTGACTTTCACTGTCAAGGCAGCTCTTCACTCTGGAAGATGTGACTGGTAGGACAGCAGAGCCTTCCCGCTGATTCTCCTACGCTCCTACGCAGGAGCAGCTGCTCAATGACTCGAGCTGTTCACTCTCCACACTTCAATTCACAACTGACACACTGCTGCAGGTAGTTCTGGGCTTTCCCAGTGATCCACAAGGTTTGGTTGGCTGAGAGAGCTGTCTGTCACAGTAAGGGCTCCCCTCCAGGTCCATTTAGGCGCCAAACCTTAAAAACTACAATTCCTATAGAATTTTAATCCCACAAGACCTCTGAGGACAGTCTCCATTTTAGGTCCTCTGAGGTTCCAGTCGGTCTAACACTGGCAGTTCCAGAACCAAAATGGTGGCTCCAATTCAAATGTTCGTGCTGCAAATGGAAGCAGGTTAGACGAACTCCTACAGCATTATTATTATAAAAGATAAACAGTAAATGATCACTTTTCCTAACAGGGCTGCCTCTGCTCAAATAGTGACTGTAGAATGGAGCAGAAATACAGACTGTCTGGCTGGTAATGAACTTAAAATTCTCAGACCCAGTCCAGACTAATTTTCTCACACAGCATAGTGGTTCTCTTAAAGAGACAGGCACAGAGGCTTAGTAGAGCACTCTCATGCAAGCAATTAAACTGCTGGACACAGAACACCATTCCTGACAGTGGGCATTAGACAAGCCCAGGAAGACATTATAGGAACCCCTATTTGTAGGGGGGTTACACATACCAGCCGCCTTATACCCTTACAGAAGTTTTTTCATTCCCTAGGCCATTTTGGTAGCAGCTGATATTCCTAACATTGTTCTTGGTTTCTGCTTTCAGCAAACAGTGCTGGCAACATTTTGGTCCTTTCCATTCTTTTGCTCATAAGAACCCCATTGTTTTCTCTCTTCCTGCCCCTCCTTCAGCTTTTCCCATTTGCATGCAAAGCATTTCCACTTCCTGCCTTTTTGCTTTATCCCCACCCCACCATGATGGCCATGTGGGCTGCCCCATCTCCCGACGGTGCTGTACAAATTAGCTGCCTCTCGGTCTTCAGAGGATTATTAATTCACTGCTTGCTTGGGTAAATTCACAGTTATTTGAGGCGCTGTTCACTAGGCACGCAAGTCTCTGGCAAGGCACTCCTCGGATTTTCAGTCTCAGCTCTGCATTGACATATCTGGTTATTGTCAAAGGTTAAGGCCTTCCCTTTCTCGGTTTCTTGATGACAGGTATGTCTGGGTGGAGCAAAACAACAGACTTACAAAGTAACACTCAAACTACATTGAATAGCAATAACAACGAAGGTCAAGTTGCCCGGCCAAGTGTATGGGGAGGCAGCGGCTTTCCAAGGCACTGAGCCAGAGAACAATCTAAGAGACAATTTAAGGAGACAGCACAGTTCCTGATGGAGTTAGGAGGTTTCAATTGGTTGCAATCTCTGATAAAAATAGCACCATGGCAGCAGCCTGTGAGTCCTGACACAGCGTGCCCACTGCCAAGGGTCAGAAAACCATCGAGAAAGCTAGTCGAGTCACTGACAACTCAGACGGATCCTAAACAGAAAAGTTCAAGAATCAGTGGAAAGGAGGCAACAGAACAGGTGGCACCAGGCAGAATGGATGAAGCAGCCTTGGAGCACAGTGAGGCAGCCATGGACACCACAGAAGGTCAGGAAGCGCCCAGGGTGGAGCCGGGTATTTTGGCTACAGTCCCCCAATGCACTGAAGGTGAGTACAATTTAGAGAATGGCAACACTGTGCTGGGTCAACAGCCCAGGCTGAAGGGAGGACAATCTTGTACGAGTGTGGGGGAGTTAGCAGAGGATAGGATCAACCTGAGGATGTCAGGCTTAAGGCCAGGGGCATCCATATGCTGAGGCCTTCAAGAGGGTCTTCAGCAAGAGGGGAAGGGGGTTGCAGGTAAGGGGCCTGCCAGGTTAAAAGTCACATCCTTGGTGGTAAGAACAATTGGGCAAGCAAGGGAATTCCTGATGGAAACAGCCAGTCCCAACATAGGTATGGGGCCTTCTTGGCCCCCTATGCCCTTTCCATGGTTCCCGCCATACTTTCCTGTGGCCACCCAGATGGCACCAGGTAACACAGTCATCTCAGAGATGGGGACAGTGACCATGCAGTACACCCTTGCAGCAGTGTAGTGGTGAGTGCTTTGGGGGGTGCAGCAATTTTTCAGGGGTGGAAATGTCACTAATAATATGGCAGTGAGTGAGCCAAAGTGGGCTGCTGGTGCAGACATAAGGCAGCATCCCACGTGTGGATAACAGGGGTCTGGTGCTGGGAGATGTGAGCAATGGTACAGTCACCCAGTTGCAGTCTGGGCAGGAGGCAGAGAAGACCAGTGCAAGACAGGTGGGCTGACCTCACATGGGTGCACGGGGGGGATTATGGGCTAGAGTTGCCCACTGGACTCTCAGTGGCACAGCCTGGTCTGAACACAGGCAGCAATATAGGCAGCAGGTCACAAATGGAACAGGCTGTAAGGCAAGTATGGGGATTGCTAGCACCAGTAGAGGAGAGCAGGGCACAGGTGTGGGACATTTACCCATGCAGGGCCCTGGAGAAGGGAAGTGCTGCAGTGAGTACTCTTGATCCAGGGCAGCACAGTCAGTAGGAGTAGCACTGACTACTGAACACTGGGCATATGTGAGAGTGGATGGCCCCATTGATACCCATCTCTTTAGCACCATGAACGCTAGTGAAACTTTTTCAAATAAATAAATTTGGAAGGAGGAGTATATGGAAATGCTTGAGCTCTTGAACCGTGAGTTACCAGACTGATGACAAGGATAAGCTGAAGAAAGAAAAGTGTTGAAAACCAAAGGTGCCACCCACATTTGATAAATGGTCAGCCACATTTGATATCTTTATAACAATCTACTCCATGCAATTCCCAAATAAAACAGCATAGCTCATAAAATACAGGGACAACAAAATGACAGTACATTTGGCATACAAAGGTAATACCTGGTTGCACCATGATGAGTTACGGTATTCAGGATGAAAATGATGAGGGTTCCAGAACAGAGGTGGGACAAAACAGACCACGCTTTATGGTCACGGCACACGACCAGGACAAAAACGGCCAATGTGAGTTTTTATTTTATTTATTTATTTATTAGAGAAGTTGGATTTACAACTTTTGAGTCGTGGACTCATTTACAAAGGCATCTCGTCACAGGGAAGGTAGACATTAATACAGTGTGAGTACAATAGTGGTAACATACAGGTGCAGTACAGAATAACAATAAAAAACTCATTTACAGCAGTGGTTAACAGATAAGTTGCATACAGAAGTTACAATCAAAATAAAAATATTACAATAATAGAATTTACAACCTTGGGCATACCAGGGAGGAATACTTAAGTGGGAAAAGGGGTGGGGACTGCAGTCCAGCGGACATTGTCAAGGCTGAGGGCCAGGTGGGAGGGACCTCATTATTACATTACTTAGGGCAGTTACACCGCCAGTGGGCACAGGGTGCCTAAAGTGGTATGGATGGGCCTGAAAGAAACATGCCACCAATTTAATATGGGAAAGTGTTTTCATGACTACTGCAAATACAAGCATGAATACAGCAGATGTGAGAGCAAACACAAGGCATCAGCCTATCGCAGCAGCTTCCCTCACAGCAGAGGTGATAGACAAACAAACAGGCAGCATAATCATGGGGACCAGAGTGCCCAGAAACCTAGCATAAAAATTGATCCGTTACAACCATGACTTGACCACTACTCCGGGGTAAGCAACACACACACAGTACTTGACAAATGGCTTCAAAAGCAGTTTTCCCATCCCATACAAGGGCCCATGGATACTATCCTTTGCCCTCAACCTGAGATAAGTTCAGCCCCTTAAACAGGTGGTGGCACTCAATCTACAAAAAGGAATAGAAGCAGGTCAAGTGACTGGCCCCTTCAGTAAACCGCATATGGACCCGTTTCAAATATAACCACTTGGAGTCGTTCCTAAGAAGACACCGGGTGACTTTGGGCTTTTAGTCATACCGAAAGGGTTCCTCTGTTAATGATCACTTTAACTCAGGGGAACAGCGCCTTCACCTTTGTATCCTTTGACATCACAGTCCAGCTTACTAAGGGGGCAGGCAGCGGTTGCTGTCTGGCTAAGGGTGGCATCAAGTCAGCTTTCCACTGAGGCCAAACGATTTTGATCTGTTAGGTTTTTGTTTTGAAGATCAATACTATTATGATATGGCCATGTCGATGGATTGTTCGATCTCATGTCCAGCTTTTGAGGTTTTTAGCTGCTTCCCAGAATGGGAAACAATGAAGCACTCGGGAAATCACCACATAACTCACTACCTAGATGATTTCCCATTTATCAGCAGACCTGGGACCAATTAATGTAGAAAAATGTTACAAGCTTTTTCTGAGTTGATGGACTGGTTTGGGTTTCTGCTAGCAGTTAAAAAGAAAAGGTTCTACCACAAGGCTCACGTATCTGGGCATAGAGTTAGACATGGTAGAGATGGTTTCCAGACTGCTGGCAGAGACAGTGGACAGCCTGAGGGATTTAATTGGGAAAGTCCGGGTGGTTAAGAAGGTCATGCTAAAAAATTTAGTCACTGATTGACCATCTCAATTTTACATGCAAAACCATCTCTCCAGGGAGGCCATTTGTTAGGCAGTTAGCAGGGGCAATGAAGGAAGCACTTCTACCCCATCATCACATAAGGATGGCTGTTGCTATGTGGGCAGATTTGGAGGTAAGTGGCATTCTCCTAGAGCAGTTCAATGGGGTTGCAATATGGCAGTCATGCACAGCATTTGCACAGGATTGGTAGCTAGCTACAGACACCTCAGAAGGTGTGAGTTATCAAGCATACTTCCAGGGTTCATGGTTTATGGGGCACTGGGATTCAATGTGCATACTGTGAGGGAAGGCCTTACAAGGAATATCACATTGTTGGAGCTGTTTCCCATTCTTGTTTGTAGACTAGTAAACCACAAAGTATTGTTTCATTCAGATAACAGAGCAGTGGTCAAAATTTTTCACACTCAGTCTTCAAATTCTGTTGAAGTCATGAGGCTGTTGCAAATTTTTGTTTTGCTGTGCCTACAGCTCAGCTTCACATTTAGGGCAAAACATGTGCCTGGAAAGGATAATGTCATTGCAGATGCGCCATCTCGCTTACAGTTTGAATGCTTTCATCTGGTGGCTCCAGTGGCAGAGTTAGTTCCAGCACAGATGTTGGGCTATATATGGCAAGCAGTGACCCAAGAACAGCAGAGCTGATATAGCACTCTCTGGTCCCGGGTACATACGAACATATGAACCTCACAGTCTATCAAATCTGCTTGAGTGAGCAGCTAGCACCCTTATATTGCAGCTGCCCCACACCATCCCTCCTCTCACCTCTGGAAACAGCTCAGCAACCAACCTGCATGCCGCCACCTTCTCTGGCAGAGCGTTCCATTTCAACACCAACCTCTCAGTGAAACAATGTCTCCTCATCTCCCTCCTGAATCTGCCACCCTCCAATCTTAGCCCATGCCCCCAAGTGTCCCTTCGCTTCATCAGCTTGAACAACCCCTCTGTGTCAGATTTGCTGATCCCCCTCAGGTATTTGAAAGTTTCAGTCATATGCCCCTGATCCCCTCCTCTCTTCCAGGGTGTACAAACTCAAGTGTCTCAGCCTTTCCTCATAGGTTCTGCCTTCCATCCCATGTATCATTTTTATCACCCTACACTGCACTGCCTCAAGCAGCCTGATATCCTTCATCAAATATGGATGCCAGTACTGCACGCAGCACTCCAAATGCAGCTTGATCAAGGACATGTACAGGGGCAGGATCACATCCTTGTGCATGGATAAGATCCCCCAAGCAATGCACCCCATCATCTTATCAACCTTAGCTGCAGCCTTCCTGCACTGTGCAGAGTTGTTCATGCTCCCCGTTACTATGGCCCCTAGATCCTTCTCCTCCTCAGTGACACCCAACCACTCCCAACCCAACCAATATTCCCTCCTTGGGTTCTTCACCACAAAGTGCATAACTTTGCAATTCTTTGCATTAAAACCTAATTGCCACCTTGCCAACTACTCCTCAAGTCTGATTAGGGCACTCTGTAGCTCTTGCCACCCCTCTATGTCATCCACAACAGCCCCCATCTTGGTGTCATCAGCGAACAAACTGATCTTACTCCCAACCCCATGTACAATATCTAATATGAACAGACCAAACACCGGGCCCAGCACAGAGTCCTGTGGCACAACGCTGGTCACTGGCCTAGGAGATGAGAGTTCCCCCCCACAACCACCCATTGCAGTCTGTGTTTTAGCCAGTTCTTGATCCAGTTATCCATCTTAGCCCCCACCCCTATGTATTTCAGCTTTTCCCCCAGCTGCCCACGAGGGACCGAATCAAAGGCCTTGCTGAAATCCAAATATAGGACATCCACTGCATGGCCCTTGTCCACCTCCCTTGTGACCCAGTCGTAGTATTCTATTAGGTTGGTCTGGCATGATCTCCCAGACACAGACCCATGCCGCTGCCCATCCTGGAGATCATTGACCTCCAGGAAGGTTACCAGTCTCTCCTTCAAGATCGCTTCTATAAGTTTACCCACTATGGACATGAGACTGACAGGTTTGTATTTATGCAGCTCATCCTTTGGGCCACTCTTGTGGATAGGCACCACATGAGCCAACCTCCAGTCCTGTGGTACACACCCCGTGTCCAGGGAGGTGTTGAACAGGTCATCCAGTGGCCCAGCCAACACCTCTGCCATCTCTCTCAACACCCTAGCGTAAATGCCATCAGGACCTGGTGCCTTATCCACCCTAAGTGCCTTCAGACCTTCCAATATCTTGCTTTCCAGAATCACCTCGTCAGTCAGCTGTGACAGGGAGTTCCTGCCACTCTTGATCAATCTTTTCTTAAATCTGTTGCAACAGTTCTTCTATTTTTTAGCCTAACCTATCCTTTACAATTTCTAGTCCGTAAGGTTGGCCACCTATGAGCACCCCTTCCCTTTCTTAACTATGCTATAGTGTCCTCTTTAATTTTTCTTTTCCCTCTCAGGTCCTCATACACGGAGGTTATTGTTGTTACCTTCGAGTTGATATAAAACAGGCTGTGACCCTCGTTGTTGGATTTAGTATACAATGGCACTATGTCATAAAATACTTTAATGTATATACCTTATGTATATAAAACCTATAAATGTTGAAAATACCACGGCACTAGGTGTTTTTGATAATGGTAAAAAGTACTAGGTAACTATTGTAGAAATTAAGTTAGTTGTGCTATTTAAAATGCATGCAAGTTGCTGTAAGTTGAACAAGTCTGAAATGTCATGGTGATTTACATATATCCCATGATGCTCTGCATTAGGGACGTATGAGTGATGTTGTGTTTCTTTCAAACTTGGGTTATTGTCAATGCCCTTTGGAGTAACCCATGTTTCAATGCTTCTGCAGTGAGGTTCTTTGTTTTTAGCTTGTTTTGTTTTTTTCTTTTTGGGCCCCTACTACCCAAGCAAACAAGGCCCGCATAGGGGTGAAGGCTGAATCTCAATGGCTAAGTTAGATTAGAGATCAGTGTCAGTAAGTTCTGGCTAAGTACAAAGAAAGGACATACATAGTCTGTTGCTGCAAACTGATGTACTGAAGAAGGGATATTCCTTTATTTAAGATTGTTACCTGTATTTTGAATAAACATCACACAAAAATTATGTATTGGACTTGAAGTTCGGTGTCTGGTCCATCTGTTATCCCACAACCCCTCCACATTACCTCCTCCCTACCCTCCCAGTCCATGGAGGTAGTGGACCTCCTATCTCCCTCATGAACACAGAGCAGAAGTATTCATTCAGTACTTTTTCCTGTTCTACCTCCTTCCCACCCACCCCCACCCTTGATCCAGACTACCTGGTGCCTGCAGTTCCTTTTCTCCCTTGCGTATCTATAGAATTCCTTCTCCCCCTCCCTGATGCCCTGAGCTAGCCTCATCTCCTTGGAGGCCTTGGCCTCTCTTACAAACTTGGTTAACTCCTTGGACCTCCTCACGTACATCTCCCTGTCCTCTTCCCTCTCGGTTCTTTTCAGTCTTCTAAAAGCTGCTGTCTTGGCCCTCACCCCTTCCAACACATTCCTGGTCATTCTGCATGGCACCTTAGCCCTGGTCTTCTTGCTCAGAGTCCTGGTGCAGGCTTTAGCAGCCTCCCTCATCCCAAACTTTATGATATCCGACTTCTGTTGTGCACCAATCTCTGACCTAATCCCCTCAAGGTGCACCCTCAGTATTTCTCTCATCTTCCCAAAGTCCTCCCATCTGAAATCCACTATCCTTGTTGCTCACCCAGCAGCCTCCCTGCTCATTCTGAGCATGAACCACACTGAGAGGTGGTCACTCCCAGTTAGTGGGTCCTCTACCCGTAGCTTCCTCATATCTCCCCATTTGATAATGCCAGGTCCAATGTATTACCTAGCCAGGTTGGTTCACCAACCATCTGCACCAGATGGCTATCCTGGAATGCATCCAGAAATATCTGTTCCCTGGCACTAGAGGAGCTTGGGTTCCCCAATCCACCTCAGGTAGATTGAGATCCCCATGATCACCATGCTCCCCTTACTACATACCCATCGCATCTAATCTGCCAACTCCCTATCCAACTCCGCGGACTGTGCCGGTGGCCTATACACCACCCCTAGCCTCAGTTTCCTACCCCTTGAATCTAGGAACTATATCCACAGTGCCTCCATCCTCCCCTCATCCCTTGTGCATCTAATCTGATTCTTTACATAAATTGCCACCCCTCCCCCTTTTCCCACCCCTCTGTCTTTCCTATAAACCATGTACCCAGGAATTGCCAGATCCCAATCCTGGTGTTGGCTGGCCCACATCTCCGTGATTTCCACAAAGTCCACCATCCCTGTGTTTAAGAAACCTGTAGCTCAGCTACTTTGTTACCCTAGCTCCTCATATTTAGGGAGACCTCCCTCCACAAAGTACCCACCTTCTCCCTACCCCGTGCCCCCTCTACCTGACCCTTCCCTCATGGCCCATTCTCATTACGAACACTGCTGTCCTGTGGGGTCAGCTCATTCAGCTCCCCTACCTGGTGACCTTGCATACTAGCTGCACACTTGCCTCCCCCCTTCCTAATTTAAAAACCTCTTGGAAGCTATGTTGTATTCTTCCAGTTTCTGCTTCAAGACCCCATGCCCAGCTCTACTCAAGTGCAATCTGTCCACTGCGTAGAGGTCACTGGTGACCCATGTGTTCCCCCAATCTCCCAACAGCCCACATCCATGAAAGCAACATCACCCCTCCACCCAAGAGTTAAACTCCACAATCATGTCCTTCCTCGCCCTGCTCACCCTGGGTACTGGAAGCACTTCCAAGAAGGCCACCGAGCACCCAACCTCCATGCACAACTTCCTTAGTTCCTCAGATCTCTCCCTAACCAACTACACCAGACTCTCCCCCAGGCCATTGGTGCCTACATGCACCACCGCCACGTGAGGTTTTTCTCTTCCCACCCTGACACACCTAAGCAAAGCCTGCCCCACCCTACCTACTGTTAAGCCAGGTATGGATTCCACCATTATCGGACTGTGCTGCTCACCCTTCCCTACTGACCTGATCCCCTTTAGTATAGAGTCCTCTATCACTACTACTCTTCCCCCCTTCCTCACCTTTTGCCTGTACCAGCCTGCAAACCCTGTCTCTCACTTGAGTGTTTGCCCTTCCCTACCCACCAACACCTGGACCCTCCCTCTGCACTTCCCCCCTCCACTTTCTGCCGGACCGCTCTTCCCCTTATGCCTTCCACCCTTGCCCCCGTGGCCAATGCGCCATCTATGATCCTCCCCTACCTTGCCAAGTACCAATCCAACCTGCCTTTGGCTGCAACCCCCCCAACTGCTCCCCCTGCCCCTCCTTCCCTACCCCTACCTGTCAAACCTCCCTCTCCCCATTTGGACTACTGTCCCCAGAATTCTCCCTACACCTCACTGTCACCTGCCCCACTCCTGAGAGTACCATCATCCTCCTCCTTCTCCTCTGCTACTGACACCAGGACCTCAAACCTATTACTTAATCCTATCCCCCCCTACTACTGGCACTGTCACTGTTGCCACCTGGATACAGACCCGCATTGCGGCCTGGTTTACTCTTCTCCCCCAAGTTGCCACAAACTCTGATTCCCTGTATCCCTGAGGGGGCGTCCAACCTACCCTTGCTCTGCCCTTCTCCTCTCTTAACCTTCTTATCTCCCCCACAAGCCAATTGACCTCTGCCTTCAGTGCTCTCAGCCTGCAGCAGATGAGATATTCCCGTTGCTTCCACAATGTACCCATTGAGACAGCCACCCCACAGCCATTGCAGCTCAGCAGCCTGTCACCCCTGGGTACCCTACTGACCTCCTGCCCCCTGCATCAGCCCCCCTTCCCTTGGGACCAATCCCACCTCCCATGGCACCAGTCCCTGTTCTGTCATCCCAAATACCCCATAACCCCCATCAGTTCCATTGCCCCCACTCCACCCCTTCTTGCCCCCAAAATTCCCACCAAACACGTTGTAGCTGAACCTCCCCCTCAGCCTAATTCTGCTGTGCCTGTCATAGTACCCAGGTGTGTGGGTATGGTCAATGATCATTAGATGAGAATACCCCCTTTCTCAAAAATCAGTTGCATACAACCCTCAGAATAAAGCCCATAAGATCGCAAACCCCAGCCAATACAGGTACATCAACACTCCCCTATTCATCAATTCCTCCAAATGGCAGTGACTAGTGTCTGACAGCATTACCCCCATCCTCCCACCCACAGAACTTCACCCTCAAATGGTAAACCTAGCCAAAACATATGTAAACAACCCAGTGGCAAATATTGATTAATTCCTAGGGCTCTGAGTCCTTAGCAGATCCTGCCAAATTAGATTGTACAGTACGTTTAATATACGACTCCCCTAGCCTCCAGTGTTTCATATCCCAGATTTGAACCCTTTAGACGGTCGAGCTTGCTGGCTTGCCAGTCAGATCAAGTTGAAGTACATCTTGGTGACACCCCTACTGGAAACACTGCCCCTGGCTTCTCTCCTTGTTGACGCCACTAAAGTGGGTGGATTATGTAGCCCAGTTAATACTGGTGGTGGGGTGGGGTAGGGGGATGGAAGAAAACTCAAGCTGAAGCTGGGAGCTTCCTGCTTCCTGATTGGATCCTCAGCTCATCCTGCTGCTACTCCTCTGTTCAAACTCCCTCCACAGCCACCGATGTGGTCGTGTTCATCCCCAGCCGACTGATGGTCTCCTCTGGTGGCTCCACTGCTTACAGCTGGTATCCTGGTGTGGCACCGGGCTCGGGATGCATGCCACAGGTGTGGCACTGGGCCAGGTCAGTGAATTACAGCTTATTGTTAGCACAGCTGGGCCTAGGTTATGTATAGCCCTGCTACAGTTTAAAACCTCCCATTTCCTTCACCGATTGAATTCAAGCTGAAGCTGGGAGCCTCCTGCTTCCCGATTGGATCCCCAGCTCATCCTGCTGCTGCTCTGCTGTTCAAACTTCCTCCTCAGCTGCTGATGCAGCCCTGTTGATCCCCGGCCAACTGATGGTCTCCTCTGGTGGCTCCACTGCTTACAACTGGTGTTCTGGTGTGGCACCGGGCTTGGGATGCATGCTTCATGCAGATAGAGTAAGTATGACACAAATGTAAGGTAATTAAAAAAATTGTGGAACAGAGGGCTAATTGGCAGGGGGCATTAGAGTGCATGATAGTGTTTCAGCTGTTCATCCACCACCTTAGAAAGAGGAAGATCACCAGCTCACATACAGGTCTACTTGACAGCCATAGGTTTCTTTGCAAAGATACAAGACTCGTGGGACATGACAGACTCATTTATAATTTGGAAAATGGTGGATGGGTGGAAGATGGCAGGACACCAGAAAACTAGTAGATAGTCAATTATTAAATAAAATAATAGTTTGTTTGGGTTATGTATGTTTGTCAGTCTATGAGACATGGCTATTTATGGTAGTATTTGCATGTGCACGTTTAGGTGCTTTCAGGGCATCAGAGCTGGTCAGATTTCAAGGTAAGGCTTTCAGGGCATCACATTCCAAGGTGGTCTTGGGCAATAACATTAAGTCAGATGATTTGAGGCTGCTAGCAGACCAACTGAAAACAAAGTTGAGACTACCAAAGACCAACCAACTTGGACCACCATGGCAAGTGACACTGCGTAAAGCAGCTGGTCATAGTATGTGCCCCCGGAGGCTAGTAGAATACTACCTTGCTCATAAGCCACAGGTGCGGAGAGAAGGTTTCATTCATCATGATGTGGGACCGGTGACAAGGTATCAATTTGCAGCAGTACTTAAAAAGGAGATACAAATGGCTGGTAGAAACCCAAGCAAGTACAATACTCATTTGTTACTTGTTCAAGATTTAGGCTGCTACTTAGGCAGCACAGCTAGTTTTTTTTTTTTTGACTTTATTTATGCCAGGACTCCTACAAGGCATCCTTCGGAGGTGCCCACACGATCTTCCCCCTACTTCTTCTCGCAGTGACCAGCCACCATCCATTCACCCTCTCTCAGAGGAACTTCCCAGCATTCCGGATCACCCCCCGGAACTGGACCCACCCGCCCTCAGTGGCTCTTTACTTAAGTTAGAGGGTCCATCCCTTCGAGAGGTTGGCCTGGATCCCTGATGTGGCGTGGTCCTGCATTGGGGATGGAGGGAGATCACTGGAGCCCTTGTCATCTTCTCGGGGCAAAATTATTTTAGTGTTTTTCCTTCCCCCTCCCCTCCCTCTCTGGAGCATGGCTTGCAAGGCAACATAATGCCGTGACTCTGCCCACTCCCTGGCGCTCACCATGCTTGCCCATTTGATGCACCCCTGTCACCACCAGAGGTCGCTGGAGAGTGAGCAACACTTCCACCCTCCCGGAAGAGAGAGCAGTCCTCCAGATGCTCGATCTCTTCCCCGTCCTGTCAACCCTTTGGCGACTCCCCAGCTCGCTCTCAACCTCGGGTCACCAGCGCAGTGCGAGGTGTATGCTCAATGCTTCAACCTCAGCGCCACCGGGCCGGTCAGCATAGCTAGGTTGTCAGAATAAATAAAGGCTACTGGCAGGTGGGCATCATGAACATATTTATTTATTATTTATTTTTTGAATTTTAATGGTAGGCCCACTGGGCCCCGGAGGTCCCTTTTTCAGGGGCGACCCGGGAATAACAGTACATAAACTTAATAAGCAGTAGTACATATACAAGTTATAGGCATGCGGCAGTCATACATATAAGTGAAGCAGAACAGTCTTTTCTATAGGTTACATATATCTAAGAACCATCAATGAAGTTCGGTGTGGGGAAGAGTTCGCTAAGGAGTTAGTGCTGCCTGTTCGGGTGTAGGAGATTTACATGTGGTGAAGTGCACAGACCCGGGGTCATGGTTGGAGTGTCAGGGACTGTAGCATTGGCATTTACTCATTGCCAGCATATGAGTCTCGAGTCTAGTGTGGAAACACGGTACAGATGGGGTTTCTCGCACCACCAGTGGGAGGTTGTTCCAAAGGGAAGGGGCAGCATGAGAAAAGGACTTATAACCTGCCTTGGTCCTGACCTTAGGGACCTCTAGTAGCATTTGGCCTGAGGATCTGAGGATGCAGAGATTACTCTTTACAGCTAGGAGTCCTTCGAGACTCGGGGGAGGCATGGGGCTAATTAGCTTCTTTGCTAGACAGAATACCGGGTACCTGAGGCGAGCTTTGAACGATGGCCAGCTGAGTATCATTAAAGACTCACAATGGTGGCTCCTAGAGTGGGATAAGGAGGCAAAGCAGACCACCTTATTGTATAAAGTCTGTAGTTTACTGAACTCCAGCTTTGCAACACCCTGAAGTACCGGGGCAGCATATGTTAGTGTTGGGAGTAGGACACTAGAGGCAGTGGCAATCCTGGCTTCTGGAATCAGCTGTTCCATAAGCCGGTATAGTAATCTGAGTTTGCCGTGGATTACTTTTGTGACTTGGTCTGCATGTTGTTTGAAGGTGAGACCTTGGTTGAGGGTAAGGCTGAGGTACTTTGTGGAGGAGACCACTTCAAGTTTGTTGCCCACTAGGGACGTGAGTTGAAGTAGTTGTGATCTGTCTTGTCCAAGGGCTCTAGGTCCGAACAACATGGCTTTAGTTTTGTTGGTATTAAGGACCATTTTGTTCTTGATGAGCCATTCCTCCATAATGTGAATGTCCACTTGGAAGGATGTTCCTAGGTCATCCAGGTTATCGGAGGCTTTGTAAATCACAGCATCATCCGCATATTGGATGACATTGCTGCTCTCGCAGTGGTTGTGCAATTCATTTACAAACAGTGAGAACAATAGGGGCCCAAGTATAGACCCTTGGGGTACACCCTCCTTTAGGGACTGTGGATTGGAGAGTTTGTCCTGCCACCTGACCCTCTGTGTGCGCCCAGAGAGGTAACTTTCAAACCATTTAAGAGCATGGGTGTCAAGGCCTATGTGGAAGTTTCTGAAGTAATAATCTGTGATCCACCAAGTCGAAGACCTTGGAAAGGTCTATGAAAACCGCACCTGTGTTGGATCCAGAGTCAATTTCTCTAAGCACATCAGTAGAGAATTTGGTTAAGGCAGTATCAGTCCCATGTTTGGCTCTAAAGCCATGTTGCGACAGGGAAAGAAGCATATGTGCCTCTAGATACTCCCTAAGTTGGGCATAGACTAGTTTCTCCTGGATTTTTGTCAGGGTACACAGCAGGGAGATAGGCCTGTAGTTCCCTATTGGCTCCACAGGCCTGCCCTTGTGAATAGGGACCACATGAGCCTGCTTCCACAGATCGGGGACAGATCCTTCTAGAAAGGACCTGTTAATGAGCCAGGTGAGCAGCCTTGCGAGTGCTGAGGCACCATCTTTAAGCAATCTAGTCTGGATACCGTCTGGGCCTCCTGAACCTCTTGTTTTCACGGTTTTTAGAATGGCCAGGACCGCTTTCACCTTAGCCAGCCACATGTGAAAAAATGGGCCGTCTAGGTTTGGGGGATCCTGAGATCTTATTGTTGGGCACCGGGGGCCCTGCCTTGTAATTATCTGGGTTCATGAAGTATGTATTGAGAGCTTCATCAATTAGCGCCTCATCCTGCAGTACCTGCCCATTAGCCGTAATAGGTCCTATGGCTGTCTTTTTATTTCCTTAAGGGATACGACAGGCCAGTGGCTGCTAAGGGAGACTTACGACAAAGGAGTCAATAATATTTGAATTTGACACTCCTACATTCAAAGAGCACACATCAGAGTGGCATGTCAGACAAATGGTGCTCAACTGGGGGGTATCACCAAATGTGGTGCTGCACTGGTATGGAAAATGGAGGATGCGGTAGCAGGAGCTTGTTCTGTGGGTGAAGAAGCTGGGTTTGCTCAGCTCTCCCCCAGCAAGGACTGTCATCCATTTGGGTGGAAACGATTTGGCGCTCATGTCCTCCATTGATGTAGTCAGAATGATAACAATGTATTTAAAATCGCTAAGGCAGCAGATGATGGCCACGACACATCCAACATCATACCACGGAGAAAGTGAAGGACAGTCAGGGCTGCAAAACACTTGCACAGGGTCCAGCAAGAGGTGAACAGAGAGGTGTCTCATTTTTATCTTGCTATTGAGATCCAGAAAATGTATCATCAGTATATCACACCAGATTGCCTTATTCAGGAACCGTGCCTGCATCCCACCCATGGCTAGGCATGAGATTTTCAGAAGATGACACTACCTATCTTTGACTACTGTGACGTAGTATACAGTGCTGCCCCTAAGTCCTCCCTGGCCAGACTAGATACCCTCTTCAACTCCTTTTGCTGTTTTGCCCTTGACGCTCCCCTCCGCACTCACCATTGTGATCTCTACCATGCCCCATCCTTTCCTTCCCTGAAAAACCAATGTCTCTCTCACTGTGCAAAATTTACCTCCAAGCACTGGCTAGGTGAACTTCCCTCCAATCTCTCTCCTCTTCCTTTACAATGGCCCCCCTCCTTCCCACTCCGAAAGATCTACCAACTCACGAACTCTGGTGGTTCCATGCTGCTCCACCCTTTTTGGCCCATTGGGCTATTCTTATCGATTCCCAAAAATCTGGAATTCAATTCCCCCTCAAATTCACTACTCATCCTCTTGCTACTCCATTAACTCTGCTCTCAGGAACTTTCTTGCCCCTTCCTGTGCCTGCCATGACCCTCCCTAATCCCCCCGCCATCTCTCCCAAGCCCATATTACCATATGCCTACTCTCCACCACTCCTATTTCCCTCTGATTGTGCTCCTACTTGTCCCCTACTCTCCCTTCTCATAAAGTGTTCCTCCCCCTTCTTTCTCTACCCTTAATCTATCTCCCTCCTGTGTGTTCGATCACTGCCTTGTGCAGGCAGGATCCATAGCACATGGTGGGCAACAACTTTATCCCATTTCCCCTATTTCTCCTTGTTCTGCATCCCCTCAGGCACTGCTAGATCACTGCCTTGTGCAGGCAGGGTCACCAAGCACACTGGTGGTGGACTACCACCCCCACTATAGTTGACCTCTGCTCAGGCTCATGTGCCTACTCCACACCACTCCTATTTCCCTCTGATCATGCTCCTCCTTGTCCCCTACTCTCCCTCCTTCTAAAGTTTTCCTCCCCTTTATTTCTCTACCCTTAATCTATCTCCCTCCTGTGAGCTCGATCACTACCTTATGCAGGTAGGAGCCATAGCGCATGGTGAGCACCAACTTTACCCTCTTTCCTCTATTTCTCCTTTTACTGCACCCCCTCAGACACTGCTAGATCACTACCTTGTGCAGGCAGGATCACCCAGCATACTGGTGGGGTACTACCCCCCTACTATAGCTGACCTCTTGACAGAGCAAAGGAAAATGGCACATTCATAAGGTAGAAAAAGAAATGGGCAGACTGGATGGGCCTTGTGGTCCCTATCTGCCATCAAATTCTATGTTTCTACCACCTCCCACAACATTACTCCCCCAACACCCCCCTCCCTTGTATCACTATATATAAATAACTCTCATTGCCTATAACCGGTGTCCTACCAGTAGGGCTGTCCACCGCTCTGCCCAGATAGGGATAACAGGATATTGTTGAATTTCAACTCCCTTTCCCTTGGATGCCCCCACCTACAATACCTTTCTCTCATTCACCCTGCCACACTCTACCTCTCCTTTCCTCCACCCTCTTCCGGTTAATGTAGCCTAACACTGACCTTCCCCTACACTCAATTAAGCACTTATAACCTTCCCCTATACCCCTCTTATAAGCACTTTAGTCCACCCTGTCATCTCTGTTTGCCTCGAAAATTGTGTTCTGTCTGCATCTCTCCATAAATTTCCTTTCCTTCTTCCATTCTACCCTCCGTAATTTTTCATTCCCTCCTTTCATTCTTCCTCTCTTTACTCGTCACTGTAAATCTTGAATATCTATGTTACACTAATGACTACCAATTACTATTGGGTCAACTTACCATCTAGTGCTACATACTGTTGCCAAGTTATTATATGTGTTCCAGTGTTACCAACTGTCACCAACTGTTGCCAATTTGCTATATGTGTCTTCATATCTACTATACTTAACTGTTGTATTGTTAGCTAATATTGTCTACCTGAAATCCCTGTTCTCATTGTATGCAAGTAAGCAAACTGTATTCCAACATTGTAACATTTCTCTGTAGTCTAGCCCATTGTTCCCTACCCCAGGTTGCACCGGGAGATGAGCAATTTGTTGCTCAGCATGCCTTCCTGGTGAAACATTTAAATAAATAAATAAATAAAATTGCCTCGGTCTCTGCATCAAGGATGGGGTTCATTTGTCTGATGTAGACCACAGTCTGTTTAACAACAACATTCAGGAGGCAGTGGAAACTTTGCTATAATAGTCACCCTGGGACACTGGTGAGAGATGCATAAGCGAGTTACGCATCTTGTGGCAAGTGATTCAGGACAGAAATGATAAAAGACATTGGAAATGTTAGAAGTGGGTGGCCCTGTGTGGGCGCACTCAAACCCATTTACGTATCACTTTGGCCACATGGGGCAGAATGGTGGAGGGTAGTGGGTGATTGACAGGCAGATGAGGCCCTATGAGGGCAGCACTGCTCTGTTACAGCCTAGCAATTCCAGAGTCCATCATAAGTGAACCTGTCATTGGAGCGAGCAGGCCCAGTAGAGGTATGCAAGTTCCTCTTTGCCAAGGTTTTACACAGAGAATGCTATGGTACTGGATTTTTTCATGTTGTTAAGGCCTGAATCTATCTGCTGCCCCAGGGTGAAATAGATGTATGTAATTTTACAAATTGTATAAGTACAAGTTTCTTGAATGTAACATATGAAACTGAAACAAATGAATGTTACATCTATTAAGTAAAAATTGGCCTTCTCCCACAACATTGTGGCTGGTGTCTTTCTTAAAGTGCTGATTGAGGAAGTGGGTTTATCTGGGCATGAACGTAGTACATCCAACAGACTTGGGTTTGATTCCCACAACTTCCACTTGCATACTGTGTGATTCTGAACAAGTCAATTAACCTCCACAGTGCTCCCATGTTGCCTTTGAAAACAGGCCTTGTGCCTACTGGGGCTTACTCGGTTACCAAAGAATTAAAAAAATTTATTTTAAAGTTTTCTACAAATATACATCTTCATTTTAAAGGGACACTGTCAACAACTTAGGCCTCAAAGAATTATTCATTTATATGTATGATAGATTAGATTGTAACTAATTGCAAACCTCTGTACACCTATGTTTTATTGGAACTGCCCTGTGTGTTCTTTTTTATTGTATCTCACTGGTATCGTCCTCCATTGTTGTACTTCACTGCCAAATGTTGTCTACCCTCCCTGCGACTAGGTGCCTTTGTAAATGATTCTGACTCAAACGTTGTAAATCCGAATTATGAAATAAATAAATAAATAAACAAAGTGTCTCTAGTTTAAAAAAACACATGTTATGATTGGTCACATTTCATAGAAATTGCTGATGCAGCTTGCAGTTTGATTCTGGTTCCTTTTTTCTTTTTAAAAGTGAAAAACAGACTGCCCACCATACTGGTGTTACCACACAAAAACATGTTTATTCACAGTCCTTGGTCAACTCACATGACATATTTCTTGAACTTGGGAACATCCCAACATAGTCTAGCCACTCATGATGTAATGGGAGGGAGGAGATTATTTCATCATGAGCGGCTGCATTATTTGGGGGTGTTCCAGATGTTCAGGAAGTATGCAGCAAGAGCAGACCAAGGATTTTAAACAAAACAAGATCGGGTATAATTACACCATTGGCATGCATTTTAGTTTTACTAAGAACAGTAAAACAACCAGCAACATCAATTCATTTTAGAGAAGGTAAGCAATCATAAAATGTGTGTTTTCAACCAGAAATAATGTGATGCAAAAAAGTGTTGACAAGTGTCTCTTTAAATGGTAATACCTGATTAAACAATGTTTATTATAATATGCTGACGTGGACAGCTGCATTTTAAAAGCAACATTTTGCGTTCACACTGAATATAACATTATCCCAGTTTTCTGCTAAAGGTGGCTTAGGATGTGTGCACATTCCTATTAGGTAGAGAATAGAGAATAGAGATCATCAAGTTAGTATTGGGAGAATACCCAAACACTGAGGAACATGAGTCATCAGCTACATATGTTTGCAATAAGGCATGGCAGAGTGTGTGATTATGTGTCTATAATCACACATCTCTCAAGGGTGTTGTTAGGCATGAGGCACTTGCACCAAGTGCCTTTATTTATTTATTTATTGGATCGGAATTGCAACCCTTTGAGTCAAAGACTCATTTACAAAGGCTCCTCGTCATACAGAAAATACAAGACAGTGCATGAAACAAAACAGAACTTTCATAGTATGCAGAAGGTGTAGGCAATGGTAAAGAGACAAAGATTATTTTTTGCAGGAGACTGGCCTATATATGGTAGTCGCTATGCAGGAAGGGGAAGCCAGTGATACAAATATTACATTATGCACAGAAAAAAGTATAAACAATTGCAGTGAGAAGAAACGCTCAATTTGCAGGTACTGGCCTATACATGATTGTGGCTAAGCAAGAGGGGGAAGCCCATAGATACATACACAGTGAGGGTGGTAGGGGTCTTTTGGTTGGGCAGGACCCACAGGGGGGCTGCTTTATTTACAGTTGCAGCTATGGAAGTTGAGAAGGTGGTTATGGAGGGTTGATTTAAATGGCCCGATTCTGTATTCGGATGTGATAATAGAGGGGAGGGTGTTGAACCAAGTGGGGGCTCTGTACCAGTAAGACCTCTGAGCAAGGGACGTCCTGACCCTAGGGGCTAATAGTGTGGTTTTTGTGGCACTTCGGGTGGAGACAGTAGGTGAGGAGGTGCTGACCAACTTGGATAGACCAGGGGGGTCAGGCCGGAGTGGATTTTTTGGGTGAGCAAACTGGTCTGGTAGAGTAGTCGCTCATCAAAGGAGAGGAGGTTTGACAGGGAATAAAGGGTACAAGTGTGGGTAAGCTTGTCAGCCACTTTGAGAAGCGGACAGGCCTTGATGATTGAGAGCTTGATATTGCCCAGTGCGGTGTTGTCTGCTGCACTGTATATCGGACTTACAAAATGTGTAAAAGAATTATACTAAAATGTAAAAAACTTGAACGTAAACATCTGTTTCAGTTTAGTTTTTGCAGGTGTTTTTGTTACTTGCTTAAAAAGTAGTCCACTTTTCTTTGACCTTGCTCCATGTCTGCTCTTGTTTCCTGACTATAATTGACTGGTTTTGGTCATTTTACGCTGTTGCTGTCGGACGTCCTGACTCCCACACCCTCTTCACTTGCCAGTCATTTACTTGAGCTGGTTTAAGTGTTTGTATGCCCCCCTGAGTCCTCACTCTCCTTTTTCTGCCAGGATTTAGTTGATGGTCTTTCTGTGCCCTCGTGAGTCTCCACATTCCTTTCTCCAGGTTCTCTGAAGGCCTCTCTGTGGTTCGCTGTGTGCCCTGACCCCATTCCTGTACTTGCTCCCTTTCCTCTCAGTCATTTTAAGGAATGGCAGCAGGAGGAACTGAATCTTGAGCTGCAGGATGAAAATCAAACATGGGAAAAAAAAAGGCTTTGCTGACAGTATGGACGTTGCAGTCACATGGCGCTTTCAGTGACAGAATGGCATTCTGACATGCAGGGATATTGCTATGTAAATTGGCAGGCTTGGTGGCTGGAACTACAACTGGTGTAATTATGGGCTAATAATTATATGGGATGGAGTGGTTCTCAGTCAATCACAGCACTAGGATTGTTTTACACATTTTATAAAAGTAAGTAAATCTTTCTCTGTGCATGCTTACCAGATATGTACACCCTCAGCCTGAGTTCCAATGAATTTACAGTAAACAACAGAGAGCTCTTCCAGTGAATTGCTGAATAAGAAACAAAATGTTAGTAGCCCTGCATGACCTCATGTCTTCCTGTCATGAGAGTTCCCAGGAAAAATAACATTAGTACTGACAGATGTTGTCATTCACTTGGCGTGGTCACAGGCAAAAGGTTTACCTGTAGCTTAGCTGAAGATTCAGATATTCAGGGTCCTTTTCTGGTCATCATTTTCATCTCTGATACTGGAGTAGCAATCCAGGGAAGGGCTGCTTCTCCATGGATAATACCAAGATCTGTGGTAAAGTGGATAGTGAGGAAAGGGTAAGGTGATATCCCCATAAAATGTATCTTATGGACTTGCCACGTTTTATTAGCTATGTGTGTATTAAGAGGTGTGGTGACCTCAGTGTCTTTTAGTCCCTCCTTGAGTGCTAAATCAGTGTTTTTCCTGTACGTATTATTTGGCAATACCAATAAATATTTTGTTAAAAAAGATATGTCTGAGGACATTAAAAGCACATTGATAATGGAAAAACAGAAATACAGTTTGGGAGGGAAGGCCTGAAAAGACAAGAGAAGTGGTCAAAGGTCTAGCAGTTAAAAATACACAGTAATGCTGTAAAGTGCAAAGGGATGCACATGGGGCACAATATCAGAAAATAGTATGGAGGGAAGTTAACAGTAGAAAGTAAAAACATAGAATTTGAATTTGATGGCAGAAAGAGATCAAAAGTTTATCAGGTCTGCCCTTCCTATATCTTCTCACCCACACCAACCTACTATGCCGGTGGGCTGCTTCCACCTTCCCTGGCCCTCCACTCCTCAGTCCTGTATGCCTCCCTGGAATTATGGGTTCCATATACCGTATTATAAGTACAGTTGAGGCAAGGAGAGGTACCTGATCTCATCTAGTAATCAATAATATTGATCAAGATAAAAACATCAGCACAGTGCAACAGGGTAGTGGGTAGACTGACTAGGATGCAGGGCTATGTAGGAAGCAGGATCAGTAGTCTGGGGAATGAGATGATTCTGCCACTGTACAGGTCCCTAGTTCATCCGTACCTGGAGTACTGTGTGCAGTTCTGGGGCTTGCACTTAAAGAAAGACAGAGAGGGCTGAGGCAGTGCAGAGGAGAGTAATCAAATAATCCAAGGTGAGCAGAAAAAAGACTTACATGAAGAGGTTGAAAGATCTCAGTGTGTACACACTAGAGGCAAGCAGAGAGAGGGGGGAAATGATTAAGATGTACAAAGACCTCCATGGATAGAGAGTAGAGATTCATTCATGCTGATGAGAAACTCAAGCACCAGGGGAAACATATGAAGCTAGTGGGTGGGTGGGAGGTTTAAAAGGGACATCAGAAAGCATTTCTTCACAGAGACGGTGGTAGAGAGGTAGACTAGAATATCTATGGGGTAGTCTGTGTGAAACCAGTGGGCGGGGGGCTTTAAACATAGGTGTGACAGACATAGAGGACTGATTACGATGGTGGCAAAATGGGAGAATTAACAGGATGGAGTAGGGGAGAAGCTGATGAGGTGGGTTGAGTCATGGTTCCGGGATAGACAGCAAAGGGTGGTAGTTGGTGGGGAACTTTCAGAACCCAGAGCCATAACCAGTGGGGTCCCACGCGGCTCGGTACTAGGACCGATACTATTTAACATCTTCATTGCAGACATATTGGTGGGTATGAAAAGTAAGATCAGCCTCTTTGCTGATGACACGAAGATCAGGTACTTAAAAGGCATTAATAGAGTTAGCACTGAGCGTTTATTTAGGCTGAAAAGTGGGAGAGAAACCAGAGGACACAGCCTGAAGCTGGAGGCCACAAAATTCAAGAGAGACATGATAAGGCATTATTTCACAGAAGGAGTGGTGACAGGGTGGAATGCACAGCCTGAGGAATTGGTAGCATTAAGGACAGTGGGTAGCTTCAAGAGGGTCTGGGACAAAGTCAAGCGGAGGGTCAGGGTGAAATGGGAATGGGGAGGGAAAGCAGCAGCAGTTTACTAAAGTGGGTGCTGCACACTCGATCAGACTTGATAGACTGTAAGGCCTTTTTCTGGTGGCAAGTTCATATAGAGTAAAGGCCTCCAAGAACCCTCACAATCAACATTTTATTGATAGGGTTGGGCAGGTTTGATGGGCCTTTTCTGACAACTTCTATGTTTTATACTCCCTAATGTCGTAATTCTCCCAGTATTAATTAAATAAGATAGTATCATAGTATTGTGCTAATTGAAGGAACAGGTCAATTTTTCTTGCTTCTCCTGCCCCAATGGCAGCAACTATACCTAGCATGAGGATGGAGTAAGGAAACACATCCAAGCTTCTCAAACGGAATGGAACTCCACCCCAACACTCATTCATGCTAAGAGTCCCTCAGCGCCATGCTCCCTAAAGAATCTGTCTAGTCCTGCTTTGAAAGATAGAACAGTACCAGTTTTCACAATCTTATTGGGTAGGCCATCCACAACATGTGCTAGGAGTCAGGTGATCCTGGAAGGACTGCAAAGTGGGTTCCTGATTCAGGGCATCACAGAACTAACAAGAGCAGAGGCAATTCTTGATCTGGTGCTCACAAATGGGGAGCACATTCAGGAAATAAAAGTCAGGGATCCCCTAGGTGGTTAGAATAAATCATTGCACAGTGTGGTTCCAATTAGATATGGGCAGACAAAGCATCCCAACTAAGACCAAAATCTTGAATTTTAGGTGGGCGGACTTCAGAAAAACAGACAAAGTGATAAGGAGCCACCTGGTGGGCATCAGAGCAGATATGGGAGTTGACCAAAGGTGGTTCATTATTAAGGAAGGAATACTGGTTTCCACAGAGGAGTGTGTTAGGCTTGGGGGAAGAACACAAGGGTCAAAGCACCCAGCTGGGTGAGTTCTGGGGTCACCCAGGTAGTAAGGGAAAAGAGGTAAAGAGGTTAGACTACAGAACATTTAGAAAGACCATTAGAGAGAGGTGGATAAGGAAAATTACCTAAGGTTGGCTAGTGAGGCAAATATGGAAGTCCAGCAAGCTAAGGCACAGAAGGAGCGTAGATAGCAGAAGGAATGGGGGCTTTTCTCGCTATATACTGTAAGTGATAAAAGGACAAGAAGGATGGGATTGTGGAGGCTTAAGAAAGGGAGGAGGAGAATAATGATGAAAAAGTAAAAATACTAAATGAATACTTCTGTTCCATATACACCAGGGAAAAGGACTGATCAGTGCCTTCAGGAGGAGAGAAGAGGAACCGGGGAACACAGATATAGTGATGGGGGGAATAGAGTGAGGGAGGAGCTGCTAGCGTTGAAGGTGGACAAATCACCTGGCCCAGACAGAGTACATTCAAGGATTCTAAGGAACTGGCTGAGGAGCTGGCAGGGCCACTGGCAGACCTATTTAATAGTTCACTAGAGTCAGGCATGGTACCACAGGACTGGAGAACAGCACATGTGGTACCCCTCCACAAATGCGATCCCCAAGGATGACCCAGGGAATTACAGACCAGTTAGTCTGACCTCAATAGTGTGCAAGCTCATGGAGACCATACCTAAGGAAAGGTTGGTAGAATATCTAGAGGAGCATGATCTCCAGGATGCGAGGCTGCATGGGTTCATTGGGGGGGGGAGAGATTGTGTCAAACAAATCTGGTTGACTTCTTTGATTGGGTCACTAAGACAGTAGACAGGGGCCAAATGGGTATATATCCTCTATCTGGATTTCAGCAAGGCCTTTGACTCTGTTCCCCACAAAAGGTTGATCAGGAAGTTGGTGGATCTCGGAGTTGGGGATAAGATGTCCAGATGTGTGGAAAACTGGCTGAGGGACAAACCCAGAGGGTGGTTGTGGGGGGAGAGTTATCTGGCACCAGAGAGGTCACCAGTGGGGTCCTGCAGGACTCAGTGCTGGGGCTGGTGTTGTTCAATGTCTTCATCAATGACACTGGGGATGGCATTAAGGGAAAAATGTGCCTATTCTCAGATGACACCAAGCTCTGCGGGAGAGTGGGCACAGTTGAAGGGATACAGTATCTACAGGATGATCTGGAAAAGCTGGGGAGGTGGTCTAGGATCTGGCAGTTTGGCTTCAATGCCAAGAAATGCAAAGTTATGTACATTGGAGCCAAGAATCCCAGGATGGAGTACTACCTGGGTGGAGTCCAGGTATTTGCATCAGAGGAGGAGAAGGACCTGGGAGTGATGATCACTAATGACCTGAATCACTTCAATCAGTGCAAGAAAGCAGCAGCAGCAAGGGCAAACAAGATGCTGGGATGCATAGCTAGGAGGGATCAGTAGTGGGAGAGGGGGGAGGTTATACTACCCTTGTACAGGTCACTGGTGAGGCCACATCTAGAGTATGGAATTCAGTACTAGTGCCCACACCTCAAAAAGGACAATAACCTGCTGGAGAAGGTCCAGAGGAGGGCTACAAAGATGATAATGGGTCAGCAGGGTAAGGCATACGAGGAGAGATTGAGGGCACTGAACATGTACTCCCTGGAGGACAGGAGAGAGACAGAGAGAGAGAGAGGGGGGGACATGATTAGGACCTTCAAGTACTTGAAAGGGATAACTAAGGAGGATAAAGAGGGGCTCTTTAAGCTGAGTGGCAACCATAACATGAGGGGGCACAGTCTTAAGCTGGGGAGGAGGTTTATGAGGGAGGTCAGAAAGCACTTCTTCATGGAGAGGGTGGTGGACACCTGGAATGCGCTGCTGGAAGAGGTGGTCTCGACAGTGGGTAGCTTCAAGAGAGGCTGAGATAGGCATAGGGCGAAGGTAAGGATCATGGGTAGGGAGGATAGGAGTGGGGAAGGGGGCAGGGACAGTAGCTCAATCTGTGGACCCTGTAATAGGAGAAGACTAGATAGACCAAATTGCCTTCTTCTGCTGGCTTCTTTGTATGTTCGTATGATTATTTTAACCACCCTCTGTGTAAAGTAATGCCTTCTAATATTTCCCTTATCCTGTCACCCCTTCCCCCTCAGTTTGAGTCTGTACCCTCCAGTTCTGCTCACATTCACCAGCTCAATCATTTGTATATATTAACACAATTTTGTCTCTCTTCTTTAGTATTTGGAACATAACAATTGTCTTTCCTCTTAGGCTTCTCCTAGCTCAGTGGTTTACACCAAATAAGTATTTACACTTATTCTAAGCCACTCAAGCATCATTTATTTTTCTCATTACAATTTGTGTTTCAAATATTTATGAGCGCTTAATATGGAACCAACAATTAATTGCCATGAAGTAAGCAATAACCCACAACAGGGTCTGCAGTAATCATAAATCAATGCACACCCCAGAGGCTGATGGTGCAAGGGTCAATTTTAATGCTGTTTTACTTGTCTGGGGCATAGTGCAAACTGAGGAGAACTAGTGCAGCTAATTCTCTACTTGTCCATCTTGGCTGGTGCACGTTTACTTGGTTTTTAGTGAAGTTCAAAAAAGTTCCTACTTTTTTAAACTTCACTGACATAGATCAAGCCCAGGACTACTTTGTTGATACATTAAAAGTGATAATTACACCACTCCCCTCACAAAAAGGAGATCCAAGGGACAAAAATCGCCTTAGCTTACCAAGGACATGAGGCATCTTATAGTGCAGTGTGATTATGCCTGGAAAAATTTCAAGAAGAGTGGCAGCCTCTCTGATTGGCAAACCTTCAGACAACTCCGCAACACTTGTAAGCACATGCTCCATAACACCAAGCGTACATATTACTGCACATTGCAAGCTGAAAGTCTCAGCAACCCAAAAGCCTTCTGGAAGCAAATCAATACACTTACTAAAGGCCACTCCCCAGTATCCCCTTGCAAGCTGGCAGTTCTACTCTCTCCGATCCACTATCCATGGTGAATGGTCTAAATCACTTTTTCATTGACCTCTCTAGGTACACTTTACACTTTACACCTCCCCCAACTTTGACCCCTCCTCTCTCTCCCTCACAGGCAACCTGTCTCTCATCCTGAGTTTCACCTCAAGAAGGTTACTCACAAAGAAGTTCTTCATCTGCTTTTAAAGCTAAAGGAAAACAGTTCTTCAGGCTTTGACACCTTAGAACCACATTTTCTTGTTAGGTGCCCAAGCCCTTGCAAAGCTTGTTCGTGATCTGATCAATAAGTCCCTTATCAGTGAGCGTGTGTCATCCAAATGGAAAGTAGCAGTTGTGGTACCACTGCATAAGGGTGGGATTCATGCAGTAGAAAACTTTAGGCCCATTTCAATCATCTGCTCACTTGCTAAGATTCAAGAATGCCTCATCTTTAACTAGCTTCAATCCTATATGGAAGCTTTCCTTCTCTTGGCTGATTGTCATCATGGTTTCAGAAAGAATTACAGTACCATCAAGGCCCTTACCAAGGTGACCGCTGATATTTCCAACTCTCTTGATAATGGTCTATTTGCTGGGGCCATATTTGTAGACTTGACTAAGGCCTTTGACTTGGTTAATCATACCCTTCTTCTGCGTAAACTTCACCTGCTAGGCATGGACCTTCATTCTCTTACCTGGTGTCAAAATTGCCTATCAAGCCGCGCCCAAATGATAAAATGATCTGGGGCCTTTTCTTCACTTAGGAGTCAGATCATAACACATGGCATTCCCCAGGATTACATCCTGGGGCCCCTTTTGTTCTCACTATTTATAAATAACCTTCCCTGCACTGTGGAGAGTCCTTGGTACAACTCTATGTTGATGATGCCATTCTATACCAGTCCCATAAAGATATTCAGTGGTGTAATCTGAATATAACAGCAGACTTTCACATACTTGAAAATCTGAATAAGACTGTTTCTGTTCATATTTGGAATGACTGCGCCTCGAGTTCAGTGGCCAAGCAGCCAGCCACTCCCACTTCCTGAGCTATATAAGCATTTGCTCTCAGCCTCATTGTGAAGCATTTTTTCTTTGCAGCTGGAGGCTTTGTTGGTTTGTTCTCTGAGCTGGTTGGGGCCAACCCCCCCCCCCCCCGCTGCTGTTTCTGTGTGTCTCTGCTGGACTTCGGTGTTTGTTTTCCTGCTTCTGGTTTGTATCTTTCCTCCGGCTGTGTGCTTCCCTGTGTTTTGTGTATCTTGTTTTTGGGCCTTGTTGTTCCCTGTTTTCTATTTTATTGGGGTTTGATTTTGTCTTTTTTGGGGGGATTTGTTTCTAAGGTCCTAGCATACTGCTACTCAGAGCTCATGCTATTGCTTTCAGTTACCTACAACTGCAGCCACTACTACTGTTTACTCCAATTACTATTGTACCCAGTGCTTGTGTTTTTACACTGTTCACTGCACTCAAACTACTGCAATGTAACTGCAATCATTATCTGTGTTTTTTCAGCTCAACCATAGCTGTTCCATGCTGCATACTCAATTCTTTTCACCTGACGCAGTTTACTCTGACCCTAGCTATGCTGCTCATTCCTGCTGCCATTCTACTTGCATCTTCATTGCACTGCCTGGCTATACCTGCTTTCAGAGCATTGTTTCTGTGTTGTATTGCAGTTACAACTCTAAGGTCAGCCTACTAAGTTCCTGCTGAGGCTATTAATATAGCTTTATTATTAAATCTTGCCTCGCTGCGGAAAAAATCCTCAGAGCATTTGGCACCTTGATTTGTCTATTCATGTCTGGCTGGCTTGCCCCCAACTTAGTGCTGTTTTATTGCTATACAGTATGTTATACAGACCTCTGTGTAGGTCCACCTGTCACTACTACTGCTTATTGACTTACGTACTGGTTCACGCTTGCTTACGCTATCATTGCTCATTGCAACCGTTGCTCCTTGCTTACACAAACCATTGCTTCATGCCTACTGCCATCCCCTCGGCTTCAGCCTCTGGGATTCTGCTGCACTCAATCTGCATTCGACCTTGCAAGGTCTCAGCACTCAATGCTCATTACAATCTTAGCACACCATGCTCATTCAGCTCACCAGCTTTTCAGCTCTCAAGTAAATTTCTGGGGCATGCCAGCCATTCTATTCTGGTGCAGGGTTCCTGCAGCCAGTGGTCTTGCTCTGCATTTAGTCTGCATCTTGAGCATGTCCAACTTGTGGAGGGATCCTTCTCACCTGGCCCATAGCAGGGAATGTCCTCACCCCGGGCTTGGCTTTAGCTGCCTGCTACACGACAGCAGCTTCTGGTGTAGAATTTAAGACTAGCAGTGAAGGGTGGTTACAATGATCTCCTTTGGTTCTAGTGTTCCACTATAATGGTTAGCCATTGACTTTAGTGGTTTCCCTAGCAAGGCACCTTCACCGCATTCTCCCTACGACTGCCTCTGGTTCACCTGATTTGATTTAGAGCGGGTAGGCCAGATGAGTGCCTCAGCAATTGTTGCTTTCCTCTTGCGCCTTGGATGCACATATTGTTGCATAGTTTTCTCGCAACCTTCCACGACGTTCCCGCTAGAGGGTTGAGTGAGAGCCTTCCTCCAAATTGGAATATTTTCCAACTCCCTTTACTTGGGCTTTCCAAATTGCAGCTGCAGAGCTGTCACTAAATAAACTATCCCAAGCCTGGAGAGAAGGTGACCTAGGCCTTTGATCCCCAGAGATTTCCTCCTCATAGGGTTTTTTTTTTCTTTCCTCCATTGCTGCAGGTCATAACACTTACTTAGCATAGTTGTTTCCCCTAGTTTCTTTAGGTAGGTTATGCTGTTGGATGGAGTTGAAGGATGTCCTGCCATTCCCTCTCTCCTTAGGGGATCCCCTAATCTCAACACAAACCATCAGTATCATGCTACGCAAGTCTGGGCATTCAATACATTATCCAACTGAGCATCTCATTACATTATCAAACTGCCTATGCTTCTACTACTACATTACAGTTACTGCTCCTATGTGACAGTTATTGCTTGCTCATATGCTTCGTGTTGCTTCCTACTTTGGGGATGCTTATATTACATTTCTTTTGGGGATTCCTAAGGTACCTTTAGTCACAGGAATTGTCCTGTGGGACCTCTAGGTGTGGAACCCTCTCCGAGGGTTCCTTGCCTTTTGTACCCCTACAGGGTGGTAATTCCTCTGGAATAGAGAGTGCGAACAGCCAAAACCAAACTAACACAGTTGCACAAGCATAACACTATACTGGCTGTGTAGGTCAATGAATTGGAAAGGCTTTGCCTGGAGTTCAGTGGCCAAGCAGCCAGCCAGTCCCACTTCCTGAGCTATATAAGCAGTTCCTCTCAGCCTCATTGTGAAGCATTTTTTCTTTGCCCCACCATCCTCCCCTCCTCCTACAGTGGCAGCACTCTCTCCTTAGGTGGATTCCTAAGGTACCTTTAGTCACGGGAATCATCCTGTGGCACCTCTAGGGGTGGAAACCTCTCCGAGGGTTCCTTGCATTTCATACCTCTACAGGGTGGTAATTCCTCTGGAATAGAGAGTGCGAGTGGCCAAAACCAAACTAACACATTTGCACAAGCATAACACTATACTGGCTGCATAGTTCAGTGAAAGTTAATCAATTATATACTGACTCATTATTGAACTCTGAACATTTTAAGATGCACAAACTCATTTTCTAGGTGGTCCCTGAGAGATTTATTTTTTTTTGTTTGGCAATAATTCTGACAATTGAAATTATCTTGTAAATATATTGGTACAGCACTGTAGGTTTTAATGTTTAATTTTAACTTGTTTTAATTTCTGCTCAGTATTCACAACGGAAGAGGAGGGGACAAGAGAAACACTCTGGATAAGGGGGTTGATACTAGTCCATTCACAGAAGAAAGGGTTTTGAAAGAACTCTTGAAACTGAGGATGGACAAAGCAATGGGGCCTGATGGGATTCACCCTAGAATTCTAAAAGAACTAAGGGTAGAACTAGCAACACCACTGACTACTGTTTAACAAATCATGGGAGGATGGGGTGGTACCTGAGGACTGGAGGAGGGTGGATATGATTCCACTTCACAAAAGTGGGAGCAGGGCAGATGCAGGAAACTACAGACCAGTTAGTTAGACCTCAGTGCTAGGGAAAATGATGGAATCACTTCTGAAGGAAATAATTGTTGAGTACCTAGAGGCCAGTGGGACACAGGACCCAAGGCAGCATGGTTTCACAGCAGGAAGGTCATGTCAGAGGAACCTAATAGATTTCTTTGACTGGTTGACCAAAGTAGTAGACCAGGGAGGGGCTGTGGATATGGCCTACCTAGATTTTAGTAAGGCATTTGACACAGTCTCACACAAAAGGTTAATATACAAGTTAGCCAGCCTTGGAGTGGGTCCAGCGGTGATAGCCTGGATAAAAAACTGGCTGGACAACAGGACACAAAAGGTAATAGTAAACAGAGTCCACAGTGAAGAAAGGAGGTAACTAGCGGGGTACCGCAGGGTTCGGTACTGGGACTGGTCCTCTTTAATGTCTTTATAAGTGACATTGGAGAGCACCTGGAAGGAAAAGTATATCTCTTTGCAGAAGACACAAAGATCTGCAACAGGATTGATACACAAAGTGGGGTGGAATGGATGAAAAGGGACTTGGCAAGGTTGGAGGAATGGTCACATATATGGCAGCTCAGATTCAATGCAAAGAAGTGCAAGAAAATGCACCTGGGAAACAAAAACCCAGGGGAAGAGTACACAATGGGGGGTGAGATAATAACAACAGCAAAAATTGAAAGAGACCTAGGAGTAATTATATCAGATGACCTAAAGGTGGGCAAGCAATGTGAGAAGGCAGTAAGAAGGGCTGGGGGGATACTGGGATGCATAGGGAGAGGCATCAACAGTAGAAAACAGACAGTTGGTAAGACCCCATCTGGAGTACTGCATGCAATTCTGGAGATCCCATCTCCACAAAGACATAAACAGAGTGGAGGCTGCTCAGAGGAGGGCAACCACAATGGTGCAGGGTCTGCACCAGAAGACATATGAGGAGAGACTAAAGCAGCTTAATATGTACACCCTTGAGGAAAGGAGGAAGAGGGGGACATGATAGAAACTTTTAAGTATCTCAAGGGAATTAACAAAGTACAAGAGGGTAGCATCTTTCAGAAAAAGAGATGTGCAAGAACAAGGGGGCACAATTTGAAGAAAGGGGATGGCTCAGAGGTAATGTTAGAAAGTATTTTTTCACAGAAAGGGTTGTGGATGCATGGAACAGCCTTCCTGAGGAGGTTGTGATGTCAGGAACAATGGGAGAATTCAAGAATGAATGGGACAGACATAAGGCAATTCTAATAGGGTGTAGGAGGAAGTAAGCTGTTGATTAACTAGAATCTGCAGCTTATCTATCAGGTAGGGAAATGGGCAGACTAGGTGGGCCAAGCGGGCCTTATCTACCATCAAATTTTATATTTCTATGTTTATGGAATGTGTTAACTGGTTGAGAGTATAGTTTAGAAAATATCTCCAGAAAGATTTAATTTTGCATGAATGTTTCAAACAGTTGTTCAGACAAGGTATATATAAATATATATATATATATATTTTTTTTTATTTTCTTTTATTTCCATACATAAATTTCTGTTGTACAGTTTTTTATCATACAATACTATCAAGTTTTAACTTAGACATTTGTGGTATTAAATCTAAAGGTCTTGCTTTTAATTTTGAATGTTGTCTCATAACACACTCATTCATTAATAATTTCAGTCAGAGGTTTTGCCTACTTGACTGTTCGGCTTATCTGCTGTGGATGTTATTTGACCTTGAAAAGATTCTCAGCAGTAGCAAGTTAATGAAATGCTGTTCATTCCATTTAAATCTATGATTTTTTTGAAATAGGTACTTTAAACCAATAAGAACTTTTTCTGTTTTTTAATGTATTTTTTATGTATGATCTGGATTTTAATAGAATGTTACTCTCTGAACAACTGTAATAAGTCTCCGAGGAAGGACTTGGTTGGTCCAAAAGTTTAGATATTGCTTTCTTTTTGTAACATCTGTGTTGGTCCAATAAAAGGTATTAGACTATTTGCTTCGGGATCTGTTCCTACAAGGACCAATACGGCAACTAATCTATTTCTTTATCAACAAGCATTTGTCAATGCCGAATGTTGTCTTGCTGACAGTGGCATTGGTAGAGTTGAACAGATGCATAATAGGAATGGCAGTGAAGTATGAAAGTGACATCAACCCTACATCACCCTACAGAGAGTGACAGGCACTGAGGTCTGCCTTCAGGCATCAGCCATAATGTTCATGACATTTCAGCTCATTGTACCCTGCAGTGCAACAAATATTGCGTTGTGCCTTGGGGTCCTGGGGCCTTACGCTCACCCCATTCGGCCATAACGCTCATGGCATTTTACCTCACTCTATCCTGCAGACACTGACAAGTGCTGAGGTGTGCCTTGGGGTGTTCGGCTTTACAGTCACCCCATTTCTTAAGGACATTCACTGAAATGGGTGCAGCATAAAAGAATGGGGTAAACTGTGGGGCTGAAGAGTCCAAGGCACACCTCAATGCCTGTCACTGGCTTGAGGGTGGGGGGGTGGTATGGCATGAGCATGACAGCCAGCAATGCAAAGGCACACCCCTGACACCTGTCAGTCTGTACAGGGTGGCATGTTATGGTTAGAAACTCTAATGCCCCGGCCGTTTGTTGGTATTTGCACTACAAATTTGCAACACAGCATTTTTGTGACCCCCACCTCATGAAAGTGTTTGGGACCTCTGCTCATGAATAGTGGCACTGTGATTTTGTTAATCTGTCCCGAACATTGATTTCTCACAGCGACCTCACCATTCTGCATCAGATGAGGGAAAACACCATTCGGGCATGATGTGAAAAATGACAGCTGTACCATTCCTAGGTAGGTGTGAAGAGATGACAGTGCTGAAAATCTCGAGTGAAAATATTAAAAATTCTCGAATTTACAAGCATACGTACAAACTGCTCAATGCACACTCGTAACATGGTCATTTAGTGGAATTATTTCACCAAATTTTCAACATAGGCATTTCAGAACCTCTACTTATGAACACTATCACTGTGATTTTCTTAATATGTCCTGAACACTGATTTCCCACAGTGACCGCGCTATTCTGTGCCGGTAGTGCGAAAACACATTGCGGACAGGATGTGAAAATGACAGCTGTACTGTTCATTAGGAGGTGTGGAAAAATGCCAATGTTGAAAATATGTAGTGAAAATATTGCAAATTCATGAAGTTACAAGCGTGCATAGCAACTGCGCAATGCACGCTTGTACAACAGTCATTTTTTGGATTTTGTTCACCAAATTTGCAACATAGGCTTTTTGAGAGCCCACCTCATGAACAGTTGCACTGTTGTTTCATTAATCTGTCCCGAAAGGTGATTCTGTGCAGTGACTGCAAAATCACCTTTTGGGACCGAATAACACCATGTAAGTGACTGAATTCATGAGGAGGGGTGCCAATAACCCCATGTCGAAAATTTGGTGCCAAAATTCCCACAAATGACCGAGATATGCACCAAAGTTGAAAAAAACCCTATTTATGCCATTATACAGCTTACCGGTATTTCTTCAGTTCGCGGTCGGGCTTTGAAGAGTGCAGACGTGTTCCTGGTCCATTGAAGATCATCACGCTGGGCTCCAGAGGTAAGTATGGGGTAAGGGTGTGTGTGTGTGTGGGGAGGTGGAGTACGCAGTGGGTGGGCGCGGGTTGGAGAGGGGCACAGACAGTGAGGGACTGTTTTCTTCATAGGGTTTAAAAAAAAAATAGATGTTGCAGGACAGTTTTCCCATTTAGCAGGTACTTTTGGCATACTGGGGTGGGCTCCCAGCATTCACCTGCATGTTTTGGGGTGGGGACTGAGCCGACGGGATTGAGCACCCCTGCCTGCACATAATGGGGTTCATAAACCGAGGGGATTGGGCACCCTCGCACACAAGAAATGGAACATGCCGACGGGATTGGGCACCCAGTCGGCAAATTCATTTATGAGGGGGCATGCTGACAGGTTGATTTGGCACCCCTGTCAGTTTTGTAAGGGACTGCACAAGGCAGCGGCTGTCCCTCAGCTTCCATGTCGCCGCCTCCATGACAGGGGACACCAGCAGTAATTGCCTGCTGCAATCAGGGACCATCTCGTGGTGCTCCCTGATTGCAGTGGCTACTTTCTTTCAAGGTGGTGGCATGTTTTTGTAACTGCACCATAGAGCCCTGCCTGAAAAAGTAGTGGCGCCATTGGCTGCAGCATGACCGCACCTCCAAAACTCGCTTCTCCACTGTTGCAACCACAATATGTTGGCTCTGCTGCGCATGCAAGACAACATAAAAAGATTGGGTGACATTATATGAAACACATAGAGGGTGCCTCTGGTGTAATCAGTTTAAGAAAACTTAGTTCAAGCCGGCCCGGTGGCGCTGAGGGTTGAGGCACTGGACGCCACACCTCGCGCTTCGCTGGGGACCCAGATTTGGGAATGAGCTCGGGTCATCAGGGGTTGGCAGGGGAGGACTGGGATTGAGCATCAGGAGATAGCTCTCCCAGTCCTGGGGTGGGCTGTGGACTTTACACCATGCTGCAGCAACCCCTGGGGATGCCCGGAGGTACCGAAAGTGATTGTGTAACTGAGGGGGGACCACGGCGGACGTCTGTACATATGTGCACGGACATCATTGCATGTCCACAATCCCAAATGGAAAGAACATGGCAAATGGCAGCATGGGTCCATGGCAGCTTGATGGTCACAGCTCCGTCAGCCGACGATGCCTGGAGGCATGTGCCAGTACTGGTTTCCTCGCCGGGTGCAGGGGCTATGGGGGGCCCCATTTTGCAGGTGTAGCTGCAACTGCCAGCTGGGCATGCGAGCTTCGGGGTCGGTGGCGGAGTGGAGTGGTGGCTGGATGTGGTGCAGGACTATGGCTGCAAGGAGGGAAAAAGTGTTAAATGATAAAACAAAAGAAGGCATAGTTCAAGAAGGCTCAGTTCAACTTTATACACAGCTTGCATATGCAGCACATGATTGGTAATAAATTCAGTGCAGGAGTACCCCCAATGTGTGGGAGGTGCCAAAAGGAAAGGGCACTTACTTGCATTACTTTTTGAACTGTGACCTTCTCAGACCCTTCTGGTCAGCTCAGCAGTGGGACAGCAGATTGAACAGCATAAGTGTTACATGACAGATCCAGAATTTTACAATGGGGGAGGGGGGGTGCTGAGGTGGCTTGCGTACGTGATATGCAATGTTTGTAATATTGTTTTAATCATTTATATTGTCTGCTATTATCCTTTTCATTACATTTTTGACAGAAAATACAAATATGCAACCTGTAGTTTTGGATATAAACTTCAGTACAATCAATAATTCAGACTTCTTCAATGAACTGAAATGCAGCAGCAGCAGCAGCAGCAAGCAAGTTACAGTGGGGAGTGTGTCTGCACCCTTTTCCACCCCCTAGATCCGCCACTGAAAAGGCACAGGACAATCCTCTTTCAATGCTGCATGGTATAGAGAACTTAGGAGAGGAGGAGTGGGACCCTTCTACTCGTGCAGTCTGAGCGATGCTGGCGATAGCACAAAAGTGCGTACAAAATACATGGGGTCTCCCTTCAGAAACCCACAATACAAATGTGGCTAGAACGATCATTGAACACTCTGCCAATGAAAAGGATAACATACGAGCTAAAGGAAAAGGCAAGGAGGTTTGAAACAGTGTTGAAACCGCTCCAAAATTCACTCTCCCGGCAGGGGCAGCTGTGATCAGGCTGGGTAATTCTATATACTGTACGTTTCGAGAGTATGTAAGAATTTTTGTAAGCAACACCAAGGACCCCAAACCAAATAAAATAAATAATAATATGGAAATGCATTGTTAGGCAAGTTTATTGAGTGCCAGTCGTGTTACTGCGTTGTGTTCTCCTTTATCCTTGTTAACTGTTTGTTAGTTATACAGTACATGTGTATGCAGCGTAAGTGTAAAGGAATAAGTTAGTCTTTGTATTGGTTTAGCAGACACCAGGCAGGGATCATATGTATTATGCTGAAAACAGAAGGACAGTGAATTAATGGCTGTGTACTGTATGTTTTTTATGTAAAAAGCAATAAAAAGAATTTTCTAAATAAATAGAGTAACCCAAACAATAACAAGATTAATATAGATGGAAAAAGCTAAGAAACTGCATCATTCAGACTCAGCCTGCCTGTCGCCTACAGTTCCTGCTTGCTGCCTTCCTTATCTTACACCTAGATAACTACCCCCCCCCCAACAAAACACACAAAACAAAGCTTCAGAGGAGTTAGCTAACATGACTTGAGGGTTTACAGAAGATGGGGGCAGATCGAGCTGTGTCACCTGAAGACTGAGAGGGACCAGTTTTATTAAGTATGCTGCCAGGACTCTTGAGTGTTGCTGTAATCTCTTCCTATGACAAAAGGGGGGGGGCAAATTTTTTCTTTAGTTTTTTGTTGACTGGGAAAGGTTGGAGGGGAAATTATTTAACCAGGAAAGGCACACTAAGCTGGAGCTTGTTTCCAGGTGCGATCTGGGAGCACAAGGAAGTTAAGTGACTTGCTCAGAGTCACACGGTATGCAAGTGGGGACTGATGGGGTTCAAACCCAGGTCGCCAGGTTTGCAGCTCAGTGCCCTTAAACACTACACTATGATACGTGTAACACTACCTATACTGCCTCCTAAAGGAGGGCTAGGCAATCCTGCCTATTTTCAGCCTTGCCCCAGGGTGGGGTGAGAGATACAGATACAACCTGACATACTGAATCAGGTTAAACTGTTGGTGGTGTTTTTAGTGACTGGGGGAAATTTGACCAGGACACCAGGGAAGTTCCACTAGTCTGAGAAGTGTCGTGGGGTCTTTAATATCCACCTGAACAAGCACCAGAACAGGCAGATGGGACCTCAGTTTAACATCTAATCCAAAAGATGGCACCTCAGGAGTACAACAGCTACCTCATGCTGCATTACAGTGCATACCTCTCAACTGTCCCTGATTTTGTCTCAAAATTTTACTCTGTCCCTCCTAAAATTTGTGTTTCTGTGACCAAACAGCGGGGGTTATAAGCACAAAATAATGTCAAACA
The DNA here is from genome assembly GCA_016271365.2 of Neoceratodus forsteri. NCBI lineage: Eukaryota > Metazoa > Chordata > Ceratodontiformes > Ceratodontidae > Neoceratodus > Neoceratodus forsteri. The sequence continues at coordinate 156,864,097 of CM057458.1, read as the reverse complement.
TTAAAGTTATAAACTTGTTCTTCCTTAGAAAATGCATTATACACTAAGCCCTCTATTCTACCAGCTTTCTGAGTGAATATCTCCAATTTTGAAGAAGTGACCCCGATTTTGGTCCTTTGTCCCTGATTTTTATAAGCCTTGTCCCTGATTTATGAGGCAGGAGGTTGAGAGGTATGCTACAGTGTCTTTACTGGGTTTTGGGGCTTAAAGCCACAGCCATCTGATCTTCCATCCTCACAGGCGAGTGTGCAGTCTGCTTAGCCACTAACACTGCTGTTTGATACTGTTCCTGTGCAGCACTGTGAAGACTTCAAATGGTAGAAGAAACAAAAGGGAAGTTAAGGCAGAGGTTAGTTTACAAAGGGGGAAAGAAGGAGTGTGTGTTTTTGTTTACAATTTAGTTACTCAGGTAAGGCATGGTGAGGCAATTTTATGTATATAGGGTCCTATCACAGGGGCTCAGGACAGCTCAGCTGAGCGCAGCATCTCATTTTTACTAGTGGGAGGAGGTATGTGCACCCATTTTAAAGCTGGGAAGGATTCAACTAGTAAGGCATTAAGTGAACTCCACAGGGTCACACACAGTGAGTAAATGGTTCTGGTGGGATTTGAACCTAGGTCCCCTGGTTACCAAGCCTGCACTTCAGCTACAAGACCAGACTGCCTCATTTTAAACAAATCTGAGGGTGGGAGAGAATGGGGGGCATAATGGCTCCCCAAGAAGACATGCAGTCACCTATGTAGTGCCATACTCACAGCTAGAATAGGGAGCTGCCAGTCTTCATTACCCTCCACCCCCCACAGCTGTATTTTAAACCTTTGATTGGGTGAGAGGGTCTTCTGATGGGCTTTCCAGAGAGTTGAGAGCTACACTGTTGCTACCTGCCCCGGCAGGGAATCTACCTGGTGCTTCACTAGGGAGGGGGCCTTCCTGTGGCCCCCAGAATTGCCCAATCTGCCACTGCCTGTACTGGAAGGTCTAATGCAAGCCTAGATCCCATTTACTCAACACAAGTCTTGCGTTCTAAGGAGGCTGTCCAAATGATGTTGCTCCTCCCCATCTTATATTAGCATTTGATAAACCTCTTTGAAATTGCTGTTGTTCTGAATCATGCAAAACTTGGGCTCCTGTTAAACCTGCTAGAGCAGGCAGAGGCAGGCCAGGCAGCACTAGGATCCAGAGTCAGACTGGCCTATGAGTATATGTGGAAATTTCCAGGTGATCTCCCCTCAGTTGGGTACCTGGTCATCTTCTTAAACTCTGAAAATCTTTGTATTTATCATCGTTTCTGTAATTAAATGGGGTGTTTGGGGCACTGTAGGTAAAGGTAAGATGTATGCACAAAGCCAGTGTATCATATTTAAGTGTAATACTGATATGAGTGTGTCACTCTGGGCCATCCCCTATTGATTCTTTGGGTGTCGGTCTCTGAATCTACTTTCCAAGTGGGCCCCCTGTAGCCCAGTCCGACCCTGCTGGGGTCATTGGAATACACCCTCCCAAATGACATATGAATGGGAGCGCCTCTACCAGGACAAGCAATGGAAGTGCAGAGCTGGACTCTGGGAGCCACTGGAAACCTTCCAAAAATATATCAATGGTGAGATTCAGACCGAAGTCTCATAGAGCACCATCATGGGGCGGGGGTGGTGGTGGCTCCAAATAGGTTGGGTGTAACACAGAAGAGGTAGAAAGGGAAGCCACTGGTTCCTACTTGCTTTTTGAGGGCAGTAAATCCAGAGTTGCTGTGTAAATTAACTTTTTCTTTTATTACATTTATTGCATAATTTTCTTTCCTTTTGTATTACATTTTTTGTCCAGGTTCCAAATTACCCAACCTGTCATGACAGAAAAAGTTGACTTTCACACCCAAAAATATTAGAGCCTTTAACTAGCCCCATTTCTATTTACCATGTTACATGCAGGGAGAAAAAAGCCATCAGGCTGGAAAAATGTTGGGTAAATGTGGTAGCACTGTACACATGTGCAGTACAATGAATGCTACATCTTTTCCATTCATTCCCAACTACATTCTCCCAATTCACTAATACACTGCTGTACAGATTAGCATAATACATGTTCCATTGATATTCTAATGTTCTACATAACAACAGCTCATTCTAAGTCACAGCATAAAGACCATCACATAGAATAAGCTTTTTTTTTTGTTTTCAGAAAATAACATATATAAGTTATATGTGTATATGAGCAAAAATAATTGTAAGAAAATTATAGAAACACAGAAGCAATGACAGCAGAAAAAGATCAAAGATCCATCCAGTCTGCCTGAGTTCCCTATTTAGTCATGGAAGCTGCTGTTCCTCCAGGGTCCTAGCCCTCCCCAATCCCATCCCCCATTCTCCTCCCCCCTGATGTTGATACCCCAAGCAACCACCAAACAGCAACAACAAAAGACTTGCCCTGGATTTTCCTACATAGTCACTGTTGGTTTATGGCCCGCTGAATCTCCTGTGTATGCCTGTCTTTATTTGCATATATTTGCCTCAGGGGAACCTTTCCAATTTGAATTTCTTTTTGTTTTCAAAGAGCTGAAATCCCTTAATCACCACATGAGGATAATTGTAAAACATCACTTACACTTTCACCCCCCCCCTCCCCCCGAAGGGTATCACTCTCACTCTCCTGCATATGGCTAAACAGCTGGTTCAGTCCTGGTGCCTGACAGCACTACAGCAGACAAAAGCCATTATAAAAGGGAGATTGCTGCAGCTGAGGTAACCCGCCAGGATTGATTTGCTGAGATTAAGCCTCACCCAGGCCAGCTGGGAACAGATATGTCACAGGCTACAATTTGGCCTCCCTACTGTTCCTTTTGTTTTATAGACAACATGAAATGAGTTTGCACAAAGGCTGAACCTGGAATATAAAGTCACAGAGCAGATTTTCAGCCCTTACGTGAAGAAGGAACACAGAGATGACAGAAACTGTCAATAATTGTCCGGAAGTGAAACTCATTTTTGTTTTTTCATTTATACTTTATCGTTTTATGCAAAACAACAAAAATGCTGTCTTCACATGCCAGATATGGAAACATTATTTTTGGTATACTTCCAGTTTACATTAGAGCTTCAGTGATCTCAACAATCTTCTTTGTGAATGTGGGCATATTTCTAACCAGCTAAAAATCCAGACATGTTTGAGAATTAATAGCTGTGCTCTGCAAACTGAGGTGGTCCTTGTACAAAATAATAAAACCCAAACTGAAGTCTAGACTCAGCTAGAATAGTTGATATGACCCCCTTGCCATGCATACAGCATAAAAAACTTTTTTTTTTCATATTTTAATTCTGTAATGGTTTTAATGAGCTTTTATCACGTCTATCATATCTTAATTAACTGCTGTCTGTTCTAGCTTGTGTATGGTGCCCAGAGCCTCCGGGAGTGGGCACCTTATAAATAAAATTGCCTTGCCTTGCCTACCCAGGTGCCCCTTTTACGTCTCATATGAAAAGCATTCATAATATAAAGAACAAACACAACCTCTCCTATTAACAATGGGAGAGTAAAGGTATACGTAGAGTAGGGCTAACTAGCTGCCGCCCCTTTAACAGGAGAAGATAGTGTTGCAAATTAGAGTCTCTATGGTATGTGGTATGCTAATTATTGATTGCAGGGACTAGGAAACCCCAATTTCCTATCTGTTAGTCAGCCTGAGCTTGTACATCATGCTGGGTAGTGGCTTCTGCCTGATGTCTCTAAATAAACTTTTTCTGCTTATTATTTTATGCATCCGACTCAGTACCGTTCACCGCATTTGGTACCAGCAAGATGCCAACTGCAGCAGATCCAGATGGGCCTGGAAGAACAGAGAGCAGGTAAGGGTTCCATGGCAGACCAACAGAAAAATGCCACACATGGTGGAGAATGTGGCCCTTCTTCTGCCCAGACCCCCATCTCGCTTGTCTTGTCGTTGAGTACCCTAGTCATCATCCTAGTATGCCTGGATAGTCTGAATGCTACCTGTATCTCAGCCCTTGATACAGAGAACAATATAAAACTGTTTTTTTTTTTCTTTTGGCTATGAAGCAGTCTGAAGCCTTCCCATTGTACAAGCCTATTGAAAGTAAAACTATTCCACTGATGAGCACTGGCTAAATGACTGAACTGTACTGTTTTAAATTAACTCTGTTGAACCCTGGACCTCATGGAGCTGCAAAACTGTGCTCCATGGAGCTCCAAACCAGCAAAACCCACATTACAGCCAGCCTGGCTAACAGACACTCTGTCCTCCATACCTGTTGCTTGTTCTCCCACTCAAACTCACAGCATAGCTACCACCTAGAGGGAATTGTTCAAAATTAATATAAAGAAACGCAGCTCAGACTTGCCACCCACAGCAACTGTGGCTCTCCCCTGCCTATATTCTGCAGCTTTCTCCCAGCCATGTGGAGCACCAAAACAAAACTTACAGGCCTCCAGCCATCCACCAACAATGCAGCACCACTAATTCAGCTTCTTTCCCCTCAACCACACAGTGTAAGACTGGAGTGCCGCTCCTCCTCCTGGAGACCCAAACTGTGGCTTTTACCTTGCCTAGAAGCTGCACTGGAGCCTCGCACAGCCGCCTGGTTGCTCCACACACTCAGAGAGACTCCCCAAGCCTCCTTGCTACTGCGGCTCCCCGAACCTCCAACTGCCTTCTTGATCCACACAGGCTCAGACACGTTACAAAAAGGACTCAGAAAAGAAAACAAGAAGGGTGCACACAAGGAAAAGACTATAACGAGTGCTCCGCTTCTCTCTAGCCTCACTCCACACCTAAAGGGGAGTCATCAAATAATAAAATACTGGGACAAAGAATACTGGGACAAAATAAAGTATAATTACTTCACAAACCTGAGCTATAGACAAAGGAGGCAAACTGATAACATACAGGGAGCAGATTATTAGCACAGGGGGCACAAAATAAACCGGAAGGAAGTCAGTAAGAAAAACAAACAAAATGAGCAAATGGAGTGCAGCAAATAAACCCCATCCAGTTTTTGCACTCACCACAGTAAAGCCCGCCAAAATTCAGTGGGAAAGGCGGCCTGCAGCCTGACAATCTACATTTTCCCTTCTGTATAGCAACCTTGTGTCAAGCAGCCTCCATCTTGTGTGCTACAATAACAAGATACATAGATCAGTGACCCTTAATCCCCCCTGGTGGTGGCCATCTTGCTACAGTCAATAAATACTGGAACTGAATGTCACAGTGTGGTGGCCATCTTGTGAAGGGCATCAAATGACCTCACTCCATAGGAATCAATAGCAAACCTATTGAAATAAATGGACACTGCAACAAATAGCTGATTTTTGCAGCAACAACTTTATTTAAATAACTGACAACAAAGAAGTGAGTGGAAATTGTTTATTAAGATGTCATTTGATGAAAATTGCTTAATAATTGTACTTTTGTCTACAAAAATATTTTCTTCTTGGCACTTCATCTACTCCACAACGTCTTGTCTCTTACATGATGGCGACTTCTTCTCATTCCTATGATGTTCATTCAGTGAACTGAAGCTCATCCCCGACCATAATGTCCAAGGAAGATGCCACTTCAAGAGGCAGAAGGCCCAGGGCTCCATCTTCTCCCACTTTAAGTGCATGGGACCTCAAAATAGAAACCATACTGCATGACATCCAGTCTTCCATCTCAGCTCAAGGAGCACCAACTATGCAAGCTATTCAGGATGATCTTACCTACATTAAGGCTATTTCACCACAGTCCATGGTCCATACCAGTTTACAGCCAGTACCCTTCTCAGCACTGCCTCACAAAGACGCTGTTGACTGGCTCAAGCAATTCCAGGCCTGAATCTCCTTCAGTGGTTGGACTGATCCCCTGCATATTTCCAATGACATGTGCTTACCTCTGAGAAGGACTGCCATTTCTTGGCTCAACAAACTTCCAGATCAGGTAAAAGGGGACAGTGCCACCCTCTATACCACCTTCAAGGATCTTTTTCTCCAAGCACATCCACCCTGGTTATTGGAACAGCAACTGCGGGAATACATCATGCAACCCTACGAGTCATTAGAAACATTCATAGTGGACACTGAATCGTGCTGTAAACATCTGCAAAAATCGGAAAAAGATCAGATCACAGCCTTTGTCTGAGGACTGCCTCCTCAATTCCATACTTGTGTCATACAGCAAAAGTCAACTACCTGAATGGCCACAATCCAAGCTGCGTGACTTGCACAAGAGACCATCTCAATGTTTCAGTCTGGCAGAGTACAGGCACCACAGTCTTCACAATTGACTGTACTCGCAACATGTGGCCAACAGCAACAAGCAATGATTGATAAGCTTATCACTACTGTCAACAGCTTACACCTCAATGCTACTACTTCCCCTGCAACTTCTGTCAATGCTCTGCAGCCACCTCAGCAGCGACCTGAGCCACCTCCACCTTCTCAAGAAATGATAACCTGCCAGTGGTTTGGATTCAGGGGCACACTGCTTCTGTCTGCCGCAAGCTAAAAAACTATCACAGAAATCAAGAGAACCCAAGGCGCCCACTGCAGCACAATCAGCACGATGATCACAACTACTCCTAGGCTCAGGGAAATGAGAGTTGCCCAACAAATTAGGGGCTTTTGTTGGGCAGGGGAACACAGCAACTGACCACCCCTCTGATTCTTGCAACTCAAGCAACCTGCACCCTCTAGCTGCTAACTCAGGCACACCCTCACCTCTAGGGGCAAAGGTTCCTGTCATCAGGTCACCTATCCTAGTGAACTAAGTCCCTGTAACCATTGGAGATTGGTCACACATGCCTTACTTGACTCTGGAGCAGAAATCTCAGTTATCTGTAGCAGTTTTCTAGACAACCCAGCTATTCGGCATGTACCTAGTGTCTCTCCGGCTGACCTAAAGTACATTATCACAGCAAGTACCGCTACAGTACCTATCACAGGCATGGTCCATCTCAAGCTCCACTTTGGCTCACAGCAAGCTACTGTCACGTTCTACCTAGTGCCTAATCTACAGCCAGTGGTGATTCTTGGCCTGGCCTTCCTCAAAGCTCACAAAGCTATCCTAGACTTTTCATCAAACAAACTGTCACTAGACCCTCAGAGGCAACTTGCAGCTACAGACTCAGTCACTGTGCCTCCTCAAACAGAGATGATTTTGATTGCCAAGATTCGAGGTGAACCACTTCCACGAGGTGTTGTTGGCATCGTCACAGGATCCACTGCTCTGCATTTATCAGGTTTTCTTCCAGGAAACACCTTGTCCGCAGTGAATGGCAGCACAGTCTTCCAAAAATGCTGCAACTTCACAGATAAGCCAGTGGTCACCTCAAAGGGTGCCAACATCTGAAAGTTTGCTTGCTTGTCTTCAGAGGACCAGCTCTACCTCCTGCAAGAGCCACAACCTGGTTCCACCAACTCTCATCCTGTCATAGAAACATAGACTTTGATGGCAGATAAGGACCACTTGGCCCACCCAGTCTGCCCATTTCCCTACCTACTGGATAAGCTGCAGATTCTAGTTAACCAACAGCCTACTTCCTGCCACCCCCACTAAAATTGCCTTGTGTCTGTCCCATGCATGTTTGAATTCCCCCACTGTTTTAGCCCCAACAACCTCCCCAAGAAGGCAGTTCCATGCATCCAACACTCTCTCCATGAAAAAAAAAATTCCTCACATTACCCCTGAGCCATCCACCCTCTGTCTTTAAATTGTGTCCCCTTATTCTTACACATCTCTTTTTTTGAAAGATGCTACCCTCCTGGACTTTGTTGATTCCCTTGAGGTACTTGAACATTTCTATCATGTCCCCCCGTCCCTCCTTTCATCAAGGGTATACATATTAAGCTCTCTCAGTCTCTCTTCATATGATTTCTGATGCAGACCCTGCACCATTTTAGTTGCCGTCCACTGGACTGCTTCCATCCTATCTATGTCCTTGCGTAGATGAGGTCTACAAAACTGCATGCACTACTCCAGATGGGGTCACACCAACTCTCTGTACAGAGGGATAACCACTTCCCTTTTTCTACTTGTGATGCCCCTTCCTATGCATCCCAGTATCCCCCGGCTCTCCTTACTGACTTCTCACATTGCTTACCAACCTTTAGATCATCTGATATGACTACCCCCAAGTCCCATTCCATTTTTGTTGTTGTTAGTACCTCCCCTGCTATTGTGTACTCTTCTCCTCGGTTTTTGTTTCCCAGGTGCATTACTTTGCACTTCTTTGCATTGAATCTACGTTGCCATATGTCTGACTATTCCTCCAATCTTGCCAAGTCCCTTCTCATCCTTTCTACCACCCCTCCTTGTGTATCAACTCTGTTACAGATCTTTGTATCATCTGCAGAGAGGCATACCTTTCTCTTCAGACCCTCTGCAATGTCACCTATAAAGATGTTAAAGAGGACTGGACCCAGTACTGAGCCCTGAGGTACTCCACTAGTAACCCCCCCTTTCTTCGGAATGTGTTCCACTCACTATTACCTTCTGTGTCCTGTTGTGCAGCCAGTTTGCAACCCAGGTTACCACCCTGGGACCCTCTCCAGGCTGGCTAACTTGATTATTAATCTTTTGTGCGGGACTGTGTCAAATGCCTTGCTAAAGTCTAGGTAGGCCATATCCACAGCCCCTCTCTGGTCTATTACTTTGGTCACCCAGTCAAAGAAATCTATTAAATTTGTCTGACATGACCTTCCTGCTGTAAATCCATGCTGCTTTGGGTCCTGTGCCCCGCTGGCCTCTAGGTACTCAACAATTCTTTCTTTCAGAAGTGATTCCATCATTTTCCTACCACTGAGGTCAAACTTACAGGTCTGTAGTTTCCTGCTTCTGCCTTGCTCCCACTTTTGCGAAGGGGAATCACATCTGCCCTCCTCCAGTCCTCAGGTACCACCTCATCCTCCCATGATTTGTTAAAAAGTGTGGTCAGTGGTGTCACTAGGTCATCCCTTAGATCTTTTAGGATTCTGGGGTGAATCCCATCAGGTTCCATTGCTTTGTCCACCTTGAGTTTTAGGAGTTCTTTCAGGACTCTTTCTTCTGTAAATGGACTGGTCTCAACCCCCCTACCCAGAGTGCTTATATTGTCTATTTTAGGTAACTCCTCCTCATCTTCTTTTGTGAATACTGAGCAAAAGTATTCATTCAGTATCTCTGCCTTTTCACTGTCTCCCTCTGCCAACCTCTCCTCTCCCTTATTAATCTTCACTATTCCTCCCTTAGCCTTTCTATGCTCCCTAATGTACCTATAAAAGGTTTTATCCCCCCTCTCAACTGAATTGGCTTTTTTTTCCTCAGTTTGGCTTTTGCTATTCTGACTGCCTTCCCCACTTCTTTCTGCTTTAATTGATGCAGTTCCCTGACGTGCTCCTTCTGTGATGCCTGTTACTTTTTGAATGCAGCCTTTTTCTCCTTAACCTTCCCTGCCACCTCTTTTGAGAACCATAGTGGTTTTTCACTTTGCTTTGTTTTCTTTATCTGTTTCACACAAAGGCTTGTTGCCTCTATGATGGCAATTTTGATTTTCCTCCATTGTTCTTCCACCCCTCCTTTTTGGCCATTTGCTAGCGTATTCCTCAGGTTTTCACCCATTTTTCCAAAGTCAGCCCTTCTAAAGTCCAGTATGCTTGTTTTTGTATGGTTTGTCTCCCTGGTTGTGCTTATTGTGAAGCACACTGTACAGTGGTCGCTTGTTCCCAGATGTCTACTGACTTCTAAATTTGTGATCCTCTTTCCATTTGAGAGTACCAGGTCTAGTATTGCTCCCTCCTGAGTGGGTTCCAACACTAGCTGTCTAAGGCCTGCGCCCTGCAGGGCATCGAGAATGACCCTGCTCTTGGATGTGGCTGCAGTATGTTATCCAGTTAACATCTGGCATATTCAGGTCCCCCATCAACAGTATCTCCCCTTTTTCAGCCATTTTGAGAATGTCTTCTATCATTTTCTTGTCCAATTCCTCCCCTTGAGATGGGGGTCTGTATACAACCCCTATGAAGATTGTGATGCCATTCCCTGTCTCCAAGGTGACCCAGAGTGCCTCTTGTCCTCCCCCTTTACTTTTTAGTTCTGTAGCTTTGATCCCTTCCCTTATGTATAGAGCTACTCCACCTCCTCTTTTCCCCTCCCTGTCCCTTCTGTAGACTGTGATGCCCTGGTATGTTGATATCCCAGTCATGGTTCCCCTTGTACCATGTTTCTGTGACTGCCACAATATCCAATTTTTCATCTTCCATCAAGGCTACTAGCTCAGGAAGCTTGTTTCCCAGACTACGGACATTGGTACTCATTGCCTTCCATTTAATGTTGGCTTTATCCTTTTTTCCCCCATGCCTGCTCTTTTTGCCCTTGTCTATTTTTCCATTTACCCCTGTTCTGCCTTCTGTTGAGCACTGTACCTCAGTGTTTACCTTACTACCCATCATGTTTTGTGGGGGGAGGCTTGAAATTTCCTGCCTCTTATTATCACCTCCCCCCATAGCTAGTTTAAAAGCTTGCGATGGAAGCATTTAAACCTGTCACTTAGGATCTTGGTTCCCTTCATGGACAGATGCAGACCATAATGCCAGTATAGACCTTAATCTCTCCAGGTGTACCCCAGTCCCCAATGAAGCCAAAGCCCTGTGCTCTGCACCTGTTTTGCAACCATTCATTAAACTGCATGGTGTGTAGTACCCTAGCTTCACCCCTGCCATAGACTGGCAGCACCTCTGAGAAGGAAACCGTGCTTGCTACCTGTCTGAGGCCCCTTCCCAACTCCACAATTTCATCCTGTACTGCACTGATCCCATGCCTAGCTAGGTCATTTGTACCAAGGTGGACAATGATATCTAGTTCCCTCTCCCGTGATGCTGCTTCTGCAATCCTGAGGATTCACTTCTTGTCCCTCTAAGCCATGGCACCAGGCAGGCACCTTACTTCCCTTTCCTGTCCCTTCCCCAGGTCTATCCCTCTAACAACTGAGTCCCCTATCAGAAGCTGTTTCCTTCCCCTGTGGTATCCCTTGCCACCCTTCTGTAGGTCTCCCTTGTGGGTGTTCTCAGCATTCTTGTTGATCTCCACTGAGGGTGCCATCGTAGAGGAACCTTGCTCTGCCAGACTGGCATATGGTTTGTGTAGAGGTACAACTAGGGGGCTTCGTCTCTGTTTCACCACCCGCACCCTTCCAGAACCCACTGTGGTCCAACTGCATTTCATACTTGGCAGCCTCTGTGGCAGTGGTGCTCTTTAGTGGGGGAGGCCTCCTTAGTCCTTGCCAGTTCAGCCCGGAGGTGGGCAACCTCCTTCCTCAGATCTGACAGTTGCCTGCAGATAGGACAGCAATGCAGTTTCCAGAATGTCTCCCGGAAAACTGCTGCCCCACAGCCAGTGCATTGCACCACTCCCCACATGTCCCTCTCCCTTATAATATACAATATGTAATATATATAAATATATATATATTTTTCTTTCTTCCTTTTTGCGGTGTGTACTTACCCTTTATGCACTGTGCTGGGTTATTTAGAATATGACAGTTCTGCCTCAAGACCTGTTGAGGAAGTGATGTCAGAACCTTGGCTATAAAGGAAACGTCACACCTGGGGGGTGTGAGGAAGGGTAGGTGGGTAGTCCACAACCACTGGTGACTGTTAGAAACAATCAAATACACCACTGCTCCACCACCCTGGTGAGTACTGCCCTTTATAGTAATTCAGCTAACCTCCAGTAACTGATTTGTCAACTATTTAAAAGTAATTTGATGCAAACTGTTACAGAATACTAGTAGACAGTCCAGTTACCCAAAGGAAAATCAAATATAGAAACATAACATAGAAACATACATAGAATTTGACGGCAGATAAGGACAACTTGGCCCACCCAGTCTGCCCATTTCCCTGCCTACTGGATAAGCTGCAGATCCTAGTTAACCAGCAGCCTACTTTTTCCTACCCCCATCCCCTAGAATTGCCTTATGACTGTCCCATGCATGCTTGAATTCCACCACTGTTTTTGACTCCACGACCTCCTCCGGAAGGCTGTTCCATGCATCCACAACCCTCTCTGTGAAAAAATACTTCCTTACATTACCTGAGCTGCCTCTATCTTCAAATTGTGCCCCTTGTTCTTGCACACCTCTTTTTTGAAAGATGCTACCTCTTGGACTTTGTTGATTCCCTTGAGGTACTTGAAGTTTCTATCATGTCCCCCTCTCCTCCTTTCCTCGAGGCTATACATATTAAGCTTCTTTAGTTTCTCTTCATATGTCTCCGGTGCAGACCCTGCACCATTTTAGTTGCCCTCCTCTGGACAGCTTCCATCCTGTCTATGTCTTTGCGAGACTGGGTCTCCAGAACTGCACGCAGTACTCCAGATGGGGTCTGACCAGCTGTCTGTACAGAGGGATAGTAACTTCCTGTTTTCTACTGGTGATGCCTCTCCCTATGCATCCCAATATCCCCCCAGCCCTCATTGCTGCCCTCTCACATTGCTTGCCCACCTTTAGGTCATCTGATATGACTACCCCCAGGTCCCTTTCCATTTTTGTTGTTGTTAGTATCTCACCCCCCATTGTGTACTCTTCCCCTGGGTTTTTGTTTCCCAGGTGCATTACCTTGCACTTCTTAGCATTGAATCTAAGCTGCCATACATTTGACCATTCTTCTAACCTTGCCAAGTCCTTTTCATCCTTTCCACCCACCTTGTGCATCAACTCTGTTGCAGATCTTTGTGTCATCTGCAAAGAGACATATTTTCCTTCCAGTCCTCTGCAATGTCGCTTATAAAGACATTGAAGAGGACTGGTCCTATTACTGAACCTCCTGTGACCCCACTAGTAACCCCTTTCATCAGAGTGGACTCCATTTACTATTACTCTCTGTGTCCTATTTTCCAGCCAATTTTTACCCAGGCTGTCATCTTGGGACCCACCCAGGCTAGCTAACTTGTATATTAATCTTTGTGTGGGACTGTGTCAAATGCCTTGCTAAAGTCTAGGTAGGCCATGTCCACAGCCCCTCCCTGATATACTACTTTGGTCACCCAGTCAAAGAAATCTATCAGATTTGTCTGGCATGACCTTCCCGCTGTGAATCCATGCTGCCTTGGGTCCTGTGCCCCTCTGGCCTCTAGATACTTGACAATTCTTTCCTTTAGAAGTGATTCCATCATTTTCCTACCACTGAGGTTAAACTAACAGGTCTGTAGTTTCTGCTTCTGCCTTGCTCCCACTTTTGTGAAGGGAATCACATCTGCCCTCCTCCAGTCCTCGGGTACCACCCCATCCTCCCATGATTTGTTAAACAGAGTAGTCAGTGGTGTCACTAATTCTACCCTTAGTTCTTTAGAATTCTGGGATGAATCCCATCAGGCCCCATTGCTTTGTCCACCTTCAGTTTTAAGAGTTCTTTCAGAACCCTTTCTTCTGTAAATGGGCTGGTATCAACTTCTGTATCCAGTGTGTTTCTACTGTTTGTTCTAGGTACCCCTTCCTTTGTAAATACTGAGCAAAAATATTTGTTTAGTATCTCTGCCTTTTCAGTCTCCCTCTGCCCACCCTCCCCTTTATTAAGCCTCACTATCCCTCCCTTGGTCTTCCTTCACTCCTGATGTACCTATAAAAGGTTTTATCCCTTCTTAACTGAGTTGGCTATCTTTTCCTCAGTTTGGGCCTTTGCTGTTCTGACTGCCTTCCCAGCTTCCTTTGCTTTAACTGATACAGTTCTCTGTCCTGCTCCTTCATGATTCCTTGTACTTCCTGAAAGCTTTTTTTCTCTTGAACCTTCACTGCCACTTCCTTTGAGAACCATAGTGGTTTCTTACATCGTTTAGTTTTGTTTATTTGCTTCACACAAAGGCTTGTTGCCTCTGTGATGGCAGTTTTTATTATTCCCCATTGTTCTTCCACCCCTCCTTCCTGCCCATGTGCTAGTGCATTCCTTAGGCACTTACCCATTTTGGCAAAGTCAGCCCTCCTAAAGTCCAGTACCTTTGCCTTTGTATTGCATATGCAGTTGCATATGCAGTTATTTCAACCCTTCTGAAGTTGCTCACAAGATAAACAGTTTTGAAAACCCCCTTCCTGATTTAAAAATGAAAATAATTAAACACAAAGCAATACCAATGTAAGACTGTAAAGTAAGGAAAACTTCCCTCAGATGCAAGTAAGAGTTTTGTTGCAGATTTCTAGTCCAATATAGTATATTCCATGCAGCTTCTCAGTTGTTTCAAAGCACACCCTATTACACAACTTAGTATTATCACAAACACTCCAGCTTCCATGGAGCTACCCCTCAGTCAGCAACTAGCCTCTTCAAAACTTCCAACCTGTCCAACAGAGAAAGAGCAACTTTTGGAATTCCTGGAGAACTACCTGGATGTTTTTGTTGGTCCAGATGACAAACTCAGATGCCATGATATCCTACAACACACCATCAAGGTGCAGCCCATCTTGCAGCCAATCCATCAGTGAGCCTACAAAGTAGGACACAAACAGAAGCCAGTCCTGGAGGACATAATCAAGGACATGCTTGACCAGGACATTATCAAAGAGTCTACAAGTCCCTGGGGTGCACCTTGCTTGCTGGTGGTAAAGAAAGACAAAAGGTATTGTTTTGTGGTGGATTACAGAAAGCTCAATTGCTACATGGTGCAGGATGCTCATCCCTTACTTACAACCGAAGATGCCTTAGAGAGTCTTGGTGCGGCCAGCCCAGCTTACTTCACCACTCTAGACCTTCAGAGTGGATTCTACCAAGTTACTATTGATCCAGCTTCTCACCCATACCCAGCCTGGCACTGCTACTTGGGACTTTTTCAATTCAAACAACTGCCTGTGGTATTTCTGAACAGTCCAGCCACATTTCAATGTGTCATAGAAGCCATATTACATAGACTGCCTTGGAAATCTTGTGTAGTCTACCTGGACAATGTTATCATCTTCAGCAGAACTTTCCCAGAGCACCTCCAACATCTCAAAGAGGTGTTTGAACATCTCAGACAAGCCAATCTCAGGCTTCGACCAAAGAAGTGTTATTTTGCACAGCATCAAATTCATTACTTGGGACATGCTATTAGTTCTCAAGGCATCTCTCCAGACCCAAATAAGCTCTCAGCAGTAGAAGACTATCCAGAACCTACTAATCACAGGACTTTAGAGCTTTTCTGGGCTTGTCTGGCTACTATCGAAAATTCATTTGCAACTATGCTAAGATTGCAGCTCCACTGTATGCCCTCACCAAAAAGGGATGTGACTATACTTTGATTTCTAAATGTAAAGAGGCCTTCAAAACCTTGAATGAAAAACTAATCTCTTCTCCAGTATTGCCCTACCCAAGGTTCTACCAACCCTTCAAGCTCTACTCAGATGCTAGTTCTTTTGCAGTGGGCACTGTGCTGTGTCAACTCCAAGATGGAACAAAACGAGTTGTTTCCTATGCGCTCTCATTCCTCAGCTGAACAAAACTAAGGCATCACAGAAAAAGAATATCTAGCAATAATATTTGCTGTGAAGAAATGTAACTGCTACTTTCACTACTCCTCCTTCACAGCTTTCATTTATCACTCTACCCTCAGATGGTTATTCAAAATGGAAGAATTAGTAGGCAAGTTTGCCTGATGGATTGCCATACTGCAATCCTTCAACTTTGAAATTCATTACGGACCAAGTCACGCTGGACTAGCCTCTGCTACCTCATAGTTTGCTTGATGCAACTTGTCCTATTTTGTTTTGTTTATTTTGTTTTTAGTTTTAAAACATGTTTACTTTTTAATCGTTGCTGTTTTAATGGCATTTTAGTTTTGTGCCACTCGGTGCTTCTACGGTTGATCACCGCTAACTTTCAGTCATTGGTCCTGTTGTCTCTCCAGTATATGCAGTGAATTGTTCTCTGGAAGCTGTTCCATTTGTTTTTTGCTGTTGTTTACTGTTTGCTGCTGGTCATTACCTTGGTCGTTACCTTGGCGTCTCCCTTAGTGTGATGAAGGGAGTTGCCTTGTGTGAAGCAGTACTTTGACCGGGCATATCGTTGTGGACAATATGCATTTGAGGAGTCTGGTGGTCTATTTCCTGGATTTGTTCCTGATTTGGATGCTCATTTCATATTGGACCTATGGACTTATGTTTCTTTGGTCACTGTTGCTTGATGCCTGGTTTTTGTATCCTGGATGTCCTACTGGAGGATCTTACAGCATTTTTTTAGGGAAGAGCTGGTTATTTTTGCCATGAAAGCTGTGAGAGTATTGTATGAACTCCAGCTGAAAGACAGTTGGTGGTGCTTTAAAGTACTGTGAGTGGTGGGACCTGATTAATTGATCAGTGTCCTTGTTGCTTTTGGGATTTTTATTTTATTTAATTTATTTTATTCATCTGAAGTGTTCAGTCTTCTTGGGGAAGCAGTGCCATAGTAGTGGGTTCGATTGTGGGAGGCTCTACCCCCCCCTTTTCTGTGCCTGGGTGATCTTGGGTTATGCTGCCTGGGATCGAGCAGGAGCTGCTCTCATTTTCTCCCTAGGGAGTTAGGGGTTATTGGGGGGCTCCTAAAATGCTCGGGGGTCGGCCTTGTTAGTCTGGCCTCGGTATACCTGAAGCTGCAGGTCCTGGTAGTATAATATAGCCTGATTAGGCAGTTTGGGTGTGTGTGTGGGGGGGGGGACCCCTGCTTCTTATGGCCTGGTCTGCGTATATTTTTGATCTTACTGGAGATTTTTGTTTCCATTTAAGGATTTGCTGTGAGACTGTATGCAGTTCTTTGTGGCCTGGCCTGGGTATATTTTTGGCTTTATTTGAGATGTTTGCTTCTATATGTGGACTGTTATCAAGAATGTTTGCAGCTGCCCTCTGGATGCACAAATTGGAGTAATTTGGATTTTGATTTCTGTTTTTTTGAATGTCATCTGACATTTTACCGAATCCTATTTTCATCTTTTGAAGGAAAGTGTGTATGGTGAGAGAGCCTCACAATCCTTATATACTAGCTATCATCGGGAGTGAGAGTGCCAAAATTGCAAATGGATTATTTATATATTTTTTGTTTTTGAATGTTTTCATCCTACTGGTGGATCTCTGTGATGAAAATTAATTTTGAATTGTATTATTTTATTGTTTTTCTTTTTTCCCTTCTCAGAGCTGTGAGAGGGTGCTGGAGTGGGGAAGTTTTATTAATTCATCCTTATTTATGTACTTATTCTATTATGTTTTTTATAGCTGTGTTTTGAGTATGGTGTAACTATGGATGGGTTTTAGTTTCTTTGTAATTTAGGGTAATTCCATGTATTGAGGTGTCTGATATTTAGTTTGTTCCCTGTTTGTGGTATGTGTTGGTTAGCTTCCCCAGTAGTGCATTATTTGTCCTCCAATCTCTGCGCTCTCCGCTCTTCTCCCCCTCCCCTCCCATTTTCTATCTACCAGTGCTGTTGGGCGCTTGGTATTGTTCGTAGGAGGGATTGGGGTGGGTACGGCTGGGGGCATGGACATTGGAGGGTGAAGGAATGGACGTCTCATATAGGGCTGGTTAGGTTCAGAACACACCCTGGGGTGAAATGGAGTCTGGAACATGGTGCTCCATGTCTAGTCCCCATACCTAAGGGCACCATCTGTTCTGATGGGCAAGTATTCAGGATGGCTCAGGAGCCCTGTCCAACTCGGGCGGTGTTGTGCAATGCCAGATCTGTTAAAAACAAGCCGGCTGTTATTGCTGATTTTGATGGAACAGCTGATCTGGCTTGCATCACCAAGACCTGGTTGGATGGAAATGCCAGCCCCATTTTGGAGGCAGCAGTTCCAGCCGGGTACTTGGTTATTCACTGCCCAAGATTGGATCGCGGTGGGGGGTAGCGGTCTGTTTCAAGACCAGGTTGGGGCTCATGGGTGCACCAGTAAAGGAGGCTGAATCCTTTGATTGTACTGTAGTAGCTGGTGTGGGTTGCAGGATAGCCCTAGTCTACTGTCTACCAGGGGATGAGAAGTGACTCTTGTAGGAAGTGGCAGACTTCATCGCCAGTATGGCATTGGAGTTGCCCAGACTGATGGTTCTGGGTGACTTCAATGCTTGGGTCGATGACGAATTCTCATCTTTTGGTCAACACTTCCTCCAGCTGATATCATCGCTGGGCTTCACACAGATTGTTTCCTCAGCTACTCATAATCATGGTCATTCTTTGGATTTGTTTTTTCTCCTGGGATTGAGGCCTCTGATTTGGTGGTGGAACCTGTCAGTTGGTCTGATCATTACACCATGGGCTTCAATTTTTGTGCTTACCTTCATAGGTCTGTCCCTGTGGAGATGGTTCGATACCGCCCTTTACAGGATGTGTGCCCTGAAGACCTGATGGTGGTGTTGAACTTCTCAGAGTTTTCTGTTGCCAGCATGAGCTCAGAGTCGATGGTTCTGGCTTATAATCAGGCCATTTCCTCAGCTCTTGACTCAGTTGCTCCTGTCCATGTTCGTCCCCCTCTCTATGTCCTCGGGCCCTGTGGCTTGATGGGTCCTTGAGGAAGTTGCTGCATGTGGGATGGTGGTTAGAGTGTTGTTGGTGGAAATCTGCTCTAGAAGTCAACTACCTTAGTTTGGTGGGGCATTATCAGCTTTACCAACCAGAGATCTTCCGTAAGAAGGCAGAATTCCTGTCCAGGAAGATTGCTGTCACTCAGAATCGACCGGCTCAGCTTTTCAGAACTGTGGAAAGGCTGTGCATCCCAGCCTGTCTCCAGTTCTGTCAAACTTTTTCACAAAAGGAGTGTGATGAGATCACTCAATCCTTTGTGAATAAGGTGGCCGGCATCAGATCAGAGATCCGCCAGATACACTCTATGGGGAAGCTGTTGGTTGGCATTTGGCCATGGTACCCCGAGCCTCCTGGAGTTCCTTTGACCTGCCGAAGTTCAAAGATGTTATGCAGATTGTCCAGGGGATGCACCTTACATGCTGTAGTTTAGATCTGGGTCCAATCTCCCTGATTTTGGGTTGTGGTGAGATCGTGGGTCCATTTCTGGCTCAAATACTCTGGTACTCCCTAGAACTGGGTGAGTTCCCAGCTCCTGAAGGAAGCGGTGGTGACTTCCCTTTTGAAGAAAGCTTCTTTGGACCCAGATATTTTTGCCAACTATAGACCTATCTCTAACCTTCCCTTTATTGGGAAGGTTATTAAGAAGATAGTGGCAAATCAACTGGAGGTCCATTTGACCATCCATAATATCTACAAACCTCTCCAATCTGGTTTTCGTAAGAGGCATAGTACAGAGTCTGCTCTGGTTCGGGTGCTCAGTGATCTCTTGATGGCGAGAGATCAGAGAAACCATTGTATCTTGGTTCTCCTTGATCTCTCTTCAGCCTTTGACACTGTAGACCATGGGGTTTTGCTTGAGCACCTGAGGTTCATCTGCGGACTGTCGGTTACAGTTCTCAGATGGTTTACATCTTTCCCATTTGGAAGAACACAGAGAGCTGTGTCAGGGATTTATTCCTCTGACCCTTTCTCTCTGCAGTGTGGGGTTCCTCAGGGCTCGGTGCTTTCCCCCATGTTGTTTGCAGTGTATATGCTGCCCCTTGGAGACATTGTAAGATGGTATGGGCTGAGGTTTCACTGTTATGCTGATGATACCCAGCTCTACCTGTCTTTTGCCCCTGACCATGTTAGTGCTCACTTGGTATTTAATAGCAGCCTTGCTGAAATCTATGATTGGATGAATTCGAGCTGGTTAAAGTTGAACGCCGGTAAGACCGAGGTTATGGTAGTGGACACAGGTCGCAGGATAGAGGGGTTGAGGTCTGATCAGCCTTCTGGTTTATTCCTGGGGGGGGAATCAGATCCTTACCTCTGAATGGGTGCGTAACCTGGGAGTGGTACTTGACCATGGGCTGACCCTTCATCATCAGGTGTCAGCAGTCGTTAAGTCTACATTTTACCATCTCAGAAACATTGCCAGGGCGAAACACCTTGTTCCATCTGGTGATTCACCTGTATTGGTCCACACCTTCATGACCTCTTGCCTTGACTACTGCAACTCCCTGTACCTGGGGTTTTCTGGGGTTGATATCCGCCACTTGCAGCTAGTGCAGAATGCTGCTGCTAGATTGTTGAGAGGGGTATCAAGAAGGATGCATATTACCCCTGTTTTGCATGATCTGCACTGGCTGCCAATACAGTGGCGGATCACCTTTAAAGTAGGTCTTTTGACCTTCAAAGCCCTGCATGGACTTGGCCCCGACTACTTGAAAGAGCTTATGATTCCCTACAGCCCTGTACAATAGCTCTGTTCGGCTGACGAGGGGCTGTTGGAGGTTCCGAGGGTTACTTTAAAATCTTCTGGGGCTCGGGCTTTTATGTTTATAGCCCCGACCCTCTGGAATTCTCTGCCTCACCAGCTTCAGGAATGCACGACCGTGGAGATTTTCAAGTGGGAACTTAAGACCCATCTGTGGTGTCAAGCTTTTATGACCTGATATTTTGTTTTTATTCTGACTTCATATACTGTATGTATTTTTCTGATTTTATTGCTTTTGTACAGCACCTTGGTGCTTGAATGGCACTTAATAAATAAAGTTTTATTATTTATTATTATTGTATTATTATTATTAAGTCGAGTTCACTCGAATGGTGATGGTGTAAGCCAGAGATGGATACCAACTGCATTATCCTCAACAGATGATGAATCCTGCCTACAAGCTCTTCCTTTCCACTCCACGGTTGTGCTCCCTGTGAACACTCCTATAGCACCCCAAGTTGCTTTGCTGCCACGGTGCCACCAACTGCTTATAAGGCAAGACACACAAATCCTCACTTACGGCAAGCAGCCGAAGAGCTTCTTACCTCCTCTACTACTGATATCTCCCTAGTGACAGTCAAAATGCAACAAAGAACTGATCCTCAATTCACAGACATAATCATGTACTTAGAGACTGGAACATTACCACAACAAAAGTAACACTGCCAGGATGTACTTTTCCTTGCTTCGCAATACTTCCTCAGTGACGGAGTGCTTTTCCACATTTGAACCAAGGAAGGCAAGGACCATCGCATGGACAGAACTCAGGTACAGCTAGTTGTGCCAGACTCTCTAGTCAATGAAGTTCTTCAATCCACTCATGTCTTTCCACTATCTGGAGGTCATATGGGAATCCACAGAACTCTTGAAAAGATAAGGCTTTACTCCTGGCCTCACTTGAACACAGACATTGTCGGGTTTGTCAAATCCTGCCAGCCATGCTCCTAAACAAAGCCTCCTGCCAAACCGACAAAGACAGACATCATTCCAGTGCCTGTAGCCACTGAACCATTCCACAGAGTCGGCATAGACATTTTTGGGCCTTTACCTACATGCTCTGACTCTGGCAACAAATACATTCTTGTTTTTGTGGACTACCTAACAAAGTATTTGGAACTAATCCGATAAAAGACATCAAAGCTGCCACAGTGGTAAGTGCCTTCCTCAACACAGTCATTTGTCATCACGGTACCCCATTGTGCCTGCATTTAGACAGAGGCAATAACTACCTTTCAAGTATTGAGTGGGAAACATGCAAACTTCTCGACAACAAAAAGACTCACACAACCAGTTATCATACACTATGCAGTGGACAAAGAGAGAATGATATCTACCATTTGTAATACACTCTCCAAGTACCTGGATGAGACTCACAACACTTGGGATCATTTTGTTCCATTTGTGTAATTTGCTTACAGCACAATCCCTTGTGTCAACAGTACAAAGTACACACTGTTTTTTCTAGTCCATGGACATCATCCAAGAACTTCACTGGACAGGGATCTCTTACTGTGAGAAGTTCCAAAATCAGCTTTATCCTTCAGTAAAGAGTACACGCTGTTTTTTCTAGTCCAAGGACATCACCCAAGAACTCCACTGGACAGGGATCTCTTGCTGCTAGAAGTTCCAAAATCCTTCATCATTCCAATGCTGGAACAGCTTGAACAGGTAAGACTTGTTGCAATTGATACACTGGGCCAGAGAAAATCTGCAATGCAGAAAATGTCAGCAGCCAAGTCGCATGAGCCTTCATTATCTGTTGGGGACAAAGTATGCTTGTACCTACCTGTCCTAGTTCCAGGTGCCACCAAAAAACTGCTTCACCCTTGGACTGGTCCTTTCTACATTATGGAAAAACTTCCTCCTGTTCACGTTCGCTTGGGCTGCAAGATCAATGGAAAGCTGGTGCACAATAAAATCCACATCAACCTACTGAAACATTGGTACCTTAATGATACCCTCACAGATTTTCCATTCCCCAAACCAATGAAGCTGCACTTTAACCTGCTATACTTTCTGAAGCTGAAATCCCGTCAGACAATTTGAGACCAGTTTCTCCAGAACCCCACAGTCCTGACGCTCTTCTGCAGGATCATGTTTTGCCTGATCAGCCAGATGGACTTCCTGGGACTTCTCAGTCTTTTGCTGCTGATTCTTCTCAGGACTCTCTTGTACACACACCGGTGTACCAGATCAAGAAGATATTATGGAAAAAGTACATAAATGGATCCTGGACTTACCGGGTCAAGTGGTGTGGTTTTGACAGGACGCAGAACTCTTGGGTCCCTTTTCATGACCTGGCCCCATCCTGTCAGGAACTTGTACAAGCCACACATACTTCTATCCCCACTGATCGAAAAAGTCACAGAAAATCATGAACTTTGATATCCGGAATCAGTGTGGTACTTCTCTGTTCATTATAAGACTCAGTGTGGTAACTTCTTGTGTTTATAGTGCATTTAACTGTTGCCACAAGTGCTCTAAAACTTAATGTTCTACAACACAGTTTTTACTCATGTTTTTTTTTTGATGTCCTCATGAATGGTCTGCACTTGCAACTGTTAAGGTCTGTTTAACTTGCATTTGGGTATCCTCCTGCTGCTCCCCTTCCCTCTCTTCCCTTTTCCCTTCCCCTGCACTTTAGCACTTGTTGCCCTGACCAGGCTTCAAGTTGCTATAGTGTTCCCCCTTCCACTGGTACTACTCTGACTGGTCACCAGTGTAGTCCAGATTCTTTCCTTCCCCCTCCCCTGCAGTGGAGTATTGTGTTGGGGAAAACAAAAGGGTTTTGTGCTGTTGCTCAAATGTTTAAATCCATGTTTTCCTGTTTACAGAGTCCTTATATTTCTTCTTGTTTACTGCTATTGCCGTGCTCATTTTGCTTTGTTGAGTGGTACTCACGCTCACCGGTCCATGGGTGATATAGAGTACAGTTAAGTATGTGGCTAACATAGCTGCCGCCCCTTTAACAGAACAAGATAATGTTGCAAATTAGAGTCTCTATGGTATGTGGTATGCTAATTATTGATTGCAGGGGCTGGGAAACCCCAATTTCCTGTCTGTTAGTCAGCCTGAGTTTGTACCTCATGCTGGGTAGTGGCTCCTGCCTGACGTCTCTAAGGAAACTTTTTCTGATTATTATTTTATGCGCCCGACTCAGTTCGTTCAGTACCGGCAAGATGCCAACTGCAGCAGATCCAGATGGGCCTGTCAGAACAGAGAGAAGGTAAGGGTTCTGTGGCAAACTAACAGCAAATCACCTCATATGCAACCGAATAGGAACTAAACTGATCCCGAAAGGGCAATTACTTTTGTGCAAGCATGCCACTATATGTACTACCTGGAGGACAGATGGGACAGGGTGGATATGATTGAGACCTTTAAATACCTAAGAGGCATAAATTCTACTGGTATAGAGGGCATGCTCCAGCTAAAAGGGGAGGGGTCACAAGGGGGCACGGTATGAAACTGGAGGGGGAGAAGGTTCAGAAGGGAGATGAGGAAGCACTACTTCACTGAGCGAGTGGTGGCGGCATGGAATGTACTCCCTGAGGAGCTGGTCTCTCAGAAGTAGTGGATGGCTTCAAAAGGAGTTGGGATAGAATCAAGGGCAAAATAACTGTAGGTAGTGCCTTGACTCAAGGGGAGAGCTTAACTCAGATGAAGAAAATGAGTGGGGGGAGTGGGATGGCAGCAGTGGAATAAACCATGCTGTAATTTCAAGCAGGCAAGATAGACCGTTTTGGTCTGTATCTGCTGGCTTCTTTCGTATGTTAGGACATAATTAATTAATTGGCAGTTAAAAAGGAAGAAATAGGTTAAGAGTCAATTCATATTAATACAAAAAAATGTTTTAAATGTTATTCAGGCTGTTTGTTGTAATCAAAGTAACATGAGCCATGTATAATTATCCACTACCACAAGGACTCAAGGATAATCTATATCACTCCTGCATGCCACGTGACATTGCCATCTTTGTCTTACTCTACTGCATATACAAATAAAAGTCCTGAACATTATGAAATTAAATTAAAATCTCTCAATATCTCACAGGGATAGCTACTATAAAAGATGTAGCTCCATGAAACGGCAGTTCCAACCAAGCTTGATCAAGAAAAGTCGCAGTACATATAGACACTCAGGTCTCCTCTGAAGAATCCTCTTCTTTCTCATGGATCAGTGCTTGTTCAAACTCCTGTACTACCTGTATATACTATACAAACTATATGGAATCTTAATGGAGCTACAAATGGGCCTTGTGCCTCCTTCTTGCTCCTAAACATTAGTGACATCAGTGACAAACTCCTTAGAGACTGCCTCCATGTTTTTCCCTGCTTTAGACACATCTGTATGTTGATATATATGATGCCTGTAAAAGATCTTGAGTGTGGACAGTTTCAACAGGAAATGTACCACGCCGGGGCACCTGAGTTTTGCTCGTACTGCATCAAACTTCTTGACGTGGAAGCATGTGGCAAATGAAAGGTCTAGGAAGAGGAGCAACACAGCCTTGTCATAGCCAAAAGTCAGAGTGTCCCTGTTCATTCCCAGCAGACGGTTCCAGATTGTGGCAGTCGATTTGATCAGCAAGACTGGCTGGTATGAACCACTGTCAATCCACTTCCACCATTTTTGTTGACTTGGTCAAAGCTTTGAACATGGTGTGCCACCTCCTTCTCCTGGAAAAGCTTAAGGAAGTGGAGCTGTCTGCCTCCTCATTCCATTGGTTTCACTCCTACCTTGAGGGCAAGTCCCAAGCTGTCCACATCATGGACATATTACCCTTCCCTCACTGCCAGTATGCTGAGGTGTTTCCACAAGGATCTGTCCTGAGCCCCATACTCTTCTCTATATTTCTGAATGACTTCCTACTGCCTGTTCTTCTGCCACCAGTCACATGTAAGCAGATGACTGTGCTGTTTGACTATGGCACCTCTGCTGCTGACCCTGCTGTCTGACTCTAACAGGACTTTGACAGCATCCAGCACTAGTTCAGATTCCACCAACTGTTCCTCAGTGCCAAGAAAATTATCTCCATGACCTTTGGCTCCCTGCAGAGTTTTGCCAGGCTCTCCCCACCCCCCTCCATATCCTTGATGATTCTGCAATTGAGGATGTCTCCTCCTTTAAGTAAACAACCATCAGTGTTGCTTCGCAGATCTATAGGACTATTGGTAAGTTGGAATAATGGCCCACTCACTACTGAATATATGTTCAATATTTTTATTTATACAGCTAGTTCTATACATCAGCCAACATTTCATGATCAGTCTCACTTCTTCAGAGCACCTTTGCTGGCTACAGAAATTAATAATTCATAATTTCAATATACATCACTTAATTTTTCACATCCTACACACATACATAGGTTTATTAGCTTTCATTTATGCTCAGACACCTATATCCTGTACGGATCTCACATTTTCATATTTGTTATAAAGCATTCACAAAAAGTTTTTAAGTACAATAAAAATAAGAATAATTCTTCAAGAGCTAACCTGGTGGTACAGAGGGCTAAAGCACCCATGCCCCACTTGCTTTCATCTCATTTCAGTAAAGCTTATCATTATGTACCTTTGCATGTTAATTATGTTGACCGGTATGTATAGGCCCATAGTGACCGGCACCTTCACAATGTTTTTTCTTTTTTTTTTTTTTGCACCATTGTTCACCGTAATTGTAATCTTATGAAATGTACTGTATTGTATTAATGCCCAGGACCACCTCAAAAATGAGCTTGCTCAATGGTGTTTATGCCTGGTTAAATAAAGTGATTGATTGATTGATTGATGCTGGTGACCTGGGCTTGGGAATGAGCCTAGACCACTCGGGGGTTGGCCAGGGGGAGGAAAACTGAGTGTTCCAATGGATGCTAGCCTCCTCTGGGGAGGAAGGGTTGCCTGCTCAGCTGTGACACCAGCACCTAGGTGACCACAGGTGGTGGTGCAGGTTCAGAGCAGCAGTTTTGGGTGGGGGCACTCCAGGTGGAAGTTGTTAGCACATCCACTGATGTGCACATGTCAAGTTGCCATCTCTGTAGAGTGTCCATTGAGTGAGGACCAAGAAAACCAAGAAACCCTCCCCAGCCTGCAGGGTGAAGTTGCTTCTCCCCACAGATCCCACACCCACTCACTGGGCTACCTAACACGTGACCAAGCTAAACTCCTCCTAGGTTTGGGAGGAACCTGAAGGGCTCCACCACAGGAGGTAAACTGTAGGGCACTACAAGGGTCAGTAAGGTAAGTGCAAGGGTTGATAAGGTAAGTCCCAGGGATGGAGGGGTGATGGGGCTGGGGGAGAGAAGGGGGACAAGGGACATCCTGGGTGACTAGGAACTAAACAAAAAAATGTAAAAAAGAAATGCCTCTTTAAATTATAATGTTTCATGGATTCATTATTTTGTCCCATTCAACTTCTGTTTACTCTTCACATCACGCTAAAATATATATATTTACTCATTTCCATTTATACCCTTAATATATATTTTATAGATAATATATAACCATCTTGTAATAATAAAGTTTTGCTTTGAACTAACCCTTTATACAGCATCTTTGTTCTTAGCCTCCATGAGCCAGATTATTACATTGTTTTCTTTCTATTTTTTACAGCTCTGTGAAGTATTAAATAAAATTATATTTCATCTGTAATCTTAGTAGATTTACTATGTTAAAGCCATCTGTCCTTATTGGGATATTAAACTGTCTGCTTACCTGAAATTTTGTTAATTTCATATGCACTTCCAAAAAGCTGCATTATTTGCTTAAGCTATAATAAAAATAAAATAAGTAAGTTGTCATTTGAGGAACCCCTTTATAGTTGTAGAAATGGTTGTAATATATGTTGCAAATTAAATCCTTCACTCTTTTAAGCCTCTTTCACCTGTTATTTCCATGGAAGCTCCTCCTCTCAGTGCTGTCCCTAGTGCTGCAAGCAAATTAACAGTTCATTTTAAATCCCAGTTGTTCTTTGTTAAGCATTTTACTATCAAAGAGTCTGCTGACTAATTCCACTCATATTCTTTGAAAGTTTTTAGTTTTATTCACATTACCTGCTCCTATGGTTCCTCGAGTCTTAGTACCCAGTTCATCCCTTCTGCCAGGTCATCCCTGAGGCATTCAACCATCTTTTTAAAATTGCTGTCCTGAAGTCCAGGACCCTCACCTTTGTGTGGTTCGGTTTCGCAGCCATCCTTATATCGAACTATGTTGTATGGTGATTGCTGGTCCTCAAGTGACCCTCCACCTTGACGTCTGAAACACTGTCCCTGTTGGTGAGTACCAAGTCCAGTGCTGCCCAGTCAAGAGTAAAGATCCTTGCTTACAGAGCTCCCAGCTGGTTCAATGGCCTTGGCTGTGACATATCCCCCATGCCTAAACTAGGCCCTTTCAAATACAACCTCTGCCTCCTCCTGTCTGCCTCTAGCTCCTGTGATTGTCTACCTTAATCTGCTCCTCCTAACAAAGCACTTACTTATCCCCCTGCTTACTTCCTCTACCATACTTCCCCCCTCCCCATTTTGCACCTTTCTTGTTCCTGTCAAATGCCACTGGCTGCACCTGATTTGTTGTCCCCTCCTAGTGTACTCTCCCTATGCCCCCCTGTACCACAGTACTGTATATATGTAACTGTTTGGAATTGACTGTAACCGGTTTTGCTCTCCGACCATTTCAAGATTGCATTGTTCTTTCAGGTTGTATTGTTCTGCTAATTGCCATATCTACTATTGTCTCTCAAGTGACGTGGAACCTTTGTAAAAGAGCCTTGGCTCAAAGGTATTTGTAATCCTAGATTCCAGTAAATAAATTAATTAAATAAATAAATAAGAGTGGGTTCATTGACTAGTTGCCTGAGGAACTCCCCCTGCAGGGAGTCCAAGATTTCCCTGCTTCTAGTTGAAGCCACAGCTGGGAAACTCCAGTCTACATCCAGCAGATTGAAGTCCCCTACCAACAGCACCTCCCCCTTTTCTGCCATCTTGCCAGGGGCCTCCATCAGTACCTTATCTGACTCCTCCTCCTGTGCAGGAGGCCTGTAGATCACAGCAGTGCAAACAGGCTTCATTATCTTTTTCTACAGTGACCCACAGTACCTCTGCCCCATCATATTCCCTGTATCGCCATCACTTTACTGCCCTTCCACATACAAAGTACCACACCCCCTCCTTTTCTTCCCGCCCTGTCCTTCCTGAACAGTATATAGCCTGGCATAGCCATGTCCCAGTAATGGGTTTCAGGGCACCATGACTCAGTAATGGTGAGAATATCCAGGACAGCCTCTGCTATTGTGGCCTCTAGCTCTGGAATCTTATTTTCTAGGATCCTAGCATTCACAAATACGGCTTTCCAGGTTTTGTTATCACTCCATTTGTTATTCTCCTTTTTTCCTTTTTGATTTCTCTTTTTCCCTCTCTTTTTAATGTGCTCTCTCCCATCCCACTTTATTTCTTCCGCTTTGCTTCCTGTAGTAATTTGCATCCCTGGGGATTCCACTCCTTTTGGGTTCTCCCGACTCTCTATTTCAGCCTGTGGGGGCAGACAGTTACTGCCTCCCCAATCTCTTCCACGGCTCTTCTCATCTAGTTTAAATGTTCATCAAAGTAGTATTTAAATTATTCACTGAGTACTGTGGTTCCCTTTCTGGATGGATGCAAGTCACCACCCTCTATAGGCCCTTATCCTTCCCGGGGAGCCTCAGTCTCCAATGTACCCAAACCCCTCTCTGTGCACCATTCCTTCAGCCATGAGTTGAAGTTCCTGGTGTGGAGATTCCTCTCCTCCCCCTATCATAGGCAGCACCTCAGCAAAACCCATTGAGGGTGCTACCTAAGAACTCTCCGCAGCTCCCTAAACTCCCCATGCACTATCCCAGCCCTGTCCCTAGTCAGGTCATTAATCTGCAAGTGGATAATGACATCCAGCTCTGCCTCTTGTCCTGCTGCCATAGCAATCCTTAGGATCCACTTCCCATTCCCCCAGGTCATGCAATGCGTAGGCACCAAACTCCCCTCTCCCCTTCCTTACTTATTCCCAAATCTATCCCCCTCACAATCAATTCCCCCACCAGAAGTTGCTTCCTCCTCTCCTGGATTCCTCTTCCACCCTCCTTTGGGTCTCCACTATGGAGGGCTCCCACATCCTCCCTGGCCTCTACCATAGGTGCCTCTTCCTGGCAGTCCCACCTTGCCAGAGCAGTGTAGGAATTACACAGAGATATCAGTTGAGGAATGTACCTTTCACCCACCAGCCCCACCCTTCCCAAGTACACCAGAGTCCAGCTGTTCCTCCTCCCTGGCATCCTTTGAGGCAACGGTGGCAGACTTTGTGGCCCCTGGGCAGGGAAAGAGGTTCCCCAAATTCCAGTCAACTCGGCCTAGAGTCTAGTGACCTCCTCCCTCAACCCAGAGAGGTGCATGCAGATGGAGCAATGTTGCGGTCTCAAGAAGGTCTCTCTGAAAACTGCCACCCCACAGCCGCTACACTGCACTACTCCCAGCATTCCCAGCTTCTATTCACCCTGTGTTACTGGGAACTACTTTTGTACCTTTACCCCTGATAGGGTGTTTCTAGTTTTCCCCCTTTTTTTTGTTTGTTTCTACAGTAGCAGCCTCAGACACTGCTAGCTATATCCAGATATTTTACAACATTTCTAAATAGTTTCTTTCTGCTGCCCCTACTCTGGTAATGCAGAAAGCAGGAGATTTCTCCAGAAATATCGCAGAAATTTTGGGAAATAGCTGGTAGTATCTGTTTCTACTACTGTATTTGTGTTCCCCTGTGCCTTGTTTAAATCTCTTTATACTCCTACCCTAGATAGGGTGTTGCTTCTATTCTCAGTTTTGGTCTACCTTTTACCTTTCGCCTTTCCCTGCAGTGACTGTTACATAGTGGTGAGCAGGTGCCCTGCCTTTTTCTACTGGCAGAGTCCTCTGCCACCCTGCTTCCTTGTGATGATGCCTGCCAATGCCTAAGATGCCAGTCCCCTGTTCCACTCCTTCACTGTTCCACTCACTCACTGAGATATATTATAGGGGTGTGATAATGCCCAATAGTTAGGGTTGAGTAGGGTATTCAATGTTAAACCCCTAAATTTGCATCTTAATAGCTTTGGGAGCATTTCACAAAATTAGCTGAACTTTTGCATGTGTTGTCTAGTAGGCAAGGTCTAGATCTATGGAAGGTTTTGTGATGGCAGCTTATGTGGTTTCTGAGATCTGCATATGTCATTTTCCTGTAGATGTCTATTTTTTTCCCCAATATTTAACATGGGATTTTATTTGCTGTCACCTACAGCCTACACAGAATAATTTTTTTTCCCAGAAGTTTCAGGCTAGAAGCAAAGTAGTGCCTTTGGAAGGTTTTGTGAAAAAACATTAAACAGTTACAGAGTAATAAGGATTCAAAGTTGTGTGTTTTTCTGTCCTGAGCATGCTCAGTAGGGTTTTTGGGATAAAGTTCTGATACAAGATCAAAAATTTGGTGTCACAGGGCTGCTTTTGATTTAGTGAGATGTTGTACTCATGACATCAAGCATGTTTTTTGTTTGTTCCATGACAGCTGCCATCTTGTTTCTCATTTCATTAACAAACTACTAAGTCAAACTTTTATTACAGCAGCCATAATAAAAAAAATGCATCTACCTCATTAGAACATGTTGGTTCAGATTCTGAGGTTTGTTAATGTCTTTCCTGAGTTTTGAATCATGACTCACTCTTTTGCATCACACCATTAAAGTGGTGCGAGACTAAATTTGACTTGTGAAACTGTTTTTTAATTGTAATTCAGAAAAAGTCTGTTGGAAACACATTTTGTTTGCACAGCATAATTTTTCATTTTGCAGCATGACATTTGATTTTGCAACTTGATTTTTCATTTCACAGCAGAAAATTGATTTCTCAGCATGAAATTTAATTGAACAGCAAAAATTTTTGTTCCACAGCAGAAATTTGATTTCTCAGAATGAAATTTGACTGCACACCATGATTTTTGGTTTCACAGCAGAAAATTGGTTTCTCAGCATGCAGTTTGATTGCACATCAGAATTTTTGTTTTGCAGCAGAAAATTGGCTTCTAAATGTAAGCCCCCTGTAAATGCAGGGCTTATATTCCCACTGTTAGACATCCCTTTCCTCCTCCTCCTACCCCCCCCCCAGGGCTAGGAAATGGGTTTAGTGCTCTGGGGATATTGCTCTGGACACCTCAAGGTGGCAGTAGAGAGTAGTGAAAGGGTAAAAAAAGGGACTGACAGGAAGTAGTGGGACTTTTCCAGCCTGGGCATTAGGCTTGGGCTGAAGAGGGGAGGCTGGAAGAGTGGCATCAGGAGCAGATAAGGTGGGCAAGTGAGGGAGTTTGGTGGTCCAGCAAGGCCAGTGGGGAAACCCCCTAAAAGAGTACAGTCAGGACAGGTTGTCATGCACCATGGTCAATGAGGAGTGTAGGTATGGATCTCCACTGGGGACACAGGTAGCCAGGTCATGTGTCATTGGGGCTAGGACATTAGGGGGCTTTAGCAAGCCTAGTAGAGAGAGTAGGAGCCCATAGGAAGCTGTTTGTGTATTTCCAGGTCATTGGGGCTGGGAGAGAAGTGGCAGGGCCATCTTAGGAGGGGAACCAGTGGCAAAGGTTCTCTTCATACCCAGTGTGTCAGGGAGACTTGGGGGGAGGTGGAGAGAGCTGGGGAGCCTTTCACCCATCAATGTCCGGGCAAGTCGCAGGCCAAAGAAATGGCAGACCTTGGAGGGTGGTCAACATGCTGGAGCTTAACTCAAGCCCAGGAGTAGAAGCAGGGATGTGGGCCTGGCAGGGATTCCCCATATGAAGTAAGTATCAGCAGAACCGCCCTGGAGTGAATTGGAGCCATGGAGTGCTGAGGCAGAGTGAAGTGACTATTGTGGGTGTGGCCTTAGCACTGTGAATAGTGCCAGCCATTTGAAGGTTTGTCGGGGTCTGGGTTATCAGGAAAATTCCTGGATATCCTTGTTTTGGGTCAGCACCCAGGAGTCCAGGTGGGAAAGGCAGCTCACGTTCCTGCACCGTTATAAGCGGGAATGACCAGTGCCAAAGTGAAAGTGACCCATGAGGAAAGAAAAGGAAGGTTGTCTTATTGGATCCATTACATGCCAGGAGATTGAAGGGATCTGTGTTCTAGTGAGTCTTAGGTAGAGCACCTGAGAGGGTGACATGGTAGGTAGAGGCGAATCTGTTGTGCTGTGTCTGCTAAATCCATGGTTTCTGCTGTTTATTCTGTCCAGTCAGAATTGTAAAAAGGTTAAAGACCCATGGAGTTGCTTACTTATTTATTAGAAAATAATGGTAACCCCTGTATGGCTAGAATCATTTGCCATCCAGGTGAAAAATAAAAAGCCAGTTGGGGAGAAACAGTGGTGTATGCCTTATTTGACTGTAGGGGGGAGGCTAATGAAATGAAATCCTTCTTTTCCCCTCATATTTGCAGTCTGATTAATTTTTTTATGAGTTGCATTCCAAGGGCAGAATCCAGCCTGGTTGGGGCTGCAGGGTCTTCTGAAACCTCCAAGGTGAAGAGGCAGGTCTCAGTCTGGTGGTCGGCTTGGGGGAGTAGGTAAGATGCTGAGAGATAGAGAAGGTACAGTGCACAGCTATGAAGATGCCATGCAGGTAGGAGACAACTGTTTTCCCTGCTGTTTAGTGTGCAAAAAGGTCTTGAATGTTAGCGCTTTGAGTGATTCCCCTTTCCTGCCTGGAAGACCTGTGATGTTAAAAGTATGCCCCTAGATGGGGCAGGGGGGGGGGGTACATAAGCCTGAGATTTGGTTGCACACCATGATTTTTCATTTCACAGCTGAAAATTGGTTTCTCAGTGTAATCCCTAGGTGGCACTA
Source organism: Neoceratodus forsteri (assembly GCA_016271365.2). NCBI lineage: Eukaryota > Metazoa > Chordata > Ceratodontiformes > Ceratodontidae > Neoceratodus > Neoceratodus forsteri. The sequence goes on along the minus strand of CM057458.1, from coordinate 156,831,012 downwards.
TTCTAAGGGCTGCTGCTCCTGCCTGTATGGCAATACACAGGTTGAGGGGCCTGAGTTCTCTAATTAGGTGCTTCCACCCAGAGAAATGGTAATAGGGTTGTTTATCTGCCCTGGTATAGCCATCCGCGAAGCTATAACTACCCACAAACCTACCTAGTGGTCTAATGTACATTAATGTACAATGGTACATTCACAATCAACAGACGCCAGTAATAATGTGCTCACAACATTTTCACTTAGCACCAGGTCTGGACCTGCAGCAACTGCCCTGGAGACCCCCTGGAAAATAAGGTCAGCAAAGCAGCAATACCATCTTACCACCGTAACCCAACGAATAATATGCACGCTAGCCAGGTTAAACATGAAAAAAGACAATCAGATTTATTTAGGGGTAGTGAACAAGTGAGGGGCATGAATCTAGCAGAATGATTAGCAATCTGATTTGAATCAGGGTTTTCTGGCATGCACCTTAAGTCCGAGTTAGACAGTTCAGTAACCCTGGGTACCCAGAATGTCATGCAGGCTAGCCTGAAGCATTGCCCAGGGTGGCCAGTGTTGCAGCTGATGTTGGGGCCCTTAGGAATAAAAAAGGCAGTTAAACATACACACAACCCAATTATTTGTAATCCAAGCCAGATGACTTAGTCTGTTGCAAGAACCCAATAAAAGAAAACAATTAGATGGTACCACAATGATTTTATCTTTCGTTGCAGGGAACTACCCTGCTTTTTTCTCATGGTACCAGGACCTGGCTGCACTGCAGGTGAGATGTAGACCTTGTGGTGATGCTCAAGGGGGCCAGAGGAAGCTGTGCTGACATGACCTACCTCTGGGTGGTCACAACCTGCTTAATGGTGTTGGGCAGGGGGCTGAATACCCAAGCCGGTCTTTCGCCAAAATAGCCTCTGGTGCAGGAGTAGCAGCCTAGACCGAGAGGGCAGGGCCCAGGCAGGATGAATAGTTCTGAAAAGGTTTGTGATCTTCTGCTGGTGAAGCCGCCAGCTGGCATTACAGATTTGATCATGGAGAACCAAATCATGACCCAGGAAACACATTCAGCACATTTAAATAACTAGTTTCTTTAACTAACAGTTTGGATTCAGTCCAGTTGCAAATTAACAGCTTTACTGTGCAAACCTTTTTTATCCGAGTCAAATTATCTTACAAGCTGGTCCGATCGCTTCTGGAGCAAGTCTTCAGTCCAAATCACAAGTTGCAATAACACCTCGAGGCATAAAATAAGCGGGTTTGCATCACAATTTGTGACCCAAGAATTGGGATAAGTGAATCAATTGCCAGTATGATTAGCAGTCATTGCTAATTATTCAAAACTGGGAGTGGTTCCTTTAAAAATCTGGCTTTTGCCTGTCAAGTTATGTTTCTTCTTTCATCCTCCCCCTTACTCCACTCTCTGAGTGTCTAGCCATCTGTTAGTGGCGAGAAGGATGTCCCAGTTCCCCCCCCCAACCTAGTGTTAGCATGGGAGAAACTATCAACACTGTTTTCAGCAGAGTGCAGCAGGAGGAAGGAGAGTCTACAAAAAACAAGCAAAACACTTTTGATTATTTATGGATGGGGAACTGCAGAGGGAAGAAATGTGCAATTAAGGCAGGCACACACCTGGGGGGACTGCTGTGCAAATGGAGACAAAGAAGAGCACAATGGCAAGGCTGAACCTGGAACACTAAGGACAGGGCAGTGGGCAGATGAATTCAAGTGCATGATACCCCAAGGGAACAACCAGTAACTCACAGATGGGACACTGTCAGCCTTGGGACCAATTTTTTAAAGACTAACAGTGACAGTGCCTACTGCAAGATTTTGCATTGTAACATGCATGCGGAGCAACGGAGAAACTCGTACATGAATGAATTTCATTTTTGGGGTCGTACCTCTACAAATAGGCTTATACTTCACTTGTTGCAAAAGACAGTACACCAAAGTAAGTCCCATTGTAAAATGAGCACTGGAACTGGTATTATTTTATATTTAAAAAACTGAAGTCATGTTTCTGAGCATGCAATTATCATGCTGAGAAACACGGCCTCAGTTTTTCAAATACAAAATAATACCGTTTCCAGTGCTTATTTTACAATGAAACTTACTTTGGTGTACTGTCTTTTGCAACATGTGAAGGATAAGCCTATTTGTAGAGGTATGATGGGGACCTCAAAAGCAAAACTTGTTCATGCACGAATTTTTCAGTTGCTCCGTGCGACTGTGCCTCAGGGATGCATGGAGCCCATATTTCAGGCGAGACATCAGCTATGTAATTTTTAACAAAATATTGCACTTGAAGTTATTCTGTGTATATGGGGTTAGTGATGTTTGTTACAATGCAAAACCTTGCACTAGATACTGTCACTGTTAGCCTTTCAAAATCAGCTCCAAGGCTGACGTTGTCCCTTTAAAAATCTGTGACAGTTTGGTATAATTTAAAAAAACAAAATGTGATGGGAAAAGAGACCTTAACTGAACTACAGTAAGTATTGTACCCTGTTTTTGCAGTTATGGGAAAAGAGACATGTTGAACACGAAAGTGTTGTGCCCTGCTTTGGGCAGTGATGGGGGGGGGGGGACATTTTACTCAAAACTGTCTCAAGAGTTGTGCCTTACTTTTGCAGTAGTGGGGAAAGAGACATTTACTGATCTACGTAAGTGTGTACCCTGTTTTTGCAGTGATGGGAAAAGAGACATTTACTGAGTGAATTACCTAAATGCTTGTGCCCTGCTTTTGTGTCAAAAATGGCATAAAACAAACAGATTATGTTTGAAACTAGGCGTACAATGTGTATTTTGTCAATTTATGCAATGATAAGTAGTAATTTATGGTTAAAGGGAAAAATCCCCTCTTTTGGGGAACTGATAATCAATTTCAGCCACTTGCTAATCATTTTACATTTTGATTAGCAAAGGCCTCTAATCAGCTCTCCAACACTAATTTATGCCTTGCACTTCTACTACTCTTCTGCTGCAGTTCCAGACTGGAAATCAGACAGATCCAACTTCTGTAATAGTCAGTTTGGTTGCAGGAGAACGTGGCAGGAAAGCCAGCTAAGTCTCTTCCGAACGATGCTCCTGTGCTCCTTCTGGGAGCAGCTGCTCGAAAGCTTGAGCTGTTCACTCTTCCACCTCCAGCATTAACTAATCCATTTCCCTCATAATCCAAATGGTTCGGTTGGCTGAGGGAACTGTTAGTCACAGTAAGGGCTCCCCTCCAGGTCCATTTAGGCGCCAACATTTAGAACTACAAAAACTACAGAATTTCCTTCCCACAAGACCCCTGGGGACAGGATCCATTTTGGGTCCCCACTGGTTCAGTTGGTACAATTACTGGATGTCCAGGACCTAACATGGTGGCTCTCATTCAAATGTTTAAGCTGAAATCAAAGCAGGTTAGTCAAACTTCTATGTCTCTTTAGTAAAACAGCAGATAAACAGTATATAATCACAGTTCCTATATAGGCTTCCTCTGTGCAAGTAGTGACTGCAGAATGGAGCAAAATAACACACAGTCTAGCCAGTCACAAATGCCTAAATCACTTGGACCCAGCCCAGACTAATTTCTAACACAGATTAGCTATTCTCTTAAAGGGACATGCGCAGAGGCTCAATATGGCACGCTCACACAAATAGATAGAACTGCTTAAGACAGAACACCAGCCTGACAGTGGACATTAAGGAGCCTAGGAAGACATTATAGCAAACCCCAATTTGTAGGGGGGATTACACTAGCATGCCATTTGATTGAATATCAGAATTTTTAATTTCGCAGCTGAAAATTGGTTTATCAGCATGAAATTTAATTGTACACCAAAATGTTTTATTTCACAGCAGAAAACTGGTTCCTTAGCATAGAATGTGATTGCACAACAGGATTTTTCATTTTGCAGGATAAAATTGGCTTCTTGACATGAAATGTGAGTGCACACCATGATTTTTTATTTCATGGCAAAAATTGGTTGCTCAACTTGAAATTTGATTGCACATCATAAGGTTTGGTTTTATAACTTAAATTGGTTTCTTGCCATCAAATTTTATTTTGCATATAGTGAATACAACTCTTCTTTTGACATAGAGCCCTGTTCATCTGCACCTGTGGGTGGCAGAGGGCCCTGTGCATTGGTTGACAGAGGGACTATTTCCCCTGTGTGTCTGTATGTGCAGCTACATGAAAGCACAGAGAACATAAAGCCCTGCTCTTCCACAGACCACCTGACAGCACCATGAATTCTTGACGTTTGTCACTGCACGAAACTGCAGGGCATGCAAGGACCCTGCACTTCTATACTGTAGGTAGATTGAATGTTACCTTTCTTCCCTTGGGCCCTGCGAATCTGCATGAATGAGGATACAACTCCACTGTCTCAAAAAGAAAGGAAGTTATTTATAAAAACTGTGTTAATGTACCAGTTAGGATTCAAGTTCATGCCACAAAAGTAGGGAAATGTGGCATTATGGTTTCCAACCCTAACTCCCCACCCCCAGCAGCAAAAGGACAAGCCCACATAAGCAACCACAGACAGACATCATCAAGTAAGACAACAACATTTGAATGTTTCCTGATAACACAAATGCAGTAGCACTGATACGCTACCTTCATGGATTTGTATATGTGTCCACACCTGTATTGTATATTGTACAGCGTGTTCTGTAGACATAAGACCCCTTGGGGCCCATGCCACAGCATACATACAGTAGGTACTCTTGCACACTGCACAAGGTACTTTGCTAGATAGCATGATCTGCCACTGCGTGGTTTTCTATATGCAGCTATATAACTAAAAGCCTGTTATCCCCTTGAACAATTTCTAGATCTGCTGTTGAAACCGTGATACCCAAATTGCAACAGTATTTCCTTTTGTGTAGTGGCAGGCCCCACACATGCCTCACTTAGGCAGTGAGAAGTTGATGTGTATGTCTTACTGAGGAGTCCCCTCAGAGGCCTGCATGTCTGCAGACAGATGTACTGTTGCAATTTTTGTATCTGAAAACCTGCTACCCCTTGAACAATTTCTACATCCACTGCTGAAACCATGATACCCATATTGCAAAAGTACTTCCATCTGTGTAACAGGGGTCTGCCCGTCTGGAGCCAGAAGTTGGTGTGTTTGTCTTTTTACACCTGTGGTTGAGATATGCAGGCCCCTGAGGTGCCTGTACTTCTGCAGACAGAAATACTGTTGCAATTTTGGTATCATGGATTTTGTGGATCCCACACTTCTGCAGCCAGAGGTTAGTGTGTATATCTTACATCTGTGGTTGCAGGAGTGCAGGCCCATTGTGTGTGTGTGTGTACGTCTTGCAATGTGCATGAATACCTGAGGCTACAGAAGTGCAGGTCCCTTATGGGCCTGCACATCTGGACAAAAGAACTCTTGTAATTTGGGTATCGAGGATTTGTTCTCTATCTGTGGCTGCAGGGACCTGTGCTTCTGCACACAGAAGCAGTGTTGAGATTTGAGTATCCTGGATTTCTATCTGCACTGACAGTTGCATGTGTCCAGATTGCAGTGTCCGTGCTGCAGATAAAAATCCATGAAGGTAGCACATCAGTGCTACTGCATTTGTGCCATCTGGAAACAGTTGTATGTTTATCTTACTCGATGATGGCTGTCTGTGGTTGCTTATGTGAGCTTGTCCTTTTGCTGTCGGGAGGTGGGGAGTTAGGACTGGAAGCAAAACAAAACAAAATTAAAAAATCCAGTCCAATTGGAACAATCTGTTTCTCTTTGAGCAGCAGTGAGAAAGAGAGCGCTCTATGTCCCATAGCATTACTGTGTATTAGAGCACTTGTATGTTCTTTATTTTCCATACCACAGATGGATGTTCATCTGTGGGATGCTCCTGTCATGCATAGTAGTGCTACTGAGCATAGCACTCTCTCACTGTCTTCCTTAGCTCCTTGCCAACCCAGCACATCTTTCTCCTGATGCACAATCCTTATGATCCTGGTGTACAAGAAAAAGCACAGTACCCACTCCTGAGGATCCAGAGTAGTCTGAAAATATTTCTTTGATCCAGCCTAACCTGTTCTAGCTGAGAAAAAGAGTTACAACTGACTTCATAGTTAGTTGGAAATCAGTAGTGTAATGTTTTGCTTTTTAAGTCCCCGGACCTATTCTGTGCTGACTTAACTTGCAGCTTCTTTAACCCTTAGCACAGAAGGCTTTCTTGCCAGCAGACAAGTCCAATAGCTGCCCGTGTCCCTGCTACCAACCCACTCTGTCTTCTGAGCATCACAAACAGTGGCAGTTTCCAAACCGAGTCTCCAAGTCTCCAGCCCAACTGTGTGCTTCTGACTATGCTTTAAAAACCAAAAGAAACAAACTGAAACAGTCCCCAAACCATTAAAATGTTATTTTATTTTATTATTTTAATGTGTACCGCTTATGATAGGTGACTTCTTATTGATGGCTAGATTGTGGTTGGGACCGGATGGTGACTTTACTGAAAGTGCGCCTTTTAATGCAATTACGATACTGAAGGTGGTAATAATCACTAATAGTTCTGAGAATTCTGATTAGCAGAGCAAATGTAATTCTACAAATAACTGTTTGCAAATGTTAAAAATTGCCCCTGCCTCAAATGAATCAGTGTGTGTGTGTGTGTGTGTGTGTGTGTGTGTGTGTGTATCACTAATGGTTCTGACAATTTTAGTTAGCTAGTTAAAAAAAACAGCATTGTAATGCAGGCGAAGGAACTTTTTTACTACAAAATAAATGAAACACTTAGGAGTCTCATGTCATTTGGAAAGAGTTGTATATTGTTTGTTTTACCTGATGATGGATGTCTGTGGTTGCTTGTGATGCCTTGTCCCCTTTGGCTGCTTGGGGGGAATGCGGAGTTAGTGCTGAAAACCTTAAAATCACATTTCCATACTTTTGCCACTTTACTAGCAACACAAACTGATCCATTAATGGTGTTTTTTTTTTTGCAAAGAATATGTAAGGGATATGCTACCCCCCCATTGGAAATATTGTTGATATTCTTTGTTCGAGTGCCAGTTGACCTGATGATATCATGAGTGGTGATGCCACAAGTGATGTCATCAGGTCACTGGGCACGAGAACAAAAAACATCAATAATATTTCCAGTGGGGAGGTAGCATATTCTATTCAAACCATACCTCCAAAAAAGTGAAAAAAAAAGTAGAATTTCCTGCCATTTGTTGCTGATTATAAAAAATCTAAAAGGTATCTATAAATGAAACACCACTGATGTGGCAGATATGTTTGTGCTGAACAACTTTTGTGCTCACAGTACCTTGCTATCATACTTCGTTTCAAAGCTATTTGCATTTGTTTGTTGAAAAAAGTGAAAAAGAAAATTTAATTTGCTGCTGTTTTTTGATAATTGTAAAAAACTAAAAGGTATATATAAATGAAACACCACTCATTTTTTAGATATTTTTGTGCTGAACAAATGTTGTGCTCACAGTACCATGCTATCATTTTTTGTTTTAAAGTTATTTGCATTTGTTTGTTGCAAAAGTAACACAAAATTGAATTTTCTGCTGCTTTTTTTTGCAAATTCTTTTTAAATTTAAAGGTATCTATAAATGAAATGCCACTCATTATGAAGATATTTTTGTGCTGAACAACTTTCATGCTCAAAGTACCATGCTATCATTTTTCATTTTAAGGTTATTCACATTTGAATATGGTTAGTGGCACTAGACTACATCTGCACAGCTGGCATCTCTCACGTCATTGACATCATCAAGGCAGCCATTTTAGGACTGAGCTCTGAGGAAGCCTTCTTGGTGAAACATCAGATGATTAGCATTCAGCACGTTCTGTGCGTGTTGCTGCTGGCAAGCAATGGCTGCGGGAGCAATCAGTGAGTGCCAGTATGTATTTATTTTGTAGCTTATGTATGAGGGTCCGTCTGCCTACGTATTTATTTATTTATTTGGCACCAGCACTTTTTATGAACTGTGATATGATTGAGCACCTATTTTTCACAATAAAACAATTTGATCCAGCAAAGGTAAGCTGTTTGTATTTCTTGAAGTTTGTGTATACAAACAAGGGCTGGGGTCAGTGCAGTAGCAATTTAGAAGTTTTACTTCTTTTGTTTTTCTGCGTTTGAATTTCGGCTACATGCACCAAACTGGACATTATAAACGTAGTGAGCACCACAAATTGTTTTTGTATGTGTAGCCATTTTAGGATTGTCAGAGCAATATTTTTGAATCAGGAGAGGCGGTGTTTAAAATTTTCAAATGCTATGAAACTGCATTTATCCTACCTTAATAAATGCGGTTTCAGTAAAATTGTAAACAACAGCTTCTCCTTTATGAAAGTCAGTATTAGGACCGGTGCTCTTCAATGTCTTTATAAGCGACATTGCAGAGGGACTGGAAGGAAAAGTATGTCTCTTTGCAGATGACACAAAGATCTGCAACAGAGTTGATGCACAAGGTGGGATGGAAAGGATGAGAAGGGACTTGGCAAGGTTAGAGGAATGGTCAAATGTATGGCAGCATAGAGTCAATGCTAAGAAGTGCAAGGTAATGCACCTGGGAAACAAAAACCCAGGGGAAGAGTACACAATGGGGGGTGAGATACTAACAACAACAAAAATGGAAAGGGACCTGGGGGTAATCATAGCAGATGACCTAAAGGTGGGCAAGCAATGTGAGAGGGCAGCAAGGAGGGCTGGGGGGATACTGGGATGCATAGGAAGAGGCAACACCAGTAGAAAACAGGAAGTTATTATCCCTCTGTACAGACAGCTGGTCAGACCCCATCTGGAGTACTGCGTGCAGTTCTGGAGACTCAAACCCACAGAGACATAGACAGGATGGAAGCTGTCCAGAGGAGGGCAACTAAAATGGTGCAGGGTCTGCACCAGAAGACATATGAAGAGAGACTTAAAGAGCTTAATATGATACCCCGAGGAAAGGAGGGAGAGGGGGGACATGATAGAAACTTTCAAGTACCTCAAGGGAATCAACAAAGTCCAAGATGGTAGCATCTTTCAAAAAAAGAGGTGTGCAAGAACAAGGGGGTACAATTTAAAGATGGGGGGCGGCTCAGAGGTAATTTAAGGAAGTATTTTTTCACAGAGAGGGTTGTGGATGCATGGAACGGCCTTCCGGAGGAGGTTGTGGAGTCAAAAACAGTGGATAATTCAAGCATGCATGGGACAGTCATAAGGCAATTCTAGGGGGTTGGGGTAGGAAGAAGTAGGCTGCTGGTTAACTAGGATCTTCAGCTTATCCATTAGGAAGGGAAATGGGCAGACTGGGTGGGCCAAGCGGTCCTTATCTGCTGTCAAATTCTATGTTTCTATGTTTCTATAAGACTACGGAGTCATTAAAAAAAAACAATGTGTGTAAAAAGCTTGTTTAGTTGTCCTTTAATCCATTCCAAAGTTATTAAATTTAAAAATATTGATTCTGCACATGCCCAGTGCAGTCTTTTGGATAGCTACTTGGGATGAAAAAAGAATTTGGTCCATATGAAAAAGGTTCCTTTTTCATATGGGTAAATCCTTTTATGTGAGGAAAAAATTGCTTTTCATATGGCCATCTTGTTTCTTTCAAAAAAAAAAAATCAAAAGCCACAAAAATGATATCCTGCACACACACCAACACATGTATCTGGGTCATCGGGACCCTGTTAGGTGGATTCAGCACTTATTTTAAGGGGAAAAATGACCCAGACATGTATTTTTTTACATTTAAAAATCCTTTTTCATGTTCTGATTTTCTTTTTTGTGTGTGCATATCAAAAAATAATTGGTTGATGCCGGCCCGGTGGCGCAGAGGGCTGAGGCGTTGAACGCCACACCTCGCTCCACGCCGGCGACCCAGGTTTGGGAGCGGACTCGGGTAGCCGGTGGGTCAGCCGGGGGGAGTTAGGCTTGAGCGTCCGACAACAGCTCGCCTACTCCAGGGTGGGGATTTGGCCATATTCCAGCTCTTGAGCGACCCCGAGCGGAGGCTCGAGGAAGCACATGCCCGCACAGGGGATTGGTCGGATGGCCGCCAAGCAGATCAGACGTCGACGTACGCGTCATGACATCAGGGGGGAGTATCTGCTAAGGGGAGGGAGAAAACAGGGAAAATGGAAGCCTGCCTCATCCAGGAGGAAGCGGGGCCCTGGGACGTGTCCGCGATTTGCCAGCGCCCACTCGACAGTCCACGGGGCCGACAAAACTGTAAGTTACGGGAGTGCCCCCTACCTCGTCCCCGCCCGGGGGGTAAACCGCGGCTCCATGGGGGCCTGTGGACTGTGTGAGCTGGGTCGCGGGTAGCGGGATGTCTGCGGGACAACGCCGAAGGGTCGGAGGAAGGCAGGCTAGAGGAGAATAAAATACAATTTCAAAAAAAATAATTGGTCGATATGAAAAAGGATGCCTTCATATGAAAAAAGAATGGGAAAAAAAACTAAGTTGAAATTCTTTTTTTCATATGAAGGCAGATTGTGTGGACTTATGGAGTTCTTTGGGCTCCTTCCCTCCATCCCCAGAGCATAGCTTTCAACTGTATTGCATTTTGCTTAGTGATATATATTTTATGCACAAATTTGCCCCTGCTCCCTGAAGATTTACTGATGTTCATCCCATAATATTAAAACTTTTCAAGAGTTACAAACTATCAGAAATCTAACATGATAGAGGCCATCCTTAGCACTCAACATATGGTGCCCACAATTCTTTAATGACCAGTCTAGCCTGGTCACCAGCCACATTTCTTCACAAAAATACATGGTATGGCAAAAGGCAATGGGATTGGATCTGGGATAATTCCAGTGGGGGGTGGGTTTTGAAAAAGATGGGAACAAAAAAATGGAGAGGCGCGCGTGTGTGTGTGTGTGTTGGGGGGACACCAATCGTCACCTAACTATTGGAAAGAATGTAATGAAAAAAGCATTGTCCTGTCTCAGATCACTTCTGAAGTTTAGTGCAAGTGGTTGGGTATCAGTGCACCAAATCCATGCTTAAGACATGGAACCAGTGTGCAATTCATGCTTAGTTATTTTATTTTTAAGCAGCAGAATTGAACTGATCAACAAGGAAGTGTTGCAAACAAGCCTGCTGGCAATTCTCTCTCAGTGCACCTCTGCAGTGGTTGGCTGCAACATTCAGGTCTACTATATAGATACATAGAGATATAGAAATTGTTGGCAGATAAGGACACCCAGGCCCATCTAGTCTGCCCATTTTACTGCCTGTAACAGTGATATATAACTAACTTCTGCACAGGCATGTCACTTCTGAGTTCTTCCATCGAATATGCAGAGAACCACCGGACATAAAGTTCATGATTTAAAGGATAAGTGAATAAGGGTCAAAAAAAAAAAAGGAGAAACAGTCACTTATCCAAGAAGCTTGCAAGTGGTAACTGAGGAGAGATAAAAGAGAGGATTGTACAACTCAGTGTATTGCAGGAGATTGAAGAGCTGGACTTTTATTTACTTTGGATTTATCCTTTTCTTTTCCTGTTAACATTCTTCCAATGACTGTTCTGTAAGCATGGCAGACCTTTCTGCCCCAACAGCAAATGTTAGCTATGAGGACAGCATGAGCTGGACCAGGGCTGCTGCTTCTCCTGTCCCCAGGTAGGAGTGGATGGTGGGCATTGGTATGGTGATGGCTCTCATCACCATGGCCATCGTCTTTGGCAACGTACTGGTGATCACTGCAATCACCACATTCCAGCAGCTCCAGACCATCACAAACTCCTTCATCACTTCCCTGGTATGTGCTGACCTGGTGATGGGGTTCATTGTGATGCTGCTGGGGGAAGCTACGTCATCCTGCAAGTGTGGAAATTTGACAACTTCTCTTGTGAATTCTTGACTTCTGTGGGTGTATGTTGTGCATGACTGTGAGTAGAGACCCTCTGCGTGATCACTTCTGACAAGTATTTGGCCATCACTTCACCTTTCAGATACCAGTCCATAATTACCAAGTGCAAAGCCTGGATCTTGTTGCTGGTGTTGCGGGATGTGGCTGCCTTGATCTCCTTCCTACCCATCCACATGCACTGGTAATGGTCCCAGGAGCCCCATGCCATTGAATGCTACCAGGATGAGGGTTGTTGTGACTTCTTCACCAACCAGGGCTATGCCATCACCTCCTCCATCATCTCCTTCTACATCCCCTTGGTGGTTATGGTCTTTCTCTACTGGATCTTCCTGGAAGCCAGGAAGCAGCTGAAGAAGATTGGCAAGTGAGAAGGGAGGTTCTACAGCCACAACAACAGTCAACAGCAGGAGTCAAACGTGGAAGGGAAGAATGAAAAGTCTGGACAGAGGAGGGTCTCTGAATTCTGCCTGAAGGAGCATAAGGCACTGAAGATCCTGGGCATCATCATGGGAACTTTTATCCTGTGCTGGCTGCCCTTTTTTTTTTTTTAGCATTGTACAGGTCATCTCCAGCAAGCTGGAGAACAAGGTGGTCTACACTTTTTTGAACTGGGTGGGCTATGTCAACTCAGCGTTTGACCTACTGATCTACTGTAGGAGCCCTGATTTCAGGCACGCCTTTCAGGAGTTGCTGTGCTTCCACAGGAGGAGGTCCTCTCTGCTCAGCATGAGCCACAATGGCCACTCCCAGCAGGGCAATGTGGGTATCACCATCGTGCAGGCAGACTACCAGTTGGCAAGTGGCAAGGTGAGCAAATTGACCCCCTTTGAGGTGGATAACATGGCCAAGGAAGTGTTACTGAACTGCAAAGGCAGAGTGTTGAACAGTGGCAGCACTGATGACAATGGGAATACTCCTCTAGCTCAACTGAGTCTATCATCTGAGGAGATGCCATGGCTGGGCAAGGGGGTGCACTTTTACTGGCCTGATCTCTGGAATGCAGATGACAACATTTGTTTTCCTTTATTAGTTGAGGCATTCAGACATTATTATATTCCAAAGGAGTTGTTGCAAGTTGAATAAAACCTACATTTTTTGTAGAAGATGGGTTCACGAGAAATATTATGCCATTAAAACCCCAGTAAGTATATTTGGATTGAAACAAGGCTGGCAGTGGGAGGAACAACCACTTCTTTATTATTATTTTGTTTTGATTTGTGTTTTATTTTTGCCTACCTCATTGCATTGATGAACCATATGCAGAAAATGTCCACAAGGAATGCTTAATTTATTACTTTTTAAAAAGCACTTATTTCAATAACAAGGACACCACAGGTCGCACCGGGAGATGAGCAACTTGTCGCTCAGTGTGCTTTCCTGGTGAAACATTTCAATAAATAAATAAATAAAGGACACATACATTAATGCATACAAGACAATTGTTTTGTTTACTATTGACTGCCTTCTTGCAGGAGACTATAAAGATAAGGGACTTTTGTGCAATATTGGGGGGTGGGGGAGCTCCAGTAGACAACCAGCAATGTGGAGCGCCATTGAGTAATGGTGGGGTCTTTTTTAAACTTGATACCTCTTTTTTATTCATATTACAACTGACCTTCTATTTACTACCGCTACTGACATATTTTTTTCAAACTCTATACACAACCATGCCCTTTTCAGTTCTTTATTTTAAAGCTTTAAAACAGAACTATCATTCATGTCATAACGTCCACATATTGATAAGCAGTCTTGGGCTGAGAAGGTTATGATGAAGAAACTTTTTACCTTCACCTTTTTGGTTAGCTTGGCAGCTTAATAGTAATAAAACAAAACAGCTTGGGACAAATGTACTGATTTAATGTGAATAGATGGGTCTAAAACATTTTCTGTTAAAATAAACATTAAAAAAGCAGTGGTCACAAATGGGAAAGTTCCCATTAGTCAGTTTTTGAGTCAAAACTGTGTTAAACAAGCATTTGTCAATGCCGAACGTTCGCTTGCAGGTATTTGCAGTGGTGTTTGGCACGTATGGTGCTTTACCCTAATGCCCTGTGCGATTGCTGGTATTTGCACAATAAATTTTCAGCATGACCTTTTTGTTACCCCCATTGTGTGCTACATAGGCGGAAACACGTTTTGGGCAGGATGTGAAAAATGACAGCTGTACTGCTCATACGGAAGTGTGGTAAAATGGCAATGTTGAAAATCTGGAGTGAAAATATTGAAAATTCACCGAACTTACGAGTCTGCGTAGGAACGCTGCAGCGACTTCGTAAAATAATCATTTTGAATTTTGCAATTTTCAACATGGGATTCTGGGACCCCTTCTCATGAATGATGTCACTGTCATGGCGTTATTATTCGGGCGGGTGATTTCACGCAGTGACTGCGCACTGACTGCGAAATCACCCTTCGGGCCCGAATAACGCCATGACAGTGACATAATTCATGAGAAGGGGTCCCAAAAACCTCATATTGAAAATTTGGTGCAAACATTCCAAAAAATGCCTGAGATATGCAATAAAGTTGAAACCCCCCTATCTCGCACATTATACAGCTTACCGGCATTTCCTCAGTTCGCGGTTGGCTTTGAAGAGTGAAGACGTGTTCCCGGTCCACCAAAGATCGCCGCACCGAGCTCCAGAGGTTAGTATGGGGTGAGGGGGGTGTGGGGAGGCAGGGTGCGCAGTGGGTGGGTGCGGGTTGTGGGAGGGGGGCGCCCGGAGACTGCGAGGGACGGTTTTTAATTTACAGGTTTTTTTTTTTACAATTGACGACGAGGGACGTTTGCCACGCTGGAGTGGGCTCCCAGCATGTGCAGAAGATGGCTAGTGGGGCTGTGGAGCCTATGGGGGATTGGCAACCCCGTCGGCTGACAACCCGGGATGTTTGCCACGCTGGGGTGGGCTCCCAGCGTGGCAGAAGTTGGCTGGGGGGGCCGAGGAGCCGACGGGGGATTGGGCACCCCTGTCGGCAAACAACACGGGACATTTTCCATGCTGGGGTGGGCTCCCAGCGTGGCACCAAAGCTTTGGGGGGGGCGGCATGACCCCGGGGGGTGGCAAAATGCAGGGGGATGGCATGACGCGGTGCTCTGTATGGCAGCGGTGGTTTTCTTTGAAGCGAAGTCCACCGCTGTCATACACAGCTCCCGCACCCATTGGTGCAGAACTGCCACGTCTGCTCAACTGAGCAGTGGATTGCAAGGGAGAGGCACACCTCCAAAGTGTGCTACTCTCCCAAAACGTTCCTTGCGCATGCGCGCAAGCGAACGTAAAAAGAGCAGAAGGGTGTGCTGTCCTGTAAAGCTTAGTGAAAGCGATAATGTTTGCATCTTAAAGTATTGCAGCCACACAAGCTTTCAGTGTCAGACAAAACCTAGAAACATAAAAAACACAGTAAATACAGGAAGAAGAAAACCTTAAGTTCATGTTGTCTTTCTAGGTCCAGGCCAGAGTGTAGAGAGCTTTAAAAAGTGGCGATATTGCCCAAAACAGTGGGTGTACTCTGCTTACACTTCATGGGCAAAAACTCATGGTTAGATTAACCCTAAAGGAGGAAAAATCACATTATGTTCTATTGTAAGTTACAAGTAAACACACACTTGCTTCAAAAGTGCCATCTCTGTTCTCAAGCATTTAAAACAGCCGGATGATGAAAATGTTGTGAATATATCTTTATATTGCATTTGACAGTATCCTTTCCCTCCAGTTTAATAAGATGCCCTGCCCCCCATTTTTTTTAGGAATGGGCACATTTTAAACTTTGCTTTCAAAGTTAGGGTAAAGTGGGCCACTACACACTTCACGTAGTGCTTGTGACTTGTCCACTTTATGTTACGCCACAATTTGCAAAGTAATTCACCCCTACACTTTTTTCTCATATCTAGCTTTAAGAACACTGGGCCCTATGCACATAGGGGTAGGAAGTATGCACTGGAGGTGAAGGGCTGCACCTGTGGACAGGTGCTCATCCAGGGGTATGCACTACCACAGCACACCTGTCCATGGCCCCACCCCCTGGCACATGGGAGCATGGAGGACAGATACGTGGACCGGGTGGACATACAATGGGATGCCCAACCCAGTCTGCCAGTGGATCCCTTGTGCCCACAGGCATGGAGAAATGGCTGCTGCCGCACCATGTGCAGCAACCAAGAAGCGGACTGGTGCCCTGTTGGCTATTCCCAGACCACCATTCATTGTCAGTGGTCATGTGTGGGGGATGGCATTCCCCACCTGATGTTTGGTGACCGGGGCGGCATCCTGGGGGTGCACAGACCTTGCAGCGGGGTTCCCCCTGGCCTGTGCACCCACCTCGCGCTGCCTCCGTGACTGTTAATGTCACGGGAGTGTGGCATGCCCCCTCCTGCCCTGACCCACATTGTCCTCCGTGCAGTCTCGGTGGTGGGGCTGTGAGCCCCATAGGTGAATCCTGTAGCTGGCCATGTGGGGGCACAGTGGGTACGGAGTAGTTATGCTGGATGGGTACGTGGCGCGTAGTCACTCCGCACCATAGTGCATAGGGCCTATTGCTTTTAAAAAGTTCCCATCTATACTTTGTCTAAAGTTTCCTTAATGTGGGATCTGTCAGAGCACCCAAATAATATCTAAATGCATATACTATTTGCCAGCAGATTAGGCCTTACGGTCTATCAAGTCTGCTCGAACTTTAGTTCCTTAGTTGGGTGCCGAGACCCTCCCATCCCTTGTGCTCCAGAAACCCCTATCATCCATCCCCACCCCCTTGGGACAGACCATCATCTGATACATCCACTTTCTGTGTCTGTCCCACCCTCTCTTGAAGCCCTCCACTGTGGATCTCTGAACCAGCTCACCAGGCAGTGCATTCCAAGGGTCCACCACCCTCTCAGTGAAAAACCTCCTCCTCTTTTCCCCCCTCACCCTTCCACCTTCCAACTTCAAACCATGCCCTCTGCTGATACCTCCCTGCTTTAGTCTAAAGATCCCTCCATGTTTACCCTATTTATTCCCTTGAGGTACTTGAAGACCTCAATCACGTCCCCCAGTCTCTCCTCTCCTCCAATGAAAACAGGCAGAGCTCCTCAAGTCTGTCCTCATCGTCAAATTCCTAGCCTCGTATCATCTTTGTTGCCTCCTCTGTACCCTCTCCAGGAGCTGTATGTCCCTTTTCAAGTGTGGTCTCCAGTACTGTACACAGTACTCAAGGTGTGGTCTAACCAGTCCATTGTACAGTGGCAGAATCACTTCCTTGCTCCTAGAGGTGATCCTCCCACGATGCATCCCAACATCCTGTTTGCTTGCTAGCTGCTCTCCTGCACTGCTCAGAGTTATTCATACATGCATCCACCATGACCCCTAGGTCTTTCCCCTATTGAGGCCTCCAGCGCCTCCCCACCCAGTGTGACCTGTGTTTAGGGTTTCCCGACCAAGATGCAACACCTTGCACTTGGTGATATTGAAATTTAATTTCCATGTGTGAGCCAGCTTTCCAGGATGTCCAGGTCCCTTGCAGGGCCAACCTCCCTCTTCTCCCTCAACTACTGCTCCCATCTTGGAGTCATCCATGAAGAGACTCATTTCACACCCTATACCCTCCCTGATGTCCAATATGTATGCATTAAACAGGATCGGACCCAGGACCGGGCCCTGCGGTACCCCACTACCAACCTCTCTAGGGTTTGAGAGCTCCCCACAGACCACTACTCTCTGAGTGCGTCCAGCTAGCCAGTTTTCAATCCATCTGATCATCAAAGGGCCTACTCCTAACCCCATTATTTTCTCCACCAGACCATTGTGGGGGACAGAGTCAAGCCTTGCTGAAGTCCAAGAATAAGCCCATCCACAGGCTTACCCTGTCCAGTTCTGATGTTACCCATTCATAGAACTCCACAAGGTTGGTTTGACATGATCTACCTGCACAAACCCATGTTGCCGACTATCCAGACCTCCCACCTCCTCCAAGTACACCCCAATCATTCCTTTAGTATACTCTCCATTAATTTTCCCACCACCGAGGTCAAACTGATGGGTCTATAGTTACCTGGTACTTCCTCAATCCCCTTTATGGATTGGTACCACATGTGCCTCTGCCAATCTCTAGGTACCCTCCCTGTCTCAAGTGACCTGCTGAAAAGCTCCACCAGGGGTGCAGCCAGTATGTCCGCCAATTCCCATAGTACTCTCGGATGAATGCCATCCGGCCCAGGAGATTTGTCTTTCTTTAGGGCCTTGAGGGCTAACCACACCCTTTTGGCAGAAATAGCATCATCCGTCCCCTCCACCTTACTGGCCTTTTTATCCTTACCCAGATGAGACACCCCTGGGGTACCTCTCCCTCCCTCTTGCTCCATTTCTGTTGCTTCTCTGATCCCACTTACTGATGCTTCTATCCCCTTCATGCCTTGCTTTGTAGATATCCCATCCCCCTCCCTAGTGAACACAGAGGCAAAGTACTCATTAAATACCTCTGCCTGGTCCCTCGCCTCTTCTACCCACCCTCCTTCTGATCTCAATCTGCTGAGATGGCCCTTAGTTTTTCTCTGCTCCCCAATGTACCGGAAGAACCCCTTTTCCCCTCCATGTATCCCCTGTGCCAGCCACTGCTCTTTACTGGACTTTGCTCCCCTCACCATACGGGTGACTTTTCTAGATGCAAGCTGGTACATTTCCTTATCCCTATCCCCTCTTGTTGTTTTATATTTTTTGTAGGCCGCCTTCTTTTCTCTGACTGCGACCTGTACCTCACTGGACCACCAGCATGGTTTATGTGACCTTGCTCCCTTACGTTTCAACTTAGCGCAGATCCTGACTGCCTCATGAAGTCCCCGCTTATGACCTCCCATCTCCTTTCCACACTTGTCATTGAGGTAATCCTTCAAGTGATCCTTGAGAATATTTCCCATGCCCATAAAGTCTGCCCCTGAAGTCCACTGCCAGTGTCCTAGATCTCCCCCATGCTTATTTGAAACCAGACAGTATTGTGGACGCTCCCAGTCAGGGGGTCCTGTACAACCATGTCCCTTACCAGGTCCCCATCTGCCAGAACCACATCCAGGACATGGCCCTCTCTTGTGGGCTCCATGACATGCTGTGTTAAGAACACATCCTGGAAGCCATCCAGCAGCCTCTGCTCCTAGGCCACCATAGAGGACATGGTTCCCCAGTTTGTACCTGGCATATTAAGGTCCCCCATCAACACCACTCCTTCCCCTTTTGGTCCACACTGGGCAATGATGTTGTCCAGCAAACCATCCTCTAGAACTTCACTCATCCCGGAGGGCCCATAGGCTACACCCAGCTTGACCTTATCTCCTGCTGGGGATCGTAAGGTGACCCATAAGGCCTCCACGTTTCCCTCTGCCTCTTCTACCCTAGCAATTTCTATGTCATCTCTAATGAACATAGCCACTCCACCCCCTCTACCCTCCTTTCTATCCTTCCTAAGCATAGTGTACCCCCGTACGTTTAGGTCCCAGTCATGGTTTTTGTTGTGCGTCTCCGTGACCGCCGCCATCCACCCCATGAACAGCATGGCTGGAACTCTGGCATCTTGTTTCCCAAGCTCCTGGCATTTACTAACACCAACCCCACCCCTTATCCCTGATCCTCTTTGTCGAACCCACCCAGATTCCTTATACTTCCATCCTCCTCTGCTCCTGAAACCTCCAACCCCAGTCTGTTTCCCCTCCCCTTGGGCTTGAAGGCTACTCCTCATCTGGAGGAGAGGGCTTCGGTCAGCCCTCCCTTATCCCTTCCCCTCACAAGTTTAAACCCCACCTTTCTTGTATGTAGTCAGCCATCCCTGTTTGGACTTCCTTCCCTAATGGGGCAAGATTAAACCTGTCCTTGGCATATAGTCCTTATCCTCCCAAACTCCATTCCAGTTCCCTAACACCCCCAGCCCACTCTCTTCACCCCACTTCCTGAGCCAGTCATTAACCTCTGTGAGCTTCATTTTTTTCTCCACTGAGGCCTTTGGTACTGGCAATATCTCTGAAAAGGAAATGTTGCATCCATTATCCCGACAGACTCTGGCAAGTTCTTGGAACCTGGCTTGGATTTCCAAAACACTATTTTCCTCTAGATCATTAGTTCCCAAATGCACCAGGAAATCCGGTTTCCCCCCACAATCCCTAACCATTTTATACACCATGAACTTTGCTCTGTGCACTGTCAGCCCAGAGATACTCACTACCTTCACCTGGCTATGGCATCCACCCCCCTGTCCCTCCCACTGGATACCCCTAATCATCGAGTCTCCCAATAACAGAATCTTAACACCGCCATCATCCTTATGGTTACCTCCACTATGCCCTCTCAGCCCCCTTCCCCCTTTATTCATGATCTCAGTTTCATGGGAGTCTTTCTGCCTTATTAGAGACCCCCTTGTCACCCTCCCCTTTCTGCCTTCCTTGCTATTTTGCCCACTTAACTCAAACCCCCTCTGAATAGGTGTCCCCTTTAACCCTCTCTTATCAGAACCATTTATCTTGGCCCTGATGGTTTCCCCTTCCCCCAAACCGCCATCCTCCCCACTTGTAATAGTACCCCTGCCTCCAGAGGCTCTCTGTGGGTCCCCTTTAGCTAGGGCCCCATCCTTGGTACTGACCCCCCCTGCTGAAGGGGCTCCTCTCCCACCTCCTTGTCTCCCAGTTTCTCTCCAATCATGCTCTCCTCCCTCATGTCTGGAATATGTTGCATCTCCCCATTTGCTTAACATATATGTTTCCCCTTCTCCCTCTGGGACTATTTCTATCCTTTCCATAGCCGGTCTGTGATGCCCTATGGGTATCAGACTCCCTCCCCCCGGCCTCTGTATAAGTTTCCTCATTTCCACCAACCCCTTCCTCCCCCTCTAGGTTGCTTAGTAGCTCAAATTTATTGTGACACTCTATGTCAGCCTCCATCAAGTAACCCGAGTTTCCCCTGACTGCATCTCTAAACTGCCCCTCTTCTTCCCCTCTTGCTCTGTTCACCTTAGGAGCTCCCTTCCCACAGACTGCTGATATATTATCATTCTGGACCAACCATGGTGTAGTTCTTAAACCACTTATAGAATCTTGCGCTTGTTATAATTACTTATTCTTTTACATAGAAACATAGACTTTGACGGCAGATAAGGACCGCTTGACCCACCTAGTCTGCCCATTTCCCTACCTAGATGATAAGCTGCAGATCCTATTTAACCAACAGCCTATTTCTTCCTACCCCCTACAAAAATTGCCTTATGTCTGTCCCATGCATTTTAAGGCAATATGTCTTATATTTCACACTTATTGTAATATAATTTGCTGCATCATGATTTAGCATTTGTAAATCATAATTGTGGCAGATCTTATCAAAATCAAGAAGCCACTGTGAATTTGCACAACCAGTACTGCACCATTTATTTTTTTCTAACAGGCACTGAAAAGGTAACCTAGCGGTAGTTATTTGAATCCAATAATTCTGGTACCTTAACATTTTCAGAGACTCCAAGCTAGTTAGGCCCAGTTCTGCTCTAATCAGGGTTATTGGTGTAAAAGGGCCAACACCAAGAGCTGAATGAAATAGCTTGTTGAGAGCAATTTCCAAGGGCCTTAAATTGCCAACTAACTAAATTTCATATTGATACCAAGCCGTGGGGCCATATTTAGCTTTTAATAGTGGGACAACTGAGTTTCCACCATAGCTATAATTGAATTTGCTTAAGGCACCCACTATTTGTTTAAGTTTTGTAGCCTGCCCTTTTATATGTTTTTTTCCAAAGCCCATCACTAGATACTGTAGGAATAGTCCCAGATACACATAGGAGCTTATTGGTTCAAACTTTTTATTTCCAACCAACCATGTCTTTTTAGTATTTTTTTGAACAAAAACTATTACCTGAGTCTTTTTTCCATTCATTTTAAATTATTTTCCTGTGATAACTCATGTAAAATCATAAGCTTTTTTTCTAGACTGAGACAATGATATTATAGCCAAGTCATTGGTGTAGGCTAAGGCTGGGCAAACAAAATTCTAAATTAATGGAGAAGCAGAAATTGAGTCTGAGAGATACAAAACAAGGTTGGGGCTAAGACGCAGTCCTGCCTGATGCCTTTATTAGTTCTCATGTCAGAAGAGAGCTGTCCACCCACCCATCCCCAGTCTAACCTGAGCCCATGTTTTTTATTTTATTTATTGAAATGTTTCACCAGGAAGGCACACTGAACAAAAAATTGCTCATCTCACGGTGCGACCTGGGGAGAGGGTTATGTAGGGATGAACACAAGGGCAGTTACAAAATTGGGTGTGAACAGGAAGACAGATTAATACAACTGTGAAGGTACAGTACAGCCAAAATACAATTTGTGAACAATATACAAAGGAGATAGAGTGAAGTATAAAAATAATGAGCAAGCCAAATAATGAGACAGTACAAAAACTTTAGGGCCGTGGCATACCAGGAGCAAACTCAAGGTAGAGCAAGTGCTGAATGAGGGGGAATTGTATTTGTAACTAAGTGCTATGAGGCTAGGAGGAAAGGTGGGCGGGAAGAGGGTAGTTGGGTGCTGGAGGGGAGAGACAACCAATCCGGGTGCCCCTTCAGGACATTGAGATCCCTGCAAGGGGGTAGAATTGGAAGGCTGAAGCAAGGAATAGGGGAAGTTAAGGAGGGTTAGAGCAGGTATAGTTGGGAGAGAGAAAGTTGGGGAGGACAGAGTTAAGGGAAAAAGGGGTCGGATGAGTGATGTATTTGAGGGGGAAGGGAGTTCCAGATTTTAGGGAGGTGATGAGCAAAGGCAGACTGACCAATCAGAGTGGATTAGGAGGTTGGAAAGAGGAGAAGGGGGAAGTTAAGGAGGGTCAAAGCAGATGCAGTTGGGAGAGAGGAAGTTGTGGAGGGCAGAGTTAAGGGAGAAGGTGGAGAAGGAGTGACAAATTTGTGGGGGAAGGGAGTTCCAGATTTTAGGGAGGCGAAGAGCGAAGGCTGTCTGGCCAATGAAGGTAGAACAGTATGGAACCACCAAGGTATGTGAGTCTCTGGATCTAAGCAAGTGGGAGGATGGGGGAGGAGTAGGAGAGCAAGGATGAGAGGTAGGGAGGAAGTTCGCTGAGCCAGAGTTTGGAGGTTAGTTTGTCACAGTGGGAGACGCATCTGTTAGATAGTGTGGTGAAAGCTAGACAGTGATAGAGTACACAGTGGTGGGTAAGAAGAGGAGAGTCAAGGGCAAAGTGGCAGAAGGAGTTAAAGAGAGTGTCCAATTTGGTCAGGGAAGATTTGGGAGCAGCACCATAGACTGCATCGCAGTAGTCGAAGATGGGGAGAATCATCTTCTGGACAAGTTTGCACCTCGTAGGCAGTGGGATGCAAATGCAATTTCTGTATAGGGCACCAAGCTTGGGGTGCAGTTTCTTCAGGAGGGCGTCGATATGCACAGAGAAGTTGAGGTGTTGGTCCAGCCAAACCCCAAGATATCTAAATGAGGATGTGTCCTCGAGAGTTGTCCCGTCTAGGGTGTGAAAGGAGGGCAGGGTGGGGAGCCTAGAGAGTCTCTGCCTGGTGCCAAATGTCATGGAGACTGTCTTCTTGGCATTGAGGAAGAGCTGATGGGAGGCAAACCATAGTTGGACTTGGCTGAAATCACGTTGCAAGCTGGTTTCCAGAGCAAAGAACACAACTGCGGGAGCACTCAAAATCTGCGGGTGCTCACTGCAAAAAGATACAAGATACAAGAGCACAGGAGGGAGGATCATCGATGCAAAATACACGAGCAGACCCGAAGCACTGGGGATCCTGTAGCCACTGGCTCCATGCTTTTGCACTTTACCTGAGTGTGCTGACTCTGTTTTTTGTATTTTGCATCGATGCTCCTCCCTCCTGTGCTCTTGTATTTTGGTTTCCAGAGCAGCAGGGTTTTTGCCTGAACTGTTCAAGACAGTGTCATTGGCATAAATATGGATAGAGGAGGTAGAGCAGGCAGTGGGAAGATTATTTAGGAAGATGGAGAAGAGCAGGGGACCAAGCACTGAGCCCTGGGGGACTCCGGTGTTGATGGGGTGCGTAGGTGAGATAGAATCAGCGATTCTAACTGATTGTGACCTACCGATGAGGTAGGATTTGAAACAGTTTGTGGCTGGCAAGGCCTGCAGCGGTAAGAGAGATGAGTAGTAGAGTGTTGAAAGCTTTGCCTAGATCAACAAAAATGGCTGAGGTGATTAGGCCGTCATCCATCCCAGTGAGGATAGAATCCCCACCCACCACCTTACTTAATAGGCCTCTGACCCGCCCCTTTTTTCCCACCTCTCAGTCTCTAACTCATGCTGTGCCCACCCCCTCCCTGAATTAACTTGTTTCTTCCCTACCTCCTCTTCTGAGTAAAATGGCTGTATCCTTCCTACCTCTCCATCTGACTATCTTGTTCTCCCTGCTACCTCTATTTTACTTAGCTAGGGCAAGTAACCCTTCTCTTCTTCCAAGCTACCAGACTGACCCTGTCTATCCACACACTGGCACCCTACCTGCTGCTCCTGGCTTCCCATTCTCACCCTCTACTGGGAATGGTCTGCAACACCCTTGGGGTCTTGAAAGGGTGATATACACACATTTGTTCCCTCTTCCACCTCTGGCATTCATGACTGCTCTCTGGGACTGACGACAACTTTATCACCCTTGCTTGAGTAGTAAACAGACTGGGAAAATCACCAACAGGCAATGACGATGGTATGCCCTGAAGCTCCTGCTCCTCCTGCTGCTGATTTTGAGTAATATCATCCCAACCCAGGACCAGGACCCACTACTTCTAGCCTTGGCTACAAACTGAGTCACTCTGGAACACTCACCCTTGCTACAGTAAACATTTGCAGTCTCCTGCCAAAACTTGATGTCCTGCAACTATTTGTAAATCAGCAAGCCAGACATCCTTGCAGTTGCCGAAACCTGGCTCTCACCTAAAATCTCGGACATGACTATTACTCTGCCAGGGTACAACTTTTCCCAACTTGACAGAATCACTAAAAGAGGTGGTGGCTGCGCCTTATATCTCAAAGACTCTCTCCAAGGCCACCCTCTAAAAAACACCTGTCTCTGACTCATCCTCCCAGATTCTCACTGTCAGAGTTCTACTTGGGGCCCACAATAAAGCCATGTTAATTGCCACAGTTTACATCTCCCCTAAAGAACAAGGAAAAGGCCTCAACTCAGTCCTTGACCTCATCCGATCCCAACCACCTGGCTCTGAGACAATCCTCATGGGCGACTACAATATCAACTGGCTTGCTCCGGAATCAGGGGGGTTCAAAGATGCTGTCTCCTCAGCAAACCTTGCTCAACTGGTTGCCTCCCCCACTAGGCAAAATTACAATACAGGCAAATGTACTCTTCTGGACTGGATACTGACCAGTCACCCATCCCGCATCTCAGACGTCTCTGTCCTTCCTGACACTCTAAGCAACAATTCCCCTGTAATCTGTGTCTGGACAAATACATTTACCATGAACCCCCATATTAATCAATCAATAGCAGATTCCTTCCACGTGGGCAGTTAAAACACCTAAAAGACTGCAAGATTGGTCCCCAATCTTCCACACTCCAGATGTCAACACTGTCCTTGACTTCTCATCAAAACCTTTAATGCTGCCTGTGACTCTCATGCCCCTTTCAAAAAGTGGAAAGTCAAAGGCCCATGCAACCCCTGGCTCTCCTCTGAACTACTAGCACAACTAAAATCCAGGGACCACTTCTGGGTACAGGCTCAGGAAACTGGAAAACAAACTGACATACAGATTTATAAACAAGCTCGTAATAACTGCACAAAATTAATCCACCAGTAGAAAAGTACCTACTATAAGGATGCCCTGACAAACACTTGGCACAAGGGGAATTCGTTTTGGAACAATATTAAAGAAATTACAGGAAAGCAAACAAAAACGTCACCCACTATGCTGGTCATAGATGGCATCACAATGCTGGACTCGTCCACCATAGCAAATTCATTCAACTCAGCTTTCACTGACTTTAGCTCTGTTCTTCCACCTGATTATTTCAATGAAGCCAACCCCAAAACTCTCCCCTCAAGTCCCACCCTCTCTCCAAGCCAATCTCCATTATACTTCAAATCAGTCAAACCTTATGAAGCTCGCAGTTACATCAGTAAAACTATTGCTGGGTCCAGGTCAAGTGGGGACTCCCTTGACCTCAAGCTGCTTGCCCTCACCCTCAACGAGGTGCTCTTATCATTGACAAAAATCTTCAACCTCTCCCTCTCTCTCAGCCAGTTCCCTGACAGATGGAAATCCGCCTCTGTCACACCGGTCCAAAAGAGTGGGGACAGGGCCCTCCTGGTGAACTATTGGCCCATCTCCATACTACCCCTGCTTTCCAAGGTCTTAGAGCATATAGTATTGGACCAGCTTATGGAATACCTTGATAAGTATGATGTCCTGTGTGCTCAACAGTATGGCTTTAGAAAAGGTCACAGTACCACCTCAGCCCTACTTGAATTCACTAGTGCAATCCATAGTTCCTTGGACAATAGCCTTCTTACAGGGGCGGTCTTCATTGACCTAATGAAGGCGTTAGATACCATCCATCATCATCTACTAACATAGAAGCATAGACTTTGACAGCAGATAAGGACTGCTTGGCCAACCTACTCTGCCCATCTCCCTACCTAGAGGATAAGCTGCAGATCCTATTTAACCAACAGCCTATTTCTTCCTACTCCCCATAAAAATTGCCTTATCTCTATCCCATGCATTCTTGAATTCTCCCACAGTTTTAGACCCCACAACCTCGTCAGGAAGGCTGTTCCATGCATCCACCACTCTCTCTGTGACAAAATACTTCCTCACATTGCCCATGAGCCATCCCTTCCATCTTTAAATTGTGTCCCCTTGTTCTTGCACATCTCTTTTTCTGAAAGATGCTATCCTCTTGGACTTTGTTGATTCCACTGAGGTACTTAAATGTTTCTATCATGTCCCCCACGTCCTTTCCTCAAGGGTATACATATTAAGCTCCTTTAGTCTCTCCTCGTATGGCTTCTCTTGCAGACCCTGCACCATTTTAGTTGCCCTCCTCTGAACTGCCTCCATCCTGTCTATGTCTTTGCGGAGATGTTGTCTCCAGAACTGGATGCAGTACTCCAGATGGGGTCTCACTAACTGTCTGTACAGGGGGATAACAACTTCCTGTTTTCTGCTGGTGATGCCTCTCCCTATACATCCCAGTATCCCCCCAGCCCTCCCTACTGCCTTCTCACTTTGCTTGCCAACCTTGATGTCATCTGATATGATTACCTCCAGGTCTCATTCCATTTTTGTTGTCGTTACTACCTCCCCCCCCATTGTGTAATCTTCCCCAGGGTTTTTGTTTCCCAGGTGCATTAGTTTGAACTTCTTTGCATTGAATCCAAGCTGCCATACTTCTGACCATTCCTCCAACCTTGCCAAGTCCCTTCTCATCCTTTCCATGCCTCCTTGTGTATCAACCCTGTTGCAGATCTTTGTGTCATCTGCAAAGAGGCATACTTTTCCTTCCATTCCCTCTGCAATGTCACTTATAAAGACATCAAAAAGGACTGGACCCAATACTGAACCCTGTGGCACCCCACTAGTAACCCCTCTTTCTTCAGAGTGGACTCCATTTACAATTACCTTCTGTGTCCTGTTGTCCAGCCAATGTTTACCAGGCTACCACCCTGGGACCCACTCCCAGGCTGGTTAATTTGACTATTAATCTTTTGTGTGGGACTGTGTCAAATGCCTTGCTAAAGTCTAGGTAGGCCATGTCCACAGCCCCTCTCTGGTCTACTACTTTGGCCACCCAGTCAAAGAAATCAATTAGATTTGTCTGATATGACCTTCCCGCTGTGAACCCATGCTGCCTTGGGTCTTGTGCCCCACTGGCCTCTAGGTACTTAATTCTTTCCTTCAGAAGTGATTCCATCACTTTCCCTACCACAGAGGTCAAACTGACAGGTCTGTAGTTTCCTGCCTCTGGCTTGATCCCACTTTTGTGAAGGGGAATCACATCTGTTTTCCTCCAGTTCTCGGGTACCACACCATCCTCCCATGATTTGTTAAAAAGGGTAGTCAGTGGTGTCACTAGTTCTCTACTTAATTCTTTTAGAATTTTGGGGTGAATTCCATCTGGCCCCATTGCTTTGTCCACCTTCAGTTTTAGGAGTTCTTTCAGAACCCTTTCTTCTGTGAAAGGACTGGGATTGACCCCCTCTCCAGAGTGCTTCTGTTAATTAGATTAGGCACCTCCCCCACCTCCTCTTTTGTGAATACTAAACAGAAGTATTCATTCAGTATCCCTGATTTTTCACTGTCCCTCTCTGCCCATCCACTACTCTCTCAGCTACTAAATACTGGACTGTCCCCTGAATCTACATCCTGGTTTAAGAGCTACCTGGAAATCCGCTCACAAAGAGTGAAAACAGCTGATGTTCTCTCTGATGCCAGACCAGTGCACTCTGGAGTGCCACAAGGGTCAATCCTTGGGCCTCTTCTTTTCAGCATCTTCCTAAACAGTCTTCCACAATCCTGTCCTGAGCAACTCCTCCTATACGCTGATGACACTATCATCCACTCCACCCACAAGGACCCCCACCTTCTTCAAAGCAAACTACAGCATGGTTTCTCCTCAGTTGAAAGCTGGTTCAGTAAACACAAACTTGTCCTCAACTATTAAAAAACAAAGTCCATGCTTTTCTTCAGCTCACAAAACAAGCACCGGGACCACCCCCTCACTATTGCAAACTGCCTAGGTGCAATCCTAGAACAAGTGCAAAGCTTCAAATACCTTGGAATCACTCTTGACAGTTGTCTATGCTATGGGGCTCACATTGACCATGTTGCCAAAGTGGCTAACACATGTATTGGCCTGCTTTACAGGCGTAGGCAATACCTAACTCTGGAAGTATAAAGGATCGCTGTCCAGAGCTCAGTGATCTCAACTATCAACTATGGCCTCATCATCTACGGTTCCGCTTCTACCACCACCCTCAGATGGATATCTATGGCTTTGAACAAAGCTTGCCGACTCATCACTGGATCCCATTGTCTCACCCATACGTGTGACCTATACACCTAAACTGGGTGGTTTGAACTCCCAAGCTGCATCAAGTATCTAACATGCATAATGGCTAAAAAAACATTGATGGGCTTTGCCCCCCGGGAGTTCAAGCTCTGCTACAACCGGCACAGAATCCCCACCTCACCAGGGGCTCTGAATCTGAATTACTGCATATCCCAAGATGCCAGACCTCACAGGGACAAAGATTCTTTGCCTACAGCGCTCCCAGCTGGCTAAATGGTCTCACCAGGGACATCTCCCCATACCTAAGCTAGGCCCATTCAAATCTAGCCTCCGCTATTCCTTTCTGCCTCTAGCACATGTGACTGTCTTCTCTAACCTGCTATTCCCTTTTGGCACTTGTCCCTTCTCATCCACCCCACTACTCTCCCCTCTACCTTCCCAGCTCCTCCTCCTCTTACTTGCAGTTTCCACTTGCACTTTGTGTGTGTTTTGACAAGTGCCTCTGGCAGCATCTTCTTCTCATGTCTCACCAAGTTCTCATTATCAATGTTATCCCTGTCCTGTGCATGCCCCTAGTACCACCCAATTGGTATGTACTCATGTAATAATAAACAACTGTAACCTGTTATCCTGTAATAATTAATGTCCTGCTTGTTTGTTCTCATCCTGATGTGGAACCTTTGTAAAAGATCCTTGGCTCAAAGGTAATTTTAATTCTAGACTCTAATAAATAAATAGAATCTGTGATCCTGAGGAGGGAAGTGGTTGTTGGGTGGTTCTTCCAGAAACTAGATTGGAAAGGGGTGAAGAATGAGGAGTCAGTGAGGAAGGAGGAGAGTTGGGAGAGAACCAGGTGTTTTTGGAGTTTAGTGAGGGAAGGAAGAAGAGAGATAGGTCGGTAGTTACCAGGCATGGATGGGTCACCACCCTTAGGGAGAGGAAGGACGATGGCATGCTTCCAGGAGGTGGGGACTTGAGCAGTTGTGAAAGAGAGGTTTAAAATTAAGGAGATAGGATAAGCAATAGCAGAATCAGAGAGTCAGAGAAGTTTAGGATTAAGGTCATCAGGAGAGGACCCTTTAGAGGGTGTTAAGGGAGAGGAGGGGGCTTGAAGCTTACTCAGGAGAAAACAAAGAAAGAGAAAGGGGTGGAGGCAGAAGCTAGAGGTGTTGAGATCGGTGTCAGAGTTTTAAGGGGAGGGAGGTAACTAAGGAGAGAGGAGGTGCAAGAGGTGTAGTACACATTAAATTAATTTGCCACCAAGCTAGGATCGGTAATCAGAGAGTTATTTACTTTGAGAATGGGGGGGGGGAGGAATGAGAGGGAGGGGAGAACAGAGCATGGACCACCTTCCAAAATTTGGAAGGGGAGTTTATGTTTGTAAGGAATGCGGATTTGAAATATTCAGATTTAGCCAGTCCGGTAGCTTTTGTGCAAGAGTTATGTAGTAGTCTGTATGTAATATAGTTGCTAGCCTGCTTTGTAGGTTTGTGTATTTTCCAAGTCTGGTGTCGCTCCTGGAAACAGGCCAGTAATTCAGGGGTAATTCAGAGAAGATGAATCCCATGGACTCTGGTCCTCCTGAAGGGAGTGAATTCATTCCAGGTGGAGATGAATTTGTCTTTGAAGTAGTCAAGGGTGTGATCAATGGAAGTGGCAGAGGAGAGAGGGGCCCAATCTGTGGAGGAAAGTTCAGCTATGAGTAGGGTAAGATCTAGGGGTTTGAAGGAGCGGAGCTGAATAATTTTGGGAAAGGGTTTAGGGTGATAAACTTTGTGAACCATGAAAATGGGGTTATGATTACTAAAGGCATCTGGTAAGATACCTGCCCTGATGATGCTGTGTGGATGGATAGAGAGAGCCCAGGCAAGGAGAGTATGGTTTAACATTCTGTGGTTTGGGTGTGTGGGCTCCAGTGTTAGTTGGGAGAGATTTAGTGCAGCAATGTCATTTTGTATCTTATTCATCTTGGGGGACAACCAGTTTAGGTTCAGGTCCCCCAGAATAAATAACTCCCCAGATTGTGAGATAGAGGTAACGAAGGATAGATGTTCTGCCACAACCGAAGGCTGGGTGTCTGGGTGGCAATAAATACCAGCAACAAAAATTAGGACAGTGTAGGGAAAGGTAATTTGGGTAACAAGGGCCTCACATGCATCAGTGGTAGAGGAAGATAGGGACATTGTATATTGCAGAGAGGACTGAATATACATGGCCACCCCCCCACCACAGCCTGACTGATCTTGTCTGGTGAGGAAATACCCAGGGATAGCAATGGCAGTATCATGTGTGCGATTCTTGAGCCAAGTCTTTCTAATTATTAAAATGTCTGGAGTGTAAGAAACCTGTAAGGTTTGAATGAGGTCAATTTTGGGTAGCAGGCTGCAGATGTTCAAATGAAGGAGTTTCAGCCCTTTTGGGATCAAAGAGGAAGCTGCAGAGTTGGAAGTAATGGTATTAGGGGAAACAGTCAAGGGGGATGTGGCAGGAGGGCCAGGATTGGGATGGATGCTCCTAGATGATAGGAGGAGGGCTAGGATGAAATTGTGTAGTTTAGGACTTTTGTATAGATGGGTGGAAGTCAGGGAGGGTGAGGGAGGGTGAGGGAGCAGTAGAGGTAGGAGTCAAGGAAGTAAGAAGATGGAGATAGGCAAAGTGGTTTGGAAGGGGAAAAAGAGAAGCAGGAGGGGAAAGGGGAAATTAGACAATTTTTCGAAAGGGGTGGTGTGTGTGATTGCAAGATTGAAGAAGGCAACTGGGGGGGGAGTGGGGAAAGCAGATGCAGTGAGTGGGATGGGGTGTGGGTGGATAAAGGTAAGAACCAGGAAGGGTGGAATGAAGAAGAAGAAGAAGAGAGTAAACATTTTTGAGGATGGGGGATTGGGTGCCAAATTACAGGGCTGCAGAGAGAGTGGAGCAACCCTGAGGGGAGAAAAAGAGAGGAGGGAGAAGTAGGCAGCTCCCTTATTAGTGGGAATCAGCTGAGCGAAGACGGAGTGGTGCTGAGGGAGGAGCACAGTGGCAGAGGAGGGACTGGGGCCAGGGGCAGAGCCAAGGCATATTTAATAGAGGTTGGGGTCTGGGTGGGGGTGGACAATAATTAAACCCGATATTACATGGAGTACAGCTATACAGGTTCAAGGGAGCTAGAATGCAGTTTTAAAATAGCGCTGAAGCAGAGATTGAAAAATGAGCCAATCAGAGGAGAGTAGGTTCTGGAGCCATCCAATGAGGGCAGAGTCCTATCTAAGGCTGCTGACTGAGGTCCAGACAAGGGAGGTGGGCAACCAAGAAGGACGGGATCCGATTACCTGAGTCAATGTGGCAGGCAGCAGGAGGTTCGCTGCCGGCTCTGTTCTGGGCCATGCCGCAAGCTGCACAGCACCCGCTCAAGGGTGCTTCAGCTGGAGGAGAGGTAGAAAGATATTAAGGGATGGCCTTAAAGAAACTGCAGGCAGGGCTGGGAGGTGAAATCAGGGGGCAAGCTTGGGAGAGGGGACAATAGAGAAGGGAGTGAGGTGAGAAAAGGTGGAGGGAGGATGAAAGCAGTTAGGTGCTGAAGCGAGGTGAATTGAGAGTGGGGGTGGGGTCACAAGACAATGGCACCAGGGGTTATGGGAGCACAGGCTTTGCAGAAAGCTGAGAGTGAAGAGCTAGGGAGGTGGTGAGGTGAGGTTGGGGTGGGGCAGAAAAGAGAGACAGTCAGAAAATTAGGAGTTGGGGGAGCCAGGAATCACATGCTTAGCAGGAGCTACGGCTTCGGCTGAGAGAGTTAGAAAGGCAGAAAGGGCAAGCTAGGGCTACTTAACAGCTTTAAAATGAACACTGTAGGGCTAACACTTAGTACTGACTAGCAACATAATATTTAGACAGAAAATAAATAAAAATCAATTAAAACAGTGTACCATAACAGGCTGCACGACATTTACAATATTAAAACCTGATATTACGTTGAGTACAGCTATACAGGTTCAAGGGAGCTAGAATGCAGTTTTAAAAATAGCACTAAAGCAGAGGTTGAAAAGTGAGCCAGTCAGAGGAGAGTAGGAGCTGGAGCCATCCAATAGGGAGCCGAGTCCCATCTAAGGCTGCTGACCGAAGTCCAGGCAGGGGAGAGCGGGCAATCAAGAAGGACAGGATCCGATTACCTGAGTTGGTGTGGTGGGCAGCAGGAGGTTCGCCGTCAGCTCTGTTCTGGGCTGTGCCGCAGGCGGCACAGTACCTGCTTAAGAGCACTTCAGCTGGAAGCTCAAGGGTGCTTCTACATGTGTCACTGTATAGTTCTTTAATTATACCAATCAAAGAAGGCTGAATGCTCATTTAATACATGGATGCCTATAATTTAGTATGTGATACATTATCAAGAGCACTACTGAAATCTATGAATCCAATAAAGTTTTGTTTCCTTAAAGCAACATATTTCTCATGAAGGTGCCAAATTATAGTATATAGCAATTACCTGTTGTTGAATAGCCTGCTCTGAAACCTTCTTGGAGTTCAGAGACCACCAAGTTGGTTCACTTGCTCTGTCAACCAATCTAGTATAACTTTAGAGAAAATTTTGCTTTGTGTATCCAGTAATGAAACAGGACGATACATAGAGGGATCCGTTTTGTCACCTTTTTAATAAGAGAGACAGTGGCAGCCCCTTTCCATGAATTTGAAAAATTCTTTTCCATATTGCATAGATTAAAAAAAGTTCTCAACACTTTAGACCATATCAATGGAGTTGCTAAATAAACCTTGGCAGGAATTCAACCAGGGCCTGGTGCTTTTTTCCTTTTAAGTGTAACTATTGAAAAATAAACTTCATTGTGTGTGAACATCTTAAAGGATGACCAAGTTACATCTTCGTCCCAGAGCAATATATCATTGCTAACATGTGGATCATAAAAGAGGCTAGAATAATGTTTTGTCCATTGTTCTACTGATATATATGTATCAAGTTGGTGTCTACTATTATTCGTGCCCCTGGCAACAAAAAGCCAAAATGATTGATGGTCATATTTTTGTATTGCCTCCAACATACCAAGGGTGTAGGCAGGCATACTCACTGTACACATTTGTGTACGGTTTTGTTGAGTGCTTGTCACAAACCATATGCCTTTCTATTAACATTTTCATTCTAATCTGTAGTAGTTGGGTTAGTGTAGGCTACTAAGGAGTGTCTCAGTTTAAACTCCTGTTGTTTAGGAGACTAATACATGCATAACCTCTTTAGAGATTAGAGGAATCATCTGACAACAATCTGACTTGTTTGGTAGGGGTACCATTTGGAGAGGATGTGTACATTTTTTAATGGGAGGGTGTACCTGTTGGAAATTGTGTGTACAAAATGAAAATTTCTGGCTACACACCTGCAACATACAACCCCATTTCTTAGATGATATTCTCTCTGTTTACCCTTTAAATAAGCCTTATATTCCTCTCTAGCTTTATTAAGAGATTTCACGGTCTTCTTAGTTTTATTTATTTTCATGGCCTCTATTATTTGCCTTATTTCCGTTTTCCTATACTGAAAGTCTCTGTCAAACCAAGTATCAACCACATTACATCTAATTCCCCACTTAATGGGACATAGAAAAAGATTTCTTATGTCTTTCTGTAACCCCCTTGTTACCCGGGGTTACTAGAATCCCAGTAAGACCTAGTGGTAGGCAGGGAAGGCAGCTTGTGAAACTCCAGTTAAATGGGTTTCACACTGTCTCACTCTGTTCTCAGTCACAGCTGAGACTGAGAGATGACATCACCATAGAACTATCGCAGCTGCATGAGCCACAATGGAATCTGCAGCAGGGAGTTGGAATAGAATGTTGGGAGGTTTGAACAGTAGTCTGTGGGTCAGTTGGTGTTTGGAGCTTGCTGAGGGAGCAGCACAGCAGCTCTGTGTAGAGTCTTGGAGCCTCAGCCCTGATATAGGGCTACATTCTAGGAAAAAGGTGTGTGTTTCCACCTTAAGAGAGACACAAAAGCAGTCTGTAAGAGGTGGAGACCGCTGATTCGGGTCTCAGTGCCCCCTCCGTCCTGGGATAGGGGCAGGAAAGGGTTTCCTGCATATTCCTGGGGCAACCCCCTGGTTCTGCTACTAGTGGAGAAGCTGCCTATTTGTTCAAGAGTTTTTTGGGACCAAGAAGATTTATGAATTGCCTGTGGGGCACCTGCAACCGGAGGGTGAGTTTCTGCTCTTCCTAAAGGGCCTGTTTTTCATCCTGGGACTTGTGTGATAGTGGGGATTGGACTACTGAAATAGTGGGAGGCCTAGAGTAATAGGCTTAGCCAAAAGTAAAAGTATGTTCAAGTCCAGCACTTATAGGAAGTTAAGACATGTAGAGGAGATGTGACATACGTCTACCCAGTAATCTACATTGCCAAGCTTTCAGTAAAAGAGTTGTTTAGTTTCCAGAGAAATGGCTGGGTATGGATTGTGGGAGCTGGAGGTGGGAGACCCCCCATCTTTAGTGACCAGGTCCACCTCTACGGATTTGCTCTGTGGATTTCTACTTTGCCTCATGCACTTGGCCAGTGATGAGGGAAGTACTCAGACGTGGGATTGGAAGGAAAATTCCCTCTAGGAGTCGAAGGCTCTAAGGTGGTTTGGGTAGCCACAACAGGAAAATTGGTTCATTTCCCAAAATGGACCATGGATCAAGTGGCCGGTGGGGGAGCTGGGCCAGTGGGGAAAACCCAAGTAGTGTACAAGTCAGGCTGTGTACCCAAAGCTGCGTGCAAGTCCGGGCTGTGTGCCTGGTGTGTTCAGAGCCTGAGGGCTGTAAATAGTGAAGAAGTGTTCTGTTGTGTCTAATCTGCATTACCAGGAATGTAGCCCCGTGGGGGTCCATCTATGCTTTGTTTGTTCAGCTTGGATGTGAATAAAAGCCACACTGCAGAATCCCATTCCTGGTTTTGGACATTACAGTTATTGCTTCCTGTGTTCGGATTTACTTGGGTGCCCCTGTGCAGAGTAGCCAAACCTAGGTCCCCCGTGCTGAGTAACCTCATCCTCCCCGAACCCAGTCCCCACCAGGTACTGCTGTCAGCTTCAACAGCATGCCACCTGTCGTTTGGCAAAAAGGCAGGGGTGAGGGGTTACAAAAATGGAGGCACTGCTTTGGATTTTAATTCTGGGAGGAAGGTGCTCAGGCAAGGGGCTAGTGTTTTGGCTGTCTGGCAGTGGGTAGCCCAAAAAGCTGAAGCAATTTACTAAGTGTGTTGCTGTGTGCTGTGGATCTTATGCTGCTGTTTAAAATGCCAACTGTTTACCAAGGAGCAGTAAAGATAAAAGAGTGTGCCCTTGTCCTGCATCAATTGTTTACAGCGTTTTTGCCTGCTTTTAAAATGAACTGTGGTAAAGAAAAGTGTAGAAGACTAGGGGTAGCAACAGGAAAATTGTGCCCTGGACGTTGGAAATGCTTTTAAAATGAACTGTGGTAAAGAAAAGTGTGGAAGACTAGGGGTAGCAACAGAAAAATTGTGCCCTGGATGTTGGAAATGCTTTTAAAATGAACTGTGGTAAAAAAAAAGTGTGGAAGACTAGGGGTAGCAACAGGAAAATTGTGCCCTGGACATTGGAAATGCTTTCTGAATGAACTGAGAGACTTGCAGTGTGAATGGTTATGTTAAATGGCTGAAATGGGCTCTCACCCTCGAGTCAGTTGAGAAAAAAAAAAAGTTGCATTCTGCAGTTTAAATTCGCCTGCTCAACGATCGCTGTGAGGAGAAGAGCACTCGCGAGGAAGAAGAGGCTCATTTGCATGGCGTCGTGTGATTGTTGAGGCTGCTATCAGTCCCGCCCCTCAGCCAGCTCTACAGTGACTGCCCCAGCATTCAAGAGGGAGTGTGAGTGGAGTGCATGTACTGGCTTGTGGAGGAGCGTTGCGGAGTGTTAAAAACGCTGTAAACCTTCTAAAAATAGATTTGTTTGCTTAAAATCGGGCTCAACCCGCTAATCGATCATCTGAATTGCAAGTGTGGTGGTCGAGGAGACGATCGGTAGGACTACCCGCCCGTTTCTGTTCTGAGGCCTCCAAGAACTGGCTGCAGGCCGTTTTTCCCCAATGCAGCAAACAGCTACTGATAACAGTAAGTACTAACATTGAAATTGCCCAAACAGTGATTTTCTGCCCTATGCCATCTAAATATGTGTGCAGCAGTGTAGTCGCTTTGCAAGTAATGACTGTGTCAAGTCCTGCCAGCAAGTGCAAGTCTATTAAGCCATTGACTGTGTGCATAGTAATGAGTTCAGCCTCAGTTTAAAGTTTAAAGCCAGAGAGAGACTGTGAGTTGTAGCCAAATGTGCAGAACTAGTTTTACAGGCAATCCTGTGCTTAAAAACCTGAAGCTTTAAGGGATTGTGAGTCAAAGAAATGTTTCCAGCATGTAAAAAGCTCGTGGAAAATCAAGTAAATGTGTTTAAAACAAGAACACTGCAAGTTTGTGCAGTTTGAGCAAAAGTTATCAGCAGTTTGTGTAAATCGGATGCGCAGTGGCTTGACCCAGTTTCTGAATGTTGATGCACAGGAGTGCTGCCGCTGCCATTACAGGGTGGGGTAGTAAAGTAAACACAGCAGCAGAGGAGCCATTTTAAAAGTAAAAGAAAGGTTCAGTGAAGTGGGACTTTCAGTTACAGTGAGCTTTTGTTTGTTTTTCTGCAGTTATGGCCTCAGGACCAGCTCGTTACCCGGATCATGCCTGGGCTGCAGTAACAGCAGCTGTAAATAGGCTGAGGGATATTGAAAAGTGGTGCTATGGAGGACAACTGCCTCCTCATGTGGCGATTCCTGGTTCTCCAGTGCATGTGTGTCAAATATGCTTGAGAGCTGGAAGGGATGTCTTCGTGATACCTCACTGCACTGGATGCCTAGAAAAATATGGCTTATATAAAGTGCCTCAAATTCATTTGGCTCCCACGTGGACAAAGGTTCAGGAATTTGCAGTTGGCAGCACACAGCACTAGGCGGAGCCTGTGGAGGAAGGTCCCTCGGGGGAGTGTGGCACAAAGCTGGAGGGTGCAGAGTTAGAGACAGAACCAGAAGTTGAAGTTTCGGATGCTGGATCTCAGAAGGAAAGTTTGAATAAAGCATCAGAAGACCCCGGTAGGGGGGGGCCTAGCCCAAGTCTCATAGGAAAAAATGAGATGCTGGAGGCCTTTGAATGGGAGGTGTTGACCTCTGCTCCTAGTGATGAGTGGATAGTCTCAGGAGTGAGAACTACTGCTCACTCCTGGGCTCAGATCCTCAGTGAAGAGGAAGATGAGGGGGAACCTATGTGGCCTTGTGAAAAAGGAACGGGTACACAGCCTCAAGATCTTGCCTCGGAGGAATGCATGGAAGAGAGTGGTGATGCCACTGCCCTGGCTATGCAGAAAGAAGAAGTCAGGGATCTGTTTTTAATTTCTTTAAGGATGCGAAGCTGGCAGAACCAGGACTGGCCACCCCCAAGCCAGGCCAGCGGTCTCAGGTTGACCAAAGCTAGTAAAGAGGAGAGACTGGTTCGTAGGAAGGCGAATGAGATCTATGGTATGACCTTTCTTACCTTTCCTTGGAAAGTCTGGGAGGAAATTGAGAACAGCAGGAAATCCTCGATCTGGGCTGAAGCAATGAAAGGTGTGCATCCTGGGGCCAACAAGCATGTAAAAAACAGACTGTTTCACAAGAAATATACCCAGTGGAAGAGAGGCAGGATACTGTTTATGGATAGAGCGAGAATAGTGGGCGGACAGGGATGTGAAATCTCCCACTGTGTGAATTATGTGCACCGAGACGGGGTAATTATTCAAGCTCCTGACCCCGGGTACTATTGGCCTCAGTGCAAGGACCTCCCAGCAAATGTGCCCATGCCTACTAAATGGAAAGTCGAGCAGTGGTAGTCAATACTGCCACACCAGCCTGTGAAGTGCCTTTATTGATCAGCCAGTATGGACATCCAGGACTCAGGTGCCCCACATTCATCAGTTCTACAGTGTACTGGCCTCTCCAGAATCCATCGACTGGCCCTCCAGATGACTTCAGATCCAGAGAAGACACCAGCCCAGCTGTATCCTGTTTCATCGCCTGGTAATCGGATGATGTCGGACCAGCTGTTTTCTTTTTGTTCCTGTTCTAAGGTTCCATCTCCAGAGATGACATCAGCCCAGCAGTCCCCAGATGTGCCCTCCTGTGGTTCCCAGAAGATGTCCACCCAGCTGTATCGGAAGAAATACTGCCAGGGAGAGTCTTCGTCAGAGGTGCAGGTCGGCTCAGAATTTTCCATTCTACAAGGGGCTGGTAAGTCAGAACTTTTCTATCTTTATGACATTGCAGTACACACCCTACACTAGCAGACTCCAAAATGTGTGAACTGTCCTCAAAGACTCTCCCCTTTGGGACTTTGGCCTGTTAGAACTGTGCTTCACCGGGCTCCGGCCCAGGAGAGACTCTAATGGACTAGCCTTCGGGCACTGTGGTCACTAGTTGGGACTTTTAGGGCACTCCATCCCCCAACTGTGTATTGTAAATAATGTCATTGTTTTCTAATGTAAATACTGTTTTTCTACCTTTTCTAAAAAAAATCTTTTTGGGATTCTTCAGTGTTTTGATGGTAGGGGTTTAGGTAGACTGTGTATGCAGATTAGGAGTGTGTGTTGTCTTTCTTTTCTTGCAGGTGTTCCTGGAGAAGACAGAAGAGAAGATGAGAAGAGGAGGAGGGGCTCATCGGAGTTCCTCAATAGTACTTTAGTGTGTAGTGATTTAAAGTACTGTGGTGTTGTTATTGTTGTTGTTACTGTATTAACCCTTTCCTTCCACAGGTGTGGTTGTGGGGGTAGGGAGGAGGTAATAAAGTGATGTAATAATGTGGTATTATTATTCTTGGTGTGTGGTTGCAGGTTGCCCAAGGTCGGGGAGGTCCCCGGGTTGTTTTTGTTTTTGGGGTATTAAGTAAAGGCAGATAGATTTTCCCTAGAGGGTTAGGGGGGATAGACAGGCTGTGGCCCTGAATGGCCTTAGGGACCGCAGTGCTAATATATTAGGGCTATGCTCTGGACAGTTCTACCAGATCCACTAGGTGGCCATAGTAAATGGGTAGTGTAGAGGCTGATATGTCAGCTAAAGACCTCTAGGCCCTTAGTGTTGCCTGCCTGTACTCGCATATGGTAGGAGGGGGCCTAATCACCCCCTTCCACAGGTAGCACATAGGGTGGGATGGCCTAAAGCTGGGTAAACAATGACTGCGGACATTCATGTTCCTGGTCAAGGGCGAGTGTAACCCCCTTGTTAGCCGGGGTTACTAGAATTCCAGTAAGACCTAGTGGTAGGCAGGGAAAGCAGCTTGTGAAACTCCAGTTAAATGGGTTTCACACCGTCTCACTCAGTTCTCAGTCACAGCTGAGACTGAGAGATTACATCACCATAGAACTATCACAGCTGCATGAGCCACAATGGAATCTGCAGCAGGGAGTTGGAATAGAATGTTGGGAGGTTTGAACAGTAGTCTGTGGGTCAATTGGTGTTTGGAGCTTGCTGAGGGAGCAGCACAGCAGCTCTGTGTAGGGTCTTGGAGCCTCAGCCCTGATATAGGGCTACATTCTAGGAAAAAGGTGTGTGTTTCCACCTTAAGAGAGACACAAAAGCAGTCTGTAAGTGATGGAGACCGCTGATTCGGGTCTCAGTGCCCCCTCCCTCCGGGGATAGGGGCAGGAAAGGGTTTCCTGCATATTCCTGGGGCAACTCCCTGGTTCTGCTACTAGTGGAGAAGCTGCCTATTTGTTCAAGAGTTTTTTGGGAAACAAGAACATTTATGAATCGCCTGTGGGGAACCTGCAACTGGAGGGTGAGTTTCTGCTCTTCCTAAAGGGCCTATGTTTTTCATCCTGTGACTTGTGTGATAGTGGGGATTGGACTACTGAAATAGTGGGAGGCCTAGAGTAATAAACTTAGCCAAAAGTAAAAGTATGTTCAAGTCCAGCACTTATAGGAAGTTAAGACATGTAGAGGAGATGTGACATACCTCTACCAAGTAATCTACATTGACAAGCTTTCAGTAAAAGAGTTGTTTAGTTTCCAGAGAAATGGCTGGGTATGGATTGTGGGAGCTAGAAGTGGGAGACCCCCCCCATCTTTAGTGACCAGGTCCACCTCTACGGATTTGCTCTGTGGATTTCTACTTTGCCTCATGCACTTGGCCAGTGATGAGGGAAGTACCCAGACGTGGGATTGGAAGGAAA
The DNA here is from genome assembly GCA_016271365.2 of Neoceratodus forsteri. Lineage (NCBI taxonomy): Eukaryota > Metazoa > Chordata > Ceratodontiformes > Ceratodontidae > Neoceratodus > Neoceratodus forsteri. The sequence continues at coordinate 156,789,998 of CM057458.1, read as the reverse complement.
ATTCCCTCTAGGAGTCGAAGGCTCTAAGGTGGTTTGGGGAGCCACAACAGGAAAATTGGTTCATTTCCCAAAATGGACCACGGATCAAGTGGCTGGCGGGGGAGCCGGGCCAGTGGGGAAAACCCAGGTAATGTACAAGTCAGGCTGTGTACCCAAAGCTGCATGCAAGTCCGGGCTGTGTGCCTGGTGGGTTCAGAGCCTGAAGGCTGGAAATAGTGAAGAAGTTTTCTGTCGTCTCTAATCTGCATTACCAGGAATGTAGCCCCGTAGGGGTCCGTCTATGCTTTGTTTGTTCAACTTGGATGTGAATAAAAGCCACACTGTAGAATCCCATTCCTGGTTTTGGACATTACAGTTATCGCTTCCTGTGTTCGGATTTAATTGGGTGCCCCTGTGCAGAGTAGCCAAACCTAGGCCCCCTGTGCCGAGTAACCTCATCCTCCCCAAACCCTGTCCCCACCAGGTACTGCTGTCAGCTTCAACAGCATGCCACCTGTCATTTGGCAAAAAGGCAGGGGTTAGGGGTTACATTTCAGATAGTCAGAAATAACTGTAGTCATTACTGATAATATCTTAACATCAGTCATTGTGTCATATCTAAGAAGCATTGCTTCTAAGGTTGAAAATACTTGTTGTAGGTGATTGTCTGTCCATCTAATTTTGTTTGAATTTCCCACTTGAATTTGTCACTGCTTTCCTGGGTAGACCCTCATTTCCCGACTGTCCGTACCACATGAGTTTCATGCCTATACAACTCCTTTTGTAAATCCTCCAATCCCCCCTTCCTCTCCCATCCCTTCCCCTCTCATCCCCTCTACTTGCCCCACATTATCCTTTTCATTCTACATCTACTGATGAACGTTAGCTTATTTGCTATGCAACCTGCTGTAGATTGACTTCATGTACATGTATTCTCTTAATTATGTATATGCATATCTGAGTTATGTATTCTGCAACCATGTATCTTGTGGATTTATTTATTTTTGCTACCTGTACCTTGTGTACTATTGTGGCCTTTTTAACATAGAAACATAGACTTTGACGGCAGATAAGGACTGCCTGGCCCTCCCAGTCTGCCCATTTTCCTACCTAGAGGATAAGCTGCAGATCCTATTTATTTATTTGCTTTTGTTTACTGGGTAAGTCACACTAGACAGCCAAGTGCCTATTTTCAGGTGCGACCCAGGAGAGTTACAAACTAGAGTATACAAGTACAGTGATGAGTCGATTTTACATACAGTGAGATAACAGGTGATATCAGAAAATGACAACCAGAAAAATGTCACGACCCGGGGGGGGAGGGGGGTTACAGATGACCTGGGAGAGTTACAAGCTAGAGCATACATGAACAGTGAGTGAGTCAAATTTACATACAATGGGAGAGCAGGCGATACCATAATTTGACATCCAAAAAAAGAAATGGCACGCTTAGCATGATTTGAGTAGGTAGTTGACAGCGTTCAAAATGTGTTAGGACAAGATAGGTACAGTGCACATAATAACCACAACACAGGTTCAGTCATATGATAAACCGAAGTAAGTGCCAGCATGTGCCTATTTCTTCCTACCCACCACAAAAATTGCCTTATATCTGTCCCATGCATTCTTGAATTCTCCCACAGTTTTAGACCCCACAACCTCCTCAGTAAGGCTGTTCCATGCGTCTACCACCCTCTCTGTGAAAAAATACTTCCTCACATTGCCCCTGTTTATTATTTGTTAAACTGTCTACTGTTCTATGCTTTGTTGTTTATGTTAACTCTGTGCCACAGTAAGTGGCCCAGGTCATGCCTGAAAACAGTCCCTGGGATCAGCACACCTACCTGGTTACCAAAGTCATAAATAAATAAATAAAATAAATAAAAATGTCAAAACTACGTATGTTATTAGTTTTAAATTGGCACAGAGTATGCCATTTCAGGACAAGAGGAAGATGGTCACTCTCACTTCTATCATCTATGGATAGGTTGTCCCAAAAGTCCATGGGACCATTCCAAAAACAAAAATCCACAGTGGAATCCCCTTTGTTACTGAAGTATGTAAAATTACCATGCTCATCAGCAGCTATTCTGCCATTAATGGGGGCCAGATTGTAGGTGATTAAAATTTCTTTTAGTTTGTTGCCCAAATGATTAGTTTTAGTATCCAAAGCTAACCTAGTAAAACACTTGACATCACCATGTCTCCAACTGTGTACATCATTATCTGCGTATTCATCAAATTTTCCTATTCTCGCATTGAAATCTCCATGTAATAGAATGTTTTCACATGCCATAGTAGCCCAACTGTTCTGAATAATGGTATCTAGATCCTCCCACATAATTACACTATAATATTTGGAATTTGTCAGAGGAATATACACATTAAATAAGCAGCAGCTCATCTCTGGTGATTGTAACAAAAACGCTTGCGCAAATGAAGTACTAGTGATACGGTATACAGACAAATAACTTAAAATCTTAATCCAAGTCACCAGATCTCCCATCAATCTACTTGATTTTGCTAAGCTATACCCTGGTATCTGATAACAAGAACAGCCATTAAGTGCAACATCGGTACCTTTAAATGCCAGGTTTCCTAGAGGAATATAACCTGATGTCTGCAGATATATTCCATCCAATCGGCATCAGCAAATTTTGTGCATAAACCTACTATATTCCAAGATAATATGCATGGTAATGAAAACAACTCTGCAGGGTCTCCAGAAAATCTGTCTGCAGTGGCTTTATGTCAAGCTTCCTGAGCTGCAAGTATCCCAAATCTATTTTCAACAGATATGTTAAATACCAGAATGGAGTCATTTAACTGATTTTCCTGCTCGTCTGATCCTAAGTTAGCACTAGTGGGAATCCCTTCCCCATTAGTCCCATGCTTAAAATGTATCGAGTGTACTTAAATGTATGTATATGTTGTGTAACTGTATACTTGTGTCATTGTATCACTGTCAACTGTACTTGTTGTCCAGGGCCATCTTGCAAAAGAGCTTGCTCAGAGGTGCAAAGGCTGGTTAAATAAAGTTTGATTGATTAATTAGTCCCACTACTTTCCAAATAGGTACTATCAAGTATGTAAATCCCCACTTTATCTAACAGAGTTAAATTATTCATTAATCTATTGTAAGTATCCAGAGAGTTAAAGAGCAACTTTTCTGGTCCTTTTGACTTTCATGCATAAATTACCCCTTCTTGCATTGATTCTGGAATTGTATTTCATTACTGTCTGCTGCAGTTAGTTTTTGCATTCTGAGGTGCTAAAAACTGCAGGGTGTACCAGAGCTTCTATAGCAAGCCTGGTGTTGCTCTGGATCCAGGTTTGTACTGCTGACATCACTATAGGGCAGAGTCAATTTAACAAAAAAGAAACAAACTCACAGGGCATTAAGATTTTGGCATAATGCATTTCCTGGGTAAGGAGGAACACAGTTTGTACAGAGTTCAGGTAGTTTTCCCTTGCAACACTGTTGCAACTGCATGGTACTGCACAGTGTCAGTCACTCCTCTCCCCTGTAGTTATGTCATCAAGAGATAGCAACTCAGCAGCTGAACAGCAAAGGCAAGTGCTGCAGGGCTCCAAAACAAATCCAAATTATGAAAGGCAGTTAATCTTGGCCAAAAATAACAAATGCACACACTCTCTCAGGTCTAGTACTGCATATAATGACTACAAGCTGACATTGTTGGACCATCAGGAAAGTTGCTCTTTAATAGTCATCATAATGTGATCACATTCTTCGTCCTTACCTATTCTCAGTGGATCAAAAACATCCTTATTCATGACTGGAATATTCAGTACAAATTCGAATAGGTATTTCAGTACCAGTTTTAGTTTAGTTTTACTCTCACTGTCCCCTATGCATGAAGATGTGGAGTGACTACGTGCCGTGTACCTTGGGCGTGTAGCCACCCTGTACCCATTGCATCCCCTCACATGGGATGCACTAATGGTGGGTGCATGGACCCAATTCATCCGATCCCCCACATCTGTGGACCGCACTGCACTGGGGGCATTCCGGGGGTGTGCTAGCACTATGCGGTATTCACTAAACTGCATAGTGCTGGCTGTAGGAGTGTGGAGGGTTGCGCTGGGTACACCAGCCAGGACCAGGCGTAACCTGATATGTGCCCCAACCGATGCCACCCACTGGTCAAGAGAGGACCAGAAAATGTCCTGCAGTGCTGTCCCTGCCCACGAGGCTGATCGGGACGGCTGGGGCAGCTAAGCTGCTGCATCAGCAGCATGTCCGAAGTCCAGGGGTGTCAGTGCCATGGGAGTGGGGGGCTGCCAATGGACTCCTGGGCCATGGCTGCACTGTGCCGGGGTGGGGGGGGTCAATCTCCTGAGATGCACTGTCTGTGGTGTGTGGTCACGCGGGTTCAGGCACCCTCAGGGACTATGCACAACCCAGACCCTCACCTATGGGTGCAAGGGATTGACTTCTCTGGACCCAGGATGGGCATCCAATTGGATGCCCTCCTGGGTTTGTGACTCCACCCCCGGCTGCCCTGTGGAGTCCTGCTTGCTTGGGGGGGAGGAGCCTTGGTAGCTGGCCAGCATTGGTGAATGCCAGTATGGGTGCATCTGTCCACGGGTGCACAGCTACGTGGGCAGGGCATGTGCTTTTATCATGTACCTGCACCTGCATTGTGCATAGGGCCTACTGGGAGTGCTACTTATGCCAAATAGGGATACCATTCTACTGTTTTTTTTTCTTGTCTCATTCAAACCTGGCTGTAAGGAATGTTGTTGTCTGGGGTCCAAGATGGCACTATCTACTAGGATGTTACATTTTGAAGAATTAATGCAGCTGCTTCAGTACCATATAAGAGAACATCAATTTGACCTGCTCTGTTAGTAGTAGGCCAGCTATGCACTTTTAACATATTAACCTTTGTGGTAGGAACTTTCAAAATGTGAGTAAATAGATTGTGTAATACATTTTTTAGCTCACCCTCATTTTCATTCAGGACTGCTTTTAGTCCAAAGATCGTAATTTGTGAATGCTTTGTATCCTTAAATACAGGCCTATAATTATGTTTATCTCAGTTAATAAAATCATTATAATATCCAAACTTCTTTAGTGCTTCATTATTTGTCCACATATGGATGGCTATACATGCAGAAGAACAGAAAATGTATATACATTCCACATTATTCTCATCCCTTTCTTTCCATAATTGAATAATATAATTTCCAAGAATGTCAGCTCCTGTAGCTGCCCTCAGAAGGTGCGCAATCTTTTCTTTGTTATTGTTTTGGTTTTTAGACCAGTCCCAGTTTAAACCATAGAAACAAAGAATTGCACAATTATCTAGATCATATTTCTCCTCAGCCACCTTGTTACTCTGAGGTACTATAGACGCAGTAATTTGCATTTCCCTTATCTGGTCCTCAGGATCCTGCTTGTTGTTTTGCATTTTTAAATCTTTTCTGATTGCTGTAAGTTCTTTATCGACTGAAGTAAGTACACTAGTTAAAATCTCCACGTTCTTATTCACATCTATTTGTAAACATGGATTTAGAAGCAAATTATCTTCAGCTGGATTGTGGGCACTAGCAATTATTTTTTTACTATTATCTGAGGTTGCCAGGTCTCCCTGGTTCACCTCCATCTGGGTAGATTCCACTCCAGTAAGTTCTGGGGGGATGATCTCAGAGGGGGTAATTTTAGTAACCTCTACTGGTTTTGCCTTTTTTCCTTTTCTTTTTTATCCTTTCTGGTTGGTTTATCTTTTTGTGGGGACAGTGGAATTTCCACTACTGAGAAATCTGGTCTAATGGGTAGAGTGTTATCTAGCATTCTAACATGTAGGATGGAGACCCCTCATTGGCCACAAGTTTATTTACTTTATTGAAAATGTCATCAAGCCTAAATCCATTAAGAGCAATATTTGCTTTAATGGTTTCTATCTCATTTGTTACTGCCACTAACTGTTCTAAGATCAGTAAATGTGCAGCATAAGGATCTAGACCAAATTTCTTAACGTCCTCACTAAGTGAAACTGGATATGATTTAAACCTCTTCCGAGATGTGTTGTCTACCAACTAATTTTGTTTTGGAATCCCATATTTTTAACTCTGAAATTGTATATTAAAGTTCATCCAGCACTCCACTAAACTCAGTCTGATTTAATTTTGATTATTGAAGCCCCTTAGCTGCAATGGTCGTATAAGAGTCAGGAGAGAAGATTAGAGATTCAGAATAATTAGACACATAGCTAACCCCTGAAACATCGCTTGTTTCACTGAGTCTCACCCCTCTGCTATTACTTACTTCATCGTCCTCGAGTTCTATAATGGTGATCAGGCTTACTGTGCTGGCAGAACTATGTTCATTAGCATATGAGTGTCTGGTATGATCTTAAATAGCAGAGCCTGTCTCGCTAAAAAGCCTGGGAGTAGATGAAAGTCTTGAAAAATCCAAAACATTATTATTATCATTAACACCCAACTCCAAATTATCCTGTGTTTGAACTGTAATTATGTCTACTGTTTTGGCTTCATCAAAGTGCTCAGTTATTTTTGTTTGTTTAAATTGGTCTTGGGGAGGGAGATCAACACTTTATTTTGCAAAGAGTTTTTCCCCTTTACTTTTTTTGATCCATTATTTGTTTTGCTTAAGGATTTCTTAAATTTAATTCCAGTTTCCCCTTTGTTTCTTAGGAGGTAACCTATTATTAGTTAAATCCACTGACATGGTCCTCTAATCATTAAAAGTAGTTATAACATCAGTATTAGGCCGGCCTGGTGGCACTGAGGGTTGAGGAGCTGGATGCCACACCTTGCACCATGCCTGCGACCCGGGTTCAGGAGCGAGCTCGGGCCACCAGAGGTCGGCCAGGGAGAGTTGAGGAGGAGTGCCCTCGTGGTGCTCTCCTCCCTGGGTAATAAGGGGTGGGTTGTCCCGGCATGCTGGTGACCCCCGGTGGAGGCCAGGAGCACTATAGCAGCCAAGACAAGCACGTATTCAGTGTGGACGATGCCAGCAGGGTTGCTGTGTGCTAGTGCATCGACATGCACCATGCAGAGAGGGAGTGGGAGGGCTCACAGAACAAGGAAACCAATGGCATCATGGGAAGGTGATGGCATCTGTCCCCCATGCGCCCCACCGGGCCATCCCTGACTAACCTTCCAGGTCCTCCATTCCCCAGACCTTCCCCGAGCCAGAGTCTGACTAGTAAGCACACCCAAGAGGAGATGGGTGACCCACCCCAGGCTGGTCAAACTGGGGGGTGCTGGTTATAGGGGAGGGGGAGGAGATAGGAGGTTCAGTTCGGGGAGGCTTCAGGCTGGGCAGGAAACAGGACTAGGCTGCCTGAGAGAGGCTCCATGGCAACACGACCGGAGTGAAAGAGAACGTGAAAAAAAAAACATCAGTATTAGTAGATAAGCAACTTGACTTGTTAGGTGCAATAGCCTCAAGATTTGCAGCTTGTTCCTGGTAACCACCATTCTCTATAAATATCATTACCACTATAATAATGTACCCAATAGATTTCAAGTAAAAAGCTAAAGTTCTTTGATAGGTATAATAAGGTGCAAGTATATTCAAATAATATTCAGATAGAATCCACAAAGTTATTCTACTTCCCCAGAGGTTTTAAAAGCAGCACTAAATGCTACATATATGAAAAGAGCCCCTCAAAATGTTGCACTCAAAAAGAGCTTTATGAAATGCAGAACACTTCCAATAATAGTTCCCCAGTAAATTGCTATTAATCATAAAAAGGGGAAAGTATATAAAAAGATCCCACAAGTCAGCTTGTTTCTCAATAAAGCTTTTACAAAGCCAAAGTCAGTAAGAACTATTAATGCTTAGCATTGATGCTGTCTTATGCCGCTCCTACCATACAAGTAGTTTATGGTGTAGAGTAGTACTGTCCCCTGCACGGCTTCACTGTTCAACTGTACAGTCCCAAATTCTGATTCCTAACTGTGCCTTAAGCGAGGAAACCATATATTTGCACACCCTTCATCCGCACCTTGCAGCTTTTCTGGAAAAGGTCCACAATTCAATACAAAGGGCCCAAATCAGATGGAAGGCTGTTATAGATTTGCACAAAAACAAAGACCAGCCAACCACAAGAGGTTATTTTATGATATTTCAAAATGTTTACCCCAGTGACTCAGGTGCTTATGTGCCTGTGTGTATTAACACAATCCAGGAGTAGGTGGATATGTCTGTTTTCCACAACTGTAATTTCAATTACCTTCTTCTGGTGGAACCAAAGCACTGTTCCCAGTTTCAGAGTATTATGTCTCTTGTTCTGCTTGGGTTTTCGGTTACAAGCCACTGGAATCAAATAAATAATTTATTTTAGTGCTTAGCCCCTTTTAAATTTAAAGTGCATTCATTTGTATGTTACTGTAGCTCGGTTGTAATGTGTGTGTATATATATATATATATATATATAGATATATATCGTATTTTGAGTTACAAAATATAAATATATCCAAATATACAAAATGCAATAAAAAGTGCATAAAAGTGCATAAAACTCTATAAAAAGTCACTCTCTACAAAGTAAAACAGTTCTTATTAGTTAAGAAATACAAGACTTAGCATCTTACTTCTAGAGGTATTCTGCAAAACACTTAAAGGAGAAGTCCACCCAAAACTTTAAAAAATATATGTTGTGCAGAGTGTATTAATTTGTATGTGAAGTTCTAGTGTTTCCTTCCCTCTGACTGGTATTAGGAGTTTTTTCTAAATTAGCCTGCTAGTTTTATGCTAGTTTTACGACCCCTGGGGATCTTCATCCCTGATAGCTTAATTGTATTTCTTGTTCCCACAGTGCATCTTGTCTCTTGTGACTGTGATGTAAGAGAGACCCAACATTCAGCACACACATGCCAAACAAACTAAATATCTTGAAGTCTTTACAAGCTGCACAAAAATTACCAGCAGCAAAGTTTTTCAGGACAGTAATACCTTTACGATGAGGGTGGTCACCAAGCTGAATTCTACAGAGTTTAAAATATAGCCATCTCTACTGTTGTGAACTGATTGTAAAGCAATGCTTTCTGCTGGATTTATGGTCTCTGCTACATCACCATCACATGAAACAAGGTGCATTGTAGGACAAAGAAATACAATTAAGCTGTTTGATATGGAGATCTCCAGGGGTCGTGAAACTACTGTAAAGCTAGCAGACTAATTTAAGAAAAACTCCTAATACCAGTCAGAGGGAAGGAAACACTAGAACTTCACATACAGTTTAAAACACTCTGCACAACATATATTTTTTCAAGTTTTGAGTGGACTTCTTCTTTAAATCCTCAGCCACAGTTATTTTTCTGAGCCATCCAAGGCCCACTAATAGACCAACTACTCCAGCAGCAATGGTTAACTGCAGCCCCTTTGATGCTATTCGGTTATATGGTTAAAACTTAATAAATCTGATAAAACAAACAATTTGACCAGTGTCTACAGTATGTGGTATTCTTTTTTTTTGCAGCTCAGCTCTGTATGGTGTCTGATATCTGACCTGTGGCTGTCACTGTGACGTAAATACTATTCGATCATATGACCAAATTTGCATATAGCACGAAATTCAAACTTCAGGAGTCAGATATACATAAAAATAATATCTAAAATAAGCTGAAATACTAAAAGCACTGTAAGGATTGTTTGCATTACAAGTATAAGCAGTACAACTGGTGCTGCATAACAGTTCTACTCACTATTTTCTATGCTTATATTTGTGCACTCAAAATTTCCATCGGATCTAAAGCTACCAACAGTCTTTATTTTCCCAGGACAGTCCCTATTTTAAGCAACATGTCCCGGTGTCTCCACAAGTGTTGCAAAATGTCACTTTTGTCCTGGTTTTTGCTTACTTTAAGTTGTCCCAGTTTTGTCCCTTTTTATGGCTGTGGGCAGAGCCTACAGACATTTTACATGTACAAAAGTAGTGACGTCATGTTTTCTGTCCGTGGAACTGACTGAAGGTGTAAATAGTCTCTTCCACCTTACCATCCTCCAAGCAATGTTTCTGCCCTCAAATAAATACACTTTGATGTTAGTCAATGGTTGCAGGGTACTATTTTCTTTCTTAAATGGGTGGTACAAGAACTGGAACCTGAGTAGTGGGAGGCAGCATTAGGGTTTTTTTTTGGAGTAAGATCCACCTCCGCCTCCACCCCAAACTTTTTTCTGATTCACATGGGAGGGGCATGAGATAGCTCTGTCATGCTGTAACAAGATGCACTAGTTTGGGTCCTTATCAGCCAACAGACATGCCTGTAAAGTGGAGAACAGAACAGAACACAACAGAAGATATTTAATGCCTTCAAATTGACTTAATAATCCTTTGGAACAAATGATTATCAGAGCCACCTGGGGCCTCAGAAGGAGACCTAGACACACATTCTAATTTACAGTAAGAGCCACATGTTTTTCTTAAACATTTTATATATGTATAGTTTATATATAATTTGTCTTTAGTAGTTTCAAAACTTTGAAAGCATTGGTGTTAGTAATGCATTTAGAAATACAATTTCTAATTGTCTTTACAGTTAAACATGCAGTTTCATGTCACAGCACATTTTTGGGGGTAGTTCAAATTATTTTAAACATGGGCACAGTACTTGGTAAATACAAACTTTGATGATAAAGTGTATTTTTTCTTTCAAGTTTGAGAAGTATGTAATATATATAAGTGTAACCGTGTTGTAAATGGTTAAGTAGGCAGTGGTTTAAGGCTCTGAGCTACAAACCTGGAGACCTGGGTTTGAATCCCACAGCCCCCACTTGCATACTGTGTGACCCTGCACAAACCACTTAACTTCCCTGTGCTCCCAGGTTACACCTGTAAACAAGCTTTCAGCTTAGTGTCTCTCCTGGTAAAAAAAAGTGCCTAGAATTTTTTTTTAATATAGTTGAGTTTATATGTGGTAAGTAGGTAGGGTATGATGTTTTGAACGTGGCAGTAGGATTTAGCATGTGCACTGCTTTAAAATCATTTCACAGTATTTTATACTTTCTTAAAAAGATACTCCACATTTGTGTGGGGGCTGTGGGATTCAAACCTAGATCTCCAGATTTGCAGAAAAAAGCCTTAAACTACTGTGCTATACTGCCTCCCTTGTTATGGAAGTCATCTGTTTTATGGTTCGTGGTGTTGGTGTAGTAAGCATTACTAACATACAAAAATGCCAGCAGAATAGGCCTAGCAGGCTTTCATGTCTGCTTCTTTGGTCAGTCCCCACCCTGGGAGCTGACCTTGCTGCCCCCCAACCTCTTGGGCTTCTCCCTTTCCAGTCCAGGGGAGAACTAGCTAACTGGGGTTTCTGTAAGACAACAGCTACTAGATAACTCTAACTCACTATTTTTATTTTCTGTGTGTGTCAGGTCCAGCTAGCAGGAGTGTTTCAATTTTAAAACTTTTAATTTTATCAAACTATACAAAAGCATAAAAGCACAGAAATTGCTCAGATCATCAATGCATCAATGCTATAATTAATACAAACTCCAGCTGTTTTCTTACAGACCACTCAGTTAGATTTCAAATATGTGCTAAGCTGTAAATGTAGGCATCAGCATTTTATAAGCAATTAGTGCTAATTAGCTATGTAAGAACATTTTAATTTTTTTTGTGGGGGCTGTGGGATTCAAACCCAGATCTAAGTGCCCAGATCATCAATGCTATAAAATGCTATAATTAACAGACTCTAGCTGTTTTCTTACAGAAACCCCACTCTGTTAGATTTCAAGTATTTGCTAAATTGTAAATGTAGGTATCAGCATTCTGTTAGTAGTTAGTGCTGATTGTGGTCTGTGACAAGATCATTTTTTTTACAAATGAAGTGTATGGTAGGAAGCTGAAAACAGACTTTGATGATAAAGTGTGTTTTTTCTTTTAAATTTGAGATGTATTAGAAAACATTGAACAAGAAAACAATTGGTGATTTTAAAAGCTATTCTGATCCAAGCTGACATAAAAAAAATCTGAACTGTTTTTACTTTATCATGGACACTAGAAATAGGATGTCAGCATTCACTCCATTAAATCTGTTTTTCAGGTTTTTTATAGCATCTTGCCAAGGCAATCTTCCCAGAATGCAATCTGTCATGGGGGAGGGGTTGAAATTGTTTTAATCATGAAGCATTGATGTTAGTATTGCATTTAGAAATACAATTTTAATTGTTTTTACAGTTAAACATGCAGTTTCATGTCACAGCACATTTTTGGGGGGGTTCAAATTATTTTAAACATGGACGCAGTACTTGGTAAATATAGACTTTGATGACAAAGTGTATTTTTTCTTTCAAGTTTGGGAAGTATGTATTATATATAAGTGTAACTGTGTTGTAAATGGTTACGAAGGCAGTGGTTTAAGGCTCTGAGCTACAAACCTGGAGACCTGGGTTTGAATCCCACAGCCCCCACTTGTATACTGTGTGACCCTACACAAATCACTTAACTTCCTTGTGCTTCCAGGTCACACCTATAAACAAGCTTTCAGTTTAGTGTCTCTCTCCTGGTTAAAAAAAAAGTGCATAGAATTATTTTTTTAATATAGTTGAGTTTATATGTGGTAAGTAGGTGGAGTATGATGTCTTGAATGTGGCAGTAGGATTTAGCATGTGCACTGCTTTAAAATAATTTCACAGTATTTTACACTTTCTTAAAAAGATACTCCACATTTGTGTGGGGGCTGAAACAATCATGGGATTCAAACCTAGATCTCCAGATTTGCAGAAAAAAGCCTTAAACTACTGTGCTATACTGCCTCCCTTGTTATGGAAGCCATCTGTTTTATGGTTCATGGTGTTGGTGTTGTAAGCATTACTAACATACAAAAATGCCAGCAGAATAGGCCTAGCAGGCTTTTGTGTCTGCTCATTTGGTCAGTCTCCACCCTGGGAGCTGACCTTGCTGCCCCCCACCCTCTTGGGCTTCTCCCTTCCCAGTCCAGGGGAGAGCTAGCTAACTGGGGTTTCTGTAAGACAACAGCTACTAGATAACTCTAACTCACTATTTTTATTTTCTGTGTGTGTCAGGTCTAGCTAGCAGGAGTGTTTCAATTTTAAAACTTTTAATTTTATCAAACTATACAAAAGCATACAAGCACAGAAATTGCTCAGATCATCAATGCTATAATTAATACAAACTCCAGCTGTTTTCTTACAGACCACTCAGTTAGATTTCAAGTATTTGCTAAGCTGTAAATATAGGCATCAGCATTCTATAAGCAATTAGTGCTAATTAGCTATGTAAGAACATTTTAATTATTTTTGTGGGGGCTGTGGGATTCAAACCCAGGACTAAGTACCCAGGTCATCAATGCTATAAAAATGTTATAATTAACAGACTCTAGCTGTTTTCTTACAGAAACCCCACTCAGTTAGATTTCAAGTATTTGCTAAATTGTAAATGCAGGTATCAGCATTCTGTTAGTAGTTAGTGCTGATTGTGGTCTGTGACAAGATCATTTTTTTACAAATGAAGTGTATGGTAGGAAGCTGAAAACAGACTTTGATGATAAAGTGTGTTTTTTCTTTTAAATTTGAGATGTATTAGAAAACATTGAACAAGAAAACAATTGGTGATTTTAAAAGCTATTCTGATCCAAGCTGACATAAAAAAAATCTGAACTGTTTTTTACTTTATCATGGACACTAGAAATAGGATGTCAGCATTCACTCCATTAAATCTGTTTTTCAGGTTTTTTATAGCATCTTGCCAAGGCAATCTTCCCAGAATGCAATCTGTCATGGGGGAGGGGTTGAAATGGTTTTAATCATGAAGCATTGGTGTTAGTAATGCATTTAGAAGTACAATTTTTAATTGTCTTTACAGTTAAACATGCAGTTTCATGTCAAGGCATATTTTTTGGGGGGTTCAAATTATTTTAAACATGGACACAGTACTTGGTAAATACAGACTTTGATGATAAAGTGTATTTTTTCTTTCAAGTTTGGGAAGTATGTATTATATATAAGTGTAACCATGTTGTAAATGGTTAAGTAGGCAGTGGTTTAAGGCTCTGAGCTACAAACCTGGAGACCTGGGTTTGACTCCCACAGCCCCCACTTGTATACTGTGTGACCCTGCACAAATCCTTAACTTCCTGTGCTCCCCAGGTCACACCTATAAACAAGCTTTCAGCTTAGTGTCTCTCCCTGGTAAAAAAAGTGCATAGAATTATTTTTTTTAATATAGTTGAGTTTATATGTGGTAAGTAGGTGGAGTATGATGTCTTGAATGTGGCAGTAGGATTTAGCATGTGCACTGCTTTAAAATCATTTCACAGTATTTTATACTTTCTTAAAAAGATACTGCACATTTGTGTAGGGGGTGTGGGATTCAAACCTAGATCTCCAGATTTGCAGAGAAGATCCTTAAACCTCTGTGCTCTACTGCCTCCCTAGTCATGGCAGTCATCTGTTTTATGGTTCATGATGTTGGTGTAGTAATCATACTAACATACAATACTGCCAGCAGAATAGGCCTAGTGGGCTTTCATGTCTGCTTCTTTGGTCAGTCCCCACCCTGGAAGCTGATCTTGCTACCCCCCCAACCTCTCGGGCTTCTCCCTTCCCAGTCCAGGGGAGAGCTGGTTAACTGGGGGTTCTGTAAGACAACAGCTACTAAATAGCTCTAATTCACTATTTTTATTTTCTGTGTGTGCCAGGTCTATCTAGCAGGAGTGTTTCAATTTTAAAACTTAATTTTATCAAACTATATACAACCATAAAAGCACAGAAACTGCCCAGATCATCAATGCTATAATTAATATAAACTCTAGCTGTTTTCTTACAGAAACCCCACTCAGTTAGATTTCAAGTATTTGCTAAGCTGTAAATGTAGGTATCAGCATTCTATAAGCAGTTAGTGCTAATTAGTTGTGTAAGAAAATTTTAATTTTTTTTGTGGGGGTTGTGAGATTCAAACCCAGATCTCCAGATTTGCAATTAAAGGAGTAGTCCACCCAGCATTTGCAAAAAACATATGTTATGCGGAATGTTTTGATATGTATGTTAAGTCCTAGTGTATTCTTCCTCCTGTCTGCTATTAGGAGTTTTTCCTAAATTAGCCTGCTAGCTGTATGGTGGTTTTACAACCCCTTGAGATCTCTATCACAAATAGGTTTATTGACTTTCTTTCTCCTATGATGCACGCTGCCTCATGTGACAATGATGTAGCCAGGCCCTTAGATTTGGCATGTGCACTACTTTGAGATCAGTTTAAAATCAGTTCACAACAGCAGAGCTTTGTGTTCTTATCCAGGGAGCAAGCTAACTGGGTTTCTGTAAAACAGCTACTAAATAGCTCTAATTCACTGTTTTTGTTTTCTATGTGCATCAGGTCTAGCTAGCAGCAGTATTTTAATTTAAACAATTTTAATTTTATCAAACTATACACAACCATAAAAGCACAGAAACTACCCAGATCATCAATGCTATAAAATGCTATAATTAACAGACTCTAGCTGTTTTCTTACAGAAACCCCACTCAGTTAGATTTCAAGTATTTGCTAAATTGTAAATGTATCAGCATTCTGTTAGTAGTTAGTGTAGATTGTGGTCTGTGACAAGATCATTTTTTTTTTACAAATGAAGTGTATGGTAGGAAGCTGCAGCTAGAAACAGGAAAATGCTTTAAAGTC
Source organism: Neoceratodus forsteri (assembly GCA_016271365.2). Taxonomy (NCBI): domain Eukaryota; kingdom Metazoa; phylum Chordata; order Ceratodontiformes; family Ceratodontidae; genus Neoceratodus; species Neoceratodus forsteri. The sequence goes on along the minus strand of CM057458.1, from coordinate 156,774,386 downwards.
CCCTTTTCTCCTGCCTGTGGTATGGCATGAAAGCAATAGGATGACAGTGACTATTCCAGCTACACATTTGATTCCATTTTACAATGGTTCACTGCACTACACATTTAGTGTATCAAACTTTTCAAATAATAAAACAAATATTCTCCAAATGAAATAACTCACACATACATATTTTTATACTTTATTAAAAAGACACTTCACATTTGCAACAAAAAACAAACAAAAAAATAAATGAAAGTCATGTCACAGAGCAAAATCAGCCCTAACTCCCAATTCCTTCTAGTAGAATGATGATACCTACATTTACGGTTTAGCAAATACTTGAGAGCTGAGTACATGTTCTGTAAGAAAACAGCTACAGTCTTTACTAATTATTGCACTGATAATCTGGGGCAATTTCTAAGCTTTCTATTGTTTTGTGTAGTTTGATAAAATAACATTTTAAAATGAAAATACTTACTACTGCTAGCTAGACCTGACACACACCGAAAACATAAATAATGAATTAGAGCTATTTAGCAGCTGTTTTCTGTGCACATGCTAAATCTGAAGGCTTGGCTACATCACTGTCACATGAGACAGGGTGCACCATAGGAAAAAGAAAGCCAATAAGCCTGATTGTGATGGAGATCCCCAAGGGTCGTAAAACTACCATACAGCTAGCAGGCTAATTTAGCAAAAACTTCTAATAGCAGACAGAGGGATGGACACATTAGGATTTAACATACATATCAAAACACTCTGCATGACATATGTTTTTTGCAAATTATGGGTGGACTACTCCTTTAAGAACCTTAAACCACTGTACTATACTGCCTCCCTAGTTACGGCAGTCATCTGTTTTATGGTTCATGATGTTGGTGTAGTAAGCATACTAACATACAAAAATGCCAGCAGAATAGGAATAGTGGGCTTTCGTGTCTGCTCGTCTGGTCAGCCCCACCCTGGAAGCTTACCTTGCTGCACCCCACCACCCTCTTGGGCTTCTCCCTTCCCAGTCCAGGGTATTCCCGCTTCATTGGACTTTGCTTCCACAACCCTTCCCCTGTACCTGTCCCACCCTCTCTTGAACCCCTCCACAGTCTCTGCCTCCACCAGCCCCCAGGCAGCACATTCTATGGTTCTACCACCCTCTCACTGAAGTAGCATCTCCTCTTTTCTCCCCTGAGTATCCCCCACCAGCTTCCACCCATGCACTCTAGTTGTCCCCCTCCTTCCTTCAGAGCACCATGACTTTGCCATCCTTGTTTACTCCTTCATGTACTTGAAGACCTCTATCATGTCCCCCCATCCCTTCTCTCTTCCAAAGTGTATATATTCAGCTCTTTGAACCTCCTCCCTTAGGTCCTTCCCCCAAGCCCCAGATAATTTTGGTTACCTTTCTCTGGACCTTCTCCAGGAGTTCAATGTCCCTCTTTAAGTGAGGCCTCCAAAACCGTATGCAGTAATCAAGGTGTGGCCTCACCAAGCAGTTATACAGAGGGAGTATCACTTCCCTCCTTCTGGAGTGATCCCCCTAGTGATGCATCCCAGCATCTTGGCCTTAGTCACTACCCTTCTACAAGTCTCTGAGTTGTTCATCTTGACATCCACCACCACCTCCAGGTCCCTCTCAGGTATACAACCATAGCAGCAGTACATTGCATAGCAGATATAAAATGTGAATAAGCAGGTCATACAACAGATGTGCTGTGCAGTTACTGAAGCAAGAAATGTATAGCTGTCATTTTTTATATCCTGTTCAAAATATGTTTTTGCACCTGTGGTGCCAAATGGCACAGTCGATGTGCAAAATCTCCTTTCAGCTAATGAACTGATAGTGTCACTGTGCATGCAGTGAGGTCACAAAAAGCCCATGCTGAAAACGTGGAGTGAAAATACCAAGAAACACCCAGGGCATTAGGGTTTCTGACCATAACACCCTGCACTGTAGGGACTGATAGACATCAGGGTGTGACTTGGGATTATCAATAGTAATGCTCATGCCTTTCCACCCCCACCTCCACCCTTCAGCCAGTGACAGGTATTGAGGTGTGCCTTTGACTCTTTAGCTCCAAAGATAACTCCATTCTCTTATGCTGTACCCATTTTAGCATATTTCTGTATAGAATGGGTTGAGTGTAAAGTTTGAAAACCCCAAGGCACACCTCGACTCTTGTCTGTGTCTGCAGGGTAGGGTGAGGTGAAATGGCATGAGTGTTATGGCCAGTGACCCAAAGGCACATGTCTGCGGGGGGGGTTGGGTTGGTGTCACTTCAGTACTTCACTGCCATTCCTATTCTGCCTGTCTGTCTGTGTCTCTCATTCTCTGTCTATATCTCTATGTAATTATCTATCTTTCTATTAATTGTATGTATCACTATTTTTACCTATTTCTAAAACAAACCTGCATATCACATTTGCCAGCAATCTGAGCACATACTTATGAAACTGCGCATATTTGTACTTCACTTCTGTGTAGACCTCATACTTTCCTAATATTCCCATTATCACACATAACTACCTTGCCCTTATCAAAAGTGCCCCCCTCTGAAAGTTAATATCACATTTTCTCTGACAGTCCATCAACATTACACCTGACTTCTGGACATCAACACATTGCTTAAATATATCTTACATCACCTCATGGATGAAACCCCTGTTTCTCTTAAAAAAAATAAATAAAAACAAATGTGTAAATCATCCCAAGGCTGAATATATGCCAGTCATTACTTTTTCATGTACTGCCACCTTCTGTACCATCATGGGGAATTGCATATGTTTCCCTTGATGCTTTGCATTATTGGGATATGTGCAATTGTGTTTTCTTTGGAATTTGTCTGTCTGGCCAATATCATCTGGGATAACACATACATCAGTGGCATTTACACTGGGAGGTTTTTGTAAGCTTCCAATTCCTTCCATTAAAATGTACACCTCCATATATTTTCCTAATAATGTGTATGCCTTCCTTAGAACAGAGACCAAAACAAATCTTACTACTTACAAATCATTGTGTTGTTTTTCCATACCTCCTTAACAATTTCACACAAATTCACTAATTTCATTATGCAGCCATGGTGGATCTGACCAGAATTTGTTTTTTGCTGACTGCTAGTCCATGAGTGACAGTTATTTCAGCACTACTGTGGCGCTGCTTAGGCTGGACAGCAGTTTGCAACTTCAATCCTTGTGCCTGTGTTGCACTGCAAGCATATCAGTCGGAGCACAGTAAAGCATATTCCTTCCTGTTAGATTAGACTCAGTAGTGGTGCAAACAAGCACATGTGGATGTTTGCCTACCAGCAGCTGAGAGGGACTCCAGGCAGAGAAGAGACTGACAGCAGTGAACTAAGGTACCCAAACCTGATCAGCAGTAGGGAAGTGTGTGAAAACTATCTGGTGTTGTGGTGGGAGTCACTGAAGTGAAGTTTGCTCAGCAAATGAGGTGAGTATAAGTGGGTTGGCTGGGACTGTCAAGAGGAGCAATACATGCAACTTGAATGTCTGATCACAATTTAACAGAGGTTTGCTTCTAATAAATCTTTCGGTACATCATGATTTGGAACTTGCTGCAGCAGAATGATGCATTGTTTTAATCTGGATGTTTGCTACTGGTGTTATTGTGGGGCGGCATGGCCAGAGCAAGCAGCAAAATTTTAATTGATTGTGTGCAGCATTGTCTGTGGTGGTGCCCATGGGAGTGACACGGTGGGGGTGGGGGGGCATGGTCAGGATGGACCATCCCAGTTTTAGGCCTCAGAAAGTTGGTAGCTTTAATCAGATCTAATAGATAATAAGTAAACCTTATACGGTATAGGATAAGATAATAAGAGAGTAAAAACTCAAACTTCCCTCTGAGCTGTTAGTAACGCTGCTGGTTCATTGTGAGGCTGATAAGAAAACTACCTGTATAGATCAGTCTCTGGGTACTATAAAACCTTTCTGAAGGGCTGTTGCCTCTTAGCCAGGTCCCGCACCACCTCAGGAGAAACCGCCGGACTCCACCGACAGTGGGCCTTCATCCACCTGAAGAGAGACAAAAAACAGCACCAGAAAAGAACTGAACAACAGCAGTTTTCATCAGGATTGTCTCATGAGAAGACAAATGATTAGACAATGGTGGCATACCTTTTATAATAAATTTGCAAGCAATGTCTCCCTACTTCTTTGATTTTCTTCACAAGCTCAGAGAGCATGTAGCAAACTCCGTCTCAACAGTCAGCCTCTGTCTGAACTCTGCTTGCTCTGTACAGTCTTTGGGATAGCTGTTTGGAATAAAAAAAATAATTTGGTTCATACGAAAAAGGATGTTTTTTTTTCATATGGGGGAATCCTTTTTTTGTAAGGAAAACATATTTTTTCATATGGCCGCCATCTTATTTCTGTCTAAAAAGAAATTTCAAAAGCCACAAAAATGACATCCTGGACACATACCAGCACATGTATATTGATCATTGGGACCCCGTTAGGTGGATTCTGCAATTAGTTTGTGGAAAAATTACACAGAAGTGTTTTATTTTACATTTATAAGTCCTTTTTCATGACCCAATTTTCTTCATTGGTATGCGCATATGAAAAAATAATTGGTCCATATGAAAAAGGATGGCTTCATGTGAAAAAAAAATTGGGATTTTGTTTTTTTATGACTTTTTTTCATGTGAAACCATTCTTTATTCATATGGATAAAAAAAAGTATACAAATAAGGATGCTTTCATATGAAAAAAGAACAGGAAAAAAACTAAGTCCAAATTCTTTTTTCATATGAAGGCATTTTTTTCATTCACACAAAAAAGATGCTCTCATACGAAAAAAGATTTTGGACTTATTTTTTTCCACGTTCTTTTTTTGCATGAAGAAATCCTTTTTCAAATGCTTTTTTGTTCATATGAAAAAAGAATGGAAACAATTTGAACTTATCTTTTTTCTACATTCTTTTTTCACACAAAGGCATCCTTTTTTGTATGCTTTTTTTGTTCATATGAGAAAAGTATGCCCTCATATGAAAAAATAATTTTTTAAGAATTCTTTTTTTGTATGAAGGCATCCTTTTTCGAATGGGTTTTTCATTTGATATGAAAAAGAATTACTACATACAAAAAAGTTTTTGGAGTTAGTTTTCTCTCTACATTTGAACTTCAACAAGCCATAACTTCCTCAATATTTGGACTTAAGGGACAATCTATATATCAAAACACAAGTCTTAATAAGTACTACAAGAACATGACACAGCTTCCCTTAAACATTTAAGGGCAATATAAAAAAGTATAAAAATGTATATTCCCATAGCATAACACTGGAAATTTAACAAGTCATACAATGAAGTAAAGAAATTGCTGTTTTGGCAGAAAAGGAAGTGCAGGGCCCTTTCGGCTGTGGGCTTCCACAGCAACATAGATGTATGCATCAATGGAGGGGTGGAAGTTCAGGGCCCAGAGAGCCCTGAGCTCTGCTACACAAATGAGAATACAAATATACTATCTCAAAAAGTAAGAAAATTCATTGCAAAAAATGTAATTAATGTACTAGCTAGGGTTGAAGTGACACAAGTAGGAAAATGTGGCATTAGGGTTTCCAACCCTATCACCCCACCCCCACCCTGCAGGCAGCAACAGGAAAAAAATTATGGTTTCACCTCTCTTGTGTTTTTGCAGATCAGGTGTGAGATGTGCCTTGGAGTTGTCAACCCTAATGCTCACCCCATTCCATCAGTAAATAAGGTGAGATGTGTACAGTATATGAGAAGGGAGTGAGCGCTAGGGTTGACAACCCCAAGGCACATCCCAAGCCTGATTTGCAAAAATGCAAGAGAGATGAAACTGTAATGTTTTTTCCTGTTGCTACCTGCAAGGTGGGGGTGGGGTGTTCAGGTTGGAAACCTTAATGCCACATTTCCCTATGTTTGTCTCTTTAACCCTAATTAGTGCAACTAAGTTGTTTTTACAATGAATAAATATATCCTATATCTCTTCTTCTATCTATCTATCTATCTATCTATCTATCTATCTATCTATCTATCTATCTATTTATCTATCTATCTAGCTATACACACACACACATACATACACACACACATATATATATATATATATATATATATATATATATATATATATATTCTCTGCAAAGACGTTTGGTTGCTGCACCATTAGGGTTCCAGTGACAAAAGTTGGAAAATGCAGCCATAGGGTTTCCAACCCTAACACCCCACCACCACCCTGGCTTTCCAACAGTACCACCCCATTCCCACCCTACATGCAGGAACAGGTGTGAGGACATCCTATTTGCCTTGGGGTTGCCAATACTTGAAGAAAGCAGCCTTATATATGTTGCCATGCCTCAAATGCCAGTTATAATAAAATGCACTGTCATTCTACCAACATTGGACAGAGGAGTCTAAGAGAACCAGGCCAGAACAGCTCATGGTCAGTCTGCCAGTATTCATCACTAGGAGGGACCCCAGTCTTTGGGAGACTCTACTCAGAGTGGATCTCAGTTGCCAACAGGGGTGGAAGTGATGATTTTTATCCTCATAACTAGTAGACTCTCAGGTTTGACTTATAAGTTAGGTTGTTAAATGGACTATATCAACTCCCCTTAGGACTCAAACTGTCCATTGCTTAAAAACATATTTTATAATTGTTCACATTCTGTAAAATGTGTTGATGCAGCTGGCAGTTTGATTATTCATTTTTTTCCTTTCTCAAACATGAAAAACAGACTGTTGGCCATACTGGTGTTATCACACCTAAATGTGTTTGTTTACATTCCTTCATCAACTCCCTCTGCATTTTCCTGGACTTGGAAGCACACCCCAATACAGTCTAGCCACTCAATATGCAGATGGAGGAGAGCAGACTATTGCATCATGAGTGGCTGCACTGTTTGGGAGTGTTTCTAATGTTCCAGAAGTAGGCAATAGGAGTACATCAAGGATTTGAAACAAAGCAAGGTTGGGTATATCTAGCATGCATTTCAGCTCCACTAAGAAAGGAGGCAGAGTAAGCAACCAGCAACACCAATGAATTTTAGAGAAGGTAAGCAATCATAAAATGTGGGTTTTCAACTACAAATAGTATGATGCAAAAAGAGTTGTAGTCCAGAAGGAAAGGTCAAAGTGGGATAAGAACCATTCACAATTTGAAAAAAAAAATATGCAAATTGGACTAAAGTTAGATTTCTGTATGCTCTTTCGTATAACAGCAGGACACAAGTGATCCAACAATGTTTAGGGGTTGCAAATGGGGTTTTTATTTAAGCATACACCAGCTGCAACTGTTAATGCCAAAGGTGTGTTTGACCAGCAGATAGATTTATATATCATATATAGTCTTCATGTTAGAGATTTGATATCCATGGTAGCAATGGTAGGAATGTTAGCATTCACTTGTAAGGATCTTGTTTAGTAATCTTCTTGTATTTACTTGCAAGGAAACTATGGAAGTTAGAAGAAAAAAATCATCTGAAGAAATGCTGTGGAGTAGTGGCTTCAGTGCCTACCAGGTCAGTTCACCATCTGCTATGTGGTGTATACTAAAACTGCACAATGCAGACAGCGGAGGTGGGAATAGCGACAGGGTGCAAAACTGCCAAATGGTCTATACATAGTTGTGCACCCTGTCATTGTTCCCTAGCAGAGGATAAGCTCTCTGCTGGGAGGAGGGTCCACCAAGCAGCTGCCATGGCTAGACAGGATGAGCCACAGGCCGCAATGGAGGAGGCACATCTGTGGACCAGGTATGGAATCCCAGTCCTAGATGCATGGAATCTTTCTTTTTTTCTCACTTTGTGCAAATTGCCGCTGGCAGTACATCATGCTGCATTGACAGAGCAGTATATTATGACCCCATGCCGCTTCAGTGACACAGTGCTAGTGCTGTAACCTACTAATATGGAGGTGACAATGTCTAAAAAGTGTAAATTTGTAAATGTATTTATTTATTTTTTATTTATTTAGTTTTTGTTGACCAGGTAAGTGCACTAGACAAATCTTGCCTATTTTCAGGCATGGCCTGCGGGAGGGGGATACAGATGAATGCCAACTGACCTTGAGCCAGATTAAGCTGTTGGTGGTATTTTTAGTGAATGAGGGAAATCTGGCCAAGACACCGGGGAAATTCCCCTACTCTTTTCGATAAATGCCATGGGATCTTTAACATCCACCTGAACTACCACCAATTCAGGCAGATGGGACTCAGTTTAACATCTCATCTGAAAAACGGCACCTCAGAAGTGCAGCACCCCTCTCATGCTGCCGTACAGTGTCAGTACTGGGATAGTAACCCAAGTGCCAGATGTGGGAACCGAACCCACAGCCCTCTGATCTCCCGGCCTCAGAGGCAAGTGTACTACCTACTGAGCCACTGACACTGCTTATCCTCGGGAGGGAACTTCAAAAATGCAGCATGAGTCCACAAAGTCTATAATGGATTGGTGCCTTTGTGCTTTATGTCAGATAGATAGTGGTGAGAAAACATACGAACCCAGGAGAAGCAAAATTCAGGAGCAGTGGAAAAGAATCTGGTTATAGAGTTATTGCAGAAAATATCTTTCAGTTTGAAAAGTTAGGCTGTGTACCATTGGGCGCTGACACAACAAGACATGATGACGACAACAGCATAGAAATGGCATCCCAAGTAAATAAGCCAGTGTAGCATAAAAGTTGCAGAAATGGGTTAGACACAAAAGCTGTAATGTGCTCAGAAAAGGAAAGCAAATGCAGACAAAGAACCTGAACATAGTCCAGGCAAAACAAGAATGAGTGCAGGTTGGGAACCTTTGTCAAGAACAGGCAAATGTTTTTATTTGCTGTGGCAGTGATGAAAGTAGAGAATGCCTGCACGGTGCATGCACAGTAGCAATAAGTCATCGAGTTTGCGAATATGCACAAATGTTGCAAAACAAAAAGTTATTAGGAAAGTTGCCTGAATACAATAAGCATGCTTTGGATGCCGGATATCACCTCAGTTGTATGATTGCTTTGCACAATCCGGTTAGACAACACAAAGCTTGAGGAATGTGACAAGGAACAGAAAATACATTAGAGGGAATAGTTTTAGGTCAGCACTGTAAGCCGCTGTCATACTTAGAAGAGCATAGAGATAATGAAATAATTCCTGTGTTCAAACTGTCAGATTTAGGGAAGTTGTATCAGTGCAGATTCCAGAAATTGGATCCAAGTTTCTCTGGAAAAGTCAATACAATAAGACTGAAGGAGAGCTTCCTGGGGATGATTCCAGAGTTAAGAGCACAAACTCAAGGAAGAGATGTAGTACTGATGTTTAATGCAGACATTGGTGAGATTAAGCTTGCATGTTCTCGTGATTCTGATGACAATGCCATTCACTTGCTCCATGCTGCTCAGATTGTTAGAAAAGAACTTCTTTCCAAAGGCTACTCATTTGATAGGTCTTTTCGACCTGGGTATGAACAAAATGTAGTTCCACAAAGTCTTCTTGCTCTAGTAAGAATGATATTACATATCCCCAGTATTATAGATCAAAAGAAGCAAAATATACTAAGATGAAAATAGCCTTATCAGTGTTAGAGTTACTAATGCTTAACACAAAGAAGGCATTAAGGGAAGCATCTAGATCAGCAGTTCATCAATTCCAATCGCGGGAAACATCACTTGCAGTTTCTTTATTTTTTAAATTCTCGGATTACAACACCTTTGAACCAGAGGTTCTTTTACAAAGGTTCCACGTCAGATTAAAGTAGTACAATACAAAACAGGATCACATTGAAAAACATTGTAAGAGGGTTACAGAACAACAGATTTGCACAATTTTACATGGGTAACAGGTAGGTACAAACAAGAAGAGTTGGCTTATTGATGGTTTATTCTAAAACTAGACAAAGGGAGTTGATTGATAAACTCTGGAAGCAAGGACTATGTGTTTCATATGAAAAAAACACTAGAAATATTTACTAATCTGGCAAACTGTGTATGTGTACGTTTTGATCATGGCCTGTGTTTGCCCTCCCACCTCGAAAAGGAATGTGTTTACAGTGTGGGCTGTTGACAATATAGATCGCAATCCCTCAGCTAGGACAGCAAAGGATTATTTCCTTGGTACAACCATTTCCATGAGTCAGTTTCCAACAGCAGACAATCTGGGCACAGATAGAGACATTGTATCCATCAACCCAGGAATTGTCCACAGAAGAACCATAGATCCTTTGCCTGCAGAATATTCTGAAATACACTTCAGTACTATCCACTATGCACTTCAGAGCCTACTGTCCCAGTTGTGAAGGGTCCAGTAAAAGCAGAGTCGTCCATGGTACTTACCTCCAGAGAGAAAGAGAACGTCTGGCTTAGTTGTTTGGCAGAACTGCTGGAGAAAGAGAGGCTTGATACTGGGGACTTTGTTTCATGGGCAGTTTACCATGAAAACAGACAGCCATCTCTTTCTCGACCTGTGTCACCCATTGTGCTCAATCCTCTGTTTATAGTGCAAGCTCATTCTACAGCTATGCTTTTGCATGCCATGAATCTGGTACAGAAGGCCACACAACATGTCAACAGAGACCAGATACCTGTCATAACCATGGACCAGCCATTGTTTTCTATAGGAAAGCAAATCCAGTGGAGTTGGCATGTGACCCATGGTGAGAAAAAATATGTGGTGATGATGGGAAGCCTTCACATAGAGATAAATGTGCTCAGCCACTTAGGAGACTGGCTAAATGGCACTGGATGGACCGGTGTTCTTGTGCAGGCTGACATCACTACCTCTGGAAGGGCTGATGTCATACTGAAAGGATCCCATGTCATCAGGACCAGATATGATCACCAGGTAACAGCAGCAGCACTACACCTACTCAGATGCTCAGCATATGCTGAACATACTGCAGAATCACTTGAAGCAAATGAAACACCACTCAACTTCAGCATTTGGTGTTGACACAAATGTGATCAGAATCCTCAGTTCTTGTACTAGTCTATGATACTAGACCTTGAGTTGCTTGCCATGCAATTTGTGTGTTCCTTACATGATGGAGACTTCAAGCTCTATGTCCAATGTCTTGGTGAGTTAGTATGATGAATGTTTGCCCTTGATCACACAAACTATCCTAAGTGGCTTCCCATTCATTTAAGAGATATGGTCCAGTTGCCAGCTAGGAACCCATCAATCTGTGTAGTGTTCATAAGAGGTCATTTTGTTGTCCAGAAATCTGGTCATGTTTTTTCCACTATGGCCATTGACCAGGCTCATGAACAAATGAATGAAAAGATTAAGGGTGATGGTGGTGTGACTGGCTTGACAGAGAACCTCACTGCATTACTTTGGTGGATTACTGCTGGTCCAGAGGTTCAAAGGATTATAGAAGAGTTTGAATCCAGCTTCATAGCTTCTGATAAAAGTACAGCTACCTAGCACCATGGGCAGGTGCCTGGAGTTCAAATGGAATTTGTAGAAACGTTAAAGCAATGGTCTCCACAATTCAGGAAATGGGCAACCGATTCACAGAGGACAGTCAGAATTCGACTACTTTGGGCACAAAGCATGTCATAAGCCAAGATGTTGTCAACACTATTAAGACTGTCAAAGCAACTTGACAAAAACAGTTTGATGCATTTGTTGAAGGAAGACTTGTGCAGTGCTCCACTCCAATCACTAATATCATCCCCAAGAACAAATTGTCACTGTTTAGCAATCCATCACCAAAGAAGCAGTCAAGGATTGCACACCTGATCACAGCTCTCAAGAATAACTGTGAACTGTTTGGCAGGATGTATGTACCATGCCAATCTAGAAATGGGGATATGGATGACTTCTTCAAGCATGAGAATCAATCTACCCCACCAGCCTTGTCTGATAGGAGCATATTGAGAGCATGCACACAGTCTGATACTGTGACTTGCCTTGAAACATGTGCTCCATCTTCAAATATTGCTCCAAATGTCATTGCTAAAATCCTTGAATGGCTCTGCTGTTATTCATATGTTGTCACCCAAAGGTTGTTAGACCTTTCCTGACTATGCAGACACGGTATTTATATCACATATCCTCATGCAGTTGGAGTCTGTGAATCATTTAGACATTGTGTGGGACCACTACCCTGCTCACAGTTTTAAAAATTCAACCAGGCAGAAAAGGAGAGATGGACACAATGCTGTAATAAGAATCTACACCAATTCCCAAAAAAATGGCACCATTTTCTTCAAGTAGATGGGAATAAGACAGAACTGTACAACTTGCTGGCAAAATACATTTCTACCCTGTCTATCGAAGGAAAGGAGGTATGCAGTACACAAAACACATGGATGGTTTTCTCACATGAAAGCACACTGGTCCAGACTGGTACCATGCGATAAGGAAGCAGATAACAGGATTCTTTTACACACTCGTCACTGCACAAACCAAGGTCATTGCAAAATCATGATCAGGACAGTTGACACAGATGTGGTAGTCCTTGCAGTAGCAGTATTTCAGTCTCTTCCTCTGGATGAATTATGGCTGGCCTTTGCAGTAAAACAGCACTAAATGTACTGTATATATCAGCTCATGGAATTGCATAAAATATCAGAGATCAGAAATCAAAGGCTTTACTATTCTTCCATGCCTTTACGGGGTGTGATACTGTGTCAGTGTTTAGTGGTATAGGGAAGAAGACAGCTTGGGAAATATGGAGAGCTTTTCCTTCTGTTACAGAAGCTTTTCTCAACCTGTCCCATGCAACCACGTCTATTTCCGAGGAGATAATGAAAGGGCTTAAGATCTTTGTTGTTCTCCTCTATGACAGAATCAGTGAGTACCAACATGTAAACCAGGCAAGGAAGCACATGTTTGCAAAAGGAAGACAGCTAGAACACATCCCTTCATCTCAGTCTGCTTTAGTGGAGCACACAAAAAGAGCTGCATATCAAGGAGGTCATTGTTTGGGGAAAACAGTAGTGGCACAGCAAGAACTGCCAAGCCCAGCTAGATGGCGTTAGATACTAGACAGTGAGAAAGACTGGATCCCCATTTGAACCAGTCCTTCTGGAGGCAGCTAAATCATGCAAAGAGGTGATCAAATGTGGTTGCAGAAAGGCTTGCAGATCACCACACAAATGTTTTAATGCCTCATTTATTCATTTAATCGATTTCGATTGTATCGACAATGAACTCTCGCAGTTTGGACAACACTTTCTCCAGTTAATGACATCTCTGGGCCTTACACAGATAGTTACCACTGCTACCCATAAACATGGTTACTCTCTTGACCTAATCTTCCTCCTGGGGATTGAGGCTTCTGATTTGGGGGTGGAACCAGTTGGATGATCTGATCCCTACACCGTGGGGTTTAGTTTTAGCACTCCCCTTTGTAGGCCTGCCCCTGTGGGGGTGGTGAGGTACTGCCCTTTACAAGGTATAAGCTCTGAAGGCCTGGTGGTGGTACTGGACCTATCGTCCCACTCAGTGGCAAGCAGTGATCCAGAAACCCTTGTGGCAGCCTATTACTCAGCCTTCTTGGTGGCTCTGGATGTCATTGCTCCTGTCTGCGTTCATCTGCTCTCCCTTCGCCCTCAGTCCCCATGGTTTGATGGGACTTTGAGGGAGATGCAGCGATTAGGACAACCATGACTGGGATGTAAACATACCAGGATACACTATCTACAGGAGGGACAGGGAGGGTAAAAGAGGAGGAGGAGTAGCTCTTTACATAAGGGAAGGAATCAAAGCAACAGAACAAAAGTGTAAACAGGGAGGAGAAGAAGCAATGTGGATAAATTTGGAGACCGGCAATGGCACCACAATCCGCACAGGGGTTGTATACAGACCCCATTCTCAGGGGGAGGAAATGGACAAGGAAATGATAGAAAGTATACTTAGTATGGCAGAAAAAGGGGAGATATTGCTGATGGGTGATCTGAATATGCCAGATGTTAACTGGAGTGCAGTTGCAGCAGCCACTTCTAAGAGTGGGGTTATTCTAGATGCCCTACAGGGGGCATGCCTTAGACAACTAGTATTGGAGCCCACTCGAGAGGGAACAATCTTAGACCTGGTTCTCTCAAATGGAGATGAAGAGAGGATCACAGATGTAGAAGTGGGTAGCCATCTGGGAACTAGCGACCATCGAACAGTATGGTTCACAATAAACACAGCAATAGAGTCAAGCCTTACAAAGACAAAGGTACTGGATTTTAGGAGGGCTGACTTTGTCAAAATGGGTGAGTGCCTAAGGAATGCACTAGCAAATGGGCAGGAAGGAGGGGTGGAAGAACAATGGGGAATAATAAAAACTGCCATCACAGAAGTAACAAGCCTTTGTGTAAAGCAAATAAACAAAATGAAACGACGTAAGAAACCACTATGGTTCTCAAAGGAAGTGGCAGTGAAGGTTCAAGAGAAAAAGAAAGCATTCAGGAAGTACAAGGAATCACAGAAGGAACAGGACGGAGAATTGTATCAGTTAAAGCAAAAGGAAGCTGGGAAGGCAGTCAGAACAGCAAAGGCCCAAACCGAGGAAAAGATAGCCAACTCAGTTAAGAAGGGAGATAAAACCTTTTAAAGGTACATCAGGGAGCCGAGTAAGACCAAGGAAGGGATAGTGAGGCTTAGTAAAGGGAGGGAGGGTGGGCAGAGGGTGACTGTGAAAAGGCAGAGATACTAAACAAATATTTTGCTCAGTATTTACAAAGGAAGAGGGGGACGTACCTAAAACAAACAGTAGAAACACTCTGGATACAGAAGTTGATACCAGCCCATTTACAGAAGAAAGGGTTCTGAAAGAACTCTTAAAACTGAAGGTGGACAAAGCAATGGGGCCTGATGGGATTCATCCCAGAATTCTAAAAGAACTAAGGGTAGAACTAGTGACACCACTGACTACCCTCTTTAACAAATCATGGGAGGATGGGGTGGTACCCGAGGACTGGAGGAGGGCAGATGTGATTCCCCTTCACAAAAGTGGGAGCAAGGCAGAAGCAGGAAACTACAGACCTGTTAGTTTAACCTCAGTGGTAGGGAAAATGATGGAATCACTTCTGAAGGAAAGAATTGTTGAGTATCTAGAGGCCAGAGGGGCACATGACCCAAGGCAGCATGGATGCACAGCGGGAAGGTCATGCCAAACAAATCTGATAGATTTCTTTGACTGGGTGACCAAAGTAGTTGATCAGGGAGGGGCTGTGGACATGGTCTACCTAGACTTTAGCAGGGCATTTGACACAGTCCCACACAAAAGATTAATATACAAGTTAGCCAGCCTGGGAGTGGGTCCCAAGATGACAGCCTGGGTAAAGAATTGGCTGGAGAATAGGACACAGAGAGTAATAGTAAATGGAGTCCACTCTGAAAAAGGGGGTTAGTAGTGGGCACCGCAGGGTTCAGTATTAGACCGGTCCTCTTCAATGTCTTTATGCGACATTGCAGAGGGACTGGAAGGAAAGTATGTCTCTTTGCAGATGACACAAAGATCTGCAACAAAGTTGATGCACAAGGTGGAGTGGAAAGGATGAGAAGGGACTTGGCAAGGTTAGAGGAATGGTCAAATGTATGGCAGCTTAGATTCAATGCTAAGAAGTGCAAGGTAATGCACCTGGGAAACAAAAACCCAGGGGAAGAGTACACAATGGGGGGTGAGATACTAACAACAACAGAAATGGAAAGGGACCTGGAGGTAGTCATAACAGATGACCTAAAGGTGGGAAAGCAATGTGAGAGGGCAGCAAGGAGGGCTGGGGGGATACTGGGATGCATAGGAAGAGGCATCACCAGTAGAAAACAGGAAGTTATTATTCCTCTGTACAGACAGCTAGTGAGACCCCATCTGGAGTACTACGTGCAGTTCTGGAGACCCAATCTCCGCAAAGACATAGACAGGATGGAAGCTGTCCAGAGGAGGGCAACTAAAATGGTGCAGGGTCTGCACCGGAAGACATATGAAGAGAGACTTAAGGAGCTTAATATGTATAGCCTCGAGGAAAGGAGGGAGAGGGGGGACATGATAGAAACTTTCAAGTACCTCAAGGGAATCAACAAAGTCCAAGAGGGTAGCATCTTTCAAAAAAAGAGGTGTGCAAGAACAAGGGGCACAATTTGAAGATAGAAGGGGGCTCAGAGGTAATTTAAGGAAGTATTTTTTCACAGAGAGGGTTGTGGATGTATGGAACGGCCTTCCAGAGGAGGTTGTGGAGTCAAAAACAGTGGTGGAATTCAAGCATGCATGGGACAGTCATAAGGAAATTCTAGGGGGTGGGGGTAGGAAGAAGTAGGCTGCTGGTTAACTAGGACCTGCAGCTTATCCATCAGGTAGGGAAATGGGCAGACTGGGTGGGCCAAGCGGTCCTTATCTGCCGTCAAATTCTATGTTTCTATGTTTTTATGTTTCTATGTAGAGTGTTGCTGGTGGAAATCCGCCCTTGATGCCGACCGCCTTAGATTGACGGATCATTATCAAGTCTATCAATCCACAATCACCCGTAAGAAGGCAAGGTTCCTGTCCAGGGAGATTGTGACTGCTCAGAATCGACCAACTCAGCTTTTTCGAATGGTAGACAGACTGTGAAACCCAGCCTGTCTACAAGTTTGAAAAGCCTTTTCGCAAATACAGTGCGATGAACTTGCTCGATTCTTTGTGTCTAAGGTGGCTGACATCAGGGCGGTACTCTAACAGCACACTCTAGAGGTGTTGCTGTAGATTGGGTCGAGGCCACTACTTCTCAGCTTTCATGGAGTACCTTTGACCGACCGTAGTTCATGAATGTCATGCAGATTGTCCAGGGTGCTCACCCTACGTGCTGTAGTTTGGATCCAGGACTAACTTCCTTGATTTTGGGTTGTATTGATTCCAACGGTTTGGTCCTAGCACGGATAAACTGGTGCTCCTTGGAAACAGGTGAGTTTCCTAACTCCCTGAAGGAGGCGGTGGTAACACCCCTCTTAAAGAAAGCTTCTTTGGACCCAGACTGCCATGCAAACTACAGACCAATCTCTAACCTTCCCTTTCTAGGGAAGGTGATTGAGAAAGTAGTGGCTGTGCAGCTGGAGAACCATTTGACCACATATGACATCTATGAACCCCTTCAGTCCAGATTTCAAAAGATACATAGTACTGAGACAGCGTTGGTTCGGGTGCTCAATGATCTCCTGATGGCTAGAGATCGGAAAAACCATTCCATCTTCGTTGTTCTTGATCTCTTGTCAGCATTTGATACTGAGGGCCTTGGGGTTCTGCTTGACCTCCTGAGGTTCATCTGTGGATTGTCAGGTATGGTCCTCAGGTGGTTCATATCTTTCCTCACTGGAGGAACTCAGAGAATGCTGTCCGGGGTTTATTCCTCGGACCCAGCTTCTCTGTCTTGTGGGGTCCCTCAGGGTTCAGTGCTGTCCCCATGTTGTTCGCAGTGTACATGCTGCCCTCAGAGACATTGTAAGAAGGTATGGGCTGAGGTTTCATTGCTATGCTGATGATACCCAGCTCTACCTTTCTTTTGCACCCAACCAAGATGGAGCTCTCTCAGTCTTCAATAGCTGTCTCACAGAAATCCAGGAGTGGATGGATTCCAGTTGGCTAAAGTTGAACTTGGAAAAGACTGAGGTGTTGGTTGTGGACCCGGCACACTGGATAGGGGTTTGGGGGTGGGTTCTCCCTCAGGACTCTTTCTTGGGGGTGTATCACTCCCAACCTCTGATCGGGTGCGAAACATGGGGGTAATTTTTGACAAAGGGCTGACTCTGCATTCGCAGGTGTTGGCTTTCATCAGATCCTCCTTTTACCATCTTAGGAATATCTCCAGGATTAAACACCTTGTTCCATCCGGCGATCTTCCTATACTGATCCATGCCTTTGTGTCCTCATGCCTTGATTACTGCAACTCCCTTTATCTAGGGCTATCTGGGGTGGAAATCTGCCACTTGCAGCTAGTGCAGAATGCTGCAGTGCGGCTTTTGATAGGAACTTCTAGATCCTGTCATATTATGCCGGTGCTGCGCTGACTGCACTGGCTGCCGTACAGTGGCAGATCACCTTTAAAGTCAGTCTTCTGACTTTTAAAGCCCTACGTGGACTAGGCCCAGACTACCTGAAAGAGCGTCTGGTCTCCCACTGCCCTGGACGATTACTCCGCTCAGCTGACAAGGGGTTGCTAGAGATTCCAAAGGTGTGCTTGAAATCTTCTGGGGCCTGTCAGCCCCAACCCTCTGGAATTCTCTACCCTGTCGGATACGGGAGTGCATGAAACTGAGGAAACACTAGCACGAACAGTAAAAGAAGGTGACAAGACTTTCTATAGATACATTAGGGAAAGGAGAAAGTCCAGAGGGGGTATTGCTAAGCTTAATGGAGAAAAGGGAGTATGTGAGGAGGAGGACCCTGTAAAGGCATCTATCTTAAATAGATACTTTTGCTCAGTATTTACTGAAGAGAAGGTAGGGCAGGGCCCACAGCTCAGCATCATGGACACAGGGGGAGGAGTGAGCACTACTTCCTTCACAAAAGAAAGGGGCCTACAAGAGCCTGCTAAGCTCAGGGTGGATAAGGCAATGGGACCTGATGGCATACATCTCAGTGCATTAGGAGCTAAAGGTGGAACTAGCAGAGCCATTAGCAGAACTGTTTAGTGAGTCTCTGAGCACAGGAGAGGTCCCAGAAGACTGGAGAAGGGCTCATGTGATCCCGCTCCACAAGAGTGGTAGCAGGGAGGAGGCAGGGAACTACAGACCAGTCAGTCTTACCTCAGTAGTGGGCAAAATTATGGAGGCACTCCTTAAGGAAAGGATAGTGCAACACCTGGAATCCATAGGGGCACAGGATCCAAGACAGCATGGGTTTACAAAAGGAAGGTCCTGTCAAACTAATCTCATAGATTTCTTTGACTGGGTAACCAGAGTGGTGGACCAAGGGGGAGCAGTTGATGTCGCCTACCTTGACTTCAGCAAAGCTTTTCGACACTGTTCCACATAGAAGATTGATAAATAAGCTGGGTAGGCTCGGGTGGGTCAGAAGTTGGTCAACTGGGTGGCAAACTGGTTGACGGGCAGAAAACAGAAGTGGTGGTAAATGGTATACAGTCAGAAGAGATGCAAGTCACAAGTGGGTACCTCAGGATCAGTTCTGGGGCCAGTCCTCTTCAACATCTTCATTAGTGACTTTGCAGATGGACTAGAGGTAAGGCTTGTCTGTTTGCAGATGACACCAAGATCTGCAACAGAGTAGATGATCCAGATGGGGTGGGCAGAATGAGAAGAGATCTGGATAAACTAGCAAATGGTCAGAAGAGTGGCAACTGGATTTAATGCAAAGAAGTATAAAATCATGCACATAGGGAAGAGAAACCCTGAAGCCACCTATAGGCTGGGAGGAGTTGCTAGCAGTCACAAAGGAAGAAAGAGACTTGGGCATCATTATCACTGATGACCTGAAATCATCAAGCAGACCTCTAAAGCAGTAAGTGTAAGGCTAGAGGGTGTTAGGGTGTATTAGTAGGGTATCACAAGTCGCAAGAGGAGGTAATAACCCTCTTACAAGACACTGGTTAGACCCCATCTGGAGTACTGCGTGCAGTATTGGAGGCCACACCTTCACAAGGACATTAACCAAATTGAGGCAGTCCAGAGAAGGGCAACCAAAATGGTGCAGGGACTGCATCAGAAGACATATGAGGACAGATTTACAGAGCTCAATATGTATACCCTTGAGCAAAGGAGGGAGAGAGGTGATATGATTGAGGCATTCAAACACCTTAAGGGCATTAACAAGGTGAAAGAGTCTAACACGTTTAAATATAAGAAAAATAACAGGACAAGAGGAGACAGCATGAGATTAGAGGGGGGCCGATTAAGGGGGAATGTGAGGAAATTCTTTTTCACAGAAAGGGTGGTGGATGCATGGAATGGCTTACCACAAGAAGTGGTGGCTATGAATACGGTGCAGGGCTTCAAACAGGCATGGGATAGGCATAAGGGAGCAATACAAATGACTATGAATAGATAGGCCACTGACAAAGCAAAGGCCGATGGCACATTTATAAGGTAGAAAAAGAAATGGGCAGACTCGATGGGCCTTGCGGTCCTTTTCTGCAGTCAATTTCTATGTTTTTATGTTTCTATGACCATGGAGGGATTTAAACAAGCCTTGAAAACACATCTGTGGGTTCAAGCTTTTGGTGAATAGATAATTTTACTGCTGGTTTTTATTTATATTATTTTAATGATCTGGATGTTTGATGTGCTCTTTTACATCTGTGAGACGCCTTGATAATTTTGAAAGGCGCCCTAAAAATAAAGTTATTATTATTATTTCAAAAGTTTTACCAGGAGAGACATACTGAGCTGTAAACAACTCAGTTTCAGAAGCGTCCTGGGGGAGAGGGGAGGGGGAGAATATACATATCCATACAGAATAATAAAATATTTACAGAGTTTAAATACACACTTAATTACAATATACCATAAATTAAGCATTGAATATTATACATTGAAGGTTCAGAGCATATACAAAGGATTATTTACAGAAATGCAGAGACAGCAGTAAATAACATTTGCCTTCAAGAACAAGGAAGTGGAACCAACGGAGGGTATAGCATCCAAAGGGTAGTCCAACAAGGGGAGAAGAGAGAGAGGGGGAGAAAGGAGAAGCCAGAACAGTGGGAGGGAGACTGGGTGGCAGGGGAAAGTCCAGAGTTTGGGGGGTAAGGAAAAGGAAGGGATGGATGGAGAGGTAGCAGGATGGGGGAGGATGGAGGGGGGGAGGTGGGGAGGTGGAGAGGGAGATCTGATGAAAAACAGAATGAGGGAGACAAGGGAGGAGAAAAGCCATGAATGAGGGAGAGTGTATGGGGCAGTTACAGGAGGGGTAGTCAGGGGCAGTTACAGGAGGGGAGGAGTATTCGTGTATAAGACTGGAGAAGGAGTGAATAGAGGTGACAGAGCAGATAGAGACAGGGAAGGAATTCCAGAGTTTAGGAAGGCGGAAGAAGAAAGCAGCTTGCCCAGCCAAAGTCTGCCTGGACGGGAAAGTTAGAGAGCGGCGGTTAGAGTTATGGAGAGAGTAGGAGGGGTTTGAAGGGAAAGAGAGAAGAGAAGTAAGATAGGATGAGAGAGAGCTCAGCCAGTACTTAGCAGTAAGGGAAGAGCCATGAACAAGCCATCTGGCTTCAAAGGAGGGAAGGGAGAGAGAGGTGTAGAGGTGGCAGTGGTAGCATGGAGTGGCGGCAATCCAAGGCAAACCTACAGAAGTAGAGTGGATCCAGTCTGGCCAGGGTAGACTTGGGTGCACTAGCAGTGGGCCTGCAGAGGGATGCACTCACAGTTCCTATACAGCGCACCAAGTTTAGGGTGTAGCTTTTTGTGTAAGGAGTCCACATGAGCAGAGTAGTCTAGGTGGCTGTCAAGCCACACCCCTAGGTACTTGAAAGTTGTGACGTTTTCAAGGATAGTCCTATCCAGAGTGTGGTAGGAGGACAGGGCTGGCAGGTTAGAAAGTTTTTAGCTGGTACCAAATGTCATAGAGCTAGGTTTTTTTAGCATTTAAAGAAAGCGGATTGGAACAGAACCAGTGCTGGATATTGGTGAATGCCAGTTTTTCGGATCAGCAAGGGAGGAGCCTGAGGCAAATATACAGTGTCATCAGCATACATGTGCATGGATGCAGATGTACCGGCAGAGGGGACAGTATTTAGAAAGATGGAGAAGAGGATGGGTCCGACCACTGAGCCGTGTGGGATGCCACTGAGGATGGGGGGAGGGTACAGGGAGTTGCCAATTTTAACAGTTTGTGTTCTGCCCATGAGGTAGGAAAGGAACCAATCTGTGGCTTGGAAGGAGAGCCCAGCAGCAGAGAGCTTGGCTAGAAGGAGGGTTGGACTACAGAGTCAAAGGCTTTGGCCAGATAAACGAAGATAGCAGTGGTGAACAGGTCCTGGTCTATACCAGTCAGGATGGCGTCAGTGAGCCTGAGGAGGGAGGTGGATGCGGAGTGAGATTTGTGGAAACCAGACTGGAAAGGGGTGAGAAAAGAGGAAGAGTCAAGAAATGTAGAGAGTTGTGAGAGTACTACATGCTCTTGGAGTTTAGCAAGGGTAGGGAGAAGAGAGATGAGGTGGCAGTTGCCCGGAGCGGACGGGAATGACAGTGGCTAATTTCCAGGAAATAGGAACAGAAGTCAGGGAGAAAGAAAGGTTGAGGAGTAATGAAAGAGGGTGGCAAATAGCATAAGCAGAGAGGTGCAGAAGCTTAGGGTCCAGCCCATCTGGACTAGTACCCTTAGTAGGGTTTAGAGCTAGTACGACTTTAAGAGCATTGACAGGTGAGACAGTGGAGAAGGAGACGGAGGAGGATACAGGGTGCTGACTTGGGGGGAAAGGAGGTGGGGGAAGGGGAGGAGAGGAGGGTGGAGACACAGGTGGTAAAGACGTTGTTAAATTCAACAATAACAGAAGAGGGTTCAGGGATGGTGGCCCCACTCACCTTGAGGGCAGGGGCGGTAGACTGGGTAGGAGGGGAGAAAAGGGAGTGAATGACCTTCCAAAACTTAGATGGGTGGTTAATATTGTTTTGGAAGGTGAAGGAAAAATAATCTGCCTTAGCGAGTTTAGTGGCCCTGGTGCAGGTATTGCATAAAGCTTGACATCTATGGTATTCAGCAGGGGACCCAGAGGATTTGTGAACCTTCTAGGACCCATCACATGCCAGCAGGCAGGCTAATAGCTTGGCAGAGATTCAGATGACAGCCTTGGACCATAGTTTTCTTAAACATGGCATGGCGATCCCAGATGGACATGAAGCATGTTAAGAAGAAATTTAGCACCAAGTCCATGGAGTTGGCAGCGAAGATAGGTGACCAGTCTGTAGCTACAAGATCATTTCCATGTACTGATCTGTGTGCTTGTGCAGGATCATGCTACAGAGACAATGATAGTGATAACTAAGTATTTTGGTAATTTCTGTAAACAAGCATGAGAAGTTTAATTTCATTCATCCCTTTACTGCAATAGGTATAGTTATGGGGAGCATTTTCTCCCCTAGGGAAACCCGGTTATAATTTTCCGTTATAACCTGTGGATCATATTGGCAAACATGCACTGGGTTTCCAATGCTCCACGCATGCTCCTGCCTCTGCTTTCTCCACTGACCTGGCACCAGACACTGCGCCAGTAGACTGGACACTGCCAGTATCACTTGGTGATAAGTCAATAAAAAATAGAAACTTGCCTCTCAACTGTTTAACTCCTAATGTAATCCTTGCTCAGCTAAACCTTAAAAAAAGAAGAAAGGTTTCAGCAGCCACTTGTCTGCAGACCACAGACTGTGCTTTCACCACACTGGACCGTGGCTGTTTTATGTTATATACTCGCTGTGACGAGAAAATGCTCCCCAGCAATTATATAAAATAAAACATTGGGTGGTGTGTTTAATTCGAGATTTTACACACACCTCTCAGTGTTGAATGCTTAAATAAACCCCTCAAGCTTCGCTCTTGGGGTTTATGTAGCATCCAACACCTAAGGGTGTGTAAAATCTCATTAAACACACTAGCCCATGCATTATTGTATGTTTAATATTGAAATGTTGTAACCTGATTACTTGCAATCACAGAATCTTATTTGTGTGTAATACACTTTTGTTAGACAATGACTGCAAACATATCCTGTTTTCATGTCAATACTATTTCAAGCAATCTTTTTAAAAGTTTATCTTTAAAGATATATCTGTAATACATATTTCTAAAGATAACAATGGGTTCTATTCAAGTACGAACGTGGAAGAGGTGCATATAGGGGCATGCAGGTCCGCACCCAAGGGAGTTCCACGCAGAGGCGCATTCACGTACACGGCCCCCCTCTCTCCTTAGCCTCTGCCCCCCCAGAACTCAGGTCCATGGGGGCAGGTGGTGTAGATCACAGATTGTGATGGGCAGCCAATCGGCTGCCCAGGCAGAGACATTCAGTAGATCCCCTACATGCCTCTGGCACCATGTTGCTGGCTGGTGCACTGAGTGCTGACCGAGCCGTGTAGGGTGGTCACCCCACCCACCCGACCCAGGACTCCAGATGTTCCCTCGATGGCAGGGGCTGCTTTGTTGGTGGTGCCAATGCCTCCCACCATGTCCACAGGCAGCCTCCCCAGGGGTGTGTGCCGGCCCTGGTGGCTTATGGCTGCCTCCCAGATGCAGATCTAGGAACCTCTGTGCACAGCACTCTGCGATATTGTAAATGCCACAGAGTGCTGGCTTGCCCCCCGCACCACCCCCAACCCACCCCTGTGTGGTGCTCCACAATTGGCCGAGGGATCGGGTGTGTGTGTGGGGGGCGCATCTGGGTGGTGAATGTGGCAGAGTGGACGCAGTGGGTGCAGATGGCTGCACAGTGGCTACGTGCCCGACTTACACGGTGCGTAGCCACTCTAGCCATTCGTGAATAGGGCTCATAATGAATGTTTACTTGTATTTAGATGACAGCACATCTCTACATCAAAGTTATCTGTATACTTCAAAATGTACAATAATTTTTAACATTTTTCCACATGATACAAGATTCATTTCAAACCAAAGGTCTACATGCTTGGTGTAAAGTGGTGATGTGAAGTATAAAAGGTTATTTGGTGTAATTTGTAATAATCTGGAAACATGCATGAACCATTGAGTCATATGTAAGCGTATTTTAGGTGTTTTTCACGTAACTGTACATTAACGGTATTTTGACCCTTTAATATCATCAGATCATGTATATCCTGCTTTTATTTTATAGAAAACATATAAACCTAGTTATGTTACAATTTTTATGCTTTTTCACATTTTGAACGATTTTTGCAAAATTCTGCTAGACTGTTGACAGTGTAGATTCTGTGTAAGCAATTGTAATGCAGTAGTATGCTTATCTGTGATGCCTCAGAACTGTGCTATAACTCAAATTCACAGGGTGTTTAGTATCTGTTCAATACTGTGTGAGTTATAAAGGGTATAACTTAACCAGATACAAAACGGCAAACCATAATTAAACGAGATAAAGGACTATATGTAAAATTGTAAGTTCTAGCAATCAGTTTATCCCATTTGGCTGAAGTGTGCAGAAAATTCTAAAATACTGCACTTCCACTGTAATATCCAGTGGTGACAGAATGGAGGATTACAGGAAATGTATGGCAGTATAGTCTGCAAGGGCCGGGCAATTACCAGTGGGCACTCTAATGTCCCCACCTGCCTATCAGTACCCCTCTAAAGTTGCTGTAAGCAAATACTGTAAAAGAGGAAGGAGGATGGTAACGGGAAGTATGGCTAGTGCTGGAGGACCTGTAACTAAGTTATGTGGGCAGTCTCCTTCTAACCAAAGCAGTTTGCCACAAGATGTAAAAACTTGGCAGCAGGTCAATATAATGCTCCCCCAAAAAGCTACCTGCCTATCCCTCCAATTAGGTTCATCATTTGTGCCAAACAACATACCAGTTTCACAAAGCCAGCTGATGGGGGGAATTACCCACTGATCATCGTTGCTGCATGGTCTGCAAGGATCAGCACATTTCTCTCAACTTCTAAGAGCAAACCCTCTCATGACTGTCCAGCTGGCAACACCTAGCTCAAGTGACCAATGCAGGAGTGCTACCTCCTTCCACACACCTGAGCTACCTCCTTCCACACACCTGCTCCACCTTATACCTTCACATCATCACACTAAGTGCCAAGTGTACCATTATTTAATGGTAATCTAGACAGTAAACTTTTGATAGAGGACTGGATTAGGGACATACAGTATCTGTTCAATGCAGGAAATATGCCACCTAGTCTTCAGTTCACAACTGTAGTGAGACATCTTAATGGAGAGGTGCCAAAGTGTGTTCTAAACTTGCAACCGAATGAGCAAACCTCAGATCGGGCATTCAATGAGTAAAGAGCAGAGTACAATGACTTTCAGCCATCACTGAACCCCATGGCAGAATTCTATCAAAGGGCACAACACCCTGACAAATCAGCCTGTTCATATGCAGTTGTCCTTGAAGCCATATCATGCTCATTTGAAGAAAAGCAGAATGGCAATTGTCCCATCCAGATAGGAATTATAAGTTAACACAGCAATTTATGAAAGGCTTGTGGGAGGCAGAGGTTTATCTAAGTCTTGCACCTGTGAAATCCAGGTTAATGAGATTTTGGGAGCTACAGAGGGAGCTCAGGGACCTATCAAGGGAGACTAATAAGTTTCTACTTCAGACCAGTCTAAGAAGATTCAGAGTCAGCCCAAAACTGCAAGGGCTGAGGAGGGTTGCAAAAATGCTGATAAAAGCAGACCCAGTGCTCAGCATAAGCAAACTTCTGAACTTTCTGAATTGATGGAGCTAGTAAGAAAGCTAAACATAAGACAGGAGGAGCAGTCAACCAGATTGTTACAGTGAGAGACGCAGGTCACCTCTTTTGCCTCTACTTCAAAACAGAACCTACTGTCAGTATTTTGATGCCTGGTGGTCAATATCAGCATTCACAGAACAGAAGGAGGGGGGTTGTCTGCCACCACTGTGGTCAGCAAGGATACATCCCCAGGGTATGTCAAGCCAGTCTACAAGATGGTGGGGCAAGTTTTAAACTAGTAGAGGCCATGGCCACTGGGGCAGCTACAGGCATTTCCCTACAAATAAGTCCTCACTCTAAAGAGACTGGAATTAGGAGTGGTAAACCACAGCAACATCTTAAGCATAAAACAGGTGGCACACCATTGGTAGGCCCAAGTAATGAAAGATTAGTAAAAGTATATGAAACTGAGTGCGTAGCCCTGATAGATCCAGGCTCTCAAGTAACAACAATTACTGGCATATTTTGGAGGCAGTATCTCTGTCTAAACAAACAGGAATTCACACCCACAGATGTCCTTATCGAAGGCACAGCAGGACAGGAAGTACCTCACTATGGTATACTGCAGCTCACATTAAATTTTCTTGGCCAGATACTTACAAATGTGCTCATATTTGTTGTTCTTGTCACAGAGTACCAAATGGATCTGCTTATAGGGGCCAATGTTATTAGAGCAAGTCAAAGATATCTGTGGGCTACTTATGGGAAGGGATATCTAGCTAGAGTGAAACAGCAGCCCTTAGAATGGTATGGAGCTTATCTGGACATTGAAAAAATTGGGTTTGGAGGAGCTGAAGGAAAGGTGGGCCAGGCAAAGTATACAGGCCAAGGGTGCTCATGTCATTCTTTCTGGTCATGAAGCACATATTGAATGCAAGGTCCCAGGAGGACTTGGTGGGACATCCTATACTGCATTGGTCGAAGGCCAATAGCCAGCATTTCTTCCTGGAGGCCTAGCCATTGGTTATATTTTGACAAATGTTACAAATGGACATGTATCAGTTTGGGTGTGCAACCTGCCCACAAAACTAGCAATTACAAAGTCAAATACATACTCTGCAGAAGCAGAACTCTTTAAAGTAACAACAGCTGAAGAAATTGCTGGTGTGGGAGAACCAAGCAGCCCAGTGGATTTCCAAATTGGGAACATCCGGGAGCCAATCAGCAGGGATCGTCATCCAGAAGCGAGGCTACCTAAAGTCTGCAATAGTCAAAATGTAGTCCCACCAGGCACAGTGGATGGTGAAATACCCCCTGTGGATTTATCCAAGTTTCTGGTGGTGAATGAGGAACAACTAGATCAGTGTAAAGTTTTACTTAAAAACAATTCTGAAGTCTTCTCTCAGTACCCTCTTGACTATAGTTGCACCGCAACAGTTCAGCATGAAATTCCACTAGTAGATCCACAGCTGTTTCATCTGTCTTACTGAAAAATACTCTCTTTCCAGTTCCAGGAAGTAAGAAAGCAGATTGCAGACATGGAGGCAGCTGGAATCATCCATCTCAGCAGGAGTCCATTTGCATTTCTCATTGTTGTCACGAAGAAGGAATGGTCCCTGAAGATCTGTATTGACTACAGAAGACTTAATTCCCACAGTACCAGAGATGCCTTTCCTGGAAGCACTGGGACAAGCTAACTATTTTTCAGCACTTGACCTCACTTCAGGCTACTGGCAGGTGGAGGTAGCTAAGAAAGACAAAACCACATTTACCACACCTGTGGGCTTGTATGATGCAAACTGAATGCTTTTGGACTGCAGAATGCTCTTTCCACCTTCCAAAGGCTTATGACATGCTGCTTGGGACAGCAGAATTTTTCCACCTTGCTCATATACCTTGATGATATTGTGTTTTTGAGGACCTTTGAAGAACATTTGGGGTGGCTTCAGCTTGTACTTGAAAGGTTGCAGCTGCATGGACTATAGTTAAAGCCCCCTGAAGTGCCATATCCTGAGGGAGGAGGTAAAGTTTCCACTACAGGTATTGGGACTGATTCTAAAAAAGTCAGACAGGTAAAAGAATGGGAAAGAGAAACTAACCAGAAAAAAATGTCTACAGTGTCTGGGATTCTCTGGGTATTACAGGAGATTTATCAAAGGATGTGTAGCAATTGCAGTGGCTTTGTACCACATAACATCTGGCAACCCCCACATAAAGAGAAGATGATCTAAGAAAATGAATACAACCACAGTCCCCTTCATTTGGACAAATGAGTTTGAAAGGACAATTCAAACCCTCAGGGAGATATATACTACTGGCTCCAGCATTGGGATATGCTGACTGTGGTTTATCCTTTATATTCCAGACTGATGCATCAAGTGAGGGTCTAGGAGTGGTGGTGGCCTAAGTTCAGAATGGGACTGAAAGGGTGCTAGCAAATGCTAGCTGGGGCTTTAGTCCAGCAGAGACATGCTACCTGCACATAAGTTGGGGTTCTTGGCCCTTAAGTAAGCAGCCATGGAGAAGTTTCTTGATCATCTCTATGGTCATAAATTCACAGTCGTAACAGATAACCCGATGAAATATGTGATGTCATCTGCCAAGTTAGAAGCTATAGGATAGTACTGGGTGTTCTAGTTGACCATGCTGGACTTTGACATTCAATATAGACTGGGAAAGAGCAATGCCAATGTGAATGGGCTATCAAGAATATGAAGAAGGGAAGTCATGGAGGCCTTTCAGACATGTTCCCAGCATGCATCTCCACAAACACGCAAACCTTCTATTGTCCTCAGCAGTTGTCAGCAGCACAATACTTAACATTCTCTAACCAAGTTATTTTCAGCCCTGGAGAAGTGACTGGAGAAACCCAGATGGACACCCAAATGCCATTTATAGGTTCAGGAACTGATGTTCTTCCTTTAATGACCAAGGAGAAAATGAGGGCTGGACAAAGAGAGAATCCTATAGTGGGAAAAACATTATTCTACAGGACATGGGGACAAAAGCCAAAATGGGAAGAGTGAGTTGGTGAGTCTAAAGATGGCCTGTTGTTACTAATGGAGTGGGCACAGTTACAGGTATAAGATGGAGTCTTATATTGAAGAACTAGAGACAATCAGGGAATGGTGATAAAACAGTTGGTTCTCCAAGAAAATTTCAGAGAGGTGTCCAAGCAGGGACTTCATGATGATACAAGTCATTATGGCCTAGAAAGGACATTTTACTTGATTCAAGAGAGATTTTATTGGCCCTGAATGCATCAAGACTTAAAGGACTGGTGTGAGAAATGTGAGAGATGCTGCGTTCATATGACACTTGCCACTGGTACTTGGGCACCGTTAGTCAATATCCACACCAGTGCACCTCTGAAAGTCATATGGATTGATTTTCTTATTCTAGAGAGGTCAAATGGGGGAAGTGGAGAATTTACTTGTGGTGACTGATCATTTCACTTGGTTTGCACAAGCTTACCCTACATGAGACCAGAAAGCCAGTACAGTGACTGGGGTACTTTGGCACAATTTTCTATGCCACTTTGGACTTCTTTGCAGGATTCCTGCAGATCGAGGTCGCAGTTTTGAAAGCACATTAGTAAGGGAGTTATGTGAAGTTTCTGGGATCCCTAAAAGCCACACCACACCACACCATATCACCTACAAGGGAATGGGACCACAGAGAGGTTTAACTGTACACTTATGGATATATTGGGTGATTAAGTAAGTAAAATGTTTATTCATAAATTACTTTATAAATTGGATACACTCAATTGAGCAATTGCTCATTTACAATGAGGTCCATATGTCACAGCATTTTACAGTAAATTCAAAAAACAAATACAAAAATACAAGATTTTATTTGAAAAAATACAGCCTGAGTACGATACCCCACTAGCTCTTGGATTCTATTTCTTTTCAAGTACAACATTCCAATACAATGTGTATTGAACATTTATTCAATTTAAAGTGCAACTGGGCACCCTTGCCCCTGACCTAAAAGTTAACTGGCAAGATTATGTTGATGTCATGACACATGCATACAGTTGTACCCATCATGATTATATAGGCTATGCACCCTTCTTTCTCATATTTTGGAGGCACTCTAGACTACCTGTGGACTTGGCATTTGGTTTAGCTCCTGAGGTAGATCCAGTAGAATATATAGGGTATGCCCATAGCCTCCGTGATTGTTTATCATTCGCATATGAGCAGGCAAATCATATGTCAAGGAATTCTAAAGGGCAGCAAAAATGGCTGTGTGACTGCAAGGCATGGGATATACAGTACCTTTCTATCCTGGAGACCGGATGTTAGTTAAAATAACCCACATTGGAGGAATGCTAAAGTTAGCTGACAAGTGGAAGTGTCAGGTATGTGTGGTTATCAAGAAACAGTCCAATATCCCAGTATATGTTGTGCGTACTGAAGATGGTCTAAAAGAGCGAGTTATGCATTGTATTCTTCTTACTCAATGCATGCTCTTCACAGTTGAATATACTATAGCAGAAAAGATACCAGAAAGTACCCCTCTATCCATGGCTGAGGTAGCAGACAGTAGTGATACCTCTGACAGTGAGTCAGCTGATGATGCATTGGTATTTGAAACTTCAGCAGTAATAACCCCATAGCAAATAAGATACTGGTCAATCAGCTACATCTGATAATCATGAGCACTCTGGAATACACTCTTCTTTATTGAGTACAAATGTGGTAATAGACAGCAAATCACCTAGGAAATATCAGCTGATGCTGCATGTCATGGCTGTACTACTATACCATTGCAGAGTTACAACTCAATGTCCAACCTGTGCCCAAATGGTCACTATGAGCAAATGGAATACAGTCCAACCTTCTCTTATTCACTGCATACATATATTGAACAAGTATGCCAACATCCTCATGTGCTGCCCCAATTGTCTAACACTTCACATCAGACCCAGTCACCTGAACCACCAAAAAGGTATCAGTTAAGAGGGCATTGACCGCCAAGTAAACTTTTGTGTCAGTTACAAGTACCACTCAAAGTTTATATGGAAGAAACATACATGTACATTTTAGCAAGAGGGCACAGGAAAAAGGAAAGGATTAACTATTCAAATTAAAGGGCTTACAAACAAACAAACAAACCTTTCATGGCTTTGTAATATCCTGTATGTGATAGGTACTCATCTTACTGGCAGCAACGTCTCCTTGTTAAAACATGTGGACATTGTGGTCGCCTTCACCCAAAGAAAGGGTAGATATAGCAGGGAAGTAATGATTCAAAAGATTCAGATAGGGTAGTACTGAACCAGCAGAGTGACCTTTAACTTTTATTGCAGGAAGAGGGTAACTTCCTGTGTTTTTCACTGCAGTGAACAGCAAGAATAAACCTGCTGCTAATTGCTTGCATCCCCGAGTCTGTACAGTTGGTTATTCTCCTATGACTTTAAAACACAACACAGACTATTTATTTGACTGAACTGTATCCTGAAGTGAGTACGAGGTTACAGCTAGGCCATACTGGGGAAAGCAGCCTTACATTAACAATAGATTTTACAAGGATTTTCACTGTTTTCAATAAAGCCCTCATAAGAACATCCCAGTAAGGACATTTTTACTGGCCATGTAGAGTGTGCTTATAACAGGGCTACACTGTATTACATCTCTCCAAGATTTTCATACACGGGTGTCTTTTTTTTTATGCTATTACACAGAATTGTGGCAGAAGCACAGACAACTTCAAAAGTGCTCTAGGCGCATCCAATCCTCTGCCCCAGTTGCATGCATTTGTGCCAAATATGATGGCACTTGCATCCTTTTTTGATGCAACTACAAGCAGACATAAAGAAGGAGAACTGTCACAAAAACTCGAGTGCACTTTTTAAAGTAGGGTTTATTTATTTATTAATTTATTTCAAAATTCAGAAATACACCTTTGAGCAGAAATGCTCATTTGCAAAGGTTCCTTATCAGAATAACAATCTGTTTACACCATGTCAAAGACATTATTAAAAACTTATTAACAAAGGCTTGACAGTATTGATTCAGTCACCTAACGAAACAGAATGAGTAACATAAGTACTGTTTCAACAATACAGAGTGAAAAAAGTTAACATTCAACAGGTCAAATAATACAAAGCATAACATAGGCACTAGAAGCTAAACAAAGGTAGCAGCCCATCTGGGCATTGTCAGAGATTAAGTATGTGCGCTTTTATGGCACATTGGAATGGAGGAGAGGCACATTTGTGAGGAGACAGTGTGGTGGGTAAGGTGCTGGCATCATGTGCACATGTAAGAGGGGACCTTAGGGGGCAGAAGCACCACAATCACATGGTGCAAGGGTTGGGCGGGGTTGGGTAGGGGAGCATTTGGCAAGTGACTGTGCATGGGATGGAATTTCATTAGGAGAAGTAGCTACATTTGGAGTCAGGTAGGAGTAAATTTAGAAGTTTCCATTTGAAAGGACCCAGCTTAGTTAATGTCTTTTGTGTTACCTGAAGTTCATTAAGCCAGCTTGGTGCCCTGGTTACAAAGTAGCGTTTGGCCAGAGCTGTTCAGTTGAATGGAACAGCCAATGTACAGATAGTCATGCCTATGGTTGGGTAAGGTTTTTGGGCAGGTTGTAGGAGACCTTGCAGCCCGGGTGGCGGGGGAAGGGTCAGATCCATGAGGGCTTTCATACCTAGCAGGCAGGTTTGATATTTTATTCTGTCTTTCAGAGGAAGCCAGTTTGTGAGAGAGTAAACAGTGCAGGTGTGCATGAGTTTGTTAGCCCCAGTCACAAAGTGGCAGCCTTTGTTCAGGACTAACCAGACCTTGTTTAAGACAGTGTCTGTGGCGTTCCCATAAACTGTTAGGCCATAGTCAACTAAGGGGAGGATGGAACTTGTAACTGCCACTTTTTTGGCTTCCGGGGTAAGGTTGTACCTATAATATGTCTACATAGTGCTCCTAGTCCCCTGTTAATGTTGCAGATGATTTGGTTGACATGTGCTGCAAATGTTAGAGTCTGGTCGATGGTGACACTGAGGTATTTGCAAGTTTCTACCTGTCCTAGAGGGTCACCCTTAATGCTGAGGATGTTAAGCGCTTGTATTTTAATTCTCTTCTGTGCACTTGAGAAGAGCATTGTTTTGGTATTCTTGTAGTTAAGCATAAGCTTGTTCTGCTGGAACCAGTTCTCGAGGGATGCAAAGTTGCAGTGGAGGCCTCAGGAAGTAAGTCCTGGCAGGGGTTACTTGCACAGATGACTGCATCATCTGCATAAAGTAAGACAGTGGAACTTGGGCAGGCTTCAGGAAGGTTATTGATGAGGAGACTGAACAAAAGGGGCCCCAGGATGGAGCCTTGCGGCACACCCGATGTAACAGGCCTGGCATCAGAGAGCTCCCCATTTATCTTAACCTGTTGCGATCTGCCTGAGAGGTAGCTTTTAAACCAGAGCACAGTGTTCGCAGAGAGACCTAATGTGGGTAGCTTTGTTAGTAGTAGTGCGTGGTTTACTAAATCAAAGGCCTTGGTGAGGTCTATGTAGATAGAGCCTACCAGGTGTCCTTTGTCAAGAGCCTTGTGTAGTACAGTATGCTTGTGTATTCGATCAGTGCAGTGGAGGTGCTGTGCATTTTACGGAAACCATGTTGTTTTCACACTGGACATTATACTGGCTAAGGTATGAGATGAGTTGGTCAGATATAATTCTCTTGAGTGCTTTGTGTGACAGGGTGACCCCTGTCATAGTGGACACCCCTGGGATAAATTGAAACCCCTTCCCCAAGCAGTTTATATGTTTTGTATAATGTCCAACGTGCTGGTTGGCTGATTATAAATTAAAGGAAAACTACACCCAAAACTTGAAAAAATATATGTTGTGCAGAGTGTTTTAATTTGTATGTGAAGTTCTAGTGTTTCCTTCCCTCTGACTGGTATTTGGAGTTTTTCCCAAATTAGCCTGCTAGCTTTATACTAGTTTTACGACCCCTGGAGATCTTCATACCTGATAGTGTAATTGTATTTATTGTTCCCACAGTGCATCTTGTCTCATGTGACTGTGATGTAAGAGAGACCCAACATTCAGCACGCACATGCCAAACTAAATATCTTGGAAGCTTTACAAGCTGCACAAAAATTACCAGCAGCAAAGTTTTTTCAGGACAGTAAAACCTTTAGGATGAGGGTGGTCACCAAGCTGAATTCTACAGATTTTAAAATATAGCCATCTCTGTTGTGAAATGATTGTAATGCAATGCTTTCTGTTGGATTTATGGGCTCTGCTACATCACCATTACATGAAACAAGGTGCATTGTAGGACGAAGAAATGCAATAAAGCTATTTGATATGGAGATCTCCAAGGGTCGTAAAACTACCCTAAAGCTAGCAGGTTAATTTAGGAAAAACTCCTAATACCAGTCAGAGGGAAGGAAACACAAGAACTTCACATACAAATTAAAACACTCTGCACAGCATATATTTTTTCAAGTTTTGGGTGCAGTTTTCCTTTAAGTACTGAAGTGCTTATAAAGCTTTCTGTGCATATTAACCCAAAACAAAACTAAGAGTACAGTTACGAAACTAAGAGGGCAGTTTTAATTGTTTCTAGATGTTAGCAACCCTCTTATAAAATATATTTTGCAGCAGACAGCATGAGGTAATTTGACCCTGCAGGAGAGTTTAGGAGAGCACAGAATGTTTTGACCTCGGGTCTGACCTTTAACAATGTTGTAAATAAGTTATGTAATGTTCTCCCGGTGCCAAATAACTGTTCTCTGTGGTGCAACAGTGGCCTGTAGTGGCTAGTTTCATGTTACATCTGATGTTAATCAAAAGGCAGGGGAAATTGTTTTTCCAACTTCTAGTGAGCTTATAAAAAGCCCTACCTCAGTGCTGAGATAGGAGAGATAGGAAGGTGAAAGACCTCCTTGTAGTGCGTGCTTTCACAATGTTTGATTCAAGCTAGGCTGAAGAAAAGCCTTAGAAACTGTTGAAGCTAAGCAGTTGTCTTACTTACTTACTATTTTGCTTTCTGTATATTTTATTTGATAAAAATAAAATGATAAATGCAACCTTGCTTTTTTTATGCACCTGATTTGTGGTCTGCCTGAAATTGTGTTATCCTAAACCCAAGCCCGGTAACACTTTGGACAGTGGGGAAAGAATGGATATAGGCCTGTAGTTTGCAACTAATGTGCGGTCTCCACTTTTACGGACAGGGATGACCAGGGCACTTTTCCATTCCTTGGGGAACTGTGAGATTCTGAGGGAGAGGTTAAAAAGTTTAGTCATGGGGATGATGAGCTCATCCAGGACCAGTACAACTAGTTTAATGGCAAGTGAATCACTTCCCATCCTTGTTTTCCCCAGTACTCGCTTAACATAGCGGACTGTGTCCTTTACTGAGACAGATTTGAAGTGGAATTGTGGGCTACATTGGTCTTTTTGGGTGTCATCATGGGATACAGTGGTGGCAGTGGGTTTATTGATGGGGGGAGGATGGCACTAAGGTCAGTGAAGGCTTTATTGAATGAACTGGCTATCTCAATAGAGTCGAGTGTGATGCTTCCTTTTGAGTTGAGCATTGTTGGTGATGTTTTATCACCCCTACTCAGGAGATCCTTTAACAATTCCCAAAATGCCTTCCCCTTTCCCCAGCAGCAAGTTTGCTGCTCTTTATAAAAGTTAGCCTTAGCCTGTCTGATATTCTTAGTACACCTATTCCTAGCTGTCCTGTATTCCTGCCACTGTGCCTGCATGCTGGATTCCTTGGCTTTATGCCATTGGTTGTTCCTGTCCTGCATTTGAGCAAGCAGTGATGGAGTAACCCATGTGTCAGAGTCCTCTCGGATGGCCTGCTTCTTAAAAGGGGCAAATTTATGCAAGCACACAGACAGCACTTGCACCCGGGGGCAAGGGAGAGAGAGAGAGAGAGAGAGAGAGAGACAGTGGAAGGAGAAGGTGGAGGGACAAATCATTGAGGAGCAAGGGAGACAGACCCTGAGAGTGACAGGGTGACCTGCACAGGCAGCCACAGGGGTGTTGGACAGAGGTGGCAGTGGAGAGTGAGCCTGGGGCAGAGGGAGTGAGAGGGAGAGGCAGTCAAGGTGCCACGCACTGCACCAGGGTGGCATACAGCCCACAGCAGCTGACCACTCAGGGGGAGACAGGACAGCAGGGGCCATGGCCAGTGCACCCTTTCTAATGGAGGCCGTAGTGACGGGTGTGAGGAGGCAGGAGGAATAGCGATGTGGCGGTAGAAGGGCCCGTCGGAGGTATGCCCGGAACAGGTAATACCGTGCCCACACCACCTTCAAGAACTACACTGATATGGAGATTGTGGGCCAGTATTGCCTGAACTGGGCTATTGTAAGGCAGTTCTGTGAGCTGTGCAGTGAGGAGATGCAGGCACCCACTAGACAGAGCCACGCTATGTCAGTGGAGACGAAGGTAACAGCTATCATGTGCCTGCTCACCATGAGCACCTTCCAGAGTCCAACAGGGGACACAACAGGCATAACCCAGTTGGCCACATCCCGCCTCCTCACACAATTCCTCAACGCCCTGCTGCCACATGCTTCAGAATACATCCAATTCCCCAGAACACAGGCAGAGCGTACATCAACCATGCAGGACTTCCACAGGTTAGCACACATGCCTGGCATGCTTGGGGCCATTGACTGCACCCACATGGGCATCCACATACCAGCTGGTCCTGAGGGTGTGGTGTACATCAACAGGAAGGGGTTCCCCAGTGTCAACTACCAGGTGGTGTTCAATGCCAGGGGGGCACATCTCTAATGTCTGTGCCACACACCCTAGGAGTGCACATGATGCTTTCATCTGGCACAGCAGTGCACTGTGCCACAGGTTTGAGTGTGGGGATATCCCCATGGGCCACCTAGTGGGTGAGTATGAGATGGGTGAGGGGGGCCGGGCAGAGCATGGGAAAGGGGAAGGCAGGGTGGGTGTGCTGGCAAGGGCACCAGGGATGGGCAAGGGGCACAGCAACAGAGGATACAGGGCTAACCATGTCATTCTCCACACAGGTGACAGGCCCTGGCTGCTCACCCCTACCGGTGCCCATCATCCCCAGCAGAAGAACGGTACAACAAGGCACACACCAGCACGTGGCACATCATAGAGCGTTTATTTGGGATTCTGAAGGCACGTTTCTGTTGCCTACACAACTCTGGCGGTGTCCTATAGTACAGCCCCTTGAAAACCTGTGGTCTATTCCCGGCCTGTTGCATACTGCACAACATGGCTATTGACCGTGGGATAGCTGTTGAGGCTGAGGAGGGGGACAGCAGTGGGGACGACAAGGGCAATGGGACGGAGGGTGGTGGACAGCACTCCCTGAGCGGAGGGACCCCCAGCTCCAGCGGATGGCATGCCAGCACCTGGACACCATCGCACAGGAGCACTATGGTGCAGGTAGGTAGGTTGCACCACACCCACACACAGGCCACACACACAGGTACAGCACACGGGCAGGGACATGCATGGCAAAGGGCATGCACACTCAGAGGTGTGGAGCTGGGGTGAGGTGACAGTGCCACACAGCCACACACAGCAGCAGACAGCAGGGAATGGCAACAGACACACACACACACACGTGCCCAGGCACTGGCATGTGGCGGGGATCAGACGCAGTGCAAGGGTGCACAGGTGCAACCGGCGCTGATCTGCTCTCATCAGACCCACACCACATGGGCCAGTGGCTGGGCAAGCATGGACACAGGCTGTGTACGGTGCGACACACAGGTGCCACACCTGTGGTATGCACACACACACACTGCCCATGCATGCACAGGGCAGCGGCAGCAGACTGCAGCCAGGGTGGCACACACATCAGGTCCGCTGTGTGGAATCATGGCCATCATGACCATGGGGGTGGCTGTGCCAGGCCCGATTGGCAGCCACAAGCTGCACATCAGCCACAGGGGGTGTCTGCAACAGCTCCCCAGGGGTTGAACCATGGGACCATAACCGGGTCTGCGCAGGGGTGTGTCGGCACCCAAACAGGCCCACCCCAGTCGTGCCTGGGATGAAAACAGCAGAGCCCGGCATTGACAGGGAGGGTGTCACTCAACGCCGGGTTCATGGGGTGTACAGTGCACTACACGGTGTATGAGGTGGCCGGCCACACCCTGTGGCAGCCAGCGGTGCAAAGCCATCCCTGATTGCAGTGGCAATGTGATCCTGGGATGCGGTCATGTCCTCCCACAAGTGCTGAATGGCCTCTAGGAGCTGCGCAGTACCTCTCTCATGCTGCTCGGCAGCCTAGCACACCTCCGCATGCAGTGCACACACCTCAGCTACCAGCAGCACTTGTTGCTCCACAGAGGCCCGCAGCAATTGGGTGTGCTCTGACAATGAGTCGGCGCCCAGGGGAACCTTGGCAGGGTGCTGTCCCACTGGTGGTGTATGACCATGCTGTGCAGCCCCCACTCAGATGGACACTGCACAGTGGGGTCCCCATGGGGATGGTCCTTAGCAGGTGACCCAGCGGTGGACAGTGCATCTGGCTGCCCTCTGTCCCCTGATGCCTGCTGCTGCTGCCCCGCCGGCCCCATATGATGCCCAGCAGCTGTGCAGCCACACCATCACCACCACATGGCACTGCTATGGCGTTGCACATGGCAGCACCTGCAGTGGCGGCGGGCAACTGTTGCACCACTGGCGGGACACAGGGCGCACTGCCTGTGGTGGTACTTCGTATGGGTGTCTCCTCCACTACATCTCCCATGCTGTCCAGGATCATGGTCACATCATCATCAGTGTCAGACCCTGCCCCAATCTGTGTCTCCGTGCAGAGGACACCATGGCTGGCATCCTGCAGAAACACAGCCAGAGCCTCATCCAGTCCCATGCCCAGGACATCTGGCTGGACAGCAGTGGTGTGCTGCAACCGATCAGACCCCCGGATGTCCATGAAGGTGGATGGCTGGTCCTCCAGGGCTGGGCCCGCATCCACGGCTGCTGCTGGTGCCCCATCCACTGCATGCAGGTGTTCTGGTGCTGAAAGAGAAGACAGATGTGTCAGTGATGCATGTCCCCCCAGCCCAACCCCCCAATGCTTGCTGAGTGTGCCCTCTGACACTTGGACAGCTGATTCTGATTACTCTATGATTTCTGTAATATAAAAAAATGTAGTGTGATTGTCATCAGAAATCCTGTGCCCCCCAGGCATCACTTCAAAGGACAGGATATATGTTAAACAGCATATCTCTGTAAGGTGATTAACTTCCCAGTTTGCTTTGAAGATAGGAACTAAAATATCCATTTTACGACATCCTCAGGAAGGTCAGTTAATTGCACCTGGCGTCACAAAGCACATTATACCTCAGTGAGATCTGGCAGAGAGAGTCATAAAAAGTCCTTTGATGTATTTGAAAGAGGAACCTGCTCATAGATCAAAGAAGTCATTTGGAAAATAAGTTTTGCTGAAGTCACAGAATTTAATACCTCTTGATAGAACATCCTGTTTTGTATATTTTTATATTCTGACAGGGAGGAGCTAGGTGACCTCCTAGAAGAGGTTGGCAAAGACAGTTTTAAACTGTATTCTGTATTCCATTCATGGACATTCATGTTTGGACTCTGAAAGAGAAACATTTACTTCAAGCACTGTTAGAAGATATACATTAGATAGACAGGTCTAATTGTCTGGTGGTAAGAATTTGTTTGCAGTTTTTAAACTATGTTCTTTTAAGTGATTGTATGTTTTTGCGATATATTGTTCTGTGTTTACATTTTACATTTTTATCTATTTCAAAGAGACTGCTTGGTGTGCCTTCGAAATTCTTTCTTTGACAAGTGAAGCATATATGGTTAAAGTTGACACTGTGCATAAGCTAACGGTATACCAAACTGGGAAAAGGTGAGAGTTTATTTGAGGTCTTTCATAGAGTTTTTAAGGGTTCATTTTGTGCACCTGGTTAGGTGCCCATAGGCGAAAGATATCTGCCATTTCTCTGAAGAGCAGAATTATCTGAGCCTGTATATTGGGTACGCTAGCAAGGGGTTCACAGTTTGAATCCCTCCAGAACTTGAGACCAAAGGTGATTCGGACCCACAAAACAGACAGGAGGGTTACCCTGTTCTGTTCCTGTTCACAATACTGCAGTCGGAGGTTGGTACTGTGGGAGCAGAGGGCCTGACCTGCTGAGCGGGGTTGTGACAGATAGGTTGGCAGTGGTGCGGATAATTTTGGTATTATAAGCTTTTATTGTTCAGTGTGTCATCTTGATACTGTACAGCTCACTTGCCAGGAAAGGGCAGTTATTTATTTTTTAAAAGGAAACAGAACTATATCACTTAGCTTACAGTCAAGTTCCTGCATGTTTTATTTTTTTTCTCTAAAGTGCAAGTTAGAGTAGCCATAGTTAGGGAAGAAGATGGCTTCCAACTACAGCGGGCACACTGCAGACTACTTAAAGCAGTTGTGCAGGAACAGAGGAGTCCCGTATGAGGTGAAAGCCACCAAACGGGAACCTCATGGATGTCCTGATGGTAGCAGATACCCAGAGTATCGAGTCACAGATAGTGATTGTAAGGGACCGAACCTTGAGTGTTGAAGGGCTACCGGCCAGTACAGTGTCCAGATCTGATGAGGAGGGCAGCAGGGCCAGTGCCAGCAAAGGACCACAGCAGCAGGGGAAGATCACCAACATTCTGTAGCCAGAAGTACTCAGGCTGAAGATTCAGTTGCGCAGAATGGAGCTGGAGTTCCACAGAGAAGAGAAGCAAGAACAGCAAGCTGTAGAGGAGAAGAGGGAGCGAGAACAGCAAGCTGCAGAGGATAAGAGGGACCGTGAACAGTGAGAGGCGGACCGTGAGGAGCATGAGCACCAAAGACAACATGAACTGGAGAAGCTACGACTCCAACCACCAGCACCAGAGCAGGTAAGTGGCTTGGGTTTAACTGGGACTACAGGACTGGGTTACAAATTGAATTCCAAATTGATTGGCGAATTTAAAGAGGGGGATGATATGGATGCCTTTTTAAATTCTTTTGAAAAAGTTTG
The DNA here is from genome assembly GCA_016271365.2 of Neoceratodus forsteri. Lineage (NCBI taxonomy): Eukaryota > Metazoa > Chordata > Ceratodontiformes > Ceratodontidae > Neoceratodus > Neoceratodus forsteri. The sequence goes on along the minus strand of CM057458.1, from coordinate 156,733,187 downwards.
TATTCAGGCTAAAATTCCTAGGAGTCCTGGAGCTTCAGCTATCCGCTACTTACTGAGAAAGCATGGGATCACATTGGGTCAAATGGACAATGAGGACGGTAATAGTTCACAGCAGACTTAAAGGCTGCACTGTTAAAGAAATTTGGATTAACTGCTGAATCATACAGGGCTAAATTCTGTGAAAGCTCCAGGAGAAGCCTGACATGGCTATGAAGAGCTAGACAAACGTCAGTTTTAAATCATTAAGTGGGAAGGAATTAAAGCAAACTCTGTAGATAAAATTGAAAATGTGATTCTATTAGAACAGTTTTTCTAGGCATTCCCAGTAGACTAAAACCTGGCTGGGACCGAGATCCCAAACAGTGCAGAGGCTGCTGAACTCTCGAACCCGCTATCACCAGAAACCAGACCACCTGCTCTGAGAGCGAATGGGGTGGGCGTGGCAGTGCAGACAGGGAAAAGCGTGCCTTCAGGGCAGCTAAAACCCTCACTGCCTCCACCAAAACCAGTTAGCCCCAGGTTTCAGACAAAAGATTTCTCTGAGAAAAGAAATGAATGTTGGTTGTGTAAAGAAACTGGGCATATTGCCAGACAGTGTCCCAAAAAAATGAACAATATGCAAGGTGGTGCTAGGAAGGAAGTGGGTTGTTTGTGTGTCCCTGGAAGCATGCCTGTGAACATGAGGGAACACACGCACCCAGTCATGATGAATGGTGTACAGATGCAAGGGTTAAGGGACACAGGGGCATCCCTGACATTGGTAAAAGGGGATCTAGTAGAGCCTGGTCAGCTTATACCAAATAAATACATCACTGTACAGGCCTTTACTGGTGAGGATAAAACATTGCCACTCGCCAGTGTTCTCCTAGACTGGGGTGTAACAGGGGGATCTGTGCAACAGGTGGCTGTAGCCAAAACATTAGTAGTGGACGTCATCCTTGGCAACAATCTCCAACATGGGATGGTGTATGCAGTTACCCATAGCCAAGTGGCCAGGGAAAATTGTAGTTCCCTGAACCCCACAGAAGCCATTGTGGAAACCACTGGGAGGCTGGTTCCCCAGCCTGTGTCTCCAGATGGGGAGACTAATGAAAAAAGGGTAGAAATTTCCCCAGTAGCAGTTAATCACACAGCTACGGAGGGTTACTCTGAAGAGGGAGTTGTGACCAATTGTCAGAGAGGGTTAGGGAGGGGACAGTGAGTACTGAGTGCCCTGGCGCACTAGTGCTAAGGGACTCAAGTTTAGAGAGACTGAAGGGACCTGTCCATGCCTTAGGGAAAGTGTGAGGAGTTTGCAGCTGCTCGAGAAATGACACTAGTCTAGAGAAGCTGAGGACTTTGGCAGACTCTGTGCGCAGAGCACAAGGAGGTGGTAAACATAAGGTTTATTGGGAAAATTGACTGATGTATACGCAGGCTGTGCAGACAGAGGGAGGGTACTAGGCCAGGCAGTTGTCATTCCCCAGGGGCATCGTGAGCAGTTGCTCAAAACTGCATGATATTCTCTTATCTGTAGTCATCTGGAATTACGTGCACTACTTGTGGTGTTAATTTCTATTGCCCAATCTCACCAGCAGGTGAAGGAGTATTGTGTCTTGTCACCAGTGCAAAGAAATAGGGAAGGCAGGCAAGAAAAGGCCAAGCCGCCCTGATTCCATTGCCCATAGTGGAGGAGCCATTCAGAGGGTGGGAATGGATATTGTGGGGCCTTTAAATACCCCCAGCTCCTCAGGGAAGAGATTCATCCTGATTGTGGTGGATTATGCCACCCGGTACCCAGAGGAAGTCACCCTATCTTCACTGAGGACAGACAAAGTGGCAGATGCCTTACTTGGGATTTTCTCCCGTGTTGGGTTTCCACAAGAGGTTATCACCAATCAAGGGGGTTCCTTCATGTCGGACCTGATAAAATGTTTGTGAGAGAAGTGTGGGGTGCTGCAAAGATGCATGACATCATATCACCCACAAGCCAATGGGCTTGTGGAAAGATTCAATGGTACCCTGAAGTCAATGTTCCGGGCATTTGCTGAACAGCATGGGAGGGACTGGTAGAAATACCTTCCCCACCTGTTGTTTGCATACAGGGAGGTGCCCCAAGAGTCAACAGGATTTTCGCCCTTCAAACTCTTATATGGACGCCAGGTACGTGGGCCTCTAGACTTGATCCCAGAGGCCTGGGAAGGCAAGCACGCCACCCAGGGAACTCCTATAGTGGATTACATCCTTAGGTTTAGAGAAAGGCTGAAGGAGCTTATGGGGACAACCCAGAGCAATCCGGCAGCTGCCCAACAGAAACAAAAAGTGTGGTACAACCGCAGAGCCAGAGCTCACTTGTACATGGTGGGTCAGGAAGTCATAGTCCTTATTCCAGTCCGGAAAGACAACCTGCAGGCTGAGTGGGCAGGACCATACAAAGTAGTTAGGAAGGTAAATGACGTGAACTATATTATAGAGTTACCTGACTGAAGACAGACAGAAAGGATGTACCATATCAACATGATGAAGCCATGTGCTAATAGGGCTGGCATTGTGTTTGCAGTGTGTAGTCCTGGGGAGGGCAAGGACAAAGGAGACCCCCTTCTGGACTTTCTGGAAGAAAGTAAGTGGGAGTCCTCTGTGGAGGCAGTTAAATTGTCTCCACAGCTGGCCCCAGACAAGATCCAGAAAGTAAGGGAGGTTTTAGCAGACTTTGCCCCATTGTTTAGCGCCATGCCTGGACTAACCCCCTTAGCGACGCACGATGTGGAGACAGGGACACAGATGCCCATACGGCAGATAGCATATCAGTTGTCAGAGGCTGTCCAAAAGGACATTAGGAGGGAAGTAGAGGAGATGCTGGATTTAGGGGTAATCCAGAGATCCCACAGCCCCTGGGCCTCACCTGTAGTCCTTGTACCCAAGCCAGATGGCTCCACTTGTTTCTGTGTGGACTGAATACAGTCATGAAGTCAGACGCCCACCTGATGCCCCAGATGGACAGACTCCTGGACAAGTTGGGAGGGGCGACCTACCTTATGACCATTGACCTGACCAAGGGGCGTTGGAAGGTAGAGTTGATGGACAGAGCTAAGGAGAGGTTGGCCTCCATCACTCCGATAGGCTTATTTGAATTTAAAGTAATGCCTTTCAGAATGAAGAATGCCCCGGCCACTTTCCAAAGGTTGGTGAACCAGGTGTTAAGTGGTGCTGAGGAGTATGCTGTGGCGTACCTGGATGACATTGTCATCTTTAGTGCCAGCTGGGAGGAACACCTGCCCCACCTTAGGGAAGTGCTGGGCAGGATACAGAGGGCTGGGCTCACTGTCAAAGCTGAGAAGTGCCAGGTGGTCATGGGAGAAGTGGCATACCTTGGGCATGTGGAAGGCCGGGGACAGCTCCATCCTAACCAAATAAAAATAGAGATGATCCAGACATGGTCCAGACCAGAAACGCAGAAGCAGGTCAGGAGTTTTCTAGGGACAGCAGGGTACTATAGAAAATTTGTACCCAATTACAGTGCCCTGGCTGCTCCCCTATCTGACCTGGTAAAGAAAAGGATGCCAAAGAAAATTACCTGGTGACCAGCCTGCGAAGAAGCCTTTACCAGATTGAAGGAGGCACTGTGCAGTGCTCCTTTTTTGACAAGTCCAGACTATAGCAGACCCTTTATAGTTTAGACTGATGCCTCAGACGTGGGTATTGGGGCAGTACTGAGTCAGACATCCAACCATGGGAAAGATCATCTGGTAGTGTACCTGAGTAAAAAGTTACTTCTCAGGGAGCAGGCATAATCTACTGTGGAAAATGAGTGTCTTGTCATAATGTGGGCCCTAAAGAAGTTGGAGCCATACTTGTATGGGCAGCATTTTGTGGTACAAACTGACCACAACCTCCTGGTTTGGCTGATGCAAATGGGAAAGACTAATGGAAGATTGTTAAGATGGAGTCTTGCTTTGCAAGGGTATGACATAACAATCTTACATAGGGCTGGAGTGAAAAATCAGAACTCAGAGGGCTTGTCTTGTGTCTATGAGGAGTGAACTGATTTGGAAAACTCCAAACTCCATGCAGGGGATAGAGCCCCAAATTCAGTCTAGGTGGGGAGGATTGTGACACTTGGACAGCTGCTTCTGATTACTTTCTGATGTTTGTAATATAAAAAAAATGCAGTGTGATTGTCATGAGAAATCCTGTGCTCCTGGGATGACCCCCCCACAAGGCATCACTTCAAAGGACAGGATATATGTTACACAGCAGATCTCTGTAAGGTGATTAACTTCCCAGTTTGCTTTGAAGACAGAAACTAAAATATCCATTTTATGATGTCCTCAGGAAGGTCGGTTAATTGCACCTGGTGTTATAAAGTATATTACACCTCTGTGAGATCTGGCAGAGAGAGAGAGTCATAAAAAGTCCTTTGATGTCTTTGAGAAAGGAAACTGCTCATAGATCAAAGAAGTCAGTTGGAAAATGAGCTTTGCTGAAGTCACAGAATTTAATACCTCTTGATAGGACATCCTGTTTTGTATAATTTTTATATTCTGACAGGGAGGAGCTAGGTGACCTCATGGAAGAGGTTGGCAAAGACAGTTTTAAACTGTATTCTGTATTCCATTAATGGACATTCATGTTTGGACTCTGAAGGAGAAGCATCTACGTCAAGCACTGTTAGAAGATATACATTAGATAGACAAGTCTAATTGTCTGGTGGTAGGAATTTGTTAGCAGTTTTTAAACCTTGTTCTTTTAAGCGATTGTATGCTTTTGTGATACATTGTTCTGTGTTTACATTTTACATTTTTATCTATTTTAAAGTAAACCTCTATTTTAAAGAACTGCTTGGTGTGCCTTCGAAATTCTTTCTTTGACAAGAGAAGCATATATGGTTAAAGCTGACACTGTGCATAAGCTAATGGTATACCAAACTGGGAAAAAGTAAGAGTTTATCTGAGGTCTTTCATAGAGTTTTTAAGGGTTCATTTTGTATACCTGGTTAGGTGCCCATAGCCAAAAGATATCTGGCATTTCCCTGAAGAGCAGAATTATCTGACCCTGTACATTGGGTATGCTAGCAAGAGGTTCGCAGTTTGAATCCCTCCAGAACTTGAGACCAAAGGTGATTCAGACCCACAAAACAGACAGGAGGGTTACCCTGTTCTGTTCCTGTTCACAATACTGCGGTTGGAGATTGGCACTGTGGGAGCAGAGGGCCTGACCTGCTGAGTGGGGTTGACATGCCCATCATATGTACCATGCAGTGAAGGGCTTCCACCTGTCTGGAATCCTCCAACTGGCACATCCTCAACAGTGCTGCAGCACATGGTGGCCACCACCATCTCCTCCTATGCCATGAGCTATGGCACATCAGCAGGACCCTCCTCCGGTGGATGTCCGGGCTGCACGAATGGCCGCCACCTTCTCCTTGGTGTGGTGTTTATTGGTGCCCACATTCTTCCGGCACTCCTGACCGACCACTGGTGGCTGCCCTGCTGGTTCACAATCACCGTCACATCCTCCAAGCTGCAGCCTGGCCTGTGGTGTGCCTGTTGCACCACTCAGCAGTGGCTCCCTATCGAGGTAGGCCTCAAACAGGGCATCTGCCTCTGCCTTGGCAAAGTTGGCCTGTGCTTGCGAGCAGGCCCATGCTCCTCACTCCCTTCACGCTCTGACATTGTGCTACCTGTGGACATAGACATGTGTGACACTGTGCTATAGGGGCCATGGTGCACTGTGCGCCATGGCTTCAATAGCGTACCAGTGCACAGTGCGCTAGGTGAACCCTGACCCCTACTATGACCCTGTGACCCCTTGAGACTACAACACCACGTACCTGTCAGGCCATGCCCATTCTGCGCATCTCCACCAATGCGCGATTGGCATTCACAGCGCATGCCTCCCCGAGGCGCGCATCCCACGCAAGTTGTCCGCATGTGCGCCTTTGGCCACCATTTTGTCTCCACATATTGGAGCGGTCGTGATGGCGCAGCAGGGTGTTTGTCAGGCCTTAACTGGTCCAACGTGGAATTAATCAGTCTCATGGCCTGTGTGCAGCCACATGCACCAGAGCTCTTTGGGCAGGTGCCCCTGCACCAGCCCAGGACAGAGGTCTGGCGGGCCATTGCTGCCAGGCTGGTGTGTGACACCAGGGTGGCCAGAACAGCTGAGCAATGTCACCATCGGTACGGGGACCTGCTTAGGCAGGACCCAGAACGCTTGAGGCAGCTGCAGGCATGTGTCCACGGGGGGACGGTGCCATGGCCAGGTAAGTCGTCCCATGCTGAATGTGTGCCCTAGTACTGTATTGTGGTGCTGGCATGGCTGCCTGGCATGCCCTGCTGAGGGGTACACTGTCGGTGTGCACATTGCTGAGTGGCATTGCCACCCACAAGTTGCGCTACACTACAGCCTTGTGGGACATGTTTGGCAGGGGCACATGCTGTGCACAGGGGTGCGGGTGGTGGGCACCTGCTGTGGGTGTTCTCTGATGTGTACCTGTCTTTGTTCCATTCCCAGGGCCTGAAGATAGGTGCCAAGCATGTCTGGCAGGAGCGCCAGGCCAGGCACAGCAGGCCACAGCAGGACCCAGCTGTGGTGGAGGAGGAGCAGTGGCAGGACCAGCGCAGGTGACACAACAGTGGGCAAGTAGCTACTGTTGCATTCCTCTGCACATTACTGGATGTTTGGTGGGGGAGTGGGTGCAGCCATGGCCACCTGTGCCATGTGCCGTGGCAGCTGTGTGGTGCGCACTGTGCATGGTGCATGCCACTGTGGGGTGGCCATCGCACACATCTATCAGCTGTTGGTGGGGTGAGTGAGCACCCAGCTACCACTGGTGTTGCTGTGGTGCTGCAGGTTCCCTGTGCCTTCTGTCTGTCACTACTTGGGCAGGTGGCCATTGGGCAGCACTGTCTACTGCCTTGCAATGTCCTGGCATGCTGGGTTGCTGGCACACATTGGCCCACCCCCTGTGGGTGGCTGGGGCGCCACTCCAGGGGTGTGTGTTCCCACTGCCCATTGCGCACAGTGGGTGGGCATGGTGCCATGGGACCTTGCACTGATCACCTGTCCTATCCTTTGTCATAGGCATCCGGAGAAGAGCACAGCTGCCCCTATATTGTAGGCTGCTGCAGCAGATCTTCTTGTTGACCTCAGCAACCCCTGGAGGTGGCTCGGCAGGTGCAGCAGGATCCTGCTGAGCTGAAGCAGTGGAGGTGCGGTATGCAGTGCAGTGGCTGCCCAGCTAGATCATCCCCAGCTTCTCCCTTCAACCCCTGCCGTCCCTTACCCCATCCGTCCCCTTCCCACTGTACAATCCCTGTTCCCTATCTCCATTCCTCTCTTTCCTACCCTTTCCAGTCCCTTTCTACCTATATATAGTTCTACCTGTACATAGTTCTTACAATGCATGTATTCTGCTTACCTGCCTGTGTCGTTGGCTGCTTTGAGGAGCCATGCTGCAGTGGAGTGGTGTGTGTCTGTGTGGTGTGCCTGTGTCGGTGTGCAGATCGTGCATTGTGGTGTCCTTCCCCATGGTCAGTGGCTGTGTGTTGGGGTGGTCATGGGGCTGCTGTCCGGGATGTGTCACAATTGTGTGCTTGGCAACATGGTCCTGGGTGTGGCTTGCAGTGGTCTGGGTCAGGCCGGGAGGGGGAACTCCACTGGTGGACCTCCATTGGCCATTGGTGCCACCTGTTGCCTGCTTTCTGTGCCACGGTAGTGTTCTGGGGTGGGGGTGTCTGGGTGCCTGTGTGTGCCCTGCTGGTGGTGGCCACATCTAGCCTGCCACTGTGCATCCTTGGCACTGTCCCTGGGTGTCTTCCTCTGCTGTACCCCAGGCCTTTACACTGCTGCTGTGCTCCCACCATTGCCTGGGGCTGGTCTATGTGCGCCATGGCTCATGTCCAGTTGCACCATGGCACATCTCTGGTTGCACTATGGTGCAGGTCTAGTTGCACCTTGGTGCAAGTCTGGTTACCCCATGGCACATCCCTGTGATATTCAGCCATGTTGCGCTGGTGCATTTCACCATGTGCAACCTTTGAATATTGCACTCATTGTGCTATGTCGCATTGGATTTGTGCTGTGCCAGATTTGCGCCAGTTTTTGACTCATTTCTGAATATCTAGCCCGCTATATATAAAAACAATGAATACATTATTGGTGATTTATTTGGGATAATAAACATTTCCTTAAACTTTATTTTTATTCATTTTCAGTATTTTTCCCAGCACTTAAAATTAGTTTACAATCCAGAATGAATTCATACATCAAATAAAGGAAAAAGAATTACAAGAAAAATCAGGCTGTTATAGTCCAAAATGTGTGTGTGGGTGGTGGAGGGAGAATTTCCTAGTACTAGAATTATTAATCAATCAAAACATTCCTGGCAATGTAGGAAAAATAATTAATATTATTCAAGGTAAGCTATTTTTTAAGCTACATTAATAAACTTCCTAAAATATATACAGTACCATTAAGCAGAATTTAAGATAGACTATGGAATTAACTAAAATAGAGTTTTTAATAGGCTTTATAATTAAATACTAGTTCTTCCAGTTTAAGAAATCTATTTGCTAGATTGATTTCTATCGATCCTTAAATCAATTTCAATCACAGAGAAAAAGAAAACATAGGAAAATGTTGCTGTTTTATTTTGTAAGTAAAATGAAAAACAATTAATGAACTGTGAATAATTATGTGAGATTAATACAACTGCCACAAGTGTAAGTTTTCAATGCTTAAGGTGAATTGTCCATGCTCAGCATTCTAACATACTACTGTAGCTGCGGCAAGCAAGAACCAATCCAAACTGTGTGAGAATTGTCACGTTGAAAATCCTGTTCTGAGGAATTTTCAAATATAAATTTCGCTAGCTGGTCCAGATCAAAGAAAATGCAAGATTTAGTTTTATGACTGACCTTAGCCATTTCGGGACACAGTAGTGAACAGGAAGCCTCAAATTCAATGTCATCTCTTCATGTAAGAAAACATTTTCCATGCTGCTGTGTAGAAAGAAGTCTGGGTAAACAGAAAAGCAGTTTCCCTGGAATTGCAGGATTCCAAGCTAAGTTCAAGATAATGATCTCTATCTGTCTCATTTGCAAAGGTAATAACCCTATATCTTGGGTTGCCGGGAGTGGATCTCCGTCGCCTGCAGCTTAGCAGAATGCTGCAGCCAGGTTATTGATTGGGTTAGCAAGAACTTGCCACATCACACCTGTGCTGCGCGAACTGCACTGGCTGCCGGTGTGATGGAGAATCACTTTCAGGGTCATGTTGCTGACCTATAAGACCCTACATGGTCAGGGACCATTACTTGCAAGATCTTCTTCACCTTACCACCCTCTTTTTGCCCACTCATTCCGCTGACGAGGGATTGCTAGAGATTCCCAGAGTTCGTCTTCAGTCATCTGGGGCCAGAGCTTTTTCTTTTATGGCCCCAACCCTGTGGAATTCTCTACTTCGTCAGATTAGAGAGTGTCTGTCCATGGAGTCATTTAAGGTGTCTCTGAAAAGTTATCTATTTGAATAAGCATTTGAATAAGATTACTGCTACTTTTATTGTTTTTATGCTGTTATTTATTATGTTTTATGTTATTTTGATATGTAATTGCGCTTTGATATGTAGAAAAGTGCATTATAAATAAATTTTGATTTGATTTTGATTTAATAATCAGGGGTTCCCCTCTATTTCAGATGGGTAGCAGGAAATTGTTCAGACTGACTGGGAAAACAAACACCAGGGGTGACTCCATGAAGCTGGCAGGGGGCATGTTTAAGAGACACCAGGATGTACTGTTTCATGGGAGATGGAGGGGTGGGATAGGCTGCTAGAGGCAGTCTGTGTGGCATTAGTGGGAGGGATTCAAATGAGGGTGGGACAGATACTAGGGCTTGGTAAAGACCACACCAGAAAGGATGGGGGGGGAGTAAAGAGCCTTTAGAGCTCTCTCATTCAACATTACTGTAGTTAGGTAGGAATGGATATAGATACAATGAGCCAATGGGCCTTTTTCTGCCAAACGATTATGTGTTTCTATTTTTTTTTCTTTCACGATCAGCATTCTCTTTTAGTGGAATCTGGAGAGCATTCATAATGAGAGGAGGACTGTTTGGGTGCAGATCAAAACTTTCTAAGGTATCGTTGGCGAATTTGTGAATCGCAGGGTAGTCAGCATCATAACTCAGGACTTCCAACCAGTTGGAGATTCCTGTATCTTTGTTGCTTTTCAAGCATTTTGATTTTTCTTTTAAGTGCAAGTTTTCATGAAGCCCAGCTGAGAAAAGAGCACCTACTTATCTAGATATATAAACACTGATGGCTGATAAAGTCCCGTCGGCCCATCCAGCCTGCCCACCCTACCTAACTACTCTGCACTGGCCCGAGTGGCCATCATGTCCCTTTATTTCTGCCAACCCTTCCCTAACTAATCCCATATACCTGTCTGATCCCTGCTTGAAGCTGCTCACTGATTTGACCTGTACCGTGAGCTCCAGCAGCTTGTTCCACTTGCCCAACACTCTTTCCATGAAAAAGAGCACACAGGCATCCCTCTTAAATCTCCCTCTGTTGAAGTAAAGTGAGTTTCCCCTTGTCCCTGTATTTGAGATCAAGGAGGAAGGTTCCTTGGCATCCCCACCTTGTTTATTCTGTGCAAGTTCTTGTATGTTTCAATCACATCATCCTTTTATCCCCTCAAGTCGGTGCACATGTTCAAGTCATGCAGCCTCTCCTGGTATATCTTAACACAAGTCCTTGTAACATCTTGGTTGCTGCACTAGTACTGCCTCCACTTTGTCATAGACTAGTCTATCCTCCGGTGCGGGCTCCAGTACCTTGCGAAGTACTCCAGATGTGGTAGCACCAGTGACCTGTACAATGGGAGGATCATCTCCTGGCTTCTACTGCTTATCCCCCTCCCTACACATCCCAGCATCCTGCTTATCTTACCCACAGCTCTGTTACAGTGCATGGAAGTTTTTATGCTCTCCAGTATCATAACCCTGAGGTCCTTTTCTTCCATGGTACTCTTCAGCACCCCCACCCCATTTCAAAGTGCTCTGTTGGATTCCTTTTCCCAGTGTGCTTCACCTCACATTTTTTAGCATTGATGCCTAGCTGCCAGATCTTTGACCAGCTCTCCAACCAGCCAAGATCCTCCCTAAGTTCCCTTATCCCTTTCTCCATGTCAACCCTTGCACAGATCTTTATGTCATCTGTGAAGAGGCTCAGTTTGCTCTCTGTGCCTTCCCCTATGTTGCAAATGAACACATTGAAAAGGACTGGGCCCAGCATCAACCACTGTGATATTCCACTTGTTACTTCTCTTATTTCTGAAAACTCCAAAAACAGAGAAACAGAGAATTTGTCAGCAGATAAGGGCCTCTTGACCCACCTAGTCTGTCCATTTTTCCATACCTTCAGTATCACCGCAGATTCTGCTTGATCGCTGGCCCATTCTCCCTCCCCCCTTCCTTTTTCCTAAGATTCCCTTATGCTTATCCCATGCATTCTTGAACCCCGCCACTGTTTTTGCCCTATCACCTCTGCTGGTAGGCTGTTCCAAGAATCCACCACTCTTCCTGTGAAGACATACTTCCTCACATCCCTCCTGAATCTACCCACTCCAGCTTCATAACGTCCTCTTGTTTTTGAGCACCTTTTCTTCAATTGAAATACTTCCATCCTGTACCTTATTTATTCCTGTGTGGTAGATAATGGTCTCTATCATGTCTCCCCTCTCCCTCCTTTTGTCCAGGGTGTACATATTTAAGTCCTTTAGTCTATCCTCATTAGGCTTTTGATGCAGACCCTGCACAGTTTTAGCTGCCCTGCTCTGGACCACCTTCACTCTTTCTGTATACTTCTGGAGATGGCGGTCTCCAGAGCTGGACACCGTACTGTAGGTGGAATCTTACCAGCAGTTCATACAAAGACACCACCTCCCTCATCTGCTGGAGATACCCTCACTATGCAACACAGCATCCCACTAGCACCCCCAACTGCCTTGTTGCACTACCTAGTTACCTTTAGGTCATTAGATATGATTACCCCCAGGTCCTTTTCCTGTTTGGTGATCGGTAGCATCACCCCACCCAATTTGTACTCTGCTTCTAGGATTCATAGGTTTCGTAGGTTGTTTCAGAGCGAAGAATACCTAAGTCCATATAGCCTGCAAGTTGTATTAATTGTATCCCTTGATGTTACTTAATATTAAGTACTTATCCAGTTTGTGTTTAAACTCCCTCATACTGTTACTTGCCACCACTTCTACCGGTAGACCATTCCATACCTTCTGCACTCTTATAGCAAACCAGTGTTTCTTTTGTTAGTCCGGTATCTCTTACTGGTTACATACGCACATATGAAATGCCAGCAGAAACAAGCCTCACGGTCTGTCGAGTCTGCTCAATTGTGCAGCTAGCCCCTCAACTTGCAGCTGCCCCACCTCCCTCCCCATAACCACCTCCTTACTCTGTCCAGCCCTCTCTTAAATCCTCCCACCATTCTACATGATACCACCTCCTCAGGTAGAGTGTTCCACTTACCTACCGCCCTTTCCATGAAAAAGTCTCCTGATTTCCCTCCTGAATCTCCCCTCCTCCAATCTCAGCCAATGCTCTCTTGTGTCCCTCCCCCTTCTGATCTGAAGAATCCCATTTGTATTAATCCTGTTAATACCCTTTAGGTACTTAAAGGTGTCAATCATATTTCCCCCATCCTTCCTCTCTTCCAAGGAATACATTTGCAGCTCTCCCAGCCTCTCCTCACAGGATTTTCCCCTCAAGTCCCTGTATCATCTTCATTGTCCTACGCTGCACCCCCTCCAGAAATCTGATGCCCCTCTTCAGGAATGGACACCAGTACTGCATACAGAATTCCAGGTGCAGCCTGACCAGTAACCTGTAGAGGGGTAGGATCACTTCTCTGTGCCTGGAGGAGATTCCCCTCACTATGCACCCCAGGATCTTGTTTGCCTTTGCAGCTGTCTTCCTGCACTGAGCTGAGTGGTCCATACTCCCCATTAGTAGTACCCCTAGATCCTTTTCCTCCACTGTGCTTTCCAACTGTGCCCCTCCCAACTGATATTTCCACCCCTGGTTCCTTGCTCCGAAGTGCAGTACCTTGCACTCCTTGGCGTTGAACCTCAACTGCCATGTCTCCGACCATTCCTGTAGTTTGGTTAGGTCTTCCTGCAGCCCCCTCCACCCCTCTGTCATCTACCACTGCACCAATCTTAGTATCATCTGCAAACAGACTGATCTTACTCTGGATCCCATTTGAGATATCGGCTATGAATATCCCAAACAGCACTGGTCCCATGTGAACCCTGGGTCACCCCACTCGTAACGTCCCTTGGTGATGAGAGTTCTGCCACCACCACCACCCTTTGCTGCCTACCCCTCAGCCAGTTGGTGATCCAGTTGACCATGTTTGTCCCAACCCCAATGTATTCCAGTTTTCTCCCCAGCTTCCCAAGCAGCACTGAGTCAAAGGCCTTGCTGAAGTCCAAATATAGGATGTCCACTGCATGGCCCCTGTCCAGTTCCCTGGTAACCCAGTCATAGTACTTGACTAGGTTTGTCTGACAGGATCTGCCAGATACAAAACTGTGCTGATGGTCATCTTGCAGCCCATTGTCTTCCAGAAAGGTCACCAGTCTGTCTTTTAGGATTGACTCCATGAGTTTCCCCATGATTTAAGTGAGACTCACCGGTCTGTAGTTGCCTGGATCATCCTTTGGTCAACTTTTATGAATGAGCACCACATGGGCCATCCTCCAGTCCTGTGGCATGCATCCTGTGTCCAGTGATGTACTGAACAGGTCTGCCAGTGGTCCCACCAGGATGCTCCCTAAGTACCCTAGGGTGAATGCCATCTGGCCCAGGCGCCTTGTCCACATTCAGTGCCCTTAGTCCCTCCAGCACCCTGTTCTCTGTAATTCTGATATCAGTCGCCAACACCCTCCCTCTGCCCACTCCACCCTTCCCATGGGGTATCTGCCCCCCTCTTTCATTCATGAACACAGAGCAGAAGTACTCATTCAGTGCCTCTACCTGGTCCTCCCCTTCTCCACCCATCCACCCCCATCTTTCTTAATCCTTACAATCTGATCTTTGTTTCTTCTTCTCTCACCAATCTATCTGAAGAAGTCTTTTTCCCCATCCTTGATTCCCTGTGCCAGTCTCAGCTCTCTGGAAGCCTTGGCCACTCTGACTAGCCTGGTAAGCTCTCTGGACTTCTTCATGTACTCATCTTTGTCCCCTTGCCCTCCTGATTTCCTAAGCCTCAGGAATGCTTCTCTCTTGGCTCTCACCCCTTCCGTTACCTCCAAAGTCAGTCAGCTCAGCTTCTTTGCTCTCCCCTTCTTGCTCCGTGTTCTGGTGCAGGTCTCAGTAGCCGCTGCTAGCCCTTTCTTAATGATATTCAATTTTTGGCTGGCACGCGTGCATTCTGATTCCTGCCAGATGCTCAACCAAAATTTTCCCTATCCTTTTAAAGTCCGCTCCCTTAAAATTGATCACCCTGGTACCTATTCCTCCTGTTACCCTTCCCATATTGAGTGTGAACCACAGCGTATGATGGTCACTGCCAGCCAGGGGGTCCTCTACTCTCAGATCCCTTACAACCTCCTCATTTGTTAATACCAACTCCAGAGTCCTACCTTCCCTGGTCGGCTCATGGACCAATTGTACCAGGAAGTAGTCCTGAAATGCATCTAGTAATCTCTGCTCCTTTGCACACGTGGTGATTGTGGTGTTCCAATCTACCCCAGGGAGGTTGAAGTCCCCCACCACTACAGTGTCCCCTTTCCTACAGACTCTTCTAATCTGCTTGGCCAACTCTCTATCCAGGTCATCCCCTGAGCTGGTGGCCTGTACACTACCCCACCCTCAGGTTCTTTCTTTTAAAGTCTTGAAACTGCATCCATGGGACCTCTGTCCTGCCCCACCCCCTCCTCTCTCATACACCTTATCCCTTCCCTTCCCTTATAGATCACCACACCCCCCTTTCCCCCTAGTCCTGTCCTTTCTGAATATCCTGTACCCTGGGATCATCATATCCCAGTCCTGGTTCTGGGTGGCCCATGTCTCCGTGATGGCCACAATGTCCACCATCCCACAGCCAAGACAGCCTGTAGTTCAGCTGATTTGTTATCTAAGCTTCTCACATTCAGCGAGACCACCCTCCAACCTGTGTCTTTCTCCCTTCCACCCTGGTTTCCTCCCCTTCTAATTCCTCCTTGTGTTCCCACCTCAAATACTTCTCTGATAGCTTTGGGGGTAGGCACATTTGACTCCCCTCTCTGGGATCCCTGCCTACTAGCTGTTCTTCCGCCATTTCCCCACCTAGTTTAAATCTATCCTTGATCCTATGTACCCCTTAAACCTCTGCTTCAATACCCCTTTCCCCTCCCTGCTCAGGTGCAGCCTATCCCCCTCATATAGATCCTTATTTTCCCAAGTGCTGCCCCAGTCCCCCACTACACCATACCCCTTAGACTGACACCATTCCCCCAGTCATTTGTTGAATTCCCCAATCCTCTCTTTCCTTCCCGTACTTGCACAGAATACCAGGAGCACCTCTGAAAAGGCCACTGATTCCCCCACTTCCTCACATAGCCCTCCTAATTTCTCAATTGGTTATTTGTAAAGGATGTGTTATTGTGCAGTACTTTTTCTACCTGAATTCCAGGCCCAGCTAATCCCATAAATCCACATCTGAAAGGGCTTTATAGATTAAACACATGCCCCCCCTTAATCTACAGAACTCAAGGGAGTATATCCCCAATTCTGTCAACCTGTCATCATATTCCCTGTCCTTAACTTTGCTAACCAGTTTTGTTGCCCTTCTCTGAACTTTTTTGAGTGCTCTAATGTCAGGTTTTCCTCCTGGTGACCAGAACTGAGTACAATACTCCATGTGGGGCCTCACCAGGGAGTTACACAGTGGAAGTATCACCTCGCTATCCCTGCTCTGAATATGTCTTTTAATACAATTCAGTATGCAGCTGACTTTTTTTGCCACCTGGTTGCAATGCAACTTGAAACTAAGGTCATTAGTTATTCTAATTCTGAGATCCCTTTCGTCTACAACCTCCCTCAAGATAATCCCATTTAATCTATAGTTATGTTTCTTATTCTTACTCCCAAGATGCATCGTGGTACACTTATCTCAGTGTTGAAGGATAACTTGCAATTCCCTGCCCACTCTTCCAACTCACATAATGCTGTCTGCAGTATATTTGCTTCTTGAGTTGTATTTACTGCTAAACCTATCCGGGTGTCGTCTGCAAATTTGGATTCCCATACTTTCGCCTTTGCCGTCACGGAGGAGATGTAGATATTAAATAAACAAGGGCCCAACATGGATCCCTGGACGAATCAGAGCGCAATCCCCTGATACAGACCCTCTGCATTCTATTGGTTAGCCAGGAAGCTGCCCATTTAGAAAGGTTACCCTGTAATTTATGATCAGTTCAAGCGTTGACAAGATCTCCATGTGGGACCTCATCGAACGCCTTTGAAAAGTACAAAAATATAATGTCCAAAGAGGCCCCTTTGTCCAGTGCCTTGCTGACCCTGCCATAAAACTCCAAGAGGTTAATCTGACAGGAACATCCCTTGGTAAAGCCGTGCTGTGTGTAATCAATGTCTTCATTTTGCTGTAGAGAGAGTATAATATGATCTTTAATGATCCCTTCCAAGACTTTTCCCAATATGGCTGTCAAGCTGAAAGAGCTGTAGTTCCCCACCTCCTGTTTTGAACCCTTTTTGTGTATGGGTACCATGTCTGCCTGACTTCAAACCTTCAATCCCTCTCCTTGGTCTAGGGATTCCTGGAACAGTACTGTAAGTAGACCTGCCAATTCATTTACAAGCTCCTTGATGACTCTTGGATGCAACCCAATGGATTCTGTGCCCAACAGAATTATTTTGCACTTTTTTGCATTGAAACCCAGCTGTCAAACCCTTGACTATTCACTGAATTTTATCAGGTCACTGCTCATCCTTTTCACCCACTCGTAGTGTCCACCCTATTGCAGATTTTGATGTTATCAGCAAAGAGGCAGAACTTCCGTTCCAGCTCCTCTGTAATGTCACTTATAAAGATATTAAAGCAATTCCAGCACTGATCCCTGAGGCACCTGGCTGGTCATCCTCCCTTCTTTTGAGTGAACTCCATTTACTATCACCCTCTGCTGCTTATCCCCTAACCAATTTCTTACCCAGTTTCCCATATTTGAATCCTCCCCAAGCTACCCAGTTTGCTTACTAGTCTCCTACGTGGAACAATGTTGAAAACCTTACTCAAATGTAGGTAGGCTGTGTGTGCACTGCTCCACCCAGGTCTAGTTCCTTGGTCAACCAATCGAAGTAATCTATCAGATTGGTTTGATATGCCCTCCTCCCAACCCGTGAATCTATTTTGCCTTGCGTCTTATAACCCACTGGATTCAAGATATTCCATAATCCGTTCCTTCAGCAGTAATTAAATTAACTTTCCCACCACCGATGTCAGGCTGACTGGTCTATAATTGCCAACCTCTTCTTTGCTACCACTTTTGTGTAGTGGGACTACATATGCCCTAATGCAATCTTCTGGAACCACTCCTGTTTCCAGAGATCTGCTAAATGGAACTGTCTCTGAGCTCCCTCAATACCCTTGGATGCACCCTGTCTGGCCCCATTACTTGGTCCACCTTCAGATTAGTGAGTCCCTTCATGGCTGTCTCCTCCAAAAATGAACTAGTGTCCACCTCTTTCCTGCCAATGCTCCTGTTTCTTTTTTGTGCCCTCTCCCCTTCTCCTTCCTCTGTGAGTACTGAAAATGAGTATTTGTTCAGTATGTCTGCCTTTTTCTGGTCACCCTCTGCACAGTTCCCCTTCCCTTCTTAACCTTACAGTCTCACCTCTGATCTTCTTCTTTTTATTTACACAGGTAAAAAATGTCTTGCCCCTTCTGTTACCGTGATTCTCTCTTTTCAGTTCATACCTTTGCACTCCTTAATGCTTGCACTACTTCCCTCTGATTCCCCAGATACACCTCCCTATCCTCCTCCTCTCTCTGTGTCTCCTTATACCTTATGAATGCTACCGTTTTAGCTTTTACCTATTCCACCACCTCTTTTGAGAACTATAGTGGTCTTTTTTCCTCTTGCTTTTGCTCACTTGCTTGACACAGAGTTTTGTTGCCTTCATTATAGCCCTTCACAGCTTTGCCCATTGTTCCACCATCCCACCCAAGTCATGCCAACACACCAGGCATTCACCCATTTTTATAAAATCTGCCCTCCTGAAGTCCAGGACCCTTGCCCTTGTGAGGTTCAATTCTGCTGCCGCTTTTATATTGAACCACACTGTACAGTGATCGCTGGTGCCCAAGTGGCCTCCGATCTTCACTGACTAGTTGCCTGAGAAAACCCCCTGCAGGGACTCCAGGATGTCCCTGCTTCTAGCTGAAGTTGCAGCTGGGAGACTCCAATATACATCCAGCTGACTGAAGTTCCTCATCAGCAGCAACTCCCCCTTTTCTGCCATCTTGTCAGTGGCTTCCATCAGTACCTTATCTAGCTCATCTCCCTGTGCTGGAGGTCTATAGATCATGCCAGTGTGAACAGATGCTCCATTCCCTGTCAACAGGGTAACCCACAGTACCTCTACTCCCCCTGTATTCCTTGTGTCTCCATCGTTTTATTGTCCTCCCTCACATAAAGCTCTCCACACCCTCCTTTCTTTCCCACCCTGTCCTTCATGAACAGAATATAGGCTGGTATGGCCATGTCCCAGTCATCATTTTCAGTATGCATTGATTCAGTAATGGCCACAATATCCAGATTGGCCCCTGCCATGATGGACTCTTGGTCTGGAATATTATTTCCAAGACATCTAGCATTTGCACACATGGCTTCCAGAATTTGTTGCCCCTCTGTTTGTTACTCCTTTCCTTTTTGCCCTACTTCCTCCCCCTTCCCTTTTTAATGCTCCCATTCCCATCCCCTTTCATTTCTAAAACTCTGCTTCCTTTATTTATTTGCACCCTTGGGGATTCCACCACCCTCGGGTTCTCCCTACTCTCCACTTCAGCCTGGGGGAGGGCAGTTTCTGCCTCCCCAATTTCTTCCACCCCCAGCTAATTTAAATGTTCCTGAAAGCAACATCTAAACCATCCACTGAGGACTGTGGTTCCCCTCCCAGATGGATTCAGGTCATTAGCCCTGTATAGGCACTTATCCCGCAAGGTGGATTCCCCGTTCCTCCTCTCTACACCATTCCTTCAACCATGAGTTGAGGATCCTGGTGCAGAGATCCCTTTCCTGACGACTGTCATAGACATCACCTCAGTGAAAGCCACTGAGCGTGCAACCTGTCTAAGACCCCTCACCAGCTCCCTAAACACCTAAACACCCCCCGCACTATCTGAGCCTTGTTCACAGTCAGGTCATTAGTCTCCAGGTGGACAATGACATCCAGCTTTGCCTCTCTTCCTGATGCTGTAGTGATCCTCAGGACCCACTTCCCATCACTCCAGGCCATGGCACCATGCAGACACCTAATCTCCCTCTCCCTCTCCCCTCTTCCTAGTCCCAAGTCTATCCCCCTCACAACTGAGTCCTCTTCCTCAAGTTGCTTGCTTCTCCTGTGGGGTACTTTTCCACCCTTATTGGGGTCTCTACTACAGAGGACCTCCACATCCTCCATGTCCACTACCATGGGTCACTCCTCCTGGCAGTTCTGTCTCGCCAGAGTGGCATAGGAATTATGTGGTGGTACATGTTGAGGGCTGTGCCTCCATTCCACCACCACCACCACCCTTCCAGATCCCACCATAGCCCAGCCATTCCTCCTCCCCGGCATCCTCCAAGGTAACAGTGGTAGACTTGGTGGCCCCTGGGTGGGGGAAAGGCCCCCATAATTCTATCCATCTCAGCCTAGAGTCCACTGACCTCCTACCTCAACCCAGGGAGGTACGTGCATATGCAGCAGCACTATAGTCTCCAGTAGGTCTCTCTGAAATCTGATGACCCACAGCTACCGCACTGCACCGCTCCCACCATCCCCGACTTCTAGTTTCCCTGTGTTATCTGGAAATACTTATGTACCATTACCCCTGATAGGGTGTTTCTAGCTTTCCCTTTTTTAGTTTGTTGGTACTTGTGTTCCCTCGCACCTGGTTTAATTCCCCTCATACTCCTACCCTAGATATGGTGTTGCTCCTATAGCCCGTTTAGGCCTACCTTTTAACTTCCACATTTCACAGCAGTGTATGTAGCAACAGGAGCAAACAGGCACCTTACATTAGTCGACTGGCATAGTCCCTCACTTCCTGCTTCCTGCAGCTGATACCTAAGGTGCCAATCCTACACCTGTTGCACTCCTACACTGCTCCACTCACTCACTGGGACACACTGCATGGAAGGTCTTTTACTCTTTTGGAAGGCTGTAGCCTGAGGTTCAATGGGGGGGATAGCTCCTCCCACTTCCCCTTCTTAAACCTCAGGCTTCTCTTCATTCAGCTTCAAGCATTTCAAACCGTGGAAGGTTCCTGTGCTGCATGGCTTGTTTTCTGTTTCTCCCGCCTCTTTTCCTTCCCCATCCTTTCCTTGCTTCTCCCCCCTTTAATTTCTCCCCACCCTCCCATGCCTCTGTATCTCCTGTTGTCTCCCCTTGCTTCCCTGCCTCCATTTCCCGATCTCTGTCTCCTTCCCATTCCCCCCACCCCTCCATAGCTTCTTCACACCCCCCATTCCCGTCCCTGTGTTGCCCGGCACCTCCTGGTGTTTCCCTTTCTGTGTTTGCTCATTCCTTGTCCTTCCATCTGCCAGCCTCCACTTGGTTCCCTCTTGCTGCCAGGCTCTGCCTCCATTCTCTGTGCTTTCCTGGGCCGGCGCTCCTGCCTCCTGATGCTGATCTCCTGCTCCTCGTACTTCCTGCCCTGGACTCTTCCCTTCCTGGGTCTCCCTCTGTTGCTGCCTCCCCTGCTCCCACTACTGGCACCTTTGTTCCTGAGCTCCTCTCCTGGATTTGGCTTGGATGTTTTTTATTTTCTTTTGGGCATTTTCTCTCCAGTATTCACTACCCATCTGCTGGCCTTCCGTCCTTTCACAGTCTTCGAAAGTCCTTGTCTTACTTGACTTTCATTCACGTGGCAAACAGCATGGAACTGTCACTTCAGATTACACAGGCTATGTTACCTCTAATTTCAATTCCCGATGCTTCTAGGGAACTGGTTGTGTTCTCAACCCCCTGTCTTGCACATCGAGGACTACACTGAACCAAACGTGTCCGGTGGCTGCACTTCGGAAGATTTAAACTTGGTAGTAACTTTCTTTCTGGGGGTGCATCCTCCAGCCTGAGGATTCGAACTCTGAACACCATGGACACATTGAATTTTTACTCAATTTAATTCTTAGCATCTTGGCATGGTGATGGCGGACCACAAGGGGTCCCGCCATCCCAGTCATGCACTTCTCATACTTCCAGCCTGGCTCCTGCTGGTCCAGCCAGCCTACGTGGAGAACTGGCTTGATTCACTCACTTCTACTCCTCCTCAGGCAGACCTAAGTGGGGGTCCTGCTGGTCCAGCTAGCCTACATGGAGGCCTAGCTTGACTTACTCACTTCTACTCCTCCCTGGTCAGAGCTACATGGAGGTCCTGCTGGTCCAGCTCGCCTACATGGAGACCTAGCTCGACTCACTCACTTCTGCTACTCCTCAGGTGGACCTGCATGGGGGTCCTGCTGCTCCAGCTAGCCCATGTGGGGGCCTAGCTCGTTACTCAATCACTTTATACGCTGTTCTCTATTGGACATCCATGGGGTCCCGCTGGTTTACTGACCTGGGTATTTCATGATACGACAAGTTAAGTGCAACCCTTGAATCATGCAGTCTTGTGGCCATGGTGGACAACCACTCATGTACATTCTACACATTCCTCGCTGCCCCTCACGAGAGTTTCAGCATCCAGCCTGTCTATATCAATGGCCTTCTGGCTTCCATTCAGCTCATCCAATCATCCTGCACAGGGATTCTTCAGTTAAGCTTGACCTCCATGGGAAACTTGGAAAGCTCACATTTTGTCCATTCATACTACAGCAATGGCAGACCCACGGAGGTTTGCCATCCCAACCAGCCTTGCCCACGTGAGGGCATCTACTCATCACTCATAACTTATTTCTATTCTACAGATGGACTCACTTGGGGTCATGTTCTCCTTACATTGGACTATGCGCTACTACCGCAATGGCTGACCACGGGGGGGTCCCACCATCCTTAACTTAGAAAGTGCATACTATGGTGATGGCGGACAATGTGGGGTCCCACCATCTCAAACATACATGTCCCATGAAAGGGCCCTACTCATAGCTCAAATGTACTTCAAGTCACTACAGGCAGACTCAAGTAGGGTATTCGCCCCCTTACCTCGGAACATATTATACTGTGGCAATGATGAACCCACATGGGGGTCTTGCCATCCTGAATCCATCGTTCCCATGAGAAGCATTTCTCTTACTCAAACGTATTCCATCTTTTCATCTTACCCGGTTACCAAAGACTAAAATAAAAAAAATTAAAAAGTATTCCATCTTCACTGAAGCAGACCCACGTGGGGGTCTCGGCTTCCTTAGGCTAATCATCTGTGACCTACTTGATCGCTCAACCATTCGAACACTGCATACTCTGGACCTGCATGGGGTCCATGCTCCTGTTAGCCCACATCTGGGCCTACCATACTTCATTATTCATTTATGCTTCTCCTGCAATCCATCTCCCTTTCTGTTTCAGTTCCAACCAAGTTTCCCTGCCAGACATCTCCATAGAGTATACCGCAAATCCTTGAATGTCTTGGGACGCTTCTCCTTCTGACAAGGTACTTGATCATGCCCTAATGTTTCACTGTATTGCACAGCTTCATGCAAGCCTCCCAATTGGCATAGACTCCTACCTCATCATCGTTCCCTGCTGAGAAACACTCCTAACCATTTCATCATCTATGATTTCTACGTCCTCAAATATTTGCAATGTTGGCACTCATTCCTCAACCATGCTGACTGTATACATATGCTTTATGGCTGCTTCACTCACAACTATGTTGGTCACAGATTAACCATCGTCTCTCATCCAGACATCATTCTAAGCTGCATCTCTTCATCTGTTGGAACCTTCATCTTCAGCATTGACTTCCTGCTCATCATTGACTTCAGAAACAGGACTCTGCCACCAGCAAATAGACTGAATCCTTGGACATAACCATAACTATCCTCAGCCCACATTTAGGATTATTCTCCTCTTAGTATGCCTAGAGGACAGGCAGGTCAGTAGCCATGGGTCCTTAGAGGTTTCCCCCTAAGGGTTTTTTCCTCTCCTGCATGCTACTGGTCACACTCTCTGGAGTTAGGGGAGATAATCGCTAAGCTAACTCTCTTTCTTGGGGCTTAAAGCTACACCTACCTAGTATCCCACAGAAGGTGGGATACAGAGAAACTCCAGAGCTCAAGTTATATGCATCAAGCATATACCATTCAGCTCATAAGTATGCACAATCACTGAGCTACGTACCACACATTGAAATTAAGGGCTCCCTGCTCAGTCCTTGATTGGTCTGCTTGCTCCTCAGTCCCGCCTTTCCTCCCCACACACTCCTGATGTGCTGCCAGCTCTTACAGCTGAAATGAAACCTGTAAAAAGGAAAAAAAGCAGTTACAGGTTGGTGGCAAGCTTTTCCATTTGTAGCAGCCCCTTTTGCTGTTGGTGCTTTCACTCCATTTTGCTATGCATCCAGTAAACCTCTTCCAGTGAGATTTTAAAGCTGCTGCTGTTATGTAAGGGCTTCCAACTCAGGCAGTGATTGGTCAATCTGCTCCTTAGTCCTGCCTTTTCTCCTCACGACCTCCTGATGTGCTGCTAGCTCCTACAGCCGAAACTAAAATTGTAGAAAGAAAAAAGGGCAACTACAGGTTAGTGGCACAGTTTCCTGTTTGTAGCAGCTCCTGTTCTGCTTGGTGATTTTACTCCATTCTAAAATGTGCCCAGCAAAACTCTTTCAGCAAGGTTTATGTAAGGTGTTCCTGCTCAGCCCGCGATTAGTCTAACTGACCTGTTAATCCCACCTTTTCTCCCCTCACACTCCTGACATGTTGCCGGCTCCTACAGCTGAAATGAAACCTGTTCCATTCCTGCACTGTTCCACTCACTCATTGCAGGGTGGAAGGGCTTTTATTCTTATATTCTTATTAATGGCTTGCTGCACAGCCAGCAATTAGTCTGACTGGTCCTCAGTTCCAGCATCCACCCCGCCACACACACATTCCTGATGTGCTGCTGGCTCCTACCGCTGAAATGAAACCTGTTCCATTCCTGCACTGTTCCACTCACTCATTGCAGGGTGGAAGGGCTTTTATTCTTATATTCTTATTAATGGCTTCCTGCAAGCCAGCAAATTAGTCTGACTGGTCCTCAGTTCAACATCCCCACACACACACATTCCTGATGTGCTGCTCCTACCGCTGAAATGAAAACTGAAAAGAAAAATGAGCAACTAGCAGCCCCTGTGCTGCTGACGCTTTTACTCCATTCTGTTATTCACCTAGTAAAATACTTTTGTGAGATTTTAAAGTTGGTGCTGTTATGTGAGGGCTTCCTTCTCAGCCCTTGATTTGTCTGACTGGTCTATTAGTTCCACCTTTCCTCCTTAAACACTCTTGACATGCCACTGGCTGCTACAGCAGAAATGAAACCTGTAAAATGAAAAAAAGAGCAGTTACAGGTTGGTGGCAAGGTTTCCCATTAGGATCACAGCATGTTGTTTTGATGTTCCCATTTGTAGCAGCCCCTCTGCTGCTGGTGCTTTCACTCCAATTTGTTATGCATGGGGAAAACCCCATTAACCACTACCCTTTATGTCCTTCCCCTCAGACAGCTTTCCACTCAAGTCAACATTTTTTCTTCACCCCTAAGTCCCTTAGCTTCTTGACTAGCCTTCCATGGAGGACTGAGACAAAGATGACAAGGAAATCCAAGTATACTGTTTTGGCTGCCTGTCCCTTTCTGGCTGCAAATGGTCACACAGTCAAAGAAATCAGTTGGATTAGTCTGGCAAGACCTTCCCCCTTGTGAACCCATGTTGTCTGGGGACCTAAAACAAATTTCCCTCTAGGAAGTCCACTAGTTCCTACCACTGTGTACTGTATATTCCATAATGCTTTCTGCTATAGACATCAACCTGACTGATCTATAGTGCCCTGGCTCATTCTTCTTTTCACTCATGTGTACAGGGATCATATCCACTGTCCAGCAGTCCCTAGGGACCATCCCATGCCAGTGAGCGGTTGAATATGTCTGCAAGTGGCTCTGCTGTCACCTCTGCTGCCTCCTTAAGAATCCTTGGGTGTAAGCTGTCAAGTCTCATACATTTATCTATTTTCAACCCTTTAAAGCTTTTACAACATAGTTTTCCCCATTATTTTGTCAAATTCTTCTTGAGCACTTGCTCCCTTCCCTTAATCTCTTCACCCTACATTCCAGCAGTGGATCATCCTTCTCCCTAGTAAATACCAAACAAAAGTATTTCTTCAATATCTCTGCTTTCTCTTTGCCCCTCTCCTCCTATCCTTACTCTACCTTCAGCTTCACTGTGACCCCTATAAAAGTATGCTTCTCCTGGATGCACCTAAAAAAATGCCTTTTCCTCTTGCTTCATGTCCCCTGCAGTGTGGGGTTCTGTCTCCACCTTGGCTCCCCTTATCTCTCTGCTGGCTACCTTTGCTGCCTCCAGGTACTCCTCCCTAACTTCCTCCCCCTTTGGCTTCCTGTATACTTCATGATTGCTTTCCTTTTGGCTCTTATGTTTAGACTTTTTGTTCTACTGTATCAACCTTTTTTTACTTATAAGTATCTTTACTTTTTTCTAGTGATTTTCAAATGTAGACGTTCTTTAAAGAGCAACTCTCTATTATAATAAAAAGCTTAAAAACACTAGATTTACACCAACTTAATTGTTTTCTAGTCATTTGTCTTTTTTTTTTTTACTTTTCCCTGCTGTTGATCTGCTAAATATTGTACCTAATGCAGCAATTATTTCACTGAGTTTTTCAAAATGTATCTGACACTCCTCTGCTAACCACACAATTTCTGTTTATGACATAAGAGTCCTGCTGTCATGCTGAGCACTATGATGGCATAAACAAAGGCTCTGTGAGGCAAATAGGGTAGAGGCAAATGTTTTCAAGCATTTTCTATGCATACATTTTAGATGGCCTTCCTAGATGTGCTGTAAATTTGGAAAGGAACATTGAAAATAAAAAAAAAATATGTATTTATCTGAACATCAGAGTTGCCAGCAGATAAAGGCCAGAGGTCTATCAAGTCTGCTTTCGAATATGTGCAGCTAGCACCCCTTATTCTGCAGCTGCCCTCCCTTCCATCCTTCCCTTCATTAACCCTCCCCTTGTCCTGTCCCATCCTCATTGGAAGCAGTCCACTGTTCTACCATACCACTTCTGCAGGTAGCAGCATTCCCCAACCACCACCCTCTCTGTAAAAAGTGTCTCCTCATCTCCCTCCTGAACCTTCCTCGCTCCAGTCTCATATCATGGCCCCTGGTGCCCTCCCTCCTTACTTTGAACAGCCCTCTGTACCTGTCTTGTTTATTCCTTTCATGTATTTAAAGGTTTCAATCATGTCCCCCTCTCCCTCTCCTCCAGTGAGTACATGTTCAACTCCTTCAACCTCCTCTCATATGATAAGTCCCCAGACCCTTGATCATCTTTGTCGCCCTGTGCTGCCTCCCTCAGTAACAATGTCCCTCTTCGAGATCACAGGCATGGGACTGCGCAGTACTCAGGTGTGGTCTAACTAGCCATGCCTATACAGTGGCAGAATCCTCCTCCCTCCTCCTAGGATATACCCCTTACCAATACAACCCAGCATTTTGTTGGCCTTTGCAGCTGCCTTCCTACACTGTGCCGGGTTGTTCATTGGCCCTGTGATAGAGCACACCCAGATCCTTCTCCCTCCTCTGTCTGGGCTAGCTGCCTCCCCTAGCTGGTAAGTCCTCCTTGGGTTCTTCATCCCAAAATGCATCACCTTGCACTTTTGGCATTAAAGCCCAGTTGCCAGGTGTCTGACCAGGTTTCAAGCTTTGCCAGATCATCCTGCAACCCCTGCCATCCCCCTAGGTCATCCACCACCGCGCCAACCTTGTGTATCGTCAGCAAACAGACTGATCTTGCTCTTGATGTCCCATGATATGTCTTCAATGAATATCCCAAACAACACTGGTCCCAACACCGGGCCCTGCAGGACACCTTCGTCACTGCCCTTAGGTGTGAGGCTCCCACCCACCACCACCCTCTGTTGCCTTCCCTGCAGCCAGTTTCCTACCCATCTCACCAGCATTGCACCTGCCCCTGTGCCTCTAACTTCCTTCCCAGCCTTCCATGTGGCACTGGGTGATGCCTTACTGAAGTCCAGATACAGGACATCCACTGCATGTCCCTGTCCAGTTGCCTAGTTACCCAGTCATAGAACCCGACCAGGTTGGTTTGGCAGGATCGGCCACGTGTGGAAGCCATGCTGTCTGCTGTCCTGTGGTCCTTTGGCCTCTAAGAGGGCCCCGGCCTCTCTCTTCAGGATGGTCTCCATTAGCTTACCCACGATAGATGTGAGGGCTCACTGGTCTGTGGTTCCGGTTCATCCTTGGGGCCACTCTTGTGGAGGGCACCACATGAGCCATCCTCCAGTCCTGAGGTACACACCCAGATGTAGTGAGGCATTAAATAGGTCTGCCAAAGGTCCTGCAGGGACCTCTGCCAACTCCTTCAGTACCCTGGGTGGATGTCATCTGGGCCTGGTGGCTATGCACCCTCAGTGCCTTCAAACCCTCTCGAACTCTGCCCTCCATGATTTCCCCATCTGTCACCCTCCCCCCCTCGTCTGCCATTTCACCCATCTTGGGTGTCACCCCCCTCTTCTCTTTAGTAAATGACAGGCAGAAGTACTCATTTAGTGCTTCCTCCTTATCGTGCCTGCTTCCACCCAGCCCCCCTCCTTCCCTAATCCTTACTATGTGGTCCTTACAGCTCCTTTTCTCTGATGTACTTAAGAGTCCTTCTCCCCCTTCTTAATGCCTTGTGCCAGCCTGGGTTCCGTAGATGCTTTGGCTCCCTTACTGCCCTTGTCACCTCCTTCAATTCTGTCAGTACTCCTCTCTGTCCTCCCCCTCCCTGTTTCTTGTATTTCCTAAAGGCAGCTCTTTCCTCCTTACCTTTTCCATGACCTCCTTGCTCAACCAGCTCGGTTTCTTAGCCCTAGCCTTCTTGCTCTGGGCTTTGCAGCAGAGTTTGGTTGCCTCCACTATCCCCAACTTTATGAGCTCCCATCTCTGGTTAGTATCCATACTAGATTGAATTCTGGCCAGGTACCCTTTACCACTTCCCTCATCCTCCCAAAGTCAGCCCTCCTGAAGTCCAGCACTCTTGTGCCAGATTCCACTCCTTCCTTGCCCATATCAATGTGAGGCCATACTGAGTGGTGGTCACTCCCTGACAGTGGTTCCTCCACTGTAAGTTCTCTCACAAAGTCCCCATTTGCCAGCACAAGGTCAAGGGTATTCCCTAACCTGGTTGGTTCACTGACCATTTGCAGCAGGAAGCTGTCCTGGAAGGCATCCAGCAGTACCTGCTCCCTTCTGTTCCTGGTTGTTGGGGTGCTCAGTCCACTCCTGGCATGTTGAAGTCCCCACAATCACACACTACCCTTCTGCGGTCCTCTTGATCTGTCCGCTAGTTCCTGTCTAACTCCTCCATCTGAGATGGTGGCCTGTACACCACTCCCATTCTAAGACTCCTATTCTTGGAATCCTGGTTTGCACCCAAAGTGACTCTGTACTACCCTCCTCCCTTCCTCCCTTACACACTTCAGTCCTTCCTTCACATGGTACCACCCCCTCCTTTCCCAGTCACCCTGTCCCTACAGAAATAACCTGTACCCTGGTACAGACAGGTCCCAGTCATTATATTGGGTGGCCCATGTTTCCATGATGGCTGCAATGTCCCTCTCCCTCTGCCATGGGAACCTGCAGCTCTGCAGTTTTCCTCCCAAGGCTCCTAGCATTAAGGGTAACCACCTTCCACCCTTTCCCCTCCTCCCATCCTGCCCTCCTTTCCTAGCATCACCAATAGTACTTGCCATTTGTCCTTTTGTCACTGTTATGGGGGTAAGCTCATATGATTTCCCAACCTGTGGTCTCTGCATATCTCTTCCCCAACTGCCACCCCCACTCTAGTTTAAACTCCCAACTTCCTCTATATATTCTTCCATCCTCTGCTTCAACACTTTCTTTCCTTCCTCACTCCAAGTGTAGTCTGTCCTTGGCATAGAGACTACTGTCCTCCCAGGTCCCTCCCACCCCCCAACAGCCCATACCCTTTGCACAACACCAGGTTCTTAGCCATCTGTTAAATTCCTCTATTCTCAGCTTTCTTGCTGTGCTTGCCTTGGCACGGAGAGTATCTCGAAAAAGTTACTGATCTTCCTGCCCCTCACATAATTGTGCTAGTTCCTCAAACCTCATCTGGACTATATCCACTGTCTTGTCAGCCAGGTCGTTTGTCCCAAGATGTATAATTAAATGAGGCTTGTCCCTACCCCTTCTAGCATATTTCAGAACAGACTGTCCCACCCTTTCCACTGTCATTCCTGGCATGGCCTCCACCCAAATGCGACTAT
This sequence comes from Neoceratodus forsteri, assembly GCA_016271365.2. Classification (NCBI taxonomy): domain Eukaryota; kingdom Metazoa; phylum Chordata; order Ceratodontiformes; family Ceratodontidae; genus Neoceratodus; species Neoceratodus forsteri. Next base: position 156,703,478 of record CM057458.1, on the reverse strand, counting down.
GCCTCTCAGCCTTGCTACCCACCTAACTCCTCTTAGTATTGGGTCCCCAGCACTAAGATTCCACCCCTCTTACTCCCTGCTTGCCTTTTCATCTCCTCCCTCATTTCCAGCTCCTCTTCTTCCTCCTGCACATTATTATGCCCTTTTACCCCTGTTGCAGTTCTCCCAGCAGAACTTCCCCCTGCTCCAGTTCGGTCCAGGCATTTATCAATTACTCCTCTAATTTCATCACTTCCCTCCTCCACCACCTTCTTCCTCTCTAGCAGTGCAAAACTATTTTCTGAAGATCCTTCACAAATGCCCGCTCCCTCTCTCTGCATAGTAACCTGTTCTCTCCTTTCCACTCCATGACTTTTGCCACTTCTTCACCTACCCTCACAAGTCCCTATTGCCTCCTTCCATTTGACTTTTGTCTCCTGACCTGGTTTCCCCGGCAATCGTTCTTCCTGGCCTGGGCCCCTTTGTCTCTGCTTCCCTTCTTCTGAGCCTCTCCTCACCACTGTTGGCTTAAATTGCCCTCCCTCATCTCCCCTTCTTCCTCCCTCCAGTATTGGGCTAAACCCACCCCCAAATTGCCTTGCCTGTCTTAGTTCCTCCTGCAGACCCTCAATCTCCTTTCTGAGTTTTTCTTTGTGGTTGCACACTAAACATCCTCCCACTCTCCAGGCAATGTTTAGAAAGATTGGTGCACCGCAGTTGTTGCAGCCTACCACCATATTGCTGTCGTTGCCCACCAGCGACCCCCCACCCTTCCAGATGCAGGATACCAAACACTCCCCCAAGTCCTCACTCTCCCCCCTCTACCAGTGCAAAACATTCTTTATGTCCCTTACACTCCTTTGTTGCACACGTTTAGATATGTTGAGCAACTGCTTTTTATATTCCTATCCACACTCAAAAATACTTTAAGTAGCCATTGCACAACCTTCTTCAGCTCCTACTCCTCCTTTACCCAATGCAATAACTATGTGAGTAGTAATAATGAAGCGACTAGTTTGCATTTACTTCCCTTCCACTGAGAGAGCAGTCACCTCTTCACTTGCTGCAGTTCCTTTCCTGGATGTCTGCTTCTGTTATGACAGGTGCAAATCCTTTGCCTGTTTGAGGAAGTGATGTCAGAACCCCTAGTACAAAGGAATAATTGACCAGGGGTGGGTGGGGTGAGGGTTTTGGGTGGGTGGGACCAGCCAAGTCTTCGGAAACAATCAGGTAGCTGGGGCCTCTAGTCAGACAATTAGCACCCTTCCCCACTCAAAACTTTGCAGCTAGTGAAGCCAGCAACAATGAATCAATTCTACTCTAGCCCAACATAGGTTTGCTACCCAAAGAAACCGGACACCAATTCAAACAGCTTCACCAACAATACATCAAAATAGGTTTGGAATTATAAGATATAGGTCTCCAATTCAAAGAAACAGACCAGTTAAATTACACCAATTATGTTTAAAAGAAAGAAATAGGCCTCTACAAATGCAGCCTGCCACACCGTAAACCAAACAAATGAGCCCACTTTTAGCTACCAAAACAGGTTTCAAAATTCCAACAGCCCCAAACAATACCCTGCTAGCCCCTTAGTAGTAAGAAAGAAAATAAACATTCTACCAAGTAGAATCCATGAAAAACAATGTAAAACAAGAAGCTACTGTACTGTAGATCTGATCCTGTCCCCCTTCTAGTTCCTTCATTCTCTAGTAAATTGTAACAGCTGAAACATCTGTTTATGAAAGCACATGCTGAAGTGCAGAGTTGCTGTTTAACAAAATGTTTCCATCTTGGAATCTTGCTTAGAAATCTCCATGCAAATTTTGCCCAAAGCTAATGATATATTATCCAATGAGTTCTGCTCCTTAGAAGAAGATGGTGTTAACAGTAACACTGTGTAAGCAGGTCATTGATCAGATGGTAAAAAGGATTTATAGTAGTGTTTGATGGCAATGTTTCTAATTCTACAGATGACATTTGTCATGGGGACTTTTCCCCTTTCTTATGGGGAAGCAGCTGCCACCAAGGGGTAGATTTGCAGGGATAGTAGTAGCATTGGCCTGTTTCTTTACTCTACCTGGGCTCAGTAGCAGGGACAGAGGAGCGGCAGTCACCCCCCTTCTGGCCACTGGCTGCGAAATTGTTGCCACTCACCAAGACACGTGATGATTCCTGCCATCATTATCTCTAAGATAGGGTGACCAGATACCCTGGTTTTATGGGACAGTCCTGATTTTCATTGCACTGTCCCATTGTCTTGACATGATTCTTAAAACTGGTGTTTGTCCTGGTTTTAATTGCAAGCCCTGTTTCCGTCTTGGAAAAATTGGCCTTTTACTGTAGTAATTGTTGCCTCTCACCTCTTAGAAACAGAAACATAGAATCTGTTTGCAGAAAAGGACCAGTAGACCCAACTGGTCTTCTCTCTTTAAACTTCAAAAATATGTTTGCCTTAGTTGTTCTGCCTTGTAAGTGGAGCTGGACCCTTTTTCCCTACCTGCCTGCCTTCCAGCTAGCCACCAGTCTGCTCCTTCATTTCAGAGACAGACATGTCAAAATAAAACCCTTGATGGAAAAATTATTTACTTTTTATTATTAAAAAATTGATTTTTAATTAGTATTATTATTTTATGTGATCTTTATATGAGACTAATTTCTGGTTAAGATTATTGTTTGCATAAATTCCTAAGAAAAAACAAAAACATTTTAGTTAATTAAACTTTAAGACAAGGTATCTGGCTTTAATGTTTAAAAGGAAAATATCTCTGTTCCCAAAGCATCCCTTTGCCATATGGTAAATGAGGTCTGAGGAAATGAAGATGAGACTCCACTTTGGTTTTTAAGCCATTATATTAGTAAACACTTTCCAACTTGAGGCCTGATATTCAAAACTTTGCGCTGGGCAAAAACTATTTGTGCAGGTTTAGCGTGGGATTAGCACGAGTTTGCTATATTCAGAAGGCCAAGCAGTGCACAAACTGCCTTAGCGCTAGGTAAAATCATAATGCATGCAAGGAGCAAACTGAGGGTGTGTGTACATGAATACAGGCACAATGCTATATTCAGTGACTAGCACCATGCAAAGTGGTTTTGTGACACTTAGCACGGTGCACATTACCACCCAGGAAAAGGTAGTCTTGACCCTTTTGGCTTTGCATGGTATTTGCACAGCTTTTGCATGGCTTTGCGCAACCCTGACAAATAAATAGGACACATAGACAAAGCCAGACATAGAGGAAAACGTGCTGCTCATTGATGGCATCACAATGAAGCCATCATCTGCCATCATTCCCAGCCATGCCAGGCAGTAAGTGGTGACCTTGCCACCAGTGGACAGTGGACAGCATGGCAGTGTGGCCATACAGCACACACCTGTGGACCACTCTTCTGTGGACACCAACAGATGCCAGCACACACATGCATCACTGTAGGCATGGAGGATGTTGAGGGGAGAGTGTATGGGTGGCCAGTCTGTGCCACAGACCAGGTATGGCAACAAGGCTGAGACACATCACGCAGTGCACATAGGCCAGTATTGAGAATACCCCAACACCAGTGTGCCTTTCTAATAATATATGCCCTCCCAGCCACATACTGCACAGCTGTACAACTGCCACAGCACACAAAGCTGGAAATGTATATGTCACTGTGAGCTTCCCATGCCAGAGGTGCAGCATCTGAGAGTCACACAACAGCGTAACAGTAATGTCCACTGTCAGTAAACACCTGCATGTTGAGCCTATCACTGTGTATAGTGCAGTCATCACTGATCAGCACTGCCCTACACACCATAGGCAGTGCTGTGTCCACACACTACTGGCCCGTGCTACTATAGTGTCTGCTGTGTACTGTAGCATGACCTACAGTGTGACAGTTGCATGTAGCACCACCACCATCTGTGCCTATGCTGTGTTGTTACCTGGAGTGCAATATTCTATGCTATGATGTACTGTTTATATGTAGCCGACAGCTCTCATCATGCACTGCCAGACTGACCTACAGGTGGAGCTGTGATTGGACCTGGTCAGCCCCTGTACTTCCAGACTGACCTACAGATGGAGCTGTGGGACCCTGCAATAACTCTGGGCAAACATGCATGCAAATCAGGGCATAATGAGATGCTAATCTGAATGTTTGCCCAGAGACTACCTAAGTAGGCTCATTTGCATGTCACTTTTGAATATGGCTAAGTTTAGTGCCGGACAAACATGTTTGTACTGGGCTAACAGTTTAGCCCTGCATTAAACCTGTGCAAACATGTTAGCACTGCTCAAACAGTTCGGGGAATATCATACAGTTTTGAACACTGTACTTTCACATGGGCTGCTGCCTGCAGCTGTACTGGGTCCACACATTTGCTGGCACACACATTGGCCACATAGTTCACCTCTACCTACCTTTTCTTTTTTTTTTAATTTCTTTTTATTCAAAAGATTTTTTACATTACTACACATTGGACAATGCTCTAACAAGTAGATACATAGATTGTATGAAAAAATACAGATGGGTGGGTTATATTTGATTAAAGAAGCAACATGAAATACATTTTGTTAGATCTAGTTATCCAGTGGATGTAGCCGTGGGTCTTTTGGCAGGTATGTGAATGAAGTAGGGCAGGGATATTCCATGACTAGCTAACCCATATTCGGGGTTGATGGGTTTAAAGTGCCAACTCTAAATTCTGGGAAGTAACATATTGGGACCATTGACTCCATTTTCGAACTTGTATTATGGAGCTTCCCTGAAGCTCTAGGTTAAAAGTCTCAGCTTTATAAATTTCTGACATTATTTGTCTCAAATTTTGTAGTGTGGGGATCTGTGTTCTCATCCAACATCTCGTGACCGCTTTCTTTGTGGCCACAAAACATAACGTAAGTATGATCTTCTCCCAGGGGGAAGCGTGGTCCGGGTACATCCCCAAAAGGAATTGTTCAGCTGTTAGTTCTATGGGTTCCAAGAACAAAGTGGTCAGTTCATTTTGAAAAGTTAGCCAAAACAGCATGAGGTATGGGCAGGTCCAAAAGACGTGAGAGAGGGTGACCCGGGGGCTCCCACATTCCCTTCAGCACCCAACGAATGTGTCCGGGAGATACTTCTTGAGGACTAAGAGGGCCCTAAAGTATCTTGAGTGACATTTCCAAGTGAATTCCCTCCAGTACGGGGATGAAGTTGATTTTATCTCAACCATTGTTGTTTTTAACCATACTTCAGGGGAGATCTGCAATTGCAAGTCTCTGTTCCAGGTGGACAAAGTTAAAAATGTGGTGTTGGGGAGTCCAGATTGTAATTCTGAGTGTATTAGGCCAATTATATGGGACCCTAGTCTCCCCTCAATGGCATCGATGAATAATTTAAGTAGTTTGGGCATTGGAGAAGGGATTTTAGGGGATATTACATTATTTCTTAGAAGATGGTTTCGGATTTGAAAGTAACAAAAGAGATCCGAAGACCTTAGGGAAAATTGAGACTGAAGCTTATCAAAGGGGATAATGCTGTCAGGGGAGAGAAACTGGTAAATATGTGATAGGCCCAATGACCGCCATTGAGAGAAAGCCTGATCCACATAGTTGGGAACAAACTTTTCATCTTGAGATATTAATTTGCAAAATTCAAACAAATGCTGGATGAGGCCTGATTTTCTTAGTTGTTTCCAATGCTTATAAGTTTGAGCCGTAATACTAGTGAAGGAAGAAGGGCTTAAGGAGTTACCATCTGTGGAGAACAAAATCTTCTTGATATCATGTAAGTCATTAAGTTGGAATTCTATGGACTTCTAGGGGGAGTTATATGAGGTTGTAAGCCATAGTATAAGGGTTCAGAGGAATGCAGCTTGTGCGTATAGGAGGAAGTCTGGGAGGTTCAGGCCTCCTTGTTTAAGGGATAGTTTAAGAATGGAAAGTCTAGTCCTGGGTCAGTTTATCCCCAAAATAAAATTTTTAATCATTTTGTTCCATGAAATAAAGTAAAATCTGGAAGGAATGTAAGGGATAGTCTGAAGTAAATAACATATTCATGGGAGGATATTAGTACGAAGTGCTAAAATTTTTTGGTGTAAGAAGGTACAGTACATGGACCATTTGTTTAGGTCTGATTGTATTTGGATTGTTAGGGGTTCAAAATTGGAGAGTCTGATGACTCCTGGGTCTTGGGGAAGATAGATCCCCAGGTACTTTATTTTAATAGTCTTCCATTTAAAAGGAAAAACCTTTTTAATCTGGGGAGGGGGAGAGTAATTGAAAGATAATATTTCGGTCTTGTTTATGTTTAACTTGAATTCTGCTAATTTCTTGAATTGGGTGAATATTTTTCAGGTGATCAGATCGATTGTGAGGGGGATAATAGTGTTAGCATGATGTCATTGGCAAATAAGCCTACCTTGTATTGAGTTTGTGCTATTGGGACCCCTTCCACAACAGGGGTGTTTCGAAGGCAAGCAGCCAGGGGCTCAATAAACAGAGCAAAAAGATAGGGGGACAGCGGGCATCCTTGTCTGGTCCCACAAAATAGGTGAAAGGGGGTAGAAAGGGAACCATTGACTCTAAGATAGGCCTTCAGGGAGAGATATAATTTTTCTAGGATTGCAATGAATTGTGGTGGGAAATGAAATGGTTGAGTGTCTCCCATAGAAAAGGCCATGAGACCCAGTCAAAGGCCTTCTCAGCGTCAAGACTTATAAAGACAGCTGGGATCTGCCTGGTCTGAACAAATTCTTGAAGCAGGAGGACCCTATGTATATTATCCATTCTGTTTCTATTTTTAACAAAACCAGTTTGGTCGGGGTGAATTATTGTGGGAATTAAGTGTTCTAGTCTAGGTGATAAGATGGCTGTATAAATGTTATAATCAACATTTAAGATAGAAATTGGTCTATAAGATTTGGGATATGTAGGATCTTTATTAGGTTTTAATATAGGGGCTATTGTAGCGTACTCCCACGAGGGGGAGTTCCTCCCCGGGATATGTCATTAAAGAGCACCTGGAGTTTTGGAGTTAAAATGTTTTTTAAACTTTTTGTACCATTCTGGAATAAATCCATGTGGGCCCAGGCATTTTCCTTGTTTAATATTTTTAATTATCTCTTCAATCTCAAAATCCAAGATTGGGGCAATTAGGGACTTGATTTGTCGAAGAGTAAAGGTTGGGAGATTAGCTTGGGCCAAGATTTGCATGACTTCTGTATGGTTTAATGGTCCCGGAGGGGAATACAGTTTAGCGTAGTAGTCCATAAAGGCCTTTTGTATGTGGGTAATAGAGTGATGGGTTTGACCCGATGAGGGATTCCTGAGACAAAGGATTGTAGAAGATCTTTGTTATTTCTTAGCCTATGAGTTAAGTTCTTAACACTCCTAGGACCCCCCTCATGAATAGTTTGACGAAGGTAGTAGAGGGATTGTAGGATTTTATTATCTACGATTTTCTGGAGGTCCGTCTTCGTATTCCTGATTAAGTGCTGAAGGTCTGAGTCATCCTCTCTGTAGAGTAGCTGAAAGTTCTGAAGTTGATTAGTTAATCTATGATACTATAGGTCTCTTTCTTTGTTTTTTTTGGAAGAAAATGCTATTAGTTCCCCCCGAATTGTCGCCTTCATAGCGTCATATAGCATTCCCTGAGTTATAGAGGGGTCAGTGTTTTCTGCAAAAAATCTAGAGATTTAAATTGATAGGGAGTCTAGAAGATCTGGGTCTGATAAAAGAATAGGGTTAAGCCTCCATAACGATCTCTTTCCTACCCTACCCAGGTCAAGAGACATAGTTAATGGGTGGTGGTCTGATAAGAATTTCGGGCCTATACTGATGTCCTGAATCAAGGATAAGTGTTCATAAGTGGTCAGGAAGTAGTCTAACCTTGAGTAGGTATTGAATCTAGGGGAGTAATAGGTATAACCAGGATCCAAGGGAAAAATCCCATGCCACATGTCAATCAGACCCAAGTGTTCGATTGACTTCCTAAAGTGTCTAGCCGTGTTATTATTTATATGACTAAGGGGTTTTGAACAATCCAGGTGTGGGGATAAGGTCAAATTTAGGTCGCCGGCCATAATCAGCTGTCCCTTCAGGTTGGAAAGGAGGACTGAAATGAAGCGTTTGTAAACCTGGAGGGTTGAACCAGGAGGAAAGTAAATGCTGGCTAGCGTAACCTGTTTACTGAATAGTGTAGCTTGTAGGATAACATATCATCCACTAGGGTTGATGTGCATGCGCTGAATTTCCAATTGAGTATTTCTGGGAATCAGGATGGCCGTACCTCTTTTTCTGCCCCTAGGGTAGGAAGAAGCCACCACTTTATATCCCCCCATTTCAATTTAAGATGTTCCGCCTCAGAAAGGTGAGTTTCTTGCAGGAAGATTAAATCTGAGGTTTGTTTGGATAGACATTGCTTTAGGCTGGCCCGCTTAATTGGATCATGTATCCCATTTATGTTGTGGGAAATGATCCTTACCGGATTAAGCATAGGCATCTCTGTAGAAGAGGGTATTGTTTTTAATTATATGTTTCTTTTCTATCCAGGGAGAAAATGGAGGGAGAGACCCGGACCACACTGCTCCCCCGAGAGACTAGGACCCTGGCTTCACCCAGTCTATTGAAGGATTCTTACAATCTTTTGTCAGTAAACTTACTATGTGAAAAATAAACCAGTCCATTGTGCAGTGTATTATCACCTTCAATCCCCCCCCACCCCTGTTGGCCACACTGTTGGGGCCAAGTTAAACCGTATAACAAAACTATATACAGAATTGAATTAACCCAACATCTTATCCCCTCAGTTTTCTCATATATTTCATAGTAGTGATTATGTAAGGTATTGTCTGGGGATAAACCTATATACAAAAAGACTTCCAAGTGGAAGGAGCTCATCTAGAGCCTAAAAAAAACCCAGGCCATGCTCATGGGGTCCCAGGCCATGATTAAGGCCACCCGTACAGCGTTCTGTGTGACAGGGAAGGGTAATGTCCCAATCTCCATAACGGACAATTTCAAATACCTCGGAGTAACGCTGGACCCACAGCTTGACCTCGGCCTGCATATCCAGAGGATATGTAAAACAGTCAACTGTAAATTGGGTCTGGCATACAGGGCTAAAAACAACCTCACACCAGTGGCGCTTGTTGCCCTTGTGAGAGGGATGCTTCTCCCCCCTCTTTATGTTATGGGCTCCTGCTGTTTGCTGGCACCACTAAGGCCCATCTCTCCAAATGGTCGACGACCTATAATAATATCTGCCACTTCACCCTGTCAGCCCCCCAGCTCACTCATCACTGTGAGCTTTAGAATAAGCTAAACTGGCTCTCGCCTGCAAAGCGCACTGACTTTGTGCTTGGCTGCTTCGCAAGCAAGGTCCTCAACACAGGAACCCCCCCGGGGGTGGCTAGCCTGCTGGCACATCCTGAATCCTCATCATATCACCTTAGGTCACAAGGGTCAGTGGCACTCAAGATGCCTGTGACCAGAACCCAAATGGGTGAAAGGGACTTTGCAGCATGTGCCACTAAACTCTGGAACTACTTCCCAACACAGGTTCGTGCTGCCCCCTTGCAGGGCAGCCTACGCTCTTCAATATGGAGCCATCTTAAAATGGCATCGGCCTGTGGGTGTCAAAAGCCCCAGTGACATGATAGCACTTGCACCCATACATTACTTCCAGCTAACGATGTAGCATTCTGTACTTCTCCACAGTTTATGTTCTGCCTCTCAGGTGTAAACTTACCTGTTAGTCTCAGGGTGGGTAACTGGAACCTAACCAAGTGTGTAATCTTATGTTAATCATATGATGTAAACCTGTTCTTAATCATTGTGATTTGTAATCTTACCTTGTAGTCTCATGTTATGTAACCTGCACCTAATTATGTACCATGTTGTCCAAAGTGTCTAAGTATGTTATTTCCTGTACTCTCCCAGGTCAGTTTTCCAAAGAGGTAGCAAAGAAAGTGAAAGCCAAAAAGATAGCATTCAGGCAATACAAAAAGACACAGGCAGAAGGGGATAGGGAGAAGTACCAGGAGAAACAAAGGGAGGCAGGGAAGTCAGTAAGGGAAGCCAAAGCTCAGACAGAAGAACACATTGCAAAATCAGTGGTTAAAGGGGACAAAACCTTTTACAGGTACATAAGTGGAAAAAGAAAGACAAAGGGAGGATAGTGAGACTGAAGGGGAGGATGGGAGTCGCGTGGAGGATGACAACAGTAAAGCTGACATATTGAACAGGTATTTCTGCTCAGTCTTTACTGAGGAAGAGGGGTAATGGGTCTGAAGGAGTACAAGGGGTGAGAATGGTGCAGAATGGACACAAGTCCCTTTACACGAGAAAGGGTCCTGAAGGAACTGGAAGTAATAAGAGTTGACAAAGCAATGGGTCCCAGAGGGTGCACCCCAGGGTCCTTAAAGAACTAAGAGAGGTGGTGGCTGAACCTCTGGCTATCCTGTTTAGCCAATCACTGGAAACAGGGAGGTACCCAAAGACTGGAGGACAGCAGATGTAGTCCCCTTATACAAAAGTGGAACAAAGAGGAAACAGGAACTACAGACCAGTCAGCCTCACCTCGGTGGTGGGAAAGATCATGGAAGCACTTCTGAAGGAGAGATTGGTGGAACATCTGGTTGTCAATGGACTACAGGACCCAAGGCAGCATGGTTTCACCAGGGGAGGTCATGTCAGACCAATCTCATTGAATTTTTGACTGGGTGACTAGGGAGGTGGATCAGGGAGGGCAGTGGACATGGCCTATCTGGACTTCAGCAAGGCATTTGACACTGTGCCACATAGAAGACTATTACACAAACTGGGAATATGGTGTGGGCAGGACAGTAGTGTGGTGGGTTGGTAACTGGCTGGGTGGCAGGACACAGAGGGTGGTGGTAAATGGCTGTCACTCCACAGAGGGAAGAGTGACCAGAGGGGTACCACAGGGATCAGTGCTGGGACCCGGTCCTATTCAACATCTTCATCAGTGACATTACTGGGGATCTAGAAGGCAGAATTTCACTGTTCGCTGATGACACAAAGCTCTGTAACAGAGTAGACACACCAGAGGGTGTAGACAGAATGAGAAGGGACCTGCAGAAACTTGAAGAATGGTCAAGGGTTTGGCAGTTGAAATTCAATGCAAAGAAGTGCAAGATAATGCATAAGGGGTACAAAAACCCTGGCACAATATATCAGTTGGGGGGTGAGGATATAGCATGCACCAAGCAGGAAAGGGATCTTGGGGTTGTCATCTCTGATGACCTCAAGGTAGGGAAACAGTGTGACAAGGCATCAGGTAAAGCAAATAGGATGCTGGGATGTATAGGCAGGGGCATCACCAGCAGGAAAAGGGAGGTCATAATTCAGCTATACAAGACACTAGTGAGGCCCCACCTGGAGTACAGTGTACAGTTCTGGAGACCATACCTACATAAGGACATAGACAGGGTAGAGAAGGTTCAGAGGAGGGCAACAAAGATGGTGCATGGATTGCATCACAAGTCCTATGAAGACAGGTTGAAGGAACTGAACATGTACTCCCTGGAGGGAGAGGAGGGAGAGAGGGGATATGATAGAGACATACAAGTATCTTACAGGGAGAAACAGAGTGCAAGAAAACACTATTTTTAAGTGAAAAAAGATGTTCCAGGACTAGAGGGCATGGGATGAAGTTGGAGGGAGGATGATTCAGAGGAAACATGAGAAAGAATTTCTTCACAGAACAGGTAGTGGACAAGTGGAACACCCTGCCAGAGGAAGTGGTGGGGGCTGAAACAATCACGGGATTTAAGAATGCATGGGATAGACATAAAGGAATTCTAGAGGTCATGGGTAAGGGGAAACAGACTTCTAGGAAAACAAACTGAACTTACAAGCTCAAATGGGCAGACTGGGTGGGCCATAGGCCCTTATCTGCCGACACTGCCTATGTATCTATGTCGTACCTGAAAATAGGCAATTTGTATTGTCTAGTGTACTTACCTGGTTAACAAAAGCTAAATGAAGGATCTCCAAATCAAAGGGCCTGAGAGGACCCTGTTGGAGAAGGGATTCTTAACTTGGACCCGGAAGGTAATTTCCGGGTACAGAAGCTGAGCCCCTAAGGGAACGGTATCTAGACCACTCCTGAGGTGGTTTGGTAACTACCTGTAAAGAAAGTGTCAAATAGAGCTACTGACCAGCTCGATGCCTCAACCAGAGTAGTGTGGCTAAGTTCTCAATTTTAAGGGAGGGGATTATAAAGTAAGATATTAAGGAGAATAAGGATAGAAGACCTAATTATTAGTTCCATTATGTTCTCCGACCCTCAGCTTGAAGAAAGAGAAAAGAAAAAAAAAAGGGGGTGGAAGAAAAGGGAAGAGATCTGACCCACCTATCCACCCCCTGTGTGTGGTATATCATGTGGAGGGGAACCTTTAGATTCCCTATACTCCCCAGGGTGGTGATCCGATGATGGACCCCCTGTTTCAGCAGGTGTTCCAACTGACCCCGGAGGTCTTAGCTGCAGACCAGGTATCTTTATTGATCTGTGGGGATCCCCTGGATTTAAGTAGGAAGCATCTGGCTCCCGCCCTCTCATCGGGGGGGATGGTCCCCTCCACCCCGAGGCCAACAGGAGAGATGAGCCCAAAATGTTCAACTGCGCGGGAACTAGTCCCCTGGGCTCAGCCCCAAGAAGTGGGGGGGTTATAGAACATGACAGATAGGGAAGGGGGGGAAAGGAACCATTATTAAAATGTGAATCATGAAAGGAGGGGAGGACCGAGTCCAGGGCCAGGATGTCTAGAGGTCCGTCACAATAAGGAGGAACTCCCTAAAGTGAGAGAGAAAAAAAAAAGGGGAGGGGGAAGCCAAGGGTAACACTGAGTCATTACTATTCCATTAATTAGGCTAGTAGTCAACAAGCACAGCCTGGGTTTAGAGTGGGGTAGAGTAGTGTGGGGACATGCCATTCCCAGGAAGGGGGGTACATAAGGTTAAAAAGTCCTATTAGGGGTAATTATGAACCAAGGGGGAGAAAGGGGGAACCAATCTGCCATAGAAAACGACTCCTCAGCCCAAATCAGATCCCGCAGGGCCCACCCCGGACAGAGGACCAATCCGAAAATCAGCTCCAAGAAGGTGGGCAGATCTAAATTAGACTGAGGTTCAGGTCCCCTCTGCAAAACATCCCCCCCCCAGAACATGTTAAAACTATGTGCCTGAAGAGCTTGAAGAGGATCTCCCCCTCCCATCAGACCCTGCCAGAAGAGGGAATCCCCCCTCGGGGCAAGAGGAGCCCCCCAGCCCCCCACAGAGTGACCAATCAACACGAGGTCGGGTTACACTTCTCGACCCAACAGCCTCATTTTGATTTTATCAGGGTAACAGAAGGCACAAGAAATTAATGGATTTACTGGGAGGAGGAAGAACTTGGAGAGACCTCCGGAGGACAAGGTAATGGTCCTCCACACTTTTAAGTCTAAATTTCTCCTCTCATAGTCAAAGGCTGAGGAGGATTAAGTGATAAGGGGATGGGTGGGGAGGCAGCGAGCCCCACAGAACAACGCAGGGGACAAAACAAGAGCCGCCATAGGGACGTACTCCATCGGGAGGGAGGCTTAAGGGTCATGGAGTGAGAGGCCCACCAACTAAGAAGATCAGCTGGAGCATCAAGGCCTTTTCTCTCAGCCCCAAGTTCGTGCACCATCTCAGTCCCACTACCGGTACTTATCTAGGCCCACCTCCCCCCGACTGAGAAAGGCCAAGTCTCGGCAGACGTGGGTAGCAACCTCTCCCCAATAAATGGTCACCCAAGAGGAACCCTAGCCAGCAAGGGGAGACAAAAGCCCTGCTGAACTGACCCACTGCCATCACTCTCACTGAGCCGAGGCCCACACTGCCCAGGAGGAAGTAAGACGTGGGGAACGAAACAAAGACCGGGGAGGCGGGGAGCAGGGGTGCCTGGAAAGGCCATCAGGAGAGATGACCACCAGAGCGGTGCAGGGCCTAGAAGAGAAAGGGGATCAAACACTAAGAGGACCAGATTAGGAGGATGAAAGGGCCCCTCACAATCAAAGGCCCCAGGGAGTATGCGCCCCCCCAACCACCAGTCACCCAGGTGGAAGAGCACAGCCCCGGGACCTGGCCACCCTCCCCCCCAAGCCCAGCAGATCCACTGCAGCCCTCCGTGGCAGCCAGTCAGGAAAGAGATGCCTTGATCAGTAGGAGAGAGGGTGCCCAGGCAGCAGATCTCTACCAAGGGAGGAGTCCTACCTTACGCCTTGAGCGGCAAAGGGAGTGAATGGTGGAGGGCCCGTAAGGGGACAGGTTTCAATCGGTTGAAGGGCCACTTCCGAGCCCTAAGGAAGGGCATTATCTGTCTAGAAGCCCACCGCTTGAGCATCAGTCTAGGTCTCCCCCCCCCGGCGCCTCCGTTTGAAAACAGAGATTAAGAACCCCTTCACAACCAAGCACCCTCCACCCCCCCACAACCAAAGCAAGCCCAGGCCAGCTGGTCAGATTCAAACACTCACTGGGAGGGAGTACCTCAAGTTAGAGTTATAAGTAGAAAGTCACAGTTCAAGGTATATGCTTTCATTTGAGGAGTGTTCATTTTACTCTGTTTCTAAATTGCTGAAGTTGTTGGAGTAAATCCTGGATTGTGTCAGATGCAGGAGGTTCATGCTGTTTCTTCTGGACCTGGGGCTTCAGGGAGCATTGTATTGTAGATTCTATCGCCAGCTCCGGGATTGTGCCTCTTGCTTTGAGGTTGCGGGCTGCTTCGGATGCTGAAGTATATGCCTGAGTTCCTGAGGGTAGATGGACGACCAGTTTAGTGGGGTAAGGGGTTTTAAACTTGATTTGTTGTGCCCGGAGATGCGGGAATAATGGCCCGTACTCCCTTCTTTGTTGTTGTGTCAAGGGAGCATAGGCATTGTCAAAAAGCAGTCGTGTTTGACCCCATTTAATTTTCCCCTTTTGCCAGGCCTTGACGAGCAGGGTTTCTTTTACCTGGTAACTTAAAAATCTGATTAAGAAGGATCAGGGTCTGGCATCTGGCCTGGTGGGCTTTGGGCCTAGAGCTCGGTGGGCCCTCTCAATATCTAATTGGTAGCCTGGATCAAGCACCAAGGCCATACAGAGGAGATAATCAAAGAAAGCTAGAGGATCAGAGCCTTCTTCACCCTCGGGGATACTGAATATGCGTATATTACGCCTCTGACTTCAGTTTTCTGCGTCTTCCTGGTGCAGTGAAAGGGAAATCTGCTCCGACAGGATAGTTTTAATTGTAGCCTCAAGGACATCCAGGCACGCAGAGTTAGAAGTAATCTGTGAGTCGGCTTCTATCAGCTGGGCCTCCAAGTGGGCTAAATCACCCCTCAAATCTTTCATTGAGTCGCGGATCTCTTCTTGGAAGTCAGCAATTGCCTGAAGTATTGTGTCGGTGGAGGTTTCCATCGGTTTCTTGGAGGATTTGGTTTTTTGTTGCAGTTGCTGCTTTCTGTCGGGGCCTTGCGAGTGTCTAGGATGGACCTCACCATCATCAGAGTGCATCTCCTCCCTGTCAATTTGTTCGGCAATCAGAAGGAATTGGTTCCTGGAAGCTTTAGCCATGGACAGATATTGTCTCCGAGCAATAATTATTTTATATTTGGTTCTTCTGCAGTGATATTTTTTAACAGATTGCTCGATTTTAGAGGTTGTAAGTCAGGAGCTATTCAGACATGGTGTTCTCTATGCCATACCGGAACTGGAAGTCCCACCTCTACCTACCTTTTCATCGCTGTGCACTGTGTTGCTATTGTGGTTTGCAATTCCTGGATACTACATTCAGAGCCGTCTTATTCCAGGGCTAAGTTTGCCCTGCACTCCCAACCCAGTTTGCCCGGCCTCATTCCCATGCTATATTCAGAAGCTGTTTGGCCCGGGCTACTGCTTTTGAATATAGCTTGCTTTGTGCTCCGGGCTAAGTTTGCCCACCGGGCAGTGTTAATTTAGCCCTGGGGCAAAGTTTTGAATATCTGACCCTATGTCTGCAGAGTGATGTTGTCTTAGGGGCCTAACCAAAAAAGCATCCCTGTGATCTGACTGATTTACAGCCATATGTTTAAAGCCAGGCAAGAGTGGACATTTCAGAACTAGGTATCCATGACTACAATCAGATAAGAAACCAGTGACTGGTACAGACTTATAGAAAGAGAAGAAAAACTGTTGCTCTGTTTAAACTTTGAATATTAAGAAAAGTATCTGGCTTATAACTTAAAAACATATTATGGTGCCACCATGGAAATTGGACAGTTATTGGACACTAGTATGATAAATAAGCTTACCAAGTTTCATGATTGCAGAACAAATAATTCAGGAGTTATAATTAAAACTTATTTAATATAGTTTTCGTATTTGAAAACTAAACAAATCTAGTATCTTGTGATAGCTCACATCTTAGGAAGTCTAAGAATAAGACTCTTAAGTCTGTATTTTGTTGCTATAGAGAGAAATACAATCTAAAAGAATATTTCTATCAGTTTAAGATTTATATCTTTAAGGAGAACAAAGAACTCATTTGTTTCTACAAAAAAGTAATATTTTAAGGACTTCAGGAATGGATTTTTCTTACAAATCTTATATCATGCTGTAACTTAGAATATTTAGAGCAAAACTATCACTTTATTTTAAGAAGTGTTATTGAAATTGTGAAGTTATAACCCTTAATAGTGTAACTTAAAAGGTATCCATGTTACAAATATCAGAATCATACCAATATATTCCCCTTGAGGAGAAATGTCTAAGTATGTAAGTTTAATGTTTATGTTTATGTTTTATGTTTCTATGTTAATGTTTAAATTAGGGTAAGTAAGAATTTTATAAACAAAACACAGTTTTGAACCAAAAACTAATCTTGAGGAAAAAAGGGAATGTCTGAAGAGGCATGTCTTTTTTTAATTCTATCTTTATTGCCCTGAGCCACCAGCCACCTGGTACCTCTGCTCAGTCATGGACTGCAGGGATTCCACCCCCCCACAATGACCATGACCCTCAGATGCCTCCAGATTGCCCCCCGGGGTGGGGTTGTGGCACCTTGGCCTAGCACTGCAGATGTCAGGATTGGTCAGAGGCTGGCCTGGGGGGCTAATTGAAGCCTGCAGTGAGCATCATCTAGGGAGGCCAGCAGCTTCCTCAGTTTTCCTGGTTTTCAGGGGGGTGGGGACGTGCAATGACATCCTGTGTCTGCCCCAGCCCCTGGAGTGCTGTTACGCAACAGCAGCTGTGGTGCCCCAGGTCTCCACCAGGGGTCCATCAAGTGCTGGATGGGCTCCCAATCCTCCCCCTGGAGAATGAGAGCAGTCCACAAGATGCTCCACCCTTTTCCCCCAGCCAGCCCTCCAGCAACCCAAGTCCCTTCCTGAATCCTGGTCACCAACATCACAAGCAAAAATCCCACTGCTGTGCCGATGGTCCAGCCTTAAGAGGCATGTCTGTATGTCATCATTTCTCATCTGAGATGTCCTACCTTTCTAGTGACTCAGTCCAATCAAAATCTGGTGATGTCATCACCAGGGCAATTTTATATTAGTGAATTTATCTGGTCACACCTCAGTCTGGACCAAAATATTAATTGAGAAGGACCTATGTTAGTTTAACTAAGAATTGTAATGGCATTGTGCTACAGCTGGGCCAAAGAGCTTTGGGTCATGCCTGTATTTAAATACTGGGCCAGCCTAAGGATAGGCAAAAGCTTATGCAGTGCTGCCAGAATTCCAGATGCAAGGACATTCCCATTGTGTATAAAGCAAGGTCTGTGTTTTATTTGCTGAGCATTTTGTCTGAAGTAATGTTGCCTGTTGATGACTAGACACAGACTTATCTTTAAAACTCACACAAGCTATACAGCATAGATACATAGATACATTGACAGTGTCAGCAGATAAGGTCCTATGGCCCACCCAGTCTGCCCATTTGAGCTTGTAAGTTCAGTTTATGTTTTCCTAGAAGTCTGTTGCCCCTTACCCCTGACCTCCAGAATTCCTTTATGTCTATCCCATGCATTCTTAAATCCCATGATTGTTTCAGCCCCCACCACTTCCTCTGGCAGGGTGTTCCACTTGTCCACCACCCGTTCTGTGAAGAAATTCTTCCTCACGTTTCCTCTGAATCGTCCTCCCTCCAACTTCATCCCATGACCTCTAGTTCTGGAACATCTTTTTTGCTTACAAATAGTGTATTCCTGCACCCTGTTCCTCCCTGTAAGATACTTGTATGTCTCTATCATATCCCCTCTCTCTCCCTCTTCTCCTCCAGGGAGTACATGTTCAGTTCCTTGAACCTGTCTTCATAGGACTTGTGATGCAATCCATGCACCATCTTTGTTGCCCTCCTCTGAACCTTCTCTACCCTGTCTATGTCCTTACGTAGGTATGGTCTCCAGAACTGTATACTGTACTCCAGGTGGGGCCTCACTAGTGTCTTGTATAGTGGAATTATGACCTCCCTTTTCCTGCTGGTGATGCCCCTGCCTATACATCCCAGCATCCTATTTGCTTTACCTGCTGCCTTGTCACGAGTTTCCTACCTTGAGGTCATCAGAGATGATAACCCCAAGATCCCTTTCCTGCTTGGTGCATGCTATATCCCTCACCCCCCAACTGATATATTGTGCCAGGGTTTTGTGCCCCATATGCATTCTCTTGCGTCTTTGCATTGAATTTCAACTGCCAAATCCTGACCATTCTTCAAGTTTCTGCAGGTCCCGTCTCATTCTGTCTACACCCTCTGGTGTGTCTACTCTGTTACAGAGCTTTGTGTAATCAGCGAACAGTGAAATTCTGCCTTCTAGGTCCTGTGCAATGTCACTGATGAAGATGTTGAATAGGACCGGTCCCAGCACTGATCCCTGTGGTACCCCACTGGTCACTCTTCCCTCTGTAGAGTGACAGCCATTTACCACCACCCTCTGTGTCCTGCCACCCAGCCAGTTACCAACCCACCACACTACTGTCCTGCCCACATCCATATTTCCCAGTTTGTGTAATAGTCTTCTATATGGCACAGTGTCAAAGGCCTTGCTGAAGTCCAGATAGGCCATGTCCACTGCCCTCCCCTGATCCTCCTTCCTAGTCACCCAGTCAAAAAATTCAATGAGGTTGGTCTGACATGACCTCCCCCTGATGAAACCATGCTGCCTTGGGCCCTGTAGTCCATTGACAACCAGATGTTCCACCAATCTCTCCTTCAAGTGGTGCTTCCAGTTTTCCCCACTACCAAGTGAGGCTGACTGGTCTGTAGTTCCCTGTTTCCTCTTTGTTCCCACTTTTGTATAAAGGGGACTACATCTGCTGTCCTCCAGTCTTTGGGTACCTCCCTGTTTCAGTGATCGGCTAAACAGAATAGCCAGAGGTTCAGCCACCACCTCTCTTAGTTCTTTAAGGACCTAGGGTGCACCCATCTGGCCCCATTAGCTTTATCAACTCTTATTACTTCCAGTTCCTTCAGGACCCTTTCTCGTGTAAAGGGACTTGTGCCCATTTCTGCACCATTCTCACCCCTTGTACTCCCTTCAGATCCATTACCCTCCTCTTCCTCAGTAAAGACTGAGCAGAAATACCTGTTCAATATGTCAGCTTTACTGTTGTCATCCTCCTCTATGCGACCCCCATCCTCCCCCTTCAGTCTCACTATCCCTCCCTTTGTCTTTCTCTTTTCCTGTACCTGTAAAAGGGTTTGTCCCCTCTACCCACTGATTTTGCAATGTGTTCTTCTGTCTGAGCTTTGGCTTCCCTTACTGACCTCCCTGCCTCCCTTTGCTTCTCCTGGTACTTCTCCCTATCCCCTTCTGCCTGTGTCTTTTGTATTGCCTGAATGCAATCTTTTTGGCTTTCACTTTCTTTGTTACCTCTTTGGAAACCATAATGGTCTCCTCTCCTTTCCTCTTACTAACCTGCTTAATGCATAATTATATGTTCTTCTTGTAATCCCCATTTTAAATACGCCTACTGTTCCTCAACCCCGATTCCTGTCCATTTCCCTTAATGCCTCTTTCAAGTATCTCCCCATTTTCCCAAAGTCTGCCCCCTAAAATCCAGGATCGTATTTTGTGTGGTTTGGTTCTGCTCTTTCTGTGATTTAAAACCACAATGACTGGTGGTCACTGTTCCCCAGGTGCTCCCACTGTTACCCCCATCACTGTCCCTGTTTGTGAGCACAAGGTCCAGTATCGCCTTCTGACGAGTTGGTCCCATGACCAGTTGCTTGAGGAAGGCACCCTGAAGGGAGTCCAGGATAAATCTGCTCCTAGTTGATGCTGCTGGTGGGATGCTCCAGTCCACGTCTGGAATATTGAAGTCTCCAACCAGTACTACCTCACCCTTGTCTGCCATCCTTTGGATGGCTAGCATCAGCTCCCTATCTGTTTCTTCCTCCTGGGCTGGTGGGCTATAGACCACTCCTGTGTGGATGGCTGTCCCCATTTTCCTTTCCTGCTTAACCCACAGTATCTCTCCCCCATTTTGTTCCTCCTGGATCTCTGTGGCCGTTATGTCATTTTTCACATACAGTACTACTCCTCATCCCTTCCTGCCTGTTCTGTCTCTTCTGAATATGTTGTAGCCAGGTATGGCCATCTCCCAGTCATGGTTATCATTACACCAGGTTTCAGTGATGGCCACAATGTCCAGGTCTGACTGCACCATGACATCCTCCAGATTTTCCATCTTGTTGCTAAGGCTCCTGGCATTTGCACACATGGCTTTCCATGATTTGACCTCCCTAGACTGTTTCACTGTTCTACTCCAGCCCTTCCTTGGTTGTCCTTCATCCCTAGTTCTCCTTGCTGTCTGCCCTTCTGCTGAATTTTGCCCCTTTTTTGCCTATCCACCTCTTGGGCACTAATCTCCATCTTCTGCACACTGCTTTGCAGAGATAGCCACTCCTCTGGATCACTGGTTCACTGCTAGCTGTGGGGGTGAGCAAGTAGGTACCTTCCTTGCTGGCCTGCCACCCCCTTTGCTAGTTTAAATGCTTGTCAATTGGCATTTAAACTTATCATTGAGTGCTTGATTCCCCTCAGGATGGATGCAGGCCGTCAGGCTTGAACAAACCTCCATCCTCCAGGTAGGTCCCCAGTCACCAATGAATCCAAACCCTTCCTCACAGCACCAGTTCTTCAACCATGAGTTAAAGTTCCTGGTGCATGCACTCCTATGCTCTCCCTTGCCTCTCGCAGGTAGTACTTCTGAGAAAGTGACAGAAGAAGCTACTTGCTTGAGACCCCTCCCCAATTTCCTAAACTCTTCCTGAACTTTCTTTGGCTCCCCATTTGCCAGGTCATTAGTACCTAGGTGGATAATGACATCTAGCTCACCCTCCCGTCTTGCCTTCCCAGTGATCCCCAGGATCTTCCTTCCATCCCTGCATGCCGTGGCACCTGGTAGGCACCTCATCTCCCTGTCCTCCCCCTCCTGTGTTCCTAGCTGGATCCCTCTTATGATGGAGTCCCCCACCAGGATTCGCTTCCTCCTCCTCCTCTGGGGTCCACTGCTTTCCCCGCTGAGGTCACCTCCTTGGCTAACCTCCACATCCTTTCCTTCCACTTCTCTGGGTACCTCTATTTGGATGTCCCCATTTGCCAGTGTGGCATATGAGTTCTTGAGTGGAATAGGATCTGGGATGTGCCACTGCCTGACTGCTCTAACCCTCCCTGAGCCCAGTGTCATCCAAGTGCTCCTCGTTCTCAGCATCCTTTGAGGCAGTTGCATTGGACTGGTTGGTCTCTGGATAGGGGTGATGGTACTCCTGACCCAGTTTACTTCCGCTCTGAGTCTGGCTACCTCATCCCGCAGTCCAGAGAGATGCATGCAGCTAGGGCAGCACCTCAGTGTCCAGAAGTTCTGCCTGAATATGGCTGCCCCACAGCCACTGCATTGCACCACTCCCCACATTATACTGCAATTATACTGCTATTCCACTACTTGTCTGCTACTGAAGCTCTCCTAGTTCCCTTTTTATTAATTTACTGTCCTAAAAATCCTGCCACTGATCCTCAGATAATTTTCTTTAAAAAATGCTGAGCAGAAGGTCTAGTGTCCTACGGTTTTAAATGTAGATGTACAACATGAAGGAGTCATTAAGTTCCAGTTACAGAAACAACTTTGCTATCCACGATAAAGTTCTTTGAATCCAGTGTTGCTATGGACTGTGCAGATTGAAACTGTGTTCTACAAATCTAAGAACTGACTTTTGGTAAAGTGACTTTCAGCAAAAATTTAACTTGCAGAGTGTGTCCATGCCAAAATGTTCCAGGGTCAAGAAAATTAGCTAACTAAGAGACCTTTTCATCAAGAGCCAGACTCAACCAAGAGTTCCAAGTTTAGAGAAGAAGAACCACTTCTACAACCAGAATAAGGTGGCTGATATCAGGGCTGAAGTCTGTTCAGCACCCTCTATGGGGGTTAGTGATGGTCGGTGCATGGTCACTATCCCTCGGCCTGCTTGGATATCTTTTGACAGGCTGGAGATGGGGAACATTATGCAGATTGTCCAGAATTTGCAGCCTACCTGCTGTAGTTTGGATCTGGGTCCTACATGCCTATTATTAGGGTGTATGGAGGCTATCAGCCTGGTCCTTGCAGAGATTTTTTGGTGCTCTTTAGAACTGGGAGAGTTCCCAGCTCCCTGAATGAAGCTGTGGTGACACCGCTTCTTAAGAAAGCTTCTTTAGACCCAAACAGCTGTGCAAACTACAGATCTATGTCATAGGGTTGTTGGTTCAGGAGACAAATTGCTGGCAGACAACAACAATCAGTGCATAAAAATGCCAGAATGGCATTTATCATTTTATTTTTTCACTTCATCAAATGATTAAAATTCTTACAGAAGAAAAGATTGTCATTAGTTCAGCTTCAAGTCACTCTCTTTCCTCCGAGGTCCTAACCCTCAGACTCTCAGTTCCACACTGACTCCCTGGTCTGGTCTCTATCTCCCATTAACACCCTAGTGGTAGGCTTTTAATCATGTAGGTGGGGTCACCTGACCTGACTATTATCTAATTTACAGAAAAAAACTATCTGTGTTAGCCCATTGCATCAGGTAACCCATGCAAGCTGTTTAATGCATTATCCCACCCAGTGGCATAGTAATACCTTTTTCCTATTATATAAGATTGGACAACAATGGTCTAAATATTCCTAATTGTTTCATCATTATGTTTATTAAGGATTAAGCTCCTCCCATTCTGGAGTGACCTCACTTCCTTACATTCTATAAAAGCAGCCATTTCTGGGGCTGCCAGCCCTATAGATCATCCTGACTACAGAACCAGGTAATGACTACTGCTATCTTTATGTGCAGACCATAGATATTCCTGAATTGGACAAGTGAATAGAAGAATAAGGGTGTGCTCATTATTTTCTTTCCCTTTGTCAACCTCAGGATACTAGGCAGTAACTGAAAATAAACCAAAACAAAAGGAAGGGAAAATTATTTAACCAGTAGAGGCACACTAAGCTGAAGCTTGTTTCCAGGTGCAACCTGGGAGCACAAGAAAGTTAAGTGACTTGCTAAGGGTCACACAGTATGCAAGTAGGGGGCTGTGGGATTCAAACCCAGGTCTTCAAGTTTGCAGCTCAGAGCCTTAAACCACTGTGCTATACTGCCTCAAAAGGAACACTGTTCTCTTGTACTTTTCTTTCTGTAAGGGTTTTATTTTTTTAGCCCTCACCTTGCTTATTCTAATTTTTTAATATTCTAATTTACAAGAGTTTTCTTTGGTAAGCTCAGGATACTTCATCAACTCCCTAATAACTTGCAATTTTATATTTTTCACAAGCCGACGGCTGAAATATCAGCCCGACGGTAAACATTTCAATGCAGGCCCTTTTTACGTTGTTTAATGAGCTGCCCTGCAGGTACCTAGCCACCTTTTCTTTTAGTTTCTGCTGTAATCCAGGGTTTGTAATGTTGCACTCTTCAGAGTGCATAACGTTATTGATATGTAAAGAGAGATGGCTGAAATCAACCTGCCACCCGCTCTTTAGAGTTTACAGATTAGAGTTTACATGCTTCCTTTATTTTTCATATTGCTCTCTCTCTCTCTCTCTCTCTCTCTCTCTCTCTGACTTGACCTCTCCCTCTATATAACTATGAAACAAGAGAGGGCAGTAGAGCCCAGAAATCCCACAGGGAGCAAGCGGTAACATGCAGGAGTAGAAAGAGAAAGTTATGTAGCCTGCTCCTCTGTTTTTCCCTGCTCTCATTCAGTCAGGACATTTGCCCTACTTGAATAAATCATAAAGCTATCTCTCTCTCTCTTAGCTTTCTTTAGACCCCACTTTATTGTGCATAGTTTATAGGATTGACTGATGAGCAGGGCAACTGCAATTATGTTCTGGCATTCAGCCATGACTAACACACTACACTGAAGCACGGAGCTGTATTTTCTACTCTCAGGGACCTTACTGTCCCTTTTTCCCCTTGAAGTGCTCACCTAAGAGCGCTAAGCACTTTTCGAAGAAGTGAGGCAGCTGCTATTGCACTCTGGCAATCTGCCAGCTGCTCGCTATCACAGGCACATTGCACATTGGAGCTAGGGGTTTTACATTAACCCTGCCAAGCAACTGTTTCAGCTCCTAATGCCCTTTCCATGTTTTAGGGCACTGGCATATTATAAAGAAGCATGTTCTGCATTCCCTACACACTCCCTCTTGGGAGATGTGCACATACAGTGCAACTTGTGCCTTCATACAGAACCAGGACATACTTTAATGCTAATAGCTCATTAGGAGCTGCTAAAGACTTTTTAGAGGCTTTCCTTTTCGGATACTGGCTAATGGACAAGGAATAGCATGGAAAGACACAGATAATTAAGGGGTTGCTGCTCTTGTCCTTACAAGTGTTTGTGGCAGGATGCAAGGGTGTCCTACCATGAAAGATTGCTATTTTGTGCAGGGTAATACAGGAGGGTTGCTTCAGAGCTGTTAACAGACAAGTTACAGTTAATATCATTCGTTTATACCTAGATACTTTATTTCTTGGGGGGGGGGATTTATTAGAATATCAGGGCCCCTACTCATCACAGGGATTACCCTGTGACAACCCATCTCTAACCTTCCCTTTGTTGGGAATGTGATTGAGAAAGCGGTTGTGCTGCAACTGGAGAACCATTTGACCATCCATGATGTCTTTGAGCCACTCCAGTCAGGTTTACGGAAGAGATGTAGTACCAAGACCACTCTGGTTCGGGTGCTCAATGATCTCCTGATGGCGAGAGACCAGAAGCGCCATTCCATCTTGGTGCTTTTGGATCTTTCTTCAGCATTTGACACTGTGGACCATGGGGTTCTGCTCAAGCATCTGAGGGTTATCTGTGGCCTGGCTGGTCCAGTTCTCAGATGGTTTTATTCCTTCCTAGCTGGAAGGTCTCAGAGGGTGTTTTCAGGGATTGTTCCCTCAGAGCCATTCTCTCTGCCATCCGGGGTCCCTCAGGGCTCTGTGCTGTCCCTATGTTGTTTGCAGTGTATTTGCTGCCCCTCGGGGACATTGTAAGATGGTATGGGCTGAGGTTTCATTGCTATGCAGATGATACACAGCTCTATCTGTCTTTTGCACCTGACCAGGATAGTGCGATCTCAATGTTTAACAGCTGTGTAGTGGAGATCTATGACTGGATGAAGTCCAGCTGGTTGAAATTGATTTTCGGGAAGACTGAGGTGTTGGTGGTGGATCCGGGGCACTGGATAGAGAGGCCAGTGGTGGGATTACCCTCTGGACTTTGGCTCGATGGGGGTACAACTGCCTACCTCTGAAAAGGTGCAAAATCTGGGGGTGGTTTTTGATGATGGACTGACACTGCATGCACAGGTGTTGGCAGTCATCAAGTCTTCCTTTTACCACCTCAGGAACATCACCAGAATTAAGCACCTTGTTCCATCCGATGATTTGCCCATGTTGATGCATACCTTTGTGACCTTGCACCTTGACTACTGCAACTCCCTTTACCTGGGGCTTCCAGGGGTTGATATCCACTGCTTGCAGATGGTGCAGAATGCTGCAGCATGATTACTGACTGGGACTTCTCGTTCCAGTCATATTACCATTGTGCTGCAGAATCTGCACTGGCTGCCTATACAGTGGCGGACCATCTTCAAGGTTGGGCTTTGGACCTACAAAGCCCTGCACGGACAGGGACTGAGTTATCTGCAAGAGCTCCTGTTTCCCCTATAGGCGTGGCTGGCCTTTTCGCTCAACTGACGAGGGGTTGTTAGAGGTTCCCAGGGTTGAAGACATCTGGCGCCCAGGCTTTCATGTTTGTGGCGTCATCCCTGTGGAACTCTCTACCTTGTCAGATAAGAGAGTGCAGGACCATGGAGAGCTTGAAGACTGATTTAAAGACATATTTATTCAGACATGCTTTTAACATTTGATGTCTTGAGAATTTTAATTGATGTTATATTTATGTGAAGCTGATATATCTATGAGAATTTTAACTTGAAGTTTGATATATTTATGTGATTTATTTAATATGTTTTTATGTAAAGCACTTTGATGTTTCGAATTGCGCTATATAAATAAAATTATTACTATTATTGTTAAATATAAGTATAGTTTTGATTACTTTCACTAATTAATAATTTAATAGCCTTAGTAATTTAAATTGTCTAATATGGGAAAGTAACAAGAAAATTTACTATTAACTATAGAATCCGGGTATATTGCTTAAAGCTTTAAAATGAGAAATACTGGGCATGATTTGAAAAATTTTAAAACTGAGTTTTATGAAAGTGTAGTACAAAACACTAATGTAATGAGTTGCTGCCAGTTCTTATGCAAAATATATTTTACATGCTATAAAGTTTTAAAACAAGTTTTATATGGAAATAATCTGAGATATTGATCTGATAAGTATATGTTCTTATGTGTGACGATTATGTTAAATACTAAGTATGACAAAAGTTTCATTTAACTGTTACCATTTATCATAATGAACATTGCTTATTCATTTGCATTGGTTATTCGCTAACGTTTGTTTTATTAGTTTGCTGGATCATCTGAAACAAGTTTGTTGATGTTTACAATATTATGCTTGATATGTATGCTAATAGGAGTATTTAGAACTATTGTATAGGTGTAAATAAATGATACATTTTTCATAATTATAAGTGTGGAAAACAGTGTCATTTGCCATTATATTTGAATCTGGAAAGCGTAGGATAATATCATATGGGAATTGTTATTATTTTTGGTAATTTATGAAAATAATTTTTGGGTAAGGCCAGAGGTAAATCTAACTGCATTATTATAAAAAGTGATATTATAAGCCTTTGTTCTGACAGACACATGTATCATATAGCCATCCTGCAACTGTGATTGGTCCACAGTTAATATAGAATGATGTGGATTGTGGATTGTGCATTGAGAGTGCGCACATACACCACCATGCAAACTGCAATGCTGTCAATGTGACCACACAGCCTGTCACACACATGATGGAGATTAGTATTTGTCAGAGTCTACAGCTTGAAAGCTTGGTGTGTGTACAGTGTGCTCAAGTTCGAGGGACAGTATTTACTGGTGTCAGATGGTGGGTTGGACAACCACTACTTTCCTACTTTGTGGTTAGCCTTCTCTTTTTTCCATCTTTTATCTGGACTAGTGCCTTATTAATATAATTAAACATTAAATCCTGAGGTTGGGTTGGTGGAGAGACAGGACAGGAGGTGCGAGCATGAGCCAGTGGGCCAGTGGGGGTGGGAGAAGCCTGAAGCTGATCAGGACTGCTGGCTGCTGTGTGTGAGAGAGAGAAGGAGGACTGGTGGTGTGAGTCACATACATGATTAAAATTTCTATTAAAAAAAAAGTCAGTACATTTAAAAAAAAAAATCAAGTCTTAAAAAAAAAAATCCTGAGAAGACAGGAGAGTCAGGGTAGGAGGTCAGAGGATCACGAGCTGAGGCCAGTGTCACACAAATCAGGGTTACCAGCTGTGTGACTCTGTCTGAGAGAGAGGAGGAGGTTGGTTATTACTGTGAGTAAAACAAAAATGTATTTTCTCATCCAGATCTTGAACTTCATTTATTACAAAATCCTGTGGAGAATAATATTTTCTTCACTTAGAATCACATGTGGGCCGAGACCTAAAAAAATAGTTTCTTTTGTCTTAGTATGCCCAAAATGCAGCAGAGAGCTTCTAAAACCCCAGAGCTTCTGAGAACCTGGTGGCCCCAAGATACCCAACTTTATGCCAAAATGTTTTGCGTGCACAATCTATATTCAAAATACTTTGTGCGCTTTGTGCACATATCCCTGTTTCTAAGGTAGGAGATCTTGTCACCCTACTCCATATAAGTTGGGGAGGTGAGCTGGGGAGGCAGTCACTGACTATGCACTCTCTATCCTGAGGAGAAGGATAGAGAAGCAGGGAGACATTGCCTGAATAGTTTTATTAAATGGTATACCATCTTTGCTGTTAAAAAGTTTGTCTCTTTTTCAGTAAATCTTTATGTGAGCCACTGCTGTGCATGCATACTGCGTTTCCCAGTTTCTTTCACCCTGCAGGAGGAAGGCCCACTGGTGGACTTGGGATTTTCATTGAGTGGAGTGGGATTGCAGCCGAAGAGATGACCTCTCGACAAGGTTTGCGGGTTTTGCACAGAGCGGCACCAGAACTAAGAAGTGTATATCTGGACCAAGAAAAGGACCAAGAAACAGCCACCACGAATTAAAGCTTTCCCAGTTTTGAAGGGACATATTTTTATTTTACTGAACAGTGGACTTGAGTGCTTTTCAAACACTGATTTATCTTTGTGTACTTGTGTGTGTTTGTACAAGTCTGTTGTCCTGCTTATTTTTGTTTTAATTTTATTTTATTTTTGCCCTGTGTTCCTATAAAATCATAAACTTATAGAATTATATTCTAAAAACAGATTTACCTAGAAGTTCTTGGAGTGTTTTTTTCTTTTATGTTTAAAATCCAGCTCGGTGAGTTGTCTCTACTCAATTATTATTCTCTTTTTTTTTTTTTTTTTTATACAAGCTAGATTCAGCCCACCTTGTATTTTTATGTTTTTAGATTGGTTGATTTTTTTTAGAAAAAGGTAAAGGTTCTATTTTAAAATTTCACCAGATTCACACCATATGCAAATTACTGCTGCATGACCCCTCCCCATATAAGGCACTTATACCCATACACAGTTAGAGATGGATTATTGGGCTGGCTGGCTGGTAGGAATCAGACATAGCACGCACTTCACTCCCATTTTTTGCAAACGCTAACATTTATCGGCTGCTCTGAGTTTGCTTCTCAAATAGGGCTTGAGCCATAGAAGAAAATAAAGCTGAGCCATGTATTTCTCTCGCCATTAGATTGTGGGAGTTTCTGGCTCGATACCTATACTTGGATGGATAAAGGCCATAGCTAGTATTCCTGCTTTTAATCTCATAGTTGCCAGGTAAGCAACTACTTAAACACATCATGCTGTGCTAGTGGAGTATTTGCTGCACTTTGAAATTTATCGCTATAGATATTTGGAACCTGCTGGAAATCTTAACAGTAGCCTTTTATCTCTTTCCATGACTAGCAAGCAAATAAGTAAGTAAGCAATTCAATTTGTTCAGATAACCAACAAAGTCTCAAAGATATACCAAAGTTTTTTCTGATTACCATTATTTTTAAGTGTTTTTTTAGAGCGTTCCCCTGTCATATATGTCACAACTCCACTCAGCAGGTCAGGCCCTCTGCTCCCACAGTGCCAACCTTCAAGCGCAGTCTTGTGAACAGGAAGCAGAAACAGGGTAACCCTCCTGTCTGTTTTGTGGGTTTGAATCAACCTTTAGTCTCAAGTTCTGGAGGGATTAAAACTGTGAACCTCTTGCTAGCGTACCCAATGTACAGGCTCAGATAATTCTGCTCTTCAAGGGGGGCCAGATATATTTCGCCTATGGACACCTAACCAGGTGTACAAAATTAACCATTAAGAACTCTATGAAAGACCTCAGAATAAACTCTTACCTTTTCCCAGTTTGGTATTACCATTAAGCTATGCATAGTGTCACTGTAACCATGTATGCTTCACTTGTCAAAGAAAGAATTTCAAAGACACAACAAGTAGTCTCTAAAATGAGTTGTTTACTTAAAAATAGATAAAAATGTAAATACATAACAGTATATCACAAAACCACACAATCTTTTAAAATAATAAGGTTAAAAGTGCAAATTCCTGCCAGCCATACACTTAGACTTATCTAATATATTCTTCTAATCTTACAGTGCTGAAAGATGTTGTAGCTTCAGAGTCCAAACACGTGTGTGTCTAAAGGACAGTCACAGCATAATTAAACAACTGTCTTGAGCCTGCCTTCTCCATGATGTCTCCCAGCTCCTCCTCTGTTTATTAAAAATTATACAATCAGGATGTCATATACTTCAGAAGGTAAATTAAATTGGTGACATGAGCCAAACTCATTTCCCCACATGACTTCCCAATCAAGTCTGTGAATTTCCAGTGTCTTCTTTCATCCAGGAGCAGTTTCCTGGTTTCCCAAAGAAATCAAAGGAGCATTTACAACTGGGCAGATTTCTCACCTAGCTGTGACATAGTTTTTCCAGCTCCAGTTGAAATTAATTGCCCTTCCCGAGGACGTCATAAAATGGATACATTAGTTCTTAGCTTCAAACAATCCAGATCCTAAATTAGGCTATAAAATGTGAGTTTTTGCAAGTTAATCACCTTACAGAGATCTGCTGTTAACATATCCTGCCCATTGAAGTGAAACCTGGGGGGTCATCCAGGAGCACAGCTTTTCTCATGACAGACAATCACACTATATTTTTTTTATTTTACAAAAAATCATAGAGTAATCAGAACCAGCTGTCCAAGCGTCACAATATACACTGCTTTTTTGTAAATCACAGGGCTGTAGCAACTGCTCGGTATTGATATATAGCTAAGGTACAATACTAAATGGTTGCTTCTCATTGTTGCCCATATAAGTGTGACCCTTTGTTTTATCTTGTTTTCATTTAGTGGATTATACAAGGAGAGTTCTCGTACTGTCCAAAGCTGTTAAAGCTGCAAATTGTTCTGTCCTGTCCAAGTATGATGACAATATACTTTTTATCGGAACCTCTTCAACATCAACATTGAGAAGCTCCTCAAGGTTTGGGTGGTTTTGTACCAGGAACACTTCAATTGCTTTCATACCTGAGGCTCCTTAGAGTGCTATTACTCAGACTGTGATGATCTTTTTGCCAGACATGACCACTGGTCTATGAATTGGGTAAATGAAACTGTTTAACTAAAATAACAACAAAAATAACAGTAAAAATTCAGCAACATCTTTTTCTCTAGGAGAAGCTTAATGAACCTTGCCCTTTATCATCTATCCAAAAAACTTGATGATTATTGTGGTTCCTGATGTTGATTTATCTCCTCCGCTATATTTCCATATTGGAACTAGTATTGGTTTATTTGTAAAGTTCGTATTTTGTCTGGACTATCACTTAACCTGTGGTTCTGAGCTAACTGGACAAATAATGGTCATAACAAGGAAATGAGCACTAGAAGTCATGGCCCTAAGTATCAATAAACTGACCCCCTATTAGCTGTCCTAATAAACAGCATAGCTCTGATCATGATGATGAGCTCATTAATGTTTCTAATGAGTTAATTGAACTTTACTCTATTCCCAAAATAAAAACTAGGGTGGGGAGAAAGGTGAAGAAAGAGCGTATGGGTAAAAAGAAGGCAAAGGATATTAAGCCCTCTAAAAAAGGCAGTAGGGGTACAAAATGGAAAAAGGATAAAATTAAAAAAAAGAAAACAGCTAACCAAAATTTAACTAAACAGTCAGGTGTACAAACCAAAATTGACCAATTTTTAAATAGACAATCTATTTCCAGCTCCGAACTGGGTATAATTGAAGTGAGTGGACCTAGTGACAGCAAAAAGGAACAAGCTGATGTGCTGGTGTACTCTGTCCTGGAGACCTTAATTACTGACACCAGAAAATATCCCAACCAGGATAAGACTAAGTCAAAATTAGAGGAAACAGTGCAATCTATATGTGCTGGCAATAGGGAAGAACAATCTAGCTTGTCAGCCTCACCTGTTTTGTGTGCTAATGATCTCAAAAATAACCAAATAGAAATTGCAGATGCATGCTCCAATGGAGGCCACTTCTTCCAAGCTGCTCCTATTGAACACTAACTCTTGTGGCTCTATTAGCTATACAGCTTCATGGTCTCTTGAATTTTCACCTGATTATTTTAAAGAATCCAATTCCAAACTTACCTGGCAGTCTAATCTAAGAGATATAGTAACAGACCTACAAGAAACTATTACATGTTTAAAGAACATATACACTCCAGGAAATCAGACAAAGGTGGCGGAAATTCATCCCTCAGATGTGATTTCTGATTCTCAATTAATAAATTCTGCTGTAAATTATCCATTTGGCATCAGTGAGGACTTAAGAACTTTGTGCGAAACCCCCCATTGTGCATATCTGGTGATCCTTGAGCAACTTTTTAATTTTAGACATGAATTTGATTCACTCAAAGCCAACATTGCTATAAATAGTAGTAAATTGGATGTTATACTCGACAAAATGGAGTTACTTGCACCAATGACTTATTCCCCCTCTTATGTCCTTGAGAACCTAGGGGGCTGCAGACCCGACTTCTCTTCAGGTAGCATTCCTGATACCCCTGTTGAGCAAGAGGGTATTATTGAAAATAAAAAAAGAAAAGAAAACAAAAAAGAAAAAAAAGTCATAGCACTAAAGTAGATAAGAAAGTAACCTCTAATGTGATTAAGAAAAAGAGTAAGAAAAATAAATTGACTGGGTTATTTACTGAAGAGAACAATAATGACAATAATAAAAATATAAAAAGAGAGAGATGGTAATGTCGAGGTAATTGCTCCAAGTAACTCTACACAATCTATGCAACCTATGAGAGTTGAAAATAAGGATATTTTTACCTCACTCATTTCTTCTGATTTTACTACTATCCCAAAATCGCAATGTGCTTTAGAGCAAAATGATGTTTTTGCAACCATAACAGCGCAACTACAAAAACTAGACCCTTGATTTGCAAAACTTTAGATCAGAAATGAGTACCAAGCAAAACAATGCAGTGCTAGAGGACAAATCTGGATCACTGAATAGCTCTGTGACCCATAAAATGGAATTAATTGAATCAGTGGGCCTGGTAAATCTGGATGAGTATGCAATTATGACACTGTATGGTTATAAGCTTAAGGAAAAGATTGTTACTAATGATAGCAAGAACAAGATTGTGAACCTACTTAGGGCAGTCATTGGTGTGGACATTAAACTTGTGGATATTGTCCGGATGTGGAAGGATATGGATGAAATGGATAGAGAGTGTATTTTTATTTTCAGTTCAGCTCCCAAAGCAATTAATCACATTTGGCTTAATTACAAGCTTTTGAGAAAACAAGGATATGATATGGAGTTTGTTAATAGGAAGCAATTAAACAGTCTCTTATACTCAGAACACATCAAAGAAAAGCAGATTAGTATATTTGGGCTGAACCCCATACCAAATGAAACTCCTGGGAAAATAAAAAAAGGGTTATATAATTTATTTGCGCAGATCCTTAAGACAGATATTTCTGAACTCAAAATTAGCAATGTACATAGATGGGAAAATGTGCAGAAAAATGGTCAGGTAGATATAATAATACAGAGAGCACCATCTGACTCTATTGTACAAAAAGCTGCCTTATTGGACAATGTGGGAATTTACATTATTGAAAGTTCTTCTATCTTTAAACCAAGTGTCACCAGTTCAGAAGAGGAAACAATATCTACTAAGTCATTTTTTCTTTATGGTCTTTCTAAAGTTAGAAATGAAACTGATAGTAAACTTAAGATTGTCATTATAGACTTACTAGAACAGCTTCTTTATGTCTCCATACTAGACAATGGGGCCATTCAAGCCACTAGGGTAGATACCAAATATGAATCTGATCAAGTCCTTCTAACTATAAATTATCAAAGTCTGAAAAATAAAATCCTGAATAATATAAACTTGTTGGATTCACTGGGCCTATACTTGATGCCCATTGAGACATCAGGTAGCATTGAGGCTAATTATATTAATCAAAATGTTGACATGATACACTATCAAAAGAAAAATTAAACAATCTTGAAAAATCCTATGAGTTTGTATCAAACATTCCAGTTAGTAACAGGTTTGAGGCATTAGACTTTTATAACTGACAACAAATTTAGAATTAAAAGAGAATACTACTATACAACTGTCTCAGCATTTTCTGATAAGCTGGAATATTTCTGGCCTTGCTTCTAAACTTGTTGATGAAGAATGGCTGAATTATATAAAAACCTTCCAAGTAATTTGTCTCCAAGAAACTTGGCATACAATCAATAGTGACGTGTCCTTGAATGGTTACCAGCTGTATGAGGTTCAGGGAAGAAGTCCGGCAAAAGTAGATAGATTTGTGGGGGGACTTACTACTTGGTTCAGGACTGATGTAAACTTTTAAGTCACACCAATAATATCTAATAACAATATTCAAGCTTTTTATATGCAGTATTCAAAGAGGACATTTAGTATTGTTAATACTTTTATACCCCTAAGGGTACCAAATATTATACTGAAGCCCTATAGGATATCTTTGAAGAAACAGTTCATCTCATTTGGGTAACTGGCTGTGAGCTTATACTTCTGTGTGGCAATTTCAATGCCAGGACTGGCAGTTTTGATGGCCATTCAGACAACAATTATCATAGCTGGTGCCACTTAAATGCATCCAATTTTCCAAGGGCTACAATAGACCCTAAAGTCAATAAAGCAGGCGTTAAGCTGACAAATATTTTAAATACCCACTTTCTAGCCCCTCTAAGTGGAAGAATCACTGCTGACAAAAAAGGTACTTTTACGCATATTAGCCCTCATGGTCCAGCAGTTCTTGATTTTATCTTTTGGAATGGTGAAATGGATTATTGGAATCACTGCCAGGTTATTAGGCATCTGGACAGTGACCATTTTCCTGTTGTCTTAGACTCTAATAGCACTCTTGGCATTATGGCTAATAGAAAAGATGAAGAAACTATGTACAAAATATGAAGTGATAAGGTTAGATGGCAAAGATCTTGTGAGAAAGCCATTAGGGACAAAATATATCTTTTACTTCTAAAAATGTTAAATGATTCCTCAAATAAATAACATGAAACAGTAGACTGCTGCTTAAGTAGCATTAGAGAACCCCTGATAGCAGCTACCCCTCAAACCCTAATTAGATATATTACTTCCTGGTTTGACAATGAGTGCCATAATGCTAAAAGATGATTCAATTGAATTGTAAAATTCACCAAAAAGTCTGATTTAAAAAAATTAAAATAAGTACCTTCACGCAGAAAGGAAAAAATATAAGCAGCTTTTGTTAAGGAAACAGAAAGATTATCAGAGCAAACAGTGGGATAACATGCTTACCATTATAAACAACAGAGATCAGCAGTCTTACTGGCTGCTGGCTGCTAGAGGTACGAACAAGCTAAAATTTCAGATTGATTCTTATATACCTATGTCTACTTGGTTGTAGCATTATTCAAATATCTTTTATGACCCGGCAATAGGGAAATCTAGAATTCCCACTAAACCCGACATGTCTATATTTAAGCTGATAAAATTCAATAAAACATACTTTTCCTTTGCACAGTTAAAAACAAGAAAGGCGCCAGGACTGGATCTAGTCCCTCTAGAAGTTTATGTAACAGCCCCCTTCCTTTGGACTAGGTTACTTATTAGTTATTATAACAACTGTTGCATGAAACTGGATTTCCCCCCAGTTGTGGAAAGGAGCAACTATTATTTCAATTCGTGAAAAGGGTGATAAAGCTAACCTACTCAAGTACAGGCCAATATCACTCCTGGATATTATGGGCAAGATCTTTGCCAAAATTATCCTAGAGAGGCTTAGCGAGGAACTAACTCAACTAGGTGGCCTCTCTGATTCCCAAGCAGGTTTTCAAGAGGGGCATTCTACTACTGACAATTGTTTTATCTTAAATCACCTATTTGAGAAATATGCTAAACTTAGAAAACAAAAGATTTATGTAGCTTATATTGATTTTAGTTCTGCATTTGATTTAATTTCTCAACAAACCCTTTGGAAGGAAATGATTAACAAGGGTATCTCCCCTCATTTAATTTACATAATCAGGGAGTTGTATACTGACACTTGGGCTCAAATTAGAGTAGAATCATCTAACCAATTATCATCGCCCTTTCCTACTAATCAGAGAGTCAGACAGGGATGTGTCCTTGTTCCCCTATTGTTTTGCCTTTATATCAACAAACTGCTGGTTATGTTAGAAAATTCATCTTCTGATTCCCCTAAGGTTTTAACAAGAAAATGTCCAGTTTTGGCTTTTGCTGATGATTTGATCTTGATTTCTTTGTCCTAATCAGTTTTATCTAAGAAGTTAAAATTATTAAATGACTATGCCATTGAATATGATTTGAAAATAAATGAGTCTAAGAGCCAAGTCATGATCTTTGGTTCTGAAAATCCAGCAAATGTCTGACAAATAGGCAACAAAAAGCTTAATACTGTGAAACAATATAACTATCTAGGTTTGAATTTTACATCAAATGGTTTATGGTTTAAACATATTTATTTATTGAAAATAATCAGAATTACAATCCTTTGAGTCATAGACTCTTTTGCAAAGGCTCCACATCAGTTGATGTAAAAGGAACAGCATAAGACACAATACAGATACATTAACAGTAGTAGTTAAAAATACAGGTTAGATAATCTTGGCTTATGTTAACTTGGTAGGATATATCATCTGGGAGCACATTGGAGTCCCTGAGTCAAAGTTAAGACAGGAAACATTTTCATAGGGTCTTGAGGACCCAGAGTCATAGTACTTGCATAAAGGGGTAGGGAAAGATTGGGTGCCTTGGGATGGAGGCTAGCAGCAATCAACCAAGGGATTTTAGGAAGTTTTATGAGGCAGAGGTGGTTCCTGAGTAAACTGATTCAGGAAAGGGGAGTAGTGGCAGGGGGAGTAGGTGAGCAGGATGGGGGGGTTAAATTACAGTCACAGGTTGTGGAGGCAAGGAATAGGGTTTTGAGCCCTGTCTTAAATTGGTTGAGACCGTGGGTCATTGAGATGGAGGATGGGAGGCTGTTCTGCCAGAGAGGGGCCCAGTAGTGGAAAGATCTTTGTCCAAGAGAAGTTCAACAGTGGGGGATTAACAGGCTGGAGTTAGCTATGTGCCATTGTGACTGCCTATGGGGGGCTGTGCGTAAAATCGGGTGGAGACTGATAGGGGCTAGCTTTAGTTGTATCTTTTTGGCCATGAGACAAGTGAAGTATTTAAGTCTTAACAAACTAATGGCTAGTTATTTAAATTTATTCAATAAAACATTTGGTGGTAGATCAATTAGACCATTCTTACAAGCAGTTAAATCAAAATATAACTCCCAATTATTATCCAATGTCAAAGTTTGGGACTTGACTAGATAGGATTCTCTTGAAGTCCCTCTCATGAAATTACTCAGAACAAGTTTAGGTTTAGATCCCGCTGTCCCAGCTTCCTTAATCAGAGCTGAACATGGCATTGTAGGGCTGAAAGCCCTTATCCAAGCCAGGAAGGTAAACTATTGGCTAAAACTACTTCATATAAATCAAAATTACATTTCCTCAATGTGTTTAAGGGAGAAATACTCTTGGTCCAACCAGAACCTACAACAATTGGGTTAGTTGAAAAATATTTTTTCTATCTTAAAAGATAACAATCTGCTGTTTCTGGAAAATTGCGTAACAAAAGAAATTGCTATCAGTCTTAAATACCAGAAGTTTATCACTAGGAAATCTCAGAAAATTTTAAGTTAAAAGATTTGGAAAATAATCAACAACTTCACATATCCCATTGGTTAGTTCAGTTTGATACAAATCATTACTTAAGTATTACTTGGATGTTTTGACTGACTATAATCAAAGAAAACTCTATACCGTATGGAGTTGTTTCCAATTAAAGTTATGAAAGCCAGCTGTAATAAGTCTATTGATAGTTGTGCAAGACATTGCGAATGCAATGCCCATAACACTGAGGATTTAAAACATGTTATTTTAGATTTCTGCTGATATGACAAACCTAGGTCTAAGTGACTTGATCCACTTCTTCAAAATATTCAGACAAATGACATGCAACACATTTTACAAATATTATTTACTAGTAATGACAAACTAATTATGAAAACTACTGCTCTTTATTTAGAATTGATTTATAAAATCTGCCTAAAAAAGGATTCTAGATATATTAGGGGTGCTCCATGTTTTCTATGTATGATTGACTCAACATAATGTATGTCTAAATTCTTATTTGCACATACTTTCTTATGTATTAGGCTTTTAGCACTGGAATAATTTGCATGAAATGGTTATTTTAAATTGTTGTTATTAATATGTTGGTCTTCCTGTGATTTTAAGATTCTATATTGTAAACTTTTGTCAATGGTCTGCGACCGAACAATAAACTTGTTTACTGCTACATGAACATTTAAGTTGCAAATCTGTGCAGTGATGCATTTGGCTACTAGATGAATGCAGCAGAGCAAACTATCCATATATATATATGTGTGTGTGTGCGTGTGCGTGTGTGTGCGTGTGTGCGTGTGTGCGCGTGTGTGCGTGCGCGTGTGCGTGTGTGTGTGCGTGTGCATGCGCGTGCGTGTGCGCGTGTGCGCGTGTGTGTGTGTGCATGTGTGTGTGTGTGTGTGAGAACAGAACACCTGTTAGTTAAGGTAGAGGTGCGTGCATACACACATGTAGAATGATGCACTTGCTCACTTACAGACAGGATAGGCTACCTTTAGTTTGAATGAGCCCTGGGATGTGGGGTAACCATTACTCTCAGCCTCTGTCTCCAGCCTCACTACTCAGAAATATACATCTCTCACTAGATTCTCACAGTTTGTTGCAGTTCCTGCCCTCTTGTTGAACTCAGGACACATTTTTTTCATGGGGAGAGGGGGGGAAGGAGGTGGGAGGCAAAATTACTGTTCCCATGAGTCCAAATAAGCAAAAACATTTAAAATCCTATCAGCACCCTATTAATACATATCTTGCATGCCAGCACTGGTGGGATCATTGGTTGTGTATGTCAGATACCTCCTATACTTCCTATATTCCGGAAAGTTGTTTAATTTATTACCCATTTTTGATTAAAAAATTACCGATTATGCAGCAGACCACATCCCATTTTTAACTTGGCAGTTACATGCTTGCTGCTACTGGTTGACTTTTATGCCCCCTGGTCCTCGTACCTGGCTCTGCCACTACCCGGGCTGGGTGTACCTTGGTGAAAGAATTTGCCCAGTGGCCCATACTAAACACATGAGATATCATTTCGAGAGGAAACATCTTTGTCTCTCTTATTCTTTTAGGGTGAGAAGCAATGTGTAGTAAAGCAGAGAAGTATATCAATATTCAGTTGGACTGGAGCATCTCATGTAAGCTGCCTATAACCAGTGGCATCCCTGGTAACCTCTAATAATATTTTAGACAAACCTTAAAACATTATGCTTTCTTTATCCAGTCAACTGATTCTCACCAGAAACTGACCAGAAAGTAACAGCTGAAACATCTTATTTATGAAAGCACATGCTGAAGTGTACAGCTGCTCTTTAACAAAGTGTTTCCATCTTAGAATCTTGCTTAGAAATCCTCAAACAAATGTTGCCCAAAGCTCATGATATATTCTTCAATGAGTTCTCCTCCTTCAAAGAAGATGGTGTTAATAGTAGCACTATGTAGGCAGGTCATTGATCAGATAGTAAAAAGGATTCATATTGTTATAGGCTTAAAGTGCTCGATGGCAATGCTTCTGAGTCTGCAGATGACATTTGTGAGGGTTGTACCTTTTCTGGGGAGGCAGCTGCCACCGGGGGGTAGATTTGCAGGGATAGCTGTAGCCTCAGCCTGTTTCTCTACTCTACCTGGGCTCAGTAGCAGAGCCAGAGGGGCAGCAGTCACCCTCGTTCCGGTCACTGGCTGTGAAACTGTTGCCCCTCACCAAGACACATGCTGATTCCCCAACATCACCTCATTAAGATAGGGTGACCAGATGCCCTGGTTTTATGGGACAGTCCTGATTTTCATTGCATTGTTCCATTGTCTCAACACTATTCTTAAAATTGATGTTTGTCCTGGTTTTAATTGTAAACCTAGTTTCTATCTTGGAAAAATTGGCCTTTTACTATAGTAATGTTGCCTCTCACCTCTTAGAAACAGAAACATAGAATCGGTTGGCAGAAAAGAACTGGTAGACTCATCTGGTCTTGTCTCGTTAAACTTAAAAGATTTGTTTGCCTTAGTTGTTCTGCCTTGCAAGTGGAGTTGGACCCTTTCTCCCTGCCTACCTTCCAGCTAGCCACCAGTCTACCCCTTCATCTGAAAGAGACACACACATGTATCATGTAGCCATCCTCCAACTGTGATTGCCCCACAATTAATAATGATATGGATTGCACAGTGAGAGCACGCACACACACCACCATGCAAACTGCGATGCTGTCAATGTGACCACACAGTCTGTCACATGCATGATAGCGATCAGCATTGGGCAGAGTCTGTAGCTTGGAAGCTTGGTGTGTGTGTACAGTGTGCTTGAGTTCGAGGGACATTATTTACTGGTGTCAGATGATGGGTCGGACGACCATTGCTCTCCTGCTTTGTGGTCAGTTTTCTCTTTTTTTTTATCTTTTATCTGGACTAGTACTTTATTAATATAATTAAAAATTAAATCCGGAGTTTGGGTTGGTGGAGGGCCAGTGGATGTGGGAGAAGCTTGAAAGCTGATCAGGACTGCCAGCTGCTGTGTGAGAGAGAGGAGGAGGAGGAGCAGTGGTGTGAGTCACAACGTGATCACAATTTCTATAAAATGAAAAGTCAACACACTTAAAACAAATCAAGTTTAAAAAAAAATCCTGAGAAGACAGGAGAGTCAGGCTAGGAGGTCAGAGGAGCATGAGCTGGGGCCAGTGTCACACAAATCAGGGCTATCAGCTGTGTGACTCTCTCTCTGAGAGATAGTAGGGGATTGTTATTGGTGTGAGTAAAACAAAAAAAGTATTTTCTCATTCAGATCCTGAACCTTATTTAGAAAAATACAAAATCCTGAGAAGGATTATATTTTCTTCTCTTGGAATCATATGTGGGCTGAGACCTAAAACAATTGTTTATTTTGTCTCAGTATGCACCAGTGAACTTCTAAAACTCCAGAGCTTCTGAGGTCCTGGTGGCCCCAAGACACCCAGCTTTATGTCAAAATGTTTTGCACGCACAATCAATGTTCAGAATATTTTGTGTGCTTTGCGCACATATTCCTGTTTCTAAGGTAGGAGATCTCATCACCCTACTCCAAGAACATTTAAGTTACAAATCTGTGCAGTGATGCATTTGGCTACTAGATGAATGCAGCAGAGCAAACTATCCATATATGTGTGTGGGTGCGTGTTTGTGTGAAAACAGAACAGCTGTCCATTAAGGTAGATGTGCATGCATATACACATGTAGAATGATGCACTTGCTCCCTTATAGACAGGTCAAACTACCTTTAGTTTCCATGATCTCAGGGATGTGGGGTAACCACCACTCTCTGCCTCTGTCTCCAATCTCGCTACTCAGAAATATGCATTTCTCACTAGATTCTCAGTTTGTTGCAGTTCCTGCTCTCCTGTTGAACTCAACTCAATTTTGTCACATGTGTGGGGATGGGGGAGGTAGGCAAAATGACTGCTCCCATAAGCCCAAATAAGCAAAAACTTTTAAAATTTTATCAGCACCCTCATAATACATATCTTGCATGCCAGTTCTAGTGGGATCATTAGCTGTGTATGTTAAATATAGTTCTTCCTAGATTCCAGAAAGTTGTTTACTTTATTACCCATTTTAGATCAAAATAAATCTAGATCGTGCAGCAGACTACATCACATCTTTAACTTGGCACTCACTTGCTGGAATCTTGCTGCCACTGGTTGACTGTTATGATGCCCTGGTCCCCAGAGCTGGCTCCACCACTGTCCGGGCTGGGTGTACCTTGATGAAAGAATATGCCCCGTGGTCCATACCAGACAAAGGAGATATCATTTGGAGAGGAAACATCTTTGCCTTCTCTTGTTCTTTTAGGGCTGAGAAGCAATGCGTAGTAAAGCAGGGAAATATATTAATATTCAGTTGGACTGGAGCATCTCATGTAAGCTGCCTATAGCCACTGGCATCCCTGGTAACTTCTAATAATTTTTTAGACAAACTTTTAAACATTATGCTTTCTTTATCCAGTCAAGTGATTTGCACCAGAAACTGACCAGAAAGTAACAGCTGAAGCATCTTATTTATGAAAGCACATGCTGAACTGCAGAGTTGCTCTTTAACAAAGTGTTTCCATCTTAGAATCTTTTTAGAAATCCCCATACAAATTTTGCCCAAAGCTCATGATATATCCTCCAGTGATTTCTCCCCCTTAGAGTAAGATGGTGTCAATAGTAACACTGTGTAGGCAGGTCATTGATCAGATAGTAAAAATGATTCATATTGTTATAGGCTTTAAGTGTTTGATGGCAATGCTTCTGAGTCTGCAGATGACATTTGTGAAGGTTGTGCCTTCTCTGGGGAAGCAGCTGCCACCGGGGACAGATTTGCAGGGATAGTTGTAGCCTTGGCCTGTTTCTCTACTCTGCCTGGGCTCAGTAGCAGAGTCAGAGGGGGTTGTCACCCCCCCTTCAAGCCACTGGCCATGAAACTGTTGCCCCTCACCAAGACACATGCTGATTCCCGACATCATCTCTCTAAGATAGGGTGACCAGATACCCTGGTTTTATGGGACAGTCCTGATTTTCATTGCATTGTCCCATTGTCTCAACATTATTCTTAAAACTGGTGTTTGCCCCAGTTTTAATTGCAAACTCTGTTTCCATCATGGAAAAATTGGCCTTTTATTGTAGTAATGTTGCCTTTCACCTCTTAGAAACAGAAACATTCAATCAGTTGGCAGAAAAGGAAAGGTGGGCCCATCTAGTCTTGCCATTTTAAACTTCAAAGATTTGTTTGCCTTAGTTGTTCTGCCTTGTAAATGGAGTTTTACCCATTCTCCCTGCTTGCCTTTCAGCTAGCCAGCAGTCAACCCCTTCATCTCAGACCTGGACAGACGTATCATGTGGCCATCCTGCAATTGTGATTGCCTCACAGTTAATATTGAACAATGTGGACTGCTCAGTGAAAGCACACACACACACACCATCATGAAAATTCCGATGCTGTCAATGTGACCACACAGCCTGTCACACACATG
The DNA here is from genome assembly GCA_016271365.2 of Neoceratodus forsteri. NCBI lineage: Eukaryota > Metazoa > Chordata > Ceratodontiformes > Ceratodontidae > Neoceratodus > Neoceratodus forsteri. The sequence continues at coordinate 156,660,212 of CM057458.1, read as the reverse complement.
ATGGAGATCAAAATTGGCCAGAGTCTGCAGTTTGGAAGCTTGTTGTGTGTGTACAGTGTGCTCAAGTCTGAGGGCCAATATTTACTGGTGTCAGATGGTGGGTTGGATGACCACTACTCTCCAACTTTGTGGTCAGTCTTCTCTTTTTTTCCATATTTTATCTGGACTAGTACCTTATTAATATAATTAAAAATTAAATCCGGAGGTTGGGTTGGTGGAGGGCCAGTGGATGTGGGAGAAGCCTAAAGCTGATCAGGACTGCCAGCTGCTGTGTGAGAGAGAGGAGGAGAGGAGCAGTGGTGTGAGTCACATACGTGATCACAATTTCTATAAAATGAAAAAGTTAGTACATTGAAAAAAAATCAGTCTTAAAAAAAAATCCTGAGAAGACAGGAGAGCCAGGCTAGGAGGTCGGAGGAGCATGAGCTGGGCCCAGTACAACACAGATCAGGCTTCCAGCTGCATGACTCTCTCTGAGAGATAGAAGGAGGGTGGTTATTGGTGTGAGTAAAACAAAAAAGTCTTTTCTCATCCAGATCCAGAACTTTATTTAAAAAATACAAAATCCTGAGGAGGATTAGATTTTCTTCTCCTCTTTGAATCATATGTGGGAGGAAACCTAGACCCCCAGCTTTATGTCAGAACGTTTTGCATGCAGAGTCTATATTCAGAATATGTTGTGTGCTTTGAGCACATATCCCTGTTTCTAAGGTAGGAGATCTTGTCACCCTACTCCAAGAAAATTTAAGTTACAGATCTGTGCAGTGATGCATTTGGCTACTAGATGAATGCAGCAGAGCAAACTATCCATATATGTGTGTGGGTGCGTGTTTGTGTGAAAACAGAACAGCTGTCCATTAAGGTAGATGTGCATGCATACACACATGTAGAATGATGCACTTGCTCACTTACAGACAGGACAGACTAGATTTAGTTTCCATGATCTCAGGGATGTGGGATAACCACCGCTCTTGGCCTCTGTCTCCAGCCTCACTACTCAGAAATATGCATCTCTCACTAGATTTTCACAGTTTGTTGCAGTTCCTGCTCTCCGGTTGAACTCAGAACACAATTTTATCATGAGCGGGGGCAAAATTACTGCTCCCATGAGCCCAAATAAACAAAAACTTTTAAAATCTTATCAGTACCCTCATAATACACATCTTGCGTGTCAGCGTCCATCTGAGTTTTAGCTGTGTATGTTAAATATAGTTCTTCCTGGATTCCAGAAAGTTGTTTACTTTATTACCTATTTTAGATAAAAAAAATCTCTGGTTATGTAGCAGACCACATCGCATTTTTAACTTGGCACTCACTTGCTGGAATGTTGCTGCCGCTGGTTGACTGTTATGCCACCCTGGTCCCCAGATCTGGCTCTGCCACTGCCTGAGCTGGGTGTACCTTGGTGAAAGAATTTGCCCAGTGGTCCATACCAGACAAATGAGATACCATTTGGAAAGGAAACATCTTTGCCTTCTCTTGTTCTTTTAAAGCTGAGAAGCAATGTGTAGTAAAGCAGAGACATATATCAATGTTCAGCTGGACTAGAGCATCTCATGTAAGCTGCCTATAGCCAGTGGCATTTCTGGTTATCTCTAATAACAATTTTTTGAGACTCACTTTTAAACATTATGCTTTCTTCATCCAGTCAACTGATTCTCACCAGACATTTTTGTAGATCAAACTCTTTCAATGTCAAAAATATGGTTTCAGTATGTATCTCTATGAACAAGCATTTGTCAATGCCGAATGTTGTCTCGCTGGCATTGGCATTGGTAGTGCAGGAGTTAGAGAGACACATAATAGGAGTGGCAGTGAAGTATTGAACTAACGCCAACCCCACACCCACCCTGCAGAGACTGACAGGCATTGTGGTGTGCCTTTGGGTTGTCAGCTATAACGCTCATGCCATTTTACCTCACCCTACCCTGTAGACACTGACAAGTGTCGTGACGTGCTTTGGGGTCCTTGGGCATTATATTTACCCCATTCCATAAGGAAATATGCTGAGGTGAGTGCAGTATAGGAGAATGGGGTGAACTTTGTGGCTGAACACTCCAAGGCACACCTCGATGCCTGTCAGTGGCTGCAGGATGGGGGTGGGGTGGAATGGCGGGAGCATTACAGCTGATGATCCCAAGTCACACCCCTGATGCCTGTCAGTCTCTACAGGGTGGGGTGTAACAGTTGGAAACCCTAATGCCATAGGTGTGTGTTGGTATTTTCACTCCAAATTATCAACATGGGCTTTTTGAGACCCCACCTCATGAAGAGCAGCAGTATCAGTTTGTTAGCCAAAAGGTGATTTTGCACAGCGACTTTGGCGTCACAGGTATGTAAACATATTTGGGGCAGGATGTGAAAAATGACAACTGTATTGTTCATGAGGAGGTGTAAAAAAATGGCAACGTTGAAAATCTGGAGTGAAAATATGAAAAATTGGTGAAGTCATGAGCATGCAAAGAAACCGCGCAACGCACGTCCGTAACCCAATTATTTTTGTTGTTTTTTAAACCACATTTTCAACATAGGTATTTTGGGACCTCCTCTCATGAACAGTGGGACTGTGATTTTCTTAGTCTGTCCCAAAAGTTGATCTCCCACAGCTACCACGCCATTGTATGTCACAGGTGCAAAAACACATTTTGGGCAGGATGTGAAAAATGATAGCTATACTGTTCATAAGGAGATATGAAAAAATGGCAGTGTTGAAAATCTGGTATGAAAATATTGCAAATTTACGAAGTTACAAGGGTGCATGGAAACTGCGCAACACATGCTTGTACAGTAACACAGTCATTTTATGGACTTTCATCACCAAATTTTCAGCATAGGCATTTTAGGACCTCTGCTCATGAACAGTGTCACTGTTATTTTGTCAAACTGTCTCAAAAACTGATTTCGCACAGTGACCGAGCTATTCTGCGCAGGAGTTGCGAAAACAGATTTTGGTCAGGATATGTAAAATGACAGCTGTACTGTTCATAAGGAGGTGTGGGAAATGGCATTGTTGAAAATATGGACTGAAAATATTACAAATTCATGAAGTTACGAGCGTGCATGAAAACTGCACAACGCACGCTCGTAAAATAGACATGTTTTGGATTTTTGTCACCAAATTTGCAACATAGGCTTTTTGAGAGCCCCCCTCATGAACAGTGGCACTGTCATTTCATTAATCAGCCCTGAAAGGTGACTCCACACAGTGACTGCGAAACCACCTTTCGGGACCGAATAATGCCATGACAGTGACTGAATTCATGAGGAAGGGTCTCAATAACCCCATGTTGAATGTTTGGTGCCAAAATTCCCAAAAATGGCCGAGATATGCATCAAAGTTGAAAAAACCCTATTTATGCCACTATACAGCATATCTGCATTTCTTCAGTTTGCGGTCGGCTTCGAAGAGTGCAGACGTGTTCCCAGTCCACCGAAGATCATTGTACCAGGCTCCAGAGGTAAGTATGGGATGAGAGGGGTGTAGTGAGATGGGGAATGCAGAGGGTGGGTGTGGTTGAGGGAGGGAGCAGGACAGACCGCGAGGGACTATTTTCTGACTTACAGTTTGTTTTTTTTTTAAATCACGGGACTTTTTTTCGTTTTACAGGGGCATTTGGCACGATGGGCGGGGCTCTTAGCATGCCACCTGAGTGTTTTGGGGGTGCTGTAGCTGATGGGAGATTGGGCACCCCCCATCAGCACATACCAAGATGAAGGGGGGGACAAGAGCCGAGGAGGTTTGGGCACCCCCCTTGGCACACAACAAAAGGGGGGGCATTATGCTGATGGGCAGTGGGCTCCCCCATCAGAAAATTAAACTGGGAAACTGGGAAGGGGGGGCTAAAGCCAACAAGGATTAGGCCCCCCAGTCGGCAAAGAAAGACTGTTGGGGGGCACATGATGCCGAGGGGGATTGGGTGTCCCCTTGGCACACATGTGAAATGGGAGGGAAGGGGCATTATGCTGATGGGGAATGGGCTCCCCATTGGCAAATTAAGTGGGTCGGGGTATAACAGGGTATTGGGCAACCTTGAAGTCGGCGCTCTGCGCGGCGGCAGTCAATGCCACCAGGTTTATTGAACTGCTTCACCAGGAAAGGCACGCTGCTACATGATGAGCTTGGCTCTCATTGCAGTGGACCTTTTCTTAGCTCTGGTGGCCAGTTTACATGTTGCTGGTGTCAGCACCTGCAGCTGCCTTATTGGGGAATGAGTGATGTACCTACTGATGCGTGCCCTGCATTCGCCCGCAGTGACTGCACCTCCAAATCTGCTACTACTGCAATATGTTGGCTGACACGTAAGCAAGCCAACATAAAAATGACAGTCCAACCCCTTAAAGAGCTTACCTACTGCCTGGAATTAACATAACTTTCAGATGTCATCAGCAGTCACTTCTTATATCTGAAGTATTTTTTGTTCTTTTCTGTTTTACTAATTAGAATTTCTGTGTGGCAGTACTACTGTAGGGATGAAATGGAGAACATCACTCTGCCTGGAGGCTGACATAGTCAGTTTATGTTCCTCCCTAAACATCATCAGCATCGTGACTTCACTGACTGTGACATCACTAGTAACCAAGAAAAGTCAATCACCTACTTCTTGATTGATAACTTGTAACACATGTTACCAATCGGGAGCACTGCTTTTCACATCACACAGTATATTATTGGGTGGAAACTATCTAATAAGCAGGTAGGAAAAGAAAAATACTTTAGAAATAAAAAGTAATCATGGACTACTTTCAAAAATACCAACATTTTCTGACTGCTATTTTTTCGTGCCACTAGCTCTTTTAATTTCTATGGGATTTTATTTGTTCCTCAGTAAATGTTATTAAAAACATACTGTTAATCATGAAGGTACAGTTTCTAAGGAAAACAGTACTCTTGTCTATTTGAAATATTCATTCAGTGTAAAATGGATAAAATCAGAATCCCTAATGAAAATGTGATGAAAGATGAAAGAAAGATCGAAGAAAATAAGTCCCGATAGTAAGGAGGGCAGGTAAAAAGAATGGGTGTCTGTCTGTCTATTTATCTAGCCATCTATCTATTCATCTAGCTATTGTCTATCTACATCCATCTATCTATCTATCTATCTATCTATCTATCTATCTATCTATCTATCTATCTATCTATCTATCTGTCTAATCCAAGATGTCCAAAAACACTAATCCAAGATGGCCACTATGCTGGGCGTGCTGTTAGCAAGAGCTCTGTGACTGTTAGTGGAGCCCTGTAAACATTTTGAGTTTTGTGCTGTTTGTGCCATTATTCATTTTGCTGGTTTAGCACTTAAAGTACTGTTGTTTGAGTGCCATTTATGTGCCATTTTATTTGGCCCTCTTGTTTATTTTTAGAGTAGTGTAGTGGCAGTGTGGGTTTTGGCAATAGCTAGGGGACTTAGTGAGTGATGAGCCAGCTTTTTTGTTTTTTAGTGTTAGGTGCTGAACGTAAGTCATCCCCTACAGCAGGCAGAACAAATAAGAAAGGATCATAATTTTGCAGGTTGTTATTTTCCATGTAGTCCCTTGCCACACTGTGTTTTGGATTATGGAGTGTCAGCTTGTTTGTTTAGTCCCGGAGCTATAACATCTGTCCAAAGTTGCCGGCATTGAGTGTCAGTAGGTCGTGTCTCGGCTTGCTGTTAGATGACTCTGACTTCCTGTGGGACACTTGAGATATTGAGATATTAGTTAAGTGATTGACTGCAGCCCCAGTGATCACCAAGTCATGGAAACAGCTGAAGCAAAGAAGACTGTCGGTGTTGAGTCAGCAGAGTGCATGTGGAACTATCGGAGGAAGAAGGTCTGCATAGCATCTGGTGATGAGAGAGAGCTGGATGGCTTTTTAGTGCAGATTTGAAGTGTTGCTCTAGGAAGCTGTAGCAAAATTGTGTTGGACTAAGGACTGAACTGGCTATTCCCTTTTAGCTGCCTTTACTGGAATGGGACTGGTGAGAGTGGTACCCTTTTATGTAAAGGGAACCTTTGGATCTGAGCTCTGTAGCATTTACTTAAAGCAGGTCTGGTGAGAGCAGTACCAGTTTCCTGTAAAATGGATTTTGTTTGTCGGCCCGCCAAGGGGCTAACAAGCGACTCTCTTGATGAGATTTTCTTTTATAAGAGAGATTAATAACTGAGACGAATGGATTATTTGTCTGGCACTATGTTTAATGGACTTTTAGTGGATTATTGGCACTAAACCTTATTTGAGTATTTTATGCTATGGGTGGGAAGGGTGGTGGGGGGTTGTGTGAGTTGTTTTGAAAAGAGACCATATCTTATTTGTTGGATTATTAAGGAGTGTGTATGGTGGGTTGCATGTGTTACAGTATTAGATACTGTTTATTGTGTTAGTTAGGCTGTGATTGCTGAACAGTCTGTGTGTTTTGGGTTGCAGTAATTACTTCTTGGAGCTGGGGGTTGTGGTGTATAGTTTTGTAGTCCTAGGATGTGCTGTTTGTTACTGACCCCTAGACTTTGTAACTCCCCATCCTTGCTTAGAATAGAAACCTTCACCCCTTCTGTCCACCCCTCCCACTCTCTGCTGTATATTGGTGTTATAGGGAGGTAGGATTGGAAGGAAGAGTAGGAGGACTAGGAGAGTCATGTTGAGGGTTGATGGGGAGGCTCCAATTGGGACAGTGAGGACCATGAGATGCCCTGGGAAGAGAAGGGGACTGGAGAGAGGTCAGCTTTGATTAGTTCCTTCACCCAGGGAACCCAGCAGACTAAGTGGAAAGGCAGCTGAGGGGCCAGCTTTCTCCTTTTGTCCACTTTAGGCAGTATTATTCAATGCCTGGTTGGTGAGAAATAAGTCTCCTATTATAGTAGATCCTGTTTTTTTTGGTCAGTCTGACTTGCTTCACCGAGACCTGGCTGGGGGATGATTCTGGTCCAGTACTGGAGGTGGTGCTCCTGGCAGGGTTCTTGGTGGTTCACTGCCTGAGGAGGGATCACAGGGTGGGGGTGGAGGGGTGGGGGGTAGCCATCTGTTTTAATCTGAACTAAACTTGGTGGTGCATCCAGTAGGGAATACCTTGTTGTTTGAATGTGTGGCTGTGTGTGGGGGTCCAGGTGCAGGTTGCACAATAGGGGGAGTTCCTGCAGGAGATCACAGCATTTGTCACCAGTGGGGTGTTGGAGTCACCAAGATGGCTTATTCTTGCTGATTTTAATGCCTGGGTCAATGATGAGGGTTCACACATAGCTCAAGATTTCCTCCAGAGCATGGAAACTCTGGGTCTTGCACAAGTGATTACTTCTGGAGCCCACTTACATGATCACACCTTGGATATGGTGTTCTCACTGGGGCTTTAGATTAATGACCTCAGAACTGATCCAGTCATTTGGTCTTATCATTGCACTATCAGGTTTAGTTTCATGCACCCCTCCTTGAAGTCCATCCCCTGTGGAGGTTGTCCAGTTCTGCCCTTTGAAAGGGTTCTGCCCAGAGGGACTGTTGGCTATACCAGACACATAAGTGTTGAAGGCATGCGCTGGAGGGCTGGAGGTGGCAGTGGTGTCCTATAATTCTGCCATCACTGAAGCCTTTGACCTCTTAGTGGCAGCCCTTGTATGTCCATCAATGTGGCGCCTTGGTTCATCATGGTTCAATTGGGAGCAGAGGGTGATGAAAACCAAGAGGCGAAGGTTGAAGCATTGTTGGAGAAACTCCAGGGATCAGGAGGATAAACTAGCTCTGATGTCTCATTACAATCAGTATCTGAAAGAAATCGCCCATAAGAAGGAGGCTTTTCTGTCTAGGGAGATTACTGCTGGGAGGAACTGACTGGCTCAACTCTTCCAGATGGTAGACAGGCTTTTACATCAGGCCTGTCTGAAGCCTGTTAGAGCTTTTTCACTCACAAAGTGTGATGAGGTTGCTCAGTTTTTCTCGGACAGAGTGTCCTCCATTAGGGTTGGGATTTCCCCATGTGGGTTGTTACAACCTAGCAGGGTGGAGCCTGGAAGTCAGGATTGGACTCAGTGGTCCTGGGGAGAGTTTCTTTTTTTTTTTTAATTCTATTTATGCACCTCTCACCTCTGAACTCTCTTCGGCTACCTCTTGGTCATAGTCTCTACCTCCCCACGTGGCTCGGAAATCACAGGCTCCTCTTCGGCTCTGGGCATCCCCCAGGTCTACCCTATGGGGAAGGGCCACCCCCACCCAGGCGCTCTTTCTCATAGTGTTGAGACACCGGGCCAGAGATGAGGGGGATAGCCAGAGAACCGAGCCCGTGATTGGGAGTGTGGTCATTGAGGGAGGTGCTTTCGCCTATCAGAGGTGAGCTTTTTTTCCTTTTTTGCCTACATGCCCTGTGGAGTCCGGCTACCTAGGCAACGCATGCCATGGCTCCACCCCCTGGTATACGGCAGCGACGCTACATTCGGCAACCCCCCAGCCTCAGCCAGAGAGCACTCATTGAGCGAATAACTACCCTAACCCTCCCCAGGAAGAGAGAGCAATCCTCTGGATGCTCAATCTCTTCCCTTCCCTGCCAACCCCCGGCCACCCGGGGCCATTTCTGAACACGGGTTGCCAGTGTGACGTGAGGTGTGGCATCCAGCGCCTCAATCCTCAGTGCCACCGAGCCAGCCCTGGGAGAGTTTCAACTAGTGAAAATGAATGGGGTGTGTTAGGTAATCTCTCAGCTGTGGCCAACTTTCTATAACCTGGATCCAGACCCAGCACGATTATTGGTGAGCTGCGTGGGGCATTTGGGCCCAGTGTTAGCTGAGATTGTCTGGTGCTCCTTTTTGAAGGGGGGGGGGTTCTGACGTCATTGAAAAGTACTTTGGTGAAGCCTCTGCTGAAAAAGCCATCTTTTGACCTGGACAGCTTGGTGAACAACTGATCTGTCTCTAACCTTCCCTTTTTGGAAAAGGTTATTGAGAAGGAGGTTGCATTGCAGCTCGAGGCACTCCTTACTGCCTTTAACATCTATGAGCCCCTGCAGTCTGGGTTTAGTGCAATGCATAGCACAGAGACTGCACTAGTTTGGGTGCTCAGTGATTTGTGGAGAGTGGTCAATTCTCATTCTCCTTGAGGGGGCTAAGTATTTCTCCAACGAAAAGTCTGTATCTCGAAGCGTTTCCGAGATACGGGCCCTGAAATGCCGTAATGTTAGTCTAAGGGGAAAAGCATCAACTTTGGAGTACTGTAACTTTGCATCCCTTTAATATTTTGTCACCAAATCATGAAAAGGTACATCTGTGGAATGTTGGCTTTCTTCCCTCCAAATTTCAGCCCAAAAGATCAAACCATTCTTTTGCAGCAGGGCTGCAAAGACTTCCTGTTATTTTGGCCATAGTATTTCAAAGTGTGTCACAAATCACAACACTTTCGCCAAAAAAATCATGAATGTGTCGCAAGTGCTACACTACTTTGCGACAGTACGGATTACAAAAATTTCAAAAACATATTTCTGGGGTGTTTAACCTCCCAAAAAGACATGGCTAGCATCCTCAGGGCTCGACTAGATGAACACAAAAAGAATTGTGTCCCTAGAGGGTCTCAAATTTAAATGACAAGCATTTCTGTGACCACCAACTGAAAAGAAAATGCCTGACTCACGACACTACAGGGGTCATTTGCGACACTAAAAACTGCATTTGCGACACTGTTGAACTTTTTGTTAACTTTTCATATTGACTATAATGGGAAATTTGTTTTTTGAATAACTTTTGAACCATTTAATATTTTTTCATGAAATCTTTGAAAGGCACATTGGGGACCCTGGCTGCATGTTTCCTGAAGTCTTCAGACCAGTCTCGCAAATCATGCCACCTGTAGGTGCGAGCAAAGAATGCACAAAAGAAGTGTAAATGTGCTACAGAATGTTGCTTTATAACTCAGCAACCATATATCCGACCATTATGAAACTTGGCAGATCCTGAGATCTATGGTACTGCTTCATGTCTGTCAAATTTCAGATAAATTTGTCATACAGTGGAAAAGTTATTAAGCTGCAAAATTGCACACTTTAACCTTAAATGGGGTACTCAACCCTAACTATAGCGGCACTACCGTGCCACTGTAATATATATATATATATATATATATATATATATATAAAACAAAACAATAACTGGGATAAACAGGAAGGTAGACAGACTTGTGGGGAGTAGTGCAATGTACTGGCTGTGGGGCAGCAGTCTTCCGGGAGTGTTTCTGATGGCTGAGATGCTGCCCTATTTTCAGGCAACTCTCTGCCTTGAGGGAGGAGGTTTTCCATCTTCAGGTCACACTCGACAGTAGTAAGGGAACCTCCCCCACCCAGGTTGCACCAGGACCACCACTACTATCTCAGAGATTGGTAAGAAAGTACAGCAGTTGGACCACAGTGGGCTCAGGGACGGTGAGAGTGGTGGAACAGAGGCACACCCAGTCAGTTGTACCCCTCCACAATCCATACACCATTCTGATGGAGCATAGTTCCCCTATGGATGCACCCGCAGAGGAGACTAAGGAGGTTGCAGACAACTGTCACAAGGGAGCCCCACAGGAAGGAGGCAGAGGACACTTCAGGGAAAGGCAGCAGCTCCTGGTGGGGGGGCTCAATTATTAGGGGGATAGAAATGGTGGGGGGCAGGGAAAACTGAAGTAAGGTGCCTGCCTGATGCCATGGCTTGGAGGGACAGGAAGTGCATCCTCAGGATCACGAGAACAGCTGCATGGGAGACTGAGCTGGATATCATTGTCCACCTAGGGATGAATGACTTGGCTCAACATGAGATTAGAGCAGTGCAGGAAGAGTTTATGGAGTTGGGAAGGGGCCTAAGGCAAGTAGCATACACAGTATCCTTCTCAGCTGCCTGTCTATGGCAAGGGTGAGGCGAGGGTACTTCACACCATGCAATTCAATGAATGGTTGAAAACATGGTGGAGAGCACAGGGGTTTGGCTTCATTGGTGACTGGGGTTCCACCTGGAGGGATACCAGCCTATACTGGTAGGATGGTCTGCATGGTCTGCATCTGTCCAGAAAGAGAACAAATCTTCTGAGTGATTGGTTTAAATGCTTCATTGGCAAGCTTTTAAACTAGTCGGGGGGGCTGATACGCAGCAGGGAATTCCCAGCCTCCTCCTACAAAACAGGGTACTAAATGAGGTAAAGATCAAGGTAGAAAGGTCAGTAGGGAGCAGGACAGGGGTGAATGAAGAAAGCAAAGTCAATAAGGACAGGGATGGTGCTACAAGAGGTAAAGCCATCAAAAAAGAAAAGCAATGAGTACCAATGCGTACCAATGCCCGTAGTCTGAATAACAAACTTCCTGAGTTAGTGGCCTTGATGGAGGAGGAACATCTGGATATCATGGCAGTCACAGAAACATGGTACGCACAGAACCATGACTGGGATGTAAACACACCAGGATACACTGTCTACAGGAGGGACAGGGAGGGTAAAAGAGTAGGAGGAGGAGCTCTCTACATAAGGGAAGGAATCAAAGCAACAGAACAAAAGGGTAGGCAGGGAGGAGAGGAAGCACTGTGGGTCAATTTGGAGACAGGCAATGGCACCACAATCAGCACAGGGGTTGTATACAGACACCCATCTCAGGGGAAGGAAATGGACAAAGAAATGATGAAAAGTATACTTAAAATGGCAGAAAAAGGGGAGATATTGTTGATGGGGGATCTGAATATGCCAGATGTTAACTGGAGTGCATTTGCAGCAGCCACTTTAAGAGGGGGGTTATTCTAGATGCCCTACAGGGGCATGCCTTGGACAACTAGTACAGGAACCCACATGAGAGGGAGCAATCTTAGACCTGGTACTCTCAAATGGAGATGGTGAGAGGATCACAGATTTAGAATTGGGTATCAATCTGAGAACTAGTGACCATCGAACAGTATGGTTCACGATAAACACAGCAGTAGAGTCAAGCCATACAAAGGCAAAGGTACTGGAATTCAGGAGGGCTGACTTTGCCAAAATGGGTGCTTGCCTAAGGAATGTACTAGCAAATGAGCAGGAAGGAGGGGTGGAAGAACAATGAAGAATAATCAAAACTGCTATCACAGAGGCAACAAGCCTTTGTGTGACGCAAATAAAACAAAATGATGTAAGAAACCACTATGGTTCTCAAAGGAGGTGGCAGGGAAGGTTAGGGAGAAAAAGAAAGCATTCAGGAAGTACAAGGAATCACAGGAGGAGCAGAACAGAGAATTGTATCAGTTAAAGCAAAAGGAAGCAGGGAAGGCAGTCAGAACAGCAAAGGCCCAAATTGAGGAGAAGATAGCCAACTCAGTGAAGAAGGGGGATAAAACCTTTCTAGGTACATCAGGGAGTGAAGAAAGACCAAGGGAGGGATAGTGAGGCTTAATAAAGGGGAGGGGTGGTGGGCAGATGGTGACTGTGAAAAGACAGAGATACTAGACAAATATTTTTGCTCAGTATTCGGAAATGAAGAGGGGGAGGTACCTAAACAAAACAGTAGAAACACTCTGGATATGGGGGGTGGGGAGCTGATACCAGCCCATTCACAGAAGAAAGGGTTCTGAAAGAACTCTTAAAACTGAAGGTGAACAAAGCAATGGGGCCTGATGAGATTCATCCCAGAATTCTAAAAGAGCTAAGGGTAGAACTAGTGACACCACTAACTACCATCTTTAACAAATCATGGGAGGATGGGGTGGTACCTGAGGACTGGAGGATGGCAGATGTTATTCCACTTCACAAAAGTGGGAGCAGGACAGAAGCAAGAAACTACAGACCTGTTAATTTAACCTCAGCAATTGGGATAATGAAGGAAAGAATTGTTGAGTACCTAGAGGCCAGAGGGGCACAGGACCCAAGGCAGCATGGATTCACAGCGGGAAGGTCATGTCAGATGAATCTAATAGATTTCTTTGACTGGGTGACCAAAGTAGTAGATCAGGGAGGGGCTGTGGACATGGCCTACCTAGACTTTAGCAAGGCATTTGACACAGTCCCACACAAAAGATTAATATTCAAGTTGGCCAGCCTGGGAGTGGGTCCCAAGATGGTAGCCCGGGTAAAGGATTGGCTGGAGAACAGGACACAGAGGGTAATAGAAAATGGAGTCCACTGTGAAGAAAGGGGGGTTACTAGTGGTGTACCACAGGGTTCATTACTAGGACCGGTCCTCTTTATTGTCTTTATAAGCGACATTACAGAGGGACTGGAAGGAAACGTATGTCTCTTTGCAGATGACATAAAGATCTGCAACAGAGTTGATACACAAGGTGAGGTGGAAAGGATGAGAAGGGACTTGGCAAGGTTGGAGGAACAGTCAAATGTATGGCAGCTTAGATTCAATGTTGAGAAGTGTAAAGTAATGCAGCTGGGAAACAAAAACCCAGGGGAAGAGTACACAATGGGGAGTGAGATACTAACAACAACAAAAATGGAAAGGGACCTGGGGTAGTCATATCCGATGACCTAAAGCTGGGCAAGCAATGTGAGAGGGCAGTAAGGAGGGATGGGGGATACTGGGATGCATAGGGAGAGGTATCACCAGTAGAAAACAAGAAGTTGTTATCCCTCTGTACAGACAGCTGATGAGGCCCCATCTGGAGTACTGCATGCAGTTCTGGAGACCCAATCTCTGCCAAGACATAGACAGAATGGAGGCAGTCCAGAGGAGGGCAACTAAAATGGTGCAGGGTCTGCGCCAGAAGACATATGAAGAGAGACTTAAGGAGCTTAATATGTATAGCCTCGAGCAAAGGAGGGAGAGGGGGACATGATAGAAACTTTCAAGTACCTCAAGGGAATCAACAAAGTCCAAGAGGGTAGCATCTTTCAGAAAAGAGGTGTGCAAGAACAAGAGGACACAATTTGAAGATAGAGGGGATGGCTCAGAGGTAATGTGAGGAAGAATTTTTCATGAAGAGGGTTGTGGATGCATGGAACAGCCTTCCTGAGGAGGTTGTGGAGTCAAAAACAGTAGTGGAATTCAAGAATGCATGGGACAGTCATAAGGCATTTCTAGGGGGTTGGGGTAGGAAGAAGTAGGCTGTTGGTTAACTAGGATCTGCAGCTTATCCATTAGGTAGGGAAATGGGCAGACTGGGTGGGCCAAGCAGTCCTTATCTGCCATCAGTTTCTATGTTTCTATGTTTCTACCACCCTTTCTGTGAAGAAGTATTTCTTCACATCCATCTTAAACTCTTCCCCTTTAAGTTCATAGCATGCCCCACATACTGGTGTTCTTCCTACTTTGAAAGAGGTTCCCCCCACACTTTGTTCACCCCTGTCAGGTACTTATAGGTCTCAGTAATGTCCCCTCTTGCTCTCCTCTTTTCCAGGAGTACATGCCCAGCTCCTGCAGTCTCTTGTATGGCTTTCCATGCTAAACATTGCACTGTTTTAGTATCCCTCCTGTTGACTGCCTCCATTCTGTCAATGTCTTTGCATAGATGTAGCCTTGAAAGTTGGATGCAGTACTCCAGATGGAGTCTCTCCAGTGAGCGATACAGAGGCAACACCACCTCCCTTCTCCTGCTAGTGACCTCCTTCCCTACACATTCCAGCATCCGGCTTACTTTGTCTACTGCCCTGTTGCACTGTCTTGCCACCTTAAGGTTATCAGATATGATTACCCCACGGTCCCTCCCTCCCTTGCTTGGTAACTGTAAGAACATCCCACTCATCTTATGCACAGTCCCTGGCTTACCCCATCCCAGGTGCATGGCTTTGCACTTTTTGGCATTGAAACCCAGTTGCCACTCCCTAGATCACTCCTCTGGTTTCTACAGATCCCTTTACATTTTCTCTGCCCCTTTCCAGGCAGTACTCTCTGGCATCTACTGGCCCCCCACAGCACTGAACACCCACCCAACCCCATCCCTTCTCCTTACCAGACTCTTTGGTGCCATTGGAGTACATATGGCGACAGGTGCACCCTCTGCACAGCTCCTCGGTTGGCCAAAGTAAGTCCAGGCAGAGAGAGCGCATCTTATTTATAGGACATGACTGTCCTATAAATAAGATGCGTGCTCCCTGCCTGGATGTACACTGGCTGGCTGAGGTGTTCAACATAATAACATAGACTTTGACGGCAGATAAGGACCGCTTGGCCCACCTAGTCTGCCCATATCCCTACCTATAGGATAAGCTGCAGATCCTAGTTAATCACCAGCCTATTTCTTCCTCCCCCCCCCACAAAAATTGCCTTATGTCTGTCCCATGCATTCTTGAATTCTCCCACAGTTTTAGACCCCACAGCCTCGTTGGCTATCTTTTCCTCAGTTTGGGCCTTTGCTATTCTGTCTTCCCTCCCTGCTTCCTTCTGCCTTAACTGGTACAGCTATCTGTCCTGCTCCTTCTGTGTTTCCTTATACTTCCTGAATGCTATCTTTTTCTCCCTGACTTTCCCCGCCACCTCTTTTGAGAACCATAGTGGCTTTTTTCTTTCATTTTGATTTGTTTATTTACTTCACACAAAGGCTTGTTGCCTCTGTGATGGCAGTTTTGATGCTTCCCCATTGTTGCTCCACCTCTCCTTCTAGCCTGTTTGCTAGTGCTTTTCTAAGGCAGTCTCCCATCTTGCCAAAGTCAGCCCTCCTGAAGTCCAGTACCCTCACTTTTGTATGGCTTGACTCTGTAGCTGAGTTTATCGTGAACCACACTGTTTGGTGGTCACTTGTTCCCAGATGGCTACCCACTTCTAGATCTGAGATCATCTCACTGTCCCCATTTGAGAGTATGAAGTCTAAGATTTCTCCCTCATGTGTGGGTTCCAAAACTAAGTGTCCGAGGCACGGCACCTGTAAGGCATCAAGAATGGCCCTGCTCTTGGATGTGGCTGCAGCAAATGTGCTACAGTTAACATCTGGCATATTCAGGTCTCCCATCAACAATATTTCCACTTTCTCTGCCATCATAAGAATGCCTTCTGTCATATTCTTGTCCATTCCCTCCCCCTGACATGGGGGTCTGTGTACAACCCCTGTGCGGATCGTAGTGCCATGTCCAGTCTCTAAGGTGACCCACAGTGTCTCCTCTCCTCCCAGTTTACTGTTTTGTTCAGTTGCTTTTATCCCTTCCCTTACATAGAGAGCTACTCCTCCCCCTCTTCTCCCCTCCCTGTCTCTCCTGTAGGTTGTGTAACTTGGTATGTTAACATCCCAGTCATGGTTCTCTGTGTACCATGTTTCTGTGACTGCTACTATATCCAGGCATCCCTCTTCCATCAAGGCCATCAGTTCAGGGAGTTTGTTGCCCAGACTACGGGCATTGGTACTCATTACCCTCCATTTCCTGATGGCCTTACCCCTTTTTGCCCCATCTCTGTCCTTATTGTCTTTGTCACTTTCTCCATTTACCCCTGCACTTCTCCCTATTGACATCTCTAACTTGGTATTTACCTCACTTACTACCCTGACTTTTTTGCTGGTGGCTAGAATTTCCCTGCTCCTTTCCAGTGCCTCCCCCTTGGCTAGTTTAAATGTTTGCCAATGAAGCATTTAAACATATCACCTAGGATCCTGGTTCCCCTCCTGGACAGATGCAGAGCATCACTCCAGTATAGGTCTGCATCACTCCAGGTGGACCACCAGTCCCTAATGAAGCAAAATCCCTGAGCTCTGCACTTTTCAACCACTGATTGAATTCCATGGTGTGGAGAACCCTAGCCACACCTGTGCCATAGACAGGCAGCACCTCTGAGAAGGTTACCGTGTGTGCTACTTGTCTAAGGCCCCTCCCCAACTCCACAAACTCTTCCTGCACTACTCTGATCCCTTTCTTAGCCAGGTCATTTGTCCCTAGGTGGACAATGACATCCAGCTCCTTCCCCTGTGCAGCTGCTCCAGTGATCCTGAGGATTCATTCCCTGTCCCTCCAAGCCATGGTGCCAGGCAGGCACCTTACCTCCCTCTCCCCTTCCTCCCCCAGTTCTACCTTCCTAACAATGAAGTCCCCCACCAGGAGTTCAAAGGGTGTGTTGGTCTCTATATGCTCTCCCATGGCACCAAAGGGTCTAGTAAGGAGAACGGATGGGGTTGGGTGGGTATTCTGTGCTGGTGGTGGTGGCAGTTGACACCAGGGAGTACTGCCTGGAAAGGGATGGTACTGGTGAGGGGGGTTACCTGGACACACCAGGGACTAGTTTGTTTTATTTACCTGCCCCTTACCATTTATGTACACTAGCAGCACAGGGACAGATGGAGTGTCTATTATGGGTCTGGGGAGCAGTGACCAAGGGGGAGAACCACTGAATTCCAGGGGCATGTATTATCCTGAATGGGGACCGGGGGGAGGTTGGATAGTGGGCACCTGTGGGCTCTATATGTGTAGGTGACTGCTAATTGGCAAATGGGGACCACTAGGTACCAGGGATTAGTACTGCTGTGGGCACGGTTATGGTGATCGGCAAGGGGGGGACCACTAGGCACCAGAAGTGTCCACAAAACTATGGGACCAGGCAATGTGGGGTGGTGCCATGCTAACCTGCCTCTGCTTCCCATGCAAATGTGCCCATAATGGGCATGCAAATGGCCCCTTTGCACCTTGCATGCCCAGTGGTGTCATTTGCATGGATCCCTTTAAATAGTGCCGACAGTGCTCTGGCACTATCCACTCTTAAGATGCACTTCAGGATCCATGTTTGGGTTGCACTACTTGACTTAGCGCTGCACCAACATGGCCCTATGTTCAGTCAGATAGTACTGGTGTTCTGTCTGACTGAATATAGCATCCTCGGACCCCTGGGCAATTCCAAAGTGCAGTACAAACCTTGGCACTCCACTTTGCCCTTTTCTGAATATCGGGCCCATAATGTGTTAATGTGTACTAATTTATACGGATTTCCTGTACACTTTACTGCACTGGGTACCCAGTGATTCCCTTGGTAAGCAGAATTCTGGCAAGGCAGGGCAAGGCAAGCCAACTTTATTTACAGAGTGCTCTATCTAAAAGGTTCAGGTAGCTTCACAAAAACAGTAAAATAATAAACACTAAACAACATGGATAAAATAGTTAAAACAGCTTAGCTTTCCTTTCTAAATATGTAAATAATTTAGACACAGTTTGGGAATACATGCTGAAATAAACACGTTTTTAACGAAGTCTTGAAAGCCTCTACCATATGGGCCAATCTGACATTTGTTGGAAGGGCGTTCCATAATAACTGGTGTTCGGGGGTGGGTGAGGGGTACCACAGACCACAAGGAGGGTGAGTGTGCTGTCCACCGACAACTGTGTACTTTGTAGCAGTACCTCCGGCAGCTACTAGGGTTGCCCAGAGTAAGTCAGGGTTTTGTTCGGTGGTATTTGCACTGCACAAATGGACCACACTAAACCCTTTTGTGCAGCACAAATGCACAGAATATAGGGTTGCATGGATACTCAAGTCCTTGCCCCTCCCTTTGCCCACCCACATACATTATGTTTTGTGCGGGCACTAACCTGTTTGTCCATGCAACCACCTCTTTGACAATCGCGCTGTGGCGTAAACCCTGGTTTGTGTGGACAAACATCCATTAGCGCCAGCACAAAATTTTGAATATTGTGCCCATGTGTCTTTTGTCCCTGCTTGTGAGGCAAGGGTGGATATAATGTCTCTAGAGTCCCTTCTGCTCTTAAATTTCTATGTTACTGTATCTCTGAAAAAATACTATATATAGGTGCTGTGCAATGGCCTGACTCAACATATTCAATATATGCACTTTATCTTCAAGTGTGAGAGACCAGTGTGGAGGGGTTGTGGGATAACAGATGGATCAGACACAGAACTTCAGGTTCAACACAGAATCTTTGTGTGATTTCAGTACATCAGTTTGCAGCAACTTACTATGCATGTCTTTCACCTGCACTTAGTCAGCACCCACTGATCTGTCTCTTTAGTAAAAATGTTTCAGTTCCTATGTTTGTCTTGTGTGTTTGGGTAATGGGGAGCTCAAATAAAGAAAAACTCCAAAAAAACAAACAAACAAGCCAACGACAAAGAACCTCAGTGCAGAAGCACTGAAGTAAGGGTTACCCCAAAGGGCATTGGTGATAAAGCCAAGTTTCAAAGAAACATAACATCACACATACCCCCATAATGCAATGGAGTCTATAAGCAAATCACCATGACATATTAGGCTTGTTCAGCTTAAAGCAGGAATGCATGGTCCCAAAGGGCCTCTCAAACAATCTGTAATTTGCATGCATTTTAAATAACACAACTAACATTAATTTTTATAATACAGTCCCCATGTAACTTTTTATCTTTATCAAAAATAGTTTGTGCTGTGGTTTTTCAACATAAGGCATATACATCAAGGTATTTTATGACATAGTGCTATTGCATACTAAATCCAGCAATGAGGAACACAACCTCTTTTGCATCAGCTCAGAGGTCACCACAATAACCTCCCTGTATGAGGACCTGAGAGGGGAACAAGGAAAATTTAAAGAGGACACTATAGTCAAGAAAGGGGAAGGGGTGCCCATAGGTTGCCAACCTTATGGACTAGAAATTGTAACGGATAGATTAGGCTTAGAAATAGAAGAACTGTTGCAAAAGATTTAAGAAAAAGTCAGTACTCAAGAGTGGCAGGATCTCCCCGTCACATATCCCCGAACTTAAGAGGTAAGCAGTTATTTCAGACTGCTTACCACCATCCTGTCCCAGGAAGGGATGGAGCTTCCACCTATCCATCTTCAGAAGCTCTGTCTCAGGGTCCCTATTAATGATAAACATTCCAACATAAACATAGGGGATATCATCATCCTTTACCCTGAAGCATTAATACATTTCTCAGCAGAGACTAGCAGTACCTTCCCTACACTATCTCCTTTTAGGGAAAGTCATTAATATCACCATGATTTACAGTGGTCATCTCAGCAATATGTGAACTAACAGTACCAAGGACTGTTACCATCTGGTACCATGTGTCCTGGGCAGGAGATTTTCCCCTTCTCCAAGGGTGCCATTTTTTCCCCATAATGACCCCTTCCGTTTGGAACACTCTTTCCACTCCCCATGAACAAGTACCTCTGCTGAACGGATGTCTTCTGTTCCCAGCAGGACCCACCACTACACTGCACACTGGACAGGTCCTAATATAGGCCACCACCTGTCTGTACATACCATGCCAGTAATTAGAAGGAGTTAACCGAGCCAATACACTCCTATGGCTCAAATGCCCACAGGGACTGGAGTGAGCAGCCTCCATCACCTGTTGTCTGTAGACCTCAGGCACTACTACCTGGGCATCCACACTTTTTGTACAGGGGTTGGGCCTCATGTGGTACAAAACATCCTTCTTCAGTTCGTACCACCAACATTGTTTTTCCCACACACACCATTAATCTGCATACCTTCTTTGACCTTAACATACTGTAACAGTTTGGCAACATTAGCATCTTTCGTCTGCAGTATACCCCAGTCAATACTGTTAATAGATTTAACTGTATCAAAACAAGAAAAAGTCCCTTCAGCCTCATATTTATTTTTTATTTTTATTTATTTATTTATTTAATTATTTATTTATTTATTTATTTATAACACAGTATCAGAATTACAAACCTTTGAGTCAGAGACTCATTTTACAAAAGCTCCACGTCATGCTGAGACAAGGTTACAAAACATACAAACACGGTTACAATAGTATTACAATAAATGGTTACAATAGACCGTGGAAAGGGCAGGGTGGTGGTCATGGGGGTCCTAAATATACCGGGGGTGGACTGGGACACTATGACATCAGTGGTGGCCAGGGAGCAGAGACTGATGGATATCTTTCAGGATGCCTTCCTGGTCCAACAGGTGGGGGAACCTACCAGAGGGGGAGGATACTGGATGTTGTCCTTGCAGACAGTGGCCAGATAAGGGGTCTAGAGATGTGTAGTCCACTGGCAGGTGGAGACCATGCCACGGTCTGGTTTCTGCTGTGTCTAAGTGGGGAGGATAACTGCTCAAATACAGTAGTGGTGGACTTCAAAGTGGGCAGACTTTGTGGGCATGGACAGGGTTCTAAGGAGGAGATTGAACAAGATTAGGCCAGAGATGGATGTTGGTAGCTTGTGGGAGACCATTACGAAAGAGTAGCAGGAGGCTACTAGCTCATGTACAAGGGTTAGGCATGAAAATGGTAGAGCCAACAAGCCATGCTGGTGGACCAGGGAGGTGTAAGAGGTAGTGAGGGGTAAAAAGGCTGCCTATGCATGTTTTAAGTGATCCAGGGGGTCAAAGGAGAGAGGAGACTATGAAATGGCAGCAAGGAGAGTCACCAGAGGGGTGAGGGGAGCCAAGGCGAGGATGGAGCAAAACCTGGCTAGGGATATCCGGAGGGGTAGAAAGGGATGTTATAGATACATAGGGGAGAAGAGAAGAGAAAAGGGAGAGCACAGATCTCCAGGATTAGGACTGGCAAGGGATGGGCTCAGGAGGCAGGGGAGTAGGCGGAGGTACTAAATGAGTACTTTGCCTCGATATTTATGGAAGGAGACAGGGGCATTGGGTGGGCCAGGCCTAGAAGGGGAAGGGTGTTTAATTGAGGAGGGGTTAGGGAGGGAGAAATCACAGAGGACAGAGTGAGGGAGGCCCTTCGGTCGCTGAAAACAGATAAGGCACTGGGATCGGATGGGATGCAACAAGGGTTCTGAAGGAACTGATGGACAAACTAGCAACTCCGCTAGCTTCACTTTTCAACGCCTCTCTGTAGACAGGATGGGTGCCTCAAGACTGGAGGGTGGCAGATTTGGTGCCTATCCACAAAGGGGGGTCTAGGGAGGAGATGGGAAATTACAGGCCTGTCAGCCTCACATCTGTGGTAGGCAAACTAATGGAGGGCTTCATCAAGGAGAAGCTCGGGAGACAACTGGAAAGGTTGGGGCACGTGGATGACAAACAGTATGGTTTTGTCCTGGGGAGATCATGTCAGACCAACCTAATAGCTTTTTACGACTGGGTGATGGGGACCCTGGACCGACAAAGACCGATGGACGTCCTATATCTGGATTTCAGTAAGGCGTTTGACTCGGTACCCCACAATGGGTTGTTGACAAAGTTGGGGGGGGTTGGGGTGAGAGGACAGTTGCTTAGATGGGTAGAAAATTGGCTAATGGAAAGAACACAGAGGGCAGTGGTTGGGGGCATAGTCTCCTCGCCTAGGAAGGTCTTCAGTGGGGTTCCCCAAGGTTCGGTACTGGGGCCACTCCTGTTCAATGCCTATGTCTCCAATATAGGGAGGGGGTTAGGAGTAGGATGAGCCTCTTTGCGAATGACTCAAAACTGGGAGCACTAGCAGATGGGGAGGAAGCGAGAGAGAAAGTCCAGAGGGATCTGGATACCATGGAGGGTTGGTCAAGAAGGTGAGGACTGAAGTTTAATCCAGGGAAGTGTAGGGTGCTGCATTTGAGGGTCAGAAACCCTGGTCATATATACACCCTGGGAGTGGTCTCACTGCAAGCCACAATGAGTGAAAGGGACCTGAAGGTGGTGGTAGACACCAAAATGAATAACACTGAAAACTGTGGCAAAGGCAAACAAGGATTCTGGGCTGCATAGCCCGGGGAATTACATCCAGGAGAAGGGAGGTGATACTCCCTCTGTATAATGCCTTGGTCAGGTCACATCTTGAGTACTGCGTGCAGTTCTGGAGACCTCACCTTAGGAAGGACATAGCACTGCTGGAGAGGGTTCAGAGGAGGGCAACCAAGATGATTCAGGGCATGAGTGGAAGGACCTATGAGGAAAGGCTGGAAGTCCTTGGGCTGTACTCACTGGAGGAGAGGAGAGACAGGGGGGACATGATAGAGGTTTTCAAATATGTGAAAGGGATAAACAGGGGCAGAACCAAAGAAATGTTCAGCCTAAAGATAGGGGGCACAACCAGGGGGCATGAGTGGAAGCTGGAAGGGGGAAACTACAGGGGAGAACGTAGAAGGCATTACTTCACTGAGAGGGTGGTGGGGCCATGGAATGCACTGCCAGGGAGTCTAGTGGAGGAAGACACAGTGGAGGGCTTTAAGAAGGGGTGGGACAGGTGCATGGGTATACCGAAGCCTAAGAGGACCCTCTCAGGGGCTGGGGGGGTGGAGGATCAAGCGCCCTTTAGGGGCTGGCTACCGAGAACATACAAGAGACCATTAAGCCTATTCTGCTGGCTTTTAGTATGTTTTAGTGTATATTAAATAGTAGGGTATGTTAAAAGAAATAGTTTACAGTACTAGTTACACAGTTAAGAAGATCAAACAATCAGCAACCAGTTTGTAAATACAATATTGAGTAACAATAGAATAGCAAGTCAGGCACGACGGAGGTCCCTTGTTTGAGAGGGATCAGTGGGTGGGGGGGCAGGAAGGAAGGGGGTGCCTCGTCATGGTTGTACATTATATTTAGCTGAGGCTATTTAGTGGCAAGGCAGGTGGAGTGATTGAGGGGGGAGTGGCAGGACAGGGTCCCTTGTTGAGGGTGAAGTTGGTTGAGATTAGTTAGTGCCAGATGCAGGCTTGAGAGGTGAGGAGATGATCCCTGAGAAGGATTTTGAAACTCCCAAGTTTAGGTGTCATAGCAATATGATGGGGAAGAGAGTTTAGCCAGGTAGGGGCACAATAGCAGAAAGAGTGTTGCCCTAGAGCAGTTCTGAAACATGGTACTTGGAGGGAGGGTCTGGTGGGGCTGCAGGTAGCTACCATTACTGGGGAAGGGTGAAGAAGGGAGGAGACACGCAGCGGTGCAAGGCCACTGAGAATTTTCCTGGCGAACAGGCAGGTCTGATACTTTAGTCTTTCATCAAAGTTGAGTAAATTAACTATATTGTAAAGAGTGCAGGTATGAGTGAGTCTGTTACAACCAGTGATTAGGCAACATGCTTTGTTTAGGGATACCCTAGTTCAATGCAGGGAGATGACATCAGCAAACCCATAGACCAGAATACCATAGTCTATGAGGGACAATACTGATGAGGATACAGCCAGTTGAAGGGCCTCAGGGGGAAGACAGTGACGATGGCGGTATAGCTGGCCGAGTCTAGCATTAATAGCCATGCCAAGTTGGTGAATGTGAGCATGGAAAGTAAGAGCTGGGTTAAGAGTGATCCCAAGGTATTGAAAGTTCTGGACTTGTTCAAGAGGTTGATGATGCTTGGTGAGTATCAGGAAGGGGGAATTTTTGGATTTGTTTTGGTAGTGAGAGAAATGCATGACCTTGTTTTTTTTGCTGTTTAGTACCAACCTGTGATCAGAGAATCAGGCCTCCACTTTACTGAAGGAGTCTTGTAGGGTTTGTTGTAGGGATGTCGGGTTGGGGTGAGCAGCGAAGAGGACTGCATCATCTGCGTGCATAAGAATCTTCCTGGGCAGGCTTTTAGAAGTTTGTTTACAAATAGACTAAACAGGGTGGGCCCTAATATAGAGCTCTGTGGTACCCCAGGGCAAACTGGGAGGCAGTTGCAGATGGTCCCATTTATTTTTATATATTGAAACCTGGATGACAGGTAGTCCTCAAACCAGGCAGTGGCATCACTGGAAAGGCCGAATTGGGAGAGGGTGAATATTTGGAAGGGGTGATTAACAGTGTCGAAAGCTTTCAACAGATCAATGAAGACTGCTCAAGCCAGATTTCCTTTGTCCAGGGCAGAGTGGATAGAGTTTGTGAACTGTAACAAGACAGTGGTGGTGCTATGACACCTCCTGAATCCGTGTTGTTCATCACATATGAGATTGTACTGAATGAGGTACTCAGAGAGCTGATCAGAGGCCATTTTTTCCAACCCTTTGGAGAGTGGGGGGAAAACAGAGATAGGGTGGTAGTTCCCAGTCGAGGTACGGTCACCACTTTTACGAATTGGGGTGATAGTGGCTGTTTTCCATACCGAGGGGAACTTACCAAAACAGAGGGAGCGGTTTAGGATAAAGGTGAGGAGGGACCTCATCAATGGCAGTATAGCCTGGAGGTTAGAGGAACAAGGTGTGAATGAGCTTGATACATCCAGCAGACCAGACCTGAGTTTGATTCTCACAACCTCCACTTGCATACTGTGTGACTCTGAGCAAGTCACTTAACTGCCCAGTGCTCCCAGGTCACCCCTGAAAACAGGCAATTGTGCCTAGTGGGCCTTACCCAGTTACCAAAGACTAAAATAAAAAAAAAATATAAAATGACTAGGCAGAGTGGTTGAAGATTTAGGGAGTCATTACTGTGATGGGTGCCACTAAAGGCTTTGAGGAGATAAGGTTTTTGCTTCATGGGCAGTGATGGCATGGAAGTAGAAAGGTGGATGAGAGAGGGAGGGAGGTGCAAGGGGGATTGAAGAAATTCGGTGGGAGAACTGTGCTAAGGTCTGAGAAGGAGGCATTTAGGGTATTGACGATATGTTAAGGATCTATAGAAATGGAGCCATTGATGTTGAGCTGAGTTGGAGGGGCTGAGACAAGCTTGCCATTTAATTCCTTTAGGTTGTCCCAGAATTTTCGCCTGGTACCCTAGGTAGAGGTTAGGGATGTTTTATAGTGCTCTGCTTTGGTCTTGCGAGTAGCCCAGATACACTTGTTGTGAGCCGCCCTGTAGTGTTGTTTGTTGGAAGGCAAGCCAGAGTCTAGAGTCTTGTGCCAAAGCTGGTCCTTGTGGTGCATCTGGTCAAGTAGCATTTGTGTGATCCAGGGTGTATCAGTCCACTTGATTGTGCACTTTGTTAAAGGGGCAAACCTATCACATGCCAGGTTGAAGGACTTAATAAAGTAGTCAAGCACAGAGTCAATACTGGAGGCACAGTATATAGTAGTAGTAGTAGTAAATCTTTTTTATTCAGCAGAATAAGGGGAAAAAAACATTCAATTGAGCATAGCTCATTTTCAATGAAGTCCCATGTGTTCATAGCAGCAAACTTTGGTTACAGTATAAAATACATTTAAAACTTTTTAATACAGGATCCCAGTCATAATGGGCAAAGTAATTCTTTAGGGGACCCAATTTACTGGGCTTGAGCTGCAGCAGCAGGACTGTGATAGGGGCCTGTTTCTTATGTTTGTACAACCAGGTGCAGAAAACAGGGGAATGGTCACTTATTACATTAGGGAGCACCGTAGTGGACAGTATCTTCTGATGACAATTTGTAAAGATTAAATCCAGAAGGGTGGAGGTATTGTTACTGTGATTGATGTGGGTGGGGGTGGGGGTGGTGACAAGCTGGGTGAGATTAAGGGCCATTGTTGTGTTTTTTTAAGGTGACACGGAGTTCGCAAGCCAATTAATGTTGAAGTCACCAAGGGTTATTTGTTCGGCTTTGGTGTAAAAGGTAGAGAGGTGGTCCACGATGGACTGAAAGGCATGTGTCTGGTCACGTGGGGGTATGTAGACTGATGTGATAATCAGTGAGGCCCTAGAGTTATCTAGACAGACTTTCAAGGATCGGGTTTGTGCACCAGCCTCAAGCTGGGGGGATGAAAGCTGGGTCAGAACTCCATGGAATTTCTTCTCTGGGTTCTCCTCTGGCAACTCCTGCTGCACCGATCCACATGGGATATCAAAGGCTTCTTTTTGCTTGCTTGGAATCTTCAACTCCAGCACAATATCACTAGGCACAGTCTTACCTGGGGTCTCACATTCAAGTTCCATACTTGCATCTGTAACCTCCAACAGATAACATCCAGGGAACACAGGCAACAAAGAAATATCCTGCTGAGTCAGAGGGTCCTCCTCCTCCTCTGACTGATCCCATGAAAAATCCTCCTCCAATTCTTTATCCAAACTCTCTGGCAGGGATCTCTTGAGCACCTGGCACTGGTGTTCTACCTCTTTGCATAGTCGGTCTGCCTCTAGCCATCGCCCACTCATCCACTGTATTAGCCTCATCAAGTTTTCCACCATTGTGGCATTGTCTTGCATCTGTGGTCTGCTTTGACCCCACAGTAGTTCTTCATCCCCTTGTATCTCTTCATCATCTTCAGGCTTGACCTTCCTATGAGTTCCCAAGTCCAGTCCAGGCAATAGCTTCTCTCCCAGTCTGTCGGCCATGGTTCTGGTCAGAACTCCATAGAATTTCTTCTCCGGGTTCTCCTCTGGCAACTCCTGCTGCATCAGTCCACCTGGGATATCTGGGTGATATCCGAGGTTATCCCACTTTGAAAACCAAGTCTGTGGAGGGGTTGTGGGATAACAGATGGACCAGACACAGAACTTCAAGTTCAACACACAATCTCTGTGTGATGTTTATTTAAAACACAGGAAATATCCTTAAGCAATGGCTTATAGCTTCTTCAATATATCAGTTTGGAGCAACAGACTATGCATGTCTTTCCTTTGCACTTAGCCAGCACCTGCTGATCTACTGATCTATCTCTTTAGTGAAAATGTTTCAGTCCCTATGTTTGTCTTATGTGTTTGGGTGATGGGGACCTCAAATAAAGAAGAAACTCCAAAAACAAGCTAATGACAAAGAAACTCAGTGCAGAAGCACTGAAGCAAGGGTTACCTCAAAGGACATTGGCAATAAAGCCAAGTTTCAAAGAAACACAACGTTACACATACCTCCACAAATCAATGAGATTTATATGCAAATCACCATGAAATTTTAGGCTTGTTCAGCTTAAAGCAGGATTGCATGGTGCCAAAGTGCCTCTCAAACAATCTGTAATTTACATGCAGTTTAAATAACACAACTAACTTAATTTTTATAATACAGTCCACTAGTAACTTTTTACCTTTATCAAAAACAAACAGTGCCGTGGTATTTTCAACATTTAACAGGTTTCATGCACATATGGCATATACATCAAGGTATTTTATGACAAAGTGCTATTGCATACTAAATCCAGCAAGGAGGAACACAGCCTGTTGTTTTACATCAGCTCGGAGGTCACTACAATAACGTCCATGTACGAGGACCTGAAAGGGAAAAGGAAAAATAAAGAGGACACTATAGCATAGTCACGAAAGGGAAGGGGATGCCCATAGGTGGCCAACCTTATAAAATAGAAATTGTAAAGGATAGATTAGGCTAAGAAATAGAAGAACTGTTGCAACAGATTTAAGAAAAGGTCAGTCCTCATGAGTAGCAGGATCTCCCTGTCACAACCAGGACCATTGCTCACAAGTTGCAGAGCAAAGAGTGAGTTATGAAAGTCCAGACACTGCCCCCAAAATGTGAAGATAAGCTGCATATTTTGAGTCAGAACATTGTGCATTTGATT
This sequence comes from Neoceratodus forsteri, assembly GCA_016271365.2. Lineage (NCBI taxonomy): Eukaryota > Metazoa > Chordata > Ceratodontiformes > Ceratodontidae > Neoceratodus > Neoceratodus forsteri. The sequence goes on along the minus strand of CM057458.1, from coordinate 156,632,116 downwards.
TATGCAACATCAGTGTACTTGTACTTGCTATAACTTTTCAGTCTGCTGTTGAAAAAGTAACTCTTTCTCTTTGATTTCAACAGCTGGATTCAGTGCTGTATTTGGCAATTATAATCTCATCAGCATTGAAAAGATTCTCTCTGATTGGTTCACTACTGCACTGTAATAATACCAGCCTTCAAGATATACTGTAAACTACAATGTCACTTACTTCAACATGGTTTAGTTATCTTGCTGTTAGTGTTGTTATCAGCTAAGAAATCATGTTTATCTTATTATTTTTAAACCCACTTTGGGTGTGTGTGTCTGAGTATGTGCGTATGCGTATGTGCTTGTGTGTGCACTGTATATACATGTATACCATGGGAGTACAAATATATTTGGAAGATAAAAGCTATATTTTAACTGGAGATGTAGCTACTATGCAAATTACATGGTATTTGCGCAGCAGTTATGTTATTTGCACAGTAGCCACAACCTTTGCTTTTCTCATGAACTAGCTCACTTTGAGCAGCACATAAAACAGTGGTGCTGCCCCTTGGGCCATAAAAGTTAGTCTTGGCTTTTTATCATTAATACAGTGGAAATGAAAGAAAATATGTAAAAAGATAATCCATTTACATAGCACAGCATGTTTTTTACCTGCAAGACACACACACACACACAAACACACACACACACGTGGGAACTCCATTACTTTCTACGCATCACTTTTTTTGCACTCAAGTAGGAAGAAAGAACCCAAGATTTGGGGACTCCGATGGCACACATTGATTATTCCATGCAGTAGCTCCAGATATGCATGTTATCTGGCTTGAAATGCTGTTGTTATTGCCACAGTGCACTCCTGGCTGTTCCACTTGAGCAAGTGTGCAATAATAAGACTCCAAATCAGATAACATATATATCTGGAGCTATCTCATGAGATAATCTCTATTTATTTATTTAGTGAGGTTTCGGAAAAGTACCTTTGAGTCAGAGACTCCTTTACAAAGGTTCCACGTCACAGAAGTCAGATACAAAACAGGCAATACATGGTAATTCATCTTCACAGGGTACAAGTAAGTATAGACATACAGCAGGGAGAAGACTAACAGTTTGATACTAGGAATAATAAGCACAGTTCTTAAGCAATACGTTAATACTACTCTGCAGAACCAGCTGAGCCTGACGGATCTAAGCTGGAGACTCAACGGGGTGGACCTAATCCGGCCAGGGGCCTTAATTGGAGACGGGAAGGTAATCAGTGGCAATCACAGTTATTAGAGGACTGGATGCATTTCTTAAGCTGAGTTTTGAAGGCACCGATACAGTTTTTCGTTAGTAAGGGAGGTGGGTAGGCCATTCATCCAGGAGGGGGCTCTATAGCTAAAGGACCTTTGGAATTGGGAAGTACGGCAGTGGGGTACTGTGAGGAGCTGCTTAATAGAGCTTCAGGTGCGCCTAAGTGCTGGGGCCAAGCGGATTAGAGGAGTGAGTCCAGGGGGGGCGATGCCAGGGGGAACCATTTTTGCCATGAGACAGGCGTGGTACCTGATACTGTTTTTGAGGCTGAGCCAGTTGGTGGTAATGTATAGCAAGCAAGTGTGGGTGAGACGGTCACAACCCAAGGTAAGGTGGCATACTTTATTAAGGGCAAGGCGTATTCTGGATAAGGCTGAGATGCTTGCAGCACCATAGATAAGTAAGCCGTAGTCAAGTAGGGAGAGGACCGAAGAGGAGACAGCGAGCCTAAGGGCATCTTGAGTGAGGCAGTGTTTGAAGCGATGCAGTATCCCAAGATGGATGTTGAGGGTGGTGGACAGAAGGTGTATATACTGGTGGAAGCTCAGCACTGGGTCTAAGGTAATGCCCAGGTATTTAAAGGAGTCCCCTCATTCGAGAGGAGAATGATTGACAGTTAGTAGAGGGGGCCAGTGTTCCCTCTGGGAGTTCTGTGGGTTGGAGAAGATCATAACTTTCATCTTCTTATAGTTCAGTGTGAGGCACTGTGAGGAGAACCAGTTTTCAGCATCACTAAAGGAGGTTTGAATGGAGTGGTGGAGTTGAAGGGGGTCAGAATTGGAGGAGTATAGGACAGCATCATCCGCATAAAGTAGCAGGTTTTCTGTGCAGAACATGGGGATGGAGTTAAGGAAGAGGCTGAACAGCAGTGGTCCGAGAATGGACCCCTGAGGGATGCCAGAGAGAATAGGCAGTCTACCAGATAAGGTGTTACCTATCTTGACCTGCTGGAATCTGTTTGAGAGATAGTCAGTGAACCAGCAGAGGGTGTCCTGGGAGAAGCTGAAGTTAGAAAGTGTGGTTAGTAAGGCAAAGTGGTTGACGGTGTCAAACACCTTAGCAAGGTCAATGAAGATGGCACCAGTGATTTGGCCCCTGTCTAAGGCAGAGTGAACATGGGCAGTGAACTCCAGGAGGGCAGTAGCGGTACTGTGCCCCTTGCGGAAGCCATGTTGCTGTTTGCAGAGGAGGTTGTATTTGTTGAGGTGGTCGGTGAGCTGATCAGAGACAATCCGCTCTAGGGCCTTGGGGGGGGTAGGATGGAGATGGGGCAATAGTTCTTGGTGCTGGTACAGTCCCCAGTTTTAAATACTGGAGTAATGGAAGCAGATTTCCACCGGGAAGGGAATTTACCCTGGCACAAGGAGCGATTTAGAATATGTGTGAGGGGGTTGAGTACTTCCCATAAGGTGAGCCGGAGGAGTTTCAGATCTAAGGAGTTAATGCTATAGCGGGAGTGGCTGAGGGCTTTTCTAAGGTATGGCTCTGCTGACTTTGGAGTAATGCAGCACAGATGGAAGGCGGGTCTTCTGTGGGGGGAAAGGGGGTGTGAGTAGAGGTAGGTCAAAGAAATTAGGAGGTAGGACCTGGCTGAGGTTTGTGAAAGTGTCATTGAAGGCTGTAGCTATACGTGTAGATCAGTGGTCAGACACCCATCAACTACAGTCTATTTGGGAACAGTGTTTGGGACTTTGCCACAGATATTCTTAATGTTGTTCCAGAAATTCTGCCCCAAGCCCCAGGTGGAGGTGAGAGAGGATTTAAAATAATCGGCTTTGGCTCTGCTCAAAGCCCACATGCATTTATTTTGGGCCTCCCTGTATTTCTGTCTGTCGGTCAACAGTCGGGACTCATTGGAGAGGTGCCAGAGAGAGTCTGTAGTCCTCATCAGAGTCAGGAGGTGGTTCGAGATCCATGGTGCGGGGTTTCCTTTGACTTTTCTTTTAGTGAGTGGGGCAAACTTGTCGCACATAGTATTGAAGGAGTGAATGAAGAGGTCAAGGGCTCTGTCAGGGTCAAGGGTATTCACTAGGAAGGACCAGTTCACATTACCGAGATGCGCTTGAAGGAGGGCCAGTCTGCCAGGGACAAGTTGGTGTAGATGTATTATAGTGGGAGGAGATTCAGGTGCTTTGCTGGTCCAGGTGCAGAGCACTGGAGAGTGGTCACTAAGGGCATTTGGGAGGACGGAGGTGCTAGAGACCTTGTGAGGTCGGTTGGTGAAGACTAGGTCCAGCAACGAGGAAGACCCTGTGTTTTGGTTCGGTCGGGTGGGGGATGTGACTACTTGCATAAGGTTGTGGGCAGTGGCCACATCGATGAAAGGTGCAGTGGTTTTTCCTAGCCAATTAATATTGAAGTCCCCTAGTATGATTTTTTCCATATGGGATGGGAGGGTGGTGAAGTAGGACAAAACTGAGTGGAAAGCCGCCTTCTGATCCCTGGGAGGTATGTATACAGCAGTGAAGAGGGGTTTGCGAGTGTCCCAGGGAGAGTTTTAATGTTAGTGCCTGGGGTCCTGGCTCTAATTGAGGGGGTGGGAGTAGTTTCCCATGTAGGGCGGCCCTAGTGTAAATGGCGCAGCCACCCCTACAGTTACCCTTACGGTCAGCTCGGTGAACGTTGTAGTTGGGAAGGGTTATTGATTAGTCTGGAATCATGGGAGAGAGCCAGATTTCACCTACAGCAATGACATCAGGCTGATGTTGCAGGACCCAGCTGTGGAATGAGTCCCACTTTTTTAATAGGCTGCAGACATTAAGGGAGGCAATGCGCAGTCTGCTGGGAGGGGGGCATGTTGGAGTAGTAGGCGCGAGTGGCCCGGGGTGAGGATGTATGTTACCAGATATGAGAAGGAGGAGAAGGAGGAGGGACCTGAGGACAGGGTACCAGGTCAGCTTTTTTAGACGGTGGGATTTGCGGGTAGGATGTTCCCTAGAGGTTAAGAATGTAAGAATGGGGAGGTTAAGTAGAAGGGGGGTAGCCAGGAGAAGGGGGTGAGGTGTATGGGAGGGGGCCTGTAGCAGGTGCGATAGTTGGTGATGTTTAGAGTGGTAGTTGTGAGCACATAGGGTGGAGCGAATAGGGCGGTAGACATTAGGAGTGATTGTAGGGGGAAGGCCAGAGTCGCAGTTGTGGGTAGCTGACAGGCAGTTAAGTGGTAGTCAGTGTCACCGGTACGGTGCAGTGGAGGGAGGTACAGAGAGAAGAGAGAGAGGGTTAACAGAAGCATGTTGAGATGTGTCATCAGATGTAGAGGACCAAAGGAATAAGCAGGAACTAGCTGAGATCATCCCAACATCCTCTAGTGGCTGAAGGATATAGGATGCCAATGGAGAAGCGGGCTGATTGGTTCAAACGCTCTATAAAAGGGAGAGCGCACCAAGAGGTGGTGGTGGTGGGAGCGGTGGGGAGCCGACGCTTTAGCATCGGCGGGGCCTCAACAACACAGGCACTCTAATTTAAAGCAGAAGGCAAGATGGAGTTATTCTGCATGGCGTTCGCTCCATAGTAGTACCTGATTGTTTCAGGGGGGTTGGGGGAGGGCGACCAGTCCAGGCCCTCGCGACCTCCTCAACGACCCGCTGTAGCTGCTATGGAAGGAAGAAGAAAATCAGGTAAAGCTTTATGGAACTGCGAGAGTTAAGTGGAACAGGGGAAGGGCCTAACAGAGCAGCAGCACAGCTAAGGATTGTTGGTTGCTATCAATGGTGGGGGGGCCTATCAGAGCTGCAGAAAAGTTGAGGATTGTTAGGGGCTAAGAGCTGAAAAATTGCTTTGAATTGATAAAATAGCCCTTGTGGGGCTGAGAAGCTAATTTTACTTTTAAAGCCCTACCAACTGAGATTCTGCTGCTTACTTTTAAAGCCTGCCCAACTGAAATTCTGCTGCTTACTTTTAAAAGCCCTCACAACTGAAATTCTGCTGCTCTTTCCAATCAAATAGCTTATACAAGATACTGTAACCAGATATTATAATGCATTAAAGGGTACATTCCAAGAACAACAGTAAGGCACAGATAGTCCAGCTATACAGGTTCAATCAACTATCTCCACATGTACACTGACCTTAAAGCAATGCAGGCACTCTAATTTAAAGCAGAAGGCAAGATGGGCAAGATGGAGTTATTCCGCGTGGCATTCGAGCCGTAGTAGTACCTGATTGTTTTGAGGCCAGTCAGGCCCTCGCGATCTCCTTGGCTGACCAGTGTAGCTGCTGATTGTTTCAGGGGTGGGGAGGTGACCAGTCCAGGCCCTCGCGACCTCCTCGGCGACCCGCTGTAGCTGCTGTATTTATACAACATGTGTGATTTGATAAATAGCAAGATAAAAAGTGTTATCTTGAGCCAACATAGCAAGATAATATTATCTTGCAAATTTGGGTATATCACAATGCATATTAAATAGAAACATAGACTTTGATGGCAGATAAGGACTGCTTGACCCACCCAGTCTGCCCATTTCCCTACCTATTGGATAAGCTGCAGATCCTAGTTTTACCAACAGCCTACTTCCTTCACTATAATTGCCTTGTGTCTGTCCCATGCATTCTTAAATTCCCCCACTGTTTCTGACCCCATGAACTCCTCAGGAAGGCCATTTCATGCATCCACCACCCTCTCCATGAAAAAATACTTCCTCACATTGCCCCACCTCTGTCTTCAAATTGTGCCCCCTTGTTCTTGCACATCTCTTTTTCTGAAAGATGCTACCCTCTTGGACTTTGTTGATTCCCTTGAGGTACTTGAAAGTTTCTATCATGTCCTCCCTCTCCCTCCTTTCCTTGAGGGTATACACATTAAGCTCTTTTAATCTCTCTTTGTATGGCTTCTGATGCAGACTCAGCACCATTTTAGTTGCCCTCCTCTGGACTACCTCCATCCTGTCTCTGTCAGGACCAATCAGAAAGCAGATTTCAAAATGCTGATGACATCATAATAGATATGTGCAGCTCTGAGGCCAGCAACTGAAATCAGAGAAAAACAGCAACATTTTTATATAAAAAGCAGAGTTAAAAGCTAGAACTAGTAAACTGATGTTGTATAAATTAAATATGCAATGATATATCTCAAATTGTACAGTTTATTATTCACTTGTGATGGGGCTGGACTTTCAGATCTCTCTCTCTCTCATATCTCTGCCACTCATGAGTCATGGTTCTGCCCCGCACATGTAAAGCTACATTGTATATTTTCAGTCAGTGTATTCCATATCCTATATTTATTAAATGGGTCTGGAGCTTTCTGTGTCCTGATTGGCTGAGAGGTACCTGTGGCCGTGTCCTCATCAGGGCAGCTTGTGCCAGCCAGCACCTCTTCAGCCAGTCAGCAGTCACCACGAGAAAGATATCAGTGTGCCAGCATCGTGGAACTGCCAACCTCAACCTCTGTGCTGTAGTGCCCCCCCTCCCACTCTGTAACAGAACCAAACTGCACAAAATTACCCAATCTGGTGAAATGAAGTGGTATATTTATAATAAAAACTCTGATCTCTGCTGCCTTAAAGGGACAGTAAACATTGCAGGGGCCACTCAAATTGTGAAAACCCATAAAAAGATAGTTCAAATGAGGTACTGGACTTCCTTGTAGGTGTCAGGAGTCCTGAGATATGACTATCTAATTAATCTGTAAATCAAAACAAGGCAGCAGCCACTTCAAAACAGGAAGTGATGTCACTGAGGGGCAAACTGCATGTTGTTAATTACAGCTTGCCCCTCAGTGACATCACTGTTCGTCTCATGATTCAATGAAATGGCTGCAGCCTTGTTTTGATTTACAGATGATTTATGCATTCATAACTCAAGACTCCTGGCACCTACAGGTAAGTCCAATACATCATTTGAAATATCTTTTTCTGGCCTTTCACAGTTTGAGTGGCCTCTGCAATGTTTACTGTCCCAGCTGTCAGTGATGTTCTCTTCACAAACACCTGTTCACGATCCACCAAGAATTGACGTACGTGCTCTTAAGAAACATCTTCAATATCAAAGCATACACCCAAGCGTCCACCAGCCTTTCTGCCATTACTATAACAATGATTTTAAACTATTAAAGCTATGACCATTATCACAGATGGTAAACTCAGCCTGGATGAGCACAACCACAGCCTGTCACAGAAAACTGCGACAGTCTGCTGCCATACAGTAAAAGGTTACAAACAAGTAGCAATGGTGGCTGGTAAGGGGCACACTCCGGGCTCAGTCCTCCTGAAACACTGACACTGGCCTCTCTCTTCAGTCATTCTGGCCTGTCAGTCATAAAAAAAAGAATGAAAATCTTGCCAAAGAAGTGTGTGTTTGGGGTGGGGGCACAGACAGACACAACCACAGCAGCTGATAAGGGACACGCTTACTCCCACTCGCTCTAACTGAATCTGAGTGGGTAGTTGGTCACTTGTCAGTGAAATAGACAAAGTAAGAAATGTAAAGAAAAACAACATAAAATAACCATATTGTGCAATATTTTAAGTGTTGGTGTGTGTGGAATGGGATGTGCGGAGTATAGAGACAGACAAACACAAATGCCCTGTAGTGACTTTTAATTAAAGAGTTCCATTCCAAAACACTGAGAAAGACTACTTTTTCCTTTTTTCTACTAATATGATCATTTTTTTTTTACTTTTTTAATGTATACTTTTTCTGTGAGTGTTTTAATTTCTTTACTGGGGGACCCACTTTATAAGTGGAATAAGACACTCTGGGGTGTGGTTTATAGCTTGATAGGAGTACTTCCCAGGTGCTAAAGGCACTTGATGCAAGTGCCTCATGCCTCATTACTCACCTAGGGTGTGCTCTTATCAGGCCATAAACCACACCTCCTCATGTCTTATTCCTTACATGTGTATATAAAGCTGTCATGGCTTAGTGTGCCTTTCTTGGTCAAAAATTACAAAGATGGTGTGATAGAGCCACTATATTTAAGGATGAGTAGGCATTTCTATATTAACCCCAAGCTTTGCATTTTAATAGTCTTGCAGCTGTTCAATGGATTTGCATGAAATTTTGCATCTGCAGTCTCCGGGCCAAGATCGGTTGATGTACTAATTTTTACTAATCAAGTGTGCAGATACTGAGATCTGGATAGTGAAAAAGTGAAAATAATTGAGTTTTTTGTTGTTTTTTTTTTTTTGTCATTGCCTGGCACCCAGATGGTTTGGAATATTGCTCTGAAAGTGTCAGCATACAAAGAGTTTGGGCCACAGTGGTGCCTTTTGCTGGTTTGATGAAAAAATATTAATATGTCTCAGAGTTAAAGAATTCAAAATTTCAGTTCCGAGCATGCTCAGTAAATATTTTTGGGATAGTTGCTTGGAACAAAAAAATAATTTGGTCCATGCAAAAAAGAACCTTTTTCATATGGGAGTAATCCTTTTTGTGAGAAAAAAATTATTTTTTCATATGGCTGCCATCTTGTTTCCATTTTTTTTCCAAAAACATTTTTTGAAAACCCATAAAAATCAGATCCAGCAGAGATATCAACACATGCATCTTACTAATTGTGACTTTGTTAGGTGGATTCTGGAGTTAATTTTTGGAAGAATGACCCAGAAATGTGGTTTTATACATTTTTAAATCTGTTTTTTTAACTCAAGTTTCTTTGTATGGCCATATGAAAAACAAATTGGGCCATACAAAAAAGGATCCCTTCTTATGAAAGAATTTGTCCTTAGTTTTTATTTCAGATTCTTTATCATAAGAAGGCATTATTTTTCATATGAATGAAACAACCTCACAAAAAAAGAATCTCTTTATACAAAAAAAGAATCTGTCCAATTCTTTTTTCATATGAAGGGATCCTTTTTTTATATGAATGATACAACCACATGAAAAGGATTCTCTCATACAAAAAAAGGAATTTGGACAGATCCATGAGAGTCAGTAGACAAATTCATTGTCAACCGACTGTACAGCGACACCTTTATGTCGACCAGTTTTGTGGTCGGCATAAAGGCATCACTTCAGACTGTGTTTTCTTCAGGGGACTCTCGCCATCCACACCCCCTGTAACTATAATAATTAACTCTGAGTCGGAGATGATTTGGGGAGAGGATGCAAGACCCCCTGAAAGCAGTGCCGGGGTCCCAAACTGATATTACAATGACCTGGTAGTTTAGTAGCTGTAATGTTGGTCATGGTAAAAGTGTTGAACTAGCAACTGCATACCAATTTGGACTTATTTTTTTTCAGAATCTTTTTTCCTAAGAAATGATCATTTTTCAGATGAGTAACACAATCTCATGAAAAAGAATCCCTTCACAAAAAAAATGAATTTGGGTTTAGTTTTTTTCACACATTTCAACTTCAAAAAGCCATAACTCCCTCAATATTTGCACTTAAGGGACATTGTTTATATCAAAACAAAGGTTTAAATGAATATCGCAAGAATAACATATAATACCTCCCCCCAAAAATGTAGGGGCCATATAAAAACATAAAAATTAAACCATCAAAGTTCCAATAGGATAACATTGGATGTTTCCCAAGCCATACAACTAAGAAACAAAAATTGCTTTTTGGGAGAAATGGAAGCATGATGGCAACATGGATATATGCATCTATGGAGTTATGGAAGCGTTGACCTACATGAATGAGGATACGATTATACTATCTCAAAAAGTAATAAAATTATTTGCAAAAGACTTTGATAATGCACCAGTTAAAGTTCAGATTAAACTGACAAAAGTAGGAAAATGTGGTGTTAGAGTTTTTATCCTTAACACCCCACTTCCACCCTGCAGGCAGGAAAAGGAAAACCCATTATGGTTTCACTTCTCCACAGTCTTTGCAAATCAGGCCTGGGGCGTCCTTTGGGGTTGTTGATCCTGATGCTCACCCCATTCTGGTATAGTCTGCACATCTCAGCTTTCTTTATTGATGGAATGGGATGAGCATTAGGGTATTGCATTTTCTGGCTTTATTTTCAGAAAACCACATGCAAGACTCAGTGTGTGTGTGTGTGTGTGTGTGTGTGTGTGTGTGTGTCTGTCTGTCTGTCTGTTTATCTATCTATCTATCTATACGTAGCACACCCCTCCCCACTTGTGTAGGGGCCGATGTTCCTGGGGAGGGGGGCTACAGCATAGAATCCACTTCCCAGCTCCTGGCATGGACTCTAAATCAAGTTGGAAAACATAACTCTTACCAGGCAGATGTATGCACTTCAAGGGCCCACAAAACACCCCCATCAGGATTCCTGGTATGCGCACTCCCAGGATCACCAGCAGGGCTGCTCACAAGTGGACACAAAGGGAAACCCTCCACCTTCTAGCTGTAACCAAGCAGAAACACCCTACCTTACCTGCGCCAGGAGGTCTCAAAAAACTTAGAAACAAGAAGCACATTAGGAAAACTCCCAACAGCAATATACGTTTTCTAAACCATAACATTTTGTTTAATGCTCTGAAAATTTTCAAAACTTTTAACTAAGTTGGAACAATCCTGAGGTCCCCAATTCTACCCCCCCAAAGGCATGAAAAATGTGAAAGCAATATGAAGCTAACACACACCTTTCACTCAACACCCACACCCACACTCTCACACTAGTAATGTATTTAAGAACTTTTAAAAGTTCAATTCAGCAACTATAGAATAGACCAAATGATAGTCTTTTGACTAAATGATCAGTCTATATATATTATTTTTTTATAGGATTTCTTTTGCCTTTGTGGGTAGCAGCTTCCTGGCACAGTCCAGAGTCCTTAAGGGCACTTTAAGTAGTGGATCCACCTCCAGGTGGGAAGTAAAATTCCAGATCTGGCTGGTGGTAATTAGGGCTGGGTGGACTGCTCCGTCAGAGATCCAGACTCCCAGACCCAACCCATAATCCATGGACCTGGATAAATATGGACTTTGCTGTCAAAGTCTGGTTCTGGGTCTGGGGAGATGGCATATCCATGATTTTGTTGTCTGTTGCCATGGGGATACCATCAGCATGTACAGGCGGCCGGGGGCATCCAATCAGGCAATAGAAAGTCACGTGATGCACTCACGGTATATAACTGTGCTGAGTGCCCAATGCGGACCGAGACAAGTGAAGAGGACCTTAAGGTTGGCAAGCAATGTGAGAAGGTGGTAGAGAGGACTGGGGGGATCCTGGGATGTATAGGGAGAGGTATCACCAGCAGAAAACAGGAAGTTGTTATCCCCCTGTACAGACAGTTGGTGCGACCCCATCTGGAGTACTGCATCCAGTTCTGGAGACCCCATCTCCGCAAGGACATAGACAGGATGGAGGCAGTTCTGAGGAGGGCAACTAAAATGGTGCAGAGTCTGCAAGAGAAGCCATACGAGGAGACACTAAAGGAGCTTAATATGCATACCCTTGAGGAAAGATGAGAGGGGGGACATGATAAAAATGTTTAAGTACCTCAATGGAATCAACAAAGTCCAAGAATGTAGCATCTTTCAGAAAAAGAGATGTGCAAGAACAAGGGGACACAATTTGAAGATAGAGGGGGGACGGCTCAGGGGCAATGTGAGGAAGTATTTTTTCACATAGAGGGTGGTGGATGCATGGAACAGCCTTCTTGAGGAGGTTGTGGGGTCTAAAACTGTGGGAGAATTCAAGAATGCATGGGACAGACATAAGGCAATTTTTGTGGGGGGTAGGAAGAAATAGGCTGTTGGTTAAATAGGATCTGCAGCTATCCTCTAGGTAGGAAATGGGTAGACTAAGTGGGCCAAATGGTCCTTATCTTCTGTCAAAGTCTATGTTTCTATGTAAGGAGCAGGAACAGAAACTGCACTCAGCAAAGCCAGGCAGCCAGCAGACAGTCACCAAAGAAAAGCACCAAAACCCCCCCAAAACAGCAGAAATATATGAGCTGGAGGGGAGGAAAGAGAAGAAATTAGGGAGAGTGAGAGAAAGGAGGGGGAGAGAGAAACTGATCTTCAGGGTGGGTGAAGGTGGGTGGGGGAGTCAGGACTAGGGTGATAGTGATGGCCTGGGTGGCTGCTGGGGGAATGCAAACTAAGGCAGAGTGGCAGTACTGTATGACTGAATGTATCAGCAATGGCATACTGGTGAAATCTTTGACTTGTGCCAGTCCAGATCCAGAGGAGAGAGGAAGAGAGGAAGAGACTACTGGGGGCCCAAGAGAGATTTTACAGTTACAGAAAATCCCAAGTGAAAGTTTTTTTTCTTTTCTTGGCCTCAGACAGTGTAGCTGCGTGTACACAAGAAAGGGCAGCCTGGCAAAATCTTTGACTTCTGCCATTCCAGATCCAGAGGAGAGAGGGAGAGACTACTGGGGGCCCAAGAGAGATTTTACAGTTACAGAAAATCCAAAATGAAAGTTTTTTTCTTTTCTTGGTCTCAAACAGTGTAGCTGACTGTGTATATGAGAAAGGGCAGGCTGGCAAAATCTTTGACTTGTGCCATTTCTGATCCGGAGGAGAGAGGGAGAGACTACTGGGGTCCAAGAGACATTTTACAGTTACATAAAGTCCCACTTTTTTCCTGGCTTCAGTGTGGCTGTGTGTACAGGTTAAGGGCACCAGGGTGGCAAAATAAATCTTTGACTTATGCCATCCAATCATAAATAACAATCGCTTGTTAACATACATTCATGATCTCGTCTGGGGGAGAGAGAGAGAGAGACTGCAGGGAGGGCTGACAATAAATGTAACAGTCCCAGAAATCCCAAATTAAATTTCTTTTCCTGGTTTCAGTGTGGCTGTGTGTACAGGGCAAGGACAGTAGGGTGGCAAAATAAATCTTTGACTTGTGCCATCCAGAGGGGAGAGAAGGAGACTGCAGGGGGGCCCATGAGATATTTAGCAGTCCCAGAAATCCCAATGTGATGTCATGGGTGGAGAGAGAGGGGGGAGAGAGAAAGAGAGAGACTGACTGAATGAATGACTGCAGGGTGGCCCACAATAAATGTAACAGTCCCAGAAATCCAAAATAATTATTTCTTTCCTGGCTTCAGTGTGGCTGTGTGTACAGGCAAGGAGCAGCAGAGCTGGCAAAATAATCTTTGACTTGTGCCATCAGAGGGGAGAGAAGGAGACTGCAGGGGGGGCCCATGAGATATTTAGCAGTCCCAGAAATCCCAATGTGATGTCATGGGTGGAGAGAGAGGGGGGAGAGAGAAAGAGAGAGACTGACTGAATGAATGACTGCAGGGTGGCCCACAATAAATGTAACAGTCCCAGAAATCCAAAATAATTATTTCTTTCCTGGCTTCAGTGTGGCTGTGTGTACAGGCAAGGGCAGCAGGCTGGCAAAATAATCTTTGACTTGTGCCATCCAGAGGGGAGAGAAGGAGACTGCAGGGGGGCCCATGAGCTATTTAGCAGTCCCAGAAATCCCAACAAATTTTATTTTCCTACCTTCAGTGTGGCTGTGTGTACTGGGCAAGGTCAGCAGGCTGGCAAAATAAATCTTTGACTTGTGCCATCCAATTATGATCACTTGTTAACGTTTATTCATGATTTCATGTATCAAAACAAATACTGTTCAGACAAACAACATACACATTGATGTGCCTGTGCTGCTTGCTGTGGGTGGCCCAGGGGATTAAATCTGACTTTGTGACTCGTAGCTCATTATTCCTCGTTATCATCATTAGTTTTATAGTATATCACGTTACATTACGTAAAAGCATTAACCAATCCCAGTGTGGGACTGTGCTGCGTATGGCGATGTACCAGATGTGTCTGTATCTCCAATTCAAATTCTGAGGCACACTTAACAGTTGCTGAATTTGGTCGCTTAACAGTAACTGTACTGTAGGAGTCAGTCCGGTAATCTTGGAAGGAAGTGGTGGTGGAATGCTGTGCTGTTGGTGTGCTGAGTACAGTGATGAGTCATGGCAGTAAATTTGTCCCCGGCCTGTGGGTGTGGGTGGGAGTTGTCAGAAGGACTTCACCTTCCTTAGAGGGATCTCAGTTTTTTACAGGTTACAATACTAATGATATAGGTATTTGCATCTCTCTCTCTCTCTCTCTCTCTCTCTCTCCGTTTCTCTCTCTCCCAGCACACTTATGTCACAGACCCGAGCAAGATATGCCACCGTTATATGCCAGCTATGAAGGGGCTAGTAGAGACTGATTGCTTTTTTATTCAGTAGTTTTACTTTTTTTTTTTTATTTTTTTTTTTACAAATAATCCATTAAATTATTTCCTTTGGGCCTCTGTGTTAAATGTGACTGACCTTGGCCAACTTTAGGCATTATTTTTGCATTTTGTTCAAATATCTGTCAATAAATCAGAACTAATCAGAGCTTCACCGTATTCTGGTTCTTATTTAATAAGGCTCAGAACTTCACTGAGTTCTCTCAGCCTTAGTGGTAATGCCACCAAAAGAGTCCCTGGCCACCACATAGTACTTTACTCTGCAGCCCACCAAATCCTGAACCAGAGTGAAATGTTTAAAGATAGTAAGTCCTGTCCAAGGGGCAGTATGGATTAAGTCTTGGGATGGATGCCCTCCTACTCCGGGTCGCTGCTTTAACCTGTCTAGATGTTCTGTGAAGATCCATTCCTCCTTGATAATATCCCCAAACCATTCAGAAACATATGGATATTCCAAATGTGGGTACTCAATCTTCAGCCTATGTCTCACCCATCTCTCAGCCTGACTACATTCAGGCAGATCCTTGACATTGGTTCTGTGGGCTTGGCCTGGAGCTAAACATGTGGCTCAAGAGCTGATGCCAGGAAAAGGGGAAAGGGAATGTTGTTTAACCAGGAGCAGCACATTAAGCTGAAACTTGTTTCCAGATTTGACCTGGGAGCACAAGGAAGTTAAATTACTTGCTTAGGATCACACAATATGCACCTAGGAGGCTGTGGAATTCAAACCCAGGTCTCCAGATCTGCAGCTCAGAGCCTTAACCCACTGCGCTATACTGCCTCCACAAATTTGTAGGTAACTGACAACAGTTTTGGGAGCAAAAGTTCTTTAAATTTGATGGATTGCATCTGACTAAGGAGGGAGTCAGCGCACTGGGGCAGAAGTTTGACATCTTTGCAGAAGATTTAAACTAGCCAATGGGGAGAGGGGTGCAGCACTCGATACATCGAACAGGAAGAACACCCCTCCCTCCTCAGCTAGTGATCAAACAGGCGTTCAGCATGTTTGTAGTTCATTTGCATCACCAGGTAAGGAAAAAGGTCCGGCTCCCCATACGACATGCAGGGGAAATGCCAGACCTCATCCAACAATGAACACACCAAAATCTGGCCAATGGAAAATCATGTACACAAATGCCTACAGTCTGGGAAACAAGATCCCAGACCTGCAGGCAACAATGACAGAGGCTAAAATGGACATAGTAGCCATTAGCGAGACATGGTTCACCAGTAACCACACTTGAGAGACTTCAATACCTGGCTATGTACTGTTCAGAAGAGACCAAGGTGCAAAAAGGGTGGGTGGAATGGCCCTTTATGTCAATGAAAATATCAAAGCTACAGAAATCCTGAATACACATAAGGATCCAGAGGAACTGTGGGTCACCCTGGAAACAGGAAATGGGACAGCCATACAAACTGGGGTTGTTTACAGGTCTCCAGACCAGGGAGAGGACATAGACACATTACTGTTAGAAGATATACAAAACATGACAGCTAAAGGGGAGGTTCTGATAATGGGAGACTTCAACATGCCATATACAGATTGGTCACTACCAGCAGGAACGTACACCAGAACTAGACACATAGTGGATTCTGTGCAGGGGGAGGGCCTCAAACAACTGGTACAACAACCCACAAGAGACAGGGCTATCCTAGATCTAGTACTGACTAACGGGAAAAGAATCACAGATCTTCAGGTAGAAGGGGGCCAGTGACCATCACATGGTATGGTTCAATATGGCCACTAGAACTAAATCATCCCATTCCAAGGCACAAATATGGGAATTCAGAGGAGCTGACTTTGATAAGACATTCAGCAGAGTTAAGCTAGCCCTGGCAAGAAGAAATACAGGTGAGGGGGTACAGGCAAAGTGGGCAAACATTAACGATGCAATACTTGAAGCAACATCCCATTGTGTTAGGGAGAAAAGCAAGAGCAAAAGAAGGAGGAAGCCAATTTGGTTCTCAAAAACAGTAGCAGAAAAGGTCAGCGCCAAAAGGTTGGCCTTCAGAAAATATATGGGAACGAAGTGGGATGAAGATAGGGAGGCATACCAAACTTCCCTAAGAGAAGTAGGGAAGGCAATAAGGCAGGCAAAGGCCCAAACAAAGGAAACACTAGAACAAACAGTAAAAGAAGGGGACAAGACTTTCTATAGATACATTAGTGAAAGGAGAAAGTCCAGAGGGGGTATTGCTAAAATCAAAAGGGATAAGGGGAGTATGTGGAGGAAGACCAAGGAAAAGCATCTATCCTAAATAGACACTTCGGCTCAGTATTTACAGAGGAGAAAGTAGGGCAGGGTCCACAGCTCAGCACCATGGACACAGAGGGGAAGGAGGTGTGCACAAGCCCTTCACAAAAGAAAGGGTTCTATAAGAGCTCACTAAGCTCAGGGTGGACAAAGCAATGGGACCGGATGGCATACTTCCCAGGGTACTAAAGGAGCTAAGGGTGGAACAAGCAGAGCCATTATCAGAACTCTTTAGTGAGTCTCTGATCACAGGAGAATTCCCAGAAGACAGGACAAAGGCTCTCGTGATCCCACTCCATAAGAGTGGTAGCAGGGAGGAGGCAGGGAACTACAGGCCAGTCAGTCTTACCTCAGTAGTGGGCAAGATTATGGAGGCACTCCTTAAGGAAAGGATAGTGCAACTCCCGGAATCCATAGGAGCACAGGATCCAAGACAGCATGGGTTTACATCAGGAAGGTCCTGTCAAACTAATCTCATAGATTTCTCTGTCTGGGTAACCAAAGTGGTGGACCAAGGGGGTGCTGTTGATGTTGCCTACCTTGACTTCTGCAAAGCTTTCTATACTGTTCCACATAGAAGATTGATTAATACGTTGGGTAGGCTCGGGGTGGGTCAGAAGTTGGTCAACTGGGTGACAAACTGGTTGGCAGGCAGGACACAGAGAGTGGTGGTAAATGGTATACAGTCAGAAGAGATGCAAGTCACAAGTGGTGTACCTCAGGGATCAGTCCTGGGGCCAGTCCTCTTCAATATCTTCATCAATGACATTGTAGGTGGACTGGAGGGTAAGGTTTGTCTGTTTGCAGATGACACCAAGATCTGCAATAGTGTAGATGATCCAGATGAAGTGGGTAGAACGAGAAGAGATCTGGATAAACTGACAAAATGGTCAGAAGAGTAGTAACTGGGGTTTAACGCAAAGAAGTGCAAGATCATGCACATAGGGAAGATAATCCCTGAAGCCACCTATAGGTTGGGAGGGGAGTTGCTGGCAGCCACAAGGGAAGAAAGAGACTTGAGCATTATCATCACAGATGACCTGAAATCATCCAAGCAGACCACTAAAGCAGTAGGTAAGGCTAGGGGGATGTTGGGGTGTATTAGTAGGGGTATCACAAGTTGTAAGAGGGAGGTAATAATCCCTCTTTAGAAGACACTGGCTATGCCCCATCTGGATACTGCATGCAGTACTAGAGGCCGCACCTGCACAAGGACATTAACAAAATGGAAGCAGTCCAGAGAAGGGCAACCAAAATGGTGTAGGGACTGCATCAGAAAACATATGAAGGCAGATTAACAGTGCTCAATATGTATACTCTAGAGCAAAGGAGGGAGAGAGGTGATATGAACAAAACATTCAAACATCTTAAGGGCATTATCAAGGTGAAAGAGTCTAACATGTTTCAATATAAGAAAATTAGCAGGACAAGAGGACATAGCATGAGATTAGAGGGAGGCCAATTAAGGGGTAATGTGAGGAAGTTATTTTTCACAGAAAGGGTGGTGGATGCATGGAATGGCCTACCTCAGAAGGTGGTGGATATGAATACAGTGCAGGGCTTCAAACAGCCATGGGATAGATATAAGGGAGCAATACAGATGAGCATGAATAGATAGGCTATTGACAGAGTAAAGACCTATGGCACATTCATAAGGCAGAAAAAATGGGCAGACTGGATGGGCCTTGCAGTCCTTATCTGCTGTCAACTTCTATGTTTCTATGTTACCAACCAGATTAGTTGTTGATATTCCATATTTAAGGGGCCACTGCAGTTTAACCTGTCCGTCTTGGACTTGAGGGTCTAAGAGTGTCCGAGTATTCTTGGGGTGCGATCTTTTAGAGTAATCATGGAGTGATGGTATGGCTTGGGGATAGCACAGTACACTTCATAGTCCATGAACTGAAACTTTTGCTCAACTTACTTCTCATCATCAAAGTCTTCATCCTCTGCAAGCAACCCTTTCCCCACCATGGACTCAGGCTTTTCTCCAATAGGTCTCGGCCTAGCCACTGCTGTTTTAGATTGATCAGGTGCTGTCTCCACCAGCCTGTATGCTGGGGCCAGAGGGCTGCTCCCAGGCAAGGATTGAGGTGAGGACACCCCAGGCCCTGGGGAGCCACCCGTCAGTTTCTTTAGACCCTACCTCCCCCTCTGCCATGGGGATAGTGAGCAGCCAGTGCTGAAGGGCTGTGCAGATATCTGTGCCCCTCATCATCTTCCTGAGTTGTCCCTACAGCACCACCCTCTTCCTCCACTGCTTCCACAATTACCTTTGGAGAAGTTTACGGTGATCTTTCCTTCACTGGAGACTGGTCTTCCAAGGAAATCCTCTCAAACAGTCCTGACCTCAAGCTTTGCTGTGACCACACCAAGGAAGGACCTTCCAAGGTGCTAAGAGAGTGCCCCAATAGAATACAGGTGGTGCTCAGTCAAAAATGCCCCCGGGGCAGAGCTGGAGAAGATGCTACAGATGGGCAGCCTAGCAATGCCCTCCCCTGAAATCCACACTGGACACATTGTTTGTTTGGCTGCCCTTTCCCTCCATTATTCCACAGTCAAGCCAGGAGAGATGTAGGAACTGTAGACAAAGACTCCTCAGGGGGAGGCACTTCTTCCAAGTTAAACCCTCTGCCCACCATCTGACAAACTGAGTTCACTCAACCGGCACCAAACTCTCCTCTTCTTCTCACTGCCCCAGACTTTGGAGCACACACGTGCTCCCACTGCTCCCTTACTGCGTAATGGTGGCAGCTTACAGCACTGCTTTCCTCTCCATGAGCCAACAGCCAGTCATAAGACAGGAATCCCACCACGTGACAACTACAGTTTCCACTGCGCCATACAGCCTAGGAAGGCCTAATTTGGACCTGCCAGCCTTCTGCTCCAGGAACTTGATTAATTTAAGGAGTGGGGGGGGGCTGAGAGAAATCCTGGATGAGCCCCCACATGTAACCTGTCCCCTCCCCACTTGTGTAGGGGCCGATGTTCCAGGGTAGGAGGGCTACAGCATAGAATCCACTTCCCAGCTCCTGCCACAGACTCAAAAACAAGTTGGAAAACATAACTCTTACCAGGCACACGTAGGCCTTTTGCCCCCCCCCCAAAAGTCAAGAAGGAGACCATGAAATTCATTGAAGCTGCTCTCCTGCTTGCCTCTGGCTCCACATTCCTGGAAAGCTGGAAAGAACGTTTAAAAATGCCCTAGAGAAAAGGCTCTTGGATTATCTCGAAGCTAAGGGAATGATTTCATTAGTGACTAAAATAAAGTAAATCACACTTAAGCCCACTCTTAAAACAACCACAAATTTATTCTCATGAGCCCCCAAAGATCCTGGGAGACCCAGGGGTCCAGTTGCTTAAACTTTAGAAACAACACAGCACCATGGGGCTAACTTTTTACATTTCCATGTGGGGAGACATAAACCAAGGGAAGACAGGCAGACGGTCTGAATCTAATCATTGCAGCAACATCCCTCCCAAGGTCAGACTAGATTTAAAGAAGTGAGGTGCTTCCAACCCCCTGGCACGGGTAAGAACCAGCCCAAACCTCTCATTTTCAAAAAATAAAACATCCCTTTCCCAAAGAAGCAAAAAGCTTCTCATATGCCTGGTCCCTGGATCACACTTAATTCCCTTCCCAGGAACACAAGATCCTGCAGCTCAACAGACCAAAAATTGCTGCACTATTCCCTCCACTCAGAAAGCACCCCTAAAACTGACCTGGCCTTTTGAGGAACAGAAAACTTATGGACATTGCTCCCCTCTTGGGTTCAAAACTCAGGCTCCCCAGCCGTGATGTCACAGTAACAGTCCTGCAGTCGTAGAAGCACTTCCTGATATCTCTTCCTGTGCTCGAGCAGAGCAAACCAGCACAGGGGGTGAGGACCTCTAGGGCATTCTGTGGCCCACTAAGCAAATCCAGCAGCACCAGGGCCTGTTCCTCTAAACAGACCCCTCACTAACACCCTGAGATGCCCTGCCACGTGGGAAAAGGATGGCTTCTGCCACCACCCCCCCCCCTGTGGGAGCACTACCACTGCCCCCACAGCCCTGACAGCCCAGGCACAATCCACTTCTTCCAAGAGCCCCCAGTCATCTCCCAATGCCTACCCTACAACCAAACCCCTATGCTACTGTGTTTTCTAACACCCAGCCCCCAGGGGACCAAGGGCCCCCCTATGGCACAATCTAAAGCTGCCTGCTGCCACCCACGGGAGAACCCAATCCATTCCCATCACCTCGCATTGCATTGCCACCCTATCTAACAAGGGCCCCCCACACACTGCCCTAACAGGGCCCAGTGGCCTCCTGTCCTCCTGCCTAAGCTCCCATCTCCCCCAACACCCGCTTCAACTTCCTTCCTAGCTACTTATACACCAAAAGGTTCTGATGCCCCCAAGTGGTGGCCAACAGAAATAATCAGTCCCCAGGGCACCTACTAAAGAACCTGATGCTAAGGGAAAAGAAAAGGGGACTCTAAAGTGAGCAATAAGTTTCCCTCGACAGAGAGGGGGCTTATATATATATATATATATATATATATATACTGTATCTATCTATATATATATAGATAGATATATGTGTGTGTATATATATATATATATATATAGATAGATAGATATGTATATTTATCTATATCTTTATATATACTGTACATATATATATATATATATATATATAAGGATGCCTGGAATTTAATTGAGGTTATGTCACTTTAATTTGGGCATTTAAATATGTAGTTTACTGGGATGATGCACAGTAGATCCTAAGGAAATGGTAGTTTTGGTGTGAAAATGTTTAACCTAGGTGGAGGGAGAGCTACAGTCACTGCTGCTTGCACTGTTTGTACCTGATTAAACTGAATTTTATCTGACACACTACAAGTGATTTTCTTTGAATTCCTGAACTGTGAGCCATGCTGCCTTATGAGTACGTGAAGCCCTTTCAAAGACTTGTATAGTCTGGTTCTGAGGAGGCATACAAGTGGAGCATTGTTTAAAGCCAGTCTCAAATGTCCAAGTTTCCATCTGGCTGTTTATGGAAATACTTTCCAAGGCATCCTCTGCTCTACTGTCATAGATACATAGATACTGTCAGAGGATAAGAGCCTATGGTCCACCCAGTCTGCTCATTTGAGCATGTAAGATCACTTTATTTTTTTCTAGATGTCTGTTGAACCTCACCCCGACCTCCAGGATTCTCTTATGCCTATCCCATGCATTCTTAAATCTCATGATTTTTTCAGCTCCCATCACTTCCTCAGGCAGGGTGTTCCACTTGTCCACCACCCTTTCCGTGAAGAAGTTCTTCCTCATGTTTCCTCTGAGTCGACCTCCCTCCAACTTCATCCCATGCCCTCTAGTCCTGGAACATCTTTTTTGCTGGAAAATAGTGTTTTCCTGCACCCTTTTCCTCCCAGTAAGCTACTTGTATGTCTCTATCATATCCTCCATCTCCCTTCTCTCCTTCAGGGAGTACATATTTATGTCCTTCAGCCTATCTGTTCCTTTGTCCATGTTGTTCTACTTGAAGAATGCTATCAAGTTAAGTTTTCTAGTGAACTTTTTTAAGAGCCAGAAAAGATCAAATGGCCTGGGGTTTACAGTTTGAACAAAGCTGTGTCCCTTGTCCAAGATACTTTCCAGATCTCTAATGAGTGTCACAGAAGAGAGATTAATATTTAGCTCCTTCTGCTTTTCCCTTAGCCCTGTTTCTCGTTGTTGTGTGATTGTTATGTTCCTCTTCCACCTCTGGCCCCCCGTAGTAGTTGTGCGATTGGTATGTTCCTCTTCCTCTTCCACCTCTGGCCCTGTTGTTGTAGTTGCGTGATTAGTATATTCCTTTTCCTCTTCCTCTTCCACCTCTGGCCCTCCTGTCATGTTCTTCTTCTGTGAACTGGACCAGCCGTGGACTGTGCCTCAATGTTTGTGGATGCAGTTGTGAGGGAAGATCCTCTAAAAAACCTTCCAAGTCAGTACTAGACTTGCTTGTAGAAGTGTGAAAACTAGAATTATTTTTTAAGATTGATTATGGGCCTTTTTCATTCCCTTTCTCCCTTCTAGTGCTGTTAGATCTGTTTCTACTCACATTTTTCCAAGAAAATACTCAATCCAGGGCAAATTCGTTATGATCCCTCTCAAACTTTTTTAGTTTGATGAGTTTTATTTTTCCATCCTCTTTCTCAACAGTCTCTTTGAGTGTCAGTTCAACTCTCTTGAAATCCAGATGTTCCTTAATTGCAAAGCAATTTTTTTCTTTTTCAGACACCTCAGTTTGTAATGAATCTTGTTGATTTTTGTAATCCTTGGTAATACAGTTCACAGTTCACAAACAGCACGGAGGATTGCTGTGTTGCATCCTTCCAGTTCTTCATGAATAGTTCTCTGTCCTTGCCATAACCAGGCCATTTTATAACCCTCAGTCCATGGGGTGCACTACCAACTCAGATTCTCTAGGGAAGTATATTTCCAATAATTCCACCCTGCATCGAGGGCAGATTTTTCTAAATCTTGAAATGCTTTATTAAAGTCTGGTACTTGAAAGAGGCATTAAGGGGAATGGGGCAGGAATCAGGGGTTGAGGAACAGTGGGCAGTATTTAAAATGGGGATTACAAGAGCAACAATTATGCATTAAGCAGGTTGGCAAGAGGAAAAGGAAGAAGAGACCATTATGGTTTTCCAAAGAGGTAGCAAAGAAAGTGAAAGCCAAAAAGATTGCATTCAGGCAATACAAAAAGACACAGGCAGAAGGCAATAGGGAGAAGTACCAGGAGAAGCAAAGGGGGGCAGGGAGGTCAGTAAGGGAAGCCAAAGCTCAGACAGAAGAACACATTGCAAAATCAGTGGGTAGAGGGGACAAAACCTTTTACAGGTACATAAGTGAAAAAAGAAGAGCAAAGGGAGGGATAGTGAGACTGAAGGGGGAGGATGGGGGCCGTGTGGAGGATGACAGCAGTAAAGCCGACATATTGAACAGGTATTTCTGCTCAGTCTTTACTGAGGAAGAGGAGGGTAATGGGTCTGAAGGAGTACAAGGTGAGAATGAAGCAGAATGGACACAAGTCCCTTTACACAAGAAAGGGTCCTAAAGGAACTGGAAGTACAAGAGTTGATAAAGCAATGGGGCCAGATGGGTGCACCCAGGTTCTTAAAGAACTAAAAGAGGTGGTGGCTGAACTCTGGCTATCCTGTTTAGCCGATCACTGGAAACAGGGAGGGACCCAAAGACTGGAGGATAGCAGATGTGGTCCCCTTATACAAAGTGGGAACAAAGAGGAAGGGGAACTACAGACCAGTCAGCCTCACCTCAGTAGTGGGGAAGATCATGGAAGCACTACTGAAGGAGAGATTGGTGGAACATCTGGTTGTCAATGGACTACAGGACCCAAGGCAGCACGGTTTCACTAGGGGGAAAGGCCAATGTCAGACTGACCTCATTGGAATTTTGACTGGGTGACTAGGGAGGTGGATCAGGAGGGCAGTGGACATGGCCTATCTGGACTTCAGCAAGGCCTTTGACACTGTGCCACATAGAAGACTATTACACAAACTGGGGAATATGGGTGGGCAGGACAGTAGTGTGGTGGGTAGGTAACTGGCTGGGCGGCAGGACACAGAGGGTGGTGGTAAATGGCTGTCACTCCACAGAGGGAAGAGTGACCAGTGGGTACCACAGGGATCAGTGCTGGGACCGGTCCTATTCAACATCTCCATCAGTGACATTCATGAGACCTAGAAGGCAGAATTTCACTGTTTACTGATGACACAAAGCTCTGTAACAGAGTAGACACACCAGAGGGTGTAGACAGAATGAGAAGAGACCTGCAGAAACTTGAAGAATGGTCAGGGTTTGGCAGTTGAAATTCAATGCAAAGAAGTGCAAGATAATGCATATGGGGCACAAAACCCTGGCGCAATATATCAGTTGGGGATGAGGAATAGCATGCACCAAGCAGGAAAGGATCTTGGGGTTATCATCTCTGATGATCTCACAGTAGGAAACAGTGTGACAAGGCAGCAGGTAAAGCAAATAGGATGCTGGGATGCATAGGCAGGGGCATCACCAGCAGGAAAAGGGAGGTCATAATTCCACTATACAAGACACTAGTGAGGCCCTACCTGGAGTACAGTGTACAGTTCTGGAGACCTTACCTACGTAAGGACATAGACATGGTAGAGAAGGTTCAGAGGAGGGCAACAAAGATGGTACATGGATTGCATCACAAGCCCTATGAGGACTGGTTGAAGGAACTTAATATGTACTTCCTGGAGGAGAGGAGGGAGAGAGGGGATATGATATAGACATACAAGTATCTTACAGGGAGGAACAGGGTGCAGGAATACACTATTTTTAAGTGAAAAAGATGTTCCAGGACTAGAGGGCATGGGATAAAGTTGGAGGGAGGACGATTCAGAGGAAATGTGAGGAAGAATTTCTTCACAGAACGGGTGGTGGACAAGTGGAACACCCTGTCAGAGGAAGTGGTGGGGGCTGAAACAATTACAGGATTTAAGAATGCATGGGATAGACATAAAGGAATTCTGGAGGTCAGGGGTAAGGGGCAACTGACTTCTAGGAAAAAACAAACTGAACTTACAAGCTCAAATGGGAAGACTGGGTGGGCCATAGGCCCTTATCTGCCAACACTGTCTATGTATCTATGGTATAGAATTTGAAGGTTCAGCCTGAGCAGTGGATGTGGAAGCAGTTACATCAAAATCATCACTTACAAAATAAAAAAAAAATACAAACTTCTACAGGACCAAATGGTATCTCCACGTATATACTTAAAATATGAAATTGCTTATCCACTGAAAGTATTATTCCAGTCATCTCTGTAAAGCAAGGGATCCTGCCATGTGATTGGGTAAAAGCTAGTGTCATACCTATCCATAAGAAGGGGGAACAAAGCTGTTTGTCACACTATCAACCAAGTCTTACATCAATTTGGGGCAAGATACTAGAATCCATTCTGAAAGACAAGATAAATGAATATCTTATAAATACAGGCAAAACTGATGTTGACCAACATGGCTTCACCATGGGGAGATCCTGTATTAAAAATCTCTTGAGTTTTTATGAAAAGGTGCCGGACAACCTACATAGACACAAACCTGCAGATTGCATTTTTCTGGATTTTGCAAAAGTATCTGGCACAGTTCTACACTGGGCAATTATAGAAAAAATAAATAATATTGGCCTAAATAAATAGACTGTAAATTGAATAAGGTCATGAATGCAGGGTGGGACACAAAAAGTCTGTATACAGGGCCATTTTTCCAAGCTAGGGCAAGTGACAAGTGGAGTTCTGCAGGGACCTGTGCTCAGACCTGTACGTTTCCAAATTTTTGTATCAGACATGTTTGTTAATGTCCAGAAATGGACTGCCAGCTATGTGGATGATACCAAACTCGGCAGGACAGTTTGTTTCATATCACAAATTGAGTCACTACAATCAGATCTAGACCATATAATTACATGGGCCTTAAGATGGAGAGTGCATTTTGATTAAGCAATAAGGCATGACCAGGGGTTAGATTAACAGTTTGTTAATCACTCCCTAGGGGTGTAATATGGCACGAGGCTCAGCCGAGTGCCATATTGCACCTAGAGGGTGATTAACTGAATGTTGCTCTAACTCCTGGGAGTGCCTTATTGCTATTATAAAAAATTATTCCAAAAGAAATGTGTTAAAGTATACTTTTTTTAATGTTTTCCTCATTTAGAGTCAAAGTCAAAATTATTTTATTCATTCAGTCAAGGACAATTACAATAAAAGTGTGAGTTATATAAAAATTCTTACATTACAAAAATACTCCGACAATATTATAAAATGCAGTGCTACAAATAGATTGATTGTACACACTCCATTATACACTATACTTCATTTTCTTAAATAAGGTATATTTTTTATGCATGACACAAAATAACAACACAGTTCATTGAAGATTTTACATACGATCAAAATATCTCCTAAAAATCCAAACATCTAAATGATCCTAAGTTTATCAAAACCAATAACAAGATATCTGAAGTAGACTTTGTGAATGCGAAGTTAGTATAAATAAGGGGCCATTAGTGACTGAGAATGTTAATGAAGGAAAACACTGTAGTTATAGTAGATACAAAAAAGAGGCTTTCCTATGTAGACTATGAAGTGTTAAATGGGAAAGGCTATTTCTAATCCCTGAGTTTGATTGGGCAATTGAAGAATTTACAGATTTGTTTTTACAAGTATGTGATAAAATAGTCCCCCTCAAGAACAATAAAAGTAAAACTAGTAATACTCCTTGGATTACAGATAAAATAAAGTGCAATATTAGATATAAAGATAAATTATGGAAAAGAGCAAATAAAACATTAAAAGAAAGGGACTTTGAGAAGTATAAAAAAAAGAGAGAAATAGACTAAAATCTAAACTTTGTACCTTAAAAATGCAATATTATGAAAATAGGGTTGCCCAAACTACAGATCCGCATAAATATTGGACATTATTAAAATCATTTGCAAAACCTGTGATAGATAAATTGCCCATTCAGATTAAGGTTAATGACGTATTATTGACCTCACAAGAATCTGCAGAATCATTAAATCAATATTTTGTTCCCTCCCTGACTTAACTATTCCTCCAGACAGCTGTGTTAAGGAAGTATGGAATGAACAAGGGTCCCCAATTAAGAAATTTAGATTTAAAGCCATTACTTGCCATAGTGTCAAGGATGAACTAAGAAAACTTCTAACTAAGAAAGCCCCAGGTTTGGATCAAATTGAAAACAGGCTATTGAAAGATTCTATGGATGTAATGGCTCCAATATTAGCCAAACTTTTCAACTGGAGTTTGATTGAAAGGAAGTTCCCAACACTTTGGAAAAAGGCAAAAATTGTACCAATCCATAAAGGAGGTTCTCCTTTGGAATCAACAAATTACAGGCCAATTTCTCTATTGTCTGGTGTGTCGAAGGTCTTGGAGAGATTGGTGCAGAGTCAATTGAGAGAATATTTGGAGGAGGGTTCTCTCTTGTCCTGTTACTAGTCTGGTTTCTGAAAGGGCTATTCCATGGACACTGCCCTCACCAACCTAATTGATAACATTGCTACCCATGTAAATGAGGGTAGATCAGTGGGGGCGGTGTTCATGGATCTCTCCAAGGTCTTCAACACCATAGACCACGAGATTTTGTTTAAAAGGATGCAAAATCGGGTATAGATGACGAAGCCCTTCCTTGGTTTAAATCCTATTTAGATAATAGAGTACAGCAGGTCCAGGTTGGGGACGTCCTTTCAAATTTAGAAACTTTAAAAAAGGGAGTTCCCCAAGGTTCAATTTTGGGCCCCTCTTGTTTGTAATGTATGTAAATGAGTTACCTAAGGTTGTAAAGTATTCTGCCTTGAGAATGTATGCAGATGACACTGTTTTATTGACACAAAGATGTTCGATTCAAGAAGTAGAAAAACGTCTCCAACAGGATTTTAGTAAAATGGAGCTATGGCTGTGTCAGTCAAAGCTTGTTTTAAGTAGTAAAAAAACAAATGTAATGGTATTTCAGAGTAGAAGCAAAGTAGACATGGATCATCCTAAGATTTATATAAAATTATTAAAGAAGGAAACATTAAGTCAGGTTGATTTTTGTCGATATTTGGGGGTCTTTGTGGATCAAGGTTTAAATTTTAATACCCACAAAAAGGAGTTAAAAAAAATAATAAATTAGGAGCTTTTTGGAGGACAAAATACTGTTTAAACTCAAAAATGAGAGGGGATATTGTAAAGCAATTGATTTTACCTAATATTGAGTATGGAATTCATGTTTATAGTATGACTAGTAAGATTAAGTTTAGACCAATCCAAGTATTATATAACAACCTGGCTAGGTATGTGTTGAAATGTGAGTATACAACTTACCACTGTGAAATGTTTATTTCATTACAATGGTTTCAATTAAATCAAATTATAGATCGAAAGTGAATAAAGCAGATTTATGGGGTGGTCCAGAATCAAGTCCCAGATATCTTATGGATAAGATGTCACAATCCATATATCAATATAATTATAATTTGAGAGGGAAGGGAGGAACAAAATATATTAGACCAAGAGTAAAAAATAAATTTGATAATATGACCTTTGGAGCAAAGGTCACCAAACTATGGGATCAAATTGATGAAGGGGATAAACAAATCAAACAAATAAAAACCCTTTTCAAAACTATTGGTTATGAATCACCCATGAAATGTAAGTGTTATGGTTGATATGTTAAAGTGGATGGATTAGCAACTTGTACATGGAAATATGCAGACTAGTCATTATACTTGGATGTAAGTTAATTATGACTTTTTATATTGATGTATGTGACGTTTTTAAAAAAAATTTCATGTGTAACTTGATGTTATGTGTGAAGCAGGTCCATCTTGAAAAATGGGACATATTCCCAAAGATGTTATAACACCATTACCTGTATAAAAATAACATTTTACTATTTACTACTACTACTACTACTACGAGGAATTAAACATAAAATTACCTAGATAAAGTGCATACTGTTCAAACAGTACATAAGATAAAACATACAGATCACTTATGCTTTTTGCGAATGATCAAGATGACTGAAAAATCCAGCCACCTGGTTGATCACAAATTCATCCTGTACTGTTAGCATTATAGCTAAAAGTGTACTTCTATCTGAGGTATGGATTTGCAACCAGACAGGAGTCAACCAATAAGATCTGGGCTTGCAGTACCATGGACACACAAAGACCACATGCGGAAGGTTTTCTAAATCCTCTTTACTACGATTACAGAAGCTGCTAGAGATACCCGTTGCCTTATTGTACCTTGTCATTAAAATATCGCTCCTAAAGACTTCGAATCTATAACTTGTATAAGCAACTCTTAACTCTTATTCTGGCAATAATTCTAAATAGAATCTAAACTTGCAGTCTACATCATTTTTTACAATCCATGGAGCAATTTTCAAAGTTATAATTATTTGGCAATCTCTCTCTTCTATGGCGTTTATTATTTTATTGGTGCAGTATTTTTTGTATTTAAAACTAAGAGCAATCCTCCTTCTCATATGCCTGTCTTAAATGTTGAAGCCAAAAGTTATTTAATATATCCATTAGTGCAATAAGCCATGAGGATTGTTTACACCACTTGGTTATCCAGCATTCTTTTTCCTTTAGGCGTACTCTAGGCAGTTTTGTAGAGGACACTCTAGTAAGAGAGATCCAGTAGCCAAGCAATCTGGAGAGCGCCAAGGCTTCCAAGCTTGGGAAACTGAGCTTGGCCCTTATTAGGGTTATCAGGATAGAATAAGCTACACCCAAAACAGATCTAAGAATTTTGTTGAGGGGAATCTCTATTTTCCTTAGCTTTTTATGGGCCCACACTTCTGCCAGATAAAGAGCTTGGGGAATATACTTAGCCTTGGTGGCCGTCAGGAAGGATTTTACTGCTGAGCCACCAAATTTTCTATTGAATTTCAGGAGGGCTCTGGCTGTTTGTTTAAGTTTGACAGTTAACGTCTTAGTATGCATTTCCAGAGTTATTGAAAGTGAGGTCCAAGTAAACGTAGGACTTTACTGTTTTTAATTTTTGCTCACCGACTGACCAATTTAAAGGAGTGAATCTTGTGCCAAAAATCATGACCTGGCTTTTAACCTTATTAATTTGCAGATTATGTACCTGAGCAAACCTGTCCAGAATGTTCAGCTTCTTTTGCAGGCTGGGTCTGGATAAGGAAATTAAAGCCAAATCGTCAGTGTATGCCAGGACTGGACAGAGTTTGGAACCCACCTGAGGGGAATCAGATCAGGAATTTAAAAGTTCCCTCAAAAGTTGATCAATATATAGACAAAACAAAATGGGGCCAAAAGACACCCCAGTCTTACCCCCTTGTTGGTTGCAAATGCTTCAGATATTTGTCCCTTATCTCCACTCCTGACCTGCACCCATGTTTGGCTATAAAGTTCTTTTATTATACTTAAAAGATCATATTGAAAGCCTATTCTGTACCATTATTTGCCAAAGCAAGTTCTGAGAAACATTGTCAAAAGCCGCCCTAAAATCTATAAATGCCACATAAAGCTGCTGCTCTCTAAGTGACACATATCAAGTGCAACAATATGTAGCAGTTATCAGTTGTAGAATAACCAGAGTGGAAGCCGGCTTGAAATTCACTAAGACCCGCCCAGATGGTCAAGTTGCTTAGGAGTCTTCCTAATAGAATTTTGGAACAGATCTTGACACCATTATACAGAAGGGAGATAGGACGATACAATCGATGATCAGTCCTATCTCCCTTCTTATATATGGAGACAGTAAAAGATCCCTTCCATGAGCTAGGGATTGCAAATTCAGTTATACACAAATTAAAATACTGCACCAATATTTTTGCCCAAGTAGATGGCACTGTCAGGTAGACTTCTGCAAGAATCATATCTGGACCAGGCACTTTTCTTTTTTTAAGTTGTACAATGGCCAGGTAGACTCATTATAGATAAAAGGACTAAACTGCCTTCTATACACATGTGCTTCTCACGCTAGGATGGGGGCGTCCAGGTTTGGATAAAAAAAAAAGAACTGAATAATGATTGATCCATAATTGATTGTGCCAGAGAAATATACGAATCCAGATGAGACTTATTATTTTTTGTTTCTCTGGCAACCATGAGCCAGAAAGTTTGTTGATCATTATTTTGGATTATTGCTAACATTTTTGCCCATTATTTTATCTGAAAATGTCTATGTTTTTCTTTTAAATATTCTTTATAGTGATTTCTAAGCTGGCTAAGTTATCTGTATGCCTCTCTTGTACCATTCATTTTTGTATGCCTTATTTGCTTGGTCAAATTCATTTTGAATTGTATACATTCCTTGTCAAACCAGGAACATGGTGACCTAATTGGAGTACTAGCTCCAAGGTCACTATAAATTGAACTTTTTACTTTATTAAGACAAACCGACAAAATAGAAGATATTGTATCAAGTGTTAAAGAACTACCACTGGGAGATGTCAGGTTGGCTAAAGCAATTTCGACTATATTTTCAACCTCTTTTAGATTCACTCTGTCCCATCTAATGGTGGAACGGTTCCTTACCTCTACGAAATTCAGATCCTCATTTATTTGTATCCCTTCTGCCTCCCATTTTAACACTAGTGGGAAATGATCCCCCTCACCTCTTTCGGGAATGGTTAATGTATCCCAGCAGTCCATTGGACCACTCCATAATATAAGGTCCAAATCACAAGCACCCATGGCATTACTGTATGTAAAGTTTCCTTCTAGATCACCCTTAATTCTATCATTAATAGGGGCCAGATTATTAGATTCTAGTAATTCTAATAACTTATGTCCCAAAGGATTAACTTTCTTGTCTAATGAAGACCTCTTATAACCTGAAACTTTTTCAAACATCCTGTTGTGGGCACCACTGTCTGAATACCCATCAAAAGATCCAATACAGGCATTTAGATCGCCACAGACCATGATATTATCATAGCCTGTTGTGGCCTAACAGAAGCGTATTATTTCATCTAGTTCTTTCCAAAAATGAGGTTGAAAGTATCTTGAATTTGTGGGTGGAATATAAGCATTTATCAGGCAACAAATATGCCCAGGGGCTTGTAAATAGTCTGCCAAAAAGGAGCTCTTGCAAATTAACAACTGTGCAGCTATGTTTTCCTTAATTTTAACCCAGATCAAAAGTCTCCCTGACATCCTACCCAGTTTAACCATTTTTGTTCCAGGAGGCTGATAGCAGGCATAGCCATTTAGAGAAACAGTAGAATTCTCAGAGTGCCAGGTTTCTTGAAGACAAATTATATGATATTTATATATATTATTATATATATATATATATATATATATATATATATAATTTTTCCAGTCTTCATCAACAGATTTACTCGCTACTCCTGAGATGTTCCAGGAGAGCAGGGCCCACTCAGAATGTGTATATACATCTTCCTGTACTTTTAAAGGCCAGTCTTTGGTTAGTCAAGGAGATTGATTCTCTAGCAGAAGGTACCTATTATATGTTGTAAACTCTTCACAGGAATATTTACCAAATGTGGGCCCAGCTGCCTCCATAGTATTCTGTTTGGTATCCTTATCCTGTACTGCAGAGACCTTATTACATTTAGTTTTTCCACCCCTTACTACTTCCCATTCTATTTTATGTATGCCCATATTATTCAAGATGTCCAAACATTCCAGAAGCTTTTTGTGGGCCTCCTTAGAGTTAACACTAAATAACACCTGATTGTCCTCCAGGCTCTGACCAACTCTTCTAGGGACAAACTATTCTACATGACCCAAGGGAATACCCAATGAGAATACAAATAGATCCTGCATGAGGTCTTTTAATTGTGTCTCCGACTCATTTTTGGTTCTTGGAAGCCCAAAGACAGAAAAGGTTTTGGCTGGAAAGACCTGCTCCAACTTGGGAATGTCTGAGTTCAGCATATCACTAGAAACAATGTGATTGCCCAACTCATCTAAACAAGTTGCTTTCTGCAAGACCCTCTCCAGCATGTCCCATGTCTCACGCAGAACATCAATCTCTGCATACTTACTTTTGTAGGATTTCCTATGCGTCCGGATGATTCTAAGACTGTGTGGTGGTAAGTGCTAAAAGTGTATTAGAAATCAAATAATGCCTTTTTTTGCTTTCCTTCATTTTCATGTGGGAGTACTCTATAACCAAAGATACTTACATTAGCGGCCTGCTTTACTTTCCCCGTCCTTTGTTTATTTAGTATTCCTCTATTTATAAAGTCTACCTGACAGCCCAATCTGCTCAACACCTCATA
Organism: Neoceratodus forsteri; assembly: GCA_016271365.2. Lineage (NCBI taxonomy): Eukaryota > Metazoa > Chordata > Ceratodontiformes > Ceratodontidae > Neoceratodus > Neoceratodus forsteri. The sequence goes on along the minus strand of CM057458.1, from coordinate 156,598,686 downwards.
AGTAATCCATATGTGGTTTGCCAAACTGGGAGAAGTACAGAACAAATAAATACACTCAGTTCCCCAATCATCTGTATCTTTCCAAACTTTGACAACATCAGATTCTGACACCTGCGTACCCGAAGCTGCCTTCATTAGGTTCACAATCTTAATTATATTCTCACTCTCAGAACATTCCAACTCCCATTTAAAACCATAGAGACCTAAAATGGCACAAGTATCAATATTTATTCAAGAAGAGACCTTAGGCATCTGATTGACAGTTTCCTGATAAGTCACAGAGGGCATATTGGCCTTTGCCTTCTCTGGAACTTGGACAACATTTTTCAGATCTTCTCTCAAGGCTCTAAGTTCTTCCTCAAAGGAGTTTATTACCTTGGTTAAATTACTAAGGGGAATATCACTCTCCTTCCTAAATGTTACAAACTGAGATCCATTAGTCACAGGAGGATAGACTCTCCACTGTGAATGCTTCCCTTCAGCTACATCGACTGCCCTAAAAATTGAATCACCAAGCTCAGGAGGCTGTGTCCACCCCTTGTCTCCCAATCCAGGATGGTGATCCAAGCTATTAATGCACTTAGGGCTGTTGTCAGCTCCCACAGCCTTTACTTGGGTTTGTACTGTCTGGATACCTTGACCCTTTCCAGCAGTTTTATTAGTTCTAATTTTTCTTTTCCTGTCCTTGCTCTGCCTAGTTTTGGGCTTGGGTGAGGGTATCATAACCACTGAAAAATCGGGATGTAATTGCTCAGGCTGTTCCAGTTCAATAGAAGGAGACTTGGGGATTTCTGGAGAAATTCTGTCCAGTTTGTTTATAATATCCTCCAATCTAAAGCCATTTAGGGCTTGGGTTTGTTTAATAGTTTCAATTTCATTTTGAATGCCTACCATCTGATCTAGAATCATTAGATAAGCAGCACATGGATTTTTAATAAAATGTTTAATATCTTCAATCAAGGCAATAGGATACCTTGCTATTTTGCCCCCTGGGTCCTCCTGCCCTAAGCCAGACACAAACATCTGTTTTTCTCAACTCAGAGGTAAGCATATGAAGCTCCCCCAAAACCTCATTTGTGGTAGTATGTAACTTATCTTGATCTGGATTCTTTCTAACAGATATTGGAGTATAAATTTCCGGTGAGAATACTGGTGAATAAGAGTCATATGAATAGTAACTGGAATGTAATGAAATCTCCACATTCTCCTCCACATTCCCAGCAGCCCCAGAACCTTACATGTCTTTATAAAGAACACTATCAGCTGACCCTATACCACTGTAACTACTTGGCGTGCTTGGCTTTGAAATCGCAGCACCCTGGGTGCTGGTTAAGTCAAATACCTTAGGGGTAGAAGACAGTCTTGATGACTCGTTAACATCTAGACTAGAATTTTGTGCAGATACACTCAGGCCCTTGGAGGAAGTCACTAGCTCATTCTTTCTTGGAAACAAATCACTTATTTTTGGTTGATTATTAGACCGTGACCGGAGTTTATGATTTTTAAATGTTTTTTTATCAATTTCCAGTTCCTGACTGTTATTGCTACTTTTACCATCAACAGCCCTGCCCTTGTTTTTACGTTTGTTCTTACTTACGCAAGTTTCTTTATCTTCTTTATTATTGTTTTTAATTGTTGTTTTTTTAACTTTCAGTTTTGCTTGCTTTTTACCTTTTTTGTTTCCGGGCCTTTTCAAATTGTGCATACTCAATTCCTCATCAGTTAGAACAGCCCCAGCGGACAGCTCTAAGACATGCACTTCCTTCACTACACCCAAGCCCCTACAGACTATCTTTACTTCAATATCAGCAAGTCTGGCTTGTTTTCTTGTGGCTACCATTGTATCACAAAATTTTTTTAACTCCAAAACAGCAAACACCTGCTTGAAAGTCCAAATCAAACTGATATACCCTTGATGGTTAAATGTCCTTCTCACAGGCAGAGTTTGGTAGTCAATGTTTTTTTAAAGAGTACTTGCCGTGCAGCATTGAGCCAGACACTGTTTTAGTTCAAAATGTTGCCGTTGCTGTTACAATGGAGTTAAATATTTCTTCAGTGTTACAGTTCCAGCACCCAGGTTTCCTCCTGTATAACCACAGGGTTTTCTCTTCGACATCCTCAAAATTACACAGGCTACGCAGTTCATCACAATTGTAGCAAAAATAACATCTGGTTTTGGGGCTCCATCTAGCCTGCTGGAACCATGCTGAGTGAAAGATACAAAATGAAGAGAAACCACAATCAGTAGTTGGTCAAATAACTGCGTGTTAGAACACTTTCTAAAGACTTTCTAAAAAACAATACAATCCAGCCCCCAAGTATACAACACTATGCCTAAAAGCAAGCTCAGTGCACAACCAGGTGCTTAACCAGATTTAGATTTATTTAATATACTTTATTCATTTTATATTTTTTAAAGTACAATCAGAGTAGACAACTTAACATTGCTGTTAGAGAAAATACAACTGGTGATAGACAATTACATGAATTACAGTTAAGTTGCCTGCCACCCCCCTCCCATTTCCCCTCCCAACCCCCCTCATCTGCCACATGATCTTGTAAGGAACTAATGTAAAAAAATATAGATATGACAATACTGGCTTCATGATTATACCCGATGTATACAACCTACGTTTAATACACCAGTACAAATTTAATATTAGTGGAGACTATTGTACCGATATAAGAGTGTATAATGTTTCCCATCTATGCTTATAACTTCCCAGTCTATTTTTGGTTCCAGCGATTGTGTATTCTGCTTGTAAAGCAAACATGATTTCCTTGAACCATTCTAAGTAAAGTGGTGTGGATGAATCTAACCAGTGCCTTAGTATTACTTTCTTAGCACAGATAGAAATTAAAGCAATATGGGCTCTCTGCTGGGACCCTGGAACCTGCTTGAAATTGCCCAAAATACATACTTCAGGGTTGAAGTTATCAGCAATCATAAGTCAGGGGTTAAACTGATTTCATATATCCATCCAGAAAGAGTGGATATTCTCACAGGCCCATAACATATGAAATAAATCAGCAGAATCTTGTTGACATTTTGGACACTTACTGGAGGATAAGGCCCCTATATGATGCAGTTTGGATGGTGTATAATATAAATTTTGGTTAATATAGCACTGCATAAGTCTATAGCTATCCCACTTAATGTATTTATATAGGTGTTTCCAGATTCTGGTCCAATACCTCTGAGGGGGGGTTCAGATTTAAAATGTTGTCCCACCAATAAAACCGCTGACCTTCGAGAACAGCAGTTTTCTTGAGGAGAAATTTATAAGAGTAGGAAATGATGTGAGATGTAGGGATGGATTCAGATTTAGATTTAAAAGATGTCAAATGGCTATTGGTATTTAATATGCTAAACTATGACTTAATGTAGGTCAGTACTTACTGTTGATACACTGTAAACGAGGAGTAAAGTGCAGCACCAAATGGCAAGTGCAGACTGAAGAAATGCACTGGACTAACCGTGCTTTTCCAGAGAAGGCAACATTCTCCTCCATTACAGCTTTTACCCAAAAAGAACAAAGTCAAAATGAAACAGATCCCCTCCGCATAGACACCAAGCGTTCAGCACATAGAACGCTAACATGTCTGAGACTAGAACATGGTGCATGCACTTTATGAGTCTGTAGAGCTGCAATTCACATGCACTTCATTAATTTACTCAAAGATGATTATAATAATTTAATAATAATAATAATTTTATTTATAAAGCACCTTTCAAGATGTCAAGGTGCTGAACAATTACAAACAATCCAAAACTCTAAATAAAAATCATAAATCATCCATAAAAATCAGCGTATCATCCAGATATCATATAAATAGTAAAATCGAAAGATTAATACAATAACTTAGTTATCTAAAAAGGCCATATTCCATAAATATGTTTTTAAATCTTTCTTAAACAACTCCACGGAGGTGCACTGCCGTAACCGGCATGGTAGAGAGTTCCAAAGAGTGGGAGCAGCATGCGAAAATGCTCTGCTGCTGGAGAATTTTAAACTCACTCTTGGAATCTCTAACAACCCCATGTCGGCCGAGCGGAGTGATCGGTCAGGGCAGTAAGGAACCAGAAGGTCTTTCAGATAGGCTGGACCCTGGTCGTGAAGGGCTTTAAAAGTCAATAAAATGACCGTGAAGGTGATCCGACACCGCATAGGAAGCCAGTGCAGTTCGCGCAGCACGGGAGTAATGTGACAGGACCTACTTGTCCCAGTCAATACCCAGGCTGCAGCGTCCTGCACCAGCTGTAGGCAATGGATTTCAACCCCAGAAAGCCCAAAGTACAGGACGTTGCAATAGTCCAAACGTGAAGAAACAAAAGCATGGACCAAGGTAGGCAGGGAGTCGGATGGAACAAGGTGCCTAACCCTGGCAATGTTCCTAAGATGATAAAAGGAAGTCTTGACAACAGCTGACACGTGAGATTTCAGAGTCAGCTTGTCGTCAAGAATAAACCCAAGGCTACGCACCTGTTCAGAGGACGGAAGAGATACACCACCAAGGAAAATTCCAGATGGTGCACCAATACACGGTCTCTCAATCTGACTACCTGGGTCAACTACCAGAACCTCTGTTTTCTCCGAGTTCAACTTTAGCCAACTAGAATCCATCCAGTCTTGGATCTCCCCCCAGACAATTATTAAACACAGAGAGAGCTCCATCCTGGTCGGGTGCAAAAGACAGATAGAGCTGGGCATCATCTGCATAACAGTGAAACCTCAGCCCATATCGTCTTATGATACCTCTGAGGGGCAGCATATACACTGCAAACAACATGGGTGATAGCACAGAACCCTGAGGCACTCCACACAACAAAGAAATTGGGTCAGAGGAAAAAATTCCCGACACAACTCTTTGTGATCTTCCGGTGAGGAATGACGTGAACCATTTCAAAACGGTTCCAGACATACCATACATTTGCCCCAGGTGAGCTAATAACACCATGTGGTCCACAGTGTCAAAAGCTGCAGAGAGATCAAGAAGAACCAAGATAGAACGTCTCTTCTGATCCCTTGCCATCAGAAGATCATTTAACACCCGAACCAGCTCAGTCTCAGTGCTATGTCTTTTCTGGAAGCCAGACTGGAAGGATTCATAGACATTATGGATGGCTAAATGGTCATCCAATTGAACAGCCACGACCTTCTCAATAACCTTCCCAATAAAGGGGAGGTTAGAGATAGGCCAATAGTTTGAAAAACAGTCTGGGTCCAAGGAAGCTTTCTTCAAAAGAGGAGTCACTACTGCCTCTTTCAGAGAGCAGGGAAACTCACCTAACTCCAAGGAGCCCCAGACTATTTGCGCCAGGACCGGACCGATGATGTCAGAACAACCCAAAATGAGGGGAGTTGGTCCGGGATCCAAACCACAACTTGTGGGACGCATAGTATGGACGATCCTCATAATATCCACGAACTCAGGTCAACAAAAGGAACTCCAGGAGAAATAGGGCACTGTAATCCCACGCTGTCCAAAAGCATCACCCTTAGAGGATGCCGGACCCAGGTTTGCCCTGATGTCGGCCACTCTAGTTGTGAAGAATAGAGCAAGCTCATCGACTCTACTCTTTAAGTAAAAGCTTCCTCGAACTTGCAGGCAGGCTGGGTTGCACAGTCTGTCTACCGCTTGGAACAACTGAGCCGGTCAATTCTGGGCAACTGCAATCTCCATGGACAGGAATTCTGCCTTCTTATGGGTGATTGCAGATTGATAGCTAACATAATGTTCCATCAATCTAGAGTGGTCGGCATCAAGGGCAGACCTGCGCCAGCGATGCTCTAACCTTCGCCCCTGTCTCCGCATCTCCCTCAAGGTCCCATCAAACCACGGGGATCTGGGGCGAAGGGATAGGGCGCGATGAACAGGAGCAATAGAATCCAGAGCAGTCGTGATGGCCTTATTATAGGCCAACACCAGAGCATCTGGACTATTGCTCACCAAACAAAGGATGATAGGTCAAGGACCGCCGCTAGACCTTGTGGAGTAACATTCCGTAATGGGTGGTACCTGACCATCTCCACAGGGACTGGTCTCCTCAGGGGGGTGCAAAAATTGAACCTCTCCACAGATCCATTAGATCCAATTATCCTATTGTTTAATCCAGACTAATTCAGAAAGCAAAGTTTAAAGCCCCCATTTTAATCAGCAGTAGATATTGATCTCAAAAAATTTAAAGGCACAGCCAAGTTATGCAAATTGTACAGCTAAAATCAAATTTTACAGTTAGCCAAAAGCTAAAACACTTCTAAAAATCTGTGAAACAACATATGAAAAAATAAAAAAGCACTCCCTTGGTATTATAGAAAAAAACCTTTGACTTAAATGGAGGGGGGAGAAATAAGAAGGGAAAGTGTCAATTTTCCTTCCAGAAATCTTCTGGTACCGTGGCTGGCTGGGGTTTTTCAAGCTCATCCTATACAACATCACTGACGGCCTTTAGCAAAAATCCACTCCACCACAACCATAGCACCCAGCATTAAGTCCATCCCTTCACCCCCCATGGGGAATTCTCCACCTTTTTTTCTAGGACACCAGCTACACCACTGTCAGCACTCTGACTCTGGAAAAGGAAAAGGGAGACCAGAAAACAGACAGAATGCTAGCAACAAGCCGTACACAATGGCCTGGAAAGGCTGTGCACTTAGACAGGTAGGATGCAGGTCAAATAAATTCAACGCAGCAGTGGCATACTTTTTCTAGAATAAATAAAAGCTTTGCACAGCTACTGCTCAGCTAGTTCCTCCACAGCTAGTCAGCATTCAGCAACTAGGCTCCTCCTCCCAGCGATGTACCCTCATTTAGAGGGAGATTTTTAATAAAATCGTTCTTCCACCAACAGTTTACGAATGCTGGTTCAAAATCAGAATGCATCATTCCACACATTCAGCAGTGTTAGAGGATGGAATGCTGACAGGAAGAATCCATGTGCCATGGTGATCAGGCTGTACATGACAGTATAAAATGGATTAATGTAAGGCTGTTGGAATCCTAACAACCAATAAGATTGCAACATTTCTGAGATCCTTTTTATAATAAAGATACATGTTTTGTTATATACTTTGGTCATCGATCCATTCTTCAAACATACACTTTATGCAATACTGTGATAAAAAATGTTGATAATGAAAAGGACTTAAGAGTACTAACTGATAAAAAAAAAACTAGCATTCAATATTCAACGTACTTCATTTGTTGCTAGTAAGATTCTATGGACTATAAAAAAAAATTAAAAGTAGAAAGGAAGAGGTGGTGATGCCCTTTTATAGGGCCTACATAAGATCCATGTTAGACCATGGGAGTCATTTGTGGTGTCCCTGCAAAAAGAAGGATGTCCTGAAGATGGAAAGTATCCAGTGTCTAGCAACAAAAATGGTTTAAAGTGAAAATAAACTTATAAAGATCATCTAGAAAATATATAACTTATGTCCCTTGAAACTAGAAGGCTCAGGGGAGGCTTGTTGCTCATGGATGATATCTGTAGAGATCTGTACTTAATTAATGAACCACAGTTTGAATTTAAGAATGATACCAAAGGAACTAGAGGACATCCTTTGCAATTCACAAAACAGAATTTTAATACAGATAGTCAGAAATATTATTATACACATCGTGTTATTAATCCATGGAATAGACTGCCACTGGAAATTATTCTCAACAAAAATTAAACTGAGTTAAAAAAAATACTAGACAACTTTATCATTAATGGGACACAGCTACAGTATTATTGTCAATATACAGGAGCTAAAATGGGCTAACACCTCCTTTGCTCCTTAAATTCTCAGTATGAACCTTAGTACAAAAGGATTTGATTTCCCACTGCTAGCAATCAGTGCTTCTGAAAACACCTTTTCTGTGTTTCCTAATCCAGTGTCCAGTGTGGTTTTTTTTTTTTGTTTTTTTTTATGAGCAGCATATCACTTTAGATTTGACCCTGTGATCTCCCAGTCAAATGATGTATTTGGTTTTCCTTTTAGGCTCCACAAATTTTACAGCACCATAGAATTAATGTTTCTTGCCATAATGCAATAAATAGATTGAAACTGACTGCTATAACTTTTTGGAATGAGCATTTCAGACACAAACTGACCGCATGACCTTGCACTAAAAAATGTTTGAAGTGGTACTTTCATGTTTTTTTCTGTAAGTGGATATTCATTATGGTGATGTTCGGAACCTTTCTGATTCTGTAGTTAGTACATCCATGATTTAGAGGTTTCAGTATTTAATTTTGGGATACCTGAGGATGCTGTAATATTACATGGATAGTACTTGATATGATGCTATTTCAAAGCTTTAAAACCTGTTTAGTTGTTGTATTTAAGTTTTTATGTTACGGTTTTGCACATTTTATTTAAATTTTTTTTTTTTTATATATATTTTTTATATTTTTTCACACTGGCTCTTTAATGAAGTTACAGTATAAATTGATTGACAGTGTGTGAGACTGGCCTCCCTGAGAAAGTGTAGAAAAGCAAAACCAGTCAGGGAACCCGCTCTTGTGTTACCTACACTGTTTGCTGTACCAACTTGAGTGTTTGTTTTGGAATACTGCACTGCGTTGAAATTAAAGTACGTTACTTCATATGCTGAGTGACAGTGCTGGTTTTCTTTAATTTTTGTACTACATAGAAACATAGACCTTGACAGCAGATAAGGACCGCTTGGCCCACCTAGTCTGCCCATTTTCTTACCTGCTGCAAAAGCTGCAGATCCTAGTTAACCAACAGCCTATTTCTTCCTACCCCCCACAAGAATTGCCTTATGTCTGTCTCATGCATTCTTGAATTTCCCCACTGTTTTTGATCCCACAACCTCCCCAGAAAGGCAGTTGTATGTGTCCACCACCCTCTCTGTGAAAAAATACTTTCTCACATTACCCCTAAGCTGTCCCCCCATCTCTTCAAAATGTGTCCCCTTGTTCTTGCACATCTCTTTTTTTTGAAAGATGCTACCCTATTGGACTTTGTTGATTCCCTTGAGGTACTTAAACATTTCTATCATGTCCCCCCTTTCCCTCCTTTCCTCAGGGGTATACATATTAAGCTCTTTTAGTCTCTCCTTATATGGCTTCTGTTGCAGACCCTGCACCATTTTACTTGCCCTCCTCTGGACTGTCTCCAGCCTGTCTATATCCTTGCAGAGGTGGGGTCTCCAGAACGGCATGCAGTACTCCAGATGGGGTTTCACCAACTGTCTGTACAGAGGGATAACAACTTCTTGTTTTCTAATGGTGATACTTCTCCCTATACATCCCAGTATCCCCCAGCATCCCTATTGCCTTCTCACATTGCTTGCTAACCTTTAGGTCATCTGATATGATTACCCCCAGGTCCTTTTCCATTTTTGTTGTTGTTACTACCTCCCCCCACCATTGTGTACCCTTCCCCTGGGTTTTTGTTTCCCAGGTGCATTACATTGCACTTCTTTGCATTGAATCCAAGCTGCCACACTTCCGACCATTCATCCAACCTTGCCAAGTCCCTTCTCATCCTTTCCACACCTCTTGTGTATCAACCCTGTTGCAGATCTTTGTGTTGTCTGCAAAGAGACATATGTTTCCTTCCAGTCCCTCTGCAATGTCACTTATAAAGACATTAAAAAGGACCAGACCCAGTACTGAACCCTGTGGTACCCCACTAGTAAACACCCTTTCTTCAGAGTGGACTCCATTTACTATTACCTTCTGTGTCCTATTGTGCAGCCAACATTTTACCCAGGCTACCACCCTGGGACCCACTCCTAGGCTGGGTGATTTGTTAATTAATCCTTTGTGCAGGACTGTGTCAAACGCCTTGCTAAAGTCTAGGTAGACCATGTCCACAGCCCCTGCCTGGTCTACTACTTTAGTCATCCAGTCAAAGAAATCAATTAGATTCATCTGACATGACCTTCCTGCTGTGAATCCATGCTGCCTTTAGTCCTGTGTCTCACTGGCCTCTAGGCACTCAAAAATTATTTCCTTCAGAAGTGATTCCATCATTTTCCCTACCACTGAGGTCAAACTGACAGGTCTGTAGTTTCCTGCCTCTGTCTTGCTCCCACTTTTATGAAGGGGAATCACAACTGCCCTCCTCCAGTCCTCAGGTACCACACCATCCTCCCATGATTTGTTAAAAAGTCTAGTCAGTGGTGTCACTAGTTTTCCCCTTAATTCTTTTAGAATTCTGGGGTGAATCCCGCTGGCCCTATAGCTTTGTTCACCTTCAGTTTTAGGTGTTCTTTCAGAACCCTGTCTTCTGTGAAAGGACTGATATTGACCCCTCTATCCAGAGTGCTCCTATTGATTGTATTAGGTACCTCCCCTTCCTCTTTTTTTTGTGAATACTGAGCAGAAGTATTCATTCAGTATCCCTGCTTTTTCACTGTCCCTCTCTGCCCACCCACCGTCCCCTTTATTCAGCCTCACTATCCCTCCCTTTGTCTTTCTATGCTCCCTAATGTACCTATGAAAGGTTTTATCCCCCTTTTTAACTGAGTTGGCAATCTTTTCCTTGGTTTGGGCCATTGCTATTCTGACTGCCTTCCCCACTTTCTTCTGCTTTAACTGGTACAATTCTCTGTCCTGCTTCTTCTCTGTTTCCTTATACTTGCTAAATGCTATCTTTTTCTCCCTAACCTTCCCCACCACCTCTTTTGAGAACCACAGTGTTTTTTTCTTTTCTTTTTGATTAGTTTATTTGCTTCACACAAAAGCTTGTTGCCTCTGTGATAGTAGTTTTGATGTTTCTCCATTGTTGCTCCACCCCTCCTTCTTGCCTGTTTGCTAGTGCTAGTTAGACTATTGCACTTTAACCAGACACAACCTCTGAGTGGAGCTTCCTTGTTTTTTGTTTCTTACCTACAGTATCACCACAGACTCTAATCAATCTCCAGCCCTTTCTCCCTCCCATCTTGTCCTTTCTACTAAGGTACCCTTATGCCTATCCCATGCATTCTTGAACCCCCCCCCCCACTGTCTTCACCCCCAACCTCTACTGGAAGCCTGTTCCAGAAATCCATCACTCTTTCTGTAAAGAAGTACCTCTCATGTCTCTCCTCAATCTACCCTCCCACCAGCTTCATAGCATGCCCCCTTCTCACTGTGCTCCCTTTTTTCAGAAAGATACTTTTCTCCTGTGCTTTATTTACCCCATGAGATATTTAAAGATCTCTATCATATTCCCCCTTCTATAGTGTACATATTAGGTTCTTCAGTCTCTACTCATAGAGTTTTTGATGCAGACTCTGCACCATTTTTGTTGCCCTCCTTTGGATCACCTCCACTGTCTGTTCTTCTGGAGACGTAGGCTCCAAAACTAGACACAGTACTCAAGGTGGGGTCTCACCAGTGACCTATAGAAGGGCAACACCACTTCCCTCTTTCTGTCGGTGCTACCCCTCCCTATGCACCACAGCATCCCACTAGCCCTCCCAAGTGCCTTGTCACACTCCTGGCCACCTTTTGTTCATGCAGGATGATTATCTCAGGTCTAGGTCTTGCTTCATTGTCATTAATACCACTCCACCCATTTTGTACTCTGCCCCATGTTTTTGTGCCCCAAGTGCATTATTTTGTACTTTTTCAGCTTAAAAATCAATCTGCCATACCCTTGATGGCTCCTTGGAATTTTGCAGTTCTCTGCTCATCCTTTCCACACCCCCTGGAGTGTCCAGCCTGTTGCAGATTTTGGTATCATCCATAAAGTGTCAGATATTCCCTTCAAGCTCCTCTGCAAAGTCACTTATAAAGACAATACAATGCTGGCCTGTTATGTATACCTTATGTCTGCAATAGAAAATCAAACTTGTATGGAAAATGTTGACTTTTGTAACTCTGTCTGTCTAATACACCAAATAAAAAGATTAACTGCAAAAAAAAAAAACACAAATTCTGTTTAGATCCACTACGACTGCATAATGAAGTTAGTGAATTTGTGTGAAATTGTTATGGAGGTATGGAGAAACAACACAATGAAGTAATAATATTTGTTTTAGTTTCTGTTCTAAGGAAGGCATATACATTGTTAGGAAAATATATGGAGGTGTACATTTTAATGGAAGGAACAGGAAGCTTACAAAAGAACTCCAGAGCAAATGCCACTGATGTATGTGTTATCCTGGATGGTATTAACCAGACAGAAAAATTTTAAAGAAAACACAATTACACATATTCCAATAATGCAAAGCATCAAGGGAAACATATGCAAATCCCCATGATGGTACAGAAGGTGGCAGTACATGAAAAAGTAATGGCTGGCATATATTCAGCCTTAGGATTATTTATACATTTGTTTTTATTTTTATTTTTAAGAGAAACAGGGTTTTTGTCCATGAGGTGATGAAAGTTATATTTAAGCCATGTGTTAATGTCAGGAAGTCAGGTGTAATGATGATGGCCTGTTAGAGAAAATGTGATATTAACTTTCAGAGGGGGACACTTTTGGTTAGGGGCAAGGTAGTTATGTGTGTGATAATGGGAATATTAGGAAAGTATGAGGTCTATGCAGAAGTGAAGTACAAATGTGCACAGTTTCATAAGTATGTGCTCAGAGTGCAGGCAAATGTGATATGCAGGTTTGTTTTAGAAATAGGTAAAAACAGTGATACATACAATTAATAGAAAGATAGATAATTACATAGACATATAGACAGACAGTGAGAGACAGACAGACAGGCAGAATAGGAATGACAGTGAAGTACTGAAGTGACACCAACCCCACCCCCACCCTGCAGACATGGACAGGCATCAGGGTGTGCCTTTGGGACATTGGCCATAATGCTCATGCCATTTCACCTCAACCTACCCTGCAGACACAGACAAGACTCGAGGTGTGCCTTGGGGTTTTCAAACTTCACACTCACCCCATTCCATACAGAAATATGCTAAAATAGGTACAGTATAAGAGAATGGAGTTAACTTTGTGGCTGAAGACTCAAAGGCACACCTCGATACCCATCACTGGCTGCAGGGTGAGTGTGGGGGTGGAAAGGCATGAGCATTACTATTGACAATACCAAGTCACACCCCAATGCCTGTCAGTCCCTACAGTGCAGGGTGTTATGGTCAGAAACCCTAATGCCCTGGGTGTTTCTTGGTATTTTCACTCCAAGTTTTCAGCATGTGCTTTTTGAGACCCCATCGCATGAACAATGACACCATCAGTTCATTAGCTGAAAGGAGATTTTGCACAGCGACTGTGTCATTTGGCATCACAGGTGCAAAAACACATTTTGAATAGGATGTAAAAAATTACAGTTATACGGTTCTTGCTTCAGTAACTGCTCAGTACACGTTTTGCATGACCTGCTTATTGACATTTTATATCTGCTATGCAATGTACTGCTGCTATGGCTGTATGGCTGAGAGGGACCTGGGGGTTGTGGTGGATGTCAAGATGAGCAACTCAGAGACTTGTAGGAGGGCAGCAGCCAAGGCCATGATGCTGGGATGCATTGCTAGGGGGATCACTCCAGAAGGAGGGAAGTGATACTCCCTCTGTATAACTGCTTGTGAGGCCATACCTCTAGTACTGCATGCAGCTTTGGAGGCCACACTTAAATAGGGACATTGAACTCCTGGAGAGGGTCCAGAGAAAGGCAACCAAAATTATCTGGGGCTTGGGGGAAAGGACCTAAGAGGAGAGGCTCAAAGAGCTGAATATATACACGTTGGAGGAGAGAAGGAATAGGGGACATGATAGAGGTCTTCAAGTACATGAAGGGGGTAAACAGAGGTGGCAAAGTCACGGTGCTTCAAGGGAAGGAGGGGAGCAACTAGAGTGCATGGGTGGAAGCTGGAGGGGGGATACTCAGGGGAGAAAGGAGGAGGTGCTACTTCAGTGAGTGGGTGGTAGAACCATGGAATGTGATTCCTAGGGGACTGGTGGAAGCAGAGACTGTGGAGGAGTTAAAGAGGGGGTTGGACAGGTACAGGGGAAGGGTTGTGGAAGCAAAGTCCAATGAAGTGGGAATACCCTGGACTGGGAAGGGAGTAGCCCGAGAAGATGGGAGGGGGCAGCAAGGTCAGCTCCCAGGGTGGGGACTGACCAAATGAGCAGACACGAAAGCCCACTAGTCCTATTCTGCTGCCATTTTTGTATGTTAGTATGTTGGTATGCTTACTACATCAACATCATGAACCATAAAACAGATGACTGTCATAACTAGAGAGGCAGTATAGTACAGTGGTTTAAGGATCTTAATTGTAAATCTGGAGATCTGGGTTTGAATCCCACAGCACCATAAAAAAAAAATGACAATTTTTGTACAGAGCAAATCAACACGATCTGCTCATGGAATGCTGATACCTACATTTATAGCTCAGCAAATACTTGAAATCTAACTGAGTGGGGTTTCTGTAAGAAAACAGCTATTATTAATTATAGCATTGATAATCTGGGCAGTTTCTGTGCTTTTATGGTTGTGTATAGTTTAAAGAAATTTAAACTTTTTGGCCTGGTGGCACTGAGGGTTGAGGCACTGGACGCCACACCTTGCTCCACACTGGTGACCCAGGGTTCAGAAATGATCCTGGGTCATCAGGAGTCTGCAGAGGAGGACTAGGATTGAGCGTCTGATGACAGCTCTTTTAATCCTGGGGAAAAGGGGTGGGTACATGCTGCACTCTGGCGGTCCCTGGGGACACCCAGAGGAACTGCAGTGACATGGGTGCTCAGCAAGGGGGGAGCATGGCAGACATCTGCATGTAGTGCATGGATATCATTGCACGTCCATGCTTCCAATGGGAAAAAAAGGGGTAACAGCAGCATGGTCTATGGCAGCTTGATGGCCGCTCGCTTCACCAGCCGACGATGCCTGAAATAGGCATGTGCCAGCAGCAGATCCTCGCTGGGCATGGGGACTGAAGGGGGAGCCCCTCTCGATGGGTCATAGCTGCATATGCCAGCTGGGCATGTCGGCTTCAGGGTCAGAGGTAAAGGTTGGAGCAGTGGTTTGATGTATGGCAGGACTGTGGCTGCAAGGTGAGAAAAACAGAGCTGTGATAAAAAAAATAACTTTTAAAATTAAAACACTCCTGCTAGCTAGACCTGATGCACATGGAAAACAAAAAATAGTGAATTAGAGCTATTTAGTATCTGTGTCTTATAGAAACCCCAGTTAGCTAGCTCTCAGGTATCTGCTAAACTTAACTGTTGATGTGTCTTTGACCAGCAAAACTACACTTAATATCTCACAAATAAATAAAATATCAGAACAGCATTTATTTTAGTAGTATCTTCTTTCCTTTCAGGTGCCTATGACACTAGGTATATATATTTATGTATTTTAACTTCAAAGCACTAAATCTATTCAAGTGCAAAAAACACATGACTTTATTCTCTTCACACATTACTGTTAAACTTTAGATCCCAGAATGGCCAAGAAACAATTTAGACGTCACTCTTGCATGCCACTGTCACACTCACTGCTCATGCAATTAACATTAACAGAAACCCTTTCATTTCTATGCTATGCACTCTTATTTCAGAGAGACATAAATCCTATATAACTGCTAAAAAAAACAGATTTACCAAGACTGGATTTCTGTAAGAAAACAGCTACTAAATAGGTTTAATTCATTATTTGTGTTTTCGGTGTGTGTCAGGTCTAGCTAGCAGTAGTGTTTTCATTTAAAATGTTATTTCATTAAGCTACTCACAACAATAAAAAGCAAAGAAATTGCCCCAGATAATCAATGCTGTAAATAGTAAAGACATTAGCTGTTTTCTTACAGAACACCTTCTCAGCTTTCAAGTATTTGCTAAACTGTAAATGTGGGTACCATTATTCTACTAGAAGGAACTAGGAGTTAGGGCTGATTTTGCTCTGTGACTTGCTTTTCATTTATCTATTTATTTTATTTTTTTATTTTTTTTTAGCTGCAAATGTGGAGTATCTTTTTAATAAAGTATAAAATATGTATGTATGTGTGCGTTATTTAGTTTGGAGAATATTTATTTCATTATTTGAAAAAGTGTGATACACTAAATGTGTAGTGCAGTGAACCATTGTAATATGGAATCAGATGTGTAGCTGGAATAACTGTATGACTGTTACCATTCATGCTCACTGGATAAGAACAGTTACACAGCTCTGCTGTTGTGAAATGATTTTAAAGCAGTGCACATGCTAAATTCTACTGCCACATTCAAAACACCATCCCCTACCTACTTACCACATACTGTATAAACTCACCTATATTAAAAAAATTATTCTAAGCACTTTTTTTTTAACCAGGAGAGACACACTGAGCTGAAAGCTTGTTTACAGGTGTGACCTGGGAGCACAAGGAAGTTAAGTGATTTGCTCAGGGTCACACAGTAAGCAAGTGGGGACTGTGGAATTCAAACCCAGGTCTCCAGGTTTGCAGCTCAGAGCCTTAAACCACAGTTATACTGCCTCCTTAACCTACCTGCCTAGTTAACCATTATTCATTCCCCAGTCCCATTTACAGCACGGTTACACTTATATGTAATACATACTTCTCAATCTTGAAAGAAAAAATATACTTTATCATCAAAGTCTGTTTACCAAGTACTGTGCCCATGATTAAAATAATTTGAATCCCACCCCCAAAAAATGTGCTTTGACATGAAACTGCATGTTTAACTGTAAAGACAATTAAATATTTTATTTCTAAATGCATTACTAACACCAATGCTTCATGATTAAAACAATTTCAACCCCCTTCCCTAAGAATGTGCCCTGACAAACTGCATTCTGGGAAGATTGCCTGGGACAAGGTGCAATAAAAAAAAAACTGAATAACAGGTTTCATGGAGTAAATGTTGATATCCTGTTTCTAGTATCCATAATAAAATAAAATAAAAAATACAGTTAAGATTTTTTAATGTCAGCTCTGATCAGAATAGCTTCTATAATCACCAATTGTTTTATTGTTCAATGTTTTCAAATACATCTCAAACTTAAAAGAAAAAACAAACTTTATTATCATTCTGTGTTCACCAAGTATTGAGCCCATGATTAAAATAATTTGAACCCCCTCCCCTGAAAAATGTGCCCTGACATGACACTGCATGTTTAACTGTAAAGACAATTAAAAAATGTATTTCTAAATACATTACTAACACCAATGCTTTCAAAGTTTTGAAACTACTAAAGACAGATTATATATCAGCTATACATATATAAAACATTTAAGAAAAACATGTGGCTCTTACTGTAAATTAGAATGTGTGTCTAGGTCTCCTTCTGATGCCCCAGTTGGCTCTGATAATCATTTGTTCCAAAGGATCTTTAAGTTAATTTGAAGGCATTAAATATCTTCTGTTCTCCTAATCCTTAATAAAGGCATTAAGTATCTTCTGTTCTCCACTGCACAGACTTGTTCTGTTGGTTGATACAGGTCCGAAACTAGTGCGTCTTATTACAGCATGATAGAGCCACCTCATGCCCCTCCCACATGAATCAGAAAACAGTTTGGGGTGGATCTTTAGGAGCTTCTCAGGTGGAGGCAGGGGTGGTTCTTACTCCCCCCAAAAAAACCTAATGCTGCCTCCCACTACTCAGGTTCCAGTTCTTGTACCACCCATTTAAGAAAGAAAATAGTACCCCACAACCATTGACTTACATGAAAGCATATTTATTAGAGGGCAGAAAACATTGCTTGGAGGAGGGTAAAGTGGAATAGACTATTTACACCTACAGTCAGTTCCATGGACAGAAAACATGACATCATCCTCTTGTACATGCAGAACATATGCAGGCTGTGCCTACTGCTGCCATAAAAAGGGGACTGGTTCCAGCACCGATCTGTGAGGTACCTTGTGGGTCACCCTCCCTTCCTTGCAGTAAAAGCTATTTTACCACCACTCTCTGCCACCTATCTCCTAACCAATTTCTTACCCAATTTACCACTTTTGTCCCACTCATAAGCTACCCAGCTTGCTTACTAGTCTTCTGTGTGGAACATTGTTGAAAGCCTTTTTTTATTTTATTTATTTAAATGTTTCACCAGAAAAAGCATACTGAGCAGTGAGTGCTTGTTTCCAGATGCGTCCTGGGGAAGCAGGGATGGGGATAAACAGTAAATGCAAAAGCAAAAGACAGATATAAATAAAAAATGTATTATTTATTATTATTATATTCTCATGGAGGTAGTATAGTGCAGTGGTTTAAGGCTGTGAGCTGCAAACCTGGAGACCTGGGTTTGATCCCACAGCCCCCTCTTGCATACTGAGTGACCCTGAGCAAGTCACTTAACTTCCTTGTGCTCCCAAGTTGCACCTGTAAACAAGCTTCAGATTAGTGTGTCTCTCCTGGTTAAAAAAAATGGATAAGCAATACAACCAGCAAACAGGATGGACACAATCAAAATAAGTCATTTCAAACAAACAGCAATATGCTAGAAACTAAATTAAACAATCAGACAAATGAGTAACATAAAGTTAGTGCTAAACTCCATAACTAACAGGGAGGCAAAACTAAGGGTTGGAAATAATGCAGATGTGCAGGAAGGGGTGAAATGGTCCTTTTGGAGGGAGGAGAGGAGCAAGTCACTTAACCGCCCAGTGCTCCCAGGTCGCCCCTGAAAACAGGCACTTGTGCCTAATGGGCTTTACCCGGTTACCAAAGATTAAAAAAATTCCTCTATACTATCCCTGGTCGACTACGGCCTCCCAGTATATGGTGCTGCTGACACAACCGCCCTCAATAAAATTCACCTCATCTTAAATAAAGCATACAGGCTAATCACTGGGGCCCCCAGGATGACGCACTCTTGCCAGCTCTATGATATGGCGAAACTGCTGAATCTGGATGAATGTCTATGCTACCAAACTTGCCTAATAACAAAAAAAACCCTTCTAGGACTTTCCCCACCTGGGCTGACAGCCTCGCTCCGACAGGCCCAACCATTGGTCTGCACACGGTCCTCCTGCAAGGCCACTCTCCTGGTCCCAAGAACCAGAACATCCCATGGACAGAGATCCTTTTGCTATAGAGCTCCGTCCTGGCATAACTCACTCCCTGCCCCCATCTCAGATGCCCCCACAATTTCCAAATTCAAACTCGCACTTTGCAGCCAACTATTTAACATGTGAAGCTGCACCTGTATATAACTGAGGCACTATGCCCAGTGCCCTGACAATGCCCACTGGGCAGCATCCACTCCACATTGCACTAATCCTCATCCATTGCTGTTTATACTGCTTTGATCTTGCTACATCTTGCAAACTTGCTTACCTGCTGACCGGATGTAGTCACCGGTGCTTGCTACCATTAATCCACATGCTGTAACCAAAATTCAGTTGTTTGTCTGCATCATATGTAAGTCTGTTATGTATTGTCCTCACTGTGATGAGGTACCTTTGGAAATGAGCCTACGGCTCAAAGGTTGTAAACCGATTTCTCAAATAAACAATAAACAAAAAAGGAAAAAAACCTAAGTAGGCCATGTCCAGTGTTCCACCCTGATCTAATTCCTTGGTGACCCACTCAAATATATCAATACGATTAGTTTCATGTGACCCCCCCCCAGCCCTGTAAATCCATGCTGCCTCAGGTCTTTTAACCCACAGAATTCAAGATATTCTACAGTTCTCTCCTCAGCAGTGATTCTATTAGCTTTCCCACCACCAATGTCAAGTTGACTGGCCTGTAATTGCCAGCCTCCTCACTGATACCATTTTTATGTTTGCTTGTACGCATGTGCAAGAAACATAGTGCCATCATCCGAGTTTTTGGAGGTGTGTCACCCCTTCTTCCAATTCAGTCAGTGTGTTGGCAGGTGCAGCCCCAGTCCACCAATGCATGCTGGAGCTGTCTATGACAAGCTCCAAAATGCAGTGGCATACAGTTGAAAAGGGGAGCTATGCTTCAGTGAGCAGCGATCAGATGTTTTCTGCTCAAGCGCAGCTCCCCCTACACACACACACATACACACACACACACGCATGCACAGAAACGCACGCACGCATACTGCGTACTGCCCACCCCAGGCACACAAGTATAGCCGACGGGGGTGCCCAATCCCCCGTCAGCTTGTGCTGTGCTCCCCCCCAAAGCCTTCCACATGCCATGCTGGATGCCTACCCCAGCGTGGCAACTCATGGTATAGCCAACGGGGGTGCCCAATCCCCCGTCGGCTCCACTGTCCTCCCCACCCAGAGTACAGGGAGCCACGTTGGGAGCCCACCCCAGCATGGAAACTGATCATATGGTCGACGGGGGTGCACAATCTCCTGACAGCTCCACGGCCTCCCCAGCCATCTTTGTGCCACGCTGGAGCCCACCCCAGCATGGCAAATGTCCCAAGGCCATCACTGAAAACAAAACTGTAAATTAAAACGGTCCCACGGTGCTTCTCCTGCCTCCACAACCTGGCACTCCATCCACTGCGCACTCCCTGCCTCCCACACCCCCACCTCATACTACTTCCAGAGCTCGCACGATGATCTTCAGTGGACCGGAATATGTCTGCACTCTTTAAAGCCGACCATGAACTGAGGAAATGCCAGTAAGCTGTATAATGGGATAGATAAGGGTTTTCAACTTTGTTGCATATCTCAGGCATTTTTGGAATTTTTGCACCAAATTTTCAACATGGGTTTTGGGACCCCTCTCATGAATTTTGCACTGTCATATGCTACTCAGGTTTCAAAGGGTGATTTCGCAGCCACTGTGCTAAATCACCTTCCGGAATGATTAATGAAATGACACTGCCAGAGTTCATAAGGTGGGCTCTCAAGAAGCCTATTTTGAAAATTTGGTGGAAAATTCCTAAAATGACTGTTTTGACGAACGAAGCTGCATGCTATGCAGTTCCCACGCACGCCAGAAGTTCGCAAATTTTCAATATTTTCACTCCAGATTTTCAACATTGCCATTTTACCACACCTTCTTATGAGTAGTACAGCTGTCATTTTTCACATCTCACCCAAAACGTGTTTCCACCCATGTAGCGCACAATGGCGCAGTCGGTGTATGAAATCAATGTACTGGACAAATTAAGAAAATCACAGTGACACTGTTCATGAGCAGAGGTCTTAAAATGGCTGTGTTGAAAATTTGGTAAAAAAATTCCTAAAAATGACTGTTTTACGAGCGTGCGTTGCGCAGTTCCTATGCATGCTCGTAAGTTTGAGAATGTAATAGTTTCACTCCAGATTTTCAACATTGCCATTTTATTACACTTCCTTATGAACAGTACAGCTGCCATTTTTCATATGTCACCCAAAATGTGTTTTCGCACATGTAGTGCACAATGGTGCTATTGGTGTGCGAAAGCAATGTTTAGGACAGATTATGAAAATCACAGTTACACTGTTCATGAGCAGAGGTTTTAAAATGGCTATGTTGAAAATTTGGTGACAAAAGTCCATAAAATGACTGTGTTATGAGTGAGCATTACGCAGTTTCCACGCACCCTCATAAGTTCATGACTTTGTAATATTTTCAGTCCAGATTTTCACCAGTGACATATTTCCACACTTCCTTATGAACAGTACAGCTGTCATTTTTCACATTATGGCTGAAGTGTGTTTTCACACTTTCAGCGCAGAGATGCGTGGTCGCTGTGGGAAATCATTGTTCCGGACAGATAAAGAAAATCACAGTGACACTGTTCATGATCGGAGGCACCAAAATGCCTGAGTTGACAATCTGCTGTAAAAAATCCCCAACCTAATTATATTACGGGTGTGTGTTGCACAGTTTCTATGTACGCTCGTGACTTCACCAGTTTTTTTAATATTTTTACTGCAGATTTGCAACATTGCCATTTTTTACACCTGTACAACAGTAGAGTTGTCATTTTTTACATCCTGTTCGGAATGTTTTTGCACCTGTGGTGCTAAATGCCATAGTCGCTGTGCATAAGCAGCTTTCGGCTAACAAACTGATATTGCCACTGTTCATGAGGTGGGGTCACAAAAAACCATGTTGAAAATTTGGAGTGAAAATATTAACAAATGCCTGAGGTATTTGGGTTTCCAACCATAACGCCCAACCCTGTAGAGAATGACAGGCATCAGGGGTGTGAATTGGGATTCTTGCCTGTAATGCTCATACCATTCCGCACCCTGCAGCCACTGAGAGGCATCGAGGTATGCCTTGGACTCTTCAGCCCCAAAGTTCACACCATTCTCCTATATCGCACCCATCTCACCATTTTCCGAATGGAATGGGGTGCGCATAAGGGCCAAAGACCCCAAGGAACACTGTGACACTTATCAGTGTCTGCAGGGTAGGGTGTGGTGGAATGGTGTGGCCGTTATGCCTGACAACCCAAAGGCACACCCCAATGCCTGTCACTCTCTGCAGGGTAGTGGTGGGGTTGGCTTTAGTTCAATACTTCACTGCCATTCCTATTATGCAGCTCTGTAACTTCTACACTACCAATGCCAATGCCAGCAAGCAAACATTTGGCATTGACAAATGCTTGTTATGTTTGCTTACACGCATGTGCAAGAGACATATTGACACCATGTGAATTTCTGGAGGTGTGCCACCTGCTTTGCCAATGTCCTGATCCATTTCGCAGGTGCAACCACAACACACCAATGAATGGCTGAGCTGTCTATGACAGCAGTTCAGATGCAGTGGTGTGCAGTTCAAAGAAAACCACTGCTGTTTAACGTGTAGGCAATTTGCATAATGACAGCAAGTGGCAGCTGTCAGCAGTCGCTTCTCAATCCCCATGAAAGCTGACTGGGGTGCACAATCACCCTGTCAGCATACTCCCTCCGCAGTTCATTTGCCAATAGGGCAGCCCAATCTCCATTGGGATAATGTCCCCGCCATTTGTTGTGTGCCAAGGGGGGTGCCCAATCTTCCTTGGCTCATGCGCCATCCACCAAGTACACTGTATGGCTGACCGGGGTGCCCAGTCCCTGTCGGCTCCAGCCCCCCTGCCAACAAACACCCAGGTGGCATGCTGGGAGCCCACCCCAGTGTGTCAAAAGCCTCTCGCATTGTTGTCTTTTTTTTCCCTGTAAAAACAGAAAACGGTCTCTCGCTGTCTCTGGTGCCCTCTCCTGCACCCCCCCTCTGCGCACCCCACATCCATGCACCTCCCTCACCCCATACTTACATCTGCAGCCCAGCGAGATGATCTCTGGTGGACCAGGAACATGTCTGCACTCTTCAAAGCCGACCGCGAACTGAAGAAATGCCTGTAAGCTGTATAATGGCATAAATGTTTTTTTTTCAACTTAGGTCAGCCATTTTTGTGAATTTTGGCACCACATTTTCAACATGTGGTTCTTGGTACCCTGCCTCATGAATTCAGTCACTGTCATGTCGTTATTCGGTCTCAAAAGGTGATTTAATGTTCACTGTACAGAATCACCTTTCAGGACTGAGTGACAAAATGACAGTGTCACTGTTCATGAGGTGGCCTCCCAAAATGCCTATGTTGCAAATGTGGTTAAAAAATTCCAAATAATGACTGTGTTATGAGTGTGCATTCTGCAGCTTCCACGAATCAATTGTAACTTCACAAATTTGTAAAATTTTCACTCCAGATTCTCAACATTGCCATTTTTTCACACCTCCTTATGAACGGTACAGCTGTCATTTTTCACATCCTGGCCAAAATGTGTTTTTGCACTTACAGCACACAAAAGCATGGTCGCTTTGGGAAATCTGTGTTCAGGACAGATTAAGAAAATCACAGTGACACTGTTCATGAGTGGAGGTCACAAAATGCCTATGAAAATTTGGTGATAGAAGTCCATAAAATGATCATGTTCCGAGTGTGCATTAGGCAGCTTCCACGCACACTCGTAACTTCGAGAATTTGTAATATTTTCACACAAGATTTTAAGCATTGTCAGTTTTGAACACCTCCTTATGAACAGTATAGCTGTCATGTTTCACATCCTGTTCAAAATGTGTTTTCACACATCTGGCATACAATGGCGTGGTCGCTGTGGGAAATCAATGTTCAGGACAGATTAAGAAAATCATTGTGGCACTGTTCATGAGTTGAGGTCACAAAATGCTTTTGTTGAAAATTAGGTGAAATAATTCCGCTAAATGACTGTGTTACGAGCACACATTGCACAGTTTCTATGTACACTTGTAACTTTAAGCACTTTTAATATTTCCACTCCAGATTTTCAACATTGCCGTCGCTTCACACCTCCCTATGAATGGTACAGCTGCCATTTTTCACATCCTGCCCAAACTGTGTTTTTGCACGTCTGGTGCAGAATGGTGTGGTCACTGTGGAAAATCAATGTTCGGACAGATTAACAAAATCACAGTGCCACTGTTCATGAGTAGAGTCCCAAATGCTTTCATGAGGGTGGGGGGTCACAAAAGGCCATGTTGAAAATTTGTGGTGCAAATACCAACAAATGCCCTGGACATTGGGATTTCTAACCGTAATTTCCCACCCTGTACAGACTGACGGGTGTCAGTGGTGTGCCTTTGGATTGCCAGCTGTAATGCTCACGCCATTCCACCCCCACCTCCACGCTGAAGCCAGTGACAGGCATCGTGGTGTGCCTTGGACTCTTAGGCCCCAGAATTCACCTCATTATCCAATACTGCACCAATTTCAGTGTATGTCCTTACAACATACGGTGACTGTGAAGCCGAACACCCCAAGGCACACCTCAACACCTGTCAGTGTCTGCAGGATAGGGTAAGGTGAAATGCAAGGAGCATTACAGGTGACATCCCAAAGGCACACCTCAATGCCTGTTCATCTCTGCAGGGTGGAGGTGGGGTTGGCGTGAGTTTAATATTTCACTGCCATTCCTTTTCTGCATCTGTCTAACTCCTGCACGTCCAATGCTAATATCAGCAAACAAACATTCGGCATTGACAAATGCTTGTTGTGAAGTGTGACTACATCTGCCCAGCTCCAGTCCTCTGGAACCATTCCAGTTTCCAGTGATCTGTTAAACAGGACTGTCAGAAATGCAGCCAGTAGCTGCCTGAACTCCCTCAACACCCTTCTATGTACCCCATCTGGTCCCATTGCTTTGTTCACTTTCAGATTAGCATGTCCCTTCAGGGATCTCTCCTCCAAAAAAGGACTAGTGTCTACTTCCCCCTTCAAAGCTCCTGTTGATTTATTTATTTATTTATTATTTTAGTCTTTGGTAACTGGGTTAGGCCCTCAAGGCACAAGTGCCTGTTTTCAGGGGCGACCTGGGATTGTTTGTGTCCCTCCCCTTCTACTTCCTTGATGAACGCTGAGCAGAAGTAGTTGTTCAAGATATCTGTCTTTTTTTGGTTCTCCTCTGTACAGTCCCCCCCTTCTCTTTATAACCGTACAATCCTTTTTTTGATCTCCCCCTTTTCGTTTACATACCTAAAAAATGTCTTGTCCCCTTTTGTTACTACCTGGGCTATTCTCTGTTCAGTTTGCTCCTTCGTGTTCCTTACTTCTTTCCTTGCTTACCTCTGTTTCCCCCTGATACACCCCCACCATCTTCCCTCTGCATCTCCTTGTACCTTCTAAATGCAACACTTTCAGCCTTTACCTTTTCCACCACCTCATTTGAGAACTATAGCGGTCTCTTTTTCCTTCTGCTTTTGTTGACTTGCTTGATGCAGAGGTTTGTTGCCTTCACTATGCCCCCTTTTAGGTTTGCTCACTGCTCCTCCACCCCACCCAGGTCACCCCCCCCCAACCAGTTCACCCCTGAGGCATCTACCCACTTTTTAATAAAATCGATGCTCCTGAAGTCCAGGACTCTCACGCATATATGGCTAAATTCCACAGCCATCTTGATATTGAACAATACTACACAGTGATCACCGGTCCCCAGGTGGCCTCCTACCTGAATAGCTGCAACTCTGTCCCTGTTAGTGAGTGCCAGGTCAAGTATTGCCCCATCATGAATGAGTTAATTGACTAGTTGCCTGAAGAACACTCCTTGCAGGCAGTCCAGGATGTCTCTGCTTCTAATAAAAGCTGCAGCTGGGAGGATCCAATCTACACTTGACAGACTGAAGTCCCCCACCAGCAGCACCTCACCTTTTTCTGCCATTTTGTCAGTGACTTCCACCAGTACCTTATCTAACTGCTCCCCCTAAGCTGGAGGTCTCTAGATTACGTGGTGCAAATAGTGACTTCACTCCCTGACTCTAGGGTGACCCACACTACCTCTGCCCCACTCTGTATTTCCTTTATCTGTGTTACTTTTACGCTTTCCTTAAAAGAAAGCACCACCACACCCCATCCTTTCCTTCCTATCCTGTAGTACCTGAACAGAGTATAGCCTGGTATGTCCATGTCCTAGCCATGGTTTTCCTTGCATCAGAACTCTGTAGAAGCCACTATATCCAGGATGGCCTCTGCCATGATACCATTTCAGTCTAGAATCTTATCTAGCATTCGCACATATGTCCTTTCAGATTTTATTAGTTCTCTGCTCGTTAACCCCCTTTTCCTCTTTGCTCCCTCCATCCTCCTGCATTTTTACTGTTTCTGTTCCCCTCCCTGCTCATTTCTATCACCCTGCTTCCTTTATTAATTTTCACCCTAGGGGTTGCCCACTCCTCGGGTTCTTCCCACTCTCCACTTCAGCCTGTGGGGGGGGCAGTTTCTGACACCCCGATTCCTTTTTCCACCTCCAACTAGTTTAAATGTTCATTGAAGTAACATGTTAACCATCCTCTGATGATTGATGTTCCCTTCCCTGATGGATGCAGGCCATCACCACTGTAGAGGCTCTCATCCTCCCAAGTGGGTCCCTAGTCCCCAATGTAGCCACATGCTTCCTCTCTGCACAATTCCTTCAACCACGAGTTGAAGCTCCTGGTGTGGACAACCCTCTCCTCCCCTTATAGACAGGCAGCATCAGACAAAGCAACTGAGCATGCTACCTAAGAGCACTCCTCAGTTCCCTAAACTTCGCCTGCACTATCCCAGTCCCATCCATAGCCAGGTCACTGGTGCCCAGGTGGATAATGACATGCAGCTCTCCCTTCTTTTCTGCTGCCCTAGTGATCTCCATAATTTGTTTCCCATCCCTCTAGGCCATGGTGCAATGTTGGCACCTGACGTCCATGTCCTCCCCACTTCCAACTCCTAAATCTATCTCTCGACAATTGAGTTCCCCACTAGCATTTGCATTCTTTTCCTCTGAGGTTCTTTCCCACCTTCCTTGTGGTCTCTACTGTGAAGGACTTCCACTTTCTCCCTGACCACTACCACAAGTGCCTCCTCCTGCAGTCCAGGAATTTTTTAGTGGTACCAGTGGTAGATTGTGCCTCGGACCAACTACATTACCCTTCCATAGCCCACCACTCCACTCTTTCCAAGCCCATAATAGTCCATTTGTCCTTCCTCCATGGCATCTTCTCAGGTAACAGTGTCAGAGCTGGTGACCCCTGAGTGGGGGAGAAGCTCTCTGAATTCTAGCTAACTTGGCCTGGAGTCTATCAACCTTCTCTCTCAACCAAGAGAGCTGCATGCAGATGTGGCAGCACCACAGTCTCCAGAAGGTCTCTCTGAAAACAGTCATCCCACAGCCTCTGCACTGCACCACTCCCAGCATTCCCAGTTTCTAGTCTTCTTGTGTTACTTGGAAATACTTATTTACCCTTACTCTTGA
Source organism: Neoceratodus forsteri (assembly GCA_016271365.2). Lineage (NCBI taxonomy): Eukaryota > Metazoa > Chordata > Ceratodontiformes > Ceratodontidae > Neoceratodus > Neoceratodus forsteri. Next base: position 156,571,156 of record CM057458.1, on the reverse strand, counting down.
TAGGGTGTTTCTAGCAATTCCCCTTATGTTGTTTGTTATACCCCATTGCACACCTACCCTAGAAGAGGTGTTGCTCCTATTCCAGCTTTGGTCTATCCTTTTTGCTTGCACCTGACCCTTTAACCCTGAAAGGGTACACAGGGACATGTGTATACCTCCCATTTAAAGGTATACATTCCCAATTAAAACTGCATACCTTTCAAACACAGCTCTATAAATCAACAAACATAACTTTATATCTCTGAAATCATAGTATACAGTAACTCTGAAGCCTTGTGTCTATACCTGTGTAACACAGTAGCAAACCATGGGAACCACTAAACAATATGAAGCACACCAAATGCACAAACATCACTACAGTACATCATTAATTAGCCACCAACAAAACACCAGTATACCAATGAAAACTCTATAAAAGGATTAAGCCACACTACACAAATCAGATAACAGAAAAACTGCAACACATCAGAACACACACCACCCAAGGAGAGATTAAAGTTAATTGACCAACAACAGAACAAAACTACAGCCAGAAAAACAAAATTTGATATCAAGCTAATATAAACCCTCATAAGCAACATTGGAGAAGCAAGAGAACTACTCAGCATATCTACCCGAACTGGACAAGCACCTGCCTAATTTTATCTTCACATACTGGAAGCAGGGTGGAACGGAATACAAACCTTGAGCCCTTAGTGGAATACAGTACTTGGCAGCCTCGACAGTCATTTTGAGAGTGAAAACTATCCTCACTCCATAAACAGCCACAAATCCACCATCTGTAAACAGACCATCAGAACCATGCCAGCAAAACAAAAATATCTAAAAAACGAAGGGAGAGAAAACTGGCCACACCATGCAGAAACACTCACAGACACAGAAATCAACCCATTAAACATCACCAGCACCATTGGATTCCACATCCTCACAGCTTTACTGTACAGTTTAGGGGTGCTAGCTGCACAATCAAGCAGGCTTGATAGACCAATTGGCCTGTTTCTGCTGGCAGATTCGTATATTCATATGTTATTTTTCAATATTGGACTTTATTTCAAACTATGCACAGCTGAACAATATAACCTAAAATGGGGAGACTTGCAATAAGTAAAATGAAAAGTCAGAACAGGTGTTCTACCCTCAGTTTATTTCATTTAATTTTTATTAACCAGGTAAGTGCACTAGACACTCATTTGCCTGTTTTCAGACACAACCCAGGAGAAGTACAGTACAACCAAAAACAATACAGTAAGTGACAATGATAAATAAAATCATAAAAGTTATTCCCCAATATGTAGCTTCACAGCTTCATTTAAATCATTTATGTATATATTTCATTAGACTCCATCAATAGTTCTGTGTCAGTAACATATGTTCTCCTTGTTACTTTGATCCCATTATGTCATCTGCTATTTTGATTTTCACCACCTTATCTAATATAATGAAAGCTAATGTTTCAGAAACAACTTGGTCCCTTCTTCAGAGATGGTGGTCTAAGTTTTTGAAAAAATGTTCAGTATAATGTGTGATTTAAAAAATAAAATGTCAGTTATGTTATATTTATTCTTAATAGCTTACTTTTTTACTTTGTATTGAAGGAGGAACTGACCTGCTATAGCATTAAAGTGATTGGATTAATTATGTTACTTTGGTCACTGTCCGATAGTTCTGTTAATAAATGACAAAAATCTGTATAATGCATTTCTAATAAACTGTCCCTGATAAGTTTCACACTTTTAAAGAGCTTGCGTACTGCCTAAAACTGTTATTAGATTTTAAAAGCAGCCAGCCATTACCTTTTATATCTGATGCACTTTTTCTTTTCCCTTTGTTTAATTAAAAGATTGTTGACCTGATGTTGGTAGATGTGATGTGTGGAACGGCTCTTAGCCTTTCAGCTGACATTTTTTACTCTACTGCCACACACTACATCATCATCATTGTGACTTCACTGACTGTGACATCGCTGTTACTTAGGAACAGCAAGTGAGTGACTGGCACGTCATTCACCTGTGGTGCCACTCTCAGTGAGATCATAATGCTGAAGATGTGTAGTGTGGGGCAGAGATAACACTTGTCAGCTGCTAGGCTAAGAGCTGTTCCACACATCCAGCACAATATTATCACATAGAGGACTTTCTGATGAGTAAAGGGAAAAAGAAAAATACTTCAGAAATAAGTTACAACTGACTACTACTTACAATTTGCTCTATTTTCTTGTCTTCCTGATTTGGCTCCACTAGCTCTTTAAGAAATAATCACTCCATTTGGCTATGAGCTGCAAAACTGAAGATCTGGGTTGGAATCCCACAGTCCCCACTTGCATATTGTGTGACTTTGAGCAAGCCACTTAACTTCCTTCTGCTCCCAGGTCACACCTGGAAAAAGGCTTTGTCTTAGTGTGCCATTCCTGGTTAAACAGTTTTCCATTTCCCCTTTCTTGTAAAAAAAGTAATCTTACCATATACTTTGGTCAGCTTTCAATATTCTGGTATACCAGTAACCAGGAATGTGAAAACTCTTAACCTGGAGTCCCTAAGTTTAACTGCAGCTCATAATCGCCGCCATCAGCTGTGTGCTTTATATTTTGTATTTTCAAAAGTTTACCTTAAGCCGTGACGTTCTTAGAAACCAACAAGAAACAAAAAACATCAACAGACAATAGAATAGGTATAGTACCAATTTTATTTCTTTTTTAAATGATTTGTTTAGGGCCGGCCCGGTGGCGCTGAGGGTTGAGGCGCTGGACGCCACACCTCACGCCACACCGGCGACCCAGGTTTGGGAACGGACCCGGGTCGGTGGGGGTCGGCTGGGGGAGGGAGGATGGAGCGTCCCAACGGATGCTGTCCTCCCTCAGGGGTGGGATACCAGGGGTGCTAGATGCACCCGACATCCTAAGAGAGCCGGTGGAAACACGGGCTCGAAGAATCGGCGGCCCATTCACGGAGTCGGGAGGGGACGCTGTCAGGCGCTGAGAGAGACGCGCGGTCAGCACGCCCGCCTCTGATGTGTACGCCCGCTCCGCATCCCAGGGGCGGGGCTGGGGCACAGAAAACGGATAAGCCCCGCCGGTGGTCCTAGATGAAGATGGCTCCACCCAAGACCACCAATTCCAGGACAGACCCCGCTGTGCAGTTAGGAGGGAGGAGAGAAGCACTCTAGGGGCAGATCCTGGAGCAGTGGCACAGAAGGGAATGAGCAGTCCGAAGGAGTGGACACCGAGGTAGGGAGGTGGATAAATAAAGAGTAAAAAAAAAAAAAAAAAAAAAAAGATTTGTTTATTGATTATACCTCAGGAACTATAAGGAAACAGAGAAGGAGCAGGTCAGAGAACTGTACCAGTTAAAACAGAAGGAAGCAGAGAAGGCAGTCAGAATAGCAAAGGCCCAAACTAAGGAAAAGATAGCCAACTCAGTTAAGAAGGGGGATAAAACCTTTTGTAACATGGCGAAAAAGAGAAGCCTGAAATAAGGCAACATCATTGGACAAAATGCACCACATGATCAAAGTTGCAGCGGTGATTAATCACTGGTAATGCCCACTCCAGCTATTAATCATGGGGTCACCGGGTCAATCTCTATCATCACTAGCTGTCACAGCAGTAAACAGAACACACATCACGGCGAATACACAGGATCTCAATACGCTGACACATAGCCGAAGAGAGCTGTAAAAATGTAAATGACAACAACACAAGTATTCCCATGTTACAAATGCATTAATGCCCTCCAGAGTCGGCTTCTACTGGGGAATTAATGCATGGTTGGGTGGTTGTAGGCACTTGGCCAAGGCCTCGTCACAACCCCCCCAACCATGCATTAATTCCCCAGTAGAAGCCTCCTTCATCGGGCATTCATGCTTACTTATAGGTACATTAGGGAGTGAAGAAAGACAAAAGGAGGGATACTGAGGCTAAATAAAGAGGAGGGTGGGCAGGCAGAGAGGGACAGTGAAAAAGCAGGGATACTGAACAAATATTTCTGCTCATTATTCACAAAGGAAAAGGAAGTGGAGATACCTAATCCGTTCAATAGAAGCACTCTAGATAGGGGGAGGTCAATACCAGTCCTTTCACAGAAGAAAGGGTTCTGAAAGAACTCCTAAAATTGAAGGTGGACAAAGCAATGCAACCTGATGGGATTCACCCCAGAATTCTAAAAAAAACAAGGGGAGAATTAGTAAGACCACTGACTACCCTTTTTAACAAATCATGGGAGGATGGTGTGGTACCTAAGAACTAGAGAAGGGTGGATGTGATTCCCCTTCACAAAAGTGGGAGCAAGACAGAGGCAGGAAACTATAGACCTGTCAGTTTGACCTCAGTGGCAGGGAAAATGATGGAATCACTTATGAAGGAAATAATTGCTGAGTACCTAGAGGCCAGCAGGGCACAGGACACAAGGCAGCATGGATTCACAGCAGGAAGGTCATGTCAGATGAATTTAGAAACATAACATAGAAACTTGTCTCCTCCTGGAGGTCAGCTAGAAACTTTTGGGATAATATAAAGGAGCTGAATGGGAAATCCCACTCCCCAACCCCCTCTCAACTCTCCTTTAATGGAACTGTCTGCTCTGACCCCCTAGGCATTGCAGACTGCCTAAACCACACTTTTTCAGACCCGAGTTCAGTCCTGCCCAGCAACTTCTTTGACCCCACCCCAGTAGCACCCCTGCCCACTCTCCAGAGACCTCCTTTCTACCTACATAGCATCTCCATGTTGGAGGCTAGACCCCCTTCTGCAAAAAGCTGTTAGTAGTAACAACCCTAGCACCGACCTACTGGACACTAGGCTACTTCGTCTGATGATGGATGCTATCCTGGTCCCACTTACCAAGCTGCTCAACCACTCTCTGTGCCTGGGGCAGTTCCCCAGCACATGGAAAACCACCAACATCACCCCCATCCTAAAGAGCGGTGATTGAGCGACCCCGGGTAACTATCGACCTATCTCCATCCTCTCTCCACTCTCTAAGGCCCTTGAAAAAGTTGTTGCCAACCAGCTTGCTGAATACTTGGTCATGTGCAATATCCTGTGCCCTGAACAGTATGTTTTTTATGCAGGTCAGGGCACCACAACCACGCTACTTGAATTTCTCCAACTTTCTGCACTCTGCTCTTGATGTCAGAAGTCCTGCCAGTGCTGTGTTCATTGACCTCTCCAAGGCCTTTGACATGGTTTGCCATCTTCTCCTGCTTGACTCCCTCAGATGCCTTGGTTTCTCCCCCAGCCCCCTTGCAAGGTTCACCAGCTACCTCTCTGCCAGAACTCAGTGTGTAAAAACCAATAGCACCCTATCCGATACACAACCTGTCCGCTCTGGGGTTCCCCAGGGCTCCACTTTAGGCCCTCTCCTCTTCAGTCTCTACCTCAGGTCCCTCCCCTTGGCCTGACCAAGTAAGATCCTCCTCTACATGGATGACGCTGTGCTCTTCGCCTCTGACCCCAATCCCAACACAATCCAAGCCACCCTCGAACAAGCTTTTGATAGAGCTGTGCATTGGTTCACATCATGAAGGCTAGTCCTGAACCTAAAAAAGACCAAAGCTATGCTCTTCTCACATCGCCAAAGCAAAGCCAGTGGTGCCCCTCTCGTGAAACTGCCTAGCACACTAAACCCCATTGAGCAGGTTTCCTCCTACAAGTATCAGGCCATTACACCTTGATATGCCTGGGTCTTTTTAAACTGACTATGTATGTCTCTTCGCTAGTAGCATCCACTTCCACTAATCTCTTCGCTGGACTATAATGCCTTTACCTTACAGGAATAACAAACCATGTATGTTGTTGTATCTGGTATAAATTTTACTGACTTGCTACCCTATTGTTATGTATACCCTTACCAACTGTCTTTTACCTGAACCCAAATGTATTTTTACTCATCCCATCTATTGCAGGCTTACCTGTACTGTTATACTCTTGCATCTACTGTCTATTTGTCAGTATATAAATGTATTGTTACTTGACTTGTGTAATGCAGGTCTACCTTGTAAATGAGCTTGCTCAATGGTGTTTGCCTGGATAAAAAAATAATTTGATTGATTGATTGATCAGTGCATTACCTTTGATTTGGCACTCTCCTTCCATTCCCATATCAATGCCCTTTCTGCTGCCACCAATGTCAGGATTGGACTGTTATACCGCCATAGGGACTGCCTACCACAACAAGCCCTTAGATTGGCAATCACCTCCTCTGTCCTGTCGCTGATTGACCCTGGGCTGCCCCTCTATGCTGCAGCCGACAACACTGGGCTTCCAGGAATCCAGCTCTCTATAAACAAGGACTGCAGGCTAATGCGAAGAGCCCCTAGGTGCGCCCATAGTGCCTGCTGTACTCCACCACCAACTTGCTCAACCTTGAAGAAAGACTTCACTTCCAAACCTGCCTTCTTGTAAAAAAGACCTGCTAGGGCTCTCCTCCCCTGCGGTTGCCACCTCCCTGCAGCATGCCTCCCCCTCAGTCTCCACCCACAGCACTGTCAAAACCTTCCTTATTGTCCACAGGATAAGGACCTCTATGGCCCAGAGATCCTTTTGCTATCGGGCTCCCTCCTGGTTCAATTCCCTCTCAGCCAATATAGCTGACTCCACTAAGCTTGGTCCTTTCAAGGACTCCCTCAGAAGCCATCTGACAAGCACTCACTGCTGCAACTGCACATAATCCCCCACCTGCCCCTTACCTTCACCCCTAAGCTGGGTCTGCCCTGTCTACTTTTGCTGTATATACCCGGGGTCTCTTGCAACATCTGCTGACTAATGTAATAAAATATCTCTGGTTGCTACCTGACGTGGTACTCGTATACCTATATTATGACTACTGTGATCTATCTACTACCAAGCGTGTACCACCAGTGAATGTAACACTGATTGCTTTTTTTAATCTAAGTGTTATGTACTGTGCAGTTTGGTTGCTGTGATGTATTGCTCTCTTGACGAGGTGCCTTTGTAAATGAGTCTATGACTTAAAGGTCTGTAAACCGATGATCTAATAAATACAATAAAAATAAATAAACATAGAAACATAGAAGTTGAAGGCAGATAAGGACCACAAGACCCATTCAGTCTGTCCATTTCTTTTTCTACCTTATGAATGTGCCATCGGCTTTTGCTCTGTCAATGGCCTATCTATTCATACTCATCTGTATTGTTTCCTTATGCCTATCCTATGCCTGTTTAAATCCCTGCACTGTATTCATATCCACCACTTCCTGAGGTAGGCCATTCCATGCATCCACCACCCTTTCTATGAAAAAGAACTTCCTCACATTACCCCTTAATTGGCCTCTCTCTAATCTCATGCAGTGTCCTCTCATGTTGCTATTTTTCTTATATTGAAACATATTAGACTCTTTCACCTTGTTAATGCCCTTAAGGTGTTTGAATGTTTCAGTCATATCACCTCTCTCCCTCCTTTGCTCTAGGGTATACATATTGAGCTCCATTAATCTTTCCTCATATGTTTTCTGTTGCAGTCTCTGCACCATTTTGGTTGCCTTTCTCTGGACTGCCTCAATCTGGTTAATGTCCTTGTAAAGTTGTGGCCTCCAGTACTGCACATAGTACTCCAGATGGGGTCTAACCAGTGTCTTGTAAAGAGGGGTTATTACCTCCCTCTTATGACTTGTGATACCCCTACTAATACACCCCATCATCCCCCTAGCCTTACCTACTGCTTTAGTGGTCTGCTTGGATGATTTCAGATCATCTGTGATGATGATGATGCCTAAGTCTCTTTCTCCCCTTGTGACTGCCAGCAACTCCCCTCCACCCTATAGGTTGCATCAAGGTTTCTCTTCCCTATGTGCATGATCTTGTACTTCTTTGCGTTAAACCCCAGTTGTCACTCTTCCGACCATTTTGCCAGTTTATCCAGATCTCTTCTCATTCCGTCCACCCCATCTGGATCATCTACTCTGTTGGAGATCTTGGTGTCATCTGCAAACAGACAAACCTTACCCTCTAGTCCATCTGCAATGTCACTGATGAAGATATTGAAGAGGACTGGCCCCAAGACTGATCCCTGAGGTACCCCACTTGTGATTTGCATCTCTTCTGATTGTATACCGTTTACCACCACTCTCTGTTTTCTGCCTGCCAACCAGTTTGCCACCCAGTTGACCAACGTCTGACTCACCCTGAGCCTACCTAGCTTATTAATCAATCTTCTATGTGGAAAAGTATCGAATGCTTTGCTGAAGTCAAGGTAGGTGACATCAACTGCTCTCACTTGGTCCACCACTCTGGTTACCCACTCAAAGAAATCTATGATATTAGTCTGACAGGACTGTCCTGTTGTAAACCCATGTTGTCTTGGATCCTGTGCTCCTATGGATTCCAGGTGTTGCACTATCCTTGCCTTAAGGAGTGCCTCCATAATCTTGCCCACTACTGAGGTGAGACTGACTGGTCTGTAGTTTCCTGTCTCCTCCCTGCTACCATTCTTGTGGAGTGGGATCACATGAGCCCTTCTCCAGTCTTCTGGGACCTCTGCTGTGCTCAGAGGCTCACTAAACAGTTTTGATACTGGCTCTGCTAGTTCCACCCTTAGCTCCTTAAGTACCCTGGGATGTATGCCATCAGGTTCCATTGCCTTGTCCACCTTGAGCTTATTGAGCTCTTGTAGGACCCTTTCTTTTGTAAAGGGACTAGTGCACACCCCCCCCGTCCATGGTGCTGAGCTGCGGGCCCTGCCCTACCTTCTCCTCAGTAAATACTGAGCAGAAGTATATATTTACGATATATGCTTTTACATGGCCCTCCTCCTCCTCCTCACATGCCCCTTATCCCTTTGATGTTAGTAATGCCCCTTCTGACTTTCTCCTTTCACTAATGTATCTATAGAAAGTTTTGTCACCTTCTTTACTATCCGTGCTAGTGTTTCTCGGTTTGGGTCTTTGCCGCCTTACTGCCTTCCCTGCTTCCCTTAGGGAAGTTTGGTATGCCTCCCTATCTTCATCCCACTGCATTCCCTTATATTTCCTGAAGGCCAGCCTTTTGGCTCTGACCTTTTCTGCTACTGTTTTTGAGAACCAAAGTGGTTTCCTTCTTCTGTTGCACTTCCTTTTCTCTCTATCACAATGGGATGTTGTTTCAAGTATTGAATCCTTAATGCTTGCCCACTTTGCCTGTACCCCCCTCAACTGTATTTCTTCTTGCCAGGGCTAGCTTAACTATGTTGGCCAACTTATCAATGTCAGCTCCTCTGAAGTCATATATTTTTTTGCCTTGGAATGAGATGATTTAGTTCTAGTGGCCAAATTGAACCATGCCATGTGATGGTCACTGGCCCCCCAGGTGACCTTCTACCTGGAGATCTGTGATCCATTCCCTGTTAGTCAATACTAGACCTAGAATAGCCCTGTCTCTTGTGGGTTGTTGTACCAGTTGTTTAAGACCCTTCCCCTGCAGGGAATCCGCTATGTGTCTAGTTTTGGCAGATGTTCCTGCTGGTATTGATCAATCTGTGTCTGGCATGCTGAAGTCTCCCATTATCAGAACTTCCCCTTTAACTGCTATGTTTTGTATGTCTTCTAACAGTAATGTGTCTATGTCCTCCCCCTGGTCTGGAGGCCTGTAGGCAACCCCAGTTCGTACGGCTGTCCCATTTCCTGTTTCCAGGGTGACCCACAGTTCTTCTGGCTCTTATCTGTATTCTGAATTTCTGTAGCTTTGATATTTTCATTGACATAAAGGGCCACTCCACCCCCCATTTTTGCACCTCAGTCTCTTCTGAAGGGTACATAGCCAGGTACTGAAGTTTCCCAAGTGTGGTTACTGGTGAACCATGTCTCGCTAATGGCTACTATGTCCAGTTTAGCCTCTGTCATTATTGCCTGCAGGTCTGGGATCTTGTTTCCCAGACTGCGAGCATTTATGTACATCATTTTCCATTGGCCTACTTTTGGTGTGTTAGTTGTTGTGCGAGGTCTGGCATTTCCCCTCTGCATGGTATGTGGAGCCATACCTTTTTCCTTACCCGATGATGCAAATGAACTACAAACATGCTGAACTCCGGTTTGATCACTAGCTGAGGGGAGAGGGGTGTTCTTCCCATTCGATGCATCAGGTGCTGCACCCCTCTCCCCTTTTGCAACTTTAAATATTCTGCAAAGACATCAAACTTCTGCTCCAATGCACTGACTGCCTCCTTAGTCAGATGCAGTCCATCAAATTTAAAGAACTTTCGCTCCCAATACTGTTGCCAGTTACTTACAAATTTGTGTCCTTTTTCCTGGCACCAGCCTTTGAGCCACATGTATAGCTCCCCTATCTCCCCTCCTCTGACCTTCCTTCCATCTGCCCCCCTCTTCCAGACTGGCAGAATCTCAGAGAAGGAGATGCTAGATGAAATGGATGCTAGTTTGTCACCCAGCCTGGTCAGGTGTTCCTTGGTCTCTACAACTGACCGGCTGGTGAGATCATTAGTCCCTATGTGTATCAGGATGTTGATGTTTTCTCCTGCTTCCTGTACAATTTTAGCAATCCTCTCAGTGTCTCTCCACGCTGATGTACCTGGGAGACATCTGACCATTACCCCTGGCTGGATAAGTATTAACTCCCCGAATCATGGAGTCTCCTATGATCGGAAGTGTTTTGGATTTCCTTTTTGCTTTTTTTTGTTTTGGTTCTTAATTTGGGCAAGTTTTGTTGTGCAAGTTCCTGTGCTGCAGTGTCCTCTGCCCCTTTGTTTGATTTCAGAGACAGAGGCAAATACCTGTTTGTAGTTTTTATATGGTTTGAGGTGGAGATATGTTGGAGAGCTTCAATTTAATTGATTTCTTTGACTGGGTGACCAAAGTAGTAGACCAGGAAGGGGATGTGAACATGGAATACCTAGACTTTAGCAAGGCATTTGACACAGTGACACACAAAAGATTAAAAAACAAATTAGCCAGCCTAGGAGTGGGTCCCAGGGAGGTAGCCTGGGTAAAACATTGGCTGAACAACCGGATGCAGAGAGTAATAGTAAACAGAGTCCACAGTGAAGAAAGGGGCTTACTAGTGGGATAGCACATGGTTCAGTACTGAGTCCTGTCTTTTCTAATGTCTCTATAAGTAAAAACTTATAAAGACCAAATGTACCTAAATGTTCTCATTCTAATTCTATTGCCTTGTTTGTCTCAATTCTCTGTATAATCACCTACTTGTTCTAAATGTACTAACGTGGAACCTATGTAAAGAGATCTGAGATCAAATGGTTAGTCCAAGATCAGAAATAAAAAAATAATAAAAATAGAAATAAATAAGTGGCACTGTAGAGGACTGGAAAGAAAAGTATTTCTCTTTGTAGATGACACAAAGATCTGCAACAGGGTTAATACACAAGGTGGGTTGGAAAGTATGAGAAGGGACTTGGCAAGGTTGTAGGATAGGTCAAATGTATGGCAGCTTAGATACAATGCAAAGAAATGCAAGGCAATGCATTTGGGAAACAAAAACCCAGGGGAAGAGTACGCATTTGGGGTGGGGTGGGGAGGTGAGATACTGACAACAATAGAAATGGAAAAGGACCTGAGGGTAGTTATATCAGATGACCTAAAGGTGGGCAAGCAAAGTGAGAAGACCGTAAGGAGGGCTTGGTGGATACTAGGATGTATATGGAGAGGCATCACCAGTAGAAAACAGGAAGTTGTTATCCTTCTGTACAGACAGTTGGTGAGATCCCAGCTGGAGTACTGCATGCAGTACTGGAGACCCCATCTCTGCAAAGACATAGACAGGGTGGAGGCAGTCCAGAGGAGGGCAACTACAATGGTGCGGGGCCTGCACCAGTAGACATATGAACAGAGAGACTAAAGGACCTTAATATGTATACCCTCAAGGAAAGGAGGGAGAGGGGGACATGATAGAAACTTTTAAGTACCTCAAGGGAATCAACAAAATCCAAGAGGGTAGCATCTTTCAGAAAAAGAGATATACAAGAACAAGGGGGCACAATTTGAAGATAGAGGGGGGACGGCTCAGAGGCAATGTGAGGAAGCATTTTTTCACAGAGAGGGTTGTGGATGCGTGAAACTGCCTTCTTGAGGAAGTCGTGGAGTGCAATACAGTGGGGGAATTCAAGAATGCATGGGACCGACATAAGACAATTCTAGTGGGTGGTAGGAGGAAGCAGGCTGTTGGTTAGCTAGGATCTGCAGTTTATCCATTAGGTAGGGAAATGGGCAGACTAGGTGGGCCAAGCGGTCCTTATCTGCCATCAAATTCTATGTCTTGATGTTTCTACGATTAACAATTATTTTGTTTTACAAGTACAAAGAAATACAATTTGTTCCATCAAAAAGGCAATATGACTAATGCAATTCCAACTAACAAAAAGACCACCTTGTCAGAATTAAAAGCTATCAAGTCACACTTTATTTAAAGTGTCAGCTTCAGTGTAACTGTGGGGTAGGCAATCATTAGCTCAGTTTACACGGTCACATTTGTACTGGAACATCCTGATCGCTCAGGTTGCTCCAGTTCAAATGTGACCATGTGGACACATACCCAATCGTGGTAAGCCACTCATTAAGCTGGTCCCATATTCCCTGTCAAGCTGGGAATGCTGACCAGAGTTAGTGACTTGCAGCAGATTAAACTGCTGTGTGGACTGTCTGTGCCATCACAACCCATCCTCTCTGGCGCGTGCACAGCTGAGGCGATGGAGACTCATGCATGGAGAGTCTCTGTTTTCAGTAAGTGCTCATGTAAACATTTCTTGCACAAAATGACTGTCCACTAAGTGCAGCAAGGTAGCTGCTTTTAAAAACTTAGGGTTGCAAGTAATGTGAATGTCCACAGAAATGGGCAGGCATTGCTTTCAGACATGTGCATTGGCATGCACACTTACTGTACATCACACTGTATGGTGGCAAGCAGTGGTCTGGCCCCCCGATGCATGGCCCCTCACAAGTGCAGACTATAGTGGTGCAGAGAGGGTTCATGTGGACAGGCAGAGTCCGACTTGCAGGTGGTTGGGATCACACGGCTGTGGTCAGAATTTGTAGTGCTGCTGCTGTACAAACACATGCACTTAATTACATGCAACAAAGGGTAATTACACTGTAATTACATGTAAGTTGCATGTAACTGCTTTTCAGTTGCAATGCAGTTACAGTGTAGTTAAGGAAAATCAAAGTGTTACTGCTATCATTATTGTTACATCAAGGCTGAGTAATAAATTATTCTACCACATTGTCTCTTGCTGTGTCACATCTTCCTTCTGTACAGTTTAAAGTAAATTACTTTCTATACTACTGTTTTCACTTCTCTAGTTGTCTGAGAATGTGAAAGTCACCAGGTTCTTTTTCCCTCCAAAGCCAAATAACTTCTGTCTACATCTAAGGATTCACATCTGTTTTATGTGCCATAAGCCGGATGAGCCAACTATTCCACTAGTTAGTGAAGGCAGCTTGGTTTTGAGGCTGAAAACAAAGTCCCACTGTTAGTTTTTTCATTTTATATATTAACATTAGTATATCCTCTCTATCATGCTGGTCACTTTGATTTGACTTCAGCCATCTCCACGTCAGTGCCTTTTTTTGTGGCGATTAACCAGACCCTAACCATTTTTTGCATAGTTGTTTTTTCATGTGAAGGGAACATAATATAGAATAGGACAGCTTGAATTGGTAACTCTTTATAAGCTGGAATAAGTTAATTTAACACAGTTACCAGCAACTCCCAAAAAGGTGTAATAACTTCACAGCCTCAGGAAATATAAATATGTGTGGTGGGAGAAAATCTGCAGCCTCTCTAGCAAGAGGCCATGGATTAGGAATCACATTTTGCAGTAATATGTGGCATGAAGAAAAACCTCACTATGGTCTTCAAACCAAACTCCTTCTACTGGACGCTACAGTAGATTAATTTCTGTCTTGCTTAGAACAGGGTTGACACCAGTCTATTTACAGAAGAAAGACTCCTGAAAGAACTCCTAAAACTCAAGGTGGACAAAGCAATGGGGTCTGACAGGATTCACCCCAGAATCCTAAAAGAACTAAGGGAGGACCTAGTGACACCACTGACCACACTTTTTAACAAATTATGGGAGGATGGGGTGGTACCTGAGGACTGGAGGAGGGCAGATGTGATTCCCCTTCACAAAAGTGAGAGCAAGGTAGAAGCAGGAAACTACAGACCTGTAAGTTTGACCTCAGTGGTAGGGAAAATGATGGAAACACTTCTGAAAGAAAGAATTGCTGAGTACCTAGAGGCCAGCAGGGCACAGGACCAAAAGCAGCATGGATTTACAGCAGGAAGGTCATGTCAGACGAATCTAATAGATTTCTTTGACTGGGTGACCAAAGTAATAGACCAGGGAGGGGCTGTGGACATGTCCTACCTAGACTTTAGCAAGGCATTTGACACAGTCCTGCACAAAAGATTGATAATCCAGTTAGTCAGCCTGGGAGTGGGTCCCAGGGTGGTAGCTTGGGTTCAAACTGGCTGTACAAAAGGACACAGAAGGTAATAGTGAATGGAACACATTCCGAAGAAAGGGGGGTCACTAGTGGAGTGCCTCAGGGCTCAGTAATAGGTCCAGTCCTCTTTAACATCTTTATAGGTGACATTGCAGAGGGTCTGGAAGGAAAGGTATGCCTCTTTGCAGATGACACGAAGATCTGTAACAGAGTTGATACACAAGGGGGGTAGAAAGGATGAGAAGGACTTGGCAGTTGGAGGAATGGTCAGACATTTGGCAACTTAGATTCAATGCAAAGAAGTGCAAAGTAATGCACCTGGGAAACAAAAACCCAGGAGAAGAGTACACAATAGCAGGGGAGGTACTAACAACAACAAAAATGGAAAGGGACCTGGGGGTAGTCATATCAGATGATCTAAAGGTGGGTAAGCAATGTGAGAAGTCAGTAAGGAGAGCCAGGAGGATACTGGGATGCATAGGAAGGGGCATCACAAGTAGAACAAGCATTTGTCAATGCCGAATGTTTGCTTGCTGGCATTGGCAGTGGTAGTGTATAAGTTACAGAGCTGTGTAATAGAAATGGCAGTTAAGTATTGAACTGAAGCCAACCCCACCACCACCCTGCAGAGAGTGACAGGCATTGGGGTGCTTGGGTTGTCAGGCATAACAGCCACCATTTCCACCACACCCCACCCTGCAGACACTGACAAGTGTCACGATGTTCCTTGGGGTCTTTGATCTTATGCACCCCATTTCATTAGGAAATACAGTGAGATGGGTGCATATAGAGAATGGGTGAACTTTAGGGTCAAGAGTCCAAGGCATACCTGATGCCTCACTGGCTGCAGGGTGGAATGGTATGAGCCTTACAGGCAAGAATCCCAAGTCACATCCTGATGCCTGTCATTCTCTGGGGTTGGGCGTTGTGGTTTGAAACCCTAATACCTCAAGGCATTAGATTTGGTATTTCACTCCAAATTTTCAACATGTTTTTTTGTGACCCCACCTCATGAACAGGGGGAATATCAGTTTGTTAGCTGAAAGCTGCTTATGCACAGCAACTATGGCATTTAGCACCACAGGTGCAAAAACATTCCGAACAGGATGTAAAAAATGACAGCTGTACTGTTCATGGGGAGGTGTAAAAAATGGCAATGTTGCAAATCTGCAGTAAAAAAATATTTTAAAAAATGGTGAAGTCACGAAAGTACATAGAAACTGGTACGCACACCCATAATATAATTAGGTTTGGGATTTTTACACAGATTGTCAACTCAGGCATTTTGGTGCCTCGATCATGAACAGTGTCACTGTGATTTCTTTATCTGTGCTGAACAATGATTTCCCACAGCGACCATGCATCTCTGCACTGAAAGTGTGAAACACACTTCAGCCATGTTGTGAAAATGACAACTGTACTGTTCATAAGGAAGTGTGGAAAATACCACTGAGTGAAAATCTGGACTGAAAATATTACAAAGTCATGAACTTATGAGGGTGCGGGAAACTGTGCAATGCTCACTGTGAATACATTCATTTTATGGACTTTGTCACCAAATTTCAACGAGCCATTTTAAGACCTCTGCTCATGAACAGTGTAACTGTGATTTTCTTAATCTGTCCTAAACATTGCTTTCGCACAACAACAGCACCATTGTGTGCTACATGTGCGAAAACACATTTTGGGCAACATATGAAAAATGGCAGCTGTACTGTTCATAAGGAAGTGTAATAAAATGGCAATGTTGAAAATCTGGAGTGAAAATATTAAATTTGCAAACTTACGAGCATGCATAGGAACTGCGCAACGCATGCTCATAAAACAGTCATTTTAATAATAATAATAATAATAATAAACGTTATTTATCTGCGCCTTTCTAAAACTAAGGCGCATTACAATAAATTACAAATAAGAACATTCTAAAACTATATAATACTTTATATAGCTAAAATTAACAACGGGCAATTAAAATACATCAACATTAACTGAGAATGCCTTGTTCCACAAAAAGGACTTTAAGCCCTTTTTGAAACCCTCCACCGTCATGCATTCTCGAATCCAATGTGGTAGAGAATTCCAGAGGGTAGGTGCCACAAACATAAAAGCATGGGCACCAGAAGATTTTAAACTAACCCTCGGGATCTCTAGCAACCCCTCGTTGGTGGAGCAGAGTGGACGCATTGGTTGGTAAGGCATCAGGAGCTCTTTCAGGTAGTCAGGGCCCAACCCATGTAGGGCTTTATAAGTCAAAAGAACTACTTTGAAGGTGATCCGCCACTGAATCGGCAGCCAGTGCAGATCTCGGAGCACCAGTGTGATATGCGAGGAACAAGAAGTCCCCGTTAACAACCAGGCAGCTGAATTAAGCACTAGCTGCAAGCGGCCGATATCTACCCCAGACAGCCCAAAGTAAAGGGAATTGCAGTAGTCCAGGTGAGAGGTCACAAAGGCGTGGATCAGCGTAGGTAGGGCGCCAGATGGAACAAGGTGCTTTATCCTGGCGATGTTCCTAAGATGGTAAAAGGATGTCTTAATGACTGCTGACACTTGCGCACGCAGAGTCAGCTGATCGTCCAGAATCACCCCCAGATCTCGCACCCTTTCAGAGGTTGGGAGCTCCACATCTCCCAAGAATAGTCCGGAGGCTAAGCATCCGCCCAACCCCTTAATCTGGCGACCGGGATCCACAACCAACACCTCAGTCTTCCCAGAGTTCAACTTCAGCCAGCTGGACCTCATCCAATCCTGGATCTCCCTGAGACAGCTGTTAAACACTGAGAGAGCTCTATTCTGGTCAGGTACAAAAGATAGATAGAGCTGGGTGTCATCGGCATAGCAATGAAACTCCAGCCCATATCTTCTTACAATGTCTCCGGGGAAGCACGCATAACAAAACAACATGGGAGAAAGCACAGAGCCCTGAGGCACCCCACAGGTCAGGGCAGTAGGCTCAGAAGAAAAAATCCCGATACCACTCTCTGAGTTCTACCTGTGAGGAAGGAGGTAAACCATCTGAGGACCAAACCCGACAGCCCACAGATGTATCTCAGGCGCTTAAGCAACACCCCATGGTCTATGATGTCAAAAGCTGCTGACAGGTCCAAAAGGACCAAAATGGACCATTTTTTCTGGTCTCTCACCATCAAGAGATCATTGAGGACCCTAACCAGCGCAGTCTCAGTGCTGTGTTTCTTACAGAAACCTGATTGAAGAGGATCGTAGATATTATGGACGGTAAGATGGTTGTCTAACTGGGCAGCTACCACTTTCTCGATAACCTTCCCAACAAAGGGGAGGTTCGAGATAGGTCTGTAGTTTGCCAGGGAGTCGGGGTCCAAAGATGTCTTTTTCAACACTGGTGTCACTACCGCCTCCTTCAGGGAGTGGGGATATTCACCAGTGTCCAGGGAACACCCGACTATCCTGGTAAGAACTGGGGATCAGGCCTGTGTGACCTGGGTCTAAACTACAGCTAGTGGTGCGTATACCAAGGACAATCCTCATAATATCCTCGATTTCCGGCCTTGAGAAGGAACTCCAGGTGGACAAGGTGCTTGCAACCAAAGGCTGGTCCACGGCAACTCCCATGGAGGAGGCGGCGCAAATCTCGGCCCTGATGTCGGCCACCTTATCAGCAAAGAATCGAGCAAACTCCTCACACTGTAACTGTGAAAAAGCTCAACGGATCTGCAGACAGGCTGGGTTGCACAGCCTGTCCACAGTTCGGAAGAGCTGAGCTGGTCGATTCTGAGCAGCAGCAATTTCTCCGGACAGGAACACTGCCTTCTTATGAGTAATTGCTGACTGGTAGAGTTTATAATGCTCTAGAAGTCTAATATGGTCGGCATCAGAGCCGGACTTCCGCCAGCCTCTCTCCAACCTGCTATCAGATCTCCGCAACTCCCTCAGATCCTGGTCAAACCATGGGGATCGGGGGCGAAGGGAGAGAGGTCGCACATGGGTGGGAGCAATTAAATCCAGAGCAGAGGTGACAGCCTTATTATAGGCCTGCACCATTTCTTCTGGATTCATGCTCAACCCAGGAAACTCTGCTAGGTCAAGAACCGCAGTTAGACCAATGGGCGTAACATCCTGTAAAGGGCGGTACTTGACCATCTCCACAGGGGTAGGTCTACGCAAGGGGGTGCCAAAATTGAATCTCACCGTGTAGTGGTCGGACCAACCGACTGGTTCCACCCCCACCTCAGAGGCCTCCAACCCCAGCAGGAAGACCAGATCGAGTGAGTGGCCGTATGTAGGAGTGGCAGAGGTAACTACCAGTAAGAGGCCCAATGAACACATCAATTGGAGGAAGTGTTGACCAAACAGCAGAGTTCATCATCGATCCAGGCATTGAAATCACCCAGCACCATCAACCTGGGTGACTCAAATACCTGGTCAATGACGAAATCCGCCACTTCCTTTAAGAAAGTCTTCTCATCACCGGGTGGACGATAGATGAGGACCATTCTATAACCTCCACCTGCCACCACGACATTCTCAAAAGATCTGGTCTCCTCCACTGGAACACTGGTGAGGTCAAATTCAGTCTTAAAACAGACTGCAACCCCCCCCACCCCTGCAATCCAATCTCGGGTGGTGAATCACCGAATACCCAGCCGGAATAGCTGCCTCAAAAACTGGGCCTGCATTACTATCCAGCCAGGTTTCGGTAATGCAAGTCAGGTCCGCCGTACCTACCAAGTCCACAATAATGGCAGTCTTGTTCACAATGGACCTGGCATTGCACAACACCGCCTGAGTTGGATAGGACTCCTGGGAAACCCCAACCATCTGCCCACCGTTCACAAGAAGGGTGGTGCCCTTGGGTATGGGGACCAACCAGGAGGGACCCGCCGTCACTCCATTTCACCCAGGCATCTTCTGACTTAACCGCCGCGACCAACCCCTCCTTCATCCCCGCTGTTCACACCACCCCACCGAATCCTTCCATGCACAATCCCAATGACCTACAGCGTTGGTATACAGAAAAGGACGGGGTAAAAAGGCAGAAGGCATGAAGGGCGTGGATGAATAATGCATGACGGGGGGGGTACGACAAAAATAAATATCGTCGTCTGTAAAAAGCGGGCTAGAAACCAGGAATCTCAATACTCCCAAGGAATCCCACTAGAAAAATAAAATTAAAACTTAAAAACACAAAACTTAACTAAAAAATTAAACAGTCAAATTATCCAAAAACATACAATAGTAATACAATTACATATATAAAATCAATCTTTTAACACAGTGGAGCTCCCACCATCCACTGTAAGAGTAACCAGATGTAGAGGCATGTACTCTCACTCCATGCATCCAAAAAAATAAAGCCAAAATACAAAAACAAAAACCTAAAAGAAAACAAAAAAACCCACCCCCAGTTCAAACCCCTCCAGGGAGCTCTCACCACTCTAGAAGGGTCAGTGCAGGCAGAAAAGATTCCAGGAGTGGAGCAAAGTCTGCAGATCCCAGAGGGAAATAGTTTCAGCAATAAAGTCCATAATCCCACATGGGCTGTCACCACCAGTATGAAATAACGGATCCAATTATTCCTGCTGTTGGAACCACTTCACAATACTTCCTCCTATGGAGCAGGTTCAGGGCCACAAAATGAGTCTTAGGCTTTCAATATTCGTACCATCGAAAAGGGGAAATGACAAGCCACAAGAAGATTCAGGAATTCACCGCATGAACGTCGCCCACAAAACGGACCTTACCGCTCCCAGGTCGGCTCTCCAGCCGAACTGGAGCGGGTCAGAAGAGCCGGAGATGCTGCCGCCAAACAGCAGCAGCCATCCAGCCCACCACCTTCTAGGGGCAGATATTCAATACGGCCCCAAAATCTGGCAAAGAACTTCTCAGTGGTCAACGACTTGCCACCTGGATTCTTCCTTTACCTCTGGATAACATAAGGAAAAACAGCACCACATCGATGTTGAACAGTCCCCTTTCACACTCCAGTGGCACGAAACACCGCAATCTCCTCCACTCAGACGCCAAGAAGGATTAATCCAAGTCCTTGATGCCAGTTCGTACACATCTCTCAGCAGTCCAGAAAGTCAAATCCTCAGCCTCACAAGCAGGAGCCCGACAGTCCCAAAGGTAATGCGAGAAAGATTTTCCTGGCTGCACTGTCGGGGACGGAGAGCCACAGCCAACAAACCAAATAAACTCGAAACCCAAAACAGAAATAAATGAAAAAACTAATGAACTAATAAACTGATAAAATTCTAAGCTAGATAAAACTAACAAAATTACAATGGGTTTTCCCCGGGGCAGCGTTAACACACTCGGAGATTGCGGCACAGCACTGCCGCCATCTTGCCCCCTGAATTTTTTAACCAAATTTTCAACATAGCCATTTTAAGACCTCTGCTCATGAACAGTGTCACTGTGATTTTCTTAATTTGTCCCGTACATTGATTTCGCACACCGACTGCGCCACTGTGAGCTACATGTGCGGAAACACATTTTGGGCAAGATGTGAAAAATGGCAACTGTACTGCTCATAAGGAGGTGTGGTAAAATGACAATGTACCTGGTAATCTTTCCCACCAACATTGTATTATCATCCTGTCGAGTGAGTACCAGAACACCTCTGGAAATGAGCTACAGTATTTTGAGTCAGGTGGCCTTTCTGGTAAAACTCTTTCAATAAATAAACTACAACAGTAATGGTGGAGGAGAGTTAATTATAAATTTCAGGTTGGACCTTCTGTTGGAGGGGGGGGCACAGATGTTGAAATTCCTGTTGATAGGGAGTGGGAAGCCCTCAAGTCCCTCAGAACGGAGGAGGCACTGGGTCCAGATGGGCTTCATCCCAGGGTGCTAAGGGAATTGACCGATGTCCTGGCTGCACCCCTGGCTGACCTATTCAACTGTTTCCTTCAAATGGGGAGGGTGCCTCAGGATTGGAGGATATTCTATCCACAAGGGCAGCTCATGAAAGGAGCCACAGAACTACAGGCCTGTCAGTCTGATGTCAGTGGTAGGCAAACTGATGGAGACCATCTTAAAGGAAAGGCTGGGGATGTTTCTGAGGGCTCAGGGCTACCTGGATGATTGCCAGCATGGCTTTGTTCAGGGCAGGTCATGTCAGACCAACCTTTTGGAGTTCTACGATTGGGTGACGAAGGCACTGGACCAGGGCAGGCTGGTGGATGTCATCTTTCTGGACTTTAGCGTAGCGTTTGATTCTGTGCCATATCCTGGACTGATGGATAAACTGGGGGAAATGGAGGTGGGGGAACAGACGGTCAGGTGGATAGGGAACTGCCTAGCTGGGCATTTTCAGAAGTGGTGGTTGGAGGGGTGATTTCATCTCCTAGGTGGGTCATTAGTGGGTCCCACAGGGATTGGTACTGGGCCTGCTGCTGTTTAAATCTTACATCTCAGGCATCAGGAATGGTATCAGGAGTGAGATGAGCCTCTTTGCTGATGACTTGAAGCTAGGGGAAGTGGTGGATGGGGAGGAAGGTAGAGTAGCCCTACAAGGGGACCTGGAGGCTCTGTAGAGGTGGTCATGCACCTGGAAACTGAGGTTTATTATGGAGAAATGCAGGGTTCTCCACCTAGGGCTCAAGAACCCAGCTCATGTGTACACCTTGGGAGGGAAGACACTGCAGGCTTCAAGTGGGGAGAAGGACCAAGGGGTGGTTGTGGATGCCAAAATGAACAACTCTGAGCAGTGCAGGAGGGCTGCGGCCAAAGCAAATAAAATGATGGGGTGCATCACCAGGGAGAACCTCAAGAATCTGGGAGGTGATTCTCCCTCTGTATAATTGTCTGGTTAGATCGCACCTTGACTACTGTGTGCAGTTTTGGTGTCTGTACCTGAAAAAGGACATTGCACTCCTAGAGAGCGTCCAGAGGAAGGTGACCAGGATGATACAGGGTCTGGGGAAGCGGTCCTATGAAGGGAGACTTGGGGAGCTCAACATGTACTCCCTGGAGGAGAGATGGGATAGAAGGGATATGATTGAGGTTTTTAAATACCTCAAGGGGGTAAATAAGTAAGACTAGATAGGGTATTTTAGCTGACAGAGGCCGGGGCCACCAGGGAGCACCAACTGAGGCTGGTTGGAGGAAGACTCAGGGGTGAGACAAGGAAACAATACTTCACTGAGAGGGTGGTGGAACCATGGAATGTCCTGTGCTGTAGAGGGGGGGGATTCAAGCGAGGCTGGGACAGGCATAGGGGAAGGTGAAACTGAGTAGTGCCAAAATGGAGGGAACTTCAGTCTGGATTGTGGGGCTTCACTGGGAGGCGAGAAGCAGCAACAGTGCCCTTAGAGGGTACTGATCTCAAGCAGACATGATAGACCATGGGGCCTACTCTGCTAGTATTTTAGTATGTTAGTATGACATTTTAAGATGAGTCACTGTTTGTAGTCCTCCATCACTCCTCTAAAGTTATTTGTAATGTTAGAAACATTTTTAAAAGTGATAGGAACTATTTTATGCTGTTAAACACCCTATTTTTCCATGTTAGTTATGTATAACTGATAGCTTGAAATGTTTTGATAAATTTTTGATAAATTACCTAAGTGTGTGGTGTCCTTGTAGGAGGGTGTGGGAATAGACAACACCTGACACAGTGTAAAAGTGTACAACGCACAAATCTCTTGCTTGATATTTATTTGTTTCCTTCTTTTGTTTAGGTTTCAGAAAAAGATTTATTCTTAACTCAGAATAAAATATACAAATAACCAAAATAATAAATTGAAAAATAAGAACTATTAGCTCTCCCGAGCTCCAGCAGTGTTCTCCCCAACAATGCTGACACAGAGTGGAACAAGCATTTGTCAGTGCCAAATGTTGCTTGCTTATATGTGCTGTTTAGGTATTTGAAACTGAAAGTACCATGCCCAAGAACTGTCATGCCCCCCCCCCCAAGACATCCACTGTGTCTTTCTATTCAGTATTCACAGAAGAGGGGAGGGAAAGGGCCACAGCAGTACAGCAGTTGCAAAGGGTGAAGAGGTGGACAATAGTCCATTCACAGGCAGAAGATCATGCATGAGGTGACTAAATTGAAGGTGGACAAAGCGATGAGACCAGATGGCATACACCCAAGGATATTAAAAGAACTGTGAAGAGTGATAGCAGTACCTCTGGCAGCCATGTTCACTGAGTCATTCAACACAGGGGTGGTACCAGAGAATTGGAGGAGGGCACATGTGGTCCCTCTATACAAATCCAGCAGTAGGGAGGAAACTATAGGCCGGTCAGCCTCACTTCAGTAGAGGGGAAGATCACAGAGACATTGCTTAAAGAAAGGATAGTGGGGCATCTAGAAGCCATTGGAGCCCAGGACCATAGGCAACATAGATTCACAGAGGGGAGGCCATGTCAGGCTGTTTCTGGCAGAACAGGACTGGTTGCAGAGCAAGAAACAGAAGTCCATAACTACAGATTTTTTGCTAATTAATCACTTCTGTCTCAGCAGGAGTAGTACCTGTTTGGATTAAGCAAACATATACTTTATTAGAGGAAGGGGGTCTCATTTAAGTAAAATAAAAAGGTGTTTTTCCTGAGGAAGGGGGCAGTATCAGCTTAATTTACTGAGAGCAGAGAGTGAATCTAATTGGGGGTGTGGCTTAGCAGCTTAGGTGTACAAAAGCACCTGTCTCTAATTACAGCTTCTGTCTGTTTCTGGCAGAAGAGAACCTGTTGCGGAGCAAGAAACGGAAGTCCAGCACTACAGATGTTTTACTAATTGCCCTACCTCCCACTCAAAGCCAGTTCTAGTTTTATAGCCACTGAATTTGACTGACAACAGGAACTTCCTGTTTGGCGGTATGAATGAAAGGATCACTGAGACACATTAGTTTCAGCAACCTTGAAAGAACCCCAAAAATCCAAGCACGGAGGAAGACTACAGAAAGTTCCTCTCCCAGAACAGGAAGGGTAAGAGTTGTAAGGGCACATAGGCAGTAGGAAAGTAAGTGTAAAATACATAGAGGGTGGAGACAATAAGCATACAAAGCAACAGGAGAGGGACACAAAATAAGTCAAGATGGGAGTGGTGCAGTGCGGTGGCTGTGGAGCAGCAGTGTTCTGGGAGACATTCTGGAGGCTGCGATGCTGCCCTGCTTGCAGACACCTCTCTGGTCTGAGGAAGGAGGTTGCCCATCTCCAGGCTGACCTGACTAGGATTCATGAAACCTCTTCCTCCACCCAGGGACCACCAGGGCCACCACCCTTACCTCAGAGGTTGCCAAGAAACAGGAGCAGTTGGACCAAGTTGGGCTCAGGGAGGGAGAGGCTGGTGGAACAGAGGTATATCCCTCCAGCTGTAGCTCTCCACAATTCATATGCTGTTCTGGCAAAGAGTGGTTCTTCTATGGAGGCACCTGCAGTGGAGACCAAGGAGGATGCTGGGAACCTCCACAAAGGAAACTCACAGGAGGGTGGCAAGAGACCCACAGGGAAAGAAACAACTCCTGGTGGGACTCAATCATCAGGGGGTAGACGTGGGGAGGAAGGGATAGAGAGGTAAGGTGTGCCTGCCTGGAGCCGCATGGCTTGAGGGACAGGAGCAATCTTCAGGATCAAGGGAGCAACTGCACGAGGGAGGGAGCTGGATGTCATTGTCCACCTAGGGACAAACGACCTGGCTGTAAATGGGATCAGAGTGGTGCAAGAGGAGTTTGTGGAGTTGAGGAGGGCCTTAGACAAGTAGCATGTACGTAACCTTCTGGAGGTGCTGCCTGTCTTATGGCAAGGATGATGTTAGGGTATTCCGCACCATGGGATTCAATGAATGGTTGAAAACTGGTGTGGAGCTTAGGTTTTGGCTTCATTGGGGACTGGGAGCCACTGAGAGATGCAGGCTTATATTGGTGCTATGGTCTGTATCTGTCCGGGGGATCCAGGATCCTAGGTGGCAGGTTTAAATGCTTCATGGGCAAGTATTTAAACTAGCTAAGGGGGAAGGCACTGAAAAGAAGCAGGTAAATCCTAGCCCCCCCAAAAAATCAGGGTAGTTAGTGAGGCAAACACTAAGATAGAGTAGTCGATAGGGAGAAGGGCAGGGGTAAATGGAGAAAAAGACAAAGGCAGTAAGGACAGGGATGGGGCAAAAAGAAATAAAGCCATAAAAAAATGGAAAGTAATGAGTACCAATGCTGTAGTCTAAGTAAAAAGCTCCCCAAAATGGTGGCATTGATGGAAGGAGGATGCCTGGATATTGTGGCAGTCTCAGAAACATGGTACACAGAGAACTATGACTGGAATGTCAACATACCAGGGTGCAAAATCTACAGGAGTGACAGGGTGGGTAAAAGAGGAGGGGGAGTAGCCTCTATATAATGGAAGGGATTAAAGCAACAGAACTAAAGAGTAAACACAGTTGATAAGTCACTATGGGTCACCCTGGAGACAGAAATGGCACCATAATCCACATGGGGGTTATGTACAGACCCCATCTCAGGGAGGAAATGGACAAGGAAATGATAGAAGGCATCCTTAAAATGGCAGAAAAAGGGAGATATTGTTTATGGGGACCTGAATATGCAGATGTTAACTGAGTACCTTGCTGCAGGCACATCCAAGAGTAGGGTCATTCTTGACGCCTGGGGGCATGCCTCAGACAGCTAGTGTTGGAACCCACTCGAAGGAGCAGTCTTAGACCTGGTACTCTCAAATGGGGAAGAAGAAAGGATCTCAGATTTAGAAGTGGGGAAGCTATCTGGGAACAAGTGACCACCAAACAGTGTGGTTCACAATAAACACAGCCATAGAGTCAAGTCATACAAAAACAAGAGTATTGGACTTTAGGAAGGCTGACTTTGGGAAAATGAGGGAGTGTGTTAGAAAAGCACTAGCAAATGGGCAAGAAGGAGGGTGGAAGAACAATGGGAATAATCAAAACAGCCATCACAGAGGCAACAAGCTCTTGTGTGAAGCAAATTAATAAAACAAAATGAAGAAAAAAAAATTATGGTTCTCAAAAGAGGTGGCAGGGACGGTTAAGGAGAAAAGGATAGCATTCAGGAAATATAAGGAAACACAGAAGGAGCAGGACAGAGAACTTTATCAGTTAAAGCAGAAGGATGCAGGGAATGCAGTCAGAATAGCAAAGGCACAAACTGAGGAAAAGATAGCCAACTCTGTTAAGAAGGGGGGATAAAACATTTTATAGGTATGTTAGGGAGCAAAGAAAGACCAAGGGAGGAATACAGAGACTTAATAAAGGGGAGGGAATATGGGGAGAGGGTGACAGTGAAAAAGTAGGGATACTGAACAAATATTTCTGCTCAGTATTCATAACAGAGGAGGAGGGGGAGGTGCCTAAACCAAACAAGGGAGACACTCTGAATAGGGGGGTCGATACCAGTCCATTCACAGAAGAAAGAGTTTTGAAAGAACTCTTGAAACTGAGGGTGGACAAAGCAATGGGGGCCTGATGGGATTCACCCAAGAATACTAAAAGAACTAAGGGTAGAACTACAGTAGTAACACCACTGCCTACTCTCTTTAACAAATCATGGGAGGATGGAGTGGTACCTGAGGACTGGAGGAGGGCAAATGTGATTCCACTTCACAGAAATGGGAGCAGGGCAGAGGCAGGAAACTACAGACCAGTTAGTTTGATTTCAGTGGTAGGGAAAATGATAGAATCACTTCTGAAGGAAAGAATTGTTGAGTACCTAGAGGCCAGTGGGGCACAGGACCCAAGGCAGCATGGTTTCACAGCAGGAAGGTCATGTCAGATGAACCTAATAGATTTCTTTGACTGGGTGACCAAAGTAGTAGACCAGGAGGGCTGTGGATATGGCCTACCTAGATTTTAGCAAGACATTCACATAGTCTCACACAAAGATTAATATACAAGTTAGCCAGCCTTGGAGTGGGTCCCAAGGTGGTAGCCTGATAAAAAACTGGCTGGACAACAGGATGCAAAGAGTAATAGTAAACGGAGTCCACAGTGAAGAAAGGAGGGTAACTAGCAGCGTGCGCAGGGTTCGGTACTGGGACCAGTCCTCTTAATATCTTTATAAGTGACATTGAGAGCACCTGGAAGGAAAGTATGCCTCTTGCAGATGACACAAAGATCTGCAACAGGTTGATACACAAGGAGGTGGAAAGAATGAAAAGGACTTGGCAAGGTTGGAGGAATGGTCAAATACGTGGCAGCTCAGATTCAATGCAAAGAAGTGCAAGGTAATGCATCTGGGAAACAAAAACCCTGGGGAAGCGTACACAATGGGGGGGTGAGTTAATAACAATAACAAAAATTGAAAGAGACCTAGGAGTAATTATATCAGATGACCTTAAGGTGGGCAAGCAATTTGAGAAGGCAGTAAGGAGGGCTGGGGGGATACTTGGATGTATAGGGAGAGGCATCAACAGTAGAAAACAGGAAGTTGTTATCCCGCTCTACAGACAGTTAGTGAGACCCCATCTGGAGTACTGTGTGCAATTCTGGAGACCCCATCTCCACAAAGACATAGACAGAGTGGAGGCTGTTCAGAGGAGGGCAACCAAAATGGTGCAAGGTCTGCACCAAATGACATATGAGGAGAAACTAAAGCAGCTTAATATGTATACCCTTGAGGAAAGGAGGGAGAGTGGGGACATGATAGAAATGTTCAAGTATCTCAAGGGAATTAACAAGGTACAAAAGAGTAGTATCTTTCAGAAGAGGAGATGTGCAAGAACAAGGGGGCACAATTTGAAGGTAGAGGGGGGATGGCTCAGAGGTAATGTTAGAAAGTATTTTTTCACAGAGTGAGTTGTGGATGCATGGAACAGCCTTCTTGAGGAGGTTGTGGAGTCAGGAACAGTGGGAGAATTCAAGAATGCATGGGACAGGTATAAGGCAATTCTAGTGGGGGCAGGAGGAAGTAGGCTGTTGATTAACTAGAATCTGCAGCTTATCCATCAGGTAGGGATATGGGCAGACTAGGTGAGCCAAGCAGTCCTTATCTGTCATCAAATTCTATGTTTCTATGTTTCTATGTTAAATCTGGTTGATCTCTTTCAGTGGGTGACAAAGGAAGTAAATCAGGGTGGTGCAGCGGACAACACTAACCGTGATTTAAGTAAAGCCTTTGTCACTGTCCCATATAGGAGGCTGATAAACTAGCTCAGTAGGCTGGGTATGGGGAAAGGGTGGTAAGTGGGTTAGAAATTGGCTAACAGACAGGAGGCAGAGAGTGGTGGTAAATGGGTGTAGTCTGGGAAAGGTGACCAGTGGAGTGCCGCAAGTATTGGTCCGGGCCAGTCCTGTTCAATGTCTTCATTAGTGACATTGCAGAAGGGCTGAAGGAAAGATCTGCTTGTTTGCAGATGACACCAAGATCTATAACACAGTGGATACCCAGAGGGGTAGAGAAATGAGAAGGGACCTGGGGAGCTTGAAAAATGGTCTGAGGACTGGCAACTGAAGTTTAATTCAAAAAGTATAAAATTATGCACCTGGGACACAGAAACCCTGGGGAAATATACAGGATGGGGGTGGAGTTGCTGACAGTCTCAAAGAAGGAATAGGACCTGGGGGTTCTTATTTCAGATGACCTGAAAATGTCAAAGTGGTAAGGCAGCTGGGAGGGTCAGTGACATGCTGGGTTGCATAGGCAGGGGTATCACCAGCATAAGGAGGGAGGTAGTGATGCCATTAAATAAAACCATGGTCAGGCTTCACATGGAGTATTGTGTGCAGTTCTGGAGGTTACACCTTCATAAGGATATTAACAGGCTGGAGATGGTCCAGAGAAGGGCGAATGAGATGGTACAGAGCTTGCAACACAAGACTTATGTGGAGAAATTAAGGGACCTCAATATGTACTCACTGAAAGAGAGGAGGGAAAGAGGGATATGATAGAAACATTCAAGTACCTCAAGGGTATAAGTATAACTATTGAGAAGCATGAGACAGCTGCTATAAATACATGTGCCAGCTTATGTGTGATATTCTTTTGTTCTTATAAATCTATAATCTCCAGTATTTCAGTAACCACATGACTACACTGCCGTCTTTAGGCAATTTTGTGCTGGTTGATGCCTGGTGTCAGACGGCAAACAGAGGGGCTCACCAGATTGTGTTGACATTTGGAAAACTTCATAGAAGTGTTCTTTACTGGTAAGCATTTTGGAAAGCTGGGAAGGTCTCACAATTTTATTATGATTTTATCTCCTTATGTCTGTCCCTTTGTCCCCAATCCCCACACCCCAACAGTCATCAGTGGCCACAGGTGCAGACTTCTTCTTGCTAAGATGGTGGGTGAGCAGCTGCCTTCACAGTCTGTGAAGTCTGACGTCTTTCAGTACTGCTTATTGGTCATCCTCCAACACAGGCGAGGCACTTCGAGCCCCAGACTAACTCAGGACAAGCAGGTTGCAAAGTGGGGAAGAAATATAGTGAGCAAGAATCAAGTACTCATTCAGATGCGACATCAATTTTAAGATCAGTATACTGGTGTGGACACAGCAAATAGAACCCCAGCTCTTTAAGCAGCCTTATGAAGGATAAAGGCTTCACGAAGCACTGGGGTTCTGTTTATTGTACTGTACGTGGGCTGCATCTAATTTGATAATTTACTGTACCTTACATCTGGATGTACTGTATGGTAGGCAAACTTTAAATAAACACTGCATCTGAATAAACACATGATGCCATAGAAACATAGAATTTGTCAGCAGAAAAGGACCGCTTAGCCCACCCAATCTGCCCAGGTATTCTCTATCTACTTGCAACTCTGCCTGTATATGTTACTGTATGTCTTATTTTTGTGCAAGGCCCATCAGACCTCCTTGTGAATGAGCATGCTCAAAGGATTTTCCTGCAATGAACTTGAACCTACTCCATCTCCATAGCCCTACTGATCTCCTGACCCTCCTTCCCTTTTCCTAATATACCCCTATGTTTATCCCATGCATACTTCATGCCCACCTACCATTTTAGCCTCCCCACTTCTGGCAGTCTGTTCAAGGCATCTACTACCCTTTCAGTAAAATGATATTTCTACACCTCATCCTGAACCACCCCTCCCCAGCTTCATTGTATGACCCTTGGTTTGGGTGCTCATCCTCATTTGAAAGAACCTCCAACTATACCCTGTTTACCCCTGTGAGGTACTTTGTAGGTCTTGATCATGTCACCTCTCGCCCTTCTCTCTTCCAGAGTGTACATGTTGAGATTCTTCAGTCTTTCCTTGTAGGGATTCCTGTGAAAATTCTGAACCATTTTAGTTGCCCTCCTCTGTAAAACCTCCACCTTATGTCCTTTCTGAAGTGTGGACTCTAAAACTGGACACATTACTCCAGCTGGGGGTACACCAGGGAGTGATACAATGGCAGCACAACATCCCTCCTCCTCCTACTGGAGATGCCACTCCTTATGCACCCCAGAATCCAATTTGTCCTGCCCATAGCCTTGTCACGCTGTACTGCCACCTTGAGGCCCTCTGATATAATAACCTCAAGGACCCTTTCATGTCTAGTGAGTATCAGTACTTCCTCCATCCTATACCCAGCATCGGGGTTCCTATGCCCTAGGTACACGATTTTACACTTGTTGGCATTGAACCCCAAGTAAGTAAGAAAATGGAATTGATTTGAATGACTTGCAGGCTTTTAAGCAGCTGGGACTGTATATGTGTGTGTGTGGGGAGGGGGCTCTACTACTATAACTATTTGCTTTGATTTGGTATAATGTGTGAACAGACAACCTTGCTCCCCACTCCATGGCTATCTGGAGATAAGAGCCAAATAGCACTGTGCCAAGCAAGGACTGAGCCATGTGGCACCCCACTTGTCACTGTTCTGGGTGCAGAGAGCTACTCTCACCACTACCACCTTCTGCATCCTCCCTGTAATCAGTTCTCTATCCATTTAGTCAGACCACCTTCCACTCATACCCCTCCTTCTCCTCACTCTTCTTCTCCTTGGCCTGTGTTCCTCCTCCTGATAGTAAGCACCCTTTGTCCTCCTCATTCTTACCGGGTGGTGGTGCCTTCTGTATTACAGTCAGACCACTCTGCTTGCCCCCTTTCAGGGTTATTACGCCTCCGCCTTTACTTATATCTAGGGCCGTGAGCTCATTAGGCTCCCCTGCCTGGACCTTTCTACCAACCTCAGTCTTTTGGCCACCCCCCCCCACTAGTTTAAATCCACCTTAGTAGAGATATACCCTCTAATCTTGCCTTTTTTTTTTTGTACATATTTTCTCCAGACTCGTTCGGCTTGGTCATCCTGAGACCACCCCCAGTCCTGGCCCCGACATCAGGCTGACCTGCTCACCTTTATTGATTACTCCCGTGGCGGGGTGGTGAGGAGCTTTCAGTTTGACCCACGGAGCAGGATCGAGTTGAGGATGTGCCTTCTGGGAGCCAGCTGGGGGTCGGAAGCTCATGCTGCCCAACCCGTAGCCCATTTTCCACTTTCTTCCTTTATGGAGGTGGGCGCAATGGCATTTAGGTAGAATGCCAACATCCACCACACTCCACCACCTTTACTACACTGCTCTAGTAGCGCCCCGGTCATCACCAGGGCCGCCACAGAATGATGGGCCCTGGATCATACCCGGGATAGGAGTCCATCCGGACACTCAATCCTATCCTCCTGCTGACTCCTGGCAGCCTGGGCTCATGGCCTGAACCCAGGCTCAGCATGGCCCGCGAGGTGGCATCCAGTGCTTCAACCCTCAGCGCCAGTGGGCTGGCAGTAATGCTGCCTTTAATATTCCCCTCCTCTTCCCGCTCCAGTGTACACTGTTCCCTGCGTACAAGTCACTATTCCCCCCAGACCCTACCTCAGTTAGTCACTAACCCATAATGTATGGTGTGGCACCAATCCCTCAGCCACTCGTTGAACTCCTCAAGCCTACCCTTCCTCCGCATGCTTGCACATGGTACCGGCAGTACCTCCAAGAATGCCACCGACTTCCCCAACCCCTCACACTGCCTGCCCAACTACTCGAACCTCCCCTCACTCTTCCACAGTGTCCTCCGCCAAGTCGTTTGTACCTGCATGCAATAGTAAATGAGGTTTCTTCCTCCCCCGCCTGCACACACTCGAGGCAGTGCCTGCCCTGCCTTCCTGCAGTCAACCTGGGAGAGCTTCAACCCAAATACAGCTGTGCCTTTGCTCCTTTCCACCCCATTTCACCCACTTCAGTATAGAATCCCCCAGGATGAGTACCTCCCATCCCTTACCCCCTTTCCCTTCTAATGCCCCTTCCACCACCCCAGTATTCGTTCTTCCCTGTCACTTACCCCCGTCAACTGCACCGTCTGTGACTTCTGTATCTGTACTCCCTACCTCTGCCTCACCCCTTTCTTGGCCTTATTCCTCCCATCCCCTTGAACCCCTTCCCAGCCTGACTACTTCCTACTGGGCTTCCCATGTCGACCTCCCCTCCTCCCCTGCTGATTTCCAACCCCTCTCCTATCCCTGCTGTTGTCGATTTAGAGCCCCTATTCCCTTCTACCCCAGATAGTGATGCCCCTCCCATCCTTCCCCCTTCCCATAGCCTTCTTTCCTCCAGTCACCACCCCTCCTTCCTTACTAGCCCCCCTTCTATCCTTTTGTCCTCGCTATCTCTTCCCCTACCTGTTGCCATCCCTCTCATGCCTGGCTTGTCCTCCCCCCTACAGTATGTTCCTGCTCACCCTCTCTGTCCCACAGCAGAGGTTTGAATCTACTCCTAGTTGATATCCCTCCTACATCTCTTCCCCCTATCGGTTCCCCTCTCTTACTTGTTCCCCTCCGTGTCACCCTGGTCCCTCCACACCAGCAGCCATCTTCTCTCTCTCTCTCCTGGCACTCCTCCTGGTCTCTTCCTCCCCCATCAGGAGGCTCCCCCCTTGCCTCAGGCACCCCCTCCCTTCTCCTGTCTTTTCTGTTAGTGCCTCTGGTACTGGAGTCGGTTTCACTCCCCACTTGCTCTTCCTCCATCCCCCTTTGCCATCCCCTATTCCCTCCCCCCAGGATACCTACCATACTCATCTGCTCTGCCACTTAGACTCCTCCCTAACCTCCACAGTTCCTCCCTTAAATTAGCCAGTCATCTGCAGACCATGCACCGCCCCCCATCTTCCAAGCCCAAGGCGGACCCACACCCTATACACCCTACCACCCTTCCAAAGATGCTTCGCCTATTGACCTGTAGCACCTGCCCCATTTTGGCCTCCTCTTATGTTACAGGCTCTTACTCCCAGGTTCTGTACCCTACTACAACTGTTAGGCCCCTATTTACTCAAATTCCTGTTCCCCCCACACTAGTCCCCCTACTGACCCCATGCCGACCGGGTTAATTCAGTCTCAAATCTCATCCATTAGATACTGTATTACTGTAGCAATCCTAAAGCCTCCTTGTCCGTTGTTCACCCCTCAGCTACCATACTTTTTGTTCTCAGCTCTCATATGGTTTCACTTAGCCCAGTTAGAAATCCTATTGCACTGCAAGTATTACTTAGCTCAGTTAGAGAAATAAACAGAACAACTAAATCTGTATTATTACAGCAATCCTGAAAGTATCCAATCATTGCTTTGTCTCCACTCCAGAGACCCTGCTGTAATATAGGACCACAGAGGACCCTGGGTGAGAGGGTGTGCAACTCTAAAGTCCCGGCAGAGCTCCATTGAGCTTGTTCACTCCCCTCTCACTCACTCATTCTATTTCTCCCGACGCTGCAGGCTACCCTTTTGTACTGGGCACCTGCTTGCATACCTTTTTCTGCCCACAAAGAAATCCACAGCAGTCCCAACAGAGCTCCATTAAGCTCGCTCACTCCCCCTCTCTCACTCGCTCGTTCTGTTTCTCCTGGCGCTGCAGGCTGCCCACTTTGTACTGGGCTCCAGCCTGCATTGGTGCCTTTTTCTGCCCACAAAGAAATCCACAGCAGTCCTGACAGAGCTCTGCTGAGCTCACTCGCTCCCCCTCTCTCACTCACTTGTTCCGTTTCTCCTGGGGTTGCAGGCTGCCCTTTTATACTGGGCTCCTGCCTGCATTGGTGCCTTTTTCTGCCCACAAAGAAATCTGCAGCAGTCCCAATAGAGCTCCATGAGCTTGCTCACCCCCCCCCGCTCTCACTCGCTCATTCTATTTCTCCTGCTGCTGCAGGCTGCCCTTTTGTACTGGGCCCCTGCCTGCATTGATACCTTTTTCTACCCACAAAGAAATCCACAGCAGTCCCAACAGAGCACAGTGGAGCTCAGTCACTGCCCCTCTCTCACTCACTAGATCTTAATCTGTCCCAAACACTGATTTCCCAAAGTGACTGCACTATTCTACGCTGGACGCGTGAAAACACATTTCAGCCAGGACGTGAAAAATGACAGCTGTACTGTTCATAAGGAGGTGTAAAAAATGCCAGTGTTGAAAATCTGGTGTGAAAATATAATAATTTGTGAAGTTAACTGGCCCAGTGGTGCTGAGGTGCTGGATACATTACTCACACCACGCTGGTGACCCGCGTTCGGGAACAAGCATAGTCCACTGGAGGTCAGTGGGGCAGAGAAGGATCGAGTGTCCTCTGGACTGTTCTCCATCTCCAGGGGAAGGGGAACACCAGCAATTGGTGCACTACTGGCTCCTAGCAGAGGCTAGGGGCTGGTGTGCCAAGGCTACAGCAGGGGAAGGCAAGGCAGATGCTTGGAGGAATGCGTACGGGAGCGTGCGTGTTTGCTCCTTGTGGCATCATTGCACGATCCTCGCCTTATGGGGAAAAACACCAGAGAGAAAAAAGGGTCCTGACATGCTCCTTGGTGGCCAATCCCCGCAGGTGCCACTCCCGCAACTAGCAGCAGCACCCCTCCAGCACCAAATCCGTGAGACAGGTGGGTTGAGGGATCCCTGCTACCCCACTATGGGGGGCAAGCCGTGGGGCAGCTGGAGGAGCAGCTGCAGCAGGGACGGGCTGGAGGATCTGGCAAGAAGAACTGCCATCGAGGACCAGGAGGGTAAACAAATTAACTAAAATAAATAAATAAATAAATAAAAATAAATAAAAAACTAATTTGCGAAGTTACAAGGGTGTGTGGAAACTGTGCAATGCACATTCATAACACAGTCATTTTATGGACTTTCATCACAAAATTTTCAACATAGGCATTTTAGGACCTCTGCTCATGAACAGTGTCACTGTGATTTTCTTAATGTGTCCCGAACACTGATTTCCCACAGCAACCGCGCTATTCTGCCCCGGAAGTGCGAAAACACATTTTGGCCAGGATGTGAAAAATGACAGCTGTACTGTTCATAAGGAGGTATGAAAAAATGGCAATGTTGAAAATCTAGAGTGAAATATTGTAAATTTGCGAAGATACGAGTGCCCGTAGCAACTTTGCAATGCATGCTCGTAAAACAGTAATTTGTTGAATTTTTTCCACCAAGTTTGCAACATAGGCTTTTTGAGAGTCCACCTCATGAACCCTGGCATTGTCGTTTCCTTAATCAGTCCTGAAAGGTGATTCCATGCAGTGACCACGAAGTCACCTTTCAGGACAGAATAACACCACGACAGTGGCTGAATTCTTGAGGAGGGGTCCCAAGAACCCCATGTTGAAAATTTGGTGCCAAAATTCCCCAAAATTCCTGAGATATGCACCAAAGTTGAAAAAACCCTATTCACGCCATTAGACAGCTTACCAGCATTTCTTCAGTTTGCGGTCGGCTTTGAAGAGTGCAGACGTGTTCCTGGTCCACTGAAGATCATCACATTGGTCTCAGGAGGTAAGTATGCTGTGTGGGGAGCCAGGATGAGCAGAGGGTGGGTGTGGGTTGGGGGGATGGGCCACGGACTCAATGTGGGACTGTTTTATTGTTTACAGGGTTACAAAAAAACATTGTGGGACAGTTTGTTTTTTCAGGGACATTTGGCACACTGGGGTAGGCTCCCAACATTCCACCTGTGTGGTTTTGGGGGGCTGTAGCCAGCGTGGGATTGGGCACCCCCGTCGGCACATACCAAGGTGGTGGGAGAGCCGAGGGGGATTGGGCACCCCCCTCGGCAGACCAAATCTGGGGGGGGGACATTATGCCAATGGGGGGTGGCCAAGCTGATGGGGATTGGGCACCCTGTCATCCAAGAAACAGGGGGCATGTTGCCAAGGGGGATTTGGGCATCCTCAGCATACAGCAGAAAATTGGGGTGGACATTATGCCGACGGGACTGGGCTCCTGTCAGCAAATGGGTCGGGCATGCAGGTACTGCCCTGCAATGACAGGTCACTATCACCATTGCAGTGGAATGGATTGACACTGCAATGACGAGGTGCCCCCTGATTGCAGCAGCTAAAATGTTTCAAGGTGGTGGCACACTGGCTGAACTAGAATCAGCAGCAGCATGCTACCCCATTGGGGGAAGCGGACCAAGCCTCAAAAGGCAGTAGGGGCATTGGCCACAATAGTGCTGCACCTCCACAACCTGCTTCTGCAGCAAGCTGCCACAACATATTTCTTGCGCATGCGTGCAAGCAACATAAAAATGAATTACCAAATAGCATATTCCACAATTGTTTGTGCTATGCTGCTGTACCTGCTCTCAGTACAGCTCTCCAAGCTCTACTGTCTATCTGTCTACAGGAGAGGTTTATGTAGAGAGGCATAATGACATCATATAGTCAGCTGACCTGCCCTTATTCTAATACTCATGTTATCCATGCTAGTACAAACATGTGGTGGGTTAGACTGACCCAAAACATACTTCTAGTTATCCTCTATAAACTTTCTTCATTATAACACATCTTAGTGGACTACAACCATTATTTGTAGCTTCCAAATACTTAAGGGCCACTTAAGAAATTAGGCCCCTCCTTCTTTCTGATGTCATAGTTTGCTTGGTTACTATAAATAGGGTTTCGTTTGGGCCCGCTGGCTCTGAAGAACCCACCAGATTTTCTTAAGAGCCACAAGGAACAGGTAAGAGTTTGACGTTCCTTTCCTCAATAGCATTATTTATTTAAACCACCTTTCCTGGCTCATGGAATAATAAACATAACTAAAACAAATGCTTTCTGCCTGTAGCAGCTTGCTAAGACATATCACTTAATTAGGCTAAAGCAAT
The DNA here is from genome assembly GCA_016271365.2 of Neoceratodus forsteri. NCBI lineage: Eukaryota > Metazoa > Chordata > Ceratodontiformes > Ceratodontidae > Neoceratodus > Neoceratodus forsteri. The sequence continues at coordinate 156,533,732 of CM057458.1, read as the reverse complement.
TTTAACAAAGGACTTAATACATTTGTGCAGTGGGGGACATGAACTTACTAGAGTGCCTGGTATACCTAGATGATGTTATTGTGTTTGGCAGCTCACTGGAGGAACATGAGAGCAGATTATTTAAGGTATTGGATCGACTGGAGGACTTTGGCCTTAAACTGTCCATTGATAAGTGTCAATTCTTTCAAACATCAGTAAAGTATGTGGGACACATAGTATCCACCGAGGGAATAGAGACCGACCCAAGTAAAGTTGAGGCCTTGACCACCTGGCCACAGCCCAAAAATCTAAAAGAACTGCAAAGATTCCTGGGATTCTGTGGTTATTATCGATGCTTCATCAAGGACTATTCAAGAGTGATCCGCCCTTTACTTAACCTTACTGAAGGGTATCCCCCAACCCACAAAAAATACCAAAAGTCAGCGTCCCTCAAGACTGAAAGAGTGTATTTTCATCCGAGTGAAGTATTTGGGGTCGCTGGACTCCTGATTGTGAGACTGCTTTTCATGAGATCATATATCAACTTACCCATGCTCCAGTGCTGGCCTATGCCGATCCAAGAAAACCTTACGTCCTGCACACTGATGCTAGCTTGCAAGGGTTGGGGGCTGTGTTGTACCAAGAGCACGAGAATGGCCTGAGACCAGTGGCCTTTTCAGTAGAAGCTTGACCCCATCCGAAAAGAACTATCCTGTACATAAGTTAGAGTTCCTAGCTTTGAAGTGGGCTATTGTTGACCAATTCCATGAGTACTTGTATGGGGCTAAAATACTAGTAAAACTGACAATAATCCTTTGACCTATGTGCAGACCTCAGCTAAGTTGATGCCACTGGCCACAGGTGGCTTTCTGCATTATCTACATATGACTATGCTCTCGAATACCGAGCAGGTCTGAACCACATAGATGCTGATGCTCTTCCCCGAGGCCTGTTCCCAGAATGATTGGGTCCGATTACAGAACCTGACATTCGGGCACTCTGCCGGAAGTTTGACAGGGAGGGAACAATGTCCACGGACGCAGTGGACTGCATGGTGGATTGCTTGGGACCCTCTGAGAATTGCATACCTGCTGCTTATTGCCACTTTTCTGCAATAGACATTGGTGCACTGCCTCAGCTGGACAATGACAGTATTCGGGCGGCTCAATCTCAGATCCTAGGATCAAATCAGCTTTAGAAGCCCTCTATGCAGGAAAAGATGTGTCCAAATTACGCCTCCACTGATTTGAGAACTGCACTGTTATACAAAGAAGGTCCTAAGTTGAAACTGATCAATAAACTGTTATATAGAGAAACAGTAGACAGAGGGGACAAGTAGACAAACAACAACTGGTGCTGCCCACTGCCTCTCGAGACTCAGTATTGAGGTCCTTGCACAACCACATGGGGGCACCTTGGTATAGACAGAACACTTGACTTGTGAGATCCAGACTTATTGGCCTAAGATGGGGGCTGATGTGGAGCAACACATACGAACTTGTAGTCGCTAGCTTACAGAGGAAAGTTTGTCTCAGAGGGCTCCCCTTGTTAACATAACCACCAGTGCACCCATGGAGCTGGTCTGTATTGATTTTCTGAGTTTGGAGTCAGATCAAAGAAATATCAGTAATGTGCTGGTGGTCACTGACCATTTCACGAGATATGCCCAAGCTTTCCCACCAAAGACCAGAAAGCATCCACTGTAGCCAAAGTACTGTGAGAAAACTTTTTGTTCACTATGGGCCCACAAAGAATCCATTCTGATCAAGGGAGAGACTTTGAGAGTCGCCTGATCAAAGAGATGCTTTCTCTGTGGGGAGTGAGAAAGTCCAGAACCACTCCTTACCACCCCCAGGGGGACCCACAGCCTGAACGTTTCAACCGCACTTTGCTAGATATGCTAGGCACCCTGCACCCAAAGGACAAGCCTAGATGGAGCCAACAAATTAGCACCCTGGTACATGCTTATAACTGTACCTCAAGTGAGCCCTGCTGACATTGAAGGACCCTATCTTATTTGGAGGTCGTGAGTACTAATTCAGGGTTGCTCCCTGTTGAATTGCCACATTAAATCCAAATGGAATTACTGTACTGCTGACTGTTTAATTCTCCTTTTCTCTGTGTGAAAGGGCCCCTACCAGCTGCCACGGTTTGGACTAGCCACTAGGGCCTGGGTACCCAGGGACAGTAACTGGTAGGGATAGGCCTGTCACAGAGCCATAGGTAGATAGTAAAGTGATAAGTAATTAACCTGATTTCCCTGTCCTTGTTATATCCCCTAAATAAATCAGAGCTGTTTGTTTCAACAAAGTTATACTGCCTGAGGTATTTGTCTATGTTAAAGTACTGTACTGTGATTGTTGCACTGTATCTTATTTTACAGGATGTCCCGTGCCTGAACCAGCCTTGGGGGTAAGTGTATACTGTGAAGGTAATCTGCCATATTGTGTGGGCCACTAGTGGGAAGAAAGGGGTTGCAGTGTCCCAGAGGGCTGTGACCAAGTAAGTTTAACTATTGCAAACCCTGACCTCTGGGTGGAGGCACCCGCCATTGGATCCAGGCCCCTCAACCTGTTAGTGGCAAATCAGGCAGGGGTAGTAGCCCCTGGGATAGCGCCATCTAGGGGTTACATCTTGGAGGCTCACCGCTGGGATTGTGTGTCCTCTAGTGGCCATATTTACAAACCACTGTTAAGGGAAAAAATAAATAAATAAATAAATGGGTACCCCGACAGAAGTGGCTGTGCACCGGCTGGTGGAGGGTACTGGGAGGAGATCGAATTTCAAAATGCTATGCTTATCCTGGACATCCCCCTGGCATCACACGGACACTGTGCAGAGTACTTCCAAGGTGGAAGGTTTACATAAATCCTGTGGTGGTGGTCGGCACGCTAATCTGCTCACCCACACTCTTCCTGGCCTAGTAGAGTTTAAGGATCCCATAGATAGCTCCAAAGTACCACAGACCATTACCCCAGAGGGAGCCCTCACTGCTTGGAGAGTGATAACTAAGGACAGTAAAGACCCGGGGGGGAATGAGCCCCCACCACTATCTGAAACTTTTGAGGAGAAATTTGCTAAATGGTTGCTGGGAGAAGGGAAAACTGTGGAGGACTTGAAGAAACTATTCTTGCCACCTGTGGGTGTTCCTCCCCCAACACCCTCTCCTGCTCCAGTACCCGTAATGGTGGCTGAACCAATGCAGACTCCTATTTCTGCACCTGCCATTAGTCACGACTCCACCGAAGGTTGAGGATCTTCTCTGGCACCTCCCACTCCCCCAAGGAGGATGACTGGGAGACCTGGATAGACTATGTTGCCCCCCGTGCTAGAATGGCAATGCCGGAAGTCGAAAGCTGAAGAGGGTTAGTGAGAGCCTCCGAGGTCCCGCCCTGGCTACCATCCGTGCTAAACGGGCCAGTAACCCTAGAAGCGACTGCACAAGCCTATCTTGAGGCCTTGGAGAATGTATGGGAGCTCAGATTCTGATGAGGACCTATGGTGGAGAGTAAGAAATGCACAACAGTACCAAGGGGAGTTGTTGTCTGTGTATGTCTCTCGGCTGGAAAAATTGTTGCAAGAATGCCTCAGAAAGGGTAGTTTGCCAGCGATTGAACTGGACCGAACCAGACTGGACAGAATCCTTAAGTCTGCCCCCTTCTCAGAACTGCTGTTGCTTCAGTTACGCCTGGCAAATCGACTGGAATCCCCACCCTCCTATGATGAGTTAATGAGAGAAATTGAGGAGTTGAGAAAAGGCGACTGGAGGGACCTGCACCATTAGCTGTGGCTATGACCGAGTGACTGAGGGTGGCCCATCAAGTGAAGTTCAGGGCAGAGGTTGGCAGTCAATGAGTGCTCTGATAAGGAAAAGATATGCCACAATGGGGTGAACTGTTGAGAGAGATCCGGAATTCAAAAACAGTCCCTTTGTGAAGGCCACGCCTGCAAGTACGGGCCCGACCTATATCCGACTGCATCTGCTATGGGGTGGGATACCCACCCATGTATCTCCTGCTGATAACAGTTCGAACTCGATTCCTTGACCATGGAAGTGGAGAAACTGACGAGATGTCTCCAAATGCTTATCACGTCAGCAGACAGAGATGGCACCAAGGTTTCCAGTTAGTAATACCTCCCCTGGCTCCCAGTGTGGCACCCGCCAGCTCAAACTCCAAAAAGTATGTTTTGCTATAATTGTGGGAAGGATGGCACATGAAAAGGGAATTGCTAATCCCCAAAAGACACTGACAAAGTTGCATATAGGCTACAAGGAGAGCTTCGAGAACAAATCAGTGGTTAAGAGGGTGCACGAAAATGATCCCAGTGAGGGCACCAAAAATGCTAATTCACGTCCCTTTTGTGGCAAGGTCAGTTGCCCAGGCCCCACTACCGCCTCTCCAGACTGGTCCAGAATAGTGGGTCCCTCCATGGAGACCACTGTAAAGGTAAATGGAGTGTCTACAAGAGCTGTATTAGACAGTGGCTCCAAGTGACATTATGTTTCAAGATTGGTATCAGAAGCATTTGTCAGACGCACTTTACAACCATTAGAAGGACTGCATGTATGGAGGTAAGTGAGAAGGCCTACCCCTATTCTGGTATATCCGAATCTGGCTGTCTTTCCCACCTCCGTGGCTGGAGTGGCAACAAGTAGAGACCCTAGCCTTAGTGTGTCCCCCACTGGACTGTATGATGGTGTCCTTTGTTGATTGGAACAAATGCTCATATGTTCAGAAGGCTGGCACATTTGTGTTATGAAAACAGGGTCAAAGACTAGTAGAGCTTTAAGAGTTCCGTTTAATTAAGAAGGCCTATGAGGCACAGAGAGATGCTGAAAATATAGAACCAGAGGAACCGGTCGGAATTGTATGGAAGAAGGATCCTGAGTCTCTGATCCTGGCACCAAATGCCCAGTGTACCTACAGGAGAGGTCCGTATCAGAAAGGATGTTAAGAATAAAATATTAATGTTGGATGCACCAGGCGATGGAAAATTGCCAGAGGGACTGCTGGTCGCTTAGTATTTTGCCCGCTAGAGCCCATGCTTATGCCAGAAGGGTAATGGTCCAAGTTCATAATGTGTCTGAAAGAGACATTCGAGAAAATAGAGGTTGCATCCTGGCTAATGTGCATTGTGCAGACACTGCAGTGCTACCCAGCAGCAAGAGTTCAAGGAAGAATGACAGAGTAACGCCTGACTTGTTTGATTTCGGCAACTCCCGCCGCCAGCTGAATGGAAAGTGAGGATCAGTGAGAAGCTTGCCCAGAGAGACCAGGTGTTTTTAAAGGAATGGGACGAGGATGCGTGTAAGGAGCTGGAGCACAATATCCGCTGCATGACGAAAGACCATTTCCGTGAGAGGTCTCGACGCCTGGCACCTGCTGATATAGATGATGAGACGGCATCTGCAAGAGATGTTAGCGGCTGGTGTAATACAAAACCAGAAGCTCTTATGCTTCCCCATTGTGGTAGTGAGGAAAAGAATGGGACAGAAGGATGTGCGTGGATTATCGCACCTTAAACCGGGGGACTATCCTCGATCAGTACACAATGCCCCGTATTCAGGATGCTTTGGACTGCCTAAACGGGAGCAAGTGGTTCTCTGTGCTGGATCTCCGAGGGTACTACTAGATCCCGATGGCCCCTGAGGACCGTGGAGAAGACAGCCTTATCTGTCCGGCTTGGCTTTATGAATTCATGAGGATGCCTCAATGGATTTCAGGTGCCCCAGCCACTTTTCACCATTGATGGAGCGTGCAGTGGGGGACATGAACTTACTAGAGTGCCTGGTATACCTAGATGATGTTATTGTGTTTGGCAGCTCACTGAGGAACATGAGAGCAGATTATTTAAGGTATTGGATCGACTGGAGGACTTTTAGGCCTTAAACTGTCCATTGATAAGTGTCAATTCTTTCAAACATCAGTAAAGTATGTGGGACACATAGTATCCACCGAGGGAATAGAGATCGACCCAAGTAAAGTTGAGGCCTTGACTACCTGGCCACAGCCCAAAAATCTAAAAGAACTGCAAAGATTCCTGGGATTCTGTGGTTATTATCGTGTTTCATCAAGGACTATTCAAGAGTGATCCGCTTTACTTAACCTTACTCAAGGGTATCCCCAACCCACAAAAATACCAAAAGTCAGCGCCTCAAGACTGAAAGAGTGTATTTTCATCCGAGTGAAGTATTTGGGGCCCGCTGGACTCCTGATTGTGAGACTGCTTTTCATGAGATCATATATCAACTTACCCATGCTCCAGTGCTGGCCTATGCCGATCCAAGAAACCTTACGTCCTGCACACTGATGCTAGCTTGCAAGGGTTGGGGCTGTGTTGTACCAAGAGCACAGAATGGCTCTGAGACCAGTGGCCTTTGCCAGTAGAAGCCTGACCCCATCCGAAAAGAACTATCCTGTACATGTTAGAGTTCCTAGCTTTGAAGTGGGCTATTGTTGACCAATTCCATGAGTACTTGTATGGGGCTAAAATACTAGTAAAACTGACAATAATCCTTTGACCTATGTGCAGACCTCAGCTAAGTTGGATGCCACTGGCCACAGGTGGCTTTCTGCATTATCTACATATGACTATGCTCTCGAGATACCGAGCAGGTCTGAACCACATAGATGCTGATGCTCCTCCCGGAGGCCTGTTCCCCAGAATGATTGGGTCCGATTGGCAGAACCTGACATTCGGGCACTCTGCCAGAAGTTTGACAGGGAGGAACAAATGTCCACGGGACGAGTGGACTGCATGGTGGATTGCTTGGGACCCTCTGAGAATTGCATACCTGCTGCTTATTGCCACTTTTCTGCAATAGACATTGGTGCACTGCCTCAGCTGACAATGACAGTATTCGCGGGCTCAATCTCACGATCCTATGATCAAATCAGCTTTAGAAGCCCTCTATGCAGGAAAAGATGTGTCCAAATTACGCTCCACTGATTTGAGAACTGCACTGTTATACAAAAGAAGGTCCTAAGTTGAAACTGATCAATAAACTGTTATATAGAGAAACAGTAGACAGAGGGGGACAAGTAGACAAACAACAACTGGTGCTGCCCACTGCCTTCGAGACTCAGTATTGAGGTCCTTGCACAACCACATGGGGCACCTTGGTATAGACAGAACACTTGACTTGGTGAGATCCAGATTCTATTGGCCTAAGATGGGGCTGATGTGGAGCAACACATACGTAACTTGTAGTCGCTGCTTACAGAGGAAAGCTTTGCCCAGAGGGCTGCCCCTTGTTAACATAACACCAGTGCACCCATGGAGCTGGTCTGTATTGATTTTCTGAGTTTGGAGTCAGATCAAAGAAATATCAGTATGTGCTGGTGGTCACTGACCATTTCACGAGATATGCCCAAGCTTTCCCACCAAAGACCAGAAAGCATCCACTGTAGCCAAAGTACTGAGAAAACTTTTGTTCACTATGGGGCTCCACAAAGAATCCATTCTGATCAAGGGAGAGACTTTGAGAGTCGTCTGATCAAAGAGATGCTTTCTGTGGGGAGTGAGAAAGTCCAGAACCACTCCTTACCACTCCCCAGGGGACCCACAGCCTGAACGTTTCAACCGCACTTTGCTAGATATGCTAGGCACCCTGCACCCAAAGGACAAGCCTAGATGGAGCCAACAAATTAGCACCCTGGTACATGCTTATAACTGTACCTCAAGTGAGCCCTGCTGACATTGAAGGACCTTATCTTATTTGGAGGTCGTGAGTACTAATTCAGGTTGCTCCTCGTTGAATTGCCACATTAAATCCAAATGGAATTACTGTACTGCTGACTGTTTAATTCTCCTTTTCTCTGTGTGAAAGGGCCCCACCAGCTGCCACGGTTTGGACTAGCTACTAGGGCCTGGGTACCCAGGGACAGTAACTGGTGGGATAGGCCTGTCACAGAGCCATAGGTAGATAGAAAGTGATAAGCTAATTAACCTGATTTCCCCTGTCCTTGTTATATCCCCTAAATAAATCAGAGCTGTTTGTTCTCAACAAAGTTATACTGCCTGAGGTATTTGTCTATGTTAAAGTACTGTACTGTGATTGTTGCACTGTATCTTATTTTACAGGATGTCCGTGCCTGAACCAGCCTTGGGGGTAAGTGTATACTGTGAAGGTAATGCTATATTGTGGGCCACTAGTGGGAAGAAAGGAGGTTGCAGTGTCCCAGGGCTGTGACCAAGTAAGTTTAACTAGTGCAAACCCTGACCTCTGGGTGGAGGCACCCGCCATTGGATCCAGGCCCCTCAACCTGTTAGTGGCAAATCAGGCAGGGGTAGTAGCCCCTGGGATAGCGCCATCTAGGGGTTACATTTGTATTTCCTTAAGTCCTTCCTTTTATATATTTACCAGGCTAAGGCTCTTTTCTCTTGCTGAGTAGTGCTATGCAGCAAGCACACATAATGGGGAATTTTTCTGCCTAAGCACACGGTTCATAATGAGCCTGTCTGCTGAAATTATCAGCCGACGGGTAACATTTCATTCTGGCCTTAAATTTCCTATCAGGGCTTTCTTCTAGCCCGGCTCTCGTATTGGGCCCCTTTTTCTTTGTTTAAGCAGCAGGGGCCCTTCGCGTCACCTAACTATACAGGTAAAAACCCTTTTCCCCACAGGACACGATTTGAGTATAGGAGCCTGTTTCTCTTGCTTCGATACTCATTTCTGGGCACACTGTTTGTCCAAGATCATTCTTGCTCTTAATCTCCTTTTCGAAATACACCACTCGAGTGCTCAATTTCAGGTGCACGCTAACCTTCACAGCCATAGCAAAACTGCTACCAGAGTATCGGGCAAGCATTTTTAAGGTTCAGTTTGTTTTCTTTTTCTGTAACTGCATCATGCGACAAAGCTGATGCCCTTTTTCAGTGGTACATTGGGAGGACATCAAGATGTGCTGTTGATACCTACAGTCTCTATCTGGGGATTTTCAAAAGGCTTCAGAAGGCCAACATCAAGGTACCTTTCCTCTGTGATTTCAACCTATGCAGGTGTCCCTGCATTTCATTAATTTCCCTGACTATTATACACAGGGCACCATGGTCCCTCAAAGTAGGGCTTGTTCATTAGCAAGATGTCCTGCCTTTTGTCTAGCCCCATAATGCCATTCTATAGGACAGACCTTGGGTACCTTTTAAATGTAGCCCCTTCTTCAAAACATAGTGGGGTACAATCTGACTATTTTGCCTAATAACCTAGGGCTTTTTTCCAGGAGGCAATTCATAGCCTCTACTTTATGCATCCCCTAGGATGGAAAATAGAAATAAAGGGGGTAGAATAGAAAAAGGTACTCTGATGGGAGGCCACCCCCTCAGAGTAGAAAGAGGAAAAAGTCAAGGGAGACATATAGAATAAAATGCTACTGCAGTAAACTCAGAGAAACATCAAACATAGAATCTGATGGCAGATGAGGACCGCTAGGCTCACATTGTCTGCCCATTTCCTACCTACAGAATAAGCTGCAGATCCTAGTTAACCAACAACCTACTTCCTCCTACCCCACTAGAATTGCCTTTATGTCTTTCCATGCATTCTTGAATTCTCCACTGTTTTTGACTCTACAACTTCCTTAGGAAGGCTGTTCCATGTATCCACAACCCTCTGTGAAGAAATACTTCACATTACCTCTGAGCAGTCCCCCCTTTATCTTCAGTTTGTGCTCCCTTGTTCTTGCACATCTCTTTTTCTGAAAGATGCTACCCTCTTGGACTTTGTTGAGTCCCTTGACGTATTTTAAAGTTTCTATCATGTCCCCCCCCTCCCTCCTTTCCTCGAGGCTATACATCTTAAGCATCTTTAGTCTTTCTTCATACGTCTTCTGGTGCAGACCCTGCACCATTTTGATTGCCCTCCTCTGGACAGCCTCCACCCTGTCTATGTCTTTGTGGAGAAGGGGTCTCCAGAACTGTACACAGTACTCCAGATGTGGTCTTACCAACTGTCTGTACAGAGGGACAACAACTTACTCTTTTCTACTGGTGATGCCTCTCCCTATGCATCCCAGTATCCCCCAGCCCTCCTTACTGCCTTCTCACATTGCTGGCCTACCTTTAGGTCATCTGATATGACTACCCCAAGGTCCCTTTCCAGTTTTGTTGTTGTCAGTATCTTATCCCCCATTGTGTACTCTTCCCCTGGGTTTTTGTTTCCCAGGTACAATACTTTGCACTTCTTTGTGTTGAATCTAAGCTGCCATACATTTGACCATTCCTCCAACCTTGCCAAGTCCCTTTTCATTCTTTCCACCCCACCTTGCATATCAACCCTGTTGCAGATCTTTGTGTCATCTGCAAAGAGACATACTTTTCCTTCCGGTCCCTCTGCAATGTCACTTATAAAAATATTAAAAAGGACCGGCCCAAGTACTGAACCCTGCGGTACCCCACTAGTAACCCCCCTTTCTTCACTGTGGACTCCATTTACTACTAACCTCTGTGCCCTGTTGTGTAGCCAGTGTTTTACCCAGAATACCGCCCTGGGATCCACTTCCAGGCTGGCTAATTTGTTTATTAATCTTTTGTGAGGGACTGTGTCAAATGACTTGCTAAAGTCTAGGTAGGCCATGTCCATAGCCCCCTCCTTGGTCTACTACTTTGGTCATCCAGTCAAAGAAATCAATTAGATATGTCTGACATGACCTTCCGACTGTGAATTCATGCTGCCTTGGGTCCTGTGCCCCACTGGCCTCTAGGTACTCAACAATACTTTCCTTCAAAAGTGATTCCATCATTTTCCCTACCACTGAGGTCAAACTGACAGGTCTGAAATATCCTGCCTCTGTCTTGCTCCCACTTTTGTGAAGGGTAATCACATCTGCCCTGCTCCAGTCCTCAGGTACCACACCATCCTCCCATGATTTATTACAAAGGGTAGTCAGTGATGTTACTAGTTCTTCCCTTAGTTCTTTTAGAATTCCTGGGTGACTCCCATCAGGCCCCATTAATTTATTCAGGTCCCCCATCAGCAATATCTCCCCTTTCTCTGCCATCCCAAGGATGCCTTCTATCATTTCCCTGTCCATTTTCTCCCCCTGAGATGGGGGGGTCTGTGTACAACCCCTGTGTGGATTGTGGTGCCATTTCCAGTCTCCAGCATGACCCACAGTGCCTCATCTCCGCCCTGTTTACCCTTTAGTTCTGTTGCTTTGATCCCTTCCCTTACAGAGAGAGCTACTCCACCTCCTCTTCTTCCCTCCCTGTCCCTTCTGTAGATTGTGTACCCCGGTATGTTGACATCCCAGTCATGGTTCTCTGTGTACTATGTTTCTGTGACTGCCACGATATCCAGACATCCCCCTTCCATCAATGTCACCATTTTGGGAAGCTTTTTATTTAGACTACAGCATTGGTACTTATTACCTTCCATTTTTTATGGCCTTATTTCTTTTTGCCCTATCCCTGTCCTTACTGCCTTTGTCTTTTTCTCCATTTACCCCTGCCCTTCTCCATATCAACTGCTCTATCTTAGTGTTTGCCTCACTAACTACCCTGATTTTTTTTTGGGGGGGCTAGGATTTCCCTTCTCTTTTTCAGTGCCTCCCCCTTGGCTAGTTTAAATGCTTGCCAATGAAGCATTTAAACCTATCACCTAGGATCCTGGTTTCGCCCCTGGACAGATGCAGACCATTGTGCCAGTATAGGCCTGCATCCCTCCAGGTGGAGCCCCAGTCCCCAATGAAGTCAAATCCCTGAGCTCTACACCAGTTTTTCAACCAGTTATTAAATCCCATGGTGCGGAGTACCCTAGCCTCATCCATGCCAAAGATAGGTAGGACTTCCAAGAAAGTTACCACGTGTGCTGCTTGTCTAAGGCCTCTCCCCAACTCCACAAACTCCTGTTCCACTGCTCTGAGCCCATTCTCAGCCAGGTTATTTGTCCCTAGGTGGATAATGACATCCAGCTTACTCCCCCTTGTAGCTGCTCCCACAATCCTGAGGATTCGTTTCCTGTCCCTCCAAGCCTTGGCACTGGGCAGGCAACTTACCTCCCTTTCCCCTCCCTTCCCCAGTTCTACCACCCCTAACAACTGAGTCCCCAACCAGGAGTTTTTCCTCCCTGTGGGGTCCTGTGCAACCCTCCTATGGGTCTCCATTGTGGAGGTTCTCAGCACCCTCCTTGGTCTCCACTGTGGGTGCCTCCATAGAGGAACCACACTCTGCCAGAGTGACGAATGAATTGTGAAGAGGTACAACTGGAGGGATTTAAGAGAGGGGATAAGAGAAGACAGGATGTCCTGGGGTGCATTTTTCCATTCACGGGGGAAGGGGGGAGAAACATGCTTGCCCTGTCACAGTTCTCACATCTATTTGTGTTCTTTCATCTTGCGCCTGTTATGTCTTTCTTTCTCATGTCTATGACTTAGTATGACATTAGGCACACTGTTGCATGCTGTTTGTCTGAAAGGAAAGCAATAACTACTGAGGAGAGAGGGCTTTAATATTGTTAGAAATGGAGTAAAATATTAAATTGTTAATTTAATAATAAAAAGGGTCATATTAGAATATAGGACAGACCCTAGAGGGAAAACAGGAGAGGATATAAAGGTATAAAACTGTTTCCTAGCACAGTGTGAAAGACCATACTCACAGTGCAGCCTGGAAATAATTAAATTCATTTACTGCTAATAGTCTTAATAGCACGTGCTTTACACCTCCTAAACTGACTGGATTTGAAACAAGGAATGAAGGCTAGGTCTCGATCTTTCTGTTCGGCAGCCCCCGGAATAATTTACCTGAAGAACTGAGTTGTGCTCCTCCTTGCAAAGTTCTAAATCAAGTTACAATGTTTTTACAGGAAGTTGATGTTTGTAAATGTTTTTGTTGTTAGTGCTATGTAATTAAGTGTATGACTGTAATTGTTAATATTTCTTTTTTAATTGTGTTGGGTTGGACTTGAAAAAGGACTTGTTCCAGTGTCCTTACCCGGTTAACAAAATAAAAACAAACAAAGGTGGTCTGCATTACATCATAACATTATTTGTAATCTGACCATGTGGGTAAAACACTAAAAACAGTTAATAATTTACTAGTATCTGTTTTACAAGTATATGAGCATTCACGACTGAAAAAGTACTACCTCTGACCAAAACTGGATGACCACATAAAGTCTCGGAAACCCAGAATATACAGTCCAAATGGGACAGGTGGCAGCCATAATTTGTTGCCTGTCTGGATGTCATTGGGTTTTGGAAAAATTAAAATGTTAATTTAGGGGCTATAATTTATCTTTCCCATCAATAATCTTCCAATTTGCTGTTGTGAAGTTAGAGATGACAGCTGCACAGACAGGGACACATTTGACTCCTTTAAATGACTTGCACTTGAGGGCGCTTCCTGAACAAGTAAGCATACTGGACTATCAGACACCTGTTTACAGTCAGATAAAAAGAAACTGAACAACAAAGTTAGTGGAGGATCTCACAGATGCTGCTTGACCCACCATAAAAACAAAACTTGCAGTGATTAAACTTGACGGACTGAATCAGGACCTAGAAAACCAAATCATATTAGGATATAGGACAGACCCTAAAAGGAAAACAGGAGAGGGTGTAAAGGTTTAAAACTGTTTCCAATCACAGCGTAAAAGACCATACTCACAATGATGATGCCTGGAAACCAAATCTGGACCTAGGAAACCAAATAATTCAGTTAAAAACCAACTCCATACAACAAAGGAGCAGCCTAGCAATCGAGATGGATGACCGGAGCTCAGGAAGCCCACTTCTGCTCATTTTGTTTATTTGTTCATCGTGTTGTGGAAGACTGATGTGGGAGAGTGATTTGGCTGTGGGGACTGAGAAACAGGTGGTGGGAGGAGGCCGAGTGAGGGAGGGACTAGGAGCCAGAAAAAAGGGGGCATGTGACTTGGATTGGCCAACAGGGAGGCCAGAGTCACTATATCTTTCCCAGGGGGGCCAAGCAACCCCTCGCATGAGTGACACTGAAGCATGAGTGCCACAAAGCAGGAGTGTGGTGTCTGACTAGGTGGCATCTGCAGGACAACTGCAGGTAGGACTGCGGGCCACACTGGAGAGGGTAGATTACTGTTTATCGGATAGGTGCAAAAGAGGGCACTAGGAGGGGGCAATGGGAAACTGGAGTAGAGGCATGTAGAAGGGGGGGCCAGTTAATGCAAGCCATATATACAGGGATAGGGTATCAGGGCAGATGAGGGGGTGGGGTATGGCAGGGGCAGGGTGCTCTCAGGGAGTGAGTAGGACCAAGGAGAATAGTGGAGTGTAATGGCTGAGGAGCAAGAGTTTTCATGGACATGCTGTGGAGCATTGGGAATTGCCCAGTATGCATAAAAATGATGCACCTGGAAACAGAAATTTACAGGATAAAGAGGGGGGTGAAGAGGCAGGGCATGGGGAAAGGTAGGGGAGGAGAAAACTGTACTGGAGCTACAAATAGATAGAGCAGAGCTGACTAGATGAATTGGAGGATTGCAGGGGAAACTACAAGGGCAAGAAGCAGACTGGCCTGCTGGGGAAGCGGTGGATGGCAGGTAGTGGATAGGAGGAAGGGGAAGGGAGCAGGGTGCTACTGCACATGGAGCAACGCAAAATCGAAGTGGCTTGGCAAGTGTGGGTTGCAAGTTTGCAAATGGAGGTGGGGTTAGCATGTCAAATAGGTATGCATCATCAGGAACCTTACAGGGCATGGGAAATCAAGATGGGGCAGGGGTCAAGATGGATGGGAACAGTGGGGGAGAGGGGTGGTTGGTGGAAAGTAATTGGGATGGAGTGGGGGAAGGTGCAAGAGAGAGGAGATGAAGGAGGTGCTAGAAAGGGGAATCAGGAGCCATTGGAGGAGATACCAGTGAGGATTGTCAGGGGGAAGGGGTGAAGAGGGGGAAGGAAGGAGATGGGGTGGAGTGGATAGGAAAGGGCAAGGGGACATAAGGGGAGCAGCAAAAAGATAGGTGGTGGAAGGGAAACTGGGAGGGGAAAAGGGATCATGTGGGAGAAGAAGTGAAATGGGCAGTCAGGGAGAGATGCAAAACATCTGTGCAAGGAGGACAGATTTTGTCCCTGGGGGTGGGGGAGAGTTGCGAGAGGAACCAGATGGGGGGACAAGGCCAGGGAGGAAATGGAGGAGCAGGACAGGTAGCATGGGGATTTCAAAGACAGCCAGCAAGGAGAGGGTTGCAAGGTTATTATACTGGGGGATTCCATATCGAGAGTATCAAATGGGGGAGGGGATGAAGGGAGGAGAAGCTTTGTCTGGGTAGATGCATGCCAGGTATGACATTGCACAGAGCAAAGCACATAGTTCACTCTGCCATAAGGAGTCATGGAGGGAATCCTCACATGGTGGTGCATCTCAGCACAAATGACCTGGATGGAAATAATGTGCAGGAGGTACAAGCAAGATTTAGGGAACTGGCCAGAATATGTAAAACTGAAGGAAATACAGTTGCTTTTTCTGAAGTCCTCCCAGAGCCAAGAGCAAGCATAGACAGGAAGCAGAGGATAAGAATTCAATGAGTGGTTGGGAGAATGGTGTAGAGGTATGGGGTTTGGAATAGTGGGGACTTGGGAGCAGCTTGGGATAACAAGGATTTATACACTAAGGACAGACTACATCTAAGCGGGGAGAGTTCAGGAGTCTTAAAAAGGAAGCTGAGGGAATTTATTATTAGTAAGAATGATTTAAACTAGCTAGGGGGTAGACTTGCAGGGCAGGCAGAAAAGCAAAGTTTGGGAGGCCTAGTGCCTTCCCCCAACTGGACATTTGGTGGAAGTGAGGAACTTCCAGAGGGATAACATTGAGGGTCAAGGGACAGATAAGAAGATTTGGGGGGAGGGTTGGAGGGCGATCTCCATGAATGCAAGGAGCCTCGGTAACAAGTTTCCAGAGCTTCAAGCACTGATGGCAGAAGGGGGAGGGTGGATGTGGCTGCAATCACAGAGACATGGGCCACCCAGCACCATGACTGGGACTTCACAATCCCAAGGTACAAACAGTACAGGAGAAACAGAAAAGCGGAAAGGGAGGGTGGCTATATTTGTCAGGGATGGAACAGAGTGCAGCAGGAGGAGGGTGATGATGGAAATGTGGAGATGTGGGTCAACATACGTAGAAACATAAAAGTTGATGGCAGAAAGAGACTACTAGTCCATCTAGTCTGCCCATTTGCTTTAGAGCTATTTTGACACTCTAGTTGCCCTTTGTAGTCAGGGCCCCCTTGTGTCTATCCCATGTATTTCTTAATCCTTCCACAGGGTTGGCCCCCACAATCTCTTGGGGCAGGCTGTTCCAGGCGTCCACCACTCTTTCTGTGAAGAAAAACTTCCTAGTGTTAGTAGAGAACCTCCTTCCTTGCAACCTGAGATCATGTCCCCTGGTCCTGGAGCCCTTCTTGTAGTGAAAAAGTTCCTGTGCCTGTACCTTGTTAATGCCTTTTATGTACTTGAATGTTTCAATCATGTCCCCCCTCTCTCTTCTCTGCTCCAGGGAGTACATATTCAGTTCCCTAAGTCTTTCCTCGGAGGACATGTACTGCAGACCCTGAATCATTTTTGTCACCTTTCTCTGTCCTGTTTCCACTCGGTCAATGTCCTTCGTGAGGTGAGGCCTCCAGAACTGGACTCCATATTCCAGGTGAGGCCTGACTAGCAATCTATACAGTGGCAGTACCACCTCTCTCCTCTTGCTCGTGATTCCCCTCCCAATGCAGCCCAGCATCCTGTTGGCCTTCAATGTTGCCTTCTCACACTGCTTACTAACCTTCAAGTCATCTGAGACCATGATTCCCAGTTCTCATTCCTGGTTTGAGGCCGCCAGTCTTTCGCCTCCTAGGTAATACTCCTTTCTTGGATTTATCTTTCCTATGTGCACGGCCTTGCACTTTTTGGCGTTAAATCTCAGCTGCCACACTCCAAACCATTCTTCTAGTTTCTTGAGGTCAGCTTCCATCTTGCTCACTCCTTCTTAGGTGTCCACCCTGTTACATATCTTGGTGTCCTCTGCAAACAGACACATCTTCCCTTCCAGTCTGTCAGTGATGTCTGCTATGAAAACATTGAAGAGCAGAGGCCCCAGCACTGAACCCTGGGGCACCCAGCTGGGTATCCTGCCTTCCGTTGATTGCGTTCCATTAACCTGTACCCTCTGGGTTCTACCTTGTAACCAGTTTTGTACCCATCTGACTACTTCTGGACCAACCCCTGTGTGGTCAAGCTTCTTTACCAGCCTTCTGTGTGGAACTGAGTCAAAGGCCTTACTAAAGTCTAGGTAGACCACATCTACTGCCCCATCATCGTCCACTATTTTTGTAGCGTAGTCAAAAAACTCGAGCAGATTTGTCTGGCATGACCTACCTGCTGTGAAACTGTGCTGCTTAGGGACTTGTTGGCTGCTAGTTTCAAGTATGATCCTTTGTTTGAGTAGTGTCTTCATGAGTTTCCTACTATAGACTTGAGGTTCACTGGTCTGTAATTACTAGCCTCTTTGGAACTTTCTGATTTGTGAAGTGGAACCGCTGTTGCCTTTTCCAGTCTTTGGATACCACATCTCTCAAGGATTTCTAAATAGAAGTGCTAGAGGGCTGCTAATACAGGATGCTAAGGGCAGGAGTGTTAATCTGGGAGTAGTCTATAGACCACCATCCTAGTTTGAGGATCAGGACAGGGAACTAGAGGACAATCTAAAAAGTCACTGTGGTAGGGGCAGGATGGTGGTGGTGGTGGGTGATTTTAACCTGCCAGGGGTAAACAGGAGCACCATGACTTCAACAACTGCTGGAGAGCAATGGATATTGGAAACATTCCAAGATGTATTCCTGACACAACAGATGGTCGAGCCAACCGGAGAAGGGAACATCTTGGACCTGATACTTGCAGACGATGACCAGGTAAAGGATGTGGCAGTAGAGTACCCACTGTGGGGGAGTGATCACTTAACGGTGTGGTTCTCCCTTGATCTGGGGAGGGAGGGAAATCCAATATGAGGGTAGTGGACTTTTGGGGTGCAGACTTCGGTAGGATGGCTGTCATGCTAGAAGGGCACTTACAGAAGATCACCCCAGACATGAGTACAGAATACAGGTGGAAAATCCTGAAGTTGGGCCTGTTAGAGGCCACAAAAACTGACACAAAGATCTGCAGCAAAAAAGCAAGGTCATGGAAACCCAGCTGGTGGACCAGGGCGGTACAGGAAAGAGAGTAAGGGAGAAAGGCTAGCCTTCCATCAGTACAACAGAATCCATGGGGGGGAGGTAGGATTATATTAAGGAATCGAGGGAGGTGAGCAGGGTTGGTAAGGGCAGCCGAGGCATCCATAGAGCTAAAGCTGGCACAGGGGATCAGGGAGGGAGAGAAGGAATTTTTTTAAATACATTAGAGAGAGGAAGAAGTAGGGGCCAGATCACTAGGATAAAGAAGGAAGGTGGATGGGCGGAGAAGGGCTGAGCAGGCAAAGGTGCTAAATGAGTACTTCTCATCAGTCTTTACAAAGAAAGAGGAAGGGCTAATTCCATGGGGTGAGGGGGTTGGGGCAAGGGGGGATGGGGGAATATAACAGATGGAGAAATCCCAGTAGATAAGGGAGGGCCCTAAGTTCTTGAGGACAGACAAGGCATCAGGACCAGATGGGATCCCCCCAGAGTCTTGAAGGTGTTGGCGGAAGTCCTGGCAGTGCCTTTGGCGGAGTTATTCAATACTTCCCTCAAATGGAGATGTGTAACACTGGACTAGAGGATGCCACATGGCGCCCCTCCATAACAGCGGACCTAGGGATGAGCCAGGAAGTACAGGCCAGTCAGCCCACCTCCATAGTGGGGAAACTACTGGAGACCATCTTGAAGGAAAGACCAGTGGATTTCCTGGGAGTAAATGGCCTTCTGGATACCCAGCAACATGGTTTCATCCAGGGGAAATCTTGTCAAACTAATCTGATCAAATTTTTTGACTGGCTGACAAGATCTCTAGATGGCGATCAGATGGTTGATGTCCTGTATCTGGACTTCAGCAAAGCATTTGACTCTGTGCTACATGGGAGACTACTGGGCAAGCTGAGGAACTTGGGGGTGGGGGTTAAGATGGTCAAGTGGATTGGGAACTGGCTGAGTAGCAGACAGCAGAGGGTGCAGACGGTGCAGAGGGTGGTGATAGGGGGGAGCTCTCGACACCTAGAAGAGTCACTAGTGGAGTTCCACAGGGATCTGTTCTAGGTCCACTGCTATTTAACGCTTTCATAGCAGTCATGAGGGAGTTATGAGTAAAATGAGCCTGTTCGCAGATGGCTCCAAACTAGGAGCAGTGGTGGACAGTGAGGAGGGGAGAGGAGGAGAATTCTCCAGGAAGATCTGAAAAGACTAGAACAGTGGTCAAAGACTTGGTAGTTGGGGTTCAATGCTAGGAAGTATAGTGTACTGCATTTTGGGGATAGGAATCCAGGGTACAGCTATCATTTGGGGGGAGCAGTTATCTGCCTCTGAGGAGGAAAGAGATCTGGGAGTGGTGATCACTGGTAAAATTAATTACTCAGAACAATGTAGGAAAGCGGCGGCCAGAGCAAACAGAATGCTTTGGTACATTGCTAGGGGAATCACTTCAAGGAGGGAGGAGGTTATCTTGCCACTGTTCAAATCCTTAGTGAGACCTCACCTGGAATGCTTTGAGCAGTTCTGGAGCCCATACCTAAAGAGGAATGTTGTGCTCCTGGAGAGTGTCCAGAGGAGGATGTCAAAGATGATCCACGGAACGGGGGAGAAGCCTTATGAGGAGAGGCTGAGGGGGCTCAACATGTACAGGAGGGACTGAGAGGATATGATTGAAACCTTTAGGTACTTAAAGGGCATCAGCAGAGCTAGCACTGAGGGTTTGTTTAGATTGAAGAGGAAGGGACCATGAGGGGACATAGCCGGAAAATGGTTGGGGAGGTACAGAAGAGAACTGAGGTGGCACTGCTTCATGGAAAGGATGGTGGAGCTGTGGAAAGTGCTGCCTGAGGTGATCAGGAATCAGTGGGAAGTTTTAAGAAGGGTTGGGATAGGTTCATGGGCAAGGTACAAGTAAGGAGGAAAGTGAACAGAGGGGAACTCAGGAAGGGAACCTTTGGAGGAAGGGAGGGAATAGGGGAGGGGGGGCAGCAGCAGTGTCTGAACTGTGAGCTGTGTTTCAAGCAGACACGATAGACCTTATGACCTGAATCTGCTGGCATTGTTGTATGTTTGTCTGTTCAAGTAGGTGATAACCTTATGCATTACTAAGCTCTACTGAACTAAACATGTATGAAAATGCACTGCTTGCCTTTTCTTTGTGGGGAGCACACCGATGCCTACCTTCTGTTTGGTAGCATGTAACTGAATCTGACATCTAAAGCATAAAATAAAGATATTTTATGTTGAACTGTACTACACCATGATTAAGATGTGCAAGCCAAGCAATGGTGCGGTGCCGCCATGCTGAATAAAATATGGTGTCTATGATTTTGGTAATTTGTCCCCGAGTTTGGTCCTAGCAGGTTGGGAGGTATGTTCCTCGTCAGTTCCATTCATTCTGAGTTGGAAAAGAAAAACAGAGAGCAAAAAAACAAACAAACAAAGCAAACAGGGTGAAGACAAGAAAAATAACACAAAAGTGTGAAATATAAAAGTGTAAGCCCCTGCAAAAGCAGGGATTATATCCCCACGTTTTAGGGACCCCTTTTCCCCTCCTACCTCTCCCCCAGGGCTAGGAAATGGGTTTAGTGCTCTGGGGGTTAGTGGTCTGCATGCCTCAAGATGGCAGCAGAGGGCAGAATTAGGGTATATAAGGGAGCATACAAGAAGTATCAGGGCCTTTCTAGCCCAGGCAGTAGGCCTGGGGCTGGGGGGGGGGCTGGAGAGTAGAACCAGGACCAGAATAGGTGGGCAAATGAGGGAGCTCGACAGTGCAGTGGGGCCAGTGGGGAAAAAACCCCAAAGTAAAGTGCAGTTAGGATGGTTTCATGTGCCATGGCAGATGTGGAGTGGGGGTATGGAGCTGCAGTGGGGATAAAGGTAGCCAGGTCCTGCATTGTGGGGGGCAATGGCATTAGGGAGGCTTTAAACAAGCCTGGCTGATAGATGTAGGAACCCTTAGGAAGCCTGTTTTGTGTTGTCTCAGGTTGCCAGGGCTGGGAGGGCTGTGGCAGGGCCCTCTCAGAAGGGGAACCTGTGGCAGAGACTCCCCTCATTCCTGGTGTGGTAGGGCAGCCTGGGGGGTTGAGGGAACTAGGGAGTCTTCCACCCATATTAGGGGCCTGCTTGGAGGGACAGGTCCAGATGAAGACTATGCGGGTTCATGGACCACTGAAATGTGTAGACCTTGGAGGGGGTCTCCATGATAGGGTTTAGCTCAAGCCCAGGAATCGTTGGAAGTGATGTGGGCCTGGCAGAAACTCCCCTTAGGAAGAAGGTAACAGCACCCTTACGAAAATCAAATATATTTTACAATATATTATTAACAATATATTTACATATAATGAAAAATATTTCAATCAACTTATTTTATAATATATTTTAATGTATTGGAAAATCAATATATGTCAATATATTTTAAGATTTACAAATATATTGCAATACACTGTAAATATACACATTTATTGCCACTTTAGTATGCTATGTATATTGCAAAATATATTGATTAAATTCCAAATATATTGAAGTAAGGATGGTAAATATATGTTATTGGTATATTGCCGATATATGTATAATGTATTCTTTTTTTGCATTTCATATATTCCTAAATTTACAGATGTATATAATATACATGTATATACATATTAATATAACTAACAACTTACTCATGCAAAGACAAAGGGAATTATTTATATGTACCTCTGTCTGTACAACTGGAATTCATCTAGTTAGTAGTCATGGAGATACTTACATTGGTATTATTGTTTTACAGTACAGCTATACCACAAACATTGTGCATGTTATACTTACACATAGGACTTACTGCACAAGCTCATGTTTATTAAAGGTTCAGATTGGTATTTATATCACCCCATT
Organism: Neoceratodus forsteri; assembly: GCA_016271365.2. Taxonomy (NCBI): domain Eukaryota; kingdom Metazoa; phylum Chordata; order Ceratodontiformes; family Ceratodontidae; genus Neoceratodus; species Neoceratodus forsteri. The sequence goes on along the minus strand of CM057458.1, from coordinate 156,511,759 downwards.
TTCTCTCACTTTTAGGTCAGGGTGAGATCCTACACGTACTTGCCTTGTAACTTGTACCTTTCTTTTCAATCTGTAAACTAATGCTGTAAATTCAAAATTATTGTAAAACTAGAAATGATCATAATTTGGGCTGCTAAATTATGTTTTTGAAATATGCAAATTAGGTATGAAAATGTACACATGAGATGGAATTAAGTATTGACAAAAATACATGTAATATATATAAAAATATATGTAACGTATGCAAATATATGTAACATATAAAATATATGTAACATACAGTATATAAAATATATGTAAGATATATAAAAATATATGTAACATAGAAAGATACAGTATATATCTTGAAATATACTAATAATATATTTCTGACAATGTATTACTTAATAGATTGACATGCTTTCATGCAATGCATGAGGCTGAGTATATGGTTTCAGAATATGCTGAAATACACTCTGTATTATATTTCATTGAGTCAATGTATTTCTCAATACAGTGACCTATTTTTGCATACTATGGGTTAGAAATATATTATGTCAGTAGATTTAAAAATATATTTCATAATATATAACATATTACATTGGGACAATGTATTTCATGGTGTACTGACATACATTAATCTATATTTTTCAATATACTGCAATATACTCAGTTTTCGTAAGGGCAGTACACCCCAGAGAAAATTGGAGGTCATGGAAGGCTGAGGCAGAGACAAGTGACCAATAGAAGTGGCCTCAGTTTGTACATCTGGTGCTAGCCATTGGAAGACTGGTCAAGGCCTGGGTTGTCAGGAAAAATCCTGGATGCCCTTGGGCATGGGCAAAAGCCCAGGGGTCCAGGTGGGGAGGGCAGCTTGCTCTCCCACGCCAGTGTCAGGGGTACGACCAGTACCAGAGTAAAGGGGACCCAGTGAGAAACAGGTAAAAGGAAGGCTTTGTTTACCGGATCCTTATATGCCAGGAGATTGCAGGGATCTGGGTTCCAGGTTCTTGGTAGATCACCCAAGATAGGAAGGGTAGGAGATGAGAATCCTTCTGGCGTCTGCTAAATCAGTTGTTCTGCTATTTATTAAGTCCAGCCAAAGCGTAAAAAGTTTGTTTCCCCATGGAGCTGAATATTTATTTTTATAAAGGAATGGTGACCCCTGTATCACTGGAATCATTTGACATGCAGGTGAAAATAAAAGCTAGTTGGGGAGAAACAGTGGTTTGGCTTTATTTGACTGTAAGGGGGGAGTTTAATGAAATTAAATCCTTGTCTCTCTTCACATGTTGCAGTCTGATTAATTTGTTAGGAATTGTATTCCAGGGGAAAGAATCCAACCTCTGTGTGATGCAGGGGCTCCTTGGGATCTCCAGGGAAGAATCGGGAGGTCCAGGTCCAGTGGACTGCTTTGGGAAGAGAACCCATGTTTCTGGAAATTCAGGATGTAATTGTGAAGCGTGAAGACATCATCAGTTAAGGACCATCGGTTTCCTATAGTCCAGTATTGCAATGTCTCAAATGTTAGGTCTCTGAGTGGCTTCTTCCTCCTGCCTGGACCACCTGTGATGAGTTAAAGTATGCCCCTAGATGGGGCAGGAAGGGAGGGGGTTACAAAGAAAAATACACTGAAATAATTAAATAAATCAGCATGACCTAGTGACTCAAGTGGTGCAGTGGATGTGTCTTGTCCTAAAGATCAAAGGGTCAGTGGTCTGATTCCCACAGAAAACATTTTTTTTTAAGAATACATGGGATAGACATAAGGAAATTCTGAAGGTCAGGGGTAAGGGGTAACAGACTTCTAGAAAAAGGTAAAGGGACCTTACAAGCTCAAATGTGCAGACTGGGTGGGCCTTAGGCCCTATCATTCAACAGTGTCTATGTATCTATGTATCAAACTGTTAAGTAAAATAGGAGATGACAAGAAAAGCAAAACAATGTTGCAAAAGTAGGTCTTTTTTTCAACCCTGTCAAAGCAGCTGATCTGACCTTCAGCACTAACCGAGTCAGATTGCACAATGGAACTAAGGCTCAGTGTGTACATAGAAAAGTAGTATGTGATCTGCAGGAGCTGTTTCCATGTAACCTATAGTCATTTATTTACCAGAAGCTTGATCTGAGCAAACTTCACCCAAATGCACCCCACAGGCTAAGCTGCCAGTAATGTTGCCAACCAAAGTTACAAAAGGCAATTTCCTAGCAAAATGGCACACATTTGCAAACTTATCTGTGAATGAAGTTGGTGAATTCACAGAAAATTCACCGTGAAATAAAACATTGTAGCATCTCTGAGAGCACACTTTCGTACTCACCTTCATACAGTGAGACTGCACTGGGACAGCATCACTGTTGAAGGTAGCACTAAACAATCAGGATGCAAGCTTTTTTTCTTGCCATTGTATAATAAAAGGCATGGCATAAATCAAATATTGCCACTCATGATGACATAAGGTCAAACTACACTCTGGAAAAATATCAGTAATATTTTGATTGGGCCATAGCATATATGTAGTGCTCTCTATCTGCCACCAATGCTTGTAGCCAGCAACCTCTGTGTTCCAAATCTCTGTGAAGTTATGTGACCCCCCCCCCTTCCGCATAGCATCTAGGGGTATTGGTGGTCCAAGCGAAAAGGTGCCCACTGCACAGAAATGTCACCAGCACTCTAACACAGCATTTGTAGAAATGAACACAGCCTACCTCAGGATGTCTTCTGTTCACCTGGAGACATGAGGCTTCTTCAGACTGCAGCAACTCGAACACTCCAAGCCCTGGAGAGGATCTGCTGATTCAGTTAACTTCAGGCTTAAGCCACTGTAATATCCCCCATCGGCCTTTGAGACCCAAGGGTGCAAAATCAATGAGAACCCTTAAAGTAAACTCGTAAGAATTCTTTTAAACCTAAGGAATCATATTTCATTAACATCTTTATTTATAAATAAAACTGGGAATCACTTTTATTCACTTGAGCCCCAAAAGACTGGAGGGGCTACAGGAGTCCTTTACTTAGCAAATTAAGCAATCAGTTCCATGGGCTACAACTATTGGTGTTTTTTCTTTTTATGTTGCTTGCATGCATGTGCAAGAAACATAGTGCCATCATCGGAGATTTCGGAGTGTGTCACCTCCTCCTCCAATTCAGTCAATGTGCTGGCAGTAGCGACTATGACCACGCTCCAAAATGCAGTGGCATACAGTTGAAAGGGATCTATGTTCAGTGAGCACCGATAAGATATCGGCTGCTCACGCCGCAGCCCCCCACAGACATGCAGGTATGCAGTGACCCCTGCACGCACTGTATAGCCGACGGGTGCCCAATCTCTGTCGGCTGAGCTGCATCCCTCCCCAGTAGTAGGTGCCACACTGGGAGCCCACTCCAGCGTGGCAAGCAGTCTTTGGCGATGGGGGTGCCAATCCCCTGTCGGCTGAGCAGCTCCACCCCGTCCTTGTGCCATGCTGGGGAGCCACCCAAGCGTGGCAACAAATGCCATGGCCGACGGGGCGCCAATCCCCGCTGGCTGAATGCCCCCAACATCCTTGTGCCACGCTGGGAGCCCACCCTAGCATGGCAAACGCCCCCCACGACGTCTTTTTTTTTAAAACCTGTAAAACAAAACGGTCCACGCGCGCTCTCCCAACCCCCCTCCCACAACCCGACCCACCCACTGCGCACCCAGCCTCCCCACACCCCCCTCACCCCATACTTACCTCTGAACTCCAGCGTGATGATCTTTGGTGGACCGGGAACACGTCTGCACTCTTCAAAGCCGACCGCGAACTGAGGAAATGCCGGTAAGCTGTATAATGGGCTAGATAGGGGGGGTTTCAGCTTTGTTGCATATCTCAGGCATTTTTGAGAATTTTTGCACCAAAATTTCAACATGGGGTTTTTGGGACCCCTTCTCATGAATGATTCACTGTCATGGCGTTATTTGGGCGAAGGGGTGATTTCGCGCAGTGACTGCGAAATCACCCTTCGGACCCACTGCCATGACAGTGACATCATTCGTGAGAAGGGTCCCAAACTCCATGTTGAAATGTGTGCCAAAATTCAAAGATGACTGTTTTACAAGGCGTATGCGCAGTTCATACGCAGGCTCGTGAAGTTCGTGAAATTTCAATATTTTCACTCCAGATTTTCAACATTGCCATTTTACCACACCTTCTTAGGGTAGTATAGCTGTCATTTTTCACATCTTACCCAATATGTGTTTCGCCCATGGAAGCAGATGAGCAGTCAAAGAAATCAATGTACGGGACAAATTAAGAAAATCACAGTGACACTGTTCATGAGCAGAGGTCTTAAAATGGCTATGTTGAAATTTGATGAAAAAAAATTCCTAAAAATGACTTTGTTTCTGGCGTGTGTGCGTAGTTCATCGCACGCGGCTAATAAGGTCGCTAATTTTCAATATTTTTCCTCCACATTTCCAACATTGCCATTTTATCACACCTTCTTATAAGTAGTACAGCTGCCATTTTTCACATCTCATCCAAAACGTGTTTCTGCCCATGTAGCACACAGTGGCGCAGTCGGTGTGCGAGATCAATGTACGGGACAAATTAAGAAAATCACAGTGACACTGTTCCTGAGTTCAGGTGTTAAAATGGCTATGTTGAAAATTTGGTGAAAAAATTCCAAAAAATGACTGTTTTACGAGCGTGCGTTGTACAGTTCCTATGCACGCTCGTAAGTTCGCGAATTTTCAATATTTTCACTCCACATTTCCAACATTGCCATTTGCCACACCTTCTTATAAATAGTACAGCTGTCATTTTTACATCTCACCCAAAAGCGTGTTTCAGCCCATGTGGCACAATAGGCGCGGTCGATTGTCTTGAAATCAATGTCACGGGATAAATTAAGAAAATCACAGTGACACTGTTCATGAGAAAGGTCTTAAAATGACTATGTTGAAAATTTGGTGAAAAAATTCAAAAATGACTGTTTCTGAGCGTCGTTGTGCAGTTCCTCATGCTTGCCTATAAGTTCGCAATTTTCAATATTTTCCTCCAGATTTCCAACATTGCCATTTTACCCCACCTTCTTATGAGTGGTATAGCTGTCATTTTCACATCTCACCAAAACATGTTTCCGCCCATGCTGCGCTGATAGGCGCCGGTGGTATCTTGAATCAATGTACGGGACAAATTAAGAAAATCACAGTGACACTGTTCATGAGCAGAGGTCTTAAAATGGCTATGTTGAAAATTTGGTGAAAAAATTCCTTCAGATGTTCTGCAATATTACTAATGAAGACATTGAACAGAACTGGCCCGGGACCGATCCCTGCAGCACCCACTGGTCGCCCCTCTCCTAGATTGCATACCATTTACCACCACTCTCTGCCTCCTGTCTGTTAGCCAGTTTCTAACCAGTTTACCACCCTTTCCCCATGTCCAGCCTACCCAGCTAGTTTATCAGCCTTCTATGGGATGGTGTCAAAGGCTTTGCTGAAATCAAGTAAGCGTTGTCCGCTGCCCACCCTGATTCACTTCCTTTGTCACCCAGTCAAATAAATCAACCAGATTTATCTGACATGATGTCCCCACTGTGAATCCATGTTGTCTATGGTCCTGGTTCCGATGGCATCTAGATGCCCCACTATCCTTTCTTTAGCAATGTCTCCATGATCTTCCCCACTACTGAGGTGGGCTGAATGGCCTATTGTTCCCTGCCTCCTCCCTGGTGCGGACTTGTGTAGAGGGACCACATGTGCCCCTCCTCCAATTCACTCATGTTGAATGACTCCAGTGAACATGGCTGCCAGAGATACTGCTATCTCCCTTACGCAGTTCTGTTAATATCCTTGGCGAATGCCATCTGGTTCCATCGCTTTTCTACCTTCAATTTAGTGAGCTCCCAGACTCTTTTTGTCCACCTCTTCACCCCCTTGGCAACTGCTATACTGCTGTGGCCCTTGCCCCTCCCACTCTTCTGTGAATACTGAACAGAAAGACACAGTGGATGTCTTGGGAGGAAGGCATGAAACTGTCACTTCCAAATACCTAAACAGCACATACAAGCAAGCAACATTCGGCATTGACAAATGTTTGTTTTTTTTTGTTGCTCTTTGTTTATCCACCTATAGCCCCCAGATCCTCCTATCTCTCAGACCTCTAAGTCTCTGAACCAGTTGTAAGGAGTCTGCCCTAGAGTGTGCATCTGTGCTCCTAATTTGCCATTTGATCTCCCAGTTGACCCCTAGGCCGAAAGGAAGGCCCTAACACCCTCCTGGTACCTCAGTGGGTGCATGCACACAGGAGTCTGCCCTCACATCATGGAGTGGAGCAGAATATCATCGCCAGGACTGTCTGGGAGTATTTTCCACTGTTCCAGTCCCTTGACATTGGCGTGCAATGAGGATCATCGAGCCGATGCACGCTGAAACATCGCCTGCTCCTGTCCTCTGCCAGCATCAGCCCCTATGTTGTCCCAGACTGCGCTGGCACCTCCAAGATCCCTAGGAGGTAGCAGTAAGCGGTGAGGCCAACTCCCCAACCCTTTCTGGAGAAGGAGAGCAAGCCATTGGGCACTCAATCCTTCTCCACCCCAGCCAACCCCCAGCGGCCCAAGTCCCTTCCCAGGTCACCAGCATGGACCAAGGTGTGGTGTCCAGCACTTCAACCCTCAGCACCACCAGGCTGGTGAACTATTGGTGTTTTCAAATACAAACTACAACAGCACCTTATCTCGACCAGCAGCTGTGGCTGCCTCCACTAACACTCCTCCTGTGCCTCACTGGGCACCCGAGCACTCTTATCTCATGCCTCCAACCTACTCATCTGAAAGTGACCTATCCTCAGCACTTCAGGTCACCAGCCCTACCCTCACAACCTTTGCCACCTCTACCCCACCCATTGGTGTCTCCCCTGCTCCCTACCCACCCTCTAGAACCCTTACCACTTCCTCCTACTATCATCTCCTCTCATGCAACCCAGTAGGGTGCTCCCAACTTTGACTCAGGCAAATTACTTGCTGCCTATGATCTTAAGTTTGGTGTGTTCACTAAAGGAACTCTGTTTAAAAATGTACTGTGTTAATGTATCTTACAGTTACCCTGTCTAAAACATGTACTACTGTTTTGATGTACCTTTGTCCTTGTAACTGACATGGAACCCATAAATGAGCAATCGCTCCCGGGTGTAATCCAAGAACTCACTAAATAAAAAATAAATAAATAAACAACTTTATACACAATCCCCTTTTTTGTACTGAAGGAGAGATCTCTTTTGACTGGGTATGGCAGTGAGATTTTACACAGGTTAAAAACAACAGCAGTTCTTTTGACCAGGACACGAAGACTTCAGATAATCTGGAACGTGAACCTCCAAACCCACAAACTGCTATGGCACTGGTGAGTCCCTATACTTTGCTTCACCTCATTGCTGGGGCCCCTTTTCTTTTGCCAATCAAGGAACTCCCCATCCTCTTCACTTTTACTCCCTCTTTCTCTCTCTCTTTCTCTGTCTCTGGGGAAGCATGAAGCTTTCCCCAAACCCAGTTCCCTGACTGTCTTTACCAACCCAAGGGACACAGATGGTGCAGCCTGCTAATACCTGAGCTGCCACCTTAACCCTCACACACACTCTAATGCCCCAGTCCTCTGTCCTGCTGCACTGCTACCCAGGCCCACACGGACCCTCTGTGGCCACTTGGTCTTTCCTGGCCCAGCACCACAGAGCCTCCCTTTCACAGGTATCACTCACTGCCACACAGCCAAAATCTCCCTCACAAGTCCACCCTGTGCTCGCTGAGAGCTAACCGGCTTGGGGAACCTAAAGGGCATCCATATCCCGGAGAGCTCGCCCAGGCAAATTCATCTGGCACCCGAGGCCTGTCCCTCTGAACAGACCTCAAAATTGGTAAAGGCTCCCCCAGCCCCTTCACTTACACCTGGGCTGCCATGCCACTGGGAAAAGAGGGGCCTCTGCCACCTGCCTTCCCTTCCTCTGCCTGCCGCTACCACTGCAGCTCTGATAGTCCAGGGAACTACACCTCAATCAGAGTCCCATTACTGTCCCCGAGGCCTACACTACACTGCCTGAGACCACGCCCCACCCTTGCACCCCAGGGAACGAGACCATACCAACATAGCTGTGGTTACCTGCCACCACCTCGGAGGCCGGGACTCGGGACCTAGTACTCTGCCACTGAATTGGCCAACCTGCCTAAAAACAGAGGGAGGGCCTCCTTCTCACACTGCCCTTGCAGCACCCGCCAGTCTCTTCTTCTCCTCTCTTCTCCACCCAAATCTCTCTGCTCTCCTTTTATACCTAAATCCTTGCAGCCCCAAGTGGCAGCAACAGGAGGTAGCACCCCAGAGCGACCAGCCCTATGGCTCCAGAGGAGGAAAAGCGGGCAGGGAGGCCCTAAGAGGAATATAAGCCCCTCTCCTGGAGGGGGCTTACAGTTAATTCCCTATTAGACTACCTCGCTTGTTATCTGCCATCCAGCAGGCATCCAAGCTGCACTGTTTGTATTGGGAGTCATGTTAAATCCCTTGTTTATCCATCATACTGGTGGTGGCTATTGTTCGTGACAGATACGAACATCCGAACATATGAACACACGAAATTGCCAGTGGAAACAGGCCTCATGGTCTACCGAGTCTGCTCGAGTGTGCAGCTAGCCCCTCATCATGCAGCTGCATCCTCCTGCCCCCTCTTCCCAGTATCCCTTCCCCTGGCCCAACCTCTCTTGAAACTGCCCACCATGTTATAGGACACTATCTCATCTGGTAAGGTGTTCCATTTGTCCACCACTCTTTCCATGAAGAAGTGTCTCCTTATGTCCCTCTTGAATCTTCCCTCCAATCTCAGTCAATGCCTCTCATGTCCCTTCCCTTCTCATCTGAAAAATTCCTTCTGTGTTGGTCTTGTTTATCCCCTTCAGATACTTGAAGGTTTCGATCATATCCCCCCATCCCTCCTCTCCTCCAGTGAATACATATTCAACTCTTCCAGCCTGTCCTTGTAGGACTTGCTCTCCAGTCTCTGAATTATCTTTGTGGCTCTTTGCTGCACCCCCTCAAACAATCTGATATTGGTGGTAGTGGTGGGATTCAAGGCCAGTGTATCAGATTGGTAAACTGTAACCACACACACAAGGGTGTAGACAGGCATACTCACTCTGTACACATTTGTGTACAGTTTTGTTGAGTGCCTGTCACAAATCATAAACCACTCTGTTAATATTATCATTCTAATCTGTAGTATTTGGGTTAGTGTAGGCCACTGAGGAGTGTCCAATACATGTATAACCTCCTTAGAGAGTAGAGGAGTCATCTGACTACAATCTGACTTGTTTAGAAGGGGGTGCCATTTGGATAGGATGTGTACCCTTTTTAATTGGGGGGGTGTAACTGTTGGAGATTGTGTACAAAATGGAAATTTCTGTCTACACTCCTGCTGACACACAAACAGGGCAGAGATTGGGAAAAAAAGAACATTTGGTTACAGTATAAAGTTCCCTACTCTGTAAGCTAGTGTAGCAGTAGTTAGGGAAGAAAATGGCTTCCAACTACAGTGAATGCACTGCTGACCAGCTAAGGCAATTGTATCAGGAAAGAGGGGTGCATTACAAGGGCAAACCAAAAGAACCTCATGGAGGATCTCATGGCAGCCGATGAGCAAGAGGTTGCCCAGAACCTCGAGTCATGGCCAGTTACTGAAAAGGACCAGAGCTTGGTGTGGGAGTGCCAGGAGACATTGCAGTGTCAAGTCCCAGGGAGGAGGACAGTGATACCAGAGGTGACCAAGAGCCATGGCCCCAGGTGATGTCCACCATAGACAGGGAACTGGAGAAGAAACTTCTTTGAGCTACATAGAGTGCAGCTTTCCATACAGGGTAGATAGCTTGCCCTATAAGCCTAACAGCAGAGCGGAATCCCAGCAGCGGAGGGAACTCAAGCAGAAAAGACTTGAGATGGAGATGGAGGACAAACAGCACCAAAGAGAGGCCAAGATGGAGAATGAATGGTGCCAACAAGAGGCTGAGATGGAGGACAAACAGCATCAAAGAGAGTTCAAACTGTAGAGGCTGCAGATAAGAACTCAGAGAACACTCAAAAAGGACACTAGGAAGGCATTTCCTGACCCCCATCATGGGTTGCATTTAGGGGAGGGCACTGTGAGTTCAGTGGAACTGAGCTAGAAGAGTAGGTTCATGATGGGGTAGCATTTGGCTGACAACCCCAAGGCACTTCCCATATGCCTGTTAGTGTGTGTAGGGTGGGATTGGGTGGTTCTATGTGATAATGGCGAGCACCAAATGGTGACCCGTGTTATCACGACATCAGGGCGGTGAAAACAATTTGACCACCATGACATCCTCGATGTATGGGAGAATGGCACTGGGGACTTGGTTCTTTTGCTTGGGCCAGCCCCCACTCCCTACATGCAGGGGCCTTCTGCCCCACACCCCTACTAAAAGATTCTCAACCCAGGAGGGTGCATGTTGGGGGAGCGGAAGCAAACAAAATCTTACAACTTTCGGTCAGGCACAATAAAATGCAGTAGCACCCGACCCAGACCCGTACAACACACACCGGCCGGAGGCCAACCCCTGATGCCATGGTGCAGCTCAGCAGCTGACTGCAGCATCACCCTCACATCCCTTCTGCCTCCTCCCAGCCCACACTGCTGTGCTCGCCCCACATGTGTACATATAGCTACCTCCTGTCACTGCAACGCCCACCCACCACATCTGGTCACCTACCCTCCATCGCCATTCGGTTTTCACCACATCGCTCACTTGTTTTGGACGGCACCTTAATTCAAGTGCCCACCTCATGTGCTACCGGTTTGGAGTATTAGCTTTGAAAACCCTTACACCACATTTCCCTGCTTTGGTAGCTTTGGCTGTAACTAGAGCATTAATGCACTTTCCTGCAATTTATTACTTTACTTTTTGAGATAGTATGATAGTATCTTTATTTTACTGTGTACTCCCATAAACTCATAATGGTGTCCATATATGCATATGAGAGTACTGGGCCCTGTGGCCTTTGTGCTCATGCAAGCATATTGTAATTGTCCTCAATTGCATGTGGAAATGAGGGCCTCGCGCCCCATCTATCCATAAGTTTAGAGAGATTATAATGAACCATCATTTCTCTGTGGTGCTATTAGTCCATAATGTTATATTCCAATGCACTTCGATGCATGCATATTGCAAGTGGCCCTCATTTTCATGTAGACAAACTAGTACAAATGGCACGTTGTGAATGCATGGCATAGTATCACAGTCACTGTAGACCTATTCATAAAAATGTACCCTGTACCTGTAAACAAGGCCTGGAAACATGCATAACAGCTTAGCACACCTAAAGGTGTGCTAAGCTGCACATCACAGCAAGTCCATATCTCAAAGAATTTTTGAGATATAGCTCCTGAAAGGTATCCTATAGGAAATCACAAAACTTCAAAATTATAACTATGCAAGGGATGAAAATTTTCTCAGCAAACCAGAAAAAGGCATGTCTGTGGGCAAGTCCTTTGTACCGTGAAAATTGCAGCCCATAAGTGCAAACCTTTGGTTTGTAATGAAGTGACAAAGAAACAGACATATTCTGGAAAAATAGTGTCACAAATTAATTTTGTGGCATGACATTATTAATTCTACTGTGAAACCATAAATGATGCTGTGACACCTTTTTTAATGCCACAATACCTTTTTTGATGCCACAATAGCAAAAAAAGCATGACACAGAAAAGAAAACCATTGTGCATGTGGGAGCACATGGCTCTTCAGGCCCTGTGCTGCCATGGATCCATATTGTAATTGTCCCTCATCTGCGTGTAGGAACGCAGGGCCCTCTGGGCCCTGCACTCTCATCTAGCCATAAGTTTAGAGAGATTATAATGATCCCTCATTTCCCTGTGGGACCATCTATTCATAAGTGTACATAGATTGTAATTGACCTACATTTCCCAGTAGGAGCACATGGTCCTCTGGGTCCTGCACTGATATCACTCCATAATGGTATCCATATGTCCATGCCTGTACTTCCATGCATGCATATTGTAATTGTCCCTCATTTTCATGTGGGACTCCTTCGATCCATAGTGAACGGTGGGTGCACAGAGCCTTATGAGCCCTGCACTCCCATCAATCCATAGTGAGTGGTGGGGAGCAGAAGACCCTTGGGGTCCTGTGTTCCCATCCATGCAAATTGTAATTTTCCCTCATTTCCTCTTCTGGAAGCACAGTGCCCTCAGTGCCATGTTCTCCCATCAGTCCATGCACATCCATACCTGAGGGCACTGCACCCCATCAATCTATCAAGTAGTGCTCTGACCATGCCTACTGTAATTGAATTGTCCCTCATTTCCATGTGGTAGCACAGGGCCTCAGAGCCCTGTGCTCCCAACAGTACACAGTGAATGGTGGAACACAGGGCCTCCAAGCAGTACTGCTGGACACGTTGAGAATGCATGCCACAGTACCAGTCACCTTTGCCCCATTTGTTACAATTTACCAACAGTTTCAAACAAGGCCTGGAAACATGCAGAGCAACTTAGTACACCTAAAGGTGTACTAAGGTGTGAGTCTCAGCAAGTCCTAGTTGCCAAAGGTACCCCAACCATTACAGTACTATCCTATGGGATGTGCCAAAGCGTTAGTATCTTATAACTATGTGGCACAGTAATATGTTTCTGCCAAACCACCAAAATGCACATCTGTAGAGCGCCCTTTGTACCCTGAAAATGTCAGCCCAAAATTCCAAACCATTATTTTGTCAAGAAATGACAAATGTTTATTTACTGTTTGAACTGTAAATGGTTATTTACCATTCGAAGAGTACATTTCTAACTGTAAATGGCTATTTAAAATCTGAACATTAAATGTTTATTTACTGTTCCAATAGTAAATGGTTATTTACCATTTGAACAGTAAAGTTCAAACAGTAAATGGTTATTTACAGTTCGAACAGTACAGTTCGACTGGTAAATGGTTATTTACGGTTCGAACAGCCTAACTTGCTCACAATTGCTAGATTTTTTCCATCCTGTTTCCTCTGTCTGTGTCTGTGTCTCTGTCTGTCTGTCTTTATCTCTATCTCTTTCACACACAGATAACCAGTTCCTGAAATTGTCTATAATTTTACTAACTTAAAAATGTGTTTATTGTGAAAGACGCAGACCGCATTTTTATGTCAGGATCTAACAAACCTGAAAGGTTCAATTTTCAAATCTTTACCATTTTTGTATTTCAGTATGGCAAAAATGCATGTTTAAACAAGCATTTGTCAATGCTGAATGTTGCTTGCTTCTATGTGCTGTTTAGGTATCTGGAAGTTATTGGAGTGCAAATATTGAAAATTTGCGAACTTCTGACGTCGTGGGAACTGTCGCATACGCTTCGTAAAACAGTAATTTTAGAATTTTTCACCAAATTTTCAACATAGCCATTTAAGACCTCTGCTCTGAACAGTGTCACTGTGATTTTGTTAATGTGTCCCATACATTGAGTTGCACACCGACTGCGCCATTGTGCTACAAAGGGCGGAAACATGTTTTGGGCAAGATGTGAAAATGACAGCTGTACTGCTCATAAGGAGTGTGGTAAAATGGCAGTGTTGAAAATCTGGAGTGGAAATATTGAAAATTCGTCAAACCCTACGATGCGCGTGGGAACTGCGTAACGCACGTAAAACAGTCATTTTTAGGAATTCTTTCACCAAATTTTCAACATTGCCATTTTAAGATCTCTGCTCATGAACAGTGTCACTGTGATTTTCTTAATGTGTCCCATACACTGAGTTCGCACACCAACTGCGCCATTGTGCGCTACATGGGTGGAAACATGTTTTGGGAGAGATGTGAAAAATGACAGCTGTACCACTCATGAGGAGGTGTGGTAAAATGGCAATGTTGAAAATCTGGAGTGAAAATATTGAAAATTCGCAAACTTACGAGCGTGCGTAGGAACTGTGCAACGCACACTCGTAAAACAGTCATTTTTAGGAATTTTTTCACCAAATTTTCAACACAGGCATTTTAAGACCTATGCTCATGATCAGTGTCACTGTGATTTTCTTAATGTGTCTCATACATTGAGTTCGCACACCAACTGCGCAATTGTGCGCTACATGGGCGGAAACATGTTTTGGGCAGGATGTGAAAAATGACAACTGTACTGCTCATGAGGAGGTGTGATAAAATGCCAATGTTGAAAATCTGGAGTAAAATATTGAAAATTTGCAAACCTACGAGCGTGCGTAGGAACTGCGCAACGCACGCTCGTAAAACAGTCATTTTGGAATTTTTTCACCAAATTTTCAACATAGCCATTTTAAGACCTCTGCTAATGAACAGTGTCATGGTGATTTTCTTAATGTGTCCTATACATTGATTTCACACACAGACTGCGCCATTGTGTGCTACGTGGGCGGAAACACGTTTTGGGCAGGATGTGAAAAATGACAGCTGTACTGCTCATAAGGAGGTGTGGTAAAATGGCAATGTTGAAAATCTGGAGTGAAAATATTGAAAATTTGCGAACTTACGAGCCTGCGTAGGAACTGTGCAATGCAGCCTCGTAAAACAGTCATTTTTAGGAATTTTTTCAACAAATTTTCAACATAGCCATTTTAAGATCTCTGCTCATGAACAGTGTCACTGTGATTTTCTTACTTTGTCCTGTACATTGATTTCGCACACCGACTGCGCCATTCTGCGCTGCATGGGCGGAAACACATTTTGGGTGAGATGTGAAAAATGACAGCTGTACTACTCATAAGAAGGTGTGGTAAAATGGCAATGTTGAAAATCTGGAGTGAAAATATTGAAATTTCGCGAACTTACGAGCCTGCGTAGTCATTTTTTGGAATTTTGGCACCAATTTTCAACATGGGTTTTGGGACCCCTTCTCATGAATGATGTCACTGTCATGGTGGTATTCGGTCGAAGGATGATTTACGCAGTCACTGTGCAGTCACGTGTGAAATCACCCTTGAGTCTCATGACGATGACATGAAATTAAAACCTATGTTAAAGATGCATCAACAAAATACCTGAGATATGCAACAAAGTTGAAACCCCTTATCTAGCCCATTATACAACTTACCGGCATTTTCTCAGTTCGCGGTCGGCTTTGAAGAGTGCAGGCGTGTTCCGGTCCACGGATCGTTGCGCCAGAGTCCGGAGGTAAGTATGGGGTGAGGGGTGTGGGGAGGCTGGATCGCGGTGGGTGAGTGCGGGTTGTGGGAGGGGTTGGGAGGCGTGCTGCGGGACCTTTTTCGTTTTACAGGTTTAAAAAAAAAAAGCGTTGTGGGACATTTGCCACACTGGGTGGAGAGCTCCAGCGTGCTAAGGGCGTTATGGGGCGTTCAGCTGACGGGATTGGGCACCCCATCGGCCATGGTATTTGTTGCCATGCTGGGGTGGGCTCCCAGCGCGCTGCAAACGTGTGGGGCGTTCAGCTGACGGGGATTGGGCACCCCCATCGGCCATGGTATTTGTTGCCATGCTGGGGTGGGCTCCCAGCGTGGCACAAGGACGGGCGTTCAGCGGCGGGGATTGGGCACCTGGTCGGCCAAAGGATTGCTTGCCACGCTGAGGTGGGCTTCCAGCATGGCACCTACTGCACGGGGGGGGCCAGCAGCTCAGCCCGGCGGGGATTGGGCCCCCGTCGGCTATACAGTACGTCTTGAAGTCGCATGCGCCTGTGTGTGTCTGGGGGAGCTGCGTGTAGCAGCAGCGATATCTTATCGGTGCTCACTGAAGCATAGCTCCTTTCAATCAGGAGGTTACTGCATTTTGAGCACTGTCAGACAGCTCCAAAATGCATTGGCTTACAGGGCCGCGCCTGCCAGGACACTGACTGAATTGGAGGAGGAGGAGGTGACACACCTCCGAAATCTCCGATGATGGCTCTATGTTTCTTGCACATGTGTGCAAGCAACATAAAAATGTATTTGGCTATTTTGACTCCCTCTCTTCTAACATAAGAACTACGAAAAAATGGATTGTTTATCAAATCTGGTAGGTTCCAGATCCAGCCACAAAGGGTCTGCATGCCCATTTTCAGCTCACTGGGTCAACAGATAGCCAAGCTCTATGTGACTGAGAATCATGATTTAAGATGGAAGTAAGTACCTACTCAGCCATAACTGTGATGGCCCTACTGAAATGCTACAATGCATGTATTAGTGTGCCTGTGTTCAGATCAGTTATCTGGCTGTGAAGTACTCACCTAATGGCTGATGCAAGCATTCATGGTTTGTTAAGCAGTTTGGGATACAGTATGCATGAAATGCACAAAAATAATCCCCCTTCCCTTCCCTGTATAACCTGCTTTGTTTTAACCTACAGTGCCCTGTACGATAACGTTTTTAAAGGGGACTATACATTTGTGCTAATTGGCTGCAGTTAATAACATTCCTGTTTACAAAAATAACATTTATACCTCCACATGACTGGACTTTGGGGGTTGGGATATTTCCCCCAAGCCCACCCAACTGCTGTAATACCCTCTGAGCTCCTCGTCATTGTCAGAAGGGAATCTTACTGGCCAACTGTGGTGACGTTTACTCTGCAATTGCCTGCGGGTTTGCACGCTAACTTTAATGTTGTGGCTTAACTCCTGAATTAGTACTAGCTGCCTTGTTGATGCTCAAATGTCTGTTTCAGGTGTCTCAGTTTAAGGTATAAATTTCACATTTCTTCCAATGGATAATCTAGTATTAGCTTTGTGTGTCATGGCATAATTCCATTGTTACAAGGTGCATTCGTCAGCATAGGGATTAGGACGCTCCAAAGCTGTATCAGTTTTTGCTTTGTAGGACTGTAGTTTAAACAGAGCTCTGTATGTTCAATATGCTGTAGACCAAGTGCTAGATTTCAATTTTTGTTTAATAGCAGACCTAGCAGGGAGGGCAGAGAGTCCTACCTAAAAATAGTAGAAGGTTTAACAGCCAGAAGCTAAACACTGTCACTGCCTTAACTGTCTCACCCAATATCTTTATACTGCTTATTTTTAAGGAGAAGTTTGGAGGTTATCTGGGTAGTTTTTCGTTGATAGTTGTAAAAGTTTCCTGCTCTGTGGTAGGGTATGCAGGCATTAACTTTAGCAGTTCAATTGATCACTCTAGGGCTTAAAATTAGATTATCACTGTTATGTTCACTCCTGGTAATGGGGGGTTACTATTTGCTATAATTACCTTCATGGACTTCCTTACACTTGTGCCTGACTGGAAATACAGGCACTGTAGTTATGATGACTCCACCTTTGTTTATTCAAATCTATTGGCTGGGGTGGACAAGCCAAACAAACAGTATCTGGTACTTAAAGCACATCTATATTGTTTACATTGGGCACTATTTAACCACATATTCCTTCTATGTACCAAGGGGTTGTTGCGCTTAAATTCTTCACTGAGGTCTGGCTATACCTCCTTTGTCTATCTCTATCTGGTGACATTGAAACAAACCCTGGCCCTTCTTTTGTGGCCAAGTCTGCCAGCATACCCTAGTGGTTCTCTATGAAGGGTATTAAAATTGCCCACATGAATACATGGAGCCTCATGGCCAGCTACACTGATACGGAGGCACAGGTGTCTCATTACTCCGTGGACAAATTAGGGTTTACGGAAACATGGCTAAGACCTAATATCCCTGATCCCTGCATGTGTTTTAATCCCCCCCCCCAATCCACTCACCCGCCAGATGCTGCCTGGCCTAACTTTAACCTTCCTACCTCATAGCACTTCTTCCCCTTACTATCTCCTTGACAGCTAATCTACCCCAACTCCCCTCCCCCCCCAACACACACACCTGAGTCTTGTTTCAGAGGCCGTGATAATGTATCCTGGCCAGTCAGGAATTTGCCCTTGCCTTGTTTCGTTGCCTATTTGAATCTTCACTGTTGTAACTAATTTTAACAATATTTCTTGCTGCTATGTTGTGGTATCTCTTCCTAGACTGTGTAGGTTTTCTCTGCCTTAAATGCTGTGTGAATTGTATTGATTGTTATTGTTCTGGCTGCATGTATTCATTACTACTAACTGCTTTGACCTATGCTATTGTAATTTCATTGTACTCATGCTATGTACCTGTCTTTGATTGTTGTACTCTCCCGGGTCGTGCCTGAAAATAGTCATTTCATGGCTAGTGCACCACGGTTAAAAACTAAATAAATAAATAGATAGATAAATATCCCTGATTCCATGTGTTATTTAAAGGCTACACGTGTCTCAGAGTAGATCATCCCTCCTAAGAATGAATGGTTTCTACTTTAGAGAACATCTTAATCTTACTCAAACCTATTGAAATGAAATGCGCCTGCAAAGCCCTATAAGGATCCTTCTACTCAGGAACACAAAGACAATTAATATTTTATGTGCCTACAATCCACCTAGTGGTGGTGTAAATGGATTAATGAACATTGTGATTACCTGGCACTTAAAGACAGTTAACAGACCACCTACAACAAAATAATTTACTGTCTCTGGCACAACATGGTTTCAGGCAACCACAGAACATCTACTGCACTTATCCAAAATATCAATGATGTCAAGATGGCTGTGGACAAGGGCATACATGCAGGGACAGTTTTCAATGACCTAACAAAAGCATTTGACCTTGTGCACCACCCTTTGCTGTTATCTAAGCTGCCTACTCTGGGTTTCTCTCCTGATTCCTCATTCCTGGTTTGCCAGTTACCTCACTGAACAACAATTCATGCAAATTGAAAAAAAAAATCTAATCTCTCCCCCACTAGTGTTGTGTCCCTCAAGAATCCATACTCAGTCTATTACTTTTCTCACTGTTCCTCAAATACCTGCCTACTTTGACTGGCACCAGCTCAATACTTTTGTATGCAGACAATATGCTCTGTACAACAATGCCAAGGACACCTCCACCATCAATTCTGTTTGTTTTGTTGAATTTTGTTGACCCAGTAAGCCAACTGGGCCTAGAAGTCCCTTTTCAGGGGTGACGGGGAGATACAGATGGTAAGCAACTGAAATTGAACCAGATTAAGCTGTTGGTGGTATTTTTAGTGAATGAGGGAAATTTGGCCAGGACACCGAGGAAATTCCCCTACTCTTTTCGATAAGTGCCATGGGATCTTTAACATCCACCTGAACTACCACCAATCCAGGCAGATGAGACCTCAGTTTAACGTCTCACCCGAAAGACGGCACCTCAGAAGTGCAGCACCCCTCTCATGCTGTACTACAGTGTCAGTACTGGGATATTAACCCAAGCACCAGATGTGGGAACTGAACCCACAGCCCTCTGATCTCCCAGCCTCAGAGGCGAGTGTGCTACCTACTGAGCCACTGACACTGATATAATTCTGACAATTCTAATTTGAAGATGGACTTTGATCTCCTGCAAACTTTGTCAAAACATAACAAACTTCTACTGAATATCAAAAAGACAGTTGCCATACCATTTGGCTCAGTGCCCAGAATCAAGACCAGTCCCCTGTGCACTAACTATCCCTGGTCCTGATGGCTCTCCCCTGGAGATAGTTGACTTTTTCAAGTGTCTTGGAGTAACCCCAGACTCTACACTTGACTTTAATCTACATTTGTAGATTGTGTAAATCAATTAACACAAAAGTTGGGGCTTGCTTATAAATTGAGGAATAATCTTACTGTTGTCTCTACACTGGCTATTGCCCGGGGGGGGGGCCTTCGGTCAAGTCTAACCTATGGGCTAATGACATACCTGGATGCAAACAAAGGAGTCTTACAAAAAATTAAAAACATGATACAATAGCATCTGTCACTTTGCCAATCAGTACTCAGACTCCCCCATCACTGCATACTCTACTCAAGCCTCAGTTGGCTCTCATCATATTGTTGGTACACTGCTGGGTGTACTATAGATAATATCATGAGAACTGGTACACCAGTGACACTGGCCAAGATGATAAGGCAAGCCACACAGACTTTTCCCTTGAGGTCTGCCGACAGGTCTCTTCTAGACATACCAAAATGTGTTACAACAAGCATTTGTCAATGCCGAATGTTGCTTGCTTGTTTGTGCTGTTTAGGTATTTGGAAGTGACAGTTTCATGCCTTCCTCCCAAGACATCCACTGTGTCTTTCCGTTCAGTATTCACAGAAGAGTGAGAGGGGCAAGGGCCACAGCAGTATAGCAGTTGCCAAGGGGGTGAAGAGGTGGACAAAAGAGTCCTGCAGGAGCTCACTAAATTGAAGGTAGACAAAGCGATGGAACCAGATGGCATACGCCCAAGGATATTAACAGAACTGCGAAGGGAGATAGCAGTACCTCTGGCAGCCATGTTCACTGAGTCATTCAACATGAGTGAATTGGAGGAGGGCATATGTGGTCCATCTACACAAGTCCAGCACCAGGGAGGAGGCAGGGAACAATAGGCCATTCAGCCTCACCTCAGTAGTGGGGAAGATCATGGAGACATTGCTTAAAGAAAGGATAGTGGGGCATCCAGATGCCATGAACCAGGACCATAGACAACATGGATTCACAGTGGGGACATCATGTCAGATAAATCTGGTTGATTTATTTGACTGGGTGACAAAGGAAGTGAATCAGGGTGGGGCAGCGGACAACGCTTACCTTGATTTCAGCAATGCCTTTGACACCATCCCATATAGGAGGCTGATAAACTAGCTGGGTAGGCTGGACATGGGGAAAGGGTGGTAAACTGGGTTAGAAACTGGCTAACAGACAGGAGGCAGAGAGTGATGGTAAATGGTATGCAGTCTAGGGAGAGGGGGCGACCAGTGGGGTGCTGCAGGGATCGGTCCTGGGGCCAGTTCTGTTCAATGTCTTCATTAGTAATATTGCAGAACATCTGAAGGGAATTTTTTCACCAAATTTTCAACATAGCCATTTTAAGACCTCTGCTCATGAACAGTGTCACTGTGATTTTCTTAATGTGTCCCTTACATTGATCTACACACCGACTGCCATTGTGTGCTACATGGGCAGAAACACGCTTAGGTGAGATGTGAAAATGGCAGCTGTACTACTCATAAGAAGGTGTGATAAAATGGCAATGTTGGAAATCTGGTGAAAATATTGAAAATTACGAACTAAAGTGGCGAGGAACCGCGCAACGCACGTCAGAAACAGTCATTTTAAGGAATTTTTCACCAAATCTTCAACATAGCCATTTAAGACCTCTGCTCATGAACAGTGTCACTGGGATTTTCTTACTTTGTCCCGTGACATTGATTTCACAGACACCGACTGGCCATTCATTCTGCGCTACATGAGTGAAACACATTTTGGGTGAGATGTGAAAAATGACAGCTGTACTACTCATAAGAAGGTGTGATAAAATGGCAATGTTGAAAATCTGGAGTGAAAATATTGAAATTTTGCGAACTTACGAGCCTGCATAGGAACTGCGCAACACAAGCTTGTAAAACAGTAATTTTTTGGAATTTTGGCACAAATTTTCAACATGGGGTTTTTAGGACCCCTTCTCATGAATGATGTCACTGTCACAGTGGTATTCAGGCCCAAAGGGTGATTTCGCAGTCACTGCACGAAATCACCCTTCGGGCCCAAATAACGCCATGACAGTGACATCATTCATGAGGGTCCCAAAAACCCCATGTTGAAATTTTGGTGCAAAAATTCCCAAAAATGCTTGAGACATGCAACAAAGTTGAAACCCCCCTATCTAGCCCATTATACAGCTTACCGGCATTTCCTCAGTTTGCGGTCGGCTTTGAAGAGTGCAGACGTGTTCCCGGTCCACCGAAGATCATCGCGCCGGAGTCTGGTGGTAAGTATGGGATGGAGGAGGGAGGCTGGGTGCGCAGTGGGTGGGTGCAGGTTGTGGGAGGGTTGGGAGCGCGCGATGGGACTGTTTTTTACAAGTTTAAAAAAGGCGTCGTGGGATGTTTGCCACGCTGGGGTGGGCTCCCAGCATGGCACAAGGATGTTTGAGGCGTTCAGCCGACGGAGATTGGGCACCTCCATCGGCCATGGCGTTTGTTGCTGCGCTGGGGTGAACTCAGCGTGTGGCACAAGGCGGGGAGCATTCAGCCGGCGAGATTAGGCACCCGTCGCAAGGACTGCATGCCACGCTGGGGTGGGCTCCAGCATGGCACCTACTACTGGGGGGGGGGTGCGCTCAGCCGACCGAGGATTGGGCACCCGTCCGGCTATACAGTGCGATGCAGGCGCACATGCCCTGCGTGTGTCTGTGAGGGGCTGCGGCGTGAGCAGCCCGATATCTTATCAGTGCTCACTGAGCGTGGCTCCCCTTTCAACTGTATGCCACTACATTTTGGGCGTGTCATGGGCAGCTCCAAAATGCATTGGTTTACAGGGGCCGCGCCTGCCAGCACACTGACTGAATTGGAGGAGGAGGAGGTGACACACCTCCGAAATCTCCGATGATGGCACTATGTTTCTTGCACATGCGTGCAAGCAACATAAAAATGGGAGAACATGCTTACTTGGCATCTGCTCCCACACTCTGGAGCTCCCTGACAACACCTGTAAAGTCACACCAGGTTTTTAAGAAGGAGCTTCATAGCTTCCTCACGAGCTCAGAAAAGTGCACTTGTAACGAATCCACAGCACAGTATGCTTATCATGGCCTCCTTCCACAATGCATTTAAGGACTTATTTTATGTTTGTCCTCTGAATTGCTTTGAACTCTGCATTGTGTTATGTCTGAATTGCTTTGAACTCTGCATTGTGTAATGCTACTTATTTTTTGTCTAATCCACTGTTTTATGTTTTTTGCTGAATCATCTGTAAATGCTTTTTCTTTTGTCTGTAACTCTTCCAGGTTGTACCTAAAAATAGGCAATGCTTTTGCCTAGTGCACTTACCTGGTAAACAACAAGCATTTGTCAATGCCGAACATTCGCTTGCAGGTATTTGCAGTGGTGTTTGGCACGTATGGTGCTTTACCCTAGTGCCCTGTGCGATTGCTGGTATTTGCACAATAAATTTTCAGCATGACCTTTTTGTTACCCCCATTGTGCGCTACATAGGCGGAAACACATTGTGGGCAAGATGTGAAAAATGACAGCTGTACTGCTCATAAGGAGGTGTGGTAAAATGGCAATGTTGAAACTCTGGAGTGGAAATATTGAAAATTCGATAACCCACAAGGCGTGCGTGGGAACTGTGCAACAACGCCGTAAAACAGTCATTGTTAGGAATTTTTTCACCAAATTTTCAACATTGGCATTTTAAAACCTGCTAATGAACAGTGTCACTGCGATTTTCTTAATTTGTCCCGTGACATTGATTTCAAGACAACCGACCGCTTTATCTCTGCTACATGGGCGGAAACATGTTTTGGGTGAGATGTGAAAATGACGCTGTACTACTCATAAGAAGGTGTGGTAAAATGGCAATGTTGAAAATCTGGAGTGAAAATATTGAAAATTCGCGAACTTACGAGCGCATGTAGGAACTGTACAACGATCGCCAGAAATAGTCATTTTTTGGAATTTTTTCACCAGATTTTCAACATAGTCATTTTAAGACCTTTTCTCATGAACAGTGTCACTGTGATTTTCTTAATTTATCCCGTACATTGATTTCGCACACCGACTGCACCAAAGTGCGCTACATGGGCGGAAACACATTTTGGGTGAGATGTGAAAAATGACAGCTCTACTATTTATAAGAAGGTGTGGCAAAATGGCAATGTTGGAAATGTGGGTGAAAATATTGAAATTCGCGAACTTCTGGCTGCATAGGAACTTCATACAGCATGCGCTCGTAAAATCAATTTTTGAATTTTTCACCAAATTTTCAACATAGCCATTTTAACACCTGAGCTCATAAACAGTGTCACTGTGATTTTCTTAATGTGTCCCGTACATTGATCTCGCACACCGACTGCACCACTGTGTGCTACATGGGCAGAAACACGTTTTGGGAGAGATGTGAAAAATGGCAGCTGTACTACTCATAAGAAGGTGTGATAAAATGGCAATGTTGGAAATGTGGAGTGAAAATATTGAAAATTCGTGAACTTATGAGCGTGCGTAGGAACTGCGCAATGCACTCTCTTAAAACAGTCATTTTAAGGAATTTTTTCACCAAATTTTCAACATAGCCATTTTAAGACCTCTGCTCATGAACAGTGTCACTGTGATTTTTTTAATTTGTCGTGTACATTGATTTCACACACCGACTGCGTCATTCTGCGCTACATGGGCGGAAACACATTTTGGGTGAGATGTAAAAATGACAGCTGTACTACTCATAAGGAGGTGTGGTAAAATGGCAATGTTGAAAATCTGGAGTGAAAATATTGAAAATTTGCAAACTTATGAGCGTGCGTAGGAACTGCATAACGCACACTCATAAAACAGTCATTTTTAGGAATTTTTGGACCAACTTTTCAACATGAGTGTTTTAGGACCCCTTCTCATGAATGATGTCACTGTTATGGCATTCGGGCCCGAAAGGGTGATTTCGAGCGCAGTGACTGCGAAATCATCAGTCGAGCCGAATACTTGTGACAATCATTCGAAAGATCCACATGTTAATTCGGTGCAAAAAGTCAAACTCACCTGAGATATCTTAATAAAGTTGAAAAACCCCATCTAGCCCATTATACAGCTTACCAGCATTTCCTCAGTTCGCGATCGGCTTTGAAGAGTGCAGAGCGTGTTCCCGGTCCACTGATGATCGTCGCGCCGAGCTCAGAGGTAAGTATGGGGTGGGGGGGTGTGGGGAGGTGGGGTGCGCAGTGGGTGGAGTGCGGGTTGTGGGAGGGGCAGGAGACTGCGTGGGGCGGTTTCTAATTTACAGGGTTTTTTTTTACACTGATCTATCGCTAGACGCTTGCCATGTTAGGGGTGGGGTCCCAGCATGGCAGAAGAATGGCTGGGGCCGGAGCCGACGGGATTGGGCACCCCATCGGCAGACAACACGGGACATTTGCCATGCTGGGGTGAGCTCCCAGCATGGCAGAAGGCTGGCTGGGGGGGCCGTGGAGCCTATGGGGGATTAGGCACCCCCCTCGGCAGACGATGCGGGATGTTTGCCACACTGGGGTGGGCTTCCAGTGTGGCAGCAAAGATTTTGGGGGGGCAGCGTGACGAGGTGCTGTGTATGATAGCGGTGGTTTTCTTTGAAGCGAAGACCACTGCTGTCATACACAGGTCATGCACCCATTGGTGCAGGACCGCCACACCTGCTCAACGGAGCAGTGGATTGAAGGGGAGAGGTACACCTCCAAAAGGCGGGCTCAAGTGAGTTACTTATCCTGGGGGACCTAAACCTCAACTGGCTGGGGCCAAATACCAGTGTATTTGATCCTCTCCCTATCGAGCCTTGCGCTTAGCTAGATCATTACAGGGCCCACCAGGACCTCCTCTCTCGGGAGACAAAGGCTCACTTATTGACTGGGTCCTCTGCAACCGATTAGACAGAATTGTCCACTCAGGAACTCTCCTGATGCTATCTCGGACCACTCGCCTATCTTCTGCATATGGGGCACCACCTCGCTAAAGTCCCTGCAAGGTGATTCAGATGAGGACTTCTCCAAGCTCAATCTAAGGGATTTCCTCAATGACCTCCACTGCGAACTGGTCTGGGGTCACAGCCCCTAATGACCCGTTGCAGCCCTTGACCAGTTCCTAGCCATTTTGCACACTGCAAAACAGGCATGCTCCCTCACTAAAAGGAGGTGAGGGGCACGGTCACTAAGTGGCTACATGGGGACTGTTGTCCTCATGAAGCTGAGAGACAAATGGTGGGAAATATAAACTCTCACAAACATTAATGATCTCATTGAGTACCAGTGGCTCAGAACACCTGCAAGAGTGCCACGCCCTGCTAGGCAATTCAGTAACTCGCCTCCTTGCCACAGCCTATAACCCCAGCGATTCTGGCAAAATGTCAAAAACCTGGTCAGTGGGTCTGCCAAGGAAATGACCCCCGAAGTCAATATTGGGGGGTCTAACTACAATAATCCCCACACTATTGCCTCTGCTTTCAACAGCATGCTCACTAACCTGACAGCCTCATCGTCGTCCCAACCCACTGCACCTACTCAGACTGAGGGGCCTCCCCCCTCCCGGCCTCCTTTCTACCTCAAAAGAATCTCAGTTGGGGAGACCAAGGCCCTCCTTGCTGGGCTCTCCCACCACACGGGTGCTGGTTATGACAACCTCGAACCTAAACTGCTGAGCTTGGGGGCCCCTCTCCTCGCTAGGCCAGTCGCCCACATATTTAATGCCTCACTCATCTCGGGGATCTTACCTGACATTTGGAAGGTTGCCAAGATTGTCCCTGTGCACAAGCAAGGAGACCCCAAGGATATCAAAAACTACCGCCCCATCGCCATACTCTCAGCAGTCAGTAAGCTCCTAGAAAAGGCTGTCACCTCTCAACTCTCCCACTACCTTCAGGAGTATGGAGTTATCTCCCCAGCCCAGCATGGCTTTCGGAAGGGGTACAGCACATCAACAGCGCTTGCTGTAGTTACCTCAGAGATCCGGACAGCCACCGACCAAGGCAAACGGACCGGTGCTATCTTCGTGGACCTCTCTAAAGCCTTCGATCGTGTTGACCACCCCATCCTCCATTCCACTCTACAGTCCATTGGATTCTCCAACCGAGCCCTTGCATGGTTCTCAAACTACCTTGGGGGAAGGCAGCAATATTCTTACTTCAACCAAGCCTTCTCTGCCCTTTCCCCTGTCACCCTCGTGGTCCCCCAGGGATCCGTCCTCGGACCCATTCTGTTTTCCCTGTACATCAATGGGCTGCCCTCCATTGCTACCCATGGGCACATAACCCTATACACGGATGACCTAGTCTTACTGTACAGTTCTCCAGACATGCCTAGCATAAACACATACCTAAACTCTGACTTCTGTAGTATCCAGAACTGGCTGGTGGATCACAAGCTCACCATCAACCTGGATAAGACCACAGCCATGCTATTCGGGTCTTCAGACAAAATCAGTGCCTGCCGCACACCCCTAAAGATTCATGGGGCTAATGGTGCCCCCCATACCGGTCCTTGTTGCCGTGAAGTACCTAGGTGTTACCCTCGATCCGCAGCTGGATTTTACAGTGCACCTTAGAAATGTCGGTATGGCCACTAATGGGAAGCTTAGACTTGCATACAGGGCTAAAGATTGCCTCACCCAGGCTGCTCATCTCGCCATAGCCAGGGGGGATACTCCTGCCCACACTCTGCTACGGGCTCGTAGCCTTTGCCCTGGTCCCAAACTCCAGCCTAGCTAAGTGGGATACGGCATACAACAACATCTGCCGATTCGCCCTCTCCGCTCCTCACCTCACGCATCGTTGTGAGCTATACTCCAGGCTGGAATGGCTCCCCCCAGAAAAACACTGTGCATTTGTCCTGGGCACCTTTGTTGACAACATAGTCAGAAATGCCACTCCTCCTGCACTTGCCCTCCCCCTCAAGCATGACACCCTTGCCTACAACCTACGATCTGACCCTACTCAGATCCGCCTGGTTCCTAAGACCCGCACTCTCACTGGTGACCAGGCCTTCTCAGCCTGCGTGCCTAGGCTGTGGAACTCCCTTCCTGTACTTGTACGTGCATCTCCCTCCCATCACTGCTTCAAAACCTCATTCTGAAACTTCCTCAAATCCACAGCTGCCTGTCTCTGTGCTTCATAGCTCCAGTTACATCCCCTCCTCCTCCGGATTCTCTAGGGTGACTGTGGGTGCTAAATCCATGATGGTCACCTGCACTATTGCACTTAGACCCTCCCAGGGCATGGGGGGGCTACTCTGGCTAGCACTTCCCTCCTCTAGCTGCTCATGGAGGATAGTGTTTCTCTTTAAAAGATAGGCGCCCATGAAAGATCATATATTGTGTTGTACTCCCTATCGTGAATGTTTCCTGGTGCTCACCCTCCTCCCCACTGCCGATTTATTACTTGTCTGTTGCATTCCTTACCTGTTAACCTGGTTACCCGATTTTTATCTTGTTTGCTGTACACCTTACCTTGCTATGTTTTCCTGGTGCTTACCCACCTCACTACTGTCGATTTATATCTTGCTTGTTGTTTACCATACCCTACTATGTAATGACAGGGTACCTTACTACTGTTCCACCCACTTGCATGTGGCCTATTGTACCCTGCCCCTGTATTGTGTCTCCTATGTACTCTGTAATCCTCCTGGGTGCGCACCTGAAAATAGGCACATGCTGTCTAGTGTGCTAACCTGGTTAACAAAGGCAAGTAAATAAATAAAATAAGTGTGCTACTCTCCCAAAAGCGTTCCTTGCATTGTCGCGGCATCGAACGTAAAAATGGAAAAGGAAGGAAGGAAGGAAGGAAGGAAGGAAGGAAGGATTGATTCGTATTTACCTCATACCTTTGCCTGCATAAACAGTGATATAAAAAATTAAGTTTTCAGCTGTTTTCTTATTATGGACAACATTCTGCACAGTTATCTTCACTGAACCAGTAATTAGAGTTGTTGCTATCTCACAATGTGTGTACAGAATGCTAAGCATGAGCTGTTGACCTACAAGAACCATGTGCAGAGTTCTGTAAACAAACCATGACATACAGTAGTTAAAACTCTGATCATTGGTTCCATGAAAAGAATAGAATGTTGACCATGAGTACTCACTCAGGAAATTCGACTCCCGTCTCCTGTCTGTTCCACACACGTCCACCACAGTAGGCCAGGCAGCCTTTAAATTTTGCATGCCTAAACTGTGGAACTCCCTTCCATAGGATATTAGGCACGCTCCTCCCATGCAGCACCTCAACTCCTTCTTCATAGAGCACTTCTCCTCCACTTGCACATGTGATTAAGATACACTTTAGATAACGGGTATAGCTGTCTCTTATTGTGACTGCTCATTTGTGATGTATCTTGAACTTACATTGTTTGTGTATCACACAAACTACCAATCTGTACCACATTGTTTCTGTATGTTTTGACTGCTTGCTCATTGTACTCTGCACTCTACATGTATTCTCCCCTACCCCCCACCCCCCAGGACTCATCTGGGTCAAACGGTAGTCAGCTCAGCATGCCTTCCTGGTAAAACTTTAAATAAATAAATAAATAAAACGGTATGAAATGTAGTTTTTACATCACTTTTTTTCAGGTACAGTTAAATATGAATAATTTGGGGGCAGGAATATTAATTTCTGAATATAGGAACAATATAGACATCTACCAATTAGAAATTATTTCGTGTCCACTTTAATGATCACAATGGCCTTTTCATTGGAAGCCCATATGCTGGTGGAGGCCCCTGTTTTTTTGTTCTTTATCAGTGTGACTCAGCAACGTGCTAATGGTTGCTCTGTCTGTGTTCCAAAGAGCAAGGCTTGCTTATCTATTATGCCCCATGTGACTGACCTATAATACAGACTTCCCCTTCCCCTTTAGGATCATGCACCACCCTGTCCTTTCTCTTCAAAGGGGAGATAATCTTTCCAAGCAGGATACTCAGCTGTCTGCTGCACACAGTAATTTTCAGTCTCTTGCAGCTGTGATCAGTCAGGGTTAAAAAGGCAGAGAGCCAGCCTATTCCATGAAAAATGGATGAACCATTTAAGAAGCACATCAATCTGTCTCTGCTATTTTCTAGGTAAGGATCAATGGACAGTTTATGTTTTTGGAATCAGATGCCTTTGTTAAGTTACTACAAAACTTCACCAGAGCAATGAGACAAGGAAGCTATTGGACCCCTCCACTTGTGTCTTAGAGGTAGATGCCACCACCCTGAGCAGGTCACCCTTCACCTCTCCAAACACTGGTTGGTAATGGTTCTGGATTACCATCAGAGGTGGCCCCTGCCTCCCCTCAGGAACCCATCCCTGTCTCCCCCACCCACCAATACATATTATAAGTGTAACAGAGGACCGGACTGGAGATCATAGATATCATTTTGTGGTGATGTAACGCATCAGTGAGCCCCAGTCTGGTCCTGTATGACAGCCTGCTTAGCATCACGCAGTGATGTAAGCCAGATTGCCTGCCCCACCCCCACCTTTAGTCCCGTGTGCGAGTCAGAACACTGCACAGACTGAGTTGGGGAGGGAACCAACTGAGCTGCATAACTGGATAGGAGCAACATGATAGTGTTATTCCCAAATGAAAATAATATACTCTCAATGCTGGCTGTTGCCTGTGTTGGGGAGCACCTCATTATTTTAATATTTGTAATTTCTTCAGTAATTAGTAATAGACATAGATTACTGTCACTAAAAGTAACTCCCTTGTGTCATATACATTTTTAATTACTGTAAAGTGGGATTACTTGTCTTTCAAGGGCTGTAATGTTGCACACTTTACCAACCTAGGTAGAAACGCAACACATCAAGGGCTTAGAGTCATCTGATGTGCCAAAATTGCACCCATAAGTTTCTTTTCATACTGTATGAAGAAAACTCACATCTTTATCTGTAGAAGACATACATAACATGAAAAGTATTAAAGTAAAATAAAAAAGTCCTCTCTCTCTCTCTCTCTCTCTCTCTCTCTCTCTCTCTCTCTCTCTCTCTCTCTCTCTCTCTCTCTCTCTCTCTCTCTCTCTCTCTCTCTCTCTCTCTCTCTCTCTCTCTCTCTCTCTCTCTCTCTCTCTCTCTCTCTCTCTCTCTCTCTCTCTCTCTCTCTCTCTCTCTCTCTCTCTCTCTCTCTCTCTCTCTCTCTCTCTCTCTCTCTCTCTCTCTCTCTCTCTCTCTCTCTCTCTCTCTCTCTCTCTCTCTCTCTCTCTCTCTCTCTCTCTCTCTCTCTCTCTCTCTCTCTCTCTCTCTCCTCTCTCCCTGAAGCCAGGCATGTCACTCACAGTGCTTCCCTTATTCCATATTCTGGCTTTGGTCCCTCCATTTTACCTCCCTGTTTTCATCCCTCCTCCTGCCCCCACTTACTACCTCCTTAATTAACTATGACCTTTGATCCCACTCCTTTTCTTACATGAAATCTTCTGCAGGCCAGACTGCTTTCTGCCTTCTGTTCCCTAAGCTTTGGTCTTCCATTCCTTCTGCTATGTGCTACATCGTATCCCTCTTCTCCCTCAAATCCCTCCTTCACAACTTATCTACTCAATCCTGTGACTACCCTTGACTGCATTATGACCGTGGCTTCCAGTCCCACAATACTCACACATCTTTACACCAGCTTAACCTGGGGATTCACACACTGTGCTGAATCCATTATTTAATGGACCTGCCCAAGGCTTGAAGTGGGACAGGTCTGGGAGTGAGTCAGACCCAGTAAAAAAAAATTGATGGATTGGGGGGGTCTCACTGGGTTTGTTGCCCTTACTGTGACTTCAGGCTGGCAATATAACCCTTAGTTCCTTTGTCCCTCAAGTTCCTATGGTATCTTTATGTTTTGTGCCTGCATTTTGACTTATTATTGAAAAAATGGATATTACTGAAAAGGTAAATCACACACTAAGAAGGAAAAAAGGACTGCCGCCGTAGTAGTCCATCAGTCTTTCTATTATTATGCCCTTTATAGACCCAGCAATTTATTTCTGCACACTTTATGCACTGCACCTGTTCTTTGATTATATTTACTGTATGTTTAGTCTATGTTGAGGTTGCCCATTCATGACATCTGTAACTTGACATCGATAACTTGCTATTTATTTTATATTTTTATATTTTATTTATTGCACATCGTTGTCAAATTGCACTATTACTCCGCTTTCTCTTCCTCAGAATGCATTTGGAAATGAGTTGTTACCAGCTCAGTAATCTTTCCTGGTAAAGCTTTTGACATACATATAGACATATTTAAATAAATAATATGAATTATTATTACAGTTGCTTATTTTTTATATAATTATAACATATTACAAATATTTAAGAGTAACTAGCTATGGTAACTTAATATTGGGTTACACTTTAAGTGTCAGTGACTGCACTGTAACTGCAATGTGGCTGCATGCACCAAACATGTAACTGCAGTGCAGTTACTCTGTTGCATGAAATTACTGATTAGTTACATTGAAACAGACACTTAAAATAAAGTGTATACAAGCATGCAAACATATGAAAGAGCCAGCAGAAGAAGGCCATCAGGTATATCATAGAACATAGAAACATAGACTTTGACAGCAGATAAGGATCATTTGGCCCACCCAGTCTGCCCATTTCCCTACCTAGTAGATAAGCTGAATATTCAAGTTTACCAACAGCCTACTTTTATTTATTTATTTTTATTTATGACTTTGTTAACCGGGTAGGTGCACTGATCACAGGGACCGTTTTCAGGCATGA
The DNA here is from genome assembly GCA_016271365.2 of Neoceratodus forsteri. Classification (NCBI taxonomy): domain Eukaryota; kingdom Metazoa; phylum Chordata; order Ceratodontiformes; family Ceratodontidae; genus Neoceratodus; species Neoceratodus forsteri. Next base: position 156,479,590 of record CM057458.1, on the reverse strand, counting down.
CCTGGGCCACGTAGGGTGGCACAGAGTAGAAACATCAGAATAACAAGAACATAACAAGAGCAGGTACAGTAATACATAGTGAAAGGTTACAGTTGTTACATTTGGCAATACTTGGTGGCAGTAGTTGAGGGACAACAAATAACAAAGCAAAGTAAGGCTCATGGAGGTACAGTTTCAGTAAATTAGAGAACCTATTTGGCCCTACCCCTGGGACATATGGGGGGCTAGTCCTTAAAGCAGTGACAGGTGGATGCTTCCTCCTACCCCCCACTAGAATTGCCTTACGTCTGTCCCACGCATTCTTTAATTCCCCCACTGTTTTAGACCCCACAACCTCCTCAGGAAGGCAGTTCCACACGTCCACAACTTTCTCCATGAAAAAAAATATTTCCTCATGTTGCACCTCAGACGTTCCCCCTCTGTCTTTGAATTGTGCCCCCTTGTTCTTGCACATCTCTTTTTCTGAAAGATGCTACCCTTCTGGACTTTTTTGATTCCCTTGAGGTACTTGAAAGTTTCTATCATGTCCCCCTGTCCCTCCTTTCCTTGAGGGTATACACATTAAGCTCTCTCAGTCTCTCTTCATATGGTTTCTGCTGCAGACCCTGCACCATTTTAGTTGTCCTCCTCTGGACTGCCTCCATCCTGTCTATGTACTTACGGAGATGGGGTCTTCAAAACTGCATGCAGTACTCTAGATGGGGTCTCACCAACTGTCTGTACAAAGGGATAACCACTTCCCATTTTCTACTTGTGATGCCTCTCCTGTGCATCCCAGTATCCCCCCAGTTCTCCTTACTGCCTTCTCACATTGCTTGCCTACCTTAAAGTCATCTGATATGATTAACCCCAGGTCAGGTCTGCTTGTGCTGCAGGGTCCCTAGCTTATAATATTTTTTTAAGTTACTTCCCCAACTCTGGCTGTTTCTCTTTACCTGCTGTATGGACAATTGTCCTCAGCTATTGCGATGAATGTTTTCTGTAACTAGCTTATGTCTGTGTCTCCTTTGGAACTACACTGTAACTCCTGCTGTACCACTGCAGAAACCATACACTTCGGACACTGCTGTGCCAAGATACCCCAAATAAAACTAAGAATGTGTTTATTCTTAAACAGAACAACCCTTAATATATTCTGACCATTTCCCAAAACATTTTTTTATATTTACTTATGCTTGAAATTATATTTAAAAATCTGTAACTTCTGAATTGTTAGACTTAGAAATGATAAGTTTTTTTTAATGAAAGCTTGGAGTCCAATAAACATGAATTGATCATAATTATACAGTTTTCATGTGTTGCTACTTCTACACCTGTTGATATAAAAACAATAAGATTTATAATTTTTTTTCGATAGAGCTGTTTTGTCTGGCTGGCTCTTCATACCCTACCCCCTTCTCTTGACCAGCCACCATCTCCCCCAAGGTCTTACCTGTCTTGTACCCCCATGGCTCAGCCCTCCTCCCCAAGATGGGGCCAGGAAGGGAGGGTCTTCCTTCCCAACCCAAGAGTCTGGATCCAGTTGGCATGGCCTGGGGCAATGGTACGAGTTAGTGAAGGCAGGAAGGGCTTCCATAGTGCCCCTGCTTTTCCCTTCTTTGTCTTAGTCCCTATCCCCATGACTGGCACGTGTGCAGTATTTATTTATTTGGTTTTTGATAACCGGGTGGGTGCGCTAGACATTAAATATGCCTATTTTCTCACACCACCTGGGAGAGTACAAATCAAAAATGGATACAGTCATGACACTGGAACAGGAAACAATTAGAGTGAACAATTCAGGATGCGAAGCTTGTAACATAACACATATTTTGGTGAATGAGGGAAGATACGGGGAGATGAGGAGAAAATCCTAAACTAATAAAACAATAAAAACATAATTTATTATGCTTAATGCTGGCAGTGTAGCCTAGAGGTTAGAGTAATGAACTGTGAATGAGCTTAGTGCATTCAGCAGACCTGGGTTTGATTTCCACAACCTCCTCTTGCAAACTGTGTGACTGAGCAAGTCACTTAACCACCCCAGGGCTCCTGGGTCACACCTTGAAACAGTTACTTGTGCCTAGCAGGCCTTACCCAGTTACCAAAAGAATTTAAAAAAATTATGGTACAAAGTACTGTACAACATAACTGGTAATAAAACATAACATATTAAAGTAACAAAGTACAACACTGAGGCCAAGGTAAATACTCAGTAACAGTATGGGCTATAGTGTAGGTGTACAGTTTAAAAATGCCAGACGTACTTCATCACCAGTGCCCGGCTATCCGAGAGGCGGATGCCTGCTGTGTCACCCAGCCTCCACTAACTGGCACTCAAGCAATGGCTCGTGCTGTCCCACCTCCCCAAAGGAGGAGAGCCTTCTATGGATGCTTGATCCTCCTTTCCCATGCTGGCTTAGGAGCAACCTAGGTCTGTTCCCAAACCCAGGTTGCCAGCATGGCAGGAGGTGAGGCGTCCAGTGCCTCAGCCCTCCACACCACTGTACTGGCTTAAAGGAGAAGATTTTAAAGCATCTTTTGAACCATTTTGTTTCTGTATATCACCACTACATGGTAGATGAAGCAACAACATATATCGATATAGCAACTTAGCTGACTTCAAGCTTTCATTTTAAAAAATTCAGCTTCTAAAACTAATGGCTCCAAAGTTATCCTATTTTTTTAAAAACTTATTTTTATTGAGGAAAGTATGTTGAAACACTTTTACAATACATTGTTTCTCAACTCCTTTACAATAGGTATACATCAGCAGCAGTTAAGAAGAAGAAGAAGAATCAGCATTTATATAGCACTTTTCATACACAGTGTATCCCAAAGCACTTTACAAGCAATGCTAGACTGGTAGTGAAGTGACTGAATGTATAGCGGTGGCCATATCACACATTAACACCCACAAACAGCCTGGACAATTGCATGAACTGGTTTATGAGAAGGGGAATGTTGGCCAGGACACTGGGAATGTCCCCTACTCTTTGCGAAGAATGCCCTGGGTTCTTTTACTTCCACCTGGACACCCACCAGGACAGCACAGGGGTCTCTATTTAACATCTCATCCAAAGGACAGCACACCCCAGCAGTACAGCACCCCCCCAATACTGCCCTCAGATGCCAGCATTTTAGGTGCAAGTCCAATCCTGGTGTGGGACAAGAACTCATGACCTTCAGATCCAGAGGCAGATGCACTACCAACTGAGCCTTGCTGACACCTGATACAGCAATTAGAAATTATTCCTCTGTAAGATCCTCTGTGAAACTTCTAGGTTTGTTACTACTGATTATGTATTAGTCTATTAAATTTGGTTGTATTCTGCTCTGTACATTCCACCTTCTCTCTGACTTTTCCATTCTTTGCAGGCATGTCCTCATTTGTTTCATTCTATTCAACCTCAGAAGCATTCAAAACATATTGAAAACTATTACTGCTGATAACAATAAAACAAACTATGTACAACTAAACTCTGAACTGGTCCCTATGTAGTTCTTTTCTTTAGAAGTATATATATTTTTTATTGATTTACTTTTTAATTCCCCCTTGTTGGTGTTGTTGCCACGCCTAACTCTCTGTTGTTCTTATATCATTAGGAAGTGTACTGCCTCGTAGTGTGCAACTAGGATCCCACATTGTCGCTGGGGTTTAGAGTCCTGGCTGTCAACTTTCCTGTTACTCCTCCTCCTGAATTTGCCCAGAGTTGTTTAACCATTTACTCCATATCTCCCTGTGCTTCTCTGTCAGGAACCTGAGCCTTGATGCGAGACTTTCCATCCTTTCAATATTCTCCACCCTCAAACCCCAGGCTTCGGCAGAAGGTATGGTGGGAGGAGACTAAACCAGCTTACTGTGATCTCCTTCAAGGCAGCCAAGCATACAATTCTGAGGAGCTTTTGTGATCTAGGATCTCACACTTCCTTTACTTCCAGGCCTAGGACCAAGTGCCAGAAGTCTTTGGGGATGCTAGGTCCCCAGAACTCTGTGAGAGCTAAGTTATCCTATTTTGATAAAATTATTTTTTGCAACGTCTAAGTTTGGAACTGCTAGTGCTAGATCATCATTATTTTTAAAGGAACCGCCAACCCTTCTTACATCATATTATTTCTAGTTTAAACAACACATTTTATGATTGCTTGCTTTCTTTAAAATTCTTTGATGTTGCTGATTGTTTTATCTACCTGCTTTCTTGGTAGAACTGAAATGCATGCTAGTAGTGTGTTTATATCCAATCTTGTTTTATCTCAAATTCTTGATCTATTCTTATTGCATACTTCCTGAACAGTTGAGCTCCCATCCCTCCATTGAGACACTATAACAGTATCCTTATGTTATGGTGGTCCACTCCCATCCCTCCAACGAGTCAGTATAACAGTATCCTTATTTGACCCCAAATTTTTCAACATAGCCTTCTTCTGACCTCACCACATGTACCTAGTACAGAACATTTTCAAATCCCCGCCAAAGTATAATTCTGCATAACTGTAACACCATTCCACACAACAGGTGTGAAACAACTTTTTTGGCAGGATTTCAGGTGGTGTGAAAAATGGCAATGTTGAAAATTTGGAGTGGAAATATTACAAATTGCCAAAGTTATGCGCTTGCACAGAAGCTTTCAACAACCTTGTGTAAATCGGGCATTTTTATGTATTTTTCCACTAAATTTTCAACATGGCCTTTTTGGGACCCCACCTCATGAACACTGTCATTGTCATTTCATTGCTTGGTCACAAAAGATGATATTGTGCAGTAACTGTGCCATGCTGCACCACAGGTGTGTAAAGACATTTTGGGCAGGATGTGCAAAATGATAGCTATATTGTTAATGATGTGGTGTGAAAAACTGGCTATGTTGAAAAGTTTGAGTAAAAATATAAAAAAATTGCCAAAGTTACACGAGTGCATTGAAAAATTTCAACGGCTATGTGTAACTCAGGCATTTTGAAGTATTTCTACATCAAATTTTCAACATGTGCTTTTTGGGACCCTGCCTCATGAACACTGGCACTGTTATTTTGTTACTCAGTCCTGAAAGGTGACTGAGAAATCACCTTTGGGACTGAGTAACTAAATGACAGTGCCAGTGTTCATGGTGAGGATCCAAAAGGGAAAATTTTGTTCAAAAATGGCTGGGATAGTAATATAAGTTCACAATGCCATTGACAGTCATTATACAGCACTTACCTTGAATCTTTAGTTTGTGGTTCAGTTTTGAAGAGTGCAGACATGCCCTGGTCCACAGAAGATGACAGCCGAGGATCTCTGGTGGTAAGTATAGGGCAAGGGAGGGGGTTGGGTGGTGGGTGCTCAATGGGAGGGCTGGAATGTGGAAGGGGGACAGGGGGATGATGACATGGGACCTTTTTCTTATTTTTAGCACAAAAAAAATGCTGGGGGACTGTTTTCATTTTTTGGCAGGTCTTGAAAGAGATATCAGGTCACTGGGAGTGGGCTCCCCAGTGTCCCAGAATGCTTGGGGGGATACACATTTTGGGACACTGGGAGTGGGCTCCCTAGTATCCCATCCCAGTGTTCCACAGTGGCAAGGGGGGGAGGTCTTCCAGTGCCAACATGGGGATTGCACCCCCAATGTTGGCACCTGTATGAGATGTTTGGGGACAGTTTTCTTTATGTACAGGTATCACTATCAAAGATACTTCAGAACACTGGGAGTAGGCTCCCCAGTGTCCCACACTACTGGGGGAAGGCATGCATTCATTGGTACACTGGGGTGGGCTCCCCAGTGTTCCACACTGCTGAGAGAGAGGGATACAAAACTCGGGACACTGGGAGTGGCTCCCCAGTGTTCCACATAGCTGGGGGAGGGATTTATATATTTCCACTGTAGGTGGAAAAAAATACAGGGGGTTCAGACTTGAACCCAGGACTATTTGTATGTTCCCTCTCTGTGCTTTGTCCTTTGCACTATAACAGAACCACAACTGCTGCTATGTTTTTTTTTTATTTATGAAATGTGTCAATCAGGCAACCAGCACAACCCACCTGCCTCCATGGTAGGCCCCCTGTCTTATAAAGTAAGTGACATAGCCCAAAGAATAATCCCTTCCCACCCCTCCTCACTGTCTGCACCTTACTCCCACTCTCCTACCCCCTGCACCCAATTCTCCATATTAAAAGGCAATTGCTGCCGGTCTGCTGCAACCCTCCCTCCTCCAATGCAACCATCTTCTAATGATTGAAAGCCCCCTACTTCCTATAGTAAAATCAGCACATCATCACACCCTTCTCCCCCTCAGCACCCGATTCTCATTATTTAAAGGTGACTGCCAGTCCAGCACAACCCTCTCTCCTCCATTGCTTGGCACCTTCTAATGAATGAAAGCCCACTGCTTGCTATAGTAAAATCAGTGGACCACATGATCAGCTGATTTTATTATAGCAAGTAGCAGCGGACTTCTTTCATTCATTAGAAGTTGCTCAGACATGGGGGGGGGCTGTGTTTGACCAGCGTTTGCCTTCTGATAATGAGAATTGGGTGCTGTCAAGGGAGAACGGTGCAATAATGCTCGATGATGCACTGATTTTCCTATAGGAAGCAGGGTGCTTTAATTCATTAGAAGGTGATTGCAGTGGAGGAGGGAGGGTTGCGCTGGATCAGTGGTGATCACCTTCTAATAAGGAGAATTGGGTGCTGGGAGGAAGAGGGTGGGAGTAGGATGCTGACAGTCTGAAGGGGTGGGGAGGGATTATTCTTCAGACTATGTCACTTACTTTATAAGATGGGAGCCGGCTGTGGAAATGGGAGGGTTGCGCCAGTCACCCATAAGGGTTTTTTTTAATAGGTGAATGAATAAACTAATTAATAAATTATGTGTCCTGAGTGGGTAGCAATCTTCTGGTTTTATGCCCCCAATGCATATCTTAAAAAAAATATTCATTGACTGAATTCGATATAGGTACCTTTTCATATCCCTTCCTTGTGCTGTCTCCTCTGCGCCAAAGCAGAGCAGTTGCAGAAACCTGTATTTTCTGTACTTGTCACAGTGTTCTTGATGATCAACAATGCTGCATGTGTGAAAACAAGCCATACCTAATTTCACACATTACACATTTTCGACCATACTTGTGGCAATCCTGTTGATATTGGAAAATGTGGCATCTGTGAAAGTAAGGCATCCCTATTTTTGCATATACACATTTTGAGCATAACAAGGTAGGTGTCCTGGTTGCCCACAAAACCCCTTTCCCAGCACAGTACAAAAAAAGAACATCACAATCTATGTAAATGGTTCACCTTTACCTACAGTCAGATGTTTATTTTTATCAATTTAATAAGTAATGTTCATCTATTTTTATACAAACATATGAAATGAGCTAGCAGATAAAGGCCTAGTGGACTATCAAGTCTGCTCAAATGTGCAGCTACTGCCCCTTATTCTGCAGCTGCTCCTCCCTCCCACCCTCCTCCCTTGACTGTCCCCTTGCCCTGTCCTAGCCCCTTTGAGGCAGCCCACTCTTCTACTGGATACCACTTTCACTGGTAATGCATTGCACCCAGCTACCACCCTCCCATAAAAGTGTCTCCTCATCTCCCTCCTGAAACTTCCTCCCTCCCTCCAGTCTCATATCATGGCCCTGGGTGTCCCTCCCCTCCCTTACTTTGAACAGCCCCTCCATACCTGTCTTGTTCATTCCTTTCATGTACTTGAAGGTTTCAGTTATATCCCCCCGCCCTCCTCTCCTCTCCTCTAACGAGTACATGTTCAACTCCCTCAGCCTCCTCTCATATGGTAAGTCCCCCAGCCCCTGGGTCATCTTTGTCACCCTGCACTGCAGCCCCTCCAGTAACTTAATGTCCCTCTTCAGATACAGGTGCCAGTACTGCATGCAGTACTCCAAGTGCAGTCTAACTAATGATCTATACAGTGGTAGAATCACCTCCCCCCTCCTCGAGGATATACCCCTTGCAATGCAACCCAGCATTTTGTTGGCCTTTCAGCTGCCTTCTTACATTGTGCCAAGTTGTTCATTGACCCCGTAATGAGCATCCCCAGATCCTTCTCCTCTTCTGTCTTAGCTAGCTGCACTCCTCCCAGCTAGGTAACTCCTCCTTGTTTTTTTTGCTCCAAAATGCAGCACCTTGCACTTTTTGGTATCGAACCCCAGTTGCCAGGTGTCTGACCAGGTTTCCAGCTTTGCCAAATCATCCTGCAACCCCTGCCACCCCACTAGGTCATCCACCACTACTCCCGTCTTGGCTTCATCAGCAAACAGACTGGTCTTGCTCTTGATGCTCAATGATATGTCTGCAATGAATATCCCAAACAACACTGGTACCAACATTGAGCCCTGCGGAACACCACTCATCACTACCTCTGTTGCCTTCCCTGATGCTAGTTCCCTACCCATCTCACCAACTTTGCACCCATATCTGTGCCTTCTAACTTACTTCCCAATCTTAGAAACATAGAACATAGAAACATAGAAATTGTTGGCAGATAAGGACTGCCTGGCCCATCTAGTCTGCCCGTAAACCCTTGTACTGGATTACTGTTTCTGACCCACCTACTACTGTACGTCTATGGTTACCCTATGCCTGTCCCAAGCATGCTTGAATCCATCCACTATGGTCGCTCCCACCACCTCCTGAGGTAGACCATTCCATGTGCCCACCATTCTCTCTGTGAAGAAGAACTTCCTCACATTTTCTCTTAACCTCCAACCTTCCAATTTCATGTCATGCCCTCTCATCCTTGTGCTCCTCCTGTATTGGAAAATGTCTTCTCCACCGCACCTTGTTTATACCCCTGAGATACTTGGATGATTCTATCATGTCCCCTCTTCCCCTCCTCTCTTCCAGTGAGTACATATTGAGGTCCCTTAATCTTTCCTCATAAGTCTTGTATTGCAAGCTCTGTACCATCTTAGTCACCCTTCTCTGGACCATCTCCAGCCTGGTAATATCCTTATGAAGGTAAAGCCTCCAGAACAGCACACAATATTTCATGTGAGGCCTGACCATGCCACTGGCCATCCCAGCTGCCTTAGCACTCTGTTTTTGACATTTTCAGGTCATCTGAAATAATAACTGTCGCATGATAGGCCTAGATCCATTTATGTGGGTTCATATTGTATATGCTGTAACATACTTTAGAATTAAGACACTGTCTCTTTAAAAGGTTTTTTAGAATGAAACTACAAAAATAGCCAGAATTGCTATATTAGCTAGGGTGGCTGGGATGTCTCCAGATAAGGGAGACAGGTATATGGTCCAGGAAGGCATAAAATATCCCACTGTAGCTTTCCATGACATGAAGAGGTCAGGAGGATGACCTAGGGGTCAGGGGGTTAAGCCAAATGCATGGACCAGATGTTACTGGGGTTGACATGGAACCTGACACAGAACGACAGTGACACCTAAAGGAAAAGGCAAACTGTTGCACCATAAGATCTGTATTGTCTTGGAACCATTAACTCCACCCCAGAGGGGAAAAAAGATAGGTCGAAGAATGGCAGCAGCCAGAGGGAACATGAGTTGAAAAAGCTGACACTCCAACTGACAACAACCCCTGAGCAGGTAAATGGTGGAGTTGGTCCTGAACTTCCAGGACTGGGGTACAAGTTAAATTCAAAATTAATGGCTGAGTTTAAAGAAAGGGGAGGATATGGACATGTTTTCATATTCATTTGAAAAGGTCTGTATCCAGGCCAATCTGCCCAAAGAGACCTGGATCTTTCACCTGTCTCCACTATTTATTGACAAGAGGAGGGAAGCACTGGGGCAGATGGACATGCTGAAAGTAAAGCTTTTGACAAGTTAAAAATTGCTTTATTAAAAAAATTTGATCTGGACCCTGATGTATACAGTGCAAAGTTCCGGAAACTCCAAAACGGGCTGGAAATGAGCTTTGAGGAGGTAGCCACAAAACAGCAACAATATTTAAAATGGTGGGAGGAGGTGAAAGCAGGTTCTGTTGAAGCTATTGAAGGTGTGGTATTGCTTGAACAATTTTATTGGATTTGCTCACCTGACTTAAAGCTTTAGCTAGAGGACCGAGATCCTAACACTGTCAAAGAGGCTGCAGAGCTGGCGAATCGCTATGCTCAAAGCAGGGCTGCTCCCAAGGGGAATTTAGGGGTGAAAGGGAAAAGTGTGCATTTTGGACAACCAAAAACCACAGGGCCCCTGCAAAAAGAAGGGAATCCCCAGGAGCCCAAAAAGGAGGTTGGGGACAAGAAACCTGATTAATGCTGGTATTGTCACTAGATAGGCCATCTGTCTAGACAGTGTCCCAAGAAAGTCCAGAAGGTAAAAGGGCCTGTGTAATTGAAGACAATAGCCCACTGTGCCGCTGAGGCTGTCCCTGACAATATGAGGAGGCACATTCACCCAGTCACGGTTTATGGGATACACACTAAAGGGCTAAGGGATACAGGAGCATCTCTTACCCTGGTGAAAGGGGATTTGGTGGGGGCTGAACAAATACTGTCAAACCAGTTTGTCCCTGTGAGAGATTACACAGGGAAAGGAAAACTTACCTATTAGCCAGTGTTACCCTGGATTGGGGAGATGCAGGTGAAGGGGTAAGGAAGGTGGCTATAGCTGAACAACTCATTATGGATGTTATTGTGGGGAATGATGTTCCACAGGGAGTGATTTGTGCTGTGACCAGGAGTCAAAAGAATAGAGGTTCCTATGATCTTCAGGACCCCACAGAAATTCAGACAGGATAGGTTGGGAGACAGGCCAGCCAACCTGTAGTTCTTGTAAAAGAGGGTAATAATAGGGGGGGGGGGGGAACTTCCCCTAGTGGCAGTTAACCTAACTGCTACTAAAGGTTGCTCTCAGGAGTGAGGGTTGACACATAGCCCTGGGGAGGTTGTGATACTGAGTCCCCTACTGCCACGGCTATCATACCTCTCAACTGTACCACATTACGAGGAACGTTCCTCATTTTACTTAACAAAAGCTCCCTGTTCTACATTATGAGGACATGTTCCACATTCAGAGTCAACATTTTAAAGCACATTTCATAGTAAATGATGCAAAAAAATATATTATTCAATTAATAACAGACTTTCTGAACATACATGCAACATTTTAACAGTGTTTTGAGCTTCTTAGGTAAAGATTTGATTAAGTGTTCCTCATTTTGCCCATTTGTTCCACATTTTGACAGGCAATGTTCCACATCTGGGGGACAAAAGGTTGAGAGGTATGACGGCTATGGACCTCAGCCTGGGAGCTGATGGGGGCATGCCTCATGCCCTGGGTAAGGGAGAAGACTTAGGAGCAGCACAACAGACAGAACATAGCTTAGAGAAGCTGAGGGCCTGTGCAGAGTCTGCTGGAACACAGAGAGGTGACTGAAAGCATAGGGTGTATTGGGACAATGGACTGTTATACACACAGGAGAGAGGGGAGATTGGCAGGGCAGCTTGTTGTTCCCCAAGAGTATCTGGGTTTTTGCTCAAGGTAGCTCATGCTATTCCCATGTCCGGACATTTGGTCATTGCTCGTACTACACAGCGCTTAGCCCACAATTTCTATTGGCCCAGTGTTACCAAGCAGGTGAGGGAGTACTGCAAATCCTGTCACCGGTGACAGGAAATAGGGAAGGCCAGAAGCAGAGGTAAGGCTGCCCTGATTGCCTTATCACTTCTGGAGGAGCCATTCCAGAAGGTTGAAATTAATATTGTGGGTCCTTTGAATACCCTAAGTTCCTCGGGAAAAAGGAATACACAGTAGGCTGACCTGCAAGTTGAGGAGTCTGGGAGCAGGGAGGAAACTGATAAGATGGGTCGAGAACTGGCTGCAGGGTAGACAGCAGAAGGTATTAGTGGGAAGGGAGGCATCTGAATCCAGGGCAGTAACAAGTGGTGTACCACAGGACTCAGTGCTGGGACCAGTTCTGTTTAACATTTTCATAGCCGACATTGCAGTGGGGATTAAGAGTAAGGTCAGTCTATTTGCAAATGACACAAAGATTTGTGCCGAAGTAGATGGGGAGGAGGGAGTAAACGTACTTCAGGAGGATTTGATGAAACTGGAGGAATGGTCTCACACTTGGCAGCTTGGTTTCAATGCCAAGAAGTGCAAAGTGATGCATTTAGGAGGCAAGAACCCAGGACACAATTACCGGCTGGAGGGTGTCCCGTTAACAAAATCCAAGGAGGAGAAGGATCTGGGAGTGCTGGTAACTGGGGATATGAACCACTCTGCTCAGTGCAGGAAGGCATCAGTGAAGGCAAACAGGATGCTAGCATGTATAGTAAGGGGGATTACTTCGAGTAATGGGAAGGTTATCCTGCCCCTGTACAGGTCCCTGGTGAGACCGCACCTAGAGTACTGCATGAAATTCCGGCACCCCTACTTGAAAAGGGACATCAAACTACTGGAGGGGGTACAGTGCAAGGCAACAAAAATGATCCTGGGGTTAGGGGACAGACTATATGAGGAGAGACTGAGAGAGCTCAATTTGTATACCCTGGAGGAAATAAAGGAGAGAGGGGATATGATTGAGACCTTCAAGTACCTGAAGGGTTTGAACAAAGTAGACACCAGGTGTATGTTCAATCTTAAAGGTGGAAGGGAAACCAGGGGACACTCTATGAAGCTGGAAGGGGGCAGGTTCAAGAGGGAACTGCGGAGGCACTATTTCACAGAAAGGGTGGTGGCAGGGTGGAATGCTCTGCCAGAAGAAGTTGTATAATTGCAGAGTGTTGGGGGCTTCAAGTGGGGGTGGGACAGATTCAAGGGAGGTACAAATCAGGAGGGGTGGGAGATGGGGAGGGCATATGAGGAAGGTGGGGGTGTGACAACCCACCTCTCCCTCTGGGCTGAAACAGCTTTTAGAGAGGTGTCTGTCCTCAGGTATTCACTGCCACCAGCTGGAGTCGTCCAGTGTCAACCTTCAAGTTTACAAACTTGAATAATTAAACGTGCAATTGCACAAGTTAAAGTCTGGTAGTGTGTCTCTCTCGGGTGGCGGATGCTACACAGAGTTTACCTCAGCCAGTGGAAACCAAATATTACCTTAGAAAAATGACTTCACAGTCACAACTGTTGAGCAAATACATAGCTTTTTACTTAACAGAAAGTGCACTGAGCATTTACAGGATATATATTTACAACACAAGAGAATCACACTGATACAGGAAAAGTAAACAAATGTTTTTAAACAACAGATGGCAAAAGAAAACAGGCTATTGCTGCAATATGCTAGCACTAAACTTACCCTTTCCTGTCCTTACAAGAGACACTGGATCCTATTCTAACTGCCAGCTCCTACGGACATAGCTAAAAGGGTAGGCACACAAGCTTAGATTCTCCTTCTAGCTTCAAAATAGGAAGAACACTCTTCATTGTCTTTCAGCCTCTTATATATTCTCCTGGGAATAGGTATTGCCTATTCCCCCTTTGAATGCACCAACCATCTAACATGTATGTATTTAATTGTCCCAATCAGACTGAACACCTATCAGTGACCAATTATATTCCCTTTTAACCTTAAGTTTATATTTGAATGAATCAATCCATTCAAACTGACCTGTGTATGTGGACAGGTCTGTGTGTGCGGAGATGTCCACTCAAGATTTATGACTCAGCTCTTATCTAGCAGCTAGGGAGGACTGAGAATTCCACAAGCTGGAATTCTCAGCTTGCATGAGTGTGTGTGGTTTTTTTTTCAGACTGCTAAAAAAATAAGGCACCTACATAATCCAAACCATTAACTCTTTCCTTACCATTTCTGTCACAGGGGCAGCTGCAGTCTAATGGACTGAAGTGCTGCACACTCAAGCAGACTAGATAGACCGAATGGCCTGTATCTGCTGACAATTTCGTATGTTTGTATCTATTGACAGTTGTTGATTATGCTACTCGCTATCCAGAAGCCATTGCACTGTCCTCCACTAAGGCAGACAAAGTGACAGATGCTTTGCTGGGGATTTTCTCCTGGGCTGGGTTTCCACAGGAGGTTATCTCTGATTGAGGGGGTAACTTCATGTTGGACCTAGTGAAGTGTTTGTGGGAGAAGTGTGGTGTTGTACAGAGGTGCACGACTCCTTATCGCCCACAAGTCAATGGTCTTGTAGAAAGATTTAATGGGACCCTAAAAGCTATGCTTATGATATTTGCAGAACAGCATGGGTGGGACTAGGAGAAATGCCTGCCCCACCTGCTGGTTGCTTACAGAGAAGTGCCACAAGAGTCAAATGGATTTTCACTCTTCGAGTTCTTGTATGGTCGCCGGGTGAGGGGGGGCCCTAAATTTAACATGAGAGGATTGGAAAGGTAAGCATGCCACCCAGGGGCCTCGCATAGTGAAGTATGTGTTTAAAATTCAGGGAGATGCAGAAACAAAAACAAAAGATCTGGTATGATCATGGAGCCAGAGCTCGGTCGTATGGGGTAGCACAGGAGGTAATGATTCTGATCCCGGTTTGAAAGGACAAGCTGAAAGCTGAGTGGGCAGGGCCATATAAGATAGTCTGACAGGAAAACGATGTTAAGGGAGACTGATCAGAGCCCACTGGGCTGGTACCGAGGATGAGGTCCCTTCCCCAAGCAACCTGCCCATCCAGGACAGCGCAAGTAGGCGCCAGCTGCCTGCTCTCCTCCTTGGCTTGCAAGGCTGATCAGACCCCACCAGGATGGTACTGCAGACGTAGTTCTTTCCTCAAGCATCCCAACCGCACAGGACAGGGTGAGAGATGGAGCCTGCTGCTTGCTCTCCTCCTTGGCTCGCAAGGCTGAACGCAGCCCACTGGGCTGGTACAGTGGACACGGTCCCCTCCACAACCAACCTGCCGACCCAGGACAGGGCAAGAAGGCGCCTGCTGCCCACTCTCCTCCTTGGCTCGCAAGGTAACAGATGGTCCCTGACCCAGGACAAGGGAAAGAGGATTTTGGAGCATTCCTCCCTTTCTAATTGAATACCTGGCTCCCATCTCTGCACTGACATTGGTTTCCTGCCCAACGCTATAGCCAGTGCTGAAATCATTGGACTAAGGCATAAGAATGCAGAGAAACACTGACCTTACTTAGCCTTGCCAGACTCTGTAATACAGCCCCACCCATTTATCCCAAGCCTTTTCAGTTGTTAATTTTTCTCACCCCTTCCTGCTCTGAAACCTCTGCCTGACCACCACTGAGGCTTATAACTGCCCTCTCTTTTGTTCCTCTCTCTCAGGCTGAACAGAGCCCACTGGGCTGGTACCATGGACCCGGTCCCCTCCACAAGCAACCCGCCCGCCCAGGACAGGGCGAGAAGGTGCCTGCTGCCTGCTCTCCTCCTTAGCTCACAAGGTAATGGCTGGTGCCTGACCCAGGACAAGGAAAGTAGATTTTAGAGCTTTCTTTATTTTCTAATTGAATACCTGGCACCCATAACTGTGGGACCTGAATGGTTCCAGACAGCCCTGGACCGCTGACATTAGTTTCCTGCCCAACGCTGCAGCCAGTGCTTGAATCATTGGACTAGGGCATAAGACTGCAGAGAAACACTGACCTTACTTTTCTTCTTTTAGCAGCTGTGCAGTGAAGTCCTGTTCTTTTTGCTTCACAGTTCATTCAGTTGCACAGTTCTGTGAGCTGTACAATGCAAATCTGCAACTTGCTTGCTTTTCTTGTCAGATGCTTAGTCCTCAGGGCTGCACAGCCTGACTTGAATCTCAGTCTGACTTGTATCTTTTGCTGAACTGATCAATACTTCACTGCACTGTTTTCAGCATTTGCATCTACTGAACTGGTTTTTAGTGATTTTTTTTTTATTTATGGTGATCCTGACTCTAGGGTTTCCATAAATGGACTGTAAAGATAATTTTCTGAATTAATTTTAAGTTGACTAGTGTTTTCTTTGCATATTAGATTATTGATGGCAATTTCTGTGCTTGTGTTTTAAAGTTTAAGACTGATTCTGCATTTCTAATCTGTCTGGCTACTTGATCACCTTCCTGACTCAGGCACCAAATGATCAGGTCAGAGTGATAACCACCTTTTTACACTCTTTGTTTTAGCTCCCAGTTACAATCTGCTGCTGGTAACGTGCCAGAGTCTGTAACAGAGTCCCTCCTTTCATCCCAAGCCTTTTCAACTGTTAATTTGTCTCACACCTCCCTGCTCTGAAACCTCCCTGTGACCATCACTGAGCCTTATAACTGCCCTCTCTTCCGGTCCTCTCTCTCAGGCTGATCAGAGCCCACCAGGCTTTTACCGTGGACACGGTTCCTTCCAGTTGCAACCCGTCCACCCAGGACAGGGTGAAAAGGCGCCTGCTGCCTGCTCTCCTCCTTGGCTCACAAGGTTATGGCTGGTCCCTGACCCAGGACAATGGAAAGGGGATTTTGGAGCTTTCTTCCCTTCCTAACTGAATACCTGGCACCCATTGCTGTGGGACCTGAATGGTTCCAGATGGCCCCGGAGCACTGACATTGGTTTCCTGCTCAGCGCTGCAGCCAGTGCTGAAATCATTGGACTAGGGCATAAGACTGCAGAGAATCACTGACCTTACTTTTCTTATTTTTGCAGCTGCATAGTGAAGTCCTGTTCTTTTTCCTTTACAGTTCATTCAGTTGCACAGTTCTGTGAGCTGTATAGTGCAGATCTTCAACTTGCTTGTTTTTCTTGTCAGCTGCTCAGTCCTCAGGGCTCCACAGCCTGACTTGAATCTCTGCCTTACTTGTATCTTTTGCTGAACTGATCAATCCTTCATTGCACTGTTTCCAGCATTTGTCTAAACTGAACTGGTTTCTTAGTGATTTTTTGTGTTATTTATGGTGATCCTGCCTCTAGGGTTTCCTTAAATGGACTGTAGAGCTGATTTTCTGAATTAATTTTAAGTTGAATAGTGTTTACATTGCATATTAGATTGTTGATGCCAATTTCTGCACTTGTATGTTAAAGTTTAAGATTGATTCTGTATTTCTAATCTGTCTGGCTACTTGACCTCCCCCCGACTCTGGCACCATAGGATCAGGTCAGATTCACACCCTCATTTAACACCCTTTGTTTGAGCTCCCTGTTACAATTTCCAGCTGGCACCTTGACAGAGTCTGTAACAGATCCCCCCTTTCATCCTAAGCTTTTTCAACTGTTAATTTTTCACACCACTCCCTGCTCTGAAACCTCCCCATGACCACCACTGAGGCTTACAACTGCCCTCTCTTCAGTTCATCTCTCTCTCAGACTGATCAAACTCTGCCGTGCTGCTACCCTGGACACAATTCCAATCAGAAGCAACCCGCCCACCCACGACCAGGTGGGAAGGTGCCTGCTGCCCGCTGTCCTCCTTGGCTAGCAAGGTTACGGATTGTCCCTGACCCAAGACAAGGGAAAGGGGATTTTGGAGCTTTCCTCACTTTCTAAATGAATATCTGGCACCCACCGCTGTGGAATCTGAATGGTTCCAGATGGCCCCAGAGCACAGACATTGCTTTCTTGCCCAATGCTACAGCCAGTGCTGAAATCATTGGATTAGGGCATAAGACTGCAGATAAACACAGACCTTACTTTTCTTCTTTTAGCAGCTGTGTAGTGAACTCCTGATCTTTTTACTTCACAGTTCATTCAAGTTGCACAGTTCTGTGAGCTATACTGTGCAGAACTTTAACTTGCTTGTTTCTCATGTCAGCTGCTCAGTCCTTAGGGCTACACAGCCTGACTTGAGTCTCAGCCTGACTTGTATCTTTTGAGTAACTGATCAATCCTTCACTGCACTGTTTTCAGCATTTGCCTAACCTGAACTGGCTTGTTAGTGATTTCTTGTGGTATACCCACCTGACAGTGACAGTTCGACAGCGAGGTCCCCTACAGCGACTACAGTGCCATGCCACTGTAGGGAACCTGCTGGAACCGGGCACTGTCTGTCGGGGGTCCCGCTCTCCCCAAATCAGCTCTGACTCAGAGTTGATGATCCTAAGTGGGGGGATGTGTGGGGTCCAGCCCCCCATGTAGGAGGTTTGGGGGCAAAGCCCCCTGAAGAAAACAATTTGTGGCACTGGAAACTGTCAGCCAACTGCAAAATGCAGTCGACCTGCTGGGTTCGCTGTTGGGGCATTCAACAAACATTTTGTCGAACGCATGTCGTGGATCCATTTTTTGTAATATTTATGGTGATCCTGCCTCTAGGGTTTCCTTAAATGGACTGTAGAGTTGATTTTCTGAATTAATTTTAAGTTGAACAGTGTTTACATTGCATATTAGATTATTGATGTCAATTCCTGCACTTGTATTTTAAAGTTTAAGACTGATTCTGCATTTCTAATCTGTCTAGCTACTAGACCACCACCCTGACTCTGGCACTAAATGATCAGGTCAGATACATGCATTCATTTAATACCCTTTGTTTTAGCTCCCTATTGCAATTTGCTGCTGGCACCTTGCCAGACTCTGTAACAGAGCCCCCTTTCATCCCATGCTTTTTCAACTGCTAATTTTTCTCACCACTCCCTGCTCTGATACCTCCCCATAACCACTGCTTGAGGCTTATAATGGGCCTCTTTTCAGTTCATCTCTCTCAGGCTGATCAGACCCCACCTGGATGGTACCATGGACACAATCCCATCCAGAACCAACCTGCCTGCCCATTACCAGGTGAGAAGGTGCCTGCTGCCTGCTCTCCTCCTTGGCTCACAAGGTAACGGCTGGTCCCTGACCCAGGACAATGTTAAGGGGATTTTGGAGCTTTCTTCCCTTTCTAATTGAATACCTGGCCCCCTTCACTGTGGGACCTGAATGGTTCCAGATGGCATCAGAGGTCTGACATTGGTTTCCTGTCCAGTGCTGCAGACAGTGCTGAAATCATTGGACTAGGGCATAAGACTGCAGAGAAACACTGACCTTACTTTTCTTCTTTTAGCAGCTGTGTAGTAAAGTCCTGATCTTTTTGTTTCACAGTTCAGTTCAGTTGCACAGTTCTGTGAGCTGTATAGTGCAGAGCTGCAACTTGCTTGTTTTTCTTGTCAACTGCTCAGTCCTCAGGGCTGCACAGCCTGACTTGAATCTCAGCCTGACTGGTATCTTTTGCGTAACTGATCAATCCTTCACTGCACTGTTTTCAGCAATTGCCTAAACTGAACTGGTTTCTTACTGATTTTTTGTATTATTTTTATGGTGATCCTGCCTCTAGGGTTTCCTTAAATGGACTGTAGAGTTGATTTTCTGAATTAATTATAAGTTGAGCAGTGTTTACATTGCATATTAGATTATTGATGGTAATTTCTGCACTAGTGTTTTAAAGTTTAGGACTGATTCTGCAATTCTAACCTGTCTGGCTACTAGCCCTCCCCACTGACTCTGGCAGCATAGGATCAGGTTAGATTCATGCCCTCATTTAACATCCTTTGTTTTAGCTCCCTGTTGCAATTTCCAGCTGGCACCTTGCCATAGTCTATAACGTAGCCCCCCCTTTCATCCCAAATCTTTTCAACTGTTAATTTTTCTCGCAACTCCCTGCTCTGAAACCTCCCAGTGTCCACCACTGAAGCGTATTACTGCCCTCGCTTCAGTTCATCTCTCTCAGGCTGATCAGACCCCACCTGGCTGGTACCACGGACACAATCCGAATTCACAAGCAACCTGCCCACCTACGACTGGGTGAGAAGGTGCCTGCTGCCTGCTCTGCTCCTTGGCTCACAAGGTAATGTCTGGTGCCTGACCCAGGACAAGGGAAAGGGGATTTTAGAGCTTTCTTCCTTTTCTAATTGAATACCTGGCACCCATCACAGTGGGACCTGAATGGTTCCAAATGGCCCCGGAGTGCTGACATTGGTTTCCTTTCCAACGCTGCAGCCAGTGCTGAAATCATTAGACTAGGGCATAAGGCTGCAGAGAAACACTGACCTTACTTTTCTTCTTTTAGCAACTGCATAGTGAAGTCCTGATCTTTTTGCTTCACAGTTCATTCAGTTGCACAGTTCTGTGAGCTGTACAGTGCAAATCTGCAACTTGCTTGTTTTCCTTGTCTGCTGCTCAGTTCTCAGGACTGCACAGCCTCACTTGAATCTCAGCCTGACTTGTATCATTTGCTGAACTGATCAATCCTTCACTGCACTGTTTTCAGCATTTGCCAAACTGAACTGGTTTTTTACTGATTTTTTGTATTATTTATGGTGATCCTGCCTCTAGGGTTTCCTTAAATGGACTGTAGAGATAATTTTCTGAATTAATTTTGAATTGAACAGTGCTTGTATTGCATATTAGATTATTGATGGCAATTTCTGTGCTTGTATTTTAAAGTTTAAGACTGATTCTGTATTTATAATCAGTCTGGCTACTAGACCACCCCCCTGACTCGGGCACCAAATGATCAGATCAGATTGATGCCCACCTTTAGCACTATTTGTTTTAGCTCCCAGTTACAATC
This sequence comes from Neoceratodus forsteri, assembly GCA_016271365.2. Taxonomy (NCBI): domain Eukaryota; kingdom Metazoa; phylum Chordata; order Ceratodontiformes; family Ceratodontidae; genus Neoceratodus; species Neoceratodus forsteri. Next base: position 156,459,271 of record CM057458.1, on the reverse strand, counting down.
TACTGCTGGCACCTAGCCAGACTCTGTAACAGAGCCCCTCCTTTCATCCCAAGCCTTTTCAACTGTTAATTTTTCTCACCCTTTCCTGCTCTGAAACCTCCCCGTGACCACCACTGAACCTTATAACAGCCCTCTCTTCAGTTCATCTCTCTCAGGCTGATCAGAGCCCACCAGGCTGGTACCGTGGATGTAGTCCCCTACACAAGCAACCCGCCCACCCAGGACAGGGCGAGAAGGTGCCTGCTGCCTGCTCTCCTCCTTGGCTCACAAGGTAATGGCTGGTCCCTGACAGAGGACAATGGAAAACAGATTTTGGAGCTTTCTTCCCTTCCCAGTTGAATACCTGGCATCCATCGCTGAGGGACCGACCTGAATGGTTCCAGATGGCCCCGGAGTGCCGACATTGGTTTCCAGCCCAGTGCAGCAGCCAGTGCTAAAATCATTAGACTAGGGCATAAGACTGCAGAGAAACACTGACCTTACTTTTGTTATTTTTGCAGCTGCGTAGTAAAGTCCTGATCATTTTGCTTCACAGTTCATTCAGTTGCACAGTTCTGTGAGCTATACAGTGCAGATCTGCAACTTGCTTGTTTTTCTTGTCAACTGCTCAGTCCTCAGGGCTGCACAGCCTGACTTGAATCTCAGCCTGACTTGTATCTTTTGCGTAACTGATCAATCCTTCACTGCAGTGTTTTCAGCATTTGCCTAATCTGAACTGGTTTCTTAGTGGCTTTTTGTATTATTTATCATGATCCTGCCTCTAGGGTTTCCTTAAATAGACAGTAGAGTTGATTTTCTGAAATTAATTTTAAGTTGAACAGTGTTTACATTGCATATTAGATTATTGATGTCAGCTTCTGCAGTTGTATTTTAAAGTTTAAGATTGATTCTGCATTTCTAATCTGTCTGGCTACTAGACCTCCCCCTGACTCTGGCACTATGGGATCAGTTCAGATTCATGCTCTTATTTAACAAGCTTTGTTTGAGCACCCAGTTGCAATTTCCAGCTGGCACCTTGCCAGAGTCTGTAACAGAGCCCCCCCTTTCATTCCAAACCTTTTCAACTGTTAATTTTTCTCACCACTCCCTTCTCTGAAAGCTCCCCATGACCACCACTGAGGCTTATAACTGCCCTCTCTTCAGTTCATCTCTCTCGTACTGATCAGACCCCTTTGGGCTGCTATCATGGACACAGTCCCATTCAGAAGCAACCCGCCCACCCACGACCGGGCAAGAAGACACCTGCTGCCTGCTGTCTTCCTTGGCTCGCAAGGTAATGGCTACTCCCTGACCCAGGACAAGGAAAAGGGGATTTTTCAGCTTTCCTCCCTTTCTAAATGAATATCTGGCACCCATCGCTGTGGGATCTGCATAGTTCCAGATGGCCCCAGAGTGCTAACATTGCTTTCCTGCCCAGCGCTACAGCCAGTGCTGAAATCATTGGACTAGGGCATAAGACTGCAGAGAAACACAGACCTTACTTTTCTTCTTTTAGCAGCTGCATAGTGAACTCCTATTCTTTCTGCGTCACAGTTCATTTCAGTTGCACAGTTCTGTGAGCTATACAGTGCAAATCTGCAACATGCTTGTTTCTCGTGCCAGCTGTTCAGTCCTCAGGGCCGCACAGCCTGACTTGTATCTTTTGCTGAACTGAACGATCCTTCACTGCATTGTTTTCAGCACTTGCCTAACCTGAGCTGGCTTGTTAGTGATTTATTGTAATATTTATGGTGATCCTGCCTCTAGGGTTTCCTTAAATGGACTGCAGAGTTGATTTTCTTAATGTTAAGTTGAACAGTGTTTACATTGCATATTAGGTTGCTGATGGCAATTTCTTCACTTGTATTTTAAAGTTTAAGACTGATTCTGCATTTCTAATCTGTCTGGCTACTAGACCACCCCCCTGACTTTTGCACTAAATGATCTGGTCAGATACATGCATTCATTTAGTACCCTTTGTTTTAGCTCCCTGTTGCAATTTGCTGCTGGCACCTTGCCAGACTCTGTAACAGAGCCCCCCTTTCATCCCATGCCTTTTCAACTGTTAATTTTTCTCACCACTCCCTGCTCTGATACCTTCCCATAACCACCACTGAGGCTTATAATGGGCTTCCTTTCAGTTCCTCTCTCTCAGGCTGATCAGACCCCACCTGGCTGGTACCATGTACACAATCCCATCCAGAAGCAACCTGCCCACCAATGACTGGGCGAGAAGGTGCCTGCTGCCCGCTCTCCTCCTTGGCTCACAAGGTAACGGCTGGTCCCTGACCAAGGACAATGTAAAGGGGATTTTGGAGCTTTTTTCCCTTTCTAATTGAATACCTGGCACCCTTCGCTGTGGGACCTGAATGGTTCCAGATGGCCCAAGAGCACTGACATTGGTTTCCTGCCCAGTGCTGCAGCCAGTGCTGAAATCATTGGACTATAAGACTGCAGAGAAATACTGACCTTACTTTTCTTCTTTTAGCAGCTGCGTAGTAAAGTCCTGATCTTTTTGCTTTACAGTTCATTCAGTTGCACAGTTCTGTTAGCTGTACAGTACAGATCTGCAGCTTGCTTGTTTTTCTTGTCAGCTGCTCAGTCCTTAGGGCTGCACAGCCTGATTTGAATCTCAGCCTGACTTGTATGTTTTGCTGAACTGATCAATCCTTCACTGCACTGTTTTCAGCATTTGCTTAACCTGAACTGGCTTCTTAGTGATTTTCTGTAATATTTATGGTGATCCTGCCTTTACAGTTTCCTTAAATGGACTGTAGAGTTAATTTTCTGAATTAATTTTAAGTTGAACACTGTTTACATTGCATATCATATTGTTGATGGCAATTTCCGTACTTGTATTGTATTGTTTAAGATTGATTCTGCACTTGTAATCTGTCTGGCTACTAGACCTCCCCCCTGACTCTGGTACCAAATGATCAGGTCAGATTCATGCCCCCATTTAACACCCTTTGTTTTAGCTCCATTGCAATTTCCTGCTGGTATCTTGCCAGGGTCTGTAACAGAGCCCCCAAGTCTTTTCAACTGTTAATGTTTCTCAACCCTCCCTGTTCTGAAACCCCCCCTAAGCACCACTGAGGCTTATGACTGCCATCTATTCTATTCCTCTCTCTCAGCCTGATCAGAGCTCACTGGGCTGGTACCGTGGATGTGGTTCCCTCCACAGGCAACCTGTCCTCCCAGGACAGAGTGAGAAGGCACCTGCTGCCCACTCTCTTTCTTGGCTCACAAGGTAACGGCTGGTCCTTGACCCAGGACAAGGGAAAGGGGATTTTGGAGCTTTCTCCCCTTTCTAATTGAATACCTGGCACCCATCGCTGTGAGATCTGAATGGTTCCAGATGGCCCCAGAGCGCTGACATTGGTTTTCTGCCCAATGCTATGGCCAGTACTGAAATCATTGGACTAGGGCATAAGACTGTAGAGAAACACTGACCTTACTTTTCTGCTTTTAGCAGCTGCATAGTGAAGTCCTGATCTTTTTGCTTCACAGGTCATTCAGTTGCACAGTTCTGTGAGCTATAGAGTGCAGATCTACAACTTCCTTGTTTTTCTTGTCAGCTGCTCAGTCCTCAGGGCTGCACAGCTTGGCTTGAATCTCAGCCTGACTTGTACATTTTGCTGAACAGATCAATCCTTCACTGAACTATTTTCAGCATTTGCCTAACCTGAACTTGCTTCTTAGTGATAGTTTGTATTATTTATCATAGTATCATAGTAAAAGCCAGCAGCATAGGCCCCATGGTCTATCATGTCTGCTCGGAAGCTAACCCCCTACTGGGAGTTCGCTCCTCCATTCCCCCAGCCCTAGAGGTGGCCCCATGGCCTCAGCTTCCCCCTGTACCTGTCCCAACCCTTCTTGAATCCTTCACTGTCCTCTCTTCCACCAGACTCTTGGGCAGTGCGTTCCATGGTTCCACCACCCTCTCTGTGAAGAAGTGTCTCCTGCGTTTCCCCCTGTACTTCCCCCCTTCCAGCTTCCACTCGTGCCCCCTGGTAGTTCCTCCCTTCTTAAGCCTGAACACTTCCCTGGCTCTGCCCTTATTTATCCCCTTTACATACTTGAAAGTCTATCATGTCCCCTCTGTCCCTCCTCTCCTTCAATGCATACAGATTGAGTTAATTCAGTCTCTACTCATAGGTCCTACCCTCCATGCCCTGAATCATCCTGATCACCCTCCTCTGGACCCTCTCCAGCAGCGCTATGTCCCTCTTAAGATGGGGTCTACAGAACTGCACACAGTACTCAAGATGCGGCCTAACCAGGGCATTATACAGAGGGAGGATCACCTCCCTCCTCCTGGAGGCAATCCCCCTGGTTATGCAGCCCAGCATCCTGTTTGCTTTTGCTGCAGCTCTTTGACAATTCTCTGTGTTATTCATTTTGCTGTCCGCCACTATCCCTAAGTCTCTCTCGCTCGATGTGACTTTCAGTGTGGTCCCCCCCAGGGTGTATGCATGTCCTCGGTTTCTGACCCCCAGATGCAGCACCCTACATTTCCCTGCATTGAACTTCAACCCCCACTTCCTTCCCCACCTCCCCAGGGTATCCAGATCCCCTGCAGGGCCTCTCTCCCCTCCTGCCCATCAGCCAGTGCTCCCAGTTTTGAGTCATCCACAAAGAGACTCAACCTACTCCTAACATCCCACCCTATGTCCGAGACATAGGAATTGAACAGGAGTGGTGATTCTGCTTCTAGGTTTTCCTTAAGGGGCCAGTAGAGTTGATTTTATGAATTAATTTTAAGTTGAACAGTGTTTACATTGCATTTTAGATTATTAATGGCAATGTCTACACTTGTATTTTAAAGTTTAAGGCTGATTCTGCATTTCTAATCTGTCAGGCTACTAGACCTCCCCCCTAACTCTGGCACCAAATGATCATAGAAACATACAAACATTGAATCTGATGGCAGATAAGGACCACTTGGCCCACCTAGTGTGCCCATTTCCCTACCTAATGGATAAGCTGCAGATCCTAGTTAACCAACAGCCTACTTCCTCCTACCCACCACTAGAATTGCCTTATGTCTGTCTCATGCATTCTTGAATTCCCCCCTGTTTTTGACTCTGTGACCTCCTCAGGAAGGCTGTTCCATGCATCTACAGCCCTCTATCTGAAGAAATGCTTCCTCACATTACCTCTGATCAGTCCCCCTCTATCTTCAAATTGTGCCCCCATGTTCTTGCACATCTCTTTTTCTGAAAGATGCTACCCTCTTGGACTTTGTTGGTTTCCTTGAGGTATTTGAAAGTTTCTCTCATGTCCCCCCTCTCCCTCCTTTCCTTGAGGCTATACAACTTAAGCTCCTTTAGTTTTTCTTCATATGTCTTCTGGTGCAGACCCTGCACCATTTTGGTTGCCCTCCCCTGGACAGTTTCCACCCTGTTTAAGTCTTTGCGGAGATGGGGCCTCCAGAACTGTACACAGTACTCCAAATGTGGTCTTACCAACTGTCTTTACAGAGGGACAACAACTTCCTGTTTTCTACTGGTGATGCCTCTCCCTATGCATCCCAGTATCCCCCCAGCCCTTCTTACTGCCTTCTCACATTGCTGGCCCACCTTTAGGTCAGCTGATATGACTACCCCCAGGTCCCTTTCCATTTCTGTTGTTGTCAGTATCTCACCCCCCATTGTGTAGTCTTCTCCTGTGTTTTTGTTTCCGAGTGCGTTACTTTGCACTTCTTTGCATTGAATCTAAGCTGCCATACATTTGACCATTCCTCCAACCTTGTTAAGTCCCTTTTCATCCTTTCCACCCCACCTTGTGTATCAACCCTGTTGCAGATCTTTGTGTCATCTGCAAAGAGACATACTTTTCCTTCCAGTCCCTCTGCAATATCACTTATAAAGACATTAAAAAGTACTGGCCCCAGTACTGAACCCTGTGGTACCCCACTAGTAACCACCCTTTCTTCACTGTGGACTCCATTTACTATTACCCTCTGTGTCCTGTTGTCTAGCCAATGTTTTATCCAGGCTACCACCCTGGGACTCACTCCCATGCTGGCTAATTTGTTTATTAATCTTTTGTGCTGGACTGTGTCATATGCCTCGCTAAAGTCTAGGTAGGCCATGTCCACAGCCCCTCCCTGGTCTACTACTTTGGTCACGCAGTCAAAGAAATCAATTAGATTTGTCTGACATGACCTTCCTGCTTTGAGTCCATGCTGCCTTGGGTCCTGTGCCCCACTGGCCTCTAGGTACTCAACAATTCTTTCCTTCAGAAGTGATTCCATCATTTTCCTTACCACTGAGGTCAAATTGACAGGTCTGTAGTTTCCTGCCTCTGTCTTACTCCCACTTTTGTGAAGGGGAATCACATCTATCCTCCTCCAGTCCTCAGGTACCACACCATCCTCCCATGATTTATTAAAAAGCGTCGTCAGTGGTGTTACTAGTTCTTCCCTTAGTTCTTTTAGAATTCTGGGGTGAATCCCATCAGGCCCCATTGCTTTATTCACCTTCAGTTTTTTAGGAGTTCTTTCAGAACCTTTTCTTCTGTGAAAGGACTAATATCAACCCCTCTATCCAGAGTGCTTCTATTGACTTGATTAGGTATCTCTCCTTGCTCCCTACATTGTGGATACTGAGCAGAAGTATTCATTCAGTACACTTGCTTTTTCACTGTCGCTCTCTGTCCAACCACTCTCCTCTTTATTTAGCTTCAGTATCTCTGTCTAAGTCTTTATTTGCTCCCTAATGTACCTATACAAGGTTTTATCCCCTTCTTAACTGAGTTGGCTAACTTTTCATCAGTTTGGGTCTTTGCTATTCTGACTGCCTTCCCTGCTTCCTTCTGCTTTAACTGGTACAGTTCTCTGTCCTGCTTCTTCTGTGTTTCCTTATACTTCCTGAATGCTATCTTTTTCTCCCTAACCTTCCCCGCCACTTCTTTTGAGAACCATAGTGTTTTTTTCTTTCATTTTAATTTATTTGCTTCACACGAAGGCTTGTTGCCTCTGTGATGGTGGTTTTGATGTTTCCCCATTATTGCTCTACCTCACCTTCTTGCCTGTTTGCCAGTGCTTTTCTGTTGCACTCTCCCATTTTGACAAAATCAGCCCTCCTGAAGTCCAGTACCTTCACTTTTGTATGGCTTGACTCTACAGCTAAGATTATCATGAACCACACTGTTTGGTGGTCACTTGTTCCCAGATGGCTACCCACTTCTAGATCTGAGATCCTATCTCTATCCCCATTTGAAAGTACTAGGTCTAAGATTGCTCCCTCCTGAGTGGGTTCCAAAACTAGCTGTCTGAGGCATGTCCACTGCAGAGCATCGAGAATGGCCCTGCTCTTGGATGTGGCTGCAGCAAAGGTGCTCCAGTTAACATCTGGCATATTCAGGTCCCCCATCAAGAATATCTCCCTTTTCTCTGTCATCCTTAGGATGCCTTCTAACATTTCCTTGTCCATTTTCTCCTCCTGAGATGGGGGTCTGTACATGACCCCTGTGCGGATTATGGCGTCATTTCCAGTCTCTAGGGTGATCCACAGTACCTCCTTTCCTCCATGTTTACCCTTTAGTTCTGTTGCTTTGATCCCTTCCCTTACATAGAGATCTACTACTACTCTTATCCTCTTTTACCCTTCCTGTCCCTCCTGTAGATTATGTACTCTGGCATGTTGACATCCCGGTCATGGTTCTCTGTGCACCATGTTTCTGTGATTGCTACAATATCCAGGCATCCCTCTTCCATCAAGGCCACCATTTCGGGGAGCTTTTTACCAAGACCAACAGTTCTCAAACTTTGTTATAGTGAGCCTCCCCTAAGCCATGGAAATGATCTTGAGCCTCCCCCAAAATAGTGAAATACTTTTGGGCCTCCCCATAGAAAAATAGCCTACTTTTCACAGTTCATCAGGAATAAATTGAAACCTCTTTGCATAGCTGGCTCTCATGTTATTAAGCTTATTGTAAACCCCCCCCCAACAGGATAACCTACTTGCTCCAATATTTTGACTCTCAAACCATTGTTACCCTTACTGCCATGCCTTCATGGGTCAGACTGCTTTTTCTGTTTCCCCTCTAACTGGAATAACCTTCATGCCAACCTCTGCCTCTCCCCCTCTCACCCTGCTCTTAAGCAACTTCTCAGGGATCATTTTGATCCCTCCTGCTCTTATTCTTAGTACCTGTATGGTTAACTCTTGTATGTGGACAATTCTACTGCAAGTCTAATTGACCAATTGTTCCTCGCATTGTTAGTTTATTGTTCTTAATTTGTTTGTACTTGTATTCATGTTGTATTGCTCGAGTATTTTGCAGTTACATTTTGAATTATATTCTCTCACTACCCTTCCATAGGTACACCTGAAATAAGCCATGGCTCAGTGTACAGTACCTTCCCTGGTCACAGACTTGTGAATAAATACATAAATCCACCTACTATTATCCTCTTTCAGTTTGTCTTATCCATTCACACAAAATCTATAAAGTTCAAAAGTGATATATAACACTTTTTCAAGACTTGCTTGAACCTCCCCTGAAGCAGGTTGGGGCCTCCCCATGGAGGCTGGCCTCACCATTTGAGAACCCCTGATCTAGACTACTTTCATTGGTACTCATTACCCTCCATTTTTTTATTGCCTTATTTCTTTTTGCTCCATCCCTGTCCTTTCTGCCTTTGTCTTTTTGTCCATTTACCCCTGCCCTTCTCTCTATCGACTGCTCTATCTTGGTGTTTACCTCACTAACTACCCTGATTTTTTTGGGGGAGGTCAGGATTTTCTTTCTCCTTTTTAGTGCCTCCCTCCTTGGCTAGTTTAAATGCTTGCCAATGATCAGGTCAGATTCACGCCCACATTTAACAATATTTTTATTTTTTTTATCATATTTCTATTTTTACCTCCTCACCAGCAGAGTGGATCTCTGCAATCCCCCAGCCTCCAGCACCCACAATCCACTGGGCCTGATCTGGTACCTCCACAGAGCCTGCAATTGTTGCTCATGCAGTCTGCAGCAGGATCCTCTCGGGAACTGGGGCGCACTGGATGCGGCCCTCAGCCACCGAGACCACAGCTCCACTATTTTTCCACCTGTTAACACCCCTGGAGAACTGGACATACAATGGTGGCCGAGCACATACGTGTTGACACCCACTACGCTCCCATCCTGTTTTCTGCTCACTGCTGTTGCACGGCTGGCTTTCACTAGTCATCGCTATAGTATGCTGCAGTGCCTCAACCCTCCGCAGAGGGAGGAGAGCGGTCATGGGATGCTCAATCCTTCCTCTCCCCTGCCAACCCCCGGCGGCCCGAGTCCGTTCCCTAACCTGGGTCGCCAGTGTGGCAGGAGCCGGAGGTGTGGTGTCTAGTGCCTCAACCCTCAGTGCCACCGGGCTGGTCACATTTGTCTTAGCTCCCAGTTGCAATTTGCTGCTGGTGCCTTGCCAGAGACTGTAACAGAGCCCCACCCTTTTATCTCAAGCCTTTTCAACTGTTAATTTTTCTCACTGCTCTGAAACCTCCCACTGACCACCACTGAGACTTATAACTGCCCTCTCTTTTGTTTCTCTTTCTCAGGCTGATCGGAGCCCACTGGGCTGGTACCAGGGACGCGGTCCCCCCCACAAGCAACCCGCCTACCCAGGACAGAGTGAAAAGGTGTCTGCTGCCCTCTCACTTCCTTGGCTCACAAGGTAACAGCTGGTCCCTGACCCAGGACAATGGAAAGGGCATTTTGGATCTTTCTTCCCTTTCTCATTGAATACCTGGCACCCATCGCTGTGGGACCTGAATTATTCCAGATGGCCCCAGAATGCTGACATTGATTTCCTGCCCAGCGCTGCACCCAGTGCTGAAATCACTGGACTAGGGCATAAAACTTGTGAGAAATACTGACCTTACCTTTTTTTCTTTTAGCAGCTGTGTAGTGAAGTCCTGATCTTTTTGCTTCACAGTTCATTCAGTTGCACAGTTCTGTGAGCTGTACAGTACAGATCTGCAACTTGCTTGTTTTTGTTGTCAACTGCTCAAGCCTCAGGGCTGCCCAGCCTGACCTGAATCTCAGCCTGACTTGTATCTTTTGCTGAACTGATCAATCCTTCACTGCACTGTTTTCAGCATTTGCGTAAGCTGAACTGGTTTCCTAGTGATTTTTTGAAATATTTATGGTGAGTCTGCCTCTAGGGTTTCCTTAAATGGACTGTAGAATTGATTTTGTGAATTAATTTTAAGTTGAAGAGTGTTTACATTGCATATTAGATTATTGATGGCAATTTCTGGACTTGTATTTTAAAGTGTAACACTGATTCTGCATTTCTAATCTGTCTGGGTCTAGACCTCCCCCCTGACTCTGACACCATAAGATCAGGTCAGATTCATGCCCTCATTTAACACCCTTTGTTTTAGCTCCTTGTTGCAATTTGCTGGTGGCACCTTGCCAGAGTCTGTAACAGACCCCCTCCTTTCATCCCAAGCCTTTTCAGCTGTTAATTTTTCTCACCCCTCCATGCTCTGAAACCTCCCCCGACCACCACTGAGGCTTATAACTGCCCTCTCTTCTGTTTGTATCTCTCAGGCTGGTCAGAGCCCACTGGGCTGATACTGTGGACGAGGTCCCCCCCACAAGTAACCCGCCCACCCATGACAGGGCGAGAAGGTGCCTGCTGCCCGCTCTCCTCCTTGGCTCACAAGGTAACAGCTGGTCCCTGACCCAGGAGAATGAAAGGGGATTTTGGAGCTTTCTTCCCTGTCTAATTGAATACCTGACACCCAACGCTGTGGGACCTGAATGGTTCCAGACGGCCCCAGAGCGCTGACACTGGTTTCCTGCCCAACTCTGCAGCCAGTGCTGAAATCATTGGACTAGGGCATAAGACTGCAGAGAAACACTGACCTTACTTTTCTTCTTTTAGCAGCTGTGTAGTAAAGTCCTGATCTTTTTACTTTACAGTTCATTCAGTTCACAGTTCTGTGAGCTTTACAGTGTAGATCTGCAACTTGCTTGTTTTTCTTGTCTACTGCTCAGTCCTCAGGGCTACACAGCCTGACTTTTACCCCAGCCTGACTTTTATCTGTTTCTGAACTAATCAATCATTCACTGCACAGTTTTCAGCATTTGCCTTACCTGAACTGTTTTTTTAGTGATTTTTCTGCTCACTCCCCCCCCCCCACACCTTCTTCCTTTATTAAATACACTACTAGAGCTGAGAGACCCACCCACTTCCTACTTGGTTGCACTTCACGTTCCCTCTTAAAGGGGAAGCACCTTAAAGCTACAGCAAAGCACTTAAAGGGGTAATACAGTACCTAGATCCACAATACCAGGATTTCTTTATCTCTCCATTAGAATAAACTCCACTATTAACCCCTCCCTTCAGACACAATGACTACAGTTATTGTTACAGTGCTGTTTATGCTGTGTTAAATTCTTGAATTAATCCCTGTAAATTGTTGGAACTGAACTGTAGTGCTGCACAAACTGCACTCTGCTCACAGCTCCCTCATTATCTTGTTTTGGCCACTTCTCCGTCTGTCTCTATCCGGTTCCCCTTACGTTCTCCTTACTAACTGCATACAACGTTTCTAATGATGATGCACTTACTCTGCTCATTAACTCAGCAACTTCTCCTATCAGTACTTGGGAGCTGCTGTTTGAGCTGCTGCTTACTAACACGTGGTACACAGGGTGAAACTTACTGAAGTACCTGCTTCCCCTTTAGCAGGTTATACATCTCCTCCACTAGAGGATGTATACTTAAGCAAGCATCCTTCACTTTCTACTTCCCTACTAGAGGCTATTCAGCTGGATACCTGAGGGAGTTTTATTTTAAGCAGTGTGCCTCTTTTCCTTGGCAGCAAAGCAACTGTGTTCAGCTACATCCCCTCGTTTTAGTCTACCACCTACCAAAATCTGCCCCCCTCTGCTGCTCCTTGACTCTAAGGATGTTTCCTCTACACTCAAATCCTTCTCCCCTCTACCTCCTCCCCCTAACCTTATTTCTTATCCTCTCCCTACCTGCCTCTCCTGCTTTTGCCAGCCCAGGGCCTTATAACTCCAAATCCATCCAAACCCCGTCTTCAGGTACCAACTTATATTCATGCTATTACTCCTGCCCCCTAACATATTCTGATCTCATTCCCTCGGGTACTGAACTATTCACCTACACTTTGCCTCTTACAAATTGTCTTGCTGTGTGTGTCACTGAAAACGGCTCTGTTGGACTATTACCAGCTTGGAAACATCTTTGTGCTGGAACTCCCTCCTGCAAATGAGACACTCAGTAAACTATCGCTGAACTGGCAGCCAGTGAGAGAGGTGTGGACTGGGAGCTTGCATCTGCAGTGGAGGAGGGGCAGTCATCTACAAAAGATGCTCACTATTCAGAGTGAGCACAGGTACTGAACTATTCGCCTACACTCTGCCTGTTACAAATTGTCTTGTTGTGTGTGTCACTGAAAACGGCTCTGTTGGACTATTGCCTGCTTGGAAACATCTTTGTGCTGAAGCTCTTCCTGCAAGTGAGACACTCAGTAAACTATCGCTGAACCGGCAGCCGGTGAGAGGGGCGTGGACCGGGAGCTTCTGTCTGCAGCGGAGATGGGGCAGTCATCTACAAAAGGCACTTGCAGCTACAGCGTGAGCATGGTAGCACAAGAGTGAGTGGTGCAAGTGCTACTCGGCTTCAAAATTGTGTTTATGTTTGTAATGAAAGGCTGAATTTTATCCTGAACTGTGATATTAATACATAGAAACTGGGAAACGCTTGTAGTGATTAAGTATTTAGACTCAGTTAAACTCAAAAGACTAATACTAAGGAACTATATTTGAAATTTGCCTATTAACAACTAATCATGCAGAAATACTTAATGTATTGTGTTTTGCTTATAGTACTTGTTAATCAATTGAAGAAGATTGAATTTTGGGACCGAGAGATTGCTCCGTCACCTGTGAAGCGGCATACTAACATACTAAAATGCCAGCAGAATAGGCCAAATGGTCTTTCATGTCTGCTTGTTTGGTCAGCCCCCACCCTGGGAGCTGACCTCACTTCCCGCCTCACCCTCTCTGGCTTCTCTCTTCTCGGTCCCAGATATTCTCACTGCACTGGACTTTGCTTCCAGAACTCTTCCCCTGTACCTGTCCCACCACCTCTTGAACCCCTCCACTGTCTCTGCCTCCACCAGCCCCCTGGGCAGCGCATTCCATGGCTCCACCACTCTCTCAGTGAAGTAGCACCTCCTCCTTTCTCCCCTGAATCCCCCCTCCAGCTTCCATCCATGCCTTCTAGTTGCTCACCCTCCTTCCTTTGGAGTGCCCTGCCTGCTCCTCCACTATTTACCTCCTTCCTGTACCTGAAGACCTCTGTCATGTCCCCCCAGTCCCTTTTCTCTTCCAATGCATACATATTGAGCTCTTCGAGCCTCTCCCCATAGGTCCTGTTCCCCAAGCCCCAAATCATTTTGGTTGCCCTCTTCTGGACCCTCTCCAGGAGTTCAATGTCCCTCTTTAAGTGTGGTCTCCAAAACTGCATGCAGTACTCGAGGTGCGGCCTCACCAAGCAGTTATACAGAGGGAGTATCACTTCCCTCCTTTTGGAGGTGATCCCCCTAGCAATGCATCCCAGTATCCTGTTGGCCTTGGCCGCTGCCCTCCTACAAGTCTCTGAGTTGTTCATCTTGACATCCACCACCACCTGCAGGTCCCTCTCAGCCATCGAGACTTGTAGCATTCCCCCCCTACGGTGTACACTTGGCCCAGATTTCTGGCTCTCAGGTGCAGTACCTTGCATTTCCCTGCATTGAACCTCAGCTTCCACTTTCTAGATCACCTTTCCAGAGCCTCCAGGTCCCCCTGTAGGGCCACCCTCACCTCTTCCCCATCCACCACTGCCTGCAGTTTTGTGTCATCTGCAAAGAGACTCATCTCACTCCTGATACCCTTCTTTATGTCAGAGACATAGGCATTGAACAGGAGTGGCCCAAGGACCAATCCCTGAGGGACCCCACTAATGGCCCTCCTTGGGGATGAGACTATCCCACCAACCACGACCCTCTGGGTCTGGTCCTGGAGCCAATTGCCTATCCATTTGATCATCTGGTTCCCCACCCCCATTTCTCCCAGCTTATCCAACAGGGCCCCATGAGGAACAAAGTCAAACACCTTGCTGAAGTCAAGAAAGAGGACGTCCACTGGTCTACCCAGGTCCAAGACACTCGTCACCCAGACATAGAACACCACAAGGTTTGTTTGACATGATTTCCCTGGGATGAATCCAGGCACCCCAACTTTTCCAGGTCCCTCCTAGCCTCTCCTTGACAATGCCCTCCATCACCTTGCCCACCACTGATGTCAGGTTGACGGGCCTGTAGTTCCCTGCCACCTCCCTTGATCCCCCCCTTGTGGATAGGTACTATATGCACCACCTTCCAGTTTTGGGGCACCCACCCTGTCCTCAGAGAGATGCTGAAAAGCTCCGACGGGGGGTTTAGGCAGGACATCTGCCATTTTCTTCAGCACTCTGGGATGTAATTTATCTGGCCCAGTGCTTTCTGCATCTTAAAGGACCTGAGGGCTTCCTTCACTCTCTCTGCCATGATTTCTACCTCCATAACCTCGTCCCCCTGCTTTACCTTTCCCCCTCCTGCCAGTGATGGCTCCCCCTCTCCCCAGCCCCGCCAATCGGTAAGGGGCCCCCCCTCAGTTTCACCATCTCCTCCCATGTATGATGCAGCCCCCCATTTTCCTTGGTGAAAACTGAGGCAAAGTACTCATCTAGTACCTCAGCCTGCTCCCCGGGTCTTGTGCCCATCCCTCCCCTGTTTTAATCCTGCTAATCTGCCCCTTCACCCTTTGTTTTTCCACAGTGTATCTAAAGAACCTCTTGTTCCCTCTCCTAATTTCCCTGGCCAGGTTCTGCTCCTTCCTTGCCTTAGCCACTCTCACCACCCTAGTGGCCCTTCTAGCCATCAGCTCGTACTCCCCTCGATCCCTTTCACTCCTTGAGCACTTGAAATGCCTATAGGCCACCTTCTTTCCCCTCACCACCTCCTGAACCTCCCTGGTCCACCAGCAGGATTTTCGGGCCCTACCGCATTTTCATCTTACTCTTGCACAGGTGCTGGTAGCATCCTGCACCCCCCTCTTGATGATTTCCCACCTACTGTCAGCATCCACGTCTGGCCCAATCCCATCCAAATGCTCCTTAAGGATCTGTCCCATTTCCTTGAAATCCGAGCCCCTGAAGTCAGTTACCTCCAGCTTTGTGCAGCCTTCTACCTCTCCTAGGTCCAGACAGAACCAGACCGTGGCATGGTCGCTCCCCACCAATGGGTCCCTTACCTCCAGGCCCCCAATCTGGTCACTGTCTGCCAGAACCATATCCAGTATCCGTGCCTCCCTGGTCAGTACCCCACCTGCTGAGTTAGGAACATGTCCTGAAAGACATCCAACAACCTCTGTTCCCTGGCCACCGAGGATGTCATAGTCTCCCAGTCCATTCCTAGCATGTTTAAGTCCCCCAACACTACCACCCTTCCCCTGCCCAATCTGCAGTGTCTCCCAACATCTGCCACCAGACTCTCCTCCAGCTCCTCCACCAGCACAGGAGGTCTATACACCACTCCTATTTTTACTCTCTTGCCCCCCTTTGTTATCAAGGTGACCCAAATTGCCTCCACAGTTCCCTCCACCTCCTCCACTCCTCCTATGCCGATGCAGTTTTTGACTATTATTGCTAGTCCTCCTCCCCTTCCCTCCCCCCATCCTTCCTGAACATGGTGTAACCCTCCAGGTTCAGGTCCCAGTTGTGCCCTGCTATGGCCCAGGCCTCAGTGACCGCTGCCACATCCACCTCTCCCTCAGTTAGCATTGCCTGGAGCTCAGACATTTTATTGCCCAAGCTCCTGGCATTTAGTAGGACTACCTTCCACCCTTTCCCTATACTTCCATTTCCCCTGCTCGTATTCCCATGGGGATTCCGTCTTCCCCCAGTCTGCACCTTACCAGTCGGTCTTTTCCCACATTCCTCTAGCTCCCCTGGGGGGTGGAGACAGAGTCCCTCCTTTATTGGACCCTGCTTGACAGCTTTTTCTCCCATCCCTCCCCCTTCACAAGTTTAGACCCCACCTTTCACCAATGAACCCCTCTATTTTCAACTTAAGGATTTCCCTCCCCTCCAAATTGAGATGGAGCCTATCTCTAGCATACAGCCCCTTATCCTCCCAGGTCTCCCCCAATCCCCCATCAACCCATGCCCTCTGGCCCCACACCACTCCCTGAGCCACTTGTTTATCTCCCTAATCTTCCTCTTGTATTCCCCACTAGTCCTTGGCACCGGCAGGATTTCCGAGAAGGAAATCACGCATCCTATGTCATGACAGACCCTGGCAAGCTCCCTGAACCTTGCCTGTATCTCTATCTTACTATTTCCCTCAATGTCATTTATACCCAAGTGGACCAGTATGTCTGGGGAACCTCCACAATCCTTTGTCAGCTGATATACCTCATGTATGGCCCTGTGCACCGTTAGTCCAGGGAAGCATTTTGTTCTAATCGGACAGGCTTCCCCCTCCCTATCCCATTTCATGCCCCTGATCATGGAATCACCCAACAGGAGCACTCTGACCGCCCCTTTTCCTCCATTTCCCCCCTTCCATGTCCCTCATCCTTTCTACCGGTCCCTCCCCCAGGAAAGGATTGCACTATGGCTTCTGTCTATTTCTTCGGGCCCAGTGCCTATTCACAGGACCAGAAGAAATGTGTTCTCTAAGCAGTGGAGACTATTCAATCAGGTAAGAACTCAATGTTTCTTATTTAAAGAACCACATCTTAAATTAACCAAATCATTTATTTGTAGTATAATGATGCCACTTGCAGGTGACATGGAGATGAATCCTGGCCCCAAAGAAAATAATAACCAAGACCTAAAAATTACACTTGAAAATGCAAGAAGCATTGTAAACAAAATGCAGGAATTTTGAATATGGACAAAAAGCTATTAACCAGATGTGACAGGTTTAACTGAATCCTGGTTATCTCAAGCCATGAAATACTGAAATATCTATGGATGGTTACAACCTTTTCAGATCAGACAGGTGAAAGAGAGGTGGTGGGGTTCTTTTATATACTACAGAGAAACTGGGATTGGGGGAAGTTGCTTTTCAGGGAAGTTTAGAAGGGATTGAATGCCTCTGTGTTAAATTTGAAAGACTGCAGTTTTTAATTAGTATAATATATTCTCCCCAAAGGTAAATACTACAAAGTTTGAGATATTGGCATCAAAATTAGCATTTTTGTCAGACGATAAAGACGTAATATTGATTGGTGATTTCAACGCTGCCTGGGACAAACCCAGAGGATTGAAACTGGAAAAAAGTTTTGAGATATTGAATGTTAATCAAATAATAAATCAAAGTACCAGGAAAAGTGGGGCTAACAGTCAGGGAAGTATTTTGGATTTGATATTTCTCGCCAAGGTTTTTTTTGTTGAAAAGTGCCAGATCTTACCTCCAAATCTGGGTTATCATAATCCAGTATATTGTGTCATAACAGACCTAAATCAAATAAGTGAGGGAGAAAAGATCACCTTGAAAAGAAATCTCAAAAACTATCACTCTAATAATTTTGTTCTTGATCTAAACTGTGTAAAGTGGGGTAGACTAAACTTAATTCCAGATATTAACTTGGGGGTTGAAGAATTTTCTAAAATATATTTGGAGGCCTGTAATAGGCATGCACCATTCAAAAAAATTAAAACAAAGAAAAAGCACTGGATAAATGAATACCTCAAAAAGAAAATTCATATTAAAGACAGAATCTGGAAAAAAGCAAATAAAACAAAAAGAGAGGAAGATTGGGTTAATTTTAAAACTAAGCAAATGAATGTCAAAGATTAATCAGATCCGCAAGGGAAAACATTTTATAATATTACAATTGAGATGACCCAAGATCCTAAACAATAATGGAATATAATAAAAGAACTGGATAACCCCCCGAGAGCTAAGCCTCACATAAAAATGTTTACTAATAAGAGAGAGCTCCTTGATTCAAAAGCATCAGCTCAGCTGTTGAATCACTATTTTCTAACACTGCCAGACATTACCATCCCAGCTGGTCTATCAGTACAAACTGATTTAGTTAACAAAACAATTAATAATGGAAATTGTCCCCTTTTTTATTTTAAGAAAATAAAATTTTCAGAAGTCAGGAATGAGATCACAAAACTAAACAAAAATAAATCATATGGTATGGATAACACTGAAGTTAAATTTATTAAAGACGCAGTAGAAGTTTTATCACCAATACGGACTGATTTATTTACCCAAAGGTTGATGGAAAATGTTTTCTCATCTAGTTGGAAAGTATCAAAAATAGTACCCATATTTAAGGGGGGTGACTTTAATGATCCCTCAAACTACAGACTAATAGTGATCCTCTCCATCCTCTCTAAGTTGATGGAATGGATGGTGTTTGGCCAACTGTACAGTTATTTAGAAAAATACTCAAAACTGACAAAATGCTGTACCAACATGGTTTTAGGGCAAGCTATTGACTTGCACTGCGCTCGTGGATTTCGTGGATAAAGTGGCAGTGGCCCTGGACAGGGGGGAGTCCACGGGCGCAGTGTTTGTTGACCTGTCCAAAGCCTTTGATTTGGTCGACCACCACCTACTATATGAGAGGATGGAGAGGACCTTAATAGCTCCCAGGTCATTGCAATGGTTTAAATCATATTTGAGCCAAAGGAAACAGCAAGTAGCAATAAATGGACATTTTTCTGAAGTGGCTAGCATATCTAGAGGTGTTCCCCAAGGCTCAGTCCTGGGGCCGTTACTGTTCCTGTTATATATTAATGAATTACCTATCAAAATAAATAACACACAAATTAGGCTTTATGCTGATGATACAGTACTTTTAGCATCAGCAAAATCTCAAAGTGAAATGATGGCAAAACTACAGTTGGACTTTGACATTTTGCAGGACTGGTTTTCCAGTTCTAAACTTGTGTTAAATGACAAAAAAACTCAGGTTATGTATTTCAACAAAATAACAACAAAGGTTATTAAACAACAGACTGGAGATAGGGATATAATAATGAGAGATGGGGAAAAAAATGGTAGTCACAAATCAGTACAAATACTTAGGTGTAGAGATTGATCATACTTTATCTTTTTTGGCTCATATTAATAATACAATAAAGAACGTTAATAATAAAATAGGGGCATTGCGTAGGTCATCAGGGTTATTAAATCAACAAAGTTGGAGGTTAATTGCAAACCAATTAATAATGCCAGTACTAGAATATGGAAATATGGTGTATAATTTTGCAGGTCAAAAACATTTAAACGGATTAGTCATATCATATAATTGATTGGCAAGATTTGTCTTAAACTGTAGTTTTAATACCCATCATTGCACTTTGTACAAAGATCTAAACTGGGGCAGTTTACCAATACGGTTAAAAAACAATACTCAATAGTTATCTACAAAATAAAAAATGGGATGATAGATGGAAACATGGACTTGTTCTCTGCTAGTAAGAGCTATCCCTATGTTTTAAGGGATGTGAAGCACAGGGGTCATACTTTCCCCAAAATTAACACAACATATGGAATTATGACATTTGAGGCACAGGTGGTGAATATTTGGAATAAAATCCCCCCTCAATTAAGAAAAGCAACTAAATTATCACAGTTCAAAATAGGTCCGAGTGATGTATATTTTACTGAATGTATTTGCTTTTAATGAGGTTTTAAACAAACTGAGAAATATGATAGAGTTTGTTGAATGAAGAATTTTATTCTGTCATGTGTAATGTTAAGTATTGTTCACTGTGTTTCAATCCTGCTTGAGTATTTTGTATGTACAGTTGTATATTTCTGAGTGTTTGATAATTTTTATAACTTATTGTAAACCATCAATTTCTACACAGTACAACTTTGAAAATAGGTCCTTCAGACCTAAAGTTTTGTAAGCCTGTATAAAAATAAATTTTTTTACTACTATTACTACATCATTCCACATGCATCATTACTAACTTAACCAAATTTCTTTGCTGTTCTCCACCTCCTGCTTCCTCACTATACCACTCCCTTCTACCTCACTCACTCGGCCTCCAAGCCCCATCACTCCAGATCCCTGAAGCTACATTTTCTCATCCTAGCTCTACTATTACTCTCCTTGGGAGACATCCACCCCAACCCTGGTTCTGCTACTTCCTATACCCCTGCCATTTACACCACTGTCGCTGCCCATACTCCTACCCCAACAGCCCTCATAAAGGGTTTCAAGATATTACACTTAAACATTCGTAGCCTACTTCAGAAAATAGACTCCTGCAAGCCATGGTTGCTGCTCGGAAAAACCAAACACTCAGTCTCCATCTCCGGGTTACTCCATCCTAAGGCTAGACAGAGCAGGCAGGGGTGGTGGAGTATCTGTGTATATCCGTGCCTCCCTCCAATACTTCCCACTCTTGTCCTCCTCCAACCCAGAAACCCATGATGCTTTAGCCATCAAAGTATTCCTTCCTCTCTCACTCCCTATCTTTGTAGCCATATCTATTGCTGTTCAATTGTCCAGCCCGCCGTCTCCCTTGACCTCCTAACTTCCATTACTTCCCTCTCACAGTCTGGTGAGCTTTACATCTTTGGTGACCTCAGTTTAAATTGGTTGTCCCCAACATCTAGCACAAGAAATGCTATCAGTGCCCTTCATCTCACGTAACTAATTACAGAACCCACGCACCCTTATTGCAAGACCCAAAACCGCTCCCTACTTGATTGGGTCCTTACTTCTCACCCCCATAGAATCATCACCTTTGGCATCCTTCCAGATGCTCTGAGCCACCACAACATGGTTTTCCTGGTCAGAAAAGTTCATAGCCCTAAATCCCCACATAAAACCCTATAAACATGGACTTATACATCCCTAGAATTGGACCCTCTCCTGCATAGCCTTGCCCTCTCAGACTGGTCCCCTCTATCAAGCACCTCCTCGGTTGATAAAGCTCTAATCTATTTAAAAGACATCTTCCTAGCAAATTGGAATGCCTTTGCACCCCTAAATCAAACAAGGGTCAGAGGTCATCACCTCCCCTGGATTACTCCTGTATTACTAACCTGTCACAGAGCCAGAGATCAGGCCTGGAAATGGCACAAAGTTTCCCAGCATTACTTTTTGGACCTGTGTAAGTAACTAGTATTGATTCTGTTTTTGGGGTGGGCTTTTCTTAGTTTTAACTTTAATTTACCTGGGAGGAACTGTAGCTGGGAGATATTTGCAGTCAGTTGTGACTAGACCTGTTACTTAGCCTTTGTGAAATAGGTGTCTGAAAGGAAGGAAGGCACTCCCCGGGGTGGAGGGTAAGAGTTGCAGGTGATTGTTTCTGGACAGCATAGGTTTACTCCTCCCATCTTCCCCCTCCTCACCCACCCAAGTGCATAACTTCCTTTATAGCAGGGTCTCTGACATCACTTCCTCAAAACTGCTAACAACATATACCTGTTCATATCCTTAAAGGCACAGCACACTGAATAGGGGGTAGAGACACTCACAAGCTTGCACACACTAAAACAAGAACAAAAAACCAAAAAGTATCTGTAACAGAAAGGGACACAGACATGTGGGGAGTGGTGCAATGCACTGGCTGTGGAGCAGCAGTCTTCTGGGAGACATTCTGGAAACTGCATTGCTGCCCTATTTGCAGGCACCTCTCTGGTCTGAGGGAGGACGTTGTTCATCTCTATGCTGACCAGGCAAGGATTCAGGAAACCTGCTCCCCACCCAGGGACCATCCAGGCCACCACCACTACCTCAGAGGTTGCCAAGAAATAGGAGTGGTTGGACCACGGTGGGCTCAGGGAGGGTGATGGTGGTAGAACAGAGGTGCATCCCTCCAGTTGTGCCTCTCCTCAGTTCATTCACCACTCTGGTGAAGCATGGTTCCTCTATGGAGGCACCTGCAGTGGAGACCAAGGAGGATGCTGGGAACCTCCACAATGGAGACCCACAGGAGGGTGTCCCAGGTTCCCAAAGGGGAAGGAAACAACTCCTGGTGGGGGACTCAATTGTTAGGGGGTAGAACTGGGGTAGGGAGGGGCAAGGGAGGCAAGGTGCCTGCCTGGTGCAAAGGCTTAGAGGGACAGGAAATGAATCCTCAGGATCATGGGAGCAGCAGCAAGGGGGAGGGAGCTGGATGTTATTATCCACCTAGGGATGAATGACCTGGATTAGAATGGGATCAGAGCAGTACAACAGGAGTTTGTGGAGCTGGGGAGGGGCCTTAGACAAGTAGCACACATGGTAACTTTCTCAGAAGTGCTACCTGTGTATGACATGGATGAGGCTAGGGCACTCCACTCCATGTGATTCAATGACTAGTTGAAAAGCTGGTGCAGAGCTCAGAGATTTGGCTTCATTGGGGACTGGGGTTCCACCTGGAGGGATGCAGGCCTATAGAGGCACAATAGTCTGCATCTATCCTGGAGCAGAATCAGGATCCTAGGTGATAGGTTTAAATGCTTCAGTGGCAAGCATTTAAACTAGCCAAGGGGGGAGGCACTGAAGAGGAGAAGGGAAATCCTAGCCCCCCCAAAAAATCAGGATAATTAGTGAGGTAAACTCCAAAATAGAGCAGTCGTTAGGGAGAAGGGCAGGGGTAAATGGAGAAAAAGACAAAGACAGTAGGAGCAGGGATGGGGCAAAAAGAAATAAAGCCATAAAAAAATGGAGGGTAATGAGTACCAATGGCCGTAGTCTGTGTAAAAAGCTCCCTGAAATGGTGGCCTTGATGGAAGAGGGATGCCTGGATATTGTGGCAGTCACAGAAATATGGTACACAGAGAACCATGACTGGGATGTCAACATACCAGGGTACACAATCTACAAGAGGGACAGGGAGGGAAGAGGAGGAGGAGGAGGAGTAGCTCTCTATGTAAGGCAAGGGATAAAAGCAACAGAACTAAAGGGTAAGCAGGGAGGACAGGAGGCACTGTGGGTCACCCTGGAGACTGGAAATGGCATCACAATCCACACAGGGGTTGTATAAAGACCCCCATTTCAGGGGGAGGAAATGGACAAGGAAATGATAGAAGGCATCCTTGGGATGGCAGAGAAAGGGGAGATATTGCTGATGGGGGACCTGAATATGCCAGATGTTAACTGGAGCACCTTTGCTGCAGCCACATCCAAGAGCAGGGCCATTCTCAATGCCCTACAGGGGGCATGCCTCAGACAGCTAGTTTTGGAACCCATTTTGGAGAGAGCAATCTTAGACCTGGTACTCTCAAATGGGGATGGAGAGAGGATCTCTGATCTTGAAGTGTGTAGCCACCTGGGAACAAGCGACCACCAAACAGTGTGGTTCATGATAAACTTAGCTGTTGAGTCAAGCCACACAAAAGTGAAAGTACTGGACTTCAGGACAGCTGATTTTGTCAAAATGGGAGAGTGCCTCAGAAAAGCACTAGCAAACAGGCAAGAAGGTGGGGTGGAGCAACAATGGGGAAACATCAAAACCGCCATCACAGATGCAACAAGTCTTTGTGTGAAGTAAATAAACAAATCAAAATGAAAGAAAAAAACACTATGGTTCTCAAAAGAAGTAGCAGGAAAGGTAAGGGAAAAAAAGATAGCATTCAGGAAGTTTAAGGAAACACAGAAGGAGCAGGATAGAGAACTGTACCAGTTAAAGCAGAAGCAAGTGGGTAAGGCAGTCCGAATAGCAAAGGCCCAAACCAAGGAAAAGATAGCCAACTTGGCTAAGAAGGGGGATAAAACCTTTTATAGGTACATTAGGGAGCAAAGAAATACTAAGGCAGGGATACTGAGGCTGAACAAAGAGGAAGGTGGTTGGGCAGAGAGCGACAAATACTTCTGCTCAGTCTTCACAATGGAAAATCAGGGGGAAATTCCTAATCCGGTCAATAGAAGCAATCTGGATAGGGGGGTTGATATTAGTCCTTTCACAGAAGAAAGGGTTCTGAAAGAACTCTTAAAACTGAAGGTAGATAAAGCAATGGGGCCTGATGGTATTCACCCCAGATTTTTAAAAGAACTAAGATAAGAACTAGTAACACCACAGACTACCCTTTTTAATAAATCATGGGAGGATGGGGTGGTACCTGAGGACTGGAGGAGGGCAGATGTGATTCCCCTTCACAAAAGTGGGAGCAAGACAGAGGCAGGAAACTAGACCTGTCAGTTTGACCTCAGTGGTAGGGAAAATGATGGAATCACTTCTGAAGCAAAGAATTGTTGAGTACCTAGAGGCCAGTGGGGCACAGGACCCAAGGCAGCATGGATTCATAGTGGGAAGGTCATATCAGACAAATCAAATTGATTTCTTTGACTGCGTGACCAAACCAGTAGACCAGGGTGCGGCTGTGGACATGGCCTACCTAGACTTTAGCAAGGCATTTGACACAGTCCAGCACAAAAGATTAATAAACAAATTAGCCAGCCTGGGAGTGGGTTCTAGGGAGGTAGCCTGGGTAAAACACTGGTTGGACAACAGGATACAGTGGGTAATAGTAAATGGAGTCCACAGTGAAGAAAGGAGGGTTACTAGTGGGGTACCGTAGGGTTCAGTACTGGGGCCGGTTCTTTTTAATGTCTTTATAAGTGACATTGCAGAGGGACTGGAAGGGAAAGTATGTCTCTTCACAGATGACACAAAGATCTGCAACAGGGTTGATACACAAGGTGGTCTGGAAAGGATGAAAAGGGACTTGGCAAGCTTGGCGGAATGGTCAAATGTGTGGCAGCTTAGATTCAAGGCAAAAAAGTGCAAAGTAATGCACCTGGGAAACAAAAACCCAGGGGAAGAGTACACAATGGGGGGTGAGATACTAACAACAACAAAAATGGAAAGGGACCAGGGGGTAGTCATAGCAGATGACCTAAAGGTGGGCCAGCAATGTGAGAAGGCAGTAAGGAGGGCTGGGGGGATACTGGGATGCATAGGGAGAGGCATCACCAGTAGAAAACAGGAAGTTGTTGTCCCTCTGTACAGACAGTTGGTAAGACCACATCTGGAGTACTGTGTACAGTTCTGGAGACCCCATCTCCGCAAAGACATAGACAGGGTGCAGGCTGTCCAGAGGAGGTCAACCACAATGATGCAGGGTCTGCATCATAAGACATATGAAGAAAGACTAAAGGAACTAAAGATGTATAGCCTCGAGGAAAGGGGGGGGGACATGATAGAAACTTTCAAATACCTCAAGGGAATCAACAAAGTCCAAGAGGGTAGCATCTCTCAGAAAAAGAGATGTGCAAAAACAAGGGGGTATAATTTGAAGATAGAGCAGGGATGGCTCAGAGGTAATGTGAGGAAGTATTTCTTCACAGAGAGGGTTGTGGATACATGGAAAAACCTTCCTGAGGAGGTCATAGAGTCAAAAACAGTGGGGGAATTCAAGAATGCATGGGACAGACATAAAGCAATTCTAGTGGGGGGTAGGAGGAAGTAGACTGTTTGTTAAATTGGATCTGCAGCTTATCCATTAGGTAGGGAAATGGGCCAAGCAGTCCTTATCTGTCATCAAATTCTATGTTTCTATGTTTCTTCCAAATGACCTTCTTATTTACTGAAAACTCCATAATGCCTGCACCCGGGCTAACAGGCTAGTCAAATCGGAGTACTTTAAGTCTACCTTCATGACTAACATCAACTCCCCCTCCAAGTTCCATAGAGTGGCCATGCCCTCTTTAACCCCCATCCTGTCCACCCACCCCATACTTACAGACAAACACCACCCTTGTTGCCAATCCAGTTGCAGTAGCTACTGAATTAAACTCCTGTTACATCACTTGTGCTGATGAGCTACTGCAATCCCTCCCAAACTATGGCCCTCCCTCTCCTCTTCTTACTGCCTATGAACAAGCCCCTCTGATTCCCACTTCTCCTTCTCTACTGTCTCCCCAAATGACACCCTAAATGCCCTGCTAGTGATCAACTCTTCAAAAGGCTCCTCCCTGGAAGGTCTTGACCCTAAACTACTATCCCTCTCAGCCCCAGCCATCGCCTACCCACTCTATATTATCCTAAATCTTTTTTTCTCAGCCGCCTCAGTACCTTCCCCATGGAAACATGCGGCAATTCTTCCCCTTCCCAAAGGTGGAGACCACACCACTGCTAGCAACTACCACCCCATCTCTCTTCTCCCTACCCTTGCCAAACTTCAGGAACACCTAGCCCTCTCCCAGCTCACCACTTACCTCAATGACTCTTCCTTTTTCACCCCTTATCAATCTGGCTTCATGAAAAATCACTCCACACCACCTCCCTTCTTTGGCTCACTGATTCCATCCTCACTGGAATGGACAATGGCCAAACCACCTCAGCCATTTTTGTTGATTTGGCTAAAGCCTTCAACACAGTCTCCCACTCCCTCCTTCTTGACACCCTATCAACAGCTGGGCTATCCCCCTTAGCCACAGACTGGTTCAAGGCATACTTCACGGGCAGAACCCAATCAGTCAAGACGTCTGACATAATTTCCCCACCCCTCCTGATAAGAACTGGCATCCCCAGGGATCAGTGTTAAGGCCCCATACTGTTCTCTATTTTTCTAAATGATCTCCCGTCCACCTGCTCTCTTTTCTCCTCCATTCACATGTACGCCTTATGTCGACAGCTTTAAAACTGAGTTAAAAACGTATTTATTTGGCTTATCCTTCCCTAACTATAGTTAAGTTGCTATTTATTGCCCTTGTTTTAATTTATATTTATATTTATTGTATCTGTTTTTATGTACAGTGCCTTGGTTTGGAAAGGTGCTATAAAAATAAAGTTGGACTTTGACTTGATGCTGACGATACAGTCGTGTATGTATCTGGCTCCTGCCCCACCGAGGTTGCATCCAACTTGCAGTACGACTTCAACAAAGTTGGTTTGCAAACCACCAACTATCTCTCAACACCAAAAGAATAGTCTCCATGACCTTTGGCACCAGGCAGAGACTTACTAGGTTTCCCTATCTACCCTTCTTCCACACCCTCGATGGGACTTTGCTCAAGGACACATCCTCCTTCAGGTATTTAGGTGTCTGGCTGAACCAACACCTGAACTTCTCTGGTCATATCAACACCATTCAGGAAAAAATTGCATCCCAAGGTCAGCCGCTTGTTCAGGAACTGTGCCTACATATCACCCACGGTTAGGCATGAGATTGTCCAGAAGATGATCCTACCTATTTTAGAGTACTGTGACGTAGTCTGTGGTGCTGACATTAAATCCTCCCTGGCCAGACTAGATACCCTTTTCAACTCCTTTTGCCATTTGCCCTTGACACCCCCCTCTGCACTAATCATTGTGATCTCTACCATGCCGTATCCTTCCCTGACAAACCGACGTGACTCTCTCTCTCTCTCTCACTACGCAAAACTCACCTCGAAGCACTGGCTGGGTGAACTTCCCTCCTATCTCTCCCCCCTGCCTTTACAACCACCCCCTTCCCAATCCCTAAGATCTACCGACTCACAAACCCTAGTGGTCCCATACTGCTCCACCCTTATTGACAAATCGGGTTATTCTTATCACCTCCCAAAAATCTGGAATTCACTTTCCCCTCAAATTTGCCACTCATCCTCTTGCTTCTGCATTAACTCTGCCCTCAAGAGCTTCCTTGCCCCTTCCTGTGCCTGCCATGACCCTCCCTAATCCCCCCACCATCTCTCCTAAGCCCATATTACCAAATGCATACTCCCCACAATTCCTATTTCCCTCTGATCATGCTCCTCCTTGTCCCCTACTCTCCCTCCTCCTAAGTGTTCCTCCTCCTTCCTTCACTACCCATAATCAATCTCCCTCCTGTGCTCGATCTCTGCCTTGTGCAGGCAGGATCCATAGTGCATGGTGGGCAACAACTTTACCCCTTTCCCGTATATCTCCTTTTACTGCACCCCCTCAGACACTGCTAGATCATTGCCTTGTGCAGGCAGGGTCACCCAGCTCACTGGTGGGGTACTACCCCCTACTATAGTTGACCTCTGCTACCCCCTTCCACAACATCTCTCCCCCAACATCCCCCTCTCTCGCATCAGTATATAAATTACTCTCATTGCCTACAACCTGTCCTACCAGTAGGGTTGTCCACCACCCTGCCCAGACAGGGATAACAGGACATTGTTGAATTTTAACTCCCCTTCCTTGGATACCTTCCACCTACAATACCTCTCTCTCATCACCCTGCCACACTCTACCTCTCCTCTCCTCGCACAGGGAGGAACAGGGTGCAGGAATACACTATTTTTAAGTGAAAAAGATGTTCCAGGACTAGAGGGCATGGGATGAAGTTGGAGGGAGGACAATTCAGAGGAAACATGAGGAAGAATTTCTTCACAGAACGGGTGGTGGACAAGTGGAACACCCTGCCAGAGGAAGTGGTGGGGGCTGAAACAATCACGGGATTTAAGAATGCATGGGATAGACATAAAGGAATTCTGGAGGTCAGGGGTAAGGGGCAACAGACTTCTAGGAAAACATAAACTGAACTTACAAGCTCAAATGGGCAGACTGGGTGGGCCATAGGCCCTTATCTGCTGACACTGTCTATGTATCTATGTATCTCCTCCTAACCCCCTTCCAGTTAACATAGCCTAAAACTGGCCTACCTCTACACTCAATCAAACACTTATAACCTACCCCATACCCCTCTTATATGCATTTTAGTCTACCCTGTTGTCTCTGTTTGCCTCGAAAATCATGTTCTGCCTGTGTCTCTCCATAAATTTCCTTTCCCTTTTTCCATTCTACTCTTCACAATTTTTCATTCCCTCCCTCTAGTCTTCCTCTCTTTACTCCAATCACTGTAAATGTTGAATATCTATGTTACACTAATGGCTACCAATTACTATTGTGGCACTTTACCATCTAGTGCTACATACTGTTGCCAAGTAATTATATGTGTTCTAGTGTTACCAGCTGTTGCCAAATTGATATATGTGTCTTCATATCTACTATAGTTAACTGCTGCATTGTTAGCCAATATGAATCACCTGTAATCCCTCCTGCTGTCATTGTATGCAAGTAAGCAAACTGTATTTCAACACTGTAACATTTCTCTGTATTCTAACCCATTGTTCCCTACACCCCAGGTCACACTGGGAGACGAGCAACTTGTTGCTCAGCATGCCTTCCTGGTGAAATGTTTCAATAAATAAATAAATAAATTACATTGTAGAGTTACCTGACCAAAAGCACACTTACAGGATGTCGGGCTGACATGGTACTTGTAGTTTGCAGTCCTGGAAAGGAGCTGGGGGGAATGACCCCTTCTTGACTTGTTAGCTGAGAGCAAGCAGGTGTCATCTGTGGAGACCATCAAGTTGTCACCCCAGCTGACACCTGGGCAGGCCCAAGAATTGAGGACAATTTTGTGAGACTTTGCCCCTTTATTTACGGCAAAGCCTGGATGGACACTGCTAGCAGTGCATGAAGTAGACACAGGGACCCAAGCACTCATATGTAGAATAGCTTACCGAGTGTCAGAGACAGTCCTCAAGGACATTAGGAGGGAGGTGAGGGAGATGCTGGATCTAGGGGTGATCCAGAAATCCCACAGCCCCTTGGCCTCACCTGTAGTCCTTGTACCAAAACTGGATGGAATTACATGGTTCTGCATTGATTATTGAGTGCTTAACACCATCATGAAATCTGATGCCCACCCAATGCCATGCACAGACAAACTGCTTGACAAACTGGGAGGGGCAACATACTTGACTACAGTAGACCTGACAAAGGGGTACTGGCATGTGGAACTGACTGACAGGGCTAGGGAAAGGTCAGTGTTCATCACCCCAATTGACCTGTTCTAGTTCAAGGTCATGCCCTTTAGGATGAAGAATGCCCCTGCTACATGCCAGTGGTTAGTAAATCAAGTGTTACAGGATATGAAGGATTTTGCAGTCACCTATCTGGATGATATTGCTGTCTTCAGCAACAGCTGGGAGAAACACTTGATACACCTGAGGGAGGTGTTGGGCCACATATAGACTGCAGGACTGACTATTAAGGCAGAAAAGTGTCAGGTAGCTATGGCAGAAGTTGTTTATTTGGGTCATGTGGTGGGGAAAAGCCAACTTCACCCAAACCAAACAAAGATATAGGTTATTGCATTATGGCCTACACCTGAAACCCAGAGACAAGTTAGAAGCTTTCTTGGGGCAGCAGGGTATTATAGAAAATTTGTTCCCAACTACAGCTCCCTGGATGTTCCTTTATCTGGGTTGCTGATGAAGAATAAGCCTAGGAAAGTAAAATGGGATGCAGACTGTGAGCAGGCCTTCACACTGCCGAAAATCGTGCTGTGTAGGGCCCTAGTGCTGGCCAGCCCAGACTACAACTGGCCATTTGTGGTGCAGACAGATGCCTCGGATGTGGGAATGGGGCAATCCTCAGCCAAGTATCCAATCAGGGGAGAGAGCACCCCATTGTATACTTAAGCAAGATGCTGCTTCCATGGGAACAAGACTATTCAACAGTAGAGAAGGAATGTCTTGTCTTAGTTTGGGCATAAAAAAACTGGAACCAGACCTTTATGGGAGTCATTTTGAGGTCCAAACAGACCACCACAACTCATTAATATAATTGGGCCAAATTGGGAAAACAAATGGGAAACTTCTAAGATTGAGTATTGCCTTGCAGGCTTATGACATGGAGATTTCGTATAGGTCCAAAAATTGGAATGCTGATGGCCTATCATGCATACTAGATCTATAACAGAACTGAGAAGAAGTGCCTCCAATAGGGGTGTGTTCCTCCTAGGTTCTGTTTTAGAAGGGAGGAATATTGCATGATAGGTCTAGATCCATTTATGTGGGTTCACAGTGTATATGCTAATGTGCTTTAGAATTAAGACACTGTCTCTTTAAAAGGCTTTCAGGAATGAAACTACAAAAATAGCCAGAACTGGTATACTGGCTAGGGTGGATGATATGTCTCCAGATAAGGGAGACAGGTATATGATCCAGAAAGGCATGAAATATCCCACTGCAGTTTTCCATGATAGGTAGAGGTCAGGAGGATGACCTAGGGGTCAGCGGTTAAGCCAAATGTATGGATCAGATGTTACGGGGGTTGACATGGAACCTGATATGCAACCACAGTGACACCCCAAGGAAAAGGCAAACTGTTGCACTCTAATATCTGTATTGTCTTGGAACCATTAACCCCATCCCAGAGGGAAAAAAAAGGTGGGTGTGTCCTAGAAATGACCATCAAGTATATTATCAGACACACATTTAGAATGCAGAGCAGTTGGTAAACAGTTTAGCTGGGGGTCAGATAGCCTGTCCAGCTGGCATATACTTGAAAACCAGAAGTATATGTGTAGGTCTGGAAAAATCTTTAAAACTAGACCTGAGTGTGTGGAAATGTTGACTTTTCACATACTGAACAGAGAATTCTGATTTTTAAGTCACAATTTTGGAAACCAAGACTTTTCACCAAGGAAAGCGCCTGAAGCCTTTCTTAAAGGACATTCAGAGGAACTGACCTGGTATAAACTTGCTACGAAACTGTTGTTTAAGGAGTCATCTCTACAAGGACATTTAAAATTGTGTCTGGATTCTAACATCAAAACAGGGTATAGTTTAGAATAACAGTATCTAGTGCTTTCTGTAAACCATCCAGTTTTACTTTTGATATTGTTTGCATTTCAAAGTTCTTACAAACTGTAGAATTTCCTGTATTGCTTTTATTTTAAGTAAACTTTATGATTTTCTTATCAACTCTGCCTGGGGTCTGATTGTGTGATCTAACATTTTAACAGAAGGATTTTGAAAAGACTGTGCCTTGAAAGATAGTACCGCTCAGCTATCATACAAAACTACTTAGGCAAGTAGTAGCTAGTGGCTGTGGTGGGCTTCAAACACTGAATGTAGTGCAGGGTCAAGGGAATTCAAAACTACAGTTTCCACCCTCCCACTGGGAAAAGGAAGGTTGGTGAATTCTTCCTGAATCTTTATAACTGCTCACGGGTTCTTAAAAAGGGGGATCCTCTCTGCAAACAGGAAGTCCTACCAGGCTGCCCAGGGTTTGGAGGCCAGGGGCTCATGACAATAATCATCAGGTCCCTTTCCTCCTTTGTGACTGTCAGCAACTCCCCTACCCTCATCATGTAGCTTTACCCAGGGTTTCTGTGTCCCACGTGCATAATTTTGTACTTTTCTGAATTAAACTTCAATTGCCAGTCCTCAGACCATTTTTCAAGCTTCCCCAGGTCCCTCCTAATTTTATCCACCCCCTCTGGTCTATCCACTCTGTTACAGATCTTGGTGTCATCTGCAAACAGGCAGACCTTGACTAGGACTGGCCCCTGGACTGATCCTTGAGGCACCCCACTGGTCACCCCCCACTCCCTAGACTGCACCCCATTTACCACCACCCTCTGCCTCCTGTCTGTTAGCCAGTTTCTAACCCAGTTACCACCCTTTCCCCATGCCCAGCCTACCCAGCTTATTTATCAGTCTCCCTATGTGGGACGGTGTCAAAGGCTTTGCTAAAATCAAAGTAAGCGATGTCCACTGCCCCACCCTAATTTACTTCCTTTGCCACCAAGTCAAATAAATCAATCAGATTTGTCTGACATGACCTCCCCACTGTGAATCCATGTTGCCTATGGTCCTGGACTCCAATGGCTTCTAGATGCCCCACTATCCTTTCTTTAAGCAATGTCTCCATGATCTTCCCCACTACTCAGGTGAGGCTGACTGGCCTATAGTTCTCTGCCTCCTCCCTGCTGCTGGATTTGTGTAGAGGGACCACATGTGCCCTCCTCCAATCCTCTGGTACCACCCCTGTGTTGAATGACTCGGTGAACATGGCTGCCAGAGGTTCTGCTATCTCCCTTTTCAGTTCTCTTAATATTCTTGGATGTATGCCATCTGGTCCCATCGCTTTGTCCACCTTCAGTTTAGTGAGCTCCTGCAGGACTCTTTTCCTTGTGAATGGACTATTGTCCACCTCTTCACCCCCTTGGCAACTGCTGTACTGCTTGAACACTTTCCATTTTGCCCTGACCTTCACCACCACCTCTCTCGAGAACCACTGTGGCTTTCTCCTTCTCTTGCCTTTGGATACCAATCTGATGCATTGGTTTGTTACTTAAAGTAAGGCTTCCATTAGATGCTTCCACTGTTTTTCCACTCCCCATCTTGCCTCATTCTCTCCAGGGCTCTGTTGATACCCCTCCCCATTTTAGCGAAGTCAGCATTTATGAAATCCAAAATCTTTGTCCTTGTATGACTTGAGCTAGTCTTTGTCCCTATGCTGAACCACACAATGCTGTGATTGTTGGATTCCAGTTGCCCTTCTACCTGAACATCTGTGATTCAATCCACATTGGTCATTACTAGATCTAGAATTGCCCTGTCTCTGGTGGGATCAATCACAAGCTGCCTGAGTCCAGCCTCCTGGAGTGAATCAAGGATGCCTCTGCTTCTGGCTGAAGCAGCTACACTGGTGTTCCAATCCATGTTTGGCATGTTGAAATCCCATATCAGTAGAATTTCACCTTTCATTGCCATCTCATGTATTTCCCTCCACTAGCTCCATGTCCAGTTCTTCTCCCTGTCCTGGAGGCCTATATATCACCCTGTGCATATTGCTGTGCCATTTCCAGGTTGAAGGGTGACCCACAGTGCCTCAGCCTCACTCTGCCTACCTGTACCTGTGTTGCCATTATACCCTCTCTGACATACAGGGCTACTTCCCCTCCTCCCTTTTTGCCTTCCCTATCCCTCCTGAATAGAACATATCCTGGTACATTTGTTTCCCACCCATGATAAGCTGTGTACCAGGTTTCAGTTAGAAACATAGACTTTGATGGCAGATAAGGACCGCTTAGCCCACCTAGTCTGCCCATTTTCCTACCTACAGGATAAGCTGCAGAGCCTAGTTAACCAACAGCCTATTTCTTCCTACCCCCCCCCAACACAAAAATTGCCTTATGTCTGTCCCATGCATTCTTGAATTATCCCACAGTTTTAGACCAGACAACCTCCTCAGGAAGGCTGTTCCATGCGTCCACCACCCTCTCTGTGAAAAAATACTTCTTCACATTGCCCCTGAACTGCTCCCCCTCTATCTTCAAATTATGTCCCCTTGTTCTTGCACATCTCTTTTTCTGAAAGATGCTACCCTCTTGGACTTTGTGGATTCCACTGAGGAACTTAAACGTTTCTATCATGTCCCCCCCTCCCTCCTTTCCTCAAGGTTATACATATTAAGCTCTTTTAGTCTCTCCTCATATGACTTCTCTTGCAGACCCTGCACCATTTTAGTTGCCCTCCTCTGTACTGCCTCTATCCTGTCTATGTCGTTTGCAGAGATGGGGTCTCCAGAACTGGACGCAGTACTCCAGATGGGGTCTCACCAACTGTCTGTACAGAGGGATAACAACTTCCTGTTTTCTGCTGGTGATGCCTCTCCCTATACATCCCAGTATCCACCCAGCACTCCCTACTGCCTTATCACATTGCTTGCTAACCTTAAAGTCATCTGATATGATTACCCCCAGGTCCCTTTCCATTTTTGTTGCTGTTACTACCCCCCCTCATTGTGTAATCTTCCCCTGTGTTTTTGTTTCCCAGGTTCATTATTTTGCACTTCTTTGCATTGAATCTAAGCTGCCATACTTCTGACCATTCCTCCAAATCTTGCCAAGTCCCTTCTCATCCTTTCCACACCTTCTTGTGTATCAGCCCTGTTGCAGATCTTTGTGTCATCTGCAAAGAGGCATACTTTTCCTTCTAGTCCCTCTGCAATGTCACTTATAAAGACATTAAAAAGGACTGGACCCAGTACTGAACCCTGCGGTACCCCACTAGTAACCCCTCTTTCATCAGAGTGGACTCCATTTACAATTATCTTCTGTGACCTGTTGTCCAGCCAATGTTTTACCCAGGCTACCACCCTGGGACCCACTCCCAGGCTGGTTAATTTGACTGTTAATCTTTTGTGTGGGACTGTGCCAAATGCCTTGCTAAATTCTAGGTAGGCCATGTCCACAGCCCCTCCCTGGTCTACTACTTTGGTCACCCAGTCAAAGAAATCAGTTAGATTCATCTGACAAGACCTTCCCGCTGTGAACTCATGCTGCCTTGGGTCCTGTGCCCCACTGGCCTCTAGATACTCAACAATTCTTTCCTTCAGAAGTGAGTCCATCACTTTCCCTACCACAGAGGTCAAACTGACAGGTCAGTAGTTTCCTGCCTCAGTCTTGGTCCCACTTTTGTGAAGGAGAATTACATCCACCTTCCTCCAGTCTGCAGGTACCACACCATCCTCCCATGATTTGTTAAAAAGGGTGGCCAGTGGTTTCACTAGTTCTCCCCTTAATTCTTTTAGAATCCTGGGGTGAATTCTGTCAGGCCCCATTGCTTTTCCACCTTCAGTTTTAGGAGTTCTTTCAGAACCCTCTCTTCTGTGAAAGGACTGGGATCAGCCCACCTATCCAGAGTGCTTCTGCTAATTGGATTTGGCACCTCCCTATCCTCCTCTTTTGTGAATACTGAGCAGAAATATTCATTCAGTATCCCTGCTTTTTCACTGTCTCTCTCTGCTCAACCACCGTCCATTCTATTTAGCCTCACTATCCCTCCCTTTGTCATTCAACACTCCCTGATGTACCTATAAAAGGTTTTATCCCCCTACTTAACCGAGTTGGCTATCTTTTCCTCAGTTTGGGCCTTTGCTATTCTGACTTCCCTCCCTGATTCCTTCTGCCTTAGCTGGTACAGCTCTCTGTCCTGCTCCTTCTATGTTTCCTTATACTTTCTGGATGCTATCTTTTTCTCTCTGACCTTCCCCGCCGCCTCTTTTAAGAACCATAGTGGCTTTTTCTTTCATTATGATTTATTTGCTTCACACAAAGGCTTGTTGCCTCTGTGATGGCAGTTTTGATGTTTCCCCATTGTTGCTCCACCCTTCCTTCTTGCCTGTTTGTTAGTGCTTTTCTAAGGTGCTCTCCCATCTTGCCAAAGTCAGCCCTCCTGAAGTCCAGTACCCTCACTTTTGTATGGCTTGACTCGGTAGCTGAGTTTATCATGAACCACACTGTTTGGTGGTCACTTGTTCCCAGATGGCTACCACTTCTAAATCTGAGATCCTCTCACTTTCCCCATTTGAGAGTATGAGGTCTAAAATTGCTCCCTGATGAGTGGGTTCCAAAACTAGCTGTCTGAGGCATGCCACCTGTAGGGCATTGAGAATGGCCCTGCTCTTGGATGTGGCTGCAGCAAATGTGCTCCAGTTATCATCTGGCATATTCAGGTCTCCCATCAACAGCATCTCCCCTTTCTCTGCCATCCTAAGAATGCCTTTTATCATATCCTTGTCCATTCCATCTCCCTGACATGGGGTCTGTATACAACCCCTGTGCGGATTGTGGTGCCATTTCCAGTCTCTAAGGTGACCCAGAATGCCTCCTCTCCTCCCTGTTTACTCTTTTGTTCAGTTGCTTTTATCCCTTCCCTCTCTTGTAGGTTGTGTACCCTGGCATGCTAACATCCCAGTCATGGTTCTCTGTGTACCATGTTTCTGTGATTGCTATGATATCCAGGCATCCTTCTTCCATCAAGACCACCAGTTCAGGGAGCTTGTTGCCCAGACTGCGGCATTGGTACTCGTTACCCTCCATTTCCTGATGGCCTTACCCCTTTTTGCCCTATCCCTGTCCTTTTTGCCTTTGTCACTTTCTCCATTATCTTGCACTTCTCCCTATCGACATCTTTAACTTGGTGTTTACCTCATTTACTACCCTGACTTTTTTGTGGGGGCTAGGATTTCCCTGCTCTTTTCCAGTGCCTCCCCCCTTGGCTAGTTTAAATGCTTACCAATGAAGCATTTAAACCTATCACCTAGGATCCTGGTTCCCCTCCTGGACAGATGCAGACCATCACACTAGTATAGGCCTGCATCACTCCAGGTGGACCCCAGCCCAATGAAGTCAAATCCCTGAGCTCTGCACCAGATTTTCAACCACTGATTGAATCCCATGATGTGGAACACCCTAGCCTCACCTACACCACAGACAGACATCACCTCCGAGAAGGTTACCGTGCATGCTATTTGTCTAAGACCCCTCCCCAACTCCACAAACTCTTCCTGCACTGCTCTGATCCCTTTCTTAACCAGGTCATTTGTCCCTAGGTGGACACTGACATACAGCTCCCTCCCCTGTGCAGCTGCTCTGGTGATCCTGAGGATTCGCTACCTGTCCCTCTAGGCCATGGCACCAGGCAGACACCTTAACTCCCTCTCCCCTTCCTCCCCCAGTTCTACCTTCCTAACAATGGAGTCCCCCACCAGGAGTTTTTTCCTTCCCCTTCCCCTGTGGGGTCCCATGCCACCCTCCTGTGGGTCTCCTTTGTGGAGGTTCCCAGCATCCTCCTTGGTCTCCACTGAGGGTGCCTCCATAGAGGAGCCACACTTTGCCAGAATGGCATATGAATTGTGGAGAGGTGCAACTGGAGGGATGCACCTCTGTTCCACCACTTTCACCCTCCCTGAGCCCACTGTGGTCCAACTGCTCCTCTTTCTTGGCAATCTCTGAGACAATGGCAGTGACCTTGGTGGTCCCTGGATGGGAGAGGAGGCCCCACATATCCTGGCCAACTCAGCCTAGAGATGAGTAACCTCCTCCCTCAGCCCAGAGAGATGCCTGCAAATGGGACATTACCACATCCTCCAGAATGTCTCCTGGAAGACTTATTATTGCTACTATGTCCAGGTCTCCTTCAATTATTAAGGCATCCATGTTTGGGACTTTATTTCCCA
This sequence comes from Neoceratodus forsteri, assembly GCA_016271365.2. NCBI lineage: Eukaryota > Metazoa > Chordata > Ceratodontiformes > Ceratodontidae > Neoceratodus > Neoceratodus forsteri. The sequence goes on along the minus strand of CM057458.1, from coordinate 156,421,539 downwards.
GGCTGTGTGCATTTGTCAACATGACCTTCCAAGCTTTACAGACTGACCTCACTCTCTTCCTGTTTTTGGTCCCCTGCATCTTGCCCCCTTTCCTGATATTTTTCTCTTGTGTTCTTGATTCCTTTCCTACTCCCTTTCTGCCTAACTCCAATGACCTTGATATCAGCTCCTCTTCCTGCTCCATTGTTCTGCTTTCTCTACCATGTGGGGATGGGTTGCCTAAGTGTCCTTGCTCCTGTTGCCCTCCCCCTATTGCTAGTTTAAACGCTCATCAGCAAAGCATTTAAACCATCCACTGAGGGCTGCCTTCCCCTTGCTGGACAGATGCAGTCCATCCCCATTGTACAGGGCTGCATTTTTATTTATTTATTTATTTAGTTTTTGTTAACCGGGTTAGGTGCGCTAGCCAAAGTTGACTATTTTCAGGCACGACCCAGGAGAATACATACATAAAATGAGATGAGATTATACAATACATAATATATAATACAGGTACATAGTATATAGTACAGGTAGGTTAGAATACAGATCAAGTCAGACAGTACTCGAGATAATACATATAGCTATGCAGAGATGACAAAAGTGACATTAGTACATGCAAATAACTAAAACTGGGCTAAGTGGCAGCTATAAAGACATTTTATAGCAAAGCTTGTTTAGAAGTGCAACAGTGTCTTGGGTGAAATAGGGTGGTTAGCTGTGAGGCATTAAGTGGGATCAAAGCATGTGCAGGGGTCCCGGGACAGGTGGTGATATAGTTCTTTTTTTAAGATTGGGTTGGAGTTAGCCTGCCTCAGGGCAGGAGGGAAGGAGTTCCAGGTGGCTGGGGCAGTGCAGTGAAATGCTCTAGAACTTTTTGAAGTAAGACACCTGGGTATGGTGAGTAGAAATTTGTTTGCCGAGCGTAGTCCATGGGCAGGTGTCTGTGGTACAAGTAAAGCTGCAAGGGAGGAGGGGGTTAGGTTATGGATTACAGAGTCTATGAGGGTCCCTAGGGAATATAGTAAGTAGGCAGTTGGGGAGAGCCAGCCTAGGTGATTATACAGTGTGCAGTTGTGCTTGAGGTGATGGGAAGAGGAGGCATACCAACATATGTTGTTATACGCGACATCCCATTTATGGAGAGCAGTCTTATGGGCATTAGCAAAAGTGGAGACACCATATGTCAGCGCTGGAAGCAGAATACCCTTGGCAATTGCCAATTTGGCAGATGGCGTTAGCAGGTGACTAGTCTTATAGGCGATTCCAAGTTTGGCATTTGTTGCTTTACAGGTTGACTGGATGTGCAGACTGAAATCAAGGGATTTATCAAGGAGGACTCCCAGGTATTTGAAGGATGTGACACAGTCGATGAGAGACCCCCCAGAGTCATGGACTAGGAGGGGTTCCTTACAGGTCCTGAGTTTGGGGGCAATGCCAAATAGCATGGCTTGAGTCTTTTTTGTGTTGAGGATGAGCTTATTAGCATTTAACCATGTTTGCACATTCCTGAAATCTGAGGAGAGGTTTTTGTTAATGATGTTAACTTTGTCAGCGCTGTAGTAGAGGATGAGATCATCAGCATATAAGATAGCTGAGCAGGAGAGTATGGCATAATCTATGTTGTTGATGTATAGCAAGAAAAGAAGGGGTCCCAGGATGGAGCCCTGGGGTACTCTGATGTCAGTGATGGTCACATCTGAGAGAGTGGAGTTGAATTTAACAAGTTGTTATCTGTTTGATAGGTAGTTGTTAAACTAGTCAACTACTGAAGATGAGAAGTTAAGTCTATGCAGGGTTGAGAGAAGCAGGGGATTATCAACTAGATCGAAAGCTTTGGTAAGATCGATAAATACTGCTCCAGTGAGTAGGCCTTTGTCCATGTTGCACAGTACATCAGTGGAGAATTTGAGAAGAGCGGTTGAGGTACTGTGCCCTTTTCTGAAACTATGCTGAGCACCCCACCCGCCTGCCACCCTGCCACCCGCCAACTGACACCATTGATAGGGCTATACACCCATTGTTCCACAGCGTGAGCCAATGGGCGTGCAGCCCATACCGCACTACACATTCCAGATATGTGAATGGATCCATTCACATATGTGGACCGTGAAGCACGGTATGGTGCTGCATGCCCACTGACTAACACTGTGGACCAATGGGCGTACAGCCCTACTGATGGTGTCAGTCGGGGCAGTGGGGCGGCAGGCGGGTGGGGTGCTGCCACCCGCCACTGACCTGGGGGTCGGGGTGGTGGATCAGTGGGCAGGTGGGGAGGGGGGTCCACTGGACACTGGACCACCAGGGATAATAGTGTTCTGATATTTTTAACTCAGCCCGCGATTGCGCGGACAGGTCCACTGGACCACCAGGGATAATAGTTTTATTTTCTTTTACATTCAGCCCGTGATTGGTAGAACATGTCCACTGGACCACCAGGGATATAGGATTAATATGTTTATACTGATGCCCGCAAATCGGGCATGGGGAGGTGCCACCACGGAGGTGCAGCCGGAGCTCAGGTGGCCACAGCTGCCGTGTTGTGCCCTGCAATGTGGCAGCTCACCTGTGGGTGGCCATTCGTTGTTTTTTTTTTTTTTGGATCAACTTTGTGCTGGCACAGGTAGGGGTTGTGCATGCATGGCTCTGCACATCCTGGGCTGAAAATCGGGCTGTGCAAAGTATGCATGGGTACACCCCCTTACCTGCGCCTACATACATTACTGATACGCTCCAGCGCATTGGTATTTGTGCCAGGCGCAATTCCCATTTGAATATCGCGCCGGGGCGCATCAGTGGTTTGCGCATGGCGCAACACTGTTGCGCCATGCACAACCCTTTTAAATATCTGGGCCCCTAGAGTACAAAAAAAATTCAACTGTACATGGGTTGCAATGATAAACAGTTACACAAATTGTGCTAAGGTATAGTACATGGTATGCCAGCATCCTGTGGAAGAGAGAGAGGCAGAGGCAGACTGTTAGGGTGAGGTAAGGAGTGGCAGTGGGAGCTGGGATATGAAGGGCAGAGGGAAAGAAAAGAGCCAAGGAGTAGGGGGTGGAAGGCAAGTGCTAAGGCAAAAGGGTGTGGGGAGGCAAGTGCTTGGGTAAAGAATTGATTTAGCAGGTCAGGAGTTGGAAGTGCTGAAGCAGACTAAAGCTACAGGAGCAGATTAGTGGGAGCACCTACAGGTACTATTGTCAGTGAGGTGCTGACAGAGTTCACACTTAAAGGAACCAAGGGTTATGGCTCTGGCTATGCCAGGTGGTAGACCATTTGCCACAGAGGGGCCTGGTGAGCAAAGGATCGGTGGGCCATAGTTGTGCAGCACCTGGGCACATGGAATACTTGTGTAGTCAAGCTCCTGGTGTGCCTGGCATGTATAGGTGGTGATAGAAGGCTCAGAACTCCTTGAGGAAATAAGTTTAGTGAGACTTTTTTGTGAGTAGGCAGGTTTGATAAAATAATCTGTCTTTCAATTGAAGCCAGCCCGATCGCACATAAAGCTCACAGGTGTGGGTGAGTTTTGGGGCATTAGTGAGCATGTGACAGGCTTTGTTTAAGGCTGTTGAGAGGCGTTAGAGTGCTGTGTCAGTAGCAGAGCCATAGACAGCTAGGCCATAGTCAATCAAGGTGATGAGTGAACTGTTAACTGACAAGTTCAGAGCTTCATAGGTCAAGCAATGACTATCCCCGTAGATGATACCGATCCTTGTGTTAAAGGCTTTGGCTGTGATGTCAATGTGTTGTGTGTAAGACAGGGCAGTGTCCAGTGTGATTCGCAGGTACTTGAAATGGGGGACTAGTTCCAGGGTGTTACCAGAGTCATTCTGAATTGCCAGGGCCTTATAGCTTGTTTTGGGCAGTGTTGAAGAGCATGATCTTGGTCTTTTTATAGTTCACAACCAGTTTTTGCTCTTTGAATCATTTTTCAGTCACTGCGAAGCCACTCTGGAAGTCGTATTTCAGAAGTGAGGGGTCGAGGTTGCTATTCATCACAAGATATAGATGGCGTGGTAAAATTCACTTGTCCTAAAACAAGTACATCACAGGATCAGATGGGAATCCTCCCACCAGACTGGGATCCAGAACTGGGCCTTGAATTATTTCAGGAGGTAGAATCTGATTATGATGGTTTGAACTTCACACAGAGAAGGAAACAGTTCCATCATTAGAAAACTTTCTGTCCCATTAAGGCACATGCATCTGCTATACTAACTTTTGAATCACTGGTTCTGAAAGAAACAAATAACATTCTTCAACAATATAAACCAGGTCCTAATAATTTAACACCAGAAGAATGTTTGGCATTACAAGAACTGAGTACCATGAAATATATCATTATAAAGCCAGCGGATGAAGGGGGCAAGGTGGTTGTAATGGACAGGACATATTATGAATTTGAAATATTATAACTTAATGATATCAGTAATTATCGATTTCTGCCCAATGACCCCACCTCTGTCTTCAAACGTAGAACAGTGACCATTTTCAATGAGTCTCTAGATCTAGGCTATAATTCTAAGAGGGAATTTAATTTCTTGTGTCTAAGTTCTCCAGTAGTCCTGACATTTTATACCTTACCTAAGGTGCACAAGGATCCCCATAGACCACCAAGGAGACCTGTTGTATCCTCTATAGGTTCCTTAACCGAGAATCTTTTGAAAAATTTGGATGCATTTTTACAAACAATAGTGGTTACTATCCTGTCATATCTGAGGGATTCTATGGCGGTCCTGGAGGTCCTGAAACACTTTACATGGGATGCTGGTTACTTATGGCTCACAATTGATGTGACATCATTATATACCAGCATCCAACGTCATCTGGAACTGAACGCTGTCCAGTTTTTTATGGACAAGCGAGGTACTGGGGAAACTTTAAATTCAGAATTTGTGATTCAAGCATTAGAGATTATACTTACCTCTAATTATTTCTGCTGTAATTCCAGATTTTACTATCAAATATGTGTGACTGCTATGGAGTCGGCAATGGACCCTTCTTATGCGAATATCTTCCTGGCATGGTGGGAAGAAATTCAGATTTATGATCATAGACAGAACCCATTCAATAACTATATCAAATACTGGGGTAGTTTTATTGGCAACATCCTATGTATTTGGGAGGGCATGGAACAGGAGGCAGAGCAGTTCCTGAATTTGTTACATATAAATTATTGTAATTTGAAATTTACATCATGATACAGTAGGGAGTCCATTTCATTCTTAGACCTCTTACTTGCAGGTCTATGTAATGGCTCCATACTAAAACAGAGCTGTCGTAAACCTACAGCAAGCAGCTCCCTGCTTAGAGCTGATAGTTGTCACCCCACACACTTAAAGAATGGCATCCCATATGGACAGTTCCTTCATATTCATAGGAATTTTTCCACCTTTGAAACATTTGATCAACAGGCAGAGGATTTAAAAATCAGATTAGAGGAACGGGGGTATATTAATAAGCACTTCATATTAATTATTATTTGATAAGGAGATGTTTATATTTTGATACTATTATGTGCTTCTAACGGAGGTCAGCAGTGTCACTTACTATTTATTAGCTTATTTCAGCTGGTTGTTGACCTATTTAAGGTCACCCATGACTTGGCAACACTGCCCCGAGGAAGAATCTAAGTGATTCGAAGCGTCGGGGAGTTTGTCTTGTTCTGTGTCACCCTTGGCACTCCACCATTGCACTAATGAAATCTGCACCCAGCATTAAGCTATCCACTTGGACTTCGACCATTTTTTTCAGTTTATTGCACAGTAATTCTCCTGGATGTTTGACTGACCTTTTTTTACTGCTGCTTAACTGTATAAACTTTTATTGCCTTGAGCACTGGTCTACTCCATTCTTTCAGCTCCTTCAGTACCCTGACATGGATGCTATCTAAGCCTGGTGCTTTCTTCATCCTTAGTGCCCTCAAACCCTCCAGAACCCCACCCTCTGTGATGTCCCTGTCCATCACCCCCTCCTCCTCCATTCCAGCCTTCCCTCCACCCTTGGGTATCACCCCACCCCTTCTCCTTAGTAAATACCAAGCAGAAGTAATCATTTAGCATTTCTGCCTTATCACTCCTGCTTCCACCCACCCACCCACCCACCCCTTCCTAAGCCTTACTGTATAGGCCTGACAGCTCCTTTTCTCCTGATGTACCAGAAGAAGTCCTTCTCCCCCTTCTTAATGCCTTGCACCAGCCTGAGCTCCTTACTGCCTTTGTCACCTCCTTGGATTTCTTCAGGTACTCTTCCTGTCCTCCACCTCTCTCTTTTTTTGTACCTCCTAAGGGCAGCTCTTTTCCTCTTTACCTTTTCCATGATCTCCTTGCTCACCCAGCTAGATTTCGTTTCCCTAACCTTCTTGCTGTGGGCCTTGCTGCAGGTTCTGGTTGCCTCCACCATACCCAGCTTTATGAGTTCTCACCTCTGGTTAGTACCCATACTAGGTTGAATTCTGACCAGGTACCCTTTTACCACTTCCCCCATCTTCCCGAAATTGGCCCTCCTGAATTCCAGCACCCTTGCACTGCATTCCACTCCTTCCTTACCCATATCCAGTATGAACCATATTGAGTGGTGGTCACTCCACACCAAAAGGTTCTTCTACCCGCATTTCCCTCACAAACTCCCCATTTGCCAGCACGAGGTCAAGGGTATTCCCTAACCTGGTTGGTTCGCTGACCATTTGCATCAGGAAGCTGTCCTGGAATGCATCCAGCAGTACCTGCTCCCTTCTATTCCTGGTTGTTGGGGTACTCCAGTCCACTCCTGGCATGTTGAAGTTCACCACGATCACCACGCTACCCTTCTTGCAGGTCCTCCTGATCTGTCCCACTAGTCTGACTCCTCTGTCTGAGAGGGTGGCCTGTACACCACTCCCAGCCTAAGAGTCCTATTCTTGGAATCCTGGATTTGCATCCAAAGTGACTCCATACTATTCTCCTCCCCTTCCTCCCATACACATTTCAGTCCTTCCCTCACATATAGTGTCACCCTCCTTCCCATTCACTCTGTCCCTACAAAATAACCTGTACCCTGGTATCAACAGGTCCCAGTCATTGTATTGGGTGGCCCATGTTTCGGTTATGGCCCCCCATGTCCACCTCCCCCTCTGTCATGTGAGTCTATAGCTCTGCAGTTTTCTTCCAAAGGCTCCTAGCTTTCAGGGTGACCACCTTCCACCCTCCCCTTGTGCCGTCCTTTACTAACAACACCACCACTAGTACTTGCCCTTTTTCCTTTGTTACTGTTATGGGAGTAAGCTCATATGGCTTTCCAACCTGTGGTCTCTGCATGTCTCTTGCTCATGTGCCACCCCCCCATTCCTAGTTTAAATTCTGAATTACCTCTGTGTATGCCTACATCCTCCTTTTCAACACTTTCTTTCCCTCCTCGCTCAAGTGTAGTCTATCCTTGGCATACAGACTACTGTCCTCCCAGGTCCCTCCCCACTCCCCACCAGCCCATACCCTTTAGCATGACACCAGGTTCTTTGCCATCCATTTAATTCCCCTATTCCTGGCTTTCTTGCTGTGCTTGCCCTGGGTACTGGAAGTATCTCTGAGAAAGTTACTGATCTTCCTTCCACCTCACATAAGTGTCCTAGTTCCTCAAATCTCCTCTAGATTATATCTACCATCCTGTCAGCCAGGACATTTGTCCCAAAATGTATAATTAAACGAGGCTTCTCCCTACCCCTTCTAGTATATTTAAGAACAGATTGTCCCACCCTTTCTGCTGTCATTCCTGGTATGGCCTCCACCCAAATGCAACTATGCCTCTCCCCCTTGCTACCCCACCTGACTCCTCTTAGTACTGAGTCCCCAGCACTAAGCTTCGAACCCTCTTACCAGCTGCTTGCTTCTCTTCCTCCCCAGCTTTCGCTTCCGCCTCCTCCTCTTCCTCCTGCACAATAGTTCCCCTTTCTGCCCCATTTGTAATTCCCCCAGCAGAACTTCCTCCTCTCCAGTTCCATCTGGACTTCTATCAGTTACTCCTCCAGTCTCATGACCTCCCTCCTTCTCCTCCTTTCCATCTAGTACTGCAAAATGATTTTCTTAAGACCCTTCTCCTATGCCTTCTTCTTCCCTCCTCATACTAGCCCATTCCATACTTCATAACTTTCCTTTTCTCACTAATAGAAAAGAAAATGGCAGATACAATAGAGTTGTGCAAAAGAACAGTAAGCTCAATGTGACCCAGCAATGCGAAAAACACAGTGTGTTTTTTTTCCCCAAAGAAAGCTGTATATGACACTAGAAGCAGAAAAATATTCACAAAAAAAAAATATTCTCTGCGAAAATAATCTCGCTTTCGGAAAGAAAAAAAAAACTTTGTGCCTGACATAAATTTTCCCACAGGAAACAATGGGAAAATTAATATTCAATAACTTTTGAACAGATAAATATTTTGCCACCAAACCTTCAAAAGGCACATCTGTGACCCAAACACTCTGTACCCTGAACGTTTCAGACCACTCTACAAAGCCATATCTGAGATATGGGTGGACAAAGAAATGTAAAAATAACTCGAAAATGTAGGATTTTATGATACACTGTATCTCAAAAAACACAAAACTGATTCACATGAACTTTAATACATCAAGTGACCAACCACTGCAGATTATGTATGCCAATTTTTGTGCAAATCTGTTGAACAGCTCCAAAGTTATTAAGGATCACAATTTCAGGTTTAACATAGAAATGTGCACCCAACCCTAACAATACTGACATTGCTGCACCGGTATTTGATATCTATCTATCTATCTATCTAGACAGACAGACAGATAGATAGAGATTTTAAAGCTGGAGGGGGTAGACTCATGGGAACTGTAAGAAAGTACTTCTTCACAGAAAGAGTGGTGGCTACCTGGAACAGCCTCCCAGAGGAGGTGGTAGGGTCAAAAACTGTAATGGGATTCAAAACTGGGATGGACATAAGGGAACCTTGTGGCAGGGGAAGGGGGTGGTACAGTTAGAGATAAAGTAGGGTCTGTGGTGTTACAGTAGGTAGGGAAAATGGATAGATTCTGTGGGCCAAGCATTCTTTATCTGCCATCAAATTCTAAGTTTCTGTGTTGTAGATCTATAGATATGGGATATGATTGGGTCTGGAAGTATAGCCTAGAGGTTAGAATAACAAGCTGTGAATGATCTTGATACATCCAGCAGATCTGAGTTTGATTCCCACAGCCTCCATTTGCATACTACGTGACTCTGAGCAAGTCGCTTAACCTCCCAAGCGCTTTCAGGTCACTCCTGAAAACAGGCATTGTGCCTAGTGTGCCTTACCTGGTTACCAAAGACAGAAAGAGGGAGAGGGAGAGGGAGAGAGAGGGAGGGAGAGGGAGAGGGACATAGATATGGGATATGGGTGAGCATGAGACAGTAAGAATACTGTATCTTCATGAGCTACATTTGCCATCCTGATCCCATGAGTGGCAAAGCCACAACTAAATTCAGAAGAGGTCAGGTATGTCAGGTGAAGATTTTCTACCATCTCACTTTTCACTCATGTCATATTTGATTTGCACAACATGTGTGCAGGTGGTTTTGTGACAGAAAGGACCAAAAGTTACAAAAAGACAAAAAAAGCTGAAAATGTAAACTGTGCCCTTCTGATCAATGGCTCAGCACAAGAGAAGCAAATCAATATATTACAAATCAGTACAGCACAGATCAATACAATCAACTCAGTGCAAGTCAATATACTCAAAAGATGCAAACTAGAAAGCAACTAAGTCTACAAAGGCTCTCATATGCTGTCTTTTGTGCTGCACATTGCTATTGTGATGACATCAATAATGTTAAAGCTGCTCTCTGATTGGTTTAGTGTTCTACTGTGATGTACCCAGCTTTGAAAGATAGTAGTACTATCTTGCATGTTGATCATAAAGTAGTAGTTTTATTGTAGCCAATCTAGTTCCACACCTGTTATATAAATATGTATACCACAGCAGCGCAAATAAATCTGGAAAACAGAAGCTGTTACCTGCACTGAAGAGACATCTACTGTACTGATAGCATCAGCAATTGTGTTATTTGCACAGTAGCTATGTTATCTGTACAGTGGACCACAATTATAGTTTCAGAGTTCATCTATACACAGAACTGTGTCACTGTTATTCAGGCCGATGGCACATTCATAAGGTAGAAAAAAACAAGCATTTGTCAAAGCCAAATGTTTGCTTGCTGGCATTGGCAGTGGTAGTGTAGAAGTTACAGAGCTGCGTAATAGTAATGGCAGTGAAGTATTGAACTGAAGCCAACCCCACCACCACCCTGCAGAGAGTGACAGGCATTGGGGTGTGCCTTTGGGTCGACAGGCATAACGGCATGCCATTATCTGACACTACCCCACCCTGCAGACACTGACAAGTGTCACGGTGTACCTTGGGGTCTTGGTTTCTTATGCGCACTCCCATTCCATCAGGAAATACGAGAGATGGGTGCTGTATAGGAGAATGGGGTGAACTTTGGGGTCAAGAGTCCAAGGCATACCCTCGATGCCTCTCACTGGCTGCAGGTGTGGAATGATATGAGCATTGCAGGCAAGAATCCCAAGTCACATCCCTGATGCCTGTCATTCTCTGATGGGTTGGGCATTATGTTTGGAAACCATAATACCTCAGGCATTCGTTGGTATTTTCACTCCAAATTTTCAACATGTTTTTTTTGTGACCCCACCTCATGAACAGTGGCAATATCAGTTTGTTAGCCGAAAGCTGCTTATGCACAGCGACTACGGCATTTAGCACCACAGGTGCAAACACATTCTGAACAGGAGGTAAAAAATGACAGCTGTACTGTTCATGGGGAGGTGTAAAAAATGGCAATGTTGCAAATCTGTAGTAAAAATATTAAAAAAACTGGTGAAGTCAATGAAAGGCATAGAAACTGTGCAATGCACACCGTAATGTAATTAGTTTGGGGATTTTTACAGCAGATTGTCAACAGAGGCATTTTGGGACCTCCGATAATGAACAGTGTCACTGTGATTTTCTTTATCTGTCCCAAACAATGATTTCCCACAGTGACCATGCATCTCTGCGCTGAAAGTGAAAACGATTTCGCCATGTTGTGAAAATGACAGCTGTACTGTTCATAAGGAAGTGTGGAAAATGCCATTGGTGAAAATCTGGACTGAAAATATTACAAAGTCATGAACTTACGAGGGTGCGTGGAAACTGCGCAATGCTCACTTGTAACACAGTCATTTTATGGACTTTTGTCTAAATTTTCAACATAGCCATTTTAAGACTTTGCTCATGAACAGTGTAACTGTGATTTTCTTAATCTATCCAAACATTGCTTTCGCGACACTGACTGCACCACTGTGCTACATATGCGAAACACATTTTGGGTGACGAAAAATGGCAGCTGTACTGTTCATAAGGAAGTGTTATAAAATGGCAATGTTGAAAATCTGGATTGAAAATATTGAAAATTGCAAACTTACGATCGTGTTTAGGAACTGCGCAACGCACGCTCGTAAAACAGTCATATTTGGGGATTTTTCACCAAATTTTCAACACAGCCATTTTAAGATGTCTGCTCGCGAACAGTGTCACTGTGATTTTCTTAATGTGTCCCATACATTGATTTTGCACACCGACTGTGCATTGTGCGCTACATGGACGGAAACACATTTTGGGCAAGATGTGAAAAATGACAGTTGTACTGCTCATAAGGAGGTGTAATAAAATGGCAATATTGAAAATCTGGCGTGAAAATATTGAAAATTTGCGAACTTACGAGTGTGCGTAGGAACTGTGCAATGCACGCTTGTAAAACGGTCATTTTTAGGGAATTTTTCACCAAATTTTCAACATAGCCATTTTAACACCTCTGCTCATGGACAGTGTCACTGTGATTTTCTTAATTTGTTCTGTACATTGATTTCGCACACCGACTGCGCCATTGTGCGCTACATGGGCGGAAGCACGTTTTGGGTGAGATTTGAAAAATGACAGCTATACTGCTCATAAGAAGATGTGGTAAAATGGCAATGTTGAAAATCTGGAGTGAAAATATTCAAAATTCGCGAACTTACGAGCCTGCGTAGGAACTGTGCAATGCACGCTCGTAAATCAGTCATTTTTTGGAATTTTTGCACCAAATTTTCAAAATAGGCTTCTTGAGAGCCCACCTTATGAACACTGGCAGTGTCATTTCATTAATCAGGCCCAAAAGGTGATTTCATGTAGTGATCATAAATCGCCTTCGGCCCGAATAACGCCATGACAGTGACATCACTCATGAGAAGGGGTCCCAAAACCCCATGTTGAAAATTTGGTGCAAAAATTCCAAAAATGCCTGAGATATGCAACAAAGTTGAAAAAACCCTATTTATCCCATTATACAGCTTACCGGCATTTCCTCAGTTCGCGGTCGGCTTTGAAGAGTGCAGACGTGTTCCGGGTCCACCAAAGATCGTCGCGCCAGAGTCTGGAGGTAGGGCATGGGGTGAGGGTGTGGGGAGGCAGGGTGCACAGTGGGTGGGTGCGGGTTGTGGAAGGAGGCAGGAGAAGCGCGAGGACAGTTTTTAATTTTCAGGTTTTTTTTAAATGATGACGTGGACTTTTGTCACGCTGGGGTGGGCTCCAACATGGCTAAGGATGGCTGGTTGGGGTGTGTGGAGCTGACCGGGATTGAGCACCTCCGTTGGCCATAGCATCAGTTGCCACACTGGGGTGGGCTCCCAGCGTCACCCTGTACTCTGGGGGAGGACAGTGGAGCCGGCGGGGATTGGGCACCCCGCCGGCTATACGATGACTTGCAATGCTGGGGTGGGCACCCAGCGTGGCATTTGGAAGGCTTTTTGGGGAGCGCAGCACAGCCGACGGGATTGGGCACCCCATCGCTATACAGTGTGCGGGGGCCGGCAGCGTGTGTGTGTGCGTGTGTGTGTGTGTGTGTGTGTGTGTAGGGGAGCTGCGATGAGTAGGCGATATCTGATTGCTGCTCACTGAAGCATAGCCCCTTTCAATTGTATGCCACTGCATTTTGGAGCTGTCATAGACAGCTCCAGCATGCATTGGCGGACTGGGGCATCGCCTGCCAACACGCTGACTGAATTGGAAGAGGGGGTGACACACCTCTGAAAACTCGGATGATGGCACTATGTTTCTTGCACATGCATGCAAGCAAACATAAAAATGGGCAGACTTGATGGGCCTTGCAGTCCATGTCTGCCGTCAGCTTCTATGTTTCTCTGTAACTGTCTTCAAAGCATCAGTCTACAGTAAAACATTCCTAGATATACTACAAAGAAAGACAGTAGTTTTTTTTAAAACCCCTTTTTTCTTTGCATTGGACAGTTCTCAATTGATTAAGGGTTCAATTACTTTAAATGTAACACCACTGGGATTTCATGGCTAAGAAATCACTACCTACGATGCTGAACATGAGGGTGCTGAGACTGACAGTGCCACTGACCAGCTGCAGTTCCATATTTCTAGTGACAGCCAGTAGATTCATAGAAACAATGCAGCAATCAGCATGTTGTTGGGTGGGCCGCTACTCTGAATTGGAGGTCAGCGTGGCTCTCAACATAGAGAAATGGGTGAATGCAATCACAAGAGTAAACTGGTACTGTGTTGGCAAGCACTCTAAACTGAAACTTTTAAATGGTATGGTACCACTTTATTACTTCGCGCAGCAGGAACACATCTTCCATGTAGTACAGCAGCATACAAACCTGTATTTAAATGTATTACATAACAGCAATATGCCACTATCACACATTCAACTACTGAAAAATCATCATTCATTTTAAATGCAAATCTTTATTTTTTCACATCACTTTTTTCTGTACGGTTTTATTTATTTATTGAAATGTTTCACCAGGAAGGTACAATGAGCAACAGATTGCTCGTCTCCCGGTGCAACCTGGGGGAAGGGGAACATGAGAATCGTATACATAGATGAGAAACACTAACAAAGATTTGCATATAAATTATATTCACATAAAAGTGATTAAATTGTAATGACGCAATGAAATAGCAGGGTGCTAACAGTTTTGAACTAGGTAGGTACAATGATAAGTTTAGAACTTGATAAATACAATAGCACAAAATGACATTTAATGGTAAACCCTAAGTGACACATAAATCAGTAGCTTGATTAAGGCTGAATGGAGGTTCAAGTAGTTGATCTAGGGGAAGCTAATAAGGAGTAACACAGATAGTACAAGTTAGTTAAGGAAAGAAAGAAGTGCACATTTGTCTGGAAGTGCAATAGATTGGGGTTAGCTAGAACTAAGGTTAAGAAATGGAGGAGGGAAGTGTGAAAGGGAAAGGGAGGTGAGAGGCATTTAAGATTCATTTCATACAAGATGGTAAAAGCCCAGCCAGAGGTCAAATTTATGGCAAGGGTAAAGGAGGTGATGGGTGCTAAGTAGAGGAGGGGTGGATGGTTAGGGTAAAGTGGAGGAAGAGGAAGTAGAAGGGTGGGGAGAGAGCCGGCCCAGTGGCACTGAGGGTTGAGGCGCTGGACGCCACACCTCACACCATGCTGGCGATCCAGGTTCAGGAGCAGACTCGGGTCGCCAGGGGTTGGCCAGAGGGAGAAAGGCTGAGCATCCGACGATAGCTCACCTTCTCTGGGGGGAGAGGGGGGATCCATCCTGGTGAAAGGTGACCTCTGGCAGAGGCTGGGAGCATGACAGCTCATTGGCACCTTGGGGGTTTGATTGCTCGTGGGCAGAGGTCTGTAGACCAATCATCTCTAGGGGCTGCATCATCGGGGGGGAGGACATTGCTGACATCAGTGCTCATGCCTTGACATCAGGGCAGCAATTTCCTCACAGAACATGGGAAAATCACCCTCCAGAGCAGGGTAGATGGAGCACCGAACCCAGTCCTGATGTGCTACTGACTGCCGCTGTCTTAGGGACCAGAGAAGAAATTAAGGTACAGGGGTTTCACCCTACCCCGAACCCCACTCAGGTGGTAATCCGTGGCAGGATGAGGGACCCTGAGCAGCAGGTAAATCGGTGACAGGTGATGGGTTTCATTGGTGACTCCTGAAGGGGTGGCTCTTGCTGGGATGTAGGAGGAGAGAAAAAATAAATTAAAAGAAACAAAAACAAAAGAAGGGTGGGGAGAGGGTAAACAGAGAAAGGGGGAGAGAGGTAAGGGCTTAATATGAGCTAAGGCCCAAGGGGAGCTGAGAACCCCTTCAAGGGACAGGCAGTGGAGGAGGAGGAGGGGAAAGGAAGAGGGAGGGAGAGAGAGGTCTACGGGGGCCTGCAACTTCATTGTGCTGAGAACCCTGCCTGCACAAGGCAGAGGTGGAGCATGATAGGAGGGAAGCATGATGTTAGGCATTTAGGGAGAGAATGCTTCAGGATGTTGGGAGCCTGATAAAGTTTGAGGAGGCCAGAAGAGAAGTTTAGTGAGAGAGAAGAGAGGCCAAGTTCCAGTAGGAGCCCTCTCAGGATGCAGAGAAACCCTGTTTTCTACCATCCCTAAGGGTACAGGGATGGTAGGAGACTTGGGGGGAGGGGGTTTTGGGTGTGGGATGGAGTGGGGACAAGCTCTTGGTACAAACCTGGGTGCAGAGAAGCACAGTTAGAGTGCAAGGGAGGCCAGTGGGGAGGTAGTTGAGGGAAGGGAAGGAGAGCTGAATTGGGGGGGTTGGGGAGGTGGTGCATCAGATGCAGAGCGATGGTAATGACAGGGGTAGGGTTGTCCTGGGCATTAGAGGGTGGGAACTAGGGAGGATCCTGGCAGGAACAACTAGGTGCAAGGTAGTTGTGGAAGAGCTGATGGAGTAGGAGGAGGATGAGTGACTGATTGGAGTTCAAATTTTTGGGAGTTGGTGTAAGTATCCAGATTGGGTGATAAGGATTGATCTACAGGGGACTATCAGGGTATGAGAGTCAGTTGATCTAAGGGAGTGAGAGGGTGGGGGTGTTATAAATGAGGGGGAGAGGTATGAAGGGAGTTTACCCAGCCAGTGCTTGGAGGTGAATTTAGCACAATGGGAGAGTTGCCTATTTGTAGGAGAGGGGAAGGATAGGGCAAGATAAAGATCACAGTTGGGGTGTGTGAGAGGGAGCATACAGCGCGAAGTGGCAGAAGCAATTGAAGAGGGTATCCAGTCTGGTCAGGGAAGACTTGGGAGCAGCACTAAGTACTAAAGTGGACATAAACAAAGTTGCAGGTTCCCAGGGTATGCACCAATTATCCCATAAGGTTGCTTCAAATATTCATGTTGTCTGGTTTGAAATGTTGTTATTGCCCCTATGCACTCATGGCTGCACCACTCATTCAAGTGTGCAATAACAACAACAGTCCAAAACAGATAACATGATTATTTGAAGCTACCTCATGAGATAATCCCTATGTATACAACAGGTGTGGGTATAGATTTATAAAGATAACTAGTAATATCTTTGAGCTAAGTTTCAAGATATCACCTGTTAGGTGCCAAGATATAACCACTTAGATATATCACAACTGAACTATTGATAATTGACCAGTAGCAACAGGACATACCACATTACCTTATAACAATGCTACCTTGACAATATTGAACGAAAGAGCCAAGGTATTACAGGAACAAAGTGGAGGGTGGTCTCACTGATTGCCTGCAGTATAGGCAACAAGATGACAGAAATGTATGCCCTCTTAGAGGAGGATAGGGAGGATATAGTGACAGTTACTGAGACCTGGGCTACAGCACACCATGACTGGGATCTCTTAATCCCAGGGTACAATCTATACAAATCAATTTCTCTGCCTGTTTCAGTTTCTCCTTATAATTTACTCTATCACACTCTGAGTTTTCTTATATGTTCTAAAATATATCCTTCTGTCTCTTATTGCCCTTACAACTTCCCTATTAAACCAAAGAGACTACCTTCTTTTCTTGTTTTTTCCTACCCTCCTTATGCATAGTTCAGTTGCTTTTAATAACACTTCTTTAATACATTTCCACAGTTCCTCTACATCCTTTATCTGGTCACCGCATTTCATTTCCTCCCTGAAAATCTCCCTCATTCTATTAAGGTTCACTCTCATGAAGTCCAGAACCTTCGTATTAGTCTTATTTGTTATCTTCCCTAGTTGTATCTTGAAGCTTACTGTATTGTGATCAGTTGTACCCAGACAGTCTCCCACAATAACTTCTTCAACACAGATGGAAAACAATACCGATCTCTCTCTGGGGGAGAATCAATATTATTAAAATGAATGTGCTTCCTAAGTTATTTTTCCCACTAAATATGAATGATATCTGGCTGCCACTCTCCCTTTTCTGGAAAATACATGCTAATATTTCAAAGTTCATTTGGTTGGATAAAGCTCCCAGAAGAGCGTATAATAAACTTATTCTAACTAAAGATAAGGGCAGTTTCAAGTTGCCTAGTTTATCATATTATCATTGGGCCAGTTAATTGTACAAAATAGGTAAGTGGTTGCCTATTTCCACTGCTGGCCATGAGCACTCTTATATCCCCATATGGCTCCAGCTTGAGTCAGATATTTTCTGTACAACAAAGCTGACCCCAATTACAGCACTATGCACACCTTTTAGGAACTTACCAGAGATTATTCAACACTCAGCGATGGGCATCTCTATAAAAATAGAGAGGTGATATGGTAATTCCTAATCAATAGTTCTGACATTTGGTATTAAGTGTCGCTGTTGAAAATTGTAAAGCTCACTAAACAAGAAAAAAAAAAAAACTTCTTCAACACTATCCCCGTTTGTGAGTACCATGTCCAAAATACCCCCGTGGGCTCCTTAACAAGCTGATGTAGAAACAAAAATGCCACATTTTTTTACTCTTGTTGCTTTAACCCTAGCTGATGCATTAATGAAGTTTTTTGCTATCTGTATATATATATATATATATATATATATAAAATTATATAATGGTGCAGTAGCTCAACTAGAGTTACGGTTGAGTAGGCACTTTAACATTAACCCCTAATTTTTGCATTTGAATAACTTGGCAATCAAAAATCAAATTCATTTATTGTTTGGCTTGAAAGTCATCAACAACTTTAAAATACAAATTACAATAAAAGCAGTCACACATCGGTTTATCTTAGGTCAAAATAACAGGATAAATTACTAATACAATAAAGTTTTAAAAGATGCTTACAAAGTATCCCTCAAGAACACCCTCCCTAGCTCATTATTGCACTTTATATATTACTCATTTTAATTCATTATCTTTTGTGCTTATAAAGATTCTTGATTAACTAACATTTTTTTTAATTTTGTATACTGCACAAAAATATTTAGCCAGTCTTTCTATAGACCATACATCGTTTGTATGACTTAAAATACCTGTGAGAGTTGTTGAATATATATCATATACAGAAAACAGAAAATGTTTGTTTGTTTGTTTGTTTAAAAGTTTATTTTTATACAGGTTAAATTATTGGAGAATTAAATCCCCATTTACAACAAGTTCCTGTGGCACATAATTACAGTAGCAAAAAAACAAAATAATAAATAAGTACATACAGAACAAAAGTTACATACAATCTAAAAACAGTTACAACAAACAGCCAATAAACTTGTTCTTTACTATGCCAAGTACAGACCCATAATACATGCTGGGGAATCTTTCAAATTTATTTTTTAAAAAAGGATTCCCTAATTCAGGATCAGTTAGGAACTCTAAATAAAGTTTATATCCTGAGAAGTAATTATTCATAGAGAACCATCTTGAATATGAGGATGATTCAATCATTTTTAAATCTTCCTTACTCCAAGCATCAAAAATTCATTTTGTGATCTATTTTTTTATATTTAAAACTAAATGTAATACTTTTATTCACATAAGCATTCAGGATAAATAATCTGCACCTGCTCATTAGGGAATCTAATCTATCTCAGTGAACCAAAACTGTCCCCTATATCCCGGATCATATCAGCTCATCTTTTCTCGGAGGCACTGTGTAGTAAAGATGAGTATTGCTGCATCTTAGCTAAACATTAGTTTTTCTTGAGTCTGTTCCGGCATTTATATTCATTAATCCTAGTTCTGATCTAATATATGCAGCCAGACAAAAGGAACCTAGACCCATTGCATTTCTTAGTAATTTGAATATTGGGATCATTAGCTTGTATCTTGTCTTATTTTCCCAGATCTCTGCACCATATAGCTTAGCAACTGTTCAACAGATTTGCACAAAGTTTTGCATGCACAATCTCATGGGGTAGGTCTCTTTATGTACCAAGTTTTGTTCCAGTCAGATGAGCAGATTCTGAGATGCGGATAGGGAAAAAACACAGAAAATGACAATTTGTTGCTGCATTCTTTTGGCCATCACGAAGCACCCAGACGGTTTGGAATTTTGGCCTGAAATCTTCAGGGTAGACAGGGCTCAGCCCACAAAAGTTTCTTTTGCTGGTTTGGTGAAAAAATATTAATCCATTCCAAAATTATTAAATTTTAAAAATGTGGTTCTGTGCATGCTCAGTCAGCACTTCAAAAATAGCTGTATGAAGTTTTCATATGGGAACCCTTTTTAGTGAATTTGTTTGTGACATTTTTCATATTCCACCATCTTATTTTCCACTTTTCCCTAAACATTCAAATTTGGAAAGTCAGAAAATGACATTCTGTAGAGTGATCTACACATGTAGCTTGCTTACTGGGACCCCCTTAGCTGGATTCTGCACTTAACTGTTGGATAAATGCCCTTGCAATGTTGGTTTTGAAGATTATAAGTCTTTTTTCCCTCACCTGTGATATCAAAAAATATTCTTTTTTCATATCTTGAATGGCAAAAAAAGACCCCTTTTTGTGAGGGGAAAATTGTTTCTGGCTTGCAGGCATGTTTTCCCTGGTGCCTAATGGCACCCCCACACCCTGATCTCCATCCCCATAAAAATAAGATTTTCCCCGCTATCTAGTGGCACCCCTGCCCTCCAATTGCCCTCCCCATAATTTTTTTTAATATTCATATTCTATGTTTCTCCCTGGTGTATAGTGGCTCCCCTCACCATTCAGTCCCTGCACCCATATGTTTCATTGTTTCCCTGGTGTCTAGTGGGACCCCCACCCTTCTGACCCTGATCCCTGTATTCTTTTATTGCATCCCTCATGTCTAGTGGACCCCCCTCCAATGGCCATCTTGCCTGTAGTAAAGAAAACATTCCCTTAATGTTTTTTTAAACTTGTAAACAAGAAAATGGTCCCTCAACTATCCAACCCCCCCACCTGAACCTCCCACTCAGCACTCACCACCCCACACTCCTCCCCCCACATACTCTCACACTCCTAAACAGATCCCTGGGTGAAGATCCACTCTCCCATTGAAGACACATGTTGCTGTTGGAACCATTGACTGCAATATGAGAAACCAAGGTACATGCGGTTCAATGTATTTCAATGGGATTTTCAACTTTGATTCATAACTGTGCTATTTTTGACACCAAATTTTCAGCATGGCCTTTTTGGGATCCCACCTCATGAACAGTATCTGTGGAATTTTGCAAATCTGGCCTGAAGGGCTATTTCATGGTCACCTGGCGAAATCACCTTTTGGGCAGGATTTAAGAAATGTCACTGCCCATGTTTATGATGTGGGGTCATAAAAAGGCAATATTGAACATTTGGGGTTAAAATAGGTAAAAATGGCAACGTTAGGTGCATGCATTTAAATTTTACTATGCTCGCTTGTAACTCTGGTAATTTTAAATATTTTGACTCCAAATTTTCAACATAGATATATTTTTACACCATGCTATGAATGTGATACAGTAGCTGTTATTTTTCAAATCCTGGCCAAATTGTCTTTACACACCTGTGGTGTAGAATGTCATTGTGGTAGTACAGAATCACATTTTGGTGGGAATTTGGAAATTTTCAGTACTGGGTTAATGGGTGGAGGGTAATAAGAAGACTATGGTGACAGTGCTTCCACAGCAACATACATATACACATCTGTGGAGGGATGTGAGTGCAGGGCCCTCTGGGCCCTACGCTCCCACAGGTGAATAAGGATATGATTACACTATCTCTAAAAGGATGGATGGATGGATGGGAGTGCAGGGTCCTCATTGCACAAAACTTTAATGCACTAGCTAAGGTTAAAGTGAATAAGGAAATGTGGCATTATGGTTTCCAACCCTAACACCCCCACACCCTGCAGACAGCAACAGGCCTGGGGTGTGCCTTTGGATTATCAGGATAACATTGTGACAGACGCAGTACCTTTTGATGCCTGTATCTTGAAAATGGTTTGAGATATGGATTTTTTACTAAATGTAGGTGTACTAAGCAATGATGCAGGTTGCCAGTCCTTGATTACAACTGTGGTAGAATTTTTTCCAGTGTTCCTATAGTTACTGAAATATTGCACCATTTGCAGCACAGGGGTTACTTGGAATGTCTCTAGGCCTGTGCTGCATCTCTGCAATTATAGGTAGATGGGAGCCTGCGCTCCCGCATGTGGATACCATTATGCAATAATGGGACTGCAGGGCCCTCCATTATGCAATAGGAATGCAGGGGACCTGTAGAGCCCTGTGCTCCCACAGGGAGATGACAGTTCATTACAATGTCTCAACACCTATGGATATATTGAAGCACAGAGTGCTCCAACAGTGATACCATTATGGAGTGATGGGCGTGGGATGGGAGCACAGGGCCCAGAGGGACCTTCACTCCCACATGGAGATGAGGGTTAATTACAATGTCTATACACTTATGGTTGTATAGGAGTGCAGGGGCCCTGTGCAACCACAACACGATATGGACTGATGTGAGTGTAAGGTCCAGAGGGCCCTGCACTCCCCCAAACATAAAAGGGTAGAATTACACTTTCTCAAAAAGTAAGGAAATTCATTGCAAAAAAACTTTGTGAATGCATCAGCTAGGGTTGAAGCAATACAAGTAGGAATATATTTCATATCCTGCCTGAAACATGTTTCACTCTAGTGGTGCAGAGTTGTCAGTATCCCCTTTCGGGATGCAAAAAAGGATTTTGACATCTCGTGAAAAGGGAATTCGTCTGACAAAAAAGGATTACTGGCAGGGCCATCTGGTCTGAGAAGCCCTAATCCTGACAGCTTGTGAAAAGGGAATCAGCTGACAAAAGGATTTGACAGCTCATGAAAAGGGATGGGGGTTGTCAGACCAGATGGCCCTGCCAGTAATCCCTTTTTGCCAGATGAATTTCCCTTTTTCGTGAGGTGACAAAATTATTTTTCGCATCCTGAAAAAGAAGCGGAAGCTAGTCGCAAAAAAAGGATTTTAAAAATAAAAATAATCTTTCTGAGGCCACAGTAAAGTAAGGCAAAGGCACAGAACAGTAAATGATGTCCACATGAACAAAATGCTTACTTGGATGTCTCCAGAAGACATCCCTGGGAAAAGTTATAATCTATTGTTTGGGCTTCAAAAAAATAAGACGGCACCTGAGGAAAAGGGATTTTTTTCCTGACGAAAAGGGATTCTAAGTATCCCTTTTCATAAGCTGTCAAAATCCCTTTTTGTCAGACCAAAATCCCTTTTTATACTATAAAGCTATCCAAAAGGCTGAACTGAGCATGCTCATAACCCCAAATTTCAAAATTGAATACCTTTGGAACAGAGTAATATTTCTTCACCAAACTAATAGTGAGTTGTTCTTTTGGGCAAGCTCTATCTACCCTGAACATTTCAAATCAGCATTCCAAACAGTGTGGTCACAGCTTGATGAAGAAAAAACAGCCAAAAAAGGTAAATATTAGCACTTTTTCACTATGTGCAGTGCAATATATGCAGATCTGATCAAAACAAAACTTAGTAGGTCATGAGCTCTACACCACAGGACCATGCATACCAAATTTTACGAAAATCTGATGAATGGTTGCAAAGTTATTAAAGTGCAAAATTTGAGGTTTAACATTAAACTGCCTACTCAACCCTAACTTCAGTGGCGATACCACGCCACTATACTATACTATCTATCTATCTATACACACACATATATATATATATATATATATATATATGCTATGACATGGCCTGACTGAAGATATCATATTTATCTTCACGAGAGGCCAGTGATATCATGATATATCTTAATGTCACTGGCCTCTAGTGAAGATAAAATATGATATCTTCAGTCAGGCCATGTCATGTTCTGTTTATACAATGTATGTTTTGGGATATTTGTAGTTTTTTTAGCTTACACGTTTAAATAACAGTAATCAGTTATTGTAACAGAGAAAAGTACAACAGCATAGATTTTACTTTTAAAAGTTGTGTTATTGTTGAATGTCGATAAACTGTGAACAGATTGGAAGTGTGGAAACTCTTTTACAATATGGAGAATATCATGTTAATAAAGATTATACTGTTTTAACTCTTTGATGATCAAGAACATTGGAGAAGTTTATTGTTGCTATGGTACACAAGTGAAGGTTTGTCTTGCGCTGTGCATGGTAAATTTTTTTATTTAAATTGCTAAGATTTGCTTGAAGTTAACTTATTGCAGGGAAGTGTTGTTTTGACATATATAGCAGTTTGTGTGTTATTCTGATGATGCACAATTTTTTTTAGTGTCCGTGATAAATATTGACATTTATTTGGTATTCTGTAGGATGGGAGGATGGAGCGAGTGTTTTAGAGGTGTTATTTGTGGTGCTTTCCTTGTTTTGGGGAGTGGTAGGATAGTGGCAATATTTTTTAAATTGATATTTGTGTTTTGAGCTGTGAAAACTCAGAGAGCGGATGAGCTGTAGAACTTGACAGGGCGCAAGTGTGAAGACATCTGTTGCCTTGGTAACCATGTTGACTAAAGCATGAGTGAATCTAGTCTTTGTGTAAAAAAAAAAAGAATTTCTGACAGTGCCGTTAATCATGCTTTTTAATAGTTTTATGATACAAAGGCAGCAGCGGGAATGCAGTGTGTTTCCTAGAGTTTGAAAAATATTTGTATTTAAAAGCACACATTTCTTTGTTTCTGCCATGCTGTTCAGTGTGTCTGTTTGCAAGGGTCATTCCAGTGTGTTCATTCAGTTGCGTTTCATGGATTTATATTTTATGTGTATCCTGAAGCTGTGCAGTATGGGGTGAGTTTTTTAAAATTGTGGTACATTTCTTGAAGTGAAAGCGGCTTTATATTAAGATGTTGCCAAAGAAAGCGTTACTGCTGGGTTTGATTTGTGGCTTCCGTTGTGTTTCTGTACACTTGCTTGCTTACATTTTGCAGCCGTACAGAAGTAACAGATTGAATCGGTGATTAGAGGAAGTTGTGTTCTGTGCAAATGTGTTTTCCATCGTGGTGCCTCTGTTGCCATGGCTAGTGGATTCCTAGTATGTAGTTTGTGATAATGGGAGGGTGTAGTGGTGTGTATGGGCATAAATGAAAAGTAAAAGTGCAGTGGAAAAGTTTAAGAAGGTGCTACCATTAACTAATTACTTTAAAGATGACATATAGAAATGTGACAATAAATGTATGATGTATAGGAACATGAAGATAACAATGTTATCTTCACTGGCCAGCTCAGATATCATTTTTATACTCTTATTTATCCTAAAACATACGTTGTGTGTATATATATATATATATATATATATATATATATATATATATATATATATATATATTGTGTGTATATATATATATATATATAGTATTGTATATATATATATATATATATATATATATATATAATATATAGTGGGCTGAATATTCAAAACAGTTGTGCATGCGCAACTGGGTTACTCGCGAAGCAGTGGAGTTGCACCAAGGAGCCATATTCAGTGGTAGCCAATGCGCAATGCAAATACCATTGTGTCAATGCACAACTATCATGAATGCAGGCACAAGTGCAGGGGGCATGCCCATGAATATCCAGCGCAGTGTGATATTCAACGGTGGAACCATGGCACATGTGTGGAGCAAAACCAAGATGAGCCGAGCAGACTTGAGCCTATAAATACAAGGTGCAAGCACACAGACAGCACTGCCTGCACCACCATCGAGAACTTCTCCGACATG
Organism: Neoceratodus forsteri; assembly: GCA_016271365.2. Classification (NCBI taxonomy): domain Eukaryota; kingdom Metazoa; phylum Chordata; order Ceratodontiformes; family Ceratodontidae; genus Neoceratodus; species Neoceratodus forsteri. The sequence goes on along the minus strand of CM057458.1, from coordinate 156,396,599 downwards.
GAGATAGCGGTCTGGTACTGCCTGAATAGAGCCATTCTGAGGCAGCTCTGCGAGCTGTGCAGTAAAAAGATGCAGGCACCCACAAGACAGAGCCACACAATGTCTGTGGAGATGAAAATCACAGTAGTCGTGTGCCTGCTCGCCATGGGTACCTTCCAGAGACCAACAGGGGACACCACAGGCATAACCCAGTCAGCCACGTCATATCTCCTCACACAGTTCCTTAACACCCTGCTTCAGAATACATCCATTTCACCAGCACACAGGCAGAGCATACAGCAGCCAGGACTTCCACAGATTAGCACGTATGCCATCTGGCCCCGAGGGGCTAGTATACATCAATAGGAAGGGCTGCCTGAGCATCAACTGCCAGATGGTGTGCGATGCCACGGGGTGCATCACCAATGTCTGTGCCACACACCCTGGGAGTGCACATCAGGGATTGACAAATTTCAATATGGCATGCTAGTCCTGGACAACTGGCCTTGTCAAAAATGGTAGTCCCTGAGTTCTGAGTGGTAGTTCAATACATTTCAATGAAAATTTTGGGACTCGCTCTGCTATTCTGTATTTAGTATCCCCTTAATGTTTTTTATCACAATATATTTTCCAAAACTCCCACACAAAAAGCAAGTCCGCCAATCAGGTCCCACACACCCCTGTGGTCAATGTTTATTTCCTCTCCCTTTGAGTCCTCTTGCTCTCACCCTAGTAACTGCCCCTGTCCAAAGTGCCCAACTGCCCCACACAACACAACCCCCCTTTCTGAAGCACTATAGGAATGATGCAGTAAAGTACACTACAGTTTGACTGTGCATACTTCTGTTGTTTTATTTACTACTTGAGGCTCTGCTGTTCAGTGTATTCAAATCAATATTCCCAAATTTTTTCCTTCAGTGTATTTTCCCTTTTTTGCAGCCACTCCAGTTTTACTTTCTTTCCATCTGAAATGTGTCTTTGACTTGGGGTCTTCTGATTTTGTGACTGCAGTTAGTAGCTGTGCTGCTATTGCTATTTATTTTCTCAGACTTGTCATTTTTCTGTCAGGGTTGTTGATCCTGCATGTGCCAGACCAACAGAGAGAAACAGTCTGAGCCCGTGATCCAGGGACTGGCAGCGCAAGCCTTTTCTCGCCTCCGCCCTCCAGTCTTCTATTATTTTTGGACAGTCTGTCTGACTGGCCCAACAAAACACAGGATATTGTTTTTTAATTTTCAGCACCATGAATTTCAGAATAGACTGCAGCAAACTAGAACGACCCCCTAGCTGTGCAGTAAAGTGTAGAAATCAGGATGATGGTTACATCACCCAAAGTCACTCCCGCACCTCAATCAACACATTCCTCTCTACCAAATGAAAATAGCACTTTTTCACCCAGCAGTCTAGTTTGTTTAGCTTGCCCAAAGCCCCCCTTCCCTTTCATGCCAGGACTGACAGGCAGTGTTAAGCAACAGCACACTATTCATACACTGACCTGTCAGTCCTGTGGGTAGCACTGGGGTGCTGTTCTTTTGTTGGCAGTGGCTGGACAAAAGGATGCCCCTTGTCACAGGTGTGCTCCTTCATCGCCATGCTTCAGCTCTTGGATCCTTCAGCGAGGTGCCTGTTTTCCCTGCTACACCTGGATGGTTCGCTGGAGTGGCTATCATGTGGGTGCTCTGACTCGCTTGGAAAGCAGACTGAGGACCTCTAGTGGCCATAACACTAATAAGTAGCAGAAATTAGAAAAAAAAAAAAAACAGGACCCAGCTCAGTACTAATTTGGTTGTCCACAGACAACCTGATTCAGTGAAAGTGATTGTCCGATGGCAGGAACTGGTAGCCCGTGACGTCGGGCTATGGGATTTGTTGATCCCTGGTGCACATGATGCATTCATCTGGCATAGCTCCATGCCATGCCACAGATTCGAACATAGGGACATCCCCACAGGCCACCTAGTGGGTGAGTATGGCATGGGCAAGGAGTGAGGGGCAGAGCAGACCATGGAAAAGGGAGGGCAGGGTGGGCAAGCAGGTGAGGATGCCTGGGTAGGCACGGGGCACAGCAAGGGAAGGCAGAGAGCTAACTATGTCATTATCCACACAGGTGACAGAGCCAGCTCACTGAGGCCCTGGCTGCTCACCCCCTACCGGCGCCCATTGTCCCAGCTGAAGAACGCTACAATAAGGCACACACCAGCATGCACAACATCATTGAACATGTATTTGGAATGCTAAAGGCATGTTTCCATTGCCTAGACAGGTCTGACAGTGCCCTACAGTACAACCCCTCGAAAACATGTGGCCTATTCCTGGCCTGCTGCATACTTCACAACATGGCCATTGACTGTGGGATTGCTGTCAAGGCTGATGAGGGGGGCAGTAGTGGGGATGATGGAGGAAATGCACTGGAGGGAGGTGGACAGCCCCCCTGGGTGGAGGGATTCATGGATGATGAGGCAGGCCCGACAGCACCATGACACTATTGCACAGGAGCACTATGGTGCACACAGGTAGGAAGTGCTAAACACATGCATGAGCCACACACACAGGTACAGCACGCATGCAGGGGTGTGCATGACAATGGGCATGCACACACAGAGGCATGGTGCAGGGTCAGGGGTGTCGGTGGCACACAATCATGTACAACTGCACAGAGCAGCTCACAGCAATGCACACACACACACACCCACACACACAGGCACCCACATGCCCAGGTATTAGCATGTGTTGAGGATCAGATGCATTGCACCAGTGCACAGGTGCAACCAATGCAGAACTGGCCTCATCAAGCCCTCACCATATGGTCCAGCAGTTGGGCAAACATACAGACAGGCAGCATGCAGCATGATACACAGGTGCCACACTAGTGGTATGCACACACACACCACCCATGCATGCACAGGGAAGCAGCAGCAGACTGCGGTCAGAGGGGGCCTCACATCAGGGCCGCCACACGGATCTCTGGCCACCATGGCCATGGGGGCAGTCGTGCCAGGTCCAATTGGCAGCCACAGGCTGCTTATTGGCCACAGGGGGTGTTTGCAACAGCCCCCCAGGGGTTGACCCACTGGACCACAACTGGGTCTGTGTAGGGGTGTGTAGGCACCCAAACAGGCCTGCCCCAGGCATGCCAGGGATGCCAACATCAGAGCCCAACGTTGACAGTATGGGTGTTGCCCGACGCCTGGATTGTGGGGTGGACAATGCACTGTGTGGGGTCCACGGTGGCCAGCCATGCCCTATGGCAGCCAGTAGCATGAAGCCATCTGTGACTGCCTGTGCAATGCAATCCATGGATGCAGTCATGGCCTCCTGCATGCAGCGTGCAATGTGATCCATGGAAGCAGTTGTGGCCTCCTGCATATGCTGCATCCCCACCAGGAGTTGAACAATGCCTCTCTCACACTGCTCGGCCAGCTAGTGCACCTCTGCGTGCGGTGCACACAGCCCAGCGGCAACCTGCACCTGTTGCTCAACAGAGGCCCGGAGCAAACCGGTGTGCTCTGCCATTGGGTCAGCATTCTGGGGATACTGGGCAGGATGCCGACCCTCCTTTGGTGACCGGCCATGCTGCACAGTCCCTGTCTCAGGGGGATGCTGCACAGTGGGGTACTCTTGGGGTATGTCCCTAGCTGGCACCCTGGTGGCAGACCCTGCATCTGGCTGCCCTGTGGCACCAGCAGCCTGCTGCCGTTGCCCCTCCAGCCACTGAGCACTGCCCAGTGTCTATGTGGCTGCATCACCACTGCATGACACAGCTGTGACAGTGCACACAGCTGCACTCTGCAGTGGCAGCAGGCAGCTGTTCCCCCACTGTCAGGTCACAGGATGCACTGCCTGTGTCTGGTATGGGTGTCTCCCCCACAACACCGCCCAAGCTGTCCAGGATTATAGTGAGGTCATCATCAGTGTCGGACCCTGGCCTGATCTGTGTCTTCACGCATAGGATGCCGAGACTGGCATCCTGTAGAAACACATCTAGGACCTCGTCCAACCCCATGCCCAGGACATTCAGCTGGACAGTGGTGGTATTCTGTGGCCTCCTCTGCACACTGGTATGACAGTTCCGGAAGAGAAGTCAGGTGTGTCAGTGAAGCAATGGCCACAAGCATCCCCCCTGATGTCACAGCATGCTGTGCATTGCTGCCATACGTACCATGCAGTAATGGGCTGCCACCTGTCTGGAATCCTCCACCAGGCACACCCTCCATAGTGCTGTGGTGCACGGTGGTTGCCACCAGCTCTTTCTGTGCCGTGAGCTGTGGCACATCAGCTGGCCCCCTCTGGTGGTATTATGGGTGGCACGGAGGGCTGCCACCTTCTCCTTGATCCACCTCTTGTCAGTGCCCACCTTCTTGTAGCAATCCTGCTCTGACCACTGGTGGCTGCCCTGCTAGTTCACACATTCTGCCACCTCCACCCAGGCCCCAGCCCTGGCCTGTGGTGTGCCCATGGCACTGCTCAAGAGTGACTCCCTGTTGAGGTATGCCTCAAACAGGGCCTCTGACTCTGCTTTTGTGAAGTTGGACCTGCGCTTGCAAGCAGGCCCACGCTCCCCAACCTCCTCAGGTTCCATCATGTCATTTCCTGTGGAAATGGACAGCACAGTGCATCAGTGGCAGCACCACCCATTTCCATCCCCTCTGCTGTGACCTCCATGCTCAGAAAGCTCCAGCAGCATGTGCAACTTACCTCAAAAGGATGCCATACCGGTCCATGGCCTGGGCTGTTCTGTGGTGCTTTTATGGTGCATCGTATGCAAATGGGCTTTGGCACAATGGTAATGATATGCTAATGCCCCCATTGTGCCATAAATTGGCTGATGAACTCATTAGCATGTGGTGGCTGAATATCACGTATTTACACTATGCGCAATGAGAGTGCTCCGGAGCGAGTCATATGCTTGCTCCGGAGCACAACATGGTGCAATGTGCATGCATGCATGGTGCGCATTGGTGCTGTGTGCAGGCACCGTTCGGTGCACTGCTACCTATTGTGCATGGTGCACCAACTGCGCAATAGCAGTCATGGCGCATGGTGCACCATGGCTGCTATTGCACAGTTGGCACTCAGTGCATGGCCATGCTCCAACCCCTGCAGTGACCTCTGTTCTGGCTGACCCTGCACACATGGCCATGCCCATGCTGCGCATCTCCACTGTTGCGCAATAGGCGGACACAGTACATATCCCCTCAGCCCGTGCATCTGGCACATGCTGTGGCCATGTACGGCCATGGCCACCATTTTGCTCAATGGCTCTCTGCAGTGAAATGGCACAGTGCAGGTTTCAATGGGCAAGTAACTGGATGCAGGTGGAGCTGGCCAACCTCGTGGCTTGCATCCAGCTCCATGTACCCCAGCTCTTTGTCCAGGTGCCACTACAGCAGCCAGGTGTGGCTGTGTGGCAGGATATTGCTGCTACACTAGTGCAGTGAACTGGGGTGGTCAGGACTGAAGAGAAGTGTAGGCACCGTTATGGAGACTTGATGTGGAGGGACCCAGGTTGCCTCTGATGGCTGGAAGCACGCGTCAGTTGTGGGCATGTGCCACAGCCAGGTGAGTAGGCCCAGCATGCATATGTGCCCTGATACTGTACTGTGATGTAGTCTGGGCTGCCTGGCATGTCCTGCAAGGCAGTGTACTATCACTGTGTGCATCACGGGGTTGCATCACCCACCATCACTCACATCGACATGCTGCTGTGCTGACCGTGCCAGGCAGGGGCCCACAATGTGCATGGGGGTGGCTGCTGTGGTTGTGTATTGATCCTGTCTATGTTCCATTCCCAGGCCATGAGGATTGCTGGAGGGTGGCAGTGGCAGTGACTGCAGTGGGACAGCAGGCCACAGCAGGACAGCAGGCTGCAGCGGGACGCGGAGGTGGTGCCGTAGTGGCCCCAGCACCAGCATGGCCATGGAGAGCAGGTAGGCACTGTCATGGTCCTTCACACTTGTATTGGGGGTTGGTGGGGGCATGGGTGTGGGCATGGCCACCTGTGCCATGTGCTGTGGCAGCTGTGTGTGTTGCACTGTGTGTGGTGACTGCCACTGTGGCGCATCCATTGTACTCGTGTGTCAGCTGTTGGTGGGGTTGGTATGCACCCAGCTACCACTGTCGATGCTGTGGTGCTGCATGGGCACTGTGCCTTGTAGCTGACATAGCGCAGTTAGGTGGCTACTGTGTGGCAGGGACCACCGTTGTGCACTGTTGTGGTGTGCCATGTTGCTGGCAGTCGTCGTCCCATCCCCCTGTGGGTGGCCTGTTCAGGCCCTCCAGGGGTGTGTGATCCCACTTCCCAATGAGCACAGTGGATGGGCATGGTTCCTTGGGACACTGCACTGATTGCATGTCCTGTCCCTTGTTCTAGGTGTCCAGGGGCAGTGGAGGATGCCCCTCTACTGCAGGCTTTTGTGGCAGCTCATATTCATTTCATCGACCACTATGGAGGCGGTGCTTCAGATCCACCAGCGGGTGATGGGAGGTGGACACCGTGTTCAATGAGGGGCAGCATGGCATGGCCGCCACTAGTGTGTATCCTACCTTCCCCTGTTTCCCCTGCTGTACCTCCCCCTTCAGTCCTCCTTCCCACTGTACACTCCCTATTCCCTGTCCTCATCCCTCACTTTCCTACCTTTTCCCTCCCCCATTGTTCTGTACATAGTTTGCTGTTCATATTTCTCTATTACAATATTTTGACTTACATGCCTGTGTTAGTGTCTGCTTTGCAGGTGGCATGTGGTGCCATGCTGCAGTGGCCCAATGCCTGTCCATGTTGTGTGCATGTGTTATGGTGCATGTTGTGCTTCTGTGGTTCCCTGCTGTGTGCTGTGTTGTGTCCCACTGTGGAGGTATCCCTCCCCTTGGTCAGTGAGTGGGTCATGGGGTGCCCATGGGAGGGCTCTCAGGGGAGTGTTGTGGGTGTGTGTGCTTGGCTGCATGGTCCTGGGTGTGACCTGCTCTGGTCTGGCTGTGTTGGGGGGGCATGGCATGCAGCCTGTGGTGGGTCATCTTGGTGGCCCTCTGTTGGCCATTGGCACCTCCTGTTGCCTACCTACGGTGCCTCTGTTGTATTCTGAAGTGGGGGTGTGGGTGCCAGTTCACACCCTGCTGTGCCCAGCTAGTGTTGGCCTTCTGTGGCTTGTCTCTGTGCCTCATTGGTTCTGTCCCTGTGTCACTTCTTTGTGCTGTGCCCCCCCTTCGTGCTGCTGCTGTGGTGCAACTGTATGTGTGCGCCATGGCACACCTCTACTTGTGCCATGGCACACCTCTACATGTGCCATGGCACACCTCTACATGTGCCATGGCGCACCTCTACATGCACCATGGTGCATTCACAGTTGCATCATAGTGCATCTGTGCCATATTCAGCCAGGTTGCACTGATGCACTATGGCAAGTGCAATCTCTGAATATTGCTCCTGTTGCACCAGTGTGCATTGGATTTGCACTGCACCAGACTTGCGCTGGCCTTTGGTGCATTTCTGAATATCCAGCCCAATATAGATATATACTGTGTGTGCATATATATATATATATATATATACACACAGTATGTATCTGTGTCTGTATTAAAGAGATTAAAGGGGCACAGAAGCACCCCTAGAGGTGAGCAGGGGTTTCTATAAAGCTAAAATTTTACATTTTAATATCTTCACAACTATTTAACAAATTTGCAGAACATTTTGCATGTGTAGTCTTGTGGGAGTAGATCTCTTGATCTGCCAAGTTTCATTCTGATCAGATGTGTGGATTCTGAGATGCATACAGTGCAAAAATTAAAAAAAAAATGCATTTTTTTGTCCACCTTGCACACAGATGGTTTAGAATTTTGGTCTGATGTTTTCAGGGTAGAAATGTCTTGTCCCACAAATGTGCATTTTGCTTGTTTGAAGAAAAAATATTAATCCATTCCAAAGTTATTAAATTTCAAAATTTCAGTTTCTGCACATGCTGAGTAAGCATTTCCGGATATCTTCCTGCAACAAAAAAATAATTTTGTCCATATGAAAAATTATTCTGTTTCATATGTGGCCAATCCTTTTCCATTTGGAAAAAAATCTTTTTACATTTGCCACCATCTTGTTTTCCATTTTTCTTAAAAAAAAAAATTCAAAACCCACAAAAATGGCATCCTGCAGAGAGACCAAAATATGTATCTTGCTGATCGTGACTCCATTAGGCGGATTCTGCAGTTAACTGTTGGAGAACTGACCCCTATTTTTTTTTTTACTTTAAAAATCCTTTTTCATGCCTCTCTTCAGCTTTTGCCTTATGGGCTTTTTCATTCAAATGAAAAAGTAACCCCTTATATGGAAGAAGATTTTGGACTTGGGTGTTTTTTTCACTTTTTTCTGTATCACCTTATTCATCAAACAAAAAAGGATTCATTCAAACAGAAAATGATTTTGGATTTCATTTTTTTTGCTGTTTTTTCATCTGTCCTTTGTCCATTTGAATGAAAAAGGGTCCCTTTATATTCCATTCATACAGAAAAGGATTTTGGACTTTTTTTTGGTCTTTTTTCATTTGTCCTTTTTTGTTTGAATGGAAATTATCCCTTTATATTCCATTCAAGCAGAAAGAGAGTTTGGACTTACTTTCTTTGTTATTCTTTTTTTGTTTGAATGAATCCTGTTTCATTTCCTTTCTTCATTTGATACAAAAAAGGGTTCCTTCAAATGAAAGAAGGATTTTGTAACCCATCCCCTTAATTTTTTTAATTTTTGCCCCGGTGTCTAGTGGCACCCCCTACCATTCAATCACCCTCCCCATAATATTAAAGTCATTCCCTGGTGTCTAGTGGCACCCCCACCCTCTGATCTATGTCCCTGTAACTATATTAATTTTCCCTGGTGTGTAGTGGTGCCCTCACCCTCCAATCATCATCCCCATAATAATAAACTCATTCCTTGGTATCTAGTGATGCCCTCCACTCTGAGCTCAACCTCTCTGTAATGTAATATTCTTCTCCTGGTGTTTAGTGGCATCCCTCATCCTCTGATTGCCATCCTCATAATGTTAAAGTGTTTCTCTGGAGCTAGTGGCACTCCCCAATCCTCCAATTGCCCTCTCCCTAATGTTAAAGTCTTTCTATGGTGTCTAGTGGCACACCCCACCTTCCAATCACTGTCTCCATAATTATATTAATTTCCTATGGTGTATAGTGGCACCCCCACCCTCTGATTGCATTCTCCTAATAATAAAATGTTTCCCTGTTGTCTAGTGGCACCCCCACACTCTGATTGCTCTCCCTGTAATAATACTATCTTTCCTTAGCGTTCTGTGGCACTCCCCACCCTCCAATCACCATCCCCCTTTAGATTGTGTATTTCCCTGGTGTCTAATGGTACCCCTCCACCATCCAATCACCATCCTCTGTAAAATAAAGAAAACTGTCCCTCAATGTCTTTTTTAAACCTGTAAAAAGGAAAACTGTCCTTCGACAGTCTGACCCCGCTTCCCAATCACTGACTGAACACCCGACACCCTGCATCACCCCCACCCACCCTCTCTCACCAAGTAGTAATAGTTTATTGTTTGACTGTACAAAGTTTTTCCAATTCCATAAAAACAGTACATAAAATACATGGAACACAGCAAGTTCAAGCAGCTTCATACATTATAAAACATGGCACATAGTTTCAATCATAATAAAAGTACAATACTGCAGTCAAAAATTTCCCTTGCTTATAAAGAATTTTCATTTCGTGGAAGACAACTGAATATGACTCATACCATATATGAACATATGTAAAAGTCACAGTACAACTTCAATTAGGGCCTAAAGGCCAAAAATAACTTTTTGGATACTACTCACTGCAGTGTATCTAAAACAGCATCACAGAGTAGAAACTGTAACTGTATCTGATAATAAGAATAAGATGTTCATGTTAAATGAATTTTAGGCAGAAATAAAGGCAGGGCAACTAAGATATCAATAGAAGAGAGTGGTCTGGATAATCTTATAATATGGGCATGTCTATACATTTTATTTTGCATTTTCTAACTTTATTGACTATCAAGAAGTAGTTTGCCAATCTTTTTATAGTCCAGTCCTCCTCTGTATGTGAAAGAATCACTGTGAGAGTAGGTTTGTCCAGGTCTTTCCAGTTGTTAAGGTATGGACCAAGTCAATGTGCCTTAGCCCCTTCATACCAAGGACAATCCCAAATGACATGCATTAAGTCCTCATTGGCATCAACAGAACAGAAACAATACTGTCCAGTAGAGGCCAATCTAGTAAATCTAGCCATGAGGACATTACTATCAAACCATTTAAATTTAGACTTGATGAATATTCTTCCTATAAGTGACTCTGTAAGAATGTCTAAGTAATATTTGTTTCCAAATTTACAATTATTATTTGTGAAAAGTGAAAAATCTTGACCTTGAAATACTTTCAGCATTTAAATCAACCCCAAAATTATTAATTTTTGATTTGAAGTATTTTTTTTACATTAGACTGAGTTAAATTTTTCTCAGAGTAACTGTTCATGATTAACAAATCATACTTCTTTAAATTACACAAAATATCATTGTGCCAGATAGATTCTTTGCAATGTAACTGTAACCAACTCTTTTTCATTTTCCATGAGGTATTTAAATGGTGACCTGTCTTGTGACATCCGAGCCAGATTCAACCAATAGTTAATCTTCCTGAGATCAGTGATAGCATTAATGTTCACTATACCTAACTCAGATCTTATATAAACTGCAGGGCAAGAATTACCTGCTCCTAATGTCTTCCTCAATCACTTATACATTGGGACAGTAAGTTTATCTCATTTTTAAATTCTCAAACTTCAACTGCATAGAGTAATTGCCAAAATACTTAACTCTGATTGCTTCAATTAAAGGTCTTATTGAAAGACCCCAGAGGCATAATTAAATTTACTAACACCAAACATTAATTTCTTCATACTCTCAATGGTTTTAATAACATGTTTGTCCCAGGATGCATTACAGACCCACATAACTGTAGCTGTTGACAAGTTCCAATCTTTGGTTTACAATGGCCCATTATCCTTTGACTTTATTTTGGCCAATCACCATGACTTTTGTTTTAGCAAAATTTATTTTAAATTTTAATTCTTTTACTTTTAGATCCAACATATCTAATTTTTTGAAGGACTTTTCTAGACAAAACTAATAGATTCAAGTCATCAGTGTAGGCCAATGCAGGGCATATGCAAGCCCTCATTTTCAGGTAATCTGATGCCAAGTTTGCAAAATCTCTAAACAGTTGGTCAATGTGCATGCAAAACAGGGAGGAGGCAATGATGCATCCCTGCCTCTCTTCTTTGTTTGTGGGAATGGCTCTTGAGAATTGACCTCTAGTTCCAATCCTAATCCTAGCAGAAATGTCCTTATATAGATTATAAATTACTTGTACCAATGAGGGCTCAATACTTTGGTTTAACATAAGAGACCATGACAGACCGCTAGAGATAGAGTCAAATGATGAGGAAAAATCCACAAGCACTACATATAAATTCTGATTCTTCAGGTGAACATATTTTTCTATTACATAGCATAGGATAAAATAATTATTGAAGGCAGAGTAATTATTCCTAAATTCAGCTTGCTGTTCACAAAGTCCACCTGTTAGTTCAATTTGATGCCTCACAAACACAGAAACATAGACTTTTATGGCAGATAAGGACCGCTTGGCTCACCTAGTCTGCCTATTTCCCTACCTACAGGATAAGCTGCAGATCCTAGTTAACCAACAGCCTATTTCTTCTTACCCCCCAACAAGAATTGCCTTATGTCTGTCCCATGTATTCTTGAATTCTCCCACAGTTTTAGACCCCACAACCTCCTCAGAAAGGCTGTTCCATGCATCCATCACCCTTTCTGTGAAAAAATACTTCCTCACATTGTCCCTGAACCCCCATCTTTAAATTATGTCCCCTTGTTCTTGCACATCTCTTTTTCTGAAAGATGCTACCCTCTTGGATGTTGTTGATTCCACTGAGGTATTTAAATGTTTCTATCATGCCCCCTCTTTCCTCAATGGTATACATATTAAGCTCCTTTGGTCTCTCCTCATATGCCTTCTCTTGCAGACCCTGCTCCATTTTAGTTGCCCTCCTTTGGACTGCCTCTATCCAGTCTATGTCCTTGTGGAGATGGGTCTCCAGAACTGGACGCAGTACTTCAGATGGGGTCTCACCAACTGTCTATACAGAGGAATAACAACTTCCTGTTTTCTGCTGGTGATGTCTCTCCCTATACATCCCAGTATACCCCCAGCCCTCCCTACTGCCTTCTAACATTGCTTGCTAACCTTAAGGTCATCTGATATGATTATCCCAGGTCCCTTTCCATTTGTATTGTTGTTACTACCCCCCCCCATTGTGTAATCTTCCCCTGGGTTTTTGTTTCCCAGGTGCATTATTTTGCACTTCTTTGCATTGAATCCAAGCTGCCATACTTCTGACCATCACTGCCATACTTCGGACCATTCCTCTAACCGTGGCAAGTTCCTTCTCATCCTTTCCATGCCTCCTTTTGTATCAACACTGTTGCAGATCTTTGTGTCATCTGCAAAGAGGCATACTTTTCCTTCCAGTTCCTCTGCAATGTCACTTATAAAGACATTAAAAAGGACTGGACCCAGTACTGAACCCTGCGGTACCCCACTAGTAACCCCTTCTTTCTTCAGAGTGAACTCCATTTACAATTACCTTCTGTGTCATGTTGTTCAGCCAATGTTTTATCCAGGTTACCACCCTGGGACCCACTCCCAGGCTGGTTAATTTGACTATTAATCTTTTGTGTGGGACTGTGTCAAATGCCTTGCTAAAGTCTAGGTAGGCCATGTCCACAGCCCCTCCCTGGTCTACTACTTTAGTCACCCAGTCAAAGAAATCAATTAGATTCATCTGACATGACCTTCCCACTGTGAACCCATGCTGCCTTGGGTCCTGTGCCCCACTGGCCTCTAGGTACTCAACAATTCTTTCCTTCAGAAATGATTCCATCACTTTTCCTACTGCAGAGATCAAACTGACAGGTCTGTAGATTCCTGTCTCTGTCTTGGTCCCATTTTTGTGAAGGGGAATCACATTCACCTTCCTCCAGTCCTCAGGTACCACACTATCTTCCCAAGATTTGTTAAAAAGGGTAGTCAGTGGTTTCACTAGTTCTCCCCTTAATTCTTTTAGAATTCTGGGGTGAATTACATCAGGCCCCATTGCTTTGTCCACCTTCAGTTTTAGGAGTTCTTTCAGAACCCTTTCTTCTGTGAAAAGGCTGGGATAGACCCCCCTATCAAGAGTTCTTCTGTTAATTGGATTAGGCACCTCCCCCTCCTCCTTTGTGAATACTGAGCAGAAATATTCATTCAGTATCCCTGCATTTTCACTGGCCCTCTCTGCCCACCCACCATCCATTCTATTTAGCCTCCCTATCCCTCTCTTTGTCTTTCTACGCTCCCTGATGTACCTACAAATGGTTTTATTCCCCTTCATAACCTTCTTTCTACTATTATCTTAGAGAACATTTTCAAATGTATAATTGCAGACTAATGGGTCTATGCATAGCTGGATCGGCTGTGTTACCCATTTGTGGATTGGAATTATTTCCACCCCCTCCAAGAAGTTGGAACAAAATTTTACTTAGTACATTTATTATAAAATGTTGAAAGGGGTCCTCACTAAAGTGGAGTGTTACAGAGGTATACCTTGGCTGAGATTTTGTCTGGTCCAGGAGCTTTAAGTTTTAAAGACTTAATTGCTATATAGACTTCTTTTCTTTTAATTATGGACAGGCCATTCCTCACATAGCCTTCCGGTGGAATACAACTTTTAGCACCCAGACCATAGAAAATACCAGAAAAATTTGATCCACTGGGATTCAGATATACTGTATATGTGTCAGTGATTTCTTTATACTTATTAGTACCTCTTGCAACAAGCGACCAACAGCTTTTATTGTCTTTCTCCCTTATAGCCCTGACCATATTTCCCATTAGGAATACTGTAATAGTATTGTGCTTTTTTTCTTCTTTAACAAACAATTATATTCTCTTCTTGCCTGGTTTAAACCTTTAAATCAGTTCTTATCCTTATAGTTTTTGGCCTTTCTGATTATTGATCTTAAGTGGACTTTGTATTTCTTATACTCTAAGTCAAACCACCCATTCTTTCTCCTAGACAATTCCTGATTTGTAACTTCTTGATACAGCTTTCCTTTAATTATTTCAAAAAGGAGGAAGAATTTTTCCCAAAGAAGAATTGCACTTAGGTTTTCAATTGTTTACCTGTCCAATGCTATGCGAGTATCCCCAATTATATTTCCCATGTGTTCTGTGAGTTACAATCCCAGATGAATCTCTTATTCATCCTAATTTCATTAAATGGCACTACTGAACCTACTGTTGGACCTTTTCTGTAACCAAACCTTTTAAACATACAGGAAGATGATCACTCTCAGATCTTGCAGGAATTTGCTAACTACTCCAGACATTTATCTGTCCAGACCAAATAGCTAGGTCCAGCAGTGAGGTACCTGTTAATTTATAATAGGTGCGGTTTCCTTCTAGATCTCCTACCAGTCTACCATTTAGTGGGTATAAGTTAAATTATATTAAGATTTTAATCAAATCTAGTTCTGCTTTGTTCTGCCTCTGATCTGTAAGATCATAGGGAGCATGGCAGGAAGGGTGTTAGTGTACCCGCAAACTGAATTGTCTAGTAGACCATCAAAATTGCCAATTCTATCATTCAGATCACCAATTATTAAAATATATCTATTGGGAAAGTTAAATTTGATGTCCTGTAATAACAGTTTAAAATACTCACATGTACCATCTTGAAACAATGTAGAGCCTATCAGAGGGACATAGTTAACTACTGCGATTTTACATCCTTGTTTCTCAAAAAGAATAGAAATAAGATTAGCTGAAATGTAATGACTCTGAATATTTACAAATGAGCCTATCTTAATATAGGTGGCCAAACCACTTGAGCAAGGTAGCACACCACCACAACGACATTTTAACAGCGAACACCATCACAGTGACAAATCTCGCCAGGTCACTGTGGTGGTCCGCTGTATGTCAACACCACAACTCCTGGTGTTTCACCCCACTCTGAACCAACTCCAACTCAAATGGGGCAATGCTCCACAAAACACTTTCTGATGGAACACTGCCAACAGCCTGCATTGTTCCCGTTGATATTGGGAGTTTCAACAACAATGTTGTTGATATACTGATGTGGAATTCTTGAGCAACTTCCATATTTACTGTCTTTCAACTCAGGATGGTGAAACAACTCATACCCATTTAAAAGAATATTGCTGTCTTTATCGTGCTATGTCTCCTGGAGGCAAATCATGTCACCAGTGATCATGAACTATTTCCAGTCAGAGTCCATGAATTTGTGAACATACCCTGTTATGTTCCAAAAAGTAGAGAGCTTTCCCTGATTCCTATTTCATCTGCAACCTCACTATCCATGTCTTTGCTGTGTTGAGATTTGGCTTCAAAAGGGGAAAAGAGTCAGTCCCCATAGCCAGCCAAAGCCATGAATTTGTTTAACCGGGGCAACGGAGATGAAAGCTTACCATAACTAGACTCTATAGTAGAGGAAAACACAGGTGGATCAATTGTATTAAGGTTAACTAATCACATAAAGTCCTAAATTGTCCATAATGTCACATTTTTGTAAAATTTTATCAGCCACATTTCTGTTTTTAACTAATATGCCAATTTGACTTGTTCCCTTCTTCAGCCACTTAAATGCCATCTTTTTCCAAATTAATTTGCAAAACATTTCTAAAAAAAGTGATATAATGATCCAATCAGCCTATAATTGTTCTTTCTAGCTACCTGAGGAATACCAAAAAGACTGAGGCACACTGGATTCTTAGAATCCCCAGTATCAGAATACACTGTCTTGTTAAACTCACTTCTGTTAGGGAAAGAAATGAATATATCCTTGTTCTGAACAGAGGCACCAGTATTGCCATATTTGCCATATTTTCCCCCTCTGTCACCTGAACAGGTACCAGGGTGAAGACCCACTCTCCAATCGAAGACATATCTTGCTGCTGGAACTGCTGACTGCAATATGAGAAACTAAGGTAAGTGTGGTTCAATGTATTTCAATGAGGTTTTCAACCTTGATTCATAACTTGACATTTTTGTATATTTTTGCATATTGTGACCACAAATTTTGAACATGGCATTTTAGAGACTTCACCTCATGAAAAATGTCAGTGGATTTAATCAAATCCAGCCCAAAAGGGGATTTTGCGGTCACTTGGTGAAATCACCTTTCAGGCGGGATTTCAAAACTTTCACCAACCTTATTCATGAGGTGGGGTCATAAGAAGTGTATGCTGAAAATGCGGGGTCAAAATATGAAAAAATGACAAAGTAATGCGCATCCACTGAAATTTTGCTATGCTTCCTTGTACGTTTGGTAATTTTAAATATTTTGATCCCAGATTTTCAACATAGCCATTTTTATACCACTTCATGAACATGACTGCTGTCATTTTTCAAATCCTGGCTAAACTGTGGCCAGCCCGCCAATACAGCAGTAGAGTTACCACCTGTGACACCAATGACACAAGTTCAGGAATGAGCCTGGGCTGTTGGACAGCTGGCTGGGGATGAGAAAGATCTGGCTTCCCATGGACTGCTCTCCTTCCCTGGGGGTGGAGGGTTGCAGTTCCTGCTGCAATACCACCACCTGGGTGACCACAGGTGGAGGTACAGCAAAGAAGATTGTGTCAAGAGATGTGACATTGGCTAGGAGATGTGCACTTGTCACATTGGTCTCCCTGTGTGCATGCCAATATCACCAGGGGACTATGGGAACCAGGAACAAAAAAAAAAGCTCA
Source organism: Neoceratodus forsteri (assembly GCA_016271365.2). Classification (NCBI taxonomy): domain Eukaryota; kingdom Metazoa; phylum Chordata; order Ceratodontiformes; family Ceratodontidae; genus Neoceratodus; species Neoceratodus forsteri. The sequence goes on along the minus strand of CM057458.1, from coordinate 156,379,761 downwards.
GCCCTGATGCTGGCTTCTGGGGAGACCCCGGTAAATCTGGGGCAGGCCTCACCACCATCGTTCAGCTGCCTAATGATGTGCATGATTGGGGGATGTAGTCAGCCACTCCCTACCCCTGCCCAGAGAGTAAACCAAGGCTCTGTGGGGTTGGGCTATGGTGAGACAGGCAAAGGACCGCAGATGGCCTGGTGGCACCTCAGACAGGAGGACAAGCCCAGAGAATTAGGGGCAAAAAATGTCAATTAAAAACAAATCCTGGCAAAACTGTATTTTCACATCTGTGGCATGGAATGACGTTTTGGTGGTGAAGAATCATGTTTTGGAGGGGAATTTTAAATTTTCAGTACCAGGTTCATTTTTTTTTTGAGATTCAAAATATTTTATTGATTTTGTAATAAGAAACATAGTACAAGATAATGCACATGAGATTAGAACAGCCTTCAGAAAATGTAAAACAGTCTGTAACCCCTTTATCTGTCCCACCCTCCCCACTCTACCCCTCATCCCACCCCTGGAGTGTGCCAATTGCAAAGATGCATAGTCAGCAATGCAACATTAACAGTGACAATCTTGGAGAATTAGATGCATCACTTGGGCATGCTAAACTCCCTGGCTTCAGGAGGCGAGCTCCATATACTTGGGGACTTTAACCTGAACTGGCTCGCTGGGGCTAACTCCAAGCTCCGGGACAAGGTTACTACCCTAAATGTAGCTCAACTAATCTCTGAGCCCACTTGGCTCAATCACAAAACTTTGAATCGCACCCTTCTAAACTGGTCCCTCACTTCACACCCTCATAGGATCATAGCCTCAGGCCTCCTCCCAGATGCCCTCAGCAACCACCATGGAATCTACTCTGTGCGTAAAATCTTCAAACCAAAAGCTCACCCACCCAGAATCCTTATGACTTGATCCTTCAAATCACTGGACCTCACCTTCTTACTAAATGACTTGGTCAATTCTGACTGGTCACGCATCAGCCAATCAAACTCCTTAGATGAGGCCCTGGAGTTCTTTAAAGCCAAGTTCACTGCTGTCTGAGACTGTTACACCCCCTTCAGGTGAACCAGAGTCAGAGGTGCTCACCTCCCATGGATCTCAACTGAAATCCTTACCCTCCTCAGAACTAAGGACAAGGCCTGGAAATCCTTCAAGGCTTCCAGATCACCAGCTGACCTTCAGCAATATCGTACATTATATAATGCCAGTACTAGAAAAATCTGCCAAGCAAAAGCTAACTACTTCTAAGTCACATTCAATTCCACTTCCCATGACCCAGCCAAATTCTGGAAAGTGATAAAATCACTTCTCAGCCCTCCATCGCAGCCCCCCACTCCTACCCTGCAGGTAGGCGGTCTCAACATCACTGACCCCCCTGCAGTGGCCACACTGTTTAACTCCCACTTCACAAATAACAATGCCACTCTCCAGTCCTCACTTCACCTGGCACAGTGCACCACCCCTATCACCACAGTCAGAACCACACAATTAGCTCACCCCTTCTCCTTCCTGCAGGTCACCCCTGATGAGGTATATAATGCACTGTTTGCCCTTAATCCAAGGAATGGCAAATGCCCCACCGAGTTGGATTCCAAAATACTCCACCTCTTGGCCTCCACCATTGCCAAACCCCTGCCCTCCCTTTTTAACCTGTCGTTCTCCCTTGTTGAGGTACCCACGAATGGAAACATGCCACTGTAATCCCACTTCCTAAGGGTGGGGATGCCTCAAACCCAAGCAACTACAGACCAATCTCCCTTCTATCTATTCTGGCAAAACTACAAGAGCGTCTAGTACTCTCTTGCCTGTCACCCTTTCTGAATTCCTCCTTTTTCACCCCCTACTAGTCTGGCTTTAGGAAATCCCACTCCACCACTACCTCCCTTCTCAGGCTCACTGATTCCATCCTCATTGGGATGGAAGCTAGCCACATAATGGCTGCCATTTTCATCAATCTGGCAAAGGCATTTGACACTGTATCCCACTTACTCCTCCTGACCAAACTTGCCAACACTGGTCTCTCCAGCTGGACCATTAGTTGGTTCCCCTCATACCTTGCAGACAGGTCCCACTCCATCCGACTCAGTTCCTCCATCTTGGCCCCCCTCCCAGTCACCACATACTGCAAGGCTCTGTCCTTGTCCCACTCCTGTTCTCCATCTTTTTGAATGACCTGTCTTCTGCCTGCCCACACACCTTAATCCACATGTATGTGGACGACACTGTGCTGTATACATCTGGCCCCTCGGCCTCAGAGGTTATGACTAGATTGCAGCTGGACTTTTTTATGGTCCAGCACTGGCTTCACTCCAGTCAACTCCTCCTCAATGCCAAGTAAACAGTCTCAGTAACCTTTGGCACAAGGCAGAGACTTTCGAGGCTCCCCTACCCAATCACATTCCACACCCTGAATGGGACACCCCTGGAGGACTGTACCTCCTTCAGATGCTTCGGGGTCTGGCTGGACCAGCCCCTCAACTTTTCTGCCCATGTTGATGCTATAATCAAGAAGTTGCACCCCAGGCTTTGGGCACTTTACCACAACTAGAACTGCATCCCAGTTTCTGCCCGCAGGGCCATTGTGCAGAAAATGATCCTCCACATCTTCAACTACGGGACGTAGTCTACAGTGCTGGTCCCAAGTCCACCCTAGCCAGACTGGACCCTCTTTTCCATTCTTTCTGTCACTTTGTCCTGAATTGTCCATACTCCACACACCACTGTACCCTATACCAATCAACAAACCTCCCCTCTCTAGACAATTCAAGACTGTCCCACTGTGCTAAGCTCACAGCCAGGTACTGGTCCCAGCTGCTCCCCTCTTACCTCACCACTGCCCTTGTCAACCCCAGCACCCCTGCATACTCCCTCAGAAACACTGACTCTCGGTCCCTAGCTATCCCACATAGGGTCACTGCTGCTGGCCAGGTGGCTTTCAGCTACCGCCTACAAACATTCGTAATTTTTCTTCCCCCCCGCTCCTTAACTCCATGCTCCAATCTCATTTCTCCTCTACCTGCTCATGTGTCTAGACAGTTTATGGATCATAGAATGGCAGGGTTATGCATGCAAGCTGTGAATACATCACTGTATGTTCTACCTATCCGACTATATTATATGGTAACGCATCTAAACTATGCCTGTATCTATTATTTTCTCAATCCTTTTGTATTTTAAACTAGGACCTACTGTGCTAGTGGGTATTCCCATTATGTAATCACACTTGTATTATGACTGTCTTTCAACTATGTATTTATACCCCCTCCTCCCAGGATGCATCTGGAAATGAGCAGTAGCCTGCTCAGCATGCCTTCCTGGTTAAATGCTTAAATAAATAAATATAACCCAATTCACTAAGTTAGGTATAGAGCATATAGCTTGCCCCATTTTTTATCAAAAGACTTCAGGCTGTTACGAGAACTAGCAAGCAAGCGTTTAGTTCTAAAACATACTGAGAGTTTGTTCAGCAATTCAATGTATGATATAGCCAGTTGGTCCATCCTGTGTTTGCGCACTAGTTTTTTTAACCGCAATAGATATTATTGCCATGTGGAACCTAGCTCTTTGACTCTTATGTTGGAATACATATCCAGTCTACATATTTCAGCAGTGAAAAGTCCTTCTAGTCCCAACAAGGGATCTAACTTGGACTGTATTATTTGCCATATGAGAGCAACCTTTTCGCATTGCCAGAATATATGCACCAAGTTCCCTTCTAGTTTGCCACACCTGGAACAAGTGGAATCGGAAAGTATGCCCAGTTTGGCTAGAATGATGGGAGTATAGTACATATTGTTTAGGATATGATATTGGGTGAGCCTATGTCTGTCCCGGGTGTGATATTTATAAAGGTCCTTCTATATCTGAGCCCAATTAAGGGTTAAATCAGGTAGCAAGGAGTTCCAGACCTTGGAATCTGGGAGAGGTTCTGGGAAACTTTTTGTCAGAAGGTGGTCATGTAACATGGAAATACTGAGGGGTTGGAAGAGTAATCTTGCATATTCCAATATGGGCTTAGCTTACAAAATTTGAGGGGTGGCACCGAAAAGTCGAATTAGTAGATATCTCAATTGGAAGATCTTGAAAATGTGCACTGGATGTATATTGTATTTCAAGAGGAGCTCCAGAGAAGAAAGCAGTGATTCATGGGAGAAAAGGTCTTCCAAAAAAACACCTTGTAGTTAAGGAAGCCAGTTGGAGTAAAGATATATTTCACCTATCTTTATGTTATAATTTAGGAGAAGAGATTGCGCGAAATCATGCTTTAGGGAGATCTTAAAGTAAGCACAGCATTGAGAGAAAACCTTAAGTAAAGTGCCGGTCATCAAGTTTCACAGTAGAGCTGGTAGTGTTGATCCAAATAAATAGAAGATGGTGGAAGAATCTAGACTATGTGTTATCAAAAGATGGTTTTCCAGTTGAAGCCAAATGGGGGTATATTCATCTTCAATATTGAAAACCATCTACCAGATCTAGAGAAATGACTGGCTCAATAATATAAGAGAAAATTAGGAAGACGAAGACCCCCCATTCTTTGGGGAGACTAAGTTTAAGGAAAGAGCATCTAGGATCCTTGTTTAACCAGAGAAACCTAGAGATAATAGAGTGTATGTGTTGGAAAAAGGACAGAGGAAGTCAGACATTCAACATGTTTAAGGGATAGAAAAGCCGGGAAGAACATTCATTTTAATGATATTAATTCAGCTCCATAGAGATAAAGGAAGGGCTACTCATCTCTGAAGATCCTGTTGAACTGTATCCACCAGATCATCGAGATTTAACTTCTTGAATTTTATGGGGTCCTTAGATAGGCATATACCCAAATACTTAATTGAATGTGGAGACCACTTCATGCTGAAGTGATTGAACTCTGATTTATGGGTAAAACAATTCAAGGGAAAGATCTCTGTTTTTAGTGAGATTTAACTTATAATTAGAGAGGTGACCAAACTGGGCAATGACTTCCAGAGAGTGTTCAAGGGAGGATACAGGGTGTTCTAGGTGAAGAAGAATATCATCTGCATATACGGAAAGAGTTAAGGTTTGATTAAGCACTGAAATACCATGAATCAAAGGAGACAGTGTACTGTGGCAGACAGGGTCTAGATAGAGGTTGAAAAGAAAGGGTGATGGAGACAGCCTTGTCTAGTGCCGATGAAGAGGGAAAAATGGGAAGAGAAAATGCTGTTACAATATATTTTGGCTGAAGGTGAGGAGTAAACTGTTTGAATCCAATGGATGAAGATGGGGGGAAAACACATTTTCTTTAAAGTTTCCCAAAGAAACTTCCAGTCTACCCTGGCAAAAGTCTTTTTGGTGTCAAAGGAGATCAGTGCCATAGGAACCTGGGAGGTTTGAGCAGCTTGAAAAATGTGTTTGAGCGTTCTGAGGTGGTCAGCTGAGGATCAGCCCGGAACAAACCCAACTTGCTTGGGACTCAGTAAATGGGTCAAATTTTTTTTTTAACCTGTAATGAGAAAATATTAGTTAGAAATTTGATATCACAATTGAGGAGTGAGATCGGACGATAACTAGCTAGGTCAGTGTGGGGTTTATCTGGTTTGAGTAGCAGGACTATCATTGCCTCCAGTAATGTAGGGTCAAGGGACTCAGCTTTAAACATATACTTATATAGATTAAGCAGAAGGGTAGCTAACTCCTTGGAGAAGGCATTATAGAAATTGGAGGGAAACCTGTCAGGACCAGGTGCTTTGTCTAGGGGTAAGCCATTAATTGCTTCTTCAATCTCAACAAGAGTAATTGGGGACAACAGGGAGAACTGATGGTGGATTGGTAAACAAGAGAGGTCAAGGGACTCTAGATAGGCCTCTATAGCTTGGGACGATGGCGCAGAAGAACGTTTACCATAGAGCGTGCAATAGAAAGTTTCAAACACTTAGGCAATATCCCGGGGTGTACTCATGGTGGCGCCATCTGGAGCCAGAATAGAGGGAATTAGTCTGGAGCTTTCCAGCTTCCATAGCCAAAGGGCTAGCATTATGCACGCTTCCTCACCCTGGTCAAAGTAATTGGATTTAGTCTTTAGGATGGTAAACTCTGCTTTCTCTCGTAACAGATTGGCGTAATTGTTTCTAAGAGTTAACAATGTTCCCAGAGAGGCAGAGGAGGAAGTTGAGGATAGATAATTTTCTGCCGCTCTAATTTGATTTAGGAGAGATAGAGCCTTAGCTTCCCTTAGCCATTTTCTCCTAGATGCAAGCTTAATAAATTCATCTCGAAGATAACATTTCAGTTCACACCATACAAGATCTTCTTTATGTACGGAGTCCTTGTTAAGATCAATGAAAGTTTGGATAAGTGATTTTATATGAGAGACAGTAGTAATGTCTTTTAATAATTGTGTGTTCAGTCTCCAAACTGTGTCTCTCTGAAGGTCTGGGGATATGACCAGCCAAGCCACTGAGTGGTCGGATAGAACACTAGGTTCAATTCCGGCTTGGCAGAGGCCAGCCATAAGGGGAAGACTAATTAATACATAGTCCAGTCTGGACCAGGATTAGTGGATACTGGAATAGAAGGAGAAAAGACAAGGAGAAGGATTAAGGAGCCACCATGGATCGCATAGTCCAAGCATATCAGTGAACTCATTCAAGGCTTTTTGGGAAAGGGAAAGAGGTTTTTATGGTAAATAAGATCTGTCAAGATCTTCAGTTGGTGATATGTTCCAATCCCCTCTCAGAATCAGGGAAGCAGGCAAGAGGTTCACAATCTGATTGGCTAAGTCCATTAGAAACCTTGTGTCTCCACCCACAGGGCCATATATAGAGCCTAAAACCACCTTGGTATTATTAAGAAACCCTTTAATTAAGATACACCTGCCATTTGGGTCCACAACGCTTGATTCCACCTGGAACGATAACTTCCCTTTAATTAGAATGGTGACTCCTCGACTCGATGATGAGTCACCTGCTGCATAAAATTGAAAGATACCTTGCCGGCATAGCCAGACCATTTCACTTGCTAACAGATGGGTTTCTTGGAGTAAGACTACATCTGCATTAAGTAGGGCACAATGTTTTAGAACCTGATACCTTTTCCGTGGGTCTCTAACTCCCCGAACATTCCACGTGATAATTTTTAATAAATTGTTAGCCATTATCAACATGAGGTAAGAACTGCCAAGTATGGTTAATAAACAAAAAACAATACCCCGTGAAAAACACTCCAACCCTCCCCCAACCCTTCCTCCCTAATATAATGATCATAATGACACAAAGAAACATCAGCTTAAGATTGACTGTAACAAAGTCTGAAATCTGAATATTACCTGTCTCCCACTCCTTAACACTAAGTTCTGATATTGAAAGAAAAAAGGAAAATGATCTGTGAGTGGGAATCCTACCCAACCCCCCCCCCAAAAAAAAAATCCCAAGCAACTATTTACATAAGGCCTCCACTCTGCAAACAATCTAGGTTTTAACTGTACCTTAAAACTTTTCAGAGGCCCTTCCCATTTGGCTAAGTCACTCTATGATACAGACTGGAGTGTTGGAAGTATGAAATTAAGTGGTGTCCAATATTCTGAGGATGGAAAATATAAAATTGGGTACCAAGCTCCAACAGATAGGAAACTGCAGAAAAGAGTGAAGCCATCCCTCCCATGAACTTGTACGCTATGCAGCTCTACCTTGAGCCTGCGCCATCTGGAGGCCCCTCCTCACACCTACCACCACCCCACGATTACCACCTCGCTGTTGTTTGCTCATTTATTCATCGAGTTGTGATCTGACTTGGTATATTTTAAGGGGCCAAAGAGGGGTGCTCTTAAGGTATTTTCCCCAACATGAAATTAAAAGGAAAATGGGGTTCCCATTGATCTGGTTTAGTACAGCGGCTTCCCTGTGAGCTAGGTGCTAATGGCGATTTTGTGTCATCGCCTGGTCATCATTATCATTGGTCACCCTAATAAATTGAGATTTTCAAGGTATGGGGTGTAAAGGAGAATAGGAGACCTTAGGAACCCCCCCTCTGGTTACTAGTAAGACAATATTGAGGAGGACCCCACCGAGTTATTCACCATTAGCAGAGTTACAAATACCCCCTTCACAAGTGAGCTAAACAAATTGATATATGCAATTGAGCAGTTTAAAAATAAATAGCAGCAGATAAGCGCCATACTTGCAGGAGTTGAAAAACCAATTTGTCCGGTAGTGCGAATCAAGGGAAACACCCGGGGGGGGGAGGGGGGACATAGGTGTGAGACCCCTAAAATTACCTGTAACTGGGACTGCAATCTAACTATTGCTAGTGGTGCATTAAGTGGCTTACCTCAACCAGGGATCCCATTATTTAACTATGAAAGAAGGCTGAACAACAACAGTCAGGTAAATTATGAAAAATAAACATTTATACATCGACAGTTAGGAGAAAGAGCCTCCTGTAGCAGTAAATAACGAAATGTATCTGCCAATTATTCAGCCAGCTTTGAATAGGTCGGGCAGTTTGTTGGTGAGATCAGTAGTCGCTTGGCTTGGTGATTCATAAGAGACCCAGGTGCCATCTATGGAAGCTTGCAGTTTCTCTGGATATAACATCTTAAAGGGGATAGCTGCTGTGATCAGTTTGCTGACTGTAGGGTGGAAAGCTGAGCATTTCTGGCAGATTTCAAAAGGCAGATCTTGTGTAATTCATAGTTTAGAGCCCTCCCAGATGATTGATTGTAGCTCTTTGACGCTCGAGAGGACGGTTGTTTTTCTATGAAGCTGAGAAATTTAAGAATGATTGGTCGGGGGGGGGGGGCCCCTGGCTGAGGTCTTGGTCTAAGGGAGCGGTGAGCCCATTCAATTTGATAGGAAGGATTGAGTGGAGAGGGGCCCATGATTTTCTGCAGGAACTTCTGTACAAAGGCGATGGTGTTAAGCCCTTCCTCAGCCTCCGGTAGCCCCATTATCAAAATGTTATTTCTTCTGCTTTTCCCCTCAAGCTCCTCAGTTTTCAGCTGTAATCTGTGGATTTGTTGGCTAAGCTGTACGACTTCTGGATTGATTTTCTCTCTCCAAGTCTCCAAGGATGATGAGTGGGCCTCAGAGTTGCTTACTATCCTTGTGAGATCAGTAGGTCCCCTCTGATAGTTTTAATCTCTGCCGAAGTATCAGAAACAGCTTCCCTGAATGGCATGAGTTCTTGCAGAAAATGATCCTCTGTCAGGGCTATCGCGGGTGGAGTTGCAGAACCCGGTTTATTAATCATCGTTCCCTGATCCCTTGGTTTTTTAGGCATCTTCTCCGGGGTGGTAGGCAGTGTGTGTTTGATTGGGGCCTGCCTCATATCAGCATCCATCACGGCAGATTAAGCCAAATGCGATGCAGTTCTTTGGATTAAAATCAGTCGCTGAAGGCAGGAAATAATTTTTTAAAGAAATTATCTTGAGAAAATTCACCCGATAAAGCTGTTAAAAGTGGTGGTAGGAGGTGGCAGGCAGGAGCTCCAGACTAGTGCTGCAACTAGGTTCCTGCATCACGTGATCTCCCAGTACCAGGTTCATGAGGTGGGGTAGTAAGAAGGCTATGCTGATAATTTGATTTCTGTTTTTCTTCCCTGAGGGCCCTGCACTTCCACAGTAACATACAAAAAAAGCATCTATGGAGGAATGGGAGTGCAGCCCAGTTGGCCCTTCTCTCTCATAGGCAAATAAGGATACTATTACTCTATGTCAAAAGCTTTATATGGATATGAGTGCAGGGCCCCTATGCTCCCACAGGCAAATAAGGATCTGATTATACTATCTCAAAAAGTAAGGACATTATTTGAAGAAAAACTGCCTTAATACAACATTTAGGGTTTAGACTAAAGAAAAAGTAGAAATGTGGTTTTAGGGTTTCAACTTATATCTCACCTCTAAACAATCAGGGTTGCAGTTTTCCTTAGTGGTCAACCTAAAGCTCACCCATTTAAAAGCTCACCCCATTAGGTGTGTGTGTGTTTCTGGAGTGTATAAAATGGGGTGAGATTTGGGGTTGACAACCCAAGGAAGACTGCACTCCTGATTTGTTTTAGGGTGGTGGGTGGGATTTTAGGTTGGAAACCCTAAAACCACATTTCCTACTTTTTTCACTTTAGCCTGAACCCAAAATATTGCATTAACACAGTTTTTGTAAAGAATATATATATATATATATATATATATATATATATATATATATAACACACACACACACACACACATATATCAATATCTGTGTATTGTATGAAGGCATGTATATATGTGAGTATATGTATGCATGTAAGTATGCATGTATGTATGTATGCACGTATGTACAGGATGTATGCCTGTATGCATGCATGTATTTATTATTGTGTCCAGCTCCCACCCTGCAGACTGAAAGTGTTTTACTGCTGTTATTTTTTTAATGTGTTGTTAACTTATAGAGGAGACCATATTATTTTCTAAAAGTAGCCCTACTGTAGTTGGGTGGAAGTAACCGTTGTGCTGTGTTGCAGAAAAAGAGATGTGCAAGAACAGGGGGGCACAATTTGAAGATGGGAGGACAGCTCAGAGGTAATGTGAGGAAGTATTTCTTCACAGAGAGGGTTGTAGATGCATGGAACGGCCTTCCTGAGGAGGTTGTACAGTCAAAAACAGTGGGGGAATTCAAGAATGCATGGGACAGACATAAGGCAATTCTAGTGGGGGAGTAGGAGGAAGTAGGTTGTTGGTTAACTAGGATCTTCAGCTTATCTGCTAGATAGGGAAATGGGCAGACTAGGTGGGCCAAGCGGTCCTTATCTGCTGTCAGATTCTATGTTTCTATGTAACCAGTACTACCTCAGGAGTTTATTGCTGTCATTATACTGTTGTGGGACTATAGAATACTGTACATGAGTAATTCCTCCTCTTAGTATGTTATTGTAAAGCCACTACTGTCCATGGGCCCTTTGTATATCTCTAGGTCCACTAATCAGATCCAGACCTATACCCCTATTTCCTCTCTATCTGGGTCAGGGCTCTGCTCCCCTTAGCCTCCCTCTCTATTTATTTATTATTTATTTAGATTTTGGTAACCAGGTAAGCCCACTGAGACCAGAGATCCCTTTTTCAGGGGCGAACCGGGATTAGTTACATTGAATACATATATAGGTGTAAAATACAGCACTATTGAGTGAATACATATTTAGTTACAATGAATACATGCATAGACATTGGGGTAACAGTAGATTAACAGCTGATACAATGTTGGAGAGTAGGTATCAAAGGTTGGGCACAGGGACAGCAGGAATCATAAGGTTAGGCAGGTATTAAGACAGGAATAGAATACTTTTATTAAGCCAGGCATATGTTCCCCTAGCCCCCCCTTCAGAACTACACCTATGCTCCCCTATCCTCCCTATCTGGGTCAGCCTATACTCCCCTTGGCCTCCCTCTCTGAGCTTGGACTGTGCTTACCAAGCCTCCCTTCAGGGTCAGGCCCATGCTCCCCTTGCCTCACCATCTGCGTCAGACCTACACTCCCCTTAGACCCCTTGGTATTCCACTGTTAGGCTCATCCACCATGCTGCTCCCTACTCTAATTTTCCTCCCACTCCTCATCTCCCTCTCCTCCCTACCCTATCTAAAGCCCACTTTTTCACCTCTCCCTCTCACCCACATCCTCTCCTACCCTCCCTTCTGTCTCCCTCCCTTTCCTTCCCAATTGCCCCTGACATTCTGTATGCTGCCTCCTTCCCATTTCCTGGCTCCACCTTGAAGAACTCTGGTGCCTCATGTCCCCTACCTCTGCTGTTCCCTCCCAGTCCTCCCCCACCAACCAGCATACTGACTGCATGAAGACCTTTAAGTTCATTGTATTCCTGCTACTTATGGAAGCAGGAGACATCAAACTCAATTCTAGCCCCATCCTCTCCACACCAATGCAGCTTCCCAAAGGACTGCAGATCACCCACCTAAACATGTGTTGTCTCCTCCCAAAGTTGAACCAGTTGCAACCCATTATAGCTAACCTTCAGCTAGATATCCTAGTCATCTGGAAGTCCTCGATCTCCCATAAGAGTTAAGATTCTTCTGTGGTCCTCTTGGGATATGCCATAGCTAGGCAGGATCAACCAAGTTGGGAGGATGGAGTAGCTATCTACCTCTCCTCTAGCATCCAGTTTGAGCCTGTGCTGTTGTTCCTTTCCCCCTTCACCTATGAGATGCTTCTTATCAAACTCTTCTTCCCCTTCTCAGCTCCCAGTTTTGTTGCAGGGGTCTACTGCTGCCTTGGTTTATCCCCTGCATCAGTCTCTGAATTCTTCACGTCCATATGGTCCCACTCTTTCTCTGGTGAGTTGTTTATCCTTGGTAATTGTAACAGTAATTTGCTGTCCCCCAGGGTTCATAAACTTTGTCAAAATGTTAAATCCCTCCAAATTTCCCCCAAAATGTCAAACCCCACCCTTTTAAATTTCAAATTCCTAAACCACTGCCTTTTGGACTGGGTGTTCTCCACCCGACCCCACCATACTCTGAATGCAGGCATTCTTCCAGACACCATCAGTTACCATCATTTTGTCTACAATGTGTACAAGATCCATCTCCCTAAATCCCCCCTAAAATCATCCTCCTTTGGTCCTTCAGGTTGCTGCACTTGTCTTCCCTCCATGCCAAACTGTCAGTCTATGACTGGTCCCACATTAATAAAGCCAATGATATCAATGCTGCCCTACAATCCTTCCAGTCTAAATGTATGCATGTTTGGGACCCCATGCCCTTCCTCTCAGGAAAACCAGGGTCAGGGGCTTTCTTCTTCCCTGGATCTCTGCCTAGCAGTTGGCTTGCCTTTGTGCCAGAGACTCAGCCTGACAATCATATATGATCACCTGCTCCCTTACTGCCTTGTTTAAACTATCAGACTATTTGCAATGCCTGCACCAAAATCACTAGGCTTGCAAAATCTGATTACTTTGCATCCACCCTCCCATTACTCTCCCGACCCAGTCTTAACCCCCATCCACCCTCAAGACTTGCAACTCCCACATCACTGATCCTGCTACTGTGGCATCTTTCAACTCCTTTTTCACCACCTATGCCCTTTCCCTCCTCCCCACTTCCACTCCCCCTACCTACTCCCTTACACTCTTTTACTTTCTCTCCTACCACTCCTTCTGCCTATCTCAAGGGCCTTCTAGCTCTCAACCCCCATACATTTCTAAGTCCTGACAGACTTGACCAAGCTTCTACACCTCTCTGCTTCTGCTATTGCTGTCCTTACTACCTACCTCCTCAACCTCTCTTTCTCCTTAATCTCTGTACCCAACACCTGGAAACCTGCTACTGTTATCCCCCTCCCCAAAGGGGGTGATCTCTCATCTCCTGGTAACTATTGCCCTGTCTGTCTCCTCCCACTCTGGCTAAGCTCCAGGAACACCTTGCCCTCTTGCAGCTCTCCCCCTTTCCTTGACTCCTCTTTCTTCTTTACTTCCTTCTAGTCTGGTTTTAGGAAATCCCACCTATGTCCTCTGGCTGACTGACTCCATCTAGTTGGGTATAAACCAGGTCATGTTCACTTCCACCATCTTTGTTGACTTGGCCAGTGCTTTTTACAGTGTGTCCCAGCCCCTGCTCCTGGGCATGCTTAAGGCAGCAGAGTTCTGCCTATACAATCAGCTTGTTCTACTCCTACCTTGAGGGCAGGTCTCAAGCTGTTTGTATTGGAGACTCCCAATCACCCCCACACCTTATCACTCCCCATTTGCTCAGGAGTCCCCCAAGGATCAGGTTTGGGCTCTGTACTCTTTTCCATATTTCTAAATGACCTTTCTGCTGCCTGTTCCTCTGCATCCATTTACATGTACACAGATGACATTGTGCTGTATGCTTCTGACTCCTGTGCTGCTGACCTTGCTGTTCAACTCCAACAGGACTTTGACAGCATCCAGTGCTGGTTCTGATCCAACCAGCTGTTTCTCAATGTCAAGAAAGTGGTCTCTATGACATTTGGATCACTACAGAAGCTTGCCAGGCTTGTCTGTTTGCCTTCCTTCTATACCCTTGATGGTACTGTGATTGAGGGTGTCACTTCCTTCAAGTCTAATTTCTCCGCAGTTTCAAGATTTAGAGAAAAATGCAACATGGTTATGTGCACCAGACTTTAAGTTACCTATAGGTGGGCAAACAATTTGCCAACATTTAGATTTTAGTTTAATATAATTCTGAAAGAATTCATTGAAATGTTGCAACATTTTACAATTTAGTGGGTTATACAGTACTACATTTGTACATATTTGCAGTTTCAGATTTCTCGCTCCAAAGGTGCCTGAGTTATATGCAGCTTTCATGAAATTTCCCACAAAAAATAAAATGACAGACTTTGAGCCGCTATCATTTTGAGAAGATGTAGCCTAGTATGATATTTGGCACTCCATTCGAACTCCTCTCAACAAGTAATCATGCCAAATCTCAGATCTCTAGCTCAATACAAGGCTGAGTTGTGACCAAATAAATAAATTTCAAAAATGCTACCGAATTTCGTCAAATTGTAAATTTCTGTTATTTTGGTCTAGTTTTCAAAATACATATCCAAATGATACCAGAGTTGGCAGGTGTACAGATACGTATGGCTTTCATGAATGTACCAACTATCAGATTCCTAGATTGAAAGGGAGTAAGTTGTGGGTGGCCAGACATTTAATCAAACCTTAATTTTCAGTTATTTCCATCTAATTTTAAAAGTTCTAATCCAAATTTCTGCACAATGTCAGGATTTAGAAAAACATGCAATATGGGTTTGTGCACCATATTTTAAGTATCAAGCTTTGAAGGAGGCTGTGCCATAGGTAGCCAAACAATTTGCCAGCATTTTTCAGTTATTTTAGTATCATTTTGTAATTATTCATCTACCTGTTATACACGTTTGCAGGTATAAGGGTTATTACTACATTTATTCATGTACCTAGGTTCAGATTGTTAGCTCCAAAGGTGCCAGGGCCCAATTCTGAAATGATGGCACAGGGTTTGCACAAGCCCTGCATTAAACTCTGCAGCTGTGCTGCACACATTACTGCACCTTGTGGCTGACTCTTAATGGTTGTGAGCATTTGTGGCACTTTACCCACTTTACGGTGGCTTGTGCCAAATTTGTACCACAAACTCCATAAAAAGATCCATGAACTTAGACCAGCAAAAGCTGGTTTAACTCATGCCATGCAGTACACGGGTTCGAGAATCCCAATAACCAGCCAGGGACTGTAATATTATGTAAGAGCCTCTTTATTTATTTATTTAGTTTTTGTTGACCAGATAAGTGCACTAGACAAATCCTGCCTATTTTCAGGCACGACCCGGAGGAGGGGGATACAGATGAATGCCAATTGACCTTGAACCAGATTAAGCTGTCGATGGTATTTTTAGTTAATGAGGGAAATTTGTCCGGGACACTAGGGAAATTCCCCTACTCTTTTCGAGAAGTGCCGTGGGATCTTTAACATCCACCTGAACTACCACCAATCCAGGCAGATGGGTCCTCGGTTTACCGTCTCATCCGAAAGATGGCACCTCAGAAATGCAGCACCCCTCTCGTGCTGCACTACAGTCTCAGTACTGGGATATTAACCCAAGTGTCAGATGTGGGAACTGAACCCACAGCACTCTGATCTCCCAGCCTCAGATGCGGGTGTGCTACCTTCTGAGCCACTGACACTGTTAGATGACACTGTCACCAAATACTGAGTACTAGGTTTACACTATAATGGTATGTAGTAAGTTCTTGTGGAATGCATTCTTCTTGTTAGATTCTAGAGTGTTCTGTGGAATACTCTGTTGAATTAAGACCTGTATGAGTTTCTCTTTTGATCAGAGCAGTTTACTTAATAAAGAATTTCTGCCTTCGGTTTTTCTAAGAAATTACTAAACAAAAGTAAAACAGTACAGGGACTGCAACAAGCAAAATGCATCATGTGTTCAGTGCACCTGTGGCTTACAGCAGACCAATTCATTTGAGAAACAGGTCCCCTGAAGTACATGTAGATAAAAATGTTAATGACATTTCCCACAAAAACAAAATGACAGATTTTGAGTGCCTATAATTTTGAGATGATGCATCCTAATGTCAAGATATTTGGCACAGTTAGAGAACCTATTAATATGTAATCAGACCAAATTGCAGATCTCTAGCTCAGTGAACAGCTGAGTTGTGACCATAATAATACATTCCAAAAATTCCATGAAATTCCACAAATTTGGAACTTTGCCATTCCACACAGCTCTACTTTGTTTATGAAAGCATAATGCTCACCATGACAGCCGAATGTGATGTCATAAACAGCAATTGTGAGGTCAGTTAAGGACATCAGATGCTTTTTCAAAGAGATATTGGAAAACTTCTGTAGAATAATAAAAGGAGAAAAAAAATAGAAAAAACACTAAGGTTAAGCATTATTGTTGTAAATGTAATAGTTTTAAGCATTTGTTTAGTTTAGTAGTTACTTTATGGCCCACTTATTCTTAACACAGTAGCATCTGTGCAGACTAAGGTGTTTTAAAATTGCATGGCAGGTATCTGTGCCTTAATAGAAATGTTTTTAGTGACTTTGATACAGTACCTTTGAAATTCCAAGTTATTTCCTTGTTTCAGGCCACAGTCTTATGTAGTTACATAAGAATGTTGGCCTGCTGTTCACCCTTTAATTCCAAAAAAATTGAAACATTGCTATCAAAACAGAAGTGGCTGAGGCCAGTTGATCCAGTACATTCTCAAATGTGAAAGGATTGTTTTTTTCTTAGAAGAGGAAGCAGCATCTCAGACACTGATGTACATAAAGGTAGAGGGAAGCATATCAAAGCCAAGGTGAGGTGAATGACACAGATTGTGCAGTCATGAAAGTTTCTGTTGTCAGGAAAAAATTAAAAGTTACTTGTAACCGTTTCTGCTTAGGTAAATACACTAAAATTTGGGACACACTTTTGCGTATAGCCTGCACATGATACCCTGGAATGGAACTGGGCAGATATATTTCTGCATGTGAAGTTTCACAAAGGAACTATTTTCTGTATTTTTGGAACTTCATGAAGATGTGTAAGAGGATAATGAAAGCTTCACTTAGCATAAACTACCTTTTGTCATGGAAAAAATGCCTTGCCGTAGTATTTATACACAATATACAAGGAAAAATGTGTTCATGGGGAAGAAAATCATGTTGCAGGAAACATTTTCTGAGACTTGTGATGCACTTTTTGTGTTGCTTGCATGCATGAGCAAGAAACACATTGCATCAGGCTTCCTTGACAAGCAGGTTGTGGAGGCACGGCAGTGTTGTGCCGAATGGCAGCAGCCTGTTATGGGGCTGGTCTCTGCCTCGGCCAATAGAGGAGCATGCTGTTGATGAGAGCACTTAATGAACAGGCCACTGTTATCAAAGAAACTGAGCCACTGCAATCAGGGAGCGCCCCTTCACTATGCAATCAGCTGTTTTTGCTGCTGGGCATCCCTGCCTGCAGCAGCCAATTACACAGCTGCATTGTGTGGTGTTCCCATGGTGGTGGCTTCTCTATCGGCCTCTCACAGTCTCCATGAAGCCGACAGAAAGCCACCACCCACCATTGTGTGCCATTCTGGTGAAATATTTGAATAAATAAATAAAAGCCAATGGGGGATGCCCAATCCCCCTGTCGGCATGATCCACTCCCCAGTTCATTTGCTGATGGGGTAGCCCTATACCTGTTGGCATGATGCACCTCCCCATTTGTTGTGTGACAAGGTGGGTGCCCAGTCCCCCTTGGCTAATGCACACACCCCCAAAGCACAAGCACAGTGTATGGCCAATGGGGGTGCCAAATCCCCATTGGCTCCAGCACCCCCCAAAAAAAGAAGCACCTAGGTGTGCCAGCATGCTGGGAGCCCACCCCAGCATGCAAAAAAGCATCCCACATCATCTGTGTATTTTTAAAACCTGTAAAAACAGAAGATGGTCCCTCGATGTCTTTCATACCCCTCCCCCAACCCGCATCCACCCACTGCGCACCCACCTCTCCACACCTCCCCCATACTTACCTCCAGAGCCCAGTGCAGTGATCTTTGGTGGACTGGCAACACGTCTGCAGTCTTCAAAGTCGACTGCAAACTGAAGAAATGCCGGTAAGCTGTATCATAGCATAAATAGGTTTTTTTCAACTTAGGTGGATATCTCGGCCATTTTTTGGAAATCTTTTCACCAAATTTTCAACATGGAGTTCTTGAGAACCCACCTCATGAACTCAGTCACTGTCATTTTGTAATTTGGTCCCAAAAGGTGATTTCATGGTCACTGTGCAGCTCCACCTTTCGGGACTGATTAATTGAAACAACAGTGTCACAGTTCATAAGGTAGGCCCCCAAAAATTCAATGTTGAAAATTTGGTGAAACAATTCCCCCAAATGACTGTTTTACAAGCATGCATTGTGCAGTACCTACGCACTCTTGTAACTTTGAGAATTTTTAATATTTTCACTCCAGATTTTCAAACTTGTCATTTTACCACACCTCCCTATTAACAGTACAGCTGTCATTTTTTACATCTCGCTGAAATGTGTTTTCACACATGTAGCACACAATGGTGTGGTCAGTGTGCGAAATCAATGTTTGGGACAGATTAAGAAAATCACAGTGACATTGTTTATGTGCAGATGTCTTAAAATGCCTATGTTGACAATTTGGTGTCAAAAGTCCATAAAATGACTGTGTTACGAGTGTGCATTGTGCAGTTTCCATGCACCCGCGTAACTTCTCGAATTTGTAAAATTTTCACTCCAGATTTTGAACACTGGCATTTTTCTACACCTCCTTATGAACAGTACAGCCGTCATTTTTCACATCCTGGCTGAAATGTGTTTTTGCACTTCCAGCTAGAATAGCACGGTCGCTGGGAAATCAGTGTTTGGGACAGATTAAGAAAATCACAGTGACACTGTTCATAAGTGGAGGCCACAAAATGCCTATGTTTGAAAATCTGGTGTAAAAAATTCCCAAAATAATTACGGGTGTGCATTGTGCAGTTTCTACACACACTTGTGACTTCACCAGTTTTTTTTATAATTTTTCATCTCCAGATTTTCAGCGTTACCATTTTTTTACACCTCCGCATGAACAGTACAGCTGTCGTTTTTCACATCCTATTTGAAATGTGTTTTTGAAGATTACACAATGGGGGGAAGGTAGTAACAACAACAAAAAAGTAAAGGGACCTGGGGGTAATCATATCAGGTGACCTTAAGGTTAGCAAGCAATGTGAGAAGGCAGTAGGAATGGCTGGGAGTATACTGGGATACATAGGGAGAGGCATCACCAGCAGAAAACAGGAAGTTGTTATCCCTCTGTACAGACAGTTGGTGAGACCCCATCTGGAGTTCTGCGTCCAGTTCTGGAGAACCCATCTCCGCAAGGACATAGACAGGATAGAGGCAGTCCAGAGGATGGCAACTAAAATGGTGCCGGGTCTGCAAGAGAAGCCATATGAGGAGAGACTAAAGGAGCTTAATATGTATACCCTCGAGGAAAGAAGGGAGGGGAGGACATGATAGAAACTTTCAAGTACCTCAGTGGAATCAACAAAGTCCAAGAGGGTAGCATCTTTCAGAAAAGATACGCAGGAACAAGGGGACACAATTTAAAGATGGGGGGGGTTCAAGGGCAATGTGAGGAAGCATTTTTTCACAGAAAGGGTAGTGGATGCATGAAACAGCCTTTCTGAGGAGGTTGTGGGGTCTAAAACTGTGGGAGAATTCAAGAATGCATGGGACAGACATAAGGCAATTCTTGTGGGGGTAGGAAGAAATAGGCTGTTGGTTAACTAGGATCTGCAACCTATCCTGTAGGTAGAGAAATGGGCAGACTAGATGGGCCAAGCAGTCCTTATCTGCTGTCAAAGTCTATGTTTCTATGTTTGCACCTGTGGCGCCAAATGGCACAGTCTTTGTGCAAAATCACTTTTCAGTTAACAAACTGATAGTGTCACTTTTCATGCGGTGGGGTTACAAAAAGCTCATGTTGAAAACTTGGAGTAAAAATACCAAGAAACACCCAGGGCATTAGGGTTTTCTATCATAATGCCCTACCCTAAAGGGACTGACAGACGTCAGGGGTGTGACTTGGGATTGTCGACAGTAATGCTCATGCCATTTCACCCCCCCCACCCTTCAACCAGTGACAGGCAGCGAGGTGCGCCTTAGACTCTTTGGCCCCAGAGTCCACCCCATTCTCCTACACTGCACCCATTTTAGCATATTTCCTTATGGAATGAGGTGAGTGTAAAGCCCGAACACCCAAGGCACACCTCAACACTTGTCAGTGTCTGCAGGGTAGGGTGAGGTGAAATGTGACCGTTATGAGCGATGACCCAAAGGCACACCTCAATGCCTGTCCATCTGTGCAGGGTGGGGGTGGGGGTGGAGTTGGCATCAGTTCAATACTTCACTGCCATTCCTATACTGCATCTGTCTAACTCCTGCACTTCCACTGCTAATGCCAGCAAGCAACTATTCAGCATTGACAAATGCTTGTGTAGTGAGCTTTGGCCCATAAGAGGCTCACAGGTGACCAGTGGGAAGCTCATTAATTAGGAACAAGCTGCATCTCTCCTGTCTGCAATGCAGTGTTAAGGGTTCAGCAAGCTCCGCCCTGGATCATGTACAAAGACTTTATCACATTTCTTACGAGTCTTTTTAAAATGTATTTTATCTGTTTACAGGAGTGCACCTGATTTGAAGCCAAAATCAAAGGCAAATAGTTATAGTAGCAGAGCCCCACACATATACACACTCCTCGAAAAGCTGCTTAAAAGCCTGCAATTCATTCAGATCAATTCTATTTTCTTACTTAGTTGGGGTTCAATGCCAACAACTGCAAAATCCTAGGGCATAGGAACCCCGATGCTGAGTATAGGATGGGGGAGGTACTGATACTCACTAGACATGAAAGGGTCCTTGAGGTTATTATATAAGATGATCTCAAGGTGGCTGTACAGTGTGACAAGGCTATAAGCAGGGCAAATTGGATTCTGGGGTGCAAAAAGAGTGGCATCTCCAGGAGGAGGAGGAATGTTGTGCTGCCATTGTATCATTCCCTGATATACCCCCAGCTGGAGTACTGTGTCCAGTTTTAGAGTCCACACTTCAGAAAGAACATAAGGTGGAGGTTTTCCAGAGGAGGGCAACTAAAATGGTTGAGGATTTTCACAGGAATCCCTACAAGGAAAGGCTGAAGAATCTCAACATGTATGCTTTAGAAGAGAGGAGGGCGAGAGGTGACATGATCAAGACCTACAAAGTACCTCACAGGGGTAAACAGGGTAACAGGGTACAGTTTTAGAGGTTTCTTCAAATAAAGATGAGCACCCAAACCAAGGGGCAGACAATGAAGCTGGGGGGGGTTCAGGATAGATGTGTAGAAATATTTATTTACTGAAAGGGCAGTAGACACCTTGAACAGACTGCCAGGAGAAGTGGGTAGAGGCTAAAATGGTAGGGGGCATGAAGCATGAATGGAATAAATACAGGGGTATATTAGAAAAAGGGGAAGGAGGGGGTCAATGGAGATCAATAGGGCTATGGAGATGGAGTAGGCTCAAGTTCATTGCAGGAAAAATCCATTGCGCATGCTCATTCACATGGAGGTCCTGATGGACGCAGACAGAATGAGACATACAGTAACATATACAGGCAGGAGTTACAAGTAGGTAGAGAACACTTGGGCAGACTGGGTGGACTGAGCGGTCCTTTTCTGCTGACAAATTCTATGTTTCTAAGGCATCATGTGTTCATTCAGGTGCAGTGTTTATTTAAAGTTGGGCCTACCATACATCCAGAAGTAAGGATCAGTAAATTACCAAATTAGATGCAGCTCACTTACAGTGAAATAAACAGAACCCCAGTGCTTTGAGAAGCCTTTACTCTTCACAAGGCTGCTTAAAGAGCTGGGGTTCTATTTGCAGTGTTCACACCGGTATGCTGATCTTAAAATCAACACCGCATCTGAAAGAGTACTTGATTCTTGCTCACTCCATTTCTTTCCCACTTTGAAAGCTGCTTGTCCTGAGTTAGTTTTGGGCTGGCAGCACCTAGCCTGTGTTTGGAAGATGACCAATAAGTGGCACTGAAAGACGTCAGACTTCACAGACTGTGAAGGTAGCTGCTCACACACCATCTTGGCAAGAAGGCTGAAGCTGTGGCCACTGATGACTGTTAAGGTGTGGGGATGGGGGGACCAAAAGGGACAGACATATGGAGATAAAATCATAATAAAAATTGTGAGACCTTCACTAGCTTTCCAAAATGCTTACCAGTAAAAGAACACTCTATGAAATTTTTCAAATGTCAACACAATCTGGTGAGCTCTCTGTCTGCTGTCTGACACCAGGCATCAACCAGCATAAAATTGCCTGAAGAAGGCAGTGTGGTCATGTGGTTACTGAAATACTGGAGAGTACAGATTTATAAGAACAAAAGAATATCACACAGAAGCTGGCATATGTGTCTATAGTAGCTGTCTCCTACTTCTCAGTAGTTATATTTATACCCTTGAGGTACTTGAATGTTTCTATCATATCCCTCTTCCCCTCCTCTCTTCCAATGAGTACATATTGAGGTTCCTTAATTTCTCCTTATAAGTCTTGTGTTGCAAGCTCTGTACCATCTTACTTGCCCTTCTCTGGACCATCTCCAGCCTGTTAATATCCTTACAAAGATTCAGCCTCCAGAACTGCACACAGTACTCCATGTGAGGCCTGACCATGGCTTTATATAATGGCATTACTACCTCCCTCCTTATGCTGGTGATACCTCTGCCTATGCACCGCAGCATGTCACTGGCCCTCCCAGCTGCATTAGCACTTTGATATTTTCAGGTCATCTGAAATAAGAACCCCCAGGTCCCTCTTCTTCTTTGTGACTGTCAGCAACTCCCCTCTCCCCCATCCTGTAGCTTTCCCCAGGGTTTCTGTGTCCCAAGTGTATAATTTTGCACTTCTTTGAATTACACTTCAGTTGCCAGACCGCAGATCATTTTTCAAGCTTCCCCAAATCCCTCCTCATTTTCTCCACCCCCTCTGGGGTATCCACTGTGTTACAGATCTTTGTGTCATCTGCAAATAGGCAGACCTTTCCCTTCAGCTCATATGCAATGTCACTAATGAAGACATTGAATAGGACTGGCCCCAGGACCAATCCCTGCGGCACTCCACATGTCACCCCCTCTCCCCAGACTGCACCCTATTTACCACCACTCTCTGCCTTTCATCTGCTAGCCAGTTTCTGACCCAGTTTACCATGCTTTCCCCCATGCCCAGCCTAAACAGCTAGTTTATCAGGCTCCTATGTGGGATGGTGTCAAAGGCTTTGTTGAAATCAAGATAAGCATTGTCCACTGCACCACTCTTATTTACTTCCTTTGTCTCCCAGTCAAAGAGATCAACCAGATTTGTCTGACAAGACCTCCCCACTGTGAATCCATGTTGTCTATGGTCCTGGGCTCTGATGGCTTCTAAGATGCCCCACTGTCCTTTCCTTAAACAATGTCTCCATGATCTTCCCCACTACTGAGGTGAGGCTGACCGGCCTATAGTTCCCCACCTCCTCCCTGCTGGCAGATTTGTGTAGAGGGACCACATGTGCTCTCTTCCAGTTCTCTGGTATCACCCGTGTGTTGAATGACTCAGTGAACATGGCTGCCAGAGGTACTGCTATCTCCCTTCACATTTCTCTTAATATCCTTGGCTGTATTCCATCGGGTCCCATCGCTTTCAATTTCACCTTCAATTTAGTCATCTCCTGCAGGACTCTTTTGCCTGTGAATGGACTATTGTCCACCTCTTCACCGCCTTGGCAACTGCTGTACTGCTGTGGCCCTTGCCCCTCCCCCTCTTCTGTGAATACTGAACAGAAAGACACAGTGGATGTCTTGGGGGGACACATGACAGTATTTAGGCATGGTACTATCACTTTCAAATACCTAAACAGCACATATAAGCAAGCAACATTCGGCCTTGACAAATGCTTGTTTTTAATAATATTCAGTACAGTCCAGCTGCGGAATAAGTCTGTATATTCACTTAGGAAATTCGGGGGTGGGGGGCACTGGAAGGACTGAAAACTGATTTATAAAGCAGTATGCTGATGTGCAATATGGTGGTGACACTATAAATGGAAATAGTAAGTCCCAATGGGACAAATACTCTTATATTAACTATGGAAATTTTTGTGAGACTCAGAACTGTTATTTGAAGCACCACTCTAATGGAAACTCTGGTGGTGTCACTATACAGTACATATTAATATTCAGCATGACCCAACAGTGAAACAGACCCATATGTCCAGTCATGATGTCTTGGGGCACTCAAAACTGTTTTTAAAGCATTAAGTTGATATCTGACAAGGTGGTATCACTATAAATATGATCATTCAGCACAGACCAACAGGGCAAACATCTGTCTGGTCACACAAGAACTTTTGGGGGACTAGAAATTGTTTTTTAAACCACCACGCTGATGCATACTCTGATGGGACCTCTGTGGAAACATTCAGTAGAGCACAACAGGGCAATTTTGTGAGATTAAAAATTGTTTCTGTTCTGTTTTTTTTAAAGCACTCCACTAATGCACAATATGGTGTGCCAATTTAACTAAGGCTCAACAGTAGAAAATGCCTGCACTCTATGTTCAGTCAGGAAATTTTGGAAGACTGAAAATGTTTTGTTTTTTTAAACCACTATGCTAATCAGAACATGGTGGGGCCACTGTCCATCACTTTGGAATGACGTTGATGTGACCCTATTTGTAATCGGAGTAATACATGTGAAAATGCAAGAGCATAACCTGCCTCTTGTCTCTAAAGCTGTGATTATTTTAAAGATAACATAATAAAAGTTTTGCTTTTTGTGTGTCTGTGTCTGATAAGGGCAACATTATGGGTTTGCTCTACTTTAACTTCAGCAAGACTCTCTAATCGGTACGTCACTGATACTTGTTGAAGAAGATGGAGGATTTGGGTGCAGCTAAGGTCATAGTAAATTGGGTAGGTATCTAGCTAAAGGGGAAGCAGCAGAAGGTTATGGTTAACTGGGTCAAATCAGATAAGAGGGGGATCACAGGTGGGGTACCCCAGGGATTGTTCAGGGTCTGGTCCTCATCAATACTTTCATCAGTGATATTGGTGAAGGAATCCAGGACAGGTTGTGTCTTTTTGCTGGTGACACTAATCTCTGTGGGAGGGTGGACAGTGATGAGAGAATCAGGGAAATGCACAGGTACTTACAAAAGCTAGAGGGGTGGTCTAAAGTTTGGCAGTTGAAATTCAATGCCAAGAAGTGCAAGGTAATGCACCTAGGGAACAAGAATCCCAGAACAGAGTGCTGGCTCGGTGTGGTGAGACTTAGCACTATGGCTGAGGAAAGGGACCTCGGAGTTACCAGTGTCTTCCTGAAACAATCGAGTCAGTACAACAAGGCATATAGTAAAGCAAGTAGGATGTTGGGTTTTATCAGGAAGGGTACTGATAGCAGAAAAGAAGAGGTAACACTTCCCCTATGTAGATCCTTAGTAAGGCCACACCTGGAGTACTGCACTGAGTTCTAAAGTCCTCACCACAGGAAAGATAGGGATGGGATAGGCTGGAGATGGTGCAGCATACAGTGATGAAAATGATTCAGGGTGAACAGGGCAGGTTCTAAGAAGACCACCTCGTGGCACCGAACATGTACTCACTGGAGACCAAAAGGGAGAGGGGAGATATGATAGAGACCTTCAAGTTCCCAAAAGAAAATAACAAAATAAACTGCAGGGAACAATAGAGCTTGAATACTAGCCCGAGGTCACATGGACATGAGTGGAAACTAACAGGAGTGAGGTTCAGGAAGAACATGAAGAAGTGTTTTTTTACAGAAAGGGTGTTGGAACCATGGAACAGTCTACCAGCCAAAGTGGTAAGTGCCGAAACTGTTGGTTGTTTCAAGCATGGTTGGAACAGAATGAAAGGTATAGTGCTGGCAGAAAGTGGGAGAAGAATGGGGGGGGGAAGGTTGCAGAGGGCTAGGACCCTAAAGGGACAATAGGTCCCAGGGATTAATAAAGAACTTGGGCAGACTGGGTGGACCATGGGTCTTTTTCTGTGATTCTGTTTCTGCATTCAGAAACCTTAAGTCCTGGTGTACCCACCCCCCATGTGGTGTTTACCTTTAGGGCTCCGTGGCACCGGTGCCCACATTGTTGCCCCACATCTCTCCCTGCTTGAATTTCTGTAGTGTGGGGACCAGTCCAGGACAGGAGGAGGAATCTGCATTTCTTCTGCATTTCCAGCACATGCTAGTTTTCTCATTCTGTGAGTGTAGTGTGTTTGAGAAAGACTTAGAGAGCAAAGCTTGTGCTGCAGCTTAGAGTCAAATCTAAGAATATTATATAAAAGAGCATTTTGTTTGTCAAATTGCTTCAGAACTGTTACTGCGAGTGCTCTTTGCACACACAGTGATTTTTTGTGTTGCTTTTCTCTGTCCTGTATTGTTTATTTGCAGTATTTTGTTTTCTGTTAGAAGTTGTGGCTTGGTGGCTTGTGTGGGCTGGGGGAGGGTAGGAGCAGTTAAGAAGACACAGTTCTCTTTTGAACAAAATCAGTGGGCAAGTGCCCTGTCTTTTCTTGAAAAAAAATCACTTTCCTCCTTACTATGATTTAACCAGAGTGATTTTTGTGTGACTGCATCCACAACTGTATTTAGGAAAAAAAATCATTGTTCTCCAGACAGTGATTTAATCCGAGTGATTGTTGTGTGACTGCTCACACACCTATATTTTGGAAAAAAAAATCACTGTTCTCCAGACAGTGATTTAACCTGAATGGATTGCTTGTGTCCCGCACACACTCTGTATTTAGGGGAAAAAACGCTTTTTCCAGACAGTGATTTAAGACGAGTGATTGCTGTGTGACTGTGTGCACCTGTATTTAAGAAAAAAATCACAGTTCTTCAGACAGCAATTTAAGCCAAGTGATTATTGTGTGACTGTGTGCACCTGTATTTAGGAAAAAAAATCACTGTTCTCCAGACAGCTATTTAAGTCGAGTGATTGTTGTGTCCCCGTGTACACACCTGTATTTAGGAACAAAATCACTGTTCTCCAGACAGCGATTTAACCCAAGTGATTGCTGTGTCCCTGCGTGTGCTGAAGAATGACTGGGAAGAAAAGGGCAACTAATGGGAGAGGCTGTGAAGCAGCCACAAGAACATTTCCCAGTTATTGGTTCCTAACACTAATCCAAATAGTGGTGCATGAACCAGAAATATGTCTGTACAGGGACAGCATTCAGATGACTCTGTAGCAGGCAGTAGTAGCAAAGTATATGGCCCTGATGTTGGCTTTCCTGCTGTTAAGTTTTTTTCTGCAGAATATGTGGCAGACATGATGACAGATGTCTCAATGTCAAGTGATACAGTGACAGGAAGCAGCAGCACCACCAGCAAACAAACTGTGGGTTTGGAGGCTGTTGGTGCTAATGTGCAGTTTGAAAGTGGTGCTGTTGGTGATGGTAGGTGGAGGCAGAGATGGATAATGTGTGTCCATGTCCAATGAGTGAGGGTGAGCTGGTGGTTCATGTTGAGCAACATGAGGACAACAATCATGAAGAGCAGGTGCATGTTACAGGGCTTGTTGCACTTGCTACTGAGGCAGATAGATCTGCTGAGGCTGATAAGACTACCAGCTTTTTTTCAGACTATGATGTGGATGATGATGATGTGTCAGGTGACATGGATCCCTCATGGGAGCCAGAACAAAAAAGGACAAAACAGGGTGTTACAGAGCATGTCCATACTGTTGCCTTAATTGCTAAAACCACCAAGGAGAAGGTCACCTCAATCACTGTTTCTCCCATTTTTTCTACATTGCTCCAGTTACCCCACAACATAACAAAGAGCAAAGCTTCTCCTTTGTTCTCACAATCACAGTAATCTTGGCACCAAGTAAATACATGGCCCCATAAATCCCTAGTGTGGGATTTTTATGTACTGGACCCATCTGAAGAGACAGTGGCAATTTGCCAATTGTGTCAAGCCCAGGTAGGTCGGGGTAAGAAGGGTAGTCATCTCGGCACAGGTGGACAACACGCACACCTTAAAAGAGGCACCCAATTCGCTGGTGTCAACACCAGAAGGCAGCCAGCACCAGTGGTTCCAGTACATCCCAATCAGAGGGCACTACAAGCAAAATACACACAGCACCACTACAGGGACATGGAGGTGCAGGTGAGGAGGAGGAGGACATCGTTGTTGTACTGGATGAGAAGGATTCTGGCAGTGGGCAAAATAGTGGTCCTAGCATCATGAGTACCACCCCAACCCAAAATGTGGTTGCTAACACACTAGTTATGAAAAACCAAAAAGCCGCTGAGGTGTATCGATCGTGCATCACCACAGGCTATGAGTACCATTGGAAGTCCCCAGGCAAGAAGCACCCCCTTACTCACACAACGATGAGGCAAGCTGTTTGGCACACCACCAGTTGCATCACTGACGGCAGCATTATCAAGAAAAGTTCAGCCGATGCTGACTTCCATTTTGGATAGGCAAACAAAATTCCTGCCTAATCATGGTACTGCATGGCAGCTGAATGCAGCACATGCAGAAATGATAGCTCTGGATTTATTGCCATACTCCTTTGTAGAGGATGTTGGATTTAAGCAGTTCGTAGCCTGTGCCTTGCTGAAATGTCAGGTGCCATCACGTACATACTTTTCAAAGCGTGCCATCCCTGAACTGTACAGTACTGTATGTGACTTGGCACATCATGCCTTGCAGCATTCCTCAGCACAGTATGTCCATCTGAGCATGGACATGTGGACCAGTGGGAAAACATCTGGTAGCTCTTACCTGTGCATTACAGCACAGTTGGCACAGGTACCTGGAGTTACGGTTGATTGGGGGAGAGGTGAGAATTGCATTAGGTCAAACTGTGGTGGTGGCAACATGCCTGATATAAGATAGTATGCAACACTGACCATGAAGAGTATCCCTAGGTCATACATTGGAGAAAAGATGCTGAAGCTGTACTAACCAAGAGTGATCAGCTCCACCCCATGCACTGAAAGCTGGATTCATTGCCAGTAACAATGGCTCAAATGTGCTGAAATGCATCTCTGATGGGGGATTTGTCAAAGTGCCATGCCTGGCACATTGCCTTAACCTTGTGGTACATGCTTTTCTTAACCATCTGGATATAAAAGAAGTTTTGGCTCTTGCCTGACACATCAGTGCCCACTTTGCATGTTCAGCAAAAGCATGTGACCAGCTCCATGATGTTCAGGTAAAGAACAAGCTGCCTTAACACCGTTTAAAGTTTGATGTTATCACCTGGTGGAACTCCACCTTGTTCATGGCGGAGTGTCTATACCAGCAGTAAAAGGCCACATCTGAGTATCTGAAAATTCATGCGAGTCGTGACAACAATGGGGCATCCACGTGTCTCGCAACAGAACAGTGGCACCTAATGGGTGGGCTCATCTTGATTCTGAGACCCTTTGAGCATGCAACACAGGCAGTAAGTGGGGACACTGCCTGCATCAGTGAGTTCATTCCTCTGCTACGGGTGGTGAGGCAGACATAGCTGAATGTGCAGCAACAGCTGGAGACAGGTGGCGACAGAGCAGTTTGCTCATTAATGGAACATATGCTGTCTACATTAGACTCCTACACCCACATAATGTATATTATGCAGTCTGAGGAGCTTGGAATTGCAACAATGCTTGGCTCACATTATAAACATGGGCTGGCAGTCATATTACAAGGAGGGCATCATGAGTTGCAGAGACTGACAGAACTACTTACTCAAAGGGTAAGTGGTGCACAATTGCTACTACAGGTACAGGGGTCAAAGAAAGATTATGGTACTGCACAGCGATCCGGTGTTACTGCCACCCACTTCTCTTCATCTCAGCCAGGGTGTCAAACTGCAGAAAAGCAATGCAAAGGTAAAGAAACCAATACTGAATCCCATTTGGGCTGCCCTCAGTCAGGTGGGAGTTGCAGACATGGAGGAAACTGAGGAGGAGGAGGAGGATGATGATCACGCTGCACGTCTTCGACTGGCACAATGCATGGTAGATGCATATTTTGCAGATACAAAGAACCTCACCCTTGGAGATGAATCACCACTATACTGGGGTACTAAGGTCAATGACTGGCCAGCACTAACAGCGGTTGACCTGAAATATCTTAGCTGCCCATCCTCCAGTGTCAGCATTGAGTGGGTGTTCAGTTTAGCGGGTGCCATTGTGCATTACAGGTGCACAAATCTATCTCCTAAAAATGTTGACATGCTGACATTTATCAAAATGAATGAGGCTCACATACCCTTAAAAAGAGTAATGTCCATGGTAACAGCACCGATTGACAGTGTTGAGGAGGAGGAGGAAAGTGCTTTAGGCAGACCAAGATGTATCTCATCATTGTCTCGTAACATCGAAGTAAATAAAGCAGTGATGGAGAGGGAGTTTCCGTATGGTGACACTTCCAGTATTGAAGACTGTGAGGGATGCTTTATGAAGGATGTGGAAGAATAGTGAACTTTACAATTTATTTTCTCCTTCTCCCTCCATGTCCCCACCCATCCAAAATCATGTACTCCTGGATGTCAACTTAATAACTATAATAATGTATTACATTCAGTACTGAGATACACATCAACAACTTTTAATTAGTGCTGCTTCTTAATTGTGTCAAATTGAACAGCTGTAAACAATGCACAATGCCACTAATGAATTACTGAACAGAACACCCACTGTAGCCAGCAAGAAACACTGCAGCTGTGCAGCAGTGACCTCAACAACTCACCCTTCTCCTCCTCCTCCTCCTCCTATTATCTCTTGTGTGCATAATAGATGCCTTGGATCCTCCTCCAACACAGGCCAAAACAGCATGGCACAGCACTTCCACCACCAGTGGTATTGGTATGTAGTAGGCAGATGATTGTGGTAAAGAGAACCACCTCCTCTACCTCCTTTGTACTCTCTGAGCTGCTTCAGCTACATCCTGCTCCTCACAATCGCATCAAGTAAGAAACAGCATTGGCTTGGCTACCACTTCCAGCACTGCAGTGACTGATGATTCATTGGCACCAATGTGATAAACAGAATCACCTCCTGTACCTCCTCAAAATTCTCCTCTTGACAGATTAATTTTGGTCCTCCTCCTCCTTCATCAAGCCACTGACTGAAGTCTGCAAGGCATTATCATGCGAGTGTAACCACACTGCATCAAGGACTTACTGTATCTGCTGTTGGTAAGACACCTGCACTGTTTTTCAGACACTGCAGCACTTCTATAAGTCTACTAGAGGCAGAAAATCAGACCATGATTGATGAGACTTATTGCAGCATTATAATGTTTTCCTGTAATATCTTCATGCAGGTTTTGCTGGTTCTGCTACAGAACACAGACACCAAAACAAAATTACACAGCCAGCAGTAGTACTGTAACAGTAAGTATCATTAGAAACATAGAATTTGATGGCAGATAAGGACCACTTGACCCATCCAGTCTGCCCATTTCCCTACCTAATGGATAAACTGCAGATCCTAACCAACAGACTACTTCCTCCTATCCCCCACCAGAATTGTCTTACGTCTGTCGCATGCATTCTTGAATTCCTCCACTGTTTTTGACTCCATGACCTCCTCAGAAGGCTGTGCCATGCATCCACAACTCTCTCCATGAAAAAATTCTTCCTCACATTACCTCTGAGCCATCTCCCCTCTATCTTCAAATTGTGCCCCCTTGTTCTTGCACATCTCTTTTTCTGAAAGATGCTACCCTCTTGGACTTTGTTGATTCCCTTGAGGTACTTGAACATTTCTATCATGTCCCCCCTCATCCTTCTTTCCTCAAGGGTGTACATATTAAGCTCCTTTAGTCTCTCTTTATTTGTCTTCTGGTGCAGACCCTGCACCATTTTAGTTACTCTCCTCTGGACAGCCTCCATCCTGTCTATGTCCTTGCAGAGGTGAAGTCTCCAGAACTGCATGCAGTACTCCAGATGGGGTCTCACCAACTGTCTGAACAGAGGGATAACAACTTATTTTTTCTACTTATGATGCCTCTCCCTGTACATTCCAGAATCCCCCCAGCCCTCCTTACTGCCTTCTCACATTGCTTACCTAAAGTGGGTGTTCTGTTCAGTAATTGTTCCAGGTGGAAGACTAGGTTTGCTGGCAAAGGTACCTAGCTTCACCTGAGCTCTTTTCTTCTAGGTTACTTATAAAGACAGAGCAAGGAACCTTATCAGAGCAAGGAAAAAGATTAAGGCTTCTTTTGGCTAGGCAGATTTACTGTGTGTTATTATTTTCTTTTGTACTCACAGGGGTTGTTACTGTTTGTTGATAACATTTTACTGCTTTATTTTTCTCTGATTCAAAATTGTTGTTGCAGAGTATACCTTCTGCTGCATTATTACAGGGTGTGCCTACAGGTTTGTGCTTACAGATCACTGCTGTAATCTTTTCTTATTCAGATTGGTTGCAACATATATCTTCTGATACTGCTTTATGTTTCTCTGTAGCAAAGTGTTTTTTACAGGGTATATCTTTTGTGAAATTATTACAAGTGGTGCTTACATTTTTGTGACTTTTTATCATTAGGCTAAGCAAAATTACTTTTTGCTACTATTTTATTTTATTTATTTTTTGCTGAAAGGTTTTTGGTTTGGTCTCAGAGATGTTGCAGTCTCCTTCTCACACTGAAGGAGCTAATTGCATTCCTCCCACAACTCTTCCAGGGGATTAAATGTGTAACTGGGGTGTGGAGCGGACAAACTGTTAGTAAATTCCTATAGAAGGAATGGATAAAAGGTCAGATTAGTTGGTGTTTTGGGGGTGGAAAACTAGGTTTGCTGGCAAAGGCACATAGCTTCTCCTGAGCTCTTATCTTCTAGGTTGCTTGTAAGGACAGAACAAGGAAACCTATTAGAGCAAGGAAAAAGATTAAGGCTTCTTTTGGCTAGGCAGATTTACTGCATGTTAATATTTTCTTTTGTACTCACAAGGGTTGTTACTGTTTGTTGCTAACATTTTACTACTTTATTTTTCTATGATTCAACTTCCTGTTGCAGGGTATACTTTCTGCTGCATTGTTGCAGGGTGTGCCTACAGGTTTGTGTTTACAAATTACTGCTGTAATCTTCTGTGATTAAAATTTTTCTTTTTGCAAGGTTTATCTTCTGTTACTGCTTTATATTCTTCTGTAGCAAAGTTTTTTACAGGGTATATCTTCTGTGAAATTACTACAGGTGGTGCGTTACAGGTTTTACCATTTTATCTATCATTAGGCTAAGCTTTCAGGACTACTGCTTTGGATGTTGGTTGATTGTTTCTGCTCTTATCTCCTTGTTTCTTTCATCCATGGTTCTTCTTTTTTGGCAGGGGAAGTTGTGGAGACAAGGAACACCTGACCAGACTGGGTGACAAACTGTCATCCATTTCATCCGGCATCTCCTTCTCTTAGACCTTGCCAGTTTGGGAGAGGGGGGCAGTTGGACAGAAGGTCAGAGAAGGGGAGATAGGAGAGCTAAACATGTGGCTCAAGGGCTGGTGCCAGGAAAAAGGACACAAACTGGCAGTGTCAGGAGGTCTAAACCTCGCTTTCAGGTTCTTGACGATATTGGGCATGCAAGGAATCACAGACATGTTGCATAAGTGTAATAAAGCTTGTTTATTACTACCAAAAGGAAAATCACAGTTGTCCTAAGCAGATCTTACCAATAGGAACTGGGAGCCAATGCTAAGCATTCCCTATACCTCGAGGAATCTCCATGTCTCCTGGGGTCTCCGAGGTAGAAGACGTAATGTCTTACATTATATACCTTAGATAATTACCATGGTTACTATAAGATAGAAACATTTCTAGTTACAGAGATGAGCCCTATTGGCTAAATTAGAGGTGGCTCCACAGTCCAAAATAACATTATACAGTTTTGTTATAGTCTTCACTTTGTAGAAACGAAGAGGTACAGTTTGTGCATAGCCATGTAATAATACAAATCATCAGAAGATGGCAATGCCGACTCATGTATCATAATCATTACAAGGACACAGATGTCCTAACATCTTATAAGTAAGAAATACATGTGTATATTGGAAAGTAAAGTATATAACAATAGCGTGCATACATAACCTGACATCTACTCTTATACGGTTGATGCCCTTAGCCCTATATGTTAGTATAACATATACCTAAATGTTAGCTGTCTGTGGTGTACCTGTGGGGGTACCAATTAGAGTGCAGGGACTGCATGTAACATTCCCCCTCTTGTTGCCTCTCAAGGGCAACACAAGCAACAGTAAGGAAATGGATAGGGAGCAGGGGTCATTTACAGGCCCAATGTGCGAGCCTTGCAAAGGAACTTCAGCTGCTCATGGTGTTGGCGTAATGTGCACCATAGGTAGCAAAGCATAATAATAATAAGTAAAAATATCAAAAATGCTTGTATAATAACAAAGCCTTTAAAGGTAATCTCTAACCAAGTGTTAGTAAGTGCACTATTCAGATCACCATCATTAATGAGGGTAAGTACGGCCTCATCTGCTTTGGAGATATTATTGCTGATGGGGATGAGATGGGTGTCTCTCCTGTCTAAAAGTGTTTTTAATGTCAAAGTTAAAGGATCAATGTGTACATTAAAGTAAGGTAAACACTCTGAAAGTGTGAGCAGAAAATCAGGGTTACCACCAATGATATCAGGGTCCATAATAGGGATGGAGTAATAACTGTGTACCCAATGACAGTGGTTTCATGGAGAACAAAGCAAACATTTGGGGCATCAACAGAACATGTTTTGTTTGCATACTTAACTGCCTTGTAATTAATAATCACACAATATTCACCATCAGAATTATATTGCGTTTTCACTGTAGGCAGTCTTCATTTTTGTAGCTGTACTGGGCAAGTATAAGTCTGTTTGGAAATCTGTGTTGACAGGCAGTGAACCTCCTTCTGATAAGACTGGTATAACTTTGAATCGACTGGAGCAGATGTTGAGTCTTGGTATTCTGTGCAATTAGTGGTGATGTCGTCATCCATGGAAAAGGACCAGTCGATACTGTCTGGAGAATGGTCACATACAGGTTTAATAACATCAAATATGTCACATCGACACAAATATATGTACCTTTTCTTTGCACAGCAGTCCATGTGCGGTGAGACCCATGCGTCCAGAAGAGGATGGAAGACCAAGAGAGGAGGCAAATCGAGGTGTTCTCTGTAGATGTCATCATCAAGGTGCCAAATGGAGTGTACAGATGCGAGTTTATCAAATATAGCTGTAGTAGGATCAAAACGTGTTAAAGAAACAGTAAAAGACACAAACATAGTATCCTTAATTGAACATTTCTTATAAGTAAAACAAGGACCAGTATTAGGGTGTCTGGTCACAAAACCCAAATTCCTAGCTGTGAAAATAAGAATGGTTAAAACTATAGCATACACATGGCAACACAGTAAGGGGATTTACAATGAGGACAGTATCATTTAGAGATACATCTATCGTGTATGATATCAGGGATTCTTCCGGA
This sequence comes from Neoceratodus forsteri, assembly GCA_016271365.2. Classification (NCBI taxonomy): domain Eukaryota; kingdom Metazoa; phylum Chordata; order Ceratodontiformes; family Ceratodontidae; genus Neoceratodus; species Neoceratodus forsteri. The sequence goes on along the minus strand of CM057458.1, from coordinate 156,344,260 downwards.
TTCTAGATCATGGAATAAATTGTTGATGGTAGTGATAATGTAAGAGCCATAGGCTGAACATAATATTTCATGAGCAATGTATTGCTTATCTGCTTCCTTATTGTTTTGTGCAATTAGTGCTTTAATCTTATCTTTAGAATCTGAAAATGCCTTAGCAATATTGTGCATATTGTAGACAGTGTATATTTCTTCCTGACTAAGGCCATCCACACCATGCAATAATGGGGGTATAATATCATTCAGCAGACCAGTTTGGAACTCTGTAGATGTGATTTGATGGCAGCAATGCTGGCCTTATTCCAGGTAGACATTGCTGTATCAAAAACACTGGTGACAGTGCCCGTGGCACCATTGACATCAGGTGTGTCACTTATGTTACGTTTATGACTTTGATCATCTGTATTAGGTTTTCTCCTGAAATTGCCTCTATGCTCAGTGTTGTGTACCCTGGCAATAGGGTCTTGGTTACGAATCTGAAAAGCTGCTAAACTATCAAGTAACAATGTACTATAAAACAATGATGTATTAGTAGCATGACTCACACCAAATTCTTTCATATTCCAGTAAGTCAAGTTAAACAAAACAGGTATATGCATAAATTGTAAATTGTTAATAAGTGAGTCAGGTAAAGCAGTGGCTGTGAGACCACTACGAGGACCATGGGTTTGTTTTGGACATACCAAAAGCTGTTTCTCAGTAGGGGTTAACACAGGTAAATACATGGCAGCTGAGGCCATGTTGTGTACAGCACAAAATTTCCCGGCAGAGTTTTTAGACAAAGAATCACAATATGAGGGGTCAATTAAGGCAGTGATATTGTATAAACCAGAATGTCTAAGAGAGATTTGGAGCAAGGACAAAGTACCATTTGGGGATAATTTTCATTGGGTTATCCATGGAAAGTTCCTTAAGAGCTTGGCCATGGGAGTGTTTGTCCTGAGATTGTTAGCATACTCAATTGTAGGGTAGACTTATTAGAAGCAACAACTGAAGCAGTGAGGTAGGCATCTGAACCTTCCTGGGCAGTAATCAAATTGTCGGAAATATTGATGGAGACTCCCTCTGGGGTAGTTGCAGGTGGATCAAGGTGAGGAAGGGGGTGCTTTACCATGCCTTGGATGCAGGGGATAACTCCTGAGATGAGGAGAAAATAGAACAAGATGGCCATCTTGTCAGCGTAGCTGAAGAGAAAAATCAAACATTAGTAAATTAGTACTATTCTGCCCAATGGGGTGAGTAAAAGTAATTATAGTCCTTTACACAGTTTCAACTGGTTTGCATGTAACCATTTGTCAGTCAATTTGTTGTTTTGAATAAGTCTAACCTGATAGACTGCTGGACTGATCTTGTTGACAATGGGGTAGGGTCCTTTCCACTTACCGGAGAAGGAATGTGTGGGATGTGCAAATCTGAGAACCATTACCTGATCTCCAACTTGCCAATCTACTTCTTGTGCATGTCTGATAAACTGAAGTTTGGACTGTTGCTGGGCCTTGCCCATACAGTTAGCAGCACACAAATGAGTGTATATGAGGACTTGTCTGAGTTTTTCCACATATTGATCCACTGAGACACGGTCTGCAATGGGGGTGTGCAGGTCAAACAACAGGTGTTCAGGTCATCTCATTTGTCTACCAGTCATCACCTCAAAGGGTGTCAGCTGGGTGGTAGCTGAGGGTGAACCCCTAATTGCCATAAGTAGTAATGGCAATAGGGAATCTCAATTTTTGGGATTGTACTCAGTGAATTTGGAAAGCATGTTTTTAATCCATCTGTTGGCTCTCTCTACTTGACCTGAGAATTGTGGATGGTAAGGTATGTGGAACTTTTGATGAAACCCAAGGAGTTCAGGGGCTTCTTTCATCAACTCACCTGTAAAACTAGTTCCTTTGTCAGAGTCTACCTTGAGAGGTAGGCCCCACCTGGAGCAAATTTGTTCCACCAGGATGTTGGCAGTGGTTTTAGCAGTGCATGTCTTAGTGGGGAAAAGCTTCAACCCACTTAGATAAAAGATTAGTTACCATAAGGGCGTACTTATTATTTCTGCTGGTATTGGTCAGAGGACCAATAAAATCAATCTGTTTGGCATGCCAAGGGCCAGAATGCCTTTCTGGTAGTAGCTTGGCATTATGTTTGGTAGGGATGGGGTTGTTTTGTGCACAAACAAGGCAGTTGTCTATGTACTGTTTGACATCCTTTGTGACACCAGGCCACCAGGCAGTGGTCTTGAGCCATTGGAGCATGTTTTCCACTCCCTGGTGTCCACCAGTGGGGGTGTCATGCACTTGGTGCAGAAATTCAGACCTGAGATGATGAGGAACCACCCACAATTTGGGTGGGGGTGTCATCTGGTTGATACCAGATGAGTTTGTCATCAGGGGACAAGTGTAACTTACCTTCATGCCTTCAGTAAGGGTTGTGGGTAGGTAGATTCTTCTCAGTACCTTTGTCCAGGAATCTTTGAGTTCAGAGTCAGTGTGTTGTGCTTGTGACAAATCCAGGGGGGAAAAGGGTTCAGGTTTCTTCCTGACTGCTGCAATGTGTACAGCAGCTCTGGCCGCTGGATGGTCCATCATCCAGGTGTCCCTCCTTGGGCCCCTTCCTTTGCAAAGGTGTCAGCAGTGTCATTGAAGGCATGATAGAGATCATGTATGGAGTGAGCCTTGACTTTGTGTATATAGAGTTTGTGTGCAAATTTCTGTGCCAGTGAATGAATGTATATTACCAGTTCCTTGTGTTTCACTGGGCTGCCATTAGAGGAGGTAAAGGAATTGTTCTGCCAGAAAGGAAGACATTCTCTAAGGAAACAACAAACTCAGTTAGAGTCTGTGAAAATGATGGTATCCTCAGTTCCATGCTAGGTGAACTCGAGGACACAGGCCACCGCTACCATTTCTGCATACTGTGATGATGCCACATTGCAACGCTTAGAAATTTTAACAGTGTTACCAAAAGGGAAGATTACTAATATGCTATTCCTGCTATCTTTTCTCCCTGGTAGTAGGAAGCTGAGCCATCTGTAAAGACATGACACAGTGAGATGTTCTCAAGTAGTTGTGGTGTAGTAGGAAGGAAAGGACCTGGATCTGGTAGATCAGGTGGCTGCAGTGTCCAGTCATGGGGTTCTCCTTGGAAAAGGAGACCATGCACCAGCATGGATGGCATTTTGGTTGGGTGGACCTTGATGTCTCTGTCCTGGAGAAGGAGGGACCAGTGTGTCAGGTTGGTATTGGAGACTGACCCATCCTTTACTCTGTCTGATAGCAGAAAGGTGGTTGGTGTGTGGTTTGTATTAATGATCAGGGGAGAGTACCCAATGATATACAGGAAGTGCTTGACAGCCCAGTAGGAGGCCAGAAGGTTCCTTTCACAAGTCTATATTTCTGTTCCACTGGGATCAAGAGCTGTGATGCATATGCAATGGGTCTTAGGGTGCTATGAATCTTCTGGGCCAACACTACAGACATAGCAATGTCAGAGATGCTACATTCCAGATGGAATGGCAAGGTTGGATTGGGGTTAACCAAAGCTGGAACTGAGGCCAAGGCCTGTTTCAGTGATGTAACAGCTTGAGTGTTAATGGAACCCCAATTCCAGGAGACATTCTTTTTCAGTAATTCATAAAGAGGGGCGGCTTTCTGAGCAAAATCACAAATAAAATCTCTAGAGTAGTTTGCCATACCCAGGAACCTTGTAAGGGTGGCTACTCTGGTGGGCAGTGGCAAATCTTGCAATTCCTGTATCTTCTTCCAGGTAGGGCTTCTGCCTTGGTCTGTTATCCTCACGACCAGAAAGAGTACCTCTTTCTGACATAGTTGTGCTTTTGCAGGGTTACATTTGAGGCCTGCTCTCTGGATGAGGGTCAGTAGTTCATCTAAGAGATCCAGATGTTGTTCCTGTGTGGCTGTGGCCAACAGGTCATCCACATACTGCAAGAGACACTGGGGTGTAGAGAAACCCTCAAGGGCATCCATCATGTGTAAATGAAACAGGGAGGGGCTGTTGTGGAACCCCTGTGGTAAGCAGGTCCATTTGTACTGCATGCCCTCAAAGTGAAGGTGAACTTATATTGACTTTTGGGGGACAATGGTAATGACCAGAAACTATTGGAGATGTCCAGAGCACTAAACCATTGTTGGTCAGGGATCAGTAGTCATAGCACATCTGGTGCTGATGCCACAGTTGGGGCACAACTGGGGGTGACCTGGTTTAGTATCCTGTAGTCAATAGTAAGTCCCCAGGCACCTGTGGATTTTTTCACAGACCACACTGGGGAATTTGCAGTGGAAACACTTGTCTTAATTACACCTTGCTTGAGGAGTGAGTTAATTGTTTCTCTAAGAGAAGGCAAGGCCTCAGGTGGAAAGGGTATTGCCATTGCCTATCATGTGCTGGGCCTGTCACTTCAATGACAGTGTGCATCCTGCCACAATCATGCTTGTTAGTGGCAAACACCTCCAGATGTCTTTGTAAAATGGGAGTAGCTTTGAGAAAAGCTCATGGTTCTTAAACAAATCTTTGACATCGTACTCTTTGTTGTTCACAGAGATTGTTGCAACCACATGTGAGTAAGGGATCATGATGGTGTGATATAGTGTCCCTGAATTTGTATCAATAAAATGTTGGCTAGGTCTACCACACAGCTGTGTGGTGCCAAAATTTCAATTCTGATTATACTAGGGTGATCATGCAGTACCATTAGATAAAAGGTATGATATGCCTTCAGGTGTCCAAGTGTCACAGGTAGTGGCAAGGAGCGGTATGCAGGTAACCTAGTTCTATCTACACCAGACATATTGGTCCTCCATCTGGTGGACCAAGGTGATGTGTCTGGGTTATCATCCTGTAATACAGACACAGCCGTGCCTGTATCCAGTAGTACTGTTAGTAGGAAGCCCCAGACCTCGGCCTCAGTGCAGGGCCTTCCATTTGTATCCAAGACCAGCTTGTTTACAATCCAGACTGGGGCCTGTTATTGTCAATCTGTACCAATGTAAGCATGGGGAGCTCTTGAAAGAGAGTCTGGGCGTGGTTCCTTTGAACCATCTCACAATGTTGCACTGATATATAGAGAACCGCTTCTGGGTTCAGGCCTGTAAGGGCCTGAGAGCCTGGACTTCCAGTATCTCCATGGCCTGTTGAGGCCTGCTTTCCTGGTTGTATTGCTGCAAGGGACTGAATGGGGATGGTATCCATTACGGAGGGCACTTGCCTGAGAAGATCTCAAAATTTCCAGTTTTCATTGGCTATTTCCCTATATGAGGGGCCTGATCTTTGTTGTTTACCCTTGTTGTTCTTATGGTATTTCTTATTTTTGTGATAGTTCCAGTTCCCGCCCCAGGATTGTTGTTGGGCCTGCTGGGGGTGTTGGTTGTCTGTGAGGAGGGGCTGTTTCTCTTAGGCCTGCCCCTCCACCATGTAGTGTGTCATGGCCTCTGGGATGACTTCCATGGCAGCTACTTTCTTGGAACTGGAGCCTGAATCATGTAAGTAGAGTTGATAAACTCTCTGTTTTCCAAAGAATATCGGCAAACCTCTCCATGATGGGATAGTTGGTTGGCTCTACCTTTTCTCTTACTGCAGGGATCATGTTCCTAAGGAACAGGGTTTTATATTCAATGAGGTCCACATCTGCGGCTTCTCCTGCAAGGTGCTTCCCTGCATGGTAGGCCATCCAGAGCCTCTGGAGGAAAGTCGTGGACTTTCTTTCACATTCTGTTTTACAGGGTATGCGAGCATCACTCCTACTACACCTGGGTTGAGTGCAGAAATGAGCTCAGATGCTACTTCATCAAAGGTAGTGTGGCTGTCCTGACAGAAAACATTGGGGAGTTTTGCCCACAAGCCAGGATCGATGGTCTGGCATAGGATCTGGACCTGGTAGTCTGCAGCAAGACTAAGCATTTCACATTTAGCATGCATCTTTTCCAAGAGGCAACTGAGGTTATCGGATGGGCTCATCTGACCAATGCTGTCAGCAATTTGCTAAACACAGTAGGCCATTTGTAAGGGATTATTGGGATGATCAAGCAGAGGTAGATTGCCTTGGGTGCCCTCCAGGGCTGCTAAGCAATGGCAATCAGTGGTGCCTTCAGGACTAGGCTTAGGCCTGCTCCTCCCTATCATGGGGGTCACCATGTTGGCATCACCTATGAGGTGCATCATGCCATCAATGACGTGGGGATGTGGTGTCATGTGACAGGGATCTACCATGTTGTGGATGGTGGGGAGTGGTGTCTGGGACATAGTAGGAGTGTGACTGGGTGTTGTACTGTGAGATGTCATCATCTTGTCAGTGTCAGTGGTTCAGCAGGTAGCACACTCGCCTCTGAGGCTGGGAGATCAGAAGGCTGTAGGTTCTATCCCCACACCAGGTACTTGGGTTACTATCCCAATACTGACACTGCAGTGCAGCATGAGGGTGGGGTGCTGCACTCCTGAGATGCCATCTTTTGGATGAGATGTTAAACCGAGGTCCCATCTGCCTGTTCTGGTGGTAGTTCAGGTGGATGTTAAAGACCCCATGGCACTTCTCAAAAAGAGTAGGGGAAATTTTTATTAGAAAACAAAAACAAAAAGAAACAAAGATCATATACAACAGAACAGGAAACATACTTGCCAGGAACAAAAAACAAGTAATATAACAGAGAAATAAGGAAACTAGACAATGCAACACATGTCTCATATAATACACAAAAATACCTATCCCACCCATTCCACACCTTCCATAGGTCCTGACAGAAGGCAGCCTCAGAGTATTATATTCATACTGATAAATTTTGTCCAATTCCAGTTGTACCTGACATAACATATCCCATACAGTAATTTCCTTTGACTGTAAAACTCGGAGACATCTGGAATACCAGATCACCCATTTCAAACATGCTAAAATTATCCATACTGTACTTCTATGTCATTTAGTCCACCCCACACCTAAATGCCCCAAAACCTAAACATCATAAGACATATGAGAAAATAATCATTCCCCCCATTAGGCACTCGAAGTATCCCAAAAACCTGATACATAAATGCAGTTAAAGAACAAATGATGCATAGTCTAATTTTTTTTCCACACAGTGTTCAGCAAGACAACGTCTGTCCTGTATCATTTTATGTTTCTGGTTGCCCTTGACGTTCAATTTCTGATGTCCACACAACCAAATAACATCTTGCATTTTTTTAGGAATTCGTGGTTCAATAATGTTAGCAATGAGAAGTTGACAGTCCATCTGAGGAGAAATAGCAAAAATTGAATATTCTAGATAACAATGAGCCACAACTTCATTATAAAAAAGCCGTTTGTTTGAATCCACAAACCAATGTAAGACAATTTTCCATAGCCGGACATATTTCAACGTGGTTTGAACATAGACAGGTAAACTTTTATCTGAAACATGCCATTTCCCTCATCCACAGGCAAACAAGAAGTTAGCTTCCCGATGTTTCATTCCAACAACCCCCAAAGTCATGTCACCGAGGAGTAGTGGGTGAATGTTACTATAGAAAAAATTACTAGATAAGGAGACTTTTGGTTGTATCATTCCCAGCCCTCCCTCTTTTCTAGTTCTATATGTGTGAGCTCTCTTGACCGGATTTAACTGACTACCCCATAAAAATAAAAAGAAAAGCCCCATAAACTTAGTATGCATATGAAAAGGTACTGTATATACATGAGATAAATATAAAAAAAAAAACAGGCAAAGTGTATGCTTTCAACAAATAAATACATTTCTTTCTTGTCATCTTCCAGGATTTCCAGGACTTAACTTGTTCATGTGCAATATTATACACATGATCCTAATTCATCTGTTCAGCATGGAATGACCCAAACCATAAACCTAAGATCCTAATTTCACCTTGGGCTATCAGAATAGGAAACTGCATAGGAACTATCGCAGTGCCCAAAACAAACAAAGTACTTTTACTCACATTAATTTTAATCCCTGTAACATCATGCATCGTAGTTAAAACATCAAGCACAGCTCTCCCCAAGCATTCATCTTTTACCAAAATTGTACAGTCATCTGCATACGCTGACACTTTAGGATACTGCATACCAAAAACATTACAGATTGGTTTAATATTCTCTGACTGTTCATTGAATCTCAAAATAGGGTCAATAGCAAATACATATAAGAGGGGACTTAAGGGACACCCTTGCCTAACCCCATTCTGTAACTGAATCGGGGTCCCTAAGTGTCCATTAAACAATGGTATCATCTGCGTCTTAACATATAAATGTTGTAATACACCTACAAAAGCAGTGGAAATTCCATAGTGCAACAAAGTTTTCCAAAGATGACTATGTCGTACCGCATCCAATGCTTTCTCCTGGTCTAGAGACAGCAAATACCCTTCCAAATGCATATTCATACCTTGTTCCACAATTTCCCAAAGAAAAATCAAATTTTGATATATGGACCTGCCTGGTATTGTACAGGATTGACAGGATAAAATTACATGAGGTGCAACTTAGCCAACTGAGACGTCAAGATTTTAGCAAGTATTTTATAATCTGAATTTAATAAACTCAGAGGCCTCCAATTTTGAATATTTCATGCATCACCTTTTTTATACAAAAAGGTCATGACACCATCTTGCATACTTGGGGTCAAATACCCCCCCTCCAAAAATTCCTAATACACAGACTGAAGAATCTTTAACATTTGTGATTTAAATACCTTGTAAAATTCATTAGAGAGACTGTCTAAACCAGGAGTCGTATTAGCCAATAAATGATCTATAGCCTGACAGATTTCTTCCTCCAAATAGGATGCATTAAAGCTTCTACCTCACTACGGGGAATCCCGGGCAATATCCTAGATGCTAGCAAGCCAGACTGCTGAGTGTCACCATCCATCCAATAAGTAGACCATAAATATTCTGCATCTACTCTAGTAATACCATAATGGGTGGTATGCAAAGTCCCATCCTGCCCAAACAGAGCACCCACTGACAACTTCTGCACCCCTTGAAGCTCCAAACCATAAGGATTAACACAGTCCTGTTTTCCTTTCGTAACAAATGCTTGACAGTAAGCCTTCTCAGGATCTCTTTGAGTGTGATACGCACACATTTGATCCCTTAAAATTTGAAGTCTTGCCTGTAAATCCATACCAGCCTCCCACATCTGAGTCCAAAGTTTAAAATACTTTGCTTTTAATGATAAATAATCCAGATATTTAGAAGTTGCCAAGGAGCCAGAATTTTTTTGAAGAAAAAAAGTCTAACATCCTTTTTGGAATCCTTCCACCAGTCACCCCAGGTATCATACAAAAAAACACATATCAAGTCTATTCTACAAGATATCACAAAGGTCCCCTTTCACTATGTCACTCTGTGAAATAGAAGTATTCAATTTGCAATAACCCCGTCCAAAAGTATTGTTATAATTAACACCAATCTCAGCACAAACCTGAAGATGATCAGAAGTATCTAACGGCAAAATCTTAATATTAGTACAATTTCTCCTTTTAGAAGGAAACAAAAAATCAATGCAAGTGGATATCTTTCCTTTATAAAAGGTATGCACAGGTGTTCTTTCCATTATGTCATAAAGATCACACAAGCCAGCATTACTCAGAATAGATAACAGAGCATTTGTATCACTAAACACCTTTGTAGTCTTTCTACCCCAATCCCTAGCATTCAATCCACAATTAAAGTCCCACCCCCACACAATCATTTTGGAGTTATACAAGAATGGTGCAACTAGGTGAAACAAGGACACTCTTTTTTCCCTTAGTGTGGGGTGCATATATATTAATCAGCCTGTGTGTAACACCTCCAAAAACAAGGTCCACTAATAGTGCCCTCCCTGGAAAGAGGTTCAACACTTTCAGAACTCGAAAAGTTAGATTGGAAAACAAAATACCCACCCCAGAAAACATATCTTCCCCCATCAACCACAACGAAGGCCCCCACCTCCAATCCTTTTTTGCACATTCCAACTCAGAAACAGTGTGCAATCTAGTATCCTGAAGAAAAACAATCTGAGCATTTCTATCATGCAAACTTGCAAAAGTAATAGTACGTTTCTTGGGACTGAGAATACTATTAACATTTATAGTAGTAATAGAAAGAGATGCATGCATCAGAAAGCAAAAATAAAGGAGCATGTCAGAAGACACTTTTTTGCCTTTTCTTTCTCTTCTTTGGTTTGCACTTCCCAACTTTCCCTGTTCCATCTGGGGGGTCCAAAGACATGGAAGTCACTGAGGAACCATCAGATTCACCCTCCCCTTCATCACCAGGTATATCCGTAAGAATGTCAAAAGAATTATGAACTGAAATATCAGTGTCCACACAAACACTCTTTGAGGCTGCTTTAGAACAGGGTGACTCCTGGAAATGGTATGTCCCCCTGAACTTCAGGAGGAGGCATAACCACAGTAGAATCCTCCACAACAATATTACTAGAGTTTTGTATATTCACTGCCAGTGATGTGGTCTGAGACTGTTCACATGCTATAGGGTCACTATCCAAAACTTTAGAAGCAGTATCACTCACTATGTCTTGGGAGGAATCCAAAGTAGGTTGTATAGAATCAGGGGGACTGCCAAAACTGTCCCCTTCTATAACTGAAGGAGCAGGTGAGGAAGCCAGATTTGGATGTGGATCCCCTTTTCCCAACTGCTCCTTAAGAGTATAGGCTTTCAATTTGTCCTTTTGTGCAGATGTCACATAGGCCTTGTGTTCCGCCCAAACAGATTGGTCTAGGCTATTATGTGAAGCCCAAACACAATGACGGAAAGTATGCCCAATTTCATCACATACATTGCATTTTTTGGGCTGTCTACAGTGAGCCCCAACATGGCCCATTTCCCCACATAATCCACATTTCAACTTTTCGCAAACATTACTAAGGTACCCAAGCTCACCACATTTATAACACGCACTTGGTTGCCCTGGATAAAAGATCACCCCCTCTATCCCATCCCCCCCAAAAAAAACAATTAGGCAAATGTTTACCCCTTGGTCCTGTTGCAGAATAACTTTATATTTCCAGCCCCCTGTCCAGAGATGTTCTTCATCCAGAATGGGATCAGGATAACCATTAACTTTATAATGTTGATTTAGCCAATAGGTTATGTCCGCTACATTTACAGCTTCATTCCTGAAGAGAACCGTGATCGTTTTGGTCATAGGTTTGGTCAGGGGACTAGCCAGAAAAGGATGCCACACTGGACCATTTTTTAGAAGATTATATTGCTTCCAAAATCACTCTAGGCCATTAGGGTGTTTAAAGCTTATATCAAAACTCGTGTCCCCAGGTATATAAATAAGCGCATAAATTTCATATGCAAAGAATTTCATACTATTTTTCAACAAAGCCCGTCCAACATACAAACGATCAGGTACATTAGAGACATCACCCCAAAAATGCAACTGACCTGCATTACACCTTATAGCTAGTTATGGGGCATTTCTAACAGGGAAGAAAAACAACTTAGCAGCTGCACCAGGTTGCCAAACCCCAGGTTTTGGGATTACAGGATCCATGGGGGCAGAAACAGAAACCGAGACTTTAGAGACAGGAAGAGTAGTTTGCACAGGTGCAATATCCATGTCAGAGGGAGATACTACTGACTATCGTGGGACTGGAGTAGGGAGCGAGGGGGCTGCAAGAGAGTCAGAGTTCCCTTCCAGTTCCTGAATGTCAGATATAATATCCATCAGGGAATTGACATTAAAAGAGGCATCAACAGTTACATGCTGACCAGGAGTTATCTGGGAAGATGTCAAAACTAAGGGCACATCAACAGAACCAACTGGTTCCACCGTGTTGTCTACTGACTTAGACAGATTAGCATCCCAGCCTGAATCAGTTGCATTTCTAACCCAACCAGCCACCTTCAAGGAATGAGAGACCCAGTCCACGGGGGGGGACTGAAAGGTTGTACTAATAAGGGGGCAGCCGAAGACGGTAAGAGGGGTACAAACCATTCCCCAGCAATCCCACCTGACTTTCTTCGAGATTTTTACAATTTCTTGGGGCTTTTAAATGGTATCCCCCCCGAGGAAACTCCAATATTGAAGGAAATCTTAGGGCAGCTCATAACAGTTCCTGTGGATGTCCCAGAAGAAAGCATCGCGGCATGGCTACTCTGCTCAACCCGAACTTCCATATGCAAACTAGCTGAAGCAGTGTACTGAGGAGTTGGAGAAGCAAAAACCCCATTCACAGTGTCAGAGGCAGTAATTTCTTCATCAGAAAATACCTTAACAGCCAAATTTGACTGTGCAGAATCCTCCGATCGAGCAGTAGTATCTCCCATAACAGTTTCAGGAAGTGGAGCAACCCCATCCCCTTGCTGTGTACCCTCAACAGCAACACTGGTGGAAATGTCCCTCACTTCCTCTCATCGAAGACACACATAGTCGAGACTCTAGTTCCTTCTTCTGTGCAGCAAACTGACACTCTTCAGCTACCAGCAGCTTGCTAATGTCCTTTTCAGCAGATATAGAAGAAAGTTGTACTTCCTGTAACTCTCCATTCCCAGGTAGGGATACCTCACCCAAGGCAACCCCAAAGGTAACAATTCCAGAAACGGCCTCATTAGAAATCGAGACTGGGGGTGAGGCCTGTTCCCCGGTTCGTAGCATGTCCATCCTCATCGGAGTCTCGGGCAGACTGGCCATCACAGCACCAGCACAGCACCACCATCCCTGGCCAAATTTCCCCCCATTCACTAAAATACCACCAACAGCTTAATCTGGTTCAAAGTCAATTGGCATTCATCTGTATCCCCCTTCCCCAGGTCGTGCCTGAAAATAAGCAGAATATGTCTAGTGCACTTACCTGGTCAACGAAAAATAAATAAATCTGACTCTTCCCCTTCAGATGACATCGACAAGGCAGGGGCTATGCCTCCCATTGTCTTGACCTGACCAGCCAACACCTGATGGCGGAGTTTTGCCATTTTAGATTCACATTCATCATGACTCACCTTTGCAACATTCTGATCCACTTCATCCTGCATCTGCTTCTGTAACACTCTGTACGTGGTGCTCAATTTGCGATTGTTCCTAGTAGCAAACCCTAAGTCATTATGTACCTGGTTTATCTCATCCTGTAACTCTTCCAATTCCTCACGCATTTGTTCATTCTGCTTAACAATTCATTCATCTACAAAGCCTGACCCTTATTCTGTCTCAAACTTTCACACTCCTGCTTCAACATACAAAGTTCCTGCTCTCCTGCCTGACCAGAATGATGCAAAAGGGAATCCTTTTCATTTCGCAGAGTTTGTAAATCAGATTTCAAATCCTGCTCTCGTCTCACACATTCAGTTTCCTGTAACCCCATCTCCTGCTTAAGAGATGAGATTTGCAGTTCAAGGGATTGAAACCTCACTTCCGAGGCTTCCAAAGCAGCATAGAGGGCCATGACCAACAGCCCTTTAGCTTCTCATTTTCTGGCTGTTTGTCTCATCTTTGTGTACTGGGTTGAAATTCCCAGCACAGGATTTTCGGATTGACTTGCATCCCATGTGAAGTCAGCCCATCCTCCTTGGGAGGCAAGGAAGTTTGAGACATCGAGTCTCAGTTCTGCGCAGATATTTGATATGGTGGCCATTGTGTGGGAGGGAATGAAAAATAAAACTGTGAAAAAGTGACATGCTGTGTATCGATCAACAGCAGGTGCACTGATTCACATTTGGGCTATTGTGCACTTGTAAGCTTGCAATTCAAAACTGCTGTGGGGTGGGTTGAGTTGGCTTCAACCACACCCAGTAAGCAGCCAGACTTTACAAGTGATTACAAAGTGGGTTAAAAATGGGAGCAGTGGTATGGAAATTCACACTTACAGTCCCCATTGGGAAGGGAAAAGTTTTAGCAACAAGTGAAACTTTGCAAACACCAAATATTACCTGCATTAGGTCGTCAATTTTCAGGAGGTCTAAACCTCACTCTCAGGTTCTTAGCAATAGTGGGCATGCAAGGAATCACAGACACATTGCATAAGAGTAATAAAGCTTGTTTATTACTATCAAAAGGAAAATCACAGTTGCCCTAAGCAGTTCTAAGCATTCCCTATTCCTCGAGGAATCTCCGTGTCTCCTGGGGTCTCCGAGGTAGAAGACGTAATGTCTTACATTATATACCTTAGATAATTATCATGGTTACTGTAAGATAGAAACATTTCTAGTTACAGAGATGAGCTCTATTGGCTAAATTAGAGGTGGCGCCACAGTCCATGACAACATTATACAATTTTGTTATAGTCATCACTTTGTAGAAATAAAGAGGTTCAGTTTAGAAACATAGAAACATAGAAGTTGATGGCAGATAAGGACCACAAGGCCCATCCAGTCTGCCCATTTATTTTTCCAACTTATAAATGAGCCATTGGCCTTTGCTCTGTCAGTGGCCTATCCATTCATACTCATCTGTATTGCTCCTTTATGCCTATCCCATGCCTGTTTGAAGACCTGCACTGTATTCATAGCCACCACTTCCTGAGGTAGGCCGTTCCATGCATCTACCACCCTTTCTGTGAAAAAGAATTTTCTCACATTCCCCCTTAATCGGCCTCCCTCTAATCTCATGCTGTGTCTCTTGTCCTGCTATTTTTCTTATATTTAACATGTTAGACTCTTTCACCTTGTTAATGCCCTTAAGGTGTTTGAATGTTTTGATCACATCACCTCTCTCCCTCCTTTGCTCAAGGGTATACATAGCCATGTAATAATACAAATCATCAGAAGATGGCAAAGCTGACTCATATATCAATCATTACAAGGACACAGATGTCCTAACATCTTATAAGTAAGAAATACTTGTGCATATTGAAAAGTGAAGTGTATAACAATAGTGTGCGTACATATCCGGACATCTACTCTTGTACGGTAGATGCCCTTAGGCCTACATGTTAGTACAGTATAACATATTCTTAAATGCTAGCTGTCTGCAATGTACCTGTGGGGGTACCAATTAGGGTGCAGGGACCTTGTGTAACAGTAGGTAACTGGCAACAGTTTTGGGAATGAAAGTTCTTTAAATTCGATGGACTGCATCTGACTAAGGAGGACATCAGTTCATTGGGGCAGAAGTTTGACATCTTTGCAGAATATTTAAACTAGCAAATGGGGAGAGGGGTGCAGCACCTGATGCGTCAGATGAGAAGAACACCCCTTCCCCCTCAGCTAGTGATCAAACAGGAGTTCAACATGTTTGTAGTTCATTTGCATCACCAGATAACAAAAAAGGTCCAGCTCCCCATACGATGCACAGGTGACATGCTGGACCTCGCCCAACAACTAACACATTGAAATCGGGCCAATGAAAAATCATGTACACAAATGCGCGCAGTCTGAGAAACAAGATCCCAGACCTTCAGTCAATAATGACAGAGGCTAAACTGGACATAGTAGCCATTAGCAAGACATGGCACATCAGTGACCACACTTGAAAGACTTCAGTACCTGGCTATGTACTGTTCAGAAGAGACCAAGGTGCAAAAAGCAGAGTGGAGTGGCCCTATAGGTCAATGAAAATAGTAAAGATACAGAAATTTAGAATACACATAAGGAGCCAGAAGAACTGTGGGTCACCCTGGAAACAGGAAATGGGACAGCCATATGACCTGGGGTTGTCTACAGGCTTCCGGACCAGGGGAAGGACATAGACACATTACTGTCAGAAGATACACAAAACATGACAGCTAAAGGGGAGGTTCTGATAATCGGAGACTTCAACATGCCAGATACAGATTTGTCAATACCAGCAGGAACATCTACCAGAACAAGACACATAGTGGAGTCCCTGCAGGGGGAGAGCCTCAAACAACTGGTAGAACAACCCACAAGAGACAGGGCTGTCCTAGATCTAGTACTGACTAACAGGGAGAGGATCACAGATCTCCAGGTAGAAGGTCACCTGGGGGCCAGTGACCATCACATGGTACGGTTCAATTTGGCCACTAGTACTAAATCATCCCATTCCAAGGCAAAAATATGGGACTTCAGAGGTGCTGACTTTGATAAGATGGCTAACAGAGTTAAGCTAGCCCTGGCAAGATGAAATACAGGTGAGGGGTACAAGCAAAGTGGGTAAGCATTAAAGATACAATACTTGAAGCAACATCCCATTGTGTTAGAGAGAAAAGCAAGAGCAAAAGAAGGAGGAAACCACTTTGGTTCTCAAAAGCAGTAGCAGAAAAGGTCAGAGCCAAAAGGCTGACCTTCAGGAAATATGAAGAAACACAGCGGGACGAAGATAGGGAAGCATACTAAACTTCTCTAAGGGATGCAGGAAAGGCAGTAAGGCAGGCAAAGCCCAAACCAAGGAAACACTAGCACAAACAATAAAAGAAGGGGACAAGACTTTCTATAGAGTCTGTAGAATTGAAAAACCTTGCATTAAAAAGATTTAGTGCTCCACGGGCCTTGCAAATATTGGCATTCAAAAATATTTGCGGTCCTAATACATTCAAATTTGCTGTCAAATCGGTGTGCAAATGAATGCTGTTCTGTGCTGTGCTATTCATTTTATATTCTGCTGTCAATCTGTCAATCAGTGTGCACCAGGTATAAATTGTTTGACACTCACAGTAATGGCCACTAATCCCCTGTAACCCCTTTAATTACAGTAGTTGTACTTTCCTGCTGTGCTGTTCATTTTTTCACTAACTGCTACTGTGTCTCACCTTTCTGTATCCTACTGCATCACTCCGGACCATATAATGTCCTTAGTACAATGGCTACAGTGAAACAAAGCAGTCAAAAGGCAACATGACTTTATCATGACTGGTGACATTACCCCAGGTGCCTTGAGTGAAACTGCTGGCTTGTCTGTGAAGACTGCTGACTCCGTTGTACATGAGATAAAGCTGGCCTCCCACTCTCCCAAGAGAAGGTGCACAGACTACGCACACTACAGTCCAGAACTATGTTTTGAAGTGGGACAGTATGCTGTAAACAACGGCGTCATGAATGCTGAGCGGTATTATAAAAAATGCATGAAAAAAATATAAATGAAAGCACTGTGCGTAGCTTTAAGAAGGACTACCTTGATAAGGTGTGCCTTCCCAGTGATCCTGCTTTAATCAATCAATTGAGCAATCAAATCTTTATTTATTCAGGCAAACATAATTGAGCACAGCTCATTTGCAAGATGGACCTGATAAGGTCAAGGTTCAATAGTTGGTATATATACAGTTATACTAAGACACATAAATACAGTATTCAAAAACAAGATTGCCTAAACATAACAAGAAAAATAGGTACATATGAATGCACACCAGCTGATCTAATATATACATATCAACATTAGAATTGTCTTGGTATATCTCCTAATTAAAGCAACCAATATTTCAAAGTTCAAGGGTAAAGTCATAGTGGACAAAGGAGACGCAGTGATAGAATGACTGGATGATGGTGATCATAGACTGTGATAGGTGTCTTGGTAGGAAAGTGTAAAAGTGGCCTGATCAGGGGCTGGGTCCTGCACTAGGAGATAGATGGTTGTGATAAGGGCTAAGATATGTGCCAGGAAGTAATGGGAGAAGACTATAGGCAGGATGTACAGAGTCTGTGGGATTGAGATTATTGGGAGGTGTATTGAAACCTGGTATTGGCTGCCTGAGGAGGGGAAGGTTAGGAATATGAATATACTAATACTTGTGGAAGCAATTGCATTTTTCTTGGAAAAGACTTAGGTATAGATGTTTAAAGGATGTTAGTGATATAAAGTTGTTCAGCTTCAGGGTCTTCTGTAACATATTCCATGATGTAGCTAGTACATAGCTGATAGCAATTCTCCCGTGTTGGGTGTTGAATTTAGGCACTTTGAGCGTAATGAAATTATGGCTTCTTAGGGCATAGATACTAGCTGTGGCTTGTGTGAAGCAGTCTAAGATATAATTTAGGAGCATCTTAGTTAGTGCTCTGTACGTCCATACTGCAGCATTTCTGTTTCTTCTGAGATGAAGTGATGTCCATCCGACTGCAGCATAGAGAGAGCAGTGGTGAGTGCTAAATGGTAGATCTGTTATAAACCTCAAAGCTCTGTGGTAAAGTGTGTCCAGTTTGTTTAGATAGAAGAAAATAGGGCAGCGACTTTAAAGGAAATCTGCATAGTCTAACACTGAGAGAAATGTGGCCTGGACTAACCTCTTCTTAGAGTCTCTGGTTAGAAAGTGCCTTATTCTGTAAAAGAGTCCAAGCCTCTGACGAAGTTTTTTTTAGAAGTTCTTCAACGTGATATGTGTAGTCGAGTCTGCTATCTATCCAGACCCTCAAGTACTTGAATTTTTCTACATATTCAAGGTTTTCACCAAGAATAGTGGATAGCTGGGGGAGATTGTTTGGTGAGGAGTGACTTGTCTGACTTTGGGTGGAGAAAAACATTGCTTTTTTTTTTTTTGCATTTAGGAGAAGCTTTTTTCCAATAGTTGATGTTGTAGTATGTGGAATTCCACTTGTAGATCTTCACAAGCTGTAGCAGGCGAAGGGTTGCTGACATATAATACAGTGTCATCTGCAAACAAGTGTACAGTGGCTTTGGTAAGGTTAGTGTCAATGTTATTGATGTAAATGGCAAAGAGGATAGGGCCCAGGATGGATCCTCGTGGAACTCCTCTTTGCAGTGGTTTGAGTGGAGATAGGTCTCCTTCAGCTTTCACTTGCTGTGTCCTTCCCATGAGGTAACATCTAAACCATCTAAGGGAGAATGGATCTAAACCTATGGAATTCAAGGAAGAGAGGAGCAGTTTGTGGTCCACCGTGTCAAATGCCTTACTTCGGTCTAGGAATACAGCACAAACACTATTTTTTTTTCCAGTTCAATTTGCCAGTCGTTTGTTACTTTAGCCAGTGCTAAGATAGTGCTATGCTTGGTTCTAAACCCAGATTGTGCTGGATTTAAGAGATTAGCCTCTTTGAGATATTCTCTTAGCTGAATGCTCACTAATTTTTCTAGCAGCTTGGAAAGCACTGGAAGGATAGAGATTGGTCTATAGTTGTTGAGGTCCATTGGGTCCCCTGCTTTCAATAGTGGGATAACTTGGGCTGTTTTCCAGGTTGGGGGAATAGAACCTGATATTAATGAAAGATTAAAAAGGTGTGTTAAAAGGACAGCAAGTGCTTGTATTGCAATCTTTAGAAAATAGGGATCAAGAGAGTCTGCACCTGCACTTTTTTTGATATCAATCTGCGAAAGTAGATCCTCCACTTGTTTCAACAAGACTGGTTTGAAGGAGAAGGAAGATTCAGTTAACCGAGTTCCAGTGCTCTGAATGCATAGCTGAGCACGTAGTAGGTTAGCCGGAGAGGTGTTGAATGCAAGGCCAGCAGTTGTAAAGTGATTGTTGAATGATTCCAGTATTTCCATTCTATCTGAAGTTGTTCCCTTGTTATGGTGTATTTGAGCTGGAAGTGTAGTACTAGGCTCTTGTCCTGTTATGTCCTTTATGGTACTCCAGAATTTGGCTGGGTTGTGGTAGGAGGAATCGAGTTCTGCCATATAATAAGCAGCCTTTGCATACCATACTTTCCTGGTACAGCTATTTCTGGCTTTCTTGATCATCCAGTCATTTGGGTTCTTAGTCTTCCTTGCCTTTTTCCACAGCTTATCCCTCTCAAGTAGGGCAGATTTCAGGTCAGTTGTGAACCAGCGGCAAGTTTTGTTTTTGATGCATACCCTAGTAATTGGTGCATGAATGTTAAGGGCACCTATAACTATGTCATTTAATACCTCATGTGCTTTTTCCACTGTGTCTGCTAGATAGAACTCTTGCCAGCGTGTAGAGTGATTTAGCTCTTGTAGATACACCTTGATATTGAATTTTTTCTTTGATCTCCTCAGTATGAATTTAGCCGGGGGTGTTAGTTTGCCAGCTGATCGTATACCAGCAATAAGGCAGTGGTCACTTATACCACTGAAAAGCACTCCAGTGTGTGTGAAGAGATGAGGTTTACTCACCAATATGATGTCTTGTAATGTGCTGTTGCTCAGATTCTTCTTGTTGATTCTGGTTGGTTCATTTATAAGCTGAGTAAGCCCATGTGTATCGCAGAATGAGATTAAGGGTGCTGCTGCCTTGGATAGCCAGTTTAGGTTTAGGTCACCTAAGATTATGGTTTCTTCTGTACCCTTCTTGATTAGGTTCCCCAGGTGGGCTTGTAGCTTGAGGTCAGCTGAGGGGGGCCTGTAGCAGCCAATTAGCTGTAATGCTGTAGTGTTGGAGAGGGCCACTTTGAGGGATGGGCATTCAAATTCTTTGGATATAGATGTTGTGTCTAGGCAAGTTACAGATAGATTGGCTTTTACATATATACAGTAGCTATTCGTCCACCCCTTGTTTGGCGATCAGCTCTGAATACTTGGTAATTGGGAAAGTTTATGTCTCTGTCTGCTGTGGCAGGTCTGAGCCATGTCTCCGACACCACCAGAAAGTCTGGCAAAGTATGATTAACCCAGGCTTGTACCATCATGAACTTTTTTAGCAGGCTGCATGCGTTGATGTGGAGAAAACTTAGTCCTTTGGTCGAGACTAACTCTGCTGGTGTGGTAATGCACTCTGGAGGACCTGGATTAATTTCTATATCTCCAGCACAAATCAATATAAAGATTACGAATTTCACAAGGGCTTCAAGAGAGGAAATGAGGATTCTATCTTTGGACCTCCTTTTATTTTTCAGGAGCCTCTGTTTTAATTTATACCAGTCATATAAGGGGTTATGGGTTCTTGCCAGCTCACTAAATAGCAATCTGGTAGACAGGCGTAATGGGGAGCTGTTTACCCAGTAATGAAGCACTGTCCCATATGATAGTAGAACAGCTTGAGTCCCTTCGTGGAAGTTACCCCACTGGTTGTGTTGCAACATAGGTAGGTCATATATGAGGATCCGGTCCTTCTTTAATGTTGATGTGATGGAGAGTGTAGGATAGTGAATTGCATCTTCCAAGATGACAGTGACAGGGAGGGTATCTTTTTCCTACTCACCATGAGTAACAAAGCAAGATATAAGCAGAAGGGTCCCCCAATTATGAAAGCACTGCTGATGATAAATGCAAGCTAAAATATGGCAATGTAGTCAGAGAGAGAGAGCAGTAAGGGAGGGCTGCTGATCTGATGGCTAAGAGGAGGATATGGGGCAGATTACTGGTCAGCACGGCACTGGTGGCGAGAATTGTATTTCAGCGGGAAGGTATCTATAAAAGAAACACACAAGGAGGGGAAGGAGGGTGGGCATAAATTGTGCGGCTTTCCTGTACCTTCCCTCACTGTCCCTCCCGGTCTGATGGTCCTTGGAAGCGGCTTAGCGGTTGCCGACTGCCCGCTGGTGGAGCATGGCCCTGGCGCTCAAGAGAGGGCTTCAGGGATGGATCTTCAACTGGGAAGAGACAGAAGAAGGCACTACAGTTAAAACTTTTGCAGAGACAAATGTTTCTGCTGGGCAGGGAGTCTTAAAATTAGCACAACAAAAGGCTGTGGGGGGCTGGGGCGCCATAGCATCTGGTCCACTTCAAGGGATCAGTAAAAGGCTGTAATCACTTTACCACAAATTTCACAAGTCACAATTTCCCCCCAAAATTCACAGATGCATGAAAACAGCTCCTTTTTTGCAGACTTTAACAATTAAGGCACTTTCCCAATACAGCTTTAGCAAAAATCAAGCAAATGTTACTGAATGGAGCAGGGGTGTAGTGATAGTATAATATGTTGATTATTGTGACTCCATTTTGTATTATGTGACTCCATTTTACATGCTGCTTCATTTAATTGGTGTTTTGCTCTTTAGATAGCCTCATTATTATGTTTTGCTTCAGACAGTGTATTTTGCTGACTTGAAGGTCGCATATTATCAGGCAACCTGTTTTTGTAGTTTTGTTTAAACTTCTGCTTAGCTCATAGTGTTCTAGGCACCCGCCAGTGTTTGGGAGCACAGTGACCTAGCAGGTGTGGGGAATTCTGAGCAGTCCTTGTCATGGTGAATTTGCAACATCCTGGAAGCCCGCCAGTCAGAATGTGGGAAAATAATACAATGAAGGCTGCACTTGTTATTTTTAGCATAGAATAAGATATAAATGTAGCTTTCTCAATGCCTGGTTAGAAGCCTCTCCTGCAGGGTGGAGCGCATCGCTGTGGGGCCAGTTCCGGTTCGAGACTCCTAGCCAGGCTGACAAGGCTTCCAGCCATTGGAAGAGGGCTTGGATGATGCTTTATTGAATCGGTGATGTATAATCTTTTGTATTATATTTTTATAATAAAGCTTTGGCTTGCTGTACTTATTGTATTGTTATTGTGTGTGGAGTGAGGAGTAAATAGCTGCTTGGTTTGAGTTGGCAGAACATTTTTGGCGTAGTCGGCAGGATTCGAAAATAAAATGTCTATTTTTAGGAAAAGGATGAGTTCTTTTTTTAAAGGTGTATTAAGGCTCAAAACAAGGCAACTGCCCTTTGTACTTGTAATTTATGCTTGCTGCAAGTATATACTGTTAGAGCCAATGATGGCTTTCACAGTTCAGGCTGCTTTAGGAGAAAAGCAGTGGCTGATTAAGTGAAGTTAGATAAGCAACATCTAGAAAAGAAAATAAACTACTGTGGATGTACGCTTAGTAGGTGACTACAGATGGATGATTGTGAAAATCCCCCCATGTTGCCTATCTGTGTAGTTTCAAGTTTTCTGTATACATTTGATCCTAAACCCAAGTACTGGGGACCTCTACCAGATGGATCTCAACCTAGTACTGTTAGAGATTTTTGTTTGTTTTGTTTTTAAACTGCAAACCAGAGCTCTGGAAAAAGACTTGGTTTGGCAGGTTACTAAAATGGCCAAAAAAAAAAACCTTTGAAAGGGTTAAAACCTTTGAAAGAGTTAATAGCTGCAGCGTTTGGAAATTATCACGAAGGTCCTGCAGTCAGTTTTCTTACTCAGACTAGTGTATCGGAAAAGAAGAAGAAAAATACCTTGGCAAAGTTGTTTTATGTCTGTCTGTTCTCATGCATATTTTCTAGCTTATATCTGTGTTCTGTAATTATGTTCTGTTGTCAAGGTTGAGAGATAGGATTGACTGCCTTCAGTGCACAACAGGTTACAGAAAAAAAAAAGGAAGAAGAAGCTTCTTTGCCTCATAGCTGACTGTTTTAATTGGCTTTATTTTAATGGAACATTTGTGCTGCCTAGATAGGGTCAGTGAAAAACTTTGTTTGTAGTTGTTGCTTAGAGCAGGTAGTGTTGATGGTGAAGAATTATGATGTCATATAGATTGCAATGTGCAGAAAGAGTTGTAGGTTGCAAACAACGTGCAAGCCACTGCTAGGTGAAAATGTAATGTGTTAACAGCTATAAATGGCTTTATCATACTTCTAGTTAAAACCAGAAACTTTTTGCAAAATGGCAGAGTGCCATATTTTAGATATGTGCCAAAAGGTGTAATCATGTTATACGAGATGTGTTCACTTACAGATGATGTGTTTAAACAGTGTTTTGTTCTGGAAAGATTTGGCATGGCAATATGTATAAATGTGTTGGTTTAAAAATTATCAGTGTTACAAGACAGGCAGGAGGTAGCACATATATCTAAACCACGTACAGTTTTCTAATGGAACTATGGGCATTACCTCAGCAAATTAGTGTGAAACAATGTCAGTCTTATTTTGTGTTAAGTATTTCTTTTTGTGTATGTGTATGTGTGTACTGTCTTGGCCAGCAGTTTCATCGTGTACTCTATTGTTATTTAAAGATATTTTAATATTGGTGGTGTTCAAGGACACTACAGGAATGGCTGGGTTTGAATGACCCTTGCATGCACACTGTGACCTTTTGCACGTTATTTGACCTTCTTGTGTTTCAACATTTTATGTTACTACCAGTTCAAACTTGATGTGTATTCCATGCCTAAAGCACAACTTTTCACACAAAATGTATGTTTTCATGAAAGCACACCAAGAGTGAACCATGTAATTTGACTTTTTATTGCAAAACTAGTATTCTAAGTGAAGAGGAACAAACTTTTACAATTTTGAAAAAAGGACTATTACAGCTGTTTTTGAGAGTTTACCATCTACAGAGATACGTACGTACGGTATTACCATCAATCTGGACATTTTGTCATGCTTAGGATAAGGGAACCCAGGGACGCTTGGCTTCTTTTATCCTATGGAAATAATCTTGTTTTATTTTTAAACTGATGTGTGTTTGTTTTTGTTGTTTGTCTGTGTTTCACAGCTAACCTTTTTATTGCTACAGTATTCGAGCTGTCTCTTGCACCTCGAGCTGTGTCTTCCACCAGTAGGAGCTTGGAGGGAGGGGGTATGCTACCCTTCCTCCCTTCCAGTGTAATACCCACAAAGGTTGCAAGGTACATGTCATATTTATACTGATTCATGGTCTGTAGCCAATGGTTTAACAACCTGGCTGCCCACTTGGGCTAAGGATGAGTGGAAAATTTATTCGAAAGAAATATGGGGAAAAGAACTGTGGCAGGAAATATGGACTATGGTGCAAAATACTCAGACCACTGTATTTCATGTTGATGCTCATTGTGCTTCAGATACACTAGAACGATGGTATAATTCTATTGCAGATGAAAAAGCTAAGATTCTTCCAGTGGATATTGAAGAAACTCAAAGTCAGCAGTAGGGCTGGCAAAATGGGCACATCAAAAATGTGGACATTTGGGAGAGAAAGCCACTTACAGGTGGGCATATAGTCGGGGTGTACCCCTAACATTGGATTTGGTTAAAACTGTTATTGCTCAGTGTCCTATATGCCAACATGGGCAACAAAGACCAATCCCTCTACTTGTGAAAGGACAATTGGGGGAGAGCCTACAAAATGGAAAGAGAATTTGCATGAAGCATCACAGATTTTAAATAATAGACCAATTGAGAATCTGAGACCCCTTAATGCGAATGATAACTCCTAATTTGCAAGTGCAGGCTTACTCAACTACAGAAACAGTGTTATATTGGAAATTACACAGGAGCTCTGTCTCCTTGCAGGGCAACCCCAGAAGCTGCTGGACTTGATTTACATGCCCTTCAAGAATATAGAAATTGGTATTGGAATACAAATTCCACCGAGACATTTTGGTTGGATAGCACCTAAATCAGAACTAGCCCTCAAGGGAATACAAATTTTGGGAGGGGTGATTGATTGTGATTACCAAGGAGAAGTGAAAGTAATTTTGTTAAATAGTAGAGAACAAAATCTGTTGATTTAACAGTATGACAGAGTGGCTCAATTGTTAATTATTCCAGTTAACAAAGTGACCCCTATAAAGGGACAAGCCCCCACACTCTTAACAGCAAGGGGGGATGAAGGTTTTAGATCTACAGGAGGTTTTAACAATGGTGCCAAAATATGGGTTACAAACCCAAATGGCCCTCCTGAACCAGCTGAGGTGATAGCCACTGGACGAGACAACACAGTGTTAATTATCAGATCAGGGAAAGAAAATGGAATACGTGCCTGCACATAAATGTTATCTTCAGAATAATGAAATTTGTGTCTTTCTAGGTCCAGCAATGGATTTTAAAAGGAATGCTGGTGTGTCTTATGGTCCATTTGGCAGAGCTAGTTACCCCTGGAGGAAGGATTCAAAGGGTTAACTGTAATGACACTGGTTGTAAGGAACCTGGAGTTGGAAAAATGATACCAAAGATAGAACCCAGGGAACTTTAGCTGCCCATCCGACAGAAGTGTGTGGTACTGAACATGACATTTTCACCAGGGGTCAATCTCTGGATGACAACTGGTGGCTCAGGACAATATGCCTACGAAACAGATGAAATCTCTTTGCAGAATAAGACTGCTATTAAATGCTGCAACTTACCGAATAGTTGCATGGTGACTGTACAACATAGACTTGATTGCTGCATGAATCAAACAGACATTTTCAATGCAAGTATTACTTTGATTGACATAGACACGTTATTCTGCATAAATGCTACTGCAATAACTAATAGAACTACTTGGCAGATCACATTACAGTGTTGAAAAATCATCCTGTAATTAGCAATGGTAGTATAGTTAAGGTTCCATCCACGCATCATACAGTAGAGGCTGGTATCAGAAAAATGTAATCCATTTTAACATAACGCTATGTTTAGTAGAACATGCAAATATAAAAGAGCTTGGTATGATACGCTATTAGGTGGAGCAGGGGCAGGCATGGGAATTTTAAATAATGTTGATATAGAAACACTGACTAACAGGCTTCAGGCAGTAGGAATTGATGTATTTAGCTTAATTAACTTACAAGCTCAATGGATGCCAACTGTTTTCTTATCCCAAAGATTAACTTTGAATTATGATTTTGAGTTCTTGCAGTTATTTAATGCTTCACAGGTATGGGGAATGGGAGTAGCAGAAAATATTTCGCGATTTATTGATTGGACAGAATGCACAATGCGACATATGTATTCTATAATGCAAAGAAATAAGGCCAGAGTGATTTAATGAGTAATAATGAATATGTGTGGAGGACCGTGTTCAAATCATGGATTCTTAGTAATCATTGGATTGTAATGTCATCCACCACAGTAAAATGCATAGGTCCCTGATAATGAGCAGAAGCTTATTTTGTATTGGCAGCCCAATATTTTAGATCAATCAAGATTGAATATCTCGTTAAATAAAATTAAACAGATAATTCAGGAAACAGATGTAATGCAGGCTCATTTGGCAATAAGAAATAAATCATTAGTGCAAAGTCAGGTGCAAACTACGATAGTTAAAAACAAAATGATTGATTTAAGTTCCAAGATTCAACAAGAGACTACTCATTATTGGTGGGATATTTTTACAGGATGGTCTCCATCAGCTACAAAAGTGTTAAATATTCTGATACATCCTATCATAATCATTGCTGTAGTGACAATTATCTTGCTTATTTGGACTTGTTACTTATCATGTTATATTTGTAGTAATTTTGCTATGGTACCAATATCATACAAATCGTATTCACAATAATCAAAGGACCGAATGTAGTGATAGTATAATATGTTGATTATTGTGACTCCATTTTGTATTGTGTGACTCCATTTTACATGCTGCTTCATTTAATTGGTGTTTTGCTCTTTAGATAGCCTCATTATTATGTTTTGCTTCAGACAGTGTATTTTGCTGACTTGAAGGTCGCATATTATCAGGCAACCTGTTTTTGTAGTTTTGTTTAAACTTCTGCTTAGCTCATAGTGTTCTAGGCACCCAGCCAGTGTTTGGAGCACAGTGACCTAGCAGGTGGG
This sequence comes from Neoceratodus forsteri, assembly GCA_016271365.2. Taxonomy (NCBI): domain Eukaryota; kingdom Metazoa; phylum Chordata; order Ceratodontiformes; family Ceratodontidae; genus Neoceratodus; species Neoceratodus forsteri. Next base: position 156,317,058 of record CM057458.1, on the reverse strand, counting down.
AATTTGAGCAGTCCTTATCGTGAATTTGCAACATCCTGGAAGCCCGCCAGCTTCTAGAATGTGGGAAAATAACACAATGAAGGCTGCACGTTATTTTAGCATAGAATAAGATATAAATGTAGCTTTCTCAATGCCTGGTTAGAAGCCTCCTGCAGGTGGACGATCGCTGTGGGGCTACTTCCCGGTTCGAGAGACTCCTAGCCAGGCTGACAAGGGGCTTCCCAGCCATTGGAAGAGGGCTTGGATGATGCTTTATTGAATCGGTGATGTATAACCTTTTGTATTATATTTTGTTATAATAAAGCTTTGGCTTGCTGTACTTATTGTATTGTTATTGTGTGTATGTGAGTGTGAGTGAGTAAATAGCTACTTGGTTTGAGTTGGCAGAACAAGGGGGACCAATCGGATACGAGGCCACGGAGAGCACTCGCCTTCCGATTAGTCACGGCTTTCCTGTACCTTCCCTCACTGTCCCTCCCAGTCTGATGGTCCCTGGAGGTGGCTTGGTGGTTGCTGACTGCCCGCTGGCCGAGCATGGCCCCGGTGCTCAAGAGAGGGCTTCAGGGAGGGATCTTCAACTGGGAAGAGACAGAGGAAGGCACTACAGTTAAAACTTTTGCAGAGACAAACGTTTCTGCTGGGCAGGGAGTCTTAAAATTAGCACAACAAAAGGCTGTGGGTGGCTGGAGTGCCATAGCATCTGACCCACTTCAAGGGATCAGTAAAAGGCAGTAATCACTTTACCACAAATTTCACAAGTCACAATTTCCCCCCAAAATTCACAGATGCATGAAAACAGCTCCTTTTTTGCAGACTTTAACAATTAAGGCACTTTCCCAATATAGCTTTAGCAAAAATCAAGCAAATGTTACTGAATGGAGTAGGGGGACCAATCGGATATGAGGCCGTGGAGAGCGCTCGCCTTCCGATTGGTCACGGCTTTCCCATACCTTCCCTCACTGTCCCTCCCGGTCTGATGGTCCCTGGAGGTGGCTTGGTGGTTGCCGACTGCCCGCTGGTGGAGCATGGCCCCAGCACTCAAGAGAGGGCTTCAGGCAGGGATCTTCAACTGGCTTTAGTTGATCCTGCTTTAGCTGTACCCTAGTCTGCCACATAAGACCAGGGGTCGTCCTACACCAGTTATGGAGATATCAAGGCAGAAATGCGAAAATTATCAGAAATCTTCGCATCGAAGGTGCTGTGGTAATGCGAGGGTGGTGACAACAGTAGCTTTGGGTGTCCTCAAAGCTAACAACTCAAAGCTACTATCCAAAAATGGGGGTAGTCTCAATGTGACAAGACAGTGGGCATGGCATTTCCTAAACCGTATGGGGTTCGTGAAGCGTAAAGGGACAAAAGCTGCCCGAAAGACCCCATATGACTTCCCTGACCTGAAAGCTAAATTTCTAGCTAGAGTAAATCGAGCTGCCAGATAAGAACTCGTACCCTCTGAGTTAGTGATCAATATTGATGAGGCTGGGGTATACCTGGTGCCATGCAGTGAATGGACAATGGCAGAATGTGGCTCAAGGCAAGTTGAGGTTACTGGCCTCGACAATATGTGGCACGTATCATTCATGATGGGGTGTACACTGTCTGGTCATTTCTTACCTCCCCAGGTAATCTATCAGTGGAAAACTGCTGCTAGCCTACCAAGTTATCACATTTCCTCCGATTGGAATATCAGTTTTAGTGAAAATCATTGGGCAAATACTGACACTACGCTGGTGTAAATAGAGAAAACACTTAAGCCCTACATTGCCTATGTGATCCAAACACCTGAGCTGCCAACAGAACAACACAGCATTTTGATCTTGGATCTGTACCACGCTCATAGTTCCGCAGCTGTTATTCGGAAACTGGAGTCAGAGTCTATTGTCCCTATTTTTGTCCCAGCTTCCTGCACAGTTGCATTGCAACCACTTGATGTCACAGTAAATAAGCTGTTTAAGGACTATTTAAAAATTGCATTCACAGAATGATACGCTGGGATAATCACAGAGCAAATAAACTCTGGTTCCCAACCCTCGAACATCAAAGTGGATCTCCGTATGACTGCCCTGAAATCTAAGCATGCAGAGTGGCTGGTGGGTGCTTTTAACTTGCTAAAGGACCGCAGGGAAGACTGCATATGCGGATTTGAGCTGTCGGGGATTGCAGCAGCGCATGCAGACTGCTTGAATCAGGTAAGAGAGTTATACAGGTATTAATGAAATGTTTAATGTCTAATGCTAGGACAGACAGGGCAAAGCGCTAGACAAGGGTATTTTTGTTATCTTTGGGTTACTGAAGAAGATAAAGATGAGCTTCTTGAATGATAATTGCCCCTCCCAGCTGCACTTACCAGCACGTTCTACACTTTCTACATCTCATTTTAACGTCGTTCATTTTTTTTTTGCAAATAAAGAATTTCTGCTTGACATAATGTTTGCTGTTCAATTAATTTAGTGGACTACTAGGGGGCACGAACATAGCAAGGTTTATTTAACATCAGAAGTTTTAAATTCTACAGTACATTAGTAAAACGAGAAAGTCCAGAGGGAGTATTGCTATGCTCAAAGGGATAAGGGGGAGTGTGTGGAGGAGGACCAAGGAAAAGTATCTATCCTAACTAGATACTCCTGCTCAGTATTTGCTGAGGAGAAGGTAGTTCAGGGCCCACAGCTCAGCATCATGGACACAGGTGGGAGGGGAGGTGTGCACTAGTCCCTTCACAAAAGAAAGGGTCCTGCAAGAGCTCACTAAGCTCAGGGTGGAGAAGGCAATGGGACATGATGGCATACAACCCAGGGTACTAAAGGAGCTAAGGGTGGAACTAGCAGGGCCATTAACAGAACTGTTTAGTGAGTCTCTGAGCACAGGAGAGGTCCTAGAAGACTGGAGAAGGGCTCATGTGATCCCGCTCCACAAGAGTGGTAGCAGGGAGGAGGCAGGGAACTACAGACCAGTCAGTCTTACCTCAGTAGTGGGCAAGATTATGGAGGCACTCCTTAAGGAAAGGATAGTGCAACACCTGTAATCCATGGGAGCACAGGATCCAAGACAGCATGGGTTTACAACAGAAAGGTCCTGTCAAACTAATCTCATAGATTTCTTTGCCTGGGTAACCAGAGTGCTGGGCCAAAGGGAAACAGCTGATGTCATCTACCTTGACTTCAGCAAAGCTTTCGATACTGTTCCACATAGAAGATTGATTAATATGCTGGGTAGGCTCATGGTAGGTCAGAAATTGGTCAACTGTGCAGCAAACTGGTTGGTGGGCAGAAAACAGAGAGTGGTGGTAAACGGTATACAGTCAGAAGAGATGCAAGTCACAAGTGGGATACCTCAGGGATCAGTTTTGGGGACAGTCCTCTTTAGTATCTTCACCAGTGACATTGCAGATGGACTAGAGGGTAAGGTTTGTCTGTTTGCAGATGACACTGAGAGCTGCAATGGAGTAGATGATCCAGATGGGGTGGGCAGAATGAGAAGAGATCTGGAAAAACTGGCAAAATGGTCAGAAGAGTGGAAAATGGGGTTTACCACAAAGAAGTGCAAGATTATGCACATAGGGAAGAGAAACCCTGAAGCCACCTATAGGTTGGGAGAGGAGTTGCTGTGAATCACAAGGGAAGAAAGAAACTTGGACGTCATCATCACAGATGACCTGAAATCATCCAAGCAGACCACTAAGGCAGTAGGTAAGGCTAGAGGGATGTTGGGGTGTATTAGTAGGGGTATCGCAAGTTGAAGAGGGAGATAATAATCCCTCTTTACAAGACACTGGTTAGGTCCTATCTGGAGTACTGCGTGCAGTATTGGAAGCCACACCTGCACAAGCACATTAACAAAATGGAGGCAGTCCAGAGAAGGGCAACCAAAATGGTGCAAGAACTGCATCAGAAAACATATGAGGACAGATTAACGGAGCTCAATATGTATACCATACAGCAAAGGAGGGAGAGCGGTGATATGATCAAAACATTCAAACATCTTATGGGCATTAACAAGGTGAAAGAGTCTAACATGTTTCAATATAAGAAAACTAGCAGGACAAGAGGACACAGAATGAGATAAGAAGGAGGCCGATTAAGGGGGAATTTGAGGAAGTTCTTTTTCACAGAAAGGGTGGTGGATGCATGGAATGGCCTACATCCGGAAGTGGTGGACATGAATACAGTGCAGGGCTTCAAACAGGCATGGGATAGGCATAAGGGAGCAATAAAGATGAGTATGAATAGATAGGCCATTGACAGAGTACAGGCCTATGGCACATTCATAAGGTACAAAAAATGGACAAACTGGATGGGCCTTGCAGTGCTTATCTACAGTCAACTTCTATGTTTCTATGTTTCTATTGTGTTGTTATTAGTACCTCCCCCCGTCCCCCATTGTGTACTCTTCCCATGGGTTTTTGTTTCCCAGGTGCATTACTTTGCACTTTTTTGCGTTGAAGCTAAGCTGCCATATTTTTGACCATTCCTCCAATCTTGCCAAGTCCCTTCTCATCCTTTGCACTCTTTCTTGTGTATCAACCCTGTTGCAGATCTTTGTGTCATCGGCAAAGAGGCATACTTTTCCTTCCATCCCCTCTTTAATGTCACCTATAAAGACATTAAAGAGGACCGGTCCCGATACTGAACCCTGTGATACCCCACTAGTAACCTCCCTTTCTTCAGAATGTACTCTGTTTACTATTACCCTCTGGGTCCTGTTGTCCAGCCAGCTTGTCACCCAGGCTACCACCCTGGAACCCACTCTCAGGCTGGCTAACTTGTTTGTTAATCTTTTGTGTGGAACTGTGTCAAATGCCTTGCTAAAGTCTAGGTAGGCCATATCCTCTGCCCTTCTCTGGTCTATTATATTGGTTACCCAGTCAAAGAAATCAATTAGATTCATCTGACATGACCTTCCTGCTGTGAATCCATGCTGCCTTGGGTCCTGTGCTCCGCTGATCTCTAGGTACTCAACAATTCTTTCTTTCAGAAGTGAGTCCATCATTTTTCCTAACACTGAGGTCAAGCTAGCAGGTCTGTAGTTTTCTGCCTCTGCTTTGCTCCCACTTTTGTGAAGAGGAATCACATCTGCCCTCCTCCAAACCTCTGGTACCACACCATCCTCCCATTGTGATTTAATGTTTTTCATTTGCTTTAATTTCCTTTCCTTTGTTTTCCTTTCCTTTCCTTTCCTTTCCTTCCCATGACTTTCATTCACAAAAATCCCTTCTTGTTTTCCAGGTGCTCTCTGTGGACTGACACCATTTGCTTGGTGAATCATCAAGCACATCATTGCAACAAATTCAGGCACAAGGAATACCTGTGAAGATAAAGAACAGCAGAGTCAGTGATTAAGAAATTAAATTAATTTGTCAATTATGGACAGAAACAAGTTGCCACACCCTATAAAAAAAAAATATATATTTACCTTTGTGGTTGAACAGTGTTGTGACTGAGTCAGACAACAGCAGCTATGTTGTATCTGTCCAGCAGTATGATGTCATCCATCTGCATTCGACACAAATAAATGAAAATCAATGAAAGAGAAGTATGAATATCTTAGACTTTGAACAGCAGCAATAACCCCCTCCATTACAATGAAAAGAAAACAAAGGTACTTACCTGTGCAGTATGTCTGTATGCCATCATGAATCCAGGACCACAACGAACAAGAGGCCGTTTCTCTGACTTTGGAACAACAGCAGCACACAGCAACATCAAAGCACCCTCTCTATATGGCAATAGCATTTTTCTTGCAAGCTTCACATATGCTTTGCACAGCCTTCTCTGGTGTGTGCAGGAACAGTATTTGACTGAAAAGATGCGTTTTCTCTCTGGGGACACAACTTCACATTTTTGGCAAAGTGCTGGTGGTGGTGGAGTTGGGATGGCAGGCCCAAAAATTTTTAGTACAATAAATATGCTTATGTTCTCTTGCAAGCTTCACATATGCTTTGCACTACCTTCTCTGGTGTGTGCGGCAACTGTATTTCAGTGAAGGGAAGCAATTAATGTCTGGGGACACAACTTCACATTTCTGGCAAACACAGTAAACATATTAAGTGCTTAAAATAGATTTATGTTTAACTTCTCAGTAGAATAGCTCATGTTTGTGTTATGGTTTGCACTTCTTTGGGTGGTTGGCGGTTGCACACAACACAACTACCAGTTAGGCACCATCACATACCACAAGGATACAATTTATGTAATGTGGCAAATACTTGACATTTGTGGATAGAAGGAGGGAGTACACATGACGAATCAGTGACAAAAATGAAAGGAAGGAAGGAATGTGGTTCATCAAATGTAAAAAGGATTAAAGAAATAACAGAACTGGACAAGCAAGGGACATCCACACTAATGAAACAATACTAAAAAAAGAGGACAGAGAAAATTGACCTTAAAACAACAGAGCTTTTTTTTTTTTTACTTTTTATATTTTTGGGGTGTTTTTTATTTTAAATTCGGTGGGACTAGAGAGTGGAGAAATTAAGAACACAGATGACAGAATAACTACATGTAAACTAAAATAAAACTTGAAACAAAACAACACAGACCACCCCACCAGCACTGCAAGAAAATTAGCTGTGCCCACCACCACGCAGCTTGAATAGGAGAGTGAGGATCCTGTCATGGCTGGACATGACATTGTCCAGCTGATCCATCACCTCTTGCTGGAAGGTGTTGAATTCTTGGCACAGATCATTCACTTCAGCCCACGAAACAACAAGATGGCCATTTGTGGTAGGTGCCATGGGGTCATCATTACTGCCACTGTCATAACGGCACTGCTGAGGTACACAAGGAGTACTGCTGTGGTGCACATCATGCCTGCCTCTTTGTCACTGACTCACTGCTGGCACTGCAGCAGATCCGCTGACCTTATGCAGCTCCACATTTACTCCAGGGCCATCACCACTACCACCACCATTATGTGATGTAGCCACATCATGCTCTTCAGCCCTCCACTCAGTGAGATGGTGGATGTGGAGGTGTGTCTTCTGGTCACCAGTCCCAAGACAGCTCCCTTTTTTTGCCACACCTTACACACCACCCAATCACCTTGCAGATGGCCACTGTCTCATCTGCAGGGTGCATATCATAAAATTCCCACAGCACAGAGTGCTGCAGAACTAGAGGAGCACCAGAAGAGGAGGTGGCAGGCTCCTGCTGGAGGGGAGGAACTTGTGGCTTCTACTGCTGCTGCTGTTCCTGCTGTTTATCTTTTTTCTTGTTGCTGCTGCTCTGCAGCAGCAGAACTCCCTTCCTGAGCTGGGGGTGTGCCGCAGTCCCCTTTGAAAAAAACACACCTGGTAAGGCATGGGTGCCTTATTGGTACTCCAGCACCACCCGGTCTGACCTCAGCCAAGTCCTGACACTGCCCCACCATCACACACAGAAATGTAAAGAAAATGAAAGAAAAAGGCAGTAAGAACTCAGAAAAAAGAAGTATACACTGAAAAAAATTATAAAATCAGAAAGTATAGTTAAGAAAGATAAGGATTAAAACTAACAAGGGAGTAAAATATTCAACTCTAGCCTAAAAACTCTAAAAAATCAGATATATAAAATGCTCTCTCTACTCTCCTCAATCACATTGTCTACTCCATTCTCATTCAGCTACGAGCTGAAATGAAAGTAAAACATTCACTTCCTGCCTGGAGTCTCCCATGTGACATGCAGTAAGTGAATCATGTGACGAACCATGATTTTCATTAACTTCAAAGTTACTAACAAAGTTGAAGTTGCCTTCGAGGTTAACTGGCAACATTTTGCACCAGATTAAGACAATTACCTTCAAAGTTACTAAAAAAGTCGAAGTTAACCGACGAAGTTTCCTGGTGAAGTTTTAGCAAAAAAGATGTCATTTTTGTGAAGTTTTTCACAGGGCGAATTTGCTGACTGTGGGAACTTCGCTGGTAAATTTAAACTTTGCAACATCTCTAGCTTGGATGTACTTGCTTAGGAAAGAAACTGACAAACTTGTTACATTTTGTGAAAACAGGATGCAGTGAGAAACTACCAGATCTTATAAAACGAGACCAGTGTGTTTGGGTTTTCAGTTTTAGATTTATATTTGGAAATGCACTCAGAAGGGCTTTTATTTGAATGGTATCTTATCTTTTTTTTTAATTGTTATTGACATTAATAACATTCTGCTTGTTAATTTTTATAAGTGCTTCTGGTTTTCCTATGCTTCCTGACCTTGCCTGTATGACACATCCCTGTGCATTGAGAGAGACCCCTTGTCTGGGAAACTATGAGCAAACCTAGGGATTGACCTATAACAGCAATCTGTATTATAGTTAGAAGTATTTAATAGACTAGGCCAAACAGCCAAGATTTAGCAATACCAGTTTATAGGTCTGGAACTAAATCTGAAAAGCTTTGTTTTATTTAAGTACCCCACTGCCAGGCAACCACATGCAGTGTCATCATGAACACACCATTCCATAGCTGGGCACCTGGTGAAGCACAAGGAACTTGCTAGATAGAATTTAAGAGACACACACTGGTACTAGAGGGGAGAGTAGGGCCACCAGTATAGATGGGAGAAGGCAACAGTACTGTGTTATGTGGTTTTGGATCCAGGCTACTGTTATTTGGGCTAAGAATAGAAGGGCAACAGAAGCAGAACCCCATGTTAATATTGTTTGACTCACCTAGCAGGGTGACTGAATAGCAGCCCCTTTATATGTAGGTTGGGCCTAAACAGGTATGGAAAAACCAACCAGAGTCTATTCTGTCCTCCATATTTCTGAAATACATTCCTCTGCCTGCTCCTCTGTGTCCATTCACATATATGTAGATGAGAAGAAACTCTATGCCTCTGGCACCTCTGCCTCTGACCTCATGGCCCAGTTCCAACTGGACTTCAGCAATGTCCAGCACTGGTTCCAGACAAATTAGCTTTCCCTCAATGCCAAGAAAATTATCTCCATGACTTTTGCCATAAGGCAGAGACTCGATGGGCTCGCTCTTTCCTTTCCTTCCATACTCTTGATAGGGCTGTGATTAAGGATGTCTACTACTTTAAATACCTTGGAGTTTGGGTGACCAAGCACCAGTAAAGCAATTGCACAGCAGCAGAAGAGGACCCGACTGGAGAGGGTTGGATAGGAATAATAAAGGAGCTCTTGGTGCACTTTTGAAAAGCTGCCATATTTGCTTCTTTCACAAACAGCAAGAGTTGATTATCAGGAGGGATTCACCCATCAAGTGGAGCTCTGAGCACCAGGTAGGGGTGATAAATCAGAAGGCAAATGCAACTGGCCATAAATGAGGGTAAGAGCTCTGTGTAAATTAGTTTTTTTTTTTTTCTATCACACTCACTAAAGCACCAGCTTATTTACACAACCAGGTGGGAATTTAAAGCAGCGGGAGGGGAGCTGGAATTAAAAGTACAAAGTGTCTATTGTAAAACCCAACAGAAAGCACAGGTAACAGTGATAAACATGCTGCTGTAAATGAAATTAGCAAACAATGGCGGCAGTAAATCCAGGGTAATCTATAGTTGGCTATTAGCATTCAGAAGATGGGGGTTCTGTACAATTACTTGGCACTCTTGAGCAGATTCTATACAAACCTTTGGTTCGTTAAGACAAAGAGATGGGATTTTAACAGCAAGAGAGCTCTGATACAGCAAACTGGGATCAACTGAGATTAGTGTACTAACCTGCTTCTGAGTATTCTTTCCCTTCCAGGATGGGAGCTGCATTGCGATCTCTCACTTCAGGTTCAGGGGGGCCAAGTTGAAATGGAGGAGGGTCAAGTGGAAGCCAGAGGACCAACCAGGGGCTCAGCAGCTTAGTAGGAAGTCCTGCCTAAAGGAGGTTACACAGGAAGGATAAAAGAATTCCCTCCTAACATGTCCCATTCACGTTCAAGTCCGAGAGTGTGAGTGGAACAGAGCAGGAGTGGAATAGCTAAAGGGACTGGCATCTTAGGCATTGGCAGGTGTCCGCAGGTGAAAGCAGGCATGCAGGGAACTCTGCCAGTTCAAAAAGGTAAGGTAACTGTTTGCTTGCTGTTGCTTGTGTAAGGGCTTACTGGAACTAAAGCACCTGTTAAGTGGGAATAGATGTTATATAGAGTAAGGGTAAAATGGAGGATAAAAGAAGTAAAAGGGGAAAACTTAAAACAAAGACAAAGGACTGCCTAGAAAAAGGGTGCATGTGCCAAAAAACACAGTTAGCAATGGAAAAAAAACCCCAAAAAACAGAAGGCTCACACTCCTAGGTGCTAGGTGCAAAAATATCAGCTACAAGTAAGATGTAAAAGTGCAAGAAGATTTTATTGTCACTTGTATCAGTCCATATCGCACAGAAAACCAGACATATTATTGCCCCCAGCCCGAAAAACACCCAATAGCATTTTGTGCCCTAAACTTGTACTTTGCCAAAGGTATAATAATCAGAAAACAAGCTATTTAAATAGTATGGAAAACAAGACATTACAACAGGTGTAATAAATAGCCCCACCCTTCAAATAAATTCTTAAAAGCACACCAAAAAACCATGTCAGATTATTTAAAGAGCAATGCCTAAACTAGTTATTTAAATATGTCATACTGTATACAATATATAAATATGACGTACAAAATGTATGGCATATAAAACAACTCACTAGCTGAGCAACATTATCTCTATTCAATGTAATCTTTAACATATAGGTAAAATAGGACAAGACTGCAAAACTATATGTAACCCCCCATTCCCCATGGTTACTAGAATCCCATCAGTGTCAGTGTTAAGTAGGGAAGGCAGCTGGTGAATATCTAGTTAAATAAATTTTCACCTAGTCCCTCTTTGTTTTCTTGGTCTCAGCTGAGAGCAGAGCGGTGATGTAATTTAGAACTCTCACAGCAACATAAGCCACAACTTGTTGTGAGTGTAGGGAGTTTAGAATTCTGAGAGTAGTTCAGTTTGAGCTGGAGTGAGTTCCAGTAGCTGCTCAGAGAGTGAGCAGGTGGAGTGAGGAGAGTATATATTTCTCACCCTAGTCTGAGGACATCTTTTGCCTGATTGTGAAGTGGTGGAAACTGTCTCCAGGATTTCCTGATGTGCTCATCCCCAATGGGATGAGGGGGACTGCAGAGGTTTTGAGCAGCAACCCCTGATCCTTCCTAGAACATTTTTGAAGCTGCCTTTTGTGCACAAAGTGTGAGTAGATTCTGTCTGAGAGTTTCCCAGGATATGTACCTGCCTTGTTTTTTTCCATCAGGTGACACTCTAATAAAGGGACCCATTCACCGATTTCTGTGAGACTTTTCTTAAGAAATTTGTTTAAAGTTTGCTGACAACAGTGGGTGTCCCGTGTGTGACCAGGAACTTTGTTCAGAACTTTAATTTGACACCCCTTGTGGTGTTTTCTAATGCTAAAATGTGCTAAACATTTAAAGGAACCATGATTTCTACTGTTCATTATCTGTTGAGGTGTAATTCTAAAAGAATGGCTGGATATGGATTAGGAAGCAAAAGGTGGTCAGCCTCCTATCTAGAGTGACCACTTCAGCACTTCGGGTTCTGTAAGGGTGCCTGTTCTTTTAGTGCATGTGGCCAATGTCTGAAGATGAAGTTTACCCCTTGTATGTGGGTTTTTGTTAGTCTTGAGCCCTAGTGTGCTCCGTTGTGGCCAGTGTGCCACATTTCCTTCAGTGAATTCTATGCCATGTGGGAACTATTCTAAGTCAAGGCCTAGTGCCACTTCCAGGAGAATTTTGTGTGTTTTCATCGTGGCTAGTACCACATTTCCAGATGTCTAATGTTATGCAATATGGGAAGTAGTGAATTTCTGTCAGAGTACAGAGAATGTGTTTTCTGCATTTGCCTTGTGCTTTGAAGTGTAAACTCTTGGGGGTCGATCTTTGCTTTTGTGTTTCAACTGTGTTTCAGAATAAAGCCACACTCTAGAATCCCAACCTGGTATGGATAATCTAATTACTACTTCCTGTGTGGATTTACTGGGTACCCCTGCCAGAAGTGCAAACCTAGTATAGCTCTCAGCAAAAGTTTCTCTCCTTAGGATCTGGCTTTTGGTAAAGGTCTGTTTGTGTGGATCCATTCACATATCTGGACTGTGTAGTACGATATGGGCTGCACGCCCATTGGCTCACGCTGTGGACCAATGGGCATACAGCCCTACCGCACAGTGTCAGTTGGCATGCGGCGGGGTGGCAAGCGGGTGGGGAGCTGCCGCCCACCACTGACCAGGGGGAGCAGAGCGGTGGGGATCAGTGGGCGGGTACCACTAGACCGCCAGGGTTGGATTGGTGTGGCATTATGTTTTACTGACACCCGCGACTGGGCTGTGAGTGGTCCACTGGACCACCAGGGATATAGGACCGAACATAAGGACATATGCCTGCGATCAAGCTGCGAGCAGTCCACTGGACCACCAAGGATATAGGACCGAACATAAGGACATATGCTCGCAATTGGACTGCAAGTGGTCCACTGGACCACCAGGGATATAGGACTAATATGTTTCCTACATATGCCCACGATCAGGCTGCAAGCAGTTCAGTGGACCACCAGGGATAGAGCTAACTGTTTTTAAACATACCTATGCATGCGATGAGGCTGCAAGCAGTCCACTGGGCCACAAGGGATATAGGACATGTTCTCCATATACACATGCCCACTATCGGGCATTGGGGCACTTTGAAGCGATGTGCCGGGGATGTCGGTCCCCAATGGCTGCAGCCTGGCAAGGCACCAGGCGCAAGTCACTGGGGATCAGTGCACCTGCATGCAAACGGGGTCATAATGACATGCAAATGGCCCCATTTGTGCCTTGCATACATTATGGCCCCATTTGCATGTGCACTTTTGAATATTGTGGTTGTTGCACCTAGCGCAACAGAACTTGCACTAGCGCATCCCCCTGCTCCACTCTGGCCACTTGTCCTGGTGCAGTGCCACTGCACCATGCATACTGCAGGTGGCCAAGGTGCGATATTCAATGATGCTGTGCCATGGCACAGCTCCATTGAATATCACCCTGTCAATGCCCCTGTGCAGCCAAGTTGCACTGCACCCAGGCTTGCGCCACAGCCTGATGCAGTCTGAATATCCCTCCCTTTGTGTTTCTCCACAGCAACTGCTTTGTACCCCCACCCCTCTCCTTTCCCCTAGACAGAAGAAGTATAGGAGGTGAGCTTACTAGTTAAACAAGTGGCCAGTGGGGGGTTACATACAGTATATCATAAAGAAAGACTGAAGTCCAATATACAAAAGTTCAGTAGCGGGACTCGAACATGAACTCTATTTCATTCACAAATTCAGTCTTCTCATCTTATGTTGTTATTCAATACCCAGATGGTTCCTAGGCTGCCAGGAGCTTGCTCTTTATAAACATAGGAAGACAATTCATTTAGCACCACTGCAAATAGAACCAGAGAATGTTAGTATTAGACTACTTATAATATTTATTGTAACGTATTACTAAGAAAATGGAGTCAGAGAGCAATGTGAGGAAATATAAATGACATTTCATAAAAATGCATGAAATTACTATAAGAAGGGAGACAGTTCAAATAGATCATTTAGACCAGGTGTTTTTAAACTGTCAAGCTGAAACATCCAGAATACTTCCCACCTCAACAAAGCTGCATCAAGATCACCCCCACATATTCCCAGGGTAACTTGTTCAATGCCATGAAAGCACCACCTGTGTTCATTTTTACTGACACTTAAATTTATATTGGCTGCCAAAATATTCTCATTTATAGTGTTATCTATATCACGTAGCATATTACTAAGGAAATGGAGCCAGAGCACAATGTGATAGAGACAATGCTACAAATGAAAATGTTTTGGCAGTCCATGGAAATCTAAGTGCCAATAAAATAGAATTGTTTAACCATCTATGAGATCTATGATGCTCTCCAGTCAGTATTTCAGAAGAGGTACAGCATGGAGACCTGGAAATTGAACCTTATAGTGTGATGGTCAGACCACTCAACTGGTTCCACCACCAAGTCAGATATCTTCATCCCCAGTAGGAAGACCAGGTCCAATGAATGACCATGACTGTGTCGCAGAGGTAAACACCTGTGTGAGACCCAGTGAACTCATAAGCTGGAGGAAGTCCTGCCCAAACTACAAAATTTCATCATCGAACCAGGCATTGAAGTCACCCAGAACTATCAAGCTGGGCAACTCCAACACCATGTCGATAATGAAATCCAAGACTTACTGCAGGAATTGCTTCTCACCCCTGGGTTGATGGTATACAAGAATAATCCTGCATCTCACACCATGACCACTGTAGACTCAAAGGATCTGGTCTCCCCCACTGGTAAAACTACAAGGTCCAATTCTGATCTAAAACAGACTGCTACACCCTCACCCCTGCGATCCAAACTCAGGCAGTGTATCCCCGAGAACCCAGATTGGGTGGCTGATTCTAAAATAGAGCCAGAATTTTCATCCAGCCAGATAGTCTTCCCTTGGCAGGTAGAATACCCCAAAAAACTCCTCTTCTTCCAGTAATCAGTGCCAGACCACACAAGACAAATGCCCATCTCTCTATCCCATACTACTTGCTGCCTTGTAGCAGTAATAGTTTTTATTCATAAAATGTATATGAAAAGGATAGGTGGCACTCGCTCCATTGAGCCAAGGCTCATTTCCAAGGAGGTCCTGTTTTTACATACATAATATTGCACATATAAGTTACAATAGGTACAATACATACAGAAATCAACATATATCACAAATTGAGAACTTACTACAAATACATCATAGCCTAGATATTCAAACTGTGCCCAAAAAGTGCGCAATAGCAGGAGCAAGTGCAAGTCCATTGCGCCCATGTGCAACAGGTGCGATATTCAAAAACTGAGCCAGCCAAACTGTGCCTACAGCCGACGACTGACTATTGCACCGCCTGCGCCATAGCTCAACTAGGCAGGGGAAGCTGAACAGATCAGATGCGCCATAACGCAACAAGGGATGTGTAGCTGAGCAGTCCAGAGGCGCCATAGCGCAACCAGGGACACCCCCCAGCAGCAGGGTGGTATTGCAACTGCACAACTAGGGAGGTAGCGGCCCACCACCCATGCCACAGATGGGCACAGGAACACACAGCAGAACAGACATCATCCCCCAACACCCCATGCACTGCACAACTGGGGGAAGGCTGGAATAACCACCGGCCCATGGAGACCAGCATCCAAACCACAGCTGGGCCATGGTGCCCCATCACCCCCCCCGGCAAGCTGTGACTGGCACACAAGGAGGGCTGACCACCCCGTGCCACACCATCCCCTCAATGCAGAGCACACCCTGCACCATGACCCCTAGACACCCTACCCAGGAGCAGCATCCACCACTGCAGGAAACCCCATGCATGCCACCACCCCCACTGTGACACTGCAACCCTGTGCACCACAGAACCATGCAAGGCAGCCCCACCATGAGCACCTGGGTGGTAGCACACAGTGATGCAACAATGGTATACACAATGCCACCATGCACAGCCCCCCCAAGGTACTGCTGAGAGACCAACCATGCATCGGCACATGAGGTACCCCACACGGGATAGGGCATGCCCTGGACCCCACCACCAGTGGTACAGCATCCTGCACACTCTCCCAATGACACATCCTGACACAGCACTGGCCACAACAGCCAGCGCAGACACCCACAGTGGTGTGTGGAAGCATGCACCACACCGGATGCCACACAGTGCATTGACAGACATCCACCCATACCCAAGGGTGCAACAACACAGGGACGCAGTGGCGGGGCAACCAAGCCCCCAGCGTTGGCCCATGTAAACTGTGTACACACAACCCGCAGTCCTCCATGGCACTGGAGTGCCAGCCACCCTGCGCAGGCACTCTGGACCTGTACGCCACCAGCATTTTCCTGGAGCACAAGTCACAGACAGTGGTGCACATCCCCTGCAACACACACAAGCCACAGCATGGAGGTGGGTCAACAACTGTGGAGGCCACAGTGTCACCCAAGGCAGACATGCACCACACCAGTGACAGGAGGCAACCTAGCACTGTGATGGGTACAGTGGCTGCCCTGCATAGACAGTCACCACTGACATGCCAGCAGACCGTGCAGGTCACAGACATGCATGGGTGTCAGCTGCACAGGCCATGGATGGGCTGACAGGGCCACCATGGACACACAGCATGCACTATGGACCACTGCACAGTCATCCAGTGTACAGGGCACAACACACACACCACAGACACTTATTGATAGCTACCCCCACACCATAGTCACCTCCACATGGACACACATACACACACATACCCATGACTGCACCATCCCTGACGCCATGCACACCACTGCAGCTGAGCACCTATAGCCCGCTGCAAATCAGAGACCACCACAGTATTCATATCAAAATATCTGTATTAAAACAACATTTAAAAGTTAACTATGTACAATAATATATACAAGGTGGGGGAGAGGGCCATAAACAAGGTGGGTGTTGGCAAGGGCAGGGGTGAACAAATGGGACAGGAAAGGAGGGTGTGAGGGTGGGTCCAGGGGGGGTAGGGGATATCAGGGGCAGAGGGACTGTTAACGAGAGCCCCATTCCCCGCTCTGGCTTCTCCACTGCCTGTGCCTCCTGAGGACCCCAGTCTCGTCTATCCAGCAAAGGATATCCAGGGACACCCTCGCCACCTGCAGGATCTCCCACAGTGCCTCCTGGATGTCATTGAGCTGGCGTATACCTAGGACAAGGGAGCACAGTGAATAGGTATGAATGCACAGCCCCATACAGCCCACCCCTGTGCATGGCATACAGCCATGGGCCATACCTCTGTGCTGATGTGTGACCACCCACATTGATCACGTCCACATGACCTGCCCAACCAGGTGCATACAGCCATGTAGAATGCTGCACACACCCACTGGCCAAGTCACGCACAGCACCACCATGGCCGTTTAGTAACATGGCTATGTGGTGCAAAGGCAGTGGCACAGCCATGTACCTGGTGCATGCATGGACCACCATCGATGCACTCCCAGACATGCAGTGCCACTAGACAGTGCTGACTGTAACAAGTTGCGTGCATGGCAGTGGTGTCAATGGATGGTGACCATGCCCCGCTGCCCACCCTGTTACACAGCATGCAACAGTAATCATGGAGGTATGGCATTCACCGTCATCGGGCCAGTCCCTTGAGTGCTGTGGACCCTTGCCCCACCTAGCCTCCCTCTCCTCCTCATTTCACCGCAGCTCACGGGCCAGGCGCCACTCCTCCAGGCCTATGGTGCAAACATGGAGAGAGGAACATCAGTACAATCCCATAGCAAAGCCCCTCTGCCCCCAGGTGTGTGCCCTCCCACCCAGTCAGATCGACCCACCCCAATCCCTGATAACAACACCACA
This sequence comes from Neoceratodus forsteri, assembly GCA_016271365.2. Taxonomy (NCBI): domain Eukaryota; kingdom Metazoa; phylum Chordata; order Ceratodontiformes; family Ceratodontidae; genus Neoceratodus; species Neoceratodus forsteri. Next base: position 156,299,713 of record CM057458.1, on the reverse strand, counting down.
GCCAACACCGGACAGTCCCTCCCCCATGTGCAGGACACATACAACTGTGACACCCATATGGAAGATAAAAGTGTGTTGACGCAACACCTACCTGGCTGTGGCACCGTTCTCCTCCTGGCATGTCCCCGCAGGCGGGCTAGCAGCTCCGGCCCCCTCTGCCACAGGTCCCCATACCTATGGCGGCACTGCTCAGCAGTTCTCCCCCATCCAGTGGCCTCCTCCAGTGCAGTGGCAACCTCCTCCCACACCTGGCTCCTGGACCTGTCCAGGGGAGCCTCCCCAAACAGTGGTCCATGGTGTGGCTGCACTATGGCCACTAGGTTGGCCAGTTCCACATGCGTCCATTGAGCAGCCCTCCTGCGCGCCATTCTCTAAGCTCGGTCTGCAAATATGGTGCTCTGCAGCGCTGCTCCCCATGTGCAGATGTTGCGCTGTACAGTGCTGCCATTCCCTATCATGCTGTCGCAGAACAGAGCGATAGTGGTGCACCCATGCCTGATGCATAGCGCCTAGGGGGCAAAGGTTGGGCACAGGGTCAAGGGTCTCTGGCACACGGACACAAACCCAATGCGTGTGGCAAGATTGGCTGCCTGTGTGCTACCTCCAGTAGCAGCCTACCGCGCTGTTTCCCCAGTGCGCCTATGATGGCCCAGTGTCACAGTACCATGTAGGTGAACATAGCTATAGCACCACTGGCACAATGGTAGCCATGCCCTGCATTGCTTCCCGCGCACAGCACGTCAGCAGCGTGGCAGATGCCTGCGTCAGCAACCCCGGCATGCACAGTGAGGTGTGTACTACGCATGTCACAGAACTGCGCCCTTGGCTCAGCACGTTCAACACAATTGCGCACAGTGCAACAGCATGATATTCAGTCGTCATATGCAAAACAGCTAATCAGCCATACAATGGCGCAGCACTGCAATTTGCATCCACTTAAAGTTGCGTCTCACCTCATTTGCATGGGTTGCGCTATAAAAGTGCAACATTGGGCTGCAGTGGCCATAGTGGGTTACTGCAGTCTATTGGTGAGTTGCATGCTGTTTGGGAGTGTGGACTGTGGATTTAGGGACATACATTGGACTGCACAGTCACAGGTAACAACTGCCATTCTTACAGGGTAAAAAATGACCGAGCAAGTTGTGGGAGAGGAGGAACACAATGGTGGGAGGATGAGGAGGCCTAATTTTACCAAGGCCGAGACCAAAGCCCTGTTTGAGGCCTACCTGGATCAGGAGCCACTTCTCAGCGGACGGCAGGGAACACCTCAAGCCCATGCTGCTGCATGGGAGGAGGTGGCATGTGCTGTGAACCTGCATGGCAGTCACCAACACTCCGTGCAGGAGTGCAAGAAAAAGATGGGCACAGACAGGAGGAGGATAAAGGAGAAAGTGGCTGCCATCAGGGCAGCACGAGCTGCAACAGGTGGGGGACATCTGGAGGTGGTACACCTGACCCCACAGGAGGAGAGGATTGCTGGAAGCATGCAACATTGTGCCATTGAGGGTGTTCCAGGTGGTGGCTTCCAGACAGGTGGTGGCCTATCACTGCATGGCAAGTCATGGTCTGTCTATGGGGGGGAAGGGTAGGTCACATGCAGTAAAGCAAGTTTGTTTTCCCTTACAGATCCTGAGCATCTGCACAGGTCAGCGGTGGTGGGCCTGTCCACTGAGGACAGTCAGCTGGAGATGGAGGAGGGCCCATCTACCTCCACAGGTATACATGGCTCAGTGCGACAGTGGGCCCACCTGGTTGTCCACACTGATGTTGTTGTAACAGGTATGGATGACGCCCTGCCTGTGTCCCAGTGTGACAGCGTCCACGGATGCCAGCATGCTGTGACTCGGGCCGGTGCCGAGTCCGTCACCGATGATGATGTCGCTAATGGCATGGGCAGTGACACGTGTGTGCCACGGGATGGCCACACATCAGGTAACATCACGGCCATGGCTGTGAGTGGTGCTGCCATGGAGGCCTGTGTGTCAGCGCAGTCCCAGCCTGTGCCTGTCAGCGCCAGTGGGCAGCACTGGTGTTTATTCAGGACAGTGTGACTGTTGTGGCCACTGTGGCATCACCACTGGGCCCTGGGGACCGGCAGCCAGAGGGGCAGCATCAGCAGTCGGCCAATGGGCTTGGGAGTACAGGGTCCAGCGGCGGCGTCAGTGCACCCCATGTGGACATGCCCAGACCTGGTCCTGATGCGCAGCGCCCACCCTCAAGGGGTGCTGAGCATCAGGGCTGCGCACACCCTGAGGGACAGGATGTCAAGGAGGCAGATGACCTCTTGGACGAGCACACCCGCCTACTGCAAACATCAGTCCAGCAGCAGATGCAGCTTGCGACTTTGGTGGATGCACTGCGTGTGGCTCTGGAGTGGGCAGAGGATCGTCGCAGCACAGACACCGCTCTGATCCTGGCAGGGATGGACCAGTTGCAGGAGGATGTGACCGCTGCCATTGACAGGCATGCACAGGCATTCACTGCTGTCATGGCCACAATGGGCACACAGTCATGTGCCTATGCGTCATGGACACGTCGCGGACACCATGCAGTGCACTGTCCACACCCCATTCCCCGGCGTCGTGCGACACCCTCCCTGTCAACACCTGGTTCAGTTGTGGGCATCCCGAGCACACCTGACACAGGCATGTTCAGTGTGCTGCAGACCCCTGTGTGAGCACAGTCACGTTCACACAGTGGAACCCCTGGGGGACCATTGGTGCCACCCCATGAGGCCAGTGGTTGGCCTGTCAGTGCTGGCGGTTCTCAGCAGGGCTGCCCATGCATCTGTGGTGGCCGGCGCACTGTGTCATGTAACTGACCTGTCTCCCAATGCGGCTACTGTCTGGTGCTGCCCTGTGTGCATTGTGCATTTCAGTGGGCAGTGCACGGGTGGGTACCCCGGCACTGCATGCGGTCACACAGTCCATCTGTACACCCTCCTGGCTGCTGTCCACTGTTGCATGTGCATGATGGTGCCTGCATTGCACTGTACACCAATGTGCAATGGTGCTCAGCATCTGACACGCACATGGACAGGCAGTGGGCGTGGTGGTCTGTGGACATGTGTGTGGCTAGGGGTGGCGTTCTGGGTCAGTGTGCCTCCTACCCTTTGTGCAAGTTTGGTGCGTTGTGTGTGTGTGCATGTGTGTGTGTCCATCCGCGTGGCATGTTAGACTTCACCCATCCCTGGTTGTGTGTGTGGTTCCATGCCCTGCCACTTCCCTTGAAGGCATGCACCCTGGTGTGTGTCCATGCGTGTTTGCGGGTTGTGCCTTAGCCACTGGTGGTTGCACATGTCCCCATGACTTACCTGGGTTGGCTGAAGTGCTCCTCCATGATGGTGTCCCAGTGCAGCTGTGCCAGCCGGAGCAGTCAGGGTCCCATTGCCCAAGGGGGGGGCTGCCCATCACCATCATCACTGGCTCCCTCATCGTCCCCATCGCTGTCCCCCTCTTTGACCTGTACGCCTATCCCACATTCATTGCCCATGTTGTGCAGGATGAAACAGGCCAGGAATAACCCACAGGCCTTTGAGGGGCTGTACTGTAGGGCACCGCCGGAGGTGTCCAGGCAATGGAAACATGCCTTCTGCATCCCGAACACCCACTCAATGACATTACGTGTGGTGGTGGCTGCCTCATTGTAGCATTGCTGCGACGGGGTCGTGGGCCACCGATAGGGTGTGAGCAGCCAGGGATGGAGTGGGTATCCACTGTCACCTGTATGTAGAAGGTGGAGGTTAGTTTGGTGATCAGCATCGCCCTGCCCTGGGCCATGTAGGCCACTACCCATGTCACCTCTGACCATGCCCCCCCAGGCCCTATGATTGTCCATGTGGTTTGCATACTCACCCACTAGGTGGCCATTGAGGATATCCCCACTCTTGAATCTGTGGCACAGTGCCAACTGGTGCCAGATGAAGGCATTGTGTGCTCCCCCAGGGTGTACGAGGCACAGGCATTGATTATGCACCCCCTGGCATTGCACACCACCTGGCAGTTGGTGCTGGCATATCCCTTGTGATTGATGTATGCGGCCCCCTCGGGGCCAGGTGGTGTGCAGATAGCGACATGGGTGCAGTGTATTGCCCCTAGCACGCCAGGCATACGTGCTACCCTGTGGAACTCCTGTATGTTTGCTCTGCGCTCCGCCGGTGTGCTGGGGAAATGGATGTACTCCACAGCATGTGGCAGCAGTGCGCTGGGGAATTGGGTGAGGTGGCATGACGTGGTCGGCTGGGTTATGCCTGTGGTGTCCCCAGTTGGTCTCTGGAAGGTACCCGTGGTGAGCAAGCACATGCAAGCTGTCACTTTGGTCTCCATTGACAGGGCACGGCTCCGTCGTGTGGGTGCTGCATCACATCACTGCACAACTCACAGAGCCACCTCAGAATTGCCTGATTCAGGCAGTACCGGCCCACAATCTTGGTATCACTGTACAGCTCGAAGCTGGTGCGGGCTCGGTAATGCCTGTTGGGGGCATACTGCCGATGGGCCCTTCCACGGCCATGCCCCCCCTGCTGTCCGCCTTCTCACCCCCCTCATAATGGCTTCCATCTGGAAGGTGGCACTGGCCATGTCCCTGGCTTGTGTTCACCCCCCGGCAGCTGTTATTCCCCCCACTGTCCTCACTGCTACTTCCCCTGCACTGGGAACACCTGCCTGTGCTTGCCTCACTGCTGTGTGGTGTACCTCCCCCTTCTGCAATGTCTCCCCACAACTTCCCCTGTGGCTATTGCTTCCAGGTGCCCTTTCCTGCCTGGTCCAGTGTGTCCTGCTGTGTTTTTCTCTCATATGTGGCTTCCCTGTAGCGTTCTTGTGCCTCTCCCTTGCTCCCTTTTAATTTGGCTCATTTCCGCTATGGCGCAACTTCCGCTTGCTCCCCTACTGTGCATGGCGTAAGTTGTTGAATATCGCACTGTGACATTTATGCATGGTTCCTCCCCCTTCAGTTGTGTATGCCTTCATTATCATTCGCGGCTGTTCAGCATGTTTTTGGGGCGCCTTGCCTCCTGCCTGAATAACCAATGGCACATTTTCGATTTCGCGAAGGCGCAACCCTATTGCGCATGGCTCAACTCTTTTGAATATCTGGGCCCAAATGTACAGCCTACAAGACAAGGTCAAATGTGCAAATTCAGCTAATTTAAGATATAAAATATGTAAACACTGTGCTACTCCCCACAGCAATGCAATGGCATTACTGATTTCTCATAATATCATCTTTTTATTGGTGCCATATCTATGATGCAATTTGCATTGCACAGAGAGATAGGCACAGAGTTCCACAACACTGGTCCCTCTGCAATGTCACTTATAAAGACATTAAAAAGGACTGGACCCAGTACTGAACCCTGTGGTACCCCACTAGTAACCCCTCTTTCTTCAGAGTGGACTCCATTTACAATTACCTTCTGTGTTCTGTTGTCCAGCCAATGTTTTACCCAGGCTACCACCCTGGGACCCACTCCCAGGCTGGTTAATTTGACTATTAATCTTTTGTGTGGGACTGTGTCAAATGCCTTGCTAAAGTCTAGGTAGGCCATGTCCACAGCCCCTCCCTGGTCTACTACTTTGGTCACCCAGTCAAATAAATCTATTAGATTCATCTGACATGACCTTCCTGCTGTGAACCCATGCTGCCTTGGGTCCTGTGCCCCACTGGCCTCAAGGTACTCAACAATTCTTTCCTTCAGAAGTGACTCCATCACTTTCCCTACCACAGAGGTCAAACTGACAGGTCTGTAGTTTCCTGCCTCTGTCTTGGTCCTACTTTTGTGAAGGGGAATCACATCTGCCTTCCTCCAGTCCTTGGGTACAACACCATCCTCCCATGATTTATTAAAAAGAGTAGTCAGTGGTTTCACTAGTTCCCCCTTAATTCTTTTAGAATTCTGGGGTGAATTCCATCAGGCCCCATTGCTTTGTCCACCTTCAGTTTTAGGAGTTCTTGCAGAACCCTTTCTTCTGTGAAAGGGCTGGGATCGACCCCCCTATCAAGAGTGCTTCTATTAATTTAATTAGGCACTTCCCCCTCTTGTGAATACTGTGCAGAAATATTCGCTCAGTATCCCTGCTTTTCACTGCCCCCCTCTGCCCACCCACCATTCATTCTATTCAGCCTCACTATCCCTCCCTTTGTCTTTCTACGCTCTCTGATGTACCTATAAAAGGTTTTATCCCCTTTCTTAACTGAGCTGGCTATCCTTTCCTCAGTTTGGGCCTTTGCGATTGTGACTTCCTTCCCTGCTTTCTTCTGCCTTAACTGGTACAGCTCTCTGTCCTGCTCCTTCTGTGTTTCCTTATACTTCCGGAATGCTATCTTTTTCTGCCTGACTTTCCCAACCATCTCTTTTGAGAACCATAGTGTTTTGTTTTCTTTCATTTTGATTTATTTGCTTCACACAAAGGCTTGTTGCCTCTGTGATGGCAGTTTTGATGATTCCCCATGGTTGCTCCGCACCTTTTTCTAGCTTGTTCGCTAGTGCTTTTCTGATGCACTCTCCCATCTTGCCAAAGTCATCCCTCCTGAAGTTCAGTACCCTCACTTTTGTATGGCTTCACTCTGTAGCTGAGTTTAATGTGAACCACACTGTTTGATGGTCACTTGCTCCCAGATGGTAACCCACTTCTAGATCTGAGATCCTCTCACTGCCATTAGAGAGTACGAGGTCTAAGATTGCTCCCTCATGAGTGGGTTCTGAAACTAGCTGTCTGAGGTCTGCCACCAGTAGGGCATCGAGAATGGCCCTGCTCTTGGATGTAGCTGCAGCAAATGTGCTCCAGTTAACATCTGTCATATTCAGGTCTCCCAACAGCAGTATCTCCCCTTTCTCTGCCATCCTAAGAATGCCTTCTATCATATCCTGTCCATTTCTTGCCCCTGACATGGGGCTCTGTACACAACCCCTGTGCGGATTTCAGTTTATACAACATACTCAATTTTTTTACCAGTATTCTATAATAAACCCTCCAAATGTAATTTCAAATTCAAATTTCAAATCTTTAGCTCATCTTTCTTATTTTCATTAAAAGTGAGTAACATTAATTGTTTTTTTTTTGTATTTAAGCATAGTTTACATTCTCTAAAGAAGGCTTGCAAATGACAAAAAGCCTCTTGTTATTTATGTTTTATGTCAATAGTGTTTTTCCCCTCTACACATAAATCAAAGTATCAGCTGTGTAAATGTGGTACTTTATTGAAGGGTCCAAAAATTTTAAGTTATTTATATATATGGTGAAAAGCAGAGGGCCTAAATTGGATCCTTGTGGTACCCCTGTGGTACCCCTGTTTTAATGTGTAATGGTAGACCTGTATTTGTCCAATTCTACCACTTGTTCTCTATCAAACAAATACATTTTAAACCTCTCATACTCTATATCCATGACCCCTATTTAGTGGAGTCTGGACAGGAGAATGCCGTGGTGCAAAGTATCAAAAGCTTTAGATAAATCTATAAATATAGTACCTACAGACATTCGCCTGTCCAGACTCCACTGTACATCCCCCACTACCTTCATCAATGCTGTATTTATGCTATGTGCAGATCTAAATCCTGACTGATTAGCATTCATGTGTTTGCTGGATTCCAGGAAAAACTTAAATTGTGCCACAACAATTTTCTCTAAAATCTTCGATACCACTGACAAAAGAGAAATAGGGTGATAGTTGTTAATATCATATTGCTGCCCTCCCTTAAAGATTGGTACCACCTTAGATATTTTCCAACCTTTAGGAAATTCACCAGTAGTCAAAGAAAGATTAAGCAAATATGTGAAAATTACTTGCAGTAAAGTAAAGCTGCAAAGCCACCACCTTCGGGGAGTGCTCTCAGCAACAGTACCACTTCCTCATTAAAACCTGGAACTAAATGTAAAGATGAAGAGGAACATTCCTGTATGGACTCTGCTAAAGAGCTTAAAAGCTGGTCTCTTGCTCTGAACTCTACCTCTACCACATAATCGGAGTACAGCAGTAACGCACTAAAAATGTCCCACTGCCTCCAATAATACCAGTACAACAGAACCTCAAAAGGTAAAAATACCCCCAAAAATGTGAGAGAGACATGCTAATCTACCTCACTTCTTTGACCCTAACTAATCTAATACCTAAATGATAAAAACTCAAAACCAAAATAAACAATGAACAAACAGTAAAACAAACAGGTGGGCTAATGCTCTGGCTAGCTCACAACTGCCACGATCTTGCCCTTCTGCAACCTCTCCTTGCAAGTCCAGTGTACAGACCACCACAAGATGAAGAGTTAGACACCCATTGGCAGAATGACATGCAAAAGGGAAGTATTGCTTATGGGAGACTTTAATCTGATGGATGTAGACTGAAGCATTCTGGCCGCAGCTACAATAAGAAGAAGGGCCATCCTCAGCTCCCTACAGAGGGCATTCCTCAGGCAGCTGGTTATTGAACCCACTAGAGATGGGGCAGTGCTGGACCAGGTATTTACCAGCAGGGACAACATTGCAGACATAGCAGTGAGTAGTCCACTGAGTAAGAGCAATTACTGTACTGCATGGTTTGGCATGCAGATTGGAAAAGAGAAAAACCACACTAAGACGAGGGTCTTGCACTTCAGGAGAAAGATTTTAAAGAAATGGGAGACTGCCTCAGTTAATACCACAAAGTGGGGAATGGCTGGGGTAGAGGAGGCCACAATGGAAAAAGATTAAGAAGGGAATAGCTAAGGCAACTGCATGCAGTTTGAAGGAAATAACCAAGTAAAGGAGGAGGAGGAGGAAGAGGCTGCCATGGTTGTTGAAGGAGGTTGCTAAGGTGGTAAAGGAGAAAAAAAAACAGCATTTAGAGAATACAAGGAGACACAGACAAAGGTGGACCGGGAGGAATATCTGGAAAAATAAAGGGAGGCAGCAAAGAGGGTGAGGAGAGCTATGGCACAAATGAGAGGATCTCCAGGGAGGTCAAAAAAGGGGATAAGACTTTCTTCAGGTATATGAGTGAAAAGAGGAAGGCAAGGGATGGGAAAGTGAGAACCAGGAAGGTGGGTGGGGACTGTGCAGAAGATCTGGAAAAAGCTAACAAATTAGATGAGTACTGCTTGCCCTCTATGGTTGGGGGGGTGGACCAACATGTATCAGCAGGCTCCAGGGGGAAGGGGCAGAAGACTCAAGTCCATGTTGGAGGAGACAGTCTACTCTACAGTAAAAGGGATTGGAAGCCCTAAATGACAATTTATTTATTTATTTAAGTCTTTCCTTGCTGGATAGGTGCACTGATCCAGGGGTCCATTTTCAGGCACGACCAGGGCCAACAGTATGGCACATTAAAATACATACCAGAGGACAAGTTATACAAAATGTAAACAGAACAACATAATAGTATAAACAGCACAGCATACAAAGTGTTGGGGAAAATTAACATAATACAGTGCATATTACAAAGAATTGGGGGAAAGGGTGACAGTATACAGTATTCAATTACATTTTGAGCAAATCATTGGAGTCACAGTCAAAGACAACAGCACAAGGAGTAAGACTGATGACTTTGAATAGTAGAACAACATTGCCAGGATTCCACTACAGTGTATCCTGACGCAAGCTCAGGGTTCGACCCTAACACTGTTTTACTAGCCCTGAACCTACTGCAAATTGGCCAGGGCTAGTGCACATAACCCTCTACTTGTTCATTTGGGCTAGTGCAGGTTTTTCATGGCTTTTCATGAAGTTGAAAAAGTCCCTACTTTAGCAGACTATAGTCCTTTTGCTAATCTCCCTCAGTGTTCCAGGTGGCCTGGTGTGATTAACAGCTCATTAAGAGCTGCAATTATCTGGCAGTTTAAGAGGGGGATCCAACAAAAGACTTAATGTGAGTTATTATCACTAAATTGTTAGGACATTTAGCTAGTGTGCATGCTGTGATCAAGGGCAGAGTGCTGTTAAATAACTAGCTTCCAGTTTGCTGAACTTGTCTTTGACTTGTCCCACAATATTAAAACCAGTGTGCCTCATTTCTAGGGCCACTGGAAAATTGCAGAAAATTTTACCCAAAAATGCGGGGATTTTCTTGCAAAAATTGCAGGAAAATTGCGGGGGTTCACCATACATCCCCACTGCCACCTAATAAATATTTTATTGTTTGCTGCAGCATGTATTGATCACATAAGTTCAAGTTCAAGTTTATTGCAGGAAAACTCCATTGAGCAAGCTCATTCACAAGGAGGTCCTGTGACATATAAACACTTAAAGTACAAACATAGATTGGTAATAACAGTATATACATGAAATGCACGTTACATGATACAGACTGGATATACATACAAGGGTACCACATAGGGTGACCGTGGGTGGTAAACATTAATATGAGACAGGGAAGCGACTTACAGGTTGCATACTGATAAATGAAACATGATGACTGGTGTGTGCAATACATATATTTTGGCAGCTAGAACAAACAACAGACTACAACTGATATGTGGGGGGCAGGAGTGATTTTATAGAGCAGCAGTGGAGCGTAAGCATAGATAAAGCCAGGAGTAGAAGGGAAAGGGAAAGTAGTTAATATGACAAAGCAATTATACCTTACCAGTGGATAAATATGGCACACATGGGGAAGGAAGAGACTTAATGACAGTTACAGGTGTCTTTTATTTTGGCTGAACTTAGCGATTTGTAGAAGTTTATTGAAACTGTGCTAGTTAGTTTCAGTACGGTTTGTAATTGGTTTCAAATGGAGGGAAGGGCATATGCAACAGCATGTTTACCAAAGGAGGTCCACGTCCTTGGTATGTCAAGCATAATAAAGTCAGATTTTCTTAACGAGTATGCACTATGTGAGATACTAATAAGGGAAGAGAGATAGCTTGGCAATTTCTGCAGGAGCAGTTTAAGAGTCCATAGCCCAGCATGGAGCAGGCGTCTAGTAGTAAGGGATGTCCAACCAACAGCTGCATATAAGTCACAGTGGTGCGAACAGTAAGGGGAGTTGGTAATGAACTGTAATGCACGGTGATAAAGGATGTCCAGTTTACTTAGATTTGCAAGAGTGGTGGAGGAATAGATTACATCGCCATAGTCGAGTAGGGGGAGAAAAGTGGCCTGTACAAGCTTGTTTCGAGTTTCAAGGGGGAAAAGGGGCCTATTTCTGTAGAAGAAACCTAACCTTGCTTTTAACCTTCTAGAGACATCTTCAATGTGGTCATTGAAAGATAATTTATTGTCGATCCAGATACCCAGATATTTAAATTTGGTTACAACTTCCAGTGGCTCGTTTAGTGTGGTGACAATGAAGTCTTGGGCAAGGGTATTGGGGGGGCCTGTGACAGCACTGCAGGAGAATATCATCACTTTAGTCTTCTTAGCATTGAGCAGAAGCTTTGCCTTTATTAGATTATGCTCAGGTTGTGCGAAGTCCACTTGCAGCACTCCCTTGGCTTCAGATAATGATGAGCCAGAAGTATACAACACAGTATCATCTGCAAAAAAGTGCAGATTGGATGTAGATATTTATTTATTTATTTGCTTTTGTTAACCGGGTAAGCACACTAGACACCAGGTGCCTATTTTCAGGTGCGACCCGGGAATGTTAGCATCTAAGTCATTAATGTACAAAGAAAACAAGATAGGGCCCAAGATGGATCCTTGGGGGACTCCTTTTGCAGCTGGCAAGGCAGCAGAAAAAAAGTCTTCTGCCTTTACTTTTTGGAATCTTCCAGTTAGGTAGCTAGAGAACCACTGGGTGGTATGGTATGTGGCACCCAACTTTGCAAGGCAATTGACTAATAGTTTGTGATCAACAGTATCAAAAGCTTTGCTGAGGTCCAAAAAGACTGCGCCAGTTACCTTCTTAGCATCTATAGCAGAGATCCAATCATTGGTTACTTTTGCTAGTGCAGTGATTGTGCTATGATTAGCCCGGAAGCTGGATTGAGCTGGGTTAATGAGAGAGAAGGTTTCCAAGTGAGATTTTAACTGAATATGGATCAGTTTTTCGAGAACTTTAGAAAGGATAGGCAATATGGAGATAGGCCTATAGTTGTTTACATCGCTTGGGTCACCAGATTTTAATAGAGGGAGGATATGTGCTGATTTCCAGCAGGACAGCACAGTAGCAGATGCAATGGAAAGATTGAAGATGTTGAGAATTGGGGCAGTGAGATGGACGTAGCCTGACCTTAGGAAAAAGGGTTCCAAGCCATCGCCCCCTGTGCTTTTTTTGGTGTCTAAGTTAAGAAGAGAATCTTCTACTTCTTTATAAATTATCTCGCGCAGTTGGAAGGGGCTGGGTGCAGGACTAGATGTTGGGGGAGGGGTATGCTGGCTCACCGCAGCACCAGCATAAGGTGACGAGTCAAAAGCTAATCCAGCTGTGGCAAAGTGGGAGTTAAATTCCTCCAGGATTAGGGACTTGTTTTCCACAATCTTGCCACTTCCAACTATCTTTGTTGGGACAGAGGGAGCCATGGGCCATCCTTCTATAGCTTTGATAGTCTTTCATATTTTATCTAACATAAATTGTTAGATAAATGTATTGCCACTTGTAAATGCGTTTAATATGAAGAAAGATGTGTGTTTTTGAAATGCACTGTAAACTAATCATTATGTAGCGTATCTTCTAAAAATCAAGACATCTAAGTCATGCAGTGCTAACTAGATTTTATTCAATAATTTACAGTTAGTCTGTACTGACTACATCCTGAAATAACATATTTTGCCAGTTTCTAGATGCTAATTAATGAAGCCTGTTTAAACAACTTGCTTTGGTGCAAGTAAAAAATAAACAGATAACCAGGGTGCCTAATAAAGGTCTAGTAAGAAAAATATTTATTTTGTTAAAATTATTACTGTTCTTAATCAGCACTGTAAATACATTCTAAAATCACATGATAAAAGTATCAAATCATACCAATAGCTTTTCATTACATCATACAATAGTTTTTAATACATTGTACTTTTGTTCTGCTCGGTTTGCAGTGATTTTACTTGGGTTGCAATTATTTTGTCTATTTGAAGGTAACTGTTTAACTATACTTTACCTGTTCAGCATGCTTTCAGAAATGCTTGCTTTTTGTAGGCATTGTATGTGAGTATACAGTTGTGGCAGACTGACGTGTAAGAATCACTGTCACCAACCCCCTCAGAAGCACATTCAAGTTTATAATCAGCAGGGCCATCCAAACTCTTGACACATTTGAATCAAAATCCTTTCAGATTGAAAGCATTTATACAAGGAAAATCTACCCTACCATTCAAAAACAAGCATTGTGGTCAAGGCTTCATTTTGGTGAATAGGGCACTTTGCACCTCTTCTCACAACTATTGTTTCAATCTCTGTATTAGCAAAAAGTTCTCTGATAGTCTGCTTTAACACAGATTTTAAGTGTTCAAGTCTACATATGCATGACCAGAGGATTCTGAAACCAAAGCAGGGAAGTAATCGCATGAAAGCAGAGTCACATTTGACCCCTTCTCACCTCACACTGTACTGCTTTGGTCAAATCCAAGTCTGTGTACCATATCTGAGTAGATTTCCTTGAGAATTTAAATATTTTTATACAATTTCAGTCAAAAATTCCATAAATGTAAGAAATTGCAAGAAATTGCGGATTTTGTGTGGAGAAGGGTGAAAATTGCGGAAATTGCGGAAAAATTGCGCCCGCAATTTTCTGGTGACCCTGCTCATTTCCCAACCTTTTGAGTGCCTGTATCCAACACTGCAGTGACAGAATTCTATCATGTATACACGGTCTACCCAGCCAGGTGGTCTGTCCATGCTATACTTTCTCTGGACACCACTGCATACTAGACTCTGAAGTGGCCATCCATAGACCCATAGCTGCCATTACTGACTGGTGTATGGTTCACAGCTCCTCTTAATGGATCACACCAGTCAATGCCATCAATGCAGTACCACCCAGCATGTTATTTCATCCTAAAAACAATGCTTCGGAGCATGTATGGTACAAAGCAAAATCTTAGTAAACTATATAATTTGAAAGGTTACAATAGGTATTCCTGGTGTGCACAGATCATCCTATATAGAAAGAGGTAGTTCAGCATCATGTCTGTATACTGCTCCCCTTTGACTGATGAAAGGACGTTTATGAAAAATCTGTTTTTGTTAGGGCAGGGCATGTTAAATCAATATTTTTGTGCCTGGTATATATAAACAGATACGTCAAAGTTTCTTACATCTCAGCCTCCTGTGTTTGTTTAACTCTTTCCAAAGAAATCTTAGAACTGCCCCAGGCTCACTTCACAGTGTAAGAAAACTTCCAGAAGTGCAGTTCTGGTTAATCACAGGGTGGGAGATGAGAGTGTCTTTCTCTGCCTGATTCTATACATTGCACTGCAGGTCAGGGTGGGACTGTGGTGATGTATATGATGATGTTGGCTGTTGTGCGTACAGAGCTAGAACTACCTAGTTGAACATTTGCTGTTATGGTATTCTCTGGTTTGGCAGGGAGGGGGTGAAGAAAGAGGAAGCAAGGGGCACATGGTAAAAAAAATTGGGGTACACACTGCTTGTGATTGGACTGCAGTCTTTTTTTTTTTGCTGGGCCAGGAAGCAATGTGGGAGCAGGATAAATATGCTATAATCAGAGTATTTCTTGGCAAGCATTTTTCCTATATAACCGATCAAAATTGACCATTATTATTGTGGGCTAGTGCAACCATCTGTGGGCTAGTACAATTTTTAATCAATTTGTCCAACTGGCTAGTGCAAAAAAATTTTTTAGGTTGACCCCTGCACAAGCTTCTTTGAAACACCATTATTTATGAACTGAAGGCACCTGTGGATGAGATTGGCTTCATCGCAGACTTCCTCGGGAACTGCTGGCCTCTACAAATGTGAACTAGCAAGTGCAGCACTGGTGACTTATAGAATGTTTTGTGCAATATTGTTGTGAAAAGTGTTTCACTAGAAGAAGCTTTTGCTAAGACACTTTTTATCTATACTGTTATATCTTACTAGGTGTTTTTACAAAGGTGTTTCTGTCTGTTTTGTCTTTTTTCCTTTTTATACATATATAAAATGTTATTGTTTCAACAATGGTTTATACTAGGAAACAGATTGCTGAGGCAGAAAAAGAGATTTGTAAGTTAAAATCACAAGTTCTTAGTCTTATTTATGACAAAACGAACAATCAGAACTCACAAATAGATTGTATTATTATTCCTGACACAGCTGCTAAAACCCAGTGTAGCATGCCTAATGAACTCTGTGAATTAGAATTAGTCAACCCCGCCCAGGGATCACTAGGAAGCAGATAAATAAGAGGGAGAAAAACACCTAAAAACAAAAAGAGAACAAAGGAGAAAAACAGTAAAAGACAGAAAATGTTTAAACAAATTAGAATTAGTGATCTGTTCATAAGAAACTCTCCCATCAATAGAACAGTGAATGATTCTGATCTGACCAATATGGCTGCTTCTCCAGAAATATTTGATAGGGAAATACAGCCAGGAAATACAGAACTCTGTCAAGAGCTCACTAGACTTTCATCAGCTCCTAAAATCTTTGGGGGAGGACATTTTTCCTTTCAATTTGAGGAATACATAAATTCTCAAATATCTCAGCAGAAACAGTTAAAAAGAACAATGGAGTAATAAGTATTGATAAGACAAAGGATTCCATTGCTCTTCCTAAGGAGGTTTCCATTGATGTGTATTATGATTCTCTCTTGGAGAATACACATACAAATTCCTTAGATTTTTCTCCAGAGTCTCCAAGTATGTTGAACGATTATAACTGGAATACAAATTTAAGGGCTATAACATTGGGCATTCAGGAAGCCATAGATGGCTTAAAAGTCCAGGAAACCAAAAACAACACTAAAACCCTTTCTAGCCTGCATATTACTCAATCCACACATATTAAGGGTAATAAAGACTTTGTTTCATCTTTTTATTTATTTTATTTATCAAGTCTAGGATTACAAATACCTTTGAGCCATGGCTCTTTTACAAAGGTTCCACATCAGATAAATACAAATTATGGGGAACATCAAGACAGGCATTACAACAATGTGGACATTGCAAACAGAGTACAGATTAATACAGTTCAAGGGTAGCATTGTAACAAGGCAGCCAGTAGCATTTGTCAGAGAAAATAGACAACAGATAAGAAGTGCCAGAGTCATAGGGAGAGGGAAGAGGATGGGGGGGAGAAGGAATGTAGGAAGGGTAGCAAGAGGGTGAAAAGTGCAGCACTGGGTATACCAAGATGTGAGGGTAGAATCCAGTGAGGAAGGGAGGAGAGGGGGACAACTAGACCAGAAGGGAAGTGGAGAAACAAGGTTAAGTTGGGCAGTCACAGGAGCTGTTGGTAGTGAGATAGTCCCGGAGCCTAGTTTTAAACATACCAATAGTTGGGGCAGAGGAGATGGTTGGGCTGAGGCCATTGAACCAGAGTGGTGCTCGATAAGCAAAAGAGCATTGTCCCTGTGAAGTGTGACAGTGGGGGACTTTCAGTAGCTGTAGAGTCGATCTCCTAAGGCACCATTTGTTAATTCGGTGTTGTAACAGAGTTGAGACCCCAGAAGGTGCAAGGCCAAGGTAGATTTTTTTGACCATAGAGCAGGTGAGAAACTTTATGCGGTTTGATAGTTGGAGCCAGCCGGTCTGAGTGTACAGGTCACATGTGTGGGTGAGATGGTGAGCACCAGTGATGAGCTGACATGCTTTATTTAAGGCAGTTGAGAGGCGTCTAAGGGTTGTGGTTGTGGCCGAGCCATAAATGATGAGACCATAGTCTATTACAGAGATCAAAGAGCTCAGGACTGCAACCTTCAAAGCTTCTGGCGTGAGGTGTGGTCTGTGTTTGTAGAGGAGACCAAGCTTGCATTAGCAGCTCTAGCTACATTATCTACATGAAGTCCATAGGATAGATTAGGGTCAAGCTGAATCCCTAAGTATTTGAAGGACACCACCTGATCTAGAGTGTTGACCTGGGTGGTGGAGATAGCCAAGTGGTGTAGCTTGTGTGGGTGGTTATGAGAGCTGCAGAAGAGCATAAATTTGGTTTTCTTGTCATTGAGGACCAGTTTATGATTAAGAAACCATGTCTCTACAGAACTGAAACCAAGTTGAAGGTTGTGTTGAAGAGTTGCAGGATCTTTGTGAGTGGAGAATACAACAGCATCATCGGCATATAGTATGATATGCTCAGAGCAGTGGTAAGGGAGGGAGTTTAAGAAAAGGCTAAAAAGGAGGGGTCCCAGTATGGATCCCTGTGGGACACCAGAGCGAACAGGCAGGGTGTTAGAAAGAGCGTCCGCAATTTTTACTCTCTGTGACCGGTTTTCTAAGTAGCTTTTAAAACCAGAGAGAAAAGTCAGGTGATAGTCTGGCCTTCAGTAGTTGGTGTATTAGTAGTCCATGGTGTACTGTATCGAAGCCGTTTAGTCTAGATGGAGAGCTGAAGAAAATCTATGAGAGATCCTTATGCAGCTCATTTAGTGATACTTGATCAGCTAATTGGTGTCTGCAATGAATTGGAAACTCTAAAATGTAATATAGCTACAAATGGTTGCAGGCTGGATGAAGCCCTTAGCAAATTAAATAAACTAGTTCTGACAAATGGCTCTCCATCTATACTCATGGAAGAAGTTTCACAATCTACACCAGACTTTTCTACCATTTGTATTCCTAATTCTCCTTTAAAAAAGACAAAAGATCTAAGAGACAAAGTAGGAAGAAAAAAATTAAGAATGTAAATGTCAGAACTGCAACTACAGATAGAACAGTACAAAATATACAACAACCTAACAAGCTTAGGACAAAGTGTCCTACTTAAGTTATTAGGGACCCACAAACCTGAGGCCCAATGATAACGAATTAGATTATACCGCCCCCACAGAAGAGCAATCAACAAAGTATTAAGACGCAGATTGAACAAAGGGCAATTGATGAAGTGGGCGATCAGGAGCCTAAGGATCTCTTGACTCACAACAGTCAACAGATAAACCTATTTAAAGAAGACCTCAGGGCTTTTAGACAAGATTGACAGAACTGGCATAATGTGTCTTTAAATCATATGATACCGCTGACAAAAAGTCCAGATAACAAGGAAGTTATTGAAATCCCACAAACTTTAGGGAATGATGGGAAAGTGGTTGATACACTGGATTGTGCCATCACATGTCTATGTGGTTATACCTGGAATCAAATAACTCCCCTTTGTCAGCACAAAAGGAAGATTGTGCACCTTTTAAGGGAAGTTACAGGTGCTGATATTAATGAGAACGACATTGCATACATGTGGGAAGATAGAGACTGTGATTTTCATAGTTGTGTGTACATCTTTTGCTCTAATGCAAGGATTGTACATCAGATATGGTTACACAATAAATCATTAAGAGCTCATGGATATTCAATAGACTTTGTAAATAGGAAACAATTGAATAAGTTTCAGTCTATAAGAAATGGTAGATATATTAGTATGTTTGGCCTAAAGGCAATTCCAAATGAAAATTCAGGCAAGTTGAGAAGTGCTGTGGTTAACCTTTTTACACATCCATTGAAAATCTTAGCTTCTGAGATTGAAATCAATAAGATTCACAGAAATAAAACTTCAAACAGTACAGGCCAAGTTGACATAGCATTTAACGACAATGCAGTCATAGATAACATTTTGACAAGAGCCCCTCTTTTAGATCCTGCTGGGATACATATTGTAGACAGTAATGTCTTATGCTGCCCCAGTTCTGTTAAAAACTGCTCCACTAAAGCAGCAGTAGAAACTCATGTCTCTAGAACTCAGTTACTTTATGGGTTAAGTAGGTCAGGAAATGAAAATGACAAGAAACCTAAACTGTTACTGTCAGACCCACTGGAACGTTGCTAAACATTGTGATTGAGGACCCAGGAACATTAATTACACATAGGTGTGGCATAGACATGGAAACTGATCATGTATAGATTACAGTAAAATATGATAGTTTATATAACAAAATGTTTGATAATTTGACCATGTTAGATGCAATGGGGCTATATGTGTTACCTACAACTTCTTTTAGTGAACACAGTTTGAGTAGTAATCTAAAGGACCATATTACTGGCCATGATATGAAGTTGAACAGAATGGATCAAGTAGTAAGATCTGAACCAATATACAATGTCCTTGTATCAGACTGGTTTGGCATACTAAGTCCACAAGGAAATTGACTTACTAGCATTGGCACTCTTGATGGTTTGAATGCTATAGCTTCAAACAGAAATACTTTAATTCTATCT
The DNA here is from genome assembly GCA_016271365.2 of Neoceratodus forsteri. Lineage (NCBI taxonomy): Eukaryota > Metazoa > Chordata > Ceratodontiformes > Ceratodontidae > Neoceratodus > Neoceratodus forsteri. Next base: position 156,280,502 of record CM057458.1, on the reverse strand, counting down.
TTGAATACAGCTGGGCTAATTGCAAAATTTGTTGATAGGACATGTATAGAGTTTTTGAGTAAGGCCTTAATAATATGCTTACAGGAAACCTGGCATTTAGCAGAGAATTATGTCACACTGAATGGGTATCATACTTTTCAGTCCCTGGGTAAAAAACAAGTTAGGCAGACCTTCCGGTGGCCTAGTTACATGTGTTAAGATTATGAAAGAAATCAGGGCTGAACTCTTATTTACAAATTCCTTTACTCAAACTATATGTATAAAAATAAGCTCTTTAGAATTCTGCCTCATTAATGTTTATATTCCTCCTCATAACTCTAGGTATTTTTACCCAGAGATCTGGGTAGATCTAGAGGAAATTATTCATAAAGCTTGGGCAACAACCGCGTGTGAAAACATATTGCTATGTGGTGATTTTAACGCAAGATTGGGTAAATATGATGGCTACGCTGATAATGAAAATCAGAATTGGAGGTTTGATAATGCCTACAAATTGACCAGGGCTTCACAGGACACTAAAATTAATAAACAAGGTTATAAACTAATTGATATTTTGGAATCATATAATCTAGTACCACTTAATGGCAGAATTGCAGGAGATACTGAGTGTAATTATACACATTACAATTCTTTTGGCCCCTCAGTGGTTGATTATTTATTCTGGAATAATGCCATGGATATATGGGAATTGTGCAAAGTGATTCCAAGAAGTGATAGTGATCATCTCCCATTGGTTCTGATGTACAAATATTTGGACATAAACAGACTGAATATCAACATTATGACCTTGAGATAAGAAATAATGTAAAGGTTAAATTAAAATATGAACATAGTAACAACATTATTCTTTTAGTTAAAAAGCTGTTCCCAAGCTCTGATTGTGATATGAGAAATGGACCATTCCTAGCAAAGCAGCTAGATGCCTGTTTTGAAGCTACTAGAGAAATTCTTAAAACATCTATTTGGTCCCCTAGAAACCTTAGCACCTGGTTTGATAATGATTGCTGTCAGGCCAAAATAGAGCTAAATCAATTAATTAGACACATCTGTAAAAATAAACAAAAAATGTAATACAGGGTTTTGAACCAAGTGAGGGAATCTTATAAAAAATTGGTCAAGTATAAACAAACAAAATTCCAACACGCACAATGGGAAACAATGTTGACAGCCATCAGAAATAAGGACCATCAGACTTACTGGCAAATGGTAGATAAGGGTACTTCCAATTAAAGAAGTAATATAGATTCCTTTATACCAACGGAAACCTGGGTAACATACTGTTCTGAAATATTTTTTGAGCTTAATGAACAGATTGACTCATCTATGGCAGGTTATGACATGTTATCCTTCACATTCTGCTTCTATACATAAGTATTTTTGGCAATAGCTTCTATGAAAAAGAACAAAGGTCCAGGCTCAGATTTAATAGCTGTGAAAGTATTTCTGACTTTACCTTCTCTCTGGGCAACATGCCTATTTTCAACTATTATGTAACTAAATTGGACTTTCCCAAGTCATGGAAAGGAGCGATTCTAATAACAATTGATAAGAAGGGTGATAAGTCAAACCCCCGTATGTATAGACCAATTTCACTTCTGGACAATTGTGGCAAAATATTTTCTAGAATAGTACTAAAATTACAGGAACAGTTAAAAGCATTAGGTAATTTATCGGAATATCAAACAGGTTTTCATTCAGGTTACTGTACCGTGGATTATTGTTTTATGTTAATTCATCTTTATGAAAAGTATGTCAAACTTCAGAAACTAAAACTACATACAGCGTTTATAGATTTTAGTTCCACTTTTGATCTGGTTTCACGCAATCTATTATGGTCACTGACGGGAGAATGGGGTATTAACTCAAAAATTATTGTTATCATTAAAGAGCTTTACTCAGATACATGGGCTCAGATTAGGTTAGGTACCCAAGGTCAATTTTCATCTTCATTTATAACGAATAGCGATGTTAGGCAGGGCTGTGTTCTAGCACCCAGACCATTTTGTATTTACATAAATAGCCTCCTTCTGGCCCTTGAACACTCACTGACAGATTCTCCTAAAATAATTGACAAGAGCTGCGCTGCTTTAGCTTACTGTATATGGATGATCTTGTATTGTTTTCATTAACGCAGAAAGGTCTGCAAGAAAAATTAAACATCTTATACGAATATGCTAATAAACATAAGCTTATAATCAATAAAGCCAAGAGCCAGATTATGATTTTTGGGTCAAACAAAACAAACATATCCTGGAAAGTTGGATCCAAAAAACTTAAAATGGTAAAATCTTATATATATTTGGGTCTACATCTACTGTACCTTGCAATGGCAGCTGGTTTAAGCATATTAATACTTTATTACCTAAGCTGAAACAAACTGCTAATTCATTAAAAATATTTAACTTTAAGTTTGGTGGAAATTCCATTAAACCTTTAATAGAAGCAGCAAAGGCTAAATATTATGCCCAACTGTTGAACCAAACAGAAATATGGGAGTATGACAATTTTAATACACTGGAAATTCCTCTGAATAAATTATCTAGAGTGAGTTTAGCTTTAAATAATTCTATCCCTGCTGCGTTTGTATGTGCAGAACTTAGCATGGTCAGCCCTTTAGCATTTGTAAATTCTAGGAAAGTAAACTACTGGGTAAAACTCTTGTCTTTGGATTACAATAGATTACCTGCCCTTGCAATCAAAGAAAAATATTTTTGGGAAAGTTTGGGTTGTCAAAGATCCAAATGGTTGATTAAAATTTACAGTATTCTAAAAGATACAGGTTTAGTGTTCCTGAGGAAAAACCTTGATAAGAAAATAACTATTAGTCTTAAATATAAATCATACAGTACAAACAAAATTGAAAGTTATTACAAGCTGACTGATCTGAGATCTATTTCAGAATTTAAAATATCACCCTGGCTATGAAATAATCATCTAGTATTTCTTTATAGAGAATATTTAGATGTACTAACAGCTCTAAAACAAAGGCAACTGTACACAAAATTCAGATTAGAATTGTTTCCCAGTAATGTACTTTTAGTTAGATATAAAAACATTTTGAATAGAGCATCTTCCTATTGTTCATGTACAAATAAGTACTTTGAAGATCTGTTTCATGTGATGATGATTTGTCCCTGGTATGAAAATCCCAGAAAATTCTGGTTGGTTCCAATTTGGAACAAAACTGACACTGCTGATAATATGATGTCATTAAACATCCTATTCACAACCAGAAACAAATTAACAATTGAAAACACAGCAGGATATCTAGCTGCAATAGCAAAAATTAAAGCAAGACATGAATGATTGGTGTGCTAAGTTTTCTAAATTTCTTCAATAATGAATTAACTGATATGTGTGTGAAACACGATAATGAAATGAAGTGTATATTTAAAAACAAAATCTTAAAGCCTTTGTGTAGAATGCTATATTGTATAGAATATTGTATTTTGTACCATGGACAAACAATAGGTAGCCAAGATTTAGAGACTAATTAAGTTTCTGTCTATAATCCTGAACTCACTATTTAAAACATTTCTTCATGTTAGGATGAATTAATGTGTGCAATACTGAGTGTCTTAATAAATGTTAAACACCTTAATAAGGTATGATTGTTGTGTATTTGTCTTAAAGATAACCTTAGTTATAATGTGTAATTGACCAGATTTGTACTGTATTTTTATACTTTTAAATTGTAAAGGTCAGTGACCAACCAATAAACTAAATTACTTATTGTTTTATAATATGTTAAATTGCAGTATTTATTATGAATGTTGTGTCCATGAGGATGGTGTGTGTGTGTGTGTGTGTGTGTGTGTGTGTGCGCACGCACGCGTGCTTGCTGTAGCTCAATATATTTTTTCCTCAGACAGCATAGTAAAAAATGCTTGTTGATTGCTATATAATTACTGTAGCTCAGAAAGTTCGCACAAGACCTGGCATATGTCTGAGACAGTTCTTATCAGATAGAGTCTTCAGTGGTTAAAAAAAATGGTGTAAATTTTTGTACATTTGTTCCTGGGAAAAGGCAACATTTATGAGGTATGAATCTTTCTTGAATAAAAATACTTGCCCAGCTGAAGCTTGTAGCAAGAACATGTTTAAATGTCAAGTATTTAAATGTGCAAGTTGTTGCATTTTGAAGGGGGTAAACACATCTCCAGTTTAATAGGCAACCAATATTTAACAAGCTGTTTCTGTTTCAATATGGCCATCTGATAAGCAACTTTAGTGCTGTCTCCAACATTCTAAACAGAAAGAAGGGAGTATTTTACTTCATTTGGCATAGTGATTTATAGATGTGGAAGGATACATTGAAATGTCCAAAAAAAGTGTTCCACATTCCTCCATTTTTCCAGCTACAGACAGCAAGATGGGTGTAGGCTCCACCCACAGCCATAAAAACAGACTGTAGGGGCAGTGTGTGGTGCTCTGATAATGGTGAGGAACACCAGGGTCCGAATGAATTAGGATAGATGATATTTATCCAGACCAGAAGATGCAGGAGTCATCCATAGAGTTTGATGCCCGCTGGGCTTTATTCAGTAACAGTGGGGTAGGATGACACGGTCACAGGTGGGGTAAGCAAGACAAAAGGAGCATGAACAGTCACTTCCTTTCTCACACTACTTCGACAACTAAAGAAAAGAAATATGTTGAGGTGCACCTCGGCCTAATGCCACTATACTCTAAAGTTACTTTCTCCGAATCAATTAGTGCAGTAATACCATGCACTGTGTCACTTTAGTACTGTCTAAGATATCAGGTAACAATCACTACCCCTTGAAAAACTCTTACAATGCTGACCCAGGTGTATTATAGCAATGTCCATACAATGACAATATAGAGTCCAATTGTCGTTGAAGTCTTTGTGCGCACTGTTGAATACAGTTGGTAGCTACAGAGATAGGCAGAAAGAAATCTATGACACTCAAATATTGGTCCCAGCACAGACCTAGCTAAGGCCACTGGAGTGGTGAGAGGCTTTTTTAAACAGACCATATGTTTCTCGGCATAAAACCCACTCTCTCCAAGGCTGCTGGCAAGAAAAAACCAGAGAAGCTGGTTCCTGGACCAAACTCACCTGAGGGCTGTCAGACTAAAACTAGATGCAGAAAGTTCCCTGGCCAAAAACCCACTTTGGGGCTGCCAAGGATGGAAGAGAACCAGGAAGATGCTTGGTGATGAACCCACTGAAGGATTACCAAGGACTGGATGACACTGCAGCACTTTGGAGGCCAGCAGGAACTAGAAGAATCTGAGGTGAAGATGGATATCCAATGCAACCAGGAATCAGAAGAATCTGAGGTGAAGGTTGATTCTGAACTGTCAACTCAAGAAACTGGAACAAAACAATAAAACGGCGGACATGTCCTGCACTGGGCTTTGACTTGCGGCAAACGACCGGGGGATTCAGACAAGGTTCTTCCAGGATGAGCACACTCTTCTGAGGGTGGCCAACTCCAGGGCATCCATATCAGGAACCAAGAGATGACACAGGCATGGCAGACGTGATGCACTTGAACTTTGGCGAACTTGACTTCAAACTGAGGAACACAAGAAACGGCGGGTGCGACTTGCACAGTTTTCGACGGACTCATCTTCTGAGAACTCGACCTCGACGGATGGCAGGGATGTGGTCAACGATCTTCTGGGAGAACACCTTCTGGAGAAGAAAGATGATGAAAGACATCTTCCTCCAGGTAGAGACTGATTCTGTATGAGTAGAATGACAGACAGCACCATGGAACAATATCTTAGCAGAAGATTGAGTCTATCCACATGTGTTGGCAACACTGGAGCTGGCAGATACACTTTCACATTACACCAAGAGGACTGTTCATTACTAGGATAATTTGCCAGGAACAGGGGCAAATTACCAAGATCTGTGGCAATTGTTCATTGTTGGGACAATTTGCCAGGAACAGGGGCAAATTCCCAAATTCTGGGACAATTGTTCATTGCCGGGGCAATTTGCCAAGAACAGGGGCAAACTCTCAAAACCAGGGCAATTGTTCATTGCAGGGGCAAATAACCACAGTCTCAGGGCAATTGTTTGTCTCAGGGGCAAATAACCACAATCCCGGTAATAACACAGTCTTGGTACTTTACAAGCAACACAGCAGTTCAGGTGCACATTTCAGTATTTGACAGTCACTAAATAGCAGTTGTGTGCTAAGCACCTTTCTTCTTCTTTCCTCACTGACCCTTCTTAAAATTACTGTTGTTGTGGGTCCTTTCAATACCAGGATCTGGCTAACCCTAGCATACCTTTGGGTCAATGCCCTATCTTTCCTCTGGGCTGTCATTGTCCTCTTGACGACTGGGCCTCTCTTGCCTAATATGGGCTTAATGTGGGGTCCAAAGTGTTGCCCTTTTTACCCGCTCTTAAATGGGGCCTTTGCTGCCCCTCTGAATACTGCAGGCCTAAGGCTGCCCCTTTAACGCTGGGGCCTATGCTGCACCTTTCACCACTGGGCCTATCTTGCCCCTGTAATTGCTTGGGTTCTGGCGTGGCCTCTTCTATAGCTGTGGGGCCTCTGTGGCTTGCTGATCCCCCTTTTAACACCTCTTGCCCTAAAACTGCCGTTTTAAACTGACTTGGGGCCTTTTGCTACCCTGTAAACCACTGGGCCTAAAGGTGCCCCTTTAAATCTGGGGACGTGCCCAAGGCCTCTCTGTCAATTATCGGGGCCACTCCACCTCCGCTCCGCCCACCTTCGGGAGATTTAAATTAGTATCCCTATGGATCTCAAGGTTTGGCCCCTCCCTATGGGCATTGCTGCACCCTGAATAAATAAACATTTTATTTTAAACTGACCTTCCCACCCGGTCCTCTAATAGCACTACGAGTGCTTTAAACAATTAAAAAAATATTTTAAATCATTCAGGTGGCCAGCAATCTTCCTTGCGCTGCCACTGACTCACTGCCCCAGACCGGGGAGAAGAAGCTACAGTAGGGAGGAGGGAGGTTCTTCAGCAGTGGAAGGGAACCATCAGGAGGAAGCAGGCAAAGTGGCAGATGGCAGGGTCCTTCGAGAGGACCAATGGCTTCACTGGCGATGCAGCTCTTCAATGCTGCCAACAAGGGACTGAACACATGGGCACAGAAAAAAATTAAAAATGGGGCCAAACAGAGCCCACACTGGACGGAGAGGACCTTACTTCTTTTCCCTTTTCTTCTTACTGGACTTGACTACAGGACAGCAGCACCACAGGGTTCTTCACCGACTGGAGGAGGGACACCAGAATAGTTGACATAACCAGCTTCAACACCGAAGTAAACCCGCAGTTCCCGTCGCTCTCATGTGTCCACTCCACTCCACAATTGGAGGTGAGATACCGACAACAACAAAAATGGAAAGAGACCTGGGGTAGTTACATCAGATGACCTAAAGGTGGGCAAGCAATGTGAGAAGGCAGTAAGGAGGGCTGGGGGGATACTGGGATGCATAGGGAGAGGCATCACCAGCAGAAAACAGAAAGTTGTTATCCCTCTGTAGAGACAGTTAGTGAGACCCCATCTGGAGTATTGCATGGAGTTCTGGAGACACCATCACTGCAAAGACATAGGGTGGAGGCTGTCCAGAGGAGGGCAACTAAAATGGTTCAGGGTCTATACCGGAAGCCATATGAAGAGAGACTAAAGGAGCTTAATATGTATACCCTCAAGGAAAGGAGGGGGGGGGGACATGATAGAAACATTCAAGTACCTCAAGGAAATAAACAAAGTCCAAGAGGGTAGCATCTTTCAGAAAAAGAGATGTGCAAGAACGAGGGGGCACAATTTGAAGATAGAGGGGGGGACAGCTCAGAGGTAATGTGAGGAAGTATTTTTTCACAGAGAGGGTTGTGGATGCATAGAACAGCCTTCCTGAGGAGACCGTGGAGTCAAAAACAGTGAAGGAATTCAAGAATGCAAGGGACAGACATAAGGCAATTCTAGTGGAGGGGTAGGAGGAAGTAGGCTGTTGGTTAACTAGGATCTGCAGCTTATCCATTAGGTAGGGAAATGGGCAGATTAGGTGGGCCAAGTGGTCCTTATCTGCCATCAAATTCTATATTTCTATGTTTCACTCCACAGTCAGCTCGAACTAATCCCAGAAATGGTTTCACCCATTTGAAAAGCGCTCGGGGTGCTAATTCCAGAACCCCGAGTCCGTGCCCACACAAACAGCCAGAAATTCAAACATGGCACCACGCGCTGGACAGAGACAGCAGTCCCAGCATGTGGGTGCCCACTCTCATGCTGCCAGCTCTGGAAGGAGGTGTGGAATGGAGCAGGCAGGCAGCAGAGAGGAGGAAAAACTTAAAATTTTTTTTTTTTTTTACACAAGTGCCCTGCCTAATGATGCTTTGGGGGGAAAGACACTATAAGGGCCCTAAACACAATCCCTCATACCCGACAGCACAACAGGGACCCCTGAGGCAGTCTAAATCCACTCTGCTTTTCTGTGATGCCCCCATTGTCTTACCCCCTTACTTTGGGGCATTATAAGGGCAATGAGGGAGGAGTTAGGGAGAGGGAGAACAAGAAAAGGCCACGTTGGCGACACTCCAGGTTCAACAGGAACACATAGAAAAGGGAGCCCAAATGAGTAAGTTCCCAGTTACTGACAATGGGGCAAGGGGGTGGGGTGTCAGGTCAGAAAATCGGTGTATAATAGAGGCATTCTTGGTATATGGCCAGTATCGATGTACCAAGATCAACAACTAGTAGGGTGCATAGCAGGGAGGCTGCCTGCCGATGGGGCATTGGTAATTTCATTTTGTATACTATTAGTATAAAACAGTTAGTAAAAAAAAAAACAGACACAGTACCTTGTCTGCTTAGAAATCCCCAGCCACTACTAGGCTGTTCTATATCGTATCTCTTATCCCCTTTATCCCTGCAGTTATTCCAGCTCAACAGTTTTAACTTTAAACAGTTTGTAAAAACCCTAGCCACAGTACCTTGTTTGTTTAAGATCCCCAGCTACTACTAGACTGTTCTAAATCTCCACCCCCATACTTTCGTTGGCTCCTAAGCACAAAGTAGAGGAAGGTACGTGCCATAAGCACGTACCCTGCCCACAGAGCTCTTCACCGGTGGACAGGTGCACACCTGGCAACTTGCATGACTGCCAACAACCTGTCCACGGCCCCGCCCTCTCCAGTAAGCATGTTCACATGGGTAAACAGAGGCGGAGCCATGGACTCAGGTGGGCATCCAATCAGATACTCGTCATAAGTCCCGCAGTGGATCCCTTACGCAGCAGGGCACACATAGGCTGCACACCCCTGCAGATGTCAGATGGCCGGCAGCCATGGAGGTGTGAGGTGGGCTGTGCTGCCGGCTGTCCCAGCCATGGCACCGACTACCAGATAAGGATGGGGGGTGTCAGTGCCCCAAGGGTGGGGGGGCACTGAATACCACTTAGGGGGCTGGGGCATGTTAGCGGGGTAGGGGGTGCACATGCTGTGCAGTGCGGGATGAGGGTACCAGTCTGGTGGCATGGCTGGTGAGGGGGAGGGGCAAACAGATCTGCTGACTGAGGCTGGGGCTCCACTGGAGGGTCTCCATGATACCGGGTCTGGTGGGGGATGCCAAGTGATGGAGCGGGGGGGTAAGTGGCCCATACGGGGGCAGAGTTGTCTTGTGTTGGTGGGGGGAGGTTGTAAGGCAGGTCCAGAGACTGCACAGATGGGCACACTGCTGGGGTGCAGATCCACGACAGAGGACCACTGTGATATGACTGCACTAGTCCGGTCGGCTGCCCTAGCCCTTCCCGTCTGCCTTGTGGGCTGGGGCAGCATGGAGGGTCAGTTCCCAGTGCCATTGCTTCTGGCAGGAATAGTCCATGGGGGTGCACAGTGGGTTACAGCAGGATCCCCCTTGGCTGACCTCTGCAGCACTATGCCCCCCCCCGTGGGTTTCACTATGCGCCTTTCTGCATGGCATTTAGTGAACACCCCCGCCCACCCCAGCATGTTGCAGACTGGCGGACAGGGGATCGAGTGCATTGAGGATGCACACCCTGGTTAGTGCATCCTGCATGGGGGACATGTTGGACGTGGAGTAACTTTCAGCGCTACAGATACACGGTGGATAGCTACTCCTCACATTAGTGCATAGGGCGCAATGTTAGCTCGATCCCCAGCACTGCATTTTCACATTTCCCTCTAGCCTAACCCTCTTAGATCTGCACTAACTAAGGGCCGGATCCCTCCCACCTCAAGCCGTGCTCCAGTGGTCTTGATCCGGACTCACCCGCCTACCCTGCTGGAAGCTGACTGTGGAGGTGATCTCTGGAGGTGCTGCAACTCACAGATCACTCTCATCCCCATAAGCCAAACAAGCGGAATCCTTCTTCCAATGGAACCACCAATGTGGTTTGAACCAGCCTAGCAGTATCCTGCTATGATAGAACCACCAATGTGGTTCTAACTAACTGAAAGGCACCCTGCCATACTAAGGGCCGGATCCCTCCCGCCTCAAGCCGCGCTTCAGTGGTCTTGACCGAAACTCACCTGCCTACCCTGCTGGAAGCTGACTAGAGGTGATCTCTGGTGATGCCGCAACTTGCAGACTGCTGTCACCCCCACAAGCCAAGCAAGCAGAATCCTCCTTCCAGTAGAACCACCAATGTGGTTCAGACCAGCCTAGCAGTATCCTGCTATGATAGAACCACCAATGTGGTTCTAACTAACTGAAAGATACGGACAACCGGAGGCCGCCACTAGCTAGTAGGAGAGAAAACTGCTGAAACAAGTTTTAATTCTTGGCACCACTCCTCTGGCTAGCTCTTAGCTGCCTAAGTAATATGGTGAGACAAAAGAAGTTTGAATTCTTGGCACCTTTTTTCACTGACTGGCTACAGCGGCTGGTGCCCCTCTCTGGGGTTGGCTGCTTTAAAACTGCATTGCTTCTTAATTTTTATTTTATTTTGTCTGCTCCTTACAGCCTATTCTCTACTTAATTTCTTAAAAGTTTTAATTGATTAGAGCTGTTAATACTTGCACTAAATAAACTGTTACCCAAAGAAATCCTGCAGCCTGCTAGTAAATGCTAGTTTGTTTCAGCTGTGTTTTACAGTGAAAAAAGACTTTGTTCCCACTTCTGCTGAATTTTAGAGTGAAAATGGACCTTGCTCCCCCTTCTGCCGAATTTTTCAGAGTGAATTTAGTTAGAGTAATCTTAGACTTTGTCTCCACTTCTGCTGAATTTGTAGCATGTAATTAGGAGGTGTCTCACCCCCGCAGAATCTTAGAGTGAGATTAAACTGTGTCCACATTTCTGTCCCTAGCTTTTCTCTGGCCCTCCCTTCCCCCCTGTAGTCCAGCCCTATTCTTTTGTCTGTGTTAATCCCTCCCCTAGCCAGTGTACTTAACCTTTGCCTCCCTTCTCTCCCTGGCACCCTGCCCTACTAAGGGCCGGATCACTCCCACCTCAAGCTGCGCTCCAGTGGTCTTGACCCAGACTCGCCTGCCTACCCTGCTGGAAGCCGACTGTGGAGGTGATCTCTGGCAGTGCCGCAACTCACATATCGCTCTCACCCTCACGAGCTAAGCAAGCAGAGTCCTTCTTCCAATGGAACCACCAATGTGGTTCGAACCAGCCTAGCAGTATCCTGCTATGATAGAACCACCAATGTGGTTCTAACTAACTGAAAGGCACCCTGCCCTACTAAGGGCAGGAACCCTCCCACCTCAAGCCGCACTTCAGTGGTCTTGACCTGAACTCGCCCACCTACCATGCTGGAAGCTGACTGTTGAGGTGATCTTTGGCGGTGCCACAACTCACAGACCACTGTCACTCCCATAAGCCAAGCAAGCAGAATCCTTCTTCCAACAAAACCACCAATGTGGTTCGTACCAGCCTAACAGCATCCTGCTTTGATAGAACCTCCAACGTGGTTCTAACTAACTGAAAGTTTCGGACAACCTGAGGCCGCCACTAGCTAGTAGGAGAGAAAACAGCTGAAACAAGTTTTCATTCTTGGCACCACTCCTCTGGCTGGCTCATAGCTGCCTAAGTAATCTGGGGAGACAAAAAGAAGTTTGAATTCTTGGCACCTTTTTTCAGTGACTGGTTACGGTGTCTGGTGCCCCTCTCTGGGGTTGGCTGCTTTAAAACTGCATTGCTTCTCAATTTTTATTTTATTTTGTCTGCACCTTACAACTTATTCTATACTTAATTTCTCAACGTTTTAATTGATTAGAGCTGGTAATACTTGCACTAAACAAACAGTTACAGAAAGAAATCCTGCAGCCTGCTAGTAAATGCTAGTTTCTTTCAGCCGTATTTTACAGTGAAAAAAGACTTTGTTCCCACTTCTGCTAAATTTTAGAGTGAACATAGACCTTGCTCCCACTTCTGCCGAATATTTTAGAGTGAATTTAGTTAGAGTAATCTTAGACTTTGTCCCCACTTCTGCTGAATTTTTAGCATGTAATTAGAAGGTGTCTCACCCCTGCAGAATCTTAGAGTGAGATTAAACTGTGTCCACATTTCTGTCCCTAGCTTTTCTCTGGACCTCCCTTCCCCCCTGTAGTCCAGCCCTATTTTGTTGTCTGTGTTAATCCCTCCCCTAACCAGTGTACTTAACCTCTGCCTCCCTTCTCTCCCCAGGCACCCTGCCCTACTAAGGGCTGGCTCCCTCCTTCCTGCCTTGACCCAGACTCATGCACCTACCCTGCTGGAAGCCGACAGTGGAGGTGATCTCTAGCGGTGCCACAACTCACAGATCACTCTTACCCCTACAAGCCAAGCAAGCAGAATCCTTCTTCCAACTGAACCATCAATGTGATTCAGACCAGCCTAGAAGTATCCTGCTATGATAGAACCACCAATGTGGTTCCAACTAACTGAAAGGCGCCCTGCCCTACTAAGGGCCGGATCCCTTCCGCCTCAAGCCACGCTTCAGTGGTCTTGACCCGAACTCGCCTGCCTACCCTGCTGGAAGCCAACTGTGGAGGTGATCTCTGGCGGTGCCGCAACTCGCAGACCGCTGTCACTCCCACACGCGAAGCAAGCAGAATCCTTCTTCCAACGGAACCACCAACATGGTTCAGACCAGCCTAGCAGTATCCTGCTATGAAAGAACCACCAACGTGGTTCTAACTAACTGAAAGGCACCCTGCCCTACTAAGGGCCAGATCCCTTCTGTCTTAAGCTGCGCTCCAGGGGTCTTGACCCAAACTCACCCTCACATCCCCCCTGTAGTCCAGCCCTATTCTTTTGTCTGTGTTAATCCCTCCCCTAGCCAGTGTACTTAACCTTTGCCTCCCTTCTCCGCCCAGGCACCCTGCCCTACAAAGGGCTGGATCCCTCCCACATCAAGCCACGCTCCAGTGGTCTTGACCCGAACTTGGCCGCCTACTCTGCTGGAAGCCAACTGTGGAGGTGATTTCTGGCAGTGCCGCAACTCACAGACTGCTGTCACCCCCACAAGCGAGGCAAGCAGAATCCTTCTTCCAATAGAACCACCAACGTGGTTCGGACCAGCCTAGCAGTATCCTGTTACAATAGAACCACCAACATGGTTCTAACTAACTGAAAGGTATGGACAATCGGAGGCCGCCACTAGCTAGTAGGAGAGAAAACAGCTGAAACAAGTTTTAATTCTTGGCACCACTCCTCTGGCTGGCTCATAGCTACCTAAGTGATTTGTCCTTCCCTCCCACCCTGGCCCCAAACTCTATTAAATACACCTTGGCCCCACCTCACCTGCCCTGTCACCATCTCATTGGTTCCTACCAATTAAGTTCTTAATGCTACACAACCTCTGGCACCACTCACCCTCAAAAGCCATCACCAAAGTGCATCCCCTTCCTCAGACTCATCCTTCACACAGAAAGACTAGAGAAGAATGTGTGCTGCACAATCCTCCTACTTATACTCTGTATACTCGGAGCAACTGGGGATGATGACATTCCTGTAACTCCCCTCTGTACACTGCAACATGACTGGTGAGTTGGGCAAAAAGGCTGGGGAAAAGAAACTGGGATGACATCCTCACCGAAGGACAGCCTGGAGTACCCTGCACCTCCCAACTATCAGGGCACCCTGCCTCTGCCACCTGTCATGGCACCATACTGGTACCTGCCCTGCCTATAACCACACTAAAGATAAAACAGCATTTTCAGGGTAAATTGAGACAGCGCAAGTCCCACCTCCCAGCAACCTTCACTATTTCCCCCAGGAAACTCATCCTAATTCTTCTCCTCCTATTAGGGAATGTGCATACCAATCCTGGCCCCTCAGCCTCCAACAGAAAAGGAGTGAGGAAGACCAAGGGCTTACAATTTACCGCCATGAACATAGGCAGGCTCCCCACCAAGTTCGTCCAATTCCAGGCCTGGTTGGCACTCCATATGCCACATGCAATCTGTCTCATGGAAACCTGGCTTACTGATAGGATCAAAACTAATGAAATAGCTATACCAGCATACCAAGCATTTAGAAGTGACAGGAGGTGCAAGAGGAAAGGTGGAGGCTGTCTTATCTACACCAGGGACTCCCTCTTCTGTTCAGTCCTCCCAATTTCAGCTATGGCCGATGACCTTGGACTCCTAGCAATAAAAGACCAGGTGGAAAAGCTAGGCAAATCATTGGTCATAGCATTGGTCTATCTACCCCTTAAAAAAGCCAAAGAGGGACTACCAAAGGTGCTGGATGCTGTAGCCTCCCTTCCAAAGGACTGCAAGCTCATAATAACTGGTGACTTTAACATTAACTAGGAATGCACTGACATGACCCCTCAGAGGGATATTATGGCTAGCATCTACCTGACACAGCTTGTCACTGAACCCACCTGGCGGAACTACAAGATGGGCAGCAGTACCCTCTTGGATTGGGTCCTCTCCAACTCACCCTCTCAGATCTCTGAGGTCATAGTGCTGCCAGACACCTTGAGCAACCACTCTCTGATCACCTTCCTGTGGTCCAGTAAGTTCAAAAACAGCCCCTCATCACTATTCAGAGCAGGGTATTGAAGAAGGGCCAACTTGAGTGGCTTAAAGCAGCCCCCTCTCTCTCTGCTAGACTCGTCCCCCATCAATTTGCTGACTGACATTGATGTGGCTGTAAAATACTTCATTGATGGCTTCAACTGCATCTGTGATTGATACGCCCTGATAAAAAAAAAAAAGAAAACCACGAGGCATAAACAATGATTGGATCACCGGCAAACTCCTGGCCAAAATGAAGGAAAGAGACAACCTCTGAGAGAAGACCAGGTACTCTGGTGATAAGCATGTCCTACAGTGCTACAGTACTGCCAGAAACCAGTGCATGAACCTAATCAGGCAGGCCAAAGCAAACTTAAACAAAGAGCAGAGAACAGCTGTTGGGGAAACAGAAAGAGGTTTTGGGACAACATCAAAACCCTACTCAGGAAGGAAGATAAGAAACACCCTCAACTGATTTACACAAATGGCTCACCCACAATGGACCCACTCATAATGGCAGAATCCTTCAACTCCACATTCATGGACCTGAACCCAGTCCAGCCCCCTGACTACCTACACCCACTGAAACTATCCCCTTAACAAGTCATCCACAAACACCCACCCGTACTTATACTTCAAGGAAGTATCCACCAAGGAGGCAGTGAATTATGTAAGGAAAGCCCTTGGGAAAACCAGAATGGGCAGCAACAGAGTAGATATGAAGATACTGGCCCTTACCCTGGACATACTCATTGTACCTATTACAAAGCCCTTCAACAAATCACTGGCCCTGGCCAAATTCCTGGAAGTTTGGAAACAAGCACTGGTCACCCCTGTCCACAAGAGTGGTGATAGGTCCTGCATCTCCAACTACAGATCTATCTCGATCCTCTCCCCACTATCTAAAGCCTTGGAAAGGATTGTAGCTGACCAACTCACTGACTGTCTCAGCAAATACCAACTGCAGTGTCCAAACCAGCATGGATTCAGACAAAACCACAGCACCACTACGGCTTTGGTGGAATACACTGACTTTGTGCACCGAGCTGTGGATGAAATCAAGCTGGTAGGATCAGTGTTTATTGATCTAATGAAAGCATTTGACACCATGAACCATACCCTTCTCCTGGCTCAACTGCAGAATCTGGGGGTGTCTGTGGATGCAGTATGCTGGTTCCAGAACTACTTGTCTCTAAGATCACAGCGTGTCAAAATTGGCCAAATAGCATCAGGGCCTAGAGAAGTCTCATTGGGTATCCCACAGGCATCTATCCTGGGACCCCTACTTTTCAGCCTTTTCTTAAATGATCTCCCCGAAGCCTGTAACTCCAAACTTATTCTATATGCAGATGATGCAGTCATTCTCAACAGTAACACATGAATTGAGTCCCTCCAGGCTGCACTTCAGTGCTCCTTTAACAGACTGGAGGACTGGTTCTGCAAACACAGGCTCCTGCTCAACTACAGAAAGGCCAAGAACCATGCTCATATCCAGCTCCCAGTTCGAGAAAAGGGCCACCACCCTCTCCATCAATGTCCTCGTGCCCCTGGAGCAAGTGCACCCCTTTAAATACTTGGGGGTTACCCTCAACAACACCATGTCCTTTGCTCAACATGTAGACTCAGTTGTCAAGGTAGTGAACTCAAAACTGGGGCTGCTGTACAGGCACAGGAAACATCTTACTCCGGCAGTTCTCTGTCTCACAGTTACTAGCTCTATCTTTTTTTTTTTTTTTTTGACTTTTTCTTTTTACACCCTCATTGCCTGCTTACCTGAACTCTCTCCAGTGTGGACTCACAGAACGGTCTGTTCCCGCCCGACCTGAAGCCCCCAGACTCCTATACCCAGGCAAGGGCCCATCTCCCCATTGCACCACCTGGCTGCCCGATCCCCCAGCTCTGAGCCCCCCGGGGTGGGAACGCCGACTCCTCTGGTGCTCTATCTAAGTCCAGTGAAGTGACCAGGGGTGGAGGGAGTGCCTGGAACAGAGCTGGGAAATCCGGCATTGGGCGTGGGGACTGATCACTGGTCCCACCTTCGCCTATCAGGCGCCAAGGTTTTTCAGCTTTTCTACCCCTCCCCATGGAGCTCGGACGTGCAATGATGACCAGCGTCTGCCAAGTTCCTCCCCCAGAGCCATGCAGTGGTGTCTCCTATTTCTGGCCATCCCAGACTGCTGCCAGAGGTTGCTCTGGGGTGACATTGTACCCTACACCCTTCCTGGGAAGGGAAAGCTGTCCAATGGATGGTCAATCCCTTCTCACCTCTGCCGACCCCCAGCAGCCTGGGCTTGTTCCCAAACCCGGGTCGCCTGGTGTGGCACAAGGTGAGGCACCTAGTACCTTAGCCCTCAGCGCCAATGGGCTGGCTTACTAGATCCATCCTATCAACCACTGACTATGGCCTGGTAGTATATGGGGTGGCCACTAAAACCATGCTGAAGAGGGTGCATATCACACTTAATAGGGCCTGTAGAATAGCCCTGGGTGCAGATCACCTCACCCATACCTGCTCTCTTTAAGAGAAGACAAACTGGCTGTCTTTAGGGAGCAGGATCAAATTCCAAACCTGCCTCCTCGGAAAGAAAGCACTGCTAGGCAAAGCACCCCAGAGTGTTTCCATCTTCTTCTCCAATGTGGACACAAGATACAGCACCAGAAGCATGATGCAGGGGCACTATTGGTACCATTCTGATGAATCACACTTGGCTAACGTGCATTTTCCTACAGAGCACCCCTCTGACTAAATGGGATTCCTGAGGCCACCCACAAGATAGAAAGTCTCTCCCTTTCAAGTCTGAACTCAAGTGCTACCTTACTTCCCACAGGACATACAAGTGTTCTCAGATCACCTGATACACCACCCCTGGTAGCCTTTTTATGTTGCCTGTGCAATCACTCGTGCATGGCACACGGGTCACGGCACAGTCTCAACCCCCATCCCTGACTCTTTTCCCTGCAATCCTACTTCCCCACTCTCTCCACCCCTGCCCTGCCTCCCCCAACACCAGGCCCTCTCCTATTCCTCTCTTTCCCTTCAGCGTCCATGCCATATCCCCCCGTGTGCTTTTTGACAATACCCACATTTGCTGCTCTCCACCATCTCCTCACCCACTACCCCCCTCTCCCCACTTCATGGGTGTCTCCTCCAATTTCCTTGCTCAGGCCCGGGATACACCATGAGGAGGTCCCCTCCTTGCACCTCAAACTGTAGTCATTCCTACTTCTTTGATGCCTCCACTGCAAGATTCAAGGACAATTAGAATTTTTATTCTTGCAACTTGTTATGTTTTCTGTGATAAATTCCCACGTATTGTATGTTTTTTTTTGTTTGTTTACTGTTAAATGATGTGGAACCTTTGTAAAAGAACGTTGGCTCAAAGACTGTATCCGAATTCCTGAATAAATAAAAAAAAAAAAATTAGATATCATTGCATATATTTTCTTTATCTACTGCAACATATGATCGTTACTTAAAACTGCCCCAATCAAAAAATTCCCATGCCTCAAACATATTTTCTTCTTTAACTTGTCCAGATCTACATAACCTCCTTGACCAGAACAACAAAGTTAAATGCACATGTGATCATGCTTTCCATCAATCTTATATAGCAAAGACAAAGAACCTCTGTGTGCAAGCACTGAGGCAATGGTTACTGCAAAGGGCAATTGGCCAGGAAGCCAAGTTTCAAAGAAATACAAAATCACACATGCCCCCATAATGCAAAGCATCATAGGCTGCATATGCAGATCACTACAGAATATTATTCTGGTTCAACTTTAAGTAGAAATGTATGGTGCCGAAAGGCCTCTCACACAGTTTGCAAAGGGTGTCAACAGAAGACATAGACACGTGTTCCATCCTACCAGGACTCATCAGTATGCCTCATCTGTTTGACACCCCAGTGGAATGAACCAGCTACCCTAAGATGGTCTATCTGGGTTATGTTGTGGTGAACCCAATTAAAACAAAAAAACAATTAAAAAGATGAAGAACCTCTGTGTGCAAGCACTGAGGCAATGGTTACCGCAAAGGGCATTTGGCCGGGAAGCTAAGTTTCAAAGAAATACAAAATCACACATGCCCCCACAATGCAAAGCATCATGGGCTTGCATATGCAAATATATAGCAAAGCTTAGTATTGCAGTAAGGGGAGTCATGTTTTGAAACATTGAGCAGAAATGTGAAATTACCTCCACACCACCTTAACTATCTAAGCTAATTTGTGCAGAGTGAGGACATTATACTACCCTGAGTTCCACCTCCTTGCTATAAGGAAGAGAATAAGGCCATGGGACCAGATGGAATTCATCCAAGGGTTCTAAAATAACTAAGCACTGTGCTAGCTGCCCCTCTG
Source organism: Neoceratodus forsteri (assembly GCA_016271365.2). Classification (NCBI taxonomy): domain Eukaryota; kingdom Metazoa; phylum Chordata; order Ceratodontiformes; family Ceratodontidae; genus Neoceratodus; species Neoceratodus forsteri. The sequence continues at coordinate 156,261,213 of CM057458.1, read as the reverse complement.
GCAACACTATTCAACACCACATTGGACACCTGGATAGTTCCAGAGGACTGAGAAGGTCCCACAGCACAAGATCTGCAGCAGAGAGGAGGCTAGAAACTATGTTAGTCAGTATCACATCAGTGATGGGGAAATTAATGGAGACACTGCTAAAAGAGAGGCTGATGGAATACTTGGAGGCAGATGGGCTTCTGGACCACTGGCAGCATGGTTTCATGGGCGTGGTAATTTCAAACACACCTCATAGATTTCTTTGACTGGGCGACTAGGGAGGTGGATCAGGGGAGGGTGGTGCATGTGGCCTATCTGGACTTCAGTAAGGCCTTCAACACTGTGCCGCACAGGTGGCTAATTAAGAAACTAAGCAGCCTGGGGGATGGTGAGAATGTGGTAAGATAGGTATCAAACTGGTTGCAGGATAGGAAACAGTGGGTGGTGGTAAATGGCAAACACTGAGGGACAGGATCATGAATAGTGGGGTGCCACAGGGATCAGTACTGGAACCGGTCCTCTTCCATGTATTCATAAGTGACATTGTTGAGGAGTTGGAGGGGAAGGTGTGTCTCTTTGCAGATGACACAAAAATCTACAACAGGGTGGATACTCAGGAAGGGATGGCGAGAATGCAAAGAGATCTGGGGAAACTAGAGGAGTGGTCTAGGGCATGGCAGCTGGGTTTCAATGCCACAAAGCACAAAGTGTTGCATCTGGGGTGGGGTTACATGTGGAGTGTGTATAAAATGGTGGGGTGGGGGGACTTCCAATTACCAAGCAAGAGAGGGACCTTGGGTTGATCATATCTGATGGTCTCAAGGTGGCAGAGCAGTGTGACAAGACAGCAGGTAAGGTTAATGGGATGCTGGGGTGCACAATGAGGGTGATTTCTAACAGAAGGGAGATGGTGTTGCTATTGTATCGCTCACTAGTGAGACCCTACCTAGAGTACTGTGTCCAATTCTGGAGGACACACCTCCACAATGACATTGACAGGTTGGAAGCATTCCAGAGGAGGACTGCCAAAATGGTGCAGGTGTTGCAAGGGATGCCATATGAAGAGAGGCTGCATGATCTCAACATGTACTCCCTAGAGGAGAGGAGAGGCAAGGAGAGGAGAGGAGAGTGAGAGGGGACATGCTTGAGACCTATAAGTACCTCAGAGAAGTGAACAAGGTGCAGGTGGGGAGTCTCTTTCACAGGAGGAAAACAAATACAACATTGGTATATGCGATAAATCTGGGGGGGGGATTAAGAGGGATGCGAGGAAATATTTCTTCACAGAAAGGGTGGTGGATGACTGGAGCATCTGCCAGCAGAGCTAGTGGGACCAAGAACTGTGGGAAGCTTTAAGCATGTGTGGGATAGGCACATGGGCATAATAAATAGAGGAAAGAAAGGCGAGAGAGTGACGCCAGTGACCAAATAGGGTCTGAGGTGTTAGGATAGCCAGGGAAAAAAGGCAGACTGGATGGGCCAACTAGTTCTTTTCTGTCAACAAATTTTATGTTTCTATCTTTTTTGCTGGATCATCACCTCATTTTCTCAGTTCATGTGAATGCCATCTACCAGAAGCTTCACCCCAAACGTGGTGTGTTTTGTAGGAATAAAGTGAGTATTCTGCTTCTTGCCTGTAAACAGATCATCTCGAAGATAATTCTCATAATCTTTGAGCACGGTGACATTGTCTGTAGTGCTGCTCGCATGTCCACCTTAGCCAGACTGGACCCCCATCCCTTTCATCCCTTATGCCACTTTGCCCTTGACTGCCCACCTAGAAATCACCATTGTTCAATGTATTGCTCCCCTCTCCTTTCCTTGATACCAGGTGCCTTGCTCATTATGTTACCTTCATCTACAGATTCTGGCTTGGATCCCTCTCCTCTCACCTTTCCTTCCTACTCGTTTCCACTCCTTCTACCTCCAACATACTTCACAACTCTGTTCCTTACTCTGTTCCCCTCTTGCAATAAAATCCTCTGCTGTTCAAGCAGCTTTCTCCCTCCACTTTCCCAGACTTTGGGGCTCTCTCCCACCTACTATTCGTACTGCTTCTTCATAGCAGTAACAGTAACATATTAGTTGACAGCAGATAAAGGCTGCTAGGCCCCCTCTAGTCTGCTCTTATTCCTTGCCTGCATCAGTAGCCACTGACTCTACTTGGTCATTGGCTTTTGCCTCTGTTCCCTACATCTAGGGTTCCCTTATGTCTATCCCAAGCATGTTTTAATACACCCACTGTGTTAGCACCCACCACTTTCTGGGTAGGCTATTCCAAGCATCTACCACCCTCTCTGTGAAGAAAAACATCCTCACACTTCCCCTTATCCTGCCTCCCCTCCAATCTCATAATGTGCCTCCTCATCCTTGTACAACTCTTGTACTGAAAGATGTCATCCCTCTGCACTTTGTTCAAGCCTGTAAGATACTTGAAGGTCTCTATCATATCCCCATTCCCTCCTCTCAAGTGCATGCATATTGAGGTCTTTTAATCTGTCCTCACGCTTTCTGATGCAAGACCTGCATCATCTTGGTTGCCCTTCTCTGGACCACCTCCACCCTATCTATGTCTTTGTGAAGATGCGGCCTCCAGAACTGAAGGCAGTATTCTAGATAAGGCCTCACCAGCGTTTTGTACAATGACATCACAACCTCCCTTCTTCTGCTAGTGATACCCCTTCCTATTCACCCCAACATCCCACTGTCCTTCCCCACAGCCTTGTTACACTGTTTGACCACCCTTAGATCATCTGAGATGATTATACCTAAATCCCTGTCTTCCATGGTGACTGTCAGCAACCCCCCCCCCCTCAATTCTGTAGCTCTCTACAGGGCTTCCTCACCCCAGGTGCATGATTTTGCACTTTTTTACATTAAACTTCAACTGCCACACCTTTGACCTTTTTTCAGCTTTCCCAGATCCCTCCTCATTCTTTCAACCCTTCCTTTCACTTACTCAAATCTCTCCTCGGTGAATTCACTACTCACTCCTGCAGTTGCCTTGCCCCTGATCCTGGGCTTGGGCTGTAATCAGCTACCCCCAATTCCATACTCCTACTCTGCTCCTCCTTGTGCCCTATTATAGTTCCCCCCTGCCCCCACCCTGGTTTCCACTATGCATCCCAGCTGAACTCCGCTGTGCTTTTCTCACCCTACAATTTGCTGCCATGAGCACTTAACGCATTGTTGCTCTTCATATGCTCTGCCTAGCCAACTTGTTACTTTTGTTACTACTTAATTGTATAACTTGTATTTTTATCTATGTTTGTAACTTACATAGAAACATAGACTTTGACGGCAGATAAGGACCACTTTGCCCACCTAGTCTGTCCATTTCCCTACCTACAGGATAAGCTGCAGATCCTAGTTAACCAACAGCTTATTTCTTCCTACCCCCCCACAAGAATTGCCTTATGTCTGTCCCATACATTCTTGAATTCTCCCACAGTTTTAGACCCCGCAACCTCCTCAGGAAGGCTGTTCTATGCATCCAGCACCCTCTCTGTGAAAAAATACTTCCTCACATTGCCCCTGAGCTGTCCCCCCTCTATCTTCAAATTGTGTTCCCTTGTTCTTGCACATCTTTTTTTCTGAAAGATGCTACGCTCTTGGACTTTGTTGATTCCACTGAGGTACTTAAAAGTTTCTATCATGTCCCCCCTCTCCCTCCTTTCCTCACAGGTATGCATATTATCTGTTGTAATTTACTGCTGCACTCTCCCTAGCCCCCTTCCCCAAGGACACATTTGGAAATGAGCTGTTCCAGCTCAATATGTCTTTCCTGGTAAAACTTGGTGCAGCACAAGTTTGTCAGTTTGTGTTCGATATATGTGCACATCACACATCATTTGTTTGGCCCCTGACGTGACTAGCCTGACCTGACTAAGCAGGACTGGGTTTTCCTAACACAGTGTAGAACTTAATCAGGTCTAGCCTAATATTTCAGGTTGCACTCATTAAAAAGCAGGTCTGCACATCACCATGAATTTAAAAAAAAATAATGTTTCAGTAATTACAATTTACTAGGGAATACATTGTTTTCAATTTTCTGTTTTCAGGATTTATAACATGTCTTGGAAGCCTGTCTAGCAAGTCTGTATAAAATGTATTTTATTTAGTATTTGTTTACTGGGCAAGTGCATTAGCCAACATGATGACTATTTTCAGGCACGACCTGGGAGAGTAAAGAACATGTATGAACAAGTACAAGTGAGGAGCAAACAATACACTTTTCAAGGTAGAGAGCAATGTACACTGATGCAAGACAGTGAGGGTGTAAAACATAACAAAAAGGAGAGGGCAGCAATTACAATTCCCTAGTAGTGAAACAATTTTACAAACAGTAAAAGTATAAGGAACTGGAGCATAACAGTAGACAACAGTAAACAAGCAAGCAAACAGATAGCAAATGTTGTAGGGATAAAACATAAGATAATACAAGCAAAACACAGTATTGGGAAAAACACAGCTGTCAGATCTAACTGCAATAAAACTGAAAGATAAAAGAAGAGAAGGAGGTGGACAGGTAGGCGACAGCAAGGTAGCAAAGGGAGAAGAAGGTAAGGAAGGTGGAGTAGTAATGTAGTGTAAAGGAATAGGGGACGATATATACAGGAGGAAAGGTGAAAAAGATAGGAGGCCAGCCACAAGAAAGCAGGACAGAGGGAGAGTGGCTGAAGGGAGCTAGAGTGGAGATACAGGGGGAGTTAGTTAGGGGGAGGAAGGATAGGTCTTACCAGGCAGGAAGCCTTCAAGACCAGAGAAAAGAGGACAGAACACGTGCAGAGACAGGAAAAGGGTTAAAGGTCATGGGGCAGACAAGCATACCAAGCTATCAGGTAGGGTCAAAACAAGTGCAGGGGTCAGCATGCAATAGATAATGACGAAATTCATTTTTAAAGCACTGATGGGAAACAATCAATCTGAGTTCCAAGGGAAGTGTATTCCAAAACTGAGGAGCCACGTACTTGAAAGCACCAGTGCCTTTTGTGGTATAGCATCTGGGAACATTAGAGATTTGTCAGCAGACCTCAGTCCATGAGGGGCTGTATGAGGAATTAACAGCTCCGACAGAGATTTTGGGGTTTTGAGCCTAACAACAGAGTCAGTAAGGGAGACAAGATAATATTGCCTTGATGTGGAAGGGGAGAGCCATCTCAGGTCATCATAAAGCTGACAGTGGTGTTTTAGTCGAGAGGAGGAGGATGCATATTGATATATGTTATTATATGTGACATCCCGTTTCTGGATGGCAGTTTTCTGGGCACCAGCAAGGATGGGGGCACAATAGGTTAGGGAATGTAGCAGTATTATTCTGGCAATGGCCTGTTTTGCAGATGGTGTTAGCATGTAACCAGACTTGTACGCAGCACCCAGTTTGCAGTTTACTGTCTTGCAGGTGGATTGAACATGAAAGTTAAGATCCAGAGATTGATCGAGCAAGACCCCAAGATAATCAAAAGATGTAACCGTTTCAAGTTTAGTACCTTGTAGGTCATGTACCGTAAGGGAGAAAGGACAGTTTCGAAGTTTAGGAGCATGACCTTTGTTTTCTTCGCATTGAGTACAAGTTTATGCTCACAGAACCAGTTCTGGACATTTTTGAAATTGGTTGAGAGGGCAGAGTTTAAATTCTCAACTTTGCTATCACTGGTATAAATAACAAGATCATCTGCATACAAGAGAGATGAGCAGCTTTGCAGTGCACTAGGGACATTACTTACAAAGAATGAGAAGAGGAGTGGCCCCAGGATGGAGCCCTGAGGCACATCCACATTTATTGACGCAACTTTAGATATAGCTGAGTTGAATTTCACAGCCTGTGAACTGTTGGATAAATAGCTGCTAAACCAGTGTACAGCTGGGGTAGAGAAACCCAGGCTGTGTAGGCAAGATAGAAGTAGGGGGTGGTCCACAAAGTCAAAGGCCTTAGTAAGGTCGATGAAAACAGTCCCAGTAAGTCTACCCAAATCCATGTTAGAGAGAACATCAGATGTAACTTTTAGCAGAGCAGTGGACATGTATGATTTTTCCTGAAGCCATGCTGAGCATTGGAGAGAATACCATATTTTGAAAGGAAGTCCAGTGTTTGGGTGGCAACAACATTCTCAAGTAATTAGGACAAGACTGAGAGAATAGCAATGGGTCGGTAATTATTGATATCTTTTTTGTCCCCTTTTTGAAGACAGAAGTTATTCAAGCCATTTTCAACAGGGCCAGAACTGTGCCACAAGACAGGGATAATGTATATATTTTCGCCAATGGAGAGGCTATATAGGGAGCCGCAAGTCTGAGAAGGCAAGGTTCAAGGAAGTCCGACCCTACACTAGTATTGTCGGATATAGATATAAGGAGTTTAAAGACCTCTTGCACTGTTATAGCCTTAAAGTAGAAAGGTGGGGTATGTAGAGATATTTGGGAAGATGTAGAAGAGCCAGGTAACCTGTGTAACCCACGTGACTGAGGGTGAGAGGCCTGTGGTTGGAAAGTAGAGGTATACAGGGACAGATCCGAGAACATTTGGTTGAAAGCATTAGCTATAGTCTTCGGGTAATTACAGTGAGCCCCATTTAGCATCATATCCATTGGGGTATAAGACTGGGAGGATCCTAGGAAGGTCTTGATAGGAGCCCAGAAATTTCCTGGAGTCCGACGCCAAGCTCACAAGCAGGTCCTGGCAGTATTTACTTTTGGCTAACCTTATTTTCCTTTTGCATAGATTTCTGCAAGCCCTATAGGTGTTAAAATCAGCCAGCTGCCCAGTTTGTTTAAAGCGCCTCCAGAGCTTGTCCCTCTCACATAGCACAGCTAGGAGGTCCTTGTGTAGCCATATAGTTGGTTTGCCTCTGACTATCCTGGTGATCTTAGGGGCATGCCTAGTAATAAATTTGTTGAGAAAGATATGTAGAGCATCTTCTACATTGTTAATATGATAGATTTCAGTCCAATCTATGCATGACATGTCCTGAAGGAACGCATTTTCATCCAAATATCCAAAATTCGTGAAGGTAACGTAATGAGGTGGAGACCATGGCAGGGTGCCAGAGGCCCACAGGCAGAAGATTAGAGCATGGTCAGTTATAGCATCTGCAAGGATCCCAGTTGAGGTCACGCACGCAGGCCGGTTTGTAAGTAGCAAGTCTAAAAGGGTACCAGTTCTAGTTGGACTTGGTGTCCTAGTCGGCTCAGTTGTCATCTGATGCAGCTTATAGCTGCTAGCCACTGATATCCAGGAGTTATGAGCAGGACCAAGCCAATTTAGGTTAATGTCCCCCAGGATTATAACCTCATTTTGATTGACATGAGTATATGTTGTTTCGAGTAGGTTCTGTAACCCAGCCAAGCCACCAGATGGGAGGTTAGAGGCACAGACGATATGGAGTTTCTTTGCACCTAATGTGACAGTGACATGTAAGCGTTCACATAGCGTGGGAGAGGTCTGGTCGCAGATAGCTGTTAGGTTGAAGTGATCTTTGTGATACATGGCCACACCACCACCACGTTCCTTAGTTGGCCTATCTCTACAGATTAAGGAATAGTTAGCTATTGAGCATTTGCCTAGCCCTACAGATTAAGGAATAGTTAGCTATTGAGCAGAGAGTGTCAGGTATACTGGGTTTTAAACACATTTCAGTGAGGCAAAGAATGTCTGGGTTATATTCTTTCACCCATGCCACAAGTTCATCCATGTGGCATGTTAGACTTCTAGTATTCATATGAGCAATAAAGATCCCATTATTAGATAGTCCTGACAAGTCGTCCACAGAAAAGTGAGTGGGGGGATGGATTGATCTCAACATCACCTGCCAGAAGGAGTTTGAGAGGCTAAGAAGCAGAGCCTGACTGAGAGAAAGATTTGGATATGGACAACCCTTCTAGTCCACTTATCAAGGCCAAGAAGCATATAGTAAGTATAGCCCTTCGGCTATGACTATGCATGACAGTGGCACACAAAACATAGAAACATAGAAACTGACAGCAGATACGGACCACTAGGCCCATCCAGTCTGCCCATATACCATACCTGTATCAGCAGCTGCTGACCCTACTTGGTCATTAGCTTTAGCCTCTCCTTCCCACCTCTATGGTTCCCTTATGTCTATCCCATGCATGTTTAAATTCCCCCACTGTGCTTGCTCCCACCACCTCCCAAGGTAGGTTATTCCATGCTTCCACCACCCTTTCCATGAAAAAAAAGTCCTTACATTCCCCCTTATCCTGCCCCCTCCAATCTCATTGCGTGCCCTCTCATTCTTCTACCTCTCCTATACTGAAAGATGTTGCCCACCTGCACCTTGTTAATGCCCTTAAGATACTTGAAGGTTTCTATCATATCTCCCTGTTCTCGTCTCTCTTCCAGTGTAGACATATTGAGGTCTTTTAATCTCTCCTCATATGTCTTCTGTTGCAATCCCTTCACCATCTTAGTCACCCTTCACTGAACTGCGTTCACCCAGTCTCTGTCCTTCACGAAGATGTGGCCTCCAGAACTGTATACAGTATTCCAGATGAGGCCTCACCAGTGTTTTGTACAGTAGTATCACCACCTCCCTTTTTCTGCTAGTGATACCCCTTCCTATGCACTCCAACATGCCACTGGCTCTCTCTCTCTCTCTCTAGCCTTTGTACTGTGCTTGGCCTCCTTTATGTCCCCATGGCTCCATAACAGGCTCTGACGGGTGGCACTTATGGCCGCTTCTATGGCTGCCACCACAGGAGCAAGTGAACAGCTCAAGCCCACCCTCCTGGAACCCAAGCGTGGATCCAAGACCCAGGATTCCCGCAGCTCCACAAGAGGCTCCGACGGGCAGCGCTTACAGCTGCTCCTACGGCCGCTGCCACCGGAGCAAGTGAACAACTCAAGCCCACCCTCCTAGAACCCAAGCGTGGATCCATGACCCAGGTATGGCCGATTTTACTCTTTTCAGTGCTCAAACACTGATTGGTGTGGCGCTTTGTCTCCTGACTCCAGAGTGGATGATACAAGCTCCTCAGACACACTGATTGTAGTGCTTGGCTTGCTGTGCTTTCAGGGCTTATCTTTCCTGGTCTGCTCACTCTAGCCTGAGTCTTTTGACTCAGGAAAATTTTCTGGGGGTATTTATGTTTTGAATTTGAGCAATAAAAGTAAAAATAGTGCTTATTGGGACTGCTATGTGCTACAGAAGTTATTAACTAACATGATCTCAGCTAGCCATAGCCTTTCTTTCTTTTTAGAATGTGTTTGATGAGCTAGTTTTTTTCTTTATTGGAAATGGAAGCCAGATTGTTTCTCTGTGCAATTTTTCCAAAGGGGCCCTCACTTGTTTTTCTAACTGTGACATCCGTGCTTGCCCCTCCCACCTCTGAGTTCACTGACCATGAACTCGTGCCCAACCCCCCCTCTCTCTGTCTACTACCTCTCTACACCTCCTTGGCCTAATACCTTCTTTGTTTCCTCAACTATCCCCTTCCCTGTCTACCCTTACTAAGTTAATTACTGCTCTTTTGTGTTTTAAATCTGCACATCTCCCCCTGGACAGGCTGCCGCCAGTCGCCCGACCCATTCTTAGTGCATCCGGCTCATCACTATACAGTAGCTAACCCTGTACTCTCTCTGTTTCCCACCAGGATCCCCGCTGCTCCACAAGAAGCTCCGACAGCCGGTGCTTACGGCCGCTCCTACGGCCGCCACCACCGGAGAAAGTGAACAGCCCAAGCCCACCCTCATGGAACCCAAGCACGGATCCAAGACCCAGGTACAGCCACTTTTACTCTATTCAGCACTCAAAATGCTGATTGGTGTGGTGCTTTGTCTCCTAACTCTGGATTAGACAATACAAGCTCCTCAGACACATTGACTGGAGCACCTGGCTTGCTGTGCTTTCAGGGCTTATCTTTCCTGGACTGCTCACTCTAGCCTGATTCTTTTGACTCGGGGAAATTTTTCCCTCACCCCAACCCCTCCCAGGCCTCAATTAAATGCACCTTTGCCCCTTCTCTTAGGTGTTACCACCACCATCATTGGTGACAGTCCATACTGGGGGAATCTACCACTCCCACTAATGCTAAGCATGTCAACAAACATGAACTTAGTTACTATCCTACTTATATCAACCTCGATGACAGGCTTGCTACTTTTCACAATCTCTGCATCTATACTCTAGCAGCTGATTAACAAGACCTTCTCTCATTTAAAGAAACTCCCTCATCCACAGAACCTGTAGCTATCATGCTCAGGTATGTGCCCACATCTAAGGGTATTAACTTACTTGTGCTCTAATCTAATTATGAGCGATGCCTATTTGGGCTATTTGTCCACCCTCTCTCCACATCCAGTCCCCACTGGATCTACTTCTGGCCGGCCCTCTGCTCTACCTCCTTCTACTTGCTGGCGATGTAGAAAGGAACCCAGGCCTCTTGAATATGCACACTGACCACTTAAACATGACCTGGACAAGTCAAATGGGCCTAAAAGTTGCCAACATGAATGTTGGCAGCCTCCCAGTCAACTTCCCTGAACTCAAGACCTGGGTATCCCTATACAATCCGCATGTACTAGTAGTCTCTGAGACATGGCTAAAGAACTATCATGTTGATGCTGCATACCTACTCCTGGGTTACTCCCTTTTTTGTCAGGACAGGCCAGGTAGAAAATGAGGTAGGGGTGTCACCCGGTTCGTCCAGGACCACATCGCTACCACCTCTATAAGCTGCTCAGCCTCTACCTCCCCAAGTGAGTAGATACTAATGGAGTAATCCTAGGGAACAGTTAAAAAGCTTTTCCTAGGCTGCTGCTGCTACAACCCCCCCATGGGGAATTATCAGGGGCTAGAAAATTTACTGGATGGGCTAGCACCTGCTACGCCCTCAAGAGACTCCCTATTTTACTCAGAGACTTTAACATAAATTGGGAAACTTCTCCAGCCTCTGACCAAGCTAAGCTGCTAAAGTTGCACCACCTGGAGAAAATCTTGTCCTCTACCACCAGGCACAATCTCTGCTTGCAAAACCATTCTCTTCTGGACTGGATTATCACAAATGGAGCCGACAAAGTCACACAAGCTGGTACCATGGCTGACTCCATAAGTGACCATTCCCCCACTTATATGTTACTGTCCACCAAAACCAACCCCCCCCCAAACATCTGTCCTTCAGGAGCTTCAATTGCCATGACTCGATCTTGGTCTCGGTCCTTAGATAAGCAAGGTCTGTAAACTGGACTACCCTATACCAGCAGAGCAATGTCTCTTCTGCTGTTTCTTATCTAATGGACACCCTTTGTGCATTACAGGACAAACTGTTCCCCATAACCACCAGAAGGGTCAGAGGTGGGTGTACTCCCTGGCTGTCCAAAGAATTACTCGCAAAAATGAAAGAAAGGGACAATACATCAAAGCTCCATGAGGCGAACCCCTCCCCTCAATCAAGGAATGCCTATAGACCACTGCGAAACTATTGCAAGAAGGCTTTCAGATCACTAAAAAGGAAATATTACATAAACCTGCAAAAAAATGCCCTTGCAACTACCGTGATTTCTGGACCTCCATTGGGTCCCTCCTAAATCCCAAATCAAACAAGCAAATAATGCAGCTCACATCAGCCTCAGGTCCCATTTCTGACTCTGCAAAATTGCAGACCTATTCAATACTGTATTCACAGACCTTACCCCATACCTGAGCAAGTTGCCACCCCAGCCTCCCACTACCCATACAAATCTCCCCTCCAACCCCAAGGTATCAGCAGATGGTAATACTCATCCATGGTTCTACTTTAGGGCCATCGGCCACAGCGTAACCATCAAACTACTAAGGAGTCTCCCAGCCTGAGGTAGCCCAGGGAGTGATGGACTATACCCAACATTTCTGAAACTCATCTCCCCAGCAATCATCAAACCCTTGACCTTCATATTCAACCTTGCACTCTCAACATCCACAGTGCCAAACATGTGGAAACACACACATGTGGTACCCAACTTCAAAGCTGGTGACCCCCTTGTCCCTGAAAACTACAGACCCATCTCCCTTCTCCCCCACCTCAGCAAGTTACTGGAAAACATAGTCCACCATCAACTGTCTGAGTATCTGGATAAATATAACCTTCTGTGTCCACTCCAGCATGGTTTCCATAAACATCAAAGCACCTCTTCTGCTCTCGCCCTTTTCTACAACCATGTCCTGAGTAACATGGATATAGGCAAGGCCACATGTGCAGTATTTGCAGACCTATCAAAAGCTTTTGACCTAGTGGACCATCACCTCCTACATTCCATCTTGTGCCACTTCGGTTGCTCACCAGACACTTCCATGTGGTTCCACAGCTACCTGTCAAACAGGTTCCAATCTGTTATGATAGGAAAGGTGCCCTCTGCATCTCTACCCACATGCACTGGAGTACCACAGGGCTCCATACTCGACCCACTACTGTTCTCAATGTTCATAAATACTCTCCCTTCAGAAAGCCTAAACTGCAATGCGCTCTTCTATGCCGATGACTTGGTACTGTACCATAGCAACAAATCTCTGGAGAAAATCTCATCCACCCTAACTATCAACTATTGCACTGCCCATGGCTGGTTCCTTTCCAGGAAACTGCTTGTTAATGATAGAAAAAACAAGGCCATGCTGTTTGGCTCAAAGCCTTTTCTTGCCAAGGTTGCCAAGTCAAGCGCATCCCTACTCATACACTCCCCTGCTGGTCCACCGCTTGACACCGTCTCCTCTTTCAAATGCTTAGGGGTGACACTAGATCCCTCCCTAACATTTAATGAACACATAACAAATATCATAAGCACTATCCACCAAAAACTTGGGGCGGCCTACAGAACCAAACTATTTCTGTCTCCGGAGGCCCGCCTGGCCATAGCACTAGGAAACCTCCTCCCTCTGCTTGATTACTGCTCCCCGTCTACTCCTTCTCCGCTGCCTCCTTGCCACGCTCTCGTCTCACTACTACATACAACTCCATCTGCCACTTTGTTCTCTAAGTGCCCTACTCTACTCACCACTGCACACTACTATTAATCCTTAGGGTGGCCAATCCTCCAGGGACGTTTTGACCAAGCTATGGGCTGCCTAACTGATAACTCTTTCAGAAATAGCCACCTGTCCCCATTCGCCTCACTACTCATAGACAAGGTTGCACCTAGAACCCTCAGGTCCTCTTCAACTCTTTCTCTGGTAGTCCTATGCACCCATTCTGCCATGGGCAGTAAAGCCTTTTCTGTGTCAGCCTCCTCCCTCTGGAACAGGCTCCCACAAACAATCCGCTCCTCCCCCTCACACATGTCCCTCAAAAACAACCTTCGAGCCTGGCTGCTGATGGAATCCTGCTGCAACTGTTCCTGAGACCATGTCTCAGCCCATGACCCACCCTAGCCACCTTACTGCATCACCTTTCTGCACTGCCTCTACCTCAGACTTTTACTCATCAGGATCCACCCCTGTCTTTTAGTCCCACTTTGTGCTTATCTACTTTTGCTTATTGTCCCCGCTATCTTATTTCCTCAGGGTTAATCAGGGCTGCCCCTGATGAAATAAAGTGCTGTTTTATAGTCTAATGTTCTTTAGCACCTCTGTCTAAATGTATGACAGCTCAACTATTGTAAATAAGCTTTAGTTCTGTGTAATTGTACATACTTTTTTTGATCTGTAGACCAAGACCTTCATATTGTTACCCAGTCTTTACTTCTCTGTGTCCAAATTGTTTCACTGTCCCTGCATGTACTTGTACTACTGCTGGATATGCACTTTTGTACAATCTACTGATGTCCACCTTGCTGCCTCTCTTTGGAGCCTGGGTCGTGGCTGAAATTGGTCCTTATGGATCAGTCCACCTACCCGGTTATCAAAGACAGACATAAATAAATAAATCTGAGATGATAACCCCAGATCCCTCTCTTTCCTGGTGACTGTCAGCAACTCCCCTCCAAATCATGTAGCTCTCTGCAGGGTTTCTGCGCCCCAGGTGCATGATTTTGCACTTCTTCACATTGAACCTCAGTTGCCACTCTTCAGACCATTTTTCCAGCTTTCCTAGGTCCCTCCTCATTTTCTCCACCTCATCTGGAGAGTCTATCCGGTTGCAGATCTTGATGTCATCTGCAAGCAGGCAAACCTTCCCTTCCAGCCCTTCTGCAATGTCACTAATGAAGACATTAAAAAGGACTGGCCCTAGGACTGATCTTTGAGGTACCCCACTGATCACCCTCCTTTCCTCAGATTGGATCTCATTTACCACCACCCTCTGCTTCCTGTCCCCTAACCAGTTTCTAACCCAGTTCACCACCTTGTGGCCCATGGACAGACTACCCAACTTGCTTACCAGTCTTTTATCTGGAACAATGTCGAAGGCCTTGCTGAAATCAAGGTAGGCAACATATACCACCCCCCCGATCAACCTCCCTTGTCACCCAGTCAAACAAATCCATCAGATTTGTTTGACATGACCTTACTGCTGTGAATCCATGCTGTCTCAGATCCAGTGCTCTGTTGGATTCCAAGTGTATCACAATCCTTTCCTTAAGCAGTGCCTCCATAATCTTACCCACTATTGAGGTGAGGCTGACTGGCCTATAGTTTCATGCCTCTTCCCTGCTTCCAGTATTGTGAAGAGGGACTACATGTGCCCTTCTCCAGTCCTCTGGACCCACTCCTGTATTGAACGACTCACTGAACATGGCTGCCAGTGGCACTGCTAGCTCCATCCATAGTTCCTTTAATATTCTTTGATGTATGCCATCTGGTCCCATTGCATTGTCCACCCTCAGTTTTGTGAGCTCCTCTTGGACTCTGCCCTCTTTAAATGGGCTGGTGTCCACCTCCCTCCCCCTTTGTATCTGATGCCCAGCTGTGGTCCCTGTCCCTCCCCTTCTTCAGTGAATACTGAACAGAAGTATTTATTCAGTATTGACGCCTTTTCCAGGTCTCCCTCCACACACTCCACTTCATCCCCTCAGAGCCTTACAATTCCACCCCGAACTTCCTTCCCTCACTGATGTACCTATAGAATGTCTTGTCCCCTTTCTTCACCATCTGTGCTGATCTTTCCACTGTTTGCATCTTTGGGCTCAGCTTTCCCTGCTTCCCTCAGACAGTTTAGATACACCACCCTATCTTCTTCCTTCTGTGTCCTTATATTTTCTGAAAGCCAACTCTTTGACCCTTACTTTCCCTGCTACATATTTTGAGAACCTTAGAGGTTTCTTCCTTCTCTTGCCTTTGCTTCTCAGCCTAATGCATTGGTTTGTCACCTCCACTATAGCTCCTTTTAGGTGTGCCCACTGCTCCCCAACCCCCCCGCCTTACTCCTCGCCAGGGATTCTTTTATACATATCCCCATCCTAGCAAAGTCCACCCTCCTGAAATCCAAGACCCTTGCCTTTGTGTGGCTTAACTGTGAACCTGTACTCATGTTAAACCACACTGTGTGGTGGTCGCTGGACCCCAGGTGACCTTCCACCCAGACTTTGTTGATTCTGTCTGCATTGGTCAGTATTAGGTCCAGAATCACCCTGTCCCTGGTGGGTTCTAGCACTAGCTGCCTGAGATCTGCCCCTGCAGGGAGTCCAAGATGTCTTGGTTCCTGCCTGAGGCAGCCGCCAGTATGGCCCACTCCACATCTGGTATATTAAAATCACCCAGCAGCAGCACCTCCCCTTTTGTTGCCATCTCATGTATTTCCTCCACTAGCACCCTATCCACCTCCTCCTCCCCTGAGCTGGAGGCCAGTAGATCACAACTGTGTCAATTGCTGTGCCATTGCCTGGCTCAAGGCTGACCCATAGTGCCTTAGCCTCCTCCTGTCTACCCTGCACCACAGCTCCTTTTATACCTTCCCTGATGTACCGGGCCCCTTTCCTTTTTTTCCCTGCCCTCCCTATCAGCCAATACTATATATAACCTTCAAATTCAGACACAACAAGTACTTGACAAATTACTCCCATGGAGTTGTTGGGATGGAGTAACATGATGGAGCACTTGTCTTCTTCCCCCTACCTACAATATGTACACTTGTATCTATGTACAGTATGTATGTGTGCATGTAAGTATGCCTGTATGTATGTATGTATGTACATGGAAATGTATGCATGTACAGTATGTATGTATGTGTGTATGTATGCATATGTGTGTGTATGTGTGTGTAAGTATGTATTATTCATGCATGAATGTATGTACAGTATGCATATAATAACTGGGCCATGTTTTTTCCTAAGGAAACCCAGTTCATAAATAGGCGTTATAAAGGAGTGTTTATAATGGCAAACATGCGCCGGGTTTCCTTCGCATCTGCACATGCGCCAGCTGTCCGAAGTCATTGCACTGAACCCACCTGTACCCAGCACCACCAGCCGCTCTCACTGATAAGTAAATATTTAAAAAAGTAGACTGCATTTGCCACATAACTTTTCTAACCTGCTGCCTACTTACATTAAAAATCTTGAAAAGAAAAAGAGACCAGTTTCATGAGCCACGGACCGCGCTTCAGCCAAATGGGACTACGGCTGAACAGCGACTGACTTGTATGTAGGTATGTATGCATGCAGGTATGTATCCATGTATGGCTGTCCCCCTCTGACCTACAGCACCTTTGTTTATGAAAACATAGTGCTCACCATGACAGCAGATCGTGATGTCACAAACAGCAATTGCGAGGTCAGTTAGGGACATTGGATGCTTTTTGAAAGACATTATTGGAAAGACTCCATAGAGTAATAAAAGGAGAAAAGAACAATAAGGTTAAACATTATTGTGGTAAATGTAATAGTTTGAAGCTTTTGCTTAAAAAATAAAGAAATATAGAATTTGACATCAGATAAGGACTGCTTGGCCCGTCCAGTCTGTCCATTTCTTCCTACCTACAATTTTACCAGACTGTGCTCAATTAACAGCTTTCTCCCTCTTCCCCTTCCTTTCCACTGTGATTCCCTTGAGCTTATCCCATGCATTTTTGAACCCCACCTCTGTCCCGGCCCCTCCTCTGCTGGAACGCTGTTCCAGGAATCTACCACTCTTTCTGCGAAGAAGTATTTCCTCACATCTCTCCTGCATCTACCCCCATCTCCAGCTTCATAGTGTGTCCTCTTGTTCCTGAGCACCTTTTCTTCTGAAAAAATACTTCCCTCCTGTATCTTATTTACCTCTGTGAGGTATTTAAAGGTCTCTGTCATATTCCCCCTCTCCCTCCTCTATTCCAGGGTGTACATATTGAGGTCCTTTAGTCTCTCCTCATAGGGTTTTTGATGCAGACCCTGCATTATTTTAGTTGCCATCTTCTGGACCACCTCCACTCTGTCTATGTCTTTCTGGAAATATGGTCTCCAGAATTACACACAATACTCTAGGTGGGGTCTTACCAGTGGTCTATACAAAGGAAACACCCCCTTGCTCTTTCTGCTGGTGATACCTCTCCTTATGCACCTCAGTAACCACTCGCCCTCTTTACTGCCTTGTCATACTGCCTGGCCACCTTAGATCATCTGATATACTGTAAATACCCCTAGGTCGCTTTCCTGCTTGGTGGTTATCAATACCACTGCACCCATTTTGTACCCTGCCCCTGGATGTTTGTGCTCTAAGTGCATTATTTTGCACTTTTCCATATTGAAACCCAGCTGCCATACCCTTGACCACTCCTCTAGTTTTCTGAGGTCTCTGCTCATCTTCCCCCCCCACCAAGTGTCCACCCTTCTGCAGATTTTTTGTCATCTGCAAAGAGGCAGACCTTCCTTCTAGCTCCTCTGCAATGTAAATTATAAAGACATTAAAGAAGACCAGTCTCAGCAACGATCCCTGAGGCACCCCGCTGGTCACTCCCTTCCTTGGAGTGAACTCCATTTAGCACCACCCTCTGTCATCTATCCCCTAACCAGTTTCTTATCCAGTTTACCACCTTTGGATCCAGTCATGAGCTACCCAGCTTGCTTTCCAGTCTGTTTCAAAGAACAGTGGTGAACGCTGTACTGCTCACATTCACTGTTCCACTCAGATCTAGTTCCTTGGTGACCCAGTGAAAAATATCTATCAGATTCATTTGACATGACCCCCCCCCCCGTGAAACCATGCTGCTTCGGGTCTTGTAAGCCACTGGATTCAAGATATTTCACAATCCTTTCATTCAGCAGTGATTACATTAACTTTCCCACCACGGATGTTAAGCTGACTGGCCTATAATTGCCAGCCTCCTCCCTGCTACCACTTTTCTGTAGTGGGACTACATCCGCTTTCCTCCACTCCTCTGGAACATCTCCTGTTTCCAGTGAGCTGTTAAATAGAACTGTATTTGTCTGAGATCCCTAAATATCCTTGGATGAATCCCATCTGGCCCCATTGCTTTGTCAGGACTCTCGCATCCAAAAAAGGACTAGTGTCCACCACCTTACCTCCAAAGCGTTTGTCACTGTTTTGTAGCCCCTCCCCTCCCCTTCTGTTTCATCTGTGAACACTGATCAAAAGTATTTGTTCAGGATGTCTGCCTTTTCCTGGTCTCTCTCTGCACATCCCCCCCCCTTCCATTTTCAATCCCACTCGAGGTCTTCCTCTTTTCACATAGATACCTAAAAAATGTTTTGCCCCTTTTCATTACCTCCTTGGCTATTCTCTCCTCAGTTTGTACCTTTGTACTCCTTACCCCTTTCCCTGCTCCCCTCTGTTTCCCCAATATACCTCCCTATCTTCCTCCCTCTGCATATCCTTACACCTTCTAAATGCTCCCCTTTCAGCTTTTACCTTTTCAGCCACCTCTTTCGAGAGCCATAGCGGTCTCTTTTTCCTCTTGCTTTTGCTCACTTATTTGACACAGAGGTTTGTCGCCTTTACTGTGCTCTCTTTCATCTTTGCTCACTGTTCCTTCACACCACCCAGGCCACTCCCCCCCACCCCGGCTAGGTCATCCCTGAGACAGTCACCCATCTTTTAAAATTGTCTTTTATTTTAGAAGTTACATTATGCCCTCTGTATCCTTAGTCAGTTAGCATCTGTGTAGACCAAAGTATTTTATAATGGCATAATAGGTATCTGTGCCTTGTGGTCATAGGAACAGGAACTGGTGGGGACAGGGGGTGCATCCGCACCTCCAGTTTTTTGGGGCCAAACAGATTGCCCTTTTTCATTTATTCCACTGACTGCTTTCAGGTCAGCGTGTGACAGCAGTCAGCAGTGCCCCTTGCCCTTGAATCTGCCACTGCTCCTCGCACCCCCCCTTGAATCTGCCACAGAACCTTGCAGCTCCCAAACAAAAAGATTAAAGAAACAGCTGCAAGCTGCTGTCCAGTCTCAGAGAGAGCGAGAGCATGTCAACAGTGTTAAGTACTTCATTCTAAGTCCCAACAGAGTTATAAAGTAGAGTCGTTATCTTCAAAGACTGCAAAGCTGGTTGATAACGGCTCTACTTTACAACTCTGGCAGAACTTCCAGCTCCCATCTGCTATTAATTTAATTAAGGAGACCATCCTGAGCCCTTAACATCTATTTTTTCTGGGGTCAGGGATTCAGAACATACATCACACCTAACTTGTCCTCCTGCCTCAGTGCTGGCACCTCCGGGTTTGCTCTCCTTGCAGCAGTAACAACTGGTGAAATTCCTTATTTTAGTTTATTATTGGCACTGTGAAGGTCCGACTAAGAAAAGCTTGGCAGGCTAGTAAGGGGGGAAGGGGGTTTAAAGGTAGCCCCTCATCACCACAGTCATCCTATTTCTCCTGCTCCTGATTGAAGACAAGACTGACTCCTGCCTTGCTAATTAAGCTACCTTTCTTTGTGTTGGTTTAAAGGTTGAGGTTGTTTGGAGTTGGATCAGAGTTTCTTGTTGCCCAGTGCCCTGCTCCTGCTGCGAGCCGAGACAGAGTACCAACTTTCCATACCATGGTCCTGGAGATTGATCGATCATCCCAAATCTGCACTGGCACTAAGGCTGTGGCCGATTACTGTAAACACATTTTTGTTTATCTATTTTTTTTTTTTTGTATTTTGTTGAAGCCACCAGGTCATGATAAAAGAATTCAAATTCCCCACCCTGCTTGCCGGACAGGACCGCAGACCCCTGTGTGACTGAGTGCAGCGAGGATCAAACGAGTTCTGACAGGCAGCCCCTCAAAACAGACTCAGTCCCTGTAAAGATAGTGAGTACTGGAGCTGTAAACCACCACCCAGCAGCCACACTGTCTAACTTGGTTGCTTGCCCAGTCACCTAGTCATCGAGTCCACTCTCCATCGGTCTGACTGCTGGACGTCCAGTAGCCCAGTCCAGTCAGACATCTCAATCAGTATGTAGTCAGTCTGTAGCCTCTTGGTGGCTCCATTGCATTTGTAAAAAAAATACTGGGTCAGTTGGTCAGACTCTGACAGCAGTTTCTGGATGGTTAGATCATCAGTCAATTAAAGAAGAACCCGGTCCTGCTTGAATAGAAGAAAATTCCATTTTGAAGTGAAGGAATCTGGCCAATCTGCTACTGTAGCTGCTCCCACTACTCTGTTAGACTGCTGCTGCCATTAACCAAACAGGCATTGATTTTTTTATTTTATTTTATTTTTTATTCTTTTGTTTGGTAATGAGGTGAGGGGCAAATGAGGTGGTTCATGAGTCTGAAGCACAAATGCCTGGTTTTCATAGGTGGGTAACCTGGGAGCATTGGATGGGCTGGGGGGTGGGGTGGTAAAGATTCTATGTCATAATGGTGATTGCCAAAAGACGACTGTCATTATGGTGAGGTTACATCACTGAAATTCAATTTCAGTGATGTACACCATGGCGCACAGGAAAATGGTGCCGGGGACTTGGAATTTAAATGTTAATGTGGGGGGATGTGCCCCTGCACCTCCTACTAAGGGATTCTTAACTCTAAGGGGGGGTGCATCTCGGGGTGTGTGTAAATTTTGGAAAAAGTAAATTTTGGCTTCTGAACCCAGAACCCTCGCAGCTTCAGGCTGCCACCCACACACCACGCTATGGGACCAGCTCAGCAGCCCCATGCCAACCATGCCAGGCCAACCTTCCCTCCCTCCCTTCCGTCATGCTCACTCCCCCCCCGCACGCATATACGTATAGCAACGTCCTGTCGCTACGTGCATGAGCAACCCCCATCCTGTCGCCTTCCTCACACCCTAGCCCTGTCCTACCTGCGCTGCAAGTGGGTCACCGTTTTGGTAGGCACCCACTTGCGGCTAACCGACTTCACAGGATACTGGTGGTAAATAAGTGACTTGCTAGTCAGAGTCCGAGGAGGCATAATTATTATTCTCCATTAACCGAGCTGGGTGTTGTGATAGGGATACTACATTTCTGCATGCAGAACAGCTACTGACCTAAGGCATTGATTGTCCAATTTATCTAGCCTTGTGAAGCAGCTGGATGAAGGAAGGGTATACCAGCTGGGGCTGTGGGGCAATAAATAAATCCTGGTAATTAACAAACAGAATATCTCAATCTTTGTCACTGAAGTGAGGGCAGAGACTCAAAATAAATGAAAAAAATGATGAACAGTGTGGGGCTACTCAGTGCTGGCACTCAAAACATTGAATATTCCAGTGCTTATAGTTGTTCAAAGTTAATGTTGCTTTAACATTATATAATGTGGGCTCAGTCCTCTTCAATATCTTCATCAGTGACATTGCAGATGGACTGGAGGGTAAGGTTTGTCGTTTGCAGATGACACCAAGATCTGCAACAGAGTTGATGATCCAGATGGGGTGGGCAGACTTGAGAAGAGATCTGGATAAACTGGCAAAATGGTCAGAAGAGTGGCAACTGGGGTTTAACGTGAAGAAGTGCATGATCATGCACGTAGGGAAGAAAAACCCTGAAGCCACCTATAGGTTGGGAGGGGAGTTGCTGGCAGTCATAAGGGAAGAAAGAGACTTGGACATTATCATCACAGATGACCTGAAATCATCCAAGCAGACCACTTGACTAAAGCAGTAGGTAAGGCTAGGGGGATGTTGGGGTATATTAGTAGAGGTATCACAAGTTGTAAGAGGAAGGTAATAATCCCTCTTTACAAGACACTGGTTAGGCCCCATCTAGAGTACTGCATGCAGTACTGGAGATCACACCTTCACAAGGACTTTAACCAAATTGAGGCAGTCCAGAGAAGGGCAACCAAAATGGTGCAGGGACTGCATCAGAAAACATATGAGAACAGATTAACAGAGCTCAATGTGTATACCCTAGAGCAAAGGAGGGAGACAGGTGATATGATCGAAACATTCAAACACCTTAAGTGAGGCTGAATAGAATGAACGGTGGGTGGACAGAGGGGGACAGTGAAAAAGCAGGGATACTGAACGAATATTTCTGCTCAGTATTCACAAAAGAGGAGGGGGAAGTGCCTAATTCAATTAACAGAAGCACTCTTGATGGGGGGGGATCGATCCCAGTCCTTTCACAGAAGAAAGGGTTCTGCAAGAACTCCTAAAACTGAAGGTGGACAAAGCAATGGGTCCTGATGGAATTCACCCCAGAATTCTAAAAGAATTAAGGAGGAACTAGTGAAACCACTGGCTACTCTTTTTAATAAATCATGGGAGGATGGTGTGGTACCTGAGGACTGGAGGAAGGCGGATGTGATTCCCCTTCACAAAAGTGGGACCAAGACAGAGGCAGGAAACTACAGACCTGTCAGTCTGACCTCTGTGGTAGGGAAAGTGATGGAGTCACTTCTGAAGGAAAGAATAGTTGAGTACCTAGAGGCCAGTGGAGCACAGGACCCAAGGCAGCATGGGTTCTCACCAGGAAGGTCATGTCAAACGAATCTAATAGATTTCTTTGACTGGGTGACCAAAGTAGTAGACCAGGGAGGGCTGTGGACATGGCCTACCTAGACTTTAGCAAGGCATTTGACACAGTACCACACAAAGATTACTAGTCAAATTAACCAGCCTGGGAGTGGGTCCCAGGGTGGTAGCCTGAGTAAACATTGGCTGCACAACAGGACACAGAAGGTAATTGTAAATGGAGTCCACTCTGAAGAAAGAGGGTTACTAGTGGGGTACCGCAGGGTTCAGTATTGGGTCCAGTCCTTTTTAATGTCTTCATCAGTGACATTGCAGAGGGACTGGAAGGAAAAGTATGCCTTTTTGCAGATGACACAAAGATCTGCAACAGGGTTGATACACAAGGAGGCGTGGAAAGGCAAGGCAAGACAAAATTTATTTAAAAGACGCCCAGTCCCAGAGGCTCTGGGCACCGTACAAAGCATTTAAACAGGCATTTTAACATAATAAATATATAAATTTACACATAGATACAAATCATTACAAAACCTAAGCCTAACTATAAATCTTTATCTAAGCATTAAATGCCTTAGAAAAGAGAAAGGCCTTTAACTGGGCCTTAAAAACATCCACTGATGAAGCCTCTCTGACCATAGTTGGTAAGGAGTTCCACAGAACAGGGGCCGTGGCACTAAATGCTCTATCGCCGGCTGATTTCAGCCTAGTTCTGGGAATGGTCAGGAGGCATTCACTGGAGGAACGAAGAGGGCGCGAGGAGAAGGCAGGTGACAGAAGGATGAAAAGGAACTTGGCAAGGTTGGAGGAATGGTCAGAAGTATGGCAGCTAGGATTCAATGCAAAGAAGTGCAAAATAATGCACCTGGGAAACAAGAACCCAGGGGAAGAATACACAATGGGTGGGGAGGTAGTAACAACAACAAAAAAGGAAAGGGACCTGGGGGTAATCATATCAGATGAACTTAAGGTTAGCAAGCAATGAGAAGGCAGTAGGGAGGGCTGGGGTATACTGGGATGTATAGGGAGAGGCATCAGCAGCAGAAAACAGGAAGTTGTTATCCTTTGTACAGACAGTTGGTGAGACCCCATCTGAGTACTGTGTCCAGTTCTGGAGACCCCATTTCTGCAAGGACATAGACAGGATAGAGGTAGTCCAGAGGAGGGCAACTAAAATGGTGCAGGGTCTGCAAGAGAAGCCGATGAGGAGAGACTAAAGGAGTTTAATATGTATACCCTTGAGGAAAGAAGGAGAGGGGGACATGATAGAAACTTTTAAGTACCTCAGTGGAATCAACAAAGTCCAAGAGGGTAGCATCTTTCAGAAAAAGAGACTTGCAAGAACAAGGGGACACAATTTAAAGACAGAAGGAGGGTGGTTCAGGGGCAATGTGAGGAAGTATTATTTCACAGAGAGGGTAGTGGATGGATGGAACAGCCTTCCTGAGGAGGTTGTGGGGTCTAAAACTGTGGGAGAATTCAAGAATGCATGGGACAGACATAAGGCAATTCTTGTTGGGGGTAGGAAGAAATAGGCTGTTGGTTAACTAGAATCTGTGGCCTATCCTGTAGGTAGGGAAATGGGCAGACTAGATGGGCCTAGCAGTCCTTATCTGCCGTCAAAGTCTATGTTTCTATGTTTCTATGTATTAACAAGGTGAAAGAGTCTAACATGTTTCAATATCAGAAAACTAGCAGGACAAGAGGACACAGCATGAGATTGGAGGGAGGCTGATTAAGGGGTAATGTGAGGAAGTTCTTTTTCATAGAAAGGGTGGTGGATGCATGTAACAGCCTACCTCAGGAAGCAGTGGATATGAATACAGTGCAGGGCTTCAAACAGGCATGAGATAGGCATATGGGAGCAATACAGATGAGTGTGAATAGATAGGCCATTGACAGAGCAAAGGCTGAAGGCACATTCTTAAGGTAGAACTGGATGGGCCTTGCGGTCCTTATCTGGAGTCAACTTCTATGTTTCTATGTTTCTAAGTAAGAATTTCTGCTTGAAGTTTTAATTTCGTAGCAGCTTTCTAATGTGGGACTGGGCACTTTTTTGATTTTTGAAGGGTGAAATGAGAGACATGTGAGAGGTATTCAGAATATTTGAAGTGAAAGGCGTGATTAATGTAAACATCAGTTGTGAGAGGCAGGGCCAGATACCAGTAAGTGGACTGGGACACAAGTAGTGTTGGTGCATACTAAGTGACAAAATGATTAATGGGCTTTTAATGACCCCCCAGAAATGATGTAGCCCCCACCCCACATCACATCCGCTTCCGGCTGCACTGGATATGACGTAGCACCACCCTGTGTGCCAATGACGCAGTTCCAGCTGGGACGGATGATATGTAGCATTCCCACCCCAGATATAATGCACCCCCTTTTCTAGCATGGGGTTATGATACACTTAAGGGTTGGGCAAATTTGGGCTTGTTCAGGCATGTCAGAGGGTCCAAACCAAACTTGGTGTTGCTAAAGCCACACACCATTGAGTGTCCATAGTCTACCTGCACCTTGTTTTGCTCATGTGTGTGTAGAGTTCCTGAGGAGAGCAGCAACAATGATAACAATGGTTCGGCCACTGGGTGTGCTATGATGGATGAACCTAGCCAGTGTTATCCTACACTTTCTGCTAGTGTCACACCAGAGAAGCTCAATTTGGTGGAATCTGGTATGCCCGATTTGACAGAACAATTCATGAACCTCCATTTGCAAAAAACTCATGAGACTGTTAATATAGATGAGCAGTGGGAAGAGTCAGATGTGCTGGACACTGAGAAATGCTCTGATGAAAAGTCTGCTGTGGCCGGGGCTGCAAGTTATGCATCACCTGAAAAGTCTGTCATGTTGGGCCTGGTTTAGGGCATTTTAATACAACTACTGCAAGACTTGATGGCTCAGGACTTGAAGATAAAGTGTGAGGGTTTTGCAATCGACCACCCATCGCAGTTAAGACATAGTTGTATATATGGCCCTGAGGAGGGGTACTGGGAGTGTGTTTTTCCTGAACTCTGTGAGAGATTGCACCCTCGACGGATCAAGCTACTAATGGAATCTACAACATGGAAGCTTGGGTGCACAGCACCCTATTTTGATACAATACAAGCTGTTAATGATGCATTGGCATTGCCAAGTATTGCTAAAGGTCTTGACGAACTGTATGATCAGTTGAGTATAACACTACAGAAAGCTGTTGAAGTAGCCATTTCTTCAGGAATTCATAAAAATATTTTAAAAGCCCTCTGCAAAAAGGAAGCCATGTGCCCTATTACATGTATTTGTATGATATTGGGAGTTCTGATGAGGAACACATGGCTACTTGGTGAGGGCCATTAAGATGGGTAACCTGTGGGGAAAACACCAAAGAAACTTTGAAAAGCAGAAAATGAAAAATATTTTACAGACATTGAGAACCATACAAATTCCAGACTATGCTACTCACCACCAATGCAGTCCCATAAATGGTGATAAACTTCAGTTTATCCAGATTTTGATGAATGACATTGAAAAAGACTCACGTTGGTGTGAAATAATGAAATGACTATGTGTATAAACAATAATATGTTAGAAACTGTTCAAAATGTGCTGCCACTAATATTTGGAAAACAGGGGTCTGTTTCTCAGGGTTGTGTATTGGTAGCTATGGCCTACACCGTTGAGATCTGCTGTTCTATTTTAAAATGTCAAAGACAGCAAGATGCTAAAGATGTGGTTGAATTTACATCAGATTTTCCTGTAATGCAGTAAAATAAGACCTGTCTTTTCTTGTTGTGATGTTTTACACTATCATATAGTATAATTTTAGCACAACTGCTATCACATGTTTTGTGTTGTTATATAATGTATGTGTACAATGTGCATGCTTTCATAATAAAAATATTAAGACTAGAAAAAATGCATGTGTCTTATTTGTGCTGTTTAACAAAAATCATGGTTAAGAAATCCTTGAAAAAAATTTGCTATGATCCTCTTTTGCTTGGTAGCTTAGGAGGCGTTCAAAAACTACATGTCGCTGCAAAACAAGAGAAAAGGTTTACTCGCACACAAGTATCACACTGGCTGTCATTACAAGATGCCTACACTATGCACAAGCCTGCAAGGAAACGATTTCTTAGAAACAGGGTAGTTACTAACAACACTGATGCACAATGGCAAGCCGATTTTGTGGAGATGAGTAGCCTTTCCAAAGCAAATGACGGATTCCGGTTTATTCTGATAGTTATTGATGCTCTGTCAAAATATGCATGGACTAAAGTGTTAAAAAATAAATCAGGAACAGAGGTGACAGAGGCTTTCAAAATGATACTACGAGAGGGCCGCAAGCCTGAAAAATTACAAACAGATGAAGGGACCAAATTTCTTAATGCTAAATTTCAATTATTTTTAAAATCATGAAGCATACACCATTTTACAGCATCAAATGATGTTAAGGCATGCATTGTAGAAAGATTTAACCACACATTGAAAACAAAAATGTGGAGATATTTTACAGCATTTAATACGTATATGTACATAGATGTCCTACAATCTTTAACAAGGTCCTATAATTATAGCTATCACCGGTCTATCAAAATGAGGCCTGTCCATGTAACAAATGACAATTATTCAATTTCCTGGAAAAATCTATATAAAGATCTTGCACCAAAAGTGAAAAGACCTTTCAAATTTCATGTGGGTGATCATGTGCGTGTTTCTAGAGTTAAGAAAACATCTGAAAAAGGTTATGAACAAAACTTCATCAGTGAGATATTCATTATTTCTGAATGTATACCTAAGCCTATACCTGTGTACAAATTAAAAGATTATGATGGTAATGAAATAAGAGGTACATTTTATGAGCAAGAATTGGTAAAAGTCACAGACACAACAAATCGTGAATACAGGGTGGAGAAAATAGTCTCACAGAAAACACAAGGGGAGAAACAATTTGTTTTAGTGAAATAGCTCGGCTGGCCATCAAAATTTAACAGTTGGATAGAATCCAAACAGCTGAGAGATTTAAAATTATAAAGATGCATTCATGTTTTACATGATGGCAGTTGCATGAAGACTTTAGTGGGAAAACAACGTCTGAGAATGTTTTTTTATGTTACATTGCCCAGCAATGCCTCTTTTGAAATGTTTCCCAACAACACAATATCAGATTGTACTGTGAAACTAGCAAAACCTATCAATTTAGTGGGTTTATGGGAAGTTGGTCTGTCAGAAATACAGTACCTAAGGACATGGGACAATATTACATCACACGATGGGAAATGTTATGCTGGTGAAACCTCTAGGCCTATATTAACATTATCAATTCCCAGAGGTTATTATCAAAATGTTGAAGACGTCACAGCAGCCATCAATGAGACATTGAAAAGTGCACAGCTAGAAATGTGGCTAGAATATGACAGTCGGAACCAGAAAATAAAATTCCACAACATTAGTGATAGATCATTCATAGCTCACAATAATCTTTCATGAATTTTTGGGGTACCACCTGGTATCCCACAAGTGCAGTCAGGCATCGTGCCATATTATGCAGACATCAATAGCAGTTTTTATACACTGTTTGTATTTTCAGATATTGTTGCGAACCAATGAGTCGGAGACAGCCATGTCTCCCTGCTTCGTTGTGTGGAAATATCTTTTAAGAATAATGACATCATAACCATCTGCAATGATAAGCCAGATTATATACCAATCAGCAAACATCAGTTTGACACTATAACTACCATAATAAAGAACAATCAAGACAAAAATATGTTATTCTTGTTTGGCAAAGTGATCTTAAAGCTTCATTTTTGCCCTGTTAAAGGAGCCTTCTGAGTGCCTACAATGTCACAGAGGTTGTACAGTGACCCCAGCCTTCATGTGGCCTATTACAAAGCACAGGCTGGACATGGCTTGTCTGGTTTTCATGGAGCCCTGTTATGCATGGTGCGGGCATAGGCGGCATATTTAGAGTCTTATTTAGAAAAGCTGTTCCACTATTACAAAAAGGTTTCCAGATAGTGAAACCCCACCTTAAATCAGCAGCTAAAAATATTGTAAAAGATGTAGTGGGGAATGTTATGAGTTCCTTTCAACATATGATCCAGAGAAGCCACAAGATGGGGCAGGAATGGTTGCTTGCAAGAGAACCAATAAGAAAAGGAGAATGGCCTTCCCAGGGACCCATGAAATCATCAATAAAAGGCTGCATGTTCAAAAGAAAATAACAGTTGTGAAACGTAAGTGCCAGGAGAGAAAAACATTGTAAAAGCAACAGAAAAAGGGGCTTATTTTAAACTACGTCTCTGGTACACTACATGTCTCAAGAATGTGGAAAATCAGAACTAGATCTCTTCATGTCACCACCGACCCAAACCAGTATAGAGAAAAACCTTTGTGCCGATATCCCACTCTTGTCAGCCTTAAGTGATAGCGCACCTCTGGAGTTTTATGTGACGGATAATGGTGAAGACTACATTGACCTGAACACCATCTTGTTGTAACTTTTGTGCAAGATCACTAAGGCTCATGGTGGTGACATTGATGATCAGACTAGAGTGAGCTTAATTAATTACCCTTTAGGAACAATCTTCAGCCAGGTGGATATAGTGGTGGGTGATCGTCTAATCAGCCAAAGTAATAGCAGTTACCCCTACAGAGCAATTATTGAATCACTGCTCAGTGAGAGCGAAGACACCCTGTCTACACAATTTTCATCTGGATTATTTTATAAAGACACACCAGGACAGCACGAAAATACAGTTCTTAATGGGCCCAATGAGAGTTTTAAAAAACGAGCAGCTTTTACAGCAGGCAGTTGCATGGTAGAACTGGCTGGACCAATTCACACAGACCTTTTTTCCAGGAAAAATTGCTCTTGAATGGAGTGGATGTTAAAATTAAACTTGATTGTAACAAGAATGAATTTTGTTTAATAAGCAGTGATGCAGATGAAGAATATAAATTACAAATAAAGGCTGCATCTATATATGTAAAAAGGGTAAAAATTTCACCAGCTGCACATATTGGCCATGCTCAGGCTTTACAGTCTGCTAATGCAAAGTACCCTGTTGATCGTGTTAGCATGAAAGTGTTCAGTATAGCTGGCGGAAACCATGTATGTAACCAAGATAATCTGTTTCAGGGTCAGATACCTAAATTATTGGTGATGGGCTTTGTAGGTAATGATGCTTTCAGTGGAGTGTATAATAAAAACCCATTCAATTTTAAACATTTTAACATTAACTTTATAGCCCTCTATGTGGATGGTGAGCAAGTCCCTGCTAAACCACTGCAACCTAACTTTATAAGTGGTAATGCTGTCAGAGAATATATCAGTCTGATCCATGCGAGTGGAAAACATATGAAAGACAACCCTCTGCTGATAGACCGTGTAGGTTTTTGTCAGGGGTACTCACTTTTTGCTTTTGATCTAAGCCCTGACCAAGCCTGTAGTGACCATTATTCGCTAATCCGCTCAGGAAAACTGAGAGCTGAAATACGGTTTGCTGACCCACTGCCAGCTACAGTGAGTATGGTGGTGTATGTGGTTTTTATGTTTGCTTGCACGCATGTGCAAGAAACATAGTGCGGTGATACAAAATGCAGTGCTGTACAGTTGAAAGGGAGAGCACCGCTTCAGTGAGCAGCTCTCCCCCTCCCCACACACACACACATGCAAGCACCCATATTGTGTGCTCATGCACTCCCCCCCCACGCACACACTGTATGGCCGAAGGGGGTGCCCAGTCCCCCGTCAGCTTCACACACCCCCAGAAAAGCTTTCTTGTCACCATGCTGGGAGCCCACCCCAGCGTGGCAAAAATTGTTATTGCCGATGGGGGTGCCCAATCCCCCATCGGCTCCAGGCCCCCCCAAACAGCTTCCAGCTGCCATGCTGGGAGCCCACCCCAGCATGGCAAATGTCCTGATGGGGGTGCCCAATCCCCCGTCAACTTCACGCCCCCAAAAGCTTTCCTGTTGCTGTGCTGGGAGCCCACCCCAGCATGGCAAAAATTGTTATTGGCAACGGGTGCCCAATCCCCATCAGCTCTAAGCCCCCAAACAGCTCTTCAGCTGCACGCTGGGAGCCCACCCCAGCGTGGCAAATGTCTCACGTCGTCTTCCAAAAAAACCCAAAAAAACCTGTAAACAGAAAATTGTCCCACACGGTCTCCCTGCCCACCCACAACCACCCACTGTGCACCCTGCCTTCCCACAACCCCCTCACCCCATACTTACCTCCAGAGTCTGGTGCAACAATCTTCGGTGGACCGGGAACATGTCTGCACTCTTCAAAGCCGACCGTGAACTGAGGAAACACCAGTAAACTGTATGATGTAATAAATAGGGTTTTTTCAACTTTGATGCATAACTCATGCCTTTTTTGGAATTTTGGCACCAAATTTTCAACATGGGGTTTTTGGGACCCCTCCTCATGAATTTTTGAACTGTCATGGTGTTAATCTGGCCCGAAGGGTGATTTTGTGGTCACTGCATAAAATCACCTTTTGGGACAGATTAAGGAAACAACAGTGCCAGTGTTCATAAGGTGGGCTTTCAAAAAGCCTATGTTGCAAACTTGGTGAAAAAATTCCTAAAAATGACTGTTTTACAAACGTGCGTTGAGCAGTTCCTACGCATGCTCATAAGTTCGCAAATGTTTAATATTTGCACTCCAGATTTTCAACATGCCATTTTACTACACTTCCTTATGAGCAATACAGCTGCCATTTTTCACATCTTGCCCAAAATGTGTTTCTGCACATGTGGCACACAATGGTGCAGTCAGTGTGTGCAATCAATGTTTGGGACAGATTAAGAAAATCACAGTGACACTGTTCATGAGCAAAGGTCTTAAAATGGCTATGTTGAAAAGTTGGCAAAAAAATTCCCAAAATGACTGTTTTAGGAGCGCACATTGCGCAGTTCCTAAGCATGCTTGCAAGTTTGCAAATGTTTAATATTTGCACGCCAGATTTTCAACATTGCCATTTTACCACACTTCTTTATGAGCAGTACTGCTGCCATTTTTCACATCTCGCCCAAAATGTATTTCCGCACATGTAGTGCACAATGGTACAGTCAGTTTGCAAAAGCAATGTTTGGGACAGATTAAGAAAATCACAGTGACACTGGTCATGAGCAGCGGTCTTAAAATGGCTATGTTGAAAGTTTGGTGACAAAAGCCCATAAAATGTGTTACAAGTGAACATTGTGCAGTTTCCATGCACCCACGTAAGTTCATGAATTTGTAATATTTTCAGTCCAGATTTTCACTAGTGGCATTTTTCCCACACTTCCTTATGAACAGTGCAGCTGTCAATTTTCATAACATGGCCGAAATGTGTTTTCACACTTTCAGCACAGAAATGCGTGTTCGCTGTGGGAAATCATTGTTCAGGACAGATGAAGAAAATCATAGTGACACTGTTCATGATCGGAGGTTCCAAAATGCCTGTGCTGACAATCTGCTGTAAAAAATACACAAACTAATTACATTGCGGGTGTGTGTTGCACAGTTTCTACACACGCTCATGACTTCACCAGTTTTTTTAATATTTTCACTGCAGATTTTCAACATTGCCATTTTTTACACCTCTCCATGAACGGCACAGCTGTCATTTTTCACATCCTGTTCAGAATGTGTTTTGCACCTGTGGTGACAAATGCTGTAGTCGCTGTGCAAAAGCAGCTTTCGACTAACAAACTGATATTGCCACTGTTCATGAGGTGGGGGTCACAAAAAAATCATGTTGAAAATTTGCAGCGAAAATACCAATGAATGCCTGAGGCGTTAGGGTTTCCGACCATAACGCCCCTCCCTGTAGAGAATGACAGGCATCAGGGGTGTGACTTGGGATTGTCCCCTGCAATGCTGATACATTCCACCCCCAACCATACCCTGCAGCCACTGAGAGGCATCTAGGTGTGCCTTGGACTCTTTGGCCCCAAAGTTCACCAGATTCTCCTATACCGCACCCATCTCACCATATTTTCTGATGGAATAGGGTGTGCATAAGGGCCAAAGACCCCAAGGCACACCATGAGACTTGTCAGTGTCCGCAGGGTAGGGAGTAGTGAAATGGTGTGACCGTTATGCCTGATGACCCAAAGGCACACCCCGATGCCTGTTACTATTTGCAGGGTGGTAATGGGGTTGGCTTCAGTTCAATACTTCACTGCCATTCCTATTATGCAGCTCTGTAACTCCCACACTACCAATGCCAATGCCAGCAAGTAAACATTCGGCATTGACAAATGCTTGTTGATAATGTTGTGGAGATTAATCAAAGATGAAAAGTTGTGTTTGACTTCAATTAAACATGAATACTCAACAACTGGATACATTTCTCCACACCAACCCTTCTACCAGAAATAGCTTTTTGGGGGTCTTTGCAAGTGATCAACTACCTTCAGAGAGACACACATGCATGCCAGCCTCTTTAGTTGTAAATATACAGCCCCATTCTATGCCTGGTGAACAATGGTAGCTATTTATTTCCCTGACCATACCACTGGGGAATTTTTTTGACTCTTACGGATTTCCTTCAGACTTTACATTTTTTTCCACCATCAATTGTTACATTTTTCAGGAAAAATGTGAGAGAAACACTGCTTAACTCTAAACAGGTTCAAGATGTAATGTCTATGACCTGTGGCCACCATTGTATATTTTTCTTACATCATAAATGCAAAGGTGTATCCTTTAATGATGTGATTAGGCTGTATTCTGATAATTTAATAATAAATGATCGAAAAGTTTATACATTTGTCAAGCAATGCAGAATTGTTAAAAGGCTGAAGCCTTCTTTTTCTTTCAGCCTGCAGTCAGTAATTTCATGTTATGATTATAACCAACGATATTACTATTGGTAGATCCACAAACAATACATGCTGTATTTTCTAGACAACATTGTAGTTTGCTTTTATAGTGTATAATTAATAAAGGTACTGTTGTGAGGAGACAATAAACACAGCCATTTGTGAATTGCATCACAGTGTTTGTTTATTTTTACAATATGATAAAAGGTAGCATATAGTTTAACTAATGAAATGTACAAAAACACACACTTAGGAGAACTGTGTAGGACATAGTATAGGTGTTAAAACATTAACCATTGAGGTTTTTTGAAAGGGGGTTTTCTTATGCTTGTCACTGGTGATGCTGTGTGGGACTCAGATGCTGGCATTGTAGAAGTAATCTGTCAGAACCTCTGACAGCTGTTTTTTAGAACTCTGAATCAAATGCCTCTTTTGAATGTTGGGTACCACTGATTCAGGAGCATTCATTTCTGCTAAAGCATTGATACATGTATCCCACCCCCTAGGTTTTTCAGCATTTTATTTTTATTATTTTTTTATTTATTTAATAAATTGGAAAGACCTTTGAGCCAATGGCTCTTTTACAGAGGTTCCACGTCAAATCACACTAATAGCAAATTACAATGGTTTCAGTAAGTATTACAACATGAGGAAAGTAATTACATAAACAAAAGAACAATATTGCAAGACAAATATTGTGTAAAGTGCAGCCAGTGGCCTTGGTTCAAGAGGGGTGAAAGGGCTTACAAGGAGAGAAGTACAGAGGGTGAATTGAGGTGGGGTGGAAGGAGCAAAATAAGAGCAAGGAGGGAGATGCCACAATGAAGTTTAAGTAGAAAAGACCCACAAGGCAGGGGGTAGAGGGAGAGAACATGGTGAGGAAACAGAGGAGAGAGGAAGGAAGTGGGAGTGGAGGGGTAAGGGGGGATGAGGTAGAATGAAAAGAGGGCAGGAATGAGAAAGGGATAAGGGAGGAAGTGCTATGAGTAGAATAGCGCAGCAGCAGCATACGACTATATTGAGGCAAATGGTAAAAGAGGAAGGTCCCAGTGCATTTAGCTGTCAGCAGAGATTAGCTATAGCAGTCACAAGAAGCTCTGGAAGCTAGGAATTGATGCAGCTTCCGCTTAAATGGTCCCAAGGTTGCAGTCGTCGCAATCTCAGGAAGAAGGGAGTTAAATAAATTAGCAGCTCTAACTGCAATGGATCACTGTCAAGCGAGGTTCGACAGCGAGGGACAGTAACGGTTTGGCTCACAGAACTTCGTGTGCTCCGATTGCCCCGGAAGGGACTGAAAAGCTGAAGGGAACCTGCTGGTAGGAGACCAAGATCTGCCTTCTTAGCCAGAAGGCAGGCTTGATATTTAATGAGAGCCTGGAGTTGAAGCCAGTTTGCTTGTTCGTAAAGTTCACAAGTGTGAGTACAATACACTGCACCAGTTAGTAGACGGCATGCCTTATTCAGAGCTGTGGTGAGCCAACATAGGGTTGTGTCTGTGGCAGAACTATAAATGACCAAACCATAGTCAATAATCGACATAACTGAACTTTGGATAGCCAATCTGAGGGCTTCGGTAGTAAGGCAGTGTTTATGCCTGTGTAGAAGGCCTAGGCGAATGTTAACTACCCTGGCAACATTCTCAACATGGTTGGAGTAGGAGAGTGTACTATCCAGAGTAACTCCTAGGTATTTAAAAGACTGAGTCTGATCAAGGATAACACCCGCACTGTTTTTAATCACCAGTTGTTTGGCTTTGTGCTTGCTGTGGGTACCATGGAAGAGCATGACCTTAGTTTTTTTGCAGTTAAACACCAACTTATGAGAGATGAACCAGGACTCAGCTTCAGTAAATCTTTTCTGAAGTTGGTCCTGAAGGAGCGTAGGGTCAGCAGTCTTTGAGAAAATGACCACATCATCCATGTAGAGGAGTACTGGTTCAGAACAGGATGATGGAAAATTATTGAGGAAGGTGCTAAATAGAAGGGGTCCAGTATCAATCCTTGAGGAACCCCAGAGCAGAAAGGCAGTTTAGCAGAAAGGACTGACCCTATTCTCACCTGCTGTGTGTGGTTTGCTAGATAGCTGGTGAACCACTTTAGGGCTTCTGAAGACATACCAAGCCCAGCAAATTGATGTATCAGCAAATGGTGATTTACCATGTCAAATGCTTTAGACAGGTCAATAAAGGTTGCACCAACAAGTTGACCCTGATCAAGAGTATGGTGAATGAAACCTGTGAATTTCAGCAGAGCTGTGCCCTTTCTGACAACCATGTTGCTGGACACATTGTAGGTTGTATTTTTCCAAGTAATCCACAAACTGGTCAGCAACAATCCTATCAAGCATCAGTTGTATATCTTTGAGAAGTAACAGCTCTGACTAAGTCATATATGTGAGACCCTTTAATGGGTATACCATGATATATAAATTCACCATTATCACTCCAATCTGTAACACCAGCAGACATTTTTAGTTTAACAACATTTCAGTGTGTTTTTGGGCATGTACAGAAACACCTTGTACTATGTCACTGTATATGCCATCAGTGCCAGGTAGCAGTGCGTTGTCATCTTGTGACTGCATTAGCTCATGTGGTGTCAAAGATAATGACAAGTTTGCAACATCTTTTTCACCATGGCATACAACTGTGAGATAGCATTGTAGCACATTCCCATATACTTTAGCCTTCTCATATTCAGAGAGGTCAGTCCTTTGAAGAACAGCCTGCATCTCAGAATCCAGATGTCATTCCACACTCTTTCTTGGTGGTTCTTCAGGGGGTGGATGACCTCTTAGCATGTCCAGCTGATGTTTAGGTACCAAATACATTTTTTGTGCATAAGCCATGCCTGTCTCATCTGCTTGATAGAAGGCTGGTAAAAAATGGCATAGCCACCTTGAGCAAGGTGCCTACAAAACCCCCAGACTGTGTTGCAAGATGCTTCTTATGTTTAACAGACAGCTTTTTATTGCTTAATTTTTTTAACAATGTTGCGTCTCCTCTTTAGCTTATTAATCTGGTGATGCTAAAAAACCTAAAGGGTTTGGGATAAATTTATCAATGTTTTAGCAGAAATTAATGCTCCTGAATCAGTGGTACCCAAAATACAAAACAGGCATTTGATTCAGTGTTCTAAAAAATAGCAGTCAGAGGTTCTGACATACACTTCTGCAACACCAGCATCTGAATCTCACACAGCATCACCAGTGACAAGGATAAGAAAAATCCCTTTAAAAAACCTCAATGGTTAATGTTTTAACACCTATGTTATGTCCTACACAGTTCTCCTAATTGTGTGTTTTTGTATATTTTATTAATTAAACTATATGCTGCCTTTTATTTTGTCATCATATTGTAAAAATAAACAAACACTGTGATGCATTTCACAAATGGCTGTGTTTATTGTCTCCTCACAACAGTACCTTTATTAATTATACACTAGGGCCCGGATAATCAGAAATGCGCCAAATCACAGCATAATGCCAATGCAGCACAAAACTGATGCGCCATGGCCAAACGGAGGTGAAACTGAAACAGTGCACCACGGCACGACTGATCTTTCACCACCACACAAGTCAGCTGAATATTGTGTCGCTGTGCCTCAGCGCAAGCAGACATGCACCTGGTGAAAGCAGGACTGCACAATGGCGCAAGCACACATGCGTAAGGGAGCAGCCACAGCAGGCCCACAGCACACATGGCTCACATAGGGCCACAGTGGATGGCCAAAGGCACACAAACAGAGGGACAGGCACAGGTGGGGGCACAGAAGCACAATAAAAGGCTGGGGAAGGACACAGGATGATAGGGCAAAGGGCAGGGAAGCAGAGTGGTAGACCGGAAGTGCACACCACCTGCAGGACACACACTGGCACCCAGCCCTGCCACCAAGGAACACACCAGTGGCATGCAGAGCGTGGGAGAGGTGCCAATGAACCCCTGAGGGCCAACAGTGGAGCACCCCAGCCACGTCTGCAGTGCCCCTACTCACCCAAGCCTTGCAGCACACAATCAGACACAGGCAGGCAGGGGCACACAAGCCAGACAGCCACCCCACAGCCACCGCATGGCAGACTCACCGGCCAGGGGACATCACAACAGTATGCAGGCACACCCGGCAACACAGCCACACAACAGAGACACACACCCTGGTATTGCAGCCTGACCCCAGTGGCAAAGCAGACACGACACAGGCAGTTCAAATACAAATATATATTGATAAACAGCAATAGCAACATCAGTACAAAACTGGAGAGGGGAAGGAGTAAGATAGGGAGGGAAGGGGACAGGTAACAGGGACTGTACAACGGGAAGGGGGACGGGTGGGTGAGGTATGGGTAGGGGAACAGGGGAAGGTAGCACACTCAATGGTGGATGCCATGCGCCTCAGCCAGCCTCTGGACATCCCGCTGAATGCCATGAACCATCTGCTGGATCTGTACCACAGCCTCCATAGCAGTTGAAGATATTGAGACTATCCGCCGCATCAGGCGGCAGAACACCGGTAGCTTGGGATGTCTCCTGGCACCTAGGAAAGGGGACAGAACAAAGGTTCAGTGCAACTCATCAAAGAGTACAGACAGCCCAGTGCACAGAGCCAGCAGGGGGTGCAGACCCAACAGAGGGGCACAGAGCCCACCTGAAGGGGTGTGTGCCAATGGCCGCCGGTGGACAGCATGCCATGACAGCACTCAGCAGAGGTGTCCTGCACATTGTCCACCAACCACAGCATAGTGATCATATGGCACAGTCCCTCCCTACACCACAGCACAGTCCATGGCAGCCGTGTTCCCATCCACCCCACCGGTGGTGGGCAGTGGTGTGGATGGCCGTGCCACTGTGCCAGACAGGCTGTTGCCACACCACTCAGACCCCACAGCTGAACAAACTCGACAACAGCAGAGAGGTACAGCATGCACAGACCTGGACACCTGCACCCCACAGGAGATGGAGGTGGAGGTGGTGGTGGTGGTGCTGCCACCACGTGCTGTCCCCATGCTCCTGTGCCTCCTCCAGGCTGCTGTCTGGCAGCCTGGAAGGCAGCCAGTGCTGCTCTCCTGCAGTCCTCATGCACTGTGAATGGTACAGAGACAGAAACACATCAAAACACAGTTGACACAGCATGCCCACACCCCAATGCCCACCCCCAGGTCCATGGCAAAGCACCCCCACCCCACCTGACATGTCCCACAGGAATGTTGCGCAGGCAAGGGCACACACGTGTGGAGCACAACACCCTGCAGGACACATCTCATAACTGCACATGGACACATAACCATTGAGGGTACACTCACCCAGCTGTGGGACAGCCCCACACCTTGCCTGAGACACCATGTACCTGAGCTGGTCAGGGTCCCACCAGCGGAGGTCACCATACTGGTGCCTGCACTACTGGCCAGTGTGCACAATCCCCGTGTGCCTGGAAACATCCTGGGCAATATCTGCTCACACCGCCACCAGTGGGCGGTGTAGTGGGGCCTGCCTGAACAGTTGTTGCTCATATGGCACTACACAGACCACAAGGTTTGCAACCTCCAGCTGTGACCAACCGGCCACACGTCCCCTGAGATGCTGCACCATTCCAGCAGAGCCGATAACAAAATGGCAGTCATCCAGCACGTGGAGCGTGCTATCACAGGTTACGCAGTCATGCGCAATTGCGCTGTACAGGTCAATGGCACAGTCATGGTGATGCACAAGGAGGGCATGGACTGTCTGTGCCAAAGGTCAAGGGTCGGGGGCACTGTTGGGGCACCCACGCACAGCACACAACTGCGCCATAGGACCTGTCTAGTGAGTGCGCTATCAGGGCCTGGGTAATAGTTGCACTGATTGTGCTATTGTCAGCCATTACAGGGTAAGCGCATGCATGCGACACTATCCCCCATCACGCATGCATCTGAAGTGCACTAGGGGTTGCTCCAGCCCAGTTCCATTGCGCATGATGCATTGCAGCGATATTCAGCAAGATATGCAAATACGCTCATCAGCATATGCGGTGGCACACTGTGCACATTAGCATGTCATTACAACTGCACCACTGCTCATTTGCATAGCAAGTGCAATAAGTGCACTAACACAGTGCAATACTCCATGGACCGGCATTGAGACCCATAGCGGTATGTTGAGCATGTAGCAGGTGGCGACTGACAGGCAGGGGGGAGTGATGTGGCAAACACTGACAGACATATTTATGTCCACAGGTAGCAGAATGTCAGCACGAGAGGGAGCGGAGGAGCCTGGACCTGCAGGGAAACGCAGGTCCAATTTAAACAAGAGCTGAGTTAAAAGCCCTGTTTGAGGCCTACCTGGACATGGAGCCAGTGCTTAGTGGTGCCACCGGAATGCCACAGGCCAGGGCTGTGGTATGGGCAGAAGTGACTGAGTGTGTCAACCAGCAGGGCAGTCACCAGCGCTCTCTGCAGGAGTGCTGCAAAAAGGTGGGCACTGACAAGCGGCAAATTAAGGAGAGGGTTTCAGCAATACACACTGCCTAGACTGCCACTGGAGGAGGGTCTGCCACAGGGGAGCGGCTCACACCAAAGGAAGAGATGGTGGCGGCCACACTGCACCACTGCATGGTGGAGGGTGTGCTGGGATGCAGCTTCCAGATGGGTGGCAGCCCGTCACTGCATGGTATGTGTGGAGGGATGGGGGGCCAATGGTCAGTACAGCACTAACACATCTGTCTCCCCTTCACAGATCCAGCATGCCTACATGCGGTGGTGGTGACTGAGGCTGCAGTTGTGGAGGTTAGGCCAGTGAAGGCACAGCTGTCCACATCCACAGGCATTCGAGGGCCTATCCTGAAGCAGCACAGCACCACTGTCCGACCGGAGGACCCAGCCATGGGAATGGACGAGGCCCTTGCAGGGTTCAAGCGTGACACCAATCATGGTGTCCTGTGTGCTGAAACCCAGCTCGGGGCGGGGTCCGAGTCCGACGATGATGCGACCATGTACATGGACAGTGGTGCTGCCATCAAGGGGGAGGCGCTCGTACCAATGACCACCCTGGGTGGTGCAGACACTGTCCAGTCGGCCATGGTACTGCAGGTCCACACCACAACTGGCACTGTCATGTCTGCCATCACGGCGGTGCCCTGTGTTGGTGGACCAGCTGACCAGCCACTGGGCAGTGTGGTGAGGCCAGAGGGGTGGCAGCAGCAGCAGCAGGCGGTGGAGGGCAGGGCACAGGTGGAAGCTGTGTCCGGTGATGGAGCACCTATCCTGGCCCACACACGTGCAGCACCCACTGTGCGGCCTCCACCAGAGCAGGGGACTGCCCAGCGAGTCTGCACACCACCAGCTGGTTGCAACAATGGCCAGGTGCCTCTGGGGCAGGACATTATGTATGTGCACACCCAATTGCTGCAGACATCTGTGGCGCAACAGGAGCTGCTTGTGGCAGAGGTGTGTGCACTGCATGCTAAGATGTGGCAGGCTTCTGAGGTGCATGAGAGGGGCACATTGCAGATCCGCAGATCCTTGAGGCCCTGCAGCACCAGCAGGAGGACGCGACTGCATCCCAGGACCACATCGCCATTGTGATCCGGTATGGGTTTGCATGGCTGGGTGCCACCTGGCATGGCGTACAGCCTGACACACAGCGTGGTGCACCTTCTACCCCAATGACCAGGCATCATGCATCCCCCTTCCTGTCGACACCTGGTTCTGAAGTTAGCGTCCCCAGCATGTCTGAAGCAGGCCTCTTTGGGAGCCTACCAACCCCTGTGCAGTCCCAGATGTGATTGTGCAGTGGCACCCCGGGGATGGCTGCAGCATATATCTCCAGCAGCTGTTGTGCAGCCTGTGGCTGCTGATCAGCCATGGCGCGGCTGCCCACGTGTCCGTGGTGGCTATGGTACTGTGCATCGGACCTGATGCACTTGCAGTCTGCCCAGCCATCAGCTGCTGCAACCTGTGTGTGCATGGGCATTGTGCATGTTCAGTACACAACTGTGCCGCACTGTACATTGTGCCATGCATTACCTGTGCCAGTGTATGCCCAGCTGCTGGCACCCATGGTGTGGACATGATGATGCCCAGTATACGCCGGTTGTGCCTGTGCTCCAGCTCACTGCATCTGATCCATGTCATGTGCCACTACCTGGGCACGCTGGTGTGTGTGTGTGTGTGTGTGTGTGTGTGTGCGTGTATGTGTTTCTCTGTGTGTGTGTGTGCATGTGTTCCAGTGTTACTGTGTGCGGTGCCTGTCCCCATGTCATGCCACTGTGCTTGGGTTTGTGACACATGTTCATTGCCCTTGCAGCACACCCCTTCCTGTGCTTTCATAGGGGGTGAACAGCCATGGCCTCAGTGGGTATCTGCTGTCACCTGTGGGAGATGCACATGGTAAGTCCACACTTCTGTGTTCCACTGCCCCTCCCTGGCATGCCCACCACCTGTTCACCCTCCCCACCTACGTCCCTTGGCATGCCTGGTCCCTCTGCATACTCACCCACTAGGTGGCCTGTGGGGATGTCCCCATGCTAAAACCTCTGGCACAGGACAGTGCTGTACCAGATGAAGGTGTCATGTGCATTCCCAGAGTGTGTGGCACAGACATTGGTGATGTGACCCCTGGAACTGCACACCACCTGGCAGTTGATGCTCAGCAGCCCCTTTCTGTTGATATATGCCATCCCCTCCAGGCCAGGTGGCATGTGGAGGCAGATGTGGGTGCAGTCAATGGCTCCTAGCATGCCAGGCATGCGTGCTATCCTGTGGAATCCCTGCATTGTTGCTGTACGCTCTGCCTATGTGCTTGGGAAGTGCATGTATTCTGAAGCATGGGGCAGCAGTGCATTCAGGAATTGTGTGAGGAGCCTAGATGCGTCTGACTGAGTTATGCCTGTCGTATCACCTGTTGGTTTCTGGAAGGTGCCCGTGGCAAGCATGCACATGACTGCTGTCACCTTGGTCTCCACCGACATGGCTTCGTCTGGTGGGTGCCTGCATCTCATCATTGCACAGCTCACAGAGCTGTCTCAGCATTGCCTGGTCCAGGTGGTACCAGGCCACAATCTCCAGATCACTGAAGTGGTCGAAGGTTGGCTGGGCCCGGTATCATCTATACTGAGCATACTGCCAATAGGCCCTCCCACGGCTGCACTGCTTTTCCTCCTGCCTTCTCACACCCCTCCTTATGGCCTCCATCAGGAATGGGACACTGGCCATGCCCCCACTGTCCTGGCACTCCCTGGGTGGTCCGATGCTGTCCACTCCCCATGCCCTGACGCTGCACCTGCTGACCTGCCTTCCTACTCTGGTCTGTCATTCCTACCCTGTTGCACCTTCCAGCTCCAGCTGCCCTGTGGCTGCCTGCATGGTGCTCCATCACCACTTGTCCTCTGACACCCCTGCTTTCCTGTGTCCCTTGGCCTGCACCTACTGTGGTCCTCTCCCTTACACTGCCCTGACTCTCTCTGCCTGTGCCTCTGACCTTCTGTCTCGCTCTCTCACACTGTCACTGGCTCACTCCTACTCCTTTTCCTGGCCCCTAGTGCATCTGCTGTTCCACCACTTGTGCCCTGTTTTTATTGGCTCAACTTTGCTCCCTGCTATGGGCAGTTGCTTCACACTTGCGCGCCTGCTCCACTGTTCAATATGGCACTGTGTCACATATTCAGAGCCTCACCCCCCCCGGCATTGCGCATGCTGTCATTTGCATTGCGCTGTTGCACAATGGGTTTTACACTGCACCATGCCTCCTGTTGAATTTCACTCCATGGTGCAATTGCGCTGTTGCACCAGCGCAAGTCATTTGCACCATGCGCAACTGCTTTGAATATCTAGGCCTATAAAAGCAAACTACAATGTTGTCTAGAAAATACAGCATGCATTGTTTGTGGATCTACCAACAGTAATATCGTTCGTTATAATCATAACATGAAATTACTGACTGTGGGCTGAAAGAAAAAAAAAAGGCTTCAGTCTTTTAACAATTCTACATTGCTTGACAAATTTATAAACTTTTCGATCATTAATTATTAAATTATCAGAATACAGCCTAATCACATCATTAAAGGATACACCTTTGCATCTGTGATGTAAGAAAAATATACAATGGTGGCCACAGGTCATAGACGTTTCATCTTGAACCTATTTAGAGTTAAACAGTGTTTCTCTCACATTTTTCCTGAAAAACGTAACAACTGACGGTGGAAAAAATGTAAAGTCTAGAGGAAATCCATAAGAGTCAAAAAATTCCCCAGTGGTACGGTCAAGGAAATAAATAGCTAACCAGTGTTCACCAAGCATATACCGGGGCTGTGTATTCACAACTAAAGAGGCAGGCATGCATGTAAGTCTCTCTGAAGGTAGTCGATCACTTGCAAAGACCCCAAAAAAGCTATTTCTGGTAGAAGGGTTGTTGTGGAGAAATGTGTCCAGTTGTTGAGTATTCATGTTTAATTGAAGTCAAACACAACGTTTCATCTTTGATTAATCTCCACA
Organism: Neoceratodus forsteri; assembly: GCA_016271365.2. Classification (NCBI taxonomy): domain Eukaryota; kingdom Metazoa; phylum Chordata; order Ceratodontiformes; family Ceratodontidae; genus Neoceratodus; species Neoceratodus forsteri. The sequence continues at coordinate 156,217,261 of CM057458.1, read as the reverse complement.
ACATTATCAAAAACTGCATACACTACCATTTTCACTGTAGCTGGCAGTGGGTCAGCAAACCGTATTTCAACTCTCAGGTTGCCTGAGCGGATTAGCGAATAATGGTCACTACAGGCTTGGTCAGGGCTTAGATCAAAAGCAAAAAGTGAGTACCCCTGACAAAAACCTACATGGTCTATCAGCAGAGGGTTGTCTTTCATATGTTTTCCACTCGCATGGATCAGACCAATATATTCTCTGACAGCATTACCACTTATAAAGTTAGGTTGCAGTGGTTTAGCAGGGACTTGTTCACCATCCACACTGAGGGCTATAAAGTTAATGTTAAAATGTTTAAAATTGAATGGGTTTTTATTATACACACCACTGAAAGCACCTTTATCTAAAAAGCCCATCACCAATAATTTAGGTATCTGACCCAGAAACAGATTATCTTGGTAACATACACGGTTCCCCTCAGCTATCCTGAACACTTTCATGCTAACACGATCAATAGGGTACTTTGCATTAGCAGACTGTAAAGCCAGAGCATGGCCAATATGTACAGTTGGTGAAATTTTTACCCTTTTTACATATATAGATGCAGCCTTTATTTGTAATTTATATTCTTCATCTGCATCACTGCTTATTAAACAAAATTCATTCTTGTTACGAATAAGTTTAATTTTAACTTTCACTCTATTCAAGAGCAATTTTTCCTGGAAAAAAGGTCTGCGTGAATTGGTCCAGCCAGTTCTACCACGCGACTGCCTGCTGTAAAAGCTGCTCACTTGTTAAAAGCCTCATTGGGCCCATTAAGAATTGTATTTTCGTGCTGTCCTGGTGTGTCTTTATAAAATAATCCAAATGAAATTTGTTTAGACAGAGTGTCTTCGCTGTAGTGAACAGTGATTCAATAATTGCTCTGTAGGAGTAACTGTTATTACTTTTGCTAATTAGATGATAGCCCACCACTATATCCACCTGGCTAAAGATTGTTGCTAAAGGGTAGTTAATTAAGCTCACTCTAGCCTGATCATCAATGTTACTACTGTCAGCCTTAGCGATCTTGCACAAAAGGTATAACAAGATGTTGTTTCCACTTAAAGTTGAACCAGCATAACATTCTGTGGTGACTTGCATATGCAGCCCATGATGCTTTGCATTGTGGGGGCATGTGTGATTTTGTATTTCTTTGAAACTTGGCTTCCAGGTCAAATGCCCTTTGGGGTAACCACTGCCTCAGTGCTTGCACACAGAGGTTCTTTGTCTTTTAAATTGTTTTTTGTTTTAATTGGGTTCACCACAACATAATGCAGATAGACTATCTTAGGGTAGCTGGTTCATTCCACTGGAGTGTCAAACAGATGAGGCATACTGATGAGTCCTGGTAGGACAAAACACTTGTCTATGTCTTCTGTTAGCACCCATTGCAAACTGTGTGAAAGGCCTTTCGGCACCATGCATTTCTGCTTAAAGTTGAACCAGCATAACATTCTGTGGTGATTTGCATATGCAGCCCATGATGCTTTGCATTGTGCAGGCATGTGTGATTTTGTATTTCTTACAAGGTGTTGTTTAGGTCAATGTAGTCTTCACCATTACCCACCACATAAAACTCCAGAGGTGTGCTATCACTTAAGGCTGACAAGGGTTGGATTTCCACATAAAGATTTTTCTCTATACTGGTTTGGGTCGGTGGTAACATGAAGAGATCTAGTTCTGATTTTCCACATTCTTGAGACTTGCAGTGTACTAGAGACATGGTTTAAAATAAGTCCCTTTGTCTGTCGCTTTTACTTTGTTTTTCTCTCCTGGCACTTACGTTTCACAACTGTTCTTTTCTTTATATGTACAGCCTTTTGATAGTGCTTTCATGAGTCCCTGGGTGGGCCATTCTCCTTTTCTTATTGGTTCTCTTGTAAGCAACCATTCCTGCCCCATCTTGTGGCTTCTCTGGATCATATGTTGAAAGGAACTCACAACATTCCCCACTACATCTTTTACAATATTTTTAGCTGCTAATTTAAGGTGAGGTTTCACTATCTGGAAACCTTTTTGTAATAGTGGACCAGCTTTTCTAAATAAGCCTCTAAATATGCCACCTATGCCAGCACCATACAGAACAGGGGCTCTATGAAAACCAGACAAGCCATGACCAGCCTGTGCTTTGTAATAGGCCACATAAAGGCTAGGGTCACTGTACAACCTCTGTGACATTGTAGGCATTCAGAAGGCTCCTTTAACAGGGCAAAAATGAAGCTTCACGATCACTTTGCCAAACAAGAATAACACATTTTTGTCTTGATCATTCTTTATTATGGTAGTTATAGTGTCAAACTGATGCTTGCTGATTGGTATATAATCTGGCTTATCATTGCAGATGGTTATGATGTCATTATTCTTACCAGATATTTCCACACAACAAAGCAGGGAGACATGGCTGTCTCTGACCCTTTGGTGCTCAACAATATCTGAATATACAAACAGGGTATAAAAACTGCCATTGATGTCTGCATAATATGGCACGATGCTTGACTGCACTTGTAGGATACCAGGTGGTACCCCAAAATACGTGCAAGATTATTGTGCACTATGAATGATCTATCACTAATGTTGTGGAATTTTATTTTCCGGTCCCGACTGTCATATTCTAGCCACATTTCTAGCTGTGCACTTTCCAGTGTCTCATTGATGGCTGCTGTGATGTCTTCAACATTTTGATAATAACCTCTGGGAATTGATAATATTAATATAGTCCTAGAAGTTTCACCAGCATAAAATTTCCCATCGTGCAATGTAATATTGTCCAATGTCCTTGGCTACTGTATTTCTGACAGACCAACTTCCCATAAACCCACTAAATTGATAGGTTTTGCTAGTTTCACAGTATGAGGCCTGGGGATCAGAGGGCTGTGGGTTCAGTTCCCACATCTGGCACTTGGGTTAATATCCCAGTACTCATACTGTAGTGCAGCATGAGGGGGGTGCTGCACTTCTGAGGTGCAGTCTTTCAGATGAGACATTAAACCGAGGTCCCACCTGCCTGGATTGGTGGTAGTTCAGGTGGATATTAAAGATCCCATGGCACTTATCGAAAAGAGTAGGGAAATTTCCCTGGTGTCCTGGCCAAATTTCCCTCATTCACTAAAAATACCACCAACAGCTTAATCTGATTCAAGGTCAGTTGGCATTCATCTGTATCCCCCTCCCCCGGGTCATGCCTGAAAATAGGCAGGATTTGTCTAGTGCACTTACCTGGTCAACAAAAACTAAATAAATAATCCAATATTGTGTTATTGGAAAACATTTCAAAAGAGGCATTGCTGGGTAATGTAACATAAAAAACATTCTCAGAAATTGTTTTCCCACTAATGCCTTCATGCAACTGCCATCATGTAAATCATGAATGCATCTTTATAATTTTAAATCTCTCAGCCATTTCACTAAAGCAAATTGTTTCTCACCTTGTGTTCTCTGTGAGACTATTTTCTCCACCCAGTATACACGGTTTGTTGGGTCTGCAACTTTTACCAATTCTTGCTCATGAAATGTACCTCTTATTTCATCACCATCATAATCTTTTAATTTTACGCAGGTATAGGCTTTGGTATACATTCAGAAATAATGAATATCTCACTGGTAAAGTTTTGTTCATAACCTTTTTCAAATTTTTTTTTTACTTTATCTTTTTATTGAAATTTGAGTATATAAGAAAGCACACATCTTATACAGTAGAAGAACATCCTCCATATACGGTATAAAATATCACTTAAACACAGTATTTAGGGTAAACATATTGGAGAAGTCTTATATACATGTATTGATAATAAAACACAAACCTAGACAGGTTATAAGTGGAGAGCAGAAGGGTTACAATCAATAGGGTATTATAAAATCAGGAATGGCAACCATGTACGAAATAAATGCTAGGGCAGGCTATGGCATGGCATTCAATAAATTACAAAAAGTGATAAATGTGATAATATGAGCAATGTTCAATAATGTAGAGGTAAAGATAAGAGAAAAGTGTGCAAGGAAAGAAAGAAGAGAAAAAAGCATGGAAGAAGGGAAGAAGAGAGGGAGAAAATAGAGAAGGAGGCAAAAAAGAAGAGATATCTGTGCACAGAAGTTTCAGGAACACCTAATCTGAGAGCAAAATAAGAAGAGGGCTAAATATCCCTAAGAATTAGGGTCTTGAAGAACTAGGTTTGGTGTATTTGAAGTAATCCTGCCAACATCTGTCATATACAGTGAGTCGGTTATGAGTAACCTGAGATAATGGGTCTAGGGAGGCATACTAAGAAAGGCTTTGAAGAACATCTGAAAGAGAAGGCATAAGAGTTGATTTCCATTTCATAAGAATCAGAAGTCTGACCAGAAGAGAAAGTATGTTTAGCCATCTAAAATGTGCATGTGAGAGGAGAGAGCCATTGGGGATAAGGATGCCTAAAAGGAATAACTTGGGGTCAAAGGGTAGTTTTTGTTCTGTTACTCTGGAGGCAAGTAAATAGACTTTATGCCAGAGCCTATTTTTTTTTTGCGTTATCTTTTTATTGAAATTCAAGTATATAAGAAAGCACACATCTAATACAATAGAAGACTATCCTCCATGTAAGGTATAAAATATCGCTTAACAAAACACAGTATTTAGGGTAAACATATTGGAGAAGCCTTATATACACGTATTGACAATAAAACACAAACCTAGACAGGATGTAAGTGGAGAGCAGAAGGGTTACAATGAATAGGGTATTATAGGATCAGAAATAGCAACCATGTACAAAATACTTGCTAGGGCAGGCTATACGTCAGAGCTTATTAATTGGAGCACACGACCACAAGATATGAAGTAGATCTCCATTGGCCAAATTGCAGCACCAGCAGTTATTATCATTTAATAGGCCCATTTATTGAAGCACAGAGCAGGTTCTATACCAAAGATGTAGGATTTTAGTTTGTATTAAAGAACTACGGTCATCTTTAAAGGTATTATGTGCAAGACACCAACAATTACTCCATTGTGCGTCTGAAATATTGTAGTTAAGAAGAGTACTCCATTTATTTTTGGCCTGTATAGACTGATCAAGTATATTATCAATAATGTCTTTGTAAATGGAGCTATTCAATTTTACTGATAAATTAATCCAGTGTGAAATGTATGGGTTTTGAAGAGTATGCTTATATATTAAACTAGAAAGAGAGTTACAAGCTGCCTGAATTTGTAAAAACTTCCAGAAGTCCTGTTTAGGAAGTTTCCATGTAGCCTGCAAGTCTGAGAATGATCTAAGAGTGAGTGAATTCTGGTCCAAGATATCACAGAGAAGGAAAATGCCTTTGTTCTGCCATGTACGATAGAAAATTGGGTGATCTTCTAGAGTGAGCAGTGGCTTGCCCCATAAGGGGGCATAAAACCAGGGTGTTGGATTGGATTTCAGGAATTTGTGGATTAGTTTCCTATAAAGAACAGAGGATGATATAGTCGGGTGAGATTTTAGTTTAGAGGAAATTGGATTAAAAATGAAATGAGTAGGAACTCCTCCCGGGCACAAAGCCGATTCCATTGCAACCCATAGTGGTGAGTGAGGGGAGGGTTTCTGAAATCATTTAATGGTTTGGGACATTCAAAAAGTTCAGAAGAAGCTTTTGAACTAGGGGAGTCTGAATCACCCTTTTTTCCAATGTGATCGAAGTTTGTTGCAGTTAAATCTTGGTGGTTTCCATCCCAGATAAAGTCGCCTATTAATTTATCAATTTTAGCAGATGGTAAGACTAAAGGAATAGTGGCAAAGAGGTAAAGAATCTTGGGAGATATGGACATCTTGATGGCTACAATTTTCCCCATGAAGGAGAGATTAAGAAGCTTCCATCTGCCCAGAATTGTTTTGATGTTATCTAGTAAGGAATTAAAGTTAATGTCCCATATCGTCCCTAAATCACTAGTAATTTTGATTCCTAGATAAGTTATACCCTGTGGTGACCAATGAAATCCAAAAGATATGTTCATAAAGGCTTTACAGTGGTTGTTAAGGGGCAGAGTGTGTGATTTACCATAATTCAAAGCAATTCCAGAAATGTTAGTAAAATTATTAAGCAAATCAACCAACAGGGGCCCAGCCTCATTCAAGTTTTCGAGTAAGATTAAGAGGTCATCTGCATAGGAGAGGGAGACATATCTTGAATTGCCCACAAGTATGCTCATAATGCCAGAAGATTGACGTAAATAAGCAGTCAGGGGCTCCATGGCTAAAATAAATAGGGAAGGTGATAGGGGACAGCCTTGTCTAGTTCCCCTTGCTAGATGAAAGTAAGAGGAAAGGGTGGAGTTAGTAAGTACTTTAGCAACAGGAGAATTATATAATAGCTTGATCCAGGAGCAAAATGTATGAGAAAGACTAACATGAGATAAAACTTGATGAAGGTAGTCCCAGTTTAAGGAATCAAAGGCCTTCTCGAAATCAATAGCTATGGCTGCAGCTGGTGTCTTGAGGGATTTGGCTTTGTGAATTAGATTAAATAAGGAACATAGGTGATCAAAACCAGATCTATGTTTAATAAAACCGGCTTGTGAATGATGTGTTAGCTTGGGAATCAAGGATTCAAGTCAAGAAGTTGGTAGTTTAGCAAATATCTTCCCATCCGTGTTTAATAAAGAGATGGGCCTGTAACTTGCAAGGTGAGTGGGGTCTTTTTCCTTCTTAAGGATTAGGGTTATGATTGCTTCAGTGTAAGATGAGGGAAGTTTGCCAGTACTGGAAGTTTCCTGATAAACATTAAGAAGAAGGGGACATAAAGTGTTGGAAAACATTTTATAGAAATCGACAGGAAATCCGTCACCTCCAGGGGATTTGCTGGGTTTCAAGGAAGTCAAAGCTTTCTGGATTTCCTGAAGCAAGAAGGGTTCATCTAAAGAATGTGTTTCAAGGGTAGAAAGATGAGGAAGATGTAATGATTTAAGGAACTGTGGAATTTATAAAGTAGATGGAGGGTTTGTGTTAGAGTATAGTTTTTGATAAAAGGTTTTCATGATATGGTTTATATAGGGGTTGCAGAGTGAATTTTACCCTGTTTATCTCTAAGGCTTAGGATATGTCATTCCATTTGTTGTGCTTTGAGCTGGTAAGAAAGGAGTTTCCCGTTTTTATTGCAGTGTTCCCAAAACTTATATTTAAGTTTAAACAAGGCCAGTTCAGTTTTACGAGAAATTAATTTGTTTATTTTAACTCTAAGTTGAAGAATTTCAAGATGAAGTTGAGAATCAGGACAGTGCTTCTTAGAGGAAAAGTATAAATTCTCTTTAGCCTTAAGAGATTTTTCCAAATCAGCCAGTTGTTGTTCCTTTACTCTTTTTGTATGTGCAGCATAACCTATAATTTTCCCTCGAATTATAGCTTTAAGAGCTTCCCATACAGAGGACATAGAAGATTCAGTTGGGGTATTGTGAAAGAGGAAGTCCTGAATTTGTGTTTTGATTATGGCTATGAAATTGGGATCCTTGAGAAAGAAAGGGTCCAGCCGCCAGTAAGAAGATTTAGGTGCTAATGGGCCCCACAAAAATTACAATTTGACAGGGGAATGGTCCGAAATTTAGATAGGAGAGATGGATGAATCAATAGTTTTTTTTCCATTATAACAGGAGAGGCTAACCAGTAGTTGATTCTACTATATGTCTTATGTAGAGAGGAGTAAAAAGTAAATTCTCGATTGCGGGGGCGAAGGAGGCCCCATACATTAGCTAATCCAACTGATGTCTAACTAGGTGTCAGCGTGGCTCAGTTGGTAGCACATCCGACCTCTGGACCAGAAGGTCGTGGGTTCCTGTCCCACACCAGGATTGGACTTGCACCTAAAGATCGCTGGCATCCGAGTGCAGTATTGGGGGCTGCTGTACTGCTGGGGTGTGCCATCCTTCGGATGAGACATTAAACCGAGGTCCCTTCTGCCCATCCTGGTGTTGTCCTGGTAGGTGTTCAGGTGGAAGTAAAAGAACCCAGGGCACTCTTCACAAAGAGCAGGGAACATTCCTGGTATCCTGGCCAACATTCCCCTTCCCATAAACCGGTTCATGCAATTATCCAGGATGTGTATGGGTGATGATGTGAGATATGGCTGCCACCACACATTCAGTCACTTCACTACCAGTCTAGCATTGCTTGTAAAGCGCTTTGGAATACTGTGTATGAAAAGCGCTATATAAATGCTGATTCCTCTTCTTCTTCTTCCAACATATTGCATTAGTAATGAGAGGGCTTTAATACTTCTAGGGTGGGCATCTGTAGTGGGGCTACTTCTGTCGATGCTGGCTTCTAAAGCTAAGTTAAAATCCCCTCCGAGAATAACTGGTGTATTATCAGTGTTAAAGGATAGAATCTGTTGAGCTAAAATGGGAAAAAACTCTGGGGAATCGGAGTTGGGTAACTAGACATTAACAAGCAGAAGAGGACCAGAGTTGGTATTCAATTTAACCATAACCCATCTGCCATCAGTGTCGGAAAGGGAGTTTACAAGGGACCATTTGAGACTCTTATGAATAAGAACAGCAACTCCTCTTTTTTTTTGAAGTATAGGATGATTCATAGATCTGACCGACCCAATCTTTCTTAAGTATGTGAACATCCTCTGCTAACAATTTTGTTTCTTGAAGGAAAGCAATTTGTGTTTTATGTTTTTTGAGATGTAAAAGAATTTGCTTTCGCTTACAAGAAGAATTAAGTCCCTTCACATTCCATGTATATAAAAGAATGTCACTCATATTGTCGGTGTTAAAGAAAGGGAATAACTGCTGGAATGTGAAGGGACAAATAAATGAGGCAGGGGATGATCAGAATACAATATAGAGAGCTTACGTATATTCAGAGAGTGGCAGGAACATTCAAGCCAGGAAAAATGAAATATATGATACACGAACGTCACAGATATATTAAAGTTAGAGTAGAGACAGGGAAGGAGAAAAGTCATTAATAACAACAACAATACTAGTAAGCTAAATAAAGAAAACCTTTTATGGGTGTGAGGAGATATGAGTTGGCCAACTGGCTAAGAGACTCTCTTACCACATTCTGGGGCAATGATGTAGGGAAGAGACTAGGGAGGACTGATCCAAGTAATATAATAAAGTAAGTATTCCTGATATGCTAAACTGAAAGGGAATAATACCAAGAAAGGCAGGGGATTGTAATAACCTCAGCTTAATTCTAAGCTAATAGGACATGGTATAAGCATAAAGCTAAATACCAGAAACTATTTATAAACATTAGTAGTAACAATACAAGATATACCAACTTGAAATAACAGTAATTTAAAGAACCATATACAAGATGCCAGTACAGCCTAGACATAGAGCAAGGAATTCAGGGAGCCAGGTGTAGTGCAAATGAACAAATATAAAATGAAAAGTAGATTATTACCACATTAGAGTAACTCTGAGTATACTTCGCAGTGCAACAAAATACAATATTGGAGGGGAGAAAGGGGAGGCGAATTTAAGCCCTTACACCCTGAACCAGATGCAAATCGGGATTATATGGAGAGGTATAGGCTTCAGTGATAACTGTGGACAGAGGAGATATTCATATTAAAGATCAGTTCTGGTTACTCGAAAATCACCTAAATAGATGTTTTATGGGGTGACTAGGTCTAAAAGACTAGGCCCAGTGAGCCCCAAAACAGGAGGGACCACACAGCAATGGATCTTTATAATATCTGTAGGCTTTGAGTAAAATAAGGAGCAAAAGGAAGATGTAGATCGACAATCCTTTGAAACAGTACACCAAACATAGCCCACCTCTTTGAGTACTAAAGATAGTTCCATATTGTAAACAGGAGGTACAGCAGTAAGAATAATGAAGCGTAGGGATGGAGATAGATTGAATATGGTTGGCAATAATACTTAAGAACCTGTCATCAGGAGAGGGAAGGGGTAAGTTGCCTTGTAATATATGATAATTCACATAAAAAAAAAAAAAAGAAAAGGCAATAATCAGGATGCAAACACACTCCCAGTACCCCTCCTCAGGGCTATATATACAACTATGTCTTAACTGCGATGGGTGGTCAATTGCACAACCCTCACACTTTATCTTCAAGTCCTGAGCCATCAAGTCTTGCAGTAGTTGTATTAAAATGCCCTTAACCAGGCCCAACATGACAGACTTTTCAGGTGATGCATAACTCACAGCCCCGGCCACAGCAGACTTTTCATTAGACTATTTCTTAGTGTCCAGTACATCTGACTCTTCCCACTGCCCATCTATATTAACAAGCTCATGAGTATCTTGCAAATGGAGGTTCATGAATTGTTCTATCAAATCGGGCATACCGGAGTCCACCAAATTGACCCCCTCTGGTGTGACACTAGCAGAAGGTGTAGGATAACATTGGCTAGGTTCATCCATCATAGCGCACTCAGTGGTTGAATCATTGTTATCAACATTGCTGCTCTCCTCAGGAACTCTACCCCCACATGAACAAAACAAGGTGCAGGTAGACTATGGACACTCAATGGTGTGTGGCTTTAGCAACACCAAGTCTAGTTTGGACCCTCTGACATACCCTGACAAGCCTGACCAAGCCCAAATTTGTCCAACCCTTAAGCATATCATAACCCCTTGCCAGAAAAGGGGGTGCATTATATCCGGGGTGCAAACACTACATACCATCCAGTGCAGCCAGAACTGCATCATTAGCACATGGGGTGGTGCTACATCATATCCAGCGCAGCTGGAAGCGGAAGTGACGTGGGGTGGGGCTATGTCATATCCTGCGCAGCCAGAAGTGGATGTGACGTGGGGTGGGGGTCATTAAAAGCCCATCAATCATTTTTTCACTTAGTATGCACCAATACTACTGACACAAGGTCATTTTACATCCATGACTGACCAGGGACAGAGCTGGACTTCCTCCAGCTATGCTACAACAGTCTGCATTATTAATTTGCTAGCACTGCTTTATTTTTGGTTTGAGGAGATTTTACACCTCAGGCTATCCTGGGGAAATACATTTAGCACAGATTTATACAGAATGTAAGTCATCAGTCATGTGAATAGGAAAACGTTGCACTCTAAAAGCAGTAATGTGTTGAATCTGCCCTTGGCTGCTTCCCTTGCATTTAAAGTTGCAAACAAACGTTCTCCTATTTTATGTTATTTTTATTGAATTTTGTTGACCGGGTAAGCCTAATCCTTTGTCGGGGGATACAGATGGGCAGATGGTAACAAACTGAAATTAAACCAGAATAAGCTGTTGGTGGTATTTTTTGTGACTGGGGGAAATTTGACCAGGACACGGGGGAATTCTCCTCTTTTTGAGAAGTACCATGGGTCTTTAATGTCCACCTGAACAACCACCAGAACAGACAGACATTCTTCTATCTGTGATGTTTTCTACTGCATGCTAAAACAGCTGGGAGCGGGTCTGGGACCATTGTACCCTATTATAAGCTACACTTATATCAGTGTACAGTACAGCTGTTTTGTCTCATTTCCCTGCTGAAAAAAAGAGATACGATCTTAATAGCCTCCCTTTATTTAACCTTAAATCCACATTCCACTAATTCCTTCCTTTCTTGCCAGTAATCTAACCCTTAGTTCTTCACAAACCAGATTCATTTATTTATTGAAATGTTTCACCAGGAGGGCACACTGAACAACAAGTTGCTCGTCTCACGGTGCGACCTGGGGGGAAGGGGTTACAAGGGGTTGTGAAGGATGATCAGTTACAATAGTATGTGGGTAGTACAAACAATACAACATTGTAAGATTATGCAACAGTTGGAACACAAGGCATTGTACGATGATCATTAGTGGAACATTGGGTAAATTATAATACATGTCCAAAATCGTACAAAAGAGCATATAAACATACAAAACAGTACTAATACAGGAAACCACTTATAATACAGGAGTAAAAAGGATGGGGTAGGTTGTGCACATGGGTGACCCAGATGATGTAAGTAGGCCTCAGGTGATCACAGCTTTACAACTGCAGAACCTGCAGTTCGATCATCTATAACAAAACAATGCTTGTTTTTATTTTATGCTAAGAAATATAATAGTTCACTGTTAACCTGTTGTGGTACAAGCCCACAGCATAGGTTAACAATGATTCAAACAATGATTCAAACCACGATCTTCTGGATTACAGGTTTTTACTTTTATTCTACAACCTCGACACAATTGCTTCTTCCACCCAGTAGATGGACTTTTGGTACTCCTTTTTGCCCAGTGGGTCCCAGAAGCAGTGCATGCGAAGGCTGGCAAATAAATATTGTGTGTATACTGTTGTAGTTGAAGGATGTCCGGCTCTGTGACTGCCCCTGAGGGAATTACGTTTCTGACTCTCAGCAAGTTAGATGTCTTTTATTCTGTTCATGATTTTGCTTTTATAGTTACATCTGATTTGGTTTAACAATATTCCCTGATCCCTTGAATGGAATGAAATTCTTTACAATGCATTATAATTTCACATAAATTTAACTACAGCACATGAATACCAGTTTTCAGACTTCATTGCTATGCTTAATATTTGACAATAAATGAAACATTGTCTCTTTGAGGAAAACAGTTGTTACTAATTAAATTATGTTGTTTATGTGTACTTTCCTCAATTGCTTTCGAGTCCTCTTTTTAGAAATAGGCTGCTAGCATATAGTGGTTTAAACACACAGTTTGGTACAATCAGTTCAGAAAAGTCTATCAATGTCCATTCGCTCAGGATGGCAGCAGGGACCTGGCCCGAATACTGTGAAAGCAGCAAAGTCGTCAGCATTTCAGTATTAACCAAGAAAAAAAAGATGTCAAAGCCCTGGGACACTACACCGTGATTCATCAATAAATAAGCTCTGTGTCATTATTTCCCCAGCCTCAGGAGTTTACCATGTCACTGGTGGTTGGCCTTACCTACGAATTTCTATCCAGAAGTTAGTAGAATCAAAAACTCCTAACTCATTTGTATGAAGACTATGTGCTTGAGACTGATAATAAAATACTGTATTACTATGCCATCTTACCTGAGGACTGGAGGAGGACAGATGTGATTCCCCTTCACAAAAGTGGGAACAAGGCAGAAGCAGGAAACTACAGACCTGTAAGTTTGACCTCAGTGGTAGGGAAAATGATGGAATCACTTCTGAAAGAAAGAATTGTTGAGTACTTAGAGGTCAGCGGGGCACAGGACCCGAAGCAGCATGGATTTACGGCAGGAAGGTCATGTCAGACAAATCTAATTGATTTCTTTGACTGGGTGACCAAAGTAATAGACTAGGGAGGGGCTGTGGATATAGCCTACCTAGATTTTAGCAAGGCATTTGACACAGTCCCACACAAAAGATTAATAATCAAGTTAGCCAGCCTGGGAGTGGGTCCCAGGGTGGTAGCCTGGGTAGCAAACTGGCTGCACAACAGGACACAGAAGGTAATAGTGAATGGATGACATTCCGAAGAAAGGGGGGTTACTAGTGGAGTACCTCAGGGCTCAGTACTGGGTCCAGTCCTCTTTAACATCTTTATAGGTGACATTGCAGAGAGTCTGGAGAGAAAGGTATGCCTCTTTGCAGATGACACAAAGATCTGTAACAAAGTTGATACACAAGAGGGGGTAGAAAAGATGAGAAGGGACTTGGCAAGGTTGGAGGAGTGGTCAGACATATGGCAACTTAGATTCAATGCAAAGAAGTGCAAAGTACTGCACCTGGGAAGCAAAACCCAGGAGAAGAGTACACAATAGCAGGGAGGTACTAACAACAACAAAAATGGAAAGGGACCGGGGGTAGTCATATCAGATGATCTAAAGGTGGTAAGCAATGTGAAAGTTGGTAAGGAGGAGCGAGGATACTGGGATGCATAGGAAGGGGCATCACAAGTAGAAAAAGGGAAGTGGTTATCCTCTATACAGACAGTTGGTGAGACCCCATCTGGAGTACTGTGTGCAGTTTTGGAGACCTCATCCATGAGGACATAGACAGGATGGAAGCAGTCCAGAGGAGGGCAACTAAAATGGTGCAGGGTCTGCATCAGAAACCATACGAAGAGAGACTGAGAGAGCTTAATATGTATACTCTTGATGAAAGGAGGGACGGGGGGACATGGTAGAAGCATTCAAGTACCTCAAGGGAATCAACAAAGTCCAGGAGGGTAGCATCTTTCAGAAAAAGAGATGTGTAAGAACAAGGCGGCACAATTTAAAGATAGAGGGGATGGCTCAGGGGTAATGTGAGGACATTTTTTTCACGGAGAGAGTGGTGGATACATGGAACAGCCTTCCTGAGGAGGTCATTGGGTCTAAAACAGTGGGGGAATTCAAACATGCATGGGACAGACACAAGGCAATTATAGTGGGGGGTTGCAGGAAGTTGGCTGTCGGTTAACTAGAATCTGCAGCTTATCCAGTAGGTAGGAAAATGGGCACACTGGGTGGGCCAAGTGGTCCTTATCTGCCATCAAAGCCTATGTTTCTATGTTTCTGTCTTTCACTTTCACCTGGGCAGCCATTGTATCAGGTTAAGCAATGGATGGGTCAGACTTCAGATGGAGCTATTCGAGGAAATAGGTTGACAGCTGAGCTCTTAATATACTGTATTAAATATTTCTATATGGTATAAATGCATTCTTAACATTACGATCTTCATCAGAAATGTGCATTTATTGTATTTTGGTATGGCAAAAACAGTTTTAGAAAAAGTGCTCTTTGTACCCAGTATGTGTCCTTCTGACTCTCAGCCCCCTCAGCTTTTATTATCTTCTGGCACCCATGCTTGTGGTAGATATGTTCCTCCTCATAACTAGCTGCTCTGGTACTTTTGAAATTCAGTGTTATTTCCTTGTTTCAAGTTTTAATCTTCTACAGTCATACAAAAGGTAAACAGGCATGCTGGCATGCTGTTCATTCTTTGATTCCAAGGAAATAAATGCATTGCTGAAGTCAGTTGATCCAGTACGGTCTTGAATGTAAACAAACTGTTTCCTTAGAAGAGGAAGCAGCAGCCCAGACACTGATATAAATCAAAGTAGGCGGGCAACATTTACCATTGGGGAAAACATATCAAAGTCAAAGTAGGGTGAATAACATAGATTGTGCAGTGTCATGCACATATCAGCCCTGATGGAAAATAATAAGCATTTGTTTGTTTGTTTATTTAACTTTTGTTGACCAGGTAGGTACACTAGACAAGTTACTGTATATGCCTATTTTCAGGTATGACCCGGGAGAGTCAATGGAATACAAGTTCATGCAGCAGACAACATGACATAAGTTAGGCAGTATACAGACTCAAATGGAACCAGGTGAACATAACCAGTAGACAGTAAGCACAGTTAAGATATATACAAATATATATATATATATATACATAGAGACACCCAGGATAAGAGCAGTACATTTTTCAAAGTATAAACGGCTCAGAGCTACAACCAGAACCGCAGTCTAAGTATCTCATGAAACAGAGAATAAACACATCTTATGCATCACAGAATCCAGTCAGGCAGGCTGCATCAGCAAATGCTGCAAGAGGGGTACCAAGAAGGTCAGGTGAGCCCGGAGCAGGGGACCAGAACTAGCTATGGTGGCTTAGGACACCCACATGCAGAGGAAAACTTCAAGTAATCCCACAGGGAGCTCCAGAGGCATGAATGGGAGGTGGGAGGAGCGGACTTGGGCAGGAAAGGAGATCCATAGCCTAGGAGTACATGAAACAAAATCCCTGTCCCCCATCTGCATGCAGGTGATAGGGACTTTAAGCACACCAGGGCCCAGAGACCTGAGGGAATAGAAGGAAGAGACAGCCGGTTTGAGAAGCTCAGCCAGCCCTGTGGGGGGCCAGTTCTGAGCACCTTGCCCATGAAGCAGCCCAACACAAAGTTCATGTGGTTGGCTGGAGAGAACCAGTTGAGTTTGTCATATAGGTCACAGTAATGGGTGAGGCAAGGGGCAGCAAGTGCAAAGCGACAAATGTTATTATAGGTTGTGTTCCACCTAGTGAGGTGAACCTTGGGGTGTGTGCAAACAGGAGAAGGTTATAGCAGAGAGAGGGAAGAAGCACACCTCTGGCCAAAGCAAGGTGAGCAGCAGACATAAGATTTTTCTTAACTCTGTAAGCCAGACCCAATTTACAGTTAACAGCCCTGCATACATTTTGGATATGGCACCCATGGTTGAGTTGGGGGTCCAGAGTGACCCTAAGGTATTTGATGGAGACAGTGGTGAGAAGAGGAGTGCCATCAATACCAGTAACACACAGAGGGGTAGGGGAGGCCTTAATCTTAGCCAGGGACCCGAAAAGCATGGCCTGAGTTTTTTTAAGTTTGAGGACCAGCTTGTGAGACATTACCCAGGACTGGATATTCCTAAAATCCTCACTCAGTTGATGGTTGATGACCCCAATATCCCGAGAATAGGTGAGGATGGCCAGGTCATCCTCATATAGGATAGTACTACAGTTGGTAGCAGATAGAGAAGAGAAGGGGCCCATGACTGATCCCTGGGAGACGCTGGAGATAACAGGAGTGGTGTCCAAAGGACCTTGCTGAATTTGGTAAGTTGTCTGCTCTGGAGGTAATTACTGGACCAGCTCATGACAGGAGGGGACAGACCAAGGGACTGAATTTGAGAGCAAAGTAATTCATGGTCAGCTAGGTTGAAGGCCTCGGATAGGTTAATGAATATGGCATCTGAGAGTTTGCCCTGGTCCATGGCAGCCCTGATACCAGAGGAGACAGTGACAAGAGTCGAGGATGTACTGTACCCTTTTCGAAAAGCCATGCTGCACAGGGGCCAGTAACTTATGGGCCTGAATGTACTCCATAAATTTCCCAGCCACAATTTTCTCTAGAAGTTTACTAATAGCCGATAAGATGGTAATCAGTTGGCAATTGTCAATAATCTTAGGGTTGCCCTGCTTGAGAACAGGAACAATCCTCACCACCTTCCAGATGTCAGGGATAACACCAGAGGCAAGGGGCATGTTAAAGTTGTGGGCCACTGGGAAGGCTATGAGAGGGGCACCCAAATGAGGAGCTTGGTCTCCATACTATCATGGCCAGCACTAGAATGTGGGGAGAGACCAGAGAGACATCTTTGCATGTCCAGTACTATCACAGCTCTAAAATAAAATAACAGACATGAGGTGGGGTCCCACTGTGGAGTGGAGGCCAGAGGACAGCTGACACTCCCATCAACAGAGAAGAGGGAGGTGAAGGCGGACAGGTCCGAGAAGTGGGAGTTAAAAGCATTGGCAATAGTTAGCGGAGTATTACAATTTGACCCCCCCATGAGCATGTCAGAGACCGCAGAGTTGGAGGAGCCACTAAATATGTTTTCAATGTTCCTCCAGAAATTTCTAGGGTCCTTAGCTGAGTTGAGTAAGGCAGATTTGCAGTTTTCACTTTTGGCTGCCCTGACTGTTTTTTTGCACTCATTTCTGAGCCTCCTGCATTGCTGACATATGGCCTGGTCCATCGTGGCCTTGAAGTTGGCCCAAGACTTGTCTCTAGTCCTCATAAGGGCTAGGAGGCTCCCATGCAGCCATTTTGTGGCAGTCTCCCATACTCTCCACCTGATGGGGGGGGGTATGCTTGTCCTGCAGGGCACCAAAAGTGCTAAGAAACTGACTAACAGCAGTGGAGGGGTCCTGAGCGTTAAGCACCACTGACCAGTCAGTGTGCCTCTGATCCTCATGTAATGCCCCCAGGTCAAACCTGGAAAAATCCCTAACTTGAACGAATCTGTCGGGAATTTTCAGGGAGGAGATTTTTGAAACATGGTACACCAGGGTATGGTCAGAGATAGAGTCAGGAAGGGTACCAGCAGAGCTGATCCTCTCAGGCCAATTGGACAGGACCCAGTCCAGGAAGGGGATAGTACCACCATTGGTAGACCACCTAGTGGGCTCCTCAATAAGTTGTGTCAAGGAAAGGCCTGCAAGTAGAGGTTCATACAGCTTAGAATTTCCTCCACGCCAGTTTAAATTCAGATCTCCCAAGATCAATAGCTCATTATCCCCCATCTTAGGACCAATAGTATCAAGGAGATAGGATAACGCAGGCAGGCCTCTCTTGGGGGATTGTATGTACAGATAAAGTGCAGCTTCTTAGTATTTCCAAACAATAGGACAGAGTGAAGCAGCTCACATGAAGACCAGGAGGACTGCTGATGAGATACCACAGACACGTTAAGGTAGCTCTTGTAGTAACTCAGGATACCACCCCCTCGCTTTTTGCCCATCCGATCCTGTCTGATGAGATCAAAGCCAGGGAGCATATAGGCCGAGTCAAGGGTGGAAGGTTTCAGCCAAGTCTCGGTAATAACAAGGATATCAGGCTTATAGTGCGTATACCAGGCAGAAAGTTCATCCAGATTGGGCAAAAGACTACGGATGTTGAGGTGAGCAATTTCCATCCCCTTGCCTGATCGCCAGCCCACAGGAAGTGAGGAGGCCTGATAGGCAGAACCAGAGTGTCACTCAATGTCACCAGCCAGGGCTAGGATCACTAGGAAGAGCCAGAGGATATGCCTTATGGGGGAGAGTTACTACCTGCCTAAGGCCTGTGAGCAGGACGCCTGACCACAACTGCAGGACACAGAAGGCAGCTAAGGTCAAGGCAGCAGATTGGCCAGAGCGGCTGCCTGCCATGGGCTAATAGATTGAAAAAGGTGAAGTTGAACACCTCATGCTGGGCAAACGTATCCCAATGGCCCACAGAGGGAGGAGAGTAATCAGCACACATTAGAGAGAGGCATTAGGCAGGGATAAGGCCAATAAAGCGCGGGGTGCTAAATGAGAAGGGCTTAGCACCCTCCCTGGGAAGCTTAGGAGCCGTCATGGCAAAATGACCTGGCAATAGTCAATCCCACCTTATGTAGTGAACCACCAACAACTGCTGGAAGGGTCACCAGGCTCTGCTGAGGTAAGCCTCACTGGAGGTGAGTCGAGTAAGGATAGCTAGTGAGCTCAGTACACTAACAAGCTAACAAAGGCATGTCCTGCCTAAGGTTATATAAACATTCAGGTTAGGCAGGCAGAAATACCCAGAAATTACAATTGAATCCCACTCAAATAAATTACAGTCATCTATGAATAGTAGTGTTAAAGCATTACTCACCCCAGTCCACTCAGGGTAAAAAAGACTAGAAGCAGGCCAGAACTAATTCTGAGTACAGAATGCACAGCACTGAAATCAAAAAGCTAAGATTAGTAGCAGAGAGCATCTATCCTACTACAGGCAGGGTGAGCCAGCAGCACATAATTCAATGAATACAAGGAGTACCCCCTAGCAACATGTCATACAGTTCAGATTAGGCAGACTACTTATGGCCCAGGAGTCCCACCCACACCACACCTCAGGATGGAATAAGTAGCTAACAGGGGGTACAAAAGCAGATGCAAGTTCTGGGTTTGATGAAAGTTAGCAGCAGGGAGCAATAGATCTCAAGTCAATGCCGAATGTTGGCGTGCTGGCATTGGCATTGGTACTGTAGTGCAGGAGTTAGAGAGATGCATAATAGGAATGGCAGTGAAGTATGGAACTGACACTAACCCCACCCTGCAGAGACTGACAGGCACTGGGGTGTGCCTTTAGGTCATCAGCCATAACACTCATACCATTTCACCTCACCCTACCCTGCAGACACCGACAAGTGTCACAGTGTGTCTTGGGGTCTTTGGGCTATACTCTCACCCCATTCCATATGGAAATATGCTGAGATGGGTGCAGTATAGGAGAATTGGGTGAACTTTGGGACTGAAGAGTCCAAACCATATCTCAATGCCTGTCACTGGCTGCAGGGTGGGGGTGGGGGCAGAATGGCATGAGTATTACAGCCGACAATCCCAAGTCACACCCCTGACACCTGTCAGTCTGTATAGGGTGTGGAGTTAAGGCTGGAAACCTATGGCCACCGCCACACATTCAGTCACTTCACTACCAGTCTAGCATTGCTTGTAAAGCACTTTGGGATATTGTGTTTGAAAAGCACTATATAAATGCTGATTCTTCTTCTTCTTCTTCTAATGCCCCAGGTGTTTGTTGGTATTTTCACTCCAAATTTTTAGCTTGGGCTTTTTGTGACCCCACCTCATGAACAGCGGCACAATGAGTTCATTAGCCAAAAGGTGATTTTGCACAGGGACTGTGCCATTTGGCGCCACAGGTGTGAAAACACATTTAGGGCAGAATGTAAAAAATGACAGCTGTACTGTTCATGAGGAGGTGTAAAACATGGCAATGTTGAAAATTAGGAGTAAAAATATGAAAAATTGAAGTCACAAGCTTGTGTAGAAACTGCACAATGCACATCTGTAATACAATTATTTGGGGGATATTTTTAACCCAATTTTCAACATAGGCATTTTGGGACCTACGCTCAACAGTGTCACTGTGATTTTGTTAATTTGTCCTGAACATTGATTTCACATGGCAACCACACCATTGTGCACCACATGCGCGAAACACATGTTGGGCAGGATGTGAAAAATGACAGCTGCACTTTTCACAAGGAGGTGTGAAAAAATGGCAATGCTGAAATTCTGGAATGAAAATTTTAAAAATTGTGAAAGTTATGAGTGTGAATGGAAACTGCGCAATGCACGCTCATATAACACAGTCATTTTCTGGAATTTTTTTGACCAAATTTGCAAGATAGACTTTTTGGGACCCCACCTCATGAACAGTGACACTATCATTTTATTAATCAGTTCCAAAAGGTGATTCTATGCAGTGACCAAAAAATGACCTTTCAGGACTGAATAATGAGATGACAGTGCATGGGCTCCCAGTGTGTCACACAATGGGGGTGGGGCAGGGGTAGGAACATGCCGATGTGGTCGACTTTCCATTAAACGGAGGCACACTGGGATGGAATACCAGTGTGCCACACAATCTGGAGTGGGGGTGTTGGACATGCTGACAGGGGATAGGGCACCCCCGAAGTTGGCTTTCATGGAATTGTGTGGCAGATGGCAGCAGGCACCACTATATTTGTTTAAATGTTTCACCAGGAAAGACACGCAAGGAAGGCATGTTATCTGTGCCACTCACTCTGATTGCAGCAGCACTTTTCTTACAAGTTGTGTCCACTTTACATAATTCTTGTGTCAGCACTAGCATGCTGGCTCATAAGGGAATGAGGGACGCACCTACTAAAGCGTGCCCTGCATTCACCAACACTGACACACTTCTGAAATGTGCTACTAGCACAAGATGTTGCTTGCAAGTGTGGGCAACCCAACATAAAAAGTTACTTGTAACTGTTTCTGCTGCTTAGGTGAATACAGATTTTTCTGGAACACACTTTTACACATAGCCTGCACGTGGTGCCCTGGAATAGAACTGGGCAGATATTCTTTGCATGAAAAGGTTCACAAATGACTATTTATCTGCATTTTTGGAACTTCATGAAGATGGATAAACATGTACTGAAACTTCACTTAGCTCAGGATAAAATTTGTCATGGAAAAAATGTCTTGCTGTGGTATTTGTGCAGTATACAGGAGGAAAAATGTGCTACAGGGAAACAAATCATGCTGGTGGAAACATTTTCTGAGACTTGTGATGCAGTTTTTTTGTTTCGCTAATATTCAGTAAGGCCCAGCAGTGGAATAAATCTGTTTGTAACATCACAGAATCATAAAAATCTCACAGCAGAAAAGGACCCTCTGGCCCATCAAGTCTGTCACCCCCCCCCACCCAAACACACACACAACACACACACACACACACACACACACACACACACACACACACAACACCTATGTCACAGGACCGCCCACACCAACCTCTTATGTCTGTCCCATGCCCTCTTGAATACCTCCACCATCTCAGCCCCCACCACTTCCTCTGATAGTTTATTCCAGGACTCCACCACCTTCTCTGTGAAGTAATGGCCTCTCACATTGCCTCAAAATCTTCCTCCTTCTAATCATGGACTATGCCCTCCAGTTTTCACCCCACCTTCCTTTTAAATAAGCTCCCCTTCCTCACCTTATTGATCCCCTTCACATACTTAAATGTCTCTATCATGTCCCCCCTCTCTCTTCTATTCTCCATTGGTACCGATCCAATTCCCTCCTACTCTCATGATATGGCTTCCCCTGCATACAATGCACCATCCTGGTTGCCCTTCTCTGCACTCTCATAATCCCATCTATGTCCTTGTATAGGTGTGGTCTCCAGAACTGGATGCCATACTCCAGGTGCTGCCTCACCATGGTTTTATAAAGAGGCATCAGTACCTCCCTCCTGCTAGTTATGCACCTCCGAATGCACACCAACATTCTATTTGCCTTTCCCACTGCTTTGATGCGTTGATTACCTACCTTAAGGTTGCTTGATACTATAATCCCCAGATCCCTCTCCTACTCCGTTGGCTTAATTCTCTCCCCCCAAGAGAATAAGCTGCTTGTGGGTTTTTACACCCCATGTGCGTTGCTGCACACTTTTTGGTATTGAATTTCAACTGCCAAGTTTCTAACCACCCTTCCAGAATCTTCAGGTCCTCTCTCATGGTCTCCACCCCTATTGTGATGTCCACCCTATTACAGATCTTCATATCATCTGCAAATAGGCACACCTTCCCCTCCAGCCTATCTGCTATATCACAGATATAGATGTTAAAAAGGAGGGGGCCCAGTACTGACCCCTGGGGCACCACACTCATCACCCCATCTCCCGGGAATGTACCCCATTTATCAATACCCTCTGGCTTCTGTCCTTCAATCAGTTTTCCGCCCACCTAGTTGTCTTCTGACCCACCCCTAACTTTCCAGTTTATTTACTACCCTTCTGTGAGGGGTGGAGTCGAAGGCCTTGCTAAAGTCCAGATAGGCCACTTCTACCACCCCTCCCTGATCGACCACCTTCATCACCCAATCAAAGAACTCTAGTAGGTTTGTCTGATATGACCTTCCAGTTGTGAAGCCATGCTGTCTATCCTCCAGTAGTCCACTATCTATCAGGTATGTTACCACTCTTTCTTTTAGTAGCACTTCCATCACCTTCACCACCACTGAGGTGAGGCTGACCAGGTGATAGTTTCCTGTCTCCTACCTGCTGCCCCCCTTATGCAGTAGCACCATGTCACTGGAAGACCAGTCACTTGGCACCTATCCAGTATCCAGAGATAAGTTGCCTTAGTAGAAAACTGCACTTGGGCCAC
The DNA here is from genome assembly GCA_016271365.2 of Neoceratodus forsteri. Lineage (NCBI taxonomy): Eukaryota > Metazoa > Chordata > Ceratodontiformes > Ceratodontidae > Neoceratodus > Neoceratodus forsteri. Next base: position 156,194,140 of record CM057458.1, on the reverse strand, counting down.
ATAAATGAATAATTACAGCCAACAACCGTGGCAGACTGCCACAGTAAAGACAAACCTAAGCTCCCCAGCGCTTCGATTCAAAAAGAATCTTCCTCAGGGGGTGGTGCTCGTAAAAATAAACAGTTGATACATACACAGTCAACAAGTGAAATCAATTACAAATATGTGCTCAATTGAAACTAAAAATAATCCGAAATTCTATCTTGCACCACTAGATGGCACCAAGGCAATCCTTTAAATCACAAGCAGACAAAACCTTTTTAGCCTACACATTATAAAGTTATTCTGTTAATACATACAAAATAAACTTCAAAATATTTTCCAGAACTGTCTCCAAAATAAATGCAACATTTAGTAATTTCACACTAATAGGTGCTTTATAAGCTTATAACGTGATATTGTAATGCATTCAATGCAGTCTAAGTAAAGACAGAACAAAGAAAAACAGAGGTGTTCAAACCACATTGAATGCCAAGGCAACTCTTGCACATTTTATTTATTTATTTACGCGTTTATCCAGGAAGTCATGCTGAGCAGGCTACTGCTCAATTCTAGATGCGTCCTGGGGGAAGGGGGTACAAATACACAAGCGAATGATAAACAGTACAATTGAGATTCATGAAGGGTAATCACTACACAATGGATCCAGATATAAGGACATAATGGATCTGGTGAACAAGAAGAAATACAGGCATAGTTTACATACATTGGCATAAATATAGCTTGATAGGTATAACAATTCAATGATATTTACACAGAATGGTTGAACAAAACTGCCTATGCACATGTGCAGGTAGTGGAGAAATGAGCTTGGAGCAAGGAGCTAAGATGCAGGGTGGAAGAGAAGTGTTGAATGTGTACAGGGAGGGAATTCCACAACTTAGGAATGTGGTGGCTGAATGCTCCCTGTCCAACAGCAGTGGCCCTATGTGGGACAGTTAAAGACAGGGAGTCAAGTTTTCTGAAGGAATATGCTAGGGTGCTGGGTCTGGCTAGAGCAGTGGTGAGGTGGGGGGAGTGACTGGGACCAGTAGTTGGTTGGGATCTTGGTCCAGTGGAGCTGCCTGCAATTGTCTAGAGGTGTGAGATTCATTGAGTGGTAGAGAGCCCAGTGATGTGTGGAGAAAGGGCAATTTAGTACAAAATTACAGAAAGAGTGGAAAAGAGGGTCCAGCCTGGCTAAGGTGGACTTGGGACCGGCACTGTAAACTACATCACCGTAGTCGAAGATGGGGAGGATCATTTTCTGCACAATGGCCCTATGGGCGGATTCTGGGATGTTGTCTCAGTTACGGTAGAGTGCTCCAAGCCTGGGGTGAAGCTTTTTGAGTATGGAATCAATGCGAGCAGAAAAGTTGAGGTGCTGATCAAGCCAGACCCTGAGGTATCTGAGGGAGGTACAAGCCTCAAGGGTGTAGAAAGTGAGCTGGGAGGGGAGCCTCGATAGTCTCTGCCTTGTGCCAAAGGTTACTGAGACTGTTTTCTTGGCACTGAGGAAGAGCTGATTGGAGCAAAGCCAGTGCTGGACCGTTTTAAAGCCCAGCTTCAGTCTGGTCATAACCTCTGAGGCTGAAGGGCCAGAAGTATACAGTACAGTGTCGTCCACATACATGTGGATTGAGGTGTGCCAGCAGGCAAACAGCAGGTCATTCAGAAAGATGGAGAACAGAAGCAGACCTAGGACTGAGCCTTGTAGTACCCCTGTGGTGACAGGAAGGAGTGCTGAGGTGGAAGAACCGAATCTGATGGATTGGGACCTGCCTGCTAGGTACGAGTGGAACCAACTGGTGGCCCAGCTGCATAGACCGCTTTGGCGAGTTTGGTCAGGAGGAGTGAGTGGGAGACAGTGTCAAACACCTTGGCCAGGTCAATGAAGATGGCAGCCGTGATGTGGCCAGCATCCATCCCGGTAAGAATGGAGTCAGTGTGCCTGGGGAGGGAGGTAGTGGTGGAGTGGGATTTCCTAAAGCCAGACATGAAAGGGGTGAAAAAGGAGGAGGAATCCAGAAAGGGTGATAGTCAATTGAGAACTAGATGATCTTGTAGTTTTGCCAAGATTGGGAGTAGGGAGATGGGCCGATAGTTGCCTGGGTTTGAAGCATCCCCCCCTTGGAAAGGGGGATTACTGTGGCATGTTTCCATTCAGAGGGGACTTTGGCAAGGGAGAAGGATAGGTTGAAAAGGGAGGCCAATGGTATGGCTATGGCGGAGGCTGAGAGGTGGAGCATTCTGGAGTCCAGCCCAGTGGGACATTTGCCCCTGTTTGGATAAAGGGTAACCAGCACCTTGTATACCTCATCTGGGGTGACCTGCAGGAAGGAGCAGGAGTGGGCTGATGGGGGAGGTGGTGTGTTGATGGAGGAGAGGTGAGGACAAAAGGGAGGCATGGCTGTTTGTGAAGTGGGAGTTAAACAGCGTGGCCACTGCTGGGGTGGTCAGCTATGGTGAGACCAGCTACCTAGAGGGTAGGAGTGGGTGGCTGAGAAGGAGAGCTGAGAAGTGATTTTACCAGTTTCCAAAAATTGGCTGGGTGATGGAAGGTGGAATTGAATGAGACTTTGAAATAACTGGCTTTTGATTGGCGGAGTTTCCTAGTACTGGCATTGTGTAACGCACGATATTCCTGGAGATCAGCTGGTGAGCTGGAAGACTTAAAATATTTCCAGGCCTTGTCTCTGCTTCAGAGGAGGGCTAGGATTTCCATTGTGATCCAGGGGAGGTGAGTGCCTCTGACCCTAGTGCGCCTGACTGGGGCGTAACTATCCCAGATGACTGTGAACTTGGTCTTAAAGAACACCAGGGCCTCATATATGGTGGTGGATTGACTGATGTGTGACCAGTCAGAATTAGCCAAGTCATTAAGTAAGGAGGTGAGGTCCAGTGATTTGAAGGATCTGGTCATAAGAATTCTGGGTGGGGGAGCTTTTGGGCTGAAGATTTTTCTTACCAAGTAGATCTTGGTAAGAAAATTCCGTGGTGGTCACTAAGGACGTCTGGAAGGAGGCCTGAGACTAGGATCCTATGTGGGTGTGAGGTGAGGGACCAGACAAGAAGAGTGTGGTTCGATAATTTGTGGTTTAATCGGGTGGATTCTGAGATTAGTTGAGCTAGGTTAAGGACAGTCACCTTGTCCCGAAGCTTGGAGTTAACCCCGGTGAGACAGTTTTTGTTAAAGTCACCAAGTATATGGTGCTCTCCTCCTGAGGCCAATGAGTTAAGTGTACCCAGGTAGTCCAGTATCACAGGTGTGTTGGTTTCAGGAGTGCAATAGGTACCAACAATAAAAATTGGAATTGAGTGGGGGAGGGAGAGTTTTATCATTATAGCGTTGATGGACTCCGAAGGTGAGGATAGGGCTATGGGGAAAACTGGATGGTGGAGGCAATGTATATGGCTATGTCACACCCTCTTTTACCCAACCGATCACGTCAGATGAGTTAGTAACCAGGTATAGAGAATTCGGTGTCCAGGTTGTGGGGCTTCAGCTAAGTTTCAGAAATAATCAGGATGTCTGGTCTAAAGGACAGGGCGAGGGGTAGAAGCAGGGTTATTTTATGTAGAAGGCTACATATATTTAGACAAACTAGTTTTAAACCCGTGGGGAGTTGGAGTGGTATGGAGGAGTTTGGGGCACGGTGATTAGGTCCGGGTTTGGCTCAATATCACCTGCTAGTAGTAGCAGTAGCGTGAACAAGAATTTGGTATTATGTGCAAACTGGTGTAGCTTTCTGGTGGTTACATTAGGCTTGGTGATAGTAGTTGCTGGCCTACAAGCGTGGGGCAGTAGGGCTAGGTGACTAGTTTGGAAGCTGGGTGGGAGAACAACTGTGCTGAGTGATTGTGTGTGTAAGTGGCATCCAGGGTGAGTGTCAGCTTTGGTAGCGCCAGTATTAATGTATATTGGCAACCTGATACAAGATGCCTGACAGTCCACCGAATCAGGGTAGGTAGCCGGCGGGAGAGACACCCTGGGGATGAGGGTAAATATAGTAGTTAGGTACAATGGAACATAGTGGAAAGGCAGTTGTGTGAGATTTAGAAATTTTTTTTTGTTGTTGTATTGTTGTTAATGTGGTGGCCACTAGTGGTTGAAAGGTATAACCTGCAGATGGGGAACTAGGCTGATGGGTGGGGGTGGGGGTGGTGGGGTAGCTGACGCAAAGCGTCAGCGGGGTTTACCTCTCAGCTGAGCTGCCGATGGCCGGGTGAAAGCCGTACCTGCTTGCTGCGTGACGGTGGGAAGGCAGCTGTCCAGTTCGGGGGAGGGCTTCTTGGGACCCTAGCAACCTCCTGCACTGCTGAGGACAGCTGGGGAGGAAGAGGGAACAGGATTTAAAAGGGCAAAAACCAAGGCAGGGGCTAAGCTGTACTGCAGCACTAATTAAATGCTTAACCAACTGTGTCTAGACTCAAAACTTAAATTCAGTAAAACAGCATTTACACAGAGTATAGATCAGGTGCAGCACAGTTAAAAACCCTGCTAACATTTAAGACGCCCTGCTGCAGGCTGAGAAATCCTCCCTTACAGGTTTTTTCTTTTTGTTAGGTTTAAAGGAAAATGGAGTAAAATATTAAAGTGTCTAGTTGTGGGCTGAGACTACTCCGAAATGGTACAGGGAGCAGATTGAAAAAAAACTATCTCCACTTGTCTGCCGACTGAACAAAGGTTCAAATTCAAGTTTGGCGCTCAATCTCTTAGCTCTCAGCTGAGCTGCCGATGGCCAGGTGAAAGCTGCACCTGCTTGCTGCCTGACGGTAGGGGGGCAGCTCTCCGATTTGGGGGAGGGTTTCTTGGGACCCTCGTGACCTCCTGCACTGCTGAGGAGAGCTGCTTGTTGCTGATGGTGGGGGGGGGCAGCTCTCCGGTTTGGGGGAGGGTTTCTTGGGACCCTCACAACCTCCTGCACTGCTTTGGAGAGCTGCTTTTTGTGTGACAGTGGGGGAGCTGCTCTCTGGTTTGGGGGAAGGCTTCTTGGGACCCTCGTGACCTCCTGCACTGGAGGCAACACTCATTTCGATAGATTTTCCAAGTTCTGGGACCTCCTTGCAATTGAGACCAGAACATCCAGGAAAAATCTGTGGCGTTCTGGCACCAAAAGTTATGAGATCTTTGAAAATAGAGAGAGGGCAAAAGAAGAAAAAAATAATTAAATCAATAACATACTTCACAGTAAATTCAGCATAACATCTCTACTCATAAGCAGAATTACTAAAGGGTTACAAATCCCATTTTTCATTTAAACCTGAAGGTTTAATGCTATCCAGCCTGTAAATCCAATATCTCTTTCATTGGAGCAGCAAGTTTGATATTTCAGATTATTTTTAGTTTCAATTGAGCATGTATTTGTAATTGATTTCACTTGTCGAATGTGTATATAAACTGTGTTCTCATGATGAGCTCCACCCCCTGAGGAAGATTATTTTTGAATCAAAGCGCTGGGGAGCTTAGGTTTGTCTTTACCGTGACCGTCTGCCAGGGTTGTGGAATAAAAATCCACTTAATTCAATTTCCTTGGCTGTCATTATTCATTTATGTGGCCCGAATACAGTTTTCTACTAAGGTATATGTTTAAAGTGAAGGGCAGGCCACCCTTTTTGAACTGCACTAGTCAAATTATATGGGGATAGCGAGTCACAGGACCATTTCTTTTCTACTTCAAGAGATAAGATGAACTGCATTGCTAGAGGTGCCGCCAACTCCTCCCTCAGTTCCTAGAATGCAACCCATCCCACCCCATTGCCTTGTCTACCTTAAACCTTCCTAGTTCTTCTTTTACCCTGTCCTCATGGCTAGGTAGCAGACTGTCTTCTGATTGCGCAACACAGATCAGCTGACTATGGAATAATTCTCAACCCACGGTTGTCCTCCAGAGTGAGCACAGAAGAGTGGGATGGGAGGACACTCAGTAGACTGTGCTATTTATTTATTTGCGTTTGTTAACTGGGTGAGTACACTAGGCATAGGAATGCCTATTTTCAGGTACGTCCCGGGAGGATACAAGTCAGATACAGAACAACCAACAGCAATGTGACGCAGCACATATAGGTCATACAATGCAAGGGTAGTCAGGAGAAAAAAACATCACAAACACTTGTAAGACTATATAATAGATGGTCAGGAAAAGTAGGTAATAAAACAAAGATACCAAGATCATTCAGAGGAAATGAGATAAGTGCAACACAGGTTCAGAGATTAGTACCAGTCATTGTTATGAACAGTGAGCAGTAAGTGCCAATTTGCAAGTCAGATAAGCATAGTAGAGAAAAAAGAAAACGAGGGGGGAGGAGGAGGGAAGGGGTAGAGGTGAATAGGGTAGGTTAGAATGTGTACAGGTAAGGTGGGAGTAGAGTAAGGGCAAGCAGAGCGGGGAATAGGTTTATGGTGGATGGAAACAGGAAGCCAGAATGTGTAGGGGCAAGACGAATAGTTGAGGGATAGTATTCCAATATTTAGGGGAAGCATGGGAGAAGGCTTGTGTACCCATTGTGGTCCTACATCTAGGGATGTAAAGAGGGGTCTGATCAACTGAACAGAGACCGTAGGAAGGGGTTTGAGGGTGTAGTAGCAAGGCGAGAGATAGATAGATGAGAGAGAGAGAGAGAGAGAAAGACACATGGAGCAGCTTGCCACTGCATCCAAAAGTCAGCACAGCACAGTAGAAAAGATCAGAGAGTGGAGGGAGCGGAGGGGTCCCACGGTACAGGGCGGGGGCACAGACCATGGTAAAATGCCATTAGAGAGCCGGAGGAGCGGTGGAGGTTTTATGTTGTGTCCTGAGGTCCAGGGCAGCAGACAGCGGGGACACCAGAGGAATGTTATATTCTGGGGACTGAGCTAATGGAAGCGTGGTGCCTGAGGTGTCTCCCAGGGTGCAGTGCACCAGACAGCTGGGGGGGTGGAGGAGCGACGAGGCTATCAGTAGCACTTTGAGAGACAGAGCAATGGAGCATGCTGCCCCAACAAAGGAAGGTCGGCACAGCACAGAGTGACCGAGAAACATGCAAGCAGCTCACCGAGACATGCCTTTGGCATTCTCTGGTCTTGGATCCCACTTTCACCTCAGCACAGAACTGAGCACTGTTGTACCATGAGGTGTCGTGACAAGCAACTCACCGAGACATGTCTCCGGCATTCTGTGGGCCTGACTCCTGCTTGCATCTCGGTGCAGAACTGAGCACTGTTGTACCATGAGGGGTCGCACCAAGCAGCTCTCTGAGACATGTCTTTGGCATTCTTTGGTCCTGGCTCCCACTTGCACCTCGGTGCAGAATGTTGCACTGTTTTACCATGAGGGGTCACACCAAGCAGTTCACTGAGATATGTTCTTGGCATTGTGTGGGCCCGTATACCATTTGCACATCAGCACAGAACTGAACAGTGTTGTACCATGAGCATTTGCACTAGTCATGTTCGCTGCTGAACTGAACACTCTTGTACCATGAGGAGTCACGCTTGGCATGTTACACTTCACTGTCTTAAAAGACCCTTGCCATGTTTCAAATGCATTAATCCATTCGAGAGTGCCTTGCGGGTTGGAGGCACTTAACCTGAGGCCTCACCCCCCTCCCCCATAGGTGTGAATTAATTCTCAAGTAGACCCACACTCTCTCATGGGTTAATACTTACACGTTAACTCAGGAAATTCGAGGGGGGTGAAAACTGATTTATAAAGCACTACACTGATACACTATAAGATGGTGCCACCATAAATAGAAATATTTAGTAAGTCCCAGCGGGGCAAATACATTCACATTGCAAAATCTGTGAGACTCAAAACTGTCCTCTAAAGCACCTGCCTGATAGAAACTCTGGTGGTGTCACTATAGATACTAATATTCAGCATGGCCCAACAGTGAAACAGACCTGTATGTTCAGTCAGGAAGTTTTGGGGCACTCAAAACTATTTTTAAAGCACTGAGCTGAAACATGATATGGTGGTGCCACTATAAATGCAAACATTCAGCAAGGCCCAACAGGGCAAACATCTGTATGTGCACACTAGAACTTTAGGGGACTAAAAATTGTTTTTTAAACCGCTACACTACACCTTCTGGTGGGACCACTACAGAAATAGTTAGTAAAGCATAACAGGGCAATCTTGTGAAATTCAGAACTGTTTTTGTTCTGTGTTTGTTAAAGCACTACACCAAGTAAGTAATAATACCCAACAGGGTGGGTGGTATTGAGCAACATCGGACTTCCCAGGGGCGTAATGAGGCCCAATGCCACAGACAAAGGGCTTTTTAGCCCTTGGAACATCCTATATTGCCCAATACCATCCACTCTGGAGAATATTATTGTGCTTAGAAATTGGCCTGTGTATCAAATTGTAATTAGGAAATTTGAAAAAAATAAATAAATAAATAAATACAATGTAGTGGAAAAGTACATTTATTGTAAAGTAGTCCCTCAGCTGGTATAGTTGCCCACATTTGACTGTAGAGGGGGCTAGTGTTGTACTGTATTACTTTTCTTACTGTGGTCATCATCCCCACAACCCCTCTCTCCCACCATTAGCATTAGTTTCTGCTCCCTTTTAAATGTTAAATTTCCAGTCCTCATGTTTACTGTAATGCAGCTTCTGAGTTGGGTTAGGATAAACAGTGAGCGGGCACTGCACTACTCAGCTGCTCAGGAGGGATGGAACGTGAAGAGCAGCATAGCAAAGGAGTTTGAGCGAGCTGTTAGAAAACAAACTGTAGAGAAACAGGTAGATTCCTGTGCTGTTTAACACTTTCGGTGTGCAATTTTAAACAGGGTAATCAGCATGGCTATGAGTTCAAAAATGAAGGGATTGGGAGAATTGGACTGTGGAATGGTAATGGAAGTTTTTTCAGTTCCTCTCTCAGGATATGGAGACATGCTGCTGGCTTGTGCACTCAACTAGATCGGCCAGCTTTGAGAGAATGAAGGGATGGGAGAAGCAAGTTATCATTGCAACACTTTTATAAGCCTGAAAATGGCTTGTCTTTATATAGTGCATGTTTTGGGGTGATTGAATTACTGGCACTTTGTGTTTTTGAAACATATTTTGGGAAATGTGCTGGAGGGGCCTTGTCTCATTTGGGGGGGGGGGCTGGCATGCTCAGTCATGCACTTAGCAAGCGGAAAAAATGGTGGCTACTTGCTTTTGAAATTTCAGCTGGCACAAGGATACCAGTTTACCTTTGGGCATGGAGATGGCACTTGTTTTTTACTGGGCTCTATTAAAGGAATAATGCCTGACAGGGTGGGTGTTATGCTGGGATAACATCCCACCTCGGGTGGTTGGGCTCGAGGCCACCGTCCGAGGGCATCCAACACCCAAGAAGGGATGTTATCCCAGCATAACACCCACCCTGGAGGGCATTATACCTATTATACAATGGCTCGTTGTTTTATACAGAAAAAAAAGAATTTTAAAGAATTTTATTTAGTGTTTAAAAATATTTTTTTAAGAAAAGATGCAAACAATCAATGTGGTGGTCAAGCATTTCATCAGCAGGGATGTTATGCCAGGATAACATCCCTGCTGTGATGGCCAACTGACCAGTCAGGAGCCAGGATTGTTTCTTGCCATTGTATAATGGAAAATAGATGCCCAGGTTGGAACTGCTTTCAGCCAATCAGAATGGAGAATCCATTCTTGCCATTTTCTAATGCACAATATGTTGGTGCCACTTTAACTAATGCTTAACAGTGGCAAATGCTTGTGCTATTCAAATCAGGAAATGTTGAAGGACTGAAAATGTTTTTTTTAAAACCACTACACTAATGCAGACCATGGTGGGGCCAATGACCATTACTCTGGACTGGCACTGATGTGACCCTATTTGGAATTGTGGTAACACATGTGAAACCATACGTCCATTTGAATCAAAGAGCATAACCTGCCTTTCTTCTCTAAAGATGGCATTATTTTAAGATAACAATAAAATGTGTGCTTTCTATATGCTGTTCAGAAACCCTTAGTCCTGGTGTAACCCTCTCATTGTGGAACTTACCTTTAGGACTCTATGGTACCAGTGCTCACATTGTTGTCAGGCAAGTCCACCTGATTGAATTCCTGCAGTGTGCAGACCAGACCTGGGAAGGAGGAGGCATCTGAATTTATTTTCTGCCTCCTGCACCAGCATCTTCAGTAGCTTCCACTGCACATCAAAGGAGACTGCCTCTCACTGATGGACTCAGAGCATCACTGCTCCTAACAAAGAGGCAATTCCCTGCTGCAAGTCTCGGCCAGACCAAACCAGAAACATAGGTTGGTCATATGCTGGACAAGCAGGGGCTTTTGAGCTAGTGTCCACTGGTGGAACACAGCCATCTTTGTGTACCCTGATCCCCAGTACCACAGCAATTAGAGTCAGGGATTGCATTATCAGTCAGTTAGGCTGCATAACTTGAAAGGGGAGCCACAATGAGCTCTGGAGACACAGAAGAACTGTCTGATCCTGGCCCAAATTTCTGGCCAAATGACTGTGGAGTTACTGATCTGTATTCCTGCCTAGAGTGAATGTCAGCCTATCTAGACCAGTGGTAAGCTGACTTTCCCAGTTAACAGCAGGGGAAATTTCCAAGCTGATTCCATCTGCTGGTGAGTCTGAGTATGACCGCAGAAGGGACTGCAGTGTGAAGCAGTCTGGTGCTTGTGTGCTGCAGAGACATACTGCGTGTCTGTTCTGAGACAGAGTAAGAACTGAGAAGCAGAACTGTTGCTACAGAAAAGGAGGTAATTGCTTGCTAGCCCAGCATTTACTTTAAAGCTGAAGGTTGCAGCTACTGGGAGACAGTTGCTGTGCTACAGACCTACTTATGCTGAATTGTGACCACAACTAGTCTGAGGAAGCCACCTAGCCAGTATCACAATCCGGTGCTGGTAATCGCCCTACATGCAGGGACTGGATGCCAGGATGTGGTGTGGTGGTGGCAGGCTCAGGTTCTCCTAGTCTGAGCTGTTCTGCCAGAGGGAGAAGATCATCTGTTGAATGCAGAGATCAGGAGAGGCCAGACTGGAATTCAGAGAGACAGTTGACTACCAGCTGACACCAGATGCCTACACTATAGAGGAAGGAGAGGGAGTGACACCAGCCAGTGACAGACTCACTGTGAGGTGTAGCATCACCCCTGTGCATTGAGAATTCACTTGTATGGGAAACTGTGAACAAACCCATGGATTGCCCTACAACAGCAATCTGTATTATAGTTGGGAAGCATTTAATGGACTAGGCCAATCAGCCGGGATTTAGCAATATCCATTTATGGGTTTGGGATTAAATCTGAAAAGCCTTGCTTAATTTGTTTAAGTGCGCCACTGCTACCCAACCACTTGCAATGTCTTCAGGCCTTCACCATTCCGTAGCTGGGTACCAAGTGAAGCACAGCGAGCTTCCTTGTAGGACTTAAGGGATATACTCTGGCACCAGTGGGAAGAAAGCAACAGTACTATGCATGTGTGGTTTTGGACCCAGGCTGCTGTTATTTGATTTGAGTCTGGAAGGGCAACAGAACACAGCCCCATGTTAATATTGTTTGTCTGCACCTAGCAGGGTGACTGTGGAGCAGCCCATATGTATGCCTCTACTCTCCCCCTCCCCCCAGTTTAACAAGTGGACATTCATATACTGTTACAATGACCCGGAGTCAAAACAGTGCATAATTATGGTGACTTACACAATCGGTGAACTCTCTGTACCCCCATCCCTGAGGTCCACCCCCCCCAGAGTTGGAATATTTAGTAAGAGAGGGTGTGGGGGACACAGTCCTACGCAAGGGGGGGTGTGGAGGGCACAGCCCCCTCAAACAGAGACTTTGCCAATTGTGTCAATCACTGTAATCTGGTGCTGTTTTGACTGTGCACCATAAAGGTGTTGCTGTTATGCCATGGAACCCTGGGCTGTGCATGTTTTCCTGGTAAAATATGTTTTAACTAGGGATGAGAGGGATTCTAAAATATCTGACCCCTAAGACTACCCGCAGGTACCCTAACAGTGCCCTAAAAATACCTGGATGAAAAATGAGTAGTCGAGTTGGGTAGTTGCTACATAGTTCATTCTACTACCTGATTACCCTTCCATGACCTTAACAAAAATCGTGTGATAGACTGTTTTGTTTTGAACTATTAGACTAGTTGTTGGGTTCCCCAAGCCATTATACCCATGGGGGGCATTGCTAAGGCTGGTACGAGAGGCTCAACTGCTCTTAGCAAGCCTGCTGCTGTTTCCAAAAATGATGCCCATGGCGGGCATTGCTGAGGAAGGTATGAGAGGCACAGGCTCTCTTAGTGAGCCTACTGCTATTTTTTTCCCAAAATTATACCTATGGTGGACATTGCTTAGGCAGGTACAAGAGGAGCAGCTGCTCTGATTGAGCCTGCTGTTGTTTTAAAAAAGTATGCCCATAGCGGGCATTGCTGAGGTAGGTATGAGAGGCCCAGCTGCTGTGATTGAGTCTGCTGCTGTTTTAAAAAATTATACCCATGACGGGCATTGCTGAGGTTGGTACAAGAGGTGCACCTGCTGTAATTGTGCCTGCTGCTGCTGTTGTAAAAAAATATACATATGGTGGGCATTGATGAAGTAGGTACAAGAGAGGCAGCTGCTTTGAGTGAGGCTGCTGCTGTTTCCAGAAATTGTACCCATGGTGGGCATCGATGAAACTTACACAATATAAACTGATGACTGACAAAAGAAAACTAAGAGTAGTACTAGTGTGGCACTTGCGGCTGCCATGGTGGCAGTCAGAGCTGTGTGGAATATAAAATTCCACCTGCGGAATGCTTGCAGAATTACCATTCCGATTCTGAGGGATTTTACAGAATTTGCATGATAATTCTGTGAATGTCACCAAATTTTACATTTCTGTTATTTTGCTCTAAGTTTAAAAGTATGCATCCAAATGACACTAAATTTGGTTTGTTATGGCTTACATACGTGTACCACATTTCAAAGTCATAGGTTGAAAGGGGGTGGAGTTATCTGTGGCCAAACATTTAGTCAAAATAAAAGTTTCAGTTATTTTGATCTAATTTTGCAATTTATTTTTCAAATTTCTCCATGGTTGCAGGATTTAGAGAAACATACAACATGGGTATGTGCACGTAGTTTTATCTCCAAAGCTTCAAAGGGGTCTGAGTTATAGGTAACCAAACATTTTCCAAAAATTTAGATTTTATTTTAGTATAATTTGTTAGTGTTCATTTAAATATTATAAAATTGCACGTGTATACAGGATATCACAACATTTGTATAAGTACATAGTTTCAGATTTCTAGCTTCAAATGGGGCTGAGTTATAGCCTGCCAAACAACGTATCCAACTTTAACCAGATTTGAAACATTTAAACTATTATACCACATGGTCATTTCTGACATAGTTCATATTTACAGATTTTAATGGGACTGAATTAAAAGTAGTCGGACTTTCACAAAAGTTTAAAATTATATTTTGCAAGAATGTAAACTGTAAGGCCCAGATATTCAAACTGCGCCAGGCTGTGGCGCAAGCTTGGGTGCAGCTCAACTTGGCTGCGCAGGGGTGTGGCCTGGGCGATATTCAAAGGAGCTGCGCCATGGCTCAGCAACTTTGAATATCTCACCCTGGACACACCCAGTGTGCATGGCGCAGTGGCATTGTGCCAGCGCAAGTGGCCAGAGTGGAGCATGGAGATGTGCTAGCACAAGTGCCATTGCGCCATTCACAGCACCCGCGATATTCAAAAGGTGACATGCAAATGGGGCCAAAATTTATGCAAGGTGCACATGGAGCCATTTGCATGTCATTATGGCCCCATTTGCATGCAGGGTGCGCCAATTCCCAATGACTTGTGCCTGGTGCCCTGCCAGGCAGCAGCCGTCAGGACTGACGCCCCCTGCAGCCTGATCGTGGGCATCTGTCCAAAAATAGAATAATCCTATATCCGTGGTGGTCCAGTGGACCGTGATGTGCCCGATCGTGGGCATCTGTATCAAGTAAACCCTGTCCAATATCCCTGGTGGTCCAGTGGACCACACTCTGCCTGATCGCGGGCATCTGTTTTAATAACCCCCCCCAGCCAATATCCCTGGTGGTCCAGTGGACTGCACTCTGCCCAATCGCAGACATCTGTTTTGATAAAAAAAAAAAAAAAAAACGGCCAATATCCCTGGTGGTCCAGTGGACCACACTCTGCTCAATCGCAGGCATCTGTAAAACAGAAAATGTCCTATTACCCTGGTGGTTTTAGGGTACCTCCCCACCCGCCCACTGGCCCTGCTCCGCTCCCCGGGTCAGCAGGGCGCGGCAGCACCACCCGCCTGCCATGCCCGCCGCCCGCCCGCCGACACCTTGGTAGGGCTGCACGCCCATTGGTTCTACAGCATGAGCTAACGGTGTAGCCCATATCAAGATTGGTACATTCCAGATATGTTTGCGAAGTCATCCACATATCTGAATGTGTAGTACGGTATGGCTGCATGCCCATTGGCCTCATGCTGTGAACCGGTGGGCGCAGCCCTACCGAGTGTCAGTCGGTGGGCGCGGGGCAACAGGCAGGTGGGTGCTATCGCCACCGGCTGACTGGGGAGCGGGGTGGTGGGCTCAGTGGGTGGGTGGGGAAGGTTACCTCAGACCACCAGGATAATACAGGACGCTTTCTGTTTACAGATGCCCGCGATCAGGCAGAGTGTGGTCCACTGGACCACCAGGGATATTACCGCTTTTTATTTAGACAGATGCCCGCGATCACGCAGAGTGCAGTCCACTGGACCACCAGGGATATAGGACGGGGTTTCCTTACTACAGATGCCCACGATCGGGCACATAGCAGTCCACTGGACCACCAGGGATATAAGACGGGGTTTTGTTTTTACAAATGCCCGTGATTGGGCATAGGGGTGCCGCCAGCTGCAGCCGGAACTCGGGTGGCCACTCACAGGTGGCAGCTGCCGTGTTGCACCCTGCAATGCAGCAGCTCACCTGTGGGTTGCCATCAGTTGTTCCATTTTTTGGGGCTTAACTTTATGCTGGTGCAAGTAGGGGTTGCGCATGCATGGCTCTGCACATCCCTGGCTGAATATCGGGCTGTGCAGGTTATGCATGGGTACACCCCCCCCCACCTGTGCCTGCATACATTACTGATGCGCTCCGGCACATCGGAATTTGTGCAGCGCACTTTCCTTTTGAATATCGCGCTGTGGTGCATCAGTGGGTTGCGCATGGTGCAACACTGTTGCGCCATGCTCAACCCTTTTGAATATCTGGGCCTAAATGTGTAAATCCCTGAAACTTCGAAACTAGAGAATGCAATGCCATAACATTTGGTAGGTTCTTAGACCTTTAATGGGGACTGTGTTAATTTTATTAATTGATTGCTGCTCAAAATAGCAAACTAACATCTGTTCTTAAAGTTAAATATAATGAGTCTTTGTGAATATTGTGGAATTTCATGAAAATATAATTAAATTGGAATTTGCTAATTTCACTTAGCCTTATTTGGGGGATTCATATTAAACAATAGAGGTATGAGAGGCAGAATGTGCAGGGGGTCACCAGTTGCAGGAGGTAGATGTATAGTTTCCACAAGAAATGGACAACTGAGCAGGGTAACACACCAGTGGTAGACCCCCCCCCCCAGTTGGAGCAAGGAAGCATGGAGTATCAACAATTCCAAATTGAATACAGGGTATGAAAGGATCACACTGAGTAAACTGATGATCCAGGGAGCCTGACATACGTGCAAATCTGGGACTTAGAGGTACTCAAAAAGATGTAGTGGGGATGATCACATCTGGGGCACAGGGAAGGTGAATTCTGGCTATTCCAACAGGATAGGTTGATAGGAAAAGGAGTAGACTCTTGTTTTAAAGGATTTTGTCACTGTAAAGAACAGAGAGGATATCAGCAACGAAAGACTCTGTGCTGCCAAGCTGGGAGTGGAATATCAGGGCCTTCTCTTTCTGAATAGAACCTAAAAGAGGTGTTCCCTTCTCACGTTCCTGGCGAAACCAAAGATATAGCGCATTATCCCGCTGCTCATCCTTACAGAAGAACATATTCTTTTGCACCTCGGCTCCCACAGCAGTGCCCACTGAGACAGCAAAATCTCTCAGTTTGGTTTTGGCAGCCTTGATATGGCTGATTGTGAATTTTCCTACACCATACTCATCAGTGAGAACAGCTGTCCTTTCTCCATTCTCAAGACACTCGACTATTCTTATTTTCTGCACAACATTCAAAATAACATGCTTCCGTTTAGTCGCCACCTCGAATCAACGTGAATCAGACTGAATCTGAATGTGCATGTCAATGGGGGAGTTAAGTAGCAGCTAATGGGGGTTAAGTGGGGTCAAGTTGAAACAGGTGGAAGCAGGTGAGAAGGCTAAGTTTTTCAATTGGGAGCTTGTTGTAGCTGGCAGGGGTTAATCATTGCACATTAATTGTGTGTGACGATTAATGCGTACTGCATACTATGCGGAAAAACAGAATGTTTGGGGAACAACCCAACTGTCCGCTAGACAGGGAGTCCAGATAAATGGAGGTCAGATAATTGTGGTTGCACTGTAGTGATATTTGCAGCGTGAATGTTAAATTCCACAGAAAGGATTCTGAATGCTTCTTCTACAGTATATGCTACCATAAATATTTGAGAAAATGTTACAAATACTTTTTTTTGGTTTTTCCACTGTAAATTTTAAACTGCTAAACCAATTTATCCAGTTATGCTAGATTCCAGTATTCACATTGGATATGCATGACAAATGTTAAGTCAATGCCTGCAAGAGCAGAGAAGTTACAAACATGCACATTTTTGAAAGTTTTCACAAAATTTAGCAAATATTTACATAGTAGACTTTTGAACCCCTGTAACTTAAAAATATCTAATACAATTCTCTCCATAGTTAGACAATTCTATAACCATTACAAAGAGATTATTATTATTGCTAATTTACACATGTCTAGCACAAAGGTACCCGAGTTATATGCAGATAAAATGTTTCATGAAATTTTCTGCAAAATATAAAATGGCAGATTTTCAGCACATATAATTAAAAGACAATGCATCCTAATGTCATGAAGTTTGGCCCATTGTTAGAACACCTATCACCAAGTAATCAGGTCAAATTTAAGATATCTGGCCCAATAGATGGCTGAGGTATATGCAGATAAAAATGTTCATGAGTTTTACCACAAAAAATAAAATGACAGACTTTGAACATGCATAATTATTGAGACATTCCATCCTAATTTCACGATATGTGGTGCATGATTAGAACTCTGCCCAGAAATTGAGAATGCCAAATGTCAGACCTCTAGCTTAATAGACGGCTGAGTTATGACCAAATTAATACATTTTAAAAATTCCACATTTCAATGAAATTTCATGGAATTTCATGAAATTTCATAGAAATTCCATGAATGCAGAATTTCCTCATTCTGCACAGCTCTAGTGGCAGTGGTGATGGTTCCATTTGTTTCATACACAACCTAGCTATCATATTCAGTATCATTGTTTGCAGGCTGTTGTTCATGTTCAGGGTCAGACTCACATAACTCAGTGTTTGTGACAATTGGGAAATTGCCAGCATTCATTTTGAGAAATGTAAGCTGTTCCACAATTGAAGGACTTATTAGTGTTCTGTGGTCAGTGACTATTCCTCCAGCTGCACTAAATATGTGTTCTGAATTTACGCTTGAAGGTGGACAACTGAGGTACATTATTACAAGATTTGCTAGATCTGACCATATTATTCTCTTTTGTTTCCAATACAATAATGGATCTTCCTTGAGACCACAGCATGGTCTGCAAAGTACTTCAGGATCATTGTGCTGTGTGAGATGGTTACCAGTCTGGCAGATGAACCAGCTGCATTTTCTTTACAGGATAGCAGTCCATGTTGTTGCTGGTGACACAGAAGTGACTCGCCTTTCTGACCCTGAACATGGGATGCCTAAGGAGTAGCTGTAGATGTCCATTCCCTTGCTGATGACACTGCTGACTGTGAAGAATTTAAAGTTGCGCTATTGTCTGTGCCAGAGGCACAATGTGATGATTTGGCAGGGTTTGACTGCTGTACATCAGTTAATGGTGTTTATAGGGCAATGTCACATTTTGTTAGCAGAAGATCTCTCCAATACACAATGTCTTCCCCTACAGGAAGGATGGTTTCTGTGTTCTACTTAAAGCAGAGATCTAGCAATGTAACAAACATATAGGTGTCATTCTTAAACATGACATTTAGTCTCTGATCAGTTAACATTCTGAGACTCAAGTCATCTGTCAGCATAACAGTAGTGGTGTCGTCTTTTGACTGAAAATCTTTCTTTATGTCATCAAGGAAAATATAAAGAAATCTGATTTGATGAAGAATTTGACCCAGAGTTGTACTGTCCAAACTGATGTCACATGTGGCAGCCTCAAATGGCTCCAATAAGGTGATCAAAGATTCCAGCAGAGTCCAGCAGCTGGAACGGAACATGCTGTCTACTTTACCTATTTTTATCTACTAGGTGTAGTCATGTATAGCTTTTTTTCTGTTCAAGAAGCCTTTCTATCATGTAAAATGTTGAATTCCCATGGGTTGGAACTTGGTATGTCCTGATTTAATGTATGCAAGGGTAAGTTGTTTGAACTCTGTAGCCCCTTCAGGATTTTTTGTGCTTTCACAGAGTGGCTGAAATGCCCACATGTTTTCTAACGAGACCTAACAGGTTTTCAACATTTCTGTTTCCATATTAAGAAAATATGGATGAGATGATTTAAACAATATGCAAAACAAGGTATGTGTTGGTAGTTTCCTCTCTAACAGCCTAGACTATGTTGGCACCATTATCTGATACTGTGAATCCTGTAGATAAGGAATTTGGAGTAAGCCATTTTATGTTGTCTTTAGTAGTAATAGTTTATTGATCGACTTGAATAAAGTCATTACAATTCATAATAAACACAATATAAAAACTTGGGGTTAAAAACTTTCATAATACATATACATATCACACAGTTAATAATTTACAATTCTTATATTAATACTTCACTATCTTCTGTTCATATAGTAACATAATTTGTAATGAATTAACACACCTATCAAAACATGCATACTTTGTATCTCATATATCATTTGTTGGTAAAGTTCAAGCAAGAGATAGAACATTTACTTTTTTGTTTTTATATCAGGTTCTGCCAAGATATTACATATATTCTATATGGGAATGGCATACCTTAATATTTTAAGTTAGCCATCTATCTTTATACACTTTTTTATTTTTTATTTATTGAAGATCTAGGAATTACAACCCTTTGAGTCAGAGACTCATTTGCAAAGGCTCCACATCATACATAAATAAGGACAAGTACAGAGTATTACAGAATACAGAATACTGCTCTAATACAGAAATACAGCAATAATACAGAAATACAGCACTAGGTACAGAGGCAAAGAAGGATAAAACATACATAAGGGAACAATGAAGGTGTGTATAGTAGTGGCCTATATTGGAGACACAAACATAACTGCAGAACAGATATTTTTTGATAATTATTAGGGGAGTTTATCTGCAGTCGCAGTGAGAGTTGGACATAATGTGGCTCCACAGCTCAGATTTAAAAGGACCTAACCTGGGGATTAATACGATATAATCAAGGACTGAGTTCATCCAGAGAGGGGCCCTGTAGCCAAAGGACCTTTGGCAAGCATATATCTTTACAAATGGGACATGGAATGTATTAGTGTCAGAACGTCTGGTGGCGCAGGCCTACAGACTCTTTCAGAGGAGCTGGATACAGCCCAGATGGCTAAACTCAACTGGATTTTTTGGGCTAGTGAATAGGTCTGGTAGAAAAGTCACCCTTGAAAGTTTAGCCATGCTGACCATTGGTAGAGGTCGCAGGTGTGCATGCATTTGGTCCAGAAATAATCTTATGTTATTTTTTCACATGTAGCTTCTTCTGTTCAATAATTTTAAGGAAGGATGCCACAGCTTTTAATATATCTATGCAATGAAATTTCAGAAGATGTACCACCAGGAGTTCAAGTTCGAGCTCTAAGGTGTCCAAAATGTTTCCCAGTAATTGTTCTCTAGGTTCATTATAATGTGGACATAGTATTACAAGATATTTAAGATTACCTGTGTCCTTACCTCAGTTGCATAAAGCTTCCCCCTCCTGCCTGTTTTTATTGTATAGATTTAATTTCCAGTTGCTTGTGATACATTCAGATCTATATCTGATTAATAATTTCCTGTGTTCTGAATTAACTATGAGTTCTAGATATACTTCAAACATATAAGATCTTTTATTTCTTGACATCCATCTGCAAACCTTGTATTGTTTGCAAAGGGCCAAATCCTTTTGCAAATAAATATCTCTGATTCTTTCTCTGATATTTGTTTTAATCTGCAGAAATCTCAAATTATCTGGGATATTTCCTAGTAGTCCCAGGGGTCATACAGTATAACCTTCTGTACTGTTAACATGCATGGGAATGTTATATTTTGTTTGGAATGCACTATAGCCTTCTCTAGACATAATCTTGGTAACTGTTTATTACTCATTGTGTACACCTTTATCCAGTAATTTACTTGTCTTTGCCTGATTTGGCATTCTATTGAGAGTTGTCCCAAATCTGCTCATACCATGGTGGATGGGATGCAATTAGGTAAGCCCAATATTTTTTTGTAAATTTTTCTTAAGATTGTTTCCATTTTAATATTATCATTTGATCCCCATATTTCTGCCTCATACAGTAATTGGCTCCTACGTTTGGCATTCATAACTCTTAGAATACCTTTTATCAAACGCCATCCATACTTATAAACAAATTAATTCAGGGTTGGTACAAATCTATGTGCCTTGCTTTCTGCTTCTTTGAAATGCTTATTCCACATTCCACCATGTGATAGTTAGTCCCAGATAGCAGAATTATTTTACCACCTCTGTAGTGTGTTTATTTACTATGTATTTCTATGTTTTCTTGTTAACTCCAAACACCATTACTTTTGTTTTATCGTAATGGAATACTAAGTCTGCTTTGTCACATTCCATAATTAATTTTTCTAACATTCTTTTTATACCTACTGTATATAACTAGTAGAAATTAGTGCCACATCACTGGCAAAAGCCAGATATGGGCATAGTGTGTTTCCTATTTTTGGCACATGATGTTCTGGTGCATATGTGTTGTTCAATACAGTTTGGAAATATTGGTTAAATAACATAGGTGAAAGTGTGCAGCCCTGTTTGACCCCTACATTTGATTCAAACCATTTTGTTAAGTGGCCGTTATTGGAGTATCTAACACTAGTATAATTATTCTGGTAAAATGTTTAATAATACCCAATATGGATTTATCCAATCCTAAACCCTCCAGTCTTTCCCAAAGTTTGAACCAATTTACTCAGTCAAAAACTGTTTTCAAGTTGATGAATATACAGTATAATTTTTGTTTCTTTACCTTGTTATACTCAAATATTAAATGTGTTATTGTAAAGTATTGGTCCATTGTAGACTGTACAGTTTTGAAACCCTGCCTGGGACATGTCTATAACTTCTTTTTCTTCCACCCATGAAGTTAATCTATTATTAATTATTCTTGTAAACAGTTTTTCAGTACAATCTATGAGACTAATTGGTCTATACCATTCTGGTTTGCTCTTGTCACCTTCTTAGAATAATGGTACTATAATATTAATCTTCCAGCTTTCTGGAACGGTTTTCTGTTTCCAAATCATATTGAACAAGGTTACCAGAAAGGGAATCCATTGGGAAACTGCACAGCAAATAACATCATGAAGAACCCCATAAGGAATGGGAGCCTTGTGTTTTTTGAAAGAGCTTAACACTTTCAATTTCTTCTGATATGATAGGACTAAATGTCAAAGAAGTATCTGGTACATCCAGTTTGTTTTCCCTCAGTTTATCTTGGTATTCTTGGTCATTTGGGAAAAATAGATTTTCGAAATATTGTACCCACACCTCAGGTTCTATAT
Organism: Neoceratodus forsteri; assembly: GCA_016271365.2. Lineage (NCBI taxonomy): Eukaryota > Metazoa > Chordata > Ceratodontiformes > Ceratodontidae > Neoceratodus > Neoceratodus forsteri. The sequence continues at coordinate 156,172,204 of CM057458.1, read as the reverse complement.
GTATGTTCATTTCAAGGCCCTACATGGACTTGGTCTGGACTACTTGAAAGAACTTCAGATTCCTTACACCCCTATGTGACAACTCTGCTCGGCTGAAGAGGGGTTGCTGGAGATCCTGAGGGTTAGATTGAAGTCACCTGGGGCTCAGGCTTTTATGTTCGCTGCCCCATCCCTCTGGAATTCTCTACCTCATCAGCTACGGGAGTGCAGGACTGTGTGGAGTTTTAAGGAGGCAATGAGGACCTTTCTATGGGAAAAAGCATTTCCTGATTTTCTGTGATTTTATGCTTATTTATTGTTTAACTTAACTGAGTCTGTTTGTATTTATGAAGCGCTTTGATATTCTGAAAGGTGCTATATTAAATAAAATTATTATTATTTCTTCCCTACAGTTTTTTGTCCCCTTATTAACTATATTCCAAAATTGGTTAACATTTTTTGAACTTACAGCTTCTTTGAGTTCTGTCCATAATTGAATCTGGTACCTGTTTTTGTTGCTTTTTAACACCAACTTCTATTCTTTCCTTAACTTATTCTTTCCTCCCTCCTCACTTCCTCTCCTTCTGCCTCCTACTCCCTTCATGTCTTTGACCCACACTGTTTTGCCTTCCCCAATAAAATCTTCTGCATGTCAAGCTGCTTTCTTCTTGCACTTCTCCAAACATCCAGGCTCTCTTCCCCATACCATTCATACTGCTCCTTCCTTCCATTTACTCAAATCTCTCCTCGGTGAATTTACTACTCATTCCTGCAGTTGCCTTGCTCCTGATCCTGGGCTCAGGCTGTAACCTGCTGTCCCCAATTCTACACTCCCACTCTGCTCCTCCTCATGCCCTATTATAACAGCCTGAGATAGCCTTTTCCACCAAGAGAATAGGGACAGCCTATTAGTTTCATTGTAGACATAAATTTAGTAGTTAAGGATGCAGGTTCAAAACCCAGAATAGGTAGGAACTGCCAGAGATACATGGGCAGGCCATGCAATAATAAAAAGACTAGACTTAGCCTACATAATTATAATATAATAAGAATTACTTTCCAAACCTGCCTACTAGCAAAAAAGTCATTGATGGGACTCATGCTCCCTGGGATTCAGTCTCTTTTAAGCCCAGCCAACCACCCCCGTTACACAAGAAACTCTGACAACTATTCTCTGTCTGTTCCCCGCTGTCGCACTGCCCAAGGCCAGCAGTCTTTTGCAGGTAGAGCCCCTAAGATGTTTATCTCCCTGGGCAGCGAACTCACCAACTTAGGCACCCTCTGCTCATTCAAACACAAGCTACATCAAATGCTTGTGTCCAGAGCAACCTGTGACTGTTTCTCCTAACTTCCCTGGTAGTCGCTTCTGTTCTTCACACCTCTCTACTATCACCACCTCTGCCTGCCACCAACTTTCCCCGTCCCCATATCTACCCCTGCCTCTCTCCCTAGCCCTGGCCCACCACCTTCCTCTCTTACCCTCCTTCAACTCCCTTCCTCTCTCCCTTTTCTAATCTGCTCACTCCACCCATTGTTGCACTTGTTCCCCGATCCTTGCCTCCCACCCACCCACCTCTCCTTCTACCCACTCCCTCCCAGTTACCCCTCTACACCCATTCTCTCTTCCACTTTCCTACGCTACCTGGCACAACTGGCAGCAACTCAGTTTTTCCACTCTACCTTTCCCTTTGACAATGCCCTTCTGGCAGCTTTAATTCATGTAACTATTGTTTGTTGTGACTCATCATTCTTAAATGTGTGCTTGGTTGTGTTGTTCTAATTGTTATTTATATTACCTGTAGCTTTTAGACCATGTATACCCTGTACTGAATTTTGTATTCAAACTGCTTGCCTGCTAATCTCACACAAACTGTACTTCTATTCTTTGCATACTGACGTGGAACATTTGAAAAAGAGCCATTGGCTCAAAGGTATTTATCTGAAATTCTAATAAATAAATAAAATAAATAAATAAGAATTAGCAGTTCAGAGTGAGTGAGATTATAACATATGCTTTGAGCATATTATTAATTAATGATAGTGGGATGCAGTGCAGGGGACAAGAGGGAAGGACTCCTGGCTTGCTGTTTCTCACACATATGCATTTTTTTTATACAAAAAGTAGTGCTTGGCTTTGTTTTTGTGAAAACTTATAATATTTTAATAGTAAAATAGAGAACTGATATGCTGATGGCCAGAGGGCTAGTAAATGGATCACCCTGGCTAGTGACACAAGCACTGGACAGCCAGTGTATAACTGGATGCCTGAGTTACCTGTAATGATTTATTAGTAATTGTATTTTTTATTTAGTAGACAACCACTCCTGAAAAAAAATACTGCTGCTCTGAGGAGAAATAATTGTATGGAGAGTGGCAACTGTGGGTGCTACTGGCACCAAAAAACTGAGTGAGAGACCAAGTGTCAGTCCCACAGCAGAGAGCAGTGCATTCAGCAAAGAATCCCAGGCTTGCCTCGGGCAGCCTCCTCACTCTGCAGCTGTATGGAGAGGAGACACAATTCAACCTAGGCACACACTCACACATGAAGAAAGAGGCATCTTTATGATAAAAATGCTTAGTTCCTTTATTGAAAATTCTTCAGCAGCACCAACACCTCTGCCACACCAAACAGGAAGGCTCAACGTTTCGTGCAGGTGCACTGCGCTTTGTCAAGAGATAGATAACACTAAAACAGACATTACTTAAATTGTGAAAACACAATATAAAGCAGGTGTATGCCATAAATGGGTACTAATGGACATTCAAAGGTGATCAGCCTGTGTAATGATACCAATAGCAAATTACGTCTCCACAAAGTATACAAAATATGTAAATAATTTCAATAGAAATTTTACATTGTCTTTTCACTATTTAAGTAATGTGTGTTTTAGTTTTACCTATCTCTTATCAAAGTGCAGTGCACCTGTATATGAAACATTGAGACCTTCCTGCTTGGTGTGGCAGAGGTGTTGGTGCTGCTGAAGAATTTTAAATAAAAGAACTAAGCATTTTTATTCTAAAGATGCCTCTTTCTTCATGCGTGAGTGTGTGCCTAGGTTAAATTTTGTCTCCTGTCTTGTACATTTTACCAGTGAGCACCACTTACTGAGAGCAGTTCTGGTCCTTGTGGTTTGAGTTGTATCATTTGAGCTACTCACCAGTAAAACACACTGGATCACTGAACACAGGATCTGGACTACAGCATGTCTGCACCAATGCCTCCTATTCATTTGGTGGATACACCAAATGTGGTGAACCCTCCCAGTTCTACCCACCGATACAGATCTGGACACTATGGACACTTTATTGCTCAGACCTGTGCTGCATTTTACAGTCAGTGTCAGTAGCGGTAATAACCAGGATAGTGCTACTAACACAGAGGAGATGGTATCAGTTTTTAACATCTCTACAGCCTTTGCAGAGTATCATAAAATAGCCCTGAAAATCGAAGAATTGTATGGCCACAAACAACTATGGAACAATACCCTGCTGTTAAAAGGGTTCCTAGATGACTGAGTATCTTAAAGTTTCCTTCATTTGGCAATGATAAAAAGCGATTTTATGAACCTTGGCTTGATGAGATCAACTAGTCTACATTACGGCTGATCCAATTGATTGTTAAAGAATTAATTGAGGAACAGAAGGAGTTAATTGAAGTCTTAAAAAATAAAGATGAAGCCTTTAATGAATTCTGAGATTTACCTGAATATGGGACACTGAAACAAGATCTCGATAAGGTAATTGAAAAACTTGATACAAAATTAATGGTACAAAAAGAAAAATAGTTTAAACAAGATGAAAGAGACTATATCAATAATTGGATTTTCAATTGATAAATCAGCCAAAGTTGATTGTTAAAAAGAATTGTGCCAGTTTGGAACAATTAACAACAGGGAGTGAATCGGATGCAACATCATCGTTTTTTCTCAAGGACAGCTTGGACAAGGGCATAGACCCCCAAAAGGCTGCAATACAAGTACTTCCACCTCTGAGATGCAGCCCCAGAGTAGCATTCCAGGACATATAAAATGTAAACAGATCAGAAGAGGCAGGAGAAATAAACCATCAAAGATATTTATAGACATACCAGAGTCGAGGATGGGGATGGAGCCAGAGGGGACATTGAGGGCAACATTACCCATGGAGATGAGGGAGGAGAGAACGTTACTAGATAGGACACTTAATGAAATAAGTGAGTGCAATGTTATCAGTTTGTCTGACCATCAGCTTATGACATCAGAACTATCAGTTCTTAATAAAGGGTTAAAGTTTGTACCTACACATACTTTTAATTCATTTGATATATTTATTGATTTGAATAAGTTTGTATGTAACCTTAATCTAAAGTGTTTTTTCAGTACACAGTTAAATGAATCAGAGGTCACTGATGTTATTGACACAAGTGGGATGGGTTCCAATAACTCTATTAGTTCTACCTCCGATGCCTTACATGCACCAGAGAGTAAGAAATTTAAAGTCAGGTCAAAATTCATGCCACCTCAAAATTCTACTGTTCAAGTTTCTTTAGAGCATGTGAGGCGGATCTTAAGAAACTGGCAGATGAAAGAAATATACCAAATGATGTTAACAGCAGAAAAAGTGTCTCTTCACGCACTTGAAATGAATATGGCCATTACAATTAAACAAGCCAATAAGGGGGGTTAGTGTGGTGGTACTTAACACCACTGACTACACCTCAACAGCAGAATGTCAGTTATCAAATGAAAAATTCTACATGTGTTTGGATAAGGACCCAATTTTGTCTTCAAGAGTGGAAAAGATGCTTTTTGCTAAATGCTTTTTTAGGGATCCATGACTGGTCGTCAACAAAATATTTGTCGAATGACCAGACAGCGAAACCGGCAGGTTGACCGCATTTTGCAGTCGGCTGCCAGTTTTGGAGGAAAACAAGTGTTTTCTTTAGGGGGCTTCACCCCGCAAACCCACACACAGGGGGCTGTGCCCCCTGCACCCCCTCACTTAGGATTCCAACTCTGAGTCACAGATGATTTGGGGGGCTGCAGGACCCCTGACAGACAGTGCCGGGTTGTAGGGGGTTCCCTACAGTGATATGGCACTGTAGTTGCTGTAGCTGACCCCGCTGTCGACATGTTGCTGTCAGGTGCGTATACCCTTTTGTAGATGGTATAATTGATAAAGATACCCTTGACTTTCTTACTGTTGAGAGCCCAGTACGTCTATCAATTTATCTTTTACCGAAGACACATAAAAGTCTGACCAAACCATCAGATCGTCCAATTGTGGCTGGGATTGGCTCAGTGAACGAGCAACTTGGCCAATAATCGGACCATTACATTAAAGCTTTTGTCCCTCTATTAAGATCTTATGTTAAGGACACAAAATATGCCATCAGCATTGTTAATGACCTCCACGTGGAGGAAACAGACCTCTTGGTCACACTCGATGTGGAGGCATTGTACACTAATATTCCACATGATGGCGGCTTGCAAGCCCTGCAGTACTGTTTGGAAAAAGAGAGATGTTAAAGATCCTCCAACTGAGTTTCTTTTTTTTGTGTGTTATCTGTCTTTCCCCCTACATGCTCAGGGCACATCTACTCCTTCAGGCCACCAAGGACACCCACACCCCTCTGATTCCCCCCCGAGGCTCCTTACCTCACAGAGCAGCCATCTAGAGTAACCCAACGTATCCCTTTGCTGGACGGGTCCCTCTCTTCCAAGGGGGAAAGCACCGAGGAGGGCAGCTGGCACACTCACAGTTGGCCCCATGCTGCTGAGGCGGACATGGCTCACTGGAGATCTGGAGGAAATGCGGTCAGTCTGGCAGCCATCATCCAGCTGAGCCTAGAGTGATTTTTCCGGTTTTCTGGTCCCACAGTTATTGACATCCTCTTGCAGTGCTCCCAGTCTCCACTTGGGGCCGCTGCAGAGTGACGCATGCCTAGTACCCACCCCAGGAGAGGAGAGCAGTCCTACGGACGCTTAGTCCTCATCCTCCCCTGCCGACCCACAGAAACCCGAGTCCGTTTCTGAACTCGGGTTGCCGGCATGGTGTGAGGTGTGGCTTCCAGGGCCTCAACCTTCTGCACCACCGGGCTGGCCCCAACTGAGTTTCTAGTGAATCTGGCCTGCTTTGTCTTGAAGTTTAATGTATTCGTATATCAAGGGCAATATTACCTTCAAACTAATGGCACTGCGATGGGGGCATCATTTGCCTCCGATTTCACTAATCTGTATATGGGTATGTAGGAAGAGAGGCATCTGTATGATTCAGAAAAAAATCATTTTTTTTGAATTTATAGCTATTTACAAGCACTATATTGACAATTGTTTTTAATTTGGCAGGGTACTGAAGTGGAGCTCAATTCATTTGTTCAGTATCTCGAGAATACCAACACTTGTTTCAAATTCACTATGAGTGCAGAACTTCTAGGAAAACAAACTGAACTTACAAGCTCAAATGGGCAGACTGGGTGGGCCATAGGCTCTTATCTGCCGACACTGTCTATGTATCTATGTACCTATATAACCAAGAAGGATTTCCTTTTTGGATATTTGTATATCCAAGGACAATAACTATGGACTGGCCACATCACTTTACCGTAAACCTATGGATAAAAATACTGTGCTCCTCACAAATTCATGTCACCCAAGACATATGGTAAAATCTATACCAAAAAGTCAATTTATACGAGCAGGTCGTAATTGTGGTGATGTGAACAGTTATGAGTACTGGGCAGGGGATTTAGAAAGCAGATTCTTAGAACAAGGTTACAATAAAAATGATGTTCAGCAAGCTAGGACTCAGGTATCTGAAATTCCAAGGGAAGTACTGTTATAAGACAGGGTTTTTGTTCACAGCAAATGCAGAAACTCAGTTTTGCTACCACCTGCAGTGTTGAGTCAGGCAAAATAGAGCAGATCATATGCAAGAACTGGACAATTTTACAAACTGAGGGCACATTGAGAAGTATGTTGAAAATTTTCCACGCATGGTATACAGACGTGCTGACAATTTGGACCACAGACTAACACACAGTTATCAGCCTAAGAGTAATCCACATTCTTTAATGACTGTTAGGGATTTTGTTTCTCCTGTCTCTTCATTTCCTGCATCCCCGGCCCACGACTTCCTGATGTGGCTTTTGAGGTTTGTGCTGAAGCACAAAATAAGAGTGTAAGGCCAGGTCATACTGTCCAGGTAGAAAAGGATTTAATTTTCCCTGTTCTCTCTGTATCCCCACCCCCACAACCTTTTGATGTAGCTCCCCACCTTCAAGATCTTTGGATGCAGCATTTGATGTATATGCAGATACACAAAATAAGATTGCACCGACATGTTGCATTGGTCAAGTTTAAAACACTGGCAGAGGGACTGATCGGTTACCTGCACTCCCGCATGGCTGTTTTAAATGCCAATGGTGCAAGTGTTGTACCAATGTGAATGCCACAAAAAATTTCTTAAACCCAGTAGATGGTAAGATGTTGGCTATTAATGCATTTATCAGCTGTGATACCACTCACATTATTAATTTAATGTCCTGTAAATGTGGTGCATATTATGTTGGGTGAACAAAAAGAAAATTTAAAGAGAGGGTGAGGGAGCACATACGTGCAGTGAATAATAAGAACTTGGATTATGTCACAGCACACCACATTTTTTATGCACGTGATAAAGCATTACATGAATGGCAGTTCACAGGTATTGAAAAGGTTAAAGTAGGTCCAGGAAGGTGGGGACCTGAATAATAAACTAGCATGCAGGGAAAACTTTTGGATATACAAGCTATGGGCAAGTTGTTATCCTGGCTTGAATGACAAGGTGGAACTGCCCCCACATTTATAAATGTTGTGGCACTTTATATAAATCTGCAAACTGACATTGTGTGCAATTAGATTTGATACTATGTTTACATCAAAAATAATTGTATCTACATATTTTATATATGTTGTAGAGATGTAATTTGCTATTGGTATCATTACACAGGCTGATCAATTTTGAGCGTCCATTAGTATCCATTTATGGGTACACCTGTTTTATATTGTGTTTTCACAATTTAGGTAATGTGTGTTTTAGTGTTATCTATCTCTGACAAAGCGCAGTGCACCTGCACGGAACGTTGAGCTTCCTGTTTGGTGTGGCGGAGGTGTTGGTGCTGCTGAAGAATTTTCAACAAAAGAACCAAGAATTTTTATCCTAAAGATGCCTCTTTCTTCATGTGTGATTGTGTGCCTAGGTTGAATTTTGTCTCCTGTCCTATACTTTTACCAGTGAACACCACTAACCGAGAGCAGCTCTGGTCCTTGTGGTTTGAGCCATATGGGAAGTAGGCTTCAGCCTAGTAGATGTGCAATGCTTCACAAAGCATCAAGAGGTAGCAGCACAATGCACTCCTCTCATGGCAGGATCAACCAGAAAACAAATTCCCTCACATGTAGTTGGCACAGTGAAAAGTGCCAGGGAATGTGAATATTAGGGACTGGCTCTAAGAGATAAATAAAATAGAAGATAAAGATCACAGTGTGAGGAATTGGAACTCACGGAGTCTCCACAGTAGAAAATGCACCCATCAGAGTAGTGTTCTACACATGGGAAAACTAGTATGAGCTGGTTAGAATTTAAATAAGGGAGTTGCTAACCTTTAAAGGGAGAGTGGTCCTTGGTGAAGCTAAATCCATGCAGGCAGTTACACTAGAGAAGGAGCTTAAAGGTTACATGCAAAGAAGTGTCCTAGCCCTCTCCCATCCCCACATACCTTATAATGTTGCTGTGGGAGTCAGGCGCTGCTAGGATCATAATTTTTAAAGTAATCTTTACATTGTAAAAAGCTGCCAAAACTGCACAGAACATGGAAGCGCCGCATGGGTCCTAATTCAGCGGACGCAAGTTGTTAAGGGTATTCCACCCTTTCTGTGATGTTGATAGCACCATTGCTCCTATTGTAGCAGCAGTGGTGATGGTTTAATATGTTTATTGTATTGTCTCCATGGGGGTCTTAATACCTGAAATATTACTTATGGTAACAACTTGTCCAGCTGTTGCCTTGAGTAATATTTCAGGTGTCCCTAACACCTCCTCCGGGAGGTGGTTCCAAGTATCCAACACTCTCTAAAGAAATACTTTCTTACATTTCCCCCGAGTCTGCTCCCTTCCAGCTTCATAGCATGGCCCCTAGTTCTTGAACAGTTCTTGAGTCTCCCTATCCTGTGGGGTACCGCAGGGTTCTATCTTAGCGCCCATGTTGTTTGCGGTGTATATGCTGCCGTTAGGAGCGATTATTAGATGATACGGTCTGGGTTTTCACTGCTATGCGGATGATACCCAGCTGTATATGTCTTTGTGCCCGCCAGGATGCTGCCTTGTCGGTATTTAATAACTGCCTTGCAGAAATTCAAGACTGGATGAATGGGAGTTGGCTGAGGTTAAACCCGGAGAAAACTGAGGTGTTGGTTGTGGACAAAGGCCGATGTGAGGCGGGTTTGCCGGATGGATCACCCTCAGGATTATGGCTTGGAGGTGTTCAGTTGGCAACCTCAGATCAGGTGCGCAATCTTGGCGTAATAATTGATGACTGTCTGACGCTTAAATCTCAGGTGTCAGCGGTGGTCAAAACTTCCTTTTTCCATCTGAGGAATATTGCCAGGGTGAAGCACCTGGTTCCTCCAGAGGACCTTCCAGCGTTGATCCACGCCCGTTACCTCCCGTCTTGACTACTGTAACTCCTATACCTGGGGCTATCGAGGTTGAACCCGCGTCTGCAGCTAGTGCAGAATGTGCAGCCAGGCTGTTGACTGGATCTTCTAGATCCAGCCATATAATGCCTGTGCTTCACGGACTGCACTGGCTGCCAGTGGCTTGCCAATCACCTTCAAGGTCGGGTTGCTGACCTACAAAGCCCTACATGACCTGGGACCTACCTACCTGAAAGAACTCCTTTGCCCTCACTGTCCCTTCCACCCCCCGATCCACTGGCGAGGATTGCTAGAGATTCCTAGGGTCCGTTTAGAAGATCAGGTGCTAGATTATTTAGTTTTATGGCACCAACCCTATGGAATTCTCTACCTCGTCAGGTGCGAAATTGCCCGACCATCCTTAGTTTTAAAGAACCTTTGAAGACCCACCTTTTTAGCATAGCTTTTAATGATTTATTTTAGTTTTAATTTTATTGTATTTATTGTTCAAAATGTACAGGCGCTTTGGTTTTAAGAAAAGTGCCTTTTAAAAATAAAGCTGAATTGAATTGAAACATCTATTGCTCTGAAAAAGGCTTTCTTCTTGAACCTTATCTATACCTATGATGTATTTGAAAGTCTAAATCATATCCTCTCACTGTCCTTTCCCTCAGGGGGTACATACTTAGGCTCTTCATTTTTCCTCATAGGGCTTTTGATGCAGACCCTCACCATTTAAGTTGCTCTCTTCTGGACTACCTTTACTCTAAGTCCTTCCTGAGATGTGGCCTCCAGAACTGGACACAGTACTCTAGGTGACGTCTCACCAGTGATCTATACAGTGGCATCACCATCTCCATCTTTTTGCTGGTGATATCCCTCCCTATGTACCCCTGTGTCCCATTGGCTCTCCCCATTGCCTTATCACACTGTTTGGCCACCTTTAGGTCATCAGATATGATTACATCTGGGTCTCTTATATGGTCCCCTTTCTATTTTGTGGTCACCAGTATCACTCCCCCATTTTATACTCCACCCCTTTGCTTCTGCACCTCCAGTGCATGATTTTGCACTTTTTAGCACTGAAATTCAGTTGCCACACTCTTGATCACTCCTCTAGTTATCCTAGATCCTCCTTCATTCTTTCCCCCAACCCCCAGAGTGTCTACCATATTACAGACCTTAGTGTTGTCTACAAAAATACATTGCTTCTCATTTAGTCACTCTTCAATGTCGCAGATAAAGACATTAAAGAGGACTGGTCCCAGTATGTATCCTTGTGGCACTCTGCTGGTCACCCTCCCTTCCTCAGAGTTAACTCTGTATACCACTACCCTCTGTCTCCTATCCCTCAACCAATTTTTTACCCAATTTACCACCTTTGACTCACCCCTAGGCTCTTCAGCTTATTTATGAGTCTGCTATGATGAACAGTGTCATAGGCCTTATTGAAATCTAGGTAGGCTCCATCCACTGCTCCATCGTAATCTATCAAATTTGTTTGACATGACCTCCTCTTTGTGAATCCATGCAGCTTTGGATCTTGAACGCTGCTGGATTCAAGATATTCCACAATCCTTTCCTTCAGTAGTGATTCCATTAATTTCCCCACCACTGAGGTCAGGTTGACTGTTCTGTAATTTCCAGTTTCCTCTTTACTACCACTTTTGTGAAATGGGACTACATTTGCCCTCCTCCAGTCCTCCATGACCACCCCCATTTCCAGTGAGTGGTTGAACAGGACTGTCAGAAACGCAGCCATCACTTCTCTGAGCTCCCACAATATCCTTGGATGTACCCCGTTTGGTCCCAATGCCTTGTTAACTTTCATATCTGTGAGTTCCTTCAGGACTCTCGCCTATGTAAATGGACTAGTATACACCACTCTACCAACATTGCCCCTGGCTCTTATCAGTGGACCCTCGCCTTCCCCTTCCTCTGTGAACACCGAACAAAAGTAAAGTATCTGTTCAAAATGTCTGTTTTTTCCTGGTCCTTTCCACACACTCCCCCTTACACTTCTTAGCCTTACAATCCCTCCTCTGGTCTTTCTCCTTTTACTTACATGCCTGAAAAAAGTCTTGTCCCCATTCTTTACTGCCTGGGCTATTTTCTCCTCCATTTTCACCTTTGTGATTCTGATTGCTGTCCCTACCTCCCTCTTCTTCTCTTGATACTCCTTCCTATCCTTCTCACTCTGTGTCTCCTTATACCTTCTGAATGCTACCTTTTTTGCCTTAACCTTCATAAATACCTCCTTTGAGAACCATAATGGTCTATTTTTCTTCTTGCTTTTGCTTACTTGCCTGATGCAGAGGTTTATTGCTCTCACCTGTCCCAACTTTTAGTTTTGTTCACTGTTCCTCCACTCCACATAACTTCCAGGACATCCCTGAGGCATTCCTTCATTTTTGTAAAATTGGCCCTGCTGAAGTCCAGGACCTTTGTCTTTGTGTGACTTGCTTCTGTCACAGAACTTATATCGAACCACACCATGCAGTGATCACTGGTTCCCAGGTGACCATGAATCATGACTTCTGCAACACTGTCCCCGTTAGTGAGAACAAGGTCCAGAATTGCTCCTACATGAATGGGCTCCTCCACAAGTTGCCTGAGGAAAGCCCCCTGCATGGAGTCTAGGATGTCCCTGCTTCTGTCTGATGCTATAGTTGGAATGCAACAGTCTACATCTGGAAGGTTGAAATTCCCCACCACCAACACCTCCGCCTTATTTGCCATCTTTTGAATGTCTTCCATCAGAACCTTGTCCATCTCCTCCCCCTGTGCTGGAGGTCTGTAGATCACACCTGTTAAATTAGCAGCTCCCTTCCCTGTCTCTAGGGTATCCCATAGTACCTCCACCCCTCCCTGTGTATCCTAAATCTCAGTTGCTTTTATGATATCCCACTATCCTTCCTGAACAGAGTATAGCCTGGTGTGGCTATGTCCCAGTTATGAAATTCTTTGCACCACGACTTAGTAATGGCGACAATGTCCAGGTCAGTTTCTGCCACAGTGGCCTCTAGGTATGGGATTCTATTTCCCAGATTTCTAGCATCTGCACACATGGCCTTCCAAATTCTGCTACAACCCTACTTTTTAATCCCCACCCCCATTCACTTTAGCCTTCTCTGCATACCCCCTTTGACCTCATTCACATCTCTCTTCATTTCCACCATTTTGATTTTTTGTTATTGGGTATCCTATGGAATTTCCCTCCCTTAGGGTATTCCCTACTGACTACTTCAGCTTGTGGGGAGGGGGAAATTTATGCCTCCCTGCTTCTTTCCTTCCACCACCCCCTCTGCAAGTTTAAATGCTCACTGAGGACTGTGGTTCCCCTCCTGGATGGATGCAGGCCATCATCCCTGAATGAAAGCATAGTGCTAACCATGACAGAAGACTGTGATGTCACAAACAGCAATTGTGAGGTCAGTTAGGGTCATCAAATGCTTTTTCAGTGACATTATTGGAAAGACTCAGTAAATTTATAAAAAGAGAAAAAAACTAGAAAAACACTAAGGTTAAGCATTATTGTTGTAAATGCAATAGTTTTAAATGTTTCTTTTATACTTGAAGTGACCTTATGGCCTCCTTATCTTTAGTCCATTAACGTCTGTGTAAACCAAAGTATTTTATATTTGCATAGCAGGTATCCGTGCTTTGTGATAAATGCGGTATATTCTTCCTCAAAACAGTGGCTACAGTACTTTGAAATTCAGAGTTATTTCCTTGTTTCTTTTTAATCTTTTGTTGTCATGCAAAGGATAAAGAGGCATGTTGGCCTGCTATTATCTCTTTGAATCTAGATAAAAAAAACACATTGTAATTAAAACAGAGATGACTAAGGTCAGTTGCAGGGGCGTAGTTTACTTTTTTGACAGGGGGCGGGCAAAAAGAGATAAAAGTCCTGGTCCTTCCACTAAAGACTAAACCAACAGGTCGGAGGTGCCCCCAGAAACTATCGGGTTTAAGATCCTTCGTGGTGCATTTTGAGGGTCATTTTGAAATGTTCTGGCTGCTTTTAAAGCATTCTTTGACTTGCTGCAAACAACAGATATTACTACCAAGATGATTAACTTCCCTGTGGCTACAGTCGTCACCATGTTGCCCTGTTTGAATAGGTGAGGGGCAAGCATTTTTTTTGTCACAGGCTGAATTTGGTCAAAGATCAGCTTATTTTCTATCACTAACAATACATTTTTTAAACCACAAAGAACACTACAAGACCTAGGGCATTTCCTGAGGAATAATTTAGGCCCACTTGTAAAATTAAGTGCCTAAGGCAATGACAGGCTCAGGCACTCATCAATGTCCGAATACATCAGCAGCTCAGCAGGTCATTAATTCCCCAGGATATACTCTTGACTGAATCTTTTTTCCCTTACAAACTGTTTTCAGTGCAAAAAATTAAGTTACCTATTTAAACACAAGTAAGTGTGCATGTGCGTGTTTAGGCATAAACCACTAAAATTATGCTGCAGCCTTATTTGGAGCACAGGCACTTGAAGGACAATGGATGCAGCTGCTAAGAGCTGCCGCCACCCCCCCCCAACCAGAGGCAGAGAATACCCCAGGGGAGAAAAAAACATACTGGGTGGGCACTAGCTATCTCACTTTATTTTTCAGTCACAATTTACCCAATAGAGCCCAGCTGAGATGCAATAACTAGCTTCCAGTGGGGTCCTGCTTCTACTCCACTGCAGTAGCTGTGTGGATGGGACAGATCACTGTGGGAGAGTATGTGAGTTTTTCAAGGTCACACAGCAAGTTTCTTGCACTAGTGAGGTTTGAACCTGCAATTCCCTGGTCATCATATCCAACCACTAGACCCCACAGAAAATGGTACAGAATTAATCACCTGTAAGGCACCCAACCAGACTGCCTACTGCTACAGGAGCACTCAAAAGGCCTCTGCAGACAGGATGTTGTTCAAAGGGTCAGTGATTGTTCTGCAGCAAACCCTAGTACTACAATATGCTGCAAACTAGAGTGCCCCCCCCCCCGATTATTTTTTCTTACAAAGTTTTAGGTCTATTTTTCTTTTTTTTATTGCAAAAACAATCTTGCCTGTATTTGGTTTTTCAAATTTCTCTGCTGTCTCATGTTCCATGCAAGCAGTGAAGAAGTCAAGGATTTCAGATGGTAGATCCTCTCAAGCAAACAGTTGTTTTTACACTGCCATGTTCCATTTGTCATGTTTCCCTGTGCAATATACTTTACATCTTTTTTGGATCATCGTGATTCTATGCTTTAAATAGAAGCATCATCACTTGTGAAGGGGGTCTACACCCCACTGTCACCTGTACATATAGATTACAGAGTGTAAACCACAGATTACAAGTTAAGTATGTTGCCAGATTACAGGATTCCACTACCAGATAAAATGCCCAAACAAATATCACTTTCATATATCTAAGTTTATAAGTCCAAATAGTTCCACAATCACAAAATATGGACCAGTCACACTCCTCAGTTAGTCCTGTCTGGATCAAGCAGCCTAAGCAAGCAGCCCATAGTACTGTATGTTTATTTCTCCAGCAGCATACTTCCCAATTCCCGAATCCCATTTCAACAGTATAGTGTCCCACTTCTCACCACTCCTTGGTTCCATGACAACTACATCCCTTTATTACGCCACACGATTGGGGTTGGGCACCAGAAAGGGAGGCACTACGTGTGGGGTGAAAGCATTTACAAAGGAGTAAAAGTGTGGTGCTTGGAATAAAATGGCAGAGGGCAGACTTAACTGCTGACTGAATCCGACCCGCCTAAACACTCAGACAACAAGACCACAAAACAATCTACCTTGAGTCGTTCCTTCCACTCACTGTCACCTTCCACTCATTGCCACCTCTTCCAGATTGCTGTATCAAGCTGCTGCAGACCATCGGGCACTTCTGGCCGAACATTAATGCACAGTGCAACACACATGCGGTTCCGACAACCCACATCGCAAATAGAGTCAGACACAGAAAAAACAACCTGAAGCCTCTGTGCTTCTTAACGGCACACTCCAACAACTATTGCCACTTGGGTGTGAGCTTGACCCACTACCATTGGCGGCTTCAATTGGCTAATGAACAGAGGAACAGTGACTGCAGCCAATCAAGGGAAAATTTGGGGCTGGAAATTTTCCTTTGATTGGCTGCAGTCACTATGTTCATAAATCCAGGCAGGAACATTTAAATACTGCAGTACAAAGGGGGGGATGGCAGACTCAGCTGACAAAGCATGTTCTTATTGCGTCATTCCTCCCCCCCCTTCTGAAACTCATTTTGTGAGTCCTGATTCCTGCACCCTACCCAATACAAAAATAATAAAAAATCCAGGGCTCCAAAAGTCCCGCTCCAATTGCTCTGCACATCTGAGGGGGGGCAGCTTGCCCTTCCCTGCTCCCCATAATCTACGCCACTAGTCAGTTGATGTAGTACATTCTTGAATGCAATAGAATCATTTTCTTAGAAGAGGAAGCAGCTGCTCAGACACTGATACAGATCAAAATAGAGGGCAAACATTTACCACCAAGGGAAACATTAAAATCAAAGTAAGGTGAATAGCATGGTCCGTGTAGTGTCATACAAGTTTCTGTTGTAATGAAAAAATAAAAAAGTTACTTTTAATTTATGGCCAAGTATTTTTTTTTTTTTTTTTACAGAAAAGCAGTGGATCAAGAAAGTTGTAATACCAACGTTCTGACGTCAGATACTAATAATACTATCATTCTGATGTCAGAACAATAGTTTTATGACTTTAGATTCCTCAAAAGTTGCACTGCCCTAATGGTTGAAAACCTGCAGCAAAATGAAATATGAGAAAGAGCATATTGGCATATCTAGCATCTATTCAGCAGGACCCCAGTGGACAGAAAGCGCGGTTTGTTTGTTTTTCCCATGGAGCTGGTGGGATGGAGGAACACGAGGGACCACTGCTGTTCTTTCCCCCTACATATAATATGTACACATGTGTCTATGTACAGTATGTACAGGTATGGGTGCATGTATGTATGTATGAAAGTATGCATGTATGTACAGTATATATGTGTGTGCGTGTGTATGTATGCATGTATACTAGGAGTTATACTAGGAAATGCTAGATGTACAGGTATGGGTGCATGTATGTATGTAAGTATGCATGTATGCATATACTGTATATGTGTGTGCGTGTGTATGTATGCATGTATACTAGGAGTTATACTAGGAAATGCTAGATGTACAGGTATGGGTGCATGTATGTACGTGTGTAACTATGCATGTATGTACAGTATATATGTGTGTGCGTGTGTATGTATGCATGTATACTAGGAGTTATACTAGGAAATGCTAGATGTACAGGTATGGGTGCATGTATGTATGTAAGTATGCATGTATGTATATACTGTATATGTGTGTACGTGTGTATGTATGCATGTATACTAGGAGTTATACTAGGAAATGCTAGATGTACAGAAGGCCAAGGCCTGTATAAGTACTTCTCCAGTGAGCTGGAGTTGGTTTACCCAAAGTTCAGTAGAAATTTATCTAGATTTTTTTTGAAAGTGTCAGAATTGTTGGTATCAACTATGTATTTAGGGAGTGAGTTCCAAATCGGTATAATTGTTTGTGTATAGAAAAAGTATCTGTTGTTTCTTTTTGGGTAGGTTATAGCAAGTTGGTATGTGCCCTGAGTATTACGCGTATATGTGTAAGTATGAACATACGTATGTGTGTATGTCTGTGAGTGAAGTGCTAAGGAGCCACCTAACAGACGTCAGAGCAGATATGGGGATGGAGCAAAGGTGGTCCATCATTAGGGAAGGAATACTGGCTGCCACAGAGGAGTGTGTTAGGTTCAGGGAGAAAGAAACACAAAGGCCAAAGCACCCAGTTGGTTCAGTTCTGTGTCCACCAAGGCAGTAAGGGTAAAGAGGTTAGCCTATAGGAAATTCAGGAAAACCAAGAGAGAGAGATGGATAAGGAAAATTACCTAAGGTTGGCTAGTGATGCAAGTAAGGAAGTCTGGCAAGCTAAGGCATAGAAGAAGTTGCAGATAGCTGAAGGAATTAAGTAGGGGGAGAAGACCTTCTTTCGCAATATAAGCAAGAAAAGGAACAAGAAGGATGGGATTGTTAGGCTTAAGAAAGGGGAGGAGTGGGTGGAGGATAACAGAGGAAAAGCAGAGATACTAAATGAATAGCTCTGTTCCATCTTCACCAAGGAGAAGGACAGACCAATGCCTTCAGGAGGGAGAAGAGGAGAAGGGGGGGGACAGAGGTAATGATAGAGGAGGAAAGAGTAAAGAAGGAGCTGCTAGCATTGAAGGTGGACAAATCACCATGCCCAAACAGAGTACATACAAGGGTACTAAGGGAACTGGCTAAGGAGCTGGCAGGGCCACTGGCAGGCCTATTTAATAGGTCACTGGAGTTAGGCATGGTACCACAGGACTGGAGAACAGTGTATGTGGTGCCCCGCCACAAAAGCGGTCTCAAGGATGACCCAAGGAATTACAGACCAGTCTGTCTGACTTCAATTGTGTGCAAGCTCATGGAGACCATATTTAAGGAGAGGTTAGTAGACTATCTAGAGGAGCATGGTCTCCAGGATGTGAGGCTGCATGGGTTCATGAGGGAGGGGAGAGTGTGTAAAATGAATCTGATTGACTTCTTTGACTGGGTCACTAAGACAGTATACAGAGGCCAGGTGGTAGACATCCTCTATCTGGATTTCAAAAAGGCCTTTGACTCTGTGCCCCACAAAAGGTTGATTAGGAATTTGGAGGATCTCAGGGTCAGGGAGAAGATGATGAAATGAGTGGAAAACTGGCTGAGGGACACAACCCAGAGGGTGGTTGTGGGGGAAGAGTTATCTGGCACCAAAGAGGACACCAGTGGGGTCCTGCAGGGCTCAGTGATGTGACCGGTGTTGTTCAATGTCATCATCGATGACACTGGGATAGCATTAAGGGCAAAATGTGCTTATTCGAGGATGACACCAAGCTCTGTGAGAGAGTGGAAGCAGCTGAAGGAATACAGAATGCACAGGATGATCTGGAAAAGCTGGGGAGGTGATCCAGGATCTGGCAGCTTGGCTTTAATGCCAAGAAATGCAAAGTTATTCACATTGGAGCCAAGAATCCCAGGATGGAGTTCTTCCTGGGTGTAGTCCAGATATCTGCATTAGAGGAGGAGAAAGATCTGGGAGTAATGATCACTATTAACCTGAAGCACTCCACGCCATGCAAGAAAGTAGCAGCAAGGGCAAACAAGATGCTGGGATGCATAGCTAGGGGGATCAGCAGTAGGACAGAGGAGGTTATACTGCCCTTGTGCAGTTCACTGGTGAGGCCACATCTAGAGTATGGAGTTTAGCACTGGTGCCCACATCTCAGAAAGGACATTAACCTGCTGGATAAGGTCTACAGCAGGGCTACAAAGATGATAGTGGATCAGCAGGGTAAGGCATATGAGAAGAGGTTGAGAGCACTGAACATGTATTACCTGGAGGATAGGAGAGAGAGGGGGGTCACGATTGAGACTTTTAAGTACTTGAAAAGGATACATAAGGTGGATAAGGAGGGTCTCTTCAAGCTAAGTGGCAACCATAACATGAGGTGGCACAGTCTTAAGGGAAGAGTGGGCATTTAGGAGGGAAGTCAGGAAGCACTTCTTCATGAAGAGGGTGGTGGACACTTGAAATGCACTGCTAGAACAGGTGGTCTTCTTGAAGATGGTGGGCAGCTTCAAGAAAAGCTGGGCTAGGCATAGAGGGATAGTAAGGATCATGAATAGGGAGGATGGAAAGGATGGGAGAAGTGAGGAGGGGGGCAAGGTCAGTAACTTAATCTCCAGGTCCTGCAATATGAGCAGACTAGATAGACCAAACGGCCTTCTTCTGCTGGCTTCTTCGTATGTTCGTATGCTCGTATGCATAGAAGTTGCCACAGACATGGGCACATATTTCAAGATATTTCACGAAATTTCTAAAGAGTTTTTCTCTGCTGCCCCTACTGTTTAAATGGATAAAGCATGAGATTTCTCTATAAATATCACAGAAGGAGCAGGACAGAGCACTGTATCAGTTAAAGCAAAAGGAAGCTGGGAAGGCAGTCAGAACAGCAAAGGCCCAAACCGAGGAAAAGATAGCAAACTCAGTTAAAAAGGGGGATAAAACCTTTTATAGGTACATCAGGGAGCGAATGAAGACCAAGGGATGGATAGTGACGCTTAATAAGGGGGTTGGGTGGGCAGAGGGTGACTGTGACAAGGCAGAGATAGTAAACAAGTATGTTTGCTCAGTATTCACAAATGAAGAAGGGGAGGTACAGTATCTAAACCAAACAATAGAAACACTCTGGATACAGGAGTTGATACCAGTCCATTTACAGAAGAAAGGGTTCTGAAAGAACTCTTAAAACTGAAGGTGGACAAAGCAATGGGGCCTGATGGGATTCATCCCAGAATTCTAAAAGAACTAAGAGTACAGTAGAACTAGTGACACCACTGACTATCCTCTTTAACAAACCATGGGAGGATGGAGTGATACATGAGGACTGGAGGAAGGCAGATGTGATTCCACTTCACAAAAGTTGGAGCAGGGCAGAAGCAGGAAACTACAGACCTGTTAGTTTAACTTCAGTGATAGGGAAAATGATGGAATCACCTCTGAAGGAAAGAATTGTCGAATACCTAGAGGCCAGAGGGGCACAGGGCCCAAGGCAGCATGGATTCACAGCAGGAAGGTCATGTCAGATGAACCTAATAGATTTCTTTGACTGGGTGACCAAAGTAGTAGATTAGGGAGGGTCTGTGGACATGGCCTACCTAGACTTTAGCAAGGCATTTGACACAGTCCCACACAAAAGATTAATATACAAGTTAGCCAGCCTGGGAGTGATGGGTCCCAAGATGGTAGCCTGGGTAAAGAATTGGCTGGAGAACAGCACACAGAGGGTAATAGTAAACGGAGTCAACTCTGAAGAAAGAGGGGTTACTACTGGGGTACCACAGGGTTCAGTATTTGGACCGGTCCTCTTCAATGTCTTTATAAGGGACATTGCAGAGGGACTGGAAGGAAAAGTATGTCTCTTTGCTGATGACATGAAGATCTGCAACAGAGTGAATACACAAGGTGGGGTGGAAAGGATGAGGAGAGACTTGGCAAGGTTGGAGGAATGGTCAAATGTATGGCAGCTTAGATTCAATGCTAAGAAGTGCAAGGTAATGCACCTGGGAAACAAAAACCCAGGGGAAGAGTACACAATGGGGGGTGAGATACTAACAACAGTAAAAATAGAAAGGGACCTGGGGTAGTCATATCAGATGACCTAAAGGTGGGCAAGCAATGTGAGAGGGCAGTAAGGAGGGCTGGGGGGATACTGGGATGCATAGGGAGAGGCATCACCAGTAGAAAACAAGAAATTATCATCCCTCTGTACAGACAGCTGGTGAGACCCCATCAGGAGTATTGCATGCAGTTCTGGAGACCCAGTCTCCACAAAGACATAAATAGGATGGAAGCAATCCAGAGGAGGGCAACTAAAATGGTGCAGTGTCTGCACCAGAAGACGTATGAAAAGAAACTTAAGGAGCTTAATATGTATAGCCTCGAGGAAAGGAGGGAGAGGGGGGACATGATAGAAACTTTCATGTACCTCAAGAGAATCAACAAAGTCCTAGACGGTAGCATCTTTCAGAAAAAGAGGTGTGCAAGAACAAGGGGGTACAATTTGAAGATGGGGGCGGGGCAGCTCAGAGGAAATGTAAGGAAGTATTTTTTTTCACAGAGAGGGTTGTGGATGCATGGAACAGCCTTCCAGAGGAGATTGTGGAGTCAAAAACAGTGGTGGAATTCAAGAATGCATGGGACAGTTGTAAGGCAATTCTAGGGGGTGGGGGTAGGAACAAGTAGGCTGTTGGTTAACTAGGATCTGCAGCTTATCCATTAGGTAGGGAAATGGGCAGACTGGGTGGGCTAAGCGGTCCTTATTTGCCACCAAATTCTGTGTTTCTATGTAGATATTTCAGGAAATATCTGGCCATGTCTTTAGCTGTGACGGTATGTATGTAAGTATGTATGCATGTACAGTATGTATGCATATTTGTATGCAGCTACAAATGTAGGTATGTATAGTATGTAGTTATGTGTACATTCATCTATGTATGCATCCATGTATATCTGTCTCCATCTCACCCATAGTCCTTAGTTTATGTAAGCATTAAGCCACGACAAAGGTTACAAAGACCCAACTATGCATTAATTCCCCATTAGAAGCCACCTTCGGAGTGGCTTAATGCACTTGTAACATGGTTTTGTCATAGTTTAGTGTCTTAGACATGCAGATAATATAATGTTAAGAACTGTTTGCAGACACAGTTTTGTTTGTTTACAAATGTTTACTCTACTTTTTGAAATGTGATGAACTGTTTATTTACATGCAGATTTTGTAAAAAAGAAAAAGGACATATTGAGAGACAACGGCTTGGTTAACATTGTTTTCACTATATTTTACAAATCTGCATGGCTATTATTGTAATACTCCGCTTGGGATGTCTACAATGTGCTGGCATGTGTGTGTTCCACGACTTAGCTACTGAAGTAATTTGCATACTGTTTGACCTTCTGTTTATGTCCTGCCAATTTGTCCAATGTCACATCCTACAATGCTTGCATTTTGTTTTATTCTACCTCTTGTGTCTGGCTGAATATCGTCTATCGCTGTATGCATGTATTTGTTATACTCCGTGCTATACTGGGCACTGTAGTAACTATAATTACTGGTTCAGTGCACCGTGAAAGTCTGAAAGTTATAAGAGGGCAACATTTTTGGCTGCCACATGTCTAGACGTGGGGTGTGCTCTGGAGCTTTACAGAGTTTTCTAAATGCACCTCTCCTGACACCCTGAAGGTAATCTGATCGCTGTGCATTTTATTCGCCAACTTGCTTACACGCTCTGTAATAGTGACATTCTGCTATGATCCGCTTTTGTTTGGTGTGATACTTACAAGCATTTGGGTGGAGGGTGGGTGGACAGACAGGTACTCTGTGATCCGTAGCCTGCCCTTTATTACACACTGCTGTTTTTCTTGTGTGGATTAGAATGGTACATCAGTTTGAGCACGGCATCACTGGTTCAATAATGCCGTGTTGAGGTACTACCAGCTGACTCATTTCAGCCAATCCATTTCATGCTTTCTGTAGGGAAAATGATGGAATCACTTCTGAAAGAAAGAATTGTTGAGTACCTAGAGGCCAGTGGGGTACAGGACCCAAAACAGCTTGGATTTACAGAAGGAAGGTCATGTCAGACGAATCTAATAGATTTCTTTGACTGGGTGACCAAAGTAATAGACCAGGGAGGGGCTGTGGATATGGCCTACCTAGACTTTAGCAAGGCATTTGATACAGTCCACACAAAAGATTAATAATCAAGTTAGCCAGCTTGGAAGTGGGTCCCAGGGTGGTAGCCTGGGTTGCAAACTGGCTGCACAACAGGACACAGAAGGTAATAGTGAGTGGCACACATTCCGAAGAAAGGGGGGTCACTAGTGGAGTACCTCAGGGCTCAGTACTGGGTCCAGTCATCTTTAACATCTTTATAGGTGACATTGCAGAGGGTCTGGAGGGAAAGGTATGCCTCTTTGCAGATGATACAAAGATCTGTAACACAGTTACTCATGGCATGGCTTCATACATGGCAGATCCTGCCAAATCAACCTGGTCGAGTTCTATGACTGGGTAACTAGGCAGCTGGACAGGGGCCATGCAGTGGATGTCCTGTATCTAGACTTCAGTAAGGCATTCGACTCAGTGCCACATGGAAGGATGGGAAGGAAGGAAGTTAGTAGGCACAGGGGTGGGTGCAAAGCTGGTGAGATGGGTAGAAAACTGGCTGCAGGGAAGGCAACAGAGGGTGGTGGTGGGTGGGGAGCTCTCACACCCAAGGGCACTGACGAGCAGTGTTCCACAGGGCTAGGTTTTGGGACCAGTGTTGTTTGAGATATTCATTGCAGACACATCATGGGACATCAAGAGCAAGATCAGTCTGTTTGCTGATGATACCAAGGTAGGCGCAGTGGTGGATGACCTAGGGGGATGGCAGGGGTTGCAGGATGATCTGGCAAAGTTTGAAACCTGGCAACTGGGGTTTAATGCCAAAAAGTGCAAGGTGCTGCATTTTGGGATGAAGAACCCAAGGAGGAGTTACCAGCTAGGGGGAGTGCAGCTAGCCCAGACAGAGGAGGAGAAGGATCTGGGTGTGCTGATTACAGGGTCAATGAACAACTTGGCACAATGTAGGAAGGCAGCTGCAAAGGCCAACAAAATGCTGGGTTGTATTGCAAAGGGTATATCCTCGAGGAGGGAGGAGGTGATTCTGCCACTGTATAGGTCATTAGTTAGACCACACCTGAAGTACTGCGGGCAGTACTGGCATCCGTATCTGAAGAGGGACATTAAATTACTGGAGGGGGTGCAGCGCAAAGTGACAAAGATGATCAAGGGGCTGGGGGAATTATCATACGAGAGGAGGTTGAAGGAGTTGAACATGTACTCACCGGAGGAGAGGAGAGACAGGGTGACATGATTGAAACCTTTAAATACATGAAAGGAATAAACAAGATGGGTACAGAGGGGCTGTTCAAAAGTAAGGGAGGGAGGGCCACCAGGGCCATGATATGAGACTGGAGCAAGGAAGGTTCAGGAAGGAGATGAGGAGACACTTTTTACAGAGAGGTGGTGGCTGGGTGGAATGCATTACCTGCAGAAGTGGTATGCAGTAGAACAGTGGACTGCTTCAAACGGGGATGGGACAGGACAAGGGGGAGGGTTGATGAAGGGGAAGGGAGGGGCAGCTGCAGAATAAGGGGTGCTAGCTGCACATTGGAGCAGACTTGATAGACCTCTAGGCCTTTATCTGCTGGCAAATTTTGTATTTTTTGTATGTTCATAGTTGATACACAAGGGGAGGTAGAAAGGATGAGAAGGGACTTGGCAAGGTTGGAGGAATGGTCAGACATATGGCAACTTAGATTCAATGCAAAGAAGTGCAAAGTAATGCACCTGGGAAACAATAACCCAGGAGAAGAGTACACAATAGCAGAGGAGGTACTAACAACAACAAAAATGGAACGGGACTTGGGGGTAGTCATATCAGATAATCTAAAGGTGGGTAAGCAATGTGAGAAGTCAGTGAGGAGAGCCAGGGGGATACTGGGATGCATAGGAAGGGGCATCACAAGTAGAAAAAAGGAAGTGGTTATCCCTCTGTACAGACAGTTGGTGAGACCCCATCTGGAGTACTGTGTGCAGTTTTGGAGACCTCATCTACGCAAGGACATAGACAGGATGGAAGCAGTCCAGAGGAGGGCAACTAAAATGGTGCAGGGTCTGCATCAGAAATCATATGAAGAGAGACTGAGAGAGCTTAATATGTATACCCTTGATGAAAGGAGGGAGGGGGACATGATAGAAACGTTCAAGTACCTCAAGGGAATCAACAAAGTCCAGGAGGGTAGCATCTTTCAGAAAAAGAGATGTGTAAGAACAAGGGGACACAATTTAAAGATAGAGGGGGGACGGCTCAGGGATAATGTGAGGAAATTTTTCATGGAGAGAGATGGTGGATGCGTGGAACTGCCTTCCTTGGGAGGTTGTTGGGGCTAAAACAGTGGGAGAATTCAAACATGCATGGGACAGACACAAGGCAATTGTAGTGGGGGGTGGCAGGAAGTAGGCTGTTGGTTAATTAGAATCTGCAGCTTATCCAGTAGGTAGGGAAATGGGCAGACTGGGTGGGCCAAGTGGTCCTTGTCTGCCGTCAAAGTCCATGTTTCTGTGTTTCTGTGCTTGTTAGTTTAGCCATGTTACAAGAAAGCATAGTACTCAGTATAACAGCAGACTGTGATGTCTCAAACAGCAATTGTGAGGTCTGTTGGGAACATCAGATTCTTTTTCAAAGACATAATCATAACGACTCAGTAGATTAATAAAAGGAGAAAATAATTAGAAAAACACTAAGGTTAAACATTATTGTTGTAAATACAACAGTGTTGAGCATTTATTTTAGTTCTGTGTAAACCAAGGTATTTTATGTAGAGTAATGCATGGGCTGGAGTGTGTCAAAGACGAGTGACGATTCTCATTGGCACAGTGGGAAGTTAGAGTTGCTGTGCAGCTGTGAGAACAGGCTGACGCTCTTGCTGTCTGAGTGAGCAACTGCCTCACATAATAAGGAACCAGTTATTCTGGGAAATAATAACTGGTTGAGCCCATTAAAAAAATTGCTCACCGGTTATTAAAATTGCATAATATGTATCCTCCTCAAAATTAGTGGTAATGGTTCTTTAGAAGTTCAGAGTTGTTTTCTTTTTTCTAGTTTTAATCTTCTTCAGTGATACAAAAGGTAAAGAGACATGTTGGACTGCTATTCAGCCTTTAATTCCAAGAAAATAAAACACGTTGCTATTAAGACAGAAATGACTGAGGTCAGATGATCTGGTACATTCTTGAATGTGAAAGAATTGTTTTCTTAAAAGAGGAAGCAGCACCTCAGACACTGATGCAGATCCAGGTAGAGGGAAAACATTTACCAGTAGAGGAAACATCAAAACCATAATAAGGAGAATAACATGGTCTGTGAAGTGTCATGCAAGTTTCTGTTGTAATGGAAAAATAAGAAAGTTACTTACTCGTTATATATGGTCAAATATGTTTCCCATGGAAACGCAGTGGATCAAGAAAGTTGTAATGCCCTTATTCTGACATTAGAAACTCGAAATACCATCATTCTGATGTCAGAACAATAACATTATGACTGAATTCCTCAAAAGCTGTGTTCCTCAAAAGCTAATGGTTCCCTGTGGGAAATCAGTGTTTGGTACCCAGTAAGAAAATCATAGTGACAGTGTTCATGACTAGAAGTGACAAAATGCCTATGTTGAAAATTTGTTGAAATAATTCCGCTGAATGACTGTGTTACAAGCGTACGTTCCACAGTTTCCACACTGGCTCGTTCCCTTGAGCACAACCAGGGTGTTAGGGTTCCTAAGACAGACACTTAAGAAGTATGAGGGTGGAATGTTAATCAGATGCAAGAGGAGTTGCAAAGCGGTACTCTTTTGGGATATGGATGCTGAAGGGACATGGATACAACAGGGGGGGCCTGCATAAATGCCAAACACCAATGCAAATGCCATCAAGCGATTGTTCGGCATTTACAAATGCTTGTTTTTTAATTGTTCCTCATGTTTGTCGGCATTGGCTGTCACATAGAGCAGATATGTGACCTGACCACAGTAGTGAGCGGATGATCCAGTTAGTGTGTGTGTGTGTGTGTGTGTGTGTGAGAAACATAGAAACATAGAATTTGATGGCAGATAAGGACTGCTTGGCCCACCCAGTCTGCCCATTTCTCTACCTAATGGATAAGCTGCAGATCCTAGTTAACCAGCAGCCTACTTCTTTCTACCCCCACCCACTAGAATTGCCTTATGACTGTCCCATGCATGCTTGAATTCAACCACTGTTTTTGACTCCTCAGGAAGGCCGTTCCATGCAACCACAACCCTCTCTGTGAAAAAATACTTCCTTACATTACCTCTGAGCCATCCCCCCTCTATCTTCAAATTGTGCTCCCTTGTTCTTGCACACTTCTTTTTGATTCCCTTGAGGTACTTGAAAGTTTCTATCACGTCCCCCCTCTCCCTCCTTTCCTCGAGGCTATACATATTAACCTCTTTTAGTCTCTCTTCATATGACTTCCAGTGCAGACCCTGCACCATTTTAGTTGCCCTCCTCTGGACAGCTTCCATCTTGTCTATGTCCTTGCGGAGACTGGGTCTCCAGAACTGCACACAGTACTCCAGATGGGGTCTCACCAGCTGTCTGTACAGAGGGATAACAACTTCCTGTTTTCTACAGGTGATGCCTCTCCCTATGCATCCCAGTATCCCCCCAGCCCTCCTTACTGCCTTCTCACATTGCTTGCCCACTTTTAAGTCATCGGATATGACTACCCCCAGGTCCCTTTCCATTTTTGTTGTTGTTAGTATCTTGGCTGAGGCTCACTGAAACAGCTGGAATCGGCTATCAAATAGAGCAGAGATGTGACTAAACTAATCTTTCAAACCTCTCTGAGAAAGGGGATTGTTTTTGAGGCTTGGAGACAGGCAAGTGTGGTTCCCATATATAAGAAGGGGAATAAACATGACGTATCCAACTACAGACCCATTAGTCTGACTTCAGTCCTGGGAAAAATATTTGAAGGTATCCTAAAAGAGTATATTATGGAACACATCAAGGAGACAGACTTGGTAGACCCCGTCCAGCATGGTTTCACCACTGGAAGGTCCTGCCAGACCAACCTCCTGGAATTTTATGGAAGGGGTCAGCAGGGCATTGGGAGAGGGGCAGCCTGTGGATGTGGTATATCTCGACTTCTCAAAGGCCTTTGATAAGGTCCCTCATGGTGAGCTCATCGATGCATTAATATTGCATGGCCTACCAGGAACAATAACAAAATGGGTGGATGGGTGGCTTAACTCTAGGAAACAATCAGTCAACATAAATGGGGCCAACTCAGCATGGGCTGAAGTGTCAAGCGGGATTCCCCAGGCATCTGTCTTGGGGCCTTGTTTATTTAATACATACATTACCTCGTTGAAGGTCAATAATGGGGTTCGGGTTTCCAAGTTTGCTGATGACACCAGGGTTGGATTTCCAATTTATAACCAAAACGATGCTATAGCACTACAAGAGGCATTGGATACACTGGAACTTTGGGCAGTAGAGAAAAAACTAACGTTTAATGTAGACAAGTGTTATGTTATGCA
Organism: Neoceratodus forsteri; assembly: GCA_016271365.2. Lineage (NCBI taxonomy): Eukaryota > Metazoa > Chordata > Ceratodontiformes > Ceratodontidae > Neoceratodus > Neoceratodus forsteri. The sequence goes on along the minus strand of CM057458.1, from coordinate 156,143,763 downwards.
TTTTGGGAAGGCAAACAAGCAGTTACCCTATATACTTGGTGGTAAAATACTTAGTATTGTCAATCAACAGAGTGACTTGGGAATTATGATTACGAAAGACCTATCATTTAAGACGCACTGTAATGCAGTTATTAAAAAATCGAGCAGTATTCTACACTGTATCAACAAGCATATCACATCAAGAAGTAGGGGTGTTCTCCTGCCCCTGTATACGTCCTTGGTGAGGCCTCACCTGGATTACTGTGCACAGTTCTGGTCACCCATGGGTAAGACTGAAATAGTGGCACTCAAGAGAGTCCAAAGGAGAGCCACCAGATATATATACAAGAGGTCAAAGGCTTAGATTACACAACAAGGTTAAACACTTTAGGTCTGTACTCCTTGGAATATAGACGCTTAAGGGGAGATATGTGTTTAATATATAAAGCAACTATCAATCCAGATTTATGGGAACTACTTGGCTTGAAATACAGGGAACCTATATATAATACCAGATCTCACCCAGTACAACTTTTTGTTGAATGTCCAAAAACGAATAAAAGGAAATCCTGGCTCACGCTGAGGGCCACCAATATTTGGAATAGATTACCCTTGGAAGTAGTTGCTAGTGATACTGTGAACACATTTAAAAACAGATTGGATAGCTTTCTATTCAAATACAATATCCGGGGTTACTAACTAAATGGCGAGCAAAAGGACTAACGTCTATATGGCTCTGTATTTACCTATGAGACCCTATGAGACCTATAAACCGCAGCGGTGACAGGAGGATCCAGTCAGTATTTGTGAGTCTGGTTTATTCAGGTAGTTTGACAGATATTACAAAAAAAATGACATATGACATGCTATTTGTTACGGTTGTTGTAACTTCTTGGGATTCTGTTGATGTGAAAGCCTCTTAAGATTCACTCTTGAGGTTTCTGACATCACCAGAATCCCTCAATGAAGTTACAACACCGCAACAGATGAATTGCCACATGTTATTCTATTTGTAGCTGTTTCTGCTTAGGTGAATACAGTACTATCTGGGTCACACTTTTGCACATAGCCTGCACATGGTGCCCTAGAATAGGACTGGGCAGATATTTTTCTGTCTGCAAAGTTTCACAAGTGACAATTTTTCCATATTTTTCGAACTTCATGAAAACATGTAAAAGTACAGTGAAATGTCACTTAGCAGAGAACATCTTTTGTCATGGAAAAAGTGCATTGCTGTGATATTTGTGCACTACACTCAAGGGAAAATTTGTTCACAAAGAAGCAATTGATGTTGGGGGAAACAAGTTCTGAGACTTGTGATGCACTTTTTTTTGTCTTACTAACATTCAGTGAGGCCCAGTACTAGTAGAATAAATCCATATGTTCACTCGGGAAATTCTTTGGAGGGGGGCTGAAAACCAATTTCTAAAGAACTATGCTGATGCACACTATGTTGGTGTCACTATAAATAGACATATTTGGTAATCTCATCAGGGGGCAAATACCCATATAGTCATACTGGAAATTTTGTGAGACTCAAAACTGTTATTTGAAGTTCCACTCTAACGGAAACTCTGGTGATGTCACTATAGGTACTAATATTCAGCATGGTCCAACAGTGAAACAGACCCGTATGTTCAGTCAAGAAGTTTTGGGGCACTCAAAACTGCTTTTAAAGCACTAAGCTGATACATGTTATGGTGGTGCCACTATAAATGTAATTATTCAGCAAGGCCCAACAAGGCAAACATCCTTATGTTCACACAATAAATTTTTGGGGACTAGAAATTGTACTGATGCAGATTATGCTGGGGTCAGTAATCATAAAATATGTTATGAAGTTATAATTTGCCCATGAAGTTCAGGCGAATTGGCAAACTCCGCCTTTGCAGATAGATCTGTGGGAGCATCAAGCAGTGCTGCATAAGCCTGGAGGATATATTCTTGTGATTGCTATTGTAAAAAAAAAAAGAAAAAAAAACAACTTGGGGGGGTCCTAGTACATAGTCTCTAGGAAAAGGGATACTTCCCTAATAGCGAAAAAAAAAAATTACACAATTTCAATAGGGAGGGAGAGAGACATGTGAGGTGTGGTACAATGCTCTGGCTGTGGGGCAGCAGTCTTCTGGGAGACATTCTAGAGGCTACAATGCTGCCATATTTGTAGACACCTCTCTGCTCTGATGGAGGAGGTTGTCCTTCTCCAGGCCAATCTGGCAAGGAATAGGGAAACCTCCTCCCCCACCCAGGACCTAGCAGGAGATTGGGAAATCTCCTCCCTCACCCAGGGTCGCTGCCTCAGAGACTGCCAAGAATAAGAAGTGGTTGGACTATGGTGGGCTCAGGGAGGGTGAGGGTGGTGGAACAGAGGTGCATCCCTCCAGTTGTACCTCTTCACAATTCATATGCATTTCTAGTGGAGTGTTGTTCCTCTATGGAGGCACCCACAGTGGAGACCAAGGAGGATGCTGGGAACTTCCACAAAGGAGATCCACAGGAGGGTGGCATGTGATACCACAGGGTAAGGAAACAACTCCCGGTGGAAGACTCAATCATTAGCAAGATAGAACTGGGGGAGAGAGGGGAGAGGGAGGTAAAAGTGTCTGTCTCGCACCATGGCATGGAGGGACAGGAAGCAAATTATCGGGATCGCGGGATCAGCTGCGCAGGACAGGGAGCTGGATTGCATTGTCCACCTAGAGACAAATGACCTAGCTGGGAATTGTATCAGAGCTGCGCAGGAGGAGTCTGTGGAGTTGCGGAGGGGCCTTGTACAAGTGGCATGCATGGTAACTTTCTCAGAAGTGCTGTCTGTCTATGGCATGGGTAAGGATAGGGTACTCTGCACCCTGGGATTCAATGTATGATTGAAAAACTGGTGGAGAGTACAGGGATTTGACTTCATTGGGTAGTGGGGGTCCACTTGGAGGGGTCCAGGCCTATACTGGCACGATGGACTGCATCTGTCTGGGAGGGGAACCAGGATCCTAGGTGATAAGTTTAAATGCTTCATTGGCAAACTTTTAAACTAGCCAAGGGGGGAGGCACTGAAAAGGAACAGGGAATTCCCAGCTTCCCCCCACAAGACAAGGTAGTTAGCAAGGTTAACACCAAGACAAAGAGGTCAATAGGAGGCAGGGCAGGGGTAAATGGAGAAAAAGGCAAAAGCAGTAAGTACAGGGATGGGGCTAAAAGGGGTAAGGCCATCAAAAAATGGAGGGAAATGAGTACCAATGCCCATAGTCTGGGTAACAAGCTTCCTAAACTAGTGACCTTGATGGAAGAGGGATGCCTGGATATCGTGGCAGTCACAGAAACCTTGTACACAGAGAACCATGACTGGGATGTCAACTTTCCAGGGTACACAATCTACAGGAGGGACAGGGAGGGTAAAAGAAGAGGAGGCGCTATCTATAGAAGGGAAGGGATCAAAGCAAGGGAACTAATGGGTAAACAGGGAGGAGAGGAGGCATTGTGGATCACCTTGGAAACAGGAAATGGCACCACAATCCACACGGGAGTTGTATACAGATCCCTGTCTCGGGGAAGGAAATAGACAAGAAAATGATAGGAGGCATCTTTAGAATTGCAGAAAAAAGGGAGGTATTGTTGATGGGGGACCTGAATATGCCAGATGTTTACTGGAGCACATTTGCTGCTGCCACATCCAAGAGCAGAGTAATTCTTGATGCTCTACAGGGGGTATGCTTCAGGTAGCTAGTGTTGGAACCCACTCGGGATAGAGCAGTCTTAGACCTGGTACACTCAAATGGGGACAGTGAGAGGATCTCAGATTTGGAAGCTGGTAGCCATCTGGGAACAAGCGACCACCAGTCAGTGTGATTCACAATAAATACAACTATAGAGCCAAGCCATACACAAGCAAGGGTGCTGGACTTTAGGAAGGTTGACTTTGGCAGAAAGGGAGAGTGCCTAAGGAATGCACTAGCAAAAGAAAAAGAAGGAGGGGTTGAGGAACAATGGAAAAAATCAAAACTGCCATCACAGAGGCAAGCCTTTGTGTGAAGCAAATAAATAAAACAAAATGAAGGAAAACAACACTATGGTTCTCAAAAGAGGTGGTGGGGAAGGTTAGGGAGAAAAAGATAGCATTCAGAAAGTATAAGGAATCACAGAAGCAGTAGGACAAAGAACTCCATCAGTTAAAGCAGAAGGAAGTGGGGAAGGCAGTCAGAATAGCAAAGACCCAGACTGAAGAAAAGATAGCCAACTAAGTTAAGAAGGGGGATAAAACCTTTTATAGGTACATAAGTGAGCAAAGAAAGATCAAGGGAGGGATAGTGAGGCTAAATAAAGGGAGGGGGGCAGAGGGTGACAGTGATAAGGCAGAGATACTGAATGGATACTTTTGTTCAGTATTTACAAAAGAAGAGGAGGGACATATCTAAATCAAACAATAGAAGCACTCTGGATGGGGGGGGGGTCAATATCAGTCCATTCACAGAAGAAAGGGTCCTGAAAGAACTCATGAAACTGAAGATGGACAAGGCAATGGGGATTGGTGGGATTCACCCCAGAATTCTAAAAGAACTAAGGGGAGAACTAGTGACACAACTGACTACCTTTTTTAACAAATCATGGGAGGATGGTGTCATGGTACCCAAGGACTGCAGGAAGGTGGATGTGATTCCCCTTCACAAAAGTGGGAGCAAGGCAGAGGTAGAAAACTACAGACCTGCTAGTTTGACCTCAATGGTAGGGAAAATTATGAAATCACTTCTGAGAGAAAGAATCGTTGAGCACCTAGAGGCCAGCGGGGCACAGAACCCAAGGAAGCATGGATTCACAGCGGGAAGATCATGTCAGACGAATCTAATAAATTTCTTTGACTGGGTGACCAAAGTTGTAGACCAGGGAGGGGCTGTGGACATGACCTACCTAGACTTTAGCAGGCATCTGACACAGTCCCACACAAAAGATTAATAAGCAAGTTAGCCAGCCTCGGAGTTCTTCCCAGGGTGGTAGCCGGGGTAAAAAATTGACTGGACAACAGGATGCAGAGGGTAATAATAAACGGAGTCCACTCCAAAGAAAGGGGGTTTACTAGTGGGGCACTGCAGAGTTCAGTACTGGGGTTGGTCTCCTTTAATGTCTTTATAAGTGACATTGCAGAGGGACTGGAAGGAAAGTATACTCTTTGCAGATGACACAAAGATCTGCAAAAGGGTTGATACACAAGGGGGGGTTAAAGCATGAGAAGTGACTTGGCAAGGTTGGAGGAATGGTCGAAAGTATGGCAGCTTAGAATGAATGCAATGAAGTGCAAAGTAATGCACCTAGGAGAAAAAACTCATGGGAAGATTACACAATGGGGGGAAGTACTAACAACAACAATAATGGAAAGGGACCCTGGGGATTGCCATATCAGATGACCTAAAGGTAGGTAGGCAATGTGAGAAGTCAGTAAGGAGGGCTGGGGGATATTGGGATGCATAGGAGAGGCATCACCAGTAGAAAACAGGAACTTGTCATCCCTTTGTGCAGACAGTTGGTGAGACCCCATCTGGAGTACTGCACGCAATTCCCAAGACCCCATCTCAGCAAGGACATAGACTGGATGGAGGCAGTCCAGAGGAGGGCAACTAAAATGATGCAGGGTCTGCACCAAAAACCATATGAAGAGAGAGACTAAAGAAGCTTGCATACCCTCGAGGAAAGGAGGGAGCAGGGGGACGTGATAGGAACTTTCAAGTACCTCAAGGGAATCAACAAAGTCCAAGAAGACAGCAACTTTCAGAAAAAGAAATGTGCAAGAACAAGTGGGCACAGTTTGAAGATAGAGGGTGACAGCTCAGGGGCAACATGAGGAAGTATTTTTTCATAGAAAGGATGGTGGACGCATGGAATGGCCTTCCTGAAGAGGTTGTGGGGTCAACAACAGTGCAGGAATTCAAGAATGCATGGGACAGACATAAAGCAATTCTGATAGGTAGGAGAAAGTAGGCTGTTAGTTAACTAGGATCTGCAGCTTATCCAATAGGTAGGGAAATGGGCAGACTGGGTGTGCCAAGCAGTCCTTATCAGCAGCATCAGCAGCGAGGAACCACAGTCTCCCAGTTGCTGAGACAGTGAATGGAAGGGGTGAATATGGAAGTGTTCTGAAGGGGGTATGCCTCTTTTAGATTATTGACTGTTGTGATTTGTATCTTACTTGTTTTTATTTGTTTTTGTATTTAATCTTGTCTGTGTTTGCAATACTTGAGTGCCTTGAATTCTACTGTTTTTGTTGGCAGTGTTTTGTCTGGGGCTTAGTGGGAGATACGGGGGTCTCAAGATCAGCATCTCTGGAGGAGAGCTGTGAGCTTGGCATGAGCTGCCTAGGGCTCCACTGGAGCTGCAGAGAGAACGAGATAGAAGTAAGTGTGACATTGGGAATGGAAGTAATTTTTGAGTGGAGATTGGGACATTAAGTGCAATCCTTGTCTCTTTTTATTTCTTCCTTTTTTTAGTATTGAAATTTCTCCCAAACTCTTCTTCGCCTCACTATTTTGTTGTACGTGCATCTTTAAGAGGGTTAAAGAGCCCTGGTCACATCAACTGACTTCTGTTTTAACATTTCTGAATTTAAATTTTTTTGTAAATTTTTTTATTTAAGTTGGAGAACTTTTGGCAATATACAAAATGCTGTTTAACGGAGGCTGAGTTCCTTTAAGACCGTTTCATTAGTTTAATTGGTCTGCAGGCTTTCCTGATAGATAAAAATGTATTAAATTATCTTTTCACTGAGTAATCAATTAGGTAATTGATTCTGGGTACAAAACTCATGCTTGCTTTATTTAAGTTAATAGGCTTATAACCAACGCTTAAACCATGGGATAAAAGGCCTGTAGTTTAATTCCTGGTCTGGGCTGACTGGGAGACTGAAGTGAAAAGTGTGGTGCGTCAACATTAGATACATTCATTTTGTTATTTATTTTTAGAGCAAAAACGCTTGACTAAATATCAGTACAGGTTAACTTTTTTATTGTGTCCAGTATTATACAGGTGGCTAGACTCATCGATTGATCAACGGGAGCCACTGAGCATCCAAACCGGCCTTTTGAGCAATAGTCAGTAGAGAAGTGGGAAGGAACCTGCAAACTCAATACTCTCTAACGGATATGCAGATTGTTTTTTTAACAAAAGTAAGTGAGTTAACAAATTCTGGAAAGTAAAACTTTAGATTTTGGACATAAATAGAGTCTAAGGAAGTTTTCGTTTTTCTTGCTGTGTCCTGTGCTGTTGACAACCCTAATAAAATCACAATTATAAGAGGGTAACTTCAGCTTCAAAAATGTGTTTTCAAAATAAGGAAGTATGGCTCCTCCCGGCCATCCCTTGGAGGTCTCTTATTTATTTATTTATTTATTTATTAATTATTTAATTTATTTCAGTTTGGGATTAATGCCTTTGAGCCAAGAACCCATTTTCAAAGGTTCCAAGTCATGTGGTGAACAAACATTACAGTTAATACAAGGTATACAGAAAAACAGGGAAACAATTACGCAGACAAATCAAATATATTGAAATTATATACATCTTATAAGCAGTAGTACCAGAAAAAGGATTACAGGTGGGTGAGACTCTGTGTTGGAGTACACTAGATGGTGTAGAAACCAAAAAAGGAAAGGGTAGAATGGTCAGTCAGGAGTGGGCATCGTCAGGGTGGGGGAGTGAGGGTGGGGTGGTCAGCCATGATAGGGCATCGTCAGAGGTGGGGGAGTGAGGATGGGGTGGTCAGCCAGGATAGGGCATTGTCACGGGTGGGGGAGTGAGGGTGGGGTGGTCAGCTGTGATATGGCATCGTCAGAGAGGTGGGAGAGTGAGGGTGGGGTGGTCAGCCATGATAGGGCATCATCAGAGGTGGGGGCAGTGAGGGTGGGGTGGTCAGCCATGATAGGGCATTGTCACAGGTGGGGGAGTGAGGGTGGGGTGGTCAGCCATGATAGGAAATCATCAGGGGTGGGGTGGTCAAGCCATGATAGGGCATCGTCAGGGTGGAGGGAGTGAGGGTGGGTGGGCAGCCATGATAGGAAATCATCAGGGGTGGGTGGTCAGCCATGATAGGGCATCGTCGGGGTGGAGGGAGTGAGGGTGGGGTGGTCAGCCATGATGGGGCATCGTCAGGGGTGGGGGCAGTGAGGGTGGGGTGGTCAGCCATGATAGGGCGTTGTCGGGGTGGAGGGAGTGAGGTGGGGTGGTCAGCCATGATAGGAAATTGTCAGGGGTGGGGGAGTGAGGGTGGGGTGGTCAGCCATGATAGGAAATTGTCAGGGGTGGGGGAGTGAGGGTGGGGTGGTCAGCCATGACAGGGCATCGTCATGGGTGGGGGAGTGGGTGGGGTGGTCAGCCATGATAGGGCATCGTCAGGGGTGGGGGAGTGAGGTGGGGTGGTCAGCCATGATATGGCATCATCAGAGGTGGGGGAGTGTGGGGTGGTCAGCATGCATAGGGCATCGTCAGGGGTGGGGGGCCAAAAGAAGGGAGTGAGAGGAAAAAATTAAGGGGAAAGGGGGAGGTAAAGGGTAGGAGGATATTAGAGTAGATGGGTAAGTAGCAACTGGTGTTGAAGTGAGTGGGGGAAGGTAGCTTGAGGAAAAAATGGGAGGCTGAGTTGAGGTCATTTAGAACAGGCAGGCACCAATCCCTGGCCACTACCTATCCAAGTATAGCACTGGGATGGTGATGGCCAATGGCCATCACTCTGACCTGAGGTGGGATGGTATTAGCCTGGGGAAATGAGGGGCAAAGGCCAGGCTATTAAGGTCCAGGCAGAGGAGGAATCTTCCTCTTTCTGACTGGACACCTCAGGGGACCAACACAGAACTGGATGGCAGAAGGAAAAAGGTAAGGCCTTGAGGTTTTCTGGGGCCTGGTAGGCCTAAAAGGTTGTTGGACAGGCTGGCGCTGGTCCTTAAAGGAGAAGGGAGGGGTAAGAACACTAGTTGGAAGGCAGTATTGTTTTGGCCCCAATTTTTGCTGGTCCTATTTTGTGCACTATAGCCAGGGGTAAGCGTGGTCTCCTGAGCCCCAGGGCGTGTGGCCTATGGTGAGTTCCACCACCTATGCACCTCCAGATCCCACAGTCCTTCCACATGGATCTCTCGGGGCAGTGAGTGAGGCTGTTTAATGTTTACGAGTCACAAAAACAAAAACCTACAAGGCAGCTGCTATTTAGGATGCTGTTACCACGATCCAATAGAGTTCAGTTCCTTACCTGTATGTGGCTCATTCCACTCTGGCTGGTGGTGGTCAGGTGCTGCACACTGGACTAGGTCCAGGTCCATTGCAGGATGGCCTGGGGGTGCACTGGGGGAGAGGCAGCTTTTGGCTGTGGTGTGGTTGTGGCGGAAAATGGTGGGCACTTGGGGGCATCAGATAATGGGACCTTGCGTGGGAAGCAGTCGAGAGCATGTTTCGGGCCCAGAGGTGGCTGCAATTGCAACAGGATCAGCCCAGGTCCAGGGGGAGCGGGAGATGGGCCAAGCATTGCCGGGCTTGTGCACCCCATCCGTGAAGAGTGAATGCCTCTTTCGGTTGTGGACCGTGCTTTGGTCCCAACAGCGCAAGCCTGGGGAATGGTACCGGCAGTGTTAGGAGTGGGGCTTGGATGCACCATGGGGGGGTTCTGCTCCACCGTCCATGTTTCCAGGCTGCCATATTTTCTTCAGCTTTTTTCTCTCCCACGTGAGACTTGGCAAGGCATGGGGCAGCATCAGGAGTGGCAGGTCTTGCGAGAATTTGGCAGCCATTTTGCATGGGACCAGCCCAGTATGGAGTAGAACATCCCAAATCTCACAGAGTCTCGTGTGAGTCCCTGCGGCCTTATTACCTGGGGGTGATTCCACCATGTGATACTGGCATATTTAAAAAAAACAGTTATTTTTCCAAATCTCTCTCTTTCCCTTTCCCTGGAAGAGGAGTTATTTCCAGCTCTGGGTTGTAGTCATACCATGTTCTAGGGAACAGAAAATGTGATGCAGAGGAGTTCCACTTGAAAAATAACCAAAATAGTATAAAAAAAAGATGACTGCTTGATCCACTTCATTTCTGGTTTGTTAAAGAATGTTTTATTTTAGATGGGATTGCATACTGCACTCCATGCACCAGATGGCTGGATTTGGTGAGATGACTTTCTGGTAGCTGGGGATCAGGCTATCAGACTTCTTCAGATTATAAGTATAGTTCCCGAGTTTACTTTTTATATGGGGCCCCCCCCAAAAAAAACATGAAAGTATAAATAAATGAATTCATACCGGGGGGTGGGGAGGGGAGGAATAATGCATGGGGCTGAGAAAAAAGTGGGCAGCAGGGGTTGGTACACAAGTGAGTTGTAACTGTACAGAGGAATTTACATTTGCTGTTTTTTTTCCAGACTATCTATAGGGTTAGAAGTCACAGTGGATCAGCAAGCAATATTAGCACTCAGGGCAAGTTAGCAGAGCAGGGGTGCAAAGGGACTCAGGCCTCTTCAAACCCAGGTTCGGAGGACCCACCCGCTGCAGAGTTCAAGGAGACGCTGCAGCAGCTGATGTAGCTGGGTTGCCCCAACTGGCTGCAGGCAGCATTGCGAGAGGCACCTGGGCAGCTGCCAGGTGGGCCCAGCACATCACGCCCACTGAAGCAAGTGAGGAAGCCTGCCACGAAGATGGTCAAGGTATTAGCAGCCACGGCAGGATGGAAGAAGGCACTAGGGTCTACAAAGCTGGGAGAGCCATGGAGACCATCGGCATTGGAGGGCAACACCACCATCGAGGAAGAGCAGATAATCAAACTGTTAGAAGCCAGCAGAGCAGAGGATGCAGAGGAATCTAGCATTGATCCAACAGCAGAGTCAGATGGTGAGCACAGTGGGGCTGGGGCTCAGCCAGGTGCCCTATTAACAAATGAGGAGCAGGGTCAAGTCAGCTGGGGGGATGACCCTTCACCCCTTCGGGAGGTCACCCGGGAAGGGGGTGTAGCACATGGCAGTAGAGTCAGGGTGAAACACACAGTTGCAGAGGGGAGGCACCATGCTGACAGGACATTAAAGAGGGCAAAGAGGTACAACAGGGTTAAGTGTCAGTGTCAGTGTCTCAGTAGGTTGCATACTCACCTCTGAGGCCAAGAGATCAGAGGGCTGTGGGTTCAGTTCCCACATCTGGCACTTGGGTTAATATCCTAATACTGACACTGTAGTGCAGCATGAGAGGGGTACTGCACTTCTGAGGTGCCGTCTTTCAGATGAGACGTTAAACTGAGGTCCCATCTGTCTGGATTGGTGGTAGTTCAGGTGGATGTTAAAGATCCCATTGAACTTATCGAAAAGAGTAGGGGAATTTCCCCAGTGTCCTGGCCAAATTTCCCTCATTCACTAAAAATACCAACAGCTTAATCTGGTTCAAGGTCAGTTGGCATTCATCATTATCCCCCTCCCCCGGGTCGTGCCTGAAAATAGGCAGGATTTGTCTAGTGCACTTATGCAGTCAACAAAAACTAATATAATATATAATATAATATATAATATAAGTGCCCATGGAACAGATGGCGGGTCTGAGAAGTCCAGGCCCTGGGGCAGGGCACACCGGAGGATGGGCAAGGGGCGGTTGGCAACATTCAGTTCAATTCAATTCAAACTTTATTTTTAAAAGGCGCTTTTCTTAAAACCAAAGCACCTGTACAGTTTCATAAAACAATAAATACAATAAAAGTAAAACTAATATAAATCACTAAAAGCTATCCTAAACAGGTGGGTCTTCAAAGCTCCTTTAAAACTAAGGACGGTCGGGCAATTTCGCACCTGACGAGGTAGAGAATTCCACAGGGTCGGTGCCATAAAACTAAATGATCTAGCACCCGGAGTTTTTAAACGAACCCTTGGAATTTCTAGCAATCCCTCGTCAGTGGATCGGAGAGGTCGGGAGGGACAGTAGGGGCATAGGAGCTCTTTCAGGTAGGTAGGTCCCAGATCATGTAAGGCTTTATAGGTCAGCAAACCGACCTTGAAGGTGATTCGCCAAAACACTGGCAGCCAGTGCAGTCCGCGAAGCACAGGCCTTATATGGCTGGATCTGGAAGAACCAGTCAACAATGTGGCTGCCGCATTCTGCACTAGCTGCAGACGGCGAAGTTCAACCCCCGATAGCCCTAGGTACAGGGAGTTACAGTAGTCAAGGCGGGAGGTAACGAAGGCGTGGATCGACATTGGAAGATCCTCTGGAGGAACCAGATGCTTCACCCTGGCAATATTCCTCAGGAGGAAAAAGGAGGTTTTGACCACCACTGACACCTGAGATTTAAGCGTCAGACGGTCGTCTATTATTACGCCAAGATTCCGCACCCGACCTGAGGTCATCAGATGAACACCTCCAAGCCATAAGCCTGAGGGTGATCCGTCCGGCTGACCCGCCTCACAGCGGCTTTTGTCCATGACCAACACCTCAGTTTTCTCCGGGTTTAACCTCAGCCAACTCCCATTCATCCAGTCTTGGATTTTGGCAAGGCAATTATTAAATACCGACAAGGCAGCATCCTGGCCGGGCACAAAAGACATATACAGCTGGGTATCATCTACATAGCAATGAAAACCCTGACTGTATCGTCTAATAATCACTCCCAATGGCAGCATATACACTGCAAACAACATAGGCACTAAAATAGAGCCCTGCGGTACCCCGCAGGATAGGGAGACTGATGCCAGGAAAATTCCCGACACCACTCTCTGAGTCCTACCCTCGAGGTAAGATTGAAACCATCTGAGGACCGTATCAGATAGTCCACAGATGGTCCGCAAATGCTCTAACAGCACACTATGGTCAACAGTGTCAAATGCTGCAGAGAGATCAAGTAGGACCAAGATGGATCGGGTCCTATGATCTCTCGCTATTAGGAGGTCATTTAGTACCCAAACAAGCGCTGTCTCGGTACTATGCCTTTTTCTAAATCCAGACTGGAGAAAGTCGTAGATATTGTTATTGGTCAGATGATCCTCCAACTGCACCGCGACCACCTTCTCAATAACTTTACCCACAAAGGGTAAGTTAGAGACTGGTCTGTAATTTGCTAGACAATCTGGGTCTAAGGAGGGCTTCTTTAATAGAGGCTTAACTATAGCCTCTTTAAGGGGATCTGGAAAGATCCCCCTCTCCAAAGACTTCCAGACTATCAAAGCCAGGACTAGGCCGATTTTATCCACACAGCCCACTAAGAGCGTGGAGGGGCCAGGTCCAAATCACAGTTCGTTGGTCGAGCGCGAATGATCATCACAATATCATGGATTGTGGGAAGGCTGAAGTCAGACCATATAAACTGAGTGTTCGACATCTCCATCGACCACCATCGCTCCCATTGGAGAGGGAAGAAGCGGATATCCGATCTGATTTTGGCAACCTTATCTGCAAAAGAAGAGCAAACTCATCACACCATTCTTGAGACAAGGCTCTTCTAGGCTGAAGACAGACTGGATTGCACAGTCTGTCCACAGTCCGAAAAGAGCTGAGCTGAATCTATTCTGTGCAGCCGCTATCTCTCTGGACAGGAATTCTGCCTTCTTACGCGAGATTGCGGATTGATAGACCACATAATGGTCCATCAAACTAAGCCTGTCATCATCAAGACCGGACTTCCACCAACACCTCTCCAACATTCATCCAACCCTCCTCAACTCCCTCACGGTCTCATCAAACCAAGGAGACCTGGGGTGAGGAGTGAGAGGACGAAAATGAACCGGTGCAATAGAATCAAGGCCCCTGTCATTGCCTCATTATAAGCATGTACCAGGTCACCTGGATCCAAGCAATCTATCGGTAGGCCCGATAGGTCCAATACCACCATCAGGTCATCTGGGGATACACCCCTTAAAGGGCGGTATCGGACCATCTCCAAAGGGGCTGACCTAATGGGGTGATGGTCAGACCATACGACCGGTTCCACCACCAAGTCAGATATCCCCATCCCCAACATATCACAAGGCTAGTGACCAACGTCAATTCTGTGGTTTCCACCATACATGCTAGGGTCCTCTTTTGCACTGATTTCAAGCCAGTTTTATGGTCGCTTGACCCCAGATGATTCCCAACTTCAACCCCTATAGCCTTGTTACAGTTTGTTAGGACTAAATCTAGGAAAGAGTCCCCCCTTTTGGGGTCAGCAACAAGTTGCTCAAGTCCAGCTCCTCTCAGGGCCCTGATAATGTCCTTACTTCTGGTTGAAGTGGCCGTGAAGGATTTCCAATTTATATTTGGTAAACTGAAATCTCCCACCAGGATCACTTCCCCCTTGTAGGTCATGTTAGTTATGTTTTCTAGCAGGCTTTTGTCTGCCTCCGTGTTGTGTGCTGAAGGCCTGTAGGCTGCTCCAACACACGTGCCTGAGCCTTTGCTTTCTTCACTTGTGATCTATAGGATCTCTGGCCCTGTTTGTGCTCCTTGGAACTCTGTCGCCTTTATGCCCTCCCTTACGTAGAATGCTACTCGCCCACCCCCCTTTTCCCCCTCCTGTTCCTTCTAAAGAGATTAAAACCTGGGATGGATACATCCCATTCATGGTTATCGTTGAACCATGTTTCAAGTTACTGCTGTCCAATCAAGTTTTGCATCTACAATGAAGGCTATTTGCTCTGCCATTTTATTTGGTAGAGTAAATCACATATGTTGTCCTCTGTTACCCACTGACGTGGAACCTTTTTAAATGAGCTCTTGGCTCAAAGGTACTTGTAATCTGAGAATTTAAATAAGTAAAGATAATGCACATTTACTACCATTGCCTTCTACGTCTGCTTTTCCAGTTTTGTTGCATTTTTATTTGCTTTGTTTATATTCATTGTAAAAAAAGAGAAATATGGCAGCTATGTTAGTCCAGTCAACAGTGTAGAGAAAAAATACAACAAATATGTTGTAGATGATACCTTTTATTGGACTAACAAAATTATTTTTAAGACTAGCTTTCGAGAGGTGAAACTCTCTTCCTCAGGTCAAAAGTGAAAACAGCTGAGCAGTATGACACATATAAGGGTTGGATGTGGATTCGAAGCCTGGACTAGCAGGTTACAGATCAAAGCACTGCAGTCAAATTGCACCTCTTACAAACAGGAAGACTAATTTTCACTGGAGTGTGTCTGTTGGAGAGATCAACTTGTAAGATCAAAAGGCTGGCTAATTTTACTCTGACTCTGGACCATTACTTAACATTTCTAAAAAGTCAAGGCACAAAGATAATACATACCACCCAGAGGGAAGTGAAGTGTTCAAACAGTCACTATATGGTGTTATTTCAGTGTTACAGTAGCAGTGTACACTTCCTGCACACTTCATTTCATAATGCAGTCCATCAGTGTTTAATCAGTGCATCTTCAGGTCTCTTTTGGTGTACATGCAGTGCTGATACAGTGTGTGCGAATTATGTTAATTAGCACTGTAATCACGCTGCAAAAGTACTGCAATTAGCAGTGTTTTCGACACTGCCTGACGCAGTGTTGCATTGCTTTTTCAGTGTGTGCGAATTATGTTAATTAGCACTGCATCAACACCTGTAGTGCACCTCAGTGTGCAGTGTGATTTTAGTAGCACTCCTGTCAGCAGTGTTGTAGTTATGTTTCAGTGTATTAGGCTGCATTAAAGATGGCGTCGCATAAAATTCAACAAAAACAAAACAGTATTCATCTGCAAGTATCTGCAACCTCAGCAGAGGAAGCTTTGTTTAAGGGTTCCTGAGCGAGAAAGTCATCTGTGAATTCCATAGAAGATGGAGATCTTGGGGCTATGTCTATAGGAGGTACTAAAGTCTGTTACCCCATGTTTGACTCAAAGTCACAAGGAAGGGGGTGGACATTTAGGTAAAGGAATGACCAACAATCGTTCTGGTTTGCAGAAAATGGTATGGAAGCCTCCTGATATGCAGATCCTCACCAGTATTTCCAGGTTTATCTTCAAAAGGAGAAGAGCCTCTTGGACTGGGGAACATGCAGTGTGGAAAAATTATTTTAGTATCAAGGGCTGTTCGAGTGAAGTGTGTGTATGTATGTATATGTGTGTGTGTCATGTCTGTGTATCTCTCTCTATATAATATATATATCTAGATATAGATATAGATATAGATATAGATATAGATATAGATATAGATATAGATATAGATATAGATATAGATAGATATAGATATAGATATAGATATAGATAGAGAGATATATATATATATAGAGATATATATATATATAGAGATATATATATATAGAGATATATATATATATATATATATATATATATATATATATATATATATATATATATATATATTATATATCTATATCTATATGGGATTATCACTACATTGACAAACACCATTAGGTGACTGTGTGTATATCGTGAGTGCAACCACACACCTGCAATTTTACTCCCTCCAAAACAATTTTGCCATTTTAAGATAGATAACCCACTGTGTGGTGTGTGGAAGCGCAGTGATATACACACGGCTTGGGTGGTTGATGCACTCGGCCTGCGGCCTGCAACAACACACACCAAGGTGTGCGTATATCAGAGCGTGACCGCACACCCTACAGTGGGTTATTACACACACACACACACACACACACACACACACACACACAGACAGTACTTGTTGCAAAACAAAAACATTACATTAATGCAGGCATTAGAATGCAAAGCACACAAAGCAAGAAAATGAAAACAGGGTCTGAGCCTCACGAGTCTTGGCAAATTGATTGTATGGTGTTCCCTTGAGTTCCCAACCTTGATGCCCATCCCATACCCCCCGCCAGCCCATAGTCTCCTTTCTAAAGCACAAGGTACAGCTCCAACCCAGTGCCTCCCATAGCAGCCATTTGTACCTGTAAAACAAGAACAGCAATAGGCTCACAAAGGATCTGCAGCTTGTTATGAACTATTATATGACAAACAATGTAGGGTAAACAAAAAAACAATACTTATCTGATACATATGGTCAGTGTCCTCCTACTCCCAGTCAATGTCCTGTCAGACTTGTAGATATAAAAGGGAAAATGGGTCAGTATGAAAAATAAAAATACTGATCAGCTGGGTCAGTTGGGAAGGCTCTGTAGAGGTTAAAATAAAAAAAGTGGGTTGGAGGGGAGATACCAGACCTGTACCACACCATCAACCTGGCTTTTAGAATGGACTCGGTCACTCAGGAGACGTCATGGTTGGGGGAGGGAGGAGGAGGACTCCTTGCCCGTGCCCCAAGAACTGATCTTTTTTGGGGGTAGGTCATTACGTTGCTCCACACATCAACCAACACAGGGTAGGATAAAGACACCAAGGAACAGATATTCAAGGCACAATGAATGCTTCCCTGGTGGTGTAGTGGATCCCCCCCTCCCTTTTCCCAATATGCCTGTAGAATACACAGGAACACAGGTATGTGATGGCAGAAAGGGACTGCAAGCCCACCTAGTCTGCCCAGTTCACCTAGATATCCACTAGGCCTTTTCTGTAGTCCCCCCCATGCCAGTTGCCCTCTGTGCTTATCCCATGCCCTCGTGAACCCTCCCACCATTTCTCTCAGCAGCCCATTCCAGTTGTCCATCACCCTCTTAGTGAAGAAGTACTTCCTAATCCTTCCTCTAAGTCCCCCCCAACCGATTTTGAATTTCCAGCTACCATCCATTGCAGTACAGCACACCACAGCAGGCCAACTGTGCCATCTCTAGGCAGATATACGTGGACACAACCAGCCCCAGAACTCCTTGCAGCTGGCAACAGGCAATAGAAGTTCCAATAGCCTACAGTGCACATTTGAGCCTACACAATCTCTTATCAGATGTTTTCCACTTCTCCTCTTCTCCAGAGGATAAGTCAGTCTCTGACAGAACTTAGCTCAGGGAGTTCAGTGGGGCCAGTAAACCAAAAGTGAGAGCCTATATAAAGTCTTAACATGCACTGTAGTACAATCTCCCACCGCAAAGAACTCCAGGATCTGCTGTAAATGAAGCTGTCAGTGCAGAATCCAGCAAAACCAGTCATCATAATCCACTACACTACAGCACACAGCAGGCAAACCGAAATGTTTCCACATGCAAAGTGCACATTGACTGAGACCCACACTTATGTGGGACCCTTGAAACAAGCCAGCCAGTGGATACTGTGGTAAGGGAGGGACAAAACCTTTACATGCAGGTACATCAGGGAGAAAAGGAAGGCAAGGGAGATATTGAGTGTCTGAAAAGGGTGGATGGAGGGAGGGTAAAAGATGACCGCCAAAAAGCAGAAATACTGAACAAATACTTCTGTTCGGTTTTTACAAAGGAAGGGGCAGGAAATGGGCCAGCATTAATAAAGGGAGGAGATCATAGAAAAGGACACAGCTCCCTTTACAAAAGAAAGGATCCTCATGGAACAGCGCACAAAGGCTATGGGCCAGAAAGATGCATCCCTGGACACTGAGGGAGCTAAGGGACGTGTTAGTAGGGCTCAGACTAGCCTGTTCACCCTATCTTTGTAAACTGGTGACATGCCCAGGGATTGGAGAAGGGCTGATGTGGTCCCACTATACAAAAGTGTTAACAGGAGGATGCAGGAACTACATACTGGTCAGCCTGACCACAACAGTGGGAAAAGTAATGGAAATACTGCTGAAGGAAAGAATAGTGGAGCACCTGGTTGTCAATGGTCTATAGGGGAAGTGGGGGAAGGGAACATTGTTTAACCAGGAGTAGCACACTAATCTGAAGCTTGTTTCTAGATGAAACCTGGAGCACAAAAAAGTTAAGTAACTTGCTCAGAATCACACAGTATGCACTTAGACGGCTGTTGGATTCAAACCCAGGTCTCCAGATCTGTAGCTCAGAGCCTTTACCCAATGTGCTATAGTGCCTCCAGGACCCAAGGTAGTTTGGTTTTATGGGAGACAGGTTGTGCCCGACAAACTTAACCGAGTTTTTTGACTGGGTAACAAGGAAAGTGGATGGAGGAGGATGTGGCCTACCCAGATTTCAGCACGCATGTGACATTTTGCCACATAGAAGGCTGGTAGATGAGCTGGAAGGCTTAGGGTGGAACAGAAAACAAGGTGGTGGAGAACTGGTTCAAAGACTGAAACCAGAGGGTGGTGGTAAGGCAAATGGGTGCATTCCAGGGTGGCAGTGGTGTGCCCC
Organism: Neoceratodus forsteri; assembly: GCA_016271365.2. Classification (NCBI taxonomy): domain Eukaryota; kingdom Metazoa; phylum Chordata; order Ceratodontiformes; family Ceratodontidae; genus Neoceratodus; species Neoceratodus forsteri. The sequence continues at coordinate 156,124,682 of CM057458.1, read as the reverse complement.
AGGGGTTGGTGCTGGGACCCATCCTTTTTTAATATCTATAGCAACGATTAGCCCAGTTCCAATCAGGGGAGGAGAGCTGTTCTTTCCAGCCCGGGCCTTGTCGCTGGAAGTGGTCTGGGCAGGCATTCTGGGGCTACATCGGCAGTGGGAGAAGATGGGATCACATTGGTGATTGACAAGGAAGCTCTTGCTGACGGAGGACAGGCAATGCATACTGGGTCCACATCAGCCACAACTTTGCAAGCCGGCGACTCAGGAAGGAGCGGCCAATCAGTGAATAGGGCGAGAACCTTTGACTGTGTGACTGGGCCATAAAAGGCAAGTAGTCCAGTCGCAATCAGAGGAGGAGAGCTGTTCTTTGTTCCACACCACCTACCCTGGCCCTGACCTCTATTAAATGGTTGGTGAGGGCGGAGCCTTGGAGGAGGACAAGTCTAGATTGGGCAAACTGGAACACTAGGAAGCTGGATTGTTATTGATTGGGGGAAAAGGGTCCTGTACACTGTGCTACCTGGGCAACACTGACTACTACCAGGAAGGGGCATAATGAAGCAGACTGTATAAATGACTGTGTATGCCAACTACATCTGAGGAGTAGGCAAACTGTGTGTGAATCGATTACTGCTAGGGTCTCTGAGTTGGCTAGTGTTGTGATGGGCTAATTTTGCTTGGAACCGTCTACTGCTAGGGCTAGAAAACTGGCTACTGTCAAGAAAAGGAAAAATTACGTAATCGGAGGGGCAAACTGCTTGGGTTTTAGTGCAACACTGACTGAATTATTTCTGTTAGAGGGCCGCATTGCTCACCTAAAATGAGGGTAGACTTGGGGGTGGCCAAAGCGGGCACCTTCGGTAGAGTGATTGGGTGTACAGGGTGTGGGGGCAATAATATTAAATTGGGCAAGGAGGTTCAGAGGGTGCCCAGTTTGTTTTCAGTTGGCAGGTCTTAGGGAGGAAGTAGAGGGGATCAGAAGGCAGCTGGAAGGCAGGGAGGGGTGGGAGGAAAGGTGGAAAGGACCTCATGAGAGTACATGAGGCCAATATGGCATAACCCAGGGAACAGGTAGACAAGGATCATATGGTTACTCAGGAGGGTGGGGCATGAAACAAGCAATGTACAGAAATCACTTCATAGGGAGGTGGCTGACCAGAAGGAGGGGACAGGAGAGAGCAGGTGGGGGCAAGCATCACACTTACTAATCTATACGCTTTGCTGTATACGGAGATGAGGTGGAGAGGCTGGCGGGAGGAGGGGAGCAGGCAGAGAGGGTTTGGTCAGTGAGCTGGGGAGATGGGGCAGGAGAGAGCCAGATCCAGAGAAGGGGAGGGGAGGAAAGAGACATTAGCCTAGGTGGGAGGGAAGTGGGGAGGAAGGGGGAGTGCAGAGTGAAGCCATGGTGGGAGGAGGGAGGACTAGGGTTGGGCAAGCATCCAGGTTAGGGAAGTCAACCAAGGATAAGGAATACTCTAGATAGGCCAGCTTCAGGGGTGGGAGAAATCAGATGAGGTGGTGGGGAGACAGGGGGTAGGAGAAACACAGCAGATGGGGTGAAGGATGCAGAACTTGGAGGGGGCAAGGAGGGAAGCAGAAGAAGGAGCCTGGGTGGGGATCTGAGGACACCAGCCCAGATTGAGTCCACGGAGATCTGGGTGGGGCAATCTGTGCCACCCAGGAGGTTGGGGCAAGGAGCAAGCTGGGAGCTACAGGTAGAAGAATGAGCATGGTAGGGCAAGCACAGGCTTGTGATCCCCAGGCTGAGGGGGACAAGAGAAGTAAGCTGGGGGTTGACGACAGAAGGAAAAGCCTGGATGGAATGTAACAGGCCAGTAAAGTGGGGGGGGGGAGAAGGTGATCCTGCTGGGTGACTCCATGACCTGGGGCATCCAGTGGGAGGGGGCAGAGGAGGGAAAAAGCAGCCCAGTGAAGGCTAAATGTATCCCAGGCCTAGCTGTACACAAGGCCAAATTCCAGCTATACTCGATAGTATTGGAATGCAGGTAATCCCCAGACGAAACATCTGGGAACAAATGACTTAGAGGGGAACAGTGAACTAGAAATCCAGGGAAGATTCCGAGAACTGGCCAGGGTTTACCACTCTATAGAAGCGCAATCTCCTTCTTTGAGATTCTGCCAGTACCTAGGGTGTCCAGGGAGACCAAACATAAACTTAGAGGTGTGAACCAGTGGCTCAGGGACTGGCGCAGGGCAGAAGGGTATGGGCTGGTGAGGGACTGGGGGGATACATGGGAGGACAAGGGGTTATATGCCAGGGATAGGCTACACCTCAACTTGGAGGGGAGGGAGATCTTGAAACTAAATCTTGCTGGATTCATAGTCGAGAGGTGGAGTATAAACTTGTAAAGGGGGAGGTTAAGTAAAAGAGTGGCTCTAGGAGGGCTGCTTGAGGGTCCAGATCCAGGGCATGAAAAGAAGGCAGGTAACTGTGATCTAAATCCATCCAGAGCTGTGCAAGAAAGGGCATCTAGGGACTGCTCAGGGTCGAGATGACTGAAGAAGGGAGAGGGGTCAGGATGGAGGACAGCTCTGATCAATGCTAGGAGTATGGGCAACAAAATGCCCAAGCTCCAGGTGATGCTGGTTGAGGGATCAGTGGATGCGGCAGCAATTACTGAGACATGGGCCACTCAGAAAAATGACTGGGACCTAAATTTGGTGGGCTACAAAATATTCAGGAAGGATAGAGGAGAGGGAAGAGGAGGGGGTGTAGCGCTGATAGTCAAAAATGACATAGCGGTTAGTAGAGTGGAGGAGGCTGTAGGAGGAGGTGGAGGAGATCTGGGTAACTCTACAAAAGAGGGGAGGTAAAAGATTGAAAATAGGGGTGGTGTACAGAACCCCCAACGATGGAAGAGGCCCTGGAGGACAAACTAGTTGAGAACATCAAGGGGCACTGTGACCGTGGAAAGGGAATGATGGTGATCATGGGTGACCTTAATATGCTGGGGACAGACTGGGATGCTATACGCCCTCTGTGGCCAGGGAACAGAGACTGATGGATATGTTCCAATATGCCTTCCTAGTCCAGCAGGTGGGGAACCTACTAGGAGGAGCGGTACTGGATTGTGTCCTAGCAGACAGTGACCAGATAAAGGGCCTGGAGGTGTGCAGCCCGCTGGCAGGTGGTGATCACACTACAGTCTGGTTTCTGCTGTATCTGGGGAGGATAACCATTCTAATACAGTAGTAGTGGACTTCAGGGGAACGGACTTCGTGGGCATGGGCAGGATTCTACAGGGGAGCTTGGACAAGATTAGGCCGGACATGGATGCTGGCAGCTTGTGGGAGGCCATTAAGAAGGGGGGTGCAGGAGACTACTAACTCCTGTACAAAGGTGAGGCGTAAGCATGGTAGAGCCAACAAGCTGTGTTGGTGGACCAGGGAGGTGCAGGAGGCAGTGAGGGATAAAAAGGCTGCCTATGCATGTTTTAAGCGCTCTAGGGGATAGGGAGAGGGGTATGAGTTGATGGCTAGAAGGGTCACCACAGTGGTGAGGGGAGCCAAAGTGAGGAGGGAGCAAAACCTGGCTAGGGATATCCGAAGAGGGGAAAGGGATTCTATAGATACACAAAGAAGAAGAGAAAAGGGAGGGCATGGATCAGCATGATTAGGACTGAGGAGGGATGGACTCAGGAGGCAGGGGAAATCAGGCAGAGGTGCTAAATGAGTACTCTGCCTTGATATTTATGGAGGGAGGTAGGGGATCCCTCCAGCCCAATGGGAAGGAAGGGGAGCCAGCAGAGTCGAGAGGTCAGATGGAGTCGAGAGGACTGAAAGAAGTTGGGGTACAGGCTGGGCCAAGTCTAGAAGGGGATGGATGGTTAAATGAGGGGGTGGGCTGGGAGGGAGGGAGAAATGACAGTGGAAAGGGAGAAGGAGGCCCTTCGGACACTAAAAATTGATAAGGCACCGGGGCCAGATTGGCTGCATCCGAGGGTTATGAAGGAATTGGCCGATGAGCTAGCAGCACCACTGGCAGCACTCTAACACCTCTCTGCTGACAGGATGGGTGCTTCAAGACTGGAGGGTGGCTCATGTGGTGCCTATCCACTAATGGGGGGTCTAGAGAGGAGATGGGGAATTATAGGCTTGTCAGCCTAATGTCTGTGGTGGCCAAAGTAATGAAGGGCATTATCAAGGATAGGCTAGGAGGCAGCTGGAAAGGTTGAGGCAACTGGATCACAAACAGTATGGTTTCATCCCGGGGAGATCATGTTAGACCAACCCATAGATTTTATGACTGGGACCCTGGACTTGGCATGAGAAGGACGTCCTATACCTGGATTTCAGTATGGCATTTGATTCAGTACCCCAAAATGGGCTGCTATTAAAGCTGGGGGGTGGGAAGACAGTTACTCAGATTGAGAGGGTGGGGGTGAGAGGACAGTTGCTCAGACGGGTAGAAAATTGGCTAACAGGGCGAATACAGAGGGTAGTGGTGGGTAGTCTCCTCCCCCACGAAGGTCAGCAGTGGGGTCCCCCAAAGTTCGGTACTGGGGCCACGCCTGTTCAATGCCTACGTCTTCAATATGGGGAGGGCGGTTAAGAGTAGGATAGGTCTCTTTGCGGATTACTTAAAACTGGGAGCATTGGCAGACGGAGACCAAGTGAGAGAGACAGTCCAGAGGGACCTGGATACCCTGGAGGGGTGGTCAAGGAGGTGGGGACTGAGGTTTAATGCAGGGAAATGTTGGGTGCTGCATCTGAGGGTCAGAAACCCGGGCCATGTATACACCCAGGGGTGTCATACTGCAAGCCACAACAAGTGAGCGGGATCTAGGGGTGGTGGTAGACGTCAAAATGAACAACCTTAAAAACTGCAGAAGAACTGTGGCCAAAGCAAACCAGATACTGCATAGCCAGGGGGATTATGTCCAGGAAGAGAGAGGTGATCCTTCCTCTGTATAATACCTTGGTCAGACCACATCTCGAGTACTGCATGCAGTTCTGGAGGCCTCACCTCAAGGATGATGCAACACTGCTGGAGTGTGTCCAGAGGAGGGCAACCAGGATGCTTCAGAGCATGGGAAGAAGGCCCTATGAGGAAAGGCTGGAAGAGCTTGGGCTGTACTCACTGGAGGAGAGGAGAGGAGAGATGGGGGGACATGATAGGGGTCTTCAAATATGTAAACGGAATAAACAGGGGCAGTGCCAAAGAGATGTTCAGACTAAAGAAGGTGGGAAACAACCAGGTGACATGAGTGGAAGCTAGAGGAGGGAAATTACAGGGGGGATGCAGGAGACCTTACTTCATTGAGAGGGTGGTGGGGTCCTTCAATGCACTGTCCAGGAGTCTGGTGGAGTCTGGTTGAGGAGGGCACAGTGGAGGGCTTGAAGAGGGAGTGGGACAGGTTCAAGGGTAAACTGAAGAAGAGGATGACCCTCTCTGGGGCTGGGTGGGAAAGAAAGAACCCATTAGGAGGCTGGCTACCGAGTAGACACAACAGACCATCCGGCCTATTCTGATGGCTTTTAGTATGTTAGATATAGTGGAGGAACTGCAGGGGAAGGTGTGCCTATTTGTAGATGATACGGAGATCTGCAATAGGGTAGACACCCTGGTAGGGGAGTTGGAGGCAGTGAGGGAGGGCCTAAAGATTCTGGAGAGGTGGTCGGAAACTTGGCAGCTGAAATTTAATGCCAAAAAGTGCACAGTAATGCACATGGGTGTAATAAGCTGCAAACCATTTACACACGGGGGGTAAGGAAACTCAGCAGGACAGAGATCTGGGGATTATAATTTCAGATAACCTGAAGGCGGAGAACCAGTGCAGCACAGTGGTGGGCAAAGGAATAGAATGCTGTGTGCATAAGGAGGTGATAAAACAGAAAAAGGGAGGTGCTGATGCACCTTTATAAATCCATGTTGAGGCCTCACATTGAGTATGGGGTTTAATTCTGGAGGCCTCACCTACACAAGGATATAAGACAGGATTGAAAGGGTTCAGACAAGGGCAACAAAGATGGTGCACGCTATGCATAGGCAGCCCTATGAGGAGAGGTGGAGGGAATCTGATCTGTACCCACTGGAGACTAGTAAGCTTATTTGCAAGGAAAATAAGTGCTAGAACTAGGGATCATAAACTAAGATTAGAAGAAGGAAGGATTAGGGGCAATGTGAGGGGCATTACACCACTGAGAAGGTGGTGGAGTCCAGGAACTGACACCAGAAGAGGTGGTGTGCACAAAAATGGTGAAAGGATTCATGGGGCATGGGACAGACACCAGGAGCTGACCAGTGGGCAGAGTGGGGTGTCTTTTGACAAAGATGATGATTGGGGTGGGGGTAAGGGGCAGACTCGACCGGCCAAAATGGTCCTTTTCTGTCACCAGATTTATATGATTCTAAGGCAGTTAAGTAATTAGGACTTACCTGTTCCATCAGAGAAAGGGAGTCCAGAGTTGGGGTGTCCTTGGTTTGGGGTATTCTGGTAGGACCTGAAAGGGAAGAACAGAGAAAGTTGAAGGGACACAAAGGTTTGGAGGTGCTAGAGGAGAGATTGGAGTGTTAGAATTAAACAAAGATACTTATCTGATTGGTATGTTTGGCCAGACCTGTAGAAATAAAGGGAAAAATAGATCAGTATGGGGAAGTTATAGTAGCAAGAGTAGAGAGATACAAAAATGGTATATAGCACATGAGTAAAGGAAGAGAAGTTTCAGAGGAAAAGACAAACTAGGCCAAAGTAAGGAAACTAGAGGTGGAATAAAAAAAATGCAGACAGCTAAGAACAGAGAATAAAGTGGTATTTGGGACTCAGCAAAACCCCCCTTAGCTCCCCTAGGTGACCTGCAGGTAGCCAGTAAATTTAAGAAGTAGTCCAGATGGGCAGGTGGGAATTCATTTGGGCTAGTGGCCCCTATATTATTTAAAAAAGGGGACACTGGTGGTTCAGGAGTCTTGAGTTGTCCCAGGAGGCCAGTGGTTTGAAAGCTACAGCTCTGGTGATATAATGGGTCACTCCCTCATGGACAGTTGCAATTTTTTTTTATATACTCTTCCCCTGGATCCTAATGGGGGGGTGATGTCCTTGAGCCCAGACTGTATGTAGCAGGCAGGAGGCTGTTCAGAAAAACTGCTGACCAAAATGCTACGACTGTTGATAGGCAGACAGTTTAGTGCTACTGAATTACAGTGATAGTAATGGCAGGCACTTTCAACTGCTAATCTGGAGGAGGGCAACTAAAATAGCGAAGGGTCTGCACCAGAAGCCATACAAAGAAAGACAAGCTGAATATGTATGCCCTTGAGGAAAAGGGCCGGGGAGACAGGACAGAAAATTTCAAGCACCTCAAGGGAATAAATAAAGTCCAAAAGTGTAGCATCTTTCAGAAAAAGAGATGTGCAAGAACAAGGGGCCAATTTGAAGATAGAGGAGACGGCTCAGGGGCAACATGAGGAAGTATTTTTTCACAGAGAGGGTGGTGAACACATGGAATGACCTTCCTAAGGAGGTTGTGGGGTCAAAAATAGTGGGGGACTTCAAGAATACATGGGACAGACATGAACCAATTCTATTGGTGGGTAGGAGGAAGTCAGCTGTTGGATAACTAGGATCTGCAGCTTATCCACTAGGTAGGGAAATGGGCCGACTGAGTGGGTCAAGCAGTCCTCATCTGTCATCAAGGTCTATGTGTCTATGATTCAGCCCACAGAGCTCAGGCTGTAACCTGCTCCATGTGTGTGGGAATGAAGATAGGATATTTTTGGGAGGGGGAAAGAGACTAGAGCAAATAGAGGTAATGGTCTGCTTCCATCCGGGACGGGAACCACTGTCCTCAATGAATGGTTTTAATGTTACAGTACTTTGATGAACATTTAAACTAGCTGTGGGAGTGGTGGAAGAAAAAGGGGAGTCACAAACTGCCCTCCCCACAGGCTGAAGATTGAGAGTAGGGAGATCCCTGAAGGGAGAGACTGCCAACAGGATTCAAGTTAATGAAAGAAGCAGGGGACAATCGAAGAAGGAAGAGGAAAAAAGGAGCATATGTCTCCCTCTACCCATCAGCCACAAAGTGGCATGTGAAGAGCACCCACAGGGCAGGTTAAGAGGGTCTGGAGGGTGGGCAGCCAGCAGTAGGTGGCAGGAACCTTTAGCTAAGCCGCATGGTGGCAGACTGTAGGTGCCCTGAGGGCCTGGTAGAAAGTGACCTGGAGAGCAAATGCACAAGATAGGGACCACAAAGGAAAATCCACAGTGCAGCTGAAGGGCAATGCCTGAACTTGACTTAAAAGTAGCTGTGGGTGGGAGGCAAACAGGGGAAATCAGTGGGCTCCCTGACGGGACCATGAAAGCAGCAAGCACTGGATACAATAGAGTCGCACAGCAGCTAATGTCAAAGTACCAGGGGCTAACAAAAGGATTTGGGGGAGGGAAAAAAACAACATAAGGTCCAGGACAGCTCACAATTAAAAACACGGAGCACTAAAGAGAAAGAGCCCTGATGAGTTATAAATATTCAGTAAATTTATGCTATAGGAGTGGACATAAATGGAGTGTGATAAATCCATTTTATCCGAGCATGTACGTGTATACATACAGAATCTTACAGTTACATTTATACTGCCTACACCCTATGGCCTTTCTATGGTGCAGCCTCCAAACCTGGACACAGGACTCTTAGGCCCTGTTCACACTACCCCTCTGTAATGTTACAGAGTGCCCAAACCGTTACTGCAATGGTTTACGTTTACACCTGTAACGTTACAGAAGGAGGCTTCGTAACCATTGTTGAAACCACATGAGGTGGTTTCAACAACAAAATATGAAAGAAGCCGGTTGCGCCTCGGTAGCGTTACTGGGCATGAGTAGCTGGTAGCCGTGGCACTGGTCCCTGGTGCAACCACGAGCTGCATTGTGAGATTGGGTGCCACGGTAACATGCCTTTCGGCTTCCGAGAAGTGTGGAGTAGTGGTGCCGGTCCCGAAATGGACACCGTGGCGGTGTGGACACACTGTACCACTCCACAGTTGTAATGGTTTCTATCTGTTACGGGGTCTGAGAGGTGCAGTGTGGATGGGGCCTTAGTTGGATCTCACTAATAAGGGATTACTTGCAACACCACCACCTCCCTCCTCCTGCTGAAGATACCCCTCCCTATGCAGCCCCAGAATCCTTCTAGCCTACCACTGCTGTCATGCAGCCCAGCAACTTTAAAGAGACTTACCAAGGTAAGGTAACTGGGTCAGCCCTGCACCATATCCATCGATTGCCTTGCTGCCAGGGGACCCCAATGAGTTAATATGTCCCAAATTTTAAAGCCATTAAAAGTTCTGTCATAAGTAAACATATACAAACCAGGTCCCAAGAACTTCCCAGTTGCTTGCTGCTGCCCTAGCTCCGCTCCCACTCTCTAGCAGGATGATGAGATGCCAGTGAGAGCACTGGGGTGCTCGTCTTTATCTGTAATGGGCGGCAGCTTTTCTATTGATTTTAAATGATTTAGTGACCACCTAGCAATGAAATGTGGGCATCAGTCAAGTAACAAGGCCCTTGTTAGTTGAACAGTGCCCACATTTTATTATAGCCAACTTCACTATATAGTTTAAAAATCAATAAAATGCTAAAACCATTACTATAATGAGTCTTGCCCATGCCCTTACTGGCATCTCGTCATCCTGCTAGAGAGCATGGAGTGGAGCTTGCGCAACAGAAAAAAAAAAAAACAAAATAGAAGTCATTGGGACCCAGTTTGTATATTTTTATGAGACCAGAACTTTTGTAGCTTATAAATTTAGGACATAATAACTCCTGAGTCTTCACAGGCACCAATGGGTATGGTGCAGCAGATCTTGCAAGCCTTTTAAGATCATAATAACTCCAAGGTCCCCATGGTAATCAGTACCAACCCTATAAGCAGATCCTGGTTTCCTATGCCTAGGCACACCCCACTTTGTCATGAACCAACTGCCCCAATCTTGAACTTTTGGAAGTTTCTCCAAAGAGGCACGTGCAGGCTTCTCCCTTCTTAGTGCCCACCCTACAAATTTTGGTAATGTCTAAGAGCATTCTCTTATAGGATTTTGTGCAATGTCACTTATGAAGACACTAGAGGATCTGGCAGTACTGAGCTGAGCTGCTCATCCCGCCACTGTAATAAGTGCCATTATCCATCCCCTCTGCACCTTAACCAACCACTACTCGCTTTCAACCTGCATTTCTGGTTGCCTCCCCTTATGTTCCTACCACAACACCATCACTCTGGCATCTGCAAGACTTGTTCCACCACAGAATGAACAATATGGGAACAGCTGCCTGGTAGTCAGGATACATTTATTCTTCCACCCCAGGACATAGCGGCAAGGTGCAAAACATGCACAGACATGTGGCACGCACCAGTCAGGTCTTCCCGCCCAAGACCTACCACCACTGCACTGCCACTTGGTACCAGTTAGCAGTACCACAGCTGAGCTAGCTGTCCTCCTTCCCCCAGAAAGGCCTCTTGTATAACAGTTGATCCTCCTCCTCCCAAGAAGCCCCGGCCGTGCTCATTCCTGAACTAAGTCAGCTCCGGCAGGTCATAGTACTACTATTAAGCTGAAGGCACATGTTAACCAGTTTCTAATTAACTGTCACTGATCCCTCTAGGCTGATCAATCTCGCCTCCCCCCCCAAAATAGTCAACCGCCCCCCTCTGCTAGATCACCTTCAGCCCAGACCATCCTCCATGCAGCTGACAACCCTTCTAGCCCGCCTCACACAATGACACTGAGCTGAGCACCACAGGCTTGGGCCAGCTGGCCAACCCAGCCACCCTCACATCTGGACCGCCTCCAACCACATTCTATACCCTCCATGGCTGGGCAACCAAACCTCCACCTAACAGACCATATCTGAGCTGTCCCCAAGCCCATGGACCAGCAGTCCTCATGTAACCACTCAACCCCAGCAAGATCCACCAGAGCCCCATACCAGCCACCATGAACCACCCACCCTGCAGCTCAACCACTCCAACCTGAACTAGCCCACCACCACCATCAACTACCCTCCCTGCAGCTCATTCTTTCATGCTAGACTGCCTCCCCAGCAGACACACTCCTGCAGCTAGACCCTGGGTTCATTCCCAGACCAGCCTCCCACCTGAGGTTAGTAACCTCCCAGAGCTGACACCCTTTCAGCTGGACACCACTGTCAGGCAGAACCTCCCTACACCTAGACCCCCCAATCACCCTTCCTCAACCGCGGACCCCATATCAACGTAGTATTTAAAAAATAATGACACTAACATATGCATTTGCAGTGTCAGTGGCTCAACAGGTAGCACCTCCTCCGAGCTGAGAAGTCAGAAGGCAGGGTTCTATTCCCTACCAGCATAGTAATATCCCAATACTGATGCAAGTGCAGCATGAGGGGATGGCCTCCTGAGGCATTGTTCAGAGGAGATTAAACCGACGTCATCTGCCTGTTCTGGTGGATATTAAAGATCCCAGCCACTTGAAAAAGCAGGAAATTTTCTCCAAAGCCCTGGCCATATTCCACCCCAACCACAAAAATACCACCAACAGCTAATCTGGTTCAAGGTCAGCTGGCTTTCATCTGTATTCCTCCTCTGTCATGCCTGAAAATAGGCAAAATCTGTCTAGTGCATAAGCACTTAAAGGTCAACAAAAAAGGGTGTTTAACAAAAGAAAGGGACTAAAGGAGCTTGTTTCCCAGGTGTGACCTGGGAGCACAAGGGAAGTTAAGCACTTGCCAGGGTCACACAGTATACAAGAGGAAGCTGTGGGATTCAAACCCAGGTCTGGTCTGCTAGATGTCACAGATTGCAGCTCAGAACCTTAGACCACTGTGCTATACTGCCCGCAAAAAATAAATGAATGAAATGAAATAAAATAAACATAAAATATAAATTAATGCAGTTTCAGCAAAAAAAAAAAAAATACACTGATCCCCAGATTACAAAATGGATTAACACACGCAGCTATTAAAACAAATATTAAACACAAAAACAGTCTCCAAAGCCTCAAAATCTGCAGTAAATAATTCCTTTAGGTAACCAATTTCTCAAATTAAAAAGTTGTAATCTTTTTCTAGCAAACTGAATTTGCTCAGTTATAAATCTCTTCCTGCTATTCATTCTCACCACCACAACACTACTTTAAAGTAACTAAATCAGCAAAATTCCACAACAACAAGCAATCGAGGCACACGCATCCTAAACACTGGGGTTGATGAAAATAAAATATGTATTTCAAAGTTTAGCCAAAGTTCAGAGAAAAAATTTTCAAGACAAAACAAAAGTGAAACCTGCACAGCATTTCATTTCAAAAAAAAAAACACCTGATGATACCCTTTACTGTATTTAACATTTGAGAGCAAAAGATGTACTTTTTAAACATAAACTCTTACCTTAACATAAAACTAGCTGTGAAACTTCAGTTGTTCAACAATAGAACCACGAGCACTCCTGCAGTTTCATCAGGCTATACACGAGGGAGAGCTGGAAATGTAGGCTCTGACTGAGCAGACTAAGGGAAAAGTAGTTTAGAATACACTTTAATAAAGGGACACGCCAACTTTTTTGACCTGTATTTCCAGGTAAAACCAATTTATTATTGTACCTTCTTTAAAATTCATTGTGTTGCTGGTTGTTTTATTGTCTCCTTCAGTAGAACTGAAATACATGGTGATGTACCCCCTGATTAGCTAATTTAACCTAAACTACTCTGCTGACTGTAATCTCATTTATGATTCAAAGGTATTAAAAAAATATACGCTAAGGCTGCAGATCTATTTCTAATCTCATTTAGCAATAACACTTTGAACAACTAGTCTGCTGAAATACTTCAAATTTAGTATTCTTGCGGTTGTATTTTGAATGATGATTAAAGAGCATTAAAAGTACTAAATTAGTCTTTGAAGGCAAATTAATGAATGCTTTAATACTAAATTTAGTCATTGACTTCAGGAGGTTCCCAAGCACAGCCTTGGGCCTGCACCTCCCATGACCATCACATCTTGAACACCCCTGCCCAGATACCACAGCTGGACAACCATAACATCCCACAGACCTCTCCCAAATTGTACCTGGCTCAGCCAGTCTACCCCACAAACCCCAAACCAGCCTCCCCATCAACTACACACCCACCTGTAGCTGGCTGCTCCAGGCCATCCTTCTACCTCAGACATGATCCCCTGCAGATGGAACCTCAGACCTGCCTCCCACTTCAGTAGACCACCTCCTGCAGCTGGACAACCTCCCAGTCTCACCAAACAAAGCACCCTCATAGAGCTGGACCAGCAACTTAGATAACAACTCTTTCTGCAGTTAGACCAACCCCACTACCCATCTTGCCAGATACCCGTTGCCCATCCACCACTGGGCACTCTATTTACATAGAAACCCTGCCTGCTAGGTACTTATAATCCCAATGTATTAGTCTGATGCACTCCTCCACAACAACCCAACGCCCCAGCAGCCCAACACACAGTGGCCTGACCAGGACAGTGCCTGACACACTGTCAGGCCAGAGGAGTTGGGATGCCAGCGACTATTGAGTGGATTTTCACAAAACATGAGCACCTGATCCGACCTATGCCACCCATCCAGGACTGAGACACTACTGACAGCAGGACATGAAAACACCTATGTGGTGCACCTCCGAGGACACACTGACACGAACACGGACCCCTCTGAGACACTGTCCCACCATCTGGAGACAGGACAAACAAATAGCCGCGCATGCCCCAGTGTGTTGACCAGCCATCAGGCAGCAGAGATTTCCCTGCATCCCTGCATGCAGGATTACGTCGTGACAGCCAGCCAGCTGGGCATGCATGAAGGAATTGAAATACATGCCTGCCCATCATGCATGCATGACTATGCAGGCACACTGCAAAGAGACAACAAGAGCATGAATGCTGCACCAGAAATAGTCACAACAACACCACATATGGATGACAGGATAAGAGCAGCATATCGCACCAACACGCAATGTGCGCAGCATGTCATGCTAGCCCACTATGGGCCTGCACACACAGAAAGTCTGAGGTGTTTGGGGCTGTGCCAAGAGCCCTGTGGCATGAAAACTGCCAGGTGTGTTGTGGGGTTCCAAAGACATTGTGGGAATGCTGTTACCACACACAAAGGTACAGCTGAAAGGATTGGTGGGCACCACACAGCTTCAGACCTGTCGACATGTGACACACAGCAGATGGCAGTGCAGTGGGGCAAGCCAATACCAACAGTGTTGTGATGAGACATCACCACCAGGTTGGTGAATGTTAAATGTGGGTGACTTTATTCAACAGTAAATACAGGCAACCTAGTGGCTGTGCATGATGTGTACTGCAGGTCAACCGTCAGATGCCAAGTCATGCAGACCCCACAGGTGGTGGTGCCATGCCACAGAGAACTTCAACAGCTTGCCTTGTCCTTGATGCTAGTACCAACATATCCACCTCATAACTCTGTTTGGGTGGTGTCCATGGCAGTCACAACAAATACCTTCCCCAAGACATAGATCCATTGCTTTCCCTGTGAGTTCTGCTAGCATTGTTAGGACCCCTCATACCTTCTGAGCAGGGCGAGATGGCAAAAACAGTCTCGACATTGCTTTGGGTCACGGCTCGACACTCATTGAGATCTGCAACCAACCACAGCTGAGGGAACATGGAGTCGATCTCGTGGGCACCAGATACCTCTGTACAGCCATATCCTGCCCAGCATGTCTGCTCAAAACAATAGAAGAATGGTGGCATTAAGGAATGGCTGACTCAGGAGGCCGAATCTCACTGGAATGTCCCAGCCAGGAGATGGACGAGGCCACGGTTCATGGATCTTCAGGCTGAAGTCTAGGTCACTTCTGTATTGGAGGTGCAAGGTCAAGCTTCCAACCTTCACCACAATCTGCCCAAAGTGGAACAAAGTGTCCTTGTTTATGGTTTGTGTTCCATCTACAGGCATTGATCACAGCCTGCTCAAAGTCATGATGATCATAGGTAGTTTGAGGATGCGGACCAGATTGGCATATTTATTCAGCTCCTGAACAAGGTGCAGGAACGCTGCGTCTTTTGTCATCATCAGTGTACACATCAATGACATAATAAAGTTGTTAGGGCCCATCCCCGCGCGTATGGATGGTGTACAATGGTGAACAGGTGTGGCACAGCCTGAATTACCATCCATCATCCAGAAGAGTGCTCAAACAGGTCCTGATGTTGTCTCGTGATGAGTAGAAGGACCCGGTGGGTGGTGCTGCCAGTGACCTGCCATACCACGGCCATCCAGTCACCGCCTGTAGCTGTAGGGATAGTGAGGCCAGCCAGTGTCACTGGTTCTGGTTAGCGGTCCTTGCGGGTCCTGTTCACAATCTGCAGCAGGGCCCTCTTGCTAACAACTACCCACAGCCCAGTGGTCATGCAGTGCTTCCACCTGCAGCTATATGGGGCCAACCCAATACTGTGTGCCTTCACTGATGCCCGCCAACATCTGTGCTGGTGGCATCTGTCACCTCAGAGCATGTGTGCTCATTCTTTTCTTAGGTGGTGCTGGCCATCCTGGGAGGTGATGGCCTGGCTGAGGCAGGACTTGACTTATGGTGCTGCAGCAATTACATATCTCATGCCGTCCCGGTGGTGCGAGGGCTGAGGCACTGGATACCATACTGTGTCATGCCAGTGACCCGAGTTCAGGATGGAGCCTGGCCATGGGGGTCAGCAGGGAGGACAATGAACATCCATAGATGCTCCCAGTCCTGGGGGGCAGGAATTTCAACAGCGGTAGCCCCTGGGGATGCTCAGGGACACTACTATGTCAGGCACCAGATGGGGAGCACAGCAGATATCGCACGTTGCACCTGAACATCATTGCACATCCGTGATACTGGAGATGATCAAGGAAAATGGATGGGCATGACTCAGCAGTAGCTATACAGGCCACCTGAAGGACTTGGTGAGTCCTGTTGGAGGGGCTGGGCTGTCCTGGCTGGTAGAGGCAAGGGAGCTCTCCAGCAAGATGGCACAATGGCATCCCTGATCCTCCTGGTGCAGTTGAGTACCCCTCAAGTGGGTGGATCTGGTTGATGGATACCCCAAGCTGGAGTGTGTGCTGCAGCAGGTGAAAATATGATATGTTAAAAAAAACAGTACTGTCTCTCACTGTATCCATTCATGGACAGGAGGCAGCCATTCACATTAGCTTGATGTTCCCTGGATGGTACCACCTCACAGATGCTCATGTTGTTGGGGTTGCAGTTGAGCACCTAGCCTCCATAGCTTCCCGCTGTCCTCCAACAGCCGAGACTGCACAACATGACCGGCTTTGGTTCCAGCTCAGGCATTCGGGTGTGATTGCACCGTTGCACATCACATCCATGAACCACACCATGGCAGTGCTTATCTGTGGGTGGTTTGTACCAGTACTTAGTGCCACTGTCTGCCCACGGTCCAGTGCTTCAAGGCTGTGCTGTACACCTGGTACATTCAAGTTCGAGCCTCTTGGACTGGGAGCACATGCAGGTGTGGAAAAATTATTTTCGTATCAAGGGCTGTTCGAGTGAAGTGTGTGTATGTATATGTATATGTGTGCATGTTCGGTGTATCTCTCTATATAATATATATATCAGATATAGATATAGATATAGATATATATATAGAGATATATATATAGAGATATATATATATAGAGAGATATATATATATATAGAGAGATATATATATATATAGAGAGATATATATATATATAGAGATATATATATATATAGAGTATATATATATATAGAGATATATATATATATATATAATATATATATATATATATATATATATATATATATATATTATATATTATATATCTATCTCTATAATGGGATTATCACTCACATTGACAAACACCATTAGGTGACTGTGTGTATATGTAGTGCAACCACACACCTGCAATTTACTCCTCCAAAACAATTTTGCCATTTTATAAGATAGATAACCCACTGTGTGGTGTGTGGAAGCAGTGATATACACACGGCTTGGGTGGTTGATGCACTCGGCCTGCGGCCTCGTATGCAACAACACACACCAAGGTGTGCGTATATCAGAGCGTGACCGCACACCCTACAGTGGGTTATTAACACACACACACACACACACACACACACACACACACAGAGACAGTACTTGTTGCAAAACAAAACATTACATTAATGCAGGCATTAGAATGCAAAGCACACAAAGCAAGAAAATGAAAATAGGGTCTGAGCCTCACGAAGTCTTGGCAAATTGATTGTATGGTGTTCCCTGAGTTCCCAACCTTGATGCTCATCCCATACCCCCGCCAGCCCATAGTCTCCTTTCTAAAGCACAAGGTACAGCTCCAACCCAGTGCCTCCCATAGCAGCCATTTGTACCTGTAAACAAGAACAGCAATAGCTCACAAAGGATCTGCAGCTTGTTATGAACTATTATATGACAAACAATGTAGGGTAAACAAAAACAATACTTATCTGATACATATGGTCAGTGTCCTCCTACTCCCAGTCAATGTCCTGTCAGACTTGTAGATATAAAAGGGAAAATGGGTCAGTATGAAAATAAAATACTGATCAGCTGGGTCAGTTGGGAAGGCTCTGTAGAGGTTAAATAAAAAGTGGGTTGAGGGGAGATACCAGACCTGTACCACACCATCAACCTGGCTTTAGAATGGACTCGGTCACTCAGGAGACGCCATGGTTGGGGAGGGAGGAGGAGGACTTTCGCCTGCGCCCCAAGAACTGATCTTTTGGGGTAGGTCATTACGCTGCTCACACATCAACCAACACAGGGTAGGATAAAGACACCAAGGAACAGATATTCAAGGCACAATGAATGCTTCCCTGGTGGTGTAGTGGATCCCCTCCCTTTTCCCAATCTGCCTGTAGAATACACAGGAACACAGGTATGTGATGGCAGAAAGGGACTGCAAGCCCACCTAGTCTGCCCAGTTCACCTAGATATCCACTAGGCCTTTTCTGTAGTCCCCCCATGCCAGTTGCCCTCTGTGCTTATCCCATGCCCTCGTGAACCCTCCCACCATTTCTCTCAGTAGCCCATTCCAGTTGTCCATCACCCTCTTAGTGAAGAAGTACTTCCTAATCCTTCCTCTAAGTCCCCCCCAACCGATTTTGAATTTCCAGCTACCATCCATTGCAGTACAGCACACCACAGCAGGCCAACTGTGCCATCTCTAGGCAGATATACGTGGACACAACCAGCCCCAGAACTCCTTGCAGCTGGCAACAGGCAATAGAAGTTCCAATAGCCTACAGTGCACATTTGAGCCTACACAATCTTTATCAGATGTTTTCCACTTTCCTCTTCTCCAGAGGATAAGTCAGTCTCTGACAGAACTTAGCTCAGGGAGTTCAGTGGGGCCAGTAAACCAAAAGTGAGAGCCTATATAAAGTCTTAACATGCACTGTAGTACAATCTCCCACCGCAAAGAACTCCAGGATCTGCTGTAAATGAAGCTGTCAGTGCAGAATCCAGCAAAACCAGTCATCATAATCCACTACACTACAGCACACAGCAGGCAAACCGAAATGTTTCCACATGCAAAGTGCACATTGGCCCCAGACCCACACTTATGTGGGACCCTTGAAACAAGCCAGCCAGTGGATACTGTGGTAAGGAGGGACAAAACCTTTTACATGCAGGTACATCAGGGAGAAAAGGAAGGCAAGGGGAGATATTGAGTGTCTGAAAAGGGTGGATGGAGGGAGGGTAAAAGATGACCGCCAAAAAGCAGAAATACTGAACAAATACTTCTGTTCGGTTTTTACAAAGGAAGGGGCAGGAAATGGGCCAGCATTAATAAAGGATGGAGAGATCATAGAAAAGGACACAGCTCCCTTTACAAAAGAAAGAATCCTCATGGAACTGGCAGCAATAAGGCTATGGGCCAGAAAGATGCATCCCTGGACACTGAGGGAGCTAAGGGACGTGTTAGTAGGGCCTCAGACTAGCCTGTTCACCCTATCTTTGTAAACTGGTGACATGCCCAGGGATTGGAGAAGGGCTGATGTGGTCCCACTATACAAAAGTGTTAACAGGGAGGATGCAGGAACTACATACTGGTCAGCCTGACCACAACAGTGGGAAAAGTAATGGAAATACTGCTGAAGGAAAGAATAGTGGAGCACCTGGTTGTCAATGGTCTATAGGGAAGTGGGGAAGGGAACATTGTTTAACCAGGAGTAGCACACTAATCTGAAGCTTGTTTCTAGATGAAACCTGGAGCACAAAAAGTTAAGTAACTTGCTCAGAATCACAGTATGCACTTAGACGGCTGTTGGATTCAAACCCAGGTCTCCAGATCTGTAGCTCAGAGCCTTTACCCAATGTGCTATAGTGCCTCCAGGACCCAAGGTAGTTTGGTTTTATGGGAGACAGGTTGTGCCCGACAAACTTAACCGAGTTTTTTGACTGGGTAACAAGGAAAGTGGATGGAGGAGGATGTGGCCTACCCAGATTTCAGCAACGCCTTTGACATTTTGCCACATAGAAGGCTGGTAGATGAGCTGGAAGGCTTAGGGGTGGAACAGAAAATAACAAGGTGGGTGGAGAACTGGTTCAAAGACTGAAACTAGAGGGTGGTGGTAAGGCAAATGGGGTGCATTCCAGGGTGGCAGTGGTGTGCCCCAGGGGTTGGTGCTGGGACCCATCCTTTTAATATCTATAGCAAACGATAGCCCAGTTCCAATCAGGGAGGAGAGCTGTTCTTTCAGCCCGGCCTTGTCGCTGGAAGTGGTCTGGGCAGGCATTCTGGGGCTACATCGGCAGTGGGAGAAGATGGGATCACATTGGTGATTGACAAGGAAGCTCTTGCTGACGGAGGACAGGCAATGCATACTGGGTCCACATCAGCCACAACTTTGCAAGCCGGCGACTCAGGAAGGAGCGGCCAATCAGTGAATAGGGCGAGAACCTTTGACTGTGTGACTGGGCCATAAAAGGCAAGTAGTCCAGTCGCAATCAGAGGAGGAGAGCTGTTCTTTGTTCCACACCACCTACCCTGGCCCTGACCTCTATTAAATGGTTGGTGAGGGCGGAGCCTTGGAGGAGGACAAGTCTAGATTGGGCGAACTGGAACACTAGGAAGCTGGATTGTTATTGATTAGGGAAAAGGGTCCTGTACACTGTGCTTGGGCAACACTGACTACTACCAGGAAGGGCATAATGAAGCAGACTGTATAATGACTGTGTATGCCAACTACATCTGAGGGAGTAGGCAAACTGTGTGTGAATCGATTACTGCTAGGGTCTCTGGGTTGGCTAGTGTTGTGATGGGCTAATTTTGCTGTGAACCGTCTACTGCTAGGGCTAGAAAACTGGCTACTGTCAAGAAAAGGAAAAATTGCTGTAATCGGAGGGGGCAAACTGCTTGGGTTTTAGTGCAACACTGACTGAATTATTTCTGTTAGAGGGCCGCATTGCTCACCTAAAATGAGGGTAGACTTGGGGGTGGCCAAAGCGGGCACCTTCGGTAGAGTGATTGGGTGTACAGGGTCTGGGGGCAATAATATTAAATTGGGCAAGGAGGTTCAGAGGGTGCCCAGTTTGTTTTCAGTTGGCAGGTCTTAGGGAGGAAGTAGAGGGGTTCAGAAGGCAGCTGGAAGGCAGGAGGGGTGGGGAGGAAAGGTGTGGAAAGGACCTCATGAGAGTACATGAGGCCAATATGGCATAACCCAGGGAACAGGTAGACAAGGATCATATGGTTACTCAGGAGGGGTGGGGCATGAAACAAGCAATGTACAGAAATCACTTCATAGGGAGGTGGCTGACCAGAAGGAGGGGGGACAGGAGAGAGCAGGTCGGGGGCAAGCATCACACTTACTAATCTATTCGCTTTGCTGTATACGGGAGATGAGGTGGAGAGGCTGGCGGGAGGAGGGGAGCAGGCAGAGAGGGTTTGGTCAGTGAGCTGGGGGAGATGGGGCAGGAGAGAGAGCCAGATCCAGAGAAGGGAAGGGGAGGAGAGACATTAGCCTAGGTGGGAGGGAAGTGGGGAGGAAGGGGGAGTGCAGAGTGAAGCCATGGTGGGAGGAGGGAGGACTAGGGTTGGGCAAGCATCCAGGTTAGGGAAGTCAACCAAGGATAAGGAATACTCTAGATAGGCCAGCTTCAGGGGTGGGAGAAATCAGATGAGGTGGTGGGGAGACAGGGGGTAGGGAGAAACACAGCAGATGGGGTGAAGGATGCAGAACTTGGAGGGGGGGGCAAGGAGGGAAGCAGTAGAAGGGAGCCTGGGTGGGGGATCTGAGGACACCAGCCCAGATTGAGTCCACGGAGATCTGGGTGGGGGGCAATCTGTGCCCACCCAGGAGGTTGGGGGGCAAGGAGCAAGCTGGGAGCTACAGGTAGAAGAATGAGCATGGTAGGTCAAGCACAGGCTTGTGATCCCCAGGCTGAGGGGGACAAGAGAAGTAAGCTGGGGGTTGACGACAGAAGGAAAAGCCTGGATGGAATGTAACAGGCCAGTAAAGTGGGGGGGGGTGGAGAAGGTGATCCTGCTGGGTGACTCCATGACCTGGGGCATCCAGTGGGAGGGGGCAGAGGAGGGAAAAAGCAGCCCAGTGAAGGCTAAATGTATCCCAGGCCTAGCTGTACACAAGGCCAAATTCCAGCTATACTTGATAGTATTGGAATGCAGGTAATCCCCAGATGAAACATCTGGGAACAAATGACTTAGGGGAACAGTGAACCTAGAAATCCAGGGAAGACTCGGAACTGGCGCCAGGGTTTACCACTCTATAGAAGCTAACTTCCTTCTTTGAGATTCTGCCAGTACCTAGGGTGTCCAGGGAGACCAAACATAAACTTAGAGGTGTGAACCAGTGGCTCAGGGACCTGGCGAGGCGTGGATGGGTATGGGCTGGTGAGGGATCAGATCAGTATGGGAGGACAAGGGTTATATGCCAGGGATAGGCTGCACCTCAACTTGAGGGAGGAGATTTGAAATCCAAATCTTGCTGGATTCATAGTCGAGAGGTGGAGTATAAACCTTAAAGGGGAGGTTAAGTAAAGAGTGGCTCTAGGAGGGCTGCTTGAGGGTCCAGATCCAGGGCATGAAAAGAAGGCAGGTAACTGTGATTCAAATCCATCCAGAGCTGTGCAAGAAAGGGCATCTAGGACCGTTCAGGGCTCCAGATGACTGAAGAAGGGAGAGGTCAGGATGGAGGACAGCTCTGATCAATGCTAGGAGTATAAGCAACAAAATGCCCAAGCTCCCAGGTGTGATGCTGGTTGAGGGATCAGTGTGATGCGGCAATTACTGAGACATGGGCCACTCAGAAAAATGACTGGGACCCAAATTTGGTGGCTACAAAATATTCAGGAAGGATAGAGGAGGGAAGAGAGGGGGTGTAGCTTGATAGTCAAAATGACATAGCTGTTAGTAGAGTGGAGGAGGCTGTAGGAGGAGGTGGAGGAGATCTGGGTAACCTACAAAAGAGGGGAGGTAAAAGATTGAAAATAGGGTGGTGTGCAGAACCCCCAACGATGGAAGAGGCCCTGGAGGACAAACTAGCTGAGAACATCAAGGGGCACTGTGACGCGTGAAAGGGAAATGATGGGTGACTGCGGTGACCTTAATATGTTGGGACAGATTGGGATGCTATATGGCCTCGTGGCTAGGGAACAGAGACTGATGGATATGTTCAATATGCTTCTCAGTCCAAAGCAGGTGGGGGGAACCTACTAGGAGGAGCGGTACTGGATTGTGTCCCAGCAGAGGTGACCAGATAAAGGGCCTGGAGGTGCAGCCCGCTGGCAGGTGGTGATCACACTACAGTCTGGTTTCTGCTGTATCTGGGGAGGATAACCATTCTAATACAGTAGTAGTGGACTCTCAGGGGAACGACCGGGCATGGGGTAGATTCTACAGGAAGCTTGGTCAAGATTAGCCTGATTATGATGCTGGGCAGCTCGTGGAAGCCATTAAGAAGGGGGTGGTGCGACTACTAACTCCTGCGCCAAAGGTGAGGCGAAGTACGGTAGAGCCATCAAGCTGTGTTGGTGGACCAGGAGGTGCAGGAGGGTGAGGGATAAAAAGGCTGCCTATGCATGTTTTAAGCGCCTAGGGGATAGGGAGAGGGGTATGTGAGTTGATGGCTAGAAGGGTCACCACAGTGGTGAGGGGAGCCAAAGTGAGGAGGGAGCAAACCTGGCTAGGGATATCCGAAGAGGGGAAAGGGATTTATAGGATACACAAAGAAGAAGAGAAAAGGGAGGGCATGGATCAGCATGATTAGGACTGAGGAGGATGGACTCAGGCAGGGGAAATCAGGCAGAGGTGCTAAATGAGTACTCTGCCTTGATATTTATGGAGGGAGGTAGGGGATCCTCCGGCTAATGGGAAGGAAGGGGAGCCAGCAGAGTCGAGAGGTCAGATGGAGTCTAGAGGACTGAAAGAAGTTAGCAGTATGGTTGGCCAAGTCTAGAAGGGATGGATGGTTGAAATAGGTGGGCTGGGAGGGAGGGAGAAATGACAGGGAAAGGGAGAAGGAGGTCTCCGGACACCAAAAAATTGATAAGGCACCGGGCCAGATTGGCTGCATCCGAGGGTTATGAAGGAATTGGCCGATGAGCTAGCAGGCACCACTGGCAGCACTCTAACACCTCTGCTGACAGGACTGGGTGCTTCGAGACTGGAGGGTGGCTCATGTGGTGCCTATCCACTAATGGGGGGGGTCTAGAGAGGAGATGGGGAATTATAGGCTTGTCAGCCTAATGTCTGTGGTGGCCAAAGTAATGAAGGGCATTATCAAGGATAGGCTTAGGAGGCAGCTGGAAAGGTTAGGGTAACTGATCACAAACAGTATGGTTTCATCCTGGGAGATCATGTTAGACCAACCCCATAGATTTTTATGACTGGGACTCTTGACTGGCACAGACCGGAGGACGTCCCTGTACCTGGATTTCAGTATGGCATTTGATTCAGTACCCTAAAATGGCTGCTATTAAAGCTGGGGGTGGAGGACATATACCAGATTGGAGGGTGGGGGTGAGAGGACAGTTGCTCAGACGGTAGAAAATTGGCTAACAGGGCTTAATACAGAGGGTAGTGGTGGGTAGTTCCTCTCTACGAAGGTCAGCAGTGGGTCCCCTAAGTTCGGCACTGGGGCCACGCCTGTTCAATGCCTACGTCTTCAATATGGGAGGGCGGTTAGGGGTAGGATAGGTCTCTTTGCGGATTACTTAAAACTGGGAGCATTGGCAGACGGAGACCAAGTGAGAGAGACAGTCCAGAGGGACCTGATACCTGGAGGGGTGGTCAGGAGGTGGGGACTGAGTTTAATGCAGGAAATGTTAAGTGCTGCATCTGAGGGTCAGAAACCTCGGCCATGTATATACCCAGGGTGTCATACTGCAAGCCACAACAAGTGAGCGGGATCTAGGTGGTGGTAGATGCCAAATGAACAACCTTAAAAACTGCAGAAGAACTGTGCCAAAGCAAACCAGATACTGTATAGCCAGGGGATGTGTCCAGGAGAGAGAGGTGATCTCCTCTGTATAATACCTGGTCAGGACCACATCTGAGTACTGCATGCAGTTCTGAGGCCTCACCCACGATGATGCAACACTGCTGGAGTGTGTCCAGAGGAGGGCAACCAGGATGTTTTCAGAGCATGGAAGAAGGCCCTATGAGGAAAGGCTGGAAGAGCTTGGGCTGTACTCACTGGAGGAGAGGAGAGAGAGATGGGGGACATGATAGGGTCTTCAAATATGTAAACGGAATAAACAGGGGCAGTGCCAAAGAGATGTTCAGACTAAAGAAGGTGGGAAACAACCAGGTGACATGAGTGGAAGCTAGAGGAGGGAAATTACAGGGGGGATGCAGGAGACCTTACTTCATTGAGAGGGTGGTGGGGTCCTTCAATGCACTGTCCAGGAGTCTGGTGGAGTCTGGTGGAGGAGGGCACAGTGGAGGGCTTGAAGAGGGAGTGGGACAGGTTCAAGGTAAACTGAAGAAGAGGATGACCCTCTCTTGGCTGGGTGGAAAGAAAGAACCCATTAGGAGGTTGGTTACCGTGTAGTAGACACAACAGACCATCCGCCTATTCTGATGGCTTTAGTATGTTGATATAGTGAGGAACTGCAGGGAAGGTGTGCCTATTTGTAGATGATAATGGAGATCTGCAATAGGGTAGACACCCTGGTAGGGAGTTGGAGGCAGCTGGGAGGGCCTAAAGATTCTGGAGAGGTGGTCGGAAACTTGGCAGCTGAAATTTATCACAAAAGTGCACAGTAATGCACATGGGTGTATAAGCTGCAAACCATTTACACACACCGGGGGTAAGGAAACTCAGCAGGACAGAGATCTGGGATTATAATTTCAGATAACCTGACATGGAGAACCAGTAGCACAGTGGTGGTAAAGGAATAGAATGCTGTGTGCATACGGAGGGTGATAAAACAGAGAAAGGAGGTGCTGATGCACCTTTATAAATCCATGTTGAGGTCCTCCACATTGAGTATGGGGCTTAATTCTCTGAGGCCTCACCTACACAAGGATATAAGACAGGATTGAAAGGGTTCAGACAAGGGCAACAAAGATGGTGCACGTCATGCATAGGCAGCCCCATGAGGAGAGTGTGGAGGAATCTGATCTGTACCCACTGGAGACTAGTGCTTATTTGCAAGGAAAAATAATGCTGAACTAGGGATTGCAAACTAAGATTAGAAGAAGGAAGGATTAGGGGCAATGTGAGGGGGCATTACACCACTGAGAAGGTGTGGAGTCCAGGAACCGACTACTAGAAGAGGTGGTTGCACAAAATGGTGAAAGGATTCATGTGCATGGGACAGACACCAGGAGCTGACCAGTCGGCAGAGGGGTTCTTTGGACAAAGATGATGATTGGGTGGGGTAAGGGCAGACTCGACCGCCGAAATGGTCCTTTTCTGTCACCAGATTTATATGATTCACGGCAGTTAAGTAATTAGGACTCACCTGTTCCATCAGGAGAAAGGGAGTCCAGAGTTGGGGTGTCCTTGGTTTGGGGTATTCTGGTAGGACCTGAAAGGGAAGAACAGGAGAACGTTGGGTTACACAAAGGTTTGGAGGTGCTAGAGGAGAGATTGAGAATAGATTAAACAAAGATACTTTTATCTGATTGGTAATGTTTAGCCAGACCTGTAGAAATAAAGGAAAAATAGACTGTATGGGAAGTTATAGTAGCAAGAGTAGAGAGATACAAAATGGTATATAGCACATGAGTAAAGGAAGAGAAGTTTCAGAGGAAAAGACAACCTAGCCAAAGTAAGGAAACCAGAGGTGGAATAAAAAAATGCAGACAGCTAATATCAGAGAATAAAGTGGTATTTGGGACTCAGCAACCCCCTTAGCTCCCCTAGGTGACCTGCAGGTAGCCAGTAAATTTAAGAAGTAGTCCAGATGGGGTGGAATTATTTGGGCTAGTGGCCCCTATATTATTTAAAAAGGGGACACTGGTGGTTCAGGAGTCTTGAGTTGTCCCAGGAGGCCAGTGGTTTGAAAGCTGCTGTAGCTCTGGTGATATAATGGGTCACTCCCTCATGGACAGTTGCAATTTTTTTTTATATACTCTTCCCCTGGATCCTAATGGGGGGGTGATGTCCTTGGGCCCAGACTGTATGTAGCAGGCAGGAGGCTGTTCAGAAAACTGCTGACCAGAAATGCTACGGCTGTTGATAGGCAGACAGTTTAGTGCTACTGAATTACAGTGATAGTAATGGCAGGCACTTTCAACTGCTAATCTGGAGGAGGGCAACTAAAATAGCGAAGGGTCTGCACCAGAAGCCATACAAACGACAAGCTGAATATGTATGCCCTTTGAGGAAAAGGGCCGGGGAGACAGGACAGAAAATTTCAAGCACCTCAAGGAATAAATAAAGTCCAAAAGTGGCATCTTTCAGAAAAAGAGATGTGCAAGAACATCAATAATTTGGAAGATAGAGGAGACGGTCTTAGGGCAACATGAGTGGTGTTATTTTTCACAGAGAGAGGTGGTGAACACATGGAATGACCTTCCTAAGGAGGTTGGGGTCAAAAATAGTGGGGACTTCAAGAATACATGGGACAGACGTGAACCAACGTATTGGTGGGTAGGAGGAAGTCAGCTGTTGGATAACTAGGATCTGCAGCTTATCCACTAGGTAGGAAAGGCCCACTGAGTGGGTCAGCAGTCCTCATCTGTCATCAAGGTCTATGTGTCTATGATTCTGCCCACAGAGCTCAGGCTGTAACCCGCTCCATGTGTGTGGAATGAAGATGGGATATTTTGGGAGGGGAAAGAGACTAGAGCAAATAGAGGTAATGGTCTGCTTCCATCCGGGACGGGAACCACTGTCCTCAATGAATGGTTTTAATGTTACAGTACTTTGATGAACATTTAAACTAGCTGTGGGAGTGGTGGAAGAAAAAGGGGAGTCACAAACTGCCCTCCCCCACAGGCTGAGATTGAGAGTAGGGAGATCCTGAAGGGAGAGACTCCCAACAGGATTCAAGTTAATGAAAGAAGCAGGGGACAATCGAAGAAGGAAGAGGAAAAAAGGAGCATATGTCTCTCTCTACCCATCAGCCACAAAGTGGCATGTGAAGAGCCCTACAGGGCAGGTTAAGAGGGTCTGAGGGTGGCAGCCAGCAGTAGGTGGCAGGAACCTTTAGCTGGGCTTCATGGTGGCAGATTGTAGGTGCCCTGAGGGCCTGGTAGAAAGTGACCTGGAGAGCAAATGCACAAGATAGGGACCACAAAGGAAAATCCACAGTGCAGCTGGAGGTGCAATGCCTGAACCTTGACTTAAAAGCAGCTGTGGGTGGAGGCAATAGGGAACAGTGGGCTCTCGATCGGACCATGAAAGCAGCAAGCACTGGTACAATAGAGTCGCACAGCAGCTAATGTCAAAGTACCAGGGCTAACAAAAGGATTTGGGGAGGGAAAATGAACATAAGGTCCAGGACAGCTCACAATTAAAAACACGGAGCACTAAAGAGAAAGAGCCCTGATGAGTTATAAATATTCAGTAAATTTATGCTATAGGAGTGGACATAAATGAGTGATAAATCCATTTTATCCGAGCATGTACGTATACATACAGAATTTACATTTCATATTTATACTGTTTGGCACCCTATGGCCTTTCTATGGTGCAGCCTCCAAACCTGGTCATTGCGGACTCTTAGGCTCTGTTCACACTACCTCTGTAATGTTACAGAGGCCCAAACCGTTACTGCAATGGTTTATTGCTACACCTGTAACGTTATTGCAGTTGAGTTTTAGAACCATTGTTGAAACCACATGAGGTGGTTTCAAATAACAGATATGAAACCGTTACGCCTTCGTAACGTTATTGGGCATAGTTGGACGCTGTGGCACTGGTCCCCTAGTGCAGCGATGCTGCATTGTGAGATTGGGTGCCACGTAACGGTCGCCGGCTTCCTCGGGCGGTGGAGGGTGGTGTCGGTCCGAATGGACACCGTGGCAGTGTGTACACACTGTACCACTCCACAGTTGTAATGGTTTCTATCTGTTACCGGGTCTGAGAGGTGCAGTGTGGATGGGGCCTTAGTTGGATCTCACTCACAAGGGATTACTGCAACACCACCACCTCCCTCCTCCTGCTGAAGATACCCTCCCTATGCAGCCCCAGTACTTCTAGCCCCTACCCACTGCTTTGTCATGCAGCCCAGACTTTAAAGAGACTTACCAAGGTAAGGTAACTGAGTCAGCCCTGCACCTATATCCATCGGTGCTTGTTGCCAGAGGACCTCAATGAAAGTTAATATGTCCCTTAGTTTTAAGCCATTAAAAAAGTTCTGTCCTTCAGAAACATATACAAACCAGGTCCCAAGAACTTCCCAGTTGTTTGTTGCTGCTCTATCCGCTCCCACCTCAGCAGGATGATGATGCCAGTGAGAGCATCGGGTGTTTCGTTTTATCTGTGTTGGCGGTAGCTTTTCTATTGATTTTAATGATTTAGTGACCACCTAGCAATGAAATGTGGGCATCAGTCAAGTAACAAGGCCCTTGTTAGTTGAACAGTGCCCACATTTTATTGCCAGGTAGCCACTATATAGTTTAAAAATCAATAGAAATGCTGCCGTCCATTACATATAATGGAGTGCGCCCCCATGCCCTTACTGGCATCTCGTCATCCTGCTAGTGAGCATGGGGGTGGAGCTTGTGCAGCAGAAAAACAAAAACAAAATAGGAAGTCATTGGGACCCAGGTTTGTATATTTTTATGAGGGACAGAACTTTTAATGGCTTATAAATTTAGGGACATATTAACTCCTGAGTCTTCAGGGCAGGCACCAATGGGTATGGGTGTAGGCAGTATTTTGCAAGTCTCTTTAAGATCATAATAACTCCAAGGTCCCCCCCGCTTAGTGATAATCAGTACCAACCCTATAAAGCAGATCCTGGTTTCCTATGCCCTAGGTGCACAATTCTGCACTTTGTCATTGAACCCCAACTGCCCCAATCTTGACCACTTTTTGAGTTTCTCCAAGAGGCATGTGCAGGCTCTCTTCTCCCTTCTTAGTGCCCACCCTACAAATTTTGGTAATGTCTGCAAAAAGGCATTCCCTTCTTTGCCAGTTTTTGTGCAATGTCACTTATGAAGACACTGAAGAGGATCTGCGCCAGTACTGAGCTGAGCTGCTCACTGTCCCGTCACTGTAATAAGTGCCATTATCCATCACCCTCTGACACCTTAACCCCCAACTACTACTCCGTTTTCCAACCTGCATTTCTGGTTGCCTCCCCCCCCCTTATGTTCAGCTACCACAACACCATCACTCTGGCATCTGCCAGGACTTGTTCCACCACAGAATGAATCCAATATGTGGAACAGCTGCCTAGGTAGTCAGGATACATTTACATGTTCTTCCACTCCCTAGGACATAAGCGGCAAGGGTGCACAAACACATGCACAGACATGTGTGGCACAGCACCAGTCAAGGTCTTCCCGCCCATGGGCTACTCCCACCTGCACTGCCACTTGTGGTCACTCAGTTGGCAGTACTACAGCTGAGCTAGCTGTCCTCCTTCCCCAGAAGAGAGCCTCTTGTATAACAGTTGATCCTCCTCCCCTCCCCAGAGAGCCCCTGACACGTGCTCATTCCTGAACTAAGGTCAGCTCCGCCGCAGGTCATAGTGCTACTGTTAAGCTGAAGGGCACACATGTTAACCAGTTTCTAATTACCCTTTCACTGATCCCTCCCTGGGCTGATCAACTTTAGCCTCAGCCCCCAAAATAGTCAACCGCCCTCCTCTCTGCTAGATCACCCTTCCAGGCACCAGACCATCCTCCATGCAGCTGGACAACCCTTCTAGCCCCAGCCTTTCACATAATGAGCACTGGAGCTAGAGCACCACACAGGCTTCGGGTCAGCTGCTTACCCAGCCAGCCACCCTCCCTACATCTGGACCAGCCTCCAACTACATTCTATACAACCTCCATGTAGCTGGAGCACCACCCCAAACCTCCACTCTAACAGACCACATATCTGAAGCTGTCCCTCCAAGCCCATGGACCAGCAGTCCCTCATGTAACCACTCAACCCACAGCTAGATCCACCAGAAGCCCCATACCAGCCTACCATCAACCACCCACCCTGCAGCTCAACTTCACTTCCAACCTTGAACTAGCCCCACCACCACCATCAGCTACCCTCCCTGCTGCTGGCTCATTCTTTCATGCCCTGGACTAGCCTCCCCCAGCAGACAATTCTCCCTGCAGCTAGACCCCTGGGTTCATTCCCACCCACAGACCAGCCTCCCTCACCTCTGAGGTTGAGTAACCTCCCCAGAGCTGGACACCCTTTCCAAAAGCTGGACACACCCACTGTCCAGAGCAGAACCTCCCACACCTAGACCCCCCCAATCACCCTTCCTCAACCGTGGACCCCATACTTCAACGTAGTATTTTAAAAATAATGTGACACTAACATATTGCATTTGCAGTGTCAGTGGCTCAGCAGGTAGCACACTCACCTCCGAGGCTGAGAGATCAGAAGGCAGTGGGTTCTATTCCCATACCAGGCACTTATGTTAATATCCCAATACTGATGCTGCAGTGCAGCATGAGGGGGATGGCTGCACTCCTGAGGCATTGTCTTTCAGATGAGATGTTAAACCGAAGGTCCCATCTGCCTGTTCTGGTGGATGTTAAAGATCCCATGGCACTTCTTGAAAAAAGCAGGGAAATTTTCTCCAGTGCCCTGGCCATATTCCACCCCCCCAATTCACAAAAATACCACCAACAGCTTAATCTGGTTCAAGGTCAGTTGGCTTTCATCTGTATTCCTCTCCCTCTGGGTCATGCCTGAAAATAGGCAAGAATCTGTCTAGTGCACTTAGCGCACTTAGCCGGTCAACAAAAAAGGGAAATTGTTTAACCAAGAAAGGCACACTAAGCCAGAGCTTGTTTCCAGGTGTGACCTGGGAGCACAAGGAAGTTAAGTGACTTGCTCAGGGTCACACAGTATGCAAGAGGAAGCTGTGGGATTCAAACCCAGGTCTGGTCTGCTGGATGTCACCAGATTGCAGCTCAGAGCCTTAGACCACTGTGCTATACTGCCTGCCATAAAAATGAAATGAAATGAAATGAAATAAAATAAACATAAAATATAAATTAATGCAGTCTTCAGCAAAAAAGGAAAAAAATACACTGATCCCCAGATTACAAAATGGATTAACACATGCAGCTGTTAAAAACAAATATTAAACACAAAAAAAACAGTTCCCCCACAAGCACACTCAAAAATCTGCAGTAAATAATTCTTCCTTTAGGGTAACTCCAGATTTTCTCAAATTAAAAAAGTTGTAATCTTTTCTCTATGCATTCTGAATTTGCTCAGTTATACAATCTTCCTGCTGTTCATTCTCCTGCCACCACCAACACTACTTTAAAGTAACTAAATCAGCAAAAATTCCACAAATAACAAGTAATCTAGAGGCACAATGCATCCTAAACACTTCGGGGGGGGGTTGATTGAAAATAAAATGTGTATTTCAAAGTTTAGCCAAGAGTTCAGAGAAGAGAAAATGTTTTCAAGACAAAACATTGAAAGTGAAACCTGCACAGCATTTCATTTCCAAAAAAAAAAAAACACCTGAGTGATAATTCCTTTACTGTATTTAACATTTTAGGGAGTTAAAAAGATGTACTTTTTAAACATAAGCTCTTACCTTAACATATAAATCTTAGCTGTAGGAAACTTCAGTTGTTCAATAATGGAGACCACAGAGCACTCCTGCAGTTTCATCAGGCTATACACAGACAGGAAGAGAGCTGGGAAATGTAGGCCTCTGACTGAGTAGACTTATGGGAAAAGTAGTTTTAGAATACACTTTTAATAAAGGGACAATGCCAACTTTTTTTGCACCTTATTATTTCCAGGTAAAATTCCACATTTTATTATTGCTTACCTTCTTTAAAATTCATTGGTGTTGCTGGTTGTTTTATCTGTCTCCTTGCTTAGTAGAACTGAAATGCATGGTGATGTACCCAACCTTGATTGGCTAATTTAAATCCTAAAACTACTCTGCTGACTGTAATCTTCATTTATGATTCAGTTGTATTAAAAAAAATGTACGTTTAAGAGCTTTGCAGATCTATTTCTAATCCTCATTTAGCAATAACTTACTTTTGAACAACTAGTCTGCTGAAATACTTCTTAGAATTTAGTATTCTTAGCGGTTGTATTTTTGAATGATGATTAAAGAGCATTAAAAATTACTAAAATTAGTCTTTGAAGGCAAATTAATGAATGCTTTATTACTAAATTTAGTCATTGACTTCAGTGAGGGTTCCCAGGGTACAGCCCTTGGGCCTGCACCTCCTATGACCACTCTACATCTTGAACACCCCTGCCCAGATGACCACCCAGCTGGACAACCATATCAACATCCCAATAGACCTCTCTCCAAGTTGTGTACCTTGCCTGCAGCTAGTCTACCCTACAAGCCCCAAACCAGCCTCTCCCCATCAACTATCACCCACCCTGTAGCTGGCTGCTCCAGGCCATCCTTCCTACCCTCAGACATGATCCCCCTGCAGATGGAACCCTCCAGACCTGCCTCCCCACTTCAGTAGACCACCTCCCTGCAGCTGGACCAACTTCCCAGTCTCACCAAACAAAGCACCCTCCTTAGAGCTGGACCAGCACCCTCTAGATAACAACTCTTTCTGCAGTTGGACCCACCCCCACTACCCATCTTGCCCAGATACCTGTTGCCCATCCCACCACTGACCACTCTATTTGCACATAGAAAACCCTGCCCTGCTAGGTACCCTTTTATAATCCCAATGCTTATTAGTCTGACATGCTGCATCCCACACACAACAACCCAACAGCCCCAGCAGCCCAACACACAGTGGCCTGACCTAGGACAGTGCCTGACACACTGTCAGGCCAGAGGAGGTTGGGATGCTGTGCGGCTGTTGAGTGGATTTTCCACAAACACATGAAGCACCTGATCCCGACCTATGCCACCCATCCCAGGACCTGAGACACTACTGAACAGCACGGACAATGTGAAAACACCCACCCCCTATGTGGTGCACCCTCCGAGGACACACTGACCTGAACACGGACCCCCTGGTAAGGATGACTGTCTCACCATCTGTGAGACAGGGATGAAACAAATAGCCGTGCATGCCCCAGTGTGTTGACCAGCCATCCCAGGCAGCATGGTGGATTTTCCTTGCATCCCTGCATGCATGATTATGTCAGCTGACAGCCAGCCAGCTGGGCATGCATGAAGGAATTGAAATACCATGCCTGTTGGTCAGTGCATGCATGACTATGCAGGCACACTGCAGAGTGGCACAGCAAGAGCATGGATAGCTGCACCAGGAAATGGTCCACAGCAACACCACATGTGGATGACAGGACACAGAGCAGCATGCCATCGCACCAACCGCGCAATGTGCGCATGTGGCCATGTCATGCTAGCCCACTATGGGCCTGCAGTAACCACACAGAAAAAAGTCTGGAGGTGTTTGGGGGGTGTGCCACAGGAGCCCACTGTGGCATGAAGGCTGCCAGGTGTGTTGTGGGGGGTTCCACAAGGGCCCATTGTGGGAATGCTGTTACCACACAGTTGCACAGCTGAAAGGATTGGTGGGCACTCACACAGCTTCAGACCTGTGCGACATGTGACACACAGTGCAGATGTGGCAGTGTGCAGTGGGCTGCTTGGCGATACCCAGCAGTGTTGTGATGAGACATCACCACCAGGTTGGGGTGAATGTTAAATTTGGGGGTGAAACTTTATTCAACAGTAGGGGGCCACAGTGGCAACCTAGTGGCTGTGCATGATGTGTACTGTGAGTGTACAACTGTCAGATGCCAAGTCACCATGGAACCCTACAGGGTGGTGTTGGGTGCCATGCCACAGAGGAACTTCAGCAGCTTGCCCTTGTCCTTGGATGCTAGTACCAACCTTATCCACTCCTCATAACTCTGTTTGGGTGGTGTCCATGGCAGTCCACAACAAATGCCTTCCCTGGTGACATAGATCCATTGCTGTTCCCTGTGGAGTTCTGCTAGCATTGTTATGACCCCTACATGCACCTTCCTGAGCAGGGCATGGAGATGGCAGTGCCAGGTCTCGACATTGCTTTGGGTCCACGGCATACTTCGCTCATTGAGATCTGCAACCAACCACAGCTGAGTGGGAACATGGAGTCGTATCTCGTGGGCACCTTGGTCACCCTACTGTACAGCCATATCCTGCCCAGCACATGTGTCTGCTCGAAACAATAGAAGAGTGTGGTGGCATTGGGCGGAATGGTTGACTTCAGGAGGCTGAATGCTGCTGGAATGTCCTGTGCCAGGAGATGGACGAGGGCCATGAGTTCATGGATCTTCAGGCTGAAGTCTGGGTCACTTCTGTATTGCGGCAAGGTCAAAGCTCTGGACCTTCCACCACACAATCTGCCCAAAGTGGAACAGGTGTCCCTTGTTTATGGTTTGTGGAAATTCCATCTTACAGGCATTGATCACAGCCTGCTCAAAGTCAGTGATGATCATAGGTGGTTTGAGGGTGCAGGACTGTATATTGGCATATTTATTCAGCTCCTGGAACAAGGTGCAGTAACGTTGCAGGCTCTTTGTCATCATCAGTGTATACATCAATGACATAATGAGGTTGTTAGGGCCCATCCCCATGGGTGCATGGATGGTGTACAATGAGTGAACAGGTGTGGCACAGTCTTGAATGTACCATCCATCATCCAGAAGGGTGCCTGTGCCAGGTCCCTGATGTTGTCCTCTGTGATGAGTAGAAGGACCTGGTGGGTGGTGCTGCCAGTGATCCTGCTATACCATGGCCATCCAGTCACCGTCTGTAGCTGCTTGGGGATAGTGAGGTCAGCCAGTGTCACTGGTTCTGGTTAGCGGTCCTTGCGGCGGGTCCTGTTCACAATCTGCAGCAGGGCCCTCTTGCTTGGCAACTGTTGCCACAGCTCAGTGGTCATTGCAGTTGCTTCACTCTGCAGTAGCTATGTGGGGCTAGCCACAGTACTGTGTGCCTTCTACTTGATGCCTGCCAACATCTGTGCTGGTAGAGCATCTGTCACCTCCAGAGCATGACTGTGCTCATTCTTTTTCTTTAGGTGGTGCTGGCCATCCTGGAGCAGTGTGATGGCCTGGCTGAGGCAGGACTTGGACTTATGGTGCTGGCAGCACCGTTACACTGTCTCATGCCGTCCCGGTGGTGCTGAGGGTTGAGGCACTGGATGCCATACCTTGTGTCATGCCAGTGACCCGAGTTCAGGATTGAGCCTGGGCCGTTGGGGGTCAGCAGGGGAGGACTGGGATCGAACATCCATAGACTGCTTTCCCAGTCCTGGGGTGGGCTTGGGAATTTCAACATGCTGTAGCAGCCCCCTGGGGATGCTCAGGGGCACTACTAGTGTCAGTGGCACTAGATGGGGAGCACAGCAGATATCAGCACGTTGCACCTGAACATCATTGCACATCCGTGATACTGGGGCCAATCGAAGGAAAATGGATGGGCATGACCTTTCAGCTTGATGGCTGTGCTCTGAGCCACCTGAAGGACTTTGGTGGAGTCCTGTTGAGGAGGGGCTGGGGCTGTCCTGGCTGGTAGAGGCAGAAGGGGAGCTCTCCAGCAAGATGGCATGATGGCCATCCCTGATCCTCCTGGGTGCAGTTTGAGCTACCCAGCTCTCCAGGTGGGTGGATCTGGTTGCTGGATGCCCCAAGCTGGAGTGTGTGCTGCAGCAGGTGAAAAATATGATATGTTAAAAAAACAGTACACTGTCTCACTGCATGTCCATTCATGGACCAGGAGGCAGCCATTCACATTTAGCTTGGATGTTCCCTACCTGGATGGTACCACCTCACAGATTGCTCATGTTGTTGGGGTTGCAGTTGAGCACCCTGGCCCCTCCATGGCTTCCACGCTGTCCTCCATTGTGCCAGAGGACTGCACAACACTGACTGGCTTTGGTTCCAGCTCAGGCATTCGGGTGTGATTGCACTTCGTTTGCACATCACACTCCATGGGCCACACCTGTGGCAGTTACTACTTGTCTGTGGGTGGTTTGTACCAGTACTGTAGTGCCACTGTCTGCCCACGGTCCCAGTGCTTCAAGGCTGTGCTGTGCACCATGGTCACATTCAAGTTCTGTGTCCACAGTGTCCTGTGCCCCTATCAGCTACTGTGCTGCAGTGGGCTATGCTCCATGGTACACTTCCTGCTGTCCAGCATGCAGGGATGCAGGGTCCTGTGTGTTGTGCACTGTGCCTACAGGTCAGTGTACACCTACCCAAGCTGGCCTTTGCACCCCAGCATTGGCATCCGTGGTTCCATGCATGCCTTCATGAGTCCATGTCTGTCCGCTGCCCCCATGCATCATTTTCTGATGCCTACCTGTTCTCTATGTTCTCTTCAGCTGTAGTTCCCTGACCTGAGACTTCTCCAGTAAATGATCTATTGTAGCCCTCACTGTGCTCTTTCCTATGGGGCTTGCATTTTCTGCCCCTCTGCCAGTTTGTCAGAGTTTCAGTTCACCTGCTTTGTTTACTAACCACTCTCCCTGCATCTGAAATGGGCCCTACCCAGCCAACCACTCTCCATGCAGCTGAACCACCCTTTTGGCCCCTGGAGAAACCTTCCCCAAGGAAAGCACTGTCCATGGACCATTTCACAGTTACAAGGAGGAAGGAAGAAGCCCCCAGCTGAGTAGGAAGCAACTGCTGGTGGGGGACTTAATTAGAGGGATAGACTTGCAAGCAGGGTGGGGTAAAGGAGAGGGAGGTGAAACACCTGAGAGGTACTTTGGCTTGGAGGGATGAGAGCAGATACAGTGGATCATTAGGCAGCAGGAGATGAGAGGGAGCTAGATGTCATTGTCCACCTGGGGACAAATGACCTAGCAAGGGAGGGGTAGGGGTAGTGCAGGGAAATTTCAGGGATAGGGGGAGGGTCCTCAAGCATGCATGGTGGCTTTGCCAAAGGTTGCCTATATACATCTTGGGAGAAGAGAGAACTCTCCACACGGCTTTCAACAGTTGGTTAAAGGCATGGTGCAGGGTGGGGCTCAGTACTAGCAGTGAGCCTCTTCAGTGTCTTCATAAGTGAAATTGCAGAAGAACTGAATGGGAAGGTATGTCTTTTTGCAGATGCCACCAAAACCTGTTATAGGGTTGACACTCAGGAGGGTGTGGAGAAAGGGTTCACCCATGCTGGTGTGACAGCCATGTTGCTGATGCCGATTACAGCACAGGCCACATTACAGCACCAGGCAAAATGTATCCTGGGAGTTACACCACCAAAGAGCCCTCCTGGGAAACAGTCTCCATTGGGCCCCCTCCCCTAATTATCCCACAGGTCCAGGTTCTTAATTTACCTGTTCTCCAGTCCTACCCCATCCTACAATCACCCCGCAGGTATACAGTAGATTGTTACTATCCCTGATGTTCAGTGGTTCCCATTTATTTATTTATTCATTCATTTGTTTACCAAGTAGGTGCACTGGTCTGAGAACCATTTTCAGGCATGGCCTGGGCCATTGAGGATGGCACAGGAATAAAAGCAAGTACAAAGGAGGCTGGGACAAGGCATACAATAGACAGTAATAAAAATATACAGGATATTTATATGAAGATATATATAAACTTGCAGCTCAATGGATAAATAACATTTATGACAATAGCAGGCACAGTAGTAGCAAAGTTGTAATACAAATTAGGCATGATCTGAGATGAGTAAAGGAAAAAGTGCATCATGGCAGTGTAGGTATGGACCAAGAAGGAAAAGGAGGGAAGGGAAGTAGAGGCATGATAATAAGTTGGGAGGGCAGGAGCAAGTAGTGGAGGACAGAAGGTGAGATCCAAGGAGAGGTGGAAGAGCCCTGGAGAGTCAGTGGTGCTAAGTGGAGTGGGCAGGTTGTTCCAAAGGAAAGGGGCTGCAGATGAGAATGCACATTTACCTATACGGTGGAGACTAGGGGGCACTCAAGCATGGGGCCAGCAGTGAGGCAGAGCTCTAAAACAAACACTTTTGGCCAAAGAAGGTGGGATTGCGGAGAGGTAGCTCAGTTTTGGATGGCCTTGTTGACTGTGCTGGTCAGGAGATAAGTCTGTTGGGCTGATGGGGGAAGCCAGCCCAGGGTCTGATAGAGTGAGCAGTGGTGTGTTGAGTGAAAGTCCTTGCCCTCTGTATATCCAAAGTCCCCACCATGACCCAGTTAGTTCTTACACCAAATACTACCCCCTGGTCCCCAGCCTTACTATATATTTGACACCCTTCCACATGTGGCACAGACCATCCTCTCAGCTCCTTGATCAGGCACAAAATGGATGATAGTTCACAATCATGTGGTAACTGTACACAGCTGTTTATACAATAGGCACATGAGAGCAAAACTGGTGTTCTGTCCTTAGTTGGTCACAGAGGTTAGCAGAGTGTCTGTGCCAATTGCCACTGTGGAGAGAGTGCATAAACATATGGTGGGGGCCATGAATGGTGCGAACGGTGGAACTGGCTGGGCAGGTAGTTATTGGCAGTTTCCAATGTATGGAATGGACAGCAGCACCACTGAACACCAAGGGAAGTGTGATATTACTGATGGTGGGAGCTCAAAGGGGAAGTGGTAGGAGGCAGAGGTGATGCTACCTGCTTTAGGGAGGCAACATCTTTTAGAGCCATTCACCAACTCGTCAGAGACTCACTAATTATGTTATTCAAGATATCATTTTGTGATCCTACCCTGTTTTTGGGGTGCAAAGTGTTGTTTGAGAGTCACTTACCCATTTAGCGATCGCAAATGCTCTTTGAATGTTCTGGTCTATGTGAACAATAACAGTCCATTACGAGTAAGATAAAGACAAGTGAACAAATACAAATAAGGAATTGAGAGCTGTCCTCCATGAGGTTGATAATGTAATTTATCTTAACAATGCGTTAGAGTACAAAGTATGATGAGATTAATACTGGTACCACTGTGCTACCACGAGTCTAGGGTTGCTGTGAGAGGTACCAAATACTGAAATGTCAAAATAACGCAGTACCATTGTTCTACCAGTGTACCAGTATTTGTGGGAGCCGACAAAAATCTCAAAATTTTGTGATACCATTGTATTACCAGTGTATGTGTGAGAGACAGAGAAAATGGTAAAAAATGCCATAGGGATACCATTCTGCCAGTGCACTACCAATGCACAGAGGAAAATCTATATATCACCTACCACTGTGATACCAGAGTACCACTGGGTAGTACTATTGTGGATTTTTCAGCTGACCACAGTACTGCCATTGCTATACCACTATAATGCCATTGTGACAAATTCAGTAAGGGTAACCAG
Organism: Neoceratodus forsteri; assembly: GCA_016271365.2. NCBI lineage: Eukaryota > Metazoa > Chordata > Ceratodontiformes > Ceratodontidae > Neoceratodus > Neoceratodus forsteri. The sequence goes on along the minus strand of CM057458.1, from coordinate 156,084,868 downwards.
ATTGCTGAGACAATGCAGTGCTAAAGAAGTGTGATAGAAATTATAAAGTGTTGCCAGTACTACTGCAGTGTGCAGCAAAATTTGTGAAGGAAATACAGTGCTAAAGAAATGTGCATGAAAATCTAAGAATTATTTGCAGCGCTCTTACAGTCTGCATCAAAAAATAAGAAAGATTGAGCAGTACTACTGCAGTGTGCAGCAAAAATTAGTGAAGGAAATACAGTGCTAAAGAAGTGTGCATGAAAATCTATTAATTATTTGCAGTGCTCTTACAGTGTGCATCAAAACATAAGAAAGATTGAGCAGTGGTACAACAGTGTAGCAGAAAGTCAGTGCAGTGTATTAGCAGTGCACTGATGAAAAGCAGTGCTTTGTCAGTCTGCACTGAAATAAGACTGAAGATGGAAGTGTACACTTCACTTCCCTCTGGGCATTGTCTTAAGAAGGTACCTGTTAAAACAGCCAGAGGGTGCTGATGTGAGGGTATAAAAAGAAACTCAGAAGCACTGCTTTAAGCATAATTACTGGTAGTACATTAAAAAGCCAGCATCTTTATTAAGTCCTTTTTCTTTAGTGTCAAAATATTGTATCATTTTTATTTCTAATATTTGCCGATCCTGGCTGTTTTTGAAGCTCCCTTTTAACACTCCGACAGTAAAATCACTGGTGGAGTGATCTGGTCTAGAAAAATGTTCCCCTACTGGTGTATTTTCATTTTTATGGATAACTGTGAATCTGTGGTGATTCATTTTTGTTTTGAGTTCCTGTCCGGTTTCATCAATATAGCAGCCTTCCTCACATTTTCTGCATTGTATCATTTATACTACGTTGCTAGAACAGGTATACGAGTTTTGGATTGTAAATGTTTTTCCATTGTGACTGACACATGTCTCAGGAGAAATATGTGTACATAGTTTGCAGTGAGGCACGTTGCATAGTTTTGTACCTTTGTCACCTAGTTGGAGCTTCGGAGGAAGTTTGCTTCACACCACTTTCTGCTTCAGGTTTGGTGGCTGGCTGAAGGCAAGCACTGGTGAAGTGGGAAAATATGTTTTAGAGTTTCATCTTCAGACAGTAGTGGCTGTAGATCTTTAATTATTTTCTGTAGTTTTTCAAGTTCTGGGAACATATGAAATAAAAATGACACACTATTTTGACACTAAAGAAAAATTACTTAATAAAGATGTTGGTTGTTTAATACACTACCAGTAATTATGCTTAAAGCAATGCTTTTGAGTTTGTTTTTAAACCCTCACATCAGCATCCTCTGCTGTTTTAACAGGTACCTTCTTAAGACAATGGTATGTATTTTCTTTATACCTTGACTTTTTAGAAATGTTAATTAATGGTCCAGAGTTAGAGTAAAATTAGGCAGCCTTTTGATCTTACAGGTTGATGTCTCCAACAGACACACTCCAGTGAAAATTAGTCTTCCTGTTTGTAAGAGGTGCAAATTGACTGCAGTGCTTTGATCTGTAACCTGCTAGTCCAGGCTTCAAATCCACATCCAACCTTTATATGTGTCATACTGCTCAGCTGTTTTCACTTTTGACCTGAGGAAGAGAGTTTCACCTCTCGTAAGCTAGTCTTTAAAATAATTTTGTTAGTCCAATAAAAGGTATCACCTGCAACATGCTTGTTGTATTTTTTCTCTACATTTATATTCTGTGTATCCTTGTATTTTGTTTTTGCTGAGTGCTTTCTGTCCTTAGTGTGGAGAGAGGTGACATGGACTCTGTTTTGCAGGTCTGATTTACCACTGTCTCCCCATCCTCCGATTTAAACTCTCCATAACAACATAGAGTTCCTGACCGAGTGCTCTTGCCCCTTCCTTGGTGAGGTGGAGGCCATCCCACCTAAAGATCCTCCTGTCCCCAAAATCATTCCAATCACCAATGTAATGATGCTCTTTTGCTAGGCACCAAGCTCATAGCCATGAGTTTAGCTCATTAATATTCTTTTCCCCTGATTTTTTTTGTAAGCTGTACCCCTTCTCCCATACAGGTAATACCTTGGAGAAGGCTAGGATGGATGAAAATGGGGTTAGTTTGTCACCAAGTGCCCAGATGAGTGTTTTGGTTTCCTCCAGTGATTTACTTGTGATATTGTTTGTCCCGATGTGACTGATGATGCCCTTTATGTCACTTTCTTGCTCCATAATCTTGACAATACGTTTTGTGTCTTTTTGCTCTGTGGCTTCCCGGAGGCATCTAACTTTCACCTCCTTCGGGGCATTGTCACTCAGGTGAGGTTCTGTTTCCTTATCATTGAATCCCCACAATTATTATTTTATTTTTACCCTTATCTGCTGAGAACCTGTGTAAGCTCCACCTCCCCATTGTCTAGGGGTGCCTGGTGGTACGAAGGGGAAGGGGACCCAGACCAAAAGTGCCATCCTGAACTATCTTCTGAACAGTCAAGCTGAAGCATGAAATAAAACTCAGAGGGCAGCCTACCTTTAGATGTTTTCCCATTGCACTGGATGGCTCTGAGACCCTTGAATAATGCTTACCCCACAGCAGGAGCAACACGGAGCAGGGGCCACTGCCTCTCACCCTTCCACTGATCCGGGACCCAGGAAAGCAAGATGAAGAATCACTCCAAAGTCCATCTATCTGGGCCATGGGGAAATTAATAAGCATCTCTGGGATAAAAAACATAATTCATTTAATGTACATGCTGCAATCAAACAAGCTGGACACCAGATTATGCCAAAAACAAGCAAATTTATTTCCTGAGTACCTATAATGTTTCAAGGACCCAAGAGCAAACTCACTCAAACGTCAAACACAGCTCCATGGGGCTATTAACATGAACTGAGAGAGAAAGCAAATGGCAGCACTTAGGCACAGTTCTTAGAATCAGTGTACAGCAGATTACCACAACTTCCAGGACTAATTGACAGAACCTGCATTACTAGTAAGTACCCAGCTTCTTCCACAGAAATCTATCTTTTTCTTTATGCACACTTCCAAGATTCATTCTGTGACACAATTCCTCTGCAGAGGAGTGATGTACTGCTCTAGTGCTGCCAAGGGAGAACAGTACCTTGGGTGATGAGCAGCCTAGCCTCCATGGCTGCTCCCAAATAGTGACCGAATTTTTTCATTCCTTCCTTAGGCTGTTATCTAGTGCCTACAGTTATCCCAGACACTACAACTTGAGTTCTCTCAGTGAAGCTGAGCAGCCTAACAAGTGGTTGCAGTGGCTCCCTTCCTTGCCTTACTGTTCCCTGAAGAACCACAACCCTTTCAGCCTAAAGACCCACACCCAGACATGGGCATGGTGGGTCCTGGGACCTCCCCCAGACATAGGCACAGAAGTCCCTTCGAGTCCCAGGCTGCATTCCTCCCCTCTGACCAACTCCCCAGGGCTAATCTGCCACCCAAGAAAGGACACGTTGGTGCTGCCACCAACTGATGGCCCCTGCTGTGGTTCTGCCACCACTGCAGCAGCCCCATTAGCCAAGTGCTCATACCTTGTAAGGGGATCCAGGCACCCACTTTCTTGCTGTGTTCTTTTCTTCTCCCACTGAATCTGTCACCCCGAACACCCCTGGGCCTGCTGATTCCAAACTGCACGATATCTCAGACTCCTACTGGGGGGGGGGGTAGAAACTGTCTGAGCTCGCTCCCTCCCTTGGAGCCCCAAGTGGACCGGTGTTAGGCCAACCTGCCTAAATTGGAGGGGCGCCCTCTACAGCAACTACCCTGCTTCCTAACCACTGAACTGTGCCTCTCTCCCCAGCTCAACTCCTCCACTGACTTATATACTCCAAGTGGTGCTGCCCCCTAGTGGCAAAGCACCAACCAATTGCCTTTAGGCACCTAGAATCCTTAACCATGCCAAGGAGGGGTGGGTTGTGGAGGGCTAGGGATAGCAAGCCCCCTCTGTGAGGGGGGCTTATACCTATTTTTTGTGTTCTTTTGTCTGAATGTTTCTAGTTTGCTTATACTGCTCTACTGCAACAACCTTGGCTTGCTCTGTGTCCAAATCCTGGAGCAGGGAAAACCAGTTGCTCCCTACTGTGGGAGTCCTTTGCCCTCCCTTTGGCTGGACCCAGCCTCGACTGCCCCTGCCCTGCCCCTGGACACCACTTGCCATCCACTCTAGGTTGAATAGAGGAGTTCACTATCATAGGGATAAAGGAATAAGATACCAGCCAGAAATCCAATCTGCTGTATGATTGGTGAGCTGGCAAATAGTATGTGTAATCACAGACTCTTGGGTGGCATAATTCACTAAAAAGGTACCACCAGCAGCTTAATCTGGGTCAAGGTCAGCTGGCATTCATCTGTATCTCTCTCCCCCGGGTTGTGCCTGAAAATATGCAGGATTTGTCTAGTGCACTTACCCGGTCAACAAAAACTATAAAAAAATAAATAAATAAATAATCTCCAGACATCAGTAAGTGCCTGGTCTTCCCTCCACATTCTCTCCACATCTTAAGTGCTTGTGCAGCTTTAGCATGTGGTTTGGGGGTGCTGTGGCTACAGTCTACTAGGTGGATGAGCACAAGGTTGAAATCCCCACCACATAGAAGGAGAATGTTCTGGTCATTGAATCTTAAGAAGCCAGAAGGGGAAGGAAGGAAACATATTCAATTCAGTGCTTTAGAGTAACTGGTAATTGCTATTTTCCTTTTAAACTTAGATTGTGGGCTTTTAGTGACACTATACTTTCTTTGTTGTCTTTACTTATAATTGTTTTTGGGCTGTTGAAAATTTAAAACATAGTGGTGGTGTAATTCTGTGCTGTCTTTAATTGCTGCAAATTTTATCTTGGCTTGTCTGACTACCCTGTAGTTGGGTGAAGGTGTTAATTGTCTGGCCTCTGACCTCAGCTACGTGATAACTGGAGGTGGGGCTTAGTCAGAGTTAAATTAGCAAGCAGAGTTTTATTTTCTCAGAAGAAGCTGAAGGGGAAGGAAGGAAACATATTCAATTCAGTGCTTTAGAGTAACTGGTAATTGCTATTTTTCTTTTAAACTTAGATTGTGGGCTTTTAGTGACACCATACTTTCTTTGTTGTCTTTACTTATAATTGTTTTTTGGGCTGTTGAAAATTTAAAACATAGTGGTGGTGTAATTTGTGCTGTCTTTAATTGCTGCAAATTTCATCTCCTCCCCTTCCCAACTCTTAATTATATGCCCTGTTAAATCTGATTGACAGGAGCTAAACACAGGGTATAGTAAGGGGTGAAGTAGGAGGGCATAAGGGAAGAAGCCCACCCTCAGCACAAGTGTTTTGACTCATTTATTTATTTATTGGTTTCTTTTCTTTAAAAAAAAATTATCTGAGGATCAGTGGCAGGATTTTTAGTACAGTAAATTAATAAAAAGGGAACTAGGAGAGCTTCTAGCAGACAAGTAGTGGAATTGCAGTATAATATGGGGAGTGGTGCAATGCAGTGGCTGTGAGGCAGCCATATTCAGACAGACCTTCTGGACACTGAGGTGCTGCCCATCTGCATGCATCTCTCTGGACTCGGGATGAGGTAGCCAGACTCAGAGTGGAAGTAAACTGGGTCAGAGTACCATCACCCCTATCCAGGGACCACCCAGTCCAATGCAATGCCTCAAAGGATGCCAAGAACGAGGAGCACTTGGATGACAGTGGGCTCAGGGAGAGTTAGAGCAGTCAGGCAGAGGCACATCCCAGATCCTGTTCCACTGAAGAACTCATATGCCACACTGGCAAATGAGGACAACCAAATAGAGGTACCCAGAGAAGTGGAAGGAAAGGATGTGGAGGTTAGCCAAGGAGGTGACCTCAGTGGGGAAAGCAGTGGACCCCAGAGGAGGAGGAAGTGAATCCTGGTGGGGGACTCCATCATAAGAGGGATCCAGCTAGGAACACAGGAGGGGGAGGACAGGGAGGTGAGGTGCCTACCAGGTGCCACGGCATGGAGGGAATGGAAGGAAGATCCTGGGGATCACTGGGAAGGCAAGACAGGAGGGTGAGCTGGATGTCATTATCCACCTAGGTACTAATGACCTGGCAAATGGGGAGTCAAAGGAAGTTCAGAAAGAGTTTAGGAAACTGGGAAGGGGTCTCAAGCAAGTAGCTACTTCTGTCACTTTCTCAGAAGTACTACCTGTGAGAGGCAAGGGAGAGCATAGGAGTGCATGCACCAGGAACTTTAACTCATGGTTGAAGAACTGGTGCTGTGAGGAAGGGTTTGGATTCATTGGTGACTGGGACCCACCTGGAGGGATGGAGGTTTGTTCAAGCCTGATGGCCTGCATCCATCCTGGAGGGGAATCCAAGACTCAATGATAAGTTTAAATGCTACATTGACAAGCATTTAACCAGCAAAGGGGGTGGCAGGCCAGCAAGGATGGTACCTATTTGCCCACCCCCACAGCTAGCAGTGGAACCAGTGAACCAGAGGAGGGCCATCTCTGCAAAGCAGGTGCAAAAGATGGAGATTAGTGCCCAAGAGGTGGATAAGCAGAAAAGGGGCAAAATTCAGCAGAAGGGCAGACAGCAAGGAGAACCAGGGATAAATGACAACCAAGGAAGGGGCTGGAGTAGACCAATGAAACAGTCTAGGGAGGTCAAATCATGGAAAGCCATGTGTGCAAATGCCAGGAGCCTTAGCAACAAGATGGAATATCTGGAGGCTGTCATGGTACAGTCAGACCTGGACATTGTGGCCATCACTGAAGCCTGGTGTAATGATAACCACAACTGGGAGATGGCCATACCTGGCTACAACATATTCAGAAGAGACAGAGCAAGCAGGAAGGGAGGAGGAGTGGCACTGTATGTGAAAAATGACATAAGGGCCACAGAGATCCAGGAGGAACAAAATGGGGAGAGATACTGTGGGTTAAGCTGGAAAGGAAAATGGGACAGCCATCCACACAGGTGTGGTCTATAGACCACCAGCACAGGAGGAAGAAACAGATAGGAGTTGATGCTAGCCATGCAAAGGATGGCAGACAAGGGTGAGGTAGTACTGGTTAGAGATTTCAATATTCCAGACGTGACTGGAGCATCCCAGCAGCAGCATCAACTAGAGCAGATTTATCCTGGACTCCTTCAGGGTGCCTTCTCAAGCAACTGGTCATGGAACCAACTCGGCAGAAGGCAATACTGTACCTTGTGCTCACAAACAGGGACAGTGTGATGGGGTAACAGTGGGAGCACCTGGGAATCAGTGACCATCAATCATTGTGGTTTGAAATCACAGAAAGAGCAGAACCAAACCACACAAAAACACGTATCCTGGATTTTAGGGGGCAGACTTTGGGAAATGGGGAGATACTTGAAAGAGGCATTAAGGAATGGGACGGGAATCAGGAGTTGAGGAACAGTGGGCAGTATTTAAAATGGGGATTACAAGAACAACAGAATTATGGATTAAGCAGGTTAGCAAGAGGAAAAGGAAGAGGAGACCATTATGGTTTTCCAAAGAGGTAGCAAAGAAAGTGAAAGTCAAAAAGATTGCATTCAGGCAATACAAAAAGACACAGGCAGAAGGGGATAGGGAGAAGTACCAGGAGAAGCAAAGGGAGGCAGGGAGGTCAGTAAGGGAAGCCAAAGCTCAGACAGAAGAACACATTGCAAAATCAGTGGGTAGAGGGACAAAACCTTTACAGGTACATAAGTGAAAAAGAAAGACAAAGGGAGGGATAGTGAGACTGAAGGGGAGGATGGGGGTCACAGGAGGATGACAACAGTAAGCTGACATATTGAACAGGTATTTCTGCTCAGTCTTTACTGAGGAAGAGAAGGGTAATGGGTCTGAAGGAGTACATGGGTGAGAATGGCAGAAATGGACACAAGTCCCTTTACACAAGAAAGGGTCCTGAAGGAACTGGAAGTAATAAGAGTTGATAAAGCAATGGAGCCAGATGGGGTGCACCCCAGGTCCTTAAAGAACTAAGAGAGGTGGTGGTTGAACCTCTGGCTATCCTGTTTAGCCGATCACTGGAAACAGGAGGTACCCAAAGACTGAGGACAGCAGATGTAGTCCCCTTTATACAAAAGTGGGAACAAAGAGGAAGCAGGGAACTACAGACCAGTCAGCCTCACCGGTAGTGGGGAAGATCATGGAAGCACTACTGAAGGAGAGATTGGTGGAACATCTAGTTGTCAATGGACTACAGGACCCAAGGCAGCATGGTTTCACCAGGGGAGGTCATGCTCAGACCAACCTCGCTGAATTTTTTGACTGGGTGACTAGGAGGTGGATCAGGGAGGCAGTGGACATGGCCTATCTGGACTTCAGCAAGGCCTTTGACACTATGCCACAGAAGACTATTACACAAACTGGGGAATGTGGTGGCAGGACAGTAGTGTGGTGGGTAGGTAACTGGCTGGGTGGCAGGACACAGAGGGTGGTGGTAAATGGCTGTCACCCACAGAGGAAGAGTGACCAGTGGGGTACCACAGGATCAGTGCTGAACCGTCCTATTCAACATCTTCATCAGTGACACTGCGCAGGACCTAGAAGGCAGAATTTCACTGTTCGCTGATGACACAAAGCTCTGTAACAGAGTAGACACACCAGAGGGTGTAGACAGAATGAGAAGCGACCTGCAGAAACTTGAAGAATGGTCAGGGGTTTGGCAGTTGAAATTCAGTGCAAAGAAGTGCAAGATAATGCATATGGGGCACAAAAACCCTGGCACAATATATCAGTTGGGGGGTGAGGATATTGTGGTAGGGCGCAGGAATATGTGGGCAATTAGATAGAAAAGAAATGTCTCACCAGTCCTTGTAGATATTTTGAATTCAATTTATTCTTTTTCAGATGTTATTTCAGCAGGAGAATTTCAGATTGGCAGTGTTTTTGTTCTTTTAAATATTTTCCAGCTCACACTTCCATTTAGACAGTAGATACCAGAGTAGACAAAATCTTCTGACAATTCTAAATCTTCACTCAAAGCAGTAAATACCACAGTTCATCATAACTCCATAGAGCACTTTTCAGCAGTTTCCAGAGCATACCTCAGTCCCACAGCAAAACAGAATCTCATCTCTCATCCCACACAATCTAAATTTATACCCCAAAGGAGTCATGTGATTATTTAGCTCCACCTCAGCAAAACATTTTCAAATTAATTTCATTAAACACTGCATCATTATTTAGTTTACATAACCTGAACACATCTTTGTTACTCTAACTACTTTCATGCTATCACCAGAATGAATTATAATAGTTTTAGATGTTTTTGTATTCATTTTCTAGCATGAAAAGGAACCACCCTTTAACAATAGTATAAAGGAATTCAGGAGCGCCGGCCAACTCCCAAAACAGCACCAAATGCCAAAGAGTTTGGACACCAGGAACTCCCAAACACCAACTACAAAAACTATCCTCACTCCCCAAAACAACAGGAAAACGCTCACCTCAACTAAGGAGGGATGTAAAATTCCATCTAAATCTTTGCATCTAAAGTAAATTAACAAGCTAAATACCCTCGCAACAGTGTGCTTATCCAAATGGAAAATGGGTTAACAGCACTACACTGTAAACTAAAGAAAATTGTCTACCTGAGAAATGCCACTTTATAAAACACCAGCCTTTGTACTAAACGCTGGATTATTAGCAGGCAAAAGTTTAGAATTGATCTGGAGCCCATAAACAGAAACACAGACCGAGGGGTTTCTAAAAAATAAAACCTTTATTTAAACGCAAAACGCAACCCCATGTCCTGTCCTGAATAAACAAAATCCACTCTCCAATCCTTTGGGGGTTTAACACAAAAGCTAACTAAATAATTCAAGAAACACAGAAAGGAAACAAAACACATACATTTTACCTGAGGCTCCAGACTCTACAGTGCTACTCAACAACATGGGGGGGGGGACCTTCCTCAGCAACCAGGAACAACAAAGCCAGAACAGAAATCCCCTCACTAAGGTGCACACAGCGTCCTGCGCTGGCCCCACATAGCCCCTCACCAAGAACAACATTCAATCCATCCAAACCTGCGATTTTAGGGGGATATTTACTTTTATAATCCAAATGACAAGCTACTGCTTGCAAACCGAAAAACCGGAATGTTATTTTAAACTGCACGAACATGCGCACGATTGCACGGACGTGCCGTTTTACCAATCATTCAAACCATGAACATGAGCATCTACTCACAAGGTCCAAACAACATAAATTCTTTTCCTGACAACCCCAAGGACCCCACCAAGGAATCTTGTTAAAAAAAATAAAAAGAAATCAATTCTACCAACTCCAAACTTACCTGGGGGGGGGGGTTCTGCCTGATTAACCTTCAAATATGATTTTTCTCTTTCTTAAAGGGGAAACTCCCAACAATCAAATACCCAAAAGAAAATATCTAACACAAATTCTAAAGCCCCCTTTTTATCACAGAGGCACTCTGTGACACTCCTCCCTACCTAAGAGGGCAACCATTCCTTTGGTTGACCTACCTCTTCAAACCCATTTAAACTCAAGAGGGGGAATATTTTATGGAGCTCTAGATCACCCCGAACAACAAATCTACTTAACAGCCCCAAACGACCGCAACACTATAGTCCAGCCCTGGGTTCTATCCTTCCTTCTGTTAACTACTATTACATTCCAGAAGGGAGTGCACGCATTATTTCAGAACGGGAGAATTTCAGCTCCGACGCTCACCTTCCCCACTATTAATCTACCTTTGTAGACTTGCAAAAGCATAGTGATATCAGGGTTAGTGACAGTGCAGAGCAGTGGCAAAGAATTACCACTCGAATGCTCACACTATTGCGAAGAAATGCCCAAAACACAAGGCAGCAAAGGGCATCTACAGCCTAACCATGTCCCACTACAAAGGCACTCCATGGCAACCATTTCTTTTGGGTGCCCTAATACTACATGTGATATTATGAGGGAAGGGAGTTTATATAACTCCAAACCACCCACATTCTCGTGCTCCATCCCCAGCTCCCATAGCAAACCAATGTTATCCCCACGCTCTATACAGTACACTACCCTGGGGTTACATTTTAAACAGAAGTAACAGAATCACCATAATAAGTGATACTTATAAGGCATTGTACTGGTATATTTCCATTTTCATTCCTACATTTACCACTTCTTAAGCAGAATACATCAAAAAAACAAATAAAGCTACATCAGAATAGAAATATAAAAATGAAATAGAAATATATGAATAATGTTTGACAATCCTATTATATTCATACAGTATTGCAGCACATCCTTCAAACTTCAGCATTTTATGTCTTATCCTTTTAATCACTATTCAGACAGTTTTTCCACCTATGGTATTTTAACATCCCACAAAACAACTTATTCCTCAATATCCTTTATACTTTCTTCCCCCAATGATATCCAAAGATATAATACCTGTCTTCTATGGAAGGATTACCCACACCATCCTAACTGGCATTAACCCTCGGATAACTACCATCTACTACCCATACTACCTAACAGCCTCCTTTCTCCATGGTAACCATTTATTTAAACTATCATCCTCTGTATATTGCCTTTCCCATACTTATTGATAAACCCCGCTCGCTCTCAGACATAAATTGCCACCTGCCGATACATACCGGCCAGTGGTAGTAAGGGACAAGTTGTTCCAAAAGTTTCCCATGTTCTAACTGCTTACTTCTGTTACAAATGTCATTTAAAACCCCTTCTATACTTATAAGGTACTACCACCCTTACCTGTACCTTTTTAGTACGAGGGTTTGGTTTGACATGGTAGAGGGTACCTCCTAACCTCATACCACCATAAGAGTTTATCCCTTGTGATCCCATGATTCTGAACAGCATATTTGCTCAACTGAGTAATTTCAGATCCCCTTTTGTAGGAAGCTCCAATCAACCTTCAAAAAATCACCTTTATCTTCATCAGTTTTAACATAAGTTCCTTCATCAGTTTTAACATGAGTCCCTTCAGCAATTTTAACATGAGTCCCTTCATCAGTTTTAACATAAGTCCCTTCAGCAATTATTGCCTCTTCCGACTTGATAGATAATTTCACCCCATAATTCAAACCAGTCTCACCTGGGGACTTATATATATCCTGCTGTCCTTCATCCTCTATCCAATACATCCCATCAAATAGAGGTAAAACAGGGAGTTCCACACATGCTACAGTCTGCTTCTCTGTCTTCACCCCAAAGTTCAAAATAGTCTCACCTGGGGACTTATCCACAGCTCTTTCCATCCTCTGTCCAATATAATCCATCGAATAAGGTATCACAGGAGATCATTACCAGTTGTACCAGGCCTCTCTTCCTCCAGATTTATAGCCCCTTCAGGCTTAGTTACTTTTGCAAACACTGCCAGGCATCTCAATATTTCCTGAAACTGTTGTTCCACAATTTTCCACCTGTCTTCCATATCCTTCCAACAGGAAAACATCCACCGAAATAACTGCACCTGTGCCAGTCCATAAATACACCAGGCCCTTTCTTCATCCATCAACTTTGATGCCTCTGGATCCATCATTGGACAGCACACAAAAACGTAACTTCTCCAGTCAGAATACTCACAACTCAACTCTTGACCTCACTGTGTCACAGATGGCACTGCCCACTTGGTCTTTGGTCAGACCCGCTACACAGCATCACCCCACTTCTGGTACCAAATGTGGTAGGGCGCAGGAATATGTGGGCAATCAGATAGAAAAGAAATGTCTCACCAATCCTTGTAGATATTTTGAATTCAATTTATTCTTTTTCAGATGTTATTTCAACAGGAGAATTTCAGATTGGCAGTGTTTTTGTTCTTTTAAATATTTTCCAGCTCACACTTCCATTTAGACAGTAGATACCAGAGTAGACAAAATCTTCTGACAATTCTAAATCTTCACTTCAAAGCAGTAAATACCACAGTTCATCATAACTCCATAGAGCACTTTTCAGCAGTTTCCAGAGCATACCTCCAGTCCCACAGCAAAACAGAATCTCATCTCTCATCCCACACAATCTAAATTTATACCCCAAAGGAGTCATGTGATTATTTAGCTCCACCTCAGCAAAACATTTTCAAATTAATTTCATTAAACACTGCATCATTATTTAGTTTACATAACCTGAACACTTCTTTGTTACTCTAACTACTTTCATGCTATCACCAGAATGAATTATAATAGTTTTAGATGTTTTGTATTCATTTTCTAGCATGAAAAGGAACCACCCTTTAACAATAGTATAAAGGAATTCAGGAGCGTCGCCAACTCCCAAAACAGCACCAAATGCCAAAGAGTTTGGACACCAGGAACTCCCAAAACACCAACTACAAAACTATCCTCACTCCCAAAACAACAGGAAAACGCCTCACCTCAACTAAGGAGGGTATGTCAAATTCCATCTAAATCTTTGCATCTAAAGTAAATTAACAAGCTAAATACCGCAACAGTGTGCTTATCCAAATGGAAATGGGTTAACAGCACTACACTGTAAACTAAAGAAAATTGTCTACCTGAGAAATGCCACTTTGCAACACACCAGCCTTTGTACTAAACGGCTGGATTATTAGCAGGCAAAAGTTTAGAATTGTGATCTGAGCCCACAAACAGAAACACAGACCGAGGGGTTTCTAAATAAAATAAACCTTTATTTAAACGAAAACGAACCCCGGTCCTGTCCTGAATAAACAAAAATCCACTCTCCAATCCCTTTGGGGGTTAACACAAAAGCTAACTAAATAATTCAAGAAACACAGAAAGGAAACAAAACACATACATTTTACCTGAGGCTCCAGACTCTACAGTGCTACTCAACAACATGGGGGGACCTTCTCAGCAACCAGGAACAACAAAGCCAGAACAGAAATCCTCACTAAGGTGACACAGCGCCTCCGCGCTGGCCCCACATAGCCCCTCACCAAGAACAACATTCAATCCATCCAAACCTGCGATTTTAGGGGGATATTTACTTTTATAATCCAAATGACAAGCTACTGCTTGCAAACCGAAAAACCGGAATGTTATTTTAAACTGCACGAACGTGCGCACGATTACACGGACGTGTCGTTTTACCAATCGTTCAAACCATGAACATGAGCATCTACTCACAAGGTCCAAACAACATAAATTCTTTTCCTGACAACCCCAAGGACCCCATCAAGGGATCTTGTTAAAAAAAATTAAAAGAAATCAATTCTACCAACTCCAAACTTACCTTGGGGGGGGGGTTCTGCCTGATTACCCTTCAAATATGATTTTTCTCTCTCTTAAAGGGGAAACTCCCAACAATCAAATACCCAAAAGAAAATATCTAACACAAATTCTAAAGCCCCCTTTTTATCACAGAGGCACTCTGTGACAGATATAACATGCACCAAGCAGGAAAGGGATCTTGGGGTTGTCATCTCTGATGACCTCAAGGTAGGGAAACAGTGTGACAAGGCAGCAGGTAAAGCAAATAGGATGCTGGGATGTATAGGCAGGGGCATCACCAGCAGGAAAAGGGAGGTCATAATTCCGCTATACAAGACACTAGTGAGGCCCCACCTGGAGTACAGTGTACAGTTCTGGAGACCATACCTACGTAAGGATATAGACAGCGTAGAGATGGTTCAGAGGAGGGCAACAAAGATGGTGCATGGATTGCATCACAAGTCCTATGAAGACAGGTTGAAGGAACTGAACACGTACTCCCTAGAGGAGAGGAGGGAGAGAGGGGATATGATAGAGACATACAAGTATCTTATAGGGAGGAACAGGGTGCAGGAAAACACTATTTTTAAGCGAAAAAGATGTTCCAGGACTAGAGGGCATGTTATGAAGTTGGAGGGAGGACGATTCAGAGGAAACATGAGAAAGAATTTCTTCACAGAACAGGTGGTGGACAAGTGGAACACCCTGCCAGAGGAAGTGGTGGGGGCTGAAACAATCACAGGATTTAAGAATGCATGGGATAGACATAAAGGAATTCTGGAGGTCAGGGGTAAGGGGCAATAGACTTCTAGGAAAACAAACTGAACTTACAAGCTCAAATGGGCAGACTGGGTGGGCCATAGGCCCTTATCTGCCGACACTGTCTATGTATCTATGTATCTATGTAAGGTCTGAGTGACTAAATGGTGGAAGAAAGATGGGGCATCCTCATTAGGTGCACTGATGTTCCCCAGCACCAACATGCTTGAATGGGTATTAATGAAAGCCAGGACCCATCTTTATCTGTATCCATTTCTGTTTTTAGCACTGTCCACTGAAGTGAGTGGCTGATAAGTATAAGACACCCCTTTTTTTGTAGTTGACAGAACTGTGGACTTCAGTACCCACCACTCCCATTTTAGCTTCTGTGCATCAGCAGTGAGCAATTTACTTTCTAGCAGGAATGCAACCTAGGTATGAAGTCTTCTTAGGTGTGTACAGGTCTGTTTCCAGTTCACTGGTGAGTTCAGACCCCTGATGTTCCAGCTAAGGGCTGTATGTCAGCCATTTGGAAGTTTAAGAAGTAAGTTGCTACTCTGGTCATTTACAGGTGAAAAGGCATCGGGTCTGAGTGGTGACACCCAGTGACTTCTAATGTCTCTACTCCAGAGTGCTACACTCCAGTGTTTTCAGACTCCAGTGACATGAGAGTACATTAAAGAATCAGGTTCAATACAGTGGCGCAGAAAAAGTATAGCTAACCAAACTATCCTAGCCATAACTACAGTATATACAGAGACATTCTTGTCAGAGGCAACAGGAATATAGTAGGACGCAAAAGGAATATGCACTAGGATAGTGGTGCATCATATCGAAAGACTCAAATCCAAAACAAACTAAAGACAGAGCACACACAAACCTTAATAAAAGCAAGGGTACAGGTCTCCATGTCAAAAATATTTATTATACAAGATAAAAAACTCCAGTACCCTGATGCTTTTCGAATACTTCTCATCCTTTATCAAAGGCTAAAACACATAGTGAAGCCCTAGCAGTAAAATACAAAATTCAAATTGCATCACCCATGTTATCAAACCCTACTAAAAACATTGATTGGTTATCCAATTAATACATCAGATCAGTAACTGAAAAAGTCCTGATTAACCTTATTTAAAGTGCAAGCTTCCAAATATACATGAATATATACAAAGTATACAAAGGAAAGGATGGTGGAGGGAAGAGAAAGAAGGAAAAAAGACAAGGGAACAGTGTAAATACAAACTCATAAAGTGAAAGGCTGAGGATAGCCAAGAAAAACAGCTATATACAATTTATCTAAACCACAAATGAATAACTTTATAATGTATGGCAGAATGTTGTTACCCTAAAAAAGTCATTGTTTCCTAGTGTTGTTAACCCATCAATGGGACGTTCCATCCTTGTTAATCCATTGATGGTATATGATATCGATGGGTTAACAACTGGGAATGGTCTGTGCATGTGTCCACATTTTTTTTCTCAAGAACAGATGGATGCATGCAGCGGTGAGGTAATGACTGAACTACCACAGCGGTGACTATTTTTTTTAAAGTAAGGAGCCGTCTTCATTTTTTCTTGGGACCATACACTATAAAAAATAATGTATGGTCCTTCTATCGGTAACCAGTTACTAGTAACCTTCTCGAGGTTGTCATGGCAACATAAACATCTTGAGATTTACATGGTTGTCCTGGTGACCTCTTGACAGTTAATAGACCGGTTACCAATGGAGGACCATATATTATCCTCTGTAACATACCATATTTATGTACCAAAGACAAAAAATCAACAGTATCTAGTCTGTACTAGAATCTATATACTATCAAGTGGAAAAGTAAGGCATCTCCAAATAAATACATCTAATACATTGATCACAGTAAGGAATAAGGTTCAAGTCATCTAACAATTGCATTGCCATATACACTGCTTACTAAAATGTGTACTGGACAAACACATTACTCCAATTTTTGAACAGCTATCTAATTGGAAAAGATACATTGATATATTTTTCATCAGGAGAGGGAGTATTGCAGAGCTGCAGTTGTTTGTCCAGTATCTAGAAGGGACATACAGGAATTTGAAATTTACCTATAAGGCATCAAGCATGAAATTAACTTTCTAGATCTTAAAATCTACTGAGGGAAAGGGGGAAATATTAAGATGGACCTCTATAGGAAATATATTGATGGGAATACACTGCTTAGAGCCACTACTTGTCACCCCAAACATACAATAAAAATATCCCAATGGGGCAGTTGTTAAATACAAAAATAAACTGTGGTAACCAACTTAATTTTGAAAAGGGTGCCAGGGAACTATGTACTAGGCTTATAGAGAGGGGCCACAGAATGGATGATATTAGAGCAGGATGGGACCATGCAGTGCAGCAAGATAGAAGTGAACTCCTTAGAACACAAGCCAGTAACGGGATGTGAACAGTGTTAAAAAACATTTTAACTTTGTCACAACCTACTCCATACATACATACATGCTGAGGAGGTAGCAAAAATAGTCAGAGACCATTGGTTAGTCTTTAGCAGTGACCCAGCACTAAATATATTGTGCTGGTTCCACCTAGAATGGCGTTTAGGAGAGCATAAACATTGGGAGATAAACTTACCTACAGTCATTTTGTGGATGGTAGAAATGGAGTCAGTACCTTGCTTAGCAAATCTGTGGTGGGGTGTTTTGCCTGTAAAAGATGTAGTATGTGTCGTCATATTAAAGAAGGCAAACAATTCTATAATGCAGGCACAGAGAGAAACTATGACGTAAGGCAACTCATCACGTGTGACAGTGAAGGGATTATCTATAGAGCAGTTTGTAACTGTGGCTTCTTCTATATTGGCAAAACAAACAAAAAAGCCTTAAAGAGTTCCTGACACACTTGAAACAACTTTGAAAAAATTAACATTCAGGCATAAATGTAGCTTATATTTCACATTTTATTCTGTAATATTTACCATTATTTCTTTATTGCTAAGGGTATTTACATGACTACAGTATCTCTGCCCTTTTAACTCTGGCTGCCTGCCTACACCTGACATCATAATTCTGTTTATGGCATCAAAATATGTTGCTGTATAGAAAATTATGATGGCATAAATGGAGGATTGTGATGTCATGTGTAAAGAAGAAGCCAGAGTAGATATAGACTAGGGGACAGTAATTTTGCTTTCATGAAACTGTTTTCAGCAGTGAAGAAAATGGGTAGTTAATTGCTGAAAATATATGAAGCAATAAATAAAATGGGATAGAGATGGATATAAATCGTGCTTTTTTCAGAGTTTTCCTAATGCTGTCAGGGGCTCTTTACAGTGAGAGTAAGTGAACATATAAGAGCAATTTTGAGAAGACACATTACATATGCCACAGCCTCACATATAGAAAGATCTGCAGATACAACAGCACATATTTTCACATTTTATTATTTTTTTTGTTTTGTTTAACCAAGAGTAGCACACTAAGCTGAAAGCTTTTTTAACAGAAACAACCTGGGTGCACAGAGAAGTTAAATGACTTGCTCAGGGTCACACAGTATGCAAGTGGAAGCTGTTGGATTCAAACCCAGGTCTGGTCTGCTGGATGTCACCAGATTTGCAGCTCAGAACCTTAAACCACTGTACTATACTGCCTTTTAGAGTATTGATAAAGTTTCTGTCAGGCCACGGGGAGGTAATCGTAATAATCTTTTGTTAATAAGAGAGGCCTTCTGGATTATCACACTGAATGCCTCTAGGGAACCTGGTCTCAGCTATGGATTTGAGTAAAAGCCATTTCTAAGGCAAAAAAAGAAATAAATAAATGGCCAGTTCTGTTTCTGAGTGTATAATATAAAGTAATGATCTGATGTATAGTGCTGTACCTAAATGAATAGGTCCTTTCCCTTTGGATATATGTACTTCCTGTACTTGTTTTACTTTTACAGATCTGACTGTTGAGCACTTTAGTAAGCACTGTACATAGCAATGCAATTGTTAGATGACTTGAACCTTATTCCTCACTGTGATTAAAGTATTAGATGTATTTATTTAGAGAAGCCTTACTTTTGTACTTTATAGTATACAGATTCTAGTACTGACTAGAATAGTATATGTACCAGAGACAAAAGATCAACAGTATGTTATGTTACAGTATTAAGTTGTGGTTTAGATAACTTGTATATAGCTGTTGTTCTTGGCTATTCTCAGTCTTTCACTTTATGAGTTTGCATTTACACTGTTCCCTTGTCTTTTTTCCTTTCTTTTTCTTCCCCCCACCATCCTTTCCTTCGTATACTTTTCATATATTCGTGTATATTTGGAAGCTTGCACTTTAAATAAGGTTAATCAGGACTTTTTTCAGTTACTGGTCTGATGTATTAATTGGGTAACCAATCAGTGTTTTTAGTAGGGTTTGATATAATGGGTGATGCAATTTGAATTCTGTATTTAACTGCTAGGCCTTCACTGTGTTTTAACCTTTGATAAAGGATGTGAACTATCCAAAACGCGCCAGGTGACTAGTGTTTTTTATCTTGTATAATAAATATTTTTGACGTGAAGACCTGTGCCCTTGCTTTTATTAAGGTTGGTGTGAGTTCTATCTTTAGATTGTTTTGCAACAGGAATATAACCTGGCCCTTTACGATGAGCCGAAGGTTCCTGTTCATCTTCTTGAGCTCAGCTTCAGCAGAGGAGGTATTTATTTGTGATCAGCAGGGGGTAACAGGTCTCTCTGGAAGGACATCAGGGAAGGGGTTTCCATATCTGTGACAAATGATGCTCCCAGTATCGGGGTGTAGGAGTGAATAATGAGAATCATATGGGATGAGAACTCCCCACCATGGCAGCCTTATCGCATGTATTCTCCATTGATAGTTGCACAGTCTGGGGTAGATGGGGTTGACCTATAGGCCATGCTTGGGTGAGGAGAGGGATCATTTCTGTGTATAATATTGTTAAGGGAGGGACTGAGGTGTCCCATTTGTAGGTTAGAGTAGTTCGCCTACGAGGCAGTTTGGGGTGTATCTGCCAAACAGGTAGGGATCGGCCCTGTAATCACTATCATATGGCCAGATCTATTGATGTCTATGGGATAGAGATCATAGGCCTCTAATCGCAAGCTGACTAAGCAGCAAGTGGATTTTTGGCGTGAGCTCTGCTTCCTGAGATGTAGAAAGAAATGCCAGGGTTAGGAGGGGGAGAGGGTTAGCATTCCAGAGGGTAGAGAGTGTCACATCCTATAAAAGGGAGGGGGTGTCAGAAGCTCAGTTTCCATTTTTAACTGAGTTATTGGCTAATAGCACAGTCTAAACAGTAAAGAAACCAATATTGCAGCACATTTAAGTGTCTATGAGAGTTAGTCCTCCCTAATTAATGCATTCTACATATTTCATGTACAGCATGAGCATCACAAGTGTTGTCCTAGCTAGACTGTTATTATTACATATGACTTCTTCTGGCCATCTAGGTTTATACCAGAGTGTTGCTAATCTGTCTGGATCCCCCGCTCTTCCTTACCATTGAGTTTTGTCACTGTATTTTTATTAATGAAAGTGAAAGGATTTGACCAAAACATTATTTAGACATTTAGAGATAATTCTGATAGTTATTTGGCAGCTCCTGACAGATATGGGTGGCTGATTGGATGGCCTGAGGAGCCAAACTGTGATGCATTATACATGCCTGTGCTGCTTGCCACTAGTGCTATCTATAATGAGGTCCCTAATTTTGACCTTCAGTATAGCCATCTGGGGTCCTACAATCACTTGATACCTAGAATGTAACAATTGCAGGTAGTGTAAGCAGGGTACCTTCTTCTGAATTCGTGAGAACCTAGCATCCACTGCAGAACAGGAACCTTGTATTTTTGTTTTGCTTTGTTTGTTTACCACATCATGGAGAGCAACCAGTGAGAAGCCCATTGGGGTTCATGCCTAGTATGCAGGATCATCTCAGGAGTTGGAGAGCCAGATCGAGGATATGTTTCCCCCATGAGAAACCAGGATGCTGGTACTACATTGGGTTCTAGAGTGGCGCAGCAGTGTAAAGGCTGAGGGTTATGTGCTTGTCCCCATCACCTAGGTGGACACACCAGGAAAACGTGCTTTTCGGATCCTGCACTGCCAATGGGCAGTATCTGCAGATGGGTTCTTTAGTCATGACAGAGGTAAGAAATGGGTTTTATGTGCAAAAGGTCCCATGCTATGGACTGGGGTGGGGAACTGACATCAATATGACGGGTATCCTCTCTTACCTTTATCTAAGGGTTCTCTTTTGAAGGGATGTACACGTAAGGTGGGGGGGGATCCCAACCAGCTGCTTCTTGAGCATAATATAGAAGGGTTGGCCAGTGGTGGGAGGGGGCAGAGATGACTGGAGCTAGAACTGGGAAGAATTCCAGAAGCAGCAGTCGCCAACACTGTGTATTTGTTTACACTCACTGCTGTTCACCTCACCCCCGCCTGTATGGAGTGCACGCACATTTGCAGGGTTAGGAAGAAAGTCTGCAAAAGTAGGTTCAGCTGGCAAATGGCTCAAGTGAGCTGTGTATAGTGCAGCATGGTGGAATGCATAAGGGGAGTGATTAATTTGGGGGGCACATACGACATAATCCCAGATGCTACAAGAAAAAAAAAATGAACACCAATCTGAGTAAAATAGTAAGGTGTCAGACCACATGTCCCCTCTATCCCCCAACCTCCCCATAACTCCACAGTTCAACAATTTATCCATCCATTCCTGTTACTTCCTATGTGTCCGGGAACCTGAGTAAACTACAGTACCTTCACAGGAGGCCCAAGACAGAGTGAGAACTGAGAAGCAGAACTGCTGCTAGCCCAGCATTTACTTTAAAGCTGAAGGTTGCAGCTACTGGGAGACAGTTGCTGTGCTACAGACCTACTTATGCTGAACTGTGACCACAACTAGTCTGAGGAAGCCACCTAGCCAGCTCCACAGGACAGTGCTGGTAATCACCACGCACGCAATGACTGGATGTCAGGATGCGGTGGTGGCAGGCCCAGGTTTTCCCAGTCTGAATTGTCCTGCCAGAAGGAGAAGATCATCTGCTGAATGTAGAGGTCAGGACTGGCCTGACTGTAATCCAGAATGACAGCTGACCAACCGCCGACACCAGATGCCTGCATTATAGAGGAAAGAAAGGGAGTGACTCCAGCCAGAGCTGTTTACAGAACTGTTTACAGACCGCCCCAGACATCCTGTCTATTTTGTTACACCTGTGGAGCCTAGATGTACTTGCTCAGGAAAGAAACTGACAAACTTGTTATATTTTGTGAAAACAAGATGCAGTTAGAAACTACCAGATCTTATAAAAAGATTGTAACATGTTTGGGTTTTCAGTCTTAGATTTAGGTTTGGAGATGCACTCAGAAGGACTTTTGTTTGAATGGTCATCTTTTTTTCAATTTTATTACAATAACTGGTCATCAATTTTTCTCCGTAGACAGACCGAGTTATTATTTTCTGTAATGACCTGCAGGTTATTACGGGATTCACGCATACTGTCCTTCAAAAATGTGAGCTCCCTCATTGGCTATCCTTCCATGAGTGGGAGGGCTTATCAGTTTTCTAAACATGGTGGCTCTGTCTCTTGCTAACTGAGGAGCCCCCTCATGAAGCGTGGACTGTACTTCTTTTTATTTATTTGCGCTAGTCTATCTGGTTGATCTTACCTTCCACATAACAAAAAAAAAACCCTCTATCTGGTTGATACTGCTCCTCGTCCACTTCAGATACCGTGCGCAGCTGAACTGGCACCTGGAAACTATCTAGTTGATCCAGCTCTTCATCCCCTTTGTCAAGCGGGAGCATCTTCACTGGCATACCGAGTGTAAGGAGTACAAACTGTGAGTCAGCAAAAACAAAAATGAGTAAAAAGTCACAAAATAAGTACGAATTACTCAAACTTGATAATTGGAGAGTGACAGGGAGACAAACTCTGTGTGTTTGTGTGCATACGTGTGTGCGTGTGTGTGTCTGTGAGAAATGGTCACAGAGATGGGGCTGGAGAAAAATTGCTGACCGGCAATTATACATAATAAAAGATGGGGAGGTGTCCTCAACTTGAATTTAATGGTCACTCTTGGTGTGGGATGCTTTAATAAACCCCTTGGGCTTTGTCCTTGGGGTTTATGTAGCATCCCACACTTAGGGCGACCATTAAATTCTCATTAAGCACATGTCCTCATCTATTATTGTATATGTTATTGACAGTAATAAAATTCTACTTGTGAATTTTTATAACTGCTCCTGGTTTGCCTGTGCTTCCTGACCTTGCCTGTATGACACACCCCTGTGCATCAAGAGAGATCCCTTGTCTGGGAAACTATGAGTAAACCCAGGGATTGCCCTGTAACAGCAATATGTATTATAGTTGGGAAGCAATTAATAGACTACGCCAGGCAGTCGGGATTTAGAAATACCCATTTGTGGGTTTGGGGCTAAATCTGAAAAGCCTTGCTTAACATCATCGGGCCTACACCATTCCATAGCTGGGTACCTAGTGAAGGACAGGGAGCTCTCTAGATAGACCTTAAGAGATATACACTGGTACCAGTGGGGAGAGAGTAGGCCACAAATATAGGTGGGCAAAAGCAACTGCACTGTGCATGTGTGTTTTTTCAGCCTGGCTTCTGTTATTTGGGCTGAGTCTGTGAGTGCAACAGAAACTCAACCCCATGCTGTCTGGCTCACCTAGCAGGGTGACTGAATAGCAGCCCCTTTTGTATGTAGGCTGAGCCGAAACAGGCACAGAAGAACCAACCAGAGTCTATTCTATTCTCCATATTCCTGAATCACCTTCCCTCTGCCTGATTCTCTGTGTCCATTCACATGTATGCAGATGACATGGTACTCTATGCCTCTGGCTCCTCTGCTTCTGACCTCATGGTCCAGCTCCAACTGGACTTCAGCAAAGTCCAGTACTAGTTCTGGGCAAATCAGCTGTCCCTCAATGCCAAGAAAATTGTTTCCCTGACTTTTGACATGAGGCAGAGACTTGCTAATATAACCAGGTCACTGTAGATGTTGCAGTTACTATCTCTGCCTTGTGGGCTTAAATAAGGTTTAAGGGCCTAGGTTCTGATTTTCCTGATTGGGGGAGGGGGGTGGTATACAGAAATTTTTTAGTTTGCATGGTGCCTCCACCCAGAGCAACGTTTAAGTGGGCCTGGTGTCAGAGTGGTACAACCCCCCCTGGGGTGCAGGACCTCCCCACCTCCCCAGTGTCCCACTACACATGGAAAATCACAGTGCAACCTTAAATTCAAGAAACATGTAATTAGTAATGTGCCGCTAATATGCTCTTGAGACAAAATGTAAAATACCAATAAAATATTTAGTGGGGGACATTCAGAAAGGATTGGGGAACTCAAGCGAAATGGTTTTAGTCACATATGGTAAGCTGTAAAGCAGCATGGCAGAAGGTAAATGCCTGACTAGGCTCGACCAGTAAAACACTTAAAAAACACAGTAGCAGTGTCCACCCCAGCTGGGCAAGACAAAACAGTGGCAGAAAAGACTGTGAAATCTTTAGTATTACTAGTCCACCTGTACTGGGGGCACTAACAACTTCCCACTGGTACCAATAAAACCCTTAAATCTTAATGAGAGCTCCCAGTGCTTCACTGGGTGCCCAGCCATAAGAACAGTGCAGACCCAGTGACACTGCAGCTGGTTGACTGGTGGTGGTGCATTTTAAACAGAACAAAACATTTTGATAACCTCAAAACCCAGAGGCAATGCAATTGCTTAAAATGGCAAACCTCAATTGAGATATTGTAATGTCTAGCCCATTTGCCAATTCTGTAGATTTGGTAACAAACTCTGTACAAAATTCCCAGTTGCAGGGCAAGTCCTGAGAGTGCTCACGTTTCTGGTGTTACAAGCTTCCCTGACGACTTGGGCTTCTCTTCCTCCTTCCTACAGGTGCAGGTTCCCTCAGGCTGATGGTTCAGTTGTGCAGTTGGGGGGGACAGCTCGAAGATGCAGATCTCAGTTACCTCAGGATGTAGCTCAGTTGTCTGGCCCTCACTGGCTCTTTCCCACTTCCGCCTCCACAGGATAGATCAGTCTAAGGAGCAAGGGCCACACACCTCACACCCACCTCTAGGTTTCAGATCCTTTATGTGGTGTGTTAGCTAGTGCCTGGCAACAGCACTAACTGGCCTTCTCCCAGACTGTCTGTAGGCCTGATGCAGGTTTTCTCACACAGATGTACTCACTCCATCTCTGGTGCCCAGAGGCTGGCAGCTGTGGCACACAGTTACCTCTTTTTCTCTCAAGGCAGGCTTTAGTCTCTTTCACAGGAAAATGTTGTCCTGACACTTTCAGCAGACACACACTTCAGTCTATGTATTCTGTAATGATTGTAGAAACCGTTAGGTCACCTCCTGAAGGTTAGCTGTGGAAGCCCAGACAAGCTTCCCTGAGTTGGCTCTGGCCAGAAGCACAAGCCCTCCTCACTCTGTGAGAGCTCATAGCTAACGCACACCTTCTTGATCTGCCCTCAACATTTCTCTGGGCAAAGGCAGCATCAGAATGACATGCAGGGCTGTCAATCTCTGTAATTAGTATTCAGAATGTTCACTCAATGTCCTATTGGCTGGAGGAAAAGGTGCCAAGAAAGCAGCACAGTTACTCTCTCAGAATACATTGGTGGTCATGTGCCAGAATCCCTGACCTCTGATTGGTTGTGATTGAGGTCAGAGGTCAACAAACTGATGACTTTCCATACAGGAAAAGACATTTGCTTTCATAAAATCATTTTGTATGGGCTCCTGCCCAGCTTTTATTTTCACTGCCCCCCCCCCCCATTCGCCAGTCACACTTGTATCTAATTATCCAGTAGTGGCTTTAGGTGGAATGGGGTTTTCTCCTTGCAGCTAGGAGCTCTGTGAGCTCATCCTCCACCATCAGAGCAGTCCCTTCAAACAGGTGCTGCTATCAGCTGTGCTTTTTCAGTGGCACATTGGTGTCAAAGTCATGTGCTCCTTTGCTCCCCACCTAGTGCCTCCATGCTTTGCTGATGTCCCTGGGGCTATAACACACTAGAGGGGTACTCTGTGTCCTGGCGACAGGTTGTGGCAGTGAGAGTCAGTTCTTTTTGGTGGGTGTGCTTAGTGCTGTGCAGGCAATGTTTCAGCTGGCAGCAGTCAGCTCAGATATTAGAGCAGGCAGTTGCTCAAATGTGCGCACAGTCAGGAGCTCTGTAAATGTTTGTGAACCACTGCTCATCAATCTTGCTCCTTCGGTCGTCCCATAGACTGCAGTCTTGGGAACCACAGTGCACAACACAAACTGGTGGATGAAAGTCCTGGGACAGCAAGGAAAAGTCAGTAAGCCCCACTGTTTGGAGGAGGTTACATTCTCTCCTGCCTAAACACTTGGGCCCAGATTTTCAAACTGCGCCATTCTGAGGCGCAAGCCCCTGCACTGCTCAAAATAGTTGCGCAGGGGTGTGGCCGGGGTGATATTCAAAGGAGTTGCGCTGTTGAGCAACTCCTTTGAATATCACCCAACCAACACTTGCGCGTAAATGCGCAGTGGAACTTGTGCCTCGCCAAGTTGCCAGAGTTGAGCAAACTAGCGGTGGCGCCGCCATTAGCCATGCTCAAATTTCCGATATTCAAAAGGTGACATGCAAATGGGGCCATAATTTATGCAAGACGCAGGGGGGGCCATTTGCATCTATTTATGGCCCCATTTGCATGCCATTTGCATGTAGGTGCGCCGATCCCCGAGGACTTGCTCCTGGCCACCCTGCCAGGCAGCAGCCGTCGGGGACCGATGCACAATGCAGCCCGATCGAGGGCATCACAGTTACATGAAAACCCCCACATATCCCACAGCCCGATCGCGGGCATCACAGTTACATGAAACCCCCACACACATATCCCACAGCCCGATCGCGGGCAGTACAGGTACATGAAACCCCCCCACACATATCCCACAGCCCGATCGCGGGCAGTACAGGTACATGAAACCCCCCCACACATATCCCACAGCCCGATCGCGGGCAGTACAGGTACATGAAACCCCCACACATATCCCAGGCCCGATCGCGGACAGTACAGGTACATGAAACCCCCACACGTATCCCACAGCCCGATCGCGGGCAGTACAGGCATGAAACCCCCACACATATCCCACAGCCCGATCACGGGCAGTACAGTACATGAAACCCCACACACACACATCTCCCACAGCCCGATCGCGGGCAGGAACATATATGAACCCCAGTGCCCGATCGCGGGCAGTGTAACCTCCCCAACCCAAATATCTCCTGGTGGTCCAGTGGACCGTAAAGCCAATCACAGGCAGAATGTCACATCACAACCCCCCAAACATCTCCCTGGTGTCTAGTGTCCCCCCCACCCGAAGCCCCTCCACCCCGCGGCGGTGGGCAACAGCATCCACCCGCCTGCCGCCCGCTGCCCGCCCGACTGACTGTCCGGTAGGGCTGCCGCCCGTGGTGCAGAGCTACAGCCAATGGGCGTGCAGCCATACTATACATGACAGTCCAGATTTGTGAATGAATTCACAATCTGGACCATTGGCTGTAGCTCTGCACCACTGGCATGCAGCCCTACTGACAGTCAGTCGGCGGCAGCGGGCGCAGGCGGGTGGATGCTGTTGCCCACCGCTGTGGGGGCGGTGGAGGGGCTTGTGGGTGGGTGGGGACACTAGACACCAGGGAGATGTTTGGGGGTTGTGATGTGACATTCTGCCCGTGATTGGGCTTTACGGTCCACTGGACCACCAGGGAGATATTCGGTTAGGGGAGGGTTATATTCTGCCCGCGATCGGGCACTGGGGGTTCATATCGCTCTGCCCGCGATCGGGCTGTGGGAGATGTGTGTGTGGGGGTTTCAGTAATCTGTACTGCCCGCGATCGGGCTGTGGGATATGTGGGGGTTTCGTACCTGTACTGCCCGCGATCGGGCTTCGGGATATGTGGTGGGGGTTTTCATGTAACTGTGATGCCCGCGATCGGGCTTCGGAGGTGTGGGGCTTTGCACCGTGATGCCCGCGATCGGGCTGCTGTGGCATGTGGGCGCGGGGGTTCATGTTACTCTATGCCCGTGATCGGGCTGGTGGGGGCACAGGGACTCTGAGTTGGGGGCCAGCCAGGTGGCAGCTGCTGTGTTGCGCCTGCAATACAGCAGCTCACCTGTGGGTGGCCCTCAATCCTGGATCTCTTTTTTTTGGCTCAAGGTTGTGCAGGCGCAGGTTGGAGGTTGCGCATGCACAACTCTGCACAACCCGACTGAATATCGGGTTGCGCAGGTTATGCATGGTTCCTCTCCCTCCTGTTGAGCATGCATTCATTTGCATTGCTCTTTTGCGCAACCTGTTGCCAGTGGAGCAACTGCCTCCTGCTGAATATCGCAGAATGGCGTAATGTAGGACTTGCACATGCACAACCCTGTTGCACATGGAGCAACCCTTTTGAATATCTGGGCCTTGATGTCTACATCAAGTCCATCAATAGAGTCACTGCAACAAAAAAAAGTGTACAACATATCTGACAGGTAGCACGCACAGTCCGTCTAGATAATTGTTTCCTGACTAGGCATACAATTCATCCTAGTCTAGACAAATAAAGCTAGTTTAACAACAGAAAATGAAAGGCCTTTCATATTCACACAACAGCTGTCATAACAGTAAAGTTAATCATACCACAGGACTGAGTAATTCGATAATTTTTGTGCAATACTGTAACATTGATCAATGCAATACCAACATTATTCAACCTTCTTTTTCACCCTTTAGTGTAGGTACTACTCTGGGTGATATGGTCTTGGCTTTGCAAAAGACAATACAAAGCAGAGATCTGGATGTGACATACAGTAGAAACCTCTGTGTACTACATGCATTGGCAAGTTGGTGGGGACACCTGAAGACTCATAGGTTAACTTGAGAAAATGTTTGACAACTCTTTCAGAACGGTGGAGGGAAACAGTCACTTCTTCCTCAGATTCCAGGTGGATCCTTTCCATTTCATTGACCAGCAATGAAACATCCTCAGTCAAAATGGGCTGCAAAACTTCCTCTGATGTTTCTATTATTTCTATAGGCTCTACACTCCACTTTCTTCTTCTGGCACTTCCTCAGATATGGGTCCATCATCCAAGGGTACATCTGGTGTTGGCTTAGAATCCACGATTGTTGGTCTGGGCTCTGCGAGAGGCACATTTGACAAACTGCATGTTGTTCTGTTTGTTAAACCTTCTGGCAAGATCCCTTGTAGGATAGTGCACCCGTACTTCTGATTCAGAGTCTGAATCCTACTGATCTACTTGAGCATTCATTGCGGGTGGAGCAATTTCAGACTGCCTTGTCTTTTGCTTTGCATTTTGTCTGCATGTAGTAGATCAAGTAGTTAAGGGTTTTTGGAGGTTCTACAGAGTATACATCACTGGTGACCAACTGTCCAACAGGCAACAAATGGTTTCAGTGGATTGTCCAATATCTACTTGACTCTCCTTCAGGATGAGTCTTGTATACAGGCATGTCTCACACCTTTTCCATCACAACGTAAGGGGTACTGCCTCCTCTGTAATCAATTTTGTGCTATCCTGGCAGTCATGTTCCTTAACAGAACATAGTCTCCTGGCAGCAGTTCATGTACTTTCACTCGTTTGTCATACCTACAGTATCTTTATTGGCTTTATTACATTTAACTACAGCATCCGTAGTCAACTTGTACGTGTCACTCAATTGGTCTTTTAATCTTTATATATGCTGGAGGTAATTCTATGGTATAGCTCTATTATTAAACACCAAACCTCAAGCCCACAGGAAGTTGGGCTTCACGGCCAAACATCAGACAATATGGAGAGAATCTAGTGGCATCACTTTTGGTGTAATTGCACGCATAGACTGGTGCACTGACTAGCTGACTCCGTTTGCACTTGTCCCTTGGGTTCAATGTACCTAGCATGTTTAGTAGGGTTTGGTTGAACCATTCAGGCTGAGGATCACCTTGAGGGTGATGCAGGATAGTTTGTGACTTTGTCATTCCCCAGAGGGACAGCATTTCCACTGCTTATAATAGTATTCATTTTTGATATTCAAATTGAATAGTACAATTTCTACTACCCTATGACTTCTCAGGGACCTCTTTTTCAATAAATGTGGAAAACTTTGAAATTAAAGACTCAGTTCCACTCTTATAACCTCTATGATAAATCTGTCTAATGTCATATTTTCCCATTCCTGGAAATAATATCAGTCACCCATATAACAATAAATACATTAATTTCCTCACATAATGTTGGGCAGATCGATAAGAATGATTTTGGTTACAAAAACATAGAAACTTAGACGCTGTCAGCAGAAAGGACCTGTAGGCCCATCTAGTCGGCCCCTTTTCCCTACCTATTCTGATGCCTCTGACCCTGTTTGGTCACTGGCATCCCTCTTGCCCCCCGCTTTCCTCTACCAAATTTGCCCATGTGGCTACCCCATGCATGCTTTAAGCTTCCCACAGTCTTTGCCCCCACTACCTCCTCCTCTGGCAGGCTCGGCCAGTCATCCACCACCTTTTCTGTGAAGAAGCATTCCTCACATCTCTTTTTTGTTTTCAGTCTTTGATAACAGGGTAAGGCCCACTAGGCACAAGTACCTGTTTTCAGGGGCAATTTGGGAGCACTGGGAGGTTAAGTTACTTGCTCAGAGTCACACAGTATGCAAGTGGAGGCTGTGCGACTCAAACCCTGGTCTGGTCTGCAGGATGTACCAAGCTCATTCATAGCTCATACTCTAACCTCTAGGCTATACTGCCAGCCTACCTCTCTCCTAAACATCCCCGCTTAGCTTCACTGCATGCACCCATGTTCTAGTGCTTTCTTTTCTCTGAAAAGGACACCCTCCCACCTGCACATTGTTCATCCATGTGAGGTATTTGTCAGTCTCAGTCATGTCTCCTCTTGCTCTGGTCTATTTCAGGCAGGACATGCAGTGTTTCTGCAGCTTTTCCTCATATGGCTTTTTGTGCAACCCTCACACTATTTTGGTTGCCCTCCTCTGTACTGCCCCCACCCTGTCAATGTCCTTGTGGAAGCGTGACCTCAAGAACTGGATACAGTACTCCAGGGTGGAGCCTCAACAGAGAGCAATACAATGACAGAACCACCTCCCGCATCCTGGTATAAACCCCCTCCGAATGCAGCCCAGCATCATACTAGCCTTTCCTACTGCCTTGTCACAATGACCAGCTACCCTAAGGTAACTGGATACAATGACCCAACATCTCTTTCTTGCTTGGTAACTGTAAGTACCTCTCCCTCACTTTATATGCAGCTCCCGGGTTTCCCTGCCCCAGGTGCATAACCCTGCACTTTTTGGCAATAAAATATATGTGCAACACCCTAGACCACTCCTACAGTTTCCCCAGATCCCTTTGCAGTCTACCCACCCCTTCCTGAGGGGAATACATAGACTCTTTCCTGTATGGAGCTTAGAGTCAATGGCCAATTGGTACTACAATATTTATTTATATTTTAAAATGTTTGGCCAGGAAAGGTACATTGAGCCAAAGCTCATTTTCCAGGTGTGTCCCAGAAGCAAACAAAGATTAAGAGACTTGCTCAGGGTCACAGAGTATGTAAGTGGCTGTTGTGGGTTTCAAACCCAGGTCTGCTGTGTTTTCTGGTTCACAGCTTGGTGCCTTAACTCTGTAGGCTATGTTGCCATAATTTTATGCTGATCTTTTGAATTCTATTGCAGCTTTAGTTGCAAGGAAGATACAACCCTCCCTACACACCCAAATCCCTAGCATTCAGATGACCGAAAGTTAAGAAAACAAGCATTTGTCAATGCCGAATGTTTGCTTGCTGGCATTGGCAGTGGTAGTGTAGAAGTTACAGAGCTGCGTAATAGGAAATGCAGTGAAGTATTGAACTGAAGCCAACCCCACCACCACCCTGCAGAGAGTGACAGGCATTGGGGTGTGCATTTGGGTCATCAGGCATAACGGCCACGCCATTTCACCACACCCCACCCTGCAGACACTGACAAGTGTCATGGTGTTCCTTTGGGTCTTTGGCCCTTATGCGCACCCCATTTCATTAAGAAATATGGTGAGATGGGTGCGATATAGGAGAATGGGGAGAACTTTGGGGCCGAAGAGTCCAAGGCATACCTCGATGCATCTCACTGACTGCAGGGTGTGGAATGGTATGAGCATCACAGGCAAGAATCCCAAGTCACACCCCTGATGCCTGTCATTCTCTACAGGGTTGGGCGTTATGGTTGGAAACCCTAAGACCTCAGGCATTCATTGGTATTTTCACTCCAAATTTTCAACATGTTTTTTTTGTGACCCCACCTCATGAACAGGGGGAATATCAGTTTGTTAGCAGAAAGCTGCTTATGCACAGCAACTACGGCATTTAGCACCACAGGTGCAAAAACATTCCGAACAGGATGTAAAAAATGACAGCTGTACTGTTCATGGGGAGGTGTAAAAAATGGCAATGTTACAAATCTGCAGTAAAAATATTAAAAAAAATGGTGAAGTCACGAGCGTACATAGAAACTGTGCAACGCACACCCGTAATATAATTAGGTTGGGGATTTTTTACAGCAGATTGTCAACTCAGGCATTTTGGTGCCTCTGATCATGAACAGTGTCACTGTGATTTTCTTTATCTGTGCCGAACAATGATTTCCCACAGCGACCACACATCTCTGCGCTGAAAGTGTGAAAACACACTTCAGCCATGTTGTGAAAAATGGCAGCTGTACTGTTCATAAGGAAGTGTAATAAAATGGCAATGTTGAAAATCTGGACTGAAAATATTAAATTCACAAACTTACGAGCATGCATAGGAACTGCGCAACACACGCTCGTAAAACAGTAATTTTTAGGAATTATTTCACCAAATTTTCAACATAGCCATTTTAAGACCTCTGCTCATGAACAGTGTCACTGTGATTTTCTTAATGTGTCCCATACATTGATATTGCACATCGACTGCGCCATTGTGCGCTACATGGGCGGAAACACATTTTGGGCAAGATGTGAAAAATGACAGCTGTACTGCTCATAAGGAGGTGTGGTAAAATGGCAATGTTGAACATCTGGAGTGAAAATATTGAAAATTCGCAAACTTACGAGCGTGTGTAGGAACTGCGCAACGCACGCTCGTAAAACAGTCATTTTTTGGAATTTTTGCACCAAATTTTCAACATGGGGTTTTTGGGACCCCTTCTCATGAATGATGTCACTGTCATGGTGTTATTCAGGCCTGAAGGGTGATTTCATGCAGTGACTGCACAGCGACTGTGAAATCACCCTTTGGGCCAGAATAACGCAATGACAGTGACATCATTCATGAGAAGGGGTCACAAAAACCCCATGTTGAAAATTTGGTGCAAAAATTCCAAAAAATGACTGAGATATGTAATAAAGTTGTAAACCCCCTATCTAGCCCATTATACAGCTTACCAGCATTTCCTCAGTTCGCGGTCAGCTTTGAAGAGAGCAGACGTGTTCCCAGTCCACCGAAGATCATTGCGCCGAGCTCAGAAGGTAAGTATGGGGTGAGGGGATGTGGGAGCAGGGTGTGCAGTGGGTGGGTGCGGGTTGTGGGAGGGGCTGGGAGAAGCACGTGGGACCATTTTATTTTGCAGGTTAAAAAAGATGGCGTGGGGCGTTTGCCATGCTGGGGTGGGCTCCCAGCGTGGCACAAGAATGGCTGGGGGGCCGTGGGCCGGTGGGGATTGGGTGCCCCGTCGGCCCATATGATCAGTTGCCATGCTGGGTGGGCTCCCAGTATGGCACCCAGTACTGGGGCAGGGGTGAGGACAGTGGAGCCGACGGGGATTGGGCACCCCCATCGGCTATTCTATGAGTTGCCACGCTGGGTGGGCACCCAGTGTGGCATGTGGAAAAACTTTGGGGGCGCTGGCACAAGCGACAGGGATTAGGCACCCCGGCTCGGCTATCACGTGTGTCGGGGGAGGACAACCGCGGTATGCTGCATGCTTTCTGTGTGTGTGTGTGTAGGGGAAGCTGCGCATGAGCAGGCGATATCTTATTGCTGCTCACTGAAGCGTAGCTCCACCTTTCAACTGTATGCCACTGCATTTTGGAGCTTGTCATAGACAGCTCCAGCATGTATTGGCTAACAGGACCCACACCTGCCAACACACTGACTGAATTGGAGGAGGAGGTGACACGCGGATGATGGCACTATGTTTCTTGCACATGCGTGCAAGCAAACATAAAAATGAGCTTCTTGTTGTGTATCAGAAAAGTCTGTTTGTGCAAAGCAATGCTATCTAGTAGTGAGATCTGTGACTGACAGCCAAAGCAGTGCTGAGTAATTGTAACAGCATAAGGAAACTTTTAGTAGTCACTGATGGTGTAGCAAGCATTATGGTTAATGGAGGACTCCAACGTCCCAGCTAGGGGGACTATGTGCAAAATTTCCAAATTCTGATGGAGTGTAATTTCATGGAATTTCTTGATATTCCACCTTATTCCATGGAATTCTGTCAGTAGTAGAATTCTGAAATTTCGAAAGCGGAATGTTTTTCGTGAATCAGTAATCCCTGGTTTACATAAACTGCAGATTCCTTTTCAGCAAGTGGCAGAAAATTGCTCCATGTTTACACGATCCATGGGAAAGTTGTTCAGTGGATTACACAGAAATGTTTTTCAGAATTCAGCAGAATTTGAAAAGAAATTCCGAAAAGCATTTCAGAAGCTGAATTGCCATTCCTCACAAATTGCACCAAAGAAATTCAGCATTCCATACAGCTCTAGGCCTTTCCCTGTGCTTACAGAAACACAAGGGTGCAGCATGGATATTAAGGGTGCAGCATGGCTATTAAGGGTGTAGCATGGATATTAAGAGCGTAGCATGGATATTAAGGGTGCAGCATGGATATTAAGGGTGTAGCATGGCTATTAAGGGTGTAGCATGGCTATTAAGGGTGCAGCATGGATATTAAGGGTGTAGCATGGCTATTAAGGGTGCAGCATGGATATTAAGGGTGCAGCATGGATATTAAGGGTGCAGCATGGCTAATAAGCATGCAGCATGCATGCTGTGCACTTGTATTTCTGTAAGAGTGTAGCCAAATGGTTAGAGCTTCTACCTCAGGAGCACAGGGTCTTTATTCTGATACCCTGCAAGAGCTGGAGGAGCATTTGCCCAAATAAAGAGGGGATAGATATAACTGATGTGGTGATTGCTGTAGGATGCTTTGCCCTTAAAAAAAGAGAAGTAGTATTGTATATGAGAAAAGGCAGTCTATGCCAAGCAGTGCTACCTAGTAGTGGAAGCTGTGAATGACAGAAAAAGCAGTACTGCATAATTGGTAATAGCATAAGGAGGCATTTAGTGGTTGCCAGTAGGATAGCAAACATGAACGTCAATGCAGCACTCTAACCTCCCAGCTAAATTCCCTTCAGCTGAAGGCATAGAGCAGTTGTCCTTGAGGTCCATGGTCCCAAGTTTGATTCCCAGCAAGGACTGAAGGAGCATATGCCCAAGGCAAGAGGGGACAATTGCAACAGTTCATAAAGCTAAAGGCAGTGGACAAAATGTGAAGTAACAGGATTGGAGAGATTGGAGACCACATGCAATCATTTTCAAGAAAAAAATGCAAGATTATCACATAGAAATAATGTATGGGGAGGAGTGTGCACACACCCAAGGTTTTTGATGCAATATAAGCACCGAAAACTATATTACTACTGTTTTTGAAGTCAGGGCTCCCTTAGAAAGATTGACAGCTGCAGGCAGTCCCATGCTCACTGTTACACATGACTGTTTGATACAGCAGATTCCACATAGAAATATAGAAATACAGACAATGTTGGCAGAAAAAGACCAATTGTTCAACCATTCAGCCCGAGTTCCCTATCTAATTCTGGGACCTACTGTCCATCCAGGGTCCTAGAGTCCGCCGTTCTCCCCCACATTCTCCTTCCCAATTCTGTCACCCCAAGTGACTGCTATATATCCTTCAGTCTGTCCCAACCATGTTTGAAACCATCAACTGTTTTACTGTCCCCCACTTCAGCTGGTAGACTATTCCATGGTTCCACCACCCTTTCTGAAAAATAATATTTCCTCGTGTCCTTCCTGAAACTCCCTCCCATCAGTTTCCACTCATGCTCTCATGACCCCAGACTAGCATTCATGCTAAATAGTTCCTCACAGTTCACTTTAAATCCTTTTAGGAACTTCAAGGTCTATCCTATCTTGTCTCTCCCTTTTGGTCTCCACTGAGTACATGTTTAATGCCTTGAGGCACTCCTTATAAGACCTACCCTCTTGGCCCTGAATCTTTGCAACATTTTCAGACCACTACTTAAATCACTTGTAGTGGTTCTGGTACCATGTGCTACTGTAGGGCAACTGATATGATGATATCTGAGTCTGAAGAAGCAAACATCACTCAACTTACCCAGTTGTTGCAAGAGGTGAAACACACTAACTGCTCATTTGATGAGACTGCAGCAACCTAACTGAAGGACCAAGTATGATTTGTAGGGTAAACAATAATATTTCTCTCATATCTAGGCATGTACCTCTCCTTTTGACATTTCTCTTGCTGTTCCATTGTTGAATAAATGGCTTGATTCAAAACAACCTTCTAATTACTAAGGACTCCCAGAACTGGCCGATTCTGATCACAGGGACTATTTAGGAATTTAGGAAATTCTGATTCCTGAACCAATTCCAGTTCTAAAGTGACCTCTAAATCAGAATCAGATTCAGATTTGGAATCCTAAATCCTAAAACAATTTAAAACTCTTAAAAGATGACTAGACAAATATATGAGATATATTGCAACCCATTAAATAATGACGAGTCACATTGGTGTAAGCTATAGACTTGTAACGATCCTATGAATCCTATAAATTCCTTTGTAAAAATAGGTTTTAGGATTCAATTTAGGAGTTAGGGTTTTTGGACTACAATTCCAAAAATCCTAATTCTGAAAATCAGGTTGGAGTCCTTCTAATCTACTATTCCGTGGATTCCAAGCCACTCTAATACTGTAATTATAAACCTACTGTACACATTTCCTATGCAGCGTTTTGAGCTAAGTGTTTGGAGCAAGTTGTGTGCACCCAACTAACTGCAGGTCTAGATTCTAGTGGCCTGACAAGCTGAAGTTAGGATTCAAAAAATGCCCCTCGACCAAAAACATTTTAAAGAGCTAATAGCACCAAACATAGCATGGAGCAAATTTTACTAATTTTTTTTAAGTAGATATTTCTTTCATTTTTAGCTAATTATTTTTAGGTGGGGGACTCAATTGTTAGGGGGTAGAACGGGGGAGGAGGGAGGTAACGTGCCTGCCCAGCACCATGGCTTGGAGGGACAGGAAGCAAATCCTCAAGATCATGAAAGCAGCTGCATGGGAAAGGGAACTGAACATCATTGTCCACCTAGGGTCAAATTACCTATATAGGAATGGGATCAGTGCAGTGCAGGAGGAGTTTGTGGTGTTGGGGAGGAGCCTTAGACAAGTACCACTCACAGTAACCTTCTCAGAGGTGTTGCCTGTCTATGGCATGAGTGAGGCTATGGTACTCTGCACCATGGGATTCAATGATTGGTTGAAAAACTGGTGCGGAGCTCAGGGTTTTGGCTTCATTGGAGACTGGGGGTCCACCTGGAGGGATACAGGCTTATACTGGCACAATGGTCTGCATCTGTCCAGGAGAGGAAGCAGGGTCTTAGGTGATAGGTTTAAATGCTTCATAGGAAAGCTTTTAAACTAGCCAAGGAGGGGAGGCAGTGAAAAGGAGTAGGGAATTCCCAGCCTCACCCCACAAAACAGGGTAGTTAACGAAGTACACAGCAAGGTAGAGAAGTTGATAAG
Source organism: Neoceratodus forsteri (assembly GCA_016271365.2). Lineage (NCBI taxonomy): Eukaryota > Metazoa > Chordata > Ceratodontiformes > Ceratodontidae > Neoceratodus > Neoceratodus forsteri. The sequence goes on along the minus strand of CM057458.1, from coordinate 156,047,159 downwards.
AAGCAGGACAGGGGTCAATGGAGAAAAGGGCAAAGAAATTAAGGGCAGGGATGGGGCTAAAAGGGGTAAGGCCATCAAAAATTGGAGGGTGAGCAGTACCAGTGCCCATAGTTTGGGTAACAAGCTTCCTGAACTAGAGGCCTTGATAGAAGAGGGATGGCTGGATATTGTGGCAGTCACAGAAACATGGTACACCAAGTACCATGACTGGGATGTCAACATACCAGGGTACACAATCTATAGGGAGGGTAGAAGAGGAGGAGGAGTAGCTCTCTATGTAAGGGAAGGGATCAAAGCAACAGAACTAAAGGGTAAACAGGGAGGAGAAGAGGTACTGTGGGTCACCTTGGAGACAGGAAATGGCACCACAATCCACACAGGTGTTGTTTACAGACCCACATATCAGGGGGAGGAAAGGATCAAGAAAATGACAGAAGGCATCCTTAGAATGGCAGAAAAACGGGAGATATTATTGATGGGGGACCTGAATAAGCCAGATGTTAACAGGAGCACATTTGCTGCAGCCACATCCAAGAACAGGGTCCTTCTCGATGCCCTACAGGGGGCATGCCTCAGACAGCTGGTGTTGGAACACCCTCAGGATGGAGCAATCTTAGACCTGGTACTCTCAAATGGGGATGAAGAGAGGATCTCAGATTTAGAAGTGGGTAGCCATCTGGGAACAAGTGACAACCAAACAGTGTGTGGTTTACGATAAATACAGCTGAAGAGTCAAGCCATACAAAAGCAAGGGTACTGGACTTTAGGAGGGCTGACATCGGCAAAATGGGAGCGTGCATAAAGAGAGCATTAGCAAATGGGCAGGAAGGAAGGGTGGAGGAACAATGAAAAAAAATCAGAACTGCCATCACAAAGGCAACAAGCCTTTGTGTGAAACAAAAAAACAAAACAAAACAAAGGAAAAAAACACTATGGTTCTCAAAAGAAGTAGCGGGGAATGTTAGGGAGAAAAAGATAGCATTCAGGAAGTAAAACAAATTATAGAAGAAGCAGGACAGGGAACTGTATCATTTAAAGCAGAAGGAAGCAGGGATGGCAGTCAGAATAGCAAAGGCCCAAACAGAGGGAAAAGATAGGCAAGTAAATTAAGAAGGGGGATAAAACCTTTTATATGTACATTAGGGAGCAATAAAAGATCAATGGAGGGATAGTGAGGCTTAATAAAGGGGAGGTGGGCAGAGGGTAATAGTGAAAAGCCAGAGATTCTGACTGAATGCTTTTGCTCAGTATTCACAAAAGAAGAGGAGGGGGAGGTACCTAAACCTAACAATAGAAGCACTCTGGATAGGTGGATCGATAATAGTCCATTCACAGAAGAAAGGGTCCTGAAAGAACTAAAACTCAAGGTGGACAAAGCAATGGGACCTGATGGGATTCACCCCAGAATTCTAAAAGAACTAAGGGGAGAACTAGTGACACCACTGACTACCCTTTTTAACAAATCATGGGAGGGTGGTGTGGCACCTAAGGACTGGAGAAAGGTGTATGTTATTCTCCTCGACAAAAGTGGGAGCAAGACAGAGGCAGGAAACTACAGACCTGTTAGTTTGATCTCAGTGGTAGGGAAAATTATGGAATCACTTCTGAAAGAAAGAATTGTTGAGTACCTAGAGGTCAGCCGGGCACAGAACCCAAGGAGGCATGGATTCACAGTGGGAAGATCATGTCTGATGAATCTAATAGATTTCTTTGACTAGGTGACCAAAGTAGTAGACCAGGGAGGGGCTGTGGATGTGGCCTACCTAAACTGTAGCAAGGCATTTGACACAGTCCCACACAAAAGATTAATAAACAAATTATCCAGCCTGGGAGTGGGTCCCAGGGTAGTAGCCTGGGTAAAAAATTGGCTGAACAACACGACGCAGAGGGTAATCGTAGAGAGAGTCTACTCCAAGGAAAGGGGGGTTTCTAGCATGGTACCGCAGGGCTCAGTACTGGGACCGGACCTCTTTAATGTCATTATAAGTGACATTGCAGAGGGGCTAGAAGGAAAATTATGACTCTTTGCAGATGATACAAAGATCTGCAATGGGTTGATATACAAGGGGGGGTGGAAAGGATGAGAAGGGACTTGGCAAGGTCGGAGGAATGGTCAAAAGTATGGCAGCTTAGATTCAGTGCAAAGAAGTGCAAAGTAATGCACCTGGGAAACAAAAACCCAGAGGAAGAGTACACAATGGGGGGGAAGGTGCTAACAACAACAAAAATGGAACGGGACCTGGGGGTAGTCATGTTAGATGTAGAGGTGTTGCCCAGTGAAATATATCATGTAATCTGCACATTTTGTGAAATATTTCACCTGGCGAAATGTGAAATTTCACCCTTACAATGAGCAAAATTTCACTCTCCAGCCAGTGAAATTTCACCTGCTTAGATCATCAGAGGGCATACTAGATGATGGGATATCTCTCTGCTCTGAAACTTATTTGGGTACAATGTCTATTTGAGCATCCCCACGTTTTGAGTCTATATTAAGGGTAGAGGATGGAATGGTAGCCATATCTTGAACAATAATAGCTTTGTCACCTACTATACTGACTGTTTCAGGATGTGCATGTCATTCCTGGCTATTAGACTCTTTTTGGCTGAATCCCTCTGTATTCACAGTCTGGAGATCACGTGCTATAAAGATCATCATCTAGAGAGCAGCGTCTAAGGTCGCAGCTCCTAAAGATTGTTATAGCATGGCCGGCTTATCGCTGCAAGAAGATGGGACAAGGAATGCTGTAATTGGCACAGAGACAATGTTTTTTTGCATCTGGATGGAGTATTGCCTGTGGAGGATCAGTCACAGAGTTATTAACAGAAATGTGCACCAGAAGATGTGCCAAGTCCTTTTCCAAAAGTTTGGTGACTAGAGTCAACTTGCTTATACCTGTATTATCAAGTTTATATTTCCAAAACAGCTGCAGATGTAGGTACGGGAGCAGAAATTGGGAAAAGCATAAATACAGAGTCAATTTTTTTTCTGAGGCTTTCACTGGAGCTTGTGTCTACTACATTGTCAACTTACTTATAGCCATATTATTGCATTTATCTACAGAAACTGAAGTAGATGTCTGCATTGGAGTGGAAATGGTTATTGGTATTAATGCAGAGTAGGCATTGTGAAATGAGACTCCCATTAAAGTTTGTGCCTGTATTGTCAGCTCGCTAGTGTCTGCATTATGCTCTGAATTTTTTGTAGCTGCAGCAGGTGTCCATATGGGAGCAGGAAGAGGAAGGGACATCAAAACCAAATCAGCATTGTTAGCTGTAGCCCCTGCAGAAATGAAGTCACTGTGAGCCGCATGCTCTGCTGAGTGGACCTAGCAGGCTGCTTTTGTTGCTGAGAGTGAAGCACCAAGAACTGCATGGGTGACAGCCGCACAGCTCCCTTTTCCTTTTACTCCAATCATATCAGGAATCGTAGCTTGATGTGGAGTACGGCGGGGGGGGGGTCCCACCAAGTAAAGAGTCCAAACTTGGAGGGTTGAGCCAACGGCTGGACCTCTGTGATGGGCCTCCATGATGGCAATGACAGTAAAGGCCTGCACTTGCTGGAAATTAGACTGCTTTTGCTGGGAACTTTGCTGAACTGGTTGTTGAGCTGGTCAAAAATACATGAGGAGGCCTTGCAACTCTCTCCTCATTTGCTGTGGCAATCTGTCGAGGAAAGTCTTCACTGACAGATCTTTCATCCTTCTGACATGTCTGGACATACTCTGAAAGGATTAGAGGAGGGGAAGAACCACTAGACACCAGGGAAGAATACTTAAAAAAAAAACATTTGAGCCAGTGAGCAGCCCGGGGAGGGTCCACTAGACACCAGGGATGGGGCCCTTTGCGGCTGAGGGCGTGTGAAATTGCAGGCGAAATTTCACCATTTTGCAGCAATTTTGTGAAAAATTACACAAGGTGAAATTGTTGATTTCGTCGCAGTTCACCGGTGAAATTTTATTTCACAACATCTCTAATCAGATGACCTAAAGGTAGGCAAGCAATGTGAAAAGGCAGTAAGGAGGGCTGGGGAATAGTGGGATGCATAGGGAGAGGCATCATCAGTAGAAAACAGGCAGTTGTTATCCTTCTGTACAGACAGTTGGTGAGACCCCATCAGGAGTACTGCGTGCAATTCTGGAGACCCCATCTCTGCAAGGATATAGACAGGACGGAGGCAGTCCAGAGGAGGGCAACTAAAATGGTGCAGGGTCTGCACCAGAAGCCGTATGAACAGATACCAAAGGAGCTTAATATGTATACCCTAGAGGAAGGAGGGAGAGGGGGGACATGATAGAAACATTCAAGTACCTCAAGGGAATCAACAAAGTCCAAGAGGGTAGCATCTTTCAGAAAAAGAGATGTGCAAGAACAAGGAGGCACAATTTGAAGATAATGGGGGGACGACTCAGGGGCAACATGAGAAAGTATTTTTTCACAAAGAGGGTGGTGAACACATGGAACAGCCTTCCAGAGGAGGCCATGGGGTCAAAAACAGTGGGGGAATTCAAGAATGCATTGGACAAACATAAGGCAATTCTAGACGGGGGTGTAGGAGGAAGTAGGCTGTTGGTTAACTAGGCTCTGCAGCTTATCCGAAAGGTAGGGATATGGGCAGACTGGGTGGGCCAAGTGGTCCTTAACTGCCATCAAAGTCTATGCTTCTATGTTTCTATTTCTTAAAGGGACACTGTCAACCCCTTTAGGCCTCAAAATGTCCCTAGTTTAAAAAACACATTTTATGATGGTTTACATTCTTGTGAGACGCTAAGACAGCTGGTAGTTTGATTCTGATTCCTGTTTTCATTTAAAAAGTGAAAAGCTGACTGCCCACCATACTGGTGTTACCACAGCCATTCATTATGTAGTGGGAGTAGAAGAGACTGTTGTATCATGCATGGCTGCACTGTTTGCGACTATTTCTAATGTTCAGGAAGTATGCAATAAGAGTAATTCAAGAACTGGATGCAAAACAAGGCTGGATATAACTATACATAGATACACAGAAATGTGACGTCAGAAAAGGAACGCCAGTCCCACCTAGTCTGCCCACTTGCCTAGTTATCTTCTAGGACTTGCCTCCCCCCACCCTCCCACCTTACCAGCCCCTTGTGTCTGTCACATGCTCTTTTGAACCCTTCCACTGTTGTTTCTCCAACCAACTCCTCAGGGAGCCTATTCCAATTATCCAGCACCCTCTCTGTGAAATAGTACTTCCTAATATTCCACTTAAACTGTCCCCCACAATCTGTAACCCATGCCCCCTAGTCCTTTGATTTCTTTTCAGTCAGAAGATGCTTTCCACTGGCACTTGGTTTATACCTTTTAGGTACTTGAAGGTCTCAATCATGTCCCCCCCTTTCCCTCCTCTGCTCCAGGGAGTACATGTTCAGTTCCCTTAACCTTTCCTCATAGGATAGGTGGTAGAGTCCCTTTACCATTTTCATTGCCCTCCTCTGAACTCACTCCAGCTTCCCTACATCCTTTCTGAGATATGGCCTCCAGTCCTGAACCCCATATTCCAGATGTGGCCTAACCAGATAGGTGTATAAGGGTACAATGACCTCCTTCCTCTTACTAGTAATCCCTCTCCCAATGCAGCCCAGTATTCTGCTGCCTCTAACCACTGTTCTCTCTCAGTAATTTGCCACCTTTAGGTCTCTCGATATAGTTATGCCTGGGTCTCTTTCCTGTTCTGTTACTGCCAGGTCTTGGACCCCGGTATAGTATCCTGCCCTCCTGTTTTTGTTACCAAGATGCATGATCTTACACTTGTCCATGTTAAACAAAAGCTGCCACGCTTTTGACCATGCCTCCAGCCTCTTTAGAGCCCTCCGCATTTTTTCCACCCTTTCCTGAGTGTTCACCCTATTGCAGACCTTAATATCATCCACAAACAGACACACACACCCTTCAAGGCCCTCTGCAATGTCCCCTATGAATAAGTTGAACAGTAGTGGCCCCAGTACTGACCCCTGAGGGACCCTGTTGGTGACCATGACCTCTCCTGATGCCACTGTGTTTACAATGACTCTCTGTCTCCTGCCCCCCCAGCCAGTTTTTCACCCATCGAACCACTGTCTGCCCCAGCCCCAGGCATGTCAGCTTGTACAGAAGTCTCCTGTGTGGCACAGAGTCAAATGCCTTCATGAAATATAGATACACGACATCCACTGCCTCCCCAATACACTTCTTTGGTGACCCAGTCAAAGAACTCAATCAAATTCATTTGACAGGATCCACCCCTTGTAAAGCCATGTTGCCTTGGATTCATCAGGCCGTCATTCATCATACATTCATCATACATTGCCATGCATTTCAGATCTACTAAGCAACAAGGCAGATGAAACAACCAGCAACATCAACACATTTTTGAGAAGGTAAGCAATCATAAAATATGGGTTATTAACTGGAAATCATATGATGCAAAAAAGGTTGACAGTGTCCCTTTAAGTATTTGTCTTTTTCCCTTTTCTCATTAGGTTTCTTTTTTTTTTGCCTGATAGTTTATGGTGTGATGTAAAATCAGTACTTTACCTGAAGGCTGACAAATATAGTTATATTCCTCTTCATACCTCATCAGGATTGTAGTCTCACTAGCTGTGACATCATAAATCACCAAGCTGTCAGCAGGTGATTGACTCTTCTAGGTTAGTTGCATTGTCACAATTGCTGAGGTCCCAGGGCAGATGATATATATATGTAGAGGAATAGAGCTAGTCAGTTTGCAGCATGCCAGCGACCCAGGTTCAGGAATGGACCCAGGTTGGCAGGGGTCAGTAGGGGAGAGAAAGGATTGAGTGTTCCATGACAGATCTCCTTCCTCTGGGGTGAGTAGGGGCACTGCATCACTCCACAGTGGCATCTGGTGGAGATCAGGGGCACTGTGAGGGCATGTACAGTCGAGGGGGAGTGCAGCAGGCATCAGCATGTTAGTGCTCTGATGCCATTGCATGACCGGCTCTGTGGGGGAAAAAACATGGCGGAAAATTGTGGGGCGATCATGGCGGCTGATGGTCATGCCCTGCACCCCCGAACATGAGAGGTGCACCTCTCAAGTTCCAGGTTTTCGGGTCCCTGAGGGGGGTCTCCGTGCGCCGGTCTTGTGTGGTAAGAGTGTGACACGGGCCAGTCGTGGTCCAGGGGTGTGGGTGCTGGCAACTGGATAACTCACCACCTGCTCCACAGTGGAAGAGAGGATAAATAATGACATGATAAAAAAAAAAGAACTAGTCAGTTCAGCCTCCGGGTAGTATACTATAGCACACATCACATCCAGTACTGTCAGGTAGTACTTTTTTTAATTAGCAGAAGGAAAAAAATACTTCAAATATAAGAATAAAAAGTTCACTACTTTTTAAAATATCCAGAAACAATTGGTTTGGTATCTTTTATTGGACCAGCATAGATGTAGCAAAAGAAAACAGGTGCCTAAGCTTTCAAACCAACCCACTCCTTCCTCAGAAGCTTATGCCAGTTGTTTAGAAAATCACATTCTATTAACACCCAGATCATTCATAAAAAAAAGAAAGAATTCTCATTGGTTTAAAATACCTTTTTTAAACCATAACAGAGGTTTAAATGCAAAAAAACAGTTTAAGCCAGCTGGCTGCAGTGAAGCACTCCAAGGTCAAATGTCAACAGAGGCCGATAAGAGGAATCCTTTGAGAGGCCAGACCGTTTCACCAACTTACATTATAAATGAGTGATAGTGTTATTGAATACACTCTTAATTAAAACACAAGACCTTTAGATTTAACACCCATTTAAGTACATGTTAAACATGTGATAGTATTCCATGTTAAAAACTATAAAGTAGAATTTTTCTATCTGTGGCAATAGGTGGGTATAAAGTAAAGTTTCCCTAGAGTGAACAAACTGTTTCTCGCATTCATACAGTATTAAAACTATCTGGAGACAATGTATCAACTACATACTCAACCAGATAATATATGCCATAAAGATTAAAACCTTCAGTGCTATAACAAGAGTTTTTACTTGAAATAACAATTGTCAGAATTAGAGCCCAATAAAAAAAAACTTGGCATGGACCCCCTAGAAAATGAGATTATGCATCCTAATATGTTTAGTGTTCAATAATGTGTCAGTATATAATCAGTTTATTACTGTATATGTACAGAAGTACTTTTGAAAATTAATATTAATTTTAGGCAGTACACTAGTCCTTAAATTAACATTAGGGATATTTTATTGGTTGTCCGATCTAGAGTTTAGATGCCAGTCCTTATCTATTGGACCTTTCTTTTGCATCTTATACAATTGATAATATTATTCTTTTTTGAAAGTTTATGGCACACTTTCGATTTCCAGGATTCAGTCTTACCTTGTTTTTTTATCTTATCTTTCAGAATGTTCTTTTAGGATGTTGGGGGATCAGGAGTATTTTGATTCTTTTTGGCCACTATTCATAAGGATTTAATTCTGTGTCTGCTGAATTTTTAATTTTATCTTCAACTACTTGTGAGATTTTTATCCGACTTGACTTTGACTATCATGTCTATGCTGATGACACTCAGATTTATTTTTCTTCTCTAAAACGTTCTGTGGATATACTGGGCACCATCTCTTTCTGTCTGTTTTCAGTATCATCCTGGATGTCTGTAAATTTTTTTTTAAATTGAACATTTCCAGAATAGAAATTCTCTTTCTGTGCACTGAGCATCAGCAGATTGTATTAAAAATCAATACATTTAAATTAATACAACTATAGATTTTGCACGTTACTGTTGTGAAACACCTAGGCATGTTGTTATGCCTAAGTGTGTTTTTTGATTCACAGCTGACTGTTTCTAATAATATTGCAGAAGATGCAAGAACTTTTCATTTTCAGCTGCTTTATATTGCTTGGATATGAAGTCCCTGCAATAGAAGTTCAATAAAAAGCTTAGTCTAAACACTAGTAATATCAGGACTATGTTACTTTTCTTGCATGTCTTTAAGAATCATCCATTGCTCCACTCCAAATTTTTCAAAATTGGACAGCCATTTGCTTGCAAGTCTTTCAGAAGCATCCATTGCTCCACCAGATTATTCAGAATTGGACAGCTAGACTTTTTTAAACAGTTCGTTTGCTCTCTCTCTCTCTCTCTCTCTCTCTCTCTCTCTCTCTCTCTCTCTCTCTCTCTCTCTCTCTCTCTCTCTCTCTCTCTCTCTCTCTCTCTCTCTCTCTCTCTCGCAACATCCTCTTCCATAGGACCTATGCCAGCCTTTTGCTCTATACTCTGGCTGTATGAGAGTTTTAAAAGTTGTTTGAGTACTTTATCCTTTTTTCTATGCACTTCTTTATCCCCCAAAAAATAGGTACCTTCAAAGGGGAAAATCTGAAGTCTTCTGCTGTATATCAGTTGAAAAGTATTTTTTTTGGTGACAAGATTAATTCCTAATGGCAATACCATTGGCTGTAGACTATGAGGCAGCCAGGGTTATTTTTAAACAGTCACATCATGAGCATGTAACTCTGTTGTTTTATGATTTACATTGGCTCAAGGTTTTTAGCAGGACAACTTTTGAACTGATGGTTCTTACATTTACTGCATCTTCAAGCTCTGTTTGCCTTTATTTGCAATATCTTGTTTTTCATCATATACGCCTGTAAGACCACTGTGTTCAGCAGAAGGTTACTGTTTTGTGGTACCAAGGACTGGGCAACTCCACAATTAATAGCAAGCATTCAAGCACCAGGAACCACAGATTTGGAATATCCGCATTATGGAAATATAATCTGCTGAATCCTCATAAATATTTAAATGAGGCCAGAAACATTTTTACATCAATTCCATTTAACTTTATTGATCAGTTTTCAAGATCATTACCATATTTAGAAAAGCAACAGAATAAATAACAAACAGATTATACAGAATGGGCAGGATTCAAAAAGCTTTATGAAGGTGCAAAACCTTCCCTAAGTCCCCAAAACTGCCGTAGCTATGGAAACAAAGGGGAATTTGCACTGAGTGCTATTCACAAAAACCTCTGCAGCTGTAGAGAAAACCACTACTGGCTGTGGAAAAAAGTGCAGCTGTTGAAGTCCCTGAGGAAAAAAGGTGTGAGATAAGTAAGGCACAGACCCTGAAAGGCTATTCTCAGCCATTTTTATTCTGCTGTTGCAGAAAAAATGTTACACACAGTGGAATGAGGTGTAACTCTCTGTGGATGAGAGAACAAATGGAGTCCAGACATAGATTCAGGGTTCAAAATAGTAGAACTGAATTTATTTATCCAGCAGACAAAATAAGCGGACTGAGTATGGAAAATAAATAAAGGCATAAAGCAAAATCAAAATCACAGAAACTTAAGTCGATTTCACACAGAAATTCATACATCCACCTAGTATCAAGCTAGGGACTGGCAGGGTACAGCTACTACCAACCAACCAACTACCAAGAGATTCTACAATGCTTATATACAGAAAAACAGTCACATGACTACATTAGCTCCTCCCATAACCTAGCTTGAAACAACAATTGTTCTTTAGAGAGGATAAATTTCTAATAGACTAGCTTAATAATACTATACCATAGAATTGAAAAAGAATTGGACGACAGAAATGTAGAAATTAGTCCTTCAAACAAAAAAAAAAGTTTATATCAGATTTTCAAGCACCTCCCTAATGCTGACATCATAAAAAGGGAGAGGCCATGGCCGGTCAGCCCTTAGGACATCATGCAAACAGCAGGGAGGTTCTGGAAGTTCTGAACCAGGAAGTAAAAGTAAAAAAAAAACCAGTAAAACTCCTTAGTTTCACAAATATTTCAAACAATGAATACAATGGCCTGGATATTCAAACTGCGCTGAAAACTGGCGCAACAGTAGGAGCAAGCGCAAACCAGTTGCGCAAATGCGCAACAGGTGCGATATTCAAACATGGGGCAGAGCAAATTGCGCAAGCAACCAACGTCTCAATATCGCACATACTGCGCCATCGCGCAACCAGGAAGGAGAAGCTGAGCCAAAATGCTGCGCTATTAGGCGCAACCATGGAAGCTCAGCTGAGCATTCAAGAGCTGCCATAGCGCAAGCACAGCCCCCCCCGAGCAATGGAACTGCACATCCAGGGAGGCAGGCTGGGGCCCACCGCCAGCCATGCCACACATGGGCACAGGAACACACTGCAGAACCCACACCACACCGGCACACCCCAAGCACAGCATCACTGGGGGTGGGACGGATGATCCACGTGCCCATGAGGACAAGCCAACAATGCATAGCAGAGCCATGACACCCCAGCACAACCACTGGCAGGCAGAGAGTGCCACACACAGGGGGTTGACAACCACAGTGCACATCAGCCCCCCGTACGCACAGCACACCGTGCACCGTGGACCAAGACACTTTCATGTGCAGTGACTGGGCACTGCAGGAAACACCATGCATCCCCCTGCCACACGCCAACCCCATGCTGCAGAGAAGCATACCAGCCAGACCCACCCTGTGCACCCAGCAGTGGTGGCAGCAGACGGCAAGACCAACAGAAAGTCAATGCCATGCTGGTGATACCTCCCCATGGACACACACACACACACACACATATATACCTAGGACCATACCAGCCCAGATGGCGGGACACTTCTGCAACGGAGCACCCATAGCCAGTTGCAAATCAGAGACCAACACAGCAGTCGTATCAAAATAGAAATGTATATTTAAAAGATCAACATATAAACATAAACAGGTGAAACTATGTACAAGTGGGGGGACGGGTAAAAGGCAGGGGTGTTCAAGGGGGAGGGAATAAAAACCTGGAGAGGGAAGGCAGGGTGATAGGGATGGGAGAAGTGGGAAGGGAATGTGGCCTATGGCTCACCTGGCTGCTGGTCTTCCCCCTGCTGGTGTCCCGTCCTGTGCCTCCGCCTCCTGGAACCATGGCGCTGTGTGGCCTGCAGTATCGCCTTGGTTCTCCTGTGACACCTGGGTGAGGTGCAATACCTCTCTCAATCCTCCGGAGTACCTCGAGGCCTAGGAAAATGGGAACACAGTCAATGGCTGAGACTGACCACAACCCTGAACACCACCCAACCTGCAAGCCATATAACCCAATGTCCCGCACCTGTGATGGCATGCACCCCCCCACAGTGAACATGCACATGGCCATCACAAACAGGCGGCACCAGCTATGCGCACCACCGCCCACACACACTGCCCACGTCAATCACAGTACAAACTAGGCTGGCAAGTGATGTGGCAACGTGGTGCGATGCCAGTTACACAGCTATGTGCCCAGTGCATGCCTGGACCACCTGTGATGCATACACAGACGTGCTGTGATGCTGCACTGTGATGCAGGTCACCTGTGTCATGCCTACATACATGGATACATAGACAGTGTCAGCAGATAAGGGCCTATGGGACACCCGGTCTGTCCATTTGACCTTGTACGTTCACTCTGTTGTCCTATAAGTCCGTTCCCCCTCACCCCTGACCTCCAGAATTCCTTTATGGCTAACCCATGCATTCATAAATCCCGTGACCAAGTCAGCCCCCACCACTTCCTCTGGCAGGGTGTTCCACTTGTCCACCACCCATTCTGTGAAGAAATACTTTCTCATGTTTCCTCTTAAATGACCCCCCTCCAACTGCATCCCATGCCCTCTAGTCCTGGAACATCCTTTACGCTTACAAATATTGTTTTCCTGCACTCTGTTCCCCTGTAGGATACTTGTATGTCCCCATCATATCCCCACACCTCCTCCTCCAGGAGTACATGTTCAGTTCCGTCAACCTGTCTGCATAGGACTTGTGATGCAATCCATGCACCATCCATGTCGCCCTCCTCTGAACCCTCTCCACCCAGTCCATGTCCATACGCAGGTATGGTCTCCGGAACTGTACACTGTACTCCAGTGTGGGGACTCACTAGTGTTTTGTATAGTGGAACTATGACCTCCCCTTTGGTTGTGTCCCGCATGGCTGGTGGTCTTGCCCCCCCAGCATGCAATAGCATCCATGAAGTAATGATACACTCCTCCAGCAGCTGGGTCTGACGCTGCTGCTGCTGCTGCTGCTGTGGCACAACACCTCCTGGCACCGGGGCCCTGGCATGGCCCACATCACCCTGGTCCTGTGTCCTCACAATCCTGCCTGTGGGAGACATATGTTGAGACAAACATCAGTGTGACTCAAAAGCAGAGTGCCCCCTGCCCCAGTGAGAGTGCCTGCCCACACAGCCATAACCATCCATTGCACAGCTGCACACACTGACACACCTATGCACAGCCACCCAAGCACACACACACCCCTACAGAGAATATAGGTGCATAGATGGTACACTCACCTGGCCTAGGCACCACGCCCCGCCTGGCACGTGAACGCAGCCGCGTCAAGAGTTCCGGCTCCCTCCGGCGGAGGTCACTGTACCGGTGCCGGCACTGCTCAGCAGACTGGCCCTGGCCAGTGACCTCCACCAGGTCAGTGGCCACTTGCTGCCACATGTGGGTCCTAGGCATGGTGAGGGGGGCCTCACCATACAGTGCCTCACAGTGGGGCTCCACCAGGGCCACCAGGTTGGCCACTTCAAGCTGGCTCCAGGACACCGCCCTCCTCCTAGCCATGGCACCAACTTTACAGCAGGCAATATGGCGCCCCGCTGCGCCGTAACCCCACGTGGAGTTGTTGCGCAATAGACCACCACAGGCTCCAATCGCTGTTCGAACAGCGCGTCTACTTTTATATAGCGCTGTCACCAGACAGCGCAATAGGGATCGTGACACTGGCATGCCAACAGAGCCAGGGGTCAGAGGGCATACACAAGGTCACAGCGGAATGCGCAAGACTCGCGCACAGCGCCATAGGGACGTATGGGCATCCTGCTCGACTGCCAAGCAGAGCACCAGTGCCACAGTGGACTATCGCGAGAGTGCCACAGCGCCATATACTGCCCAGTGCTGTAGCGCCACTGGCACAATGGTGGCCATGGCCTGAATCACCTATCGCGCTCAGCAGGTCTGCAGCGCGATCGGCTATCGTGAACCTGTCTGGGCATGCGCAATGCAGTGTAACGCGAGCCACAAACATGCGCCATTGGCTCAGTGGACCTTCAGAATGCGCTAAGCGCAAATACGCGATATTCAGCCACATGCAAATCATTTGATCAGCTATTCAAAGGCGCAGTGGCGATTAGCATGTCATTAAAGTTGTGCCACACCTCATTTGCATGTGTTGCGCTATAAAATTACGACAGTGGGTTGTGCGGCCAGATTTGGTTGCTGCAGGTGAGAGGTGAGTTACATGCTGTGTGATGCTCAGGACAATGCTCATGGGCAGGGGTGCTGGAGGATGATAAAGGTTGAGGGGCTGAGCATGAAAGGGCACTTAGAAAGGGACAAGGGCACCCTTTCTATCAGTATCTGCCATGCGGAGAGGAAGCGGGGGCTTCTGCCCCGGGCCGGGCAGCTATGCTCATGGGGAAATGCTGTGGCCTGCACAGTGACAGGTGTCCACTCCACCATACAGATCACCATGACTGACCAGAGCCAGGCTGAGGGTGTGGACGGCGCGTGGGAGGAGGCCGAACTTCACCACGGCAGAGACCGAGGCCCTCTTCCAGGCCTACCTGGAGGATGAGCCAGTATTGAGTGGATGGAGGGCACCCTCAGGGCGTGCAGCTGCATGGGAGGGTAGCTTGGGCGTCAACCTGCACGGAAGCCACCAGCGCTCCGTGCAGGAATGCCGGAAGAAGATGGGGACTGACCACAGGAGGCTGAAGGAGAAGGTGGCAGCCTTCAGGGTTGTACCGTGCTGGCACTGGTGGGGCCCACCAGTGGTGTTGCAGCTGACTACACAGAGGAGACACTGGTCGCGCCATGCAGCCAAGTGCCATTGCGGGCGCTCCAGGCGGATTCCAGACAGGGGAAGCCCATCACTACATGGTATGACATGGTGATGTTGTTGGGGGGCTGTTGTTCACATGCACTCACATGTACTCTCTTCTGTTACAGATCCTGTTCGTCTGCAGGAGACGGTGGTGGTGGTGGGTCCAGACAGTGAGGCAGACCTGCTGGACGTGGAGGAGGGACCATCCATCTCGCCACCAGCCTGCAGGCACTGCAGCAGCATGCAGGCTGGGCCAACAACTCAGGCGTCAGTGATACGGGTGCAGGGTGCACAGCCTGTGTCACAGCAGTCTGGCATGCAGGTATGCCAGCATGCTGTGCCTATGGCAGTGGACGCACCTGCACCATTGATGATAAGCAGGCCTGCAATGGCCGTGATAGGTGTGTGTCCCACGACGGACACATGGCAGGCCAGCACGTGCCCCTGGGCCTTCCTGGTTCACACCTGTGTACCAGCATGCTGGCACAGTCCCAGGCTGTGCCTGTCAGCACCGTGGGCAGCATCGGTGGCTGTGCAGGTGTCTGGCACTGTTGACAGCACGGAGGTGGAACAGGTGGACCTGGGGGCTCAGCAGTTGGAGGCGGCAGCAGCAGTTGCACACCAGGTCTGGGGACAGTGTCAAGCAGTGGCACATGTCCACCGCCCTGATCCGCCCGATACCTGGTCCTGGCAGACAGCGCCCACCCTCAAGGGGTGCTGTGCACCAGGAATCGCCCACACCTGGGGGTGACGATGCCATTGGGGCACAGTACCCATTGGACGCACACACCCGCCTGCTGCAGGAGTCCGGTACAGCAGCAGGGTGGGTCTGAAGGTCCGTGGAGGCACTGTCTGTGTCCGTGGAGCGGCATAGCAGGGAGTGTGCTTGGACCGAGCGAGCTGGTCCTTGTGCGGACGGATGTGACCGCTGCCATTGACAGGCTGACCCAGGCAGTGGTCTTCTGGCGAACGACAGCACACCGTCAGGTGCCCTGTACCACACACCCACAGTGCGCGCACCACCTCTCGCCCGGGCGCCAGCGACACCAGGCCTGTCAACGCCGGGTTCTGCTGTGGGCATCCCGAGCACCCCTGGTGCAAGTTTGTTTGGCAGGATGCAGACCCCTGTGTGGGCAAGGTCGCGGTCGTGCACTGGGACCCCTGGTGGTGCACCAGCGCCACCCGATGTGGCCCCTGCTCAGCCTGCCAGTGCTGCTAGGCCACAGCGGGGCCACCCACGCATCCGTGGTGGCCATGGGACAGTGCTACCTGACTGAGCTGTCTCCCAATGCAGGCCCTGTCTGGTGCTGCCCTGTGTGCAATGTGTGTCATGGTGGGCAGTGCACTGCTGGGTGCTCTGCTCACATGCTGACACACGGACCACCTGCACACTCTCCCAACTGCTGGTCCACAGGTGCGGTGCATGATGATGCCTGCATTGCACTGTACACCAAGGTGCAAGGTTGCCCAGGTCCTGACACATGTACGTGGACAGTCCAGGTGGTGGGGGTGGTAGGTGGTGCTGTGTGTTGGCAATGTCATTTCTGCAGTGCTGTGCTGCTGCCCCTGTATGCTGCCTGGTGTGTGTGTGTGTCCATATGAGTGCTCACCCCTCTCTGATGGTGTGTTGGTATGCCTGGACCCTTCAACTCCCCTGGCCTTCATGCACGGTGTGTTCCCTGTGTGCCTGTGGTTTGCGCATGGACAGTGTTGCCTGCACATGTCCCTTGACTTACCTGTGTTGGGCGTAGTGCTCTTCTGCAATGGTGTCCCGGTGCAGCTGGGCCTGCGGGTCAGTCGGGGTCCCTCCATCTAGGGGGGGCTGCTCATCACCCACATCACCGGCGCCACTGGCGTCCCCATCGCTGTCCCCCTCTTGGACCTGTATGGCTATCCCATGGTCTTTGGCCATGTTGTGCAGGATGCAACTAGCCAGAAATATCCCACAGGCCTTTTGGGGGCTGTACTGTAGGCTCCGCCGAGGTGTCCAGGCATCGAGGCGTGCCTTGAGCATCCCAAACACCCGCTCTATGATATGTTCGTGTTGCGGCATGTGCCTCTATTGAAACCGAAACGGCGCTGGGGTCGTAGGCGCCCGGTATGGTGTGAGCAGCCAGGGACGGAGTGGGTATCCGCAGTCACCTGTGTGGAGATAGTGGAGATCAGTGTCATGTCAGGTCCATATTGCCTATATCCTTGTGTGCCACTACCATGGCACCTGTGTCATTCCACCCTTGCACAGTGTTTGCATTCCATACAGTGTACTCACCCACTAGATGACCCGTGGGATGTTCCCACTCGAATCAATGGCACAGTGCAGACTGGTGCCATATGAAGGCATCATGTGCTCCGCTGGGTGTGTGGCACAGACATTGATGATACGCCCAGTGGCATCACACACCCGGCAGTTGACACTGGAAAAGCCCTTTCGGTCCGATAAGCATGGCGTGCGGGGCCAGGTGGTGTGCGAATAGGCCACATGGGTGCAGTCTATGGCCCCTAGCACGCCAGGCATTGTGCTACCCTGTGGAACTCCTGCATGTTTGTTGTACGCTCTGCGCGGTGCTGGGGAAATAGATGTACTCCGCAGCATGAGGCAGCAGTGCGCTGAGGAATTGGGTGAGGAAGCGAGGCTGGCCGACTGTGTAATGCCTGTGGTGTCCCCTGTCGGCCTCTGGAAGGTGCCCGTGGTGAGCAGGCACATGCAGGCTGTCACCTTGGTCTCCACGGACAGAGCATGACTCCGTCGTGAGGGTGCCTGCATCACATCACTGCACAGCTCGCTGAGCCGTCTCAGTATTGCCCTGTTCAGGCGGTACCGGGCCACTATCTCGACGTCTGTGTACAGCTCGATGCTGATGCGGGCACGATACCACCTGTCAGGGGCATACTGCCGACGGGCCCCTCCGCGGCCACGTCCCCCTGCAGCATGGTGTCTCACCCCCCTCATTACAGCTTCCATGTGGAAGCTGACACTGTCCATCTCCCTGGCTTCTGCCCCCCCGGCTGCTGTTCCTGTGTTCCCCCGCTGCCCCCACTGCTGCTTCCACTGCACCGTGCACCCCCCACTGGCCTCTCTGTCCTCCTGGACCCACTGTCCCTCTCTGCCCTTCCAGCTCCTGTCTCTCTCTCTCTCTCTCTCTCTCTCTCTCTGTCTCTCTCCCCAGTTGCGGCCTGCTAGGGTTCTTGGGCGCTTCCTTGAGCCTTTTATTTTGGCTCAAATCAGTACTGGCAGCTTCTGGCTCAGCCACTCCTTGCGCATTGCTCAATGTTTGGATATCGCATTGCGTACTTTATGCATGGACCCCTTCGGGTTATGCATGCCTTCATTTCCATTGGCGCTGTTGCTCAGCATGTTTTCGGTGGTGCAACTGGCCCCTTCTGAATATTGCAGAATGGCGCATTTTTGGAGTTGCGCACGCGCAACCCTGTTGCGCATGGCGCAACCCTTTTGAATATCTGGGCCAATATGTCCTAAAGAGAGTGTATTATATTCATATCTGGGCTGGTTTCTTAGCTGACAGCACTTATTCTTATTTTATTTGCATTATGATGCAGCACAGAAGTTTATTCAATATACAAGCTAAGTTTTATACCTAGAACACTGCACTAGTTAAAATGTGGTCTGTGCTTAAATAGACAATGTTCCCTTATAAGGGATTGGAGAGTAAAAAGAATGTGCATTTTCTAGGAGTCAGACAGCAGAATGATTTATTTTATGCCTGGCTTGTATTGTAGCTCTTAACCCTGGCTGAAAACTGAGACTGAGAGGAAAAGGGAGGATTCACCGGCTCCTGAGAAGCCCACATTTTTATTTGCTCATTTTTCCCTCTTTTATGCCTGGGAGACACCACAAACAGTGAAATCCTGCCTTAACTACAAGCCCTAAAGGTGTGGTGAAGGGTTAAAATTAGTGAGACATTAGTGCTCACTTTCTTGAAACATTTGCACAATTGTGCTGCTCCGTGCACACATTAGTGCAGTGCAATCATGTGCACAGTCGTGCAGGTCCACTAAATTAGTGAATGACTCAAATGAGTATTCAGGACATTAAATTACTTGGTAGCTGGAATAGTGGACTTTTCCAAAAGATGTGGAAATAGACTTAGGAACAGAAAGATACCTACATGAGGCCAGGATGTAGGTAGGAAAAGTATAGGGTCGAAAGGATAGAGTAAAGCAAGAATAGATTACTGTTGCAACAGATTTGAATTTTGAACAGAGAGGAATCTTTGGAAAGTCCAGTTACCACACAACTAGTAATACCAGTAGAATAAAGCACTTTCTGAGTGCCCTTCTATAGGTATCCAGAATAAACCTATATCTATACAAAATAATGAGACAAACAAAAAGGGGGGGTTACTATGCCCCCCATCACACTCCTCCCCTCTGAAGAAAAACCCATAGGTTTTCCATCAGACATCAGAGGTGAGTAGATCTCTCCAAGGAGAGAGATGGAGCTTCAGCCCACCCGCTCCCAAAGCTCCACCACGGGGTGCCATAACAATTGTTTCCATAAACTACATATTCTCTTATATTTTTCATAAGGAATACACATAAACAATACCCTGGGGTCTACTCTTTTTTTTTTTATTCTACTATGCCTGCCCCAAAATGGGACATGAAAACAGCATTACTATGCATCTTTCCTGCTCTATAACGCACTGTGAATTTATAAGGTTGTAGTGCTATGTGCCACCTCATAATTCTCAGGTTTTTATTCTTCATTTGTTGGATCCAACACAAAGGATTGTGGTCAGCCCATATTTCAAACTCTGTTCCCCACAGATAATATTTTAAGGTTTCTACCGCTCATTTAAGAGCTAAACATTCTTTCTCTACTGCGGCATACTTGGTCTCCCATACATGCAGTTTTCTGCTAATATACAGAATGGGATGCTCCTCTCCCTCCTGTATTTGGGATAGTACTGCTCCAATGCCAACATTGAAGGCATCAGTCTGAACAATGAAGGGTTTTGAAAAATCTGGACTCTTTAACACAGGAGCTGCGCACAAAGCAGCCTTTATAGCACAAAATGCATCTTCACACTCTGGGGTCCACTGAACGGCTAAAGGCTTTACCTTTTTGGTTAGCTCAATTAAGGGGCTAGCTAGAGTTGCAAACTGCAGCACAAAATGCCGATATTATCCTGCTAGACTTAAAAATGAGTGGAGATGGGTTTTTGTCAAAGGACAGGGACTCTTTGCCACAACATCTGTTTTGTTCACCTCTGGTTTTACCTGTCCTCCACTAATTACAAACCCCAAGTACCTGGTTTCCCTCATAGCTAGAGAACATCTTAAGGGATTAACAGTGAGTCCTGCCTGGGAAATGGTGTTTAAAACACTAGTGAGGTGTTGTAGATGTTCCTGCCACGAATGACTAAAAATGATCACATCATCAAGATAAGCAGAACTATATGAAAGGTGAGGGCGCAGAAGCTGATCCATCAACCTTTGAAAGGTGGCAGGAGCCCTGTGAAGGCCAAAGGGCATCATAGTAAACTGGAATAGTCCCAAAGGGGTACTAAAGACAGTCTTTTCTTTTGCTGCTGGATCTAATGGTATCTGCCAGTACCCCTTGGTAAGGTCCAGTGTACTTATATATCTGGCATGGCCTAATTGGTCAATGATATCATTGACACAAGGCATAGGATACCTGTCAAACTGAGATATAGTATTCAGTTTGCGAAAGTCCAGGCATATTCTAACCCCTCCCTCTTTCTTCGGCACTATCACCATAGGGAAACTCCAACTACTGCTCGATTCTTCAATTACACCCAAGTCTTTCATTTTTTTAATTTCTTGCATTACTTCCAGTTTTACCTTCTCTGGAATTCTATAAGGTTTCACCCTAATGGGCTTTTCTTGGGACACATTAATATAATGTGTTATACATTGTTTTTTTCCTGGGGTGTTGACAAAGGTACCTTGGAACTTTTGCAGCACTTGTTTCAACTCTGTGGTTTGTTGTTCTGATAACATTTCATTTATTAGGGGTACCCTTGGGTCTTCTGTTTCTAGCCTATCATAAGCCAGATCCATTTCACTATCAGGAGAATCAGGACATACATACATAGCAGGTGTCAATGAAGGGTGGTCATACCATTTTTTTAATAGATTGGCATGACATATTCTAATTTTCTTTCTTTTATCTGGTATTTCTATAGCATAATTCATAGGCCTGACTTGTTTTTGTACTACATAGGGACCCTGCCACTGCATAGTTAACCTATTATCAGTGGTGGGAAGTAGTAACAAAATGTAATCTCCAGGTTGAAACTGCTTATGACCAACCCTCAAATCATATTTTTCTTTTTGGTATTTCTGCTTCTCCTGATTTTGTGAATGTGCCAGTTGAATGTACTTTGCCACCCTTTGATGCCTTTGTGTTACATATTCAACTGTAGTTGTTGGTGACATATCCTTGTCCCCTGCCCACTGTTCCCTAACCACATCCAGTAAGCCTCTTGGATATTTGCCAAATAATAATTTGAATGGTGAGAATCCAGTAGAGGCTTGAGGCACCTCTCTGTTGGCAGACAGAAATAGTGGTAGGTACACATCCCAATGTTTTCCTTCTTCTTCTACATACTTCTGTATTGTCCTCTTTAAAGTCTTATTGAAACGTTTCACTAGCCCGTCAGTTTGTGGGTGATAGGGAGAAGTGTACACAGCTTCTACACCTAGGGCTAGATAGAGGTGTTTCAACAGGATCGAACAAAAATCAGTACCCGTATCTGTAAGGATCATTTCTAGGATCCCCATTTTACTAAAAAAAACTTTAACAATTCATCAGCTATCCTGTCAGCTGTAACCGTACGTAATGGTATGGCTTCTGGGTACTTTGTTGCCTAGTTACTTAATACTAAAACAAAATGATTCCCCTTGGTACTTTTTGGAAGAGGACCTACTTTATCCATTGCCACCCTTTCAAAGGGGTTAGTTACCAATGGTAAGGGTTGTAAGGGGACCTTGTCTGATCTCTTAATGAGGGCCACTTTTTGGCAGGCAGTACAACTCTTGCAGTAGTCTGCAACCTGCTCATGGATACCAGGCCAGAAAAACCACCTTAGCAGTCTACTGAGAGTTCTGTCCCTACCAGCATGCCCTGCACAAGGAACATCATGAACTAAATATAGCAGATGGGCCCGATGTTGTTGAGGGACCACTAACTGATCCGCAGTTTCATTAGTTTTTGTATTTGTGCACTGTCTATACAATTTGCCTTTGATTATTCTATAAACAGGAGTAGTGGACTCAACCCCCTCAGGAACCACCTGTGAAAATAAAGGTGTTAAAGATATATCTTGTTTTTGATCTTCCATAAAAGTAACTAGCATGCTTTTATTAACTAACAAGTTATCACATTTTCAGTCCTGTTTTTGAGTCTACAGGTGTTTTGCCTGTCACTTCTCTCTTTTTGACTTCTTATCTTTCCCTGGGAGATCAAAAAGTTCCTCACCAAAGGAGTATATATCCATTACATTCATTTCTTGTTTAGCCTTGGCCCGGGTTGTCAGCGCACACACAGAAAATGCAGAAGAGAGTAATTGTCCAAATAAGGGAAAGTCATGTCCACGAATGACAGGTACAGGCAACCTGGGCACTAGACCTACTTTTAGTGATTGTATTTGTGCATCAACAATCATGTCAATGTCTCTCGCAGGATAAACATGGACATCTCCGTGTATACAAGTAACTCCAGTTTGATCTGTTCCTGGGCCTGCATGCACGAGGTTGGATCATACTAGGGTCTGACGATTTCCAGAGTCAATTAAAGCTATCACCTTCTTCCCTTCAGTAGTGACAGGAATGACATATTGTCCCCAATTAGCTAGGGCCAGGTGGGTAGGTTCACTTTTTTTCTTGGTACAATATCTGGCTATGTGTCCTTTGGATGTACATTCATGACAGACAATGTCTGGGTTGTAATACTTTGGGAACCTTTCTATCTTGCCTGTACCAGAATCAGTGGACATTTTAACAGAAGAAGAAGGTCTTACAAGTGGTGAAGAGGTGTTGGTCCATGTATGACCCTTCTGACATATAGGACGTGCTGCTAGAAAGTCTTCAGCCAGATTAATTGCCTTTTCAGCTGTTTCTGGTCAATGTTCCCTTACCCACATTTGTACCTCATGAGGTAAGATCTTAATAAACTGCTCAAGGACAACAGCTTCTACCACCTGGTACATGGTTTTTACTGCTGGCTGTAACCATTTCTTACACAAGTCCTGTAGTCTTACATAGGCCTCCTGAGGGGAATCAGCTTAGTGATACCTAAAAGTACAAAATCTCTGGAGATATGTCTTTATACTGATGTCATATCATTTCAGAATAGCTTGTCTTACATGTTCATAATTTGTGGCATATCTAGCTTCGACATGACTATATGCTAGTTGAGCCTTTCCAGTAAGATAAGGAGCCAGTCTGACCACCCATTGATCCCTAGGCCACCCGCAAACTGTAGCCACTCTTTCAAAAGTAGCAATATAGGCTTCTATATCATCTGATTCAGCTAATTTAGACAGCTTAATGTCTCTGGGTCCTTCAACTGGAGGATTTGGCTGACGTGCCCCCAGTGTCTGTATAGCTCTTAAATTATCCACCCTGCTGGCTTCACTTTGAAGTCTGTCTCGCTCCCTTTGCTTTTCCATGTCTATCTGCTTTAGACAGAGCCATCTCAACAAGTCCTGTATCTCAGAGGGGGGTGTCTCTTCTTCCTCTTCCTCTGAATCAGATTTTCCTCCTAATGCCCCTTCTTCCTTCATATCTTTCTTGGGATCCTCTTTTGCCTCCTTCCACCTCACATCACCCAAACTGCTGGACAGGGGGAGTTGGAACTGTTCTGTCATAGCTCTTGTCAGAACTCCTCCTGGGATGGGTGCCTCTGCCTTAGCCTGCTTTGTCTGGTCTTCCATAGATTTGCAGTAACAAGAATCCACCAGAAGCAATGTTCGCTCTCAGTATCCCACTGCTGGCTCCATATGTGGACATGGGAACAAATGGAGTCCAGACATAGATTCAGTGTTCAAAACAATAGAACTGAATTTATTTATCCAGCAGACAAAATAAGTGGACTGAGTATGGAAAATAAGTAAAGGCATAAAGCAAAAGCAAAATTACAGAACTTAAGTTGATTTCACACAGAAATTCATACCTCCACTTAGTATCAAGCTAGGGGACTGGCAGGGTACATCTCCTACCAACCAACTACCAACCAACTACCAAGAGATTCTACAATGCTTATATACAGAAAAACAGTCACATGACTACATTAGCTCCTCCCATAACCTAGCTTGAAACAACAATTGTTCTTTAGAGAGGATACATTTCTAATATACTAGCTTAATAATACTATACCATAGAATTGAAAAAGAATTGGAACACAGAAATGTAGAAATTAGTCCTTCAAACAAAAAAAATAGTTTATATCAGATTTTCAAGCACCTCCCTAATGCTGACATCATAAAAAGGGAGGAACCATGGCCGGTTGGCCCTTAGGACATCATGCAAACAGCAGGGAGGTTCTGGAAGTTCTGAACCAGGAAGTAAAAATAAAAAAAAAGGTAAAACTCCTTAGTTTCACAAATATTTCAAACAATGAATGCAATATGTCCTAAAGAGAGTGTATTATATTCATATCTGGGCTGGTTTCTTAGCTAACAGCACTTATTCTTATTTTATTTGCATTATGATGCAGCACAGATGTTTACTCAATATGCAAATGAAGTTTTATACCTAGAACACTGCACTTGTTTAAATGTGGTCTGTGCTTAAATGAACAATGTTCCCTTATAAGGGATTGGAGAGTAAAAAGAATGTGCATT